>OX276410.1:10222313-19447070 GCA_946251805.1 Cybosia mesomella
AGATGTCGGGGTCAGGTTAGGAAGAGGGTTACGTTTGGAACAAATATTACATTTTTTTTTCAAGTTTCTAACCTAACCCGCGACCGGGTCATGCTTTCGGGTCCGGTTCGGAATAATCGGTCAATAAGGTTCTTTAACCTATTTCCTTACTGCTAATGATGCAGAAAAATCTTAATCCCATCAAAAACATAGAATGTACAAAAATATATGTCTCGCAATGCACACCTTCCACCGCAATCAGCTGCATATTACTGTAAATTTTAATACATTTCGCTGTTGTAGTATTTTCAATGTATATAATATACAGATTTTTAAACAGGTTTATTGATTTATTCGCACTATCGCCCACCGACTTTGCCCTTAATTAAGTGGAATCAGGGTTTTTTTTTCGAAAATACATGCCAATTGTCCCTACAAAGAGGCAACAGGGACTTTGATTTTTAAATTTCCAAGGTCCTCCACAACTTGCGTTGCTAGAAGTATCAAATTAATACTTTTTTGAACCCCCTATCAACAAAAAGAGCAAGCAATTGAACAGTTTATTTAATTACCACGCGTTTAGATTAGACCATGTAAATCACGTTAAAACAGTTACACAAATTGTAAACAAGTCGGTATAATAACTACGGGCACTTCGGGTGTGAGGTTTGTTGTGACTCATGAATATGCTAACATTTCACCACACAGGCAAATGAATGAAATAAAGTGACGTCACTTTAACTAAAACTGTTTTATCTGATGAATGAATATAATGTAATGAATGAAAAATCTATACCTTCGGGAACATAGACAAGTTGAAAGTTAAAAAAAAGGGTTTTAAAAAGTCAATTTTTTAAATCAAAAGTAGTTGAATCGTTCCGAATTCGAATTAAGTTATGTTGGCTACCTTATCAGCTGATATTCGTGAATGTCTCATATTTTTAATTATCCTTATTGCTTGTAAATGCACAGTATCCCGAAAGGGCCATCTCAAAACCGTAGATGGCCTAGGGTCAGCCTCATTTGGCCACTTTACGCCCCGGCATTAGAGACCCGAGACGGCGTGCGACTTTTGTCGGGTCAAGTCCAACGTAACTATACCCTCTCTGGCCGGCGGTAGGGTAACCGTGGGGATGACAGTAAAAACAAGTCACAAAAAGGCACTGTATAGGCGGAGACAAATCAAAAAAATCAAAAATCATGAAAATCGGTCTTCCCGCTCTCGAGTTTATCCCGGTTGTTTTATCTATACGAGGGTCAAACTGAAAGTTCTTAGAAAATCAAAAACTGATTACATTAGCCAGTTATTAGTTTTATTATATCTTTTCAAAATATTGTCCATTCACGTCAATACACCGCTGCATGCAATGGAACCACTGGGAAAAGCACTTTGCCCACTCGTCCTTAGGGGTCTCTTCAATGGCATCGCGATACGCAGCCACCGCTTCTTCAGCATTCATAAACCGCTTTCCTTTAAGTTTTTCTTTAATTTTTGGAAATAAATAAAAATCACAAGGCGCGAGGTCGGGGCTATACGGCGGGTGACCCAGTAATTCAACGTTTGATGTCGCAAATAGTCGATCGTTCGCTTGGCGGTGTGCGTCGAGGCGTTGTCGTGGTGAAGGAGGATCCTACTGCGAGGTCGTTTTTCGAACTGTTTTTTGATCCTCTAACACAATTGTTACGAAATGACCTATCCTTCCAAAGAACGAGGCCACCATTTTTTTTCCCGCACTTTTCTCTCTTCACTTTAGTTGGCAACTCCTCGAAAGGAAACACCCACTGAGCAGATTGTCTTTTGGTTTCAGGATCATAACAGTAAATCCAGCTTTCGTCACCTGTTAGTATGTCGAACACAGCATTAGAGTCACCTCCGTTAAATCTTTCAATCATTTTACGGCACCAATCCACACGATGGAGTTTTTGAGCCTCAGGTCAAATTATGAGGTATCCACCGGGCGCAAAGCTTCCTGACCGCTAAATGTTCGTGGAGGATTTTGTGCACTTGACTCATACCGATGCCTAAGCTTGTCCGAATCTGCTGATAGGTCACTCTTTTGTCAGTCTCTATCATACGCCGCACAACACAGATGTTATTTTCAGTCGTCGCCGTAGAAGGCCGTCCCTCACGTAAATCATCAGTGAGATTAGTGCGACCACGTTTAAACTCATTAAACCAGTTGTAAACAGTCGCACGAGATGGGGCTTCATCGTGATAGGCCAATCGTAGTCTATCATAACTTTCTTGTTGACTTAAATGACATCGAAAGTCATAAAAAATCATTGCACGAAAATTTTCTCGTGTTAAATTCATGTTAACGTGACACAGACAATTTTCAATTTGCCGCCAAATCGTAAAACAAATGATAAATGAATGAAATATATACTCAGTAATATTGGCAAAGAGTTCTATTTTCAAATTTTTGAATTATTTTTTTATTATATTGTTTATAAGTGGCCAGTTCTAAGAACTTTCAGTTTGACCCTCGTATATATAAAAATTAAACCCGTTTTCCGTTGTCACGACATAATATGAAAACGGCTTGACCGATTTGGCTGATTTTTTTTTTTTGTAGATTTCTAATACTCTGTACAAGGTTCTTACGGAAAAAATATTAGGAAAATCTCTCAGAAAGATTGAAAAATGCGGTACGAAGTTCGCCGGGTCAGCTAGTATATATATATATATATATAAAGAATTCGATTGCCAAACGTCAGTACGCCAAGCTCGATTGCATCCGAAACTAGCACTTTAGAATGCTACACATACAAAAACAAAAAAGCAGACATAAACAATACAGGCTAACGCATTCAAAAACTCAAAATATGAGCAATTCAAATTTGGTCCGTCAATGGGAACGCAAGGCCCCAAAGGGTATCGGCTGAAATATTTCTGGCCTATCAAGCAAATCTGATGACGTTTTGTTTAGTATCCCGAAGAAAGTATCATATTGTCACGCTTTATGACGTAATTGAGCACCAATTTTATACAAATTCTGCTCGTGTTGCCTTTTACAGCCATCGTGACTCAAGATTCGTTCTAACCTGCTATACTGACCTTTTATAGAAACATTTTCAGTCTTTACACTCTGATGTACATTCAGTGGTTTTACTTTAGTAGGAAATAATAATAGTTAAACATATTTTAATATAGAGGGTTATACTAACGAGGATCGAAAATCCAAAACAAATATGTACTAGACAATGATAATAAACTGAAACTTAGTCAATGAATAAGAGCACATAAAAAGATTTCTAAAGAACCATTTTCACAACTATCAGACATATACAAATCAGGTATATCGTCCATCGTTTGTGCTGTTATATATTATAGAATCTGTATTGGCACAATTCTTTTTCTGAAATAAAAGTAGCCTAAGTTACGGCTTATAACATCAGCTACCTGCAGTAAAAATCTCGTCAAAATCGGCCCAGCCACTTTAGAAACTACCTAGATAGAACAAACAGAAAGAAAATACAATTTTTAAAAATTGCTTTTTTATTATAGGTACCATTGAAACATTTATATGCATTCATTAAAAAGCCGTTCTTCCAACATGCAACATTACTAACAGAGACTTCAATTATATTTATTTGTATCTATGGATACATAGAAAAGATGCCCTTTTCAATATAAGAACGTTGATTGCAATAGTATTGCGATCGATGGTATAAGAAATAGATTTCAGATTATTTTTTGTAAATTGTTACAGTTCGTATCAAATAATTTTTATTGGCCTGAGTCAAAAAGGTTGGTTGTGACTGTTTAACACCAATTAATGTAATTATAGCTACAGGTTGAACTCGGTACTTGTCACGTGGCAATAGTCGTGATTCCGTTAAACTTCATCACATTATCATTATCAGTAAGCTATAATGGATCAACGGGATATCTTTGTCGTCATCAATTTTCCGTAATTAACAGTGTTATTAATGACGTCTTTTTAAATGGTTTCATTTAGCTTGCTTGGGTCATATTGTGATGAGATGTAAATGGTGTGAGTTAACAGATTCAGACTTATCCGTTCCTTGCTGTATGTTTCGTAAGTTTTGACAATCTGAGAGCTGAGTTTTATCAGATCTTATATTTAGACATCAGGGCTTATCAGATCACAGTTTTTATGGGGATTTTTTGATCGAAAGCCGATATGATCAAGATGGTTCTTAGCTAGAAGTACATAAATTTGGGTCGGGGTATTTTTAATTTTTAAATTAATCTTATTAGCTTATTAAATTTATATTTGTGCATATTTTTAGTGCACTTTTTAATACCCTTTTATTAGTGTCTGGGGAGGGTGCGAAGTCAGATGACGCTCGCTATCGTAAAAGCAAAGATAAATCAATGGGAAAGAATAGGTAGGTAAGCAGACACTGGGTAAAGTGCAAGCTTTGGTTGTAACCAGGAATGACGCTGGGATGATGATGATGATAGTATTAGTGTCACCAGCAGTCATGTGCAAGTCAATATAAGTTATCTTTTTTTATTATTGTAACAGTAATATGACCAGACTATGCCTATACATAAGTAAAACATATTCAGTTTCGCTTTGTTCCCGGGACAAAAGGTAGCCATAGACTACAATATCAGAAATAATAATAGGAATATACCTCTCATTATTTCTGTGGCTATTTCAGACTATCATCTACCTCTGAGCATAATTAATACATCTAGTTCCATCCATTTTCGCATAATGTATTAACAAACATACATACATTTATCCATCCCCTCAAACTTACTTTCATGTCCAATATTAGCAGGATAGAAGGATTGGGATGGATGAGTGGCCAATCTTAACACTTCGTGCCTAGGTTCCGGTTGACATACGAGCACGGCATTCGTTACGAGTAGTTAGGAGTCTAAAAAGTCCGAAAACTGTCTTACTACAGAACTTCAGTATCGCCAGTGGTTTGTTATCGTTGTAGAGGACAGATGATTTTCCGCTTCACGGAAAATAGGCCCGTCCGTAGTTGAGTAGGAGTTAAGTTCAGAGTTGAAAAGGAAAAGAAAATATACTAGATCCTTTAGCCTACTCACCATCATCCTTCGAGGATGACGATTTTTAGGATATAAGGATTATATTTATTTAAAAATAAAGGAAACATTCATTCATTGCTACCTTTTTTTTTCGTGTGAAAATCCCTTCGGATACCCCCCGCCGTTCAGCGGGGGCGGTTATGTCGGGTTTGAACCGACTAAAACCGCACGCCGTCTAGGGTCTTAAGACGTGTAAGGTTACCCATAGAGCATATCCCTCGCACCCCGACTGATCTGGGCCATCTCCGGTTTCGAGATGGCCCCCTTACTTGCTCTCCACTGTGCCATCTGCTAATCTGCAGAGGGACACGTGGAAAGCTTCCGAACAGTCCTCAACAGGGCCGTCCTCGCCTCGGTCGGAGTTGATTCATTGCTACCTAACTAACAAATTTAATTAGGTATAGAATCTTAAATATAGAATCCTCCAATCATTATAAACATCCTCGAATCCTCCAACTGAGTTTCCCAACTCCCAACAACAACGATACGAGAAAAAGCTGAGACTATACGACCGAATTTTGATATTTTTTGATGAAGGGACAGCCATCTGCCCTCCACAATCAACTAGTGATTACAAAGTTCTGTAGACCAAATATATAAATCCGATAAAGAAACCGTTTCGAAATCACACATGGCGAGGTAGTATAAAATAAAATGTCAATCATCACGAACAACGCAAAGGGCTTTTTTAATCTTTCTGTACGATATCAGCTAGTTAAACATGAAGTTTAAACTAATTATTAATAATAAATACAGGCTTACGAGCTTTTGCCTGCATTGTGTGTTCATTCATTTTTTATTTGCTTACATTACATTCGTTATAAGCGAGTAAAGCGACCAAGCATTGCGCGTGAGTCAGTGCATGTGGTATAACCATAGTGTACGGACGTGTTTCTCGGTAACTGAATTATCGTATCGTATATAGAAACGAGAATACTGAAATATATAAATTACACTTCAAATTGAACAGTGAACTATAGTTAGTGTTTCAAAAAGTTACAACTATTAACTTACAATTTTATTACAAAATATATTTTTAAAGTTCAAATCTGTAGAATTAATCAAAATAAAAGAGTTACAAAGTTTCTTTCAAGTGAACGAAATTGAATTGTAAAGTGTATTTACAAAGTGTTCGTTCATAGTAGTTCAAAATTTACACATTAAAATTATTGATAAAGTTACCTAAAATAAAAGTGCAAATGTGCCGACAAGAGGAACTTTCTTGAACCCTTAGTGAAATCGTAAGTGTCTGCTTGTTGTAATTTAAATACATGTCTTTGGTCTTTGTAAATCACCAGGGAAACGCCCCGGCTTCGCACAGATACAATTCGATTCCCCAATCGTCTTCGGATAAGTACCTAGATATTTGGCATACAAACTTTCTGTAGAAAAACATCTAAATGACTGTTAAACTTTTATCAAAATCCATTGTGTACTTCAGAAGTAGTAGGTAAGTAGAGAAACAGACAGACGCGTAAAAGTGATTTTATTTTATACTACTAGCTGTAAGTTAGCATTCGACTGATATCCACAACCCATTGGCGAACAACTCACAACTACCCGTAACGACTGCCATAGATGTTCGTATAACAACCGGGACCGACGGCTTAACGTGCTCTTCAAGGCAATCCAATGTGTTACGAATGGTAACCCATCGTAAGACTGACCTGGCTAGTATTGCTTAACTTTACAATGTGTTAACCTACTCGGTTACCACTTAGCAACGGGACCTTCATATGAACGATAATGTTTTGTGATACAGAATAGAATAGAATAGAATAGAATAGAATAGAACATACTTTATTGTACACCAACAAAGAAATTTCACAATTACTTAACTTATCGCTTAAAGCGATCTCTTCCAGACAACCTTTACAGCACAAAGAAATCTGTATGGTTATTTAAAAATATCCACAAAGGCTAAGGTTAGTAGCCTAATAACCTTATCTATCCGAGTCCATTGGTCAAAAATGCTTTTGCAAGTTAGGTTTATTTGGGCCGTAAAAATCTGAGGTAGTCCACCTAGAGCTCCCTTGCGTGGTAGGCCCCATACACCAAAGAGTTTTAAAATAACCTCATCTATCCGAGTCCATTGGTGAAAAATACTTTTGCAAGTTACTCGTAGGTTGATTTGGGCCGTAAAGATCTCCACCTAGAGCTCCCTTGTGTGGTAGGCCCTATATACCCAAGATTTTTAACTGTAACATCATACATTGAAATTCAGTCTGCTGAATATTTATAGTACGTTAGTTAATGTCACAAGGAAAATAGAATACAACGCATATACATGTATAAATAAAGTGTTTGTTGTAAATTTATTCCAGTTGGATAAACTCAAGTTGAATAACGAATAATTGATTTTCATTATAATTGACTTTGCTAAGTACCTGTAACGTGTCAGCGGTATTGGAACCGATTCTGGGACCCGATTTAGTAGCACCACGTTTTGCAAACTCGTGATATCAATACGATTAGAAGGAAAAACGTAAAAATAATAATAAATAATAATAAATAATCACTCATTTCAAAAATATAATTTTACTGAATTGGGTTTTTTCTGTTACAAAATTTGGTCAATACGACGTAAACTACAAATATAAGTGCATTCAAATTTTCATTTCATTTATTACTGTCGTAAAAATTTTAAACGATACCAAATAGAATAAAGTTTTGGAAGAATTTAAGAGTAGCTCCGGTTTAAAAGAATTTGGGTGGCAGAGCGATAATAATGTCAGATGTCAATGACACCAACAATTTGATCGTCTGAAAACAATTAGGTAATGTGTAAAGTGGTATGCAACGCTAGCGTTATCGTAGGAACGTTCCATGCCAGACACAACAGAGTTTCGGGTGAGTGAGACTCGGACACATCGCGGACATGGAAGAAGTTTAATGATCTTTCATTGCTCATGTATAGAAGAGACACGATGCAAAATATTCACTTATAATTGTATTTAGGCGACCGCCACGCTACGTGGGTAACAAATGTCTGGCCATGCCACCCCTGCTGGGTCCCGGTAGGAGTAGTACACCCAAGAAGTGCTGGCTTGACGTCGAAGATGCGCGCAAATGCTCTCACTAACATGGATGCTCCAGACTGTGTGAAGTGGAGAAGTACAAGTCGAAAAGCGGACCCCGGACTCCGAGGTGAAAACCTAGGACGTGACCGGGACTAACGCATGGATAATAAAGATGACGACGCAAAATACACTGAAGCGATGGAGCACATACCCTAGAGAGTAGCCGCTGGTAGAAAACTCTCGCCTTTTGACAAGTTTTCACATTTTGCCTACTCGATGAAATTTAAAAGTAAAATGTGCTCCCATTGTTTATAGTATAGAATAACACGTAATCATGGTTGCGTTGTGAGTTAGAATTCTAGCTGGTACCTTTTTTTTTTCGTGCGGAAATCCCTTCGGATACCCCCCCGCCGGCCAGCGGGGGCGGTTATGTCGGGCTTGAACTGACTAAAACCGCACGCCGTCTCGGGTCTTCAGACGCCGGGGTGAAAGGTTGCCCATAGAGCATATCCCTCGCACCCCGACTGACCCTGGGCCATCTCCGGTTTCGAGATGGCCCCCTCGGGTTTGGGAACCACGGTGTCCCCGTCTTGCCCCGGTTTGGGGGAGGGGCGCTAGTCGCCCCACCGTCCCGGCCTGCTTCTGCTGGGGTGACAGGCGGCCTCACCTGCTACCCCCAGGCCTGCGCTCATGGAGGACGGAGGTCGTTTAGCGACCTCCGGCGCCTGAGTCGCCTGCGTCTAGCTGATACCTATAGGTAACCTGTGTGCATTTACCCCTTTACTACCGACCTGAACCCACTTTTAACACAAGTCGAAAGGGTTAATCAGGGTAGATTAATAAGACCCACGGCTACGTTTCTTCTTATTAACTACAAAACAAATTCGAAAAGACTTAACATTTTTGAATATTTTTTAAGAATACCGGTACAATTCACGATTTCGAGAACCAAATAAAAAAAGTTGAATTTGTATTTTTCGAAACAAGAATTCCATTGTAAAAGTAGCCGGTATTCGAATTTCAAAAGGATTATAATGTTACCATTAACACCCTTAAGCATTATCAACGGAAAGAATGTTAAAATTGCACCTGGCAGACAGTGGTAGACACAAGGCGGGTGGTCGCTGTGGTCGGCGTCAAATTAAAAAAAAATCTAACGCAGCTGCAACACAACACTGACAATGATGTTATCGATAGTTCCTATTAAATACAAAAATGTAATAATTGTACTCCGCAGTTTTGCAATATTATTGTTGTTATGAACCGAACCCATAAAAGCAAGAATTTCATTTAATTAGGTAGGTATCTGCTGTAATGGCGCGTTATTGTTTTTTTTATTAATAACGTTATATAATGTTATTCACTAAAAGCGACTTTTCCCCGTTACAAAAAATTTGATTCGGGAACCTGGGTGTAAGAAGGATAATGTTGGGAACCACGACAGACCTCGATTCTATTTCTGGGCCTGTAGACAAAGTGACATTCTACTAGTGGAATAGCTACGAAGCGAACCTTCAAAAGTCCGAAATGCATGGGATTGACATTATTTGTTACACGTGACATGTCGACAAAAATGTCACTCCCATACATTTCGAACTATTGAAGGTTCGCTTCGAAGCGATTCCACTAGTAGAATGTCACTTTGTATAGGCCCCCTGCTCTAGCCGCTGCTCGAATCTTAATGAATTTCGACCGGCAGACAAAGTTACCTACGTTCAGCGATCGTGTCTGTACATTGGGGATATTTATAAAAATAACTTAGGTTGTGTTAAAAATGAACGATTCTGAACACAAAAATATTTTTCTACCGTATGTTTGATTGCAAATGTTTAAGATATAACGAAAAAACGATAACCGACCTCCGCGTATATATTTTGAATACAATGCAATCTAATAAAACATAAAACGCGATTTTATGATTGACCAAGTATTTATCTTTACAACGTAAATTATAAAACTATTCAAATTTTCGCTTATTCTTCCGCCTTGAAATGAGGAGTGTTGACCACGATAACATGGAAATTTATTGTTTTATGACGAAATACTACAGACATAGCTTCACGTAATCTCGGAGTGCTGAACAGGGTTAGACGGTTTTTCACGCCGGAGCAGCGGTGTCCTTTATATAAGACTCAGGTTCGTCCCTGCGTGGAATACTGTTCTCACCTGGCTCCGCTTAGTACTTGTTAGACGCTCTCGACAGACAGCGACGGGCAGTCCGGATCATTGGTAGTCCTGAGGTCACCAATTCTCTAGAGCCTCTGCAGCTGCGTAGAGATATAGCCTCCTTGGCAGTATTTTATCGCATATATCATGGTGAATGTTCCGATGAGCTATTCCAATTGATTCTCCCTTCTTTTTCCGAACAACACGTGCAGGACTTAGGTGTCATCCTCATACAGTGCAATCGATACCATCGCGAACCAAGCGGATTGGTGACGCCTTTTTTTGTCGGACCATTAAAAACTGGAACGCTGTACCCTTGTTCCCTTCTTCCTACAATCCTGGGTTCTTTAAGCGGGGCGTGAAAAAACATCTGTCGAAGCCGTCTAGGTAGGGGCCACCAATCTAGGAACAATCCCTGGAAATGGTGGCCATTACTTTTTGGACTTCACCTCAGCTTACAATCAGGCGTGGTGCATTCAATTGGACGGACTAAATACAAAAAAAGGAATTCCTTTTCCGTAGCCAAATGGCAAAAAACGGAACCCTTATAGATTGGTCATGTTCATGTCTGCCTCTCTGTCTGTCCGTCCGAATTTCACAGCCACTTTTTCCGAAACTATAAGAACTATGCTGTTGAAACTTGGTAAGTAGATGTATTCATTGAACCACATTAAAATTTTCACACAAAAATAGAAAAAAAAAACAAGAATTTTTGGGAGTTCCTCATACTTAGAACTGAAACTCAATTTTGTTTTCATCAAACCCATACGTGTTTAATTCCTCCTTCTCCCTTCTTGTCCCGAACAACACGTGCAGGACTTACGTGTCTATGGATAGGTCTTCAAAAATGATTTTGAGGTATCTAATATAATTTTTTTCTAAACTGAATAGTTTGCGCTAGACACTAACAAAGTGGTAAAATGCGTGTCCCCCCCCTGTAACTTCTAAAATAAGAGAATGATAAAACTAAGAAACAAGTTGAATTCCTGAGACGAGCTCAGCCGAATACAAGGGATTTTCGATTTTGCGGTTCTTTTTTTGTTGCGATTTTTTGCGATTTTTTCTTTATCTTGCAATGGTTTTCACCCCAGAACGAATCTATTACCGAAAACAGCAACTCGATAGCTCATCTCCTTCATACCCAAAACCGTGACAGAAAATTGGCAACGACGACGTCGACGACGACAACTCGATAGCAATAGGGCTTTTCTAAAGAAAATCCCTAAAAATATATGATATACATTACCATGTAAACTTCCACCGAAAATTGGTTTGAACGAGATCTAGTAAGATTTTTTTTAATACGTCATAAATTGTAAACCGCAATTTTTTCATTCAACGAACTCAAATAAAAAAAAATTACTTGCTGCTACGAAACCCTTCATGGGCGAGTCCGACTCGCACTTGGCCGATTTTTTTAAATATCCCCAATATACAGACACGTCTAATTTACAATTTCATAATAGTATAGACACTGCTGAAGAGTTTGTTTGTTCGGTTGAAGTGCTAATCTCAGGAATGGTTTGAATTGAAAAAATATTTTTGTGTTTCGTAGCCAATAGGCTATCGAGGAAGGTTATATATCATCACGCGACTACCAAGAGGAGCGGAGCAGTAATCACAGATGTAAAGAAATCGGGCAAATTTCCATACATTTTTTTTTATACCACTCAGGTGGCAGACAAGCTCACGGCCCACCTGATGGGAAGCGGTTACCGCGGCCTATGGACGTGTGCAACACCAGGGGCGTCACACTCGCGCTGCCGACCCTTTTTTTTATTTTTTCCATTATTGCAAAACTAAACATGTATTTAAAAACATCGGTTAAGGTACATGGCAGGGTTCCATGTTTAAAGTAAGACTATTTGTCTACGCTTCCTATACGTATGTTTACATATTACTAAAACATCTAACCTCCTCCTTTTCAAGGCGGTGAGATTTAAGAGAAAATAAAGATATTTCGAAAAATTATAAATATGAGATTTTTCATCGTAGTCATCAAAAATACCTCTTAAGTTAAAATTGTTGACGCAGTTAAGTAATTTATTATATCTAAAGATAAAATAAATTACTTAATTTTTTTAAATTATTATTTTTAATCATCCACCTAAACATTAACAGCAGGTAAGTTATCTAATTACACTAACTCTAAATGTGACGTCATGCTTCTGTATTTCATATAAGTTTCTATAGAACATACCGTTTTGAAACCTATACTAATAGCATAAAGAGAGGGATCTAATTTTGTGAGTTTGCTTATATATTGAGGGTAATCTTCGGAACCACTACACTTATTGGAAAAAATCTTTCACCATTTGAAAGGTTGATAATCTGATATTATATTATGTGTATAATAATTTAAAAAAATCCGTTCCCGCAGGGGGAACGCACAGGTAGATTTCGTGAAGCAATTAATATTATTTTATATAGAGAACTACGGACTTTAAACAGTTTAATTTTTTTTTCTCGAAAACGGTAACTTTTAGCGAAAAACTTTTCAGACATTTATTTTAGACTTAAAAATGGCCTATCGATTAAAAATGTTTTCGACCGCAAGAATGTTCACCGGTTAGAAGTTATGATTTTTTTCCCGAAAAATTTTGGTTTTTCCCCCCTCCACTTTTAGTTAAAGTTTTAATCTTATAGGTTTATAATTAAAAGTTGTTGGTATTCATGTATACTATGGGATAAAAGTAGAACGGTTCGAATATCTTTCATGGAACGTGAAATTTTGTGGAAAAACTGATTTCACAAAAAGTGAGGCCCTAGGCCGGGGGACCCTTAGGCCGGATTCCACCCGTTCACGAACTTAAACTAAGTTTACACCCAAGCAATTTTTGACCGCAGTTTGAAAGCGATCGGGGCAAAAATGCGACCGTGAGAGTGCCGCAAATTTTGGGAAGTGGAACCATACATACATATGTATATATATATATATATAAACTTTTTGACCAGTGGTCATTTCGGACTCAGGGGGTCATAACTAGACCTCCAATGAAGTTTTTTTTTTAAATTCGACAGTAGTCAAGAAACCAATAGGTAGATCGATTTCATCGAAATCTACCTAAAAAATCTAATAAACCGAGGTGAAGTGCGGGTGGGTTGCTAGTATTTAGTAAAAAGAAACTGAACCCGATTGAATCTATTGATTTTTATGACTTCTGAACATAATTAGTCCATTGAAATGTTACATTTTTTAGGCCTTACCTTGCGTTTTTTAGAGGACGCAATTTAATTTTTTTGATGTGTAGGGGGGGTCAGTTTAAAGCTAAAACCAAGTTTGTGGGGTCGCCACCCTTGTCCCACGGCCGCCATCTTGAAAATAGGGGTTGAAATGGTTTTTACGATATATCTCTTAAACTATTAATCTGATAAAAAAAAAGTAGTAACATTTTTTGTTGCAAATTAAATTCTCTACAATTTTGGTCCAGTAACTTTTTTTTGTTATTATAATTTTTTTCAATTATTAATTTTGCAATATTATTAATCATTAATTATTGACTCTTTTCCCCACCACCCACGAGGTAGAGTCTGGAGGCGCGTTTTTTTACTTTGTATCCCCAATAAGCATAATCCACGGTGATTTTCTAAATTTGAACTACTCCGTCCTTAGTCTTTTCGATGGACCAGGCTGCAGCACAGCATCTGATCGGCTTTCTGAATTAAATATCAGTGGGAGAACTGGAGAAGGTCAATATCGGTGGTTCATAATGAAAGTCATTTTCATTTATTAATTCTGAGAGCCCCATTATGTTGCTGCAAGTCTCTCCAGAACAATGGAAGCACACTGCAGAAAATTTCAGCCCTGCTTTTCGACATCCACACATCGCTCCTCAGTTTCCTTTGCATTTGCAAAAGATCAATTTTAGAAGCTCAGGGGTTGCTGGAGGTTTAGAGCTCTGCACTGGCATCAATAATTTTCCACATGTTTTTCCATCCCCAGTCTTCAGGATCATTATTATTACCAAGCCACGACTGGACCTGATGGCAGACTCGGAAAGTATGAAAGCGAGCTGTGTCTTGTGTTGGAGGAAGTGAAGATAAGTTAAATGTACTTTTTGTCACTGCCTTGGCGAATTGTTTGTATCTTAGGCTGCCAAGAGAATTATCATCTTTATTACCACCGTATAAAGAGATAAAAAAACGTTTCTGAACATTTTCGCTTATAACTTTTTTATTTATAGTTCTACGACAAAAAGTTACTGTACCAAAGTTGTAGAGAATTTATTTTGCAACAAAAAATGTCAATATTTTTTTTTATCAGATATATAGTTTAAGAGATATATCTTAAAAACCATTTCAACCCCTATTTTCAATATGGCGGCTGTGGGACAAGGGTGGCGACCCCACAAACTTGGTTTTAGCTTTACACTGACCCCCTAAGGGGAGGGGGTCAGTGTAACACATCAAAAAAATAAAATTGCGTCCTCTAAAACCCGCAACCCGAAATGTAACTTTTCAATGGACTAAATAGGGTGGTCGACTGTCAAATCAAACCAGTTTCTTTTTATTAAACGTCATAACGATATTCTGTGGGAACTTGTATGAAATAACAAGATGTGACGTCATACCTTGCTGTTGTCAGTAAAATAAAAATCAGTGTTCTTTTTATTTAAAAACACTAAAAAACACACATACAATTAAATTGTGTACTGCGAAACAAGAAAAATACGAGCCATATATACTGTTAACAATAAAGAACTACAATAATTTGAGTTTGGAACCTGTCATTCTCATTTTAATAATAAAATAGTCTTATTTTATTTTCACACAAATCGTTGTTAAAAGTTTTTGTCATACTAAATTTAAGTGAAGTGATATAGAAAACCAAACCACCGTCGCATCATAACACAATGCCGGTATGGAGCCAATGCAATTTTAAAAACCCCATCCGCTTGGTATAATAGTTCATTTTTTGTGCTGACAAAAAGGGACCGTCCATCATTGAACTTATATTACTAATGCCGTCAATGGAGTGTCCATATACTACTAAAAAGCAATAAATGCAGTGAAGAAAAGAATCCAAAGAAATCGTAGCACCCAGAACGATATTGCACATTTTTCAAGAGATGACTTAAGAAGGCATATTTTAAAAGAGACGTTTATTCTTTTAGTCTGAAAGACGTTCATACTAGCTAGTGGATGGCTGACTTACCTTATACTTAATTTTAAAATGAATAGGACCATTTTTTATATCAAATATAAATCAGAAAGATGTCACAGAAAAAAATAACTAGAAGATAAAAAAAAATAACTAAAAGAAAATATACTGGGGTGAAGCCCCAAAATGATCTTCAATGGCTTTTTTTTAGCGTGTGGAACCCCACGTTCCACACGCTAAAAAAAAGCCATTGAAGATCATTTTGAATATTTTTTATGATTTTAAAAGCTTATTGCTTTTTGTTACGGACAACTTGATTAATCGGGCACTACCTATTAATATGGAACGGTCATTATAAATAACGACCAAGAGCGTCGCTTCGGCTAAAATGTATCATTTGGACCGGGTAGTAAATACTACTTTTTGAAATTAAAATAAATCCTAACCTATTATAATCTTAATTATCAAAATCACACTGCTCTAAAAATTTGTTATAAAATAGAATAAAAAATGTTTGTAACATTACTTTTAGGGCAACATATTTTAAAAAACAAAGCCACTAAAAATATGAATTTATAAAGCTTGAGTCACTATCCAGAGTCATTCAATTCCGAATAACTTTATAAATAAGCGGAAACAGTTTAAAACTGGGATAGAAAACAAAATCAAAATAGGCTAATCATATAATAATTAACATCAAGGACAATTCAATGCGAGATCCGTTAAGCCTTGTGCAGACTACGCGGTCCAATATACCAAAGAGAATTTAAGCACTACGTTTACAATATACGACTACACTACGCTAGTCTACGCGTACACAGGAACGATGGTCCCTACCACACTGCGGGACGGTGGGGCGACTAGCGCCCCTCCCCCAAACCGGGGCAAGACGGGGACACCGTGGTTCCCAAACCCGAGGGGGCCACCTCGAAACCGGAGATGGCCCAGGGTCAGTCGGGGTGCGTGGGATATGCTCTATGGGCAACCTTACACCCCGGCGACTGTAGACCCGAGACGGCGTGCGGTTTTAGTCGGTTCAAGCCCGACATAACCGCCCCCGCTGGCACGCGGGGGGGTATCCGAAGGGATTTCCGCACGATAAAAAAAAAAAAAAAAGGGTACGCGTGTCGACAGTCGACGCCAATCAGCAACAGTCTTGTGCCTATGCGTTCATAATCCAACAATGCATTGTGCCCTGTACGCGTATACACTTGTACGCTTAGTCAACTAAACCTCTACGCGTACCCAAAATATCGAAGCTACGCGTACATTGGAACCCTTAGTCTGTACAAGGCTTTATTGTTAAACCAGATGAACGTAAATTTTTTAGTTAGGTCGTAGTCTATATCAAGTATGAATGAATAGCGATAAAAATCTAGCACAACTTATTTATGGTTTCTTAGAATGCAACAGAGATTTGTTACAACTTTTTTTAAATGCGAAAGAGAAAAAGAAGAGATACCGTGTTAAATAATATCTGAGTTTGGATCATAAAATAAATTTCACGAAGGATTTAAGAATTTAGTTTCCTGTGCCGACATTCTCGGATGTGAAGGGGAGGTAAAGGACAATGCGGTAACGCAACGGTCGACAGGATCTCCGTCGTCGGAGTATAGCGCAGCTTGTCTTCTTCGGTGTAAATGATTCACTTTATTTAAATAATTCGGGCATACAATTCTGCCATCTCTACCGCACTGTCTGTGGCTTTGGTGAGGTCGTCTTTAGGAGGTAGGGCATAAATAACACGAAAGCAAGTGTGACATGGACTGCATGACGGTGATACCTGCCAGTGGGTGAAGCATGGTGAGAGAAATGGGTTTTCGACAACAGGTAATCGTTCGGCAGGTATCGTTCAAGGCAATGTCCACCTGCCCGGCGTGAGCTGACTGGAAAAGACATATGCGCTTTGACTGGGATTACACTATTAAGTAATCAACCTAAATCAGTTGTAAGAAATAATAAGATGATAGTTTTTTTGATGGATGAGCTCTGCCGCAGGCTTTACTCTGGAAGTTGGAGATTAAACTAAATTATGGAAAGAATGAGTAGGAGCGGACCTCGGGCTCAAAAGTGCAATCTTTGAAGGCTACTTAGTTGATAGGTGCGAGTATGATTGAGCAACAAACAATTAAACATGTTCACAAGCCTACACATTTATAATATTAGTAGGTTCAGTAATAGTTCAGCATTTATACAGCTAATGGTTTATATAACTAACTCTAAGTACTCGGACAGTATAGGATAGTACAAAACTCTGACAGACAGGACTCGGATAGGCAGGACACGAACAGGACAATATTCGGACAGAACAGGACTCGGACCAAGGCGAGATAAGGCGAAGATGGGTATCGATGCCTCGTCTTTTTTGCATCATAGGTATCTGATCTGAATCGTATCTTTACATATCAATCAAAGCTCATTAAACGGATGTCACGCCCGCAATATGTGCGAGTCAAATCTTATGTCTATTGTGTTTGTCTTGCGTCTTAAATCTACTGTCGAAATTTTCCATTATTTTTATAATATACCTAGTTAGATAGATAGATAATTCTTTACTGTACACCAAAACCACTAAGGATACAAATTTGGTATATTTACAGTTAAATGCACAATGTGCACAGGCGTGTGCGGTAGTGTGCATGCGTGAGTTCAAGATTTTTGGAACTTATTATACCAATATTATAAAAACAAACAGTTTTTACATATTCTCATTGTCATTACTACATACTACAGGCATCATATTGTGCATGTTACTGTTTCGTATATGGTAATCAATCACGGTGATCTCGTGGCAAAAACTTGCGCTTATGTTTACGTACGATCATGAGAAATTGGGGTCAATTCTCGGGTCAGGCAATCTATTATTGTCTTTTTCTGTTAGGAAATTCTTAATAGCAGCTCGAAGAGAGAAAATCTTGTAAATTCAATCCCAATTTCGCCGGTTCCCGATACTAAAAGCAATATAATGTGATTTGGCCGTTACACTGAACATGTTACAAGCGGACTATAATCAATGGCAAATAATTCATCAGTCAGTCAGTCAGTAATTTACCAATCTATTAGCCGATTGCAGTTCTGGATATGGGCCTGTCGATATGTAATGCGATAGCACCCGATCTGCCGCCTTCCGCATCCAGTTTATACCTACTAGCTACCTTTTGCAGGCGGCTGGGGTCCAGTCCTACCGTTTCTCCGTTCCGTTTGAAAATTCGCGGTTTCCACTCTAATCTATCCCCTCGGATACCCCCCCACTGGACAGCGGAGGCGGTTATGTCGGATTCGAACCGACTAAAACCACACGCCACGGAGAGACCTCCTCCGCCGGCGGCTGCGGTCCACGCGCTTGCACCACCATCACTGTGAGCAAGACGCCGAGCGAGAGGACTCCCACTCTGCCATCGGTTTTTAACTAATATACTGAGTGAGAATAAAAAAATATTCTCCCTATAACAAAATACTCATCGTTATCATAATAGAGTGGTTTCCGGTTGCTTCAGAGGCTCGGCCCGGAGTCCGCTTACGTCTTCTCCTCCTTTTGATTTGACTTATACTGCTTTTACTGGAGTGACTGCCGTCTAACCCCCCAATCCCGAGTAGAAAGTCTGCACCAGAGCCTCGTCCAACAATCAGCAGGTGCGATAGGCTTGAGTCCCAAAGATCGTGATTGGACCCCATACACCCAATAAAATACAATTAATTTAAAAGCACTTTCACATAATCGTCACAAACAGTCGCCATATTGAGCCATAAATCAAAATAAAATTGAAAATAAACAAACGTTATAGTCTCCCTAATCAGTTGTGACCGGATATAAGTACTTAACTGGCATTTCCATAGACAACGGGTTTGGCTTTTGACTTCATTAAACAGCTGTGTATAGTAATAAAATATTTTTAATTTTAGGACGTATATATTGTCCTAGGCCTATGACCTTCGCGCTCGTGCAAGCAATAAATTGATAAAAGTTTTATCGTAATCGGAAATCGGTTCGATAGACAGCGCATGAAATGCGAAAAAACAAACTACGTTGTTGAGTGTACGAGGCCCAAGCCACCTCACCTGCCACCGGTACACCTGCCAAACAATGGACGATACTTTGGCGCCGGATTTCTTTTCGGGGTTGGGGTTACTCTTAAAACATGTTTAGACGGAGTAAAAAAGCGGGTTCCGTGCCCTAAAGTGGAAGCTTTTGGAGGTGGCTGGTACAACGCTATGATGAAGAATTTCAGAGAAATCTAATCGTCAGGCCGCCCCTTTTTTCTGATATTTCACCTTATTGCTCGTCTCCCTAATTACGTAGCGTGATATTAAAATAGCCTATTATCTTTCCCAAGAACTAGCCCATCAAATGCAAAAAGGTTTTTGAAGTGAAAACTTCTTTAGGCCCGATGAGCACTTTTTGGTGAACAAAATTATGGAACTAGCGTCATCATCACCGAACGCTCTGACAAATCTGTATATATTTGTTAACAGCGCCATCTAGCTCCTCAATGTTGTATCACGTAGTAGCGAGCACATTTTTAAACTCTGAAATAGGGGACAACTTAGCGTTATGAAATTAAATCCGCCAGAAGCACTTTTGGAAGTTTCAGTAATATTGTTGCAATTACTATGCATCTTCCGTCACAATATGTTTATTAGATAATATATATTGACGCTTGTATATACCTGATAGAGTAAGCTGATTTTTTTTTTCAAATCGCACAGATCGTTACGTTATCTCATTACCTTATCGTTGTTCTCGAGTTCCGCACACTCCCCCTTTTGGTTTGGCTAATATGGCTTTTATGGGACTGATAGAAAAGTCTGCGCCAGAGTCTCGTCCGTCAATTATCAGGTGTACCGGTTTGCAGGTGAGGTTGGCTTGGCCGCAAAAGTCTTGATGTATGGGGCCCATACACCCAGATTGTTCCAGAGATCAGCGCGTTCAAACAAACTCTCCTGATTAATTCTATGTCTAGCGGACTAGCGGACCCGGCCAGATGTCAACCTGCCCGGAAAATCGGCACCACTTTAATCTAATTTGGTGACATCCAGACAGCAGTGTCACCTACCGGGCCTAATTGTATTTTCAAACTATCCAGGCGCCATTTGAACACACAAATTTCAACCAAATCAATCTAGCCGTGTAGGAGCAGTTAGGTGACAAACACATATACAGAAGAATTATATATATTATAATACTTACCTTTTTTTTTTCGTGCGGAATAATTAATTGTTTATTGACCTAGGTTAAGAACTTGTTTCAAACTAGCTCAGTAGTATTCATAATATTGTAATGATATTGAGATGTGAATTCGAGTTTCGGACCAGCCATTTATTTTCACACTAACTGTGCCGGCGACTACGTCTGCGAACGCTAATACTTTTTCTAAAATAAAAGTAGGCTACTTTTATTTTAGAAAAAGTTACCCCTTATAACACCAGCAATCTGCAGTAAATATCCCATCAAAATCGGCTTAGCCACTTCGGAGTTTATCCAAAACAAACAGACCAAAATGGACGAATATAAAATAAAAAATAGTTTTTTTTTGTAAGTACCTATCGTGTATTACAAACAGACACTTCAATTTATGTATTTGTATAAATATAGATTACGAACTGATGATAACAGAAATTTAGAAATTAGAAAAAAATAATTTCATGTTCGGAATCGTTCATTTAACATAACCTCTTTTTTTTACGTGTGGAAACCACCTCGAGCTTCACCCCATCGGTGCCGACGATGGGGTGGGCGTTGCGGAATCGGACCGACTAAAACCACACGGTGTCCTCCCCAAGTGTCCATTGCCGGGCACCCCGGGTGTTCGGGATACGATCGGAAGTGGGGTAAGAATCAAGAGAGTTTGTTGGGAAATACAAAATTGTTTATTGTTCTGATCTACACTAGATATTACACTGTATAATTTGTTAAGTTAAATTATTATATGTAAATGTTAAAAGAGATGTTAATGTTAGGATGTCACTGTTTAAATGTTATTTATGGAAATGTTAGAGGAATGCACCCGGTCACCGAACACATCACGTGTTCGGTGTCAGCATTAACCGAACACCGGGTAAGCCCTCGATTTTTGGTTAATATCTCCCAACTAATTTACAATTTATAATAGTTTAGATTCATTGGTTTGTCTAATGTTTGTCAAGGTTAGTTTATTTTAGTTACTTTCATAGCGTAATGTCACATGTCTTACGGCATTCTGCTATGAGACCGGGCAGCTCATATAACAAAACTATTTTTGTTCTTCAAAAGCATACAATACACGCTATTTATAATCTAGGTGTTCGGGTTTCCCTTAAAGAATGATTCTAAGAAACAGGTGTTTACCTATTTTTTGTCATCTACGGCAGCGTTTCTAAGAAGAAAAATATTATACGATTGACGATTATTTGAATGATAAAGAAAAATGAGACTAAATGGTCCTAAAGTTAAGTTTTATGGTGTACTAGGTGATGCCCGCAGCTCCAACCGCGCGGAGTTCAGTAATCAATTGCAATCTAACATACGGCAGATTTTAAGTCTGACCTTTCTAATAGAAAAACCCGCACCAAAATCCTTTTAGTAATTTTTGCGTCCATCGTGGATAAACTGGCCAATAGACACGAATACCAAAAAAAATCGTTTTCTGAACCTTTCATTAAACATAAACCACGTTTTTTTTTAATATCTCCTATGCACAGACACAACTAATTTACAATTTTATAATTGTATCGAAAACTTGTAAACCCAGTTCAGTTTAACTTAATCGGAATTATTTTGATCAGTGATTTCCATCCTAAGTATTATAAATTAAAATTTCTATTACGAAAACTACAGTTCAGTCTAACAGTAGGTATTGCACCATCAACGAAACAAAAACATAAATCAAAGTATCATTCATTAAATTGTATGAATCGTGTATCAATGCGAGACGTTCTAAAAATAAACGAGTATTCGTAATAAAAACGTTTCATTTTGCTTGACTAATTCCGTAGACAGAATGTTGTGTCTGCCTTTTTGAACACGTTTTAGTATCATCACCCTGTGCAGCTGTGATGTGACCTCAGTTGGTTTATTGCTCTGAGGATGTGACTTATTATAAATGTAAACAAATATTGTACGTTATATAATCGTAGTATCGATTTGCAACCATTGCCTTCTAGACAGCTGTTTGGTAAAAAAAATGTGTCACGGCGGAGGTGGGAAGGAATTTAGAATTTAGAACGGGACGCAGACTAGATTTGGCGTATATTCTAGGCATAGCGCGCCTAATGACAGTTACAAAAAATGCGCGTTTTTAACCGAGTGTACCTGTATTTTTTGTATGTTTAACCGCGATTGTCTTGCATTTGGTTGAACCAATTTTAATGCGGTTTCCGAAAAAGTATTTATTATATTCTGGAGAAGGTTTAAGTATTATTTAAGCAATTAAAAAAAGCGGCCAAGTGCGAGTCGGATTCGCCCATTAAGGGTTCCGTTGCAGCATATAAAAAATAATGTTTTTTTATAATTTTTATATTTGAGTTAATTGAATGAAAGGTAAATTGCGGTTTACGATTTATGACGTATTAAAAAAAAACTACTTACTAGATCTCGTTCAAACCAATTTTCGGTGGAAGTTTACATGGTAATGTACATCATATATTTTTTTTAGTTTTATCATTCTCTTATTTTAGAAGTTACAGGGACACACATTTTACTTTGGAAGTGTCTCTCGCGCAAACTATTCTGTTTAGGAAAAAATTATATTAGAAACCTCAATATCATTTTTGAAGACCTATCCATAGATACCACACACGTATGGGTTTGAAGAAAAAAAAATCATTGTTTTTTTTTCTAATTTTGTGTGAAAATCTTAATGCGCTCCACAGAATACATCTACTTACCAAGTTTCAACAGCATAGTTCATATAGTTTCGGAAAAAAGTGGTTGTGACATACGGACGGACAGACAGACAGACATGACGAATCTATAAGGGTTCCGTTTTTGTACCATTTGGCAACGGAACTCTAAAAAGGAGGTATGTTTGTCCGTGGGGTGTGTTTTGGGTAACCTCCTCGAGTGTCGCTCCGATTCCGATCCCGCTGCAGTCCGGGGGGAACGGAATCGGAGCGGCCGGTACACCCTGGGCGGCGGTCAATGGCTTCCCCTTCACCCCTTCATAGGGTTGGCATTGATCGTCGGCCAATACCCAACGTGGCGGGAACACATCGCTCTCCGTACTCCTCTGCTTTCAGAGGAGACAGGATGAGCGATGCTGTTAGTGGTGAGATGGCCCAGGGTCAGCCGGGGTGCGAGGGATATGCTCTATGGGTAACCTTACACCCCGGCGTCTGAAGACCCGAGACGGCGTGCGGTTTTAGTCGGTGCAAGCCCGACATAACCGCCCCCGCTGGCCGGCGGGGGGGTATTCGAAGGGACTTCCGCACGATAAAAAAAAAAAAAAAAAAAAGGTATGTTTGTCCGTAATTTGATATCGCGCGTTTGATTGAACCGATTATAATTCGGTTTCCATCAGTTTGCAGTGTTCAATAAATCATTGACGTTCACTATAAAGGGAGATTTATTTTCATTTTATAAAATAATAGAACCGACTTCAAAAACCAAGAAGGGACTAAAAAGTGAAAGATAAATTTAATTCAAAAGACAAAAACGTTGTTAAGACTTTCTTGTTGAAATCGGTGTCAAATCTATGGGGACGTCAAACCATTATGTATTGTATCACTACGGTTACACATTTCATTAAATGGCGTGGGGAACTTATGATGTGGCAGGACTACGCTATATTTTTACAAAATAGTCCTGATACCTCTTTGGTTGGGCACTGCTTTCAACAGGAAAGTCTTTATGAGCATTTTTATCTTTAAGTTAAATATATAATTTAGTTATTTGCAGTCAGTTCTATTTTTTATACAAAATATATTTATTGGTAATCGAGTTGTGGTATTTCGCCATACTAACCATTTATTTTATTTCCATACAGCCAGTCTATAGATAGAGGTTTGGGTTGAACACCCCCCCCCCCCTAAATGCCTCACGTAGTTAATGGACACCCCCTTACACTTACTGATTAACGGACTTAACGGACCAAAAGGGGAAGGAAGGCAGACGGCAGTCACTCCCATTAACCTTATAAGCCAAGTCAAAAGTAGGATAAGGAGCAAGCGGACACTGGTCTCCAAGGTAAAACCTTGGATGCAACTGAGAACAACGCTAAGATGATGATGATGACGGAGACTCCTAGAACAAGGATAAAATAACAAGTTTAATCTAGCAAATTTATAAATATTATTTGTTTTAATTTACCTTTCCTGTACAATACTAACCGTAGGTACAGTCAACGACAAAAGTGGCTTAACAAATTCAAATTTATTAATCACCTTAGCTCCTAAACCTATCATAAAATAATAAACGAAACATGAAATATATTAACTTTGTCCTCTGGGGATTATAAAACTACATATATATTCATTATTAGGTTCATGTATTCCAATGTAAAAAACGTTAGTAAATATTTAAGTGTTAATCCACTTTTGTCGTTGACTGTACATATATTAAATACAATATAATAATGCACATACCCTACGTATATTCGACAATGAGATTCTATTCTATAAATATTCAAATGATTAATATAAATTATATATACTATATAGGTAGCTCAAAGAATTAGCAAGCTGAAGTGGCAGTGGGCCGGCTATATCTCGCGAAGAACCGACAACCGCTGGGGTAAGCTTGTTCTTGAGTGGACATCGCGACTCGGCAAACGTAGTGTAGGACGCCCACCGGCCAGGTGGGATGACGATCTGCGAAAGACTGCGGGCAGATGCTGGATGCGGCAAGCTGAAGACAGGGCGCTATGGCGCTCATTAGGGGAGACCTATGTCCAGCAGTGGACTAGAATAGGTTGATGATGATGATGATATACATTTTGAACTTTCGTATATTAAAACAAATTAACATCCATTCTGCTTTCACTATAATTCGGTATTGTCTTTTCGTTCCTAAATTTACACATGTTCTCCGATCAACTCAACTTTTTAAATATTTGGCTCTTTTAGGTAAAATGGATAGCGTGATTCAAAACACACTATGCAAAATTCTAAATGTGGATATGAACGACCGTGTCTGGCTTCAGGCATCTATGCCTGTGCGTCTAGGCGGGCTCGGCGTTCGCAAAATTACCGACGTAAGTCTACCAGCATTTCTATCTTCGGTGCATGGCACGGATGAATTAGTTAGAAGAATCCTAACCCCTAGCCTAACTAATTCGGAAGTGCCAGGCAAGGCCGAAGCTTTAAATGCTTGGAAAATGTTTTGCCCAAACGCTGATTTGCCAGGTAACCCATCTTCCCAGAGGCAATGGGACGTGCCGCTCTGCAACATGGTAAGAAAACATCTCATTTCTACTTCTACCAATGTTGCGGAGCGTGCTCGCCTTTTGGCTGTGGGGGAATGGGAATCCGGTGTCTGGCTTCAAGCCCTACCATCGTCCAACATTGGTACCATGTTGGACGATAACACCTTCCGTATCGCTGCTTGCCTTCGTTTGGGTGCCCCTTGCGTTTCTCCGCATCGTTGTCGCTGTGGAGAAGAAGTGGGTAGCCTTGGACACCATGGCCTCTCATGCAGCAGGAGCGCAGGACGGCTTTCGCGGCAAGCGTACATCAATGACATTATCCGTCGGGCTCTTGTCACCGCCGGCGTTCCAGCCGTACTAGAACCTACTGGTTTGGCGCGCGACGATGGCAAGAGGCCGGATGGGATGTCGTTGGTGCCTTGGAAGATGGGAAGGCATTTGGTGTGGGATGCGACATGTGCTGACACCCTTGCGCCTTCACATCTTCCAGGGACAGCGGACTGCGCCTGCGCTGCCGCTGCTTCGGCAGAGACCCTTAAACGGCGCAAATATAGTAATTTAACAGGTAATTACATATTTGAGCCGTTTGGGGTTGAGACGCTGGGATCTTGGGGTCCAAGTGCCCGTCTTTTATTTAAAGAAATTTCAAAACGGCTTATAGACGCTACCCGTGACCAGAGGGCTGGTTCATTCCTCGCACAAAGGATTGGCATTGCCATTCAACGTGGCAATGCCGCCAGCCTTCTGGCCACCCTCCCAGTTGACGTCGATGGGGAGGAATTTTTTGACGCCTAAACCTGCAGCTTTGTATATAGGTATACAGATATTGTTTTTATACTAATTAATAGTAATTAATTTATGTAAATAAAATGTAAGACTTAAGTCAAAAAAAAAAAATATGTAAACATATATCTATTTTACATACTAATTATAGTTTATGAAAGTACTACGTCATTGTGGAGGTATCAGTAACCAGCTGTCACCTGCCTGACCCGTATCTTTTACTACCGTCACAGCACCACGGAGTATATGTATCTACCATATACAGACTTTTTTTTATTAAAATAGGTGAAGTCGTTTCGGAGCAGTGCGACCACAATCACCATGACACTAGATTTTTGTAATTAGGAGATTATTAGCAATGAAAGTTTACAGGTTAAAAATCTAACAATTTATGATATTGTCGGAAGTTTTCGAGAATGTTACACATTGAAATAAAACTATTTTTAAACGGTTTCTACCGCGGTTTATTTGATGCTGTTTTATGGCTGCTGAAAAACAACCGAAACGTCGGGATCAATGTAAAATATAAAATAACCTCAAATAAACCGCGATAGAATCCGTTTAAAAATAGTTTTATTTCAATGTCTAACAATTTATGTTTCTCTTCAGAACACGTTGTACTAAAATTAGTTCTAATGTTTTGAAATCCCTTCGGCCGTCAGAAGTATGACGTTTCGCAACCGACTAAGTTATGTCATCCATCTTTAGTCTCGAACTCTCGAACACCATGTTGGTGAAACCGTGTTGTGTTGCTCAATCGTTTTGTTGTATTCTATTGCCTTATGATTGGTCTTTCTTTAATTTTTTATGAAGTCTATTATCGTTTCTTAGATTTTAAGGTTCCGTACCCTTTTTTTTTTTTTTTTTTTTACCCCCCCGCGTGCCAGCGGGGGCGGTTATGTCGGGCTTGAACCGACTAAAACCGCACGCCGTCTCGGGTCTACAGACGCCGGGGTGTAAGGTTGCCCATAGAGCATATCCCTCGCACCCCGACTGACCCTGGGCCATCTCCGGTTTCGAGATGGCCCCCTCGGGTTTGGGAACCACGGTGTCCCCGTCTTGCCCCGGTTTGGGGGAGGGGCGCTAGTCGCCCCACCGTCCCGGCCTGCTTCTGCTGGGGTGACAGGTGGCCTCACCCGCCACCCCCAGGCCTGCGCTCATGGAGGACGGAGGTCGTTAAGCGACCTCCGGCGCCTGAGTTGCCTGCGACGCGCGGCGAGCAAGTTGTGGGCTCGGCGGACCGGGAGAGTTCTAAGTTTCTCCCGGGCGCGCTCCGCCACCTCCTTCGCGAGCATTACATGCTCGCAGAAGGAGGCGGCGGCGGCCCACGCGCTCGCGCTCCGCACCATTGCCGCAATCATGCTGCCGAGCGAGAGGACTCCCACCCCGATGGCTGCCACGAGGTCACGCCTCGGCGCCTCCCACGCCGGGCAGTCCGCCAGCGTGTGCAGCCCCGAGTCCTCGCCCGCGTCGCAGTGACGGCACTCAGGCGCTGGCTCCTTCCTGATCCGATGCAGGTGGTCCCCGAAGCACCCCTTCCCGGAGATCACCTGCGTCAGTCGGTAGGAGAGGCTTCCGTGTCGCCTCTCCAGCCAATCCTCCATGATGGGCCCTACCGCCGCTACTGCGGCGTGCCCCGCGCTTGGTTGCCCAAGTCGTTCCTTCCACTCCACCACGATAAGGTTCCGTACCCGGAGGGTAATCAACAGAAGCCTCTTTTTAAAATAAGATCACTGTAAAGAACCCTATTAATTAGACTACATCTCATAAACCGGAATAGTTAGTCAAAAACAAAAAAAACATATTCATGAAAAAATTTTATTTAAATAAGCTTTTCGTAAATCGAAAAAAATAATTTTATGCAAAGCCTGATTTCAAAAACTTATATTACGCAAGTGCTCCCTCTGCTTGTTATTTGCTCTACAAGCTTTTGTAATCAGCACAATCCTTGCATAAAATCATTTGTTACGTTAATTTTTTAATGAATTCTTATTTTAAAAAGAATTATTCATTTTTTTCAACTATTTAGTTTAGTCCTAGTCAGTGCTTACAAAGAGCTCTAAAACGATGAGTCGGGCGTGATGAGTTCAGAAGTTCCTATGACCACCTACCTTTTCCATCTTTAGACCCTGGATATCATGTAGCATCAGATATTTTGATATTATGTATTTGCCAAGACAAAACAAATGAGCCTAAACTCGACGGGCTTACTTTGTTTAGTTTAGGAGTTCCTATGGACACCTTCCTACTCCATATAGCCTGGATATCATATGGCATCAGAGTATTTGCCAAGATAAAACAAATGAGCGCAAACGCGACGGGGTTATCTTGATTCGTTTAGGAGTCCCTATGTACACCTTCCGACTCCATCATCAGACCAGCTTCATGTTACCATATTATTATGTCATTTATTGTCATCGAAACTAGATGTGTAGGCAAAATTCCATCTCAATCGATTGAGGATAACTGCTTCAAAATTCAGTTGTAACTTTTTTTTTTTATTTATTTTTATTTATTTATAGTTAAATAAAACGGTACATAACCAATTACATTAGATAACTTAGGTTTACATAGAATTACACAACATAACATAGTATAAGGCATGTCTCTCATATTTGTATGGAAGATTTCCTTGCATACTTACTCTCGGAAAATATACGACATACACGCATTACATCCTCCCATTCATCCGCAAACAGATCGCAATCAGGGTAAGCTGAGAGGAGATCGTTGAGCACATCCAGCGTTCGACACACTGGGGACTCAGCTCTAGCAACTGTTCGGCAAGGAGGCCGAGAAAAAAGTCTATGGCGACGGTTCTCGCGGTGTGCTAAATATTTATTGGGGACATATAAACGGCAGAACAGGCTATGCAGATCGGGACAGTTGACGACTCCACGAAGAGACCTACATGCAACTGTGAGCTGATCTAGGCCTCTTCTTACCTCCAGTGAGTTAAAACCCAATACGCCCAGCAGATAGTTTGTGGGGTACATGAAGGGATACAACTGGTACAATTTTTTGAAAAGAAATCGTAGGAATGTCTTCTGCACTTTTTCAAGCATCAATATTTGTTTTGCTGCATAGGGACTCCATATACAGGAGCTGGCCTCCATCTTACACCTGACCAGGGAGGTATATAAAAGAACAATAACGTCAGGGTTCTGGAAGTCGTGGGCATTCCGCAACACAAATCCCAAGCGTCTATATGACTACTTAGCAAGTGCAGATATATGGTCACTAAATGTTAGACTTGGGTGAAAAGTTACGCCCAGATCCTTTACACTAAAAACTCGAGTGAGTACATCATCATAGAGATTGTACTCATAGTCAATTAATAGTAAACGACGGCTGAAGGTCATTACATGACATTTGCTGGTGTTAAAATGCAATTTATTTATAATGCTCCATTGACTGAGGGCGTCAATATCTCTTTGAAGGAGTTTACAATCTTCCTCCGCTTCTACTTCCACACACAACACAAACACATTCAGTTATTTATTTTAAATTACAATAAGTAAATGTACAAATGTGATAACAAATTTTATATCTAACTAAACTAAATAAGACTAAAATGAAGTAAATAATTCAAAAGAAACTTAAACCTAAAATGCATCGTGGAATTCCTCCGCATCGCATGCCTCCTGTGGTAACGTGCCCAGAAGACTGGCAGCATTGCCACGTTGTATGGCAATACTTATTCTCTGTGCTAAAAAGAAGCCAGCCTTCTGGTCACGAGAAGCGTCGATCATACGTGTTGCAATCTCCCCGAAGAGACTGCGAGCACTCGGACCCCATGCCCCTAACGTTTCGACTCCAAACGGCACAAATTCGTAATCTCCAATTAAATTTGAGTATTTGCGCCCGTTGAGAGTCTCCGCAGAAGCAGCAGCAGCACCGGCACAGCCAGCCGTGCTGGTTATATGGGTAGGAGCAATGGTGTCGACGCATGTTGCGTCCCAAACCAGAGTCCTACCCATTTTCCATGGCATTAATGACATACCGTCCGGTCTCTTGCCATCGTCGCGTGCCAAACCATTTGGTTCAAGTACAGCTGGCACACCGGCAGTGACAAGAGCACGTCGGATTATGTCATTGAGGCTGGCGTACCGTGGTATTCGCCCAGCGCTCCTGCAGCACGATAAGCCATGGTTTCCGAACCTGTCGACGGCTTCTCCACAGCGACATCGATGCGGAGAAACACACGGGGCACCTAAACGAAGGCATGTTGCAATGCGGAAGGTAGTGTCATCTAACATAGTTCCTACGTTAGATGACAGAAGAGCTTGTAACCAAAGACCCGACTCCCACACTCCTACCGCCAGCAAACGGGCACGCTCTGCAGCATTAGAACATGTATTTATTAAATGTTGTCTTACTATGCTGCAAAGCGGCCCGTCCCACTGTCGCTGAGAGAAAAGGTTCTTTGGGAAATTGGTGTTCGGGCATGCAATTTTCCAAGCATTTACTGCATCAGTTTTACACAATACTTCAGAGTTAACCAGTGTAGGTGCAAGGATTTTCCTGGTTAATTCTTCCGTACTGTGGACCGAGGACAGGAACGCTGGTAAGTTTATATCCACCGAGCCCACCCAAGCGAATCGGTAGAGAATTTAACTGCATAATAATAGGTTGAATAACTAAACTGAAGATTACCGGCCCGAGGGGGTCACCTTGTTGACATCCAACAGCAGATTCTAAAAGGTGGTCTTTACATAATAATTTGGATGGGTTTCTGTAACATTGCCAAAGAAAGTTATAAATTTTGGGGATTTGTAATTTAGCTGGTGTCAACAAGGTGTCCCTGTTCACGGAGTTAAAAGCATTTTTCACGTCAACCTTGCGGATCACCTCGCTTTTCCCGGAGCCAAGGTAGGTTCACAAAGCATGTATGGCAGCCTCACAACCTCCCTTCGATCCAAAACCGATTTGGACTGGCTGGAATTTCATAGCCAACTCCTCTTTATAAAATTGACAGCAAATTTTGGCTGCCATACGTCGGTAGGTACATCCCACGGCAATGGGACGAATGCCACCATCTCCTTTGCACTGGGCACACAAATTAGCCCCATACAAAATATCTATGATGCCATTGTCCACATTGCCGGAGAACATTAAATTTATAAGCGCCGTTAGCTCCTTTAGAAGAGCCTCGCCAGCTTCCCCGGCGCTTGAACCCATAGGAGATAACGGCTGCCAACACTTCCTTGGCTGTTACGCAACTTGTAAGATTTTGACCCGCACTAACATACAGAGCAAGTTAAATAAAAGCTTGTATTAACTAACAAACTCACAAACTTACAGACTAGGTAAAATAAAAGTTTAGAAAAATAGTTTGTACTTTTTTTTTATGAAATGAAATGAGTAAAAGGTGACGTATGCACAGAACATAGAATTTTCTTTTTTGTACAGCTTTTGATTTGGTACGTCGTCGTCGGGAAGAAGAGTGAGAGTACGGCAAAAATCGAATTGTTTCGGTTTTTTAGAGCGTATTGGATATCGGACTAGCAGTTTCATATCTTTTTAAAGTAAAAAATATTAGATGGTATTACAACTACCCCACTGAATATTCCTAAGTAGACTTTTACGGCTTAAATAAATAATAAATAAATAAATAGTGTACGACAAAGTACACAACGCCATCTAGACCCAAACTAAGCAGAGCTTGTCATATGGGTTCTAGAATGCGGATAAACATACTTAAATACTTTTTTTTTTGTAAATAAATACATTCTATACATAGAAACACCCAGACCAATGCAAATATACATATTTGCACTGAGCGGGAATCGAACCCGCTACCTTTGGCTTAGCAGTTGAAGACACTACCGCTACGCCACAGAGGTCGTCGACTTGTCCAGGAAGATAACCAACTGACGCATTCTGTTTTTCCTCATTCTCTGATCAGTATAGTAATTTTATTCTTTGAGCCAATGACAATGTTTAGTGGAATTAGATATGTGCAGCCCAAAACTCGGCGAGATTGACAGCCACTCAGTCGCCTAGTTCAGATCTTCCGTTGTGCAGATGTTGAGGCACAGCGGGCACGAATAAAGGTGGTCCACTATTTGCCGAGGCGCCTTGCGCTTCTACTCTGCCCAGTAACATTTTCTAGGGCACGTCCTGTCCCACCTCCCGTATGCTGATTCGCGGTTTCCACTCTAGGACTCGTTTGCTTCCAACGGCCATAGTGGCAGCCAATTTTGTCACTAGATTTATGTACAAAAACACACAAAAGCAACAAATTTATTACTCCTTATCGGTCTTGTAAGCGGAATTCTGCATCATAAATATTACGTCAACGTGTACATAATTCTTTATTATACTATTAAAATGCAGACTTTTAAGTCACCTTGATTAGCGACCCAGAGGTATATAATGCTGGCTTCACAATATTTGCCAGACCTCGTCAAGCATACTGTAATAGTCTCCTGAGTGTCTGAATGTAAAAAATAGACCATTTTGTTCAAAAATTCGTTTAAAATGCAGAATGATCAACAGATTTTATTAAATTACTTTCATATATTGTGATTTAAGAGTCCATTGTCACAGGTCCATTGCACATTCAAGCACTCGGGCGACAAAATTCAAAGGCGTAAAGGTTTGCAAGCGCTTGTCGCTGCGCTGATACAGCGGTGTCGGTTTTAAGTGCCCCAATCAAAGGAAGCTTGTGGCTAGCGCTTTCAGTGCTTATACACGATTGTATGTATCGTTTGCAAAAAGAGGCTTTAGTACGCGGTACGATTTCTGTGAATGTTTATCATCCACCATATTCGCTGTCTAATTTTCCATTTACTTGCACTTTTACAAAATTTTAATTGGCTTCTTTTCAAAAAAATAATAGCATCAACTAAACTTTATAGCCGACACAATCTCGATGTCCTCCATACGCACTTGCACCTGGTGCGTATCAACTTTGTCATCCCAGCGTTAATACTGGCTGCATCCAAAGTTTTCAATTTGTGAACCCGGAGTCCGCTTGCTTACGTTTAGTCCACCTGATCTGGCTTATCTTAGCTGTTACGGAAGCGACATCTGTCTGACGCCCCAAACTTGAATACCTACGTTAACAAACCCAATATTTGGGTCACTTCATTTATCCAAACCTTTTTTAGAATATTTTAAAATTTTAGCAAGTGGCAAGAGTGTGGACCCGACTTTGTCATATCTTTATATATATATTTCTTGTGTATTTCACTGAACTCCGATTTTGATGAAATTTTTTGTGTGAGTTCAAGGGGATTCGAGGATGGTTTAGATTCACAATTTGGAAGTCCACGCGGACGGAGCCGCGGGTACAGCTAGTATATATATATATATATATATATATATATATGTATATATATATATATATATATATATATATATATACATATATATATATATATATATATATATGTATATATATATATATATATATATATATATACATATATATATATATATATATATATACATATATATATATATATATATATTTTACTTCCTTGGACAGGTTTAATATGCAAGTTAAAAATGTAATAATACATAATAGCCTATTATTAGAACAATTATGTGTTACTAGCTGTTATTTAGTGGATTTTTTTGTACAGGCACTTTGTAGATAGTGAATACTAACATAGTCTTTGTAGGCCTCATCAGGATTATCGGGGTCCAAGCCAATCTCACCTGCTACACCGACCGTCCAACCCTTAAAAGAGAGGAAAGAATGCGCCAGACCCTTGTCCGTCAAGCAACAGGTGTTCCTAATGGCCAGCAGGTGAGGTTGCTTGGACCCTAATGATCACTCAAATACGAGTCCAGATAACTTGAATAAAAATATTCGTTTCTGTTATCAGTAGTAGTAGTAGACACGTATCCGGTGTCCTTGTCCAAATTATAGGTTAACTGTGTCCCGAATTTCAACCAAATCAGTTTTATCGTTTTTGCGTGATTAAATATTAAACAAACAAACTTAAAAACTACCATCATCCTACTTCCTATCCTAAGTGTTATTGCTGCTGATTGTATGGTGAGGTTCTGATGCAGGCTTTCCTCTACCGGTTAGGTTTCCTCTACTTGCAGTGGCTCCCATAAAAGTCGCACCAGCTAAATCAAAAGGAGAAGGATTAACCGGACCCCGGTCTCCGTTCAAAAGTCTCAGATGCAACCAAAAACAACGCTAAGATGATGATGATCATTAGCTCGCTCACACGCAGGCGAATATTGTCTCAGTGCGGGCATTTGCTATTAGCAAGGCGATTGAGGTGAACTGAGATCCTCGTAAGCTAGACATGTATCGATGTGTGCGTTTGCTGTATAAAGTGGGCCCTCTGTACCTTTTGTATATGCTATCGCTCGCTTCGCTTTGGATTATATGAGTTTTTTTAACTCAAGCCATCTTAACTTCCACATAATATTTAACATATGCCCATCTTGGATAATGTACCTTTCAAATGGTGAAAGAATTATTCCAATACGTGCGGTGGTTCCTTAAATTACTTTAGACTTATAAACAAACTCACAAAATTCGGTGCTTCTCTCTCTTTATTCATTCGTGAAAAAATACATAATAGACCTACTACATTGAGGAAACAAGTGATTAAAATTTTAACTCGTTCAATTTGGACTTGATAGTCAAAATTGAACGAGTTAAGTACGTTTTTTTCGACAATACTGGAAATGTTGCTGTCAATTGTTTTATTTCCCACTGTCAAAGTTGTAGAAATGCATAGAAACATTTGTAATGCGTGAGAGTCGCAGCGATACCTCTGATGTTGCAATCGAACGCTCTACCACCAAGCAGTTCCACTTATTACTAATAATAATACTCATGTAATAGCAAACAATGGACGTACTAAACAATTTTTTTTAAAAATATTATAATTATTTAATATATTTAATTTTTATCTTAATTTCAAATTATTTCATTGTTAATTTTATTCACACTATCAAATTTCCATTTTTATTATAAAACTAACATAGTTATAAGTAAAAATTGTTAATAACCCCAATATAAGTCAAAGTTGCTCGAAATAAAGAATTTATTATTATTATTCCCTTTATTAGCCTTAAATACATATAAAATTATATTTTTAAATACATTCTATACAATAAAAACAAACAAATATATATAAAAATATAAAAAATAGTGGCCCACCGGCATCGGGTACAGGGAATAAGGGGTTAGAAGCTTTAGGACTACTTCTCGATAAGACAAGGTATCAATATGATTAGTTCGCTATAGGACTAAATCTCAATATCGCTACCGGTGGTTAGGGTTCCAGAGAGAGGAATCTCCTCACAATACGTGCCGTATCAAGGAGCACTGCCTTCTGCATCAAGCCCTTGACCCAACTGCCTAACGCGAGCCTCTTGAGATGTTGATCGAGGCTCTTGGCAATCAGTCCGTGAACCGAAACAACTATCGGGACAATAATTGCCGAAGTGGAGTGTGTCCACATGTCGACAACCTCGTGAGCCAAATCCAAATATTTCATTTGTTTTTCTTTTTCGGCTTTTACAAGATTGTCGTCATGTGGAATGGTGATATCGATAATTATTGCGCGGAGCTCTGATCGATCTATCAACACTATATCAGGTTTATTAGCTACAATAGTCCTGTCAGTGATGGTAGATCGATCCCAGTACAACGTGATGTGCCCATTTTCGAGAACTGCGTCGGGCACATACCTATAGTACGGTACCTCTGATTCTAAAAAGTAATACTTTAGAGCAAACTGTTGATGTTGATGGACAATCCTGGCTACTTGGTTATGTCTATGCAAATACTTGCCGTTGGCAAGACGAGAACAACCAGAAATTATATGTCTAAGGGATTATTATTATTATTCTCCTTTATTTAACTTTAAATACTTATCAATTATATTTTTAAATACATTCTATATTAAAAAAAAAACTCAAATATATTTAAAAATATAAAAAATAGTAGCACACCGGCATCGGGAACAGGGACCAAGCTACCGGTGGTTAGGGCTCCAGACAGAGGAATCTCCTCACAATACGTGCCGTGTCGAGGAGCACTGCCTTCTGCATCAAGCCCTTAACCCAACTGCCTAACGCGAGCCTTTGGAGATGTTGTTCGAGGCTCTTGACAATCAGTCCGTGAACCGATACAACTATCGGAACAATAATCGCCGAATCCACACTCCACATGTCGACAACCTCGTGAGCCAAATCCAAATATTTTATTTGTTTTTCTTTTTCGGCTTTCACAAGATTCTCGTCATGTGGAATGGTGATATCGATAATTATTGCGCGGCGCTCTGATCGATCTATCAACACAATATCAGGTTTATTAGCTACAATAGTCCTGTCAGTGATAATAGATCGATCCCAGTACAACGTGATATGCCCATTTTCGAGAACTGCGTCGGGCACTTACCTATAGTACGGTACCTCTGATTCCACAAGGTTGCACTTTAGAGCAAGCTGTTGATGAACAATCCTGGCTACTTGGTTATGTCTATGCAAATATTCGCCGTTGGCAAGACGAGAACAACCAGAAATTATATGTCTAAGGGATTCTCCGGGACGGTGGCACGCCCGACATATGTCAACCGTACCATCCTTAAGAATATATTATACTTCCGATAGTTATTCGTCATCACAACTTCGTCCATAATTGCAAAAACAAAACCTTCGGTTTCCCCAAATAGGTCACCGAAGCGTAGCCAAGACACAGATGCTGGTAAGTCTATATCAGACCCATGAAGAGCCCGATAGAAACGTCCTTGCTCTTCCATACATCCATGCGGTCATTAATACTTAATACCACAGGTTTGCGCCAGTTCTCTTTAGCCAAAGCTAGCGGGGTGAATCCTTTATCCACCCTTACTACATCACGATGCATATCAGCTTCATTGTGTAGGAAGTATTCCCTGAGGTTGCACACCTCACGGTTATGGAGGGATTTGGCATTTAAAAAGCCACGTCCTCCGCATTTCCGTGGTATGTGCAACCTCATCACAGATGAACGCGGATGATGCATTCGGTATGCAGTAAGAAGCGTAAATAAAACGAGATAAAAGATGGTTCGAACCCCACACATACAAAGGCAACTACAAAACCTCAAAGCGTCGGGAGCTTATTGGTTAACGAGTTGCCCTTACGGTCGAAATGTCCAGAGAATCCTGGCCATTACACTAAAGACGTGGACCCACTCCTAACACAAGCAATTTAGCTAAGCTCTAACGGGAATACTAGTAATTTATGTTGCTAGTAACTACTATGTTAAAGAAACCAAAAATTCAACCTAAGTTCTACATAAGCTAACGATTGTATAGCTATACCTCCTCCCACGCGGAGGTCGGTTATCGTATTTTGGTCATATCTCTAGTTCTACTAAACAAATTGCAATCAAACATACGGCAGATTTTAAGTCTGATCAGGACCTTTCTAATAGAAAAACCGCATCAAAATCCGTTCCGTAGTTTTTGTGTCCATCGCGAACAAATAGATAAACAGATAAGGATTTAAACAATATATATTTTTGTGATCAGAATCGCTCATTTAACATGCTCCAAGTTTTTTTTAAGCATCTGCAATGTACAGACACAATTAATATACAATTTACAATAATAATAGAAGATGTTTTGTTTTCAGAATCACTCCCTGGTGTATGCCATGCGTCACTGAGACGCGCACTCAAGCATAACTGGAAGCGACGCAGCGGCGCGTACGCAATATGTTCGACACACTTCCGGTGCGATGGGTGGCGCGGCTCAGGGATGGGGGTTACATGAATCAATTCTTTATGGCTACCATGGGTAAGTCATCATCAACGGTTCTCGGCTGCAGTTCCCGGAGGCTTTCCCCCCAGTGCGAGGTGTCCGCCGACTCCTTAGCCTCCTTTTGATTTTATTTATAAAGCTTTTGCGAGAGCGACTGCCGTTTGACCTCCCAACTCCGAGAGGAAGCCTCCGCCAGAGTCTCGTCTGTCAATCAGCAGGTGTATAGCTTTGCAGGTGACCTTGGCTTGGCCTCGTAGGTCTCGTGGGACCCCATACAACCATGGGTAAGTACTGTCAAGTTTCTTTTTCTAATCTTGTATCAGTGTTTAAAAAAAGAATGAGGTTAGGGGAAGGCCTACAGGATCGATGCTTTTGTATATTTTCTCAATGAGCTCAGTTAGTTGCTCAGCACACTAGCACAGTTAAGTAAATCCAAATAGGATATGCGCAGGTGATGCAAAGATGTATATGCGGTTTTCGCATTTACTGTGTCCCAGTCATCGGGAAATAGTTGAATTTTAGAAGGTCAATTTTACTAATCCTATACCATCACAGAATGATACATGATAAAATCATAAATAAAGGTATTCTGCTCATAAAAAATACAATCCCGCATCCTCCTCCCCCCGTTTGGTTTTAGTCTAATCTCAGGGGCTCGATTCAGTAAAATTACGTTTTTTAAACGTATGATTTCTAAACTAACGAACATTAATAAATCTCAAAATCTAATTGAAAACGAAATCAACTATGACTGGTTCTAAATGGTTAATAACCTCATTAAAGTGAAGGTAGGTTTTATTTTGACCGATCATACTGAATACTAAAATATTTTTCACAGTTTTTCTTTCTAATCGAATCGAAATCCCGCGTTTTGAAAACGTGGCTTTACTGAATCGGGTCCAGGTCAGGCAAATGACAATCGCATAAAAATGTCAAACATGATGTATAAAGAGGAAAGAGAATACGAATTACGTTGCGTTCGCATAACAATATCAATGACAAAGTCTAGCAGATTACCAATTTTCATTTTTTGACGTGACAACGTCTTATAATTCGATGGAGCCGGCTGCAAGCACGAAAAAACATGACGTATGCGGCGTTACCTCGATGCGGCGTTACCTCGCTCTGAGGCGTTCCATTTAAGGCTTGAAGTGCAAGAGAGAGCGCGGAACGAGCGACAAAGAGGCACAATCGGCCTCCGCGTTCGTCAGCGTTCGACATCTGTCTCTCTCCTACTTGAGTGAACGATGCGTCCGCGTGGACATCTGCTATACAATAATACATTTACATGTTTTCGTCAAGTATGAAGTGTAGTGAATTCTTATAACCGATCTTAGTGGTTAAACAAATAAAATTAAAATTTTCTTTTGAAAAATGCAACCATTCCATCAGTATTTTCTTATGACGTTGTCACGTTCAACTATCGTCAGTAAACCGACTTTACAGACAACCGATTTTTTTTTTCACCTTTCGGCCACAATTCAATATGACCATTTTACAATCAATGTTGGATGTTATCCATGGAAAACTAAGAAAGAGTTCTTAATGTTCCGTAACAAGACTTTAATATCTAAACTTTATTTCGGTACATTACACCAACTTATTATAATAATCATGACGTCAAAATCATTGACATTTACCCTAGTATAATAATGATAACCTTAATTAACTATAAAATATGATGACATAAGACTTCTAGAGTTCAAGTTAGTAGGTAAATGTGGGAAAAAGAGTAGTAATTTAGTGCCGGTAATTCCTTAAGTTAAGAATTTAGGGTGAGATCTATAGATATTTATATTTCTATAGATACTTTGACTTTTCTCAATCTTAGCTGAGTATAAGCTGAGTATTTTTTTATTTTGGAATTTATAGACAATACACGTACCTAATCTTACGTGTATTGTCTATATGTTAAGTAGGTATATACGACGAAAATACAAACTTGAATTCCTTTTCATGCATTATCTTTTTGTAAACTAGCCCAGTGCCCAGCGGCGATAGCCCAGTGGTGTACGTAACGAGGTCTCGAGTTCGATCACCAGTCGCCCCGGGCACACACCTCTGACTTCGTAATGATGTGTGTATAAAAATTTTGATTATCGCTCGCTTAGTAATGTGTCCGGTAAATGGCAATAGGCTCACCCCTATTACATTGGGACCTAAACATAACTGGCAAATCGTGGGTGTGACACATACACCTCTGCCTACACCTTCGGGGATCCAGGCGTGAAGTTATGTATATAAACTAGAAGTAGATGTCTTTGTACCTATTTATCAGCGAGTTTTTATGAGTACCTATATGTAATTATTATTTAAATACATTTGCGAATTCGTGTGATAAAAGGAGAAAAAAATATTAACAAACTCATTTGTATAAGTTATACAATAGAAACGGATCGCAACACTGACAGATAATTGTTGATGGTTATAAATATAATTCTATCATTAATACATGACAAGTTGAAATATTTTAACAAAAGAAGATTACCAATTTCACCTGGTAATCTTCTATTGTTGAATAGAAGTCAGTCCCAACTGACGGACAGACTGATTGACTGACTAACTGATTCATCAACGCAGAGCCTAAACAGCTGATCTAAAAACATGGCAGTGGCAATTGATGTGTTTTATGTTGTAGGCAGCCACAATGAAAGGATTTTTGAAAATTTCCCTTTTAAGGTGACAAAATAAAGGATGAACGTTTGTATGAAAGTCCGTCATTTTCAACGTTAGAAGCACGAAATTTCATACACCTGCTTTTGGTTAGAAATTAATGAACACATGAATCAGCGTTTTTCAAAATTTTACCCCTAGGAGGGTGAAATAAGGATTGGAAGTATATATGGGAAGTTCGTCATTTTTTAGGATAGAAGCATGACAATTCAGATACCTTTTTTTTTTTTTTTTTATCGTGCGGAAATCCCTTCGGATACCCCCCCGCCGGCCAGCGGGGGCGGTTATGTCGGGCTTGCACCGACTAAAACCGCACGCCGTCTCGGGTCTTCAGACGCCGGGGTGTAAGGTTACCCATAGAGCATATCCCTCGCACCCCGGCTGACCCTGGGCCATCTCACCACTAACAGCATCGCTCATCCTGTCTCCTCTGAAAGCAGAGGAGTACGGAGAGCGATGTGTTCCCGCCACGTTGGGTATTGACCGACGATCAATGCCAACCCTATGAAGGGGTGAAGGGGAAGCCATTGACCGCCGCCCAGGGTGTACCGGCCGCTCCGATTCCGTTCCCCCCGGACTGCAGCGGGATCGGAATCGGAGCGACACTCGAGGAGGTTACCCAACACACACCCCACAATTCAGATACCTGATTTTAATTAAATGAACATGTGTATCAGCATTTTTCAAAATTAAGGGGGTAAAATAGGTGATAAACGATTATTTGGAAAGTTCGTCATTTTCAAAGTAAAAAGCACGAAATTCAATTTGAAAGCTTATTTATTTATTTAGTTTGCAAATGTATGCAGAGGGTTGGTACATGATTGTTGGAAGAGTAATTAGTATTCATTTAGACAATAATAACATAATTTCCGCATAATATAATAAAACAAACAAACATAAACTTAAAATAATAATGAATAAGTGATCGCTACCGTTCACAATAAAATATCCATTACCACCATAATAATTATATTTATTTCAATAATTTATTTTTAATATATTCATCTACAGAATAATAACATTTTTCCAGCAAGAGGTGCTTAATTTTGCTCTTAAACTCATTTACATTTATTATTTGCAAAATAGAATTTGGTAACCGGTTATAAAGTCTAGGAGCCATGCAGAATATGCTTTTATTAGGGTATGCTGTTGTATTTGCTGGACAGGATATTTTCATTTGATGTCTTTTGCTGTTAAGATGTCTAAAAAGTTGCATGTTGTTCCTCACCAATAACACGGTTTCCAGAATATATATGGATGGCAAAGTTAAAAATTTTAATCTGATAAAACTGGGTCTACAACGGTCAATAGTTTTTAATTTACATATAGCTCTTATGCATTTCTTTTGGGCTCTGAATATACTTTCAATGTTAGTCGAATTTCCTCAAAATATGACAACGTAATTTAATATTGGAAATACATATCCATTGTACGCCCTTATAACAGTCGAATGACATTATGCAGGTCTTATTTAAATTAATTTTCAAATTATTTGCCGTCAACCATTTAATAGAATCATGTAAAGTACTGCTTATTTCATGTTCAACCTATGTTTTGTTATTTCCGGTAAATACAATTGTACTGTCATCCGCAAAAAGTATAGTCGTAAAATGTATTGTTTGAGGAAAGTCATTTATGTAAATAATAAATAAAAGCGGTCCTAGGACGCTTCCCTGAGGCACTCCAAAAGCAATTTTTCTCTGTCCTGAGGTGTAGTTATTTAGTGTTTTAGTAGAACTACATATTCTAGTGATCTGTGTTGTTTGTATTCGGTCACTAAGGTAAGATTTTTTCAGTTCCAACACATTTTCCCTCACTCCATAAGCATACAACTTATCCAATAAAGTTTTGTGATCCACATAATCCGTAAATACCTTTCGTAATCCATTTTGGGCGTGTTCTTGCTGTAATTAACACGTGATATTGGAAAACATAGGTTATAAATTAGTCTAAATAATTCATAAAATTTACTAAAAGCAATATTAGGATCTTGGCAATCGTACACTTCCTGAAAACTAAGTGAATTTAAACATTCTTTAAATTTTGTAATATTTTCCATTGAATAGTTTCCCTTTTCAACGTACCAATATTTGCAATAGGTTCCTAACATTTTTACCACGTTGGTCAGCAAGAATAATTACTTCTTGATTTCTCACCGATTGCTCTGCTTCTCCTGTCTTATCAGACTGACATTTCGTTGTAAAAAGTTTCTTACAGATGTTTACGCTTGACTGATTGGTACTTTCGATATCGCCAGTCTTTGAATCGTTATTTTTACCTACATATACATCTTTTTGATTATGACTAATTGACTTTATAGCGTTAAATGTAAATTCTCTCGGTGATGTTCTAGGTAAACCTGGTTTTACTTATAAATGTACGAATTCGACGTTGATACTGTGGTGAATAGAACCTCATAGGCGTAGCTGCACACTTATTAATTGTACCAGTTTCCTGCATTCCGATCGATTTAAACAATTTTATTTTATTCTCACAGGTTTATAATTTATTTTTATGTGTAAAGTTCTCGGTGTTTAAGGTATCTATTTCAGTTGTCGCAATCTGTAGTTCCATTTTTAATTTATATACTTCGTCCTTTAATGCTTTAATCAGTAGAATGTTTATATACTATTATTTTCATGACTAGTAACTTCTTCTTATAGATTATGCATGTAAAAGTCTATTTATATTTGAATTATCGTTAGTTGGTGATATTACACAACACAATTACACTTCATTTGACAGATGACATTGTTTTCTTCTTCTTGCTTCTTATGGCTATTGGACCCCGAAGGTAACGCTGCAATCGGGTTACAGGTAATTTTTACGAATTTATTCCCGGGTGATGCCGGGTCCCAGGCCGCTAGTTATTATCTAGGGATGCGATGCAGTTAGCCGATCGCAAGAAAATTTAGCTGAGCGAGCATTTATTTTTTTATTTCACGTAATATAACATAAACATAACATAACTTCACGCCTGTATCCCCGAAGGGGTAGGCAGAGGTGTATTACACACCCACGATTCGCCAGTTATGTTAAGGTCCCAATGTAATAGGGGGCGAGCCTATTGCCATCTACCGGGCACATTATTAAGCGAGCGATAATTAACATTTATTAATGCACACATAACTACGCAAAGTCAGAGGTGTGTGCCCGGGGCGACTGGGGATCGAACTCGAGACCTCGTCTCAGCAGTCCGTTACGTACACCACCGGGTTATCGCCCGTATTTTTTAGGGATTTTCTTTAGAAAAGCCCTATTGCTATCGAGTTGTCGTCGACGTCTTCTTCGTTGCCAATTTTCTGTCACGGTTTTGGGTATGAAGGAGATGAGCTATCGAGTTGCAGTTTTCGGTAATAGATGAACTGCTGGGGTGAACCATTGCAAGATAAAGAAAAATCGCAAAAAAATAATAATTGCAAAATCGAAAATCCCTTGTATTCGGCTGAGCTCGTCTCAGGAATTCAACTTGTTATTTCAAAATATCAAAAATTCAATTTTGGCGCGCGCGAACTTTTTCCATTAGTTTCAATGGTAAATTTGTTTTTCGGTGATAATTCCTCAATGGTATGTCCGATTTTTAATTTTATGGTCTCAAAACATGCCCCTAGATTGTCGTTATGACCATGCCAAATTTGGTTGAAATCAGATTTGTGGTTGCAAAGGGGTATCCGAGTTTGTAAGCGGCTATCCCGCGTATAAGAGTAAATAAAATAAATAGAGTAAAATAAATACATACTAATAATTTAAAAAGTCCTGTAAAGTTAGTACAATAAAGTTAAGATTGGTTCATTATTTTGGTTGGTTTTTATTCTGAGTTTTTGATAAGTCACCGATTTCGTGAACTTAGACTTTGCTAAGCTTAAACTGAAAGATATACAAAGACTACACCATAGTTACCAATTTTGTCTTAAGTCAGAGTATAGGCTCAGCAAAGTCAAAGTATGCTTTATAGATAAACCCGAGAAACCTGAGAGGTGTACCGGCTAGCAGTTGAGCAATCTCAACTTGAACAACACCATGGCGGGGCACCATACACTCCAGCTGGACCATCAATAGCGACGTCCCCAACCATACCCGAATGAACTACAGTTACATATACACTGTTAGTATAATAGCAGCAAAACCTGCGCACGAGTCACTGATGTTCGCTTAAAAGCTTTTCATGCGGGTTTAGATCTTATGCACACAGTGTCAACCGAGGTTATAAGAGTGCAAACTGTAAATTGCTGGTAAGCTTCTAACAGGTTTTTCTTTTGCGCCAAACGCCAAAGGGGTAGGCAGAGGTTTATAATACCCACATTATGCCGCTAGTTTTCCATTCCACGAAAGTGTTCGTCTTATTGCCGCGCATTTTAGTAAATTTAATGCGAAAATCAATTTCGTTTACTTCAACAACCATCGGGTTGTTACGTCCTATCGGACCGATGTCCTTCCGAAAATATAGTCAATCTATTTGGTCTATTGTCACTTCAGTGTGCTTATTTTCTATCTTAATTCTGCGAAGTATGTCGGTTACTTTAGTTTTATTCGGATGACTTCAGTACGAAGTTTATCCTTCAAAGAAACTCCATAGAGCGCTCCATAACCCACTGTGCGAATATTACCTAGTTTGTGGACTAGCCCCACCATCAGTAACAATATCGCGGAACTAGATGTAACTCATAACATACATGTAAGTAATATAGGGAGGGATTAGGCTGTCATTATATATCGCGTGCCACTCAATATATTATATCGCGATCTTCCCGACTCTGTCAAATTATTATTGATGCGCAAAGGTAATTCGTTCTTATATCTATTGATACCGGATCATGATATTGGATTGTGATATTTTAGTTCTACCCGTACTGGTCGAAGACATAATACAAAGGTTATTAAGGCATTACGGTAAGGGAGAGAAGAAAATCCGACGTATCGCAAACATATCGTAGCTACTACTATTAAGGTGGCATTCTGAGACGGACCGCAGACCGCAACCGCAGGCGGATACGTATAGAAATACATATAGAAACCAGTGACATCACTGCGGTCAATCAATCAATTAGCCTATTGCAGTCCACTGCTCCCATTGTACGCCATAGCACCCGATCCTACGCCGTGCGTATCCAGTCTATCCCAGCTACCTTTTTCAGGTGGTCCGTCCATCTTGCTGGGGGACGTCCTACCTTCCCTTTACCGATTCGTGGTCTCCACTGTAGGACTCGTTTACTCCATCGGCCATCGGTCCTTCGGCAGATGTGGCCAATCCATTGCCAATTCAGCTTGCTTATTCTGCGAGTTATGTTGGTGAGTTTAGGTATTTCTACACGATTTCTTTGTAGTTACGGTCTGCGGTCGATCTCATTCGTGAAACAATCTACGCGATCCACGCACATGTTCAGATTCTATGAAGTTGTTTGTTATTATTGGATTCCTACAAGTTACGTAATCAAATTCACGGTACCGATGTATTCTTTTTACAGCTACGACTGGCGACCTTGAACTTCAAATTAATAACCAACAACATAAAGGTAATGTTAGTCCACTATTGTGTTTTGCCTCTCTGATTCTTTTGTGCCTTTGATTCTGTGTATTTGGATTGGTTCGTCGTTATTATTGGTACATACGAAAAATGAGATCTTATTGGAGTCGGTTAGTGGAGTGCCAAAAAAAAGTTTGAGTGCTCCGCCAGCACCTACAAGGCAGTACCATCCTCACCTGCGAGCCGTTACACCTGCTGATTGACGGACGAGACTCTGGCGCTGGCTTTTCTCTCGGGGTTGGGAGTAAGCCGCGAATACAACCGAGAACAACGCTAAGATGATGATGATGAGTGGTAGCAATAAATACATTGCTTACAAAACACTTAAGACTATTAAAAGACACAAAGAGAACGGTTAATTCGTCCCCAAACAAACAAGGCATCATAGTCACAAAATCAAAGTAGACATTCAACCGAATTTTATTCAATGACGTTCTAAGAATACTGGTACAAAATTAAACAAAGTATTTTTAATAGAACTGATATTAATTTATTATCATCCCAGCGCATGCTCCAATCAACTGTGTCGGCGAGATAACGGATGCTCCTATGACACGCACTTAGATTCACACGCATCCGATAAAAATAATGAGATCATGAATCAATGTTGCAGGATTATGCTCGCATTCTAGAACGATACTCAATCATGAATCTTGGCTTGAGACTAGTTTTAAGTTTAGATATTGTATTCTATCATAAACTTGAGTAAAATTTTTATAAACGCTCAGGTGATTTACATTCATAAAATCTCCACTTAAATTTAGTTCTAGAATAGGTAGAATCTGTACGTCAGACTAGTTTCAAGTCGAGAGATATGACTGAGTATCGTTCTAGAATTAGCCTAAATCCTTTAAGTTTATCATCATCATCGGTGTCAATTCTGGATGCCTCCAAAGTTTGCACCTTGGGGTCTGGAGTTCACTTTCGTACCCCTCCATCATGGATTTGGCCTGCATGCATCCATAGTTTGCACATTAGAGCCCTGGGTCCGCCTCCTACTCCTCATTTCCATTATTTGGTTTATTTTAACTTTTACGAGACTGGCAGCCGGCTGACGCTGACCCCCCAACTCCGAGAAGAAAGTCTGCATTGAAGCCTCGTCTGTCAATCAGCAGATGTAGCTACTTACAGGTGAGGTTGACTTGAGCTCCAAAGACCTAATAAAATACATAAAAAAGTTATAAGTGATCTCCCAGCTCCAAGAGGGAAGTCTACTCCAAAAACTCCCATCAATCTAGAAGTGTACAGAAAGTAATAATAATAAGGAGTAATAAGTTGCGGCTGAGGTTGACTCGGGTCCTGAAGATCTTATTGGTACCCCATACACCCACCCCCCATAAGCTGACATTCTATGTGTTTAGTAAATTATATTCAAAAGTAAAAATAAAATAAAATAGTTTATGTGTTTAGTAAATTATACTCAAAGTAATAATAATAAAGCAATTTACGCATTTACTAAATTATTTCAAAAGCAAAAATAATGAAATATCCTATGTGTTTAGTAAATTATATTCAAAAGTAACAATAATAAAACATTTCAGGTACGTGTTCAGTAAATTAGATAAAACATGTTTTTTGTAATTATCCTCAAAAGTAAATATAATAAAAACATGTTGTGTTCAAAGAAAATCAATTAAATGAGACAACAGAGCATGCTGTAATCAAGTGTTCCGCTTGTCGGGGAGATAAGACGCGATCTCATGACACGATCCGAGGCTAGGACTTATGATGACATTGATTACACACAGAGACGCATTTTACTACAATGATCTTATATGAAACCTAGCTGATGCTTGCGGTCCCGTCCGCATGAATGTCGGTTATGTCGCGATAATCAAAAATAGAATCTACCGCAAGTTTCATTGCAATTGGTAAAGTTGAGCCGATTTTACTCTACCAATTGCAATCAAACATATGGTAGTTTTTAAGTCTGACCAAGACCTATCTAATAAAAACACCGCATCAAGATCAGTTCAGTAGTTTTTGTTTCCATCGCAAACAAAAAGACCAGGGGCCTTTTTCTCTTTTAACGTTTGGAAACCCTCACGGGCTTCACCCCATCAGTGCCAACGATGGGATGGGCGTATAGGAATCGGACCGACTAAACCACATGGTGTCCTCCCCAAGGGTCCATTGTACCCCGAGTAAGCCCTCGACAGGATAACCCCAGGGTTACCGGCGGACTTTGGACTTTGGTCACCACCGCGGCTTCGTCTGATGGGGTCGGGTTTTATCCCGCGACGGTGAGTTGGCAGGCGTATGTAGAGGACACACACGACACGCCTCCATCTTGGCCTGCTTCTGTAAGGCCGGCGAGTCGGCCATCTACCGTCCTCAGGCCCCTATCATGGAGGTTGGTACTCCCGGGCGTAGACGAGTCTGCGGCGCCCTTGCCGCAGACTGCGGAACTCGGGGGGCAGGGTTCTCTCCCGCTTCCTCTCCGCCGTCTCTTTCGCGCGCATTACCTACTCGCAGAAAGAAGCGGCGGCGTGCCACTTGCTCCTGTCGGAGACCACGGCTCTCACCATAGTCTCCAGCGAGAAAACGTCCACGCCCAGGACCGCAACGAGATCCCGGCGTTGACTCGCCCACGCTGGGCACTCCATCAACGTGTGGAGTGCCCAGCGAGTTGGAGTTTGTCTCCCGGTGGATGCGCCACAGACACTAACCGAAAGCAAGATCAGGGAGCCTAGACAAAGTCACTTTCTATTGTTTATAACGCCAGTGGTGAAGTCTGAAATGTATTGGAGTGACATTAATTTTGTCGATTTGTCACGTATAACAAATAATGTCACTACCATACATTTCGAACTTTTTTTGTGTTAGATTCAATGCGATTCCACTATTCGAATGTCTCTCTGAAAATATATTTTGTATTCAGAATCGTTACTTTAACATAACCTTACCCAACCTAGCCATTTTGTTTAAGTATATCCAATGTACAGACAACAAATTTACAATTATGTAATAGTACATAGAGGCAGCAGAAAATCAAAATCAAGAGAAGGATTACAAAAGCTGACCCCGTGCTCTAAACCGCAAGCTTTGGATTCAACTAGGTCTAACTCTGTAATGATGAACGAATGTATGACTTCTGTCATACAACGCGGCACACTTTTGACATCACGCTACCATTACGATAACATATCTACCTCATTTTTAATATAACACCAATTGCAATGATAGTTTTATTTGTACTTTGTGTACCGCTCGTCTGTGAGCGGTGACGGTTTGATCTCCTCATGACGGATTCACTTGAAGACGTTCGGCTCACGTCAGATAAACGGATTAGCGTATAAGTAGTAGGTGGCGTACAGCGATTTAGAATAGAAAATAGACGTAGACAGGTACAGTTCAGCACAAAAAACATATACATTTACTTTCGTAACCCAATGGCTATCTTACTAATATTATAAATTAGTGGCTCCGCCCGCGTGTAATTCTGATCCCATTTCCGTAATCCATGTAAACCTATTCCAGGTATAAAAAGTAGTCCATATGTTATTCCAGATATAATCTATCACTGTGCCAAATTTTAGCTAGATCTGTTTAGCCGTTTGAGCGCGATTAAATAATAAACATTAATTTTTAAACTTTCGCGTTCCATAATATACAATAATCTAATTTAACGGGAATTGACGCGATCATTTATAGGTATATACATACCTTTGGATTGCCTGACGTTTCGACCAGGTTACACTGGCCGTGGTCACAGGCTGACTGTGGTGTGCCGTCCTCCGCCGTCGAGTCCGTGAGGTACAAAGTTCCTCGGGGTGCGACTGGTTGGATCAGGGGTGCGACTGGTTGGATCACCTCCAAGTTTGGTACACCCTGGGCAACGTGGGCGATGACGCATCATTGATTGCTCCTCTGGAGTAGCTGGCGTCAACGTCAACGGCCAAGAATCTGACCAACCGGCCCTTTTCAGGGCCAGCTGACCCCATTGCACGAGGGGGTCGGGGCATGGCGGGCCTGCAAGGCCAACGGGGGTGGGGGCCACTCCAGGTACCCCTCTGCTGTTATCAGAGGGGACACTGCGAATGAATAGGCCTATCTCACTTCTGCCAACATTATCTAAAGTTTTAAAGAAACTGATGAAAACAAGACTCGTTCGACATCTGAATACAAATAATGTATTGCACAAGAGGCAGTACGGTTATAAAAAGTATGTTGGTACTCAAGACGCCATAGATACTCTGATAAATGATATCGTTTGTCGATTGTATGACAAGAAAAAAGTTGCAGGTCTTTTCCTAGACCTTAGTGCAGCTTTTGATACCATAAACCACAAATTGTTAATAAAAAAGTTGGAACATTACGGAATAAGAGGAAAGGCTAAAAATATTTTTGAATCCTATCTAGAGAATAGGAAGATGTTCGTAGAAATAAAAGCTATGAACACTCTTGATTCAGACTCTCAGGGTAACGACAAGTGGGAAAAGCCATATAGGTCCAAAATGGTACAAATCAAAACAGGTTTTCCCCAAGGCTCTATACTAGGTCCTATTCTATTCATAACGTTTATAAATGATCTCATTAATTATGTGACTCAGACAGCATCTGGCGAAGTAAAACTGGTTGTGTTCGCTGATGACACAAATGCAGTCATATCTGCTGATGACCTGGATGTGCTCAGATTAACAGTCAATGGGGCTCGAAACATATTCTATAATTGGTTTTCGGCAAACAGTCTTAAGTTGAACCCTAATAAAACTCAAGTTGTTCTATTTAAATCAACAGCTCAAAACAAAAGTTCTCTAGATTGCATTTTTCAAGGTATAAAATTTAGTTCAGTGACAGTGGTGAAGTTTCTTGGAGTGTATGTTGATGAGTTCCTAAATTGGAAAGCAGAGCTTAGCAAACTAGAAAAATCTATAAGTTCGGCTTGCTATGTTTTGAGAAATCTGCGCAATGTTGTTAGTTTGGATCATTTAAAAATGGTCTATCATGCATTAGTTGAATCTAAGCTTAGATATAGTATACTCTGCTGGGGAGGAAGCTATGACTACAATACAGAGCGGGCTTTCATTCTTCAGAAGAGAGCTATACGTACAATAGTCTGTATAAGACAGGATGAGTCGTGCAGAGAGTACTTTCAAGGGCTTAGTATGTTAACAGTTCCCAGTCTGTATATTTTGGTACTCATAACTAACTTTGCAAAGCACATTCATGATTACGAATCGGAAGATGAAAGGAGGATCAGGGAGAGCACGCGCAGGAAGGATTTCCAGACCATAGTTCTCCCTCACCTTAATATCGTCAAGCATAGCACAATTTACAACTCTATAAAATTATTCAACAGGTTGCCCTTGGATTTGAAGGGTCTAATTTATAAAAAAGAGTTCGAAAAAGAATTAAAATAATAATAATAATAATTAATAATAATTTCTTTATTGACAGTTTTTCAATAAAGATTTTTTTTCAATTTACATTTATTACAGTCGACAGTAAATATGAATTCCCTGGTCCCCAAACTAGTGTGAACTGTATTTCAGGGACCAGTGCCTTCACCTATTTAGCAGTTACAATTTGATGCAATAGACAAGCGGAAAATATAAATAAAAAAAATATAGTGAATACAGAAAACAATTACTAAATTAACAGTATTATCTTATTTTAGCTTATAGTTACTAGCGAAAATCCCGAACAAACGTGAGAAAGCTTGCCCATACGCATTGCGCAACTAAAGTACATTGTCGAGATTGTTGCCCATGATTGTAGTACATACAAAATTTTAGTTTATGCTTAGTTGTGCGAGTACATTGTGTGTATGTAGGTGAGGGAGTGTGTGTGCGTGTGTGTGTGTGTGTGTGTGTGTGTGTATGTATGTGTGTGTAAGGGTGTGTGTAAAGGCTGAGGGTGGGAGTATTTGTATATGTGTGTGCGTGGGTTACCTATTTGTGATCATGTTTTCAATTTCACCGTAATTATGTTGCCATAACCACTTCAGTAGTATTTTTTTAAATTGATTGTTGGTGAATTTGTTATATTCTTTGTGTAACTTTAATAGCTTATTGTAAATAGATGGAGCAAGAACATCAAAGTGACGTTGGGCAAAAGTTGTTCGTACTCGAGGTACTGCAGTTCGGACCACCCGTTTAGTTCTTTCAGATGGGCTAAGTAAGGTCTGTTTGTGGTACTTTCTTAGTATTTCGAATATAAAAATTTTCCTAACTGAGAGAACATGTGCTCGTTCGTATACGTCTGCTGTTGGATGACGGTAGGGTAGATGAAGCAAAACCTTTAACACAGCACGTTGTGCACAGATGCAGTATCTGGCCAAGCACTCGCATAGCGCTCGGTATGTATTTATTAGGGTATTTTTGTTAGCAACATTTCGTAAGTTTTTGAAAATATGCATCATTTTCCTAATCCTGGAGGTCATTGTCGCTATCTGAGCGCTCCAATCGAGCCTTTCGTCTACTATTGTGCCTAAATATTTAATTGATGGGGTGCGAGATAATGAGTCGCAGGCACAGTTACGTCGGTTTGTAGTGCGATTGCAGGGAAACATATGAATTTTGATTTGAAAATTGTGACCTGGGTTTGTTATATAGGATTTATGGAAGCATACAAAGTTAGTTTTGGAAGTATTGAGTGAAAGTAGACTATTTTCCACACAGTGAGTAACTTTAGCTAGTCCACTCTCAGCCACTCGGGTGATCCTATCCCATGAATTACCGTGGAATAGAATGACGGTATCATCAGCAAACATCAAAAGTTCCGCGCTCTCTAAAGGAACGTTAAATAGGTCGTTTATATAAACTAAGAATAGGGTTGGAGAGAGTGCACTGCCCTGAGGTACACCGAAACTACAGACGGTACTGTCACTCTCCTGATCGCCCACCCGAACAGTCTGCACTCGATTTGTCAGGTAGTCTCTAAACCGTTTCAGAGCAATGCCCCGTATTCCCACATTCTCTAGTCTCGCCAATAGGATCTTTATAGAGACCGTATCGAAAGCTTTCTGAAGGTCAAGGAAGACTCCAGCACATCTCTCTCTTTTATCCAAGTAGGTAGTAATGGAGGTAGTGAGCCTTAGAACAGCATCTTCAGTGGATTTTCTCTCTCTGAATTCAAATTGGTGATTGCTGATGCGTTTATTAGTCTCTAGGAACGATACCAGTCTTTTGTTGGCAATTTTCTCTAAAAGTTTAGCTAGTGTTGAGAGTAGGGAGATTGGTCTATAATTAGCGGGGCTTTCTTTATTACCTGCTTTGTAAATTGGGCATACAATGGCTCTTTTAAATATGCAAGAGAAAGTTCCTGATTCAAGACTGAGGTTACAGATATGGGAGAGCGGAGAGGCTAGAGTAGTGATATTTTGCTTAAGGATATCGGTGGTAATTTTATCTACACCCGGTGAACTGTGAGACCGCATCCCATGCACAATATTTATGATTTCTTGGGGATCAGTTGGGTAAAATGCCATTGAGTCCCTAGGCGAATTTTGAGTACTTGCCAGAGATGCCAGTTCTTGTTCGGATTTATTAATCTTGTGCAATAAAATTATTGCACAAGATTAATAAATCCGAAAATATGTGAATATAATAATATGTAAATATGTGCTAGGGTACCTCCAATAGACGTGAAATATTCATTAACTGTATTAAGTGAGTCTATTGGTGAGTTATTTATTTTCAATAGTTCTAATGAGATACCCTTTTTTGGTCAAGATTACAGACTTCTTTTATGATTTTCCATGTCTGCTTAATGTTTCTCTCGCTTTGGACTAGCTTATCTTGGTAATATCGTTTTTTAAGATCTTTTATTAGTTTATTGCAGGTATTTCTGTAATTAAGGTCACCCTTAAACAACAATTTGTTTAAGGGTTCCATTGTTAGGTGCTTTTTTAACTTGTGAATGCATTCGATATTTCTTCCTAATTACTTTAAAACCCCTTCGGAATTCCAGGGGTTAAGTGGTTGGTGATGCTTGGTTATTAATTTGGTCGGAGTATTTTCTGCAATAGTCGTAGTTAGTGTATTTGTGAATATTTCCGCAGCAGTGTTGGCATCTCTGGTTTCGTAGATACCATGCCATGATTCCTTCAAAAGTGCAGATTTGATGGATTCGTTGTTAATTATCACTCTTCTGTGGGTGTTAGAATTTTTATTAATTGAAGCCTTGCTGATATATAGCAAAATAGGACTATGGTCAGTAAGCTGCTGCTCAAACACAATCGTTTTCCAGGGGTTACATGTGTTGACCATAAAGTGGTCTAGACATGTTTCCAGCCTGGTAGGTTTTGTGATTCCTAGCTTAAGCCCGTGCATGGCCATAAGATTTAGGTAATCCGACGACTCCCCTGTGTCCATTAGGGTGTTTATGTTAATATCCCCAGTAAGTATAACATTTTTAGTGTGTACGTTACGTAGTATTTGGTCAAGTGAACGAAGGTAACATAATGGGTTACTGAAACATGGTGGACGGTATGAGCATATTATGGTGTAGTCAGAGTGAATATCAACGACAAGACAGTTTCCTTCGGGACAGAGAGGCTCGTTCGCCTGGGCACCTATTTCCTCATGTATGTATACCACTACCCCGTCGTTCTGGTTGATGACCTTTCTTGTCAAAAACATATCGTAGCCTCTCATGGAAGGGGGGGGATTATGCTCATCAGTCCTACATTCGGTAAGCACAAAAATGTCTATGGGAAAAGAGAGCGCAGAAACAAATGACAAAAACTGGTCCAAATTACAATGTATATTTCTGATGTTTTGTGTAACAACACACAGGGAATCTTTTCCATCATTAGCGCAATTTAATATTTGTGAGCAGAGTTTAGTTTCACCAATAGAAACACAATCTACGTGAAGTTTTGTGTTATCAATCTCATTTACTATAATGTTATTACAACGATCGAATTTTATATTTGTGATTTGCGCAAGTAATAATAGCAATAGTTCCCTTCGCATAGTAATAATAGCAATCAGAACCTTTGTGATGTTGAAAAAACGGTGATATTTCTATAGTGTGAATTTTATAAGTTTGATATATTGGTCTCCCCATTGTGTACGTAATAGTGTCCTTGTTATGTCCAGTGAGTGTGTAAGGTATGTGTTGTGTTTGTGGGTTGTAATTTGTATCTAATGTAAGAAAATGTATGTACGTAAGAAAATGTATGTAAAAGCGTATCTATTAAGGGGGTGCTACTATTGAGTGGTAAATTGTTATTAGATAGATAGATAGATAGAATACTCTTTATTGTACACCACATATTATTATATAAAATAACTTAAGTCTAAATATATTGTAGGTACAATGGGCGGTCTTATCGCTAAGAGCGATCTCTACCAGACAACCTGTTATTGTTTTGATATTTTATGTTATATGAATTAGATTTGACATAACATGTATGTACTACACTTGGTTTTTGGAAATTCGTTATTATTTATTTGTTAATGTCATCACAATTTTTTGTAGGGTCTCTAGATTTTAATTTGACTTTTTGCTGACATACTTAAATGTATTGACATGTATCTATTAATTTATCAAATTGGTTTTAATTTCACTATGTAACTTATTATTATGACATAATTGCTGACTTTCATTGGTTTAACATTGACTATTCATTTACTTATTCATTTAAAATTAATATAATTGGTGCATGGTAAAGTGTATAATTTGCATGTAATACTACTGTTACTATTATTCCCTTTGTTATTATTGTTACTATATATTGTAAAAATGTTCAAACACAATGTAAAAATTGTTCATGAATAAATATACTGATATTGAAATGGCCCAGGGTCAGTCGGAGTGCGAGGGATATGCTCTACGGGTAACCTTACACCCTGTAGACCCGAGACGGCGTGCGGTTTTAGTCGGTTCAAGCCCGACATAACCGCCCCCGCTGGCTGGCGGGGGGGTATCCGAAGGGACTTCCGCACAAAAAAGAAAAAAAAAAGGTACAAAGTTCTTCTTCCACCCGCACATTCTCGATATTTTTTTCTTCTATGTTTGCATTTCGCCATGTACCGTCACATACTACACTTACGGTATGCCTATTCTGTAAACAAACTGACCGGTGTCTATCCGACTGCGCAGAAATTAAACGTCAGGCAATCCAAAGGTATGTATATACCTATAAATGATCGCGTTAATTCCCGTTAAATAAGATTATTGTATAAATAATAAACATTCAAAGATCTTCATAAACTTCAACAATTCTCCGATTCCGAATCAAATTTCGCGTGCCCTATTTAAAATGTAGGATCTGCTAAACGGTCATTTTACAGGAGAGCGTGTCAAAGTTTAAAATTGTTTATATTTTTTTAATATGCGAGTTAGGCTTACGAAAATTCATTATATATTAATATACGTTTAAGAGCATGGTAATAAAGTAGTATTGTTTTCTTTTCTAAATATATGAAAAGTCATTACCAACATAGATACTTTTCATTACAAGAGGCAGTGAAAAATGTAGGTAGTATCAAATGGGTACAACAGTTGGATATGTAAAAAGTCGAATGTGGTATTACCAACATTCTTCGTGTTACAAAAGGTAGTTAACAATATCGAATATGGTACATCGTAGGTATACTTTTAATTGGCCATTACTACATGTGATGACCTTAAAATAATACGAATATTTTATAATGTCATTATATATATTAATTAGCTGTTGCCCACGGCTGCACTCGCATGGATGGGACCCTATTCCACGACCACAACCTATTTTACACGTGTATACACAATTCCACGATACATCACTTTGTAATATCTCGAAGAGAGCAGAAGGCAGTGTTTCTGTTGAAAGCATCCAGACGGCTTGAAAGTTCCGAAACGGCTTATTTTTTTCCGACACCTTCAACAAATATCAGTATATTTTAGCCAATGTATAAATCTTTTAAAAATTATATACTAAAACCTTCCTTGCTAACCACTCTATACGTTGGTGAAAAAAACATGAAAATCAGTGCAGTAGATTTTAAGTTTATCACGAACAGACAGACAGACGTAGGAGTTTGTTTTATAATATGTAGTGCCGGCACAACCGCCCGCGTATTCTCCACTCGCACCCCGCTAAAAATGTCGAAAGTTAACATTCGGCATTTTTAACGGACGGTCGTACCAGATACAACCTTTTTAACCTGGCTATTTCAAAAATTATGACGAAAAAACCGTATCTGTACAACCAGCTAAGCTCACGCATACTACTTCTAAAAATAACTAAAGAAATTTATCTTTTTATGTAACTTCTTCTTAAGCTTGCAGTCAAGATAACTATGCCGGAAAAGATATTTGACATGTTTAAGCTGGCTCAGAGCAGTCGGCGTTAACCTCTATGAATAAAGTTGAGGATGCGTCACCAATCTTGAAAATAAATTACGTTTTATTTCACTAAGTACAATCTATCTATTGTAAGTAGTGAATTACACAGAAGCAAAGTCGTAGGTATCGCAGAACAAAAACGCGTCGATGCCAGGATTTTGCTTTGATTATACCTTACGCTTTATGCCTCTCTCCTTGTCTGTTTATTTCACGCCTTATACGAATCATATAAGAAATTAAAATACTGGCTGTTGTACGAGATTACGTTCACGTGGAACATATCCCCGTGATAACAGTATCTACCTTCTTCTTCAATCGGTCCCTCATTACTGAGGATCGTGGTCACTGGAGCTCTTCGATCGCACAATTTGTCTCCATTTGTTCCTATCCATGGTAGTTCTCACCGCTTGATAAAATTTGCTCAAGGGAATGGCTTCTTTCACTTGGTCTGACCATCGTGTTGGCGATCGACCCCGTGCTCTTTTGCCGTCAGTATTGCCAACAAAGATAAGTTTTTCCAGATTGTCATCCCCCCTGCGCATTATGTGGCCGAAATACGTGAGTACGCGTTGTAGGCATATAGTGGACAGTCGGGTTTTTATATTGAGTTAGGAGAGAATGGACACGTTTGTGCGCTTGGCTGTCCATGGAATTCTTAACATTCGCCTCCAGCACCACATTTCGAATGCATCTAATCTCTCTCTCTCTCTTGCTTTGATTGTCCATGTCTCGACTCCATAAAGAAAAATAGGAAATATCAAGGCTCTGACTAATCGGGCTTTAGTTTTATAGCTTATGCCTCTATTTTTCCAGATGTTATGGAGACGTGTCATTGCATCTTTGGCCATAGCTATCCTGCGTTTAATTTCAGGGACACAGCTACCTTCGCTATTAATGTTGGATCCCAAATAGGTAAAGCTTTCCACCTTCGAGAAGTTCTGGATATTATGAACATCTTGTAGTTTGCCAGCCCGATCTACCACCATCAGCTTTGTTTTTTGCCTATTGATTGACAATCCTAATTTGTTACTCTCTACCTCCAGTCTATTCAGAAGTTCATTCATGTCGATCATAGATGTAGCTAGGAGCACTGTGTCATCGGCATACCGTAGATTAGAAATACGTTTCCCACCGACAGCAAAGCCTTTGTCCCAGCCCTCAAGAGTCTTTCGGATTATATATATAAATATCAGTATCTACCAAGTGCTTTGAATGCAGCCAGGTTTTGCATTTGCACTTTTTCTTCATCGAAGAGCAAAATCAGATTGAAATCTCACTAAGATCTATATCTTAGTCAGATTTCATCCGGATCCGTTTACCCGTTCTGACGTGATCGAGTAACAAACATTCATCTCTCTTTTACAGCCTGGTTCCTGGGTACATAATAATATATCTTCTTCATTATTACAAAAATGAACAAACAAATCGCCAACCGACCTCCGTCTGAAGGTTACCTAACTTCAGACCTTAATTATTTTTAGGGTTCCGTACCCCAAAAGAAAAAAACGGAACCCTTATAGAATCACTTCATTGTCTGTCTGTCTGCCAAGAACTTTTTTTCAGGAATGCGTGGATGCATCAAGTTGAAATTCATGCCAAATACTCAAGTCTGCAAACCTTGAAGCTATGAAAAAAATGAAACTTCTAGGTCAATGCAATCAAAAGATACTTTATGTTTGCTACATAAACGACTGTATCTTTTATTTAACCAAGCTCTATGGGTTTTGATGCCCTGGGGCAATTAGAATAATAAAATTTGGCAAGAAGAAGTTATAGCACAAGTAAAGGCAAAAGTCTGAAAGTCAAGACCTTTTTCTCAAAAACGCGTGAAGTTGAAATTAATATCAATTACGCAGGTGTATATCTGTTTGGAGCTGTGAGAAAATCAAACTTCTAAGTCAACGCTACAAAAATATACGGTCATTCATGCAGTATATTTAAACACAACATTAAATTCGTCCCTCAATCCAGTTTTGTACGGAATCCTCGTAGTATTTAAAATTTTCCAGGTCATTTTACACGGCACAATCTAGACCCTAGCATAGCTATCATCATCATTATCACATAGGTACCAGAGAACAAGGGGTGGGCCGCCTATCACCCCAGCAGAAGCAGGCCGGGACGTCGGGGCGAGTAGCGCCCCCAAACCGGGGCAAGACGGGGACACCGTGGTTCCCAAGCCCGAGGGGACCATCTCGAAACCGAAGATGGCCCAGGATCAGTCGGGGTGCGAGGGAAATGCTTTATGGGCAATCTTACACCCCGGCGTCTGAAGACCTGAGACGGCGTGCGGTTTTTGTCGGTTCAAGACCAACATAACCGCCCCCGCTGGCCGGCGGGGGGGTCCGAGGGGATTTCCGCAAGAAAAAAAGGGTACCAGAAAAGAAATAAACATGTTTTCATTTTTTTTTATAGGTAGTACATAGAAACACGAAGACCAATGCCAATAGGTATCACGCATACAAATATTTGTACTGAGCGGGAATCGAACTCGTGCCCAATGAAGCAGCAGCTGAATGCACTATCACCATGCCACAGAGATCGTGGCCTGGCCTGGCCAGAAACTACTACAGAATATTAAATACGTAGCACCATCCTGGTGTCCTGTTACACATACAAATTCATTTATTGATCTTTCCTTCTTCACCTAAACGGAAGTTATAGCGTACTCTATAACCTTCCTCATAAAGAAGATACCTATAAACATATTAAGCTATACTAACCAGGTCAATCTTAGGATGGGTAACCATTCTTAACACATTGAGACCCCTACGTGCCTCAGAGAGCACGTTAGGCCGTCGTCGGTCCCGGTTGCCATACGAACGCCTATGGTAGTCGTTACGGATAGTTTCTGACAACAAGTGATCTAAGTACAGAACTTCGATATCGCCGAAAACTCCTGCCTAGTGCGAGTTTTGTTTAATTCGTCTCACAAAAACGTGCGTATACGTGAAGATTATTTTGTATGGGAATTTAAACAGTGCAACCTAGATGATAAAGAATAGAATACGATACAATCGATACAGAGTCATCTAGCGACAAACGCGAGAACTAGGTTAAAATTACAAATTTCTCATACAAAATGAACGCCATTCGCATTTGTCGCTAGATGACTCTGTATCGATTAAGTTTTCACTTTTGCCGGCACTCCCGGAGTGCAACCCGTCGTTTTTTTTATTTATTTGTTTATTAATATACATAATGGTACATTCATTGTCTCCCAAAACCGAGTTTATTGTTTGACTTATCATACTTTTTTTTTATTCACAAATAAAGTAATAAATAGAAATAAAGAAAAAATAAAATAATACGTTTACTATTACATGAACGCCTGTCACAAGGATGTCGTCACATGGACATTATCTGTCACAGACGTATGGTATGACGTATGTAACATGATCGTATACTGTATGGCTTATGAAACTTGCTATTCCAGATTTATATTTACCGGTACGTTTTTTCGTTCATAGAAAACAACTGAAATAATGAAATGAAACTCCTTATCAATACACTTTTTATCAGAAAACAATTAACTACAGTCCATCAAATCTAAGAGGTACCGTTTGACGTTTCATATTTTTCAAACCGAAACAACTTTGTTCATACGTACATTATTCAGTTTCGATAACCTTTTTCATAAAACCATGAATTTAGAAAGATTTCATTATTGTATCTGTACTGTACAATTCTTAATATCTAAATGTAATTGAAAACTTTCAAACAAAGCAAAATAACACATATTTACACAGTAAATAATTTCTAATAGTTATATTCTTGACCTCATTACAAAGTTACGTAGTTAGGTCACTGCACGTAGTGTTGCGACTCTTCGGATACACTTGTATGCAAAAAAATCGTTTACATATACGAAAAATCGAATGTATTATTTACAAATTACACTTGACAACCAAACAAATATTTTTTCATGTGAATGGGATTTATCTCACATATTACGATTACATAACTAAATAGTTATGTAATCGTAAAATAAACCCATAAAACCCATTCACCAAAAATACGTATTTATAAATCAAATATATTTGCTTCTTTAAAAAGTTGTCGAAAGCGATTTGTCGATTTTTGATTTTCGCGCCCAAATAAGTCGGGGTTTCTCGCGCTAACGCTGTCGAAATAGTAAATGGAGTCAGGGATAGTGTTTTTTACATTTATTTTTGTGTATGATAGTATGGGTTTGCATATTACAGAGAAATAAACAAATTTTTAACAAGCACATCCATTGATTTTACAATTACAATTTTTTCTTCTAAGTCTTATTTCTACGTCTAAAACTAATAAAAATAAGGTATGTAGAACCCATTCACAAAAATGTTGTTGCCTGATGTTATAAATTAACGACGTTACTGCGCGACCGCATAATGCACTGAATACACAGATACCCTAAAATAAATTAATTTAATTATTTTTAGGTCAATAGGCAAAATCGCAGGTGTCCAAGTCTCTACAATTTTTTTTTTCTGGCAACACTGCCAACTACAAGCGCACGCGGTCCGCTCGGTCGGTTCGGCGTCAGCAGTCTCTCGCCATCTTGGAAGCTGACTGTGCGCGTACTTGCTTTCTCGTTTGTGTTTTACAATTTGTGACTTGGCTATTACTTTTCTGGACTGATCATTCTTTATCCGTTTACCTTGGCAATATTTATACTGGACTCCGAACTAAGCAAGTGTTTATTAATAATGTCGAAAAGAGGACGTACTTTGAACAGCCAGGCTCGTGAATTGGTGGTGAAATTACACGAGTATTTTGAGCGTGAATCTCAAAATGGTGGACTTCTACTGCCAGTTACACAAGTTCGGGATCGCGTCGGTGAAGCTCTCGGTATTGGTAGCCGCACCGTTGGCAAAATATTAAGTGAAAAATATGGGCCTTCGGGGAGTGACAGTAACGTACTTCACACACCGAAAAAACGAAAAAGAAATAAACCTGTGACAGGCATCGATGAATTCGATAGTCATGCTATTAGAAACCATATATACGGGTATTTTACAAGAGGCGAATTTCCAACATTGGCAAAGTTATGTGCAACTTTAAAAGATGCCGGGCTGTATAAGGGAAGCATAGAGTCGTTGAGAACGGTAATAACAGGAATTGGCTTCAGATACAAAAAAGTTGACAAACGAAAAATTGTTATGGAGCGACATGACATAATTATGCAGCGACTAACATTCCTGCGCGAAGTTAAACAAATTATAAACTGGGATAATGTAATATTTTTGGACGAAACTTGGCTAAATTCCAACCATTCTGTGCCGAAAACATGGACTGATGATTCTGAAGCTTCGTGCTCGAAGGTGCCGATAGGAAAAGGTGGACGCCTCATAATATGCCATGCTGGGTCAGCGTCTACAGGCTTCGTGGAAAACTCTTTATTAGCTTTCCAATCCAAAAGCATTAAAGAGTATCATGAAGAAATGGACGCAGTAAGGTTCCGAGAGTGGTTCTTAAATTTATTACAGAATATCCCTCCTAACAGCACAATTATAATGGATAATGCCCCATACCACTCTGTGCAAATTGATAAAGCACCTACGTCAGCCAATAAGAAAGCAGATTTGGTGGCATGGCTGCAAAGAAAAGGAGTGGATGCCGACATGTCACTATTAAAAGCTGAATTATTACAGTTAGTGAAATTGCATAAACCACCAAAACCGACATATGTAATTGACCAATTGGCCGAAGAGCACGGGCACAAAGTCATACGACTTCCTCCGTACCATTGCCAATATAATGCCATTGAACTGATTTGGGCCCAAGTTAAAGGTAATATTTTATAATATTATAATAATAACACGAGTACTTCTAACATTTATAATTTAAACAATGGTTTTCGTCTGCTATCAAATAGTTACATTATTGTTTTACAGGTTATGCAGCAAGACACAACACAAAACCACTCTTCAGTGTCAAGAAAATGGAAGGTTTATTAAAGGAAGCATGTGCCCAAGTTACACAGGAAGATTGGAGTAAAGTAGTACAAAAAACAAAGAAAATAATAATGGACGACTTCGAAAGAGACGTACACTTTGATAATGTAATGGACAATCAACTGGTCATTAATTTAAATGACGATGATGACGAAGACGACGATACTAGTACTAGTAGTGAATAAAAAAATATCCTAAACATTTCTTTTATTTAATTATAACAATTGATTTCTTAAAATTCGGATATTATAGTAATCGATCTCTCAAAGTTCGGATATTATAGTAATCGATTTTTTCATCCCATCCCTATCATTCAATTGTCAGAACTGTCAAACGGTACTTCTTAGATTTGACGGACTGTAGGTATATCAGAGAGTAAATAAAAATAGTTAACATTGTTGACATCATAAATTAATGATCCATTGTTAAAAACCTTGTTCTATTATTTTACACGCACACATTCCCACACCTTTATGTATTTTTTTTTTATATTTAGGACACGTCAATTTGACTTCACTTCGCCTGATGGTAAGCTAAAGGTAAAGTCTCAGGAAAGAGGGTCACCATTACATACACGTACCATGTTAACAATGGTGGCACTCAGCTTGACGGCCTCATCAGAAGAGGATTGTCGTCGCAGCAGCGCGTGACATCCACTGGTCCCACTAGTGCTGCGACCACAATCCCCCTGCCCGGCTATGCACTTGCTGACCCCTGAACGCAATCAAACCGAAATTGGATTACTATGGAGGGTTTTTCGCAATCGTGCATGGTGGTACCTACCCGGCCGAATTTTGTGATAAATTTGTGTCATCAAATTTCTACCACCAGTTATGTCCCCCCATGGGGTGTATGTCGCCTCACTAAGATATTCAGGGCCCAAACCAACCTCACTTTCGAGCTGGTACATCTGCTGATTAACGGACGAGGCTAAACGACAGTCGCTCCCGTAAAAGTCAAAATCGTATATCAACACGAAAAGCGTAAGATAGCGAACCCAGGCTTTAAAGTGTAAACTTTAAATGCAACCGGGATTTTTACTGGGATGATATTGATGATGATGACACATACGTCCTCTATATTGGCAAAAGGATAGGCAGAGGTGTAATCCCCCGCATTAGGCTACGAGCCTATTGCCATCAACCGGGTACTTTTTCATGGATATATGTTTATTGTCGGATAGTGAACAGCCCTATCCCTAAGTCGAATTGCACAACACCCAAAGGACGAGAGGGTGTGACCCTTATGTTCTATTCTATCGGTCAATAGTAGACGAAGGCCTCGTGGGTAAGTGACATGCCAGGTCAGTCTAAGGATGGGTGACTATTCTTAACACAGTGTGACCCCTCTGTGCCTCGGAGAGCACATTAGTCGTCGGTTCTGGTTACCATATGACCATCTGTGCCATTCGTTACTGGTAGCTAAAACCCTAAAGAGTCCGACAACTTGGTGTAACTACGGAAATTCGATATCGCCAGTGGGATCCACACCACTTCTACAACAAGCTTCCTAGTGAAATGAAGAATCTACCTCTTCATAAATTTAAAAGCCAAATTAAAACTACACTCTGCCAAAAAGGCTATTATAAAATTCAAGACTATTTAGACGACAAACAAGTTTGGATATGAACTATTTGCTCTCTCACTATGCTACTCAAACGAAATATTGTACTTAGATCTAGTAAACATGTTTGTGAATAGACCAAAAAAAAACAGCCCACTGAGTTTCTTGCCGGAGTCTTCTCAGGACAGGGCCGCGTTTCGAACCGGTGGTCCATTTGCCAAACATTACTTTTTTTGACGTTTTGAAAGTGCCGTATTAATAGTCTATACAGAATTAATGGTTTTTGACTTTGACTATCGAAGTTCTGTAGTTACACCAAGGTCAGAAGGCAGTCGCTTCATGGAACCTATCTTAGTTAAGCCGTTTCGTAGTTAGAACGGAAAGCCAAACCCAACTGGAGTTGGAATAAGAGTCGGAGGAGGAGGCACAGTAGGCGAAAGAATGCTAATATGACTCTACTAAGCAAGTAGAAATAAGTGGTCTGCCTACCCCGATAGGAAAAAGGTATGTCACATCTTTTTTATTTACATGTATAAATGAATATTACATAAAAAACCTTTGAGAATGCCGTGAGGCGAAACCGGTCTGGTGTAATTATTAAATATAATTGTGGCAAAGTACAAGTGATACATTTGTTTCAATATAAATAATAATAAATAAATAATTAAATATTCTACGACATTCTACACAGCGCTTTCTAGACCCAATGTAAGCATAGTTTAACTAGCTTGTGTTATGGGTTCCAGAATGCGGATAAACATACTTATATACTTCTTTTTTTGTAAATACATACATATTATACATAGAAACACCCAGACCAATGCAAATATACATATTGATTCATACAAATATTTACACTGAGCGGGAATCGAACCCGCGCCCCCTGTCGTAGCAGTCGAATGCAGTACCGCTACGCCACAGAGGCCGTCGAAATGTGAAAATATGTGTGGCAAGTTCCACCAAGTGCCATCAATCAATAGTTTTTTTTTGTTTATATTTAGGACACGTCAATTTGACTTCACCTCGCCTGATGGTTAGCTGAAGGTAAAGTCTCAGGAAAGAGTATTTTCTTTTAAGAGAGAGAAACGTCTTGCTGCGACCACAATCCCCTTAAATAGAAAAAGGTGTGACTTTATTGTAAATTATCGAGTTGGAAGAAATCTGCGCGACCTTGCATATCTCGATATAACAGCCACTGTACATGTGTTATTGATTCGAGCGCATATCTCTCAACTGTCATTAATTGGTTATGTGACGTCGCAATCAATCAACAAACTATCTTAGTTTAATACTTTTTCTTACCAGACTAAGTACTAACTAAATAATATAAGAGAAAGGAAAGCCTGCGCCATGTCGCACACGTCAATCAGACGTGTCCGAGTCTTACGTACATAATAGTTGCCTTGCACCTTAGAAAATGAGACGCAGTTACAATATTAATCAAATATTTAACTATGGGCGACAGCCCAGTGGCGTACGTAACGGACGACGTGCTGAGACGAGGTCTCGAGTTCGATCCCCAGTCGCCCCGGGCACACACCTCTGACTTATGTGTGCATTAATGAATGTTAATTATCGCTTGCTTAATTATGTGCCCGGTAGATGGCCATAAGCTCGCCTCCTATTATATTGGGACCTTAACATAACTGGCAAATCGTGGGTGTGTATATAATACACCTCTGTCTACCTCTTCGGGAATACAGGCGTGAAGTTATGTTAAATCATCATCACCAACCTATGCTAGTCCACTGCTGGACATAGGTCTCCCCTAATGAGCGCCACAGTGCCCTGTCTTCAGCTTGCCGCATCCAGCATCTGCCCGCAGTCTTTCGCAGATCGTCATCCCACCTGGCCGGAGGGCGTCCTACACTACGTTTGCCGAGTCGCGGTCTCCACTCAAGAACACGTTTACCCCAGCGGTTGTCGGTTCTTCGCGAGATATGGCCGGCCCACTGCCACTTCAGCTTGCTTATTCTTTAAGCTATGTCGATAACCTTGGTTCTCTGTCGAATGTATTCGTTACGAATCCTATCCTTCAGAGAAACTCCGACCATAGCTCTTTCCATAGCCTTTTCCATAGTCGTTCCAGAGATTACCTACCTAAGTCAAACAGACAGGTGTCGGTGCCGTGTACACATTCATATGCAATCATTGAAAATCTGTTATTTTAATATTGGGCACTTCAATTTTATTTATTTGAATCACAAATAAAAAGAAGATTTACAAGAAACACAATCATTACAATAATAAATAATACAGGGTTAGGAGGTTTTTGTTTTTATACCACTAATGTGGCAGACAAGCACACGGCCCACCTGATGGGAAGCGGTTACCGCGGCCTATGGACGTGTGCAACACCAGTGGCGTCACACTCGCGCTGCCGACCCTGTAAAGGAAAGGGGATGGGAAAGGAGTTTGGAAGTGTCCAAGTCTTGGCAGAACCACACTACGCTTTCACCTTATTCGGCCGGACACGACGAAGTGTGGAGGGCTCATTCGTCTATATTTGATTATACGCACGCATAAGTAACGACTAAGCGCCAATAGAATGACGATCACATGACAAATATTTGGACGAATACAGCCTAGTCGCAAATAACACATAGCGAACTGTGGTGTCGCCGAAATTGGTTTGCGCTTTAGAAAACAGAACAAAATTAAAATTAAGTAGTAGTTCTCGGTATGGTTTCTGTCCTGCGCCTTACGCGGCAGGACGGAAACAATTACCTGAACTTCTCTGAATTAACTACACACATATTTACATTGTCGTTACGCATTATCTTTTTAATCGCGACAAAATGTCGTCTACAACCTCGACATTAAACAAACATGTTGTGTCAAGCTGCTTGTGTAAATCTTAGCACCTTTCTTACACATGTGATTATAAGTAGCTACATTTTTGACACTACTGGGTGTAGGTAGAAGGCCATACTAACACCTTCAGGATTTAATGGCCCACTAAGGTAAGGTTGATCACCCGCCAGGTCACCGGCGTCCCCGTTGGAAACAACAAACACCTGCCGGACCCAAGCTTACCTTACCTGCTAGTCGGTGTACCACCTAGTAAATGGACGAGGCTCTGGCCTACACTTTCTTCTTGGAATTCGGAGGTCAGAGGGCAGTTGCTCCCGAAAAACCGACATACCAACCATACCGGGTGCATCTCATAACGTAAAAACTCATTTGGTCTAATTTCATTTTATTATCGTTCATATGATATACCAACTGTTGATATAACTTCTTTACATAAAACATTTATTTATTCTAAAACTTAATCAGTATAACGTTGGTTGATATAACGTTTATGTAATCGAAAATTATTAGGTCTAACGTTTAATATATATAAAAAACGTCATTATGGTTAACACCCCGACTCAAATAGGTTAGGTTACAAGGCTAAGTGTTAGTAAGCTTAGTGGTTATTTTTTTTAAGCACCCAGAAATCCGTCGACCTATCTTAGCGCAGGTGGTAATCAGTTACTAGTTATGTTTCATATCTACTTAGGTTACTATTACCTATAGCTACGATAGAACTTACAAAGAATAAACCAAAGAAAAAATACATATTTTTAAACCAAATAAGTTTTATATCTTTTGAGTGGTATGTCAAACGATTTTATATTCAATGTATGTTATGTCAAACGATGTTATATTGAATGTATGTTATGCTTATAAAAATTAGTTATTTTAAAATTATATCAATCGTTTATTATATTAACTAATCGCTATATTAAATAAAATTATAGGTTCCGTTGTTATAGGTATGTTGTTAATATTAGAGATTGTGTTGTTATATCATCTATTACTTACCCAACCATACCATTACAAACAATAAGCAGACCCCGGGTACTACACTGGAAATTTATTTATACAAGTAATAACTTTTTTAGACGCAGTGTTAATTGAGCTGAGAGTGAGACGAAGTCGAGCGAAAAGCTCTCTATACTCCACTCTGTGTATTTCGGTTGTTACGCTACTCCTCCTAAGCCATTCGACCAATTTTAAACAAACTTGGCATGTAAATACAATTTGATACCCGGAAGGTTCAGAAAAAATAAAATTGAAAATCGAACATACCATGGAGGAATAACCACCCTTCAAAAATTTCAAAATCCGATTTCTCCAAAATGATTAATGTTGAGACCACGATTTAGGCGCCAAAATGTGCAACTTAACTACTGGCTTAAGACAGAAATAGAAAATTCAAAATCGGGCTAGCAACGGAGGAATAATCAGTAATCACCGAAAAAACAATTCAATGGTATTCAATGGAAAAAAAATTGCGCGTGAATTGTAGGTAATCATGTAGGGTGCTCTCAGCTCAATGCATTGCGCCCCTAGTGACTACAATAGTCAATGCAATCACTTGGACATGTTTAACAGTAGATTAAATTTTTATAAGACAGAATCACAAGCAATGTTTTCATTAAAGTCAAATACTTAGCAGGTTGGCACCTTTTTTTTTTCTTTTTTTTTCGTCCGGAAATCCCTTCGGATGTCGGGCTTGAACCGACTAAAACCGCACGCCGTCTCGGGTCTTCAGACGCCGGGGTGTAAGGTTGCCCATAGAGCATATCCCTCGCACCCCGACCTGTAATACAATGTTTAAGTACATTAGTACAAGTGCGAGCGTTTCACATTATAATGTACTAGCTTTTGCCCGCGGCTCCGCCCGCGTAGATGTCGGTTATCGCGACAAAACATAGCCTATGTCCTTTCCCAAGGTCTAATCTACCCCTGTACCAAATTTCAGCAAAATCGGTTCAGTGGTTTTTGCGTGAAAGCGTAACAAACAAACTTACATTCGCATTTATAATAGTATAGGATGTCCTTTCCCAAGGTCTAATCTACCCCTGTACCAAATTTCAGCAAAATCAGTTCAGTGGTTTTTGCGTGAAAGCGTAACAAACAAACTTACATTCGCATTTATAATAGTATAGGATAGAATAACCGCCCCCGTTGGCCGGCGGGAGGGGGTTTCCGAAGGGATTTCAGCACGAAAAAAAAAAGGTACTTTTGTCTGAGCTGTAATATTGTTGTACACATTATAATATTGTAATAACTGTGTGATAATAATAATAATAAAGATTGATGACCGAGACTCTGGTACGGGCTTTGTACTAGGGGTTAGAGGGTCAGACGGCTGTCGTTCCCATAAAAGCCAAGATATACCAAACCATGTTAAAGAGCAGTAGCAGAGCGGACCCTAGACTCCTAAGTGAAAGCTCTAGACTTCACTAGAGTCACTCAGAAGTTAAGTAATCTGTGGTGTATTCTGCAAATGTCAGTCACACTTGTACATCAAATTGCTCTATTTCTTTATAATCTTCAGTACAAAATACTTTTGATTTTGTATCCGAATGCTAAACAATTATAACTAATAGCTGTAGGCAGTGCAGAGTATCCATCCGGGCCCACCACAGAATACTAATGAAGTTTCGTATGCATTGACGTGACGTGAATCTGAATTATCGGTGAATTAATCACATGCTAATCTTTGTAGAGCACGAGCTGATCAATGGTGAATAACATTAACTCATCTAGTTATGATAGTCTGAGAGTAGTTAATAGTTAAAAAAAACTAAAAACATGCTTTTTATACAAAACCGAACTAAAAAAATAGAAAATAAGTTTTAATAAATTTAAATTAAGAATAGTGTTAAAAATTTCAATAAATATAAATTAATAATAGTGGAAATGAAAAAAAACTATTTTATTAATAAATTAAAAAGAGTGGGGTGCATGGGTCAATAGATATAAATATTTTATTGACAGACATGAGTAGAGTGATTATCATTTTGGTAATATCTTAAAAAGAACCCACGCTTTTTTTTAAATATTTTTTTATAGACTATTATTAATTTATATTTATTGAAATTTTTAACAGTATTCTTAATTTAAATTTATTAAAACTTATTTTCTATTTTTTAGTTCGGTTTTCTATAAAAAGCGTGTTTTTTACTTTTTTAAACTATTATTTATTTCCTAATTTGTAGTTTTGTTTATTCATAAATAAATTAACACGCTGCTGTTGCAACCTATTTCAGAATTTATAATGTGACATTATTCGCTACTACGTGATATAAAGTTGACGGAATAGATGACGCAAATATTTACAGAGCTGTCAGTAAATATTTCGAGAATAATGAATTATGAGTTTAAAATATGTTGCAAATTGAAAAATGGAATAATTTTATCAAATTAGTGTATTATCATCGGTCCTCGATAAATCTACAAAGTTTGAACGAAATCTGGCCGTTTAAAGTGGGTCAAAATCGCGCTTAAAGGAGTCGGTTACAAACAAACATACAGGCAATAAAAAGCGTATAAAAAAGCTAAGATAGAAGGAATTGAGGGTCATTCAATTAACGGATAGCTAGCGGGGAGCAGTCAATTATTGTCGGACTGAATATAAAAATATATTATTAAACTCGTATTAAAAATATTGTCAATATTCAGTACCGATCTCATTTCTCGTAAGATTTCGTTCGTATTCTCGTAACAAAGTCCTCATTCATCATCCACCATTGTCTACAATTTTATAGACAATGGTGGATTATATCGAATTGTTACCGAAAGAAGAAAAAAGTGCAAATCAGTATTCTCCTACACTTTGTAATTGATATTGCAATGCGAATGAAGCTTAATTCGTATGCTCTTCCAGAGATACGTCAAGTTTGACATTTTTAAGCGATCGTCATGTGACTGCACTGAGATGATGTTGAGAATACCAATACGGAATTGACAATTTTAATATCTTGTATGTCATAGAACAATATTACACAACATTAACTTAAAATGATTTTGTACAACTACTTTTAAATAACTCTAAAGAAAACTAAATCTTGAAGACAGATAAATATTCACATACACACGTCATAGAATTCCTCCGTATCATCACCGACTGGTAATGTTCCCAGAAGACTGGTAGCATTGCCACGTTGAACGGTCACGTGTAGCGTCAGTCAGCCGCTTTGCCAAATCTTTGTAGACAAAACGGGCACTTGGACCAGATGACTCCAGCGTCTCAACCCCAAACGGCTCAAAAACATAATCCCCTACTAGGTTGGAGTAGTTACACCGTTTGAGGCTTTCCGCAGATGCAGCAGCAGCGCCGGCATAGTCCGCTGTGCTTGGAAGGTTTGAGTCGCAAGGGTATCGACGCACGTTGCGTCCCAATCGTCAATTCATAATTCAATCTACTGTTCCCGGGATAAAAGAAGCCTTTAATGCTATTCCAGACTATATCTTCTATCTGTGTTTTCAATTTCATCTAGGTCCGTTCAGATCCATCCATCCTCACTAACTCTCACTTTTATCTTCCATATTATTATAAAATTATAAATTAGTTGTGTTTGTGTCTACATTGGTGTTTTAAATGGCCTGGGTGGTTAGAAAACATAATTGGACTTGGTAGGTGGCACTTGTCGATATGTCACCAAATTTCGTTAATGTGATGCTGTATTTCCGAGCAGGACGACGTCTGCCGGGTCGGCCAGGACTGTTATAAAATTGTAAATCAGTTGTGTCTGTACATTGGAGATATTTAAAAAAAATACTTGGGTTGGGTTGATATTGTCGGAAGTTTACGCGAACAGCACACATTGTAATAAAGCTATTTTTAACGGATTCTATCGTGGTTTAATTGATGTTACATTATTATTTACACTGATCTCGACGTTTCGGTTGCTTTTCAGCTGCCATGGTCACGGGGAGACTAAGGTGGTGGTTGTTTTAAACGTCGGGTTCAGTGTAAATAATAAAGTTACATCAAATCACCATTAGGGTGATGGCTAACCCAAGGGTTATGCTAACCCTTGGGTTATGCTAAATGAACGATACGGAACGTAAAAAAAAATAATTTCGGATTCTTGTCTGTTTATCTGTTTGTCTATTTGTTCACAATGGATGCAAAAACTACTGAACGGATTTTTAATGCAGTTTTTTCGTTTACAAAAGTCTTGGTCAGACTTAAAATATGCAGTATGTTTAATTGCAATTGGTCAAGCAGAACCGGATATATGACCAAAAAACGATAACCGACCTCTGCGCGAGCGGAGCCACGGACATCAGCTAGTTCATAATATTAGTAGGAAGTAGGATCAGTATGAATGTTAAATTCAAATCTTATCGAATAGGAATTACTAAAGTATTTTTGCAATCGTAGTAGGTAATGAATTTGGTGGTCAATTACTGGTTGTTAGCCAAGCATATTGATAAAAATCTCGTAAAATTTTATGACTATTCGTCTATATCGTCATACATACGAGAAGGTGCTGGCCATGACAACAAAAAAAATGTATTTAAACGTCTAGTTTTGAGTTTTGATACTGAATTGATACAGTATTGATACACAATATAACGTTGAAATGTTTATCAACAACTGATATATAGTCAATCATATTTAAGTTATATTATAAACTAGCTGTGGCCGCGACTTCGTCCGCGTGCACTTCGATCTGGGTTTTAATTTTTGCTTGGAACCCTAATACATTTTCTTGTATGAAATTAGCGTTAGTTATGCCTTATAATATCAACTATTTGCAGTAAAAGTGCAGTAAATTAGATTAAGTTATGCCTTATAATATCAACTATTTGCAGTAAAAATGCCGTTAAAATCGACTTTGTAGATTACCCAGAACGAACAGACGTAGAGGCAATTCATTAAAAAGCTGTTATTACCCGACTGCCAAGGAAGGGTTATGTTTTCGCGCGTATCTTGTTGTATGTAGGTATATAATATTCTTAATTATCTCATATCTTCTAAACCGCTGCACGGATTTTGATGAATGCGGTCTCAAATGAAAGGAATTCATAGTATAAACAGATTATTTTATTTATTTATATAGGATACCATAATATTTTAGTATTAATCAACTTATGTTGCTAACTGTACTTTCAATTACAATTAAATTTTTCAAATATTTTAATGGTTACTTGTAGAAAAAACGTCGATTTTAGGATCAAAATGAGGGCAAGGGCAGTCCGCAACCAAGTAATAAAAATTATCACTACGCTACGTACATTCTTGTACAATCTGGCATCTTGTACAATCGCCATATTGAAAACAGAAGGGAGTAGGTTTTAGTCGGTTCGAGTCCGACATAACCGGGTGATGTCCGGGGGCATTTTCGCCTTTCTGTCTGTTTGAATTAGGTAATCTTTAGAAAGGCATGGCCGATTTTGACGGGTCTTTCACTGGCAGATAAATAATAGTATAAGGTGTAACATAGACTACTTTTATTTTAGAAGAAAAAGTACTCTAGGGATAGAATATGAATTTTTCAACCGTCATCCACCGTCGCGTGCGATTTCGTGGACAAAAGTAAGTACCAATCAAATAGCTGTACCCGTGATCATTAAAAATCTGTTATTTGAATATTACAAACAGACTTCAATTTTATTTATTTGTATAGATATAAAAGATAAGTGACACTTAACCACAATCTTGAGCATATGAATTAATTCATGTCCATTTACTGGTATAACACAGATTATATTTAATAAATAAATGGATGTTAAATACATATTTATGAAACAGAATAACATTCTGTTCCATAAAAGAAATCTTATAAATAAAAATCAATATGCGTGTGTTTATTTTTATACGCTGCCCTACCGTTTGTTCATCAATTCCGATAAACTTGTTAGCTACCATATAAAGTATCTCTGTGCAAAATTTTATTCACATAAGTTCAGTCGTGAAAAAGTATATAACTAGGAATGCGATGCAGTTAGCATCATTTCAAAATCTGAACAATTCAATTTTTGCGCGCGCGATCTTTTTCCATTACTTTCAATGGTAAATTTGTTTTTCGATGATAGTTCCTCAATGGTATGTCCGATTTTTAATTTTAGAAGAAAGAAAGAAAAGAAATTTGTGGTTGCAAAGGAGTAGGAGGAGTTTGTAGCGGCTATCCCGCGTATAAGAACAAAAAATATACATTCATTCTCACAAACTTTTCACAAGCGTTTCAAAAATATCCAAGAAAGCCTTGATTATCGTGTTTTGTTATTCTACAACAATATGTAACCGGTCTATTGTAAGGCGTTTGTTGAAACAAGTGATTTCTGTTATTATAGCACTGTGAATCAGATGCCAATACCCAACGTACCCTTTCGAAATATTGACGTAGCACGGAAGGTATATATTATTTTATCGATATTCCTTCAATTTGTTTATATAAGGGTAAACACGCTAAATTTAGGAGGGTTCGCGAAGTTTTTTTTTTTTTTTTATAAAGAATATTAGCAACCGAAATTACTAATATTCCCCCTAACCCCTCCAGCTAAGCTAAATTGCTTGTGTTAGGAGTGGGTTCACGTCGGTAGTGTAATGGCCAGGATTCGAACCCGAGACCTCTCGATCGTAAGGTCGACTCCTTAACCACTAAGCTACCGACGCTTTCCACGTTTCCTAGCTAGTAATAATTTGGAAGGCAGTTTTTTTTTAACTTTTAATGCTTGAATTATTATATGATTGATAACAATCTAGACATGAATATAAATTATGATGTCAAAGCCCCTAAAAATGTAATAGTTTCTCAGTAAAGTGTAACACAAAAATGCATAGATTGTGGAATAGTGATAGGGCTTGCTCGATAATACATACTTATTATAAGTTAGGTTTTTTTTTTTAATACCGTACCTTTTTTTTTCGTGCGGAATTTTCCAAATCCCTTTGGATACCCCCCGCCGGCTAGCGGGGGCGGTTATGTCGGGCTTGAACCGACTAAAACCGCACGCCGTCTCGGGTCTTAAGACGCTGGGGTGTAAGGTTACCCATAGAGCATATCCCTCGCACCCCGACTGACTCCGGGCCGCCATCTCCGGTTTTGAGATGGCCCCCTTACTTACTCTCCACTGTGCCATCTGCTAATCAGAGGGACACGTGGAAAGCTTCCGAACAGCCCTCAACAGGGCCGTCCTCGCCTCGGTCGGAGTTGGCCGTAGGCGGCAGCGTCTCTCCCGCCCTAGGAGAGAGGCGCTGCTGTCTCCGTTGCCCAGGGTGCACCGCGTGGAGGTCCCCAACCAAGCACCCCTTGAATACCGAGACGAAGAACGGGACCCTATTACTAAGACTCCGCTGTCTGTCCGTCTGTCCGTTTGTCTGTCCGTCTGTCACCAGGCTGTATCTCATGAACCGCGATAGCCTGACAGTGGAGATATTCACAGGTGACCTATTTCTGTTGCACAAAAAACAGATTCAAAATTACTTAGCTATACTTACATTAGTTTAAGAACTTAGGTATTAAGTTTAATTAAATACTCAACTATTAACAAAAATATATACTTAGATATAGTTTCATTACTTTAAGAAGTTAGTTATTAAGATTAAATAAAAAAGGTTTATTATTTTTTGCTTTTCAGTTTTTTCGGCGGTTTAATTTTTGTTCAAAAGTTTTTATTTCATATTTTTTCTGTGGCTATAATCCTCTAATTACTTCATGCTTAATTTTTTATTACTATTAAAATATCTACCTACCTTACTTAAGCTATTAACTTTCATATAATACTTCTTTAACCATTATTTGTTGTATAATATCAATACTTGAAAATTTTGGTATGGTAGCAACTTCGGGGTATATTACTCTTTCCAATAAAAAAAAGAATTATCAAAATCGGACTACTCTGTAAAAAGTTATGCGTGGTCATACATAAAAAAAATATAGGCGTCGACTTGAGAAACTCCTCAAAAATATGTATCTAAATGTTTTTTTTTATACGTGCGGAACCCAACCCCCCCCCCCCGCCGGCCGGCTGGGGTGGTCATGTCGTGTATCGACTAAAACCGCACGGTGTTCTCCCCAAGTGTCCGTTGCTGGGCACCCCGGGTAAGCCCTCGAAAGAATAACCCCAGGGTGTATCTAAATGATAGTGAAAACTTTATCAAAATCCTTTATGTAGTACTGGTTACCGGTGAACACACGCATGTATGAGGGTAACTTTGGTTTATACGATGTAAATATTATATCTAACTGTTTTATGTGGAACGTTATAACTTCATATGATTAACATTGTATTGTTTCTGCGTACATAAATACATACAATAGTGATATAAACTTAACAAATTCAATTTTGTTACATGTAAACTGATAATCCCGTGTGACATTCGCCTCTTCCTCCTCTCAATTAATGTTAGGTACCCTATTAAATAAATAAATAAATATTCTACACAGCGCTTTCTAGACCCAAAGTAAGCAATGTTTAACTAGCTTGTGTTATGGGTTCCAGAATATAAGTAGTAGTCTTTTTGTAAATACATACATATTATGTAATAATAATTTTCATAATACGGAGCTATTAAAGATGACTGAAAACTTTAGTAGCTCTCGTTATACATGCAAGACCCCACGTCATGCATGTGGAAGGAGGTGGTATAGTGAAATCCGAAGGGATGATACTTTCGGATTCCATTAAACTTAAATCTCTCTCTACAACCGAAACATACAAATATCTGGGTATGTCACAGGCATTAGGAATCTCCGAGTCTGGTATGAAGCAGGCATTGCAGGAGCGCTGCTTTGGCATACTCAGATGGACTCAGACTGAACTGGATGCTCTAGATAGGAGTGCCCGGACACTGCTGACCACATTCCGAATCCACGTTCATCGGTAATGAGGTTGTATATCCCGCGGAAATTGGGCGGTCGTGGTTATTTAAATGCCAAGACCCTTCATAACCGCGAGACATACAACCTTAGAGAATATTTCCTAAGTGTAGATTCCGATATGCATCGCGATGTGGTCGCAGTGGACAATGGCCTAACCCCTCTCTCGTTGGAGAACTGGCGCAAACCTGTAGTACTTGGTACTGCTGATCGCAGGGATGTATGGAAGGGTAAAGAGCTACACGGACGCTTTTATCGGGCCATAAATGGGCCCGATATAGATTTAAAAGCGTCTGTATCTTGGCTACGGTTCGGTGATCTTTTTGGAGAAACCGAAGGTTTTATCTTTGCAGTTACGGAAGAAGTTGTAATGACGAACAACTACCGGAAGTATATTCTGAAGGACGGTACGGTTGACATCTGTTGGGCATGTCATCGTCCCGGAGAATCACCCAGACACATTATTTCCGGTTGTTCTCGTCTCGTCAACGGCGAGTTCTTGCACAGACATAACCAAGTGGCCAGGATTGTACATCAGCAAATTGCCCTTAAATACAATCTTGTGACTTCGGAGGAGCCATACTACAAGTATGGGCCCGACCCAATTCTCGAAACCGGTCGTGTCAAATTGTACTGGGATCGATCTATTATCACTGACAGGACTATTGTTGCCAATAAGCCTGATATAGTGATAATGGATCGATTAGAGCGTCGTGCAATGATAGTTGATATCACTGTCCCCCATGACGAGAATCTCATGAAGGCAGAAAAAGAAAAACAAATAAAATATTTGGACCTGGCCAATGAGATTGTCGACATGTGGGATGTGGACTCAGCTATTATTGTACCGATAGTCGTGTCAGCACATGAACTCATCGCCAAGAGCCTCGATCAACACTTTATGAGGCTCTCGTTAGGCAGCTGGCTGGCTGGCACTTATTATTATTATTATTATAAAGGCTTGATGCAGAAGGCCGTTTGCTAGACACGGCACGCATAGTGAGGAAGTTCCTCTCCCTGGAGCCGTAACCACCGGCAGCTTGGTCCCTGTACCCGATGCCGGTGGAGCACTATTTTTATATTTTTAAATATATTTGTATTTTTTTTATATATATTTAAAAATGTAATTATATGTAAGAAATTAAATAAAGGAGATCATAATAATAAAAATATATATGTATAGAAATTAAATAAAGGAAATAATAATAATAATAATTTGATATGGGTAAAGAATGTATTTAAAGATATAACTCATATGAATTTTAAATGTAATAAAGGAAATAATAATAATAATCAGATAGCAAAGATCCATTATTTGTTAGTAAGCAATTGCAAGTTTAAATTATGTTAGTATTCATTAATTAAATCCCCACATTTACATTATGTAAATAAAAATTAAAAATTAAATCAAATGAATATAGTAGTTGTACAATACAAGTGTGGGATTTCTGTTAATAAAACGAGTTCCGACAGGTGTTGACCCCGCGCCGTAGGCGAGGGTAGACAGTCGGAACAAGTTGAAATAACAGGCCCACACGTTGTATTGTACAACTATTTTTAATACAGTTGCGAAAAAATCAAGCAATTTAATAAAATAATAAAAACACAATAAACTCAACTAAGTAATCATTTTTTTCTTATAAAAATTTTAATTCACATATACATTGAAATTGGTACAGTTTTTTATAGTAACTGGGGAAGTTTTAGGTTGCCTATTTACTGTATCAGACAAACTATTATTAATTTCGTATGATTGATCATGTATATTTGTCAAAGGTGTTATACAATGGCGTTTTCCAGTTGATGGAATTGGATCTGATGAATTATCATTATCAACGAAGGTAGATGGATGAACATTCTCTTCAGTATTGTCATGTGAAGGACATGGACTGGACTTTAAATTAATGGGTTGTGTGATTTTTTTCCCAGTTTCTAGTTTGTTATTTAATGAATCAGCAATATAGCCTTCTGCAACTTTGTCTCACTTCCAACCTCCTAGTCGCTTTAAGGACGTCAAATTGGCTCCTAAATCTGCCAATAATGTAGCAGAGGTCCTCCTTCAGGAGGCACTACAGTACTATTCCTACAGGAGGTACTGGGCACAGCTGAAGCTAGTATAATACTCAGCATCCGGCAGACCAAGAAACGTAGCTATTTCTTTTGGCTTATTGACAAATTTGTTTATCCCGATTGCTTGAGCTGTACACTTCCCTTTTTGATAATTTAGGAAAAAACGGTCGATTTTTGCTTTTTGGGACCGCTGATTCATATATTTTTGCACTGTTCTAAGAAAATCTCCTTCAACAACAAAGCTTCTCGGTATCTTATTTTTTGTATTCGGAATCTTGATTAGTAGCATTTTTCCATGGGTTTTTCAATATCTTTTAAAGTAATATTGGCTAACTTCTCTCTGTGGTAAGCTCCAACAACGCCAAAATGATTTTTGCCGCAGAGAGGAGTTGATCGCAACCTATAAAAAAAGGGATTTGATTAATATTTTTTTAAATAATATAATGAGTGTATTTTGCGATTTCGTAAACTGAATACTAAAGAAAAATATAAGTACTTCATCAGTCATCAACTGGCCAGAGCTTTAAGGTCCATACTGAAATTAATTCAAGGAATTTCTGTTCAAATAATAAATGAAAACAATAATTTTAATAGAGCAAAACATGAAGTAGAGTTCGATAAGGACCCGTTTAAGTACTCGAGGAATATTTTTAGCGACAGAAAGCAAGATAGGCTACTGCTAAGTAACGATCAGATCCATAGCTACTATAAAAGTAATTATGAGGTGCCTAAATACGAAAAACAAAACAGTAAACTAAACGCGCAAAAACCATTAGGCCCTCATTTCACATTTGACTGTAATCCACCTAGCTTAGACGAAATAGAACACCAAATCAAAAAGAAACCAACAAAAACCGCCCCAGGGCCTGATGGCATACCTTACATTATCTATAAAAAATGCCCATCGGTACGTAAACATCTTCTAAGCATATTCAATAGGATCTGGTCGAGTAAAGAAGTCCCAGCGGCCTTCGGCAAGGCTAATTTTGTGCTCATTCCAAAGAAAGAAATAGTAACTAGTCCAAAAGACGCTAGACCAATAGCATTAACCAATACAATTTCTAAAATTTTCTTCTCATGGCTTCAATTTAAAATGACAAATTTCATGATCAATAATAACTATTTCAGACCAAACCACCAAATAGGGTTCCTACCCGGAATTTCAGGATGTCTGGAACACAATTCTTTACTGGCGGAAAGTTTAAAAGATGCCAGATCAAATGAAAAGCAAATAACAGTTTGTTGGATAGACCTAGAAAACGCTTTTGGCTCAGTACAACACGAGCTTATGTTGTTTGCATTAAAATGGTATCACTTTCCGTCCATCATTTGGGAAATAATATCCTCTTATTATGGTAAATTAAAGTTTGTGATTAATACCAAAGATGGATACACGCAACCTTTAAATTATAATGTGGGTTTGTTCCAAGGTTGCTGTTTATCACCTATAGTTTTCAATATAGTAATAAATATTTTAATAGGCAACATTTCCACACACGACAAGAAGTGGGGCTATCGGTTTAAGCTAAACGGTAAATATACGGAGTCTATCCTCGCTTTCGCGGACGATTTGGCAATACTGACTCGTAACCCAAAGCAGTGCCAGGACCTACTGCGTAGAGTAGACGATTTCTGTACATGGACAGATGGAATGAGAGCAAAACCTAGCAAATGCTACTGTCTATGTCTGGGTAGGCGGGGTACCAGGTATACTTCATATGACCCAGGGCTTAGTATAGGCGGGGAAAACGTTTCAACTATATCTGAAACCGTGCCTTTTAAATTCCTCGGAAGAAAGATTGACAACAGAGGTTGCACTCCAGCTTTGGACGAATTAATTGATAGTTTCATTATCGATTTAAAAAAGGTAGACCAACAACCAATAAGTAATGTTAAAAAAGCTTGGATCTATGACAATTATTTAACCTCGCGTCTTAACTGGCCGTTTCTTATATATGATATAAACCAGAGCCTCCTCAAAAAACTAGATGCGAGTGTCACGAAGACACTGAAGTCGTGGCTAGGGCTAGCTCAGTCGGCCGACCCGTCGGCACTATATAGATCCGCGAATAATTTTGGAATGACGCTTAAGAAGCCATCAGAACTCTATAAACACCTAAGAGTAACTAAAATGCACGTCTTATCGGAATCTAAAGACGAAATAGTAAAAGTCCTTCCAAAAGATAAAAATGCATCGGAGCTCGAATCACGCCTCCAGTTCCATAAAAGATTCATGATAGGCTCGCAGACTGGTAGAGTAGGTCTAGGTAATATTCAGAGACAAACAGATAAAGAAATAACAAAATCTTTTCTTCAAGCAGACGAAAACAACACCTATAAGGTGCACGCAATGAACCTAGAAATGCAAAACGAATGGTTGACTCTAGGTGAATTTTGTATTCCCATAGCCTTAAAATGGCGTACCATAATATACGACTGGTCACCGGCCTTACTTAAATTTTACCTGAATGCATTCCAGTTGACCCTCCCCGACCAAAGCAATCTGGTCAGATGGGGAAAAGCCACAGATAAAACATGTAACTCATGTGGTGAAGCAACTGGTACGGCTAGGCACCTACTAGTGGGTTGTAAAACCCTATTAGACCGGGGTCATTACTCGCGCCGTCATGATAAGGTATTAGAAATCATACGTGAGGCTGTAAGTTTGGCGGTAGCTAGAGCGAAAAAAGGATTAACCACAAACCAAAGAAATGACATTGCGTTTGTAAAGGAAGGCTGCTCAAAGAAATCACTTCAAAAGCCTTATTCAATTTTGATAGCTGCCGTTGACTGGACAATACTCGTAGACACGTATGAGAAGCACTATAGGATACCGGAGGATGTCTGTGCCTCATCATCCAGACCCGACATATTCCTTTTTTCACGATCGCATAAGCGTGCAGTGCTTGTAGAACTCACAGTACCGTGGGAAACTAATATACCCAAAGACCACGCTATAAAGACAAACAAATACTTTGATTTGACTAATAAGTTAACCAAAAACGGCTACGTGGTTAAACTCTATGCCGTAGAAGTAGGAGCAAGGGGAATTCCAGCTAAATCCCTGTACAACTTACTTAAAGACCTCGGATTGCCAAGAGCTTCAGTAAGCTCTTTATTAAAACGTATATCAAAAGCGGCATTGTTAGGATCTTACCAAATTTGGATAGGTAGGGGGGGGAACACTACTGACGGTGGAGGTGAGCGCTGATGCATCACAAGGTGGCCACCCTAAACCTACATCTGGGTCGCAAGTCCCAGTCGCCGTCATGGTGTTCCTCTCTGTACCACGCTATGGACCCGGCGACCGCACGGTGAATCCATGGAGTGCTGAGAATCGGATCTCTAACCTTTGTGGCTAAATAACGATCATCGGGAGCTTCGTTCAAAAACCTTTCCACTTCATTCGATGTTAATATTTTCGAATTTTTAGTTGTAAAACCGTCTGATTGTCGTTTTAAGAAAGCATTTAGTTTTGGGTATTCACTTATACCCACGTTGTTCCTTATTTTCAGCATACTTTTTATCATCGAAAACCTCGACCATAACGTAGAAGGTTTTAATTTTGCTGAGAGTTCGGAGAAGTATGCCAACATAACATTTTCTGAAAAACTATTTGCTTTTTTCTCTTCTCTCCACGCAATAAATTCGTCGTATATGTAGATATGTAGCGACTTTTTGACTTTTCCGGTAAAATGTTCTCCGAAGCATTTTGTGCAATTATACCGAATTCCGGTGGTGTTAATTCAAATGAATGGTCGTCGAAATTACTCTACATTTTGTGCAACAAACAACTAAACTCGCAAAGTTTTTTTTTGGAAAATGGCGCTTACCGTAAAAGAATATAAGCAGAGACTATGGCAGTGCACGTCATACAGCCAACTTTTTTATATTTATAAATTTAATTTGGCCGATACTAATATTTAATTTATTTAATGTTTAAATTTTAATTAAAATTACTTTTAAATCTGATATTGAAACAAATTAGTAGCTTTTTTTAGAAATATTTACATGAATCATAAAAACTTCTATGAATTTTTTTAGTAAAAACTTCGTGGTTGGTTTTTTCTTTTTAATAGACATTATTTTGACAGTTGTGAAAGAAAACGCACGAGTTCGGGAAAGGTAAAGAAAAAGCTCGAGTATGTAATGGCCCACGCTATACGTCCCTGCAATACGCCACTTTTTGAGCTACTGTATTAAAAAAATTATTATCATATTTATTAAATTGTAATAATTAATAATTATGTAGAAACTCCAGACCAATGCAAATATTTGCACTGAGCGGGCACGTGATGTTTGCACAGTCGAATGCACTACCGCTACGCCACACAGGCCGTCAAGAAGCTTTGTTTTGTAGAGTATACTGTTAATCCATTGTATTGAACACGAACACTGATAATTTAGGTAGCGATAGATAAGCAGCTGTCTTCCTTTCTAATTAAGCCAAACCATATACTAAAAGGTATAATAACGATGTATATTCTTAAGTTAATAAACTTATTATTATTAAAATATTTTTTATTTTACCCGATATTTTTTTTTGTTTCAAATACATATTATGTCGATACCAAGTCATCTCACCAAATTCAGAGACCTAATTTTGTGACACCTTATATATATATACACAGTCAGGTCATAAATTCTGTCACATGTTTAATATAAAATAATTGAAACAAGTTTATTCATTATGTAACCATTTATATACCAAAATGAACTTAACAAAACATAGATTCTTATGACAATAAAGTTTATTCAAACTGACCTCCGTGATTTTCAAATACAGGCCTTCAATCTGCGCGGCCAGTCGTCTATCGCAGCACGAACGAGGTCCATGTCAATATCGGCGGCTGCCTTAATCAAGGATGTCTTGAGTGACTCCAAATTGGGATGAGGCTTTGAGCACGCCTTTTCCTCCAAGTGTTGCCATATCTTGTAATCTAACGGACTCAAATCTGGACTGGAGGAGGGCCAGTCTTCGTGCCGGATGAAGTCGCCAGCCAGTCTTGTGTGCTCTTCGCTCTATGAGCTGGCGCCGAATCTTGTTGGAATACCCAGTGCCTGTTATTGAACATGGTATGAGAAACAGGTTCCACAAGGTTCGTCAGGACTGTATTTTGATACACAACTGCATTCGTTTTTACACCTTTCTCACAAAAATGTACCTCTGTTAAGCCCCAATAAGAAACTCCCAACCATACCATGAGCGAGGATGGAAAATGACCTCGTTGGACACGCGGAATACGGTTGCTCGCTTCTTCACTTCTGTGTGCGTACACCTTATCATTTTGTTTGTTGTAGCTCTCTTCTACGCTAAAAATTTTTTCATCCGAAAAAAGAATTTCCCGATATTTTTTACCCGCGTACCGCTTCAACAAAGCGCGGCATTTCTTCAGTCTCAGGTCCATTAGACGAGCATTTAAACGATGTCCTGTTTTTCTTCGATATGCCCGAAGCCCTAAGTCTTCATTTAACACCCTTTTCACCGTGGTTCTGCTTAACCCCATCTGAAGGGCCAACAGTTTCTGCTTACGTTTGGGATTTCTTTGAATCCGCGCCTTCACAGCTTTTATCACTGCTGGAGTCCTAACAGACCGAGGGCGACCACTTCTTGACCTGTCATCTACACTAGAGTCTTCATTGTATCGTTTGATGGTACGATAAACGAATCTTTTAGTTATATTCAAATTTTTCAATATGTCAAAAATTTGAATTGGCGCGTAACCGCCATACCACTCCATATTTAAAAATGAGTAAAATTAAAAAAAACAATTCGAAATTCGAATTCAATAAACTTTTTTGTGGCCAGCATTCTAAAAGAAAAGTTTTTACTGTGTGACAATACTTATGACCGGACTAGGTATAATATATATATATATATATATATATATATACATATACGAACAGGAACATACAAAAACGGACAGAAAACTAGTTTTTAATTATCGCTGCCCCCACTGGAAAGCAAAGCAAAGAGGTGAAATAAGGAATGAACGGTTGTATGAAAGTCCATTATTTTCAAAGTAAGAATTAAGCACAAAATTTTGTGGTACCTGCTTTTGATCAGAAATAAATATTTTTTTATGATGGTCACGTCAATATGACTTCACCTCGTCTGATGGTAAGCTAAAGGTTAAATCTCAGGAATGGGGGTCACCATTACAGACACCGAAAATGCTACAATGGTAACCCGCACCTTGACGGCCTCACAGAGATATATCGGCGCTTTTCAAGCCTCTAAGCAGCTGAAAGTTTATATGGGAAATTTGTTACTTTCAAAGAAGCGTGTGTATTTATATGGGTCCCTGGACAATTAATATTAGGCAGGTGTCCTCCCCAAGGTGCAACGGTCACTTGGGGAGGACACCGTGCGGTTTTAGTCGAGACACGACATAACCACCGCCGCTGGCCGGCGGGGGGGTATCCGAAGGGATTTCGGCACGTAAAAAAAAAAAAAAAAAAAGGCAGGTAGCGCTGCAATCGGGGGTGTGTGTTGGGTAACCTCCTCGAGTGTCGCTCCGATTCCGATCCCGCTGCAGTCCGGGGGGAACGGAATCGGAGCGGCGGGTACTCCCTGGGCGGCGGTCAATGGCTTTCCCTTCACCCCTTCATAGGGTTGGCATTGATCGTCGGCCAATACCCAACGTTGCGGGAACACATCGCTCTCCGTACTCCTCTGCTTTCAGAGGAGACAGGATGAGCGATGCTGTTAGTGGTGAGATGGCCCAGGGTCAGCCGGGGTGCGAGGGATATGCTCTATGGGTAACCTTACACCCCGGCGTCTGAAGACTCGAGACGGCGTGCGGTTTTAGTCGGTGCAAGCCCGACATAACCGCCCCCGCTGGCCGGCGGAGGGGTATCCGAAGGGATTTCCGCACGACAAAAAAAAAAAAAAGGTAGCGCTGCAATCGGGCTATGGGATTTTTAATTATTTCCCATGCGAAACCGTGACCACCTACTACTTTTTTTGATATGAACATTAATGAATGAATATTTAATACAAAGTTAATAAAATTAACTTTGTATTAAATATTCAATGATTTATTAATTGCACTGCCATACAAGATAATTTCACAGATAGTATCTTGGAAATATTTACCCAGAAGTCAATGCAATCTCCATAAATTCATATCGATTATAATATAATATAATAGCTGTCAACAAACCACATTTATTAAATTAATTAGAGGGAGACATTTTCCTTATGTCTGAGTGATCTTCATAAAGTGTGATTATTGTGATTAATATTAATAATGGTTCTAAGTTACTAAACTTACATAAACGTTACTAAAAAATACCGGCTTTGGGCGTATGGGGCCCGACCAACACCCTCAGAGCCAAACCAACCTCACTTCCTATGCGGTACAACTGCCACCTAGCAAGTGAGGTTGATTAACGGTCGAGGCTCTGCGGCAGGCTTCCCTCGCGTTGTTGGAAGACTTAGAAGGTCAGACGGCCTTCTATTATTTATCTGCAATTTGTAAACACGTTTTTTGTGTGTTACATAATATCCTAATTGTGTAGGCGGCTAGCCGACATTAACGTAATATTTACTATCGTTCATTGTGCCCGAAACCCGTTGTTGTGGCTATATTTAAAACTAAGTCAAGGCCTAAACTCGCTATTACTATTTCAAAGTTTTTTTAGGAATTAACATAACATAACATAGCATAACTTCACGCCTGTATCCCATGTAACTTGTCCTGAGTGATGTGCCGCAAATCCATATCCGTAACCGCGGATATCCCAGGGAGAACATTATCCATATTGAACGACACACTCGATCACAAAGATCAGTGTTGAAAGTAATGTTCGGGAACCGCGGATATCCCAGGGAGAACATTATCCATATTGAACGACACACACGATCACAAAGTTCAGTGTTGAAAGTAATGTTCGGGAACCGCGGATATCCCAGGGAGAACATTATCCATATTGAACGACACACACGATCACAAAGATCAGTGTTGAAAGTAATGTTCGGGAACCGCGGATATCCCAGGGAGAACATTATCCATATTGAACGACACACACGATCACAAAGATCAGTGTTGAAAGCAATGTTCGGGAAGCCTATCAGGTTCCCTACAGACACATTATACAAGGAAGCCTCAATGCTGAGTGTTCGGCAATTGTATAATCACAAAATAGCTGTAAAACAACACAAGATAATCACACAGACTTTGAACTATCCTCAACTCATCAAGCGTAGAGTTTTTAGGAGCATCCCAGTTCGGGTAAAGACTGGTTTTGCACAGTACTTGCAGGAATTTTACCTCAGTCATATATATAATAGAATACTTAGAACTTGTGACATTAAGCATTGTACAACCAGCCATGTCAAAAACAGTGTTCACCAATATCTACTATCGCAGTCATATATAGAAACGTGATCCAAAATAAAACACCCAATATACACTCCGTCACACACACACTCACACACACACTCACACACACACACACTCACACACAAGCCTCAGTCATGTCACTTTCGCACTGGGGTAGGCACTAGGCAGAGACCTCATGTTTCCACTTGCCACCGGTGGCGGGTACTCTTGACCTGTCCTTTTGTACAATGTCCTCGATCTGATTGACATACGCACGCCTAGGTCGACCTTTACTGGGTTGCACAGTCTGCCTTGCTTCATAAATAATTTTCGTCAATCTTCAAAAATCCTACAAATAATCTATTTTCTCTTGTTACAGTTACAATTCCAGCCCTAAACTTCGGCATGCTGATGGGTTGGCAGTCTCCCATGACTCCGATCCTGCAGTCTCCTGACGGACCGGCACCAGAGCCCATCTCCGATGAAATCATCTCTTGGATGGCAGCTATAACTTTTCTACCACCGGTATTCTGCGGTTTCCTGGTTGGAAAACTGGTAGACAGATGGGGTAGGAAGTTTGCCACTATGCTGACTGCGTCCATGCTTGTGGTCAGTATCTAAAGTAATATACGCCTGGTTTCCGGTAAAGGAGAAACCAAGGGCCATATCAACTTCTTCAGTGGATGTCGTCCAACGCTAAATCTATCCTATATTATATATTTTTCCTACTAATATTATAAATTTGAAGTTTGGATGTAACGATAGGAATGTGCACTCTCGGAGTGTGAGTATGGGTTTCGCTTCGGCCACGGGACCTTGGATCCTGTTTTTGCACTAAGGATCGTAGCCGAGAAATACAGGACGAAGAATACGCTTCTGCATTGCCTATTTATGCACATGTAGAAGTCCATACACTATATTCTCGCGCGCAGATCTATTAGGCATTGCGGTCCAGAGGGGTTCCAGAATCCTATATTGACATTCCGATTCCAGGGTTCGGACCGCTGTTGGCGACACGAAACCCTTCCACATCACAGTCGGGGTACACCAGGGATCCGTCCTTGGTCCGTTTCTGTTTAGCGTGATATTAGACGTTCTGTTGGACAGCATCAGAAATTCACATGAGCAACCTCCGTGGTTGCTATGTATGCTGATGATAACACGCTAACGGACGCGGACAGGGGCAGATTGGACGTGTGAAGACGTGGAAGGAGGCGCTTGAGAATGGCAGTCTGAAGCTTAATGTGGCGAAGACTGATTACATAGCGTTGAACTGACACACTCGTCCGCATAAGCGATGACTTGGTCGAGCGCACGGACCAAGTTGAGCACGACTAGTGACATCGATAGTTACGTCAAGGCACGCATTGCCGCTGCATGGCCCAATGGCGTGAGATGACCGGTGTCATCTGTGACCCCAAAGTGCCAATTAGGTTGAAGGGCCAAGTCTATAACCATCATTAGGCCTGTCCGTTTACACGGCTGTGAAGCGTGGCCATTGCTAGAGGGACATAAGCAGAAGCTGCGTGTCACGGAGTTACATACGCTGCGATGGTTGTGCGTAAACATCACGCGAGGAACGCCCGCATCCGCAGCAGCCTCCATATTCGTGACATTGCGAATAAAATGCAGGAGTGTCGCATTCGCTGTTGCGGTCACGTTTTGCGGCAGCTGTCCGACTACGTGGGTAACAAATATCTGACCATGGCATCTCCACCGGGCCCCGGTAAGAGGGGGAGACCCAAGAAGTGCTGATTTGACGTCGTAAGCGATGCAAGGGTGCCAATGGTCTCACGGCCGTGAATGCCTAAGAGCGTGCGAAGTGAAACAGGAAAACCAGGAAAGCGAACCCAGGCAACGGATGCAATCGGGAAGATGGGATGATGATGATGATGATATTATATAGTAGGCATAAAGCTGAAGATTCTGTTTGTTTGTTTTAATTGAACGCACTGCTTATCAGGAACTACTGGTTTGAATGGAAAATAGTAGATTGTTAGACAAGGGTTGAAAGTCAGCCATTTCACCCGAGATATTTCTGGCGCTCGAACGAAGTGAGAGCGCCAATATGGTGAAATGGATGACATTCACCCGAGTTAAACATTCTACTTTTCATTTCGACTATGTGAGGAAATTAAAATACTACACACAAATTTAATGAAACAGGCATATTGATAGTCAGTTAAAATTTAAAGTAAAATTGGAAATAGATTATTAACAACAGCTTTTGCCTGTTATTTAATCTCATCGGGAGTTAAATTAATATCCACGGCACTGGAATCACTTTCTGAAATCATTTTCAACCACAATTAACACAAGGTATTTATTTATACTGAATCTCGTTTTCCCGTAATTATTTAGCAAACTTAAATAGTTTTTTATTAATTCTGAAAAAAAAAGTTATAATTCACGTACATACTGCCGACATTAGAAAAGTTTTGAAAATCGAATCTATTGGTTACATTTTAATCGAGTATTTAGGCAGCCATTAAAAAGCGTCATGATATCAAGGCAATATGACGTAAATTAATTATCATGAACTTCATGGCAAACCCTAAAATTTAAAAAAAAATACTTTTCGCCTTAGGGATGAAATAAGCTACTTTCCACCCGGCTATCTACATCTGCATCTGCATGAAAATTATACTTTCCGAACAGGAGAGATGAAAAATATTTTTTGTATTGGATAGCCCATTTATCAAGGAACGTTATAGGCTATATATCATCACGCGACTACCCAGGATAGCGGAGTAGTAATCATAAATGTCAACAAATCAGGCAAATCTCCATACATTATTGTAAAACTAATAAATTAAGGGCATGTTTGGGCGTTCGAAGCTGCCACCAGCGCAATCGCGGGGCACAGCTAGTCTTTTAAAATCTTCCAAGGAAATAACAAACTTATATTGCAGTTGCGACCGTAACGTTAATTGCGTTTATTAGGGATTTCCGCACGTAAAAAAAAAAAAAAAAAGAGTAAGCGGCTATATCTTGAAACCACTTGTCTTAGGTCAGGGTTTCTCAAAGTACGCGTACCGCTTGGGTTACGCCAGTTGACCGTAGGGAAAACGCGACAAAGCTTACATGATGGCGGCGGTCTTTGATTGATTTTTGGATAAGTAGCAAGACAAGACTATCCGAAGCTTTCACGTAAAGCTTTGAAATTCATTTAACTCTCGTGACAATTTGTGAGAATAGGTTTTACTATATAAATACAACATAATTTCATGCATGTATCCCTGAAAGGGGTAGTTAGAGGTGTATCAAACACCGACGATTCGCTGTTCGCCAGTTATTTTTAGGTCCCAATGTAATAAATAATAAATAAATAAATAAATATTCTACGACATTCTACACAGCGCTTTCTAGACCCAAAGTAAGCATAGTTTAACTAGCTTGTGTTATGGGTTCCAGAATGCGGATAAACATAGTTATATACTTTTTTTCTTTTGTAAATACATACATATTATACATAGAAACACCCAGACCAATGCAAATAGACATATTCATGCATACAAATATTTGCACTGAGTGGGAATCGAACCCGCGCCCCCCTGTCGTAGCAGTCGAATGCACTACCGCTACGCCATAAAGGCCGAAATAGGAGGCGAGCCTATTGCCATCTACTGGGCTCATTACTAAGTGAGCGATAATTATCATTTTTAATACACACATAACTACGAAAAGTCAGAGGTGTAAGCCCGGGGCGACTGGGAATCGACTTCACTCCAGGTTAGTTAGAGACAACAAGCCGTCGCGCCGTCTACTTACTCGTAGATGTAAATACATGTAAATCACGTAAATCCCGAAGAGTCTTCCTGATCTTCTTGAATCGACTTCATTTGTGATAAAAGTTTTATTTTATTTTAAATACCTTGTTTGTTTTATCTATAGTCACTACTTATTTTTTTTAAAGGAGTACGTGAAACTTTGAGAAACTCTGTCTTAGATAATTGCCTGCAATGGAGTTATTGTTATTATGAAACAAGATCAATAGACGTCCATTCAGAGTATGACCTTGTTTTTAAGGGCGCTGTAGTTGGATTAGGGTCTCATATTGGTCATGTATGTAACTTTTGATGATTCTAACTTACTAAACTGAAAACTTTGAGCATATACCAACAACGGTCCTAAGACGTTGTTCCAAGGGTGAAATTAGCCTTTGAAGACTAATTTCGCCCTTGTAATGAACAGGCAAAAGTACATACAGACTAGTTAATATATTATACTATTTATTTCACCAAATAATTCATCCATGATGGAATCGAACTCACAGTATTTACTGATTGACCGTCGATGCTCTGGGACAGGCTTTCCTCGTAGTTAGGAGGTCAGATGGCAATCTCCCCAGCAAAGGTTAAGATAAGCCAAATCAGAGAAAGTGTAGGAGAACGGATCCTGGGCTCCAAACTATAAGCTTTAGATGCAACCGGGACTACCGCTGTGATGAAGGTGGAATAATAATAAGGAAAATTTCTTAGAAATATTCATAATGAGTGTTTTCTTCACAGATAAGCTGGACCATCATCCTGATCTCACTCCGTCCATGGGCTCTCATCGCCTCTCGAGCAGTTTCTGGGCTGGCATGCGCCGGGTGCTATGTTGTTATACCACTGTACCTGAAAGAGGTATTGTAAAAACCGTTTTTGTTACCCTTATCTATGCATTTAAGAGATACTTTTGCAGTTTACCTAAACCGTATTTGTAACCCTAATTTATGCGTTTTAGAAATATTTTTCTAGTTCAAACGTTATTTATAACCCTAAATTATGCACATTAAAACCCTAATCATGAATTTATACACTTTTCCTGTTGAAAGTCCTTTGATCGTTTGTATTGTTTATTTATAATAGAAAGAAAGAAAGAAACATTTATTAGTGCAAAGAGGCCACAAACTAAGTACATAAAATTATATAACCTCTAAAGATAATGATTTTAAAATAACAGGTACATAATAGTTATGTGGCACACAAATGCACCAAATGGGTGCCCAGTTCAGCATGTGCCAGATAGTAACCTGGCGCTGGTTTTATCCTGGACCCCGACTAGTTAGTGACACACGGACGCCCCACCGTCGATGCTGTGTGTTAATGACGTGTGTAGTGGTGTGTTTGTGAAATAGATAGTGTGATAGAGTATAATGTATAAATAAATATAATGATACGGTTAATACATAACATATATAATCAAATGTGTGTCATCAATAAACTTAAATTAGCGATATATTAGCGTTTACGTTATCCAGCCTCCTTTGAGCTTCCAAGAGCAACAGCCGTAGACGTTTTCTAAACGTGGTTATCGTTGTAATGGAACGTAACAGTGGTGGAAGATTATTCTATATTTTGGAAGCTGCATAACGAAAACTACCCCTGAATGACGCAGATCGATGCTGCTGTATAGATAGTTGCTGGGAGCACTGCCTTCTGGCACACAATCTTCTGCCAGTAACCCAGCCAAGCTTATCAAATAAATATCGTGGCTCTCCGCATCTGATAACACCGAACAGAAGACATGCCATATGCATCTTTCTTCTGGTTTTCATCTTTAGTAGAGAATAATTGCTTAAGTAAGGTGTGACATAACTTCTGTGCGGTATCGCGAAGCAGAAACGAGCACAGGCATTTTGAACGCGCTGTACTAGTCTTTCCGTGCGAGCCAGCAGACGTGGGCCGTAAACTACATCGGCGTAATTGAGTTTAGATAAAACAAGGGACTCAGTTACATGTACCCTTAGTTCCTCAGATAGATGTGGCCTCATTTTATACAGTACTTTCAAACGGTAGAAGCAATTCCGAACTGACTCAGCGATATGCTTTTCAAATCTTAGGCTGGGATCCACGTATAGTCCCAAGTTGCGAGCTTCAGTAACCCTATCTATCAGCTCACCCATGAGACTTAGGTTTAGGCTGGTGGGTACCCGACTGATCTGAGTCTTGGTACCAAAAAGCAAATACTTAGTTTTATGTGTGTTTAATAACAAGCAATTACTTTCCGCCCACGTTGTTATACGCTTAAGATCGTCATTCAACTTTGCAACAGCCGCTCCATGTTCACCGGGGTTGAATGACAAATACACCTGAACGTCATCGGCATAAATATGATACTGACAGTTCTTAAGGCAATTTGTTATGTCCGCACAGTATAGACTGAATAAAATAGGCCCTAGGATCAAGCCCTGGGGCACGCCTCTACCGATGGATGCAAGGGGTGAAGCAATATCATTTCCATCACTCGCTTTTAGTACTACCATCTGCTTGCGACCATCCAGATAGCTGTGAAACCATGAGAGTGCCCCTTGATCGACACCGTAATACCTAAGCTTAGACAAAAGCAATCCCGTATGTATCCCATCAAACGCGCGAGAAAAGTCCAACAGAACCAACACCGTGCACATTCCCTTGTCTTGAGCAGCTAGAATATTGTCCGTCACGTCTATCAGTGCGGTGGCAGTGCCACGTCTTTTTCTGAAACCCGACTGCAAATCAGGTAAAATATTATATTTTTCTAAGTACTCAGTAAGTTGTTTACACACAACTTTCTCCATAACCTTTGAGAGACAAGGCAAAATGCTAATGGGGCGGAGATCTTTGATATTTATGTGATTTGCTGTCTTAGGTATTGGCCTAACAGCCGCAATCTTCCAAGCATCTGGAAATGTGGATGTTTCAATCGAACGATTGATTAAGCCAGTAATGTAAGGCAGTGTGTAGGGCAGCGTTAAAATAATCATATTTAATGAGACCCCATCATAGCCCTCAGCATTCGATTTCAACTCGGCTATGGTCGAGGCTATGACGCCAAGTGATACCGGCATAATCTCGAACGAGGCATCGATATGTTTGTGAAACTCAAAATAAGTCATAAGAGATATACTAGCTAGAGAGTTCCCAGGTACATTCAGAAAGGGGTGTGTGTTGGGTAACCTCCTCGAGTGTCGCTCCGATTCCGATCCCGCTGCAGTCCGGGGGGAACGGAATCGGAGCGGCCGGTACACCCTGGGCGGCGGTCAATGGCTTCCCCTTCACCCCTTCATAGGGTTGGCATTGATCGTCGGCCAATACCCAACGTGGCGGGAACACATCGCTCTCCGTACTCCTCTGCTTTCAGAGGAGACAGGATGAGCGATGCTGTTAGTGGTGAGATGGCCCAGGGTCAGCCGGGGTGCGAGGGATATGCTCTATGGGTAACCTTACACCCCGGCGTCTGAAGACCCGAGACGGCGTGCGGTTTTAGTCGGTGCAAGCCCGACATAACCGCCCCCGCTGGCCAGCGGGGGGGTATCCAAAGGGATTTCCGCACGATAAAAAAAAAAAAAAAAAAAAGGTACATTCAGAAAACTGTTATTAATTACTGTGGGGTCAGAAAAATGGGACGGAAGTTCTTTATTCTGTTTAAATCGACAGACAGTCTTTTTTAAATTTTGCCAAAGTAATTTAGTGTTCTTAATATGTATATTAGTAGCCAAGTCTCATTAACTGCCATCACATCGACACGGTGCCTATCGAACAAAGCGATGAAATCGTCATGATGCGTTCCCAAAGATCCAGCATTATGGAAACCAACCTTTAAAAACTTATCAACGGTCATTGCGAACATTTTGTACGTAATCAACACAGTTAGCTCGATATATTAAACGAAAGATTTAAACTGACAACATAATAACTAGGAGAAAGAAGTACTGTAGTTGTCCAACCATTCTTTTATGTCCATTAGACTGTAGGCTTGTTGAGGTGTATTTTTCAATTGTAATATGTATTTGTATAGTTATGTAAGGGATATGATGTAAATATAGATCACACAAAAATGGATTAAAATTTCGTGTATTTTTTAGAATTATTGCTAATAGTGTAATGAAAGTTTTAGGTGTGTAATATATATAGTTTACAATGAACACATTACAATATTTCATAGTAAGCTCGTTAAAATTACAGTTTTATGTTAAAAGTGTATCAAAACAAGAAACATTCGACGGCGGAGAAAGAAACAGAAGCCAATAGTGATACGCTTTATATAAGCCAACAAAAATAATTGCGAGTTCAGTATAATTTGTTATGCAACAAATATGACTAAAACTTAAAATTACGAATACTCTATGACTTACATGTATAGCAGTGTGAATTTGAACCGTAATGTGAATATTTTGTACAACATACTCGATACAATATGTCAAAAGTGTATCAAAATAATAGTCATTCGACGGCGGGGAGAATAATAGAAACAGACAGTAATAAACTGTATATAAGTCAATAACAGTGGCTTCTAAGGCAATATAATAATTCTTTTTGGTTGCAAACAATTTTCTAGAGTCGAGCTTAACCGTACTCTACTCACAAATCAATCAATCCAAAGGAAGTTGACATTTGTGTGACAACTCAACATAGCAACTACTAGGATTATCTTAAAACCACCTATGATTCAGTATATAAATGCTGAATCATAGGTGGTTTTAAGATAACCACATACATAAGTATGTGGTTACATGAATATCACCTAGGTACCTGCTAAGAAGTGGAATTAGGTTGACAACCAAATCAGAAAAGACCTACTGACAGTAACTGTTTGCAATAGTTTTCATCACTTTGGTTTTTTTTTAGTTACCTTATGTAGTCAATCTTAGAGTGGTAACCATTTAGGTTAGCACATTCTAAGGAACTATACTAGTCAGGTAGTCTCAAGATATGAGTGACCATTCTTAATACATTAAGACCCCTTCGGTCCCCGTCGAGCACGTTAAGCCGTCGGTCCCGGTTGCCATACGAACATCTGTGGCATTCGTTACGGGTAAAAAGTTTGGTCCCTGGTCTAAGTACAGCACTTCGATATCCCCAGGGGGTTGAGTAGGTCAGATGGCAGTGGCTTTATGGAAAATATCAAAGTTCGGCTGTTTCGTAATTAGACTCTGAAAGCCGACCTAACTGAATTTTCGAGAAAGATAGATAGATATATCTCTTTATTGTACACCAAAAACTGTACAGTAAAAACATAAGTAGTACGCACGTAAATAGTTGCGATGGATATGCTCTATGGGCAACCTTACACCCTTAAGACGCTTTCTTAAGACACGAGACGGGGTGCGGTTTTAGTCAATTCAAGCCTGCCATAACCGCTGGCCGGCGGGGGGTATCCGAGGGGATTTCCGCACGAAAAAAAAAAGGTACGTAAATAGTTGAATGTACAATGGGCGGCCTTATCGCTAAATGTGATTTCTTCCAGGCAATCTTAGGATGGATAGTAATGTCAGATCAGGGAGGAGCCAACGTCTGAGTGCCATCACTGTGATGCAAGCGTGGACTTAGGGCTGCACACGCTGACGGAGTGTACGGCGTGGGAGGCGCCGAGGTGAGCCCTCGAGGCGGCCCTCGGAATGGGAGTCCTCTCACTCGGTGACTTGCTCACAGCGATGGTGCGGAGCACGAGCGTGTGGGCTGCTCCCTCCTCCTTCTGCGAGCAAGTAAGGCCCGAGAAGGAGGCGGCGGAGCGGGTCCGGGAGAGACTCAGCTCTCTCCGGATCCACAGAGACAGAGTATGTTGAGAGTGTTTTTTAGTTTTTTAAACTATTATTTATTTCCTACTTTTTAGTTTTGTTTATTCAAAAATAAATTAACACGCTACTGTTGCCACCTATTTCAGAGTTTATAATGTGACATTATTCGCTACTACGTGATACAAAGTTGACGGGATAGATGGCTTTGTTATGTAATCTTTACAGTGCTGTCAGTAAATATTTCGCGAATTCATTAATTTAAATTATTTTGGAAATTGAAAAATTGAATAATTTTATCAAAATAGTGTATTGGCTTCGGTCCTCGATAAATCTAATAAGTTTGAACGAAATCTGGCCGTTTAAAGTGGGTCAAAATCGCGCCCAAAGAAGTCGGTTAAAAACAAACATACAAACATACAAATATACAAACATACAAACATACAAACAAACATACAGGTGAAGCTAATAAAAAACGTATAAAAACAACGAAAGTCTTAATCTTTGTTGTGTCTATTGGATACTAATGACCTTCCACATGCTTCTTCCCATAATTGTGTCTTTTTTGTGGAGGACACAACGATTATATTAGCTCATAAAATAAAAAATTATACATAATTAAGCTTGAAATGAACAAAAAATAAAAAACTGTTATCAAATGGCTAAATATGAATAAATTGTAAATAAACCTTGAAAAAACGAAATTGTCAATTTAATAAATATATATATAAAATAAATTTAATTTGAATATCTTTCATAAGAATAAGATAACTCAGCTAAACTCATAACAATTTTTATAGCTCAGAAAAAATGTATTCGCTGTTTGATCTGAATTGGTCTGAGTCCTGTAGACCAGGCTAGCGGGGGTAGTTGTGTCGGGCTTGAACCGACTAAAACCGCACGCCGTCACGGGTATTCAGTCGCTGGGGTGTAAGATGGCCCGGCCCATAAGGCATTTGGTCTGTTCCACCTAGTTACAATGTAGTTACATTAATGTAACTAGTTGGATATTTTTATTCTAAGTACCTAGTTCCTTACACTTGTGTCTACATGACACCACACATTTTTAACTCCATTACTTTATGTTGAATACAAGAACGTTTTTACTCCACTTTAGACTTCTTAAAGAACAGCTTTTGCGGTTGCGGTGCGCTATAACTGAGAAGCTTTGCTTCATTTATCTAATACCTGAGTTTCTACAATTTTTTAGATCTAGTTATTATAATGTGGTTTTAAATCTTGCAATTGTTAATTTATAATTATAAATCATAACATTCACTGAACTGACATGTTGTATTATCCGTAACTGTTAATTTATTTTACATTCAATTGTTTTGCAATATTAAAAATATGTAAATATTTAAAACAAATAGGAGTTGTGTACTTGATTATGAATGTACCTACTATAGCCAAATCGCTTCCTTTTTATTATACTAGTTAATTTTTAAAAAAAGCTCTTTTATTCATGACATAATATTTTGACAAATCGATTCTACTATAATCGATTATTCTAATTAAAAGTTCCATAAATTCGGCTTAACTGTTGTTACACTTGTTACAGGCGAACCTAATTTTTTTAAAGCATGTCGGAAACTCAAGGCCTCTGTTATTCTGTCGCAAATCAAAGGATTATGCAAATATGTATTGCATTTCCGTTAGTCTTGTTATTCGATACGTAATGGTTTTGATTAGACAAAACGTTTATCGCGTTTATAATTTAACCTTCGTGTTCTGAATAACCAATAGTTTTATATTTAAACATATCAGATTCAGGATTAACACACCATGGTTCCGGCTAAACATAATTCATTTTTGTTTATAACTATCACTAGTTGGAAATCAACGTGTCATCAAATTACTTTGGTCATTCGGGTCACAAAGCAACACTTATGAATGTCAAAGTAACGCTTTAATTTGCATTCTTCTACTTTTGAGGGTGACCGAACCCTCCTATCTATGTCTCTTGCCCTAGCCACAAACTGATAAAAACGTTTGAATTTCAACCTGATAGTAAAAATATGGTTTATATGGGGCGTATCAAGACCTACGGGGCCAAGACAACTTCTTTGCTCAGCCAGTACACCAACTGATAGACGGACGAGACTCTGGCGCAGGCATACTGGTGGTAGAAATTTGATGACACAAATTTGTCACAAAATTCGGCCGGGTAGGTACTGTAGCGTCGGGGGCTGACGCCACAATACCTCGTCTCAACGAAATGATAAAAACACAAGAATTAATATTTATATTGGCATTTATTTGCACAAAAAACTTCCTATATCGAGTTTTAGGGAGGTTTTACACGAATATATTTATATTTAAAACGAATTGTAGGGAATCGCGGATTCTGCTCAAGTATTGAGCCTACAATCAGTATACTTGGAACTTCTCTTCGGACGGCGGGTCGAGGCCGGAGCCCCCGGTCGCCCGCTGTCAGCCGCTTGCCCGCCACGGCAATTGTTTTTCTTCCCTAAACTCTATTCAAATCAAAAACAATTTATTTTTAATCTCTGACACATGATGGCCAGGTAAACGAATTGTAGTGCTCGAACGAGGTCGGAACACTACAGTACCACCGTGCACGATTGCGAAAAACCCTCCATAGTAATCCATCGGTTTGATTGCGTTCAGGGGTCAGCAAGTGCATAGCCGGGCAGGGAGATTGTGGTCGCAGCACTAGTGACACCGGTGGGTGTCACGCGGTGCAGCGACGACAATCCTCTTCTGATGAGGCCGTCAAGCTGAGTGCCACCATTGTTAACATGGTTCGTGTATGTAATGGTGACCCTCTTTCCTGAGACTTTACCTTCAGCTTACCATCAGGCGAGGTGAAGTCAAATTGACGTGTCCTAAATATAAAAAAAAAAAAAATCTTTTCGGAATTGGGAGGTCAGAAGGCGATCGCTCAAAAAGCCGTATAAGCCAAACCAAGTACAAGGAATAAGCCGATCTCGTGCTCCAAGTTGAAAGCCTCTGATCCAACCAGGAAAAACGCTAAGATGATGATGACATGTATCCGATTCATATTCAATCTGAGGAAGTACGACCATGTCTCGCGGTTTCGCAGAGAGCTCAAGTGGCTCCCTATCCGCCTTCGTAGAAACACCCGGGTTCTTTGTCTTCTTTTTGGTATCCTGCACAACCCTTCTACACCATCTTATCTGAAGGAAAGGTTCTCATTTGTTCGTGCTTGTGATGCACCGTGCAGATCAAGCCTCCGTTTTCTCCTTAAATTCCCTTCCCATAAAACCGATTTCTACTCCTACTCCTTCACAGTGCAGGCGATTAGACTATGGAATTCGTTACCATCTGACATTAGAGCTAGCAACACATTATCTGTTTTTAGAAGTAAAGTTCGAAAACACTATCTCTCTTCTGTTCTGTGACGCTAACTCGCGGAGTGGAGGAGATATGACGGAGGTCTTCCCTATGCATGGATATTGTTTTATTTATTGTATTATGTATGTTTATGTATGTATACATGATATATTTAGGTTTATGTAAATTATGTTTAGTATGTATATCTATATATGTATGTATATATATATATATATATGTATGATTTTGCTATTGTAAACTTAATACTACTATAAGCTTGTGTGTGTACCTAAGTGTTTCTCTCCCGTTATCATACACACATTTACACCTCTTTTCGTGTTCTTCACGATCTCCTCTCGCCAGTCTGCTGGGAGAAATTTCTATGTAGAAATAAGCAGTACCAATGTACCATTTTTCAACATGCAGTTTATATTATGATTATTTTGTGTGTACATAAATCTTAAATAAATAAAATAAATAAAAATTGTATTCTTTCCAGATAGCTTCAGACAACATCCGCGGCGCTCTCGGCTCCCTCTTCATCCTGTCTCAGAACCTTGGATACCTGGTGGTCTACGTTGCCGGAGACCTGCTGTCTTTCTATACAGTGCTGTGGATCTGCACGGCGGTACCAGCTGTGTTCATGTTAGGGTTCATCACCATGCCTGAGACACCAGTCTTCTTGGTTAAACAGGGAAAGATTCAGGTGAGAACCCTTGTTTCGCTATTCAGGACTTTTTACAAATCATAGTTTTTTTTATATACTCTAGTATAGGATAAAGGGGTGTATAATACGGTCCCACCAAGTTCTTCAGGGCCGTGCCAACCCCACCTGCATGCCTATGTAGGCATGGAGATTGACGAACGAGCGCAGGCTTTTCTATCGGGATTCAGGGATCCATATTCAGATGGCAGACGCTCCCATAAACAAAACCCTCCGATGCAACGGTAATGGTTAGCCAGAACCGCCATCGTCGGCCCGCGTTCATAGCTATATTAACAAGTATAAAGTTTAAAAAACTGTAACCAGACTACGGTAAGGTTAAAAATATTGACGTGCAAGAGTTTTTTTTTTTAATAGTAAAATATAGTCCTAGCCGTCCACCAATAGATGACGCTAGTAGCATTTAAATATATTTAAATCGCTGTCTGATCTATTTAAATCGGTAACTGACTGATAGTGAACACACAGCTATATATTATAATTTGTTTTAGTTGTTAATGATTAGGCTGAGGGCTTGTGCCAAAGCCCAAATAAATGGAAAAAAAAGACATTGAATTTTGTTCACCTTTCAGTGTCAATATGTCATGTTTTTTACTTTGACAGGTTGCCTGAATTTGTTATCTAAATTGAAAGTCGCCACTCAGATTTATATAATGAGTATTACGACTCCTTAAGTTTTATGGGACATTTTCCGATTTAAATTAACTTTATGAAAGCTTTTGGAGCTAAGGTGATCGGTAATTTAGAATATGTTAAAGTTTATGTTGTTTAATGTTTGTCTGCTTTTTATATTATCGATGTTCGAGCATCGCTTAAAAACCAAAATGAATAGATTTAACTGACATTTTGCATGATCATTCTTCCAGGGTATGGTCATAAACTTCGGTATTTATATCATTACGCTATTATAAGTATGATAGTACCAGCAGAGTGTTCTCTCGTTGGAGACCATGGTGAGGGCCGTGGTCTCCGACGGGAGCAAGTGGCACGCCGCCGCCTCTTTCTGCGAGCAGGTAATGCGCGCGAAAGAGACGGCGGAGAGGGAGCGGGAGAGAACCCTGCCCCCCGAGTTTCGCAGTCTGCGGCGAGGACGCCGCAGACTCATCTACGCCCGGGACTACCGACCTCCATGATCGGGGCCTGAGGACGGCAGTTGGCCGACTCGCCGTCCTTACAGAAGCAGGCCGTGGCGGAGGCGTGTCGTGTGTGCCCTACACACGCCTGCCAACTCACCGAAGCGGGATAAAACCCGACCCCACCTGGCGAGGCCGCGGTGGCGGCCAAAGTCCGCCGGCAACCCTGGGGTTATCCTTTCGAGGGCTTACCCGGGGTGCCCGGCAACGGACACTTGGGGAGGACACCGTGCGGTTTTAGTCGAGACACGACATAACCACCCCCGCTGGCCGGCGGGGGGGTATCCGAAGGGATTTCCGCACGTAAAAAAAAAAAAAAAAAAAGGACCAGCAGAGTAAAATGGATTTAAACTATTATTGATCATAATTTCATTATTACAAGGCAGATCTTCACATAATTTTGCAGTTCGGTAAAACTCAGACATGGTCAACATCCGGACTATAAATCATCACACTATAGGTAGTTAAAAGGTGATGAGAATAAAAAAATCAAATCTAGAAATTTCACAGAGTTACCTACGTATAAAACTGATCAACATTCGAATCCAACCAAATATTATACATTATTTTTATAAATATATAAAAAAAATCTCTTAGTAATGTGCCCGGTAGATGGCAATAGGCTCGCCCCTTATTACATAGGGACCTAAACATAACTGGCGAACCCTGGGTGTGTAATACACCCCTGCCTACCCCTTCGGGGATACTGGCGTGAAGTTATGTTTTCTTTTTCTCATGATTTAGATCAAAGGCTTTTCACTCAGCAAAGATTGAATTTCTCAAATTCGTTTCTTGGCGCTAGCCTAGGTCATGGAAGGAACCTACTGTCCTAATTTTGTAGTTCTAGCTTCGGTAGTGTGGACTCTGCGTTAGTGAATCAGTCACCCGATTCATTATGAATAATTTATATTTATTAAATAATTAATATCACATTTTTGGATCTAGCATCCGTTATGTTGATTTTATTCGTATAAAATGTAGCCTATTGCACCCAGAGCATGATAATGAATCAATTAACATCTAATTCATTACAATCAGTTAAGTATCTTAGGAGCTACAGTAAAACATACGTAAATACTCTACATAAGCAGGCAAACACATAACCTTACTACGGAACAGTTGCAACAGTTTGTATGGCATACGAGTAGTTTCACATTTCTATCCTCAAATTAGTTTTACGGAGACTTATGCTAATACTAAGCTGAGCGATATTTCTGACGTCGTTGATAGATACACGAGTACTTGCCCGCGATTCTAGAAAGTTCAGATGCAGATAGTTACTTGTATATGTAGTAAAATGTAAACCAGATATTACAAGGAAATCATAGGTATACCTATATACATGATCACAGAAACTAATATGACATGACGACAATTTAACAAACGAATTCTTGAAAACATAATATTAGTCATTCACTTATTTATCTTATTCAATTTTCTGTAAGATGCAGGAAATCTTATTAAAATTGTATTTAATGCTATCATTTTCACGGAATATTACTTGACCTTAGAATTTATGATGAGTTTACGTTATCTAAATCTGTCTATCTATACAAATATAATTACTTGTCCTAACAGACAGATTTATCAACGCAGAGTCTGAACCGATTTTTTTTAATCTACTTATTTTCAAGAATCCAGGCTTCTTGAAAATAAGAAGATTTAAAAATAATTTTTTTTGGAAATAATATTTAAAAAAAAATAATAATGTTTTTTTTTCGATATTATTTATTTATAACTATTGATGAGCTTTAGTGTCATCAATCAAAGCAATTGGAAACAGTCTTTTGCTCTTCATGACTCATGGTTTTCCTCAAATTCAACAAAATGTTCAGGTATGGTTGAAATTCGATCACTGGGCCTTGCTCCTTTTGATTATTTCATCATAATCGAACCTCTTTAAAAGATAGCTGGTATAGACTGGAAGCAAAAGGTGGAGGATAGGGTGCTATGGCGCATATTGATAGAGAGCTATGTCCAGCAGCGGACTGGCAAAGGCTAATTAACTGACTGAACCCATTACACTCTTTGCAGGAGGCCCGAAGAGCACTGGCATGGCTTAGAAACACCACGGTAGAAAACAAAGACTTGCAAGAAGCTATACAGCAGTTGGAAAGAGAGGAAGAACATGTTAGGAGTATGAATAAGGCAACTTGGAAGAGTTTAAGTAAGGACATCTCAATTTTATTCAAATTCAAAGTTAGATATTGATTTCATCTTCATCCCATTCTTTATCGAATATAATATGTGTGCTACCTACCGGGCACGTTTACAGACTCAGGTTTAATACAGAAAATTCTCTAACCAAAAAACCCGACAGCTCTTTGCGTAGCCCGAAAATCGAACTTGAGATCTCATGTAGATTCATAGTGCACATCTAGTCTATCCTAACAACCTTTTTGAGGTCGTAAGTACATCTGGTTGGGGACGTCCCACCTTCACGTTTGCTGATTCGTGGTCTGCACTCTAGGACTCGCTCATCAGTCCTTTGGCAGCTATGGTCACTCATTGCCAGTTCAGCTTTTCTTATTTTACAAGCTATGGTCGGTAACTTTTTTATTCGTCAGATTACCTAATTACGAATTTCATCCTTCAAAGATACTCCAAACATAGGTCCCTTAAAAGCCCGCTGAGCGATTTGTAGGCTAACCCCACCGTCACTCTCAACGGTTCGGCACTAAAGGGTCAGTTCACCGCAGGAAGAGCCTTTAAATATTAAACGCATAGTACTTAAAATTTCATAGAATGATCGTTGATTGTATATACCAGTTTAAGCGCTATCTCTAATCGTAATATTGTATGATAGGTAGGTATCACGTTTCTATATGCCATAGTTGGGCCTTAATTACTACGGTTAATTACTACCTTGTAGAGTCAGGCTTAACCATTGAAATCGAAGTAATAAACATTCTACTTAATAGTTAGTATGAAATACCTTAGAAAACGTAGAATTCTATAAGTATCTCTGCATATTTAGAGCCTGACGTATCAAATGACCTGGGAGAATGTACCTACATCGTTTCCGAGAAATGTTCCCACAAGCTCGTTACCTCCGGCAACTGCGTACGTATTTACTTTACCTGTAATTAGGGTTGGCACACAACGTAATAAATATAGTGTTAAAAACTAGGTATAGAATTATTTAGTTTGAGTATTTCGCGATCAATATTATTAACAGTAGTTAAACCTTTTTTTAACTTTATATTACCTTTACTTAACGTGTCGTGTACTTAGTTGCAGCATCTGACTTGTGAATACAGTCTGTAAATAAAATCATCGTAATTAAGTTGCCTTAATTGTAATTTTTAATTCCAGTCTCTTTTTCTGTGAGAAAATAATCTGGAAAGAAAGCTTTACCTATTGCCTTGCGAATCTGTCTGTAAATGTAAAAGCAATAATTTTGACGTTCGTAAGTGTTACTTCACTACATAGTATAAAACAAAGTCGCTTTCTCTGTCCCTATATCCCTATGTATGCTTAAATCTTTAAAACTATGCAACGGATTTTGATGCGGTTTTCTTTAATAGATAGAGTGATTGAAGAGGAAGGTTTATATGTATAATAACATCCATTGCACCCGTGCGAAGCCGGGGCGGGTCGCTAGTTATGACATAAAGTAATCTAAGTATGGAAAAATTATTTGGGTAAGCTTGTTTTGATCCGGTATTATACCTACACCAATAATAAAGTTTAAGTGTTTTTTATTTCAAATAATCGGGACAAGGGCAGGCAGATAGATAGATAGATATTGCCCCTCTGATACATGAAATAAGATACCGGTGCAGATATAATTAGAGTTCGGTACCTCAATACTTAACATACCATATCAAGAATTACTCACAACCTTATCACGATATTAGCGCGTACCGCGAACCTCCTCAGATTTCGAGACGAATGATGACCACTCTATACCAATAGTGATATGAAATTTTGTCAACAATGTGAAAGGCCAAGCGCAAATGTTGGTCCTGATTGTTTCCAAAACTTGCACCTTGGAGCCCAGGGTTCGCTCTACTAATCCTCCTTTCCAAATGTTGGTTATTTTGACTTTTACGGGAGCGACTACCGTCCAACCACCCAACCTACGCCCGATACCTCATCCTTCAAATAGCAGGTATACCGGCTTGCAGAAAACACTTGGGCCCTGAAGGTCTAAGTGTACTCTCAACCTTTTATAATTTCAACTTTACATAATGGAAACTAGCTGTTGCCGCGGTTTCACCCGCGTGGAATTCTGATCCCGTTCCCGCTACCCATGGGACCCTACACTAGTTGCTGCCCGCGGTTTCACCCGCGTGGAATTCTGATCCCGTTCCCGCTACCCATGGGACCCTACACTAGTTGCTGCCCGCGGTTTCACCCGCGTGGAATTCTGATCCCGTCCCCGCTACCCCCCTATTCCACCACCATAACCAACTTACATAAGATACACAATTCCACCATACATCATTTTGTTACATCTCAAATTATTTAGGTAGCGTTTTCATCAAAAGCCACCCCGGGCGGATTATTTTTTGCCGGCACCTCCAACAAAAATAAAAATATATTTTAGCTAATGTATACAAAAACTTGATAAATTATATACTAAAACTTTCGTCGAGAACCACTCTATCCATTGGTGAAAACAGCATGAAAATCAGTGCAGTAGTTTTTGAGTTTATCACGAACAGACAGACAGACGCGGCGAAGAACTTTGTTTTATAATATGTAGTGATAGTGATACTGAGACTAAACAAACATCCATAACTATAAACAGTTACTTTAACAACAATGTGAAACTAAGTGATTTATCTCCCGCCGCGCACAATTTTGCATGTCAACGATATAAATAATAGCTATAGTTATATAGGACTTGTAACTGGTTATAGCAAACTGGCTTTACACTATACAGCGTTTGACTACACGTATCTACCCATTTATATTGAAGTCAAGCTTATAATCCCAACTGTTTAGGCTCTGCGTTGAAGAATCAGTCAGTCAGCACAAGTTACATATCTATAGATTTAGATCGGAAAAAGAGAACATCTAGGACGGGACTTGAACCCACGACCAGTCCCTTACAGGGGGAACGCTCTGACCAGCTGAACTACCTAGACACGTCCCAGATATTCGAAATTCTCCGATATATTATAGTATATATTATACGTCTTACGGCGACGCTGGGACCATCTTTTTTTTTTTTTTTACGTGCGGAAGTCCCTCGTATACCCCCCGCCGGCCAGCGGGGGTGGTTATGTCGTGTCTCGACTAACACCGCACGGTGTCTTCCCCAAGTGTCCGTTGCCGGGCACCCCGGGTAAGCCCTCGAAAGGATAACCCCAGGGTTCCCGGCAGATTTTGGCCGCCACCGCGGCCTCGCCTGGTGGTGTCGGGTTTTATCCCGCTTCGGTGAGTTGGCAGGCGTGTGTAGGGCACACACGACACGCCTCCGCCACGGCCTGCTTCTGTAAGGACGGCGAGTCGGCCAACTGCCGTGCTCAGGCCCCGATCATGGAGGTCGGTAATCCCGGGCGTAGATGAGTCTGCGGCGTCCTCGCCGCAGACTGCGAAACTCGGGGCGCAGGGTTCTCTCCCGTTCCCTCTCTGCCGTTTGTTTCGCGCGCATTACCTGCTCGCAGAAAGAGGCGGCGGCGTGCCACTTGCTCCCGTCGGAGACCACGGCCCTCACCATGGTCTCCAACGAGAGAACGTCCACGCCCAGGACCGCAACGAGATCCCGGCGTTGACTCGCCCACGCAGGACACTCCACCAACGTGTGGAGCGCCGTGTCTTCGGGAGGATCCTCGCAGTGCTGGCACTGCGGGGTTGTCTCCCGGTGGATGCGCCATAGATACTGGCACATCCGGTAGGAGAGGTCCCTCTCCAACCATTCCTTCATAATCGGTCTCACCGCCGCAATGATGGATTCCCCCCACCTTGGATGCTCAAGTCGCACCCTCCATGTCTCCATGAGTTCCTGGCGGAGAAGGGACCGCTGAGCCCTGATTTATCGGGGCTCCGGCCTATGGCCCCGCTCCAGCGCCTCCTTGCGCCACTGGTACAGCAGCGCAAGGGCTCTCGCTTCCAGGTCCCATGGAGGGGTCCCGGCTAGGAGACATGCCGCCTCGACGGAGATCGTGCGATACCCCCTGATGACTCTGACGGCCATCGCCTTTAACGGGCTGTTTAGAGCAGCCACGTTGCGGGCCGCCAGAGTCTCCGCCCATACGGGGGCCCCGTATAGGGCCATGCTTCGTACGATCCCCAGGTACAGTCTCCTAGTGGGGTGTGTGTTGGGTAACCTCCTCGAGTGTCGCTCCGATTCCGATCCCGCTGCAGTCCGGGGGGAACGGAATCGGAGCGGCCGGTACACCCTGGGCGGCGGTCAATGGCTTCCCCTTCACCCCTTCATAGGGTTGGCATTGATCGTCGGCCAATACCCAACATGGCGGGAACACATCGCTCTCCGTACTCCTCTGCTTTCAGAGGAGACAGGATGAGCGATGCTGTTAGTGGTGAGATGGCCCAGGGTTAACCGGGGTGCGAGGGATATGCTCTATGGGTAACCTTACACCCCGGCGTCTGAAGACCCGAGACGGCGTGTGGTTTTGGTCGGTGCAAGCCCGACATAACCGCCCCCGCGGGCCGGCGGGGGGGTATCCGAAGGGATTTCCGCACAATAAAAAAAAAAAAAAAGGTACAGTCTCCTAGTGGGGGCGTTAGGTTCCTTAACGTTGGGCATCAGCCGCGATAGCGCGGCCGCAGCCCCTCTCAGTTTCGGGACCAGACTTCGGAGATGAGGTCCGAAGTCCCATCGGCTATCGAGTACGAGCCCAAGGTACTTCATCGTGGGCTCGATGCCGATGCTTACGCCCCCTACGGTTATGCTGATTCCCGCAGGTGGCCCCCTCCGAGGCCCGTGAAAACTCATAGCCTCGGATTTGTGGAGAGCCACCTCGAGTCCCAGCCGCCGTATTCGACCCACGACTTGAGCAACCCCTGCCGTGGCCTTCAGTGCCGCGCTTCGGTACATTGCTCCCCGCGCCATAACGAGGGTGTCGTCAGCATAGCAGACTATGCTGACACCCTCGAGCAACGCACCGCGCAGCACCCAGTCGTATCCGATGTTCCACAGGAGTGGCCCTAGGACCGACCCCTGCGGAACACCGCACTACACTTCTCGCCGCCCTGGCCCTAGCCAGGTCGGGTAAACTATGGCCCTCTCGGATAGGTATGCCTCGACAGGGGTGCGACTGGTTGGATCAACTCCAAGTTTGGTGCACCCTGGGCAACGTGGGCGATGACGCATCATTGATTGCTCCTCTGGAGTAGCTGGCGTCAACGTCAACGGCCAAGAGTCTGACCAACCGGCCCTTTTCAGGGCCAGCTGACCCCATTGCACGAGGGGGTCGGGGTATGGCGGGCCTGCAAGGCCCGCGCGGGTGGGGGCCCCTCCAGGTACCCCTCTGCTGTTATCAGAGGGGACACTGCGAATGGCCCAGGGTCAGTCGGAGTGCGAGGGATATGCTTTATGGGTAACCTTACACCCCGGCGTCTGTAGACCCGAGACGGCGTGCGGTTTTGGTCGGTTCAAACCCGACATAACCGCCCCCGCTGGCCGGCGGGAGGGATTTCCGCACTTAAAAAAAAAAAAAGGTATGCCTCGACAATGCGGCGGAGGTAAGGAGGCACTCCGTGATACGCGAGCGCCTCCCTAACGCAGCTCCCGGGTAGGGTGTTGAAGGCGTTGGCGATGTCCAAAGACACCGCCACCACCACCCCACCCCGCGAGACTACTTCCTCCGCCAGGCGCCTTACGCGCATGATCGCTTCCACGGTGGAGCGCCCCCGGCGGAAACCGAACTGGTTGTCCGCCAGCTCTGGCCCCACGTTCGTGAGATGCTCGACGAGGCGCTCTGCAGTAATCCGCTCAAAGAGCTTGCACACCTCGTCGAGCAACACGATCGGCCGGTAACCGGAAGGCTGATCCGCCAGCCGCCCCGCCTTCCGGAGTAGAACCAGTTTCCCTGTCTTCCACGCCTTTGGAAACTGGCCCCTTTCGAGGCGTGCGCTAAAGACCGCCACCAGTCGAGGCCCTAGTTTCTCAAGGGCCAGGACCCATGCTCGGCCTGGAATGCCGTCGGGTCCGGGGGCAGTGCATTTCCGGGCTTTAAGCCGGAGCACTACTACCCCCAGTTCACTCTCCCTGACTTCGGGCACATCGCTCTCGCTATTATCAGCGTCAGGCGCCTGAGGCGGAGCCATACGCGGAGGGACATGCTATTCCGCTCTCGCTGGGAACAAGGAGCCCAGTATCCCCTCCAGCCGCTCCGGCTGGAGGCTCTGGGTCAGTAGGGGCGCCCTTGGGCGGATTTTGCCCCTGACCGCAAGGTAAGGGCGCCCCCATGGGTTCTGCTCCAGAGACTCCAGCAGCTCTTCGCGGGCCCGCCGTTTGGCCTGCTTAATGGCTTCCTGGAGGGTCCTCTTGGCCTCCTTGTACACCTCATACAGCTCGCTGGAGCCATCTACCGTAATTCTTGCGAACTACGGAAACTACATTACTACAACAACTACAACTACTTACAGTCATTTTTAAACATTGTTTTTGATGACTCCGCCTAATTAATTCAATTAAATTTTGAAGTATTTTGTATGCTTACTTTTTCTTATAGATTTATTTCCGATCTAAATGTATAAGAAAAAGTAAGCATACAAAATACTTAAAAATTTAATTGGATTACATATAAGACTTGCTGATGCCCGCAGCTATTCCTGCGCGGTGGTCGGTTATTGGTTTTTAAGTCATATCTCCGGTTTCTTCTTAACCAATTGCAATCATCAAACAAACGGCAGATTTTAAGTCTGACTAAGACCTTTTTATGAGAAAAAACTGCGTCAAAATCCGTTCAGCAGTTTTTGCGTCCATCGCGAACAAACACATAAACAGACAATAATTCCAAATAAAATTTTGTTGTTTTGAATTGTTCATTTAACATAACCCATTTTTTTTTTTAAATATCTCCAATGTACAGAACCAACTAATTTACAATTTTAGGTATAGATAGATTAATCCCTATTTCCATTGGTCACGGCATTACACGTGAATTGCTGGACCGATTACTATAATTCTTTTTTTTTTGTTTTTGTATCATATATTTTGTAGTATATTATATTTTGTATTATCAAATTAGAATGCGGCAAATTAGAAAATTTTAAATACTTAACGACTATATAAGGGGTCACAAAATTAAGTCTCTGAATTTGGTGAGATGACTTGGTATCGACCAAATATGTATTTGAAACAAAAAAAAATCCGTTCCCGCAGGGGGAACGCACAGGTAGATTTCGTGAAGCCATTAATATTATTTTATTAACATGTTTAAATTTTTTTCTCGAAAACGGTAACTTTTAGCGAAAAACTTTTCATACATTTATTTTAGACTTAAAAATGGCCTATCGATTAAAAATGTTTCCGACGGCAAGAATGTTCACCGGTTAGAAGTTATGATTTTTTTCCCGAACAATTTTGGTTTTTCCCCCCTCCACTTTTAGTTAAAGTATTAAAGATAGTAGAGATAGAGTTATGACAATTTTGTGCTAACCTAACCGAATTTCGGCTAGAAAAACGTTAAATTCTAGAACAGATACGTTATGTATTTATAATTAGTTAAAAAAAGTTACCCTACCCTACCGGCTAACGTCCTCTTAGGCCGGATTCCACCCGTTCACGAACTTAAACTAAGTTTACACCCAAGCAATTTTTGACCGCAGTTTGAAAGCGATCGGGGCAAAAATGCGACCGTGAGAGTACCGCAAATTTTGGGAAGTGGAACCATACATACATATATATATATATATATATATAAACTTTTTGACCAGTGGTCATTTCGGACTCAGGGGGTCATAACTAGGCCTCCTATGAAGAATTTTTTTTTAAATTCGACAGTAGTTAAGAAACCAATAGGTAGATCGATTTCAACGAAATCTACCTAATATCGGGTAAAATAAAATAAAAATATACAAATTTACCAAAATATTTCGAGTCCAGTGTCGACCTTACTGATACACATTCAATTCTGTATTGTGCGGCGGTCACGGTATGTCGAGTAGCTGGCGTGAAATTCTCAGGAACTGAGACAGCTACTCGACCTAAATCCACCGTGCCTGGCTGGCAATGCAGAATTGAGCGTCGTATCGCCGAGACTAGGGCACTCATTGGCAAGCTGTGCTGCTTCAGATCTGGCAATACACGCCCGACAGTAATGCGCTTTGTGACTCGAGCATTTTCAGGGACTAATGTTAGTCCTCGTGAATATTTACTACGAGTCACAGAGCGCATTGACTTCCTGAAGCAGAAAGTTTATGCGTGGGCAAACCGTATACGACGTTACAAGAAGAGAGTGGATAGATACACCTTGAATCGTTCGTTCCAAAAAGATGAGAGGTGGGTTTATAGAAGATGGGAGCAACTTAATTCAGATGTGGCTAATATGTGCCGACCCAATGCTAAAGACACCAGTTCATTCTGGCGTAGCATTTGGTCGGTGCCTGTTAGTCATACAGAGGGTGAATGGATACGGGATGTTAGGCAGTCATGTGAGTCAATATAAGCAATGGAGCCAATAGTTATTAGTGAAAATGATGTCGCCAGTGCAGTCCGTTCGTTATCAAACTGGAAATCAGTGGGACCGGACGGACTGCACAATTTCTGGCTAAAATGGCTCCACAGCTCACATGCCTGTTTGGCATCACAGTTCCAGTCATCACTCGAATCAGGATCGCTCCCAGCTTTTATGACTACAGGCATAACCCACCTACTCTACAAATCAGGTAGTACCACGGACCCCAAAAATTATAGACCAATTACCTGTTTACCAACAATATATAAACTTCTTACATCCATTCTGACAGCCAAATTGTCAGCTCACATAGAGAGTAACTCTATAATGTCTATCTCTCAGAATGGATGTAGAAGTGGGGCAGGTGGTACGAAGGAGCTCCTTATTTTTCCAACAGCCAACAGGTCCGCCGTAACCGAAAGAATCTGACGACATGCTGGATTGACTACAAGAAAGCCTACGACTCCGTGCCACATACATGGCTGTTGAGGGTGCTGGAGTTGTATAAAATTGATACAACTCTATGCACCTTTTTAAAGGAATGTATGGGGCAATGGAGGACGGTTCTTCTTTCTCCAGGGTGTGGTCAGGTCCTGGGGGATGGTGTACCGATAAAGATCGAGAGGGGTATATTCCAGAGTGATACCTGAGTCCGTTATGGTTTTGCCTAGCACTGAATCCTCTCAGTACAATACTGGAGAATTCAGGACTATGCTATCAGTTGCGGAGAGGAGGTCAAGTTATATCCCATCTTCTTTACATTTTTTTTTTTTTTTTTGGCCTACCCCCGCTATGGAGCGGGGCCTATTTTCACAATCGTGATTAAAACGCTTCCTATATAAATCTAATCTTTCCTCTTTCATTCCGAGCCTCTTTGTCATTCCAGTTCTCGCATTTATTCCTCTCGCACTTTCATACAACCTTTCATTCTCTGTGGGGATATGGGGGCATCAGGGGATAAGTGTACCTACTGTTATTCTATTCTTTTTGTTTCTTTTGTTTATTTTATTATTTTTTTATTACATACAACAAGTTTTTTACATTATTTCTTACGGCTACTTAATTATTATTACATATTTAATGGCATTATCTTCTTAGTTTCTGTACAGGTTTCACTATTACTATTTTTTTGAGCAACACAATTCTAAGTCTATAATAATTTTATGCTCGACAACATTATGCCCAGCATAATGGGCTAGCATAGTTTTTACTCCTTGTTCCTTCTGTTAACAATTCTCACTATTTTATTTACAAATTGTATGGTCAGCTCTGTGTGTTTGCTAAGTAATGTTTTCATACCTTTTTTGTCCATTTTTAGCCCAGTGGCTATTTCCAGTTCGAGCCTGTCTCTGGCGTGTATTGGGCAGGCCGTCAGGAGGTGCACCACCGACTCCGAGACCCCAGGCTCACAGGCGCACGATGGGTCCGCCTTACACTTGAATCGCGTCAAGTATTCGGAGAACCCACCGTGCCCCGTGAGGATTTGGGTTGTAGGACCTTCGATGGTGATCCTCCTGACGGTCCCATACGCCTCCACCGCGCAAGGGAAGAACAACTTGGTGGTTGAGGCGGTCTCACCTTCCCGATAGCGCCTATTCCATTCGTTAAGAATCTCTTGACGAATGAAACAGGACACTGGTCGTATATCGGTTTTTTCTTGAGCCTCAGGGCGGCCTCCTTGGCGAGGCAATCCGCCCTCTCGTTCCCCTCTAGACCAACATGTGCCTTGATCCAGTAAAGAGAGACGCTCTTGCCCTGCTGCTTACAGCGACCAAGAGCGTCTCTAATTTCCACTGAGAGGGGATGCAGGGATTGCGGATTGACTACGCTGAGGAGCGCCGCCCTGCTGTCACTGAACACCCCGAACGCGGCAACGTCGTGTCGCTCGACCTCGCATACCGCTCTGCGCAACGCCAGGAGTTCCGCCTGGTAGACGGTGCAGTGAGCTGCGAGGGCAAACTTGCGGGCCGCAGTCTCGGACTGGCTATTCCACACAGAGACAGCAGCCCCGACTCGGCCCTCAAGTTTGCTCCCGTCAGTATAAATTCGAATATCGTGTGGTTGCACGCTGTTTAAATGTTCCTCGTCTACCACGCTGTCGAACTCCAGGCGCACACGCTCCGCGGGATGCGGGGCGGCCGAAATGGGTGCCAACCGTTCGATCTCCCTGTCCCCTAGCCATGGCTGGGACACTCCTCTCTTGGCCTCGTACAACGAGGCCACCTCCCGAACTCGAAGGTCCAGAGGGAGTATACCAGCCAGCAGCAATGCCGAGTGCAGGGAGACCGTGCGGTAGGCCTTGATTAATTTTTGGGCGAACACACGCTGAACCGCGTTCAGTTGTTTTCGGACGCACTGTTTACTGGTCGCCTCGTACTAAGCGGGTGCCCGGTACATGATGATCGGCTCGATCACTGCCGTTTAAATGGTCCGGATCACCTCAGGGTGAAGCCCCCAGGAGATCCGGGCCGTTCGTGCAAGCTTCTTATAAATATTAATGGCCCTGGAACAAACATTTTTAACATGACTATTAAATGTCAACTTGTTATCTATTATTAAGCCTAAAATTTTGATTTCTTTGGACAGGGCAATGTCGACCCCGCCCATGCTCAGGCGTGGGTTGTCATACTTCAGCTTTCGGGTTATCACCATTGCGCTGGTCTTATGCGGTGCAAATTTTAATTTGTTTCTGACTCCCCACGCCTGAACAAGCCCGAGGGCTGGTAGAATTACTTAAGGTAACTGAAACCTTTAGTAATTCTATCAGAATGGAGTTTGGTGTAGACAAATGTGCAGTCATGCATGTTAAGAAGGGTGGGGATGTGAAATCTGAATGAATTGAACTTTCAGATTCTACACAACTGAAATCTCTCTCGGCAACTGAAACCTATAAATATCTAGGTATGTCACAAGCGCTAGGTATTACTGAGACTGCCATGAAACAGACGTTGCGGGATCGTTTCTTTGGACGCCTGAAAAAAGTACTTCAGAGGCTTTTATCGGGCGGTAACAAGGTGCGAGCCTACAACGGCTGGGTCATGCCAGTCTTATTATACTACTTTGGCATACTAAGATGAACTCAGACCGAATTAGATGCCCTGGATAGGAAAGTCCGTACGTTGCTAACTGCAAATCGTATGAGGTTGTATATCCCACGGAAGTGTGGGGGTCGTGGTTTTTTAAACGCCAAGACTCTCCACAACCGTGAGATATGCAACCTTAGGGAATATTTCCTACACGTTGACGTGGGTGTGCACCGAGATGTAGTGGCAATAGACAACGGACTAACCCCTCTCGCTCTGACAAAAGAGAACTGGCACAAACCGGTAATACTTAGCATCGCTGATCGCAAGGAAATATGGAAGAGCAAAGAGCTGCATGGACGTTTTTATCGGGCCTTAAATGGGCCCGACGTAGATATAAAAGCATCAGTGTTCTGGCTACGCTTCGGTGATCTCTTTGGAGAAACCGAAGGTTTTGTCTGTGCAATTACAGATGAAGTTGTCATGACGAATAATTATCGGAGGTATATCCTTAAGGACGGCACGATTGATATATGTCGGGCGTGTCACCGTCCCGGAGAATCCCTAAGACATATTATCTCTGGTTGTTCTCGTCTTGCCAACGGAGAATATTTGCATAGACACAAGGTTGTAGCCAATAAGCCTGATATAGTGGTGATTGATCGATCAGAGCGTCTCGCAATAATTGTTGACATCACCATCCCCCATGATGACAATCTCGTGAAAGCCGAAAAAGACAAACAAATAAAATATTTGGACTTGACTCACGAGATTGTCGACATGTGGGATGTGGATTCAGCAATTATTGTTCCGATAGTCGTATCGGTTCACGGACTGATTGCCAAGAGCCTCGATAAACATCTCCAGAGGCTCGCGTTAGGCAGTTGGGTCAAGGGCTTGATGCAGAAGGCAGTGCTCCTCGATACGGCACGTATTGTGAGGAGGTTCCTCTCCCTGGAGCCCTAACCACCGGTAGCTTGGTCCCTGTACCCGATGCCGGTGGGCCACTATTTTTTATATTTTTAAATATATTTGTTTTTTATTTATATAGAATGTATTTAAAAATATAATTTATATGTATTTTAAGTGTAATAAAGAAAATAAATATAATAAAATAAATTCAATTAATAAAATATCAAGTCATCTCACCAAATTCAGAGACCTAATTTTGTGACACCTTATGTATAACTTTTATAATTTAACCTTATGGCGTTTGACATACCTGTCAGTGGTTTATAATTGGCGCTATTGACATATTGACTGACACATTAACAGATGTATATCGGTCGGAATAATGTTGATATAATACGCGCCCGATAAAAGATCAGAATTTTGTATATCATAAAGCATTAATATTCAATATTCATAGTTAAGGCAGGAAACCGTCTGTCTCTGAGCGTGGCTGCGGATGTGAGGGATGGAGTTAGCCCTCCACCCGCTGGTCTAGCCAACCGCGAAGGGGACGACGTTCATGTGTGCCTGGAAATCGACCAATCGAGAGTTTTAAAGGTGTGGTGCCCGCGTTAGTGGGCACGCGCTAGGGGGGTTGCCATAGAAGTATTCCTACATAGTTTCAGCCCCCCCCCCGACAAGACGCACAGTATGGCACACCGTGGGGTTTAGTGGGTATACCCATTGGAATACCGGAGGGAGAGTCCCACACACGGTCTCCGACTACCGGGTGGTAGTAGTCGTAGCCGGAGGTACCGTGCGTACCAGCATTCCCAACGTAAAAAAAGTACTACGTCTGTCCGGTCAGATAATATAAATATATATAATATATTTATATATATATATATATAATGAGTGCACTCTCAATCGTTCCAACTGGTTAGGAGTAGTTGGGGATTTCCCTGTAGCAATTGCATTGATTCACCATTAGAACATAGTTTAAGTTGTTTTCAACTTTCACGACGTGTACTTCCTACTAATTTTATTTTGATCTTAGATGCGATTTTTTCTAACATTTAACGTATTTACGCGAAATAAATTTAAACTAAAATGTGTTATCAGGTTTTACCCTAAGAATTTCATTGAGTAAAACATGAGAATCCACTTTAGTTGAGCGGATTTTTACTATTGAAACCATTCAGAGGAACTAAACTTCAATATCACGATCTAAATCTTTAGAAAAAGTAAGCATACAAAATGCTTAAAAATTTAATTGAATTAATTAGGCGGAGTCATCAAAAAACAATGTTTAAAAATGACTGTAAAGTTATTCATTGTTTCCGTAGTTCGCAAGAATTACGGTAGATGGCTCCAACGTCGCCTTAAGACGTATATAATATATCGGAGAATTTCGAATATCTGGGACGTGTCTAGATAGCTCAGCTGGTCAGAGGCATTCCCCCTGTAAGTCCCGTTCTAGATGTTCTCTTTTTCGATCTAAATCTTTAGAAAAAGTAAGCATACAAAATGCTTAAAAATTTAATTGATTCAATATCACGTTTTATTTAATGAGTTTCTTCGAGTAAAATGTGAGAAGTTCAAACTTTATCGCAATTATTTTCGGTAATTAACCGACCTGAATAAATAGACTTGCGACTTCGTCACGCTGTCTTCGTTATCCGAGCCCCAATCTCGCAATTACGTCCAAACCTGCTGGTCTACCATCAACCTGCTGTCTGGTCTGTACAGAATCTGTCGGGTGTGTAGAACAGCACTATCCCTTAGGTATATTTATATTCGCATCAGGCAGAAAAATGCTCTTCCATATTTTAAGAGGTAATTAAATATCACCCCCATATTCCATTTGGACAAAGCTTAAAAACTTAATTTAATTCTTCTGTATGTGTGTTTGTCACCAAACTCCTCCTTAACGGCTGGACCAATTTGGGTGAAATTTTTCTCTGAATATTTCAATGGGTTTCTGGATGGCTTGAAAAAAAAGCCGCGGTAGCCTAGTGGTATGGGTAATGGACTGCTGAGACGAGGTCTCGGGTTCGATCCCAGGTTTTACCATGGCACACACCAATGACTGTTCGATGCTTTTCGAAGTTATGTGTGTATTTATCGCAGGTTTATAAGTGCCCGGTTAATGGCAATAGGCTCGCCACCTATTACATTGGGACCTAAACATAAACTGGCGAAATGTGGGTGCTAGCACCTCTGCCTACCCCTTCGGGGATATAGGCGTGAGTTTATGTTATGTTGTTATGTTTGAAAACACAATTGGAGGCGGCACGTGACGCTGCTGTCGGTATGTCACCAAATGTTTTCCCGGGCAGGACGAAGTCCGCAGTAGTATATTTACCAGGCCACTCAGAAAGTATTAGTTATTAGTTTATAATTAGTTTATAATTATTATTAGTATTATTATAAAAAAAGTTTTTATATATGAGAGACTGGTCAGTTATAATCTATTTCTAAAATATGATTATTTATGAGTAAAAATAAGTACGTTCCAATTTCAACATTTCTCTCTGCATTTTTTTGCAAGATAATTTCAATTATTGTGTCTCATTGAAAAATGGATCTGCGTCGGGAACATTTTCGCGCTATGATTTTCTACGATTTGAAGTGTCGCCTGAAACCAGACGAATCGTACGATAGACTTCAAATTGCATTCATGGATGAAGGCCCTTCCAAGGCGACCGTGTATCGTTGGTATAACGAATTCAAGCGCGGTCGACTGACTTTGGAGGATGAAGAAAGAAGTGGTCGCCCTTTGACGGCTGTTACGGAAGAAAACGTGCTAGCAGTGAAAAATTTAATCCAAGATAATAGACGAGTCACATATCAAGAGATTCAGCACATTCTTCAGATTGGATCGGGAAGCCTTCACGAGATTCTACACGTGCATCTTCGTGTGAGAAGGATAGTTTCACGCTGGGTGCCGCACAATCTCACCGATGCTCAGAAGCAGCCCCGGGTGGAATGGTGTCGTGATATGATAAACAAGTTTGAAGCAGGCGCGTCTCGGCGTGTTTATGACATCATTACAGGTGATGAGTCGTGGATTTATCAGTATGATCCAGAAACAAAACGCCAGTCGACGGTTTGGCTGTTTCAAAACGAATCAACACCTACCAAAGTGAAGCGATCTCGAAGCGGAGGGAAGATTTTGACCGCGAGTTTTTTCAATTTGTCTGGCTACTTGTTATCAATCCCTCTAAACACAGGGCTCCGCGGGATACTACTCCACCATGACAACGCGCCCGCACACACCGCGCTTAAAACGAGGGACTTCCTGGACAGCACTCCGGTTAAACTCCTAGGTCACCCTCCTTACAGCCCTGACCTTGCACCGTGCGACTTCTTTTTATTCCCGGAAATAAAAAATCAGCTCAAAGGGATACAATTTTCGTAGCCGGAAGATGCGCTGTCAACGTTTGAGCAGGCTGTAAACGAGGTATCTGCGGCGGATTGGAAAAAGTGTTTTGAAAACTGGTTCAAACGCATGAAACTTTGTATAGAGGCTGGTGGAGAGTGCTTTGAAAAGATTTAATAAAAAAATATTTACCTATAGAACACTTTTTTTTATTTTCGCAAAACTTTCTGCGTGTCCCACGTATTAACCCCCAATTAACCTATCTGATCATGTTGCTTTAGGTTTCTTCAGTTTATTTATTTAATGACTAGCTTCTGTATGCGATTTCGGCCACATGGTCTTCCGAATTTGAAAAATCGAATTTAAAATTGGAAAAAGTATCAATACGAGTATAGCAAATTACAGTCAAATCTGTTCAGTTGATTTTTCGTAAATAAGTAACAAACATACAAACTTTCGCATCACTAATATTTAACCTCAACTACCTGCTGTTTAACTGAAAAGGCTCTGGCGCAGGCTTTCGTCGCTCCCTTAAAGCCAAATTAAGAGAAATAGAAGTAGAGAATTAGGATGCAACCGGGACTAACGCTATGATGATGGCGATAAGGTAAATGGTAAAAGGAGAACGAGGAATAAGGAAGGGAGGAAAGACTATATGAATACAGCATACTTCAACTTAACGTGTGTATGAAGTCGGAAACTGAGTTTAGTAGTTCCTCGGTCCAGGTGTTTTCGAGGTCCAGGTTCAGGACAACCATTTTAGGATCGTCAGCATCTGGGATGGTGGCCCGTATTTTCTGGACTTCACTTCAGGTTCTCACCATCCAGCGGGGTGCAGTCAATTGACGGACAGAATATTTAAAAAAAAAGCTTTGATATGCCCTCTGGCATAGTCCAGCTCTAACCTAAGTGTTATTGTAACCACAGTGCTATCAGTGAGTCCTGATTCAGTCCTAAGACCTTAATACAAACCATATCTTTGCTTTTCAGTTAAAAACAAAACTACCTTCAAAGCTCTCCGAATATCCACGAACGTAATGCTGTCTCAAGAAACATGCGGCTATTTGGTAGTCCTCATGTACGCCGGATCCATCTTCGAGCAAGCCTCAGAGTCTATCAGCTTAAAGCTCAGCCCCAACAAGCAGACGATCGTAGTGGGAATCATACAGATGCTGGGGTCGATTTTGGCGAGTTGCATTGTGGAAAAGACTGGTAGAAAGGTAAGGACCAACTCCTGTATTTGCTGGTGAAATTTGTAAAATAAAATAAATACAAAGAGAGGTAATGCAGAACGCCAGTGGCGTGTTTCGGAATTGCCTTATTTTGAAATACATTTAGAAGCAAATGTTGCTATTGTTTGCGGTTCCGGTCGGGATTAAAAGTAACCTTTGTTAAATGTGCTCCTAAACTAACTAAACTACTATATATATAATATACTATCAAATTTCATCAGCAAAAAAAAAAATCTATTTTTGTCTCATTATTGTTAAGTACATTGTAGGGGAACTTTCAAACACGATTCAGACCACGTTACTTTGTCCGATTCAATAAAATGAAGGTACATATTCATCTTCTATAAAAATACCCCAGAAGTTATGATCAAACGAGAACTTCTAGCGACGAATCACTTGAATCGTGTAGTGGCCTTTTATCGTGATTTACTTTTATTATTTTACCATATTACGATTCACTTTTATCATCCGTCTTTTGAGCAATTCAATGACAACTGATGTGGAAAAATAAGACCAGGGCAGTACACAAAGGTACTCGGAATATTTTTAATATTATTTCCTTTATTCATCTTACAACTTATTAATTATTATTATTATATGCATATCTTTATAGGCCTTTTTATCACTGCACAAAACCAGCATACTCATAGAATTTTCCAGTGTGACCAGACAATATTTAACCATACCTCTCTTACTTTCAGTGGCTTCTAGCTGGAACATCGTTCGCTACTGGCCTATCAATGCTGACACTCGGACTTTGGTTTCTTATCACTTCAAAGAACGTTTGGCTACCGGGCTGGCTGCCTGTCTTAGCTATGTGCCTGTGCATCTTTGCGGATGCTGCAGGGTATCAACCTGTCCCCTATATTATAACATCAGAGCTGTTCAGTTTTCAGGTAACTGTGCATGAAGATCTCATTTTTATACATTTCTTACAAAAATTCAACTATCAAGGACGAACAATTAAACTATGCCCTTTATAATTAATGAATGACGAGAAAGTTAGTAAGAATAATTTCAATTCAATAGAAAATATTTACAGTTTTTTCTTAAACCAAATCGTTTAATTTAAATGGTCGGTTACAAAAAATACTGAGTGTAAAGGTCTTGAGTGCTTTAATTAGAGACCTGCTCCTGAACCTGCACTTTACTTTGAGACCTGAATATTGCAACCACCATTTGACTAGGCCAAACGCCTTTCTAAAATTCAAAGTTCAACTTGCATTGAAACTCGATTACAATAATATAAAAATCCGTTCCCGCAGGGGGAACGCACAGGTAGATTTCGTGAAGCAATTAATATTATTTTATATAGAGAACTACGGACTTTAAACAGTTTAATTTTTTTTTCTCGAAAACGGTAACTTTTAGCGAAAAACTTTTCAGACATTTATTTTAGACTTAAAAATGGCCTATCGATTAAAAATGTTTCCGACAACAAGAATGTTCACCGATTAGAAGTTATGATTTTTTTCCCGAAAAATTTTGGTTTTTCCCCCCTCCACTTTTAGTTAAAGTTTTAATCTTATAGGTTTGTAATTAAAAGTTGTTGGTATTCATGTATACTATGGGATAAAATTAGAACGGTTCGAATATCTTTCATGGAACGTGAAATTTTGAGGAAAAACTGATTTCACAAAAAGTGAGGCCCTACCGTCCCCTTAGGCCGGATTCCACCCGTTCACGAACTTAAACTAAGTTTACACCCAAGCAATTTTTGACCGCAGTTTGAAAGCGATCGGGGCAAAAATGCGACCGTGAGAGTGCCGCAAATTTTGGGAAGTGGAACCATACATACATATATATATAAATATAAACTTTTTGACCAGTGGTCATTTCGGACTCAGGGGGTCATAACTAGACCTCCTATGAAGAAATTTTTTTAAAATTCGACAGTAGTCAAGAAACCAATAGGTAGATCGATTTCATCGAAATCTACCTAATACCCCTACTTGTAGATTTTATAGTTTACTATTATTTAGTATGACATTATTCTTCTCTGTTTTTATATTTTCCCATCATCCTCCGAGCCTTTTTTAACAATAATTATTTCCTATTCCAGCACCGCGGCATGGTAACTTCTTTCGCCAGCACTATATGTGCTCTCAGCGACTTCCTCCAAACGAAAGCCTACGATCCTCTCCTGAAGTTACTAGGAATCCACTGGGTCTTCATAATGTTCTCTAGTGTTTGCTTCCTTGGTACTTTTTACACCGTCATGTGGGTACCAGAAACGAAAAACAAATCAGTACAAGAAGTGTACGCCCTTCTAGAAGACAATAGAAAGAAGGAGAAGAGGAAAGAGGATCCGGAACATGTAAAAGAAACAATTGAATTATAAGAAATGTTTTGTTTCGAAATTTGTTGGGTTAGATTATTTTTAATTTATTAAAATCATTGACAGTTATGCATTCATAGCATAAATCAAAATCTCGATTACTACCTTGATCATCAGTCATCTTTTCTTGCTAGCTATTACCCGCGGCTCCACGCGTGTGAACTACTGCGGCCGTTCCTGCGACCTTCAGTAATCTATTCCCGGGATAAAAAGTAGCCTATGTACCATTCCAGACTATAATCTATCTCTGTGCCTAATTTTATTCAGGTCTGTGCCGCCATTTTTGCGTGAAATAAGTAACAAAATTCCATCCTTCCATTCTCACAAGATTTCACATTTATAATATTAGTAGAATAAATGTGTGAGCGAGACGTTATACTCCTTATAACGTCTCGCTCACTCTCAGTAGTAAGGGAGCGCCATAATGACGTGCATCGAGACGTTTATGCCTAGATGGCTCGCATGCTAACGGCCATACTACGTGTTTTGAATTTTTTTTTTGTGCGGAAATCCCTTCGGATACCCCCCCGCCGGCGAGCGGGGGCGGTTATGTCGGGCTTGAACCGACTAAAACCGCACGCCGTCTCGGGTCTACAGATGCCGGGGTGTAAGGTTACCCATAGAGCATATCCCTCGCACTCCGACTGATCCTGGGCCATTCGCAGTGTCCCCTCTGATAAGAGCAGAGGGGTACCTGGAGCAACCACCCCTCCCCGCGGGCCTTGCAGGCCCATTTTTGGACGAACGCTGTTGTGCCGAATGCATAAAGAAAAACATACTATACAACAGGGCTCGTTTTGTGGAATACATTTCGTGCAAATATCGTTTAAATAAAATATACGTAGATCGATGAAGGAGCAAGGATATAGTATTCTATACTTAAATCTGACAAATCTGAACCCAATGAGTTTCGGAAACAACTTATTGTAACCATGTTGTCGGTCGATTGAACAATCTGAATCCACCTAAACTTATATGATTCCAAATTGTAGCCTCAAAACCGATTGTGATACTATTGACGAATTATTATTGTATAGTATTATGGTATTACTAGAATAAGATGTCAAAATGACGTTAAAATAATAATTTAAACATCTCTTGTGATTTCTTTTGCACATAATTCCTTCAGCCGCACTTTCTACACGGGTCTCCATGCAGTACACCGTATTTCCACAACACCAGCAAGGTAGTAAACTGGTTATGGTTACTAATATTGTTTAAAAAAAAAAAGAATATTGTGACGACGGAACACGAATTACCGGGCCTGTAAATTACGACCTAATCCCACTTCGCTAAACAATATATTTATAGCGACAGTAGCCTAGAGGCTATGGCCGTACCTACCTGCCATGGAGAGGTTGCGGGTTCGAACCCCGGTCAAACGGCTACTCCTCTACTTAACATGTGTCCACTTATTAACGCAATCCATTCAGCTAAGTTGGAAGGGTTAAAATGAAATTCCAGTTACTAGAATTTCTCAGAAAAAAAAATCATTGTGTGTTCATTTCATTCATTGGTAATGTGATTATATCCATCCGCTTCTTACTCTTCTCGACAAACGACAAATAATACTTTTAATAAGAATAATTGTTGAATTGTTGTAAATACATAAAAATTCCCGCCGAACTGCAAACCACCTCCAATTTTTTTAAATTGGTATAAGTTAAACAATTAAATTCCATTCTATTTTATATTTATGCACGAAATAAGTCCAGAATATTCAGTCATGCAAATCATCAGGTACCGTCACCAACTGCTCCAGGTCTTGGCCGATCACCGGCATCAGTGCCTCATCATCTTGAGAATTTGACTGCCCGTGTACATTCATGTGTACTTCAGGATGGGCGACCGCCATGGCCTCTATCAATTCTTCCGTCGTTTTGTATGAAGCTATTGTCTGTTTAACGAAATCCCTGAAAATAGAAGACAAGGTTTAATATGTCTCACTAACTGTGTGTTGTGATTCTCAACCAGGTCCTGACGTCATAACAGTGAGCGTGGCCTTAGTGAGAGTCCTTTTTTTTTATACCGCTCAGGTGGCAGACGCAGAGCTCACGGCCCACCTGATGAAAAGCGGTTACCGCGGCCTATAGACGTGTGCAACACCAAGGGCGTCACACTCGCGCTGCCGACCCTTTAAAAACCTTCTAATGCCCTTCTTGAAGAACCCCATATTGTAGTCGCTTGGGACTCTTTTAGCCTCAGTGTCTCCAAATATAATTCTACTCGATGCTAGATGGCGACACTGTATCTAAGTCCCTTATACATTTAGTGACATCCAGTTTGAGATAATTATACTACGTAGTAACATCGTGAGAATTTAACGACACTTGTTTTAATACTAACAAGATTTAAGGGTACTTACCGTCTTTTGATATTAAGGATGAATGGGAGATACCAAGATACCCTACCAAGATCATCGAGGTGAAGCCAACCTCACCACAATCAAAAATGACTAATTTGTATGGAAAGCTCACGTTTGACCAAAAAATAAGTAATACCTAAAATGCCAAAATTCCCCCCGAGGGGGCATCTCGAGACCGGAGATGGCCAAGGGTCAGTCGGGGTGCAAGGGATATGCTCTATGGGCAACTTTACACCCCGGCATCGAAGACGGCGTGCGGTTTTAGTCGATTTAAGCCCGACATAACCGCCCCCGCTGGCCGGCGGGAGGGTAACCAAAATTGTTTTCATAAAAAAAAGAGTTCATCGTTCTTCATATAGTTTCCTTATAGTTATCTACTATGGTTTCGGATCTCTCCATACGGTCCCAGTTAAAAAAGACACTGTATAAGTGAATTCTTTAAATTTCTAACTCCTACAATTTACTTCTGATTTATTTAATTGCTGCTTCGAAGACTGATTAAATTTGCCTAGGACCCGAGTGTCATTACCCTGTTTTCGTGGGTCACTACTGTTAATTCTAATGTATATGTACAGTAGTGAGCATGTGTGAGGTACTCGAGGTCGCGGACAAAAGTAAGTAAATATATAAAGTGATTACAAAAAAAAAAAAAACCTTGTACCTAAAATAAAAAGCCTTGATGAACACAGCTGGTTGGAACTCGTGTCCGCAGCGTTCTGGCCCAAAGCTCATGATGCCCACTAGCCTGTTCTGTTGAACCGCTGGAGCACCTGCGTCGAACTATAATTAATACACAATATTAATACACCTCAACAAACTTCAATATCTTTAATTATACAACATTAGTTGAGAAGTTTTGCGCCTTTTTTTCGGGGCAGCAACCAGATTTAGGCTTGACAGGCTAAACCATAAACCGACCGACCTTATAATCTCGGGATCTTTAAACGAAGCGTGCCAAAGCATCTAACAAAGCTTCAAACTGTGGACCAACATGTTAGAATTGATAGTCTCTAGAATGATTGCCGTTGTTTTTCGGATTTCCAATGTGTGTCCAATTGATGAAGTAAATATATCAAAAAACAGAAGTATCTTACCAAGCAGAGATCCCTGGTCCCATTTCTGAGTGAAGCACAAAAGAAGTCATCTGTGAACCGAAAGCCATTGACGAGCTGATATGCGTCCATGCAGTATGACTGAGAGCGCACTTTGAGACGAGCAAAGCCCATATCAGGGGTGTGATCCCTGAATGCGGTATCTGTACCCTGGAATAATTATAAAAAAACAAAGACTGCTATGTAGGTATACTACTAACTGCAGACTGGCTGTGGGAAGATAAAAATTGGTATCTCGAAAGACCACTTATGGACCAATGCGGAACTTTTTTTAGCTGTCACACAAATGCTATAACAAAAAGGTGTGCTATTCGTATTACCTACCTATAGTAAGTTCCTGAACTTACGAACCTAGTAAGATCTTGAACAAACTCGCGCTTGTCCACTAACTGGTGAATAAAAACACACTGGTCAACCAATGATGCGAGCCTTTTTTTTCTTTTTTTTTACGTGCGGAAATCCCTTTGGTTACCCCCCCCCCGCTGGCCAGCGGGGGATGTTATGTCGTGTCTCGACTAAAACCGCACGGTGTCCTCCCCAAGTGTCCGTTGCCGGGCACCCCGGGTAAGCCCTCGAAAGGATAACCCCAGGGTTGCCGGCGGACTTTGGCCGCCACCGCGGCCTCGCCTGGTGGGGTCGGGTTTTATCCCGCTTCGGTGAGTTGGCAGGCATGTGTAGGGCACACACGACACGCCTCCGCCACGGCCTGCTTCTGTAAGGACGGCGAGTCGGCCAACTGCCGTCCTCAGGCCCCGATCATGGAGGTCGGTAGTCCCGGGCGTAGATGAGTCTGCGGAGTCCTCGCCTCAGACTGCGAAACTCGGGGGGCAGGGTTCTCTCCCGCTCCCTATCCGCCGTCTCTTTGGCACGCATTACCTGCTCGCAGAAAGAGGCGGCGGCGTGCCACTTGCTCCCGTCGGAGACCACGCCCAAACCATGGTCTCTAACGAGAGAACGTCCACGCCCAGGACCGCAACGAGATCCCGGCGTTGACTCGCCCACGCAGGGCACTCCACCAACGTGTGAAGCGCCGTGTTTTCGACAGGATCCTCGCAGTGCTGACACTGCGGCGTTGTCTCCCGGTGGATGCGCCACAGATACTTACCGAAACACCCGTGTCCGGTAACCATCTGGCACATCCGGTAGGATGTGCCAGATGGTTGCCAGCCCCCCACCTTGGGTGCTCAAGTCGCACCCTCCATGTCTCCATGAGTTGGGACCGCTGAGCCCTGATTTCTCGGGGCTCCGGCTTATGGCCCCGCTCCAGCGCCTCCTCGCGCCACTGGTACAGCAGCGCAAGGGCTCTGGCTTCCAGGTCCCATGGAGGGGTCCCGGCTAGGAGACATGCCGCCTCGACGGAGATCGATACCCCCTGATGACTCTGACGGCCATCGCTTTTAACGGGCTGTTTAATACAGCCACGTTGCGGGCCGCCAGAGTCTCCGCCCATACGGGGGCCCCGTACAGGGCCATGCTTCGCACGATCCCCAGGTACAGTCTGCTAGTGGGGGCGTTGGGTAATGATGCGAGCCTTTTGATCGATTTTGATGTGTAAATAAATCTATGATTGGTGGAATGGCACCCCTCCGCCCCGCGCTAACCACCAATTCAAATATTTGAATCTAGCAGAAATCGTAACTTCTTTGCCGCACCCATACAGGCCGTAAAATGTACACCGGTAACGTTAAATATTTTATTTCAAAAAGTAGGTATATACCCTATTTGCTCCCCAGCCGGAGACCGACACGAAACTCTGCGCATACGGCTCCCGGATCCCCTGGTATATCTTTATAATGTTCAAGCGTCTGTCGAATACTGAAATGAGAAATCATATTTTAGTTTAGGCCGTTCGCTGCCTCATGCGGGTGTACGCATGTGGGCGCCTGTTTCGTGCAAATAATATGGTGCGAATTACATGCATAAAATACATAGGTACGATTTGCACGAAGCGCGGAGGCCCGCATCGCATGCGTCACACGCATGGTGCAGCGAATGGCCTTAAACATTTTTTTTATACGTACATACAGTCACACCTCTTTTCCATTATAGGGCTAGGAAAAAGAACTTTCCAGTCGCTACGTTCCTGCGTATGCCAGGCTGTTTTCATACATACCCACTGGTTGCAGTGGCGATGACGGTATTGACCTGGCCTTTCCTTAAAATCATCATCATCCTCATAGCGATTTTCCAGTTTCGTCCAAAGTTTGTACTTTGAAGCTCGAGATGCGCTTATTTTTATTTATTTAGATTGGTATCTTTTCGGAGGAGCTTTTTTTAGGAGCGACTACGGTCTGACCTCGCAAATCCGAGTTTCCGACCATGTAGCGCGTGGCGCGTCGCTGTGCGTCTGGTCGTTCGTTGGTGGAAAGGGTTTGGAGGTATCAAGTTGTGCAATTCCAGCGCACACTCTCCGAAATGCATCCGGTAAAAACCGATAGGCCTGCAACTTTGCGTCGATGTTCAAGCCTTTTCTCGACAAGTGCATCGTTATTGATGAGCATCTTGGCCCGTCTCTCTATTGTCTCAATCGCTTCCAGGTGGTATTTATCTGAGCCATCACACAGGTACGAGCAGTACTCCATACAGGATCGAACCTGCTCTTGGTACAAGTTGAGCAACTGTTCCGGTGTGAAGTACTGTCGCACCTTCGACAGAATACCCAGCTTTTTAGCAGCCACTTGAGCTTTAGCCTCAATGTAAGACCCAAAATTGAGGGTGGACGTCAGGGTAACGCCAAGAAGCTCGAGGCGGTCGGTTATCGGCACGGATGCATTTCGGAATGTGGGGTTTGGCTGAAATTGACTTCGCTTGGCAGAGAAGAGACACGCCTGGGTCTTGGTAGCGTTGAACTTGACCAAGTTAGCATCACCCCAATCAGTGACCGCCTTCAAGGACAAATTCAAACGCTCAACCATAGCCTCTCGGAGAGATCAGATCTGTCCCACGCTGGCTCGGAGGTTGGACTCGTAACACTCGACTACTGTGCTGTCGTCTGCGTACCCAAAAGTACCGGGCTTGAGCAGGTCGTTAATGTGCAGCAAGAATAATGTAGCCGAGAGTACCGACCCCTGAGGGACCCCAGCGTTGATCGCTAATCGGTCAGACGTGCAGCCGTCAACGACCACCCGGATAGACCGATTCCTCAGGAAGTCAGTGATCCAGACACATAAGCCAGCGGGAAGGCCGTAGGACGGCAGCTTGCCAATTAGGCTATCGTGCCAGATCCTGTCAAAAGCCTTCGAGATGTCGAGAGGAACGGCATATGCCTCTCCGTGCCGCTCGATGGCCGCACTCAAAATGTGGGTGGCATACACAAGAAGGTCCCCAGTGGAACGGTTTTGGCGAAAGCCATATTGCCCATCACTGAGGAGATCGTTCATTTCAAGGTATGCCTATGCCAACAGCTTTTTGTTCAGTACACGTTCCATAGTTACAGAGTATGGACGTTACTGAAATTGGTCTGTAATTGACAGGGTCCGCCCGACTGCCCTTTTTGGGCACAGGTTGCACGTTGGCTTCCTTCCAAGCCTTCGGCACTTGACCGGTCTCATATGAGAGACGAAACAGGCGTGTCAAAATAGGAGACAACTCAGGTGCTCAAGTCCTGAGCACTATTGCTGGTATCCCATCGGGTCCACTGGCCTTATTCACGTCCAGATTATTTAGCACCCTACATACATCCCTCTGTCGAATTCTGATATCTGCCATGCGCGTCCCACATCCGACAGGAGGAGCAGGAGGCTTCGTCGTTCCGGCATGTAGACGCAAAGACTCCGCAAAAAGTGAAGCAAATAAATTTGCCTTTTCCTCAGCGGAGTGGGCCAGTGTCCCGTCAGACTTCCGCAGTGGAGGCAATGAGGGGCAGCAAAAGTTGGACTCAACCGACTTTGCTAGGGCCCAAAACGCTTTACTGCCCGCTGGATACTTTGCAAGTTTGTTTCCAATGCGGTCAATATGGTCAAAGCGGGCCTTTCGCAAAGTCTTCTTGCTAAACTTGGCAGTCCTGTTGAAGGCTCTCTTCCTCTGACACACGTCCTCCGCCCCGCGGTTGCGAGCATCAACCCAAGCCAAGTAAGCCGCATGCTTGAGTGCTTCGGCACGAACGCACTCGGTGCCAAACCATGGTCGAGCCCCGCCAGACATGTCCACGTCAGAAAACGGAATGTAATACTCCATTCCCTGACGCAAAACATCCACCACGACGTCTGCGCAAATGGATGGATCAGAAGAAGAGAAGCATACAGGCTGCCAAGGTTAAGATGCGAAGAAGGATCGCATCTCATCCCAATCTGCTGACCTGTATCGCCAAACCCGACTGGAGCTCCTGGGACTAGTGTCGGTCGGGGAGTAGACGGATACAGACTTCACCAGACAGTGGTCAGAACTACCCAGTGGTAAAGAAATCGACACCGAGTAGCGGTCTGGATCAGTTGTCAGCAATTGGCTGTGTGCGTCTCAACATCCGGTACCCTCGTTGCCCCCTGGACCAGCTGGGTGAGATTTAACGCTAATGAAAGCTTACGAATCTCTCTCCCAGCGTGATCGGTTGACTGGTATGGAAAAAGCCACTCCCTGTGGTGGGCATTGAAATATATTATTAATACCGCTGGGTAGTAGGTATACCGGCTTGCAGGTGAGGTTACCTTAGCCCTGAAGATCTTTGTGAGGCCCCCTACACTAAGGATCAACGGTGGTGCCCCGCTTAAACAGTGAATAATGACACTCGGGGAAGTCCCAGGGAGAGTCAACTGTAGAAGGGCGTAGCACTTCTATCCCTCGTCCGGAAGCATGAAGGTTGATAGGTGGATGATGAAATAAGCGGAAGATGAACAAGGCGGTGAAATGTATAGAATAGCGTCTGCTACACAACTACTCAATCCTTTCAGAATACTAACATCTATGCAGATTCTCAGATAGTTTTAAGAGTGCTATATCAGCGTGAGGCACTGGTTCTTCTTCAAATTTGGGATGCCTCACAGCTCCAATTACGTCGAGTAGTTTGCCACCTTCGTGGGGGCGAGCACTTCCAACTCGCACCTTCACGTAATTACCTAAAGACTTCAGAGGAGACACGTGGAGGACGCTGAGGAGAGACGAAACAGTGAATTTTAAACTTGAAGTATTATGTGAAAAAAAGGTTATTTGAGGTGAATTTTAAGTTAAAGTATTCCGATATTAACAATAAATAAAAACGCCGAACAGAAAGAAGCTTGACTTCCAAAAAGTTGAACTATTTAATTTATTTCGCCTTATTTCCAAACGTGGACCACGGAATTATCACAAAATAACTCATTTTGTTCTAGAAAATTGGCAACACTGATACGTTATGCCACTCTAGCTGGTAGTATATTTGCCACAAAGACAATCTAATCAATACGTTATAATTTACCATTTGGATTATTTATTTAGTCATTGCAATGAGCGAACATTCCGAACAATATAAATTATTGTTGTTAGTATTTGCTAAGTTTCATTAAACACAGAATAACCCTTTAGAAACAGATGCTATAGAGTATTTATTATTTGCGAATTTCGAACACTAGTAGTTATAAAAAAGGAACATAATTATGCTGTTTAATTTTTACATATTTGTATAAGTGAAACAGCAATACTTACAAATTCAGACAATGAGCAGCAGTTAAGACCCAGTTTTCATCGACGAGCGCACCGGCACACCACAACCTCCCATTTATAATAATGGCCGCCATGTACGGAAAATTTTTCGTATCTGTCGCATTCCCCATTTTGATCCTCATCTTACCCTTATGAAATTGCTGTGGCACCATGTTAATGGCTCGCAGGGAATTTCTTCGTCTCCCATCTGGGTGCACGGGTTCCTCAGTTTTTTTAGTTGTGCTTTGAGTTGGACTTTCAAAGTGGAACCCGATTTTTTGAGCATTATTCTCGTCTGGAGGTTCCAAATGAAAGTTTATTCTCTGTGGCTCGATTTCATTTGGTGTACCCATGTGGATATCTAGAATTTTAGGAATAATTAAACATATATCCTTCACCCTAGCGGTGTCCAGGTTACCTCTGAAGCTTCCACTTGGGCGCCCGGGGCCCACATTCCTACTCAAGGAGTAGTTGTTTGGTGTATTGGCTAGTACCACAGATTACATAATATTATTCTAACTATTAAGAGAGCGAATGTTTTATGTGGTATGTCCGTTGTTTGGTAGGTGTACCAGCTGACAATTGAGGTTAGCTTGGGCACCGAAGTTCTCGGTAGGCAATAAATTACACATCTTATTTGAAAATCTAAGTATGTGTGTTTGTTTGTTTATTGGTACGGAAGCGTATAATATACAAACAAACACACATACTTAGAGCTCCTTCGATCCCAATATTTCCTTCCTTTGTCAACTTATTGGAATTGCTTGCGCGCTTGTCGTCCATATCGTGAGGGAACGTGTGTTTTATGAGGAAGGCTGGACTTTACTAGCGAATATATTCAACTAACCTAGGTTTATCGACGTAGGACTGTAGCGCAGTTCCTATCATCACACATTATCGGTGGTTGCTAAAAAAGTACACCCTCGGTTTTCTTATTATATAATGCACACACTTGTATCTAGCATACTCTCAATCTGTAGTCGGTACCTTACCTAAGGAAGACACGTCACTTTCCGACATGTTATCATATTCTCTTATAGAAATATCAGTATCCATTGCACTGAACTCCTCTGATTCTACCTTCATAATCCATATTGCCGCTACCGTAATAATGGTCGTCCACATATTCTTCTTAATAATATTTATACTAAGTACTTACATCGAGTTTTGTTTCTGATAATGTTACATTTTTATAGCATTCGAATTTATCGTCAATAACTTTTATATTTTATTTTTAATGGAAATTTGAAATGTATTGAAAACATTGATTTCATCTTTGATTGATAAAAGATCACACTATAATCGACAACCCCTACGTATACTTAGCTAACTGTATGTTACTAGCAATACAAACATTTTTATTCCTATTTATTTAGTAAATCCTGTCACATCACAAATATATCGTAAGCATTAAAACTTGATTGCAGGAATGAACCTACCGAGTCCAATTGTGAGTTTAAAATAAAATCAAAATCGGTTTATCCGTTCGGGAGTTACAATACCACAGACAGACACACAAACACACACAGTCATGTCAAGCTTATAAAAACCCCGTCGTTTTTACGTCGGGGGTTAGAAATCTAGGTGCACGATTCATGGACCTGTTTGAACATACACGAATTTGCAATAAAATCGGTTCAGGGGCTTAGGAGGAATTCAGATACACATGTACAACCAGTTTTCTTATATATACTTAGGTCTTAGATTATGACGAATAAATAAAACTCGTACCAACAGCAGATATGTCACTATCTGCCTGATCCAAACCATGATCTAGTTTTATAGACAGATTACTTTCAATTTGACTCACAAAGTATGATAGAACACTGGGAATCCATAAAAACGATATTGCCGCAATATGTCTCAACATTTTTCTAAGAGAATTAAACAATTTTACATAAAAAAAAGCTTTGCTTTTTTTATTATGTAGGACTACTTTTATGGTTATGTGAATGGGTGTGGATTATTTTTATGTGTTGTTAAAATTTAAATTATGAAATTGCTGTATAGAACAATGAATGAATATTTGAGTTCAAGAGATTGTTTACATGCGGCCAGTGCCATCTAGCGAACTCAAGCCAAACTACTACAGTACTGTCAGATGATGCATCGCGCTGTTAAAGTTCACACACTGATTAGTACGAGTATGTAGTTAATAACACATATCTCAATCCTCATTCGCTCTTTATGTCGAAGGAACTTCACACCACGCTTCTACTATAGACCAATTTATACTAACATTTTAAAGAGGTAAAGTTTGTGAGTTTATAGGGAGTAATCTCTGGATCTACGGATTTTCACAATTATTTTACCAATCGAAAGCCACATCAATTGTGAATGTCATAGGCTATATATCATCACACTACTGCCGAAGGGAGCGGAGTAATAATCATAAATGTCAACAAATCCGGCAGACACCCATATATTGTACTAGCTGGCCCCCCACGGCTTCGCCCTTGGCGTATTTCGAACCCCTGTTGCACCCCTTTAACTCATATTTGCCTGTAATTTTTTAATTTTCATATAATGCATGGAAATCTGCTGGATTTGTTAACATTTATGATTACTACTCCGCTCCTTTATTCCCGTTCTGTATTAACGTGATGATACTTATGCCACTCACAAATAATGTGGCTTGGTATTGGTTAAAGAATTTTCAAAATCGGGTCCATAGATGCAGAGATTACCCCCCAACAAAAACACAAACTTTATATTGTTATAAGTGATTTAGTACCGGGCTTTTGATCGCTTTTGATCGAGACTTCTTCTCGATCAAAAGCGTATCAAAGAATTGAAATAAAAAATTGAGAGTCAACTTGCTTCGGTTTTGTAAAGTGTTCTTATACAACTACATGTCTTCCTTATTTTAACTTCTTCTGACTTACTTACATCGGATTGACAGTTGATACCTGTATAGAGTATTATAGTTGAAACTGTTTGTGTTTTAAAAATACTTGCTGTTGCCGGCGACTCCACTCGTGTGGAATTCAGAGCCAACTCCCGCAATCCATGGCCCAATTACACAATTTGCTTTTGCTACATTTGTGTAGAAACATTTCGTACAAATGTTTTATTTACATTTACACATTAGGACGGTTATTGTGTAGGTACAATAACCATCCTAAATGTTCTGGAATTTGGATTTTTTATTTTTCATCATCATTAGGCTCGCGTTTAACTTTGGTTAAACTTGGCTTGATGGTGAATGATTATGTGGTCGATGATAAAACACGCTTAGCTAGAAGCAACCTATGCACTCTAGACTTGAAAACTCCTGGGTTATAGCTTTCCGGAAACACAGACTCAGGCAAGGCATTTCACTCCTTAGCATAAGCATAATGAACGTATTGCTAAAACGTTTTATGTTTGAAAAAAAAAAAGTATGGATTTCAATTGAATTAAATTAATGGACTCAGATAAGGTAGTAACATTGTTTATTTTACTAGCAAGTTGTCGACTGCTGCAACTGCATTTCCGTTATTTTCCATTTCTAAGGGATCAATGTTGGGAATTCTAAATTCACTATTTGCTTCTTGCAGCGCCGCTATTAGCTCGTTGTTAGTCTTGTACGAAGATATCGTCGTTTTTACAAAATCCCTGTAATATAGCCCTCATATACAACATTGAACAGATTACTGAAATTTGTTCGATCTATTTTAGATTTGGCTTGTATTTTTTGGAGTTCATATTATCCTTGCTACATTGGGTGAATTAAAAGAATTCAAGAGAATTCTGAATGAAGAAGTCAAAAGAAGAGTATTTTCTCAAAAAGAAGTCTGAATTTTTGTTTGTACTATGAGAGCATCTCTTACGAAAATTCTTCAAAGCGCTACTCATTAACCATGCTAAAAGATCGACGAAAAATGTTTGATCAAGTTTATCTTATAAAATTCTAAATAGCCTCGTAGATTCTCCTCATACTTAAGAAAGAATATAATTTATCTCTCTATAGAACTATTTAAACAAGAAAAAACTTTTTCAGACGCAGTGTTGGTGATTATAATAGCGAATGCAATCACTTGGACATGTTTAACAATATATTTTTCATTACTCATACTCTGAAAGTAGGTCTGAAGTTGCCTGAGGAGCGGGATGAAAGTAATACTTTTCATCCCTAGGGAGAATCGCTTTCAACTGACAGCTGTCAAATTATTAAAAAAAAACTAATTCTATTTTCACATTTTTAATGTATCAACTTTCTATACAGCCACTCAATTACAGCGGAATGTAAAATTGAAATAAAATAAAGTTAAGTATTGATTAAAGAATAGATATTTTTTAAATAACTTTACTTTAGTTTCAACAATTTCCTTAAAATAACATAGATTTAGGCAAAATATTTACTATTTTTTCAATCATGAAAATGAAAAATAATGGCTGAATAGCTGGCCGGCCACAGAAAAAAAAAAACAAACAAAATAGGCGGCAATTCGATCTTCATTTGTTTTTCGATTTGAAGGTTTTACTCATTTTTACTCATTTTTTCTTTAGCTAATTCATCTAGGGTAACAATGTACTATATAAGAATCATTACGAGTAATGTTTTAATTATAGTCAAGTTCCTTTTCCTTTTTTGTGTTCAGGTTGTGCAGCATGCTGGTTGTAATAATATCTTATTGTTATTGTTACCTTAACATTTTATGGAACTCTTAAATCACTCAGAATTTCATGTTATTTAGATATATGATTGTTGTTATTAAAAATTACTTCATAAAATTTTGAAGCAGTAGATGGCTACTAGCCTAATTGCTAACTTTTCCTATGAATTAGAATCGGAAGAGTCAACATCCAGGAAGGGACTTGAACACGCGACCCTTTCTAGAGGAAATACTCTAACCAATTGCTACCTGGACGCCTTCCGGAGAGTTCCGTTCCCGTTAGTAGTAACAATTTCGGTAGACGGCTTTCCAGGACGTGTGTTGTTAGTTAGACAACTATGAAACAGTCAAACATCGGAATTTACCGTGAAGCTCCCCTCTCTGGAAACCCTGGAGGGTGTAAAGTGGCTAGTAAAACTCACTTCGCGCGGAAGGTGCACGGGGTGTTACAAAGACACGTCTAGGTCGTGCGCCCGTTCTGTTTGTCCGACGCCTAAAGCATTTCGCTCGCACCCAGACTGCCCCAGGGCCATCTAGAGATGGCCCCCTCAGGTTTGGGAACCACGGTGTCTCCAGAAAAGCCGACCCCAGCTGAGTTGGGAAAAGGCTCGGAGGATGACTGATAAAATGATATTACCTGAAGTAAGCAGCTTTAATGAACACGGCTGGTTGGTACTCGTGTCCGCAACGTTCTGGCCCAAAGCTCATGACGCCCATCAGTCTATTTTCTTGCACTGCTGGAGCCCCTGCGTCGAACTAAGAGCAATTATTTTTTTTTTTTATAGGCAACTTCAGGATTTTTAGACAACTTTATTTTAATTTCGATCGGACGGAGGAAAAATTTGTACACATGTTCAGGTCATAGGTCAGCTCCTTACAGTTTATGCCTGCAGATTGTACCGCAGAATTTTTTGCAATGACTTTTCTTGCAGGCTCTATCTTATCACATTACGAAACTAATTATTTTTAATACTCGATATTAATAAGGGCAACAAGTAATTAGGGTCATTATTTATCGGTAACAGATACACTTAATAGCTTTCCCCTCCTTTTATTTCCCTAATACCGTCAACATATTTAGCGATTAGATGTGGGATGTACTGCCATGAAATCCTTACCAAACAAGCATCTCTGGTTCCATTCCTGAGTGAAGCACAGAAGAAATCAGGCGTGATCTGTAATCCATTCACCAGCTGGTAAGCGTCTCTGCAAAAATGCTGTGTCCGCACCTTCAGGCGAGCTTGCATGAGATCGGGAGTGTGGTCTCTGAAGTTCGTGTCGCTATTCTGAATTACAAAGGAAAATGCTTACATATTCTTTTCCGAAGAGATAGGTAATGCATCTACATACGAGTAAGTATAACACAGTAATGCAATGTTTGGTAAGTAATGTAATGTATGGTGAAGCATAGAAAAGAGGTGCCGAACCGTTTGGTCTTAAATGGAATTGTTTGCACCGTATGAGGGTAACAACGGGATGAACTTATGATGATACTATCCGACGAATTTCGGCCCCATTGGCTATGGAAGTATATATAAGTAATCGGCTATTACTTATATATACTTATATATAAGTAATAGCGACTTACTACATGGCTAACTTACACTTATCCCTAATTAGTATAGCGCGTGGCCCGAAGACGGCCAAAATAACCAATCTTAGTGTAGAACTTACGTGAGCATAGTGCACACGTGAGCACACAGTCCACTTAATTTTAAAGAATAGCGGCAGACATTGAAAAACAGTTTCCCACATGTTGCACCAGTAGCACTGATCCTACTGTTGACCTCGACGTCAAGGTCACACTTGGATGTTATTGCTCCCCAGGTAATGGAACGTTTCAACCTGCTTCAGCACATCCTCGCCAAGCTTAACGGCCAGTGTCTCGTGACCATGTGAGTTTAAACACAACATTTCCGTCTTTTTGAAACTAATCTTCAGGTTGAACTTGCAACACGCTTAGTGGAAAACTGACATGCTGCTTAAAACCATAAATCGTTGGCATACACATAGGTTCTGAAGCGAATGCCAACTTCTGAGACGGTTTCCAAGAATTCTGACTTTTATTTTGCGATAGCGCAAAAGAAAAGGCGAACAACATAGAACGCACACCCATGTTTCACCCTACAGGTGACGGGGAAGACATCTGATTATTCACTGTCTACGGTGATGCACGGCTTCACGAGGAACGCTGGGTCAACGAAGGAGAGGTACAACTGACGACCTTTTTCTCTGGGTCCAGGTACCAGCCAGGGTTTCGGACTGGATCATTTCTAATAATACCCTTATGCGGTTTAGCAGAGCCATGAGCAAAGGCCTCGCCAATTGCTGAGAAAAGAGAAATACCACCATAAGAGATACAGTCGGAACGATCACCTTTGTTCTTGTAAAGGGCTTGAATGCGAGACCTGTTCCTCTTCCCACATTCGAACAAACAGCTCCCAAACACATGTGTGTAACTCATTATCGCCGCACTTTAACAACTCATCCGGTATAAGTTTGTTATACTTGTCTTTGATAGAAGGAAAACCTCGCCACACGATAGTGGAGCATCCAGCTCATTGGATAATTGGAGTTGAGGCAGCAAACTAAAGTACTAGAATCGACTGGTCGGTCTACATTATACACAAAGAATTAAAGTATTATGGCCAAGTTAAGTACATCCTCTTTGCTTATAAGGAGGAATTTGCCATCTAACGCTTTTAGAGGCACTGTCACTCGATAACACGTACCAATCATCTTACGCACTTCACTGGCATACGACAAGCCTTTTCCCACCACCACTTCTCCTTAATCTGTCAAGACAGCTTACGTAGTTGCACGTTACTATTTTTGACCACCGCAATACTTCCACCTCACCGACTATGCTGTTTCAAGAGTTCGTAAAGTTTGTCGAGTGCCGACCTAAGAACTTCGTCGTTCTCATCAAACCAGTCCTCGTTAAGACGGTCTTATTGACCCAAGGTAGTTGAAGCGACTTCCATGAAACGAGACAACAGCGCTCCCCGGGTTGCTACTACATCGCCGCTGTCATTACTTGATAACAGCTTCTCAGATGCGTGGGTCAGGGTAGCGTCTTGGGTCCTTTATTGTTCATTTTATATATAAATGATTTGCCTAAAGTGACTAATCATCCAGTTACATTATTTGCAGATGATAGTACAATTGCTATAGAGTGTCAAAATAGAGAGAATTATGAAAATGAAATTAATACTGTACTATTGAATATTATAAATTGGCTAAATAATAATAATTTAAAGATCAATCTATCTAAAACGAAATTAATGCAATTCACACAAAGACTGCCCACTGTACCAAATCTGAATATTAATTATGAAAATATAGAAATTGACGAAGTTGATTCAACAAAATTCCTAGGACTTACTATAGACAATAAGATGAATTGGCAATCACACACGGAAGTATTATGTAAAAAAGTAAGCAGCTCGTCATATGCCTTGTATAAACTTGCGCGAATATTAAATACTGATGCTCTACTTACAGCGTACCATGGAATGACTGCGTCACATCTAAGGTACGGTATAATGTTTTGGGGTAATTCGACACATAAGGATACCGTCTTCAGAGCCCAGAAACGATGTATCCGTGCAATGTTTAGCTTAAATAGGAGGGATAGCTGTAAACCATATTTTTTGAAACATGGCATACTGACACTACCGTCATTGTTTATTTTTGAAACGGCTACTTTTGTAAAGTCGAATACTGAACTCTTCGAGACTTTGGCAGATACAGTCACCCGAAACCGAAGAGCAAATACACGTGATAGGCTACGCATACACAGAGCAAATACGGCTCTATTGCATAAAAGTGTCTACTGTATGGCGCCAGTAATCTTTAACAGAATACCTCCAGAAATTAAAACATTAAATTTTAATCTATTTAAGAACCGTCTACATGAGTTTCTATCAAAGAAATGCTACTATACAGTAAGTGACTTTCTTGCAGGCAAATAACATGATGAACCTGGATCTTATTATTTGATACCTATAGAAATATTATGCAGTACATAAATGAATTTGTAATAACTTGACATTTATATTGAATAATTATTTATTGTTATTTTGAATTGGTTATTGTGCTAATGGACAGTACCTACAATTAATAATTTTCCTTGACATCAATTTATTATTATTGACATGTATCTCCTGACTTTTCTTTGAGAATAAATATTGTCTCTTTCATTTATCGAGATCTTTCTTGACACTTATAATTGACATAATGTTTTTTTATTGTATTGAATTGGTTGTTTTAGATTTTTATTTATATTATTGGATAATGTAATGTAAATGTAAATGTATTGAAAAAAAAAAAAACCCACAATGTATTCTTGCATGCCAACAAGGTAGGCCGAAGAGGACTTCTAAATGTACTAAATACTATCGTAATACCTTTGGTCAGCAATAAATGATTTTGATTTTGATTTGATTGATTGACAAGGTCTGAGAAGGTCCGATCTTTAAGACTATCCACATTTAGAGGCACAGGTCGTTTCGCTTTAGATCTACGTAGTTTCTGGAGGCGCTTAGTAATCACAAGCCGGAGGTCAGTCCAACAGTGCGCTCCCTGCTTCAAACAGTTGGCCTGCACTTGACTAATGTCTCTTTGCCGTACGATAGCATAATCAATCAAATGCCAGTGTCTGGATCTAGGGTGCATCCGTGTTGTCTTATGCGTAGCGGGAGATCACCCAGCAATAGAATCTGCTCTCTGGCGTTTATGCCTCCTAGGCATCGAGGCAGTTAGTCATAAAAAAAATCCTTTATGTCATCAGACTTATCTAGAGTAGGAGCATAGACACTGATGATATTAGGGAAGTGTTTTAGTCCAGGTGAAGGCGCAATGTGGTCGCTCTGTCCGAGATGTGTATTGGATGTTCCTATAAACGCTTATATATGTGATCATATGTGCATGATTCAGACAAAGTCTAGCTGCATCGCGCCAGACCTCTCTTCTTCATCCCATCGCCACAGGATTTACACCTAGTCGGAGTCCTTTTAACAGAACCGGCCAGATGCGCAGGATATATTAAAGGTGCGCAAGCGCTCACACAGATGCAGGTCCACACTTTTGTCTTCCCCCTCCTTGATCTAGTGGACTGGAGGAGCGTTCCCATGACGTGTCTGTCCGACGGTAACTATACGCCCTCTACCCCTACCCTACGCCATTTACCTTGCCTTGCTGAATCACCGAGTCCGCCATACCCTGTTGCATATCTGCGCAGGGTTGCCTTCCTCGACGAAACAGACTCTTTGCGCTATGCGAGACGGAGCCGCAATTTAACTTGCCTACTGCAGTAGTAAGCCTCTCCTCCAGGTTTAACTCGTGAGCTAAGCTTTTCCGGGGTGTGGTGGCCACACGAAAACAGCTACTAGGAGCCACTGGAGAAAGAGTTCGAGGACTAACAACGCAATAAGCACATCTCTACCATCTTCATGAAAGTCGGCTGGCCATGATAGACGCTACTAATCCACTATACTCGCTCGAACGACATACGTATTAACAGGTTAAGGTAAGCTCCCTACACGCGTTGTTCAGGATACTTTTTCTCTTCCAGCTTTTACTCCTCCACTTCGCAAGCTCTTGGACTCTTATGGCAAACTCTATTGTATTATAAAATTTACTACCCGTGGCTCCGCCCGCGTGTAATTCTGAACCCGTTCCTGCTTCCCATGGGTACCTATTCCATGGATAAAAAATAGCCTATGTAATATTCCAGGCTATAATCTATCCCTGAACCAAATTTCAGCCAGATCCGTCGAGTCGTTTTTGCGTGAAAGAGAAACAAACATCCATCCATCCATCTAAACTTTCACATTTATAATATTAGTGGAATTCAGGAATATTACCCTGGTAGCACCCCAGCCTGATACCACGACGAAACTCTGAGCGAAGGGCCTGTCCATACCTTGGTATATCTTGATAACATTTATGAAGTTGCTCATGGCTGAAAATATACGTCAGTTTTAAGTGCTTTACTCCAGTAACGAAGGCGTGCCTCGGAGACCGCTTTAAGCCATCATTACGGGTACCTAGTTGGAGACCTAAAAAGTTCGACAAACTTTTTGATCCCTTCGTGGGGAATGCTGTTACGCACGGCATCTCCGACTACGCGGCGATATCTGGAGAATATGTGTGGAACTCTCCCGTCCGGTATCCGGATGGGCATACTCACTAAACCCCACGATGTGCCATACTCTGCACCTTGTCCTGGGGGCCTGAAACTATACAAGAATACTTATATGGCAACCCCTCATAGCACCTGCACACTAGCGCGATCAACTGCACCTTTTATAATCTCAATTGAGCGACGTCCAGGCACACATTGAAATCGACCCTTTCGCGGATGGCTAGATTGGCTGAAGGAGGGCTAACCCCGTCCCTCACACTCGCAGCCATAATCAAGGTGGCATGAGGCGCAAATACTCGCGCCTTGGATCGGATCAGCGAAGATATCTCCCTCCTTGATCCGCTTCACGCCATCCTTCTGCGAGATAACGTCTTCGCGGAAGGTTGCGACCGCGGTGAAATTCCAGTCGCTGGCGGCCATAAAGGCGGCAGTCCGACAAACTAGTCTAACCTCAGAACTTCGATACTGCTTCTGGTATGTGTCGGTCTGATTGTAGTCACTTCGCATAAAGTTTAGAAACTTCGGCCGTTTCGTAGTTAGACTGAAGGCGTGGAAAAAAGCTGCTGTTTAACGGACGAGTCTCGGGTGCAGGCTTTCTTCTGGGGGTTAGGAGGTCAAAAGGCAGTCGCTTCATTGAACGGCCCACAGGCTCCAAGGTGAAAGCCTCAGATGCAACCGGGAACAACGTTAAGATGACGAAACAGTAGTGATAAAGCAGCTGTTTCCTTATTATAGCTGATCCACCTCCTTCCTTTCCCAGTAATACTTACGGACATTCTCCGAGAGCTTCAGTAACGCGACGTCAGCATGTGGTACCGGCTCCTCCTCGAACTTGGGATGTCTGACAGCTCCCACCACGTCGAGGAGCTTGCCACCCTCGTGAGCACGAGAGCTACCCACACGTACTTTCACATATTTACCCAAGCTTTTTAGTGGAGATACGTGGAGAACACTGTGGGACAGAGAGGGCATTATTCTTACTAGAGTGATTCTCCGAACCCTAAATTTTCGATGTCTGGAGGTTTATTTTCGTAACTAACTGACAAATCAGTCTGCAATTAATTTTAAATCATACCTAAGATAGGTATGATTTAAAATTAATTGCAGACTGTTGCACAAGTAATTTTTTTTTAATAATAGTTTTTTAAATATTTGAAAAAATATAAATTAAATCGTTCTTCTGACTAATATGGTGCGTCCGTAACCCAGTTTCTTGAACATTAGTAACAATAATATTTTTTCTTATTCATAAATCGATGTGAATTATAATTATTACGAGAGAATATTAGTTCTTTCTTAACACAAAAAAAATGATACTAATTGTTACGATAGTTTAAGAATAAATAAAAAAATTGTGAGTGTCCGGCACAAAAGTCTGATTCATATTCGCGCGCTTCACTCGAACGTACCTAGCCAAGTACGAAACATTAAGCGATCACTTCCCGCGCTGGCGGTAGCCCGTGACTCGGCTGACGTGGTCGCGACGTGACGTGTGGCTGGTTCGTGTCGTCGCGGTGATATAAAGGTAAATATCCAATTCATATGGCTTTGGTGCACCTGTGTTTCTGTACTATGTTCGTTTTTATAATTAAGTTGAATGGTTTTCAAACTTGAATCTGCGGGAAATATAATGCCAGTGGGGAACAGAAACCTATATTTAAATAACAATCCTTAATTGTATACGTGTGGTGACTTATCGATGTTAATGGGCAAAATTCTGATTGATATGTGTCTGATTCATATGGTAAAATACCATATTAATCAGAATGTCACACATATTGTTAATGAAACATGTAACATGTAAATGTAACATGTCATCTCATGTGCGCCTAATATTATTTACATGTCTAAGAACAGTAGCTGTAAATTTCGCAGCAGTCCTAATAACGTCAAAGGGGTTTCATGTCTACCGACTAAACGACCTACGACCTACGACTAAAGTTAAACTATAACTCAAATTTAATTTCTGGTTTTTATATTACAGTACCTAGGTACACAAAAATGCCACTAGTACAATCTAAGGAAGAAAAAAGAGAGAAAAAGAAAATTGCAGAACTTATTCGCATGGAAAACATGGCACTTTATTCCGCGCACCCTCAGGCTGTGGAATGATCTCCTGCTGTGGTTTTCTCAAGCGACTACAATATGGGGTTCTTCAAGAAGGGCCTTAGAAGGTTTTTACAGGGTCGGCAGCGCGAGTGCAACGCCCCTGGTGTTGCACGCATCCATAGGCCACGGTAACCGCTTCCCATCAGGTGGGCCGTGAGCTAGTCTGCCAACTAAGTCAACTAAGTGGCATAAAAAAAACAAAAACATACGAAAAGATCCAGACTTTAATTGTTATGATAATCATCGTGAGCATTTACTGTGATTTTAATAAATAATTGACTGATTTTTCTAACTAGAATTTCATTTTTATTCCTAATTCTGATTAATATGTCACAGATTCTGATTCATATGGACCCAAAAATTTTCAAGTTAATTATCTCGAGAACCATTTTATCAAAAAGTGTGCTTTTTTCAGATATTGTATCTCAGCTAATCATCTTTTGTAAAAAAATTTTTTATAAGCTTAAATGTGAAAAAAAAATAGGTCATATGAATCAGACAAAGAACGCAATTTCGGAGAAACACCCACTAATAGTCCTAGTAATCTCCTAATGGTATTGCTTCTAGACAGACTGACTGACCAACGAGGCTCTGGCGCAGGCTTTCTTCTCGGGTTTGAGGGGTCAGACGGCAGTGGCTCTCATAAAAACCGTATAAGTCAAAACAAAAGGAAGAGAAGGAATCGGGTGCAACTGGGAACAACGCTAACATGATGATGATGATGGCTCGGTGCTCACTCGATGTCACTGCAATTGGGTTCTGGGTGAAGCCGGGGCGGATCAGCAAGTCTAAAGTCTAATTTCGTGTCAAAATGTTCCTTATCGAACTCCTCTGAAACGGCTTTACCAAGTCTTATGAAATTTTGGTGTAGGTAAGTATATTCGGTAGGTCTGAGAATAGGTCGTAGGCTATTTTTTCACCCCTAGGTGAACAGGATCAGAATTTCAGCGAGCGGAGCTGCGGGCAACAAGTAGTTTTTATATAAAGTATGTGAACCTAACTTATATACTTACTAGTTCAAGCAGTGAGCAGCAGTTACCACCCAATTGACGTCAACTAGCGACCCAGCACACCATAATCTTCCATTTATAATTATGGCCGCCATGTAAGGGAAATTCGTCGTATCACTAATGTTGCCACCTAGAATTCTCAAATTCTTTTTCGCGAGGATGATTGGATCTTTGTTCTTCATTCGAAGGTACTGCTGATCGAAATGTCGCCGGCGGATAGCCGGTTGGTTGATCCGAGGTCCAAAATAATCTAGAATTTTATGTAAAATCACTTTTTCGGTGTCACCCTCATACGGTGTCACCTCATACAATGCAGTAATCTCTATCTCGCCTGGAACACGGACACTATAACACGTCATGGTAAGCGATTAGGAATGCTTTACCCACACACGTGTTTCTTTTTTCCTATATAATCCCGGGTTCTTAACTAAGAACTACATTAGGGCAGGTAACCACTTTAAAAAATTATAGAATCTAGAATGATAGCCGTTTTGAACTTCACCCAAGCTTACCATCAGGCAGGATGCCGTAAAATTGACTAACCAAACATATTATATTATATATTTGGCAATAAAAAAATTTATTGGAAACCTCTCAAACGGTGCCAAAAGGTTCTTACAAAATCGCGGTGCGTCACGCCTTACACCCCGGCGTCTGGAGATCCGAGGTGGTGTGCATTTTTAGTTGGTTCAAGCCCGACATAACCGCCCCCGCTGGCCGGCGGGGGGGTATCCGAGGGGATTTCCGCACGAACGCACGAAAAAAAAATGTTCCTACAACAACAATTTGAACCGTTTTCTTTTGTTTCATCAGTCCCGGTTGCACCCAAAGCTTGTACTTTGGAACCCGGGGTCTGCTCTCCCGTGAGGAGCCCGAGTGCTTGGACTGCCACTGCCTCCTTCTGCGAGCAAGTCATGCTCGAGAGGAGGCGGCAAAGCGGGTCACGATCCGCAGACAGGTGGGGGGGGGGAGAGAATTCCAGCACAGAAAAAAAAAGGGTCTGCTCTACTACTCTTTCTTTTAGTTTATCCTGTTGGCTTGTGGGAACGACTGTCGTCTGACCTCACAAACCTGAGAAGAAAACCAGCGCCAGGGTCTCTACCGTTACTAAGCAGGTGACGTGGCTTGGGCCGAAGATCTTGGTGGGCCCCAGATACACCCTATTTGGTTTTGTTTAATGTCATCCCAATAGGGTGTATAGTCCCTTATGGCTGTATCATATTTCTGGTCTTACCTACAGCATCTGAGGGTCTTCTATGTTTACACATACTCTCGGTGAAGATAGAGGTTATCCATATCAACGTGCACAATATCAACATTTTATTTAAAAAAAATAGAAAATCTAGTTACGAATACTCCTTGTTATTGCATATGTAAGTACATATATGTATTATTGTATTTGTAATGGATAAATATGATTGACTACTTTTATGTCTTTATTTTTATCGATTGGGAAATAGTTTTCGACTCCGATATTCAATAACGCGTTGAACGGCTCCTTTGCACGGCATAAAAAAAGGTTTAAAGTATCTAAAAATGCATCTAGACCAGAGAGTTTCGTCTGTACATCGATCGATGAAGCAGATCGTTAATATTTATTACACTTACTCGATCTTTTGAACTACCATACTAAATATTCCTTGTCTGACTATTTAGTAAAAGTGATTCTCAGCCGAAGCGTCTGTTTCGAACTTCGATATTTTCCGTAAAGTGACTGCCACCTGACTTCCACAACCCACTAGCGATATCGGAGTTCTGTAGTGGTTATCGCACGCATGTCCCTAGTCGAAAAAAAAAGGTTGTTGTGTTTTTTAGGGCTCCACCTTAACGATGCCGGTCATCGGCTTAACGTGCTTTCCTGATCTCTGGTAAGGGGAGCTTCGGGGACCACCTGCATCGGATCAGGAAGGAGCCAATGCCTAAGTGCTATCACTACGACGCGAGCGAGGACTTGGGGCTGCACACGCTGGTGGACTGCCGAGGCGTGACGTCGTGGCAGCCATCGTGGTGGAAGTCCTCTCACTCGGCAGCACGATTGCGGCAATGGTGCGGAGCGCGAGCGCGTAGGCCGCCGCCACCTCCTACTGCGAGCATGTAATGCTCGAGGAGATGGCGGAGCGCGCCCGGCAGAGATTTAGAACTCTACCGGCCTGCCGAGCCCGCAACATGCTCGCCGCGCGTCACAGGTGACTCAGGCGCCGGAGGTCGCTTAACGTCCTCCGTCCTCCATGAGCGCAGGGGCCCGGGGTGACAGGTGAGGCCACCTGTCACCCCAGCAGAAGCAGGCCGGGACGGCGGGGCGAGTAGCGTCCCTCCCCTAAATCAGTGCTAGATGGGGACACCGTGGTTCCCAAACCCGAGGGGGACATCTTGAAACCGGAGATGATTCAGGGTAGGTCAGGGTGCGAGGGATATGCTTTATGGGTAACCTTACACCCCGGCGTCTGAAGACCCGAGACGGCATGCGGCTTTAGTCGGTTCAAGCTCGACATAACCGCCTTCACTGGCCGGCGGATATCTGAGGGGATTTCTGCAAGAAAAAGAAAAAAAAAGGTACGGAGCAATTATCCCAAGTTATTTTATTTCATCGTAATTCAGGTAATATTCTCAACTGTTGCTATATGTAAATTTTTAACGTGACTGTTTAGGTATTCATTTGCTTTATGATAAATGTATTATAATTAACAATGCACCGAGTCCCGAGATTAAAATTAAATTATAGTTTTGTTTATTCATAGACAAAGGTATCGTTATGTACAGCCAAGTCAATACTAGATAATAAGTAATCTATGTATTTTATTACATGCAAAAGTGGCAACATAATTATGAAGTAAAAGGATCTTAATTACTAATGATAATAAGATTTTTTAAACCGAATATAAGAATACGGGGCCGGTTTCATGTACGATGTCTTATTTTAAAATTCTCAAGCCTTTTTATCTCTGAACTCCGAAGTAGGCAGAGATCACACAGGTTTAAAGTATTGGGATCTTTCGCTTCTACTTCTTTCATATATGCTCGCCAACTACGCCTTTTTTTTTCGTGCGGAAACCCCTTCGGATACCCCCCCGCCGCCCAGCGGGGGCGATTATGTCGGGCTTTAACCGACTAAAACCTCACGCCGTCTCGTGTCTACGGACGTCGGGGTGTAAGGTTGCCCATAGAGCATATCCCTCGCCCCACCGTCCCAGCCTGCTTCTGCTAGGGTGACAGGCGGTCTCACCTGCTACCCCCAGGCCTGCGCTCATGGAGGACGGAGGTCGTTAAGCGTACGGTACGGGTAGGTGCTCCCAACATTTACAGGCTTGCCCATTCGGTCTTGTCTCATAAATCTGTATCGTCAATCTTCTTTCGACCATCCTCTCTACGTGTATATAGAATCTAAGAATTTCTTTCTCTATCTTAGTGTCTCTATCTTCTATCATACCACAATTTCATAGGATGCTGTTCCTCACTTGGTCATTACCGTCATTACAGCTACATATTACCGCTCAGACCTCACCACACCTTATAACCAGTATAAACACATATAATTCCCACGCCAAAAATTTTTTGATCTCGCACAATAAAGTCTACATTTCATCTATATAAATAAAAATGAATTTCCGAATGACTGCACTATTTTTTTTTATGTAAACGAACATGTCAGGACAAGGTTTGTATGAAAGAAAAATTTAGGAAAGTCCACGGGTAAGGTGCTAATATTGCACCGGGGCGTAGCCAGGGCGCGCAGCTTGTAAATACCTAAATTGATTGAGTGTCCTAATTTATACTGATCCCGACGATTCGGTTGCTTTTCAGCAGCCATGGTCACGGGGAGACTAAAGATGGAGTATTAATTTTTATTTACTGTTCGTACATTTTCCAATCATTTTTTTTTATTTAAATGAAATGCAGTAGTCTTAATTAATAGGCTTTATGCATCTTTCGAACATGAAATAAAATAATTAAAAATAACTTTAAAAAAATAATTAAAAATAACTTTAAAAAAATAATTAAAAATAAAATTGAAAAAAAAAATCTTGAACAAAAATCCATTTCTTTGATTTTGTATTCTAGGGCATAGATACTATACAACCTCTTTTCAAGATGGCGGAAAATAGACAAGGAAATTTTGGTCGAAAATTTGAAGCTAAGCGTTTTAATTAAAATTTAGCTTTCTCGGTTCACTTACATTTCTATACTATGAGTGATTCTGAAGTTTTAATAACTTTACGAAAACGTTTGTTTTGGCAGATCACACGGCATAGCAATAGCCTCACTAACATACATGCCCAAGATCGCGTGTAGTGGAGAAAGAAAAGCAGGCCAGCAGACTCCGGGCTCCGAGGTGAAGGCCTCGGATGCAACTGGAACTGGCACACAACTAAGATGATATTGAAGCCGGAGCTTTTTTTTTCAGATAGATAGCGAAGTTTTATTTTTTTATTTTCCTTAATAATAGAATTCAAATCGCGCGTTTTGAAAACGTGACGTAGCTGAATAGAGCCCCATTTCCGGTTTCGAGATGGCCCCCTCGTGTTTGGGAACCACCGTGTCCCCGTCTTACCCCCGGAAAAAGGGAGGACAACGCGCCGTCCATCCGGTCTGCTACTACTAGGGTGACAGGCGACTCCACCTGTCACCCCCGGACCTGCGCTCATGAAAGACGTAGGCTGGAGCGGGAGTTTGCGACTTACCAGTCAAACAGAGTCCAACGCTCTACCACCACTGCTTCAAATAGTTCAAATATTAGCACAGCTGTTAGTTAGGTGTAGGTCACTCTATTCGCAATTGAGCGATGTTATGCAATATTTTAAAAACATTGAGCTAGCATTGAAACTAGCAAAGTACAATCAACGACAACAGTTGGTTTGAAAGAACAACAATTGAACTAAAATATTTAAAAACTTTTTTGCATTGGAATACATGACGTACACTACACGTACGTACACACTACTTTAGAGATGTCAGGTGATAATCTCATATAAAATTGTATAAATAAATGTAATATACTCTGTAGCATATGACAGCAACAAATCTATAAAAAAATATTGTCCCGAATAGCTAGTCTAGTATACATAAAAGTCATTGCCTCGGGTGACCTTTCATTGTGCTACCACACTATTCACCTAACGTGATTATGTAACTTTGATTACTTAGTTATGTCTTTTAAACAAACTCAAGCAAAAGTAATACGCAAATACGCACTTACTTGGAAATATGAATTGCGGGCATTTTCCGTTTATCCGCATGTTGAGTATAGGTCTATTAAAGTGATAAATTCGTTAAGATTAAGCTACTTTTGTCGGTGACTGTACTTTGCTGAGAAAATGACACGTAACTTGTTGTTAATTAAGCACTATTTACATTAGTTTTTTTTAACTCATACAACACAAAGCGCTATTAATATGTAAGAGAACAATAGAAGTAATATCAACGAATTGATTTCAATAAAATGAACAAGTATTCCCCATTGATATTAACCAAAACATTACATAATGTCAGTACCTACCTACTCCATTCTTGTGCCGTGGACTCATTCACATTTTCTTCGAATATGCAGGGAAACCCATTATTACACACATGGCCAGTATCGCCAACAACACAGAATAGCCAACAACCTAATTCAATCATTCATGAATTTAAGATAGCTTTTATGGCTATACGATAAAGATCTTTTTTGATTACCAGACGACTAATGAACGGTCATTGAAATCCACCAACCGGTACGAGTGTTTCACAACGGTGCAGCCGATTAAATTTTTATCATTTAGTTTAAGCTTTAGGCGTATATGAATAGAGTTCAGTTTCCCTTTAGAAAATTTGCGTTTGTATAACAGTTAGCTAGTCTAGTATTACACACACTTGTGATTATAGGTTATAAAAAGTAGTCGTTTGACAGATGTCAGTCGAAACGCAGGTACAGAAATACAATTCAAGATATACGTAGTGAAAATTAAAAACTATAACAGCCAGTTACACAAAGTGATAAAATAAAGGTGTTTCCTTTAATAAATCTGTGTTGTTTTCAGTAGTGGTAAAAAATAACCTAAAAGTTTTTTTAAATTGGCCATCCGAATTTCGAATCACGGTTTGTTCAGTCAATATGAACCGGCGGAAAAATGAAAGTAGTGCCAGAAGACAAATATTTACCGCGCTTGTAGGTAAGTAAACTTTCCTATTGTATTTTTTTCAATGTTTTAAACAATTAGTTTTAAACATAATATTATAGTATATTATATATAGTATATAAATAGTATCTTATACATAGTACTATTGTACCCACCGAAGTTTTTTTTGTTTACATTTTTAAGCTTCCCTTATTATGTCTATATCACGGAGAGCCTGACGTTTCTATGTTCATACAATGGTAATCATCACATATGTATTTATAAACTTATGAATTAAAACAGTCAACTGGTACATTTTTATGGTATTGACTATGCTTACCTTGTTGGTCAACTCGTAATGAACTAAAAGTGACTAAGTATACTCGTAGATCGTGTGAGGTATATTAACCCTAAAGAACTCGGAGAGGGATAGCAGTTCCTAACAGGAAAACTGACTATGGGAGATTATTTCAAGACTAATATAGATAGAGTACTTGATATTATCAGAGTTAACGCGAATATCATTAAAATAAAACCATTTTAATGAATTCTATCGCGATTTATTTGATGTTATCAATGATATTAAGAGAGGTCTTAACAAGAAGGGTGTTATTATATTTAAACTGAGCCCAACGTTTCGGCTGTTTTTCAGCAGCCATGGTCACGGGGAGACTAAAGACATCGTGTCGTGATTAGTGTAAATAATAAAATAACATCGAATAAATTGGGATAGAATCCGTTAAAAATAGTTTTATTTCAGTTTCACTTAATTTTATTACAATAGGTAGTTTTTATAGGTATAATTTATAATTAGTTGTACATATTTAAAGCTCCTTTTTAAAGTAGGATATTGAATGACTGTGTAATATTCGCGTTCATTTTCGAAAATAGTACTTTGATGATAAAACCTCAACATACTATTATTAGATTGATTGAATGAGTTGATAAGGAACTGCTGGGCGCATATAAAATGTAGTGGAACGAGACACGCAGGGCGGAGCAGCTATGAAGCGAATATAGAATGAAGAGAAACTGCGAGGTAAATAACTGCTAGGTGAATATTAAGTGCAGGGTGAAAACTGTGGGATAATTAGAACCTGTCAATGTAACTAACAGGAAATCGTAAGAACCAATAGCGCGTATAGATTAAGATGTACAGGTACAGGTCCCCACCAAGAGCTTCGCACCTAACGTCACCTGCAAACCGGTATACACCTGATAATTAACGAACTGGTCCAGGGTTTCCTATGGGGGTTCAGACGACGTTTTTTCCGTAAAATCGAAAATTAGCCAAATTATGGGGAGGAAGAGTTGGACAAACCAGACCACGGGCTCCAAAGTGAAAGCAAGCTCTTGCTCCGCTCAGATCAAGAAGATATTTTTTTTAATATGTATGTCCAAAAGAATCTCTTGAAAATATCAAAGATACCAATCTTCATTCTATCTGCATATAAATAACGTTTACAATTTACCTCCGGATCAGAAATTTTTGGCCAAGCATAAATTAATATTTAATCTAACTCAAAACCTACTGCGACGCGATGCTCTAAGACGAATAGCAAAGGTTTTCGAATTGAAAAATTGTAGTTGAGACTCTCTGAATGCCTAAGTACAGTTACGCTATCGAAACTATGCCTTGAGAGAAACTATATACTAATTTAAATTACATGTGGTGAATGTGTTTTGTTTTTGTAAATAGCTGCGGTTTTAATGACTTTGCTATTATCAGCTGATGCTATTTTGAATTGATGCAAAATTGCTGCACCTACAAATATTAGTGTCAATGCTACTTGGGAAGCCAGTCAAACTCTGGCTTCAAATCAAGGGGCTGCTGGTTGAAATCCACTCAACAACCCACCGTAACGCAAGCAAGCTTAGCAGTGTTAAAGAACCCGATAATGTAGCCACTTTTTTCCTACGGTTATGTTGGATTCGAACCGACTAAACCCAAGGCCATCTCCGGTTTCGAGATGGCCCCCTCGGGTTTGGGAACCACGGTGTCCCCGTGTTGCAACCGGAAAAAATGGGGAGGGGCAACGCACAGCCTACTTCTACTAGGTTGACAGGCGGCTCCACCTGCAACCTGGCCTGTGATCATAGAGGACAGAGGTCGTAAAGCGACTTCTGATTCGCCTTAGCGCCCGCTCCGCCGTCTCCTTCTCGAGCATAGAGAAAACCATACCATTGATCTCACTTTTATTATAATCAATCAGTTCGCACATTACTGCGAGTACAGCATAACAATATAAGAATTTGCATCAGCCATGTTTTACAATGTCAGAAATGTAATGTATTAGTCATACATTCATTAGTCATTAAATTCGCGTAATTCCCTATGCACACTCGTAATATTTGATTCGAGATATATGTTCGATTCCTATTGTTACACGCTCGATTTCAAACGCATGCTTGTGATTATATCACAGACTAGCCCCGCGGCTTCGTCCGTGACATACTTCACCCCCGTGAAACCTATTTATTCAATACATGCCCGTAATTCATAAGGTCTACAATATTGTATGATAGTATGTGCGATTTGTTGACATTTATGTTTACTGCTCCGATCTCCGTGGTAGTAGCGTGATGATATAATATAGTCTATAACCTTCCTGATAAATGGATATTCAACACAAAAATAAACGTTCAATTCGAACCAGTAGTTCCTGAGATAAGCACGTTCAACTAGCAAACAAACTCTTCAGCTTAAAATATCAGAATAACTAGCTGACCCGGCAGACTTCGTTCCGCTTTAGAATCAAGTTAGGTTGGTTACCTTATCAGCTGAATTTATTTCGTGAAGGTCTCTTTATATTTAATTACCCTAATTGCTAGTAGGTATAGGCACAGTATCCCGAGATCCATCCATCCGGGCCATCTCAAGCCGTAGAGGGCTCAGGGCCAGCCGGGGTTCTTTTTTATTTTAAAAACAATTTAAACTGCATTCAAATATTTTCGAAACCTCGCTTGCCGCATTCGGTAATCAATCGGTAGTTTTACTATCTATCGATAGGGTCAATCATAAGAATCAAATCTCTGTAACAAACTTGGTAAATTAAAAAAAGTAAATCCAAGATGTCTTTGCAATCGTGTGTTTCATATGTAGAGTCAAAGACGGAATTATTAGGGTTTACGAATTCCAATTTCTTAATCACCGTAGCTCTTGAACCTTTAATAAAATAATAAACAAACATGAAAATAAATATATTAATTTTGTTACCTGGGGATAATAAAACTGCTTATACAGCACTCGTCGGTATATGTATTCAACTTTTGTCGTTGACTGTACCCTGTGTTTACAAAAAAAATGTACTTATAAATGTTTATCTGCATTCTAAAACCCATAAAACTAGCTAGTTAAGCTATGCTTACTCTGTAGATAGCGCTGTGTAGTATGTCGTAGAATATTTATTTATTTTATAAAAACACATTTTATCATTGATGTCTATATTACCGAAGAATTTTGTTCTCATTTCATACATGTTTACCGCGAAAACTGAATAGACGTTTTCGTGGACAAAAGCTGATCAGAACTGAATATGTTTGGTTAGTCCCTTACTCTTACACGCATAAAAAAATCAGGAATCGGTGCTAATGGTGTCATCATCATTTTCATAGGGATTTCCCAATCGCGTGTAAAGTTTGCACTTTGGAGCCCGGGGGAAAGTGAGTACCGTCTTACCGCACAACCTCGAGAGAAAAACCTGCGCCAGAGTCTCGTCCGTGGTTTAGTATAAGGGAACGACCGTCAGATGAGGTAGGGCCCTGTACACCGGTAAGCCAGAGTCTTAACAACATAATTTAATTAAAAAAAACTACCTTCATTAATTTAGACGTCTTTACCATTCCAGCGACAATACCAACCTTTACCTATGGTATACAAATCGGCTGGCTGTCCCCTATGGGCCCACTACTCAAGTCGTCCTCCACACCTGCGCAGGCGCCACTTACAGACAACGACATCACCTGGATGGCGGCAGCACTACCGCTGGCTGGGATCTGCGGGATCCCGTTCTTCAGTTTCGCTTCAGACAGATTTGGACGGAAAATCTGTGTGATTATAGTTTCTTTACTGTCTTGTGTAAGTATTGGATGGAAACATTTTTTTCTAAAATCGACTTCGAAAAAAGAAAATTACCTACTCAGTTCGTCACAGGGTAATTACGGGTGAACCCTTTCACCTGCAAGTACGAATGAGGCTCTGGCGCAAGCGCGCGAGGAATCTTGGGGTTGGGAAGTCAGACGGCAGTAATTCCCGGCAAAGACAACAAACCAAACTAACACCGGACTCAGAAGTGTAAACTTTGGACGCAACCGGAAAATTACTAACTAAATAAAAATGGAGGATGATAACTCAGTTCGTCGAGGACTATATAATCATATTAATATTTTCAATTATAAAATATATTATTTTATAAATAAAATAAAATATTAATTTAAATATATTTAAAGTTGAAAAGTTAAAGTTCATTTAGTTCTAGTCAAAAAGTTTAAATACCCCCAGTACTCAGTGGCCAGCAATAGGCCGTGCTCCGCAATATGCAACTATAGGCCTTCATTAAGCGTAGACGTTGTAAGATTGCTTGTGTGAAGTGCCAACATTACAGTGCGCCACGATGGCCAATCTTGCGCCACTGTATACATACTTACAATTTCGCCCTGTACACAATAGTGACGGCTTGCCGTGGCCCATTACGACCCGAAACACCTAACCGCGTTGCGGCACCGCATCGCCAAAATCGGCAGTGCCACCCGACGCGACGCTAAATTCTGCGGAAGCACCGCGCCGCACATTCCAGCGTTATGACGTCACACTTGGTGACAACATGCTAGCAGTTTGCACTTTTACGTATATAACTTGCTTAATAGCTCTTCAAATGACAATATATTCATTCTAAAGAAATTAAAAAAATATCATATATTTTGCACTACAGTACCTACGGTAGTCCAACGCTACAACGCGGCATCGGTGCCGCAACGCGGTTATGTGTTTCAGCCCTTAGCGCCATTAGCGTGGGGTTAGGGGGAATACTAGTAATTTCGTTTCCTTATATTCATAAATAAATAAATGAAAAATAAAGTTAATCAGTCACGACTGCTACGAGTGTCTAAAAATATATATTATTATAATTACTTGTTTGACCTTGCACAGTTCAAAGTCATAAAATTATTATATGTTCTTACATTTTTTAATTTTATTATGTTTTTACTGATAATTCCTACACCATCAAAATATTAACCCTTAATTGCATGGAATTTTTAAATTTCTTAAATAAAATATATATTATGTATTTGAGTGTAACTAATACGGGAAAAATAATAAAAAAAATATTTATGTAATTATAATGTTTATTTATTAAAAAAAACTACAGGTATCATTTTTGATACTTCATGCGTTTGTCGCATAGAAAAATCATATATTTATTTTTTATGAAATGAAGCAAAACAATTGTTATTTCTATTGTCGCACAGAGAAACATGACATTTTGCACATAAAACAGATGTTAATTTGCGACAGTTATTAAATTTACATTTATTACGCTTATCGGCGTATTGTTTTTGATGCCCTACTTCATCATAACGGATATCTATTGATGGCATAGTTTGTTCATTTGCTCTGGTAGTTCTAGCTTTTTTTGGTGCCGTCTCTTCCAATCGAGTCAAACTTGGCCGACCGCGTCTATTTTCATAGACTGGTACCTGATACCTGCAGAGAGATTCAGCTAGCTCTGTTCTAAATTCACATAAATTCAGGATGTTTTTGTCATTTTCTCCTTTTCGAGTCAGTACTTTTTTATATAGCACCCATGCGTTTATTACACTCATATCTAGCAAATGGTAGAACAGCCGCGTCGTCCATTTCCGAGACTTCATCCTAATGCGATAGCGACCCAGGTAGCTATCCATGAGGTCGACACCACCCATGTGGGCGTTGTACTCTTTGACTACCCGAGGACAAGATATTTGCACGGTTCGTTTTAGTTTCTTGTCGTAGCGATCTATATTTTCTATAGGTTGTGATCCTACATAAGTTGAAAGTAGCAAGACTTGTTTATTATCTTTCCAACTAGTAGCTGCTAGATCCAATCCTTCATATGTTGTAACGTTTTCACAGTAAGAGCCTCTAGGGACATCAGCTTTCATGACTTCCTTTTTTTCTGGCAACTTACAGGACTTTCCGAGTCTGTTTCTTTGAACGGTGCCCAGACAGAAGATGCCTTGTGTCCATAGGTAATATAACAAAGGTACATTTGTGTAAAAATTGTCGAAGTATATGATATGGTTAACTTTCCTTGGTACAGGTCGCAACAAACGTATGACTGTATTAGACACGATACCTAAATCGGGTTCATTGGACAATCTATCAGAATGTTGTGCTCCTGAATAGATTTCAAAACTATATGCATACCCCATCAAGCAACATAAAACGAAAAGTTTGAATCCCCATTTATGGGGTTTGTTGGGGAGGTACTGTTTCATAAAGTGTGATATTTTGGTGGCACACATTTGTTCGTCACGAGAAAGTCTATGATCGAAAGGAACACTCATGAAACGTTTGTTCAAATAAGTTACTAGAGGCCTTATTTTATGTAACCTGTCATGATTGGGATCACTAGTAGGCAGATGGCTTTCATTATTATTCATATGTAGAATTTGCCTTATCTTTTCAAAACGATTCACATACAAACGATCCGCAATAGGTGCAAATCTTACTTTAGGTGACCAATACGAACGCACGTTAGGGTAATGATACACCGATGTATAAATAAGTATGCCAATAAATTTACGGAGATCCAACAGAGTGACAGTGTCTGTAAAGTTTAGGTTTGTCTGTATTGCGTACCTATTGGACTCTTGCTCTATTGACTTGAGCAAATCATCCTCGAAAAAATAAGTAAAAAATTGTAAAGGAGTAGTTAGATCCATAATGTGCTGAGGGTATACTGTGTTGCCTTTGAATGCGAAAGCTTCTTGTACTAGATCCAAGTTTTTACATTTCCAGACTAAATTGCGGGTACAAAGATTACCTATGAAATTAATCGTTGAAGAAATTGATGGTGTTGGTGGTGTTGATGAAGATTGTTCAACTTCGTCAACATTCGCTGAAGTAGGTCTGTTACTGTCAACCAAAGGTTCTGTTACCAAAGGTGGATCTTCGTCATCATCATCATTCTCTTTATCATCTTCCAAATCGCGCATAATTTCATTCGCATCAGTGTAATAATCTATATCATCTTCATCATCTTCGAAATCATCCTCTGATACATCTCCACATTCCAGTCTACTTAAATATTCCTCAATGTCTCTCTCTTTTAATTTCTTAGCCATATCTGAAATAAACGATAGCCAGTAAGCAAAAGCACCCACAACCAAAAAGTTTATAAAAATGCATAAATAAATATATAAAAAACCCGCCAAAACAACAATATCAAAACCGCAATATTGTAAGAAAGCTTGAAATTTTATCAGTTGGCAATGCATGAAGTATCATTTTTGATACCTCATGTATTCGGTTATTTTTTGTTAGAACAAAACATGCACATCACAAATATAATTATTTTATCATACTTTATGGCATACTTACTTTTCGAAGAATTTTTATGTGATACCAAACTTTTACAAATAATTCACCAAAAACTAAATTGAATTACGCGGGAAATATGTACACGTCAAAAGTTGCGATAGGGATTTTGACAATCACGTCAAAACACAGACTAAACACGACTCTATAAAATTTGTTTTATTTTCGTTCGGAAATGAGTTTAAGTTTGCTTAGATTTAAACATTAAACCGCTTGGTTTTTGAATTGGTCCTCGAAATTACTGCTAAATGTTAGGTATCAATTTTGATACCATATGCATTTAAGGGTAGCTATTTTGTACAGTGTTATATTATGTACTTCTAAATCATTATGCCTAAGTAAATAGTTTTCTGCCCTCCTTCTCCATATAAGTAGATAAATATGAACTATACCAAATTTCATATTCCACATAGGAATATGAAATTTGGCATAGTTCATATTTATCTACTCGCAATATACGTACTTAACAATTGAAAAATATATAATCCTGATCATGAGATCATGAGATGATCATGAGATATTCAAATACTTGACCAAAAACTGACGGAAAAGGGTAATTTTCAACTCATGACAAAGAATTTCACAAAACATTAAATGCATGCAAATACCTATTCTAAACAAAAACCAAAGAATAAAATTAGATAAGTACTTAACGTAATTCGTTCGTAGTAACATTTATTCGTAATTGTAATGAGATGTACTATTGTACTACTGTACTACTACTGTACTATTTATTTTACACACACAGTTTAACAGTACCCTTTTTTTTTTTTTTTTGTCGTGCGGAAATCCCTTCGGATACCCCCCCGCCGGACAGCGGGGGCGGTTATGTCGGGCTTGCACCGACTAAAACCGCACGCCGTCTCGGGTCTTCAGACGCCGGGGTGTAAGGTTACCCATAGAGCATATCCCTCGCACCCCGACTGACCCTGGGCCATCTCACCACTAACAGCATCGCTCATCCTGTCTCCTCTGAAAGCAGAGGAGTACGGAGAGCGATGTGTTCCCGCCACGTTGGGTATTTGCCGACGATCAATGCCAACCCTATGAAGGGGAAGCCATTGACCGCCGCCCAGGGTGTACCGGCCGCTCCGATTCCGTTCCCCCCGGACTGCAGCGGGATCGGAATCGGAGCGACACTCGAGGAGGTTACCCAACACACACCCCAGTTTAACAGTACCTTTTTTTTTTAATTTTTTTTTTTTATCGTGCGGAAATCCCTTCGGATACCCCCCCGCCGGCCAGCGGGGGTGGTTATGTCGGGCTTGCACCGACTAAAACCGCACGCCGTCTCGGGTCTTCAGACGCCGGGGTGTAAGGTTACCCATAGAGCATATCCCTCGCACCCCGGCTGACCCTGGGCCATCTCACCACTAACAGCATCGCTCATCCTGTCTCCTCTGAAAACAGAGGAGTACGGAGAGCGATGTGTTACCGCCACGTTGGGTATTGGCCGACGATCAATGCCAACCCTATGAAGGGGTGAAGGGGAAGCCATTGACCGCCGCCCAGGGTGTACCGGCCGCTCCGATTCCGTTCCCCCCGGACTGCAGCGGGATCGGAATCGGAGCGACACTCGAGGAGGTTACCCAACACACACCCCAGTTTAACAGTACCTAAGCACAAAATAATTGTGTACATACATATAGTCACGCCTCTTTCCAATTAGGGTAGGCAGAGACAACATCTTTCCACTTGCTACGATCCTGGCATACGCCTTTCGCTTCTTCAACTTTCATAATTGTTTTTATACATGCACGTTGGTTACGGATACTTCTGACCGGCCTTTATTCAATACGTCCGCGTAGCATGTAGGTCTGCATATTAACAGCTAGTGCTATATTTAATTGCATAATTATTATGAAGCCGCATTGTGAGACGCGTACTCCTCCTTTCCACACTTAATTTGATTAGGTTAACTTTCTACTACCGTCTGACCCCTCAACCCGAGAGGAAAGCCTGCACTAGAACCTCATTCGTCAATAAGCAGGTATAAAGACGACCAAAGTGTTACCTGGGCAGGGCCACTAACAAATCAACATGCGCAGCTATCTCTTTATATTCGTGTAGCTAACTACAAAACAAAGCATTATAAGATGCTTTACCGGTTTTTAATGTATTAAATTCTAAGCGAAAAATACTTGTAGGGATGTCCATATTAAGATTTCGCAACTGAAATGTCAAATTTTATACCTACCATTACAGGCTGTAAATAAATTAATTATATAATATTTCTAAAGTGTATAATTAAATAACAGTCTGCAGTACTGTACTTTAGTAGATTATAAATCTCAGTCGTTATCACACAATAATTTTATTCCCTTTCTGATTTCAGATATCTTGGACGATGAAACTATTAGCAATCATGCCAGTGACTCTTATAATCGCCAGGGTTATAGCCGGTCTTGCTGCGGGGGGTTGCTTCGTAGTTGTCCCTGTATATGTCAAGGAAATTTCTGAAGACAGTCTTAGAGGAGCTCTTGGGTCTTTAGTGATGACTGTTTGTAAGCTAGGGGTGATATTCGTGTATGCTGTTGGGATGGCAGTGTCGTATAAGGCGAACCAAGTTGTGTATTTGGCTGTGTCGGCCGTGCATGTGATCCTGTTCTGTTTTATGCCCGAATCTCCGAATTATTTGCTCAAAATTGGGGAGGAAAAGGTTAGTGCGTGTGAATTCTTAAGGATGTCTTCTTATTATTAAAGGGTGTATGGGGCTCCACCAAGACGGGGCCAAGCCAACCTCACCTGCAAGCGGGTGATTGACGACTTAGACTCTGGCGCATGTTTTCCTCTCGGGGTTGGGAGGTCAGACGGCAGTTGCTCCCAATAAAGCTCCAAGGTAAAGGCCTCGGTTGCAACCGAGAACCACGTTGAGATGATGATGATAAAAAATATATTTATCAGAAAATACGAGTGACACACTTTTGGACTATACAAGCATATTCCTCTATTTTCTCCCTGAAAACAAGGAGGTTTTGTGTGACTTATATATATATGAGTAGGTAGCTATATTTATATAACGTTATTACGCATAACGTTTTTAAGAAAGCTGCGAGAACGATATCCTGGCTCCGAAGCCTGCACAAAAACCACAAGATAGTTACGGAGGAGCTGCACAAGCTGAAGGAGGAACAGAGACAGTACGAAGAGACGCCGCACATCACACTCCTCAGTGTTGGTAAAGTACGAACACTTCAAATAGCGTTTTAATTTAAACAAACTTATAAACCTTAGAGGCCCAAGGCTACCTCAACTGCAAGGGCTGCAAGTCAGCGCACCTGCTATATAACTGACGAGGCTCTGGTGCACGCTTTCCTGTCTGGGTTGGGAGGCCAGACGGCCGTCGCGCTCGGAGAAGTCGAAACCAATCAAAAATCATAAGCGGGCCTCGTACTCTAAAGTGAACATTTTTGACGCAACTGGAAGCCCTCATCATCATCATCTACATCTTGGCTTTAGTCGCGATCGCATCTGAGGTTCACACCTTGAAGTCCGGAGTCCTCTTTCCGGCTTTTAGTCCTTCACTTCGCACGGTCTTGGGCATCCATGGTCACGCACGTATTTCACGCATGTCATTATTTACGACTACAAACCAGCACTTCTTGGGTCTATGCTTCCTACCGGAACCCGGCGGAGGCAATATGGCCAGACATTTGTTACCGCGAGCTTATAAACCCTCGTACTGCATTCAAAGCAGAAGGGAAGAAGAATTGGAAAAAGGAAAGGAGCTAAAAGTCTTCGCCAGTCTTTCTAGGGCACACTAGATTCTCTTACCACACAGGTCGATATTTCGGTCACTCGGTTTTAGTCGGTTTGAGTCCGACCTTATCGTTAGCTCCAGTGAGGACTTCGCCATATCTAAGGAATCGTTGCTTACCCGGTTCAACTTGCCCTTAAATACTAGGGCAAAGTATAGCTCTGTAAGCTTATAATAGTCATCACCATCTGGTAATTTGAGCTACCTGATGGTAATAATGAACTACCCGTCCTGGATATGGACTTCTTCCGATTTAAATTCGTAGAAAAAGTTAGCATCGGTACCATAACATAACATAACATAACTTCACGCCTGTATACCCGAAGGGGTAGGCAGAGGTGTATTACACCCACGTTTCGCCAGTTATGGTTAGGTCCCAATGTAATAGGGGGCGAGCCTATTGCCAACTACCGGGCACATTACTAAGCCAGCGATAATCAACATTTTTAATACACACATAACTTCGAAAATTCAGAGGTGTGTGCCCGGGGCGACTGGGGATCGAACTCGAGACCTCGTCTCGGCAGTCTGTTACGTCCACCACTGGGCTATCGCCGCTTTCGGTATCGATACCAATTGCTTCAAAATGTCATTTCATTTAATAAAAGAGTACTAAAAAGAAGTACAGTCATCCTTAGAAGTTGCTGAACGCTCATAGCTCATTTACACTCACGCCTCGCATTTCGTCTCGCACCAGTGCGTGTGCTAATCAATTTATGTTCACACCCTCGTGAAGCGGTTAGTAGTCTTTGGACTATCAACTATGGATCCCTTTGACTCGTGCCAAAAAAAGCGAGAGTGGCGAGACGAGCTGAGGGCCGAGGCACGAGTCCACATTACATACGCGTCTCGTGATTCGGCTCGCGGCTCGTCTTGCCACGCGCACAAGGGTATTAACGAGCTATAACCAATTTACAAACGATCTTTACATTAATTTATAATAATAAATAATAAATATTCTACGACATTCTAAACAGCGCTTTCTATAGACCCAAAGTAAGCATAGTTTAACTAGCTTGTGTTATGGCTTCCAGAATGCGGATTAACTTACTTATATACTTTTTTCGTAAATACATACATATTATACATAGAAACACCCAGACCAATGCAAATAGACATATTCATGCATACAAAATATTTGCACTGAGCGGGAATCGAACCCGCGCCCCCTGTCGTGGCAGTCGAATGCACTACTACTACGGCACAGATGCCGTTATTTAAATATAATAAGTAAATAAGATTGCAGTATGTGTAACATAACATAATTTCACGCCTGTATCCCGAAGGAAGTTAAGGTCCCAATGTAATAGGAGGCTAGCCTATTGCCATCTACTGGGCACATTATTAAGCGAGCGATAATTAACATTAGTAAGTGTAATCTTTTTTATATATAAAAATAAATTGCTGTTCGTTAGTGTCGCTTAAACTTGAGAACGGCTGGACCGATTTGGCTAATTTTGGTCTTGAATTATTTGTTGAGGTCCAGAGAAGGTTTAAAAGGTAAATAAATATGGAAGTTGTTATCGATTGAGGCAGTACGTAGTCTGCCGGGTCAGCTAGTAATATATAAATTTTAATGATACAATATCCCTTTAGTCGCCATCGACCAACTATAACTAGTTGTGCTACGGGTAACTATTTTTGTAATCTTCATACGCCAAATTTAATATATTTTTTTGTAAATGTTAAACTAATACCTATAGCGACTGTATGTACTACTATAAATTAATTATATTCTTTCTTACAGTCCAAGACCACACGACGTTCTCGGCACTCCGGATGACACTGGTCCTGATGGCGATACAGACGCTGTCAGGGTGCTTCGCCCTCATGAACTACGCGGCGGACGTGTTCCAGCGCGCCGGCACCGAGTGGAGCCCTAACACGTTGGCGCTCTTCGTTGGATCCTTGCAGCTGGCTGGGTCGTTCTTCACGACTGTTTCGATTGAGAAGTTTGGCAGAAAGGTACCAATATTTTTATTTATTTCATAAAAGATTACTGCTATGTTGTCATAAATTTTTACTATAGTAATTACACTCATGCCTATCATGGACGTAAGTAAATTCCATAGAGACAAATATACGCTGACTACCCTAATAATTTTCTAACTATACAAAGAAAATGAATAAATCATAAGACACAACTAAGGGCACGACGAAGTAGTCGCTTTAAAAAAATTATCAACATCTATAGTTCTAGGTAGCCGTGATACCGACCGACATACCGACGGTTACCTAACCGTGACACGTATGTCGGTCGTAAATCGATAAATAAGACGAGATTTTATGTTATGAAGATCTGCACTAATTCAAAATTCAATTCGACGCGTCACTAGTTTGGTGTGTGCGACTAAACGACGATTTGACTAAGACTAGCCTGGCTAGTATTGCTTGACTTTTCAACGTGCTAAACTCCTCGGTTTAAACTTACCTACGAGCCCCTCTATGAGGAAACTTCGGGAATAGTGTGAATTTGAAATGACGAGCGGTATAGTGAAGGAAAATATAAATGAATAATATAATAACATGCTAAAATTATTCTATAACATAAATTAAATTTTAATTATCAATGCAGATATCTTAATTTACTTATAAATTCACTCCACCGACAGAAACCGTTCCTATCCACTTTACACCATTTCAGTTCGCGTAAAACTCTTTGCGGTGGATCCTCTGTAGAAAATTTTACTCCTTTTCTTAATTGTGACCACGATGCATAAATGTGTTCTATTTTCAAATAATCATTTTCATTATCTGTCCATCTCTGAAAAACAAATTTGCCGCCAATAGGGAACATCTCGAATTGATTAGGCAAACGCATTGCTTTAATCCCCATTGTTTCAGCAATGGACACCTGATTAAAATCATGTCCAACTATTAACGTTAATTTTGGCTTATTATCATATTCAAGAAAGGTTGAAGTCAAGAGATGTAACAGTCGTGCTCCAATATCTTTAGCTACTGTTCTGTATCTTATGGACAGGTCTTGTCGCACGACTTCACTTATGGTTTCCCATTGATTAGGCGTCCTCACAAGTCCCCATGCAACATCTTCTATCGGTAAGCCGTCGTAGTAACTCATTGTAAAATAATCCATGACTGTAGACCCTATATACAAAGGACCATACACCCTAAGTTCTTGATTAAGTTCAAAAGATATGTTACTTTTACTCACATCTGTCAACTCACATATTGATTGAGTATGACATATTTCTGAATGCTTAACGTCCAGTATTTTGTTAAGTGCTGATAGACCTGCTCTCAATTTGTGCTTGTTCAATTTACGATTAATTTCTTTAACCACCATGGTTTTAAAAGCATCACTATTGTTGTGAATTACTGGTTCAAAAATATGATCCCTTTCTTCGTTGTTATTGGTGATTTGGTGATTCACCGTCACGTTGCACCCTCTAAACGCAGACTCAACGAAGGCTTTTGCTGTTTCTATAGTCCGGTTCACAGAATTCGCATAAACGTACACTGCGCTATCACACGGACACTTTTCAGGTAAAAACTGTTTACTTTTAAACCACTCTGAGAAATAGTCACCCATATATCCTTCTAGTAAAGCTCCTTTTCGCGTTAAAAATCCTGGTTCATCGTAAATTTTCGGCAATTTTTTGGGTGTATATTTAGACAGATGGGTTCCCAAAGGTGTACGAATGTTATGCCTACTGAGAATTAAAACCTGTTTTAATTTTAGACCTTTTGTGTGAATTCCACTGCATACATATATTAAAAATAATAGTAGAAAACTCAGATACATTTTGAATGTTTTCATAGCGTTTGATTACGATTTGTTACACACACAAGGAATTATTAATACCATAAACTTTTTTGAATGCAACCATACGTGGCCAAACTTTATTTAATACTAATTAAGATACAAATAAAAAGTAGGTATTGAAGATAACGAAAAATCCAGTTTCTTAATAAATTCATGAATACATATGAATAAACTTATTTTTAGATAATATTAATGGAGAAACCGGCTCTTTTCTAACTCATCATATTGTAAATAATGTTCTTTTAATGACCTCATCGGATAAGAAGAAGAATAATAATAAATATAGTAGGACAAAGTACACAAGGCCATCTAGACCCAAAGTAAGCAGAGCTTGTCATATGGGTTCTGGAATGCGGATAAACATACTTAAATACTTTTTTTTGTAAATAAATACATATACATATATATGTATAGAAACACGGAAACGAACCCGCGACCTCTGGCTTCACAGTTCTACGTACTACCGCTACGCCACAGGGGTCTTCGAAATTTTAATACTTGCTATCCTTAGTGGGTTATAAGTACTAAGGATAGCAAGTATTAAAATTTCTTCTTATTTGAACACATATATTTGAACACGTGCGCGAATTTGTGTGCAGTGTTGTTGCCAACTATTTTTTACCGTAACCACCGAAATCCCCTCGGATACCCCCCGGCCTCGGATACGGCGGGGGGCGCCGGCCAGCGGGGGAGGACTATGTCGGGCTTGAACCGACTAAACACGCAAACAACAGACGCCGGGGTGTAAGGCATTTCCCTCGTACCCCGACTGACCCTGGGCCATCGTCGGTTTCGAGACGGCCCAGGACCTAAAGAAAAGCTGACTGAACTCATTGTGTCAAAGAGCCTTTCCGTAACAAAAAAACATCGTTTACATGTTAGTGGTTTAAATAGCTACTTACGCTTACTGTTGTAAACTAAAAAACCACAATTAAATCCGCACTATAACGAGGAATCTAAACCACCAGCTTCAATGGAAAATCCGCAAAGAAATTTGGCAACATTGTTTGTGAACAAAGCCTGTCTAGCAGGTCCAACCAACACGTTTTCAGTCATTTACATTTGTCTGGTACCGGCATTAAATAAAATATACTTAATTGAAGTTAATTTATCGTTAAGTTCGCTTGTTAGTTGCTTGTCATTCAGGTGACTTAGGTACCTCCAAGCGAAGTGAACATGGGTGAACAAAGTGGAACTTAACGTCTGTTTATTTCACCACTTAAGATTGGCACTTAAGGTCTTTTTGGGGCCTTATCAAAATCTGCAAAAACGACATGGGGATTTCATTTATCGGTATTATCAAAGTTCATGAAGGCTACAAAAAAAAGTATTATCCTTCCATCTCTGAAAAACTATTTTTCCACCAACAGGAAAACCTTCTAATTGATAAGGCCAACGTATTGCTTTAAAGCATATCTATAGGTAAGTACTATTATAAAATTGTAAATTGGCTGTCTGTACAAAACTAGAATTCATGATACTGTCGGAAGTTTACGCGAATGTAATTATTGAAATTGTTGAAATAAAACTATTTTGGTTTTATTTCAACAGTTTCATTTTATTTATTTGAGGTTATTTTATTATTTACATCTTCCCGTGACCATGGCTGCTGAAAAGCAACCGAAACGTCCGATATTGAATCCGACGTTTCGGTTGCTTTTCAGCAGTGAATAATGAAATTACATCAAATAAATCGCGATAGAATCGGTTAAAAATAGTTTTATTTCAATACTTGAATTCAATGAAATTTTTGAAGAAATTAGTATGCAAACTCTTCCTTTAGATTTAGATCGGGAAAAGAGAACATCTGCAACACACAATAAAGTTTGGTGGAACGTATAGGTACGTGCCGAACTTCAAAAGTTATTGGTTTGGATGTGCTTGGAATATCTTACATTATGATTGCTTTATAATTATATTTTGTAAATGTTTTCATAATTACCAAACGTTATTCACGGTTTGTATGAACAATTGATTTTTCGCATTTCATCAACGTGTTTGATAAAAATAAGCGTGTGTTTATTTCTCAAAAGAAAAATAAGAAAAGAAATATTATATTTAAAAAATCCAATCCCGCAGGGGGAACGCACAGGTAGATTTCGTGAAGCAATTAATATTATTTTATATAGAGAACTACGGACTTTAAACAGTTAAATATTTTTTTCCTCGAAAACGGCAACTTTTAGCGAAAAACTTTTCAGTCATTTATTTAAGTCTTAAAAATGGCCTATCGATTAAAAATGTTTCCGACGGCAAGAAAGTTCACCGGTTAGAAGTTATGATTTTTTTCCCGAAAAATTTTGGTTTTTCCCCCCTCCACTTTTAGTTAAAGTTTAATCTTATAGGTTTATAATTAAAAGTTTTTGGTATTCATGTATACTATGGGATAAAATTAGAATGGTTCCAATATCTTTCATGGAACGTGAAATTTTGAGGAAAAACTGATTTCACAAAAAGTGAGGCCCTACCGTCCCCTTAGGCCGGATTCCACCCGTTCACGAACTTAAACTAAGTTTACACCCAAGCAATTTTTGACCGCAGTTTGAAAGCGATCGGGGCAAAAATGCGACCGTGAGAGTGCCGCAAATTTTGGGAAGTGGAACCATACAAACATATATATATATATATATGTTTGTATGGTTATATATATATATATAATAAATAAAATAATATATATATATAAACTTTTTGACCAGTGGTCATTTCGGACTCAGGGGGTCATAACTAGACCTCCTATGAAGATTTTTTTTTAAAATTCGACAGTAGTCAAGAAACCAATAGGTAGATCGATTTAATCGAAATCTACCTAAAAAACGACGGGTTGCACTCCGTGAGTGCCGGCAGAAGTGGAAACTTGAATATTAACGTTGTGCATTTTTGATATTTTGGAATGGCTAGGGAATAATTTTGCACGAATTGCTTTAATTATCAGTATAAAAGTACTATCATTTATGTGGTAACATACAATATTCATTTATTGCGCTATCGTACACAAACATGACAATTTATATTACATTAAAAATTTAACACTTCAGAACTATTACAACTATTTTACATTAAAAAGTTTATCTCTCAGAAAAATCAACTTACATCCATAATTTCAACGACTTTATCACCATCATTATTACCAGAACCATCATCGCCAGTATATTTATAAAGTACTCACTCATTTTCTTTCGCTATTTCTTCGTCACTTTTTGCATTAGTAGATGCACTTTGTGTAATTTCCATTTTATATCAATAGATTTATGGCACAAAGTAGAATAAATATAACAAAAATTTATATGATGACAAAAAGTGTTTCTTGCGCTTCGGTCGGAATCGATCTCAGTCTTGACTCATTAGACAAACGCGCCACCAAGATTGTTAAGTACAGTGTGAAATTAGCGCTTCTAAATTTGTTGTCTTACGATGAGGTCACGAGTTTACTGACGCGAGTTTAACCTTTTTTACCCATTACAAAAAGAAGAAGTGCACAACGCCGCTAAAGAAATTTTCACTTCAAAAATGCCTGGTTGACGTCGTTGAATATAACATATATTTAATTATGTAGATTAAGAGCCCAGGTCGGCTGCTAGCTGCTGCATGCGTTTACGTCGGAGCAGTGGTGTCTTCTATATAAGGCACAAATCAGTTCTGGCGTGGAATACTAATCTCATCTTTGGGATGGATCTGCTTACTAGATGCTCTCGACAGGTTGCAGCGACGTACGGTCCGCATCATTGGGAGTCCTGAGGTCACCAACACCCTCGTGGTTTGTAATAGTCGACTCCACAAGATTAGTAATTCCTTTCAGGGTAACTGTATACGCTTCTACAACAAGCTTCCTAGTGAAATGAAGAATCTACCTCTTCATAAATTTAAAAGCCAAATTAAAAGTAAACTCTGCCAAAAAGGCTACTATAAAATTCAAGACTATTTAGACGACAAACAAGCTTGGATATGAACTGTTTGCTCTCTTTCTATGCTACTCAAATGAAATATTGTACTTAGGTTATGTAAATATGTTTGTAAATAGACCAAAAAAAATTTTTGCTGCACCATCAAGACTTGGAATTCTTTACCAATGCACGTGTTTCCTTCTTCTCACAGTCCCGGGTCCTCTAAGCGGGGCGGGAAAAAGCATTTGATGAGGCCGTCAAGCTGAGAGCCACCATTGTAGCATTATCGGTGTCTGTAATGGTGACCCTCATTCCTGAGACTTTATGGTTAGAATGCCATCAGGTGACGTGAAGTCATATTGACCTGACCATGATACAAAAAAAGATAAAAAGAGGTATAGGTACCATTTCAATCGAAATATAATGGCTAATAAATCAATATGCATATTATTATTCTCCAAAATTTAAAGTTGGCCTTAACTCCAAACAATGAAAATAGACTGTAGCAAAAGAACGACTACAGTAAGTAAATCAATTTAAATCTCGTAATTTATTTATAAATTCGTTCCAAGGACAAAAACCGTTCTCGTCCACATTACACCACTTTAATTCTAGCAAAACTCTTTGCGGTGGATCTTCTGCAGTAAATCTGGTTCCATTTCTCAACTGTGACCACGATGCATAAATGTATTCTATTTTCAAATAATCATTTTTGTTATCTGTCCATCTCTGAAAAACTATTTTACCACCTATAGGACAATCCTCGAATTGATTCAGCAAATGTATTTCTTTAAAATCCAAAGCATAAATAGCAGAGATTTGGTTTACATCATGACCCACTATTAACGTCATTTGTGGCATATAATTTTTCTGAAGGAAAATCGAAGTCGATATTTGTAATAATGGTAATGCGATGGGTTTAGCCATAATAGCAAATGCTACATACTTCCACTGTCGAGCAACTTCAGTTATAAGTTCCCAATTCTCAGGCGTTCTCACAAGCCCCCATGCGATGTCTTCCATCGGTAAGCCTTCGTAATATCTCAGTATAAATGTGTCCACAACTTTGAAACCTATATTTAGCGGACCCGTCACCCAAAACATATAGTTACCTTCAAAAGAAATATTAGTTTTGGTGCTATCGGTCAAGTCACAAAACGATTTCGTGTGGCATATTTCTGAATTATTAAAGTCCAATATTTTATTCAATAGTGACAAACCTGCGTTCAGTTTTGTATCATTGAGTATACGATGAATTTTTGTAAACACCATTGATTTGTAAGCATCAGTGTGATTATGAAGTACTGGTTCAAAATTAGGATCCCATTCTTCCTTATTAGTGGCGATGCCGTGACTCACCGTTACGTTGCACCCTTTAAATGCTGATTCAACAAAGGCTTTCGCTGTTTCTATAGTTCGATCTACTGAATTTGCATATACGTGCACAGTATCTTCACCTGGACACTTTTCTGGGAAAAGTTGTTCGCTATTAAACCACTCTGAGAAATATTCACCCATATATCCTTCTAATAGAGCTCCTTTTCGTGTCAAATATCCAAGACCTAGATCCTCACGAAGTATCGGCCATTTTCTGGTTGTATATATTTGCAATTGGTTATTCATAACTGTTCGAATATTATGTCTACTTAATATTACAACTTGCTTCAATTTCAGATCATTTGTATCTCTTCCTTTGCATGAAACGACAGATAACAGTAGTAACCAAAAACACAGATTCATTCTGATGTTCTCACAAGATGATCAACTCTACTTAGTACAAAACACAATTAATTATAACAGAAAGTTTTGACCTAGTGAAACTATAGGTACGGATCACCAAATGACTGGTTTAGATACGCATAATAAAATTCTGAAATATAATACATTCGTGGTATCGTTACAAATTTATACAAATAAACGAAATTGAAGTGTCTGTTTGTAATATTAAAATAACAGCTATTTAATGATTGCATATAAATGTATACACGGTATAACAAAAATACAAATGTTTTCTGTCTGTTTCGGTTAATATTCGAAGTGGCTGGATTTCGACAGGATTTTTACTGCAGATACAAAGCGTTATTATTTCCAACGGGGACGCCGATGACCTGGCGGGTGATCAACCCTTCCTCAGTGGGTCATTTCACCCATTTCCCCTGATCCTTCCTTTTGGGATGGATGTGGTTACCCAGCAATCACGGCGTTCCGTCGAACCTACCTGTGTCCTTGCAAAATCTTAGGATCTGGTCCACCTTCAGATCCTCCAAGTCTTCTGTGTCCAATATATCCAACCCCATTGTCTCCCATCTTATCAGTGAGTACATGGGGCATTCGGCAAGCAGGTGTAAGCTGGTCTCGTCATCATCCATGCACTCTGGGCATCTGGGGTCGGTTTTGACGCCTATCAGTGTCAGGTGCCTGTTCAGTCGGCTGTGTCCTGTTAACACTTCTATGACGCGCCTCATGCTTACTCTAGAGAGGTTTATTAGTTGGCTCGTCCTTTTTTTGTCTAGGCCTTTTATGAATATCTTCGACTGTCTCATGCCTGTCGATGATTTCCATCTCCGGTTGGTCTCTGCTTCAATGCTTCGGCTGATGACTCCCTTGGTTATTTTGTGAGCGATTGGTGGCCGGGGCTCCGGGCCAACCTGGTTTTCATCAGCTCCTTTCCTGGCCAGTTCATCTGCTATTTCGTTGCCTGTGTTACCCTCGTGTCCGGGTACCCAGGCAATCGTCACGTCAGCTGTTCTGGACAACTTTTCCAATGACTTTTTGGACTGTTTGACAACAGCTGATGTTGTCTCTACTTTGCCAAGTGCTTCAGCGCTGCCTGGCTATCGCTGTAGATGGTGACCTTTCCCATGTTGTTTAGGTGGCCTGCCATTTCTGCGCATTCCATGATAGTGAAAATTTCTGCTTGGAAGACACTTGCAAACTTTCCTAGAGGTATTGACCTATTTTTCTCTGTACCGTCTGAGGACTTGATGTGTACTCCGGAGCCAGAGAGCTTAGTTGTTTCCTTTCTGGAGCCGTCTGTGTAGCAGATGGTGCCATTGGTGTTCATCTGCCAGTCGTCTCTCGGTCCTATGTGTATTCTGTACTTCTTATCGAAGGTCCTTCCTTTCTTTATCAGATCATTGTTTGAAAGGATCATTGATAGCTTTTCTTCGTAGTCTTGACTGATCATAGCATGGCCCTCATCAAATGTGTTGCCAGTCCATAGGCCAGTACTGTTCAGTTTGAACCATTGTTCAATCGCTCTCTTTTTCGTTTCCAAATCTAGGGGGTTCAGGCTCAGTATGATCTCAAGCACGGCCGGGGGTGTAGTCCTCATCGCACCGGTGGTCATCAGGGCCGCCAGTCTTTGAACTTTGTCTAATTCTTGTTTGTTCCTTCCTATGTTGGCTTTATGCCACCATACTAGGGCGCCGTGTAGGATTCTCGGCATGATGATTGCCTTATAGATCCAGAGTACTGTGGCTGGCTTTATTCCCCAGCTTCTTCCTATTGCACTTTTGCATTGCATCATGGCCATTTTCGCCTTTGAGCATGTGTTGCTTATATGAGTCTTGAAGGTCAGCTTGCTGTCCAGTGTGACTCCCAGATACTTGACTTCTTTCACTACTTCCAAGTCATGACTATCTAGTCGTACTGGTTCAGCACTTACAATTTTCCTTTTGTTGATGAAAAGAACTAGTTTCGTTTTGTCAGGGTTGAGGTTGAGGCCTTTGCTCCTGCACCATCCTAGTGCTTCTTTCAGACCTCTGTTCATGATATAGCACATGACACTGAGGACTTTGCCTGTGATTAGGAGCACACCGTCATCAGAGTATACCTGTGTATATATGTGCATCCTATTTATCTTGTTGACTAGCTCGTCTATTAGCAGACACCACAGTAGTGGCGATAGACATCCACCTTGAGGGAAGCCTCTCCTAGCTATCACCGTGCGCCTTGTTCCTGCTATCTCTGCTTGTATCAATCGGTGTTTTAGCATGTTTTTCACCCATTCTGATATGTCTTTATCTATGCCTTCGCGGTTTAGGGTATCCTCTATTGAGGCCGGGGTTGCCTTGTCGAAGGCACACTCGACATCGGAGAAGCAGCCCAATGCATATTCTTTGTTGCTTATGGATCTTTGCACATTGTTTACCAAGTTATGGAGTGCGGTCTCAGTTGACTTGCCGTCCATGTACGCATGTTGGTTATGGTGAAGTGGAGATCCGCTTTTGACTATTTGTTCTCTTATTATTCTATCTAGTATTTTCTCTAGTGTCTTTAGTAAGAATGAGGAAAGACTAATACATCTAAAGGCTTTAGCCTCTTGGTACGTAGCCTTGCCCGGTTTAGGTATGAAGACCGCTCTTACTTCTCTCCATTTCTTTGGGATGTATTTCATTCTGATGCTGCTATTGTATAGAGCCAGAAGATAGTCACTTATGTACTTGATGGCTATTTGTAGCATTTTTGGGAAAATCTCGTCTGGTCCAGCGGCTTTATAGGGCTGGAATGACCGGACATTCCACATTATGTGCTCTTTTGTGATTAGTGCTTTCTCCGCCGTCTCCACTGTGGGATTCGTGTCGGTTGGCGTTTCATCACCTGTGTATTCTCCGCATTCTGGAAAGTGTTTCCAGCATCACTTCTAGTATCTTTTCCGGGTCGGTTATTAATTCGTCTCCGTTCTTGATACTTCCTAGTTTGCAGGTGTTGGTTTTTGAGAACATTTTTACTAGACGCGCTGTGTCGGGGTCTTTCTCTACTCCTTCGCAGAAAGCTTTCCAGCTATTTCTGTTCTCCCTTCTGCATTCTTTCTTAAATATGTTTCTTTCTCTCTTGTATATGAGCCAGCTTTCCTCATCGCCCTTTTTTTGGGCTTTTCTGAGAGCTCGTCTGGTCATTTTTCTTTTCTTCTCTAGTGCCCTTGTCCACCAGGGTTGTCCTTTACCTGGTTTGATCTCTTTGAGTGGGCATGCCTTATGGTATGCTTCTCTTAGAGCTTCATCCAGTCTGTTGGCCTCTTTTTCTATCTCTCTGCTGTCTTTTAGCGAGGTTTGGTTGCCTGGGCTCCACTTTTTTATGAAGAAGTTCGTATGTAGTCCAGTCTGTTTTCCTCGCATTCCTAAGGTTTTCTCAATTTTGGTTCCCAGACTAAAAGTTATTCGTCTGTGGTCCGATTTCGAGTCGCTTTCGTCTACTTTCCAGTCTGTTATGTACCGGCTTATCCTGTCTGTGACGATTGTGATATCCAGTACTTCTCTTCTAGTTTTGGTAACGAATGTCGGCGTTTTGCCTTCGTTTATTATGTCAAAACCTGTTGCGCTTATAAAATCTAATAGTAAGTCACCTTTAGTATTGCAGTCTGTGCTGCCCCATACCACATGGTGGGCATTGGCATCACAACCTAGAATAATCGGAATGTTCTTACCTTGGTATTTTCTTATTATGTCTTCCATTTCTTGTGATGGTGGTTTGAAGTCTGCCTCACTGGGTAGATATGCGGAGACTAAAAACACCCTCTCTTTGTTGCCTGTGTTCGTCTGTATTGTCGCTGTGGCCCTAGCAAGGTCACTGTAACAATCTGCCTTTATTATACCTAAAGATCTTACCCTACTGCTGGCATATATGCATGCCCTAGGAGTTGACTCACCCATTTCGTGGTAGATGATTTCTCCTCCCAGGGAGCTGAGCCCTGACACACGTCCTTTTGCGACGTATGGCTCTTGCAGTAAAGCAATGTCTATTTTCTCATCCACCACGTGTCTGCAAAACTCGATCATAGCGTCGCGGCAGTGGTGTAGATTTACTTGAACTATTCTTATTTTTTGTGTGTGTGTTTGTGGTGTGTTATTGTGTCTGTACATGTATGGTGTTATTGTGTTTGTGTGTCTGTGAGCGTTAGTGCTCCCTCCCTTTACTTCGTCACATCGGTGGACTCTTGCCCAGCCAAGACGGTTGCAGTAATGCAACGCTTGGCGGGGGAGTCCGATCGCTCCGTGTCGTAGGGAGGGGATGTGTCGTGTTTTGCTCTGGGCGTACGACGACCTGACGGCTGACGACCGCAAACCAAACTCCCCACCAACAGGGTGGGGAGTTTGCTTTGCCTTCGTCACCCCCTTTGGGGCTTTCGTCCTCGCTCCATTTTCCCCTCCTTCAGGCCCGGAGCTGTGTGTGTCTGGCGCCTGTTGTGTGCTGTTTGGGATCGAGCGCTGTAGGTACGGTCTGCCTTCGTCAGTGGCGAAGGCAGAACGAGACCTGCGGGGCTGCGGACTGAACGTTACTGCCGCGTTCTACAGGTTCTTCTCCCTGTGCCTTGGTGTGAGGGTTGGTGGGATGGACTGGGCATGGGCATGTGCACTTGTCAGGGACTTGAGTTGGTCCTTTTCCCAGGACCCGGGCATACACTTGTGTGGCTTGGTATTTGAGCCACACGTGGGCTTTCGCTGCTTCTACAGGGACTCCCACCACAAGTCGTACTCCCAGTGGCAGTATTTCCTTGCGGATGAGAGTCCACTCCGACAGCTTTAATTCCTCCCTGTAGTTGTTCTGGATCCTGATGAGTTCCAGCGGGTCAATGCGTCGACCTCCAGTGCTGCCAGGGAGCCAGATGGATAGCCTGTGCATATCCAGCTTTCTGGGCTTTAATGGGACGCCGTACCACTCTCCGAAGTCGCAGCCAAGCAGCCAAGTCATCGCCTCCTCGGTGTTCGGGCTTACGAGGAAGTATCCTACCAGCCTATCCTATCGGCTACCAGTCCCGATGCCGCGAATGAGAGGCTTTTGCCGCTTACCCCGTCTAGAGCAGCTTCCTCGATCTTGTCGACTAGTCTTATTCTAATTTCAGCTGCCGTAGCATCCATCGCCGCGCCATCTCCCCGGTGGATGATAATCGAGTGATCACTTTGGCCCGCGTTGGGTCGTCGTGGTCCCTCGTTACGTGGGGTGGGTTGTGGCTTCGGACGCTTCGGTGGTCGCTGCTGCGTTCGCTCCTCAGGGTCTGTGCCCTGCCTTTTCATCTTTGTGGCTCTTGACCTGTTTACCTCTCCACTCGGTATGGCCGTCTCCCTGCTGGTTGACGCACCGGATTTGGTGATCCACGCGCCATCAGCTTGCTTGGAGCTTGTTTCCCCAATACTCATGCTAGTGAGGCCGTCTCCGAGATTCCGAAATGGATCTTTCGTGTCGGCTGGGGATCTTGGCAATGCTTTCTTGCCATGGGTGTGCGCTAATGTGCCCCCTCCCCCCAGAATACGAGGGGATGCCTGCATCACTAAGTGATACAGGGAGGGATTCTCCGGCATCGCCGGTACCCTCCTGGGGTAGTTTGATATTTTCATTTGCGCTCATTTTCGACGTTTCCGGGATTGCCGGTTTTGGGTTTGGGTTAGGGATGGGATGGGATGGGTGGGGAGGAATGCCGCGCCCCTGTGCCCTGGACGCCCTACGAGCTCTCTTGCGTTACATCCGATGCACAGGCGCGGGCTGGGATGTGGATGAGGATGGGATGTGGGAGGGGTGGGAGGTGACCCGGTTAGAGGTTTTTGTTACGTCTGTTTCTTAGGGAATCAGACCAATAACAGGCGGCAACCTCGAGAAGGATAACTCTCTAACCTTGCCCTAAGATCCTCACGACTTGCGCTCTCCCCCAAGGCCTACGCCAGACTCTGCACCGGACTAGGTGCTGAGAATAGGGTATCTCCGACCAGACGCACTTATCGCATGTCGATCCACCCCGCCCAAAGCGTTACTAATATTATAAATAAAGCGTAACTAAGGCTACTTTTTTTAGAAAAAAATAATTTGTTTCCGCGCAAAATAAAACCCAGATCTAAGACCGTGCAGTGTAGTCACGGGTACAACTAGTTCAAAAATATATTTATAACTAATAGACTCTGTTATTTACGGTTTCAAGTATTCACGGTCATCTAATGCAGACTCTATATAATTTACATTAGATAACCGTACCAGATAAGGTGATTTGGCAATTTTGTAATAGTAGGTATATTATGATATAAGTGCGGTAAGTTGAAAATTACAGCCGAGGCGATTTTGCTATCGAAGCGCACGTATGTCATACGACGTTTTATAACATATTTCCGAGGAAATACATAAAACTCGGACTTTCTTAAACGAATAAATCTTTAATCCCTTGTTAAAGCAGTTATAAAAATTTGAACATTTTGTAAAATTTATTATTCCGTTGCCAACTGGCATTCTAGCTATTATTATTAGTTACAATTTCACCAGTCTCTCTCTCACTGTCTTGAGTGGAAGTAGGAGAAACGATAATAATTTAGTTTCAACTGACCTTTGTTGCCAAATATCGGCAATCCGGAGCCTCATTTAGAAACTTCTTGATATTGTCAGCCGAAAATACTTTCGACTTTTTACTCACATGGCCATCTGAGCGTCTTTTTAGATATGCCAGCAAGTTGGGGTATGACTTGATATCAATACCATGTTTTGTTTTCACAGTGCTTTTTAGAATTGAATAGTAGCACCACAATGAGCTTGACTTATATTTTTGAGAAAGTTCTATGAAATATACTAAAAACACACTTTCTGAAAATGAATTTGCATCTTTGCTTGTTTTCCATATGATGAAATTTTGATATGGATCGGTCGATTTTTCGGGCAAGTGGCTTAAGAGTAACCTTTTGCGCTGCCTCTGAGACTTTTGGCGGTGTCGAATTAATGAATTCATCACTACTTGACGCCATCTTCAAACAGAAACAATACAATACAGCGAAAAGAAAAAACGCGCGGAATAATTTTTACTAGTTCACAAATTAGCGATGCGCGCGCTTTTTTTTTTGAGGCAAAGGCACAAAAAAACAGTCGGTCTTACTAATAAAGTAAATTACTACTTTTGTGTTTTAGTTTCAGAATTTATTTTGCTAGGTTGTAATTTATTCTCAAAATTAATTATATAAAAGAATTAAATGTTTATTTATTATAATTTATCTCCTAAAGTTAATGTTATTCATAAAATGTTGACTACTTTTCTGACATAAAATCTCTTTGCTTAGATTTAAAAAAGTACCGTTCGTTTTAAACGCAGCATCTTGATAAACCGTGCGTTTCACCCAGGTTTCACCCTATTAAAAAAAATCGTACGTTTTACATTACAATAACGCACAAGTACGTAATGAGATACAATACGACATTGAAATTGGTGAAATAAGAGCAGCTTTACGAGCAAATGTGTTATAAATCTAAAGTTCTGGGTTCTCTGGTCATTCCTTAAAACGTCCTCGATCTGAGTGACAAGTACGCCTAGGTCGGCCTTTACCGGGTTGCCCATTCACCCTCGACTCCTATCTACGTGTCCGAATCATCTGAGGCACTAGGTAGGTACCTACACTACATCGTCTACCATACCACATTTTACTTAGCAAAATTATCACGCCTATAACTTAAAAAATGCCGTTTCTTTTATCCTAGATACCCCTGGCTTGCAGTTCACTGTTGGTCTCACTGTGCATGGCGACACTTGCGACTTGCTTCCTCCTCGGCAAAGGCGTCGTTAGCTGGCTGCCGGTAACCGCTGTCTGTGTCTGCATTCTTGCATATGGAGTTGGGTTGGCTCCGGTGCCTATGGTGATAATGGCTGAAGTATTCACTTTCCAGGTGTTTATATGATAGTTATAAATAGTTATTTAGGCATTCTTATTTTAGAAACAATTTTCTGTTAAAAATCTATACTTAATACATGCTAACACTTTTCCAGAGACCTCACAGGTACCTACTCGCCTACCTTTTTTTTTTTTTTTTTTTTATCGTGCGGAAATTCCTTCGGATACCCCCCCGCCGGCCAGCGGGGGCGGTTATGTCGGGCTTGCACCGACTAAAACCGCACGCCGTCTCGGGTCTTCAGACGCCGGGGTGTAAGGTTACCCATAGAGCATATCCCTCTCACCCCGGCTGACCCTGGGCCATCTCACCACTAACACCACCGCTCATCCTGTCTCCTCTGAAAGCAGAGGAGTACGGAGAGCGATGTGTTCCCGCCACGTTGGGTATTGGCCGACGATCAATGCCAACCCTATGAAGGGGTGAAGGGGAAGCCATTGACCGCCGCCCAGGGTGTACCGGCCGCTCCGATTCCGTTCCCCCCGGACTGCAGCGGGATCGGAATCGGAGCGACACTCGAGGAGGTTACCCAACACACACCCCACCTACTCGCCTACCTAATCGCGACTTTGTTCTGTTGAATGTGGAAATGTGAAAATGTATTTTGTGACACTTAAATTTCACCTCTCCAACACGAAAAGGGCAAGGGCAAATATTGTCTGTATTGTTTTTCTTAATATAACCTCGAACATCTTTGACATGAGAGTAGGTATAAAGTTTTATATGTCTTGTGACTTTAAAACCCTTACTGTGCTCAGTGGATACTAAACTTTAATTCTAGGCTACTTCGCTAGTTTGTGATTTAAAGACACTCGCAGCATAAAATTGCTACTTGCCTAACTACCATCCTACTGAAGAAATTAAAATACAAAAATTTAACTTTATTGACAGGTCCGAGCCCGAATGGCGGGTGCATCGATGGCGTTCTCTTTCTTCTGCAGCTCAATGACAGTACTGTTGTTCACCCCCGTGGCGGACAAGTTCGGCGCCTACGCAGTGTTCTACAGTTTCGCCGCTGTCACCCTCTTTGGGGTAGTGTACACAGTGCTTTGGGTGCCGGAAACTAAAGGGAAGAGTCTAGAAGAAATACAGAAGTACTGGAAAAAGACTAACCCTGTTTTCGTATGACTGTAATAAATAAATAAATATTTTTCTCAGTTCCTGATATGAAAGGACCTTGACTGATGTTTGTCAAATTATAAATAGAAAATCAAGCAACTTTAGTCATTTAGGTTACGAAGGAACACTTTTGAACATCAAAATCAATCATTTAAAACCAAACCAAACCAAATTTAAAACCAAATTCAAAAGACAGTAGGCAGTAGTTAAAGTCATTGCAGTAAAATTCTAGGACATTATTACACAGCGCCATCAAGACTCAACAACTATAGCATAGCTTCCATTACGAGTTCCAAATCGCGGTTAATCAGATACCTACTTATATATATTTCTGACATCATATTATTATATACTCACCTACTTGACCTTGCTACTGTGTACCTTTATTTTTTTTTTCGTGCGGAAATCCCCTTGGATCCCCTCCCCTCCCCTCCGCCGCCGGCCAGTGGGGGTGGTTATGTCGGGCTTGAACCCACAAAAACCGCATGCCGTCTCGGGTCTACAGACACCGGGATGTAAGGTTGCCCATAAAGCATTACCCTCGCACCCCAACTGACCCTGGGCCATCTCCGGTTTCGAGATGAACCCCTCGGGTTTGAGAACCTCGGCGTCCCCGCCTTACCCCGGTTTTTCGCTAGTCGCCTCGCCGTCCCGGCCCGCTTCTGCTGAGGTGACAGACGGCCTCACCTGCCACCCCCAGGCCTGCGCTCATGGAGGACGGAGGTCGTTAAGCGACCACCGGCGCCTGAGTCTGCACACACTGGTGGACTGCCCGGCGTGGGAGGCGCCGAGGCGTGACCTCGTGGCAGCCATCGGGGTGGGAGTCCTCTCACTCGGCAGCATGATTGCGGCAATGGCGCGGAGCGCGAGCGCGTGGGGCGCTGCCAACTCTTTCTGCGAGCATGTAATGCTCGCGAAGGAGATGGCGGAGCGCGCCCGGGAGAGATTTAGAACTCTCCCGGCCCGCCGAGCCCGCAACTTGCTCGCCGCGCGTCGCAGGCGACTCAGGCGCCGGGGGTCGCTTAACGACCTCCGTCCTCCATGAGCGCAGGCCTGGGGGTGGCAGGTGAGACCGCCTGTCACCCCAACAGAAGCAGGCCGGGACGGTGGGGCGACTAGCGCCCCTCCCCCAAACCGGGGCAAGACGGGGACACCGTGGTTCCCAAACCCGAGGGGGCCATCTCCGGTTTCGAGATGGCCCCCAGGGTCAGTCGGGGTGCGAGGGATATGCTCTATGGGCAACCTTACACCCCGGCATATTAAGACCCGAGACGGCGTGCGGTTTTAGTCGGTTCAAGCCCGACATAACCGCCCCCGCTGGCCGGCGGGGGGGTATCCGAAGGGATTTCCGCACGAAAAAAAAAAAACTACTCGGTTACCTACGTATCATTACAACATAACTACGGTTGATTTACATATGATGTTCATAACGCATATCAGTTGACTCGACTACTGTTCTATTTACCTGTTTGATTGAACTAAATTCAATTGCACTAACTAACGATTCATCTAATGGTTTTTTGAAATATTGGATATTTCAACAATATTTGAAATACCTGGACGACTCGACTACGGTTTATTAATAGTTAGGCTAGGCTATCTACTTATGTTAATTTACTTACGTATATCACTTAAATATCACTCAATTAGACGAAATATCATTAAGAAACGATTATGAACTACCAACCTACCTAGTAAGATTTACGACAGTCGAAGTCGCGGGCACAGCTAGTAAAAAATATATAATTTTTACAATCACTAAACAACAAGGCAACTCAAGTAGGTAGATGAAATTAAAATACTGTATGCAGGCAGCCCTATCGCGTGTTTACGAACTACGTAAGTGTAGGTACTTACTTCAAGGACAGGGCCGACACAATAACTACTGTTGTTCTTAACATTTTATTTTGAACTGAGTACAAGTTGTAATTAATATTGTAATTATAACTGAAAACGTGAAAATGGAAGAATCTTATATCTTTATGATAAGTAACCATCACATATTATCTACTGTCAATGTAGTAACGTGTTAGGTTAGAACAGTGATCATTAACGCCAGATCCCCTCTGTTGTTGGTGAATCATATTACACACCCCAAATGAAATACGTAAATGGTGGTGAATCACACATGATTTGCCAATAATAGAGGGGAGCTGACAATAATGGTCAATACTTTTACCCAATCTACCCGTTTCCGCTCCGCTCCACTTCAGTCCATTCCACTCTATTCTACTCTAAATTTGAATCACTTGGCCGTGTTGGAAACTTGATGACCTAATTGCATTTTAGTATTTTTTTGTGTTTTTTAACTTACTTATTTAGTCTACAAATATTGACCACTGATAGGTACATCTACAGTATGTGAATCATCAATTATTTCAATTAACCGTACCTTTTTTTTTTTTTTATCGTGCGGAAATCCCTGCGGATACCCCCCCGCCGGCCAGCGGGGGCGGTTATGTCGGGCTTGCACCGACTAAAACCGCACGCCGTCTCGGGTCTTCAGACGCCGGGGTGTAAGGTTACCCATAGAGCATATCCCTCGCACCCCGACTGACCCTGGGCCATCTCACCACTAACAGCATCGCTCATCCTGTCTCCTCTGAAAGCAGAGGAGTACGGAGAGCGATGTGTTCCCGCCACGTTGGGTATTGGCCGACGATCAATGCCAACCCTATGAAGGGGTGAAGGGGAAGCCATTGACCGCCGCCCAGGGTGCACCGGCCGCTCCGATTCCGTTCCCCCCAAACTGCAGCGGGATCGGAATCGGAGCGACACTCGAGGAGGTTACCCAACACACACCCCTTAATTAACCGTACCTAACTGACTAAACCGTAGGTAAGTTGACCTTTAGATATTTCGTCCATTCATTATTACGAACATCTACGAAACGTTGCTATTTTAACAGTAGGTAACTATTTCAATTAAATTTTTAAGCATTTTGTATGCTTACTAAAAAACTTAAAATAACTTTAGTTATACAGGTGTATTTTTGAAACGGGGCAGTAAGGGCAAGTACCTTAACCGTTGTAGTTACAGCAAAACGTTCTTAGGAGACCTTCCCTTACTTTTCGAGATATTTTGAACTGCATTCACAGATTTTACAAAAATCTTACAGTTCGCAAAAAAAATGCAAAAAGTCCAAATTTTATTTTTGTGCCAATCGATTCTATTTCTTTTGAGGATCAAAAGACTCTATGGGACCATTTTAGCTTTGAGTACTAGGAAAGCCAGAAATCGCCAAAAACTTTTCCCATACATTTCGTACGGAAATACGATAAATCAACTCAAAACTCATAGGTCAGGTAAAATTTTGAGCTTTGTAAGTGAAAAAACTCCGTTCCCGCAGGGGGAACGCACAGGTAGATTTCGTGAAGCAATTAATATTATTTTTTAACATGTTTAATTTATTTTTCTCGAAAACGGTAACTTTTAACGAAAAACTTTTCAGACATTTATTTTAGACTTAAAAATGGCCTATCGATTAAAAATGTTTCCGACTGCAAGAATGTTCACAGGTTAGAAGTTATGATTATTTTCCCGAAAAATTTTGGTTTTTCCCCCCTCCACTTTTAGTTAAAGTTTTAATCTTATAGGTTTATAATTAAAAGTTGTTGGTATTCATGTATACTGTGGGATAAAATTAGAACGGTTCGAATATCTTTCATGGAACGTGAAATTTTGAGGAAAAACTGATTTCACAAAAAGTGAGGCCCTACCGTCCCCTTAGGCCGGATTCCACCTGTTCTCGAACTTTAACTAAGTTTACACCCAAGCAATTTTTGACCGCAAGTGGAACCATACATACATATGTATATATATATATATATAAACTTTTTGACCAGTGATCATTTCGGACTCAGGGGGTCATAACTAGACCTCCTATGAAGAATTTTTTTTTAAATTCGACAGTAGTCAAGAAACCAATAGGTAGATCGATTTCATCGAAATCTACCTAAAAATCATTTAAATGAAATAAATTCATGTATGAAATTGGTTTATGAAATATATTGGTCAAAATGACTTCCATTTTCACGAATACATAATTTTATCCTTATTTGGACTGAACGAATGGCGGCTAAAAATGTTCTGGGAATGAGCTAATAAAGTTCTGAAAATTTGCATGCCTTGTGGGTGGAATACGGAATGACCAAACTTTTTTTAAAGGTATGTCATATCTAATTGTAGGTACTTGTGTTCGCAAATAAATATCATATCATACATATCATTAAAAAAATCGAGTGGCGTTAGATCGGGGCTCCGAGGTGGCCACTGTGTTGGACCATGTGTACCCATCCACTGTGCACCGAATAGGCGGCTCAAATTGGAACGTGAAAGGTGGTGTTATGTGGCGGAGCACCATCTTCTAATAAACTTTTCGGAATTCCGACAGGGGCCATTAGGCCAACTCGTTTTCAAGATGGTGTAAAATGACGTCATTATACATGGCAGAATTCACTTTCCCTTAATAAAATTCCACCATTATGACTCGATTGGACATTATACCACACCAACAGTTGAATGAGAACCGAACCTGATTATGAATTGCCGTAACTCTTAGTAGATTTTCTTTGGACCAATAGTGTTGATTTTTTTCGGTAATACATACCGTTATTGGAAAAATTTGTTTCGTCAGACCACAGTATGTAATTCAAAAATTCATGATCTCGGCTTATTTTTCCTCTTAGTCATCTGTAAAAAGTAAGCCTTCGAACGTCATCACCCGGATGTAACACTTGAACTATGCGCCCATATCGATAGCACTTATAGCCGTATTTTTTCCATATCTTTGTCACAAGGGAGTGGGAAACACCTACTTCAAGAGCGACATGCCTGGACGATACCTCTGGATATGCTTCAACATAAGTCAGAACCGCAATCTACGTCACTATGTCCACACGAGACTGCCGCTTGCTTTTGAAAGAACCGTGCAATTCCAGGTTTTTCAAACGATTTGTGATAACCTTTCTTGTTGGCACAGGCCGCAACGGACACTTATTGCGGTACCACACTAACGCAGCTCCAACGTTTCGATTAGTGACAAAATTGGTTTCTAATAAGTCAATTTTTTCACGATTAGAAGACATTTTAGCCAAAATTCTTAATTAATAACTTATACGAATTTTCTGAGCTGATCCTGATTTCTGAGAAGAATGTAATAAAGATAATCGAATCAAATTCGAAATTTGTGGGTAAAAAATCTTTTTGTTTATTTTATTGTCAATCCTACCCACTTCCTGCCCATAACAAAAAGTTTGACCATTGTAGAAATTTGATCCTCTTGCCGAAATGTATGGGAAACGTTTTTGGCGATTTCTGTCTTTCCTGGTACTCAAAGCTAAAATGGTTCCAGTCTTTTGATCCCCACATGAAATAGAATCGATTGACACAAAAAAATTTTTTTGTACATTTTGCTTTTTTTTTGTTAACTAAGATTTTTGTAAAATCTGTGAACGCAGTTCAAAAAGTTAGTGAAGGTCTCCTAAGAAAGAACGTTTTGCTGTAACTACAACGGTTAAGGTACTTGCCCTTACTGCTCCGTTTCAAAAATACATCCTGATATGATACGTAACCCTCCACTCAGTTTAGAATAGAATAGAAATACACTTTATTGTACTTACATAAGTACATCAATTGATAGGGATATAATATTAAACATACAGTACCCAGCTTTAGCTTTAGATTACAAATCAAAATCTGTACAAAGGGTGGCCTTATGTTATATAATTAGACGCAATATTTTATATTATGTAGACAATTATGTACTTAATTGAAAGAGAAAATTATGTAAGGTGGGTGGACCATGGAAGGTCATGCTCTTTTGAAGGTCAACTATTAAAAAGTCTTAGTTATTCTCATATGATGACAAATTCCTTCTACTCACAAGATCCATCAAACTCAAGGACAAAGACGCAGCGGCGCGACTCGCTCGCTTCGCTATTTCCTCGCTTGGTAGACATCGGTCGTCGACGTTAAAATTGTAATTCCCGCGCGCAGCAAAAAGTATTTTTTTTAAGTAAATAACCTATTATTGCCTTAATATTTTAACTGTAAATTGTCATATAAGGATTTGTTATGGTACTAAAATATAAATAAGAAATAAAATTTCCATTAAAATATCAGTTATTATATTCTTAGCTATGCGATGGTTCTACTATATCATCCGATACTATTCAAGGAATGTTGTTAATGATTAAAGATATTAAGCATTTAATGTTTCGTTTAAATAAAAGAGCTTTTTATGTAGTTTTAGTAAAAGCAGATATTTTGATTGTTACATCTCTAGTTTTAAGTTAAACGGCGCGGCGTGGCGCCCTATTCCTTGCAAGGCCGTTTGAAAGAGCTCAAAAAAGCTTAAGTTTAAAGTTTACTCATCTAGAATAAAAAAAAAGTAATATGTTACACTATAAAACAACTACTTAATAATTTATTTCTTCATTTATCCAGTAAATAAACGAATAAGAACTGCTTATTCGTTAGAGTTGCCATCCACGGTCCACCCACCTTACTTCTAAGCTTTGATTATATAAATAATCAAAGCTTCTAAGCTGGTGTTTTATTTGTTAGATATTGCACAACTAGTTGTGCCGTGGAGATGGATGTTCGATTAGCATTCCCGACCGCACTAGCATGCATAACTAAGTATGCTATGTAGAGAATGAGTGATATTATAATATACATGAATGAATAAATAAAACAATACATGCTGTGTGTACAATTACGACAAGAAATACTGTAGACGCCCATGGTTAAAAAAAGCGGCCAAGTGCGAGTCGGACTCGCCCATGAAGGGTTCCGTAGCAGCAACATAATGCTTTTTAAAAATTTTTATATTTGAGTTGATTGAATGAAAGGTAAATTGCGTTTTACGATTAATACGTATTAAAAAAAACTACTTACTACATCATATATTTTTTTAAAGTTTTATCATTCTCTTATTTTAGAAGTTACAGGGTAGGGGGGGGGGGGACATTTTACCACTTTGGCAGTGTCTCTCGCGCAAACTATTCAGTTTATAGAAAAATTATATTAGAAACCTCAATATCATTTTTGAAGACCTATCCATAGATACCACACACGTATGGGTTTGATGAAAAAAATAATTTTGAGTTTCAGTTCTAAGTATGGGGAGCCCCCAAAATTGTATGTTCTTTTTAGGGATTTTCTTTAGAAAAGCCCTATTGCTAAGGAGTTGTCGTCGTTGCCAATTTTCTGTCACGGTTTTGGGTATGAAGGTGATGAGCTATCGAGTTGCTGTTTTCGGTAATAGATTCGTGCTGGGGTGAACCATTGCAAGATAAAAAAAAAATCGCAAAATCGAAAATCCCTTGTATTCGGCTGAGCTCGTCTCAGGAATTCAACTTGTTTCTATTTTGGTGTGAAAATCTTAATGCGGTTCACAGAATACATCTACTTACCAAGTTTCAACAGCATAGTTCTTATAGTTTCGGAAAAAGTGGCTGTGACATATGGACGGACAGACAGACAGACATGACGAATCTATAAGGGTTCCGTTTTTTGCCATTTGGCAACGGAACCCTAAAAATGCATTAAAAGGTATTGTTTTCTGTTATATACTCACGCATATACATTATATCCCAGAAGTGATATCAGAGATGTCGGTATCATAGTATGCACTCAAAATTCGTCCCTATATGGGGCCCCGCCAAGATCTTCGGGGCCCAAGCTAACCTCACCTGCTCTCTGCTCTGCTCTGGCGTAGGATTTCCTCTTAGCTAAAGTAAGACGGCAGTCGCTCCCACAAAAGTCAATCAAACTAAATTCAGAAAAGGAGGAATAGAACAGACACTGGGCCCCAAAGTGCAAGCTTCAGATGCAACCGGGATTTGTTTTCGAATGGTGACGCTAATTCAATCGCTCTCATGTAATAGAGGCCGAGCCTATTGCGTCTACTGGGCATTTTTCTTATCTGTTCTCTTTGCCCGACCCGAGAAACAAAATGGGGACTCCATGCACAGCAAGTTATCAATTCGTCTGAATATAAAACTTAAATTATTTCTTAGCAAGTCTACACCTCAAAACTGAGTTCATCACTAAAGCAGTAAAAAAGCACTCGGCCCACCTGATGTTATTGTGGTTAAAATAGCTTGTGATCGCTTCGTACAACAATATCGGACATCTCATTCACTTGCCGGAATAATGGTGGAGCCAAGAGGCATGAATGGGTAAAAGAAAGTAAGTTAAGGCCTCTGGTCCCTCAATGCAACATATGGCTACATAAAGAACTATGCTAAACTTGACGGAAATTCCGTCGCAGAGCGACCGATCATCCCGCGCAGTGTGTCCGTTTTATTACTTATTTTTATGCAATAACTGGTATCGGCGTTTCGACGCGGAAGATCCACGATGGCATTCCCGTCGAGTGTAGCGTAGGCCTAAGTTCAGGGTGGTATGTGCACGGTCCAGCGTTCTATTCGTATATGGCTGTACTCGGTACAATCCCTTTTGTAAGTATTTTTTAATAAATAGACCCACTCACCACAAACCGTCCATCGGAGACATAGTCAGCGACAAAAGTAGCTAATTGCTGACTAAGTAAGTTTTTTTTTTAATATTTAGGACACGTCAATTTGACTTCACCTCGCCTGTTGGTAAGCTGAAGGTAAAGTCTCAGGAAAGAGGGTCACCATTACATACACGTACCATGTTAACAATGGTGGCACTCTGCTTGACGGCCTCATCAGAAGAGGATTGTCGTCGCAGCACCGATGATAGTGGGACCGGTGGGTGGTCCCACTAGTGCTGCGACCACAATCCCCCTGTTGTAACTAATTTATATAAATAAAATCAATATTAATTAACATCAATAAACCAATGTATAAGTATTTTTGTGATCTTTAAAGGACAAAGGTTAATTTTTATTTTATTTTATAAAAGTTTTAGCATAATTTGGAATGTGATTAGCAACTTTTATCAACGGGAAATATATGAAATTAAAACAACCAAATCACGTGTTTATTATTTATTTTTAATATATAACTACAGAGAATCACTGCGACACCGAGGCGAGCGCAGTGTCGCAAAATCGTTTATTCTTTTTTTGGTACACCTTAAACAAAGTTATCAATAAAAAAAGTTTTTACTTAACGCCGGTCTTGAACATTATGGGCATCGGAGCGGGTAGGTGAACACTACGAAACTAACTAATATTAATGAAGAAACAGGTGATATCACTTATAATAAATATATATAACCTTACAATGTATATAACTTCAGATCGCACAGTATTAAAAAACTGTGACCTTACAGATTCCAACTTTACGTTGGATATTCTATGTGCTTGTGAATTGCAGGGATCGGTCCCTGATAAGAACCTACGTTGATATTTAGAATAATATCACGAGAAATTAAATTATTTTAGTTAACGAGTACTTAATTTTAGAATCGCGGACTCTGAGATACACACCGTGGATTTTTTTATTGCAAATTAATTATAAATTTACCAAAAAAAGTTTGAATAATATAGTTCTGTAAATAATTAGTTTAGTTCGTATGACAAATCTGTTCATATTTAAATGTTCTACAGCGATATCTCAGTGACGTGCCGTAATGGCGGCAACACATATTATAAGCTTAAATTATCCGCTGCGATGACCACAGACTAACCAAATGTGTCCAAGTTACAAACGATTTGCAGTCAATATTCGTGTTGTCCTCGGTACAGAGGTCCGAAAACTATACAATAGAAAAAAAAACGAAAAACTTATCGACCAGCCGAAAAGAAATTAAAACTAAAAACAACAAACATTAAGATATTAGAACTTATCGATTATAATCTATAATACAGACTCATTATCTCTATTTTAAGATCGTTTCACTTCCGAGGATGTTTGGAATCAAACATTAATTTTTCTCAAGGCCATTTTTTTTGTAAAGTCCTGGCGACGCAAGGTGCTGGATCAGTGATAATAGATTAACTGAATTAATAAATACATTTACTGAAGTTCATTATACACGTCGATATGGACAATAAAATGATCTGCACAATTAAATAAATTTACTCCAATAAGTGGTAGAATCTCGTTGATTAATGTATTGCAACTAATCGTGTTTTGCTTCACCGCATAAAAGAGCATAGGCATGACTCTCGCTTTAAGAACAAAGGACTGTCCCAATAACATTTACCGCTAAGACCATTGCCTTCTATTATACTACTAGACTAGCTGTACGATACAAAAAATTGGTCTTGTAGTACCTGTCATACACATGACATAATGCAACATATGGCTACATAAAGAACTATGCTAAACTTGACGGAAATTCCGTCGCAGAGCGACCGATCATCCCGCGCAGTGTGTCCGTTTTATTACTTATTTTTATGCAATAACTGGTATCGGCGTTTCGACGCGGAAGATCCACGATGGCATTCCCGTCGAGTGTAGCGTAGGCCTAAGTTCAGGGTGGTATGTGCACGGTCCAGCGTTCTATTCGTATATGGCTGTACTCGGTACAATCCCTTTTGTAAGTATTTTTTAATAAATAGACCCACTCACCACAAACCGTCCATCGGAGACATAGTCAGCGACAAAAGTAGCTAATTGCTGACTAAGTAAGTTTTTTTTTTAATATTTAGGACACGTCAATTTGACTTCACCTCGCCTGTTGGTAAGCTGAAGGTAAAGTCTCAGGAAAGAGGGTCACCATTACATACACGTACCATGTTAACAATGGTGGCACTCTGCTTGACGGCCTCATCAGAAGAGGATTGTCGTCGCAGCACCGATGATAGTGGGACCGGTGGGTGGTCCCACTAGTGCTGCGACCACAATCCCCCTGTTGTAACTAATTTATATAAATAAAATCAATATTAATTAACATCAATAAACCAATGTATAAGTATTTTTGTGATCTTTAAAGGACAAAGGTTAATTTTTATTTTATTTTATAAAAGTTTTAGCATAATTTGGAATGTGATTAGCAACTTTTATCAACGGGAAATATATGAAATTAAAACAACCAAATCACGTGTTTATTATTTATTTTTAATATATAACTACAGAGAATCACTGCGACACCGAGGCGAGCGCAGTGTCGCAAAATCGTTTATTCTTTTTTTGGTACACCTTAAACAAAGTTATCAATAAAAAAAGTTTTTACTTAACGCCGGTCTTGAACATTATGGGCATCGGAGCGGGTAGGTGAACACTACGAAACTAACTAATATTAATGAAGAAACAGGTGATATCACTTATAATAAATATATATAACCTTACAATGTATATAACTTCAGATCGCACAGTATTAAAAAACTGTGACCTTACAGATTCCAACTTTACGTTGGATATTCTATGTGCTTGTGAATTGCAGGGATCGGTCCCTGATAAGAACCTACGTTGATATTTAGAATAATATCACGAGAAATTAAATTATTTTAGTTAACGAGTACTTAATTTTAGAATCGCGGACTCTGAGATACACACCGTGGATTTTTTTATTGCAAATTAATTATAAATTTACCAAAAAAAGTTTGAATAATATAGTTCTGTAAATAATTAGTTTAGTTCGTATGACAAATCTGTTCATATTTAAATGTTCTACAGCGATATCTCAGTGACGTGCCGTAATGGCGGCAACACATATTATAAGCTTAAATTATCCGCTGCGATGACCACAGACTAACCAAATGTGTCCAAGTTACAAACGATTTGCAGTCAATATTCGTGTTGTCCTCGGTACAGAGGTCCGAAAACTATACAATAGAAAAAAAAACGAAAAACTTATCGACCAGCCGAAAAGAAATTAAAACTAAAAACAACAAACATTAAGATATTAGAACTTATCGATTATAATCTATAATACAGACTCATTATCTCTATTTTAAGATCGTTTCACTTCCGAGGATGTTTGGAATCAAACATTAATTTTTCTCAAGGCCATTTTTTTTGTAAAGTCCTGGCGAGGCAAGGTGCTGGATCAGTGATAATAGATTAACTGAATTAATAAATACATTTACTGAAGTTCATTATACACGTCGATATGGACAATAAAATGATCTGCACAATTAAATAAATTTACTCCAATAAGTGGTAGAATCTCGTTGATTAATGTATTGCAACTAATCGTGTTTTGCTTCACCGCATAAAAGAGCATAGGCATGACTCTCGCTTTAAGAACAAAGGACTGTCCTAATAACATTTACCGCTAAGACCATTGCCTTCTATTATACTACTAGACTAGCTGTACGATACAAAAAATTGGTCTTGTAGTACCTGTCATACACATGACACCACAAAAAGGCGCGCTATGCCTATAGGTACAGACAGGCATCAAAATTCATTAACTCATTTATCTAGTCTATCTCCCTCACCCCCAAACCTACACAATATTTGTTCTAAACAGCTTGTCTAGTAGTATACATAAAAGTTATTGACCAAGTCCCGTACCTGTATACCTAAGCATCTATTTATCACTATTCAGATGAAAAAACGTAATCCCAATATAACCCACATTGCTTTCAGGCTGAATTATCAATTTTGCTATACAAATAAGCTCCCCGAGTCCTGGGCTTCGATTCTGCTATTTTATATTTAACCAAGCCACTGTGATTCCGCGGACACTCTAAATTATGATATTTAATTTTAGACTCTATTTTTATGCAATAGTTATAGTCTAAAATTAAATGGCATTTTGTAGAGTGAGCGCAAAAGCGTAAAGAAGTCTCTTCATTTAATTTTAGACTTTAGGCGCATTAAAATAAAGTCTAAATTTTAATACCATTTTAGAGAGACAGTGGCATGGCAGTGGTTCACTTTAAACATAGCAGAATCGAGGTCCTGATCAAGCGATATATTTTTTTACGTTAATAATACCGCGATTCTCAAATTTATGTAAATTGAAACTAAAACTATAAATTAAAATAATACATTATTAAATAGATTTTCATTATACAAAAGCCAATAGAATAAGCATCGAGGAGATAAAATCAACACACATTATGTAAATAGATACTTAAGTATTCTTCTCGCCAACGTTAACCGCTCTGAATAATCGGCGAGTCGGAACTTGCGCATGATAAAGACAAAAACATATTTTGTTTAGTAAACTGTTATAAACCGTATTTATAAACTATATTTTAAGCACTTTATGATAATGAGTAATTGTCTGGTATAAAATCAAACCGCGAAGTTCCGAATGGCCATCAAGTTTGGCGCGTCTTGTCAATTAAGTAAAATTATATACAATAATTATTCAGTGCTTCAATAGTAAAAGTATGATTTGTAACATAATTTTTGTTATTCGATTTCAATCATGATTATTATGTGTACAATTTATATTTCTAAATTCGATTTATAGTTCAATTTGTTGCCATTAGTACAAATAACGTGTAACACAAACGTTACAAGACATTCAACATACGTTTTCAATTAAATTGTATTAATTGAAATTGCAATGTGTATGCCAGGGTATATCAGGCAAAAGCATGTGAGCAACTCTATCAGGGTTACCCTCTTAAAACAACAGGTCAGAACCAATTCAAACACTTGTTTGTTATTAAAACTTTAACTAATAGCAACACAGAATTAAGTATCGAATCACCGTGCTTTATAACTTCATATTCAAGTATTGTATATATTGTAGAGTTTAGATTTTAACTATCTCTTTCCGTTGACTTGTACGGGACAGTGCCACCCCTTTAATAGTCACATTATTATTAGAGTAATAACACTAATAACTCTTGTGAATGATATTCATAATTATTGAAGACATATCAACACCTTAATATGCAAACCTCGTAACTCCCCCTAGTTGGTTTTTGGTTTTTAAGAATATTAGTAACCACAATTTTTTATATTCTCCCTAACCCTTTCAGTTAAGCTAAATTGCTTGTGTGAGGAGTGGGTTTAAATCAATAGTGTAATGGACCGGGACCTATCGATCGGGCCAACTCCTTTACTACTAACCTACCGTCGCGTCGTTCATGTAATAGAATGGAGTTGCATACTAAGGTGTCGATATACGACTGGTTTTGAACGCACCTGCCCTCACTTGACACGTCAAGATGACTTCCTATTAAGGGCTCCTGTAGAGTCCGAAGCGTGTCGCAAATTCTCAATATCACGATTCAAAATCAGATATAGCATAGCTCGCAATTGGTCAATGTTTCAAATAAGTATATTATAATTATTTACATAGTTTCTATCAATATTTTACGAAGGATCGTGATGCGAGCACATAGCTCGCCTGATGATAAATTGTTACCGGTGCTTTCAAACATAATATGTCATCATCATCGTCATTAAGCATACAAGCATAGAATATAGTTCAGAAGTTACACGATAACTAAAACACACTCTATATAATTTGGAAATATTGTGCCGTTTCAAAAATAATGGATTTAAAGAAAGAATATGGAATACTTTGAAAGAATGCGTACTAATATTATAAATGCGAAAGTAACTCTGTCTGTTACGCTTTCAAGCCTAATGCACTGAACCTATTTTGATGAAATTTGGTACAGAGATGGACTAGAGTTTTTGAAGGGACATAGGCTGTTTGGTCGCGATAACCGACATTCACACGGGTGAAGCCGCGACCAACAGCTAGTGTTATATTAAAATTGGCAGTGATTAGACACAACTTGGCTGTATTCGAGCTGGTTGAAAAAACATGCACCTTATGATGATGATTTGATGACGTATAATAAATATTTTCAATAAGTATAGGAAACGGTCAAAAAAATAAAACCTTAGGGTGGATACCGTAGTATCCGTAAGTTCCGTAAACTGAACTGAGTTTTCACGTTTTACCCAATAGTATTCATTAGACAAAATGTGCTGCCGTAGTTTAAATTGAAATAAACGCGCTAAATCGGTGGCATCTAGCCTTATTTGGGAGTCTAGCGAAATATGGCAACTCGCATATTATTAAATATATACAAAATAGTAGGAAAGCAGTGCTTAAAAATATAACTAATAACTAAATATAACAAGTAAGGAGTTATCTCGCACCATAGTCCTTCATAAAATTATACATCTAAATCAAATTACCAGTGTAACGAATATTCTAGAAACGACATTGTCACAGTAGGTCTATGCACATAACATCTTTGCCTCAAATAACATTGTTGACTTCCAAATAGTCACATTTTGAATTCGAATCAACTGCACAGTATGTTTATTTTTAACTCGTAATAAGAAATGTAAAGGGTGATAGAAAACTCGTGAAGTGGGTAAGGACAGAAGCAGATTGCGGGCCGCTGCCTATGAGAATATGAAGGAGTAGAAATGCGATGGCAGTTGTTCGTTATTCCGCCTATAGGCCAGTGTTTGTGCATAGTATAGTCATAATCATGAGTTTATTTCTTAGTTAGGCATAAATACAAGTAACCAGTCTTTCTTGAGTTTTACTTAGAATATACATGACTGGATTTGACTTTTGACAAGACTTAACAGTTGACAGTGGCAGATGGTGCCTATATTGCACAAAATTCGCACAATATTATTTGCACGAAACAGGTGCATGAGGCAGAGTACAGCCTTATTTCGTAAGAAAGAGTAAGGTATGACATAAATATCATTAAAAATTTGCACGATTTTAATGGCATAATAAGTTCTGCAACCGTTCAATATATTTCTAATTATGGTATATCTTAGAACAAAATTACTCTGATCAATAAAGCCATTATACAGCTTGGGCCAATAAATTGTAACAAACTCAATATCGAAACATAATAGACAGCAAGCGGCACTTGAGCCACCAACGCATAATTATCTGCCTTTAAGAGGGCATAGTTCATTCTCTACAAGCGTATTAGTCTCTTATAAATGGAGAAATGAATATTAGAGGCATTCCATTTAGCGCACGTACTTTGAATCGCACCAAAGTGATTCCATACTACTATGGGGTAATTTTGAAAACATTCGAATACACTCAATGGCAAGCCCTAAATGTGAGGCATTTCATTGATCGCACCCATTTTGAAGCGCGCCAAAATTATTCCTTACAACTATGGAATAATTTTGGTACAATTTCAATAGGTGAGTTAAATGACATGCCCCAAATATGAGGCATTTAGCGCACCAATCCTGAATCGTACTAAAATTATTCCTTGCAGTTATAGGATCATTTTGATATAATTCGAAATGGAACACTCAAACAAAGGCATTCTATGTAGCGAACCAATTTTAAATTGGATAACAATTGTTTCATATAGCTATGAGATGGTTACTTAACTTATAAGAGATTAGTTTGCGTGTGAGACTTTTATTCACAGACAAGAAAACAGTAAAAGTGTCCTAGATTATTAACAACAGATAATCGTGATATATCAGATGAATATAACGATAGTGATATATACTACTCGTTGCAATTCACGATTGCATGTGATTCTTTCAATGTCATACATTTATAAAGAATATACATGTTAAAAATACACAAACATTAACTGAGTTGGTAGATTCATATTTAAAATAAAACTGTGCAGTTGAAATCATTCGTTATTGATTAAATCCAAATATACTGTTGTTATCAGCCAATCACAGCATGGTTATCGAAAGTCGGTTAACAAAGAAAAATCATAAAATTACCATAATCCTTGACAAAATATTTAGCACTGAGTCTGAATTGTATACGGTGCATCCGTGAATTGCAACAACCCTATAAAAAGAATGTGGAAAAAAAACCTTTAACAATCGATATAAGCCTTTTAGACCGTTACTTTTGCACAACAAAAATACATTGACAGCAATATACACATACCTGAAGAGACTAAAATACTGCATAAATATAAATGGGCCACGACATTTTTACAATAGCTTTCTGATAGCAAAAAATATAGTTTTAAACTTTTCTGTTATATAAATTACGACAACAATTTACTATTGTAGACATGAAAACTCTTTCTTACAAATACGACTGTTTGAGAGCATATTGCTATACAAGTGTCATGAAATCTCAAAAGACATTTTATTTAGTGAATCACTAAATACGCCACCGCTCAACAGTGTAAGAACTTGATTGTCGTATGCCACAACATTGGCGTCATTATTATTATAACATACCCATTAGATAGGGGCACATATTTGTCAGAATAATTTATACACAATGATTTGTTATCTGTCATACAAATACGACACTTATTCAGGTCGATTATCTATCTGTATGTTAGGACACTTACTGATGGCCGAGTGTTCGCTCAGCTGCGTAGTGCCCGCAGCCGAATCTCAGTCGCTTACTGTACGCTTCGCCTGTGGCTCATCGACATCTGTCTCCGGAGGGTTCTCGAGGCCTGGCAGCTGGATCTGTGTGTCTGATGCTTCTGATGGCTGTTGAAAGTTTCACGTGATATTTATACTTTTGTAATGTACGGTTAACAGAGATGTGATGTGGATAATAATGTTCATAGATTGTAGAAATATGTAAAAGTACTAAGTCGCAGAACTTAGTACTTTTACATATTTTAATCGTATTTTATTATTCGAAAAAAGTGCTTGTATAAAACCTTTGGGTTACTTGGTTATTTCTCTGACTGAAGTGGCTAATTTAACCAAATGGCTGTGTGGTTAATTGAACCAGATGGCTGCAAGATATACACATATATAATGTTGCAACAAATTATTTCAACTAAAACCATTAAATAGCATTTTATTTAAAAAATAGACACAATGAACAACACATTTAAATCTAAACATAGTTACACAGATAATAAGATTATTAAAGAAAAAATACATACTATTAAAAAGTTAATTGGGATGAATGCAAAGGGAACATAAATGTGCATACTCTGTGATCTACAATACAGATTTGAAGCCCTTTTTTTAAACACGTTTGTAATATCATAAAAAGTATTTGATTGTTGCTAACATATAAAAATAAACACAATAAAAAAGTATATATATGAATATCTGTTCTCTTTTATAGAGCAAAAATTAAAATGGTTATGATAAAATCAAATTATGTATTCATATCGACGAATAACTTTCTACTGTGTTTACCTTAGCATCAATACTTCCAGAGCGCCCAATGGTAAGCTTGGAAAATTTACAAATAAATATATAACATCTAGCATACGGAACACACACAAGTACCAATCTTTTGTAGCACTAGGGTAACTTTGACCATCGGGTTCTTTGTTTTGGACCAAACGTGTCTAACCGCGATTGAAACCTATATTGATTATGTACCTCTTTATAGGTTGATAATAAACCTCTTTAAATGTATGCCCAGGATCGAAGCCAGTGGAAAGAAGTTTGTGTCTGCCTACGCCACTGGAAAATTAGTGTGTCTTAACTGTATTGAGTGGTGGTTGATGCAATCGCCTCTAATTACGGTCGAAATCTGTATTGGTTCTATCCGAAAGAGCGAGAAAAGTAATAAGCTTAGCGTTCAGTAATCAGGCATACCATTCAATATATCGCATTGTGCTAGTAAGTGAGAGTCGGGGATGGGAATGAAGCTTGGTACAACTGCAGATGAACTGGTTCATTCCTGCTGGAAAAGTCGTCTGTCTGGTATTACGCACTATGGAACGTACACGCGTCTGCATTACTATTAGCAGTTTCGAAAAGCCTTATTCTATATTGTCAACAGGAACGAGAATAGTAAGAGCGGAAATCGATGGATATAGTCTATCAATCGTGATCACAATAAAATAACGAAAATAAATCATTAACATTTTATAAAACATATATGGCGAATTGAACCGAACTATCAAAGTTACCCATGTTTTCTGCAATAACCTCTCAGTCTCTCGTACAGTCAGCATCAAAAGATGATAATTAGTTCGTGAAGTATGTAAGGACAGAAGCAGATGGTGGGCGTTGTCTCTGCCTACCACGGAGGGAAAAAGTAGGTATTTCTGAATAAAAAATTGAAAAGCTTAGCACTTATAGAACATTTTCACTACGAAATATAAATTACTTTGCTCAAAACCAATTTTTTTTTTTGAAAATGATCATCTAATCATGACGCTGTCCATACAAGAAACCAAGGGCATGTACTATAATATCTGTTAATGTTAGATGCATTATCAAAAAAGATATATACAAGAACTAAAATAAATAATATGATAGATAAACAAAATAAATAGTAAATCTTCACAACGTATCAGTACATTGTGTACTTACCTCAACATCATTCGTGTTTTCTCTGTCCGGCATTTGTCGTGGACGTTTCTTGCCTCGGGGGACTGGATCTGTCGTGGCTCTCTTAGGCTGAAACTGAAAGAAGGGACAATGTCTTGTAAGCTTCCCTGTATCTAATTTTGTAAGTAAAGTAGTGTAGTGAATTATGAGAGTGCGTTAAAGGGTGCAGTTCCTAGGCAGAATCGCATGCATTTAGTATTTTTTTCTTAGGAGTTTGTTAATAGTAGCCCGGATTTCAGAAAAAGTGTCCAGTAGACAGCACTTATATATATTGTATTATAAATAATGTATTTGTGTGTATACGAGGGCAGGTCTGTTACCACACTAAGTTTATGATAAATTGGTGATGTTTGAAGAAGCAAATGTAAAGGCAACCAAAACCGGCAGGTTTGCATGACATTAGAGGACGCTCGTGAAGTATGGTAGGCATATTGTCTGCCTCGGAGCAGGCCTCCGTCACTCGCTCAAGGCCACGCGCTATATACCTAGCGCTCGCGTATCGTCGACGATACAATCAGGCAGAGGGCTGCCGAACGCCCGCCTGAGCGCTCGCATCCGACCGCACAGTACGTTTCCCGCGCTTACGCTTCAAAATGCAGAAACCACGTAATTATTGTGCAGTGGATGGGTGTAAAAGTCAAAAAACAAAGGAAAATTTGTCGTTGTCGCCGAGAGACGAAGAACACCCATTTTAAATCTTATCTATATAAATGTTGTCACCATTTATTTCTTTAAACATAAGTAGGTAATAAGCAGGTATGTAAATCGTAAATTAAAGGAATTTTTTGAGTAATGGGTAATGTCCGTTAGTTTTAGATTTCTTTGATATTTTAGCTAGCGTCTATATATAGGTATTTAAACTATCATGGTCATTCACATTCGTATTAAAGTTATCGGGATATTTACCATGTTGTATATTAGGCATTGCGACTGCTTCAAAACAATACAACATGGTAAATATCCCGATAATTTTAATACGAAAGTCTATATATAGGTATATCTACTGTAAATTATTTCGTATTTTATACCAATGGTTGAACAAACTGACAAAATAATTAATTTTTTTCTAAAGATTTAGATCGGAAAAAGAGAACATCTAGGACGGGACTTGAACCCGCGACCAGTCCCTTACAGGGGGAATGCTCTGACCAACTGAGGCACCTAGACACGTGTGTGAAAAAAGTAAGCATACAAAATGCTTAAAAATTTAATTGAATTAGGAACCTCAATATCATTTTTGATGACCTATCCATAGATATAATTTTTTTTTTTAGGGCTCTGTACCCAAAGGGGAAATACAGAACCCTATTACTAAGAATTCACTGTCCATCTGTCTGTCTGTCTGTCTGTCTGTCTGTCCGTCCGTCTGTCACCAGGCTGTTTTTCATGAACCGTGATAATTAGTATACCTTGAACCGTGACATAGTAAATAATGTATTTATGTTGCCGCTATAATGTCATAATGAATCGGCCTGGTAGCACCGTATTACAAATGTTAAAAACCGTTGATTTGCCGTCGCTTTGCTCCTGTTTTCCTTATGATTATTTGTTAAAATTATTTACGCGATTTAGGATATTTTCGACTATAGAATTTAATAACAGAGAATTCCGAGAAGGAAAAAAATATTTATAAATCATTATATAAAACTAAAACATTATTTGATTGACAAATAAAAAACATGGTTGATTCGTAACATTCGTTTTATTACAATAATCACCATAGGTACAACCCTAGTGGGGTGTGTGTTGGGTAACCTCCTCGAGTGTCGCTCCGATTCCGATCCCGCTGCAGTCAGTCCGGGGGGAACGGAATCGGAGCGGCCGGTACACCCTTTTTTTGGTCTGTTTTTGCGGAGTTCAGCCAGGTCTCAACGTGGGCGTGAAAGTCCCCCAAAAATACCATTCAGCGTTCGGAAACCGCTTCTGCGCATCATCTGCCGCTTGACGCAGATATTCAAAGAGTCGAGTTGTCTTTGCATGGGAATGATCTACGTGTACCCAAAGGATGGAGAAGGATGGGTCTTCTAGGCAGCGCAAAGGGCAACAACAAACATCCGCCCTAACGAACACGCAGAGTTAATCTCAGAGGAAGTGCTTCATGGTCCAAATGTTCCAATTAAACAAATGTTAGGCGGATAATGTATAGTACACGGTATTATGGTAGGTATGTTACCATTTTAATGTATAAGCAGGCTTTATACCAACCTTGGATTTATACTATTATATATTCTTCTACCCCAAAGGGTCCTCACTAGCGATGATGAAGTGGCTATGTCGGGATCGAACCGACTAGAACCACACGGTGTTCCTTCCACGCTTGCCCTTTACCAAGGACGCAGGTATATCCCTCTGCAGATTTTCACCACCAGTCATCTGTGCCATGGACGAGGAATCACGGACCGTATACCTTTTTTTTTTTTTTTATCGTGCGGAAATCCCTTCGGATACCCCCCCGCGTGCCAGCGGGGGCGGTTATGTCGGGCTTGAACCGACTAAAACCGCACGCCGTCTCGGGTCTACAGACGCCGGGGTGTAAGGTTGCCCATAGAGCATATCCCTCGCACCCCGACTGACCCTGGGCCATCTCCGGATTCGAGATGGCCCCCTCGGGTTTGGGAACCACGGTGTCCCCGTCTTGCCCCGGTTTGGGGGAGGGGCGCTAGTCGCCCCACCGTCCCGGCCTGCTTCTGCTGGGGTGACAGGTGGCCTCACCCGCCACCCCCAGGCCTGCGCTCATGGAGGACGGAGGTCGTTAAGCGACCTCCGGCGCCTGAGTTGCCTGCGACGCGCGGCGAGCAAGTTGCGGGCTCGGCGGACCGGGAGAGTTCTAAGTCTCTCCCGGGCGCGCTCCGCCACCTCCTTCGCGAGCATTACATGCTCGCAGAAGGAGGCGGCGGCGGCCCACGCGCTCGCGCTCCGCACCATTGCCGCAATCATGCTGCCGAGCGAGAGGACTCCCACCCCGATGGCTGCCACGAGGTCACGCCTCGGCGCCTCCCACGCCGGGCAGTCCGCCAGCGTGTGCAGCCCTGAGTCCTCGCTCGCGTCGCAGTGATGACACTCAGGCGTTGGCTCCTTCCTGATCCGATGCAGGTGGTCCCCGAAGCACCCCTTCCCTGAGATCACCTGCGTCAGTCGGTAGGAGAGGCTTCCGTGTCGCCTCTCCAGCCAATCCTCCATGATGGGCCTTACCGCCGCTATTGCGGCGTGCTCTCGGCCGGTACACCCTGGGCGGCGGTTAATGGCTTCCCCTTCACCCCTTCATAGGGTTGGCATTGATCGTCGGCCAATACCCATCGTGGCGGGAACACATCGCTTTCCGTACTCCTCTGCTTTCAGAGGAGACAGGATGAGCGATGCTGTTAGTGGCGAGATGGCCCAGGGTCAGTCGGGGTGCGAGGGATATGCTCTATGGGTAACCTTACACCCCGGCGTCTGAAGACCCGAGACGGCGTGCGGTTTTAGTCGGTGCAAGCCCGACATAACCGCCCCGCTGGCCGGCGGGGGGGTATCCGAAGGGATTTCCGCAATATAAAAAAAAACAAAAAAGGTACAACCCTAGTACATTCTTACGATGGCGTCACTCGCACGGCGGGCAACACAGTCTCGACTCTATAAACGCGTTTTTAAGGTACAATTCTTCTCATTCTGTGCAGCAGGTATTATTATTAAAATTTTGTAGATGAATATAGACTAGGTATTTTCGCTTTTGTATGGGAGTGATGTATCTGTTACGTTAGTAACTATTTATTAATCTGTGCTCGGAGGGAGAGAAGGTATTACGAGTACGAGTTACGATATATATATATGTGTTATGTACACACATGTTTTATATTTGTGAGTGTTCAGCAGAAGTTTTTTTTATCTGTTTGATATCAGTCATCATCATCTTAGCGTTATTCGCGGTAGGTCGAGGTCCACTTACTTTTGTTGATCTTATACGGCTTTTATGGGAGCGACTGCCATCCGATCTATTGGTAGATGTAGGGGCCAACCCCGAGAGGAAAGCCTGCGTCAAAGCCCCGTCCTCAATCCGTCAATCAGCCGGTGTACGGACTGGCAGGTGAGGTTGGTGTTTTTTCGGCTCCGAAGATGTTAGTGGGGCCCTAAAAACACCTGTTTGGATATCAGTGTTGGGATCTAAGAACGTACCTGTAGTTCCGGAGGCAAGAAAACGCGTGTGTTGGCGAAGTACTCGGACTGCGGCGTGAAGTACATCGTGGGGATGCGCGCGTCCGACGGGAAATCGCGCAGCTCGAAGCTCTGTGACCGCGTCCAGATCACCGACATCGCCAGGTCGCACACCGCCCACAGTTTCTGATACAAAATATAGTATGCTGGTTGATGGAATTGTTCTTTCTCTACACGGCTGTACTAGGTACAGAACAGATTAGCAACTCCCTCTTATAAGTACGGTTATGAGCAAAAATCTTGACAATGTACTCTAGATGCGCAGACCGAGTCTTTAAGTCTCTTTGATGGGAAGCACGAGGCGCGACGGCCGAGGCGCTCCATCAATCAATCACAGATATATAAAACTAATCGCAGGCTCAAAAGGATCGCGTCATTGGTTGCTCAGTTCTTGTTTTTGTTGAACCTAACTTTGGCCAATCAAAAGCCAGTTAGTGCACATACGCGAATATTTTGACGTTAGTTCAAGACGGTCGCTTCATACCTTTTGGACTAGAATATCTGAGGTGTGACACGACAGTTTCAAAGCTCACTCAGAACCCAAGGATCGTACGGATGGAATACATATACGGTAATGACATATTCGAACCTTCAAATTCACCTTTGTTACAATATGCTAAAATATTTTTTTTAGTTGTAACTTTACAAAGTTTTCTTATAAGACTTATTTTAACGTGGTTTCCAGATTACTAATATTTTCGTGAATTCCTCCAAGAAAACTAAAGTCAGTCAATATTATGCGGCTAGCATCGATGGTGTAATAGGTAAGGTTGCACTCACGGTTTATAATCAAAGCCACCACTTCATTTCATAAATAAGAAACATAGTATATTAAAAAACTCACATAATTAAGAGCGTCATCTGAATCATTGAGAGCGTCTTTATGCAGTTTCATTCGCTCCACTAGACTCTTGTAGAAGCCGTAGCAGTAGAAATCGTTGCGTGTGATCAGGGGCTCCAAGATAAACCATAGGCAGTTCTTTACCACCTAAAACAAATTTAGTAGAACACTTGTTAACGATCCTGGACTGAATAAAAATAAAATCGAGTGCTTTTTATACCATTATTGGGAGCTCGTCCCGGCTTCGTACGGACAAGTTTCATGCATAAGCTACTTTTTTATTGTTTCTAAGCGGGACTTTAATAATTTTACTTAAATAAAAGTACCTAGCTCCACCGCAGCTAGCTGCCAGTGAAAGTCGGCAAAGCCGTCTCAGAGATTACCCAAGTCAAGCAGACATAAAGACAGCCAAACAGTTATTATTTTATTATTACAAACACTTCAATTTCTTTATATGTATCTATACTATTATAAAATTGAAAATTGGTTGTCTGTACAATGGAGTTATTTAAAAAAAATACTTGGGTTATGTTAAATGAACGATACTGAATACAAAATATATCCTTTTTGGAATTCTTGTCTGTTTGTTCGTGATGGACGAAAAACTATTGAATGTATTTTGATGCGGCTTTTTCTATTAGAAAGGTCTTGACTAGACTTAACCTATTGGCATCAAACATACGGCAGATTTAAAGTAAAACCAGCGATATAACAAAAAAAAACAATAACCATCCTTCCCGCGGGCATCAGCTAGTAGATAATAATTATATTTTTGGACATATTAATAAGGACTGATTTGACTTGACATTCAACTATCCAATTTAGCATAGCTAACCCAAAGTTATCATCGCTTGTACTATGATTATACACACTTAGAAAATAGGGACAAACTCGCGACTACTGACATAGCAGTTGAATCCTCGGCCGCTACGCCCCCCTTACCTTAAGCTGCGCAACATTGTCGTAGGCAGTGAAGGCGGGGTCGTGTGTGAGTATCGGTACAGCAAACACCAACATGTAGTCCGGGAGGATGTGCGGCAACTGGCTTACTGCGCGCTCCACTGCAACAAGACACCTCAGTTGTATCATGAACAGCGGCGACTCGCTGGTTATATCGAAGCATGCCATTAAGCGCACCAATTCAAATCGTGCCAAAATTATCCCATAGATGTATGGAACAATTTTGGTGTGATTCAAAATTGGTGCGCAAATGGTTCGCCTCGTGCTCGCTACAACCCACATGCTCCAACATATTTTCAACATTTATCTGTACTCCGAAAATAGCTAATGATTTTTCAATACTATAAACAATAAACTAGTCTAGAACATATTATATAGTGCAGTCCAGACCCAAAGTAAGAATGGCTTGTAAATACATTGCGACACTCAAAAACACACACACATGCATATAAATATTTGGACTCAGCTAGAATGAAATCCGCGACCTCTACCTTGGCAGTTGAACAATCCTTACCGTTACGCAAAAATTTCTCCTATATCATAAATTCTATCAGTGTATTTTCTCTACACCATGATGTTTGAAAACTTGAGATACATATAATTATTAATATTCAGAATTTTATTTTATTAACATTATACATATATATATTCCTCTCTCTTGCTCTGAGGTAGGCAAAAACAATGTCCCTCATCTACTGCTTTATATTAAGTACATTAATCATCATTCTCGTCCGAGTATTAGTTGAAGTTCGACGTGTTGACGCTAACAAGATAATAACTATTAACAAATTCTAGACCTTGTGCTTTAAACAGTAAGCTTTAATTCTCCTTAAAGCCAACAATTTACAAATTCAGTAATTCATCTATCACGTTATAGTACAAGTAAAAATTTAGGATAAAATGCAGCGTACTCCAACATCTGGACTGCCAATAAAGTTTTCTTCACAACCTAATCTGTCAATTGAACCACACGACAATAATATTATTCAGAACATCAATTTAAGAAAACGAAAAAATCCTGAACAAGAAATCTTAGTGGATCTAAAAGGTGAACTCATGGAATCTTTCAAGCAAATGATGAATGCCGAAATCAGTGAAATAAAGCATCAAAATAAACAGATTCTCGAATCCAACTCACAGATTATAAAGCTCTTGGAGTTAAATGCTTCTAATTACCAGGAAGTTATATGCAGAGTACAATTACTTGAAGCTAAATACGAGGCAGATAATGCACGGATAAATGAATTAGAATTTCAACTAAATGAGATACAAAAAGAATCTATCAAGAACAATATTGAGATAAGGAATATTCCTCGGGATGACAAGGAGGATTTGAATAATATTGTCAGGAACATTTACGAAAGATTGAATGTACCTTTTTATGAAGCATCAAAATTATACAGAAGAGGTAAACATGGTGGTCCCATTGTTGTAGAATTCCAGGACGTCAAAAAGAAGGAAGAAATCCTAAATGCCGCTAAGAAGTATAATTCTGACAACAAGGAAAGACCATTGAACTCGGAAATGTTGGGGATTAGCGGAGCAACTTCACGAGTCTATATATCTGAAGCGCTAACACCACTGTCAAAGAAGATGCTCGCAGCTGCTCGAGATCTTGTGAAGAATGGAAAGTACAAGTACTGCTGGGTATCACGAGGAAATATTTTACTGCGTAAAGAAGAGGGTCAGCCTGCCATAGTTATTAAAGCACTAAACCAGATTAAAAACTTAGACATACAATGACTATTTGCAGGTATACATTTCAAGAAACCACGGTATTTACTCATTTTCTTTTTTTTACTAGTTTTTCGTTTTTTACTAGTTTTAACTTAGTTAATTCAAATCAATCTGCTACTGTATCTGTTAGTTCTAATTACTTGATACTAATGTCTCTGTACTGCTGCACTGGGTATTTTCATGTATCTATGTATTATGTTTGTCGTATGTATGGTACTTCTACTATATTGTTATACTATATTTATGCCTTGTCCGCTCGTTTTAAACAGATATTTATAGCTCACATAGATATCGGTAGCTGTGACCCTCAACCAAATATTGCGAATCATTATTTAAAGATATTGTTTATACTATGGCCTATAATCTAAAAGATGTTGTCGCCGATGTTGATGAAAATGTCAACGTCGGAGACTCTTTTTTGGTTGAGGATCCGGAATCGCTTTTGCATTACAGACTTGATACTCAACTATCGCTTAAGATAATTGTACAGAACATTCGGAGTATAAATAAAAATCTGGAAGCTTTTAAGGTCCTTATCGCAAGGACTAAGATATATTACGATATTATCATTCTAACTGAGTGCTGGTTGCCAGGTTTACATTCAATCCCAGGAATAGAACATTATGACACTTATTATACTCGTATACATATTAATCAGAACAGCGGTGTAGTAGTCTACGTAAAGAGTAACTTAGGAATTGTAAATGTGTATGAGCCTAATTTTATGGACGCTGATTGCTTGGTGGTGGAAATGGATAATCAAAACGCTTTCATTTGCTTGTACCGATCACCGTCTTTTACCTCTATAACCAACTTTCTTACTTCCCTGGATGAACTATTGCTAAGGCTCAGAAGTATACCTAACATTTATATTACTGGAGATATGAACATAGATATTGGTAACCATGTAAGTGACACAAAGTCTGAAGAGTACTTGGATCTACTTGCAACCCATTGTTTTCTACCTAGTCATTTATTCCCTACCCGTCTTGATAAGTGCTATGACCACTGTTTCGTAAAATCAAAATCAAAAATGCTGACTGTAATCTGTAAGTCGGCTTTAACTGACCATTGTAGTCTGTACTTGAATGTGTCTGTGATACAGCAACGGTCTAATAATAAACATAAAAATACTTCACAAATGCTTAATCATGACATGGTTCATGATCGTATGAACGAAATTGATTTTACAAATATAATATCCCAAACAGATGCGAATACAGCGACTAAACTCCTTATTGATACCTTGTCAGGGCTCATTAAAAATTGCACACAAATAATAACAACACCAAACCGCAAACACACTCGTCAAAAATGTATTACTCCCGGATTACTGCGCTGTTTGAAATTCAGAGACACATTACACAAAAGACACGTAAAGTCACCTAATAACATAGAACTAGAAATAACCTATAAACGTTACCGTAATTATTGCAATAACCTCCTACGTCGTTTAAAGAATGAGCACGACAAATGTAATTTAAAAGCAAGCAAAAATGACATTAAAAAAACTTGGACTGTTATAAAAGATGTTTGTAATTTGAATATGTCAGATAGATCCAAAATACCACATGAACTACTCGACATTACATCTACATCTAAGGAATCTATTGATTATGCAAATAATTACTTTGTAAATATAGGTGCTAACCTGTCTAATAATATCTTGAACAGATTAAAATTAACAGAAAAGGAGTTGGTTAGGAATTTCAGGTGCAATCATACTCCGTTGAACTCATTCGTAATGCTGGAAACCGATGAACTTGAGGTGTGCGAAGTTATTATGTCTTTGAAGAATACCAAGTCTACAGGTTGGGATGGTATATCTTCACAATTTATTAAAAAATTTGTTAATTTTCTTATTACACCTCTTACTTATGTACTGAATTTGTGTTTGTCGAATGGTAAGTTTCCAAGTGTATTGAAGGATTCTATTGTGGTTCCTGTATTTAAATCAGGAGAAAAAGACAGCCTTACAAACTATCGTCCAATTTCACTCCTACCTGTATTAGCTAAGATTTTAGAAAAGATAATTAATAAAAGACTAGTTGGTTATTTAGAACACAATAATATTCTGTCAAAAAATCAATATGGTTTTAGGAAGAATAAGTCGACTTCAGATGCTTTAGAGGACTTAGTTGCTACTATAGCAGGGAATCTTGATACTAAGAAAAAATGTATTGGTGCGTTTCTGGATTTGAGTAAAGCCTTCGATACTATTTCAATTTCGTTGCTGATTCGTAAGCTGGAGTCAATAGGAATTAGGGGTGTACCACTAGACCTTTTTAAAGATTATCTTACAAATAGGACACAGACCTTAAAAATTGGTGACAATTTTAGTGCTAAATTAAAAATCAATTTCGGTGTTCCACAAGGGTCTGTGCTAGGGCCTACGTTGTTTCTTATATATGTCAATGAACTCTGCAATGGAGTAATACCCCATGCTAAAATAATAGCATTTGCTGATGATACTGCAATCTTATTTGAGCATGCGTCATGGTCACAAGTTAGAACAGCAGCTGAAACTGGTCTTAAAAATATTATAAACTGGCTGGATCATAATTTATTGACATTGAACCTAAATAAAACAAAATATATAACTTTTAGCATAAGGAATACCTTACAACCTCCTGGTGATTTTACACTGAAGGTGCATACGGAGGAATGCAAGTCTGATAGTTATACTACCATTACAAACTGCAATTGTTACAGCTTATCAACTACTAATAGTACGAAATATTTAGGGATAGAAATAGATAAAAATTTAAATTGGAAATTACATGTCAAAAATCTCAGATCTAGAATACGTAAACTCATACCTATCTTCAAAAGAATTAGAAACTTAAAAGACCATAAGACCAGCAAGATGGTCTACCTAACCTTATGTCAATCTATAGCTTCTTATGGAATTACCGCTTGGGGTGGTGCCCGCAAAAGTACGCTTATACAAATAGAAAGAGCCCAGCCTGCGGTGTATTTTAAAGGTAATAAATTTTAAGCCATTTAGGTATCCCACGTCCAAACTGTATAAAGAATTTGAAGTCCTAACGATTCGCCAACTTTTCATTAAAAGCATTGTTCTAAAACAACACTTTTGCCTGAGGCGTTCTAACAGACAATATGTAGAACTACTTTTGCTCAGTGTTTTTGGTACTTTCTGGCCCCGCTACTTTATAATCACATAAGTACAATTAAACCGCTAAGAAATATGTCAAGGTTTGTCTGCAAAGCTACACTGTATGAATATCTGAGTAGTTTAGATTACGAACGGACAGAAAAAATTATTCAAATATGTATGTAAAAAAACGCTATAACTAATTAATCTGTATATATGTATGTATGTCTTTGTAATATTTATAGTATTCAAGTTTAGTTATAATAGATTCACAAGTAAGTTGATATATATTATGTTTGCGTCAATGTCTTTTTTCTTCAGCCATAATCACATTTACGTAGAAAATTACATATTGTGTATATATGTATATATACAATACTCAGCCATAATATCATATCATTTTCATTGCAATTGTAAATGATATGTATTTTTATTATTTTGTAATAGGTGTAGCAGCGGATCTTCATTTTATCTGTAATCACTAAATATACTACTTGTTTACAACAAGATCATTAGTTAATATCGTGCATATTTTAATCGACTCAACACAAAAATTTATAAAAAAGTGTCCTTTTTGAATTGAACTAAGGTTGGTATTTCTGGAGCGAGAATCATTACCTTGCCGTAACACAGTCTTTAGACTAGCACGGAAGGTAAAGATTATTTTGTCGGTATACCGCCAATTTGGTTATATACGAGTCAATAATACATACTTAATATTTATTATAAGTTAGGTTAATTTCTTCCTTTAAGTTGTGCTTTTAGCTAATAAATTAGCATCCGTAGCTGTCTGTCCTATTGTTACCAGTGATAATTGTGATAAATCTATAAAAATATGTGTTATATGACAGTGAAAACTTTATCAAAATCCTTTGTGTACTTCAGAGGAGGTTATCGGTGAACGGACGGAAGTATGCAGGTAACTTAGTCTTGTACTATGTAAATCTTGTGTGAATATGTGATTGACTGTTATTTTTTTTTTTTTTTTTTTTTGTCTGTTTAGTTACTACTATTTCATACGATTAACATTTAAGGTAATTGTTTACATACCTACATACATAGTGATAAAATTTAGCAATTACAATTGTTGTTACATGTAAACTAATAATCCCGTGTGAAATTCTCTTTAGCCCCCTCTCAATGAATGATCAATATCCTTTTCGAAGCTTTATTTTGTAAAGTGTTCAGGTAGGCACTGTTAGTATGTTGTATTGTATAACACGAACACTTATAATTTAGGTTCTGTAGGATAAGCAGCTATGTTCCTTTCCTATCACCATACAAAAATGTAAACCGATGTACATTCTCAGTTTAATAAACTTATTATTATTATTATTATTATTAAACAATTTCGAGGTTTTGTCGAGTTAGGATGTGTCAGCCCCTCATATCTTGATCCAATTTACATAAATATTGATGTCATTTCATGCACATTTTTGTTCCAACCCACTCAAACGACAACTCGGTAACATCCGTGCAACATACACACGCACAACTACAGCACTTAGCTTTTGATTTGGCACATCGGGTGGCACAGCTTTCACTTTGACGCATAGAGCATGTTAACATATCTTGATATATTTTAGGAGTAGTTAACACCGAAGTTATAGTTTTAAAGTTTTGTAAACACATAGTTTATCTTCTCTATCACAGGCAGTACACACCTATTAACTTTAGTGCCTCCCCTATCTACTAAAACCTGGTTGAATCCATGCAATGTATACCTATACAAAGGTATGACACACAACGCAGAGACACAACTACTGTCATACAAGTAAATGAATGGCTGCGTACCGGCCCGGCCGCCGGCGACTACCTCGTATTACCGACCTATATTAATTTTGGTGCCGACGGTGATGTTGCACACGTACATGCACATTTTGTTTACTTTAAACCCCTCACTACAACTAAATCCTGAAATCGTGCAACACACACACATACAACGACTTCAAGTGATTGCTCCGTACCCGATTCAGTGATACCGACCCATATTACCTTAGGTACCGACGGTGACATGATACATTTCGTTTTGATGAAACCCCTCCTGAACACGAACACCTGATGACATCCGCGCAACACACAAGCACAGCGACTACAAGCGAGACTAGCGCCGAGTTACCGACCTACGAGTATATTACCTTTGGTGCCGGACGGTGACATGATACATATCGTTTTAATGAAACCCCTCCTGAACACGAACACCTGATGACATCCGCGCAACACACACGCACAGCGACTACAAGCGAGACTAGCGCCGAGTTACCGACCTATATTACCTTTGGTGCCGACGGTGACATGATACATTTCGTTTTGATGAAACCCCTCCTGAACACGAACACCTGATGACATCCGCGCAACACACACGCACAGCGACTACAAGCCAGACTAGCGCCGAGTTACCGACCTATATTACCTTTGGTGCCGACGGTGACGTGATACATTTCGTTTTGATGAAACCCCTCCTAAACACGAACACCTGATGACATCCGCGCAACACACACGCACAGCGACTACAAGCCAGACTAGCGCCGAGTTACCGACCTATATTACCTTTGGTGCCGACGGTGACGTGATACATTTCGTTTTGATGAAACCCCTCCTAAACACGAACACCTGATGACATCCGCGCAACACACACGCACAGCGACTACAAGCGAGACTAGCGCCGAGTTACCGACTTATATTACCTTTGGTGCCGACGCGCGACGGTGACGTGATACATTTCGTTTTGATGAAACCCCTCCTGAACACGAACACCTGATGACATCCGCGCAACACACACGCACAGCGACTACAAGCGAGACTAGCGCCGAGTTACCGACTTATATTACCTTTGGTGCCGACGGTGACATGATACATTTCTTTTTGATGAAACCCCTCCTGAACACGAACACCTGATGACATCCGCGCAACACACACGCACAGCGACTACAAGCGAGACTAGCGCCGAGTTACCGACTTATATTACCTTTGGTGCCGACGGTGACGTGATACATTTCGTTTTGATGAAACCCCTCCTGAACACGAACACCTGATGACATCCGCGCAACACACACGCACAGCGACTACAAGCGAGACTAGCGCCGAGTTACCGACCTATATTACCTTTGGTGCCGACGGTGACATGATACATTTCGTTTTAATGAAACCCCTCCTGAACACGAACACTTGATGACATCCGCGCAACACACACGCACAGCGACTACAAGCGAGACTAGCGCCGAGTTACCGACCTATATTACCTTTGGTGCCGACGGTGACATGATACATTTCGTTTTGATGAAACCCCTCCTGAACACGAACACCTGATGACATCCGCGCAACACACACGCACAGCGACTACAAGCGAGACTAGCGCCGAGTTACCGACCTATATTACCTTTGGTGCCGACGGTGACATGATACATTTCGTTTTGATGAAACCCCTCCTGAACACGAACACCTGATGACATCCGCGCAACACACACGCACAGCGACTACAAGCGAGACTAGCGCCGAGTTACCGACTTATATTACCTTTGGTGCCGACGGTGACGTGATACATTTCGTTTTGATGAAACCCCTCCTGAACACGAACACCTGATGACATCCGCGCAACACACACGAACAGCGACTACAAGCGAGACTAGCGCCGAGTTACCGACTTATATTACCTTTGGTGCCGACGGTGACATGATACATTTCTTTTTGATGAAACCCCTCCTGAACACGAACACCTGATGACATCCGCGCAACACACACGCACAGCGACTACAAGCGAGACTAGCGCCGAGTTACCGACCTATATTACCTTTGGTGCCGACGGTGCCATGATACATTTCGTTTTAAAGATAAGATAAGATAAGATTTATTTATTTGTCAGAATATTGTATAAAGTTCTTACAAAATAGAGTTCCATAATATTCTGCTGTCTCCAGCGTACAAATATTGAAAGGTTTTGATCCTGAACACGAACACCTGATGACATCCGCGCAACACACACGCACAGCGACTACAAGCGAGACTAGCGCCGAGTTACCGACTTATATTACCTTTGGTGCCGACGGTGACGTGATACATTTCGTTTTCATGAAACCCCTCCTGAACACGAACACCTGCTGACATCCGCGCAACACACACGCACAGCGACTACAAGCGAGACTAGCGCCGAGTTACCGACCTATATTACCTTTGGTGCCGACGGTGACATGATACATTTCGTTTTGATGAAACCCCTCCTGAACACGAACACCTGATGACATCCGCGCAACACACACGCACAGCGACTACAAGCGAGACTAGCGCCGAGTTACCGACCTATATTACCTTTGGTGCCGACGGTGACATGATACATTTCGTTTTGATGAAACCCCTCCTAAACACGAACACCTGATGACATCCGCGCAACACACACGCACAGCGACTACAAGCGAGACTAGCGCCGAGTTATCGACCTATATTACCTTTGGTGCCGACGGTGACATGATACATTTCATTTTGATGAAACCCCTCCTGAACACGAACACCTGATGACATCCGCGCAACACACACGCACAGCGACTACAAGCGAGACTAGCACCGAGTTACCGACCTATATTACCTTTGGTGCCGACGGTGACGTGATACATTTCGTTTTGATGAAACCCCTCCTGAACACGAACACCTGATGACATCCGCGCAACACACACGCACAGCGACTACAAGCGAGACTAGCGCCGAGTTACCGACCTATATTACCTTTGGTGCCGACGGTGACATGATACATTTCATTTTGATGAAACCCCTCCTGAACACGAACACCTGATGACATCCGCGCAACACACACGCACAGCGACTACAAGCGAGACTAGCACCGAGTTACCGACCTATATTACCTTTGGTGCCGACGGTGACGTGATACATTTCGTTTTGATGAAACCCCTCCTGAACACGAACACCTGATGACATCCGCGCAACACACACGCACAGCGACTACAAGCGAGACTAGCGCCGAGTTACCGACCTATATTACCTTTGGTGCCGACGGTGACATGATACCTTTCGTTTTGATGAAACCCCTTCTGAATACGAACACCTGATGACATCCGCGCAACACACACGCACAGCGACTACAAGCGAGACTAGCGCCGAGTTACCGACCTATATTACCTTTGGTGCCGACGGTGACGTGATACGTTTCGTTTTGATGAAACCCCTCCTGAACACGAACACCTGATGACATCCGCGCAACACACACGCACAGCGATTACAAGCGAGACTAGCGCCGAGTTACCGACCTATATTACCTTTGGTGCCGACGGTGACATGATACATTTCGTTTTGATGAAACCCCTCCTGAACACGAACACCTGATGACATCCGCGCAACACACACGCACAGCGACTACAAGCGAGACTAGCGCCGAGTTACCGACCTATATTACCTTTGGTGCCGACGGTGACATGATACATTTCGTTTTAATGAAACCCCTCCTGAACACGAACACTTGATGACATCCGCGCAACACACACGCACAGCGACTACAAGCGAGACTAGCGCCGAGTTACCGACCTATATTACCTTTGGTGCCGACGGTGACATGATACATTTCGTTTTGATGAAACCCCTCCTGAACACGAACACCTGATGACATCCGCGCAACACACACGCACAGCGACTACAAGCGAGACTAGCGCCGAGTTACCGACCTATATTACCTTTGGTGCCGACGGTGACATGATACATTTCGTTTTGATGAAACCCCTCCTGAACACGAACACCTGATGACATCCGCGCAACACACACGCACAGCGACTACAAGCGAGACTAGCGCCGAGTTACCGACCTATATTACCTTTGGTGCCGACGGTGACGTGATACGTTTCGTTTTGATGAAACCCCTCCTGAACACGAACACCTGATGACATCCGCGCAACACACACGCACAGCGATTACAAGCGAGACTAGCGCCGAGTTACCGACCTATATTACCTTTGGTGCCGACGGTGACATGATACATTTCGTTTTGATGAAACCCCTCCTGAACACGAACACCTGATGACATCCGCGCAACACACACGCACAGCGACTACAAGCGAGACTAGCGCCGAGTTACCGACCTATATTACCTTTGGTGCCGACGGTGACATGATACATTTCGTTTTGATGAAACCCCTCCTGAACACGAACACCTGATGACATCCGCGCAACACACACGCACAGCGACTACAAGCGAGACTAGCGCCGAGTTACCGACCTATATTACCTTTGGTGCCGACGGTGACATGATACATTTCGTTTTGATGAAACCCCTCCTGAACACGAACACCTGATGACATCCGCGCAACACACACGCACAGCGACTACAAGCGAGACTAGCGCCGAGTTACCGACCTATATTACCTTTGGTGCCGACGGTGACATGATACATTTCGTTTTGATGAAACCCCTCCTGAACACGAACACCTGATGACATCCGCGCAACACACACGCACAGCGACTACAAGCGAGACTAGCGCCGAGTTACCGACCTATATTACCTTTGGTGCCGACGGTGACATGATACATTTCGTTTTGATGAAACCCCTCCTGAACACGAACACCTGATGACATCCGCGCAACACACACGCACAGCGACTACAAGCGAGACTAGCGCCGAGTTACCGACCTATATTACCTTTGGTGCCGACGGTGACATGATACATTTCGTTTTGATGAAACCCCTCCTGAACACGAACACCTGATGACATCCGCGCAACACACACGCACAGCGACTACAAGCGAGACTAGCGCCGAGTTACCGACCTATATTACCTTTGGTGCCGACGGTGATGTTGCGCACGTACTCGCGGCGCCGCACCACGTCGGCCAGCATGTACTGGCGCACCAGCGCGCGGATGCGGCGCTCCGGCTCGCGCCCCGCCAGCGCGTACATGCCCATGAAGTCCAGCGGCAGGCACTTGTTCGGGATGCCCTGCGCGGAACACAACCAGCCCGTGAGACAAATCTTCCTTGGGGTCAATGCCCACTGAAAGTAGCGGCCGGCAGTGGCTTTTTCAGACAAATATTACAAACCGTTTTGAATCGTATCTACTTGAGTTAAAGTTCATAGTCATTCAATTCCGGTCGCCGCCTGCCAGCCGCTTTTCTTTCAGTGGGAACTGTCCTTACGAGCCGTCTCCACGCGCGAGAGAACCACTACGGATCCGCGCTTCGAAGTGTCAAAGGATAAACGACTATGTGTCCATGGGAGTATACTAGTCTTTTATCTTTTGACTTGTAACTGTGTACTATGAGTTACCCGTGATCTGAGACAATATTACAGAGTTAAAGTTAACCCGGTTTGGAAAAACTTTCACTACTTTATTTACTACTATACTATTTTCATGTTATTCCTTCAATACACGCAGTTATCACATGGATTGCTGGAGTAATATAAATATTAAATGACTTATAATCAGGCAAGCAGGTGAAAGAGGACTGACGAGCTGAGGAAATTTTAACCCCGATGTGTGAGAATTAGCATAAAAAAATTACCTTTGATAAACCTTTATGTAATTTTGTAGCAAAAGCTTCTCTAACTTGTGGTACTTCATCCTGAAAGAAAAAGATTAAATGTATTTTTTCTTAAATAAATTTTTTAATATGAGCATAATTTTGATGTTATCATTTTCTATTTTACTCTCCTTTTTGCCGGTTTGACCATTTAAGATACTATATTCAATAATAGCGTACAGCTATTATTGAAATACTACTTTGGTTGGGGTATGAATATGGGTATTTACTATACCTTTTAATCACTAAAAGGTATCACATATAGTAAGTATTGACCAGAACCATTGAAAGCTAATTTGAAAAAATAAACATACGATCATTAGATGCGATAAGTTGTAGAACTGTTCGGCGGTGAACTGGTCGCCGACGCCCTTTTGCTCGCAGATCTTGAGCATGGCCGCGCCGGCCGCCAGTCGCAAGTGTGCCATTTCCGCTTTTGATAAACGATTTTGCTGCAAAAACCACCAAAATATTAAATTGGATTTAACCTATAATACTAGGAATTTCAAATGCATAATATCTTTAGTTAAAAATTATTTGTCTAATCAGTTTGTTGGTATTTCATTATCGAAATATACATGTTTTTCTTTTAGATTGCAGTTATGGTCAAATATAATTGAAGTAGCTGTTGCCCACGGAATCCGTGAAATTCTGATCCCTTTCCCGCCACACACACATAACACTATGTGTTATTCCAGACTATGACGTATTACCAACCATATTTTAGCCATATCCCTTCAGTCGTTGAGCGTGATTGATTAGCAAACATCCTAACATCGTCACAATCTTTCACATTTTATAATATCATAACTGATCTCGACCCATTCGTATAGAGAAGTTTAAAATAAACTACGCCGTATGTTATCTAAGTCTATTTGGATGTAAATAAACAAGCCCAAACTCAATAGATTTATCTTGTTTAGTTTAGGAGTTCCTATGGCTACCTTCCCACTCCATCTTCAGACCCCGAATAACATTTCACATTAAAGTTTGTCAAGACAAAACTAACATGCTACCAACCTTTCCTTTTATAATATACATCAGTATAATATGATTACAATTTAGGAAATAACATAGAGCACCTGCATATTTACCTGTAGCAAATCTCCTTTATGTACGATAAACGCATTCAACATTCTGAAGGTCTTCTGCGCAGAAAGTTCGTCCTTCTTCAGTCCGAGTAACCAACGAGCCATGCACTTGAGTCCTTCTAGTTTACAGCGAGTCTCCTCCGGCAACTGGTCCTCGGGGCACCACGGAACGTCGTGATTTTGATTATTGCCGCCTCCTTCGCGGACTAGTAACTCTTTTACTATCTGCGAGAATAGAGAATAGAATTGAAACGAAAGTAATATATGACACCAGCGTAATTTCTAGCACACTACTTCCATTATGTAATTCTTTACTTTTTTTCATATGTGGCTTGTCAATATGACTTCACCTCGTATGATGGTAAGCTAGAGAGAGGTGAGCTCTCAGAAAGGAGGGAGACAGAAATGATACAATGTTGGTCTTCAACCTTACAACGCAATCAGGTGTTTTTCATGTTGAAATTCATATAACCATGAACATTATTTACATAGTTTAAAACCTATTCTTATGTCATGGTAGATAGCCAGAATACGAAACAGGATATAGATAGTCATACAAAGAATTTTAACAGGTGTATAGATATTTCTAATTTAGGACGATGAATAATCTCAATTTTAGTATAAAAAGGATACTTATCAGCCTTCACTAGAGAGCCGCTAATATCTGTTTTAAGTGATATTACTGAATACCAAATTACTTAACATTTCTAAAATAGGTAGCTACTTTTAAAATAATAGGATGATATATATGGTGGCCATCATCCTGATCGTCAGACTGACAAGTTAACTGGAATCTTATAAAGATGGGCTCCAAGTAAATATGTTTTACTACTTGATAATTTAGTACCTTTTTTTTTTCTTTTTTTTTTCGTGCGGAAATCCCTTCGGATGACCCCCCCGCCGGCCAGCGGGGGCGGTTATGTCGGGCTTGATAATTTAGTACCTATTTGCTTCCATATTATATTTAAATTTCATGTTAAAACACCAAACCATTAAAAAGTTATATCCAGAAACTTCACTGTAGCCAATATTACATAATATTGTAGGCAATAAAGTTCGTACCTTGCGTGACACGATGTTCTTGATGTGCACAGGGAAGTTGTCGGGCAGGTTGTGCGCGATGTGGCCGAGAGTGACGATGGCGGTGCGGTAGTGCTCGGACTGCGGCGCCAGCGTGGCCTTCAGCGTGTCCAGGATCTCCGTGAAGATCGCCGTGCGCTGCTCCGGCACGTTCACGAACAGGCATCTGCGCCAGGGACCACCCGTTAGGTACTGCACAGACTGTACTGTACTGGGTTTGCCGAGAACTTAGCCACTAGTAATGTGGTATCCGAGAGAAAACACTAAAGACTTTAAATGCTACTAGAATATTATGTATGTGAAGGTTTGTGAAGATGTTTACTTAATCACGCTACAACGGCTGAACGGATCAAGTTGAAATGTGATACAGGAATAGGCTACTTTTTATCCCCGGAATTCCTATGGGAAGCGGCAACAGAGCGGCCGCCGGCAACAGCTACTCAAATATAATACAAAAGTGGGGTGATGAACTAATTATAGTAGAAACAATTTATATGAAACTAGCTGCTGGGCGTGCATCCCACTGCGTGGAAATTCTGTACGCCGAAAATTGCTATTTTTCGTTTCTAAAGTGTCTTATATTGTTCTTCAGGGTTCTTGTATGTCTATGCCAAACTTTACCAGTTCATGGATGTAGGTGAAAAGGTAACCGACAGTTAGTTTAGCATTTATAATATTAGTATGGACTTACATGATAAAATTTAATCAACAAGAAACATAAAACTTCTCGCATACCTGACTGCATTTTTCGCCTGTTTCGGTGTGCCAACTTCTGCATACGCTTTACATAGTGTGATCAAGCGTGGGAATAGTCCGGGACATGCCTCACCTGAAAAGAAAAATATATTTACAATAATCTGTGTATTGTAAACTCAAAGGATAATAATGTTTAAAAGTTTAGTTTTAGTTGGTTCGAAATCGACAGTTTTTTCCTGCGGGGACGTTTATACGCTAACATAAATCAATACATTTAGGGCAAAATTTTACTTAGCATATTTTTTCCCCTGAGTACTAGTAGCCGAAATTACTAGTATTCCCGTTTACTCAGTCAGCTAAGCTCAATTGCTTCTGTAAGGAGTGGATTAACTCCTTGAATGAAGGTCAACCCCAACTGAGTTAGGAGACAGAGAAGAAGCAAGACTTACTTAGAGGTCTGTATTTCCCAAGGAAGGTGAGCGCAGCAAGTATGTGCGGGGCTACGGTCTCGTCGTCCAGCTCCAGCAGCGACGTGAGGCGGTTGAGCACGTCCTCGTGCAGGAAGTGCGCCGGGAACACGAACGACAACATCACTAGCAGCTTCAGACCGCGCTCGGCCGCTTTCTTTATGTCTATACCTGTGGAATAAGGATTTATTGGAGTGAGAAACTGTAGTTTTATATAGGGCTTAAATCTATACTTAATATTATAAAGCTGAAGAGTTTGTTTGTTTGGTTGGACACGTAAATCTCAGGAACTACTGGTTCGAATTGAAACATTATTTTTGGGTTGGATAGCCCATTTATCGGTGAAGGCTCACATACTACCTAGGTGAGCGTAGCAGTAATCGTAAATGTCAACAAATCGGGCAAATTTCCATATATTATTGTAGAACTAATAATTTACGGACATGTATGGGACAAATGAATGCCACGGGGGCTAAGTAGGTATGCTACGGGCGAAGCCACGGGGCTCAGCAAGTAAAATATATATTACTAGCTGTTCCCCTAGGTTTCACCATACGTACTCGGTTCTATTCCACCGCGTACCATCGCCCGCCTGCCCCTGACTTTCTCATATTTTTTTCTTATTCTTATTACTCGGCTCTTAAGAGTCATAGCATATGGTCTGTAACCTCCCCAAGAACTGGGCTATGAAATGTAAACATAATTTTTCAAATCGCACATGTAGTTCCAAATATTAGCGCGTTCAAACATCCAAACAATTCTTCAACATTATTATCAGTACATAGAGTAATTTAATTTCTCGTTTTTCATCGGTTATGTATTACGCATGCAAACACTCCATAGGAAAATATTATAAATGACAGTGAATATTGTATCAGAATTCATTTAGAAGAAGTAACCGGAGAAACCGATGCGTGACTGATTGTATTTCATAGCTTAGATTCATCATTATCTTGGCATAGTTCCCAGTTGTATCTGAGGCTTTTCACCTCGGAGCTCAAGGTTTGCTTACTTACTTTTAATTTGGTTAATATGTTTTTTTTTAAATGGCCGAATATGAGTGTTAATACAGCTACCCTTTCGCAAGATTTTAAACTCATAGTATTAATCTATTTACTGTTTTTTCATAATAAAACATACCACACTCCTCAGCAATGGAGGGGTCAGTGCCCTTGACAGCCCCCTCCACGTACCCCACGAGTATGATCAGCGAATCATGGTCGATCATCACAGAGCTGACTCGCTCCAACAACATCTTCACGGTGTTATAGTATAAGTTAGTCATCACAGGCTGGCCTAGTTTCTTCAGGACGCTTGACTGAAATAAAAGGAATTTGGAATATGACGGTGGTTGGTTATGTTGTATTCTCAATTTAGAAGGTAACAGCATTGACGGCGGCTACACCTGCTTAAAAATTGGACAGTAAGTTCCACTACAAAAAAGTTACCTACTCTCCCAAAGGGAGGTTTTTACCGAAACAAAACTTAATTTCATCCTTGAACAGGAAAATTTCAACTAAACAAGTGCAGTCATTTATGCGAGTTGAGTAAAAATAAACGTACAATTTTTAAAAAAAATCATGTATTTGCCAGATCACCTATCATCTATGTGCAGCTTTCAATTAAATTCGCCTAGCCCTTTTCTTATTAGAGGGCTTTGTCGCTTTGTGATTACATAATTAGTCCTTTCGGCGTATGGCAAATACAAATACAGTCCAGGAGTCTCTTCAGTAGTATTGCTCTTTAATTAAGCACTAACTAAATATATTTTATAGAACAATACCTAGTTTATCATATCCAAAACTAGAGTCCAAAAGCCTTTAATTTTTTAATTTGATACTGTAATTAAAAACTGCTGATAAGTATAATAAAATAGAGTTAGATAATAATGTATACTTACAGTTGTACGAACGCAAACTTCACAGCTGACATTAGGATTTAAAATAGTCTCCATTCCTTGCAGCAACTCAGGTGCAAGTTTCATATGCTGTGAGAACTTATTCAAGAATTCCTGCGACTTCACCGACTCTGGTAGGAATTTCGAACTTATATGTAATACTTTAGCTATCATTTCCTTTTGCACTGCCGGTGTGGGGGGTTTCCTATGTAGTTCAATCCATTCAGCAACCGAGCGACGGACTACTAACTGATGTTTTTGAAGTTCTATGAACGCTTTTGTTGCGTTATCATCAACATTGGACATTAGATAAAATAGTTTTTTCATACGAATCCCAGCTGGTAGAGTATAGGGTACGAGAGATGTGTTTAACAGTCTTTCTACTAGAAGACGGTCTTCTAAAGCCGTCATATAATATCCGTGAAGAATTTTGTCTTTGATCCATTGTACTGCTTTTTCAGTAGCCGCTGGTACGCTTTCTTCTGTCAAGAATTTCTTGTATATTAAAGCTAAACCGGACATAGCCTCTTTGCGGATTTTGAATTTTTTGTCTAATGTTCGTTCTCTTACAAAATGTAAGAGATCTTCTGATTCTGCGACGGCCTGGAAATCTCTTTGTGCCGTCGCTATGATAGCCATCACAACTTCATACCGCACTTGTTCATGGGCATCATGCTGTCTAAGCTTTAGAGTCTCTGTAATATCCTTCCTCAAGTCTGGATGATGTACTAAGAAGTGCATACAATATTGTACGCATTTAATTCTGATTGGTACTGAGATGTCATTGAAACGCCCAAGAAAGGCCCTCCATAACGTCGGGTATTGCTTGGCAAGTTCTGAGCCTGGTTCAGAGAACATTCTAGCGAGAAGTGCAACACCGCTGAGCCTCTCTTGGAACTGAGCTGATTTAAGCTTGCATTCCAGTTGCGGTAGAGTTTGAAGTAAAATAGATGGGCAGCACTGATATAGTTCGTATATCAGCTCGTAAACTTTAGTGTATATAAGGAGGCCTTTGCCTTCTTCCTTGCCGAGGATTAATACGTGGTTAAAGAACTGAAATAAAAAAACAATTATACTATTAGGAGAGCGCACGTAGTAAGAGGAATATTTGATTTCCACCGCACGTTTTGGACTGCGTAACGTGTAACCTTGTTACTTCCCGGAATCATAATCACACAACATACAGTTGTCATAATAATATATAAAAGATTAGAGTCATAAAGTAATATGATGTGTCTGTATACAATTAAAAACCATAGCAAACCTTTTACCTTCATTGAACAACAAATGGTAACTCACGTTCTGTATGTAGGTCTCAAGCGTCTCGCTGGTCTTCACTATAAGGTCCTTAGCGAGTGAGTACGCATGCTTGTGGTCCCGTTTGTTAGGCTCGACTAGGTTCATCAGGATCACGTTCAAAAGCTCGTTGGACACCACGTCTGATTCCGTGATTAGTGGACACAGGACATCCAGCATGAAGGATTTCACTTTTGTGGAGTGTTCCGTGCTGCAAAAGTTGAGATTTTTTTTTTATTTAGATGTATCGGCTTTGAGTAGGCACACGCTGTTATCTCTATCTGTATTAAATTTAATACAAAAGCGAGTTGGTACGGCTGAACTTGTTAATCTAAGGATCTAAGGTCACGCTCCAACCCACAGAAGCGAAACTATTTTTGAAACTAGGTTGAATTTTATCCATTCTGCAACATCTTACTGACCTATCATCTATATATTTCCCTTGGTCACGGCATCACGCGTAAACTGCTGTACCGATTTAGTTAATTCTTTTTTGTTGTGTTTCTTGTCAGGAGAATGTACTTATAAATGAAAAATGTAAGCAAATTGCGCGGCAAATTAGAACATTTTTGTAATTTAACGACTATATTAACTTTATATATATAATTCAACCTTATACCAAATTCAATATTCATAGTTAAGGCAATACAACGTCTGTCGGGTCAGCTAGAACTATAACAGAAAATGGAAGAAGCTGACTAATCATGATCAATAATGAGATCAATCTTCATACGAGCGCCGTTCCCGGTTGCATTTAAAGCTTGCACTTTGGGAGTCCGGGATCCGCTCTCCTACTCCTTCTTCCAGGGCCTCGATTCTGTTATTATATGTTAAGGCAAGCCACTATCGTGCCAATGCCACTATAAAATATGCTATTTAATTTTGGACTTTATTTGTGGTGTACAAATAAAGTCCAAAATTAAATAGCATATTTAAAGTCTAAAATTAAATAAGAATGTTGATAAAATGCATTATGGGCAGCTAAAACCACCAACTCACTTGACAATATTGAACATGAGGGAGAAAAGCGCGCAGAATATCTCTTGGCAATCTTCCAGCTCGAAGCACATGTTGAACGACTTAACGTAAGCCAAGTTTTCAAGTAGATAGAAGTAGCGTTTGAACGCTGGGTCTTTCGGATCCCGAAGACCTTGTAGCTGGTTGATCAGGAACAGAAAGATAGTTTTTACCTGAAATAAGTAAATTATAGGTTAAAATTTTGTTCTAAATAAATCAAGTCCCGCAGCTATCGCTTACGCAACGCGATTGGCTATTGGTTCCTTACTGACTACAGTTTTGTGTGGCGTGATTGGTCATAATATGTGAGTGTTTGGCGACACTAGTTTCCATACTTCACACACTTATTTTGGATTTTATTTTCGGTCGATTCGACTTATAGTGAATAGTCAAATCTATTTAACGAGGTGGTAACTAAGTTAATTAAGAGCGATATTCCGGATCAATATTCCGCATTTGGATTTATTTGTTCTGCAGGAATTCTTTAATGATCGCATTAGCTAAATAATCAATGTCATTCGCTATTCGATAGCTGCATCGTGAGTTAGTATAGGTAAACTTTAGGATGTGAAAGACCAAGCTGTCTTAGTAAAAGATATTATCTCGCTGATGATCATGGCCTATAATTGAATGTACGTGGAAAGTAATGATTTTGTACAAAATTTACGTGCAAGTTAAATTACACTTAATTGAGTTGTATAGATAGTCGGTACTTATATAAATGTACCTAGACACTTTGAATTGTGAGGTGGGAGGTAAAACTTCTGTATTAAATGCTATTACTGCCGTGCCATCCGTGAAATTTTGTATCATAAAAATCCTGAGAAAAATATGAATATTCGAAAACAACATGGTAACTACCGGTTTGATTTTGTTGATGAATCATGATCATTATAATAATGACTGCATAATGATAATGAACAGAACAGCAATATTATAATATATAAGTAATAATTATAGATTACAATAAAATAGCAATCAAATGTCGAAAAAGTAAATATCCTGCTTTTTAATAGAAATACTATGACCTGAGAATGCCTTGCGAAGTTTATCGAGTGCACTAACTCGCGACAACCAATTAAACTTGGAAGTATTCCCGTCAGTCTCAGATTACCCAAGTTTCGCTCTTAAAGCATCATAAACATGCAATAAGCATCAAAAGCTTTTAATCTCTTTGCGAAATTGTGTATAACTTTATGTCGCTCAGAAATGGAATTATTTAGCAAAACGAATATTATTCTCTGTAAATGTTGTTATTAGGTAGGATATGGTTTTATGGCAGTATTTGGAACATTGTTATGTAAATGTGGGAGCAATAATCTTGACTTTCATATGTGCTACTTTGAGATCTAAATGAATAGAGAATATTCGATGTTTTTTATAGAGATTATAGTTCGGATCTTCAACCATAGGTGCTTCTAATAGACATGATAATTTTCTTGAACAAAACCTCTGTTACTAATTGCTAAAAGGCTTGTAGTTAAGTGAAAATCCTTGGCGATCTCTTACAGGCAACAACAATTACACTATACTAGTGACATCTTTGTTTAACTGTTCAGCACCTCGTTTCGTTGCGGCATCATAATGAAAACACATGCATGTTTGCAGATCTGATAAAAGTAGATACTGAAGGCGAAAAATCGGGTGCTGTGTACATGGGGCGACACCTAAGTCCAGCAGTGGACTGTGATAAGCTTATTGACTGATTGGCATGTGTTTCTCTGTTCCTAAAATCCCAGGTTCCTTTAACGGTACGTAAAAAAATCCTCTCGCATCAGGATCTCTTGCGGTCGTGAAACAAAGAACACCTTTTCAGCATTATTTGCAAAACAAGGTGGCCTATATTCTTAAGACGTCACTCACAGTTTTTCATCAGGCTTGATAGTCATCTTGACGAGGGACAAATCGAAGTAAATGTAAACATAGTCAAAGGTATGATTTTTTTATAAGGAGTTCGCTTTAACTAAGAATATTACCTGTTCCTGATCTTTATATGGCGCTTCAGGAGCGTAAACCCTGAGCACATCTGCGATGCAGCACGCAATGAGCAACTGTACATCTCTGGAGGGATGTGTGAGGAAAAAGTCATCGGCCAGGTGTATCGCCAGAGGAATGTACTGCTGGTACATGCCTTCATCTTGACCGAGACCTTGAAGTGTGTGCGCTAGGACCTGAAAGAAAAAGAGAAAAGATTTAGCTATGTGTATTTTTATGTTATAAACTCGGAAGATGTTCTATGAAAATAAATGTTAAGATGTTCATAGAAATGACGCAACTAAAATGCCCAGAAATATTGCCTAATGTTTCATGAGTTCATGACCGACTAAATTACTTTTCATTTTGTGGGTGGATTTTAAGAATAACGAATATTTTACACCGGAGTCGTAACTACTTAGTCGATCGCGCTGTTATTCATGTCAGATGACTTGGCACAAGCTTATTTACACTTATGTAGTCCGTGTGACCTTACACGCAGTCGAAATAATAAATGAGGGGCTAGAGGTTTATACACAAAGTATTTAAATCGTTTGGGATTAGGTTGGGTCTATGGTGGATGATGCAGTAATTCAACATAAACTATGCATACAAGGGTGTTAGGAAAACGCTTCCGAAAACGAAAACAGGCGAGAGCAAGAAAAAAAAAATTGAGTGACTTTTTTCGATTGGTTTATTTAAAAAAAAACTATTATTTTTGAATTTTTTATTAGCATTATTCTCGCTCCATCATGTTAGTACAGTTAAATGAAACGATAATTTCATAAAAAAAGCATCACATCTAAAAAAACTGGTCAAGTGCGAGTCGAACTCGTGCGCCGAGGGTACCGTACCCTCCGGCCCGGCGCGGCGTAACGTTATACCACCATAATAAAATTGGTACTTATCGCAATTAATAGTTTCTTTTACTATTATTCACATAATAGCACAATTTTATTTATTTACCTTATTTGTGGTTAGTGCCAATTAAGCTAGACCTATAAAATGGTATGAGCACCCATACAACACAAGAGGCCTATTTTAATTGCGGTCAATTATGTATGTATTGGGGGCCACCCTTTAATTTTCAACATTTTTTATTTTTTGAAATTTTAGTTTTATTTGTACTGTAAGACCTTGCTTTTTGCCAAATTTTGTGATTCTAGGTCAACAGGAACTACCATATAGGTTTTTATAGGTTACTCCTGGTTGACCTAGAATTGTCAATTTTGGTTAAAAGCAAGGTCTACAACACAAGTTAATGGAAAACTCCGAAAAACAAAATATTTTTTTAAATTATGCTAAATTTTGGCAGTTACAAAATTGCCCATATCTTTTTTTCGTGTTGACTCAGGACCTTCATTTTATACACCTAATAGGGACTACAATAGACCTCAGTATCTGGTATAAATTACAACATGCTAGGTCCACCCATTACTACCATTACTGCCCAAGAAAATCGGTGGTGGCACACGGATAGACGGACAAGAGAGTAACCTTATAAGGGTTCCTTTGTTACCTTTTGAAGTACGGAACCCTAAAAATGAATGCCGCAATGAATATCGTCATGACGTCGCCGGTTTCATTTAGCTGTACTAAAACGAGGGAACGTGAATAATGCTAATAAAAAAGTGACACTCTGGAGTGATGACAGAAGTGAAAACAAAAAAATATTTAAGAGCCATCTATGTTGTTCATTATAAATCAGTTCGAAACTTCATCAGAGTCAAACCAAATTATTTTGTTAAGGTTTCAAACGAGTTCATCAGCTTACAACAAAGGTGACGTTGTTATAAAAACATGACAAGCGTTCGGTGACGATGACACAAGTTCCATGATTTTTGCTCATCCAAAAAGTACTTAACGCGCCTAAGAAGAAAAGTGCTCAACACGCTTAAAGAAAATTTTCACTTGGACAATTAAAACAATTAAATTAACAAAACAATTAAAACTAAAAATAAATGATTAAAAAAAATTACCCAATAGAACAAAAAGCGATCCATTCATTTTTATGTTCAGTACTATAGCCTGTCTTCATTTTCGGAAGCGTTTCCCTAACAACCGCTATATAAAAAAATATGCATAAATATATGGAAGATACAACATCCTCAGACTGAGAAGGATAACTTCCTAAAAGGCGGCATTATCGCTAAAAGCAATATCTTACAGGCAACCTTTGGATGGATATGAATCCTAGATTAATCAATATATTGGGAAACAAGAACGAAAGAAATAAAATAAGTTTATTAAGAACACGCACAAATAAGTTACAACAAAAAAAACATATATATAATATATATATATATATATTATATATATATATATAATATATATACATATATATATATATACATATATATAATATATATACATATAGATAAAAGGTGTGCGAGCCTCAACAGGTCGCACAATGATTCACATTATTGCTTATTATTATTACAAACAATAACTATTATTTAATAAATACATGATACGAAAAAAAAAGAAAAAAGCAAAGAAAAAGGAAAACAAAATCAAATAATTTAACACATGTAACATACAGGAAAATATAAAAAGAAAAAAACCGGTTGTATGTAAAGTCGTTTACTGACGATAGTTGAACGTGACAACTTCATAAGAAAATACTAATGGAATAGTTGCATTTTACAAAAGAAAATTTTAATTTTATTTGTTTAACCACTAAGATCGGATATAAGAATTCACTGCACTTCATACTTGACGAAAACATGTAAATGTATTATTGTATAGCAGCTGTCCACGCGGACGCATCGCTCACTCAAGTAGGAGAGAGACAGATGTCGAACGCTGCCGAACGCGGAGGCCGATTGTGTCTCTTTGTCGCTCGTTCCGCGCTCTCGCTTGCACTTCAAGCCTTAAATGGAACGCCTCAGAGCGAGGTAACGCCGCATACGTCATGTTTTTTCGTGCGTGCAGCCGGCTCCATCAAATTACAAGACGTTGTCACGTCAAAAAAAGAAAACAAAACACACCCAAAATTGACAATTGGTTTCTATGCGTACTCCATAGATATAAGAAAAATAGTAATATTTTTCTTATATCTATGCAGCATCGTGACTTGGACCCAGACAGCGCATCGCTCCTCCCCGATATCGCATCAACAACGACCGGCTATTGTATAACTCTTTTCACTGTGATTTTAGTGGACATACCCAGTGTAAGTTTAAGTTTAACTATTTTTCTGTCTGTTCAACAAAAATGCTTTGTATCTATATCTAAAGGCACAGGTACGTAGTTAATAGACTTTGAGTCCCGGGACGTTTCGTGTCTCGAAGTCTTTCTGTAAATTTAGTTGTCTCGAGTCCAGAGAATTTCGGATCGAGACTCGAGACGAGACACGATTGTCTAAATTGTATTGTAACATTTATTTATTAAATTTAAAATACAAATACAAAGTTTACATACATACAAATCTTTGATTATGAGAATTACCAATGTTATGATGATGACCAATTACTAAAAATTCTAGATAAAATAGTTATTAAGAATTAGTATGAGCTCTTACTTTTAACTTGCTGTTAGTTTGATTTAGTAGGTATGGGTCAAATCTTGGAAGCCCAATTAGAAGCACTTCCGGACGTTAGATGGGACTCAAATTTGGTATATTTACTTACTTGCGTATCTACGGTGACAATGTGATAATATGGTACTATGAAGCGGGACTGATGATGGAATCGGAAAGTGTCCATAGGAACTTCTTAACTAAACAAGATAAACCAATCCAGTTTGGCCTCATTTGTTTTGTCTTGGCAAATACTCTCTGATGCTACATGGTATCCAGTGTCTGACGATGAAGACTGTAGGTGGTAATAGAAGCTTCTGAACTAAACAAGATCAACCGGTCCTGTTTGAACTCATTTGATTAGACTTTTTTTTTACGTGTGGAAACCCTTACGGTCTTCACCCCATCGGTGCCAACGTTGGGATGGGTGTGTCGGAATCGGACCGACTAAAATAACACAGTATCCTACCCAAGTATCCATTGCCGGGCACCCCGGGTAAGCCCTCGAAAGGATAACTTCAGGGTTACCGGCGAACTTCTGCCGCAATCGCGGCCTCGCTTATGACGTCAGGTTTAATCCCGCGTCGGTGAGTTGGAAGGCGTGTGTCACACAACACGCCTCTATATAAAAATAACATCAAATAAATCGCGATAGAATCCGTTAAAAATAGTATTATTTCAATGTGTGACATTCGCCTAAATTTCCGACAATATCAATTTAGAGATCTTTAGAAATCCCTACTAAAACCAACCCAAGGTAAAAAAATAGTCAAAAAATGTCTTTCATCACATGCGTTGCGGTAAGTATTGATGATAGAACAAAAAAATGTTCTATGATATTAAAGAACATAGCAATATCTACAAAAAACTTCGCAACACCATATGACCAAATATTGTAGTTATGTCACTGTTACTTATTTATTCTGTGCTGTTACTACTTTTTTATATTTTTAAAGGTGATAGAAATGCCGATCAAAATCAGACCATATTGCCATACCTTTGTGAAAAGTAGGTACTCTCATTATGCTATTGAGAAATTGAAGCCCTCCCAGTATGTGTAATGGTACAAGACTTTTGATAAAGGAATTACGAGACCATGTGATTGTAGCAACTATCATCACGGACCCCGCGGCTGGTCAGCTCGCTTACATTCCGCGGATCCCGATGATACCGACAGATTTGCCCATATCTTTTAAAAGGCTACAGTTTCCTATAAAGATATATTTTGCCCTTAATATAAATAAATCCTAGGGACAAATTTCTCGATGGTTGGCATCGGACCTAAGGAAAGAGTGCTTTTCCCATGGGCAATTGTATGTTGCTTTTCTTTTTACCTGAAAATCCTGTTTTGTTGCCACCTACAAATACCACTGCGAACATAGTGTACTTTTAAGATAAAAATATTACAAAATAAAAATGTGAAGCTTAAAATTAAATAGAGCCTTAAAAAGAATAGACATAAACAAAATAAAAAATTACATGAGTAAAAAGATTACACCCTATTATTACTTAAAAAAAGGTGTATTTGTAATTTCAACCTGTGTGGGGATGAAATAGGGGATGATAGTTCGTTGGTCGCGATAACCGACATCTATGCGGACGGAACCGCAGGCAACAGCTAGTAGTATAAGTAAAAGAAAACGTTTTCTTTGTTATTTTAATATTTGATGTTCCACTCGCTGTAAAGATTTATAGCATCGGAACAACTTTACCTGCGCTGACAATAAATTGAGATCGATTAGCAAAGCATCCTTTATTTGAGTTAGTCTGATCTCAAGCCTTAAAACTTTCATATATCAAATCATTCCATATTAAAAATTCACCCCTTAAACTTTAGTGTCAACTGTTGCTTTATTCATCATGATTTCATGTTTTAATATTGACGATTGGAAGGCAGACACGTGTTCTGTCCATATAAGTTCATAACAATTATAAAATTGTAAATTAGTATGTCGTTACATTGCAGATATTTAAAAAAAACTTAGGTTATGTTAAATGAACGATTCTGAACACAATTTTTTTTTATTCTTGTCTGTTCGCGATGAACGCTAAAACTAGTGAACGCAGTAGAACCGGAAATATGAATAACAAACGATAACCGACCGCGCGGTGCGGCGGGCGTCTGCTAGTTTATAGTAATTTTGTAGTTAATGATATTCTTACAAACTATTGGCATTCCTTGGAAGCTTTTGGCTCTCAACTGTCGATACACTCCCGCAAATATTTGAGCATTGTAATGGCCTTAATTCAGAAATGTTTCCATGCACGTTTATTGACCAGTATAGTTTGCCGTATACAGTTTTCCAATCTTATTTATCGTCCAAAGCTATTTTGTACGAAGTGTGCTCTAATAACCGAGTGTGGGCGAGTTAGGTAAACAGGTCATTGGACTGCTCAAGTGCTGATGATAAATAATGTAGTGGACTAATTATTGTGATAGCATTTGCATTTATTAATATACTTCACGCTTGTATATCTCCGAAAGGGTAAGAATTGATGTTTTAGTACGTAGATTTTTAAGTTTCGTTCATTTTTTATTATTACCTATGCTTTTTATGTGGTCAACACTTGCAAACCTCTTAGGTCAGGAATGACTGATGCGTTGGCGGACTAGGCTCTGAAGTTTTGTAGCGCTCACTAAGCAATTCCAGATAGCATGTGTGTAGAGACTACTTACTAAGAATACGTTCAGTACATCTAGTGAAGAAAAACCGAACTAATTTGCAACGACGGCGATGTGGAGGTTCTCACGCTGCTGATTACCATAATATATCAAGGTACTTACAATGAATCAATATCACAGCATACCTAAGTGATAGTCTATATCAACCATTTGGACCACGGCACGTTAGGCGTTATCGATTTGTCTAGTCCAGAGGCCCTTTGTTTTGGAGGAAAACCGGAACAGGAGGTATAGGTGTAATATGAATTAAAAAGATAACATTTTTTGGACACGTACGGACGAAACTAATAAACAATTTAGGTTAATTGTTTATTAGTTTCGTCCGTACGTCACCGTTTTCAGATGTCAGAGTTTTTATAGATGGTAGCTGATGCATTAAGTAATACGAAATTTATCATCAAAATGGAAAGCATTTAGGAAGTACTGTTTTCGAAGATCGCATTAATTTATCAAGCGGCCAATAAAAACAAAATTTAATACAGAATTGTAAAATCTTGAAATCAACTTTCAAACAAAATATAAATAATGGAAATAGCTATTAAATTACAGGAATAACGAACTCATGAATTTGTAAGAAAATTTTGGCAATTTCATAGATAAAGACCTATTATTTTATTGAAATTTATACGTTACTAGCTATCCCCAGCGACTTCGCCCATGACATACTTCGATCGCCCGTGGCTCCTATTTAAACCATCATATTATATGGAAATTTGCCCGATTCGTAGACATAATATATAAATACTGCTCCGCTCCCCTGGGTAGTAGCGTGATGATATATAGCCTTTAACCTTTCTCGATAAATAGGCTATCAAACGCAAAAATATCTTCCCAATACGAAACAGCACTTCCTGAGATTAACGCGTTCAACCAAACAAACAAAATCTTCAGCTTTATTTTTTATTTTATTTTATACCACTCAGTATAGATTATAAATCAAAATAGTAAGCAAAAACGTTAATTTACTCGTAGGTGTAAAATCATTCCAATGCTTCCACTTTGGACACCGGGATAGAGTGGAGGAGAAATAGCAGGAAAGCGAATGCTTTCCTGCTACGCACGGTCATCATCACAACACTGGATGAGAAGAGATACATTCAATACGAACAATTATTTAAATAATTAATAAACAAAACACTTCTAACAAACAAGCTTTTACTTAAAAAAAGACAACAGTTGTACTAAAACGAAAATAATATAGTAATCGCTTGTATCGCTCAAGTTTTTGCTCGTATGTTCTAAATGCGATACACGTTTTTGAAATCAGCGCAACTCTTGCAGAAAAAAATCTTTTTTTTCCTTTTAGTACAACTGTTTTTTTTTTAAGAAAAGCGTGTTTTCAAAAAGTTTTTTTTTGTTTTTTATTATGATTATAATAAGATGACGAGAGTCTTATGCAACTTCCCAATAACGCCAACATTATGTCGGCCTACTTAGTAGCGCCGCCGCGCCGTGAGAGTGAATTATGTAGTAGGTAGGGCTAGGGTAATTTACGCTGAACACCGTATAGTATTATATTCTACAGAGTAAAAAAGGCTTGCTAAATATGACTTGCCACTATGTAATAATCAATTTTCAGAATAAAAACAGCTGTTACACTTGGTCCAAATGCCATGCAGTTCATCGGGGGGAGGGGGGGGGGGGGTCCGAGGGGTATTTCCGCGAAAAAGAAAGGTACGAGTCATTAATTGCATTTATTAGTTATTATAGTTTAAAAATACGTACATAAGCTTATTACAAAATGATATGAAACAGAAATAACTTTCAGTCTGAGTAAAACAGGCAGGCAGTTAACATACTTATTAATTCTTTTTAAGACTATTTGAAAAAGTTAGGCTCAAATATTTCATTATAGGTAATGAAATATTTGAGCCTAACTTAAAGCACTAGTTAGGGATCGATATAGCGGTATTTACATAAATCATATTAAAATTTCCGCTTGCATGCACTAAGTAGCAATTTTGCTTTTATAATTTGTTTATTTAAGTAGAGTGTATTCTTTGAACTTGAACAGTTAAGTATGTTTACAGACGAGTAACGCGGTCATTGTATACGTATATACATTCCTGAACTGTCTTAAGTTTCCACCAAGATACACTGGCTGTGGTCACAGGTTAAGAGCAATTATTTCGGGCATCTTTGGTTTGGCCATAGGCCACTGCTAGTCCATAATTGTTGTGTATGTATGGAGTACGGATAAAGTATTTGGGATAACGGCAAGATGATTCAATCGTTTCCTCTCGAGGTTGGAAGGTCACACGGCAGTCGCTCCCCTAAAAGTCGTATAAGTCGAACCAAAAGGGAGAGAAGGTGGAGTAGGCGCACTCTCGAGGTAATGGCCTCGCATGCAACCGGAAGCAACGCTAGAATGATGATGAATAGGGTTGTTTTAAAAGCGAATTCGAAAGCAAAGCCGGTGGAACTGTTGGCTACAAAAGTGGCATCAATTTTTAATTGCTGCAAGTTTAATAATTATAAACAATATTATATCACAGACTGTATGGGTAAATATAGATTTTCTGTAAAGTTCAAGTATCCGTTAGACCGTGTACTTATTTACCCCGTCAATGTAGAAAAATATGTAAACAGCATCGTACATAAAATTCAATACAAACTTTAAAACCGGTTGCACTAAAAGACTTTACAAAAGGCTAGCCACATTGATATAGGTACATTTATGACATTTATTTCAAGGTTAGAAGGATCTTTATCTCATAAAAGGGCGTCAAGTAGCCTGTTTAACTCCCTAAAACGGGTTTCATAGAGTGAGTCACAGAAAATGGATTAGGGTCGCGGTGAAAATTCTAAATACCTATGTAACGTACTAGTAATGAGTACCTATATGGAAAAGTTTAGACAACCTCAGAATAAGAGGAAAGGCCTCTGAGACCCAAAGAGGGGTATGCCACCAAATTCCAAATGGTGCGCACAATTAGCTCAATGGCATTGTTAGAGACAATGTCATGTGGCTAAATGGACTAAATTAATCGGATTTAATATTTAAAAGTGGCTCATGGAGATCAACAAGCATCAACTTTTGCATTTAATTCGGTAGAATTGCGATGTCGCGTGTTCGATTCCCGGGTCAGACAAATCGATATTTGGTGTTTCTATTTGGAACTTGTTGGAATTTGTTTGAAATTTGTTTTGGCCTTTCTTTGGAAAGTCAGACAACGTGACAGGTAAACGACAACATAGGCTTTAGCCCCTATTACATGGAACAAAGATGAATTACATGTTTGTATTCTGGTGTGGGAATACACAGGTGTGAGAATTGGTTGATCGACCATCAGTCATGCTATTGCGATGGAACATTCTAGTGCGGGGATTTCAAGAAATTGCAAGATTTTAAAAGTTTCACCTTCACTGGGAGTATGATATGAACTTTTATATTAAGTACTGTTAGTTATAAAAACTTAAGGTGGTGTCAAAGGTCCAAAAGGACGATTAAGCTGCAGAGGGTCCCGCCTATATCCCACAATAATTAAAAAAACCGTTAATATCTCGCTATTGAACATTCCAAAATATATTTGAGATGCTACTAACAGCTATTATTCGGTGAAGGGTAAAATATCATATATCATTCTCTATAATACTAATTAATAATGTGGTGTAACTTGTCAGGGTAATTTGAGGGTAGATTGGTAGGCGTCACGTAACACGAGTACGAAGCCCTCATTTACAAGAAGGGTGGCTCAATAAGATTTCCAGATTTAAAATTTAGTTATTACTAGCTGTACCCGCGACTTTTTGCGTGGAACCCTAATCTTTTTTCTAAAATAAAAGTAGCGTAGGTTACGTCTTGTGTAATATTACCTATCTGGCAGTGACAGTCCCGTCAAATCGGCCCAGCGCTGTTCCAGAGATTACCGAACTTAAACAGGCAGGATTTTTTTTGTAAATGTATAAATTCATAAGCATTTATTGAACAACTTTTTTTATTTTCGGATACCCCCCGTTGGCCAGCCGAGGAGGTTATCTCAGACTCGAACCGACTTAAACTGCACGCAGTCTCGGCTTTTCAGATGCCCGGGTGTAAGGTGCCCATAAGGCAATTCCCTCGCAATCTGACTGACCCAGGGCCATCTCCTGTTTCGAGATGGCCTCCTCGGGTTCAGACACTTCAATTTTTTTTTCTTTGTATAGATAACCTACCTGTTCTTGACAGTTGTTCGTGACAGCCTACCCCTAGTACGGTTCCGAATAGACTGTCACTACTTGACTTGACTTCAGTGGACTGTATGTTTAGATTTTGGTCGAAGAATGAAAACACTTTGGATGGGTGGCTTGAATGACGTCAGCAAGGAATTGGAGTCTTGGTCCAGCACTACTCCTGATGTCCTATTCCTTATTGAGCTTCCTTGTTCTTGACCGCGTACTGAGAGAGTGTCTTCCTAACAAATCGTCCCTGCTTTTATAGTCTTTTGATAGTGCTGGCCCGCGATCCAAACTCCCTCACCCCCGCATTTTAATTTATTCATATAATTCACATTATACATATTAACCATATACTATATATGTATACCTGTAGCAATAAGAGTTGCACAACAATAGGTATTTACGCCTGTACCGCGCGAGGTCGGGCCGCTGAATGACGGGCGGAATGACCCCTCAGACTTATATGGCCCCTGGCTCCCGCGAGCTACTATATAATAAAATGGCACGAGCCGGGGGAGCGCATATTCGCTTCTCAGGTCGTGGGAGGCAGTCGCGGGGCGTAATTAAGGTTACATACTAGTGTACAAAGTCGTCTTTCCTATTCATACGAAGTTATGTTAGAATCTGAGTAATGCATAGTCGTAATTATATTTGCTACTTATGATTTTCAGGGAGTGGACTTTCTTTATTAAATTTGACTCTAACATACTTAATTACTCAGAAAACTAACTAATAACAGTAATAAGCTATTCATCTGAGCTTATTATTAAAATAATTACATAATTACGTTTTAATTTACGTAAACCTAACATTTTTCACAATTCGTTCATTACATTCACGCTTACTTATCTACATGTCACTGGCACATGTGTCCATTGTCTATTTGTGTCGTGCACACTACCCACCCCGACTTCTTCTTCAAAAGTTGATGAAAACAGCATTTAAAGCATTATAAGAATATGGCGTGATTAGATAGAATGAGGAATAAGTATCTTAGATAAAGTTTGAAAGTATAACTTACAACTACTACTACACCAGGGGATGAAAATTGAGAAACGAGTGGCTGGTGCAGACTTAGTATAAGATGCACAGAACTATGAGAAAACATTGAAAGGTTCGAAGTATGAATGAAATGAGCTTTAATAACAGAGGTAGGCCTAAGAAAAGGTGGCTGGATTGCATGAGAGAGATGCACATTGCCAGAAAAAGCACACATGCATCTAAAGTTTTAACGCGTAATAAAGGTCCTAATGCTTAGTTGAAACGCATTGTACCTACCTAACTATACAAATAACAGACGTAAGATCGTAACACTCATTTCCTTTAATAGGATAATTATAATGATAAGGCACGAAAAATAAACGAGGGGTTATTATTAGATTAACTTGCTTGCTTAATTGTGTATCTATCTATATATCTGTGGTAGGTATCTGTGTATATATTTGTGTATCTGTCTATGCCTGCCTCTATACACTAAAAATATTTGCTTGTAATCAAAAACATTGTCATTCCTATGATGGGTGTATGGGTACATACCAAAACTTTCGAGGTCAAGCCAACGTCACCTGCAAGACGGCACACCTGCAGATTGTTGGACGAGACTCCGGTGCAGTCTTTCCTCTCGGGATTGAGAGGTAAGACGGCGATCGCTCTCATAAAACCTGTATAAGCCAAAGCAAATAATGTGCTAACCAACTTACTACCATCACGTAGCCATCCAACCATAAACTACCTGAAATAACAACTTAACTTAACTTAATATAACATAAAATATTGTGACGATGTCTAAATAAGGTCTAACTAGGGTAGTTACGAAAACAAGCACCTGCATTTGATCGATGCTTGGTTAATAATTCAATGCCTGACTTCTAGTACTGCAGAGGGGGTGGGTCTTATGGCATCCTTCGTAGCACTCGTTTCAATCAATCGTAGTCAACAACGAATGCAATGATATACAATATTTCTGTAGGTAGACGCCCTCTGTGGCAGGGCAGATAGAGCTGTCGACTGCTACGTCATAAATATTTGTACGAATGAATGTCTCTTTGCATCGGGAAAAATATCTAAGTACGTTTTTCAGCATTCTAGAGCCCATAATATTACAAGCTACGCTTAGTTAGGCTCTAGATAGCGCTGTGCAGTTGGTCTCAAATTATTTTTTTAATGACTTAATTGGAAAATATTGAAATAAAACTATTTTGGGCACATCTATAAGATACGGAGTTGAACTGGGCGGGAAATAAACAAAAACGTTGAGTGGATCTCCCTTCTTCAGTTTAGCGACTATAATAGAATAAATAAGGTATGATTAGAGCTTCTTTAACTTTAAACTCTAAAATTCACAATCAACTCATCTAACAAATAACTAAAACAAAAAGAACTAAAGTTATCGCCATAACTCCCAAAATAGGCAAGCTGAAGTGGCAATGGCCTGGCCTATAAAAAATCGATAACCATTGCAGCTAAGGAGTCCTAGAGTGGAGACTACATGAATCGAAAATGGAATGTGGGACGCAACAAGACTTGTTGTTCTTTCTGGAGCGGTGGAACAACAGAACTCTTTGGGAAGGGGGAAAAGGTAATTAAATAAGTGACACTCCGATGTTGTATGTTTCTAGGAACCAGTCTACCAACTGGTTGTCGAACAGATTAGCATCGGCCTTGAGCTTGTTTGTAATCTCAATGATATTAAAAAATCAAAAATAGGCAAGCTATTACAAGCTTTTTAATACTGTTAATTAGTGTCCGAACACGTAATACGAAAATTTAATGTAAGTACCTATCGTATTCAATTAAACTACAACAGTTTGGTGACTTTGCCAGTAATCGAAATTGCGATTGGATTGTATTGATTACATGTTAATTAGTCGTTCAAACTGGAACAAGTGAAGTAGTTTGTGTAAGTACCAGTACTAACTACTGTACCAGTACAGTGGTTAGTAAGTTTTTATGTTGTGTGTCTGTCTGTTTGACGGATACTGAAATAACTGGGCCGATTTCGACGGATCATTCACTGGCATCAGATAGATGATGTTATAAAGCGTAACTTAGGCTACATTCATGAAAAAAAAAACTAGGATCAATCGGATTATAGAATACTTTTGGATTTTTTTCCGTGCGAAGCCGAGACGAACCTCTAATATAGAATAAGCAATAATAGCCGTTTCTAATTACACGTGTATTTAGGTATAGGAACCTTTAGCGATTTATTTAAACAGAATTAACCTTTGATGTATTATGTAACAACTATAATTAGGTAGGTATTGATCTTGAATGAGCGATAAGTCAAGTTCCAAGTTTGAACCTGTAATATATAACCTACTTATTTTTTGTATTGTAGTAAGCCATACAATGAATATCAGCGTTTTTTAATTGCGTGAAGTCTTTAGTTAAATGAATAACTTAAATTAACCATACTCAAAGGTCAAAGACTATATACCTACGTAACTTGATGCTATCACTCGCATAGCTTTCACTTTGTCATGGTGCAGTTACATGCACATATACATATTTATCGATGGTATTTAGATACCTACCTAATCTGTGACATAGTTGAAGTGCTGTCAATTTAGAGGTATGATTAGAATATACCAGGTAGGTCGGGGGGGTATCAGAGGGGACTTCCGCACGAAAAAAAAAAACAGGTAGGTAGTTAGATGCTTCTCCGTGCTAGCCGCTAGAAAGCAATCGAGACTTTGAGGCAAGTGACAATAAAAAATAAACAAGTAATAAATCGGGACATAATCCGATAAAGAAATTTAATTACAATGGCAATGAAATCTACTTTAGTAAAACCCATAGGACGAGACGACGTATATTTACTACACAATATAAAATCTAAAGGAAGTATCCCGCAGCTATTGCTTGTGCACCACAGTGCTGTGCACATGTTCAACTTAATTCGCCTGATTTCTGCTTTTGACTTATTATTTATTGAAAATTATAACCAATTAAGTCAGTTTTTGGCGTCAAAATATGTGGCAGTTTAGAGACACTAGTTTCTGTACTAACCATGTTAGATGTTAGAGGATAGGAGGAGGAGGACAGTCTGAACCCCAATACGTAACAATATCCTACCACGTTTACGAGACTTCAGTACACAAACGACCTCTGTGGCGCGCTACGCCGTAGAGCATTCGACTGCTAAGTCAGAGGTCGCGGGTTCGATTCCCGCTCACTGCAAATATGTATATTTGCATTGGTCTGGGTGTTTCTATGTATAATATGTATTTATTTACAAAAAAAAAAGTAACTAAGTATGTTTATCCGCATTCTAGAACCCATATGACAAGCTCTGTTTAGTTTGGGTCTAGAAGGCGATGTGTAATATGTTCTAGAATATTTATTTATTTATTTATTATTAGTTTTTGGCGTCAAAATATGTGGCAGTTTAGAGACACTAGTTTCTGTACTAACCATGTTAGATGTTAGGGGATAGGAGCAGGAGGACAGTCTGAACCCTAATACGTAACAATATCCTACCACGCTTACAAGACTTCAGTACACAAACAATCCTCGGAAGGTTAATGAGCTAAATAAGAACGCGAACGTGCATAACAAACGTTTCGATCCCCACCGACTAACATTTCTATGGCCGCCAATATCTCTATCTCAGTTTGCTGTGTTTGTGTGTCTATTGAAAATCATTGAAGGATAGTTAAGATTCGCTTTCATGAAGCATTTGTAGGTATGTTAATACTGTTTATTATTCTATCTTCTTCTAGAGTTGGCGCAAGATTTCCTCTTGGGGTTGGTGGGTCACACAGCACTCACCCCCTTAAAGCCGCACTAGCCATATCAAAAGGAGAAGCCCGGGGTCCGCTTACTCCTTAGAAAGCAGACCCCGGGCTCTTATATCCTCGGATGCAACCAGAACAAAGCTAAGATGAAGATAAATAGTCAGCTGTTCACCTCAACATTTGTTTCTTCGGACTTCTTCGGGATCGCGTGGAAGACAATATGTCAATCTGATTAAAGAAAGGGGGACCTGTTATTTTTTTGGCCTTCTTTTTAGTATAGCGGTCACAGCAGCTTATAGACATCAACACAAACGGTATTAAGTAAAACCTCTCTTATAAAGAAACCCAAAACTTCAGGAAACCAGCTTGGAAATGACCTTGGAATATAAATCAATCACGACGTGACTGATAAAACTAAATATAAAAATTTGTTGATTAGATTATTAGATTACGATCACAAAGAAATGCTCATGAAGATCATGTTTGCATGTGTCGTGTTTAAGCAGTTATTGACCTAGTAGCTGTTGCCCGTAGCTCAGCCTGCGTAGAACACTGGTTCCCACTTAAATCTAGCTCTATCCCGGAGTAAAAAGTAGCCTACGTACTATTCTAAACTATAATCTATCACCGTTATCATCCTAACATTGTTCCCAGTTGCATCCGAGGCTTTCACCTCGAAGTCCGGGGTCTACTTTTCCTCCTTTTCATTTGGGCATTTATGGGAGCGACTGCCGTCGGAACTTCCGACCACGAGAGAAAAGTCTTTAGCAGAGCCTTGTCCATCACTCAGTAGTTGTAGAACGTACAGGTGAGGTTGGCTTGGCCAATCTACACAGACTATAATCTCTATGTCAAATTTCATACATGGTATGGAAATTAACCGTACTATACTGATATACTGCCCTATTTATTCACGCAAGCAAAATGTCGTTGCAGAAAGTCAATACACAAAGCGATTATGAGTTGCCGCATTAAAGGCGCTATTGTTCTGACGTTAGCCGATTTCTACTTGGAGAATAGTAGAGATCAATTATTATAAGCCTAAAGCTGCTAAACTAAACACCCATCGACCTTCATTAGCGTTCTTTCGTTAGCCATTATTCGCTTTCATTAACTTTTGTGTACCTACTCACCCGTCATAAGACGATAACGAGAGTGAGACGTAAACTAATGTCATCATCATCTTAGAATGGTTCCCGGTCGCATCAGAGGCTTTCACCTCAAACCCCGAGGTCCGGAACTCCTCCTCCTTTAGATTTTTGTGGGAGCAACTGCCGTCTTACTCTCAAGCTCAAGAAGAGAAAAACGATAGCGCCACTCTCGTCCGTTATCAGCAGGTTTAAGTACTGACCAGCAGGTAAAGTTGGCATGAGCTCCGAATATCTTGTTGGAGCCCCCATACACAAATCAATAGCTATTTGAATTAAATGTCACATTACAGCGGTAACTGTTACACAGTATACTTAAGTCGGTCACCCGTACATATAAGTACCTACACGTTACAGCTTTAGCAGTTTAAAAATAAAATGTGTTTATTTTGGCAATTTTACGTGTAACTATATATTTAGCTCGTCTTTTGAAGCTATATTTGTCCCTTTCACAATAAGTAGTGTGGTGAAATATTGCTATTTGAAATGAATAGCTGTCAGTGACGAAGGGCTCACAATGTTCACATTATACGTATCGCATCGGTTTTCTTTTATATAATCAGGCCGCTATATACCTATATCGGACGAGGAAGGTAGAGGTGTTATAATGCCTAATTGCCTACATATCCAGCGCGATTCAACTCTTTTTTTTCGTACCCATTCTGTGTATACTTACCTGTCTGGTGTTAAAAAGTAAGAAATTAATAAGCTACAGTAACTACCCACTGTACGATAGATAGGCAGTATATTTATTTGCTACCTACCTAGGTACTTCAATAGCCTAAGATAAGATAGTAGGGCATTTTGCAAAAAATTGGATTTTACATTTAATTTGAAAAGAACTTAATAAGCTTGGGTTGGCATTTCTTACTTGGCTGGCCTCGACCTCTTTGCAATAAGGTGTAAACTTAAACAGGTAGATATTACCACAGTATAAGCAGTAGGTTATCTTCATAGAAATGGGCCGCTGCTGGTTTAGATGTGTGAGCGCGCGCCGGGCGCCGTGTAGGCACGCGCTGCCACGTACACATTAGCATAATATAAGGTAAAATACACCGGCCGCAGTTTGGGCGGTACCGTGAGTGAGATCGCGCGCGTTATCGTACTGCACGGCTGCTCGCATTCGCCTTCTCCCACTGGATTTAGTTTGATTAGCGCAGTTTATTTTTATTTAGCGGCTTATAACATACATACGATACTGAAATATTGTAGTATCTATAAATTATATGAATAAAATAATGAGGAAACTATGTACATAAAAGGCCTTTTAAATATTTAGTATTTACATTAGGTAATTGCATAAATTTATTAAAACGTTATACTTACGTAGTAGGTTCATAATTTGAAAATTATGTTTTTAGGGATTTTCTTTAGAAAAGCCCTATGAGTTGTCGTCGACTTCGTCGTTGCCAATTTTCTGTCACAGTTTTGGGTATGAAGGAGATGAGCTATTGAGTTGCTGTTTTCGGTAATAGATTCGTGCTGGGGTGAACCATTGCAAGATAAAGAATTTTTTTTTATTTTTTTTTAGTATTAAATGATATTGCTCTGCCTATGCTCGTTAGTTCAGACTTTCTGATAGACAATTCGGTGCTTTATTTCAAGAAGGTTGTTAGTCATTCTTTTCCTACTGACTTTTTAGGGATTTTCTTTAGAAAAGACCTATTGCTATCGAGTTGTCGTCGACGTCGTCGTTGCCAATTTTCTGTCACGGTTTTGGGTATGAAGGAGATGAGCTATCGAGTTGCTGTTTTCGATAATAGATTCGTGCTGGGGTGAACCATTGCAAAATAAGAAAAAAGAAAAAAAAAAAGTGAATCCCTTGTATTCGGCTGAGCTCGTCTCAGGAATTCAACTTGTTTCTTTTTACAGGGTTTCACGTTCATACCTTTTTTGTTCTATTTTTTTTTGTTTCGTTTATATATTTTATTAGTCAAGCACTTCCATTCAATATTTTATTATATATTGAGGGAGTTGTGAAAAAAATTGAAATCCGCCGTTTTGTGGCGGCAGCCATTTTGGATTTGAAATCTGTTATAGTGTACATTATTCTACTGTTCAAGTCCTTTTGATATTTGATACCCATATTGAGGAAGTTGTGAAAAATAAAGAAGATAATTCGCCATTTTGTGGTGGCAGCCATCTTGTATTTGAAATTTGTTTTAGTGTATAGTATTCTAATTGTCAAACCCTTTCATTTGATACCCACATTGAGGGAGTTGTGAAAATATAAATGTAATCCACCATCCGACTATTTCACCTTTCAAATAAAAAAAAAGAAAATCAAAATCGGTTCATCCGTTCAGGAGCTACGACGTCATAAACAAACACAAACACAGACAGACACGTCAACCTTATAAGACCCCGTCGTTTTGGCGTCGGGGCTTAAAAAATCTAGTGCTGCTCATAATACGTATATATATTTAACGGAAAATAAACGTGACAACCCTAAGCATCGACGCAGATTAGGTAATTAACTCTACCCGAGCTGGCTAGGGCCAGGGCGGCGAGAAGTGTCGTGCGGTGTTCCACAGGGGGCCGCTGGGGGCTGAGGCCGCGCTATCGCGGCTGATGCCCAACGTTAAGGGACTCAACGCGCCCACTAGTAGACTGTACCTGGGGATCGTGCGAAGCATGGCCCTGTACGGGGCTCCCGTATGGGCGTAGACTCTGGCGGCCCGCAACGCGGCTTTTCTAAACAGCCCGTTAAAGGCGATGGCCGTCAGAGTCAACAGGGGGTATCGCACGATCTCCGTCGAGGCGGCATGACTCCTAGCCGGGACCCCTCCGTGGGACCTGGAAGCAAGAACCCTTGCGTCATTGTACCAATGGCGCAAGGAGGCGCTTGAGCGGGGCCATAGGCCGGAGCGCCGAGAAATTAGGGCTCAGCGGTCCCAGCTCCGCCGGGAACTCATGGAGACATGGAAGGTGCAACTTGAGCAAACAAGGTGGGGGGAATCCACCATTTCGGCGGTGAGGCCGATCATGAAGGAGTGGTTGGAGAGGCACCACGGTGACCTCTCCTACCGGATGTGCCAGATGTTTACCGGACACGGGTGCTTCGGTAAGTATCTATGGCTTATCCACCGGGAGACAACGCCGCAGTGCCAGCACTGCGAGGATCCTGGCGAAGACACGGCGCTCCACACGTTGGTGGAGTGCCCTGCGTGGGCGAGTCAACGCCGGGATCTCGTTGCGGTCCTGGGCGTGGACGTTCTCTCGTTGGAGACCATGGTGAGAGCCGTGTTCTCCGACGGGAGCAAGTAGCACGCCGCTGCCTCTTTCTGCGAGCAGGTGATGCGCGCGAAAGAGACGGCGGAGGGAGCAGGAGAGAACCCTGCCCCCCGAGTTCCGCAGTCTGCGGTGAGGACGTCGCAGACTCGTCTACGCCCGGGACTACCGACCTCCATGATCGGGGCCCGAGGACGGCAGTTGGCTGACTCGCCGTCCTTACAGAAGCAGGCCGCTGCGGAGGCGTGTCGTGTGTGTCCCTCACACGCCTGTCTACTCACCGCCGCGGGATAAAACCCGACCCCACCAGGAGAGGCCGCGCTGGCGGTCAAGGTGCGCCGGTAGCCCTGGGGTTATCCTTTCGAGGGCTTACCCGGAGTGTCCGGCAATGGACACTTGGGAAGGACACCGTGCGGTTTTAGTCGGTTCATGCCCGACATAGCCACCCCCGCTAGCCGGCGGGGGGTTATCCGAAGGGATTTCCGCACGTAAAAAAAAGGTAATTAACTCTCCGAGGGCCTTTAGACACTATTCTCTTCTTACACTATGATATTACCCACTACGTTCAGTATATTACGTAGGGTACATTACGTACGCAACTATCCTAATAAGTCGTATGTTATAACACAGTATAACACACGTACCTATATGGCAGGATCCGGTCAACTATATACGTCCGTCCTAGTGGCTAGTCTGGCTACCTACTACTGGTATGTGTTATTGCTCAAAAAGTTCTTAGTACTGACAAATGACGGCCGGGACAGGCTTTTTTTTTTATGTGCGGAAATCCCCTCGGATACCCCCCGCCGGCCAGCGGGGGTGGTTATGTCGTGTCTCGACTAAAACCGCACGGTGTCCTCCCCAAGTGTCCGTTGCCGGGCACCCCGGGTAAGCCCTCGAAAGGATAACCCCAGGGTTGCCGGCGGACTTTGGCCGCCACCGCGGCCTCGCCTGGTGGGGTCGGGTTTTATCCCGCTTCGGTGAGTTGGCAGGCGTGTGTAGGGCACACACGACACGCCTCCGCCACGGCCTGCTTCTGTAAGGATGGCGAGTCGGCCAACTGCCGTCCTCAGGCCCCGATCATGGAGGTCGGTAGTCCCGGGCGTAGATGAGTCTGCGGCGTCCTGGCCGCAGACTGCGAAACTCGGGGGGCAGGGTTCTCTCCCGCTCCCTCTCCGCCGTCTCTTTCGCGCGCATTACCTGCTCGCCGAAAGAGGCGGCGGCGTGCCACTTGCTCCCGTCGGAGACCACGGCCCTCACCATGGTCTCCAACGAGAGAACGTCCACGCCCAGGACCGCAACGAGATCCCGGCGTTGACTCGTCCACGCAGGGGCCCGGCCCCTAGCAAAGGCTAGCAAATACACTCAAGGTACACACGTACACTATTTTATCCCATACATTTTATCCTTGTACAAATAAGAAAGTTCTGGCGACAGTGGGATCTTGGCCCATAGGCATGATTGCAATAGGACATGAACTAATCAGTGAGTGTTAACGAGAACAAACTATAAATAGAAGAGATCTCAACTAACATCATCAACATTCGACTGAAAAGTGTTTTTCTTGTCAACCACATTTACGCTTATTATACCGTTTTAGGCTTTAACAGTAGATATGTACATATTATATAGAATGATTTTTTTAAGTGGGCGTGGATGGAATTCGTCCTGTATAGTAGGATAGGAAAATTCGCAAACAACCTCTTTATTCGAAACAAATATGTTATTAAACGTATTCCAAGTAACCGCCAACTGCTAACAGGAAAAATCACTAAGGTCTTTAACAGTTGGAATAGAAATATGTTAGAATCTTTCATAACATGGCTACAGCTTCAATTGTATATATTTATTATATACTTCAATTGTGTTAGCATAACACCAAAACAATTACAACATTTTCTTGATGTTATCACATAAGTTAGACTTTCTTAGAAAAAGAAAACTATTTTTATCGCTATGTTCAAAACCTATACGCTCCTATGAAGTCATTAATTTATGTTTCGATCGATTAATCTTGTACCTAATAGTCCATTGAAATGTTACATTTTTTAGGCCTAACCTTGCGTTTTTAGAGGACGCAATTTTATTCTTTTGATGTGTAGGGGGGGTCAGTGTAAAGCTAAAATCAAGTTTGTGGGGTCGCCACCCTTGTCGAACGGCCGCCATCTTGAAAATAGGGGTTGAAATGGTTTTTACGATATATCTCTTAAACTATTTATCTAATAAAAAAAAATATTTTTTGCTGCTAATTAAATTCTCTACAACTTTGGTCCAGTAACTTTTGTTTTTTTTTATTTTGTTATTACAATTTTTTAAATTATTAATTTTGCAATATTATTAATAATTAATTATTGACTCTTTTCCCCACCACACACGAGGAAGAGTCTGGAGGCGCGTTTTTTTTTACGTGGTATCCCCAATAGGCATAATCCACGGTGATTTTATAAATTTGAACTACTCCGTCCTCGGTCTTTTCGATGGACCAGGCTGCGGCTCAGCATCTGATCCGCTATCTGAATTAAATATCAGTGGGAGAACTGGAGAAGGAAGGGGTGTTAATGTCGGCGGTTCATCATCAAATTCATTTTCATTTATTAATTCTGAGAGCCCCATTACGTTGCTGCAAGTCTCTCCAGAACAATGGAAGCACACTGCAGAACATTTCAGCCCTGCTTTACGACATCCACACATTGATCCACAGTTTCCTTTGCATTTGCAAAAGATCAATTTTGGAAGCTCAGGGGGTGCTGGAGGTTTAGAGCTCTGCACTGGCATCAATAATTTTCCACATGTTTTGCCATGACCTGACCTGATGGTAAACTCGGAAAGTAGAAAGCGACCTGTGTGTTGTATTGGAGGAAGTGAAGATAAGTTAAATGTGCTTTTTGTCACTGCCTTGGCAAATTGTTTGTATCTTAGGCTGTCAAGAGAATTATCATCTTTATTACCACCGTATAAAGAGATAAAAAAAGTTTCTGAACATTTTCGCTTATAACGTTTTTATTTATAGTTCTACGACAAAAAGTTCCTGGACCAAAGTTGTAGAGAATTTAATTTGCAACAAAAAATGTTAACAATTTTTTTATCAGATAAATAGGTTAAGAGATATATCGTAAAAACCATTTCAGCCCCTATTTTCAAGATGGCGGCCGTTCGACAAGGGTGGCGACCCCACAAACTTGGTTTTAGCTTTACACTGACCCCCCTACACATCAAAAAAATAAAATTGCGTCCTCTAAAAAACGCAACCCCAAATGTAGCTTTTCAATGGACTATAAGCCTTATCAGTGTATTCACGGGCTTTTATTAACTTTTCAATCTAGCGACTATTAAATTATAATAGTGTTCGGAAGTTTCAGGACTCATTTCGAAGTTAAAAAACTTAGGCTGGATATCACCACTGAGAATTTATTATAATACTTAGATATTTATTTTACAAAACTAACACAGTGTAGGAGATACAGTTTAATACATAATTTTTATTCCATAGATACAGTTGAATTTAGCTTTATTTAGTGAGATATAGCCGTCTGACCTCTAAATCCTGAGAGAAGAACCTGCGCCAGGGTCTCATCTGTTGTTTAGCAAGTGCACCGACTAGCAGGTGGGGTTGTCTAGGGCCCAAAAGGTTGAGAGAGCCCTGCACACCCAATGTGCCTAACCATTTTCTTTAATAAATGAAATTGAACAGACTTCAAAAGAAAACAAGTTGAATTCCTGAGACGAGCTCAGCCGAATACAAGGGATTTTCGATTTTGCGATGTTTTTTTTTTTGCGATTATTTTTTTATCTTGCAATGGTTCACCCCAGCACGAATCTATTACCGAAAACAGCAACTCGATAGCTCATCTCCTTCATACCCAAAACCGTGACAGAAAATTGGCAACGACGGCGTCGACGACAACTCCATAGCAATAGGGCTTTTCTAAAGAAAATCCCTAAAAAGAATCAGTAACCAAATAATAAAATAAAGAGCATTAAACTTTTAAATGAGCAATTCTTTTGTTATTACAATTAATTAATTGGTTTCTCGATTCTCGGCAACGACTCTAACTATATTTTGTTTTTGGAGAATGTTTAAAAGTTTATAAATAGTGTATAGCAATTCTGAAAATATAATTCGCCCAGCATATTATGTTCACGCCTGTATTTTCCCGAAAGATAGGCACAAGCGCAAAGCATCCACAATTGGACAGCTCTATTCTGGTCACACGTAATAGGAGTGCCGACCTGCCGGACACTTCGCAGTTAAAAGATGAAAAAATAGGCACTATATTAAATGGTAAAGCTGTGAGAAATCGCTCTTCTGAAAGTATCTGGAAGTGTAAAAAAAACGCATTTTCAAGAGACTGTTTCTCGTCGGTACTAGGCCCGGTAAAATCTGGTAGTCAGTCTTGTGTATGGCACACTATGGAGACATATCGACGATGCCGGCATTAGCACTGGTTCACTGCGGTGCACCATGAAATAGTCATCTGGAAAAGCGGCCTCAGTCGTACAGGCTGTTCTCGGAAAAGTTAACAGTAAACTGAATCGTTTTACAATAATCTCAACACACCACGAGCATTTGAACAAATCATTTTGAATAGGTGCCAAAAATCTGTAGAATGAAGTTGTTTAAATGCTTGGCGCCCACACATAATTAGTAAAACTTAATCAGGACCTTAGTAAAGCTTTCCTTTTCCATTGAAACAAGTTTCATTTAATCTAATCTAATCGATGTATTGACTCAAAATCTTGACAGGTCGTTAAATGTCGTATTTTTACCCAAGAGTGTTCATAGATACTTTGTATCTCAAACTTCCCGCAAAGACAGCGAAGTCGCCTTTAGCTAGTAATGAATAAAAATATGTTATTTCTCTTTAGTTCTATTTAGTTATCAGAAGCGCTAGAATCATCACGCGTGATCCTCTATAAAAATAATAACTGCAGACTCAAATAGAATACACGAACCAAAACCATAGGATATAAAAGCCTCTACGTCTAGGTTTGCTGCCACTATTCACGAATATAAGCTTTCAAGTGTACACTCGACACTATTGTGAATTGTCACATTGCAGATGTTATGTGTGAATAGGTAGGTACAACCCACCTATTCACACATAGAAGACCCGAGACGGCGTGCGGTTTTATTCGGTGCAAGCCCGACATAACCGCCCCCGCTGGCCGGCGGGGGGGTATCCGAAGGGATTTCCGCACGATAAAAAAAAAAAAAAAAAAAAAAAAAAAGGTACAACCCTTCCGGTCTCCCCTGTTCTAGGGATAAAACAGTTTCGAGGCATCAAAACTATGTTTTACTTCAGAATATAGACTACATACAGTCAGCAAAGTGGAATGCCGTTTGATCTTTCGGGACTTACTTATACTTATGGCTTAAAAATAAATCGAGATCTACGGGTAATGTTTTCGGTCCTTTATCTGACTTCGCATATGCCTTGGCAAGATGACTAATGTTCCAATAATAAATATAATTAACTATGACAGATAAAACATAACTATCGTCGGTATTGAGGCTATCCGGGGTTCGAACTACTCTATGAGTATTAATTATTAACCGACTTCAAAAAGGAGGAGGTTCTATATTTGTCTGTACCTTTTTTTTGTTTGGTCATCGATATTTCCGTCGTTTATGAATCGATTTTGAAAATTATTTTTGTATTGGGCTCGGTTTAACTCCAAGTTAGTCCCATATAAATTTAATTAGTATTGAACCTAAAAAGCCGGAGATGCAGCAGGAAACCAACCAAAATCAAACAGAAAAAGTGAAATTATCGAGTGTATGATCGAACATGAGGTCAAAATGTCTTGTGTTTGGAATTTTGGAATACATATTTTGAAATGCCGTATGTATTGGTGCCGATTCTGCTGTTACAAAACTCTTTAAACTAGGCTACCTTTGTAGGGTTCCGTAGCCAAATGGCTAAAAAGAGTGGAGTCGAGAGTGGAGTGGAGTGGAGATTCGAGTGGAGAGTGGAGTGGAAAGGAGTGAGGAGTGGAAAGTGGAATGGAATGGAGAGGAGAGTGGAGTGAAGAATGGAGTGGAGAGTGATGTGGAGAATGGAGCTAAAGCCAAATTAAAATGAGAAAGAGTAAGCGATCCCCAGACTCCGACGTGACAGCCTGGGATGCAACCAAAATAAACTTAAGATGTTGAATTGCTTTCGATAAAAAGGGAGAAATGAATTATTTTAATTATAAAAATTCAACCGATTTTAATAATATACCCAAAAAGGCACTGAAAACTGAACTGAACTGTAAAATAACTGGATAACAGATTTAATTCTAAAGATAAAAGATCACGTAAGACAGAAGAAGTAATAGTCTTACGTCTTTTTTTATTTTTTCAACAGAAAACTGTTGAAGTCGGTGCCAAGCCCGAAACACAACGTTACAAAACAGCATAAGTATAATAGGGTCGTCTTCCCGTACGAATGCACTGTAGGTATATCCCGCATGAAAACATACTACGCACGTGATCGGCTTATTTTACTGCAAATAGACGTGGAGACCTCACTCATGCTTACACATTTTTATCGTTTGCACGGGGAGACTCATGATGTGGCGGAAGTGGGTAGATCTAGTTCCGCCACATCATGAGTCTCCCCGTGCTACTGCTATTTACCAAATAGGAATCAGCAGGAATTAGCCGTATTGGAATTCGGCTTGGCACCGACTTCAACAGAAAAGTCTTAAGTGTTTTTTTATCTTTAGAATTAAATCTGTAATTTAATTATTTTACACTTTTCAGTGCCTTTTTTCGAGAGTATAACATAACATTACTTCACGCCTGTATGTATAATTTTTTTGCATGCTCTGCCAAAGTTCTTTGAACATCTCGATGGATTTTAGCTTGATAGGTTTCGATATATTCATATTTACTATGAGAGTGCTACTGGATTTATCAAAATAAAACAAAACAAAAACAAAATGGCGGATTTTTGGCGCTAAAATGTATGTAGTTAAAAAAATATTTTCACTCAAACTTATCGAGTAGGGTATCAAAATGAAGAGCTTTAAAGGGTGTTTTCAAATATATATATATATATATATATATATATATATATCAACTAAAAAGTAAACAATAAATTATTAATAAAAAAAAAATCCCGACTGCCCTAAAAATACCGAAACATGTTTGATAGCAAACAACTCAGTAGCGTGAGTCAAGAAAAAGTGCCCGATAAACGGCAAATTGGTGAAATTTGTATTGCAATGGTAATACTTAATGATAAAATAATGACGATAAGATTGATAAGTAAGTTAACAGTTTTTTTGCTCAACTACAACATTGTAACATGAACGTTCTATTCTGACATCGGTTACGACTATCTAGTGAACACAAAGCTACTACTAAGTGAATAAGACCGGGGCAAGGTCGTCTGTTGTAGGGGACTGCCTACAAATTAGTTAATTACAATAGTGTTCAATTACTTGCCGAATCTTCAGAAAGTAAGAAAGATTTATTGATTACATATTGATATTGATAGGATACCGATACGTTAAATAAGTAGTATCTTATGAGGACTGTAAATATTTATAATTTTTTTACGATTTTTCTGTTACCAACTAGTTAACTATATTTATTTTTCATCCCTCCTGTTCGGAAAGTTTAATTTTCATGGGTAGATGGGTAGCCGGGTGCAAAGTAGCTTATTTCATCCCTAGGATGGAAAGTAATTTTTTTCAATCTTATGTTTTGCCATGGAGTTCATGATAATTAAGTTACGTCATAATGCCTTGATACCATGACGCTTTTTTTTTACATGGCCGCCTAGATGCACATCTCGTGACCAACCCGATTACTATGTAACCAATAGATTCGATTTTTAAAACTTTCTGGCAGTATGTACGTGAGTTATAACTTTTTTTTTCCAAATTAAATAAACAATTTAAATTTGCAAAATAATTAGCGAGAAAACGAGATTGAATATAAATAAATACCTTGTGTTAATTGTGGTTAAAAATAGCTTCGGAAAGTGATTCCAGTGACATGGATATTAATTTAACTCCCGATGAGATTAAAGAACAGGCAAGCTGTTGTTAATAATCTATTTCCAATCGTTGATGTTTTTATTACTTTAAATTTTAACTGATTATAAATATACCTGTTTCATTAAATTTGTGTGTAGTATTTTAATTTCCTCACATAGTCGAAATGAAATGTAGAGTGTTTAACTCGGGTGAATGTCACCTATTTCACCCTCGAACTATTGGCGCTCTCACTTTGTTCGAGCGCCAGAAATATCTCGGGTGAAATGGCTGACTTTCAACCCTTGTGTAACTAACAATCTACTATTAATACAGAATGTTATTTATTTAAAGCCTAGTCTTCAAATCAAGTCTATTTACTGCAATTTATGAAAGTACAAGATTCTCGTGAGAAAAACGCTCAAATTTGATAAATATAAATGTGTTAGCAAAACACGATTATCTGATCTTATGCAGACACATTTCCAGCCAGTAGCAGAATGCAGTTGTGACACCGCACACCTGTTCATAGCGCCGAACAATAAATACAGAGAGACATTCGATATCTGTCACCGTCAACTTATTAGTGGAGTTGGGCGAGTTATGACGCAGTTTCAATAAAACGTCTGCATGATAAAATATTAAAATATTGCAGGAAGCTTTGGTTAATCCTACTGATATTAGAAATGTGAAAGTTTGTGAGGGATGTATGGGTGTTTCCGTCCTCCATGAGCGCAGGCCTGGGGATGGCGGGTGAGGCCACCTGTCACCCCAGCAGAAGCAGGCCGGGACGGTGGGGCGACTAGCGCCCCTCCCCCAAACCGGGGCAAGACGGGGACACCGTGGTTCCCAAACCCGAGGGGGCCATCTCGAAACCCGGAGATGGCCCAGGGTCAGTCGGGGTGCGAGGGATATGCTCTATGGGCAACCTTACACCCCGGCGTCTGTAGACCCGAGACGGCGTGCGGTTTTAGTCGGTTCAAGCCCGACATAACCGCCCCCGCTGGCACGCGGGGGGGTATCCGAAGGGATTTCCGCACGATAAAAAAAAAAAGTAAAAAAAGGTACTCAATGGAACGGATCTGGACGAAATTTGGCATAGCGATAGATATAATTTGAAATAGGACTTTTTTTCATGGAAATAGGTTCCTGTGAGTCGCGGGAGCGGGAAAATAATACTGGTATTTCTCGCGGGCAGAGCCCCAGACAAGTTAGTAGGTATTTTGTATAAAACAACATTTGTCGCTGATTGTACCTACATAACGCGCGGACCGACTCGATTTTATCTGCGACGGCCATGCCAGGTCTTACATACATCAGCCGGATTAGTAGAAGCTTATAAATAGGATTGGTTACAAAAAATTAGAAATATTAGTGAGTATAGGGGGTTACAGAAGGACCGATCGACACTCACGAAATCGAAATTATATCCCATCTCTAGGAAGATCCTTTCGACTGGGCCGATGAATATGTTCCACACTATAAGAAACGAGTGACAAAATTATGCAAATATACGAAATTGAAGTGTCTATTTGTAATATTAAAATAACAGCTTTTTAGTAAATGCATAATGAATGTATATTATACTAGCTGATGCCCAAGGCTCCGTGCGGAGGTCAGTTATCATTTTCATCATATCTCCGGTTCTACTAAACTAATTGGTATCAAACATATATACGGCGATTTTTTTGTGGTAGAACCGCATCAAAATCCGTTCAGTAGTTTTCGCATCCATCGCGAACAAACAGACAAAAATTCCAAAAAATATTTCTGTGTGTAGCAGCATCGTTCATGTAAGATAACCTTTTTTTTTTTAATTTCTCCAATGTACAGACACCACTTATTTACAATTTTATGATAGTTCCTATAGATATGGTACTACTCCAAAAATAAACTTTTTTTTTTGTTTTTCTGACTTGACTTATCTCTGAGACGGGTGGGCCGATTTTGACGGGACTTTCAATGGCACATAGTTGATGTTATAAGGCTACTTAGGCTACTTTTATTTTAGAAAAATAATTAGGATGCCGCGCAAAAAAATAAAAACACATATCTAAGTCTACGCAGACGAATTCGCAGCTAGTCTAAAATATAAGAGAAATGTACCTGCAGTGGAAAATCTGGTAAGGTAGAGGTAGTTCTCAGAAGCAGCTGAAACCGGCGAATCTACATGAGATAGAGATGTTTTATGACGGTAGCCGTTAAGGTTCATGAGGGATGTATAAGTACATGAAGCAAATGAAGGAATATTGTTGTCTCTACCTACCCCAAATGTAGAAAGCCGTGTATGTTTGAAGACAGTTCACTTGATAGATAGATAGGTACTCATTAAATTTTACATTTTATAGTGACATTGAAGGTGGGTAAACATATTTGCCTTAATGCTTTTATGGGGAAGTTTCTTTTGTTTTTTTGCTTTCTGTGGAGAAAAATAAAACACGTATAAATCGCGAGATTCAGTTAGTATATCATAAATATACTTTTGGTATGTACTTCTACTTTAACAAGTAATTACGTCATAGATATAGATGCAGTTAATGAGTAAAGCCTAATTGCATTATTTCCGTCGAATACTAGAAAGAAACTGAAGCTATATTAATGACTAAGGCCCGGCGCCCATTATCGGCATCGGCTAGGAAAAGGATCCTTCGACATCCCTACATGCAAGCGCACACTGTCGGAAACTATGCCTTGGCATGCTGCTACGCCCTTAGGGATGTCGAGGCGTCCTTAAGAATGCCGAACCATAGTTAAGCTTGCCGAAGCATCTCGATATTGTATTTTTACCTCGCGTTACTACAAAATAGTCTCAGAATTGTTACAAGCTGGTTGCGTGAGTCGTGTTTAATACGGTGGATTGGGATCCAGTGCCCATAGCAGCTCTTGCTGAAGAAGCAGAGAAATGTGATCAATCAAGGCCTCATTTGATTTGTCTTGTTATGCACTTACTAGAAAATTCATAATTGTGGGTCTACTTCTGCTTCTAAAGGCCCTCCTCAATCACACGGGTCCGTAACTAAATTTCGAGATACATATGTTAGATTATTGGAATATCGACTGAAAGATTCTGTTAATAGAGTTTATTGCGAAACAACTTTTTGTCGCCAAATGCTGCTTCGACTGAACGATTCTTCGAATATTTATCAATCGATGGACTGATGTTTCGAATGATAAATTCAAAACATTGTTTGTAGACATCTCGGTACATAGGAAGCACTGTACACAGAGATCTCTCTTCATAGATAGCACTTCTTGCCATAAACTTTCCGGACTAGTGGATCCGACTCTGTTGGGGTCACAGTTCTAACCTAACCTAACCCACTTTACTTATTTTAGGAATATAAGCCGAGCGAGGCAAGAAGGGCGAAGTTGTTTCGCAATAAACTCTTTTCGCACAATCTTTCAGTCGATATTCCAATAATCTAACATAATGTCTCTCGAAATTAAGTTACGGACCTCAATCACACCTACCCTCTACACATCATTAATACTCTTACTTTTATAATGATTACACATAATCTTGAATATATCTATAACTTTATCATACCGATACAAGACAATAATTTTAAACATAATATACATACAAATAATGTAAGTTACGTATATAAATCTTGTATCTATCTATACCTTGAATATAGAATATGCATGTAACAAAATGTGTTAGTAGAAAACATTCGACGAAAGTACGAAACCTCATCAGGTTTCAATATATCGCATACATAATGCCGACACATTAATAACACTCAACCAAATAGCGTATATTATACTAAAAGCATATAACCCTAGAAAACCAACCTATTCAGGAAGGTGAAAATTACAAGTGGAAATCGTGAGTATATCAGGTGAATACAGAAAATAAATTGAGTTTAAAAAATTCGAAACCATCTTTTTAAACTGACATCAAAAAGTCGATGCCTTACTGACAGGGATGGCTAAGACCGTGCTCGGTGGTGAAGGCCTTGCATACAATCGGGCCATAACGCTGTTATGATGATGAATGATTTAAAAAAGGAGAGGTCGTTAATTCGGTTGTATTTTTTTAATGTTTGTTACCTACCACGGAACTCTGTCATTCAAGAGTGATTTGGTTTGTTTATATAGTGCTAGGTACCGGTACCTTTTTTGTGCAGAAATCCCAACGGATAGCCTGCCAGCGGGTAGAATACTGGACCACTGTTTTTTTCATTTGATAATAGGCGAAAAATAAGCACGATATAGATTTAAATAGTGTCTGAAGAAGATACGAGTCACAATTTCGTGATATTTTATTTTTGCACCTTTTGTCTTTAGAATGGAATTGAATATCTGTTTACTTAAACGAAATTAGTCATTTTATTCGATAGAGTGAGAAGAATTTTAACCTTTGCAGTAAAATACTCAAATAGCCTGCTAACAATTAATAGGCACGTTTAAGGCGCCCGAGTAATGTTTGCTCAGTTGGTACAATCAAACAAATTACCAAGCGGTGTGGGAGGCTCATAAACAATCTTTCGATAACATTATTACAAAACTTGAAACATTTGTAACAGTTAAAAAATTTAAATTATTGATTTTTATTCATGTCGCCTGGAGGAAGGCGGTCATCCATATTTTATTGAGCTTGTTTTGTAGAGGACATAGAACCAAAACATGTCATTTTGATGAGACTTCATTCGACAGTGCGTTCTATTTGTTATGACTTAGTGTGCGTTCTGAGTGGCGGCGCACGGCGGAGCGGACGGGGGAGCGGATTTTACGGTACCGAAGCGTGGACGCACGGTTGGGCTAAGACGAAAAAGCCGTCCGACAAAGACTCATAGTTACTGACCCAACTCGTAAAATATGCAAGTTAAAGTGGCGATAGGTCGAAGGACCGATAGCCGTTGAAGGAAACGAATCCCAAAGTGGAGACCACACCGAAAAAAAGTAAAGTGAAAATAATATTGTGCAAAATCATGAAGATAAAACGTAGCATAATAAATATGAAGTAAACATACGGGGCCCACCTGCAAGCCAGTACACTGCTAATTGACGGAAGAGGATCTGGCGCAGGCTGGCCTCTCGTGGTAGAGAACTCAGACGGCATCCAAATCAATTAAGGAGACAGTGGACCCCGGGCTTCGAAGAATAAACCTTGGATGCAATTGATAAACAACGCCAAGGTGATGATGACCAAATATGAAGTACTACCTGATGTCCGCAGACCCGTGACCTATAGGAATATATCCACGGGATAAAAAGTAACACACATGCTATTCCAGACTAATCTATCCCTGTATCAAATTTCATTCATAAGTAGCAGTTCTGGGGTTATTGATAAACCAACATCTATTCAAACTTTCGCATTTATATTCATTCAGTAAGATTTATATTCATGGACGCCCGGTAGCTAATTACTCAATACCGGATTATTGAGTATTCACATGTTGCATGACTAATATGCATCTGTACAATAAACCCCTTTTCACTGTTCATTGCAAATTTTCTAACTACTATCGGTGATGCATATTGTAGCAAAGATAAATAATAATTATTTTTTAAATATAGTGAGGCGGACTGTTTTGGTCTTATTTTTATATCTCAGAGTGACCGGGTTGGGTTAATCAATTAGCCTACTGCAGTCCACTGCTGGACATAGGTCTCACACATGGTGCGCCATGGCACCCTCATTTTTCAAAACGACTTACTCTCTTAGATAAAATGTGATTCGTATGTTTTAAGTACAACTTGTGTTTGTCCAAAAACAGGGCACGGTAACCTGTTTTTGAAAAATCGATTTAAATAATCGACGTAATTATTTTTACTTCAAGTAATTACTCAAAGGAAAACTCATTATGTGTAATTTCTGTCATTTTGAAATCGACGCCATTTAAGATTAATTATCCTTGACAAAACAAACAGTTAGTAATTACTTAATAACAATTAATAAATTAGAGAAGATTTTTTTTCATCTTGGATGGGCCCGCGTTTGATCACTGGGTCATCCGTTGGTAAGTGATGATGTGGCCATATATCAATGCTGTACTTCTCCGTGCCACAATGCTGTACTTCTCATCTGATCGTTTGGTGATGGATAGGGCTTGGAGGAATCAGGTTATACGACCCCAGGGCACACTTCTCGAAGTACATCCGATAAAACACCGAAAAGTTTATGTCAAACGTTTTGTTTTTAGAAATTGCATAGTCAGTTCAACCATTTAAATGAGCCATTAAACTAAGGACCTTACAATCGGCATCTGGAGAAGTGATATCATACATACTATGGAGATTTTGTTACTGCTACTTCATAAAAATGTCCAACAAAAGGCAATTTTATATAGTTATATAACATAATCACGTTAATTCTCATTAGCATTATTGTTAATACCTACTTTCAGATGCCTATCAATAATTAACTTTACATTTAGTTTTAGTTGGACTATGGGGAATAAAAATAGTTGGATATTAATTAGTTAGACCATGGGGAATAATCGTTTCGGTACAACTATTCGTATATAGTTAGACCATGGGAAAAATTCCCTTTGGTACAACTAGATGGATATTCTAATTTGACCCAGGGTAACACTCCCATGCGACTAGGTATTTACCTTAGCGTCATTTGTTTTTAAAATCTGTAGAGGCTTGTCTATTCTCAATCGGCCGTTCATCTTTGCTAACGAGGTAAATAGGAAATTACATTAGCATCTCCTCGAATTTACTATGGATTTTTGAGTTTCAATACAGTCCAACTCTCCCCGAGAAATCTACTCTCACGCTAGAAGGAGCATGTGTTGCGTCAGCGATTTTTTACCATTAACTGATAGTTTACTATTGGACTCAACCTTTTTAATTTACTGCCAACATTTAAATAAACAGAGAAATATAATCAAATTAGCAGCAAAAAAATGGGGAAGTCAAGTCCCTGCTTCCGTCGGAGATTAGTGACCTCGTATATCGATAGCCTGAAGTTAGATAGTGACACTGAAAGTCCGTCTCCTGGTTCTCCCTTTTTTCGTGCGGTAAACCCCCGCCGGTCAGCAGGGGTGGTAATGCCGGATTCGAACCGACTAAAACCGCACGCAGTCTCAGGTCTTCTGACGCAGGGGTGTAAGGTGGCCCATAAGGCATTCCCCTCGCACCCCGGCTGACCCAGAGCCGGTTTCGAGATGGTTCTCCCAATCACATTTGTATAAGGCACATAGTTTTAAGTTACAAAAGAAAAAAAAGGAAATAAGAGCTTAGGAGACGAACATCTACTGTGAAAGTTTAATGTACTATAGTAGGCTCCCAGTAAACCAGTATCCAGTAAGGACCAGGGGAAATGGGTGAAATGGCCCAGGCGAGTAAGGTTGATCAGCCCGGTCACCAGCGTCCCCGTTGAAAATAATAATAATGAATAGGCTGTCCCAGGTGCTGCCGGACTTTCCTAGGTTATACCTGAGACACCCGCAGTGGTGATAGAGAAGTTGATTATATTTTTTTAATAAAGCTTTTGTGACCTTTAATAATAAACATACCTTAAGTCTTCTCACAAGTTCATCTGGACCAAGGTCATCGGTGATTGGTCGGCAGCCTTGCGGGTACACTATTTCCGCCATGCTGCCAATCTGTCAAAATAAAAAAATAAATACTTTCATTATGACTTGCTTTGCCTAACCCTTATTTGCAGCCTCAGTTTAAAAATTAGATGAACCCCATGTCATATCACAGGACAGGGACCCACCTGGTCCACAAATTGAGGACAAGATTAAAATAAAATACAAAGAGTGAAGTACATTTCAAGGTACCGTCCTAAAGGACTAAATAATCAAAAGTTCAATTAGATACATTTCTCCCTATTTTTCTTCTAATTATTATCATTAGTATAATAGCCCCTGCTTTCAAGAGTTACAAGACGATTCTAAATAAATTGGAATAATTATTTCGTAACTTTAGTGATAACTGCGATGAACCCGAGAACGGGTGGACCGAACTTCATGATCCCTGATTTTCTAGATTTGTGTCCGTCTGTGCCTTTTTGTAGGTTTATTTGCAGAAATTGTCACGGTTACCCTAATCATTAATTGAGCTGATAAGGTAAGCAACATAACTTGATTCTAAGGCGGAACGAAGTTTGCCGCGTCAGCTAGTTTTATAATAAAATTGCAAAGGTTAGTATTGGCATGCACCATTTTAGAATACAATGTTTTACAATAGATGGTGCATACCAACTATATACTAATAGCTAGTCTTATCAAATGTAATTCACTATTCTTACGGTATTCATTTTTTTTAGGTTGGTACGCAACAATGTCATTTACATTTAGCTGTCGATGTGCCTTTCGGGCTTAGTTTATTTCCGTAGATTGTAGAGATAGCCTGATGTCTGATCAAATGCATTTGCCTCTAAAAGCAGTTCCACCAAGGGAGGTACAAAGAACGATCCAACAAAGGGAGAACAGGAAAGCACCAGGTTTCGACCCCATCGACAGGAAATCTTTCCGAACTACCTGGTAATGCTATTATATTCCTGACAACCCTTTTTAACCGGATCCTGAGTGTAGGATAATTTTCTGGATTGTGGAAGGTCGCTCAAGTGATTATGTTTCATAAGCCTGGGAAGCCATCGCATGAAGTCTCATCTTACTGACCTATTTTTCGTCTTCCGATGGTCGCTAAAGTACTGGAGAAGGTACTACTAAGACGGCTCTCGCACGCTATATGAATAACGCCTCTGTAACCCAGATCACTAATTCGGGTTTAGAGTAGAACACAGTACTATTGAACTCCTCTGCTCCTAAAGGGCTCCTCTGCCTTTCTAGACGTCCAACAGGCATTTGACCAGGTGTGGCACAAAGGTATCTATGTCAGATCAAATTACATTTACCTCACTCTGTCTAAAGAATTCTGGAGTCTTATATGTATTAACAATCGAAAGTGAAAGAGATGGATTGTACATCAGGATTCTAAGATATACTTGCAATAGTACCTCAGGGCTCTACTTGGCCCGGTGTTGTGCATCATATTTACTGCAGACCTATCGCGTACCCCGGGAGTGACTATTGCAACCTATGCAGGGGATACGGCAATCTTAGCTTCGAGTAAAGATCCTGAAGAAGCTACGGTAAAGCTGCAGCGAAGTTTGGTTGAAATAAACAACTGACAACTGGTTCGAAAAGTGAAGAATTACAGCAACGCCATTTAATCAGTACACTCTGTCTTGAGCTAGGCTTGGGAATATCTTGGGCTGCACTTAGACCGCAGATTGATGTGGTAAAAACACATCGAAACTAAACGACATGAGATCAACATTAAATACAAGAGGCTGTACTGGTTAAAGGGAAGAAACTCAAAACTGTTCATAGACAAAAAACTCCTATCTACAATTCTGTCATAACATTTGTTCCAAGCTATGGAATTCAATAGTGGGGAGCCACTTGCAACTCGAAAAAAAACCAAGATTCAAAGAACACAAAATTAGATCCTCAAACAAATCAGCGACACTCCTTGATTTATGAGAAACTCCAAAGTACCTGTCATACTTGCAGTTAAATAGGAAATAAAAGCATATGCTCAGAAGTATACGGCTTGGCTAGAACATCACCCCAATAAGCTAGCTGTCCAACTCACCCTACCGGACTATTTGAACCGTCACAGGAGACGAAGAACCTTGGCATCAGCTTGAAGTCAACTGCATTCGCTGAGCAAAAATTACTATGGTAGATGTTCCTTATGAGGAATATCTCGACCTGCAAATCATCATACAACTCATCTGCTCAGAGTCAGAAGACTGATTGCAAGACTAATATTAATAAAGATTGTAATGATAAAATTGCACAAGAAATTTGAGTAGATGCAGCCTTTTTTTCGTGATTCTGAATATGTATATAACTCAATTTTGAAAAAAGTGTTTCATGTGCCTTTTGTCCACAGTATGGCAGTATAATTTAAAATATATTGTGTATAGCATTTCTGGAGTTATAAATAAAGCATTTATTTTCCATTGGCATGTACACTGGTATGAAAATGTAATGGGTATGTATAGTTTTAGTCCGAAATGCATGCTGTCTAGCCCCCTGATCAGATGAAGGCCTTCTCCAGAAATTGCCACTTATCATGATTCTTTGCCAGGTTGTACCAATTACTTATTCTGATTTCTGGATGTTAGGTAAATTAATTTTAATATAGTATGTATCGTGTTTTTGCGTTTAGAATTTTGCATATATGTTAATTTATCATCATCATCTGAATGCCAATCTAGGTTGCGTCCAAGGCTTGAATGTTTTCTTGTTTCCACACCATTCATCATAAATATGATACTTATAAATTTATATGAGCAGGGTGCCACTCTCCTATTATTTTTTTTGGTGTTGCTTATCTAAGCTTTTGCAGGAGCGACTAGGGTCTTACCTCACGACGCTGAGATGGAAACCTTCGCCTGAGCTTTTTCTGTTCATCAACAGGTGTATCGGCCATAAGGCAAGGTTGACTTTAGCCCAAAAAATCTTGGTAAAGTACATTAAAGAAATTACATATTTGATTGAAAAGTTATTTACAGTACTTTTTTTTATTGGTATAGGCTCACGTTTGGCCAGATGTGGTTTAAGGTGGCACATTTTTGCCCTGACCTGTTCACTCTAACTGTTGAAAACTACTGGGGTATAGCTACAGTTCTTACACACGCTAGTTACAGGTTGTTTTTATGTTATTTCTAGATCAACTTCTTAACTTATATTATATGGCAATTGCCTATATAACTTATGAATTAATGAAATGTCTAGACTGCTTAAAAATTCAAATTATACACCATTTTATTAATTTACATGCAAGGTATTCCTTGGTTGCTCAACCAAAACTCATTAAGAAAATTGCAGTTGTAGCTAAGCCAAAAACTTAAATGGAACCACCTTCACATGTACAAAATAAAAACAACTAGACAAAGGATATAACAGAATGCATCTCCCAAATAAAGGAAAATGAAGGAAGACAGAAAACATTCTGATGATATTATTAATCTTTCATTTTAACCGCAGCTGGATAACATTACAATAATCCCACCTCAGTAATGCGACACTGAGAGTACTGCCGATTAAATTGTTTGGAATTTTTTGAAAAAGAGTACCTTATAATCCAACAAATTACAGATCAGAATAAAGATTCCTTCTGAACTACAAATCATACTACTTATATTTTTTTGATTTACTAAATTAAACAACACAATATAGAACTGGGGCCTAACTATGAAGTTCATAGACATTCAGTTCAGCTGAGGGAGAAAGATGAGGCTATATACGGTTACATTTCAATTTTCCAATTTCGATATTATGTTTGTGTACCTACATTCAACAGTGATAGGCGTGTTGGATTACAGGAGGTACCAGATTAGACCGGGTCCAGGGCCTGTAGACAAAGTCACATTCTACTAATGGAATCGCAACGAAGCGAACCTTCAAAAGACCGAAATGTATAGGAGAGACAACATTTGTCAACATGTCATGTGTAACAAATAATGTCAGTCCCATACATATTGAACATTTGAAGTTTCGCTTCGAAGCGATTCCACTAGTAGAATGTGACTTTGTCTACAGGCCCAGGTTACTGGGGGTCCACTGTACTGCAGGTTGATTATGGCATAGTACGACTTTAACAAGAAGGGCTGAAAAAGCTAGAGGAGGACAAGCATCATGAAATCTAGATGTTACTACTTGTTAATATTTAGATTTTTTCCTTTACAGTTAGTGGTTATAAGTGTATTACATTCAATAAGCAGATAACACAAATCAGTAGTTGTGGTTTACACATAGTTCATTTTCAATGTTATATGTATGGTATTACTTTTTAGACTGAACTCAATAAACTGGTTAACATAGTAACCCTCTTGTTTCATATGGCTATAGATAAAATAACTTTTTTAAACTGGAAAACTGAGTAGAATGATCAGACCATTCAGCAGAATTTGTAAGTACCCAGAACTTTCAGCATAAGTACAAGAGAAAGATACTGTATAGACAAACATTATTTATGAAAATCGTTACGTCTTGATCCATAATTGCAAGATTATTGTGGTTTATTGATTGCAGTTCAGCAAGTTGGTAACGAAATAATTTCGGGCATCTATATTTGCAATGCAAAGGGCTGTATACAAACAGCGTGATCTGTACAACATTAAGTTCTTGAATCTGACATGTTATCATCCAAATCTTTATTGATTATTACGAACATGTAAATTATAGAAACATACCCAAAACAATTATCAATACAGTGTTTTGAAATCAAAAACATGACGTGTCTCTTAATTTAATTTACAAGCATTCATTTCATCACTGAAATATTACAGAGATGATGATATTTACCCTACCCTGTTGCTGTGCTCGTGGTATACAACAATCAAATTACACTAGATTATGGCAGACCCACTTTTTACAACCAAGCAAACAACAAAAACCTAAGAGGTTAATCCACCAAAACCAGGTCAAATTAAACCAAAATATGATCAATTTGCGTTCTGATTATATATAAACAGAGAACTAAAAACAATAATGGCTAGAATACTTACAAGAATTCATAGACGTGGGCCTGTGTTCACGTCCCGATGTTTACAAAATCCTCCACAATATAACAACTCAAACAAAAAGTTCACACTTTAAAGCATAATCGTTTTATTGAAATGCCACTGGAGTATGAATCATAGGATAAAAACCTTCCTATAACTCTAATTACATAGAAAATCTGTATTAATATTTTTTTATCAATCTAGTATGTAGACGCCAAACTGCGGGAAAAACTACAGCGAAGCTAGCCTCACATTGCTTGCAATTCAAGGTCGATCTGGAGTTTATGGTGTATCATGTCTATGGCAATTTGTTGTTCATAACTTCTATCCATAAAGTAAAGGATCTTTCTCGCCGAAGTCTCGTTCTCGTCTCGTCTCGAATTTTTATTAACCCTGGCAAGACTGCTTAAGTGTACATACTCAAACTTACGCACATTATTTTTACGAAAATCGATACCTACTGGATTACTGATATAAAAAGAGTTTATAAAACTCGAATGTCAACGAACCAAAATTGCTTGCACAAGCTAGCACTTTAATTACTTTTTTTATTCTTAACATTTCTTGGCAGGCATGAATGTATGATCAAAGATTACGTACATGGCACGACAATATATGACCATTGTTTCACTATTGAATCCTTGGGACTAAATATGTTTTGTATCCAGTGGAAGTAGGAGCGAGAGGTATACCAGCAAAATCTCTCTATAACCTAGGTACTTAAAGATCTAGGCCTATCGAGAGCTACAATAAGCTCATTACTAGGACGAATGTCTAAAGCGGCACTAGTAGGTTCACATCAAATTTGGTTAGGCAGGGAGTGGAACTTGGGTAGTGAAGGTGAGTGTTGATGTACAACAAAAGGGGCCCCTTCTAAACCTACACTTGGGTCGCAAGTCCCAAGCACTGTCCCGAGTTCCCAACTCAGCATCGCGATGGACCCGGCACCCGCACGGAGAATCCATGGATTGCTAAGAATATCGGTCTCTACTAATATAATAGCTACATAATGAAATACGAGAAAAAACAAATTTAATGCTTTATTTTTACGACTTATAATGCTATGCGATGCGCATGGTGAAGTATCGAGTGCACAGCGCACATTTTAAGAAGTCTATTTCTAGCAGTGGACTGCAATAGGCTAATTGATATGGCATGACAATGTATGACCATATTTTAACCATTGAGTCTGTGGGATCTGCCTATGCCTATGTTAATTTTTTCTTTTTACCTATGTTTTATATTACATATACTAATGTGATAACTAGAGTAAAAAAACACGAGGAAAAACAGATTGAATTCTTTATTTTTACGACTTATAACTAGTTATGTATCAATATGTATTATTGAAATCAAAAGCTTAGTTACAAAATAACCGTCTCCGAAAAGATTTTAATTGAATGCAGCAGTCAGTTTGTCATGTTGGCAATAACCTAAGTACACGATTTTATTTTATGAGAAATATAAATTGATAAATAAATGCATTGCTACAGATGGCAATGACAATATTTTCAGAACTTTCCGTAAAGAATGGTAACGTGACACCACCGACGGCTGCCACAAGCTCTCTATAATAGCTACCTACTAAATAAAAAATAAAGGTCTACGGAATTAATTATAATGTGATGTGACATTAAAACATAGTCTCAGCAAGCACATAGGATGTATAATAAGTAGGTAGGTAAAGCATCATAGGATATATTATGATTATTACATTGCTAAAATATACATTTCACAGAAAAAAAATCTTATCTATATTCAGAAAGAATGAGATCTATTTACGAAAAGTTGAACACGTACGTTCAATATTTTCATATGAAAAAGCCATCACAAAATGATTAATTTACTTATATTAGGTACATATGCTATTACTAATATATTCTGAAAGTAAAGAAAAAGGTAAATCATGAAACTAGGTCGTTGTTAAAGTCAATAATAGTTCGAATACATTATTTAACTATTTTAAAAACTGCTGATCAAATCTAAGCGCCTACTTAATAAACGTTCACTACGCGGATACGCGATATTTATTTGAGAGAACACGTAAAGCATAGTTTTTAAATTTTCTATATTTAAAACAAGTTATTCGAAATCATTAATAAATTACCAATTATTATTACAAACTAATCCAGCTCAAGTTTTCTAAAAGAGCCTGCAGTTGAATGGATATCTTGAGTTAGATCATTCTTTTCCAATGCATGTAAATCGACGTACATGTCATCCAAAGCCAAGAGAGCCTCCCTCTGCTTTAGTAGGTTTCGTTTAAGTTCTTCAATCATTTCCCTTAGAGGCACTGTACCACCGTATTCTTTAGGAAGAATGGCCGGATCCACGTGCTTATTGAGATCTTCACTAGTACGATGAAACTGTAACAAAATTACACACATTTTTATTAACCAACTTCAAAAGGAGATTCATATTTGACCTGTATGTTTGTCCACGATTTTCTCGCATTCGGCTGAACCGATTTTGATGCGGTGTTCAGAAAAGTATTTGTTACATTATGGGGAAGGTTTTAGTATACTTTACTTTTGAAGTTATACCTCTTTTGGCGGGGTTAGTGAAAAATGATGAGAGTAAATTTGCACGATGCGCGCGCACACCGTCACGAAAAACCGACACCCTGAAGTTATTAGTCAACATTTTACTTTAAGTACCTACGTTTGCAGAATTTGAGGTTATTTGACGGTATGTATTTATTTACATCATAAACTAACATACCTACATTTTAAAATTATTATTTCTACAAACGTAGCGAAGGATAAAAATTTTAGATTTTTTTTATCGTATTACTCCAAATAAGTATAACTTCTTACGTGCGTACATAAGTACACACACTTTTTTTTAGTAGATATGTTGGTTTATATTAGTCCATTTTTAATAGAAATCAATTTATTATAAACGAAAACCTCCTTGATATGTTTAATTGAAAGAACGAAATCCGAGGTACCAGATACCTCTGGTACCCCTAAATGACACTTCTTTCCTCCGTATTTCGTGAGGGCCCGTAATTGCGGATGTACGTTTACAGGCCCTGCGACAGAAATTGCCCGTACCTATTTCAAATAATGTTGTTTTTTAAGTAAGTTTTAGTAAGTTTTAAGTATGTTTATCCGTATTCGGGAACCCGTAACACAAGCTAGTGAAAGCGCTGTGTAGAATGTCGTAGAATATTTATATATTATGTAATCTGTGCCTTTATCTTACTCGATAGGTAGTAAATCATTTGAGCTGAGCGAGCGAAGAGAGCGAAGCTCTTATACGCGGCATAGCCGTTTGTTGGCGGCTGAACTCCTCCGTAAGCGTAACCACTCGTGCGATCTTGACCAATTTACCACGGTGATAGAGTGGACACTGAGTGTTTTGAAGCGGGATGGTTCGTGTTCGATGTACCATTGAGGAATAATCACCGAAAAACAGTTTCACGAGCGCGCGGCCTTAGCTAAGCGCGCGGCCGTAGTAAGATGTCTTATTTTCAAGTAAGAGTCCTGCTCGCTCAGCTCAATTTATTTCAGTCGCACCCTGCACTGAATTCCTAGTTAAAAATTAACATATCTATTGTACATATTTTAAATCTAATATCAATAACGATTTTATTTAAAGTGGCATTGCTTCAAAGTTAATGTAAACTTATTATGTACACATATCAACACTGTCTAGGGATATTTTACATTAATGGATGTAATTAAAAAAATAACAATTCTAGAATTGCCACGTTTTACAATCTTTTTAAAAAAAATTAAATTTGATATCAAAAATAAAAATGTGCCAATCAACAATTCGGTACGTATTAAAAACATTTTTCTCGAATTCATATTTGTTTTAATTACTTATCACATCTATAAATGTCAAATATCCCTAGACAGTGTTGATATGTGATATATCCAATTGTAACTTATATCTATATAAGCACATATTACATAATAATTATTCTAAGTTACAATTGGTTTTCTTTCATGAATTAATTGTATGTGTCATTTAATGAAATGTTGGTTTGAAACCATTAGTATGCTAACTTCTATAAATTTAAATCGGAAAAAGTCAACATCCAGGACGGGACTTCATCCCTCGATCAGATACTCTGACCTACTGAGCTACGTGGATACGTCCTGGATATTCGAAATTTTCCTATACCCACAATTCGTGTACCGGTATGGTTGTACTTGATATGAAAAGAATATATATCTAAATTACCATAACGCGATCCTTCAGTTTATCACTGAGTAACGAAACGGCGAACTCGAAGAACTTTATGCCGTATGTCGGGATGTTCACGAAGTGAGTGCGTTTGTGTCGCATTGGAGTCGAATTCTGAAAAGTAAACATTTGAAATTAGTATTACATACTAGATAGGTAGGTAATGTAGGTATAATGTACTTAATCAGATATTTTCAAAAACGCAAGAATTCCGCATTGATTGAGCTAAAATTTTGATACGAGATACAACCTAGGTACTTCACAGATTCTTTTTTATACTCGTATATTTTTGCGTACAGGATGCCTCCTGTACGCTGATGATCAAGTAATATTGGCATCATCGGAACAGGAGTTGCAGGCGATGGTTAATATTATGCATGGGGCCTTAACAAACAAAGGAATGAAAATAAATGTAAGTAAGACGAAAGTAATGATTTTTGAAAGAGAAGAAACCATGACAAATTGTAGAATTCTTATTGAAGGAGAAACAGTAGAACAAGTGAAAGAGTTTGTATACTTGGGTTCAAAGTTTACGAGGGATGGAAAGTATGACTGTGATATTGAGCGAAGAGGTTTGGCTGGTAATCAAGTGAATGGGGCCCTGTATAATTTTATGAGTAGCCAGAAAGTATCTAGAGAGGCACGACTGGCTGTTCATAGAGGAGTACTCGTCCCCACACTTATGTAGGTATGGTAGTGAATGTTGGGTGTGGCAGAAGGAACACGAGAGTAAGCTGAATGCTGTTGAAATGAGAAGACTGAGAAGTATAGCTGAAGTGACCCTGATGGACCGAGTGAGGAACAGCGTGATAAGGGAACGTTGTGGTATGGCAGAAGATGTAGTAACCAAGATAGAGAAAGGGATGCGTAGATGGTTCGGTCATGTAGAGAGGATGGATGAAAGGAGATTAATGAAACAGATTTATGAGGCGAGGGCTACTGGGCAACCCGGTAAAGGTCGACCTAGGCGTACGTATGCCAATCAGATCGATGACGTTTTGAAGAAGGGCCAGGTCAGAAGTACCCGTAACCGGCGTGCATTTATGAAAACAATTATGAAAGTGGAAGAAGCGAAAGGCGTATGCCAAGATCGTAGCAAGTGGAAAGATGTTGTCTCTGCCTACCCCTATGGGAAAAAGGCGTGACTATATGTATGTATTTTTGCGCGCAATTGGGTTTTTTACGAATTTTAGGACACGTGCTGCTAGCCGGCAGCTGCTATCATTCGAGCACCAAATCCGGTTGCATTCAAAGCTTAGATACTCTTTTAAGCCCGGGGTCAGCTCTCCTACGACTTCCGTTATTTGGTTAACTTGGCTATTACAGGACCGACTGCCATCTGACCCCCTAACCCCCGAGAGGAAAGCCTGCAACAGAGCTTCGTCCGTGACTTAGCAGGTGTACCGACTTGCAGGTGAGGTTGGCTTGGGCCCCGAAGTTCATAAGCTCCATATCCCCGCAAAGACGTTGAAAGTGGTAGAATTTGTACAATTATTTAGACCAATATCAGTGCGGGGAGAAGGAGCGCACGCATTCTCTAGTCACTGGTAAACCTCGATCTCATTCTTACGCCGGATTTCAACAGATAAAATCCTTTTAAACAAAGTCAGCTTACCATCAGACGGGGTGCAGTCAATTTGACGGACTAAATATATATATATATATAAAAAAACTCCGTTTTCTTATTTTTCTCAATGTAACTTATTGAGTAAAATGTCCAAACGCAGTTCGAATTGTGTTTACATTCAAATCCAGGCTTAACGTTAGGTAGTTGAAAACTTACCTGAATACAATTAAGCATTATCCGCACATCGGTGAGCGACCACAGACTAACGTGGGGCATCTGCATACCAGCTTCGTCGTTCACGTGGGTGTATCCTAGTAGCTGTGAACGGGGCTCGTCTAGTAGCAGCTCGACGATCATAGAGTGGACGCGAGCCATGACGCAATTGTCGTAGAGGTGAGGGTCGAAGCGGCCTACGGAGTGAATTACTCATGAAGTAACGAGTAGTTAGGTACATATTTATTTTAGTTCTAGGTTGTCTTATCCTCAAGTTGTAGGTATAGGTAGATAGAACCTATGCAGTGAATACCTTATATGCAAATATATCTTGGTGCATATAATAATATATATGCATAATCTTGTTGTTTACGCTTGGTTTGGCTGTACGCCAGAAAGGCTGAACGAATCTGAATGAAGTTTGGGCTAGAGATCGATTGTTATAGTCTGGAATAACACGTAAGTAAGGTACTTTCTATCTCCAGAATAGGTTCCTGTGGGCGGCTGTCGGTTACTGTAACGGACAGTAACCCACATCCATGAAAATATAATCCAAATCCATGAAAATATTAATATTAGTTGCGTCATTAGTCTATATTGTAGGAGAGTATAAAACTTATAAAACATTTTAACTGACAGAAATATTTTCAATCTGGACTAAGTATGAACAAGGATTGCAAACCAGTGTGACATAACTGCGTAACTTAAGGTGCGCCGGCACCGGGCGTGCTGTTCAAATCGGCCTTGATAGAAGTGGCTTGATGCAATAGTTGTAACGGAATTGGTAGCGTGATATGAATACACCATCACTTAAATGATGATCGTAAAAGGCTACCTGCTTATCTGAGAAAACATTTTTTAATGTAGAATATCCCCAGGGCTAACACCGTTGTCTGTGTCTGTGGAGTACATCCGTGATCATGGTACTTGTAACAGTGCCAAAATATCGGATTCTCGAAAAAGATACTAAACATGGTAAATATCCCGTTTATAATTCTAATTTTAATGTAAATGACCATGTCAATCTAAAATCATATATACCGTTGTGGTGTTTAAAGATACTTACATATTTACATAATAAATACATAGGTATGCATGCACATTGCACACAAATATTAGCACCGAATGGGAATCGAACCCGCAATCTCTGTTGTAGCAGACACCGTGTATGGCTCCATTTCTCTCCCTAGGCTCCGCTGCCCAAAACGGAATTGTTATTAGCGCGCCTGGTTAGCCCGCAGAACTTATAATAACTATATTAGTTCTGTGGGCTGAATTAATAAATATATTAGTTCTGTGGGTCAGCCCTTCTCAAAACTATTTTTCTTTTTTCCTAAGTTCTATTCACCAGGACCGAATTATAGCCATATACCTATTGCGCAATCGGACACAAAAGTTCTTCTAAATTCTCAGCCTTTAGGTAGATTAAGTACTTCATGGTACATACCCATGCAAGATAAGACCACCCTTCTTCCTTCAGCATCTCTTTTCGGTAGAGGCACTAGGTATCCTGCGTCAATAACTGCGGCGATCTTGGGGTCCCGAGGGTCGAGCTTCTGGAACCACTGGGGGTACATCTGCCTGATAGTGAGGTAGCGCTCCAACATAGAACAGGCTTGCGGTATGGAATACTTCTTAGTACGAAGGAAGCGAAGTAAGAAGGGAGAGTCTGGGAAAGTAAAGATCGTTTTAAAAAAATATTTTTTTGCCATTCATCGATATCACATATATAGGTTACATACAAGCATGACAAATAACATCACTTTCTCATTTATAATGTTAGTTAGGATATTGATCATCATCCTCATCTTAGCGTTGGTTAAAGCTGTATACGAGGAGTTCTCCTACTTTTGATTTGACTTATGTATACGGCTTTATTATAGGGAATTGACTACCGTCTGACTTCCCTACTTCGAGAGGAAGGCTGTGCCTTAGCGTCGTCCGCCAATCAGCAGGTGAAGTTGGTTTGTCCCCGAAGATCTTGCAAGGGCCCTAAACAACCCTCTATGTCAATGTTCAGTTTAAACAATGATATCATTAGTATGCAACAAGGTGTAGCAATTTGATTTAGTTCGTCCATAGCAGCGTGTGAATGTCACCATAACATTAGGTGATGAGAAAAATGTCGTAAGTAATCTGTTAGATATTGTAATTGTGGTTCCATTTCAAACACACACGAATTTCTAGTGCAATGGTTGGTTTGGTTTAACTTGGTTAAACCAAACTTGGTTTAAATTGAATTGGTTTAACCCCCAAAAAGGTTGCTTTTTAATCAAATCTAGCTGACCAAAAAATGCAAAAGCGCGGCAGACCGGTTCTTAGCCCCTGTGCAACCTACTTTTCCTGACTACGAGCTGTCATTGAAATTTATCATTTTTATTCTGATCCGGGCATCCAGCCGCACAGCGCAATCGCTGCACTACCTTTAAATTGCCTGTGTTAAGTAATTGAATCCATTAACTTCTGAACACACATTTCGACACATGCATTATATTGAAATAATTGGTAAACTAGTTGCCGTTGGTGTCCTAGAAGATTTTTGACATTATGCATTCAAATTGCGTTTTTAGGGCTCACCATGAGGTGACAACGGGTAGGTAGGTATATTAATTCATATTTTTGACATAGACGACCTCTGTGGCGTAGCGGTAGTGCATTCGACTGCTACGTCAGGGGGCGCGGGTTCGCTCATTGCAAATATTTGTATGCATGAATATGTCTATTTGCATTCGTCTGGGTGTTTCTATGTATAATATGTATTTGTAAAAATTCGCATTCTGAAACCCATAACACAAGCTAGTTAAACTATGCTTACCTTGGGTCTAGAAAGCGCAGTGTAAAAATGTCGTAGAAATATTTATTTATTACATATAGAATGTTCTTCGAATAGCGATTATTGTGCGTCGTCTGGTGTGGTTTCCTATAATATATCTACTGTATTTTCATTCTTCTGATGTGAATACCAATAAGATAATACGAAAAGTGTGAGGTAATCCAGAAATCTTGGTGGTAACAAAATCGGGGGATACAAATTGGTATTATAAAACCGGGGGATACAAATTGGTATCTATTATAAAACCGGGGGATACAAATTGGTATTATAAAATCCGGCGATACGAATTGGTATAAGAAAATCGGGGCGAACAAACTGATATTGCTAAATCTAATTAACTACATTAATTCATTACATCACGGGTTGCTAAATACAAAAAAAAAACGTTATATTACTACTTTAAAGATTCTTTATTATCCGTTGCTCGATGTCCGGTAAATACATTCTTTTGAACTTATATTAGCTAAATAAGAAGCATGTGTAGATAAAAAAAATTATTTCACTATTTTGACTTTTGGAGATAAGCATCCAAGATAAAAAAAAAACTTTCTACTATTAAAAAGTAAGAATGCCATCTTTGGATTTCAAAAGAATCATTAATCATAGAGATATGAAGCCATAAACAGTACCTAGATAATGTAAAAATTAAAAATAGAATTACAATAGAGTTCTCACGGGAGATAATCTATGCACGGGAGTTTTGGCGCCAACGCGGGAAAAGTCACATCGAGGCAGTTTCATTTTCTAAAATTTGTGTAATTTCGAGTTTTTATTTGTAAAAATGGTGGGAAACATAACGTCTTCGACAACATGCACAAGTGTAGGAAAGTGGCATATTTACCGTGAAATGTGGTTTTTCGTGTTGGTTCCAAAACTCCAAAGAAGCCTCTAGTAAAGCCTCCACTACTTTACTAGGTTAGGACTTTACTTGACATTGACTAAATGACAAAAACGCTGCATTGTATTAAATTGATATGTAAATGACTTGATTTATCTAATTTCTTGACACTGGCATCCATTACATATTTGCCAAAGAAGGAAATAAAAAGAATTCTCACCTGTTCGACATTTTCTAATCGCTGGATGCTTTTCAATGAAGTGTCTCATCTGTGCCAAGGCTTGTTCTCTCAAAGCGGGTTCTTCTCTAAGCTCATCCCTGGCTGCGTCCCTCAATTCTGGGGGTAAATCACCAGTTTCGCGCTCTTTAGCTTCGAGGAGCATCATTCGGTCATCATCAGTCAACCTTGTGTCAATTATGTTCGGCTTGGGTTCGTGATCCCTTCGGCAGTCTTCAGGTTGCAGTACTGAAGTCGCCATCTTTTTTTATCTGTGCGAAACAAAAATAGTAGAATTTAGGATTCGAATAAAGGGCTTGTTAAATGATGTCTTGCAATACACAAACAGTACGGTACAATATCAGGATCAGTGAAGACAAACCCATACATTGCCTAATAAGGCTTTTGATTTGGTACGTCGGGAAGAGTACGGCTAATATCGGCTTGCTTCGGTTTTGTAAAGCGTTCTCTCTATCGCACAGTTGTCTGACAGTTTGATACCTTTATAGAGTAGGTAGGTAAATAAAACCGAAGTTATAATTTTAATATTATCTATACACATACGGTTTTAACAAGGCAACACTATAAAGGTATCAAATGCTATAGAATACCGCTTTACTAAACCGAAACAAGCCGATCGTAACCCAAGTCTCACTCTTCTTCTCGCCGACGCGCAACGTGCCAAATCATTCTATTTATCTATCTTGTTATAAAATGCTAAATTAGTTGTGTCTGTAAATTGGATATTAAAAATATAAAATAAAATTGGTTTATGTTAAATGAACGATTCTGAACACAAAAATATTCTTTTTGGAATTCTTGTCTGTTTCTTCGCGATAGACGCAAAAACTACTGAACGGCTTTGTTGCGGTTTTTAGGGTTCCGTTGCCAAATGGCAAAAACGGAACCCCTTATCGATTCGTCATGTCTGTCTGTCTGTCCGTCCTTATGTCACAGCCACTTTTTTCCGAAACTATTTGAGCTATGCTGTTGAAACTTGGTAAGTATATGTATTCTGTGAACCGCATTACGATTTTCATACAAAAATAGAAAAAAACAATAAATTTTGGGGGTGCCCCATACTTAGAACTGAAACTTACGTATATCTATGGATATATATTACTCATCAAACCCATACGTGTATCTATGGATAGGTCTTTAAAAATGATATTGAGGTTTCTAATATAATTTTATTCTAAACTGAATAGTTTGCGCGAGAGACACTTCCAATGTGGTAAAATGTGGGTTCCCCCCTCCCTGTAACTTCTAAAATAAGAGAACGATAAAACTAAAAAAAATATATGATGTGCATTACCATGTAAACTTCCATCGAAAATTGGTTTGAACGAGATCTTGTAAGTAGTTTTTTTTATTACGTCATAAATCATAAACCGCAATTTATCTTTCATTCAATCAACCCAAATATAAAAAAATTAAAAACATTATTATGTTACTTGCTGCTACGGAATTTAATGGGCGAGTCCGACTTGCACTTGGCCGCTTTTTTATAGTAGGAAGGCCTTGGTCAGACTTAAAATCTGCCGCATGTTTGCTTGCAATTGGTTAAGTAGACAACAACATAACATAACATAACTTCACGCCTGTATCCCCGAAGGGGTAGGCAGAGGTGTATTACACACCCACGATTCGCCAATTATGTTTAGGTCCCAATGTAATAGAGGGCGAGCCTATTGCCATCTACCGGGCACATTACGAAGCGAGTGATAACAAAAAATCGATACCCGAACGTCAGCTAGTATTCTTTTAGTACCTAGCACGTTCCCTTTGACCTCCACAGTACAGTAAGTACAATGCAAAGAGTATTGGTAAGGTACTAAGTAACTATAATTACGAGCCTTCAAAATGATTTCACATAGTTGTTAAAAGACATGCAAACGTGAATTACATAATACCATGATAGCAGACTTATTATAACACGATTCACGATATAGTTGTAAATATTAGTTTTAAAACTCATTTATGCGGTGCGGCGGTCACAGCTAACGTGCGAACTTGCAATAAATTGAAGGCTGCGGGTTTCGCGTTTGTGGTATACCTACTGTGTAAAGTCACAGAACTAATAACACTTTTTTATATTCAGTCTGTATCAGCACCCCGCCGGATGGTAAGAAGCTAGTGTTACATAACCAATAAGTAGGTAGTCAAATGTGGAGCGAAGTTCAAGTTCAGCACAGGGGTCCAAAAATGGTCAATACTCTAAAGCGAAAACTTTGAGCCCTCCTCAAAAGACACGATTAAAGGAAGATTTCAGGGGCATTATTCTACTTAATTTTAATTAATTATTTTTATTATTTTTTATAATTATCACTTAAAATCAAACAGTACACAGATTAGTTCTACATAACACATAATCCACTAAGGTTTGCATAGTGCTACACATTCAGCCAGCACCATTTATAATTTTATAATAAGTAGGTAGGTAGGGTACATAAAATAATTTGCTCAATTGGAAACGTGTCTTACCTATCACAGTCTTAGCATGTATACGAAGACTGAGTACCCATACGAAGGAAACTGACGCATAACTAACCTACTTATGTGTCGACTAATAAGTACGTGCGTGTTTAGTTTAATCCCATTAATGACTTAGAATGGAATCTTTAATCAAACGCACATTGGATCAAATATCTTATAAAACTTTAGATGCAACCGCGACTAACATTATGATGATAATGGTGATTGGATCATAAATTTGACTACAGGTACGCATACAAACAGCGAGGGATATGCTCTATGGGCAACCTTACACCCCGGAGTCTTAAGACTCGAGATGGCGTGCGGTTTTACTCGGTTCAAGCCCGACATAACCACCCCCGCTAGCTGGCGGGGGGGTATCCGAAGGGACTTTCACACGAAAAAAAAAAGGTACGCATACAAACAGTGCGAGGGATATGCTCTATGGGCAACCTTACACCCCGGCGTGTTAATACCCGAGACGGCGTGCGGTTTTAGTCGGTTCAAGCCCGACATCACCGCCCCCGCTGGCTGGTGGGGGGCGGGGGGCATCCTAGGGGATTTCCGCACGAAAAAACACCGAGCAAACCCAACTCTATAACGATGTAAACAGACTTCTTTATTTGCATATTAACAAGTGTAATTTAACTTGCACTTGACTTAGATATACTTATTTCTAACCAAGCACTGTTCTACAAACCTACTTTTTCACATGCAATCACGTATAAGTAGTTACTGTTAGTGTTATGGAACATATTGCAGGATGTTTGTGTTATTTTTTCGTTTTCTGAGTCCTGTTCCAGGAATTATTGATCTTTCTCTTCCCAGACTTATTATTAATTTTAACCCCCAATGCAAAAAGAGGGATGTTATTAACTTTAACCTGTCTGTGGCATTATCGCCCCCAAATGGATGCATTGATTTCGCTACATTTTTTTTTTGTAAATCTCGTAACTCTATATAGGTGTAGCTGAAGAGTTTGAACAGTCTGTGGGGTTACAGTCTATAGTTGATCATGGATTCCATTGTTAATATATTATAAATTATTGATAAAAAATTGTAAGTGTATTTTTAAAATTTTATAGTATAAAATATTCTAATATGTATTCCGTTGGTAATCTTCATCGTTGACCTTCAAACTGGCACGCTAAAACTAAACTTTCACTGCCACTTTCCCCTGTATATTACAACTTTATTAATGTTGTAAAGCAACGTATATTTGGACCGGTAACATTCAGCTTAATATTATCTGTGGAACATGTCTTCTTTGTTTATCACTTTAATATTATGTTAATGCATTCGAATTTAGAACGAAAACAGTACCGATCTCCATCATATAATATACTTAGGAACCTACAGGTTTTCTGGTTTATAGCTCGCCTCTTAAATCCGTGAAACAACTACAAAAAATTGTTAAGAAATCAACTCTTGGAAGGATTAATTGCTTTGAATATCTCGTTTATTAGAGGTGGCAGACAGCATTCTTTCTCGTCTTTTGATGTGTCGACACCGGAAATGCCTGCACGAGTATTTAATATATTAACATCCTACCTAGTTACACTTATCTACTCCACCATCATGATTCTCTTAGCGATTTATCCCGCTTGCATCCTACAGGGTCCGCTTTTCATTTTATGATCGGTTTATTCTGACTAAGTGAGTATTAGATACAGTAGCTACTGCCGTCTGACCGCCTAAACCCGAGAGGAGAGTTGCGGCGCCAGAGCCTAATCGCAGGTCATCATCGTTCTAACTAGTTTCGTGTAGTATATTTTAACAAGCTTTTATTTGACTTGCTCTGTATGTAGGTATGTATGTTAGTTCGGGTCAAACCTTGCAACTGAATTTTGAGGCTGATATCCCTAATCGATTGAGATGAAATTCAGCAAACACATATGGTTCGGATGACAATGCATTTGTACGGTACCATGAAGTGGTCCGATGATGGGATAGCAAGACAGGAACTCCTAAGCTTAGCTTAGCTTAAACCTATCAAGTTTGGGCTCATTTGTTTGTATTGACAAACTCTCTATTGTTACATAGTATTCAGGGTCTGATGAGGCAGTAGGAAGGTGTTCATAGGAGCTCCTAAATGAAACAAGCTAAATCTATCGAGTTTGGGCTCATTTGTTTTGTCTCAGCAAACTCTTTGATGTGACATGGTATTCAGGGTTTAATGATGAATTAGGAAGGTGACCATAGGAACACCTAAACTAAACAAGATAAACCTATCGAGTTTGGACTCACTTGTATGTCTGAAATCTGGAACCAAACAAGATAGACTCGTTGTGTTCTAGTTTTAAAAGCTTGAAGCGCAATAAGAATACGCAAACGTTTGAAATCAGCACAACAATTGCATAAAATTATTATTTTCGTTTTAGTAGGGTAACTATTTTTTTTTAAAATAAAAGCTTGTTTTTAAAAGTTGTTTTGTTAATTATTTTTTAGGTTAATATGTTCAACTGGCCTGGACTGCTCCGCCTGCTTGGAATATTGATGTAGTTCCCGCGACCCACAGATATTAATGTCTAATGCCTCGTTGTTACTCTGTGTGTATTATTTCAGCCAAATCTGTCCAGCAGAATACAGATTTTTTACAAGTCTGGATTCGGCGCGTCCTCGTGTAAGAATGAGAGTCCGGCTACTATCAGCTTGCTTCGGTTTTCTATAGCGATATCTCTTACTCTTTCTCCCGAGGAGTCAATTCAAGAGCCGGCCACTATACATGTAGGTACCTACTACTACTAGTACAGAGTAACAACCAATGCTCGTTGAAATCACTCAAGTCCATTTTCATACTTTTATCTAAAGTCTGTGCGAGATATAAAGCACTAATCGATATGCCTGTGACTGTTCTATCGTTATTATCAATAAACCCATTTGGAGTCGACAAACGTATCGCGTACCCACAACAGTCCAACGTCATTGTTTCTAAAAGTACTAGAAATTTAGACCTACAGCATTAGCTCTATGGTTCATTTTTGTCTGAGCTGAGTTTATAGGCTGTCCGAAGTGGAATTATAAAAGACATGGCAATGTACTTAGCCGTGATCACAGGATAAGAGTTTCCTGCCATTTGTTTTAAACCTATTGTGTTCTATACTTATCTTAAATGCAATTTTACATTTAAATATCATTGTTGGTTTTAGAAGTTGGAAATTTTTATTTTATTATGTGAATGTTGTGTTATTAAAAAAAAAAAAGTTGATCCGTCTTCGAAAACCAAGAAGCGACTTAAAAGTTAATGATAACTAAATTGCATATTTAATTCAGAAGACAAAAACGCTCATAAGACTTTTTTGATGAAGTTGGTGCCAAACCAAACAGGTATTAGGACTATTAGGTAGAGGGGTGTGTGTTGGGTAACCTCCTCGAGTGTCGCTCCGATTCCGATCCCGCTGCAGTCCGGGGGGAACGGAATCGGAGCGGCCGGTACACCCTGGGCGGCGGTCAATGGCTTCCCCTTCACCCCTTCATAGGGTTGGCATTGATCGTCGGCCAATACCCAACGTGGCGGGAACACATCGCTCTCCGTACTCCTCTGCTTTCAGAGGAGACAGGATGAGCGATGCTGTTAGTGGTGAGATGGCCCAGGGTCAGTCGAGGTGCGAGGGATATGCTCTATGGGTAACCTTACACCCCGGCGTCTGAAGACCCGAGACGGCGTGCGGTTTTAGTCGGTGCAAGCCCGACATAACCGCCCCCGCTGGCCGGCGGGGGGGTATCCGAAGGGATTTCCGCACGATAAAAAAAAAAAAAAAAAAAGGACTATTAGGTAGAAATGTAGAGTTGGTGCACTCGCATAGTCCTGCGGGTCCGGGATTGTATGTAACCGTAGTGACACAATACATGTGCGTTGACGTCTCCTTTGATTTGGCGACAACTTCAACAGGAAAGTGTTACGAGTGTTTTTGTCTCTTGAATTAATTATTTAATACAGTTATTTTTCACTTTTTAGCCCTTTCTTGGTTGTTGAAGTTGCTTTTATTGTTTTATAATTTTATTTTCTTCGTTTTAGTGAACGTAACTGATTTATTTAACACTGACAACTAGAAGAACATTTGACGAAATATTGTTTCAAAACCGCGGACTTCCTTTTGAAGTCGGTTAAGTATACTAAAACCTTTTTGCAGAATGTAATAAAAAAAGATTTTCATGCAAACTGTATTAAAATCAGTTCAACCAATCTCAAGATACTTAATTACGGACAAATATACCCTTTTTCTAAGTCGGTTAAATATACTAAAACCTTCTCAGAAATGTAACAAATACTTATCAAATACAAATCAACAAATACAAATCGGTTAAAGAAAACTCATAATACCTTTTTTTTGCGGAAATCCCTTCGAATACCCCCCCCCCCCCGCCGGCCAGCGGGGGCGGTTATGTCGGGCTTGAACCGACTAAAACCGCACGCCATCTCGGGTCTTCAGGTGTAAGGTTGCCCATAGAGTATATCCCTCGCACCCCGAGCATATCCCTCGCACCCCGAGCATATCCCTCGCACCCCGAAAACTCATAATACCTAATCACGGACAAACTTGCCTCCTTTTTTTAGTTGGCTAAGTATATTAAAACCTTTTTCGGAATGTAACAAATACTTTGCTGAAAACCGCATGAAAACTGTTTCAACCATCCGCGAGAAAATCGCGGAAAAACATACATACAAACATCCAGATCAAACAGAAAACCTCCTTTTGAAGTCGGTTAAAAATAGGTAGATACTTGGGTACTTTCCTATTTTTAATACTCACCAATGTAGAAAAAATATTTGATCCCGTTCACCTGACTTACTGGAATCTAATCCCGAGTTTAAAAAATCCTTAAGTATTACACTTAAGTAGCACACTATAATCTATCTCTAAACCATGTTATATCCAGATCCGTTCTGCCGATACATTCCTTTCATTATTAAATTTACCGATTATACCAATATTAATTAAGTAACTAATATTGAAAACGATGCTAGATTAAAACCATATCACGCAACAAGTTTTTCATATTGGTAGACTGCGAAAATCACTTACCAAAACAAGCAGTAACGACAAATGAGTCGGTGGTTCGTTTCGTAAATGACGTAATTACCTACAAACTATATACTTATTACTTGACAAACATCTCGCAGTGTTTGCAGAATTCGTCATCACAGTATAAAACAATCTAAAAACTTCTAGTAAAGTTAGATTGTTAATAAAATTATAACGTCTTAATTTCTGTATTTTAGTGGAGGTTTCGTGGCACTCGTAAAATATTATATCGTTGGCCGTTTCGTAGGTAGGCTGAAAGTCGACTTCAATTTAGTTGGGAAAGAATTACGACTTCAAAAATGCGCTAAAACAGGCACTGAACAAAGGAAAATAATAGCATAAACATAACATAAACGCATAAGACTTTTCTGTTGAAGTCGGTGCCAAGCGTCTACCCGCAGTAACCGCACCTAATTTCCTGTTTGGATTATGTTGCTGAAAAGGTGCCAACCCGCCCACCCACGCTTACAATATCATCGCTTGCGCGGGGAGACATGTCTACTCTACATACCCTCTTAACACCTATTTAGCTTCGCACCGACTTCAATAAATAAGTCTTACGCGTATTTTTGTCTTTTGCATTAAATGTGTAATTCAGTTACTTTTGTTTTTTCAGTTTTTTAGTGCATTTTTGGTTGTTGAAGTCGGTTTTATTTTATTTTATTTTCCATATTTCTCACTTTTTAGTGAACCTAACTGATTTGTCCAATACTAATGGAACTCATATGGGACCACTCGGGGGCTAAAGCAAACTCGATTTGAAGACAATTTTTAGAATTGGTTCATAAACGACGGACATATTAGAGGATACAGGCGTGATGTTATGTTATGTAATAACATAAATAATGCCTAACTATATGCGATAGCAGCAATCACGGTTGATCTGCTGGCATTTATTGAAGAATTCAGTTATCTGTCTCCGAAACTTATCACCAGATCTTTACGATATTTAAATGGAACCACTTAGGAAGTATTCATTAAAACAAAAAAATATTTTTCAAATAGGTTCAGGCGTCTTCGAGTAATCGACGGACATACATTAAAAAAATGATTCCGACTAATTGAGAACCTTCCTCTTTTTTGGAAGTCGATTAGAAAAGGCTCGAAGGATGAATATCTGTATTTTACTTAAATTAATAAAAATATACATTCCAAATTGAAGTCAAATATAATGAAACAAACGCTTGATAAGATTTTCGGTAACCAGTTGTAGATGCTGCTGCGGTACACGGATACACGCTTTTAAAACAATTGTATTATCTTATGCACGGAAAATTTAATAATAGGCCAAATTGGTATCGAAAACATGTTTATTATGAAACATATCTACATAAGATAATTTTTAATTTTTTGTTACACAATACTGTTGATTCTGCAATTTTTATTAAGAATCTTATAAGGTATTTAAAAAAAGAAACTCACGTTAATCTGTAAACTCTTCATACCTACTACATTTCTGATAAATGACCCATTTCACATTCAAAGTTTAAAATATGGCGCGCAAGCGCTATGCACAGGCTAAAACACCATTTACCTAATTGGTTACATTGTCTATTGTCTATATATTTTCGGGGTGAACACCACTGTTTTCGCCGTGTCGGCACGTCACACGATAAACTTAGGCCAAGTCGAACTGGCGGTGCTCGGTCGATGCACCCGGTCCACACCGTTAGCTCCCGAAATATTGCGACATACGGCAAGGCAAGCCCTTCGTGATTCACATCACAGAATCAAGTACCTTTTAATAATTATTTTTTGTACAGGGTATTGCCCTGTACCTACTGTAAACACGAGGCAATTAATTTCGAGTGAAGTAGCAATGCATTCATAAAATTACATAGTTTTATTGCTGCAATTGAATAATTTAGGTGCGCTTGTTTAGTTGGAATCTAGTTTGTTTGCTCAATTTGCTAATAGATTACGTTAGCATTTTTCTGAATCGTTACGCTTTTGGTAAAGCGATTATGGCCGTTGTAGAGTCCAGTAGCTAGATGTTGGTGACGTGCAACACATACCTTTTGGACTCTACATAAACGATCATAATCGGCCCACCATTTTAATTAGTCAGTGGTCTACCATAACGTGCAACATCTCTGAGTTGGTTTTTCTGGTACATTTATTTTTATAGTAAGGACCAGGCATAGTAGTTTGAATTAGCTCTTTCTGTTTAGCAAATTCTAGCCATCAACATCACAACGTTACGCGGTAGCATCTAAAACTTGCACTTTAGAGCCCGGGGTCTCTGTCTCTTGATTTGACTTGTCTTGATTTATAATGACGTCTGATTCTTCAACCCAGAGAGGGAAGCCTGCGCCAGACCCTCATCCGTTAATCAGCAGGTGTATCGGCTAGGAGGATAGGTCGATTTGGGCGGGATATCCGCTCGAATGAAGACAGAGAGAATTTCGACCAATGCGCAAACATTGGATAAATTAAATAAATTAATTGATGACTTCTGTCTTCTACACTATACTAATAGACTGGCTATACAAAACAAAAAACTTGGCAGCCCGAAAGACTACAAATTACCGACCAAAATAGGTGTCAAAATGTATTAAGTAACGCATTTTATCATATTCGAAATTCATTCTCAGTTTTTTTTTAAAGAATGAACACGTCAATATGGCTTTACCTCGCCTGATGCTAATCTAAAGGTAAAGTCTTAGGAATGGGGTTACTATCACAGACACTGATAATGTTACAATGGTGGTCCTCAGCTTAATGGCGTCATTAGATGCTTTTTTAAGCCCCGCTTAGAGGACCCGGGACTGTAGGGAGAAGGAAACACATTTGCTGCTAAAGAACTCCAAATCTTGATAGTGCGGCAAAGAAAGGAGGTGCTAACCCCTTGGTTCTTGAAGGAATTGTCTTCACGTGCCGTCCTGTATATGAAGGGAGAGTAGTGGAACTATTCGGAAGAGATCATCGGAACACTCGCCAATGATAGAGGCGGTAAATTACTGTCAAAGAGGCAGTATCTCTACGCAACTGCAAGGGCTCATGGGTGTTGGTGACCTCAGGACTCCCAATTATGCACCTGTAACTTGACGAGAGCATCTAGTAAGTATTGTGCAGAGCCATCCCAGAGATGACCGCAGTATTTTATGCTACGATTAGAACCGATTTGTGTCTTTTATAGAAGACACCGCTGCTCCGGCATGAAAAATCGTCTTAACTTGTTCAAGACTACTAGTACGCGGGGTCATTTTGATGATGCTCTCGATGTAGTTTTTGTTGTTCAGTTTGCAGTGAACATTCATACCAAGTATATTTAGATTGTCCTGCAGTGGCAGTGATGTGTACTGAAAAGTGAGGGGAAGAAAAGGACATACCTTTGCTGTAAACGCAGATGCCTGCGTCTTCTTGGCGTTGAACTCGACAAGGTTTTCAGAGACCCATTGAGAAATATGATTCAGGATCCGGTCAAACTCAGTGATAAGAAGCTGCCTTTTTCCTCAAAGTCATCCTGCTTGGTCACAGGGCTTGGACTGCATGGCAATGAATGCTGCCGGCAGACAGCATGTCGTTGATATGCAGAAGAAACAGACTGGGCGAGAAAACGGACCTCTGCGGTACGTCAGCTCCGAAGCTCGTTCATCACAAAGCACTCGAATACGGCGCTCCTGCAGGAAGTTATCGACCCAGCTGCATAATCGAGGAGGCTGACCGATGCAACGTGTGATAGACACTATCAAAAGCTTTGGCGGTGTCAAGACTAATAGTCAATGACTCGTCATGCTTGTCCATAGCCTCACCCCAAAGATTGGTAACATACGCTAGAAGATCACCCGTTGACCGATTCGGCCTGAAGCCATTACTGCCGATCATTAATCAAGGAGAGATCTTCGAGGTAACGCATAGCTGTGCGTTAATGATGTGCTCGAAAACCTTGCACAGCACTGAGGTGACGGTTATGGGTCGAAAGTTGCCCGGGGTCTGAGCGATCCCCTTCTACCTATTTCTAAGTCTACGGCAATGTACCCCAGGTGTAAGAGATGCGGTAGAGATGCGTAAGCATTGGAGACAACTCCTTTGCACATTTAAGTAGAACCACAAACCATCGGGTCCACTAGCTTTCCGGACATCGAGTAATTATAGCACTGCACGAATATCGCGTTGCCTGATATGACTATCAGGCATTACGTGTGTCGGTGGCTGCATACCGCAATCATCGATACAGGAGTTAGCCGCAAAGAGTCTAATCAGAAATCTCCTTTCTCGTGCGGCTCATTGGCCAGGGATATAGAAGTTCGATTGCACGACTTTGGCCACTTTGGTTATCTCGCCAGTAACCACGGCCGCCCGCAGGAAACCTTACCCAGGAACCCTGACACAATTTTTATTCTAAACAGCTTCTCTAGTAGTATACTTAGAAGTCAACGAAATAAATCTCTAAAAGCAAAGCTATATGTGAACTATTGACTGTTTAAGGTCAGTTTTAATAATGCCTTATTAAGCAAATGCATGTTTATAGATCGGTTAAACTCAACTGATTTTAGTTCGTTCACCTTCGCTACGGGTTTACTTTGTAATAAAATAAATACTGATTGCGATTCTATTGGTCATCTCACTAAACTATAAACTTACTATCTTACTAACCTAACGTTTTTATTTGAACTTCGAAACTTCATTCTTTTGGTATCAGATTAAATTTATACTTTAAACTGTTAGAATTAAATATGAATTTTAATTCTAACAGTTAAACTGTTAGAATTAAAGTAGTAGTGACTAAACAAAATTTCTTCATATATGTATATATATAATATTAGAAATCTGATATACAAATACACACATTTATGGACACAAATATTTGCACTAATGCGAACCCGCGACCTACAACGTAACAGTCGAACGCTCTACGCTTCGTTATAGGGGTTATCTTTTTCATTAATCAGCATGAAACATCTTAACGTCCATTACTTACAATCCAAGTCATAAATCACATACTTGATATTCTTAGGCGTGAATAATACAGAAAAGGCAAGTGGCTTAAGGCGCAAGGAATAATCAAAGCAAAATTGTACGTATCGACGCGATATAATTCTACGATCGCGTAAGATTTTGTTTGATTTAAAGTATGCAAACGAGCAGGTAAATTACCGTAAGTTAACCTACTATAATTTGATATAATAATCATGTTACGCAACAGTATTACCTACATAAATTATAATGCGTTATTGTGTCGAGTGTTGTGTATTATAGATTTTTTGGAACAGTTTTTCAAGATTTCAGCAAGTTTATAAACATGATACAATAGGTGAGGTGTACTATGCTAAAAAAATAATAAAAGATTTTTATTTTCATTTTACAATCCACTATGCTAAAAATTAATTTCGGCATTTTTTAATAATCTAGTTTTATAATCTGGTTATAATGCTAAAAAATAACTTCAGCATAATTTAGAAAAAAATCTAGTTAATATACTACAAGTTAGTTGCTATACTATATATAACTATATGTTATCAAAGGTGAATCTAGAATCCATGAGAGAGGTCATTTGGGTCTATTAGAGATATTGTAGGTACGTAGGACATACCTGGTTCCCTGGTAAGAGCAACACAGACAGACGATGACGTAAAAACACCATAAGGTTTGTAAAAAAGGGTTGTCGTCGGGTCAACTTCGCCATTTATCTATACATATAAATAAAATTGGAGTGTCTGTTTGTAATATTGAAATAACCGTTTTTTACGGTACATACACCAAAATAACATTTTTTACAATTTTTGTCCTGTCTGTCTGTTTGTTCCAGCTAATCTCTGAAATGGCTGGACCGATTTTAACGGAACTTTCACTGGCAGATAGGTAATGTTACAAGGCTTTGGCAAGGTACTTTAATTTTAGAAAAAAAATTGGGTTCCGCGCATAAGAACCAACACCATAAAAATCGAAATCCACGCGGACGAAGTCGCGGGCACAGCTAGTATTATATATATTTTCAAGCACTCGATGAAATGAATTTATAATAATGGTTTTCTTACTATGAACCTTTAAAGTAGATGACACGAAGTTTATACACGTGAGTTGTCCATGTGATTTCGGAAATTTTAATGAGGTAGAAAACTCTATTTATTATAGTAATTAATGTTTATTGGCACTAAAAAGTGTGCTTTCAATTACTATATTATTATATTTTATTTTAGCACAAACAGACATCGTATAACCTGTGTGAAAATATCTATTACCTTACTATTATTATCTACAGGTAGGTACTATATTAATATTATACAATTTATAAAGCTAAAGAGTTGGTTTGGTTGAATGCGCTAATCTCAGGAACTACTGGTCAGAATTTAAAAATTCTGCTTGTGCTGGATAGCCCCATTTGTCGAGGAATGTTATAGGCTACATATCATCACGCTACTACTTAGGAGAGCGGAGTAGTGATCATAAATGTCAACAAATCGGGCAAATTTCCGTACATTATTGTAGAACTGAAAAATTACAGGCACGAATGGGATAAATGGGTGCCACGGGGGTGAGCTGGCGGTTCTTGCAAATTACTAATTCTTATAAAATTTGGTATATGAATGTGGGACCAATCAAAGGAGGTGAAGTCGTAAGAGGACCCCGGGCTTCGAGGTGAAAGCCTTAGATGCAGTCAACTAACGTTTAATAATGTTTAGGATGATGAGTTCTTACAAGTTTTACAAAAATCCGTTATTTTCATTTTGTTACTCAATCATATAAAAGCGGCTGGATTGAACTGGGACACTTTTTATTTACGAATAGGATCCTGTGGATCACGGTTATGGGATCAGTATTTTCACAGAGTAAAGCCGCGGGCAAAAGCTTAATACTTAATACATATTATAAGTCTAAACAAATTGTACGTTCTATCAGATTTCAACATGAGAGCTTCAGTGTCAAACAGGCACTTAGTATTCAAAAGACACTACATGGACACATTGACACACCGTGTAATGCAATCTCAGCTTAACATTGCAGGTAAATAATTGGTTCTTTCACCCCAAAATAGACGTGTTAAGGTTATCGTTACCTACTTACTAGCTGCAACTCGCGACTTCGTCCGCCTGGAACTCATTTTGTACACAATTTCATGTCGTTTTTGCGTGGAACCCTAACGCCAATTACAGGTTCGTTATGCATAGTCAGATGCTGATACCACTACCTATCTACTTTACTGCAGGTTTTTCGCACAGTCGTTCTTACAGTAGGTAAGTAATACAAAAACAGGTTTTATTACATATTATCCCTCGGGACATCGCGATTCGGCACTAACGGTACAATGCTAGGAGCATTGACCGCGGGCTCCAGTTTCCAAACGTATCAACTTTTAAAAAGTTACTCGAGTGAGAACATTTCTTTCTCATCTTGATCTATAAATATTCTACAACATTCTACACAACGCTGTCTAGACCCAAAGTAAGCATAGGTTAACTGAACTGTGTTATGGGTTCTAGAATGCGGATAAACATAGTTAATATTTTTTTTCAAACACCTACTTAGATATTATACATAGAAACACCCAGACCATTGCAAATAGATACAATTCATACATACAAATATTTGCACTGACCAGGAATCGAATCCGCGACCTGTAACGCAGCAGTCGATCGCTCTACCGTCCCGGTAGAGCGATCGACCACGGAGGTAATCGTCACTTAAAACGTGGCTAATTCTGTTTTAGTATAAGATCATTGATTACCAATTACCATCTAGTTATACCTACCTTCGACTAAATCGTAACAAGAAGTAATTAAACTTAAGCAAATTATGGTAATTATGTGCTTACTTAAACTTACTTGCTTAAATTTTACATCAGTAAAAAGTAGCTTACCTACTTTCGTGTTTTTTACTGATGAAAAATTTACTTAGGTCTTTTTTTGTGAAACCAAGTTGCCATAGGTACTCTAATTTTTGGTCAAGCATGAACACTGTCCATAAAATCATCGAACAAACAGACTAACAGGTAAAGAGACAAACTGACAATGTTCTGAATTGTTCATTTAACATTTTTAACCGAAGTACTTTTTTTTATGTCTCCAAAATACACACACAAGCAATTTACAATTTAATAATAGTGCTTGCTGATGCACACTGCTCCGCCCACGCGTAGGTCGGTTATCGTTTATGGTTCATATCTACGGTTTTACATAACCAATTGCAATCAAATAATAACAGTAGTTACCGCGTCCATCGTGAACAAACAGACAAGAATTCCTAAAAAAATATTTTTGTGTTCAGAATCGTTCATCTAATAAAATCCAATTTATAATAGTATAGATATATATATGTAAAGCTCGAATTGACCAACGCAATAAATAAAATAACGAAAAAACGTGTCTTACGTTCAGAAACTATTAAACAACGTGTCTTTTCAGATACGTGATGCGCATTTAAAGTCTCCAAGTGATTCAACCCACTGTTCCTAATCTATACATTTACATAAACCTTTGTCATACAACACTAAACGCATTGAAGCCGTAAAAGGAGCCAATTAAATCATAAACAATGTGCACTTAATGACAACTTATTCAAGAACTGTCATAGACAAGATTTATTTTAAGTAGAAACCCTCTAATAATGTAAGTTCCTGATACATTACTTTGAGTAATTGAATACCTTTTCTGACTTCAGATTTTATTTTGACAAGCTATAAGTATGAGGAAATGATTACGACTAAAATAGTTGTTAGCTGGAAGTGCTGTATTAATATTAACAACTAAATATAATATATATCAGTCAATGCCCACTTGCTAGATGATAGTTATTGAGTATTAAACCTGATGCGTGTGGCAAATGAGGGCAAGTTTTTTTAAAGAGTTATTTTTAATTTTTTCAAGATAAAGAAATTCCACAAGTACATATCTACCTACAGCCTATGTATGTAATTCTATTGTAACTGCATTATATTGACATTATAATCATGTTTAATGAAATTTTGAAAATTAGTTTTGTAAATATTTTTTTTTAAGAATATTAGTACTTAACCGAAATTACTAATATTCCCCCTAACCCCTCCAGCTAACCTAAATTGCTTGTGGTAGGAGTGGGTTCACGTCGGTAGTGTAATGGCCAGGATTCGAACCCGGGACCTATCGATCGTAAGGTCAACTCCTTAACCACTAAGCTACCGATCCTATAGATTTAAGTCAGACGTGTCCAGGGAGTTCATTTAGTCAGAGTATTCCCTCTGTGAGATTTCCCGGGTTGTGTTCAGTTCAGGTCTTGTCCTGGATGTTCACTGTTTCTGATTTAAATCTATACATCTTCTTACATATAAATAAAATTGGAGTGTCTGTTTGTAATATTGAAATAACCGTTTTTTACTACATGTATATGAATATATATATACGTTACATACACCAAAATATCATTTTTTACAATTTTTGTCTGTCTGTCTGTCGGTCTTTCTGTCTGTTTCTTCCGGTTAATCTCTGAAATTACTGGACCGATTTTGACGGGGCTTTCACTGGCAGATAGATAATGGTACAAGGCGTAACATAGGGTACTTTAATTTTAGAAAAAAAAAATAGGGTTCCACGAATAAGAACCAAAACCATAAAAATCGAAATCCACGCGGACCAAGTCACGGGCACAGTTAGACTATAATAATGATGAACGTCGAATAATCATTTTTTTATGTAAGTATGTATTTTTTATGAAACGATTCGTTTATAATGTTGAAAGGAAAACCATTCTAACTTTTTTATTTTTCTTCTGTTCTGTTACTGTTAATATAACTCATGATGTAAGTACTGTTGTAGGTGCGCCTCGCAGGTAGGTACTGTACGACAGTGTGGTGTAATGGGTATTTACCTACAATATTACAATACAATAACTAATTTCATGGCTTTACTGCCTTGACACGAGTTGATGACTAGAGTTGTAATTGCTTTCGATATACATTGACAAACTTAACAATACAAGTAAAATATGAACAAGTCAAAGTTAAAAATCGTTTATTCTGAATGAACTATATTAACAGCACTAATAAAACGTTAAAAAAATCGTTTTAACCTACCTTATCTAATTTTCAGTTGTTACCAAAAACCACATAACAGAGGTCTATAGGGATTTTGAAGTCGGTATAAGTTGATATTAACGACGAATTACGTAGGTACTGTGGTGTCTGAACCTCATTTCACACCACGATGCGGTTACCTGGCCATTATGTGTCAGAGTTTAAAAATAATTATTTGTTTGATTTAAATAGAGCGTAGGGAAGAAAAAACAATTGCTCCGTGGAGCTGTTTTCGGCTGGGCGGCTGACAGCGGGCGACTAGACGCGCCGCCCGGGTCCGCCGGCCGAAGAGAAGATATAGTATAATAAATTTAGGCTCAGTCCTTGAGCGGAGTTCGCGATTCCCTAGTTCGCAGTAAAATAAAATATACGCGTAAAAACCTCCCTAAACCCGATTTAGGAAGCTTTGATGATATAATAAATGCCCATTTAAACTTCTTCCTCAGTGTTTGTCTTATTATCTACACGAGGTATTGTGGCGTCCAAGCCCCGGACGCTACAACTGGTGGAGTCATCGGTTTCCATACAGCTGGTGGTTGCTACAGCTACAACTGGTGGAGGAACGCCGGTTTCCATACAGCTGGTGGTTGCTACAGCTACAATTGGTGTGGAGGAACGCCGGTTTCCATACAACTGGTAGAGGTGCTGGTTTCCACAGGAGCTAGTGGTTGCTACAGCTGGTGAAGCGCTAGTTTCCGCAGAAGTCGGAAACGCCAACATTCTGCAGTTGGCAGTGAATGGATCGATCCCGTACCGTTTGAAGAAAGACGTCGTGCGACAATTGGAGCGACGCATTTATCAGTATCGTTGTTTATTTTGCTTTTATGTGCTTTTATGTGATATTATGTGCTCAACGAGAAGATGGCTATGATGGTGGCTTGTTCCAGAATGTTTCAAGAGCATTGATAGTTGTCTGCGGGTCAATAGGGCCAATAAGGACTATAAGTCTTAGTAGAATTATAATTCACGTAGTGAATAACGTGTTATCTTGAACCGACTAAAACCGCATTACGTACTAGCGTAACTAGTAACTAGTAATATTTTATTATTAATATGTGTTCTCTGTTTATTTCATATTGCTGCGCTGCTGAAGATAAATAGATTTGTTTTGTTTTTTTATGTTCGTGATGTTCTAGCGTAGGAGTTAGGCAATTATTTTTTGTACAATATTGAGAGTTTGATCTAAACTTTGTAAGAGAGTCAAATCGTTCTGGACATAAGCGCCGACGATGATTGAAAGTTAGTTTTCGATCAGACTTTTCTTTATAGAGTAAGTTCTTTCTCTTTAGTGTTGTTTTAAAAAATAATTTAGTAATGTGTAGGCGACATAAATAATTTTATGTCATCTTTCTTTTTAGTTAGGTAGGTCTTAAAAGTACTGTGTTACTAAGTCCTTTCAGGGCAAACCTTAAAATGTATCGGCAAGTGATACCAATAACTTTTCTTTGATGAGGCTGATTGTGGTCAGGTTTCTTTTAACCTGGGTTTTTGCCTGGCCAAGAATGAAGCAATTTTTCTTTGTTCGTGTTTTTCAGTATTTATTACAGTTTAATTGCTATAATTTGAAATTCTACTATCGTTTACTAATTATTACAAAGATTGCTTCGTTATTCCCATTGTAAGGGACAATTCGCATAATTTTTTTTTTTGTGTCCCAGATTTAGAATGCCTAGGGAATCAGGCTGTCACATAAATGACCATTAAGGGCGTAGCTGATGTGGTGTCTGAACCTCATTTCACACCACGATGCGGTTACCTGGCCATTATGTGTCAGAGTTTAAAAATAATTATTTGTTTGATTTAAATAGAGCGTAGGGAAGAAAAAACAATTGCTCCGTGGAGCTGTTTTCGGCTGGGCGGCTGACAGCGGGCGACTAGACGCGCCGCCCGGGTCCGCCGGCCGAAGAGAAGATATAGTATAATAAATTTAGGCTCAGTCCTTGAGCGGAGTTCGCGATTCCCTAGTTCGCAGTAAAATAAAATATACGCGTAAAAACCTCCCTAAACCCGATTTAGGAAGCTTTGATGATATAATAAATGCCCATTTAAACTTCTTCCTCAGTGTTTGTCTTATTATCTACACGAGGTATTGTGGCGTCCAAGCCCCGGACGCTACAGTACCTACGTAATTCTAGGTACTTAGGTTCACCCACAGACATAACAGACCACAGACCAATAATAAACACATTGTTTATACATATATTGGCCTATGTAAGAGATCGAACATTACCAAAAAGGATAGTGCATATTACCAAGTGACTAGAAAGATTAGAAAGAGAAGAAGAGAGCTCCTGCTCCGTCAATGAGTGTTTAAAAAAAATGCCACCCGCTTTTATAATCTTTTAAATGCATTGTAATAATAATAAAATTCATGTAATGATATGTAATATTAATATTGGCTATTGAAATAGAATTATTAGGAATTGCATAATTTTATAATTTTGCAAGTGTTTCAGTTTTAATTAAGTGCTTATTGTATTTTGTATTTTATAATCAATTGTTAATATTCAATCCAATTTAATGATTTAACGGTAACATGCCACTACGAATGGCGAAATGTGTCTCATAAAAAAATTGTCAGCTTTATACTTACCACATTTTAAACAAATAAAGCGATTATTATTATTATAAGAAAGAGATCGTGCGTCATAGACAATATTTAATTCAGTATTCGGTCTGGTATCATATAATCATCTTAATTATCTGTGGGTTTATTCAAATTTTGGAAAGGCATCTACTTACAATACCCGGCTTTAGATTTGGCACGTTTTTCGCGAAGTAGAGTAAGAGTCCGGCTAAGATCAGCATGCTTCGGTTTTAAAGCGTTCTCTTTATCGTACTTCGAACTTAAAGTTTGATACCTTTATTTATATATAGATTGGTTAAATATAATAGTTTCGGTTTTAACAACTCTAAAAATATATCAAGCTCTGAGCAAGCGAGAGAACACTCTACAAAACCGAACTCTACTTAAGCGAACTCTCAATCTACTACTCGACCGAAATGCCAAATCAAAAGGCGGAAACTATTTTGAACCTGCCTACTTGAATTAAAATAGCTATAGTTTTTATTTATAGTATTTATAGTTATATAGTTAGTGGCACTTACATTCAATTATAAATTTAGAATGTGAGATTATTCTGAAACCAGACCACAGGAAAAGGAGAGTAGGTGAATTATTTGAATTTGTTATACTTACTGAACTACTACCTACTTTAGAAGAGTGTCTCCTAATATTTAGACTCAAAGTAGATAAAATAAAAATTCACACTCAATAAATTACTTAAAATCAATGAATTATTTTTTCTCTTACGTATTAAGACCTTTTCAAGTTCACCGTACTCATAAAATCATTATTCATATAGCGACAAATCCTTAACACTACTCATTTTCATCATCAAATATTTGTACAATAACGTCATAGCTTCACTCCTAAATTAAGACAAGCACGTTCTTTCGAAGAAAAAAATAAACCATCACTGCCATGAAAAAAAAACTTTGGAGAAAAAAGTCTGATAAGTACCTACCGACTTTTGTAACAATCAATAAAAATCAAACAAGAGTCGTCTCAAAACGGCATCTTATACAAGCACGCAGTGAAAGTCTTGGCCAGTAGAGCAGAATGAGGACAACTGTACTGTGACTCAGGTATCAGACCATCTAGTAAGCTATTACGCGCGTGGAGCACATATTATAATGCCTGAAACAAACCTCAAATCAGTAGCTGTCTAAATGAGAGCTCCTAGGTCTAGTCAGGCCACATAAAGAATAAAAATCACCCAAAATCGGCAGGCAGTTAAAAAGTAACGGAAGCTGCTGTTTACGATGTTTTTTTTTTTGACTTTTTAAACAGAACCCATATTAAAATTGACATTATGCAATTTCAGAGTTATGCATCCAAAAAAAATTTATTTAAAAAAGGTCATTGTTTGTATCCATATGTATTTTCTTCTATATTTTTATGTATCCGTATAGTGAAATTTGAAAAAGTTGCCTGTTGTGGGCCGTTTTGAGCCCTTAGACTAACGGAGTCATACACTTTCATCTCTTTTTTGGGCGAGTGAAGCGACCTCTCCATATAATGTAATAATGATATATGGTCTTTTCGAAACTTGTCTCGTAACTTGATGGACCAAATCGTTCAATGAAAGTAGTCATGTATTGTGGTATCGTGTATATTATAAACGGTACCAGACTTTTAATTTGACTTGGTTTTGTAGAGCGTTCTCTTTATCACACATTGGACTAAAAGTTTGGTACCATTATAGAGTAGATAAATCCATAGTTTCTCTATAATAAAATATTAAAATTATAACTTCAGTTTTAGTAACTCTACAAAGATATCAAGCTGAAACATGAGCTGTGCTATAGAGAGAACGCTCTACAAAACCGAAGCAAGTCGATCTTAGCCGTACTGTGACTCTTATTCATGACAATGTGTCGAATGAAAAACCGGGTTCAATTTATAGTGTTTTCTGTCGCTTCTCCAATAATCCACTCAGTCAATTCATCGCATCTTGAATTTCAAAGTTGTTCATGCTTAATCCAAATCGGAATCAGAATCGCGGAGTGCGGAGTTCCACATTACAAAATACAATAACGTAAAAATTCATTTTGTACGTTGCAAAAGAGAAAGGTTTAGTCTAGTTTTATGTTTTGTTATTTTTACTATACCTGAAGACGAGGAAAGTCAAGGAACATTCAGAAATGCATAACATTTTCAGAATTCCGTGAGAATGATGCAGCAAAGTAGGTGTTACTACTACTTAAGTACTACTTGTTACCTACTACTTAAGTAGGGCGCTCCTCTTTCTATTGGCATTGAATGTTGAATTATTTTAATTGGTTAGGTACTTTTCTATTGTAAAAATAAATTATTTAACCTGTTGACTGACGAATAGTAGTCCTAATTTACTGTTTTTATTTATTTATTATCACCCACCCAACCATCCACCTAAATCCAACCCAGAAGTATATCCAACTGTCATGTCACATTTCTTAAATTCAACAAATATCCATAGAACTCACCGTTTTGACCTTCACATAGAAACCACTGCTTTTTTAAAATTGAAGTAAGTACTTATCTACCTTTTTTTATTTATTCACGTGCGAAGTGGCACAGATCCAACAATATAGAGCCATTACAGTTATGAAACGTTACTGACATTCTCTTGTTGTCTTAAAGTCAAATAGTTATAAATATCATTTACTTTCTCATTTTCATATTTATATTTTGACGGTCATTACTTGTTACTGATAAGTAGCGTAGCCAAGTGCCTTGTAGCAAGCAATGATTAAATTAGGTATATTCTGATGTCTTAATTAGGCATAGTTTGGATTTATAGTCAGATAGGCACTCTATATACTGTTTAAAAAAGTTGATTTAATTACTATGATGAACAGTTGAATTACTGAAGAACTTCAAGGAGAGTTATTTAGGAGAGGTATTTTAAGTAGGGCAATAGAGTAGAATAGACTCTTCTTCATCATCTTTTTGAGAAAAGGACGACGGGGTTGACATATCCTGTCAGGAATAACAATAATAAATCTATCCTTAATAATAAATAATAACAATAAGCCTATCCCAAAGAAAAAAGAGAAAACACACAATACTTAGCAATTGTTTAGTTACTCCGCGACCTGCGAAGTCCAAATGGGTTTAACACTGCAGTCCACGCACTCAAACAAGAATATCAATAGTTTAAATACTTAAATAAGTATTTTTATTGAACGATCATATCCAAATGACAAATACCTAGATTTAAAACTCTAAACCTAAAGCAACAAGATAGTAACTGCCAATAAAATCAAAAGGTTTATCTATAGTAGTACCGAGACAGACTACAGCACTTTACCTTTATCCACTAGTTTGAATTTTGTCAACAATCCACGCGAAGTAAGCACCTATCTGCGATCAGCTCGTAAATATAAACACCTTGTTGAGATATGCAAATTCTACACGTTGTACGTTAGAACTGTTAGTAAGCAGTAAATAGTTGAAGTTCACACGACACTGGCTACTAAGTGCTAAATGCTAAAGTATGTTTGGATGTTTGTTACTCAATCCCGAATGGATTTAAATTAAATTTGGCACAGAGATAGATCAGTCTGGACTAACACAACATTTTTATCCCGGGAATAGGTGCCTGTGTTTGCGAGAACGGGATCAGAATTTCACACAGGTAGAGCCGCTGGCACTAGTGAGTAGATTTTGCGTGTCCTTCTTGTCACATTGCAACCATGGACAGGTACAGCATATTGTTCTAGTTATCCATAGAACACCTTTCAGACGAACTACGGGCACGAAATAGTAACTGTGGAACAACTAGATGATCCACTAGTTGTTCCACGGGTACGTACCTGATTCTACACACCCCGAGTTATGTAACTGTTTAGACATCATAGAAATCTCAAATTCACAAATAAGTAACCAAGGTCCACAGTATCTTCTTTAACCATTAACCATTCATCTTGTAACTGCTTTTTGGAAATAGCCAAAAAATAAAATATTTTCTACTATTTTCGTCAAGTTGTTTCTGGCAGAAATGTGCAAAACGGCATTTCATGATGCCGAAACTGCTTTTACTTACATCATTCAGAATTACCTCTCTTTCACGATAATGAGGCAACTGTTTTTTTCTGCTTGGCACGTACTTACTTCATGATTGACGACATTTCGTTGCACTCGGGTCATTTTAAAAGTGCCATTCTGTGGATTGTAGCTTTGCTTTAGGATCATAGCTGTAGCTATAACTATGTTTCGTAAGCTGTCTGTATTATCATAAACGTTTTATTTCTCGTCAGCGGTGTTTTATCTATCTATACCGAAGCAAGCCGATACCAGAATTCCTCACTCGATCCTGACGCGTGACTCCACACATTCACCGCTGCATATTCATCTCCGTGACACGCAGCTCCTACTTCTGTCACATGTAATAGGACAGGCCTAATTATGGGTTTATGGATCTGCCATCTGCGCGGTAATTGACACAAGTCACCTCACACCACTTGGCCCATGCACTTGGCGCAATCGATGTCACCAGCTGCGTGGAGTACAGATCCCATCCCAGGTACTTAACCAGGTCCGAGCGCTCGACCAAGTCATCGCCCATGTGGACGTGTGTGGGATCTGTAGAATTTAACGCCATGTACTAGATCTTCACCACATTGAGCTTCAGGCCGCCGTTCTCAAGCGGCTCCTTCTATGTCTTCACACGTTGCACCAATCTGCCCCTGTCCGCATCCACCAGTGCGATATAATCAGCTCACGTGAGCAACCATAGAGGCTGCTCAAATGAGTTTCTGATGCTGTCCGACAGAAAATCTAATACCACGCTGAACAGAAGTGGACCAAGGACGGATCTTAGGTGTACTGGACGTGTGATGGAGTCGCCAACAGCGGCCCGAACCACGGAATCGCCATTAGCTAGAAACATGTTAAAACCTCCAACTTTTTCTTTGCACTAAACAATTTCAACACTACCAAACGTTTCAACACAGATGATACCTGCCACAATCATCGTAACTTTCCGCATGGTCAGAACTACGAATTTGCCTACGATAGTCAAATTTTGCACCAAAGGAATTTTCCTTTCATACACGTACGTAACTGATGTTTCATAACCTGCTACGAATATGGTTTTTTTTTTCTTTGATAACCAGCTACGTAAAAATAATTAAATTATCGTTTTGGTAACCAATTTCATAGCCAGCTATGAAAGAAGAATTTTATTTCTATTTTCGTACCTGGTGACCCACAAAATATTATACAGTATGTAGATACAGTCTAGTAAATTATTGTAAGTATTTACCATTTTGAATTTCTATTTTAGTTATACAATATGTAGGTACCAACTCAGAATAGAGAGAACTGGGCTAGATATCTTTTTTTTTCGTGCGGAAATCCCTTCGGATACCCCCCCCCCCCACCGGCCAGCGGGGGTGGTTATGTCGGGCTTGAACCGACTAAAACCGCACGCCGTCTCGGGTCTTCAGACGCAGGGGTGTAAGGTTGCCAATAAAGCATATCCCTCGCACTCCGAAACCATGGGTACCTAGGTACCTAAGTTTCATAATTAGAAAGCCAGCGTCGATCTTACAGAACATACATTATTCTAATTGATGAAATTGAATAAAGGGCAGGTCAAAGACACTCGTAACCAATGGTTTAATGACAGTAGGGGAAGCTCGTGAAGTGTGTAAGGAAAGAACAGAAGCAGATGACGGGCTGTTATCTCTGCCTACCCCAGATGGTGTGAGTATAGTATATTATATATGTATGTATGCGGTGCAGTAAACTTGATTCTCTCATTAAGTTACTAGTATCACTGTGAAATTATCTTGTAAAGAAGAAAAGTGTCGATTTGATGCTGTAGATTAACAGTGCGTGTAGGAGGTTATAAGTATGTCGTATAACACTAATGTATTTTGAATAGGTTTTCTTACTACTTATGTCTTCTTTAAGTGGGCATATCATTTACGAAAGTGAGCACCGAAATGAAGTAGGTACAGTCAAAAACAGGGGTGTGTGTTGGGTAACCTCCTCGAGTGTCGCTCCGATTCCGATCCCGCTGCAGTCCGGGGGGAACGGAATCGGAGCGGCCGGTACACCCTGGGCGGCGGTCAATGGCTTCCCCTTCACCCCTTCATAGGGTTGGCATTGATCGTCGGCCAATACCCAACGTGGCGGGAGCACATCGCTCTCCGTACTCCTCTGCTTTCAGAGGAGACAGGATGAGCGATGGTGTTAGTGGTGAGATGGCCCAGGGTCAGCCGGGGTGCGAGGGATATGCTCTATGGGTAACCTTACACCCCGGCGTCTGAAGACCCGAGACGGCGTGCGGTTTTAGTCGGTGCAAGCCCGACATAACCGCCCCCGCTGGCCGGCGGAGGGGTATCCGAAGGGATTTCCGCACGATAAAAAAAAAAAAAAAAAAAAAAAAGGCACAGTCAAAAACAAAAGTAGCTTAATACATTCGAATTTACAGATCATCTTAGCTCTAAAACCGCTAATTAATCCATAAACAAAACATGAAACACTTACATTTCTGAGGCAGTTCAAAAAGACTTATATATACTAATAGCTGATGCCCGCAGCTCCGCCCGCGCAAAGGTCAGTTTTCGTTTCTTGATGATATTTCGGGTTCTTCTTAACCAATATATTTTAATTTTGACCAAGACCTAATAGAAAAAACTGCATCAAAATTCGTTCAGTAGTTTTTGCGTCCATCCTGAACAAACAGACAAACGGACAAACAGATAAAAAGACATGAATTCAATAAAAAAAATGTGTTCAGAATCGTTCATTCAACATAACAAATTTTTTTTTTAAATATTTATCTCCAATGTACAGACACAACTCATTTACAATTTTAAAATAGGGTAGACTTCTTCGATCGTTTGTTATTTTGTAGTTGTACAGCAACCTATGTTACTGACTATACCTTTTTTTTTTTTTGTGCGGAAATCCCTTCGGATACCCCCCCGCCGACCAGCGGGGGCGGTTATGTTGGGCTTGAACCGACTAAAACCGCACGCCGTCTCGGGTCTACTGACGCCGGGGTGTAAGGTTACCCATAGAGCATATCCCTCGCACTCCAACTGACCCTGGGCCATTCGCAGTGTCCCCTCTGATAACAGCAGAGGGGTACCTGGAGCGACCATGCCTCCCCGCGGGCCTTGCAGGCCCGCCATACCCCAACCCCCTCGTGCAATGGGGTCAGCTGGCCCTGAAAAGGGCCGGTTGGTCAGACTCTTGGCCGTTGACTTTGACGCCAGCTACTCCAGAGGAGCAATCAATGATGCGTCATCGCCCACGTTGCCCAGGGTGCACCAAACTTGGAGGTGATCCAACCAGTCGCACCCCTTATTGACTAACAAATACCGTGGCCAAAGTTTGCGTCCGATCGTGAGTTTCTGGGTTCAACTTCCGGGTCGAAAAAGTGACTTACAAGGGCGTGAAATACCTTAACATATTTTGTTTGATTTTGGACTGAGATCGATATTTACTTTGATACTCAAATACATAAAATCTATCATAAAGACGAATTATTTTTTACCATCATCTGCAAAAGTAAAATAATAATTGTAATACAAGTTTACGCGTATAAGTGCGAATGATTGGTTGTATGCCATATGGGTACTATAAAGAATAATTTAAAACACATAAACATGCTTTTGCGAAACACCTTTACGAAGTGACTGCATTACGTAAAACAAGTACCAACTCCAACTAACCCACTAAGGAGCTTTGAATAATATTTGTATAAAATACATTAGTTTATTATACATCTGTATAGGTAGTAGGTACATGTCTAAATGACCCGAGGGGGCCATCTCGAAACCGGAGATGGCCCAGGGACAGTCGGGGTGCGAGGGATATGCTCTATGGGCAACCTTACACCCCGGCGTCTGTAGACCCGGGACGGCGTGCGGTTTTAGTCGGTTCAAGCCCGACATAACCGCCCCCGCTAGCCAGCGAGGGGGGTATCCGAAGGGATTTCCGCACGAATAAAAAAAAATTCAAAACAAAGGTACATGTCTAGATGGAGCGGGACAAAATATCGCGAGTTAGTTGTCACTTATCAATAGTATTTTTCTTCTTCTTTTAATATGGTTTCTGCAATCGATTCGAACGCAGCAATTTCGCCAATCTTTAGTAAAATATCATAAATTTTTACAATGTTGTAACCGCGAAAGCGAAGAAAAATACCTCCCTTTTTTTAAATTATCATTTTTCCAATTTTTGGACGAATCCCCACAGAGTTAAGAAGGGTTCACTATTTTAAATTATGTTTTAAAAACAATATAAATCAGCAAGTTGGGCCCCATCAAGATCTTCAGGGCCAAAGCCAATATTGCAAGCCGGTTCACCTGCTGATTAGCGAACGAGACTCTAACGCAGCCTTTCCTATCGAAACTGGGAGCTCAGACGGCAATCGCTCCCGTAAAAGTCAATATAAGCCACAACAGGGAGAAAAAGCTTATGAGAGCGGACCCCGGGCTTTAAATTGCAAGCTTTGGATACAACCGGTAGTAAAGCTGGGATAATGACCCCGTCTAGATGGAGCGGGCCAAAAATATTAAGTCAGCTGCCACTTGTTAGTAGTCGGGTACCGGCCAATGCAAAGAAAAAGGATCGTTAAGTTTTCTCCCAGTAAACCCAGAGCGTGCACAGACCCTTGGCTTGACCCAAAAGCCTTGGGCAGTTAGATATTAGGGGTGACTTATGTTTTTATAATGCGCTATTTCTTCACTTCTTCAATGGAATTAATGCGTAGATACTCTGCTTATTCACACTATGGAATGATGTTGCGAGACGATTTTGACTATTGTATGGTAGGTACCATACCATTTTCAAAGACGTCAGTCAACAGTCGCAACATCTTCTATAGCTCAAAAAGTAAATACATAAGCCTTGGAAGTTGTTAATTCAGTTTGACATCGTTATAAAAGTCTTACTGATAACAGCATATTGTGAACTTGAAAAATCAGCAATGTAGTAACAAAAAAGTATAAATTTATTCACTTCAAACAATTAGGATAAATATGACTAAACTATTATGAATAACTAAAATAAACCTCAAATAAAATAAATAATTCACAGAAACCTAAACCTAAAATGCATCGGGGCATTCCTCTGCACCGCATGCCTCCTGTGGTAACGTGCCCAGAAGACTGGCAGCATTGCCACGTTGTATGGAAATACTTATTCTTTGTGTTTAAAAGAAGCCAGCCTTCTGGTCACAAGAAGCATCGATCATACGTGTCGCAATCGCCCTGAAGAGATTGCGAGCTCTCGGACAACAGGCCCATTCATCTCGAAACGGCACAAGTTCATAATCTCCAATTAGATTCGAGTATTTGCACCGTTTGAGTCTACGCAGTAGCAGCAGCACCGGCACAGCCAGCCGTGCTGGCTATATGGGTAGAATAGTAATGGATTACGACACATGTTGCGTCCCAAACCAGAGTCCTACCCATTTTCCATGGCATTAATGACATGGAAAATGTAGTTGTTTAACAGCCCAAGTGAAACGAAGGACACGAAGTAATATCGGTAGGTATAATTGTACCTGGGACGGTGGGGCGACTAGCGCCCCTCCCCCAAACCGGGGCAAGACGGGGACACCGTGGTTCCCAAACCCGAGGGGGCCATCTCGAAACCGGAGATGGCCCAGGGTCAGTCGGGGTGCGAGGGATATGCTCTATGGGCAACCTTACACCCCGGCGTCTGTAGACCCGAGACGGCGTGCGGTTTTAGTCGGTTCAAGCCCGACATAACCGCCCCCGCTGGCACGCGGGGGGGTATCCGAAGGGATTTCCGCACGGAAAAAAAAAAAAAAAAAAAAAAAAAAAAAAAAAAGGTATAATTGTACCTACTGTACGAAATTAACTTCCTGTTGACATATTTCCTGTAATTTTGTAACTTAACTTAACATAACATAACATAACATAACTTCACGCCTGTATCCCCGAAGGGGTAGGCAGAGGTGTATTACACACCCACGATTCGCCAGTCATGTTAAGGTCCCAATGTAACTTAGCTGTGTTTAATAATGCAAATATTTTTTTAAAAGCTCTACTTTATAGGTTGAACTATCATGGTATCATGGTATAATATTACTATATGAGTTACCGGGATATTTACTATTGTATTTTGACCGTCCGATATTTCAGCACGGTTGCAAGTACCATGATCGCGGACATGGTACATAGGTAATAAGATATCCTATAAATCTAATAGTAAAGATCTACTTTGTATTTAAAAAAAGAAAACTCTCGTAATATTCCTGTTTCGCGAAAATATGAAGAATGTTGATAAAACATTAATTTGGTTCAACCGGGATTGCGAAATTGGGAATGTATTTTCTAATAATACGTCTCGCACTAAGCGGTTCGGTACTTTCTTTCTTTGCCGCACGATGAAAAACTGGAATGCTCTACCCGCACACGCGTGTTTCCTTTTTCTTACAATTTTTAACGGGGTGTGGAAATGCATCTGTTGAGGCCGTCAAGTTAAGGACCACCATTTAAGGATGGACATCATCTGGAGTGGATATCTTTTTCACCCTAGCTTCTTACCATTCAGCGGGGTGAAGTCAATTGATATAATCAATATAAAAACTGTTAAAGTTTGAGCGAAGTCCCTGGCACCTCACCTAATCAAATCCTTTCCAGTTCCAGGTAACCGTGTGTTACCCAACAGACCAGTATAATAAAGAGATATCAAAGCATAGCACCAATCATAGACCCATTAGGTCGTCCTTCACACCTGTATACCACAATACACGTCGCTGTGTTGACACACCACATCTACACCATTGCGCTAATGCGACTTGTGTAAGAATCTAAACATTTTCACTGTCGAACATTTAGTAATAATTGTAAGGTATTCAATGTCGAGTTGCTCAGAATCTTTAGAAATTTATATTGCAAATTGTTTATTCAATTACATATATATGATTATTATTTATTATTAGATATTTAGTCGTAGTCTGCAGATAATAAAAATCAGATTCTATAGATATTGCCAAATATTATCTGTACGCAACTGTTACTGATTTGTCTATGCCTAATCAAATTGAGATGCAAGTGGCGTTACGGTACAGCGTTCGATTGCTTCGTCGAAGGTCACAGGTTCGATTTCTGCATAGTGCATGTGTGCATTAAGAGGCTGAAGTGAGCAAAACTAACTTTCGTGGTCATTTAAGTAGATATACTTAAAACGATTTTCTATTTGCATTAGTAGTTTCTGGTAACCCTTAAGCTGGTTTCTATAACCAGGTAATAGGTACGTACATAGACATGTTATTCACGGATCCATAAGACTTAAGTCCTGTTTCTGTTCCTTTTTCAGCCCATTCTTGTGCTTACATTATTGACACCAATAAGACTAGTAGGAAATTCTATTCTAATTTGTCTGGCTTTTATTTTAGGTCTATGTTTGAACTACAATACTTTCTTCAACATTCCTCGCATCTCTTATTTCGGATGCAACACTCGTATTTTTTTATTCCATTGTATGACAAACATGGCGTCTTTTCACTATTTCTTACAAGTCTTTCATTTAAACAATAGGTATACGGTCCGTGGGGTGTTTGTTGGGTAACCTCCTCGAGCGTCGCTCCGATTCCGATCCCGCTGCAGTCCGGGGGGAACGGAATCGGAGCGGCCGGTACACCCTGGGCGGCGGTCAATGGCTTCCCCTTCACCCCTTCATAGGGTTGGCATTGATCGTCGGCCAATACCCAACGTGGCGGGAACACATCGCTCTCCGTACTCCTCTGCTTTCAGAGAAGACAGGATGAGCGATGCTGTTAGTGGTGAGATGGCCCAGGGTCAGCCGGGGTGCGAGGGATATGCTCTATGGGTAACCTTACACCCCGGCGTCTGAAGACCCGAGACGGCGTGCGGTTTTAGTCGGTGCAAGCCCGACATAACCGCCCCCGCTGGCCGGCGGGGGGGTATCCGAAGGGATTTTCGCACGATAAAAAAAAAAAAAAAGTATACGGTCCGTGATTCCTCGTCCATGGCACAGATGACTGGTGGTGAAAATCTGCAGAGGGATATACCTGCGTCCTTGGTAAAGGGCAAGCGTGGAAGGAACACCGTGTGGTTCTAGTCGGTTGGATCCCGACATAGCCACTACATCATCGCTAGTGGGGACCCTTTGGGGTAGAACAATATATAATAGTATAAATCCAAGGTTGGTATAAAGCCTGCTTATACATTAAAATGATAACATACCTACCATAATACCGTGTACTATACATTATCCGCCTAACATTTGTTTAATTGGAACATTTGGACCATGAAGCACTTCCTCTGAGATTAACTCTGCGTGTTCGTTAGGGCGGATGTTTGTTGTTGCCGTTTGCGCTGCCTAGAAGACCCATCCTTCTCCATCCTTTGGGTACACGTAGATCATTCCCATGCAAAGACAACTCGACTCTTTGAATATCTGCGTCAAGCGGCAGATGATGCACAGAAGCGGTTTCCGAACGCTGAATGGTATTTTTGGGGGACTTTCACGCCCACGTTGAGACCTGGCTGAACTCCGCAAAAACAGACCATGCGGTAAGAGCAGCTCCCATATTCGCTCTCACGCATGACCTGACCCAACTGTTACGCCAGACCACCAGGATACCAAAATATCAGGACAAGCGCATTTTCACTAGAACTTATGCTAACAAGTCATTCAAACCAGTACCTACAGTTCCCCACAATCAATTTGGGTATGGAATACTATATCCTATACTCAGATTTTACCGATGTCCGCTCTGTGCGTCCCTGGTTTGGGCGCGAGTATGCTTACGCTGTTCGCTAAAAGCAGTTAGCGTACCATTCGAAATAAAAAATGATTTAAAAAGCGCGCTCACGAATGTAAGCAGTGTGCGAGAAAGGTTTCACTTTCGATAATGAGATGAAACACAACAATCATATTAATTCAAAAAGAAAAAGTAATTAAACTACTTAAATGCTTTTTTAAAGAGCTAACTAGACCAAGATCCGTTAATAACTGTACGAGTAATTAGCGTTATATCTAAGTTTACAGTTAAATTAAAAGCAACTTATAAAAATGGTGTGGATTATTCTGTAACACAATTTTTTTAGAAATCTTAAATTTATACATCTATATTTTCGATACCCACGGTTGACCAATAATCTATGCTTATATTATAAACCTGAGGAGTTCGTTGTTTGTTTGGTTGAACGCTCCCAGGAACTACTGGTTCAAAGAAAATTCTTTATGTGTTGGATAACCCATTTATCGGTGAAGGTTATATTATATATCCACTACTACCCAGGAGAGCAGAGCAGTAATCATAAAAATACAGGCATTTTATGGAATAAATGGTTGCCACGGGCTACGCCCGTGGCACAGCTAGTAACAAAATAAATGGCCTAACTTTGTTTGTGCTAAAATGTAACTTTTAAATTCACGCGTCGAGCTTAAAATGGAGAAACAGGAAGTCCACACAAAAAGAGGCTGTCCTTTACCCTAAAGTTACTTTCGTAGTAAACATTATTGTTTGTCAGTTAATTCGAAACCTTGATCGTTTTATTTTAATGTTTTTAATTTATTACTTTTCCTGAACCCTGAAGGTCTAAATAACTACGTGTGCGCAATCAGTTGCAAAATGTCGAAACGGCATTTAATGGTTTTGTTGACCTGATGGCATTTACGATTAATTCAATATCGTCTTAAGTAACAGTATCTACTGCGAATGGAGTCGTCATCATCCCATGTAAATAAATGTTGAATGCATTTTGAATGCAAACCTCTACCGTAGGTACCTAGGTACAATACGTATTACTAACTTCTAAAATTATTGTAATATACTAGAAGTGGACATAGCACCTAATGGCAAAGGAATCAGATTTGCCGCGAAGGGGTTGCAGTTTAATTGCACCTACTTAATAGGTAACCTTCCACCGATGTGAAATTTTGTCAGGAGGAACTATCAATAATAATAACTTGTAATAGACAACCCGTAACCCGCCATGTTACTAGCACATGTTAGGTAGTATAAGGTATTTGATTAAATTATAAAAGATTTTGTTAACGAAAATATACGAAACTTTATTAAAATAAAAGTAAATGTAAAATTTTATGTATAGGTAATTTCAAATTATTTATGTGGTAAGTGCTTAAAAATAAATTTAAGTAAAAAAATAAATAAAAAATATTTACCTAAAAAGTTAAGCGATGAAATTCCGATCGGAGTCAGGTTTTGAGTATTCCACTAAAAGACTTTTTCACTGATAGTTGATCAATTAATTTTATTTATATTTCACTACACAAGTATATTATAAAATAATAAAAAATACAAGCAGTAGTAAAAATACGTGCGATGGTCGTACCCACCGCACCGAGTGTCGCTGCAACACTGAGTTACCTCTGTTAGTACTCGATGTCTGCTGTCTGCAAGCCATATTACCTTTAGAAATAAAAGGCAATCGTTTTGCAAATAAATACTTAAGTATAAAATAAATGTTAGGCACTAAAACCTTATCCTAAAATTATAGACTAAGAAGAATGTTCCATTTTCAAAAAGGATGGCGCGATTACATTGATTGGCCGGGCTACACGACCGGTTCACATCGATTGGTCATCTCGGCGCGGCGGTTTCCCTAACTTTCTTTGACCCCGATTGTAGCGTGGTATAATTTTTCGTGATTGCATTTTGATAGAATGCTAACACTATCTGTGCTCAAACGGCAAAAAATATGCGTGTAACACATTTATTTGCAATTGTGATACTTAAGTATAATATTTTATTTAATATTAGACTCGTAAATAAAATATTGATAAATCTAAATGTATGATAACGTAAGCACCTACCTACTGGTATATTAATCGTCTTTATAAATCATCATAAATTTGTGTAGCTTTCGATATCTATAAATAAATAATTGTACGTATTTGGAAGTTCGTCGGCATCTTTATTAGGGTTCCGTAGCCAAATGGCAAAAAACGGAACCCTTATAGATTCGTCATGTCTGTCTGTCTGTCTATCCGTCCGTATGTCACAGTCACTTTATTCCGAAGCTATAAGAAATATGCTGTTGAAACTTGGTAAATAGTAAGTAGATGTACTCTGTGATCCGCATTAAGATTTTCACACAAACATAGAAAAAAATATGTGTGCGTGTACTAGGGGACACAGGTAAGAAGTGAAACTTCTTTATGACCTTATTTTTCGAAAAATGATCTACTATATGCAACTTTACAGAAATTGGTTAAAGTTAAATTAGATAAAGTTTAACAAAAGGCTTTTATTATCATAGACATGAATACAAATAATACAATTATTTCATTTTACCTTATTACTACTAAGATTATTACAGTAACATAACATAAACATAACATAACTTCACGCCTTTATCCCCGAAGGGGTAGGCTGAGGTGTATTACACACCCACGATTCGCCAGTTAAGTTAAGGTCCCAATGTAATAGGGGGCGAGCCTATTGCCATCTACCGGGCACATTATTAAGCGAGCGATAATTAACATGGGTAGTTTTTAATACGTCATTAATCGTAAACCGCAATTTACCTTTCATTCAATCAACGCAAATATAAAAAAATTAAAAAAACATCATTATGTTACTTGCTGCTACGGAACCCTTTCAGGGGCGAGTCTGACTCGCATTTGGCCGCTTTTTTATATATTCAGTTAACCGATGAAATTATCTACTCGAGGATGGCTGGATTTGATTTACGATTTCATAAATTGTTTTTTATTTGAAAGGTACCTACTTCCCACTATTCCCAGTCTCTTAAGTCATTTTGAGGCCAAACCGACCCGATAAAGAGTCTCCAAATCATAAAGAATTTGCCAGATGGGAATGTAGAAAGAAGTTCAGTAAAGACAACGACTTTTTAACTATTTAAAAAAAGTACTAGTACCTAACCGAAATTACTATTATTCCCATTAACCCTTCCAGCTAAGCTAAATTGCTTGTGTTAGGAGTTGGTTTATGTTGGTTTGTTATATGTTATGTTATGTTAGGAGTTGGTTTACGTCGGTAGTGTAATGGCCAGGATTCAAACCCAGAACCTGTTGATCGTAAGGTTGACTTCTTAACCACTAAGCTACCAATGCTTCAATTTGAATAGGTGAGTTATAAGAGACCAAGCCAACCTCTCTGGCCAGCACCTGCTGACCACCTGCGGACGAGGTTTGGGCGCAGGCTTTCCTTTTGCGATTGGGAGGCAAGACGGCAATAGCTCCCATAAAATTCATACAAGCGAAACCAAAAGGAGGAAAAGGAGTAAGCAGACCGTGCTCCGAGGTGGAAGGCTTGTATGCAACCGGGAACAGCGCCAAGATGACAACGATGATGATAAAGTCCCTTTGTTTTTTCTTTTTCGTGCGGAAATCCCCCTCCCCTCGAAAAGGTTGCCCATAGAGCACATCCCTCGCACCCCAGCTGCCCCTGGGCCATCTCCGGTTTCGAGATGGCCCCCTCGGGTTTGGGAACCACGGTGTCCCCGTCTTGCCCCGGTTTGGGGAAGGGGCGCTAGTCACCCCGCTGTCCCGGCCTGCTTCTGCTGGGGTGACAGGCGGCATGATAAAGTACCTAACATAACCTTGTTGATTTTAGCAAAGTTTGTATCATTTCGCAATCACTGAATATGATATAAATCTTCAGGTCAAGTCATAATACCTCGATGCCACGGCCTCACGGCAACTCATATGAATGCCTTCGTGTACGATCAGATACCACAATGCAACTTAGTTGTCAACCTCTAACAAATGCAATTATAAAGGTTATGTTCACAGAAATTGTGTACCTCTTAATATTATTTCTATTCTAATATACCTATGTAGGTAGGTAATCATTTCTTGGTTATCCCGGCTATAAACAAACCACAGAATAAAAATGGTGTTTAATAACTCAAGGCAAAGATGTTTAACGCTTCTTTTTATGATTTTTAAAATAAGACTGATACTGATGATTTTGGCATGACATAGGTATTTATGGTGGATGTATGAGTCTAACAACTTTGGGAGTAAAGTTAACCTCTCCTGCTAGTCGGTGTTTCCTACCTGCTAAATAACAGATGAGGCTCTGGCGCAGGCTATCCTTCCAGGTTTAGGTGGTCAGGCGGCAGTCGCTCCCGTAAAAGCCGACATACAGCTACTAGGGTCAGCTTAAAAACAATAAGCGGACCCCAGGTTTCAAAGTGTAAATTAAAAATGTAAAAAACCCTGACCAAATCTATGAACATTTCCGACTAATTCACCTACCAAACAAAAAAAATATCTCAAAATCAGACAGATACACACACAGAAATGTCAAACATTATAAAATTGGGTTTAAAATTTTGGACACAGTTGCGAAATCGCTAATAGTGATAACTTCACTTAAATGACTAATCTGTGAAAAAATAGCACGCTAACCTTGAACTGCGTATGTTGCACGATTGTTCACATCAATCACATCTGTTACAAGGCTATAGTGTACGGTGGGTTCACGCAAGAGCATCCGCTCAGTAATGTCTTGTAATGTAGGCTACTAAATTTAAGGTTTGTTTAAAAAACGACTGACTTCGCGTTATTACAGTATTCCTATTCTTATTGGAGAATTAACAAATTAGTTAATTCCTTGTACAGTGAAGTGTGTGAGCGCCACCGGGCCCCGAATAAACTAAAAGTAGTAATATTATGTAGGCTGGAATTCACCAGTCTGAAAATCTGTCAGAAAATCTGTTCAACTAGACTCGATTCTCGCGCTTTACTCTATGAAATTAATTAAGTAAAAGTGGTGATGGTATTTAGTTCGCTGGAAGCTGGGAGACGATTCCTATCCTATCTTTGCTGAAATTCGCTCTTAGTCATTTGGGTCATACGTCATACCTAATGTGATAAGTACCTACTCGTGATGGTCAGAATTTACATTTTACATTTAAATACCTCGTTTGCAAACGACGTGCGATAAGGATGCGATTTGAGTAGGTAAGGACTCAAGATCAGCGAAATTATCTTTATAATATAATACCCTTAAGTCGACGCTTTCACTTCACCTAATTTGTAGTTTGGATTTATCTTAGCGTTGTTCCCGGTTTCATCCGAGTCTTTCACCTACTTACCGGGGTCTACTTACTCATTTTTCTTTTGGTTTAGCTTATACGGCTTTTATAAGAGCGACTGCTGTCTGACCTCTCAACCTCATCCGTCAACCAGCAGGTGTGCAGGTGAGATTGGCTTAGCCCCTGTACACCCACGCTTCGGTTTTATGGTAAATGCAATTGGCGGCCTTATCGCACTGTGACAATCTGTGGTCTTCTATTACTATATAGAATTTATAGTTTTTTTTGACTATTTTTTTTTAATATTTAACCGACGGCATTTTCCTGCCGTTACTCCGTAAGTGGTGGTGAGCTGACTGGTGAATGGTGAATTAAGTTATTGCTGTGCCATGCTCTCCGGTGAGGAGGAGGTTTACATTGTAGAGGTGACGCGATACAACCATTTATTTAATTTCTGACTGCTCAATTTTTCATCAATTTGTAATGTCCTAATGAGCAACCTATTCGATTTCAAACAACAATCGACTTTATTTTTGAAGAAGGTGCAATTGATTTTACACATTGATATTTAATTTTTACTCGAAATTTTATACGTTTTTATAAGCCTCTTCTTTGTATGCCTATAATTGACTAAAATAATAATCAATGACAATTAATTATTATAAAATAATACAAGTATAAAATATCAGTAGGTACCTATTTTAATTGTTTTTATATATTTTACATAACATAGTGACAACTTTTAATCCCGACACAAAATTACTTCAACATGTTGATGTTTTTCATGAAATGTAGATACACTAATACATAACAACAAACGTAATGCTATAATAGTCGACGCAAATACAAATAAATATAAGCTATTATTTGCAATTGAATAATTTCCAGTGAATACATTCGATCCCAACATTAGATGCGATAAAATGTAACTGTTTTAGTTGAGCGAGTGAATTATCGTATATTTTAATTTAACTGGGTCACTTAAAGCATTTTAGCGTTTAAGATTAGGCTTATATATTTTGGTGGCCGCGTATTTCAAGTTTACTTATAAGATTATTGCAACTGTTACGTTCTGATGCCGCTGTCAAAAGTTAAACAAATGGTTGGACAGAGTATAATAGTACTTTTTGCTTGTTTGTGATAGGTTATAAACGTGTCAGTGAGTTTTCTGTTGAAATTCCGTGTTGGAAATATACCCGAAGCAGTTTTATCTACCCAAAATACTAACAATCATCTTCAATCCCCCAACAAAAAAAAAAAAAAAAAATTACAGATCCTGCTCTGGCCTCTGCATCGGTACAACACATATACCGTCACCCATTGCTGATAGTTGGTATTAAGGAGTATCGGAATGAGGACAAAGGTCTGTTTATAGTCTCAATATCGAGAACGGAAAATGATCTTCATTCTGGTACGAATCTAAGTGCAATTAAATTTGGTCAGTTTTTGGCCAAAAACCGAATTCTAAATATTTGTAGGGATGGAGTCAAAAAGATAGGAAGGAATAAGATATCCATTGAATTTAAATCTTCAACAAGTGCTAATAGCTTTCTAAGCAGCCCAATCCTAACGCTAAACAATTCCAGCATACAACATTTCTAGGATGGGTATAGTTCGTCAGGTGCCACTAGACCTCTCAATGGATGACTTTGTAGAATCCATTGAACTCCCTGAAGGTATAGGAACTGTCTTAAAAGCCCGTCGGTTCATTAGAAAAACATTTGTAGATGGCAAAATAAACTGGGTGCCTACCCAGACTGTTGTAATTACATTTCAGGGAGAAGTTCTTCCTGAAGTGATTTACTCTTTCCATGCATCTCTTCCTGTAGAACTATACCAATTCCCCACTATCCAATGCCTAGGATGCTGCAGATTTGGACACATTAAAGCTCAATGCCGCTCAAAACCACGTTGTTATAGATGTGCTCAGAATCATTTTGGTGACGACTGCCAAGTTCAAGAGGACGAATCGACATGCATTTTCTGTTCAGGTTCTCATTTTTCCATCAACAATAATTGTCCAGAACAGGGTAGACAGAAGCTGATTAAAATGTGTATGGCTGAAGAAGGCCGATCATACCTGGAGGCATCTAAACAATACCCAAACGTTCCTCGTACTTATGCTTCCGTAGATACCTCTACGCAGTCACCTGCTCCTGTTAACACTATCCCCCAAAAGAACTTCAATCCCAATCAATCTCATAGAAAGACCGTTTTCATAACTCCACGTCCAAAGGCTCCTCTTGGCAAGTCCTTTGATAAGACTGCACATCAGAACATTGTATTCAACTGCCCATCTTCTCAACCTAATGGTTGTGCCCTGTCCCATCCTAGTTCCTCACCCAACAGTGAATCTCTCCAAGAGAGTAACATAGTCCAGTTCCTGTTATCCCTCCTCCTATCAATCATTTCGGAGAATAATTTCTCCCTACCGCCCAACGTTGCCCAGAAACTGGCCCATATTGCTGTCCATAATGGCCCCTCCTTTAACGGTACTCCAGTGGAATTGCCAGAGCGCTCGTGCTAAAAAATCTTCTCTGATTTATTTACTAAATACTTATAAACCACTGCTAGTTGCTCTCTCTGAGACATGGCTACCCCCTGGGGCCAGGTTCAGGATCCTGGCCCCAGGGTATTCATGTCTCAGAGATGATAGAGATGACAATCATGCTGGTAGTGCTTTATTAATAAAACTTACCTACCCCTTTTCCCAAATTCCCCTTCCCCCTCACCCTCGCGATATAAATATAGTAGCTGTTAGGATCTTAGACATCTCCTTTGTGTCTTTGTATATACCCTCTCCCAACTCTTCCTTGATCGCTGATATTCTGCTCCTCATTTCATCCGTACCTCCTCCTGTTTTGATTATGGGAGATTTTAACGCACATCACCATTCTTGGGGATCAAGCCGAAATGACTCATTCGCCCATGCTCTCCTGGAAATATTTGACGAAGCAAACTTATGCATAATAAATGACGGCTCTCCTACACGCCGTGTTTACCCACTACAAGACCTCCGTAGTGCAGTAGACCTCTCCATATGCTCTGCCTCACTATCTAGCAGGTTGCAGTGGAACATTTTGCCCCAGGCGTATGATAGTGATCACTACTCTATTGTCATCCGCATCTCCACCACAGTTTCTCCGGCATGTAACCCTGATCCATTACTTAAATATCGTCTGTCAGGTGCTGACTGGGCTTCATTTTTGTCTCTCGTTGAGTCCAAAATTGCCTCCCTCCCTCAAACCGATCACCTAAATTTCCTCCAAAATTACACCAATTTAACTGATGTTCTATTGGCTGCAGCTGATGAATCTATCCCAATTAAAAGAACTAGAAGGGATTTTATTTCCACACCATGGTGGGACTCTGAATGCACCATTTCTGTTAGGGCTAGAAATGAGGCTGAAGCCAATTACAGGTGCTCAATGACGCAGGATAACTTTTGTGAATACCAAAGATGCGCAGCTAGCACTAAACAAATTCTGAGGCGTAAGAAAAGGCAAGGCTGGCGCGGGCTCTGCGAGAGTCTCTCACCAAGAACTCCTTCCTCTTTAGTGTGGAAACAAATTAAAAGGTATAGGGGTTCCTGTTCTGCAGAAAATGTAGTAGATAATGACCCGCAGAAATGGTTAGACGGCTTTAGTGACAAACTAGCCCCCCCCCTCTTGGGTACCCACTGAAGACTCTTTGCCATCGCTGCTTCCAATGTCTTCTAGCCCAAGTCCTCTAGATCAACCTTTCTCCATGAATGAACTTCAGTTGGCATTAGATGGTCTTAAAGATTCCACTCCAGGTGTCGATATTCCTTTTTGATAAAGTCCTCCACCAATACTAAAGCCATATTTTTAAATATTTTAAACCAAATTTACAATAGTGGTATTACTCCAGATACTTGGAAGACACAGGTAGTTATACCTATTAAAAAGCCTGCATCTGATCCCTCATCCCCGAACAGCTGGAGACCTATCGCTCTCTCGTGTGTCCTATGCAAGGTCGTTGAACATATGATCAAGCATCGCGTGGAATGGTATGTGGAGAACCAGGGTTCGCTGGCCAAATCCCAGTTTGGGTTTAGAAAAGGCATGTCCACATTAGACAATCTTTGCATCCTCACTTCTGACATCCGTCTGGCATTGCTCCAAAAGGGATACTTTGTGGCTGTTTTCCTGGATATACAGTCTGCTTATGACAACGTCCTCCTTCCTTTACTCAGAGATAAACTTATCCAGCTGAGTATTCCTGAGAAGTTGGTTCGATTCTGCATTAATTTCCTAACAGAGAGAACTGTTGTAATCAGGCACCGAAACTCATTATTGGGCCCTAAAACTATTTGGAAAGGTTTGCCCCAGGGTTCAGTGCTGAGTCCTCTACTATATTCAATATATACGTATGACTTAGAACAGTCTGTAAATCCTACCACCCACTAAAGTAAACGACTGGCTTGGTTCTCATGGCCTATCACTTTCTACTGCCAAGAGCAAAGTTGTTGTTTTTACCAAAAAAAGAATTGTGCCTATGGCTAACTTGAAAATTGGTGATGTGTATACGAAGGTCAAACTGAAAGTTCTTAGAAAATCAAAAACTGATTACATTAGCCAGTTATTAGTTTTATTATATCTTTTCAAAATATTGTCCATTCACGTCAATACACCGCTGCATGCGATGGAACCACTGGGAAAAGCACTTTGCCCACTCGTCCTTAGGGGTCTCTTCAATGGCATCGCGATACGCAGCCACCGCTTCTTCAGCATTCATAAACCGCTTTCCTTTAAGTTTTTCTTTAATTTTTGGATATAAATAAAAATCACAAGGCGCGAGGTCGGGGCTTTACGGCGGGTGACCCAGTAATTCAACGTTTGATGTCGCCAAATAGTCGATCGTTCGCTTGGCGGTGTGCGACGAGGCGTTGTCGTGGTGAAGGAGGATCCTACTGCGAGGTCGTTTCTCTCGAACTTTTTCCAAGACAAGTGGCAAACAATTGGTAGTGTACCATTCTGCAGAAACTGTTTTTTGATCCTCTAACACAATTGTTACGAAATGACCTATCCTTCCAAAGAACGAGGCCACCATTTTTTTTCCCGCACTTCGATCTCTCTTCACTTTAGTTGGCAACTCCTCGAAAGGAAACACCCACTGAGCAGATTGTCTTTTGGTTTCAGGATCATAACAGTAAATCCAGCTTTCGTCACCTGTTAGTATGTCGAACACAGCATTAGAGTCACCTCCGTTAAATCTTTCAATCATTTTACGGCACCAATCCACACGATGCAGTTTTTGAGCCTCAGTCAAATTATGAGGTATCCACCGGGCGCAAAGCTTCCTGACTGCTAAATGTTCGTGGAGGATTTTGTGCACTTGACTCATACCGATGCCTAAGCTGGTCCGAATCTGCTGATAGGTCACTCTTTTGTCAGTCTCTATCATACGCCGCACAACACAGATGTTATTTTCAGTCGTCGCCGTAGAAGGCTGTCCCTCACGTAAATCATCAGTGAGATTAGTGCGACCACGTTTAAACTCATTAAACCAGTTGTAAACAGTCGCACGAGATGGGGCTTCATCGTGAAAGGCCAATCGTAGTTTATCATAACTTTCTTGTTGACTTAAATGACATCGAAAGTCATAAAAAATCATTGCACGAAAATTTTCTCGTGTTAAATTCATGTTAACGTGACACAGACAATTTTCAATTTGCCGCCAAATCGTAAAACAAATGATAAATGAATGAAATATATACTCAGTAATATTGGCAAAGAGTTCTATTTTCAAATTTTAGAATTATTTTTTTATTATATTGTTTATAAGTGGCCAGTTCTAAGAACTTTCAGTTTGACCCTCGTATTCCTTAGTCCTATTCTGCAAAATTTTTAGGTATCTTCTTGGACTCTCGAATGACAGTAGCTCAGCACTTTGAATACATAGCCCATAAATGTGAAAAAAATATAAATGTTCTTCGAACTTTGTCTGGTGTTTGGTGGGGTTGCCATCCTTACAATCAAAAATTATTATATAATGCTATTATTCGGAGTAACATGGACTATGCTGCATTCGTCCTAGACCCATGTAATAAAATGGCTTTGGCTAAATTGGACAAAATTCAAGCGAAATGCCTACGTATTATTATTGGAGCTATGAAGTCTTCGCCAATCAATGCAATGCAGGAGGAGTGTGTAGATCCTCCTCTGGCACTGCGTAGACAATTTTTATGCGACAAATTCTTTATTAAAAATTTCCAAAATTCTAACTCCCTAGTTTTTAAAAAAATCAGGTCACTCGCAAACTCTATTAATTCAGAAAACGTATCTTTTAATTCTCTCCCTTGTGTTGTTAAAACCTTCATAAAGTTTTCCCGCCTCCCCAACCGTGTCGTTCAGTGTCCACGGCTTCCACTATATTCGATATCCTACGGGGCACTTACTTTAATATAGAGAAAGGCTCTGTTGACGCATATACAATTTTCAACATCAATAGTACGTTGACATACAAACATATTATTATTATATAGATATATGACATTAGAATGTATTATTTTGAGCAATGTATTATTATGAGCAGTTTGACCTAATCTTGTAAGAGAAATCTACTAACCATAACTTTAAGTTCCAATACTAACCATAATTACATTTAATTTTAATTTGTACGCCATGTAAGTGGCAGGACATAGTGAACTTATATTTATTATTTTTAGATCTCTGTAAAACCTATGTTCAACAATTTAATAAATAAATAAATAAAAATCAAAATCCGTTCGGAATTCCCTGGTTGGACAGCTATCTACACGGATGCTTCTAAAATGCCAGACGGCCCCGCTGTAGGTGCTGCTGTGTGGATACCATCATCTAGAATTGTGCTAAGTTTTAAATGTCCCTTTTTTTTTTTTTTTTACGTGCGGAAATCCCTTCGGATGCCCCCCCCGCCGGCCAGCGGGGGTGGTTATGTCGTGTATCGACTAAAACCGCACGGTGTCCTTCCCAAGTGTACGTTGCCGGGCACCCCGGGTAAGCCCTCGAAAGGATAACCCCAGGGTTGCCGGCGGACTTTGGCCACCGCAGCCTCGCCTGGTGGGGTCGGGTTCTAACCCGCTTCGGTGAGTTGGCAGGCGTGTGTAAGGCACACACGACACGCCTCGACTTATTCCGTATTCTCTGGAGAGTGTGTTGCTATTCTCGAGTCCATTTTATTCGTTGAATCCCACAATCTTAATAAAGTCCTTATCTTTTCTGACTCTAAAAGCTGCCTCCAAAACTTAAATTCTAACCCTTTTAGGCCTAAGTCAAAATTCCAAATTATATATTAGATAAGAGAGGCCTTATATGAATGTGAACGTGCTGGTTTGGAAGTGATACTTGCCTGGATTACAGGGCATTCCGGTATACCGGGCAACGAAACCGCTGATTCTTGCGCTAAGCAGGCTATTCATGTTGGTTCTAGTGAATATAGCGCACTCTACCCTCAGGATTTACTCCCGGCCATCAAGGAAAACCTGAACAAAGCCTGGATCAGGGAATGGGATATATCGAGATCCCAAAAAGGATTTTTTTATGGGCATATCCAACCATTCATTCCACCTAAGCCGTGGTTTTTTAAATTTTGTGGTTTTGACAGAGCAACTACTTCCACAATTAGCTGCCTTAGATTAAACCATGCCACTACACCTGTCCACTTAGCCAAGCTCCGGATTAGGGACAGCTCGATCTGTGAGTGCAGCCTAGAGGAAGGAACGCTAGACCACCTTTTTTTCTCGTGTCCGAATTTTCTGCATTCTTTGTACGACATACTGCCTCCTGATATCCCCCGTCCGGTCTGTATGAAGTACCTCCTCTCCCTTGCTTTTAACCCTTTTGTGAAAGTTTTAGGCAGATTTATAACAATTAATCGTTTGAAATTTTAAATTTTGGTGCGGAATTTTCCTTTGTATTGTTTCGTTTTGTTCTCTATAACTACTATTTGTCATTTACACGTTTAACAAGTATTTATATACACCCAAGCTATATATCCAAATATCTTATTTATTTGTGCCGTTTCCTTTTGTTTAGATACCACTGCCGGGATCATTGCAAGATTTACCGATCATATTACACATTACCGATCAAACTCCTTCGTTTATTGCTCTAACCACGGACATTGGCGGAAGTCTGGGTGAATGTCTGGGATCGCCACTAAATAAAAAAAAATAAAAAAAGAGTATAATAGTTTCATTTACGTTGTGTTTGGGCTAGTGGGCATTGCTAGTGTTTTTTAGCCACTCCAATTTCCTGGAGGAATAAAAATTGAAAATTGCGTTGTGAATGGGCGACATTATTAAAAAAAATACATCATTGACAAACGGTAGACACTTATATAGAAACGAAACTGCGAAGAAAAAAAAAAAAAGGGCGGGAAACTGAAAAGGCGCTATATTTTGTGTTAAAATTTATTAATTTATTTCTTGTACAATATTTGTATTTATTTGTAGTTAAATTGTATATTTTTAGTGTAAATACGTCAATATTTATTAGTTGGTAAGTTTTTGTACATTATTTTGTCCCCCCAATGGATTCGTCCATTGAGGGGGACCTTGATCCAAATGACATTTTCACGACGCCACCGTCGTCAAGAGGTATAGACACACTCGTAGCGGCTGCCAATCAAATTAATGATGTTGCTTTAGAAAGCTACGTAAAATTTAAAAAAATTAATAAGCCTAAAGCTGTAAAAACTGGTAAAATTACCAAATTAGCAGGTGGATCTAAAATGGCAAATAAAGTAAATTTTACCAAAGACACAAAAATGGACACGTCTCTCCCTGTGGTTCAGTCCAGTTCTGCTGATGAATCTGCCACTACCACTACTGTTTTTCGGACTCTATACAATGACAGGGATCCAGGCCCATATATTGTGTATGCTCAATTTATTGAATTGGATCCAAAACAAGGATCTAGTTTACACCCACTCACTTTTTCTGCGTTTTTACATAAGAATGGGCTACGCGCGATTGTACAGAATGGCATAAGAAGAATAGGGCGTAATCGTCTCTCAATAACTTTTAAGACAGCCAAGGAAGCAAATAATTTCCTGAAAAATGACTTATTGGCAAGTAGTAAAAAATATAAAGTTAGTATTCCGGTGTTTAACATTTGTAAAATGGGTATTGTAAAAGGTGTTCCCATAGATTGGTCACACCAGGACATTTTGGACAATGTTCAGGTTCCTGATGGCTGTGGCGCGATTCTGCGGTCACGTAGAATTTCTAGAAAATCGGTCACATCTAATGGTGTTGAGTGGATACCCACTCAATCTGTTGTTTTGACATTTGATGGTCAAAACCTCCCTTCAAGGGTTTATGCATTTTATTCTTCATTGCCTGTGTCACAATATATATATCCAACTATTCAGTGTTATCAGTGCTGTCGTTTTGGCCACACCAGAACTTCGTGTAGAAGTAATCCAAGATGCTTTAAATGTGGTTTGGACCATGATGGCAGTAAGTGTGATCTAGGTGAGGGCTTCATTTGTTTAAATTGCTTTGGTGCTCATAAAGCTACAGACAATTGTTGTCCAGAATACGTTCGACAATCTAATATAAAAGCACATATGTCCAAAAACTCCATCTCGTACCAGGAAGCATCAGAATTGTTCCCAGTTGCTAAGTTGTCATTTGCAGAGGTTGCTACTTCTCTGCCCAAGCCTCCACCAAAACAGGTTCCTGAAAATATTAATAAAAAAATTTGGGAAAAGAAAACTGTGATCAATAAATCCAAAAATCAGAAACCACGGGCACAAACACAAGGGTATGATAAAGTTGCCCACAGCAACATAATCAACTCTTTCACTGCCCCCCAAGCTGAAAATGGTTGTGCTTTACAATTTAAAGAGAAGGGTGATGTAAATCCTATCGCATCTTCTGAAGATCTGAATATTCTGCTATCTAATTTGGTCAGTATAATTTTAAATTCAACAATACCGTACAACGTTGCTCTGAAACTTATACAAACAATTTCCATCTCTATTATTAACCTTCGTTATGGACCAGATAGTCCAGTGGAATACAAAGAGTGTTAGATCCAAACAATCTGAAATTATTTACCTGATTAATAAATATAAACCATTTGTGCTTGCCATCTCTGAGACTTGGCTGAAGCCTGGTATTAATTATCGTATGCCTGGTTTTACTGTTCTCAGATGTGATAGAACAGATGGTTGGGGAGGGGCAGCCCTCCTCATAAAGAATAATTGTTATTTCAATCAGTTACAGTTACCTCATTTTAACAGCAATCATTTAGATGCTGTGGCAGCAAGGGTAGGTAACATTACTTTTCTTTCCATTTATATTTCTAGAAAGGATGGGTCTTTGTTACCATTATTAAAAGATATCATTGAATCATTGCCTTCGCCTGTACTTATTTTAGGTGACTTTAATGCACACCATTCATTATGGGGAGCTCCTAAGGATGATCATTTTGGCATTGGAATTGATAAGCTTATTGACGATTTGAATCTTTGTGTATTAAATACAGGTCTACCTACTCGCTGCCCCGTTCCAGATCAAAATCGTAGTTATGTAGATCTTTCTCTGTGTTCTCCTTCCCTCGTGGGTCTGTTTTCATGGATATGTTTACCATTATCACATGGTAGCGATCATTTTCCTATTGTTTTATCTAAACCCTCTTCCAGGGATGCTTTTGTTGAACATCTTCCTCCTCTTCTCAAATATAATGTTTCAAATGTTGACTGGCAGGCATATAGTTCCCTTTTGGACCAAAAGGTTTCAATGCTTCCAAAAATAACCTCAAATAACGTACTGGATTCGTATGAGACATTTATTGCTATAATGTTGTCAACAGCTGATGAGCTATTTCCATGTAAAAAAGTTACCAGGGGAAAAATACCTTCACCACCTTGGTGGGATAGTGAATGTACGAAAGCAGTCAAGAAAAGAAATGTGAGTCAACTGTTATGCCGTAATTATGTGGATTTAAATATTTTCTTACAATTCCGAAACACAGAGGCTGCTACTAAGCGTCTGCTTCGTAAAAAGAAGCGCGATGGCTGGCACCGCTTTTGTGCCTCGCTCTCACCGGATACCCCTTTGTCACTAGTATGGAAAAATGTTCGTCGCTATAGATCCTCTTTTACTGACACTTCATGTTCTTCCTTTTCTCATGAATGGGTTGAACCATTCTTTTATAACCTTGCCCCAGATATGGTGCCCAATATAAATCAAATGCCATATTCATATTTGTATCCATCTGGAAGCGACACAATGAATTCTCCATTTACGCTCCCCGAACTGAATTTCGTTTTGAATCGTGTATCGGATTCCACGCCAGGAAAAGACGGTATCCCTTACTCTTTTCTTGTTAACTGCTTACCATCGACCCTCTCTTCCTTCTTGGAGATAATAAATTTAGTTATTGAAACTGGCTCTATTCCATTATCCTGGAAGAATCAAATCATTATCCCAATCTTGAAACCGCACAAAGACCCTCTCATGTTTTCTTCGTAAAGACCAGTAGCGTTATCTTCTGTGCTTTGTAAAATAATAGAGCATTTAATTAAAAATAGGATGGAATGGTTTTTGGAACATAACAATTCGTTATCTAGCTCTCAATATGGTTTTAGGAAAGGTAAAAGTGTAGCAGATAATCATAGTATTTTGTTTACTGATATACTCCTGTCATTTTCTGGTGAGGAATCTACTGTTTGTGCTTTTCTGGACGTTAGTGCTGCTTATGATAATGTTAACCTAGCAATGCTAAAACAAAACTTGTTCAACTTAAAAATACCTCCAAAATTGATTAATTTCGTCTTTAACTTATTTACAGGGAGAACTATTAGTTTACGTGTTTCCGGTCAAAACCTTCCAAATAGAACACTTTGGAAAGGCATTCCTCAGGGCTCAGTGTTAAGCCCTTTATTGTATGATGTATATACAAGGGATATTGATTTAAACTTTCATCCTTCTTGTTCTGTTTTGCAGTACGCTGATGATTTGCTCATTTATTCTTCTCATTCCTCTATAGAACAAGCTACATTAAATTTGCAAAACTCGTTAGAAAATCTCGTAACTTGGCTATTAAATCACGACTTATCTCTCTCAGCTTCTAAAAGTATTGCTGTTATATTTTCTCGTAAAAGATCTATCCCACTGGTAAGTGTTTCTCTTGGGCAGTCGGTAATCCCAACTGCTAAAGAGGCACGTTTCTTGGGGAAAATTTTCGATAGTAAAATGAATGGGGTCGCACATATTAATTATATAGGTAAAAAATGTGAAAAAAACATTAATGTGTTGAGAGCTTTAGCTGGTGTTTGGTGGGGCGCTCATCCCTCTTGTCTTAGATTGGTTTATAATGCTTTAATAAGAAGTTTGTTGGATTTTGGGTCCTTCACTTTGGAACCTGCAAATAAGAATGCACTTCATAAATTAGATTTAATTCAATCTCAAAGCTTACGCCTTGTGATTGGAGCGATGAGGAGCACCCCAATAAATGCCCTCCAAATTGAATGTGCTGATCCTCCTCTAGGTCTTAGGAGGCAATTTTTGTCTGATAGGTATTTGTTTAAGTTAAAAAAAAAGTTAGTTAAAAAAAGTTAGTTTAGTTAGTTTTAAGTTAGTTTAAAAAAAAAAAAAAAAAAAAAAAAAAAAAAAAAAAAAAAGGTATTTGTTTAAGTTAACTCAGTATAAACCACATCCGTTAATATCAAAACTTCAACAATTAAACTCTTTAATTGTAAGTGGCAATCGATTTTGGAATAATAAAACTGTACCTAATCTCTTATCTAGTCTTAGAAAATTCATGGATCTTAAGGTGCATATAGTAGATTTTCCGTGTCATCCACTATTCTTTTATGACTACAAAGTTTTAACTTTTTTGCCAAATGTCCTCCTGACAATAGGTATCAACAAACATTCAGTCATCCTAAACCCTAATCGTGTGTTAGATGCGTTCGTGCATCAGCATTGTCAAAATGCTGTCGTATTTTTTACGGATGCATCGAAAACATTTCCTTCTGTTCCTTTAGTTCCGGGTCTAAATGACAACAATAATGTGGTAGGTTCAGCCTTTTTAGACTTCCATTCGGGTCATTTTAAATTATTTAAATACCCTGGCATACTTTCTATTTATTCTGGCGAAGGTATGGCTATACTTGAGTGCGTACGACACATTCTTTTTAAAAATATACCTAAATCAATTATATTTTCGGATTCTCTTAGTTGCTTACAATCGCTGCTTTCGAACCCATTCAATAAAAATTCCTTTTCTCCCTTATCTTTAGAAATTAAAGCTAAACTATTGGAATGTAATGACCGTGATTTACAAGTCACCCTTGCATGGATTCCTGGTCACTCGGGTATCAATGGAAATGAGATGGTAGATGAATTGGCGAAATTGGCTGCTCTACAGGGCAATACGAGTAATCAGCTAGTCTATAGTAATGATTTATCTATACTTCCTCGTATTTATCTTGAGGAGAGTTGGAATAACATTTGGTCGACTTCCAATAAGGGAAACTTTTATCGTTGCTTTCAACCTTGTATAACCATGCACCCATGGTTCTCTAAATTACACATCGAAAAGAAATTTTCTTCCACTATTTCTCGGCTGAGATTTGGCCATTGTACTACACCAGCACACCTTGCAAAGCTAAGGGTGCGCGATTCATCTCTATGTGAGTGTGGTTTGGATGAAGGTAACATCATCCATATCCTATTTATGTGTCCTAATTATTCTCCATCTTTACTTGATATTATGATTCATTATCAAGCTCCTCTACCCTACGATCTATCATCTATATTATCGTTATCTAACAAAGTATATATAAAATCACTTATTAAATTCTTACGTCTTCATAATATATCTTTGTAATTATCATTATATCTGTGTATATATTGCCCACCTAAGTCAACTTTTGTTTTTAGTCAACTCAAACGCCGAAGAAATACTTTACAATTGGGAAATTTCCAACTTGACACTGGCAAGAATGTCCCCTAAATTGGGTTGACAATATTGCCATACAAGAAAAGAAGAAGAAGAAGACACTTTTAAATACCTACTCTTTGGATGCAGATGTCATTGTCGTAATCAACTGTCAAAAATCATAACAATAAAAATGGCGAATGTTCCCTTTTTAGGGTTGAAAACGCATTCTCAAAAGGTTTGCAGTCTATACAAACGAGCTTTACGTAATTTAGAGGCGTATTATGATAGACGGTATGTGTATACACAACATTTGTATTTCTAATTGCTCTATCTGTTATTGTTTTTCTCATTACGTAATGCAAGGAATCTAACCAAATATTTACCTACATATTTCAGATCTTTTTGAGTTTCACATATTCCCTATCCCGATCCTGTCAAGCTATCCTTTAATGAAATACTTTATCAACAAGTTATAAGGTTAAAAATATAATTTTTGTCATACTAACTGTACTTTGTATTGTATTTACATGCCAATATGAATTGTGATTAGTTTTGTCTCAAACCTTTGCTGTAGTTGTAGAAACTAAACTTAGCTCAAAGTAATTTATTGTGTAGAGGGAGAAAAGGATTAGTAAATAATTTATGATATAGTATGTAAAAAATTAACCTCTGTAAATGGTAACCATGTAGATATTAAAAATAAAACTATCAGGTATTCCACCATTCCTTAATCCATTTTTTTTGTCTTATTTAGCTATGTATACCGGTATCAAGCAGTACTGCTCCGAGAGAGATTTGACAGCCATGCCAAGGAGCAAGATATGAGGAAGGCAGTCCAGCTACTCAAAGATGGAGAGCAGGAACTTTTCCTGCAGCAACATCCTATCCCTAGGAATTGTAAGTTCTTGTTTTACAATCTGTGGTGTGGGAGTAGAATGTTGACTACTAATTCGGAGTTCATCATGGTATTTTGAGGCTTATCATAATTTAAGGCAATTCTTCCCTCAGTAATTATTATCAATAACATTCTATAACATACAACACAGCACTATTTAGACTCAAAGTGCAAGCATAGTTTGCCTAGCTTGCAATATGGGTTCTAGAATGTTATTATACATACTTAGATACATTTTCTTTTGTAAATAACTACAGATTATACATAAAAACACCCAGACATGCAAACATGCATAAAATTATTTGCACTGAGCAGGAATGAAACCCACAACCTCCAAAGTAGCAGTTGAATGCTCTATCGTCATGCCAGAGTCCATCAATCAATATTTGTTGCAAATTAGGCTCTTAAAAGAATAAAAAATTAAAAAAACCCCTAACAGCTAAGAACACTCCAGACTAATTCATCTTTCAAACAAAATAAACCAAATTAAAATCAGTTCATCCGTTCAGGAGCTACAATGCCACAGACTGACACACACATATACATCGAACCTATAACACCCAGTCGTTTTTGCATTGGGGTTAATAACATTTCAAAATGTCATGAAATTGCTTTTTTTGCCAGTTGCATTGAGCCCGGGTGGAGTCGCTCACGAGCGTATAGTAACACCACCTGACTGGGTCCTGGACTACTGGCATCCCTTAGAAAAAGCCCACTATCCTGAATACTTCAAGCGTCGAGAGGAGCGTAAAAAAGAATTCATAGCAATGTGGGAGAAGGAACATGGCCCCGTGAACAAGGAAGACAAACATTGAAAATGTGTATAGTTGTACAATATAGAGAATGCGTTAATTTACTTAGTTGTTTTATTCGAAGATTCGTAGCAAAGGGAAATATGTTGTCTGCCTACCACTATGGGAAAGAGGTGTGACTATATATATGTAGATTGAAATAAAACTATTTTTAACGGATTCTATCGCGGTTTATTTGATGTTATTTTATATTTCACATTGAACCCGACATTTCAGTTGCTTTTCAGCAGCCATGGTCACGGGTAGACTCCGGATAGAATCCGTTAAAAATAGTTTTATTTCAATGTGTAACATTCGCGTAAACTTCCGACAATATCATATATATATGTAGGTTTTCATTCTCATCTTAATGTTATTCCATTTTGTTTATCTCTATGTTTCTCCTCCTTTCGATTGAATTATCTTGGTCAGAAGAGTCAGAGTGAATGCCATCGGACCCAACAAACCCGAGAGGAAAGAGAAGACAAATTCATCTACCGAAAGAATGATGTACCATCGCCTAAATCGCGGTCTAAGCAGCCAAATAATAAAAAAGATCAGAATTGGGCAAGTAGTTAATGAGGTACGTCGCAATCGCAAAGTATACGAAGGGATTTCCGCACGAAAAAAAAAAAAAAAAAAGGTACGTCGCAATGGTGGATCGCCAGAGTAGAACCAGAACGGAGTACGGTACAACCATTAACAATACCATTGATGGTACTGAGGCAATTGAACCATGAATGTTGCTACGAATTTATTTTTTGCTGTGGTACCATTCTTGGTAATGTACCTATTAGCCAGGTAAAAATTGTGTGTGAGAAGAAATAAAATGATAGTACGTATTAGTATTTATCAGACGATTTCATTAGGGGAAGGTGATGAAAAATAACGCTGGGTCACAGAATTTTAATTTTTATTCTTAAACCCAACAAAGTAATTGATTTGACAACAGTTAGGCATGACTTGTTGTTTTTTTAACCATATAAACATTTACCTAAAATTAATTGTTAAAAATAAACTCATAGACGTTGGTAAGGTCAACAACAAGAGTGGCTTCACATAACTAAAATTACCAAACTCCTTAATTTTTATTTACCTTCATTTAACTCCTTAATTTTTAATTACCTTCTTAGACATAACAGTTCTAAATAAATCTTGTCTTAGGTTCATGACTTCCAAAATAGCCAAACACCGATACATTTATTAATATATTTTAATCCTTGACAGATTCGTAAACTTGTATGTGACTACTTTCGTTGCTGACAGAATGCGGCACGGCTTGATTGCCGCAAATGTTAAATAAATAATGTTGTAAAATAACCATTTTTATAGCGCCTTAGCTATGGTTGGTCAATATTTATTTTATTACTCTGTAATAAAATCAAAGTTTAATATTTCTTTCAATAATGTGGTAATATCAATGTTTTATATTAAAACCAGGTAGACATGTTATGTCAATACTATTGTGACATTAAAAGTGTACCGCGTCGTATTACAGAAGTCATGAAGTCACTTTGTTCTCTTTTGCACTCACTGATTAGTGTATGTCCTGTTGCATTCCTGCTTGCGTTAAGCTAATTACTAGGTTGAGTGATTGTTTTTAACCGTACCATATCTACCTCTTTTTGATATAAGATCATTCGTTAATACAAAAAAAAAACAAGTATAAAATATGTACACAGTATGACTAAAAACTCGAACATGTATCAACTCCACAATCACAATTTAAACATTGAGACTTCCATACGTCTAACACCAATTATGCTTCTTATATTATATCTTAAGTCAATGTTCATTTTGAAATAAAACTATGTTTAACGGATTCAATTGCAATTTTTCTGATTATATTTTATTATTTTCAATGATCCCGACGTTACCGATGTTTTTCTGCAGTCATGGTCACGAGGAGACTAATGAAAAGCAACCGTAACGTCGGGATCAGTGTAAACCCATACTAACATTATAAATGCAAAAGTAACTCTGTTACGCTTTCACGCCTAAACCATTGAACCGATTTTGATGAAATTTGATACAGAGGTAGACTAGAGCTTGTGAAACGACATAGGCTGTTTGTTCACGATAACCGATAACCGATATCCACGCGGGTGGAGCCATAGGCAACAGCTAGTAATAAAATAACTTCAAATAAATCGCGGTAAAATCCGTTGAAAATAGTTTTAATTAGATGTGTAATATTCGCGTAAACTTCCGACAATGTTATGTTCATTTTTTCAGTTTCCTCCGAGTGGGTGTCCACGGCCCCAGTTGTGTCCTCCGAAGACTGTCCCACCAGGCCTCGTAGGCACTCTAGCCTGTGGCGCAGTACCAAAGCCACCCACATACCGCGTGTCCGGGAATATTTGTTTCCTGCCGACAAATAAAATATACATCACATCAACTTATGTTTATGTCTGTATATCCGAGAAATACGCAGTGCTGTATTACACCAACATTTCACCAGCTATAAATTTGATTGTGTAGTCCTCGAGACACAAATAAAAAAAAAGCAATATTCGTTGAAATTCTAAAGTTCAACTATTCATAAGAGATATGATTGTCTTGTAAAAGATGAGGGCCATATCAAAACCTACCAATTACAATAATATTACAATTGATGAGTTTACTTACAAGAAATTTGGAGGTGTTAGCAGAGCTGGTCCACCAAACTCTTGGGGGTATTTGAAGAGCAGGAAGAATGCCAGGTGACCAATCAGGATACCTAAGAGTTCCATCACGCCCCTGTAAAAAATGAATAACAATAATAATTATTGTTCCGATAGTTGTATCGGTTCACGGACTGATTGCCAAGAGCCTCGATCAACATCTCAAGAGGCTCGCGTTAGGCAGTTGGGTCAAGGGCTTGATGCAGAAGGCAGTGCACCTCAACATGGCACATATTGTGAGGAGATTCCTCACTCTGGAGCCCTAACCACCGGTAGCTTGGTCTCTGTACCCGATGCCGGTGGGTCACTATTTTTTATATTTTTAAATATATTTGTTTTTTTTTTACATAGAATGTATTTAAAAATATAACTTATATGTATTAATATAAATATAATAAATATAATAGTATAAAGGAAATAATAATAATTTCTGTACTTCTATAGTGCTGGTGGTGTAGCACATTCATTGGCATTAGACATTCTTTTCTATGCCCCAGAGCCTCCTCTCGGGTTCGTCAGCAATCACTCACGCCAAGATAAGTACAAGTTTTGGATGCAAACGGGACTAATGCTGTGATGATGATGAAGTTTATTTTACGGTTGAAAAAATTATGGTAGTTTATAAATATACGTAAATAACTTACCCGCCACTTATGACTAGGTTAAATCCAAGCAGCACCCAGGGCAAGTACATAGCCTTGAACCGGGTACCAAACCAGAATGACACAATCACATCCTTGTTCAGTTGGCACCATACATACAAAACTGATAGTACCATTGGGTCCATCAGGATCTGCAAAAACAAAGTAGGTACTTGTTAGCATTTCCTGTAAACACTCTGTTTTACTGACTTACAACCAATATTTTGTGACTTGCACAATACAGCAAAGTAAATAATAAAATATAATGTCTGGACTTCTTATCATTCACCATATTTTGTTTAGACCGATATTCTTAGCAATCCATGGATTCTCCGTGCGGGTGCCGGGTCCACCGCGTTGCTGAGTTGGGAACTCGGGACAGTGCTTGGGACTTGCGACCCAAGTGTAGGTTTAGAATGGGCCCCTTTTGTTGATGTACACCTCACCTTCACTATCGAAGTTCCCCTCCCTGCCTAACCAAATTTGATGCGAACCTACTAGTGCCGCTTTAGACATTCGTCCTAGTAATAAGCTATAGCTCTCGATAGGCCTGGATCTTTAAGTAGGTTATAAAGAGATTTTGCTGGTATGCATCGCGCTTCCACTTCCACTGCATACAAATTAACCTTGTAACCGTTTTTGGTTAATTCGTTTGTGAGATCATAGTATTTATTTTTCTTTATTGTGTGGTCCTTCGGTATATTTGTTTCCCACGGTACAGTAAGTTCCACAAGGACCAATCTTGGAAATAAACTGGTTTTATTAAACAATGATGCATAAGCATCCTAAATAAGTTCTTTGTTACAGTACAACTTTGGCTTTATAATTGTTTGTTAGTCAAACCACAAAATAACATGGCTGCTGAGAAACACCAAAATGTCAAGATTAGTGAAACACACAAAATAACTAGGAATAAATTTTGATAGAATCTGTCAAAAATAGTTTTATTTCAATCCTACTAATACTCCTATTAATAAACTCCTACTATTAATATATCTTACAACTTCGCCCCCATCACGTACCCATTTATCCCAAACATGCCCATTATTTATGAGTTCAACAATAATGTATGGAAATTTGCCTGATAACTTGACATGATGGTTACTGCTCCGCTCTCCTGGCTAGTAGCGTGATGATATACAGCCAATACCTTCCTCGATAAACGGGCTATCTAGCACATAAATATTTTTTCAATTCGAACCAGTATATCCTGAGTTTATCAATACATGTGAAAGTTTGAGAAGATGTTTGTTACTCAAGCATGCTATAACAGCTGTAGAGATCTGGCTGAAGTGTAGACAGGGATAGATTATTATCTAGGTTATTATCTATAGGCTACTTTTTATCCCTAGAATAGGTTCTCATGGATTGCTTTATTCTTGGTGTACACAATAAAGAGATATACTACTATGTCATTGAGAGTCAATTTTGAATATTGAATAACATTATTTTAGGCAGAAAAATGTCTCAAACCAAATGCTTGTGTAATGACTGGCAAACAACTAAACTATGTACTCTTAACTGCGCAGAAAGAGATTTTAAGGTCTTTTCAATGGTTGTGCAGAGCATGATGGCTGAGGCGCACCATTTAACTAATAATTATTAAACCAAACACATGCTCAAAAGGCTTGCATCATTGGTTGATCAGTCCTTGTAGTCGTTTTTTGGTTAGTCCATATGGTGCACATGCACAAACTTTTGTACAAGATGTTTGCTGGTATCTGTTACTATGATGTGTTAAATACTCACCGGTAATCCAACAAGCAGTCCGATGATCACACAGCAAGCCCAGTTGAACAGTAGCATATAGAAGTAATCAGCAGGCTTGCCAGCAAACATGCCTATCTCTAATCTTTGAGAGTAGTTGTACAAGAAGTAGCAGTTGATCAGGAAGTGGAAGCCTGTGCCTGGACTGATCGGGTAGAAGAATAATGCTGTTATAGGTCTCCATATCTGTGGACAAGTGTACACAATTTTTACATTTTGCATTATATAGCAGGCTCTGGTTGACGTATGAAAATTTGAGGCATTCTTTACAGGTGGTTGGAGCCCTAAAAAACCAGATATTGAATGATGACATCAAACTGAAGGTTATCACGAAGTAAAGATAAAGTTATCCTTGAGAAACATTATTATTATCTTTATTCATTAAATATATCATGAAAATTATATTTTCAAATACACATAAAAAACGATACATTTCAAAATATATTTTATTCTTATTATTACTTTCTATGTTTTTTTTTTATGTTTGCTTTCTCTCATTAACAGACTTATTGTCTCTATTATTTATTTAATGAACCTTCTGTTTGACTTGTTTTATCCATACCTTCCTTAGTGTTGCAAAGCAAAGATACATCCAAACAGCCAAGAGAAACTGCAGATCATTGTAAACTTAAACCAATTATCGTTCACATGTCACTATTAATTCATTATGTTCTACATGCAAATAGAAATACTCATACCATAATTTGAGTATAAAAGGAATAAACCTTCACAATTCAAATAGCTGCCTAATTTTAGTCTATCTATTAGCCTAAAATATACACGTTAGTATTTATGTATCAGATGTTTTGATTGAAGTTCAACTTTCTAATTCTACATTATGTGAGTCTCAAAAGATGGTAAAAAGAAATGTCAACTTCTCACTCACCTGGAACTGATGTATGAAGGCACTATAATCTAACATTAAGTAAGAATAGTTTAGTAGTCCAAACCGGCCCAATATACTTAATGCTATCGTAAGAGTCAACCAGTATCTAGTAAAAAACGGTACACTATTGTACCAGTCCCTAAATTCAGACATTTTAGTATGTAAACACAAACACTTCAGCCACTACAAAGACAGCTCACAAGCTGTTACTAATATGTTTATAAGCTCGTCTTGATGATCTTTAGATCACGAATAGTCACCGATGATGAAAATGTTAACAATATAATGTAAGTACACGTGTACTAAGAGAATTTGTCCAGAAAATTTACTAATCAAGATGATTTTGTTGTTTTTGACAGACAACTTTAGTGTTGCTAGCAATATTTTATTTTTTACAATGAAATGAAGTGGACGTGTCAAATTAAATCCAGTGACACAAACCTACACAAACAATCAAACTCTGCAAATAAACGAATTTGATTGTAATTGCTAATTAGTTATTAAAGTTTAATTTTATGATTTTTTTCATTATTGAATTTCAAAATTCTTCCTTCGTATTATAAGTATATTACCACAGTATGAACAAACTGTTAAGTCTCAATTTGTATATCAAACTTTTTAATTTCATCAAATAATATTATACATACCTAATTTCACTTTAAAATACCAGGTATTCCAATTTTTATAATAGTTCATTTCGTTTCGAACGTCTTTTGTAATATAATATCTCTTTAATCTCTTCTTTTCAGTTTTAGAACAGACTAAAAAGTGTAATTACTGTAAGTTTGACGTTTTGTTTAAATTATTCAAAATAATAGAATTATTCTGTTTCGTTTAAATGATCTCTTAGAGGATTTTTTTATTAAAGGAATAAAATAAGTATGAGGAATCTAATGAAGAGATTGTTTTCATTTACGAATATATCAGCTCACAGAAAAGCTGTTCGGTTTGCTTCTAGTGATACTAAAAAAGAACAGCAGAAAGAAACTGAGAAAATCGAGCCTGTTAAAAGTAAGGTTAAGGATAATTAATTATGTAAAAAAATACTTTCAATAGCATTATCGTAGTACTTTTCTACTTACCCAATCTCGAATTCTATTTTCACTAGACCAATAAGTAATGTGCTGCAATCAACGCTTCCTCCTCCACCTGCTGTACTTATTAAAATATAATACTGTAAAATTTATCTTCAGATATATTAGTGGAAAAATTTGGGCCTATCACTACATTGAGTATAGATCGTCAAACTACACGGAACAGCTTAGATATCCCCACTCTTAAACAATTGTCCGATGCTGTGAATGCATTTGACCAAGACAAAGATGCTAAAGTCCTGGTGATTAATGGAGAAGGTGGCAGCTTCTGTTCTGGATTTGATGTAGACGAGTTACTGGAGAAGGGTTATAATAATATGACAGATGCTGCAGTAAGTTATATAGTTTTTCTCTATAATTATTGTCTTATTTTTCTAAATATCATTAGGAATGCTATAATAAATATAAATTATACAATAATGTTAACGGGAATTAATACGATAATTCGCGTTAATTCCCGTTAACATTATTGGATATCTACTATGAGGTGTTGTCACATTCTTAGATTTTGGAGATATTGGGTAATTATGATCTAGGAAATGGCATTAAAAATTCCAATAATACATTTATTTGAATATGGTTATGTATTTAAGATATCTATGTGTCCTTAATTGATCGGACACTAGTTTTTTTACAGACTGTATAATCATAACTGGTATTTTCCCAGGCGCGGCTTCTCCGCCGACCTCTCTGCGACAAGACTACAATAGCTTCAGTATCAGGGTATGCAGTTGGAGAAGGTTTCGAGCTTGCACTATCGTGCGACTTGCGAGTTATAGAGGACACAGCTGTTTTGGGTTTTCTTGGAAGGCGTTTCGGTATGTATCTGTTTTATATTCTACGCCCCTTAGTATTTATTCACGGAGACGCGAAGCATCGTTGGGCGGTGCAGCATGTACTGTATTCGAACATTTGACGTTATAGGGTGTTTTTATGGAGTAGCGATTTCACACGCGTTTTCTTGAAATGCAGCGTTATTTGCGGCTGAGTCCGCAGATGGCATGGATGCGTCTCACTCGTCGTTTATGCTGCAACTGCTCGCCGCTAAAGAGGATCCACTGGGGATGCAGCGGCGGGCACCGCCACTCTTCTCGCCTCTCCTCTTTATAAACGTTATAATTATTATTTCCTTTATTAGATTTAAAATACATATAAATTATATTTTTAAATACATTCTATATAATTAAAACCAAATATATTTAAAAAAAAAAATCCGTTCCCGCGCGCAGGGGGAACGGACAGGTAGATTTCGTGAAGCAATTAATATTATTTAATATAGAGAACTACGGACTTTAAACAGTTTAATTTTTTTTGCTCGAAAACGGTAACTTTTAGTGAAAAACTTTTCAGACATTTATTTTAGACTTAAAAATGGCCTATCGATTAAAAATGTTTCCTACAGCAAGAATGTTCACCGGTTTTAATCTTATAGGTTTATAATTAAAAGTTGTTGGTATTCATGTATACTAAGGGATAAAATTAGAACGGTTCGAATATCTTTCATGGAACGTGAAATTTTGAGGAAGAACTGATTTCACAAAAAGTGAGGCCCTACCGTCCCCTTAGGCCGGATTCCACCCGTTCACGAACTTAAACTAAGTTTACACCCAAGCAATTTTTGACCGCAGTTTGAAAGCGATCGGGGCAAAATGCGACCGTGAGAGTGCCGCAAATTTTGGGAAGTGGAACCATACATACATGTAATAAATAAATAAATTGTTTTTATTCAAGTGACCATTGACTCAAAATGTTAGTAAGACTTAAAAACTATGTTAGTACACTACATTATAATTTTTGAAACACCGGCGGTGCGTCCCATGGGAGATAGCACCGCAGTGACTCATATATGTGCAATCTAGCCTACTTGCTATCATTCTTAGGATGCTGTTAGTGCTGGCCCGCACCCGCTGCACCAGGGATGCGCACCTCTTTCTCATTGTGGCATAGAAACAATCCACACGAGCATCGGCGAACATCCCCGAAGCACTACAGAAGCGGGGCAGCCCTATCAGCATCCTAAACGCATTATTGTATTGAACTCTCAAGGGCGTTGTACGAGCTTAGAGTATATCTAGCCCACAGGCTGCACGTGTAAAACGTAGTACAGTAAGCACGAAAAAGCGTGAGTTTTACAGGAAGCGAACAGCGTGCAAACCTGCGAGCCAGCATGTTCGCTCTCACTGACAACGCCCTCCGTTCTCGCTCAATGTCTAGGTTATCACTGAGCTGGGGGGTTAACATATGCCCGAGATATTTAAAACTATACACTCTCTGCAGTGGAGGATCGTACAGTGAAACAGGCTGCACAGACTCAAGGTTCCTATCCCCTCCTTGAAATACCATCACGACCGACTTTTTACAATTATAAGTCAGGCCGTGAGTCTCAGCATACTCCTGACATCGAGTAACTAATTTGCGAAGGCCACATACTGATGCACTCAGCAGCACCATGTCATCCGCGTAACTGATATTATTGACGCAGACACCATCCACGTAGCACCCGACCCTGGTGCTGCTGAGCTCACCAATTAGGTCATTGACATACAGGTTGAAGAGCGTTGGTGAAGTCAGCCCCCCCTGTCTTACACCGCACTCCAACCCATATGGACGAGATAAGGCCCCAGACCATCGTACGCTATTGACCTGGTTCCCATACCAGAACTTTAAGATGTTTGTTAGTTCAGTAGGAACATTAAGTTTTTCTAACTTCCCCCAAAGGATGTCGTATGAAACCAGGTCAAAAGCTCTGGATAAGTCCAGAAAGCAGGCGTAAACAGGAGTCTCCCTCTGTGTGTAGTACTGGATAGTAATAGTAATATAAATTTTTTGACCAGTGGTCATTTCGGACTCAGGGGGTCATAACTAGACCTCCTATGAAGAAATTTTTTTAAAATTCGACAGAGGTCAAGAAACCATTAGGTAGATCGATTTCATCGAAATCTACCTAATATAAAAAAAAACCGTTCCCGCAGCGGGAACGCACAGGTAGATTTCGTGAAGCAATTAATATTATTTGATATAGAGAACTACGGACTTTAAACAGTTTAATTTTTTTGTATCGAAAACGGTAACTTTTAGCGAAAAACTTTTCAGACATTTATTTTAGACTTAAAAATGGCCTATCGATTAAAAATGTTTCCTACAACAAGAATGTTCACCGGTTAGAAGTTATGATTCTTTTCCCGAAAAATTTTGGGTTTTCCCCCCTCCAGTTTTAGTTAAAGTTTTAATCTTGTAGGTTTGTAATTAAAAGTTGTTGGTATTCATGTATACTATGGGATAAAATTAGAACGGTTCGAATATCTTTCATGGAACGTGAAATTTTGAGGAAGAACTGATTTCACAAAAAGTGAGGCCCTACCGTCCCCTTAGGTAGTGTTGGGTAGTACGCGTCCGATGTACTATTAGGTAACGTAACTTAGCACTGTACTAAAAGCAACGTTACTCATCTTAGGCCGGATTCCACCCGTTCACGAACTTAAACTAAGTTTACACCCAAGCAATTTTTGACCGCAGTTTGAAAGCGATCGGGGCAAAAATGCGACCGTGAGAGTGCCGCAAATTTAGGGAAGTGGGACCATACATACATATATATATATATATATATATAAACTTTTTGACCAGTGGTCATTTCGGACTCAGGGGGTCATAACTAGACCTCCTATGAAGAAATTTTTATAGTGGCCCACCAGCATCGGGTACAGGGATCAAGCTACCGGTGGTTAGGGCTCCAGAGAGAGGAATCTCCTCACAATACGTGCCGTGTCGAGGAGCACTGCCTTCTGCATCAAGCCCTTGACCCAACTGCCTAACGCGAGCCTCTTGAGATGTTGATCGAGGTTCTTGGCAATCAGTCCGTGAACCGATACAACTATCGGAACAATAATTGTCGAATCCACATTCCACATGTCGACAACCTCGTGAGCCAAATCTAAATATTATATATGTTTTTCTTTTTCGGCTTTCACAGGATTCTCGTCATGTGGAATGGTGACATCGATACTTATTGCGCGGCGCTCTGATCGATCAATCAACACTATATCAGGGTTATTGGCTACAATAGTCCTGTCAGTGATGATAGATCGATCCAAGTACAATGTGATATGCCCCTTTTCGAGAACTGCGTCGGGCACATACCTATATTACGGTACCTCTGATTCCACAAGGTTGTACTTTAGAGCAAGCTGTTGATGAACAATCCTGGCTACTTGGTCATTTCTATGCAAATACTCGCCGTTGGCAAGATGAGAACAACCAGAAATTATATGTTTAAGGAATTCTCCGGGACGGTGGCACGCCCGACATATATGTCAACCGTACCATCCTGAGTCCACCAGAGTATGCCGAAGGTGTACATTAAAACCAGCATGACCCAACCGTTATAGGCACGCACCTTATTACTGCCTGACAAAAGACTTTTAAGAACGTTTTTCAAGCTGCCAAAGAAACGCTCCTGTAGCAATTGCTTCCTTATTATTATTATTCTCATTAAAGTACTTGTTAGTAAGTGGACTGTATTTTTAAAAAGTTAGGCGACACGAAAGTAATACGAATTGATACTAGATTTTGGAGATCAAGTGAAAGTTAAACCTTGACTTGCTGAAAGTACTGACCTGGTGCTTGCAGCCATGCAGGGCGACCTTCGGGTGACAGGATCCGGGAAATACGCGCTGGCCCAGACTTACCGTTCTCCCCGTTACCTGACCACCGTATATCAGCAGCTCTCGCAGTTCCTTCAGGCCAGTCAAGGTGTGGCAAGGTCTCTCCAATGCAGTTTAGGGCACGACAAATATATGCAAAATTCGAAACGGAATATTTAACGCTTTTTCGCGCGCGACGCGACACGACACAACGAACGATTTTTCAAGGGGGACAAACTACGACACGAACTTTTGACAGCTCGATTGTCGGTTGGGAGAAATGTTGCTAGACTAGAATTCAAAACTGAACATTCCGCCCACCAAAATACAGAGTATTTTACATAAAAACTAACTACCGATGTTACTATATTAACGACACGTGACGATACTTATTGCTAAACATGTTACATAGGTCGAACTTAAGTGAAGCTCGAACTACACAACTCGAAACTAATATTTAATCGCTAAGAGGTAAAGGGCACAGCTTTACAACTGGCCTTTTGTATTCACCAGTTGCAGTTCGGACGGTGACTACACGACAGACACCATCACCACCCGGATGCAACTTTGTTACTCTGCCTAGACACCAGTTCGATGGGCTACACTGTTCATTGACTATGAGAACCATGGAACCCACCTCAATGTTGTCTCCCTTTTCCGACCATTTATTTCTTTGTTGGAGCGTATGCAAATACTCCAGGTGCCACTTTCGCCAGAAATCTTGGTGCATCTTTTGCAGCAGCTTCCAACGTTGAAGGGGACCAACTTTGACGTCAGTTAAAACAGGTTCAGGCAGAATCGATAAGGGTGCCATCGTCAAAAAGTGACCTGGTGTCAGCACAGAGAAGTCGTTGGGATCGGAACTCAAAGGTGTTAAAGGGCGCGAGTTTAAAAGAGCCTCTATTTGCGATAATACGGTAGTGAACTCTTCAAATGTGAGGCGTTGCGAACCGACTACACGCGACAAATGAGTTTTAACCGACTTCACACCAGCTTCGGCTAAACCAGAGAAGTGTGGACTCCCTGGAGGGTTAAACACGAACTCTATTTTCTTCTTCTGAGAAGCCTCAGCCATCAGCCTGTTGATTATGTTACTCGCGCCGACGAAATTTCTACCTTGGTCCGATATTAACCGAAAGCACTCACCTCGACGAGCAAGGAAGCGGGTGAGCGCGGCCAGATATGCATCAGACTTCAGCTCTGAGACCAAATCAAGGTATACCGCTTTTGTGACGGTACACACGATCACACAAATGTATGCCTTATACGTTCGAGCACCCCGAAATCGCCCGAGAGAAATCGAAAACGGTCCAGCGAAATCGACAGCAGCAGATGTAAATGCCTTCAGTTCATTCACCCGAAACTTCGGCAAATCTGCCATCAGAGGCGGCTGAATAACTCGTGGAGACACACGAAAGCACCTGATACAGGACGAAACGACAGAGAATATGGCACGCTTCGCGCATAAAATCCAAAAGTCCTGAGCGATCAGGTTGTGTAAGGTTTGTAAATCAGGGTGCAAAAACTTACGATGATATTCCTCGATGAGCAGCCTCGTCAGTCTGTGGTCGTGAGGCAACAACAAGGGATGCTTCGTCTCATAGTCCAGGTTGTGACTTTGAGAGAGCCGACCGCCCACCCTCAACAAACCCTCTTTGTCCAGAAACGGACACAATTTACGAAGGGGTTTGGATAGCGAGTTCGGTGTACCCTTTTTGATCATTCGAATTTCTGACGAAAAGACACGCTCTTGCACGTGTCTAACGAGAAACCGAGTCACGAAATTCGTTTCACGAGACGACAAGGCCTCTCCGAGGACCTTCTGTGAGGGGTTCTTCAAATTATGAAGGTAGCGAAAACAATACGACAATATATTGACGATACGACTGAACGACGAGTAACGAGACAGAATGTTATCGATGAAGTCCGAATTCATGGCACTGAACAGTGTCAACACCTTCTCTTCTTCAAATGCCTTGCCGTCTGATTGAGTCACATGCCTCGGCCAATCTTCTTCAGCGCCCGACAGCCAAGTGGGTCCCGCCCACCATGATTCACACCGCACTAGATCAGATGGAAGTAGGCCACGAGAACCGTGGTCGGCTGGGTTGTCATTAGTGGAAACATGGTGCCAGCAATCGGGAGCAATCTTCTCTTGGATGGCAGCGGTCCGATTAGCAACGAAGGTCCCCCATCGCGAAGGGCACGACTTAATCCAAGTCAGAGCGACGGTTGAGTCTGACCAGGCGTAAATTAGATCGACGCGATGGAAATCCTTTAAGGCATGACAGATTGACGATAACAGATCTGATAGTAGAACTGCAGCCAACAGCTCTAAGCGAGGGATCGAGAGACGACGAAGTGGTGCGACTTTCGACTTGGCACAGCACAGGCGCACAATGATCTCTTGCTCATTAGTGAACACACGAAAATAAACCACGGCGCAATAACCCCGCTCCGAGGCGTCGCAAAAACCATGGATTTGGATTTCACGAAATGATTCGATCATTCGACGAGGAATGGAGAGTGAGCTCAAGCACGACAATTGAGATTTTAATTTGAGCCACTCTTCCGCGATAACGTTAGGGATATCTTCATCCCATTGCACTCCTGACGACCACAGGAGTTGCATTAAATATTTGGCCAGGAAGACGACAGGCGATAAGAATCCTAACGGATCGAAAATCCGAGCTATGTCCGAGAGGATTGAACGCTTAGTACAACGATAATTTGTACTAGTCGTTTTGAATGAAAATGTATCTGATTTAGGCAGCCACAGAAGCCCTAAAATCTTCAACGAAACATCATTGACATCCTCGAAGTTACGAAATTGATCCGAGTACAGGTCGGGATCTGGCACGTTTTCCAGGAAGGCTTGGCTATTGGATGTCCACTTTCTCAAATGAAGGCGTGCTGACGACAAAATCTGCACTAGCTCGTTACGAATACGCACAGCACTTTCTACCGAATCCGTGCCTGACACGATGTCATCGACGTAGGTATCTCTATCGAGAATAGCAGCACCGAGGGGAGCGACATCTAACCACTCTTGTGCCAGCTTCGAGATACACCAGAGCGCCTGATAAGGAGCACAAGAGACCCCATACGTCACAGTGAGCAAGCGAAAGTCTTGGACAGGCTCGTCTGGAGATGGCCGCCATAGGATGCGCTGGTAGTCGCAGTCCTGATGGTCAACGAGAAATTGACGGTACATTTGTTTTAAATCTCCAGTAAACACTACTGCGTGCCACCGAAGCCGAATTAACAAATCGAAAATATTCTTTTGTAACTTTGGGCCAGGCAGTAGAGTGTCATTCAAGGATTTCCCTCGAGCGTCCTTAGCACTTGCATCGAAAACAGTACGCAACGGAGTCGAGACTGAATCAGGTCGCAGGATTCCATGGTGTGGAATGTAGAAGAATTGACCTTCATTCGACGAAGGAGCTTCAACCGCTTCCATATGACCACTCTCTAAGTAGTCCTTCATGAACTTGACATAGGCTGTCCGAAAATCAGGGTTTAGACGAAACTTCCTTTCCAAATTTAAGAACCGCTTTAGCGCGATTTCACGAGAGTTGGAAAACCGGGGCTTATCCTGACGGTCATCGAATGTCAACGGCACGACCATCCGACCTTCAGGATTACGACAATAAGCAGCACCCATAAGGTTTTCACACGACAAATCACTTTTCGACAAAGTAGCAGGCTTAGGAGCAACGACATTTTCAATCTCCCAAAACCGCTTTATGTTATTGTCCAAGGACAACGACGACACGAACAGACAGTCCTTATTCACGATATAAGAATCGTCACGAGAACGACAACGATAAGTGTTAACAGCACACTCACCCATTACTATCCACCCGAACACTGTGTTGATAGCTATAGATTGACCTGCCTTGCCTTTCACAAGACCAGGTTGAATGGCTGACGCGAGAGTACTGACATTGATCAACATGTCAATCGGTCCTGGTTCATAGAAATGAGGATCAGCGAGAACTAAATTCCTCAAATGATTTCAGGTCGAAATATCAATTTGACCAGATGGCATATCTGAGCAAATTTGCGACAAAACGAAAGCTTCCAACGAAAATCTACTTGAACATACTCCTTTAGATGGGAGTATTTCACAAACAACAGATCCTAAGGTTGCCGCTGAAGTCTGACCAATGCCATTGACAGACTGCCGATAGTCATTTATTGGCAACTCAAGTTGCTTGGCAGCAGCCTCAGTGATGAAGTTACACGCACTTCCCGAATCAAACAAAATGCGGATGGGAACCAGTTTTCCAAGTTTGTTTTTAGTATTAACAACGGCAGTCGAAAACAAAACCTGCGTGCTACAAGTGGGCACCGATAAAGTTGTTAACGAGGAACTCGCTTTTGGCTCCGGGGCCGTTTCACTGGTTTTGTCGAAGTGGAGCAATGTGTGGTGACGATACTGACATTTCTCACAGCGAACATTCGATTTGCAAAACCTCATTGTATGTGAAGGCATCAGGCACGAAATGCAAAGCTTGATCTCTTTCACCTTCGAGAACCTTTCCATCGGAGTCAGCTTTATAAACCTAGGGCACTTTTCTAAAATATGTCCGGAGGCAGCGCACATCGAACAACTTGATGTAGGTACAGACGGCACAATTAACGACGGTTTACTTTTAATTTTAGTACTAGAAATAGTTGCCTTAGTTCTAGGATTTGAATTTTCTAACGCTTGACTTCTTCGCTCAATAAACAATTTCAAATCCTCGAACCTCGGAATGTCTTCGCCTGCATCAAGCTGTAACTCAAACGCCTCCTTTGTGCTGACATCCAATTTGGACCACAACAAATGATAAAGCATAAAGTTTCTATCAGGTAATTTAAACTTGTTCAAAATATTCAAATTTTCCTCAAAGGTCCTGAACACCCGGTCTAAGTCTGTTTTGGTTCGAACTGGTTCACAACTCAATAAGCGTTCATAGTACACTAACGCTATTTGCCGCTTTTTATCATAATACTTACACAAAGTTTGGTAAGCACTGTCATAATTCGCGTCCGACAATGGAAAACTCTTAATTAATTCATAAGCCGCGCCTTGAACACTCGACATCAAATAGTGTAATTTTTCTACATTAGGCAATGCCCGACTATGAATTAAAGAATCAAACAACTCTTTGAATGTGACCCAATTCTCAAGTTTCCCGTCAAATGGTTTTATTACGATTTTAGGGAGCTTAGCTAAATTCGAACTCTCAATTTGCACAACAGGTGTTGGTTCGGTCACAACAGTTTTTCTCAATCTAAGTTGAATACCTTTCAGACGCTTTTCGAACTCGTGTGACACATGACACTCACTAGCACGAGCTTGAGGACTCAATACCATAATAACTTGCAATTGAGCCTCATGAAATTCCCGTTGAATGTCTAACAAATCCTGTTCAATGTAACCTGCTAAATCGGAGTTCTCAATAAACTCTAAACGCATTATTGCATAATCACGGGCCACTCGATGCATGTCTACACCCGCTGGGTACATTTCCTTATCACCGTTTTGACTCATTTTTATACAATTACCACGAAACACGTCCTGAAAACAATATCATATGCAACATAAACAAATCAAAACACGAATTAATCTCTAACTTCAGTAACTTCCAATGTCACTTTTAGCACAGATACTTCTAAGCGCAGATAATGGTCAGGGTGCGTTCCGAATCACGATCCTAACGACAGCACAAACTGTATACCGATAAGTTGTCTATGGCAATACTGATAAATATTAAATAACTGTTTTTTTTATTTTTTTATTATTCGAATTAATATAACACTATTTTTTACACTGATACGAAATATTAAATTATTATTTTCAAACAGTTATTAAATTCAATTAAATTCCGAACGAAATTATGACTTGCACAACGAAAGACTGTGGAATGCGAAACGATATGAGAATACCCTACTTTTTGGCGGACGAAAATTATTAATACGAAACGATAAATTTTACACCAAAATACACAGGAATTACTACGAAACGAAAATATAACGAAATATCCACAGGTTACTTCCTCAAAAATCCGGCCGAGGGAACAAAGTGTTAGTAAGTGGACTGTATTTTTAAAAAGTTAGGCGACACGAAAGTAATACGAATTGATACTAGATTTTGGAGATCAAGTGAAAGTTAAACCTTGACTTGCTGAAAGTACTGACCTGGTGCTTGCAGCCATGCAGGGCGACCTTCGGGTGACAGGATCCGGGAAATACGCGCTGGCCCAGACTTACCGTTCTCCCCGTTACCTGACCACCGTATATCAGCAGCTCTCGCAGTTCCTTCAGGCCAGTCAAGGTGTGGCAAGGTCTCTCCAATGCAGTTTAGGGCACGACAAATATATGCAAAATTCGAAACGGAATATTTAACGCTTTTTCGCGCGCGACGCGACACGACACAACGAACGATTTTTCAAGGGGGACAAACTACGACACGAACTTTTGACAGCTCGATTGTCGGTTGGGAGAAATGTTGCTAGACTAGAATTCAAAACTGAACAGTACTTATTATTATTTCAAATGGAGACACCGGAAGCCGGACGGACGATCCACCCACGAAGCTTGTGGGCCACTTCATCCATTTCCCCAACCCCATTATTCCAGCATTCACGGCGCCCCTTCTAACATTTTTGTATCCTTGCAGAATCTTGCGATCTGTTCCACCTCCAGATCCTTCAACTCCTCCGTGTCCAGTGTGTCCGATCCCTAAAGTTCTAATTACTGAGTAGGTACAGGGAACAATCGGCCAGCTGGTGGAAACAGGTCTCTTCTGTCTCCAAGCACTCCGGCCAATTGGGGTCAGTCTTCACTCCGATCACTGTTCGGTGTCGGTTTAGTCTACAATGTCCTGTTATTGTTATTACTTCTATGATGAGCCTCATGTTCCCTCTTGAGAGTTTGGTCAGTTGGCTCGTCTTTTTTTTGTCGATGCCCTTGATAAGGATTTTCGACTGTCTCATGCCTGTCGATGGTCTCCATCTTCGGTTGGCTTCAGCTGTAATACTGCAGCTGATTATTCCGTCCGTGGTTCTGTGCGACATTGGGAGCCAGGGCTCTGGCCCCATCAAGCTTTTATCGGCGCCGTCTCTGGCTAGTTTTTCAGCTGTCTCGCCTGGATGCCCTCGTGTCTGGGCACCGAGGCGATCGTTAAGTCGACTTTCTTAGCCAGTTTCTCTAATCTCTAGTGACTCTTTATATGCCTTTACGATTGCTGAGGTCTTTTCCACATTGCTTAGTGCCTTTAGCGCCGCCTGGTTGTCGCTGTAGACGGTCACCCTGTTAATGTTATTCAGGTGTTCGACCAGCTCAGCACATTCCTTTATGGCGTGGACTTCTGCTTGAAGGACACTTGCGAATCTGCCTAAGGGTATCAATCAATCAATTTATCTCTGATCAGTCTTCGAAAAAAAAACATCATACATTGTGATATGTTTGTGTTGACGTGTGCGATGACAGGGCCACTGCACTGGTCGCCGCCGCAACGTAAATAGAAAAACAGAAGCCACGCTACACGCTCATCCTGTCTCCTCTGAAAGTAATTGATGTAATTATGACTAGGGCGAGCAGAGAGAAATAAAAGGGTCGATTACAATATATTAGATTATAATTGGCGATATAGAACGTTACATACATTTATATTAGGTATTGGAAATAATGAATCTCAGGGAATGGATTCGTAATAAATATTCTGCCGTGGCGTTGTTCGGTCCGTTGTGCAAAGATGGTAGTATGCACTTAGCTAGTGGACACGTGGCTAATGTTGCCGGCGTGCCAGGGTCTCCGCTGGTGTGCCTCGCTACCGCTATGATGGTGCGAAGCCCGGTGCGAAGTCCCTGGAAATAGAAAAAGTGCGGGTCAGTTTGTCACTAGGTGATTACGTCCAAGTGACCCGCTAAAATAGCAGGTGAAGAGAATCTCCCAGCGGCAATGCAGCGTAGCTAGAAGCTATAACTAAAAATAATATAATAGGCAGCACAAGCTGGTGCCGCGACCTCTGACCGTAGGGGTCATCGGCCTCGTGGCACTAAATAGGTAGGCTGAAATAGCACACAGTAAAATAAAATATATATATATAGCCATGCATTTTAGCAGGCAATAAGCTGCACCGCTGGAAGGTCTTCACCTGTAGAAAGAAGTAGGAAATGTTGATCTCAAAACTTACCCGGAGCCGACAGCAGTTGGCCACGGGGTCAAAGTGACCTTCCTCGGCGAAGGTTGCCAAGGAAAGGAACGATATAAGAGCCGTCAGTTGATAACTGGGCTAGTGCTGTCCAATCTCGCTTGCACAACCATAGATAATTAGTAATATATTATAGAAACATACTAAAATATCGATTAATTTACGGATATTGTTTAATTTGATTTGTAAAGAATCCACAACAGTACAATGTAAAATACATCTCTGCTTACCCTTCGGAGATACAAGTCGGATACTTATCGTTATCTTTATTTTTATTCAGGTGTTCCCCAATCTATTTATGGTGGAAGGAAGCTAACATCACTGGTCGGTCTATCCCGAGCACTCGACCTGCTCATCACTGGCCGACTGATTTCTGGAACAGAAGCCCATCAGTTCGGGCTAGCCTGTAAACTGACTTCTACGGGAACAGGTACTGCTATGAATAGCTAATCATCTGTAAATTTAGATCGGAAAAAGAGAACATCTAGGGCGGGACTTGAACCCGCGACCACTCCCTTACAGGGGGAAGGCTCTGACCAACAGCCACCTAGACACGTCCCAGATATTCGAAAGTCCCGTCCTAGAGGTTTTTTTTTCGATATAATATATAATATATAGATTTAGACTAATTGCTTAAAAATTTAATAGAATTAATCATCTGTAAGTCGTGATGAACCTCTTGGTTCTGAGTTAGGTATATAGGTACTGTTGAGGTATCTAGTAAATAGTCGAGACACAACACTACAGTTACACCCACAGATCTAATAATAAGAGTTAAAGAAAAGGGAATGCGAGATCGGAGATAGGGCGAGGTATCTATCAGGCCTTAACACCTTGTGCTTTGTATTGCACAGTTTATGGTTTCAAGTTTTTTGGCGTGTGCACATTAGTAGCAAGGAGATGGGAAGAAGCGGCAACATCGGTTCTGGCAGAAAACTGAAGCGGTAACCCTTGTATACCTATTATTATTTCTATGGGCTTCCCTCACCATCACACTATTTTTAATTTCAGCTCTAGGTGAATCAGTAAAACTCGCGAAGTCGTTAACCAAATTTCCTCAGAACGCACTCATTATGGACAAGTTGGCCTGCGTCAATTCACAACTGAATCCGAACAGCGAGGAGAGTATGAGGGATGAAGCCGTCATGACTAGTCTCCTGGGAAATGCTATTGTTGATATCTCTGAAGGATTGAAGAAATTTCAAGCAGGTTGGTCTAAGGTACAAAGGCCTCCATGAGGCGCTATAAGCAATTGTGTTTTAGGCCGCGATCCAGAGTGAGAGGGATAGAGCTATAGTCTCCATATAACTCCATCCCTCTCCCTCTGGTACGCTGCCCAAAACAGGATCGCTTATAACACGTCATGGTAGGAACGGGATAGGAAAGTGTGTTTACAGGAACTAACCCGATCCTGACCAGACTTTGAATGGTCAGTCTAATGAAATTGAGAACTAAAGTACGCATCTACTTACCCTTTCGGAAGTCTAAATCTTACATATTAACTTCATTTTATGGAGTTTCACAAAGGTCTTCAGGGCCCAAGCCAAGCTTATCTGCAAGAAGAAACACCTCATTGCCAGACGAGGCTCTGGCGCAGACTTAAGGCTCGGGATGGGTGGTAAGACGGCGGTCGCTCCTGCAATAGTCATCCAAACTGTAGGAGTGGGAGAGACATATTAGTCTTCAGAGGCCACCTGGCCTGTCTTAGGAATAATTGTTCTTCAGAGACTCACGGGTGCCTTGAATTAACCCCTAAATCCTTATGCTCCAGGTATTGGTAAACATGGTAAATTCTATAAGCTGACCGAAGTGCCATTAAAAGACTGGGAGTTGGAAGACACTGTGGAAGAAATCGAAATAAAGGAAGGCCACAGGAAGGGAGACCAAGTGCAGTTCCAAGAGAAAGAGGACCAAGTGCAGTTCCAAGAGAAAGAGGACCAAGTAAAGTCCCAAGAGAAAGAGGACCAAGTGAAGTCCCAAGAGAAAGAGGACCAAGTGAAGTCCCAAGAGAAAGAGGACCCAAAGAAATAGGGATTAGGAGTTAAGTTTATTGTTATGCAGAAGGTTTTATGTTGCTGTTGAATCTTTTTATACAGTATTAATGTTTGGCATACTTAGTACAACACAATTGCACGAAGTGGGAAATTCATTGCACAGATCTCTAGTCAATTGTGGGGAAACGCCTCAATACTTGAATTAGTCCTGTTGATGTGGGGTTGTTGTACATTTTCACCTAAACTCTATTTAAATTTCTTTTTTATCTCATTTGCTTGTTTCAGAACGTTCAATATGATTACGGCTTTGTTGTCAATTTTAAAAACCAAACAACTGAATTGGCTTCCTAAAGATCCTTTCTTCATGCTTAAACAGGACAGAATTCGATGCTATCTGGCATCAAGGTAGCTTATACACTAAATAACCACTTAGGCTACTTTTTCATGAAAGAATAAACCATGGGTAAACTGCGGGGCACGGCTATTTGGTCCATATTAGTCGCAAAATTCCAGAATAATCTGTGAATCAAAAACTATTTTTTTCCTCATCAAAACCTATATCTATATTGCGTTTTGATAGGCCCTTGGCTTGTACCTACTTGACGTAGGTGAATTAATTTTGTGGAATGAAATAGAATGACTGAAGGAATGAAATGGTATTAGGTATTATGAATATTTATTTATATTATGGTATTAGGAATATTTATTATTACAACTTAAAACTTTCTATATAGTGTATAACGAATTTGTTGAGTTTGTTACTTTGTATTAAATTGAAAACTCAGTTATTTGCATTTTTAATTTCCTTGCACTATTTTTTGTTATAATCCGCACGCTGAATGATGATCCCTATGACAGTTCGTTAGCGCTTAACATTGTACTGACGTCCTATCACATCAAATCCTTTAGAGGTCCATTAAAAAGTCGAAAAAATCATAATTGTGTACAATTGTAAATTATAAAAATGAATATTAAGAAATTATTAAGTAATGTTCGGAAATAATAGAAAAAAAACTCAATGCAAATGTACATGGTACGTGCTGCAAAAGTTACGTCGTCAAGCTGTTATCGACTAAGAAGGGACACATCGATAAACAAAATATCGATAATTTGTTGGAAAAATAAAACAAATGCTTTGAGTTTGTATTTTATTTATATCAATCTGAATCTGATACAGGGTCAATCGGATCTTCAAAATCTGAGTCTGAACTGCAGCTATCCGTGACGTTTATTATTAACGGTTGGTCAATGATATTGTCGTATTGTACATCTCGATCCCAGTCTTGTAAGCAAATTTTCTTCGTTCTTTCGACCACTTTTCGCCAATCGTCAGCTGTCACTTGAGCGCAAGCTTCTTCCAATAAAACCATCATTTTATTTGCCGTGAATGGCGGAGTTGTGTTATGCCTAGCTGCATGACCTAAAAATATTTGTACATTTAGTAATTATTTTTAGAAATATATGCATATACATAATATTATATAAATCAAAAATATGGATACCTTTGATCTGCGCCCATATCAACTCGATTGCATTATATTGGCAGTGATAGGGCGGTAACCGAATTACCGTGTGTCCATTTGATTTGGCCAATTCATCCAAAAAATATGATGGGTGCGTCTGTTGTTTGTGAAAGTTCAACAGTCTAACCAACTCTTTTTTTAACATCTGACTGTCAGTTTCCACACCATTGCGTTGTAACCACTCTATAATTTCAGCTTTTTTGTTATTGCTGCTGGGGGGTTTGTTAATTTGAACTGAGTGATATGAAGCATTGTCCATTAAAATATAGTGAGGCTCCTTCAAATTTTCTAATAGTTTTATAAACCATGTCTTAAAGTTTTCGAAATTCATTTCCTCGTGGTACTCCGTTGTTTTCACTGACTTAAAAGCCCACAGGCAATTCGGCACAAAACCTGTAGCTGTGCCAGCGTGGCAAATGATTAAGCGCTGGCCCTTTCCTTCAGGAGTTTTTGTGCTGGATTTGGCTGTGTCATCCGTCCATGCCTTACCTACAGTATGATTGGCGTTCAGCCATGTCTCATCAAGGTATACTACCTTCTCCCAGTTATCAATTTGTTTGATTTTGCGAAGAAAATCGCATCGTAGTAAAGCTATGTCAGTACGCTCCATTAATATTTTTCTCTTGTCACATTTTTTATAGCGGAATCCACATTTTTTCAAAACAATTCTAAGAGAAGTAGCACCGCCTTCGAAGAGTTCTGCAGCTTTTAATGAAGATAATAACTTCTGGCCGGTCGGTAGTTCACCTCGTAGGTAGTAACCATAAATATGATTGCGTATAGCATCTAAATCAAAATCATCAGGTTCTGTTATATGACATAACCTTTTCTTTTTCTTCTTTGGTGTTAATAGTTTATTGTCCTCCATGGACGACTCCCCAAATTTTTCCTTTGTTATTCGAGAAACAGTAGCCTTTCCGATTCCTAGAGCATCGGCTACACGATCGCGAACATTGTCAAGCGGTAACAAGGGTCCGCCATTTTGTTGTTCACGAGCAAAAAGTCTCGCAAACGAACTACAAACTCGCGAACTTCACTGTTGAGAACAGTTTTCCGCTGTCTTTTCGGCATTTTGCAAAACCGAAAATCAACAAACAGGTAACAGAAAATCAACAAATAACACAAAACAGCGAAAACAGAAACAAAACTCAGCTAACAAAGAAAGACGTGGCGCATACAAGGCGTTAGAGCACTCGTATGACGCGATGTGATGCGGTGTGACAAGACAAAACAGACTGACAAGACATGACATAACTGAATTAAAAAAATACGGTAGGTCTATGGCCTCCTTTTATATACTTTTCCATGTAATCCATAATTGCCAGCTAATTATGAATTCTTTAAAATTCAATTCAAAAAGAATTTTAAATTCTTTAAATTGTGCAATTTGAATAAAAATTAAAGTATAGTAAAATAAAAATATAATAAGGCTGTTACTTTTTTATCTAGTGTTTTATGTCCATCAATGCGCGTAGTCTTTTTTTCAAAATAAATAAATATTGCTTATTATGTTGAATGACCTGGCTGAATGACATGACATTTGCCTGAAAAAAACAGTATTTTATCGAAATTGTTTCGCATAACTAATACAACTGTCAGTTGAAACGTCATAGGGATCATCATTCGGCGTGCGGAGTATAGTTGTCATATCTGATGGATTTGGTAGCATCAGCAAAAAAAGACAAATAAAAATAATACAATTTATTAAAGTATAATCTAAGCATCGGCGATGCCCTTTTGCGCCTGGTACTTGTAGTGCAGCTCGGAGCAGTCCTCGTTGGAGATGTTGACCCAGCCCTTGTCGTTGATGTGGTACACGCGCACGATACCACCCGAATAAGCGTCGCGGTGCGTCGCGTGGTAGATGGCGCGCCGGCCCAGTTCTGAAAATAACGAGCAATAAATTCTTAGCTTGTGTAGGAACTAGGGAGACCAGACGGTATTCGCTTTCGGCAAAACAATAAATAGTCCTTGGGCTCCAAAGTGCAAACTTTGTATGCAACTGGAAAATTGCTATGAGGATGGTGATGAGTATTTAAAAATAGAATAACAACTATGGTTTCTAAATTGTTTTCTTAAGTAGGCTTTCTACCCCCTCAATTATCACCACTGAAAGAGTATGCGCGGTATGATGTAATAGTTTCCATTTTGCCATTTATGAAAAAATTAAACTTATTTGACTTAGACAGTACACTTATTGTCAATTTTGCCTATACATACTCTACTTCCTAAACAATGAATTCTGATGTTACCTTGCGCATCAACATCAGACATATCCCAGCTGTATCCACTATCGAGCACACCGAAGGCATAGACAGATCCTGAACCGACGGAGAACACCTTACCGGGCGTGCGCGTGCCTTCACTGTCCACGTAGTACAGTTGAGCTCCCTGCAAATAAATAACACAAAAGGTCTTAGGTAAAATTCCAGAGGGGTGTGTGTTGGGTAACCTCCTCGAGTGTCGCTCCGATTCCGATCCCGCTGCAGTCCGGGGGGAACGGAATCGGAGCGGCCGGTACACCCTGGGCGGCGGTCAATGGCTTCCCCTTCACCCCTTCATAGGGTTGGCATTGATCGTCGGCCAATACCCAACGTGGCGAGAACACATCGCTCTCCGTACTCCTCTGCTTTCAGAGGAGACAGGATGAGCGATGCTGTTAGTGGTGAGATGGCCCAGGGTCAGCCGGGGTGCGAGGGATATGCTCTATGGGTAACCTTACACCCCGGCGTCTGAAGACCCGAGACGGCGTGCGGTTTTAGTCGGTGCAAGCCCGACATAACCGCCCCCGCTGGCCGGCGGGGGGGTATCCGAAGGGATTTCCGCACGATAAAAAAAAAAAAAAAAAAAAGGTCCGAAGGCAACACCAGAGGAATCTCTGGTGTTGCTAGAGTTTATAGGCACCAGTAGTTCCTTTGTTTGATAGCTGAGTTAGTGGTATAGTATTTAAAGTACATTTATGTATAAACAACAAGTCAAAATATATCCATTCTGATCACTTTACTAACTGCATACTTGGTAGTGTCCTAGTTTAAAACATGGATTCAAGTTGACCTGTCTAGCTAAATTAATTAAATAATCATATAGTCACTCACAGCCCAGCATGGTGTGTATGTTGTGCTAAAGTTAAAATTGTATAGTGTTGGGCTAAAGAAGCATTTGTAAACATGCCTTTGGAATTACAGCACTTATTGGCAAAATTCTTTGAAAGGTAGAGTCGCCCTCAAAAGTCACCTACTAACAAAATGTACACTTGATCTTTATGTTGAAATAAATCAATAAATAATTTGGTATATGATTATTTTGGTGATCTTCAGAGGACAAATTTAATATTTTCCAATTTTTGTTTATTATTTTATGTAAGCTTTAAGAGCTAAGGGGGTCAGTAACTTGGAATGTGTTAAGCTAATACTGATGGCGGCTTTACATTATTCCAAATGGACTTATGCTATATCATATAAAGAACTCATGCAAACTGAAACGAAGCAAGGGCAGGTTGTTAGTAAACAATAAATTCACTCTATTGTTTTTGTAATGCTTGGGAGGAAAAACTTAGATAGTTCATGTTTTGTAATTATCTTACGAAAGATAGAACTTATGCCTAATTAAAGGAATGTGTTAGCTACATTTCTTGTTAAAAGCTTTTCTCTATAGATCATTCCAGTCTCTTACTCACCCTCTTATCAATACCAGCCAACATCATGCCCATACTGAGACCCATGCCTTTATAGTTGTAAACCATGTTAGCCATCAGTTTACTGGCGGCTGCCACAGAGATACGTTCCCTATTACGTAGCTCATAGAGGCGACATTGTTTGGCGAGTACACGGTCCCAGTAGACACAGTCAGCTGCACCACCTGCCAATGTACCTGAGTAGAAAAAATATATTGAGTTATTTTTTTTTAATTTTTAGTGTAAACCCACTGTTTAGTCAATTGCCTCTGAATACTTGCAACACTAGATGTCTGAAGACTAAATTACTTGTGTGTTGCCACTTGTAAGGAGAAAAGTGATAGAGGAAAATGGAAAGGAAGGTAAGCATCTAACACTGGGAACTTATGGGATCGGCCACACTGGACACGGAGAAGTTGAAGGATCTGAAGGTGGAACAGATTGTAATGTTCTGCAAGGATACGAAAAGGTTTGAAGGGGCGCCGTGAATGCTGGAATAACCACTCTCTCCCCAATAGGAGGGTTGGGGAAATGGATCAAATGGCCCACAACCATTGAGGGTGGATCGTCCGTCTGGCTTCTGGTGTCCCCAATTGTAATAATAATAATAAAAAAGCATCTCCCACACATGAATTGCACCATAGCACTACTTCCATACCACTTCTGAAGGCCACTTTGTCCATTTCATCATAAAATGTCAAATTATCCAATGGTAGATGTGCATAATCATTTGTAGTTTATTCAGATTCTTGAATTTTTTAACTTTTGTTAAGTTGGAAGTTTCTCACCTAGTAAATAGTCATTAATCTCCACAATCTTCTTCATGGACTGTGAGCCGATGAACTGACCGCCTGTAGCACGGGAGTCTACTGCCAGTAACACTCCTCCCTAAGAAACAGAAGATAGATATATTCTCAAACTTGGCTCGTGGCTTTTACAGGCACATGCACAAGAACTTAAGAAAGTTTACTTGAAATTGGTTGAATAGTATAGGAATGCATAAAATACAAATAAATTAACATTCAATTTTATATAAGTATACTTACCTACATTATTAAATATTGACTCATGTTGTTAAACATGTGCTATACTTAATACATAAAAAATGAAATGTCTGCCTGTCTAGTACACATGCACATGAAAGGTTCCTGATTAAAAACACATGCATAATAAACCATACTGGTAGTCTAGTATTTTGAGATTAATTTAGTAATCACCAAGAGACACTTCCTGCCTAGTAAGTCTAGTAAGGTTGGGAAAAAGTCAGGAAGTGTTTATGATTCTTTTTATATGCATTAAATATAAGTATTTTACAAGTTCCGCCCAGTTTAATGACTAACTATGAATCAAATCGCTAATTACCCTTCGAATGGATATTTATTTTTTCAAGTCCGACTTCTAGTTTCTGAGTTTATAGATGTGTACATTTCAGATTGATAGTTCCTAAATTCATCAATTTACATACTCAATTTGGAGTATTATTTTACCAGAATATAATTATTAGCAAAATATTCTAACTAAACATTCTCTGGTTATTATAAAGACCTATTTGGGACATTTATAAAGTTTATATCGCATTTGAATAAGATTCAAGTTCAAAATAGTATAGGTTTATGATCGAAGTCTCTTTAGGCCTTCCCTAATTTTATAAAAATAGAAGATAGAACGGGTACCTTATAACGGAAGCCAAGAGTGGTAGTGCCATGGTCAAATTGGATTTTGATCGCCTTGCCTGTTTCATCTCTCTTATTGAACTGCGCGAGTGTTTCTATCGGCTGTTAAAATGTATTATAACACGTTACACATGATTTGAGACAATAATTTGGGTGTTTTGTAGTGTTATAACCTTTACTTACATTCGAAAACGGTGGTGCCGCGAGATGAGCGCTATTTATGAAGTTCTGGCTGTATCCAATCACATCATTTTGGAAGGAGGCAAGAGAATCAACGGGTTTCAAGTTGATTTTCTCATCTAAACGGCACAAATCTATAAGAGCCATTATTGTTTTGTGATTTCAAATAAACTTTTCTTGAATGACAAGCGAATTCTCCAAAAACGCCGAATAGTCAAGCTTGACATTTTGATTTCGAAGTTGCTAGTAATTAGAAATTAAAAAAGTAATTTATTACATTGTATACATACCTATGCATTAATATAATATTTACGAATTTTAAATTTTAGTAAATTAAGGTATATTTAAATTTATTATGTTATGATCTTTAGCAAAATATACTAAGGAATGTCGAATCGAAATACCTCTTGTAGATTTAATAGCGACATCTGTACTTGCTAAGAAGAAACATACAATAAGAATCTACTGCACACTAGATGTCACTACATGTCCTATGGAAGCTTTTGGTTGTAGCCATCTATTATGCTGTAGCGACAACCAATATTTTTACCATTCTCTCAATATATACTGTAAAAGTTTGTAAGAAAGAAACGTAGATTAACTAATACAACAAATTAATATAAGTTCAAGTTTGTATTATGTTTTGTTATATATAGGTCTCATTGGTAATAATAGTGGTCGTTGCCTTATTCTGAAATACGAATTAGGAATTATATCTATTGCAGCACTAATTCGTTAATGAATACTTCGCGGTCAAAAATTATCAGTTACAAATTCAAAGAATCGCTTTGGAATAAAATTCGTCGAATACAAACTGTGCCTAATAAATAGCAGAGAAGTTAGCAGACCTATTATTACACTATGAGTCAGAGTCGATACGATCTTGTCGATATCCGAAGCCCCTTACTTAAACTCTGTCATTAAAATCTAAGATACGAATAGATAGCGATGTATAATTTATACATTAGTCATTACTTATGTAGTCAGTTTGGAAAGCTATATCAAGATGTTATTTTGGATTTCGGAATGTATAAGATGTAATTAAACATATAATACTTACGGACTTATGGAGACCCAAAATACTCGATTATTTCACTATACTACTGTTAGTATAGTGAAATAATCGAGTATTTTGGGTCTCCACCAATATCATCCGTGTTCAAGTCAAACTCAACTGCAAGCCGGTAGATGTACATGCGGATTCACCATTCTTACTCTGTGAGATTGAAGGACGAGGCTCTGGTGAAGGCTTTCCTTTCGGAGCTGGGATATCAGGCGGCGGTCGCTCAAATAAAAGGCCTACATGCCAAACCAAGAGTCGGAGAAGGAGTAAGCGGACTCCGGGTTCCAAGGTGACAGCCGCGGATGCAACCGGGAATTACGTAAATTATTTTATTTTATTTAAATATTTATTGGTTTCACGTTACAACTATCAATCTTTTTTAAATATGTTATTTTTATCAATATTATAAACATGTTACAGAACTGTAAACTTTGATAACATTTAATTTCTGTAACAGGTTGTATATACCTAATGTTACCTTTCTGAATTCACTACTAACATAATGGAATACACCAATTTCCTCCGAGATGATGACGATAAGTAGGTATACTGAAATTGTATGCATGGCATACAATTTCAGTATACAACTTACCTATTTGTGACATTTTTTTTCGTGGGGAAATCCCCCCGGGTACCCCGCCGCCGGCCAGTGGTTAAGTCGGATTCGAACCGACTAAAACTACACGCCGTCTCGGGTCTTCATACGCCGGGGTGTAAGATGGCCCATGAGGCATATCCGTCGCACCCCGGCTGACCCAGGGACGTATTTGTGGCCCTGAGAGTGGCAAGACTCTTGACTATGATGTGTCAGAGGACTCCTACTAAAAGTTTTCAGGCTTTCAGGCTCATAGAACGTGATTCTACACAATGATCGTTAGTCTAAGCTGTATCAGAGGCTTTTACCTGTTCGGGTCCGTTTTTCATTATTCATGGTTATTACAGGAGCGCATAGAGCCTTGACCGTTGGTCGACAGGTTTTACGAGACACCTCTAGGTAGGAACTACTTACCTTGCCTACAACAAAATAAGTATACTTTCCTATCTACTTAGTTCCTGCATACGCGGCCCCTGTAGCACAGTGGTTGTGCATTGGACTGCTACGACAGGGGGCGCGGGTTCGATGCCCGCTCAGTGCAAATATTTGTATGCATGAATATGTCTATTTGCATTGGTCTGGGTATTTATTTTTATAATAAATAAGTTTAAAAACAATATGCATATGTTTATTCGCATTCTAGAACCCATAAACACAAGCTAGTTAAACTATGCTTACTTTGGGTGTGTTTCCTATTTCACTATAGGTCACTTCATCCGTAAGTATTATATGTTTAATTACATCTTATACATTCCGAAATCCAAAATAACATCTTGATATAGCTTTCCAAACTGACTACATAAGTAATGACTAATGTATATATTATATGTACACATGTTTTTGCAAATAAATATTATCTTATCTTATCTTAAAGCGCTGTGAAGAATGTCAAGAATATTTATTTACTCGAATTTTTGTAAATTGTGATCGTTTCGCAGTGTCATAGCTCGTTCTAGGGATTTAGGTGTTCATTAGATACACTAGATACTAATTATTTTTATTTCATAACTAGCATCGCCGCGCGGTTTTATCTGCGTAATACTGATCCCGTGTGAATATCGGGATAAAAAGTAGTATGTTACTCAGGGATAATGTAGCATGTTCATGGTGAAAGAATTTTTGAAATCGGTGCAGTGGTTTCGGAGCCTATTCAATACAAACAAATAATCAAATCTTTGATCTTTATAATATTATTATAGTTTTTATTATAGTATTTACTGGTGGTAGATATTTGATGACACAAATTTGTCACAAAATTCGGCCGGGTGGGTACCACCGTGCACGATTGCGAAAAACCCTCCATAGTAATCCAACTTCGGTTTGATTGCGTTCAGGGATCAGCAAGTGCATAGCCGGGCAGGGGATTGTGGTCGCAGCACTAGTGGGCCCGGTGGGTGTCACGCGGTGCTGCGACGACAATCCTCTTTTTGATGAGGCCGTCAAGCTGAGTGCCACCATTGTTAACATGGTACGTGTATGTAATGGTGACCCTCTTTCCTGAGACTTTACCTTCAGCTTACCATCAGGCGAGGTGAAGTCAAATTGACGTGATAAAAAAATAATAATTGGATAATATAATATTTGAAAAAAAAAATATGCCTGTTTTGAGTATGATTTTAAACTAAGTGTTTTTATAAACCTAAATATAACACCAACATTGTACACCACACTTAAAGCAAACAAAATGATTATGAAATAAACTAGCATTGATTCTTAGACGGTGAGTTATCCTTATATCATTTGCCCTTTTGATCGTTGCAAGGGTAACTAAACTTTCCTCCCACGGACCACAATGCAGAAATCATAACCCCCCAGCAAACGTACACTTACAAGTTGTTATTTTTTAACGAAATTTCTCAAAAGTTTGGCGCCATCACCCACATCAAAGGGCTCACGTCAAAAAGTTCAGAAATCGTGAAGTTCTACACGGTCACGACTGTGCTAAACTGCATATTAGTACGACGCACCTAGCCACATAAATGATAGCCCCAAAACTCATAATTACGAGATATACGATTTTGGTGAATGGCTTTCAGACCGAAGAGTAACATCCTAATTAATAAACTAGTTTTTTTTTATGTTGGTGCTGTCTAGTGCATCACGCGGTTAAGCAGAGTAGATGGAAAACATGTGGTAAATTTATCTTTTTGTCACCAACTTCAAATAAAGGGGACGTTTTCGATTTTAGTTTAGGCATCATTGATTCCATGTTGTCCGATTTCAATTATTCGATTTGTTTGTTGGTTTGTTATTCGAATTGGTCAAATGTTGATGTTGGTAGATATCTGATCCTCTCGCGTTGAATGACACCGTGTCCGATTCAAAAGTGACACGTGAGTATAATTATTTCATCTGGATTTGCAGTTATCGTTATCTATATCTATCTATAATACCTCTAAACGAGCAATTCTTGTATATACACAACGGTTCCAATGATTTTCATATTTTGAATACCCGGGGGTTATTACTGTTCGGTGTGACGAGCGGTCAGTTTTAGGACTCATTAACTTGCATTCCAGAGGTGCACGGTGCTGGTTGCAATTCATCAGCTCGGACGATGCACGGAGGGTTAGGTTGATTCCCATAGGAAACGGGCGAGACAATGTCATGTGACACGCAACTTTTGGGTAGCTGATTGAGGTGACCATGTGAAATATGATCTCTGGACTAATCCAGAGATCATATTTGACATTCAAATCCTACTAATATTATAAATGTGTATGTTTGTGAAGATGTGTGGATGTTTACTACTCAATCACGCTCGAGCGGGTGAATGAATCTGGCTGAAATTTGATACATGGCTCTGGAAAAATGTGAGAGGAGGTCTGGAGGTTCTCATGGGTTGCGGGAACGGGATCAGATTTCCATGCGGGGGGAGCTGCTGGCGGCAGCTAGTACTTACCTACCTTATATTATAAATGTGAATAATTATTACTATCTGCAATGGTGTCCCGCATTCCTGAGATTTCCCCTTTAGGCGTTCATCAGACGTAGTGAAGTCATATTGTACTGACGTACCCTACATAAAAAAGAGGACCCTGGGCTCCGATGCGAGAGCCTCGTATGCAACCGGGAACAACGCTCAAATGATGATGATAGGACAATCCTAAAATTATACAATTTTATGGTCTTCCTACTAAGTTAGTGAGTCCACCCCGCGGCTGTCCGTAATGCCACAAATTTCAGCGGCACGCTAATAACATCGGCTTGACAATAAAATTGTACCAATTGACCTAAAACGGTATCGTGTAGGAAAGGAATGTTTGAGCTGATGGACCTAGAAAACGGATGGTAATGAGTTAATATACAACCTAAGGGTGTTCTATGAAAAAATGAGAACCTTTTAGCCTTTTCTAATAGGAAGATATGTAGGTATTATTTAGGTTCATAACATAACATAACATAACATAAACTCACGCCTATATCCCCGAACGGGTAGGCAGAGGTGCTAGCACCCACATTTCGCCAGTTTATGTTTAGGTCCCAATGTAATAGGTGGCGAGCCTATTGCCATTAACCGGGCACTTATAAACCTGCGATAAATACACACATAACTTCGAAAAGCATCGAAAAGTCATTGGTGTGTGCCATGGTGAAACCTGGGATCGCACCCGAGACCTCGTCTCAGCAGTCCATTACCCATACCACTAGGCTACCGCGGCTTGAGTGTTACGTTCAGTGTGTGCATAATTTAGAGTGTATACAATGATTGAGTTTTATATATACCTACTACCACAAGCTGTTTGGAACAAAAATTGCTTCACAGTGAAGAAGGCATCCTCTTCGTAATGTCATCTTTATGACACCTACAAACCGTTGAGCATTGTTTTTGGCCATATTTTGACCGAAGATTCAATCATCGTTCGCGTTTTAGATTTTGACTATATGGCCAAAAACAATGCTAAACGGTTTGTAGGTGTCATAAAGATGACATTACTAAGAGGATGCCTGTACAGATAGGTGTCAAATTTTTTATTCATTTTGGCACCTATCTAAGCAAAGGACTTTAAAAGAACTCGTCCTATGTCGTCAAAGCCCTTAGAGCATAGCGGTTACCAAGTCTGCGTCCTGTTCCACTTCAAAATTCTTCAATGTGAAGCAATTTTTGTTCCAAACAGCTTGTGGTAGTAGGTATATATAAAACTCAATCATTGTATACACTCTAAATTATGCACACACTGAACGTAACACTGAAGCCGCGGTAGCCTAGTGGTATGGGTAATGGACTGCTGAGACGAGGTCTCGGGTTCGATCCCAGGTTTCACCATGGCACACACCAATGACTTTTCGATGCTTTTCGAAGTTATGTGTGTATTTATCGCAGGTTTATAAGTGCCCGGTTAATGGCAATAGGCTCGCCACCTATTACATTGGGACCTAAACATAAACTGGCGAAATATGGGTGCTAGCACCTCTGCCTACCCCTTCGGGGATATAGGCGTGAGTTTATGTTATGTTATGATAAGAACCTAAATAATACCTACATATCTTCCTATTAGAAAAGGCTAAAAGGTTCTCATTTTTTCATAGAACACCCTTAGGTAGTGGAAGTGGGAGCGAGAGGCATACCAGTAAAATCTCTCTATAACGTACTTAAAGATCTAGGCCTATCGAGAGCTACAATAAGCTCATTACTATAGGACGAATGTCTAAAGCAGCACTAGTAGGTTCGCATCAAATTTGGTTAGGCAGGGAGGGGAACTTGGGTAGTGAAGGTGAGTGTTGATGTACATCAACAAGAGGGGCCCCTTTTGAAACCTACACTTGGGTCGCAAGTCTCAAGCACTGTCCCGAGTTCCCAACTCAGCAACGCGATGGTCCCAGCACCCGCACGAAGAATCCATGGATTGCTAAGAATATCGGTCTAAAACTCGAAAAACATCGAATAATGTCAATATGTGGAGGGGCTCCTGGCTAAGTGGTAACCAAGTAGGTTAGCATATTGCAAGGTTCAGTAATACAAGCCAGGTCAGTCTCAGGATGGGTGACCATTCTTAACACAGTGACACCCCTCCATGAGATATCGGTCCCGGTTGCCATACAAACATCTCTGACATTAGTTAGATACCACTAAAAAGTTACACCACCAGGTTTAACAATAGAACTTAGATATCGCCAGCAGGTGATGAAGGGTAATATGTCAGTCGCTTCGCGGAAAATATCGAAGCTTGACCGCTTCTTAGTTAGACGGAAAAGCCAATCCAAACTGAGGGGAGAAAAGGCTCGAACAATGAGATGAGTGTCGCACATATTAAAAGATCAACGAGTTCCGTCAATTTCAATGTTAATTAATCAAACCTTTTGTTTCAATAATCGCTGAGTACAAAAAGACGAAGCAAATCGGCAGCTAGAGTGTTTTATTAGCAGGTCGGGGGCCCTGGCATAAAATAATAAAGAATTTACACCGCGCCATTCTACAAGATTTCATTGCAATTAGAGCACGCTGCACTGCGAGACAAAGAAATAGCACAGCGGTGCAACGACTGTAGATTTTGTAATTTTTGTCCAGGTCACAACGTAAATGAAATATACTTTGCAACTTAAATAGAAGTTTCCTTCATAATGGCTTTTATAAAAGCTGATTGTCTGAGAATAATTATTTTTTAACAACTATTTTTTATGGTAATACAAACATAATATGCGAAAACTACATCTGACTTTTGAAATAATAACTTGAAAACATCTAGATTTGACTTAATTCAGATAAAATTTATTTTTATCTTATTTTTGTACACTTTCTACTGATATTATAAACAGAGACCAGATTATATACATTTGCATATTTGCACATGCATTTGCATATTTTGACCATTTTCAGCAGTTATTTTATTGCATATTTTCGCTAAGATTTAGTGATGGCGCATTTTCCGCTCATTTAAGTAGGTATAGTGTTATTTGATAGAATGTAGTTAATATAAGAAATCTACATCATTATTGTCAGCCAAACGACAAATTCAACACCTTAGGAGCCCAAGCGACCAAATCTGTATGCCAGTAAAGGATTTCAGATGGCAGTCGCTCTCATGAAAGCCAAAACAAACCAATTTACAATGAGGAACAGGAGAGCGGACCCTGGGCTCCAAGATTCTCGATTTAGATGTAACTGGGATTGGCACTGGGATAAATAACTGCGCAAGAACTTCATCATGTCCCGCAGTGTACGCGCACATTACGCGCCATATAACGTGAGGAGGCTGTGTGTTTTGCGGCTCGTTAGCGATCGCCTTTACTACCTTTTATACCAGTAACACTACGGGGATACTCCGTTAAGTAATCTCACAGTACTTTTCTGATTCATACACAACAAACACAGCCATGTCTTTTTCTTAATGGGGTAGGCAGAGACCCCTGGTCTCTGCCTGCTATCTGACACCCTGTCTCCTACTCTAGCGTAAAGCCTGCGCTAGAGGATCGTCCGTCAATCAGTAGGTGGCCCGTATCCCGTCAAAGCCAACTGAACCAAATTATGGCAAGGAGAAGCAGGAGAGCGGACACCAGGCTCTAAACATAACATAACTTCACGCCTCTATCCCCGAAGGGGTAGTCAGAGGTGTATTACACACCCACGATTCGCCAGTTATGCTAACGTCCCAATGAAATAGGGAGTGAGCCTATTGCCATCTACCGGGTACATTATTAAGCGAGTATAACTCGCTAACATTTATTAATGCACACATAACTACGAAAAGTCAGAGGCGACTGGGGATCGAACTCGAGACCTCCTCACAGCAGTCCGTTACGTACGCCACTTTTGTATGCACCTGCGATTGGCGCTCGGATGATAAAGAGTAAATTTTCAGAGATGCACTTGTGGAGGAACGAGGTATAATGCTCCTCCAGCACAAATCCGTCAACCAGCAGGTGATCGTGCCTGGTGGGCCTCGGCCGAACGGTTGTCGTTGGGATGTTGTGTATATGTTATACCAGCGCGTGAACTTCACTTTCTGGATTCAGAACCGGTAGTGACGTAGTAGTATTGAAGTAGTTCAACTAACTGTCGCTAGATGGCGCTGGGTACATGTGCATCGCCACCCACTTCTATGACGGTGTTTTCCACATTCATAAAAAATATTCTATAAATATGCTAACATTTCTGAATTTATGTTTAGATACATACATAACCCTGTATCCTTAAAGGGGTAGGCAGAGGTGTAACGCTAACTATATATTTTTAAATATATAAGTAATCTTGGGCATATTTATTAGACCCAAACTATACATGAGTATTTTTGGGGCCTTAGCGGTGTTCGGGATCTAAACCAAACTCACCTATAAGCCGGTGTACCTGCTGCTTCAGGAACGAGGCTCTGGCGCAGGCTTACGAGGTGTTTACCATGGTTACGAGGTTAGAAAGCAGTCGCTTCAATAAAAGCCGCATACACCAAACCAAGAGGAGGAGAAGGAGTAAGTGGCTCCGGGCTCCGATTTGAAAGCCTTGGATGCAATCAAGAACAACTCTAAAATGATGATGAATGAAGATAAACAATATCTGAGATATTGCTTTTTTGGAAATATGCAAACACCCAGATAAATGCAAATAAACATGTTTATGCATACAAATATTTACACTGAGCGGGATTCGAACTTGCTACGTAGCAGTCAAACGCTCTACGCCCTACCTTACCGCTACGCTACACAGGCCCTACATCCAGATAAAATACCTTTTTTTTTTTTTTTTTTTTTATCGTGCGGAAATCCCTTCGGATACCCCCCCGCCGGCCAGCGGGGGCGGTTATGTCGGGCTTGCACCGACTAAAACCGCACGCCGTCTCGGGTCTTCAGACGCCGGGGTGTAAGGTTACCCATAGAGTATATCCCTCGCACCCCGGCTGACCCTGGGCCATCTCACCACTAACAGCATCGCTCATCCTGTCTCCTCTGAAAGCAGAGGAGTACGGAGAGCGATGTGTTCCCGCCACGTTGGGTATTGGCCGACGATCAATGCCAACCCTATGAAGGGGTGAAGGGGAAGCCATTGACCGCCGCCCAGGGTGTACCGGCCGCTCCGATTCCGTTTCCCCGCGGACTGCAGCGGGATCGGAATCGGAGCGACACTCGAGGAGGTTACCCAACACACACCCCCCAGATAAAATACCTCAATACATTTTTCGCTGAATGAGTTATTGGGCAAAGGCAGCAATTATGTTCAGCCTATATATAATATAATACTTATGCAGATATCCAAGTCGTTATAGAACTTAGATAAATCTCCACTGATCTACCATCTTGCACCGAAAAGGTCGTCATTATTCGAAATTCGAACATTAGAAGAGTTAAGAGATATGGTCTTAGAACGTGAGTGAAAGGGTGGGTCGGTAATGATGTTACCCGATGTGAAATACGGTGTAATGTTGCACGCTCCTTATTAATATTCGAAAATAAAGAATTTTGCCATTTGCCCTCCGGGGTGGGGAGTATATTTTTATGATAGTGATGCTACAGGATCTATGGGTTTGTATCGATACCGATAAATCCTGATATTTTTACAAGTTTTTATTTACCTTGCAAAGCGTGCAATCTCAACGCTAATTCCGATTGCATCGAACGCTACTACTTTGGAGCCAGGGGTTCGCTTCCCCAGCTTCAACCAATTTCCTGCAAGCTGGTATACCTGCCCATTAACGAACGAAGCTCTGGCGCAGGCTATCCTCTAGGAATCTGACGGCAGTCGCCCCCTTAAAAGTCAAGATAAACCAAATCATAGAAAGGAGGAGGAGAAGAACGAACACTGGGCTCCAATTCGGATGCAATCGGGGGAATAATGATTTAGTGGGGCAATTATTACATACTTAACTAGACATCATGTACTCCTATTAAACCTACTATTATAGTGATAGTACTCAAGTAGCCATAGGTATAATTAAATTTAACATTTAAATACGTAATGATAGAGCTACCTCTCGGAGGTGTGTTATTTGGAACAGACGATACAATTAATAAAAACAATCATTATAATAAGCCACGCAGAAACATTTATTAAGAAAAAAAAATTGCGAGGTACTATTTTATTTTGATACCGAGACTATATACATACTTATATATCGACAGTTGAACGAACACAAAACCGAAGCAACCCGATATTAGCCAAACTGTACAACTTGATACCTCCAAGCCCATTTCACCAACGAACGACTACAGCGTGCAGACGCACAGCAACACGCCACCGCTACATGGTGGATATTCCACTCATACGCACGAAACGTTTCGGCGACACATTTATTATGAGTACAGCTAAGGAGTGGAATTGCCTGCCTGAGTGTGTGTTTTAATAAAGCTATAACCTCGGAATTTTCAAGTCGCGAGTGAATAGGTTCCTTCTAGGCAAACGTGATCCATCGTAGACCACATCGTCACTTACGACCAGGTGAGATAGAGGTGAAACGTGAGCCTATCATTCATAAAAAAAAAACTCACTCTTCTTTCCGACGTGCCACATCAAAAGCCGGGTACTGTATACTGCGGCGGTAAGGCCTATCATGGAGGATTGGCTAGAGAGGCGACACGGAAGCCTCTAGTACGACGCAGGTGGTCTCCGGAAAGGGGTGCTTCGGGGACCACCTGCATCGGATCAGGAAGGAGCCAACGCCTGAGTGTCATCACTGCGACGCGAGCGAGGTCTCAGGGCTGCACACGCTGGCGGACTGCCCGGCGAGGGAGGCGCCGAGGCGTGACCTCGTGACAGCCATCGGGGTGGGAGTCCTCTCGCTCGGCAGCATGATTGCGGCAATGGCGCGGAGCGCGAGCGCGTGGGCCGCCGCCACCTCCTTCTACGAGCATGTAATGCTCGCGAAGGAGATGGCGGAGCGCGCCCGGGAGAGATTTAGAACTCTCCCGGCCCGCCGTGCCCGCAACTTGCTCGCCGCGCGTCGCAGGCGACTCAGGCGCCGGAGGTCGCTTAACGACCTCCGTCCTCCATGAGCGCAGGCCTGGGGGTGACAGGTGAGGCCGCCTGTCACCCCAGCAGAAGCAGGCCGGGACGGTGGGGCGACTAGCACCCCTCCTCCAAACCGGGGCAAGACGGGGACATCGTGGTTCCCAAACCCGAGGGGGCCATCTCGAAACCGGAGATGGCCCAGGGTCAGTCGGGGTGCGAGGGATATGCTCTATGGGCAACCTTACACCCCGGCGTCTGTAGACCCGAGACGGCGTGCGGTTTTAGTCGGTTCAAGCCCGACATAACCGCCCCCGCCGGCACGCGGGGGGGTATCCGAAGGGATTTCCGCACGAAAAAAAAAAATAAAAAAAATAAAGTGTACTGTATACTAATAGACAGGCTGTACAGAACAAAGGCTTCAGGTTACGTGGTAACCGAGTAGGGTAACATATTGTAAGGTTAATATTAACCTGGTCAGTCATAGGACATGTAACCATTCTTAACACATTGAGGGGTCCCGTGCCTCGGAGAGCACGTTAAGCCGTCGTTGGTCCCGGTTACCATACGAACGTCTATGGTATCGTTACAAGTGGTTAGAGCCCTAAAGCTCAGTCGTTTCACGGAATAACGTAAGTGACCAATATTTATATTTAGGTTTGTTGCATAGTACAACGGTAAGTTTAAGTACGGTTCCTACTCACTTTGTTGTTAGGCACGCGAAATTACAGTACAGATCGATAATACATAAATGTCACAACACTAAAGGGAGCTGGCTCGATGGTGAGCGATAGTAGTGGTCGCGCCGCGGGCTGCGTGCGCGCCACCCTTTCATTTTCTAATTATATAACTGGCAACACCGGCCCGTGCGCGACCGGCCATCGTAACTTCTTCACTTTTGAATTTAGAATTATTATTGCGCATTATGCTCTCGCACGCCGCGATGGATGGACGTGCGTGTCTTTAAGTCGTTATTGTTATTTGTGGGATATGTCCCATAATTTTGAACTCGTCTCTCACGTGATAACATATGTATTATGTATGAATTTATCTTAAAGTGCTATAATTAAAGAAGACCTGTGGTTAAGTTTTATAGCACTTGTTAACTAATGATATCGTATAATAATTGTCTAAGTTAATAGAGTATCATTTTTACATAAGACCTTATTTGCAGTTTTACGAAGGTGTAGTCAGAAGGCTATTAGTAAATATAGATTTTTTAGATTTAGGATGTCTAATTAGATACTAGCTGGCCCTCTCCAACTTCACCCGTTTCACCCCTTTAACCCATATATGCCCGTAATTTAGTAGTTTTCATATATTGTATGGGAATCAACCGGATTTGTTGACATTTAAGGTAATTGTTCCGCTCCCTTGGGTAGTAGCGTGCTGATATATAGCCTATGACACTCACAACTAGTGTGGCTTTCTACTGGTAAAAGAATTTTCAAAATCGGTGGTGTAGATCCAAAGATTACGCTATACAACCTCTTAAAATCACAAACTCACAACATCCCAAATTCACAACATTACAAACTCAAAACATCCCAACATCGCAAACTTTATCTCTTTATATTATTATAGCTATAGCCCGTAGCTCCGTGTGATATACCTTTTTTTTTCATTCGGAAATCCCCTCGGATACTCCCCTACGGCCAGCGGGGTTGGTTATGTCGGACTTGAACCGACTAAAACCGCACGCCGTTTCGGGTCTTCAGACGCCGGGGTGTAAGGTTGCCCATAAGGCATTTCCCTCGCACCCCGACTGCCCCTTCTTTTTTTTTTTTTATCGTGCGGAAATCCCTTCGGATACCCCCCCGCGTGCCAGCGGGGGCGGTTATGTCGGGCTTGAACCGACCAAAACCGCACGCCGTCTCGGGTCTACAGACGCCGGGGTGTAAGGTTGCCCATAGAGCATATCCCTCGCACCCCGACTGACCCTGAGCCATCTCCGGTTTCGAGATGGCCCCCTCGGGTTTGGGAACCACGGTGTCCCCGTCTTGCCCCGGTTTGGGGGAGGGGCGCTAGTCGCCCCACCGTCCCGGCCTGCTTCTGCTGGGGTGACAGGTGGCCTCACCCGCCACCCCCAGGCCTGCGCTCATGGAGGACGGAGGTCGTTAAGCGAACTCCGGCGCCTGAGTCGCCTGCGACGCGCGGCGAGCAAGTTGCGGGCTCGGCGGACCGGGAGAGTTCTAAGTCTCTCCCGGGCGCGCTCCGCCACCTCCTTCGCGAGCATTACATGCTCGCAGAAGGAGGCGGCGGCGGCCCACGCGCTCGCGCTCCGCACCATTGCCGCAATCATGCTGCCGAGCGAGAGGACTCCCACCCCGATGGCTGCCACGAGGTCACGCCTCGGCGCCTCCCACGCCGGGCAGTCCGCCAGCGTGTGCAGCCCTACCCCGACTGCCCCTGGGCCATTTCGAGATGGCCCACTCGGGTTTGGGAACCACGGTGTCCTCGTCTTGCCCCGATTTTTGGGCACTAGTCGCCCCGCCATCCCGACCTGCTTCTGCCGGGGTGACAGGCGGCCTTACTCACCAGGACGGCATCTCCTATTACCTGCGTCAGCCGCTACGAGAGGCTTCCGTGTCGTCGCTCTAGCCAACTCCATAATGTGCCTTACCGCCGCTATTGCGTCGTGCCGTCGCGTGATATACCTACTGACTCCGTTCCCGCAAGCCGCAAGAACCTATTCGTGGGATAAAAAGTAGCCTTGTATTTCATCCACATCCGTTCAGTCATTCGTGAAAAACGAACCTACTTCCAAACTTTCGCATTTAAATAGTAGTAACACGTTTATTAGATGTCTAATAATACAACATATAATATAATAGTCACACCTCTTTCTTCTCTTCTTTCTCTTTGGGGTAGGCAGATACAACATCTTTTCAATTACTATGATCCTGGCATACGCCATTCGTTTCCTCTATTTTTATAATTGATTTCATAGTAATTGTATTAGATAATGTTATATACTCGCAAAACGAATAGGGCGGTTCTTCCTTTGAAAAGGAAAATACAGCGTCCGAAGAAGTGCCTAGAAGACGTCAGCAGGCTATTCCGTAATACTGAAAAATATAGAACCGATATTACACGTTATGCTCAGTTTAGGTCTAGATAGCGCTGTCTAATTTGTCCTGGCATCTTATTGATGATAAACCATATTTGGATTTTTTTATATTTTACCCCTGACGTATTGTATATGTTTGACTCATCATCAATTCATCACTTGGTTATATGTGTATTTTTGGAACTCGTATACAGCTATTATTCTAGCTAACGCTACAAAATAATAATGTATTCTGCGCTAACGCCTTGGAGGTTATTTAAGAGATATCTATTTAATAGATTGTCTATAATAACACGATAGTCGAGATGATAATAATATAAACGTATACATAGGTATGAATATTAAAATGATCTGATTGTGAGCAGTAATTATGGTCATTGCACTTAAAAACTCGTTTGGAAATCTATTCTTCCACCACACGCTCCTCCTATCAATTGAAGCTACCGCAGTGATTAGTGATATCTATGGTAATATGGTGTATTTTGCGATGATTTCTATGTATAGGTGAAGACTCTATGTATATAGGTAAAGACACTTGTATCTATAGGTAAATTAGGTTTTATTAGACCTTAGGGAACAATGACTTTTACGTACACTAGTAGACGGGTTATACGGTACATTTTGGTATTGCGTAAAAAAATGGCGCCCTTGTAACCTACCTACTTTGTTTAATTTCAATTTTTCCTATGAGTGAACATAAAGTAGTGTATGAAACTGCATATAACTTAGGTATTAAAACACTCGAGTCAACCAATTGCCTCATGCGATAAACAGACTCTCGTGTTTTAATACCCCTTCTTATATGACAGTTGCATAAACTACTATATTATTATTATTTATTATTATAGTAGCGCAATCTGACACCTGTGTCGTTGAAGAACAGTGTACATCCGAAGGCCATTAGCCATTGGCACTAAGAAAAATAGTCAATAGCCTTGCTGACCACGGATACCCGACGCATACCTTGCAAGGGGCTCTAGCTTTGTTGCATACTGTATTAAGCTATATGAAGTTACGTAGATACACCTAGTACAAGCCTGTTTCAGTTTCACGGTCTCGCTTGTAATCCACAATCCGCACTATCTGGTGTAATGGTAATCGGTGTTATTCAAATTGATAGCCGGCGGCCACGGGTGCCAACGATGAATGCGCGCGCACTTGACACTGACCGTTCATCCAACATGGCGGATTGGCGGGAAATGTTTTTTTTAAAGCTAATAATGTTAAACGAGCAATATTCTTGTATCACAAATTGGTGCGAAAGTTATCACAGTGTTTTCCCATTCACAACACTTATTAGATAATAGACGGTCTTTTGTTCAAAAACGCGTTAATATTTTTTGCGGAAATAGACATTACTTCAGTATTTTCTTCACGGTGACCGACGTATATCGACCAACTATCATTTCTCAAAGACTTACTATACAAGCTGTTTAGAACTGAAATTATGTCGTGGATACCAATAAAGAGATTAGATAATAAGGTAATGAATTTTGGCGCTTATCTGTATAGTCATAGCGGGACTTTTTGTGTTGTCATCTCATCATCTGTATGACAGCTACAAAAAGTTGCGTGTTACTTGATGGCAATTATTCTGATACCAATTTTTTTGTTCCGTAGCCCGTCTAGTAGTACTATGTAGTAGGTACCTACCTATAAATAGAAGTCATTGTCATCACATTGGTAACTTAGAACTTTACGAGGTAGGTGGCGTAAAGTCACGAAGATACAGGTGATACCGAGAGCCGCAGGTGATAAGATGTATTATAATCACCAATATGTGCACATGAATGGCTCTAAAGTAATTTAATAAACGGTAGTGAAGTTACAGATGGTTGCTGATTGATTCTAATGCGACCGAAATCAAGACGTTTTTGAATAAATCTTTAGAATAGAATAGTACAATATAAATGGCGCAATGCATTGTAAATGACTCGTATTAACGGTACAATAATTAGTTCACTCTCTTACTTTTTGTCTAGATTTGCCTCATCTTCGGTATTGCGGGAGCGACTTACGTATGACCTCCCAGAATCGAGAGAAATACCTGCGTCAGTGCCGCAAATGTACCTTTTTTTTTTTTTTCTTTTTTTTTATCGTGCGGAAATCCCTTCGGATACCCCCCCCGCCGGCCAGCGGGGGCGGTTATGTCGGGCTTGCACCGACTAAAATCGCACGCCGTCTCGGGTCTTCAGACGCCGGGGTGTAAGGTTACCCATAGAGCATATCCCTCGCACCCCGGCTGACCCTGGGCCATCTCACCACTAACAGCATCGCTCATCCTGTCTCCTCTGAAAGCAGAGGAGTACGGAGAGCGATGTGTTCCCGCCACGTTGGGTATTGGCCGACGATCAATGCCAACCCTATGAAGGGGTGAAGGGGAAGCCATTGACCGCCGCCCAGGGTGTACCGGCCGCTCCGATTCCGTTCCCCCCGGATTGCAGCGGGATCGGAATCGGAGCGACACTCGAGGAGGTTACCCAACACACACCCCGCCGCAAATGTACCTTTTTTTTTTTTTTTTTTTTTTTTCGTGCGGAAATCCCTTCGGATACCCCCCCCGCGTACCAGCGGGGGCGGTTATGTCGGGCTTGAACCGACTAAAACCGCACGCCGTCTCGGGTCTACAGACGCCGGGGTGTAAGGTTGCCCATAGAGCATATCCCTCGCACCCCGACTGACCCTGGGCCATCTCCGGTTTCGAGATGGCCCCCTCGGGTTTGGGAACCACGGTGTCCCCGTCTTGCCCCGGTTTGGGGGAGGGGCGCTAGTCGCCCCACCGTCCCGGCCTGCTTCTGCTGGGGTGACAAGTGGCCTCACCCGCCACCCCCAGGCCTGCGCTCATGGAGGACGGAGGTCGTTAAGCGACCTCCGGCGCCTGAGTTGCCTGCGACGCGCGGCGAGCAAGTTGCGGGCTCGGCGGACCGGGAGAGTTCTAAGTCTCTCCCGGGCGCGCTCCGCCACCTCCTTCGCGAGCATTACATGCTCGCAGAAGGAGGCGGCGGCGGCCCACGCGCTCGCGCTCCGCACCATTGCCGCAATCATGCTGCCGAGCGAGAGGACTCCCACCCCGATGGCTGCCACGAGGTCACGCCTCGGCGCCTCCCACGCCGGGCAGTCCGCCAGCGTGTGCAGCCCTGAGTCCTCGCTCGCGTCGCAGTGATGACACTCAGGCGTTGGCTCCTTCCTGATCCGATGCAGGTGGTCCCCGAAGCACCCCTTCCCTGAGATCACCTGCGTCAGTCGGTAGGAGAGGCTTCCGTGTCGCCTCTCCAGCCAATCCTCCATGATGGGCCTTACCGCCGCTATTGCGGCGTGCCCTGCGCTTGGTTGCCCAAGTCGTTCCTTCCACTCCACCACGATGGCCTGGCGGAGCTGGGACTGCACGGCCTCGATTTCTCGAGGCTCGGGGTTCCATCCCTGCTCCCGCGCCTCCTTTCGCCACTGGTACAGTTGCGAAAGGGCTCTCGCTTCCAGGTCCCATGGCGGAGTTCCGGCAAGGAGACTCGCCGCCTCGAAGGAGATCGTGCGGTACCCTCGGATGACCCTGATGGCCAGAACCCGCTGCGGAGCGCGCAGCATCCGCACAGTTCTGGTCCTCAGGGCCTCCGCCCATATTGGGCACCCATACAGGGCCATGGACCGCACGATCCCCGCATAGAGTCTCCTGCAGGAGTCATCGGGCCCCCTCATGTTGGGCAACAGCCGAGCCAGAGCAAGAGCTGTGCCCTTCAATTTAGGGGCCAGACTTCGGATGTGCTCTCCGAAGTCCCATCGGCCGTCGAGCACGAGCCCCAAATATTTCATTTGGGGCTTGATGCCGATGCGATTTCCTCCCACGATAAGACTGGATCCCTCGGGTGGCTTGCTCCGAGGCCCATGGAAGAACAGGGCCTCGGTTTTATGCAGGGCCACCTCGAGACCCAGCCGCCGGATCCGCCTAACGACTTGGGCAACCGCGGTCGTGGCCTTTCGGGTCGCTTCGCGGTACGTCGCCCCGCACGCCGTCACGAGCGTGTCGTCCGCGTAGCACGTGACGGCGGCACCACCTACGAGCTCACCGCGAAGCACCCAGTCGTATCCGATGTTCCACAGGAGCGGCCCCAGGACCGATCCCTGTGGAACACCGCACGACATTTCACGCCGACCGAGACCGGTCACGGTTGGGTAGATGACGGCTCTCTCCGTCAAATACGCCCCGACTATGCGGCGGAGGTAGAGAGGCACTTCGTGATACACGAGCGCCTCCCTAATGCAACTCCAGGGCAAGGTGTTGAACGCGTTGGCGATGTCCAGGGACACCGCCAACATCACCTCACCCCGGGCTACTGCATCCTCCGCCAGAGCCCTCACGCGCATGATGGCATCCACGGTGGAGCGCCTCTGGCGGAAGCCATATTGGCCATCCGCCAGGTCCGGCCCCACTCTTGAGAGGTGCTCGACGAGGCGCTTCGCAATTACTCTTTCAAAGAGCTTGCACACCTCGTCGAGCAACACTATGGGCCGGTAGGCGGACGGCAAGTCCGCCGGGCGCCCCTCCTTTCGGATGAGGACCAGTTTCCCCGTCTTCCACAATTTCGGAAACTGGCCCCGCTCCAAACATGCGCTGAGAAGCCCTCTCAGTCGGGGCTCGAGAGCGTCGTCGACTAGAGCTAGGACCCACGCTCGGCCTGGAATGCCGTCGGGTCCCGGGGCGGTGTGTTTGGCTCTTAGCCTTCTCACCGCCAGCTCTAGTTCTACCCAAGTGACCTCGGGCACGTCGTCGTCTTCCACGTCGGGCGCCATGCGCAACCGAGGCGGAGTCATCCGCGGTGGAACATGTTCCACCGCCCGCGCTGGGAACAGGGAGCCAACAACTCCTCCGAGCAGATCCGGCTGGAGACACCGGGTTAACGGCGGGGCCTTGGGGCGCAGCTTGCCCCTCACCATCCGGTAGGGCCGCCCCCAAGGGTCCCGCTCCAGCGTCTCCAGCAGCTCACGGAAGGCGTCCCGTTTGGAACGCCTTATCTCCGCTCGGAGGGCTCGTCTGGCCTCCCTGTATCCCTCGTACAACTCCGCCTCTCGGGCCTCCGCATCTGCGGGGCGGCGACGCCTCCTACGGAATCGGGCCCACCGGCGGTGCGTGATCACGCAGCCCCGTCTGAGCTGCGCGACCTCCGACGACCACCAGTAGACCTGACCCCTCGGATTATAGGGCGGAGCCCTAGGCATCGCCGCGTCACAGACACGGGTCATGGCCTCCCGGAACCACTCCGCCTCATCGTCTATGGCCGCAAATGTACCTACTGATTAATGAGCGTGGCCCTGATAGTTACGGTGTGTGAATGCGTTTACTTATTTATTTTATTAGCGTTTTATTATTCAAAATGTATACTTTAAAAAAGGCGCGCTAGCGTACAGGCTAACAGGCTGTAAAGTCTTTTGTGTGACAGCAACAACTGGTCAAGTAGGATTTTTTGTTCGGAACAGTCAGCCAAGTATTATGCATTGAAGTCATTGGTAAGGCGAATAACTTTATTGATGAATATCTGTTTTTCATCCGAGCGCCAATCCAAGTTATATCCAAATGTTGCGCTTTGGAGTGCGGGGTTCGGTCTCTTTCACCTTACAATTTGGTTTATTTTGGCTTGCCGTCTGACCTCCCAACTCCGAGAGGAATGCCTGTACAACCTCGTCCGTCAATCAACAGATGTACAGGTTAGCATGTGCCCCGAAGATGTCAGTGGGCTCATGGGAGCCGCTCATGGGAAACAGGTCAAATAAATCGATGAAGTAGGTGTATGGACACCTACTTCACTGATTTATTTGCCCCGTTTGCGGTCGAGACGATGGGTACTTGGAATGCCGACGCTATTTGTCAGCGAATTGGGGCACAGGTGGAGGGACAAGACTGGTGACTCTCGTTTCGGTTCACACCTGGGGCAAAGGTTGGCCATCACTATCCATCGGGGCAATGCTGCCATTTGGCATTTACGCAAGGTACGCCAAGGGTCGGGATATTTAAGAAAAAATATTAAACTCGTTTAATTCCAATTCATTTTTATCAATGACCAAAACGATGTAGTATTAACATAATTTACCCAATAAATGATAAAAAAGCCCGCTGAGTTTGTTACCGAAGTCTTTTCAGGACAGGGCCGCGTTTCGAACCGATGCCGCTGGTCTATTTGCAAAACATTATTTTAATTCTTTGACGTTTTGTAAGTGCCGTTTTAATGATCTATACAGAATTTTGAGTTTGATTTTATATAACGGTACACTATTGTACCCATATATTATGTAGATATCCTATTATTATATCGTGTGTAGGTGTATAATGCGTAAATTCTTATGAGAAACAAAAGCCCTTTGACTTCGGGCGACAGTTTAACAATATTATACGCAAGTTCTAAGATATATTTGTTACTTTCGTTGACCTCCGCGTAAAATCTTAATCTATGGAATGATTAATTGGTTTAAAGTACTATAATTAAAGAATTAAACATAAGGCATTGCGTTTTATCACGTATGACAAGATGGCGCCTACAGCGAAATACTAAATATCGTTGTTAAAAATCGGTCAAACGCACCAATCAAACTTGTAATATGATAACGAGTATATTTCAAATGTTTCCAGTAATTACTTAGAGGGATTAATTGCGATAATTACTTCAGTGTTAGCAGATGTAGATTCGCTTTCTATGTAATTACTTATTAATTAATTGGTTAAATTAATCTTGGTAGGTAGGAAGATGTTTTTTGCGTTCAGCTTATTCAGTAATTCGTACTTTGTTGAAAAGTGTTTTGTACAAAATATTTTCGCTTTTGCTTAGTATAGTTTATAAGACCACCTCCATCTTACAAATTAGGAGTCACCTGACTAGGAAACCTGACTAGAAGACCTGATTAGGAGAACTATTTTACTGAAGTGACAATCTTAACATTACCTAACCTTTCTTTTTTTTTCTGTGCGGAAATCCCCTCGGATACCCCCCGCCAGCCAGCGGGGGCGGTTATGTCGGGCTTGAACCGACTAAAACCGTACGCCGTCTCGGGTTTACAGACGCCGGGGTGTAAGGTTGCCCATAGAGCATATCCCTCGCAACCCGACTGACCCAGGGCCATCTCCGGTTTCGAGATGGCCCCCTCGGGTTCGGGAAACACGGTGTCCCCGTCTAGCCCCGGTTTGGGGGAGGGGCGCTAGACGTCCCACCGTCCCGGCCTGCCTACAGGTGGCCTCACCCCTAGGCCTGCGCTCGTGGAGGATGGAGGTCGTTAAGCGACCTCTGGCGCCTGAGTCGCCTGCGACGCGCGGTGACAATGTTGCGGGCTCGGTGGCCCGGTAGAGTTCTAAATCTCTCCCGGGAACATTACCTAACTTATGTCAAAAGTATTGTGACATCGACTTCAAAAAGCGCGCGAACTATAGATAATTTCGCGCAAGAGAGATCTCTATCTAGTCTGTGGTGCAAGTCACGTGACTAACAGCGGGTGGCCACGTGACCATGTTTACACAGTAATGCGCCCTTTATTAACCCCCACTTCAGAGGGTAGCCGTGATCAAGATAGGGCGGTAAGCTAATAACAGCTAACCCTAATAAGGTTGTATATTAAATTTTGACAAGTTGGGGGCTGTCAAGTTTCTTTATCCGTATCATATTTATTTTTAATCATGAAGTTTAGCATCTTGAAACACTGTTTGGACTGCTTTTTCTAATAATTGAGCTGTTAACACTTTGGCTACTAGTGGGTGAAGTGTCAGACTTGCGATTGAGAGGTAGCCGGTCGCGGGTTGGAACCCTGGAACTCCAACATGAACCTATTACTAACACAGGTCATGTAGTTTAACTGGGCGGCTTATCGAAAATACTAGTAATTTCAGTAACAAGTATTTCGTTACTCTTCAATACGATAATTCGACAGTGTTCTAAATCGTTGGTATATGATACTCGTAGTTGAACAGGAGGAAGTTAAATAATTATAGTGCTTTACAGAGCTATAGTTAGTCTTTCCGTGATCATGATTGACTGAAACCGATAGGAATATTTGGAATTCAGGAGACTAAGTGTATCTGGTACCACCGCATTCCTGCGGAAAGACCAGATTTCAAATTGTAATCATAATCGTAATCCTTTGATTTATTTTGACCACCTTCATACAAGATATTTTATAGCTCTATCTTCTCCTACCAGGCGAGGCCGCTATGGCCGCCAAGGTCTGCCGGTAATCCTGGGGTTATCCTTTCGAGGGCTTACCCGGGGTGCCCGGCAATGGATACGTGGGCAGGACACCGTGCGGTTTTAGTCGATGCACGACATAACCGCCCCCGCTGGCCGGCGGGGGGATATCCGAAGGGATTTCTGCACGTTAAAAAAAAAGGTCTATCTTCTCTTCATCCAAGCTGTGGGGAGGTCAAAACTACTGCTCCTTTTTTCTATAATTTGATTCATTTGGCTTTTACAAGAGCGACTGCCGTCTGACCCAACCCCATGTGAACATTCACACACACACAACTGGTTTATTCCAGTTTTAAAGATAGGCTAGTTATAGACCCGATAGGTGTCGCTGTTATCGAGATCTAAAGATTTGTTCATCAGTAGAAAACCGAAACGAATGAAAAGAAGAATATTGTTCCAGTAAAAAGAAAGGTGAAGATTACAATATGATGCTCTACCGCTATGCCACAGAGAACGACAACTTCGTAGTTGAACGGTCTACCGCGACGCCACAGAGAACGACAACTTCGTAGTTGAATGCACTACCGCTACGCCACAGAGAACGGCAACTTTATAGTTGAACGCTCTACCGCTACGCCACAGAGAATGAGAACTTCGTAGTTGAACGCCCTACAGCTACGCCACAGAGGACGATAACTTCGTAATTGAACGCTCTACTGCTATGCCACATAATATTAATATTATATTTATCTATCTCTATCTATCTGTAGTTTTTGATTTCAAATATTGAATTTGATTCACGACATGACACAAAAAAGAAAATTTCAAGCAATTGTTTTATTTTTCTGAATACTTAGACTCGTACAATACAAACGTATTTTTGATTTACAAAATAACTTGCCTAGTTTGTATTAAGTATAGAAAAATAGCCCTATTCTTCAAAAGTAAATATAAATATTCATAAAGTATAGAGAATAGATTATTGTGAGGCGGTAATCTCGTACGTCAACAGCGCTACAATATTGAGTGACACTTGACATTCGTATGAAGAGGATTTGCTGAATACGATCGAATTTTGGATACGGCACTTTTAGTTGAGCTCAGTTGCAAGAGAATAATGCATTCAAAAGGAGGACAATATTTTCATTAGGTTGAGACCACGTGACGGCAAACGCAGCGTAGGTAGGCCTCCCGCAAGGTGGACAGACGACCTGGTAAAGAGCGCAGGGACTCGGTGGATGCAGGCCGCTACAGACCGGTCGAAATGGAAGTCGATGGGAGAGGCCTATGTTCAGCAGTGGACTTCCTACCTTAATATGATGATGATGAGGTTCAGTTTCTAGATTACTTATAACCATAACCAAAGGGGCTTTTTATATTTGATCAGATATGACATTTAGAATATATAGTATATATAGTATAATATCATAGACTAAAACTTTTATTTTGCCTGGATCGTAATTATTTTGACTGGTGAAATTTGAACGGGAGCTCCCTGTGCGAGAGCGAGGAAACTACGAACTACAAACTACTCCCTGTACGAGGGAACGAGAATTCCCTGTATATAATTCGGAAATACTTATTTTTTTATTACATTTTTTTTTTATTATATATATTTAATACATTATTATTATCACTTATTTAAATGCTGCAATTCTACAATACCACAATAAAAAAGGAAAACGGCTCAGGCTCTTCTTGTTCTTTTCAGATTTAAATTTCAGTAGTTTTATCACATACCTATATTGAAATAAAACTATTTAAACGTATTCTATTGCCATTTATTTGATGCTATTTTATATTTTACATTGATCCCGACGTGACAGGGAGACTCCGCGTGACCTGGATTGCAATGTGTGACATTCGCGTAAACTTCCGACACATATCTATAATTAATATTTTAATAAAAAGTGTGTAATCGCCGAAGTACAAGTAGGTATATAATATAGTTACACCTTAAATAATGCTTTTACCGCATCCAACTTTATCAGATCCATTGTTCCATAAATGAACAACGCGCACCATAGACTCTCTTGTTGATTTTTGTACTCAACAAGGGTGATCAAGCGATCGCGTATTCTGCCTTGTTCCCAAGACTGGCGATCTCTAGGGATATGAGTGGACAAATTTGGCCCGATCGTAAGCCTGTTAGCACCCTATGAGTAGCGTAAATTGTATGATATAATTGGGAACGAGGTGGTTTTATGTTGCAGGTATTTGGTTTATTGGTGAATTGTGTTGTGGGAAATAACAATAACCTCAAATAATATAAGTTTGTATGAAGTATTCTATCTATACTATTACCAAATTGTAAATTAGTTGTCTTAATTGGAGAAATAAAAAAAAACTAAGGTTATGTTATAAATCTTATAAGGTTATAAAAATGAACGCTTCTGAACACAAAAATATTTTTTTCGAAATTCTTGTCTGTTTGTTCGCGATGGATGCAAAAACTACTAAACGGATTTTGATGCGAATTTTTCTATTAGAAAGGTCTTGGTCAGACTTAAAATCTGCTGTATGTTTGTTTGCAATTAGTTAAGTAGAACCGGATATATGACCAAAAGCAATAACCAACCTCCGCGCGGGCAGAGCTACTGGCATCAGCGACTGTCTGTCAGTGTTAAGAATAAGATTACGCTTGCAAGAAGTACGTGTAAATTTTTGGGTGTGAAACATAATATGTAATCATACCAAATAACATTATCGTTTATAATATTATTCATAATATAATATTTTAAAATATTAAATTCTTCTCTTCATTCGAGCTCTAATCCCGTTTGCATCCACTTGCACTTCGGAGCCGACGGAGTATTCCTCCTTTTCATGAATGTGCTTATCTTGAGTTACAGCGACTGCCGTCTGACCCTCGTGGCGAAAACTAGAGGCCATGATTGATAGCAAAATAATTAAAAAAAGAATTAGAAACGCAAAAATCATTTTCTTTAAAAACATCATAGCCAGTTTCGGGGGATGGTGTTTGGATGATGATGATATGGAAATTGTACATGCATTCAAAATCTCAAAATATGCAATTTGACAAGGTGTAATGTATGGGGCCCACCTAGATTTGCGGGGTTCAAGTCAACCTCACCTTTCGCCTGCAAGACGGTATACCTGCTAATTTGTGGACAGCAATTGCTCCCGTAAAAGCCCAAATAAACCAAATATGGAAAGATGAAAATGCAAGCTTTGAATGCAACCGGGATTGGCACCTAAGTGATGATTATTTTTGGTCAATCGTAAAAAAATTCTTGGCGAAAATATTGAAGTTAAACTTTATGTCAAGCGTAACAAAAAGGGAGGTTCATAACTTGCGCATAACTAATATTATTTATCGGTTTATGTGTCGTTTCGGGTCCCCAAAAAACGCCATCGTCATTCGTGACGTCATTAAGGAATCTGCATAAACGGTCCTTTGTGGCCTCATGACTCCCTAGGGCCGGTTATCGGTTGAAGTATTCTTCTATTGTTATTTGTCGAAATAATGCGTTTATCATGTTAAACGATTATGAGGTATATTTAGCGTATTGTAAAGTCTTAAATTGCATAGCCTTGCGATTTATTGTATAGAAAAATATCAGTAGCTTCACATCAACTATAAGTTTGATAACCCACAGATAAGTGTTAACAGGTTAGTATGCTCTTTTCTGACAGCTCTTCCTATTGCATTCCGAACCAAGGATGTAAATGTAAATTTTAACTATTATAAGTCAATCATCATCAACCTCATAGCGATTTCCCAGTTGCAACAAAAGTTTGCACTCTGGAGCCCAAAAACCACTTATCTTATATCTCCTTATTTGCTGGCTTGATATCGTAAGAGATGACATGAGTGTTAATGATCTTACTGCCAGGGATTCCGAGGACCGTGCGATCTGGAACAGATTCTTATCAGAAAGCGGACCCTGGGCCGGGCAGTGCAACTGGGGCCCAAAGCTGAGATGATGATGATGACACATCCATAAATCAAATTAATTTTAGTTTTCTTGGAAATCCTCTTTTGTTCGTTGTCTATACTGTTGTCAACTGTAGTCAATTTTATTATATATGCTTCATGACCGTAATAGTGTAGGAAGTAGCAAAAGAAGAATTAAGTATAAGTTTAGGGTGAATTGGAATGATCAAAGACATTCGCACATTATAAAGACGATTCACACTGAACCTTCTGCTTATTTCCTACAGTCTGCGAATATGTCACCCTGCGTTATTGTATGCAAATAATACGCATAATTTAGGGTTGTACCGTGTTTTATCTACTTATCTGTACCATGGCTCAATTAGTGGTGGAGATCGAGCCATTATTTCTCTATGAAATATGTTAAATGATTTATTGTCGGCTTTGATGATCTATGTTTGAATAATTTTGAGGGTAGTTCTATGTAACTTGTGGTTGTAGAAGAAACTAGCTTGGCGTTTGTGTCGTAGTTATACCGACTAAATCTTCCACATGGTGTTGGTGGAATTAGACCCAGTGTAGGTATACCCTTGGAGTAGGCTCGGAGTTAAGGGCTGAGAGTACAGTAAGTGATAAAAGTGTGCATAAAAATGTATAATACTTATTGAAAGTTTGATTTTTTGAACATAGCCTTTTTGACGCTATGTTTCTATCTATCTACATTACTTCGGACCCGCACTCTCTACCCTTACCGCCACACTTCTGAATTGTGATATATTTTTTGTTCTAAACTGCTTGTCTAATCATATACATATTATCTCATATCATAGTTTTTGTATTTGGATGTTAAATTCTGCAAAAGACTGTTAAAAGCCAGAATATGCAGATCAAGATAAATTTAATACCCGTAATGACCATATTCTTGGAAATAAACGTTTCTTTCTTTCTTTCTGGACTTATAACCATCCAAAATAAATACTCTTTAACATTTGATTAGATTTTTTAGATCCATCTCTACATTCTCATCTCTGACATGAGTAAACTAAGTACCTACCTACCTACTAACAATATACCAAATAATAGTGAAGGTAATATTATTTGTTTATATAGTTTAGGCATTGGCGCTATGAACACCCGAAATCGTGACAAGAGAGGTCAGGCCATTTGTTTTCCAAAAGGGCACACGCATTAAGTTTTAAATATTTGACCACGTCCTTAAATATTATTTTATTGCGGTCACACATTTATAACCATTAGCGGCGCAACAAAAACTATAACAAACTACTAATTTCACCGAATCTATAAAAATATATAAATCAAATAAAAAAGCAAACACACACACAGAGACTATTAATATCTCTATCCTTATACTTAAGTTCGGAAACGAGGATAATTACAGTCTATGGACGTCGGGCTTAACGTTCAAAAATTAAAAGTTGTAGCGTTCAGCTTGCACGTATCATTATGTTTGCATTATTTTGTTCTTATTTGTCGACCTGAGGTTAAGATGGGTCACGACACATCCCAATTAAGGGTGATTAGGCGTCGTAATTTATTGAGTGCGTTTCAGAACGGTTGTGGCACCGCGGCGCGCTTTGAATCGTGAGTGAGTGTCGTGGCGCCAATTTTCTTTTTTTTTATAAAGTGTTGAGTTGCGAACATGATATTTGAAGCTAAGTGTTTTATTTTAATACGAGTTCATCGATTTAATCATCGCCACGAGCGTATCATAATACTTTTAATAATAAATGAGGCAACTTTCTCTTGGATCATAGTGATAGCTATTAGGCATACTTAAACTTACGTATTACTTTTATGCGTAGGTTTCTTTAACAACCTCAAATTTCATATTCTTACAAATACTACATATTTTGGGCTTCAATTTGGTCATTACAGGTATTAAAAGCATTATGAAAGTCATACTTTTACCATTGATTTTAATCTAAGTATTGTTGTATTGTGTAAAATGATGTTTGAATTATTCGTTTTAATGAAGATCTAAAACATAATATGGTTTGACACTAAAACACCTTTAAAAATAATATAACTAGTAGAAAACACGTTACCTAATGAATGATCGAAAGAAGAAATGAAATTGTGGAGCCTCCTTCTGTCGGCTACATACTTGATTTGTTACTGAACATCAACAATAAATCTATTGTAATAATAAAAAAAAAAAAGTTTTTGTATGTGGATAACAGACTTCTCCCTGTTTTATGGTGCTTGCTGAATAGCAAGAGATATAGGTCCTAAATGAACTTTAACTTTCCTCATCTGGGCAGTAACACCCTTACATTCATGCATACTCACGTCTTTCTCCCTTCGGGAAAAATATTTCTATACAATATGTATAAAAATAAACGTTATTACTGTGTTATACTGTGTGTGTATATACTACGATACTGTGTCTATACAAGCAATTAGGATAATTATAAATATGAGACATTCACGAAATAAATTTAGTTGGTTTCGTAACCAACATAACTTGATTCTAAGGTTTACCGGGTTAGCTAGTATACTACTCTGTGTAAAAAGTATCGGGAATATGTCAATAAAAAGACCCGCGTAAAAGAGGTCGTTCTAATTTTTTTACTGCATGATGGTAGCACTGTACTGATTTAGCGCGCAAAATTTGAGCGGGATCTGTCATTCAATTTGTTTTAAACTACACTTTTTGTTGGTCATAGTTTTTAGGCCTCGGCGATTTTTACAATGGAAAATATTGTTGAACAAAGAGTGTGCCTTAAATTTTGTGTTTCGAATGATATTTCATGTGGTGAATCACTAAAAATGTTGCGAAATACCTACGGCGAATCGTGTATATCGAAAACAAGGGCTTATGAATGGTATAAGGCTTTTAAAGAAGGCCGAGAAGTAGTAGTAGACTTGCCTCGTTCTGGTAGACCCTCAACCGCTACGACCAAAGAAAACATCGACAGAATCAAGAAGCTAGTGCTCGAAAATCGGCGTATGAGTCTGAGAGAGTTGGCTAGTGAGGTGAAAATATCTTTTAAGTCCGTCCACAATATTCTCATTGACATTTTAGGCATGAAACGCGTCGCCGCTCGACTAGTTCCAAAAGAGCTCAATTTTGTTCAAAAAGCGCAGCGAAAGCATGTCGCTGAAGACATGGTTTCCCGAGCTTCTACGGATCCGACCTTTATGAAACGTATAATTACTGGCGATGAGACATGGGTTTATGAGTATGATATGCAAACAAGCCAACAGTCTTCAGAATGGCGTCTCGAAAACGAGCCGAAACCCAAAAAACCGCGGCAAAGTCGCTCCAAAATCAAGGTGATGCTGACAGTTTTTTTTTACTACCGTGGTGTGGTTCACTCCGAATTCCTTCCAGAGGGAGAAACAGTGAATAAAGAATATTATATAGGCGTCATGAAGCGTTTGCGTGAGAGTATCCGCCGAAAACGTCCAGATTTGTGGCGACACAACTCATGGATGCTGCACCATGATAATGCACCATCACACACAGCCATTATAGTGAAAGAGTTTTTAGCGAAAAATTCAACAAAAGTTCTCGACCAAGCACCGTATTCACCTGATATGGCTCCGTCTGACTTTTTTTTATTTCCCAAGTTAAAATTACCACTTCGAAGAAAACGTTTTGAGTCGATAGAAGCCATAAAAGAAAATTCGCTGAATGAGCTAAAGGCCATACCGCAAATAGCCTATGAAAAATGTATGGAAGACTGGGTGAAGCGGTGGAGATGTTGTATTGCAAGCGATGGGGCCTACTTTGAAGGCGATAAAATATATTTAGATGAATAATTTGTATTTTTTGTTTTATTGACAAATTCCCGATACTTAGTATACATAATGTATATTATAATAGTAGCTACCTACTTATCTTTACCGATTATATTGGTATCGATATAATCGGTAAAGACGACGTAATGCTACCAACGCGATTAAATTTACGCAATAATCTATGCAAATTGTGTAATCTGTGCTCCGTCTATTAGCCTGTCAAGTAAAATTACGCGGGAAGGTAATATGTCACAACTTGACCTATGCGGTCCCTCTTAGCCCCTCCCCAGTAATAAGGCCAATCATTACAAAATAACCCATTGTCGTTGAATTTACAAGTAGGCAGAAAGTATAGATTACGTAACGGACATAGACTTATGAAAATATGTAAACGAGGTCTTCCTCATTTAAATATGTTCATAAGTCTAGTCTAGTTTATTCTATTCTAGTAGTCTAGTTTATTCTTATAAACTAATGAGCCTCCTATATTTTTCTTATCTTACCTAATGCTAAGGGTCATATACTTAAGGTGTCGTTCATACGTTACTGAGTATATCGCATTCTGCAAGCTGCTCTGGTAACCCTATAATGCTCGTCAGTGAAACTTAAAGAGTTATTTAGCTGCGGCTATCTGAAGGATAGGCCTTAGGTTACCTCCGAATTCAAATGGGCCATAACCCTGCCCTTTCTACCCTTAGATAATAATGACAAAGGGTACAAAAGGTCAATAATTTAATCCTGACGAGCGTCTCAGTCCATTTTGCGAAGCTTGGGATTTGTAGGAAATTGGTGGTGGCCGAGATGCAGAAAGCGCACTGACGGAGCCCCGCCCGTCTGTTGCCTATCTCGCTGGGGATTTCTTGCTGCATCTCCCTAATGCTGGGGGAGGCGTAGTCACCCAATGCTACACAGCGCTATATAGACACAAAGTAAGCAGCTAGCAACTGGCTTGTAATGTGGGTTCTAGAATGTAGAGCATTATTCTAGCGTATTATAGCTAAATTCAGTCACTGTCTCCTATGTCTATTCTTTCTATAACTTTGACTAATGATTGGAGACATTATGATATATCCTTAATAAGTAGTAGGTAGTACTTAAATTAACGAGCTAGGGGATCTGGTAACTTACCTATGAAATGTCGATTAGTCAACGTAATTTCATTCAGCCTTGTATCTAATTGATCACAATACGCTTTAAATTAACTGAAGATAATTCTACAGATTAGTAAATACTTATACGTCATTCAAAGGAGAATACATCGGTAATATTAACGTAATAATAGACTGAGTGCTAATGCTAAGTGCGACTTTTGACATCAAACGTCATAATATGATGTAAGTGTTGTCTGTCAAAGGGAGGTTATAAATCCTGTCTGTCATTAGTGTCATTAAATGATTATATTATTCATCATTAAGAAAAATGTACGGATACAGGTCATAAATTCTATAAATTGAAAGAGGTTCACTTTTAGTGACCGCATCACGCAATTTGTATTGGCCGGCGGCTTTTAACAGCTAATGACTATATATTTATAAGTCTTTCATTTTAAATCTTTCTATAATCACAGAATGGAGGGACAATTTATGTAACGCATAAGGTTTTTATACTCTACTTTTATCATTGCGCATTAGTTATGTAATAATTTATTTTACTAGTATATTTCCAAGGAACTCTTTAAATTAGGTGCGTGAAAAGCATTTGGTTCAAAATAATAGGTAGCTTAGATGGTAAAGGGTGGTAACAGGATAACGTCAAATTTCTCAATTAAGCTAAATGCTTGAGCTGCTTCAGCTTAGAGATAGCAGAGATTCGAAACTTAAACATTGCATTGCATGTTTGCCAGCATCCTAAATTCAAAATTTAAATAAACGGTCTTCGAACCCTGAACAGATTTTCACAACCATCTCGATTACATCGACTTTCAAATAGAAAAAAAAACTTTCACAAATAGAAAGTCTAACTTATAACACCCGTCTTTTGGCACCAGGGGTTACAATAAAAGTATAGATCTAGATTAAGCGGGCTTGAAAAAGTATGGGGGTTTAAGCATTTGATGAGGCCGTCAAACTGAGGGCCACCATTGTGGCTCTATTGATAAATATCTGTAATACTGACCCTCATTCCAGAGACTTTTCCTGTAGCTTACTACCAGACGAGGTGAACTTATCCAGACGTGACCATAACAAAAAACCCCTGATATAAACCACTGTTACAAAACTAGCATGCTTAATTAAGTAGAATTTTCTATTATGCGTCGCCTGCCTTCAAGTCCTCATGCCTCGTTCATATCGCATGGAAATAAGATGTTCTATAGTGGACATAATGATATCGGAACTAAGTGAGCTCTTCCCGCTGTGCATAGATAAGCGAGCAGGTAATAACACAGGTTTTTGATTTAAAACATATAAGTGCCTGGGGAGACGGACTGCTGCGGATATTCTACCTTTTTATCCGAAACTCATCATCATAGCTATTTTCTAATTGCATCCAAATTGCAAACTTTCAGCCCTAGGTCTGCTTATTTATTATTACTGTTCTTTGAATGGTTGAGCTGACCGAAGCGAAGCTCTTATACGTGGCTAAGCCGTTTGGTCGAGACTGTACTCCTCCGGAACCACAATACCAATCTTTACCAAATTTGCCATGGTGATAGTGTAGACACCGTTCAACTGTTCAAATACAATGTACCATTGAGAAATAATCATTGAAAAACAGTTTCACGAGCGCGCGGCCTTAGCTATGCGCGCGACCGTAGTAAGATGCCTTATTTTTCAAGTAAGAGTCCTGTTCGCTCAGCTCAATTTATTTCAGTCGCACCCTGCACTGAATTCCTAGTATGTCGGTTATTCCGAGAGCTACTGCCATCTGACCACCAAACTCAGAGAGGAAAGCCTGTGCCACATTGTCATCTGTTAATCAGCAGCTGTACCTACTTGAGCTGTAGCTGCTTGGCGGTGAGGTAAGCTTAGGCCCCGAAGATCTTGGTGGGCACTATGCTTTGGAGATTTTATCTTCGTGTCTATCAAATATGTATCAAAGTTTATGACGAACAAGTTTCTTGTTCGTCATAAACTTTGATACAGAGACTTTTTAAAAATATAATCTTATTTTACTAAAACGGCCTCCGTTTTAGTACTTTGAAAATGGGAGAATAGGAACAAGGAAAAAAAAAGTGTGTGTGTACTTATGCACGCACGTAAGAAGTTATACTTCTTTGGCGTAACAAGCTAAAAATCTTTCTAAAAAAATTATCCTTCGTGTTTGTAGAAATAATAATGTAAAATGTTATTTTAGTTCATGATTTAAATAAATAATACATACCGTCAACTAACCCCAAATTCTACAAACGTACTCAAAGAAAAATATGGACAAGCCATAACTTCAGGGTGTCGGTTTCCTAGCTAACTTCATGATGTCGGTTTTTCGTGACGGTGTACACGCGCATCGTACAAATTTACTCTCATCATTTTTCCCTAATGCGCCAAAAGAAGTAAAACTTCAAAGCTATGCCTTCGACTTCAGTTACAAGCGCCAATCTCGGTTGCATCCACAACTAGCACTTTGGAGCCCAGGGTCGCTTCCCTACTTCTACTTTCTATAATTTCTTTTTACCGACTGTCTGTCTAAACCTGACCTTCCAATCCAGAAAGGAATGCCTGCATCGGAGCCTGGTACGTCAATCCGCAGGTGGTGTGTACCGGCTGGCAGGTGAGATTGACTTGGGTCCCGAAGATCTGAGTAAGCTTCGAGCACCAATATGGCATGGCTCTACCATCATATTGATACTTAAATGATTGAAATGTAAAAACTTTACATCTCCATCTCATCATCATCCTTATTGCGATTTCCCAGTAGCATCTAGAGTTTGGACTTTGGAGCCGAGGGTAGGTACGCTTATTGCTTTTGATTGGTATGTCAGCTGTTCCAGACTGCCGGCCGTCTGACTTTCCAACCCTGAGAGGAAATTCTAAAAGTCTGTACCAGAGCCTCGTCCATTGTTCAGAAGGTGTACCGACTAGCCGTTGAGGTTGGCTTGGTGTTCGTAGGCCCTAAATTGCAAAAATGATGAGAAAGTGTTAATCACAAAGCCTAAAAACTTTCCAAACCGCTATTTATCCTGTAACTTAAATTATTCAGATCCTTTTGTGATATTTTGTTATTAATATAAACAAGTTGAAATAGAAGTTGTTTAGTTTAACTTTGGAACTTCGAAGAACGCGTGGGCCTAAAGACCTGTACAAATACTCGTAATAGCTTCGTATCTAACCAAGTTTCATTACAAAGTACCTAATATTCGTCAGTTACTCGAAATTGAACCATAATAATTATTAAAAACTAGCTGTTATAATGCTATGTGATCGACTTAAGACTAGTTCTAAGTTGAAATTGGATTCTAGAACTAAACTTGTGTGGAGTTCTCATGAATGCTCAGGTTACGTGCATAAAATCTCCTCTTAAGTTTAGTTCTAGAACACCATCTGTACTTAAAACTAGTCGCGACTCCTGGTTGAGTATCATTCTAGAATACGGGCCTTAAAGTCCTGTGTGTGACCCCTGATGGGGCAGAGGGCTCCGCCATTCCTATCAGTCTTAAACTTTGTAATTCATTTCACTTCAAGTATTTATTCATAGGAAAGGGACCTATTACCAGTATACAAATGTGCTATTCCAGACTATAATCTATATATGTGCTAAATTTTAACCAGATCCGTTCAGCCCTTCTAGCGAGATTGAGTAACAAACATTAATCCATTCAAACTTTTTCGCGGCTCCGCCCGTGCGGAATTTTGATCACGTTTCCGCAAAAAAAATGAAAGTCTAATACAGGGATCAAAAGTAGTCAATGTATTATTCCAGACTAAGATATATCACTTATACCAAAGATTCAGCCGCCGAAAGGGTCTCACGGAATGGTCATCCTTCCTAAAAACTGACTTGTATATTTCTTCATCCTATGTATTTCAGTTCCATATTACTGGTGGTGAGCTTGGGCAGTAATAGTAGGGCTCCGTCACTCGCTCAAGGTCGCGAGTTATTTGCCTACTTGTCCCCGGCATAGCAAACGATCAGACGGCCGCCGCCGGCCGATTCCCGAGTTCACGTATAAACAAACGCCATGTGCGCGCGCACAAATGATGTCGCGGCAATATTGTGATGTGGACGGATGCAATAACCAGCAATTCAGATCTAATAGCGATTTATCTTTTTTCAATTGCCGAAACAGGAAGTAAGGTCAGTATTTTATGGTTATTAATTTATTATTGAGCACCATTTTATTTGATTTCAATTGCACAGAATGTTGATAGTTAAATAATTACCTAGCTTACCTAGTAAGTAAATGGTTAATGTAATTAGGTTAGTTATATCTGCTTAGTATAGGTGTGTACAGTAGGGAATATTCACAACCCTAGCACGTTTGGTCAGTGACGTAAGCAGATAACAGGGTACGCGGTGCGCACACCATTCTAGACCCTCCGGGTGCGTGCAGACGTGTATTTTTGCTTGCAGTTAACCCGAGGTAAGGTGTATAAGTTTAGGTAATTGTCGTGTAGGTATTTTCACTTTTGTTCGAGAGTGATGTATCTGTTTCGGGTGTAAATATTATCTTATCTGTGGCAAAAGTCGAAGCGCTCCGAAGCGCACCGTGTAGTTCGGCACTAACACATCAACTATGCTAATTGTCGTATGTCGTAGATAACGATCGGCTAACGGTCGAGATCAATCGTGTGGCCATAATTGTAGTTCGGTTATAGTTATTAGTGAGCGCGTGCGACGCCCTCGGGCGGTGACGTCACAGCCTTAGATTTATAACGTACGTATGTGTGTGTTTGGAGGTTGGACAAAGAAATGGGCCTAAATGAGTAGGGTCTTTTAGTTTTAATTACTGTTTTTGAAGGTATAGGGACCTTGTGATATAGGGTGTGTTTAAGTTACGCGGTGTTATTGCTTAGAAGTTAGGATGGTAGATATTGGTGTCGAGTTTGAGTTTACAGAGTTAGTTGTAGGAGCAGTACACAAAAATGTAAATAATCCGTTTATAATTATAATATTAGTCATTTGAAAACCATGTCAATCTAAATATCTATACTATCATAAAATTGTAAAATAGTTGTGTCATATACACTAGAGATATTAAAAAAAACTTGGTTATGTTAAATGAATGATTCTGAACAAAAATATATTTTGTTGGAATCCTTGTCTGTTGGTCTGTTTGTCTGTTTCTTTGTTTGTTCGTGATGGACGCAAAAACGACTGAACAGATTTTGATGCGGTTCTTTCTATTAGATATGTCTTGGACAGATTTGAAATGTGCCGTATGTTCAATAGTAATTGGTTTAGTAGAACCGGAGATATGACTAAAAAGCTATAACCGACCTCCGCACTGGCGGGGCGGTGCCGCGGGCATCATGAACTATAAAATAGTTTATAAAATAAAACTGTACCTGGCCCTACCGACATCCCTGAGGTCCAAGCCAACCTCGGATTCGCGGACCTTGTGTTCTAAAGTACATTATAGGACGCAACTTTAAGTTGGATGACATAGCGTCACATAATATATGATGCTTATGGGGCACGGAAGTACGCACAGTTCGAAAACCAATAGGCAATTTTAGGTGTGTTTTGTTTTGCTTTCTTATTTCTATATTATCCTGTGTGTTAAATGTGTTAAATTATTTGATTTGGTTTTCCTTTTGCTTTTTCTTTTTCAGTATTATGTGTGGTGTGAATAATGTTATAAATAATAGCACGTATCCTTGTGTATTGTGCACACGTGCGTACGGCGTCGCGCAATGGCAATCGGCATCAGAATATCAGCGCTGCTCATCATATCTTTAGCATGTGATGGGCAGCATTTATGCTGAGATGGTAACCTATTGAGGCTGGCACACCTATCATCTATATGTTCATATATATATATATATATATATATATATATATATATATTTGTTGCTACCTATGTGTGCGTGTCCTTAATAAACATATTTTCTTCGTTTTCTTTCTCAACTGGAAAATCGCTGTTAGGATCTAGATTTTGAGTTTGTATTGTAAAATGTAGGTATCACCGTTTCTTTCACTAACGCAGTTAGAAAAGCCTAATATAGGGATCCTAATATACCGCCTGTACAATGGTGGTTCCTCAGAAGAATTGTTTGATATGATGCATACGGCCACATTCTATCAGCGCACCGCTCGCCACAGGCAGGGAATTCATCCTCACACGTTGCAACCGGAAAAAGTGCACACAGTGAGGAATGAGAGGCACTTTATTCCGTGCGCCCTCAGGCTGTGGAATGATCTCTGCTGTGGGTTTCCCAAGCGACTACAAAATGGGGTTCTTCAAGAAGGGCATTCTAAGGTAATTACAGGATCGGCAGCGTGAGTGTGACACCTCTGGTGATGCACACGTCAATATTCCGCGGTAACTGCTTCCCATCAGGTAAGCCGTGACCTTGTCTGCCACCTAAGTGGTACATACAAAAAAAAGTCCTATGAAAATCTTTCACTCGAATTTTCTTTACAAGCCATTGTAATTAGGAATTTGGAGGTAGCAATATCCTAATGCTCGAGAAGGAGACGGCAGAGCGAGCCAGGGAGAGATTTAGAACTCTCCCGGCCCGCCGAGCCACAACATGCTCGCCGCGCGTCGCAGGCGACTCAGACGCTGGAAGTGGCTTAACTATCTTGACATATCTGACAAGGGTCAAGATTCCGTGGTTCCTAAATCCGAAAGGGGCCATCTCAAAACCGGAGATGGCCCTGGGTCAGTCGGGTGCGAGGGGGCCACCTTACACCGTCTGAAAGCCCAAGATGGCGTGCTGTTTTAGTCGGTTCACGCCCAACATAACCACCCCCCGCTGGCCGGCGGGAGGTATCCGAAGGGATTTCCGCACGAAAAAAGGTACCCTCGAAGGAAAATTTTAGGTCGTGTAATTCGGCTTATATATCGAGATTTGCAGGTAAGTCTGTAGAAAATGACAAAAACAAAGAACGGAGGCAGGGCCTCCGTTACTGTCACAGACACAGTTCATAAAATCGATGATAAGTAATAATCTGATACTTATAATAATAAATACTCTAGGACAAATTACACAACGCCATCTAGACAAAACTAAGCAGTGCTTGTCATATGAGTTCTAGAATGCGGATAAACATAATTCGATTTTTTTTTGTAAATAAATACATGTTATACATAGAAACACCCAGAACAATGCACATTTGCATATTTACAATGTGCTAGAATCGAACCCGCGTCCTCTGACTTAGCAGTCGAACGCACTACCGCTACGCCACAGAGGTTGTCAATAAGCGAGAGGGTGATACACTCTCGTCGAGCCGGAGGCGCAGTGGCCCCTGCCATGATCAATATCGCTCAGCCACCATCAAAATCTTTGTAGTATTAGAATACATTATCTATATATATAAAACAACTAGCTGGTGCCCGCGGCCCCATCCGCGCGGAGGTCGGTTTTTAGGGTTCCGTTGCCAAGGAACCCTTATAGATTCGTCATGTCTGTCTGTCTGTCCGTCCGTATGTCACAGCCACTTTTTCCGAAACTATAAGAACTATGCTGTTGAAACTTGATAAGTAGATGTAGGTATTTTGTGAACCGCACTAAGATTTCCACACAAATATAGAAAAAAAACAATAAATTTTGGGGGCTCCCTATACTTAGAACTGAACCTCAATTTTTTTTTTCATCTTACCCATACGTGGTATGTATGGATAGGTCTTCAAAAATGATATTGAGGTTTCTAATATCATTTAGAATAGTTTGCGCGAGAGACACTTCCAAATTGGTAAAATGTCCCCCCCCCCTGTAACTTCTAAAATAAGAGAATGATAAAACAAAAAAACATGGGCGGGGTGGATCCGACCTGCGATAAGTGCGTCTGGTCGGAGACACCCTATTCTCGGCACCTAGTCCGGTGCAGAGTCTGGCGTAGGCCTTGGGGGAGAGCGCAAGTCGTGAGGATCCTCAGGGCAAGGTTAGAGAGTTATCCTTCTCGAGGTTGCCGCCTGTTATTGGTCTGATTCCCTAAGAAACAGACGTAACAAAAACCTCTAACCGGGCCACCTCCCACCCCTCCCATATCCCATCCTCATCCTCATCCCAGCCCGCGCCTGTGCATCGGACGTGACGCGAGAGAGCTCGTAGTGCGTCCGCGGCACAGGGGCGCGGCATCCCTCCCCACCCATCCCATCCCCAACCCAAACCCAAAACCGGCAATCCCGGAAACGTCAAAAATGAGCGCAAATGACAAGATTAAACTACCCCAGGAGGGTACCGGCAATGCCGGAGAATCCCTCCCTGTATCACCTAGTGATGCAGGCAGCCCCTCGTATTCTGGGGGGGCACATTAGCGCACACCCAATCCCAAGAAAGCATTGCCAAGATCCCCAGCCGACACGAAAGATCCATTTCGGAATCTCTCGGAGACGGCCTCACTAGCATGAGTATCGGGGAAACAAGTTCCAAGCAGGCTGACGGCGCGTGGATCACCAAATCCAAAAAGAGGAGGGAAAGAACGCGCCGGCAGCAAGAGAGGACCAGCCAAACCAAATCCGGTGCGTCAACCAGCAGGGAGACGGCCACACCGAGAGGAGAGGTAACCAGGTCAAGAGCCACTAAGATGAAAAGGCAGGGCACAGACCCTGAGGAGCGAACGCAGCAGCGTCCACCGAAGCGTCCGAAGCCACAACCCACCCCACGTAACGAGGGACCACGACGACCCAACGCGGGCCAAAGTGATCTCTCGATTATCATCCACCGGGGAGATGGCGCGGCGATGGACGATGCTACGGCCGCTGAAATTAGAATTAGACTAGTTGATAAGATTGAGGAAGCTGCTCTAGACGGGGTAAGCGGCAAGAGCCTCTCATTCGCGGCATCGGGACTGGTAGCCGAGGGATACTTCCTCGTGAGCCCGGACACCGAGGAGGCGATGACTTGGCTGCTTGGCTGCGACTTCGGTGAGTGGAACGGCGTCCCATTAAAGCCTAGAAAGCTGGATATCCATAGGCTATCCATCTGGCTCCCTGGCAGCACTGGAGGTCGACGCATTGACCCGCTGGAACTCATCAGGATCCAGAACAACTACAGGGAGGAACTGAAGCTGTCGGAGTGGACTCTCATCCGCAAGGAGATACTGCCACTGGGAGTACGACTTGTGGTGGGAGTCCCTGAAGAAACAGCAAAAGCCCACGTGTGGCTCAACTACCAAGCCACACAGGTGTATGCCCGGGTCCTGGGAAAAGGACCAACCCAAGTTCCTGACAAGTGCACATGCCCATGCCCAGTCCATCCCACCAACCCTCACACAAAGGCACAGGGAGAAGAACCTGTAGAACGCGGCAGTAACGCTCAGTCCGCAACCCCGCAGAGGGGAGCCACTGACGAAGGCAGACCGTACCTACAGCGCTCGATCCCAAACAGCACACAACAGGCGCCAGACACACACAGCTCTGGGCCCGAAGGAGGGGAAAACGGAGCGCGGACGAAAGCCCCAAAGGGGGTGACGGGCAACATATTTGAAACAAATCGACTGATCAAAAACTTTTTAATCAGTAGCATATATCGACTGTCATATATCATTTTACTCGTACGGCCGAGCCCTACACGAATCTTATATTGTTGTGACGATTTTCCTAGGAAAATCTCAAATTTTCATTGTTTTTCTGTTTTTTACACTGACTTTTGACAGCAATCTACATATTTTGTATGTTTTTTGTATAGGCACCTGGAGTGCTATCATCACAGCAGCGTTCACAAGAACGCCCCGCGTCGTTTGACACCACACACGCGTATATAGGATCAAAATTTTGGCAATTTTCGGGGCATTTCCCCTTGATTTTTACTAATTTGGCTAACATAAATTTGTTTTACATTTTTTTCGAAATTTACGCAAGGTGCCCGTGTCTTGTGATACCTGTGGGAACTGGTACGACTCAGCCCTTCGCGGCTGTCACCATCTGACTCCAGATTTCCCGGGTTTGCTCGCATTTTCACGCGGATTACCAAATTTTTGGTTTTTCATCAATATTTCAAAAAATTTCTATAGGCGGCTATCGTTCTACTCACGTTTTTGGGAACAAGCGGGCGCCCCGCGTCGAACGCCACCAACCCCGTTGAGCTGGGACGTATAGTCGCGACAGTAGCTACAGTTAAGGCCGATTTGGTCACGTCAAAATTTAGTTTTCCGGGTTTTTCTAAAATTTTCTTCATTGAGGTCCTTCATCTGGTAACACCATTGTGAGCGCGCTGACGACGCGCGTCTTCGGACACCTCAACCGTCTCTCTGGGACCTATACTTTTTGAGTTATCTGCAAATTTTGGGAAAAATTCTAACACCCGCCCACCCACGGATAACTGCCCTAGGCAAGTGCACTCTGTTGGGGCGGAGAATCCGAAAGTTGGAAAGCTGGGCTCCGAAATTCGGAATCGTGTTAGGTCGTAACCTTTTATTTTATTCTTGTGTTGTAGTTAGGCTATTGTTTACTGTGATATTTTATATTTAGTGTTCTGGTTCCCTTTTGGAACCAACCCAGTACTGTTTACATTTTACATTTACCGTAGTTTTAGTCTCAAATTATTTCGTGCTACCTGCTATTGCAGATACATACTGTTGTTTGGCTCTTCCGCCTTCTGCGTATAATATGGCGACTATCAAATCACCCCGCGTACTGGTTAGGAAACTAACCTTCGCCGAAGACACAGCAGATCGCGATTTGGGTGATTACAACCACATACCCAACGCGATCTACATATCCGAGGAACTGCGCGAGCACAGAACTCGGCAGTCACCGCTTTCCTCGCCCACCGCGGCATTCCTGGCGGATCCCTCGCAGCAGACGTCGAACTCTGATACCTCTCTAGGTAGTAGTGTACCTCAGGCTTCGGCAGAAACTGCGGGGGCGTCCCCGGATGCGATGCCTGGTACTCCGCAGCATCGAGTGAGGGAGGCGAAGCGGTGCTTGCAAAGGGCTCTAGCTCAGCTCAATAGCGCACGAAATTTAAAGACCGAGATCAAAATTGCGGTCACCTCGGCTGTAAAGGACCTTTACTACCTGGTGAAAGGGGCAGAGTTTTCGAAATCGTCCACTCCTCCCCCTATGCCTCTAAACAAAACTAGGAAGAAGATAGAGCGTGTGAAGCTGGTAAAGGGTGGGGAAGCTGAACCAGTAGCGCACGAAGGAGTTGCATGTAGCAACATCCTACTGGCGAAACTTGAGGAGCAGATGAACCTCATAAAAGATAATGGGAAAAGGTTGAGCGAAATGAGAGAGCTAATGGAGGGGCGGCAGGAATGCGACAGTAGATTATCGGCACTGAAGGACGCCATAGAAAGGCAAAATGAAACCCTCGAGAGGGCAACATACGCGGGTGTGGCGGCCGGAGTCAAAACTAGGGTTGAGTCACCGGAACCTGCGGCCCTGCACTCCGTAGTTGTCTCCTCGAGGGATGAAATAGATACTGGGGACAGAGTATTAGACAAAATAAGGAAAGTCATGAAGGCAAATGAGGGTTGGGTGACGGTGGAGCGAATCCGGAAGGGTAGAGATAGGAAAATCATCATGAGTTGTAGAACCCAAGAGGAAAGGAACAAAGTTCAGAAGAGGATAATAGAGGAAGCTGGGGATTGCCTTGTCGTCGAGGTTGTCAAAAATAAGGACCCGCTTCTGGTCTTGAAGGGAGTGCTGTTGGTACACAGTGATACCGAAGTCCTAGCAGCCCTTCGAAACCAGAACCGGGGGGTGTTTGGCGACCTCAAGGACGAGGACAACAGGATGACGGTGAAGTATAAGAAGAAGGCCCGGAACCCGCTCACCACCCACTACGTTTTGAGCGTATCACCAACAATTTGGAAAAGGGCGATTGAAGCGAGGAAACTCCACGTAGACCTCCAAAGAGTCTCTGTGGAGGACCAATCGCCCCTAATCCAATGCACCCGCTGCCTGGGTTACGGTCACACGCGGAAGTTTTGCTCGGAAACCAGTGACCTATGCAGCGGATGCGGGGATACGCACCTCCAGAAGGAGTGTCCCAATACAAACGCACCAGAGCACTTGCACTGCGTTAACTGCGCACGTGCCAAACTGCCGCTCGTACAGCATAATGCGTTCGCTAGCGACTGCCCTATTAGGAAGAAGTGGGACGCGATGGCTCGAGCTGCTGTAGCCTATTGCTAGAGTGATCGAGCCAACGCGCCGCACTCCATAGGAGTACAAGTTACCAAACCTAATAACCAAATTCAGTCATAAATAAATTCTCTTTAGGCTTCACAATATAAATTGATATGCTATAATGATATTTTGTTAAAATATGCATTGTAGCATTCAAATAGAAAAATAAAACAACAGAAATAAATAAATCATTTAATTTAAAATCATATAAAACTAAACTTGTACTTCCTAAATCAAAGAATTTTGGCAATTAAATAAAGAAATAAAAAATACACTAAGACACAAAAATACTATACAATACACAACAAAATATCACTACGAAATACAAGCATTAAGACACAATTCTCGGTACTAAAATAGTATATATAATAATAATATATATATATATTTATATGCCACACACACACCAACAGCTACACTACATGAATAAGACACACGTACATTTTAACACACCGGGCATTTTGTAGTTTATTATATAATAAACCGCTCAATAAACCGATAGAACAATAAGCATACATAGAACACAAACTTACACAACTCGACACAATTCGAGACAAAAAACCCCTTTTCGACTTCAACAAATATATTTTGGTATCCTACAAAATTGTCCCAATAGAATAGCCCAAATGGCTCAAAAATTAAACATATTACATGATTATTAAAGCTCAGTTCTTAATAACTTCAGATAATTCAATCACCTCCTATTTCATTCCGTAAAATTTTTAGTTCCACATAGTAGTATAAAAGCTTTAGTTATTTTCTTCTTTTCATTTAACTTATAAAACTCATAACCGTTATACAAATTATCTGTAAACAAGGACCATGCGAACCTAACGCATGGGTACACAAAAAAAAAAAAAAAAAAAAAAAAAAAAAAAAAAAAAAAAAAAAAAAAAAAAGGGGGTGACGACCGCAAACCAAACTCCCCACCAACAGACACGCCCAGAGCAAAACACGACACATCCCCTCCCTACGACACGGAGCGATCGGACTCCCCCACCAAGCGTTGCATTACTGCAACCGTCTTGGCTGGGCAAGAGTCCACCGACGTGACGAAGTAAAGGGAGGGAGCACTAACGCTCACAGACACACAAACACAATAACACCATACATGTACAGACACAATAACACACCACAAACACACACACAAAAAATAAGAATAGTTCAAGTAAATCTACACCACTGCCGCGATGCTATGATCGAGTTTTGCAGACACGTGGTGGATGAGAAAATAGACATCGCTCTACTGCAAGAGCCATACGTCGCAAAAGGACGTGTGTCAGGGCTCAGCTCCCTGGGAGGAGAAATCATCTACCACGAAATGGGTGAGTCAACTCCTAGGGCATGCATATATGCCAGCAGTAGGGTAAGATCTCTAGGTATAATAAAGGCAGATTGTTACAGTGACCTTGCTAGTGCCACAGCGACAATACATACGAACACAGGCAACAAAGAGAGGGTGCTTTTAGTCTCCGCATATCTACCCAGTGAGGCAGACTTCAAACCACCATCACAAGAAATGGAAGACATAATAAGAAAATACCAAGGTAAGAACATTCCGATTATTCTAGGTTGTGATGCCAATGCCCACCATGTGGTATGGGGCAGCACAGACTGCAATACTAAAGGTGACTTACTATTAGATTTTATAAGCGCAACAGGTTTCGACATAATAAACGAAGGCAACACGCCAACGTTCGTTACCAAAACCAGAAGAGAAGTACTGGATATCACAATCGCCACAGACAGGATAAGCCGGTACATAACAGACTGGAAAGTAGACGAAAGCGACTCGAAATCGGACCACAGACGAATAACTTTTAGTCTGGGAACCAAAATTGAGAAAACCTTAGTTAGGAATGCGAGGAAAACTGACTGGTCCACATATGAACTTCACATAAAAAAGTGGAGCCCAGGCAACCAAACCTCGATAAAAGACAGCAGAGAGATAGAAAAAGAGGCCAACAGACTGGATGAAGCTCTAAGAGAAGCATACCATAAGGCATGCCCACTCAAAGAGATCAAATCAGGTAAAGGACAGCCCTGGTGGACAAGGGCACTAGAGAAGAAAAGAAAAATGACCAGACGTGCTCTCAGAAAGGCCCAAAAAAAGGGCGACGAGGAAAGCTGGCTCATATACAAGAGAGAAAGAAACATATTTAAGAAAGAATGCAGAAGGGAGAACAGAAATAGCTGGAAAGCTTTCTGCGAAGGAGTAGAGAAATACCCCGACGCAGCGCGTCTAGTAAAAATGTTCTCAAAAACCAATACCTGCAAACTAGGAAGTATCAAGAACGGAGACGAACTAATAACCGACCCGGAAAAGATCTTAGAAGTGATGCTGGAAACACACTTTCCAGAATGTGAAGAACACACAGGTGATGAAACGCCAGCTGATACGAATCCCACAGTGGAGACGATGGAAAAGGCACTTATCACAAAAGAGCACATAATGTGGAGTGTCCGGTCATTCCAGCCCTATAAAGCCGCTGGACCGGACGAGATCTTCCCAAAAATGCTGCAAATAGCCATCAAGTACATAAGTGACGATCTTCTGGCTCTATACAATAGCAGCATCAGAATGAAATACATCCCAAAGAAATGGAGAGAAGTAAGAGCGGTCTTCATACCTAAACCTGGAAAGGCTACGTACCAAGAGGCAAAAGCCTTCAGATGTATCAGTCTTTCCTCATTCTTACTTAAGACATTAGAGAAAATATTAGACAGAATAATAAGAGAACAAATAGTCAAAAGCGGATCTCCACTTCACCATAACCAACACGCGTATATGGAAGGCAAGTCAACTGAGACTGCACTCCACAACCTGGTAAACAAAGTGCAAAGATCCATAAGCAACAAAGAATATGCACTGGGTTGCTTCTTCGATGTCGAGGGTGCCTTTGACAAGGCAACTCCGGCCTCAATAGAGGATACCCTAAACCGCGAAGGCATAGATAAAGACATATCAGAATGGGTGAAAAACATGCTAAAACACCGATTGATACAAGCAGAGATAGCAGGAACAAGGCGCACGGTGATAGCTAGGAGAGGCTTCCCTCAAGTTGTTTGGATGTCTATCGCCACTACTGTGGTGCCTGCTAATAGACGAGCTAGTCAACAAGATAAACAGGATGCACATATATACACAGGTATATTCTGATGACGGTGTGCTCCTAATCACAGGCAAAGTCCTCAGTGTTATATGCAATATCATGAACAGAGGTTTGAAAGAAGCACTAGGGTGGTGCAGGAGCAAAGGCCTTAACCTCAACCCTGACAAAACCAAACTAGTTCTTTTCACCAACAAAAGGAAAATTGGAAGTGCTGGACCAGTACGACTTGATAATCATGACTTGGAAGTAGTGAAAGAAGTCAAGTATCTGGGAGTCACACTGGACAGCAAGCTGACCTTCAAGACTCATATAAGCAACACATGCTCAAAGGCGAAAATGGCCATGATGCAATGCAAAAGTGCAATAGGAAGAAGCTGGGGAATAAAGCCAGCCACAGTACTCTGGATCTATAAGGCAATCATCATGCCGAGAATCCTACATGGTGCCCTAGTATGGTGGCATAAAGCCAACATAGGAAGGAATAAACAAGAATTAGACAAAGTCCAAAGACTGGCGGCCCTAATGACCACCGGCGCGATGAGGACTACACCCACGGCCGCGCTTGAGATCATACTGGGCCTGAACCCCCTAGATTTGGAAACGAAAAAGAGAGCGATTGAACAATGGTTCAAACTGAAAAGTACTGGCCTATGGACTGGCAACACATTTGATGAGGGCCATGCCATGATCAGTCAAGACTACGAAGAAAAACTATCAATGATCCTTTCAAACAATGATCTGATAAAGAAAGAAAGGACCTTTGATAAGAAGTACAGAATACATATAGGACCGAGAGACGACTGGCAGATGAACACCAATGGCACCATCTGCTACACAGACGGCTCCAGAAAGGAAACAACCAAGCTCTCTGGTTCCGGAGTACACATCAAGTCCTCAGACGGCACAGAGAAAAATAGGTCAATACCCCTAGGAAAGTTTGCAAGTGTCTTCCAAGCAGAAATCTTCGCTATCATGGAATGCGCAGAAATGGCGGGCCACCTAAACAACATGGTAAAGGTCACCATCTACAGCGATAGCCAGGCAGCGCTGAAGGCACTTGGCAAAGTAGAGACAACATCAGCTGTTGTCAAAGAGTGCAAAAAGTCATTGGAAAAGTTGTCCAGAACAGCTGACGTGACGATTGTCTGGGTACCCGGACACGAGGGTAACACGGGAAACGAAATAGCAGATGAACTGGCCAGGAAAGGAGCTGATGAAAACCAGGTCGGCCCGGAGCCCCGGCTACCAATCCCCCACAAAATAACCAAGGGAGTCATCAGCCGAAGCATTGAAGCAGAGACCAACCGGAGATGGAAATCATCGACAGGCATGAGACAGTCGAAGATATTCATAAAGGACCTAGACAAAAAAAGGACGAGCCAACTAATAAAACTCTCAAGAGTAAGCATGAGGCTCGTCATAGAAGTGTTAACAGGACACAGCCGACTGAACAGGCACCTGACACTGATAGGTGTGAAAACCGACCCCAGATGCCCAGAGTGCATGGACGGTGACGAGACCAGTTTCCACCTGCTCGCCGAATGCCCCATGTACTCACTGATAAGATGGGAGACAATGGGGTTGGATACATTGGACACAGAAGACTTGGAGGATCTGAAGGTGGACCAGATCGTAAGATTTTGTAAGGTCACAGGTAGGTTCGACGGAACGCCGTGATTGCTGGGTAACCACATCCTTCCCAAAAGGAAGGAACAGGGGAAATGGGTGAAATGACCCACTATGGAAGGGTTGATCACCCGCCAGGTCATCGGCGTCCCCGTTGGAAATAAATAAAACAAAAAAACATATATGATGTACATTACCATGTAAACTTATACCGAAAATTGGTTTGAACGAGATCTAGTAAGTACTTTTTTTTAATACGTCATAAATCGTAAACGGCAATTTTCGTTTCTTTCAATTAACTCAAATATAAAATTTTAAAAAAGCATTATTATTTTACGTGCTGCTACGGAACCCTTCATGGGCGAGTCCGACTCGCACTTGGCCGCTTTTTTGGTCATATCTCCGGTTCCACTTAATCAATTGCAATCAAACATACGGCAGATTTTAAGTCTGACCAAGACCTTTCTGATAGAAAAAACCGCATCAAAAACCGTCCACTGAATAAAATCCATCCGGATACTATACTAGCAATTAGGATAATTAAAATATGGAGACATTCACGAAGATTTACTGGTGTTAGAAATTTGATGACACAAAGTTGTCACAAAATTCGGCCGGGTGGGTACCACCGTGCTTCGGGGTGCGAGGGATATGCTCTATGGGCAACCTTACACCCCGGCGTCTGTAGACCCGAGACGGCGTCGGTTTTAGTCGGTTCAAGCCCGACATAATATACGATACGATACCCCCCCGCCGGGCAGCGGGGGCCCGCTGCCCGGCGGGGGGGTATCCGAAGGGATTTCCGCACGAAAAAAAGAAAGATACCACCGTGCACGATTGCGAAAAACCCTCCATAGTATCCTCTTTCCTGACACTTCACCTGCAGCTTACTATCAGGCGAGGTGAAGTCAAATTGACGTGACCTAAACATAAAAAAAAACAGCTAGTTATGCTTAAAAACATATTTAAACTTCAGTATAATCATCATCGACCTCATAGCGCTTACTCAGTTGCGTCCACAGTTTGCACTTTGGAGCCTGGGGTCTGCTTATGGTTTTTAATCGATATGTCGGCTTTTCCAGGAGCGACTGCCATCTGACCTCCCAACCTCTAGAGAAAAGCCTGCGCCAGACCCAACTAGCAGCTGAGGCTGGCTTGGACCCCGAAGGTGTTGATAGGACCCTACACCCATACTTAAGTATAATGTAGCTGCTATGTTTCATGTGTATTTTTGAGCGGTGGTAGCAGTGGTGTACCTACGTAACGGATTGCCGAGACGAAGTCTCGAGTTCGATCCCCAGTCGCCTTGGGCACCCACCTCTGGCTTTTCGTAGTTATGTGTGTATTAAAAATGAGGTATATCGCTCGCCCGATGGGACTTCGGAGAGCACATCCCAAGTCTGGCCCCCAAACTGAAGGGCACAGTTCTCGCTCTGGCGCGGCTGCTGCCCAACATGAAGGGGCCCGATGACTCCTGCAGGAGACTCTACGCGGGGATCGTGCGGTCCATGGCCCTGTATGGGTGCCCAATATGGGCGGAGGCCCTGAAGGCCGGAAGTGTGCGGATGCTGCGCGCTCCGCAGCGAGTGATGGCCATCAGGGTCGTCCGCGGATACCGCACGATCTCCTTCGAGGCTGCGAGTCTCCTTGCCGGAACTCCGCCATGGGACCTGGAGGCGAGAGCCCTTTCGCAACTGTACCAGTGGCCGAAAGGAGGCGCGGGAGCAGGGACTGAACCCCGAGCATCGAGAAATCGAGGCCGTGCAGTCCCAGCTCCGCCAGGCCATCGTGGTGGAGTGGAAGGAACGACTTGGGCGACCAAGCGCAGGGCACGCCGCAATAGCGGCGGTAAGACCCATCATGGAGGATTGGCTAGAGAGGCGACACGGAAGCCTCTCGTACCGACTGACGCAGGTGATCTCCGGGAAGGGGTGCTTCGGGGACCACCTGCATCGGATCAGGAAGGAGCCAACGCCTGAGTGTCATCACTGTGACGCGAGCGAGGACTCAGGGCTGCACACGCTGGCGGACTGCCTGGCGTGGGAGGTGGCGTGGGAGGAAAAAAAAAAAAGTTTATCGCTCGCTTAGTAATGTGCCCGGTAGATGGCAAAAGGCTTGCCACCTATTACATTGGGACCTAAACAGAACTGGCTAAGCGTGGACGTCTAATAAACCTCTGCCTACCCCTTTGGGGATACAGGCGTGAAGTTATGTTGTGTATTTTCGACAATATAGGGAAATATAAGTACGGTAGCTCGTCTACAGCCCACACTAGTGACATACCGCACATTCACAGTCATATAAAACGCGTACTGCACTTAGTAAAGATTAAGTGCCGTCTATGAGTTGGCATCACAAAAGTAAACCAGCGGAGTTTATTGCTACAATTTCTAAACGATAAACACAAAAGTAATTCAACGTCCCAACTTTTTAGTAATATAAAAAATACCACAGGGCTATCACAAAAAATAAAATCGTCTCCCCTCTATGGAATAACAATCTATGGCACAGATATGCATAATGAGTTTATGGCAACCGCAGCGCGCTAAATTGGCACAATTATTGGTACCAAGCGTATGAGGGTGGCAGTACCCATGGTGAGGCATGTCACTGTGTTATTACAGAAATTCAGACCCCTCATTCTGCCTACCCTATTGGAATAGAGGCGTGACTGTATATATGTAAATTCCACAATGATATTTTAACATTCGTTGAAGTTTGGTCCTCTTACGTTTTATTTAAGTAACCGAAATTACTAGTTTTCTCGTTAGATCCTCAACATACAATACATACATATGCAATACACTCAAGCCTTTCTCCCATCTGATTCATACGACCTCGCAGACCATAAACTGATCAAATTGATGATGCATTGGAAAAAGAGCAGCTCAAAAGCTAGCATTAAAGGTTTTATGACAGGAGAGGAAGTTGTGTAAGGTGATCGTGAAGTGTGTAAGAACAGAAGCAGATGACATGCTGTTACCTACCCCAGAGTGAGAAAGGTAAGCAAATATGTATCCATTACTAGCTGTTGCCCGCGGCTTCGCCCGCATGAAATTCTGATCCCGTTTCCACAACCCACGGGAACCTATTCCCGGGATGAAAAGTAGCCCATGTGTTATTCCGGACTATAGTCTATCCCTGTATCAAATTTCAAACAGATCCGTTCAGCCGTTTTTGCGTGAAAGAGTAACAAACATACATACTCACAAACTTTCGCGTTTATAATATTAGTTGGATATTAGTAGGATAGGATGTATGTATGAATTCGCAGTGTCATGTCGTCATTTTGCGACAAAATAGGTACGAGTAGTTATAAATCAAAACGCATACACTATTAATAGTATTTGGTACTTGTAAATTAAAAATGGTAATTTTAAAAGTAAGTACATTTTTACAAATGCCAACAAGACCCTCCAGGCTTATTGTCCGATTAACTGGGGTCACCGCGCTAGTTATTGATTTTTTAAATACACTAGTGATGTGACCAACAGCTTCGTTCTTTTTTAGTATAAAAAAAATCATGAGCATTTGGAAAAGTTATATAAATTTATATATAGAATATAGTGAAAGTCATTAAGCTTTTAGATACAACATTTGTTACCTTATATTGGTAAATAATTCATCATAATCTAAGCGATGATCCCGGTTGCATCAGAGATTTTTTCCTCGAAGCCCAGAGTCCACTTACTCCTGGTCCTTCTTTTTATTTGGTTCCTTTTGGACAAGAAATAAGCTTATTGGTAGGTAATACTAGCCGAAGTCCTTCTTTATAATACACATTTATTTTTAATATTTCAACGTAATTTAAGGGCAACAAGTTTAACGTACATTTGTAATAAAACTAGCTATAAATTGCAGCATTTTCAATTTATTCAAAAATCGGGTTTAGATTGAATTTAAAATAACGAGTGCGAATATTTAAAATAACCATCGGGTGACGTCCCCTCACTAGCTGTAAAAAAATTACGTTTAATACTGTTTGAATAGAATTTAAAACTTTCTTTGATCTTTGATGTATTCGCCTTAAGTGATTAGAAAATCATATCGCATTTTAATCTGTATGCTCTATGGGCAACCTTACACCCCGGCGTCTGTAGACCCGAGACGGCGTGCGGTTTTAGTCGGTTCAAGCCCGACATAACCGCCCCCGCTGGCACACGGAGGGTATCCGAAAGGATTCCGCACGAAAAAAAAAAGAAAGGTATACATAAAACAAAGTCGGGTTAGCGATACCTTTTATAACTCAAGAACGGGTGAACCGATTTTCATGATCTTGGATTTTTTTGATTTGTCTCGCATATACTGCACCTTTTTGCGGCAATGTTCTCATACACCCCCCAGGCAGGGTTATGTCGGACTCGAACCGACCAAAACCGCACGAAGCGCCGTCTCAGGTCTCTCGCACCCCGGCTGACCCTAAGCCATCTACGCCTTTGAGTTGGCACCCTCGTGATACTGTGCCTATACTAGCAGTTAGGATAGTTAATCATATGACAAATTCACGAAGTGAATTCAGCTGATAACATAACCAACAAAGCTTGATTCTAAGGTGGAACGAAGTTTACCGGTCAGCTGGTTAATAATAAAAGTGAATATTTTATAACTCAAGGCTCATTAGGCCGGGGTGCCCGGCAACGGACGCTTGGGGAGGACACCGTGCGGTTTTAGTCGATACACGACATAACCACCCCCGCTGGCCGGCAGGGGGGTTCCGAAGGGATTTCCGCACGTAAAAAAAAAAGGTTCATTATAATAGAGCATATCCCTCGCACCCCGACTGACCCTGGGCCATCTCTGGTTTCGAGATGACCCCCTCGGGTTTGAGAACCACGGTGTCCCCGTCTTGCCCCGTCCCGGCCTGCTTCTGCTGGGTTGACAAGCGTCTCCACCTATCATGCCCAGGCCTGCGCTCATGGAGGACGGAGGTCGTAGAGTGACCTCCGAAGTCTGAGTCGCTTCCGCGCTCCTCCGGTTTTAGTCGGTTCAAGCCCGACATAACCGCCCCCGCTAGCCGGGGGGGGGGGGGGTATTCGAGGTTATTACCGCACGAAAAAAAAAGATTCATAATAATAAGTAGATAGATACAAGTAAGTAGGAGAATTAGGTAGAATTATAGTACTATATGTAAGTACTACGTATCATGTTTGTACGTATGGGCTAAATAAGCTCATCATGATTATCTAAAGCTTTCAGGCCGGCGTTCGGTCTCGTACTCCCAAGGTCCGGTTTCCTTACGGATAGGTTTAACTGGAGCGACTGCTGTTGATCCCCCAACCGCGTGAACCAACTAGAGAAAAGGTTTAGAATAAAACTCGCGCACCGTTTTGCTTCTCGATTGTCATTCTCCATTCTGTAATATTAACTTTAGATGTGCCAGTTAACTGAATTATACCATAAAAAATCCATACTAATATTATAAATGCGAAAGTAACTATGTCTGTATATCTGTTACACTTTTACGCGTAAACTACTGAACCGATTTTGATATTAGGTACAGATGTGATCTAGAGCTTAGGAAAGGACATGCCTTTTATCGCATAAAAGGCTTGAAGGGATTTAAATATGGGATGAAAATTTGTATGAAAGTTCGTCATTTTCAAAGATAACACCAAATTTTTTTTTATTAGTGCAGAAACTTGATCCTTCTTCATACTAATATTATAAATGTGAAACTTTGTGAAGATCTTTGGATGTTTGTTACTCAATCACGATCTTACGGATGAACGGATCTGGCTGAAATTTGGTACAGGGATAAATTATAGACTGGTGGAACAACAGCTAGTATTATTTAAATATAGGTACCGTAGAGCGTGGGCACGCCGCAATAGCGGCGGTAAGGCCCATCATGGAGGATTGGCTAGAGAGGCGACACGGAAGCCTCTCGTACCGACTGACGGAGGTGATCTCCGGGATTGGGTGCTTTGGGGACCACCTGCATCGGATCAGGAAGGAGCCAACGCCTGAGTGTCATCACTGTGACGCGAGCGAGGACTCAGGGCTGCACACGCTGGCGGACTGCCCGGCGTGGGAGGCGCCGAGGCGTGACCTCTTGGCAGCCATCGGGGTGGGAGTCCTGTCGCTCGGCAGCATGATTGCGGCAATGGTGCGGAGCGCGAGCGCGTGGGCCGCCGCCACCTCCTTCTGCGAGCATGTGATGCTCGCGAAGGAGATGGCGGAGCGCGCCCGGGAGAGGTTCAGAACTCTCTCGGCCCGCCGAGCCCGCAACATGCTCGCCGCGCGTCGCAGGCAACTCAGGCGCCGGAGGTCGCTTAACGACCTCCGTCCTCCATGAGCGCAGGTCTGGGGGTGGCAGGTGAGGCCGCCTGTCACCCCAGCAGAAGCAGACCGGGACGGTGGGGCGACTAGCGCCCCTCCCCCAAACCGGGGCAAGACGGGGACACCGTGGTTCCCAAACCCGAGGGGGCCATCTCGAAACCGGAGATGGCCCAGGGTCAGTCGAGTCAGGTGCGAGGGATATGCTCTATGGGCAACCTTACACCCCGGCGTCTGTAGACCCGAGACGGCGTGCGGTTTTAGTCGTTTCAAGCCCGACATAACCGCCCCCGCTGGCACGCGGGGGGGGGGGGGTATCCGAAGGGATTTCCGCACGAAAAAAAAAAAAAAGGTACCATAGAGCGTTTTTGAAATTTCGACCTATGTGGGGATGAAAAGAGATGACAGTTCGTATGGACGACTACGCGTGGTAACCGGCATCCACACGGGCGGAGCCGCGGGCAACAGCTAGTAAAACATAAAGAAAAGTAATAGAATGTTTATTCGGTGATAAATGTCATATCTAAACAAAAATACAAGTTCAGACAATGTAAGTATAATTTTAAACAAAAACAAAACGCTAAGGACATTTTGGCTCTTAAAAAGCTTTTAAACCGGGAACAATTCAAAGGAACACCCATAACACGCCAATGATTACACGCGAAATGCCTGAAATATCCGAACACAGTCGCTTGGCCGCATGCATCGAATACCTTTAACAACCAAACGTCCGTTAAAGAAAAGAGTATTTGGAGCGAAAAAGTCGTGATAGTTATTCAAAAAAGGAACGACGGGCAATTACTGGCACGCGAGCGGGCAGTCGCGCGCCCGATACAGACGTGTTCACACTGCTTTTATGTACTTGAAATAAAAAGGTTTATGCTGTGTAATGGTGTTTCCTTGACATCGAATTCAATATTATTTACGCGTCTTGTAAGTAATATTATCAAATTATTTACTGTTCTGTAGAGTGGGTAGTAGGTAGAGCCAGAGGGTAAACAGTAAAACTATCTAAACTATGTATTTCCTTTCAATCTATTTCAATCGCCATTAATTGGAAAATTGTACTATTTATAATTTGTCTAAGCATGTAGATAAGTGTATCTTCAGTAAATTTTATTGTAATGAAGATTAAATATGTGAACAAAAATTGAATAGCATGAAATATTATATTATGACTGCTGCGCAAGTCATGACGGATGACATAATACTTATTATCCCTTCAATCAATCAATCAATTAGCCTAGTCCTCTACTGGACATAGGCCTCTCCAATATGTGCCACTCCCAATGTTTACCATTTTCGGATCGCCCGTTCATCGTCATATTATTCCTTAGCCCTTACAAAATATAAAACACAACCCTTGTCTCAGTATCCTCGCCACAATGATTTAATGATCATTGACAACAATATTTCATATTAAGTTATTTTATAAATTAAAGGTAGAAACTTTGCCTGTCTTAGGGTCCCTGAGGAAGGGTGTTTTTAGATCAGGATTTTTCGAAATGCGAAGCCTCAGTATTCTGAAAATCATATATGTTATTCTAGGCTATTCAAACTAGTATTTTCGATTAACCGATACGAGATGACTTTTACTTTCCTCGATAGAATCTGCTCTCAAAGATTGGTCTAGCCCAAAACGCATTCCAGTTTTATTTGATTTGTTTTTAGGTTAGAAAAATAACAATGATACTATAATGAAGGGCATTGATAGTAGAGTGAAAAACGGTTATCAAAATTTACATAAATTCTGAATTATACCCTGAAAATTCAAAAACCTACGTTTTCTACCTATATGACGCGTTTGGAGAGCCAATCAGTCCCGAGCGGAACGTGTTAGACGCAGGACGTGTGTCGGTTTATTCGGCAAATGCATAGCGAAATCGTATCATTTTTAAATGTAGGTACTTGGCGAAAATGCCACATCATAGCGAATGTGTCAGATGTACAAATCCCATGATAGAAAGTTGAGACTCGAACTTTTGCGAATACGATGCTAGTATTAGTACAATGTTTTCTTTAAAATATAAGTTGTGTAAATAAGTAAGCAATTACTCATTGCACAAATATTAAAACTAAGTAATGTATCGGCATTATAATAGCATTAAATGTCTTATGCCATTAGTCGATTCAATACAAGAATTTGTAATGATTGACATTGGTACTAATAGACGTATATTGAATGGTGGGACTAAATATTAGGAACAGTAGCAGTACCAGCGACATAATTTAGACTGACATGAACCTTCAAACCTACCAAATACTGCTACTACCTACCTCTAAATATCTATATAATATTTTCATTGCTGATGAAACTTTTCCTTTAGGGCGTAACCTCATGAATCCGAGCTCCAATCCCGATTTTACCCAAAGCTAACAGTTTGGAGCCCAGGGTACGCTCTTCTACTTCTCTTTTGCATAACCTGGTTCATTGTGACATTTACGGGAATGACTGCCACATCTTACTTGGTCCCAGATGCTCTACGGATCTTAATGGTGCCCATGGGTATATAGCACCCATGGGTGCAAGGGACTCCATAGGTGTATAGGAGCTATGGGTATATGGGCCCATGGGTAACGAATATGAATAGGGCCCCATAGTAGTATGCCGTGCCATGGGTCTATATCACCCCATAGGTGAATGGGGCCCCACGGGCGTATGGGCCTCATGGGTTACATATATATATATGGCGCCCCATGGGTGTACGGGCCCCATGCGTGTGTGGACCTCCATGATTTTAGGGGGCCATATCGGTATATGAGGCCCCATCAAGATACTACGCTCGGGTACTACTCTTTTATTGATCTTTTTCATAGTTTGGTTCATATAAGCGGGTTTCCCACTGGTGACTGAAATTCATTTGATCATTTGACGTGTGACCGATAAAACATTAGGCCATTCTACTACTGATCAAATGAACAATTGACCAAAAGAGTTTTTATCGAACAAACATTTGGTATTTTTACTACTGATCGAATTAACGTTTGGTCGAAAAACAGTTGACTAAAGAATATTTTAACAAACAAACCTTTGGTATTTTTACTACTTGTCATTGATGAAATTTACTTTTATACTATAAATTTATTAAATTTTGTTAATTTTATCAAACTTGACACTTCATTACGTTTTCGAACGATTATCATTCACTGCCTTCCAAATCCAACTTTCCGGACTAGTGGTTCCGGTGCATCGCCGGCCGCTGCCGCGGCACGCTCGCTACGCTCGCTCGGCTCGCGCTCTGTTGGGGACACAGTTCTAACCTAACCTAACCCAGAAGCGGCGGAACCACTAGTCACTCTAATAGGCACTCTAATCGCAAGAATGTTTTTCGAAACAGCGTCTTTCGCGACTATTTCATTCGATTCCATGAGCTTTCGAACCTGAGACAGTGGAAAAATAATTCACAACAGCAAATTATTTTTCCACTGTTTGAGTTATAAGTAAATTTCAACAATGAAATCAGTAGTAAAAATACCAAAGGTTTGTTTGTTACAATATTCTTTAGTCAACTGTTTTACGACCAAAAGTTCATTCGATCAGTAATAAAAATACCAAAAGTTTGTTCGATAAAAACTCTTTTAGTCAATTGTTCATTCGATCAGTAGTAGAATGGCCTAATCTTTTATCGGTCACACGTCAAATGAACAAATGAATTTCGGTCACCAGTGGGAAATCACATATAAGCTTTTACGGGAGCGACTCTCTGATAGCTATATTACAATAACACATAACATAACTATAATAATATTATAATTATAATAAGCTTCCCTTTATCTAAAGTGGAACTAGAAGATCTTCTATGTAAATAACAGTGTTGATACTACAACACCACCTTATGTTAACTTTCGTTGTTTTTATGTATATTGTCCAAAACCCTGGACGCGGAACGCAAGCGCTTCGCTGTGGCGTAAAGTGGCAACTTTACTATGCCAATATTACCTAAAGCCATCGAATACCCTCACCTTAAGTCCCTTTACTGTGCGTTCTTCATAATCTATTTTTGCTTACTCAAAGCTGGGTTTTGGTTAGGTAATTGATAATATGAGAACTAATGAGAAAATAATCTTAAGAAATCGTTTCTTTCCTTCAATGTGTTCGTTGCCTTAGGTCGTCGGTCGTCGTGATCGCCGCGAGCCGTTGACGGATAGCTTTCCCCCTCCCGCACACCTTTTACTTCCCGCGCCGCGTTTACACTACCTTCTTCATATATCTGGTGGCCTGGTAGTTGACCGCTTGCTGTTTTGCTTCTGGCCTAGCCTATTGTGAGCCTAGGAGGGCTATTTGTTATAACCATATAGGGTATTAGGGAGGACGTGGATTGAATATACATGCACGTTGTGGTAAATAATACGCTAGAGTTTGTGTATAGGAAATGGTTCTTATAGCTAACTTGAAAGTATTTCAAATTTATATTTTGTGATATGGCATTAGCGTATGTTTTTGTGAAACTGATGAATTCATTTATTTCTATTATAGGATGCAAACAATTACCTATCAGGCTCACCGGCATATAACTGGAATGTTTCATGATTGTGTATTTGTGACAAATATTAGTCTATTGTTGTAATGACTAGAATTACTAGCTGTTGTCTGTGGTTCGACTCGTGTGAAATACAAGTCTCGTTCCCCGGATCTACAGGAACCTATACGCGGAATAAACTATAGCCTAAACTATGAACTGTTCCAGGTTCCAGTCCATAATATGTCTCTTTGCCAAATTTCATTCTAATCCGTTTGTCATTTCTAGCGTGAATGAGTAACAAACGCTCATCCATCAAAACTTTAGAAATTATAATAGTAGTAGTAAGATGAGATCAACCAAAAATATTTGAAAAATCTTACCCATCCCAAAAAAAATCTTTTAAAGTATGGTTTTGGCCGAATGTAGATGTCCTCGAGCCCCCCATGTAATTATGTATCATTATAAAACCAATAACCGTTTGCATTCAAGTATTGTATTTAATTTTTAAGCAAACTATTCACTTAAGTACCTTTTTTTTTTTTTTTTTATCGTGCGGAAATCCCTTCGGATACCCCCCCGCCGGCCAGCGGGGGCGGTTATGTCGGGCTTGCACCGACTAAAACCGCACGCCGTCTCGGGTCTTCAGACGCCGGGGTGTAAGGTTACCCATAGAGCATATCCCTCGCACCCCGGCTGACCCTGGGCCATCTCACCACTAACAGCATCGCTCATCCTGTCTCCTCTGAAAGCAGAGGAGTACGGAGAGCGATGTGTTCCCGCCACGTTGGGTATTGGCCGACGATCAATGCCAACCCAATGAAGGGGTGAAGGGGAAGCCATTGACCGCCGCCCAGGGTGTACCGGCCGCTCCGATTCCGTTCCCCCCGGACTGCAGCGGGATCGGAATCGGAGCGACACTCGAGGAGGTTACCCAACACACACCCCTCACTTAAGTACCTATAGGTATCAATCGTATTTGATGACAATGATGACACAACAGAACGAATTTCTCATCGATAGAAAACGTCAAAAAAAAACAGATATTGTAGAAAAATTTGGGTTTCTAGACCCGGTTAAGGCTTGATTTTCATTTCCTTTAGGTTCCGCACCTAATAGGATCACTTCGTTGTCTATTTGTCGGTCTGTCAAGACTTTTTTCTCAGGAATGCGGGGAGTTATCACGTTGAAATTAATATCAAATACGCAAATCTGCAACCCTTTGAGCCTTTTTTTTTTTTTTTTTATCGTGCGGAATTTTGAGTCTGTGAAAAAATTAAACTTCTATGTCAACGCCATCACCATCACAAAAAATACGGTCATTTATGCAGCATAAATTAAGTTGATTAAAAGTTTAGAAATTAATCATCTTACCTTAGATATACTTCCACATCTTATTAATCGAGATAGGTACACTACAGTCCCCCGGCGTCTGAAGACCCGAGACGGCGTGCGGTTTTAGTCGTTCAAGCCCGACATAACCGCCCCTGCTGGCCGGCGGGGGGGGGGGGGCATCCGAGGGGATTTCCGCACGAAAAAAAAAAGGTACACTACAGTCATAATACAATGGGGGTACGTCAAGGTAGAACACAGAGGCTACATCTATACTTGTTATACAGTAATCACCTCCCACATATTATAATATGTGTAAATTGTGTAAATATAAGTCATGTGATATAACTTTTGTGCGTTATAATAAAAAACCGGCCAAGTGAAGTGAAGGCCATGAAGGGTTCCGTAGCAGCAAGTGAAAGAGAAACCTCAATATCATTTTTGAAGACCTATCCATAGATACCCACGTATACAATTTTTTTCGTCAATCGCATACGTGGGGTATGCGTTGACGAAAAAAAATGTTGTTTCATTTCTAAGTATGGGGAGCCCCCAAAATTTATTGTTTATTTTTCTATTTTTGTGTGAAAATCTTAATGCGGTTTACAGAATTTTCAACAGCATAGTTCTTATAGTTTCGGAAAAAATTGGCTGTGACTTACGAACATACAGACAGACATGACGAATCTATAAGGGTTCCGTTTTTAGCCATTTGGTTACGGAACCCTAAAAACGTATCAATAACAATTTCTAATAATAATTAACTTCATAAGAATAATGAAATAGGGGTAACAAATTTTGTATATCTAATCCCCTTTTCCCCCATTGAACGAAAACTTATATCCCCACATATTCTATGTCAAGTGACAGTAATCAAGATGCTGAAACAGGTATATGAACGCCATGCCTTTATTATTATTGAATCGGGAACATCTATGAACGGTTTGGTCGGTAACTATGGCAACGGAAGCGCATTGTAACCATGTTATTAAGAGGAGGATTGTCTTATTCCAATATGCACTCCAAACCAAATAGCTGCAGGCGGCCAGTCCCCCTCTGAGAACAGCCCTGTACTGACGCGTTCGCAGAATATGTTCTAATTATGAATAAAACCTATTCTATTTTCAAATACGTGGCGGGAAACGGTTGCTACGCAGCTGGAGATCAATAAAATCAATGGCTAACCGTGCCATACACGTGTTTTTTATTATTTTAATTTTAAATTCTTTCTGGTAGGTACTGTAAGTTTTTAAACACAGTAGGGTACCTATAACTAGAATCCTAGTTCCAATTTTGAATCGTGCGACCGTTTGGCGATGGCCCAGGGTCAGTCGGGGTGCTAGGGATATGATCTATTGGCAACCTTACACCCCGGCGTCTGTAGACCCGAGACCCGAGACGACGTGCAGTTTTAGTCGGTTCAAGCCCGACATAACCGCCCCCGCTGACTGGCGGGGGGGGGGGGGAGGTCCTGACCTCTATAATTCATCAAAATAGTGACAGTTGGTAAAATCTAGCTAGCGGGGTCTTTCCTGTGGTGAGATGTCAAAGCTCTTAAAGAGTACTGGAAGGTCAGTATTGGTTGAGTGACCGCTTACCATTAGTCACCCAGAGTATAGATCTAAAGTGTCTATTAGTTTTGATATTTCTAATGAGTAGGTATTATGGTTCGATACACGAACGCACGTGAAAGATTAAGTTTTCAATTTCCGTTGATAGAGGTAAAACTTTGAATTAAAGTTATTTCAGAGCTTATTTTAGATATTTTTTTCAGCCGAAGTACTTTAATATATACATTCGAATACTGCTAAATCATTTTACCAACAAAATAACAATACTATATTCGAATTTTAAATCCCCTTCGAGAGTGCGTTCTGTTTCGCCCGCGGTTATTTACACAAACAACCCAACTAGAGTAGTGCCTACTCTATGGATAAGGATTATACCGATCCTTCATTACCTAATGGCACAATAAGAGGGGATATCACACGATGGTTTTGGCAAACTGCTCTTAAGCATGTCTTGTTCAACAAAAAAAAGTGATCATGAAAATAATAAATAGTAATGTATTGTCATTAGTACCTTTTTTTTTTTTCGTGCAGAAATCCCTTCGGATACCCCCCGCCAGGCAGCGGGGGCGGTTATGTCGGGCTTGAACCGACTAAAACCGCACGCCGTCTCGGGTCTTCAGACGCCGGGGTGTAAGGTTGCCCATAGAGCATATCCCTCGCACCCGACTGACCCTGGGCCATCTCCGGTTTCGAGATGGCCCCCTCGGGTTTGGGAACCACGGTGTCCCCGTCTTGCCCCGGTTTGGGGGAGGGGTGCTAGTCGCCCCACCGTCCCGGCCTGCTTCTGCTGGGGTGACAGGCGGCCTCACCTGCCACCCCCAGGCCTGCGCTCATGGAGGACGGAGGTCGTTAAGCGACCTCCGGCGCCTGAGTCGCCTGCGACGCGCGGCGAGCATGTTGCGGGCTCGGCGGGCCGGGAGAGTTCTGAACCTCTCCCGGGCGCGCTCGCACTCCGCACCATTGCCGCAATCATGCTGCTGTGTCATTAGTACCTTTTTTTTTTATTATTATTTTTTTTTTTTATCGTGCGGAAATCCCTTCGGATACCCCCCCGCCGGCCAGCGGGGGCGGTTATGTCGGGCTTGCTTGTCATTAGTACCTATATAATGCTTATCAGTGGGTAGGTGTCGAGTTTGCAAGTATTACAGTGAAAAAAAAAAAAAAATTTAATACTGGTAATCATCAAAAATAAATAAATTTGAGTCAAAATATCGCTACTTCAAAGCTTTTAACTCTCCCTTTCTGCTGGGAAATAAGTACTTCTGATATTACACTTTTTCAAGTCTGAAACAACGTTTTTTTACTTGTATACTTACTTTTGTTTAATTTCCGCGCAATAGTAAAACGAATGTACTTATGAATTTCAGAAATCAAATTTTAGTGTCACGGTGACTCTACCTGACTGACTGACTGAAGGTACTTATTATTGTTGTTTTAATGCTTTAGCAAGTAGAGTATTAAAGAAATTCAACCCAAATATAATATTTTAAAAAATGAGTATAAATATGGGCAGCTATTCGACCACATTGACGACGGCACATTAATTGTATAAGTATCCATAAATTTTAATCCTCATTTTTGACGCTTAATGCAATGGCAAAATACTGAAACTCATCAAAAAATTACTCATACACATCACAAATCCAATAGTGTACAAGCGTCATTATTTTGTTCGTTGAAAAAAGAAACACTTAAAAAATATTTAAACATCTCAATCGCAGCATAATCTTCGCTGTGGTACGCAACGCAACAAGGCTGTTACACGCGCGGCGGGCGGCGGTATCCCGTAGCGCGCACCGCTACCGACGACTATTTCGTTCGAATTTCAAAACGACATATCGATATGGACAGACACAGAAATCAATGCAAAATAGAGGTAATTTTTTTAATTTTATTTTTGAAACAATTATAATTTAAAATAGTACCGGGTGTCATCAAGAACTTTGGGGCCAAGACAATCTCATCTGCAAGCTGGCACATCTAGAGATTGATGGACGAGGCTCTGGTGCAGTCTTTCCTCTTGGAGTTGGGAGGTCAGAATGCAGCCAAATCGAAAGGAAGAGAAGGAGTAAACGGAACCCTGGGCTCCGAGGTGAAAGAATCGGAAGCAACTGGAGAGCAGGAACAACGCTGTGGTGATGACGATAATATAGTTCTAAAAAATCTTTAATATGACATGCTGAAGATACCATTGTGTTATTTCTTTATGTTACTGGTTCCTCGATTTATTTATTTTCATCTGAAACTAAGAACAACACAGAGGTAATTGTTTCTCTTTTTATTTCAACGAATGAGGTAAAATCTCAGGCTTACACTATGCTCACACTAACTATACGAAATATATTGCATTCGCGTTTAGAAGAGCATGGCTCTACAATATTTTTACAAAATTATTAAATATTTAAGGTGTAATTTGGAGATGGTAGATCTTGAGATGCTAAATATTTAATACATGCAACTTATGATGCGGTTACTATTTTCTGTAGGTGATTATAATAAACGATACGAATAAACAGTTTTCAACAAGTTAGGTACAAAACATTTTCCATAAAACAAACAAACCCTAGCACAATACACACTCAAATAAAGAAACATTGACAAATTCATCATGAACACATGTTCGAATTTTGAAAGCGATGCAGTCATTAAGCCTCTTTTATGTAGTGTTGTTTTAAAACAAAGAACCGCAGCCCGCCACCATCGACAATTTGAAATGTCTTTTAATAAATAATTGGGGCCGTGTCGATGAGATATGAGAGCAAGCATATTTTGTTCCACGTTCTTTTTTTAGTTTATGTAGCATGAGATTATTAGATAGAGATTTAATGTATACTCTAAGATAGAGATACATTTAAAACACCGGGTCTTGAGCGCGTTTAGTACTCATCATTATATAAAAATCAATGTTTGTTTATTTGTATTTTTTAGACAACCGTATTCATCTGATTGCAATAAAGCTTTTTCAATTTATAGGTTGCACATGGATCAGCAGGATAGAAATTTCGTTCGAAACATCAAAGTTCAACCAACAACTTTGACGTTAGTCATCTACCCGGCACGGCGCGTCCGGTGATAGCCAATTTTATATTTACATGTGAGTATGATTTTGCTCCGCCTGTTGATAAGCCGTAAGCTTGTGAGGGTAGGTACAATTCTCAAAGCTGCGTTTATTATGCATAACGCGTTCATTATCGAGACGTGTATAATCACCACGATCACCCCTGTAGGGTAGGGATGTCACCCCTCAGCGCCCACCTCTATAACAAGGGAATTCAAACGGATCGTATTATTTTCGAATTACATGTGGTTATACTAAAAAAATAATGTGAAATACTCTTTTGATTATTTTATAATTCAGATTTATTTCGTTTGCAACTTATTTATTGCTTAGAGATGTTACTTGGCAAAATTTTACCACGTCTCCCATTGCGAGTGTTCCTAGAGCTCTTCCATGTTATTTCACTCTCCTTTTTACTATTTAAAACAACACGTGCAAGTATCACCCTCATACGGCGCAAATTCTCATCTCGGAATAAATATTTCAGCAATTTATTTTTCTATATAAAAAAAAGTTTTGCTGTCTGACTTGACTTCACCTTGTCTGATGATAAGCTCTCTCTACTTCAACGACCCGATTCAGTAAATTTTTTTTTTAAATGTGACTTCAGAACTTAGAACTTAATATTTCAAAACCTAATTGAAAATGAATCAAACTAGGTATAAATGATTCTCAAGTTTTAATAATCTAAAAGGTTCTGTTCTTGATAGATCATACGTATTACAAAAGCTTTTTGCCATTTGTTTTGTAATCGATTTGAAATCTCGCTTTTTAAATATCTGGGTGACCGAGATAAAACCGGTTTCTTTTCGCTAGATCGATTTATTACCCCAAAAACCCCCTGTTTACTGAATTTCATGAAAATTGTTGTAGCCGTTTCCGAGATTCAGATTTCTCACATACATATATACAAGAATATACAATTTACAAAAGTTTTTTATACTATAGAGTGGTTATTTATAATATTAGCATTAGGTGAGATACATTGAAATAAAACAGTTTTTAACGGATTCTATCGCGACTTATTTGATATTTTACCATTTATCTGTTAAAAATAGTTTCATTTCAATGTGTGACATTCGCGTAAAGTTCCGACAAAACTGTTTGCCAAATATATGAATTTTGCGGGGAGACGATACGCTGTCTCGTCAAGCGTCGCCGGCGGCCGACCATCTGTCACTCTTTCAAGACCTACTAGATGCGAGATAGAGACGCTAAAACATCGATATAAACGAGCACCTCTAGAGAAATTACATGTCTTTATTTAACTTTACCTGGTACACCGTGGACCCCTGGAACACCGTGTGGATTTAGTCGGCTTGATCCCGACATAGCCACTTTATTGCTAGCTCTATTTGAGTTGCTACCCTTTGGAGATTTCCACATGTAAAAAAAAAAACTCAGTATCGATAACCATAGTGATGTTATGGATGTTTTGCAAATTGATGTAGAAGTTTTAATACATCTCTAACGGTCCGGAGCGTAAACTGGTAAACAGCAGATGGCGGGTGTTTACTGAAAATTAACTCTCAAATGGTGTGTAAAGACACGGAGAAATTGCAGTCAATAATTAATGAACAAGATTTTAATAGTGAGTTGGGTGATGTGTAGTGTCAGTTTAGTGAGCTAGATATCGTATTGTATCAATGACTTCTATACTTTGACTATATATAAGTATATAGACATATAGTCAAAGCTTCTACATATATATACTAGCCAAGCTGCATGTTTGAAACAAAAAATGTGTAACAGTTACTGGGTGAGGCGGGAATTAATGTTGAATTTCAAATTTGGAACGGGACGCAGAAACCAGGTAAATAACTAGTGCAGGGTGCGACAAAATGAGCTGAGCGAGCAGGACTTTTACTTGAAAATAAGACATCTTACTACGGCCGCGCGCTTAGCTAATGCCGCGCGCTCGTGAAACTGTTTTTCGGTGATTATTCCTCAATGGTAATTCGGACATGAACCATCTCGCTTCCAAACACTCCTCAGTGTCCACACTATCACCGTGGAGATAGTGTGGACCACGCGAGTGGTTACGGAGGAGTTCAGCTACAAACAAACGGCTGTGCCGCGTATAAGAGCTTCGCTTGCTCAGCTCAATTAATTTGGCACCTATCTGTATGGGCATAGCGTGCCTTCTTATAATGTCATCTGTATGACTGTTACAAAAAGTTACGAATTGATGCTGTTCAAGTAGTGGTATTTCGCGATACCAAATTTTTTGTGCCGTGCATCCAGTCTATTTGTATACTTAGTCGTCATTGTCTACCACAGTATTAGGAATCTTAGGATAATGACGATCACTGTGGCGTAGTGGTAGTCATTTCCTGCCTGTACATTTTTATGTATGAATATGTCTCTGCATTGGTCTAGGTGTTAAAATATGTAGATACTTAACTATCTACTTACGTATTATAGAAACCATTTTTTTTTATAAAAAGCATATTAGTAACCGAAATTACTAATATTCCCCCTAACCCCTCCAGCTAATCTTAATTGCTTGTGTTAGGAGTGGGTTCACCTCGGTATAGTAATGGCCAGGATTTGAACCCCGGACCTCTCGATCGTAGGGTCGACTCCTTAACCACTAAGCTACTGACAAAACTACCCGCTTTTTCACGCCTCGTTTAAAGGACCCAGGACTGTAGAAAGAAGGAAACACTTGTGCTGATAAAAAACTCCAAATCTTGATGGTGCTGCAGAGAAAAGAGATACCGAACCTTTACTTTTACTTTACTTTCTTCGAATACTATAAGTACGAGTATAATGGCGGGAATTCAATTATTTGCCGACTGCGTTCACGCTCAGCGTGTGTTGGTAGCGTGCGGGTGGATACATATGTCTGAACATGTGCATTTTTTCATATTAGTTATTTATTTGAGTTCTGAAATAAGAATACAGAAGGGAAAACGTGTCATATTCAGTTTTAAAATAAGATGCTGCCAGTGATATGTTCGATATTGAGTTATGATTGCCGGTTTAGGAATGCTCAATACCACGTTACCGTTTAATACCACGTTACCGTGGTATTGAACATTAGTCATTATAGACCGTATACTAATCATAATGGACCGAGGGTCTACTGCCTTTGTACTTAGTATAAAAGAAGAAAAAAGCTAGATTACATTACTTTAATCTTACTGGAAAATTGAATATTTAGCAGAAATTGATGTAGCGATCAAGTTTAGAAAGTGTCACCACAGATTGAAGTTTCTCGAAAAAAAAAGCTTATTATCTAAGATAATTGTAAAGTCATGATGTATTCCATTTGCACTAATCTTTCATCTTAATGGAAAAATTCGAATTAAAAAAAAATAAGCTCTTGTATCTAAGGTTCATGTGAGTCAAGACATGACTTACTTAACCTTACAAACTTTGACAGCGTAGTTTAGAACTCTCTTCAGCACCTTTCCTTTTCTCATATTTATTTAAAGCTGTACTGAAGCTGTACATTCTCATATAAAATATAACCAATCTAAATGCTAATTGATGGAATGAAACTCTACATTCAAATCTGTTTACAGAACGTACTTAGTTTAAAATTCTATTTTAATAACTCTGCAAGACGATCGGAGCTGAAGAATAATGTTATTCAATGTGATGAGACACAATCCTGCAAATTTACAAGTGTTTCTGCTACGTAATTGAATAACAAAATGGCTGAGTTAGGCGTTGTGCACACATTCAAATATGGAACACGACAAAAAAAAACGAATCATGAATCTATAAACAGTAACTAAGGTAAAAGCTCCTAATACGGCGGTAGTCAAAATCGCTTCCTATTACGGTGGTATTTCTATTTTCGAGTTTTATTCCTGTATTATTCAGTTTAAGTACACCAAAACGTAAACTATTTATTCTAAATCTGTTACTTCATTACTTAACTGTCGCTTGAAAGTATAGCACATAGACAACACAACAAAATCAATCCAATTTACTGGTGGTAGAAATTTGATGACACAAATTTGTCACAAAATTCGGCCGGGTAGGTACCACCGTGCACGATTGCGTAAAACCCTCCATAGTAATCCAATTTCGGTTTGATTGCGTTCAGGGGTCAGCAAGTGCATAGCCGGGCAGGGGGATTTTGGTCGCAGCACTAGTGGGACCAGTGGATGTCACGCGGTGCTGCGACGACAGTCAAATTGACGTGTCCTAAATATAAAAAAAAAATATAAAAAAAACAGTCTGTGTAACGGCATCGAAGTGAGAGGGTTTTCCATACAAACGTGGAAAAACAAAAGTAAGTACACTAATATTTATAAACTAAGTTTCTCGTATTAATAAGCCGTTCAAGTTTGTGTATGTGTTATTTATAGCATTTTCCTACTATTACACCCACTATTTAAATAGCTTGTTTCATATTTGTAATTCATTTTTTACCCAAAAAATAAGAAATAAAATACCGCCGTAATAACATACGAATTTTATAGATTAATCCTAATACGGTGGTATAACTCCGAAATAGGAAAAATACTGGGCATGTTTTATTGCTTATAATGTAACGTTTGATAAGTTTTTATAGAAGGTTTTAAAATGGAGTTACATAAATATGGTGTGACTTATGCACTGTAAAAATTAATAAAGTAATTGATGTAATTGAGACTACTACCGGCTAGGGCGAGCATAGATAAATAAAAGGTTGATTACAATATAGAGATTATAATCGGTAAGAGAGCGTTACATACATTTATTTTATATTAGGTATTTTGAAATAATGAATCTCAGGGAATGGATTCGTAATAAATATTCTGCCGTAGCGTTGTTCGGTCCGTTGTGCAAGATGGTAGTATGCACTTAGCTAGTGGACACGTGGCTGGTGGTGATGCCGGCGTGCCAGGGTCTCCGCTGGTGTGCCTCGCCACCTCCATTATGGTGCGAAGCCCGGTGCGAAGACCCTGGAAATAGAATAAGTGCGGGTCAGTTTGTCACTAGGTAATTACGTCCAAGTGACCCACTAAAATAGCAGGTGAAGAGAATCTCCCAGCGGCAATGCAGCGTAGCTAGAAGCTATATAAAAAGAATATAAATGGGCAGCACAAGCTGGTGCCGCGACCTCTGACCGTAGGGGTCATCAGCCTCGTGGCAGTATTTAGGTAGGCTGAAATAGCACACAGAATAAAATAAATTATATTAAGCCATGCATTTTAGCAGGCAATAAGCTGCACCGCTGGAAAGTCTTCACCTGTAGAAGAAGTAGGAAATGTTGATCTCAAAACTTACCCGGAGCCGACAGCAGTTGGCCACGGGGTCAAAGTGACCTTCCTCGGCGAAGGTTGCCAAGGAAAGGAACGATATAAGAGCCGTCAGTTGATGACTGGGCTAGTGCTGTCCAATCTCGCTCGCACAACCATAGATAATTAGTAATAGTATCGAAACATACTAAATTCTCGATTAATTTATGGATATAATGGTAATTAGATTTATAAAGAATCCACAACGTTACAATAACATTCAATTTATTAACTTATTGAATTAGTTCCAAGTTTAGTTGAAATAGTTATTAATCTCATAAATTAGAAACCATATTCTGCGGTATGTGTTCTTGATTAGAAATCTAGTTAAATATGAAAACTGTTGAGAACAAAATGTTGGTTTCTTAGAAGGGGTAAAAATAGGAAGGTGTATTTTAATTTATCACAAATCATTTATTTTGTATAACTGTTGACTTGAGTTTTACACATCTGAGCCAAAAAACTGTTATGGTTTGATTAAGCATTTACACTCTTTTCTTTATCGAAATTTTGATGGGTCAGAATTAGGATTATTAAAAACACGAGTAGTTTTCCTATTACGGTGGTAGTTATTTCCAAGTAACTCTGTGTTAGGTTCTATGATGTCCTATTACGGCTCTATTCATAGAAAATAAAATTACAAGTTTTAGGGTTCCGTAAATAAATAAAAAGTTTTGTATTTTTTTATTGTGGATTCTTATTTGGTATGCATGTTTTTTGATAAAACCAAAAGCTATAGAAACTTTTAAATTTACTTAAAAAAAATATTTAAATTCATCATTAATTTTTTAACCTTTTGTTCCTCTACGAATTATTGATTTTTGAAAGATTTTAGATGATCGCTATTGTTCCTCATAATTTTTTAAATAATATAACTATTTGATTCCTAAATAAACTTGTATTTTTAATTCTATAAAATCAGTTAATCGCTATACAGACGCGTGTAAAAATACACTAAGTACTACTTATTTATTCTTAAATTCCTTCGGAATCCGTTGGAATTCAGGAATAAAAAGTATTGTATTTTAACATTTGAGAATCCTAGGGGATTCTCATGTTAAAATACAATATTAAAAAAAATCAGCGAAACGAAGTCGCTCTATACGGAAAGATCTTTCTATACAGACCGATTTCGTTTTGCTCATTTTTATTTTATTTTACCGAACGTAAAAAGAAAAATCAACCTTATTTTAATAACCCAAAACTCTTTTTAAAATGTGTGTGAATGCACGGTTATGCTATATTTGTAAATTTCATTGAAAGTGAATCCATGAATCAAATCAATGGTCAATGAATATTTATTTTAATAATTATTTTACTGTACTAACACATTTATATTAATTATTTGTACGGAACTTCAATGAATATAATTTCTGACCCTCCGTATTAGGAGCTGTCTACCGCAGTAATAGGCTCTGACCAAAATCATACCTCCGTATTAGGGAAAATCGACCCGACTATTTAAATATTTTTGTAAAATAAGAAATATCATGAAAATAAATATAGACTTAACAGCAATACAAAATGTAAATTCCACTTTTGACGATAACATTTTTTTGCACCTCTAATAATACTTACAAATGCTTATTTTTGTTTCTTACTTTCAAATGTTACGAAATACCTCCGTAATAGGTGCTTTTACCTTATGAATTTAAAAATTATATTTGTAAAAGGAACGCCTCGTATTTTTATAGACAGAAACGTATCTTCACACGAAAGTTTTTTATTTTGTGTGAATAAATTAAATTAATTAAAAAATTACATATTGAAATGTCAATGTCTCGCGTGAGAGACTTGATTGGTTCTTAAGAAAAATGACAGTGTACATGTTTCTTTCAAGAAAAATAAATAATTATACTGTACACTGTTTTTATAATATGACTCTGACAACACTAAAGAAGCACAGAGGTTTACCTTCAGGAGGCCTAGGCTTGAATTATAGACTTACTTTGAAAGAGACACTGTAACAATCATGGACTAACGAATTACATAGTAGGTAAGTTATTGTTTGATTTCTATTTGGTTTACAATTTATTGATGAAGGGAAGAACTTGGGAGAGACAGAAATTCTTGGCTAAAGTGATATTAAGTATATCTATTAAAGAAATTCCATTACGATTATCTCAATAGTTCCAAAATTAATCATTGCTTCATGATACACAAAATTATTATTATGACCGTTTTCTTAAGCATTTAACTACGTTATCTATTTGTGGAAACTTTTAACTAGCCTAGCGTTGTATCAATAATAATAATAATTATGATAAATAAAGAAATAATTGTAAAATAAAATAAATTAAATTTCATATAAAAATAAAATGTTAAAACGTTTAATGAGCTCTGAACCGGCGCGGATCTAAAGACCAAGATCGGAAGAAATCACAGATATAAGTTACATAATGTAATTTTACTGGCTACGGTATAAATTTGTTCTATGAAAGCCATTGAGACTTTAGACATAGACATTGATGATGAAAGTAGCATTCGTGTTGATGGCTTGTAGACCATACACGAAAACCGTGTTCACCCCTCATATTCGTAGATTAATTAAGAATAAAATTAGGCTGTGGGCATTATTCTAGTCACCATACATTTGTATGACTAGAGCCTTACCGAACCAAGTGCTATCGTGTCGACGGCGTATATATCAGATGTAGGGCCCAGCAGGGAGCCCCGCTTGCTGTATAATGTGGCTACTTTAACATATCAGCGAGGAAATATACCTAGATTTGTCAGGCGATCGCCTAAAATGGAGCTGGAGAGCCATGTCAGTATTAAGGGATCATAAAGATAGTGCAGGTCAAGTACACGTCTACTTAAATGATATCTGTAGTTGGTCGTTTATTGTGCTGTGGTGCTTGTTGGACAAGATCATTGTGGGATATATTGGGATTATTGAGAGGCTTAAAAGTTTTTGTTTGGAAGCATATGAATGTATGTGAGTATGAGTGTGTGTGTGTGTGTGTGAAGGTGAATATGTGTGTGTGAGTGAACGAGATGAGTATTACACGCGTGTGGTACCACGGCCAACAGCTAGTTTCTAATAAATTGAGACAAAAGGTATAAAACTAACTTTTAACCTTAACCATTGCTGATAACAATAGTTGTCATTGCCAAACAGCCCTTCGTATCCTGAATGTTGGTAACAAACCGTAGGTAATTTAAGCTGAGCTGTCGTACAACGAACGCCCGTACTCTCGCGCTGGGGTAGGGTCATAAGCTCACAAAGTAATGTCAGGTACACTGACTGAGCTTTTGATCCCGACAAAGGGTCTAGCCCTGTCGGGAATGTAACATGGAATTAATTAAATTGAGTACTTTTATTTTTTTTTTCCTTTAAGTGCTTTTGAATTATTTAAAAAAAATAATATTACATAAGTATCTATGTGTGTAATGAAATCAAATAGAAATATTATAATCAATTAGCAATGTGGTGATATTCTGAAGGTAATTTTTTTGCCAAGCTAGTATATCAAACCTACTTAATGAAAGATGTGAATTAAAAAACCCACTGTCACTAATTTCTCTTAGTTACCTTTGTTTTCGTGCGTAAATCGCCTTGGATCCCCCCCCCCCCGCCTCTCTTAAAGTACCTCACAAGGTGCCGGAAGCCTTAATACCTACGGCACTATACGGCACAATACTACCTAGGAAATCGAAACATAAATAAGGAAATATAGAACTGTGTGGTATTTTGTTTACCCATAGGTCTATACAAACATTACCATACATCTACTCAGACTTCTCTGCCTCTGGGGTAGGTAGAGACATCAGAATACCTTTTACACTATTCATGCAAGCCTGCCACCCGCCTAAACTACTTCAGTTGTGACCTGACTTTCTTCCTTGTGTTAGAAAGGCACTTCTTACTGACTGTCACTTTCTAAGTAACGATACGAGACTTCCCTCGAGGGGGGCAAATGAATCCTTACTACCCAGAGCGGCGGATTAGGGGCGGCTGATGTTATCGTTATTCGATATTTCGTAAGATATTCCTATCATAAGTCTCAGTAAATGATGAGCTAAATGGAAGGCCTATTCCACTCTAATCCCCTGATCAAAACCACTGGCATCAAAGGTAGACATGACCGCTGGTCTGCTTCTGCCTGCCACTCGTTCTTCCTATACAGTGAATTGAGATAAGGAGTTTTCTAGGATGGGCATTTTGTTTCTTCCTAGCTAGGCTCATGAGAAATCGATGGCAAGTGGGCTGACCACTACACAATGAAAATCCTATAGATAATGATAGCTACAACGATAGATAGTTACTATGTGAACACTTAGTAGGTACCTACTAGTAAGTATTTATAAGGTAGAGTCAAAAAAAAAGAGAAAATAGTCCGTGAAGCGTGTATCACTCAATGTTAACAACACAAGAACCAATAATTAACCGAACCAAAACAACCAATATTGTTTACACAGCTCGCAAAATGAATTACTTTATTGCATTTCATTGATTTACTGTCGAATCTAGCGGTGGAGCGAACAAGCCTGTATCTGTTATGTTGGCAGCATTGGCTCAGCGTGTGTTCGCAGCATGGCGTGAAAATTATAACCTCTTGCGGAGCGTGGCGCACAAATCAATTTGAGCCATTTTATTTTGTGCCGTTATGGCGATGTTAACGCACGCGCGACACGAGCTCCTTGGGGAGTTTGTTTGTATTTATGTCGTCTTTGTAATGAGATTGGTGTAATCTTTGAAATTGTGTGAAATTTCGTTAATTCTTTAATAGTTTTATTAAACTAGTGTACAAGCCCATCAAGGTCTTCAGGATCAGAATCACACTTACCTAGATGCCGGTAGATCTGCTGATTGAAAGACGAGGCTCTGGGGTAGGCTTTCCTGTCAGGGTCCGGGCCCCTATACATAGAAGTCACTGCCGTTTTCAAATCTTGTATGTAGTCACGCACCTATCAACCGTTACAAAAAAAATCGGCCAAGTGGGAGTTGGAACCGCCTATGAAGGGTTCCGTAGCAGCAAGTAACATAATAATGTTTTTTTTTTTAATTTTTATATTTGAGTTGATAGAATGAAAGGTAAATTGCGGTTTACGATTTATGAAATATTAAAAAAACCTTCTTACTAGATCTCGTTCAAACCAATTTCGGTGGAAGTGCAAAGTATTCAGTTTAGAAAAAACTGATATTAGAAACCTCAATGTCATTTTTGAAGACCTATCCATAGATACCACACAGGTATGGGTCTGATTGAAAAAAAAAAGTAGGTAAGTAAGGGGAACCCCCAAAATTTAATGTTTTTTTCTATTTATGTGTCATAAATAGAAAAAAACATAGTTCTTATAGCAACAGCATAGTTCTTATAGTTTCGGAAAAAAGTGGCCGTGGCATACGGACGGACAGACAGACATGACGAATCTATAAGGGTTCCGTTTTTTGCCATTTGGCAACGGAACCCTAATTAACCGGTGAACTCGACCCGGTATTTGATTTTTTTACACCATGACAACGTTCCCAGTATAACACCAGTATGACGATGTACCTACTATTAGCAAGCCATCTTTAAAATAATGATTGTCAATAAAATACCCATTATTTTGCACGATTTTTCTCAAGAGCTACGCAGAAGTTACCTTTTTTAAAACATGCATGCAATCACAATCTCTGATAATGTCTGTAATTTACAGGTTGTCGTCTTGTTATAGGTGATGCGGCTTGTTTAGAGACTAACGCGACTAATAGGGTGGTTGACTGTAATGTTGAATCAGTTTTTTTAAGCCCTCGAAAGGATAACCCCAGGGTTACCGGCGGACTTTGGCCGCCACCGCGGCCTCGCCTGGTGGGGTCGGGTTTTATCCCGCGTCGGTGAGTTGGCAGGCGTGTGTAGGACACACGACACGCCTCCGCCACGGCCTGCTTCTGTAAGGACGGCGAGTCGGCCAACTGCCGTCCTCAGGCCCCGATCATGCAGGTCGGTAGTCCCGGGTGTAGACGAGTCTGCGGCGTCCTCGCTTCAGCGCTTCCTTGCACCATTGGTACAACGACGCAAGGGCTCTAGCTTCCAGGTCCCATGGAGGGGTCCCGGCTAGGAGACATGCTACCTCGACAGAGACCGTGCAATACCCCCTGATGACTCTGACGGCCATCGCTTTTAACGGGCTGTTTAGAAAAACCACGTTGCAGGCCGCCGGAGTCTCCGCCGGGGGCCCCGTACAGGGCCATGTTTGCCGATCAGTTTCGGGACCAGACTTCGGAGATGTGGTCCGAAGTCCCATCGGCTATCGAGTACAAGCCCAAGGTACTTCATCGTGGGCTCAATGAAGTGCACCCCTACGGACAACGAGTCCTGTAAAAAATCTATTTCATATGAAATGACAAGGTAGCTGCGACGTCATAATGTGCTATTGTCAAATAATTTCGGTCCAGAACTTCAGATTAAGTTTCATACCGGTCTCATTAACATCTCTGTACAGTAAATAAATAAATAAAGTAACCGTTCAACGTTTACAAGTACCTACCAGGTACCAGGCTATTAGAAAAGAAAGAAGCTCGTCTGACGAACAATTGTGTATACCCTGTACGCATCGTGGAAAGGAGCGCTTAATGACTACTGAATAATTTAACAGAGAAGTGGTGCAACTTGCGCTCCCGTCTGTACCTACTCTACGATATTCATCTTCAGTTTTGCGTGGTTTTAAATATGGAAGTGGACAGTTGTTATTTGCTAGAGAATGTAAAAAGTTACGTTTTTAATTAACTTGCTTTGTGAACGCATTTGAGATGAGTTCATTGCGCATTAGCGCATTGGCGTCCATTAATTACATTGGGGGGGGGGGGGGGTCAACCCGAACCTCACCCAATCTCGCGTGGGAGAGAGGGTGGTCTCGACAAATCTCACGTAATATTTTTGTTTAATCGCATGAATTTTACTTGCTTACATGCGTTTTCTAAAATCTCACGTGAGAATAAGGGAGGAGGAGGGGTTCGAGCGAAATCTTACGAGGAAATCTAATCTAAGGAAAATAGGGGGTTGAAATATCGCCAAAATTACCTCGCGTAATAAATGGCCCTCTTATGTGTGGAGCAAGGCTGACTGATAGGAAGAAATAAAGTAGGTACCAACCATTTTTCTGGTTGCCACTAGATATCGGTGTAATAAAATGTCAGGTAGGTATCACAACGAAACATGTATTTCCTTCCTTTTGGAATCAGGTAGGGGAATACGTAAATAACAAGTTATAAGTAATACAGTGGTAAAGACGTTTGATTTATGACCTCCATTAACTTCTACTGGAATGAGTATTCGAAATAAAAAAATAATATTGCGAATCTGGTGTGCAGGGCCCCACTTTTGGGGCTCGACTCAACCTCATCTGCTAGTTGATGTACCTGCTAAACAACGGATGAGGTTCTGGCGCAGCCTTTCTTCAGATGGCAGTCACTACAGGAAAACCCAACATAGTACCAATCAAAAACAATAAGCGGACCTTGGGCTGCAAACTGCAAACTTTTTACTTAACTGGGAAATCGCTGTGAGGATGATGATTTTATTAAAATGGCCTAACCTCATTTAAAGCCTCCTTTATATAACAGTCATGGGTACAGTTCCTTAAAGCCTATTTAGAGGTCCTTCCCTAAAGTGTTGTCAACTTAAAACCTTATTGAAAAGTAAGCAAAAAGATTTGACAATACGAAACGATAAAAAAATACTGAAGAGGCAATGTTGTGCATGTTAGCGGTAGTGTTCATTCGTCACGCTTTTTACTTTTCAGCTTCACAATACACTACTTAACCGACCATAAAGACAACATTCCAAAAAGGTATTTCGTTTCGCAAAAAACCAAAGTTAAATATACTTACACGCCATTCTTCATATTGACAAAATACACACGCGCACAAATTCGCAGAGCATAGGTGAATAAAAAAGTTTTTATTGACGATTATATTATTGCATTCAGCCTATTCGATGAATCGAATCAATTGATCAAGCATGAAAAGAATTATCTGGGATTATGCTACCTGAGTTTTGTTATTTTACTACTATACTTTGAATTATATTTCATAAAGGATTTGTTAAGGAGTTGAGATACATCTTTAATATTAAAATTGAGTTATAAATATGTTTCCTTTTTCTTTTTAACCGACTTCTTGTTCAAAAAAATACGTGGGCCAAACTGGAAGGTCCTTCGAAATTAAAGTTGCAGAACATGTTAGAGGGTGGAGACTCAAAAAAACTGAGTCCAATTTTGCGGAACACCTACTTTCCGAAAAGCATTCATATGACCAGAAAATCAACTTCAAAGTCCTACAATGTTGTGATAAAGGTATAAAATTTAATGCCCTTGAGGCTCTTGAAATAAATAGGTTGCTCAGAACTGACCGAAACATTATATTAAATCAACAGTTACATATTTAAATCGTTCACCGTTACTGCAATAGATAATGACATCTACATATTTATTAGTATAATTCAATTTTGATATTTATTAATTTGACATATTTATTTCCTGACATTAACTTATTTGACATTTGTAACCCTAATTTAATTAATTTTGTATATCTGTATTGGTATTTTTTTTTTAATTTAAATTTATTCTCCCAAAGTTTTTAGGGTAAAATTTAGCGCTGGTATTACGCATTCTTTCCATCTACCGACATTATAAACATTATTGTTTTTTAAGTTCTTACATCTGAGGATCACTATACGTGGTGACTGTAACATATAAATAAATATTATATAAAAAACCTTTGAGAATGCCGTGAGGCGAACCCGGTCAGGTGTAGTTATTAAATAAAATTGTGGAAAAGTACAAGTGATAACATTGTTTCAATATGTGTAGCAAGTTCCACCAAGTGCCATCAATCAACAGTATAAATAGTCATATTATACAACGGCAGTCGCTCCCGTAAAAGCCGACATACCAATTAAAAACCTTGGACGCAACTGAGAAATCGCTATCAACATGGTTATGATTTGAGAAAAATATTATGGCTGTGGTGTAATACACCTCTGCCTACCCCTTCGGGGATACAGGCGTGAAGTTATGTTTATGTTAATTTTTAGTGATTTTCGTTTATAATGGTCATACACACACACACAGTTAAATTAGAATTTCTGACACCTAATTAGGACACATTCTCAGATCAGCATTCTTCCACAAATGATTTTATAATTAGTATTCCATTTCTTTTTATTTATTAACTAGCTGACCCGGCAGACTTCGTACTGCCTCAATCGATAGCACCTTTTAAACCTTCTCTGGACCTCCACAAATAATTCAAGACCAAAATTAGCCAAATCGGTCCAGCCGTTCTCGAGTTTCAGCGAGACTAACGAACAGCAATTCATTTTTATATATAAGAAGACGAAGAAGAAGAAGAAGAAGAAGAAGAAGAAGAAGATTACAATTGCTATTCCAGTAAAATCATTCTATTTCAATCAGTCAAGAAATAATTGTATCAGGCAACCCGCCCTCTAGTGCAGTGGTTCCAAAGATATACCATAAAATTTCAACCACATAAAACCTTTATTTCCATTCGTACATAATTAATTCGCTTTCAGCGCCACCTGGCTGTCACTGTAGATGGTCACCCTGTTGAGTGTTGTTCAGATTTCGAACAGCTCAGCACAATCCTTTATGGCATAAACTTCCGCTTGAAAGACGTTTGCGAATCTGCCTAAGGGTATTGGTCTATTTATCTCTGATCCGTCTTCGTACTAAATGTGTACTCCAGATCCAGATAACTTTGTTGTTTCCTTCCTTGAGCCGTCCGTGTAGCAGACAGTGCCGCTGACATCTGTCCTCCAGTTGTCTCTTGGTCCTATGTGTACTCTACACTTCTTGTCGAAGATTCTCTCCTTCCTTATCAGGTCATTGTTAGAGAGGATCATCGACAGCCTCTCTTCGTAGTTCTTGCTGATACTGGAATGGCCTTTATCCATAATGGTTCCAGTCTGTTGGCCAGTGCTCCTGAGTTTAAACCATTGTTCAGTTGGTTTTCTTTTTATTTCTAAATCCAAGGGGTTAAGCCCCAGTATGATTCCGAGCGCGGCTGTGGGAGTTGTCCTCATCGCGTCCGTGGCCATCAGAGCCGCTAACCTTTGAACTTTGTCTAGTTCAGCTTTGTTTCTCCCAATGGTAGTCTTGTGCCACCATACTAGGGCACCATGTGGGATTCTTGGCAGATCCAAAGCACTATCGCTGATTTCATCGCCCAGGGACTTCCTATTGCGCTTTTGCACTGCATCATGGCCATTTTGGCCCTATGGCATGTGTTGCTAATGTGAGTCTTCAAGATAAGCTTGCTGTCCAGTGTTACCCCTAGATATTGACTAAGATGAATTTTAGTATATATAACTTTATTTTAGCATTACAAAAATGTTATTTCGGAAGTCATTATGCTAACATTCGTTTTTAAGGAATTCCTCGTTTTCTCTGCCTCTTATTGTATTTGCTTTTGTCATAAAGGTTTTAGAGAATAATATTCTCTACAAATTTCACCTGAAACCTTTTTTTTTACGTCAAACCGTTTTTGAGATGGAGGGCGCAGAGTATGGAACGCGCAGTCTTTGCGCAGCAATACTGAATCCCAATCTACTATACGATTTTTTACATAATTATTGATCAATTCCAATAAGAAAAATACCCCCAGGACAGTCCGAGGGGGGGGGGGGAGATCTGTCCACCGTAAGGAAAAAACGACGAAACTGGCGATAGTACAGATTTGAAATGCCCCACGTGCGGGAAACAATACAAGAGGCGAGCTTGGTATATTAAACATTTCAGTACACATGGTGTTGAAGCACGTCAGCCGTCGTTAAGAACTTCATCAGTCACTACGGATAGAGTTGACCTTCATACATCCCATGGTGAACCATCGTGTCAAAGTAACCAGGAGTCCATAAATATCCGGACACGCCTTAGCATGCCGAGTCTTCAAAACTCAACCTGGAAAGTGCACGACGAAAATTTGGCCATTTAGTGAGCATTATCCACCTCCAAATTACCATGGTCCAACAAATTAAGGAAAACTCTTTTAAGACTAAATTGCGGAGAAAGAAAAGGGAACTAAAGAAAAAACTTCGAGACGCCAAAGCCTTGAGCGAATATTATCTTAGTCACCAACTGTCTAGGGCATTAAGATCAATTCTTAAACTAATACAAGGTATATCGCAACAAATAGCAAACAATTGCGATAGCTACGATAGGGCAAGGCATGAAGTAGATTTTGATAAAAACCCTTTTCAGTACTCAAAAAACATCTTCAAAAGGCAAAATGGTAAACTTCTTTTGACCAAAGAACAAACTTACGAATGTTACAAAAACACTTACGAAATATTTAAATGCAGAACACCATACAATCAACCGGAAACCCAAAGACCCCACGACCCTCTAGTACAATTTCAAGGGAATGCACCTACTATAGAGGAATTAGAGATACAAATAAAAAAGAAATCATCTAAATCGGCTCCGGGCCCTGATGGGGTTCCTTATATAGTGTATAGAAATGTCCAACAGTTCGTAAACATCTCACAAATATATTCAGTAAAATTTGGTCAGAAAAGAATATACCAGTCGCATTTGGTGAAGCGGTTTTTGTTCTAATTCTAAAAAACATGAAGTGACCCATCCTAAAGATACTAGACCAATAGCACTAACTAACGCAATTTCAAAAATATTTTTCTCAATACTACAAACAAAAATGTGTCATTTTATGATTAACAATAGGTATTTCGGACCTAACCAGCAGAAAGGGTTTTACCCGGCATTTCTGGATGTCTGGAACACAATAGTCTGTTAGCGGAAAGCTTAAACGATGCCAGAAAATACGAAAGACAGAAAACCAGAAAAAAATACCACTGAAAACAGGCACTAAAGAATTAAGATTAACTGAATTACAGGTTGAATACAAAAGATATGTCGGTTTTTTTTAATTAAAATGTACTAATCCTCCTTTTTAGCGAATGTAACTTAATTCATATAGGACCTGCACTCGGGAGCTAAATCAAACCCGATGTTAAAATACTTAATGAAAAACACTAGTAACAAACGTAGTATTCACCACTACGATTTTCAAAGGTTCCCCTAGATTTCTCTGGGATGCCATCATCAGATCCTAGTTTCTTTAGCATGGGATATCTCTTTGCCACAAAAAAGAATCATCAAAATCGGTTAATAAACAAAGAAGTTATCCGCGAACACGCATAAAAAAAGAAACGGTCGAATTGCGAAACCTCTTCCTTTTCTTTCCTTTCCTACGGGCCCGGACCTGTACCACTGAAGATTTTAACCGTAGTAATCGACGAAACGTTTAGAATACAAGTTTCATATGGACCACGGCTAAACCGCCCGGAAACAGTATATTCTACATTGACCCCTATTTTTGATTAAGATTACTTTTTTTTTACGTGCGGGAATCCCTTCGGATACCCCCCCCCCCCGCCGGCCAGCGAGGGTGGTTATGTCGTGTATCGACTAAAACCGCCCGGTGTCCTCCCCAAGTGTCCGTTGCCGGGCACCCCGGGTAAGCCCTCGAAAGGATAACCCCAGGGTTGCCGGCGGACTTTGGCTGCCACCGCGGCCAAGCCTGGTGGGGTCGGGTTTAATCCCGCTTCGGTGAGTTGGTCTCTTTCGCGCGCATTACCTGCTCGCAGAAAGAGGCGGCGGCGTGCCACTTGCTCCCGTTGGAGACCACGGCCCTCACCATGGTCTCCAACGAGAGAAAGTCCACGCCCAGGACCGCAACGAGATCCCGGCGATGATCGCCAGGATCCTCGCAGTGCTGGCACTGCGGCGTTGTCTCCCGGTGGATGCGCCATAGATACTTACCGAAACACCCGTGTCCGGTAAATATCTGGCACATCCGATAGGAGAGGTCCCCATGGTGCCTCTCCAACCACTCCTTCATGATCGGTCTCACCGCCGCAATGGTGGATTCCCCCCACCTTGGATGCTCAAGTCGCACCCTCCATGTCTCCATGAGTTTCTAGCGGAGCACGGACCGCTGAGCCCTGCTTTCTCGGGGCTCCGGCCTATGAGCCCGCTCCAGCGCCTCCTTGCGCCACTGGTACAGCAGCGCAACGGCTCTCGCTTCCAGGTCCCATGGAGGGGTCCCGGCTAGGAGGCATGCCGCCTCGACGGAGATCGTGCGATACCCCCTGATGACTCTGACGGCCATCGCCTTTAACGGTGATTAAGATGACTGTACTAAAAAGTGATAGCCAGGGATATGTCATACGCGCTGTCTAGCTAACGTCGTAGACCGTAAGAAGTCAGTATTAAAGCGCCATTCACACATATCCAACTATATGACGGGACACTGAGCCCGGATGTCCCGGAGTTAAGATGGCCCCATATCTAGCACTGTGAACAGGGCTTCAAATCGAGGAATAAACATAAAGCATTTCATCTTGTAGTTAAGTATGTTAAAAATGAAATTACCTGTGAGCAAACAAGACACCTGTCGTATTACACGTCTTTTCTCAAGAGCTACGTAAGTGTACTTAGCTTCGACAAAAACATCCATGTAATCACAATCTCCGTGGTAATATCTGCACTTTGCAATTTGTAGATCGACATAATGGATTTTGTCGATCGTTATAATATATTTTGTAGAAAAACTAACGCGCGACGAATTTGCGTGCAAGACGAGTGTGGTGTGGCGAATTGAGTGGCTAATGCCAATTTTGAAAACTTTTTGATGTTGTGTTTTTTTTTGTGATATGATGTGAAAAAGTAAATAGCCAAATGATTCCACAAATGATTAAATTTACACATTGATAGAAGTGTTAGTAATTACTTACACTTCTATCAATGTGACGAAATATCGTTGGTTGATTTCCAAGCAGAATAAACTCGTAAAAGCAGAAATAACAAAACAGTTACAGCTGGTAGATATATTCTTACATATTTATAACACATTTGCTCGTAAAGGTTCTCTTATTTCACCAATTTCAATATCGTATTGCATCTAATTACGTACCTGTGCGTTATTGTAATGTAAAACGCACGAGTTTTTTTTAATAAGGTAAAACGCACAGTTTCTCAAAATGCTCCGTCTAAAACGAACGGTACTTTTTAAATCTTAGCAAAGAGTTTTTATGTCAGAAAAGTGGTCAACATTTTATGAATAAAATTAACTTTGGGAGATAAAATATAATAAAGAAACATTTAATTCTTAAATTTAATTGATTTTGACAATAAGTTACAATCATTTATCTGTAACAAAAACACAAAAATACCAATTTACTTTATTAGTAATACTGGCTGCTTTTGTGCTTTTGCCTTTAAATTTCTTTTTCTTTTCGCTGTCTTCTTTTTATTTGCAAATGTCGTCAAGTAGTGATGAATTTATTAATTCAACACCGCCAGAAGTCTCAGAGGCAACGAAAAAGGCTACTCTAAGACTCTTGCCCGAAAAATCGACCGATAGATACCCTTTTTTTTTCGGCCGGCCAGCGGGGGCGGTTATGTGTCATGTATATGTTATGTATTCTTATCAAAATTCTTAACCACAGTATTGACAGTCTGGACAGTCTTTGCTCGAGAAAAATTTTTTAACGTACCATTTATTTTTATATTGAATCCGTCAAATTGACTGCTCCCCGCCTGATAGTATGCTGAGATGAAGTCCAAAAAGTAGTGGCCACCATTTCCAGACATTGTCCCTAGAATGGTGGCCCCTACCTAGACGGCCACAAGAGATGTTTTTTCACGCCCCGCTTAAAGAGCCCAGGATTGTAGGTAGAAGGGAACACACCACTAAGCCACTTTGCTTTAATCCCCCTCTTCATGTTCCTCGAGCTAAAAATAATTATCGACAGAACAGCTACTTGGTGCGCAGCATTGCATTGATCCCTTCTTAATTAGTGTGTCTTCAGCAAGAAGGCGTCTAAGCCTTAATTTTTTCAAATAGTGTGGCTCTGTTAGCGCTTATTCATTTTGTGTAATGTTTCGGCTTTTAGTGTCCACTGTGTGATTAGTTATTTTTAGGGATTTTCTTTAGAAAAGCCCTATTGCTAGGAGTTGTCGTCGACGTCGTCGTTGTTGCCAATTTTCTGTCACGGTTTTGGGTATGAAGGAGATGAGCTATCGAGTTGCTGTTTTCGGTAATAGATTCGTGCTGGGGTGAACCATTGCAAGATAAAAAAAAACCGCAAAAAATCGCAAAAAAAAAACGCAAAATCGAAAATCCCTTGTATTCGGCTGAGCTCGTACTAGTATCAACCAGTCAGCTATTTTTGTGCTTTAAATCAAATTAAATTTAGATAAAATCTGTTAAATATATAATCAACTACAATAGTGCAATAAACCATCAAGGGAAAAAAGTATTATAAAATTGATCCATACAACAAATATGTAAGCAAGAATATTATGTCTCACAACAATTATTGACATGACAGTTTCTGTCTGTCAAAAACAAATTCTGAAAATGCACAAAAATAAGTATCGATTATGATAACAAGAGCCAAGGCACGAGCAGCAGCACGCCCAACAACCCCGGACTCGTCGCTCAGCTCCGTCCCGCAGCCACCAGCCAGTTCTCTGGGTGTGACAGCGACGTCGAGCTCAAGTTCCAGCGACGAGTTTTTCTCCCCGCCGACGTCGCCAACACCTGTGCGTCGGCAGGGGAGAGGCCGGCCACCGACTGGCTTGGAGCCCCGACGCCCACCGGCTTCGAATAGGGCCCCCGCTACCGGTGGTGATGTGCACCGCATGCGATGGACTGCTTCTATGAACGAAAACGTCATGCGGGCATATTTTGTAGCTACAGAGGGAGGAGTCAACCTTACTGCGTACCGTGTTCGTATGTTGCCTTTGTTTCAGGTACTTGAACCAACTGTCAACGTATCCGCACAACGGCTATCGGATCAAGTGCGGGCCATCCAACGTTGTCATTTGTTGGATGACTCTGTACTTGAGAGGCTACGCTCTAACATACGAAGTAGCCCGGGTACCACACCCTCTCCGCAAACAGTGAGACAACCAGCCACGGAGACCATCTCACAACACATCTGTAGCGAAGAAGTGATTGATACCAGGGCTATAGACGTAAGTACCGAGTACGACGAGCAATTAAGGAGTGCTTTGGAATGTGCTATGCGGGAATATCGTTCCATGCCTTTTGTTAATAGACCTCGCCTACCACGTTTGCCAACGCATAAAAAAAATGTAGCGCTAGTGTGTGCCCTGGATTCGTTATTATCAGATTATTTTGATAATAGCGAAGATCTCGGTGATACACATTCAATTCTTTATTGCGCGGCCGTCGCAGTATGTCGAGTAGCTAATGTTCAATTTCCAAAGTGCGACTTAGCTACTCGACCGAAATCTGCTGTGCCGGCTTGGCAATTTAGAATTGAGCAACGTGTCACCGAGACTTGGGCACTCATTGGAAAGCTCATTTGTTTCAGGTCGGGCAATACCCGCCCAAGAGTGATGCGCTTTGTGAGTCGAGCGTTCTCGGGGTCTGATATTAGGCCTCAAGAATTTTTGGCACGAGTCACAGAGCGTATCGACTACCTGAAACAAAAAGTTTATGCGTGGGCAAACCGGATTCGGTGGTATAAAAAAAGAGTGGAGCGATATTCTCAGAATCGCACGTTCCAAAGTGACCAAAGGTGGGTCTACAGAGATTGGGAGCGCCCTGATTCGACTGGGGCTGACGTGTGTCGACCAGATGATGATATTACTAATACATTCTGGCGTAATATCTGGTCGATGCCCGTCAGTGATACGGAGGATGATTGGATGCAGGATGTTGAGCGATCGTGTGAGCCTATTAAGATCATGGATCCAGTTACTATACTGCAAGAGGATGTAACCGATGCAGTCCGTCTGTTGCCTAACTGGAAGTCAGCGGGACCAGACGGACTGCAAAATTTTTGGTTAAAATGGCTGAAAAGCTCACACGGTCGTTTGGCATCTCAATTCCAATCATGTATTGAATCAGGATTGATTCCCAATTTCATGACCACTGGTGTAACCCACCTTCTTTACAAGTCCGGTAGTGCTACGGACCCTAAAAATTATAGACCGATCACATGTCTTCCTACGGTCTATAAGCTTCTTACATCCATCCTGAGAGTAAAAATATCTTTACACTTAACCGACAATTCTATCATGTCTATCTCTCAGAATGGATGTAGAAGTGGGGCTCGTGGCACTAAAGAGCTCCTTATAATTGATATGGCCATTAGCCAACAGGCACGCCGTAATCGTAAGGACCTGGCGACATGTTGGATAGACTATAAAAAGGCCTATGACTCCGTGCCGCATACGTGGTTCTTGAGGGTGCTTGAGTTGTATAAAATTGATACAACTCTATGTACCTTCTTGAAGGCATGTATGGGGCAATGGAGTACGGTCCTTTGCTATCCAGGGTGTCGACGGACCTGCGAGAATGGCGGGCTGATAAGGATAGAGCGGGGCATATTCCAGGGTGATAGTCTTAGTCCATTATGGTTTTGCCTGGCACTGAATCCTCTTAGTTATATGCTGGAGAGTTCAGGGTTAGGCTGTCGATTGCGGAGAGATGGTCAGGTTATATCCCACCTCCTTTACATGGATGATCTTAAATTATTTGCCCCCAACAATTCCCAACTGATAGCGTTACTAAAGATGACCGAAACCTTTAGTAAATCTATCAGGATGGAATTTGGTGTGGACAAAGTGCGGTCATGCATGTAAAAAGAGGGGGGATTGTGGAATCTGATGGGGTTGAGCTCTCAGATTCCACAAAACTCAGGTCTCTCTCTGCAATCGACACCTATAAATACCTGGGTACGAACGTTCCCGTAACGATTGCTTCATGCTAGCTTCTGTAATGCCTAAGCATTACAGAAGCTAGCATGAAGCAATCGTTACGGGAACGTTTCTTTTGCCGCTTGAAAAAAGTCCTCAAAAGTCTTTTGTCAGGCGGTAATAAGGTGCGCGCCTATAACGGTTGGGTCATGCCGGTTTTAATGTACTCCTTCGGCATACTCAGGTGGACTCAGACGGAATTAGACACCCTGGATAGGAGAGTCCGTACGCTTCTTACTGCATACCGAATGCATCATCCGCGTTCATCTGTGATGAGGTTGTACATACCACGGAAATGCGGGGGACGTGGCTTTTTAAATGCCAAGTCCCTCCATAACCGTGAGGTGTGCAACCTCAGGGAATACTTCCTACACAATGAAGCTGATATGCATCGTGATGTTGTAAGGGTGGATAACGGATTTACCCCGCTAGCTTTGGCTAAAGAGAACTGGCGCAAACCTGTGGTATTAAGTATTAATGACCGCATGGATGTATGGAAGAGCAAGGAGTTGCATGGACGTTTCTATCGGGCTCTTCATGGGTCTGATATAGACTTACCAGCATCTGTGTCTTGGCTACGCTTCGGTGACCTATTTGGGGAAACCGAAGGTTTTGTGTTTGCAATTATGGACGAAGTTGTGATGACGAATAACTATCGGAAGTATATTCTAAGGGATGGTACGGTTGACATATGTCGGGCGTGCCACCGTCCCGGAGAATCCCTTAGACATATAATCTCTGGTTGTTCTCGTCTTGCCAACGGCGAGTATTTGCATAGACATAACCAAGTAGCCAGGATTGTTCATCAACAGCTTGCTCTAAAGTACAACCTTGTGGAATCAGAGGTACCGTACTATAGGTATGTGCCCGACGCAGTTCACGAAAATGGGCGTATCACGTTGTACTGGGATCGATCTATCATCACTGACAGGACTATTGTAGCTAATAAACCTGATATAGTGTTGATAGATCGATCAGAGCGCCGCGCAATAATTATCGATATCACCATTCCACATGACGAGAATCTTGTGAAAGCCGAAAAAGAAAAACAAATAAAATATTTGGATTTGGCTCACGAGGTTGTCGACATGTGGAGTGTGGATTCGGCGATTATTGTTCCGATAGTTGTATCGGTGCACGGACTGATTGCCAAGAGCCTCGAACAACATCTCCAGAGGCTCGCGTTAGGCAGTTGGGTCAAGGGCTTGATGCAGAAGGCAGTGCTCCTCGACACGGCACGTATTGTGAGGAGATTCCTCTCTCTGGAGCCCTAACCACCGGTAGCTTGGTCCCTGTTCCCGATGCCGGTGGGCCACTATTTTTTATATTTTTAAATATATTTGTTTTTTTTTTTATATATATAGTATGTATTTAAAAATATAATTGATATGTATTTAAACTTAAATAAAGGAAATAATAATGGAAACTGGGGGGTCGTGGCTTTCTAAATGCTAAGACCCTTCATAACCGCGAGATATACAACCTTAGAGAATATTTCCTTCAAACAAATACAGATATGCACCGTGATGTGATTGCAGCGGATTATGGCTTAACCCCTCTTGCGTTGGCTAGAGAGAACTGGCGCAAACCTGTCGTACTAAGTATTAATGATCGTATGGATGTATGGAAGAGCAAAGAGTTGCATGGACGTTTCTATCGGGCTCTCCATGGGCCTGATATAGATTTACCAGCATCTGTGTCTTGGCTACGCTTCGGTGACCTATTTAGGGAAATCGAAGGTTTTGTCTTTGCAATTATGGACAAAGTTGTGATGACGAATAACTATCGGAAGTATATTCTAAAGGATGGTACGGTTGACATATGTCGGGCGTGCCACCGTCCCGGAGAATCCCTTAGACATATAATTTCTGGTTGTTCTCGTCTTGCCAACGGCGAGTATTTGCATAGACATAACCAAGTAGCCAGGATTGTCCATCAACAGCTTGCTCTAAAGTATAACCTTTTAGAATCAGAGGTACTGTACTATAGGTATGTGCCCGACGCAGTTCTCGAAAATGGGCACATCACGTTGTACTGGGATCGATCTATCATCACTGACAGGACTATTGTAGCTAATAAACCTGATATAGTGTTGATAGATCGATCAGAGCGCCGCGCAATAATTATCGATATCACCATTCCACATGACGACAATCTTGTAAAAGCCGAAAAAGAAAAACAAATGAAATATTTGTATTTGGCTCACGAGGTTGTCGACATGTGGAGTGTTGATTCGGCAATTATTGTCCCGATAGTTGTTTCGGTTCACGGACTGATTGCCAAGAGCCTCGATCAACATCTCAAGAGGCTCGCGTTAGGCAGTTGGGTCAAGGGCTTGATGCAGAAGGCAGTGCTCCTCGACACGGCACGTATCGTGAGGAGATTCCTCTCTCTGGAGCCCTAACCACCGGTAGCTTGGTCCCTGTACCCGATGCCGGTGGGCCACTATTTTGTATATTTTTAAATAAGTATATTTGTTTTTTTGTATAGAATGTATTTAAAAATATAATTTAATATGTATTTAAGTGTAATAAAGGGAATAATAATAATAATATTTTTTATTTCTTATTATTGTTTATTTCTCACCATACATGTTACATAACAAATCTCAAATAAAATACAGTAGAATGTAATTTTAAAATTAGTACTAGAATCAAACAGAATTATGGCGGGTTGGTACCTGAACTAGGAGAATCCTGTAATAAATATGAATTAAGGTCCCAATGTCCCAACATAAATGGCGAACCGTGAGTGTGTAATGCACCTCTGCCTACCCCTTCGGGTAAACAGGCGCGAAGTTATGTTTATATTATGTATGTCAAATATGAATTACTTTTTCAGAAAACTAGTTTCCTATTCTGAAAATGTACCTTTTTTTTTTTTTTTTTTTTTTTTTCGTGCGGAAATCCCTTCGGATACCCCCCCGCGTGCCAGCGGGGGCGGTTATGTCGGGCTTGAACCGACTAAAACCGCACGCCGTCTCGGGTCTACAGACGCCGGGGTGTAAGGTTGCCCATAGAGCATATCCCTCGCAACATACTGACCCTGGGCCATCTCCGGTTTCGAGATGGCCCCCTCGGGTTTGGGAACCACGGTGTCCCCGTCTTGCCCCGGTTTGGGGGAGGGGCGCTAGTTGCCCCACCGTCCCGGCCTGCTTCTGCTGGGGTGACAGGTGGCCTCACCCGCCACCCCCAGGCCTGCGCTCATGGAGGACGGAGGTCGTTAAGCGACCTCCGGCGCCTGAGTTGCCTGCGACGCGCGGCGAGCAAGTTGCGGGCTCGGCGGACCGGGAGAGTTCTAAGTCTCTCCCGGGCGCGCTCCGCCACCTCCTTCGCGAGCATTGCATGCTCGTAGAAGGAGGCGGCGGCGGCCCACGCGCTCGCGCTCCGCACCATTGCCGCAATCATGCTGCCGAGCGAGAGGACTCCCACCCCGATGGCTGCCACGAGGTCACGCCTCGGCGCCTCCCACGCCGGGCAGTCCGCCAGCGTGTGCAGCCCTGAGTCCTCGCTCGCGTCGCAGTGATGACACTCAGGCGTTGGCTCCTTCCTGATCCGATGCAGGTGGTCCCCGAAGCACCCCTTCCCTGAGATCACCTGCGTCAGTCGGTAGGAGAGGCTTCCGTGTCGCCTCTCCAGCCAATCCTCCATGATGGTGAAAATGTACTGAAAATGTACCTACATCTACTTTTGACGCTTACTATACGTAGGTACCTTTTTTTTTTATTTTATCGTGCGGAAATCCCTTCGGATACCCCCCCGCCAGCCAGCGGGGGCGGTTATGTCGGGCTTGAACCGACTAAAACCGCACGCCGTCTCGGGTCTACAGACGCCGGGGTGTAAGGTTGCCCACAGAGCATATCCCTGCACCCCGACTGACCCTGGGCCATCTCCGGATTCGGGTTTGGGAACCACGGTGTCCCCGTCTTGCCGCGGTTTGGGGGAGGGGCGCTAGTCGCCCCACCGTCCCGGCCTGGCTTCTGCTGGGGTGACAGGCGGCCTCACCTGCCACCCCCAGGCCTGCGCTCATGGAGGACGGAGGTCGTTAAGCGACCTCCGGCGCCTGAGTCGCCTGCGACGCGCGGCGAGCATGTTGCGGGCTCGTCAGGCCGGGAGAGTTCTGAACCTCTCCCGGGCGCGCTTCGCCATCTCCTTCGCGAGCATATCATGCTCGCAGAAGGAGGTGGCGGCGGCCCACGCGCTCGCGCTCCTCACCATTGCCGCAATCATGCTGCCGAGCGAGAGGACTCCCACCCCGATGGCTGCCACGAGGTCACGCCTCGGCGCCTCCCACGCCGGGCAGTCCGCCAGCGTGTGCAGCCCTGAGTCCTCGCTTGCGTCACAGTGATGACACTCAGGCGTTGGCTCCTGATCCGATGCAGGTGGTCCCCGAAGCACAACTAGCTTGTATTATGGGTTCCAGGATGCGGATAAACATACTTATATACTGTTTTTTTTTTCGTAAATACATACATATTATACATAGAAACACCCAGACCAATGCAAATAGACATATTCATGCATACAAATATTTACACTGAGCGGGAATCGAACCCGCACCCCGTGTCGTAGCAGTCGAATGCACTACCGCTACGCCACAGAGGCCGTCATATAACTATAAGTAGAAAGATAGATAAGCAGCTTATTACTAAATACTTACGATATTTAAATAATGCCTTGCTTGTAAATGAAAAAATAACATTACAAATTAATTCAAACAATACCGAGAACCAAAAGAAAATCAGAAAAAAGTAACGAAGAAGATAAAATGAAAAAGACAAATTAATAAACCTGTCACAATCAAACTTGGAGAATTTCATATAATATTATCATAGCCTTTCCCATGACGGTTGTTATTATAACAATAAGGTCTATATTCGTATATACATCCTTAAGTTATACAGATTCCTTTTTCCAATGTTTCGTTTCTATTAAGAATTCGTACAAACATCCTCCCCTTGAGAGAAAAAATATAATTTGCAATAACAAGTCCGTAGTCCCTCCCTACGCAGGCTCCGAATACTTTGAACGCAAGATAAACAGTAAAAATATCATATAGATATATAAAGTTGTAGATTTTTAAGGAGTTTTTCATTTACTTGGAGAGATTTTGAAGGGTGGTGAAATCAGGGGCGCCCTTCGTAGGGTAAGTTTTGAAACGTTTGATGTTATAGGTTTATTTCAAAATCATTCTTTCGTTACACATAGCTATATTGCATACGTACATAAGTAAATACATCATGCCTTATTGCGATTGAGGTAGCCAGAGAACACATGCTGCCACTTGCAACGATCCTGGCATTCATCTAACACTTCTTCTACTTTCATAATTGCTTTTAAGTAACATACCTACTCTTGACCTGGCTCTTCCCTTGGAATGCCCTCAATCTGAATAGTACCTACGATACTGAATTTTCTAAAAATAAAACAACAAGTTGAATTCCTGAGACGAGCTCAGCCGAATACAAGGGATTTTCGATTTTGCGTTTTTTTTTTTTTTTGCGATTTTGCAATGGTTCACCCCAGCACGAATCTATTACCGAAAACAGCAACTCGATAGCTCATCTCCTTCGTACCCAAAACCGTGACAGAAAATTGGCAACGACGACGACGTCGATGACAACTCCATAGCAATAGGGCTTTTCTAAAGAAAATCCCTAAAAAAATAGTAACGTTAAAAAGACATCGATGATAAGCCAGAAGAGGTTTAATTTCAGTAGAGGAAGCTCGCGAAGTGAGTAAAACAGTAGGCTATTGCTCTGCCTACACCGGCGGCGGCAGAAAAGGTGTCTCCGAATAGTAGGCAGAGATGTGTTATATATATGCGCCCGGGAGAGATTTAGAACTCTCCCGGCCCGCCGAGCCCGCAACTTGCTCGCCGCGCGTCGCAGGCGACTCAGGCGCCGGAGGTCGCTTAACGACCTCCGTCCTCCATGAGCGCAGGCCTGGGGGTGGCGGGTGAGGCCACCTGTCACCCCAGCAGAAGCAGGCCGGGACGGTGGGGCGACTAGCGCCCCTCCCCCAAACCGGGGCAAGACGGGGACACCGTGGTTCCCAAACCCGAGGGGGCCATCTCGAAACCGGAGATGGCTCAGGGTCAGTCGGGCTGCGAGGGATATGCTCTATGGGCAACCTTACACCCCGGCGTCTGTAGACCCGAGACGGCGTGCGGTTTTAGTCGGTTCAAGCCCGACATAACCGCCCCCGCTGGCACGCGGAGGGGGTATCCGAAGGGATTTCCGCACGATAAAAAAAAAAAAAAAGGTACTTCAAAGCGCCTCGGGGTGCGAGGGATATGCTCTATGGGCAACCTTACACCCCGGCGTCTGTAGACCCGAGACGGCGTGCGGTTTTAGTCGGTTCAAGCCCGACATAACCGCCCCCGCTGGCACGCGGGGGGGTATCCGAGGGGATTTCCGCACGAAAAAAAAAAAAAAAAGGTACTTCAAAGCGCTACGGAATAGGGTGAACTGTCATAGTTGCGATGCCGAGAATTTACTGATAGAAAATTCCAATAATATTACCCGATTCGAGAATCGAACAAAGAACCCCACTAGGTGGCACAGGCCGGATTCTAAATCAATCCTTTTGAATTCTAAACTATCGTGTTTCATATCTATTATGGTTCCTGGCGAACTAGATCCACGCCATTTCTGTCTGTGCATGGGCACCTACCGTATAAGGGACTGAAGTATAGAGCTGTTCTCGAACTGAAAACGTGCCCGCTGAATACCAATAAGCTCTTCCTCTGAAACCTACGTGGCGCGTGAAACCGAAATACATTGTTGGAAACGTATAGGATATAGGTTCGTATATGCGTAAAAATATAGTTAGATTATAATAACTGTCTATGTAGATACGTACCTATGTTATCTTTCTGTAATCTGAAATCAACTAGGTGCGTGAATAAAAAATAATATCAAAAGAGCAGCAGTGTACAAAGACTTGTAACAGTACGGCGCGTAGGTGTAGTTCACAAATTTCAACAAAGCTCCCTCTGACAGCAATTCCGTTTTAGAGCTTTAATCCCGACTCTAGTACGAATAAAAGGCATATTTCGTTCGCCGACGCTCGCAAAATTGTCATCGCAAATAGCTTTTGCCTTGGGCGTAAGAATCGTACAGCTCCAGAGGTGAATAACTCTTAAAAACATTCAAACAATTCACAACTTTAAGTGTAAGTACTATAGTTGATATTGCATTCCTTTTACAATTCCCTGGAGTATTGTAACAATGAAAATGCCAGCATTGCACACGTAAATACGATTCAAGGATACCTGCCAACCGTTAAAGCTTAACGGCTTAAGAAATAAGGTCGAAAGTCGTTTGAAAGGGAAATCTGAACTTGAAAATCGTCGCCTGCCTGACGCTCGATATCAAATAAACATTATTACGAATGCGGAACGCCTGAAGCGACACATTGTGTTTAAACAAAAATGAGCTCTACATCTGTACCATAAGATTGTTAATTGAACCATAATGTGTTATTGCTAGGATTTTCGCCGGGGGAAGTGAAAGAGATGGTTTCATGGAAGTAGTGGAAGGTATAAGAGAGATAGCGATATAGCTCGGAGCACTGTGATTGGTCAGGAAGGCCGCAGGCTGTGAACAGTAGCCCGCCCTATGTCTACTGTGAATGATGACGCAGCTGCCACAAAAAGACGTAACTAGAGCGCTAACTATTTTTTACTTTCTTTTTTGTTACATTTTAAGAATAAAATTTGTTATATTCATGGGCGAAACGAATAAAAACATAATCATTTCCATTGCATGATTATAAGGCAAAGAATTTCGAATATCGAAACGAAGAAAAACGTCAATCTACGTTGTCATCTTTATAGTAGGTATCAGAACTAAAGTGAATTTAATACTAAACTCACTTTTAAAAGGGTTATATTTTATGAAAAATCCAGAAAAATATCTATTGAAACCATTTCCATATTCAAAGACATTTAAAAATACTAATGTTGGGAGTCATTGCAATATTTGACTAGCGACTCACTGCGGCTTCACACGGGAGCAATTAGATTTCCCATTCTGCAAAATCGAGTTTAGAAAGATATAAGAATTATACTTGCATATAAACCTTCGCAAAAATATCTGAATGATAGCGAGGTTTCGAAGAATTTAGTGGAGAAACAGAAAGACTCGTAAAAATGATTTTATTTTATGCTATGTAACGTTATTGAATTCCGCGTCTTCATTAAATTTTTAAACTTATTTCATGTATTATAGTTTTTTAACAGATTCAAACTTTTACAATAAGTAACTATTTAAATTATTTATGAAAAATAATTCTACATAATCAAGTCTTAGAAACTACACTTACTCCACATTTTTCTAGTGTCCTCGCCCCTGGCGTCACCCAGAGCTCATTGCTCGGGGCGGGGCGCGCACACATACGTAACGCACCCTCTACACCTCGTACACACGAGGAAAACCATTTATTTGTTTGTATATGTGCGGGAAAGATTCGTGAACACAATGTCGGTACAATCTAACTTGAGGAAAACTCATTAATGTGTGTGAGAGTGTCACCCATACATGCGAAATCAAAGAAAATTTTTGCTACAGAAAACATGTAAGTATAAAGTATATTGTTATATTATATTCTTTTCTCTTTTTTCTTATACACCTTCCTGTATACAGACTGGTCTATATTTATGTTATGTAGGTAGGTATGTAATATAAGCGTTTTTGGAATAAATCTACGTATTTCCTTGATTTAGATATATTTTAATGTGGAGGTTTTTTCACATAATCGAGTGGTTACATAACAAGCTCCAACATAACAAGATATTGTCGTATAATTATTAAGAAACAACTGTTGTTTTCCGGAATTTGTTTCAGTAAAATCACGGAAAAAGAAAAGTTTTTTTTAAATACCATTTAGGGGGTAGACAAGCACACGGCCCACCTGATGGGAAGCGGTTACCGTGGCCTATTTACATGTGCAATACCAAGGGCGTCAAACTGGCGCTGCCGACCCTTTTTTTTTTTTTTTTTTTTTTTTCGTGCGGAAATCCCCTCGGATACCCCCCCGCTGGCCAGCGGGGGCGGTTATGTCGGGCTCGAACCGACTAAAACCGCACGCCGTCTTGGATCTGCAGACGCCGGGGTGTAAGGTTGCCCATAGAGCATATCCCTCGCACCCCGACTGACCCTGGGCCATCTCCGGTTTCGAGATGGCCCCCTCGGGTTTGGGAACCACGGTGTCCCCGTCTTGCCCCGGTTTGGGGGAGGGGCGCTAGTCGCCCCACCGTCCCGGCCTGCTTCTGCTGGGGTGACAGGCGGCCTCACCTGCCACCCCCAGGCCTGCGCTCATGGAGGACGGAGGTCGTTAAGCGCCCTCCGGCGCCTGGGCGCTGCCGACCCTTTTTTTTTTTTTTTTTTTTTTTTTTTTTTTTTTTTCGTGCGGAAATCCCCTCGGATACCCCCCCGCCGGCCAGCGGGGGCGGTTATGTTATGTCGGGCTCGAACCGACTAAAACCGCACGCCGTCTTGGGTCTGCAGACGCCGGGGTGTAAGGTTGCCCATAGAGCATATCCCTCGCACCCCGACTGACCCTGGGCCATCTCCGGTTTCGAGATGGCCCCCTCGGGTTTGGGAACCACGGTGTCCCCGTCTTGCCCCGGTTTGGGGGAGGGGCGCTAGTCGCCCCACCGTCCCGGCCTGCTTCTGCTGGGGTGACAGGCGGCCCCACCTGCCACCCCCAGGCCTGCGCTCATGGAGGACGGAGGTCGTTAAGCGACCTCCGGCGCCTGAGTCGCCTGCGACGCGAGGCGAGCGTGTTGCGGGCTCGGCGGGCCGGGAGGGTTCTGAACCTCTCCCGGGCGCGCTCCGCCATCTCCTTCGCGAGCATCACATGCTCGCAGAAGGAGGTGGCGGCGGCCCACGCGCTCGCGCTCCGCACCATTGCCGCAATCATGCTGCCGAGCGAGAGGACTCCCACCCCGATGGCTGCCACGAGGTCACGCCTCGGCACCTCCCACGCCGGGCAGTCCGCCAGCGTGTGCAGCCCTGAGTCCTCGCTCGCGTCACAGTGATGACACTCAGGCGTTGGCTCCTTCCTGATCCGATGCAGGTGGTCCCCGAAGCACCCCTTCCCGGAGATCACCTGCGTCAGTCGGTACGAGAGGCTTCCGTGTCGCCTCTCTAGCCAATCCTCCATGATGGGGGCGCTGCCGACCCTGTAAAATCCTTCTAATGCCCTTATTGAAGAACCCCATATTATAGTTGCTTGGGAAAACCCCAGCTAAAAGATCATTTCATAGCCTAAGCTTGAGCGGAATGAAATTCCTCTCATACTCGTAGGTATGTGTGCCAACCTTCTTAATAAGATGGCTTGTTCTAACATAAAAGTTGATAAGGTTACGGTATACGGTTTCCTAGAATTAGATACATGGGTAATTGGGACATAAATATTGAAAGTATCTTAGGCCAATTTTAGAATCTATATATATATAAAACAAAGTCGTGTCAGTGATGACCGGGATTAACTCAAGAACGAGTGAAATGATTTTCATGATCTTTGATTTTTTAGATTTGTCTCCGCCTATACTGTGCCCTTTTGTAGTTTTTATTTTTTTGCGTAAATCGCTACTTTTAGCCCCACGCTGGCCAGTTGTGCTGGTTAGGTATGTCGGACTCAAACTGACCAAAACCTCATGACATCTCGAGTCTTTAATGCCGGGGTGCAGAAGATATTCACGATATAAATTCAGCTAATAAGGTAAACAAAATAACGTGATTCTACGGCAGAACGAAGTTTGCCGGCTCAGCTAGTTAAATCATAAAAGAATTTTAAACTGGTTTAAAAACTCTACATTTTCTCTTCTTCACCCGCGCGTCAGTCCCGGTTGCATCCATAGCTTGTACTTTAGAGCCTAAGGTCCACCCTCCTCCCCATCCTCCTTTCTTTTTTGTTTTTTGGCTTATTTTGGCATTAACGGGAGCGATTGCCTTCTGACCCCCAACCCTGAAAAGAAAACCTTTTTTTACGTGGGGAATGCTGTTACGTACGGCACCGCCGGCAACGGTGTGGTAGCCGAGAAGAAAGCCTTCGCCAGGGTGTCGTCCGTAAACCTTGTGAGGTTGGCTTGAGCCCTGAAGATATTGGTGGGCGCCATACACCAAAGAAGGATATTCTCGATGGAAAAGTAATATGACGTAAGCTGATGGTACAGTCAACGCCAGAAGTCGCTTGACAAATTCTAATCTATTGATCATCTTAGCTCTTAACCCTTTTATAAAACAAGAAATAAACCTTGAATAATATTAACTATATCCTCTGGAGATTATAAAACTATTTAAACATCCACTATTGCATGGTTCCTATGAAAAAAAAAAGGTTTGTAAATATTTTAGTGTTCACCAACGTCAGTCGTTGACTGTAATTTTTTTTTTCGTAGGGTATTCCCCGCTGGCCAAAGGGAGTGGTTATCCTAATTACTTATTCATTTTTCCATACCACGATAGCGTATGTTTATAAATTTGTATTTCCGTCTTAACAACAGTACCTAAGCACACTACATAGGTACGAGTAAATACACGGTAACTTCTGAAGTTTGAAGAGACTTTTAACAGAAACAAAAAAAAACAGTAAGATCAGATACTTTTCAAAAACATCACAGAATAACAACATTTTAAATAAACTCCACAATATGTAAGGGAATTACTGAATAAAATCATATTGTCGCACAATACGATACGTCTGTAGTTATATTGCATTTGTTTCATCCCGACGGCGCTCCGTTAGTTTCAGCCGGGACGTCCCGAAATGCGGCCATTCTTGAGAATCTAGCGCCATCTTTTACTATGTATGATTCAACTATATTCAATTTCTTCTATTTTTAAGTTATGGGTTCGTCTTGTAAGTTTAGTACGCCATTATGAATTGCGGGAGTGAATGTGTATTTCTGAATTGTTGATGTGATAATTTTTTTTCTTAAATGTGGAATCAAAATGTCTCATAAAGATTATGACTTATATATTTAACTCATATAATATAACTTGAAAAATGTATGTCTCTGTAATTTACTCGTATGTGTGTTTAAAAATAGACAGAAAAGGCATCTAGTAAATTACTCCTTTATACTCGGGTACATTTGGCATCAGTCGGGGTGCGAGGGAAATGCCTTATCAGCCACCTTACACCCCGGCGTCTGAAGACCCGAGACGGCGTGCGGTTTTAGTCGGTTCAAGCCCGACATAACGTCCCCCGCTGGCCGACAGGGGGGACGCGAGGGGAATTCCGCACGATAAAAAAGAAGGTACACATGGCATAAATTCGTAGGTTATTTTGAAAATATGTTATGTTATTATGGCTTTTTTATCATTACTAGCTGTTCCTGCCCTGTGATGATATTTTTCCGTCGATTTACAAAGTTTTCTTCCATACAGACCTTGTCCCTTGTGACCTTGACCTTGAAATACAATAAAATAGAATTGACCAAATAGATCCAGCCGTTTTGAAGTGATGCGCGGGTAAACCTTTGAAGCAATTGCTTTTTATTTATATAAACCATCGAAATAGAATTGGTTGAATGAATTAACGGCAGGTTACGGTAACTACACGTGCCTCAAATATGCCCCTAAAGATCCAGGGGAAAATATATAAGAGTGCAGCTTTCCTATTTGAATCGGAGTGTTGGCCGGTTAAGGCGACGCAACGGATGAAACCTGAGTGCATGCATAGGTACAGTCAACGAAAAAAGTAGATTAACACTAAAATTTATAACAACATTTTTTATATTGGAATACATGTATCTACCAATAATAGCCTGTATAAGTAATTTAATTATCTCCAGAGGACAAAGTTAATATATTTCATATTTTGTTTATTGTTTTATGAAAGGTTTAATAGCTAAGGTAGTTATTGAATTAGAACTTATTATGCTACTTTTGTCAATTACTTTACAAGATGCAAATGCAAAGATGAATGAGTGACGTGACAAGAATGGACAAGATTAGATATGCGTACTTACATTAGAGGAAATTTGGTTGTTCTAGATGATAGTAATGTCGTAACTTGTAAGGAAGCATTAAGCATCGAAGTGGAATTTAATAGAACGTTAGATTATTTCTATAATCTCTCTTTCTGTTAAAATATTATCTAATCATCACTACAAATTTTAAAAAAAAGTCCTCCGCCGTATCTTTCTTTCGGTCTGTTCGCGATTAACTCAAAAACTACCGGACCGATTTTCATGCTATTTTTATTAATAGATAGAGCGATTTTCGAGGAAGAGTTTAGTATATAATTTGTCAAATTTTTGTACACATTGGCTAAATATAATGATATTTATTGGAGTTGTCGGAAAAAATATGCCGTCTGGGAGCTTTCAACGAAAATGCTGCCTAAACCGTTTGAGACATAACATAATGATGTATGGTGGAATTCTGTATCTTATATTAGGTTGTGGTGTTGAAATTGGGTTCCATGGGTAGCCGGAACGGGATCAGAATTCCACACGGGTGAAGCCGCGGGCCACAGTTAGTAGGTATATATATATAAATTTCGTGTTGTAAAGTATATCATAGTAGTTGTAGTATATCTAGTCATTACTAAAATATTATTGAGCTGAGCGAAGCGAAGCTCTTATACGTGGCTAAGCTGTTTGGTCGAGACAGTACTCCTCCGGAACCACAATACCAATCTTGACCAAATTTGCCATGGTGATAGTGTAGACACCGCTGAGTGTTTAGAGGGGTAAACTGTTCAAATACAAAGTACCATTGAGGAATAATCATCGAAAAACAGTTTCACGAGCGCGCAGCCTTAGCTAAGCGCGCGACCGTAGTAAGATGCCTTATATTTCAAGTAAGAGTCCTGCTCGGTTACCTCAATTTATTTCAGTCGCACCCTGCTCTGAATTCCTAGTATATATATGTGTATATAAAATGGTGGGATAGGTACAGTCAACGACAGAAGTCGCTTAAGAAATTCTAATCTATTGATCACTTTAGCACACTTTCATAAAACAATAAATGACATATGAATAATATTAACTTTGTCCTCTGGGGATTATAAGAATACTTAAACATCCACTATTGGTTCATGTATCCTTATGTAAAAAAGGTTCGTATATATTTTAGTGTTAGCCAACTTCTGTCGTTGACTGTACCTACTTATTACTACCAGAAATATAATACTTTTTGCATGTTTCGGTTCTATCACAGGTTCTATAGTAAGTAGGTAGGTACACAAAAATACATAATCCGATAATTAAACAAGAGAGTCAAGTTTTAATTCTCTAAAAATAATAAATAAAGCCAAAAGGTAATCACCCTCTGCAATCTTGTTACTCAAATGTTTGGCAAAATAAAGAAGTTTAATTATTTAAGAAATTCAGAGGTACAAAGCCCTCTCGTAGCGGTGAAAGGGAGGGACGCTATTGTAATTATTTTTCTTGAAAACTTTCCCGGTAGGTACGGGGCAAACATTTTTTTGGAAGAATTATGTAGAGACGAGCTTTCTGCCGGAGTATTCGTTCGGTAAAGTCGGTCTGTTCATGTTAATTAAATTATTTTAATATTTGTTTATTTTAATCATTTAATTTAAATTGTAATTGTGTGTGTATGTGTGTGTTTGAGGGTGAGTGTGTATGTGTGTGTTTATAAAAAGTACAATCCATCGTTACTTTTAAACTATTATAGGTAACTCTATTTTTATATTTCATGTTCCCATTCGATATTATTTGCCGAGAAATATCAATATTAATTATTGTTTCCTAGATCCACGCCTGGTGCTTAACGGCTGAGGTTCGAAACCGCGACCTCTGTATCGAAAACCGGTATTTTATTCACTAGACTACCGTCGTTTAACTTTAATAGAAATACACGGCAGTGTGCTTAAATGTGGAAAACGATTAAATAAATTTAAATACTTAGCCAAAGTAATACGCTATCATATCGCTAACAAGGCCCTTATTACCTTGTTAAGGAACTTTGAGTACCAAATACTAGGAGTACGTATCTTGAGGTCCCTCCTCCTCTGAGGGGAAGGTGGTGAGCAAGTTTCAAAGACATTTGCCTCTATAATCAAGATGTCGTGTGTTTTTACAAGTTTTCATTATAATGATAACTGGTAATGTTTGTTTGATGATCTAATGGGACATAGCGGTAGAGCGTATAACTGCTAAATCAGGAGGTTGTGGGTTGGATACCCGCTCAGTACAAATAGCATGTAAGAATTATGTATCTGCATAATTGATCTGGGTGTTTATATTTACAATATGTATGTCCAGCGTTAACTAGTAGCCGTTGAAGAGTCTCATTTTCCATGTTCTGAATCCATCATCAGATCAGTTCGATGGCGTCCAAATAATGTTTTTTCATCCGGATGTCATATACCTACTTACGAACTTTCAAAACGAAACGATAAATAGAAATAGCTTGAAGAAACCCAGTTTCGATCTTGACAAGCTATACCAGAATAAAAAAATTTTTTTACCTTATTTCCCCAATTGAATCTCAGCCTCGGAGGTAATTCCAAATCTAAATCCGTAAAAATAGTTTTATTTCAATGTGTGACGTGACATTCGTGTAAACTTCCGACAGTGTCATGTAAACTGGATTTGGTCAAAAAATTACGTAAAACCAAACACTTATTATAATGACTGTACTGAACAGAATAAAAACAAAAAAATGTTTTTTTCGTTCCTAGTCTCCCCGTATGCCGCCCCGCCGGCCAGCAGGGTTGGTTGGTCGTCTATGCATAAACAGAAAAGTGTCAAAATTCATTTTACTAATTTGTCTAGTTTCTGGGTCCCATTCCAAATTCAATTCAATCCCACCTCACCCAGGAACCATGACACAAATTTAGACAAGCTGTTCACAGAAGTCGTTGCGGAGTAGGCCTACCATGAAACGAAAATCCGCAATTGCGGCCTGAAATTTCGGGCAATCGGTACCATGAAACGCACTTATCCCGCAATCGGGCTCGAAGACGGCACATGACAGTTCATTCGGCCTAAACCCTACCATGAAACGACTCGTAACAGCAAAATTCGGAACTTTGACAGCCCGCTTAAAAAAATCAATTTAAAAATGATACTAATACGATTTATTACAAAAGGTCGAAAGGTTATCATAATTCAATACAAAGTTCTGTATTTTTTAATACGTTGGTTTATAATAGTTCATTTTTATAGAAATATATTGTAAACGAAATCTCCTGGATATGTTTGATTCACTTCCGTACATATTTTATGCTTCCGACCGAAATAACGAAATCAGAAGTAACTTCATGGATCCTTTTTTTAAAATTTAATTTTAGACGTTATCTATATACGTGTATAGTCTAAAATCAAATTAAGAATGTTCATTATACATTTTCATTTAGGTACTCTAGAAAATGCTTTATTCTTTTTAGACTTTACATTAATACATTAAAAAGGCTAAAATTAAATGGTATTTTTTCAGAGTATCAGTGGAATGATAGTGGCATTCTCTAGCACACGATAGCAGAATTGAAGCCCTGGATTGGTGTTCGGGTGATGCTCCACAAGCTTAGTTAAATAATTTATTAATACAAATATAATAAACTATCCTATTTATACCCATACGCCATTTTATTTATGGGCTACTTAAAAAATACGGTTTGTAAATGATAAATTGCAGAGATAGTTCGCTCTACCTTGAAATCAAATTTCCAATCTGAAAACCTCATTTTCTTTAAAGGAAGTGACGAAGCAAAGTGAATAGTGGCGCCACCTGGCCGCACCGGAAGTGGGCTTTATTGGCGGAAATGGACCGGCCGACCGGATATATCAATTTACAACACTCTCGGCGTTCGTTTTGTGAACGAAACTGGCTTTATTTGAACTTCGTTGTCTGATTTAGCACTTTAAGACGCTGTGGAGTAAGTATTTTGAGTTTTAAAAGTCGTGGGTTGTTTTCTCGCGCCGTGTGGATATTTGTAAGAGTTATTGTCTATTTGCATTGGTCTGGGTTTTGAGTGTTTTATGGACATAGGTATGGACCGTATTACAAAACGAATATCTAAGGTGTAAGTATTCATACGTATTCTAGAACACGTGTCTAGAATCCAAAGTACCTATAGTTTAAGTTGGTTTAGAGTTCGATTGGCTATTTGCCTCTAACTGACATTTACTTATAGGCGTGCTAGCAAGTGAGGTTACTTGGGGCTCTGAAGGTCTTAGTGAGACCCACTAGATTGTACACCCATTGTTTTACATGATGTAATTGATCATACAACCTCGTTAGTGGGGTAACTAGTGTCACTAAACTATCACATAGATATTATTCTATGTGATAGTTTAGTGACACTAGTTACCCCACTAACGAGGTTTAAGACCAAGAAGACCTCTGTGGCGTAGCAAGTGGTAGAGCATTCGACTACTAAGTCAGAGGTCGATTCCCGCTCATTGCAAATATGTATATTTGCATTGGTCGGGGTGTTTCTATGTAGAATATGTACTTATTTATAAAGAAAAAGTATATAAAAATGTTTATCCACATTCTAGAACCCATATGACAAGCTCTGCTTGATGACAAATTGCAGTTTGTGTCTAGATGACGCTGTGTAATATGTCCTAGAATATTTATGTATTTATTATTAGTATTTCCTCTTGATAGCAATAAGCATGAATATATATCTTGCTTTACTGCGTTTTTATAGCAATTAGGTGGCTAACAGGCACACAGCCCACCTGATACGAAGCGGTTCCCGTGGCCTATGGACGTGTGCAACACCAGGGCAGTCACACTCGCGCTACCGACCCTATATGCTGCCTTAGCAGTATTAAAAAAAACAAAATGCCTTTATGAATTATTAAAAAATATCCCTATTTAAATCATCAAAGTCTCTATAACTATATTACACCATACATTTTCATCGCTTCGATCGCAATTACAGATAACATAATCACATTAACATCAAATACGCCGCTAAACGGTGTGTTTGCTCCGGATCAGATAGCGCCCCCTCGTGGTCACTCCCCGTGACTAAATGCCCCGTCGCCCCTCGACGACCTGCGTGATTGATGGCAAATTCAATTGGTACTAGAGTACAATGTTACGAAATGGTAGTGGTTAAGGAGCCGGCCTTACGAACGAGAGGTTCTGGGTTCGAATTCTGGCCCTTATGCTACAAACATCTCCTAACAGAAGCAATTTAGCTTAGCTTGAGTGATTAGGAGTAATTTCAGTAATTTCAGTTCATAATATTCTTTTATAAATGTTTAGAATATGGAGATAAATATCCAGTATAACTAGCGTATGTGGAGTGGAGAGTATGTGATGGGAAGAGTATGTGGAGTAGAGAGTATGTGATGGGAAGGGCATAAGAGGAGACTAAAAGTAGTAACAGGAGTCTTCGGTAATCTGTGGTCATACTGCACTGCTGTGAAATTAAGTGGGAAGGCTATTCCACATCATGTCAGGCTATAATTCTGGCAATGAGTGCTAATAGGTAGGGACTCTTCTAAATAGTGTGTTTGCTCCACATTAGATAGCGCTTAGTTACTCGCGGTCACGTACCGTGACTAAATGCCCTATCGCGAAGGGCATTTAGTCACGAGAAGTCATCTTTCCACCATGGTCTCCAATGAGAGAACGTCCACGCCCAGGACCGCAACGAGATCCCGGCGTTGACTCGCCCACGCAGGGCACTCCACCAACGTGTGGAGCGCTGGCTGGCGGGGGGGTATCCGAAGGGATTTCCGCACGTAAAAAAAAAAAGTCATCTTTCCACGGTGCTTCGGTGCGGGCTCACCAGCATCCATACGCCAAATCACGCACCTTGGAAAGCTGCCCTAAGGGTAGTATTTCTTCTCTTGTTTTCGGTAAGGTCTCTCTCTCTGTTTAGAACTCATCTCATTCACCTGACGCATTATTATAACTAATTCAACGCGACAATTTTATCTCACAAAGTCACATCTAAAATCAATTTGACAACAACTTAGTTACCCAGACATGGAGTTTTCATTTCTGCGTGCAAAAGGCATACAGAATCGCCTCAGGGAAACACCAGTATAACAAAACCTTTGGTTATTCAGTATTCGTCTTTACAATAATCAAAATAAGGTTGAAATGTTTGATTTAAAGGGTCTAGGTGTGTTGGCAATTTTGTGAAACGTCATCGAGGTGCGTTCGCGGTAGTTTTGGCTTTGGTACGGTTGAAGAGGTTCAGTGAGGGTACGTAATAGCCGGGGCAATGATGTTTCATGGTCCTTGACGGTGATTTGTGATTGATTTTTGAATGGGAGAAGAAAATCAATGGGATTTAGACACGAGGATTTTCTATTTTAGATTATTGTGGAAGGAATTTTAACTCTTGTTTATGAGTTTATGTTAGGAGTGAGTTTACGTTAATAGTTTGCTGTGTAGGGTTCGAACTTGCAATGTTACTATAGGAAGTCTGTCGTCCAAGTCATTCCAGTACCACCGCTACTGGTATTCGAATAATTTAAAGGGTAATGTATAACGTGGTGATTTAACCCATTTGGCATAATGCTACTAATATATAGACGGAATAAATTATTGCTATATTTGATTGTAATATAGTTTTGTAAACAAATGTTTTCTTTTCAGGGTGTATAGCTCCTCACCAAGATCATTTAGACCCAAGCCATCCTCACCTGCAACCAGTAACAATCCATTTAACTAAACTGAGTTTTCTCGTTGAACTAAATGAATTTCATTGAGTAACCTAGTGTACTTTCGAGGGCTTACCCGGGGTGTCCGGCAATGGACACTTGGGAAGGACACCGTGTGGTTTTAGTCGGTCCGATTCCGACACGCCTACCCTATCGTTGGCACCGATGGGGTGAAGCCCGTGGGGGTTTCCATACGCTAAAAAAAAAAGTGTAGTAGAACGAATTGTACTAGTGAGACCCAGCCCAAGTTATTGAAACACTACAGTGACCTTCAGTTTCAACTCTTAACAAAAAGGGAGAACATATTGTATTTTGAATAGCTTCTCTAGTACTACAATACGAGTATAACTTTACGGTTACACATATATAACAAACCCATTACAATACAACTTTCGCATCACTATATAACATTTCCTAAAGTTTACGCGAATGTTACTTGCACATATTGTATTTTTGTGTTCTAGAATCTTCTTGGAATAGTACTTACAATGTATGCGTGGTTTGGGTTTAGGTCATCATCATTTTAGCATTGATCCTATTTTATCCGAGGCTTGTTGCTCCTCCTATTTTATATTTGGCTTATATGGTTTTTATGGGAGCGATTGCCGGCTAACCTCCAAACACCGCGAGGAAAGCCAGCGCCAAAAAATATATTAAAATAGTAAAAACTTCACCGTATAGAATTGAAATCATCTCACACCCATACCCAAACACACAACTGACCACCCAACAATATCAACTAAATATGTTCCCCTAAATTATGTCAACCTGGTACCTCAAAATTAAAAATACAGTCATTGTCTCGTTAGTCTATGGTAACTAACAGAGACGAATAGAGTGAGTGAACGAACCGCATGAATGAGTGATTGTTATTTAAGGCAGCCTCTATTGATCGACTACAATCCCCCGTCATACAACGATAGGATTATGTAGAGTGATGAACATTTAGAGAAGAGATTTTTGAATAAATTGTTTAATTTTTGTTAATATTGCTACAATACATAGGTTTTAGTCTCCATAGGTACAGTAGCGATGAGAACGGTTTAGCAATATTAATAAAAGCTGGCTCATAGATAGGTAACCGATTAATAATGGTACTTTTGTGGTTCTGTGAGATGCAGAGTCCTAAATTCAGTAAATAACAGTGACCGAAACGATAGTATGGGGCGGGGCGTCAATCCCTTAACAATAACGTTATACACATCTGTTAACATCCCAAATGTTAGGCATTTCTAGTCATCTCATCATTCTAGTTGTTCTGTGATAGAAAACAAAGTGTAGAACAAACCTAGATGTTCATGATATTTACATGGAGGTCAAAAAAACTAAAGGGACGTAGCAACGCGTAACGATTAATACTTATAGACTCATAAGAGTAATACGTATATTTGCTTGATTGTCTTCTTAGTACTATAAAAAGAGCTAGTGCCAAAGTAGTATTAAAGTGAGGACTTTTAAATGTGTACCTTAAAATATTTTATGGTGTATTTGTTTCTGCCGCGTCATAACACATTATGAATTCTATATAACAACAAAGGGTTGCCCAACCCTTTCCCTTTTGCATCGGCATTATACAGTGCACGCTGCGTGCCTCTGTACCAAATTGTAGCAATGCTCCTCCGTTCGCTGGGCGCCTGGTACTTGTGTGCGAAAATTTTATCTCATTATGCTGTTATCGCGCTAGTACGGAATGCGGAACTTTATCAATTCTTACGAAATTGATTTTTGTTTGTGGTTTTATTTAGAACTAGCAGTTCCCCGCGGCTTCGCCCGTAGCATACTTCGCCCTATTTATCCTAAACATGCCTGTAAACTTTTTTTTAGGCAATTTTAAAAAAAATTCTCTCCTTAAGAACCTTCACTTTACTTCAAGGAATATTATAAAAAAAGAATTAGTGAAATCGGTTCAGCTGCTTTCGGGATTTGTGCTTAGCAACAGATTCAGCGATTTTATTTTTATATTATAGATTTAAGATTTTGGTCCCTGAGTATGTAACATTCGTGAACCAAAGTAATTGTTTCGTATTTTTTTGCGAAAAATACTGATATTTTTGTAGGTTGTAGGGTCATAGTTTTTGCAAACGCTTATCCAGGAAAGTACGAACTTCTCAGATGTTGTGTACTATCCCGATTACTCGGAAGAGTGCCAGAGGCCACCTCTTATTTTGCACGTCTAGCCATGCTGCCTCCGTCGGCCCCGGTAGAGGGAGTAGACTCAAGAAACACTGGCTTGACGTCGAAGAAGATGACATGCGTGCCAATGGTCTCACTACGATGGACGCCTAAGACCGTGCAAAGTGGAGGAGTAAAAGCCAGAAAAAAAAACGCAAGACTCCGAGGTACGATCCCCAGATACGACTGGCACTAACTCTAAGATGATGATGATGTTGAGGCCATGGTAACTGTGAACACAACAATAATTATGAACGTGATTTAATCATTTAAAGCAGTTAGGAAGGAGGTAGAGACAACATCTTTCCACTTGCTGCGATCCTGGCCTACGCTTTCGGCTTCTGGCGGGTACTCTTAACCTAAGCCTTTCATTAAAATATTCAAGATATGATTGACATACGTACGCCTAGGGTTGGTATTTTGTCAATACATCTTCTATCAAGTAAGAACATTGCCTTATCACGCTGTTTCTCTCTCCAGCTCTTGTATATTTTTCAGAATTCTCATTTCCACAGGTTACATTCATGTATAACACGCCTGTATGTATAATATAGGTGCGAAATACATACCTTATACGACTGTTTTCTTTTCATATACTTTTTACTTACTTTACTTAGACTTTAAATATATCACATAATGATACAGAAACCTAACTGAAAGTATCCGAGCATTGTCCCGTTTACAAGTCGAGCCGAGCAAGTGTTTACCTCTTTTATTTTTATAAGAAATATGATTGTGTGGCGCGGAGTGCCGCGGGCGCGGATATTTTCAAAATAATAATTAAGCGGATACATTTATTATAGCGCACGAATATGTAATGTGCTCTGAGAATAAACACATGGTGTTTGATGAAGTTTTCTTTATAAGGATAATAATATTGGTAGTATGTCCACGTTACACTTACAATGTAAGCCGCTCAGCCGAGGGAGAGAGATGGGGCTATACACGATGTATAGTTTCATCTCTTTCCCACATCTGAGCGGCCCGTAACTAAATTGTTTTTAGCGCGTCGTGGTAAGGCCCCTGGAAAAGCCTAAACAGAGCTGGTTCAAGAAATTAAACTAAGCGTAACGAGTCGTGTAAAAAAAGTCCTTCAACTATTTACTTTACTCTGCCACCATTATTAATTTTTTCTTTCTTCCGTGTCTTCTTTAGATACCAAGAGATGACCAGGACAGGAACTACGATCAAGTCAAAATAAACTGTTTTGTCTCGTTTTACTTACTGGTTTACATTTAATGGAGAGAAACTTGAGAACCTAGTTTAGTCAAATCCAGCTTTAGAACTCGTTGCGTTGCGGTCTTACAAACTACCAATAGTAAACTCGAGTAGTAAATACTAGCTGTAAATTTTTAATTAAACATTTAAAAATAATATTTTTATCTAATGTAAGATGTGAATTTATCATCAAGTCAGTAGTTTAATATTTTTGAAATAAACTAAATATTAGCTACCCCCTGTAGCTGTGGTATCTAAGCCGTCAGCAGTGTACAGGGTGCGTTCATTACCGCACTGCGGCAGCTGCGCGCGTCGCCGCTGGCTGCGATTTGTGCGCTGGCGCAGCGCAGCCGTATCGCACCGGTGCACGACGAAGGTACACTTCGATGATCTAAGTGTTCCATTTTTCTTGTATATAATTCGAGATATCCTTCCTTTTAGTTGCTTTCAGAGTGAATACTATAATTGCGAATAGACTAAACCACCAGCAGAGTACTTATTTTCAGTCAAATCATTATTAATCACTTTTCGCTGTGTGATGGTTTAAGATTACGAGAAAAGGCCCGAAGACCAATTCTTCGGGCCCTTTCTACTAAACTAGTCCGAAAGAATCTAACCATTGCACATTTTAAAAAAGGTTGAAATTTGGCCCGCTAGCCAGTTTTCGCGTGGGTGAGATATCCGATTAACCCACTGTTTCTTGTCTAGTAGTCCTATCAGGGACCCCTACTGTCAATTAAGCGAGGTTAGTGTAGCGAATGCAACAACCAAATTCGAATTCCGTGTTTCATTTGCCGGATCTATCCAAACTAATGTTGCTGTTTCCTTTTGGAGATTCTAATTATTATTATTGGAACATATTGGAACGTAGTTCCTTATCGCGCGTTACGAAAGGGGGCTATACGGAAAAAATTAAGACTGTAACGACACTTTTTGCTTTTGTAACTTCTGCGCACCGATCCGCGCATTGTTGTCACGGTACTATGGAAACGTATGGTGTCATTGTCAATATTGTCTCTTATGTAAAAATAAAATACGATTTGATTTAATATTTTTAATGTGTTTCCTTGAGGCGTAAAAATGGTGACCCCGACGTGATGGATATCATTCGTGAATTCGCTAATGAATAGGAGTTGACGAGTACGACGATAAGTTTCAGTTTCTGAAGAACTTTTCAAAAGCGAGTCAGCGGCTTATGATCAGTAAAAATTATCAGTTAAATTAAAACCTAAAAACCTCTTAAGTTTTTAAAACCTCTTAAGCTTTTTATAATAAAATAATCATCATCATCGTCATCTTATCCCCCTTAGATCCCGGTGACTTTAACCTCGGAGCCCAGTCATGTTAAAAGTTTTAAAGTCCGCATGTTTAAAGTTTTAACTAATTTGGTAAATGATAATACTTACATTGTGAGAGCGATTTCCGTCTGACCCTAGAATCTTGAATAAGGCACCTTCAGAGCCTCGTTTGTCGGGAAGCGGGTGCACCAGCTATCTGTGAAGTTGACTTGGGCCCCAAAGAACTTTGTGGGTCATTTTTTGAAGATCTTTTTACACCTTTAAAATAGAATCTAACAGTTTTGCCTTCACATGTACTCATCTTCATATTTTAATGTTGTTATGTTTATTTCGCTAACAATACAGGCACACCGTTTTAGTAATTCATACAGTAACGAATCACAGCCTTTTTGCCTCAGGGTGGGACTTTTAAACATTTTTTATAAGACCTGATGTAGATAGGTCGAATGTGTTCACGAATATGACCTAATTCATGTGACTTGAGTTTTTGGACAGCTGTTATATATATTATGTTGAAAAGTACTTGCAACTTCTAAAAGAAAGTGGTTGTATTTTTGGAAACAACTTACACGATAGGAGTGGTAAGAGAGAGAAGAAAAATCCATACATGAGAAAAAGAGGAGTTTGAGAGTGGAAGTGGGCCCTGGGCTCACCCCTGAGATGCAACCGGAACTGGAGTTCGGATGATGATTCTGTGCAGTATGAGAATACTCCGAATACAAATGAGTAAGGAGCATTTTAGGAAATATTCGTTTTACCATTAAATAACGATGTATAAAGGGATTGATGGACAGACTTTCCTCTTTTTTTTTTTATACCACTCAGGTGACAGACAAACTCACGGCCCACCTGATTTTAAGCAGTTACCGTGGCCTATAGACGGGCGCAAAACCTCCCTCCTCTCGAGGTCAGACAGCAGTTACCCCCGTAAAAGCCTAAGTGAAACGAATTTATGTAATGGAGGTCTTAGAGAGCATACCCCGGTCTCCAAAAAGCAAGTTTTGAATGCAACTGGCAATGTCATGATTTGAAGATCGGATACTCAACCTGCACCCATGCGAAGCCGAGACGGGTCGCTTTTCGGAACGTCTAGGTGTACTAATATTATACAGAGGGAGCCAGAGTTTTTGAGTTTTTTATATGTTACTTATTGAAAGCTTTCACCATTACAAAGGTCATAGACTAAAATAAATACTATGCGTTACTAAAACAAGTTGAATTCCTGAGACGAGCTCATCCGTTTACAAGGAATTTTCGATTTTGCGTTTTTTTTTTTGCTATTTTTTGCGATTTTTTTTATCTTGCAATGGTTCACCCCAGCACGAATCTATTACCGAAAACAGCAACTCGATAGCTCATCTGGTTCATACCCAACACCGTGACAGAAAATTGGCAACGACGACGACGTCGACGACGACGTCGACGACGACGAGGTCGACGACGAGGTCGACGACAACTCCTTAGCAATAGGGCTTTTCTAAAGAAAATCCCTAAAAACTAAACTGAAGTGAAGCGGGCGTGTTACTAGTTATACATTCTGTTTCAATACTCATTCATTGCTATAGTGAGAAATAAAAACCGGCCAAGTGCGAGTCGAACTCGCCCATGAAGGGTTCCGTAGCAGCAAGTTACATAATAAAGCTTTTTTTGAATTTTTTTATGTGACTTGATTGAATGAAAAGTAAATAGCGGTTTACGATTTATGACGTATTAAAAAATAACTACTTACTAGATTTCGTTCAAACCAATTTTCGGTTGAAGTTTACATAGTAATTTAAGTCATATATTTTAGTTTTATCATTCTCTTATTTTAGAAGTTACAGGGGGACGACGACACACATTTTACCACTTTGGAAGTGTTTGTCTTTGGAAGTTTAGAAAAAAATGATATTAGAAACCTCAATATCATTTTTGAAGACCTATCCATAGATACACGTATGGATATGATGAAAGAAATTTTTTGAGTTTCAGTTCTAAGTATAACATAACATATCTTCACGCCTGTATCCCCGAAGGGGTAGGCAGAGGTGTATTACAACACCCACAATTCTATTCTAAGTATGGGGACACCCAAATTTTTTTTGTTTTTTTTTCTATTCTTATGTGAAAATCTTGATGCGGTTCACAGAATACATCACGACGGCATAGTTCTAATAGTTTCGGAAAAAGTGCCTGTGACATACGGACGGACAGACAGACATGACGAATCTATAAGGGTTTCGTTTTTTGCTATTTGGCTACGGAACCCTAAAAAAGTGTCACCAATAGCGACCAAGCTATGTTTGACCGTTATTATGGAGCATGGTCCTTAATCCTGCACCCTACCTCAATTAAGATATAATTCAGTGTCTATCGCATAACTTCTTGTTGCCATCAGATATTAAATGTAATGATAGTTAATTTGAATTAGGTATAAATATCATCTTATCAGCCGCAGTCGTGACTATTATAATTGTGATATGTCATAGAGCAAACAATATTACTTTGAAATAATAACCTATTATTATTATTGTCTATTGACAAACTTATTTTAAGGTTATAAAAATCTTAAGAGTATAAGGATAAGGTTAAAATTCGTATAAATGAATAGTAACGTATAAAATTGCTGTTTAAGTATATAATAGATACAAACAAGGGGTTTAGTTGGTTTATCGAATAAATAATTGGCGCTAAGTGAGGTGTTTGTTGCGTTACCTAGTAATTTTCTCAGTAAAATGTTAGGTATGTGAAGTTATAGTATTAGTATGCACAAGTTAATGTTTACCTATAACACATTCCACACCAATGCAAATATTCATATGAATATGAATATATGCATTGGTCTGTGTGTGTTCTATGTTTAATATGTATGTATTTACAAATAAAAAGTATTTAAGTATGTTTATCGGCAATCTAGAACCAATAACACAAGCTAGTTAAACTATGCTTACTTGGGGTCTAGAGAGCGCTGTGTATAATATCGCAGAATTATTATATTTTCATTTATTCATGGTAAATCCCTAAATCGGAAAACGGAAGGTGGACTAACAGTGACTAGCAGATACCTTTTTTTCTTTTATTTCCGTGCGGAAATCAACCCGGATACGGCGCGCGTCTCGGATCTTCGGACGGGTGTAAGATAGGCGCTAAGGCATTTCCCTCGTACTCCGAGACTAACAGATACCTTTTTTTTTTTTTTTTTTTCGTGCGGAAATCCCCTCGGATACCCCCCCGCCGGCCAGCGGGGGCGGTTATGTCGGGCTCGAACCGACTAAAACCGCACGCCGCCTCGGGTCTGCAGACTCCGGGGTGTAAGGTTGCCCATAGAGCATATCCCTCGCACCCCGACTGACCCTGGGCCATCTCCGGTTTCGAGATGGCCCCCTCGGGTTTGGGAACCACGGTGTCCCCGTCTTGCCCCGGTTTGGGGGAGGGGCGCTAGTCGCCCCACCGTCCCGGCCTGCTTCTGCTGGGGTGACAGGCGGCCTCACCTGCCACCCCCAGGCCTGCGCTCATGGAGGACGGAGGTCGTTAAGCGACCTCCGGCGCCTGAGTCGCCTGCGACGCGAGGCGAGCGTGTTGCGGGCTCGGCGGGCCGGGAGGGTTCTGAACCTCTCCCGGGCGCGCTCCGCCATCTCCTTCGCGAGCATCACATGCTCGCAGAAGGAGGTGGCGGCGGCCCACGCGCTCGCGCTCCGCGCCATTGCCGCAATCATGCTGCCGAGCGAGAGGACTCCCACCCCGATGGCTGCCACGAGGTCACGCCTCGGCACCTCCCACGCCGGGCAGTCCGCCAGCGTGTGCAGCCCTGAGTCCTCGCTCGCGTCACAGTGATGACACTCAGGCGTTGGCTCCTTCCTGATCCGATGCAGGTGGTCCCCGAAGCACCCCTTCCCGGAGATCACCTGCGTCAATCGGTACGAGAGGCTTCCGTGTCGCCTCTCTAGCCAATCCTCCATGATGGGCCTTACCGCCGCTATTGCGGCGTGCCCTGCGCTTGGTCGCCCAAGTCGTTCCTTCCACTCCACCACGATGGCCTGGCGGAGCTGGGACTGCATGGCCTCGATTTCTCGATGCTCGGGGTTCAGTCCCTGCTCCCGCGCCTCCTTTCGCCACTGGTACAGTTGCGAAAGGGCTCTCGCCTCCAGGTCCCATGGCGGAGTTCCGGCAAGGAGACTCGCCGCCTCGAAGGAGATCGTGCGGTACCCGCGGATGACCCTGATGGCCATCACTCGCTGCGGAGCGCGCAGCATCCGCACACTTCCGGCCTTCAGGGCCTCCGCCCATATTGGGCACCCATACAAGGCCATGGACCGCACGATCCCCGCGTAGAGTCTCCTGCAGGAGTCATCGGGCCCCTTCATGTTGGGCAGCAGCCGCGCCAGAGCGAGAGCTGTGCCCTTCAGTTTGGGGGCCAGACTTCGGATGTGCTCTCCGAAGTCCCATCGGCCGTCGAGCACGAGCCCCAAATATTTCATTTGGGGCTTGATGCCGATGCGATTACCTCCCACGATGAGACTGGATCCCTCAGGTGGCTTGCTCCTAGGCCCATGAAAGAACAGGGCCTCGGTTTTATGCAAAGCCACCTCGAGACCCAGCCGCCGGATCCGCTCCACGACTTGGGAAACCGCGGTCGTGGCCTTCAGGGTCGCTTCGCGGTACGTCGCTCCGCACGCCGTCACGAGCGTGTCGTCCGAGTAACACGTGACGGCGGCACCATCTGCGAGCTCACCGCGAAGCACCCAGTCGTATCCGATGTTCCACAGGAGCGGCCCCAGGACCGATCCCTGCGGAACACCGCACGACATCTCACGCCGGCCGAGACCGGTCACGGTTGGGTAGAAGACGGCTCTCTCCATCAAATACGCCCCGACTATGCGGCGGAGGTAGAGAGGCACTTCGTGATACACGAGCGCCTCCCTAATGCAACTCCAGGGCAAGGTGTTGAACGCGTTGGCAATGTCCAGGAACACCGCCAACATCACCTCACCCCGGGCTACTGCATCCTCCGCCAGAGCCCTCACGCGCATGATGGCATCCACGGTGGAGCGCCTCTGGCGGAAGCCATATTGGCCATCCGCCAGGTCCGGCCCCACTCTTGAGAGGTGCTCGACGAGGCGCTTCGCAATTACTCTTTCAAAGAGCTTGCACACCTCGTCGAGCAACACTATGGGCCGGTAGGCGGACGGTGAGTCCGCCGGGCGCCCCTCCTTTCGGATGAGGACCAGTTTCCCCGTCTTCCACAATTTCGGAAACTGGCCCCGCTCCAAACATGCGCTGAGAAGCCCTCTCAGTCGGGGCTCGAGAGCGTCGTCGACTAGAGCTAGGACCCACGCTCGGCCTGGAATGCCGTCGGGTCCCGGGGCGGTGCGTTTGGCTCTCAGCCTTCTCACCGCCAGCTCTAGTTCTACCCAAGTGACCTCAGGCACGTCGTCGTCAACCACGTCGGGCACCATTGGCAACCGAGGCGGAGTCATCTGCGGTGGAACATGTTCCACCGCCCGCGCTGGGAACAGGGAGCTAACAACTCCTCCGAGCAGCTCCGGCTGGAGACACTGGGTCAACGGCGGGGCCTTGGGGCGCAGTTTTCCCCTTACCATTAGGTAGGGCCGCCCCCAAGGGTCCCGCTCCAGCGTCTCCATCAGTTCGCAGCGGGCCTCCTTTTTGGCCCGCCTTATCTCTGCTCGGAGGGCACCTCTGGCCTCCCTGTATCCCTCGTACAACTCCGCCTCTCGGGCCTCCGCATCTGCGGGGCGGCGACGCCTCCTACGGAATCGGGCCCACCGGCGGTGCGTGATCACGCAGGCCCGTCTGAGCCTCGCGATCTCCGACGACCACCAGTAGACCTGACCCCTCGGATTATAGGGCGGAGCCCTAGGCATCGCCGCGTCGCAGACACGGGTCATGGCCTCCCGGAACCACTCCGCCTCATCGTCTACGTTGACAGGCCTGTCCGGCGCAGAGGCCCAGGCCTGTACGATGGCGGCTTCCAGGAGGAGCTCCTGATCAAGTCGCTTAAGTGCCCAACGTGGCTCGGGTGGAGCCGGTGTGGCCGGCGCATCGCTCGCGGGGGCGGAGACGTCAAACCGAATATATCGGTGATCCGAACTTGTCTCCTCCCCCAAAACGACACGCCAGCCCTGAACACGTCGCGTCAACGAGGGACTCGTGAACGAGATGAGCACGATTGAACTGGCCCTCGAGGTCACGAACGTGTCCACGGCTCCCCGATTTAGGAGGTCTAGGCCGAGTCCTTCGGCCCAGTCCTCCAGTGCCCTGCCTCTATCCCCCGTCGGGCCCCTATCGTGACGGGAACCCCACGCCAACGACCAGGCGTTGAAGTCCCCGAGCACAAGGACCGGGCGGGGGTGGCAGGCATTGACGACGACTGCCAGCTGACGGAGCCATTGCTCATACGAGTCATCAGCTATGTCTCGGCTCGGCGTGAAGTAAGCAGCCACGACCGCTATGTCGCCAACCGCCGCCGCCACGCAGCCGGGTCCCCTTGCAACGACGGCAAGAGGGGGGCTGCCGGCGGCAGGGTTGTGCACCAGTGCCGCCGACCCATCCAGCGCGGTTTCCCAGGCAGGCCCGAGGAACCGGTAGGTGTATGGGTCGGCGACAGCGGCGACATTTATGGCCCACTGTGCCATGCTCTGGAGCAGAAGGTCCTGAGCATGGGCACCGTGGCCAACATTCACCTGCAGGATGCGGAGTTGAGGATCCATTATGGAACCCCCATCTCCGAATCCCGCTGTGAACTGGAGGCGGAAGGCCGGCCTCCCGGCTTCGGCTCCCCTCCGGCGCAGGCCTTGCTTCCAACCCTGTGGTCCTCCATCCTCCCGCTGCACACCTAAAACAGTGCAGCGGGGCGTCGCACGTGCCGGCCTTGTGACCGGGTTGGCCACAGCGGAAGCAACGGTCACTCGCCGTCACTTCCGCCGTGCAGTGCACCCCCACATGGCCCACCGACAGGCAGCCGACAACTGCTGCCCCCTGTCCACCACGGCCGAAGCGTATTGCTCCGGCCTTAACTGTGTCCGGGGAGCAGCCCCCGGCCTCCGCAACGGCGAGCCTGAGCTCTTCTGCCGTGACGGAGTCGTCCAGGCCCGTAATGCGCATTTCTGCGCATTTAATGGGCCTGGACACCCGGACGTCGGCTGCATCCAGCGACTCCCTTAGCAGAGCCGCTAGGGCGTCGGCCTTGGGGCCACTGGCGGCGCCGGGGACCTCGAGAAGCCGGGCTCCCGTCCGTGTGCTCTTGCACCGGACACCCGGGATCTCGAGGGCCTTCAGGTCGACGTTGGCCTTTACTTTGGCCAACACCTCGGCATACCCCATGCTCCTCGACGCTGCCTCCGCCGTCAGAGTGACAACGACGGCCGTAGTGCGGGGGGCACGGAGCTTCCCCGGCGCTGCTTTCGCGGCGGCCGCGGCCCTCCTGGCCTTTTTGGCGGCCTTCTTGGCGGCCTTCCGCCTCTTCGTGCTGGCTCCAGCCACCTCCTAGCCCCCTTCCAATGGGGTGGAGGTAGCCGGAACCACGGCTGGGGCTGGGGCTGGGGCCAGGGCTGGGGACGTCTTCCCCTTGCCCTTCCCCTTGCCTTTGCCCTTTCCCTTACCCTGAGCGGGAGGGGGCTGAGGAGCTGGAACCGGCAGAGTCGCACCCGCACCCGCGGCCGGGCGGGTAGGGCCCCTTTGGGCTGCAGCCGCGTAGCCGGCCGCTGGTGGCGCCAGAGGCGGACGGCGGATGGAGTCCATTAGGGCCTCCATCCGACACATCATCCGCTCTTCCAGCGCCTCCACATAGGGGAGCCAGGACTACGCCGACGGTGGCCTCGGCTGCGCCGGCCGCACCGACGGTGCCGGCTGCTGGACCGGTTGTACCGGCCGCGCCGACTGCGCTGGCTGCGCTGACCGACTCGCGGACGAGCGAGTCACGCGCGCCGGCTCCACCGGTTGCGCCCGCTGCGCCGTTTGAGCCGAGCTCGCCATCCCCCTCTTGAGCTCCTCGACGGCTGCAGCTAGTCGAGCCGTCTCCCAACGGGACTCGGCCAGCTGCGCCGCCAGGCCCTCATTCTCGGAGGCGATGTCGAGCACAATGCGCAACATCGCCTCCTGCTCAGGGTTTGGGGACCCCTGGAAGGACGCGGTCACCTTCTGGAGTCTCTCCATGAGTGACCGCGTCCTCCCGCATGGCTCCGACACCGACACCGCCGAGGTGGAAGGCCTCGGCGGTGACTTTCCCGCAGCCCTTCCAAGAGCCGAGGGGGCTCGGGTGGATTGCCCACCCCTCACGCCACCACGCGCCCCTCGGCGGCCAGTAGCCACCTTGGACGCCGGCTTCGACGCCTCGTCGCTGCTGGAGGAGGAGGTCGTTCCGGTGAGGGTAAAGTCCTCATCCGAAACGTCCCCCCCCGCCCGAGCCTTTGCGCGCCTCCTGCGCTTACGGGTCCGCGGAACGCCCAGACCCGCCGGGCTGCTCGCCCTGTTTCGCTCGTTGGTGGTGTCAAATTTCTCCGACACCGCCGAGGTGTTTGGCGCTACCTCCGCGCTTGATTGCTGCGCGATCTCCGAGCAGACTTCGTCATTCTCATCGTCCATTTTCTTGCCTTGGTCGTTTTGGTTGGTTTTCCGGTACGTTATTTTCTTGATAAAGAGATTTGTATCCATAACTTATCCCACGAGTATGGGGGAAAGGTGGTCCATCCAGGCGGAGCCCCCTGCACCTGGATAGGCCTATATACTATGGAGGTCGGCTGGTATCCATAGGTTTTTACGACTTAGCTGTCGGGTGTTATAGACTTTTCCTTGTCGTGGGCCGGCCAATAAAGGCAAGCCCTCCGGTCAGCAAGTTCACAGCGTACCCTTCTGGAGCCACCAGTCAGGTCGTTGCTGATCACCTGCCGATTACGGAACGCGAGAGGATGGCTAGTCCTCTCTCACCGGCGGCGGCACAAGTGCCCGTCGGCCCCTGCGTTAGCAGTGGGCCAACCCGCCCCTGGATCCCCCAGGACCCTATGGTGGCCTCAGCCACAAACACCATCGCTCATCCTGTCTCCTCTGAAAGCAGAGGAGTACGGAGAGCGATGTGTTCCCGCCACGTTGGGTATTAGCCGACGATCAATGCCAACCCCATGAAGGGATGCCATTGACCGCCGCCCAGGGTGTACGGGCCGCTCCGATTCCGCTCCCTCCGGACTGCAGCGGGATCGGAATCAGAACGACACTCGAGGAGGTTACTCAACACACACCCCAGACTAACAGATACCTGGAATAGAATGGTTGAAAAGGCTGAGAAGACTGGATGTATCGGGTCTATGGCGTATATTGAAGGAGGAATATGTCCAGCAGCCAGTGGGTTAAAAAGGATTGATTGAAATAAGTTTCTGCCAGCAATGTTTTTTTTTTTTTTGTTTTGAAACTTTTTCCTTTACTTGTACCATAAAAACTCATTGAAAAAAAAAAAAAAAATGCCTATGGCCAGCAGTTGTAGACTGCAGTATTTTCTTTTTTTAGAGATTTTCTTTAGAAAAGCCCTATTGCTATCGAGTTGTCGTCGACGTCGTCGTTGCCAATTTTCTGTCACGGTTTTGGGTATGAAGGAGATGAGCTATCGAGTTGCTGTTTTCGGTAATAGATTCGTGCTGGGCTGAACCATTGTAAGATAAAGAAAAAATCCCAAAAAATCGCAAAAAAAATATAATCGCAAAATCGAAAATCCCTTGTATTTGGCTGAGCTCGTCTCAGGAATTCAACTTGTTTTTCACTATAACAATGAAAAAAATGTATTTATTGCTTTCAATAAGTAGGCTTTGATCGGAATTATACACTTTTCACATGTGTGTAATTCCAAACACGATGCACGGCAAATGGAAAACAAAGGTAGCTGCCGTGGTAATCGAGAGGGCAGAAAGTTAAAAGTGGCTTATTTTATTACTGTTTTGGACTGTACGTTAAACGTGCCTTCTTCCTATCTATGTAACATACATCTACATACATTAAATACTTCATTAAAACACCCTCCGAAAAAGGAAACACTCAATAACCATCTCGAAAACTATTAAAATGGTCTAGTAATATCATCCTAACTAAAACATTATCTGGAAATTACTGACATACTACCAACATTACGAGATGAGAGGGTACTACCAACATTATGAGAAGAGTGGTTACTACCAACTGCATCTAATTACGCCCTGCACATTGTCTCGAGGCCATCATGAAGCTAGACCCACGACTTCCCCAAGGGCTACGCTAAAAACACTACCTCACATTTCGAAAATTTTAATTTCGCATTTCGTGAAATTCTTAAACGGTAAGGATGGTTGCCATCGTGAGAGTTTTTCGACATATTCGTGAGATTTTTTGTTAGCCTTAGGGAATAATTAGGTGTTCTCCTTTGATTCATCGTATATGTGTGAACTGGGATCACGATCTCGTGTTCAAATGATGTCAATTGTAGGGGTTGAGATATTTGAGCGGTGTTTGTAGAGCAGGCGAGTGTACCTGTTTGTAATTCTGGTACCCTAGTAACCATTTGGATTATGAGTGAGTACTTATGTGAGACAAAGACATCTAAAGCATCAATAATTGAGTCCCGGTGTCACACACTCGAAACGAATCGTTATTTACAATTTTTATTGCACACCTACTTGGCATACATTTTGACCTATACCTCGGTAATAAGAAATGTTAAAAATTTTGAATGTAATTTTTGTTAGAAAAAATACATAACAGTTTAAAGCCAATTTTTTGTAAAAGTACTTAGGTACCAGGGTGAATAGGAATCAAGGGGCGAATAGGAATAAAATGGTCAAATAAATTTTGCGGTTATCTTCTTTTTAGTGAAATAGTCTTATAAAATAGTCTAAGCTTTCCTGGCAGCCGTTCCCGCAAAAGCCAAGATAAGCCACATCAAGAGGGAGAGCTTAGATGCAACCGGGACTAAAACTGATGATGATGATGATGAATCTATCTCCTTACAAACTTTTTTTAGTGCAGTGACTTCTTTGTAGGTTTACCTATACTAGATTCGGAACAAAAAAAAATAGTATAGATTTTTGGACGCTACTGGACACAACATTGACGCTACTTTTTGTTGCTGTCACAGCCACAGAGTATATTAAATTTATTTTAAATGAGATCATCATCTGTCATCTGTAAAGTATTATGAGGGCGCCAAGATGATTAATCAATGGTGAGGCGTGCCTAACCCTTCCCCATTCCTGCCTCACCTCCGAAGAGGGACAAACTATTTGTTCTGAACTGCTTGTCTAGTACACATAGAAGTCATCGTATTAGTAGGATTAGCAGGCTATAATGTTCTTCGCTTAAACGCGACTACGGTCAAGCTCTAATAAAATCCTTCATAAAAAGACAAAAGCCCAGCATATGACGTCGTCCGTTTATGTTTGCGCTAGACTCGCTGACAGATCAAAGGCACGTTTTCAATATGCCAGTGCAGCGAGGCACGCGAAGGGTTGCCAGTAATATTGTACGAGGGTGGGTAATTTGAGGGTTAGACAAGTAGGTGCGTTACAATTTAAGATATTTGGTCTGCTCATGTCGTAGTTCAATTGAAATGTTCCATCTTCGACTACATTATGATTTACCAACAGGTGACCGTGAGATAGTGGTCAAACACGGGCTGATTAATGGTAACCAAGCAGTGTTATTCAGCTGACTTAATCTAATAGGTAGGTACGGCATGCGTTAGTGCCATTTTACACCCCGGCGTCTGTAGATCCGAGACGGCATGCGGTTTTAGTCGGTTTAAACCCGACATAACCACCCCCGCTCGCCGGCAATATCTGCAAAAAACAGGTACGGCACTCCACAGAAACCCCAGTGGTTGGAATGCTACGATTTGTTATAAAAAAAATAACCCATAAAAAAATTGTGTCACGGTGTTTGTGGTTGAATACCCCCGAAACCACCATACCGTTTTCTTTTTGTTTGTATATTTGATAGGTATGAGATAGATCATAGTATTTTTATATGAACAATATAATTTAATCATCGCGCATCGTGGAGTCATTAATGAGGTATCGCGTCACTTCGACATTGCATTCTCCATTTTTACTTTTGTTCGATTTGACCATTTTTAAACGCCAGTACCGTGTCTACCTCATTTTAATATGAGATAATTGAATGTACCTAATTTATTAAATAAATATATATTTCTCAGAAACCTCAAAGCGTCTATACCAGAGGTCTACCAGAATCTCGTGGCATTAAAAATAAATCGAATGATGATTTTGATATGGCAATGTCAAATGTCATCTTTCAAATCAAAGTATCAGTTAAGTTGGACCTACCGTTTTGATACTTCTTGGTCTGTTGTCATTTTCTAGTTCTAATAGAACATTTAAGCGTTTTTACATAAATGAGGATCTAATGAGATTCTCAATCTTCTTATGTACCTTTTTTTTTTTTTTATCGTGCGGAAATCCCTTCGGATACCCCCCCGCGTGCCTCGGTTTTAGTCAGTGCAAGCCCGACATAACCGCCCCCGCTGGCCGGCGGGGGGGTATCCGAAGGTATTTTTACATTGGTTGAAATTAATGTTCACGAACTTCTATATAAGAAAATCAATCAATATGAGAGTAGGTCAATTTTATTAAACAAATAGTGATGATGATAATGATTATACTTATGCTTAACATACACTACTATTACTACTACACTACATTACAGATTACCATACACTATTGAAGATTTAAGCTAATCGTATAATTATTAGGTACATAAGAAGATTCCGGGACGGTGGGGCGACTAGCGCCCCTCCCCCAAACCGGGACAAGACGGGGACACCGTGGTTCTCAAACCCGAGGGGGCCATCTCGAAACCGGAGATGGCCCAGGGTCAGTCGGGGTGCGAGGGATATGCTCTATGGGCAACCTTACACCCCGGCGTCTGTAGACCCGAGACGGCGTGCGGTTTTAGTCGGTTCAAGCCCGACATAACCGCCCCCGCTGGTACGCGGGGGGGTATCCGAAGGGATTTCCGCAAGATAAAAAAAAAAAAAAAAAAGGGTACCAAGTAATATTAAAAATTCGAATGCATTCTAATTCAAATTTGTTTTTAATCGACCTCAAATTGGGCGCGAAATGAGTTCGGCCCCTCCGTTAGGGTGAACAATGATAGCTTCATTACAGAACGTGAATTAATATTGTAAACATTTAGGTAGATACTCACAATAATAAAAATTCGTTCCAAAATAGATAAATCACCGGAGATAAAATAGATAGAGAAACAGATGAAGAAAATGCTAATAACCTTTTTAAATTTGGTAGAGACACCAAGCCCCTAGTAATTTTATTAAGTAAAACGTGAAGACTCAGCTGGGTTGAACAGATTTTCATTAGTGTAATTCAGCTTAAGAAAGAGCAAAACCCTTCATAGTTCAAAAATCTAAAACCTCCAAAAACAAACTGGGCATATTGTTCCCTCCAAAATCTGACAGCTCAATTACATTTACCGCGACGGGCGACATTTGTTCAAATTGGTCTTGTTTTACACATATTACTACAATATAGTAACATGTAAAATATAACTGAAGTTTCTATTGCTCTAAAGATAAAGTTCATAATAGAATAATCAAAAGTATTGAACAGTATATCTGACATTGTAAAAAGGTTCTTTTTACGTTCCATTTCGCGGTTAACACAGCGTGTAAATGAGTTCTTTATCGCGTCGTGTTTTAAGCGGCTGTTTATTTAGTTTTGGGGACAAAAAGGGTGAATAAATTAAAATAAAATAGCTAATATCGAGATTGTGATGTCCGACAAATTGACGTGTAGCCGTAACTTAGTTAGTTGGTTTTTTTATCAGTAGGGGTGAACAAATGTTTAGTACATAATAAACTGACGTTATAATGTAAGAAGATTTTTTGTGTAAGAAGGAGTATTTTAGAAAGAAAAATTTAGAGTAATTCGGGAAAAAGTTGAAGCTGAGAGAATAGAGCTGTCTCAGCATAGAGAAAAGGAAGATAGGGAGGTACTTACCCACATGAAACTACGGAACTAATAATTGTATACAGTGATATTTAAAAGAATAACGATACTCATACTGAACAGCGTAGTAGATTTCCTCCATTTTGTAATAAGCATGGCTTTAATATACTTCGGTACATCCCTACATATTTAGGAAGGAAATTAACAAATTAAACTTGGTTATACTTGCACATACAGGCGAGATACTGATTTAAATATTACTCTATAGATTAAACAGACATCGATACCTATTGTTCGTCAGCTCAGTACTCGTAGGTACATAAACTGTTAAAGTTTATTATCTGCTGGAGTACCTACTCGATAACTTAGAGAACAATATAATGCTATTCAATAACAAAAGAAACTTATTAATAATTAAGCTTCCCATGGGAACCTAATCCAGGGACAAAAAGTAGCCATGTCCTATTCCAGACTGACTATAAGATAAGAGACTGTACCAAATTTCAGCCGGATCCGTTCAGCCGTTCTGGCGTGATTGGGTAAGAAACATTCATCTATACATCCATCTATCCATCCAAACTTTCACATTTATGATATTAGTGGGATTAGAAGAGTGAAGTAGGTACTCGCGAAAAAATGATCAATATTTGCTATCGAACTCCTCCAAAATGGCTTGACCGATTGTTATGATTTTTTTTGTGTATATTTGGTAGGTCTGACCATCAATTTTTTATACCCCTAGATGAACGAGATCAGAATTTCACGCAGGCGGAACCGCGGGCAACAGCTAGCGTAACATAAAAAAGCTCCTCTAGAACACTACTAATATGATCACATTTTGTATTAGATCCAAATCAGATGCTATACTTAGTATAGTGTTCTGACATGAGACACTTTTAACAATTAGCTGTTTAGTTTATGGAGCTCCCACCCTATTAAATTAGGCGATCATGCTGAATCTCTCTACTTAGATCAAGACTGATTTGAACAATTAGACTGATTTATGAGTAAACTATAAATTCAACATTAGGGATAGGTATATATAACGTATAAGTTGTTTGAGAAAATACTTATACCGCGCGGTTTTTGACACAAGCCGACTTTATGTACCCATATTAAATATTTTTGTCAACAATCACCATTTCTTATTTTGGTCATTACAGAATTCTTTGATTGGAAACAACTATTAATGAAGAAAAAGGTCAACTACACTTCTTAGAACTTTAATAACTTTAATAATTTAAAAAAAACATTTTTTACATCACTTACATAATTATAGTTATTTAATTTTGAGTGTTATTTTCAAATGCTTTTCGTAACGGTAAAACATTCTACTGCTACGTCGTAGAGAGCTGATTCGATTCCAGTAGAGTGCAAGTATTTGTATGTATGAATCTTATACTATATATTATTATATACTATTATTACTATTGTCACTGGCCTGGGTGTTTCTATGTACATATAATAATGTATTCATTTAATAAAGTATCTACAGTACTCAACGTTTGAGTTGGCACGTCGGGAAAAAGGATAAGATTCCGGCTAATATCGGCTTGCTTTGGTTGTGTATAGCGTTTTGTCTGTCGTACATCGGACTGACAGTTTGATACCTTTATAATGAAACTGTTGGACTGATGTGCGATAGAGAGAACGCTACAAAACTAAATCAAGCCGGTCTCTTACCCCACCAGGCGAGGCCGCGGTGGCGGCCAAGGTCTGCCGGCAACTCTGGGGTTATCCTTCCGAGGGCTTACCCGGGGTGCCCGGCTACGGACACTTGGGGAGGACACCGTGCGGTTTTAGTCGAGACACGACATAACCAACCCCGCTGGCCAGCCGAAGGGATTTCCGCACGTAAAAAAAAAAAAAAAAGAAGCCGGTCTCTCACTTTTCCTCCCGACGCGCCGGGTATGATATGTTTATTCGCATTCTTTAGATTGGGTCTAGATACCGCTGCGAAGTTTGTCACAGAATATTTTGTTTATTAATTTATAGCGGCCAGAAGTCTACACAATCCTAAGCTAGTTTTAGAATTAAACCTCACCATTGTTCTGCCATCACTTCATCATACTACAACACTGTCATGACACTGTGACATGGTAGTCAGAAATATTCTAAGTGAGGGACTGATCCGACGTCTAGAGCGCACAAAAACTCATTCGTCAATTGTTCAATCGTGCCATCTGTACTTTATAGAATGGTTTAGTACTTGTTTGTTGGTGTTTTTCTTTAGGATTGGAAACTGATAACTTTTTACATGCTTTTAAATACAACTTGCGCTCTGTATTTATGTATGCATGTTAGTGCGGGTCAAAATCTTGCAACTGAATTTTCATATTCGGAAGGTTACTGTTAAATTATACTAAGAATGTCAGGTTAAGTAGATATCTGGTTTAGTCTGGATTTCTTCAAACTCCGATTTGTGTTCTATTTGTAGAAGTAGAGTTACTTGGCTAACTTTGTGTAATTATCTGGGAGTGAATTTATCATCATCTGAGCCCTCTAGTGCAGGGATTCCGATCGTGCTTGGGGTGTATCATACGACAGTCACTCCCGTAGAAGTCACAATAAACGAAATGAGGAGTAGTTAAAGAATTGACCCAATCAATCAGAAGGCAACAGACTACGCTATTAATGTACAAACAATAATCGAACTACATAGTATAACAATTCAATCTATGGGAAAATTGGAATTAGAATTCTTCACCTCCCGGGTCCTCCAAGCGAGGTGTGAAAACTTATCTATCGAGGGTGTAAAACTGAAAGCCATAAACTCATGAACTAGGCGCGCCTGTCCATGACTGTCAGAAAAGAGAGAAATGTAGAAAATAAAAAGGGAGGTTTATCTACAATTTTCCTCTTTCTGTCACGAAACTGTACGAAATGTAGCACAGCTTACTTAAAGTTGATATTACCGGAGAGGGTAATGCGGTCCCATAACATTTTTATTTGGCGTATTTGGTTATTACAGGAAGGACTACCGTCTAATCCTCTGACTGCAAAAGGAAATCATTCCCAGAGCCTTGTCAATTGATCAGCATGTGTACCTGAATACTGGCTGGTGGGTGAGGTTGGCTTAGGCCTCGAAAATGTCAATGGGAATACACCCTTTTCATCTCCCTGAAACCAACTAAGCCAAATTATGGAAAGGAGAAGTAGGAGAGCTGACCCCGGGCTCCAAAGTACAACCTTGGGATGCAACCGGAACTGGCACTGAAGAAGAAAAGACACGAACGTCAAATCAATACTCCGTATTCAGATAGATACCTTACAAACCAATTTATTTAAATTTCAGACTACTCTCTCCCAATTTCAGAAACCTTTGATTGTACCCATTTGTATGTTTTCAAAGGCCAAACTGTCGACTCAGTAAAAAATGTCAGCATCTTGCAAAGAGTCCTTAAACCTGTCTGCCAGGCAACTCTGACAGCATCTTAACTCTGACACAAAGAAATGAGAAGCAAAAGAAGCACGATAATTTATAAACATTTTAAATTTTATTTTCGCATATTCATAACTGCAAGCATCACAATAATCCGCTGAACGCATCCGCTGCGTAGGGGCGTGCGGGTGCGGGCGCGCGGAGCGGGAGGGGTGCGCGGGCGCAGCCGTGATGTCCGCGGGCGGCGCTCCGCTTGCGTTCTGCCACTTCGGTAACTGTATGCCACGGGTATGAACATAGACTAGTTAAGATATAGACGAAACTTATACTAGACTAGGGGTAATAATTTTTGTGTAATGATTACAACGATTATTCTTGATTCGATTAAGCTAGGTAAAACTAGACGCTTAGCCTAGTCTAAGGATATACCTCAAAGAATGCATGCAACTTCATGGCTGCGTGAGTGGTTATGGTCTTCTAATCAGTTCACTAGAGAGAATCTATTATTGTCATATCATGTTTGTTACAATTTCCGTTCTTGTAATGGTACCCGTACCTACTCGATGAATAAAAGTCAGATGGGATGGAAGAATATGAGTTACATTCAAACTTGTCTTTTCTTGTTTGTAAATCCTAATTATATGCTTCAAAACCAATTACTTTTATGCATACTACCAGGTCGGCTGTACGAAATATAAAATTTGGCATCGCAAAAGACCACTACTTGACCAGATACTTTTTGTAATGTATGTATGTATCTATGTGTAGATAATATTAAATGAAGGCACGCTATGCTTATTTAGATGTCAAATTTAGGTGTCAAATCCGAAATTCAAAAGTTATTCCCGCCTCACCCCCGATCCGCAGAACAGCTAGTTTAGTACACATAGAAGTCATTGGGTAAACATAACTTACCATGATATCCAATGCTACGGGCTACCTTTCTACACATTTAAATTCCTTCAATAGCTAACAATAACTCAGTAAGCAGCCATTTTATTTACAACGAATTTATAACGGTCTATTAGGTAGAATAAATCATGCACGCTCTATCCTTAATCTGTGGTCATAATTCGCTTTACTAAGACAAATACCTGACTAGTGCAATATCTATCTTTGACTCCTATTACAAACGATTAAGGTATAGTTTTGATTATTATTATCAAACTGTTATTGTTGTTGGATACGTACTGTAGGCGTGATTTGAATGGCAGGTGCATGGTACGCGTATGTAGCGAAATGTCTTTATGTATTATCTACTTGTGTAGCTATATAAGTAGGGAAATTACAGGTGGATTGTTCTGGTATGAGGGCTGGTTGACTCGAGGATAGAAAGCTAGCTAATCTATTCCATTATCTATTTAAGTTGTCTCGACTTCTTACGGATACGGAGTTAAAATATTTTACGCTATTATTTAAGTTACAATAAAGTCTCCTATATCCGAATAGCAATCCCGGTCATAACCAAAGCTTGTATTTTGGCTATTCTTCAGCGTCAGTTGTGGTTGCATCCCAAGGTTGTACTTTGAAGCCCGGGGTCAGCTCTCTTACTCCTCCTTTCCATAATTTGGCTTAGTTGGTTTCAGGGAGATGAAAAGGGTGTATTCCTATTGACATTTTCAAGGCCTAAGCCAACCTCACCCACCAGCCAATATTCAGGTACACCTGCCGATCAATTGACAAGGCTCTGGGAATGATTTCCTCTTGCAGTCAGAGGATTAGACGGTAGTTCTTCCTGTAATAACCAAATACGCCAAATAAAAATGTTTTGGGACAGCATTACCCTCTCCGGTAATATCAACTTTAAGTAAGCTGTGCTACATTTCGTACAGTTTCGTGACAGAAAGAGGAAAATTGTAGATAAATCTCCCTTTTTATTTTCTACATTTCTCTCTTTTTTACAGGCGCGCCTAGTTCATGAATTTATGGTTTTCAGTTTTACACCCTCGATAGATAAGTTTTAACACCTCGTTTGGAGGACCCGGGAGGTGAAGAATTCTACTTCCAATTTACCCATAGATTGAATTGTTATACTATGTAGTTCGATTATTGTTTGTACATTAATAGCGTAGTCTGTTGCCTTCTGATTGACATCCCATCTATATGCCGGTGGTCTATTTAGTAAGAATATAATGTAACGATAATTTCACAATAGCGAGATCGATTATATATTTAAGTAAATAGCACAGATACAGTTTACGTTCACGTTGTACCGAGAAACGTAATAGCTGGACGTAGGGTGACCAAGACATGGCACATTTCCCGACTTTCGATTTGACACATCGCGTGAGTGTCCGGCTGAGATTGGCTTGCTTCGGTTTTGCAAAAATTTATTTGTCGTATATTAGATTAATACCTTTATATAGTAGGTAACTAAAACCGTTTGTGCTTATAAAATACTAGCTGTTGCCCGCGGCTTCCCCCGCGTAGATTTCTGATTCCGTGGGAATATCGGGTTACAATCCTATGGTACCCAGGGATGATAGTTAGGGAAAAGATTTTTTTATTTTGATGAGAGTTGATTTATAGGTTGATTTCAAATATATAAATATACCTGTTTCTCTACATGCCAATGTCAACTATTTACATTTATGTAATAGTAATAACCAAATAATAATATGTCATATATGTACATGATTATACATAATACAACTATTTAATAATGATATAATTCATTTAAGACACATTACGCTCAATTGATAGATAAACACATGTGGGCCCAGCTAACCATTATCAATTTCAAAAGGGACAAGTGAACCCCGGTCCCAGTCCAATAGTGACCCGAATGACTTCTAACTTGTCTGACTACCCAACCTCATGAGGAATGCTTGCGCCAGTGCCTCGTCTGAAAATCACCTGATGATTGACAGACGAGGCTCTGGCGCAAGCTTAAAGATGAGATTTGAACCCTTTTACGCTTAAGATTTTAGATCGGAAAAAGAGAACATCTAGGACGGGACTTGAACCCGTGACCAGTCCCTTACAGGGGGAATGCTCTGACCAACTGAGCCACCTAGACACGTTCCAGATATTTGAAATTCTCCGATACATTAATACGTCTTAAGGCGACGTTGTTTTACGCTTGTTCTCCGTTGAAAATCCGTTTAATGGCACTTTTCTCTTGATTTTATGTGTACCAGAGACAAAGCAAAAACGTATATACATTTTAGTGTGGTTACCCTACTATGCAATAGTGTACTAGCGGGCAGTAGGTACGGCGCCCGCGGGCGTCACGATAAATGACCAGGCATGCCGCCCATACACAATTTCACCGGTCCGGTTGCCCCACGCCGGCCGCGAAGCGCTCATGAAAACACCCTTTTTTCTTGTCTAACCTTTTTTAATACATGATGAGCTTTTTTTAATATTGTTTAGACTCTAGCGAATGTGTGTAGGTTTTGAGAAATGTGTGCGTATGTGGTAAGGTTCAGTTTCAGTATTGTGATAAGACTGTTTTTTTGTCTTTAACAATAATTAGCTAACTAATGAAGCAAGCTGTTGTTCGCAGTTTCTACACGAATACAGTGCAACTTGCATTCTAATCCCATGCCCGCGACCCACTAGAACATATTTCTGAGGTAAACAGTTATTATTTCTTTATCTTATTTATCTATTGCATTGCTTCATGTGCTATTCCAGGCCATAATCTCTCTCTATTCCAAATTTCGTCCACATCCGTTCAACCGTTCTGATCAATCGAATCAAAAATTCATTTTCAATGCCTAGTGTAAAGGACAGGATATCTTCGGGGCCCTGGTTAATCACACCTGCTAGTGGGTGCACCTGTTAACAACGTACGAGACTTATTCGCATACTTTCCTGTGGCGGTTGGAAAGTCAGACGGCAGTTGCTCTCGTAAAAGTCAACAAACCATTAAAAATAAAAGGCACTAAAGTGTAAACTTTGAACCTAACCGGGAATTCGCTAGAAGTATGATGAAAGGAAATCCAATGTAAAGAATAATTGAGGAGGGCCTTTTTTTTTTTTACGTGCGGAAATCCCTTCGGATACCCCCCCGCCGGCCGGCGGGGGTGGTTATGGGGGTGGTTATGTCGTGTCTCGACTAAAACCACACGGTGTCCTCCCCAAGTGTTCATTGCCGGGCACCCCGGGTAAGCTCTCGAAAGGATAACCCCAGGGTTGCCGGCGGACTTTGGCCGCCACCGCGGCCTCGCCTCCTGGTGGGGTCGGGTTTTATCCCGCTTCGGATTCTTTTTCAATTAATATCCTCTTAGTTCGAATATAGAATGCAGTGTAACAATTTAAAATGTTCAATAAAACCAATACTTCCAACACGACCCGTGCAATAAATTTAATCGTCTAAAAAAAAACTTTATCACGAATTATGAAGTACTTTTACTTTGTGACCCTGACAACCGACAGTGATTGTGCAATCAAATTGAGTTTTACCTTGACGTTTGTCTCGGAGTCTACTGAAGTTTGTGGCTATAATATGTATATAAATGTATTTAACTAGTGGCTAATGGAACACTTGCAATTCGACCGTAATTCATAAAAATATTTATTTGTATTTGGACAGTGAAACATCTATTCTACTACGCAGTAGGATAGATGTTTCACTGTCCAAATACAAATAAATAAATGACGCCATTTATTCCAGTTTTACCCATTGCTTAGGTCTAGGTTTCTAGAAGTATGCTCTAGAATCATTTATTCTATTTTGATTTCAAATGTTTTGAACCATAAAGTACACGTAAATCGCGACACGGCCGGACACGGCGCATTTACGCGCGCGTTTCATTGCCACAGTTACAAACAAACCCTTCAAAAATCAATTTGGACTGCGCCAGAAAGTCTCGAAGCCCCATAAAAACAAAACTGCACCACAGCAAAATAAAAATATCAAAAAAATAACACAAAGGGCGCGCCGTCAGGGACCCTCACATTACAGATGGCCACTATAATCACCTTATCCATATTTTTTATCTACGACCCACAAATCTAAGTAATGACAGGATCGGGCATAGGCTATAGAACAATATGTAAGCGCCTATTTGGACCGTTCGGAACGTCCCTTCTGTCATAGACGATTTGTGGTTTTAATAACAATGTATGAATGTAATGAAGAGGTTGATAATGGCTGGTATTATGATGATTTTTAGATTCATTTGTTTTATTGTGTGATTGTATTCTACCAAAGCGAAAGATCGTTAGAAAGTGTAAATACCATGCCTATGTTTGTTCACATTTTAACACCTTTCGAATTTAAGTGACAGGTTGGGTTTGCGTCGGTGGAAACACGCCCTTATGTTTTCAGCTACTGTTAGCTCCACAGACTTAGAGAAGGATTGGTGCACTAGAACTCGTAGCTCCTTAGTAATCCTCCTCGTAAGTAATACGCCCATATCCATGAGATGACAGAATCATGTCAAGGATATAAGTAGGTGTATAGGGCCCGACCAAAATCATTGACAACCAAACCAACCTCACCTGCTTATCAGTATGGTACACCTGCTGATTTAGGTATTAGGTTCTGGCGCAGGTTTTCCGCTTTAGTCTCCGAGATCCGCTCGTACTTCTCTCTACTTCTCCATCGTTGGTTTAACTATATTAGTTTTTTTCGGAGGCGTCTACCGTCTGATCTCCAACCCTTTAAAGCAAAGTCTACAACAGAAGCTCGTCTGTCTATCAGCAGGTGTATCTTGCTGGGACTTCATACACCAAATTTTCTAATCATCAAGTTTTTTGAACGCCTTCCACTATGGAATTATTCATTAATTTATTCCCTATGAGGTAGGCAAAGACCATAAACCACTTCTTATGATTCTGGCATACACCTTTCGCTTCTTCTATCGCTGGTTGCGGATACTCTTGACCTGGCCTTTCTTTAAAATGACCTCGATCTGATTGACATACGCTCACCTACGTCGACCCTTACTAGGCTTAAAGCAGTATCCACATTAAAATCAGCTCTCCATACGTCTCGGTGACAGCGCTGCGGGTCTCGGCTCAGGCACGCGGGTACCGGCGCTCGCAGCGGGCGGCACGCGCGTCCCAGCACGATGCCTTTGTCTTTGCTCACCTACTTGTTAGCAGACGGAAGCATATTGTACCACTTGAGTTTAATGACGACTGTATGAGTTAGATTTGATGGAAACGAAGCTTATGTTTTTTAATAATTTAATACGTGTATAAGAGCAATAACTTCTATGTATAGATACTACTGGACGGCTGTACGGATCAAACAATTTGGTATCACGAAAAATCGCTAATAGACAATGCACAACATTTTGTTCCTGTCGTACGTAGATGGTATTCCAAAAAGTCACGCTATCCATTAACAGAAAGGTGTCAAAATTCATTATAGTTATACCAGTTTTTTTTATTATTATATTTTTATAAAGAATATTAGCAACCGAAATTACTAATCTTTCCCCTAACCCCTCCAGCTAAGCTTAATTGCTTGTGTTAGAAGTCGGTTCACGTCGGTAGTGAAGTAGCCAGGATTCGAACCTGGGACCTCTCGATCATAGGGTCGACTCCTTGACCACTAAGCTACCGACGCTTTTAGTTAGTAGTTTTGTTGTAGTTAGTTTTTCTGTGAAATGGTGAAAATGGAACTACGGTTGTCACTGACAGTGACATATCAAATGTCATTCAATTACACTACATTGTAGTTAGTGTTGCCGAATTTCAATAGTACATAAATTATGCTACGCTAAGCTACATAAATTATCTAATATAAACAGCGAGCGGACGGACTATGTCTCTGTTTTTGAAAGTATTTTTTTTTTTTATATACTTAGTCTCTAGTAGCAATGCAACTAATGTTAGATAGGCCTTTCATTCATTAATATTGAATTTCATTCCTTTCATTAAAAAAATCGAATCATTAGTTCCGTAAAACAATAGGATTAGATGCTTTTTATAGTCTGTTGAGATAACTAGGTCAGATAACAAACTTTGTGTAAGGTAAAAAATAGATTTCTACTAATAATATTATTTGCTAACTTTTCTGATTTTATTGCATATCAAAGTCAATTAGCAACACTTAAGCGACGGTGACGCTGCGTCGCCCTTTAGTTCACAGAAACGTCGTCGTGGGACGGCTTTATCTCATTTTATCTAGTTTCTGCGTCCCGTTCCAAATTCGAAATTCAAAATTCATTTCCGCTTCACCCAGGTACCGTGACACAATTTTTATTCTGAAGAGATCTACTCTATATCCGTGATTACAGGCCTACTTCTAAAACTATTTGCTTGCTACCTTTGTGCAAATTAACAAAATGAATTCAATATCAATAACAGGTAACAACATGGTATAAATAAATTTATATAATACAACATTTTTCTTCATATAGAATGCTGGCCGGAGGCATTCGACTTTTAGTGATTTTACGTTTTAAAATTTGAAACAAAAAAAATTGACGAACTTACTTAGCAGTTTAGTCGGTTCAAGCCCGACATAACCGCCCCCGCTGGCCGGCAGGGGGGTATCCGAAGGGATGTCCGCACGACAAAAAAAAAAGAAAAAAGGTACCTTTGTACCGCATAAAGTTTGGAATTCTAAATAAATTTGGTTTGTGGCTTAGTGGTGGTCAAGTAGTGTAACACATTGCAAAGTTAAGCAATGCTAGCCATGTCAGTCTTAGGATAGGTGACCATTCTTAATACATTAAGACCTCTCCTTGCTACGGCGAGCACGTTAAGCCGTCGGTCCCGGCGGTGGCCATACGAAAATTAGTCGTTACGGGTAGCTGAGTTCTAAAATATCCGATACTGGTGGTAGAAATTTGATGACACAAATTTGTCACAAAATTCGGCCGTGTAGGTACCGTGCACGATTGCGGAAAACCCTCCATAGTAATCCAATTTCGGTTTGATTGCGTTCAGGGGTCAGCAAGCCGGGCAGGGGGATTGTGGTCGCAGCACTAGTGGGACCGGTGCGTGTCACGCAGTGCTGCGACAACAATCCTCTTCTGATGAGGCCGTCAAGCTGAGTGCCACCATTGTTAACATGGTACGTGTATGTAATGGTGACCCTCTTTCCTGAGACTTTACCTTCAGCTTACCATCAGGCGAGGTGAAGTCAAATTGACGTGTCCTAAATATAAAAAAAAAAAACAACTGGTTTAACTACAGAAATTCGATATCGCCAGTGGGTTGTGGAGGTCAGATGGTAGTCGCGTCACTGAAAATCTTAAAGTTCAGCCACCTAAGCGTCATTCGCTACCGTCTGCGGTAGAGGAAACCAAGTGGGTATGCGGTAATACTACTGTTGTACCTTTTTTTTTTTTTTTTTTTTATCGTGTGGAAATCCCTTCGGATACCCCCCCCGCGTACCAGCGGGGGCGGTTATGTCGGGCTTGAACCGACTAAAACCGCACGCCGTCTCGGGTCTACAGACGCCGGGGTGTAAGGTTGCCCATAGAGCATATCCCTCGCACCCCGACTGACCCTGGGCCATCTCCGGTTTCGAGATGGCCCCCTCGGGTTTGGGAACCATGGTGTCCCGTCTTGCCCCGGTTTGGGGGAGGGGCGCTAGTCGCCCCACCGTCCCGGCCTGCTTCTGCTGGGGTGACAGGTGGCCTCACCCGCCACCCCCAGGCCTGCGCTCATGGAGGACGGAGGTCGTTAAGCGACCTCCGGCGCCTGAGTTGCCTGCGACGCGCGGCGAGCAAGTTGCAGGCTCGGCGGACCGGGAGAGTTCTAAGTCTCTCCCGGGCGCGCTCCGCCACCTTCTTCGCGAGCATTACATGCTCGCAGAAGGAGGCGGCGGCGGCCCACGCGCTCGCGCTCCGCACCATTGCCGCAATCATGCTGCCGAGCGAGAGGACTCCCACCCCGATGGCTGCCACGAGGTCACGCCTCGGCGCCTCCCACGCCGGGCAGTCCGCCAGCGTGTGCAGCCCTGAGTCCTCGCTCGCGTCGCAGTGATGACACTCAGGCGTTGGCTCCTTCCTGATCCGATGCAGGTGGTCCCCGAAGCACCCCCTTCCCTGAGATCACCTGCGTCAGTCGGTAGGAGAGGCTTCCGTGTCGCCTCTCCAGCCAATCCTCCATGATGGGCCTTACCGCCGCTATTGCGGCGTGCCCTGCGCTTGGTTGCCCAAGTCGTTCCTTCCACTCCACCACGATGGCCTGGCGGAGCTGGGACTGCACGGCCTCGATTTCTCGAGGCTCGGGGTTCCATCCCTGCTCCCGCGCCTCCTTTCGCCACTGGTACAGTTGCGAAAGGGCTCTCGTTTCCAGGTCCCATGGCGGAGTTCCGGAAAGGAGACTCGCCGCCTCGAAGGAGATCGTGCGGTACCCTCGGATGACCCTGATGGCCAGAACCCGCTGCGGAGCGCGCAGCATCTGCACAGTTCTGGTCCTCAGGGCCTCCGCCCATATTGGGCACCCATACAGGGCCATGGACCGCACGATCCCCGCGTAGAGTCTCCTGCAGGAGTCATCGGGCCCCCTCATGTTGGGCAACAGCCGAGCCAGAGCAAGAGCTGTGGCCTTCAATTTGGGGGCCAGACTTCGGATGTGCTCTCCGAAGTCCCATCGGCCGTCGAGCACGAGCCCCAAATATTTCATTTGGGGCTTGATTCCGATGCGATTTCCTCCCACGATGAGACTGGATCCCTCGGGTGGCTTGCTCCGAGGCCCATGGAAGAACAGGGCCTCGGTTTTATGCAGGGCCACCTCGAGACCCAGCCGCCGGATCCGCCTAACGACTTGGGCAACCGCGGTCGTGGCCTTTCGGGTCGCTTCACGGTACGTCGCCCCGCACGCCGTCACGAGCGTGTCGTCCGCGTAGCACGTGACGGCGGCACCGCCTACGAGCTCACCGCGAAGCACCCAGTCGTATCCGATGTTCCACAGGAGCGGCCCCAGGACCGATCCCTGTGGAACACCGCACGACATTTCACGCCGACCGAGACCGGTCACGGTTGGGTAGATGACGGCTCTCTCCGTCAAATACGCCCCGACTATGCGTCGGAGGTAGAGAGGCACTTCGTGATACACGAGCGCCTCCCTAATGCAACTCCAGGGCAAGGTGTTGAACGCGTTGGCGATGTCCAGGGACACCGCCAACATCACCTCACCCCGGGCTACTGCATCCTCCGCCAGAGCCCTCACGCGCATGATGGCATCCAGGGTGGAGCGCCTCTGGCGGAAGCCATATTGGCCATTCGCCAGGTCCGGCCCCACTCTTGAGAGGTGCTCGACGAGGCGCTTCGCAATTACTCTTTCAAAGAGCTTGCACACCTCGTCGAGCAACACTATGGGCCGGTAGGCGGACGGCGAGTCCGCCGGGCGCCCCTCCTTTCGGATGAGGACCAGTTTCCCCGTCTTCCACAATTTCGGAAACTGGCCCCGCTCCAAACATGCGCTGAGAAGCCCTCTCAGTCGGGGCTCGAGAGCGTCGTCGACTAGAGCTAGGACCCACGCTCGGCCTGGAATGCCGTCGGGTCCCGGGGCGGTGTGTTTGGCTCTTAGCCTTCTCACCGCCAGCTCTAGTTCTACCCAAGTGACGTCGGGCACGTCGTCGTCTTCCACGTCGGGCGCCATGCGCAACCGAGGCGGAGTCATCCGCGGTGGAACATGTTCCACCGCCCGCGCTGGGAACAGGGAGCCAACAACTCCTCCAAGCAGATCCGGCTGGAGACACCGGGTTAACGGCGGGGCCTTGGGGCGCAGCTTGCCCCTCACCATCCGGTAGGGCCGCCCCCAAGGGTCCCGCTCCAGCGTCTCCAGCAGCTCGCGGAAGGCGTCCCGTTTGGAACGCCTTATCTCCGCTCGGAGGGCTCGTCTGGCCTCCCTGTATCCCTCGTACAACTCCGCCTCTCGGGCCTCCGCATCTACGGGGCGGCGACGCCTCCTACGGAATCGGGCCCACCGGCGGTGCGTGATCACGCAGCCCCGTCTGAGCTGCGCGATCTCCGACGACCACCAGTAGACCTGACCCCTCGGATTATAGGGCGGAGCCCTAGGCATCGCCGCGTCACAGACACGGGTCATGGCCTCCCGGAACCACTCCGCCTCATCGTCTATGCAGACAGGCCTGTCCGGCGCAGGGGCCGAGGCCTGTACGATGGCGGCTTCCAGGAGGAGCTCCCGATCAAGTCGCTTAACCGCCCAACGTGGCTCGGGTGGAGCCGGTGCAGCCGGCGCGTCGCTCGCAGGGGGGGACACGTCAAACCGAATGTATCGGTGATCCGAACTTGTGTCCTCCTCCAAAACGACGCGCCAGCCCTGAACACATCGCGCCAACGAGGGGCTCGCGAACGATAGGTCCACGATGGAGCTACCCCTCGAGGTCACGAACGTGTCCACGGCTCCCCGATTTAGGAGGACTAGGCCGAGTCGTACGGCCCAGTCCACCAGTGCCCTGCCTCTATGCCCCGTCGCGCCCCTTTCGTGTCGGGAACCCCAGGCATACGACCAGGCGTTGAAGTCCCCGAGCACAAGGACCGGACGGGGCTGGCAGGCATTGACGACGACGGCCAGCTGACGGAGCCATTGCTCATATGCAGCTTGGTCTCGGTTCGGCGTGATATAAGCGGCCACGACCGCTATATCCCTAACCGCCGCCGCCACGCAGCCGGGTCCCCTTGCAACGACGGCAAGAGGGGGGCTGCCGGCGGCAAAGTTGTGCACCAGTGCCGCCGACCCATCCAGCGCGGTTTCCCAGGTAGGCCCGAAGAACCGGAGGGTGTATGGGTCGGCGACAGCGGCGACATTTATGGCCCACTGTGCCATGCTCTGGCGCAGAAGGTCCTGAGCATGGGCACCGTGGCCAACGTTCACCTGCAGGATGCGGAGTTGAGGATCCATTATGGAACCCCCATCTCCGCATCCCGCTGCGAACTAGGGGCGGAAGGCCGGCCTCCCGGCTTCGGCTCCCCTCCGGCGCAGGCCTTGCTGCCAACCCTATGGTCAGCCGGCTTGCCCCCCGCTGCACATCTGAAGCAGTGCAACGGGGCGCTACACGTGCCGGCCTTATGACCGGGCTGGCCACAGCGGAAGCAACGGTCACCCGCCGTTACCTCCGCTGTGCAGTGCACCCCCACATGGCCCACCGACAGGCACCTGAAGCACCTGGCCGGTCGGGCCTGCAGGAGCCGTGCCTGCGCCCTCAGGAAGCCTCCTCCCAGGAGGCTCCGCCCGTCAGCGACCTTTTGGGCCGCCGCGATAGGGCAGCCGACAACTGCTGCCCCCTGTCCACCGCGGCCGAAGCGTATAGCTCCGGCCTTAATTGTGTCCGGGGAGCAGTCCCCGGCCTCCGCCACGGCGAGCCTGAGCTCTTCTGCCGTGACGGAGTCATCCAGGCCCGTAATGCGCACTTCTGCGCATTTAATGGGCCTGGACACCCGGACGTCGGCTGCGTCCAGCGACTCCCTCAGCCGAGCCGCTAGGGCGTCGGCCTTGGGGCCACTGGCGGCGCCAGGGACCGCGAGAAGCCGGGCTCCCGTCCGTGTGCTCTTGCACCGGACACCCGGGATCTCGAGGGCCTTCAAATCGACGTTGGCCTTAACTTTGGCCAACACCTCGGCATACCCCATGCCCCTACCTGCTGCCTCCGCCGTCAGGGTGACGACGACGGCCGTGGTACGAGGGGCACGGAGCTTCCCCGGCGCTGTCTTCGCGGCGGCCGCGGCCTTCCTGGCCTTCTTGGCGGCCTTCTTGGCGGCCTTCCGCCTCTTCTTGTTGGCTCCAGCCACCTCCCAGCCCCCTTCCAATGGGGTGGAGGTAGCCGGAACCACGGCTGGGGCTGGGGCTGGGGCCAGGGCTGGGGACGTCTTCCCCTTGCCCTTCCCCTTGCCTTTGCCCTTCCCCTTACCCTGAGCGGGAGGGCGCTGAGGAGCCGGCTCCGGCAGGGTCACAACCGCATCCGCAGCCGGGCGGGTGGGGCCCCCCTTGGCTACAGCCGCGTAGACGGCCGCTGGTGGCGCCAGAGGCGGATGGCGGATGGAGTCCATTAGGGCCTCCATCCGACACATCATCCTCTCCTCCAGCGCCTCCATATAGGGGAGCCAGGCCTCCGCCGGCGGTGCCCTCGGCTGCGCCGGCCGCACCGACTGTGCCGGCTGCTGGACCGGTTGCACCGGCCGCTCCGGCCGCACCGACAGCGCAGGCTGCGCTGACCGACTCGCGGTCGAGCGAGTCGCGCGCGCCGGCTCCGCCGGTTGCGCCCGCTGCGCCGTTTGAGCCGAGCTCGCCATCCCCCTCTTGAGCTCCTCGACGTCTGCAGCTAGTCGAGCCGTCTCCCGACGGGACTCGGCCAGCTGCGCCGCCAGGCCCTCATTCTCGGAGGCGATGTCGAGCACAATGCGCAACATCGCCTCCTGCTCAGGGTTTGGGGACCCCTGGAAGGACGCGGTCACCTTCTGGAGTCTCTCCATGAGTGACCGCGTCCTCCCGCTTGGCTCCGATACCGACACCGCCGAGGTGGAAGGCCTCGGCGGTGACTTTCCCGCAGCCCTTCCAAGAGCCGAGGGGGCTCGGGTGGATTGCCCACCCCTCACGCCACCCCGCGCCCCTCGGCGGCCAATAGCCACCTTGGATGCCGGCTTTGAGGCTTCGTCGCTACTGGAGGAGGAGGTCGTCCCGGTGAGGGTAAAATCCTCGTCCGAAACGTCCTCCCCCGCCCGAGCCTTTGCACGCCTCCTGCGCTTGCGGGTCCGCGGCACGCCCAGACCCGCCGGGCTGCTCGCCCTGCTTCGCTCGTTGGCGGTGTCGAAACTCTCCGACACCACCGAGGTATTTGGCGTCACCTCCACGCTTGCCTGCTGCGCGAGCTCCGCGCAGACTTCGTCATTTCCGTTGTCCATTTTCGTTGCCTTTTTGTTGTTGTAAATAATTTCGTCCGGTTTTTTAAATGTTTTAGGGTTTATTAGGTCCATATCATATCCCACGAGTATGGGGGAAAGGTGGTCCATCCAGGCGGTGCCCCCTGCACCTGGATAAGCCTATATACTATGGAGGTCGGCTGGTATCCATAGGTTTTTACGACTTGGCTGTCGGGTGTTATAGACTTTTCCTTGCCGTGGGCCGGCCAATAAAGGCAAGCCCTCCGGTCAGCAAGTTCACGGCGTACCCTTCTGGAGCCACCAGTCAGGTCGTTGCTGATCACCTGCCGATTACGGAACGCGAGAGGATGGCTAGTCCACTACTGTTGTACCTTATGTACCAACTATTCCGCTCTCGCCGCGGAACTTATGAGCGACACCCACGCGGTATGTACCTCTCCCCACAGCGGCAGCGACTGACGCTCAGGTCTGAATAAGGCCTTAGGTTGCAAAGGCTTGTATGAGGTCACGGAGAGACCATAAAAAGCAACCGAATCATCGGGAACAGTTTAAGTTACAGATGAGGTTAGCTGGGCCCCGAAGATCTTGGTGGAATCCGTTCCCTTACTATATGCTTAAAACTTATAATCGCAGCATATCTCTACGCCATTTGCCCAGTTTTCGTAGGTAACGTTAAATTGGGTGTATGAGTGCACAACAAAATTCTTCGGGTGCCCAAGCCAACCTTACCTGCTTGTCGATGCACCTGCTAAACACCGGACGAAGCTCTGGTGCAGGCCTTCCTCTCAGGGTTGAGAGTTCCGAAGCCGACATACCAGTCAAAGAAATAAGCGGACCTCAAGTGCAAACTTTAGATGCGACTGAGAAATCGCTATAGGTATATGATGATGATTTGAAATTCACAATCGCAGTAAATCTTGGAACTTGTACTTTGGAACGGAACATTAAATTTTATGTTTAACTTATGCCAATGATTGTTCTCCAAGAGAGATGCAGTTCTTATCAATCCTCGTATCATGAATTTTAACCGCGAAATTATCCTGTTTGAGAACTTTTAGCACCCATTAAAGACATCTGGGTGCAACGTTCTGGTAATTATTATGCTGGTGAAGTTAGTGGTAGGTTTTATCGATCAGGGAACTGATAAGACTGTCCTTATACACCATTAGTGGTGTATAAGGACAGTCTTATCAGTTCGTAGTGGGTAGTTAGCTACCCATTAGGTATGTTATGTTGGTGTTGCCAACGGCTTCGCCCGTGTGAATATATTTCCGGGATAAAAAAGAGCCTATATGCACAGACTAATGATGAGGATATGATACCAGACGGAATACTAAATTTAAATTTTGTCTATGATGCACAATCTCTTTCCCTCTATCGGCAATATGCAGTATCCTTTTCTTTGCCCTGTACATACACACAGTCACACAAGCATAGATATAAAGTTGAAGCAAATTTTAAACTCGTAAGTAAGTTGTTAGACAGGGTATTCAGTGCTAATATTAATTTGTTACTAGAAAAGAATAACATTGTTTGAAATTAAATAAATAAATATCTTTATAATTTTTCATACTCGTTTCTATTCTAATTCCAGTGACCTGCCTAATATTTTTGATAGTAAAATGTTTAATTCTGGCCTTTCAGAATCAATTTTATGAACGCAGTTATGCGAAGAGGTTGTCAGCCTGTGTTGGCCCCCTTGAGCTACATTGCTTATGTAGTAAATTTGGCCTCAAAATAAAATAAAATCGGTAATGTTCGGTCTGTCTCTTAAGTATGTGCCTATATGCTATTCCAGACTATTATTCATAATCATCATCCGAGTACCAATCCCAGTTGCACCCAAAGCTTGTACTTTGTAGCCCGGGGCTTGCTCTCCTACTTCTCCTTGCCTTATTGAAATGGTCGCTTTTACGGAAGCGACTGCCATCTAACCCTCAACACCGAGACGAAAGCCTGCACTTGACCTTCCCCCAAACAGCAGGTGGTACCGACTCGTGAGGTTAGTTTGGCCCCGAAGATTTTTTTGGGGCCCTAATCCGGACTATAATCCGTCTCTGTGTATAATTTCATCCAGTACTTTCATCCGTTTTGGCTTGAAAGAGCAACAAACAGCTATCCATCACATCACATTTATAATATTAAAGTGCAGTAAGTACACTCATAACTGGTGCATACGTAGGTACCCATGTGAGGCTCATAGACTACTAGCGTTTTAATCAAAATATACCCACGGCAACCGAATTAACTAACAAGCTAATGCAATAAGCTGTCAGAATTAATAAACTAGAGGTATCAAGTGTCGACGCGTGTCAAACAATACTCTAGCGCTTTTTATTCAGCCTCTAATGGCCGCCGCGTGGCTGTACGAGTGGCCGTGCGGCCATTGTGACGATTTTTGAAGGGCGCATCACTAGTTATGATACCGTAACTGAGTAAGTAGGTACGGTTTTTACGACACGTGTATAGGTTATTGTAAAAAGAGAAGGTACCTACGATAATGTAATTTTATGCTTGGAGTGGTTAAGTTAATTCCTCAGTTCTTGATATTGTTGCTTTTCATATAATGTGGCCGGAGTATCTAATCGAATAATAAAAAATAGATAAAATGATTTGAATATCATTAATATTTCTTTAATTCTTAAGAATTCCGATAAATGTACCTGTCGTCTAAACATGTACACAGACGAGAATTTCAACTATTCAAGACAGCCTTTATGTTAGATATTTTACTAAGTATGGACAAAATGTGAATTTTTCACAATTTTTTTGCTAACAAGCGCCTATGTTTGCTTCACATACTAAAAAAATGGAAATTAATACGCACTCGTACTGTAAAATTTGGCGGTAATATGCAAACGACATGCATAGAGCACGCGCCACCTGCCAGTTCAATTTGAATTTTGAATTTCGACCGCTTTCGAAACTTATCTGCGTGATGCGATTTGCGGCACGCAAGCGATGCAGGGGTGCGAATCGGAGGGAATCGATGCTCGAAATCACATTCGATTCACAGTTTAAAACGATTTTGGCAGCTTTGATGTTTTTATAATCAGATGTTTGAGAATCAAAAGACTATAATTTATTGAGTTAGTAATATGTGAAATATCTAACTAATCATCATCAACCTATTCTAGTCCACTGCTGGACATAGATCTCCCCTAATGAGCGCCATAGCGCCCTGTCTTCAGCTTGCCGCATCCAGCATCTGCCCGCAGTCTTTCGCAGATCGTCATCCCACCTGGCCGGAGGGCGTCCTACACTACGTTTGCCGAGTCGCGGTCTCCACTCAAGAACACGTTTACCCCAGCGGTTGTCGGTTCTTCGCGAGATATGGCCGGCCCACTGCCACTTCAGCTTGCTTATTCTTTGAGCTATGTCGATAACCTTGGTTCTCTGTCGGATGTATTCGTTACGAATCCTATCCTTCAGAGAAACTCCGAGCATAGCTCTTTCCATAGCTCGCTGAGCGACTTTGAACTGGTGGACCAGCCCTACCGTGAGTGTCCACGTCTCAGCTCCGTAGGTCATTACGGGTAGGACGCACTGATTGAAAACTTTCGTTTTCAAACACTGCGGTATGGATGACGAGAAAACCCGACGTAGTTTCCCAAACGCTGCCCAGCCTAGCCTAGCTATCTAACTAATGATTCTGCTTAATATCAAAAATTACTACGACACTTTGAGCCCAATTGAATAATTAGGTACTCTTTCAGCTGGGGTGTGTGTTGGGTAACCTCCTCGAGTGTCGCTCCGATTCCGATCCCGCTGCATCCGGGGGGAACGGAATCGGAGCGGCCGGTACACCCTGGGCGGCGGTCAAAGGCTTCCCCTTCACCCCTTCCTAGGGTTGGCATTGATCGTCGGCCAATACCCAACGTGGCGGGAACACATCGCTCTCCGTACTCCTCTGCTTTCAGAGGAGACAGGATGAGCGATGCTGTTAGTGGTGAGATGGCCCAGGGTCAGCCGAGGTGCGAGGGATATGCTCTATGGGTAACCTTACACCCCGGCGTCTGAAGACCCGAGACGGCGTGCGGTTTTAGTCGGTGCAAACCCGACATAACCGCCCCCGCTGGCAGGCGGGGGGGTATCCGAAGGGATTTCCGCACGATAAAAAAAAAAAAAAAAAAAAGGTACTCTTTCAGCTATCTATACGACTATACGGGTCGAGTGCCTGAAATAACTTTGGTTATACTCACAGACTGCTTTGGTGACCACTCACACTGCTTAACGACATAGCGATCATGAGTGCGATGATGATGTGGTCAAACGTTCAATTTCCGGGTCGGGAAATGTCATCATCCTCATATTTAATTCCCAGTTGTGTCCAAAGTTTGTACTTTAGGACATGTCAGCTTTTCTGGGAGCCCCTGACCTCCCAATCCTGAGAGGTAGGTAGGTCAACCAGACTCTCGTCCGTTATTAAGCAGGCGCAGGCTTGGGCCTCAAGGATGTTGGTAGCGCCCTCTACACATAAAAGTGTTATTGAATACTTCCGATAGAAAATTATTTCCTATAGAAGATAGCTGTACCTACATATTTAGCAACAATAAGTAAGTATGTTTATCCCCATATTACAAGTTATGCTCAGTTTGGGTTTAGATGGCGCTGGTAACATATCCTACAAAAAATAAGTGTAGGAACACCTAGACTGATGCAAATACACATTTTTCAAGTACTCATGTGTACAAATATATGCACTGAGCGGTAATCGCACTGCGACCTCTGACGTACCAGTTAAACACCCTATCGCCACTTTACGTTCTCTTCTACATCAGCTCAAAGTGACCCCACTTTGAGCTGATGTAGAAGAGAACGTAAAAAATTACTATATAATACCCATACTATACATATTAGGGCAAACTGACCAAGAAGATTGTTTTTATAACCAGTAATTTCCCAAAACTGGAACTCCTGAATAAGCAATTTTACGCCAATGTAGAATAAGACTGAATTTACTAATGAAAATATTAGTAACCGAAATTATCTACTATTATTCCCCCTCCAGCTTCCAGGTAAGTAATGTAGGTACCCGGGACATATCGACCATAAAGCCGACTCATTAACCACTAAGGCGTACAGATTCGTTACGCACAGTTTACCACTATAAGCTACCGACGTTTTATTCATTAAAATTCGTTTAACGAAGCTAATTTGCTTAACGCAAAGTTTTAAATTTGTTTAATGTTGGTAACTATCATTGATAGAACGCGTTCCTAGTCTCTAGACATGTTTCTATATGTTTTTTTTTTTCTATTTTAGACTTGCTCCAGATCTTAATTAACAATTTACATCAAAAAAATACCGAAATCCCATTTAAGTAAAACGTAATCGTTGAAATATGACCTCAATTTAGTCGTTCGCCACAGAAAGATTGATAGATGGGCCAAAATGCAGGTAGTATGGCTCACTTGTCTGTGGTCTACATGCTCGCTGATTTATTGTCTATGGTCGCATATTAGGCTAAAAGTAATAAAGCGTAGAGTGACTTACTATTGAAGTGTGCTTGTGTGTATGTCTGCTAGTTTTTTGGATGTAATCCAGGGCTATCTTGGCCCTAGCTAGGTATAACTCGTAATACTAGTTCTTGAATGTGAATTAACATACTTAGATGTACATATAAATTGTATTTGTAAATATAATTAATACATTTTGTAAAAACAATATGCTTACTTTGGGTCTAGATGGCGCTGTTTAGAATGTCGTAGAATATTTATTTATATATATTATACATAGAAACACCCAGACCAATGCAACTAGACATACCAATATACATGAATATTTGCACTGACCGGAATCGAACCCGCGACCTCTAACGTAGCAGTCGAACAATGACGAAACGGAACACCAATTACACTGAAATTTTCGAAATTCTAAAATCTGTTGCGTGTGCGCACGACGGACGGGCAATCAATCAGTCAAATTATATTGTCTTAGAGATTGGACCAAATTGTCCCGGGCCGAATTTACCGCGGCCATCCGACGGGTTAAGTCTTTAATGGTACGTAATTGTAAATAGGATTTAAACTGTGGTATATGCCTGATGGAATCAGGTTCGGGATGATTCCGTCAATTTTGAGAATGTTTCAAAATAACACCTAACAGCTTGACTATCGAATTCGCAATGAAATTCCGAGATCACGGGTCTCTTGTTAGAACACTACTAATGTGTGCGAGGGATATGCTCTATGGACCCGAGACGGCGTGCGGTTTTAGTCGGTTCAAGCCCGACATAACTGCCCCCGCTGGCCGGCGGGGGGGTATCCGAAGGGATGTCCGTACGAAAAAAAAGGACACTACTAATATGAATTCTCTCCTAAAATAAGTCATCATCATCTTAGCTGTGTTCCCGATTGCATTAGCGTCCGCCTACGCCTACTCCTCCTCTTGGTTTTTTTTTTTTTTAATATTTAGGACACGTCAATTTGACTTCACCTGGCCTGATGGTAAGCTGAAGGTAAAGTCTCAGGAAAGAGGGTCACCATTGCATACACGTACCATGTTAACAATGGTGGCACTCAGCTTGACGGCCTCACCAGAAGAGGATTGTCGTCGCAGCACCGCGTCACACCCACCGGTCCCACTAGTGCTGCGACCACAATCCCCCTGCTCGGCTATGCACTTGCTGACCCCTGAACTCAATCAAACCGAAATTGGATTACTATGGAGGGTTTTTCGCAGTCGTACACGGTGGTACCCACCCGGCCGAATTTTGTGACAAATTTGTGTCTTCAAATTTCTACCACCAGTATACGCGTTTTATAAGAGTGAAGGCCGTCTGACCTCCTAACCCTCAGAGGAAAGCCTGCGCCAGACTCGTCAATGATCAGGTGTGCCGCCTTAAAGTGTAGGTTGACTTTGGCCCCGAAGATGTTGGTGGGGCCCCAAAATCTCCTAAACAAGTCGGTATTTCCTACGCGAAAGTTTGTGAGTATGTTTGTTGCTCTTTCACGCAAAAACAGCAGAACGGATCTGGATGAAATTTGGCACAAGGATAAACTATAGTCTGGAATAACACATAGGCTACTTTTTATCTTGGGTATATGTTCCCATGGGAAGCGGGAACGGGAAAAGAATTCCACGCGGGTGGAGCCGCGGGCAACAGCTAGTATGTCATATCGGGGTGTTAATAAGCGGGTGTTAAACGCCCCGCCACGGTCTTCAGTGCCCAAGCTAACCCTATCTGCTGTATAACGGATGGGGTTCTGGCGCAAGCTTTCCTCTCGGAGTTGAGTACACTTACACTATACATTAAATAATTATGCACATCTCTGCCTACCCCTTCGGGGATACAGGCGTAGATGTTATGTTATGTTATAATATTTCTTCACAACCATGCTCGTTTCGCTAATGTAAGTGGATGCTCATGTAAATCTCAATTAACATAAATATTCGCCGCTCTACGTACGGCGATCTTATCAAGAAATCTAATGATGGAATCAGAAATTACCAGCCTAGATAAGTAGGTAACTGTTTCACCCATCATAATTACGACTACTCATATACTTCCTGCGGCTTTGACTGCTGATTGTAGAATTAAAATCATTAATTAAGAACCTGTTGATTGTCAGCTTTGGGATATCAGACAGCAGTCGTTCCCATAAAAGCGGTATAAGCCACACCAAAACGAGGTCAAATTGTGAAAACTCCAGTATTTAAATACCTACTTTTATGTTTGCTATTTTTGACTAGTACTTTTTTTTATCTTGCGGAAATCCCTTCGGATACCCCGCCGCCGGCCAGCGGGGGCGGTTATGTCGGGCTTGAACCAACTAAAACCGCACGCCGTCTCGGGTCTACAGACGCCGGGGTGTAAGGTTACCTATAGGGCAAATCCCTCGCACCCCGATTTTGACTAGTACCTAAATAACTACATGTTTAGAGCCAATATAAAACTAAAGGTTAGTCCTGAACTATGTCCGGCCAAACCGAGATGTTATCTCATGCAGATGAGGACAGCGCTACGTGGTGACGAGCTCCGGCCCTATACTTACAAGAACATTAAAATACCAAGTTTTTGTAACATAATGAGGTTGGACGCAGTTGTTTTTGTGTTAGATTTTGATTATGATAGTCATGATATTGTGTTATCGCATTAGTTTTAAAGTGTGGATGTGGACAGGGTTAGAAATGTGATGGAGAAACTGAAATTTCAACATTTAAGTTCTTTTATCAAAACTAATGTTAAAACTATATTGTTATTATGTCCTTAAGAATCAATGCGCGTTAGGCATATCTATAATTATAATTCTAGCTATATATTGTCCTCGTGAAATACTGATCTCGTTTTCGCAGCCCATAGGTTAACAATACGTAGATACAACTAGGTCGACCCTTACCGGTCTACCTATTCATCTTTGTCTCATAATATATTTTCTCAATCTTCTATCGTCCATCCTCTCTACTCCCTACGTCTCCAAGTCATCTAATTATCCCATTCTAACTTTTTTATATAAGTACGTGGACGCAAATACTATGCCTGTTAAAATTTCTCATGTTTCGAGAACATTATAGCATTAAAGCCTTCACGAATATAAGGTTCCAAAATAACTAGTATGTGAACTTTATTGTATGTAAACATTATTTACTAGGTCAATAGGATCAAGGTCAGGTCAATGACACAAGGTTAGGTCAACAGGATCAAGGTTAGGTCAATAGGATTCGTAATTACAGTTAGAACGAAGTCGGAGTCGAAGGATATTCGCGCCTCCGGTCATAGACCATAGAGCAACACTTTTTTTTTTAGTTGGTGCTATTGACAAGATGGCCCCCGCAGGGGTTTTAACCGCATAGAAAAAATCTAACGTGAAAAAATATACACACAAAAATACATAAAGTAGGGGGTTACCACGTGAGATTTATTGGATGGTTTTCACTAGTTCCAGTGTCAGATTTGTCCTATGAAACTAGTAAGGGCTTTATTCTAACTAGTTCTATAGATTTTAAAATAGATCAAATGAAGTTAAACTTAAATTAACATGTCTCACTAGTTACTGTGTGTTAATTTTGTTTCAGTCAATGTCAAGTTGCAACAGAAATAAATAATAGTTTAAAAAAACACACTTTTTATAGAAAACCGAACTAAAAAAATAGAAAATAAGGTTTAATAAATTTAAATTAAGAATAGTGTTAAAAGTTTCAATAAATATAAATAAAAAATGGTTTCAATTTAAAAAAAACGTGGGGCGCATAAGTCAATAGATATAAATATTTTATTGACAGACACACAGCACCCCAAGCTTTTTAAAATAAAATACTTTTTTTTTTATTTACACTGTTATTAATTTATATTTATTGAAATTTTTAACACTATTCTTAATTAAAATTAATTAAAACTTATACTCTATTTTTTTAGTTCGGTTTTCTATAAAAAGCGTGTTTTTTAGTTTTTTTAAACTATTATTTATTTTCTACTTTTTAGTTTGGTTTATTTATAATAGCTTGTTCGAAAATTTGTTAAATCGGCTAAAGATAATGGTTGGAAATTCAAATTTCTGCCTTATCGACTATAGATGAAAATTATATAAAAAATCTTATTTTGCAAATTGAAAAATGGAATAATTTTATCAAATTAGTGTATTGTCATCGATCCTCGATAAATCTACAAAGTTTGAACGAGATCTGGCCGTTTAAAGTCGGTTACAAACAAACATACAGGTGAAGCTAATAAAAAGCGTATAAAAAGGCACCGGCAACCGCTTACTAGGTATCAGACTGGCTGTGTGCCTGTTTGCTAAGTTAGGAGTGTAAAAGGAGCAATATCTACCTACAGTCACTTCAATAACTGGTTATTATAATTATGCACCAACATGAGAAACAGATTGATTATCTGATGACAACCATTAATTACAATTTTTTGTCACTCACTGACAAAAAGTGTGAATACCCTAATATTTAATATACTCAGTAATCTTAGAAACCAACACTATCATTACTATTTTGCTGGTATTACGTAAAAAACTAATCACAAATGCAGTTTCGTGCATCGATATTTATTGGGTGCTGTTCAAAATACCGAAATCTAAAAAGCCGCCTATCGTAGTTCGAAATTCGACTGCGTACCATCAAATTCTGAATGACATAATCGAATAATAAAATAGACATAAATGCATACAAATATTTGCACTAAGCGGAAATCGAATCCGGCGTAGCAGTCGAACGCTCTACCGCTACGCCACAGAGGTCCTAACTGAGGCGTAAATCCAATAAATTCCGGCTAAAAGATTCCTATTTATTCTAGTAGTATCTGTTGTTTGTTTCAAGTCAAGCGTTAAATGTAGAAAACGTTATTATATTGAAACTGTATCTAAGCTGGCCTATAATTTTCTAAATATCGTCGTCTAAATAAAAGTGAGATTGGAATGTACAACACGGTAAGAAAGATAGCGCTCGCCACTCTCACCTTTTTTAATTTTTAATTGGTGCACTTCTTTCAATAGCTATTGGTTCTAATAACTTCCTTGCAAAGGTTTTACCACGTGAACTGTAGGGGTTCTGCTAAATGTTGGTTCAGCAATTGTGTGACACTCATAGATATCGCAATATCAAATAATATATAATAAAAAAATGACAACAAATTTTAGATACGGTTTCCAAAAGTAAGACTTATGAAGTTTACCCATTATTTTTTTCTTACAACCAAAATATAAAAGGTTAAGTCAATCAGACGATTATCGGATTACTCAGATGATCTTTTGATGGAATTATAATAATTTGGCTGCGCGTTAGTAGATTCTTTTTGTAGTAATCGACCAAAACACAGTTGTTCAAAACGTTTATATCGTTTTAAAAAGTAAATTGTGATTGATAGATATAATTTAGTACACAATATGGTGCTCGTAAAGTCTCACGCGAGTGGAGAGTCACTTTTGGGAGATAGTTGTGGTATTTTGAGAATCAAATGTATGTTAATATAATAAAAATTAAATACTTACAATAGATGGATGTATGAGGCTGCACCAAGATTTTCAGTTCCCACGTCAAACTAACCTCCTGACTGATGGACGAGTTCCTGGTGCGGGCTTTCTTCTTCACGGAGTTAGGAGGTCTCGCACTCGCTAATACACTTCAGACTGAGTCTATAATGTGGACTAAAATATTACACTATTTTATAGTACTTAAATGATAGGTAAAAATAAAGTGTGTGTAACTATTCTTTTTTTTTAAATCACAATAAATGCAAGTCATACAGTCTACACTAATCAACTTTCTTTCTTTCTTTCGAATTGTTATAGTAATAAATAAATAGTTAAATTATTAGGTGAGCGGATCCCGGGCTACGAATTACAAACTTTGGAAGTCGTTCCTTTGCGTCAAAGAGAAGCAAGCGTCCATCCTTACAAGCTTTCACATTTATAATGTTTAATAGGTCAAGATATTCCACAAACATAACTGCAAGTATAAAACGTAAGCAAACAGTTTTGTCAAACTATACCCGAATACGAAGACAAACACAAAATAAGAGAACCCAACATTACTGCGAACAAAAACTTTGTTTTCCACAAAACAATTACGTTTGAACATAAAATAACGTAAATTACTATGTTTAACTCAATTAGAGGTGTGCTCCGGCGTAATTATAAACCGTTTTGTGATATACCTGCCAGTTATTACCAGGTTATGTTCCTTTTGGACATTTTAATGATTTACTGACCTTTATACTCTGGTGCTGCGGAATATAAATGATTGTTTTTACAAAAGGAAGTGAATCCAAATTTCACATATCTATTACCTTTAAACGGGCAATTCTTGTATATTTATAATATATATAATCTGAATCTCGAAAGTGAAGCTCGCATATCTCAACAACCGTTGTGCCGCGGCCCGCTAGGCGTGATCACCTTGCCTGGTCGGAGAATCCTCCCTTTGTGCTGGAGGAACATCACACCCCGTTCCTGCCAGTGGTGACTCCCACCTAATCTGATCATCTAACTTTCGCAAGAACATATCAGCAGCATTTCCATCGCTAATATCCCATTAATAAGTCTTCACTATCCAGCATCTTCGGCCTGAACTGGGGTACCGACCGCTGCAGCCTGGTTACCTTATGGCCACACCAGCGTCTAAGGCACAGCACATTGCACTTGCGGTCCATGTAAGAAAAGCACAACTCTCCCGTCTACGCAGTAGCCAGCAACTACACAGCAACTCAACTCGACTTATTGGGGACTCATCTCGACCTAATGAGGAATTACCCTGACTCACTGAGGATTTCACCGCAGCACCGCACTCAGCCCCGCATCTTTGGGACCAGCGGTAGTCCCGACTTACTGGGACTAGCGAGTAAGACTCTTCCAACAATGGAACCAGTGGCATCCAGTTTCGGCTCACCTGAACTACCCGTCACTGGAAATGGCACGCTTTACAAGAGAGCAAACACAACCGGGTCATCTCAATCAACCTCCGGTCTAGGAGGGTAGTGATGTGGCGATGCATATATACCCAGTGCCATCTGACAGCAGGTTGAACTACTTTGATACTACTACGATACTCCACAGGTTCAACTGACCTGCGCTCTCTTATTGACGAAACCATCGCAGTTCACTTCGACTTGATCGCAGTTATGGTTACCGGTGAAATCTGACCTTAGATGCCAACCTCTTCGAGCAGTGTATCATATATTAACTAAGAACTTTCGACGTATCGTAATTATATCACATTAGCGAGCATGTATCACATGACATTAGAGAAGGCCTAATAGAGTATTACCCGATAGCCGAATAATAGAGGTGCGCCTCGCGTGCCTCCTCGAATACCCGAGTAATTGCAGTGGACACGACGGACATGAAATATTTCAAATTTTTCTCAAATTACATACTTCTCAGAATTATTTCACGATAATTTGAATTTATAAGTGTTGTTTTAGTCTTTTTTGAATTTTTGTAGGTAAGTCTACATTCTTGATTTTAAAAAATGTGATTAATCAACGAAGGATTCGATTTTTGAACTATTGAGTTCGTTAAAAATGTCTATGATTTATTGGTTTGGTTTTTAAAAGCGTGAATTATTAAATTCCAAACGGATTTACAGCGAAAGAAAAGTGGACCGATCTTCATGATCTTTGAGATTTTAGATTTGTCTCCACCTAATCTGTGCCTTTTTTCTGCGGAAATCGCCTCGGATCCTCGCAACCGGCCAGTGATCCGAACCTACCAAAACCTCACGCCGTCTCGGGTCTTTAATGCCGGGGTACAAGGAGACATTCACGAAATAAACTCAGCTGATAATAAGGTAACCGGCACAACTGGATTCTAAGGCAGAACGAAGTTTGCCGGGTCAGCTAGTCTGTTAATAAAGAAATTATAATTCAATCTCGAATGAAGATCTTTTTGAGAAGCTGTAAGTAGGTACATTTTGAATTAATTTCTCATTTGTTTTTACAAATTACTTGCAATTTTGAAGTTAACGTTAAGGATTGAATAATTTTGACGAGAAAATAACAACAATTTATTTAAGTACCTACTAGCGGACGCCAGTGGCTTCGCCCGCGTGATATATACATGTATATACGTATAAACTATCCTCTTGAATCGCCCTATTTAAAAAAACCTTATCAAAATCCGTTGCATAGTTTTAAAGATCGAAGCATACATAGGGAAAGACATACGGGATAAGCAATTTTGTTTTATACTATGTAATGATTGAGTACCAGCGTGAGCTCTACAGGCCTACCGAACCGAAGTACCGAAGATTAAAGCAATTGGTCGGGACTAGGCACTGGTGCAGGCTTTCCTCTGAGGGTTGGGGGATGAGACGGCAGTCGCTCACGTATAAACCAAGATAAAGATTTAGATCGGAAAAAGAGAACATCTAGAACGGGACTTGAACCCGCGACCAGTCCCTTACAGGGGGAATGCTCTGACCAGCTGAGCTATCTAGACACGTCCCAGATATGCGAAATTCTCCGATATATTATATCCGTCTTAAGGCGACGCTGGAGCCATCTACCGTAATTCTTTCGAATTACGGAAACAATGAATAACTACACAGTCATTTTTAAACATTGTTACCAAGATAAGCTAAATTAAGCCAAAGGATAGTGGCTCTGTAGCAAACCTTGATCGGCAGCTGTCATCGTCATCATTAGTTAGCGTTAGGCTTTGGAGCAAGCTCCGTTCCGTTCTTCTACTCTTTCGCCTAATTTTGCTTGTCTTGGCTTTTACGGCAGTGACTGCCGTCTGAACTCCCAACTCCGACAGGAAAGCCTGCGCCAGAGCCTCGTCCGTTAATCACATTTATTATACGTACAGCTAAGGAGTGAAATTGCCTGCCGGAGCCTGTGTTTCCGCAAGCTATAACCTAGGAATCTTCCAGTCTCGAGTGAATAGGTTCCTTCTAGGCAAACGTGATCTATCTTAGATCACTTCGTCACTTACGACCAGGTGAGATAGAGATCAAACGTGAGTCTATAATTCATATTTAAAAAAAAACAACTGGTGTAGCAGCTTGCATGTGAAGCTGGTCCTGAAGATCTTGGTAGAGAAAGAAGAAAATCAATCCGTGGCAAGACGGTAAGGCGGCGGGCATCGCGTTGACTTTCGCCCTCACGTTGACCTTAACACATTCCAAGGTACCGACCCTCTTAGCTCTAAAACTTTACATAAAATCATCATCATCATCGTCATCCTCCTGCCCTCATCCCAAATTTAGGTATTTGGGGTCGGTGCAACATGTGTGCTTTTTCCATTCATCTCTGCTTGCGGTCATCTCAATAGTCACTCCCTTCCTAACCATATCCTCCTTCGCACAGTCCATCCATCTCCTCTTAGGTCTTCCTCTCCCCCTGTAACCGTCCACTTCCATACTTAATGCCTTCCTTACGATATTACTTTCACGCATTACATTTCCGACCCAAGACAAGCGATTTCCTCGCAACTTTTCTGTTATTGGCGCTACCTTTAAACTTCCTCGAATGTACTCATTCCTAATCTTATCCATTCTTTTCACCGCACGGCGGAAAAGAATGGATAAGATTATACATTATGTAGCCGTCTTTTCTTTCCTTTACGGGCCAGCTCTCTGATCCAGGCAGGACAGCAGGCCGGATCATGGTCTTCTAGATTTTCCCCTTACATAAAATATTAAATGATATTGTCGGAAGTTTACGCGAATGTTACACATTGAAATAAAACTATTTTTAACGGATGCTATCGCGATTTATTTGATGTTATTTTATTTTAGCAGCCATGGTCACTGGGACCCCCCATCTCCCCGGGGTCTCCCCGTGACCATGACTGCTGAAAAGCAACCGAAACGTCGGGATCAATTTAAAATATAAAAAAACATCAAATAAATCGAGATAGAATCAGTTAAAAATAGTTTTATTTCAATAAAATATTAAACATAAAATGAAAAATGTAAAATTTATACACTGAAAATTACAATAACATTATTATGCATGAACTTATTTATTGATTTATTCCAATGTAATGATCGTTTTCAACTTGTTAGTGTTATGGGGGTTTTTTGGGGCCGCACCAAGATCTTCGGAGCCTAAGCCCACTTTACCAACAAACCGGTACAACCTACTGATTGACGGGCGAGGCGCTGGCGCAGGCTTACCTCTCGGGGTTAACACATCAGACGGCAGTCGCTCCTGGAAAAGCCAACATGGTAAAAAGCTGATCTTGAGCTCGAAAGTGTAAACTTTGGACGTGACTGGGCGATTGGGTTATCACTATGAGGATGATACTGATACTCGCAGTTACACGACGCGTAAACGGTACCGCCGACACAAGCCCTAAGACAACTAATAAACTAAAATCCCATCACGAAACGATGTTAAACAGCAACCAATAAAAATAAACAAATGACACTCTAATGTAAAACCAATTTTTTCATTTTCTAAATTAAAATTAAAAAATGGAACACCGTTACATAATTCTAAATTTAAAATATCTAACGGAATAGTGTGACTAATCGGTCGGCAAGACAAAACGACATTAGTAAGAAAATGTGAATTTATCAAATTGAACTGACACTTTTGTAATTTTTAATTGATGACCCGTGGGTCGGGTCGCCTCGGTGTATTAGACATTAATGAGCTGATAATGTGCTCGGCCATTTTTTTGTCAGAAGTCTGTGGTCGTTTTTTAGCCTTTTGTCTGATAATGTTTATGTTTTATTATTTGCCTTGGTCCTGTGCCGTGTTTCTGAATATTTTGAGTTATTTGGTGACATGTTCTGTTTCTGCACCTGTTATTTATCATAGTAGGTTCTTAATGGGGTAAATAGTTAAGAGTTATATGCACTAAGTAGGTACAATTTGTGCTGTGACCAAAAGCTGAGATGATGAAGGCTGTGTACTTACTTGTAAAGGTTTCGCGTGGAACAACAAAATCCTAATCTAAAAGTACTAATATTATACAGAGAAAAGATTTGATTGTTTCTTTTCATTGAATAGGCTCCAAAACTACTGAACCGATTTCAAAAATTCTCCCTCACCAATAGAATGCTACATTATCCCTAAGTAACATAGGCTACTTTTTATCCCGATATTACCACGGGATCAGGTCTTACGCGAGTGAAACCGCGCGGCAATGCTATTGATTTGTAGATAGGTACCTTTTTTTTCGTGCGGAAATCACTTCGGATACCCCCCCGCCGGCCAGAAGGGGCGGTTATGTCGGGCTTGTACCGACTAAAACCGCACGTCGTCTCGTGTCTACAGACGCCGGGGTGTAAGATTGCCCATAGAGCATATCCCTCGCATGTAGACAGGTACCTATTAAGAATTGCATTTATTGTTATATTCTTTAGTATTGTAGATGATATTCGCCTGTACTGGTACCAAACTTACTATTAGTACCTTTTTTTTTTTTTTTATCGTGCGGAAATCCCTTCGGATACCCCCCGCCAGCCAGCGGCTGAACCGACTAAAACCGCACGCCGTCTCGGGTCTACAGACGCCGGGGTGTAAGGTTGCCCATAGAGCATATCCCTCGCACCCCGACTGACCCTGGGCCATCTCCGGTTTCGAGATGGCCCCCTCGGGTTTGGGAACCACGGTGTCCCCGTCTTGCCCCGGTTTGGGGGAGGGGCGCTAGTCATCCCACCGTCCCGGCCTGCTTCTGCTGGAGTGACAGGCGGCCTCACCCGCCACCCCCAGGCCTGCGCTCATGGAGGACGGAGGTCGTTAAGCGACCTGCGGCGCCTGAGTCGCCTGCGACGCGCGGCGAGCAAGTTGCGGGCTCGGCGGGCCGGGAGAGTTCTAAATCTCTCCCGGGCGCGCTCCGCCATCTCCTTCGCGAGCATTACATGCTCGCAGAAGGAGGTGGCGGCGGCCCACGCGCTCGCGCTTCGCACCACTGCCGCAATCATGCTGCCGAGCGAGAGGACTCCCACCCCGATGGCTGCCACGAGGTCAAGATTCGGCGCCTCCCACGCCGGGCAGTCCGCCAGCGTGTGCAGCCCTGAGTCCTCGCTCGCGTCGCAGTGATGACACTCAGGCGTTGGCTCCCTCCTGATCCGATGCAGGTGGTCCCCGAAGCACCCCTTCCCGGAGACCACCTGCGTCAGTCGGTACGAGAGGCTTCCGTGTCGCCTCTCTAGCCAATCCTCCATGATGGGCCTTATCGCCGCAATTGCGGCGTGCCCTTTACTATTAGTACCTTTTTTTTTTTTTTTTTTTTTTTTATCGTGCGGAAATCCCTTCGGATACCCCCCCGCCGGCCAGCGGGGGCGGTTATGTCGGGCTTGCACCGACTAAAACCGCACGCCGTCTCGGGTCTTCAGACGCCGGGGATGTAAGGTAACCCATAGAGCATATCCCTCGCACCCCGACTGACCCTGGGCCATCTCACCACTAACAGCCGCGCTCATCATGTCTCCTCTGAAAGCAGAGGAGTACGGAGAGCGATGTTTTCCCGCCACGTTGGGTATTGGCCGACGATCAATGCCAACCCTATGAAGGGGCAGCCATTGACCGCCGCCCAGGGTGTACCGGCCGCTCCGATTCCGAACCCCCGGACTGCAGCGGGATCGGAATCGGAGCGACACTCGAGGAGGTTACCCAACACACACCCCGTACGTAGCGTACCTATAGATAAACCATTCACACAAAGTATTAATTATTACTCAGGTAAAGTTTTTTTAAACTGTTCTTAGTTTTGTTTGCAAAACCCTACATACATTAAGAGAAACAAAATTAATTTAATAAGTTATTCAAATCAAACAAATGAGTATACCCCTTTTGTTAAAAAACGAGGCTTATTTTGAAAACTTTCCACATAATGAGAGTTTCCGAATAATTCTGGCGCGCCGACCAAATGTCCAACACCCCGGGGTGGTTATTAAACACATACCTACTGACTCCAGGGTGCGTTTCTACACGAAATTAATTATCTTAAATTATCTGAATTATTCGCGCTGGCAAACCCGAAAAATTGACAAAATAGCCACCGCAACTCAAGAGACCACACAATGGCTTGGCAGCTGTCACTTGATTATTTTTTATTTCGTTAAGGCCGTTGGCAGTACAAATTTTTCATTGTTTCATTATTTTGTACAACTTCCATTTGTAATTAAGGTTGGTTTCCGACAAATTAAATTACTATTGAAGTGAAATGAGAGTGAAAACACGAAACTTTTGTAAAATGTGGTGGGTACATCAATGGTAGACCTGTCTCATATCCTACTTCAGGAATCAATATTCGTCATCATCGGTATTAGCTTAATACATTTCATGTTACTAATCACTTTAATTTTTGTTTTTTTTTTTAACTGTAGGTACCTACGTAAAATAAAATAAAAAATTTAAAAATGTTTAAAAATGTTAGTGTTCAGTAACTTCTGAAGGCGAATGTACCTACCAGCTGACTGCAGGCGAACTTACATAGATGTCTACAGACAGAAAGAAAAGACTTTCACAAAACATCCATCGGAATAAAAAAACTATTTCTTTGGTACAATTAATTGGGCATTCTCTTTCACTGGAACACGTAGGTAATGTATAAGTATTGTAACAACATTTCCTTATTCGTCTATTTATTATTAGTTTATGTACAAACATACTTACTTCATAAAAAGCAGACAAGAAAAGATTATTTCATTTCTTAGGGTATTCTCGGTAGAGTCTCCATGTTAGAGTCTGCAAAAGTACTCGACGATGGCAATACAGATATGTACGTGGGACTAAAATATGAATTACGAAAATATGTAATTATGTATTAACAAAATTGTATTTTTTTAATCGTAATCATCTTCCCCCCCGCCCCCTCCCTGTCTCCCTTAGCTCTCACCCAAGAAGTTCTTATATGGAAAGCACTCAACGCGCAAAAAGAATCACTGCAAAAAATGTCTCGTTGTGCATGACCATCTCAAAAAACTTACAATTTAACTCAAAAATAGGTGGGTATACCAACTTACAGGTAGGTACATTTATTTTTTATTTATTTTCTTTATTATTTATCTATTTTTTTTATTTTTTTTCCATCGGCGGAGTCCTGGCTCCCCTATGTGGAGGCGCTGGAAGAGCGGATGATGTGTCGGATGGAGGCCCTAATGGACTCCATCCGCCGTCCGCCTCTGGCGCCACCGGTGGCCGGCTATGCGGCTACAGCCCGGAAGGGCCCCAAGCACCCGGCTGCGGGTGCGACCCTGCCGGAGCTGGCTCCTCAGCCCCCTCCCACTCAGGGTAAGGGGAAGGGCAAAGGCAAGGGGAAGGGCAAGGGGAAGACGTCCCCAGCCCCAGCCGCGGCTCTGACTACCTCCTCCCCATTGGAAGGGGGCTGGGAGGTGCCTGGAGCCAGCAAGAAAAGGCGGAAGGCCACTAGGAAGGCAGCCAAGAAGGCCAGGAGGGCCGTGGCCGCCGCGAAGGCAGCGCCGGGGAAGCTCCGTGCCCCTCGAACAACGGCCGTCGTCGTCACTTTGACGGCGGAGGCAGTGTTGAGAGGCATGGGGTATGCCGAGGTGTTGGCCAGAGTAAAGGCCAACGTGGACCTCAAGGCCCTCGAGATCCCGGGCGTCCGGTGCAAGAGCACACGGACGGGAGCCCGGCTTCTCGAGGTCCCCGGCGCCGCCGCCAGTGGCCCCAAAGCCGACGCCCTAGCGGCTCGGCTTAGGGAGTCGCTGGATGCAGCCGACGTCCGGGTGTCCAGTCCCATTAAATGCGCAGAAGTGCGCATCACGGGCCTGGACGACTCCATCACGGCAGAAGAGCTCAGGCCGTTGCGGAAGCCGGGGACTGCTCCCCAGACACAGTTAAGGCCGGAGCGATACGCTTCGGCCGTGGTGGACAGGGGGCAGCAGTTGTCGGCTGCCCTATCGCGGCGGCCCAAAAGGTTGCAGACGGGCGGAGCCTCCTGGTAGGAGGCTTCCTGAGGGTGCAGGCAAGGCTCCTGCAGGCCAGACCGGCCAGGTGCTTCAGGTGCCTGTCGGTGGGCCATGTGGGGGTGCACTGCACGGCGGAAGTAACAGCGGGTGACCGTTGCTTCCGCTGTGGCCAGCCCGGTCATAAGGCCGGCGCCCCGTTGCACTGTTTCAGATGTGCAGCGGGGGACAAGCCGGCTGACTATAGGGTTGGCAGCAAGGCCTTCACCGGAGGGGAGCCGAAGCCGGGAGGCCGGCCTTCCGCCCCGGACGACGCTCTATAGCCCCGACTGAGAGGGCTTCTCAGCGCATGTTTGGAGCGGGGCCAGTTTCCGAAATTGTGGAAGACGGTAAAACTGGTCCTCATCCGAAAGGAGGGGCGCCCGGCGGACTCGCCGTCCGCCTACCGGCCCATAGTGTTGCTCGACGAGGTGTGCAAGCTCTTTGAAAGAGTAATTGCGAAACGCCTCGTCGAGCACTTCTCAAGAGTGGGGCCGGTCCTGGCGGATGGCCAATATGGCTTCCGCCAGAGGCGCTCCACAGTGGATGCCATCATGCGCGTGAGGGCTCTGGTGGAGGATGCAGTAGCCCGGGGTGAGGTGATGTTGGCGGTGTCCCTGGACATCGCCAACGCGTTCAACACCTTGCCCTGGGGTTGCATTAGGGAGGCGCTGGTGTATCACGAAGTGCCTCTCTACCTCCGCCGCATAGTGGGGGCGTATTTGACGGAGAGAGAGAAGTCATCTACCCAACCGTGACCAGTCTCGGTCGGCGTGAAATGTTGTGCGGTGTTCCACAGGGGTCGGTACTGAGGCCGCTCCTGTGGAACATCGGATACAACTGGGTGCTTCGCAGTGAGCTCGTAGGCGGTGCCGCCGTCACGTGCTACGCGGACGATACGCTCGTGATGGCGTGCGGGGCGACGTACCGTGAAGCGACCCTGAAGGCCACGATCGCGGTTGTCCAAGTCATTGAGCGGATCCCGCTGCTGTTTCTCGAGGTGGCTCTGCATAATACCGAGGCCCTGTCCTTTCATGGGCCTCGGAGCAAGCTACCCGAGGGATTCAGTCTCATCGTGGGAGGAAATCGCATCAGCATCAAGCCCCAAATGAAATATTTGGGGCTCGTGCTCGACGGCCGATGGGACTTCGGAGAGCACATCCGAAGTCTGGCCCCCAAATTGAAGGGCACAGCTCTCGCTCTGGCGCGGCTGTTGCCCAACATGAGGGGGCCCGATGACTCCTGCAGGAGACTCTACACGGGGATCGTGCGGTCCATGGCCCCGTATGGGAGCCCAATATGGGCGGAGGCCCTGAAGGCCGGAAGTGTGCGAATGCTGCGCGCTCCGCAGCGAGTGATGGCTATCAGGGTCATCCGCGGGTACCGCACGATCTCCTTCGAGGCGGCGAGGCCGGAACTCGGCCATGGGACCTGGAGGCGAGAGCCCTTTCGCAACTGTACCAGTGGCGAAAGGAGGCGCGGGAGCAGGGATGTAACCCCGAGCCTAGTGAAATCGAGGCCGTGCAGTCCCAGCTCCGCCAGGCCATCGTGGTGGAGTGGAAGGAACGACTTGGGCGACCAAGTGCAGGGCACGCCGCAATAGCGGCGGTAAGGCCCATCATGGATGATTGGCTAGAGAGGCGACACGGAAGCCTCTCGTACCGACTGACGCAGGTGATCTCCGGGAAGGGGTGCTTCGGGGACCACCTGCATCGGATCAGGAAGGAGCCAACGCCTGAGTGTCATCACTGCGACGCGAGCGAGGGCCGCCGCCACCTCCTTCTGCGAGCATATAATGCTCGCGAAGGAAATGGCGAAGCACGCCCGGGAGAGATTTAGAACTCTCCCGGCCCGCCGAGCCCGCAACTTGCTCGCCGCGCGTCGCAGGCGACTCAGGCGCCGGAGATCGCTTAACGACCTCCGTCCTCCATGAGCGCAGGCCTACGGGTGGCAGGTAAGGCCGCCTGTCACCCCAGCAGAAGCAGGCCGGGACGGTGGGGCGACTAGCGCCCCTCCCCCAAACCGGGCCAAGACGGGGACACCGTGGTTCTCAAAGCCGAGGGGGCCATCACGAAACCGAAGATGGCCCAGGGTAGTCGGGGTGCGAGGGATATGGTCTATGGGTAACCTTACACCGCGGCGTCTGTAGACCCGAGACGGCGTGCGGTTTTAGTCGGTTCAAGCCCGACATAACCGCCCCCGCTGGCCGGCGGGGGGGTATCCGAAGGGATTTCCGCACGAAAAAAAAAAGGTACATATATTTTCTACGTTGTTGAGAACTGAAAATATCTATAACAATTTTCATCTCATACACAAGTGAATTCACGGGCAGGAGCTAGTGTTATACAATAATAGATTTTCCGAAAAGTTTTTTTGTTGTTCACTCGCTTCATCGCTTTCACCCCTGAACAGGAAAACCCAAAATCTCTTCCCCTTCACTTTTCTAAGACAAACAAGGTGAGACGCGTTCGGTACGTGGATATTATGTAGGAAGGCCCTTAAGTATATTTTGGTTTGATTTTTTTTGTCGTACCTGTTGTAATATTTGTAATATTCAAGGGGATATATTTATGTATTGTACTAATAATAATATTAAGTAATACTAGAATAAGAAATCTATATATTAATACGTGAAGGGAAAACTGTACATCCCTTTTTCCGAAAATTGCGCTGACGGAGGAGTGTAAGATTTGTCACAGCTTATATGGAGGAGAAGTGCAGAATAGTAATATGTTTTTTTTTAACTGTGCATAAATAGTAGATTATTGCATCGAGCACAAAGTAATTTATTATTGCACCGAGTGCCTGATTACTTAATAATACGTACGTAAAAAAAAAGTATTGATATCAGCTGGCTGAATAGAGCTAATCCATTGATATTGGCACCTTTTGGTGCGATTAAAAAAAAACTGTGCAATAATAAAATTATAAATTTTTATTGCTCTAGAGCATTAAAGACTCGCTTTGTACTGAGTTTTTAGTGTGATTGTGATGAAATTAAGGCATAGTTGAAAGAAAAAACATTAAATCAATGAATACATAAAACATTACACACACACTTCTATGCACTTGGAACACACACCAATATTCTATTCTATTTTTTTATATAGCAAGCCTTGCCGGTGTAATATGCCGACAATTCTGCCAAAGTCAAACGTGCAATGGAGATTCGTGTGTTGTCAAAATCAAGGAAATCTGTCCTACTTCACAATATAGGACTGGCTGTGAATCTTGTTGGAGTTAGTCAGTACACTGAAACAAATATATTACAGATACACAAAGGACACACGATTTCTAATAAGAATATACATTGTTAAGTCTTAACTGACATAAGTTTATACCGTCAATATCGAACTTACTATGACATATTTGTATAATGTTCACAACAGTTCAACAAAATTAAAAACAAATGCAATGATGTTTAACTTTCTGATAACCTCAAAAAGAGGTCGAATTTCGACCATCCCACGGGGTCACTAGTTAATAATAAATATTCTACGACATTCTAAAACAGCGCTATTTAGACCCAATGTAAGCTTAGCTTAACTTTTTGCGTTTGAGTTCTAGAATGCGGATAAATATACTTGGATACATTTTCTATTCTAAATACCTATATATTATTTATAAAAATACCCAGAGGACATTGCAATAATTGAGCTGAGTGAGACGAAGTCGAGCGAAAGCTCCTCATACCAGACTTCAGGATTTTTTTTGTCACAGGTCTCCTCCTAAACTACTAATCCAATCAGAACCAAATTTGGCATGATTAAAGAGGTCAATCAGAGGAAGGTTTAAGGATATATTTTAAAAAAATTAATGCTACCACATAGGAATGATCACCGTTAAAAAATTCCAGACGGAATTACATAATAACCGCCTGAGACACTGTGACCAAACTTTACACGCTCAGAAAGCATGTCCAGAGTTGTGACTTTCAAAAAGAATTTTTACCCATATCTCTACGCCATTGACTTTAATACAGTTATGTGTACGTATCAATGGGTTTCTGAGTAGGTATGTATGTATGACCACGGTGTCCACGGGGACACCGTGGTTTCCAAACCCGAGGGGGCCATCTCGAAACCAGAGATGGCCCAGGGTCAGTCGGGGTGCGAGGGATATGCTCTATGGGCAACCTTACACCCCGGCGTCTGAAGACCCGAGATGGCGTGCGGTTTTAGTCGGTTCAAACCCGACATAACCGGCCCCGCTGGCCGGCGGGGGGGTATCCGAAGGGATTTCCGCACGAAAAAAAAAAAAGATATGTATGTGTGTGTTTAAAAAGAGGTCGTGTCATGCTTAAACTGCTAATTTAGCTGAAATATCTTTATATTCAGGTATCAAAGGACAGGAATAGGACATTAAATTACGCCCCGTTGGATAAGTGGCCATCACACCTATCAACCAGGTAACCTTGTTTTATCAAGCTACTAGCTGTTGTCCGCGGCTACGCCGGCGTGGAATATAACTCCCGTTCTTGCAACCTATGGGAAGGTCCCTATAGGTATTCCAGGAATCAAAAGTAGCTTATGTGTTCCTATCTATCTATCCCTGTACCAAATTTCAGCCAGATCTGTTTATTCTTTTGAGCGTGATTGAGTAACAAACATCCAAATATCTTCACACACTTTCATATTTATTATTAGTAGGATACGATAGGATGGTAGGAAGTAGGATAGGATCGTATAATTGGTTTGTTTGTTTGTTTGTTTTTAAAATATCTTTATTGACAGAACTTAGGAAATATAAAGTAATAGTGTACATTCTCATCCTATTAATTTATAGTAATAAATTATATACATACGTTTTGCAGGTTGCAAAGTCCTTATAGAAAACAATTTTCTGCAGAATAGATACAAAACTGATACATAACTATTTATATCCTTTTACACTTGTATAAAACATAGATTTAAGTCACTGTCAGTTTAGTTTAGGCATTACAATTTTTAGAATTACAATTAAAAATGCTATATTTCATTTAACCACTGATGGGGGTAGTTATAAAAGAATGACGATTCACACAAGATTGAATCGTATAATTGGTTTAAATAAATGAAAATTTGAAAATAAAATGTACATAACATAGCGTAGTCCATCTAAAGGTTGTCTGGAAGAGATCGCAAATTGCAATAAGACCGCCCATTGGACAAGTATTTTTTTAAGTATCTTAGACATTTGTATCCTTTGGTTGGTGTGCAATAAAGAGTATCTATCTATCTATCTATTTAACTTTAAGGTAAAATAATCTTGTAAGTGAAGCTTGAAAGAGAGCAGTTTCGAAGCGATCTACGTTAGATAAGGTAAAGTTTCACCAACTCGAGCGCACAGGCGATGACACGGTAGAGGCGCAACCAATCTTGCAGCCAGCTCTCCACAGTTACATTGACTATATAGAGTAGTACATATTTTTTTAATGTAATTAATAATAATGTTAAAATCCAAATTGCCAACCAGGGGGGGGGGGAGCGAAACTGTTCATCTAATAACTATTACTTACACAGGCTATTTCATAGCCTAGCTAGGAGAACAGAATGCCACCCACACTCTCTGTAGAATTTTTTTTACCATATTTTTTATAATATTTATATTTAAATTACACCAAGTCCACTTTGATGTACTATTATAATTATTTTCTTTATTTCATTAAATATCATAAATTAGATTCTTAAAAACATTGAAAAAAAAACAAATATATTGAAAAACATAAAGTACTTTAAGCGGGGCGGAAAAAGCTTCCGATGAGGCCGTCAAGCTGAGGGCCACCATTGTACCATCATCGGTGTCTGTAATTTGTGACCCTACACCAGCTTACCATCAGGCGAGGTAAAGTCATATTGACTTATCATAGATTAAAAAAAATAGAGTCCCTCCGGCATCGGGTACAGAGATCAAGCTACCGGTGGCTAGAGCTCCAGAGAGAGAAATCTCCTCTTCTTATTATTTTTATTACAAGCTCTCTAAAGGTACGTTACTTTTAGTACGGATACTAACATTCGCAGCGAGAATTATCACTGTATACTAAAATCTGTGTACAATACCCAGCTTCTGACTTGGCACATCGGGAAGAAGAGCGAGAGTCGGCTAAGATCGGCTTGCTTCGGTTTTGTAGAGCGTTCTCTCTATCGTAAATAGGACTGACAGTTTGATACCTTTATAGCGCAGTTAAAATAGTTTGTGTTCATAAGATATTAAACTATGGTTTCGGTTTTAACTACTCACTTACCTACTCTAAAATACATCAAGCTACAGACATGCGCCGTGTGGTAGAGAGAACGTTTCGACAAACGAACGAACGAATAGCGCATTGTCACTTGCAAAAGGAAGGGAGAGTCTAGCTTCTGGTACTCTCTACAATCACTGGACATATAGTAACACGAAATCGATGTATAGTTATCAAGTGAGAGGGTGGTACTTTAATACGACTAAATACGACTTATTACTTAAATACTTAAAACATCAAAAAGTTAAGTAGCAGAACGAAGGTATGCTCAATTTCGTATCTGTATGGGTACGAAATTAAGCATACCTATGAGAGAGCCGTATTCAGAGGTCTAGAGGTTGTTCCTTACATAAGTACTATTACTACACTTAGTTTATGAAGTCGGTTTAAATAAGAGGTGGCTTTAGTGTCAAATAAGCTGTCAAAAACTGTAGATGATAGATACTTAAATCGGTAAGTAGTAGGTATGAACGATAAAACTCCCGACACAAATTTATTTAAAGCTAAGAAACATCTCGATTATATGGGCTTGAGGACCAAAAAATCTACATCAAAATCAGGTCATCCGTTCGGGAGCTACGATACCAGAGATAGACACACACAGACACGTCAAACACCCCGTCGTTCTTCGACGGGGATTGTAAACAGTAACGTAGATACCTTTTTTTTCGTGCGGAAATCCCCCCGGATAACCCCCCCCCCCCTGCTGGCCAGAGGGTGTGGTTATGTCGGGTTCGAACTGACTAAAACCGCACTCCGTCTCAGGTGTAAGGTGGTCCGGCCCATAACGCATTTCCGTTGCACCCCGGCAGTAACGTTGATACCTACCTATTGTCACAACCATTAAGGAACTATTCGAATACCTTTTTCTTTTTATTTTCGTGCGGAAATCCCTTCGGATACCCCCCCGCCGGCCAGCGGGGGCGGTTATGTCGGGCTTGAACCGACTAAAACCGCACGCCGTCTCGGGTCTACAGACGCCGGGGTGTTAGGTTGCCCATACAGCATATCCCTCGCACCCCGACTGACCCTGGGCCATCTGACTCTCGGGTTTGGGAACCACGGTGTCCCCGTCTTGCCCCGGTTTGGTGGAGGGGTGCTAGTCGCCCCACCGTCCCGGCTATTCGAATACCTATGTTTAATAAATTCTTAGTATCTACCTTAGTACCTTTGTTTTTTTTTTATCGTGCGGGAATCCCTTCGGATACCCCCCCGCCGGCCAGCGGGGGCGGTTATGTCGGGCTTGCACCGACTAAAACCGCACGCCGTCTCGGGTCTTCAGACGCCGGGATGTAAGGTTACCCATAGAGCATATCCCTCGCACCCCGGCTGACCCTGGGCCATCTCACCACTAACAGCATCGCTCATCCTGTCTCCTCTGAAAGCAGAGGAGTACCTACGGAGAGCGATGTGTTCCCGCCACGTTGGGTATTGGCCGACGATCAATGCCAACACTATGAAGGGGTGAAGGGGAAGCCATTGACCGCCGCCCAGGGTGTACCGGCCGCTCCGATTCCGTTCCCCCCGGACTGCAGCGGGATCAGAATCGGAGCGACACTCGAGGAGGTTACCCAACACACACCCCAACCTACCTCTACCTTAGTACCTACCTCAAGTTTCTATTTATTACCTTTAAGTAACCTAACTTATTTTTTATACTCATATGCTAACTGTAAGCAGGATAGAACCGGAGTATTAAAATGAAAAGGAACCTTGAAACCTCGTTAGTATTCAAAATTATTGTCTTCAAAATTACTCATAAATATTATTATGACCAATCGTAGTGATATATACAACTACAGTAACGTGATTGGTACTATGGGCCCCCATCAAGTTCTTTGGGGTCCAATCCAACCTCACCTCCAAACCGGTACCCTTGGTAATTGACGGACGAGGCTCAGTCGCTCCCATAAAAGCCGTATAAGCCAAACTAAAAGGAAGTGAAGAAGCGAACGGACCCCGGACTCCGAGGTCGCATCTGAGGGGGTTCCCCTCAGATGCGACCGAGATCTCGCTGAGATGATGAAGTAATGGGATTGTATATAATTTTCAACAGAGAACCAACCCAAAACTCAATATCAGTTCTAATGTAAATCAATATAGCACATAATCACACAATGATAGCTGCGGGCAACTTCCTCTTGATTTTCTGGATATTCTATTTGGGTCTAATGGACCATATTTTGTGAACTAAGTAAGTTTTCGGTCACACGGGTCACACCTCATAGGCGTCAAGCATACCTACCTATCTTTTACCGTCAACCGGATACCTACCTAATACTTTTTAAACGGTCTGTTCTAGTTCCGAAACCTCTGTTTAACAATCCAGATAAACGAACTCACACACTCATGTTATGTTAATGTTAAAGATAAAAGTGTTTTTGTAAAAAAAAACTTTGAACAACCCATAAAGAGGTATAAAGTTTTTGTAACAGATGTTCATGCCTATCTAGTTCTTTCAATAGATATAAGTTTACCTTTTCAAAAGAGTAAACACCAATACAAACAGACTAAATGTTTTCACTAAAAATTAAATGTAAACAGGTGGTATTAACAATAAAATTGAGAAAAAAATGCAACAAATCCAAACACGCTGACACAGACGAACCAACAAAAATTACAGCAAAAAGCGAACAAAGTAATGCGCCCGCGCAAATCTGACACAACGATGTATCCAATACGAACAAGCTATTCAAACATGGAACACAAACGTCACGTATAACTGCTCACTTAACCCTACAATAGCCATAAAGAATTACAATTAATCGCCGCGACGAGAAATGCCACCGCGCCGGTAAAAAAACGTCAAAATATTGTCTGTGGATGCGACACGGTACCCCCACCGGCGGCTACCGGGTAGCCAATGGGGAGGCGCTGTGGAGGCTCGCTACAGCTTTGTAGCCAATGGCGCTCCCCGGGGCGGAGCCTCGAGCTACGCACAACGTTTCGCCCCCAGCTAAAAACCTTTTCGCCTGCAGTCGTTTACAGATAAGCCCGCGGGATGGTCGATTATTATTACATTTCATACGCGTGATTCTGTGATCTACGCGCCCTGGGGCTCACCGAATCGATAGTGATGTACCAGAGTACAAAGCGAAGTGCTATACTAGAATTAGTTCCGGAGATATGATAGAACTGACGGTGTTGTGATATTTAAGACACATATTGTGCGTTCTGTGATATGTTTGCCTTAGTATAGATATAGCGTCCGACGTTATGAACCTTTATATGCAGTGTCATCGTGAGGTATGGATGTATCTAGTTTGTACTTATAACGTTATATGTGTTTGTTGCTAGTGTTCTCTTGCAGGTTTGTAGTTACAGCTAAGTCTGGTAAGAGAGTGTCATCGGAGTCATGTGCCTACCTATAGTGAGAGTAGGGTTAAATGCATTAAAATATGTGAAATTAAAAATCAATGAAATTATTTTATTATCAAAGACTATTATTTTATGTTTGCGGAAATAACTGTTCTGTTTATAAAATTAGGTGGGCAGATAGTTTAATAAAACATTTGAAAAATATTTTTTCAGTTTAAATATTTGTAACGTTGAATAAGTTTTAGTTAGATACAATATATTAATTTTTGTTACTAATTATATAATTAGGACTGTTAGAATTTATATTTATATTATATTTATATATATAGAAAATTTATTTATATGATGTATATAATAATTAAACTTTATTACTCTAGTAAAAAATTAAAATGAGTGTGATTAATCATCAAGCAAGCAATTACAATAACTAAACTTGCTAAAAGTTATAATTTAATTTACTTACATATGTACGTATGTTACTTTTATTATCAATAATAATAAAATAATAATCTAAAAAAACACAACCGTTAAATTGTAACGTTTAACCGTTAAAAGTAACTAGTTATTTATGTCAGTTAACAGTATCGTATCAAGATAATGTATAAAAATTATATTTTATAAAGAACGACAAACCACAATTAAAGTTGTTTCAAAATAAAACAGTTTTGTGAGAGTGGAGCAGTGCCCAGCGTCTGTTACTACATTTAAAACATTCTTTCAAAGGATATAATTAAACAGCCCGAGTATCTTTCTAAGTTATACTTTTTAAACTTATAATTGGCGGTCGTCGACACAAATTACATGTGAGACATCCTTTTGTAGAAACATCTATAAAAACTGGATCGCTTTTATAAAATGTACAAAAAATATTTTTAAAGCTACAACCATTTATGCGACTAAGAAAAAACTTAAAGGTCTGGTTTCAACCTTTATTATGAAAATGTATAATTAATAATTACAATTTGTGAATTAATGACAAAATGAATGGATGAAAAGAATGAATAATTGAATTTATTTCTAACTTATTTTTTATTTCTAAAGTAATAATTTAGGTTATCGGTTTAATAAATTTCCTAATAATGTTATATAGGCACCTACCTAATGATAATGAAATAAATAAAAAATATCAAATAATAATAAAAGCGATTAACTATTTTGTAATCACTTATTTAAAAACCTGTACCTATGTATTTATAATACATTACCTAATCATGGCAATAAAATAAATAAAAAGTTAGGCTAATAAAAACGATTATGTTGCTAATAATTATTTCCAAATCTGTATCTCTGCATTTATAACAAATTATAATCTACCGAATAAATTACGGATAAAAAACCGGTAGAGATAATAACATAATAAAAACATTTTAAACCAACACATTTCGTTATTCATTCATTATTCTAAAGCAACACAAATAATAAAATACATTTTAGGACTGAGGCAGGGAGGCGACTGCTATGCGTGCAGTCCCTAGTTCAATAACGATGCCGGGCACTGTCATTGGTCTTTTCAGTTACGAAATTCTCCGTAGTATTAAGGGGTGCCCGATTGACGGCAATAGGACTGTTAAAATCCTTCAGTATACTTTGTGAACTAAAGGAGTCCGTAACAATTTCCGCAAAATGACAGTAGACTGGTTTAATGAAACAATCGTAAAAATTTATTCATTAATTTTGCTAAAAAATCGCTAATTTTAAACGACCAGACATTCATTCATACATACATAAATACAAAGGGGTCAAATACCTACTGAACTTTCTTTTTTGAAGTCGATAACAAAATAATTAATAAGAATTATTTACATACATTAAGTAGGGAGTTAGCATGCACCTACTAAAGTAATAAGAAAAACTACAGAATATAATTTATTTAAATACAAGTAGCAATTTTTGACTTACATAGTTTTCACATCAGGGTGACAAATGATGTTACAAAGTACCTACGTGCTGTTCCTACTGACCGGCGCTGTACGCCATAATGTAACATTTCAACTTTTCCAACTTTACTTAGATTTTACAAAGTTTCCTATCATTATAAACCTAATACTTATTCCTGGCAATTAGGAACACCGCAAAAAAAGAAATAAATAATCAAAATCGATGGAGCTGTTCTCAAGTTTTGAGCTTAGCAACCAAAGTGAGTTATTATTATTCAAATAAATTGTAATATAAGTAACAACATGTTTAAAATTCAAAATTATGTAGGTAAGTAGGTTCTCATAAATATTTGCTGTTATGAAGATACCTTTTTTATTTTATTTTTCGTGCGGAAATCCCTTCGGATACCCCCCGCCGGGCAGCGGGGGCGGTTATGTCGGACTTGCACCGACTAAAACCGCACGCCGTCTCGGGCCTTAAGACGCCGGGGTGTAAGGTTACCCGTAGAGCATATCCCTCGCACCCCGACTGACCCTGGGCCATCTCCGGTTTCGAGATGGTCCCCTTACTTGCTCTCCACTGTGCCATCTGCTAATGGAACGTGGAAAGCTTCCGAACAGCCCTCAACAGGGCCGTCCCCGCCTCGGTCGGACCTGGCCGTAGGCAGCAGTGTCCCACCCTAGGAGAGAGGCGCTGCCGTCTCCGTTGCCCAGGGTGCACCGCGTGGAGGTCCCCAACCAAGCACCCCGTTATGAAGATACCTATATGCTGACGGCTTATTAAGATGGCGACAAAATCTTAACTAAACAAGTTTAGCTGGACATCATTGTACTGCCTTTGCTAGAAATAGAGACGGGGATTTTTAGAGTTCCGTTGCCAAATGGCAAAAAACGGAACCCTTATAGATTCGTCATGTCTCTCTGTCTGTCCGTCCGTATGTCACAGCCACTTTTTTCCGAAACTATAAGAACTATGCGGTTGAAACTTGGTAAGTAGATGTATTCTGTGAACCGCATTTTGATTTTGACACAAAAATAGGAAAAAAACATTAAATTTTGGGGGCTCCCCATACTTAGAACTGAAACTCAAAATTTTTTTTTTTCATCGAACCCATACGTGTGGGGTATATGGATAGGTCTTCAAAAATGATATTGAGGTTTCTTATATCATTTTTCTCTAAACTGCATAGTTTGCGCGAGAGACACTTCCAAAGTGGTAAAATGTGTGTAACTTGTACTTGAACCTGTAACTTCTAAACTAAGAGAATGATAGAACTATAAAAAATATATGATGTAGGTACATTACCATGAGGGCACGCCGCAATAGCGGCGGTAAGGCCCATCATGGAGGATTGGCTGGAGAGGCGACACGGAAGGCTCTCGTACCGACTGACGCAGGTGATCTCCGGGAAGGGGTGCTTCGGGGACCACCTGGATCGGATCAGGAAGGAGCCAACGCCTGAGTGTCATCACTGCGACCTCGTGGCAGCCATCGGGTGGGAGTCCTCTCGCTCGGCAGCATGATTGTGGCAATGGTGCGGAGCGCGAGCGCGTGGGCCGCCGCCACCTCCTTCTGCGAGTATGTAATGCTCGCGAAGGAGGTGGCGGAGCGCGCCCGGGAGAGACTTAGAACTCTCCCGGTCCGCCGAGCCCGCAACTTGCTCGCCGCGCGTCGCAGGCGACTCAGGCGCCGGAGGTCGCTTAACGACCTCCGTCCTCCATGAGCGCAGGCCTGGACGGTGGGGCGACTAGCGCCCCTCCCCCAAACCGGGGCAAGACGGTGACACCGTGGTTCCCAAACCCGAGGGGGCCATCTCGAAACCGGAGATGGCCCAGGGTCAGTCGGGGTGCGAGGGATATGCTCTATGGGCAACCTTACACCCCGGCGTCTGTAGACCCGAGACGGCGGCGTGCGGTTTTAGTCGGTTCAAGCCCGACATAACCGCCCCCGCTGGCACGCGTTTTTTAATACGTCATAAATCGTAAACCGCAATTTACCTTTCATTCAATCAACTCAACTATAAAATTTAAAAAAAAAGCATTTTTATGTTACTTGCATCTCGAAATCGGAGATGGCCCAGGGTCAGTCGGGGTGCGAGGAATATGCTCTATGGGCAACCTTACACGCCGGCGTCTGTAGACTCAAGGCGGCGTGCGGTTTTAGTCAGTTCAAGCCCGACATAACCGCCCCCGCTCGCCGGCGAAGGGGGGTATCCCTTACCTGCATGCAAGCCGGTACATCTGCAGATCAACGGACGAGGCTCTGGCGCAGATCTTCTTCACGGGGTTCGACGTTCTCTCATCTGATCTCCCGGTCAGACAAAAGAAACGGTTTACAGAAGTAAGCTGACTCCTGACTCCGAGGTGAAAACCTCATATGCAACCAGAAACTATGCTAAGATGATGATGATGATCAGTATGCGCGGTGTAGCATACACAGTAACAAGCATTCTCGTCTCTACCTCAGTCATTTAGTCGTCATTTTAGCATTGAATCCCAGTCGCATCTGAGGCTTTCATCTCGAAGCCCGGGTTCCGCTTCCCAACTTTTCTTCCTTTACTTTGCACTGTCTTAGGCACTACTGGCATGCAATGAGACCATTGGCATACATGCCATCTTCTAGGACGTCAAGCCAGTACTTCTTGGGTCTACTCCTCCTACCGGGACCTGGCGGAGACGGCATGGACAGACATTTGTTACCCACGTAGCTTCAGCAGTATAGTGAATTTTCCAATAGAATTTTCTAATCCACAAAACTAAATATGCTACGAACCTAATTTTGAGATACAGGTTTCTAAGCTATTAGATCTGGAAACTATATGCACGGAGAACAAAAACAATAACAGGAAAATAAGAAGAAGAAAGATAGAAAATAAATATGAAATAGATTCTATACTTAGCTATTCTCATTTTCCTTCCAATCATGATACTTTCACGAATCATCTGACTTCCTGTAGAATATCTTGCTAATCCATCAATTAAACCACAACGCAAAGAAACCGATCAGTCCCATCATTTACTGCCTCTTACTTCCGCATTCAGCCTCTCCCAGCCACTTTTTTCAGTATTTTGTCTATATGGCCAGTAAACATTCTTCAGGTCAAAAGCAGTCGAAACTTGTATGAAAGTTTTAATGTTAGTAGAAAAAGCTTGTGAAGTGTGTAAGCACAAAAGTAGATGAAGAAAGGCGTGAGTATATGTACAAATGAATGTATGTATGACTCCGAAAGCGTCAGTTTTTTGACAGACGACAAACCACTTCAATATGATGCTATTTGATAAAAAATTATGTTCACAGTCTCGCAAGGAAAGCGGACCCCAGGCTCGGAGGCGTAGTCCTCGGATGCAATCGTGACATAACGCTGAGATGATGATGATAATGTTCACAATCTCATCAGGCCTTTGGCTTCCTAATCTATAAGGACATACAGGCGTGAATTTATGAAATGAATCTGACACAACAACAAACAAACAAAGAACAAGTTTGATAACTTCTGTAAGCAGATTAGCACATTATGTATTACCAATTTTGTTTAGATTCTCGTGGTTAAGTGACAACCGACTTGATTACCAAGCATTAGGTTTAGCAGTAGTACCCAGGTAAGTCTTAGGATGGGTGAGCATGCTTTTTTTTATATTTAGGACACGTCAATTTGACTTCACCTCGCCTGATGGTAAGCTGAAGGTAAAGTCTCACTCAGCTTGACGGCCTCATCAAAAGAGGATTGTCGTCGTAGCACCGCGTCCGTCCACCCACCGGTCCCACTAGTGCTGCGACCACAATCCCCCTGCCCGGCTATGCACTTGGTGACCCCTGAACGCATTCAAACCGAAATTGGATTACCATGGAGGGTTATCGCAATCCTGCACGGTGGTACCTACCCGGCCGAATTTTGTGACAAATTTGTGTCATCAAATTTCTACCACCAGTGAAATTCTTAACATATTGAAACCTTTCGGCCTTGCTTGAAAGCCAATCGGTCCCAGTTGCCATACGAACATCTGTGACATTCATTACAAGTGTTTGGAACCCTAAGAAATGCGACATCTTAGTTTAACTACAGAAGCCTTTTCATGCCCACCTGGAGGACTGGATTGTAGAAATTCCAAATTTTATGGTACAACAAAGAAGGTGATTCTCGATGTAAATGTTGGCAGTGTATGGGTGTGATACCAAGAGGGTGAAATTTAATCAAGGACTAATCGGAACACTCGTCATGGCAGATTCGTTGAATAATAGAGGCAATGTCTGTATGCAACTGTAATGGCTCAAGGATAATATAATTTCATAATTGTAAAATTTGGTCCCAACGACCACCTGTGGTAGTAGTTTACTGGTACTACTTATGGTAGTTGCCGTTGGGAATAGGCCCATATTTTGCATGTGTTGTGTGTACCACTGAGGGTGGTTGGGTACACTCGTAAAACATTTGCCCAACGAACCAATTGCGGCAGTTATATTGGCGGCCGTTGGGAATAAGCCGATCTAATCTAACAGTTAACACTGAGCCATATTCCACAGATATCAAGAATTCACTAAGTAGCTATGACTGGTATCCGAACGTCTGTGCAGTGAAGCGTTCAGTCGCTATGGCCTTAACATGTTTGTGTGGTCATGGCAAGGTCATGCGATAGCCGCATCGCTGATTCGCACGATGTTACAGTAGCTTTGTATTATGACAACAACTAGTTTGTTCTTAGCTTGTAAACATCACCTTCCAGAGCTCCTTGAGGCCCTTGTCAACGAACTAGGCTCCAGCGTAGGCTTTGCTCTCGAGGTTGGTAATTTTTTTTGCACTTCAAAGGAAAAGTTAAAGTCAAAAATAATTTATTATATAGGTAACTATATACCATTAAAATGGTATATAGATGCCTATCATTCATACATTTTTTTTTATCAATGATAGGCTCATGTTTGACCTCTATCTCACGTGGTCATAAGTGACGATGTGGTCTACGATGGATCACGTTTACCTAGAAGGAACCTACAATGTTTAATAAAGACTAAATAGCAAATGGACCACCGCGGGTTCGAAACGCGGCCCTGTCCTGAGAAAACTCCGGCAAAGAAACTCAGCGGCTTTTATTTGGTCTATTTAGGTATAGACCGATAGCAACCTATGTACCGCGGCTTGGGTATGTGCGCGGCGAGACATGGGGGGAATGTCGGCCGTCAGACAGGGATGCAAAATCCTCGATCGCTTAGAAAACATCGATGTATCTTAATGTTTTTTTTTTGGAATAAAATAAAATAGTATTCAACAGTTCAATTTTTCATTAGAATAAGATATTCAAACTCAGCGGCTTTTATTTGGTCTATTTAGGTATAGACCGATAGCAACCTATGTACCACGGCTTGGGTATGTGCGCGGCGAGACATGGGGGGAATATCGGCCGTCAGACAGGGATGCAAAATCCTCGATCGCTTAGAAAACATCGATGTATCTTAATGTTTTTTTTTTGGAATAAAATAAAATAGTATTCAACAGTTCAATTTTTCATTAGAATAAGATATTCAAACTCAGCGGCTTTTATTTGGTCTATTTAGGTATAGACCGATAGCAACCTATGTACCGCGGCTTGGGTATGTGCGCGGCGAGACATGGGGGGAATATCGGCCGTCAGACAGGGATGCAAAATCCTCGATCGCTTAGAAAACATCGATGTATCCTAATGTTTTTTTTTTGGAATAAAATAAAATAGTATTCAACAGTTCAATTTTTCATTAGAATAAGATATTCAAACGATACATCTTTAAATTCTGACATTATCCAGGCACTATATGAGCGACGGCCGACATTTTTTACCTTAAGTTTTTAGGAAAAAATCTGGAAAGTGGCAATTTCAAGAAAGTAGTCATTGGCAAACCAAAATACCGTGCACATTATGCTAAAATCCACATTATAGGAAAGTTCACCTACTTTTGTAACATATTGTAGACTTAGTTCGGAAAAAAGAGTACATCTAGGACGGTTCTTGAACCCGCTACCAGTCCCTTACAGGGGAATGCTCTGACTAACTGGGCTACCTAGACACGTCCTTGATATTGGATTATCGAAAAATTTCGAATATCCGATATTATATATTTTTCCGAACAAAATATATTGGAAAAATTAGCATAGCATAGCTTCAAAATTTCATTGATTATTATGATTATTATTCATGAAATATTCAACTAAAGTTAGTGCACATTATCCTAAAAACTACATAATAAGAAATTTACCTTTTGTAATTTACCTATAGTAAACATTGCAACAAAATAACCTGAACACGTAAACTCAACGAAAGTCCGTGCAGATTATGCCAAAATTTACATTTAATGCCAGTTTACCACATTTTGTATTAGTACTTACCGTGTTTAATCAGTTAGATTTGAAGGCGTTTACCGATATTTGTAATATTACTATGGTCAGCCTGTTATGTGGCCGATGGCGAGGAACGACTTTTGGCGAGTACAGTGTATGCGAATTTTGAAGTATTGTACACGTTCATTATCTTTTAGCGATGACTGTACTTACTGGTGTTGTTATGGATTTAATATCATATCGTATCATAGTACAGATCAAAGCAAATTAGTTTACAAACTTGTATTGAATTACTCCGAAACTGAACTGTTTATAAGTCATCATAGTAAGCCCCTGTCCGACTATATCGATATATCAATCTCATCGACTCATGCTCTTTCCTACCCGTCCCCCACCACGCCGCGCGTACCATGAGAGCGGTACAGCGCTAGCGGTCAAACTATTAAAACATGTTTTTCCCAAACCCGAGGGGCCATCTCGAAACCGGAGATGGCCCAGGGTCAGTCAGGGTGCGAGGGATATGCTCTATGGGCAACCTTACACCCCGGCGTCTGCAGACCCGAGACGGCGTGCGGTTTTAGTCGGTTCAAGCCCGACATAACCACCCCCGCTGGCCGGCGGGGGGGTATACGAGGGGATTTCCGACGGAAAAAAAAAGAAAAGGTATGCCGTGTAGGTATCATAACACTATAATAACTGACTGCCTATGCCTATGAGTGAGAACTCACTCATATGAAAATAACTCATCACCATCCTCATAGCGATTTTGATTTGATAACGGCCTCCGTGGCGTAGCGTTAGTACATTCGACTGCTACGACAGGATGGCGCGGGTTCGATTCCCGCTCAATGCAAACATTTTTATGAATGAATATGTCTATTTGCATTGGGGTGGATATTTCTATGTATAATATGTTTACAAAAAAAAGTACATTAGTATGTTTATCCGCATTCTCGAACCCATAATACAAGCTAGTTAAACTGCTTATTTTGGGTCTAGAAAGCGCTGTCGTAGAATATTTATTTATTAATTTTCCAGTTGCGTGTAAAGTTTGCACTTTGCAGCCCAGGGTTTTTTTTTTACGTGCGGAAATCCCTTCGGATACCCCTCCGCTGGCCAGGGGGGGTGGTTATGTCGTGTCTCGACTAAAACCGCACGGTGTCCTCCCCAAGTGTCCGTTGCCGGGCACCCCGGGTAAGCCCTCGAAGCCCTTGCAGCCCGGGTTCGCTTATTATTTTTGATTGGTAACTATGTTGGCTTCGCCGGGAGCGACTGCCGTCTGCCCTCCCAGCGCTAAGAAGAAACGCTGCGCCAGCGCGTTATTTAGGAGGTGCACCAACTTGTAGGTGAGGTTGGCATGGGCCTCGAAGATGACTGTACGGCCCTGTAGTATCGGCTAAGGAGTCCGTCTTACGATCCTGACGTCCCCGGTTCGAATCCTGGCCATTACACTGCTGACGTGAAACAACTCCTAACATGAGCAATTAAGCTTAGCTGGAGGGGTTGGGACGAATACTAGTAATTTCGGTTATTTGTATTCTTTTTAAAAGAAAAAATAGACCATATGAAAGTAACTCATCTTTCTTTTAAATATTTTTCCTTCTGACATAACTCATAACAGTTTATACCTTTTTTTTTTTCGCGCGGAAATCCCTATCTCATTTTATTTTATGACCATTAGGCACAGTCGACGACAAAAGTGAATTTACACTTAAATATTTACACACGTTTTTACATTGGAATACATGAACCTAATAATAAGTAAATGTAGTTTTATAATTCCCAGACTCTTATTGCTCTGAGTTCCCAGAGGAGTTAATATATTTCGTGCTTTGTTTATTATTAAAAAAAAGCTAAAGTGATTAATAAATACGAATTTGTTAAACCATTTTTGTCGTTGACTATACCTACTGTTAAAATAATTTGCTGTATAATACAAACTTCCCTTGCGCGATGCAGGTTCTTGCCAATTATGTTACTTCTGTTAATGAGATTGCATTGGACTTCTATACCTACCAATATAATATATCTACTAAGGTAGGGATGATTTCTCATTAAGGAAAGAACACGTAACATGACTCTAATTAGCTATTGCTTCAAGTATCAACAAGCCTACCTACCTCACGGGTATTGTATAGAAATATACTAGCTGTGCCCCGTGGCTTCGGCCGAGGCATACTTCGCCCCCGTAGCACTCATTTGTCCTTAGTTAGATAATTAGTTTTCCAATAATGTATGGAATTTTGCTCGATTTGTTGACATTTATGATTTCTACTCCGCTCTACTAGGTAGTAGCATGATGATATGTAACCTATAATCTTCTCCGACAAATGGGCTATACAACATTAAAAAAAACAATTCGAACCAGTAGTTCCTGAGATTAGCACGTTTAACCAAACAAACAAACAAGCAAACTCTTCAGATTTATAATATACAGTATGGTTGTAGGAGAACGGGCCAAGGGCTCTAAGTGCAAGCTTTGGATTTACCTAACCGGGATTGGCGCTCATAGGTATGAAAAAAAAAACTTACTATGTATTTAAAAATATAAATATGATATGATATTCTTAATAGAATGAAATTAGGTAACTGCTCATTTTTACCTTCGTTAAGCCTCTTCACAGAACATAAAGTTGGTAGGTGGTACCTATAGGTACCTCCATTGTTTTCGTATTAAAGTAATTACAATTTTAATTTACACAAACAAAAGGAAATTAAAATCTAAAGGCGAAATAATTCAACCGAAATGAAAGGTATTATATTTTTTATGGCTGTTGTTCGCGATCCCATTAAGTCGCTGTCATCGCTCCCTTGATAAGATTTAAATTAGCCGCACAATAAAGCTCCTGTCAAATCCGCCATTAATTTCCAATTTTGAATTTAGAACAGGAGCGAAGTGGCCGAGGTCCTCCATCCATATAGCCAATGTTTTGGTGCGAACCGCCAAGGAGGCTGAATATAATATTAACAAATTAATTTTGCTTCGCCTGTCTGCTTTTGAATAACAGTATTTGGACTTCAATTGTCTGAGTGTCAAAATAAAATGATGGCAATTTTGATGAACACCACACACAATTCCACATTATTTCTTACCAAAATTTTACGCGTAACCATAACGTTTCTAGAGGTAGAATGATGTCATAAAGTGTTATGTATATAAATTAGCTTTTCGACAAATTCCTTAAGTAGCAATCAAGTGCGTTCCTAAACATTAATTCATGAAATTTCCTCTAACCATCTGGTCATTTTCGTTCTGACTATCTAGTCAGAACGAAAATGACCGTGTGTGTTGAAGAATAATAGTGGTCATTATTTTTATAATTGCGTAACATTCTATTAGATATTGTCAAAAAGATTTAACGACGTGTCACTTGGACTCCGCCCACTCCGACCGACAATAATCGATATTCAACAGATTTGAAAACTCGACTAATTGGCTATTTCAAAATTCGAATTTCAATAATCATTGCCGATATTATATTTTAATAGGCAATAAGAACAAGGATAAACTCTTTACTTTTTTTGATAGTGTAGGTACCGCACGGGACCAAATGAATGTATCGTTTATTTTTAATACTTTGATTTACAACCAATGAATGGTGAAGCAATTAATGAAATAAGCATTGTATAATGTCGCAAGGTGAACTATGATGCGCTCATTTAATTTTTATGTTTAATTACTTACCGATAATAATTATAATTCTTGTCATGTGTACCCCTGTAAAATATATAACTTTTTGTATCGGCAATATTCGACCCGATGCTCGTCGATACCAACAGATAAATGACGCTTGCGCGTTCTATTTTTAACTGCTTCCTAATACTTTTAAATTTCGAAATATCAACAAACCGCTTTGTTATATTATGTACCAGTAATTTTTCATCGTCAACTTTTTGTAATAGAACATTTATTATAGCAAATACGAACCCATTGTGTGGTAGATACAGAGGTCAGTCCGAGTGCGGCAATCGCTTTTCTAAGCCGTAACCGGAATTTATACCCGACATTATTCATGCGATGCCGTTCGGTTGTTTTCCTCTAATTAGAATCCATTCAAACGTACCCCATTAAAACTCGTCTAAATTAAAATTCAAATAACTTACTAACTAGACGTATAAATCACAACCGTACAGAAATACAATAAAATATATTGTCCAGTCGTCCTGAGGATACGGCCAGCACACGAATAATTAATACAACAATACACTCACCGGGTAATTAAAATAAACTAATTTCTAAACCAGAATGGCTCTCCTTTATGAATGAATATTCTGTTTTTTTTATAACAACCTGGCAACATTTCTCATTCTGTGTCTTGCGTACTGACAGTTGGGTTGACGGCGTTCTTTTTTGAAGCGCGACCTCGCAGCGGGGCACTCATGTGGGGCATCCGTTGCGCGATACAATTATCTCATTTTAATTTAAGAATCGGCACTTTTAGTGCTGTTATCGAGCTGATAATTCATTTGAAATCCGAACCAATTATATAAATATTTTATGATTCAGCGTTATTACCTACTTTCCAGTAATCCGTTTGTTTCTTTCTCACGCTAAGCAAGGGTTGACTCCCACGAATTAGGCCGCAAAGGATTTTTATTTGCAAGAACATCGGATCGAGATGAGCAAATCGGTGTTCATAATTACAACGTAGGAGTATTTGGGTGAGGGCCGCGTGCACAGTAGCAATAACGTGCAATTTAAATGTTTCACATTTCGAACACAATCTTTTTTTCGCACACAAATCCGTTGCGTGTGAGCACGCAGTCGAAATATTTGGTTGTTGCTGGCTGGAAACAGTAACTTCTGCACGATGATTTACGTTTTATAAAAAAGTAATCCTTCTGGGGATTAGGTACGTGAACAAGAGGTGAAAAGTGTCAAAATAGGGAAAACAGCAGTTCTGCCTACAGTAGCAAATATAAAATACTAACTGTTCGGCTCTACCCGCGTGAAATACTGTGGTGATATTCTGTAAGAGTGTTTATAAATCTGGACAGCTGAATGCGAGGTGAGATATCATATTCGCCATAAGAAGTTTGATACTCACCGCGGATTCAGCTATCGAGATACAATAGCATGGCTGCCCTCGGCTCTGCGACCCAAAAGGAACCTATTACCGGAAAAAAAATACCTTAGTGCTGTTCCAAACTATAATCTATATCTGAGTCAAATTTTATTCATAACGGTTAAGCAGTTTTTGCACGAAAGAGTAATAAATTTCCATCCGACAGTAGGATACACTATAAACAACCCATTTATATCTCTGTCCTACATCCATTTTTGGTTTCTTTAACTCAGCAGTGACATACCTAATTCAGCTAAATCGGTACGGCCGTTTTTGCATTTTTGACTAAGAAATTAAAAAAGGGTAGAGGGCTATGACCGCTTAATAGCAATTCAATTGTAGACCTATACTGAATAGTTACGTACTCAAACCATGACGTCGAATTAAATCGTTTAGTTTCACCACAGATTAATAAATAGTTACTAACGGTTTCACGTTCTAAATGTCAACAACAACAGTTTAAGCATGTCATAGTACGGATCATATCAATTCAGTTTACAAACTTGTATTGAATTGCTAAGTCATCATGGTAAGGCCCCAGTTCAGGAAACGTGGGTTTACACGAAAGTTTTATTCACAGTAAATAATAATTTGACAGAGAAGGTTCAATGATGTGAAAGGAAAAGACAGAAGCAGATGGCAGGCTGTTGTCTCTGCCTACCCCAGAGGGAAAAAGGTATGTATGAGTAAGAAATGAACAAACACAAGTTATATCTTATAGTATGCAAGTAATTGTAATATTCAAGTTAAGTACATAAGTATGAGTTCAATTGGTAGTTAAATGATATTAAATGTGACTATGAGGAGTCTGTAATAAATGAGATAAATTAATGTTGCCTGGATACCTTCTGGTCTAGGTCTAGAAATGAGAAATAAAATTTCAGATTTATTTTCAATACATTAGATGATATAAATTACGTAATTATTACAAAATTTATAAGATTAGGCGGGTTGAGTAAAATTTTCTTCAACCTTCAACCCCAACTATATCTAGAAGTAGAAGAAGTAAGGGCGCTCCGCGTGCTGGAAGTTCGAGAGCAGCACTTAGCTTCTCAGTAGCGCGAGCAGCAGGACTCGGTGAGCCACGCAGACTTCATGTGTCGCGTAGCCCGAGAGGGAGCCCTGTAATAGAAAAAAAAGTGACAGTATGTTATTTTAACTTACCACCAAGTGCCACGCGGATGCAGGCAGACGTATAGGTTCTCCTAGGCAGCTGGCGGTAATAAGTGAGGCGAAAAGACAGTGATAGCTGGTGAGCCACAAAAAAAAATGATTAGAGCATAAAAAGGGACAGCCACGGATTCTAATCCCGTCCTGTCCCGACCTGAACATAGGTTCAGCAGTGGACTTCCTACGGCTGATATGATGATGATGATGATGAACCAAACATAGTACAATTGTATACAAATTATAGTACAGATATTTTATGTTGATGATGTCTTTATGTTTTTAATATGATTGAAACACAATTTTAATGGTAAATAAGATTTTTTTCTCCTTTTAAAAAATGATAAGGTAAATTATATCAATGAAAATATAACGCTGTCGCAAAGTTGTAAAATATTTTTTTGATTTCATATTATACTGAAAAAGTAATTGCACAGTAGATACAGTTTTTTTTGTAGAAGATGTATTTGTGTTTAGGCGGTCGTTGAAACACTAAACTTGACTATTTTTGTGTCTTCATTATATAAATATTAGCCACAGCGTTACTAGAACTTAAAAAAAGTGTGAAAATGAATGTTGCAAATGTGTCAACCATGACCTTCCAGAGTGCAAAGGTCATTGCCCTTTTGACAAGCATAGGTGAAAGTAGACTTAAAAACATGCCATGCGTATAATTATTGTGCCTCGTAAAAGCGTGGTAATGGTAACCATGGTATCTGACCATGGTTAGGTTTTTGGAATGAAAGGAAGCGATTCCCAGTCGCCGTAACCGGGAAAAGTGCATTGATTCTAAATGTGACTAACTGAACAAGTAACTAGCGATCAGCTAGGTAATTTCAATCGATGTAAGGCAGGAAAAAATGAATCCTTTATTCGCGAACTGTCTTATTTGTCCAGTTTGCTCGAAGAACTTTCTGGAAACAAGACATTACAAAATGTCTAATCTATTGACCATAGACCACTGTAGAAGATTTAGTTGAATATGAAACTCAATCGATTAAAATTATCGATTGTTCACATAATGCTCATTTTAAATTTGAAATGTTACACAATATTTGTTTGCAGTTTTCTGTAGGAGGTACATGGAAACGTTTATAACTACTATGACTTATACGTTTATAATTTATTTTTAAATTGGCCTACTTAAAACAGATTACGTACTTTTTATGTACAAGTTACTTTTAATCCACGATAACCGACATCTTGCAGACGAAGTCACGGTCTAAGCTAGTAATCATTAAAACCTAAAAAAGGCTATTACAATGCCCCACAGCCTATTATTAAGACGTGAATATGATTACAGGTCACTAATGTCAAAATTATCCACCGTGCTTGCCATCACGTAGCACAAATAATACCCTGATTGTTCCTCCCGACTCCCGACAAAATGAGCTTAGAAACATCAGCAATCTGTCCATTAACTACAGGCTAAAAATAAAAAAGTTTTAATCCCTCCTTGTTATGAAATTTTCTGTCTTGCAACACTAAAATCTTAGTTAATTAAATAGGGCAGCATACTTGATGTTGTGATTCATTCAGAAAACCTTCATACCCTGAGCAAAAGAAATACCGACTCCTTTTCAATTATTCTTGTAATTAGTGGAACCCCACTGGTCTCCACTTTGCTCCTCTTGTCTATACACCAAGTCAATTGTTTGCGTGAAGTTCACACTTAATTGGAGGAGTTAACGAAAATTCTCATAATAATTAAAATATGTAATTATTCTTGCAGCATGACGAATTTATATAAAAATGTGTCTTACCAAACCAAAAAAAAATTGATTAAATAAGCATACATAAAAGTCCTTGCAATATACCTCCTCAGCACTTACACATCTACAGCCATCTTCTGGAGAAGACTCGTATCTCTTGAATATTATCGACCAATGAAATAGTTCATTGGTCTGAGAGACTCGAAACACCGGTCTTCAGTGCCATGCTACGGATGCATTGGAGAAAATGTAGAGCAAAGCAGAGAAGGAGAATTTCACAAATGGTAGAGCTAACATCCACCACCCACTTTCTTGATCTTTAATCCCTCACTGACAACAGAAAATATGTCGGTAAAGCAATCACAGCATAATATACTTTTTTTTTGTCGTGGGTTGCCACGCCTATAAAAGCAATATAACATGGACATTTAGGCACAATAAGTTACACCTACCTATCATTCATAGTAGCGTAAAATGTATTAGCAAAAATCGTCTGTCATCGAGCTCTCTAATAATTAATAGAAATAATTATTATATGCGTGCCTTGAAGGTGATTGAGAGCGGGGATGTTTGCCGCACTTTAAGATATACTATTAATTATATTATTAAAAAATGTTTTGTTTTATGGAACGTATTACCTCTGTGGCGACCTCTGTAGCGTAACGGCAGAGCGTTCAACTGTTACATCAATGGCTGCAGGTTTGATTCCCGCTCAATGCATATTTGTATTTCTCTGGTCTGTGTATATGTATTTTCAAAAAAATATATGTAATTATGTATGTTAATCCGCATTCTAGAACACATAATATAAGCTTAACTAGCTGACCACAGCAGGCTTTTTGGATTTTTCATTTATTTGGATAAACAAACAGTGATAAACTACAGTAGGGTTGCCTAATTAAGATAAAAGTAGAATTAAATTTACCTCCAACACCGTATACCACAGATTAATTACTTATTTAGTAGTCGTTATGAGTTCATGGAACAAAAATAACAATATAGGAAATTATTATTGGCTCTACACAATGATAATAATAGTTCTTATAGATAAATCAAATTGAAGTGTTTGTCTGTAACATTAAAATAACAGAATTTTTGCGAATACATATGAATATAGTTAGTGTACTTAGATTTAAAAAGTTATAAATAGTTTTTAAAGGTTTTGTCCGTCCATCTGTCTGTCCCTCTGTTTGTTTGTTTGACTTAGCTAATCTCCGAATCAGCTAGGCCGGGTTTGACAGATTTCAGAAAAAGGATTAGGGTTCCGCGCAAAGAAAATTAAGACCCAGATTCAAGCACAGCTAGTACAATAATAATGCGTGACGAGCGTTACAATGACTTTTAAGTACTTAAATGCTCCAATATTCATATCTTGAATGTACCTGGACGCGTTGCAGCTACATTAATAGAGTTGAATTTCTCGCTATCAGACTACGATATTATATAGAGGCAAAAATTTACAAGCATTTGTGCGGCATGCATCTGGTAGTAGCGAACAGGACACGGGTTACGACAGTAAGTCCTATATACAACTTAGAGATAATAGGAGAGCAAATTGATATTGTAGGTAAATATGAGCAGGTACCTACCTAGATTTATCTACTAAGTAAAAGAAGGCTTCCTAATTTAGTCAGCATATCTAGCCTTTTTCATAATTTTTTATTGAAACATACAGTAAATGTTCAAGTTCGGTAAATGAGACTTCCAATAAAACAAAAATAACTAAATATGTATACCCTCATTTTTCTTAAATGTTGACAGCTCATTGCCTGCAGTGGGCACAATCCTTTCATAGACAAGCACTCATGTTTCAAACTATCGACATTAACTTTTTAATATCTGAATACCGGAAGACACGACACCTACGGATTTACAACCATCAATTATGGTAATAGACTATTGTTTTCTCTTTCAATAACATACACCTGTCCTTTTCTATTCATTTAGTTTGGTAAATTAGGAAGAATGAGATTGCGTTCTTTTTTTTTGTAAAAATAAAATAATGCTAAAAAGTTTATGATCTCGGTATTTCCTTTTTATAAGCGGTTTGTCTTGGTAGTTTATATTTAAATGAATAACTATTATATATATTAACTGTCTTTAAGTTTTCTAGTAGACGTTTTCATTATCTAAACAGCTATTAAATGGTACCGGCAGCCTAATGGCTAATGGGGTCGCTGCGTCGAACTTGCGATGAAGAGGTGGCGGATTCAAACCCTGGTCATTATACTATCGACGTGAACGCATTTTTAACACAAGTAATTTAGCTTAGCTGGACTGGTTCACAAGGATTAAGTCGTTTCAGTTAGGTACTGGTATTTAAAAAAATTGGTAATCGAAATTGGCACACATGTTGTAAAAATTTACAACGCAAATAAATTCATTTTGGTTTAAAAACACTCCCGCGTTAAAAGTTATTTTAGGCTCTAAACATACAGTCCGCAATTAAACTGTACTCTGACTGTAAATTCACAGTTGAATGCAGTTAGAACGACCGCAATAAAACTGCAAACCAACGCAATAGCAGTCGGTGTGCAGTTCCAACACTACCGATGAAGTCTGCAAACCAACTGCTCACTGACTGCAAATGAAAAATAGAAATGCAGTCCGTCTGTCTATAGCCTTACAGAATACTTAAGATACAGAAATCAAAACACAATATTTCAATTCGTAAAATCTTTTGATAAGGAGCATTACGTATTGACGTCACAAAATTATCACTAATTTGCAACAACAACTTACATGTGAAGCTTTGAAGTTTTTTAATTTCTATAATTGTTGAATGAAGAGCATCGCAAGATTCCATAATTGGAACGTGTTCCATACAGTCAATTACATGTTATATTGGAAGTTCCTATACCGCGGCGCAGGTCGTGACTGCAGCACGCGCTCGCCTCCAAGCGTAACACGGCAATGACTTTTTGTACTCGTACTGATTTGTGGGTGTTATCTATATTCAAAAATATTAACTTATTAATTGATAAACTGGGATTCATTCTACTTTTGTACATTTTAATTCAGTAAAAGATTTTGAAACCTATCATTCGAGTGCAATGCTTCTTAATGATTTAAATAATGGTTGCTGGGCTTTAAATCACTTTCTAGCTAACATTTCTTTGGTATATGTGGCCCCACCAAGATGTTCGGTGCCGAAACCAACCTCACCTGTAAGCCTTTGTACACCTAATGATGTGCGGACGAGGCCATAGAACTCTTCTTATAATTAAGATTTCTATGAACGAGGCTCTACCACAGGTCAGACACCAGTCGCTCCTATAAAAGCCAAATAAAGGATAGAGTAGAACAGCGGAGCCCAGGCTGTAAAGTGCAAGTTTTGGATGCAACCAGGACTAACGCTGTGATCATGAAAAATCGGAAGCAAGTTTTATGTACACTTAGTAGTGAACTTTAGTAACTCCTTGTGGTCCCCAATGTTTATGGTCGAATTTCGAACAAGGAGTAAACGCTAGTTTCTTCTATAAAGTAATAAAATTAATAGCTTTAAGATCGTGACTCTTGACCAGGCACCGGACTACGCGCCGCGTAACACCGGTAATGACTTTTACGAGCCAGTAATGATTTTATAGTGTAGGCGTTTCTATATTCAGGTAAAAGATTACAATGTTAACAAGTTGAGAGGAAATTAATTAATACGGACCGGTAAAAAACGAATAATCACTTTGATTTAGCCGTGGTTAGAATTTCTTTTTCTTTCTTTCATGTACAAAGTATTTTTTTAAATCACTATGTTTTTGTTACTACAGTCAAATTGATAATAGTAAATAGCAATAGCAATTTTTGTTAAATGTCCTATACTTTAAGAAGATATCGGGCTGTAGACCATACACTATGCCTTAGAGAGAACGTTTTACAATATAGTACCTCTAGGTATTACTGAAGTACCTTTTTATCTCGTAACTAGTATCTCCTAAAATTAAAACCGCTTTTGTATACCTAGGTAGGTTCTATTGTTTGAAAGGTGAATTAATCGGGAGTGTTCTTAGCTATGTCGTGGGTTGTTTATTTTATTTTTAGAGGTTTAGTTTATTATGCTCGGTATATTGTTACTTTTGTGCATACATTTAAATCGGAAAAAGTCAACATCCAGGACAGAAGTTGAACCCGCATACAGTCCCTTTCTAGGAAGAATACTCTGACCAATTGAGTTACCTGGGACCTGGATACGTCCAGGATATTCGAAATTCTCCTAAAGGTACATCTTAGAGCGATAGGAAAAGTAAGCATACTAATTGCTTCAAAATTTCATTAACTTTTATGTAATTTGTTAAATTCATAAGTGAATTTGTAAAAGTCTTTATTGCCTGGAAGGCTCTTTTCACGAGTAAAATACCTATTGCATTGCGAACCAGGGCCGTTACATCGATGCCTTAAAAATAATTCTATTTCGGGTCGCTAAGGTAAGGGAGAAAGATGGAGGTATATAACGACATCTCTCTCCCGCAGCTGAGCGGACTGAAACTGAACTGTTTTTAACGCGTCGTGGTAAGGCCCCAGGTATCATAAGTGTCATACCTATTATTATGACTAATTCAATTTAATTTATTGTCATAATATTTCATTATTGGTCATTAATGACTAATACTATTGATTGGCAATGGAGATGAAATATTATGCTATCATTTTATTTGAATTAAATTGCAACACGTTATTATCTCCATTGACAAAGTGTACCTTTTTTTTTCGTTCGGAAATCCCTACTGCGAGAATATATTTATGTACCTACAGTTACATTATTCTGTTTAATGGCCCAAAAGATGATAATAAGTTCTACGTGTACTACGAGAAACTTCTAGTTTTTTTTTCATATGGACTTGGCGCAATCCTAAACATAGAAACTTGGGAAATATGTAATGAATGCCAGTGTCAATAAATAATTTTATAAATCAAGTATTTTGCATATGAATTCAATATAAATGCAGCGTTTTCGTCATTTAGTCAAGGTAGTAAGTCCTGCCCTATTAAAATAGTGAAGGCTTTACTAAAGGCGTCTTTGGAGTTTTAGAAACTACACGGAAATCACAATTCACGGTAAATATGCCACTTTCCTACACTTGTGCATGTTGTAAAAGACCTTATATCTAAAAACCCACCATTTGTACACATAAAATCTCGAAATTACATAAATATTAGAAAATGTAACACTGCCTCGGTGCGTCTTTTCTCGTGTTGGCGCCAAAACTAGAACTAGAACCTTCTAGTAATTCTTACCATAGACAAAATCTCTTTTCTTCAGTCTTAAAACAACAGAGACACTGACAGATGAACATTTACTTTCATTTAATTGTTTGGGAACCCATACATCAACGTCATAACCTAAAAAAGTAAAAACAAGTGCAAAGAGGGCTACCTTCATTAGCAACATGGCTAAACGTTATTTTGTAACCATTCTCGGTACTGGACGCTTTTATGAGTGCAGTTACCGCTGGCTACGCCTAACAATTACAAACCCACAGATTTGTATCAGCTTAGAATATCTTATTACTTATATTATTATTTTCGATTTTTAGTACAAATAGTATTCTAGTAAAAGATTTATAGATAGCTACTACTACCTACCGACTAAGTTGTATGTCACTTAAATACGTATTTTTCAACGCAGTTTCACAAAGGCGAAATGGAAGTCTTCAAAATATTAATAATATTAAAACTTCGATTCCAATAACTAAAAACTATTCTTAAGACTAGCTGTTACACGTGAATTCAATCACGAGAACTTGACTCAAAAAAAAAAATCCCCCTACTATATAAAAAATAATTAAAAAACCGAATTCTCAGAGAATTAAAAAATTGGCAAAATAATCCTTTATGCTTAAAATTAAAATTATAAACGGGATATTTACCATGTTTATTATCTCATCAAATATCGGAGTCTCGAAAAAGATAATAAACATAGTAAATATCCCGTTTATAATTTTAATTTTAATGTAAATGACCATGTCAATCTATAATCAATCCTATATCCTTGTCAATAAGGTGGGCGAAGGAATAATAAAGAGTATGTGTCCAAATGCACTCAAATCCGTTCAGCCGTTTCTAAAACTTTCACATTTACCTATAGGTAAGGTACTTAGATAGTATTAGTCTGATAAATAGTACCTTTTTTTTTTTTTTTTCTCGTGCGGAAATCCCTTCGGATACCCCCCCCCCGCCAGCCAGCGGGGGCGGTTATGTCGGGCTTGAACCGACTAAAACCGCACGCCGTCTCGGGTCTTCAGACGCCGGGGTGTAAGGTTACCCTTAGAGCATATCCCTCGCACCCCGACTGACCCTGGGCCATCTCACCACTAACAGCATCGCTCATCCTGTCTCCTCTGAAAGCAGAGGAGTACGGAGAGCGATGTGTTCCCGCCACGTTGGGTATTGGCCGACGATCAATGCCAACCCTATGAAGGGGAAGCCATTGACCGCCGCCCAGGGTGTACCGGCGGCTCCGATTCCGTTCCCCCCGGACTGCAGCGGGATCGGAATCGGAGCGACACTCGAGGAGGTTACCCAACACACAGCCCTGATAAATAGTACCTAAAGTGCAGTGAAGATTCACTTTCGAAAAAAAGCCAAGAGAGAAATTCTAACAAGCTGTCAATTCTGTCAGTCATAGGAGTTCTATATTCAAATCAATCTTCTGCTAAGGCTGTAAGCAGGACAGTGTTAGGCACAGACATCGATCACACAACCACGCCCCGCAACCACCGCGACAACCGGCTCGCGATTAAACTTTTTGAATCAACCTATTTAAATTTCTGTTATGGAATTTGTTAATCTGTTTTTTAGATTATCTGTGGAATTAATTTTTTTTTTGTTTGTTGATTTTAAATGTTTTCTAAATTTAAAAACAACTTAACGGCAATTTAGCCTCACCTCTGTTTCAAAGCTAACAGTGACTTGTATAATGGATTGTGAGAGCGATAATCGCTACTTATAAAATCATAATAGCTGTTACCATTACCATAGACCAATATAGTATTATTGATCTATGTTCTTTCTTACCTAATCGTAATTTTTACCATACGGTACAAACTATAACTGAATGATATTTAATTTAAGAGTTTATTCTTTAAAAGCGTTTCAAATCATTATTCGAAATCAGTAACACTCTTATTGAGATTAAGCATTAGACTTTTAATTGACCATACCGTCGCTCTACAGATTTGGAAATTTAAGAAGATTTGCGAAAATGTAAAAAATACGGAAATCTTTTTACGGTGACAGAAATGTCATTACTAAAGGTGAGTTTAGAAAAAATCTTTTATAAATTCAGCTTACGGTTGTAAACTAGAATAATTTGAAATTATAATAACAAATCATTTATAAAATAATAACTCATATAAAAGTATTTTAACTACTGGCATGAGCTTAATGAAATAAAACCAAAACACTGGCAATTTAAAAACAGGTAGAATTTAAAAAGAGAACACGTGGAATGTTGAAATGAAACGGGCTACCATTTCAAAATACGCTTCCATGAGATTTTAGAAGTTAAATTACTATCTTTATGAACTTACGATGGCTTTTTAATTAATTTAATTTTGAGACTCAAGACTTTTTGGCTGAACGCTTTAAGTAATTTTTGACTTCCGTTTGTGTTACGCGTATCGAAAATGTATAATGTACCTATTCCGTAAGATGGATGTATTAGATTTAAATTTTTCGAAGAAAGATGCGTCATTAACATTATTAAGTCCTATGTAATGTTACAAGCACGCATTCGGTCTTGGCAGTAATCAATTAGAATTTCAAAATAATCATCACTAGAATTGTTAAGTTTATAGAACTTATTCGACTCCTCGGATATCCTGACAATTAAATTTATAATATTTACATGTGTACTTATTTCAAATAGCTCTCTAGAATCTGAGCGGCGCTCAGATTCTTTTATAATTTTTTTTGCAACCCGAAGAGGTTTTCTGGTCAGAACCCCATAAAGAGTATTCTGAGTTATCTAAGTATCTGATCTGTCTGTCCTGGACACCTACGGATAACTTGAAAAATCTTCCTGTATCTAGGATACTTCTAATTATTTTAACGATGCTTATGAATTTTAATTTTAAATTCGATTGCCATCTAATTCTCCATGATTGGATACCTGATTTCAAAACAGGAGGTTGAAATGAAAAAAAAAGCTTTAATATCTGCTAACACGAACTAAATTCCGCAAATACATTAATTAATCTTTTCGAAATACGTAAAAAACACTAAGGATAATGATAGCTCGGTACGCTCCACAATGAGGCATAAAATCACCGATGTCTGGTACACATAAAAAAAGAACTTCATAAAAGCATCATCCGCTGTCGAAAAATCAACTTAAAAGCTTGATCATAGAGTACAGATTTAAATAAATGTTTAGATTTTTTTCTTTCTTTGATGTTATAAGTTGTAAAAAATGTTGGATGTGCGCGCGCCGCCTCGGGCATGGCACGGGCCGCGCCGCACTCTGCCTAGAAATCTTCACTTCAAATCTGTGCTTAATGATTGCGTACAAGTCGAAATTACCTGTCAATATATATTGAAGTCCATTATTTTTATGTATTCTATTTAATTTTGAGTGTAAACTATAAAGTATTTACTATAAACTATTTAGTCTAGTAACATATTTTCTTAGGATATTATTTCAGCTGCCCAAAAGAAAACATTGTATACTTATAGTTACTCAAATTAGTGCTGTAGTTTTCTTTTGCACATTTACAAGACAAAACTAGGTATCTTCTGGCCTGCGGGCCTGGTTTGGAAGTTTCAACCACTGTGCTATCGTCTGCATACTCGAAGGTTATACTTTGAAACTGCACGGTGTATTAGGAGCCCACCAAGATCTTCGGGCCCAAGATAACTTTACCTGCAAATCCGTACACCTGCTGATTGACGGACGAGGCTCCGGCGCAGGCTTTCCTCTCGGGGTTCGGAGGTGCGGGTCTTGTTGCCGCAAACGTCAAATATGTCAAAGTTTTGAAATTAGAAAAGAGCTTCGGCGGGCCTCGGTCTCCGAGGCCTCGAATGCAATCAGAATTCAAAATCGCACGTATTTTTTGACCAACAAAATTTAAATATGTGACTCACAATACTAGTAGGTAAAAAATAAAACAAAATGATATATTATTGAAACTCTGGTCCAGTTTAAATGCATTTAACTTGTTATACACGTGAGCCATTTTGTATCTCTAAATCGGTATAAAATTATAGTAACCAATCATATGGCGATCTAAATAAAATTAAGATTGTTACAGTAACGTTCTCTAAAGACCCCTTCACACAACACGGTCTCGATAACTGGTTAGCAACTATCGAATAGCATCTAGCTAATAGTATGATTGTAACATAGATTTAATAATAAATTTCGGTTAGATTTAATAAGATTGTAATAAGAGACGCGTGCCTTAATGAAAAAATAAATAAAACTTGAATATACGGAGACGTAATTTTTTATCAAACGTCTGCGATTCTAAATTGTCCAGATTGGATATTTCCCAAGCTGATACACCTGCTGATTGATAAACGAGGCGGTGGCGCAGGCTTGAGTTAGCTCGGGGTTGAGAGATCAGACAGCAGTAGCTGCCATAAAAGCCGTAGAAGCCAAACTGCTTAACTCTAAAACATATCAAGCTGTAGACATACGCTGTGTGATAGATAGAGAGGACGCTCTACAACACCAAAGCAAACAGATCTAAGCCGGACTCTCACTCTTCCCTCGACGTGCTACATCTAAAGGCGGGGACTGTACGATGAGCCATTTACGTTTTATCGACTCGTAAATTCCAATTTTCTTTCTTTAGAAAATTTTGGTAAACGAAATTATTAGTATCCCAGCTAAGCTAAATTGCTTGTGTCTTGTCTTGTGATTTTCACCACAAAGACCGTCTTGATATACCAACTCAAAAACCAGGTCTTGTAATCACGAGTGTAGCAGCATCATATTTTTATTCATTAGAAATTCTAAATAAGCCTTGGGTTTCTACGAGACAAATACCCGCTATGATATGAATATATTACTCGTATATATTACATAATTTAACTGTAAACATATTTCTTTATATAAACTGAATCGCAAGATACTTTTCTCTACTCATCTAAGTGGAGTCGTAGGTGATTTCGATTTCGATTGTCGACGATGATGAGTAGATTTGACACCAAAAATAATGGATTAGTTACTTGTTCAAGACCACAAGGAAGATCAACGGTATTGGAGCCAATTCTGTTGTGCATCTTACTTAACTTTTTTTTATTTTATTTGTTATCACATAAACAAACAGTAGCTACACAGTTTATTTATACATGGCACATAAACCACTAAGGATTGCATAGTGCTACACACTCAGGCATGACAATTTACAATAAAGAAGCTACATAAACTAAACGATCTCCAAAATGTTTTTATTTGAATTTCGAAATTCATTCTATTTGACATCGGATTGAATTTAGACTTTAAACCAATGACTTTTTTTTTATATAATAGGCCTTCAGCCTAATCCTAAACATGGAAACAGTCTTGCCCTAGTAAAGTAGTGGGAGCTTTACTAAAGGCTTCTTTGGAGTTTTGGAAACAACATGGAAAATCACAATTCACGGTAAATATGCCACTTTCCTACACTTGTGCGTGTTGTCGAAGACGTTATGTCTAAAAACCCACCATTTTTACACATAAAAACTCGAAATTACACAAATTTTAGAAAATGAAACACTGCCTCGATGCGTTTTTTCCCGTGTTGGTGCCAAAACTAATAAACCAATGACTTCAATATATGATAGACAAGCAGTTCAGTACAAAAAGTATGTCACACTTCAGGGGTAAGGCAGGAACGGGGGAGTGGTACGGGACGCCTCACCATAGAGTCATAATTTTGGCACTCTACGCTACTTTTCCGATGTCAGGTGATGATCTCATATATCATAAAATCGTATAAAATAAACTTAATATACTCTGTGGCTACTGTACACAGCTTTGGCGCCACTTTTTCTTGTTGTCATAACAAGAAAAAGTGGCGCCAAAGCTGTGTACAGTAGCGTCCAAAAATCTATACCAATTTTTTTGTTCAGCACATCCAGTCTAGTACACATAATAGTCTGGAATAAAACATGGCACATATAATAAATCCCTGGAATGTGTTCCCATGGGAAGCGGGACCGGGATCAGAATTCCACGAGGGCAACTGCTCGGCAATATAATATTGCCGGAAGAAATAAAATAAAATTTCACCACATGAATCGCGAAAGAATCCGTTAATAATAGATTTGTTTCAATTTAGTTTACTAGTTTAAAGAGTTTTATGACAGCAGAATCGGCACCCTAGCGTAGTCTAACAGGGCCTTAACACTTTCAAAGCTGTCTACAATTGATGGACGTGATGATGATTGCCGTCAATTAACCCGTCACAGCGCTGTAATCTATAAATCAATATAGCCCTAAGATGATTACCTGATTCGATCGTTGAGAAGTCTATAGAATAATTTATGTTTATTGTTACAATACATTGCATGATATATATAATAAATAATAGGTAGTTAGCCTGAATCTGTTTTAACATGATTTTATATTATACTATTATAATACCAGACAATATATTCTCTATTTTTTTAAACATAAAAGTAACTTTATTAGTACACTAATATAGGTAATCCTTATTATAATTTGTATCACTAAGTAAGTGTTTTGTTTTGTTCTAGGTAAGCTGTGAGAAGAAGTTTTCATTTAAAAGTTGACCAACATTGTGATATTTAGTAACAAAATGACTTTCCGATGTGTTCCTACGTTTCAAACTGTGTCCAACGATAGTAACGCCACCTGGGTAAGTCACTAGCAACTCAAGTTGAATAGTCTTACTATTCGACATTAGGTGGCGCTAGTAGTACATTACAAAATTTTAATTTATAGAGATAATTCAAATAGTAAAATATGAATCAAGTAAAAAATTGACATTAAGTTACTATTTTAGATTGAAAATGACAAACTTCTGATACTGCCACGTTTTGAAAGTTACTTTAAAGCGCCATCTATTGCCACTAGTAAGTATTATATTATCGTGTAGTATACAAACAGTACTCTTAGTTACGCTATTCGTCACTAGATGTCCATACTTATTCAGTTTATATTTGGTTTACGCACAGTTTTTATATATTCTTTGAAAAACCGTATTCTTAATAGACCTACATTAAACACAACAAATAAATTATTCAAACTTATTTAAAAATAATTCAGCTAATATATGAATATCTAAAAAAAAATGTTAAAAAATCTTGATCACGTTTTGTGGGTCCATTAAAAAAAATTCGCACATCATCCAATAGTAATCATAGAAGTAATTTATTGATTTAGAAATCATCGTCTCATTGTACGCGAGCCATTGACACGTGAAGAGTTGTCTTGTTGACATGCCGATGAGCTGGAGCTGGTGACCTCGGTCCGCCCACTAGTTATAGGTACTCGGAGAGCACTACTTAACTCCACTTACCAATGCACGACTATGACCCTGATTTTTGATTATCTATGTGACTGCATTGATTACATGAAGTTACTATGATACTTTCAAAATAATATTCTGTCATGTTAAGTAGGCATACAATATGTCTATTTTTATCGAGTGGTCTCATTTTCAAATAGATTGTAAATATATCGAAACCTTGACGTTGTGAGAGTTTTAAAACATATTTCCTAAATAATAATAAATATTCTAGGACATATCACACAGCGCCATCTAGACTCAAACTAAGCAGAGGTTGTCATATGGGTTCTAGAAAGCGGATAAATATACTTAAATACTTCTTTTTGTAAATAAATGCATATTATACATAGAAACACCCAGACCAATGCAAATATACATATTTGCAATGAGCGGGAATTGAACCTGCGACCTCTGACTTAGCAGTCGAATGCTCAACCGCTACGCCACAGAGGTTGTTCATAGCTTTACTTTCTTTGCACTCTACTCATCTGAGCGCTAACACCGGTCCACTCTCCTGCTCTTCCTTTCCTTGTAGACGTCTATGGTGTCGCGTTAGAGCGCTCCACTGCTAAGTGAGAGGTCGCGGGTTCAATTCCCGCTCAGTGTATGAATATGCTTATTTGCATTAGTCTGAGTCTGTACCTAAGTATGTTTACCGCATTCTAGAGCCCATAACACAATTTAGTTAGCTATTCTTATTTTGGGTCTCTTCATAGCGCTGTATAGAATGTCGTACAATACCTACTTATTGGAAAAAAAAAATACGCGCGACTCACGTCTGACCCCAAACCCCTAGGGCCTTTTTTTTTTTTTTTTATCGTGCGGAAATCCCTTACCCCCCCGCGTGCCAGCGGGGGCGGTTATGTCGGGCTTGAACCGACTAAAACCGCACGCCGTCTCGGGTCTACAGACGCCGGGGTGTAAGGTTGCCCATAGAGCATATCCCTCGCACCCCGACTGACCCTGGGCCATCTCCGGTTTCGAGATGGCCCCCTCGGGTTTGGGAACCACGGTGTCCCCGTCTTGCCCCGGTTTGGGGGAGGGGCGCTAGTCGCCCCACCGTCCCGGCCTGCTTCTGCTGGGGTGACAGGTGGCCTCACCCGCCACCCCCAGGCCTGCGCTCATGGAGGACGGAGGTCGTTAAGCGACCTCCGGCGCCTGAGTTGCCTGCGACGCGCGGCGAGCAAGTTGCGGGCTCGGCGGACCGGGAGAGTTCTAAGTCTCTCCCGGGCGCGCTCCGCCCCCTCCTTCGCGAGCATTACATGCTCGCAGAAGGAGGCGGCGGCGGCCCACGCGCTCGCGCTCCGCACCATTGCCGCAATCATGCTGCCGAGCGAGAGGACTCCCACCCCGATGGCTGCCACGAGGTCACGCCTCGGCGCCTCCCACGCCGGGCAGTCCGCCAGCGTGTGCAGCCCTGAGTCCTCGCTCGCGTCGCAGTGATGACACTCAGGCGTTGGCTCCTTCCTAATCCGATGCAGGTGGTCCCCGAAGCACCCCTTCCCTGAGATCACCTGCGTCAGTCGGTAGGAGAGGCTTCCGTGTCGCCTCTCCAGCCAATCCTCCATGATGGGCCTTACCGCCGCTATTGCGGCGTGCCCTGCGCTTGGTTGCCCAAGTCGTTCCTTCCACTCCACCACGATGGCCTGGCGGAGCTGGGACTGCACGGCCTCGATTTCTCGAGGCTCGGGGTTCCATCCCTGCTCCCGCGCCTCCTTTCGCCACTGGTACAGTTGCGAAAGGGCTCTCGCTTCCAGGTCCCATGGCGGAGTTCCGGCAAGGAGACTCGCCGCCTTGAAGGAGATCGTGAGGTACCCTCGGATGACCCTGATGGCCAGAACTCGCTGCGGAGCGCGCAGCATCCGCACAGTTCTGGTCCTCAGGGCCTCCGCCCAGTTTGGGCACCCATACAGGGCCATGGACCGCACGATCCCCGCGAAACCCCTAGGGCCTAGAGTAAAGTCTGCGCCAGAGCCTCGTCCGTTAATCAGCAGGTGTTTGTGTGTGTGTTTGTGTGTGTATATGCTTACAAGAGTTGCATGGGACGTAGGTTTGTGCGCCAAAGATCTTGTTGAATCCCATGCTTACACCCCATGCAAGTAATGCAACCAAAAGCTGCTCACTGGAAATAAACGTAGGGTAAAAGTCAGAAATCGCTTAACACCAAACACACTAACAAACGCTCTTCACTTTGAAATAAATCAATAAACCATTGATGTATAAGTATTTTTGCAATCTTACATTTTTCAATTTTGTTTATTATTCTATAAAAAGTTATAGAGCAAAGGTGATCTGTAACTTGTTTACTAGCTGTATCTACACAGCAAGTTGTTTTAGTATAGGTTGCTCTATGGGCAACCTTTCACCCCGGCGTCTGCAGACCCGTGACGGCGTGCGGTTTTAGTCGGTTCAAGCCCGACATAACCGCCCCCGCTGGCCGGCGGGGGGTATCCGAAGGGATTTCCGCACGAAAAAAAAAAGGTATAGGGATAGCACCACAGACGGGCTTCCCCGAGCTGTGGTGCAAAATTTGTGGTGCGCAAAATGTATGACAGATTCATTTTCTTGCTAGATCAAAAAAGGGATTGGACAGCACTGAGTAAGTCATCCACTTGTTTCTTTGGGTCACAAGCTCAAACCTGAATCTGTCCGACCGAATAAAGGTACCTGTTCTACATACCAAGTCAATATAATACACATCTATCATAAAATAAAAAGTTCAGCACATAAAATTATCAAAATAAACCGACTGAAATATTCAACTAAGTATAAGCTCATTTTGCTCTTCAAGCTTTCAAAATCTGACTTATCAGAATGCGTACGCGCATAAAATCATTTCAAGCACACACACACCCACTCACATATTGACACACACACGTACCCACTCGCGGCAGGTCGCAATCAAACTGGATATGAAAGGAACAATGTTATAGATTCGCGTCCGAGTGCGAGCGGGAGCTTTCGACACAGTACACGCTAGAGCATCAGACAAAATCATAATCATCAACGTCATCGTCTAAATATTTTTGAGACAAAAAAAATAAAAATTCCGTTTTTTTTTCTTTAAACGGTTTTTCTACCTTTTTTTGTGTCGTGCGGAAATCCCTTCGGATACCCCCCCCCCCCCCCCCCACCACCATTAGAATTATGTATATCAATATTCCAAATAATTTTCAATAAATATAACTACCTCATCATCATCATCATCATCAACCTATTCTAATCCACTGCTGGACATAGGTCTCCCCTAAAGAGCGCCATAGCGCCCTACTACTTAACTGAATTTGCATAACATGCCCATGAACTTTATAAGACAAAAATAGCAATCAAAATATTGTGAAATTAGAAACACAATACGAAAAACATTAATAAATGAAATATTTTTCATATTTAGTAATGTTTAATTATTAATTGTGTAGATAATATATATGTTCCTTTTTTAATTTTTTTTTGAATTTTCCATACTTCATAGTAGATACGTGTAATACAAAAAAAGGGTTGATACAAAATATTGTACTCAGTTAGCCACTACAAATCTCGATCGCAAATGACGTTATAATTTTCCCTTGAGATCTTTTATAATGATTATCAGTAACTTTTTCATTTTATTTACTTATCTTATCTTAGTAATCAGAATCTGGATTTTTATGCCTTTTGAAATTCGTCACTATGAAATCTAATCTCCGCCTATATCACGCCTCCAGCACCTAAGGCTTTGTGTAAGGTAAAACTAAGGATGGCAGTGCAATGGTTTTTCCAACAACTATTAACTTTTTTCAACCTCATTGGATGGATGGAGGAAAATGAAGCTTATTAAAAAAGCAGATTTTAATTTTCAAAATGAACCCGTTTTATCTTATATTAAGGCTTTAAAACAATAAAAAACGAAACGATTTAATAATTTATTGTATTTATCAAATATCGATTTGATAAATACAATAGATATAAGTCGATTTACTATTACAAAATGTTAATGCATTAGTTGATCTGCATATTTACGGTGTTCTGTGCCACTCCCCGTCTTTATCACGTCTGGAGGCGGCGGCGGCGTGCGCTCACCACTCCATGTGATAGCCCCGAGCGACACGCGCACCTCGACCACCGCTCACGTGGGCCCGCGAGCCAACACTACCGCGAACACGCGACAACACTTAAATTCACTATTTACCATATTCCAATTTTAAATAATGAAGTGCGGTTTTTTATATTTATGTTTATTTGTGAACAAGTGTCAATAGTGCAAGGGTCATACTTTTTTTTTTCAATAAAGATATTAACCGCATGAGCATGCCATCAGAGTTCAGACGTAATCACATATTGGCTGAGCAATTTCCTATACCATCAATAATAACGGGGCAAGTAAACAATAACATTATTTGATGTTAGAGCAAGACGCACGCACACAAAAGAAAGAGATAAATCTCAATCATCGATCTAAGAAAATAGATTTCTCATACGAAACGTAATGTCGGTACAGTGATCGTGTAAAAGTTCACGATAGTTGCCTAACGCTGGCTGTAACAATGCAATATCGCCAGCATATATAGATCTTGTACAAATCGATTTTTGAACAGTTGTTCTTCTAAAATTAGAGGTCTTTGGGAAGTGGTTGGTTTATAGCGGTCGTCTTGTGGTAGATAATGATCTGTCGATGATTTACGGCTGTTAAATCGACAATAGCACGAGATAACCCCCAGCATGGCACACTGTGACCAATTAGAACCGTCTAACATTAGCCACGATGACTAAAATGAACGGAATCAACTTACACGACATGACTACCCGAGACCTTACAGTCGACGATATTTTCAACGAAAATTTTAACACGAAAAGAAAAAGAATACACATCGATTATGATACAAATAAAAAAACTGTTACATCAGATTCTGACATGCTAAAATTCGGTAATAATAATAACGTTATAGATAAAATTGACACCCCTCAGAATTTAAAGAGAAAGTCTAAGAATTTTGACAACTATGATATCGATAAAATCGTACAATCAAATATGATAATCGATAAAGAACCGGATAAAGCTATGAGACAATGCGGGAATGACGTCCATTACAAAAGTAACGGGCATTTGAATAGTGATATCAATGATGTTATGCCTATGGATGATGGTAATGAGTATGGTTTGAAGAACGGTAATGATTTAAGGACAGAAGAAGACGATAAGATGCTGACTAATAATGAAGGAGACTATAACATGAACGGGAATGATGACCACGAAAATGATGTAAGTAATTTCTTTTTAAGTCAACTGGAACCACATGGTCAAAATTTTCTTTTTTGATGATAGTGTCGGAAGTTTAGGCGAATATCACTCAAATTCCAAGAAAAATCAAAATACAACAAATCTTCAACAAGACTGAACTCACTGTGAGTTCAGTCTGTGTAAATAGTGACACCAGCAATTGAACATAGTTCGGGTACTTAGAGATAACTTACACTTAAAACTATAGCACCACCACCATCTTCAGTCTCCTTGTGACCATGACTGCTTAAAGCAACCGAAACGTCGGGTTCAGTGTAAATAATAAACTAACATTAAATAAACCGCGATAGAATCCATTAATATTAGTTTTATTTCAATTTCTTTTTTTTAATTTTGTCACAATGTAGGTAGGTTCTTATATGGGGCTAGTTGTCGACCTTTTTTTTAATGTGTGGAAATCCCCACGGGTTCCACACATTAAAAAAAACTTAATATGTCGGAATCGAACCGACTAAAAACACACGTTGTGTACCTGTTTCGGGGGATCCCGGGTATTCCCTAAGGAAGAAAACTCCCCAGGAACCCCACTAGGCATTGGCCTCACCGAGAAATGCACGGGGCCTAGCCACCACGGCAAGACGACACGTCACCGTCTCGGGCTTGCTTCTGCTAGGGCCAAGGTTCCTTCCCAGACATCCAGAACGACGCTCATGGAGGACCGCGATTAACGGTCTCCGACACCCTTTTGCGCCCTCTACGGGATGAGAGTACTAGTCCTCTCCCGTACTTTTCCGCCGCCGGTTTTGCGTTCCTCACCTACTCACAAAATTAATCCCATGTGCTCTCGCTCTGTACCATAGACAGAACCATGGTCTCAAGCTAGTGGCTTCCTACACTGTTGACTGCCACGAGGTCGTAGTGCCGCTGCACCCACTCTGGGCACTAATGTGTGAAGCGCATTATCCTCGCGACAGGTCCTGCAGTAATGCGTTAGTTATCGCCCTAGCAGAAGCAGACGGTGCGCCTGTTTATAAAGGAAGGTAGGAGGAGAGTGGAAAAGGAAAAACTGTATCCGCGTCCATACGAATACACTACTTTTGACTCTCGCTGTCAACTGTACTTCCATACGACTATTAATTGTAGATGGTTATATAAGTAGATAACTGCCCCGGATAGCGACCGGGCTCGCGGCCCTTTTATTAAAACCTAGAATGGTGAGACTAGCCTGTACAAATGAATTACGTGTCTAATATATAATATGTTAATATGTTTTTAACCTTATTGGTTACGTTCAGCGGTACTACTATTTTGGGAATAGATCTGCGAGGAATACTTAATACACTGAATAGGATATATGGGGCCTCATTTTTTATATTTTTTTCTTACGTGCGGAAATCCCATCGGATACCCCCCCCCCCCGCCAGCCAGCGGGGGCGGTTATGTTGAGCATGAACCGACTAAAACCGCACGGTGTCCTGCCCAAGTGTCCATTGCCGGGCACCGGGCCTCACTAAGATATTCGGATCTCAAGTTGACCTCATCTGCAATCGATGCAATCTGAAGGCCGAGGTCCTGGCGCAGACCTCTCGGAGTTAGAAGGTCAGACGGCAGACGCCCATTCACTCTTACCTCGTAAATTTGTTTCAACAATCTTCTTGATTTGATTTAAGTATTCTAGCAATTGACGAGGTAACCATTTAACTTCTGCACCGTTGCCATTTTTTTCAACAAGTGAAATATTTCACATCACCCCCATATTTCTGTAGATTCTAACGCCATGACATTTAGAAATGATATTCCACGGTTGTGACCGCGTCTAGCGTGCGCAGATACCGATTATTTCCACATTATAACCCCATTGTGATCGAATAATGGACGCACTCAACTATTGTAGAATTAGTTAACTATTGTAAGAAATATCGTCATCTAATCGAACCGGAATATCTTTCACGACAATTTCTGTAGATATGAACTTTTAAACTTTCACGTTCTGTGATATAGAATTATACATATCTACATTTTCCACTTGCTACGATACTGGTATATGCCTTGTGCTTCATCTAGTTTAATAACTTTTTCATACATGCTCATAGAACATTTTTAGGGTTCCGTTGCCAAATGGCAAAAAACAGAACCGTTATAGATTCGTCATGTCTGTCTGTTTTATTATTATCATCATCATAGCTATTTCCCAATTGTATAGCACCTGGGGCGCTTATTGTTTTTGATTGGTATGTCGGCTTCTACGGGAGTGACTGCCGTCTGATCCCCCAAACCGAGAGCAAAGCCTGCGCTAGTGCCTAGTTCATTAATCAACAGGTGTACCAGCTAACAGGTGAGGTTGGTTTAAACCCTTAAGATCTTAGGAAGGCCCTCATACACCCTATGTAGGATAAGTTGATATGATTACAGTCTGCATGGTCGAAATTGTTCCCACAAAAGCCAAAACTAGCTAAAATAACAAAGCAGCCAAGAGCGAGTCGGACTCGCCCATGAAGGGTTCCGTAGCAGCAAGTAACATAATACTGCTTTTTTTTTTTTATTTATATTTGACTTGATTGAATGAAAGGTAAATTGCGGTTTACGATTTATGACGTATTAAAAAAAAATACTTACTAGATCTCGTTCAAATCAATTTTCGGTGGAAGTTTACATGGTAATGTACATCATTTATTTTTTTTAGTTTTATCATTCTCTTATTTTAGAAGTTACAGGGGGCGGGGGGACACATTTTACCACTTTGGAAGTGTCTCGCGCAAAAAAAAATGATATTAGAACCCTCAATACCATTTTTGAAGACCTATCCATAGAACCCCACACGAATGGGATTGATGAAAAAAATTTTTTTGATTTTCAGTTGTAAGTTAGGGGAACCCCCAAAATTTTTGTGTCAAAATTTTAATGCGGTTCACAGAATACATCTACTTACTTACGAAGTTTCAACAGCATAGTCCTTATAGTTTCGGAAAAAAGTGGCTGTGACATACGGACAGACAGACAGACAGACATGACGAATCTATAAGGGTTCCGTTTTTTGCCATTTGGCAACGGAACCCTAAAAAGCGGACCCCGAGTTCCAAGATGAAAACCTCGAATGCGACTGGGACTCAACGCTGAGAAGATAATGACTAAATCAGGTTCTATTGTAAAAGCATATTAACACATAGTTACCTAGACGATACAACATAGTTTATCCGACATTTGGATCAGCAACCGCTAATATATCTTCAAATAGATTTATTTACTCTAATTTAAAAACAAAACCAGTCCGCAACTGAACAGCGGAATGTTGATTTTCAACTTTTTGATGGATTGTTCCTATAGTGTAGCAAATTAGCGTCTACTGAAGCTGATGGTCCAAGATCTCATTTTGAGAACATAATATCAACTGTTGCTACAATGACTTCTATGTACTTATGCTAATAGACAAGCCTTTCAGAACAAAAATTGTGTATCGCGGTGTCGCCTCTGTCCCATTCGGGTAGGCAAGGGCCTACACCCTTAGATATACCTACACCCTTCGCTTCCTTTCTATAATGAATACATAACATATAACATAACTTCACGCCTGTATCCCCGAAGGGGTAGGCAGAGGTGTATTACACACCCACGATTCGCCAGTTATATGTTAAGGTCCCAATGTAATAGGAGGCGAGCCTATTGCCATCTACCGGGCACATTATTAAGCGAGCGATAATTAACATTTATTAATGCACACATAACTACGAAAAGTCAGAGGTGTGTGCCCGGGGCGACTGGGGATCGAACTCGAGACCTTGTCTCAGCAGTCCGTTACATACGCCACTGGGCTATCGCCGCTTATAAATACACCTCTGCTTATCCCTTCGGTGATACAGGCGTGAAGTTAAGTTTTGTTATGTTCAAATATACTTGCCAGTTGCGGGTACTCTTGACCTGGCCGTCCCTTGAAACGTTCTCGATGTTATTAAGGCCTTACGCCTAGGTCGATCTTCACCGGGTTGCTTGACTTACGAAAAGTATTAGGTCTAAGGTGTATGGGACCCCACCAAGATCTGCGGAGCCCACGCCAACCTCACCTGCAAGATGGTACACGTCAAATTAAGTCAAATCAAGTGAAAGAGTACAAGAGCGGATTTTGGGCAATCAAGTACGACTGGGACTAACGCCGTGATGATGAAGACCGCGTCCTAAATAAGTAAAGAGACTTTTCAGATCTCAATATTGTTGCTTAACAGAATATTCACTAATATTCTCCGATATATTATATACGTCTCGGGGCGACGCTGAAGCCATCTACCGTAAACTACGGAAAACAATGAATGATGTTACAATCATTTTTAAACATTGTTTTTCATTACTCCGCCACATTAATTAATATTTACTAATATGTACGAGACTAAAACTTTGTAAGCATATAGAACGATACTCAGTGACCACAATAACCTAAAGGTTATAGGGTCAGGTGGCAACACTGGCTACCATTTAAGATTACGTAAGGGCCTGAGCCAACTTGCTACTTGTAACATCGGCGGCCGGCGATTAAACCACTTTTTGGGAGCACGATACCTCATTTGGAATCGACATCGTATGCACATGCAATTGTTAGACGTGGTGAACAAGTCGCTTTATAGTCGCTTGATGCAGTAACTGAACGGTACACTGCGCACTCACACAGATGCCAGTAGCAGCTGGTGCCTCTCCGAGTACCGATGTATCATTGGTTATTAGTAAAAACTACCAGTAAAAACCGATAGTAGTGAAATCGCGATGCAGTCGATACAGTCACTAAATCGCAAAATGCAGTAATCAGCGCAGAAAATTACAAAACCAAAATGCATTTCTGGCCTGGTTGGTCTATGTTTTGGACATAAGAAACAGGATAAAATTATTTATTGCTGTGGAAGGTAAATGCTAGTATCGAAAGAAAATTAATTAGGACACACGGTTTACTCGTTTGAATTTTGATCAGTTAGACTAGAGAAGAACTCCAGACCCTTGAGATAACCGCATCCAAGCAGTGTTGTGTATAGGGTGCTCCCATGAATTCTCGGTACTCGATGCGTTTAGAAGAGCTAAATAAATTCTAAACGTCATACTTGCAAGACTCGTTCAAAGCAAGAAAGTAATCAAACAATTTGTTTGCTTGTTGAACCGAATTTCCTGATTTTCACCGGGACTCCTGGTACTAGCTTAAGTCTGGTACCGGGAATTCTGTATCCCTCTTCAGCACCGGTACTGCAATCCCTAGTCGTGTAGTGTGGTGGTGAATAGGGTCACGTTAGATTGTGTGGTGCAAGGTTCGACAATATATCAGTAGCAGGTCAGATGTAGCAAGCGTTAGTATAGGCAATGGTAACCACTTATTTATCAGGAGGGCAGAGTGCTTGTTTGCCACCTTAGTGTTATACATAACTGTAAACATGTGATCATTAAAACAAAAGTACGACAGCACTGCCAAAAATGACCAAAAGGTAGGTACTGTGGTACCTGGGGTTTGGGTATGACGAAATTATACCACTTTAAGAGGAAAAGATATTATTTATTTATTAACCACTCGCACTTCCTACTTATATTATTAGGGAATTACGCGGTTGTTTTAACTTTATATAGCGGACTGGGACGTATAACGCGGACTTGGCCCAAGGATAGGGCTTAAAGCGAGATTCTTCTCAGGATACTTTTCTCAGCTTCAATCGGAACGGCTCCACTAGGCCCGTTCAGATCCCGAATGTCCAGGCCGCGATTGTTTTATATCGTTCCTAAATTAAATTATTTAAAAGGTACAATAGTTTTATTTAAACTCTGACACATGATGGCCAGGTAAACGAACCGTAGTGTGTCGAACGAGGTCCGAACACTACAGTACCTACCTAGTCACTCGAGATGACAAGGATGTTAATAATACCTCATACAACCCAATCTGTTCAATCATTTAAAAGAGATGGAGGAATAACGAAACTCACATGCATTCATGAGAAATTACGTTAAATCATTACACTCCTTTTGTAGTCAGTCGGGTGTAAACAGTTTCGATTCGAAACTGAAATTTTTTTTTCGAGCGGAAATCCCTTCGGATACCCACCCGCCGGCCAGTGGGCATACCTAGCATAGCAATAAAATCGTCGTCGAAAAAATAATAGAAACGATCAATTTATAACCACGAAACGAAAAAGTTTCGCACCTTTTCGTTTCGTGGTTATAAATTGATAGTAACCTAGGTAAGTCTACCACATTATTTATTATAAATGCGAAAGTTTGGATGGATGTTGTTTTACTCAATCACGTCAGGACAGTTAAATACATGCAATTAGCTTACACACATAATATATTTAAAGCACGATCGGCTTTTCTACCCGGAAATAGGTTCCTGTAGGTCAGGTACCCAAAGACAATAGCTACTTAATAATAAAAACGAAAACATTCCACATTTAAAATATGAACTCTCCAATAATAACCACGAAAGTCCAAGGTGCCGATATCTAGTCTCAAGTTTATAAAAAAGCTATAAACTCGTATGATCAATTAGCACGCGTATTTTTACCATGCACTCAACATAATATATTATTTATGGTATCTTTTGGAGTTTGTTGACCTGCGGCCAGTAAGTAAATGTGTCAAGCCTGTCTTGACGGTACACTTTTTGCCGAGAACAGAACCAGAATACAATGAGCTTTGTGTCGCGAATGTCGCGATTGATATGTCGTGGCATGAATGCTACTTTGTTTATTGTAGGTACACTTCTGTTTTAATACGGGTTCCGAGTTTTAGATGTGGGTTAAATAGTCGCTGTATTGCGAATTGTGTACTTCACTTACTATGAGTCTCTGAGTCTGATCCCTACAAGAGTTACGGGGCCCAAGCCAACCTCAACTGTAAGTGCTATCTAGGCCTAAAGTAAGAAAAGCTTAACTAGCTTGTGTTAAAGGTCCTAGAATGGGGATGTACATACATAGAAATAGATTTTTTTGTAACTTACGTATTACCTTTTATTTACCTACGTATTAAACATATCAATTAGACACACCCAGATCAATGCAAACAGACATTCATGCATACAACTCTTTACACTGAGGTGGAATCGAACCTGCGACCGAATCAGTCGAACGCTCTACCGCTTGTGATATATTATCTCTCGTAGATAACAAACGCATATTGAATCTGTGACCTTCCTTTGACTGATACTACATCAGTCACGTAAAGACAATTTGAATAAGGGTTCTTGCAACGGCTTGCCTATATCCGAAACAACTTTGAACTAAGAACAATGACTTCTAATTTGTAAAATCTGATCTAGAGCAGAGAGATCTAGAGCAATTTGTTCTACTCACCATCAAAGGCGCACAAAACCTTATAATATTTTAGGTTGGTAAGCTAAGGTAACCACCTTGACTAAAACCGCACGCCGTCTCGGGTCTACAGACGCCAGGGTGTAAGGTTACCCATAGGGCACCTCCTGGTGGTGAATCAAATTGGTAATTTTTTTTTTATACCACTTAGGAGGCAAATAAGCACGGCCCGCCTGTTGATAAGCAGTTACCGTGGCCTACGACGCAAGCGAGGACTCGGGGCTGCACACGCTGGCGGACTGCCCGGCGTGAGAGGCGCCGAGGCGTGACCTAGTGGCAGCCATCGGAGTGGGAGTCCTCTCGCTCGGCAGCATAATTGCGACAATGGTGCGAAGCACGAGCGCGTGGGCCGCCGCCACCTCTTTCTGCGAGCATGTAATGCTCGCGAAGGAGATGGCGGAGCGCGCCCGGGACAGATTTAGAACTCTCCCGGCCCGCCGAGCCCGCAACATGCTCGTCGCGCGTCGCAGGCGACTCAGGCGCCGGAGGTCGCTTAACGAACTCCGTCCTCCATGAGCGCAGGCCTGGGGGTGGCAGGTAAGGCCGCCTGTCACCCCAGCAGAAGCAGGCCGGGACGGTGGGGCGACTAGCGCCCCTCCCCCAAACCGGGGCAAGACGGGGACACCGTGGTTCCCAAACCCGTGGGGGCCATCTCGAAACGGAGATGTGGCCCAGGGTCAGTCGGGGTGCGAGGAGGTGCCCTATGGGTAACCTTACACCCCGGCGTCTGTAGACCCGAGACGGCGTGCGGTTTTAGTCAGTTCAAGCCCGACATAATCGCCCCCGCTGGCCGGCGGGGGGGGGGGTATCTGAAAGGATTTCCGCACGAAAAAAAAAAAGTAAGTAAGTAGATGTATTCTGTGAACCGCATTAAGATTTTCATACAAAAATAGAAAAAAAAACAGTAAATTTTGGGGGTTCTTTAGAACGGAAACTCAAAAAAAAATTTTTCATCAAACCTATACGTGTGGCATTTATGGATAGGTCTTCAAAAATGATATTGAGGTTCATAATATAATTTTTTCTAAACTGAATAGTTTGCGCGAGAGACACTTCCAAAGTGGTAAAATGTGTGCCCCCCCCTGTAACTTCTAAAATAAGAGAATAATATGTACATCATGTATATGTTATACATGATGTACATTACCATGTAAACTTCCACCGAAAATTGGTTTGAACGAGATCTAGTAAGTAGTTTTTTTTTAATAGGTCATAAATCGTAAACCGCAATTTACCTTTCATTCAATCAACTCAAATATAAAAATTTTACTTGCTGCTACGGAACCGTTCGTGGGCGAGTCCGACTCGCACTTGGCCGGTTTTTATTTAATTATACTATAGGTACAATAATGAGTTAGCTTAGTTTTCGGTCTGCAACATTGTCGGATACCTACATTGGCGGGAATATTTTTTTTAAATAAGCATTTTGAATGTCCGTTCTTTCTTACGTCACGTAATTGCCACATATTTTAAAATACTTCAACTCAATGCCGTTGATCTATAAAAACAAATTAGAATATAATCGTCGGACATCTAACTCGACAAAAAAGGCTTGAACTAGACAATCTGTCTGCTTTAGACCTTATTGTATCGTTATCTCAATCGTAACATTACTGATTCAACGACCGGTGTCTTGTATTTTTGCATAATTTAATCTTTGGAAAAATTGCTTATGCCACAGAAGTCTATATTCCATAAATGTAAAAGTACAAAAAAAAGCAGCGATAGCCCAGTGGCGTACGTAACGAACTGCTGAGACGAGGTCTCGAGTTCGATCCCCAGTCGCAGCGGGCACACACCTCTGACGTTTCGTAGTTATCGTGTGCATTAATGAATGTTAATTATCGCTCGCTTAATAATGTGCCCGGTAGATGGCAATAGGCTCGCCCCCTTGGGACCTTAAAATAACTGGCGAATCGTGGGTGTGTCATACACCTCTGCCTACCCCTTCGGGGACACAGGCGAGGCGTGAACTTATGTTTTTTTTTCTGTTTTTATGTTATGTAAAAGTACCCTTTTTTTTTTTTTTTTCGTGCCGAAATCCCCTCGGATACCCCCCCGCCGGCCAGCAGGGGCGGTTATGTCGGGCTTGAACCGACTAAAACCGCACGCCGTCTCGGGTCTGCAGACGCCGGGGTGTAAGGTTGCCCATAGAGCATATCCCTCGCACCCCGACTGACCCTGGGCCACCTCCGGTTTCGAGATGGCCCCCTCGGGGGTTTCGAGATGGCCCCCTCGGGTGTAAAAGTACCCATGATATTTTGAGACAAAGACTTCTCTCGTTGTACATTCAATGGCCAATCCCAGTATTTCCAGTTTCATCCAAAGCTTGCAATTTGAAGTCGGGGCTCCTCTCTCCTACATTATTTGATTTATTTTGACTTATACGAGAGTGATTGCCTTCTGCCGAGTAGCATGTGAGGATTTCTTATCTTAATAATAATCTTTATTTGACATATAGATATTTAACATTTAACATGTGTGAAAATGCCTGGCTCCCGAGCTAGTTTCGAAAAACTGTATTACAAAAGCTAGTTGTGTTTTCCCCTCATTGGTCCCGACGATCTTGGTGGAGCCTCACCTTACATCGTCCTAGGAGCACCTAATCTAAATAAAGGAAGTACAGATAGATGATGCATTTCAGGCTTTAAGTTTTTTAAACTTGCATAATAGCAATGATTATTGCACAAATATAAACTTGCATAAATAATACATTAAGTATTTATTAAGTCCAATTAGCAACAAGTCTTATACGAAATAATTTATTAAATCTTGACTGAGCAATTACATTAAATTAGAATTTTTGGCCTCGATTGTGCTGCAACAGCAAATGTTATGATTTTGCACGGATCTAGGAAAAATCCATGATTTCCATGTATACTGCTAGCCTACCTATACGGAACAAAACATTAGTAGCTCGAAAGACCATTATTCGACTAGCAACAATGCGCAAATTTTTGTAACTGTCATATAGATGTCAAAAGATGCACTATGAGGTTACAGACAAGTGTCAGAATTCATTAACTCATTTTTCTAAGGTTAGCAAATTTGATTATCAAAATTTAACATAGGAGTCATTGCTAAAATAGGCTCTCGTCCTTAACGTAGTATCAACAATACAGTTGGTGAAATGTCAGTGTAGAAGTACAACTTAACCCTTTTTTTTACGTGCTGAAATCCCTTCGGAATTGCTGAATTCCCGCCGGCCACCGGGGGCGGTTATGTCGTGCATCGACTAAAACTGCACGGTGTCCTGCCCAAGTGTCCATTGCCGGGCACCCCGGGTAATCCCTCGAAAGGATAACCCCAGGGTTAACGGCGGACCTTGGCCGCCAGCGCGACCTCACCTGGTGGGGTCGGGTTTTATCCCGCGTCGGTGAGTAGGCAGGCGTGTGTAAGGACACACACGACACACCTCCGCCACGGCCTACTTCTGTAAGGACGGCGAGTCGGCCAGCTGCCGTCCTCAGGCCCCGATCATGGAGGTCGGTAGTCCTTACAACTTAACCCTTCAGGAATATGGATAATATGGAGTGTATTATATAAAAAGAGATCGCGATACATATGTAATGCATTTTGAATTTCCAATTTAGAATGGGCCTCAGAAACTAGATTAACGAGTTAATGAATTTTGACACCATTTGTAGAGGTACCTTTTGTAATGTCAAATGTATGACAGCTCCAACAAGTTAGTGGTCATATTGTGGTCTTGGATCAATAGTTATTAAAACTAGAAGTCAACCCTGAGTAGGATTTTAGAAATGATTAATAAGAAGGCTAGCAAAAATCCACAGTTGAGAAAAGGCTCTGGCGTATGTCAAGAGGTGCTAATAAAAAAATATGAAATCGATACAAATTTTTTGTTCTGTACAGCCAGTCAAGTAGATATAAATAGATAGAAATAATTGCAAATTGTCTGTTTTAAGTATCCGCAATAGTTACGGCGCGCTGGTGCGGTATTTAGTCGTTTCTCATTCCTACCCAATTTCCACTATACAGAAAACCTTTAACCTCACTAATGATTATTAAATTAAATTCAATCAAAATATATTATTCCTAACGAGGCCTACTGTTCAGTAGTTAACTAGTTTTTTAAATTAACATTAACGGTGTATGCTGTTAATTCATCAGATACTATTAGTCTCGTAAAACTTGCCCGACTACTGTTTCACAAGCTAAGCCAATTATGGCGATAACGGAACTGGTAAATATTACGTCATTTCGTTGATCACGACCATAATATATATTAGCGGAGAAGACTTTGACACGGGCTTTCCTATCGGAGCTGGGAGGTCTGATGGTAGTTGCTCCCGTAAAAGCCGTATCCAATATCCCAAACCAAAAGGAGGAGAAGAAATAATCAGACTCCGAGTTCCAAAGTGAAAGCCTCAGATGCAACCAGGACCAACGCTGAACGCAAGAAAAATCTGACGCATGTTTTAGTTTTTTTTTTTTTAATATTTAGGACACGTCAATTTGGCTTCACCTCGCTTGATGGTAAGCTGAAGGTAAAGTCTCAGGAAAGAAGGTCACCATTACATACACGTACCATTTTAACAATGGTGGCACTCAGCTTGACGGCCTCATCAGAAGAGGATTGTTGTCGCAGCACCGCGTGACACCCACCGGTCCCACTAGTGCTGCGACCACAATCTGCCCGTCTATGCATTTGCTGACCCCTGAACGCAATCAAATCGAAATTGGATTACTATGGAGGGCTTTTCGCAATCGTGCACAGTGGTACATACCCGGCCGAATTTTGTGACATATTTGGTGTTTTTTTTTATGGATGCTTATTTTCTTTCAACATAAATATTTGTTTGAGATAAAAAACTCCTGCTAAAATCGACTTTTGTAGAGAATTCTCTCTATCGCGCAGCGCATGTATATAGCATGACATCGCTTCAGATTAATAGGCCCGCTTGACGTCGCAAGAGATGATATGGGTGCCATGGTCCATCAGTCGTGCAAAGTAGATAAGAAAAGCTGGAAAACGGGGAAAACGGACCCAGTGCTGCGGAGTGGAAGCCTCGGATGCAACCGGGATACACGTCAGGATGATGATGATAGTGAGATTGATAGGCCAGCGGTGGACCACAATTTCAATTCAATTCAATTGCTGGGAAGTGATAATGTGGTCGACGATGGTACACGCTTACCCTAAAGCTACCCATTCACACGAGACTTGTTAACGCTGACGCTCAAAACTTATCTCCATGTATATGTCACACGAATGTTTAATATGCCTTGAATTGCTTGTAGCTCTAGTTACACTGGTCATACACTCCACACTTCACCCACGCTGTACGCCCCTGTAATCTTACAAGTAGGTGCCCCTGCTGCTGTTTCGACGGGAATATGTACTTGCCTGTATCAATGACAATAATTTAATAATGTATTGGTAGTTACTATAGGAAATAAAATGCTTTGCCTACAGATGAAAATAGTGGAAAGTGTATTTTTGTTAGTCAAAATTTCAGACTGATACCATAGTCAAACCGTTTGCATGGTGTTGTTCTTGTTTTACATTGTTTTTGGTTCTAAACTCGAAAAAGTACATACAATTGAAAATAAACTATTAAATGTGATATTTATAGGTACTTACCTAAATAATGACGGTAGAAGACACGATTTTATTATGATTACGTGTCATAAATAGTTACGGATCCAATTATAGTGGGGAGAACAGTAGGTCCATCTCTGTATACTCTATAGCTATTTGTCATTTTCTGACAATAAAGATAAGGTGAAGCGGCGACAGCTGAACCCTTTCGAAAATTATAAATAGTTATTGAATTGAAATACAAGTATAAAAGTGGTTAGGTCAGGTTAGGTATACCTACTGACCGGCTATCCGGGGCTGCGCGGTGCAGCGGTGTAACCAATGACTTCTACTTCTATGTATACTTACTAGACTGAGTGTAGGGAACAAAAATATTGTGACCACTATTGTAACTATTTTTTTTCTTCGTGCGATCGCTTCTTTTTTTTGTAGTTGTCATTCAGATGACATTAAAAAAGGCGCACTACGACTATACAGATACTGTGCTTAGGTGTCAAAAAATCACTAATTATTTTGTCTAGTAACTGCGTCCCTTTCCAAATACGAAATTCATTCTCGCCTAACATAGGAACCGTGACACATTTTTTGTTCTAAATAGCTTGTCTAATATACATAGAAGTCAATGTTTGTAACATGTTACGTTACGTCGTGTAACACCTGTAAATACCTATCGTGAAGTAAAAATAGCCAACAATTATACAATATGATAGTAGACTAATAATCGTAGAACATTAAAAATACTACATCCTATAAAACATAGTAAAATCGTTAAAGCTGCTAGTCTACCCGCAATTTAAAGTAATTTACAGAATTTTATTTTAGAAAGGCAACCGAAAACCGCTAATTTCGTTCCTGACGTACAAATTGTGTTTACTGTCAGAATTATTGAATACGTTGGTGATTACTTTTTGCCATAATTCATGTGTGAGTTAATGATACACGTACTTTAATGTCTTTATGAAATAAATGATCGATCGCATGGAAAGCGCACTCACCATGCTACTTTAGCCAGTCAACTTTTTTTTTTGTCGCATAGATAGGTACTCTTGTTATAAGATAAACTATCCGGGCGTTAAGGGCCTCCCACCAGCCAGTGGGTGCAGATGTGGCGGGGTGTGTGTTGGGTAACCTCCTCGAGTGTCGTTCTGGCCGGCGGGGGGGTATCCGAGGGGATTTCCGCACGAAAAAAAAAAAAAAAAAAAGGGTGCAGATGTGGCGTAAAACACTCTTTCAAAGTTATGTAGGTACATAGTGTAGTGACTTGTCAACTCTCGGGATTTTATTTTTATTTCATTTTATTTATTAGGGACAAAAAACAGTTATCCGTTAATTCAATTAAATTTTTAAGCATTTTGTATGCTTACTTTTTCCTAAAGATTTAGATCGGAGATTTAATGTATCGGAGAATTTCGAATATCTGGGACTTGTCTAGGTGGCTCAGTTGGTCAGAGCAGAGGTCCCCCTGTAAGGGACTGGTCGCGGGTTCAAGTCCCGTCCTAGCTGACCTCTTTTTCCGATCTAAATCTTTAGTTATGCGTTACATTACATTCTTAAAAACTAGGCATAACACTAAAAACGCACAACCCACACACCATTGTCCACGGAATTATAATTTTGTTTAAAAGAGATGGACGCAGAGTTTTACCCACACAGATTACAGTACAGTACAGTACATTACAGATTTTTTTATCTATGAACAGATAAAAAATCTGGGATAAACAAAAATAATGGAAAAAAATACTTGATTACTTTTTTATTTGTCATTCCTGTGTATATCCAGTATATTTTCACCTGTACATAAATAAAACGTTCTTTTCTGTTTCTCGGTCTGTCTGTGTGTTCGTTTACTCTTTCTCCTCCTGCACATTTTATACAATCCCTTCAGTAGGTGATATTTAATTTTGTTTTTCTTTTACGCTAGCTGCTGCTGTCTCACAAGTATTGGTTTTATTAAGGAATTGCAAGTTTGATACGTTTATGACATTTCATTTAATAAATCATTCTACTATTTAGGTGGAACAAAAAATATTCTTTTTTATGACTGATACGAACTATACTTAATAAAATGTTACAAATAAATAGGCAGTCATACTTAACCTGTAAATTTTCTTCCAGTAGATTAGAATTTTACGAGTAAAATTCAAACAGGCAGAAATTATAATTCTTCTCCAAGGCCTAGCCTACGCTTCACTTCACGGAAATGCCGTCGCGGATCTTCCGCGTGGGAAAGCCAATACATGTTATAACACTAATATTACGAACGCGAAAGTTAGGGTGGATGTTTGAATGTATGGATGTTTGGATGCATGGTTGTTACTCTTTCAGGCAAATCTGAATGCAATTTGGCACAAAGATAGATTATAGCCTGGAATAGAACATAAGCTACTTTTTATCCCGGTTCCTATGAATCGTGGGAACGGGATCAGTATTTTACGCGGGCGGAGCCTTGGGCAACAGCTAGTTGCATATAAATTACTAATAACATTAAACATTACGCGGAAGATTGTATGTCAAGTGTAGGCCTACGATCCGTGTTGGACGAAACATCGTAGATAACAGAGAAACTTTGCATTTTATTGAATGGTGTTCACACATTAACTTCTCAATTTATGACCAGTGACCAACTCAATTTTTTTTCGTGAGTAAATAATGAGATGTATCTCGATAGCTAGGAAGTACAAGTAACATACCATAATATCATCGGAGTTCTGAATACCATTATTTATTTTATCGTATACTTTGGGCTTACCCGGGGTGCCCGGCAACGGACACTTGGGGAGGACACCGTGCGGTTTTAGTCGAGACACGACATAACCACCCCCGCTGGCCAGCGGGGGGGTATCCGAAGGGATTTCCGCACGTAAAAAAAAAAAAAAATCGTATACTTTGATTGTTTGATTTTCTAGCCAATGGTATCTTACTATTAGTTTAGATGCGAAAGTTTGATGTATGGTCATCCATACATCAAAGCGATTTAGGTGATTGAATAAAAAACATCCATATGTTTTTTTATTCAATCACCAAAATACGGCTAAACGGATCTGGATAATATTTGGCACGGATTAATTATAGTCTGGAGTAGCATATAGGATGTCTTGTGATCCCGGGAATGGCTGGCGGGGTACTAATCGAGTGTTGCCAATGCAATGGCAATACGCAAAGATGTAGTGTTCCCCTTATTGACAATCCATATGGTACTCTTATAATTGACGAGCATGAAAATAATATAAAATATAAGTAATATTTCTTTCAATATTGAATTGTGTTCAAAACACAACAAAGAAACAAATTATTGTTATGGGTGTCGGTAGCTTTTTTTTTTTTTTTACGCGCGGAAATCCCTTCGGATACCCCCCCGCTGGCCAGCAGGGGCGGTTATGTCGTGTCTCGACTAAAACCGCACGGTGTCCTCCCCAAGTGTCCGTTGCCGGGCACCCCGGGTAAGCCCTCGAAAGGATAACCCCAGGGTTGCCGGCGGACTATGGCCGCCACCGCGGCCTCGCCTGGTGGAGTCGGGTTTTATCCCGCGTCGGTGAGTTGGCAGGCGTGTGTAGGACACACGACACGCCTTCGCCACGGCCTGCTTCTGTAAGGACGGCGAGTCGGCCCACTGCCGTCCTCAGGCCCCGATCATGGAGGTCGGTAGTCCCGGGCGTAGATGAGTCTGCGGCGACCTCGCCGCAGACTGCGAAACTCGAGGGGCAGGGTTCTCTCCCGCTCCCTCTCCGCCGTCTCTTTCGCGAGCATTACCTGCTCGCAGAAAGAGGCGGCGGCGTGCCACATGCTCCCGTCGGAGACCACGGCCCTCACCATGGTCTCCAACGAGAGAACGTCCACGCCCAGGACCGCAACGAGATCCCGGCGTTGACTCGCCCACGCAGGGCACTCCACCAACGTGTGGAGCGCCGTGTCTTCGCCAGGATCCTCGCAGTGCTGGCACTGCGGCGTTGTCTCCCGGTGAATGCGCCATAGATATTTACCGAAACACCCGTGTCCGGTAAATATCTGGCACATCCGGTAGGAGAGGTCCCCATGGTCCCTCTCCAACCACTCCTTCATAATCGGTCTCACCGCCGCAATGGTGGATTCCCCCCACCTTGGATGCTCAAGTCGCACCCTCCATGTCTCCATGAGTTCCTGGCGGAGCAGGGACCGCTGAGCCCTGATTTCTCGGGGCTCCGGCCTATGGCCCCGCTCCAGCGCCTCCTTGCGCCACTGGTACAGCAGCGCAAGGGCTCTTGCTTCCAGGTCCCATGGAGGGGTCCCGGCTAGGAGACATGCCGCCTCGACGGAGATCGTGCGATACCCCCTGATGACTCTGACGGCCATCGCCTTTAACGGGCTGTTTAGAACAGCCACGTTGCGGGCCGCCAGAGTCTCCGCCCATACGGGGGCCCCGTACAGGGCCATGCTTCGCACGATCCCCAGGTACAGTCTCCTAGTGGGGGCGTTGGGTCCCTTAACATTGGGCATCAGCCGCGATAGCGCGGCCGCAGCCCCCCTCAGTTTCGGGACCAGACTTCGGAGATGTGTCGTCAGCATAACACACTATGCTGACACCCTCAAGCAACGTACCGCGCAGCACCCAGTCGTATCCGATGTTCCACAGGAGTGGCCCTAGGACCGACCCCTGTGGAACACCGCACGACACTTCTCGCCGCCCTGGCCCTAGCCAGCTCGGGTAAACTATGGCCCTCTCGGATAAGTATGCCTCGACAATGCGGCGGAGGTAAGGAGGCACGCCGTGATACGCGAGCGCCTCCCTAACGCAGCTCCAGGGTAGGGTGTTGAAGGCGTTGGCGATGTCTAGAGACACCGCTACCACCACCCCACCCCGCGAGACTACTTCCTCCGCCAGGCGCCTAACGCGCATGATCGCTTCCACGGTGGAGTGCCCCCGGCGGAAACCGAACTGATTATCCGCCAGATCTGGCCCCACGTCCGTGAGATGCTCGATGAGGCGCTCTGCAATAATACGCTCAAAGAGCTTGCACACCTCGTCGAGCAACACGATCGGCCGGTAACCGGATGGCTGATCCGCCGGCCGCCCCGCCTTTGGAAACTGGCCCCTTTCGAGGCATGCGCTAAAAAGCGCCACCAGTCGAGGCCCTAGTTCCTCAAGGGCCAGGACCCATGCTCGGCCTGGAATGCCGTCGGGTCCGGGGGCAGTGCATTTCCGGGCTTTAAGCCGGAGCACTGCTACCCCCAGTTCACTCTCCCTGACTTCGGGCACATCGCTCTCGCTATTATCAGCGTCAGGCGCCTGAGGCGGAGCCATACGCGGAGGAACATGCGCCTCCGCTCTCGCTGGGAACAAGGAGCCCAGTATCCCCTCCAGCCGTTCCGGCTGGAAGCTCTGGGTCAGTAGGAGCGGATTTTGCCCCTGACCGCAAGGTAAGGGCGCCCCCATGGGTTCTGCTCCAGAGACTCCAGCAGCTCTTCGCGGGCCCGCCGTTTGGCCTGCTTAATTGCTACCTGGAGGGTCCTCTTGGCTCCCTTGTACGCCTCATATAGCTCCGCCTCTCGGGCTGCCGCATCGTATGGGTGGCGACGCCTCCGGCGAAACCTGGTGTACTGGCGGCGAGCGGTCACGCACGCTGCTCGCAGCTGTGCGATCTCCGCTGACCACCAGTACACCTGTTTCTTTGCCGGGCCGGGCTTAACCCTAGGCATCGCCGCATCGCAGATATGCGACATGGCTCTCCGGAACCATTCAGCCTCTGCGTCGACATCGGCAGGCCTGGCTGGTGACGGTATCCAGGCCTGCACAATGGATGCCTCCAGGAGAGCCTCCCGATCCAGGCGTCTGAGCGCCCAACGTGGATCCGGGGGGTTCGCTATAGTCGGCGGTAGGTTAGGTGGAGGGGAGACGTTGAACCGAATGTACCTATGGTCGGACGACGTCTCCTCCTCCTCCACCACGCGCCAACCCTGGACGCGGCGGGCAAGAGCAGGGGTCGCGAATGCAACATTCACGACCGAACTGAGCCCCCGCCGCTCCCAGGTGGCGACACTCCCCCGGTTGAGGACCTCAAGGCCACGGGTGTTGGCCCAGTCCTCCAGAACTCGCCCCTTGGCATTGGTTTCCCGGGAGCCCCAAGCCAGAGACCAGGCGTTGAAGTCTCCCAGGACCAAAACAGGGCGAGGACGGCACGCAGCGAGAACGATGTCCAGTCCAGCGAGCCATAGCTCAAGCTCATACTGGTCAAGGCTTGGCGAGAAGTAGACGGCCACGACAGCCAAACCCTCATAGTCCGCCGCGACACAGCCTCGGCCCCTTGCAATGACTGCAAGGCGCGAGGTGTCCGCGGCGGAACCCCCGAAGACGGTCGCTACGCCGTCCAGGTCCACCGGGCTTCCGGGGTGGACCCAGTACGGCTCAGCGACCACGACCACATTGATAGAGTACAGAAGATCCTGAGCACCGGTGCAGTGGTTCATGTTCACCTGCAGGATGCGGATTGGTGTGTCCATTAATGGACGTCCATCTCCCCATCCCGCCGCGAATGTGGCCGCTCTTGAGTGGCACCCCCGCTACCCGTTGCGGACGAACGGTGCTTTGGCCTCGAGGCGGCGCAGGTACGGCTGTCCGCCCGGTGTTCCGCCGCTTTACCCTCTGCTACGCACTTGTAGCAGCGCGGCGGAGCATCACAGGCACTGGCCTTGTGGCCGGGCTGACTGCAGCGGAAGCACCGATCCCCCACGGTGTCTCCCGCTGTGCACTGCACTCCCACATGCCCCACGGCCAGACACCTGAAGCACCTGGTCTCGCGAGGCTGCAGGAGTTGCACCCGCGCCTTTAGGAAGCCCCCAATGAGGAGGCTCCGTTCGTCCGCAATTTTCTGCGCCGCTGCGACGGGGCAGTTGACGACTGCCGTGCCGTGACCGGTGGAGCTGAAGCGGATTTCTCCAGCTCTCACCTGATCCCGGGGGCAGCCGCCCGCCTCCACGACGGCGGAGATAAGTTCCTCCGTCGTGGCCGCATCATCCAGACCCGAAATGCGCAAACCTGCGCATTTATTGGGTCTGGTGACGCGGACTGCTTCCGCGTCCAGCGACTCCCTCAGCTTGACCGCTAGGGCGTCAGCTTTGGGGCCGCTGGTGGCGCCGGAGACCTCGAGAAGGCGAGCTCCGGTGCGAGTAGTCTTGCGCCGGAGCCCACCCTCAATCTCGAGGGCCTTAAGGTCCACCGAGGCTTTCACCTGCCTCAGGACCTGGGCGTACCCCACGCCCTTCTCCACACCCTCCGTCGTCACCGTCAGGACGACGGCAGTGGAGCGTGGGGCGCGGAGCCTCTTCGGTGCCTTCGCCGCAGCGGCTTTGGCCGCCTTCTTAGCCGCCTTTTTGGCGGCTTTTTTTGCCTTCTTAGCGGCTCCCGCTACCACCCATCCCTCCCCTCTGGAGGGACATTCGGGTGCAACGGGAACGGCGGCTGCAGCAGGGGCAGGGGTGCCACGCTTTATCCCCTTTCCCTTCCCCTTCCCATTAATCTTAGGAGGCGTTGGGTTTGCAGGGACGGCGGTCCCCGTCTTGGGACCGGGACTTCCGCTGGTGGCAGCCGCAAAGGATGCGGGCCGCGCCAGCGGAGGACGGTACGCCCGGTCCTCGAGCACGCCAAGGCGCCTCTCAATCGCCGCCAGCAACTGTGTCACGCTCGGTGCAGATGACGTCGCTGGCTCAGGCACTTGCTTGGGCGCCGGCTTAGGTGCCGATTTAGGCGCCGACTTTGGCACCGATTTGGATGCCTCCCGCGGCGGCCCAAGAGCCCTCGGCTGGACCGCCGCCTCTTGAGCTCTTGGGGCCGTCAGGGCCTCCGGGGATCCCCTGACCATCTGGGTCAGTTGTCTGACCTCCTCCCGGAGGACCTGCTGTTGCTCCAAGGAGTTGGCGAGCTCAGTTTCCAGGCTTGTCACCCGGGCCCTGAGCTTCGCCTCCTCCTCGGAGACGCTCCTAGCAAGGAGCTCCTCCAGCGCTGTCCTGGCGACGGCGACGTTTTCCGCCACCGTCTTTTTCTTTCCCGACACATTTTTGGCACCTTTGATTGATTCCGTAATGCGGGCAAGCGCTGCGAGGAGCTCCCTCGCCGCGGGTACGCCTTGGTCCCTGCCACTGGGTAGTGGAGGGACGTGCACGGGTAGCTTCGGCACTCTACCCGCGGGAGTGGCCAGCATTTTTGCCGGCCGATCGTCCTCACTCGAAGAGACCGCCCGTTGTCCGGAGGAGCTTCTGCTCCGGTCGAGAGACGGTCCACCCGTGCGTGGCCTCTTCTTTCGGAGACTGTCCGTCTCCATTTGGCTGGGAGCTGACTCGCTGTCAGTCCCAGCCAACGACGCGACTTCTGCGTCCGATTGTACGCCTATTGGTAGCGGAGTAGCGGGCCTGACAAAAGTGGACTTGACCGACCGCGAGCGTGACCGCAGCTTCGCCTCCTGGTCTTTCCCCACTATCTCCACATCCTCCGTTCCGTCAATTTCAAGTCCGATATTCGTAGCCATTTCATCATTAGATCCGTCCGGTTTGGGTTGGTTTTTATTATTTGTGCTCATAATATATCCCACGAGTATGGGGGAAAGATGGTCCATCCAGGCGGAGCCCCCTGCACCTGGATAAGCCTATATACTATGGAGGTCGGCTGGTATCCATAGGTTTTAACGACTTCGCTGTCGGGTGTTATAGACTTTTCCTTGTCGTGGGCCGGCCAATAAAGGCAAGCCCTCCGGTCAGCAAGTTCCCAGCGTACCCTTCTGGAGCCACCAGTCAGGTCGTTGCTGATCACCTACCGATTACGGAACGCGAGAGGATGGCTAGTCCTCTTTCACCGGCGGCGGCACAAGTGCCCGTCGGCCCCTGCGTTAGCAGTGGGCCAACCCGCCCCTGGATCCCCCAGGACCCTACGGTGGCCTCCACCACTAACAGCATCGCTCATCCTGCCTCCTCTGAAAGCAGAGGAGTACGGAGAGCGATGTGTTCCCGCCACGTTGGGTATTGGCCGACGATCAATGCCAACCCCATGAAGGGGAAGCCATTGACCGCCGCCCAGGGTGCACCGGCCGCTCCGATTCCGTTCCCCCCGGACTGCAGCGGGATCGGAATCGGAGCGACACTCGAGGAGGTTTGGGTGTCGGTAGCTTAGTAACTAAGGAGTCGGATTGAGAGGATCTCGGATTCAAACCCTGGCCACTGGCCTGGTTAGGAGTAGGTTCCCGTCGGTGGCAACATACAAGCAATTTAGCTTAGCTGGAGGGATTAACGGGGATACTAGTAATTTCGTTTAATTGTACACTTTTTAAAAAAAACTACTAAAAATAATATATCTTTAGGTGTGTTATTTGTCAATTACTTATTTTATTTTTTTCACACAAACACCATTAGGTACTATTAGAGTAGACTGAAAAATGAACGCCGTCGCTCAAATGTCTATCTGATTGATATCTTTGGCGCAATTTTGAGGTTATAAAAAAGATTTTTTCCGTGCCATTTGTTGATAAATTACTGATAAAAGATAACATACGATACCTAAGTAATAGTTATTGTTGGTAAAAACTTGTTTCTAAAACAAACTATCTTCAAATCTCAATAAGCGTTTAACCTCGCAATCATTGGAACGCGTCGTTGGTCGCATACTATTGTTATTAGTTAAAAAGTTTCTGCGAGACCTCCGCCATAGCCTTTTAACTAAATCTATCCCTGTCGGGATGTACTGTTTTGATGACTACAAGACAAGCCCCACTAAAAAATCAGAACTAAATTTGAATCATTTGGCGGAGTCTTGGTCAGCCCATCTTCAACGGGTTGACTTTCAATACACCAAGTTGTTATACATTAAGTGATTCTAGTTCAATAAACTATCAATTTAGCTATAAGATTAGATACTGGCGTTTAATGAACGGGTTAGTGGCATTATTCGTCCAATTAACTGGTTACTTAAACCAGTTGACTGCGACTTATACATAAAAGTCTCGTAGGCTACTTGCATTGTTGCTATTGATGTAAGCAGAACTCACGAACTGGCGTCAAACTGATAAAACCGAGTAAAGCTCTAAAGTAGGTACTTATTTATTATTGCTGACCAACTATCGAGCAATGACCGTCAAACATCTGTTATTTATCGTCAACCCACGTGCTGTCTGTCTCGCAAGTAAACTGTGCAATAGGTTAATTTTATTAACAACAAACGTTATATCCATGACGATTAATCAAAGAGCTCCGGTATTTTTTAACAGACATAGATAAGTTATTTTTTTGCAATATTGTCTAGAGGACACCACCCACATTGACATCCGACCTTTTGAACTTATGATCATTAAAAATCATTTGTATTCATTTAATAATTAATTGAAACGCTATTAAAAATATTAAGGTGTAGACTCTGGTATAGATTATAATGAAGTATTCATTATATCGGTTCCATTTTTGAAGATTTACTTTAGGTACATAACGCAGTCTTTGGATAGTCATTTGGTGACCGAGCCGACCTAACTTGCACCTGCACCGCCAGTAAACCTGCAGATTAGCGATCGAGACTCTGGCATAGGTGTTCCTCTCGGGGTTGAGGGTCAAACGGCAGTCGCTCCCGTAAGATCCAAAATAAACCCACCAGGAGAAGTAGGAGAGTTTACGCCCCCTAGCAGAAAGCCCTCTGAAGATAGAGCCTACTGAAGATCCCAACCCCAAGAGATAGCCTGTATCAGAGCCTCAACCGGGTTGCAGGTGGCGTTGCCTTGGGCCCTGAGATCTTGTTGAGGCCCCAGGCATCCATTTAGCACTATTTACCATCTTAACAAAATAAAATAAATTTAATAACTTTAAGCAAAAATGCAAAGCTAGATTTTTTAATTCAATAAATCCAAAACTGACTTCCATCTGTTGCTCATTTTAAAATACTATTACACATTCCGAATAGCCCAATTAAGCACAAGTATCGCTATCACTGGGCCTTGATTTAAAATTTAAAATTAGAACAGATGAGGCGATGTAATGAATAACTGTCCTCAACTTTTAATGGCCGCGTAAAGATTTCACATTGCCAGTCAGGCCAGTTTGTTTTCTAAGTCATCAGGGACTTAATTAAACATTACGATATCCTGTTTGCGACATGAAAATGGTATGTATTGCAGAATTTTGGCAATAATTCGATATTAAATGGTGATTAGTTAAAATGCCGCTATATTTGGTAACAAGGTCATTTAGTTTGCTACCTAATACCTAAAGGAGACATTGCAATGCATGGGCATTGCAATGTCTCCTTTAGGTAAGGAAGCTTTATAAATACAGACGGTAATATACGCTATATTTAGATATAGCTTAGGCTGAAAAGTTCGTTTGTTGGAAAGCGCATATCTCCGAAACTATCAGTGCGATTTAAAAAAAAAATTGATAGCTCAGTTCTTGGGAAATTTTATAGGATTTAATATTAGTCTACGACCCATAGGAGCAATACGTTTATGGCTAGCAAAACGCACGTGGATAGGCGAACCAGGATGGGCTGTTAGTATCTTTTTAATTATAGATGTAGACGATATTGTCGGAAGTTTACGCGATGTTACACATTGAAATAAAACTATTTTTAACGGATTCTATCGCGGTATATTTGATGTTATTTTATATTTTACATTGATCCCCGTGACCATGGCTGCTGAAAAGCAACCGAAACGTCGGGATCAATGTAAAATATAAAATAATATCAAATAAATCGCGGTAGAATCCATTAAAAATCGTTTTATTTCAATATGTATGTAGATTTCATAAATCGTAAATATTAAAAAAAAAAACAATGTTTAGTTGGTTTGTTCTTATTTTATGTGGCAGCGCATAGCGTTCATCGGATTGCGGTAAAACTCCGTCAACTTAGGTCAACTTATTCCTTGCACTTGCGCAAAACTTATAGGTATACCTTATAGGATCTAATGACCAGTGCTGCATTCGGGTCTTAGGATGTCTTTTTCATGCGAATCCGGGACAGGTTAGTCAGTTTTTAATATTCTTGACTCTAACTTTTAATAGATTTCAACACGTGCGTAAATACTAATTCAATTATTTCTTTTACTTTTTACCGTGACTAAGTAGTTCTTAGACTCAATCAAAGAAACAGTTATAAATAATTATTGGCGGCTACCGGATTCGATCCTCGATAGTTCATAACAAAATTAGAGGTTAAACATTTGTCATAATTCTATATTCTATCGACGTCATTTATAATCACCAAAGATTATAATTGGATTCCCACCGGTGGGATTGGTTGCATAACCGTTATATATCCGAACGCATAAATCATAGGCCGAATCTAATCGCTGCCCTTGTCTGTCGATGACAAGTCTTATTTTCTTCTGTCTTATACTTGACACCCAGTCGTGACATGATTATGCCACTTCCGATGTGATTTCATAAAATATAATTTCATAAAACCTGTGAAAGTTTAGTTTTGTTGCGTGGATTAAGGGAAGTTGTTTTTAACTAGACAAATTTTTTTTTATATATTTTTAATAATTCCAAGACAGTGAACTGTGTTGTGTGTGTTATATTATTTTTAATAAATTTAGCGCGTGAACATATAGATTGACGCCAAAAGAGCATTATTTTCATTTCTAGTACTAATTTCTGGTACTTTATAGGTTGGTTTTGCCTATACTCTTAAAAAACTAAGAAAAACTCTATTTGACTCACCGACACTAATGACATAACATTATAATAAATTTGCCGCGTATTTACGGAGGTACATTAGAGCTTTGTAATTAGGATTAATCGACATACAACCCAGTATTTTAGGGCTACTCATTTCGTAGCAGACCGTTTTACACCTGAAAACTAAACAAAACATCCCTACGACAGCATTTGTAGTCCTTACGCACAGTGGTGACACCTCATACAAATTTCGACAGTGGTTACGTATTCATATACATATGTACCTACCTACATACATACAAGCTCGTTTATACTTATAGAAAGTTGCTCCCAAATCAGCCTGCTTGTCAACATTACTCAATATCCCAACCATTTTAATTTTACCGTCCGAGAAGGAACTTTGAAAGAATTTCAACCTTAGTATTGCAAAAATAAGAATCATAAATAGTTTTTGGATGTAATATTAACATTGTATTATACACCTTTGATTGGACACTCGCGGTTTTTAGGATTTGATTTGAATATAATATAGTGCACAATGAGATTCGAGACGTTGATTAGATTTTTGATTTAATATTTGAGTTATGTTTTTTGTCATGCACAAATTAATGTAATGTGTAATTTGATCTATATCAGAACTGTCTATGGTACACGTGGGTTCGTTTTTCGGTTTACTTTTTTAAATGATTTATTTGTAATTGGTTTTCGAGGCCTATGAAATGAGTCATGAAATGAACAGAGACAGAGAGGTACACTCGTGCCAGTCATGTCTCTTGACTATAGTCATTCATTTATATTTTATATTATTTTTGTAATCTTCGGATGACAAATTTAAATTTTTTTAGTTTTTGTTTACCATTTTACAGAAAGATTTAGAGGTAAGATGGTCAGTAACTTGGAATGCGTTAAGCTAATACCGATCGCGGCTGTACTCTAATACCCCGTTTTCGGTCCCACGTAATAGCCTAGTAACATCAACATGGCTTTTTCCGGACGTTGTACGGCTGCTTATTTTTTAAGATCAGGAAAGAGAAGAGCACTAGCTCGACCAGAGCATTTTTGCCTGTATGTCTTTCTGTCTGTTTGACCTGGCTAACCTCTGGAACGGCTGGATTAATTTTAACGGGACTTTCACAGGCAGATAGCTAATTCAATTAAATTTTTAAGCATTTTGTATGCTTACTTTTTTCTAAAGATTTAGATCGGAAAAAGAGAACATCTAGGACGGGACTTGAACCCGCGCCCAGTCCCTTACAGGGGGAATGCTCTGACCAACTGAGCCACCTAGACACGTCCCAGATATTCGAAATTCTCCGATACATTAATACGTCTTATTAAGCAGCCTATATTCTCAGATAGCTAATGTTAATAAGCATAACATAAAGTACTTTTATTTTAGAAAAATGAATTAAGGTTCCGCGTAAAAAAATGCCCAGCCCATATCTAAGTCTACGCGGATGAAGTCGCAAGCACCAATAAACATAACATAACATAACAGTAGTACCTTTTTTTTCCGTTCTAAAATCCCTTCGAATATCCCCCCCCCCCCCCCGGGTAGCGGGGGTGGTTATGTCGGGCTTGAACTGACTAAAACCGCACGCCGTACTAAATAAATTACAATTCCAATCGTTTCAATTTTATAGCATTCTTTCATATAAGGCTTTTCTTTTTTTTTACGTGCGGAAATCCCTTCGGATACCCCCCCGCCGGCCAGCGGGGGTGGTTATGTCATGTATCGACTAAAACCGCACGGTGTCCTCCCCAAGTGTCCGTTGCCGGGCACCCCGGGTAAGCCCTCAAAAGGATAACCCCTCATTTTGTTTATTCCTTTCCTCAATTAGTTTGGAGTCCACTTCCAATTTATTCTGGCACGGGTGTTTTTGAATAACTCGGTGGTCTGACCTGTGGAACCCAGGATTGAACTACCACTAAACGCTAAAAGTTTAAACTGATCTACCAGTTTCATAATAAATTGTTTTTTGATGTGAATACGTCTCTGAAATGGTTTACATAAGTGGGAGGCAAACCAGAAAACTTGATGATAACAAAATCGATGGGCCTATAGTTTGGTGTTAGAGCCATATGTCTATCAACTACACCCAATAACTAAAGAATGAAAAAATAACTTAAAAAATCGCTACGTGAAATGAGGTTTCGGACAAACTTCGCCTTTACGTATACGTATTCATGGTGTTCACATAACAAAATTTTCAATATTTTCGAGATCCACATGAGATCGAGACTAGATTGAGACTGAATTTTGAATATAAGTATATATTATATAGTCCAGGGCAGTTTAATTGGAATTGAGCGTGATTTCTGCAATTGATGAATTCCACTATAAAATAAGTTGAATTTGAGCCAAAATTTCAAAAGTCGTAGTCACTTTGCAAAGCGTAAACCCGTATTACAGGTACTGGAGACTTCAGATCTGTATTTAATTACTGTAGTTAAATTATGAGTGCTAAGTAATTTACCTATTATATCAACACAACGGGTATGATCCATTGGTCAAGACAGCGTCGATCAAACAGCTGAGCACAATGGGCGGGCGCAAAGAATCAATCACGCACTTCCACGAACATAACGGTTGCATGGTGCGCGCGCCTTTTTACTTTCTTTATTGCGTTCCTTTTTCGAAATTTCGTAATTAAGACCTTTTTTGTGAACGAAAAATATTTTGTTAAGAACGCGTTTTATTTCCTCGCCAGTTGATTTACTGAGCTATTTTGATAATACGTGCCCTTTTGGGTAAGGGTATTTAAATTACATAATTTTAGACAGTTTTCGAGTGTTCCCTGCCCTGTATTAATATAATCTGTGGACATAGTGGATGGTTTTCGCTACCGAAATAATACAGACATAACTTCACATATCTAAAAAAGCGGCGATAGCCCAGTGGCTTACATAAAGGACTGCTGAGACGAGGTCTCGAGTTCGATCCTCAGTCGCCCGGGCACACACCTCTGACTTTTCGTAGTTATGTATGCATTAATAAATATTAGTTATCGCTCGCTTAGTAATGTGCCCGGTAGATGGCAATAGGCTCGCCCCCTATTACATTGGGACCTTAACATAACTGGCGAATCGTGGGTGTGTAATACAACCTCTGCCTACCCCTTTGGGGGTATTACCCCTTATTCTAAAAATTCGTAATTTTTTATATCTGCATATATACTCAAGCCTTTCTTCCTTCGGATATGTAGAGACAACAGCCCGCCATAAGGTCTACCATAAAAAGAAGTAGCAAGCGTAGACCTAATATAGCATAGAGATAACCTTTTCCTGAAAACTAGTTTACGAATTATGCACTAAGACTAAAAATAATAAACTTTTATTTATGTATCAACGGTAATACCTCGTAGATATCCAATCGGAAATATGTACGAGTATAATCTCACTTCCATTTAAAAAATACCGAACACAACTTACTTTCTCGTTAGACGTTTTTAAAGTTTTTTTTGTTGCACTTATTTTCAAAAAGCAATAGAACATACATTTGAATTACGAAGGGCATTAAATAAATAGAATTCATATTTCCGGTTGAGAGGCTGCCAACTCGGCACCCCGCCATCTTGCCTCAGGCGATATAGCCAATCGGCGTGCGTTCTTTATTCAAAAAACTACTTTTATCACAATGCATTTTTACTTTTCTATAGGTCTGACAGTTTCATTGTACTTAAATTTAATTGGAAATTCGTGCTTAAATTATTTGGAGTACTAACACATAGGTACTCCAAATAATTTAACATAATTTTATTTAATGAATTATTTTTAGTAAGTAGGTATTCGATATTCAGTATGAAAAAAAGGTATTTAAATTTCAATTGAATAAATTACATGGGTTCAACGCAAAATATGTATAAAATCAAATAACACGCATGGCACAAAAAACTCAAGTCACTTAATCACGAGTTTGTAAATAGCCCGAGGGCATGAGGGTCCGAGGAGGCAGGTCTTACAGCGGATATTGACAAAAGTCACTTTGGAAAGCCTTTGAACCCTCGAAATGTTACCAGTAAAATAAGGACACTAACTGTTTTTTTCTAAACAAAGGCTTAGTTGTAAAACAGAAAAATATCCTTACAAAAAAAAACTTTGACCATGCACCGTCTTATTTTTTTTAGGTTCTTGAACATTCAGAGGTTATTGATGCAACAAAGATAATTAAAAATATATTTTCCGTGCGGGTCCTCATTTTTGCGAGTCCTGAGGTCACCATCATCCTCGAGCCCTTGCAGTTGCGTAGAGATATTGTTTCTTTGGCAGTATTTCACCGCCTCTACCATAGCGAGTGTTCAGATGAGCTCTTCCAATTAGGCCCACTCTCTCCTTTCCTATACAAAACAATCCGTGCAAAGCTGAGGTATCACCCTCAAACGGTGCAAACAATTCCATCAAAAACCAAGCGGTTCAGCACCTCTTTTCTTTGCCGCACCATCGAGACTTGGAATTCTTAACCAGCACACGTGTTTCCTTCTTCCTACAGTCCCGGGTCCTTTAAGCGGGGCGTGAAAATGCATATGATGAAGTCAAGCTGAGTTCTAACATTGTAGCATTATCGGTGTCCATAATGGTGACCCTCAATCCTGGGACTTCACCTTTAGCTTACCATCGGGCTAGGTGTTGACTACTTTAAAAAAAGGGCAAGTTGAATTGTAAAAGAAAATAAGTATAGACAAAGTTCACGCCATGATATCTTCCTATTGTAATATGATCTTATACTTATCATGATATATTATATCGTTATAATTATTCTGTCTACGCACCGTAGACAGAATAATTATTTTGAATGGTGTGATTATTATATATGTAGGCACCTACATATCTAAATCTCCCTCAAGAATGCAATCCTTTCTTACATAAGTTTCATCTCTGCTATATATTATACCTATAACTGAATGAACCTGTCTTAACGGACCCACTCTCATCGTCAAGGCGAAGCATCTTGAAGTTTATAACCATACAACGTAGTTTTGAAAATCTGATGATGTTAATAATTATATAGCGTATTGTGCTATGTAACTATATTTATCTTGATTGCATAATATGTAGAGGACTACGGAATGTAAAATATAGAGTGCTCTTAAACGGTTACAAGCAGAAAGGAATGACTGTGAGAAAAGACTGTGTGAAACATGATAATATGTAAAATTTTAACAGAGAACAAGCTGTAAGGAAATTTCAGTTAAGTAACAGCTAATCCGTAACGCGATTTATGTTGAACATCTTAACAGCATTGTGGCATACCCGCAGACTTCCTCTTGATTAAATGGTTTATTCCCATCCTGTAAAATATACCGTGTTGAGAACCCTTTGCTAAGAAATCTAAATACCAACCACCGTCTCCCTTAAATACCATACGGGCTAAAGTGGCAATTCTCGTTCATCAGATCCTCTAAAGTGGAATAAATACTCGGACTACTGGAACTAATACATTAGCGTTAATAAACCGATTGCATTTGTACATAAGGACGTAAGGATCTCGACATACTCCGCTACACACGAATGATCGCCAATCGCAAACGTGTACCTACCTACTAATTACTCGACTCGGGTGGGGCAAAGTTACCCTGGGTTTTCGCACGAATGACACGTGAAGTTGGTTCGAGAATATTGATTAAATTAATTTTATAGATATAGAAAAAACTACAAATGCACATGAAAGTGAATAGTTGTTAGAAAAGAGCGCTTAGGATTTTTGCTAGTTGAGTCTTTTTTATACACTCTAAATTTCTCATGTTCACCATCTAAGCGATGCCCTGGTCGCATTCCCGACTTGTACCTCAGAACCTTGGGTCCACTGCCTATTTTGTGTTTAGGGGAGTGGACCCTGGGCTAAAATGCAACCGGGATTGACACTCGGAAGGAGAAGAAGAACGGCATTAAAACTGGTCAGAAACAAAATTGGTTGATAAGCAGAGGAGAAAAATATTCACTATTAATGTTCCTTCCCTAATACTCTTATATAAAAAAAAATATAATCATTATTTCTAGCCTATGTTAGAAATTAGGTACTCATAGAATATGCCATATTATAGACAAAATTAAATTTAATTGTTCATTGCACGGCCTACTCTAACAATATAAGTACATACAATATAAACTATATACTTCATAACTTTCAGACATTCATTGATCGCAACAAATTAAACTTGAAGTAAAACGATTAAATTTTATTAGAGTCCAATATGTAGTCTTTACATTTATTTGCTTTTCAATATTGAGAATTTTTAATTTAAAACCACGACTATGCAAAGTAATTAAATCAACTTGTTCAGGTTTTTTGAAGCAAAATATTATGTATTTATTTTAAATATTCAATCATTACATTGTATCAAGTAAGACAGTAAAATTAAAGCTAGACGAATTTTATTCTATTTAAAATATAAAGTGACTGAGTAAAGAACAAATTTTTCGCATAATTACCATAACATAACATAACTTCACGCCTATACAGGCGTGAAGTTATGTTATGTTACCCCCGAAGGGGTAGGCAGAGGTGTATCCCACGATTCGCCAGTTATGTTTAGGTCCCAATGTAATAGGGGGCGAGCCAATTGCCATCTACCGGGCACATTACTAAGCGAGTGATAATCAGCATATTTAGTAACAAATAAAACTCATTTCAAAATTGTGCACGTAGTACCTGCCCATTTCATAATAAAAAGGGTCACATAAATCGAATATCAATCGTAAGGTTGCGAACACATGGTTACCCCGAGGGCGGAACGCCCGCCCTCCGGCAGTCTGTGCCGAACACGCGACGCGCGCGATCGTAAACCAGCTTTTACGATTTTTACCGATATTTATTCTCGATCGATCGATTATAAATTTCTATTTGATCGATTATTGTGATATCAAAAATACGTTTGATTAAAAATACATTTTCATTCTTTACATATCGATTCTCATTATTTTAATTACAACATTGATTCGTTAATATTAAACTATCGTAAGTGTAGTTAGTAAAGTTAAATTGTAATGCCAATTTGGAAGGTAGAAGAGTTACCGTTATGTATCGTTAAGAAAGATTCATCAACTACTAGTTTCTCTATTTAACAGTAATTTGTTATGAGCGTGCTGAATCAGTTTAATTGATTTTATTTGCAAACGATATTAAAATTTAGTGATGGGCACGAACGCGTATCGCGGTAATGATAACGATAAACCTAATTGTCTAAAATTAATTACATATGCTTATTAAATAAAATAAAAATGCCGGTAATAGCAATAATAAGAGGTAGCCATTACTAATAGCGTGTTCATCGTTTCGAGCGCTTGGTAATAGTTATTGTCTATTGCGGGCGGCATTTGTTTATCTTTTGTTTATACTTTCGCATCCAAAGTGCTGACCAATTGATTAATATTATTGGATACACTTTTTACAAGGCTGGGTATACTTGAAAAAACTAGGTCCTCCTCCTAGGTCACTATTAGAGAGGTATGTTGTGCCGCGAATAGGTGTAGGTTGCATCTCATTCAAACTCATCTCTACCGATATAAATTCACCACTCAGTAATAAATAAAAAACTATGCAGTAGTCGGTATTCGGTCATCGAGCCGGCGCGCAAGGCAGCAATTTAAAAAGCAATCACTAGCCGATTGTATTCAGAATCACCCGCCTTTTAAGGGACCGGTAATTATCGATACTCGAACATTTACATATCGGTTTATGGAAACATTCGCTTTCACTTCATTATTACGGTAATAAATTGGTTTTGATGCGTATTTTTAGAGCATCGATAATCTGGCACTAATCTTGATTCAAATCAATTAAGTAACGTATTTGAATAATTATTATATTTCGCAGCTCGTGACTGTGTTATCATCCTTATCTGTGCGCAATAAATAGATGAACCCACCAATAAATATTGGGTCAAAGCCGGCATATATTTAGATATGCTTATATACAGTTAATTGTATCAATCAATTGAGGCTTTGATTTTTATTTTGTTACAGTAGCTATTAGGACGTAACTTCAATTTCTTATATCTTTTATGAAAGTATATTTTTAAAAAAGGGTACATATCTAAAATATTTCACTTAGTGTGTAATTTACTTAGTGAGTATAAATATGCACATAAATTTGATTGAATAATGATTTATGTATCTGTGCAGCGCGTCACAGAATTCACAGATTTGAGGGTCGGCAGCACACGTGGGCCGTGTGGTTATCTGTCACCTAAGTGGTATAAAAAAAGATACAGCTGTCTGTGATGTATGAATAATAAAGAAACGTATTCTGTTTTCGAATTTATCCCTTTGTATAGAATACTTATACTATATATTATATAGACTGGTACAAGAATGATAACATGTTATGTTATGTTAGACTGGTATACTAGTGCCAAAAATATTAGTATTTAGTAGCGTACCTATGGATATAATCAGATAATCTCCTACTTATATGCCTAACAGTAGTCATAAAAAGTGTAAAGAAACATAACTTCGAACTATAATAATTTATTAGATAGTTTCCTTCCGATTTTTTTTTTAATTAGCTTTTTAAAAATAGAATTGTAAAAGAGCGGCAAAAACTCCGTCCGATCTTATATTTATCGATTTTATTAATTTTTAATCGTTCATCAACCACTAGTAATAAATTATCTGACTGTAACGAAGTACGACGTCATTCGTTATTATGTCATACAATTTTTAAACGGTTTGATGTTTAATAAAAAGAAACTGAATAACAAATAATACAAACAAATGTTTCAGTGAATATTTACATGAATACATTTAGAAAAGTGTACTATATTATTAAAAAAAGAACTATTTTTCTTGTGAAGTGTAATAAAAGCTTTGGCGCTGGCGTACGTGGACCTATCCAGTGTAATCGAGGTGCAGGTAATGTAACATTGTGCTCATGTGCTATAAATAATAAAATAAAAACACAAAAAGTATCTCTCCGGCGGGGAATCGAACCCCGGTCTCCCGCGTGACAGGCGGGGATACTTACCACTATACTACCGAAGACTTGTATGGAAATGTTGAAATATACGTTCTGTTGCCGCAACCTATAGATGTACAATATCTATGACGTTATTATACAGATGATTATATGATACAAGACGGAAGACTAAATTGAAACTTTATCTGTGACGCACGATCTCTTCTTTCTAGTCACTTTATAATAAATGCACTATCCTTTTCTTTGCCCTGTACATATACACACGCTCACACGTCACTCGACCATAGTAACAAGTAGGAAATATAACAAATTTGACTTGTGTTGTCAGTTGTTTGTTACAAATATTGTTTAAAATTAAATAAATAAATAAACCATTCTACTCGTTTCTACTTTAATTCCAGTGACCTGCCTAATATTTTGGAAAAAAGTTTAATTCTGGCCTTTCTTAATCAATTTTATGAACGTATGCAGTTACGCAGTTATTCTTAGAGGTTGTCAGCCTTAGTTCAGCTCCGTCTGAGCTGCATGGTTTATATGGTAAACTTGACTACATAATTAAACGAAAATGTTCGGGTCTGTATCTCATAAGTCTGTTCGCGAGAAAAATACAATCTCAGTAATTAATAGTACCGATTCTATTGCGCGTATCACTAAATTAAACTATTTTTAAATTGTTTTTATTTGAATTTCGAAACTTGATTCTATTAGGAATCGGATTAAATTTTGACTTTAAAAGATAGCATTAAAGGTGCATTTTGTTGCAAGTAAAGTAGGTAGGTAGGTGCTGATTTGCGTCGTTTTGATGAAACTAAACTTTAATAACATTTAGTCTAGTTTTGACAAGCTTTTTATTAGCTTGCACTGTTCCAGGACTTTTTCTAACGGTGATAATTCCTCAATGGCTAATCCGATTTTCGTTTTTCTTTTTTTGTCTTGTGAACAAGTAGGATGAACAAATTACTTAATTTAATACCAATCGCGTGAATGAGGTTTGTTTGTTCATTGAGAAATCAGATTTTAATATTTTTTTCGGTGGTTATTCCTCCGTGATACTTTTGATTTTTGATTTTCCTAGCCTCCACACTCATATGTTGTGTATATAAGCCAAATTTGATCTAAAGCGGTTGAGTGGTTTAAGAGGAGTTAGCGAACAACCGAAATACATGAGTCGTCTAAGAGAGAGCTTCACTCTTTCAGAGCTTCGTCAATGAATTATATGTTTACTGTGGGATGGAGTAGGTGCGTCCTATATCCCTCAGGTGCCTCCTTGTACCACATCTACGGATACATGCGGTTGCCCCTGTACTTATTCTACTTCACTGGGACCGAGTCCTTCAATCCTATTAAAGCGGGTTTTTTTTTTGACTGCTCGACTTTCAAATTATCTTTAATAAAAAAAATCTTATTAATCCCGCGTTTAAATACCTACTCAATACATCAAACCAACCGCGAAAAATACACGAACAAAAGAAAAGTAGCTCAAAAAATAACAACCATGATTCATAACAAGAGACCCCAAAACAATATATGATTGCATGAAACACATTTGGTATGTTAATGAGACATACAGACATACATACAACTCGATTAATTATCTATTGCATTCAGATAGAGACATCTAATACGCATTCCGGAGTTGATTGATGAGATCGATACCATGTAACAGTAAACTATTCGATTTGTATGATTGTCTGATGTATCGATGTGAAATCGTACGATTGCGATTCTAAGTTCATCATTACTGAAGGCAGTTTAAGCATTGCTATGAAAATTATTGTTTATACGGGACTTAATCGCGTTAATAATTATGTGTGAAAATCGTGTAAGTTTAAATCAATATATTGCTATGAAAAGTTCTCGTGGCTGTCTGCCGTTAGCACAGAAATAGAATTGGCTGGATAATATCCTACATACCGTCCATCGAAGCGTATCCCTAAGCTGGTGCAGTCTTTCACTGCACCAGCTTGGGGACACGCTAGTATGGAGGGGGCACTCGGCATTTTTCCATACTGTTTTTTCTATCATCCTTTGAGCCTTTTACCAATTCATTAATTCAATCTAACTACAAAACGGCCGAGCTTTGATATAATCCGTGAAGCTACTGCCATATCCGTACCCGATTCCGGTAGAGCACAGTATTTTTTATATTTTTGAATAAGTATATTTTTTATTATTATTTACATATTAAAATATTGTAATTTTTTAAACATGATGAATTTAGAAAAAATAGCAAGTTAGGACATCCTACTGTACAGCGCTGTGTAGAGACAAATATATCTTTTAAAATGCGTATAAACATACTTAGACATATTTTAATATATATATTCAAACACCCAGAATTCACTGACCAAATATCCAACGCGCTACATCTGACGCAGCAGTCGAAAACTCTATCATTGCGGTGCATAGGTTATCATTTTATATCGGATTTATATAAGTAGAGTAGGTACTGAAGACGGCGTGCGGTTTTAGTTGGTTTTAGTGGGATTTGTACCCACAACTTATCGATCCCAAATCTAACGCCTTAGTCAACCTCGCTTATACGCCTTTACGGTGTTTAATTTTTATTTTTATGCAGATTTGAAAATCGAATTCCTGAAAATACACCTTTTTAGATTCCCTTTTGTCATCTCTGCCTGCTCGCTGCCTCCCCTTTTGTGTAAATATGTTAGTCTATAATGTTCTTGAGAAAATAAATTGGTATAGCTTTAATGTGTTGATAATAGAATATAATAGTATGTAAGATATCAATTTGTTATTATTGTTCATAGGGTCTTCGCAAAAAGCGGGGGGGTATTCGAAGGGATTTCACACAAAAAAATCGATCCATCAATGACATTGTTTACTTATTGTCAAATTGATGTACACCAATAGTATATATTTAATGGCAATTTAAATATTTAACTCCCAATTATTAAGTATTCCTATTATTACCTCATCACTTACGAACTACGCTACTAAAAAAAACACCATTTTAAAAACAAAATACAGTTACTTCTATCCATCAATTCATCATGTGTCTATTTTTATAGCCGTTGTCTATCAACAGCTACTAAGTAATGGCCGAAAAGCCGCTGTCTCAAACACCGAACACGCGGTGACCCGCCGACCTGAGTAAACAATACCTTTGCCTTTCACCTCCACAGATACCATAAACAATATTCAGAACGTATTTATTTTTGTGTTATCAAGATTGGCTTAGATTTCACAATTTGTTTTGTAGAGAATCGTATAGGTGGAATTGATGTTAGCTATGGTAGGATTAACAAGGCTAGGCTTAGTCAGTTGCTGTTTTAATTTTGATAATATCACAAGCCTTGAAATACTTCTTTAGTTGCTTTTTATTATAAGAAGTAATGCAATATCTGCTATAATAGCAGTTATCATAGTAGTCTAGTAATTATGTATGTATTCATTTTTTCCTTTTACTTTTTATCAATTTTGTCTGGCTTGCATTTTGAGGCTTAGTTAAACATAATATATATATATTATGTGTTTAAGGGTTTCTATTCTACCTACTACCTACACATATTCGGATCAGCAGCGATTTTACACATTAGCCACCAATAATACCCGATTGGTGTTAGCCGAATTAAGACTCCTAATCCTTGTTTTACAAACCTGAAGAGAACAGTGTTTAGAAACGAAATTTCAATACTGTCAATCCTCACCATTCATCCCCGCTTCATAAATCTCCAATCCTGTCCGAACCATCTAAGTATCCCTTTCTCTATGTCTCTTCAATTGAACCACAGAATAGATAGTGAAACTCATATTTTCTTGTTATGTTTTTTTTTCTGGCTGTATTTCATGCGCTTCAGCTATTTCTCTTTCCCCACTCTTGTCTCTATTCGTATTACCTTATTATGTGCAATTAAAATTATTTCGAAATATGAATTATGTTTATTCTGTCATACAGATGACATTACAAAAAAGCGTGATATATCTATACAGATACAAAATACATTAATCGTTTATCTAGTTTTTGTGTCTCGTTCCAAATTCAAAATTTATTTCCACCTAACCCAGGAACCGTGACACAAATTTTTGTTCTAAACAGCTTATCGAATAGTATACATTGACGTCATATTGCATTTCTACCAGATTTTATTATTAGACCTTTGCTACTATTACTTAACTACCTACTCCGGGTATACTGTTAACTTTAACATAATTATATTACAAGTTACACATAATCATGTAATAAAATTAGTTTTAATAACAACTATTGCGTATAAACATGAGCGCATAAATCAAGTGGACAAATTCAGAGCGCTTGCGACACCAGCGCTAGCGCAGGTGTGTAGCGTCAACAACCTCAAATAAAATTAGCAATGAGTTAAAAAGCATTTCTTGAGTATAATTTATTCAGAAACAAACAGTCATCATACATATACAGAAATACAGATGTAATTTCCAACTACATTTTCCTGCATTTCTTAAAAATTACAGCATTTAATTTTTCTTTGACTTTCTATATCTTACTCATAGCGATTTCCCAGTTGTGTTCAAAGTTTACACTTTTTCCGCATTTTGTTTATGATTCGTATGCAGGCATTTCCTATAGCGACTGCCGTCTTCCCTCCTACACACCCACCCCGAAAGGAAAGATTTCAGCAGAGCCTTATCCGTTGTTAAAAAGATGCACCACCTAACGAGTGAGGTTGGCTTGGTACCCGAAGCTTTTAATAGGGACCTGTACACTTAGTAGTGTTGTTAACTTCTAAAATTATGTCTATTATTCTTTGGACTTTACTCACAGCTTTTTGCCACTCGGGTTTTCGTCAAATGGATGAGTCGTTAATAAAAACCAAATTAAGCCGTTGCAGGACGCCTACTATTTTTAGGTGTCTCTACATTCGTGTACGTGTTCATGTTTATACGTTAGTTGCGTAGCGCATGAAAAAACGGCAGGCGGATCCCGGGCTCCGAAGTGAGTGCCTCAGATGCAATCGGAACACAACGCTGTGATGATGATGACTATGATTAGTATTTCCCTTTATTTTAGACTAACCAATAAAACTTTCGTTCGAAATATGAATATACGGGTATTAATTAGGTACTGCGGATCTAAAGCACACCATAATAATGTAATATAAAATATACTTTATTAAATATATCTAGGTGCTTTATATTTAATACAATCAGTATTTACAACCTATAATGATGCTAAGCTGGTATAAATAAAATAAAAAATATGGATGGTAACTCTATGACTCTACATTCTATCAGTAGCTATGTGCCCAAGTTCTGCCTAATGATCGATTTTTAAAAAGATTATGTTAATAGTTATCAATATTTTTTCTGCTACTACTACACGCTATAAACAATTAAGTATCGTAGCACCTATGTCATCACATCACGACAAGTTTTCACCACATCCGGTAACCCATGCATAAATTAAAACTAAGCATAATAAATAAAATAAAAACTAGATCGAAAGTAATCGATTAGGTGCCCAATGCCGTAACTCGATATGAATACCGTAAGTTTTGTAATTGATCTACATTATATTGAGTATAATTTCTACCGAATTGGCTTCTCTAGTGATTGGATATTTGACAATATTTCTTATGCGGCTTTTAGTTGCATCTCTAGTTCGAAATTTGGAACATATATTTATAATCGACGGTAAAAATAAAATTGTGTTTTTGTCGATCGCTTGAGTTGACCGTTAGCGTAATTGAGTAGTGAATACACTTCTCGAAATTATATACCTATTTGAAAAGTAATTTCTCAAATTAAATATATGTAAGAAATTTGACTTGCTCATAGTAACTAAAATTAATTTATCAAAGTAAATCTAAACGGGGAATATGGTATTTTACCGTTGCACTTTAGCACAACAAATAATACAACAAGTTTTTGTACCAAGTTCATCGTCATCTTCGCATTAGTCCCGGTAGCATCCGATGCTTACTTCGAAGTCCGGGGTTCGCTTTTTGTACCCTGAACATTCAGGGTTTCAATTCTACGATATATCTAGGAAATACCTGGCCTTGTTAGGTGTCCGTAGCATAACATAGTGTAGTCAAAGTTGGTTAGATTTTTAACATACCTAATTACCCAAATCGACGTGTTCTTCATGAGGTTAATACCAAGCATGATTCTTCTTCTTCACGTACCTAAATAATATCAAAAAAACAATGTTTAAAACTGATTGTAAAGTGAGTCATTGTTTCCGTAGTTCGTAAGAATTACGGTAGATTACTCCAGCGTCGCCCCGAGGCGTATATAATATATCGGAGAATTTCGAATATCTGGGACGTGTCTAGGTAGCTTAGTTGTTCAGAGCATTCCCTCTGTAAGGGACTGGTCGCGGGTCAAGTCCCATCCCGATGTTTTTTTCCACCAGAATCTGTTTTATTTTTTTGTTCAAGTTAATTTATGTTAATTTTGCATATCATTAAAAGGGTGAAATAATTAACATTACCGATTCATCCTCATATTTTATTGCAATCAAAAACTGCTCACGACCATTATCCTATGTGTAGAAAGTCTAGAAATGGATTTCCACCTCTTTGGGTGTCTTTGAAATATTATACGAGGAGTTTAGTTCAATACTTAAATACTGATGCATAGTTGAGAGCTTAGTTTGGTGATTCTTGGAGTCGATTTCTATTAAAAAAGGTATGAAAATCTGGTTAAATATTGAGAATAAAAAATAATAAACAACAAAAGAGAATAGGTACCACTATAAACTAAATAAGTTATACAAACGGCGGGCGCTTTGTTACCCAGCCTGTATTTACTATCAAAATTTGATACCCTATTGCACAATTTAAAGACTAAATTATTATTCATTGATTATTTGGTTTTTCTTCTTGAAACTGAAATGAAAACACAATATAAAATTAAAAAGTTAGATTACATTATTTGCAACCAGTAATTCGATATTTAAAATATGAATGTAAGAAACGCATTATTACATTCACATTTTTTTCCACTCATTAGATAGAACAAATTGATTACTACATTATATCCAATGGGCATTGTTATTATATACAGCATCCATCATACGCTGATGTGCTAATCCATAGTTCGCGTGTGTCAAGTAATCATGCACGTAAGATCATCATTGTCTATTCCTTTATTGCAATACACCTGATCATTGACATTACTGTTTTAATTATTAGGATTTACTTCCATCAACAAGATTCAAGATTCATTTATTAGCATAAACACGTGTTACAATCATAATGGATGTTATTACAATATATGAATATTATGTTAGAAGCTAGCTTCATGAGTGTCGTTAATGCCAAATTGATTGAAAAACGCTTACTTATCTTTCTGAAGCTGTCACATTTAACCATTAGAAAATGGTAACACCTTAATAAAGGTTAAATAAAATTGGTAACGATAAGGAGTAGCAGGTGTGCGATTAAGAATTCCTACCAAGGTCTTCGGGACCCAAGCCAAACTAACCTGCTAAGCGTTACGCGTTTTACCAAATTCTTCATTGTGTCAACACTCGTATGGCGTTGTGCTAAAGAAGCTTTTGGGCAGACAAATTGTGCATGCGAGTCACGTCTCAACGCAACATACACAACAAAAAAACCGGCCAAGTGTCAGTCGGACTCGCACACCGAGGGTTCCGTACAAACCTGTAGGTATATAAGTAAAAGTTAACCCATCACGACAATCGAGTCATAGTTATGGTAGTAGTAACTTTAAAATTTTCAAAAATATTTTTTATTATATGATGTAACTAAAAATTTACGGTTTTCGCAATTTTTCGTTATTTGTACTATAAGACGTTACTTCGTACCAAATTTCAAGATTCTAAGTTCACGGGAAGTACCCTGTAGGTTTTGATTCCCGTGCGAGTTTCGAAAATTTACGGAATTTTGCGGCATAAACGTGAAATCTTTTGATTACTTTGGCTTAGAAGTTTGATTTTTTCACAGCTCCAAGGGACAGTAGCCTGACCTGACCAGAGTATTAGATATAAATTTCAGTTTAATACCTCCACGCGTTCCTGAGAAAAACGGTCTTGACAGACGGACGGACGGACGGACGGACTACGAAGTGATCCTATAAGGGTTCCGTTTTTTCCTTTTGAGGTACGGAACCCTAAAAAGCTCATAGAGTATCCAAATCCACATTCGAAGAAAAGGAACAATGTGCTTCCAATAAATCAAAAAGAAAAAGCTCTGTACCGAACTTTAAGAAAGCATAATATAGCTTTTAGTTGGACGACGACCTTTATACAGTGATGTTCAATTTGCTCCACACAATAGCATCATTTAGTTGTTGAAAATTGTAGTGTTATAGCGGCTGATTCGATAATTAGTGGCTTTAATTACTATTCTGATTTGAATTGCTTCAAGTGAAGACATAATTACTTTCATGTCTTTCAACGTAATAAATGCATCAAAGATTCGGAACATTCGATGAACAATAAATTCTTTAATTTGAATATCGAACTTATGTTTAATTGCTTTTGACCTTTCACCTGCCAGTAACGATAAACTGATCAACTACCTACTTACTCTTTGGAAATTTCGTAAATGGAATCGTAGCTGAAAGTGCATTGTTGGATTCGTCTGAATAATTATATTACCAATCGTGATAACTATTTTATACGCACTATATTTTCTTAACTGGCAATATAACATTTTATTGGCCTAATAAATAAAGATACTACGTATACAACTAGACAAGCAGTTTAAAATAAAAATTATGTTACAGTTTCAAAGAACAGGGGCGAAGTGATAAAAAAGGGCAATAGAAAATCACGTGAAAGGTCTAGTTGCTTAAATTAAATTTTTAGTACCTAACCTAAATGTTATGAATTTTCATAGACATTATCTCTCGCTTTGCATACGGATAAATTTCATAAAATACGTTGATAAGAATTTTAAAGATAAGTGACCAAATATTTAGTTCCGTAGCCGGTCTATAGTCGTTACCTTTAATTATTTTACTTTTATTTATTCGAGCTTTTACGATATGGAATTTAGTTCGTTCGAGTTGATATGACTTCTGAACAAGTCACAGTAAAGACGTGCAATGTAAATCGCAACGTGATTGAGTACAACTAACATTTAATTTTAGACTTGTCCTTTATTGAAAAAAATATAATCAATCACTTCACTGTTTTGTGTGATGTAATTGGTAATTTTAATGCACCTAGGTGCTTAAAGTTTACTAAAAGTGTATTTAATACACCTAGGTGATTTAGCTCAGGCGAATAAAGTTTTTTAAGAGTCATTTTAATGCACAAAGGTGTTTAAAGCTTACTAAAAGTGTATTTAATGCACCTAGGGGAATTAGCTCAGGTGAATTAAGTTTACGTAGCTCATAATATATGTAAGTTTAGCGATACTAGTTTCCATACCAACAAGGTTGAAAGCACTTCCTCTAGATTATATATTCCATGGTATCTAAGTACCCTGTCTTAATATAATGAACGGCTAAAATCTTGACAATATACTCTAGCTGTGCAAAAGCGTTTTTCAGGTCTCTTTGGTACTTGTGCGAGGCGCGACGCCTGAAGCGCGCCAGTTAACCAATCATAAGCCAGTGATAGTTAATAGTAAATCAATCATGGGCTCAAAGGGCTCGCCTCCCATTGATCAGTCCTTGTATTGGCTTTTTGGTTAGTCCGTCTCTAGGGCATAGTGCACATGTGCGAATTTTCTGACGTTTTTCAAGATGTTTGCCGGCACTTATACTAGAGCTGCGAGTTTCAGTAATTATTATACCGAGTATCAATCAATCCTCAAATATTATTTTTCCTTGGTTTAGGAGCGGCTGGGCAGTGGAGGCCTGGGTCTCGGTGGCGGTGGCTTCCGCGGCGGCGCGCAGCCTTCGCTGGCGGACTTCCAGCCACCTTACTTCCCACCCCCCTTCGCACCCGCACCGCACCCTGCCAGTCCCCATCACCAGCAACAAGTAAGTGCCTACCTATCGTCTTTAACAATTCATACTCGATTTTATGAGAAAAATAAAATCTATTTCGAAAGTACCAAACACCAAGTACCAAAACTACAAAACTTGAATTGTAGGTAGGAACTACGGAATCTACATTTTTTTCATCCTGAAACTGACAGTAATAAGTTTCACTACGCGCCATTTTCAAAGACCTATCGTTAAACGGGGTGAATAAAAATCAAGGGGTGAATAGAAATAAAATAGCCTTTAAAAAATCTCTAAACAATTTCTTTTACATATTTTTATATACCTACTATCCACTCGAGACTTTAAGATTCCGAGGTTATAGCTTTCCGGAAACACAGACTCAGGCAGGCAATTCCACTCCTTAGCTGCACGCATAAAAAATGTGTCGCCGAAACGTTTCGTGCGTATGAGTGGAATATCCACCATGTAGCGGTGGCGCGTCGCTGTGCGTCTGGTCGTTCGTTGGTGGAAAGGGCTGATGGTTCGAGGTATCAAGTTGTGCAATTCCAGCGCACACTCTCCAAAATGCATCCGAGAAAGACCGATAGGCCTGCAACTTTGCGTCGATGTTCAAGGCTCTGAAGCCTTTTCTCGACGAGTGCATCGTTGTTAATGAGCCTCTTGGCCCGTCTCTCTATTGTCTCTAGCGCTTTTAGATGGTATTTAGCTGAGCCATCACACAGATACGAGCAGTACTCCATACAGGATCGAACCTGCGCTTGGTACAGGTTGAGCAACTGTTCCGGTGTGAAGTACCGTCGCACCTTCGACAGAATGCCCAGCTTTTTAGCAGCTACTTGAGCTTTAGCCTCAATGTAAGACCCAAAATTGAGGGTGGATGTTAAAGTAACGCCAAGAAGCTCGAGGCGGTCGGTTATCGGCACGGATGCATTTCGGAATGTGGGGTTAGGCTGAAATTGACTTCGCTTGGCGGAGAAAAGACACGCCTAGGTCTTAGTAGCGTTGAATTTGACCACGGTAGCATCACCCCAATCGGAGACCGCTTTCAAGGACAAAGCAAATGACTAAAACAAGTCAAGTCAAACAGACCGAGAGGCAGACAGATAGACAGACAAAAATTTTTAATATTGTATTTTTCCTGTAGATTTCCTGTAATAAATATGCAATCATTGAAAATCTCTGATTTTAATATTACAAACACTTCTATTTCATTTATTTGTATATAGATCACTCCTTGAGTTCTAGTAACCCCGTTTTGCAGACATTTATTAAGCAAGTGTTAAACAAGCATCTAGCTTCAGGTCAACTAGGCTTGGTCTACGAAGATTTTGGTGGGCCACTATGCGGAGTATCCCCCTGAAATTTCATCTTTTAGTGTGTTACTGTAAAGTTAACCTTCTGTAGCAGAGCCATGGCATGGAGTACGGTGGTGGCGGCGGTGGAGGAGCGGAGTACGCCCAGCACTACGCCCCGCAGCAGCTCCTGCCTCGCCACCATACACACCACGAGCCCCACGCCCACTTGCGGCATCACCGGGACCACCACGATGCGATACACGCACACCATGTAAGTACTGTGTTCTATGCCTTTTAAGTTAATTATATCAGCCATTTTATTTTCATAAACTATCGCAATGGGTACTGAACATAGGTCTTCACTCAGTGGTTTTAGTTATTTAATACATTGAAGGTAGGTAATAAACCTCGGTGACTACTGTACATGTGGCCATGGGTTTAATTCCAAAAAAATGCACAGTTTGAAAACTGATGAAGTCATAAAACATCGAAAATGGTGTGCTATAATAGCGCATAATTTTCACTACTGTACCTTTTTTCTTTTTTTTTTTCGTGCGGAAATCCCTTCGGATACCCCCCCGCCGGCCAGCGGGGGTGGTTATGTCGGGCTTGAACCGACTAAAACCGCACGCCGTCTCGGGTCTTCAGACGCCGGGGTGTAAGGTTACCCATAGAGCATATCCCTCGCACCCCGGCTGACCCTGGGCCATCTCACCACTAACAGCATCGCTCATCCTGTCTCCTCTGAAAGCAGAGGAGTACGGAGAGCGATGTGTTCCCGCCACGTTGGGTATTGGCCGACGATCAATGCCAACCCTATGAAGGGGTGAAGGGGAAGCCATTGACCGCCGCCCAGGGTGTACCGGCCGCTTCGATTCCGTTCCCCCCGGACTGCAGCGGGATCGGAATCGGAGCGACACTCGAGGAGGTTACCCAACACACACCCCAGCTTCCAAGTACCTACGTGCGCATTTTACAAGAAACTATGCGCTCACTTCGCTTCCCTCGTGCTCCCCTCGTGGAAGAATCCCGGCATAGTTTATTTCCCCTTCTAACATGATTATTATATTAATTTCCGTATACCCGAACAGGATACAAGTTATGCGTATTACATATTTTAGTCGATTAAAATAAATCTCAGTTAAATTTTGTTTTAGTTTTATCGACATGGTTACTTTCTTGCTAATCTGTTACCTTTAATATGTGTACAAAATATGAATTTTCACGAACTGCTTCGTAAACTCTAGGTAGAAGAACTGGGGACAGTGCCAACGCTTTATCATTTTGATTATTTTTTACTACAAAGGTTTTTACTATTTACTTAGATGCGTATCTAAGTTTTCGAAATTCATACAGGTACTATTTCACTCTGCGAGGGATATGCTCTATGGGCAACCTTACACCCCGGCGTCTGTAGACCCGAGACGGCGTGCGGTTTTAGTCGGTTCAAGCCCGACATAACCGCCCCCGCTGGCACGCGGGGGGGTATCCGAAGGGATTTCCGCACGATAAAAAAGAAAGGTACTATTTCACTGGTGGTAGAAATTTGATGACACAAATTTGTCACAAAATTCGGCCGGGTGGTACCACCGTGCACGATTGCGAAATATCCTCCATAGTAATCTAATTTCGTTTTGATTGCGTTCAGGGGTCAGCAAGTGCATAGCCGGGCAGGGGGATTGTGGTCGCAGCACTAGTGGGACCGGTGGGTGTCACGCGGTGCTGCGACGACAATCCTCTTCTGATGAGGCCGTCAAGTTGAGTGCCAGCCACCATTGTTAACATGGTACGTGTATGTAATGGTGACCCTCTTTCCTGAGACTTTACCTTCAGCTTACCATCAGGCGAGGTGAAGTCAAATTGACGTGTCGTAAATATAAAAAAAAGGTACAATAACAAATTTCTTATCACTTGCTTCGAAAGGTAAATAACATTCATGCTATGCTTACTCGAGATTTGTCCATAAAGTTCTCGATGGTTTTAAAAAAATAATATTAGTAACGGAACTTACTAATAAACACCTGCAGCTAAGTTAAATTGCTTGTGTTAGGAGTGGGTTCACGTCCGTAGTATAATGGCCAGGATTCGAACCCGAGACCTCTCGATCCAACTGCCGGTCCCTTAACCACTAAGCAACCGACGACGCTTGGTACACACTGACTTTTACCGACTGACAGATGTCATAAACCAAGTGATGGCCATGGTTCATACCAGCGGTCTATCCCCAATGGTTGGAAATGTTAATATTCAATTATATTCCAAATAGTGTATATCACATATAAAAAACCTAAGATTTATGAGCCTCAGTTCCAATAAATGTGACATATTAATACGCATAAATAGAGATAACATTTTAGGAAAATACTAAACTAATCATGAATTAAAGATAATTTATTAGGTCATTAACATAAAATATTTTTATTGATTACTCCTCCAACTAGTAGCTTCTTGTCGATAGTAGCTTCTTGTGTACCTACCTGCTACGTAAGATAGGTGCTCACAGTTTGTTTATTTCAAGGGATAATATGTTACATAAGTAGTTAAGAGAGGATTGACGAAACAGATTTATAAGTCGTTGAATGAGCAACCGGGTATAGGTCGACCGAAGAGTACCTTTTTTTTTCGTGTAGAAATCCCTTCGGATACCCACCGCCGGCCAGAGTTCCTACGTATATGTTAATCAGATCGAGGACATTTTAAGGAAACTAAGGTCAAGTGTACTCGAAACCGGCGACCATGTATGAAAACAATTATAGAAGTAAGGAAGCGAAAGGTGGTATATCAGGGTCGTAACAAATGGAAAGATGTTGTCTCTACCTATCCCAATGGGAAAGAGGCGTGACATTATGTATGTCCATGATGTCATTGTCATTTCGGGGGTGAGGCGGGAACGCGGGAGGGGTACGGGACGCCTTCGCAGGCGACTCAGGCGCCGGAGGTCGCTTAACGACCTCCGTCCTCCATGAGCGCAGGCCTGGGGGTGGCAGGTGAGGCCGCCTGTCACCCCAGCAGAAGCAGGCCGGGACGGTGCGGCGACTAGCGCCCCCAAACCGGGGCAAGACGGGGACACCGTGGTTTCCAAACCCGAGGGGGCCATCTCGAAACCGGAGATGGCCCAGGGTCGGTCGGGGTGTGAGGGATATGCTCTATGGGTAACCTAACACCCCGGCGTCTGAAGACCCGAGACGGCGTGCGGTTTTAGTCGGTTCAAGCCCGACATAACCGCCCGTGCTGGACGGCGGGGGCGTATCCGAAGGGATTTCCACACGAAAAAAAAAAAAAAAAACAAGGGTACGGGACGCCTTTCCATAGATTCATAATTTTGGTGCCCTTATACTATAATTTACAGATGATGAACTCATATAAAATCGTACAAACAAAATATACTCTGTGGCTATGACAGCAACAAAAAGTGGCGCCAAAGTACCAATTTTTTTGTGGTGTACGTATGTAACTTATCTATTTCGACGAGATTTTACAAACAATGAACCGGGACACTATCGTTATATTACAGTAGTTGACTATCAAGTGAGTCACTCTTTTTTTGATTAACCTCAAAACGTTGAGTTCTATAGAAACTTACATGAAATAAAGGAGTATTACCTCATACTTCGTTATTGTCAAATAATTCACTATAAGTGGTGGGGTGGATGATTAAAAAAAAATAAGAACGATAAAAATACACATGTAATTTTTACCGCCCTTTACAATTAAATGGAAAAGGGCGGTATATCAGATGGAACTTGATTTCCCGCTTTCTGAGTTTCTAATTTTGAAAATCGAACTTACAATTTTTTACAAAGCATTGAACAACAATAATTCAGCCAACAATATGGTTTCCAAAAATCGGTAGGGAAGGGATCACTTTAGCAGATTAGCCGTCTAATGCTCCGGTTTTCGAGAGTAAGTATTCTTATACAATGCACTATAGTTTGGTCGGAAAAACGGACGACATCATACGCTATGAAATGGCAATTTAATAGCATAGGTATAATGTACGAAATATTTTTGAAATAATATTTTTCACAATATATTATTGCATAACAGGAGACTAACTACTTGTACCTATATGTTTGTAAAATTTCTAGACAAGTCCAAAATTGTATGATGTATACTTAAATAGATAGCCTGGACAAACTATACAGCGCTATCTAGGCCCAAACTAAGTAAAGCTTGTAATATGGGTTCTAGAATGCTGATAAACATACTAAGATATTTTTTTGTAAATACATACTTACATGAATTATACATAGAAACACCAAGAACAGTGCAAATAGACAAATGCATATATACCAATATTTGCACTGAGCGGGAATCCAACCAAGTCGAAAGGTCTACCGCTACGCCACAGAGGACGTCAAAACTAGTTTCGATCGTTCTTTTGATGATATAGTTTCAAAACTTCTACATCCCAATTATTCTTTATTCTACAGTAAAGCAACTCTCTCATAATAAATACTACAATACAGAAGTGGTTTACTAAAAATCCATTCGCCTAAACCGGGTTCTTACGTTATACTCAATGAATTCACTGTGATCAAAATGTGATTACGCAGTTTAGTTTTAATTGATATCGGTTTCAATAAAAAACTATTCTTAGCTAAAACCAAGCTTCTACGAAAGTCTAGCAGACTACTACAAAAAAGGTTCATAATCAAATCAAGCTACTACGATAATCCAGCACACTACTACGAAAGAAATTGAAGAGTAAATCAAGCTACTACGAAAGTCAAGCGGACTACTACGAAAGAGGTTCAAGAGCAAATCAAGATACTACGAAACTACAGAGAAACCTGGACCTTCTGATTTTGATTAGTATGATACGACGTCCCAATCCCAATACCATTTAATCTCGGCCCACTGAACGTGATCAGCTTAGCTGGTCAAGGAACCTCCCTTTGTATTGGAGTAATCTTGCATCACGTTCCTCTACACCTTCTGCCTTCTCCTCCTTCACTTCGCACGGTCTTGGGCATCCATGGTTATGAGACCACTTTTTCCAACAATCTACTCCTCCTACCGGGGCCCAGCAAAGGCTATTAAGGCTAAATAACGTGTATTTTTGTCCAGTTGTCACATAGTGGATTCAGCTACGGCGGCGGTGAGAGACGCGCGGACTACGGCGCGCGTGAGCAACATGAACTGGCGCTACACCATGCGTTACATTCAGCGGAAGAAACGCCGGTAAGGATATACGTACATCATTCGTCATCATCATCACAGCATTGGCCCTTGTTGCATCTAAAATTTTACGACTGCCGCCTGACCTCCCAACTCTAAGAGCACTCCACCAAACCAAGACCCTCGTCCGTCAATCGCACATACAGCGTGAGGTAGCATTGGACCCCGAACATCTTGGTGGGTTCTTAAAAACATCCGATAGACATACATACATAACTATTATTTTAAATCTAGGTAATCGTATGTCCTGCACCTAACGACTCTAGATAACTCGACCTCAATTACTCTATCTATAAGCATGAAACCAACTTCATTCCTGTTTGTGTATACACTGTTAATATGCCTATATAAATAAATAAATAAAATTCCTAATTTCAGTTTGACAGCCTAGTTAATATAAATTGTGTGTGTAATTATAATTCATTAAATTATTAATAATTTATTAAAAATATTGCTTAGTCTAGTGGTCTCGGAAAGAAGCGTGACTATATGCATGTAGAACATCCTGCATATGGCCTGGGAAGTACATTAGAATGTCAATTAAGTAGGTACACTTTATTTAAAATATCACCCTCGGACCATCGTCGATATTTGGATAGACATCCAATAATGGAGAAATATGTGTTCCCAGAAGGAATTTAATAATAGTATCCTAAATTAAAATGCCTCACCAACAGACTGGAATGTCAGAAAGTTTACTTTTTATGTTTACAAGTAATGTGGATAGCATAATATATGGTCCGAAGGGGCGATCAAGAAGTTTTTTTACCACGAACTTCTGGATTTCGGGGATATTAAATGATTGTATTTTATCAATTTTATCGGTTGGTACCTAAGTAAGATGTGGCAAATAATACACTCAAGTGTCGATAGCTCAATGTTTAAGGGTTCGGCCTCACTATCGAAAAGTCCCGTGTTCGAATCCTGGCCAATACACTACCGACGTGTACCCACTCCTAATACAAGTAGTTCTTTTTTTAAATATATTTAGCCCGTCAATTGACTTCACCCCGCTGGATGATAAGAAACTAGGGTGACCAGAAGATATGGGCCACCATTCCAGATTATCGATCCTCAAATTGTTGATCCTCACTTGACGGCTTAAATAAATACTTTTTCACGACACGCTTCGAAAACGGGATTGTAAGAAGAAGGAAACATTTTTGCGAAAAAGAAAGATAACGTCCAAGTTGCAGTAAAGAAAAAAATTAGCTTAACCCCCTTCAGATTAGGGGAAATGATATAAACTTCGGTTACTAATATTCTTTAAAAAAATACACCACATGTAAAGGAATTATGCAATTAATTCCCCACCGGCTTTTTCACTTCCGCTTTGGGTAAACTGCAACATTTATATACATGAATAATTTTTTAAATCTAAACTCACACGTAGGTAAATAGTATACGTTTAATCATAAGCTTTTGAACACGATAAGGTCCGACAAAATCGATCTAGTACAGTTTTTGTGTAGCGTCCGAACAAACAAACAAACAATTAGTTTCAGAATAGTAGGGTACATTGATTGGCAATTTTTTTAAATATATGTTGTGTTAGTCATATGTAATGAAACCATTTTGATTAAGCCACATTAAATGAGAGCCAGGTGTTCTTTTTTTCAATATCTTTAATTTCTTTATAGAATGCCGGCATGGACGACACAACGGGGTTCATGACTGATCTTCCGCTATTAAAAAGTAAGTAACAATTATTTAATAAGTTCTTTACACGCACCCAGTTACAAGTAGTTTTAACGACTTTCGCGGCATGTGGTATATAACTTAGTTATTAACTGAAAGATTGGCGCACTTGTAGCTGTATCTAGATTCTATGGCCTATACCATAAAAAAGTAGCTATCTGTCAATAAGAATAAAAAAAACTTCAATAACAATAATATTTGATGCATATGAAAAGAATTTGAAATTCAAACGATATATTTATTAGTTTTTATTGGTATATCGATAAATTCAAATTATTTTATAGGTACGATTTGTTAGTAACAATTTATCGTACATTTTAGAGTAAATATAAGAGTATTCATTAGCGATAAGACCGCCATTTGTACATTAGTTGTTTGTGTTTTCCACATATTTTATGTATATTTTTTATTAGTGTATAATAAAAGTTATTCCTATTTCTATTCTTTTCTACCAGTAATTATTTATAAGAAGTTCGGAGTACCTGTTAGGTCTACAAGAAATCGAATGTGCATTTTATGTTTCACCTACTTTATTCTTTACAAGATAAAAATCGCTTATAAAGCTTTTAAAATCGTTCTTACGTCTATTTTAAATAAACAGTGCCATAACCTATGGTAAGCACCTAATGAACCTTAACTTTTTTTTATAAAATACAATATGAAAATTATTTACTTAATTTGCTGACGGTACGTGTGTAATTTGAATTGCACGAACATAAAATAAGTATTATTAACTTATCAAGCATTTTTATTGTTATATTGAGATGACCTGCTATAGATAAAACTGTAATTAGACTTCATACCACACTTATCGGATAGGTGTATCGATTTTTCTAAGTAGATTGTAAAAAATCCATCTCATTCAAAAACGAATGAATCAATATCATGTAAATAAAAGTATCGATCAATCATTCGATATTTGAATAGGTAGCGTGTTCCGTTCGGAAAAGATGCTTATTCAACACGGTTTATGTAGTTGTGTATAAAATCATGCTGATTGTGAATAAATCTAACTGTTATACGGCCAGCACTTCTTTTATTAGATCTTTTCTTATTTCAAAATTCAATAGATGAGTATTTATATTAGTGTTTTGTATGAAACTAATGTTTTATGAAAGTAGGTATACCAGTTACGGTAGTAAAAAATATAATGTAGACCATAGACAAAGCGTTATAGTGTAGGTTAATTATAATGAATTTATTAAAAACCAGTACAGTTATACTCGTAGTAGGTATAGCGATTTCAAACAAAAGTTGAAAGCTTCTAATAACGTCCACCTACCTTTTTACCTCTCCAATATAGGAGAATAAAATATTCATCATAAGTGTTTATCACGTTAATTAAATAAGCAATTAGGAAGCCCAAAAAATGACCTTTTTGAGCGAGAAATAACAAATTACCGTTTTTCTCGACACTCGCGTGGCGCCGGCGAATCACAACTGACTTCATGATAGAGTGCGAAACTTATTTGTTCTGAAAGAGGTTTATCTAATACATATTTAAATGAAATTTTGAAGCAATTAGTTTTAAAGTAAAATAGTATAAAGTATGAAAGGCACTTTATTCCGCGCACCCACAGTCTGTGGAATGATCGAGGTAGCGCTCATAGTTTTAAAGGTATTTTCAAATACCTTAACTAATTATTATTATATAATATTATTATTACATATATATTATTATTATTATTTAATTTATAGACTTTCAAGTCTATAAATTTCATACCTGCCCTCATATTGTGGCGATACCACATATACTCAGCGGCATATATTGACAACAAGTTGAACTATTCGATACTACTACGTCACTACCGATCCTGAATCGCGAAATTGAAGTTCGTGCGCTGGTATAACATATATACAACATCCCAGCGACAACATTTGGGCCGCGGCCCGCCAGGCGTGATTACCTTGCCTGGTTGGAGGATCCTCCCCTTGTGTTGGAGGAAATATGTCCACCTACCTTTTTACCTCTCCAATATAGGACAAAATTCTATATGGTGCGATAAAATAATTATCATCATCTTAGCGTTGTTCCCGGTTGCATCAGAAGCTTCACCTCGGAGCCCAGGGTTCACTTACGCCTTCTCTTCCTTTTGATTTGGCTTATACGTTTCTTTGTGAGCCACTGCCTCACCTCACAAACCCGAAAGAATAGTCTGCGCCGAAGACTCGTCTGTCAATCAGCAGTTGAGATTGGTTTGTTCCCAAATGTCTTGATGGGGCCTCAAGGTGCGGTAAAATACGTTAAATAAAAAATACACATATCGCAACTATTTATTTTTTAAATATAATTGACCCAGTAATAAATGTGAACACCTATGATTATTTTTTCAATATAAAAGCCAGGGTGCTAAATAGCCAGTATGGTGCAAAGTTAATGACATAGTAATATTTATTGTATTAGGGTTGCCATAGTGAATATTATAATGTAAATGGAGATCATGCTGAGCGTATGTTTGGGGCGTGGCGGTGATTGTTAGGCACCTATTGTTGATATACGAAGCCGGGTATTTTGTAATCACCTAATCACTCCAATTTGTATGCGTTGAAACATTGTGTTAGATTTTTTGGGGCCATTGAGTCAGTTATTCGGTAAAAGTATTCGGTATGGCTTCTTTTAGATTTACGTTAATAAGATGGCGATTTTCAATTCACCTATAAAATAAATAAACAAATATTCTACGACATTCTACACAGCGCTTTCTAGACCCAAAGTAAGCATAGTTTAACTAGCCTGTGTTATGGGTTTCAGAATGCGGATAAACATACTTAGGTATATACTGTTTTTTTTCGTAAATACATACATATTATACATAGAAACTGGTGGTAGAAATTTGATGACACAAATTTGTCACAAAATTCGGCCGGGTGGGTACCACCGTGCACGATTGCGAAACTCTCCATAGTAATCCAATTTCGGTTTGATTACGTTCAGGGGTCAGCAAGTGCATAGCCGGGCAGGGGGATTGTGGTCGCAGCACTAGTGGGACCGGTGTGTGTCACGCGGTGCTGCGACGACAATCCTCTTTTGATGAGGCCGTCTAGCTGAGTGCCACCATTGTTAACATGGTACGTGTATCTAATGGTGACCCTCTTTCCTGAGACTTTACCTTCAGCTTACCATCAGGCGAGGTGAAGTCAAATTGACGTGACCTAAATATATAAAAAAAAGAAGCACCCAGACCAATGCCATTAGACATACAAATATTTGCACTGAGTGCGAATGGAACCCGCGCCCTCTGTCATAGCAGTCGAATGCACTACTGCTACGCCACAGAGGCGTCTGATATCTATAAATAACATATATTGTCTTTTATCTGATACGTTTGTTTTGCTTGTAACACCAAATCTGCTAAAATGCACATGACCTCCCTGATGGTAAGCGATCATCGATGCTTATAATGATGGTTGTAGACTCTCCCTCCATTCTAAAACAGCTCCAGTGTCCTAAGCAAGCAGCTAAAACATAATATCAAACGTTTTTGTTTCTCTGTCTGTGGGGTTAAGATACCTACTTCTCAAGTCTGGTGACTCCCATTAGGAATGATACATCACATTGAAGCATTAAGGGGTAAGCCATTACCCCTCACTGATTACACGATTAGTGATGTTTTTCGGGTTAATTATGCTGGAATAAAGAAATTCACATAGGTACATGTGAAAAAAAAAAAAAAGGTACATGTGAATGAACCCTTTTTTTTTCGTGCGTATTTCCCTTCGGATACCCCCCCCGCCGGCCAGCGGGGGCGGTTATGTCGGACTTCAACCGACTAAAACCGCACGCCGTCCCGGGTCTTAAAACGCCGGGGGGTGTAAGGTTGCCCTTAGACCATATCCCTCGCACCCGACTGACCCTGGGCCATCTCCGGTTTCGAGATGGCCCCCTCAGGTGAATGTACAGTCAACATCAATAGTAGCGTAGTATCTGAATTGTCCAAAAGAAATGCATTGCAAGATATATCACAATAGTCTCACAAAATCGCGTCGCAAGTGTTTGGTACATTAATATTTTCATAATGCAAAAAAAACTATCCATCAAAAGTAAAGCAGTATCAGAAATTTTCAAAAGTTTTTCACACAATGGCTCTATAAAAAGTCAAAAAGTCAAAAGTCAAAAACCATTTACTCTGCATAGACCATTAATACGGAACTTACAAAACGTCATAAAAAAATAAATAATCAAATGTTTGGCAAATGGACCACCGGTTCGAAACGCGGCCCTGTCCTGAGAAGACTCCGGCAAGAAACTCAGCGGGCTGTTTTTTTTTTGGTCTATTTACAAACATATTTACTTAACCTAAGTACAATATTCCATTTGAGTAGCATAGAGAGAGAGAGCAAACAGTTCATATCCAAGCTTGTTTGTCGTCTAAATAGTCTTGAATTTTATAGTAGCCTTTTTGGCAGAGTTTACTTTTAATTTGACTTTTAAATTTATGAAGAGGTAGATTCTTCATTTCACTAGGAAGCTTGTTGTAGAAGCGTATACAGTTACCCTGAAAGGAATTACTAATCTTGTGGAGTCGACTATTACAAACCACAAGATTGTTTTTATGTCTAGTATTTACGTTATATATATCACAAAGCCTTAAAAAATTGGAAATGTTTCTTCTAACATACAAAAGATTTTGAAAAATATATTGGGAAACTACAGTTAGAATGTTTATTTCTTTGAACTTTTCTCGGACTTCAAAAGTACCTGAATTAAGAATAAAACTTTCGTCGAACATAAACCTTTTTAGAATGCTGATGTATATTTTGATTTAAATATTGTGTTCTGCCTTTTGTTTTATGGCATTGAATTGAAGAAGAATTGTCACTTGAAGTGGCTATATAAACCAAGAACTGAACTGAATATAATCTATTACTGATTATTCCTAAGTAGGTTAGGCACCTATATATTTCTAGGAAGTCATAATTTGATTAAATAGCACTACAAATTAGTAATTAAAGTAATTCATCGATATGTCGCATTATCTATCAGATCATGAAAGACATCGTATAGTAACGCTTCATGAAGATGGCTTACCAATTGGTGACATCGCAAGACGTGTTTGTGTTGCTCGAAATACCGTTACTCTTTGGATCAATAGATGGGAAAGCGAAGGACGTGTTAATCAAATTCGAAAAACAGGACGACCGACTGTTACATCTGCTTCTACACGTAACGAAATTGTTAGAAGGACAAGATACAATGGGTTCACTCCAGTCGCAAACTTGGCTACTGACTTTAATATATCACGGTCAACAGTCCGACGTGTATTGCATAAAGCAGGAGTACATCACCACAAACCGGCCAGGAAGCTTGCTCTGACTGCAATACACAAGGAAGAACGATTGAGATTTGCACGAGACTATCTAGACTTCAATTTCGAGAATGTCATATTCAGTGATGAAAAAACTTTTACATCAGATGAAAGTGGAAGGGTCACCTTGTGGCGAATTAATAACACAAGGTATTTTGAAAGAAATATTGTCAATGTTCATGCAAGCGGCAGAATAAACCTTGAATTTTGGGGCTGGATGTCGTCTGCTGGGCCTGAAGAATTAATAGAAATTGGTGGACGATTGAATGCTCAAGGTTACGTTGATATTATGAAAGAATTTTTGATACCAACTGTTAGAAATTGTTATCCAGGCATCGATCCGTTTAATTTTGTTCACAACAATTCACCCGTACACACTACAAGATTGACCAGAGCATGGATTAGAGAGCACAACGACGAAATTATTGCTTTGCCATTTCCACCTAAATCTCCGGACATAAATCCAATTGAAAACATGTGGGGATTGATGGTGCAAAACTGGGATCCGTCTTTCTCCTCGCACTGCAACCGCTATTTGTAATCATGTATTCGAGTTATGGGAACACTATAGAGGAATGTATACATGTCAGAACATGGTCATGTCCATGCGGGAACGTCTTCAGTGTATTATAGATAATGCAACGAGGCCATACCCGATTCTAAAAACGCCATTGAAAACCTTAACTTTAATTATGCAAGTATGCAAGTGTAAATTTTTTTTAGCTACAATGTAAACGTTTTTAGTAGTTATGTGGTATGTTAATTTTAAAGTTTATGTTTTTTTTTTACAATAAAGCATCGGTTGCGAAAATTAATTACTTTTTTTTTAATTGTCAAATATGTGATTAATCCATTAAGGGCCCGTGGTCCCACTACATCGAACAGCAGTGCTATTCTTTAACTTTCACTCGTCGACGGACACAGCGCTGCTGGCTCATCGTAGAGCAATCGACCAATCACATCATAGAATCGTCGGCGAGCACAACCTTGTTCTATGCTGTGATTGGTCGATTGCTGCGGGCTCGTCGACTAGTAAAAAGTTAGAGAATAGCACTTTTTTATACCACTTAGATGGCAGTCAAGCGCACGGCCTACCTGATGGAAAGTGGTTACCGTGGCCTATAGACATGTACAACATCAGGGGCATCACACTCGAGCTGCCGACACTGCTGCTAATAATTGAATAATACCACTTCCCCTTTTGTCTGACTATTTTGATTCAATTAAATATCAGTCACTTTAAAAACACAATATAGTTATGAGTATTGAAAAAAAATTGAATCAGCTTATTTTGAAAATAGTTTTTTTGATTATTTTGAAACCTTAACGCGAGTGATCAATATTAAAAAGAAGTAAGTCAGGTTATTAAAAAAAATTCTAGAGTCAATACTTTTGGAACTCAGTTTTTGATCAGCTACTATTGACGCTGACTGTACCTAATGTATGTATTTTTGTGTAAATGTTTTTAAACGCTGAACCGAATGCAGTATGGAGGACCTTTGGATTTGTTCACTACAAGATCCGGGTCCCGAGTGAGACTGGCTATACCTTCATTCTTTGAAGAAAACAGTTTTCAACAGTCGTATCGTGTTTACATTTATATGAATTATAACATAACATAACTTCACGCATTGATCCCCGAAGGGGTAGGCAGAGGTGTATTACACACCCACGATTCGCCAGTTATGTTAAGGTCCCGATGTAATAGGGGGCGAGCCTATAGCCCTCTACCAGGCACATTATTAAGCGATCGATAATTAACATTTATTAATGCACACATAACTACGAAAAGTCAGTGGTGTGTGCCCGGGGCGACTGGGGATCGAACTCGAGACCTTGTCTCAGCAGTCCATTACGTACGCCACTGGGCTATCGCCGCTTTCAATATATGAATTATTTTGCAATAAAACTGTTTTAACGGATTCTATCACCATTTATTTGGTTAAACTAAAAATGGAAATGTGTAATATTCGCGTGAACTTCTGACAGTATCATTATTTCAATCATTAGGATTTAACATTCAATCTTCATGTGATTAATTCAATTATAATAAATATCGACATTCTAATTATAAAATTGCACCAACATAAAAGTACTTTAAGCATCATGTATCAAATCTATGTAATAAATAACAAGGTAAATACAATTTCCTGTGTTGAATCTAAACACAGGATGTAATAAATTTGTTAGCATATAGCCACTTCGTACACCTACTGTAAGTCTTAGGATAGTAATTATTTATGGCTAGCTGACCCGTCCAAGCTTCGCACGGGAAAATTTCGTAACAAAAGCATCCTATAACCCGATTGCAACAGCACGCAATAAGTAGGTTGCCATGAATAACGTTTTCTAAAAATCCCGTTCCCGTGGAAACTAGTAGACACTCTTGGGTTAAAAAGCAACGACGACCTAGGCTTTTCAAATTTTAACGTTCCAACCAATATTGTTATTTCCTAAGTTATTTTCACAACTCATATGATTTCACAAGTATTTTATATTGTGCCGCAATTAAATTGCCGTGCAATTAAATCCCAAATTTGCCACCCTAAGCTCCAGCCTACTCAACCTATTGTTAAAACCACCACTGTATAGTTTATATACCTACAGGTCCTAATTGGAACCCAAAAATATTGTTTTGTGTTTTTATTTTTTACTACAGGAACTATTTATAATACTTATGTTTTACGAATTTCCTTTCTGCCAGCAATGAAAGGCCGTGATGGCCTAGGCGGCACGGGCTCCTGCGCTCCAAACGACGTGTTCTGCTCAGTCCCAGGCAGGCTCTCACTCCTGTCTTCTACCAGCAAGTACAAGGTCACAGTCGCGGAGGTGCAGAGGAGGCTGTCACCGCCAGAGTGCCTCAATGCGTCGCTACTCGGCGGTGTGTTAAGGAGGTAAAGTTATTTAAGTACTTCATTTTGAAAAAGCGGCCAAGTGCGAGTCGGACTCGCCCATTAAGGGTTCCGTAGCAGCAAGTAACATAATAATGTTTTTTTTTAATTTTTATACCTATTTGAGTTGATTGAATGAAAGGTAAATTGCAGTTTACGATTTATGACGTCTCAAGAAAAACTACTTACTAGATCTCGTTCAAACCAATTATCGTTTTAAGTTTACATGGTAATGTACATCATATATTTTTTTTAGTTTTATCATTCTCTTATTTTAGAAGTTACGGGGGGGGGGGACACACATTTCACCACTTTGGAAGTGTCTCTCGCGCAAACTATTCAGTTTAGAAAAAAATTATACTAGAAACCTCAATATCATTTTTGAAGACCTATCCATAGATATGATGAAAAAAAAAATTTTGAGTTTCAGTTCTAAGTAAGGGGACCCCCAAAATGTATTGTTTTTTTCTATTTTTGTATGAAAATCTTAATGCGGTTAACAGAATACATCTACTTACCAAGTTTCAACAGCATAGATCTTATAGTTTAGGAAAAAAGTGGCTGTGACAGACGGACGGACAGACAGACAGACATGACGAATCTATAAGGGTTCCGTTTTTTGCCATTTGGCAACGGAACCCTAAAAATGGCAGCTAATTTAACAAGATTATAAAAAACATTTAAGTGACGAGGGCAGTTAATTTATTAAATAATAATAATAAGGTCCCTAACGTACAGTACCTTTGTTGCTTGCACATGCTACGATATTCACAGATAAATATTACACATCGTCAATCTCAAGTCCAAGTTATCTCCTTGGATACAAAATTTGAAGTTACCACATATTCCTCCCAACCCCGAGAGGAAAGCCTGCGCCAGGGCTTCATCTGTCAATCAGCAGGTGTACCGGCTTGCAGGTTACGTAAGCTTGAGCCACAGAGATTTTGGTGGGGCCTATCCTGCCTGCCTGCTGGCCTGCTTCTAGTGTGTGAACCTTTACTTTTACAATTAGACATAACACAATTCCTTTTTAATCGACTGCAAAAAAGAAGGAAGTTAATAATTCGTTTGTTTTTTTTTACATTTAGTAAATATGCATAGGCAGGCGAAATCTGTCCTAAGGTTAAGAAGTTCAACAACGCTTGTGAGGTTGGTACCGTCGATCGTACCTCTCGATAACGCGCTAATCACTGGCGATCGATTGGGATAGCAATAAAAATAGTGTGGGGCCGAGGCTCCAAGTGTCCAATTAAAATAACATACGAATGTTGAACTTACAGATTGATTACATTTTTATCTCCGTCTCTATCTTTGTTGCTTTTTAGTACAGCTACTACTGCGACTAGTGCTAGCTTAGTGGCTAAGGAGGTGGCCTTACATCCCGGATTCGAATCCTGGCCATTACACTACATACGTGAACCCGTTCCTAATACAACTAATTTAGCTTAGCTGCAAGGGTTAACGAGAGTACTAGTAATTTCGGTTAGGTTAATACTTTTAGTACTTTTGTACTAGTAATTTTACCAACTCTTTTCTAAAAAAGAAAAAAACTGTTTTAGGTTTTAAACAGTTGACAAAGTGTGATATCACTAATATTAAAAACATCCATAGACTACAGTAATAGATACCTATGTTACATGTAACAATTTTCTATCTAGGTATTTTAAAAATCGTACAAGTATAGTTAATGTTACTAAAGTCCTTCTAAACTGCTCAACCGAATTGTAATTCGTGTGTGTACTTGAGTAAGTTCCTGGATGATTTAGATTCACAATTGCATTCAGTGGTATCGCTGCCATCGGGCAGGAGACAGGACAGCATCTGTCATATTCACTAGATATTATAACTTATAAAATAACACGTCGAATTCCTGATTGAAAAAAATACCACTATCTTGTGCCTCAATAAAATATATTTTTTATCTGTAGACTAAAATATTAATGAAACACAACCATCAAATGGCAGAAAAAGTGCGCGTTAAAAGTAAAAATAACAACGTATAAATATTAATAATGCAGGTGCACGTTTGATAAATAAAAATTATTAAAATATTAATTACTGTATGCATAATCAATATTAGGCAATTACAAGACAAATTAAAACTAACCGAGCACTGCCATGTTGAACATACTTGTATTAATTCAAGCTCGTACCATAGTGCGGTTAGTAATTTATTTCATTTTTTGCTGAGGTAACTCTGTATGTTCTGTGGCTACATTAAAGACACACTTGCTTCTAAGACCCTGATCATTTTGGTCAGTGGTTTGTATAACATTCTAGGGTACAATTTCTGAAGTAACCTTTATCGCTACCGAGAATAAATTAATGCCAAGTATATTCTGTAATCTAACAATCTAGCAATTTCGCAAAACGACTATGCATTCAGTACTATACTAGCTTTTCATGTTATTTCGGATCTATTCGAATTACATGAAAAAGTTACTTACTCGTCCTGTTTAGTGAAATTTTCGTATACGATAGGCCGTAGACGATGCTATGATGCTATGTTTTTTTCTCGTGCGAGATAAATGTAAGCTTCTTGACTTTTTCTATAATATTAAAAACCCACCGTAGCTCTACATTGAGCCTCCACAATATTTCACCTGCTTTTAAATAATATTCCTCGATATATTATTCTTTGACAAAGCATTAAACATTAAAACATCTATTACATACTAAAAGCACAGCAATTTTCGGTGTGCTCGATGTTCTCGTCTGTGTACAATATTTTCTATAGTTTGATTGTAATAAATTGTAAAATTTGTCTGTTCTATATTTATCGTTGATGAGGACACCAGATGAGGCCGTCAAACTGAGGGCCAGCATTGCAGCATTACTTGCATCTGCAATGGTGACTCTCACTCCTGAGACTTCCCATTTAGCTATGCCACCATCAGGCGAGGTATTATTGCGGGTCATATGACGTATTTACTAAAAAATAAGCACCTATTACGTTATTTTAGTTAGCTATTTTAATCTTTTAGGTAATGGAACTGGCAAGGTCTCTCCTTGCAGAGTCGTTTCAAATTTCATTTAACTTACTGCTTTACAGTAGTAAAGCAGTAAGTTTTCAGTCCAATTAAACCGGTCTAGTAGTATACTAGACCGGCTTAATTGGACTGAAAATTTAGCCATTAAGTAATGGTTGATTCTCCTTAAGAGAAGATGATTCTCCCCTTCTCAGTCGATCCATCGTCAACAAAATTAATTAAAAGAAATAGGTATTTTTGAATAAGTCTGTGAAAGAAATGTTTGTTATTTAGAACTCTACATTTAGATTTTCTGCTTCAATAGAAATCTAAATACAGTACACAAGATACACACTACTTTAGAAGAATCAAAGAAAGATGTGTTACAACGCCATAATAGCGTACGAGCGTTTGTATGAAAATGATAATTGATTGGCGGATTGGATTAAATCGTTTTCATTTAGTTGTCATCTATAAAACCGCACCATCGAATACTCCACTGAGAAGTATGTACTCCATATAAAGACAGAAAGTGTAAAAAGTTTAAAAAGAGATGAATTAAATGTATGACTATAAAGACATATTTTATTTAAATCGATTTAAATTTATTAACTGACAGAACCCGATGTTAACTGTCAATTTATAGCGGCCTTTTTGTGTAAAGCGGTTGAATGTTAGCAGCCTCGGCACAGTGTTTCCTTTACAATGTTTATTGGATATAATTACTGAGTACCTCAAAATACGAGTATTTCTTTGTGATCATTTACTCGCTCAATATACGCCGTTAGTTTAAGTAGCTGGTTACGTTTTTGCTAACAGGTCTTTCACTTCCAACAAAATTGATTATTTTTTAATAGAAGCTGCTTTGAAAAGCTACAAAGCTAAATATAAAAGTACCTACTTATGCATAAAGCACACTTATATAAAGCACATAGAGATAATTTCTTTGCCAACAAACGCAAACGTATATCGTCATTTCTTTGCAGACTACGCGGTAGCAGTGGCATCATTCTGAAAACAGTTAGTGATAAATACGACTGCCCTATCCAGGCATACTGGGTAAAATTTGTGTTTGGGGCTATTAAATGAATAAATTTATTATTTAATATCTAGTTTCTATTTTGCGTTTCATTATTTAATTTTTGATATATTTGCATACAATTTAATAATTAATATATAATTTAATATTTGACATAATTTGTAATTCTATAATTGATTAGTCTACAATTTAATTCATTATGATAATAATTTATTCATTTGATTTATTTTTATTTAATGTAAATGTAGGGAATTAATTTTATGAATACTAACATATTTTAAGCTTGCAATTGCCTACTAACAAATAATAGATCTTTGTTATCTAAATAAATAAACTATTATTATTTAAGCTTTGTGCCTATCTATCTTTCTTAGATATGTGCTATTTTTCTTAAATTCGTGCAGGAGGCAGGCTCAGTAGCTGTTTATTACCTACGCTATGATGTGCATAACTCTTTCACGTTTATTGAAGATTTGTGTAATCTGATTCCATTTCTTCTCGCATCTACGTCCCGATAAGCGCATATCATCGATCTGCTTATTTGCATTCTTAGTAGCACAAAGAAAACAGTAATAATGCACAGAATTCAAATAGTATCTGCCAGTGAGAAGTTCTTAAGGCAAAAACTGTTCGGTCATGATTTAATATAAAATTCAATTATTCAACAAAAGGAAACGGTAATGACTATCTGTCCAACTTGTAAGGTAATTTAAGCACATCCTAGTTTGTACGTGATTGCCATAATGTTAGGATTCGATCTAGGGTGAAAGTACTGGCAACTGGCAACACCTGTGTGCCGTGATGGTAGACCGTTCGATTATCACGTCAGAGGTCACGAGTATGATTCACGTTCTTGCAAATATTTGTATGTATGACTATGTCTTTTTGCATTAGTCTGTATGATTCTATGGACTATGGACCCTCTACTCCTCCGTCCATTTTCCCAAGCGGGCGCCTTTTTAGTAATGCTGGATTGGTGTATGACCACAGATTACCTAAGTAATAATTGGTATGGCGAGTTAACAATTCGCTTGTCAGGAGAAACAGCGTCAAAATGAATTTCCGTAAAACTAAATCTCCCAATCGTTAATTTTGATTAGTAATAAACATAGAATTGAATTTCCAACTAAAATTAAGCCACTTTCCGCTTCCTCTTTTACTCACAAAATATCCTTCATGTCATCCGCAAACTGTTTCCTTGGTAATTCATCTTCCCTTTGGTCCCGCCGATAAGCATTGGTTAGCGTAGGTCTTTTGATTAATTTTTTTCTTTGACGTTATGTAAATGCCGTTTTAATGCCGTTCCATACAGAATAAATGATTTTGACTTGACTTGAAAGGGGAAAAAATATTCCCTTTCATGGTATAAACACTTTTCACCGGTCAATTTGCTCGATTAATTTAAATTTAGATCGCGATAAACACCACATCATCGAGACGGCAATTACCGCTTTTATGCCAATAACGACACAGAACACGACGGTTGGGTTCGCAAAACTCCGCTGCGGCTTTAGGCTACGGTTCTATTGAAGCGAACTGGATCAATGCAAAGTAAAATTAAATTAGCAGATCTAATATAAATATCCAAGGGGTCTGGGCCTTTCCTGGGGTTATCCTTTCGAGGGCTTACCCGGGGAGCCCGGCAATGGACACTTGGGCAGGACACCGTGCGGTTTTAGTCGATGCACGACATAACCGCCCCCGCTGGCCGGCAGGGGGGTATCCGAAGGGATTTCCGCACGTTGAAAAAAAAAAGAATTATTTTTTCAAGTGGGTGTAGGTTGCCGAATCTGAAACTATGAGCAATAGTGTAAAGCACTCAAAGGAGTCTAGGGCCAAATACTTCAGTTTCACTCATGCATTGTCGAACTGTGAGCGTATTTTATTTTAATGCACTTTTTAAAGAACTCCATTAATTTTAAGGAAATCCAGGTTTCAGTTAGTCTCTAGTGTAGTGGCCATCAAACTAACCACCAGTTCAGAATCGATATCATCTGGAATGGTGTCCTTTGCTTTTTAAACGTCACCAAAGGTTACCATCAGGCAGGGTGTAGTCAAATTGACAAACTAAATATTAAAAAAAAATATCTCGAACTGTAGCCCATTTTAGCGGTGATCAGTCCGTAGCACGGCACTATGTCTCTCAAGTCTCTTATGTCGTCGGTACACGCTTGCCAATGATGGGCCATGTAATGGTCTTCTGAATGCGCAACTCTAGGCCATCATCACGTAGGTGGTCACACAATTGTGTGGCTCGTTGCTAGGCCACCATGGCCAATCGTGCGCCTTGTATACTATTGCCCCCGTATACACAATGGCGAAGACTTGCCGTGGCCCATAATTTCATCATCATCACTTTTGACCAATGAAATTATAGAAATCTATCACGATCTAAGATCTATCAGATCTATCAGGCGCTACCAGACCAAGTCAAAGAGACTCGAAAGACACTAGTCTCCAGCGCTCCGCTAAGGAGCTGATCACCGCTGAAATGGGTACAAGTCTTTAAAAAAGACAATTTCTTACGTACATTGACATGGTAATTTACTTCTCGCCGCTTAACTAGTGACGCGGCCTTTAGAAACGTTTATAATGTCGAATAATAGCGGTAAAATGCCAGCTGCCTGAATATATTGTCGCGAATAGTTGACATTCTCCTTTCGGTGTCTCCTTACATGGTCAGTTCAGATGTATTAAACTACAAGTAACGTCAAAGAAATGTCCCGGGAATTATTTAAATACTGCATGATACAGAGATGTGATGTGATGTGTCAGTGATGATGTGATGACATACTAACTTACCTAATACGTAATTGAAGTATTAGGTATAATATTTATTGGGGTGTGTGTTGGGTAACCTCCTCGAGTGTCGCTCCGATTCCGATCCCGCTGCAGTCCGGGGGGAACGGAATCGGAGCGGCCGGTACACCCTGGGCGGCGGTCAATGGCTTCCCCTTCACCCCTTCATAGGGTTGGCATTGATCGTCGGCCAATACCCAACGGTGCGGGAACACATCGCTCTCCGTACTCCTCTGCTTTCAGAGGAGACAGGATGAGCGATGCTGTTAGTGGTGAGATGGCCCAGGGTCAGCCGGGGTGCGAGGGATATGCTCTATGGGTAACCTTACACCCCGGCGTCTGAAGACCCGAGACGGCGTGCGGTTTTAGTCGGTGCAAGCCCGACATAACCGCCCCCGCTTGCCGGCGGGGGGGTATCCGAAGGGATTTCCGCACGATAAAAAAAAAAAAAAAAAAAAAAAAGGTATAATATTTATTATACTAAATACTTATTTTTGTACCACAAAAATAAGTGCAATGTTGGCAATCACCCGGTACCCTAAAGTTTTTTTATAAGAACGATTCTCATACTGGGTGTTAGGGAAACATTCCCGAAAACGAAGACAGCAGATAGTACCAAAGAGGGGACTTCAACGCCTGGTCGTATGCCTGGGGTTCCCGACACGAAAGGGGCGCGACGGGGCATAGAGGCAGGGCACTGGTGGACTGGGCCGCACGACTCGGCCTAGTCCTCCTAAATCGGGGAGCCGTGGACACGTTCGTGACCTCGAGGGGTAGCTCCATCGTGGACCTATCGTTCGCGAGCCCCTCGTTGGCGCGACGTGTTCAGGGCTGGCGCGTCGTTTTGGGGGAGGACACAAGTTCGGATCACCGATACATTCGGTTTGACGTGTCCCCCCCTGCGAGCGACGCGCCGGCTGCACCAGCTCCACCCGAGCCACGTTGGGCGCTTAAGCGACTTGATCGGGAGCTCCTCCTGGAAGCCGCCATCGTACAGGCCTGGGCCCCTGCGCCGGACAGGCCTATCTGCATAGACGATGAGGCGGAGTGGTTCCGGGAGGCCATGACCCGTGTCTGTGACGCGGTGATGCCTAGGGCTTCGCCCTATAATCCGAGGGGTCGGGTCTACTGGTGGTCGTCGGAGATCGCGCAGCTCAGACGGGGCTGCGTGATCACGCACCGCCGGTGGGCCCGATTCCGTAGGAGGCGTCGCCGCCCCGCAGATGCGGAGGCCCGAGAGGCGGAGTTGTACGAGGGATACAGGGAGGCCAGACGAGCCCTCCGAGCGGAGATAAGGCGTTCCAAACGGGACGCCTTCCGCGAGCTGCTGGAGACGCTGGAGCGGGACCCTTGGGGGCCGCCCTACCGGATGGTGAGGGGCAAGCTGCGCCCCAAGGCCCCGCCGTTAACCCGGTGTCTCCAGCCGGATCTGCTCGGAGGAGTTGTTGGCTCCCTGTTCCCAGCGCGGGCGGTGGAACATGTTCCACCGCAGATGACTCCGCCTCGGTTGCGCATGGCGCCCGACGTGGAAGACGACGACGTGCCCGAGATCACTTGGGTAGAACTAGAGCTGGCGGTGAGAAGGCTAAGAGCCAAACACACCGCCCCGGGACCCGACGGCATTCCAGGCCGTGCGGGGCGACGTACCGCGAAGCGACCCGAAAGGCCACGACCGCGGTTGCCCAAGTCGTTAGGCGGATCCGGCGGCTGGGTCTCGAGGTGGCCCTGCACAAAACCGAGGCCCTGTTCTTCCATGGGCCTCGGAGCAAGCCACCCGAGGGATCCAGTCTCATCGTGGGAGGAAATCGCATCGGCATCAAGCCCCAAATGAAATATTTGGGGCTCGTGCTCGACGGCCGATGGGACTTCGGAGAGCACATCCGAAGTCTGGCCCCCAAATTGAAGGGCACAGCTCTTGCTCTGGCTCGGCTGTTGCCCAACATGAGGGGGCCCGATGACTCCTGCAGGAGACTCTACGCGGGGATCGTGCGGTCCATGGCCCTGTATGGGTGCCCAATATGGGCGGAGGCCCTGAGGACCAGAACTGTGCAGATGCTGCGCGCTCCGCAGCGAGTTCTGGCCATCAGGGTCATCCGAGGGTACCGCACGATCTCCTTCGAGGCGGCGAGTCTCCTTGCCGGAACTCCGCCATGGGACCTGGAAGCGAGAGCCCTTTCGCAACTGTACCAGTGGCGAAAGGAGGCGCGGGAGCAGGGATGGAACCCCGAGCCTCGAGAAATCCAGGCCGTGCAGTCCCAGCTCCGCCAGGCCATCGTGGTGGAGTGGAAGGAACGACTTGGGCAACCAAGCGCAGGGCACGCCGCAATAGCGGCGGTAAGGCCCATCATGGAGGATTGGCTGGAGAGGCGACACGGAAGCCTCTCCTACCGACTGACGCAGGTGATCTCAGGGAAGGGGTGCTTCGGGGACCACCTGCATCGGATCAGGAAGGAGCCAACGCCTGAGTGTCATCACTGCGACGCGAGCGAGGACTCAGGGCTGCACACGCTGGCGGACTGCCCGGCGTGGGAGGCGCCGAGGCGTGACCTCGTGGCAGCCATCGGGGTGGGAGTCCTCTCGCTCGGCAGCATGATTGCGGCAATGGTGCGGAGCGCGAGCGCGTGGGCCGCTGCCGCCTCCTTCTGCGAGCATGTAATGCTCGCGAAGGAGGTGGCGGAGCGCGCCCGGGAGAGACTTAGAACTCTCCCGGTCCGCCGAGCCCGCAACTTGCTCGCCGCGCGTCGCAGGCAACTCAGGCGCCGGAGGTCGCTTAACGACCTCCGTCCTCCATGGGCGCAGGCCTGGGGGTGGCGGGTGAGGCCACCTGTCACCCCAGCAGAAGCAGGCCGGGACGGTGGGGCGACTAGCGCCCCTCCCCCAAACCGGGGCAAGACGGGGACACCGTGGTTCCCAAACCCGAGGGGGCCATCTCGAAACCGGAGATGGCCCAGGGTCAGTCGGGGTGTGAGGGATATGCTCTATGGGCAACCTTACACCCCGGCGTCTGTAGACCCGAGACGGCGTGCGGTTTTAGTCGGTTCAAGCCCGACATAACCGCCCCCGCTGGCACGCGGGGGGGTATCCGAAGGGATTTCCGCACGATAAAAAAAAAAAAAAAAAAAGATAGTACCAAAGAAAAAAGAATTGGCCGGTTTCTTTATGATGGAACGTAAATAATGCTGACAAAAAATTATAAAAAAATATATTAAAAAAAAACTTAAACGATGGAAAAAAGATCGCTCAGATTTAATTTTATCTTCAGTAGTGACTATCGCTAGTGTTCGTTTTCGGGAGCATTTCCCTAACAGCCCGTAGTGATGTAAATGTTGTGTTTGTATATTCGTATGAGCACTACACAAAAAGTTCTAGACTGATTTTAATGAAGTTTCGGTGTTCTAACGTTTACAAATCATCATCTCTGTGATCATATATCGACGGTAGTCTAAGAAAATATAGCTACCTAATTATTTTACATGTCATGCGCGAGGGTAAACGTTGTCAAAAGTTAATAGGTAATATTATCTATATATTTGATACATTGATTGTGATGAATGACCAGGTGCCTATTACATATAAGCAACGGTCAATATCCGCACGTACCTACCTACTTACTTTCTTTAGTTAGAGATTGAAGCGTCCCGCATCCATTAAAAAATAAAATCCAAACGAAATTAATCACTCGTAAAAACTACTTATCCAACGCTTCTTTCCACAAAAGAATCGCTGTCAAAACATACCTATGTGGAGACGCCATTAATTCGAAATTCAAACTCATTGTGTACTAAGTAGGAGCGCCATTTTGATTTAATCAATCGCGCATTATTAATGGATCTGCCGGGTTAAGATTTGAGTATTATTTTTATTATTTTTCATATCGGTGTGGTAATTGGAGATGTAACGATTACGCATTAATCGATACCTCTAAGTTAAAATATCGATTACTCAAATCTCAAGCGTAAATTCGTTTGTCAATGTAATATGTACATAGATTATATTACTTATTTACCTATTCATACCTAGTATGTTTTATAAAACGTAAATATCTGTGTATTTGCTCAAGCATCACACAGAAACTACTGAACCAATTTCGCGGAATCTTCTTATGTTCTATAAATTTAATTAACTTTATACCTACCTCTCACTTTAATAAAATACAAAACCCGTGCGCAGAAGCTATAGAAGCTAGTACCTTCGGGTCCTACTAATATTTTAAATGTGAAAGTTTGTTTGTTTATCACTGAATTAAGAAAAAAATAGGTGCTCGTATAGGTTGAAATTTGTCACATATACAAACTAATAAACCTTCACAGTGAGGACTTTTATATCAGCGACATAGTTATGTGGAGCAAAAAAATATTCATGTTCTTCATATTATATCGCCTGTATATTCAGGAATATATAGGTAGAAGTGTATTAACGCCCATTATTGCCAGTTTAAAAAAAATATGGGTCTTTAATACATATTTAATATAAAAGTGGAAACTTGAACAATTATGTGTGTATTTTTTAATCCCCAGGAAATATTTACAGAGCCATCTATGTTGTTCACTATGAATCAGTTCGAAACTTCATCAAGATCAGAACCAAATAATTTTGTTAAAGTTCCAAACGAGGTCATCAGCTACAACAAAAATGACGTTGTTATAAATAAAGAAGTTTTCATTTCACATTTTTAAATATGTAAAGTGTTCGGTGACGATGACGGAGACGATATAGCAAGTTCCATGATTTTTGTTACCCAAAAAGTGCTCAATGCGCCTAAAGTAGCTTTTACTTAAAAAAAATGGCAGCGAGAAGCAATAACTAATTGTACTTAGGTATAAGTAGTGCAACTGCTTTAGTTTTAACGATATACGGTCACACTTTTTTAGCAGCCAGTATTCAATAGATCGAGTCGTTAATAGGATACATCTTCAACAAGTAAATATAGTGGAAAATCGGCCAACGGTCACTTGACGTTTATCTTGTACTTGAATCAAAGACGTGTGATTGATAAATAATATCTATAATCGAATACTTGAGTATCCGATACATACTTGATATTCGATTATTCAATGCCCATTAGTTCCCTATCCAATCTGACGATTCATTCAATTTAGTTTTCCATTGATTCTAAATTCAAATTAATTTGACGTATGGCTCGTTAGTGTATCTCGATTATTTTATCGTGGGCTAAACGGACATGTGAAAATTACACTTTAGTAAAGGTAAAGCTACACAATACCGCATGTCATGGCCGTGGGAACCCTTCAGGGCGGCTACTACCATCTCCAACAATATTATTTCAACCTTACTGTGTGACTTTTCCCTTACTTGTGTGAATATAATCTGTGGTGGATATATATATATATATTTTTTTATTTATTAGATTTACTATACAGAACCCTAATAGCCGGACAGACGACGCGCGGCGGTCCGAGTCCGATTTACACTATGAAAGATAAAGTAAAAATTAAATAATATTGCCTTAAGAGATGGTAATAGGCCACCAGATGTACTCTCCTAATAGGTAATCCACTAGTATCTGAAATATTAATTTAAAAAGAATCATCGCGCGGTGGTTTATGAAACCCCATGTTGACGATGGAAGCAACTGCAATCTTGCGCTTTGCTGGTAAGCAAACTTTTTACTAGGTTCTCAGTTGGATTTGCCTTTCTTATACAATAATTGTTATCTCTCCCTTTCAATCCTAATTTTCCAATGTTTTGAAGTGCCCGGGTGACGTCAATAGATTTTCCCTCTATTAGTTAGTTCGCAAAGATATAGCTGGTGAAATATGTGCTTATGCTTATAATTCTGCTAGTCTCTTAGCGGATATAAGGTGTAAGTTGGCCTACCTATGGTATGATACAATATGATACAATACTATACTTAATTTTTTTATATTGTAGGATGTTATAAGAAAAGAATAACGTTAAAAAACTGGTGATTAAAAAGAAGTAAACAAGCACCTGAAACAGGTGTCGGGCCTGTTGTGAGGCTGTGATTGTTGATCCGATTCTAACTTCGCCAGTTTACCGTCAACCCCATCAGGGGGAACAGGATGTAGTTTTCTACACGCAAATAAGAACCCATTCATTTATCCACCACGCTGAATTTGCCAAAGTGGAGACTCGCCTTAACATAACGTTGCCCAATTACTTTTTTAAATAACTAAGTAAGTATTTTCAACTATCTATTGTGCCAGTAATCATTCATTGTACTATCAGTGAAGCTTAAGAATTTTTTTAATGGCCAATTATATTGATATTTTCTAGAAATCCAAATTTAATTTTGTCGGTTTAGTCGAATACTGCCTAATGATGCTACGATACAGATTTTAGCAAGCTAATCAGGCGAAATAAAATGTTTATTTGACTAGGTATAAAGATGTTTTTTTTTTATTGGAGAAACAGGATTTATATTATTTTACTTAGTTAGTGGAAATTACTTGCAACTATTATAGAAGGTACAGTCTGCAACAAATAAAGCCTAGGTGTTTTGTAAATTGGGGTGCTTGGTTGGGGACCTCCACGCGGTGCACCCTGGGCAACGGAGACGGCAGCGCCTCTCTCCTAGGGTGGGAGAGACGCTGCCGCCTACGGCCAACTCCGACCGAGGCGAGGACGGCCCTGTTGAGGGCTGTTCGGAAGCTCTCCACGTGTCCCTCTGATTAGCAGAGGGCACAGTGGAGAGCAAGTAAGGGGGCCATCTCGAAACCGGAGATGGCCCAGGGTCAGTCGGGGTGCGAGGGATATGCTCTATGGGTAACCTTACACCCCGGCGTCTTAAGACCCGAGACGGCGTGCGGTTTTAGTCGGTGCAAGCCCGACATAACCGCCCCCGCTGGAGACACCCCGCTCTCCAACGAGGGCGGTATCCGAAGGGATTTCCGCACGAAAAAAAAAAAAAAAAAAAAAAAAGGTGTTTTGTAAATTGGAATGTGTTATATTAAAACTTAAAAAAGCACATGTACCTTTTTTTTCGTGCGAATATCCCCTCGGATACCCCCCCGCCCGCCAGCGGGGGCGGTTATGTCACGGTTATGAAACGGCCGTTTCGGGTCTACAGACGCCGAGGTGTAAGGTTGCCCATAGAGCATATACCTCGTACCCCGACTGACCCTGGGCCATCTCCGGTTTTGAGTAAAATGTACTTAAACATTTTCGCGAAAATCAAAATTTGCCCATATCTTTACACTTAAAACGTAGGCACTAATAAAAATAATACCAATTTTATTGTGGCGGTATAATGGCTGCCCGATATAACCACCCCCGCTAGCCGGCGGGGGAGTATCCGCGGGGATTTCCGCACGAAAAAAAAAAGGTACGGAACCTTCGGCACACGAATTCGACTCGCACTTGACCGGTTTTTTATTTATTTAGCTAGTTTGGTTGCTGTACAGTTGCCATCGGTATTTGTTAACCACATTCTAAGTTACGACCACCTTAGCACTAAAACTTTAAATGAAATAATAAAACAAAAATTTAAAAGTATGAAAGTTGTCCTTTGATGATTATAAAAATAAAAATAATTAAAGTATCTGGATTTAGCTCACGAGATTCTCGACATTTGGGAATAGGATTCGGAAGTCATTGTTCCGATAGTAGACACTGTTAACGAACTTATATCCAAGAGCCTCGACCAACACTTGAAGAGGCTCACGTAGGGCAGCTGGATCAAGGGTCTGATACAGAAGGTGGTACGGCACGCATAGTGAGGAGGTTCCCCTTCCTGGAGCTCTGACTACCGGTAGCACCCAAGAGCTTACGATCACATACAAACCGACAAACATAAGCTCAAATTTATACCACTATAATGGCTTCCTGTGAAAATACGTAAAATTGCGCTAACTAGGTACAATTTGAAACCGATACATTCTTCTTTCACCGACGAGTCCATCGTATCGCCGAAATCAATTTCTTTAGCTTCCCCTCTTAACGTATGAAGTCAGACATTCTTCTCGTACAAAAGGGAATCAAGCACATCTATTAGAATTTAGAAATACTCTAACATAAACTACTAATAACTCCTCGAAGGAATTTGTTCGCATTCTTGTTCGTGATCGCGAGGGGTGCCCGGAATCATCGTTATACAAAATTAAGCGTATTTAGAACAGTCAAGACACGGCGGGATTTCTATAAATTATGGAGAAAATTGTTTAGATTTTTGATACCGTTGAAAAAATAAATTCGATTTCATCTAATACTTTTTAAATAGGCGAAGTATTGCCATTTACTTAGTACAGTCGTATTGGTATTTTTCTTTATATCTGATTTCGAGTGGTTCTCTCGAGTGGTAGGGTACAACGACCTGTCCACCTCTTTTCGCGCACCAACGTACTTTCTTTCTTCTTCCTTTTCCTATCTCCTTCCAATCATTACCTAAATCTTTTTACTGGTGGTAGAAATTTGATGACACAAATTTGTCACAAAATTCGGCCGGGTGGGTACCACCGTGCACGATTGCGAAATACCCTCCATAGTAATCCAATTTTTGGTTTGATTGCGTTCAGGGGTCAGCAAGTGCATAAGCCGGGCAGGGGGATTGTGGTCGCAGCACTAGTGGGACCGGTGGGTTCACACGGTGCTGCGACGACAATCCTCTTCTGGTGAGGCCGTCAAGATGAGTGCCACCATTGTTAACATGGTACGTGTATGTAATGGTGACCTTCTTTCCTGAGACTTTACCTTCAGCTTACCATCAGGCGAGGTGAAGTCAAATTGACGTGTTCTAAATATAAAAAATAAACTACAAAACCAAATTTTATAGCTAAAACATACAATCATTGCACCTGGCAGGCAATTTTATTATTGAAATGCCCGATAACGGTGACGCACCAAAACTTCACTTCGCTTTATCTTATCAATATTACAATAATGGTGTGCCTTCTTCTTCTTGAGTTAGCTTCGCACGAGAAAATTTTGTAAAAAAATATTACGATCCAATATCGTGATATCGGTGTCAATATGCTTAAGTATGAATTGTGTTTCCACATCAATATAAATATTGACAGGGTGACGATATTTACTGACTGTCTAATCCCTGCCCAGACGTAATTTAAATCCTCACACTAGGCCACACTATGCCTTAGGCCCTCGAATAAGTGCAAGTGACGCAGTTGTTTCGCAATCTCATGAATGGTACAGCAACAAACTAAAATACATACAAGCAAACATTGATTTTATATATCGGATAGCGGCTTTTTATTTTGATATCAGTATTTGTAATAATAAATGTCAACAACAATGACTAGTTTTTTTTTAAAGAATGGTGGTTATGTTATGGCGAAATGTGGGTGCTAGCACCTCTGCCTACCCCTTCGGGGATATAGGCGTGAGTTTATGTTATGTTATGTTATGTTATGTTATGTTATGTTTTGCATGGCATGGGATGGTACCTCCCTACATACGGTATACGTAATTGTCAGCTGACAGTCAAAACATAATAAATACTGCAATCAACCATCATGTCTCCATCGTATTCAGAACTCGCATTCTTAAACTTTATTGAGTAACTTCATCAAAGTTTATCGAAAACAATTTTGTTAACGAGCTTCTATACCTACGTTCAGTTAATACTGGTAGCCATTTTTTTTAAATTAAACGTTCGACATGCATGCATTCCGCCAAGATATTTCTACCGTCAAATTAATTTAAATCATACAATTACCAACCCTATACCGTAGCAGTAGGAAGAAAAGTAATTTGTTTCGTTAAACAACGTTATTTCCTAACTACTTTCTATGCGTCAATCACGAATTCTGACCGTAATCGATCGGTTATCAGTAGCTCTATCTAGCGGTCAGTAGCAGTACTATTGACTGACATGGCGACCTCCTGTCAAAAGCAACAAAAGTGGTACTTTACTTTTTTATTTAAAGAAATGAGTGCGTTGTAAGTAGGAAGTAAATAAAAAGATCTGATAAAGCAAATATGTAGCTACCTCTTGGAATAGTTTTAGCTATTCTATTTTAACTTTAGCTAGAAAGAATTTCACCAATTTTTTTTATACCAACGCGGTATTCCACAAAATATCTTTGTAATTATAGCAACGAGCATTTATAACTGTGAAATTGTTCTTAATTACGATGTCTGAAATAAATTATCTTTATTCACAGAGCAAAAAGTAAAAATGGAGGTAGATTGCTTCGCGAGAAGTTGGAAAAAATTGGACTCAACTTACCAGCGGGTAGACGGAAAGCTGCTAATGTTACGTTGCTTACTTCATTAGTGGAAGGTAATATTTATTCGATTTTATTAATATATATGTGTATTACATTTTTCACAGAGAAACGATCACAGTAACACATCCTATTTAATACAATATTGAAACACAATACACTTTTTCTGACTTAGTTATTTAAAGCGTTCGACTGCTAAGTTAAAGGTCGTAAGGTTCGATTTCCTCGCAGTGCAAATATTTCCATTTGTCTAGTGTTTTCACATCGGTACGGAGCCATAGTTGTTCCTACAAAATTTGGTTTATTTATTTTTGACAAGTATATAATTTATCATTTGTATATATTAACAAATTAAAAAATCAAAATCCCAACTGCCCTAAAAAGACCAAAACAAGTTTGATAGCAGGCGGGACCCATTTGCAAATCATAAACCGAAACAAAATTAGTGTAGGTAGTATTTTTTTTTATTTTTCTATTAATAATTGTATTGTATACTTTTGAGTTATGTTATGTTTGATTTATATTTTTGAAATCGCCCTTTAAACATACATACTCCCGAAAAACATGGCGATAGCCCAGTTCCCCGACAGTCGTTTCTCCGTTGGACTGATCACCGACAGGACGTTTCGTTTTTGAGAGATTCGTCGATAGAACGTTTCACCTATAGATGTTTCGCCGACAGAATGGTTCGCATTTGTTTGTTTCGACGACAGGACTTTTTAATTATGGAATATTTGCCGTCAGGTCGTTTTGTCTACGATGTTTCGAAATGGCTTTTTCAATATTTAACTACAAAGCCGCCAAAAAGCTACTAGCTTGCTATCAAAATCCAACTTTCCGGACTAGTCGTTCCGGTGCTTCTGGGTTAGGTTAGGTTAGAACTGTGACCCCAACAGAGCGCGAGTCGAGCGCGCTGCGGCAGCGGCCGGCGAAGCGCCGGAACCACTAGTCCGGAAAGTTCGATTTCGATTTTCTTTTTCACTATTTAACTACAAAGCCACCAAACCTTGCAAAACGTATCATTCTTAGATTTAGTCAACACTTGTGACAAACCATGCCTAAATAATGTTTGTCGACGAATTCTTATTTGGTGAACGATTCTGTCGTCGATTCACTCATGAATTTATCGTTCTGTCGGCGAAACGTTCGTAGTTGAAAGGTTCTGTCGGTGAACAACTCATAATCGAAACGTTCTGTCGGCGGCTCATTCGGCAGAGAAACGTCTGTCGGAGGTATGTTTCAGAATCGAAAAACATAACCCTCCTTCTGGCATAGTCGGGTAAAAAAATCCTAACACATACTTATCATCCTTTTCCCAACCCAGTTGGGGTCGGCCTTTCAGTCTAACTACGAAGCGGCTGAACCTCGATATCTTCCGTGAAGCGACTGCCATGCAATCTCACCTCCACAAACTATTGGCGATATCGAAATTCTGAACAGTTGTCGGACTTTTTAAGGCTCCAACTACCCGTAACAGACGTTACGGGTAGTATACAAACATCTTTTAGACAAAAGATGTTTGTATGGCAACCGGGACCAACGACGGCTTAAGTTGCTCACCGAGGCATGGAGGGGTCTCAATGTGTCAGAATGGTCACCCATCCTAAGACTGACTTGGGTAGTGTTGCTTAACTTTGTAATATGTTAACCTAGGTACTCTGTTACCAATTAGGAACCCTCCCAAACATATTCCCGCTTGTAAGATAAGAATATGTTAGACATACTGTGTATGCATTCTAAAATATTTATTTATTTTAATGTGTGAAGAGAAAAATATGTACCTAGGTACTCATTTTTGTGTAGGACGCGTACCGAGAAGTATGTGTTTTGGCTAAGGTAATAATTTTTTTTTTAAGTGGTTGGTATGCTAACTACCTACTTAAAATGATTTACAATCGAATTACAATTCAACCACTGGGCATACCATGACGTGCTCTAAGCTAACTTGTTTTGGACCGCGACCCAGAGGGAGAGGGATGGAGCTTTATAGGGGGAAAGGGAGGAAGTTATACAGCCCATATAGCTTCATTCCGCTCCCTCTGGATCGCGGCCCAAAACACGATCGCTTATAGCACGTCATGGTTGCCAGCGTAGCCACTCTAGGTGACTACTAATTAAAATTGTGTAGCAAAATGGCTCCTTTGCGCAATTTCATGACTAGGTATCACAATACCGCATAGGTTTCATTTACCCGTTGCTTAACGACGTTGTTCGCACATAATTCTCTTTAATATAACCGTTATAATTTTATATAATCCAATAATTTACGATCGATTTATGTACGAAGTGAATCACTATGATTAGCGAGGTGGATATTGGCAGGCAAATATCGACGGGCGATTTATAATGATTTGTTAACACGGTTGTATTTATATGAACTTAGTTGGGTACTCATTTAAGTCATATATCGTGTCAACATTATTTCGATATTTTATTTTGAAGTTTTTATCGTCCTGTTGCTTACAAAGTTTGTACTTTAGAGCCTGGGGTCCGCTCTCCTACAACTTTTTCTCTTGATTTGGCTTATCTAATCTTTTATGGGAGCGACTGCCATCTGGCCCTCAAACCCTGAGAGAAAAGCCTTCGCCAGAACCTCGTGGTGGTGGTGAGCTTTGCTAGGGACCCGAATGCTACCTTTCTGTTATTGTCCGGTGTATCTTGTAATTATGGTGTAATTTAATCGGTATACTTATGTAGATTCGGATGAATTATTAAAGCATGCAATAAATTACAGCGCGCGGCGTAAACGCATTATCGATTATTTTTTAAAATTCTTGAACTCTTGGAGCTAAGACAGATGGATAATAAAATATTAAAGTATTAATTATCGTTCATAATATAAATTATATTTGTTGAGTCTTGCAATCTACTAGGTTATTAGACTATTATTGTCACTACTTGGATACATTTATAGAATGCCTTAAATACAACTTAATGATGTATCTTATTAAATTATTGATATTAAACGTTTCTTTTTACAAGTGAATGAAGTAAATTTTGTATAACTAACTAAGTAGGTACACTCTTTTGTTCAAAGCATTGTAAATAATGCGACGTATACAGCCGTCCCGAGTGTCACGATACTCACGACACGACACAATGCCGTGCCGTTTCACGGTACCGGTGCGGGTGCCGCGCCGACTTTCAGAAAGTAGTTAACTAATTATTTTTGGCATGCTAAGGTGCCTTAATCAAAAGAACCGTATTAAATAAATTAAGTTAGGATCGTACTGCTTAGTTATAGTTCTGCTAATTTAAAATTGTTTAACATACATTAATACGTCAAGTTATCTACAGGCAGGGGCTCAATACGAACACGTCTGATCAAACTATGTTACTTTTTTTTCTTGACAACTTATTAATATTTTTGTTTGGTCTACAGCGGAAGCAGTACATTTGGCGCGGGACTTTGGATACGTGTGTGAGACGGAATTTCCGGCGAGAGCGTTAGCCGAATACCTTGCGAGGCAATATGCTGAGCATGACGCAAGACGCAGACGCGATTTGTTGCAAGCTACCAAGCAGGTGAGTCTTAAGCTTATTATTGCGCGTATATTTGAACCACGAACTAGCCGGGTTCCGGAAAGGCTATAGTACCATAGACCACATTCATACGCTGCGGCAAGTTATACAGAAGACCGAAGAGTACAACTTGCCACTTTGCTTGGCGTTCGTGGACTATGAGAAAGCCTTCGATTCGATTGAGACCTGGGCGGTGCTGCAGTCTCTCCAGAGGTGCCAAATAGACTACAGGTACATCGAGGTGCTGAGGTACTTATACCAAAACGCCACCATGTCAGTCCGATTACAGAATCAGAGCTCTAATCCTATCCAACTACAGCGAGGTGTGAGACAGGGAGACGTCATCTCTCCGAAACTGCTTCTGGACTGGAAAGGATGCGGCATCGACATCAATGGCAAGTTCCTAACACACCTACGGTTTGCCGATGATGTAGTTCTTATGACTGAGACCTTGGAAGACCTGAACACAATGCTCGAAGATCTTAGTAATGCTTCTCAAAGAGTGGGTCTTAGGATGAACATGGATAAGACGAAAATCATATCCAATGCCCATGTTGCACCTGCTCCAGTTAATGTTGGGAACATTACACTCGAAGTTGTTGACCACTATGTTTACCTAGGACAGACGATCCAGTTAGGTAAGTCCAACTTCGAGAAAGAGATCTCTCGTCGAATCCAGCTCGGATGGGCAACGTTCGGGAAGCTCCGGCATATATTCGCGTCCGAAATACCTCAATGTCTCAAGACGAAAGTCTTTGACCAGTGTGTGTTGCCAGTTATGACATATGGAAGCGAGACGTGGTCCTTTACTATGGGTCTCATAAGAAGGTTCAAGGTCACCCAGCGAGCAATGGAGAGAGCGATGCTCGGTATTTCCCTGCGCGATCGAATCAGAAATGATGAGACCTGCAGGAGAACTAAAACAACCGACATCGCTCGAAGGATTGCATCGTTGAAGTGGCAGTGGGCGGGACACATAGCGCGGAGAACCGATGACCGCTGGGGCGGAAAGGTTCTCGAATGGCGACCGCGTACCGGACGACGTTCCGTGGGCAGGCCCCCTACAAGGTGGACCGACGATCTAGCCAAGCGGGAAGCCGCTGGATGCGGGCAGCGCAGGACCGATCGTTGTGGAGATCCTTGGGGGAGGCCTATGCCCAGCAGTGGGCGTCGTTTGGATGACATGGTGATGGTGATGATATTTGCGATTTAATCTTTACCGGTATTGGGTGGTCCTGAGACCTTCGGGATCGCGTAAATTATTCGGCGAAGACTGTGTATTTTTTCCAACTTTTATACCACAAAAACTGCGGTTAAAAACAACACTAAGTACTTGCTTAGTGTTGTACTTCTGAGTTACGTATAACTTACTTGTGCATGAGTTAGTCTAGTATTCCAGGCTAGAAAGATGATACTTAGCTGCGTCAAACAAGCCATTACGTAGCAAGATTGCATTATGTTAGAAAATTATCTAAACCTACCATGGCAATACCTATAAGCATTCGCGAAGCGCGAAGCTTTTTAGATTGATACTCTTTATTTCACACCAAACAAAATACGAGTACACAAATGAAGGATAAAATAATGACGGATAGTAGAACAATATCACAACGGACTATCTTTCGCAGCGTGAGATTTCTTACATACAAATATACGTTCTATGATAAGCATACTAACACATAATTCTTTATCTATAGGTCATAAAAGAGCTGATGGACTTACTGAACCAAGATCGGTCACCGCTGTGCAACACGCGGCCACCACACTTATTGGAGCCAGCGATACAACGCCACCTCACGCATTTCTCGCTCATTTCGCACGGCTTTGGTGGCCCTGCCATCGTAGCTGCACTTACTGCTATACAGGTATTTTTCAAAATCTATCTCAAAGACATAAGATAACTATATGATACCAGACGGAATACTAAATTTAGTATATGTTGCACGATCTCTTTCTTTCTAGTCACTTGGTAATATGCACTATCCTGTTCTTTGTCCTGTACATAAACACACTCACACGAGCATAGATATGGCGTTGAAGCCAAATTCCAAGCCAGCCGTCACTCGTCGCCATCGAAACGAGTTCGAAATATAACAATTTTGACGTATTAGTTGTCAGTTTTTAGACAGGGTCAGATTTAGTGCTAAAATTAATTTGTTACTGAAATAAATAACTAAATAATTCCACTCGATCCTATTCTGATTCCAGTGACCTGCCTAATATCTTGGATAATAATAGGTCTTTACCTATGAAATTGCCGAAATTTTCTTACAAATTCATGAGTTCATTATTCCTGTAATTCAATAGCTATTTCTATTATTTATGTTTTGTTTGAAAGATGATTTCAAGATTTTACAACTCTGTATTAAATTTTGTTTTATTGGCCGCTTGATAAATTAATTCGATCTTCAAAAACAGTACTTCCTAAATGCTATCCTTTTTGATGAGAAATTTCGTATTACTTAACAGCTGTCACTTTTCAAAAATCTAATAAAAGTTGCTGTTTTTTAGCTTAATGTTGTCTCAATCATACACAAAAAAAAAACATAAAATTTGGATTTGTGATTCCTAAAAAAAATGCAAAAATGTTAGTACTGAAAATTGAGTTTCCTCCAATTTCTTCAAGAAAAACCTAATATTATGTTTATTTCTGACTTTTCTCAAAAAAAATTATGAACGTATGCAACAGTTACGCAGTCCTTCGTAGAGGTTGTGTCAGCCTTAGTTCGGCCTCGTCTGAGCTTCACAACTTATGTGTTAAATTTGGCTACAATATATAATTCGGAAATGTTCGGTCTGTGATGTCTGTGGTTTATCTACTTCTATATATCCTAAGATGTATTTATATTTCTGGTCACATGTAACATGGGGCGAACCTATGGACACTTTATTATTCATGATGGACGAACGTCTATGTGTGCTATACGGCAATAGCCTGTTATCGTTACCGTCTACGGAAATATAAAAGCGTCTCCATACAATGCCATACATTTTGCCTCCCAATTGTATCGTGACGGTAAAACGTACCGTTGCCATCCATTATATAAAGTTTTATTTTCAGGCTGCTACTGAGAACATCATTACCCAATAATACGTTACCCAACCCTAGAATCGAATTGGAGACCTTTACCTGATAATACCTTTTTTTTTCGTGCGGAAATCCCTTCGGATCCCCGCCGGCCTGCGGGGGTGGTTTTGTCGGGCTTGAACCGACTAAAACCGCACGCCGTCTCGGGACTTAAGACTGATAATACCTAACTACAATAATAGAATTCTTCTATTCTCGTAACGTTACTTAGGCACAAGGACCTAAAACAATTATTAGCATTACATTAACCTTAACTTTATATCTTTGTTCCAGAATTTCCTCAATGAATCCCTTAAGCATCTAGACAAATTATATCCTCAAAGCGGAATGGTATCATCATCAATGGATAAAACGAAAATGGACCCTGACATCAAGAAGTAACACAAGAGTAACGACGTTGACGTCGAACTGTGCAGTAACACTTCTTGCATAACGAGAACGAACCTCTTGCGTTCACTCGCAACGGGAACAGACCTCTTGCGTCCACAAGCAATGAGAAGAAACTTGTTGCGTCAAAAACTTTATAATATATTTTCGGCAATGGTGCCAATCACTCAACCAATTAGGATAGCAATGATGTATTTGAAATAAAACTGCCATACACAATGTGTGAATGAATTAATGCATGAAGATTGCGTATTTATTTTTATGATGATCTTCGATAGAGGCGACCCGCATATAAATAAAGTGCAATTATATTACTCATGATTGTGAGATTTGTATATATAGTATAAAAAATAAAACTTATAGTATTACATAAGCATTTATAGTAAATACTTTTCAGCTCAAACAGTGATTTTGTAACTTCGAGACGTATATTTTTTAATAAGAAATATTTCACAGCCACCGCAATAAAACACATATCAATAATGTATATAGTAATCTAGAATGAAGGTGTTTTATTATTTCACAAAAATGCTTTCATACTGTTTTTTTTAGAATTTAAAATGAAATCTCTTTAGTTGATAATTATTATTAGAATATATAGTTTTGCTAGTGACTCAATGTGAAAGTGTGCCAATTAGTTATATTTGGAGAATACCCCGTCGTGTGGGGATTCCCGAAAGTTAGGTATTTAATATATTTATTGTGGCTTGTACATAATACTTATAAAATTACTATTCACTTGCCTAATATTTCGTTTTTTTTTCTAAAGTTAATCTAGAATTCGTACATCTATCTCTTACTCCAAACTTGTAACATTATGTACTTATTGTTTTATTCTATTCTTGATTTTGATTATATTTTTGTAATGATGTCGTCATAATAATTTTACCCGTTCATAGTTATTACTAACCTTGTATGGTCTTCACAGAATAGCAACTTCTTGTTGGCTAACGATGTAATAGGGCCAATTCATGGACCAATATGTTGAACAATACAAGAAACTACCCACTCACTCTCCATACCCTCTGTACGGGAAGTGTGCGATAACTTTGTACCTACCTACTTTTAGATTTTATCACCGTAAATTATTATATCACCGGTAATCCAATCCAGTTAAGTTACTTTTAATACGATTATGTGAAGAAACAGACTCGTCGTATTTAAGATTTAGCCTACCTGGGTGGATCGGGTTACATTAAGTTACTAATTTATGGAGTTCCATATATTTTGGGTTTAAATTCAGTGCACTTTCAAGCATAAAATCACAATAGAATGTAATAAACCTAAACCAACCAACCACAAAAAGACTTATGTACCAAATTATTATATTTTCAGTTTAAGTATAGAGCTACTTTATATTTTGTAAATACCTACTAAATCTTTTCATAATTAATCGAAATATAATATACCTCATTTTTTATTCCAGTTTGTCGCGCACTACTTGTATTTTTAAGTCATACCTTATTTTTCTTACGTGTGATAGAGTTATTTAAAAAACGAGGTATTGTAACTTCGTAGCTCATTGATTGTGCTACAATTTTCATCTGCACACTAAATAATTAGTTAAATTGCTAACTTCTAAATTATAAAAACAATGTTAGTTGTTCAGCTTTCCCAAAACTAACTAAGTACCTACTTCTAATATTCGCTTTGTTAGGATATGTTTCATATTTTTAAGGTTTTGAAATACCTCTGTGTACTTAAATTTTGTTTCATGGAGTAAAGAATGATGTTTAAACATTTTGTCTTATTTTTTTCCTGGTAAACATTAATAACCTCACTGAAAGTACAAGCACGCATCTATACCATGCATTGGTAGCCAATCCCTGGCAGTACCTAGCCATCATTTCTGGTGAATACAAAACAATCTTCCTCGTCTATTTGGAGAATACTCCTAAAATTCTAAAAGCAGCAGAGACAAGCAAGATTTGACCAGTCATATTGAACCCGTGAATTAGGTAGGTACGTACGGTAGGTTGTCTCGGTAAAACGTTTTATTTTTTATTTCCTTAACGTAAAGACCTCTCAGAAATTGTTGAATTGATCGTAGATTACGAAAATAATTATAAAAATAAAATAAAACTATATCTTTACGCCTCTATCGGTCGTCAAAGTTTTGATATTTTTTGTTTTGATATTTTGATATATTTGATTATTTACCTGAAATAAACACAAATAAAATTGACTTTTTACTGACCGAAGTTCGTCAGAGCTTTGCTCTTTTAGATTTCTCATGTATTTGGTTAGACCATCTTCTCCTCCCGAACGGCTGAACCGATTCTAATGAAATTTCACACAAGCAAAGATATTACTGATGGGAAGCACATAGGCTATGTAATTAAAAATTCATGTGTACCACGGAGGAATAATTACCGAACAAAATTTTCAAAATCTTTTTCCGCAATTATGGTCAAGGTTAGATACACAGTTTTGCGTAACTTTTAAAGTGGAGGAATAATCACCGAACAAAATTTACAAAATCTGATTCAGCAATATTGACAGTTCACTGATGATGGTTTTATTATAAGCTGAGGCATAGCTGAGGCCCGCGGCTCCACCCGTGTGGAGGTTGGTTATCGATTCGTGGTCATATCTTTGGTTCTACTTGGCGCGCATCGCACGTGGGTGAATAATACCCGTACCCGGGTGTAATGTTGGGTTTTTATCGGTGATTATAACTTTTATTTACAAGCGTATAGTAAGAATCTAAATAAAGCCAAGAAAGCATTTTTTTTTCTGGCTTCTTGCATCGCATTTAGCCAATGTCAAGTCAAACGTTCAATATACGTACATTTATTATTATTATAATAGGGCTTTGGCGCAAGGCCAGCCTCAGCCTAAACCTTAACATGGAAATACTAGTCTAGCCCTAGTAAAGTAGTGGGAGCTTTACTAATGGCTTCTTTGGAGTTTTAGAAACAACATGGAAAATCACAATTCACGGTAAATATGCCACTTTCCTACACTTGTGCGTGTTGTCGAAGACGTTATGTCTAAAAACCCATCAATTTTACACCTAAAAACTCGAAATTGCACAAATTTTAGAAAATGAAACTGCCTCGATGCGTCTTTTCCCGTGTTGGCGCCAAAACTCCAATGCATATTTAAATTTCAAATGGGGTTATTATACTAGAAAAATATACATTAATGTTTTACATTAGAATAATATTATGTAATCTGTGGTTTTACCAAAAAGTACTATTATTTCTTTGAAACTTGCAATCAATCAACCTACCCCACCCCAGCCTGCAAAATAATAATATTTGTAATAAAAAAACTACTAATCGATAGATTTTCAATAGCTCAATTCAACTACGTTGCCCTTTAAAATTGCTCACCTTAAATTATTTAATTAAAAATTAATAAAGTCGTTGAAAAAAAAAACATTTATCCGTAATTTCAAACTCCTTTATCTTATGATGGATACAATATTTTAAATTGCTCAAAGTGTTAAAAAACTGCTCAAGTTGCATTTATAATTGCTCAAGTACAGTTTGTAACAGCTCCACTTTCTTTAATTACTAAATAAATATAAATAGTTTAAACAAATTTAACGTATATAGATAATAACGTATTTACGGTTATTTTTACGGCCTGGGAGTTTATACCGCAATTTTAACTGTACCTAAACCAATAACTATAAGACCGATTCGGTTCTGGCACACCGCTGGCCGCTGCCGCGACACGCTCGCTTCGCTCGCTCGGCTCGTGCGTTGTGGTCACAGTTCAAACCTAACCTAAACCAATGACTTTGATAAATGAATTTTTTTCATCGACTTTATTGATTTTTAATTAAATAATTTAAGGTGAGCAATTTTAAATGACAACGTAGTTGAATTGAGCTATTGAAAATCTATCGATTAGTATTTTTTTTATTACAAATACCTATTATTATTTTACAGGCTGGAGTGGGCAGTGCCGTAAATAGGGCGGTGCCACCGGTGCCCAGGCACAGGGCGTAGACTCTGAGGAGCGCAAGAATTAAATGACCAGACCGCATTCAGGACTATTATTTTTTACGCATGAGCGTATTTGTGTTCAGTGTTTATCGGAGTCGGTTGGAGACTACGCGGAATATTAATGCTACTGAATTTTGGGCTGAATTAGACACTTTAAAGAGTCAAGTTGAAACGACTATATTATTTGATAAATGTGACCGTAGTTCAAGTCTGGGTCTTCTTAAAGCTATAGTTGAACTAGATTCGAAAGAGATGTTCCCCAATGTAGTAGTCGCTATAAAGACTTTTTTAACAATGCCAGTGACCGTAGCTTCTTGCGAAAGATCATTCAATAAGCTTAAAATAATAAAAACTTACTTGCGCTCGACGATTGGTCAAGAAAGGTTAACCGGCCTAGCGATTTTGTAGATTGAACGCGACATAGGACGGTGCATGTTGTATGAAAAGGTTATCAACTTACAAACCTAGGGTACCTATAATATCTAAAAACAACATGGGCGCAGTTATAGAGGCTCGCACAGGGCGCAGAAAACGCTATTTACGGCACTGGGAGTGGGGTAGCTAATCAATCACTGAAAAAATAACTTTTGAAGACCAAAAACAGAAAATATACGTACTTTTTATATTGAAATAATACTTATTTCTTAGTAATTAACTACAACCACTGCAAAATTATTATATATTTTTGTATAAAACCTCATTCAAATAACAGTAATCAAAACTTTGAAAAACATGAATGAAAAACGCAAAAACACTATGATCAGTAGAAAAATATGCACACCAGGTTCCTGCGCGTGCTTTACTCTAGACACTACAGAAAAAGGTCTACACAAAACACGATTTTGATCTTTACTCTATGGATTTCGCTACTCATTTTGGGTGATGAGACAAAGATTTTGTCTTACGCGGCAGATGGAAAACATCTACATAATATAATTCCCCTTGCGCGGGTGAAGGAGGGCGGAGTATTGTCACATAATATATATAGATATAGACATATAGATGTCTTTTGATTTGACAGCAACTGAGAGAGTCGGCTCTGAGATTAAATTCAGAGTTCGAAATAAAATAGAATAGAAAGTAATTTTGGTTAACAAGCGCACCTTCGACGTCGCGCCCCACACTTACCACCAAAGAGACCTGCAAACTCGTAACTGCGCATCTAGAGTACATTGTCAAGATTTTTCCTCTATCTATACTTCTTCTTTTAATGGCTTCTGCAGCATAATCTTGGCAATTATCTATACTTGAAATTATGCTTGAAATGTTAAAACCAGAATTTGGCTTTTTGAAAGCAAACGTCCAAGTAATTTGACTTTTTGACAGCAAAAGTTTTCGAAATATTTCTTTACATCAATCTGCAGAAAACCGTATACATATATATATAGACAAAACATGATTTGTGTAGACCTTTTTGTGTAGTGTGTACTTTACGACACGCCTATAAATACCCCAATTATTTTTTTATAGATATTTTTTTTATAAATATCTCTAATGTACAGACACAACTAATTTACAATTTTATAATTTACAATGTTATATAGATGTCTAGTATTATTTGGTTATAGTAAGTGATACCATATACGACATTTCTTTCATGCAACTACACCACTTAGAATTTTTAGGTATCCCTGAAATATCAAGGATTTTATTTAAGGTGTAAGGGGACCCACTAAGATTTCGCAACCACACCTCCAAGCCGGGGTGCAAGTCAACCATGTGCAGGTATGCCTGCTGACTAACGAACCAAAAAGAAAACAAGAAATAGTAATGAAAATAAATCGAAAGTGATCTAGGAACATTTATATTGTTTTTAAACGCACTACATTTGATGCTTGTTTCGTGTGTGCAACCCTTTGAGTATTAAGAAACGGGAGATGCCTTCAATATCATCGGCGTTAAGTAATTTCTCTGCCGCTTTTATCGGGGGGCGAGGTAAACATGTACAGTACACAAAGACATTGTAACGCACACTTATGTAGGTAAAGGAATTTCGTATGTACCATCACATGCATACAAAACCAAATCATTCCAAAGATACAATTGATTTACTAGTGTGAGTAATTTTTCTGTTAAGACGTGGTTGATGATACGTCCAGTAGTGCCATTGCTAGTAACGGGACACAATACCATTGAGCTAAGTAATTAACAAAAATGAATGAATTACTATTTCATACGTACACATTGCTTTCTTTAGTGTTTTATTGGCTAGAAACTCTAAAAAAATTATTTATAACTAATATTAATGAATGAAATATAAACCAGTAAAAGAAATAAATCGATCGGTTTATAATTTTAATTCTATCATATTTCTACGATTTTTGGAAACAATATAACTCCCAGGCTCAAAATGTACTGAACAAATAACACTCATTCGAGTTGGTGTCCAATTGCTATATTTCATCGACAAAATCCATCCACTTCATTTTTAAAATAAATATTTTAATGAATCTGAAAAATTGGTTTACGAGCATATTGATATGGTTCTCGAGACCATGGTGAAGGCCGTGGTCTCCGACGGGAGCAAGTGGCACGCCGCCGCCTCCCCGAGTCCCGAGTCCCGAGTCCCGAGTCCCGAATCCCGAGTCCCGAGTCCCGAGTCCCGAGTCCCGAGTCCCGAGTCCCGAGTCCCGAGTCCCGAGTCCCGAGTCCCGAGACCCGAGTCCCGAGTCCCGAGTCCCGAGTCCCGAGTCCCGAGTCGCGAGTCCCGAATCCCGAGTCCCGAGTCCCGAGTCCCGAGTCCCGTGTCCCGAGTCCCGAGTCCCGAGTCCCGAAAAATCCAAAAGAAATAAAGGAAAAGAAAAGTATTTTTAACATTTGTACCTATAACGTAACAACACTCTCTTCAGAACCTAAGCTTATCGAACTGAAGGCAGCACTACGAACAATTAACCATGATATAGTGGGCTTGTGCGAAGTCTGCCGGCTAGGGGATAATATCATCGAAGACGAAGATTATATTATGTACTACCTAGGCCAAACTAAAGGTCTATATGGTGTTGGTTTCCTAGTCAAGAAAAAATATAAAGAAAATATAAAAACATTCATAGGTATATCAGAAAGGATTTGTATATTGGAAATTGAATTAGAAAATACACTTTTCGCAATAATTCAAGCGTATGCGCCCACAGAAAAATCACCTTAAGAGGCAATTGACAAGTTCTATGAAGACTTGGAAAAAGCCCACGACTCTATCTCTACAAGATGTATTATCACTATGGGAGATTTCAATGCACAAATAGGAAAACCCAAGGATCACGAAAAATCAGTAGCCGGCAAATATGGCTACGGGAATAGGAGCAATCGCGGTGAAAGACTCATTCAGTATGCGTATGAACATAATTTGAAAATTGTTAATACACTGTTCAAGTCAAAACCAAAGAATAGGTGGACATGGATCTCCCCAAACAAAAACATAAAAAACCAGATTGATTATATTATGACCACAGAACACCACTTATTCTCTAACTGCAAAGTGCTAACATCATTCCCGTTCAGATCGGACCACAGACTGCTGAGAGCTACTATCCACCTGAAACCGCTAAGAAAGAGTAGACGCAACTTTTCAAACACACCAAAAAAACTGGAAACACTAATAGTGCAAGAAACCTACCTTGAAACCCTAAATTCTTATATACCTACACTTATAACGTCACAGTATTCAGTATTCAGTATTTATTCATTAACAACTTTTACATTGTGTTTGAAAAATAAAAAATAAAAATAAACCAAAGCATTTACAACATTATGAATAATTTAAAATTGGAAAATATTTAACACAATTACAATAAATTAATGTCAAAGAAAAAGAATACCTATAATATGAAATTTGATGTCAATATAAATTCGATAAAAAAAATGTCAAATAGAATAAAAATGTCAAGATGTCAATAGTTTTTTTATAATATTAGTAAATTGCTTAAAGTCAACCTGAATGCGATAATGAACTTTGATACATTATTTATATTACATTATTTATCATATCATAGATCTTCGACGGAATAATAACACCCTTTCAATAGACATGCCTTCAGTTCGGCTTGGAACTCTCGTTTATAAATTAATATTTTTAAGTGTATAGGTAGTTTGTTAAATATTCTGATGGAGTTATACATCTTGCTATGTTTGACAACGTCAAGACGAGGCACAAATTTACTTTGAAAATCTTTTCTACGTGTATTCTCTCTTGCTCTTCGCTCATCGTCTGATTCATGTTCTTGTATGTGCTTTGCAAAATTGGTCAACAATACCAAAATATACAAGCTGGGAACAGTTAATATGCCCAAATCTTTGAAGTGGGTCTTACATGACTCGTCCTGTCTTATGCGTACTATTATCCTTATGGCTCTTTTTTGTAAAATAAAAGCACGCTGCATGTTGTATTCATAACTACCTCCCCAAAAAAGAATACTGTATCTCAGTCTTGACTCCACTAGTGTATAATATACCATTTTCAAATGTTCAATATTGACTTCATTTCGAAGACTGCGTAAAACATAACAAGCTGAACTTATAGTCCCCTCCAAATAGGACAATTCGTTTTTCCAGTTTAAAAACTCATCCACATGTACTCCTAGGAACCTAACGACATTTACAGTTTCAACTGGTCTGCCCTCTAGAACACAATCAAGAGTGCTATTGTTTTTTGCAGTCGTTTTAAATAATATGGCATTGGTTTTAGTAACATTTAGTTTAAGACTGTTTACTGAAAACCAAGTAAGGAATAAGGTCAAAACCTCATTTACTTTTAGACTAAGAGTGTTTACATCGTCTGCGGATATTATCGCATTAGTATCATCAGCAAACATAACAGAATATTGTCATAAAATCGTAAGCTCAATAAAAGAAAGCTTAAAAGGCATTACAGGGACAACAAAGCGGAATATCTTATCACAGAAGGCACTGGAGCTGATGAAGGAAAGGAGCAAGCTACAAAGTAAACCTAATCTGAGCGAAACGGAAAAAGAAAAGCTAAAAGTACTGTACAAAACTACCAACAAAGAGATTAGAAAATGCTATGATACCTACAGAATGAGTACTATACGGAAGCACCTCGAAAAGTCCAGATCTGCCAAAAAAGCTTACAAAGAACTGAACAGAAAAAAGTCTTGGATACCATCTCTACAGACTGGTTCCACCAAGAGTCAGTCCCGAATTGAGGTAATAAATGCAGCTACGCAGTTTTACAGACAACTGTACAGCCAGCCAAATTCCCAAAAACAAAGTAGTACCTCTCTATACCTGGAAACTTCACCTACTCCGGAGCTCACAGAGTCTGAAACCCTAAAGCAAATATTAAAGCTTAAATAAGACCAGATGGCATCACAAACGAACACATCAAGCTTGCAAAGACTTTACTACTGACTCCGATAACTCTTCTTTTTAACAAAATATTAGTAGAGGAAGCTGTACCGCCCATATGGTCTGAATCTGAAATTATTTTACTGTACAAAAAAGGCGACCCGGCCGACATAGAAAATTACCGCCCAATAAGCCTCATGCCCTGCCTCTACAAACTGTTTGCCTCTTGCTTGCTGGAAAGAATATCAGCAGATATAGATGCACATCAACCAATAGAGCAAGCCGGTTTCAGAAGCGGTTTCAGTACTGCAGATCATATATCCAAGTGGTCGATCAGGTGATTGAAAAGTATCTCGAATTTCGCAGGCCCTTGTATGTTCTGCCGTACTTAAGCTAAAAAAGGGTTAAGCCTCATTTGGGCAGTTTTGAGTTAATGATGCCAAATTACAGAGCGCAAAATTTTCTACATTTTGTTCTAAGAAACATATCTCTATCATTCTTCATTTTGGAGATACACATTGTCGGAAAACAGTTAAGTGACACTTTTTTTGAGACTTACTTAATTAAATACTAGTTAAGCCACAAAATTAGTCTTTAAAAGGGCAAAAGGTACTTAACTTCACGAAATTTAATTGGATTTTAATAGTTTGTTTAGTTTAAACAAAGTTAACCATTTTTCCTTGCCTAAAATTAAGTCAACGTCCTTTAACTTGGATATAGGCTAGATGACTCGTAATAAAACTTTTGTTGAATGCTAAACTATAAATAAGTTAAAATAAAAAACTTAACTGAAAACCAGTTAAGATCTTTTAACCCTCTTTAAGCTTAGTCAAACATTTTTTTTTAAAACACTGTAAAAATCTAAATAACCTATCACCTGTTTTTTAAAACGAAGACAAATACGTATTTTTTTAGTAATTCGTAGGTAAAATAAAGTTAAGCCACATTGCTAGGTTAGAAGTAAGTTATCTGTAGTTCGCATTCCGCGACGTGGACCTACGATTCTGGGTCACATCATTTCTGTTGGCCGGGAGCGGAGGAACGGTGCGGACGTGTTGTGCCTGCGGCGATTCGTCGCGTTCCCGCCATGTTTCCTAACTCGGGAAGGTAAGTCATTAATTCTGTACTATTGAGTTTTCATTACTTGTTCATATATAGGTACTAATATTATAAAGAGGAAATATTTGATTGTTTGCATTGACTACGCTTCGAAACTACAAACCGATTGCAAATAATCGTTCACTGTTGGGAAGCTACACTATACACACGGTTGACATTTTTGCCAGCTATATTTTATTTTCAAAAAGGATCTACTAAAACTTCAATCATCTAGAAAAATTGAATATTAACCAATCTCCGTGGGAAACAAATTCCATACGGGCGAAAGCATGGTGGGAAAGCTAGTAGTATTATAACTTAATATAATTAGTTACTTAAGGATTGTACTAACTTAGCTTACCTACTTATCATTATCATCAAAATAACTTCCCGCAATCTGTACAATTAGATGTTTGAAACTATCAAACCGATTTAATAAATAGAGTAATTCTATGTAGAAGGTTTGTATTATTTGTATGTAAGGAATTTAATTTCGAAACGACTTTGTTGAAATGTTGTTTGTTTGACGCCCTCCGTGGCGCAGTGGGAGTGCGTTCAACTGCTACTCAGAGGTCCCGGGTTCGATTCCCGCGCAGTGCAAATATTTGTGTGCATGAACATGGCTATTTGCATTGGTCTGGGTGTTTCTATGTATGTTAAGTATGAATACAAAAAAAAATATGTAAGTATGTAGGTAAAGGTAGTCAAATATGGTAGTTTAGATCCCATAACACAAAGTTAATTATATACTATTATACTATTATATATTATTATATTATACTATTAATTAGCTTACTTTATTATAATTATTTATAATTTGTTGATTGACACGTTGAAGCGAAGTCGTACTCAAGCTTAGCTCTTAATATATTGAACCGTTAGGTTAGGTAGGTTGGAAATACATTATATGACTGCACATAAATACCTACTTAACTACGTTTGTAATATAAAATATCTATAAAAAAGTCATTTTTTTTCGGATTGTGTAATATACCAACAAGAATACAAAAAATGATTACACTACTTGTCGAACGCGACGATCAGACCCAGACTGAGTGCACAACTGAAGAAGCTCTTGTAGATAATTTATATAATAGAGAATATTCAATGACGTCAGCGGTATTTAAAGATTTTTGTGAGACACAAGTTACTTATAATTCCTATCACGCAAATAATTTACCAAATACATTAAAACAATTGGATGAAACTTTCCCTAAACCACAATTGGAAAGTCAACTTAAATTGGACTCTTTTACAATAAGTCCACAACCGGGCCCATCTACAAGCCCACAGCCTGCTCCATCTGCATCTCCACAACCCGGCCCATCTGCGATTTCACAATCTGGCTCATCGAGGAGTTTAGAACCCGACCCATCTGCATTGTTACAATTAGTTTGTCATGAATCTATACCATTATCAAATGATTCCGATTTTGATTCAGACGATTCTGTAAAGGATAAAGACTATAAGCCAAATTTTAATAGCGATTCCAGTCATGAAGATACAAGTGATAATTACCAAAATAAACCATATTCGACTAACCAAATTAAAAAAATCCCAATTAAAAAAGCACTGAAAAAGCGACGTCATTCGATCGTAACTATTCGTCATGACAACCAAAGCGATATTTTAAAAAAAAGACGTGCCACCATTGATAATGTAGATGTTCCAGCATCAAATAACGTAGGTGAAGAAGTTACAAGATTACCACACAGAAAACGTAAGAGATATAGTACCAGTTTAAAACAAAGAGAAATGGAAAAAAAACAACAAAAGCGAAGTCAATATAGCGTGAAAGAAGGATGTGACAACAAATGCATAAAAAAATGTTCTACAAGATTTTCTTCAGTTGAACGTGACCTCATAAACAAAACATATAGGGATTTGAATCGGGAAGGTATGAGAATGTTCATTAGAGCAAACTATACTGTAGCAATACCTAAACGCAAATACACAACTGAACCTAAAAGAAATCCTAAACGAACGTTTACACTGCAAAAAAGTGACGGTACCATTGCCTCTGTTTGTAAGAAGTTCTTTTTGACAACTCTAGGATATGACAAATCTAACGACGGAATATTAAACAAGTCTCTGGAACCACAAAATGATATTGATAAACGTGGGAAGCACACTAAAGTCCCAGGATGCGATCACAATTTACTTACCGAACACATTGAATCTTTTCAGCCTAGTGCACCACACTATCGTCGCGAACACGCTCCCAATCGGCGTTATTTACCTAGCGAAATTAACATCAGCTTTATGCACAAGGACTACTGTTCCAAATATCCAGACAATAAAGTGTCTTACGATTTGTACCGTGTTCATTTAAAAACTATGAATATTTCATTTACTCGACTCGGTAATGAAGAGTGTGAAGTTTGTGAATCATACAAACTACATACTAAAGAAACTAACCATGACGTACGTAAGGAAGTTGTGCTAAATTGCGATACTTGTGAGAGCTGGTCCAACCACCATGAAAGATATAAAGCGGCTAGAATGTTATATGATTCTCATAAAGAAATTGGCCAAAACGACGACCATATTTACTACAGTAGTGACTTAGAGAAGGTTATAATGCTTCCCAGACTAGAGACTTTCAAGGCTGTCATATTTTGCCCGAGGTTGACCGCTTTTAATCAAACTTTTGCACCAGTTGGCAAAATAACAAAAGACTTTAAACCCTTAGCTGCAATTTGGCATGATGGTATAGCGGGTCGGAAACAACAAGATATACTCAGCGCCTATTACACGTTTTTTATACGATTTCGTGATATTAAACACATTCATCTATGGATGGATAACTGCACCTCTCAAAATAAAAATTGGCTGTTGTTTTCGTTTTTAGTGCAACTCATTAATAGCAACGTCACTGCGACTGAAACTATAACGTTTTATTAATTTGAACCAGGCCACACCTTCATGAGTTGTGACCAGTTTCATCATCAGGTTGAGCTATCGATGAAAAGGAAAGGGAAAATCTATGACTTCCACGATTTTGAAGAAGCAGTATCTACAGCCAACAACGGGAAAGTACTTGTGAAAGCTCTACAGCCAAATGACTTTTTGGACCTGCCTAACAATATTGTTTCAGACCGACGAATACAAAATCATTCTCCGAGAGTGTATTTGAAAAATATAGCACAAGTCTGTTTCAAACGATCAAGCTATGATTTACATTATAAAAACGAGTTTTCGGAATCATCGGAATCAATATTGAAGTTTTTAAACGACAAATATTTGAAAAACCCCCGGCTAACTTTGACGTTTAGAACACAGCCTAAAGGCATTGAAGAGGATCGAAAGTCGAACATTCTTCAGAAATTGTCATCAATTTTACCCGAACACAAAAAAATAATTTGGCAAAATTTGCCAACTACGCTACGTTGCTAAGAATGTTAATTAGTTATATTTTCATACTAAAATTATGTGAATTTTGTACGTGTGTCTGTTTGTCTCTGAAGACTGACTTAAAGTGCCTTATTTAATTGTTAATTATAAAATACATTTATTAATAAGTAAACAGACAACAGAATTCCTTCCTTTTGTTATAGGTAAACGTAAACGTTTTTGTTATTATGCTATAACTTACTGATAAGTAAACCTGTCTACTGATCTCAAATATTTTTATTGTGTATTTAAGTGATTTTTTGTTAATTTGATACGAATTTTAAAGTGTAATAAACGATTAATACGACGTAACGTTTTTTTTTTCGTCAACTTATCATTTATCCATGCTAAGCTATAAAGAGGTTAACTACAAGTGATATTTTCTTAACCCATTTTTAGCTAATTAATGTTGAATAATTTCAAGACATAAAAAAATATATTTGTAGTTTTCTTAGTTAAATAAATGTTAAAAATCCTTTGCCATTTTGTTATCTAGTATCGTAATGCCCTTTTCCACATCATACTTGGTTAGAGAACAGTTAAGCAGCTTAACTTGTTTATACCTAAGTAATGCTGAATAATTGTATAATAATGTTTTTGGTAGTGACAGTAATTGGAAATTACTAACCTAAACGTAAGTTACGGTATGGTTTGCCCTGTTTTAGTGTCATAATTAATCGAATATTAGAAATAAAATGCGTAGCTTCATTAAAAAAAGAGGATTTTAGGTAATATATTAATAAACAATTTTAATAGAAACTGATCCATTTGATAGGCCAGAAAATCAGCTAATTTTCTCTCTAAGATAGTCCACTCTATGTTACATAGTTATATAGAGACATCAATTCCCGCGTTTATTAACGATATCTTAAAATTGATTAGTCGGGGTTAACCTTTTTTTAGCTTAAGTACGGCAGTGTTGCCTTCATAGACTATAAAAAAGTTTTCGATTCTCTATCCCACGAAAGCATCTGGGAAGCATTAAGATCTCAGAATATAAAACGAAAGTTATATAAACATCCTCAAAAACATCTATGCCAGCAGTACAAGCAGAGTGAAGCTAGATAGGTTAGGAGAAAAAATCGACATAAATAGGCGTGTGAGACAGGGTGACCCGATCTCCCCAAAACTTTTCATTGCCGTACTACAGTATATAATGAAAGAATTACCGTGGTCTGCACAGTCGTCTTCGTACCGTGACACGCAACACTTGTCATAAAGCACTAACTTGTCATAAAGTATTAATTTAAGGAGTACCTACCTTTTTTTTTTTTTTTTATCGTGCGGAAATCCCTTTGGATACCCCCCCGCTGGCCAGCGGGGGCGGTTATGTCGGGCTTGCACCGACTAAAACCGCACGCCGTCTCGGGTCTTCAGACGCCGGGGTGTAAGGTTACCCATAGAGCATATCCCTCGCACCCCGGCTGACCCTGGGCCATCTCACCACTAACAGCATCGCTCATCCTGTCTCCTCTGAAAGCAGAGGAGTACGGAGAGCGATGTGTTCCCGCCACGTTGGGTATTGGCCGACGATCAATGCCAACCCTATGAAGGGGTGAAGGGGAAGCCATTGACCGCCGCCCAGGGTGTACCGGCCGCTCCGATTCCGTTCCCCCCGGACTGCAGCGGGATCGGAATCGGAGCGACACTCGAGGAGGTTACCCAACACACACCCCAAGGAGTACCTACCTAATCGCGAAAATACAAAAAAAATGTCCAAGTGTGATAATTGTAGCAAGAATATCACCAAAAGTTCATCAGGACTGGAATGCAGCAAGTGTGAAAAGATAGTCCACCTCAGCACTAAATGTACGAGTCTGACTAATAAACAGATTGCTGCGTTGAAAGCCGCTACGAGCCTGGAGTGGACATGCCCTGAATGCCAACAAGAAACACCGCGACGTAGCTCGTCCATAATCATACCCGAAGATGAGGACGAAGAAGAAGCAGGCCGACTGGATACTAAGAAGCTGTTAAGCAATATAAGTAAGGAAGTAGAGAGAGCAATCAAGAGAGAAATGACCCAATTGAACGACTCTCTCCAATTCCACAGTGTTAAGCTCGATGAAGTCATGGAGTGTATGGATGTGTTTAAAAGGACAATTAAAACTCTAGAACGTAAGAATACTGAGCTAAATAATAAAAACAACAATCTTGAAACTCGAATAGGCGCTTTAGAACAACGTCTGGAAGAGCTTGAGCAAGAGAAACTGATAAAATATATAGAAATTGCAAATATTCCAAATGAAAACAATGAAGAGGCTCAACTACTGGTAAAAAATATCGCGGAAAAACTAAACCAATCCAAAGAGCAAATCAAAAGTACGAGAAGAGTCTATAGAGGGAAAGATCAAACTGCGAATATAATGGTCGAATTTAAGGACGAACAAACGCAAGAAAAGTGGACTACCGCCGCTAAGTCAATCAAAATCAGTGTGGCGGACATCCATCCAAAGGAAAAAAATAATAAAAGTCCGGTATTTATTAGAGAAGCCATGACCAAACAAAACAAACAACTCTTCTGGAATGCTAAACAGGAACTGAAAGTAAAGCAGAATTTCAAGTATGTATGGTTCAAGCGGGGTCTCGTTATGGCTCGCAAGGAAGACAGCGATAAAATCATTATTTTGAGGTCTATAGATCAAATACGTTCTCTGTCTAAAGTATAATAACTTGTAATCTGTCTGAAAAACATATTGTACACACCACACTTAAATATCGCGATGGACAGCTATCCTGATGTCGCTGAAATTTCAGACTGTCTAAATATTAACGAATTCCTGACCTACTTACCTAATAACAAATTGATTTTATAATACTCACTGAGGCTAACATATCCGATAGTATCAGTTGTCTTTACGAAATAAATGGCTACCATATGTACACAGCCCTTCGTAAGTCGCGAAAGGGTGGTGGTATTATACTATATGTCCACAACAAACACAAATGTTGTATAAAAAAATTGAAAACCTATCACTTTGAAAGCATAATATTCACTATAACCACCACCTCAAACTATTCCGCGGGTCTGTGTGCAATATACCGCCCACCTAATAAAAGTAAAAATTTATTTATTGATGAACTTTATACTACGCTCAATCACTTCTCGCATGCCACGGACTTGTATGTAATAGGAGACACTAACATTAACATAAAAACGAATGAACCTGTAATACATAAATATATCAATATGTTAAGTGGAGCGGGACTTCTGTGCGGGATCACGGAACACACAAGAATTGAACTATCGAATAATAAACTAAGTAAATCGTGCATTGACCACATCTTCGCTAGATCCCACGCACAAGACCTGTTCACTGCTGCGCTCGGGACTACACTGGCCGACCACCGAGCGGTAATACTTGCCTGTTCGGGCGTACAACTACAGGATGCTCCTAAGTACAAAACATGTGTAAATAGTAAGAAATTTGTGAATTCATTGCATCAAGTGTCCTGGGAAGACACATATGAGATGAGATGTCCCTTTTCACTATACGATTACATACATACACAATTCAAACAGTGCTATGAGAAATCAAAATATACAATCAAAGTCAAAAACTCGCCCTATCGTCGTAATAATAAATGGATTAGTAAGAAAATAACCAGAGCCTGCGAATACCGCGATAATTTATACAAAGCATGGCTAAAACAACCTTATAATATCATTTTTAAACAGAACTATAACAAAGCCAGAAATTATGCAAATACACTAATTAATAAAGCCAAAAACAAAAGCATCAAATCGGATATTTTGTCAAACATGCATAACATGAAAAACCTTTGGCACATTCTGAACCGAATAACAGGGCGTATCAAGCACTCCATCGATGACATTGTCATAAATGCGTTCAAAAATGCCCAAAACACATGTAAGGATATAGCTAATAGCTATTCGCGAACATTTGTAAACAACGTAAGGGAAATAGTTCCGAAAGGCTCACTGCCATTGCTAAATAAATCCGACTATACTACTGCCGCTAATGTGACAATGCGCTACAAACCAGCTGAGCCACAGTCAATAAAAAAAATCATAATGTCTCTGAATATCAACAAAGCTCCTGGCGTTGATGGCATAAAGGCAATTGACATTAAAATTATATGTAACAAGATAACATCGATAATCTCTAATTTAATCAACCTCTGTATCGAAAATAGCAAGTACCCACCTTTGTTAAAAACGGGAATTATTAGACCAATCCATAAAAAAGGCAGTCAAACTGATTATAATAATTATAGACCAATAACTATCTTGCCCACCATCGATAAAATTGCTGAGAAATACATATGTAAACAAATATATGAATTTTATGATAAAAATGGCATATTAACAAAAAACCAATATGGTTTCCAGCCCCACAAAAACACTACGCAACTTCTCTCAGCTTTCACAGATAGTATATACAACCATCTAGACAAGAAACATCACGTTCTAGTGGTATTCATAGACTACAGTAAGGCATTTGACACGCTTAAACATGATAGATTAATCGAGTGCCTCTCTGATAGCGGAATCAGAGGAAAGCTTCTAGCGTGGTGTAAGGACTATCTGAAGGATAGAAATTTTATGGTCAAAATTGGCGACGCGCTTAGTGACAATACATCGGTGACGGTAGGCACGGCTCAAGGCTCAGTACTAGGACCCCTTCATTATCTCACCTATGTAAATAATCTAGAAAAAGTTATCCGAAATTGCGAAATCTATCAGTTTGCAGATGATACTTGCCTGGTTGCGGCTGGACCTAATGTAACTCAAGCTCAAAATATGTTACAAACTGACTTTGATATGTTATGCAAGTGGTCGCATGATGCTGGACTTGTTCTAAACACAGCCAAAACTAAAGTAATGTACGTTAGTTCCAGCCAAAATAGAATTTCATTTACACCTAAACTTATAGCACACTCTCACGATTGTTTACATATAAGTAATCAAGACAACCTGACTATTCCATGCACTTGCGACACCATTGAACACGTAGACAAGCAAACCTATTTAGGATTACTTATTGACAACCGGTTGAACTGGAAAGAACACATAAATCGAGTGTGCAATAAATTGAGAATCATTCTCGCCAAATTCTCCATTATCAAATATAAAATACCCTACCAAACACTACTGCTCTTATATAAATCGCTGGCAGAATCAATTATATCCTATGGACTGTCTAGCTATGGCAGAACATGCAAATCTCACCTAGACCAAATCTATACACTTCAATTAAGAATACTGAAACAAGTAGTTCCACTTAATATAAGAATGAAGTATAAAAACGATTACCACCAGCTATTTGACTTTTGTAAAATCATTCCTATACACCAGAAAACGGAACTCGCATTGTTAACTGAGGAATACTTCAACGAAGATTTAAAAAACCTAAAATCCCACTTTAAACACGATATAATAACTCGTAGTATTTCCAATGCAAAATTATTACTGCCTAGATACACCAATTTATATGGTAAAAGAACATTAAAATACATCCTACCATGCCTGATAAATAAATTACCCACACCCCTAAAGAACGTAATAACCAAACGAAACCTAAAAAATAAACTCAAACAACATTTCTTACAAAAATCAAATTAATTTTTTTTTTTCTTCTGCTCTAAACTTGTGCTCTGTGGAGCAGCCTGTATGTCACCGACACACGGTTGCGTTGAATCAGTGGAGCGGCTGATGCGCGCTTGCGCATAATTGTAATCTACCCTCTATTCTTAATATTGTATTATCATATTCTATTGTATAAAATAACGATGAGATGATTTGTGTTACTAACCTACTTTTATAACCACAGACGGCTATAGTGCCCAGTAAAACTCCAATGAGTTTTTGTGGTATTATATGTGAACAATTTGTAATATATTTGTATATTTCGTGTCAATAAATAAAAAATAAAAAAAAATTAATGGGAAATTTTTAAGTCATCTCAGATTCGCTGACGACATCATCCTGTTTTCGGAATCTGCACAAAAACTCGAGTGCATGATAAACGACCTGTTCCAGGCTAGTACACGAGTTGGATTGGAAATGAACGCCGACAAAACGAAAGCCATGACTAACCACCATAAACTACCCATCTGCGTGAATAACACCCCCCTAGAATACGTAGAAAATTAGGTTTACCTGGGCAAACAGATTTCTTTTATTAGAGACAGAGGTGCCTCACCTATGGCAGCCAAACCTGGACATTCGATGTAAAAACCTGAAACAGAATTCAGACTACTCAAAGAAGAATGGAACGAAGTTGCTTAGGTTTGAAATTAAGGGACAAAGTAAGAAACGCAGATATCCGCATGAAAACCAAAGTAACGGATGCACTTACTTTCTCCCTCCAAAGGAACTGGAAATGGGCAGGACACGTGGCTAGGTACACTGACAACAGATGGACAAAAGAAGTCGTAAATTGGTCCGGACCGCAAGGCACTAGAGCGAGAGGCCGACCTTATGCCAGATGGGCAGACGAAATAGCGATGGTGGCGGGTCAGGGATGGTTAGAAACTGCACAGGACAGGAAAGAATGGAGTACTTTGGAGGAGGCTTTTACCCGTAAGGGGTCCATGCATATACAATAGATAGCAATACTGTTCTATTATTATTTGATTTTCATTATTATTATTGTTTTATCACTTTTTTCAATTATTATTTACATTCATATTCTTTTTCAATATTGCTAATTTACTGCATGAATTATAAATTTTATTGTAATTGGTTTGCATTGAATTAAATGAAGCTATATTATTATCATTATTATTTCCTTTATTACATTTTAAACACATATAAATTATATTTTTAAATACATTCCATATATATAAAAAATATATATATATTTAAAAATATAAAAAATAGTAGCCCACCGGCATCGGGTACAGGGACCAAGCTACCGGTGGTTAGGGCTCCAGACAGAGGAATCTCCTCACAATACGTGCCGTGTCGAGGAGCACTGCCTTCTGCATCAAGCCCTTGACCCAACTGCCTAACATTAGCCTCTGAAGATGTTGTTCGAGGCTCTTGGCAATCAGTCCGTGAACCGATACAACTATCGGAACAATAATCACTGAGTCCACACTCCACATGTCGACAACCTCGTGAGCCAAATCCAAATATTTAATTTGTTTTGCTTTTTCGGCTTTCACAAGATTCTCGTCATGTGGAATGGTGATATCGATAATTTTTGCGCGGCGCTCTGACCGATCTATCAACACTATATCAGGTTTATTAGCTACAATAGTCCTATCAGTGATGATAGATCGATCCCAGTACAACGTGATGTGCCCATTTTCGAGAACTGCGTCGGGCACATACCTATAGTACGGTACCTCTGATTCCACAAGGTTGTACTTTAGAGCAAGCTGTTGTTGAACAATCCTGGCTACTTGGTTATGTCTATGCAAATACTCGCCGTTGGCAAGACGAGAACAACCAGAAATTATATGTCTAAGGGATTCTCCGGGACGGTGGCACGCCCGACATATGTCAACCGTACCATCCCTTAGTATATACTTCCGATAGTTATTCGTCATCACGACTTCGTCCATAATTGCAAAAACAAAACCTTCGGTTTCTCCAAATAGATCACCGAAGCGTAGCCAAGACACAGATGCTGGTAAGTCTATATCAGGCCCATGGAGAGCCCGATAGAAACGTCCATGCAACTCCTTGCTCTTCCATACATCCATACGGTCATTAATACTTAATACCACAGGTTTGCGCCAGTTCTCTTTAGCCAAAGCTAGCGGGGTAAGTCCGTTGTCCACCCCTACTACATCACTATGCATATCAGCTTCACTGTGTAGGAAGTATTCCCTGAGGTTGCACACCTCACGGTTATAGAGGGATTTGGCATTTAAAAAGCCACGTCCCCCGCATTTCCGCAGTATGTACAACCTCATCACAGATGAACGCTGATGATGCATTCGGTATGCAGTAAGAAGCGTACGGACTTTCCTATCCAGGGTGTCTAATTCAGTCTGAGTCCACCTGAGTATGCCGAAGGAGTACATTAAAACCGGCATGACCCAACCGTTATAGGCGCGCACCTTATTACCGCCTGACAAAAGACTTTTAAGAACTTTTTTCAAGCGGCCAAAGAAACGTTCCTGTAACGATTGCTTCATGCTAGCTTCTGTAATGCCTAATGCCTGCGACATACCCAGGTATTTATAGGTGTCGTTTGCAGAGAGAGACCTGAGTTTTGTGGAATCTGAGAGCTCAACCCCATCAGATTCCACAATCTCACCTCTTTTTACATGCATGACCGCACATTTGTCCACACCAAATTCCATCCTGATAGAGTTACTAAAGGTTTCAGTTATCTTTAATAACGCTATCAGTTGGGAATTGTTCCTGAACCCTAAAAACTTACAAAAAAAGGATTTAAAAAGAAATTGATTTTTCCTTAAGTTTGCCGTGTGTTATTGCTTCCCAGAATTCGCACCTTAATAGTGGCAATATCGAATGGTATAAAAATACGGGTGTGATTTTTTTTCAATATCAACGGGTTTGATATCTGGCTAGAAATGGATTTTTCAAAAATCCAATGATGCAGCTTTAGTTTTCATCAAACTGGGCCCCGAAACTCCTTTGAGTACTTTTCGCTATTCGTTATATTTGGCCCAAGATCTCAGGACCGTCAGACATTACTTATTTTCTCAGAAATAAAATGTATGGGATAATATAGTTAGTGAGATCCGATTCTCAGCACTCCATGGATCGCCGTGCGGTCGCCGGGTCCATAGCGTGGTACAGAGAGGAACACCATGACGGCGACTGGGACTTGCGACCCAGATGTAGGTTTAGGGTGGCCACCTTGTGATGCATCAGCGCTCACCTCCACCGTCAGTAGTGTTTCCCCCCCTACCTACCCAAATTTGGTAAGATCCTAACAATGCCGCTTTTGATATACGATTTAGTAAAGAGCTTACTGAAGCTCTTGGCAATCCGAGGTCTTTAAATAAGTTGTACAGGGATTTAGCTGGAATTCCCCTTGCTCGTACTTCTACGGCATAGAGTTTAACCACGTAGCCGTTTTTGGTTAACTCGTTAGTCAAATCAAAGTATTTGTTTGTCTTTATAGCGTGGTCTTTAGGTATATTAGTTTCCCACGGAACTGTGAGTTCTACAAGTACTGCACGCTTATGCGATCGTGAAAAAAGGAATATGTCGGGTATGGATGATGAGGCACAGACATCCTCCGGTATCCTATAGTGCTTCTCATACGTGTCTTCGAGTATTGTCCAGTCAACGGCAGCTATCAAAATTGAATATGGCTTTTGAGGTGATTTCTTTGAGCAGCCTTCCTTTACAAACGCAATGTCATTTCTTTGGTTTGTGGTTAATCCTTTTTTCGCTCTAGCTACCGCCAAACTTACAGCCTCACGTATGATTTCTAATACCTTATCATGTCGGCGCGAGTAATGACCCCGGTAATAGCGTCTTACAACCCACTAGTAGGTGCCTAGCCGTACCAGTTGCTTCACCACATGAGTTACATGTTTTATCTGTGGCTTTTCCCCATCTGACCAGATTGCTTTGGTCGGGGAGGGTTAACTGGAATGCATTTAGGTAAAATTTAAGTAAGGCCGGTGACCAGTCGTATATTATGGTACGCCATTTTAAGGCTATGGGAATACAAAATTCACCTAGGGTCAACCATTCGTTTTGCATTTCTAGGTTCATTGCGTGCACCTTATAGGTGTTGTTTTCGTCTGCTTGAAGAAAAGATTTTATTATTTCTTTATCTGTTTGTCTCTGAATATTACCTAGACCTACTCTACCAGTCTGCGAGCCTATCATGAATTTTTTATGGAACTGGAGGCGTGATTCGAGCTCCGATGCATTTTTATCTTTTGGAAGGACTTTTACTATTTCGTCTTTAGATTCCGATAAGACGTGCATTTTAGTTACTCTTAGGTGCTTATAAAGTTCTGATGGCTTCTTAAGCGTCATTCCAAAATTATTCACGGATCTATATAGTGCCGATGGGTCGGCCGACTGAGCTAGCCCTAGCCACGACTTCAGTGTCTTCGTGACACTCGCATCTAGTTTTTTGAGGAGGCTCTGGTTTATATCATATATATATAAGAAACGGCCAGTTAAGACGCGAGGTTAAATAATTGTCATAGATCCAAGCTTTTTTAACATTACTTATTGGTTGTTGGTCTACCTTTTTTAAATCGATAGTGAAACTATCAATAATTCGTCCAAAGCTGGAGTGCAACCTCTGTTGTCAATCTTTCTTCCGAGGAATTTAAAAGGCACGGTTTCAGATATAGTTGAAACGTTTTCCCCGCCTATACTAAGCCCTGGGTCATATGAAGTATACCTGGTACCCCGCCTACCCAGACATAGACAGTAGCATTTGCTAGGTTTTGTTCTCATTCCATCTGTCCATGTACAGAAATCGTCTACTCTACGCAGTAGGTCCTGGCACTGCTTTGGGTTACGAGTCAGTATTGCCAAATCGTCCGCGAATGCGAGGATAGACTCCGTATATTTACCGTTTAGCTTAAACCGATAGCCCCACTTCTTGTCGTGTGTGGAAATGTTGTCTATTAAAATATTTATTACTATATTGAAAACTATAGGTGATAAACAGCAACCTTGGAACAAACCCACATTATAATTTAAAGGTTGCCTGTATCCATCTTTGGTATTAATCACAAACTTTAATTTACCATAATAAGAGGATATTATTTCCCAAATGATGGACGGAATTAAAGTGATACCATTTTAATGCAAACAACATAAGCTCGTGTTGTACTGAGCCAAAAGCGTTTTCTAATCTATTCAACAAACTGTTATTTGCTTTTCATTTGATCTGGCATCTTTTAAACTTTCCGCCAGTAAAGAATTGTGTTCCAGACATCCTGAAATCCCGGGTAGGAACCCTTTTTGGTGGTTTGGTCTGAAAATGTACCTTTATTTTGATAACTATTTTTTTTGTTTTCTTTTGAGGTTCCTTATCAAATTGAGGCACTTTTTTAAATAAAAATTAATAACGATTATGGAGAGCTTCATTCGTCAGTCAGCAGGCATACCGACTTGCAGGTATAATTGACTGGCACCCCGGCTTGCAGGTGTGACTGCGAGACCTTAGTAGGACCCCTTCCACTTTGAAGAAAATCCTTGAAACTTCAGGAATGCCTAAAAATTCAAAGTGTTGTTGTTGCAGGCAAGAAACTTCGTGAATGGTATTATTTATATCACTTACTATAATACTACAAATAATAGAATAAAAGTCAATTATTCTATTTATATTTAGTTCAGGAAACCAAGAGTCAAATATTCCGATAAAAAATGCAAAAATATCAAAATTGTGAGGACCGGCAGAGCCCTAAAGATACTTTAATTTTTGCAATAATTTTCATAATCCACGATCAATTCCACAACTTATGAGTGGTCTTGCGTTAAGAAAATAGAGAATAATGATTTAAATGATTTTTCGGGACACCCTGACATGACATACCGGCTCGTAATGTTAACCTATGGACCTATCGCTTAGACTCATATTATCTATGACTGTGGCTTGTTTTTAATGAGAAGGGAATGAAAATATCCGTTAAAGCTCGCTAAATATTTCAATAGTACCTAATTGAATAAATTAAGTCAAGAATAGCTGTAAATATCCATAAAATAATTCCTACGGACTAAGTCGCTAAAATGGCAACCCTGTAACCACGAAAACAGAAAAAAATAATGGATCTGTCATCTGTCAAAGTCAAACAGATGTCTGAAAACGTGAAAACGCGGTAACCCACTATTTTCTGAATTGCAACAACTTCTGATTTCAAAAAATGTTTAATTCCAATTAGGAACTGTAAGTTATTTGCCTTACAATAATAATGGATATCGTTCACGATTGTGATGAAACAATTAAAAGGTGTTTTAAATGCAACGAACATTTAGTATCTAACTTAAATGTAGTTTATAATAAGTCGAACACTACATGTACGTTGTGGAACAAATTTCAAATATTCGTTTACGAAGACCTAGAATTTGGAAGTGCATCTAAACTTATAGTGCCGGAGTTTCCAATACATAACTTAATTACATCAAATAACTACTTAATATGTGTGGATTACGCTGGCAATGTACATACAACTTCACTTAAGTTTAAGAATGCTCCTCAAAAGAGATTCAAATATGGCTTTCAACCTCGAGAAAATAGTACAATGGTCTGCTCGTCTTTTAGTGAAGATCACCTGATATGTTTAAAATATGAATCTGATGCATACTTTTTAAGTTTACATAAAATGAATACAGAATTCAGTTTAGAAAAAAGAGCAATCGTTATGGGTTATGAACACTTACCATTACAGCGAAGAATGGAAAAGTTCCTTCTTAAAACATATTCAATCAACGAAAGCCACTTAGAAAGTGTGGAAAAAGTTTTCAATATTCAAGGTGTGAGTATCAGAAAAAATTACAGCATTGTTATCACATCATTTGATAAATTAAGTGTTTATTGTTGCTTATTCAGCGCTAAAATGACTGAAGATGAAGTAAGATATGTAAAACTATATACCTGTCCGGCAGAGATATCCAGCATAGAGCTTATTGAAATGGATGGTTTAATTATTGTAATTGGGCTTACAATAGGTACACTAATTTTCCTTAATTTGAAGAATATTAAGGCCCCAAGCTTAGTTCATTTAAATACTGCTCTCCACAAATTTTCTTTATTTAATAAAGATACAATTTTGTACACAGATGGTCTTACTATGTGGAAAGCTGAAAAGATACTATCACAGGACATTGCATTCAGACAACTTTTTGTTAAAGATGTAAAAGATTTTGTAAAGTTTGGGGATCAAGTTATCTGTACAACATTTAAAGATTTAATATATACATTTTCATTAGATGATGAAAGATCTTACATTAAGCCTGAGTCAGTAGAGGAATATTGTTCTGCAGAAACCCTACTTAAGGGTTCTAACCTTTTAGAAGACATAATGATGGAAAATGTTAAAAGCAGAGCCCTACTCAAACTGCAAGCTGATGAAACTAATTACATGACGGCTCTCTGTCTTTCAAATAGACAAGATGTTATGGATGACACTATATATCAAAAAGTTATTGTTTATGAAAATTATGAAGCTGTGATCTCAGATAACAGTGATGTGGTATTAACTAACAATTTCTCAGAATATTTTGATACAGAATCATTTTACTTTTTGATCCAACTTACTACAAAGCCAGACCAGAAAATGGGTGAAATCTTATCCAATTCTATAGGAGACTTAAGAATTCATATCACATTAGCATCTAAAAGTAAAATAATTAAGACAACAACCATAAAAGTTACAGATGTTATAAAAAAGATAACTCTTTTACTACCATTGAAAACAAAATTTATAGATACAGCAGAAATGAGGGTACTCACAAAAATTATTACAAACATGCCAGGATCATTGAATCAAACACAAAAAATTTGGTCAGTGTTGTACCGTAAGACTGTTTTATTAAATTCAGAACACTTTCTCAAGTTAAATTTTAATTATAACAGAAATGTATGCTCGCTAAAATTAAAAGAATCATTAGAAAAACTAATATTATATGCAACGATAAATCAATATGGTAACTTATTTGATTTCATTGACATAGAAGAAAGACCAGCTTCAAAGCAATGGCACATGTATGTTAGATTGCCAGCTCGGTATCGAGAAGTATTAAAAAATGAGAAGAAAATGTTTACTTCAAAAAAAGAAGAGTATATTCTTGAGCAGTTTAGTTCTAAAGAATTCTTAAAATCTAGATGCAGCTTACTAATGTCCGTTGCTAATGAAACAGTTAAAACTGAAATAGATAATGATGGTTTTTCAACCCCAATGCTGAAAATATCGAGTAATAATGTAAAAATTGCATTGCATATGAGGAATTTCTTTTCAAACTTAATTTATTTTGTATTTGCTGATTTTGAACCAGGAAAGGAATTTATTGGACACTCATTTTATATTACTGTTGAGGTAAGTACAAGAATACTACTATCAGTATTATATTTTTTGTTTGTTTGTTTGAACATGCCACTCTCTGGAACTACTTGTACCAATAGAAATAAACTTGCTGCATTTGATGTGCCAGTTCTTCAGTTGTGAAAGTTCCGACACATTGCACACTTAAAAATTTAGAATCATTAAAAAAAAACAATGTTACCAACTTCAAGAACCAGTAGGCATACTCGTACCAAATTGTTCATCCATGTATTTTGTAGGTTCTGTACTAATTTCCGAAATATTTTTGCGACACCCACTTTACAACACCATATCATCGAAGAGCATTTAACCAATATGGGAAGTAATACTTAAAATGTGAACCTTTCATTATCGGCCTCATCAATTACTAGCTGTAACCCGCGGTTCTGCCCGCGTAGAATTTAGGTCCCGTTCCCGCACCCATGGGAACCTATCTACTGATAAAGAGTAGCCTATGTGGGATTCCAGACTATAATCTGTCCCTGTATTTCATTCCCTGGGGTTATCCTTAGCCCTGGGGTAATCCTTTCGCCCTGGGGTTATCCTTTCGACCCTGGGGTTATCCTTTCGAGGGCTTACCCGGGGTACCCGGCAACGGACACTTGGGGAGGACACCGTGCGGTTTTAGTCGAGACACGACATAACCACCCCCGCTGGCCGGCGGGGGGGTATCCGAAGGGATTACCGCACGTAAAAAAAATCTTTATATATAAAAATGAATTGCTGTTCGTTAGTCTCGCTAAAACTCGAGAACGGCTGGACCGATTTGGCTAATTTTGGTCTTGAATTATTTGTGGAGGTCCAGAGAAGGTTTAAAAGGTGCTATCGATTGAGGCAGTACGAAGTCTGCCGGGTCAGCTAGTAAATAATAATAATCAACATTTCAGGCAGATCCGGTCAGCCGTTTGAGCATGATTGAGTAACAAACATCCAAAAATCTTCACAAACACTTCACATTTATAATAGGTCTAACTGTTGCCCGCGGCTTCACCCTCGTGGAATTCTGATCCTCTTGCCGCTACCCAGGGGCCCTATTCCACCACCACAACCTATATAACATACTCAATTCCACCATATATCATTTTGTTATATCGCAAGAGTTTAGGCAACGTTTTCGTTGAAAGCGACGGCTAATTTTTTTCCGACACCTCCAAAAAATATCATTATATTTTAGCCAATGTATACAAAAATTTGACAAATTACATACTAAAACCTTCCTCGAGAACCACTCTGTCCAATGATGAAAACAGCATGAAAATCGGTGCAGTAGTTTTTGAGTTTATTGCGAACAGACAGACTCAGCGGATGACTTTGTTTTATAATAATGTATAATTATAAATAATTTTATGTATGTAGTGATAATGATTATGCATCTCCCCTGTTCCGATTTTGATTTGATAGCCGGGTAGAAAGTAGCTTATTTCATCCCTAGGGTGGAAAATATTTTTTTTTAATTTTAAGTTTTGCCATGATAATTTAATTACGTCATAATGCCTTGATATCATGACGCTTTTTTTTACATGGCCGCCTAAATGCACATCTCGTGACCAACTCGATTACAATGGAACCAATAGATTTGATTTTCAAAACTTTTTTAATATTGGCAGTATGTACGTGAATGATAACTTTTTTCAGTACGTTTCTTCTTTAAATAGGTACCAGTTTCAAAAAAACAAAACTATTTAAGTTTGCTAAAGAATTAGCGGGAAAACGAGATTCAATATAAATAAATACCTTTCTTTTTTTTTTTATCGTGCGGAAATCCCTTCGGATACCCCCCCGCCGGCCAGCGGGGGCGGTTATGTCGGGCTTGCACCGACTAAAACCGCACGCCGTCTCGGGTCTTCAGACGCCGGGGTGTAAGGTTACCCAAAGAGCATATCCCTCGCACCCCGACTGACCCTGGGCCATCTCACCACTAACAGCATCGCTCATCCTGTCTCCTCTGAAAGCAAAGGAGTACGGAGAGCGATGTGTTTCCGCCACGTTGGGTATTGGCCGACGATCAATGCCAACCCTATGAAGGGGTGAAGGGGAAGCCATTGACCGCCGCCCAGGGTGTACCGGCCGCTCCGATTCCGTTCCCCCCGGACTGCAGCGGGATCGGAATCGGAGCGACACTCGAGGAGGTTACCCAACACACACCCCTAATATAAATAAATACCTTGTGTTAATTGTGTTTAAAAATGGTTTTGGAAAGCGATTCCAGTGGCATGGATATTAATTTGACTCCCGATGATATTTAAGAACATGCAAAAGCTGTTGTTTATAATCAATTTTCAAATTGTTCTAATTTTACTTCAAATTTTAACTGATAATCAATATACTTACCTGTTTCATTAAATGTGTGTGTAGTATTTTAATTTCTTCACATAGTCGAAATGCTACCACACACATGTTTACTTCGTGTGAATGTCACCATTTCAGCCTCGAACCAGAAATATCTCGGGTGAGATGACTGGCTTCCAACCCTTGCTATTCTACCTTCTGTTAATGGGCAATTGTTTTTTTTTTTTTTGCAGAATCTTGAAAGAGCTATCAGAGAATGTATCACCAATTCTTCAGAAGAAGAAATGTTTACCTTGATTGAACAATTTGAAAGAAAAATAATTGGCTGTTTACCTATTTAATTAGTAAGTCAAGAATCCATGAACAGATTTCTGGGTCAGCATCAATGATCATATATAAAAAAAATATCTAAAAGATAAATAATAGTTTAAAAAACTAAAAAATCATGCTTTAATAGAAGACCAAAAAAATAATTGTCAATGATTTTATTGCTAAACAGCGTGGGGTGCTCGACGATGTTTGTTTCAAGCACCCACGCTTTTTCTTAACAAGGAATAGATATGGGACTGGCGCTTACAAAGTCGCTAGCGATTCGCCTCCGTCACCGCAAGAATAAGTGCAGCAAGACATACACAAGTAGTGCAAGTGAGAACAAAGTAGAACTTATGTACTACAACTACTTATGTAATACAACGAGGATACATTTTTGACATCGCGATAGCATTGAAATAATATATCTACTTCCTTTATGCCAGAAATCAATAAAAAAAGCTTAAGCTTCTATTCTATATTTTTGGAACGAATTTCCTTATCGCGCGTTACGAAAGGGGGCTAAACGGAAAAAAAATTAGGTACTTTTATCATAGCACGAAAAAAAAAAGGTACTTTTATCATTTTCCGCACGAAAAAAAAAGGTACTTTTATCTTGTACACTCACAAAGCTCTGATCCTTAATTTCAACTCCTCATGCTAAATTGATCGTTATTTTACTTTAATGCTTATTGCTTATCGCCAGACAAAAAGAAACCATTTCTACTTATTGTATAAGATCATTGATCAATGCTAAATAAATATTACCACTTGAGTCTCACTCAAAGAGTGAGAAAATTTGGCAGTACAGCCCAGGCACTATGTAGGGCAAATTGTCAAGGACAATTACTTCTAATGTATACTTATAGGCAAGGTGTTCAGAACAAAAACTGGTTACATGGCGACACACCATTCTTGCCGAGACTTTAATAGTTGATTTCACCAATGATTGGAACTAAGTTCAAGTAAAACTTAACTGCCTGAATTCAATCAAGTAAAAATGTAATTCATCAAGTAATATGTAAGAACTCAGTTAAACTGAATATCACTGGTATAATACAGCCTTAATCATGCAATTCCTGCCCTCCCGACCCGTGGTACAACTGCGATGTTCAACTGGTTGTACTACGGAGAAGTAAAGTTACCTATGGTTCAACTCTTTTTTTTTTGGTATTTATGATTATGACCCGTGGTACAACGGTGGAATTATGTCCAACTGGTTGGACCACGGGGATAAGATGATCGTGTAAAACAAAATTTAACAATCTGATTAAATTCACATTATTCTTGTTAACTGCCTTGTTTAAGTCGCCATGGAAGAACTCGGCCACATTATTCGTGTTATGACGTTCTCCGAAGACAGTTATGTACCGCTTTTCTTTCCTTTCAATTATTGTAACTTCACAATTTTCCGACATTTTACTTTGGTATCGTGTGAAAACGAGAAATATTCACGCGTCAATATCAACGTTTTAATCATCAATAGACAATTAATCAAAAGAGGTAGTAATTGCATTGCACTTCAGCATAGATAGATAAACCTTTTCCTGTTTATTACCAGTAGTTGTTCCATAGATAGGTACATTCAATTCCCAGTAGTACAACTAGTGGGACCAAGGAAAGAACAACTCACCCGAGTTGAACCATTGGTAACGATATTTCCCCATAGAACAACCAGTTAAACCATGGGTAACTTTACTTCTCCGTGGTACAACCAGTTGAACATCGCAGTTGTACCACGGGTCGGGCACGAATTCCTGCTGCTTATATCATAGTGATTAGTGTAAGAATATAGTGTTATTTGTTATGTATTTTCTTTATAAAATTATTTTAGTCTATATGGTACCTGTTGTCATGAAAGTATACTAAAATATAATTCTACCAAATTTTTTCATTTACTTTATGGACGTCCTCATACTAGGTGCCCGCGTGGACTTAGACTGGATTTATATTTCTCCCCCCTTTTTTTTGCCCTTATACTATTTCTAAAATAAAAACAGCATAGGCGTAACTTGCCTAACATCAGCTACCTATCCTCGACAAAATCGATCCAGCCACTTAGCTTGTAGACAGAAGTCTTTCTGTCTGTCGACTCGACGACCCTTCAATCAAAATATTACTAGGTATATTTAAGTTAAAGGGCCAACCAACACATTTTATTTTTACTTTTTGAAGGTTTTTTCTGGGTTTTTTATGTGTCTGTAATAATAAAAGCAGAGGTTTTTAATGAATGCATGCATGCAATGCATGCACAAGTTGCCTATAACAAAAAGCTACATTTTTGTCTTTGTTGTGGCTGAGCCGATTTTAGTCGTATTTTTCCTGCAGATAGCTGGTATAGTAAAGGGTAGACTACTTTTATTTTAGAAAAAAAAAACAAAAAATGAAAGCGAATGAGGACGAATTCGCGTTAAATGTACGCGAATTCGTCCTCATTCGCTTTCATTTTTTGTTTTTATTAGATTGAGCTTTAGGGTAATTCTAGCTAGATAAGTTGGTAAGACAGAAAAGTGAGAAAGTGGTAAAACTGAGTGGTTTGGAACTAGCGAGTCCCAATTTGAAAGGCTTAACTTTACCTGCAAAGTACAGATCAACAAGGTTCTGGCACAAGCTTTACTCTCGAGGCTGGAGAGTCAGACGCTAGTATCCAGCAAAAGTCAAGATGAAGCAATAATGTGAGTGGACTAAAGATGCAACTGAGATTGGTGCTTGGATGATGAAAGATGTTGGTTAAAAAATAAGCACTCATGTAATTATTATAATCTATTTATTTAATTTAGACCATTCTCCTGAGGAGCTCGTTGATCTTATCCTCGCGGTTGCCGAAGTCACCACCGTCGACGTAGTGAATGGTCTTTTTGCGCCAACCTGCGGTGGGGTTGTTCAGCTTGAAGGGCCAAAGGAAGTTGCTTGCATACTGTAGACAATATTAAATGTCATTGGGTTTCATTTCAGTAGGGTGTAGAGGGCCTTGCCAACATCCTTGAGGCCCAAGCCAACGTCACCTGCAAGTTGGTGCACCTGCTAATCAACGGACGAGGCTCTGGTACAGACTTTTCACTCAGGATTGGGAGGTCAGATGACAGTCGCTCCCGGAAAAGCCGATTTATCAATTAAAAACCATATGGGGCTCAAGGCTCCAAAGTATAAAGTTTGGACGCAACTGGTAAATTGCTGAGGATGATGAAGTTTGATTGCTATGAGGATAATGAGGTATCTTGTGCTCCTACAAACAAAAAGGGACAATTGACACTGGACTTGTGCTCCTACAAACGAAAGGGACAATTGACACTGGACTTGACAAATATGCTATGCTATAAGAGGTTGAGGTTAGTTCTCAAATCCATTAAAGTTTTTCTGTAAAAAAAATCTGAGAAACAGCTCAAGGTCACCACAAAGCACCCAGTTGACAGCGATAGGCTCGCGGCCTGTTACATTGAGTTTAATAAACCTCTGCATACTGCCTGTAGGGATACACAGATGTATTGACTGCAACCCTAAGATTGGATAGCTTTGGTAATTGTATAAATACATATTTATGGATACACACTAATTGAAGTTAGTTAACATTAGCTGCACCTTTTAGAACTTCAATATCTCCAGTGGGTTGTGGAGGTCAGTTGGCAGTTGCTTCACGTAAAGCAAAAAGCAAGACTGAACACCGACCCCAAGTGAGTTGGGAAAGGCTTGGAGGAGGAGTGCCAGATATATCCCAATAGTCACTTGAGCCATATAAGCTTTAGTTAGTAACTTTGAGGCTAACACCCAACCTAAATAGAACTAGATAAAATTTAAAGCTATATATAATAAAGTGCTCACCTTGAAATTCTCTCCTACACTGAAGATCTCGTGAATGAGGTCTTCAACACAGATGATGTTCTGTTTGCCGAGCTTCTGTTCGACGATCGTGTTGGACGTTAGCGGCACACGCTGTCCGTTAACTTTAGCGAAACCACGCTTATAAACCAGCTGTGAATAGATATTCAAATATTATTTATCAGTATACTGTTGTATGTACCAGTGTACTGTTGTATGTGGTGTGGGGCAGCACAGACTGCCATAAAAAAGGTGACTTACTACTGGATTTTATTAGCGCAACAGGTTTTGACATAATAAATGAACAATGAAGGCAACACGCCAACATTCGTTACCAAAACTAGAAGAGAAGTGCTGGACATTACAATTGCCACAGAAAGGATAAGCAGGCACATAACCAACTGGAAAGTAGACGAAAGCGACTCAAAATCGGATCACAGGCGAATAACCTTCAGTCTGGGAGCCAAAGTTGAGAAAACTTTAGTCAGAATACACCATATTGAGAAATGGAACCCAGGCACCTCGCTAAATGACACCAGAGAGATAAGAGAAACATACCATAAGGAATAAAGAGATCAAACCAGGCAAAGGACAACCCTGGTGAACAAGGGCACTAGAGAAGAAAAGGAAAATGACCAGACAAGCTCTCAGAAAGGCCCAAAAAAAGGGCGATGAGGAAAGCGGGCTCATATATAAGAGAGAAAGAAACATATTCAAAAAAGAATGCAGAAGGGAGAACAGAAATACCTGGAAAGCCTGCGAAGGAGTAGAGAAATACCCTGACGCAGCGCGCCTAGTAAAAATGTTCTCTAAAACCAACACCTGCTAACTAGGAAGCATTAAGAACGGAGACGAACTACTAACCGACCGGGAAAAGATACTAGAAGTGATGCTGGAAACACACTTTCCAGAATGCGAAGAATACACAGGTGATGAAACGCCAACCGACACGAATCCCACAGTGGAGACGGCGGAAAGCATTAATCACAAAAGAGCACATAATGTGGAGTGTCTGGTCATTCCAGCCCTATAAAGCCGCTGGACCAGACGAGATTTTCCCAAAAATGCTACAAATAGCCATCAAGTACATAAGTGACGATCTTCTGGCTCTATACAATAGCAGCATCAGAACGAAATACATCCCAAAGAAATGGAGAGAAGAGCGGTCTTTATACCTAAACCGGGCAAGGCTATGTACCAAGAGGCAAAAGCCTTTAGATGTATTAGTCTTTCCTCATTCTTACTCAAGACACTAGAGAAAATACTAGATAGAATAATAAGAGAACAAATAGTCAAAAGTGGATCTCCACTTCACTATAACCAACATGCGTACATGGACGGTAAGTCAACTGAGACCGCACTCCATAACTTGGTAAACAAAGTGCAAAGATCCATAAGCAACAAAGAATATGCACTGGGCTGCTTCTTCGATGTCGAGGGTGCCTGCGACAAGGCAACCCCGGCCTCAATAGAGGATACCCTAAACCGCGAAGGCATAGATAAAGACATCAGAATGGGTGAAAAACATGCTAAAACACCGACTGATACAAGCAGAGATAGCAGGAACAAAGCGCAAGGTGATAGCTGGGAGAGGCTTCCCTCAAGGTGGATGTCTATCGCCACTACTGTGGTGTCTGCTAATAGACGAGTTAGTCAACAAGATATACAGGATGCACATATACAAACAGGTATCCTCAGTGTCATGTGCAACATCATGAACAGAGGTTTGAAAGAAGCACTAGGATGGTGCAGGAGCAAAGGCCTTAACCTCAACCCTGACAAAACCAAACTAGTTCTTTTCACCAACAAAAGGAAAACCATGACTTGGAAGTAGTGAAAGAAGTCGGAGTCAAACTGGACAGCAAGCTGACCTTCAAGACTCACATAAGCAACACATGCTCAAAGGCGAAAATGGCCATGATGCAATGTAAAAGTGCAATAGGAAGAAGCTGGGGAATAAAGCCAGCCACAGTACTCTGGATCTACAAGGCAATGATCATGCCGAGAATCCTACACGGCGCCGTAGTATGGTGGCATAAAGCCAACGTAGGAAGGAACAAACAAGAACTAGACAAAGTTCAAAAGGCCCTGATGACCACCGGCGCGATGAGGACCACACCCACGGCCGCGCTCGAGATCATACTAGGCCTAAACCAAAGGGTTTAGGCCTAGTATGATCTCGAGTCTAGTATGACGAAAAAGAGAGCGACTGAACAGTGGTTCAAACTGAAAAGCACTGGCCTATGGACTGGCAACACACTAGATGAGGGCCATGCCATGATCAGTGAAGACTACGAAGAAAGACTATAAATGATCTTTTCAAACAATGATCTGATAAGGAACGAAAGGACATTTGACAAGAAATATAGAATACATATAGGACCGAGAGACGACTGGCAGATGAACACCAATGGCACCATCTGCTACACAGACGGCTCCAGAAAACAGACAACAAAGCTCTCTGGCTCCGGACACAGCCGATTGAACAGGCACCTGACTCTGATAGGCGTGAAAAGCGACCGCAAATGCCCGGAGTGCATGGATGGTGACGAGACCAGCTTCCACCTGCTCGCCGAATGCCCCACGTACTCACTGAGAAGATGGTAGACAATGGGGATGGATACACTGGATACAGAAGACCTGGAGGATCTGAAGGTGGACCAGATCGTAAGATTTTGTAAGGATACAGGTAGATTCGACGGAACGCCGTGATTGCCGGGTAACCACATCCTTCCCAAAAGAGAGGATCAGGGGAAATGGGTGCAATGACCCACTAAGGTAGGGTTGATCACCCACCAGGTCACCGGCGTCCCCGTTGGAAATGATAATAATTAGTATACTGTTACTGAAAGTAGGAGGAAGCCCATTAGAACGGCTCCCAGGTCTCTGGCCTATGGAATGAAAAGGGTTTTTTTTGCTTTATAGATTGATGATGTTTTGATGAATGCTTTGTTTGGACCTTAAATACTAGTTGAATAATGCTTACAGTTACATTAAATTACAGTTCAAAGTACTTTTAAATCATTGCAAAAAACACTTTATAAAAACTTGGGACATTGTGTTGCTAACAACACACTAACCTACATATCAACACACAACCAATAAACATTTTGGAAATCAATCTCATATATTCTATATCTGATTCACAAACTAAAGATGGATTATTGTACTATCTTATTGTTGCAGAGATTTATGCATCTTTAGTTATTTGAATCAGATATTGAGATCATTCATTGTCTAACATTGTAGGGAAATAATAGACCTAAAAATTAAATAAATTACTAACCTCTCTAACACTCTTCAGGTTGGGGTATCCCCACGCGATGTAGGGCTCGGCGATACGCAGCATGTTGACTGTGGCTTTGTTCAAACGGATGAACACGCCATTATTGATCTGACGCAATCTGAACAGCTGGAGCACTTTGCGGACCTGGGAAATAAGTATTGATTATACACATTCTTATTTCATGATCATGACAATCATGCACCTTCTTCCCTTAAGGAATGTAAAACTAGTAATGTAATATGACCCTTACCTTGGGTGAAACCTGGTTGATACCACGGATACGGATGACAAAGGCAAGCTTAGCTTCGCCAGGCACGTAGTAATTTCCGCGGTTGCGAGCCTAAAATAATGAACAAACCACTTCAGTAGTATTTTCACAAAATGCTTTTAGGAATACTTTAAAACTTCTTCCCAAGTAGGTATAAAATTTTCATTGACATGACTAGCCGTGAGCGCAAGGATAGGATAACAAACATTTTATCAAATATTTGTTGAATGACCCACACGGAAATGGCCTAACATCCATTTTTCTCTTGATGGTATGAAAAATTGCATTGTACAAAATAGGTATTTTATCTATAAATAATATCAGGGTCACTATCATTACTATTAGAGTCAACAGGATATTTACCATGTGCTCCTCCGTGATCATGGTGCTGGCAACAGTTTCTAAATTTCAGATACTCAATGTATAGTACAAGATTAAACATTAACTTACTTCAATGAAATTTTTAAGTAATTAGTATGCTTAGTTTCCTATAGATTTAGATCTGAAAAAGAGAACACCTAGGTCGGGACTTGAACCTGCGACCAGTCCCTTACAGGGGGAATGCTCAAAACCAACTGAGCTATGTAGACACCTCCCAGGTATTCAAAATTTTCTAATATATTATATACGTCCCCCGTCCGTAGTTCACAAGAATTACGGTAGATGGCTCCAGCGTCGCCTTGAGACGTTAAGGACGAAAAATTTAACTTACTTGTCTAGCTAGCCTAATCTCATCTCGCTCCCTGATGCGGTATTCCTTTACATACTGTTCAGCCCTTTTGAAGATATCCTTCCTCTTCTTAATGGCAGCTGAACGCCTCTTGAGGGTGACCTAATGTGTAAAATAGAAGATATCTATGTATATCTGGTTCAAAAGTAGTTATTATGTGATAGCATCCAAAATGGTCAGAAACTTAAGTTAACAGCATCATATTCAGATGAACTATGCCTATAATATTGGGAATCATCACACAAATGCACTATCATATGAAGATATAAGGTAAAATTTATACACATGAGAACATACACACCATATAAACATATAACTTAACTTGGTATTGACTTATAGATTAGAAATTGTAGGGATAAAACCCTAATATTGGAAAAGGCTCGAGCTCTAAGAAAAAAATATGACTGGATAAAATATTTAAATTTTCAATTACATTTGAAATTGAGGACGTCCTACTTCTAGTCTGAACAAATGTAGTAACAAAATCTGAGGTTATTGCTACAAATAAAATTGATAAAAAATTGTTTTGAAATTCATTAACTCGGTGACACCGAACCGGTGCCCGGGCACCCGCGAGTACGTACCGTTTGTCAAGTTTTGTCAGTTTGACGGTTCGGCTTGATGGGTTAAATTATACAAATTAATTTCAATGAATTTACATACTAATGATGGCAGTTTACATTGAATGCCCGGTTCCCAAAATGTTATTTCGGAAATCTACATCTGTAAGTTAAGGACACCTTAGTAGTGCAAGGTGTAAGAAATGCTTCATAGGATAGTAGACTACACAGTAACAGGCCAAAGAGGTATTTACAGTGCATACATTACGCTAGTATCCTGTAGTCTATTCTAACTTACCTGTAGGCGGCGAGTACGGAGGGCCTCCCTCCTCTTGCGGTGCTTGAGCACTGATTCAGGAACAGCAGGCAGCTTTTTGCTGTCCTCCTTACCCTTCACGGGCTTCTTTTCGGCCGCAGCCTTCTTCTCAGTAGTTGCAACCATCGTGCTGGAAGACCACACAACTTATAAAAATCAATCAATCAATCAATTAGCCTATTGCAGTCCACTGCTGGACATAGGCCTCTCCCATTGTACGCCATAGCACCCGATCCTCCGCCTTGCGCATCCAGTCTAACCCAGCCACCTTTATCAGGTCGTCCGTCCATCTTGCAGGAGGACGTCCTACCTTCCGTTTACCGATTCGTGGTCTCCACTCTAGGACTCGTTTGCTCCATCGGCCATCGGTCCTTTGGCAGATGTGGCCAGCCCATTGCCACTGTAGCTTGCTTACATGCTACTAATTGCTGAATGTTACTATTTCAAAATAATCTAGATAATGCTAACTAAGGAGGTCCTCATTTATTGAGCAATGAATGATTTGAGACCTTGATTATGCTAGAGATCGTAATCACTAAATAGTATGAATATTATTTAATTTTGACGATTTTTATCAGTCGTAGAATGTCAATTCAGCTATGACTGCAGAGACTACTCATGCTGTTCCACACTTAACGAGGAATGTTGAGGTTAAGTTTTGAAATGGACTTATATATATCTTTTTATCTGACAAAACTTTCACTGAAACTGCCGTAACTAATAGAATTATTCTAATATTTATACATCTAGATCCATTATGAATAAATACTTTATGAAAAACAATGAGTTAGTGTGGCGGCATGTCAGTTTAGTACCCGATAAATTTTCAACACAATTCACAGTAATCACTAAACATTTACAAAATACTGACACTGTAATTAAGTTTCCAGTAAAATAATGAGCAATATGAGCACTAAATAACGAATAATAATATATTTAATATCAACCTGCGGGGTAAAACTCCACGCGGCACGTGTGTCAAATTATCAAAAGAAAGACAGAAAATACAGACTTCCGCCAGTCGCCATTGCAAAGTTTTTTTGACGTAGCAACATTAAAAACCATTTACTCAAAACGATAAAAATCGAAACAATAATACAAAACATAACTGTACTTATCAGATTATAATTCTTATGATTTAGTTTATTTAATAAGAATTCTGCAGTAGTAAGATCATTTTCATGCATTGGTTCTAAATTTCTTCAGACTTAACAAATATTTTATCATTTGTTTATTATTATATCAACTTTTTCATAACGTACACATTATGCTTTCTGCTCAACAGGCTAATAATTCACTAATTGGATTGATCAATTAATTTACCATAGAATCTAAACATACAATTATAATTTTTTTGTTTAAAATACTATTCGTTTAAGTACTTCCGGTGGCGGTAAATTATAAATTATCGAAATAACGTTGCTATAGTTACAAATAATAAAATTACGCGAAGCTCGTGTACATACAACTTCTAATAAAATAGTAATAATTTGCTGTGTTATCGAAATGGTGGAAAAAGATCCTCAACTTAGTGCCCTTGATATAGGGGAGTTGGATATGTTTGTGGAGAGCATGCAGCCATGGCGTATCGACTCAATTGGCAACCAATCGTAAGTTGAAAAATTGTCCACAGAGTGATTTTATACACTAATGACGTTATTTTTACCGGTTAGTGGTCGCCTCGCCAATCCCCACAGCGTCGTGATGGGGTTTCGATCCATATTATTAAGTGCGATTTTATCTGAGTCTGACTATACTTTGTGAAGTACCGGCTATACGAAAATGTTTCTACAGTACGTAAATCTCATTAAAATAATAGGGAAGGTTCGAAAATGTATCCTATCCGTTAATTACTGACTTGAAGAAATCATTAAAATATTTCAACGACCTGTTACTTGAAGAGAAAACATATTATTAGAAGATGTATATTTTCAGATGGGTAGACTGGCACGTAAGACTGCAAAAACTGAACCAACAAGCGGTCTTAGAAGCATCTTCAATGCAAGAAGAACTCACAAAGGAAACCCTCATTTCTGCCGGAAAGGTATTATTTTTAAGACATCTAAGTATGAAAATAATAATATATACAGTGCCTGCCTAGTCTTACCCATCATTGCGATGATTTGCCTGCTTCTTTTTTTTTATATTTAGGACACGTCAATTTGACTTCACCTCGCCTGATGGTAAGCTGAAGGTAAAGTCTCAGGAAAGAGGTTCACCATTACACACACGTACCATGTTAACAATGGTGGCACTCAGCTTGACGGCCTCATCAGAAGAGGATTGTCGTCGCAGCACCGCGTGACACCCACCAGTCCCACTAGTGCTGCGACCACAATCCCCCTGCCCGGCTATGCACTTGCTGACCCCTGAACGCAAACTATGGAGGGTTTTTTCGCAATCGTGCACGGTGGTACCCACCCGGCCGAATTTTGTGACAAATTTGTGTCATCAAATTTCTACCACCAGTATCATAAGTTGGATACGGCATTTTACATTGTGACCCACAGGATGAAATATTTATCAACGATAATTTGGTAGTCACATAGTAGAGTTGTACACAACCCAAAGCCAATTCCGTCGATGAGACTTTATCTGCTCAGAAACACGACTTCGACGCAATGGGTGTGTACTTTGGGGGGTTTGCTGGATTGTGGATGTCGGTGCGGTGCTGTACTTAAGCAGAACACTTAATAAGGGCAGCCTCGAAGAGTACTTGAATTTTCCAGAATTAAAGAGAGATTTTTTCATGTATCTTCATTTATTCCTTGTGAAGAGGAGAGAGCACTTCTCGCTTGACTTTCTACTTGCCGACTGAGGTGTCGAGTCAATTTACAGCGGTTTTTTATACTCTTAATCCAATTAATTCGAATTTTCTAATTGGCCGATCGAACTCTCGCGGCTCGTTAGTGACACCGCGGCTTAACGACTTTTCGCGGATATACCCTAATGGTCGATCGGTCAATCTTACAATTATGTGTTTATTTTCTATTTACAATGATTTATATACCGTATTATGTATTCTAATAGGTAGTAGAAATAAGGTGACACGAAATAAGATACAATTTACACTTATAGATCGGTAAACAATGACGATTTCTTCGTCGCAAACTTATAACTATTATACACGATTATTCCTACAGTTTTTTGTTAAATCAGTTTAATTATATACACTATTACTTATGTACTAACAAAATAAGCTTATATACTAGTCGTTCTGCACATTCTCCCCCCGTGAGACGCAGTCACACTTCTTCGCGTGCAGAACTCGTGTCTTCGGTCAGCAGGACGATCAGCTTCCTCACCGGCCGGCGCAGCACTCCTCCCTTGGTCTGGATGTCCACGGTGCGTGTCACGTTGTCAGGCCCGGGGTACGTTGCGATGACTCGTCCTCGGATCCAGAGGTTGCGGGGTGCGTTGGGGTCCACCAGTAAGACCAAGTCATGTAGGCTTACTGGGGGTCCTCGTCCGTGCGGCATGCGTCGGTGTTGGAGCTCCGGCAGGTACTCGCGGAGCCACCTGGTCCAGAAGAGGTCGGCCAGGCGCTGTGCCGCTCTCCAGCTGGATCTCGATGCGGCGTCCTTTTCAATGAAGACGCCCGGCTGCTGTACTCCACCGGGTCCTCCCAGCAGAAAGTGGTTGGGAGTTAGGGCTTCAGGGTCCTCCGGGTTCACTGACACATGCGTCAGTGGGCGACTGTTGACGGTGTACTCTACTTCGGCAAGCAGAGTAGATAGAACTTCCTCGGAGGGCCGTCGCTCGTGCAGTGTGACGGTGAGTGCTGTCTTTACTGAGCGCACCATCCTCTCCCAGGCTCCCCCCATGAAAGGAGCGCCGGGTGGAATGAAGCGCCACGATGTCTTCTTCTTGGCTGCTTCTTGCGAAGTTGCTTCGTCGATGGCTCGTCGCAGCTCGCGGTCGGCTCCCTTCAGGTTGGTCCCATTGTCAGACCAGATTTCTTCAGGACATCCTCTTCTTGCCATCATGCGTCGGAGAGCGGAGATAGCGTAGTCGGTGCTTAACGAGTTTGCTATCTCGAGATGTATGGCACGTGTTGTGAGACACGTGAATATCGCGACGTACCTCTTCTGATTGGTACGTCCGACTGTCACTGTGAGTGGGCCGAAGTAGTCAACCCCTGTGTGTGTGAAGGGTCGCTTGTGATGAGCCAGGCGACACTCAGGTAGATCACCGGTCCTCGGGTACGGTGGTGCTTGAGTCTTGATGCGGCAATGTAGACACTGTCGTAGTAGTGAGCGTGTTACCGGGCGTAGGCGTACAACCCAGTATTGCTGTTTGCACTCGTTGATAGTGGCTTCAACTCCCGAGTGATGCAACTTCTTGTGGGTGTGTTGAATCCACAGCTTGACCGTAGGGTGATCTCCGTCTAATATCACAGGCGTCTTGATGTCGTTGGATACGTCTCGAACGGCTTGTATGCGGCTTCTCAAGTGCAGCACTCCGTTGACAGATACGGTGCTCAATTGATGAAGGTGACTTTCTTTCGGGATCACTCTTCCTCGTTGCAGATCTTCAATCTCGCTGCTGAAGGAGTCTTCTTGTGATGCTCGCATGAGGAGGTCTTCGGCTGACCGTAGGAGCTCGGCGGTGATAGGTATGTACTTCCTATCGGCGCTTGAAGTCCTTTTCAGTACGGAAGGTGATGCTGTATTCTTCTGTGGTGCCTTCTTCCAGTCTGGATCTGCCTTAGGGTTTTTCTTAGTCCGTTTGTAGTTGACTCGTTCCGATTTTCGTCTGCACAATTGAATGAACTGTAAGACTCGAGCTGTAGCGTAACGTAGTCGGTCCCAGTTAGAGAATCGGGTGACTACCGGCAGGGCTTCAGATAATTTTTCTTTCTTCTTGGTACTTATAGTGTGTACCCTTTCTTCTATATCTTCGGACTTGTCTTGTCGCGATGTATCTCGTGGCCATGATTCTTCTGATGAGTAGAGGAAGTCAGGGCCTCTGTACCAGCGATGCTTCTGGCTGAAGTCCGTAGGTACGTCTCGGGTGGCGTCGTCTGCCACGTTCATCTTCGTGGGGACCCATCGCCATTCGTTCACTGTTGAGCTATCTTCTATTGTGTCTTTTTCTTTGAAGCTCGGGTCAGGATCTAATTTGTTTTCAATGATGAGAACTCTCTTCAACGAGTTCTCGTTATTATTCGGAAGCGAAGTCTCTTCATGTTTCCACAGCTTGCAAGTCTCATATCTTCTATCTTCGTTGTGGACTGTATGTTCTTCCAGGATGCGAGATGCTTGCTCATCTGGATCTGTCTTCGGCTTCCGAGGGTTGAGGAGCAGATTGTCAGTCTCGAAGTGTTCTTTCACCAGTTGTTCGAGTCGATCGTCTTCTGAATCTTCAATTGCGTGGGTGACGTACTCGATGCGGTGTCCTAGGGTCCTCGAGTCGCTGCCGTGGAGCACCCAGCCTAAGGGTGTTCGGGATGCTACTGGCTGGTCTGGTTCGCCCGTTCTGGTCTCGGACGTCACCAGCAGGTGCCAGTTATCTTGACCGATGAGGATCTTAGGTCTTGCTTCTTCATAGGTGAGGTCGTTGGTGATATCTTCGAGATGACTGCACTCTCGTAACTGTCTATAGGTGACCCGTTGAGATGATACTTTGAAGTTCTTCACTGTTCTGGCTTGAACTTCTTCTTCAGCTGGATCCTTAATGCCTCGTATTTTCAATGAGACTCTTCTTGATTGTTGATCAGCTGTCTTCGTACTGTTGATGGTCTCGACCCGCAGTGGGTCGATAGGTCCCGTCGCGCCGATCTTTTCTGCTACGGTGTCGTCGAGTAGTGTGACTGTTGACCCGTCGTCTATGAGCGCGAAGGTGTTGACCATCCCTGCTGGCCCCGTCAGTTGGACCGGCAGTATCTTCAGGAAAGTGGTCTTCTTTCCCGTCCACGCCGAGTTGATCGTCTCGGCCGTGTTCGTGCTTTCTTCTTCTGTGGAGTCCCTTTTTCTTCTGTAGTGCAGCAGGGTGTTGTGCAGTAGCTTACAGCCGTCGATGCCGCAGCGTCGTTCTCTGCAGGTGTGTTTCTTCTCCATCTTCTGTAGACATCGGAAACACAGCCTGTGTTCCTTGGCTAAGTCCCATCTTGCGTTGACGTCAGCCGTCTTGAACTGCTCACACTTGTAGATGGGGTGTTGCTCGTTGCAGATGGTGCACTTCTTGACCTGCTGCTGGGCTTCCATCACCGTGTTGATCCTCTGGGGGCGCTTCTGTTGATGAGTGGTGTGCTGGACTGCTAGGTTTTCAGGTTGAGCGTAGGGTCCGCATAGATCTGCTTCTCTTCTCATGAACTTCTCGAACTTCAAGAGGTCCGCTATTTCCCTCGGCTGAGCTGCTGCGAAGTCGTAGTACCTATACTTGAGAACAGGTGTAAGTTTCTCAACCATTGATCTTGAGACTTCTGGGTTGTATAGGTAGTGGATGCAGTTCAGCGCCTTGAGTGTTGCCACGGCGTTGGTGACCCTCGTTGAGAAGATGCATATGTCCCTTGGTGATTCGCTCAGTCTTGGTAGTCCTCGAAGCACTTCCATTTCTGTAGTTGCTATTGCTTCAGGCCTCCCGAATCTTGATTCTAATGTTCTGATGATATCAGCAGGCTGCGAGTTGGTGATGAGGAGACTCTCGACTGCCTCCCTCGCCTTCCCCTTGAGGTTTCTTCGTAGCCTGTTGAGGTTTTCCACGGCGGTGTAGCCATCTTCTGTTTCGGAGTAAGCTGCCTTGAACGGCAGCCATTCCTGGTGACTTCCACTGAAGATTGGTAGCTCGATGAACTTCGGTCGCTGGGCTGCCTTGATCGCTTGAGTGATGGCGGTAGCCAGTTCGCTGAAGTTCTGCTGCTGGGCTGGTGGCGCTGCTGTCGGCGTTGGTTCACCTGGCCCCTGATGTGGTGTATCGGCGATGGCCAACATGGGAGGAGGTGGTGATTCGTGACGGCTAAACCACTCGCCGACCTTCTCCTCAGCTGCCGCCGACACTTCTTCTTGATTCAATTCTTCTATTTCTTGATCTTCGTCTTCATCTTCTTCCAGGGCGGCGATCTTCGCTGCTGCCAGTTCTATTTTAAGACGAAGTAATTCTTCTTTTGCTTTTGCGATCTTCGCGGCTTTGCTCTTCGAATGCACAGATGAACCCCCCTTTACCCCTTTCTTGGATGGTTGTGGATGAGGCGGCTGTGACTTGCTATTCTTCCCTATCTTCTCTGTTCCAGGTGCCGTTGCTTTCGGACCTGGTGCTGTAGCTGACGGTGGCTCGATGGTAGTCACCGTCTCGGTGCTCGTAGTTCCCTCCGTTGTGGTGTTCTCCGAGGTAGACGTTTCCGTGGTTGTCCCGGATTCGGCGGTCCCCTCGGTGTCTGATGGACCCTGAACGGAGGCGGCTTTACGGCTTCTTTCTTCTGACCTCGTAGTCGGCATCTTCAATTTTTCAATTCTTCACAGTGGAAAATTCAGGCACGCACTCTTCGAGACCACCCTCGTGTTCCACTTAAGGTTTTCTTCAATGTTGACTCCAAATCCGGCTCCGATAGGACCAAAAATGTACACAACCCAAAGCCAATTCCGTCGATGAGACTTTTTCTGCTCTTCAGCACGACTTCACCGCAATGGGTGTGTATTTTGGGGGGTGAGCTGGTATGTGGATGTCGGGGCGGTGCTGTACTGAAGCGGAACACTTATTATGGGCAGCCTCGAAGAGTACTTGAATTTTCCAGAATTAAAGAGAGATTTTTTCATGTATCTTCATTTATTCCTTGTGAAGAGGAGAGAGCACTTCTCGCTTGACTTTCTACTTGCCGACTGAGGTGTCGAGTCAATTTACAGTGGTTTTTTATACTCTTAATCCAATTAATTCGAATTTTCTAATTGGCCGATCGAACTCTCGCGGCTCGTTAGTGACATCGCGGCTTAACGACTTTTCGCGGATATACCCTAATGGTCGATCGGTCAATCTTACAATTATGTGTTTATTTTCTATTTACAATGATTTATATACCGTATTATGTATTCTAATAGGTAGTAGAAATAAGGTGACACGAAATAAGATACAATTTAGACTTATAGATCGGTAAACAATGACGATTTCTTCGTCGCAAACTTATAACTATTATACACGATTATTCCTACAGTTTTTTGTTAAATCAGTTTAATTATATACACTATTACTTATGTACTAACAAAATAAGCTTATATACTAGTCGTTCTGCACAAGAGTAATTGCCTTCTTTTTGACATACTTTGTATCTGAGATAGATAGTAAAGCATTCCTGCATCGATGATCTAAACTTAATTATTTTATTACAGTTGCCTGTTTTAGTCTATGAAGCAATATGCATCCAGGTATGGCGTCTAAAAATCTACCCGCAAATAAAGAAGCTGGAGCCCGCACCTTCGAATACCTTTGGTATTTACATGGTGGTAAGTAGATAGTCGTAGTATATCTCTGTATTGTACAGAGTAATTCAACAATTCTCTATACATGCTGGCCCTTCGAGCCGAATGACCAGAAAGGACAGGTAGTCAATAAGTAAGTACTTACCACACTGTAGACAACAGCACACTACGTAGGAAATTTCAAAAATGGATTTAAGGCGTGGGTCCCTGAGGAAGGGTGTTTTTAGATTAAGATTTTTCAAAAATGAGAAGTTCCTGTATTCTGAAAATCATATATGTTATACTAGGCTATTCAAACTAGTAATTTCGGTTATTCGATACACGATGACTTTTACTTAGAATTTGCTCCCAAAAATTGATCTAACCAAAAAAGAGTTGTGTTCAGATTAGAAAAATAAAAATGATACTAAAATGAAGTTCATTGATAGGAGAATGGAAAACGGTTATCAAAATTTACATAAATTCTGAATTATATCATGAAAACTCAAAATATCTACGCATTCTACCTATATGATTCGTTTGGCGAGTCAATCAGTCCCGAGCGGAACGTGTCAGAGGCAGGACGTATGTCAGTTTGCGGCAGATGCACAGTGAAATCGTACGATTTTTAAATGTAGGTACTTAGCGTAAATGCCACATCGTAAAGAATGTGCCAGATGTACAAATCCAGGGGTGTGTGTTGGGTAACCTCCTCGAGTGTCGCTCCGATTCCGATCCCGCTGCAGTCCGGGGGGAACGGAATCGGAGCGGCCGGTACACCCTGGGCGGCGGTCAATGGCTTCCCCTTCACCCCTTCATAGGGTTGGCATTGATCGTCGGCCAATACCCAACGTGGCGGGAACATATCGCTCTCCGTACTCCTCTGCTTTCAGAGGAGACAGGATGAGCGATGCTGTTAGTGGTGAGATGGCCCAGGGTCAGCCGGGGTGCGAGGGATATGCTCTATGGGTAACCTTACACCCCGGCGTCTGAAGACCCGAGACGGCGTGCGGTTTTAGTCGGTGCAAGCCTGACATAACCGCCCCCGCTGACCGGCGGGGGGGTATCCGAAGGGATTTCCGCACGATAAAAAAAAAAAAAAAAAAAAAAAGATGTACAAATCCAATGGTAAAAAGTTGAAACTCGAACTTTTGCGAATACAATGCTAGTATAAGTATAAGTTGTGTAAATATTAAGTAAGTAGTTACATACTCATTGTACAAATATTAAAACTAAGTCAGGTATCGGCATTTTAATAGTATTAAATTCTTATGACAATAGTCGATTCAATACAAGAATTTGTAATGATTGACTTTGGTACTAATAGACGTATATCGAATGGTGGTACTAAATATTGTGAACAGTATAGCTACCAACGACATAATTTAAACTGACATGAACCTTCAACACTACCAAATACTACTACTCTGAATATCTGAATATCTGTATAATGTTTTCATAGCTGATGAAGGTTTTCCTTTGGGGCCTAACCTCATGAATCCGAGCTCCAATCCCGGTTGCATCCAAAGCTTACAGTTTGGAGCCCAGGCTACGCTCTTTTACTTCCTGGTTCATTGTGACTTTAATGGGAGCGACTACCGTTTCACATCTTGCTTGGGCCCAGATGCTCTACGGATCTTAATGGTGGTCACGGCTATATGGAACCCATGGGTGTATGGATTACGTATATGTGCCATATGGGGTGGGGTGTGTGCCATATGGGTTAAATATATAGGTACCATAGCAGGTGTATGGGGTGCCATTGGTCTATGTCACCCCATGGGTGTATGGCCCCATGAGTGATGTACGTGTATGGACATGTGAATTTATTTATTTATTTAAAACTTTATGCACATGGGGATGTACAAAGACTTAATGCCAAAGGCATTATCTACCAGTCTACCTTGGGGTGATGCAGAGATAAATTGAAGTAGGTGCTCGTATGGTTTTGATGTAACATTATTAATAAGAGCAAATAACTATATGTATAATATTCAACATCACACACACATTGAATATAATATAATATTGTAGTTATAATGTTTTCTGAGTTATTATAAAGCTGGCGTACTTTATATTTGAACGTAGCACGGTTAGTCGACATCTTGACTTATATAGGAAGCGCATTCCAGAGAAGAATAGCCTGCACAAGAAAAGACGAATGAACTAGAGTAGAACTATGAGTGGGACAGAGGAGAAGAAGATTGTTAGCTGAGCGTAGATTTTTGTGGTGATTAGAGCTCAGTAACTGTATCTTAGATGTTAGGTAAGTAGGGACGTTAGGGGAATTTAATAATGTAAAAATCAGCGTCACCGCTCGCAAGCTGCGTCGCTGTCGTATAGGCAACCAACCCAGCTCCGAACGATGAGCTGAGACGTGATCGTATTTTCTAAGGTTGAAAATGAATCGAATACAATTGTTGAGGAGTCGGTCAAGTTTATTGAGCAGATCTGCATTCAGGTCGAGATAGCATACATCACCATAGTCCACGACTGTAAAGATTAGAGTCTGCACAAGCATTGCCTTGGTTTTCGCTGGAAGGAAGTTTTTGAGGCGATACAGATTCCGTAGCATTCCTGTTACCCTCTGACAGACATTAGAAACCTGAGCTTGCCAGTTGAACGTAGCGTCGAGATGTAAGCCCAGGTTTTTAACACTCAGAGTGGCGGTAATCGTTTTTCCGTTGAAAGTTATTGTTGGCAGAGTTTCTTTGTCTAACCTGCTCATCATACGACTACTGCCAATTAAAATACCCTGACATTTATCTGGATTTACAGACAGTCCGAACTTGTTACACCAGCTGCCTATTGAGCTCAAATCAGTGTTGACCCTGTCATTAGCCTCCGAAAGATTATCCACAGTAGCTTGGCTGTACAACTGCAGGTCATCGGCATACATGACCTGCAGTGCTATTCTCTAAGGACCACAGCCTTGCGCGCAGCGCTGCGCTCGTCGACGAGCTCGCAAAATGCTGCTTTGGATTTATATTTTATTTTATTTTAATTTTGATTTTAATTTATGATTTAGATTTAGATTTAGATTTAGATTTAGATTTAGATTTAGATTTAGATTTAGATTTAGATTTAGATTTAGATTTAGATTTAGATTTAGATTTAGATTTAGATTTAGATTTAGATTTAGATTTAGATTTAGATTTAGATTTAGATTTAGATTTAGATTTAGACTTAGATTTAGATTTAGATTAGATTTTTGATTGATGATGAAATCAAAATCTAAATCTAAATCTAAATCCAAATCCAAATCCAAATCCAAATCCAAATCCAAATCCAAATCCAAATCGAAATCCAAATCCAAATCCAAATCCAAATCCAAATCCAAATCTAAATCTAAATCTAAATCATAAATTAAAATCAAAATTAAAATAAAATAAAATATAAATCCAAAGCAGCATTTTGCGAGCTCGTCGACGAGCGCAGCGCTGCGCGCAAGGCTGTGGTCCTTAGAGAATAGCACTGCTGCAGTGCTATTCTCTAAGGACCACAGCCTTTTATTTATTTAGCCTATTATTTAGATTTTTGATTGATGATGAAATCTAAATCTAAATCTAAATCTAAATCTAAATCTAAATCTAAATCTAAATCTAAATCTAAATCTAAATCTAAATCTAAATCTAAATCTAAATCTAAATCTAAATCTAAATCTAAATCTAAATCTAAATCTAAATCTAAATCTAAATCTAAATCTAAATCTAAATCTAAATCTAAATCTAAATCTAAATCTAAATCTAAATCTAAATCTAAATCTAAATCTAAATCTAAATCTAAATCTAAATCTAAATCTAAATCTAAATCTAAATCTAAATCTAAATCTAAATCTAAATCTAAATCTAAATCTAAATCTAAATCTAAATCTAAATCTAAATCTAAATCTAAATCTAAATCTAAATCTAAATCTAAATCTAAATCATAAATTAAAATCAAAATTAAAATAAAATAAAATATAAATCCAAAGCAGCATTTTGCGAGCTCGTCGACGAGCGCAGCGCTGCGCGCAAGGCTGTGGTCCTTAGAGAATAGCACTGCAGCAGTTGTACATGGCGCCCCACGGGTTACATATATGTATGGGGCCCATGGGTTACATATATATATGGGGCCCCATGGGTATATGGGCTCCATACATGTGTGGGGGCCCATTAGTGTATGCCCCCCGTGGATTTAGGGGGCCCTATAGGTATGGGGGGCCCAATAGGTATATGGGACCTCATCAAGATCTATTCTATTGCTCTTTTTCATAGTTTGGTCCATATAAGCTTTTACGGGAGCGATGGTCTGATAGCTATATTACAATATCATAATTATTATAAGCTTTATTCCATTTATGTAAGGTGCAACTAGAAGATCTGTGAAAATAACAATTGCATCATTATTTGTGTTTACTTTTTTTTTTGCCACTAAGGTGGCAGACAAGCACACGGCCCACCTGATTGGAAGCGGTTACCGCGGCCTATGGACGTGTGCAACACCAATGGCGTCACACTCGCGCTGCCGACTTTGTAAGGGAAAGGGGATGGGAAAGGAGTTTGGGAGGGGATGGGAAAGAAGTTTGGGAGGGGATGGGAAAGGAGTTTGGGAGGGGATGGGAAAGGAGTTTGGGAGGGGATGGGAAAGGAGTTTGGGCTCCGGCACTCTCACTCACCAAACGGAACGCAACAGTTCAAATACTGTTACTTGGCGTCGATATTCTGTGAGAGGGTGGTGCTTCCCCGGTCGAGTCGGCCCCTTCATGCAATGGCCAAAATGACTATAGCTTGACTCTACCACCTAAACACTACAACACCACCTTAAGTTAACCTTCATCGGTTTTCTGTATATTGACGAGAAACACTGGACGCGGACCGCCAGCGCCTCGCTGTGGCGTAAAGTGGCAACTACGTCGTACGTACGGTCGTCGAAAACCCTCGTCGTGCCTACCTATCATTTAAATTTTAATAACATTTCGGTCCCCGTTATACCAGTTGTACCACGAAGCAGCAGCGGTAGGCCTCCTAGAGACAGTGTTGTTCCACGAGGATGGTGCCAGCTGCATCAGCGACGTTGTGGTAGACCTGCTCAACTATGTAGCAGACCAGCTCACTGCGTTATTGGCTCTTATTAAGTAAGTACAATCATACCTATTCATTTCGAAACAGTTAGTGTAATGTTTTCCACTAGGCTACTATAGTCCTAGGTGATCAAAATAGACAAAAGTAACATCGGCACACTAGGGTCAGTGGTGGATCTTTCCAAACTCATTGAGTGCTGTCCAATCCACTGGTAGAGTCAACGGTGGATCCTAAAACAGTTTAAGTTTCACAGACTACAATAGACTTAAGTCAAATATCTTGCAGCAACGACTACTTAAAAATGCCGTCAGCCAAAGAAATGGATTCTGAGACGGCAGTTGAGGAGCTAGAAAGACAAAAACGTGACCTGCAGTTTGATATCAGCATGAGATGCATCTCTATCGTGCGGTAAGTAACACCGTCCAGTAAGACTTTGTCTGAATTTCTACACATTGTGTTGGTGGTGTATAGTGCCCTACCATGAAACCAACCTCAGCTGCTAGCCGGTACACCTGCTGGTTAACGGGCGAGGCTCTGGCGCAGGCTTTCCTTTCTGGGTTGGGAGGTTCAGATGGTAGTCGCTTCTTAAAAAGTCAAAATCAAGCAACAGTAGAGGAGACCGGACCCCGGGCTCCAAAGTACAAGCTTTAGATGCAACTGGGTGTAACGCTGTGAAGATAATGAAGAGTTTTAGAAAATGCGGTGTATTAAAAATACCTTTTAACGTAACACTGATAAGTAGATAAGGTTAATATGCTAAAGACCAAGGATTTATAGGTCTCACACATTTAATGCAGGCAGAAGTCGTGAAGGAGCACGTCACCTATGTGTGTTGTTCTGCTGAGGTGTACATATCTACATTTCACCAACTATATTTTTTTGTGCTCTTCCACGTATTGAAAAGCGATTCTATTGGCGTCTATTTGGAAACAGAAAACGTACCTTTTTTTTGTCGTGCGGAAATCCCTTCGGTTTTCGGACCGGCTAAAACCGCACGCCGTCTCGATCGGCGTTTTCAGATTCTAAATTCCGTACTGCTACATACTGAGAAATTGAACTTCACGAACTGAACTTGCCTCTGCAGCTACATAGCGGAACACATGGAGACTGCCGGGGCTGGTGCTTCTATAGCGACCAATCTGTACAAGACTCACGATGTCCCGTCTCTGTTGAGCCACTTGATTCTCCACGAACCATGGAAGAGGTTCAATGAAAATGATGAACTGGTGACTTTTAATTGTAAGTAACGGCATTGTTACTTCCACTTCTTACCATATTTGAAATATGCTTTCTTTTGATATAGGATTCTTACGTCAAGTTGTCATGAAGGACATCATGGATGTGTGTAGTCTAAAGAACAGAAATTTGCAAAGTACCAAGCTTTATCTATATACCTAAAGCTTGGTGGTACAAATATAAATACCTACTTATTGAATATGGATTGTGTTGGCTGGTGAAGAACAACTTACGTGCAGACAGACCTTTTACTTAGTTTTCTTACTCCAATTTTTAAAGATAGGATGTTAATAGAGTTACACGGTGTACCTTCTTTTTTTTTGTGCGGAAATCCCTTCGGATACCCCCCCGCCGGCCAGCGGGGTGGTTATGTCGGGCTTGAACCGACTAAAACCACACGCCGTCTCGGGTCTACAGACGCCAGGGTGTAAGGTTACCCATAGAGAATATCCCTCGCACTCCGACTGACCCTGGGCCATTCGCAGTGTCCCCTCTGATAAGAGCAGAGGGGTACCTAGAGCGACCCCCCCCCCCCGCGGGCCTTGCAGGTCCGTCATACCCCGACCCCCTCGTGCAATGGGGTCAGCTGGCTGGTTGGTCAGACTCTTGGCCGTTGACGTTGACGCCAGCTACTCCAAACGAGCAATCAATGATGTGTCATCGCCCACGTTTCCCAGGGTGCACCAAACTTGGAGGTGATCCAACCAGTCGCACCCCTTACACGGTGAACCATTTTTTTTTTTTTTTTTATCGTGCGGAAATCCCTTCGGATACCCCCCCGCCGGCCAGCGGGGGCGGTTATGTCGGGCTTGCACCGACTAAAACCGCACGCTGTCTCCGGTCTTCAGACGCCGGGGCGTAAGGTTACCCATAGAGCATATCCCTCGCATCCCGGCTGACCCTGGGCCATCTCACCACTAACAGCATCGCTCATCCTGTCCCCTCTGAAAGCAGAGGAGTACGGAGAGCGATGTGTTCCCGCCACGTTGGGTATTGGCCGACGATCAATGCCAACCCTATGAAGGGGTGAAGGGGAAGCCATTGACCGCCGCCCAGGGTGTACCGGCCGCTCCGATTCCGTTCCCCCCGGACTGCAGCGGGATCGGAATCGGAGCGACACTCGAGGAGGTTACCCAACACACACCCCTTACACGGTGTACCTTTTTTTTTTTTTTTTTATCGTGCGGAAATCCCTTCGGATACCCCCCCGCCGCCAAGCGGGGGCGGTTATGTCGGGCTTGCACCGACTAAAACCGCACGCCGTCTCGGGTCTTCAGACGCCGGGGTGTAAGGTTACCCATAGAGCATATCCCTCGCACCCCGGCTGACCCTGGGCCATCTCACCACTAACAGCATCGCTCATCCTGTCTCCTCTGAAAGCAGAGAAGTACGGAGAGCGATGTGTTCCCGCCACGTTGGGTATTGGCTGACGATCAATGCCAACCCTATGAAGGGGTGAAGGGGAAGCCATTGACCGCCGCCCAGGGTGTACCGGCCGCTCCGATTCCGTTCCCCCCGGACTGCAGCGGGATCGGAATCGGAGCGACACTCGAGGAGGTTACCCAACACACACCCCTTACAGGGTGTACCTATTCGTTTTATTAATTTTTAAGCAATTTTTAATTTTTAAATTTCAACTATCTAGCTATCACGGTTCATGAAATACAGCCTGGTGGCAGACCGACTGCGGCGTCTTAGTATTAGGGCCCCGTTTGGTCCCGTTGGGTACGGCACCCTAAAAAGTAGTTTTCAACATCAACAAACATTTATAACATCTTCTTCTGATTTCATGTTGTAGTCGGTCGTTGGACGAAGCCAACACCAGAGGAACTAGGCAAACTTCACCGCAGTGAGGCTCAGCTGTGGCTTTGCTTGCGACAGCTGCTGCTTGAACCGCGACTGTCACATTACTACACCATTGAAGAGTGTCGTCGCAACGCGTTCTGTAGAGTAAGTGTATTATGTAACCCTCTTATATAATATGCAGTTAAGCTACATTTAGGTGGGTGCTGTAAGCTCAAGATAAATAGGGTAAAGAATAGGTAGGTACGTTTCTTTCATAGAATGAAATAGTTCAAAATATGAAATAGGCAAATAGTTAAATATTGTGTGAATCCTACTCTACTCTTTGCTTTACGTATTTGGCTAAACGCGCCACTAAAGGAGGTCACTGGGGAGAAAGCTATTGACCTCCTTTGGGCCCAGATTACCCACCACTGACTAGAAATTCCCCCGTCCACCCAAAAAATCACACTTTGCCACAATGTCACAATTTTTTCAATAATTCTTTAGAACTCATTCTAAGAATAGTTTTTGTAAGTCCGATTTTTTCGGAGATTTTAAAGTGTTCGATTTTTATCCCATGCAATTCATGAAATATTTCTGGCGTTCTTTCGGAAAAAGTATCAAACAAATGTGGTCATTAGTCGCTAATTATAAAATTACGATGCAAGGTTCCTAAAAGATTCCTTTTGAATTCTTCGTCTCTTGTTGTCAGTTGCAAGCAAAATTGATTGATCCGATGCTAGATCAAATTCCTCCACTGGGTGACTTGAAGATGTTCCTGTGTCGTTTAGCAGTGGGTGACTACACAAGTCTGCATAATCGAACTAACGGCAAGAACCCTGGATGTACGCTTATCGAGCTAGTACCTCAGGTAGGTAGAAGTAGGTATTTTTTTCATTACTTAGAACCATCAAGCCATACAATTCTCTTGTAGTAATGGTTTTCTTCAACATAACATAACATAACTTCACGCCTGTATCCCCGAAGAGGTAGGCAGAGGTGTATTGCACACCCACGATTCGCCAGTTATGTTAGGGTCCCAATGTAATAGGGGGCGAGCCTATTGCCATCTACCGGGCACATTACTAAGCGTGCGATAATCAACAATTTTTTATTCGTATTGGGTTTTATTCGTAAGTTCATAAACGTTAAGATTTTTTCCTGCACTGTTGAGTAACAAGGCACTGGATTTCAGATCAAAGATGCCTATTTTAAACAAGTCCACAAGCGTACCAAGAGCATTGCTAAAGGCCAACTGGAGTCATTCCGCATGGACGGGTCAGAGGAATCTCGAAAGCTGGCTAAGAAACTACTGGAGTCGTATACTAGTGACGCTGCTTTGGCCTTAGACAGCGGTGGCGCGAAGTGTGCTAAATGTGGAGATAAGGCCACGAAGAAGTGTTCGAGGTGTAAAACTGAGTGGTATTGCGGAAGGTTAGTATTGAAAGTTACATTGTGTTATCAGGTCAATAAAAAGAGGAGGCGTGTATCGAAAACTTTCAACCGAGATAATAAATTGGAGGCAGAAAAGAAATACTTGCCGGATCTTTAGACTCGACTTTCTTCTGTGCTCAGATGGTGTTATAATTTCGGGATTTATGTACCGGCTGGCCCGTTACTTTGTGGCAACATTGCCGCACAGCACTAAAATTATTAGTAACAACTAGTACAACACTATGAGCGATGGTCTTTGGTTTTTCTTTTCGGAGCGAGCCCCGAAAGCGCTGAACGCTCAGTGCATATTATATTGTAATTGTAACCTAATGTATCAATGAGAAAAGTAAATAGTTTTAGAGACACGCAGGCAGTTTCATTGTGACACGCTGATAAAGTGGTGGACGGGCTGTTATCATCAGCCTTAATAACCCCAAAACTTAACGTTCACAACTGAACAATCACATCGCTGTTCCAGCCAAACTGTCTGAGCGGTAAAAATTAGAGTATTCCAGCGTATGTAGGTCAAAGAGCCGCGATAAGGGTATGAAATGATCTAAAACGCTGCAGAAGCAGTAATGGGCGTTGGAGTAGACTAAGTTATCTTTATACTAAAGATCTGAGGGTACATATATTATAAATTTTGTAAAATCAGACTAGTTGTCTTTGTACGTGTTGTCATTCCCATAGACAAACCAGAATACTAATTTTCGAAATTTGTAAGAATGGTACGAAAAAAAACGGTATACCTATTGTAATATAATAGGTAATTGTATTATAATTTAATTAAACCATGTCTAAATGAGCCTTTTTGTTATACAGAGAATGTCAAGTTCAGCAATGGGCGAAACACAAGGAAATATGCGACCAGTTTGCCAATGTTTGCGTTTAAAATCTTAAGCATAGTTACTTTAGTAAGTAGGTAGTTTAAACTGTTCATTTAGATTTCACTAATTTTTACACCACCAGTGGTTCTTAGGTGTATAATGGTTTTTATGTAATATCTTCTACTTACTTTTAAGACTTGCTATTTTTCGCGAATTATGTAACATTAATACTATTTCAAAATCTACCAATTATGGTAGAAAATATATTAGTTGTTTAGTTTGTTTTAGTTATTTATTACTGTTTAATTTCACTGAAGTCGGATATTTTCTTAAACAATTTTATTTATTAAAGTCTGTGACAAAATTAACTTTTAATAAATATACTATTATTTGTAAACGTTTTTTATTTCCATAAGCCTCCAACCATAGAATAGAAGCTGATCCTATTTACATCTTCAAAACCCAAACCAACCAATCTTTGCATTTGTGTGCACTTGCACAGTGGTACAGCTGCAGGCTGATTAATAAACGAGGTTCAGGCAAAGGCTTTCCTATTAAGGAGGTCAGACGGCAGTCGCTCCCGTAATAGCCAAACAAGATTGAAACCGGACTCGGGGCTCGCAGGTAAAAGCCTCCAGTTGTTACTGGGACCATCGCCAAGACAGCCTGATAACTCGCGCTGCGGCCCTATCAAACCTGCTGTGGTTGACAAAGGGCTTCATGTTCTGTAGGTTGACAATGACGACTTTCCTGAAATTACTACTTTCTTCAAATTACCACCATTGATTCCGAAAATGAGAACTTCCTGAAATGATTACCTAATCTATGTCATCAGTGTTCAGAAAACAAAGAACATGGCGTTAAACTCTAAAGATCCCACATCCGTTTTTTATGTTCGTTATTAGCGCCATCTATAGATGCAAAAGAACATGTCGTCGTCGAGATAGAGAGAGATAACTCAGGGATGAAGGGATGGATGATGATTCAATAATTGTTCAAGTTATCATTTCTGTCGGCACTCCCGGAGTGCCACTGATTTTTCTATATTAGATTCGATAGGTGGCGCTGCAATCGGGTTATAAAATTGATATAAGAATTAATTCCCGGGCGAACACGGGACCCGGGCTGCTAGTCTATTATAACAATATACTCTGACCACGAATACATAGTATCGTATTGTTACATATTGCAATGAATTGTCGTTTTCAGACTCCTCTAATAAGGCTAAGCCATGAATAAATAAAAAGGTAATAAATTCCTCATTCAATATGTACCTAACATGTCAATGTTATAAAATGTGTTAAGAAATGTCTGTTTGTAGTGTTTCTCAAACTAAGCCACTCATTTTTAGTTTCATTTTAAACACCTCTCCACATTCAAAGTTACCAAACCTAGTTTGGACCAGTGCACCAAAGTGGGCAGTGGGGTAAATTAGTCATCAATAGTAATTTTACTTTGGCACGCTAATGGCGACGCTTAGTGAGGCAAAATTGAAGCATCCGTGACTACGAGTCTACTCTTTCAGAATATAACTAGTTGAGAATATAGCATTGTGCGTATGCGCCGATCCATTTCAGCAGACATTTCAAGAAAGTAGACATATTTTCATGAAAGTGGTAATTTAACGTAAGTGGTCGTATCCGGAAAGTAGGTAGGTAGTCATTGTCAACCTAAAGGACTCAAGTCTTCTAGGAGCTATGTGAAAAATCTTCAGAACGGTTTCTGTAGTTTTCCGCCAATATGTTGCACTTCCGACCTCTTCCTTGATTTTGGCTTGCACACTATCAAATTATTTATCCGCCGCAAAAATTATCCCTATTAGTCAACAGAATATCATATGATAGGAAGGAAAACAAATGGTATTTGAGGGGCCGCAGGCTCTTCCCCTAATAGAGACCGTGAACTTAATTTGCGACTGTTGGAAATTCCTAGGTATTGGAAATAAAAAAATATGTAAAAATTTTTTGGGCTTTTTATTATTAAGCTTATACACTAGATAATTAGCTCGAAGACTTTAGATAGTCTTTGAGAACGTCTAGCGCTGGTGTCTCCTCACCAAAGTCCTAGAACAAATAAAAATGTATATATTAGATATTGCTATAATCTTTAGTTTATTTTGTTACTAATAGGACAGTCAGACATTTAAAGGGGAGTACTGACTGGAAAAACTCTTTTCCTGTACTGACTGCACAGTCGTTTAATAACATGTCACATTACAGGTAATGTATCTCCATCCCTTGACCTATACTCTTGCATCGCTGGTTTACACTACTGTATTACATTTGTATGAGTGATAGGAAAGTTGCCTGTGCATATAGGCACGACACCATAGGGTCACTCGAGTTTATTTAGCGCCGTTATTTCGCCACTAACAACGACGGTGTGTTGATAGTGTTCGTGCTTAGCGCAAACGAACTGACATATCCCCAGAGTAAATTTGCGAAAACCAAAGCAAACTTAGCAAGCCCATTTTAGTCAGCCTCACGCTTCTTCCTGGGGCCAGGTTCAGTAAAATAACTCCCTCTTTTTATTGAAAACTCAACCATGAGTGATTCTGAATGAACGAGGTCACCTTACGAAAATCCATTTTTTTACATACGCGTTTTGCAAACTTGGCGTTACTGAATCGGGCCCCTTTGCGTGCTAATTACAAAGCCAGGTTTGTACTATATTCTAGTGCCCTAAAGTTTTGCTTTCAGTATGTGTAATTATATGAAGTGGTTGGAATACTGCTAAACATACTATAGTATTCTAATTAAAAAAAAAAAAACACGCTGACTGTAGGAAGAAAGAAACACGTTTGCTAGTAAAGAATTCCAAATGTTGATGGTGCAGTAAAGAAACCGAACCGCAGCATTGAAGTCGATCAGCTTTTAAGAGCCACATTGAGAAATGTAATTCAGGACCCGGTCATTCTCAGTGACAGGCTGCCTTTTCTCCTCAATGTCAGCCTGCGTGGCGGAAGAGTGTCCGAGATATCGCCCGTGCAAGGGTACTATCATCTGCATAGCAATTAATGCTGCCAGCAGACAGCGTGTCGTTAATATGCAGAAGAAAGAGAGTGAGGGACAAAAACGGACCCCGGCATGTTGTTGATATGCAGAAGAGAGTGGGCGACAAAATGGACCCCTGTGGCACGCCAGTACCTGCAAGAAATCCGAAGCTCGTCCATAACAAAGTATTGAAATACGGCGCTCCTGCAGGAAGCTATTAACCCTGCTGTACAATCGAGGAGGCAGACCAAAGGCAGGCAGCTTGGAAACAAGCAACATGTGCATTAATGATATGCTCAAAAACCTTGCACAGCACTGAGGCTATGGGTCGATAGTTGAATGGGTCTGAGCTATCCCCTTTCTTGAGGATCAGCTGTACATTCGCCTCTATCCAAGCCGGCGGCAATCGATTTTAATGCAGATTTTTTTTGCTTAAAGGATGATATGATTGAGATGGTTCATAGCTATAAATAAATTTGTGTTGGGGGTTTTTAAATTAATGTTCATTGAACTTTGTGATTATCAAACATTTCTCACCTTGATAACTACACAGGAGCAACCGACAATCTTCCTCGCTTTGCCGTCCTTGTCGATTTTGCAGAGACCAGCCCATTCACCCAGTTTCTTGTTATTGTCAACCTGCATACACAAATATACAACTGTTAGCTGGTGTATACATAAACAATGCAATGTAGACCCACTTGTACTATCCTACAACTATGAAGGTAATTACTACTTGAATCATCAGTGAGTACAATTTGACAAATATTTTAATTAAGATACAATGATCATTAATATTTTTTTTCTTCAGGAACCTGAAATGTTACAAGGCAACCTCTGAGACAGCAACTGATAATTATTGATTGGTAATGCTGCTAAACATTGATCAATAGCATCATCAATCAACTATTGATTTTTGTTTAGATCACAACAGATTACATCAACACTATCTAAATACAGCAAAATGGATAAAAATCAGTAGTGCTCAGTAAATGAATAAAATGTCCGGTTGCTAGGAAAGTTGACTCATCAGTATGAGAGTCACCATAGGGGCACACGGTTTACTTTGCGCTCGTAATGTGCCGGACAGGCATGTAATTGCCTGGCCAGCTCGTGCAGAGCGCATAATACTACTATAATAATTAAACAAAGCATTTCTCCCATTGCCTCTCACTTTCTTTCACCTATATTCTGCTGTTTTCCTGATCAATCCCCTTGGCGTTAAAGGGGATTTCCAATTCAATGCTAAGATTTCCTAAGAAAAAAACCAAAGTTCCATACCATGAAACGCATTAATCCCATAATCCGAGTTGAAGACGGCATGTAACTAAGATCAGCCTGATTATTGTATTGAAAGAAATCCAGTGTAAGTTGAATACTATGTCTTTAGTGTGGTTCTGAAGTTTCAAATAAACATTACTTAGTAGTTCCTTCTGCCTGACTGCACAATAATCCACATTTGCTGCCACTACGCAATTGATGCAGTTTGAAATTATAGTGTCACCAACATCATAAACATCAAGTGGATAATACTGGTACAGAAACAAACATTTCAGGCTTCCTAAATATATCATGTGAGATTCTTACCTTTACAAGTGGGATCTGATGTTCATTGCAGAGAGCCTGGACAAGCTTCTTGTATGCAGCCTCATCGCAGTTCTCAGCCAGCACGCAAAGTACTGCTTGCCTCCTGTGCAGCACAATTTATTAACAGATTAAGATATTGTACAATTGAAAAGATATTTGAGGAATAACTTGTTCATCCTAATGTTTTGGTTGCCTCCACCCAGATATTGATTATTATGTGAACTGCCAATATTGTAACAAGTTAGTTTTATATGGCAACTGATTGATAAGTGATGTACAAATGTAGCACAAATGGGAGGCCACAATGCTGATACTCAGTATGGTGGTACTATGCATGTGCATTAGTTTCTGCATCAGAGGGTATCAATCACAGTAGGACACTGTGCATGATATTTCCACCCAGCCTGAGACTAGAACAGCCACACGCTGTGTGAATATTGGGTTTAGCTCTAATGCAAAGATTGCTGCAGTTAATGGAGTCACCTTTTAAATACATCATTATTCAATCTCTTGGGTAACACATGGTTGTTTTCTTTTGTTAACTTTTTTCAAACTTTTTACAAGTGCCCTGTAGGACACTAGTATATGCATCTCCTGTGTTACACATGGTTGTTTCTCCCATTTCATACATACAAATAAACAAATAAATCTGGTTAATAGATATATTATCATATATATGTCTCCTTTGTCACACATGGATATGAGTCCCGTTTATTGTATGCTTATTATGGAAGTTAAAGTACACAAAATTGATTATTTAGGTGTCCTAATACATTCATGAAATTATTTCACATGAAACAATTTCAAAAGCTTTCCTTTTTAGTAAATTCTTTAGAGAACCAAAAAGAAAAAGTTGATTAAACAGAGAGGCAAACTGCAGAAGTTACAACTTACTTGTCGAGAGCCTTAGCAGCCTCGTGAAGTCCGTGGACCAGACCACCGTGGATGAGAGCAGTCTTCAGCACCTCCTGGAGGGCTGTGTTCACATCCATCGCACCCCCGCTTAGTACGGGGTTCGCAGCAACTTCGCTTAAAAGTGAAATAATAGGTTTAGCATACCCAGAATAATCATAATTAATACAATTATTTACAAATAAGTACTCTTGATTGAGAGAAGGGTCGTATTATGTGTACAATACGGACAACATGGTAGAGTAACACGATTACACAAGAAAAATTTAAAGAAACAAGCAAAATCTTCAAAATTTGAGAAATTATTGAGGTTATGTTGACAACATGTTTACAAATTTTATTTCAACAATGGAACCTAAATGTGCTTAATAGTACAATAATTAAAGAATAACATTAGTAACTAGACAAAAATTATTAAAATATAGCAAGATTTTCTAAGAAAACATTTTATACTTACACATCTACATCAGCCATGGTATTTTATGATTTGACGACCTGAAATACGAAATAGAAAAGATTGAGTAATACTTCGACATATTTCAGAAACAACTGCAGTGATTATTAAGGCAAAGATCACGAAAATATTTTAAGATTCAGATATAACAAGCACAAAACGATTGACAATTTACCTTGCGTACCGGAAAAAGACTAGAGTTGTCAAATTCATTTTTTATGAATGAATTTGGAATGAATACATGACTTTGTGATATCAAAGCTTACCAACAAATTGTTTGATGACATCGACTAAAAATGTTTGGTGCAGGACTTATACAAAAAGTAATACCCAAATAAATGAATAATAATTATTTTACAAATATATAAATACTTACAAATAAGTACTTATAAATAAGTTTGTGGAGGGAAAATCGTGATACTACTACTTACTGAATTAGTAATGAACTGGCAACAAACAAAAATACACTTATCTTAGCAATTTTAAACAAGTGAGTGTCAGCTACAAGTCATTTGTGTTTTGTATAATTTTATTTTAGTAAATTTTATTTTTAAAATGTGTTTGTGTTATGAAATCATAGTGTTTAGTGCCTAATTGAAAATAACTGTATAATATAGTTGTAAAGAAGTTTTATTTTATTGAAGATGTACGATGTGTATCGATTAATTTATAAATCGTAATACTGGAATAATGAATCGAAGTCCTGATGTTATGTTCATGGCTGAATATATAAAAAATGTTTTATATTTTGCTACAGTAAGACAAGGAAAAACTCTTAAAAATACTAGTGATACACATTATTTTTGTATAGATAACGAATTAGTTTATGAAAATTATTATTCAGATTTCGGGCCTCTAAATCTTGGATGTGTATATAGATACTGTAGATCCTTGAATGAAAAAATAACTGCACACTTAAATCGTCAAACCATCGTACATTACACGTCAATAGAGCCCAAGAAGAAGGCAAACGCTGCATTTCTTTTAGGATGTTACGGAGTCCTATATTTGAGTTTGACTCCCAGAGATGCTTTGAAGCCTCTTTTGGGACACGGACAAAACTACAGGTAACCATGCTTTAAGAAGACATGCTTTATTTCATAATCTGAAATTGTTGTCAAATTTTTATTTATACCATAGATATATTACATACTAGATAAGGATATAGTATAGTAGTTCCTAAAATAACTATTGCTCACCGTACTGTGTTTTTGAAAATATTTATGATAGAAAATGATCAACAGTGAACTGATAACAAATTCCCACCAACATGCCATTCCACTAACCATTAGGGGTGTAGTGGATATTTTATTGCATAATAATACCACTGACTGTGTGATTCAAATAATAAAACGCATAGTCATAGTAGAGAAGCTAAATTCCCCTTATTATCTGTACTAATACTGTGTGATTATATAGTCCAGTGATGGGACTGATTAGTATTTTCATCTCAGTAGCCAAATCCAACTAGCAGTTTTTACATTAAGATTAAACAACGGCAACGGTGCGCACAGTGCGGAATGAAAGGAACTACACTCGCATCCCCAGACTGTGGATGATCTCCCTGCTGTGGTTTTCCCAAGCGACTACAATATGGGCTTTTTCAAAAAGGGCATTAGAAGGTATTTACAGAATCGGCAGCGCCAGTGTGATGCCCTTGGTGTAGCACACGTCCAAAGATCGATAACCGCTTCGCATTAGATGGGCCGTGAGCTTATCTGCCAACTAAGTGGTAGATTAAATAAACAAATTCACTTTGGGATTTAAAACATTAGCTAAAATTTGTGTCGATTGCCTGTTTATGCACAAATTGATCTAATATTTTTCACCATACACTAGACCTTTTCAAGATGCAACGCAAGGTGATTCGAATTTTACAATATCTTTACTGGATTGTTTGCAAGCAATAAAAAAAGCCAGAGATTTGGGATTCTTTAACTTTCAAGATTTTAATTATGAAGAATACGAAAGATTGGACAAAATACAAGGCGGTGACTTAAATTGGATTGTACCTGGTATAAGAGTTTAATATTATAGTAGTTCTGTTGTTTAAAGGAAGTTGAGTACTAAACTTTTGAAGTGAGTAGCACAACAAAACGACTATGAGGCACACTTTACTATAGGTAGTAACTCTCTTAATGGAACTATAATGTTTACTAATAAAATAATTTTAGCTGGGTATCTACGTGGAGTAATTGGCTAAATATTGCTATCTTTCAATTCTCAGGCAAATTCCTGGCATTTATTGGCCCAGTTGACTGTAGCATTTCCTTATATCACCCACCAGAAATGTATATTGATTACTTCATAGAAAACGATGTGAAAATAGTAATACGTTTAAATAAAAGACTGTATGATGGAAATGTGTAAGTCTAAAGACATTTTAATTTAATATTCATGCAAAGCATGTATGTATTAGATAATTCCAATATGTTTTTTTTACCAGGTTCAATAATGTTGGAATAGTACACTATGACTTATTTTTCATAGACGGCTCGTGCCCTTCGCGAACCATCTTATTTAAATTTCTACAGATCAGCGAAGAAGCCGACTGTGCCATAGCTGTGCATTGCAAGGTTACGAATTTACTCTTTTGGATAGTATTCCATTAAAATATAAGAATTTGTGATTTCTGACAAAAAATTGTTCAGGCAGGTTTGGGCCGCACGGGTTCGCTAATTGGATGCTACCTGATCAAACATTATAAGATGACATCTCATGAAGCCATTGGCTGGATGAGAATTTGTAGACCAGGTTCAGTTATTGGACATCAACAGGTAAAATAATTGTACTATGTTTTCTATGATTTTCCTATTTATTCACTAGTGGACATTTCAAAAGTAATTCAACATTATGGCAGTAACTACGGTTACTTGTTGCCAAAGCGAAGACAACCTGTGTAATAAACTAGCCTAGGTGGACAAATTCTGCCAAACCAGCCAACTTCTGGATCTGAATGATAATAGACACGAACAGTTGATCTTCAGTGGCGCGAGAAAATCTAAAAATAATCACGACATGAATTGGTTTTTTATGCAAAGAGTTTGATATTTGATTAAAAGGCAAATAAACCAACATTCTTTTTCTGCGTCTTCAATATTCTACGTTAGAGGTCTAATGGTCCTATTAGAATCACATTGTTTAACATATCACCTGTGTATTTTTCTCATCAGGGCTGGCTAGAACAACTGGAGCCCTGGTTAATAAAGCAAGGGAATATTTATAGGTAAATAGCTCTACATGCACTTAGTATATTTAACATAATTTTCGACAGACACGTGGTTTATCAGAAACTTTTACCCAGTTACTGATACACCCACGTGTAATAGTATACAAACTGAAATTAATAAAGCTTGTGACAGAAGACACTCGTGTCACGATCCAGACAAGTTACCATACCACGAATTTGGTATCTACTCATTAGCTGAAAGAAGCAGGAAACAACGGCCTGTTGTATTCCAAAAACCATCGTCACCACCTCCACCGCTACAGAAATTGAATACCCGGCCCAGTGACGTTGAGTCGCATGTGAGACCACAGAATTCCAGGATCAAAGAAGGTTATAATTATATTGTAATTCATAATTTCATGTACTCAAACAGTGTTATTTTGTTATTAACAGGTACTTTTAGTATATGAAATTTGTAGTTTCCACACTCTTTTGCCAAAGTAACAAATTTGATAATTAAACTTTAATACACGGTTGTCGGTTTAAAATAACACTGTTTGTTGTTCTAGCATTTGTTACAGCTAAAGTTTCCGCAACGCATCGTCAACTTTAAATTGTTTTTAAACAGTGTTATTTTGAACATGGCATGACATTCGGAGTACTTCAAATTTATGTAATCTCGTTTTTAACTAGATGAATCAGTCATTGAAGATGAAGAAGGACAAGAGATATATATAGCTTCTTGTGATTTGACAAAACAGTCTCCTGGATCAACGAAACAATTTAAGGGCTTAGTTTTAAATAACTGCCAGGAGGAAGATGCTGAGAGTAATTTATTTGAAGAAAGAAAAAAGACTTCAGTGTGGAAAAAATTGTTATGCTGTCGGCCATGTTTTAAAACAATAAACGATAGTTTATTTATTTTGGCGGTGCGTTGCGCAAATAAATCTCCGGGAAAATGTTACTCAAATGCGTTATGCAGTTTATTCAACTTGGTGTGTAACTATAAAATTCTTATTTAATTCTACTTCAGTTCAAGATACTACAGTGTCTACTTATTCTAATATTTTTCTTGATGTAGTTATTAATAAGGCGGCCGAGAAGGAGCGCGACTGGCGCATGAAATGGAAAACTTTAAGTAGCAACCAAAAGTTATCTTTCAGAGGGTAAGTTTACGATGTATATCGTATGATGTGTGTATACAGGTTGGAAACGTTGTGTTTCCAGCGAATGCAAAATATAAATAAATATTCTAGGACATATTACACAACGCCATCTAGATCCAAACTAAGCAGAGCTTGTCATATAGTAAGAGGAAAATCCCCGGGTCACGATAGTCTTAGCATCGAGCACTTGCAGTATGCCGGCATACATCTACCAAGAGTACTTGCGTTATCGTTTAACCTGTGTGTTAGTCATAGTTTTATTGCCGGACGATTTAATGTGCACGGAAGTTGTGCATAACGTAAAGGATAAGACTTTTCGAATATGTCTAATTCTAGGCCAATTTCACTTGCGACTGTTATTGCTAAGGTGCTGGACAATTTGCTTGACCGGCAGTTGGGACACACCTGCAATTACATGATGCTCAAATTGGGTTTAAGCCCGGTTTATCAACTGAGAGTGCTGTACTCTGTATCAAGCAGACTGTACAGTACTATACAACTAGAAATACACCTATATACGCTTCTTATTTAGATCTGGCAAAAGCTTTTGACCTTGTTAAATGGCAGGCTGTGGCAGAAGTTAATATGCGATACGAAGTTACCACGTGAGATTGTGTATCTGTTTAAATATTGGTACAGCAAAATAGGGTAAGATGGTCGGATGCGCATTCAGACATGTACAGGTTGGAGGTTGACGCGAGGCAAGGCGGTATATCCTCGCCTCGTGTCTTTAAGTGCATTCGACTGCTAAGCCAAAGGTCGCGGGTTCGATTCCCGCTCAGTGCAAATATGTATATTTGCATTGGTCTGGGTGTTTCTATGTATAATATGTATTTATTTACAAAAAAAAAAAGTATTTACGTATGTTTATCCGCATTCTAGAACCCATATGACAAGCTCTGCTTAGTTTGGGTCTAGATGGCGTTGTGTACTATGTCGTACAATATTTATTATTTATTTATTTAATGGGCTGATCGGTGAGCTCAGTAGCACTAACATTGTTTGTTCTGTTGATGGTGTGTGCATAAATAACATAAGCTACGCTGATGACATGATGTTGCTGAGCCCATCAATTGGTGCATTACGTAAGCTGCGTCGACGTCTCATGGGCTGAGGTATAATACCAAGAAGAGTGAGTTCATGATCTTTAAAGCCGGAACCAAATGCTACTCAATTGTTCCTCCAGTAACTCTTTGCGGTACCCCCTTAAATAGGGTACATAAATTTAAGTACCTTGGCCATTGGGTCGCTGATGATTTATCAGATGATCTTGTTATAGAGAGGAAGCGTAGGGCGCTGTCTGACCGGTGTAATATGTTGGCGCGCAGGTTCGCACGTTGTACTGTAGTACAACGTGCGAACCTGCGCGCCTTGCGACCTTGACTGGTGTACCAGTCAAGGTTACTCTTTTCAAAGCATATTGTCAGACCTTTTACACGTGCAGCCTGTGGACTAACATTACGCAGCGCGCGTACAGCGCGCTACGGGTACAGTATAACAATGCCTTCAGGATGCTGTTGAATCTGCCTAGGTTTTGTAGCGCCTCAACTATGTTAGCGGAGGCACTTTGCGATGATTTTTATGTGATCATAAGAAAGCGGAGCGCGTCAATGTCTACTCGACTGCTGGGCAGCACTAATTGCATCCTGAGGGCATTGTCCGAGAGGTGGGACCTTCCAGTCCTACAAAGGTGGATGCGCCTGCATGCTAGCGCATCCTCGCGCTCTGTGATGTAATTTGTTTATTTATTTTAATTTTTTATTTTAATGTAGAACTAACATAGTTGTAAGATCATTGTTACTAACACATATGGACCTATGTCTGAAAAAAAAAGATATTATTAAGTATATGGATAACAATTATAATTATATATGTTATGTTTATCTAGAATGCAGATAATCATACTTTTTTTCCACCAGTTCAATAATACATATTTGCAATGAGCAGGAATCGAACCCGCAACCTCTGATTTAGCAGTCAATAGCTCTACCGCTACGCATCAGAGTTCTTTTTTTTAAAAGATATAGCAAATCTTTAAACTGGTGTGGAATCTGCATCACTTAATCTATAAAATGACTTAAACTGCTGGTCCCCCCACGGTTTTTTACTAGTCTGATAAGTAGAAACACATTTGTAGATTAAGTGATGCAGATTCCATACCAGTTTAAAGATTTGCTATATCTTTAAAAAAAAAGAACTCTGATGCGTAGCAGTAGAGCTAATGACGGCCTCTGTGGCGTAGCGGTAGTGCATTCGACTGCTACGACAGGGGGCGCGGGTTCGATTCCCGCTCAGTGCAAATATTTGTATGCATGAATATGTCTATTTGCATTGGTCTGGTTGTTTCTATGTATAATATGTATGTATTTACAAAAAAAAAAGTATATAAGTATGTTTATCCGCATTCTGGAACCCATAACACAAGCTAGTTAAACTATGCTTACTTTGGGTCTGGAAAGCACTGTGTAAAAAGTCATAGAATATTTTATTTATTTATTAGAATATTTATATCAGTTTAAAACTTTGCAATATGTGTAAAAATTATGAACTAATTGGCGTAACACTTCCCTGTATATAGAATAAGTTTTCCTTGATTGATTATTGTCAATTACTAAAAGAATTGTGATCACTAGATCATCAAGAGACCAGTTTGATACACTAAGTACTAAGATACAACCCAGTAGTGGCGCTGGGGATCCAAAAGCTGGGCGGCCGATATCTCTCAGTTCAACATCATCACCACAAGCATCTACAAATTCTAATGTAAGTAATTTCGGCACTTACTCACAAAAAAAAATTCAACACCGATATGAGAACGAGTGTAGGTAACCTACACTTAAATATTCAGTTTCATATTTACCTGGTGGTCTTTGTGATGATAAACTTACCCATTCGATCTTTCATCCTGTCACTTGCGAGTGCGTGAGTTCATTTGCAAATATTCTCCACAATTACCTAAATGCTTATTGATATAATAATAATAGTTTTATATAGAATGTATTTAAAAATATAATTTATATTTATTTAATATCGTTATGGCGAACGTAGTAAAGTGTGCATCTTGTAATATCGTGATTGATGAAATGCTAGCGTATATACAGAATAAGGTGTCAGTGATAGATGAGGATACCTTAGTTCGAATTTGTACATCTTCATTCTCTAAAGAAGAAATTGAAAAATCTAAATTATTGTTGTTCGAACCTGTGCCTGTACACCCCTTATTCCTACGTCAAACGTAGGAATAAGGGCAAGGAGGCGCGAGACCTAGCTGATATAGTGCAGGTTTTTAAATCGAAGGAACCGGATCTGTTTCCGATCTATGTCGCTAGGGAACTAGAACGTCTCCCTCCGGTGTTGTTTGATCACCTGGACTGCAGGAAACTGCTTAAGGATTTACTCCTAGTTCAGGAAGAATTGAAGAATATCAAGTCTACATGTGTTTCACACAGTCATAGAGATACCACAGAAAAGGATATAACAGATTACGTGTACAATAAAAAAAAATATCTTTTAAGTATGAAAGGGAATATAAAGCAAGTCGTCACTATTCCCCGATAGCGGTTTATGGCAAACTCAAGGAGTCATATTCCGGCGATTTGTAAATTTCAAGCACAAAATAACGAATGCCGAGACGTCGCCGCGTCGGATCCGGTCTAAGAATGTTGTTGATGGATAAAGATAACCTATTCACATTCATCAACCTATTCTAGTCCACTGCTGGACATAGATCTCCCCTAATGAGCGTCATAGCGCACTGTCTTCAGCTTGCCGCATCCAGCATCTGCCCGCAGTCTTTCGGCTATACACATTGGTTAGCTTCAATTGTAAAAATGTTAAGCGATCTGTAGACTATGTCAAGCAATTACGTCATACCTCTGATATAATAGCCTTGCAAGAAACATGGGTACTACCTAGTGATATACATTTTCTAAGTGAAATTGATAATGACTATGGCTATGTGGGGACTTCAGCTGTGGATACGACGGCGGGCATGCTTGTAGGCCGGCCGTATGGTGGTGTGGCGATATTGTGGAAGAAGAGCATCCTACAGAACGTGTCTATAGTGCAGTGTGACAACACTCGCGTCTGTGCCATTAAAGTAGAATTAGGACAAAGGTCGTTTTTAGTATTCAGTATTTATATGCCTACTGATTGTCACGTGAATCTACCGGAATTTACGGATTGTCTAAGCTTGGTAAGTGCTATTATCAATAATGAGCATATTGAGACGGTTTATTTACTCGGGGATTTTAACGCACATCCGGGTCAGTTATTTTTTAACGAGTTGGAAGTCTTTTGTGCAGAGGCTGAGTGGATATGTACTGATGTTGAATTACTTGGAGTCTCGTCAGGTACGTATAGCTTAATAAGTGACGCGAACGGGTCTAGACGTTGGCTAGACCACTGTCTAGCTTCGGAGTCGGCTATGCAAACTGTTGTTAATGTAGAAATTAAGTACGATGTCATATGGTCGGATCACTTTCCTTTGTTTATACGTTGTAATTTAAATAGTATTAAACCGAAAATAGCATGTAATAATATCGAACTGTGTAATAAAATACGTTGGGGTCAGAGAACATCTGAACAAATCGCACTATATAATGTGTTATGTAATAAACGATTAACATTAATAGATTTCCCGAGTGATCTAAGAAACTGCTGTGATTACACTTGCGATAGTGTGGAACATAAGTATATTATTGACAAAATGTATAACGATATTGTACAAATCTTACGCCGAGCAGCTAATGACAGTTACTCTGGTAGTAGTAGGATACCTGTTTTTTTTTTCGTGCGGAAATCCCCTCGGATTCCCCCCCGCCGACCAGCGGGGGCGGTTATGTCGGGCTTGAACTGATTAAAACCGCACGCCGTCTCGGGTCTGCAGACGCCGGGGTTTAAGGTTGCCCATAGAGCCTATCCCTCGCACCCCGACTGACCCTGGTACCTAAGAAGAAACCTGTGGTAGGTTGGAACAGACATGTCAGTGCTGCTCACCGGGACGCCAGGTCAGTCATGGATATGGTATGGCAGACCAGGGTCGGGTCGTATTTGGAGTGAGATGCAAGAAAGCCGGAAAATCTTTAAAAGCCGGTTAAAGTGGTGTCAAAATAACAGTGATCAACTTAAAATGGACTTTCTAGCAACGCATCACGCCAAACATGATTTTCATAGTTTTTGGAAGTCTACTAATAAAGTAAACAGAAGGCCGGGCTTGCCGGTGAGTGTTGGTGGCATGACTGATTCAAAAAAGATCGCTGAAATGTTTAAAAGCCATTTCACGGTAAATTCACCTTTGGGGCCATCACGGTCGGGACCTGTGGGTGTGACTAGCGGGCAGAAGCTTAGGGTAAGGTTTACAGCCAAAGATGTTGGAAAGGTTACCTCTGGCATGATGCGAGGCAAGTCTCCTGGCCACGATGACTTGAGTATCGAGCATCTTAAATATGCTGGCATCCATCTTCCGAGGGTTCTGGCTATGTTCTATTCCCTATGTCTAGGACATTCATATCTACCTCCACCTATGATGTGGGCCGTGGTGGTACCGATCGCGAAAAATAAAACTGGTGATATAAGCGACGCTAACAACTATAGACCCATCTCTCTGGCTACAATTATGTCTAAGGTTCTTGACAGTCTGCTTAACACTCTGATGAGTGACTGTCTCGAGATACATGACAATCAATTCGGTTTCAAATCGGGACTCTCTATTGAAACAGCCATTCTGTGTTTGAAGCAGACTGTTAAGTACTATACTGATCATAAAACACCTGTCTATGCTTGCTTCCTCGACCTTTCGAAGGCGTTTGACCTGGTTTCCTATGATATCCTCTGGGATAAACTTAGCGACACATCCCTGTCAAGCGAATGTATTCGTATTCTCCAATATTGGTACGGGAACCAGATCAACGTAGTTCGGTGGTCGGGGACGCTGTCTGAACCATACACGTTGGAGTGCGGGGTGAGGCAAGGGGGGCTGACCTCGCCAATGCTCTTCAACCGTTTTTGTAAACGCACTCATCGAGAGGCGGAGCAGCATCCATGTCGGATGTGACGTTGGTGGAGTTTGTGTGAACAACATTAGCTATGCGGACGACATGGTGCTGCTGAGCGCCTGGGTTTGTGGTCTGACTAAGCTGCTCGGTATTTGTGAGAATTATGCTCTCAGTCATGGCCTGGTCTATAACACTAAGAAAAGTGAGTGTATGGTTTTTCGGGAAAGAGGTAAGTGTCCAGATAGTCCAGATAGTAGTGTCCCTAGCATAAAATTAAACAATATACCGCTAAAAAGGGTTGACACCTTCAAATACCTTGGTCATCTGGTAACCTCTGACCTGAAAGATGATACAGACATGGAGCGGGAACGTAGTGCGTTGTCTGTTAGAGCGAACATGATAGCGCGCAGGTTTGCACGATGCTCGGGGGAGGTTAAGAACACTCTTGTCAGAGCGTATTGCACCTCATTCTATTCGAGCGCACTGTGGGCTAACTATACTCAAAGGCAGTACAGCGCCCTACGAATTCCATACAAAAATGCCTACAGGGTGTTGTTGGGGCTGCCGCGGTACTGCAGTGCGTCGGGGATGTTCGCCGAATCACGTATTGATTGCTTCTATGCGACGATGCGGACACGGTGTACATCCTTGGTGCGCAGGGTCTTATTATTTACAAATCTTATTACTTATTTCAATGCAAATTTTAACCATTAATTATTTTATTTTAATCTTATTTGAATATTATCATAATTACATTTATTCAACTATGTTGACATTGATGACTATTTATCATTTAAATTTTTTCATTTTTCTGACATATGTTATTAATTGAGATTGTGTGTTGTGTTGTATTATTATTCATTATGTATTTTATTTTTAACTTATTTTTAATGTAATGATAGTGTATGATCCAAATGTTGATCTAAATAAATTGATTGAATTGAATAAAGGAAATAGTAATATTTTTTATATTTTTAAATATATATTTTTGTAGCATTATTTAAAAATGCAATTAATAAGAAAATGTTTAAATAAAGAAAATAATAATAATAAATATTCTACGTAATTATGAAATGTGTTAATTTCATAATTACATTTAAATTCATTTTGATTATTCTGCTTAGAGTTTTAGGTATTTACTCTTTACACAAATTTATCACTTTTTGGAAACAATCAAGTCATTTTAGGGGTTTTTAATTATTCTAAGAGTTATTATGGAGCAGATTGAACATTTTGAAACAGAATTTTATGGTCCAAATTTGAGAAAAATTATGATAAACCTTAGTTCTTCTTTTTAAGCCACCTGAGAGCACACGATCCAGAATTGCACCTATTACAACATTCCGAACGAGTCAAGCACCTCTAATAAAAAGCGTTAACGACGCTAAAGTAAGTAATAATTTACTCATTGTGCTTACATACTTCCATTCAAATTCTATCAGTTTTTTAAAATAAAGTTTAATTACAGAACTTCTTAATGCGAAGTAGTATTTATAGTCGAGAAAGAGATAAAACCCTGAGCTCAAGTGTTACAGTAACTCCTGCAACACGCGCCCCAAATTATATGACTCCGACACATGACAGTGAAAGTGGCTCATCTGTGGCTAAACCAATACCAGGTACACATTTTTATAAATACAAACGAACGTATTATAATAAAGCATATAATACAAACTTATATTATAATAATTATAATAAAAAAATACTTTTAGGGTCTTAAAGATTCCAAACTTATTAAAACTATTACTGTTTCATTCTATTTTCTTCAGTTCAATTTTTATTTGAGCTTTATCATACGATAAAGCTCAAATGAAAATTGATTTCTGCAAAATTAATTTCCGTACGTAGTTTGCTTTACCTACTCCCTGGTTTTTCCTACATTGATAATACTTAACACACTAAATACTGAAACAAAAGCGTATAGTGTGACACTAACCGTGCAGGAAACCAGGAGGTAGGCAATTAAGTGTTAATGGCGCTTGACAGAAGCTTATAATATTATAAGTGCGCTGACAAATTGATGTCTTCAAGCTAAGAAAGTCGTGGTAAAATATTGATGTTCTTTTAATTGTCCTTAGTTAAAATTTATTGTTGAAATGCCTACTTCTTTTTTGTTAGTGCTTAAAATGCCACCATTGCAACCTAATTATCGAAGACGTCTTGGTCGGAGTCCCAGCCCACCACCAAGGATAATTCAAGAACAAACTAGAGCCACAAACACGCTTTTAACATCGGGGAAAGTTGGAACGAAAGACACGTCAAAGCCATCGTTGAAAGAAGTTATGTCAAGGTTAAAATGTGAGTAGCAGAAACGTTATATGACATTCCAATTATTATTAACATAAATAAAAAGTAATATCTGGGTGACGGAGATAGCTCCGTCACCCAGATATCTCTTTATTTATGGTACATGTCTAAAAAAACTGCGCATGGGCTCAGTTTGTTTTCGACGCTTTCTAAAATTAAACCTAGCTAGATCGATTCATCGCCCCCGAACTTTTAACTACCTGTTTACTAAATTTAATGAAAATCGTTTGAGCCGTTTCCGATATTAAAATTATATTATATATATATATATATATTACAAGAATTGCTCGTTTAAGGGTTTTACATTTAGATAATAATCATTTTATGTACACAAAACAAATCTAAAGTATGATTCACGTTACACTGTACCGCAACCGGACAAAGGCCCCAGCTGGGGTACATCCATCGTGGGTCGACTTGTTTTGCGTTACATTATGCTCCAAGCGAAATTTCTTAGTACTGGGCAATGAAAGTGGTGTGTGACTTGTGCATCGTACATGTCTGATCTACCTAAATAAATCTATGACATAGCGTCTCAACAAAATTTGTTACTGGCAAGATATTTTATTTGAATTTTAATACACTTTGTCAAATGTCAAAATCAGCTGCCACTTTCCTGATTTCCTCAGTTAAATTGTCAAACTGCTAACAAATAAATAACCTCTCTTTGAAATGATTGCATCATTTAATATTGTTTATGTTTATCGCAAATACACAATGCTTTCTACGTTGGTTTTAGCAGCATAAATATTTTTAAAACTGCGCTGACTTCACTTGAGATGGGTGCTTTAGTGACGAAGGCTTTGAGACCGATTAAATCTTTCAATATTGAGAATCGCGCTCATCGCGTGATCTCGAAAGAAAAGCCGACTCCAGCTCCCAGGTATGCTGATAATATTGAAGACTTGAAAAGAACCCTCGAAGCTGATCCCAATATACATGAAAAACTGGACAAAAAGGACTCGCAACTGGATTATAGGTTAAAAGAAGTTTATGTAACCTCTATGGGGAGGCCAGAAGATGATATTACACGTGAAAAGAGAAGTCAAAGCAAGACGCGGCCCTTGCCTATGGACCGAAAGATGCCGCCGGATTATGAGTTTGGTTTCAAAGAGTCAGATAGAATACCTTATGGTAAAACATCATTAAGAGATGCTATTAATTTCATTTCTGCCCACCAAATCGATCCTAAACAGGTGACAGCTACAGAAATAGCTTTAAAGTATAAGTTGAAGGAAGATGATGTCATAAATATACTTAAATATTTTAAAACCTATGAGGTATATTTACCAAAGACAAAGACTAGCAAAGCTGTTTTTCTGGGGCCGGCACAATTAAGGAAGGAATTATATAACCAAGATATCAAAGAAATAGGTAGTGAAGAAGTAAATATTCACAGTAGTAGGGTAAAGAGATTTTAATCTCTGATTAATTACAAGCACATGTTCTGACTAACAGAGAGTTGAAACGGTCATTAACTGACGAGAAGACTACATAAAGTTTTTGGTCAAGATGAAAAAATTATTTAACAAAAGTGTGAAAAGAATTTTTCGTTATGAAAAGGTTGGCTGTTCTTATAATTTGTTTGGAACAACCAGTTTTCATAATAGCTAATCTAGATCTTCAAACATATTGTTACATGATTTATATTTGAAATTTAGATTACTGCTATTCATTTTAGGTAAATGTGATTTAGAAATAGACAAAATAAAATGTGACACTAATACATACAAGTGTACTTTATTTACCACTAGCAGTGCCCAAAACTTCATTAGCCTGGATTTAGATTTTTAAAGTTGTAGTTCTTTTGAGTGGAACCCAATTTTTTTTCTATAATATATAAATTAAAAATTTAAAAACCCCCAACACATATTTGCAGATATTGGGTATTTTCCCCACTTTTACCCACAGAGGTTTTTCAGTGCTCAACCGATTTTCATTGAACATATTATTTTGTAATGTCTACGTGATGCGCTTTCATTTGAGACCCCACACTATTATCTTCCCCACTTTCACCCCCTACAACTTTTTAATGACTCAACTGATTTTCATCAAACATGTCTAAAAACACTCGCCCGTAACTCACCTTTCATTAAAAAAAACTAAATTGAAATTGCTTCATCCGTTCGCGAGCTACGGAGACACAGACAGACAGACATGTCAAATTTATAACACCTCTCTTTTTGCATTGGGGGTAAAAATAAAAGTAGCTCTGTTATGTCTTGTAAAAATAACCTATCTGTCTGTGAAAGTCCTGTCAAAATCAGCCCAGCCATTTCAGAGATTACTTTCAAACAGACCGACAGACAGACAAAACTTTAAAAATTGTATTTATGTTATATGTATTGTGTACATGTATACATTCATATGCAATCATTAAAATTCAGGTTTTTTTTAATGTTACAAACAGACACTTCAATTTTATTTATTTGTATAGATGGTGGGTGGACCTTGCTTCACTCAGCATAACTGCCCAAGTAACATTCTTTCACGTAGGTAATATCAATATCTTACTGTGTATAGCTCTATCTCTGTTCCTCAGCTGAACTATATTGCTTTTGAATTGCTACGAGAGTGTCCTGGTAAGGCCGCTGGTTACAGAAATATCACAAGGCTGAAGCTACTTATATTTTTTAAGCATTATGATCATCTTCATCATCATAACCCTCATAGGGATAACAGTTTCATTAAAAGTTTGTACTTTGGAGCCCGCGTTCGCTTATTGTTTTGGATTAGTATGTCGGCATTTCCAGGAGCGACTGCCGTCTGACCTCTCAACCACGAGAGGAAAGCCTGCTGAGCCTCGTCCGTTGTTTAGCAGGTGTACCGGCTTGCAAGTGAGCTTCTGGCTTGGGCTCCAAAGGTGTTTGGCCTTGTACACTCTTTGAATTATATCATCATACTTATCAGCCGTAGGAAGTCCACTGCTGAACATAGACCTCCACCATTGACTTCCATTTCGACCGGTCTGTAGCGGCCTGCATCCACCGAGTCCCTGCACTCTTTACCAGGTCGTCTGTCCACCTGTCTATGATATAGATCTTAATTGTAATTATAAGTCCGACTCCATTGGCAGCTGGTAATTACGATGGTTCGCTGGGGGCTGCATCTCTGGGCGCAACCCGAGAGGCACCGGTGCCGCGTATGACATCCAGTGTACGATCTGACGAACGACCTCTCGCCACTCAAGGGGACATGCTAAATAGCATCAAGGTATCAAATAATGTTGGTTTAGTAGGTAGATCTTGGTAGTATTCTATATGAAATTAATGATCTTAATCCTGTATAACTCCTGTCTTTGCAGTTTGAAAGAAGATTCCGCGAAGCCTTGCATTTAGAAAGATCTGCAGCCGTTGACAAAAAAAGGTAAAATGATTATTTCACGAATGATGTAGGTAGGTGAAGGGTAAATTAAATAAAATATCTTTGGATAGGTCAAGGCCCATGCTGCAGTTACTTCCAACTTATAGGCATTTAAACTATCATGGTCACTAACATAAGTATTAGAGTTAACGGGATATTTACCATGTGTTTCTAAGAGTATCCGGATCATGGCGCTTGCAACAGTGCCGAAATATCGGACACTCTTAGAAACACATGGTAAATATCGCGTTAACTCTAATATTTATATACTTCCAACTTAGTTCATATAATAAGCTTCCTTTAGTAGGTCTAAACTTGTGCTAAATGCCTATAGGTTCACATTACACTAGGGCTAGGAAACCCATTGTAGAGTGCTGCTGGCATCATTTCTAACGTTTAGACAACTTCTTGTTGCGGTCTGTGACAACTTCTTGTGACGTCCTCTTCTGGATATGACTAATTCTGTTTTTGACCACTTCTTGTTACGGCCGGTTCTAGTAATGCCCACTTCTGTTTTTGACCATTTCGTGTTATGACTGTAAGTACAGGTGTGAACAAAAAGAAACAAGAGATGTCCGACATTTTTTTAATAATAGTCAATACAAGTAACAACAAAGAGAATTTTTTCAATACGTTTCAATATGCAACTTATTGTAGATATTTTTTTAGGAATTCGATATCGGAAATCTCATTCAGCTCAAGTTTTAGTAAAAAAAATTCAGCTCTATCGAATTTTATATCTGTTAGTAGCCCTTCGATTTTTTTTTTGGACTAATAAAGTAAATTCTGTTTATTACATGGCCGTAATGTATTGCCTCCATCTTCAAACCAGCCACAAATGCAAAGAATGCAGGTTTTCTTGGTATTCTTGAGTTTAATCTTTTGTGCCATCCCTCAAGCGGGTTTGTATTCCGGTGTCGCCCATAAGCACAACTCAAAATTTTAGGATTCAGTTTTAATATCCATTCCTCTTTAAAATATTTTTTAAATTGAACAATTTCATCCGTTACGGGTGCAGAAGTGACTATACAAATCCATGCGTTTGAAATTCTATTAAATGGCAACAGAGGCAACAAAGATGCCATTCTTGTAAAATTATGACCGTCAGAGTACAGTCACATTTAAGGCTTTAGCTTTTTTCCATACATTTTTATTGTAATAATAAAAACATGTTGTTGTTTGGCAATTGGGATATTTGATTATTATTACATTTATAACAGCAATTTAAAAAAAATATATTTAGGACACGTCAATTTGACTTCACCGCGCCTGATGGTAAGCTGAAGGTAAAGTCTCAGGAAAGAGGGTCACCATTACATACACGTACCATGTTAACAATGGTGGCACTCAGCTTGACGGCCTCATCAGAAGAGGATTGTCGTCGCAGCACCGCGTGACACCCACCGGTCCCACTAATGCTGCGACCACAATCCCCCTGCCCGGCTATGCACTTGCTGACCCCTGCACGCAATCAAACCGAAATTGGATTACTATGGAGGGTTTTTCGCAATCGTGCACGGTGGTACCACCCGGCCGAATTTTGTGACAAATTTGTGTCATCAAATTTCTACCACCAGTCACACTTAGAATGTTTTATTTCAACTCCTAATTTCGGTCTAATTAGTGTAAATAATAAAACATAAGTGGCTTCTGTTTTGTTTGGAAGCAAAGCAAAAATGATGGGTACAATGTTTGTGGTGTGCTGGTCTGAAAATAAATCAACATGGAGCGTGTAGAGCTGATAAAATTGGTGAGGGACGCATTTGAACGTTCCATCACCGAAAAAATCGGGTGCCATCGGGTTTTTCAAAAGTCTTCTAGACTGTATGGAACAAAAAATTATGATTTTACTGCTGGATCCATCTTCACATATCGATTTATAATTTAGCCGGTCACATTTTAAAATCATTTTTCTGCGTAGATAGATGGCATCTTTTACAGTTGGCTCTGTTGGTATATAATCAATTGCATCAGATGAACATTCATTTATTAGACTTTCAAAGTGTTTCTCAAAAATGTTTTGTATGGGTTCGAAGTTATAACAGACCTCCTCTTTGCAAGCGTTCAATTTACTTCGGGCCACCAACTAGGTGGACACCGAAGTCTTAAAATCACGCAAAAAAAATCAAAATCTTACACCCACTTTTTATCACTTATCTCGACGTTTCACATGATTCTAAGTCTAATTAAGCAAAAAAATTTTTGTGTCGGTCTGTATGTTGGTCTGGATGTCTGTTGCTCAAGAACCACTTATCCGATTTAAAAAATTCTTTCGCCAATCATCTTGTTTGGTTAATGGGAAGAACTGATTAGATTTTGGGGTTTGGTACGTTCAAGGTTTCGGGTACAAATTGTCCCTAAAAAATCATTTTTTTGTGTTTTTGACGTCGAAGACGTTTGTATGATTTAATTTTCTTCATATTTATTGCTCAATATATAAAGACGCGTCGAATAATATGCATAAAGCCTAAGGTCTGTAATTTTGAATAAAAATACTGCAACAAAAATATCTAAGTTTGGCCCGATGTTTGACAATCACTGTGTGATTTCCGCCCCACTAGATTTTAATAACACTTCATTTTCAATTCTCCGTAAAGAGCAACTATGATTTGTGCTCCTTAGAATACACTTCTCTTTATTCATTGTAATGGTTGCGCTACAAACCCCACGCTGAACACACCGCCATCGAGAAGTACCATTTTTGTTATTGGCACTTAGATTATAACGATATTTTACTACTCTTGGCCTTTTTAGGGTTCCGTTGCCAAATGGCAAAAAACGGAACCCTTATAGATTCGTCATGTCTGTCTGTCTGTCCGTCCGTATGTCACAGCCACTTTTTTCAGAAACTATAAGAACTAATTACCATGTAAACTTCCACCGAAAATTGGTTTGAATGAGTTCTAGTAAGTAGTTTTTTTTTAATACGTCATAAATCGTAAACCGCAGTTTACCTTTCATTCAATCAACTCAAATATAAAAATTTAAAAAAAACATTATGTTACTTGCTGCTACGGAACCCTTCATAGGCGAGTCTGACTCGCACTTGGCCGCTTTTTTATTTTTGACTAGCTGACCCAGCAGACTTCGTACTGCCTCAATCGATAATAACTTCCATATTTATTCACCTTCTAAACCTTCTCTGGACCTCCACAAATAATTCAAGACCAAAATTAGCCAAATCGGTTCAGCCGTTCTCGAGTTTTAGCGGGACTAACGAACAGCAATTAATTTTTATATATTTTTGATTGATAAACTACAAAATTTGCTGTGTCCATTCTACAATGTACTATACAATTATTTACTATAAAATGCGCAATATATCAAACTGACAGGATACGTTAATTAAAATTAAATGATTTTATTAGTGGCCAGCATAACTACCACAGAGATTGAATTACTATGTAGGTGTAGTACTTGATAAAACAAATTATAATTAAGATTTTTTGTTCTCGCTCTTACTTGTAATAGTCATAACACGAAGTGGTCAAAAACAGAAGCAGGCATTACTAGAACCGGCCGTAACAAGAAGTGGTCTAAAACAGAATTAGTCATATCCAGAAGAGGACGTCACAAGAAGTTGTCACAGACCGCCTAAAGGATTTCTAACACTTCGATGTTTTAGTTCTAGTTCTAGGAAGCCTAGCATAGTGAATGTGAATTCACGGGTAAGTAACGGGAACCCGAGCAATTTGAACATGAGGCCCAGCAATGTGAACAAGTCCAGTCTAACGGCATGCACAAGCCCAGTCAGGTTAGTACCCGGTATACGTACTTAGTCACCTACTCATTATCACCGCTGCTAAGACTCAGTGTGATGAATAATGGGTTAATTTGTTAAACGTTAAGTTGTTAAAGTTTTTGAACTTCTACATTGGCAGTGTCTCCATTTTTGCACCCCGCCTGATGGTAAGCTTAGGCGAACTCCACAAAAAATACAGATAGGAGGCGGCCTAAGTAACTGTGCACTGTAATTCTTGAAGCCGTCAGGGCCTACCCTACGCCATCACAGTTGAAGGCGTGGTCTTAGCCAGTGTACTGTCGGCGTTTGTCCTGTGCACTATGCACAGTTCTCTTAGGCTCAGTGCCTCCAAATATATTCTTCTTTTCATCTAAGTACGTCTCTTTCACATTTAACAGTTATAGACCGTATTAAATTCTTTTTAATTTGTTTGTGCACATCTAAGAATCTGGTTTTAATTTTTAACCGACTTCAAAAGCAGGTGCTGTTTGACCTGTATGTTTGTTATGCGATTTGCTCGCGTTTGGTGAAACCGATTCTGATGCGGTTTTTAGAAAAGTATTTTTTAGTCTGGAGAAGGTTTTAGTATACTTAACCGACCAAAAAAGGAGGTATTGTTGTCTGTGATTAGATATCTCACGTTTGGTTGATGCGGTTTTCATCAGAAACGTATTTGTTACATTCTGGAGGTTTAGGTATACAACAAATGGATACCCCATGACGTCGTCCACATGGATCTGTTATTATATGATATATTATTTCAACTCATCAATAGCGGCCATAGCCCGCCCGGTGGCGTACGTAACGGACTGCTGAGACGAGGTCTCGAGTTCGATCCTCAGTCGCCCCGGGCACACCTGACTTTTCGTAGTTATGTGTGCATTAATAAATGTTAATTATCGCTCGCTTAATAATGTGCCCGGTAGATGGCAATAGGCTCGCCCCCTATTACATTGGGACCTCAACATAACTGGCGAATCGTGGGTGTGTAATACACCTCTGCTTACCCCTTTGGGGATACAGGCGTGAAGTTATGTTATTTCAACTCAATCGATTTTTTGTCGATGGTTTTTTAACTTTGATATCTGTAGTTTTTAGTGTTCAATAAATCAGTTACGCAGTGAGTATTTTTATAAAAAAAAGCGTGAAATAATTTTTAATAACCCTCCTTCTGGCGCAGTCGGGTAAATAAAAATATAGAACCGACTTCAAAAACCAAGGGACTAAAATGTGAAAGTAACTGAATCATAGCTTAATTTTTACCTTTAACTTATTAGTCCCTTCTTGGTTTTTGAAGTCGGTTTTAATTTGTTATAAAAGAAATCATTTTTTTGTAGTACCCACTTAATTGCCTACATTCACTTAAAATTTATCTTGTTCATTTTGTTTTGATAAATTCTATTTTGCTTATAATCAAAATGATTATTTATTTTGTGGTATTACTTATTAACAAGAAATGTGTTTGCAGCAGCAGCAGAGTCGCAGACAAGTCGAGAACAAGAAGTTTCTTCGGCCCACCACGTCCAATGTCACCGAAGGGTAGACGGAACACGCAGCCTTCTGGTTTTTATTGATTCGCGCAAAATGTTGGTCAAATTGATAGTGTTGTGTACCTACTAGTCGACCACAGGACATAGTCAACTCTCAGCTCCCTTGAAATGAGGCCACAATTAGGGCACATAATAATATATGCATAATAGATTATACAAGTTATTGTTAATCGCGATTGTTATTATTTCGTAAGCGAATAAGCTGGGCTATTTTGATTGAAGCTGGCACTAATCATTTATACGATAGGTTAATGTTTTTTATTTAATTTTTATTGAAAATATATACCAGCCGTGTTATACGATACATTTTGAAAAGCTTCACTCAAACTCGCATGGAAATAATATGACCAACCTACTCATTTTTAGTTTCCATTTAATAGTACGAAATAACGGCTTACTTAGCTAACTCGCGGTTTGTTACAGAATAGGTGCTGCGTAGACTTGCCTTTGTTTATTTTTTTGTAGTACGTTGCAGCCACGGGTGGACTTCCCCGCTCTTGGCTGTCACCAGGGTAGACCTAACTTGTCTCTCGACATGAATTGACCTTCAAAAAACATTAATAACCTATACGAACCCATCTTAATCGTACATAACGTCGCTCTTTGTAACGCCTTCGCACCTAAGCATCCATGTTGCCAGGCACTAAAGTTTTTTTTTTTCAATGTGATTTTTCTTTCAATTAGCACGTGTCTATCCTAAGGTATGTTATTATTGGGGACGAAACACGAATGTAACACCGATTATAGGAAGAAGTTAGGGCTTTTGACACGATATTTCTTGTGGTCGTGTAGTAAGTACTGTCGAAACAAAAAAAAGTTGACTTTTCTGGTAGTGTTCCAGAGACGGTTGAAGTTAGTTGGGTCGTTGAGTTACCGTTATAAATGGGATGGATTAAAATACGATTTAAAACAACGTAGTTTTATTTACATTATAATATATGTACAGTTTCATTCGAGTATAAAAATGCGTAATCCGAGTTTCATTTCTATACAAGTGGTGTATATCCAAAGTCCACGCTGTACTGTTGATAGCAAGTCTTAAATTAATAATAGGACAAGACTATAGAGCTCCCAAATCCACGTTATTTTAGCAAAGTCAAGACCGTGTGTGTAATTGCCAAGTTGAAACCTCTAATAAAAGTGCTTTACGTCAGCTTTCGAAAACAGTTAATAAATCTGAAACTATTTACAACTTATTGTTTTGGATAGCCGACTCTCTGTCACCAGAAAAAAAGTGACTATCATCAGAAAAAAAAAGTGTACACGGCACTTTGAAAAAATATGTCCACAGTCCATCTTCTTCTTTTTAACTACAGTTTAATACATGTCCGTAAATCTATGCTGCATTTAAGTCCCGCTACACTTCATTTACGTCCAGTTTTACTTAGTCAGTCTTCACTGACGACCAGCAGCGATGTTGGTCCTTTTTGACCCATGCACTTGGTCCTACTTTGTGTATTGGTATGACAACAGATATTACAAAAAAAAAAATGTACAACCAACAAGCTCACCGGTGGGATCTGGCGATTTTTCATCATTCGAAGTACCAAGTAAGACCAAGGACAGTAGGGACCACAGTACAATTACCTTAACTATAGGTCAGCAGCTTCATTTACGTATAACTTTCTTGAAGTCCAGATTCACTAAGTCCGCAAGAGTCCAAAGTCACACTACACTATGATACCCACAGCTCTCGCCTCGCACATGATATTCAGTGTATTTACTGACAGGTGCAGCTAGTCTTGAGCGCTAGACTGTCTCTGTTCAGGGTCACTAGGCGCTATGCAAGGCTAGGGTCTGGAGGTGGTGGCGCCATGCAGTTTCCGTCAGGATACCTCTTCTTGAACGCACAGATGAGGTCAGGGTCGACTAGACGAACGCCGTCCACTTGGTTCCCAAGTGTTATCCTGTCAAATACCATGGCTATGATCAGTCAGAATGGTACTAACACCTTTACCATACAATGATTTTGATCGGAATGGTTCTACATAGTTAAAGGTAAAGTGATAATGCAATTTCCCATTAGTACCACCGGTGGTACTACTGGGAAAAAATGCTTTTTTGACTACGATATCTGATTGGGGTCCAAAAAATCTTAACTAGGGACTAGTATAATCTCTACAAGAGCTACATAGTCTGAAGAACTGTCCTCCGATGGAGGTTTTTCAAGAAGTGGCAACCACAGAGTAAATACAGAGAGAGGTGGTCTAAGTAACTGCACGGTGGCTCTCGAGCCCACCTTAACTTTGGCGTCGCCTTAAGTCAGTGCCCTATCGGCGTTCGTCCTAACAGCTCTCTTAGCCGTCTAAGTGTCTCCAAAGATATAAGTTAAACTTGTAGGAAATAGTTAACTTACCAATTAGGTTGAACATTGTGCGGGCGTCCAAAGAGTTCTATTTTCCTAGTACCTGGGCTTAGCCGCTCTGAAAATATAATAAATACACAGGTAAATTTCCTTTGAGATTTTCACATTTGACATTAATTTGATGTGTCTTGATGACTTTACAGTACTGAAGTTCGATAAAAACCTTTGATTTCCCTTTGTTTTGATCGACTTACTCCGATCATGTGGTAACGCGTGGGTTGGAGCCTCCGTAAAGCGAGGGTTTCGACAACTACCCACAATTTTATTGGTCTTTTCATGTTAGCGTTGTTCCCGGTCACATCCGAGGCCTTCACTTCGGAATCCAGGATCCGCTTATTCCTTCTCCTTTTTATTTGGCTTATAGGACTTTTATAGGAGTATCATCTGACCAAAGCCTGCGCCAGAGCGTCGTCCGCCAAACAGCAGGTGTACTGGCTAAAGTGAGGTTGATTTGGCCCCGAACTCCTTGGTGGAGCTCCAAACACCCACGATTAATAGGTATTCATATTTATTTGAACTAACTACGACACTACGTCGTTTTTTTTTTAATGTGGATATCCCTTCGGATACCCCCCGCCGGCCAGCGGGGGTGGTTATGTCGTGTATCGACTAAAACCGCACGGTGTCCTCCCCAAGTGCCCATTGCCGGGCACCCCGGGTAAGCCCTCAAAAGGATAACCCCAGGGGGACACTACGATTTACCGTAACTATTTGATGATGATATTGTTCAGTTTGCAAGCTATATTCATCTTCACGATTGAACTTTTTATACTTTTTTAACAGCTTCTACAAATAAAATAGATGCGTAATAAACAAATATATTACCAATAATGCCGTAGATCTCGTCAGGTTTATGCGAGGTTGCTCTAACTTCAGCCACTATGACGTCACAGTCCAGGCCACGGTTCAAGTTGTCTGGACTGCCTTTCATACCCACCTAAAAATACAATTATATAGGTACTATTATAGAGTCAAGGAAATAAGCATCGTGTGTACTGGACCAGGTATAAGTTCTAGGTACAGAAGACCGATATCAACCTTCCGATATGTTACATTGTACGTACGGCAAGCTCGTAGCGTAGTAGATACGAATTCTGTCTATAGGTAGTTCTTGCAAGTTCAGATTATGTAGAAACAATGGTGGCGCGCACAAGCCCACCTTGTATACCCAGTTCAGGTAATATCGTTGATCCGTTAGAAATAGACAATACGAATGTTGATCCTCGATCTGATTCACATATGTCCGCCTAAGTCGGCTTGTTGCCCATTCGGGAGTGAAAGAAATTAAATAAAAGTGTGTACATACCAAGCAATGTTCTTTGCCATGGTTGAGCCAATGTCCCGTTCGTCCAGTTCGTATGATTCTCTGCAGCTGGTTGGTCTTCACCCAGATCAGCTCGTCCACTCGCTCGTACCCCCACAGCTTGAGACATTCGCGACCTAACTCCATCGCTCTGGAACATTTGTAAGTAAAGAATATAAAAAAAATGAGGCGTAAATTACCTAACATAATGTTAATACCTAACATATATATGTTAGGTAATTGGAATGCATGGTCATCTACATTTAAATCAACATTCAAGCCACTGACTGCTTTCCTAAAATTACCACTTTCCGCGAAGTGTTTTCGAGGCTCGTCAATAAGGTTGAAAATTACATGCACCTATATTTTATAACTGCAATAGCCCAGAGAACATCCCTTAATACAGAGTAATATTTTTTATACGGCCTAACGATATCCCACACCATATCATAGATCCAGGGCAATTGTCATTTTCGGAATCAATACTGGCCATTCAAAAAAAGTGGTAATTTCAGGAAAGTGGCTTCAGACCGAAGCGGTCAACGGGTGATATTCTGGCGTACGTCACACATCTCTGGGGTGAGGCTGTGGACAGGCATGGCGAGTCATTGGCTATCAGCCTTGATATGGCCAAAGCCATCGATAGAGTCTGGCACAGGTCGCTTCTTTCCAAGCTTCCGGCCTACGGTCTGCCTACTCGATTGTGCAATTGGGTTGCCAGCTTCCTGCATGAGTGCAGCATCCGAGTTCTCTGTGACGGCCGAGCTTCATGCAGGTTAATGCTGGCGTGCCTCAGGGGTCCGTCCTATCACCCACTCTCTTTCTTCTGCATATCAATGACATGCTGTCTACTGGCAGCATTCATTGCTATGCAGACGAAAGCACTCTGCATGGGGGACAACTTGTCACTGAGCTCGACCAGTGGGCCTACCGCCCAAGTGTCGTCGATATCACAGCCGCGGCCGTCGAAATGTTGCGCTGGTCAAGGTCGACGGCCATTTTGTACCGCCCCATTGATAATTGATGCCGGCGCGGCGTAAGAATGAATGAAACGCTGTTTTTGACAGTTAAATAGCTGCCGCCTAAAAAAATTCAAATCGACCGCGTCTCATGAGCTGTCGTTTTGAATATTATTTTCTTTTCCGACGGTTGATTACGATGCCGATTGCACCTAACACTGGGCTACTATGGCTTTTATGGGTGCGACTGCCGACGACTGGGTTCTGCCGTCCTATTGCACCTAACACTGGGCTACTATGGCTTTTATGGGGGCGACTGGGTTCTGCCCTCCTATTGCACCTAACACTGGGCTACTATGGCTTTTATGGGGGCGACTGCCGACCAGTGGGTTCTGTCCTCCTATTGTACCTAACATTGGGCTACTATGGCTTTTATGGGGGCTACTGGGTTCTGCCCTTCTATTGCACCTAACACTGGGCTACTATGGCTTTTATGGGGGCGACTGCCGACGATGGACTTTCGTCCTCCAACTCCTTCGCTTATTCCTTCCTTCTGAAACATACGAAAACAACAAACAACACAGCATAAACGTTTAAGTAGGTAAGGTAAAGATTAAAGAGTGTTTTAATTAGTCGCAGGTACAATAGGAGGGCAGAACCCAGTCGCCCCCATAAAAGCCATAGTAGCCCAGTGTTAGGTGCAATAGGAGGGCAGAACCCAGTCACCCCCATAAAAGCCATAGTAGCCCAGTGTTAGGTGCAATAGGAGAGCAGAACCCAGTCAACCCCATAAAAGCCATAGTAGCCCAGTGTTAGGTGCAATAGGAGAGCAGAACCCAGTCGACCCCATAAAAGCCATAGTAGCCCAGTGTTAGGTGCAATAGCAGAGCAGAACCCAGTCACCCCCATAAAAGCCATAGTAGTGCAATAGGAGGGCAGAACCCAGTCGCCCCCATAAAAGCCTTAGTAGCCCAGTGTTAGGTACAATAGGAGGGCAGAACCCACTCGTCGGCAGTCGCCCCCATAAAAGCCATAGTAGCCCAGTGTTAGGTACAATAGGAGGGCAGAACCCAGTCGCCCCCATAAAAGCCATAGTAGCCCAGTGTTAGGTGCAATAGGAGGGCAGAACCCAGTCGCCCCCATAAAAGCCATAGTAGCCCAGTGTTAGGTACAATAGGAGGGCAGAACCCACTCGTCGGCAGTCGCCCCCATAAAAGCCATAATAGCCCAGTGTTAGGTACAATAGGAGGGCAGAACCCAGTCGCCCCCATAAAAGCCATAGTAGCCCATTGTTAGGTGCAATAGGAGGGCAGAACCCACTTGTCGGCAGTCGCCCCCATAAAAGCCATAGTAGCCCAGTGTTAGGTGCAATAGGACGGCAGAATCCACTCGTCGGCAGTCGCACCCATAAAAGCCATAGTAGCCCAGTGTTAGGTGCAATCTGCATCGTAATCAACCGTCGGAAAAGAAAATAATATTCAAAACGACAGCTCATTGTGTGAAGTGTCATTTCATTACGGCACCTCATGAGGTGCCGTAATGAAATGAGACTTCAAAGCGACGCCGTAGATTAGAATTTTTTTAGGCGGCAGCTATTTAACTGTCAAAAACAGCGTTTCATTCATTCTTACGCCGCGCCGGCATCAATTATCAATGGGGCGATACAAAATGGCCGTCGACCTTGACCAGCGCAACATTTCGACGGCTGTGATATCGACGACACTTGGGCGGTAGGCCCACAGGTCCTGACCCGCATTTCCCAATGGGGATCTGAGAACTTGGTCGAGTTCAATGCCAAGAAAACACAAGCGTGCGCGTTCACAGCTAAAGTATCCTTCTTCCTTCCTCTCCCAACTCTTCAGAACACACCGCTACCACTGCAAGACCACCTTAACATGCTCGGAATGGACGTTCGCTGCAAACAGAACAATAAAAACTACATCGAGAGCGTCATCAAAACAGCTTCACGATAACTCGGAGTTCTGAACAGGGTGAGACGGTTTTTCACGCCAGAGCAGCGGTGTCTTTTGTACAAGACACAAATTCGCCCCTGCGTGGAATACTGCTCTCATCTCTGGGATGGCTCAGCAAAGTACTTATTAGACGCTCTCGACAGATTGCAGCGGCGTGCCATCCGTATCATTGGGAGTCCTGAGATTACCAATAGCCTAGAACCTCTTCAGCTGCGTAGAGACATTGCCTCTCTGGCTGTATTTTACCGCCTCTACCACGGCGAGTGTTCTGAGGAGCTCTTTCAACTGATCCCACCTTCTCCATTTCGATCCAGAACAACACGTGCTGGACTGCGATGCCATCCGCATACGATGGAAACCATAAAGTCCCGAACTCAGCGGTTCGGTGCTTCCTTTCTTTGTCGCACGATAAAGAGCTGGAATGCTCTGCCCGCGCACGTGTTTTCTTCTTCTTACAATCCCGGGTTCTTCAAGCGGGGCGTGAAAAAGCATCTTTTGAGGCCGTCAAGGTAGGGACTACCATTTTAGGATCGTCAGCATCTGGGATGGTGGCCCATATCTTCTGGACTTCACCCTAGCTTCTCACCATCAAGCGGGGTGCAGTCAATTGACGGAACAAATATAAAAAAAAGATTTAAAAAAAAGTATTCATTTTAGGAAAATCGTTATGGTTGGTCTAAACTTTAGACTCTAAAGGGTCATCTAACCTGGTCGGAGGAATATCATACCTTCTTGATGACCTTGAAAGAATGTTTACTATATTTTAACTCTATACCTGCTGACTCAGCGACTTTCAGTAATCTGTTTATAACTCCGGCGGTTCAAGTTCAATCCTTAGTCACGCATCTCGCTGTTCGCAACGAAGGAAAATATTTCAAGATACGTTGTTTTTCATAAGGTTCTCTTCCTAACTGTACTGGACCAGGACACACTCTCTTACTAAGGAGCAAACAGCCTAACATTGGAGTAGTTTATAATACACCTCTGCCTACCCCTTCGGGGATACAGGCGTGAAGTATGTTATAATAGCTGCGCGTCCTGGCTTCGCCCCGCTGCAATAATAGCACCATACCCGTGGACCTACCCAAAATTTTACTATCATACAAACTTTGTCCTGGTAATAAAGATAACAAACTAAAATTATCCAATTTGGTGCAGTCGTTCGGAAGTTATACGCGTACATACATTTTGGCGATTCATCTTTTTTATATAGATTACCATCTCTTGTACCACATTACACGCAAATGAATTGAATTGAATTAATTAATTCATACCTGCCGGTGACCCATAAGAATATGAGCCCGCTATCTTGGAGCTGCGGTACGCCAAGGCACCTCATCTCATCGTCCGACATTGTACCGTACGGTAATTCCATGTGGATATCCCACGGTGGGTCCGCCATTATCACTGCGAATTTGCCTGCGGAAACATTAGATATATTATAAACACTGTATTTTGGAATATGAACACGCTAAGGTATAAGAAAGGAAGAAATAAGCTAATTTTAGTTTTACGGTTGTGACAGCTTGTGACCAACCCCTCGAAGTTTGCTCCAAAGCCTCGTCCGTTAATCAGCAGGGGTACCAGCTAGCAGTTGAGTTTGGCTTAGGCGCCGATGGTCTTGGTGGAGACTCACCTATACACGAGTGTTTATAAATGCTTCATTAGCCCAGTACTTAGATAGTGTTGGGCTTGACGGCCTCTGTGGCGTACCTAGAGGTAGTGCATTCGAGTGCTACAACAGCGGGCGCGGGTTCGATTCCCGCTCAGTGCAAATATTTGTATACATGAATATGTCTATTTGCATTGGTCTGGGTGTTTGTATGTATAATATGTATATTTTTACATAAAAAAAAAGTATGTTTATCTGATTCTGGAACCCATAATACAAGCTAGTTAAGCTATGCTATGCTACTTATGTACCTTACTAACAATAGTATGTAAGTGAAAATTGTACTGAACTAACAACTTCTATGGACTTGATCCGAAATAAACTTTTATTATTATTATGCTTCGGGTCTAGCAAGCGCTGTGTAGAATATCGTAGAATATTTATTTATTTAAAAGAAGCTTTCGAGCGTAAAAATTGTGAAAACGATCCACGTATCCGTCTTTAGCCCAACACACACACTACGTGGAGCGAACAAACTCTATAAAAAAAATCAGTTTAGTCAGATCAGTTACAGGTGAAGCTAATCAAATGGCCGGTTTTTGAGAAATTGATTTTGAGTCTCGTCACAGCGCGCAGTATGGAACTGTGACAACTTCAATTTCTTAATTCAAAAACCGGTGTGCTAAATAGCAACGTGTGAGGATGCAGCTTTCAGAACTTACCTAAGAATGTCATATCGAGGTATCTAAGATCGCACTGTATCCACTGCGGCGGTGTCAGAGTCAATACTCCATCTGGTTTTGATGCCACACTTGTTCCTATAAAAAAAGGAGGTTAGAGTTATAGATAGGTATAATTTAATAAATTCACCAAGCAGTCAGTTCAGTACGAGTACGTAATTTGTAGTAGTAACAACATACCGTTATGTGTCCCTTTGATTGTAAGCTCAGCGGATTTGGCCGCGTTCGCGTTCGGATCTGTGTTGTCTACTTCATAATGGACATATCTGTAAATATTGGTGACAATTAGGGCCTATAAGTATAAATAATAGTAAATAAATATTCTACACAGTGCTTTCTAAACCCAAAGTAAGCATAGATTAACTAGCTTGTGTTATGGGTTCCAGAATGCGGATAGACATACTTGAAGATTGAGCAAAGAAAATGATTAAGAAATACTACTAAGCAATTATCGACCTTATTGAATTCAAATAGTATCCATTTTTTTGCCATATTCTTGATCAGTGTCATCTTCAAAGATTTCGATCGAAATGTCATTATGGTCGAACTGGCACTTGTTTTTCGTAATCTTTGTGATGGTTTATTATAAATCAATGTTGTTCGTTTTTACCGATGCTCATTTGTTTAAGAAGTAATGAGTCAGTTCAGTCAGTTCTGCGCAAACCACTTTGAGTTCCGGCGTTTATTCTGTGAGGCCTATACAGTGCGACGCTGATTCTCCATGAGCGAATTAGCAGACACTGTCCGTTGCAATTAAAGCGTGATTTAAAAAAAATATTTTTTTTATTATTATTAGCAGAATATCAAAAAGAAGAGTAATTCGTATATCTGACTTGCAGCTGTCCATGTGGAAGCAGGTGTTGAGGAAGGAGCAGTCCCCGAGCGACTCGTCGGTGTGTCCCTGGATTATCTTCTTGAAGTGCAGCTTCTTGCAGCAGTCGCGTGCGGGGCTGTTTGCCGTAGCACGCGCGCATTCCGCACGAGTTCCGTGCGGACAGAACTCCATTACTTGCGCGCCTGGAGTGGGACATGACGGTACATTAGCGTTGTTATGGTATACAACGAGTGTATGGGTCCAAGTCAACCTTACCTACAAGTCAGTACGCCTGCTGATTGACGGACGAGGCTCTGGCGCAGGCTTTCCTCTCGTCGCTGGGAGGTTTGACGGCAGTTGCTCCCATAAAAACCGTATAAGTTAAGCACCAATTGGATGAGTAGCTATTCATGATCGTATAGAAAACCCAAAATTATTGACTTGGTATCTAATACTTTATAATGCCCTCACCTCCTTGACTCTTAAACTTATCAGCCAGTGACTTTTCCTTGGCAGTGGGTTTACTCAACAAGTCCATTATTTCTTCACCAACTCTTTTTACTGCTTTCTCCCTACTCGAAGGCATCGCTAGCAAAGACTGTTGAGGATTAAAAAAATTATTAGTCTATATAGGCTATTGTACAGTTTGTAAAAAATTAGTGTCGGATCAATAAGGGGCCCCTAGGTATCCTAAATACATAAACATAATATGAACTTAAAAATAATGTATACGTAAAAAAAAAAATTCTTTGGAATTTTAAATGCCTATTACTCAATATCTCCCCAAAATTTAAGAATGGTAGACCACGTGGTAGATATCTAATAATATTTAGCGGCGGCCCAGAAATCCACCCCGCTGGCTGCACCGCCGCGCCCTCCTGCGTTTCTTTTTTTGTAATTTTTATTTTTAGGAAGAGTTTGAAGGCCAGGTGGCCCTGGTGTCTTGCCATGTTAGTTTCCGCATTGACCATATTTTTATTGCAATTTTTGTGCGGTAATGTTTTAAAATTTATTTTCCTTAAAACTTATTAGAAGGATTACATAAACAGAACTTCATGTTGATACCTATATACACCTTCTCGAATCGGACAATAGTTTTGTTACATATTGTATAAATTTGTTTTGTTTTAAAATATTTGAAGGGCAGGCCGACTTCTTTTATTTTATTTTTATAGAATCCAACCCATTTATTTTCACCCTATTCATCCTATGTACGTATTTACACATAAAGGTATCTAAGTATGTTTATTCACATACAAGAATCCCATATGGATTCTAGTTTGTGAATAAACATAGTTAAGGCTCTGCTTGGTTTGGGTCTAAATGGCGCTGTGTGATTTCACCATGTTTAGATATGTGAGGTTTATTCACCATAAGATCAGTGTCATTTTTTGCAGTTTTCTTCTCATCCGTGGTAGTTTTCGCTATTTTAGCATTGGAACTTTCAACGGTGGTGCTGTCACCTGCAACAATCACAACCCCATACTTTAATTTATTGTCTACAAAAATCACTTGTTGAGTCATCATCACCAAGCGCCAATCTGAAGGTGTACCCTTGCAGATAAGGCTAGCTTGGGCCACGAAGATCTTGTTAGGGCACTATACACCCAGGTGCAGCTTGGGCCATGAAGATCTTGTTAGGTTTACTATACACCCAGGTGCTGGGTGTTTCTAAGATATTTGACTTAGTGGTTAAGGAGTCTACCTTACGATCGAGAGGTCCCAGGATCGAATCCTGGCCATTACACTCCTACACAAGCAATTTAGCTTAGCTGGAGGTTAGGGAATATTAGTAGTAGTAATTTTATGTCCTTCTCTATATCTCCACTTAATACAAAAAGTTAAGAGACAGAGCAGACCATAAGAGTAATTTTTAAATACCTACTACCACTAAGATCAGCTTGAGTTGTGCAGCAATAGCAAACAGTAGCAAATTGCAGAAGAGCCCAAGTCCGCTCCTGTGAGTCTTGTTAGATTGTTTGCTAAGAAATTCTCAGAAATGCCTAATTGAAACCCATAAAAATAATTAAAAAGGTAACAAACAACACAGACAATTACTCAAGTACAACTAACCACAACTTAAAGCAAAAAGTGTAATTTTTAGTAAGGTGGTTAATAAAATACCTTTTCTCTTATGTTTAATTTTATCTCCAGAAGACTGCTCTTCCATTAGAGCTGCAAGTACAGCTACAAGTCGCACAGATTCAGCACTGACCACCTCAACACTGGCATCTGTGGTGCTCTCAGTCTTTTCTTTAATTCTAAAACAAAGGATGATTGATTAATCGTACAAATGAAAAAAGGTTTTATATACATTCTAATTCCTTACAGAATTTTTTAATTGTTTACAAACTTCGGATTGAGGTCGGCTGAATCAGAGAACCACTCTAGGTGAGGGATCTCAATGAAGCAGGCTAGGCATGCATGTTTAAAATAAACTCATGAGAGTTCATTTGTTTCTTTGTGAGAGTAAGAATGTTCTAAAAAAAAACACTCACATTGGGTTAACAAACTTTGACACTTACAGAAACAAAACACAGGCAACACAAAAAATAAAGAAGTGATTTTGTTTAACAATTTTCAATAAATTACCATTTTCATGACAGAATACTAAATTGACTGAATAAAATAACTGTAATAGCATAGTTGAAAACCAGCATTCCAGATAGTAATTATATCAGCGGCATTAGCTGAATTGTGACCCTTCTTTACTTACGTGATGAGCTTTTGTGTAGCAAATTTTTGTAGCAAGCTAGCCACTATCCCTGCATCTACATCACCCAATCCAGGTAGCAGTGCACTAGCAGTGGCGGGCAGTTGGAGCTGCATGTCTGAAAGTACTTGCAACAATCGCACTTCTAAGGAGGCTGACGGTATTGGGGTTTTTGCTTTATCTTGTACAGATGGAGCTAGAAGAAAATGTAACAGAGAATAACATATTTCTATTTCATAGTATTTGGTCAGATATTTTTTATTAGAAATAAATGTGTACCTATTGTAATAAGTAATTAATCAAATTATATAAATTTCATTAAAATTTTGAGGTGTGAAAAAATTATGTCCTAAGCTATCTCTATATATGTAGCACGCTGCCTGCGGCTCTACCCGTGTGGATTACAGATCCAGTTTACAGGTCTATTTTAGTGCTCTAAAACTACTATTATTGTATTTCTATTGAAATCAGTTTGGGCACAGCAGTTGAATTGTTTCCAAGTTTATAATGGACATGGATAGAAACTATTTTTGTGTTATAATGAGTATATGTAGCTATAGATAACGAAAGTAAGGTAGGTATAGTTCAATACCTACTATAAAAATCCAAATGTACTAACACATTTTTTTAGGATGTCAATTTTAGTATTCACAATGCTAAATATGTTTCTTGTGATAATTTTTAGATAATTTATGCTGAACGTCAAAGAATAAAATTGTATCTTACCGTCATTTTTCAGTGATGCAGGACTGGCAATAGACCGCTCTCTCCCGCCTCCGGGAGAGCCTTCTGACTTCTCACTACTAACCAAGGTTGCGTTCGTGCTCAGTATAATCTGCCGCTCTTTTTTACGTTTCTCCAACTTTTCCCGCAAACTATTTCTTTTACTTTTAACAGCTTGAATTTCTTCCCAAGCGTCAGACATTGTAAAGTGTTTTAATAACTAATAAATACTAACACCCGGCATCCACGAACGATGTTTTGTAAATATGTAGTATATACTCTTTGGTGTTTATAGTTAGTGCCGTATTTATTGCGTAAATGGAGCCTTGCTTCCCATTATTTAGGATTAAAAAATCAGTATTCTTTACAAGAATTACACAAGTATTTAAATAATAATGATTACTGGAATAAAACAATAAACATTCGTGATTTTGACCACTACCACAGTGTAATAGATTATTATTATATAGGTATACTAGAAACACAGTATCTAACACTGACATATGACTGACATACGTGAAATTCAAATTGTCAATTATGTGTCTTATGTCAAATATTGAAAGTTTTGCCGCTCCGTTCCATTAAGTATAGGTTCGAAGGGGATGGTGGGGTTTACTAAGCAAGCTAAGCGATTAATTTGATTGAGCGTAGCCTACTGCGGGAGCGGCGTGACAGAAACAAATCGCTGCAAAACCGACTCCACGTAGTCTTGTCTGCCCTACCCCTAGAGTGTTATTTAAAATCGCGTAGGCGCGTAGGGGCGAGGCGGCCCGCGAGCTGAGGAGCAGGTGGTGAGTGTGAAACACATCTGCGATGATAAGCTCGCATGGTACCGCCGGAGCCCTGCAGCGCCGGAGCCGTGACAGAAGCCATGCCTGCTGCATGCTTGCTTGTCCCCTTTATTTTATCGGCGCCCCCTTTCGACCTTATCGATGTCAATACAAGAAAATGCAAAAGTTAGGTTAGAATATTAAAAAAATCGTATCTCAAAAAGGGGGGGCGTCCGTAACTTTTCCTTCACAGGGGGGGTTCTACACACCCTCCCCCCTCCCCCACCCACTCCCAGCCCTTAAATCGTGGGCGGACAATCCGAAGTCCTACCCATATAATTGTACGCTCAATTTAAATGAAGGTATATATACCTACCTTAAGTAAGTATATACGAAGTAAGTATTGTGACGTCTGGGGTCTGGCGTCACAACTCCTCGTGTTAATGAAATGATAAACTCAAGTAATTATATTTTAAATAGCATTTATTTTTCACATAAAACTTCTATATCGAGTTTTAGGGGATTTTACGCGAGTTTATTTGACTTATATTAAAGTCAAATAAACTCGCGTAAAATCCGATCGAACTGAAGAGGGCCGCGGATTCTGCTCAGAGTTTGAGCCTACGATCACTTTGCTTGCAACTCTCTTCGTACGGCGGGTCGAGGCCGGAGCCCCCGGTCACCCGCTGTCACCAACTTGTCCGCCAAGCCAATTGTTTTTTCCTATTCTCCTATTTTATATTTCAAAACAAATTTATTTTTAATCGCTGACGCATGGTGGCCAGGTAGTACTGTAGTGCTCGAACGAGGTCGGACGCTACAGTATATCCGAAGTATATAAGTAATTATATACGAAGTAAGTATCAGTACTTATAAGTAGTTATAAGTACCTTTTTTTTTTTTTTTTTATCGTGCGGAAATCCCTTCGGATACCCCCCCGCGTGCCAGCGGGGGCGGTTATGTCGGGCTTGAACCGACTAAAACCGCACGCCGTCTCGGGTCTACAGACGCCGGGGTGTAAGGTTGCCCATAGAGCATATCCCTCGCACCCCGACTGACCCTGGGCCATCTCTAGTTATAAGTTAGGTATATACGAAGTTAGTAACTTCAAGTTTGTTTTTAGGGATTTAATTTATAACCGAAACATGGTCACGCACGGGCATCACGGCCAATGTTTTAAATGGTTTCTTATTATCTTAAATAATAACATTCTTCATTATCATATGTGTTTTTGTCACCTACACCTCCTAAATAGCTGGACCGATTTCGATGAAATTTTGTGTGTAATATATTTCAATGGTTTCCCTGAATGGTTTAAAAATACAATAGAAGCCAGTAGGTCGCACAGCTATCAATATCTCACCGAATACTTTTTCGAGCAGGTCGAAGTCTGCCGGGTACACTGTAATATATAATAATAATAAACCTCGATGGTGGTCACTAACCTCTACATTTTGATTTTACTTTTTTGTATTTAATGTAGTCTGTCTGACATACATAATTACCTATTGTTAAATATAGTGTCATTTATATAGAAAATTGGTATCATTGGGAATGTGACTATGTTCCTTTCATTCGTTTATTAATTTATTTATATTAGGTAGCTTTAACATGGCTTATGCACCCGAACTGCGTACCCATGCACAAAAAGTATGTAGCCTTTATAAAAGGGCCATGCGAAGTATCGAAGCCTATTACGTGATAAAGTACGTACAGGTTAAGAGAGCATACCAGCCTACCTGCATAGATTGAACAATAACTACTTTTCGAAAAGACTACTATTATATTATCTAATATTTTAGGTATGTTACAAGATATCATCAAGTTCTTCTGAGATACGAATTTGACAAAAATAAATGCATTAAGGATCCCAAGGAACAACGTCGCTTATTGTGGGTAGGACAACATGAAGTTTTTATGAAGCAACCTGCTTTAATGCCAGCTAAGTGTAAGTACCTAACTAGTTCAGAGTACCTACCTATATGAAGATGATCTTGTTGACGTATGGTAAGTACTATTTATATTTTATCTTGGGTGAAAGTAAGAGGCCCCACCAACACCTTAGAAGGCAAGCCAACCTTACCTACAAGCTGGTACACTCCTTTTTTTCCTGTGTATCCTTAGCTGTACTTTGATAGTACAGTGTAAAATAAATTTTAATCGCTGTGGCCTTGGCCGTGAAACTCAACCACATATTAAACATACTGATGGACGATGCTCTGGCACAGGCTTTCCTCTCGGGGTTCACTCCCTTAATAATAATAAATATTCTATGACATTCTACACAGCGCTTTCTAGACCCAAAGTAAGCATAGTTCAACTAGCTTGTGTTATGGGTTCCAGAATGCGGATAAACATACTTAAATGCTTTTTTTTTGTAAATACATACATATTATACATAGAAGCAGCCAGACCAATGTAAATAGACATATTCATGCATACAAATATTTACACTGAGCAGGAATCGAATCTACGCCCCCTGTCGTAGCAGTCGCATGCACTACCGTTACACCACAGAGGCCGTCATAAAAACCGTATAAGCCGAGTCAAAAGGAGGAGGAGAAGGAGCGGAAGTAAGCGGAACCGGAGCTCCGAAATCAAAGCCTCGGATGCAACCGGGAACAACTTCAAGATGATAATGGCCAGAGCTTCGTCCGTCAATCAGCAAGTGGAGGGGCAAAAAATAGTTTAACGCATTTACTATTTTTTGTTTCAGTTGCCAAATCATATGGATTATGTGCCGGAGTAGCAGCTGAACGTGTCGTCGATGCTCCCGATTGGGTTCTTGATTATTGGCATCCTTTAGAAAAGGCGCACTATCCTGAATACTTTAAGCGACGTGAAAAAAGGAAATGTGAATATATCCAATTATGGAATAAAGGCGTATTACGTTAGTGATTTTATTAGAATAACCTATGCTTTGTGGTTCGTTTGTTATAAATATGAACATTTGATCATATATCGCAGTTGATTTAGTCAAGGATTTTTTTTTAAACTTGAGTTTGAGTTTTGTTTAAACACACAGCTAACGCACACAATTTGTCATGGAGATTATATAAAACTAAATCATATATGTACTGAGCGTGTGATTAAATATTATTTTAATATTTCTGTGTTTTATTGAGGCCGTTAAGCTGAGTGCCACCATTGTTAACATGGTACATGTATGTAATGGTGACCCTCTTTCCTGAGAATTTACCTTCAGCTTACCATCAGGCGAGGTGAAGTCAAATTGACGTGTCCTAAAAAAAATTAAAAATAACATTTTTTATTATATGATGTAACTAAAAATTTACGGTTTTCGTAATTTTTCCTTTATCTGTACTATAAGACGTTACTTTGTACCAAATTTCAAGATTCACGGGAAGTACCCTGTAGGTTTTGATTCGCGTGCGAGTTTCGAAAATTTGCGGAAATTTGCGGCATAAACGGCTGTATCTTTTGATTGCTTTGGCTTAGAAGTTTGATTTTTTCACAGCTCCAAGGGACAGTAGACCTGAGTTTTAGATAATATAACGAAGTGATCCTATAAGGGTTCCGTTTTTTCCTTATGAGGTACGGAACCCTAAAAATACCTTTTCAATTAAATGTTAACAAATATATTGTTCATAAAGACTTAGAAAACAGAAGAATACTTCTGTATTTTGATTTTAGGCATTTTTGACGTCAGCTCCTGGGAGATGGCAATAAAGCGATTATTGCCAATTATAGCAACACTGTATGTAGTTTTCTTTTTGAGGTGATTCCGAGGCGGGAAATTGAAAAGAGTGGGCGCGATTTTTTTCAATTCTTTCAACATTTATATTTAAAGTTGTAAATACTTGTACAAACCCTGCATAGTATTAAAAATAGTGTTTAGCACTTGCTCAAAATGGAGGAGGACGAAGGCGGGGGTGTTAATACTCCCCCGAATCCTAAAGTGAGGAAGAGGAAGGAAGACAATGTTAGGACTGGCGACAGTGGTGAGGAAAGTGAAAAAAGTTATTTGCCTTTTTTCAAACCTAATTATAAAAGACTCTATCCAGAAAATTCTAATTATACCGAGTTCAATGTGTTCGTGGAAAGCCGTGATAAAGACCGTATAGGGAATAAGAGCCCTATTTACTTGAACCATATTTTTGCATCGGAAGTAAAGGGAGTGGTAGCTATAAGGCGAATTAATGCCAATCGAATTGGTGTTATATTCAAACAATATAATACTGCAAACAATTTTATTAAAAATGAACATTTCCTAGAGAAATACAAAATTAAAGCCTTTATACCTGCAGCACAAATTGAGCGCATAGGTATAATTAGACATGTACCAACAAACATTTCCAATAAGGAATTATATTTGAAGCTCTCCTCAATATATGAAATAGTTGCAGTATGCCGATTTACTAAGAAAGTAGGGTCCAGCTGGGCCCCACTGCAGACAGTCAGCATAACATTTCTATCAAATATCTTACCAAATAATGTCCAATATGATTTATTCTCATACAGAGTGTCTGAATACATCCCACCTCTGCAGCAGTGCTATCGCTGCTTCAAATTTAATCATTCTGCTAAGGTTTGTAATGGTAAACAGCGCTGCAGCTGTTGTGCAGGTGATCATTCTTATAAAGATTGTGACAAGCCTAATGAATTATGCTGTGTTAATTGTGGTGGAACTCATTTGGCTGTAGCTAGGACTTGTCCAGTAAAAATGAGGAAGATAGTAGAAAAAAAAGAAAAAATAAGTTATTCAAGTGTAGTTAAAACTAATAAAAATGATGTTAAAGAATTTCCTCTTTTACCAGAAAAGTCCCATAGTGTAAATAAAACATTTAATAAAACAGGAGTAAATAATATTGTAAATAGCTCTAATGTAAATACAACTGAGAAATCTCAGACTGAGAAGAAAAGCTCTACCTCAGATGTAATTAAACAAGTCATAGGTAATAATGATATTCTAATGGCCCTTGTACAAACTTTAGTACAACTAGGAAACAAAATGGATGATGTGCCTATCACCACAACATCCATAAAACAAATGTTACTTAAAAATTTATCATCATAAACAATGGATATAAGTGCCAGTAACATAAGTTCTAACTTACGTATTGCACAATATAATATTCAAAGTGCCAATAGTAAAAAATGCCTATTAATCAAATTTTTACATGAAAATAATATAGATATTTGTTTACTAAATGAGACATGGTTTAAAAACAATAATAAACAGTTTAAAATACCTGGGTTTAATATTTACTTTAAAAATTCTGTGAATGATCTTAATGGTGTAGCAATTTTAATAAAACCATATTTAAAATACAATGTTTTAGATACAACTTTCTATGAAGAAATACAAACAATTGCTATTTCAATATCCACAGAAATTGGTAATATTACTATCTTAAATGTATATTGTCCTCCTAAAAGTGGACATATAAGATTAAATAGATTATGCAACATGATAGGTAGTCTTCCAAAGCCCATCCTTGTTAGTGGAGATTTCAATGCCCACCACATTGCCTTTGGCTGTCTAAGTACGAAAGGGCGCGGTCGAGATTTGTACAATGTGATAGATGACTGTGATTTATGTATTTTAAACGATGGTAGCTTCACTACTGTTAATAGTCCTAGGCATAACCCATCTGCAATAGATGTTACCTTTGTTAGTCCGAATTTGGCACCACTTTGTAAATGGTCCTTGCATGATAATGCTATGGGTAGTTACCATTACCCAACAATTATTAGTATTGCACTGAGTACTGACAAATATCAAATCAATCCACCGGTTGATAAATATTTGTATAATAAAACAGATTGGAATAAATTTCGTGACCTTTCTCAAAATATTTTCACTGACATGACATCAACAGTTGATGAACAAGATCCAATGTCTGTATATTTAGACTTTTGCTCTCGTCTAGACAAACTTAAACAACTCGCTATCCCAAAATTCGTAAAAACTAGTGATTTTAAAAGTAGGCCTCCATCACCCTGGTGGAATGATACTTGTGAGAAAAGTGTTAAAACGTCATACAATGCCTTGAAATTATATAGAAGTGATCCAACTATAGCAAACTACATCAATTATAAAAGATTGGACGCTTTGAAAAAGCGGACTATTTCCGAGCAGAAAAAGAGTGGTTGGAATGACTTCTGTAACACTTTCAACAGAACTACTCCAATAAGCAAGATTTGGAATTTAATTAAAAGATTCAAGGGTGTAAAAGCTGGCAATAAATCTTATAAGGATGAGTTTGTTCAACCATTTTTGTCTAAATTAGCAGACAGCAATAATTTGATAGATTTTAGTTCATATTGCAATTATTTTAATGTGAATAATGATAATCCCAAATCAATGTTTCTCTTAGATACTTTTACATGGAGTGAATTTATGATGAGCTTACAAACCAGGAAAAATACAACTCCAGGTCTTGATGATTTTCCATACATTTTAATTAAAAATCTTCATGTGTCCATACAACAGTTATTTTTAAAAATTCTAAATATGCTCTGGCTACAAAAAATCATCCCTACACAATGGAAAACACAATGTGTCATTCCCATTTTAAAGGCAGATAAACCACCTGAACTACCCAGTTCGTATCGACCTATCTCTTTATCGTCATGTCTCGGTAAGATATTCGAAAACATGCTCAAAAATCGTCTTGATTGGTATGTTGAAACAAATAATTTTCTTCCACGGATCCAATATGGTTTTCGAAGAGGCTGCAGCTGTGTAGATAGTTTCACCTCACTTATAACAGACCTGAAAAAAGCCAAAAATTTAAGATTAAATACTGTTTGTGTATTTTTGGATGTACAAGGTGCATTTGATAGTCTCGACCCTGGGATTTTAGTTAAGATTTTAACTGGTAGCCTAGGCATACCTGGTGAAATCTCTAAATGGTTACACAATTTTTTAAACAAGAGAGTCCTGTATGTACGACACAATAATATTCTGTATGGCCCAGAAGAGGCCTCTAAAGGGACAATGCAAGGTGCAGCACTCTCACCTTTATTGTATAATTTGTATACTTCTGAAATATGTAAATATGTAAATTTGAAAAATGTACAGATTCTGCAATTTGCAGATGATCTGGTTCTTTATAGTTCTGATAACAACATAACTAAAGCAATAGACAATATTAATTTAGCCTTACATGAACTCAAGAACTATTACCAAGATATTTTAAATCTGAAAATTAATGCTGGTAAAAGTAGTGTGATGATTTTTAGTGATGAGACTCCCCGTACAGATGTTATATACAATGGTGACATAATAGATAGAGCTAATCAACATAAATTTTTAGGTGTTATTTTGGATCAGAAGTTAAACTTTGAACAACACATTAAATACATTTCTCAAAATGCTCTTAAAGGTGTTAATATCATTAGATGCTTAGCTGGTTTGTCTTGGGGTGCAGACCCCAATATATTGTCCCTGTTATATAAAGCAATTGTAAGGAGTCACTTTGATTACAGTACTCTAGCTTATGTAAATAGTCCTTATGTACATAGATTAGATGTGATTCAAAACAAGGCTTTGAGAACTATTTCTGGAGCAATGTGTTCTACTCCTATTAGAGCAATGGAGGTTGAAACCAAAATTATGCCTCTTATACTAAGGAGGATTCTACTAATTGAAAGATATTGTCTGAAACTGTTAGCACTAGAAAATAATGAAGTTAAACATAAAATAGTTCCTCACCTTATTAGTATATCAGGCCCATTAACTTCCGCAGACGAATTGTTAAGAGATATCTCTCCTCAGATATGTAGAATTTTTCTGCAAATTCATGAAAAATGCACTCATGTTAGAAAACAGTCACAATGGCCATGTTATTCTCATTCATTCAAAAGTATACTTCATCCTATTACTATTTTAACTCACAAAATTTCCTGTAATTCTGACATGTTACAATTCTTAGAAGAGAATCCTCATTATTATACTTTGTACACTGACGGTAGTAAGAGCAACGACCATGTGAGATCTGCAGTGTTTGATCCACAAACCAATTTTTCTCAAAGTTTCGTTTTGGATAACAATTGTTCAATATTCACAGCAGAGGCATATGCAGTTTTAGAAGCTTTAAAATTAATAATTCATTTGAAAACGTGTAAATACTTTTTAATTCTATCAGATTCTTTAAGCCTAGTAGAAGGTTTAAATAATTTAAAAATTAACTATAAAACAAACTATATTCTGTATCTTATTAAAGAGATTATATATAAATTACATTTACTAGAAATAGAGGTAGTCTTTATGTGGATACCTTCACATAAAGGTATCTCTGGTAATGAGATAGCAGATAAAACTGCATTTGAAGGGATTAACGCTTTAAATGTTAAATGTGTAATGGACATTCCACTGACAGATTATTACTACACTCTAAAAATTGAAATATTGGGATTCTGGAGAGATATGTGGAAGAAAGATCAAGATGAGAAAGGAAAGTGGTATGGGAAAATTCAAGAAGAGATACCTACTAAACCTTGGTACTACAAATTGACGTCAGCAAGTCGAGAGTACATAACAACTATGAACAGGCTTCGATTCGGACACTCCACCACTCCCTTCCACCTGGCAAGGCTGGGAATTATAACCGATAATAGGTGCAAATACTGTAATGTGCCACAAGCAGATATCGAACACGTGCTCTTCTGCTGTCAAAAGTGGAATATGCACAGGTTAATACTCGCCAGTGAAATAAGTGATATTATGGCAAATAATTCCTCCCGCCACTTGTACGAATTATTAAAAAACAAACAATGTTATAATTCATTATTTAAATTTATTAAAAACACCATAGTAAAAGTTTAAAAACGCAGTGTATTGTGACTTGTGAAGCTTGTGAATGTAATGTGAAGTGAACTATGGAAGTGAATAAACAAAACTATTATAAATAAAGACATGGCTTAAAGGTCTTGTAACCAAGCCAAAAATCTTCAAAAAAAAAAAAAAAAATCTTTTTGAGGTTATTTTTAAAATTACATTATTCTAATACGATATTTTGCTTTCAATGGTAAAATAAATATTAAATGATATTTCATATATTCTCAAAAAAATATTGAAAGTTCACTAGGCTGTACAATAGAATGAACTTTAAAAATTTGGTCCAAGTACTCAATGTATAGGTTAGGAAAAAGAAGATATTGCGTAAAAAATGTCCGAGGCACAAATAAAAGAGATTAAAAAGCCCATGACAGACGAGGAGAGGCTAGCATTGTGTCAGAAACTGGATAAAGAGCTAGATGATTTTATTGATGGTCTGGAACAAAAAAGGTATACTGAAGGATGGCCAGAAGACCGATGGGAGGTAATATAGTTTATTTTTTAGCTAACAATTCCCGCACTAATAGAAGTGATTTAGTTAGCGGCTCTCGTTACTTCACTAAGGGCATAGTGGAACCCGAAATTATCCAATTTACGATAAGGAGTAGGAGAGCTACTCTTCTTTTCCATGAATTAGCTAGTTTTGGCTTTTATAAGAGTGACTGCTGTCTGACTTTTCATTACTAATACCCTTCATTCAGAACTAGTTTATAAACCGTCCAATATAGCATTACAACATGAAAGCGTAACATCCTGTCCATATAATACATAATATAAACAGTTATTTTATGCATTTGACACAAGTTTATTAATACAAATTATTTTCTCTTAAAAAATCAATGTTGGAATATGTATTTTCATGTACCAGATTTGTTTAGATTAACCTCCGTCAATACCTTTTAATTCTAGGAGGAAATGAACAAGCATCCATTTTTTATGGCAACCACACCAGAAGACGGTGAACTGTCTCCACTGGCTGAAGGCCTTGCTAAATTGAAGTATGATCCTGAAGAGAATACTGCAATAGAACTAGCTACAAACTATAAGGAGGATGGAAATTTCAATTTTAAGCACAAAAATTACAGAATGGCAATTTTAGGGTGGGTACTTGTTTGATTGAAGTTATACTTCTTTTGGCGCATTAAGGAAAAATGATGCGAGTAAATTTTTATGATGTGTGCACACACCGTCTTACAAAACCAACAACATGAAATTAGTTAGAAAACTGTCGCCCTGAAGTTAGCTAGTCCACATTTAACTTTGAGTAGTTAGGAGAATTTGAGGTTAGTTGATGGTATGTATTTTATATGTATTATATATATAATAAGAAATAATTTTTTACATTATGGTTTCTACAAATATAGGATAACACAAAGCATAAAAATATTAGAAAGATTTTTATTTTGTTACACCAAAGAAGTATAAATTCTTACATGTGTACAAAAGTAGGCTTCATTGGGGTTTTCATCTTGGGGTTGGGACGTCGTATGGCAGTTGCTACCATAAAAGTCATATAAATGTAGTCCAAAGGAAGAGCAATAAGCAGCCCATGGGCCCCATTCTCTGAAGATCTCAAAAAGCTTGTTATTTGCCATAACAAAATAGTGCAGTGTCCTAACTCATACACTCTTTCTTTTTACAGTTACACAGAAGGAATTAAACAGAGATGTAATGATGCAGAAATTAATGCTAGTCTATACAACAACAGAGCAGCAGCTCACTGGCACTTAAAAAACTACCGGTCAGCTCTATTTGACAGTCAAAAAGCCTTAACTTTCAACTCAAACCACACAAAAGCACGTCTACGCGCAGCTAAATCAGCTCTTGAAGCATCAAAATACGAAACTTGCATAGAACATTGCCAGAAGTTATTAGCAACTCTACCAAAAGATAAAGAGATTACAGAGCTTCTGAATACAGCAAAAAGGAAAAAATTGATCCTGGAACGCGATCAAAGAAAAAAAGAAAAGAAAGATCAGAAAGAAGACGATAAAAAAGAGTTGGTTATCAAAGCTATTATTGAAAGAGGAATTAGAATTTCTAAATGTGATGATGAAGATGATATTAATCTGTCAAAACTAGAACCCAGCTTGCCGGGGGCACAAGACGCGATAGTGCATGTTGATAACGGGATTTTGAAATGGCCTGTGTTGCTTTTGTACCCAGAGTATCAAATGACAGATTTTATTAGAGCCTGTCCAGAAGACGTGGCATTGTTGAATCAACTAGAGCAACTTTTTCCAGCGCCTTGGGATGAGGAAAATAAATATAGTTGTGACAAAATTAACGTTTACTTCGAAGGATATGACAAAATGCCGCATGTAGTCAACCCTTCTAAGAATCTTGGTGAACTATTAGTGATGAAATATTTTGAATTAAAAGCTGGTACGCCTGCATTCTTCGTATTGCCACGTGGAAGTATAATCGAACGCAGATTTTTAGAAAGCTATATTTAAGAATATGTTAAACCATATTTATATAGTTGTTTATAAGCATTATATTAAGGTTTAAAATTTGGTATATTATTCATGTTTTATTGTAAATACATTTTTATTCATAAATCAGTGGGCAAAAAATCCAATGGTCATTTGGTTCTCAAAAATGAAAGATAAGCAAAAGTCAGCTATTTTCATACTTTTGAGGGACTCGACTTATTAACCTTTTGTCCGTTTAAATGCTTATAGTACCACAAGGGAAAGTCTTTATAGTTGTAGCACCAGTTGCTCGAAGTATACCACAGGGTACGTGCGACATTTCGACAATGTTAAGTCAGAAATACAAAACAAAAATGGAATAATATGTAAAAAAAACAATGGATAATTTTAAAAATTTATTCGGTATCCTGTTCTTCATATTCGTATCCTGTTTGGTGCGGGTAAAAGGCACCCTGAGGCTCGAAGTGGTCTTTTTCCTCGCCCATGGCGTCGAACGATTGACGAGGTACGGCACCCATCCATTGTGGATACCAGTATAGACCTTGCTGATAATGGAAGTTGTGGTGAGTAGAAATATACTACAAGTTAATTTAGACACAGCGTCACTAACATTGGGTAATATGGAAGGTCTATGGGGTTAAGTTATGATATTGCATGGCAAAATATTGTCATGTGGATAGAAATACTGAAATAGGCCTTGTCAGCTTAGAAATACAAAAATGAAGTTTCAATGATCGTAATAATACCATAGCAGCCTTGCTTTTGTGTCTACGATGATTAAAATCTCAATTTTATTACCCTGGAATTAAGATCATTTTTTATTTGTGACATAATCCTTTTCTTGCCGTGCCGCTAATTAGCGCAGGCCCTCGGGTACTCTTCCTTTTTTTTCTGCCTGTGTTAGCCCTCTCGGACTTCACCCCACCGGAGCTAGCGACGAAGTGGGTATCTCGGACTCGAACCGACTTAAACCGCACGGTGTTTCGTCACATCAGCCCATGCGGCCGAGAAATCTAGTGTAGCCTAAAAAGAATATCCCAGAGGCCCCGAACGGCCTTGGCCACCGACATAGGTGGTCCCTGTGTGTTGTTTGGGATCAAAATTCTCCCCTATAGAGAGGCGCGCGTTGTTGCTGTCTGTACAATACAAAATCTTGTTGACCGCTCTGAACTTCGCGGTTTGATTTCTTCAAGATAATTTCTCATTATCAGTCGTAAAGTTTAAGAAAAAACGAAAGCTTATCAATATCCATATCGTTCATAACCACTTATAAAATAATAAATGAAATTGCCTACATATCTATATCTAAAAATAAGTAAAATTGAATCGCTGTGATTGCATTACACAAAGTCTCCATACACTTGGTATTAGTGAAATGTTTGTGTACCGGGCGGTACACAAACATTTCACTAATACCTAATATTACCTAATATTAATAGGTACAATGAGACCTCCTCTGTTTGTGACAGAAAAAGATCTGGCCGTCCACGTAGTGTTCGTACGAAAAAGGTGATCAAAGCAGTAAGGGAAAGAATTCGAAGAAATCCTCTCCGAAAGCAAAAGATTTTATCTCGGGAGAAGAAGATAGCAGCTAGAACCATGTCTCGTATTTTAAACTTGTAGCCTATAAGAGACGTACTGGTAATTTCTTAACTGATAATTTAAAAAAGAATAGGGTGGTAAAATAAAGGGAGGTCACAGAAAAATTTTGTTTATGGATGAGATTTTTTTTACAATTGAGCAACATTTTAGCAAACGAAATGACCGTATTTTATGCTCACAGCTCTAAGGAAGCTTCCCAATTAGTCGACAGAGTGCAACGTGGGCATTATCCGACTTCAGTGATGGTTTGGTGGGGTATTAGCTATGAAGGAGTGAATGAGCCATACTTTTGTGAAAAAGGTATCAAAACATAGGCACAAGTGTATCAAGATACCATTCTTGAGAAGGTAGTGAAGGCCCGAACAACACCATGTTCAATAACCAAGAATGGTCTTTCCAGCAAAACTCGGCGCCGGGTCATAAAGCTCGGTCTACGCAGTCTTGGTTGGAAACGAACGTTTCAGACTTCAGAGCTGAAGACTGGCCGTCGTCTATTGCCGATCTTAATCCAGTGGATTATGATTTCTGGCAAGACTAGGTACATAACTTAGGCTATGTTTTATTTTAGAAAAGTATTAGGGCTCGGCGCAAAAAATATGTAGGTAGTTGTAAGTTATGAAGTCCACTTACCTTATTCCCTCCAGCGGCGTTACAAGTGAACCTGTCATCGTGTAGGTCGATGGTGTCCAGGTAGCTCTTGCCAGCGATAGAGCCGTAGTTCGGCGGGTACATGAACAGACACCCATCAAGGATATCTAGAGGACAGAGACTGCTATGTTATGTTATGTTACTGCTATGTTGAACGCCTCTGAGTAAGGAGGTACTTATTGTTATAGTGGGTTCACGGCCTCGTTAGTACACTTTAGGTTACTGTACTGGTTCTAGGCAACCTTTGTGTGGGTTCTGGAATATACCTGTGGCGATCTTATATGATAATAATATATAAGCATCTAATGTCTGCGGTGGCGATGCACATGCACCTACCCAGCGCCATCTAGCGACAGTATGTTAAGCTAGTTCGATACTACTGCGTCACTACCAATCCTGAATAGAGAAAGTGAAGTATGCGCGTTGTTATAACATATATGTTACAACATCCCAACGATAACTTGCCTGGTCGGAGAATCCTCCCTTTGTGTTGGAGGAGCATCACAACTCGTTCCTCCACATACCTACGTTAGGTATTATCCTCAAATTAATACATTGATAGTCATATCACCTTCTTCTTTTACCCGAGTTTTATATACAATCCCGGTTGTATCTAAAACTTGCACTTGGAATCCTGGACGTCGTCGCCCTCCTAGCTACCTACTTCTTTCTCAAATTTGGTTTAGTTTGATTTTTATGGGAGTGATAGTCGGCCACCCTAACCCTGAGAGAAAAGCCTGCGCCATCGCCAGAGCCTCGTTCTTCAATCAGCATGTGTATCAGCTTGCAGGCGAGGTTTAAGGTTTTAAAGTGCTGGACTTTAAGACTATTTAATCATATTACTAAGAATTCGAAACCCGAGCTCCGAGGTGTAGGCCTCGGATGCAATCGGGACACAACGCTGAGATATGATGATGACTAAGAGTTTAAAAAAGTATGTGTACAAGGCACGGTGATGTTGTCGTCATCGTTGTCTCCATCGGGCTTCGGCGTGGGTTCGATGTAGGGTGGTACCGCATCTATGCCTGTACCAGGGTCTCCGGGGATCAGGAACGGACCTGCAATATAATGGAATATCTCAGGGACTCTGAAGTGATATTTTATTAGCGACAACGCCAGTGGAACGTTTAGTAATGTGTAAGATTTGTATAATTTTTACGTGAATTCTAAAATTTAAATTTAAGTGAGTCTTTGTAACTCAAAATAAATGATTTTGTATATTATTTATTCAACCTGTATTCATATAAATTATGTTTTTATATATAATAAATAAGAAATGGTTAGTGCCCCAGAAATAGAAACCAGTAGCACGTGAATCATTGATAAAGAATAGAAACGGATTCGGTTCGAAGCGATTCCACTATAGAATGTTACTTTGTCTACAGGCCTATTATGAGTTATCGTAACGAAACGAACGTAGTTTTAGGTAGATTTCGATGAAATCCATCTACCTATTGGTTTCTTGACTACTGTCGAATTTAAAAAAAAATTCTTCATAGGAGGTCTAGTTATGATCCCCTGAGTCCGAAATGACCACTGGTCAAAAAGTTTATATATATATATATGTATGTATGGTTCCACTTCCCAAAATTTGCGGCACTCTCACGGTCGCATTTTTGCCCCGATCGCTTTCAAACTGCGGTCAAAAATTGCTTGGGTGTAAACTTAGTTTACGTTCGTGAACGGGTGGAATCCGGTCTAAGGGGACGGTAGGGCCTCACTTTTGGTGATATCAGTTATTCCTCAAAATTTCACGTTCCATGAAAGATATTCGAACCGTTCTAATTTTATCCCATAGTATACATGAATACCAACAACTTTTAATTATAAACCTATAAGATTAAAACTTTAACTAAAAGTGGAGGGGGGAAATACCAAAATTTTTCGGGAAGAAAATCATAACTTCTAACCGGTGAACATTCTTGCTGTCGGAAACATTTTTAATCTAAAATAAATGTCTGAAAAGTTTTTCGCTAAAAGTTACCGTTTTCGAGAAAAACAAAAAAAAGCTGTTTAAAGTCCATAGTTCTCTATATGAAATAATATTAATTGCTTTACGAAATCTACCTGTGCGTTCCCCCTGCCGGAACGGATTTTTGGAGCTCGGTTGTAGATTTTCTAGATGACCAAGAGCACGCCCCTTATTGTTTCTTTTGTTTTTAACACGCTTTTATTAGCTTTACCTAAAATAAATAAATACTCCCAACGATTTTTTCAAGTTCCTAATTTTTCTTTTTGAAATAATTCTGCAATTAGTAGTGAAAGCTGCTGATTACTAACCAATATCTGCGATTTTGCCAACTACGTTTGTTTTTTTTGGCATCAGAGGGCGAGCCTATTACCGTCAAACGAGCACTATTTCAAGGGCTGTATGTTCATTGTAGGGTAGAGAACAACTCTATACCTTAGTCGCCTTGTGCGACACCCATAGGCCGTTGTGTGTCTTTGTCTGCCTTGAAACTATACCTACCACACGAATTCAAATTCTGTCTAATTGAAGCAAAGACGACGAAGCAGCGACGACCTCTGTGGCGTAGCGGCAGCGCGTTCGACTGCTAAGCCAGAGGTCGTGGGTTCGATTCCCGCTCAGTGCAAATATGTATATTGCATTGGTCTGGGTGTTACTATGTATAATACCTTTTTTTTTTTTTTTTTTTTATCGTGCGGAAATCCCCTCGGATACCCCCCCGCCGGCCAGCGGGGGCGGTTATGTCGGGCTTGCACCGAGCAAAACCGCACGCCGTCTCGGGTCTTCAGACGCCGGGGTGTAAGGTTACCCATAGAGCACATCCCTCGCACCCTGGCTGACCCTGGGCCATCTCACCACTAACAGCATCGCTCATCCTGTCTCCTCTGAAAGCAGAGGAGTACGGAGAGCGATGTGTTCCCGCCACGTTGGGTATTGGCCGACGACCAATGCCAACCCTATGAAGGGGTGAAGGGGAAGCCATTGAACGCCGCCCAGGGTGTACCGGCCGCTCCGATTCCGTTCCCCCCGGACTGCAGCGGGATCGGAATCGGAGCGACACTCGAGGAGGTTACCCAACACACACCTGTATGTATAATACCTATGTATTTATTTACAAAAAAAGAATTTAAGTATGTTTATCCGCATTCTAGAACCCATATGACAAGCTCTGCTTAGTTTGGGTCTAGATGCCGTTGTGTACTTTGTCATACATATTTAAAAAAAAGGAAATGTGATTTCGCACCATACGTGGAAAAACACGGAAATTAACATAATAAAGGTCACCGCTGATGACAGTCGTGTTATTTTCTCATTGATTGTCAGTCAGTCACATATCAGGGCTGTGCCCCCTACGTGTCATGGCCGTGGCTGTGCTGACTGTGAAGACTGAGCACTGAAGTTCCGTCGACGGCTCGGACGTGTGTGAAAGAGTTCATATGTATAAAATATACACAACTATATTTTTTTCAGCCCGTGACGGCGCACGGCTCGTCTCCGGCCGGGCACGGCCCTGATGGGTGTAGATAGACCTTTATCCTCAGTGATCATAAAGCCAGTGGTCACAACTGGGAATAGGCGTTCATGTCTTACCTCCGTAATGATTGGTGTAATTCCATTCGCACACGTGGTGGTCGCAAACGAGCGGTGAGTGAGGTTCTTTGGTGTAATACGTGTTACCGTTGGGCATAGTCTGAAAGATTAGGTAATATCTGCAGTTGTGAAACATTATTTCTTTATAGACTTTTAAATTTGAAAAGTGAACACCTAGGACGGAACGTGAACCCGCGACCAGTCAGTATAGGGAGAATACTCTGACCAACTGAGCTACCTGGACATGTCTTAGATATTCGAAATTTTCCGATTCGTTACGTCTTCGTGCGATGTTAAAAAAAAAACCCAGTGAAGAATCAGAGTGGAACAAAAAGTGCAACAAATCCATCGATGGATCAAAGTGAAAATAAATGTATCGATGGAGCAGAGTGGAACAAAAAGTAGAAACAAATCCACTGATGGATCAGAGTGGAACATGAAGTGGAAACAAATTAAAATGAAAATGGACGACTTGACAAAGGTAGCTGAGATAGACTGTATGAGCAAGGCGGATGATCGGGTGCTATCGCGGTCATTGGGAGAGGCCTATGTCCAGCAGAGTTCTGCGAGGAAATGCGGTGGTGGCAGTAACGCGGCCATTTTAATTAATTAACCACGTAACGTAGTAGAGTACGTAGTGTCGGTAGAGTCACGACTACTCTACATAATTAGAAAGGCAACGCATGGACAGTGGAATTACGACTACTCTACATAATTAGATAGGCAACGCATAGTTAGTGTGTGTGCGTGATCACGACTTATCTACATAATTAGGCACGCAACGCGGTATCATGTCAGCGTAATCATGTTGATCATCTCAGCACCGAGTCCCGGTTGCATCCGAGCCTATAATCAGAGCCCGGTACCAGTTTTCCATCTTATACTCCTCCACTTCGCACGGTCTTCGGCATCCCTGGCAGTGAGACCATTGTCTTCATGATCATGACTGATAACACGGAGTCAGCGTGATTACGACTACTCTACATTATTGGACACACAACGCGGTGTGGGCGCGATCACGACTATTTTTCATAGTTATGAATGCGGTGTCGGTGTGATCAGACTATTCTTCATACTAGAACAGTGACAGAAGTGAAGCATTCGATTGACTTACCAACAAATAATCGTAGTGTCGATATCTAACGCCCTGTATATTGAAGTCGAGAATGAAGGAGCCGGAGGTGATGATGCAGGAGGCAGCGGTCAGCGGCGGCAGCTTGTACATCTCGGTGCCGCATTTCACTATCGCTTTCGGCAGAGTCGACACATCTCGGACCTTTTGTAGAATCTTTTTGAAAGGAAACCTTTAGGCCAGAGAAAATAACTACGTTGAGGGTCGTTGAAGTATAACAGGTATTTAAAATGCTGTTATATGTGTACATTTACTGGCGGGACTTCCTCCTACCAAAAATCTTTGATAGAGCGTGAAATCACTTCAATCACTTTTTTAAATAAAACGAACTTTATAGGATTATATCGCGGTTCTTTATGTGTTATTTTTGTACCACACTATTCCGCGCGGTTTCGGTTGCTTTTCAGCTGCCATAGTCACGGGGAGACTAAGATTTTGGTTGTCTCATGTTTTGACGTGATACCTACTTTTTTCATCTTTCAAGATAACGCCAGCATTTCGTCGGCTACATTTTCGTTCCCATCGATCCTCGTTCCTTCTACTACTTCCTATGAAATCTCTTATAGAAAAGTTCCAAAACCTGACGCGGGAATCGAACCTTAAACTTTGCTCTGGATCTCCTTCAAATACATAAAATGAACGTCTAAATACCTGAAAATACAAATCCCAATATGACACTCCAAGCCGTGCAAATAGTTGTCGGTTGGGAAGGATATACTTGGATCATCCAGGAGGTAATACTTCTGCTCGTCGTGGAAGTGAAGGAAGCCCAGGAAGACAAAAGACCTGTCCTTGCAGTATGGGGCAACTCCCTTGCCCATGTTGTATATATCACTGTACAACTCTGATACGAAGATGTAGACGTTTTTGCCGCAGTAGAACTCTGAAAAGAATGATAGAAGATGTCTTGACTTAGATCTAAGATCTTTGGATGTTCTGTTGCTATGTGCTCTAATTGCACCGACACTCTCATTGCTGTATCTCCTGTAGCCCACTATTAACAGCCCTGTTAAAGAGTATAGAGTCATCGGAACTGCCCGTAAAAATTACACAAATAATAATAAACTGGTAATTCCTTTGTCGCTCGATAAATAACCGGAATACTCGACCCACACTTGTTTCCTTCTTTCTACAATCTCGGATTTTTTAAGCGGAACGTGAAAAACATTTGTCAAGGCTGTCTAAGGACTACCATTGCAGGATCGATAGCACCTGGAATGGTGGCTTTTACCTGCTCGACTTCACCCCCGTTGCTTATCATCTGGCAGGGTGCAGTACAATGACGAAATGAATATAAAAAAGTTATAAAACATGAGAAGGTAGTATTATACCAATGTATTCTGGCAATTTGTGCCAGAAGTAAGAAGAATTGAAATGAAATTCTTACCTTGACTAAGATAAAACTCCATAGGCACTGGTCCTCCCGTATAGGTGGCTTTCCTTTCAGCTGCGACCGCATTGTGGTTGTCGTACATCGTCAACATATTGTCCAACACATCGTCCAACGTGATTAGTAGGACCTAGATCACAATATATGATTGAAATTTATGATATACTAGTTAATGCCTCTTTTCTTTGTCCTTCACTTCACGGTTAAATGCACCAAATAACTTACTAAAGTTTTATATTAATCGGAGCAATGGTAGGGGTCTACCAAGATTTTCGGGGTCCAAATCACCTGCTAGCTGGTCATCATCATCATCTTAGCGTTGTTCCTGGTTGCATCCGTAGTTTTCACCTCGGAGGCCGGGGACTGCTTACTCTTTATCCTCCTTTTGGTTTAGCTTATACGGGTTTTACGGGAGCGTCAGCCGTTTGTATCCCCAGCCCCGAAGAAAAGTCTGCGCCAGAGTCTCGTCCGTTTACCAGCAAGTGTATGGGCTTGCCAGTGAGGTTGTTTTGGTCCCAAAGGCCTTGATGGGACCCTATATACCCCAACCTGCTAGCCGTACACCTGCTTATTTACAGATGAGGCTCAGGCGCAGGAAACCTCTCGGGGTTGGGGCGTCCGATGGCTGTGGGTCGCGTAAAACAAATTTATTGAGGAGGAAAGTGGACCCCGGTTTTCAAAGTCAAGCTTTGGATGCAACTGGGGTTAAAGCTAGGCAAATATGGTCAAAATTCAGATTTGAACTTAAAAAACGAACAAATAGTACCGTACAAAAACATGATATAGTGCCGTACCTTCAGTTCTTGAATGTGTAGTTTCACAAACCGTCCCAAATGATCAGTGGCTATGTGGATTCTCTCATTAATCAGGTACTGGAAAACACAAGTAATTCACGGTGTCATAATCTTGATACATCTGCTTCATGTAACTTCTCCATTATCAAACAGAAAATTGCTAAAGAATGTCAGTAAAATCGGGTAAGAATGTGGAAACTGTAGAAATGTGGAATCTGTACTTTTATGGCATCAATTGATAGCGTCAATTCTAAGAATCAAATCTCTCTAACATACATGGTAAAATAGATTAAAGGAAATTCATGAAATCTAAACTTATAAATTCAATAGGACATTTTATGATACGAACTTAATTACAACATTATATATAAATATATAATGTTGTTATATATATATAAATATATAATGTTGTTGTTGACTACTAACAGTAGTCAATACTCACCTGATCTTCAGCCGTCTTGATCCTCAACATCTCATTCTGGTACAGCCACAAGTTGTCTAATTTGTCCGTCGGGTCATGGCCGTAGATCTCGAACGCGTCGATGATCATCGCCAGAGTGAGGTTTTCATTTGGCTCCAGGCAACATGGGTGGTTGCGGATGTTGTATGGTAGCTACGTGTTGCGGATAAATAATATCTTTTAGAAGTGTGGCTGAATAAATGCATTAATAGGTATATACCTTTGCCTCTGCATTGCACTTAATGTACGTAGGTATATTAAGTGCAATACAGAGGCAAAGTTGAGATGTGAGGCTTAAAAAGGGTAAGTAATACAAAATTGAATAAAAATGTAATTTGCTATTGATTTTAAATAACAAATTACATTATTATTCTAACCTTTATTGCCCGTGGTCCACGCAGGTGTACGCTATGCGGGTGGGCCACGGGGAATTATTTTTTCCCTTGATCCACAAGAATAGGTTTAATTTCCCTAAAAATTACCGAATTAGTTATATCCTAATTATCACATTTTTGTTGAAAATATTATTATAATATTTATAGGTGCAATAAATGTTTTAGCCATGCGCAGGAGTTTAAAAATTAATTTGAATTTAGCATACTTTATTTAAGGCCCGTATTCTAGAACGATACTCAGTATGAATCTTTACTTGAGACTAGTACTAAGTTCAGATGGCATTCTAAAACTACACTTGAGTGAAGGTTTTATGAACACTTAGGTGATTTACGTTCATAAAAACTCCACTCAAGTTTAATTCTAGAATACAAACTGTACTTAAGAATAGTTTGAAGTCGCGATTCATGTCTGAGTAGGTATAGTTCTAGAATACGGACTTAACTGTTATAATACATATAAGTTTAAGTATAAGTTAAAAGTGTACATCAGAAGTCTTTTCGTGAGACCTATTGATTAAAAAAATGTGTCGAGTTTTCTATATTGTACTATTTTAATAAATTTACTTACTGTTATCTGTATACATAGTAGACATATTGCAAGCAAAACGCATGCGTGAATGCGCGCGACCATTTTGCAAGCATGGCGGCCGACGAGAGCGAGTGCGCTATTAATTATATTAATTGCCAATTTGAAAAAAGTCGTTATTTCGAGAACACAGTTTTATTGTTTTTATAAGTAAGTAGGTAAGGGTTAGAATGTAGGTAAGGAATTATGAATAGTTCAGTTTTCAAAGAAATATCTATAGTTTCCTTAGATAGGGACACCGCAATTTCTGGTCTTTGAATCCCGGACAGAGACGAGAATCAACCCGATTCTGATCTCCGTCACCTTGTTTTTATAAATTGGGTAGCTTATAGGTTAATATGTCAGCCGGTCGAGACTCCTCGGTTTCGAATCCTGGCCATTACACTGCTGACGTGATTCCATTCTTACAGTAAGCAATTTAGCTTAGCTGAACGGCTTAGGGGGAATATCAGTAATTTCTGTTACTAATATTAAAAAAAGTAGGTATTATTAGTTGTGATGTAGTTTTGACGTCGTTCTCTTCTTCATTTGAATATATTTGCTCATCAATTATCTTATGATTCATCAGTAGACGCTTTTATGAATTTGGACTTTATAAACTGATAAAGATGTAATCAGCTTCCAAGATACTGGAGAGACTTATTAATAAGAGATTTGTCAACTATTTGTAGCATTTTAAATTGCTCTCAGCCCAACAATTTGGCTATCGGAAAAATAAATCGACCTGCGATGCCGTCCACAACTTACTCCACAATATAGTGGAAAACATTAATAATAAGAAAAAAGTTTTGACCATCTTTCTGGACCTAGCTTAAGCCTTCGATACAGTGCCAATTTCTACCCTCATCGTTAAGCTGGAGTGTATGGGCGTTAGGGGTCCTCCATTGGAACTTTTGAAAAGCTACCTCACCGACCGCTCACAATTTGTAAAAATTGATAAGCACAGTAGTGATGAATGTCCCATCCAATACGGTGTTCCTCAAGGTAGTGTTTGGGCCCTACGCTTTTCCTTATATTCATCAACGACCTCTGTAACCTAAGTATCCAAAATGCAAACATTGTCTCATTTGCTGACGATACTGCCATAACATTCTCTGCATATTCATGGCAAGAGGTTGAAACGGCGGCACAGAAGGACTTCAATTCCGTCCTATCGTGGCTGACCTCTCACACGCTGACACTCAACTCTACCAAAACTAACTTCATCTCCTTTTCAGTTAGTACACAATCTCAGCCGCGAGACCCCTTGAAGCTACTGGCACACTGGTGTCAATCTCAAGCCCAACTTACTTGCAAAGGTCCGGCTATTACTCCAGTTGACCATATCAAATGTCCGCATTTTTTTTTAAATGAAGTAATGTATTATTATTAAAATGTATACCTACATATTTATTTAAGTCTTAGCAAAAAATAAAAAAATATTTTAATCGAAATGGCCACCTTTGGCTTTTATACAGGCCTTTAATCTGTTTGGCAACGAATCTATGGATTTACTTGTTTCCAAGGGAAATTTTGCCACTGCTTGCTCCAAAGATTTTTAAAGAGACTCAATGTCGCCGTGTCGTTTAGAGCAGGCCATGTCCTCTAAAACTGACCATAATTTGTAGTCTAAAGGGTTGAGGTCTGGGCTAAATGAGGGCCAGTCTTCAGCTCTTATAAAGTCCGGAACGTTGGTTTCTAGCCAGGCTTGGGTAGTTCGTGCCTTGTGACCAGGAGCAGAGTCCTGCTGGAAAGTCCACGGTATATTTTTAAAAAGTGTATTGCTGAGAGGTTTCACAAAATGATCCAAGACAGTATCTTGATACACTTTGGCTGAAGTTTTCACTCCTTTTTCACAAAAATGCATCTTTGTGACTCCCTGATAAGACACGCCTCATCAAACCATCACTGACGCAGGATGGTGACCACGTTGTACCTTTCCGACCACATGAGCAGCTTCCTTAGAATGTAGACTTAATCATTTTGCTTATTGTAGTGTTCTTCAATCGTGAAAATTTTTTCATCAGTAAAGAGGATATTTCTGTGCCTTTCACATGCGTATCGCGACAGAAGGCGCTTTGATCGATCCAATCTCTTTAATCGTAAAGATTGATTTAGAGCATGTCCTGTATATCGACGATAAGCACCGAGCTTCAGGTCTTGTTTTATAATACGTTGCAGAGTCCTAGCGGGAACCTTCATTTCTCGCGATAAGATTTTTTACTTCCTTATGGGGTTTCGACGAATTCTGGCTTTAACAGCATTAATAGCCTTTGTAGTTCTAACAGCACGCGGCCGCCCTGATCTTTTCTGGTCTTCGACAGACGAAGTGTTGTTGTATCTATTGATAGTACGATATACGAACATACGGCTTATACCAAGTTTTTGAAGTATCTGGAATATGACCGACGGCTCCATACCCATTTTGTGCAAGGCGATCACTGCGATCCTATTTTCTTTAACACCCCATTCCATATTGTAATTCGATAATGAACACGAAAAAATGGCGCATCATGTGAAATGGCGCGAAATCGAAAGAAGTTTTTAAAATAATATACGTGTTCCAAATTCAAAATAATTAAAAAGTTGAAAAGGAAAGAATAGTTTTGATGTAACAGTATTTATGGCCATAGTAGTTATATTTTCAAAACCCTACGACACGTAGCTAACCCAACTGTCATACGTAATGTATATTACGCACTCTGTCAATCGGTAATAATTTATGGCATATCCAGCTGGGGAGGTGCAGGTAAAACGATAATGAGGCAGTTGGAAATTGCCCACCGGGCAGTATTAAAGGTCACCACTCTGCGGCCCATACTGTTTCCTACTACCGAGCTCTACAAGAAGTGCGACTTACTTAACGTGAGACAAATGTACATTTATCATATAATATCTTTGCAACACCGCCTGACTCCGTTTAAACTAAGTAATTAGTAAACGACGAAAAGACCGTATTTGCCAAATCCCTCCTTCGCCCACAACTTTCCTTAAAATATTTGCCATCTACCTCAGACCAAAAATGTATAACAAACTTAATGCTATACGCCCCATTTACGGTATGTCCTACTATACATGCCAAAGGACTATAAAATCTTTCCTCAAAACGTTAGACTACAAAATGACAGAAGACTTTTTAGAAATGTGATGATATATAATCAGACACTCGACCAATAGTGAAGTAACTAACACACTAATACTGACCCACACACTAAACACACACAGAGTAGAGACGAGAACTGTATCTCCTGAACACAGGCTACTTGGCAGCCTATCTAGGAGTTCAGTACAAAATAACTCTTTTTTTTTGACCAATTTTTGATCTGTATAAATAGCTGTAATAATATAGTCCATTGAAAAGTTACATTTGGGGTTGCGTTTTTTAGAGGACGCAATTTTATTTTTTTGATGTGTAGGGGACAAAATTACAATAACAAAAAAAAAAACAAAAGTTACTGGACCAAAGTTGTAGATAATTTAATTTGCAACGAAAAATGTTAACAATTTTTTTTATCAGATAAATAGTTTAAGATATATATCGTTAAAACCATTTCAACCCCTATTTTCAAGATTGCGGCCGTGGGACAAGGGTGGCGACCCCATAAACTTGGTTTTAGCTTTACACTGACCCCCGTACACCCCTACCCCCCTACACATCAAAAAAATAAAATTGCGTCCTCTAAAAAACGCAAGGTTAGGCCTAAAATATGTAACATTTCAATGGACTAATATGTGATATAGGAATGTGATTAATTATAATTTATAAAAATGTAACTATGCTAATATATAAGAGGCTATGTAAACATTTTTAATGAATAAATAATTTTTTTTAGCTTCATTTTCGCAGATCTTGCAGAAGGTACAAAAATATTTTAGGGCATCAATTGAAATAGGTAGTTGTATTGCAGCTAGAAGTAGGTGAATAAAACAAAAATTGCATAACATTTTATATTATTTAAAATACACACCTAGAATTGTTCATTTCATCACAATACATAATATTAAGTATATTTTTACAATATTATTGCACTTGGATACATTTCTAAAATTCATATGGATATAAGCATTGATAATAATTTATTCAAAACTAAAATGCGTTATTGAAGACAAGCATCTTTTATTTATATAGGTTTTATCGCCGAAACGCGATTTCTAAATTTAGGTATACAGATGATATAAATACATGTTGCTTCTCAATGTCGATGTGAAATGTGATAAGATGGTACCTCGGAGAAAAGGTACTACACTGCACTGCAGTGCATGTCTCCATTAACATAAATATTATACATTCATATTCTTTAATACTAATGCTCATGCTTGTTGATTTTTGAAAATTCTGAAATGATTCGTTTGGTTAGCTCTAGAAAAAGAGACTTTATCTTTCTTGAATATTCAGCTACTTCAAAATCCTTAAGCGGTGTATGATGATAGAACAACATAGTAAGTACAAAACTGCTGTGTTGTTGTTATTTTAGCATGTCTCTGTGAAAGTCCTAATAAACTAAAAGTTTTTCGAGTTTGTAAAATATGTAAAGAGCAAAGTAATAGTATATAATATTTTTATTGTAGCAAACTACTAAACTGCGACCCTAAATCTGTTACATACTTTAAATTTTTCTATTTCTTCTGAATGCAGCTTCTAAAAAATAATATCTTGAAAATAACAACTGTATACCTAAGTTATAGTTTCAAAATGTGTGAGTATCACAACAATCACATGTCATCTCAATATAACGTAACTAGCTAGTCTATTCAACATGTATATTTTAGTACAATACTCTATGTATATAATCAACAACAATTATAATTAGAAATGGAAGACTTGGATATTTAAAATTATATTTGAGGCCTGTTTCACCACCCAACCCTTCAACTATAAGGGTCATAGACATTAACGCATACTTATAGTGCCTATAATTAAAGTCTATGCCGAGTTGTTTTTTTGCGTTTAAAATACTCACATACACTCATTAGATTCAAAGATCGCATCGATGCTATCACAGTCTATCAATCAGAAGAGATTTTTTATACAATTTAGGTAAGTCAACATTTTTAACGAGTACACGTAATCATAATTGCCTACTGATCGCTAGCCAGTGTCATAAGTAAGATTATGTACTCGTAAAACACAAATTCATATCGGTACTTTACTGCGTTTTGTTTTTTAAATTTTACTGTTATGCTCTTAAATGTCTCTTCTGATTTATAAAATAAGCTAATAAATACTGATTATTTTTAAATTTGCAACCTCAAGACTCCAGTCTGATAGTCCCTATTTTGAAAGCTGTGGTGAAACAGGTCCTTATGGTTTAGTATACTCCACCAGTATTTATTATTTTCTATAAAGTAAATTGTAAATTATGTATTTATTAATATACATATGATTCTTGATTTTATGTAAAATCTAAAAGTAAAGTTCTTTTTTCACAATAAAATTGGAGTACTTTAGAACATATAGAATTTAATTTGATTTCTACTACGATACTTAAGATTAATGTAAATATTATCGAAATATGTTTTTGATATTTATACGTTATACATGCAAAGTAGGTTGCTTACATAATAGCATCATTATTACTGGAAGACTTCGTTGTTATACACATCTAAAACATAATGTATAATTTGTCTGGAAGACCTTGGATATACTTAATAAATATTTATATATCTAGTTTCAGTTATAACTATACATACGCTTTTGGAATAAAAACGATCGTGTAAAGGAGTCAAGGCGATGACTTTTCAAAGACTATCTTAAAACAAATAAAGTACAATCTTTCATGTTACACACTTAACAGGGAAATGAAATGTTTAAAAGTTGGCAACTGTTAATGTAAAATATAGCTTAAATAAAATGACATTGTTGTTATAAATGAGGTTTGGCAACTCTTACAATATTTTGCAACCGCTATCCTTGAATTTTGAATCCGTTACCTTCTAGACTGTAACATTTAAAATTTTGTAAATAAATAGGTACATACATGAACTCGCGAAGGAGATGGCAGAGCGCGCCCGGGAGAGATTTAGAACTCTCCCGGACCGCCGAGCCCGCAACTTGCTCGCCGCGCATCGCAGGCGACTCAGGCGCCGGAGGTCGCTTAACGACCTCCGTCCTCCATGAGCGCAGGCCTGGGGGTGGCGGGTGAGGCCGCCTGTCACCCCAGCAGAAGAAGGCCGGGACGGTGGGGCGACTAGCGCCCCGCCCCCAAACCGGGGCAAGACGGGGACACCGTGGTTCCCAAACCCGAGGGGGCCATCTCGAAACCGGAGATGGCCCAAGGTCAGTCGGGGTGCGAGGGATATGCTCTATGGGTAACCTTACACCCCGGCGTCTGTACACCCGAGACGGCGTGCGGTTTTAGTCGGTTCAAGCCCGACATAACCGCCCCCGCTGGCAAGGGATTTCCGCACACAAAAAAAAAAAAAAAGGTACATACATGAAGACAAACATTGTTTACGAAACAATTAAAACAAAACTATATCCTGCGTTCTTTCGTATTTAGGTTCTTTACCAGTAGGCAGTTGTTATTTTAATTTAAAAACTGGATGTATGTGCGAATTTGTTCTGGGTAGATTCCCATTTAAAATGCAATATCATTTGCCTACAGAAATCTCATACTCAAATAAAAAGTTGTGTAAAATTTCAGCAAAATACCTTTAGCAATTTAGTGTAGTTAAGGAAAAACAAATAAACAAACAATTTGCCAAACATTATGCCGTCAGTGATATTTGACCCCAAAACGGAATGAAGAATATAACCTAGGTATTGCTTTATTTCTAGTCTATTTTATTGGGACAGTATTATTAATAACTCAGGTTATTATTGTTACTAGACAAATAAAGTAAGGACTGCTAAACACTGTAGATCATACCTAAGTTAGTCAAAAATCTATTTTCCCCATATACTAATTGACCTAAGATACAAAACTTATTGATAAAGGGTGGTGCTTAACATCAACAGCTAAAACATTCAAACTTCAATGATATTTATATTCATTTGATTGTGAATTTTAAACCGCTCAGCATCGACAGAATACAATATGCGATGTACATATAAGTCTAAAAATAGTTCAACAATGCCGGTCTAGTACGATAGATTAAAACGGCAGGCCTATCTTAAAAGCCTTAATGAGGGCCGAACCAGAATCGTACATGCCTATAACACCAAAAAGTACACCGAGGCATATTATGAAATAATCATAAGCGATTTTTGTACTCTCCAACTGATTACCCTTCAATTTGAGATGAAAGTACGCTGGCCAGATGAAACTCAACATAGTTCCTGTAAAACTGCCGATAAAGCCCATCAAAATAGCGAAATGGGGAATAAAAATTGCCATCAAAATTGTAAACATTATCACTCCTAGCCTCCAAGCTAACCCCCAGACTTTCAACTCTCCATCAAGAGCATAAATTACAGGAAAAAATGTTTTAGGTTTACCTCTAAAAAGAGCACGTTCAAGCAAATCACACGCCGCGTAATAAGGTAAGGGATAGCTCAGCCCAGCCTTGACAACCAGAAAGAAATTTACAAGTCCTTTGAATCCAGCTGAACGAAGATTATTCGTGATAACTTGCTGAGTATCGTTTTGGAAAGTCAAAAAGCATAGATAACCAAAAATGGATTTAAAAGCTGCAGCTGCGATATGCGACCAATCTAACATCCATTCAAATTTCGACCGATCTTCCATATTACCTTCTAACGTAGGTAAAAAAATCTGTGAGGTGTAGGAGAAAACAATGACGCCCAGACTGATTGGGAAGGTTTCAAAATCCAAACTCCACTTAACTTGTCCCCAGCCCCAATCTCCGATGTTGAGAATACAGTAGCCCAAAACAATAGCATTTATTATCAAGTGACTCATGGTGCACCAGAATGATAGCATACTGACACTTTTTAGAGATTTCAAAAAGGCGAGAGGTAAAAGGAATATTCCAATTAACATCATCCAAGAACGACCGTCAATGGCTCCATCCGGGAATGTACCAATCATTAGATCTCCACACACCACAACATACAGGATACAAGTCATAAGCAGTTCAATAATTTGAGCGAGATTCACGATTCTAGCGCCGTATTTTCTGCCAAAGCATTCCTTCGCGATACTGACGTAAGAGTCACGTACTCTGACACGCTGGCCTGACACTGGGTCGTCTTCGTAGAGGCATTCGACAAGGATCTTACCAGTATAGCAGCAAATATGGGCGATACCGATCATAGCTGCGATGGCCCAGTATCCGCCTTGGAGAACAGCAAATGGTAATGACACTACGAACATTCCCTGTAAAAGATGACAGAGTTTTAGCATGGATTTGTTTGCATCTCTTTCTTACCACGTCAATTTCTGTATGTGTGGAAGTGAAGTAAGGTATTGCATGTACCTGAATGGCATTGGTGACGTTCCATGCTGCCTGGTATTCATTTATCTTCGCACCTGGTTTACCACCAGCTTCTTCAAATCCACCCTCCTCGGATGAAGCATAAAAGTCGACGCTTTGCATGCTTTGGGTTCTGGAAACAGGTGTATATAATATTGAACACCAGCGTTTTTATTAGCTGTGTTTTTCTTATAATCTCAGAGATATTTACCTAGGTGCCTGTCCATCTTGTTGAGGATAAGTATGTTGATAGCTGGTGAAAGTATCTTCAGCTTGCAATGCACCGCTCAGAAATGGATTAGTAGGATTTGTGGACTGATAAGTCGGTGACGTAGTCTCGTTCATTGTTGATAATTCGCAGCTTTCGCCCATGTTATCTATAAAGAATATAATTTAAAAAAAGAATATAATATAATTAATCATTTCGTCTGTTTAGATTACCGTTAAACATTATGTTATTTTCTAAAATACAGGGTTATTAATCACAGACTCCTATAACCCTTGTTCCACATTCATGTTGTAAGATTTTTAACATATACAGTCGAATATATACCCTAACAAGGTAGGCAGAAGTGCTTTAAATACGACCCATATTCCGTCAAATATGTTTTAGGTCGCATGTAAGAGAGGCGAGTTGATTGCCATTTTTTTCCCCCGACAGAATGGGCTAATAAAAATTTGCCTGTTCTGGTAACCTAATCTGCACTGACCTCATGCACATCAATCGGATTTACTTACTGCTGGGAAACCAATTTGTGTTCCAGTGTCTCTCATAAAGCTGCAACTTCTAGCAATTCCTATCCACATGATATTGTCGGAAGTTTACGCGATGTAACACATTGAAATAAAACTATGGTCACGGGGAGAGTCTCCCCGTGACCATGGCTGCTGAACATCAACCGAAACGTCAGGTTAATTTAAATAATAAAATAACATCAAATAAATCGAAATGGATTTAATCCTATCTACTTATATAGTTAATTTATTATATGTTGTTGTGTTGTGTACCATTTATATATAACAATATATCGATTTTCCACAGTGACCTTTTCAATCTTACCTAAGTTAGCGAATCTCACGTTTTGTGGAGGGCGCGGAGGCGGGCCTGCTTTTTCGGGTATCTGCTGACGTACCGTCTGCATCGTGACGTCCAGGACATTCCTGAGAGGTGGTAACTTGAACCGACTCAGATTTATCATCTTGAAGTAATTATGTCACCACTCTTGCTCAGAATTTTATAAGAGACAGTATTGACCGCGACTTACTTTTGTAAAATTATATATTCTTTATATTACGTAATATTCTTTAGTAAATAACTTTAAATTGACATCAATGGGAAGACATTGATTTCCAATAATAGCAATATTTTATATTTACTTTTTAAATTCACATTAATTTTTAATTAACACTAATTTGGAAGACTTCTTTACACTACACTATTTTATTCGTAATTACATTATAATTTGAAAGTGCCTTTGATTTTATGAGCAGCCATTTTATTTACTTTTTATGGTTTCTCAACCATATTTCAGTGATATCTTTTAAAAAAAAATTACGGTAAGCACTTATAGTTTTCACTGAGTTATTTTTTGGTGTGTAATTGCTGATTTTTGTTGGTTTTTACCATTTTTAATGGAGTTTTCTTCGATACAATGGCTACTCGGCACGGTGTCTCGTTCAGTGGGGTAGGCGTTTCATCTCTACGGCGCGAGGATGCTGCGCGGTGTGGCGATCGATAAATTGAGTATTAAGAGAAAATTTCTCACGGGACACAATGTTCATTTTCGTTTAGAATGTCGCGTTCAACATTTAATATCTGCAATTGACATTTAGCTTTTAATATATTGATAAGTACCTACCTATTAGATATTACAGAATGCTTAAAAATGAGTAGATTTTACATGAAATGTTATTATAAGTTTTAATGTCCCACTTTGCAACCACTTTGTACAAGATTAGCAAATATTTTGTATACAATTTCTTGTAGGTACAAGGTAATTATTATTATTAGCTATTTTTGATAAGTGTAGCTCTCACGCCTTCATATCTATAAGGGGTAGGCAGAGATGTATTACTACATACTCGTTTTGTAACGTCTAACATATATCGATCCTAATACCCTAACCCTAATCTTAAAGGTAACTGGGTTAGACTAGATGCGTAAGGCGGAAGATCGGGTGCTATGGCGTACATTGAAAGAGGCATATGTCCAGCAGTGGACTGAAATAGGCAAATTGATTGATTGATTGAATCCTGACGAAAAAGAAATTAAGTCATATCGTGGTTTACCATCTTAGTCCTGTATAAAAGTACTTTTTACCTGCCAAATTGGGCTGTAAAACACATAACAGGCAATACGAAATTTTGTAATTGGCAATTACTATAATTGGTAGTTAACAGTATCTCAAAGTTACGCTTGGTCGGACGGGTGGCAGTCGGCGGTATGGCCTGCCAATGCAGAATGTTACTGTTAGTTTTAGTTTTATCATGTTGTTTTATAGTAACGGTAAGTTGATACATATTACTTAAGTAATAGTAGGTATTACAAAACTTCACAGAGCAAAGATACCAATTATCATCCTCCTAGCGATTACCCGGTTGCGTCCGAAGCTTACACATTGGAGCCCGGGTTCTGCTCATTATTTTTAAATGGTTTGCTGTGGACTTTTACGAGAGCAACTGCCGTCTTACCTCCCAACCTCAAGTGTATTATGGGGAAGCTTTAGCCGTCTGACCCTCCCCCAACGACAAGAGGAAAACCTGCACCAGAACTTCGCCCGCCAATCAGCGCGCGGGTGGTACCGGCTCTGAGGTAAGGTTGACTTGAGCTCCAAAACCTACACAAATACAAATAGTCAGTTAGAAGTGAAGCTATGAAGATCTTTTTTTTTTTAAATTATAAACTGCGCGCCCTGGCTTCGCCCTGGTGAAATTATAGCACCTTACCCATGGACTAATCAAAAATTTTCTATCATACAAATCTTGTCCTGACAAGAAGGAACACAAAAATAAAATCCAATTTGAAAGGTACTGTCGTTCGGAAGTTATGCGCATACACTTCGTCAATGGCGTCTCTATGGTAATGCATGTCTTCTTTATAATTAATTTCCAGTATCCCTATGTAATATCAAACCATCCATGCTGCATGGAGCCCAGCGAGAACCTGACGCTGGCAATGGTGATAGACGCGTTCGAAATCTATGGGCATGACCCCACGGACAAACTGGACCATCTGGCGCACTACCAGATTCAGATGATGAAGATCAAACGAGCACCTGATCAGGTACGTACTGGCTACGGCATATAAGTCATCATTATCACCGAAGCATTAGTCCCAGTTGCATTCAAAGCTTGCCATTTAGTGCCCGAGGTCTGCTCTCCCACTTTTTCTTTTAATTAGACTTTTACGAAAGCAACTGCCGTTTGATCAATGTTATTGGAATATAGGTATAGAGACCGATATACTTAGCAATCCTTAGTGGTATAAAAAAAAAAAAAAAATCTCCGTGCGGGTGCCGGGTCCATCGCGTTGCTGAGTTGGGAACTCGTGACAGTGCCTGGGACTTGCGACCCAAGTGTAGGTTTAGAAGGGGCCCCTTTTGTTGATGTACATCAACACTCACCTTCACTACCCAAGTTCCCCTCCCTGCCTAACCAAATTTGATACGAACCTACTAGTGCCGCTTTAGACATTCGTCGTAGTAATGAACTTATTGTAGCTCTCGATAGGCCTAGATCTCTAAGTAGGTTATAGAGAGATTTTGCTGGTATACCTCTCGCTCCCACTTCCACTGCATACAAATTAACCACGTAACCTTTTTGATTAATTCGTTTGTGAGATCATAGTATTTATTTTTCTTTATTGTGTGGTCCTTCGGTATATTTGTTTCCCACGGTACAGTAAGTTCCACAAGAAACACATGTTTTAACCTCTTAGAATAAAGGAATATGTCAGGTCTAGATGACGAAACCCCAACATCCTCCGGAATTTTATAGTGCTTTTCATACGTGTCGATTAGGAGTCCAATCTGGGACAGTATCTAAGATTGAATAAGGTTTGTTCCTGGATGTTATGGATGAACCTTCAGAAACAAAGTTGATATGACGTCTGTTAGTAGTCAATCATTTTTGGGCTCTAGCTACTGTCAGACTCATTGCTTCACGTATGATGATAAGCACCTTATCATGGCGGCGTGAGTATTGGCTTCTATCGAGAAGCACCCTACATCCTACTAACATGTGTCTAGCCGTCCCTATTGCCTCACCACAAGTATAACATTGTTTTTCTGTGGCCTTCCCCCACCTTACCAGATTACTCTGGTCTGGGAGGGTCATCTGAAAGGCGTTAAGATAGAATTTTAACAGGGCCGGCGATCAGTCATAGATCAAGGTGCGCCACTTGAAGGCCATCGGTATGCAGAACTCTCCCATTGTTAACCATTCATTTTGGATTTCCAAATTCATCGCGTGCACTCGATATTTATCATTTTCGTCTTGTTTTAGAAAGGACTTAATCCTGGTCCCTTTCTGGCTCTCGTACTCCCAACCCCACTCTGTTCGACCCCTATCATAAATCGTTTATGGAATACGAGTCTAGATTCAAGCTAGGACGCGTTATTATCTTTCGGGATCGATTATCTTGTTGGTTCCGTAACATGGTAAAAGTTCTGATTACCGTGTAGGGCAAAGTGTTACTAGGTTTTTCTGTTAATGAATTGAAATTGAAATGATTTCGTGAAGTGTGTAAGGTCAGAGCATATGGCGGGCTGTGGCCTCTACTGCCTACCCCAGAGGGAAAAAAGCTCAAAAAATTAATAACTTCTCTTTTCCTTGATTTTGTAATATTAAAAAAAAAGTCTAACGCACTCCTGCGCTATTGATCTGATACACGGTTTCATAACGTAATACAAAAGATACAAAACTTAGAAGCGGAATCCGTTTACGTAACTGATGTTATAGGTTATTGAAAATGGCTCACAGCCAACTTATGTCACAACTGTTCTCAACAAAGATTTTGCTAAAGAAAAGTTAATAAGTGGAAAAGCGGTTCTCTCATCATGGCATAGTATAAAACAACATTTCTCTGCTTTCTTCTTCCAAACCACAAAAACACTATTAACACGGTGAAGGCAAAATTACAGTATCTGTTTTCTTTGTTTTCAGTATATCATAAACGAACTTGTGCACATAGCAACTGATCATTTGGCGAGATTCATACATATGCACATTAAGGAGTTAAAGGTTTGTATTCATGCAAATAATTGTGTAACAACGATTTTATACAAAATCAAAAAGTTAACATCCTACCTATATGATGATCAGCGGTTACCGCGGTCTGTGAGCTAACTCCCTCACTCACTTACCAACTACGGAGGAGAAACGGGAGATTAAACCCACAGGAAATATATAATACTTCTTAATGTGAATATTCAAAGAGACGGCACATTCGAGTTTTCTAAATTCGCGTAGCACACCTAGTACGTGGCATACCCAGGGAGTAGAACACTCAGGGTGTAACAAGCCTAATGCGAAATACACGTAACACGCAGAATGTACCACACGTCAAGCGTAGCACACGTAGAGCGTAGCGAGCGTAATTCGAACTCCTAGGGCATAACACACTTAGTGCGTAGCACACCTAGCGCGTAGCACTACTAGTGCATAGCATTGAGTCAATTATGTTTCGCAGAGAAAAAAGAGGAGGTAAAATTGAAAAGACAAGGACGAAAGGCATTCAGTGTTCTCATAAACCGTATCAAAATCAGTATACTGCTTCTTCACGTGAATGTTAAGAGAGTGCCTAGTGCGTGTCCAAACCCAGGGTATAGCACACCTAGTACGTAGCGCACGTAAATCGTAGCACTCCCAGAGCGTAGCACACGTCGTGCGTAGTGCGTCTAATTCGTAGCACTCCTAGAGTTGTCAATGTTATCGACGTTATCGAGTGCCTTTCACGCTAACTCCCTCACTTAACTTTAGAACTTTACGAAGGCTACTAAGAACATGAGTCTTCACTACTATATAGAACTTGAACAAAATAACCTTCACCTCGAACAATATTTGTAAAGGTTTGTGTGTTTAGGATCCGTAATGCTTTTCAGTAATATAAAAAATCGATTTCGAGTCTCCCTCAGATGATATAGTACACTTCTAAAGCACTATGAATTTAAACTGTTATTTATGTGACACCTCCAAGACAGCCTTCATGGCTGTCTTGGAGGTGTCTCCTGCATGCTGCCATCTGCAAAGGCAAGGGGAGAAAGGAAAGGAAGGGAGATATTAAATTACGTAGTATAATGTCGAAATTAATTATAGTACTTTGTAGTGTTATTTCCCCAATGTGATGATAAAAGTATAATAAACTATCGATATTCTAAAGATTTAGATCGGAAAAAGAGAACATCTAGGACGGGACTCGAACCCGCGACCAGTCCCTTACAGGGGGAATGCTCTGACAACTGAGCCACCTCGTCGCGGGTTCGAGTCCCGTCCTAGATGTTCTATTTTTCCAATCTAAATCTTTAGAATAAAGTAAGCATACAAAATGCTTAAAAAAGTAATTGAAACTATCGATAGTTGAAAAATAAAAGGGTCAAAGCGACAGCAGTTAACAGTAAAATAATTGAGCTGAAGAGTATTTATAATATCGTTTGGATCCTTTTCTCTTTGAAAAGTCAAGTGAAAAGTCATATTTTGTTTATTAGGCATCGTTATTTTGTTCGCCTAAAAGTGAAACATCGCAGAGTTATCAATGCTATTTTTTGCTTGTAGGTATTATTAATAGCTTTAGATGATACAATTGACAATATGCTGACAATGTACGACAATCATAACGCTATTAAAACTGAGAGAGTGGCTACATACAACAGTATGGCAGGGGGAGCTGTTCCTGCAGAGTTTTATATGAGTCAAGGTAAAGTAAATTACTAATAAGGTACCTCTATGGCGTAGTGGTAGAGCGTTCACCTGCTAAGTCAGAAGTCACGGGTTCGATTCCCGCTCAGTGCAAATATATTAATAGTTTGGCAGGAAATCAAGGGAATGGGGCGCTGCAGAATTTTATGAGCAGCCAGAAAATATCTAAAGAGGCACGACTGGCCGAACATGAGGAGTGCTCGTCCCCACACTTATGTATGGTAGTGAATGTTGAGTGTGGTAGAAGGAGCATGAAAGTAAACTGAATACTGTGGAAGTGAGAAGTCTGAGAAGTATAGCTGGAGTGGATGATGGACAGAGTGACATCTATACTATCATAGAATTGTAAATTAGTCGTGTTTTTACATTGGAGATATTAAAAAAAAAAAACTTGAGTTGAACATGATGACAATGAACAATTTTGCACACAAAAATATTTATTGGAATTCTTGTCTGTTTATCTGTTTGTTCGCGATGGACACAAAAAATACTGAAAGAATTTTGATGGGGATTTTCTATTAAAAAGGTCTTGGTCAGATTTAAAATCAGGTCCGTAACTGAGTTTCGAGAGACATATGTTAGATTATTGGAATATCGACTGAAATATTGTGCGAATAGAGTTTATTGCGAAACAACTTCTTGTTGCCAAACGCTGTTTCGACTGAACGATTCTTCGAATTTTTAAGAATCAATGGGCTGATGTTTCGCACTTCTTGCCTCGCTCGGCTTATATTCCAAAAATAAGTAAAGGAAGAGCGAGCGAAGCGAGCGTGCCGCGGCAGCGGCCGGCGAAGCGCTAGAACCACTAGGCCGGAAAATTTATGGCAAGAAGTGCCATCTATGAAGAGATGTCTCTGTGTAAAGTGCTTCCTATGTACCGAGATGTCTACAAACAATGTTTTGAATTTAACATTCGAAACATCAGTCCATCGATTGATAAATATTCGAAGAATCGTTCAATCGAAGCAGCGTTTGGCGACAAAAAGTTGTTTCGCACAATCTTTCAGTCGATATTCCAATAATCTAACATATGTCTCTCGAAATTAAGTTACGGACCCTTTAAATTCTTCTGTATTTTTGATTGCAATTGGTTAAGTAGAATCAGAGATATACCCAAAAACGATACCCAACCTCCTCGCGGGCATCAGCTACTAGCACTTATAATTCTTCATCATCATCATCATATCAGCCGTAGGAAGTCCACTGCTGAACATAGGCCTCCCCCATTGACTTCCATTTCGACCGGTCTGTAGGCAGTGGGCAGGGCACATAGCTCGGAGAACCGATGGCCGATGGGGCAGAAAGGTTCTTGAGTGGTGACCACGTGACGGCAAGCGCAGCGTAGGAAGGCCTCCCGCAAGGTGGACAGACAACCTGGCAAAGAGCGCAGGGACTCGGTGGACACTTATAATTACTCTTTTATAATTTCTTTCATAAAATGGCAATAAAAACTTTACTAAACGAGTTTGAAAGTTAAAATATATCCCCATCTTTGTCCTGTCTACTGAATAAACAGGACAAAGATCGAGGGAGAAGAACAGACGAGGATATAATTGAATACCGTTACCAAAACCATCTTGACGTAATTGATTAGCTTTTTTTCAGAATTCTACTGCGGTAAAAACGTGTATATATTTATATCGGAGCTCTACAGCGACATATACAACATGGGTAAGGGTCCCAGCCCCTATTGCAAGGGCAGGGCATTCCATTTCATTGGATTCATACACTTCATGGATGAAAAGAGATACTTTTTAGAGGAGGATCCCAATATAGTATTCTCGACGGAAAACTATATCCATGGCCTAGAGTGTAATAATGGAGTGTGTATTTTCAGGTAAATATCTTTTTGAAGACTAGCTAGACTAGACTGAGTAGACTAGCTTGATTTAAGCGACGGCCTCTGTGGCGTAGCGGTAGTGCATTCGACTGCCACGTCAGGGGGCGCGGGTTCGATTCTCGCTCAGTGCAAATATTTGTATGCATGAATATGTCTATTTGCATTGGTCTGGGTGTTTCTATGTATAATATGTATGTATTTACAAAAAAACAGTATTTAAGTATGTTTACCCGCATTCTGGAACCCATAACACAAGCTAGTTAAACTATGCTTACTTTGGGTCTAGAAAGCGCTGTGTAGAATGTCGTAGAATATTTATTATTATAATATTTATTATTATTTAACTAAAAGAATAAAACGAAGCGATTGCTCTTCCAAGAAAACTTTTCTGAAAAAAATATAGCCAATGATATTGTAGGAAGTTTACGAGAATATTATAATATTACACACTAGTAGTGCCCGCTGTAACGTCCACGTGTAATTCCCATCCAGTTCCCGCAGCCCATAGGAACCTATGCCAGGGCTAAAAAGTTGTTATGAAAGGTGTTATTTCAGACTATAATTTATTCCTGTAGTTAGCAAATCCTCAGCCTGATCCTTTTCAGTCGTTTGAGCGTGTATAAGTAACAACATCCAAACATCTTCACAAACAAATATAAAGCCGTTATGAAGAAAAGGCACAACTAACAATACCAAAAATATGGAATAAAAGAGTTTAAAGTTTTTCAAGGGTTTTTTTTTGGCGGGGAATACCTTGTGTGTATCATTAAGAGAAAAAAAACATTCATTAAGGTACACTAATAGAATTCCTAGCCAAACCATATATAGAAACATATTTTATTTATTGTTTTTATAAGGTTTGGAAGCGTCGGTAGCTTAGTGGTTAAGGAGTCGACCTTACGATCGAGAGGTCTCGGGTTCGAATCCTGGCCATTACACTACCGACGTGAACCCACTCCTAACACAAGCAATTTAGCTTAGCTGGAGGGGTTAGGGGGAATATTAGTAATTTCGGTTACTAATATTCTTTAAAAAAAAAAAAAAAAAACAAAAATTACAATTTTACCTTCCATCTAAACAACAAAATTATAACTAAACTGTATTTATATCATTTAAAAGGCACAACTAACCAGAAAAGTCCTTTCTTCACACTATGATTTTAGTTCTGATCACTCGTGACTTTTCTTCGTAAAACTTTCATTATTAATTTTTCTTTTTAATTATAAAGGAATATTTGCCTCATCATTGGAACACTTTAAAAATAAATATTTTTTTAATAAAAAATGGAACGGACTTCCAATAACAAGAAGGGACTAAAAAATGAAAAATAGCGGAATTACATATTTCATTCAAAAGACAAAATTGCTCATAAAACTTTCCTGTTGAAGTCGGTGTGTACGCATTTGTGTTTTTAGGTGTCTTTTTAATTTAATAAATATCAATATCGTTGTCAGATGTGCCTTTTGGGCTTAGTATATTTCCATAGATTGTAAAGATAAAATTCCACAAAAATTGGGTAGATATACCTTTTTTTACTGATTCTATTATATATATACAATTAATATATATATATATATATATATATATATATATCAAATCAAATCGAAATCATTTATTTCGGATTGTACATCCATAAATATGTTAGTAAAATGTCTTACACTAATGTTAGTAATAAATTATATATTTAACTCAATTTTGAAAAAGTGTTAGATGTGCCTTTTTTCATATCACGGCAGTATAGAGCATGTTAACTATCTGAGGTTTTATTTCAAAACTTACCTATACCACAGGCAAAATAATATACTTCAGAGTATGATCTAAATTCTCATATTCTAGATTTCCTTTCAAGAAGAGTCTGCAACACCTCCGTGATGTATCGACTCTACCGAAAGCGATAGTGAAGTGCGGCACGGAGATGTATAAGCTGCCGCCGCTGACCGCTGCCTCTTGCATCATCACTTCCGGCTCCTTCATTCTCGACTTCAATATACAGGGCGTTAGATATAGACATCATGATTATTTGTTGGTAAGTTCACAAATACATCTCATCATCATCACAGTGTAATAGTTTGACAAATTAATGCGTGGACACTTCCATGGTTCACACGGAATGGGCCCGAGGTACCCCCCTCTACTAGTATTTCTTTTGATTTAGGTTTGGATTGTTTATTTTTGCGAGAGCGAATGGCGTCTGACTTCGAGGATAGCCAAGTGCCTCGTCCGTGAATCAGCAGGTGTACCCACTAAACTGCTTTCTACTTATCATTAAACGCAGGGCAGGTTGATGATGATTAATTGGAAATAAAAAAGAAAATTACTTGCAGATTTTACCAAGCGGCCATGCTTATTACACCAAAGAGAAGTTTTCACCCCTGGTCTGCGATCACCACGTGTGCGAGTGGAACTTCACCAACTTCTATGGCGGTGAGTCTAACACAGTTACAATCATTTTTGACACTCTTCAACATACTCAATCTTATTGAAATAAATTTTGATAAAAAGTGGTTTAAGTTCTTACATATTTTTAGAATTTTTCACACCCTATATCACAAACATACACATACGCACATACCCTTACACACACTCACACATACACATATATAACACACACATGCACAAACACACAACCCACACAAAAATAAATAAACACACGCACAAAGATACACATGCTTTTTACCATAACGATATTACCTACATTGTAGTCCTGCTCGTGTTAAAAAGTGTACCAGCATTCAAATCTAAACTGTTAGTCACTGTAATAAGATTAGTTACTCCAATTCAGGTCCATTCATAATCCCGGGTGACCCGGGTACCGGTTTGTCACCCGTGCCTCCGTTCATCGAGCAGACAACGGAGATGTTCATCACTCCAACCACTGACACCAACGGTGATGATTCGGCGAACATTACGTGTAAGTCTAAACATACTTCCTACTTACCATGGGTTTCCTGATAGACTACTTCACTGAATCACCCCCATAATCTAGTCTGTTCCACCAGTTACACTAAGATCTTCGGATCCCCGCTCCCGCAAAAACCAAGTAAACACATTATGGAGAAGTAGGAAAGCAGACTCCGGATTCCGAAGTGGAAACTTTGAATACAACCGGGAAGTGGGTTCACATGGGTAGTATTATTGCCGGGTTTCGAACCCATACGATATTTCGATCGCAAGTCTAACGCCTTAGCCGCCGCTCTTATTTGGTTCTTGACGTAAAGGGACCCTTTTACATTATGTATTACAGATACATTGGACGGTTGCTGGTATATGTTCCCACCGAACTACGGATCCATCGCTGGCATCAGCTACCTCGACCCGCTTACCGTCAACGAGTATCGCTTCACTTGCCAAGGATCTGGCAACAAGGTAACTAATTAAGTATTTATTAGTGTAAACAGCACAGCAGTTACATAGGTACTTATATACCATGGTCACATGCTTACAAGGTTTTAAATCGAGACAACGATAAGAAATTCGTTGGGTTTATAGGGCCATTTTAAGACCTTCGGGGCTCAAGCCAGCATCATCTGCAAGCCGGTAAACCTCCTGACTGACGGACGAGGCTCTGTCGTAGGTTTTCCTGTCGTGGTGGAGTGATCAGGGGGGGCATCGTAAAATCCAAAATAAACAAAAATAATGGATACAGGACAATGACTCCTATGTCTGACTGGCTGTTAGGGGTAAAAAAAATTGATGTAGATGTTTAGACACTGTCATAGCCAAAGAGTATATTAAATTTATTTTATACGATTTAATATGAGATCATCAGATGTCAATTTGTAAAGTAGTGTAACGGTGCCAAAATTATGAACTAAGGTGAGGCGTCCCATATCCCTCCGTCGTTCGCACCTCACCCCCGAAGTGTGATACACCTTTTGTTCTGAACTTCTCGTCTAGTATACATAGAAGTCATTTATAGAGGAGTAGGGGAGTAGATCCTGGGCTCCAAAGTGCAAGCTTTGGATGCAACCGGGATTGGTGCTCAGATGAAGAAAACTTATTAACTATACTCTAAAATAACGTTTTTAAAACGTGTGATTTCAAAATTTACGGAAACTTATTAAAAATTTAAATTTAATCTAATTGAAACGCAATCAAACCATGAGTGGTTTTAAAGTTCTTATATCCTCACGAAAACGTAGGTAGGGTTTGTTTTGACAGATCATGCGTTTTTACTTTCTAATCGAATTGAAATCACGCGATTTGAAAACAAGGCGTTTCTGGATCGGGCCCCTGAGTGTAAATCCTTTGCTGAACCGCATTGAATATGTTTGATTCTTAACACACATCTTTGGTGTCCCACAGGGCTTATACTGGTACCCGCAATGGATGGGAGCGTCTCCTCATCACCCGTATCCTCGTTCTGGTGACGCCCAGACCAATATGGGACATCCAGTGGATCCTATATACTATCCTCACCAACAGGGCCAGCAGCCACCTGCACTTGTCATGCCAAACAGAAATTAAATATAAGGATTATTGTTATAATATTTGTTTTTATTTCTCCTACAGATGTTAATATTTTCTGAGACATTTTTTATTATTAAGAATTTTTGAGATTCTTGTTTTACTGGTTTTGTTTTTTCGTTTCATAGATATTTACTTTTCGCTACAATACCTACATCTGGTTTCACGATTAAAATGTTTGAATTGTAATCTGTTGTAATCTGAGGCTTATCAAATCTTAAGTAGGTAATACCTGGTCCCTTGTTTCATGTGCTCACATACAGCAGACTTTGTTGAGCGTTGGTGTTTTATTTCAGCTATGTGTTCTTTGATGCGAACGTTTCGCTTGGTTTGAGCAATATAAGTGAGCCCATAGTCACAGTCTATTTTATAGACCCCTGCATCTTATTGCCAGATGGTAAAAAATGACTTGTTATCGTTGGCGGCTTGAAGTATGTGTTAATTGAAGCTCGCTTCAGGCAATCGTACGTATGGTATGGTAGGATGGCAGGCTGGCGTTCGCTTGGGAGTAGCGTGATGATATATAGCCTGTGACACTCACAAATAATGTGGCTTTCTATTGGTACGAGATGTTTCAAAATCGGTTCAGTTGATCCAGACATCTTCTTAAATCATCTTCATAAACTTTACCTGTTTATAATATTAGTATAGATAGAAGAATACGCAAATACTAACGCTTAATTAGGCCAGATGGATCTAAAGTTAAAATTAGCATCATCTTCCACTGCCACTTCCATAAAAGCCAACATAAACCAAATAATAGAGTTGTAGAAGGCGCTTCACCGTAGCTAACGGCGAAGTATGTCAAAGCCTGACTGTGGTGCCGGGGAACCAGGGACGCCTTAGTAATAATCCTGGGACCCCGACGGGCCCTGGCCACCAACATGGGCGACTCTGGTCTGTTGTGTTGTCGCGCCACTGGTACAGCGCCGAAGGGCTGTCGCATCCAGCTCCATTGGAGGGGTACCGGATAACAAGGGGGTGTTTCAGCTTCTATGGAGACAGTGCGGTACCACTTTATGATCCTGGAATCCCTCACCCGCAAAGACCGAAGAATTGCTAGTCCTTGGAGCCATATCAATTTCCCTCCCCTTTCTCCTATTTTACTCCTTTGCATAGAAACCCACGAGTAACACTTTTTTTACCAATATGGGACATCCAGTGGATCCTATATACTATCCTCACCAACAGGGCCAGCAGCCACCTGCACTTGTCATGCCAAACAGAAATTAAATATAAGGATTATTGTTATAATATTTGTTTTTATTTCTCCTACAGATGTTAATATTTTCTGAGACATTTTTTATTATTAAGAATTTTTGAGATTCTTGTTTTACTGGTTTTGTTTTTTCGTTTCATAGATATTTACTTTTCGCTACAATACCTACATCTGGTTTCACGATTAAAATGTTTGAATTGTAATCTGTTGTAATCTGAGGCTTATCAAATCTTAAGTAGGTAATACCTGGTCCCTTGTTTCATGTGCTCACATACAGCAGACTTTGTTGAGCGTTGGTGTTTTATTTCAGCTATGTGTTCTTTGATGCGAACGTTTCGCTTGGTTTGAGCAATATAAGTGAGCCCATAGTCACAGTCTATTTTATAGACCCCTGCATCTTATTGCCAGATGGTAAAAAATGACTTGTTATCGTTGGCGGCTTGAAGTATGTGTTAATTGAAGCTCGCTTCAGGCAATCGTACGTATGGTATGGTAGGATGGCAGGCTGGCGTTCGCTTGGGAGTAGCGTGATGATATATAGCCTGTGACACTCACAAATAATGTGGCTTTCTATTGGTACGAGATGTTTCAAAATCGGTTCAGTTGATCCAGACATCTTCTTAAATCATCTTCATAAACTTTACCTGTTTATAATATTAGTATAGATAGAAGAATACGCAAATACTAACGCTTAATTAGGCCAGATGGATCTAAAGTTAAAATTAGCATCATCTTCCACTGCCACTTCCATAAAAGCCAACATAAACCAAATAATAGAGTTGTAGAAGGCGCTTCACCGTAGCTAACGGCGAAGTATGTCAAAGCCTGACTGTGGTGCCGGGGAACCAGGGACGCCTTAGTAATAATCCTGGGACCCCGACGGGCCCTGGCCACCAACATGGGCGACTCTGGTCTGTTGTGTTGTCGCGCCACTGGTACAGCGCCGAAGGGCTGTCGCATCCAGCTCCATTGGAGGGGTACCGGATAACAAGGGGGTGTTTCAGCTTCTATGGAGACAGTGCGGTACCACTTTATGATCCTGGAATCCCTCACCCGCAAAGACCGAAGAATTGCTAGTCCTTGGAGCCATATCAATTTCCCTCCCCTTTCTCCTATTTTACTCCTTTGCATAGAAACCCACGAGTAACACTTTTTTTTTTCGTAAAATCGAAATCCCTTCGGATACCCCCCCACCGGCCAGCGGGGGTGGTTATGTCGGGCTTGAACCGACTACCCACGAGTAACACCTATGGTGTTGCTTGCGTTCATCGGCCACGGTAAGCGCTTACCCTTATAATATGATAGTTTATAAGGAACGAACTGCAAAGCACTATCAAGATTCGAACTAAGCATTCAACTGCAACGTCAGAGGTCGCGTGTTCGATTCCCGCTTCTATATGATCTGGGTGTTTCTATGTATAAAATCTATATATATCTACTCCAGTTTGTTTATTCGCATTCTAGAACCCAAATGACAAGCTGTTCTTAGTTTTATCTGTGTAATATGACCTAAACTCTAGAGCAAGATCCAAATAAAACTAATACATTACGATTTTTAATAACTTTTATTCATATTCATAATAATCATAATTTACACAAACATAACGGTACCTACTGTCAACTCATGGGATTTTATAACCTAAATATATTTAAAATAAAGTTCCAGTTTCAAGGTAGGATAATTTTTACATATTGCACTTAATTTTAATTTCCAAAACCAAACGTTTAAGTTATGGTTTTCTCATGACAAAGAATGCCTTGCCAATATTTAAAATTGACAATCAAAGTAGTGTTGCAAACCACAATTATTGATAAAACACATTACAAAAAAAAACAAATTTAAAAAAAAGGTCAACACTTCATAAAAAAGTGGTAATTTTAGCAGCCACCACTACTTTTACTTCAATATATCTAAAATAAACACAGAATAATCTAAAGGTATTAACTAAACAAAATATATATAGTTATAGCTATTTAATGAGGATTTACAAAAATATTACCAATAATTTAGTAAATAAAGTAAACAACCACATTATCAATTTATGCGAGCAATCAATTTACAATCGACAGACCCATCAAACGAACCGATTTATTTCCATGACAACATTTGTTACTAGCTACCGACAAATGTTGCCAGCGTTCAAAATTATCACTATTAACTACTTATAGCTAATTTCAGTTTAATCCTATGTAGTGGGATATCACACTTCAAACATTATTGTACAACTTTTAGCATTTGTAAGCTATATAAATATATGCAGCTGGCTTTTCGAAGCTTGCCTACAATATGAGAAAAAATGTTTTTTGTTTATTAAATTATACTTTTTTTTGAGGAATCTTTGAACTTTATTAAGCAATTAATATTGTGTATATTGAAGTGCTACCGTACAATGACCGCAGAATATTTCGATATCTTTGCAATAAATATTGAAAAATGTAATATCTAGTAGAATAATGTTAGCGAAATATTTAAGGTTTTGAAATGAATTGTAGGCAAGTTGAAGTCCTTAACCATGTTCGGGAATAGCTTAAATTATATTGGTATACATTAAATTATTGAAACCCATTGCTAAAAAATATTAACATAATAATTATATAGGTATTTAACTTCACCCAGATTCTCACACGGTTGTCAAACTTAACAGAATAAATACTGAATGCTCATTGGTTGTCTTGGTTAGTCATCGATCACCTTTTACCAATAAGCGTATAAGTATTTAGTATTTGAAAAAGTTGCGAGAAAGCGCGGGTAGTCAAAGCATATTTTTTTACTATGACATGAGATGGTACTACTGCCAAGTGTTAGTACTATGGCAACTCTGACCCCCAACGGAATATTCTCTGAAATTGTAACTTATTTTGTATTAAAGTAAATGCAATAGGAGAGAGGATTTATAACGAAATCGAGCAAATGTGCACTTAAACTAACAATTATTGATGATATTTTTAACATTCTACGTAAGTTTTTTATAAAACCAAGAAAAAAGCCAACCAAACTAGAGTACGGTGCCCGGCCTCTGATTTGACACGTCAGGAAGAGAGTCTGGTTTGATATTGTAAAGCGTTTTCTCTATCGCATAGGGCATAACTACAGCTTGATATCGTATTAGAGTAGTTAAAACCGAAGCTATAATTTTAATGATTATAAACAGTTTCAATTATTCTATGAAAGTATCAAAATGTCAGTTCAATGTACGATAAAGGGAACGCTATATACAACCGAAGCTAGCCGATCTCATGCGTACTCTCACTCTTCTTCCGGACGTGCCAACCAAAAAGCCAGGTACTGTAAAGTAACTACTACACACACACTGTCATAAAATATTTTTATAGGGAATATTGTCACAAATTCATGTTTCGGCGGAGTTATAAAAAAATTGCAACTGACAGCTATCTTAAGTATACAGCATTTAACTAAAATATATATCTCTAGATTACATCATGGTCAGTCATCACGATACGGTGTTAGAAGCCGAATATATTTAATGGAAATCGTTAAATACTTGAGAACTTGATGCGAGATGCAAGATTAGAATATTCGGACATTTTTCTAGAAACATCGTAATAACATTTTACTGCATCCGGCTTTTGATTTGGCACTTTCAGAAAGAAGAGTGAGAGTCCGACTAAGATCGATTTGCTTCGGTTCTGTAGAGTATTCTTTCTATCGCACATCGTACTAACAGTTTCGTACCTTTATAGCGTAGTTAAACCGATTGTTTCTAAAATAATATACGATACTATATTTTCGGTTGTAACTACTCTAAAAAGATATCAAGCAGTAGTAGACATGCGCTGTGCCATAGAAAGTACGCTCTACAAAACTGAAGCAAGCCGATCTTAGCTAGATTCTCAACGTGTCAAATCAAAAGTCGGTACTATACCTATCTTCAGTTTTGTAATCTTTTCAATATGCAAGAAAGTAAAATTATACACTTATAAATATACTACCGCGTTTTCACACTAATGCAATCTTATTCACGATTGCATTATTATTGCGTTGCTTTTATTTTATCTTGCATAACAATGTACAGGTGATTTAATGTAATTTAACATGGCATGAACGTCAACAAGGTACATTTTGTTACCTAACATATATTTATTTTTAACATCTTGCATGCTTTGGTGACTGACATTGATCCCAAAGTACCTACGTACTTGCATGATGCAAGTACCTACAGGCAAGTCGCCATGTAATTAGGCACTTGAAATCCACACAAACTAGCCTATTATGAGAAAAAATATTATTTCAAATAGGAGAAAAGAATATTATTTGACATTTTTGGGATTTATACACTTTGTAAGTGATTAAATAGGAATAAATAAAGGTATACATAGTGTAGGTAAACTAGTTTGATTTCAATATTAGACATTTTCTATATTTCGATTCCAGATTCACAATTATACTATGATTGAGCATGCTAAATGTTTACTGACATAATGACTTCTATACTGTTTAGAACAAAAATTGTGTCGTGGTTGCTGGGTGAAGCGGGAATGAGAGAGGAGTACGGGACGCAGACCTCATGAATTTTGACACCTATCTGTATAGATATAGCGCACCTTTTTATATTGTCATCTGTATGATGACGGCTATTAAAAGTTGCGGATAACATATACAAACAGAATTTTCGTTCATAGCATGCTTAATTAAAAATTATTGGGCTTCGGTCTCGACGAAAGCGGTGAGCGGCTCGTTACAGCGGTGATTCCAAACATAAGAATATAATAAGCTTTCTGTTTTCTTAGCGTCCCGCCCCCGATGACATCGAAGACGTGCATATATAGTCTCCAATGGCGTTCGTGGTCGAACCGAAGTTGAGTCATTCTCAGTGTAAAAGTTGGAAGAGATTCAACTCAATTGATCAATTCAAAAACCGGACATTATTGAGTGAAATAAATGAATGTATGACGACGAATGTAATGTCTGATTTGGTAAAGCTTAAGATGTGTGCAGTTGCTATGACGGAATAACATTGTGCGGTACAGCTGACACTTGTGCATCTACTTAAATCAAATTCATTAATAGGCTTAACAAAGCATGTTTATGGCCTTATTGGTATGGACGTTAGCGGTAACCACTTAAACTATATCATTGTGCAATGACTACTATGTATACTACTAGAAAAGCAGTTCAGAAAGAAAAAAAATCCCACGGTTCCTGAGTGAGGCGGGAATGAATTTTGAATTCATTATTTGGAATGATGTGAAGACGCGATGAAATAGGTTAATAAATTTTGACGTCTATCTGTATGGCTATTGCGATGCCAAATTCGTTGTTCCGTACAGCCAGTCTAGTAGTATACATAGAATTCATTGTTTATGGTAAGACTCGATTCAAAGATGGCGACTATCCCCGCACAATGTATCCGAGGTACATTATTTTAATATATCTATGGCCGGATTGGTTCATGCTTTCTGTACGACATCATCAATTTCAAATTCCTTCTCCCAGCTTTCATCAGAATTTGCACTTGCATCATCTTTAATTTCTTTATCACCAAAATAATCTTCAACTAAATTGTTTCCACAAACGTCAGATTTTGGCGCCATTTTAGGAGAGCGGCCGTTTTTATTTTTTTTGTTGTTCATTTTGTCTCTGGTTTGTACGTTCTTTTTCTTTTTGTTTGTGCTGGTGGTTTTATCTGTATTGTTGTTGCCCAAGTCGCGGGAAGAGGTTTGTTTCGTCATTTTCTTTGTGGCGATCTCCCTTTCGTATTCTTCTAGAAGTAGTATTTGTTGTTCTTCAGTCAGTTCCACGTCGTCAGCGAAGTCTTCTGTACAGAGTTGTTACATGGGTCAAACAAAATGCTGTTATTAGCCATACGAGTTTTACATAAAAATGAACACAGGAAGTTAACTAACCCCCCTATTCATATAAAAAGTTGATTAGAGTAGAAACATTTTCATAAATGTTTAATAAGGCACTTAAGGACAGTGCCCGCTATTACATGATACATGTTAGAACATACTCTTTTAACAATTTCATTTAAAAAAAAAAGATTTTATTTAACAGAAGAACTATTATTTTGGGTAAGATGTATTACTGGGTCCCGGTCTTTGATTTCGTACGTCGGGAAGAAGAGTGCGAGTTCAGCTAAGATCGGCTCGCTTAGGATAACCTAAGCGAGCCGATCTTAGCTTTATCTTATATAAATAGCGCGTTCTCTCTATCGTACTCTATCTCACTCTTCGTCCTGAGGTATCCAATCGGAAGTCGGGTAGTAACACATCTTACCTGCTCTTCTGCAGTCTCTGCTTGGCGACATAGATATGCTCTTCGCTTTTCTTTGACCAATGAAATCGCTGAAAAAACGTGTATTGGTCACATGACACGTTTTTTCAGCGATTTCATGTCGAAGCGAAAAATATGTCTTCGCTTCTCGCGTCTATGTCCCCACGCTGAGGCAATCTGATTTTTTTGTTATGAAATGGTTAAAAGGGTAAGTTCTGACATGTATGAAATAACAAGGTATGACGTCACACCCTGTTAGATGGCTTGAAGCATGGAGATTAACTGATGGCTTTATAAAGCTCTTATACTAGATATCCCAATACAAGCAATTTAGTTCAACTGGATGCGTTAGTTGGAATAGTAATTTCGGTAAAGAAAAATTTTTTTCAAAAGTTTTTTTTTCCCAAGAAATTTATAACATCATTTTTTTTTATATTATTGTCCCGGACCATTGTTTAATCACTGATTTTGACTGCGGCGATGCGATTATCAAATGACGATATGCTAAAATTATTGAAGTTTTGAAGCAATAACTATGCTAACTTCTATAAATTTTTTAATCACTTAACTCGAGGACTAAAGGGTTTTTAAATCCTGTCCTGGAGGTCGACTTTTACCGATTTAATTTTATATGATACTAGCTGATGCCCGCGGCTACGCCTGCGTGGATGTCGGTTAACCCGACTTTTCTCATATCTCCGGTTTTACTCAACCAATTCCAATGAAACATACGGCAGATTTTATGTCTGACGAAGACCTTTCTAATAAGAAAACCGCATCAAAATCCGTTCTGTAAGTTTTACATCCATCGCGAACAAACAGTTAAACAGACAAGAATATAAAAAATTAAATGGTGTAATTTTTTTTAAAATTTTTGTCCGTTAATTCCGGTAATAAATAAAAACCGTTAATTCAACATAATCCTAGTTTTTTTATATCTCAATGTGCAGACACAACTAATTTACAATTTTATAATAGTATAGAAGATGCTAAAAGTGTTTTGATAGCATGTGCAGGAAAACATGTATTTACTATTAAGAAGTTGCAAATGAATATTCGTATAAATTTTTGTGCATAACCGTATAATCAAAAATGTATCTTGGATGTCTTCCAACTCGGGAATAATATGAAAACAAGTATTTTAAAAATATGTTTTATTTAAGAATATGCGTATTACAGAAGTTTTAATAGCTAAATGTCAAATAATACAATATATATTAGTTATATCTCTTCGTATTTAAGTATATTGTTATCGAAATATCGATACTTAGTACAACATTATATCTATATTAATATTGTAAAATACCTGTGTCATGAATCGATATTATGCCTGAAATATCGATTTAGGTACTAGAGAATAAAATAATCAACATTTAAGTGTAAATTAGTACTTTAAGATCTTATAAGGGGACAGATTCAGTATTATGACGTTTTTAAAACGTGTGATTTTAAAGCTTACGAAAACTTTTACGTTTCACTTTCTACGCGAATTGAACTCACGCCTTTTAAATACGTGGCGTTACTAAATCAGGCCCAAGGGTTGGATCCCACTTACTCGCACGCATACGTTGTTAATAATTTAGTAGCCTGTGAATTCTATCTGTGTCAGTAGAAAAATAAGTCACCCACCAGCTTCGCTCTTTACTGGGTATATGGGGACTTTTAATTTCACTGTACACTATTCTGCTATGGTGGAAAATTAAAAGGACAAAAACTATTGGGCAATAAAACATTGATAAATTAAGCGGGGCCTTGATCAGCGTAGGGGAAGAAAAGCAAGCAGCATAATAAGTTAACTCATTTATTATACTTTTATATTTATTTATTTATATGTATGTATTTATCAGAGCTTTAAATACATTATTGATAATATTAATGCATTATTATCAACAATTTGCATCATTTTCGTTTAAGTCATAGCACAGTGGGTGTACGGGATCTGAAATTCCCACTGGTGGGTGAAGAAAGTACATATGGCAATTTTTTATCATATTAGTACAGTTGAATACAGAATGAAAATAAAATAATCTACCAATATGGTTAGCCGTGCTGAGACGTGAACTTTAGTGAGGTCCAACCTTTATTCGACTTAACGACAGATATATCGATACTCGGTACATAAATCACGTGCTCTATTTACATGTCTACCCTACTTACCGTCTTCCCAAGCTACAACGTTGTCAAGTTCCGGAGTTTCGAAGGGTGTCTCGCTATCCAAACCGGATAGGACCTTTTTAGGGCTTCTGTAAATAGAAAATACAATAGATTTGGTTTGAAAAAAGTGAACATCCAGGACGGGACAATGAACCCACGACCAGTCCCTTACAGGGGGAATACTCTAACCAACTGAGCTACCTAGACACGTCCTAGATATTCAAAATTCTAGAACCATCTAACATAATTCTTGCGAACTTACAGAAACAATGGAAATGTTTCAGATTCAGATTCTCTGTGGCGTAGCGGTAGAGCATTCTACTGCTAACTCAGAGGTCGCGGGTTCGATCTCCGCTCATTGCAAATATGTCTATTTGCATTGCTCTGGGTGTTTCTATGTATAATATGTACTTATTTACAAAAAAAAGTATCTAAGTATGTTTATCCGCTTTCTAGAACCCATATGAAAAGCTCTGCTTAGTTTGAGTCTAGATGGCGCTTTGTAATATGTCCAAGAATATATATTTATTTATTAAAATAATGAAGCAATTGAGACAGGGGGTGTTATATCACCCAAACTATTCACCAACGCGCTGGAGGACGTCTTCAAGACTCTGGATTGGACTGGGCGGGGTATAAACATAAATGGCGAGTACATCTCGCATCTTCGGTTCGCCGACGACATCGTCATAGTTGCGGAGTCGCTGGAGCAACTGGGCGAAATGCTGCACAGCCGAAATGGAGCCTCTCGACGCGTCGGTCTTGGTGTGAACTTTGACAAAACCAAGGTTATGTTACGCCGAGACCGATTGCCATCGAAGGGTCGACACTCGAAGTTGTTCATCAGTATGTCTACCTTGGGCAGGTTATCCAGCTCTGTAGAAACAACTTCGAGAAAGAAGTCACCAAAAGGATTCAGTTAGGTTGGGCAGCATTTGGCAAACTGCGTTGTGTTTTTTCCTCCCCTTTACCGCAATGCCTAAAAACAAAGGTGTTCGACCATTGCGTCTTACCTGTCAAGACTTACGGTGCCGAAACGTGGACGTGAGGCTAGTCCACGACTTAAAAGCTGCGCAGCGGGCTATGGAGCGAGCTATGCTTGGGGTTTCTTTGAAGGATAAAATTCGAAATGAGGCCATCCGACAAAGAACTAAAGTCACCGACATAGCTCGCAGAATAAGCAAGCTGAAGGGGCAATGGGCTGGCCACATCTGCCGAAGGACCGATGGCCGATGGAGCAAACGAGTCCTAGAGTGGAGACCAAGAATCGGTAAACGGAAGGTAGGACGTCCTCCAGCAAGATGGACGGACGACCTGAAAAAGGTAGCTGGGATAGACTGGATGTGCAAGGCGGAGGATCGGGTGCTATGGCGTAAAATGGGAGAGGCCTATGTCCAGCAGTGGACTGCAATAGGCTAATTGATTCATTGATGAAGCAATTAGTATGCTAACTGTTCCAATAGATTTAGTTCGGAAAAAGTGAAAAGGTTGCATCCTGGATGTTCATTTCAAGTTCAATTTCATTGAAGTAAATACAATGTATTAGTTATTTAAACAGGTAAAGTCATCTAATATCATCTTTATCTTAGCGTTGTTCGCAGTTGCATGTGAGGCTTTGACCTCGGAGCCCGGGTGCCACTTACTCCTTTACCTCCCTTTGGTTTGACTGAATCGGATTTTCTGGACGTGACTGCCGTCTGACCCCTCAATCCCGAGAGGAAATCTTGCGCCAGAACCTCATCCGCCAAGCAGGTTGCAGGTGACGTTACGTTGGCTTGGCTCCGAACAGACCCGACAGAAGCAGATAGCGCTGTCGCTCTACCTACCCCAGACGGCAAACAGGTTGAGGATTTATGTATGTATTTATAAGCAAGTACTTACTGTACAATGGGTGCGGGCGCGGGTGCGGCTGTAGGCGCTGGGGCAGGTGCCGTCTGCATCGGCAGGTGGGCGAGCACAGGGTCCTGAGTGGGCAGCTCCTCTATGGGCTGCTTGCGAGCTGCCGCCGCCAGGCGATCTTGTAGCAGCGCCACGCGGAACAGATATCTGGAGAACACGTTACTTAATATAAGAGGAGGTCTTACCAGTGCTGCTCAGCAATATTGTGTTGGATCAGAAAAAAAAAACAACATTCAGAACGGTATTGAAGAATATGAGCAATGCTGCATGGTATTTACGGAATAAGTACATGAGTATCTGCAAATATACAGTAATAAAAAATACAATTATTATTAGAATTATTAGAACAGTGAGTTATAATTATCAACATACCTTTCCCAGAAGTCATCATGCGACACGGCATCAGGCACAAGCTTCTCATATTGGGACCTCAGCAGCGGACTGGACTCGAGTCTTCGGCCCGCCGCTTGGAGACTGATGAGGCCGGCCTCGGTACTCTCGAGACTGGCGCGCCAGGCCTCGAACTCTGGACTGTACGCTGGCACAATGAAAGTAGCGTCTACACGCTGTAGAGCTTCTAGTTCTTTCTGTAAATGCGAATTAGACAACTGACAACATGTGCAGTGGCTGGCATTAGATATTGGCAAATACTAGTGGCGTATAATCCTCCAAGTAGAGTCTTCTAGTTTATGTTATGTAGTTTACACATGCAATTAGGTAATAAACTTACTTTGTATGTAGACAGCATAGTGGTATCCCCTGACGACAAGATCACCTCGGTATCATCCTCATCATCAGGCTCCGGGTTTAGCACGGTGCTCACCTGACCTGGAGATTTACATCTATATGAATAAAAATGGCGCATCACTTCAAAGCGAAGTAATTCTAAAAGAGGAAGTCTAGTTTGTACCTATTTCTATTTTGCCATTATTTCAAATTAAGAAATTCGATAAATATAAACACTCTTACCTATAAAAGTGCTAAGACTCTTTTTCATTACATTCGCTGGTGATTCTGGTACATCTAACTGTAAAATAAAAAAGATATTTTTTAATAATATTAAGGCTGGCAACTTTTATTCGCCAATAGCTTGCAGCTTGTGTTATTTAATGTTTCTAATTTATTTAGTACATCTAATTTATCGTTGAGCTATTTGTGTATAGTAGTTCGTAGTGTTATCAGCGTCATCATCATCTTATCGTTGGCTTTTATGGGAGCGACCGCCTCCCAGCCCCGAGAAGAAAGCCTACGCCAGTGCCTCGTCCGTCAATCAACGAGTGTACCGATTTGCAAGCGAGGTTAGCTAGAAATTTCGTAATGTGGTTTAATCAAAGTTACCTTGAAAGTTTTGCCAATAACAGTGGATGTAGAGTTGAAGACATGGCTCGCTTCACTTTTGACCGCGGAGCCGATCTCATCTAGATCCTTCTTCACCATCGTGTACACCTCCGCTGACTGAAATACATACATATCAGTATTTATTTTGTAGAAACCATGATGCATTCACTGCCCTATGAGTCACGAACCCCGAGAGGACAGCCTGTGCCAGAGCCTCGTCCGTCAATTTGCAAACGTACCGGTTAGCAGGTGAGGTTGACTTGGACCACGAAGAGCTTGGTAGGACCCCATACACCCTCCTGCTCCTACTGCTTGATATAAGTCTTGTTAGAAGTTTAGTCGACGATCACAAGAGCGATACAAGACACGCGGTTTCAGTCTGCTGATCTTCAAAAAGCAATTTGTCTTGAGGATGCCTGGTGTAGTGGCTTTACTTGGTACTAGAGGAATACAACACCTAAGAATGGATTTCATCGGAATGGACGTCAAATGATGTTGGCTTGGAGCCTGAAATTCTTGGTGGGGTCCTATGGGTGTATAGGAGCCAGCCAATATCTTCTATCTATAGTAAGAAATTTTCTCAGATCAAGGTAGACTTCTGTTATCCGTTATGTTCAGTTTGAAAGAAAAAAAGATATCGCTGAACAAGATATAAAAAAAACCTCCTTTTTTGAAGTTGGTTAAACAGTGTGAAGATAGTGACGAAAACAACATACTATAGATTAAATTACTATAATCTAGCCCGTTGACGGCGCTAACGTTTTTCAAACTCGAAAAAATCATGTTTTTTTACAACGATTTTCCAACCTAAAACCCTGATAATGTATTGTTACAACGATCATCGATATCTCGAAAACTACTGATCGAATCTTCTAGAAATTAAAACGCATTGTTAATGTCGAAGTACTCTATCGATCCGTTTAGAAAAATCCAGAAAAGTCAATACAAAATCACAAGCCCTTTAAATACCTATACCTACTTTACCTACAAATCGCGATAACAAGGGCATTCACCTCTATCGTCGGCACGACTGTGTACGTACTTGTTTTCTCGAGAGCTCCAGTAAATACCTACTCTTCTCGAACGCTCTAGTGCCTTATCTCTAGATGATTCCGGAACATTCTACCCTCTTTATTAAGAGCTATAAAAGGGCGCCCGGCGATCGACACGAGTCAGTTTATTTTCGAAAGCGAAAGCGAACACATCTTACCGAAGTGAACCAAGAGTTATACCTGCGACTTAAGCAAAGACTGTGGACTACTGTGAATTACTGAGCGACTTGAACTGTTGAAGAGTACTGTGTGTGCTAGTATTTAGTTGTCTAGTTTATGGTGAGCGAATAAACCTCTTGTTGTGTAAACGGCATTTACTTTGTACCCCGCGCACGTAACAACTGGTGTCAGAAGTGCGATGCCGTTATTACCATGTGAAGACGAAGGGCGAATACTACGGACCAGACGTCAAGTGGAAACGGATGCTGCACGTCAACGGAGCCTTGAAGAGGAAGGGCGTCAGGCCGATACTGCTGTCTAAGCGGGAACTATGGCATCACCAGATGGAACCTCGTTAGATAGCAACATGATGACGCTGCTGGCTTCTATGCAGCAGATGATGCAGGCCAACCAAGAGGCTAGTCAACAGATGATGCAGGCCAACCAAGAAGCTGTCATGGGTAAAATCGATGCAGGCATCCATGCACTGGGAGATAAAGTGAAGAACCTTGAAGAAGGCTTGCAAAGGCTGAGTAGGGAAGTGGCTTTGAAAACTAGGGCCATGGAAGACCGCTTGCAAGAGCTTGAGAAAGAGATTGTCAGGCTAAAAACCTGCGGACCTGTTGCCGTGACCTCACCATTAGTAGCGAAGTTCGACCTAACACACTTCGATGAAACTTCCTCGTGGACAGCCTTCAAGTACCAATTTGAGATATTGGCAAAAACTAAAGCCTGGAGCAACGAGGAGTCCTTTATGGCCTTGACACTTGGATTACGAGGAGATGCCTTAGTAATACTGGAAACCCTGCCGCCTGAAGGTAGGACACTGGAGTCTCTGATGGAAGCATTAGACACACTATGGTGACAGGCACCTGGAGAAGGTCTACCGAGCGCAGCTATGGGAGAGGAAACAGAAAGCTGGTGAAAGCCTCCAGGAATGGGCTGTAGCGGTTGAAAGGCTCGTCCGTCGAGCCTACTCATCGACACCCGTGATGATCGAGCCCACTGTACTGGAGGCCTTCCTAAACGGTATACGGGACGCAGAAGTGAGAACTAGTGTACAGTTGTGTCACCACCAGACCTTAAAAGAAGCACTGGCTTATGCCCTTGAGGTGGAAACCGTACGGCAGAACGCCGAGATAAGTAAGGTCAGGTAAGTCAAGGAGGTAGTTGCAGAGGCGAGGATGTTGTAAAGAGGTGCAATGTATTGCTCTATATCTGTGGCATCATTTGAATTATTTTAGAATCATATCTGACTGACGGCACTTATCATATAATATTGTTTTTCGTGAATGTTGTAATAAAAATATAAACATATTTTTATCAAGTTTAAAACGTGTTTTTCGTGTCTTGCATTTACTAGCAAGTTAATCCACGCACTCTGCTAGGTACCTATGGGCGGTTAGGTACTACATTTCCAACAGGTTTTGTGCACCATCGCCGAAAACTTGAACAGTGATGTGGACAAGAGATTTCGGAGCAGGAGATAGTTCTGAATACGGAAACAGTTACAATCACGCAAACAAGATAAGTACTAGTCTTCCTACTTTTGATCGGTTAGAGGGGTCGATCAATTTTTCGACCTGGAAGTTCCAAATGGAACTATATTTGACTCACGAAGATCTTTGGAAATATGTATCAACTACGCCCCCAGCAACGGATCTACCAGGTACCAACAAGGATTCAAAGGCACGTGCGAAAAATTGTCTTATGATCAACCCAGAGTTACTGGTACATGTGAGGCAAGCCAAATCGACAAATCGACGCAAGGGTGTTGGGAAGCACTGGTAAATGCTTTTGAAGACAAGGGTGTCACTAACAGATGCCGCTTGCTAGGCCGACTCATTAGCTTCAAGCTGGAACAATTCAGTAACATCAAAGACTACATTACAGCGATAATGAAAGTAGCACAGCAGCTACGAGACATCGGTAAAGAGATAGACGATGAAATGCTTGCAGCGCTAATGTTACAAGGATTGACAGAGGAATACAATCCAATGAAGATGGCCATTGAAAACTCAAATATTACCCTGACGTCAGATTACGTCAAGACCAAGCTGCTACAGCAGGAAGACAACAAACCGTCAACGTCCTCTAATGAAAATGCCCTACTTGTGCACAACAAAGCTACGAGTAGCAATGGAAGAGCAAATAAAGGCAATATGAAAAATAAACAGCTAAAGAAAGAGAAAACAGTCAAGTGTTTTATTTGTGGCGGACCCCATAAAGCTATGAAATGTCCAAAGAACCCAAATAAAAATGATAACAAGAGAACCTCATTACTGACTGCATTCACTGCCATGACGAACGATAACAATGAATGGATCGTTGATTCTGGAGCGTCATCTCATATGACCCATCGCAAAGACTGGCTTACAGACTTTACAGTGTTAAATAATGTTGTAAATATTAGTTTAGCTAATGGTCAGAAGTTAAGTGCAATTGGATCAGGAGATGTGCAGAAGACTGAGAGAATGCAATTCGGAGTGAAAGATGTGATGTATGTTCCTGGACTGACTGCAAATATGCTTAGTGTAAATACACTTGTAAATAGAGATTTTACTGTAGTATTTTCAGAGAATGGTTGTGAGATATATGACAGGAGTGATTGTTGTATAAAAGGAAAAGTACTCCATAGCTGCGAAAATGTAAAAGGAGTTTACAAATTCAAAGCTAATACAAATGCTAACCAGTCTGCTTTTTCAGCGCCGATGTCTGATGAATTTGAGCTGTGGCATAGGAGATTGGCACACACCTGGGATAATCGAATATGAAACGGGTAAGAGATGGTTTGGCAAAAGGAGTAAGGTACCAAATCCCTGATAATCTACAATGTGAGCCCTGCTTAAAAGGTAAGCAAACACGTACACCTTTTAAGAAAAGCGGCGCGACCAGAGCAATTGATGTACTAGAGCTCGTACATGCAGATGTTTGTAGTCCTCTGAGGGTAGAGTCGCACAGTGGGAAGAGATACTTTCTTTTATTTATTGACGACAAAACGCGATTTACGTTTGTTTACTTCTTGCGTGAGAAAAGTGAGGTCTTTTCAAAGATTGTTGAATTTAAAAACATAGTCGAGAACCAAAGTAACAAAAAGATAAAGGTTTTTAGGTCAGACAATGGGAAAGAGTTTGTAAATAAACAAGTTAGTCAATTATTCAAAGAAAGCGGTATTATTTTAGGTACAAAGCTAGGCTTGTAGCACGCGGCTTTACACAGAGGCAAGGACTTGACTTCAACGAGACGTTCTCACCTGTGATCAGACATAGTACACTCAGACTATTGTTTGCGATTGCAGTTGAAAATGACTTATCCATACATCAAATGGACGTAGTCACTGAATTTCTAAATGGTGATCTAACGGAACGAGTTTACATGAAGCAGCCCAGATTGTGTGAAAAGAAAGGCGCAGAGGATCATGTCTGTTTGCTCAAAAAGGCACTATATGGACTTAAGCAAGCCCTTCGAGCTTGGTACAAGAAACTCCATGATGCTTTATCTGAAATGAAATTCAAGCGATTGGATAACGAACCATGTGTCTATATCAAAAACATGATTATCATTGCCGTTTTTGTCGACGATATTTTGATATTCTATAAAAATGAGAAAGAGAGAGACACAGTTAAGAAAGAACTAACGAAAAGATTTGAGATGAACGATCTGGGGAAAGTTGACACTTTCTTGGGACTGAAGATCAATCGGCTTAAGGAGGAGATTAGTGTTGACCAGAGTGATTACATTAAAATGCTCTTGAAGAAATTTGGAATGTCTGACTGCAAACCAGTTAGAACACCACTGCCCACTGGAATAAAGCTAGAGAAGCCCAGTAATGAGCATGTCCCACCCAACGAGATTCCTTACCAATGTTTAATTGGATCGGTAGGTAACGTAGCTGTATGCTCAAGGCCTGATATTAGCTATGCAGTTTCATACCTCAGTCAGTTCAACAGCTGTTATACGAGTGAGCACTGGACTGCAGCTAAGAGACTTTTGAGATACTTGAAGGCTACCATCGACTACAAGTTGAAGTTTGTGAAAACTGGTCAAAGTCTTACTGAATCTGTCGATGCCGACCATGCTGGAGATCTCAGTGACCGTAAATCATTTACAGGATTTGTATTTATTTTAGGAGGAGCACCTGTATCTTGGGAGAGCAAAAAAACAACGCACTATCGCACTGTCGAGTGCAGAGGCGGAATATGTTGCTATGTCCGAAGCATGCAGAGAAGCTATGTTCTTGAAGACGCTGATTAGGGAAATTTCACAAAAAGATCAAACTGTGAAACTGTTGAGTGACAGTCAATGTAGCTATTCAGATTGCTAAAAATCCCATTCATCACCAGAGAACCAAGCACATTGATGTTAGGTGTCATTATATTAGAGAAAAACTAGATGATAAAGTTGTGTCGTTAGACTATCTGCAAACTGATCTTATGACTGCAGATATTTTCACCAAAGCTTTACCAAGGTGTAAGCATGAGTTCTGTATGTATCAGATGAATCTTAGGGCTTGTGTGTAAAAGGCTATGCATGAGAAATTGTTAAGAATGTGTGTGAATTATAGTAGGTATTTCCTATAATGAGTTTATTTTTCACAGCTGTGTTTGCTGCTGAATACATAGAGCACTACAGTTGAGGAGGAGTGTTGTAAAGAGGTGCAATGTATTGCTCTATGTCTGTGGCATCATTATCGTATTATCGTGATTATCGTATTGTGGGTAGTTGTAAAGTGAAGTCAGAAAATTTTATACTCCACAAATATCATTAATTAAAATAAATAATAATATATTTTAAGTAAATTTTATGCTATCAAATAATAGTTAAGGTGTCTACCTGCCGGGAGCAATAATATCCTTTCTTAATATCTTCTCTCTTTTCACTCAACTTCACAAAATTATTTTCAACCACAACATGGACACTATGCAAGCCACTATTGATGTCATGAGCAGTGCAATCAATAAGAGGATGGAGGAATTTGAGGCAAAACTGCAAAAGACTCCAAATGCATCTACTAGTCTTCCCAGTTTAGCAGCTGAATTCAATGATTTTAGAGTGTTCGTCACTCAAGTTCTAAAAAACTTGCAGCGGCAAGTTGAGGCCTTAGCAGTTACCGTGGATGGGATGGAGATGCAGAGACGCCGCAAAATCCTTTTGCTTCATGGTGTAGACGAAGTGAACGAGGAAAATCCCACGCACACAGTGTTAAACATCATCAACCAACAGCTCGGCCTAGCAGATTTTTCAGCTTGCAGTATAAGGCGTTGCCAAAGGATGGGACGCGCGACTTCTTCCAAAAAACCCAGACCCCTATTATTTAAACTGCAGGATTTGGGCAGTCGGGACAAACTGTGGCTGAATAAGACCAAGCTCAAGGGTTCGGGAATCACTATGTCGGAGTTCTTGACGAAATCCAGACACGACGTATTCATGGCCGCTCGAGAACGTTTCGGCATCACTAAGAGCTGGACCAAGGACGGCAACGTTTATATTATCGGTCCTGACGAAGTGAGGCATCGAGTGGCGTCCTTGGCTGAATTAAATAGTCTTGCTGAAATGAAGTCGAAGTCTAACACTGTCGCTCCGAAGGCAACAAAATCCAAACGAGCAGCGACTGTGAAAAAGTGAAGTTACAATATTTTCATACAAGTATGCAGTCCAGGTACAACTCACTGTTTACATTTTATACCTCCAATTATCTAAGGATCATAAATAACTTGACTTTCTACACCCGAAGGTATTTAACTTAAACTTTTCTTTATAATACACACATTGGTAACTTGTTTTAACCGTAAACAACAAATAATATGACATGACATGACGTTGACATGACAGTGACGGAAGAATGGCAGCGTCGAATGAGTTGCGTTCATAGATATAGATTTCTATGGTTGCGTTCTATTTGCATGTGTCAACATGTGACATATCTGCAGCTAGTCAATCTGTTGTTACGCATTATAAATATTATTAATGATTTATTAATTGTTATTATAATTAATGATTGATGAAAAAATGTACCTGGACTAATGGCATAATTTTCCCTTTCTCGTGAATCTTTTCTGTTTATTCCTGTACTTCTTTCTCTGTTCACTAAAGTTTATTACTATTGTTATTTTTTGTGTTAAATTGCAATTTTAATGTATTATTCGCCACCGGCAGATGGAGCTTAACGTAGCTGTATTATTCAAATTAGTATTATAATATTTATATCTTGGTTTTATATAGAAACACTGCGTAAACATTTATCAATTTAATGGCATTTTCCGACTGTAGTAATGATAGTGATAGCGAGTATTATTCTATAAGTAGTGATGCAAGCTTTGAGAGGAGTCCATCACTTGCTGAATTTCTTGCGTCTCAATTTTCTGACGTTCCCAGGAATTTTAACGCAGTCCACATAAATGCACAAAGCATTCCGGCTCACTTCCCAGATATACTGGCAACTTTTGACTGTACACATATACACGCTATTCTTATCTCGGAGTCATGGCTGCACCCATGCCTACCCACTGCTCCATATTCTATACCTGGCTTTAATCTTATCAGAAACGATCGAGCGGTTGGTCAAGGCGGAGGTGTTGCCATATATTTACGGACGCAAATCCCATTTACTGTTATTAGTATGTCTCCACAGCCGCCTGTCTGTGGGGAACATCTCTTCCTTGAAATTGAGCTCCTTCACTCTAAAACTCTGCTAGGTGTCTTTTACTGTCCTTCATCTACTATAAACTACTTCTCCTCCTTCGAACTCATCTTAGAAAACTTGGTACCTTCGTACAGTCAAAGCATAATCATGGGTGACTTTAACACCTGTCTGCTAAAAAACGACTCACGTTCTTCTACCTTACACTCTATTATTGGATCTAATAATTTGTCTATTATTCCTACTAATGCTACTCATCACCTTCCAAATCGTGTGCCTTCTTTGCTTGACCTCATGATTGTCTCCTCTCCAAATCGTGTTGTGAAGTATGGTCAACGCTCTGCTACTCAGTTTTCCTACCACCACTTGTTGTATCTATCTTACCGACTTCGCCCACCTAAATCTAAACCTAAAATACTTTCGCAACGCAATTTTCGTGATATGGATCTCGGCTCCCTACGCAGGGACGCCAGTGCCATTGATTGGGGTTCACTTATTAATTCAAGTTGTATAAACGAAAAAGTTGAACTGTTTACAACTAATTTGACTAAATTGTACGATCTGCATGCACCTATACGTAACATCAAAGTGAAACATCCACCATCACCTTGGCTAACTGATGAAATAAAAGTGCTCATATCAAAAAAAGCTGCAGCCAAGTCAAAGTACCAAAGTCGTCCCACGGAATTGAATCGAGAGAAATACGTAGTAATTCGAAATCACTGTAGTAAGGTGTGTAGGAATGCTCAACGCCAACATATCCATAATTCAGTTGAAAACGGTGATCCAGCTCACGTCTGGAAGTTTCTAAGGTCACTGGGAGTCGGTAAATCTCGGCAAAGTGCGATTTCTAATACTATTGATTTAAATTCCCTTAACCTACACTTCTCTGCTCCGTCAACTTTTGACGCGGCAACTAAACTTATTACTCTTAACCATCTTTCATCAATTGCCACTCCCGACTGTTCTCCGTTTGTTTTCACTCAATTCACTGGCTGTGATGTTAAGAAGAGCATAATGTCGATCACTTCGAATGCGGTGGGAATCGACTGTATCAGTCGCAATATGATCGTTCCTATCATTGACGAAATCCTCCCTATTATCTGCCATATCTTCAACTACTCGGCAGCTAGTGGCACGTTTCCAGCAGCATGGAAAGATGCTCAAATAATTCCTGTGCCTAAGAAGAGTAATCCTTCATCCTTCTCCGAATATCGGCCTATTTCTATACTTTCCTTCCTTTCCAAAGTCCTTGAGCGCTTGATCCATTCTCAGTTAATTAGTTTTCTCTCTAAAAATTCTCTTTTAAACCCTCTTCAATCTGGATTTCGTCAAGGACATAGTACCACGACTACTCTTGTTCATATTGCGGAGGATATTAGATCTGGTTTGGAGAACCGCGAGCTAACAGTGCTAGCGTTGTTAGACTTTACCAACGCCTTCAATAACGTTGACTTCGACGTATTACTCAAGATATTGTGCTCTCTTAACATATCTCCAGCAGTGATTGACTGGTTTCAGACTTACCTGTATGGTCGCCGGCAACGTATCCGTATAGAAGACACCGTTTCTTCTTGGTGCCTAACGTCTGCTGGCGTACCTCAGGGTGGCGTTTTATCTCCTCTACTCTTCGCTATTTTCATAAACTCCATCTCTGATCATCTCACTTCTTCCTACCACCTATACGCAGATGATCTTCAGATATACTCGAGAGCTACTCCAGATAAACTGACGGATGCCATCAGCATCATTAATAGGGACATGGTCCAAATATGCAACTGGAGTAAATCGTATGGTCTGAAAGTCAACCCATGTAAGACCCAGGTCATTATTATTGGTAGCGCATATGCTATTTCTAGAATTGACTGGTCACTACTTCCTCAAGTCTCCTGTGATGGGACAAAAATACCATACAGTGAAAAAGTAAAAAATCTGGGGATACATATTGACAGAAGTTTGACTTGGGGCCCTCAGCTCCAAGAGATTAGCCGCAGAATGTTTGCCACAGTGGGGTCCTTGCGTAGGCTTCAAAATTTTCTACCCATTGCCACGAAAACTGCGCTTGCACAATCTCTTTTCTTTCCCATCCTTGATTATGCCGATGCCAGTTATCCAGATCTCACTGAAGACCAACTTAATAAACTTGAGAGACTCCAAAATCTTTGCATACGATTTATATTTGGACTACGCAAATATGATCACATATCCGAATTTCGCGCAAAACTCAAGTGGTTACCTATACGCCTTCGCCGGAATGCTCACATTCTTTATCTATTATATAATATTTTATTTAATCCTCTAACTCCAGTATACTTAAAAGAACGCTTTCAATACCTTCATGACTCTCATTCTAGGGTCCTGAGATCGTCAGAGAATCTGAGACTGAAAATGCCTGGGCATTCCACGAGATTCATGGATAAGTCTTTTACTGTCCAAGCTGTCCGGTTGTGGAATGCCTTACCCGTAACGATAAGAAGCGCGCAATCTCTGCCCGTCTTCAAAAAATTAGTGACCGCCTACTATTTACGGGAATAGTCATTATTTATGTCTCTTAGTCTTCCTGTCTCCTTTATTCATGTCTGTGCTGTGTTTCTATTATGTTATGTATATATTATGTACCTAATAGTAGGTATTGTATCATTGTAAATTATATGTGTAGTAAGTATAATATGTATTAAATTATATGTGTAGTAAGCATAATATGTATTTATTTTATGTAGATAATGTATCAGAGTATAAATGGAAAATGTAAATTAATTTGATATGTACACCGCAAACTGCCCTAGTTCTATTCACTGATTCTCTCCATCCAATGGTTGCCTGTAAGAGATTGCCCTGTGCGATAAGGCCGCCAATTGTATATGCCGCATAACTATGTATACCAACTTTATGTTTCTGTAATCTTGTTCTTGTGTACATACAATAAAGAGATATATTATTATTATTATTATTATCATTTGAATTATTTTAGAATCATATCTGACTGACGGCACTTATCATATAATATTGTTTTTCGTGTATGTTGTAATAAAAATATAAACATATTTTTATCAAGTTTAAAACGTGTTTTTCGTGTCTTGCATTTAGCAAGTTAATCCACGCACTCTGCTAGGTACCTATGGGCGGTTAGGTACTACATTTTCAACAGAGGAAGCCGCGGTATGTCCCAACGTGTTATTCCTGTAGAAGGGGCCATATCCAGTTAGAGTGCCCTTGGAGGAAACGGAGGAGGGTCACGGACTCAAGGCCTGATATTAGCTATGCAGTTTCATACCTCAGTCAGTTCAACAGCTGTTATACGAGTGAGCACTGGACTGCAGCTAAGAGACTTTTGAGATACTTGAAGGCTACCATCGACTACAAGTTGAAGTTTGTGAAAACTGGTCAAAGTCTTACTGAATCTGTCGATGCCGACCATGCTGGAGATCTCAGTGACCGTAAATCATTTACAGGATTTGTATTTATTTTAGGAGGAGCACCTGTATCTTGGGAGAGCAAAAAAACAACGCACTATCGCACTGTCGAGTGCAGAGGCGGAATATGTTGCTATGTCCGAAGCATGCAGAGAAGCTATGTTCTTGAAGACGCTGATTAGGGAAATTTCACAAAAAGATCAAACTGTGAAACTGTTGAGTGACAGTCAATGTAGCTATTCAGATTGCTAAAAATCCCATTCATCACCAGAGAACCAAGCACATTGATGTTAGGTGTCATTATATTAGAGAAAAACTAGATGATAAAGTTGTGTCGTTAGACTATCTGCAAACTGATCTTATGACTGCAGATATTTTCACCAAAGCTTTACCAAGGTGTAAGCATGAGTTCTGTATGTATCAGATGAATCTTAGGGCTTGTGTGTAAAAGGCTATGCATGAGAAATTGTTAAGAATGTGTGTGAATTATAGTAGGTATTTCCTATAATGAGTTTATTTTTCACAGCTGTGTTTGCTGCTGAATACATAGAGCACTACAGTTGAGGAGGAGTGTTGTAAAGAGGTGCAATGTATTGCTCTATGTCTGTGGCATCATTTGAATTATTTTAGAATCATATCTGACTGACGGCACTTATCATATAATATTGTTTTTCGTGTATGTTGTAATAAAAATATAAACATATTTTTATCAAGTTTAAAACGTGTTTTTCGTGTCTTGCATTTAGCAAGTTAATCCACGCACTCTGCTAGGTACCTATGGGCGGTTAGGTACTACATTTTCAACAGAGGAAGCCGCGGTATGTCCCAACGTGTTATTCCTGTAGAAGGGGCCATATCCAGTTAGAGTGCCCTTGGAGGAAACGGAGGAGGGTCACGGACTCCTGGACCCAAGTGGAACATGGAGTCAGGGAGGTCAAGGAGGTAGTTGCAGAGGAGAGGAAGCCCCGGTATGTCCCAACGTGTTATTCCTGTAGAGGAAGGGGCCATATCCAGTTAGTGTCCTTCGAGGAAACGGAGAAAGGTCACGGACTCCTGGACCCAAGTGGATCAAGATGTTCCGATAAAACTAAATGTCGCCAGGGCCGCAGTGCGCTGGCTGGTCGATATGAGGCCCCAACCATCACTAAAACTCAAGTTGGCAGTGCTGATGCTTTGTCACGAAGGCCGTGTGTCGAAGATCGCAAGCATTGTCGGATGAACGAAGCTCGAGAAGAGATTAAAGTCCTAAAGGTAAATGGACTTGACGACGAATGGACTGGAAGCGGTATGAAGAAGGCTCAAGAGGACGATGATGACCTACAACCTATACTGCATTGGAAACAGCTTGGAAGCAAACCCCAATGGAGTGATGTATCTGCTCACAGTTCGACTACCAAAAGCTATTTGGCCCAGTGGGACAGCTTAGCTCTGGTAGACGATGTCCTATATAGGAAATGGGAGTCTAGCGACGGCAAGGAAGTGACCATGCAAGTAGTGGTACCACGAAGCAAGGTGGCCCCACTCTTACGGCACATCCACGATGGTGTTTCTGGCGGGCATCTCGGAGTCAAGAAAACTCTGGTTCAAGTGCGACAGCGGTTTTACTGGCTTCGTTGTCGGGAAGATGTCGAGGATTGGTGCCGTAAATGCACTGCATGTGCTTCGGTTAAAGGACCGCATTAAGAAGGGGCTTAGGGGAAAACCAAAAGTAGTCCATGTGGCCTATCCACATGGACTACTTTTGACGCGATATCATGGAACAAATGATGCTCGGGACGAGCATGACTAAGAGGGGGTTAATGTTACAACGATCATCGATATCTCGAAAACTACTGATCGAATCTTCTAGAACTTAAAACGCATTGTTAATGTCGAAGTACTCTATCGATCCGTTTAGAAAAATCCAGAAAAGTCAATACAAAATCTCAAGCCCTTTAAATACCTATACCTACTTTACCTACAAATCGCGATAACAAGGGCATTCACCTCTATCGTCGGCACGACTGTGTAGGTACTTGTTTTCTTGAGAGCTCCAGTAAATACATACTCTTCTCGAACGCTCTAGTGCCTTATCTCTAGATGATTCCGGAACATTCTACCCTCTTTATTAAGAGCTATAAAAGGGCGCCCGGCGATCGACACGAGTCATCCTCCTCCACATGGAGCCCATACCATGGAAGCCGTCCGTGACGTATCTGGGCGTCACACTGGATCGGCGGCTTTCCATGAAGAGGCACGTCAGCAGTGTGGTCGCGAAGGCGCGCGTTACCCGCGCGCTATTACGTCCAGCGCTCTCCTCGAATCTCCCACCCCGCGTGAAGCTCAGCATCTACAAGCTGTACGTGCGCTCACAGCTCACGTACGCAGCGCCAGCCTGGTTCACCCTCACGAGCGAGACGAGCCGCGCCCTACTCCGCCAGCAGCAGTCGGCCACCCTGAGAAAGGTGGTGAACGCGCCTCGCTACGTGAGGGGCGACGTGATCCAGCGAGATCTGCGAGTTGAGAGCCTGGACGACTTCGTGAAGTCGCTCACCCGAAGGATGTTCGAGCGCGCCGACACGTCCGCGTGGAGCCACATCCGCGGACTGGCGCCGTGGCACGCTCGCCCACCTGACCGCCACAAGCTGCCCCGCGACCTACTCGCTGACGGGCCTACGACCACATAGCAGACTCCAACCCCCCAAAAGAGACGCAAACTCCCAGGATTAGCGGATTTGTTACGAGGTAAACCTCAAGCGCCGCTTGTGTGCTACCGCAGTAGCACACTATAACAACAGCAATAGCGTCCCGTGGAGCCGGTGGCGCCGCGCAGTCTGGCGCGCCCCCGCCGGCCCCGCCTCCAAGCGCGCCGCATCGCAGGCCAGTGTACGCACGGCCGCCGCGCCGAGCGCCGGCCGCGCTGCGTGCGCGCACGTCCCGCCGCGGCAACAGCTGCGGGCCCGCCGCGCTCTGCGAATCGATACCTAGCCGGTTCGCAGAGCGGGCGGCCTCACCTCAAATACTTGCATCTTTATACCTGTTTATATTTAAATTCTATTACGTGTATAGCACAATAACCCGACCGTCTGTCCTCAGCGAGTCCGTCCTCCGCAGCCGACATTCGCAGGTACTCCCCTACGATACCTGCGCTATGTGGCCAGCGCGGGCGGGCGAGCAGGCAGACGGTCAATGATGAACAACACCCAGTGGTGCCAGGATCCCGGTCAGCCGCCGCTTCTGTCGCAGGTACGCTCCCAGCTGGGCCTTGAGCGGGTAACCGCTCATCTCACCTGGCTGGAGCGTCCGCCGAAGCGGCGTGAAGAGGGAGCCCCGGCCTACAAGTCGCAAATGGGATAATAACCCGAGCCAACGACCCTCCCTTATTTAGGGGAGGCGAAGACATCCACATGGCAAGGGCACATCGCCTACAAACATGTCTCCACGCACCCCAGCTGGGGTGTAGTGACGAAGAACTGTACACGAGTCAGTTTATTTTCGAAAGCGAAAGCGAACACATCTTACCGAAGTGAACCAAGAGTTATACCTGCGACTTAAGCAAAGACTGTGGACTACTGTGAATTACTGAGCGACTTGAACTGTTGAAGAGTACTGTGTGTGCTAGTATTTAGTTGTCTAGTTTGTGGTGAGCGAATAAACCTCTTGTTGTGTAAACGGCATTTAATTTGTACCCCGCGCATGTAACAATATTATTACTTTTTTATCTCAGTTTAATGTCAATTGCAAGTTGTAAAATGTTATCAAAATACCATACTTATCTTTAAACATATTACCTAGCATACATTCCTATAATGGATGATTTTTTAAGCGCTAGTTTTTAATTTACAAAAAAAAAAACAGGAATATTGTGAAACATATAACAAAAAATATTGGGCATTCAAAATCAATTCCACATTTACGCCACGACTATGTTTTAGGTGATCCTTAAGTAAAGTTCAATGTTGAGTTACTTTTTCAAGCATATCGACTGTCACCGACAACACGTGTGATGTCTGGACGTGTCTTCTAGTGCTGGAATCGATGCTGGTGATAGATATATCCGGACAAAGAAAGTTAAGTTTGATGGGCGTATGGGGCCGATATCTTCGGAGCGCAAGCCAACCTCACCTGCAAGCCGGTACACCTGCTGATTGAGGGACAAGGCTGGGATTGATGGGTCACACGGCAGTCGCTACCATAAAAGCCAAAATTAACCAACTAAATTAGACAACAGAGCAGAATCCGGGCTCCAAGGTACTTTGGATGTAACCGGGAGGACCGCTCGGTCCAAGAAGAGAATCTAATCGTCCTAAGTTCCAAGTCCTAGTAATAAGCAGACGTGGTGTAAACGGATAATATTATTATTTTGAACTAGCAATCCGCCCTCGCTACTCTTTGGTTTTAAGACTATTTTTTTGGGGTCCGTTGCCAAATGGCAAAAAACGGACTTAACTTGGTAAGTAGATGTATTCTGTGAACCGCATTAAGATTTTCAAACAAAAATAGAAAAAAAAGCAATAAATTTTGGGGATCATACTTAGAACTGAAACTCAAAAATATTTTTTTCATCAATCCCATACGTGTGTGGTATCTATGAATAGGTCTTCAAAAATTATATTGAGGTTTCTAATATCATTTTTTTCTAAACTGAATAGCTTGCGCGAGAGACACTTCCAAAGTGGTAAAATGTGTCCCCCCCCCCTGTAACTTCTAAAATAAGAGAATGATAAAACTAAAAAAAATATATGATGTACATTACCATGTAAACTTCCACCGGAAATTGGTTTGAACGAGATCAAGTAAGTAATTTTTTTTAATACGTCATAACATAAATCGTAAACAGCGATTAACCTTTCATACAATCAACTTAAATATAAAAATTAAAAAAAATACATTATTATGATATTTGCTGCTACGGAACCCTTAATGGGCGAGTCCGATTCGCACTTGACCGCTTTTTTTTAACTCAAGCCGTCGTAATTTACACATCCCTACTATTATCCCTACTATTATAAATGCGAATGTAAGTTTGTTTGTTACGCTTTCACGCAAAAACCACTGAACCGATTTTGCTGAAATTTGGTACAGGGGTAGATTAGACCTTGGGAAAGGACATAGGCTATGTTTTGTCGCGATAACCGACATCTACGCGGGCGGAGCCGCGGGCAAAAGCTAGTAATATAAATATAATATTATCTATATCCTTCGTAGATGATGTAGGTTTCAAATGCTGAAAGAATTTTCCCAATAACTGCACTGGTACCGAACATTACCCCAAACATGTAAACAAACTCACAAAATAAATACTTTCTCTTTATGTTAGTATACAATATAGATATGTATTTGAATACTATTTGTTCATTTAAGTCGATACCTGCATTCCAAATCGTAAATAAATTGAGCTAATTTGTGGTTAACCTCAAAACGAAACCTGTCTATTTTAAGTGACGGCCGGTTTAGGCTGGCACGGCGACTTTTGAAAGAACAACATATTTAGTAGATTATTGTTTTACATACACATATTCACGATTATTTGGGTGTGTTAGGGGCTCCACAAAATCTCGTGCAAGCCGGCACACTCGCTGATTGACGGAGGAGGCTCTGGTGCAGCCTTACCTCTCGAGGTTCTGAGGTCAGACGGCAGTCCTATAAAAGTCGTATAAGTCAAACCAAAAGGAAATGAAGGTGGAAGCGGACCTCGGGCTCCGAGGGAAAAGCCTCAGATGATGCTCACACCTCTGTCCCATTTGTAGAGATCACATATTTCCATTTCCAACGATTCTACATGATGATGATGATTATGATTATTGGTATTTTTTTTTACATTTTGAAACATTTATTCATAATACCCTTCTAAAAAGCAAATGATGCCTGTATATATTAAGAGGAACTGCTGTCACAATTCAGTACAGTTAATGTGGTAAATTTCTTACACATAGTATTTTGTAACAATCATGAAAAACTAAAATACAAAACAAGTATAAATTATTTAAATATTATTAAATAAATATATAAATTATTTAAATATTTCAAATAAAAAATATAATCAATCTTAAATTAAATCTAAGTCGAATTAAAATCAACTTAATAAATCAAAATCAATTAATAATCCAAATGAGAATTAAAATCAGAATCAAAATTAATATCAGATTTGACAACGTTGTATATACCTAGTTTTAGTCTATGGTTTAGAAACACGTTCTCAAGGAAAGCTTGCTGAATTAAATCGGTTGGTCTCAAACGCCGCTTATTTCGAGCCTGATGACCTTTGCTTATTTTATAGTTTACCAACTACCATCTCCTTTCCTATTCAGAACAACGTGCTGGACTGCGTTATCACCCATATACCCATATACCCATACACTTACAAGCAATACCGTCACCAACCAACCGTTTGGCACTTTCATTCTTTGTCGAATGTTCTATCCAAACACGGTAGAAAAAAAAAAGAGATACCATGGAGCCCGTGTGACACCAGATAGGTACGAACCGCTGGCATTAGGTAATCTGTGAACTGGTGTTTTAGTGTAATCAACAAAAGTCATTGACTGATATGCTTGTTTATTCTAGCATTAACAGTGAGCTAGTCTTGTAGTGTCACAGATGCCGTCGACCTCACTCTACAGGTGTAATACCTGCCTACATTGTGAACATTACGAAAGAAATAAGTAAGTATTATTAGGGGAAAATGGGGCCAATGATCACAATATTTTGGTGTGCACAAACTCAGTTATCGTTTTATCATAACTACTCAAGCAAGATCATCAAAGTACAAACTTCGTTCGTAGGTATAGGTTACAATTAAAATAAACCCTTAACACTTTGAGATAAGGTATATAATAGGCGGTACTAACAATACGCAATTTTCTTTAAAAACATGGTAAAATCCATCTTATCACGAATGGACTATACTCAGAGTCAGAGTCCTGGGGCTGGGTCATTCGCCAGTTTAGGTACAATTATTTACCTAGAGTACCCGCAACCAGTAAACAATATATGAGAAAAAATAAGAAAGTAGAAGAAGCGAAAGGCATATGCCAGGATCGTATCAAATGGAAACATGTTGTCTCTGCCTACCCCAATAGGAAAGAGGCGTGATTGTTTGTATGTATGCAGCGCTACCACTACATGTCCTACAGTTATTTTGAAAAAAGACACTTTAGAGTTGAATTAATTAGTTCCAGCACTAAATCTAATTATAAAAACCAAACATTTAGAGTTGAATTAATTAGTTCCAGCACTAAATCTAATTATAAAAACCAAACATATATAATGAAACTTAAAATCTTTATGTACGGAGCGTTTGAGCGTTGGACACGACAATTTGAAATTCATATGGATTTCTTTTGTACTTACGTAGATTAAAGTCGTGCACATCGTCAGTATTATTCTTCATAATGTCAATGGGTGTATAGTGATACCTACCATATATCCTACGCAGTGCCATCTAGCGTCAGCAAGCTGAACCACTTCGATACTACTATAAGTTCTCGCGCATGCCTCATCTGCAAGCCGGACCACCTGTAGATTGACGAACGCGGCTGTGTTGCAGGCTTTCCTCTCGAGGTTGGGAGGTCAGACGACAAAAGCCAACCAAAAAAAATCCGTTCCCGCAGGGGGAACGCACAGGTAGATTTCGTGAAACAATTAATATTATTTTATTAATATGTATAATTTTTTTTTCTCGAAAACGGTAGCTTTTAGCGAAAAACTTTTCAGACATTTGTTTTAGACTTAAAAATGGCCTATCGATTAAAAATGTTTCCGACACCAAGAATGTTCACCGGTTAGAAGTTATGATTTTTTTCCCGAAAAATTTTGGTTTCCCCCCCCTCCACTTTTAGTTAAAGTTTTAATCTTATAGGTTTATAATTAAAAGTTGTTGGTATTCATGTATACTATGGGATAAAATTAGAACGGTTCGAATATCTTTCATGGAACGTGAAATTTTGAGGAAAAACTGATTTCACAAAAAGTGAGGCCCTACCGTCCCCTTAGGCCGGATTCCACCCGTTCACGAACTTAAACTAAGTTTACACCCAAGCAATTTTTGACCGCAGTTTGAAAGCGATCGGGGCAAAAATGCGACCGTGAGAGTGCCGCAAATTTTGGGAAGTGGAACCATACATACACATATATAAACTTTTTGACCAGTGGTCATTTCGGACTCAGGGGGTCATAACTAGACCTCCTATGAAGAATTTTTTTTAAAATTCGACAGTAGTCAAGAAACCAATAGGTAGATCGATTTCATCGAAATCTACCTAAAAATAGAACGGAGATGTAGGAGAGAGATCCTATTCCTACAGCGAAAAAAGAAAAAGACTAAACGTGCCCTTATTATATTTTAGTTTTAGTAATAAGCAGCAGTATCTTTGAATACGTTCTTGAACTGCCATAAATTAAATAGGCCTTTGCCATACTATTTGCGTTATGGTTAACGCTACTTTTTAGTAATAAATAAATAAATAAATAAATAAATATTCTACGACATTCTACACAGCGCTTTCTAGACCCAAAGTAAGCATAGTTTAACTAGCTTGTGTTATGGGTTCCAGAATGCGGATAAACATACTTATATACTTTTTTTTTTTGTAAATACATACATATTATACATAGAAACACCCAGACCAAGGCAAATAGTCATATTCATGCATACAAATATTTGCACTGAGCGGGAATCGAACCCGCGCCCCCTGTCGTAGCAGTCGAACGCACTACCGCTACGCCACAGAGGCCGTCAAGTAATTACGTTGTCATGAGAGTTGCTTGTACAATCACCTAGTTATTAGTTATACTACCAGTTTTGTCAACCCGTAACAGCTTCCAGTTTAGATAATATAAAATGTTTTCCACTATACTCACTAACTTTTAAAATGTTGCGTTCTTTTGGGAATTCATGCGATCAGGTATATGTAGGTAGGGGTGTGTGTTGGGTAACCTCCTCGAGTGTCGCTCCGATTCCGATCCCGCTGCAGTCCGGGGGGAACGGAATCGGAGCGGCCGGTACACCCTGGGCGGCGGTCAATGGCTTCCCCTTCACCCCTTCATAGGGTTGGCATTGATCGTCGGCCAATACCCAACGTGGCGGGAACACATCGCTCTCCGTACTCCTCGGCTTTCAGAGGAGACAGGATGAGCGATGCTGTTAGTGGTGAGATGGCCCAGGGTCAGCCGGGGTGCGAGGGATATGCTCTATGGGTAACCTTACACCCCGGCGTCTGAAGACCCGAGACGGCGTGCGGTTTTAGTCGGTGCAAGCCCGACATAACCACCCCCGCTGGCCGGCGGGGGGGTATCCGAAAGGATTTCCGCACGATTAAAAAAAAAAAAAAAAAGGTATATGTAGGTATATACATACCTTTGGCCTGTTAGTCTGTGACTATGGCCAGTGTAACCTGGTCGACACGTCAGATAATCCAAAGGTATGTTATAACTAGACCATGATCGCGTTAATTCCCGTAGACATTATTGCAATACCTTTTTTTTTCGTGCGGAAATCCCTTCGGATACCCCCCACCGGCCAGCGGGGGCGGTTATGTTGGGCTTGAACCGACCAAAACCGCACGCCGTCTCGGGTCTTAAAACGCCGCGGTGCAAGGTTGCCCATAGAACATGTCCCTCGCACTCCGACTGACCCTGGGCCATCTCCGGTTTCGAGCATTACATATTCGCAGAAGGAGGTGGCGGCGGCCCACGCGCTCGCGCTCCGCAATCATGCTGCCGAGCGAGAGGACTCCCACCCCGATGGCTGCTACGAGCTCACGCCTCGGCGCCTCCCACGCCGGGCAGTCCGCCAGCGTGTGCAGCCCCGAGTCCTCGTTCACGTCGCAGTGATGGCACTCAGGCGTTGGCTCCTTCCTGATCCGATGCAGGGGGTCCCCGAAGCTACCCTTACCGGAGATCACCTGTGTCAGTCGGTACGAGAGGCTTCCGTGTCGCCTCTCTAGCCAATCCTCCATGATGGGCCTTGCCCTGCGCTTGGTCGCCCAAGTCGTTCCTTCCACTCCACCACGATGGCCTGGCGGAGCTGGGGGACTGCACGACCTCGATTTCTCGAGGCTCGGGGTTCCGTCCCTGCTCCTGCGAAAGGGCTCTCGCCTCCAAGTCCCATGGCGGAGTTCCGGCAAGGAGACTCGCCACTTCGAAGGAGATCGTGCGGTACCCGCGGATGACCCTGATGGCCATCACCCGCTGCGGAGCGCGTAGCATCCGCACACTTCTGGCCTTCAGGGCCTCCGCCCATATTGGGCACCCATACAGGGCCATGGACCGCACGATTCCCGCGTGGAGTCTCCTGCAGGAGTCATCGGGCCCCCTCAAGTTTGGCAGCAGCCGCGCCAGAGCGAGAGCTGTGCCCTTCAGTTTGGGTACCAGACTTCGGATGTGCTCTCCGAAGTCCCATCGGCCGTCGAGCACGAGCCCCAAATATTTCATTTGGGGCTTGATGCTGATGCGATTTCCTCCCACGATGAGACTGGATCCCTCGGGTGGCTTGCTCCGAGGCCCATGAAAGATCAGGGCCTCGGTTTTATGCAGGGCCACATCGAGACCCAGCCGCCGGATCCACTCAACGACTTGGCAACCGCGGTCGTGGCCTTCAGGGTCGCTTTGCGGTACGTCGTCGCCCCGCACGCCGTCACGAGCGTGTCGTCCGCGTAGCACGTGACGGCGGCACCATCTACGCGCTCACCGCGAAGCACCTAGTCGTATCCGATGTTCCACAGGAGCGGCCCCAGGTCCAATCCCTGTGGAACACCGCACGACATTTCACGCCGACCGAGACCGGTCACGGTTGGGTAGATAACGGCTCTCTCCGTCAAATACGCCCCGACTATGCGGCGGAGGTAGAGCATAATGCAACTCCAAGGCAAGGTGTTGAACGCGTTGGCGCACCTCACCCCGGACTACTGCATCCTCCGCCAGATTATTGCAATACCTACTTACTTTTATATGTTTACCCAAATGTAAAACAATAATAAGTAGTGCAGTATAACAGTAATATGTATGTATTTATGTGAACTAAAATACTCAAAGTGAGTGAACTTAATAACAGACTGATGCCTAATGTTTACTAACAACTATTATCAGATAGAGTATCATATCGTAGACCTTATTGTAAAAAGCAATTAGGTTTAGATAAGATATAGCCATATGATTGTCATTGGCCATATGACAATGAATGTGAAACAACTATAAAAAATATATATTTAGATTAGATGTCGCATGCAATTTCGCATGTGTGGACTTCAGAATAAGGTTCAGAGAAAAAAAAACGTGATATAAGATAATACTCTGTGCTAAGGGGCTTGTGGCTATAAGTGGTATCCGAGTAGGTTAACACATTGCATAGTTAAGCAACACTAACCAAGGCAGTCTTAGGACGGGTGACCATTCTTCTGACAAATTGATTGATTGATGACAGAGAGCATGTTAAGCCGTCGGTCCTGGTTGTCATACAAACATCTTTGGCAGTCGTTACGGGTAGTTGGAGCCCTAAAAAGTGTGACAACTGGTCTTACTACAGAATTTCGATATCGCCAATGGGTTCTGGAGGACAGATTGCAGTCACGTCAGTCTGCACGTGCAGTCAGTCTTCGCGGAAAATATCGAAGTTCAGTCGCTTTGTAGTTAAACTGAAAAGCCGGGTTGGCTTTTCAGTCTAACACAAACTAAGTTGCGAAAACGCTTAGAGGATGATGATGACTCTGTGCTATTACAAGTTATAAACTATATATGTGCTGAACTTACGTTTACGTCCGTAAGTTGGCAAGAAAAAATACTGTGTACTCCTTCTTGTGCGAAGGTCATAGCTTGTTAATTTCCATACTTTTGATATACTTCCATTTTTTTTTTAGAGATTTAGAATTCGAAAAACTAAGTCTGTAGACCCCTTACTGCACTACGAGAGAAAAATCGTCATCGAATGCTGATACAGGGTATTTTGACCTCTTAAAACGTGGGAGGCACATCAAATCCCTATACCCCCACTGCAAACCCCCGCACTGGTTGCTATCTATGGTGTGACCTATGAACTAGTGTTGCAAGTACGCCGCCCATGAATAAAAGTAAATATCTAGCGGAAACAAAAGATGTACTGGTGGTAGAAATTTGATGACACAAATTTGTCACAAAATTCGGCCGGGTTGGTACCACCGTGCACGATCGTGAAAAACCCTCCATAGTAATCAAATTTCGGTTTAATTGCGTTCAGGGGTCAGCAAGTGCATAGCCGGGCAGGGGGATTGTGGTCGCAGCACTAGTGGGACCGGTGGGTGTCACACGGTGCTGCGACGACAATCCTCTTCTGATGAGGCCGTCAAGCTGAGTGCCACCATTGTTAACATGGTATGTGTATGTAATGGTGACCCTCTTTCTTGGACTTTACCTTCAGCTTACCATCAGGCGAGGTGAAGTCAAATTGACGTGTCCTAAATATAAAAAAAAAAAAAAAAAATATCGTGCGGAAATCCCTTCGGATACCCCCCCGCCGGCCAGCGGGGGCGGTTATGTCGGGCTTGCACCGACTAAAACCGCACGCCGTCTCGGGTCTTCAGACGCCGGGGTGTAAAGTTACCCATAGAGCATATCCCTCGCACCTCGACTGACCCTGGGCCATCTCACCACTAACAGCATCGCTCATCCTGTCTCCTCTGAAAGCAGAGGAGTACGGAGAGCGATGTGTTCCCGCCACGTTGGGTATTGGCCGACGATCAATGCCAACCCTATGAAGGGGTGAAGGGGAAGCAATTGACCGCCGCCCAGGGTGTACCGGCCGCTCCGATTCCGTTCCCCCCGGACTGCAGCGGGATCGGAATCGGAGCGACACTCGAGGAGGTTACCCAACACACACCCCGAGAATCAGGTATCTAATTAAATATAAGTTTCAGAAAATGTAGGTACATATAAATCTGTCCGTCATTACACCCTCGACAAGTGAATGTTTTTTGATACCTCTGATGAAAAAGAAGGAAATCCGCATTTATTTGTAAGTCCTAGTAGACCCAGTTTTAATTTATTTCAAAATGCTTTCTGTGCAAATCTGTCTTTGTTGATTGGAAATAACCAATTTGTGTAAAATGCTTTTATTACACTTGTATAATTTTCTTATTAAAGTATCGATATTTTTTTGTTTTGTATGTTTACATCACTACCTGTAATATGATTTTAACATATAATTCAACCCCAAAACATTTTTTATTTTTAGGGCTTTACCGACTTCAGAACCATTTTTTTCCGTGCGGACGTCTCTACGGACCCCGCCCACCCGCTAGCGTGGATAGTTATGTCGCACTTGAACCGACTAAAACCACACGCCGTCTCGGGTCTTCAAACGCCGGGGTGTAAGATGGCACAAGGCATTTCCCTCGCACCCCGCCTGACCATCTTCGGTTTCAAGATGGCCCTCTCGAGTTTGGCAACCACAGTGTCCCCGTTCTTGCTCGCAGAAGGAGGCAGCGGCAGCCCACGCACTCGAGCTTCGCACCATCACTGTGAGCAAGACGCCGAGCAAGAAGACTCCCACTCCGAGAGCTGCCACGAGGGCCCGCCTCGGCACCTCCCACGCCGGGCACTCCGTCAGCGTGTGCAGCTCTTGAGTCATCGTTTGCATCACAGTGATGGCACTCAGACGTTGGGTCCTTCCTGGTCCGACACAGGTGGTCCCCGAATCACCCCTTCCCAGAGATCATCTGCGTCAGCCGGTACGAGAGGCTCCCGTGTCACCTCTCTAGCCAGTTCCCCATGATGGGCCTTACCGCCGCTACTACGACGTGCCCTTCCCTACTTCAGAACCTTGGGCGAACAAAAACTAAGACAAAATGACTCTACAGTTATAAAATAATCACTATATGCTTTCTTTTTTTCATGGTTTTATTAAAGAAAAAAGCGGCCAAGTGCGAGTCAGACTCGCCCATGAAGGGTTCCGTAGCAGCAAGTAACATAATAATGCTTATATATGAGTTGATTGAATGAATTGCGGTTTACGATTTATGACGTATTAAAAAAAACAACTTACTAGATCTCGTTCAAACCAATTTTCGGTGGAAGTTTACATGGTAATGTACATCATATATGTTTTTTAGTTTTATCATTCTCTTATTTTAGAAGTTACAGGTGGGGGGACGACGACGACGACGACGACGACGACGACACATTTTACCACTTTGGAAGTGTCTCTCGCGCAAACTATTCAGTTTAGAAAAAATGACATTAGAAACCGCAATATCATTTTTGAAGACCTATCCATAGATACCCTACATGTATGGGTTTGATGAAAAAAATATTTTTGTGTTTCAGTTCTAAGTATGGGCCTCCATTATTGTTTTTTTTTTCTATTTTTGTGTGAAAATCTTAATGCGGTTCACAGAATACATTTACTTACCAAGTTTCAACAGCATAGTTCTTATAGTTTCGGAAAAAAGTGGCTGTGACATACGGACGGACAGACAGACATGACGAATCTATAAGGGTTCCGTTTTTGCCAACGGAACCCTAAAAATGTATTTAAAGTATCTAATTCGATAATCGAGGCCTTAATCGCACCGGCAAAATAGAAATATTTTGAATCTTCCAAATTAACATAGGAAAGGATATAAAACTGACCTTAGTCTTTGCTGAAGACAACCATGTGTCCCACCAGTTACCCGAGTGTCTGTCATCTTGTCTCGGTGTAGATGCCTCCTCGGTAGGACTCGAATCAGAAGACCTGAACAAATTATTGTTACCTGTTTAGTTGTTATTTTTTATCTACTAAGTTCGCATGAACTTAAATCAAGGCGGTGTTTGATTTTTTATAATTTCTTTCTTCTGGGTACTTGACAGCCTACGTGGCGTGGCGGTATTGAAAGCGGCCGCTACGCAGGAGGCGCGGTTTCGATCTCCGCTCAGTGCAAATATTTGTATGCATGAATATGAGTATTTGCATTGGTCTGGTCGTGCCTCGGAGAGCACGTTAAGATGTCGGTCCCGGTTGCCATACGAATATGTATGACAGTCGTTATAGGGGAAATGGGTGAAATGGCCCCACATAGAAGGGCTGATCACCCGTCTGGTCAAACGGCGTCCCCACTGGCAATATTCTTCTGGGTACTTTGTTTTGTTGCAACTTTCAGTGACGGCACTATCCATATATCAATAATTAAAAATATTTGTCTTACATTTTAATTAGTAAGTTCACACAGTCTATACGCAGCTTGAAACTAAATGGTTTGAAAAACTATTTTCTAGTGTTGATGATTAATAAATAATATAATTATTTATGCCAATATCTTTTGAAAAGAATATTTTAAATTCAAATTTTAGAATTTCTGGAACCTGGCACCCCAGGAGTTGCAGTTCAATGCTGCAAATGCTTGATCACTTAGAGACATCACTGAGGCATTGTTACTCACAGTGGGAAACATGGATGGCAATAAGAAAGTCATAAACGAAAGGCTTCCAGCACTCGTATAAACTGTATGAAATGTAGCATACCACTACTTGATGTTGAAAGGCAGTGTTCTTGACATAGCTCATTTTTACTAGGAAAGGCATGAATATTTCATCTGCGAAATCATATTTCTACATCATCCGTAATTAGTCTGTGGACTATCAAAAACAATATAATAATGTTTTCGAGATGTAGTGATTTCTCTTGAACAATCTCACAATTATCACTTAATTTAGATTCATTTTTGACATAACAATAGCTTTATTTGAGAAGATTAGTAGAATTGCTTTGCATCTAATTTTGTGACTTAAGAATATTAGAATAAAGTATAAAATACATTGAAATTCTACAGAGGAATGTTTATGTTTATGCACAACAAAAGGTTTTAATGATCCGGTTTTAATATGTTACTACAGCTGTGTCTAGTGCACAGCTATGATTGTTTCATATTATATAATTATTTTAATCAGACTGCTTCATAGCTGCAGTAGTGGCCAGTGTGACTGCGATACATAAAATGATTATTGAGTTATGAGAAGTAGTATTGAGTTTAATAATAGGAAATAGTAGTAGTATGTAGTTGGCAAATAGCTAATGAGGCATACTTACTGTAGCTTACCCGCTATATATTGGACCGAAAATATAGTTCAGGAAATAAAGGTATAATAAACATCTAAACCTACCCTTTCAGAGATATATATTATGGACAGCAGTTCAAGTTGTCACATCACCAGCTACCACTGTATTGCACAACTGGCCTCATAAATGGGAGAATTATTTGTGTAAGTAATTCATATGTAACTAGCAACCCACCCTCGCTTCATTTAGTTTATATGAGTTATATAGCCTATGTGCATCAGAAATAATATAACTTTCAAATGGTGAAAGAATTTGTCCAATAGGTGCAGTGGTTCTGAAGGTTAGTTTCAACACATTAACAAACTCACAAAATTCGGCTCCCCTTTTTATCATATTAGTATAGATTGTTATTAGGCTGCATTGCTTGTGATAAAGGTCCATTGTGAAAGTGGTCATTTAAAAAAAAACTAGATATAATAAGTATGCTAGATCACTGATTTCACTTCATTACTCTCCATACAAGGTGTTGGGTTGTGCATCCAAAACCTGAAGCATTGAATTATATATTCATGGCGCCGGAGGTCGCTTAACGACCTCCGTCCTCCATGAGCGCAGGCCTGGGGGTGGCGGGTGAGGCCACCTGTCACCCCAGCAGAAGCAGGCCGGGACGGTGGGGCGACTAGCGCCCCTCCCCCAAACCGGGGCAAGACGGGGACACCGTGGTTCCCAAACCCGAGGGGGCCATCTCGAAACCGGAGATGGCCCAGGGTCAGTCGGGGTGCGAGGGATATGCTCTATGGGCAACCTTACACCCCGGCGTCTGTAGACCCGAGACGGCGTGCGGTTTTAGTCGGTTCAAGCCCGACATAACCGCCCCCGCTGGCATGCGGGGGGGTATCCGAAGGGATTTCCGCACGATAAAAAAAAAAAAAAAAAAAAGGTATGGAAGGGCAGAGGCAAATCCCGGGCTATCATCTCTGTGGCGGTGATAAGAGGGAGAAAATGTAAATTGTAAAGATCTACTTGTACCTCTAGTACTAGTTAATAGTCAAGTTTCAACTTTTTAATTCAGTTAGTTACGTAGTTGAAATACACCCTATATGATTACATATTTCGAAGCATAAATAATCATTAATGTCCATGAAATTTCAATTGTGTTTAAAGGAAATACCATAGACAGCAAACATTGTGTTTATTTGTCTATTGAAAATGAAAAACAAATAACCAAGGACGGTAAAGAAGTTCGATATCCTTACTGATATACTATAATTACTCTAACTTTTGTGTTAGCTCATGGAAATTAGGAACATAATGTCAGAGCAGTGTAAACAGATGTTATAAAGTTGATCTTTTGAGTGCATGTATGTAGTTTGAACCGAAATAAACAGGTTGATACAGTTATGTAGTTGACATCACACAGTTACGGTGTAATTCGCCCTCAGAATTGGCTCTAATAGGAAGTAACTGTGCTTGCAATTAATAGAAGTAATTGCCTTCTTCGTGATTAATCTCCTGGAATAAGCGATATCCTTAGCATTAACAATGAACTGTCGATATTGTTTTATCAACAAAACAACATCATTTTCACGACTTGACTAATTTTATGATAACCATAAGATGTTGACATGATTTCCGTGAAAAGCGTATAAATGCAAAATTACTTACTTCTCAGCCATCACGAAGTTTCTTTATTGTAAACAAAAATAATGGGAGCACATGGATTGCTGCACATAAATTGCTTTGTGATTTTGTTGTTGTTTTTACACAAAATTTAGAATTAATTTTGACATAGTTTTGTTTGCGTTGACATAAGGATGGCGTTCCGTTATAAGAATAAGAATTGAAACGTGTGATGCGATGTTTTAATTCATATTGAAAAACTATATTGAGTTTATTTTAATAGTGAGGTTAAATAGCAAAATCATTTTTTATAATGTAAAAAAATAACAGTTTTATTGCTAGAATGGAACGGCGTAAGGTTACAGTTTAGTTTCAAAAAAGAGTCATAGATGGCGTTATGCGTATTATTCTAAGGTTTTGCGAACGACATTTTAATAATGGTAATGTAGGTAGTAAAGTGAATAAACAAACCTAATAGAGACCTTTGCTATAATTGACCACTCTTTTTTTTCTACTTAACTTCATACACGCACACACACCCAACACCTACACGTTTGCAGAGAGAGTTGGTTTGACTGCAAAATGCAATATCCAAATGGGCCCATTAATGTCTTGTCTTAGCAACCATTGGTGGCGACTTAGCCTTTTTGAAATAGAGCAAGGGCAGTGGTCCCCTCTTGAGTATTGCGTGTGAGCCTCAAGTGAGTACCTAAGTCATCTTTACTGGCGCGTTAATAATATACTCCTAGTAACAGGGTAGGGTAGGCCATCAGGGTAATGTTTAGGGTTCCGTATCCAGAGGGTAAAATGGGACGCTATTACTAAGACTCGCCGCTCTCCGCCCGTCTGTCCGGCTGTCACCAGTATGTAGCTCATGAACCGTGAAAGTTAGACAGTTGAAATTTTCACAGATAATGTATTTCTTTTGCCGCTATAACAACAAATAGGTACTAAAAAACGGAATAAAATAAATATTAAAGGGGCTCACATACAAAAAACGTGATTCACACACTTTCCTGAGACTTTACCTTCAGCTTACCATCAAGCGTGGTGAAGTCAAATTGACGTGTCCTAAATATAAAAAAAAAAAAAAAAAATATTTTGCTCGTTTTTGCTTGATATTGATAACGGCAACAGGTAGATTCTTGAAATATTCACAGAATATTAAGTTATATAATAATAATAAATAAATAATAAATAAATAAATATATATTCACTTTAAAAATAAATAATTACATTTTTTTTGTTTTTAAAAGTCAAATCTTTATTAATCCAATATTAATACAATAATTATATTAAAAATAAATAAGTAATTAAATTAACCCGTCCCTCACCGTACCTGGTGCAAAGGTGCCCATTACGCTGGCTGCATTGCCCCGTTGAATAGCGATGGCTAACCTTTGCACCAGATACGAGCCGGAGCGGGAGTCACCCGTTTTGTCCATCAAATGCGCCCCAATTGGCCCACTAAACTTTTAGCGTCGGCACCCCAACTGCCCATCGTCTCGACCGCAAACGGAGCAAATGAGTATTGCTCCGTTAAGGCCGCATACTTTTCACGTTTTCTAACAGTGGCGTCTTTGGCAGCAGCTGCTGAAGACAGGACAGTACGATTCAGGTGACTGGGAGCGACAGTGCTGACGCACGTGGCATCCCACAGGAGGCACCTGCCATTTTTCCACGGCACCAGAGTCATACCGTCCGGTCTTTTGCCGTCGGATCTGCTAAGGCCAGGCGACTCCAACAGGCACGGGACATCAGCCCCTACAAAGGCTCTCCGGAGTATATCATTTAGAGCATGGTGGCGCGGAAACCTACCTGCACTTCTACGACAACTCAGTGCGTGATGGCCGTCACACCCCACCATGGAACCGCAGGTGCATCTATGGGGTTCACACACCCTGCAGCCCAAGCCGAGGGCAACCGCCACCCACAAAGAATTGTCGTCCAACAAAGTGCCCAGGTGGAGCGAAGGCAGGGCGTTCAACCATGCTCCTGATTCTGGTTGTGATACCGCCCGGAGCCTAGCCAGATCGGCCCCCGAAGCACCCTCCACCAACTGCTCCCTAACCTTCCCAGCGATGCCCTCATCCCAGGTGCGCTGAACATGAGGTACGTCTGGGCTCGCTGTGGCAGAACTGCGGGTAAACCAAGCTGTCTCGGCATCGGCTGCAACGGGCACGGTCACCCCGCCACCATTGTTATGAAGGATTACAGTGACGAGATCCGCTACCCCATGCGCCGACGCCATGAAGGCCGGCACACACCCACATCCCACGCGCAACGTTACCCGATACCCCCATGACGTCGGGTGGCATTCCAATGATGGGAAGAGTCGCCTGCATCCATTGAGAGTCGTTGAGTGATACATTTAGGTAAGATCCAGGTAGACGACTTCCGATGAAACCCCAAGGGTCCCATTGTCTAAATACCATAAATTCAGACCAGACTTAAGCTCTTTGATGATTTTATGGATCGCCGAGCTGAAAATGAGGGGCGCAGCGGATACCCCTGCTGCGCTCCTACTTGTGAAGAAATTCACAATAATTAATTTAATTAAAATAAAACAAATATTTATGGGGTCTCCCATACAACAAACGTGATTTATATTGTTCCGTACCCAAAGGGTAAAACGGGATCCTATTACTCAGACTCCACTGTCCGTCTGTCACCAGGCTGTATTTCATGAACCGTGATTTACTATCATTCACAGTTGAAATTTTCACAGATGATGTATTTCTGTTGACGCAAGAACAAAAGTACTGAAAATAGAATAAAATAAATACTCCCACACAAGAAACGTGATTTTTTTGCCGTTTTTGCTTTGCACGGCAACAGATAGCCGCTTGAAATATTCACATAATATTTAGTTGTATATTCACTTCAAAAATAAATAATTAAAATAAAATAAATAAATCGTGGCTCCCATTGTATAGATAATGGTAAGGAACCCTTCGTACAAGGAGTCCGACTCGCACTTGACCGGTTTTATAATATAATTACAGTTTTCTAAAGCCATCTTTTCTGATCGTTACTAATCCAGCTTACGACATGACCGGACGGTTGTCTCTATCTGATCCAATCCTCAGTCTTAGAATGAATTCGCAGATGATGGCATCGATTTCTTCCCTGCAACGTTCCTGTCTGTTACTGGTGGTTGTCTGTAGGCACCCGGTACCTTAAAATTCTCGGCGACGTGGTTGTATGGTAGCCCTACCAAGTACCAGCTAGTTAACGGACGAGGCATTAGTGCAGGTTCTCCTCTAGGTGTTGGCAGGTCACACAGTAGTCACTCCCACAAAAGCCAGGATAAGTCCAATCAAGAGAGAAAGAACCCCAAGCTCCAAAGTTTCTTGCAACCGAGACTAACGCAATGATGATGATGATGACAACTTAAGGCCACGTAGAGAGCCTTCTACAATATTATACAAAGCCCTATATAGACCCAAAGCAAGCATAGAGCTTATCTAGCTAGTGTTATGGATTGTAGAATGCGGATACAAGATACATTTTTTTGTAAATAAATACCTTTTATACATAGAAACACCCCGACCAATGCAAATATACATATTCATGCACACAAATATATATGCACTAAGCAGGAATTGAACCTGCGACCTCCAACTTAGCAGTCGAATGCTCTACTGCTACGTCACAGAGGTCGTCAATGAATTGAATGGATGAACGAGGTTCTGGCGCCGGTATTCCTTTCAGGGTTGGGAGGTCAGACGGTAGTCGCTTGCATAAGCGAAATCAAAAGGAGAAGAAGGTGTAAGTGAACCCTGGGCTCCGAGGTGGAAGTCCCGGATGAAACATGAAACAACGCTAAGATTATGACGATAGGAAAGTACTCAATTCGTTACGTGTCACATTTCACGTTATCCACATCGGCCCAGGCCCACTAGTTTAAAATAAAGTTCCCATACACTCAAAGTAATCTGCATAAAGCAAACCACAAAACTGAATAATAATTACAGCTAATTATATAAATGAACCGCCCCACGCGAAATATTAATTTGCGTTGAGACAGACCATATCGGGCCGATCTTTCGCCAGTCGATTATTCAATAAGCCATTGAAAAGGCAGTTTTATAAATAAACCTGTATGCTTAATGCACGTAGATGTATTCTTAAATTGAAGACACTTAGCTGTGTTTGTAATCAATTAATATGACTACCTAATCTAGTGATAAAGAAAAGTAAGTTCTTACCTAAAATGTTTTAATCATCCCGTTTGCTTCTAAATCTTGTCATTTAGTGTGTACTTGTAGTTTACTGTGACTATAAAATGTATGAATTTATGAAAACCAAGACCCTGGGGGCCAAGACAACCTCACCTGCAAACCGGTACATTTGCTGATTGACGGACGAAGCTCTTGCGCAGGTTTTCCGGCAGACGGCCGAGGTCAGACGACAGCCTTAAAAGCAGCATAAGCCAAATCTTAAAGATAAAAAGTAAGCGGACTATGTGCTTCAAGGTGAAAGCCACCGCAGAGATGATGGTGATGGCACTGTGAGGTTCAAAGAGGTGACTTTCTCAGGAACACCCCGAGTGCTATACTCTTTGGTAAGGGTCTCCAAAATGTCAAATCTGGTGTTTCTTGGGTAGTAAAAGCATCAACTAAACTTGAAAGACAATCTTGCTCTAGCCTGATCAAACTGGCAAGGACCGGCGAATCATGCTGATGGACAGGAGTCACAGCAATAGAAATAAATACATAACATAACATAACTTCACGCCTGTATCCCCGAAGGGGTAGGCAGAGGTGTATTACACACCCACGATTCGCCAGTTATGTTAAGGTCCCAATGTAATAGGGGGCGAGCCTATTGCCATCTACTGGGCACAATATTAAGCGAGCGATAATTACCATTTATTAATGCACACATAACTACGAAAAGTCAGAGGTGTGTGCCCGGGGCGACTGGGGATCGAACTCGAGACCTCGTCTCAGCAGTCCGTTACGTACGCCACTGGGCTATCGCAAATACCGGATTCGTTATAATCCCAAAAAAATATTCCTCGAACTACAACAAAGTAATTTATTTTGTATCGTAACACCTACTTACGCACTTGTATCAGAACAAATGAAAGTTCCTCAAAAAGAGACATCAATGACTAAGTTCCGGACACGTCGTGTTTTAAACTCTCCGTTTTATATTATAACGTAATATAATAATAAATAATATTTACTTTGGCGTGGGTATCCGTGCACTCCCATTGTTTGCCGATCAAGAGATTCGGTGCAGCTTTCTTCGTTATTAATAAGTGCTTGCGAACCATGCTGCAACAACCTAAGCATATGTAAGTACAGGATGTTTTAATATATTTAGTATGGTTTATAGTTCATTCAGTGTATGTACTTGCAAATGTATGAAGTTGAGAATTGGGAGTTATGTTTTTCTTGATAAAACTAAAACTAAGTACAAGTTGGTGGTTAATTAATTTATTTTTCATGTACAAATCTGCTAATCTACCGTGGGCACGTCAAAGAGTTTATCTCTGAAATCAAACCTATTGCCAGGGGAAGTGGTTCCCCTCGGAAGATCTTGGCCACTATTGCCGGAGACCCCATCTCTTTTGAAAAGAGCAAAATCTTCCCACCTCTCGAGTAACGCACGCTAGATACGAGGTTCTCACTATCAGGGAAATTATTTATACAGGTTTTCTTATGAGAACCACAGTTCCTTCCTATTGCCGATCAAGGTTACCTACGACTGGGCCGGATTATGCTAGGCCGGAGTGTGATGGACAGAATGGGTTCGCACCACTTGAGTATTTTTGTAAGTATAAACGTTTTTGTCACGTTTGTGCTTTGTCTGTATTAGACCATGCCCACCACTCTGTATTTAAGAATAAAGAGATCTTGAACAGTTTAGGTTATTGTTATTGCAGTTTAAGAGTCTCCCTTACACGATAATCAACCAATTATTAATTTCACAGATAATAATCTTAACTATAATGCTATCGTTAATAAAACAACATCCTGTCTATAAAAAATCTGAATGGATAATCCTTCGACATAAACTGTAATAATAATATACGAAATGATCGACGCTTGGCAAAGTTCATCGCTCAATCAGCGCGCGCGCCGGCGGCGGTGACGTCACGTTCGTGATTTGCCCCGCCCCACCGAGAGATGGCGCTGTACGATCATAGCGTAGATTCCAACCCTCACGGTTCGCCGTGTGTGGTTTGAGTCTGTGTAGAGGGTTGATGAACTTTCAGTTTTTATTAATTGATATTGTTTTAATTTTTAATTTTGGCAGATGAGTCAATGTTGAATAATGTTTGATGTGATCCGTTTTTCCGTTTGTTGTCACATTCCACCATTATCCGAGCAGTCACGGAGTTAAATCCTGTCCCGATGCGAAAAACTTTCCAATGTCAACACATCTTACTATGCCATAGTAGGATTTTTTTATGTAGGTATAATATGTAGATATCTAAGTGATATATATCCGCACTCTAAAGACGATTGTCGTCCCATGGCTTCGTCATTCTCCGAGCCTTTACCCAACTCAGGTGGGATCGGCTTTTCAATCTAACTACGAAGCGATCGTAACGAATGACACAGATATTCATATGGCAACTGGGACCGATAGCGGCTTAACGTGCTCTCCGAGCGGAGGGGTCTCACTGTATAAAGAATGGTCACCCATCCACACTGACTTGGCTAGTATTGCTTACTCGGTTACCACTTAAACAAGAGCCCCTCAGTAGACCAACGGGAGTAACCTATATAAACTATCTAAGGTTTAATAGATATATTTAATTACCCGTTAAATGCGCCCCCGTAGAATTCGTATCCCATTTTTGCACTCCATGGTTTAAAGGTGAGGTGAAGTCAAATTGACGTGTCCTATATTAAAAAAACAGAATCTTTACAAACCAGTAGGATTTTCTTTATGGGGAGGTCTGAATTTTTCCAGTTTAGATTAAGAAGAATACACGCTAGAGCTATTAAAACACGAACTGAACTACATCGCGATTAGTCATTCATATTTCTAACTCATTTACTAAGGTCATACCTTGCGCAACCGCAGCTGTTAGGTAGATACTGTTCGATATTAAATACCCGCGATTGTTCCGCTGCGCTCTGCCCGATCGTTTTATTGATGGGCTGGAAAAATCGTGCCTTCTGTTGTAGGGGGCTCCTGTTTTATACTTGCTGTGAGATAAGTCTTCTAGGCTAGCCCCCTGCTACGTGAGACAAGTCTTCTAGGCGAGCCCCTTGCTATGTGGGATCGTAAATTTGTCAAAATGCGGGTGTTAAGACGTCTCTGCCGACTCTGTGGGAGATAATACACTCTGTTGAGGGTATGTGTACGTATATCACGAATAGACATGTTTAAAAGATACATACATACATATAGTACTAATACTGGCTAGGTCAGGTCTTATAATCGGTGACCATTCTTAGCAGTTTGAGATCCCTCCATGCCTCGGAGATCACGTTAACCCGTCTTCGGTCCCGATTGCTATACGATCCTCTATGGCATGCGTTACTGGTTGTTGTATCCCTAAAAAGCCACTTCGCAGTTAGACTCTTCAGTCTAACTGCGAAGTGGCTTTTTAGGGATAGGGATGTCGCCAACGCCAACATAGTTGGAAAAAGGCTCGGACCACTGGCATACGCATTTTGCTGCTTACACTTTTATAATTGCTTTCACACATGCATGTCGGTGGCGGGTACTCTTGATTTGGCCTTTTCTTAAAATGTACTACTCTTGATTTGGCCTTTTCTTAAAATGTACTCGATCTGATTAACACAGTAGGTCGACTATTACCGGTTTGCTCATTCACCCTTGCCTCATAAATCTGTGTTGTCCATCCTATCTATGTGTCCAAACCACCTAAGCACCCCTTTCTCCATCTTGTTCTAATCTACAATTATGTTCATGGGCATTAACGAGATGGTCGTGGTCAAAAGCTGTGCAGTGCACCTGGTCAAAACGTTGGGCAGTTAAAAGTTACAAACCTATTACCATGATCGCGTAATTCCCGTAAACACAATTGTATATAGTAGTGTACGAAGCATATACTTCTACAGCGGCATTGTGCAGTCGCCACATTCATGTTACTTGCATTTTGAGATCTAAATACTTCGAGAGCTATTCTGAAATGGTACTTTGTACGTTATGGTACGGCAATATGGTCTTATTATTTTGTTTTTTTTAGGGAGGCCATGGAGGGTTCCGTTGATCATGGGTGTTTGAGTGCCAACCTCGCCTGCAAGCCAGTACAGGTGTACTGACGGTGTGTAGGTACTGATTGACAGACGAGATCCAGAGCAGACTTAACTCTCGGGGTAAGGAGGTCAGATAGCAGTTGCTTCTATAAAAGCCGTATAAGATAGAAGTAGAAGAAGGAGAAGCATAAGTGAACCTCGGGCCCCGAGGTAAAAATCTCGGATGCTCTCTGAACTCAACAGTAACCCTATTTTCTGATGAATAATATTAGTAACTAGAGCGTATCTTTGTAGTCAGTTCGTAGTATTTGCTCTGCATGCACCTGTGACACGTTGATTAGTTACAGATAAGCTGTTATAAAATCTGCAAATGCCTACATATTACTCCTGCGTCTTATTTTAAGATTATTATAAGCCTAATTAAGTTGTTAAATTGATGCAGTTGGTATACAGTCCATCTGAGGACAAGCTTATTAAGATTACTGTAAACATGGACGTTTGCCAGAGAAGGATGTCACTCGGGCTCAAAACATAAACTGTAACTGGACGAATGTTACGTATCTTACTATCTGTGCAGTCAGTTCTCTCTTATCATGCGCTAACTCTGGGTGCAGCCAAAGTTTGCACTTTCACTCCGGGATGCAATCTCCGTCTCCTTCTCAAAAATTGCTCGTCCGTGAATTAGCAGGTATGTGGTGGTTTGCTTGAGCCTCGAAGATTTTGGTAGGGTCCTATACATAATTTTTTTAATTATTGTTCTATATTATATTACAATATACGTATATTTATTGAACTGAAGATTCACTCAATTTGTAAGCTGCGTGGTCGCCGCAGTGACCGTGGGCGCAGCGTGGGTGCTTGCACATCAAACAGAGCAGCACATTAAATTTGATTGTTTCTGCAACCTGCGCCAGAGCGCTTAAACAGATTTATATTATATTATGTACCTACCTTATTATTATCACTGCAACCACCTGTTCGGTGAATATTAAGTACATTAAAATGTATTACACCGATTACACGATTAATTTTAATAAGTTTTAAAGAGAATCGTCGTCGATCGAAGGCTATCCCTAAGAAGGTACTTAAATAGTAATTGAAAGTAAAGTACCTACGCTACAGTTCTAAACGATGAAAGAAAAAATAAATTAAGATCATGGCATGGTAACATCCTACTACAATTATTATTTAGTGTTATTTTTCTCTATTGAAGTAATTGAAAGGGTCTGCTGAGGTGGTTTGGGCACGTAGAATGAGTGCGTACTTACTGAGTGAATGGCACATCAAGTATGTAAGGGCAGGCAGGCCGGGGTCAACCTCGCAGAACATATACTGATCAAATCACTTAATGATGTAATGAAAAAAAGACAGGTGAAAAGCACTCGAAACCGGCGGGCTTGCATGAAAGGAAAGAAAGAAAATGACAGTAGTGGAAGTTTGTGAAGTATATTACGAGTTGGACAGAAGTAGATGGTGGGATGTTGTCTCTGGTTAGCCCGGAAGGAAAAAGGTGTGAGTATAATGTGAGTATGTGTACGTATTTCACGAGCGAGTAATGGATAAATCTGCGATTATTCATTGGCCAATTGATTCAAATTTAGTGGAAGAGAAAATATTGATATTGATCTACTGTAATTAGCACATTCACAAAGAATTTCCATAAGACGTTTCAACCGGTATTGTAGATATTCGAAGAATGAGAAATATTCGATGTTATTATTCGAGACTAACGTATCACATAATTAGCGAAATAACCTTGAATGCAATAATGCATGTAACATCATTTCAGTAAGTACACATAACACGAGTTATTAAGTAATTGTTATATTTGTGCAAAATGGCGCCTAAAGTCTAACAACCGCACATAATATCACCGCTTACTATCCTGTCTAGTATTCCGACAGCCTTCCATTCACAATCACGTAATATCAGTAGTTATAAAGATGACCGATAGGCTGCTCGGGTCTCCTTGTTACCGATGCCTTTGTGCAGCGCCCCTGTAATTTAACAATTTCAAAGGCAAACTTCACCCGTCGCTTAAGTAGGTACTAGGGCCACAGATGGCGGCGGCGGTGGCCGCAAAGAATGTCGCTGTTCGATTTATGTGTGCGCGTGGAAGCGATGACAGCACCGCACCGACCACTCCACTACGCGTATGTCAGCCTAGTACCCGCTGGCTTCTTGCGGTCAAGTTCTCTTTTTGATTTCAGATTTTCCTTTATTGATAAATTGTTTTGTCGCTTTTCTCGAGAAAATAACATAGGGTTGTGTTATTCAGTTGTTATTGACTTAAAATAACTACAAAAAAGTCTTGTGAATTATTCAGAAAGTAAAAAAGTTTTTAATTTAATTTTTTTTAAGAAGTTAATAAATTGACTTTATTTTCTTCTTTCAATTAAGGTTGTTTTGGGCTCCGAAGATGGGCCTATGGGGCATCATGCACCATGCTACCAATTGGCTCAATTTTATTGCATTATTTTGTTCGTTTTTTGCCTTTATTATTATTTTTACAAAGAAAAATACACAAAACCCAGCATTAAATCTATTTCTAGCGAAACATATTAGTTAAACAGTTAATATTCATAGACACAAAATAGGTGCTATTTTTACTGTAGGTAACATGCAAATTGAAAACATTTCAAATGTGGTAATTGTTGCGAACATGTTAACAAACTGACGGTAATCCTATACGAAACAATGGGGAATTACAAGCTCGACATTCATTAAACAACTCTTGCCAATTTAAAAAAAAAGCTATTACACAGCTTACCACTTCATTTCGGCGAACATGCTTCCGACAACGTCGGACAACTTGTAGCTCGCATAAAGTTAGTTTCGTCGCTTTTCTCAGTTTATGTAGGCGCGGTCGGCTGTCTACTGCTGCCACAGTATTTATGCTAAAAGGCCGAGCGGCTCGGACCCTTAATAAACAAATGACGCGCTCACAGATTTAAGAGCCCACGTCGCAATTATTTCGCTATTTCGACGCGGCCAGACCAAGTAAAGGCGGCTTTTTCGCTTTATTTGAATTTTAAGTAACCCCATGACGGTAATAGTTGGGGAGCGGTGGTTCGCTTTTGTTTGTTCGGCAAAGGGAAATGACTTGTTATGTGTCAGACTGCCTGACGCTTTTCTTAATAACACTTAGGAGCTTTTAGACTTTATGTTAATGCGGATTAACTGTGAGCGTTATAAATATTATGTACCATCGATTACCGTTTAAAACACTTACAACTGATTTAAAAAATGTAAGGTAGCGAAAAGACGTGCTGTGTGAACTTTTAAATACCTGCCAGTTAATATATAAATATTCAAAGGCAGGTATTAAAAAGTCTTCATATTATATAAAGCTTATTATTTGTGAAGCGTTTAAAAAGGTCTAAAGAGGGATTTTGGACGCAGAATGTACATCCTAATATATTTTGACAAAGATTGATACGGATAATTTGTCAGGGAGTTCTAAGGATACCTTGGGATAAAAGGCCAATTTTAAACTGAATATGTTAATGTAAGTAACAAAAAGAAACACTCATAGCGTGATACTTGAAATTTTATCGGATTTCCAATATGGCAGCTACTGGATACGATCATTTAAAATGATAAATTACCTGCCCCGTCACCGAGCGACTCGTCAAAATGAACTTATTTGTCAAACTTAGATCAGTGAGGTGCGATAACTAAAACAGGAAATTGAAATTTGTATCGCGGGACGAAAATCGGCCCCGTCGCCATCTTGGACACTAATCACGCAACGATTTGAATATAGAACTCTTTAAACGTAAATGACTTTTTAGTTTTTTTTAATATGGAAGTGGCCAGTTGATGCATAGGTCTTCACAGGAAATGGCGTCATTTATTTTTTTGATTTTGGGGATTGAGATATAAGATTGTTACAAGAGAATTTTACTTTTAAAATATATATTAAATACCTTATGGTTAACCTTATCATTTTAAAACATTTAAACTAAGTATATGCAGTTTGTATAGAAAGTTATTGCCGCCTACTGGACGAGTTTACAAATTTCTGCGACTGAGAATTACCCAACTAACACATTTCGGCTTACTTCTTCGGGTCGGGGTTATAAAGGTGTAACCTTATGTAATCCTGAAGATATATTTCTCACTGTAAACCAAACCGAATTTTAAATTATACACAGTAAGATAGAAAACTGAAGATGCGTATTAGATTTGTTTAGTTGAGCTGAGAGTGAGACGAAGTCGAGCGAAAAGCTCTCTATAATCCACTCGATGTATTATTTTTTTATATTTAGGACACGTTAATTTGACTTCACCTCGCCTGATGGTAAGCTGATGGTAAAGTCTCAGGAAAGAGGGTCACCATTACATACACGTACCATGTTAACAATGGTGGCACTCAGCTTGACGGCCTCATCAGAAGAGGATTGCGGCGCAGCACCGCGTGACACCCACCGGTCCCACTAGTGCTGCGACCACAATCCCCCTGCCCGGCTATGCACTTGCTGACCCCTGAACGCAATCAAACCGAAATTGGATTACTATGGAGGGTTTTTCGCAATCGGGCACGGTGGTACCCACCCGGCCGAATTTTGTGACAAATTTGTGTCATCAAATTTCTACCGCCATGTATTTCGATTGTGACTCCTAAACTAATCGACCAATTTTGACCAAACTTGGCATGTAAATACAACTTGATACCCGGAAGGTTTAGAGAAATAAAATTGAAAATCGAACATACCATGGAGGAATAATCACCCTTTGAACATTTCAAAATCTGATTTCTCCATAATGATAAATGTTGAGACCACGATTTTGGCGCCAAAATGTGCAACTTAACTATTGGCTTAAGACAGAAAAAGAAAATTGAAAATCGGTCAAGCAACGGAGGAATAATCACCGAAAAAACAATTCAATGGTATTCAATTGAAAAAAAAATTGCACGTGAAGTGTAGGTAATCATGTTGTAGTGCACTCTCAGCTCAACATTCATCACACAGCAGAATGCATTGCACCCCTAGTATTAGGATGTTATGTTTTTCATGGGTATCGTAAAAATAACCGTTTCTATGCAATATCAAAAACAGTTTGGGTGGATGTGTAGGAAACTCTCACCTTTATATCCCCGAATGGGTAAGTAAGGTAAGTGTTATTACAATTCCACTGTACGCAAGCTATATTTTTTAAGTCTTACGTAATAAAGGGTGAAGGACTTAGGACTGAGAACCCCCGTTCTGCCTAACCCCTAATAGAAGCAGACCCAAGGTGATAGTGCGTATTTGATCTCTAACAACATATCAGGATCGTCAACGTTGATGGGCAAGGCCTATTGGGGTCCCAGGGATGTGCTACTTACGTCGTATCTGGTTCATTTTGCGCCAGCCCGCAACACGGGCAGGTGAGAAGTAATACCGTACGCTATTAGCAAAACAAATCATAGATAGGTAATACTTAACAAATGTTCCTTGCTACTCTTTTAAAATCGGCAGTAATTACAATAACAATAGGTTATTATACGATTATTCCGAACCTGACCCCTAAACCTGACCCGGTCGCGGGTTAGGTTAGAAACATGAAAAAAAAAATTGTTCCCAACGTAACCCTCTTCCTAACCTGACCCGACGTCTCGTTCCTATCATAACCCGAATTGCGCAGATACGTTTAATTACTATTTAATCAAACAGCTTAGAAAATGACTTAGTTCTGCATGGTAATAAAAAAATAACCACGAAAGCTACGCTCCCGCATTAAGCCTTCTAACCTAACCTATCCAAGTCGGATACTAAATATTAAATGCTGATTTGACACATATATGTATGAGTATTAGAGAGAATGACCAATCTGCGCAATTCGGGTTATGATAGGAACGAGACGTTGGGTCAGGTTAGGAAGAGGGTTACGTTCGGAACAAATATTAATTTTTTTTTTCAGAATTCTAACCTAATCCGCAAACGGGTCAGGTTTTCGGGGCAGGTTCGGAATAATCAGTCATTTCGGTCTCACCAACCCTTTCGATGTCAAGTCAACTTTATTTGCATTCCGGTATACCTTTTGTTTTTTTTTTTTTTTTATCGTGCGGAAATCCCTTCGGATACCCCCCCGCCTGCCAGCGGGGGCGGTTATGTCGGGCTTACACCGATTAAAACCGCACGCCGTCTCGGGTCTTCAGACGCCGGGGTGTAAGGTTACCCATAGAGCATATCCCTCGCACCCCGGCTGACCCTGGGCCATCTCACCACTAACAGCATCGCTCATCCTGTCTCCTCTGAAAGCAGAGGAGTACGGAGAGCGATGTGTTCCCGCCACGTTGGGTATTGGCCGACGATCAATGCCAACCCTATGAAGGGGTGAAGGGGAAGCCATTGACCGCCGCCCAGGGTCTACCGGCCGCTCCGATTCCGTTCCCCCCGGACTGCAGCGGGATCGGAATCGGAGCGACACTCGAGGAGGTTACCCAACACACACCCCGCATTCCGGTATACCTGCTGATTAATAGGCGAGACTTTGATGCAGACTTTCTTTTCGGGGTTGTGAGGTCAGATGGTACCGCCTCCATAAAAGCCAACTAAGAAGAAGGAGTAAGTGAACCCTCTTAGGGCACCGAGGTGAAAGCCTCCGATACAACAGGGAACAACGCTTAGATGATAATGAGTAATTACAATAACTACTTTCGAATTATATTATATACATTAGAACATAGCGCGTAAGCAATGCGTATCAATATTTAAAAAAAAATCACCTCTGTAGCTCAGTGGTTTTAAGGAGTCGGCTTTACAACCGAGAGGTCCCTGGTTGAAATCCTGGCCATTATACTACCGAACGGATACCACTCTTAATACAAGCTATTTCTCACATTCAATTTCGGTTACTAATATTCTTTTTAAAAATTGTAGCGTTGTTGACTATATTTACCTAACTATTAATTAATTGGATGTTTTAACAGCCTTTGTGGAAATGTCTTCGTTGAATTCTGGTTTAGGATTCGCCACCATATTAGGGCTCTATGATATACTATTGCCTTAGCTATCGATGTTGGGATACTGTGATCGCCACACTGCTTCAGCCGATAACTATAATTAAACTTTGGTTAAGTCATTTGCCGAATTCAGGTCTGCTGGTCTAATGATGGCAACTGATATCAACTAAATAGAACGCGTTATTTTCAGTGCTGTATCCTGACCTAAGTATTTTAACTTTCGGTTGTAAATTTTTATTGGAAGACCACAACATCCAGAATGACTGTCAGAAGATCGTCCAGTTGTGAACCAGGGGATTACCTACTCTGCAACCGAGGCTACCTGAACATGTCCTGATCTTGTTGAAATACATCTCAGGCGATGAAGGATCCATCTCTAGCAATTTATTCTTGAAAGGGTTAGAAAGTTTTGAGAGATCCTTTATTTGTTCGAACACACGTATAATTTTGTCTATCTGTCTGTTTGACTTGGCTAATCTCTGAAAGGACTGGCTCAATTTTGACTAGACTTTCAGATAGATAGACTAACAGATGGCCGATATTATAAGGTGTAATCACCTACTTTTTTATAGAAAAATAATGCCACGCGCACGAAGTCGCTTGTAAAATTTAACGTGATCGCTTTTGCGGCATTTTGTACATAGACACTAATATTAACACCGATCTCCAGTTAAATCAGTGACACCCTACACAATAAATAGCAAGTTTAATTTAATTAGTTCTATCGCTAATTACTTAGCCGCTCACGATGCCACCCGACCGGCCCGCGGCCTGCCTGCAAGCGGTCGGCAATTCCAACTATTCCATGATTTGTACCGCACAGTCGAGGGCATCCTATGACCTGAGCGCTGTATTTGGATATGCATATTTGAAATTTTATCCACAGATTAAAACAGTGGATAGATAAATAGGATGAGTTTTAGCTGCCTTATATGATGCTTAAGGTCAAATTATAATCTTTAATTAAATTATATTTCGAAGCATAAAGTATGTTCTACATGGCATTGTCAAAAGTTTACATGGATATTGCTAATTGAAATACAACTTACTAATTTTAACGAATTAATCGCCATTTAATTTGTGTTACTGAAATTCAACCGAAACGTCAGAAAATAGGTAGTATTTTCTGACGTTTCGGTTGCATTTCAGTAGTGTGAACTGCTCTCCTCGTGATTACTGAAGACCAACTAAAACGTCGGGAAATAGCGTCGTTCGTCAATTGTAAGTGACTTATTACGAGTACTTATATTATTATATTGCACTGTTTTATTTTGTGAGCGAATTAAGCACTGTTTAATTTTTTTTTTTGTTTTTTGGTTGAATATAATATATAAAAGTTTTACAAAAATAAATAATAAATAATTGAATTCTGGGACAAGCATACTTGTAGCTGCACTTCACTCTAGTATACATTGATGTCTACGTTAAAAGTAAAAAACATACCTACAGAAGCAGGTGGGCTGTTGTCTCTGCCTACTCCGGAGGGAAAAAGGCGTGAGTATATGTATGTATGTATGTACAATGCAGACAAAAACATCCAGACAAATAGACATATTCATGCACAAAAATACTTGCACTGAGCAGGAATCAAACTCTACCCTTGTCGTAGCAGTCGAACGCTGCCAACACGCGACTCAGGTCTTCGATATATCGAATTTGATCTATTCCCTGTAATGAGCAAGCCACGAATCGTTAGATAGTCCACAATCATTATTCTCGTACAGTCCGAGCAAAGTACAAATAAGTGCTTAGATTCGATCAGTCTTTTTGTTCTGTGCTTCACTGCGATCAGTGATCACGGCGACGGACGTTAGGTGAGGCAGTGATGTGCCTCATTAAAAACGGAATCGGTTTAGTGTGGTGGTTGAAATTATATTCAAAGGACTGATTATAGAAATTATTGCGTTGGTTGAATTACTATCACTACATATTATAAAATAAAGTCCTTCACCGCGTCTGTCTATCTGTCTGTCTGTCCACGATAAACTCAAAAACTATTGCACCGATTTTCATGCTGTTGCACCAATAAATAGTGGTTCTCGAGGAAGGTTTTAGTATATTGTTGAGTTTTTGTATACATTGGCTAAAATATAATGATATTTGTTGGAGGTGTCGGAAATAAATAAGCCGTCTGGGAGCTTTCAACGAAAACGCTGCCTAAACCCTTTAAGATGTAACAAAATGATGTATAGTGGAATTGTGTATCTCATAGAGGTTGTGGTGGTGGAATAGGGTCTCATGTGTATCAGGAACGGTATCAGAATTCCACGTGGGTGAAGCCGCGTGCAACAACTAGTTTTACATAAAATGCTGGCGTGTTCGTCAATGTCAAGATATCACACGTGCTAGTTCACCTGCTTATTAATGGACGAGGCTCTGGCGCAGGGTTTCCTATTGGCGTCAATAGATCAGATGACAGTCACGTACATAAGACAAGGAGAAAGTTTAAACGAAACCCAGGCTCCGAGGTGAATGTCTCAAATGAAACCGGGAACAACGCTGAGATGATGATGATAGCATAATATATGCGTGCGCGCCGATCACTTAGTTTCCGTTTTTGATCACCAACATGTTAGTGGAAAAATGTGTGCTCAGACTATAAGTGTGCAAGAACGACAGGGTGCTGAGATAAAAACTGTCTCCGGAGTGGAACCTAGCCAACAGAACTGAAAAAGCCAATATTCTTTTCTACGAGGGAAGCGTTAGGTATTGCTTCTGCCCAATGTAAGATTACGTTTTTTTTTTAACGTGCTAAAATCCCTTTGGATACCCCCCTGCCGGCCAGCGGGGGCGGTTAAGTCATGCATCGACTGTTACGATGGCATAAGTTTTGATGGCATAGTTTCTCCAAGTGATTCTCCGATTAACTGAGAGCTCAGTGAAGAAACTAGAGTTTTTGGGACATAACCAAGACTCTAGGGATCAAGTCAACCTCACGTGCAAGCCGGTACACCTGCTGATTGACGGATGAGGCACAGGAGCAGGCTTTCCTCTCAGGGTTTAGCATACAGACGGCAGTCGCTACAGTAAGCTGTAAAGGCCAAATCAAAAGGAGGAGACTTGGTAAGTGAAAATCTCAGATGTAACCTATATGTTAAGCAGGTGCTAACTCGAATTCCAAATAACCAAGAATCATTATCTACTTTAGTTCAAATTACAACTGGGTAAAGTCCATAATATTCTTTCGTAATGCAATTAAACATTTTTTTAAATACCCCATTAGAGTCCTTAATTTGAAACTCGGCCAGGCCCTAAAAGTCCTACCTTATTACGTTCACTAAGTATAATAAACTTTATGTGATGGAAATAAAGTTGTAAACTGTATACAGAATTATCCTGACTCCTTTGTAAGGAAAGATTTGTACTAAAAATAAGGTTCGCAATAAAATTGTAGTTGGATACTGAAGTGGAACACTTTGGAGAACAATTTGTAAAGAGAAATTAAAACAATAGTTCGTTTTAAAGGATTTAAAAAAACTTGGGAGTAATAAAAAGGCTTTTTTATTACTATTCCGTGAGTTTTGACGAGGAAGTAAGTAGTCTGAATCTGAAGTGTTTGTGTGAAATGAGACAAGTTTTAATTGGGGAGTTGTAGCTAGCAGACCACAATAAATAAAATCCTAATAGCCGTGGTGGCGAGGAAAAAATATGTATGGTTTTGAACACGAAGCGTTTATGTGTCAGTCGAAAAAATTAACTTTTCCATTCATTGTCTAGCATCGAGTTCAGGGACTCAGTACTCACTACTGGCACTGTTAAACTTTGGCTGTTGAATATTTCATAGTAGAAAGCTCACAAGACGTTGGTGTAGTTTATTAACTGTAGGAAACCTACGATCAATTACCATGACCATAATTACAATTACTTAACATGTAACTGCATGAATGATTTTGACACACTATAGATTAAAAATTGTATTGTATTAGATCGAATTGTATTGACTATAATTAAATTCTATTATTGGATGTAACTCTGTAACAGATAGGATTTAAGTTTTACTTACATTATAAAAGCAATGAAATAAAATAAAAAGTTAGATATAATACATTAAACATTAAAAGAAACTGCATAATATTATACGTAATTGAAATAAAATTGAGGTGTAATAATATAAACTAATTCTAAGATAATTCTCGCTCTTATTCCCGGCATAGCCGTTTGTTGGTGGCTGAACTCCTCCGTAACCATTCGCGCGATCTTGACCAAATTTACCACGGTGATAGTGTGGACACTGAGGAGTGTTTTGAAGCGAAATGGTTCATGTCCGATGTACCATTGAGGAATAATCACCGAAAAACAGTTTCAAGAACGCACGGCCTTAGCTAAGCGCGCGATCGTAGTAATATGTCTTATTTTCAAGTAAGAGTCCTGCTCGCTCAGCTCAATTTATTTCAGTCGCACCCTGCACTGAATTCCTAGTATACCTAATAATTCAGTTTATAAAACTATTCCTCTCTCCAAACTTTATGCTATGCCCGACAGGGCCTATAATTGTAACCTAATTTTAATTAAACAACTGTATCACTTTGTGGAATGCAATAAAGGTATTGAGAATTGAGAACCATTTTAACCATTCATTCAATTTTAATCCGTTATTCCATCATAATCATCTTCCCGTTCACCCTCGACCTGGGGTCCGCTTACACTTTTGATTTGCTTCTCGTAACCCCGCGAAGAAAGACTGAACCTCTTCCAATAATCAGTAGGGGTACCGACTAGCAGGTGTGCTTGGCATCGGCTCCGAAGATCTTGGTATACACAGGAAAATTTAATTATAATTTAAAGATTAAAAAACCCTCGGCACAAATTTATTTATAGCTAAGAACTATCTCGATTATATCGGTATTCAAACAAAAAAATCTGCATCCAAATCGGTTCATCTGTTCGGGAGCTACGATACAACAGACAAACACGCACAAAGACACGTCAAACTTATAACACCCTGTCGTTTTTGCGTCGCGGGTTAAAAATAAATTAACTAATTTTATATTCGGATCATGTACTTAAAAGTGAAGCCGGTGGGAATTGTGTTATTAATCCCCTTGCTCATTTTATTTATAAGCTCAAGCGATATATATCTCTAGGAAAAATCAGCATACTATTAGCTTATAATATCATTGAATTAATGTGGCGGAATAATCTAAGAACTATGTTTAAAAATGATTGTAAATTATGCTGTAGATAGCTATATATATAATATCGGAGAATTTCGAATATCTAGGACGTGTTCAAGTAGTATTCCCCTTGTAAAGGACTGGTCGCGGGTTCAAGTCCCGTCCTGGGTGTTCTGTTTTTGCGATATAAATCAATAGGAAAAGTTAGCATACTAATTGCTTAAAAAATTTCATTGAATTGTTTATAAAATTTATTTTCAGTTTTAAGTAATTCACGATGGTATCATTCGCTAAACATTTTCATCTGTGTCTTCGAAGACATTAAAAGGGCTGTCTTGTGCTGTCTGCGCGCGCACCGTGCGCAGTTTTAGTCGTGTGTTTGTATCGGGAGACAGGCGTGTGCTACCGGTCGCCGATACTAAATAACAGTGTCACACTAGCCTTTAAGGACACCGCCGGGATACTGTTCAACGATGAAGAGCCAAGAAGCTTTGAGAAGTAATTTGAGTACAATACCCGGCTTCTGTTTTGGCACGTTGTCGTCGTCGGGAAGAAAATGAAAGCTCGACTAAGATCGGTTTACTTCGGTTTTGTAAAGTGTTTACAGCCCTCAATGTGAAGGTCTATTTTGACGTGACAACGTCTTATAAATCGATGGAGCCGGCTGCACGCACGAATAAACATGACGTATGCGGCGTTACCACATGACGTATGCGGCGTTACCGACATATGCGGCGTTACCGACATATGCGGCGTTACCACATGACGTATGCGACGTTACCTCGCGTTCTTATGACGTTGTCACGTTCAACTATCGTCAGTAAACCGACTTTACAGACAACCGTTTTTACTTATTCTGCCAAGGTCACAATGAGGCATATTGCCTATGAACGCTTCTACATCAGAGAGGTAACTTATCGTGCGAATTTCCACCATTCCAGAAAATTAGGGATAAGTTAAAGAATGGGAAAAGAAAAGATAGTGTGTTAGGGATGACCAAACCTATGAAGGTTGCTGTGGCCCAAGATCTTAAGGTACGAAGCTAAACACACCTGCAAGTCGGAGCACCTACTGAATGTTTCCGGCGTAGGCTTTCCTGTCGGTGCCAGGGGACCACGCGGCAGTCGCTCTCGTAAAAGTCAATTAATCAAATCATAGAACGAAGAAGTAGGGGAGCAGATTCCGGACTCCAAGGTGCAGTCTTTGGATGGAACCGCGATTGGCGCTCGTATGCAAAAGAAGAAGAGAGATAGGGATCGGATAATAATATCTTCTTCTTCTTCTTCTTCTTCTTATAAATAAATAAATAAAAATGAATTGCTGTTCGTTAGTCTCGCTAAAACTCGAGAACGGCTGGACCGATTTGGCTAATTTTGGTCTTGAATTATTTGTGGAGGTCCAGGGAAGGTTTAAAAGGTTTGTCATCGATTGAGGCAGTACGAAGTCTGCCGGGTCAGCTAGTAATAATAAAAAAACAGTTAGCGCATCGGTAAAACTCCAAATTTGCTTAACGATGGTATTCATAATCACAACTTTTTACAAAAACAAAAAGGATTTGCACAAATATTATCGCCGCTTCTTTCTGCATAAAGCCATTATGCGCTCGCGTGCTTTTTTGCTCTGTTCTCCACCGTATTTCGGCTGTGCGCGCTTCCATTTATCTCGGCTATCATCTGAGATACGGCGGCTATCGGATCGGCTATCCACTGAATCTTTATGCGCGAGCCGATATCCGATATTGACCGTGATTAGCCGACGTGCACCTACATTCACCATTCAAATGTTTTAGTGAGTTTTAATAATGTCCATTTATTATGTAACTGAATGGCTGCTGGTGAGAGGTGAGGGCATCATATAAGACATAAAAGTGGTGATAGCAGAAAATATAATAATATATCATCCTCCTAATCCTATTAATCATATAAATGTGAAAGTTTGTGAAGATGTTTATATGTTTGTTACTCAATTACACTCCAAACGTCTGAACGAATTTGGTTGAAATAATAGCATTATAAATAACTAGCTGATGCCCGCGGCTCCGCCTGCGCGGAGGTCGTTTTTCGTCATACCTATGTCCGGTTCTACTTGAACAATTGCAATCAAACATACGGCAGATTTTAAGTCTGACCAAGACCTTTCTAATAGAAAAAACAGCACCAAAATCCGTTCAGTCGTTTTTGCGTCCATTGCGAACAAACAGACAAACGGACAAGATTTGAAAAAATAAATAAAAAAAACTTTTTGAAAACCACGTTTTCAACACTAAGAATCGTGGGGCGGGCGATTTGAAATTTTTAAATTATTGAATATCTAAGGAAAACGATTAAAGACGACATTTTAGGATTAATTTTTATATTCTGAAGAAAGGTTGATACATACCTTTTTTTTTCGTGCGGAAATCCCCTAGGATACCCTTTATTTTTTTTTTCGTGCGGAAATCGCTTCATATACCCCCCGCCGGCCAGCGGGGGCGGTTATGTCGGACTTGAACCGACTAAAACCGTACTCCTGAGGGCCAACGGGGGCGGTTATGTCGGGCTTCAACCGACTAAAACCGCAGAATCGGGTCTTCAGACACCGGGGTGTACGGTTACCCATAAGGCATTTCCCTCGTACCCCGAGATACATAACGTACCTTTTTTTTTTTTTTTTTCGTGCGGAAATCCCTTCGGATATCCCCCCCCGTGCCAGCGGGGGCGGTTATGTCGGGCTTGAACCGACTAAAACCGCACGCCGTCTCGGGTCTACAGACGCCGGGGTGTAAGGTTGCCCATAGAGCATATCCCTCGCACCCCGACTGACTCTGGGCCATCTCCGGTTTCGAGATGGCCCCCTCGGGTTTGGGAACCACGGTGTCCCCGTCTTGCCCCGGTTTGGGGGAGGGGCGCTAGTCGCCCCACCGTCCCGGCCTGCTTCTGCTGGGGTGACAGGTGGCCTCACCCGCCACCCCCAGGCCTGCGCTCATGGAGGACGGAGGTCGTTAAGCGACCTCCGGCGCCTGAGTTGCCTGCGACGCGCGGCGAGCAAGTTGCGGGCTCGGCGGACCGGGAGAGTTCTAAGTCTCTCCCCGGCGCGCTCCGCCACCTCCTTCGCGAGCATTACATGCTCGCAGAAGGAGGCGGCGGCGGCCCACGCGCTCGCGCTCCGCACCATTGCCGCAATCATGCTGCCGAGCGAGAGGACTCCCACCCCGATGGCTGCCACGAGGTCACGCCTCGGCGCCTCCCACGTCGGGCAGTCCGCCAGCGTGTGCAGCCCTGAGTCCTCGCTCGCGTCATAGTGATGACACTCAGGCGTTGGCTCCTTCCTGATCCGATGCAGGTGGTCCCCGAAGCACCCCTTCCCTGAGATCACCTGCGTCAGTCGGTAGGAGAGGCTTCCGTGTCGCCTCTCCAGCCAATCCTCCATGATGGGCCTTACCGCCGCTATTGCGGCGTGCCCTGCGCTTGGTTGCCCAAGTCGTTCCTTCCACTCCACCACGATGGCCTGGCGGAGCTGGGACTGCACGGCCTCGATTTCTCGAGGCTCGGGGTTCCATCCCTGCTCCCGCGCCTCCTTTCGCCACTGGTACAGTTGCGAAAGGGCTCTCGCTTCCAGGTCCCATGGCGGAGTTCCGGCAAGGAGACTCGCCGCCTCGAAGATACATAACGTACCTAAAATAAATATTCTGGGCCATTTCACATAGTACAATCTAGCTTGTAAGCCGGTACACCTGCTGATCGACGGACGAGGCTCTAGTGCATGCTGATGATGAATATTTTTGAGCTTTGACAGCCTAATTAGCTTTTCAGTCAAATCACTTTCTTTTTGTCTACCTCATTTTAATATAAAATCATTAAACGAAACAGAATTCGTAAATGCAATCGCACTTACGAATTCTGTTTCGTTTGGTGACAAAGGAATCGTGTGTATGATAGGAATGATGGATTGTGTGATTGTGTAGTTGATCTCGTTTCTAGTGAAGATTTAGTGCCGATGGCCTAAATATGATATTACCTACCTACCTACCTACCTACCTGGTACCTACTGAGCTTGAGAAGTTGTAAAGTAGAGCGAATGTACATAGGTACCTTCTCGAGATATTTAGTACTACGAACTTTAATTGCTAAAATTTTATTGTACAGCAATGTCCAACATTATTACACAATGATTAGGGTACGAACAATATGCAGGTACAGCCGCGGGGGGGTGTGTGTTGGGTAACCTCCTCGAGTGTCGCTCCAATTCCGATCCCGCTGCAGTCCGGGGGGAACGGAATCGGAGCGGCCGGTACACCCTGGGCGGCGGTCAATGGCTTCCCCTTCATAGGATTGGCATTGATCGTCGGCCAATACCCAACGTGGCGGGAACACATCGCTCTCCGTACTCCTCTGCTTTCAGAGGAGACAGGATGAGCGATGCTGTTAGTGGTGAGATGGCCCAGGGTCAGTCGGGGTGCGAGGGATATGCTCTTTGGGTAACCTTACACCCCGGCGTCTGAAGACCCGAGACGGCGTGCGGTTTTAGTCGGTGCAAGCCCGACATAACCGCCCTCGCTGGCCGGCGGGGGGGTATCCGAAGGGACTTCCGCACGAAAAAAAAAAAAAGGTACAGCCGCGGGAAACCCCTGATATAGTATAATAATATAACATAAATAACGTTTAGCGCTTTGTCGGTGGCCTTACAATGCACTGTGTGCCCTAATTAATTGATGTTTGATTACACGCGTCAATCTCGTTGAGATAGCGATCATTGATGGTGCACGTTGAATGAGGAGATGTTAATGTAATCGGATCAGATATCATGTTTTATATGTAGTGTGGTCTAATGTTTGTGCAGTAAACATGGTAACAAAACTCTTTGGTGAACCAATATAATTTCCAGCTACTGTTTTTGGCACAGTATTTTAAAATTACATAGTTACAAACTAAAGGAGCATTTTTATACACAATGTGTTAAGAAAGTCGCTATTCATTTAAGCGTTGTGCTGGGTGAAGATTCTGTATGAAATGGATACATTATACTTACGATTATTTTTCGGTATGTACTAGCATTCACATTTCGCCAGCCATTTTTTTCGTTCCTGCGTAATAAGGGGTTAGCGTATTGTCAACTGTATCACTCTACGCCACGATTTCTGACTCTGTATTACTACATGAATCAATCAAATAGCCTGTTGCAGTCCTTTGCTGGAGACAGGTATCGGCGAATGTGCGCCATAGAACCCGTGCCTCCGCCTTCCGTATCCAGTCTATCCCAGCTACCTTTTTCTGATCGTAAAAAAACTCAAAAACACCTTACCCATCCCAGAAATCAAAACCACACAAACAAAACTCAAACTTATGACAACATAGCATTCAAAATAATTTCTACGATACAAATTACGCGTTATATATAAGAAGGCTCACTGTACATAATGCACAATGGCTAGCTCGACATGCATTTCGTATATAAGTGTCCCTACACTAACATAAGCCTACGCTGTCGCATATATGCAGTCGGGTGTCGCCACAAAGCCAGGCCGACGACAGCAAGCTACCGCGACACAGGCTATGTGGCCTCTTATACAAACCTTTATTTGTTCCACCGACCATCAGTGTATAAAATAAATTGTAATGTTTCTAAGTTTACGTTTGGTTGTTTAGTACATTATGTGGTTAAGGTAGTTCAGGTTTCGGATATTTAAAGATATGTAAGTAATTCATACTCATATCAATCATACTTTACCCACCCGAAGATAGATTACCCGTAGATCTAGTTATAGCCTCATACACGAGTGTATGAGGCTCCAACAAGATCTGCTGGGCTTTGCGGGTTCTGCTGATTAACGGATGATTCTCTGGCGCAGGCTTTCTTCTCGGGGTTAAGGGGTACGACAGCAGTCGCTTCCGCAAAAGTCAAGATATGAAAACCAAGAAGCAGAGTAGGAGAGCAGGCCCCGGGCTACAAAATACAAGTTTTGGAATCAACCGAGACTAATGTTGTGATTGTAGACTGTTAAAACTGTTCATCCAAAACTTGCACTTTGGAGCCCGTGGTATTCTCTCCTGCTCTTTCTGCTCCTATCCATAAGTGATTTGACTTAACTTGACATGTAGGGGAGCGACTGCCGTCTGAAATTCTAATAGGAAATTCTGCGCTAGAGTCTCGTTGGTTAATCAGCAGGTGAAGTTGTCTTGGGCCACGGAGATCTTGGCGGAGTCCCATTTATCCAACTCTTAAATGTAAACTAGGTATTGTAAGTAAATAATGCAGTACTATACAATTAATAAACACATCCATCAAGAGACAAATTATAGGATAATTCATAAAACTGTGTCGTTCTCGTCAAGACGGCGTCTTCTCACCGGAAGTCTATTACGCAATAAATCTGCGGCGGCGCGCGCGCATAGATCTCGCAACATTTGCATACGATTGGATTGCGACGCGGACTGATCTTTGTGTTGCAAATGGGAATAAATTGGTGAATAGGATTACTGGTCGGGGTCTATTTATAGGGATTGTAGTTACTTAACATTTTTGTGGGTTTTTAGAGATTTTAGAGAAAATAATCCCAATTAAAAATGCCCAAGAGACACAGTCTCTTCGGCATTTTAATTTTTTATGTTATGTTAATTAAAATTTAGTCACATTTGGTTGAGTTTTCTCACTTTGTTCTGTCATCTATAAAGGCGCGAATATCCGATAAAATGGATTTGGCTGTTATTTTGTGAAAATCAAGAAAACGCGGAATAGATTTGCTGAAATTTTACCCATAATCAATTATGAAAAAATGCTGCTAAATAGATTTCGGTTTAATTTTACACACAGATAGAGTATGACAGGGAAGAGGACAAAGGCTATGCCTGAAATAGAGTCCTGTGGGTCACTGTAACGGGATCAGTATTCCATTTTATTAACAGTTCTTATTGGTGGTACCGCTTAGGCAATGGAAGTATCGAACTGTCCGGTGAGAGTTTAAAAGAGCTCTTTGAACGTCTCCTGTCCAATAAAATGTATTTTTCAGGGTTCAGAAGTCAGACGGCAGTAGCTCCCGTAATAGTCACAATAAGCAAAATACAAAAGGATACAGGAGGAAAGCGAACCCCGGGCTCCGAGGTAAAAGCCTCGGATGCAACTGGAATCACCGTTAAGTTGATGATGATGAACGTGTGTATTTAAGTATGTTATTTAGGGAACTATAGAAGACGCTTCCTAAGCAGCCTATACTAGGAGTTAGGTCTGGTGTCCACTCTAGACTGTTACGCAAAAAGTTAATCTATCTAGTCGTTTTAGATAATGAATACTTTTATTCAGCCGTGGGCTTGGGGAGTGGGCAGTAAATCACGTGTACAGGGGGCAGGCGAGGTGTCTCCGGGCCTCATTTACCTGGCCAGACTGGCCGTTCTGCTATCGCCGGCCAGATATCTCCGATACTGCGCACCGATAAATAAAATATTGACGTGTACCCGTCTAGGCGCGATTGGTTTGAAATTGAATTGGATTTAGATCTTATTTTTGACATTTTTATAGCTGAAAGTGGTGATTTAGGATAGAGGACCTATTAATAATTTAGTAGGCAGTTTTTTAAAGAGACAATTATATGTTAATGCATGGTTCATAACACATCTGGACATGAATAGAAATTACTATGTCAAAACCCGAAAGTGTGATAGTTTCTTAGTTAAGTGTACCAAAATGCATAAATTGTGGAATAGTGATAGGGCTAACTTCGGTCATCCTGATCGAAGTACTATGGGGTAAAAATTTTGTCACATTTGGTTGAGTTTTCTCACTTTGTTCTGTCATCTATAAGACTATAAAGGCGCGAAAATAGTTCTTTCCAATACTGTCGTTAGAAACTGCGAGTCTAGTAGTATGCATAGAAGTTTTTGATATTTACTAATGTAATATTTATGTATCATAAGCTAAGTTTTTATTTCATAGATCGAAATTGTCTGTGATTATTTTTTCTATGGCACTCTACACAGCGCTATCTAGACCCTATGTAAGCATAGCTTAGCTATGTTATAGGTTCTAGAATGTGGATAAACATACTTTGATATATATATTTTTTATAAAAACATACAAAATATAAAGATATATCGAAAATATTTTCAATCTTAATAAACATTATAATAAATCATTCGTTTGTTAGCAATATGTGGGTACGAATGGACTCGGATCGAAAAATTTCTTTCCTTTGCAGTCATTTACCTTGAGACACCTCAAGGTAAATGACTGCCTGTAACCTAGCCTTAGACACAAAAGTAACAGTTATGATTGTCAAAATTTATACATTACTCTGCATATTTATTGCCAGAACCGCAATGAAATTACCATTATAATTTTTATACTAGTACTTTTTCATTGAGAATAGAATCTGGTAAAACAAACTCATTATCACCTCTGTTAGTTGTAACTAAGGTACTAAAAATTATACATTACCCTGCATATTTATTGCCAGAACCGCAATGTAATTACCATTATAATTTTTATACTAGTACTTTATCATTGAGAATAGAATCTGGTACAACAAACTCATTATCACCTCTGTCAGTCGTAACTAAGGGATTCCCGCAACTAAAAAAAAAAGGTACTAAAACTATTACATGACAAATACTGATTTACTACAAACTATTAAAGGGCTCTTTGCACACATAGGTTGTTGAGTGAATGAGCATAATAAATAATAAATGAGCAATATTGCCGTTCCCCTGTACATCACAGCATCCAGTTTAAATTAGCGTTTCTTGTACGCACAGGCATCCTGAAGTGACCATTAACATAGGAGGGATGCCCCGGATCAGATGCATTTTTAGCTAAAAGCCTACACCGACGGTACTCTCGGACAACGGTAGTGCATGCCGCGCGCACGCAGCAAATAGCTATCGATAGCTTGGTTAATTGGAGAGGTATCTATTTTCCTCCATTTTGTTTAAACATATCGAGTCAAATTACGTAGAGTCCGTATTAAGGATTAAGGCTGGACTTCACCAGCGGAAATTCGTTTAACTAAATTTGATCTTCACGTTTATCCCAATGAAATTGATTGAGGAAAGTGTACTAACGCAGTTTTAATGGAAATAAACGAGGGTATATTCATCGGTAAAATCCAGCCTACATTTTATGATGGTCTGAATTGTATGATGATGTTTTTCATCTTCTTAAGGTCTGACCCCTAGATGGGACAGAGAGCGTCCACGGTGCGCCGCCAACCCTGTTGGTCATGTTACGTCATGAGCTTCACGTTTAATTTCGCTTCAGGTCTTTGCTATGTCCTTGCTTCTGCAATGATAGGCCATCTCCAAGTCTATTTAGGATGGTCACGCTTACGCTTTCTTTGGGAATTCCAATCTAAGGCTTGCCTTGGTATGTGGTCATCGTTCTTCGGAGTGTATTCAGCTCCATTTCTAGCGTTTGACCTGTTGGTGGATGGGTATTTTATTTCAGCGTTTTTCATAAATACAAATAATTCATACTCACACCTTTCTTCTACATTAAACGCTTCCCAATGTTTCTATAAGGGCATTAAACCTGCCCCCACTAGGAGACTGTACCTGGGGATCGTGCGAAGCATGGCCCTGTACGGGGCCCCAGTATGGGCAGAGACTCTGGCGGCCCGCAACGTGGCTGTACTAAACAGCCCGTTAAAAACGATGGCCGTCAGAGTCATCAGGGGGTGTCGCACGATCTCCGTCGAGGCGGCATGTCTCCTAGCCGGGACCCCTCCATAGGACCTGGAAGCGAGAGCCCTTGCGCTGCTGTACCAGTGGCGCAAGGAGGCGCTGGAGCAGGGCCATAGGCCAGAGCCCCGAGAAATCAGGGCTCAGCGGTCCCTGCTCCGTCAGGAACTCATGGAGACATGGAGGGTGCGACTTGAGCACCCCAGGTGGGGGGAATCCACCATTGCGGCGGTGAGACCGATCATTAAGGAGTGGTTGGAGAGGGACCATGGGGACCTCTCCTACCGGATGTGCCAGATGGTTACCGGACACGGGTGTTTCGGTAAGTATCTGTGGCGCATCCATCGGGAGACGACGCCGCAGTGCCAGCACTGCGAGCATCCTGGCGAAGACACGGCGCTCCACACGTTGGTGGAGTGCCCTGCGTGGGCGAGTCAACGCCGGGATCTCGTTGCGGTCCTGGGCGTGGACGTTCTCTCGTTGGAGACCATGGTGAGGGCCGTGGTCTCCGACGGGAGCAAGTGGCACGCCGCCGCCTCTTTCTGCGAGCAGGTAATGCGCGCGAAAGAGACGGCGGAGAGGGAGCGGGAGAGAATCCTGCCTCCAGAGTTTCGCAGTCTGCGGCGAGGACGCCGCAGACTCATCTACGCCCGGGACTACCGACCTCCATGATCGGGGCCTGAGGACGGCAGTTGGCCGACTCGCCGTCCTTACAGAAGCAGGCCGTGGCGGAGGCGTGTCGTGTGTGCCCTACACACGCCTGCCAACTCACCGAAGCGGGATAAAACCCGACCCCACCAGGCGAGGCCGCGGTGGCGGCCAAAGTCCGCCGGCAACCCTGGGGTTATCCTTTCGAGGGCTTACCCGGGGTGCCCGGCAACGGACACTTGGGGAGGACACCGTGCGGTTTTAGTCGAGACACGACATAACCACCCCCGCAGGCCGGCGGGGGGGTCTCCGAAGGAATTTCCGCACGTTAAAAAAAAAAAAAAAAAAGGGCATTAAACCTTTTATGAATATAAATTGGCATACCGAACCTCTAGATTAAAAAGGTTTTTACAGGGTTAGTAATTAGCAGGTGAGGTTGGTTTGAGGCTCACCAAGATTTGCAGGGCCTAAGCCAATCTACAAGTTTACACCTGCTGATTGACGGACGAAGTTCCAGCACCGGCTTTCTTTTTTCCTTCTCTGGCTGATATGTAATGAATGCCAGTGTCAAGTAATTTGATAAATCAAGTAATTTGCATATGAATTCAATATAATGCTGCGTATTCGTCATTTAGTCAAGGTCAAGTAAAGTCCTTCATAATCATAGTCAAAGTCAAAGTCCTGCCCTAGTAAAGTAGTAAAGGCTTTTCTAAAGGCTTCTGTGGAGTTTTGGAAACAATACGTAAAATTAATTCACGGTAAATATGCCACTTTCCTACACTTGTGCATGTTGTCGAAAACGTTATGTCTGCCCACCATTTTATCACAAAAAAACTCGAAATTACACTAATTTTGAAAAAAATAACACACTGCCTCGATGCGTTTTTAGGTTAAAAATCAAATGGCAGTCATTCATACAAAGCCAAGATACACAAAACTATGAAAAGTAGAGCGGGTTTCGGGCTTCAAAGTGCAGGCTTTGAATGCAACCGGAATAGGCGCTCGGATGAAGAAGAAGGCTTTATACCAAACAGGAAGGTTTGATTTGTCTGCAATAATTTGTAGCAGCAATAGGTCGTTAATAAACCATACCTGATAATCCAAGTACTGATAAATTATATAAAAAGGAGGTGTCACTTTTTATATAATTTATCAAGACAAGAATAATAATATTTCTGCGAAGTTTCATAGAAACAAATAGGCATACAAATACGATTAATTGAACGATTTACAAGCCTCTGGTGATTTAATACTTTGAATATTTCAATTGGTCATAAATATTACACTCAATAAAACAAACGACGTTTTACAAAAACGAAAATGATCAGTCACTTCCGAATAATATCTCGATGTAAATCCGTAGGAAATATCGTTTGACCGTTAAATTACGATGTCGTGGCTCGTGGCACAGAGAGAAAAAAAGATTTTATCTGTTTTTCTCATTTTAGTTTTCATAGATAATGTTTTTAGTCAATTCTGTTAAAATTTTACTTTATTATCTACTAGTATTACGTAAATAGGACCAACGAGAGCCTCATGTTAATTAAAATTGTTTATATATAGAAGCATACATTTATCCACGTATATAATAAGTATTTCTGTTGACATGTTTTTTGTTCAATTTTCTAAACTTCTGTTTGGCATCAGATTACATTTAGACTTTATAATAGTGCTAAATATGAATTTTGATTGTGTTGTGGTTTATATCTTAACAGTAACAAAACTGCGATACTAAACAAATTTGATTCTGGATTTCACAAATGATAATCCAATAAATTAAAGTGGGTTCTTACAACGCAGTTTAGTTTTAATTATTCACGGCTTCATCATTGGCAAAATTCACTTTTAGCCTATTACAATTTAGAGAGTAATTGAGGAGTAAATTACACTGAAATTGACATCAATCTTATCCGGTTCTAAATTTAAATAAATTTAATGGTATTCATCAGAAATAAGTTTTTTTTTTACATAAACGGTGTTTGAAACACAGTTTGAAATGTAAATGTGGCGGTAAAAATTATTCGTGATGAGTGTACGAATTCAATATGTAAAGCTAGGGGTGGTCTGACGGAGTTTTTTTTATGAATGTCCAATTTATTTATGAGTATGACGCGACATGTCGATTTATGAATATTAAATGCGTGTCCTCGTGAGTGACAGGCGTCAGCGTCGTCACTAGGTTTTTGTAGAAAATATGTCGTACCTAATTATGATTAATTTACGAGGTTTCTTTCACATTCGAAAAAAAAAGTTAGACGCTGATTTTTATATCCCATTTCTTCTATATATACTAGACAAGCTGTTCAGAACAACAATTTTGTCATGATTCCTGGGTGGGGTGGAAGCGAATTTAGAATTTGGTACAGGACATAGATTAGATAAATATGTTAATGAATTTTGACACCTATGTGGCAAACTTTAGGAAATATCTAATTTTTAGCAAAATACACACCCTTTTTTTTCGTGCGGCAAAGCGGGCCGGCCAGCGAGGGCGGTTATGTCGGGCTCGAACCGACTAAAAACGCACGCCGTATCGGGTCTTCAGACGCCGCAGCGGGTGTAAGGTTGCCCATAAAGCATATCCCTCGCACCCCGACAGCAAAATACATACTTATCACTAGCACCTAACGTAACCTACATTTACACCTGATAGCTAATGAATGGTCGCCGGGACAAGCCAGCAGGTATGCATACACTCAAGGTACATACCTACACTACGTTATCCCATACATTTTATTTTTGTAAAAATAAGTGAGTTCTGGCGACAGTGGGATCTTTATTTATTTATTTATTTATTTATTTATTCGAAAACAACATTTCTGTAATGTCATCTGTATGACAGCTACAAGATGCGTGGTTGATGGTCGATTTGCGGTCTTTCACAATACTAAAGTTTCTGTTCCGTACAGTCTAATGGTATAAATAGAAGTCATTATCTATAGCTAGTTAAGAAATCCCGACTGGAAAGCCTGTACCAGACCGTCGTCTGTCCGTCCGTTAGCTGACTCGAGTTCCAATCTTGGTTGGGCTGCTTACACCCGTAATAACTATTTAACAATCTATTTGAAATTTACCAAATCAGCAGTATAAAAAAATTATGTAAATCGGTTGAACATTGTGACTGATGGATGGACAGAATACATTGCTTGACAAGCCTTGGCAGGATATAGCGATGACATAGCAAAAGTCACCTATTCGAAAAAACTGGCTGGAAGTTGTGTCGTGTCGAATGTTGAGTTGTGTATGAGTAAGCCAATAAAGAAGAGCTATGTGTTTGACCTGTATACATGTTTGATGTACCCTTTTTTATGATAGCCCCCCGCCGTAGAGCTGCTGGAGTCTCTGGAGCAGAACCCATGGGGGCGCCCTTACCTTGCGGTCAGGGGCAAAATCCGCCCAAGGGCGCCCCTACTGACCCAGAGCCTCCAGCCAGAGCGGCTGGAGGGGATCCTGGGCTCCCTGTTCCCGGCAAGAGCGGAGGAACATATTCCTCCGCGTGTAGCTCCGCCTCAGGCGCCTGACGCTGATAATAGCGAGACCGATGTGCCCGAAGTCAGGGAGAGTGAACTGGGGGTAGCAGTGCTCCGGCTTAAAGCCCGGAAATGTACTGCCCCCGGACCTGACGGCATTCCAGGCCAAGCATGGGTCCTGGCCCTGGAGGAACTAGGGCCTCGACTGGTGGCGCTCTTTAGCGCATGCCTCGAAAGGGGCCAGTTTCCAAAGGCTTGGAAGACGGGGAAACTGGTCCTTATCCGGAAGGCGGGGCGGCCGGCGGACCAGCCATCCGGATACCGGCCGATCGTGTTGCTCGACGAGGTATGCAAACTCTTTGCACTGCGAGGATCCTGGCGAAGATACGGCACTCCACACGTTGGTGGAGTGCCCTGCGTGGGCGAGTCAACACCGGGATCTCGTTGCAGTCCTGGGCGTGGACGTTCTCTCGTTGGAGACCATGGTGAGGGCCGTGGTCTCCGACGGGAGCAAGTGGCACGCCGCCGCCTCTTTCTGCGAGCAGGTAATGCGCGCGAAAGGTCGGACGGCGGAGAAGGAGCGGGAGAGAATCCTGCCCCCCGAGTTTCGCAGTCTGCGGCGAGGACGCCGCAGACTCATCTACGCCCGGGACTACCGACCTCCATGATCGGGGCCTGAGGACGGCAGTTGGCCAACTCGCCGGCCTTACAGAAGCAGGCCGTGGCGGAGGCGTGTCGTGTGTGCCCTACACACGCCTGCCAACTCACCGAAGCGGGATAAAACCCGACCCCACCAGGCGAGGCCGCGGTGGCGGCCAAAGTCCGCCGGCAACCCTGGGGTTATCCTTTCGAGGGCTTACCCGGGGTGCCCGGCAACGGACACTTGGGGAGGACAACGTGCGGTTTTAGTCGAGACACGACATAACCACCCTGCTGGCCGGCGGGGGGGTATCCGAAGGGATTTCCGCACGGTAAAAAAAAAAAAGCCCCCCGCCGGGCAGCGGGGGTGGTAATGTCGGATTCGAACCGACTAAAACCGCACGCCGTCTAGGGTCTTCAGACGCCGAGGCGTAAGGTGGCCCCCATAACGAATTTCTCCACCCCAGCTGACCCAGGGCTACCTCCGGTTTCGAGATGGCTCCCTCGGGTTTGAGAACCACGGTGTCCGCGTCTTGCCTTCGTAAAAGAGGGGGTCACCCACAGGCCTGTTCTCTTAGAGGACGGAGGTCGTACAGCTACCTCCGACGCCTGAGTCACCTCCGCGCCTCGCGGGCTCTGCGGTGAGTCTCTGCCGTACTCGCTCTTCTCTTCTCGAACATTACTTGCTCGCAGAAGGAGGCGGAGACACGTTTGATGTACCCTATACTACTATTAGGTAAGCGACTGAACGAAAGAATTACTTCGGGCCACCAACCAGGTGGACACCGAAGTCTTAAAATCACGCAAAAAAAATCCAAATCTTACACCCACTTTTTATCACTTTTCTCGACGTTTCACATGATTCTAAGTCTAATTAAGCAACAAAAATTTTTGTGTCGGTCTGTCTGTTGGTCTGGGTGTCTGGATGTCTGGATGTCTGTTTACGCAATAACTCAAGAACCACTTATCCGATTTAAAAACATCTTTCGCCAATCATCTTGTTTGGTTAATGGGAAGAACTGATTAGATTTTGGGGTTTGTATGTTCAAGGTTTCGAGTACCTTTTTTTTTTTTTCCGTGCGGTAATCCCTTCGGATACCCCCCCGCGTGGCAGCGGGGGTGATTATGTCGGGCTTGAACCGACTAAAACCGCACGCCGTCTCGGGTCTACAGACGCCGGGGTGTAAGGTTGCCCATAGAGCATATCCCTCGCACCCCGAACCATACAAATTGTCCCTAAAAACTTTTACAAGTGAGTTTCTTTCGAGTTATCAGAGTAACGCGTATTTGACTTTGACATTTGAGTGGCAATGACAATACGTATATTGTATATTTACATAAAACAAACAGACTCTGAAAGAAACTGAAATATAAAATCATTTTTTTGTGTTTTTGACGTCGAAGACGTTTGATTTGATTTCATTTTCTTCATATTTATAGCTCAATATATAAAGACGCGTCGAATAATATGCATAAAGCCTAAGGTCTGTAATTTTGAATAAAAATACTGCAAAAAAAAATCTAAGTTTGGCCCGAAGTTTGACAATCACTGTGTGATTTCCGCCCCACTAGATTTGATAATTGATATGTCGTTGGATTCATCTTCATTGCGGGACTGTTCAAGTACTGGGACAAGCCCTTAGAGCTAGTTTAGTGAATTTACTGTTACGCAGGTGTAGCGCTTCAAGGGACTTTTGAAAAACAGTACCTTTCCTTTACTAAATAAATCACAACTACAAAGAGTCCGGGTCCACTCCACCCAGTGTTTCAATCCTTATGAATTCACCAGCTCTACGTAACTATGCTACCTCATTAATATTACCGTGATTTGGATTTTATCACGTGTCGAATTCGCAAAAGCTTAAAAACAATTGTTCAGGGCTAGGCAAAATATAAACGTTGCTTCAATTATAAATTAAAATTACAACATACTTTCTACAACCTCACTTGAATTACACTTGGACCAACAACAACCGGGATTAACGATGTAATGATGACAATGATTTGACTCATAATTCAAAATACAGTCATCATCGTCTTAGTGATTTCCCTGGTGCGCCCAAAGTTTGCACTTTGGAGACCGTATGTCAGCTTTTCCGGGAGTGACTGGCTAAGCCTTTAGAATTAGTTTAGTAAATTTATCGTTACGTAGGTGTAGTGCTTTAAGAGACTTTTGAAAAACAGTACCTTTCCATTACTAAATAAGTTATAACCACAAAGATTCCGGGTCAACTCCACCCAGTGTTTTAACCCTTATCAATTCAGCGGCCCTACTTACAAAACTATGCTACCTCATTAGTATTACCGTGATTAAACCTTGGATTTTATCATGTGTAGAATTCGCCTCCGACCTCCTAACCCCGAGAGGAAAGCCTGCGCTAGAGCCTCATCGGTTATTTAGTAGGTGTACCAACTAGCAAGGTATGTACTTGGCCCCAAAGGAGTTAGTAATACCCTGTACAGTATGTACACTCCTGTAATTCAAAGTGGTTTCATTTGTGTTGTAATTGTTATGTACCAGTAACTCATATGTGAACTAAATTTTTATTATTTCCTTTATTAAACTTTAAACGCATATAAATTATATTTTTAAATACATTCTATATAAAAAAACCAATATATTTAAAAATATAAAAAATAGTGGCCCACCGGCATCGGGTACAGGGACCAAGCGGGTGGTTAGGGCTCCAGAGAGAGGAATCTCCTCACAATACGTGCCGTGTCGAGGAGCACTGCCTTCTGCATCAAGCCCTTCACCCCACTGCCCAACGCGAGCCTCTTGAGATGTTGATCGAGGTTCTTGGCAATCAGTCCGTGAACCGATACAACTATCGGAACAATAATTGCTGAATCCACACTCCACATGTCGACAACCTCGTGAGCCAAATCCAAATATTTTATTTGTTTTTCTTTTTCGGCTTTCACAAGATTCTCGTCGCGCGGAATGATGATATCGATAATTCGGCGCTCTGATCGATCTATCAACACTATATCAGGTTTATTAGCTACAATAGTCCTGTCAGTGATGATAGAGCGATCCCAGTACAACGTGATGTGCCCTTTTTCGAGAACTGCGTCGGGCACATACCTATAGTACGGTATCTCTGATTCCACAAGGTTATACTTTAGAGCTTGCCGCATCCAGCATCTGCCCGCAGTCTTTCGCAGATCGTCATCCCACCTGGCCGGAGGGCGTCCTACACTACGTTTGCCGAGTCGCAAACTAGCTGAAGACAGGGCGCTATGGCGCTCATTAGGGGAGATCTATGTCCAGCAGTGGACTAGAATAGGTTGATGATGATACTTTAGAGCAAGCTGTTGATGAACAATCCTGGCTACTTATTATTATTATTATAAAAGTACAGTATTTCAATTAATTTATATTCGATTATATAAATTACAATATTAAATTCAAAGCTTATGAAAGTAATAGATTGTCCTAAATGCTACAGCATAACCTAAGAGGCCTATATACTGTACTCTGGTAAAAATACCTCAGCGACAGGTATTTGATCTGTTAAGGAAGAGTTTTGGGAATGAATTGAAATACAAATTAACGAATATGAATTTGTATTTCGATACAAATAATTCGAATACTGCCCTACGCCCATCCCTAATTGTTACATATAGGTAACTAGTGTTGATCCGCCTACTGCGGTTTTTCGCCGTTGCTATGTCTACGCACACGTTTCACAACACGTGAACGGTCGCACGCGCAATGGCATGTGTTTGTTATTACTTCTTTATGTATAGCTTCACAGCCTTTCCTGTGCAACGGGAAAATATCATTTGTCATCGTTTATAAGCTGCTTTTACCCACGAAGTAGAATATAAGGGCCACCTCATGTCGACGCCCTCTGTCAGTGTCGTACAAGGCTATTTGAATGGTATCGTGTTATTTTCGGTGTGCCCTACCAGCACCTTCGGGTCACCTGCTAAACAACGGACGAGGCTCTGGAGCAGATTTTCCTCATGGGGTTGGGTTGGGACGTCAGACAGCAGGCGCTCCCGGAAAACTTGACATATCAATCAAAAACAAGTGCAAGTGCAAACTTTATACGCAACTGGCAAATCGCTATGTCGATAATGATAATGAGTGAATTTGATGCGAGGCAATGAGGGCGAGGATTTGATACCAATAGAGGAATGTGAGTTAGATACAAATTAAGGGCGGTTGTCTTTACTCATTATATGGGACCGAAAAACGTAGTCGGTGAAATGTAGTTGTTAATTTAATTCTGGGATTTACAGGCTTCAGTATTTAATGTTTAAAGTTTAGTAAGATAGGTTTCATCCAAAACTTTGAATTTCGCGCTCGAATTTCGACCTACGTACTACTGACATAATGAACGCTGAACGGATCTGGATGAAATTTCGCACGGAAATATAGGTTGACTATCCCGGGAATAGGTTCCAGTGATTCGCAGGACCGGGATCAGTATTTCGCGCATGCAACAGCTACTGTTTGCAATGATATTCCAATTCTGAATTTGAATTTAAAATCCGTTGCGAACTGTCAACATTCCCTCCAGAATCATACGGCAGATTGGCATCAGATCCAGCCTCACAGTTGGCCACGTGCACATTATCTCTAGATGTCCTTTTTACCCAGTTTCGATTTAAACCACAACACACTGTTAACGAGCCATTGTACCCGGCGTAAGTAGTCGGTTTGTTTCTAAACATTACCCGAGAACGAAATAAAAAGATCTCGTCCGATAGCGATAATGTGATGCTGTACCACATAGTTGACTCTAAGAACGGTTACTTAGTAATTTGCAGGATTATAAAAAAAAAATATATATAAATAATAATAATCATTTATTTCAAGTAACCGAAACTCATTTAGATATATTAAATTAAATTAAATTACACTCACATTATAATAATTATTTGACATAGTCCTATTATTTATCAACGAAATTATTAATTTCAGAACATGCATGTTATTAATAGAATACAAAATAACAATTATAAGTTAGTAAATTAAAGATATGCATGTCAATAATAAAAATAAAATAAAATCGCAATTTAAATTACACATAAATACACAATTAATTACAAATTGAATTTAATTATATGTTTCCTATCTATATAAATATCAATAAATCGCCGAAATGTATGAGTACGCGCATAACTTTTTTTTGTGTTCGTTATATATTGTCAGGACAAGGTTTGTATAAAATATATTTTTTGAAAGTCCACGAGTAAGGTGCTATTATTACACCAGAGCGCGCAGCTAGTTAATTATTAATATAAAATTGATATCGCGAAGGCCACTGGCCACCAGCAATGCGCAATTTTTTGTTGCTGTCATACAGATGACAGCAACAAAAAGACGCGCTATGTCTAGTCTATACAGAGGCCCGATCCAAATTCGAAATTTATACCCGGCTCACTTAGGTGACAAATTTTTTGTTCTAGACAGCTTGTCTACTAGCAATAAGTACCTACAGTAAAAGAGCGGTAAAAATTACCCGTTCTTAATGTGTCGTTTTTATTTATTTTTAATTATCCACCCAACAATAATAGTAAGTTATTTACCAATAAGGAAGAAGAATAAAGAAGGCAACTTCATCTGCAAGCCGGTACACCTGACGATTAACAGATAAGGCTCGGGTCAGACAGCAGTCTCTCCCGAAAAAGCTAGATTTTCCATCAGGAGGAAAAGGCGTTGGAGAGCGGACACTGGGCTCCAACCAGAGTTCAACCGGATGCAACCGATATGTGGTGGATGATGGAGTACTTTCACATGTCCAGCATTGATTTCTAGATTTCGAAAAATATTCAGATTTAATCATTAGCGTGTTTCATTGTGGCATGCTTCGAGTGCCAAGTGCCACTTATTTATAACCTGCTGTTGCCCGCGTGGAATTCCAATTTCGTTCCCGCTTCCCATGGGAACCTATTCCAGGGATAAAAAGTAGCCTATGTCCTATTCCAGGCTATAATCTATCCCTTAACCAAATTTCAGCCAGATCCGTTCAGCCGTTCTAGCTTGATTGAGTAACAAACATCCATACATCCACCCAAACTTTCACATTTATGATATTAGTGGGATACTAATCCCAACGAATCGGTTGCTTTTCAGCCGCCACTGACAAGATTGGCGTTGACGTTATCTTATCCTTTACTTTAGTTTCCAACTATCCTACTTCCTACTATACTATTTCCTATATTTGTATGCATGAATACGTGTATTTTTTTTTGTTTTAAAAAGAATATTAGCAACCGAAATTACTAATATTCCCCCTAACCCCTCCAGCTAAGCTTAATTGCTTGTGTTAAGAGTGGGTTCACATCGGTAGTGTAATGGCCAGAATTCGATTGGTCTGGGTGTTTCTATGTATAATATTTATGTATTTACAAACAAAAAAAAGTATATAAGTATGTTTATCCGCATTCTGGAACCCATAACACAAGTTAGTTAAACTATGCTTACTTTGGGTCTAGAAAGCACTGTGTAGAATGTCGTAGAATATTTATTATTATTATCTCCTTTATTTAATTTCTATACATATAATTACATTTTTAAATATATATTAAAAATACAAATATATTTAAAAATATAAAAACAGTGCTCCACCGGCATCGCGTACAGGGACCAAGCTGCCGGTGGTTACGGCTCCAGGGAGAGGAACTACCTCACTATGCATGCCGTGTCTAGCAGAACGGCCTTCTGCATCAAGCCTTTGAGCCAGCTGCCTAACGAGAGCCTCATAAGGTGTTGATCGAGGCTCTTGGCGATTAGTCCATGTGCTGACACGACTATCGGTACAATAATAGCTGAGTCCACATCCCACATGTCGACAATCTCATTGGCCAGGTCCAAATATTTTATTTGTTTTTATTTTTCTGCCTTCATGAGATTCTCGTCATGGGGGACAGTGATATCAACTATCATTGCACGACGCTCTAATCGATCCATTATCACTATATCAGGCTAATTGGCAACAATAGTCCTGTCAGTGATAATAGATCGATCCCAGTACAACGTGACACGACCGTTTTCGAGAACTGGGTCGGGCACATACTTGTAGTATGGCGTCTCCGAAGTCACAAGATTGTATTTAAGGGCAAGTTGCTGATGTACAATCCTGGCCACTTGGTTATGTCTGTGCAAGTACTCGCCGTTGGCGAGACGAGAACAACCGGAAATAATGTGCCTGAGTGATTCTCCGGGACGATGACATGCCCGACAGATGTCAACCGTACCGTCCTTCAGAATATACTTCCAGTAGTTGTTCGTCATTATAACTTAGTCCGTAATTGCAAAGATAAAACCAAAAAGGTTTCTCCAAAAAGATCACCGAACCGTAGCCATGATACAGATGCTTTTAAATCTATATCGGACCCATTTAAGGCCCGATAAAAGCGTCCGTGTAGCTCTTTACCCTTCCATACATCCCTGCGATTAGCAGTACCAAGTACTACAGTTTTGCGCCAGTTCTCTTTAGCCAACGTGAGAGGGGTTAGGCAATTGTCCACTGCGACCACATCACGATGCATATCGGAATCTACACGTAGGAAATATTCTCTAAGGTTGTATATCTCGCGGTTATGAAGGGTCTTGGCATTTAAAAAACCACGACCGACCAATTTCCGCGGGATATACAACCTCATTACCGATGAACGTGGATGGCGCATTCGGAATGTGGTCAGGAAAGTGTCCGGACCCTCCTATCTAGAGCATCCAGTTCAGTCTGAGTCCATCAGAGTATGCCGAAAGAGTACATTAGGACTGGCATGACCCAATCATTGCAGGCACGAACCTTATTACCGCCCGATAGAAGGCTTTTTAGAACTTTTTTCAGGCGGCCAAAGAAGCGCTTCTGCAATGCCTGCTTCATACCAGACTCGGAGGTTCCTAATGCCTGTGACATACCCAGATATTTGTATGTTTCGGTTGTAGATAGAGATTTAAGTTTAATGGAATCCGAAAGTATCATCCCTTCGGATTCCACTATACCACCTCTTTCCACATGCATTACCGCACACTTGTCTAAACCAAATTCCATCTTGATAGAGCTACTAAAGTTTTCAGTCATCTTTAGTAGCTCCATCAATTGTAGGTTATTAGTAGCAAATACTTTGAGGTCATCCATGTATAGGAGGTGGGATATAACCCGACCCTCTCTCCGCAACCGATAGCCTAGCCCTGAATTCTCCAGTATTGTACTTAGAGGATTCAGTGCTAGACAGAACCACAAGGGACTCAGACTTCCGCCCTGAAATATACCCCTCTCGATTCTTATCGGTGCATCGTTTGTCTGGCAACATCCTGGATAGCGGAGAAATGAGTTCCATTACCCCATACATGACCTCAAGAAAGTAGATAGAGTTGTATCAACTTTATACAACTCTAGCACCCTCAGAAGCCATGTATGTGGAACAGAATCATAAGCCTTTTTATAATCCATCCAACATGTCGCCAGATTTTTACGGTTACGACGCACCTGTTGGCTGATGGCCATGTCAACTAGAAGGAGCTCTTTAGTGCCACGGGCCCCTCTCCTACATCCATTCTGAGAGATATACATGATCGATTTTTTTTCTAAATGTTCAGTGATTTTGACTCTCAGAATGGAAGTTAGGAGTTTATAGACCGTCGGTAAGCATGTAATAGGCCTATAATTTCTGGGGTCTGTAGCACTACCAGACTTATAGAGTAGGTGGGTTATTCCAGTTGTTAATAAATTAGGAAGGGAACCCGAGTTTAGGTATGATTGGAATTGAGTTGCTAAACGAGCATGTGAGTTACGGAGCCACTTCAGCCAAAAGTTGTGCAGTCCGTCCGGTCCTGCTGACTTCCAGTTCGATAACGAACGGACTGCACTTGCAACATCTTCAGGTGAAATGATTATTGGCTCCATAATCTGTATATTCCCACATGCTCGTTCAACCTCTCTCATCCAACCACCTTCTGTATGTATGACTGGCGTCGACCAGATGCTACCCCAGAATGTATTCGTAGCGTCAGCATCTGGCCGAGTACCGTCATTTACACCTGACTCGGGTTGTTCCCATTTTCGATAAACCCACCGCTCATCCTTTTGGAAGATGCGATTCTGATTATACCTATCTACGCGCTTTTTGTAGCGTCGTATCCAAATCGGATACGATGCCCATGCATAAATTTTCTGCTTCAGAAAGTCAATGCGCTCTGTGACACATGAAGAGTATTGTTGAGGACTAACGTTAGTCTCCAAAAATGCCCGTGTCACAAAGCGCATCACCTTCGGGCGGGTATTGCCTGATCTGAAGCAGATTAGCTTACCGATGAGTGCCCTAGCCTCAGCAATACGACGTTCAATCCTTTACTGCCAGGCAGGCACAGCAGGGTTGGATCGAGTGGCAGTTTAATTTACAATAAATTTTACTCCAGCTACTCGACATGCTGTGACGGCCGCACAGTACAAAATCGAATGTGTATCACCGAGGTCTTCGCTATTTTCTAATATTATTATAATACATAGGCTACTTTTCATCCCGGGAATAGGTTCCCATGGGTTGCGGGAACGGGCAAGATAAAAAAAGTCAAGTCATAAGAAAAGGGGGTATAGATGAGCGGATCTCAAGCTCCAAAGTGCAAGCTTTGGATGAAACCGAGATTATAAGTGAGATAGTGATAAATGGTGATACTTTGTTGCAAATATATTGAAGGTTGAAAGGCTAAAGAGGGCAAGCTACTTTGAATATTCAAAGAAAAAAAGATCACAAACGAAATCTTAAACAATTGAGAGAAAAGAAGAAGAAACTATCATTGTCGCTTACACCCGGCCCCGGTAGGAGGGGTAGATATAGGAAGTGTTAGCTTGGCGTCGTAGAAGATGGCATGTGTGCCAATGGTCTTACTACCATGGATGCCCAAGACCGTAGGAAGTGGAGGAGCAAAAACCGGCAAGCAGACTGCGGACTCTGAGAACGGGCGTCGAACGTATACGACCGGTTCTAACGCTAAGATGATGACTTTAGTTTACACCTTTTAACCTAGTAGGTTAACACATTGAAAAGTTAAGCTATGCTAGCCAGGTCTTTCGAGGGCTTACCCGGGGTGCCCGGCAACGGACAGTTGGGGAGGACACCGTGCGGTTTTAGTCGATACACGACATAACCACCCCCGCTGGCCGGCGGGGGGGTATCCGAAGGGGTTTCCGCACGTAAAAAAATAAAAAAATTGCTAGCCAGGTCGCTCTTAATATGGGTAACCATTCTTAACACCTTGAGACCCTTTCGTGCTTTGGAGAGCACGTTAAGTCGTCGATCCCGGTTACCATACGAACATCTAACTAACTACTGAACTCAGATATCGCAAATGGGTTGTGGAGGTCATATTGTAGTCGCTTCACGGAAAATATCGAAGTTCAGCCGCTTCGTAACTGAAAAGAAGACTCCAACTGCGTTAAGAAAAGGTTCGAAGGAACAGGACGCTTTATCTTTTCAAACTTCGAAATAATAAACTATTCTAAAGTAGGTATACTTTGAATGGCACCAATTACAATAATTACCTCAAAAATCGTAAACTGCATAAGCGAGGTACAATTCAAAATAATTCCATACAATAATCGGGAACCGGACCTTATACGCATCTATTGGCGGGTGATATTCGGCCGGTATGCAAACTACCCGGCTAATAAATGTATTGGCGCTATCTTCAAAGGCGCATCTCCCTTTGGTGTGCCCGCGCCGCTGCTGTCGTGCGCGAACCGCGCTGGTCTTGCTACAGTCGAAGATACGAGATACCTTTTATACTAACGTAGATCTACGTTTTATTATTTTGAAATTGTAAGGAGTGTACTAATTAACTGAAGTGGATTTCACTAGTAAGTAATAAACAATTTTATTAAAAAAAATCAATCGATTTCAATAATCAAAAAGGCACTGAGAAGTGTTAAATTACTGAATTACAGATATAATTGTAAAGACAAAAAACACGTAGGACTTTTCTGTTGAAGTCGGTGCCACACCCGTGTATGGGCCCTAATAAAATGTATATGGGACTGACTTTGAACCCATTGCAACAATAATTTTCAAAATCGGTTCCTAAACGACAAAAATATCGCTGCATATACAAAAAACAAGTTGAATTCCTGAGACGAGCTCAGCCGAATACAAGGGATTTTCGATTTTGCGATTATTTTTTTGCGATTTTTTCTTTATCTTGCAATGGTTCACCCCAGCACGAATCTATTACCGAAAACAGCAACTCGATAGCTCATCTCCTTCATGCCCAAAACCGTGACAGAAAATTGGCAACGACGACGTCGACGACGGCAACTCGATAGCAATAGGGCTTTTCTAAAGAAAATCCCTAAAAAGATACGAACATAGAACCTCCTCATTTCTGAAGTCGGTTTAATATACTTACGATGAAGCTAAACAGACTGTGTTCTGAAGTTGTATGGGGGCTCCATGGGACCTTCGGGGTCCAACCACTCCAGCACGTCAACAATAAGCGCAATTGGCAAAATCGCTACGTGGAAGACAATGAAGGTTTTTTCCAGTCCTACCACGCAAAAGTATTCGAGATTAATAAATTTAGTGTTGTTTTTTTATTCCACGTATCGAGGCGCCTATTTAATTGACGTATACTGGGTACACATATAGGTACTCCATGTTACTACTGAAAATTTTAAAACACATTTTGCCTCCCGTGTTAGACCAAAACGAACCCAGGATTTCACTATCGTACACAACCAAATCAAACGTATACCAAATTTCAAAAGTGTTACTCAACTCTTGACAACTACAGATAATACCGACAGTGAAATCAAATATAATAAAATATTATTTACAGCTGAATAAATAAAAGATCGGCACGAGCCCGCAGACGAGATGTCTCCGAGGATTATAACGTAAAAGGATGAATAAAAACTTAATTATCAAGTATTGCAACAACCTCACACAGGTACACCCGATGTGAAACTGTCGCAACCCATTAAATTGTCCTTTTATGCATTTCTAGACAGATTAAGTACTGATAGCAGACGAAGGTTTTGACGTGTATAAGGACAGAACTAAATAGATGACGGGCTGTTGTCTCTGCATACCTCTGGAGGGAAAAAGGCGTGAGTATTATGTATGTATTCAGTCCTCGTAGTGAGTGACAGCGTCGGACGCTTAGACACCATCTTCACAAGATTAGTACCGGTGACATTCAACCCGGTAACCACTCTCTTACTTTTTCTCTTGGTTTGAATTATCTTTGCCATGGCGTTTAGGCATGGCGCATTAGGCATGGCGCCTAAGATCTGGCGCGACTACCATCAGACCCTCCCAACGCCGAAAGGAAAGCCTGCAATAAGAGCCTCGTATGTTAATCAGTAAGTGCATGTAGTGGCTAGCAAGTGGGGTTTGCTTGGCCCCGAAGATCTTGGTGAAGCGTCCATACACCCGAAGTAAGCATAGCTTAACAAACTTGCATTATACGTTCTAGAATGCGGTTAAACGTAAATAGAGACATTATTTTTTGTAAAAGCTCCTGTTTTTTAATTCGATAAAAAATATTGCTGTTTTGAACGAACCATTTTTAATATACATAGATAAGTATAAATATTTAAAAAAATTGTCAGTAGCCAGTGAGTAATTGCTTAAGGTACTCACAGATTCTCAGAACTCATAATATGGTACCGCACACTCTCAAAAATGTATATTTCGCACATGTATCGTTGTTTCCTCGCAAACGTCAATAGATCAATGGTCGTGGTTCGCGGCAGGGGCGTGAATGAGCGTGCCGCGCCGTAATTACAGACACGGCCGCCCGAGGGCAGCACACCCTTGCCCGCGCAAATTATTTAGTAATTTTAATTTTATTTGGACTTATACCGCGTTCACTCGTAGGCGTTATATTCGAGTGTTTAGTACGCACGGTAATGTATCATTAAATGTGTCATTAGTTTGCGGAGATGGCTATCGGAGTGTAAAATAAATATACAGTCGATTTAAATGTACGTATTTATTGAGTTCGGTTTTTGTTGGTTTGGAATTTGGGATGTGTTAATGTTTTTGCTTTACAAGCAGTTGCCCGCGTGTGAAACCCTGATCTCGTTGCCGCGATTCACAGGGATAGGACTAGTGATAATCTATAACTGTGCTAAAATTCATTCAAATCTGTTAAGTGTGATTTTGCGTGAAAGAAGGGTAAAACCTTTCACATTCATAATATTAGTAGAATGTAGTATGTGTAGTTTTTCTGGTCTTACATACAGGATGGATCATGCGAAGTGGACGAGAAGGAGCAAGAAACCGGACCCTGACCATACTTACCTTTCTTAATGTTGACGTTAATTAGCAGAATTCCCATCGAAGTCATCCCATCTCTTCCCGTAGCGTAGGTATCATACAATGTGTCCCCTATTCTCTGTTCTCTGACAGTCAGTATATTTACAAGCCTCGAAGTGTGCTCAGTGGACACTGTTGAACTGAGCACATTTTATGTGGGACTAAACAACGTCATCATCCTCCGAAATCTTTTTCCAACTCAATTGGGGTCGGCTGTCAGTCTAACTACGAAACGAAAGATTTTTCTTGTTTCTTTGAAATACATGTAAATAAATAACATGTAAATAAACACTGTATTTAACAGTGTGAGTGCACGTGCTGACTCTTACCGATATCTGCGTTAAGCATAACCCTTTTTAGGAAGTTACACAATGTTAGAGAACAGTGGGAATATTTTAAAAGTAGTTATTTGGTATTTTTGTTATAGCTTGTCTTTTAAAAAGCTCACGTGGCGGTCGGGGGTTAAGAATGGTCACTCATCCTAAGACTAACCTGGGTAGTATAGATGATCCTTGCAATATGCTAACCTAGTCGGTTACCACTTAGCAAACGAGCCCCTAGTTTTACTGAAAAACACAGCGAAATGTAGGTTATCATACTAACTATATGCTGTTTTCGTTGAATTAATAGGGGTCGTAGTGTAGGTCTTCCAATCTCTTTTGCCATTCTCCTTTTCTCGTATGCATGAGGCTATGGGCAATTGATATACCTAATATAGTGCTGCATATGTTCATAAACCACGGTAACCACTTACCATCATGTGAGTCGCGTCCCTGTTTGTTACCTGAGTTGGATATATTGAAAATCTGTTGTATCACGCCAGAACGATTGGCTGGATCTGCATGAATGAATCTGGACAGTCCACGGGGATAATTGTTTGTCCAACAGTTATAAGTGTGAAGACTTCTAACTTTAAGAAGTTGTAGCTAAAAGAGAATTTCCCGAAGTGAAATACACGTACCTCTGCTCTATCATACCCTTGGGGTACACCTATAAGACTGCAAGCCTCAATACTGCAAAGGTGTTCAACATAATTCGTAACGCAATTGAGTTCTAACTGACATTTACTTCAAGGTTTAACTTAAACTTAAAACCAATCACCTTACAGTTTTGTGTGACGTAATTGGTCATACTATTTGAGGGTTTGGCGACACTAGATTTTTGATTTTAACGAGGTTTAAAGGAAACCTCGTGGTATGAAAACTGTCTTGTGATTTTATATTCGGTGTATACGATCAAAATGTATGTAGTGGTGGTGGATGGTAATTTTTTAGAATCTTAGTCAGTACGCGTACGTGGGTTGCGAGGGATATGCTCTAAGGGCAACCTTACACCCCGGCGTCTGAAGACCCGAGACGGCGTGCGGTTTTAGTCGGTTCGAGCCCGATATAACCACCCCCGCTGGCCGGCGGGAGGGTATCCGAAGGGATTTCTATTAAAAATAAAAAAATAAGTTACTAAAAGGTGCGCGTTGCGTGGAGTTATATGTTTGAGAAACACTGGCTTGCTTTTATGGTCACTCACCTTACAGAAGTGGATATTGGGAGTGTAGTTTTAGTCAAAATAAACGTTACATTGGAGCGGTATACTATTTAACTAGGGTTAATTTTCGAATATTTAGGTATTTTCACCATACATGGGTTCAAATATAGCTCGCTTAGGACATAATATTTATATCCCCACGGATACTATTGCGGGTACTACTACGGTCACTACGGCTTTATCTCTTTTATAGGTGGTTTGCCTATTTGTCAGTTTCGTTTTCCGCTTGCTGACAAGGGAAATTTATGTATTATATTTCTAATACTTCCAATTCAATTCTGATTAATTTCAATGCGGGTTCCTAGACCGATAACTTTCCTTGGGATTTACCGAGTATCATTACTCGGTGTTTTATTTGACACTACTGTTGATCCTGGTATACAAGAGTTATACAAAAGGAATAGTTTTTTTAAGTGCTCTAGTAACCGGAATTACTGGTATTCCCGTTAACCTTTAAGCTAAGCTGCTTGTGTTGGGAGTACAATAATCACGTCGGTAGTGTAATGGCCAGGATTCGAACCCGGGACCTTTCGATCGTTAGACCGCCACGTCAGTTTTCTTTCGTTTGTATTTCTATCGTTTCATCTTTCTTTTTCATATGATTTTTAAGATAAAGATTAAGGAAAAAATAAATAACAAATAAAAATATTAATAAACTTTTATTGTTCCTTATAAATTTTCTTACAAATAGGAAGAACTTAGTTTCGCAGCGCGAGTGTTTCGTTTCTAAAAATCAAAAAATTGCAGCGATAAACTAAAAAAACAATTTAACTAGTGATAATTTTAGTACAAATAATTATATTCTATGAGATATTTCTTTATTAAAATATTCTTACAGTTTATACAGAAACAGAAGGTGTATAAATTTTATTACTAATACAATATAAAATACGCCTTAATTATATATCTACAGGCTTATGGAAGATCTACATTTGATTTAATTCAACGCTCATTCTAGTGTTAACTACGAAATATACAAAAATAGTTACAAATAAATAATCTTTTACATAGGAATCGCAATATTCGCTACCTCTATGGTATACGGATTTGGATGTACAAAAATATATTTAGGACTTCTCCACATAGCACCGATTCGGATTAAACATTAACAGCATTTTTTTCATTTATATTTTTTTTACATTTTTAACAACTATAACATTCACTGTTACAAATTGCCGCCGTTACATTTAATTTCATATAATTTACTTTATTTTATTCTACAAGGCACAGACAATTTTGGAACTTCATATATTCAGTTTATTTTGATTTTTACTAAAATTATATTTTTATTTCCCTACAAATCGTATAAATATACTTAACATATGTTACTTTCCTTTCTAATTTATTCACGGTTATGCAATAAATAAATGAAAGGTTTTACACAAATTATACAAAGTTGCTAAGCTTGCCAGCATAAGAATCGCTCAAACCACTGAGCCTCCCTGACTGATGGTAAACAATTTTCGTAAAAGCAAGACCCCTTTATATTGTGTGTAGGTTTAGTAGAATGTTCTTATATCCATATATATCCACAGTAAAAATGAACGCAGTTTACATTTGGAAGGAAATCAACTCTTTGGGCTACATTTTAGGAAGAGTCCATTTACTACCCCTCATCAGTTCTCTCTAGTCAATTGCTGTAACAAGTCTGTCGTACTCCTGCTAGTATCACGCTGAATTCATCTTCTGGTCTGACGACGTCACTACCGGGGGCACTGGGAGGGTATGATGTAGGAGGAGGCCCAGCAATCACCGACGCATACGGGGACGCGTACATTCTATCAGAACAGTACTCCGGGCCAGGAGTCTGCTCACCACAGTATGGAGGCCGGGGATAGCCCTGCTGCTGATCGTATCTATACTGTTGCTGATGCTGCTCCATCTGCCCTTCAGTTCCATAGTCCAAGTATTTGTCAAACTCCCTAGCATCAACGTCTGATTCAGGAGAACCCGTTCGGATTTCTGGACGGGGATGCATGAAATTTTGCTCACCATCCTGCTGCTGATTCGAAGGTGGCTCTTCGGAGAAGTAAGTACCGCCAGTATCATATTCAGTTTTTGGTTGATCAGGATAATGGGACACGTATGAATCCTCAGTTTTATACATCTGCTCATATTGCTCATATGGATGATATTGAATGCTATATTCCGTTGGCATGGGACCACTAGGAGCTGAAGAAACTCTAGGTGTAGTTGTTCCTAAAGCTTGTTGGTCCTGCGATGTGGCTACTGGTGGGAAAAATGTCCCCGTGACAAGCGGAGGCTGCTCAGTTAAAGTCCTCTGAGTGCACATAACATACATACCGTTGGCCATGCCCATGGCTGCTACGGGCGCTGGCGAGAAGGAACCCGGTGTTCTATAGGTTTTGTAAGGAGAATACGAGTCTGACATGGAAGACGCATTAATAGCACGTCTCCTTTCTTCATACTGGAAGTTTTCTTTCTCATTTTCGATTGGTGAGGCGTCAGGTGTAGGGAGCGGAGCCTCAGCAGGTGCGCTCCTCCTTCCTTGTGGTTCAGGGGAGCGAGCTGGAGAAGATTCTGGTGTCTGAACGTGTCCGTTGAATTGCTGGTTAGACTGGAAGTCCGAGGCGAGTGGCGAGGTTCGGTAAGGAGAGAATCCGGCGCCGGGGTTGTGCGAGAAACGAGCGTCAGGTGAGTCAGTGCCAGCGGTGTAGGGTGAGCCGAGTGAAGCTGACGTAGCCGGCGGGGCACTGGCTGGTGTGCTCGGTTGGTTGGGACGTGTTTTGTTCTGCTTCCGTCGCCGAGGTCTATACTTGTAGTTCGGGTGCTCGGTCATATGTATCACTCGCAGACGCTCCGCTTCCTCGACGAAAGGCCGCCTGTCTTGCGGTGTGAGCGAACGCCACTTTTTACCTGGAAATAAAAAAAATGAAAATGAATCGATTGTGTTTGGTAGTATACAATGTTGCTACACGTTTTTACCGAGCGGAGAAAATTGACGTGCCAAGAGATGTCGTGGTGATATTACGATATTATTTATGATATTTTTTATTCGTCCGAGAGGTTTACGAGTTTAGCGTGAAAACTTTGAGCTGTTTTTCTGTAGAATATGCATATCCAAGTTAATTTATATTTATTTATATTCATGCAACTTTGAGAAGTCTTGTGCGTAGGACATAAATTATTTTTTTACCTTTATTTAATACTGTCCTAATATATTGTTAGAAATAGCAAATAAAATAGTTTTTCATATTTCTAGGAAAATAGGTGCTTATAAGTGTGACAGGTGTTTTCAGAGAGTGTAGGTGTAGGTGATGATACTTTCATACCTGGTTATTGTTGTGTTATGACATGATGAAGCTACATAAAGATTACCACTACATATGATACAGTTTTCTGTAAAAATAGAGATTGTTTCCGTAGTGACGTTGAAGTGCTAAATCTACGACAAATTGTCGGAATTTGTCCTTAAGAGGCGCTAGTGTGGTAACTTTCTTTAGCAACCTTTTTGTACATAATATGCTTTCTTACGAGTACGAGTCAGACTTCGGACATAATTATTACGAAAACTATTGCCACTCTTATGACATTAATCAAAATAGGACATAATTCATTATGTTCAAGGGTATTATTTTACGTATATATATGTAAAAAATAAACTATCCGAGAGTAATATTAGTGGTATGTAAAATAAACAAAATAGATTTAGCCAGTCACAAAGTCAAGGTAAATAATCACGATGGTGTATTATCAACTAACTATAAAACATGGACTATGAGCGTATCATAAATCTTTGAACAACACTTACTTATTCATAAAGAGAATTTCAACATTATTTTTACGACGATAAAGTTTAAATTACTGTGTGGCTTAAAGTGTGAGATTCTGAGAGAAATTATCGAGGAGTCCGAACAATCTTTAAGGATATTTATCAAAGCGACACTGCTTGCTACCGGCAAAACAAACAACTTCACTGCTAGTGATGGGATACGTCGATATAAAAATACTCATTTATCAACAAGAATTTTATTTACAGGTGATTTATTTTTAAATGTAAATGAATGATAGATACCTACTTTTATTCTTGTTGTTTTGACAGATAAACATTTTAAGCATGTTTAGTGAGATTTTAGCATGTTTGGAAATTTATATATTCTTTTGTGGTTAGACGTTCCACCGCGACTTGTAATTATGGTGTTTCGAAATGTATTATTCTAATTCCTCTAATATCATAAATGTGAAAGTTTGGATGAATGGATGAATGTATAGATGGTTGTTTGTTACTCAATCATGCCAGAACGGCTGAACGGATCTGGCTAAGACTTGGTACAGGGGTAGATTATAGTCTGGAATAGGACATAGGCTACTTTAAATCCCTGGAATAGGTTCCCATGGGAAGCGGGAACGGGATCGGGCGGAGCCGTGGGCTACAGCTGTTATTAGGTAAAAAGTGAACGAAAAATGGATGGGCCGAGAGGAAAATTTATAGGAACGGTTGCCAAGTTTTACAACGGTAGCCGAAAAGTCGTAGATTATTCTGAATAATTACTTGCATCCATCTCGTCATACTATGTCATGATACTCTTAACTTTGAACTAAAAGCTCAAGGGCTGAAAAGAGGATGCAAACCACTTAATATGACCATGGAAGGCGCTAAGCGTACAGGAGCTTGAAGAGATGAATTATTTAGCAGATTATGAGATAAGATTAGAAGCGAGTGTATTGATTGCTTTTGACAGGAAGTTATGGAGGAAAAAGTATATTATGCGTAGTGGCGTGCTCTTTAGCAACACAAGGCACAGTCTCATTCGGTATCTTTATTTCTTCAATTAGAGTAACATTTTAACATCGAACTGAATATACACACATTGTTTCCCATCATAAGACGATGATATTTTATACTAATTACACATGCTTATTGCTTAAAGCTTGTTACATTTATTCAATTACCCTAAGTCGATCGGAGCAGTAGGACCAAGCAGTCTGGACGAAAAGAAACGAGTATGCTCATTGATTCACTGTTTTCATTTCTTATAGTTCATTCTTATTGTTCAAATAATATTTTTTTAGTCTCCTTTTGAAATAATTGAATTAAAAAACATAGTTGACCGAGTTCCTTGGGTAATTGTGTGGAAAAATGTTAAAATAAATTTAAAAAAAATGCTTTCTATACTTTCCTGAGACAAAATGAAAACGAAATATAAAAGAATCGTTAATTTATAACAAATCAAAACCTTTGAAGCCAAACATGTACTTAACATTTTACAAAGATACGACATAGGCAACTTAAACCAGTTTGACTGATGTCAAATGTCATCTTGACAAATTACGGGAAAAGGCTTCCTGTAGTGCGGCGTCTAATTCCATTAGTCGAATTATATTTACCCAACTTTTTATCGATACTTAATGACGAAACTATCTCGGAGATTAAAAACAGTTGTCAGTAAGATGGGTGCGCCTATTTATTAGTACTTTGGCAAGGATATTTTGATTCTACGATTTGAGTTCAATACCGAGTTGTTGTTATTATTGTCAAAATGATTTGTACTTTTTCAGATATAAGCATACCTTTAAAAACCTTTATGAATAATTTTCATATATTATTAGGTTATAGGTTAAATGGAAAGTAAAATTATACATATATATTTGATCCTCGTTGTACATTAATGAAATATAATAAAAAAATTGTTTTCAAAATAAGTAAATACGTTCATTTTAACTTTAGTTTATTTTATTTCAAAACAAATTCATAACGAGATAGGCAAAAGGGATGTCTATTGAGCTATCAGAGCTCACTAAACTATTGTCTTTTATTAACTATAAAGGGCATTTTTACGGTCCATTTGATATAAGATTTCTGGGATTTTACTTTGACATGGTTTGTTTATTATTATTATACTAGCTTTTTCTTATTATTTATTTTAATTAAAATTATTTATTATTAGAAATATATAGAACAATTTTAGGAAAAAAATACATTTTTAAATAAAATAAATCATGTTTTGAGTTACTATGACAAGAACATAAATTATTCTTGACTAAATATGTAAAACGCGATTACTGGAATGTATTAGAAAAAAAAAACGAGTCTAGACCAGTATTTTATAATAAATATTTTTACTGTTTTCTATAATAAATCACCAAACAACTCCCAACCTACGCATTTAAATCAAGATCTTTTAAAACAATCGCTCACATAGTCACATATGGTTCAAATAAATCATTTGTCGTACTAACTACCGATAACAAAACGACTACCGGATTCCATGTCACGTCACTAGTTTCGTTGCGAAATATTTCACTGGCACAACATCTAATAAAGCTTTTAGAATGTTTATTGCTCGGGTAATGAACGCAGGTTTGCCAGTTCGACACCTGGGTAAATACTGGGTTATGGTCTCAAGGGGGTTTGAATTGGAGATTGATTGTGATTAAAGTTACTGCGTGATTGGTATACTTTTTGACTTTGTATAGAATAACCGGTATCCTTGGAGATACAAGTATCTGTAGGTTACGGTAACAAATTAAAATTTGGTGGCACGGTTTATTTGCGACTTTACTATATATAATAAATATATTAGATCCAGAGTAAGCATAATTAAACTAGCTTATAATATGGGTTCTAGAATGCGCAGAAACATACTTATGTATATTATTTATCTAAATACATACATATTATATATACATAGAAACACACAGACCAGATCGATGCAACTATACATATTCATAGATATAAGTATTTGCACTGCGCGAGATTCGAACTCGTGACAACGTAGCAGTGGAATACTCTGTCACGCACGCACACACTTTGTATAAAAAATAAACGTAAAAATTATATCATGGCCTTATTGGTATAATTGCGTACAGATACAGTATGTAATTGTAAATAAATGTGTAAGGTGTGAAAGACAAATATATTATAGTAAATAATTAAGTTCTCATTTTCATAAAACCTTTGTTTGACTACTTTCGGTTCGATGACTCTTTTTTAATGTCCATTTAAAAAATATTCTCTTCCATTGTGTTTATATGCGACGAATGCAAAGTAATTAAGTTTGCAAGAAAATAACTGTGTTCTGATATCTGTGTTTGCGGAACACAAATAGTTAATAAAACTATTTATAGTCCTATATTAAACTATGTTCGTTTTTATACAAAATAACTAGTCAGATATCAGCAGGCATATTTTTTTTAAGTTTTTTTGAGGAATCCATCTTAAGTTACACCCGAGTTCCTGTAGACCACTCATGACGAAACTGTTAGCTCCGGTGACGTGGTAGGTACCCGCGAGAGACACAGACATCATTAATCATCATCAAGTCCCGGTTATATTCAAATCTCTTCCCTCAACATCTAGAGAAGAGCCAGGGAGCCAGAACCTTGTCCATCAGTCAGCAGGTAACGGCTTGACGTAAAATTGGTTGGAGCCCCGAAGATTTTGGTGACCCCATACACTCAAATCCACACATCAATAAAAGGCAATACTTTGCCTCCGGGCTATCGCATATTAATAAAAATAATTTGTTAATAGGACCACCAGTGTCGTGTAACCAAAGCCGAGCATTATCACTAGTGATGTAATTGAGTGGGGTCGATAATATTGCGCGCGCGCCGAACGGAAGCGCGCGTGTCAATTGTATATTATCGATAGCTCTGTAAGTTGAGATGGAGAATGCTAGTTAGAGTAATTTGTAATGGATAGAGAGGAAAATGACGCCTTATTATACGAGTCTATGGTCGTGTTATAGGATTTTATAGCTGGTTTGTGTTGCATAAGTATTTTGTATTTTATGTTTAGAGAGAATGTATTAGTAGCTACAAATCTGTTGTATAAGAGTCACTGCCGTAAAAGCCAAATTTTGGAAAAGAGTAGGAGACACAATCCCGGGCTCCCAACTGCAAGCTTTGTTTGCAACAGGGCTTGGTACACTGATGTAGAAGATAGAATGTAGACAAAAACCAGATTAAAATTAATCTATCAGTATACATTGAACCTGCAACGAATTAGCACAAACTTAACTCAAAATGAGGGTGATGGACTCAAAATAATCAGATTTCAAGACACTTATTTGGATTTGTTTGTGACTTTATAACCCCCGATGCAAAAACGACGGCCATATTAACGGGGTGTTATAAGTTTGACGTGTTTGTGTGTGTGTGTGTCTGTCTGTGGCATCGTAGCGCCCGAATGGATGAACCGATTTTGATGCAGTTTTCTATGTTCGAAAGCCAATATGATCGAGATGGTATGGTATGAATAAATTTCTGTCGGGGGTTTTTAATTTTTAAATTAATGTTTTAATTATCAAAGACTGCATTAAGAAATTTTAACTCTGTGTTAAAGTATACCGAATTACAGAAAAACTAAATATGAATCACCCAAATATTTGTCCATGTGGTTATCAAACGTACAAGACTCGACACAGTGATGGTTGATGAGGTGATCATTTAGAATACATGCAGTTAGTATAAGTGACTGCATGTATCTATCTCTCCCCATCTACTATCTTAGCTCAGAAGCGGCGAAATTTCGTTCCAATCTTGATTGTGCTAAGGGGATCAAACGCATAAGACTATTTGGCGACAGTGATGGTTGGCTAGTTGATCACTTAAAGTGCATGCAGTTGCTTATATCTACCATCTTAACTCAAGGAGGCGAAATTTCGTTCCTATCTTGATTGTGACAAACATATTATCAAATATTCGTAGAAACCCACCCAGTAAAATAGGATATCTGTATCACGTAACAAATGAGACATCGTTAACTCGACGATGAGGGATAGAAAGGCTCACCCAAAGATAACACTGAATGACACGTATCAATCAAATTGGAGATGTGACAGTTTTTGGTATATTTGACTTATACTTGTTTGTCACAGGTGAAGTTTACAAATGCATTTTTTTGACATTTGATAAGATCGTCAATTTGGCAGATGGTCCTATACAATATATTAAAAAATAAAAAGTATACAGGCGAACATAGAACTTCCTCCTTTTTGAAGTCGGTTAAAAATAGAAATAGGTTTATTTTATAAAAGTTGTTATCTGCTGCTTTTGCGACTATTTTTTCCATAACTTTGAATGAACGTATCTCCTAAATCATGTATTACGAAAACCAATGTACTAAATAAATGATTTATAGAAATAAGACTATACGCATCTTTTGAGCCTCGTCCGTCAATCAGCAGGTATACCGGCTTGCAGCCCCAACGTTTGGATCTGAAAGATGTTCGTGGGTCCTATATCTACACTAATAAACTATTATTTTATTCACATAGGTTCTGTTTTGGTAATCGAATTAACGGGATTCTAAAAATTACATAACTTGAGACGCGTCGTTTTATTTTAATCGTGATCGTTTGTAATAATAACACGGCTACGTTCCAATTATCTGATGACGTAATATGCAATTATGCAACACCGTCAACACTGATCATAAATTTGAAAAAGCTGAGAAAAACGCAAGCACGTACTTGAGAACGGCTCGACCGATTCCAATGATATTTTTGCTGTAATTATCAGGACAAGACTAGACTGTAAAAGAATTTGGAGATAAGGCAGAGTTTCGTGTCACCATAAGCACTTCAAATCGCGGAATCGAAATACGGAACAGATGATTCTAGAACCCCTTTAAATCGTAGTGCCCACCAGATCATCGCGCGAGAAACACTGTCGAAGGCCTTCTGCATGTCCAGAAACAGGCCAAGTAGAGGGGTTTTTTCATCCAGTATTTCTTTGCGACAATCCGTAGGGCAAAAATAGGACCAAAGTCCCGTGATCAGGACAAAACCTGCGAAAGAGTACACTCATGTAGTTATATCACTCGGGTAAGGACGGGTACAAGCAGCAAGTTATTTAAAATTACAGTTTTCTAACACGTAATACACGTTTCATAGATCCGTCAAAGCCGTAACCAATGATAATGATAACGGTAAATTAACTCGGCATCCAGAAGCCATGTACCCATCAAAATATAAACTAAAAAAAATATAAATGATAACACTATGACCGGCCAATCGATCATGCTTGTTGTGACGCGGTGGTCCCGTCAACTCCTGCGCACCGTCATTAATTAGATCATCATTATCATTATTATACTAATGATCCATATAATGATTAATTTATATTATGGATTATAATCGTTTTGGGATCGTATCTAGGTATTTTTATATGTTTTAGTTGTTAATTTTAGATGTGAATTAATTATCGTGTTTGTTAAGAGAATTTCATCTATTCTAATGTCTGAATGTTTTGTGAAAATAATAAGTAAATGTAAAATATGGTTAGAAATTTTATATCTAACTAAACTAAATAAAACTAAAATAAAATAAATAATTAAAAGAAACTTAAACCTAAAATGCATCGTGGAATTCCTCCGCATCGCATGCCTCCTGTGGTAACGTGCCCAGAAGACTGGCAGCATTGCCACGTTGTATGGCAATACTTAATGTGCAGTAATAACAGGAAAGGGTTTCATTTAAATTACTATCCATGTTCCCAGTTCATCTGGGGCCGGGTCTCCCTATACATTTTATGCTAGAGAATTCTCTTCAGGGTTGTCTGAGTGCAGAGGTTGTCCCGGTCCATCACTTTATATTATTGTTCTACCAAGAGGCGGGTAGTCTTCCTCTTCCTCTGGGTCGATTGGGTATATAGGGTACCTTTTGACGTAGTCATCTTCACGTTTTTGAATATGGCCATACCAATATACACCTAACCGTAAAATGCAAATCCGCAATTGCGGGCCCGCACGAAACACGAACAAAAGAAGTCATTTAGGTACCATGAAGAGTGAGAGTCCGCCTAAGATCGGCTTTCTATTCTATTCTATTTTTGGGTATGGCAAGCAATGTTCAACGTGCGTTGGAAATTCGTGTGTTAATTTTTTATTTTTTTTTATTGGTAATTCGCATTTGACCACTATCTCACAAAAAAATTACAGCTTGATTTTGTTGGAATCGTGGATTGTAGAGCGTACTGTCTACAGCAGCTGACTGACAGTTTGTAGTGTTTATAAAAAGGGATTTCCGCACGAAAAAAAGTACTATAACTTCGGTTTTAACTCTTAAACCGAAATAAGCCGATCTTAACCGTAGTTTGGGCTTTCTTCTCGACAAGTCAAACCAAATACCAGGTATTGGAGGTATATTTAAAGGACAAAAAATATTTGTATTTCCAAACATTATGTGATGACTGATACGTGAGTTCCTGTCACGTTTCACAAAAGTGTAAATTACTGTTCTATACATAATTGATATTCAAACAAAGGCTATCAAAATATTGCGACCTAATACCTTGCCCCCAATCAATCGTTGAACCCGTTGTAGTTTTACAAACCACCGATAGATGGCAGCATCGATTTTTTGCGCCGACGGATGTCCAAGAGCATGCGATGCATTCTAAATTTATACCTACCATCCTTTTCTACCAACAGAAACCCCTATATTCCGTCTCGTTCTATGAAAATATTTTTTTTTGCATTTCGATTCCGAGTGCGTGGTCAATTTTGTCGTTTTTTTTTAAAGTCTTGTCTCATAGTCTACGGTGGACAGTGGCTGTTTGTTTTATTGCTGTGCGTATATATCGTTTTTTTATTTCGGATCGCGATGCAGGGTCATGTTGAAATTATTGGCTGAATTTAAATCATGGACGTTGAGGAAAGAATAATATACTTATTGGAGAAGCGGTATCATTGATTTCGAGACAGTTAATGCTAATTTTTAACCCGAGTTAAAAACTTAAGACTCCGTAACTTGAAACATTATAGGTAACTTTCAGCTACCTTCTGTAACGATAAGTGGTATAGTTAATAAAAAGTTATGGAAATGAAATAAATTTTAAAGGGCCACTGGTTATTCGTGTTTGATTCCTAGACTGTTTCTATATCTAATTTTGCATTTCGTAATGTAAAATATCATGTCGAGTAGATCTATATTAGGTTGTGATTTGACTTTAAAATCATTACTTACTTAAGGAAGTAATAAATATTTTATCGTCTATAAACACGAGGTTATTTTATAATGTGTCTATTTTGAAAATGAATGTGAAAGAAGAAGAGTTCTACAGAGAATTTGAAATTAATTTGACAGTTCTAGTTCCCTATCAGTTCCTCTTCAGTTCACTTGTACTTGTTTTGTCTGATAGTTTATGCATTTATTTGTTGTTACTAAATAATGAAGACTTACTCTAGTTAACAGGTTGCCAGCCTAGCAACAACCATACAGTTAAAACCGATCGAATGTAAACTCTGCCTATTCCTAAAACGACCACACCTCGCAGAATGACAGCCATTCCGTGGCAAGTTATCTTCAAACAGAAGCCTAAAAGAGCCTGCCTCCGATGCGTCTGCGCGGATATTTTTTCCACCGGTTCCACGAAACGCTGCGAAATAAAATGGCAAAGCTGCCGAAATGCATAAACCGAAGCTTATTCGGCTCTGCTATGTTGGCGGAAACGAAACATTTTGTAAATGGTGTGTGTGATAAGCTGTAGCGATTGTGAACTTTTATATTTATTTATTTAATATTCTATATGTATGTATAGGATCTTAATTGTAGTATGCTGTTTAATTTATTTAGTAAACGATTAAATATCCAAATTTATTGTAATTCACCTCAATATATGTTTCGATTCCTTCTCGTTGTTTTTTTACCGCGTGGTTGTGAAGTCATTCTATCTCCTTAAGGGATACAAGGGATAGATAGGGCTGCTCCGCATTTTAAACTATCATATAAAAAAGAGCCTGGATTATGGTAAATGCGGATGTTAACCACTGATAGGATTTTATAACTGGCAAAAGTACCGGTTTTTTTAAAAGTTTTGACAAATATAGCCCAAAACCTATACCCACTGCTTAAAAATAAACCAGTTTCTGAATAATTTAATTAAAATTTAAAACAAATGCTTATAAAATGTTAAATAAATATTTCAAACAAATGCTTATGTACATATTACATATGGGTAGCCATAGTAGGTACAGATCTGTACAAAAGTTAAGCAGAAGAATGAATCCACAAAAGCATATCGTAATCTATATCTCAACTCTGCTCTCAAACATACTCGCTATCCGCTTCTACCTTGTCTCACACCAAAAACCGATGTACATGTTTAGTATGTAATAAACTTAACATCTCGTAGTAAATGTGTGCCTTTGGCGAGCATTGTGCGTGAAGCACGCACAGCCTGGGCCTTAGTCAACGCCTCCCGCACTTCGCTTTATAAACTACTTGATATTACGACGGTAGGTAAGAGCTATGAAAACGTAAAAACGCACAAAGCGCACAAAAACCTACACCTTTATGAACATTCCTGAAGACGTATGCCTTGGGTTATTGTGGGCAATGTTTGTGAAATTGCATTGCAATGCGAATTTCATTTCTGATAATAATTGTATTGAAATTTGAAATACGTAATACTGCCTGCGGCTCCGTTCATATGGAATACTGATTGTTCACTTGAGGACCTACAGTAAGCTATTTCCAGGATATAAAGTAGCGTATGACGAAATATGACGTCATATTATGTTATTGCATTCTATTTTAGGAAGGCCTCCCGCAAGGTGGACCGACGACCTGGTAAAGAGCGCAGGGACTCGGTGGATGCAGGCCACTACAGACCTGTCAAAATGGAAGTCAATGGGGGAGGCCTATGTTCAGCAGTGGACTTCCTACGGCTGATATGATGATGATGATTCTAGTTTTTACAGAACTTATTTTCATCATCTTAGCGTGGCTCCCAGTTGCATTCGAGGCTTCTACCTCGGAGCGCATGGTCCGCCTTCTCCTACTCTCTTTTGAATTTTTCTTATACAGCTTCTATGGGAGCGACTATCGTCTGACCTCCCAACTATAAGAGATAAACCTACGCTCGAGCCTCGCCCGTCAATCAGTGTACCAGCTAGTGAGTAGTCACTACCGACTACGGCAACGTCTCACGTTACGAATGTGATTGCAATCCTGATTTCAATATTTTTTTTAAGAATCCAAGTAACTGAAATTACTAGGGTTCCCTAAAGCTAAGCTTAATTGTTTGTTAGGAGTGGGTAAACGTCGGTAGCGTAATTGCCAGGATTCGAACTCGGGTCCTCTTGATCGTAAAGCCGACTCCTTAACCGCTAAACTATCGACGCATTTTATTTGGTTACCATAGACAAAGGAACTGGGGTATCACTAAACAAACTTGACCCGGACGCGCATGTTCACGTTATGGATGATAAATCTGAATAAGAGGGCTGTACAGAAACACTTATGCTAAGTGAAGAATGTGCGAGTCGTACTTCCCAATCCATCAATATGATTTTAACTTCAATTTTTATTTCTCCTAATTTGACTGCATTTCTTGGTTACGGGTCGTGCTCATTAATTATATAACTATCTCACTCGTACTGCTGCTAAAGTTGTAGTATCTTCTCTTTCTATCAAGTTAAGATGCGGAGCGCGTACGCAAGCGACGATCCCGCGCGTGCCGAGACACAGTTGTTTTTTTTAGATTACAAGAAAAAGGCATAAAATGAAGTGATTGTTAGTTGGGTGCCCTATTGGGTTAGTTTCCGTTCAGTGAGGGGCAATGGTGCGGATCATTGGAACCGAAGAGATTTTTTTGAAACTCTTGATTGTGATTTATAAATCGAACGACTTTTTAATTATATAAATACATTTGCAGCAACCGACAGGTTATAATAAATGTCTGGCTATGCCGCTTCCGCCGGGCCCCGGTAGGAAGGGTAGAAGTACTGGCTTGACGTCTTATAAGGTGACATGCGTGCCATTAGTCTCACTGTCAGGGTGTGACCTTGCGAAGTGGAAGAAGAAAAGCCGTGGACCCCGGGCTCCGAGCTGAAGGCCGCAGATGCAATCGGGGCACAACACTAAGATGATGATGGTCTCACTGCCAAGAATGCCCAAAACCGTGCGAAGTGGGGGAGGAAAAGCCAGAAGGCGGACTATGGGGTACGAAGTGAAGGTCTCAGATGCAATCGGGACATAATGCTGTGCTGGTGATGATACATATAGTCATGCCAATTTGTTCTGAAAGCAGAGTTATAAGAACTAACTAGCTGATGCCTGCGGCTCAACCCGCGTGTAGGTCGGTTATCGTTTTTTGTTCATATCTTCGGTACCTACTACTTAATTGAAATCAAGCATACGGAGGATTTTAAGTCTGACCAAGATCTTTCTAATATAAAAAACCGCATTAAAATTCGTCTAGTAGTTTTTGCGTCAATTGCGAACAAACAGACAAACGGACTAGAATTCCAAAAAAAAAATATTTTTCAGAATCGTTAATTTAACATAACAGAACAATCTTTTTTAAATGTATCCAATGTACAGACACAGCTAATTTTCAATTTTATAATAGTGTAGATTTTTATACAAATAGGTAAAATGTTTCTAAGAAAGTTTCCTACGCCTCAGGTTGATAGGAACACGTACATTTGAAGGTTAGCTTAGGGCGGAGGCACACTGCACGTGCTCATTATCGCGCGTTTATTCGCGACGCGTGTGCCGCGCGGTCACGTCGCCAGCACGCGCCGGGGCGAGGCTCCACTGTCGTTCGGCACGGCACGGCATTTATAGTTACAATAGTTTCGATAAGTTCGTCTATATACTGTGCTGGGTTTATCGAACGGAATTCATTCTTCTACATGAGAGCGCCAATCCCGGTTGCATCAGAAGCTTGAAGTCCGATCTCCTAATACTACTTTTCATATTTACTATATTTTTACTTTCACGGGAGCGATTGAACCGCCCAATCAGGAGGTGTACTGGCTCACAGCTGAGGTTGGATTGGGCTCCAGAGACTTTAGTGGGCCCTATACGCCTAATTTATCTATCCAGTGTATCCTGTGATGAATAAATACATTTCAAGCATATAGACTTTTCTAGTAGGTAATCGCTTAAAAATTTCATATAAATAATAAATAAATAAATATTCTACAACATTCTACACAGCGCTTTCTAGACCCAAAGTAAGCATAGTTTAACTAGCTTGTGTTATGGGTTCTAGAACGCGGATAAACATACTTAAATACTTTTTTTTTTGTAAATACATGCATATTATACATAAACACCCAGACCAATGCAAATAGACATATTCATGCATACAAATATTTGCACTGAGCGGGAATCGAACCCGCGCCCCCTGTCGTAGCAGTCGAATGCACTACCGCTACGCCACAGAGGCCGTCAAAATAAAAATATGTATCTTTTTTTCTAAAGAGTAACCGAAATTACCAGTATTCCCGTAAACTTCTCTAGCTAAGTTAAGTTACTTGTACTAAGAGTGGATTCTTGTCAGTCGTATAAAGGCCAGGATCCGAATCCGGGACCTCCCAATCATAAGGCTGACTTCTTAACCACTAAGCAAACGATGCTTCTACGTAACATTTGATCTACTTTCAGAGGACACAATGGAAACATTACCACATTGCGCGGAGTTCGCGTTGACTTAGTTACGTTATTAGTTATTATGACGGACGCGGCGCGGCGGCCGCCTCCGGGTTCGCCGAATCGCGCGGCTTGCCGCAGGATGTCGTACCGCGTGGACGGAGTACTTATCGACGAATAAGTACCTCTACATGTGTTTTTCAAGCTTTGATTGTTGTTATTTAGGCATTTTGTGTTTGATGTCTAGTTTTTGGCCTCAACCCAAGCTTACCATCAGACGGGGTGCAGTCAAGGATCTTACTAATATTCTAAATGCGAAAGTTGGTTGCTCAATCACATTGATGGAAATGATAATTGGCACTCAGACTATTTCCTGGATTAATACATTGAAAACTTTCATCCTGGGAATAGATCCCTGTGGGAAACGGGAACGGGATAACTACACCACGCTGATGCCGAAGGCTCAGCTATTCATCTTTTTTAACCGACTGCAAAAAGGAGGAGGTTCTATGTTCGTCTGTATATATTATGCTTTTTTTTAATTTTAAAGTGCCTGGTTGAAGTTTTTAATAAATTGCGTGGATTTAAAAAAATAGCTGACGAAAATGTGTTTGTACATATATTATATTAGACCAATACACCTTTGCGAAGGGATATCCTTTAGGGTTAAACATGCGTGTATACATTGTATAAACTTCATAGTTATAGTACAATATAACACATCGCCCTCTAACATTATAGTCAACCTCAGATACATAGCGCGTTGATGTCTTTTATTTGTAAAGCGAAGTTCACGTTGGCATATGTCAGTGTTTAGTTTAGAAAAAACAGTAAGACTTATACTACTAAACGAGCAATTCTCAGTTACTATATACGATTTTGATATCACTTTGTATTTCAATAAGGTTTCGTTTTTTATAGTGGTCTTCCTTTTATATATTCTTTACTAGCTGTTACCCCACACACCCCCCACAGGAACCTATTCTAGGGCTTTTTAAAACCCAAAAATTATAAACGCCAAAATTTGTATGGATGTGTGGATGTAAGATTGTTTATTACAATTTTAGTCCAAAAAGGTTGATCGGATCTGGATGAAATTTGGCACACAGATAGATTATATTCTAGATTAGTACATAGGCTATTTTTATCCCGGCAATAGGTTCCAATAGATCCTTACGAGCAACTGCTATGAGTATATATAACGTTCATTACAATATTATGGTTTATTTGATTCTTGATAATTCAGTATAGAGTCATCTTTACTGCATACCTCTCTACATAGACATAGAGAGAGATTTGACAGAGACCGGAGACAATGTCTGCCTGTCGACGACACAAAGTCGCCGGCGCGTGTCACGTCATTTAGGCAAAAGGCTTTATTTGCAACACGTTATCAAGGTAACTGTCAAGTAATACTCACGACTGTGTATGAGGGGATTGATAGAGATGTATTAATATTTAAATTTCGCTAACTATGATTTTTGGTCTTAAGTATTAAGAGGTGGGCCTTTTGTCGTCTGCCCGGTTTTTTTAAAGCTGTTTACTGTCAAAAGAATAACAGCCCTCTTTTGGCCTCTCATGTGAAAGTTACAACCGTCTATCCCCCTTACCCCAAGAAGAAAGTCTGCCCCGGAACCTCGTCCGTCAATCAGAAGGTGTGATGCAGGTGACGTTGGCTTGGGCGCCAAAGATCTTGGTCATCATCATCTTCACGTTAGTTCTCCGAAGTTCTTACTTCACGGTCCGGGGTCAAATTAACGTCCTGAGTGGCGCCGAAGATTTCGGTGATGCCTCAAATAATACCCAATATTTTGGTAAATTCAATAATCGCATATGTTACAGTAAATGTCCATTAACACGTAGCTCTATCGGCTTAACGTAAAGTCGCTACCGTTAGTGCGATGCGCCGCATGCTAATGTGCGCGTGCGCCGACGGCTTTGTGTCGCCGACAACGGCACGACGACGCCCGGCGGCGGGTTCTACCTGTTTGTTTGAAGGTTGGAAGGTTGGCAGCCACTCCCATAAAACTCAAGATAAGCCAAATCAAGAGAAAGAGAAGGAGAGCGAACTCCGAGCTCTAATGGTGAAAACTTTGAGTGCAACCAGGAATAACGCTAAAATAATGATGATGAAGATGTGGCAAGTGACTAAGGAGATGATATCTGACAGGCATGTATGGAGGAGAATGACCCGTGTGACCTGAATGCACTATAACGAATTTAACAACACAACTTCACCAAAATTAAAATTAGAATTATATCCCGTTTATAATTCTAATTTTAATGTAAATGACCATGTCAATCTAAAATCATTCACCAAAATTAGTTCATCCATTCAGTACTCATGACGGCACATATCGACAAACATATAAAGATCTTGGCTTCACCACAGTACAAAAGAAATCAAACCGAACCGTAAACTAATACATTGTGTTGCCAACATATGTAAACAATTTCCCGGCTAGTCGGTAGCTGTAGAAAATTCAACATACGAAGGTCGTGACTGCACCTGTACGCCATGAATTATGTATGGCGCTGACACATGGCGGTCTACGAGGATGTATGAATTATCGATACGTCTATCTAGTTATGGTTACGATTCGATTCCTGTCAAAACAAAAAAAAATATACTGTCGAATGTTTATGCGAATATACAAGTACATATATATAGTCACGTTTCATTCCCATTGAGGTAGATAGAGACCACAGTTTTTCACTCGTTAGGAATATTACATGTAAAATATATTGACTAACAGGCTATTTTTAACGGATTTTTTCGGAATTTATTTTGTGTCATTTTATGATTTACATCGTCGCCGACGTTTTCGTTGCGTCTCAACAGCTATTGTCACGGGGAGACGGGCAAACTACTACTATTTAAATGGTTGTGCCCGGCGAATATGACTGCTGCAAAGCATTGATACGCCGGGAATAGTGTAAATAATAAAGTTACACACAATAAATCCCGACAAAATAAAAAAGGTAAAAGAGTCTTATTTACAAATAATGGTCATTGGTTTTAGTTATAATCAAAGTCTTTCAAATATATTTGCTAGACTAGCGATATGGGTATTAATGTACAGGTCAGGTACCAACATACATCGAGGTGGGCCACCTTACATCCTGAAACCTGAAAACCTGAGACAGCGTGTAGTTTTAGGCGGTTCAAGATCGACATAACCACCCCCGCTGACCGGGTATTTGAGGGGATATCCGCACGGAAAAAAGGTACACATACAAAACTGGGTTGTGTAACCCAGTTTTGTATGTGAACCTTTTTACATAAGGTAGGTAAACATACACAACTTTGATGTCCAAGCCAACCTCACCTGCTAAACAATAAACGAGGTTCTGGCGCAGGCTTTCCTCTCGAGGTTGGGAGGTCAAACCAATCAAAAACAATAAGCACACCTCAGGCTCCAAAGTGCAATCGCTATGAGGACGTTGATGATTACAAGATTGAATATACATTTGGTGACTTAGTTGTGGTTGCTGTTACTCAATTCGATTTAGTAAATTAATTTAGTTGAGTTCATTGACTCACCCATCCCTTATAATTTCTCACACTCCCAGATGTTCCCATACATCATATTATAAGTCAAAGTCAACGACCCTAAAAATTCCACAATTCCATACAAAATTACAGGGGCCACAATCGTTCGTCGCCCAAATGACACGCCCGTGACGGCCAAATGACATAATTGTCAAAATAGTCACTGCACTGACAGCCGCACGTGACATCGACAGCGCCAAGAGATGTCGATATCGAAAAGCTATATGCAAGACAAGGACACATAATGGCGCGTCGGTGTCAATTATAGGCGGGGAAAGAGAATTAGAGAGGAGAACGCGCCGGTTTCAAATTTGGAACCGTTTTGTTTTAAATCGATAAATCGTTCGATTTCGTGTTCGATTGCGTGTGGTCGACATTTCTAAGAATAATTGAATACTAATATTAAGTCACAATTCTATATTATTATAATGATTACTACGGAGTGAATGAATTCTGATTCATTCATGGGCCAAACGCGAAATATTTCACGACCATATTTTATAATAAAGACCATTCTATTAAAGGACATTATTATTGAATACAGTCCACAATTTTATGAGCACATTTTTTATTATGCTGTATTTCAAAAATCGGTCATATATTTGAATGGCGCGGTCCTGCCCTTTCGACGCCTGTCGTGCATAAAGTCCGTGATCATTTCTCCTAATTATACGTGTGGCGAAGAGGGCAGGGACTTTTAGTTCGATGTGGGTGTTCGAAATACGAAATTATGAGTTGGCGCGAACGTGTGACAATGTTTTTTTTTAAATTATAAATGAAGCTATTGAAAACTGTTATTATGCCTGATGTAGCAAAAACTATAAAGTTTTATGATCAAAAATCATTTTATTAAACGAAATTTATATGATAAATGGAGAATATTTATGAGTTTTAAAATAAGTGTATCGTAAGCAGATGTCACGCGTTCGCCAGCGTGCCATGAAAGGGTGATAATTTTATTTATCGTTTTATAATGAGCACGTTTACACACAATATTATAAAGGCAGATATTTATTTGTATTGTAAGAATAACTTTTGAGTTGTGGTAGTCATATATCTTAACTCATTTTCTATCATTCGGAAAAGAACGTTAACTAATATTATAAATGTGAAAGTTTTTTAGTTCACGCTTTAATTATTTGATTGATTTTTTATTTATTATTATTGAAAACAAATAATTATATCATAATCAAACCACAAAAACGAGTTCTATGTATAGGTATACTAGATACCGCATCATCCTGATGTGTTCCCCGGGCATCCGAGACTTTACATTTGCCGTTCGACTTGCCAACCACGAGAGGAGCCTGCGCCAGAGCCTCATCCGTCAATCAGCAGCTGTACCGGCTTGCAGGTGAGGTTGCCTTGGGCCCTAGTCTTAATGGGGCCCCCAAGTACCCGTATACATACTTATATGAATACGCCTCTACTGTTTGAAACAAAAAAAATATCACTTAGTGGATAGCACTTGCGATCAACTAACCTATAACTTTTTGTAGCGGTCATCTGTAAAGGCGCCAAAATTAATTATTATTTAATTAGTAGTCTCTACACCCCGTATCTTTTTTTTTTCATGCGTCAGTCTCCTCGGGTACCCTCCCGCTGATTCATCGCAGAAGCGGGACATATTATTTGTTCTAAACAGCTTGTCTAGTAGTTTAAACGCAGTCGTAGCTGTGAGCAAAAGTTAGTAAATAATAAATGACACTAAAACAGTATCATTGAATTAAATGAATAACACTTTTGACGGATGGTGGTAGTATATTTGTTCAGCGTAAAAGCACGGAAGCATATATCATTCATGGTTCACTTCTTGTAGAATGGACAGACAGACTGACGAAACTAATTATTCAAACTAAAACCTTATCTTGTTTGATAGTAGAACTATTTTTTCTTTGCACTGACATTATTACTAACCTGATCCATAATCATCACAGTGTTAGTTCCTGTTGCATCCTAAGTGCTCCGGAGCCCTGGGTTCACTCTTCTGCTCTTTCTCTTTATTTGGCTTTAAGGGAGCGACAACGTCTGACCGAGATGAGAGCCTGCACCAGAGCCTCGTTCGTTATCCAGGAGGTGTAACCAGCTTGCAGGTGTGGTTGACTTGGGCCAAAGATCTGGTTGGAGATATGGGATATTCACAGCATGAAGTATATTATCATTCATAATTGAATTCTTGTAGAATGGACAGACCGATCGCCTGATAAAACTATTTATTTTGTAGTGACACTAACTGACAAGATGTATACTTAAACTAGCTGATGCTTGCGGCTACGATTATCGATTTTGGGTCATATCTCTGGTTCTTCTTAACCAATTGGAATGAAACATATGGCAGATTTTAAGTCAATAGTAAGCAACCTTTCTAATGGAAACCGCATCAAAATCCCTGTATTAGTTTTTGCGTCCATCAAACAAACAAACAAACAAACAGATAAACAGCCAAACAGACAAGAATTCCAGAAACAATATTGTTTTTTTTTATATCTCCAATGTACAGACACAACTAATTTACAATTTTATAATAGCATAGACAGATGGAATTTACTTTAATAGCGCAATAGTACTTAAGGCAATGCTATTACATAGATTCTGGGTTCAGTTCCCTGGTTGAGAAAACTATTAGTGTCTGTTATAAAATTCTTGCAGCAGCATGGAGTTAAGAAAAAGTTTCCGGTTGATAGTAATAGGCCTAATCCCTATTAAGTGGAATCGAAAGCATAAGCAGAATAAAAATATGAATACATGTCTGCCTCGTCTACCTACGCGTGAGTACATGAAAAAAGTAAACCTATTCTAGGTAGGTAAAACTTTTTCTCATCGAGTGAAAAATAAATCAAACCAATTTACCCATGAACTTCAACAAACAAGATAATTAGAGCTATTAAATCAACGCTGACCTACGATTAATGAATTCATCGAACTATCGTCATTACAATCGATTATTTCATAATCGTTAAAAAAACTAACACACGGAAGCAACAATGCGACCAATTACCGAGAAAATAATCGAGAAAAGAATCGATACGATTATGAGTTATGAGTGATCGTTAAAACGATTCATGCTTTCGCGTTGATATGGAGGGAGTATGGGAAAATTATTTGCAGGTCAACTTTCTTCTTGTACAATGCTAGTTAGAGATAAGTGCATGTTTTTATTACACAACATTAACTGTAATATACGTTTATTTATAGATCTATGTGATATATAATTGTAATATAAACACTAACTTTTACTTAACTTGAACTAGCTATATAATATAATATATTGTCAAATCAAATCAATTTCTTTTTATAAACGTCAATACTATTTTCAGTACAAAGGCGGTAATGAAGTTTGAATTTTGAACGGGAACGGGGAACGGGATCGTTCCAAATTCGAAATTCAAAATTCATTTGGCAAAAACTAGTTAAATGGATTAATGAATTTTGACATCTATCTTTATAGGCATAGCTTGCCTTTTTGTAATGTCATCTGTATGATGGGCGCCAACACGGGAAAAGACGCATCGACGTAGTGTTTCATGTGTAAAAATGGTGGGTTTTTAGACATAATGTCTTCGACAACACGCACAAGTGTAGGAAAGTGCCATATTTACCGTGAATTGTGATTTTCCATGTTGTTTCCAAAACTCCAAAGAAGCCTTTAGTAAAGCTCCCACTACTTTACTAGGGCAAGACAAGACTAGGGCAAGTGTACTAGTGTGTGACTAGTTATCTATGAGCATATAGCGATAAAAACTGAATGAAACAGGAAGATACTTGACATTGGCTAAATAACTGTATGACAGCTAAAAAAGTGACAGATTGTAGCTGGTCAAGTAAAGGTCTTAAATGATACTAAATTTTTTGTTTAGTAATGCCAGTCTAGTAGTAAAAGTGATGGTAGGCAAAGTCATGTTAAAATTCATTTATCTAGTTTCTGCGACTTGTTAAAAATTCAAAATTCATTCCTAGCTCTCGCAGGACTCATGACACAATTTTTGTTCTAAACAGTTTACTGCTATCTACTGTTTTCCGTTCTGATGGGTCGGTTAAAGTTTCCTGGGCAAACTATTTTCTTAGTAAACTATTGAAATAAATTTACAACTTGTTCCTGAAATGAACGACAGAGTTTGACGTTAATGTTCCATTCAATTTACAACTCAAATTGGTATTAAGCCGTCGTTTCCATATTGAAAATGTTTAACACGCGATTACAGCCAAGACCAAACAGTTAACGATTGATAAAGGCCACCCTTAATACTATAAAGTTGGCACTAATACTTGCGATACCTAAGACTTTCGTGGTCAGAAATCTTATAATATAACCATAACCATATAGCCAATACATCTGCTGAGTGACGAACGACCCTCTGGCAGAAAGTTTCCTCTCGGGGTCGGGAGGTCAGACGACAAGGTCGTATATATGAGTCAAATTAAAAGGAGGAAAAGGAGTAGGCAGACCCCGAGATGCAACTGGGAGCAACGCTAAGATAATGATGATGATGATTGGCGCAACCAATATTTACCGCAGTAGTAGGGGACATAGGAGGGGCCTAGGAAGTCCCTTCTTTTACACCTGGAACCACTTACAATAAAAAACAGAGTTTTTGGTGCAGTAGATTGCTCATATCGTGCTTTCATAATAGGTACAACTATTTGAGGGAATTTCCGCACGAATAAAAAAGTTACAAAAAATGACAAGCAAAGTAACCAAAGTTACTTGAGGACAATGTCGCTCATTGTAGCTCTGATATTTCTGGTGCTAGAAGTATTGGTAATTGCTTACCATAAGGCGGGTTCTGTTCTTGCTGAGTATTCCTTAGTAGTATAAACAAAACAAAATATTAGGACGTTTTAATGACGACATTAAAGTCGTATATTTCTTTTAAATAATTCACATAAGAATTTAAAACTCATCATCTGAACCCACCCACCGTAAAAACCTTGATTGTCCTAAAACACCGAATCAATTTCCTGTGCCAACAATTAAGTATAACAAAATTAAAAAAAAGAACAAAAAAAAATCATGTATAAAAAGGCAAAGTTCGCCGGCCACAGACCATTTCTTTGGGGTCATAGCACCCAACAGGAAGTCACCGTTGCGGGTCGGCGCGCGCGCAACTCTTACGAAAAATAATACTCTTCTAGGTATAACACATAGCCAGTGAGTCGTGTAACAGTACGGTTAAGTTTTTATGCTTTGAATTTTTATTTCAGACGTGATGTGTCCGCGAATATTTTGAACATCAAATTATGTTTGAAGTTAATTCACGCATAATTCTTTATAAGCATACTTCTATATCTTTGAGGCACGAGACAATAATTTTCCGTCCGTTTGGACGGGACGCATAGCCGTCACCCGTGTATGTACTTTTTGGGCTATATGTTGACTGTGGGAAGAAGAGTCTTATTACGTAACCGTCTACGTCACTCAAGGCAAGACATGGGATTACTCCTATATTTTTGGAAATTTATAGTTTTAAATAAGTTTTAAACTTGAAATATATGTATTTTAAGTCCGAAGTACGTATAAGTATTGTCTCTTACAAAAATTGAACTTTACAGCTCGCAGCTTCACGGCTTACATGTGAGTATGTCTGGATAGCTAAAGGGTAAATTCTAAGTGTAATTCCACGTTTACTCACTTTCATTGTGTTCCTGCCTTTATTCCATGTTTATTTGGTGTAGGCGCACCACCACCATTATATTGTAATAATATTATTGTGTGTGCATAAATTTTAAATAAATACAAAATAAATAAATAATACTTTCTCCATTCATCTCTGCTTGCAGTCATTTGAAAATTCATTCCCTTCCTGGCCATATCATCTTTCACACAGTCCATTCATCTCCTCTTAGATCTTCCTCTCCCCTTGTAACCATCCACTTCCATACTTAATGCCTTCTTTGCGACATTTCAGTGACCGTCAGAATAGCTGGACCAAACGAGATATATACATGAGACCATAATGTTTTGTACTTATTGGGTACCTATGATGAAGTATTTGCTTATTAACTTTAACGTTATTTACCGGTATTACTAATAAATTTATATTGGAGCTTTTTAAAGTTGTGTAAAAAATATTTGTTAAAGTTACTAGGTACTAAATCTTTGACTAAAATCTGTCGGTCACATATTTCACTAATCCCTACACCTCACATGTCTGAACCGGCTAATTCTGCCTAAGTGTCTATTGCATATTAGTATATGCAGATGACTAATTGTAAGGGAAACTTCCAAGAATTATTTTACGTTTCCTTTCGGAATATAATTCATGATGACCTTATCAAGGTACTACGTGTTGTTATTATTTTGTCCTCATGCATGCAAAAATTACACGCAGAAAGTTTTTCCTCATTTGGTTACACTTGTCCTTTCCTTATAGTCAAATTTGATAGTTGAAAATGCATTACATGAATTTAGGGACGAAATAGTTATTGAAGTAAAAAAAAAATACTAGCTTCTACCCACGACTTTGTGTGCTTGGACTTCAGAATGGGGTCTAGAGGTAAATAAAAAAATACATTTAATCTAGATTGTAAATATCTGTGTGTCAAGTTTTATCTAAATTCGTTCTGCCATTTAAACGTAATTTAGTAACAAACATCCAAACATACAATCTTTCACATTTATAATATTAGTAAGATTACTTAATTTACACCTTTTTTTAGAACTGCTAAGTGGGGGTAAGGTCTCTGTTTTTACGGTAAGTTAGATATTAAAAATAATTTGCTATGTAAATGGTCCTTCAAGCGGAGCGTGTGAAGGCATCTATCAAGGCCGTCAAACTGAGGATCACTATTTTATCAGTAACCATTGTTGATATCTATAATAGTGGCCTTCATTCTTTACACTTCACTTACTACTTCTGGCGGTCACATTGACGTGTTCTATATAAAGAAAAAAGTGAAACCACCATCTTTCTTTCACCTTGAACCTTAAAAACATTAGGTTAGACTAAACGAGTACAAGTATGCGTGTGAACCCGCACCCGGGACGCGGAAGTTCACGCATCGCCGGGTCACAAACCTAGCTAACCTTCACGTTCAACCTCTTTCATACGTAATTAAGCCCTTTGACAATTATTGAGAGGAGACCTCCTTGTACATCGCATGTAATTTTTTTTAATGATGCTTTATTTAGATGGGAGGACCTGATGTTGGATGTTTCTCAAGGAAGCTGTTTTACACTTAAATATATGGAATAACGACATAATTGCAAAAATGACAAAATTGATATCATTATCATCATTACAGCGTTAGTCGCTCTCCTGCTCCTTCTCTTGATCTGGCTTAACTTGGTTTGTAGGGTGTGACTGCCGTCCGACTCTTCAACAGCCAGAGGAAAACCTGCGCTAGAATCTCGTCTATAAAGCAGCAGGTAAGTATCACTTTTTTATTTTTTTTATGTCATTTGATTGATTAAGTGATGCAGATTTCATATCAGTTTAAAGTTTAGCAATAGTTTTAAAAATGACGAAATAATCGGCTGGACACACTTAACGTTTCCACCCTGTATATATATACCTAAGTAACTTTATCGGCATTCTAGAACTTATTACTACGATGCACAGTTTGAGTCCAGATTTTATGTCCTAAAATATTTATAATTATATAGTTATATTATTATTTATTTCTTCAAAAGAAAGTATGCACAAGTTTCTTTCTCACACCAGCATCAATTCCAATTCTAACGCTTTTTTTTTACCCACCAGAGATTTTACACGGCTGGCTACCCCGCGCTATAGGTAGTATAATTATGGCAATAAAACATAATTTTTATAGCGAACTAGTGCAATATGCATGAGACGCATTTTCCCATGACGCTTAACTGTACACCGTGATTGAGTTTATCCATATGCATGCACACTTCTTTTTTGTTTTTTTAATTGCACAGTCAGTGGACTTTGACCTTAGTAGAGTAGAGAGTTTCGTACAAATAGTAAAGTTTGCTAATATCGTAAGATGACAATAAAGTAACATATTTTTTATTTGATTGTATCGCGATTTATTATTATTATTTGTTGCATCCAAAGCTTACATATTGGAGCGTGGGGTCCCTTTTTATTTTTATTTTTTTTCGTGCGGAAATTCCTTCGGATACCCTTCCGCCGGCCAGTGGGGGCGGTTATGTCTGGCTTCAACCGACTAAAACCGCATGCCGTCTCGGGTCTTAAGACGCCGGGGTGTAGCCTGGGGTCCCTCTCTAAGATTTGGTTTATCTTGGCTTTCACGGGAGCGACTACCGTATGACCCGCTCAACCCTGAGAACAAAACCTGCAGCAGAGCTTCGTCCGTCAATCAACCGGTGTAACGGCTTGCAGATGATCATACCCACAATCATTAAGTATTTTTATATTTAATCTATTCTCGATAGTTTGGTTCTTTCTAGACTACCGTGATGGTCGTCTCATGTCTTGAAGTGTACCTATAGTTATCGCAAAGTACCCAAATTTTGTTTATTTTTTACTTTTAACGTAGAGCTCATTCTACTTAAAAAGTCTACTAAAAGAGACCTTTGCGTTTCCTTCTTTTTAGGTCCAATTGTCTCCTCTAAAGAAATGATCATGGTCTTTTTTAACCCCTGACGCAAAAACGATGGGGTGTTATAAGTTTGACGTGTCTGTGTGTGTCTTTGATATCGTAGCTACCTAACGAATAAAACGCTTTTGATTTTGTTTCTTTGTTGTTTGACAGATGAATTAGTCGGGAGTGTTCTTAGCAATGACGGTGTTTTTTTAATTTTTTTCAATAGCCTGAGTTATAATATGACTTAATAAAATAATGCAGCTGTCTGATAATATATATATATATATATACATAATTTAATTAAGATATTCAAACCAAGAGGTTATTTTGCGATTAAACTTCATAAACATCTTTTTCAAAAATTAAAAAAATGCTTCATCCAAAACATAATTACACGCAAAAGGAGTTTCGTTACACCTTTAAACATGGAAGCCAATTTAAAATAAAAAAAAGAAATCATTTTATAATTAAAAGTTAAGTAGCATTTTTAACGCAAGCTTTGAACTAATAAATTGATGTAAAATGAATATAAAACAAGACAATATCGCACCCTGCTCTACATAAAAAAATATTCAGTCAGTAATTAATACGATATCTAATTAACATAACTTATACATCAACCATTTAACGCCATTATACTAATTTTATTTGCTTACTGCACCTTGACGGATACCCAACACGTACTACGTAAAATGAAACTTATGAAAGCATTTTAGAGTCCAAAATAATCAACACGATTCAGGAGATATATGGATTCATTGGTCATTATAATTTTTTGATCAATTTGTACCCTGTGGATATGAATTTAAGGTTGTATTTTTAAAGGTTTGTTAAAGATGGGTGGATATGCTTAATGAATAGATGTAATTAATAAAATCGCTTGTAAAACGTGCCGTGATGATATAGCTGTTTGCTTGTTTGTAAATAACAATGTTTAGATGTTAGATAATGATAATATTTTCTTTGATATGTAAACTATGGACTGGTGTTTTTGTTCTACTGATAGGTGTGTTTATTATGAGTTTTCCGTTGCTGTACAGCATCTAGTGTTTCTTTTATAATCTATTATTTGTATATATGAGTATTCCAATATGATATCAGGTTGTAAACGTCAGTATATGAATCCACACGCTAACATACAGACAGAAAACGACTGATATAGATATTGAGATATAAGAATACTATTGTCACAAGTGCCGTCAAACATTTTGAACAAAAGTCGGAAAGTTCACGCATGTGCACTGTATCGACCAACCAAAACCAATGACGGTTAATGGTTTATTAGTGCACCTCGTCTGTCGCGCCCCGCATTACTACCGAAGAGACCTAAAAATGTTTTCTGTGAAGTTAGAGTACATTGTCAAGAAGTAATTATACAATTACCATGAGAGTTATTGGTTCCGTATAATATTCCACAATCTCTTTTTTCATAATCCACATTAACTGTTCTTTATCCGGGCGCTAATCGAAGCTTGTTTTTCCTTATTTGGCTTGGTGGGCTTTTACGGAAGCGACTGTCGTCCGAGACGAAAGCCTACGCTAGAATCTCGACGTTAATCAGTAGTATATTTCGACCTATCCAACAAATAGAGACGCTTTGCGAAATCTCTATTTCACAGGGCAGCAATGTGAAGTTCTTTATCTTCTAGAGCAACTATTGTTCTATAATATGAATATTTAAGGCAATATTAAGTAGGGATAATATTAGCGACAAAAATGCAAAAAATAATTTCAGTTCATAATCATATGTAACTTTATTCCACTCATAGGTCGATTTGTTTGCTATAAACGAAATGAATGTATATTCTCTGTTCTATAGTCTACAAAAACTTTACGGTCTCGTGTCGGATTAACGGGTCTTCAGACGTACCAGAGTGTAAGATATTTTTCTAAAGACCACGGTCCCAAAGCATCTTATTGACCAACTTCGTCACTGTTATATTACAATTAATTTGATGAAACCCCGTCGCAGTAATTAAGGCGGTCGTGAAAGTGCGAGACAATGGGGTACACTCCCACGGCTCATCTGTTCTGTGTCACCTACATAACATCTGGATCATGGTTCTGTAGATTTGGTTATAAAGTTCTATAATATATTGCTATAATTTATAGGGGGGAAAGTTTTTAAGCAGCAGAATACGCTAGAGTATAAAAATAAAAAAATACTATAAAATTAATGAACTAAAAGTTAAAAAGTATCGTAATAAAGCGTATGGTGTAAGTCGTTAGAATATAAAGAAATTAGACAGTAGACGGGTTTTAAGTCGCTTACGAGCCTATTAGCCTATTGCAGACCACTGCTGGCACTCAATCTTCCGCCTTCCTTTTAGTCTAATCCCAATATAATCTTAGTTCAGTTACATGACGATAACATTTTCAGTCGATATAAGTAACTACATTTACAGTCAATGTTGGATTGTGAATACTTTGTTACGAGAATACCTTAAATTGCATTTGTGAGCTCTAGATGAGATCGGAACTAAATTTTGCCTGTTTTTTTTGAGAATTGACCCTCAGATAGCAGAGTAACATCCTTGCGTAAAACTATCAGGGTTGAAGTTCTATCCGGTTTTTCGAATAAAAACAATCTTATCATTCATTCTTTATTATTATGCCTATAAAGTTTGTTCTGTGGCAAACTGCAAATGCAAAGTAATATTCTAGCACCGTATTCCCTCAAACCCTACGATTTGCCCAAGCGCATAATTGTCTATATTATCATATTCTCACGCTAGGTTTGTACTGGTAGCAGAGTACAGTTAATGGCTAGCGCGTTTAGTTCGTAACGGTTCATACAATCTGCATGTTGATGATGTTCTGATTTCATATCAGCGTAACATCGCATCGCTGTCATGTGGAAGAAGAAAGTTTCTACGGCTAATTTAAGAGCTAGTCTAACTTCAAATAACCTCGCATAATTAATACTCGATGGTGTCCCAGACAATATGTTAATTTCCCGTGATACCAAGGTAAGACGGAATCGTCCTGACACCACTGAATGTGTCTTGGGGAATAGGTGATTTCCAATGACACCACTATCATTTGGCGGTATCACGGAGAACGAAAGCTCAATTCTACAAACAAATAGTGAAGGGTTTGTGAGATTCTGACGGCCTCTGTGGCGTAGCGGTAGTGCATTCGACTGCTACGAAAAGGGGCGCCGGTTCCATTCCCGCTCAGTGCAAATATCTGTATGCATGAATATTCTATTTGGATTGGTCTGGGTGTTTGTATGTATAATATGTATGTATATCCAAAAAAAAGTATATAAGTATGTTTATCCGCATTCTGGAACCCATAACACAAGCTGGCTAAACTATGCTTACTTTGGGTCTAGAAAGCGCTGTGTAGAATGTCGTAGGATATTTATTTATTAATTTATTCTGGTTATTATTATGGTTAGGTATTATTTGGCAGAGGGGGCCCGATGACTCCTGCAGGAGACTCTACGCGGGGATCGTGCGGTCCATGGCCCTGTATGGGTGCCCAATATGGGCGGAGGCCCTAAAGGCCGGAAGTGTGCGGATGCTGCGCGCTCCGCAGCGAGTGATGGCCATCAGGGTCATCCGCGGGTACCGCACGATCTCCTTCGAGGCGGCGAGTCTCCTTGCCGGAACTCCGCAATGGGACCTGGAGGCGAGAGCCCTTTCGCAACTGTACCAGTGGCGAAAGGAGGCGCGGGAGCAGGGACAGAACCCCGAGCATCGAGAAATTGAGGCTGTGCAGTCCCAGCTCCGCCAGGCCATCGTGGTGGAGTGGAAGGAACGACTTGGGTGACCAAGCGCAGGGCACGCCGCAATAGCGGCGGTAAGGCCCATCATGGAGGATTGGATAGAGAGGCGACACGGAAGCCTCTCGTACCAACTGACGCAGGTGATCTCCGGGAAGGGGTGCTTCGGGGATCACCTGCATCGGATCAGGAAGGAGCCAACGCCTGAGTGTCATCACTGTGACGCGAGCGAGGACTCAGGGCTGCACACACTGGCGGACTGCCCGGCGTGGGAGGCGCCGAGGCGTGACCTCGTGGCAGCCATCGGAGTGGGAGTCCTCTCGCTCGGCAGCATGATTGCGGCAATGGTACGGAGCGCGAGCGCGTGGGCCGGCGCCGAGCGCGCCCGGGAGAGATTTAGAACTCTCCCGGCCCGCCGAGCCCGCAACTTGCTCGCCGCGCGTCGCAGGCGACTCAGGCGCCGGAGGTCGTTTAACGACCTCCGTCCTCCATGAGCGCAGGCCTGGGGGTAGCAGGTAAGGCCGCCTGTCAACCCAGCAGAAGCAGGCCGGGACCGTGGGGCGACTAGCGCCCCTCCCCCAAACCGGGGCAAGACGGGGACACCGTGGTTCCCAAACCCGAGGGGACCATCTCGAAACCGGGGATGGCCCAGGGTCAGCAGGGGTGCGAGGGATATGCTCTATGGGCAACCTTACACCCCGGCGTCTGTAGACCCGAGACGGCGTGCGGTTTTAGTCGGTTCAAGCCCGGCATAACCGCCCCCGCTGGCCGGCGGGGGGGTATCCCAAGAGATTTCCGTACGAAAAAAAAAGGTATTATTCGGCAATTGGAAAAACTGTGTTTTACTCTTAAGTGATGCTTTAAAGCGTCGTATTTAGTTCATATTTTTCGTTTTCTTCCTCATCCAGATGCCAATGCCGGTTGCAACCACAGCTGGCTCTTTGGAGTCCGGGTTATTTTAGTTTTTATGGGAGCGACTGTCGCCTGGACTTCCCAACTTCGAAAAAAAAAGCCTGTGCTAGAGCTTCTTCCGTCAATCAGCAGGTGTATCGGCTTGCCGGTTACGTTGACATCGAGCCCATAACACCTATGGCAGGGATTAGGCAGCCAATACTTATTACGATCTTTTTAATATATATTGCGATCTTCGCGATCCTGTCAATATATATTTATGATATTATTGACGTGCAAATGCGATCCGTATATTGACAGCGGATCACGATATTGGATAGCGATATTTATTGTCTTATGATTTATTATTGGCTTTTGATACCGTCTGTCCACAAATTTTAATCTCCACGCTCGAAAATATAGGAATCAGAAATCCTCAGTTGCAGTTATTCCAGAGCTATCTACAAGATCGTTTTCAGTTACTCCGGATTGGAGACACATTGAGTGACGAAAGCTCTATAAGTATGGGAATTCCGCAGGGTAGTATTCTAGGCCCTACTCTTTTCCTCTGTTACATAAACGATCTCTGCCAATTGAACATCAAAAACTGTCATGTGATTTCTTATGCTGATGATACTACTCTAACCTTTTATGGAAAGTCATGGGAGGAAACTTTTAGTAGGGCGCAAGAAGGTTTTAATATAGTAACTCATTGGCTTGCCCTACATAAATTAACACTAAATGCGTCGAAAACCAATTATATTACTTTTTCAATTTATAACTTCAAATCACATCATCACAACCTAAACATCGTCGCTCACACTTGTAACCGGACTTTCGATAGAAACTGTACTACGTGCCCTATTCTAAATAAAACTAATTCAACAAAATACTTAGGTATAGTAATTGATCGCAATCTATCGTTCAAAGATCATACTTTACAACTTGTACAGAAAATTAGGAAACTCACTCACATTTTTAAAACACTTAGATATGTGACAGATTGGAAGCTGATCAAGACTGTGTATGAGTCCCTCTGCCAGTCAATAATATCATATGGCATCACCGCCTGGGGAGGTTTAAACAAGACTGATATGCTAAACATAGAAAGAGCTCAACGGCTGATTCTTAAAGTTGCTCTCTTTAAACCACGTCTATACTCAACAAACAGCCTTTACAAAGAAGCAAATGTGTTGACGGTCAGGAAACTTTATATACTAGCAACTATTATTAAAAAACACAACTCTTTAAACACATCGACAATTAAAAACAAAGCAGACACAAGACGCCACTATGAGGTCTGTGAATCTACTGCGGTAAAAACATCCTTTGCCCAAAAATTTTTCAATTTTAGGGGTAGCAAGCTGTACAATAAGGCAAATAAGCTATTATCAATTCTCAATCTGTCGAAAGTGGAATGTAAAAAAAGAACCACTGAGTGGCTTTTAGAACTGGATTACGAAGAAACAGAACAACTTCTCACTATAATATCCTAGGCTAGCGGATTTTCTAGCAAATCAATAAAAAGAGCACACACAAACTTACACGCCCTGGTATACTCACTCATAAATAGAAATAAACCTCACGCACACGCACACACATGCATAAATCCAACACACCCACATATATACGTTACATAAGCACTCACACAAACTTTATACCCACTCTTGCATGCTTAGATTTTTACTTTATTTTCATATTATTTGCAGCAACTTTGTTTCTTGTTTGTACAGTTAGCTATATGAAACACCTTTTCTAGAGGGGGAGCCAGGAGTCCATAGCACAGGGTATCCTAGTTTGGGCTCCTGACTCCCACAATCAATAAACACTACTCGGACTGGGTTTCACCCGGGGAATGACTGGGCTCGGCTTCGACTTGGGTGCGTCCTCACGTTTTATTCAGTATAGCGTGATGGGCGCGGCTAGGTTTGAGTTGGTCTCAGTTCTTGTCCTTGGTGGTATCCGCTCTGGGTTGTTCTAAGATAAGTACTAGGAAATATAAAAACATTTTAAAATATAAACAAATGTAAATGTAAATTTATTGTGGGAGAAAATAAAAGCAAATATTATTATTATTATTAATCCCTGCCTATAATGAAATGTTGTACACGTAGGAATTTTTTTGGTTTCCTCTCAACGGTTAGCATAATGATAGCTTCACAAGATACGAGTGCTTACATTTATGTTTTAACGTGTAGTTGCGGTGGTGTGAAAGTTAAAAATGCCACTTAGTAGGTAGACAAAAAACTTTTATTTCTATTTAGAAAACACTTAAATTAAATATGTGTGAAGATTTGGGAAAGTATATTATATCACTTTAGTTGGGCTCAGCTGCTTTAACACTTTTTATTCAGATACTATAAAATAATCATTACTGTATTTGACTGTACGCTTGGGCGAAGTTCAAAAAGTAAAGGCTATTTCCAGATACTACCAATTTTAAGAAACCAGGATTATAGGAAGATCTTAAAATTAATGGTAATTCAAAAGCATCCCTAACTGACAGGCTTGTATTAGATATTAAAGGTTAAGGTAAGTTAAAGGTTTAGTGGCAATAGTGGAAGCTCGTGATGGATAGAAAGAAATGGCGGGCCACGAGGCATGACTATATAAATCCACTAGCTGATGCCTGCGCCTGCTATCGTTTTATGGTTAACTCTTCGGTTCTATTTAACTAATTGCAATCAAACATACGGCAGATTTTCACCAAGACCTTTCTAATGGAAAAAACCGCATCAAAATCCATTCAGTAGTTTTTTTGCGTCCATCGCGAACAAAAAGACAAACAGACAAGAATTGTTTATTATTAACCAGTATATTTAGATCAGTATTTTGCCATATTTCATATGTAGGTATATAAGTAAAGTAGGTACCCATTTTACGAGATCCACACATTTTTTTGCAGAACCTCTCCGACGGTATATACGAAGTACTAATGGAACTAATTAATTTGAACATCTGTTTCACCTCCAAGCAACGAGTGTGGCGCGATGATGCGTCCCGTCGCGGGTGGCTGCCTCGCCATTTGGAGCAAAGGTGAAAGAACACAGCATAGAGAAACTAACGAGTGTTGCCAGAGGTAAATATGATGGGCGGATCTTGAAAGTGTTTGATGCTTCGGAAATGTATTCTAAGATGATATATTCGATGTTACGGTCTACGTGCTTGTTAATTTAGGAGATAGAAGAAACATTTCCGATTTTTTTTTTTACTCTTGAAGTAGTTAATAAGTATACGACTCTCTTGATAGTAAGTTGTCTATATCGGATAGTTTGCAACACTATATTTTTATTTTTATTTTGTAGTGCTACAATATTTTCCTTGCTATATGCAAAGGGGAAAGAGGAAATAGGTAGAAGTAGAAGGAGCAAATACAAGGCCTCTAGCATTCTCACTGACCGTTTAGTCCAAGCCCGAGACTCCTTTGAATACTAGGTATATACCTCATAATTTCATACTTGCCAATACTGTAGGGACACGGCCAAATACATAAGTATACACCTTTACATACACTTTCACATGTAAAAGTGTATACTTATATCCTTGTTCATGTGTACCTATGATATGTCGATAGGTATATACATATAGTACACTGCTATGTGTGTCTTTATACAAGTATAAGTGCTGGTATATACTTTTAAGTTCATCAGATTGTGAAACTTAGCGATGCATGCTATCGAAAGTTGGGCGATTGGTACGCATAGTACCCGTGGTAGGCACCTATGTAAAGTTGATGTAAATGTCTTTGAAACTACAATTTATGAGAATCTTCGCGAGACTTACTAGCGACAAGTGGTAATTCTTAGAAGTGTGTTAAAGTGGAGAGAATATTTAGGGATAGATAGAGTTCTTGGTTACCGAAGTGTTGGTACAAAGTATGGTAAATATTCAGTATTATAAATTATATTCTTTAGAAATATATACATACATTTAACTACTTATGTGTTATCCAGGATAGATAAGTCAACAGCAAACATGTTTTTCCTAAACCTACACACTTCACCTTTCATGCAAGTCCATCAGTTTCAGATGCTTGCTTCACTTTAAATAAAATAAGTATCAAAAATATATAAAACAAACTAATTCTAAGAACTATCGTGATTTTTTTTTCAAATTTAGATTTCTATATAGTAGTACTTTTTACCGACTTCTAACAAGAGGAGGTTCTATGTTCGTCTGTATCCAATATTTTCGTATAAGATTCTTTATTTATATCATCTTTATACACCATTAGAAAACTATTCGAAACTTGTAATTCGTGTCAATTCTTTTATCTCAAAAACTGAACGAGTCTGACAGAACTAAAATGTGTATTTCTAACTCTATTCCAACCAAAGGCAAACCATGCACGATTGCGAAAAACCCTCCATAGTAATCCAATTTCGGTTTGATTGCGTTCAGGGGTCAGCAAGTGCATAGCCGGGCAAGGGGATTGTGGTCGCAGCACTAGTGGGACCGGTGGGTGTCACGCGGTGCTGCGACGACAATCCTCTTCTGATGAGGCCGTCAAGCTGAGTGCCACCATTGTTAACATGGTACGTGTATGTAATGGTGACCCTCTTTCCTGAGACTTTACCTTCAGCTTAACATCAGGCAAGGTGAAGTCAAATTGACTTGTCCTAAATATAAAAAAAAAAATAACTATGAGAACTGCAAATATGCTAATTTACAATAAATAAGCATGTCTTACAATTTATTGATAACGTAGTGACGTTATTTTACTAACTGTACAATGATAACGATTTATTTGAAGTGAGATGACGTTAGACGACATTATGACGTACAATGTGTATTTTATTAAATTTATTACATTGGGTGTACACTGTGTACAGGGCAAACATGCTTAAGGTCCAAGCCATTCTCATCTGCAAGTCGGTACCCCTGCTAAACAACTTTCCTCCGATGGTTAGGAGTTCATATGGAAGTCGCCCCCGGTAAAGCCGACATGCTAATCAAAACAATAAGCGAACCTCGGGCCCCAAAGTACAAACTTTAGACGCAACTGGAAAATCGCTATGAGGATGATATTATATTATTATTTATTTTATTATTTATATTTTTTATTATATTTATTATTTAAGCATATATATTTTATTACAATTACGTAATCATTTATCCAGAACTAGCGATCCGTCCCGGCTCTGTACAGCAAAATTTGACTTGTAAAATGTACTGCCATATATTTTATCGGACTGTTTTTTTTTACTGGATCCGAAATACCATCATGCCTATATCGTTCATTCAGTTAATTAACGCATATATGTAGTTTCTACGTCCTATGCCAAATTCGAATTTTTGTTCTGAACAGCTTGTCCAGTAACTCTTAAAGAAGTCATTGCCATTAACTGTTAATATTTCAAGTTTGTGCCTCGTTGTTGGTAACCTATGTGGTTCTTTTCTTTGTGGTTTTTTTTCTTTTTATTGATAATAAATGGCTCTAATTTGGCTACTATCTCACCTGTTGGTAAGTGATAATGTGGTCGAAGGTAAAGCACGCTTGCCTAGAAATAACCTATTCACTCTAGACTTGAAGGTTCCCATGTAATAGCTTTCCGGAAACACAGACTCAGGCAGGGAATTCCACGTTTTAGCAGAGCGCGTGATGAATGTATTGCCAAACCGTTTTGTGCGTATGAGTGGAATATTCACAATGTCAAATCCACGTCTAGTCGTTCGGTGGTGGAAGGGGCTTGGAGGAATTAGGTTATGCAACTCCAGTGCACACTCCCACACCTACAACGTCCAAATTTAAAGTCCAACTTCTTAACTATGGTGCCATTGCGGCTGAATGTATGAAGAAAATGTCGAAATTTTTAATTATAACCCGTTATTGTTGTATACGGTTTCTGGCAACACTTGGAGTAAGCATTCTACTTGCTACCTTCTAATGTAAAATAATATATTAACAGACTGCGTGATGTTGTGATGTTTTGAGTAAAATGTAAAGTGATAGAGTTCACCGTGTCAGGTGACGGTGGGCGATACATTGCTAAATGTCCCCGATTTGTAATAGCATTCATTTAAACGACCCCTGACTCGTATACATATTCATCAACTTTTTTTAGAGTCCCATACTGAAAGGCTGCAACTTAATCACTAATCCCTTTGGATTAGTGATTCAATTTTAAAGTCGAACTTCTTAACTATAGTAGGAAGAAAGCCTTTGCATACGTTAAAAGACTTTTCTTTTAACGTATGCAAAGGCTTTCTTCTCGGGATTGAGGGATCAGACGGCAGTCGCTCTCATAAAAGTCAAAATAAACCAAATAATGTAGTTTTGGAGAACGGACAGCGGGCTCCAAAATGCAAACTTTGGATGCAACTGGGATTGGCACTTGAATGATCATCATTCATAAATGTAGTTATTAGTTGTAGGGTAACCTATAACTAATAACTACAGTCATCATCATCATTCATAAATGTAGTTATTAGTTGTAGGGTAACCTACAACTAATAACTACATTTAGGTTATAATATTTAAATAAATATTTATTTACATTTTTTATAAACGTTTTCCTATGAAATCCGTAGTGTAAAGGAACCCTGCACGAGTACGAGACGCACATATGTCCATTTTGTATTTATTGAAAGACGCGCCTGAAATGCCTGCGCCTCACCAGCTGCGCTGGATTACTACATGGAAACCCCTTAGAAACAGGAGCCTCTCCACTAGGGAAGCACCTTGGTCCTAAAAAGGATAAAAAAACATAACATTGCAATCCAATCATCTATAGTTATAAGTTGCAGTAAGTGGCCCCTGCTTATAACCGACCTGTGTGGCGTAGAGGCAGAGCACGACTAACTCAAAGATCGAGGTTTTCTTTTCCGCTCAGTGCAAATATTTGTAAGTATACATTAATAATATAAATATATATAATACTTGTGTATCGACAAATATAAAAATATCTTTATTGTTTATTCGCATTCCAGAACCCATATTACAGATAATAATAAATAAAAAGATCTCAATTTTGGTGCTGCGTAGTATGTCGTAGAATATTTTGTATTATTTATTCGGTTTTTTTACAGACTTCACAAGCTTCCTGCACCATCGTTACACCTTTCATACAGACGAGAAACTTTCAGTTACTTCTATTTTTTTTATTCTACAGAACATAACTTCTTCACTCCTGTATCCGAGAAGGGGTAGGCAGCGGTGTATTATACACCCACGTTCCGCCAGTTATGTTAAGGTCCCAATGTAATAGGGCGCGAGCCTATTGCCATCTACCGGGCACATTACTAAGCGAGCGATAATCAACATTTTTAATACATGCATAACTACGAAAAGTCAGAGGTGTGTGCCCGGGCGACTGGGGATCGAACTCGAGACCTCGTCTCAGCAGTCCGTTACGTACACCACTGGGCTATCGCCACTTTTTTTATTCTAAAATATACTAGTTACCAAAACTATTTATATCCTCGTTAAATCCTTCAGCTAAGTTAAAGTACTTGTATTTTAAGTGAATTCATATTGTAGGGTAATGACCAGGATTCGAACCCAGGCCTGCTTGATCGTTAAGCCGATTTTACTACTAATTACTAATATGCAACTAAAAACAATTGTTGTAAGCACGGTCCTTTAATTGATCAATTCTCGCAATTGTCGTCTTACTCACACGTGGTAGGTATCCACACAACTTTTTATTAGCAACGAATTCTCCGTTCCCAATTGTTCAACTCGGCCAAGGGTTATTAGAATTTGAACTAGTAAGTAAAAACAAATTCAAACACACATAATAACATTCAACAAAGCACTTCTCATAAGGCTAGGTGCACAATAGATCGCCCTTCTAGCGCAATATGCAGTTTTTGCGCAATGCGTTGCAATGCTCGTGCGAAAATGTCTTGTATGCTGGTTTCATTGTCATGTGCTGGCGATTTATGTATGTGTGAGCTAACCTTAATTGAGATTGGATTTGATGAATTGTGAAACAAAACGCTTAAAATTTTGTTTAGATAAAGTTAACTAACTAATGTTAGGTTTGTCCGCTAGATGGGTCGTTGACTCGGCAGGATTCTCACGGTTACAATATCAGTTTATTATTATATATAATTCGCGTAGTACAATGTTGCTTGTTTTACTATCAAATGTAATGAATAAATTTTTGAAGAATTTACTATGAAAACTTTTTCTTGTAAATTGAATCGGAAAAATCAGCAGACAATCATTTTTAAATGTTGCTTTTTCGTGATTGTTTCCACGTTGTATGAATGAAGTTTATATAATAAACGTGTTAGTTGCTTATCATTACATAGAATAAAATAAATACACTGTTACGAGTCTGTCTGTTACTCCGTTCACTTCTTCTAAATCACACAACGGATTATTGTGTATAATACCTACTTAACAGGAGAAGAACGGTAAATCAAATTACGGAATAGCTGGGTAGATTTCGTTATTACTATTGGAAAACGACTTACGCTTCATAAGCTCCTTTTTGAAGTCGGCCAAATAAGGAACCTACACACTTTTATACATTCATCATCATCATCTGAGCCCCAATCTCGATTGCATTGTAAGCTTGAAGTCCCGGATCTGCTCTCTTTCCCTTCCATAGTTTGGGTTACTAAGCTTTTAGGGAAACGACCGCCATCTGACCCCCAATCTCGAGAGGAAAGCCACAGCCTCGTTCGTCAATCAGCAGGTCCTGCAAGCCGGTGCGGCCTGCAGGTGAGATTGGCTTGTACCCTGAAGATCTTGATGGGGCTCTATACATAGTCCAAACGGTATTCACTGTACGGAATATAATACGATAACTTCGTATTCTAGGTATTTTCTGTAGTTGAGACTGACTAAGATTTTTTGTAAAACTTCAACTAAAAATAAATTATCGTTTAACTGATAGTTGCTTAACCTCATTAAGTCGCAAAAGTAAGCTCACTTAAAACACATAACCATGGCTCTAATTACTAAAAAAGTTGAATTAATGTACATCGTTTGCAAACACCTTAATAGCTCTACAGATACAGGCTGTTTCCAAACAGTTTCATATAATATAAAATTAAAAACTTAACTAATCGGATTACGGAGTCGACCTCAACTTTAGAAAGGTAAATTACTGGCTGTAATTAAGAATAAAAACGGTCGGTACATATGGTCGGTCTAACGGCTATTGTTCTGGAAAAAATATTCTTTATACGTACATACAAACGTTTTTATCAGATTTTCGCACGGTTCAACATTAACTGTTCATATACACAGGCTGTTTGGTAAATTTATGTTTATTACAGTGAAAATATAGCTGAAATTGCGTATTTATTCTAAATTAACTGTTATTTAAAGTAAGTAGCTTTAGCTGAAAGCTGGATTAGTTTGTAATGAGCGACATGCGTATTATAAAAGTTTAACTGTTCTACATTTAAATAAGTTTTTTTTCCGACAACTAATTGAACACAATTTAGAAAATAATGAAGTGGTAGTGGTAGTCTAAACAAATAATACGAAAAGCTTATTAGAACTACTGTATAATCACCCTATTGCAATCTTGCGAACACATAGTATTCTGGATATATCCTAATGAAAACAAAGTATATAGTTGTAGATTGGATTAAGCCGTCGATGAAAATATATGAATGAAAAATTTGTTATCTAAATTCGACTTCTAACACTTCAAATAAAACATCAACCTGTAGTAAGATTACAGTGTGGTAATTAATATGTTTGTGCCACCAGTTGCGCCACTGTTGCGCGTATATCCTTGACGTGCAGGCTGGCTCCCGAAATATGCCCCCGATGTCAGACCTTGCACCAATTTGAAATATTGCAAGAGACAAATGATTTTTTCTAGTATTCCTATTTTGAAATGAAGTTTTTTTTGGATTGTCTTATTCAAAATTGGAATGCTTTCATTTGTTTCATGAAGTCACTGGAATTCTTGTGCAAGGGAAACCAAATGGGATGACTGAAAAGTGTTTTGCAAATGATTTCTGGACAAGTGAGCGCCTATTTTGGCATCTTTTTTAGTCGGTATATCGTTGGTTAGTGAATTATAAATATAATTTTAAGAAAATATACTTACTTTTTTTACAATACCTTACCTGGTCACGAATTATTGTAAAAATGGTATAGAGTTAGGGGTCCTACCAAGACCTTCGGGGAGTACACGTATTGATTGATGGATGAGGCTTTGGCGCAGCCCTTCCTCTCGGGTTTGGGTCGTCAAGCAGCAGTCGCTCCCGTAGAAGTCATGATAAATCATTGAAAGGAGGAGTATAGGAGAGCGCACCAAGGGCGAGAGGCTCCAAAGTGGATGTAATCGTAATTTGAAAATTCAAAAGGACTGATGTTTGTAAAAATGGTCATTCTAGAAAAAGAATTACTCTATCAACGCGTCATTTAAATTTCATAAAAGAACAGAAGTTTCGTTACAAAATTCCTGTTTTAATAATAATTTCTTCTTTGTATTTCGTAAACCGAATTCTACATACGCGTATTATAAAGGTGCACGCACACGCCGTGCATACAAAGTTGGCTGGTACGAACACGTGACGCGACTTCCGTTTGACACTACGACTTGAGCATCAGCTGATATATTTCTATTGTAACCAGCCAAATTAGAGATATTTTTAAGAATGTATTTAAAAATGTTGTAGGTAGTAAAATAAAAATAAAAATAAGCAGTTATATTATGAACAGACTTTTAGAGATATAATTTTGTTTATTTCTGCAGTCTCGATACTAAGTAAGTATTAAGTTATTTCATTCAATGGACCGGATGATACACTCATATTACATTGACAATTCTTTTGAAATAGATAGAGAAATATGTAACATTGAAATCAATTCTTCCCGATTCCTTAATATAATAGCGTGATGATATTCATTATGAAATGATTATGCGTCTCTAATCAACTAGGTATTTTTCATATACGTGTGTAACTCTGTGGAGTTTCGAGTTTGACATTTTATTGCTCATTACCTTTAAGGTACAGTGTGATTAATTATAGTCCGGATTTTGACCATGTCTGAGTTCTGCTGAACTACAAACTTTCGTAAAGATCTACTTTGTAATAATAAAGTTGTCATCAATAATAGTTAAGACCGATTTTACTCTACTGCTCCTATCATACCTATAACAGCGTGATGATTTATAGCGCAGTTTATGAACGTACCCTAGAAGAATATTCATGAAAAATTTCAGCTAAAGCTGATCAGCGGTTTTAGAGTGATGCTCAGACATTGATAATTAAAAGCAGACAAAGAGACAAAAAATCACATTTTCGTCATTGGCATCGCTTCTAGAAGCCACATCAATTATTTGTTTGGAAAAATACGTACAGTTTTCACTTCGTTATGAGTTTATTACATGTATAGATACTCTATTGAGTATACCTATATATATAATTATACCTAATAGTTACCTACTAGACCAGTAGGTAACTTTAAATACCACATTATTAGACTCCTCGCAGTCACATTTAATTGTCAATTTAAATTCATAGATACCTTTAAAAATTTCCGTTAACGTTACAAATGATTGGTGTTAAGAACTAGTAAGGCTATAAGATTTGCTGATATTCCTGCTAAGGCTTATTGAGATGAAACCTTTTAATCAATCAATTTGTTTATATTTACGTAAGTATGTTTGTCCACACATAATGACAAGCTATGCGAAGTTTGAATTTAGATGGCGCTGTGTAATGTGTCCCAGAATACATGTTATTTATTATTACTATGTCCTTACATAGTTTATTTCTTTACATTACCAGTTCGTCCGTCCTTATGAATCCAATTGTATCTGTCATATTAAACTGACGTTTTCGCTTTATTATCACAAAATTACTACACCCGTAATAAACAAAAGAAAAACCACAATAAACTCAAACAAAATTAACCCTTAACCTCTTGTAATAAAATTTATAACAGTAGCACTTGAAGCCCTGACGTTTTCTACACATTAAGTTCATTGTGTCGGTAAAGAAGTGAAAAGATTTTCCCACGAAAAAAGAAAAACTGTGTGTGTCGAAACTTCTTGCGACATGTGATTATTGCGTGTCGTATGGAACCTGGTGAATGGCATTCGAGGGTCATAGTGCGTTGGTATATTTATAAGCCGTTTTATTTGAACAAAAACGGACACACAACTAACAAATGTGTTACTAACTGTCAAGCAAGGGTGTATGAGACTCCAACAAGATCTTTTGGACTTGGGCTAACTTCACCTGCAAGTTGGTACACTTGATCTTTGGTAGATAAGGTTCTGGGACCGATTTTCATTTCGGGGTTGAGGGAATCAGGTGGCAGTAGCTCCCGTAAAAACCAAGATAAAACAATCCATAAAGAAACGAGGAGTAGAACAGACACGATCTTACATGCCGAAGGAGCTGCTTTCCCGCAATGCATGAATCATTATTGAATTTGTCATAAAGCAGCATTCTCTCATTAATTTTGTAATTTGTATATCCTGTTTTCAATACAAAATCTGTAAGTCATCTATATACGTATATAATTATGAGTTCCAACTGGCTGACTTATCAATGCAGAGTACAAACCCATGGAGCCACAAACGTGATATTTTGGCAGTTGTTTGGCCTTTTATGTTGTAAGCATTCAGTACCGAAGGCCTTTTGAAAATTTCGCCCATGAGGGGGTAAAATTAAGGAAGAACGGTTGTATGGGAGTCCGATAGTCGAAATAAAATGCATGAAATTTCATAACCTGCTTAAGTATATAAATATGTATTTATATTATGGGAAATTAAACGTACCCGGTAGACGATAGGTTTAAAGAATACTAAAAAGCCTAACTAAAATTACAACAATAATCTTGTCGAACCCCTCTTTTTGTTTTACGTGTGGAAACCACTACAGGCTTCACCCCACCGGTGCCAGCGATGAGGTGGGTATGTCGGAATCGAACTAAAACCACACGGCGTCCTTCCCAAAAGTCCATTGCCGGGCACCCCGGGAACGCCCTCAAAAGGATAACCCCAACTTCGAACCCCTCTAGCTAAGCTAAGTTACTTGTACATATTATCAGTGGGTTCACATTGAGCGTAATGGTCAGACTTCAAATCTGTGACCTCAGAATCGCAACTTACGGCTGATAGCCACTATGTTGTCCCCGCAACGCTACAAAGTATTTTTACATTCTGTATCATAAAAAAATTATAATTTATTCTTGCATGACATCGCCAGATACAATTATGGCAACGTAGAAGGGCACTAAGTAAAAAAAAACCTGTTAACTATAGATATCACGTTGTAGTATTTTTCCAGTTTTACCTCGTAGCTTCTTGTAATATCTGCTAACTAACTTATTTACCTCTCTATGGTAATAAAAATCATAACTAAGTACCATTAATTTACTTAATATATTTTTTTTAATATTTTTGTTCGTGTTATAATTTTATTTTATATATTTACGGTTTGTGTAACCGATAATTTTATTAAAATTATGCTTTGACGTTTTTTGCGAAGGTTTATAAATGTGTTATTTTTAATTCGGACGGTTTTGAAAACATAATTAATAAGTTTGATTACGGCGCACGATATTTCATTTTTAATGAAAAATTTAATTAGTTTGTGATATTTTTATATTTGTAATTGGTCGAGGTTATGGCGCAGTCTTTCCTCTCGAGGTCAGACTTTAGTCGCTCTCGTAAAAGCCAAGATGAAGACTGACACAGTGGGAGTAAGCGTAAGAGAGGCATGATCATAACGATGAACGTGCTACTTCCTAGTCGAACCATTCCATTAGTGGTGGGAAAAGCTCTTCCTTACTTCCCAACTACTTATTGATTTTTAGGGGTTTTATCTAAGTAGACTTGCCAGTATGAAATCTTCATATAAACTTTGTTGCCTTCCACAACAAATAACATATGAATGAAACGGGCCATTAAACTCCATATGAAAACGCAGCTTCTAAGATTTCATCAAATCATTTAAGTATTTAATATGAAACATGTAACAATGCGTGCTTTGAGAACGAACACATCGTATTCAGTTTATTGTGAAATCATTATGCTACCCGGGGTGCCCGGCAACGGACACTTGGGGAGGACACCGTGCGGTTTTAGTCGATACACGACATAACCACCCCCGTTGGCCGAAGGGGAATTTCCGCACGTAAAAAAAAAAAGAAAAAAACTTACTTACGGCGGTACTTAAAATATTATTATGTAGGTTGTTGTTGATAACTGTAATATCTATTATATTATTTAATATCTATTATTATATACTATTTTGGTAGCGAGTGTTTGGAGTCCTATTAACATCTTAATTCCCAATCCAAACTCACCTCATCATCATCATCATCATCAACCTATGCTAGTCCACTGCTGGACATAGGTCTTCCCTAATGAGCGCGATAGCGCCCTGTCTTCAGCTTGCCGCATCCAGAATCTGCCCGCAGTTTTTCGCAGATCGTCATCCCATCTGCTAGCTAGTAAACCTGCCGATAAACGGGCGAGGCTCTGGTGCAGGCATGCAGGGTTGGAAGGTCAGATGGCAGTTGCTTCCGTAATAGCCAAAATAAGGCAAGCATAAAATGGAAAATAAATCCTGGGCACCCAAATTTTCCGGAGAGAGCAAAGGGTTAATACAACAATGCGTACCCTTTCAGGGGCTTAGAGAGAGAGAAAGTATGTAAAAAACTATTTGAACATACTATGTAGACTATAGATTTACAGGTAATTGGTTCATATCTAGCTCACAAGATCAGAAGGGTAACTTATCATGTCAATCCGAAAGTATTGTAATGTTGTGTTTTGTACAAAAATCTTACAATACTGTTATAGCCGTTAATAGACACTAATACACGTGTAAAAAGTATAAACAGCTGTGGTTGACTACTGGGATCACTGATGACTCAGAACAATGTTCGCATTTGTGGTCTATTTATTCGAAACACCCATACGTCAAAATCAATCAAAAACCGTGTAGCTAAAGAAGAATTTTTTGGAGTAGTTGTCAAACTTAATGGCAAAATTGAGTAGCGCATAATTGACGCATATAAATCAAACATGACAAAGTAAACGGTCATACTTTATAAATACTTGGATCTGTTCGTTTCGGTAATGTGTGGTTTAAGTTGAACTTCGTAGCATAAAACACACTCATAGAAAAAAAACCCAATTAGAATGTAACAGTATAAAACCAACCTGTAGGTATATTTTTGCATTTTATGTTCTTTTGTTTTTAATTGAAGATACAGAGAAGGTACAGATTTTCAATTTGCAGAGGATATTATTAAACAATAATATTTTGTAATAAAGTCGATTAGGTCACTCAAAATCTGACATACCCACCCCCGCTGGCCGGCGCGGGAGTATGAGTGGGGATTTCTGCATTAAAATAAAAGTTCACTCAAAACTTTGCTAGTATTCAGTAAAATAGAAAGATTTTTAGATACTGCAGTCATTATCCTCATCTTAACGATGTTCCCGGTTGCGTCCGAAGCCTTCACATCAAATCACGGGGTCTGCTTACTCCTTCTACTCCTTTTAGTTTGGCTTATAGGGTTTTTAAGGCAACGACTGCCGTCTGCCCTCCCTGACCCTGAGAAAGCCTGCGCAAGAGCCTTGTCCGTCAATCAGTAGGTGCGCCGACTTGCAGATGAGGTTGGCTTGGGTTTCAAAGATCTTAGTGAGGCCCTATACTCGCAGAAAACTTTTATAAATACTACAGTATATGATTATAGTATTTAGATACAGCATGATACTATTATAGAAAATTTTAGTTAAGAAGTATGTAAAAAAATAACAATAGCTTGTCACTATCACTTAAAATACTGATTTACGATAGAATTGAATAGCATTATCTAGACCCAAATTAAGCATACTAAAATATTTTTTTTTGTAAATACGTATTTATACGTATAATAATGTTTGCACTGAGCGGGAATAGAATCCGCAACTTTAACGATAAGCTCTATGGAATAATTGACGTAGCGGTAGAACGTTCTATTACTACGTCAGTGGTCGCGTGGTCGATTCCCGCTTAACGCAAATATTTGTACAAGTACATTAATATTTTCATTAGTCTGGATATTTCTATGTATAAAAGGTATGTATTTACAAACAAAATAATTATCTATGTATGTTTATCCGTACTCTAGAACACATATGACAAGCTCTGCTTAGTTTGGGTCTAGACGGCGATGCTGCGTAATGTCCAAGAATATATATTAAATACTTCTTAGTAAGCAAGAATGAACGCAAATAATGTGCCAGAAAGAAAATTCGCCCAAACTTCTGCTATTAAACGGCCACCAAACGATGCGTAGAAGCGTAACTGATGCAAGAAAACGGAGAGGCTGCCCGGACGGATCTTACCACAGTCTCATTAAAGATTCTAGGTCGTTCTGCAATCGTTAATTACGGAGATAAGTACTGTATTAATTGTGTACGCCATTGGAGACTACTATCTGCCATCTTAGTGAGCGGTGTTAGGTCGTGTTCATAAGGGCAGACGATTTTTCGAATTGAAAATAAATAGAACAAAAATTTTCGTGTGAAAATGTTGTCATGTGATTTTTTGTTATTTCAGATTTGTCACACAGTTTTAATCATCATTTAAAATAAGAACATACTGTAAAACCAAATACAATTGTAATAATAATTATAGTGATATAGTTAGAAGTTTACGAGAATATTACATATTGAAATACGTCGGAATCAGTGTACTTAAATATTAAAATAACACCAAATAAATTGTGATGAACAATTTTCAACGAAGAATCCTCTGAAAATTGTTTTATTTCAAAAATAATTAAAGTGTTACAGAATATAGTGTATTGAATTAATGATTAAAACTGAGAAAATAACAAAAATCACATGTCAAATACATGCCTAACGATGATACAAAGTTACGACCGGTTTCTTGTCAAAAAAATTTGCAAACTTCAAAAAATTACTTGAACCATCGTCTACCTGCCCTTGTCCCAATTATTTGGGGTCGGCAGAACATATCATTCTCCTCCATACATTCCTGTCAGATGTCATCTCCTTAGTCACTCCCTTACTTGCCAAATCCTCTTTCACGCTTTCCTTCCACCCTTTCTTGGGCCTACCTTTAGTCCTAAAGCCCTCTACATTCATACTTTGAACCTTTTTAAAAACATTACTTACAAAACGCTTCTTAATTTTTCATTCACTGGAGTAACTTTCAAACTTCCTCTAATATACTCATTCCTTATTCTGTCCATTCTCGTCGCACCACACATCCATCTTAACATTCACATCTTCGCTACATGCAGTTGTCTTTCTGCCATCGCTTTCAAGGCCAACTATGACGATCTATAATAAATATTACTGGCATATTGAAATAAAACTGTTTTTAATGAATTCTATCGCAATTTATTGTATTAATGACACTGATTCTGATGTTTCGGTTACTTTTCGACAGGTCACGAGGAGACTAAAAAAGATGGTTGTTTTATAGTTTGAAGTGAACGTTTCTCAAAGCTCCAGAACCATGTAGCATTGTTGGTATTACTATTACGCAGAATGAACTCACAGTGTCGTGAAGTCTTTTAATCTTATTCGCGTAAACTTTCAACAATATCATTACTTGAATATGCATTGGCAATTTAGATTTAAAAAAACTAAAGACCCTTCTCTAGCTGTTATCATAAACGAGTTTGTTAAAGGAATCGGTGTTTTAATTTATAAGCAGGTTGTTATTTATAAACAACACTTTATTAAACACCAGTTGGATAGTAATTCCTTCTAAGGTTCAGAGTATGGAGTTCACGTATCAGTCACTGAAATTATAACTCTTAAGACAGATTTCATCAACGATAGGAACCACAATGAACTCAAACTTTAGAAAACTTTACTTTAAAATATGGTAAGGTTTACCTTACCATATTTTACTCGATGAATCTTATTGAGTTGAACGTGAGAAACAAGGTTAGTTTAACTCAATCGTAATATTTTCACTATTGTAATCCGCAATTTCACCATCGTAACCATCAGTAATTGTTCAGAGTAAGGCTATCGCAACATCAATTAGTTATTTTACTCAGTTTTTACGTAAAACACGTTTATTAATGTTGAAAACATATTAAAAATGTGATCTTTATGGGTATTAAAATCTTGCTTTCTTCCCAAAATCTACGATATGGCAGTGATACGATGGCTCAACAAAATTATTACATCTGAACACTGCTTTAGCGTGGCGATTTTCGTGGCCTGCATTCATTTCGTACATTTTATAGCCCACAGTTCGAGGTCATTCGTACTGTTTCAAGCTTTTGAAACTCTTCTGGCTTCCACAATCGCGAATATATTATACTTAATTAGACTAATTAAATAAAATTATTAAGATAAGTACCGAACTTTTAGAATTTCTGGTGAATATATTCGCTGTTAAATTTTTCAAATGGTAATTTAGAGTTCACCTTAGTAGTATTTTTTTTAATTTGACTGATTGCCAGTTATCTAGTATTGCCATAATAAACTTAAAAACATAAAACGTTATATTTTTAAACAGACTTTTTAAGACGCTGATAAAAGCTGAAATCTAAAGACTTATGATTCAAACTCGTTTGAGATCTTAACTCAATAGATAATTGTACCATATTTTATATAGGAATATCATGGATCTTTGTTTTAATTCGTCACAGAGAATACACAATAATACACATCTATAACAGAAGTTGAATATCCTGTATTATGACTGGTGAATTACTTTTCATTACATGCAAACATTAATAGATTAAGGAAGGTGAAGTATTAAGTAGGTATGTAATTATATAACTGTCTTACTCTGATGTACTTCTCAATGTCTTTAATGGAGATGTCAGCTTACCTGCAAAAAAAAAACGAAACATTATGCAAATCAGATTCAATTTTGTGGTTAAACAGGATGTTAGGTGTTGCATTTTTTTAGGAAAGATAACATCGACATGGCAGTTTTAAATACTATGCTTTTCATAGCTAAGAATAAACAAGTATAAATAAAATAATTGGATTTTTATTCTATTTTTGGAGGGGATTATTATGGAATACTTTTAACATATTTAAATGAAGAGTAGGATGTTGAGTACGTACTTACGCGTTCGTTAATTGTTAATACCACAGATAAGTATATAAAAACACTGTAGATAATACTCTAAAAAACAACAATGCGTCAATAATTTTTCGAAAACTGTTTCAGACATAATAATATCGCCTCGCGACGCCATAATGATCAAAAATAGAGAAGACTGGTTTTAAACAGAAAGAAAATAATAAAATAATAATTTGAGGAGCTGGCGAACAAAACGATATGATAATCATAACATGAAATTAAATTTTACAGGAGCAACTGAATGACAAACTAACAGTGAGCTTTTGCCGTAGTTTTTATTTCCTTATGTGAAGTTTTTAACACAGTTTTAGGTTGTTTTGATTGGGATTTGAGATTTATATTCAATGGGTCCAAAAACCATTACAAATAAAAATATCTTGACCAGAAGCGTAATTATATCGTTTTGTTCGCTAGCACCTCGTTTGCATTTGACAACCGCTCAATCCTACCAACTTGTGCCACTCAAAGGTTGGCTGGTAGTAATTGCTTTAAGCCTATTTTTAATTGTTATTTTTTCTACTTTGCTGCACATAAATAAAATGATATTTATTTCGTTGATTTGTTTGAAATGTTTTTTTCTTCGACCTTTTCCGTAAAGACACTTGAATAATTCAATGCAATTTATACTAACTAAAAATTGTAAATTGTTCGGGACTCAGGAGTGAGGAGAGGGGGTGATAAAAAAATCAAGTTGATTACTAACTCAAACCAAACTTCTTATGCCACATCACCTTTCTTATATTTAGTTCTGCACGAATAACATATGTACCCATTTCATAAAATACAACTTAATGTATATTTGCACCATTACAGATAATCAAACTCAAATTAACAAATGTAAGGAACCTTTTGTTTTGATCTGTTTAGCCGGTCTAGTAGTATACATAGAAGTGATTAAATGCAAAAGAGTTTCTAATATTTTTTTCATAAAATTGAAATCAGATTTTTTAATCAAAAGCTCAAATGATCGGGTGATTAGCTTCCAAACCGTATATCCTCTCGCCCTATTCAGAAACGCACCAACGCTTGCCATTTCGGATGTATAGTGTTGCGAAAATGGAACGGATATTGCTCGTTCCTCTCCGTGGCTATTCTGATAGAAATTTGAATTTTGCCGGTTAACTGCCGCCGTCCGGCCTCGTTACACCTCTTTGTTATTTGGACATGTATCCGAATCGTTCGGGAGGTGGCGAAGCGTTAAGTCGCCATTTTGTTTCGCCAGATTAGACGTTAAATGTCTAATTAATGACTTACGTAAGAATAGGTGCGAGACTCTTAAAAGAGTATGTTTCTTCTTCATCCGAGTGCCATTAATGGTTACATCCAATGTTTGCACTTTGGAGCCCTGGGTCTCCCAGTCCTTTCTATAATTTGATTAATTTTGCTACTCGCGGCAGTGACAGCCGAGTAATCCTTCCTGCCCTGAGAGGAAACCTGCGCCAGAGCCTCATCCGTCAATCAACTAGAGCAAGGAGCTTACAGGTGAGGCTGGCTTGAGCTCCAAAGCTCTTGATGGGGCCCGATATTCCCCCAATATTATCGCTTGCAAGCTCATTTGACTTGTACCTACATAAATCTCAACTTATACTAAATTTTACGACGACCATTTAATAAGGTTAGTGATGCGTGTTGTCGGGAATTAAATATGCATTAGCGGCGCCTTCGACCGTGGCACGTACCGGGACGAAGCTTAGTGTGACAAAATGTTTCAAGTAGGGATGTTTAACCTTCATATATGTGCGCATCGGTTTGTTAGACCGACGATATATGTTAACATTATTTTGTTATTAATGGAAAACGCTTATATTTGTGCTCCTTGGTAGCTGCATAGTTCGTGGCAATTTAAAACTAGAGCTGTCCAAGGGTTTTTTTTAAGAAAATAAACTGGTAACTGAAATCTATAAATATACAGGTATGGTTACTTCTCCTGACTGATAATAGAGCATAAACGACTAACGACAAACTAGAATTTTTTGAAAATTAATACTTTTTCATATCGTAAGTATTGTCTAAGGAACGATTTTCACTGGATTTTTATACTCAGGCGGTAAAATGCGAAATCTATCTTTGCCCCTTCCGGCTATACTATATTGCTTGTATAAAGTGTGGATGAACGTCGGTGTCGCACTGTATGGTTTTCGAATGATTAGCCATCTTCATTATCACCACTTTCGGTCTGACATACCGCGCGCAGGTATATGTTACATTATTTGACAGAGGTTTGGAAGGTTAAGTTAAAGCTACATCCATTTTTTTCCGATACGATATATTGTAATGTAGTATTAATGTTTTACGATACATTGAATGCAAATATCGATATTGTATCGTTTGATGTTTATATCGCTATTGCTCGTAAAAGGGATATTCACCTATCCAGTACTTTGTAGCAATAGACGTTGGAAAACGACTACAAAAAGGGTGCTATTAAGAATAACAAAAGAAAATCAAGATATTAAATTCAAGGCCATAACTGTGTAAAACATCACTTATTTCACAATTGAAGATATAAAACACCCAATACAAATGCAATGTATTTTTGAAGTCAGTTAATCAAAAATCAAACCGTGTCATGTATACAATTATTTGAAAATAATGTCATGCGTCTAAATACGAAAATACGGTTTAAACTTCAAGCTACTTCTGAAGGTAAGACGATTAGGTACCTACTTGCAGCTTCAAATGCACAGTCATAACAAAATTACTGCAATTATTGCAACAATTTATGACATGATTGCAATACAGAATGACGCGCTTGATGTTACAACGTTTCTGTAACTAGATTATCAGTAATTAATTAATTGTTAATTTCCTTACAGATCTTTCCATTATGAACATGTACCTACGAACAGGCGTAAAACGATAAGAGTTCGTGATTTTTTCTTTATTTGAAACAAGTTACATATAAACTAAGGACTTGTTAATAAGTATATATATAGACCAGAAGGGAGACTGTGTGTGTAAACACCACCCTAAATCCAAAAGTATCGTATTGCAATCGTCTCGACTTGGTGACTCTTTTGATGGAGTTCAGGTTCAGGTACAAATAGACAGATATACAAAACCTATAAATATACATCTTTATCTATAACTATATTACTTCTGTAGGTATTAATCAGTTACGAAACGCGCAGAATACGTTACTCGACCTTCTCGAGTCCGCTTCTGCTAGGGCCATGGTGTTCGCCCTCAGGCTTTTTCACCATTCTTGTAAAGTATTAAAATTATAAATTTGCAACTCGTCCTAGAGATGGGAGCCTGGTGATCTGTAACTCAGGTTTTCCTACTTCAGACACCAGCCTCTCACAAAGGCACGAGATTATTAAAACTGACCTGTAACATACACATTGTACCTTACCTTTGTGAAAGAGATATAAAACTTTATTAATATTATTATTCTCATGTACTGTATTTTGTTCTTCATACCTAATTAGTGGATCTCATCTATTCTCTCACTTTCTTTTCTGCTTCATCATCTTTCTCACAATCTATCTATTGCTTTTGAGTTACATATTTTGCTTTATAAAAACGGGATATTCTTGGTTGATACCAATACGCATCGTAAGAGGTTATCACACGGGCGCTCCCGTGGAGTAACTGTCGTCACGGGTCGCGGCGCGCGCGCAATTAGCGTACGCGCCCACCCGTGACGCGCCTTCGGACGAACTCGGCCCGTCTCGAGTTCACTCGGCGCCGGACTATATTTTGGAGACTCGACAATTTTTATGTTATAACGAAGGTTAGCACTACGGTTAAAGATGAAATTTAAATTAAATGTTATATTAATTCAATAACAGAAGTACCCACGAGTACAGAAGATGGAATCCTACGTTTATCTGTGAAAAGAAAGTAATGACAAAAAACATTGTATCTAACTACATCAGCTGTTAAAGGCTTACCGTGCTTATAATAAAACCAAGACAAGTGATCCTATAAAGTGATATAAGAGTATATGAATCTAGGATATAACTTGGTAGGTACGTGATCCCAACTCAATCCCGAATATATGCAAAAAATGCCTTACTGAAAATTTGGGGTCAACTTCAACACATCTCGGGACTCGCGACTTAAATAGTTCATCACCTTCAGAGGTCCGTAGTGTCAGTTTAGTTTGTGGTTGTACTATATTTAAGATATTTTTTAATAAACTTATGTTCTTTGGTCACTTCGGTGTTTACGAGTCAGACGTTGGTTTAAAGTAATATACCTAATGTTTCCAACAGACTAAGGTTCTTTGTTTGTCTTTCAATTTGAAATTTGTACCTTAAGTGCAATAATGATAGTGTTCATATCTGTTTATCAAATTAGTTGAACTGTTAAGAGTGATTGAGTAGGTACTATCAATGGGATTGTACCCAGCAATTCTGGTGTGTAGTCATTTCTAGTCTAAAGATCTTTGATTGATGAACTTGAGTTGTGATTGGTTGGTCGCAACCGTCGTTTCGTAACAGTTGACTGTGATAATTTGATTGAAAACTGAGTGGCACGATTTGTTAGGCAAAGTTGTGACATAGACTAAGCCCTTGACTGTTCGTTACTTTTGTGTAAATAGGTTTCAAACTTCTGTCGCTAATAACTATGACTATCTAGAATATGACTTCACCACACCTGATGGTAAGCCTTATGTGAAGTCTCAGGAATGAATACTATCTTAATAGATGCCAACGATACTGAGATAGTAGTTAGTTTAAATAAAAAGTGAAGTTGAATTGTCCGTAAAAACTAATTATTTCATTAGATTTATTCAGGCTTAAGATTTCTAAAACCATGGATGAAAGTGGTAAGCGTATGTCTAAGAAGTTTTTTATAATTATGAATGTAGGAGCTACACTTACATCTTCACACTTCAAATTTGTGCTTATGGAGGTTGGACGAGAGTGGCAAAAGTTTGTTGAGTTTTCTATTAGCGGTTTTCTTCTATGATAGAAGAAGAGGTCAATTAAAACTGAACTGTGTTATTACATTTTACATCATCTTTCGAAGAAACTTGAAAAAAAATCATGCTCTTAATGCATCACTAACTTCTGATTTTATCTTTAAACTTTGTTTATTTATGTAATTTCCGTTAATTATGTTATATTCTGCCAATTGTTCAATATGATTGTGTCCTTGTCATTATATCAAGTCAATCAGATCGAGACATTTTAAAGTAAGGCCAGGCGAAGAATACCCACAACCGGTGTCCATGTATGAAAACAGCGATGAAGGTAGAAGTACGCTAAAGGCTTTCGCTGCTAGGGTATCGTCGGCACCCTAGCAGCGAAAGTGTTTGGAGCGGGGCCAGTTTCCGAAATTGTGGAAGACGGGGAAACTGGTCCTCATCCGAAAGGAGGGGCGCCCGGCGGACTCGCCGTCCGCCTACCGGCCCATAGTGTTGCTCGACGAGGTGTGCAAGCTCTTTGAAAGAGTAATTGCGAAGCGCCTCGTCGAGCACCTCTCTAGAGTGGGGCCGGACCTGGCGGATGGCCAATATGGCTTCCGCCAGAGGCGCTCCACCGTGGATGCCATCATGCGCGTGAGGGCTCTGGCGGAGGATGCAGTAGCCCGGGGTGAGGTGATGTTGGCGGTGTCCCTGGACATCGCCAACGCGTTCAACACCTTGCCCTGGAGTTGCATTAGGGAGGCGCTCGTGTATCACGAAGTGCCTCTCTACCTCCGCCGCATAGTCGGGGCGTATTTGACGGAGAGAGCCGTCATCTACCCAACCGTGACCGGTCTCGGTCGGCGTGAAATGTCGTGCGGTGTTCCACAGGGATCGGTCCTGGGGCCGCTCCTGTGGAACATCGGATACGACTGGGTGCTTCGCGGTGAGCTCGTAGGCGGTGCCGCCGTCACGTGCTACGCGGACGACACGCTCGTGACGGCGTGCGGGGCGACGTACCGCGAAGCGACCCGAAAGGCCACGACCGCGGTTGCCCAAGTCGTTAGGCGGATCCGGCGGCTGGGTCTCGAGGTGGCCCTGCATAAAACCGAGGCCCTGTTCTTCCATGGGCCTCGGAGCAAGCCACCCGAGGGATCCAGTCTCATCGTGGGAGGAAATCGCATCGGCATCAAGCCCCAAATGAAATATTTGGGGCTCGTGCTCGACGGCCGATGGGACTTCGGAGAGCACATCCGAAGTCTGGCCCCCAAATTGAAGGGCACAGCTCTTGCTCTGGCTCGGCTGTTGCCCAACATGAGGGGGCCCGATGACTCCTGCAGGAGACTCTACGCGGGGATCGTGCGGTCCATGGCCCTGTATGGGTGCCCAATATGGGCGGAGGCCCTGAGGACCAGAACTGTGCGTATGCTGCGCGCTCCGCAGCGAGTTCTGGCCATCAGGGTCATCCGAGGGTACCGCACGATCTCCTTCGAGGCGGCGAGTCTCCTTGCCGGAACTCCGCCATGGGACCTGGAAGCGAGAGCCCTTTCGCAACTGTACCAGTGGCGAAAGGAGGCGCGGGAGCAGGGATGGAACCCCGAGCCTCGAGAAATCGAGGCCGTGCAGTCCCAGCTCCGCCAGGCCATCGTGGTGGAGTGGAAGGAACGACTTGGGCAACCAAGCGCAGGGCACGCCGCAATAGCGGCGGTAAGGCCCATCATGGAGGATTGTCTGGAGAGGCGACACGGAAGCCTCTCCTACCGACTGACGCAGGTGATCTCAGGGAAGGGGTGCTTCGGGGACCACCTGCATCGGATCAGGAAGGAGCCAACGCCTGAGTGTCATCACTGCGACGCGAGCGAGGACTCAGGGCTGCACACGCTGGCGGACTGCCCGGCGTGGGAGGCGCCGAGGCGTGACCTCGTGGCAGCCATCGGGGTGGGAGTCCTCTCGCTCGGCAGCATGATTGCGGCAATGGTGCGGAGCGCGAGCGCGTGGGCCGCCGCCGCCTCCTTCTGCGAGCATGTAATGCTCGCGAAGGAGGTGGCAGAGCGCGCCCGGGAGAGACTTAGAACTCTCCCGGTCCGCCGAGCCCGCAACTTGCTCGCCGCGCGTCGCAGGCAACTCAGGCGCCGGAGGTCGCTTAACGACCTCCGTCCTCCATGAGCGCAGGCCTGGGGGTGGCGGGTGAGGCCACCTGCCACCCCAACAGAAGCAGGCCGGGACGGTGGGGCGACTAGCGCCCCTCCCCCAAACCGGGGCAAGACGGGGACACCGTGGTTCCCAAACCCGAGGGGGCCATCTCGAAACCGGAGATGGCCCAGGGTCAGTCGGGGTGCGAGGGATATGCTCTATGGGCAACCTTACACCCCGGCGTCTGTAGACCCGAGACGGCGTGCGGTTTTAGTCGGTTCAAGCCCGACATAACCACCCCCGCTGGCACGCGGGGGAGTATCCGAAGGGATTTCCGCACGATAAAAAAAAAAAAAAAAAAAAAGGGTATCGTCGGCAGTGGAAACATGTGATCGCTGTCTACTCCATTGGGAAAGAGGCTTGACTGTGTGTATATGTACTTATATCAAGTCACGTTAGCTATTCAATTTTTTGACATCACTCTGCGGCTGTTACCTGTAGGTACCTACCTATCTACCTACCTATATATTTTGCTTGAGCCAGTAAAATGTGATCAACCACAACATGAGGCCGTATTGGTGAATCACGTGTAGCTGAAGGTCAGCACCGACATGGGTCATGACGACCACACCTAAATGCGGTCACAGTTTAGTACAGGGTGATATTGAAATTATGAATTTTAACCTCGTACTCACAGAATCTTACTCTGACTTCAAATTACTGTCATTTTTTTATCTCCCTCAAAATTTGCAATTTTATCGCCATACTTCAAAGGATTCCCCGTTATTGACATTAATAAAAATCACTTCAAGCGTGACAGGTAGCTTCACTATTTATCAATTTGTTCAAAGTCCAACTAACTTGCTAACCTGACCGGTAAAGAACAGGGACGAAGGCTCTTCATGTAGTGTCTCTCGCGCACTTCTCAAGAGGACGATAACGTGTGATTGTGAAAGAGTACTAATAATAAAGTAGAAATTGTTACCCGTGTCTATCTATCACTAGTCTTTAATGAGAGCATAAATGTGTTCTTTTTTATTCCCATGATGGAAGTACCTTTTTTTTCTCGTGCGGAAATCCATTCGGATACCCCCCCGCCAGCCAGCGGGGGCGGTTATGTCGAGCTTGAACCGACTAAAACCGCACGCCGTCTCGGGTCTTCAGACGCCGGGGTGTAAGGTTACCCATAGAGCATATCCCTCGCACCCCGACTGACCCTGGGCCATCTCACCACTAACAGCATCGCTCATCCTGTCTCCTCTGAAAGCAGAGGAGTACGGAGAGCGATGTGTTTCCGCCACGTTGGGTATTGGCCGAAGATCAATGCCAACCCTATGAAGGGGCAGCCATTGACCGCCGCCCAGGGTGTACCGGCCGCTCCGATTCCGTTCCCCCCGGACTGCAGCGGGATCGGAGTCGGAGCGACACTCGAGGAGGTTACCCAACACACACCCCATGATGGAAGTACCTACCTTTTTTTTGTGCGGAAATCCCTTCGAGTACCGGCCAGCGGGGGCGGTTATGTCGGGCCTGAACCGACTAAAACCGCACACCGTCTCGGGTCTACAGACGCTGGGGTGTAAGGTTACCCATAGAGCATATCCCTCGCACTCTGACTGACCCTGGGCCATTCGCAGTGTCCCCTCTGATAACAGCAGAGGGGTACCTGGAGCGACCATGCCCCCGAGCGGGCCGCCATACCCCGACCCCCTCGTGCAATGGGGTCAGCTGGCCCTGAAAAGGGCCGGTTGGTCAGACTCTTGGCCGTTGACGTTGACGCCAGCTACTCCAGAGGAGCAATCAATGATGCCTCATCGCCCACGTTGCCCAGGGTGCACCAAACTTGGAGGTGATCCAACCAGTCGCACCCCATGATGGAAGTACCTTTTTTTTTTTTTTTTTCGTGCGGAAATCCCCTCGGATACCCCCGCGCCGGCCAGCGGGGTTGGTTATGTCGGGCTTAAACCAACTAAAACCAATCAATATTTAAATTGCAAATGCGCTCAATATCACATCTTCCTGTATATGCCCATTCTGATGTACCCCATAATTTGTGTGAAATCAACCGCGACATGAAGGACACCGGCGACGTATTGTAGGAAAAATACACACATTTCCCACTAGCCGATACTTCTATGTTTTATTTTTTTTAATCACACTTATGATAATATGATCCTGTTACAAATATTTTCTTAGAAGCCTATTTCTGTGAGAAGGGTTCAGGAATTCGCATAGAATTTTATCTCATACGTTTTCATGGCATACTTTTACTTATACTATTCGTATTCAAAATAAAACAATTATAAACTGAATGTTGGTTTATTCGAAATTCGCCCTCGTTTTACGTCCTTATGCCATGGGACGATTGACAGAATTACGTTTGTAAACAACTGAGGATCAATTCTCGTAATACATAACATAAACTCACGCCTATATCCCCGAAGGGGTAGGCAGAGGTGCTAGCACCCACATTTCGCCAGTTTTTCTCGTAATATTATTCTCTTAATAAAAATGTTTAAAATTCAGTTTCAATCTAGACTCGATCTCCCAAATGTCAAAAAAGGCGATCTCGTAACCAAATTTTGTTGAAAATATTAAAAACTTTGTTACGAGAACATGTCATGTACATATACTAACACTATCGGCTTTCTGGAGTAGGCAGAGACATCAGTCCGTCATCTCATGTCTTCATCACTTCACAAATCTACTCTCAGCCTTTCAGGAAAGATAAAGTTTCAACTGCGTATCTTTTCACATTAATAAAGTTATTATTTATATTAGTTTTATACAAAACCGTACTTACTAAATAATAACAATCATACTCGCCTAGTACTGGTGAATGAACTGAGAGTTTGACTTTTAGGAACAAGTTATGTGGTCACCGACTCGAGCTTGACAAGCCATCATTTATCAAAGCTATCGATGGGTGATCGACTGGCACCACGAAATTATATTTACACTTGTAGTGCGAGCTAGTTATTTAATAACACAATTATGTAAGCTGTGCTTTTTTACTCAAGACTAGTGCCCGCGACTTCGTTCGCGTGGACTTTTATCAGGAACCACAGAAAAACCATACAATTTTTATTCGCGGAACCCAAATCCTTTTTCTAAAATATAAGTAGCCTATGGTACGCCGTATAATATTAGCTATCTGCCATTGAAAGTGCCGTCATAATCAGCACAGCTGTTCCCGAGATTATACAATTCAAACAGACAGACAAACACATAAAATAATGTTGAAATAAAACTATTTTTAACGGATTCTATCGCGGTTTATTTGATGTTATTTTATATTTTACATTAAACCCGACGTTTCGGTTGCTTTTCAGCAGCCATGGTCACGGGTAGACTAAAGATGGTTGTTGTCTTGAAGTTTGAAGTGAAAGTTATCTCAAAGTACCCGAACTATGTTGAATTGTTGGTGTTACTATTTACGCAGAATGAGCTCACAGTGTCATGAATATGTGTTTTTGTGTGTTTGTGTGGCGGCTTGTAGTATGTGTTAATTGAAGCGAGCTTCAATTAACACATACTACAAGCCGCCAACGAAGATATGTCAATTTTTACCATCTGTCAAGTGCCAATTGCCTCTACAAGATGCAGGGGTCTATAAAATAGATTGTGACTGTGGGCTCTCTTATATTGGTCAAACCAAGCGAAGCATTGGCACTCGCGTCAAAGAACACATAGCTGACATAAAACACCAACGCTCAAAAAAGTCTGCTGTATGTGAACACGTGCAACAGGGGACCAAACATTACTTAAGATTTGATAAACCTCAGATACTCGCCAAAGAAAATCGATTCCTACCTAGGATGCTCCGCGAAGCTATTGAAATTAAAAAACATCCTAATTTTAATAGAGAAGATGGTTGGAATGTACCACCAGCTTGGGACCCAGTCATTCACTTAATTAATTCCAAGAAAAAACAAACACAACAAGACTTCATGACACTGTGAGCTCATTCTGCGTAAATAGTAACACCAACAATTCAACATAGTTCGGGTACTTTGAGATAACTTTCACTTCAAACTTCAAGACAACAACCATCTTTAGTCTACCCGTGACCATGGCTGCTGAAAAGCAACCGAAACGTCGGGTTCAATGTAAAATATAAAATAACATCAAATAAACCGCGATAGAATCCGTTAAAAATAGTTTTATTTCAATGTGTAACATTCGCGTAAACTTCCGACAATATCACATAAAAGAATGCTTCAATGTTGTATGTGTATCGTACTACACTCTAATGCATTTACTTAAATCCTGTTATTTTAATATTACAAACATACACTTCCATTTTATTTATTTGTATAGATAAATAATCTATTTAGGAATAAGATGGCTATGTGGACCAATAGCCACCAAAAGGAAGAAAAAGAGTAAGCGGACTGCGGACTCCGACGAGGAAACTGTTTTTTTCGTGCTGAAATTCCCTCGGATTCCCCCCCGCTGATCAGCGCGGGAGGTTATGTCGGGCTTGAACCGACTAAAACAGAACGCTGTCTTGAGTCTTCAGACGCCGGGGTGTAACTATGCCCCTGTAAGGCATTTCCCTCGCACACCGACTGACCCTGGGCCATCTCCGGTTTCGAGATGGCCCCCTCCGGTTTGAGAACCACGGTATCCCCGTCTTGCCCCGGTTTGGGGAGCCCGCCTTGGTATCTCACACGTCGGGTATTTTGCCAGCATGTACAGCCCCTAGTCCTCGCTTGCATCACAGTGATGGCATCAGACGTTGTCTCCTTCCTAATCTGACACAGGTGGTCCCCGAAGCACCCCTTCCCTGAGATTACCTGCGTCTACCGGTACGAGAGGCTCCCGTGTCGCCTCTCTAGCCAGTCCTCCATGATGGGAAACCTCGCATGCAACCGGGAACAATGCTAAGATGATGATGAACACAGTCATCGTTATAATCAGTTTCGGTTGTATCTAAAGCTTGCTCTTTGGAACCCGGGGTCCGCTCTCCTACTATTACTTTTGATTTGGCTCTAATATTTTTACGGAAACGATTGCCGTCTGACGTCCTTACCCCGAGAGGCGAGCCTGCACCAAATTCTCGTCCGTCAATCAGCAGGTGTACCGGCTTGCAGGTGACGTTGGCTTAGGTCCCGAAGATCACGCCTCTACCTTGGAATCGGGTATATAATATAGGTGTATGGATTCCCATTAATTTTTCGCGGCTCAGCCAACCTCACCTGCTAACTCTGCTACACTTACTTTTTGGACAACTTTTACTGTCTGAATTTCAGGACTTTATCTTAGCTTGCCCAGTCAAATTGACTGTCCAAAATTGATACTCTCTAACGTTTAAACGACTGTAACACATTGAAATAAAAATATTTTTAACTCTATCGTAATTTATTTTGTATTATTTTATTATTTACACTGATTCCGACGTTTCGGTTCCTTTTCAGCAGACGGTTTTTCTAGCAATTTAGTTCCACAGCTCTGCACCGCGAACAATTCTCTCAATCACAGTCCACACCACAGCGAGCAAGTCAGTATGTGAATAGAAACTGTCTAATTCCGGTTCATTTCATTCACATTGTTCAGCGCGTGCGCCGTAGATAATTTTACTTACTATCATGTACTTTTAACTTTATTCCCACATCGGTAGAGTCTATAATATCTCATTCAACTCAATTGGGTAACATAAAATCCATTCAGTTATTTGATATACATTTTTAATTTTATATTAACAGAACTACTATATGTATTAGTAATTCGATGCTAGGAGGTGGTAGGGCACGGAATAAAGTACGGAATTTACCGCTACATTTTTGTTGTTAAAGTATTATAAGTATGTATTCCATAAAAGATATACCTAAGTATAATTATGCGCATTGTAGAACTCATAATGATAAGCTGCACCTAGTTTTTGGTCTAGATGGTGCTGTGAGCTAAAGTATGTATTTATTAACAAGTGCAGAAAATGTAAGTCAAGTTAAGTGAACATTTTATTATACTTAAAATTTGGAACTTAGATATGATTGTATGGTACTAATTCTAAAATATTTATTATTTTTATAACCCTGAGTCATAAAGTTAGCATAGAACCAATAATGTGCAGATTGAGAGCTCAAATGTCACCAAATATACGAATGAAGTACAGACATTGAACGCGATAGGCTGTTTAAAATCTCACCACACCTCCTGATGGGCCACCTGATCTGGTGGGGGACGGACACGAAGAAATAAATTTACTGTGGCTAACGTGGTTCTAGTAGATTTTCTTTGAAAACTTGATATTGTCGTTTCTGCCATTAATAATTTTATAAACATTTATAATAGTTTACATATACCTGCGATTCTTTCCATTGCCGAAGCCATTAATTAACAGCAGAAGAAAAAGGAAAGAAAGAGAAGAAAAGAAAAAAAAATAGAAATGTGATAGAGACAAACCAAAAGTGAACTATCATAGAATCTTAAACAAAATTAAGAATACTAAAAACCCAAGCACAGGAAGTGACTGAAATTGGATGACGCTAGTGTTGTATGAGTTGCGTTTACGCATACCTACAACGTGACAGACGGGGCGGGGCCGCCTCTCAATAAATTGAATATGGTAAACTGTTTTTTGTACCACTTTCGTACCGTTGAGAAGAAATGTTGTTCTTGTATTTTTTCAACTAAATGAATAAATAATATAATGTAGGAACCTTAAACGCTCGAAGTGTCGCGACTGCCACCCGATCCCTAACTGGTTTCCTATTACCATCATGCTGGCGGCATGACATGCATAATGCCTCGGAATATATTAACCTTATTTATCAAATAGATTATTTATTTGGACGGGATTAACATTTTAAATAAAGACCAGTTTAAGAGTATACTTACCCGTGATCGACGAACAGTTATAGAACAATTATGAAAGTTCTTCTACTTTACGAAAACACGAAATGTTCATGCCAGGATCGTAGCAAGTGGCCCAATGGGAACGAGGCGCGTATGTATGTGTATCAAGCAATCAATCAAATAGCCTATCACAGTCCACTGGACAAGCCTCTCCCAATGTGCGCCATAGCTCCTGATCCTCCGCCCTCCGCATCCAGTCTATCCCAGCTACTTTTTTTTAGGTCATCAGTCCATCTGGCTGGGGTACGTCTTACTATATGGGTATGTGTATAATAATAGAAAATGAACATGATGTTTTCATTGCAATTATCAGAATCAAAGCAAGTACCTATTTATATCTTTGTATCTTGTAATTTCACTGTAATGTGACCATACACTAGGTATAGTTATTGCGCAATTGTACACTTTATATCCCTATGAAAAAACCTATAACCTGATTGCAGTGCTAACTACCGGATTTAAAAATTATTACAGATAGTAAAGGAAAGATAAGATACGATAAATTTGTTTATGGCAGGACAGTACAACGAATTCTGTGTTCTTTTCGATGTGATGGAAATATGGTCACCGAAGGTAAAATATAATGCAAAGCTTTAACATGTTATACACAACATCATAGTTTATCACTTATCAGGTAATAACGATAGTTCATAGGGCCACCTAACTGTAATAAATAATAAGTAACTTTTACAGAACGACCTGTCAAAATTTCAAGTCAAGACATTGTATACTTTTCGAATTCAGCTGCCACAAATGGATGTTATATTTTTACATACTACTAGTTATTGCCCGTATGGAATTCTGATCGCGTTCCCGCAACCCATGGGAACCTAATTTAGAGATGAAAGTACCACGTGTTATCTCGGGCTATAATCTATCCCTGTACAAAATTTCAGCCTAACAGCATTTCGCAGCCAGATTCGTTTGGCCGTTTGAACGTGATTGAGTAATAAACATCCAAACATCTTCACAAATTTTACGCTCATAATATTAGTGGGATAGTATAAACTACATAACTACAGTTTTCTTCACGACTGTACCAGCATGTAGGTACCAAAGCTACGTAGAACCTTAGCCGCCCACAGCCGAGATGATTCGTGGTTTCTCTCCGCATTATAATCGCCTAGAATCGACACAACAGTTACAATTATTGCTTTACGTAAGCAATGTTACAGTAGACTTATCTTGAGGTTATTCATAGAGTAGATTATTATAACTGTGTATGGGGCCCCTACCAAGAATTTCTGGGCTGAAGGCCACCTCCCCTGGAAGTCGGTGCACCTGCTGATTGAAGAATAGTGCTCTGGTGCAGGATTTCCTCGAGGGCTTGGGGTATAGATGGCAGTCGCTCTCATAAAATACGATAGAGAGTAGGAATGATAGAGCAACCCCGGGCTACTAAATTAAACTAATTTAATCTAGTTTAGCTCGTAATCATATTAAAGAATCGGCAGGATTTTGAGTGACGAAGTAAAAAGGTCCACAAACCTTAAAGACACCATCCACTATCCTGCGTTCAAACTTGACATTTTGGAGGCAAGAGTCTGCTTTCTATTTTTGATTGGTTTTATTGCCTTTTTACAAAAGCTAGCCTGTGCCAGAGTCTCGTCCGTTGTTTAGCAGGTGCACCGACTAACAGATGAGGTAGACTTGGGCAGTAAAAGTGTTGGTAGGGCCCTGTACACCTTTACCCAACCTTAAAGTACACGACATGCATATTTCCCTGAAAATTTGATCTATGCCAACATTTATGTATTACCAACTTATTGGCGCATTAAGTACATAGAGAATCGCATAAACATTTTATGGGAATACACTCAACTTTATTACTTTTGTACCGTCAGTAAATGTGACAAATTTATTTAATATAATGCACTACATTTATTAAATAGAAGTTATATTCTATTTGTCTTCCGTGACTTTTGTCTGATGCAAGCTAAAATACAGATTATATTAGATAATTTTCTGTAAATTACAAGATGGATGGAGGACGGAGGACGGGCTAGAGAGGTGACACGGGAGCCTCTCGTACCGGTAGACGCTGGTGATCTCAAGGAAGGCATGCTTCGGGGTCCACCTGTGTCAGATCAGGAAGGAGACAACATCTGAGTGCCATCACTGTGATGCAAGCGAGGACTAGGGGCTGTACATGCTAACAAAATACCCAACGTGTGAGATACCGAGACGGGCCCTCGTGGCAGCCCTCGGACTGGGAGCCCTCTCGCTCGGCGTCTTGCTCATAGCGGTGGTGCGGAGCGCGAGCGCGTGGGCTGCCACTACCTCGTAGCAACTAATATACGAAAGGGAGGCGGCGGAGGGAGTCCACAGAGGCGAGGAGGCGACTCAAATGTGGGAGGTCGCTCGATGAACTCGGTCCTCCATGAGCACAGGCCTGGGGGTGGCAGGTGGAGCCGCCTTTCACCATAGCAGAAGCAGGCCACCCGTTGGCTGGTGGAGGAGTATCCGAGAAGATTCCCCACACGAAAAGAAAGGATGTTCTTAATAGTAAGTCACCAAGCTAATTGTCCCGGTAATTTTGAATTTGATTTGGAAATTATGTCCTAATTATCATAACTCATTTCCTCAGTTACTTCTTTCCTTGCCATGTCGTCTGTAACGTAGTACATCCAACTTTTCTTGGGTCTCCCTCGGCTCTTGCACGCCTTATATATTCATACTTTGAACCTTACATAATGTTAAATTATAAAAATTTCGTGATTTTTATGCTTGTTTTACTATCCCTCCTGTACATTCGCGCTCGCTTGTGGTTATGCACGAAGCTAACGATTTTTCCACCGCCATAGCACCCGACCGGCCTCATGAGGTACATTCGCGTACAATAGTCAAACAATAAAATAAACTTGGATCTCAATTCTACAACATAAAATGCTTTACGAGGTGTATAACGTCTGCTATTGAAAAATTGCATTTCATTTATTAAAAATGTACTGTGATGTCTGTTCAGTGGTACGAAACGGTGGATACTTACATTGTGGTACTTTACGTTGATGAATATTAAATAAGAAAGTGGAAATGACGGCCGAATGCTACGAAAGGTGGCGCGGGTTCGATTACTGCTCAGTGTAAGTATTTGTATGTATGAATATGTCTATTTGCATTGGTCTGGGTGTTTCTAAGTATAATATGTATGTATTTACCAAAAAATATATAAGTATGTTTATCAGCATTCTGGAACCCATAACACAAGCTAGTTAAACCATGTTTACTTTGGGTCTAGAAAGCCCTGTGTAGAATGTCATAGAATATTCATTATTTATTATTTATAGTTGCATTCAAATAAATATAGACTAAAAACAACAGCTCTTCGCATTTAGTACTAAATCCAAAAGTTAAAGTCCTAGTATTAGTGACTAAAACATAGGTACATAAAAATGTACTTTTTCAGTCTCAGTTCTCTATGGCGAAGCGGTAGAGTGTTCGACTACTAAGTGACAGTTCACGGGTTGGATTCCCGCTTAGAGAAAATATTTGTATGCATGAGTATACATATATTTGCATTGATTTTGCTGTTTCTATATATAATATTATGTATGTATTACCAAAAATATATCTTAGTATGTTTTTCCCTATTCTAGAACCTATAACATAAGCTGGATAAGCTATGCTTACTTTGAGTCTAGATAGCGCTGTATAGAATATCGTAGAATATTTAATTTATAATTTTTTATTTCATCACATGGTTAATATTACTAAATTCTACAAAAAAATATATATTTTAAAAATCTGCTTTTATTTAGACCTTTTGTAATTAATTATTTCAATTATACAATGTATAATGCTTATTTATTTTGCTGTTATCTTCAGCATCAATGTGATTAACATGAATTTGCTTTTACGTCATTCGTTTAAGTGCGAAACATAAATTTAAATATATTTAGTTGTTTTTGCTTTAATATTAATTTTATATTTGGTATTAGATAATTCCATGTGTTATGATACAAAGCGGCTAGATAAGTTCTTAAAATTAATATAAACAATATTAAAATTCTGTGACGAACTACACAGCGCTATTTAGACCCAAACTAAGCATATAGCATCGAGTTCTAGAATATGAATAAACAATCTTAGAAATTTTGTTTTTGTATAGGCAAACATAACCAATGCAAATACACATATTTATGCATTCAAATATTACAATATCTTCAATTTTTATTTTGTTGTGTATTTATTATTTTTGATTGTGTTCTTGATGGTTATCATGGCCAGGTATTTCATTTATTAAGTTTTCAGATTACGTTAATGTAGAAATTATGTGTTTATTTATAGGTTTTTTACTGAGCAGGTGACCTGCTGATTAATGATGATAATAGTCAACGATGCACAATGAAACACGCTTGTCTACAAGGACAGGCTACTTTTTGTATTAGTAACAAATCGAGAATCGCAGATCACAGTTAGTAATTATATAAATGTATATGAATAGAAAACAAGACTGCAAGTTTTATTTTTACGAATTTATTTTTCTTTGCGATTGTACCCCGCCGCAACTAACATAAGTAAAACAGCAATGTAATAAGAGCAGGTCGAGCTGAGTGCATACCGAATGTACATGATTTTTATACATTTCCACATATTATAAACTTATGCATACATACATAGGTATATGTTTTACCTTAGTTAAGCTGAAATTTTGCTTAGCATGGTTTTACATTAACAGATTTTAACATATTCAATAAATAATTATTTGATTAATAATATAGCTTGTAAAATTTCTTGCACTAAAGTTTAACCGTCCTCATAGCGTTGATTCCGGTTACATCCGAGGCTTTAATCTCAGAGCCAGCGGTCCGCTCAATTCTTCACCACCTGTTTCTCTCTGGTTTGGCTTTTATGGGCGCTTTGTACGGCTTACACGGCTTTTATACCGTCTGAACACCAAATCCGAGAGGAAAGCTTATGCCAGAGCCTCGTCTGTCAATCAGCATGTGTACCCCCCAAAGGCCCCATACAGTAGATATACACCACTTTGCTTGGCTGAGTAAAAAACTTAAAATTTCTTCAGTAGAATGAGTAGGTGCTTTGATCGTGATTTATTTGAAGTTCCCGACCTATTTCATCATTTTATAACCACAAAAGCCGTGACCATTTGACCAAAAACTTATTCTGAGTCAACGGAGGCTATTGTTTACCAATAAATTGAAAATCCGATATGTGGTTGCGTCCTACCGGACAAAATTTTAACAATGAAATATATCATCATCATCATCATCAACCTATGCTAGTCCACTGCTGGACATAGATCTCCCCTAATGAGCGCCATAGCGCCCTGTCTTCAGCTTGCCGCATCCAGCATCTGCCCGCATTCTTTCGCAGATCGTCATCCCGTGGGATGACGATGAAATATATATCTGATAATAAATAGGTATAAAGCTAAAATTCTAATTCGGAACGAAAAAAAAACCAGACGGTTTTCCTGGTCACGAGAATATAATTAAGAGAATTAACGTGTAGGATTTCCCAATCGAATTTGGAATCGCTTGACTTATACGCCCTACATAAGGATACATGTAAGTCTTCCGATAAAGTATATGTACCTAAGCTAGCGTCTCCTAGGTTTAATTTCTAAAACGTCTTCCTTAATTTATGATTACCACATAAAAGGGTATCAACTATCAAATTTTACAGTTTAAGCACCGCATTAACAAATCAGTCAGGACAAGTAATTTCATAGATGGCAAAGAAATACGTATCAAAATCCGTTGTGTGGTTTTGAATAAGTTTCCAGAGAAACCGACCAAAAATGATTTACATATAATACTCACGCCTTTCTGCCTCTTGGGAACGCATAGTTCTCTCGCACACTTCGTTGTGTCCTTACATACTTCACAAGCTTCCTCTACTGTAATTATTAAACCTTTCATACAAGCCTGCTGATTTCATGTATGCTATGAAGAATAAACCATAAATAAATAAATGAACTCCACTGTCTAAAGTCTAAACCATGACTACGCATAACATCTAATTTAAAAAGTTAAAATATTCACGCTCTTCCACGAACACATTTTTTCTTCTAAATTTCATTAAAATTTTCAGTCAATTAACATAACAAAAAGATTTGAAAAAAAGAGGTTTTAATTCCTAATATCGATACGTCATCATAACAATAGAAGCTTTATAAGCGTCAAGGGGGTCGACAGAAGTGACAGTCATGGTCAGGTGGGCTTGTGTTCTTTCTTAAATGGATTTATTGAACGTATATTGTACCTCTCGTGTTCGTTTATAAAGATTTACATTTTGATATGACGGATTTCATCTTTGAGATGTGTAGGAGTTTGAAAAAGGAAGATTGATCAACGGCTCGTTAAAGAACGGTTTACGTTTAATTTGTGATAACATTCTTTTTTTAAGTTTTAGCATATCGTAATTAAATAAAATCTAATAGTTGCGTTTTGCTGGGTAGTAAGTACGGTTTTTGGAACTAACAGACGACTTTACTGACTAACGCTGCGTTCACGGATGATAATATCTGTACTTTGTAAAGATTGTCAGAAAAACTACAATCCCTTTCTTTTAGTAGTTACTTGTTTGAAGGGAATATCATTTAGCGATAAGGCTGCTCTTTGTACATAAGTTAGTTGTATATTCCATGTACGTTAATTTTATTGTGTTTAATAAAGATTGTTTCTATTGGTTTACAAGTGCACTTGCGAAACCACGGACGAGGCTCTAGCGTGGGCTTTCCTCTCAGGGCTGTGAGGTCAAACGGCAATCGCTCTCGGAGAAGAAATTCACAAACCACGAATAACACATCAATCGAAATCAATAAGCGGACCTCGGGCTCCGAAATGCGAACTTTGGACGATTATGATAATGAAAGATTTTTTATATTCTGTTCTACTTTTGTCTGGGAATAGTTACAGGCACTTCAAACTTCAACAAGACATAATAACACCAGTGAGCTTTGTCACTTGTGTCTTGCTACTTACAGATAAGAAAGAAGAAATAGAAAACTGAAGTCAATAAACTCTTTTCCTATTCTCCTGATTCAAGATTATCTTCTTAGCGATGAATCCGATTGTATACGAGGTTTTTACCTCGGAGTCCGAAAGCCACTTACGATTTCGTGTTTGGCACATTTTGGCTGACAGCGACTGCCGTCTGAGCTCCCAACCCTGAGAGGAAGGCATGCGCTAGAACCTCGTCCGTTGATCCGTAGGCGTACCAGCTAGTAGGTGACGTTGGTTTGGGCTTCAAATATGTTAATAGAACCCCATACACCAATACCTCTAACTGTATCAATAACTATTAATTAACGTTTAATTGGAAGGCTGGTACTCTCACGGTCGAGCGTGTTTCATGCCAATTATAGGAGCAGCAACTATTAATATAAGGAAACAGTTTTTCAGTTCTCTTGACGCAACTTTCTGCTCGCTGATTAGCCAGATATAATTTGACGTAACAAAGGTTGTGTATACTAGAATGTCATTGGTTGATAACTGATTGATGGTATTGAGTTATGTTGCAAGAACAACTATGTACAGTTGAGTTTGTTGTGTTATTGAAGGTAAATTGGAGAGGAGTGTACAGTACCCTTTTTTTTCTTTTAACGTGCGGAAATCCCTTCGGATACCCCCCCGCCGGCCAGCGGGGGCGGTTATGTAAGGCTTGAACCGACTAAAACCGCACGCTGTCTTGGGTCTTAAAACGCCGGGGTGTAAGGTTGCCCATAGAGCATATCCCTCGCACCCCGACTGGCCCTGGGCTATCTCCGGTTTCGAGATGGCCCTCTCGGGTTTGGGAACCACGGTGTCCCCGTCTTGCCCCGGTTTGGGGAAGGGGCGCTAGTCGCCCCGCCGTCCCAGCCTGCTTCTGCTGGGGTGACAGCCGGCCTCACCTGCCACCCCCAGGCCTGCGCTCATGGAGGACGGAGGTCGTTAAGCGAGCATTTTGCGGGCTCGGCGGGCCGAGAGAGTTCTAAATCTCTCCCAGGCGCGCTCCACCCGCTCCACCTTTACAGTACCCGGTTTCACGGCGTCCGTCGCTCGGGCAGAAGAGTAAAAGTTCGGATAAGATCGGCTAGCTTCAGTTTTGTAAAGCGTTCTCTCTATCGCATATCGGGACGTTTATAGAGTACTTAAAACTATTTTTTTAAATAAAATATTAAAACTACCAAAGTCGCTTGCAACTACTCTAAAAAAGATGTCAAGTTGTAGACATTTCTTATGTGATAGAGATAACGCTTCACGAAACCGCAACAAGTCTCTCCGGACTCTCACTCTTCTCCCCGACGATGTACCAAATCAAAGGCCGGGTAGAGTCGATTGTAGAGTCGTTTTTAGGCTCGGATAACCGCCTATTTTGTATTTACTACGTACTAATAAACATTATATTATGGGTCATCACGATCAACTTAGTGGTGATCCCGGTTGCAATTGAGCCCCTAACCATGGAGCCCGGGATCCGCTTCTTATGTTTTCTACTTCACTTCATCCGGTCTTCGGCATCCCATTGACACCTATGTTACGAATAAGCATTCAATTAAATATATCCTTATCTTGTTCAAAACGGTAATAAAATATAATAATAATATATCTTAAATGAATTCAAAGCACCTACTTCGTAACCACATTAAAAAAATACTTCGAATTATTATAAACTTAATTCAATATTCATTCAGAACACACTAGGACAAATGTACAACAGGAAATATGTCCAGATAATAAATCAATCCAATGTTGTTCATATTTTGAGTTTTAATAAAAATTAACATATTTTGAATTGACAGTAAAGTGCCCTTTCTTTTTCTTGCGGAAATCCCTTCGGATACCCTCCCGCCGGCCAGCGGGGGCGGTTATGTCGGGCTTGAGCCTACTAAGACCGCACGCCGTCTCGGGTCTTAAGACCTTAAGGTCTGGGGTGTCAGGTTGCCCATAGAGAATATCCCTCACACCCTGACTGACCCTGGGCCATCTTAATTATTAATGCGATAATATCGATATATCGACTACACTTTTATATCGGTACCCCAAAAATTTATTGTTTTTTTTCTATTTTTGTATGAAAATCTTAATGCGGTTCACAGAATACATCTACTTACCAAGTTTCAACAGCATAGATCTTATAGTTTAGGAAAAAAGTGGCTGTGACATACGGACGGACAGACAGACAGACATGACGAATCTATAAGGGTTCCGTTTTTTCACATTTGGCAACGGAACCCTAAAAATGGGGTGGTGAAACGTCATGCAGGAGTTTGCCAAGCTATTTTGTTTTATTTTTAAAGAATATTAGTAACCGTAATGACTAATATTCCCCCTAACCCCTCTAGCTAAGCTTAATTGCTTGTATTAGGAGTGTGTTCACGTCGGTAGTGTAATGGACAGGATTCGAACCCGAGACCTCTCGATCGAGCTACCGACGCTATAACACAGCCTTTGCTAACATTTGTCATTACTATCACTACAGGTACCCTTGGAGCAAGGATTTTCGTTTGTTAATGTTAAGAAAGTCGATGTTTGAAATCATCAAAGTTCACCAGGTCTATAGGGCCCTACCAATACGTCCAGGACCCAAGTCCATCTCTCCTGCAAGTCGGTGCACCTGCTAAACAACGGACGAGTCGCTGTCAGTCAGACTTTCCTCTCGGGGTGGGGAGGTAAGATGGCAGTCGCTCTTTTGATTTTTTTTTATTATTATTACAAATTATAAACTGTACAATACAGGATACAAATAGCACAAAAAACCACAGAGGTTCGTCCTTATGCTACAGGAAAGTGAATTTAACAGCATTCGTTGCCAATCATATTAATGATTCAAAAATTCGGTTGAACTAATATAAAGAAATTTCGTGTGTGTATTTGATTACGTCCCTGGATGGTTTAGATTTAGAGTTGGTGATGCCATTGGGTTAAATTAAACAGAACTCCTTTTCCACGATTTGATTGAAATTGGGTTTAAGGGAGAGGCTGCTAACTGACTGACCCAACCCCGAGCGGAAAGCCTGCGCCAGGGCCTTTTCCGCCAATCAGCAGCTGTACCGGCTTGCAGGTGAGGTTGCCTTGGGCCCCTAAGATCTTAGTCGGACCCCAATACCAACCCAAAAGAGAAAAGTATGTACTAGTATGTACATAAATATCGAATTAACCTTAGCAGCAAGTTTCTAATATCGTGGTTTAATTAATTACACCACAGACCACATTAAATAATACTACATATATGCATTAGTCACAATTTACGTACACAAGATATTCGATAAGCGTGTAGTTAATAATATCATACAATAATGATTTAGTTACTATTGTTGGATGCATTAATGAATGAACATTTATAACAATTACGAAAGCGATAACTGCATGAATGATGCTACTGACTGGAAACAAAAAGAAAAGATGGCCAGCTTTACCAAAGTCCATGTCATATTATTTATAATACCTATAGAACCACTCTACAAGCTAGAAAGCCATTACTAAGAAGTGTTATCTCATAGAGGCAGTCCATCTCTCATTTTTGGACCGCACGGGTCGTAGCCGAGAGGCGATAAGAGCGGATTAACTATGACTATTTATCATTTTATTCTACTTATTTGTTCACTACCGTTCTGGAATGGATGAGATTCGACCTCCTCGAAAGTAAGCTGTTTGCGTGAGTGCCATGGACAGGTTCATTTTTATTTAAAAAAATCTTTATAAACTCTGACTTTGAACTTCGATTTTTGAAGTGCGCGCTTTTAAATCGGTGGGTAGTTTCTTTATTTAAATTTAGTAATGTTTTTGTAGGATTGTGTTTTGAATACGTATTTGAATAATATGAGATGTTTTTAGTTGATAACAAAATAATATTATTTGTTACTTACATAAAGTTAACATCGTAGCGATGAATATGAACGTCAAACTACGATAATTCCAAAGTCATCTGTTGCATCATCAGAGTAAAACAATAAGACTTAATACAAACCGCGTCACGGCTACAATAACAACACAATAGCTACACAACTAAGTTCACTGTAACATCTTTCACTTATCTCGAGAAAACAGCTGATCAGGAACAAAGACCAAAAACAAATGAACTATTTAAATGAAAGCAACATAGATGTGAATGAACTACCTTGAGGAACTCCTGGTGTTGGTGCAAATATAAAAGAACAATGCCCTATTGTTGTCGGCTACGTCATAGGTCGGAATATAGGTCAGGCGAGGTCCAAATGTGGTGATCAGCTGATCGTGGGATCGGGCGTTCAATGGCGCAGCCCCCGTACTAGCAGACGGTAGACAGTTTTTGTGAGGTTTTTTTTTGTGTATTTTTATAGATTAGTTTAAACTACTGATGAGGTGGGAATGGCAGAACAATGATGTTTTATTTTGGTGCACCTGTATTAGTGGGAATCAAATAAGTAGTGTTATGTATTGTGCTAAATTGCTACGCATGCGTATTTACAGGCTGGTTGAACTCTCTTAGATACAATTGGGTACTTGACTGTCAAATCAGCTTCTTTTTATTAAACGTCAAAACAGTAAGTTTTATGGAAACTTGTTTGAAATATAGAAAAAAGACGTCACACTTCAATCTTGTCTAATAAACTTACTATTGGGTGGATGATTAAAAATAAATGAAATAAGCACGGACGTATTTTTTAATTTACTGGTCTATTGCCGTAACCAGTTTTTTGAATACATTCTTTTTTTTTTCAAGGCTTCTAATACTCTATAGAAGGCTGTTACGGAAAAAAAATCACAGAAAATTGACATATTTCAGAAAAATTAACAACTATTTCAGGAATCTGCGCAAGCGAAGCTGCGGGTAACAACTAGCTTCTACAACTGGCTTTGTTCAAGTTTAATGTAGGCATAAACCAACAATTAACACTTTCACTTATTCAATTGTAATTAGAGTAAATATTATACATTTGAAATTATGAGCACACGTGGTTCTTGAACTAAGTATTTTAAATCGTGATAGTTCACGGGTAGATTGATGAAAGTTCTTGCGATTATGCATGATATATTTAACATCGTTCAGCTTTCTCAATATCGGCGAGGGATCTCACTACTGCACTGCGTAGGTGTAGTATGATAATCTAGAGTGAATCTTTTTGCATCATTATGCAAGGTACTTACTAAGTAGCATTTATTTCTGTGACGTATGGAAATCGATTGTTTAATTTCTCTTTTTTATTTCAGTTCTATTGTCATTACTGATTATGTACTTTATAATTTAAAAAATTAAGTTCTTAGATGAGTTTGAAGCGGTATCTAGTTCTACTTTATAATTTATACTTTATATTTTTTAACATTTTCATTTATTCATTCAATTTGAAGAAAAGGATATTCTTTTAATATGCACCAAACGGTAACGTCAACCTTATCTACTGATTTGGGATGATCTAGGGCCCAGACAGACAGTCCCAAAATCACACTCGAGGCATACACTTCCGATACTCCTTTATGTTAATGGAATCATATTCAAGGCGAATTAAAAAAGTAGCATTTAAAAATAGCGCGAATTCTATATTTCAAACATTTTATATTTCGAATTCCAGTTTCTTTTCAGTTGTCCTGTTACATGTGAGAGCCACACTGAAGGAAAAAAGCCCCGATTATAATTTCTCCTAGCGATGTGAACGGCCCATAGGAATCCGTGCCAGAGTGCCGGGCCAGAGACAATAGCACATTGTTTGTTTTCGACCGCAGCAATTATGTCGACCACGTGCACACTTTGTTTACCATTTGTTATCTGCCATCTAGGCTGTCCTTGAAAATTCATTGTTCTTACTGGTGACAAGTTTCCGTCGGATTTTTGACGCTAAACTTTCGTTGTGTGGACTGATGTTTGATTGTTGACTGTTTGGGTTTTAGTGAATGGAAGTAAGGTGTATTCAATGCCTAAAATAGTAAGTTGTAAAGCATTGTGTATACGCTCACTCACACACCAGAGTACTTTGAATTTCGAATGATGTTAGAATTGATTGAACTGTGTTTCAGTTTTGAATTTGATGTTACTCTCAAAGCTTGTCAAATTAAAAGACAAATAAAAAAGGTTTTGTAGTTTTCCGTTAGTATCTATACAAAGCTCAGGTGTCATTCTTTCAGGATTTTAGTCTATCACCTGACTGACAACTGGTCTTTGAATACTAGGTAACTTCAATTTTAAGTTTATATTTATAGTTTTAATATTGATTACAAAATCGCTACGACCACTGCCAAGTTCTTCCTGGTTACAGTACTTTATACTAAGCAATACCTTCAAAATCAACCAATATATTAAAATATAATTTTGAATGGCAACACTGAAGTAAGAGCCCCGTTACACGCAGTCGTCAACACGTTGGGTAGAAACGTTGACCTACCCGAGACGGCGATGGATAGCTAATGAGTTGTGAGTTATTACAATAAATATTACTTATATACTTGGTGTAAGTAAAAGCGTTGATGACTGGTTAAGAAAAAATTGAAACATGTTAGGCTAACTGTTACCCGCGGCTTCGCTTGGGTGTAATACTGGTCTCGTTCCCGCGACCCCGAGGAACTTAAAAGTAGCTTATGTGTTATTTCAGACTATATTTCATCTCCGTGCCAAATTTCATCCAGATCTGTTTATCTGTTTTTGCATGACAACAAACATACACATACACCCACATAATCCATCCTTCCATCAAACATATTCGGGGCCCAATACAACCTGCATGTCAGTACATCTGTTGATTAACAGCGCAGACTTTCCTCTAGTCTAGAGTTTGGGTTGTTAGACGGTACTCGCTTCCGTAAAAGCCAAAATAATTGTACTAAAACTGTTAGACAATAAGTCACGTTTGAATAAATATTTAGCATGGATACTTATTATTCGATTTATTCAATTTAAAGAATATTGCGTTAGCAATTAAAACAACAAAAAGTATTCCAAATATAAAATTGTTTGAAAATGTAATGTTTGAATATGGATTTCTATGTACTAAGATGTGTATGATGTATGTATGAGGTGTGTGATGTAGGTACTATTACGACTTATGAGCAGTGTGAGTAGATCTGAATAATTTTAAGTGATATTTATTAACCGTAACTTAGTCCCAATACTAACCCTGTTTGAAAGTTAATTTTAATTTGTACACCACGTAAATGGTTGATTTTTTTTTATGCACATAAATTGTTTAATTTTAAGATCTTTGTAAATCCTATGTTCCAGAATATAAATAAATAAGAATAGGGTCGCTAATTTAAATTGGTACACCACGTAAATGGTTGATTTTTTTTTGTGCACATATATTGTTTAATTTTTTAAGATCTTTGTAAATCCTATGTTCCAGAATATAAATAAATAAGAATAGGCTCGCTTTTAGAACAGTAGCAACTGTTTGTCGATCCTATTCCTTAAAGTCTATGTCATAATATATACATTAGTCTTCTTCTAACTTGTAGTTAGGTATGTTTTATAGCCAAGTTTTAGTACTTGCGCAAACATTACCTACCTACAGTGTGCGGGTACAACCAAGGTTAGTACAAGGCTAGTCACAAGTTATTAATGAGAAATTGCCGTTATTTTAACCTGTTCCTATGTCATAGTTTAAAACATATAACGGTAGGGTAAGCTCGGCTTACGGGATATCTCACCATTTAGCTTGTTCCACCTGTCCTTCCGCTTTCCATTAACTTTCAGGTCTAAAGTACAGATAAAATATTTATTTTACTATACTTCAGAATTTGTGTAATATTTCAAAACGGATTTCATTATGAGAGGATTGCTGGCCATGTTCAAAGTTACCAGTTCAAAATTTGCTGTTTGATGTATATCTCGAATAGCTCAGATATCTTTATGCTACATAACAAATCACGAGTTTTAAATCCTAGCAATATGTTGATTTTTGGCCATGCGTGTTGTTGACAACTACGTCGGTACTACTACGGTAAACGATAATATCTAATAGTCTATGGACTCTGACAAACTATTCTGACTTAAAGCTAACAAGACTAATTTTTGATTTCGAAAAAGGAACTAGAAATCATTCTCAGCCACTTTTTTTTTTTATAAAACTCACCATCTACTTTTTTAAATATTTGGTATTCGATATTCGAATGTTATATAAACAACCACTTATTTTTAGTCGTGTGTGTTGCTGGAAATACTCTTGTTTTTATGTTCAAAACAAAATAAGTCAGACTGAGACCAAATAGGTAACTATCTACCTAAGTAATAATACCGTTATAACTATCGACTCATTTTTTTTTTTTTACTACCTAAACCTAACCTACACTGGTAATACCCGTCAATGTAAGTTTACAAGAAGTATATTTAGTTTACAGTTACGGAAACTTAGTCTTACAGACTAATAAATGAGACGATATCATATTTACTGTATGAATTATTGCTAAATGACAATCAAGTGACCAAAAAATTGTCCAATCAATAAAATCATGAAAAATCTTTTAAAATAATAGAACCTAAAATAGGCACGTAAGTATTCATAAACTCTAATAAAAAATAAGCATAACTAAATATCAAAAAAAGGATTGTGTGGTTTTATGAAACCACGGTAAAAGTGAAACTTTTTTTCACATTATAGACATTTAACTAAAAAATAACAACATTTACATTAAACACTGGTAAACAACATTTACATTAAACACTGACAAAAACAAACAAAATAGCGTGGAGCACTGGCACAAATGAGTAATAGTCTATACACTACAAGGTCAGCTGCTGCGAACTATAGGCGCTGCCATATTGGTCCTGGCTGCTATGACGAGCGCCTTTCACTTTATCCCTACTCCGCGGCCGACCGTCACGCGACATGCAACACACAGACGAAAAAGATTGAGACGATGTAATAAAAGTTTCACTTTATAATAATTATAAAGTCACATAAATACATGCAGTCATAAACCCTGATTACACGTCACTCCTTTTTTTGGACAGGCGTGTAATAAGTCCTTTGCTACTAGAACTACCATTATGATTGATATGTGAGCTGTTTATTGTACAATATGAAGAAACATAAAATTATGCTTGGTACCCAAATAAAACCGTTTATTATTATTTAAGTGCTGACAGTTATTGTTTTCATATTTAATTATTATTGTGTTTAATTCGAAACTAATCAACATAACTTCACGCCTGTACCTAACTGTAACTTCCCTTCAGGGTAGGCAGAGGTGTGTTACACACCCACGATTCGCCAGTTCATTTAACTTATATTAATAGTAATATGTATGTACTTTAAAGCGTTGAGTAATTCCCTGGTGTAGGTAGGTACTAATAAAACCCTTAATGAACTAAACACCTATCGATTCTGATCCTACCGTGTGATCTTGTGAAGTTTGTGATCGGGTCAACACTCGTATTTGGTACCTATTTAATAATGAAATTTTTTGTCTATTTTTAGCGAATTACATTTCAATTTATTTTGTGTTACTTGATTATCTGCTCTATTCTCGACATTCCGGTTGCTTTTTCAACGAGGAGACTTAAACTGGAGGTATTCCATGTCTTGAAGTGCAAGTTTATCTCAAAACGATTTAAAGTACCCAACTTACTTTTGTACAATCTGCTTCAAACTTTTTAATTTTAATAACTTTAAATATGAAGTTTATCAATTATTTGAAATTTAGCAAAACTGAAGTATTGTAAAATTCAATGACAAACAAAAAACATTACCAACTTTTTCAAACTGACTGTGAGTGACTAATATTTCGCTTATTAAATAATATTTTTTCGCTCTGAAGTGTGACATCACATCTAATGACGTATGCTTATTACATTTTTAAGCGCAAAAGTGACGTGAAGTAAATCATTGGATTTGCTTTTACGAGGAGGAGCGAGCGTAACTTAGTTTTGAAAGCTATTGCTGTGCATGCAAATTGAAGATATTTCTTGAAATTATTCGCTTGATGTATGAAGGTGTTCATGGAAGATCTGGTTTATGGTCTGAGAAAAAGTAAGACGTGGATTTACGTGTATGTAACAGGCAAAGAGAGAAATGTTTTTGGTCGTTATTTTATGGCAAAAAACACAGGACTATTTAAAAAAAAACCTAGTGGTTTCTGACATTTTGTTTTTTTCTTTTCAGTTCTTTTCGAGATATAGAATAGAAGCTTTGGTATTATGACCATTTGTTCAATATCTTATTTTTATATATATATAATATTAGTAGGTACACATAATAAGATGGTGTAGAGAAAATAAATATATAAACTTATTATTATAATAGTATAGTACACGTTTCAAATTCAAAATTTAGTATTGGGGAGGCACTTTTTGATGCCTAAGCTCCCCCCCTTTTTATTTTTTATTTTGTTAATGTTTAGTAATTATTTATAATTAGTTGTACATATTTTAAGATCCTTTTCTTCGTTAGCTAACCTAATAATAATAAAATTAATAGTAATATTTGTAATTGCACTTCTAAATTGAAAAAGGAACAACTATTTTTTTTTTAAGTGGGCTAAAACAAATGTATTTTCCAAATGCTTTCGTCGAATATCAATAGCCAGCATCACACGCAGATCATTCGGGGAAGCGATCGAATTATCTGCGGGACGATTTTATGTGTCTCTGGTCTTTTACGATCAACTACAATGTTGCGAAAGGACCTCAAGTGATTTATTGGGAGTTACGCACTTCTTGCGTTCGTTCGGAAATTGCAACTCATTTCGAATCTGGAACCTGATACATTGTTGGGTAGAGATGATTGATGTATAATTCTTAAATTTACCTCAAATGTGCGAATGGCGGGCCCAATATTGCTTTCCCTTTTTTATGTAGGTAGTTTTTTCAGATGTGGATGAGCTATTGCTTCGTCTATGAATACCAATATTGCTCAACGACCTTTTTAGGTGCATTGAAGAATGTTTCATACGATATTTTTGGATTAAATATTGATTATTTCTATTCAAAAAGCATAGAGGTGCAATTCAGAATTTTAATCAAATTCTCATATCCGCATATGAATTAAGTACATAATAATGCTTGTGTATGTAGCACATAAAGTAAGCGGACCCTGGTTCAAAGCAATTTCTTCGGTAAAGGGGTCCGTACCTAATGCGTGCGCTAGTGAAAGGTGAGTAGTCACTGTAATGCTGAATACACACGAAACTGTATATGTGCGAGCTTGTGCGATAGAAAATAAGAATATGTTAAGTAAATTATATATGCTAGCTTAGTAGATGGGAAGTCGGCCTTACGATCGAGAGCTCCCTGGTTCCAATCCTGGTCACTACCGACGCGACGTGAACCTACTCCTAACACAAGCAATTTAGCTTAGCTGGAGGGGTTAGGAGTATCACTAATAATTTCCGTTACTAATATTGTTTTTTCAACAATTAATAAAAATAACTAGAGGTCTTTGGTCTTTGGGTTCTTCTTTCGTGTCAATAATTATCTTTATTTAAATAGTTCGTGCATAAAATCCTGCCATCTCGACCGCACTGTCAGTTGCTTTATTGAGATCGTTTTTAGTGCAAAGACATAAGGGACACGAAAGCAAGTGCTACATGGACTGCACGGGGGCTCCGCAGCCACATGCCATTAAGCCCGGATCTCATATTCCCCAACTGCATACATTTTTGTTTCGACCCGCTGACCAGAGTACATAAACGGTTGAGAGACCTCCATAACGGCCATCGGAAGTATGCAGGTGTGCATATACATGTTAAAGACAGTTAAGAGCGAACTGAGTGTCCATGCAGAGTTTGTTAACTTCATGGAAATCGTAAATTACAAAAAAAAATAGTTGCCAATCTAGTATTTTCGATAGTTATTTTGATTATAACCATTATTTTTACTAACCTTGTGTGTATTATTTATTTTTAAATAATATATTTGAATAAATAAGGGCTAAAAACTTCATTATTAAAAGCATAATTTCACATTTGATTCATAGAATGTATGTATATATTTCACTCAGTATCGTCACATACAAGGTCTTTACTTAATCAAAAAATCAAATATTATTACGGAGGTGACATGTTCATTGCGACTCACCTCAAGTAATCAAGTAAAAAAACATAAATGAGCATTTCTGCAGGTCGTATTGCCAGATCGAATACCGAGCCGTATGTGGTCGCAATAAACAGCGTGAAACATGACGCCTGCCGCCGTTTTTGAGCAAAATACTGCACGTTAATTTAACACAGTCCGGCCGGTCATTTGCGGCTTGCCTTATTCGACCTCTTTTTACATATTTTTTACTTATTGCGTTTCACCTCTCGAGTTGTGGCGATTCGTCTCGATTTGACGATGGAATATACTTAAAATTTTGATTTTCGAATGGTCTTGTTGGCTCTTTGTAATTCGAGAGTATGGTCATTGATACGCTTTAGTGTGATAGTTGGCTTTTTGCAACAATATTAATGTTTCATTTTATGTTATGCAATGTCCATCTGTCAAAATTATAGATTAGCAGCACTGTGATTTTCTAGTGTCTCTGTAGGTACGCTTTCCTAGAATTCTCGTACCTTTTTTTTTTGTGCGGAAATCCCTTCGGATACCCCCCCGCCGGCTAGGTTATGTCGGGCTTGAACCGACTAAAACCGCACGCCGTCTCGGGTCTACAGACGCCGGGGTGTAAGGTTACCCATAGAGCATATCCCTCGCACTCCGACTGACCCTGGGCCATTCGCAGTGTCCCCTCTGATAACAACAGAGGGGTACCTGGAGCGACCACCTCTCCCACGGGCCTTGCAGGCCCGTCATACCCCGACCACCTCGTGCAATGGGGTCAGCTGGCCCTGAAAAGGGCCGGTTGGTCAGACTCTTGGCCGTTGACGTTGACGCCAGCTACTCCACAGGAGCAATCAATGATGCGTCATAGCCCACGTTGCCCAGGGTGCACCAAACTTGGAGGTGATCCAACCAGTCGCACCCCAGAATTCTAGTACCTTCGGGATGTATACCTAAAATGTAAGTTAAAGTATAAAAAGCAAACTAACCACAAAACTCGCCGCTCCCGGCAATATTATTACTGTTGGATCAATTTATCCCTCATATAAATATTCTCTCTTTGACAAATTATTTAATTCATCACGTGTTCATGTCCTAAATGACATCTTTTCCGTTTTTATTTTCTTTCTTTTGTAGTTATAGGAGACTACAGACTGTGCCGTTTTTTCACTATAAATAGAAGCATTACTGGACATAGGCCTCTCTCAATGGTCATAACATGATGCCTTTCACGTCCAGAATAACCAATTAAGTAAAGCTTTGTCTATGATATCGACATACGACTGTACTAGATGTATCTTTCTGCACATATAAACTAGTTAACATTTTAAAAATAGTAAAAATAGGTACAAAATAATTCATACTAAATGTCTTTTTTGTCCCTTAATTTTTATTGATGGAACAAATCTATGGTAAACTTTTGGCTACAGGGTTAATCACTTGCAATGAAAAATTATACAGTATCATGAACTTGTAAACTGTAGGGCTTCTTTTCTTTCAGATGTCTGTACACTGTACACGCATTCTAATAGTAAATAGTCGTCATTGTTAGACATACATGCATAAAAATGTTCTGAAACTATATACCCACTGTCATGTTGAATCAACCTTTTAATTTATAACATGTAACTTCCGCATAATAATAAAACATGGTACGAAAGTTGTAAAACATAAGACCAAGCAGAACCCGGGCACTTCTCACGGCGTATTTTAATATCAACGGTGTGTTTATAAAACTAAAGTATAACATGAACGGGTACCCGACTCCTGTTTAGACTGATCTTGAATCGATGAATGAATGTAATATGATCGTGGTTCGATTTTTGAATTGAATGAATCGGTTGGATTTGTTTCTATGCGATTATTGAATAGTGCGGTTAGGAATAGACTAATGTGACGTTTCCGTTTAGTAATAAGCTTAGTGTTTGGTATCAACTACCAACACTAATAACTAATAAGGTGCAAGGTGCGTTTAATTTAAAGAATCAACCCGTGACTGTATTGATTTTCAGTTGATCAGGTTAGATTAATCTTTCTAATACATAATGAACGAGTATTTTATCTATGACGCTAAATATATTTAGTCTATTTTCGTAAAAATCCTTTGAATTCCTATTTATTGGAAGATAATTAAATATTATTTAGAGTGCACTTTGACGAGAAGTATACTAGAAATAAAAAGCTTTTTATAAACCCTATGGTGTCCTCAAAATATTTCAAATTTTAATGAGGTAGATAACAACTTCTTTATTGTAATAGCTGTACAAAACCGGCTGCTAATAATCCTTATCTAGTCGAATTAGACAAAGTAAGCAGCAGTTTTATATCGTTCTCATATGTGATTTTATATATTTTATATTATCCAAATGAATTTGCCATACAAGCATATACATAAAATAAAACCATTACCTATGGAAATTAGTAAGTACCGGTGGAGGCTTTCCAAAATTCTACTGGTTCAAGCCCGACATAACCGCCCCCGCTGGCACGCGGGGGTATCCGAAGGGATTTCCGCACGATAAAAAAAAAAAGGTACATAAAATACAAAATAAAACAATTTTAACGGATTCTATCGCGATATATTTGGTATTAATTTATAATTTACATTGATCCGATGTTTCGATTGATTTTCAATATGTAGATAACATTCGCATAAACTTCCGACAATATCATATAACCTTATTTGATTTTTTCCTCATATTTTTAAATTATACTTCTTTTATATTTAAATTATATTTTGAGATTTCATTATAAAACTACGGCTCAACAGTCGGCAACGGCTAAAAGTCGTAAATCACATTAATTATACGTTGAATTAAGATAACTACATCATATCGATATGTATGGTTTCAATCAATTAGACCCGGTTACGGTAAACTGCACACCGTGTTATATACAGTTTAGTCACAACTAGTTTTGAGACCTGACTTTGGAAGACCAGAAGAGAGTTTTAATTAAAAATCTAGGGAAGCGAATGAAGCTAGAAACCAGGCGTTAAGAATTTAGCCGCTTAGTTTTACAGGCAGCAAGTGAGTAAGATAAGCCGCAATAAAGATAGAAAACGTAGGAGAACATACCCGGGTTCTAAACTCACTAGCTCGGAACGAATGCCGTCTGACCCCCCAAGATGAAAGACTGCACCAGAGCCTCATTCGGTAATCAGCAGTTGCACCGCCTAGCAGGTGAGGCCGAAGATTAAGTATTTTTCTCTCTGATCATCTCTCATCTACTCGTAATTATTCCGTTTGAAGATTAATTAAAAAAACTGAATTAATATACCTTTTTTTTTCGTGCGGAAATCCCTTCGCTGGCCGGCGGCAATTTTGTTATGTCCGACTTGAACCGACTAAAACCGCACGCCGTCTCGGGTCTAAGCACGGGTGTAAGGTTGCCCATAGAGTTGAATTAATATACCTATTCAGTTGCGAGATTTTTACGCGGTTGAATTGAGCAATAGCTCGTGAAGTACTATACAATTTCATCATAGACAAATATTTCATATTTAATTTAGTACATAACTAACCTATTTAGATAATAAAAACCCGTAATCGAGGAAATACATTAACAGAATAAATAGTTTCCTACTTTCAAGCAAAATAATCAAACAAGTTATCAAGAGCATAAGGCAAGCTTGAAAATTACTATGTTTTGGATAAAGGACCAATTTTTGTTTATTTTTTAATAGGTTGCTATCTAATTATATTTGTTTTTTTTCTCTCAGTTACATTTTACTTACATTTTTCTAAATTAGATTTTCGTGATTTAATTTTTTTTTTCGTTCAATTAATAATAATTAGTTTACCATAATGGAGAAAATAGAAGTGTCCGTGGTACGTTTAAACCTGTTTAGTAAAACAACCACAATATTTTTAATAATACTAGGTACAATTATTATAAAATTGCCAAAATAGACATTAACCGAAATTACAGAAATTTTACTCGTATAATTAGGTACAGGGCATTTTAATTGACTATTCTTCATCATCCTAGCGGTGTCCCAGTGGCCTTCAAAGCTATCACTTTGGAGCCCGAGTTCTGTTTTTTCTAATCCTTCTCACCTTTTTATTTGGTGTCTAGGCTATAACGGCAATAAGTGCTTGCTGTCAAAACGCTTGGGCTCCGACGAGTTTGGTATACTCAACTTTGTGACCAGATCTACCAAATATATATGTTTTCTTAAACATTCAACAATGCTTCTATTTCCACCAGGGATACAACTGACATCTTTAATCGAATAAAATTATAATCGATTCGAATAGTGGTCAGCACTATTTAAATATGGCATCACATTATTTGGTGAATAGTTTCTATAATAAATTATTGTACTAATCAAAATAACCGATAAGCCTATTTTTTGTATAAACATGAGTAGAATTATCGTTTTTACAACGAGTGTTGCTAATTACGCGAGTATATTTGCAATCATTTAAATTATTTAGTTTAATTACGTAATTTTATTCGTATCGTTATAATGGCCTGACAATGTAGATGCTTTAAATAAAATTTAAAAGGCATGAAAAGTAATTTAACTTCGTAATATTGAGACCTTGGATAGTGGCGTAGCGTGAAGGGTGCCGGAAAGGGCGGCATATGAAAGGGGGCAGCGGAAAGCATGACGATTTTTTAATTCAAGAAAAATTACGAGTACCACAAAAATAAGATTTCAGGGGCAGCAAATTTGGGACCAATATGTCTTACAGATATCAAAATATCATATTTATATACATACATAAAAGAGTATTCCCATTGGGAGGCAGGCAGACACAAAATCTGCAATTTGCCCGCCCCAAAGTGCAGCGTATTTGGTTGAGGCGGGGAAAAAATACGGTTTTAATAAAAATAAGCCAGGAGCTGACTGACAATAGAATTAGACATCAGTAGTGGCGGTAAATTTTCGATAGCCTATTGGCGGCAAAAGGTAAATCCACCACTGATAGTAGGGCACGGTCGATGAAACATGTCGTGCGGTGATCATACGAATGCCTGCTTCGTGACGTGCGTCGCCAGCGATATTCATGATATCCAGAGGCAAGAGGCACCGCGAGGTAACCATGAAGGCTGTGTAGCCGAAGTCATAACCAGCGGCTGGGTCTCGAGGTGGCCCTGCACAAGTACGAATCTTCTTTTCGCTGAGGCCCAGGATCGAAATCGGTCAACTAAGGGATCCAGTTTTATCGTAGGAGGCATACACATCGCCATCGAACCGAAACAGTGAGTCTCCTAGCTGGGGCACTACTTTAGGACCTGGACTCTTGCAAGGCGCTGGAGCGGGATTCGAGACCTGCTCCTCGAAAAAACAAGAAGGAGCTATTCCAGCTCCGCCAGGTGTACATGGACGAGTGGAAGGAAAGTGGCGGTAAGACCCGTCATGGAGGATTGGCTTGGGAGGCACCACGGTAACCTCTGTTACCTGCGTCAGCACGCAGGTAGTCGCCTTGCATGTCTGCTTTAGTGAGTTCCTGTTTCGTATAGGCCGTTGTGCCAACGTCCGAGTGCCACCACTGCCGGATCTGTTCCATGGTCACGCATGCAGTGTATGATGAACACACTAGTAGAATAACCCAGCATGGACAGAGCGGTGCGGTGCCGTAAAAACCACGGGGCGAGAAGCCTCACTCTGCAGACGGCATTCAAGACCGTGCTGTACCTACCTTCTCCATCCAAAGTAAATAGACAAGCTATTAAGAACAAAAAAAAATCACCGTTTGGAAATTTGGAACGGGGTCCCGCCTTTTTTTAATGTCATCTGTATTACACCATCAAGAAGTGGAGCATTCTTGCTGGTCAGGTAGTGGTCTTTAATCGATACCAAATTTTTTGGGTCTCACTTTCCTGGCCTTTCGTGGCCTTTAGTGCTCCGCAGCGGTGTGTTGCTCCTCAAGCACGACCTATACATGAAAGTCATTGACGTTTTCTTTCAATAAGTATTTCTTTAGGAATAGAAGAGACCGAGGAACTAACAACTACAGAAGGAGGAAGGGAATTCTGTTAGTCACACGATCGTTTAGGTAAAAACAAGGTCACAAGTTCAATATAATACAATATACCTACGTCATTCGAACCTGTTATATTATATTATTAACCAACATCAACCGCAGAAAGTTACGACTAATAACGATGCGAATGTGTCATATTCATGACCAACTTATGCCTGCAGCTCCACCCGTGTGGAATACTGGCTCTTGTAGCATGGCTCTAGATACACATGTCTTTAGCCGCCTGTCTTTCGATTCTCTTCAACCTACTTAATAAGGTTTAATTTTAAGTGTTCTGCTATTCTATTAGTCAAAATGATTCGATAAATATGGTCATCGTCTTCTATCTACAGTGTACATTATTGTGCGACTGAAACTAAACTAACTCACTTTCGCGTTTATAGTCTAGCTACTTCCCGATTGCTAGAAAATATTATGGGAGGGACAAAAGGACAGAAAGAAAAGAAAAGTAAGGCGAAATATGGATGTACAATACACCTTTGGCTACTCCTTTTAAGATATTCAGGCGAATGTTTATGTACAATGAACAGGTCAATAAAACAATCAGCTTGTTACCTATTTATTGAAAGACATACCTTTGTCAACGATATAAGTTGATTTATATAATAAGACAATAAAATATGTTAAAAATTCATTTTAAATAAGCGGTCATATTCGTTTAAAGAGTACACAATGCATAAGTTAATGTATTTGTATGCAGTTCACATATAACATGCGCAGACACAAGCTGTAAGTATAAAACGACGTAAGTACCATTTAATAGCAAAACAATTAGTGCTTTAACATACGTGTTATTGGTTTTAAATTGAATCAAGAATATTGGTGCTGCGTTTCGTAATGGTGGGTGATGGGATGTGCGCACGCGTTGATCGAATTGTTTTAGTTGAGCTAGTCAATGAGGAATAATGAATGAAAGTATTGGTTTAGTAATTAATGAAGAGAGGATTGTTAAAATAGATGTCTAAAGGTTTCCAACACTGAAATAATACTTAGTTGAATTATATTCCATAACTGTTTGTCGATAACAATGAATTTTTAATGTCCAGATTTTTTTCGGATAATTCGGCTTTTTATCGTCCAGATCATATTTCATACGTGTCAGTCAATCGATTACGTGTCAGTCAATCGATCAACTATTGCAGTTCAATGCTGGACATAGGCCTGTCTCAATGTGCGCCATAACACCTGGTCCTTCACCTTCCGCATCCAGTCTATTCCAGCGTTATTTTCAGGTCGTCAGTTCATTTAGCTGAAGTGGTCGTCCCACCTTTCGTTCGCAGATTCACAGTCTCCACTCTAGAACTCACTTAGGCCAACGGCCATTGATCCTTTGGTAAATGTGTAGTTTGCTTATTTTTGATTTAAGTTAGTAACTTTATTCATTTATTGGATGACCTCATTACATGTACTTACATAGGTAGATTTACTGCCACGGGTATTCTCTATCAGTTAACCAAAAGTGGTGCAGTGCAGAGGTAGACTCAATAGGTGTATTATTGATTTTTTCCTTTAAAGTAACTCCATAGCTCACTCCGTAGTCCTCTGCGCGACTTACGAGTTCGAGACAGTTGGAGACGTAACCCAGATTTCTCGAGCAATTGCTTTTAAACTCCCGAATTCGTTCTTATAACCTTTCATTTTAACATACTCTCTATTTTTTACCATTTAACCCTAAAGTGCCCGGTTACAGTAGTAAGTTCACTCTCTTTTACTTGAGACTAAAAAATATAACTGGCAAAATGTGGGTGCTAACGCTTTTTACAAATCCTCTTTGTCAGTCTATTCAACAAACAAGGTCACATAAATCGTTCAATAAAATTAAGGTACTGCAATCTAATGAAAATATTTCAATAAAAAATATGTAATTTTTTAATAACTTAAAAACTACGATCAACATACAACCTACCATTCACTATACGATATGTTGTCTCACGTCAAAATGTCGGTTGTTACTCGTCAGTGTGACGTGTTGGAAGCAAGTTGACGCATGTTAGTCGACAACCGCTGTCTTTGTAGACCTAGTATAGTGACAGGTCTTTTGTAATATGTATGAGTGGAGTATTAATTGTTTGGCACAGTAATTGTTCCGATGTTAAGTTGGTTCCATTAACTGTTTGACTGCCTATTGGTTTCACATTATGTATAATATTGCATTAGAACAAAATTGCTGATTTTCCTAATCAGGCCAACGATATCCTTCATTCGATATTATTATACCCATTATAATAAATGATAGAAATATCGAAAACGATTCAGAATATCATGATTACTAACATTACTATTAGAGGTAACGGAATAATTACACGTTATTTTGAGTGTCCGATATTTCAGCACTTTTGCAAGCTTCATGATCACGAATGGTGGCTGGAGACTGAGTGATAGAGATATTAACAAAATACCTCAACATTGTGAATCGTTACTATAGAATCAACGGAATATTCACCATATGTTGCTTAGAGTTGCAAGCGCCATGATTACGGATTTGTTCTATCCTCTTACAAGAAAAAAATTAGATAGCATGTAGATTGCTTCAAGAAACTCCAAGTAATTTAGCGCTAATTTCTAACTTCGCCTTGACATATTCAATTGCAACATTGTTGATTCTAAAATATCTTGTCATAACTATCTATAAATTCATTAGTATCCTCGCAGACGTCGTTAATAGTCAGTGGATTTATTAGTAAAACGATCTAACCTTGTCAAGAGATGCAATTTTTGACCCCAGCACGCTAGACTTAGATATAATCGTATAATCAGCGGTGGTTGCATTAGAATGGTTGGTATAATTGGTGATTTATTTACAGATTACAATTTATGGTGATTGTCAAGGATAGCGTAATGATATTTTTCCTGTCGTTGGCTAGATAGTAACTTTGTTTTTATTGAAGTACTGGCAACCCGCCCTCGCTTCGCTTCGGTTTTTATGAGTTTTATTTTTTAACTTAAGCCATAGGAATTTACACATAATAAAGCCTAAGTCTGTCCATTCGGAATAATGTAGGTACCTTTCAAATGGTGAAATATTTTTTTCATAAGTGCAGTGGTTCCGAAGATTATCCCGAACATATAAACAAACTTACAAAATTTGGCCCACCTCTTTTTAAATTTAATATAGATGGGTACATCGTAGCTTCTGTAAATTGGTGACTGCCACTGTATATAATTATAATAGTTTGGCTATACAGGCTACGAATGTTTAGAACAAGAAATAAATTGTCTAGCACTTCATAGCTACGTCAAAAAGCTGAACAGTTATTTAATAAAAATAAAACCCTTTAACTGAAATGAGCGCAGCACGACTTCAAAAACTTACCCACCAGATAAAGCATGGCTATTTTGAGGTAGTGAATTTGTAGCTTACCTGGAAATAAATAAAAAATAATTATAAATTAACATTAAAATAGGCAGATGAAAATGTGCAATTGGGTGTTCAGGGCCCTACCACCATCCTTGAGGACCAAGCCAACATCATCTGTAAGTCAGTGCACCTGCTAAGCAACCTACGAGGGTCTGGCGCAGAGTTTCCTCTCGGGGCTGGGAGGTCAGACGACAGTCACTCCCGGAAAAACCAACATACCAATCAAAAACCATAAATAAATAAATATTCTACTATATAAATAAGCGGCGATAGCCCAGTGGCGTACGTAACGGACTGCTGAGATGAGGTCTCGAGTTCGATCCCCAGTCGCCCCGGGCACACACCTCTGACTTTTCGTAGTTATGTGTGCATTAATAAATGTTAATAATAATGTACCCGGAAGATGACAATAGGCTCGCCCCCTATTACATTGGTACCTTAATATAACTGGTGAATCGTGGGTGTGTAATACACCTCTGCCTACCCCTTCGGGGATACAGGCGTGAAGTTATGTTATGTTGTGTTTATTCTACTATATCTACGACAGTCGTTACGGGTAGTTTGAGCCCTAAAAGTCCGAGAACTGGTCTAAATACAGAACTTTCACATCGCCAATGTGTTGTGGAGATCAGATGGTAGTCGCTTGACGGAAAATTACAAAGTTCGGCCGCTTTGTAGGACAATGGTGAATAACTTTCAGTAGCAGTTCTAACAGAAGCAATTTAGCTTAGTTGAATGGGTTACCGACAATACGTTAATAGTAGGCTTAAAAAGGGTTAAGTGCTTGATAATTCCTAACAAGCACTTAACTCTTTTTAAGTATATTTATATTATTAGGATTTAAACTCAAAACCTCTCACTTCCGAATGTGGTACTTTAATATACGTAGGTAAATACTGTCAAAAAGGTATCGGGAATTGATAATTTAGAAACTCCACTTGAAGGGATTGCGGCAGATCTTTTTTCGCTAGGTGAGCAGAACTGTCCTCTATGTCCAGGCAATCGGCGTTTGAGCGTCACTGGTCATTTAGTTTGTTTAATGTGCGCCGTGTACAACAACAATGATGCCGTTGTTATTAAAGTATGGAAAGCGTTCGGTGACGATGACGCGAGTTCCATGATTATTGTTCACCCAAAAGGTGCTTTAGGTGCGCCTAAAGAGGGGTGCTTGGTTGGGGACCTCCACGCGGTGCACCCTGGGCAACGGAGAGGGTGGGTAGGGTGGCAGAGACGCTGCCGCCTACGGCCAACTCCGACCGAGGCGGGGACGGCCCTGTTGAGGGCTTTTCGGAAGCTTTCCACGTGTCCCTCTGATTAGCAGATGGCACAGTGGAGAGCAAGTAAGGGGGCCATCTCGAAACCAGAGATGGCCCAGGGTCAGTCCGGGTGCGAGGGATATGCTCTATGGGTAACCTTACACCCCGGCGTCTTAAGACCCGAGACGGCGTGCGGTTTTAGTCGGTGCAAGCCCGACATAACCGCTTCCGCTGGGTGACGGGGGGGTATCCGTAGGGATTTCCACACGAAAAAAAAAAAAAAAGGTGCGCCTAAAGAAGAAAAGTGCTCAACGCGCCAAATCGAGTTTTCACTTGAAAAAAACTTAAGCTGCTAGTGGTTTATGGCCGTGTTACAGGTTTTATAAAGGGCACGTTGGTTTTTTTTTGACAAGAAGTTTTCTATTCGCTAGGGATGCGCAGTGACAACCATCGATATCGCAAAAAAAAAACCGAGAGTAATTCTCATCTTTTATCTAGCCCATTTTATCCCACTGTTCGGCAAGGGCCTCCCCAATATCTTTCTACTTCTCTCTCTACTTTCTTTAAGCTAACCAATCTTGGTCAAAGGAATCGATGTCGTACCGCCATTGCACCTAATTATACAATGTCTAAAACATACTGCACTACGCTTTTTAGACCCAAACCAAGCATCGCTTTTACTATGGGTGCTGGAACGCGGATAGACATACTTAAATACAATTATTTTTGTAAATAATTTTCAGGGATCATGTTTGTATAAATTTCTTTATTTCACAAAACTTTTTTTAAATGCCTGATTAGTTGTGGAGGTACGGAGTATCCTTAGAATAATTACAATATCTTGAGTAACACTAACTATGAATTTTACGAAAAAATACATGGAATCAACCAGACAAATGCAAATAGATGTACATGCCTACAAATATTTACATTTAATGGTAATCGAACCCGTGACCCTTCACATTGCAGTTGAAAGTAGTTATAATTTAAAAAGTAGTTATTATTATACACGTGCCAGTTATTAAAAGATGTGTAATATTCAAATCTAAGGTAACATCTGGTATGGTGTAATGTAATAAAAATCATCTTGAATATTAATAATACCGATCAATAGTTTCGTTTAAATAATCGAGCTGTCAATAAACATTACACCGAATATTAAATACCAACAATAGATCACATTTTCGAACAAAAAATCGATCGGAATATCGTACGAACTCCATTCATTCAGCCCACGCGGTAACGGTTCATTTTTTCATCTGGCAACCACGCATAATAATATATTGTTGTAGTACATCGCGTACGGTTCTCATTATAATGATTTTAAGTTATGACATTAGTGTTATTACCTAGAACCGTCGACTATGCAGTATACGACTGATCAAATTGAGATGATATATTGAAAAAATTACAGGTCAGAAACTCTCAAAATCTAACTCACCTTTTAGCTTATTTGACATTTAAAAGGTGAGGTTGGCTTGGGTCCTAAGGTTTTTGTGTAGCCCTACACCCCTAACCTGCGAACCGTTATGATAATATAATTTTAGTTGGAATATCATTGTTACACTACAATGTTCAGACAACGGCAAAAATTGCTTAACATTAAAATATTTACAAACCTGCTTTACATCGGAATACATCTATACCATCATAAAATTTTATTGTAAACTAGCTGACCCGGCAGACTTCGTACTGCCTCAATCGATGACAAACCTTTTAAACCTTCTCTGGACCTCCACAAATAATTCAAGACCAAAATTAGCCAAATCGGTCCAGCCTTTATCGAGTTTTAGCGAGACTAACGAACAGCAATTCATTTTTATATATAAGAAGAAGAAGATTAGCGAGACTAACGAACAGCAATTCATTTTTATATATAAGAAGAAGATTAGTTGTGTTTCTACATTGGAAATATTTAAAAAAATACTTGTGTTATGTTAAATGAACGATTCTGAACACAATTTTTTTGTCTGTTTGTCTGTTTATCTGTTTGTCTGTTTGTTCGCGATGGAAGCAAAAAATACTGAACGAATTTTGATTTCGGGTTTTCTATTAGAAAGGTCTTGGTCAGACTTAAAATCTGCCGTATGTTTGATTGCAATTGGTAAAGTAAAACCGGAAATATGACCAAAAAAATGATGACCGACCTCCGAGCGAGCGGAGCCGAGGGCATCAGCTATTGCATCAATATAATTGATGTACAAAGTCCGCAGAGGACAAAGTCAATATAGTTTAATGTTTTGTTTAATATTTTATGACAGTTTTAAAAGCTAAGCGATCAATAAATATTAATTTGGTAAGCGACTTTTGACGTTGACTGTACAACAATAATGTTTTTATAACTGACAACCCTATTGAAATGGCACGAGGTGTCAATGGCACTAAGAAATGGCTATGCCCAAAATGGCGTCTATAAAACTATTTAATTGAAGAATTAATATATGCTCGCAAATGATTGCCTCTGTATGGTTTCGGTGTGTAAAAATGTATGAATTATTTATGTCGTCATATATTTGCAAGGTCTAAATATAGTAGGACCTATTTCATTGCACAATAACCACATAGTTTATTGTTAAAATGGCAGGTAGCCCAAACTCTATGTGGTAAAAAGATGTACTATAGCAATACGTAAGATGAATACAAGTCATAAGTAGGCGATACCAGCTAATTAAACAGCATTTGTGGTTTTTTGTATTTTAAGGTAGCAAACAAGCATCATAAAGTTTGTATATGAACTAGAGATGTTACCGGAATGACAACCTGTATGGCGCTACGGTAGAGTGTTCGACTGCTAAATCAGCAGCATTTGTATGCATAAAAAATATTAGGTCGTTACATATGATTGCGGCAGCATGATTGCGGCAATGGTGCGGAGCGCGAGCGCGTGGGCCGCCGCCGCCTCCTTCTGCGAGCATGTAATGCTCGCGAAGGAGGTGGCGGAGCGCGCCCGGGAGAGACTTAGAACTCTCCCGGTCCGCCGAGCCCGCAACTTGCTCGCCGCGCGTCGCAGGCGACTCAGGCGCCGGAGGTCGCTTAACGACCTCCGTCCTCCATGAGCGCAGGCCTGGGGGTGGCGGGTGAGGCCACCTGTCACCCCAGCAGAAGCAGGCCGGGACGGTGGGGCGACTAGCGCCCCTCCCCCAAACCGGGGCAAGACGGGGACACCGTGGTTCCCAAACCCGAGGGGGCCATCTCGAAACCGGAGATGGCCCAGGGTCAGTCGGGGTGCGAGGGATATGCTCTATGGGCAACCTCACACTCTGTAGACCCGAGACGGCGTGCGGTTTTAGTCGGTTCAAGCCCGACATAACCGCCCCCGCTGGCACGCGGGGGGGTATCCGAAGGGATTTCCGCACGATAAAAAAAAAAAAAAAAAAAAGGTCGTTACATATGAAATTGCTGTTTTTGGAGGAAACCCAATTTTCAGTACTAACATTTTTGCAATTTTTTTAGGAATGACAAATCCAAATTTTATGATTTTTTTTGTGTATGAATGAGACAACATTAAGCTAACAAACAGAAACTTTTATTACATTCTTGAAAAGTGACAGCTGTTAAGTAAATCGAAATTTATCATCAAAATGGATAGCATTAGGAAGTACTGTTTTTGAAGATCGAATTAATTTATCAAGCGGCCAATAAAAACAAAATTTAATACAGAGTTGTAAAATCTTGAAATCAACTTTCAAACAAAATATAAATAATGGAAATAGCTATTAAATTACTGGAATAACGAACTCATGAATTTGTAAGAAAATTTCCGCAATTTCATAGGTCTATTATCTATACTTGCATTGTCTGAGTGTTTCTATGTATAACATTTATGTATGTTATTATTTAGTTATATTTTACTTTTAGTTATTTATTACCTAAGTATGCTATTGGCATTCTTGAACTTATATAACTAGCTAGTCAAACTATGCTTACTTTGGGTCTAGATAGCGCTCTGTAGTATGTCATAGAATATGATGGAGGTATGTTATAATATTTTAATTAGAAGCTTACAAATTACTTATCATTAGCCATAGATACCTTAAACTATATTTTAAATTATAAAAGGTTATAAAAAGCGGCGATTAAAACGTAAAGACATTAAAGAAAATGAAAATGTTAATAAAAAGTTTGATCTTAATGAAAATTTAAATAAGTTATGATAAGGCCTTATTTTATTACTGTATAGGTAGTTAATATAATATCATTACTGCTGGTTTGGTAGAAATATAACACTATAAATGTAACTTTTTGATAAATATCATAATTTTTAGTTTTTAGGTTTTTTGGGGTTTTGGGGTTTTGGGGTCAGGCAGCTGACGCTCACGTTAAATCCACGATAAACCAAGTGTAGAAGAGCGGTCCTCGGGCTCAAAAGTGCGAGCTATGAATACAACCGGGATTGACGCTCGGGTAATGATAATGAGGAATAAGCAAGGTGTTTTTTTTTATCAGAGGGCAAGGAGTACAGAGTAGGTCACGAGTACAGTAACCGTCACGAATTTTGAAAACAAATATAATAAATTTTACTAATTTACAGCAAAATTAATTCACATTTATGATTAATTAATGTTTCGGTCTAATACAACTGATACAGTCAACGACAAAAATGGATTAACACTGAAATATTTACAAATGTTATTTACATTGGAATACATATACCTAATAATGAATGTATAAGTAGTTTTATAATCCCCAGAGGACTGGACTTATGAAAGGTTTAAGAGCTAAACTTGACAATAAATCAGAATTTGTTAAGCCACTTTTGTCATTGACTGTACACTAAAGCCATGCCTATAAAGACATAAACTTTGGCAGAAAATTAATGAAATAAATGGTAATGCCTACTACGGCCACTATGGTAACTTTCATATTTCTCATCCTACTCATCATCCTCACAGTAATCTCTCAGTTGCGTCCAAAGTTATGTTGTTATGTATCGGTTTTTCTGAGAGCAACTGCCGTCTGAACCCTGAGAGCAAAGCCTGTGCCAGAGCCTCATCCATCGTTTAGCTGGTGCACTGTAGTCAGTGCACCAGTTAACATCACTTGCTAGTGCAAGTGATGTTAGCTAAGGACTCAAGGAATGTGCAGTGTTCTTCGGGATAGGAAGGCAGATAGGGGAATCAATTGGAATAGCTTTTCGGAACACTCACCGTGGTATAGGCGATAGAAAATTAATAATAATACTAAATTAATTTTCAAAAACCTTAATACAAAGTGTCCATCTCCAAAAAAAAATAAAACAAAATACCATTTTGGATAATACTCCAATATTAGAGACAGAGTTAACGTCTGTGTCTGTGCTTGTAATAACTGTATTACAGACACTGGCGCCTTCTCCTTTACAGGTTCATAAATATCAAGATTGTTACGAACTGTTTGTGACCTGAACTACTGTTTCCTGTAATTACAAATTCGTTTTGGTAAATATTATACTAATATTGTCGAAGGTATACCCAATAGATTATAACTGCCCAGGAGGCAATATCTCTACGCTACTGCAATGGCTCTACAGCTTAATAAGTACTCAGCAGATATTTCAGTTAGGATTGAGACTGAAAACTTTCTTAGTGTGTAATTCAGCAGTGTAAAAGAAATGGGTTAACGAGGGCGAACAAACTACATTCTTAACGATAAATTAGTTACATATCGTAACGCACCACGTTTTCCACCCACGCGAACATCACACAGAGTACAATCCGAACACATTTGCAAGTCAAGCAGCGAACGAACGTGACGTAGCAGGAAACACTTATATTATTACCAAGTACGGAAGAATATATTATATGTACGTAGGCGAGTTCGTGTATGGAGAAATGGTGTTAAGTCATTTACATTACGGAATGGAATTTGTGTAACTAGCCTACGCGGTGTCACATGCCCTAGTTTTAGATCAATCCTATTTTTTTCAACCGATTTAAAAAACGGAGAGTTAGGTTTGTTAGAGGATAGTCTGATATAGTTATATAAATGTGGTTATAATCTTACATCTCCAAAGCATTTTCATGATATATTGTCTTATTTTAGGTATATAGACCTGACGGACATACCACCTTGTTGACAATTGAGTTGAAATTACGAAAGCAGTACAAATCAAGAGTGCTCTAAGAAATGAACTGTTAGACCTGAAGATAAGTAGCCAAACTACCATATCCAACAAGCGATTCAATAATTTCACGTTGCTTCAAATTTGCTTCAATATCATTGTATTTTTGAAAACTATTGTATACCTTATACATTATTTTTAGGAAAATGCATTGGTAAATAGAGACGTTTCGACTCTGACAATGCAACTCCGTTTGTGAATGCAGCTTTATGCTAAAAGTTGGTATAATATTGCTGTGCGTTCATCAAGTATTTTAAAAATACATTAATGTAGTCTTAGGCCTCAATTCACCCGAAACAATCGAAAACTATCATTGAAGTGGACTATGAAAATTTCTCAATTAGATTTAAGGAAATATAAAAAAAATTGCGAACTTACTGAACTATGATTAGCATAACATAACATAACAACATAACATAGCATCACGCCTGTATCCCCGAAGGGGTAGGCAGAGGTGTATTACACACCCACGATTCGCCAGTTATGTTAAGGTCCCAAAGTTTTTTTTTTTCGGGGCGAGCCTATTCCCATCTACCAGGCACATTATTAAGCGAGCGATAATTAACATTTATTAATGTATTTCTGTAGTATTCAAGGTTACTTAATACTTTCGATTTAAATATCGGATATCAGTTTTACCGGTAAAAAGTATCCAATATCGTTTTTTTACGGGTACTAAAAATTTATGGTAAGCAATTCCCGTAGATTTTTTTTAGTAGAAACTGACTGAATAATAAAACTAAACCTTCAATGATTGCCATGCCAGTCAAAAAATATCAAAATTTAGATAAAATCCTCTACACAAATACATATCCATACTAATATTATAAATGCGAAAGTAACTCTGTCTGTAGGTCTGTTACGCTTTCACGCCTAAACCACTGAACTTATTTTGATGAAATTTGGTACAGAGATGAACTAGAGCTTCGAAAAGGAAATAGCTACCATTTGTCGCGAAAAAAAGGCTTGAAGGGGTTGAAATAGGGGATGAAAGTTTGTATGAAATCTCGTCATTTTCACGGATATCGTCATGAAACTTTGTATTATTTTAGGTAGTTGGTAATAATATAAATATGCTATAGAGCGTTTTTGAAATTTCGACCATTGTGGGGATGAAATAGAGGATGATAGTTCGTATGGATGTCCACGCGCGATAACCGCCATCTGCGCGGGTGGAGCCACGGGTAACAGCTAGTAAGAAAATAAAATCATTACACGAACTTCGAACAACAAACAAAATTTAAAAAAAGGTAAATCTAATTTGCATTATCTGTGATCTGTTTTTCGTTTTATCGATAGGGCACGCAATTAGTGTCGGCCGAGTCAAAGTCCCGCGATATCGATGAATCGCACGACATTCGGAGACAAAACGTGATCCTATCGCGAAACGACTCTGATTCATGTAGGGTGAGCCCTCGAATTGAAAAAAGTATTTGTAGAAACGAATTTGTAGTTGTAAGGTTGTTTTAGTTAAGTTTAATATGAACATTTAGATAGGTATATGTTGATGATGATGCAATATAACCGATTAGTTTTAATTTGACGGCCTCTGTGGTGTAGCGGCAGTGCATTCGACTGCTACGACAGAGGGCGTGGGTTCGAACATGAATATGTCTATTTGCATTGGTCTGGGTGTTTCTATGTATAATATGTATGTATGTAGAAAAAAAAAGTATATAAGTATGTTTATCCGCATTATGGAACCCGTAACACAAGCTAGTTAAACTATGCTTACTTTGGGTCTAGAAAGCGCTGTGTAGAATGTCGTAGAATATTTATTTATTTATTTTAATAACAATTATAGGTACTACATCCCTTGTGGTGGCCAGGTGAGGCCGCCGGTGCGGTGGGGCGACTAGCGCCCCTCCCCCAAACCGGGGCAAGACGGGGGCACCGTGGTTCCCAAACCCGAGGGGGCCATCTCGAAACCGGAGATGGCCCAGGGTCAGTCGGGGTGCGAGGGATATGCTCTATGGGCAACCTTACACCCCGGCGTCTGAAGACCCGAGACGGCGTGCGGTTTTAGTCGGTTGAAGCCCGACATAACAGCCCCAGCTGACCGGCGGGGAGGGGGGTATCCGAAGGGATTTCCGCACGAAAAAAAAAAGGTACTACATCCCTAATATACCAAATTAATTACCTGCAAGGTGCATTGGTCGAATGTGTAGCATACTTTTTCATTTGAAAATTTATCCTGCGTATCCTTTGCTTACAAGAACATAGATAATATATATATTTTGAAAAATATTGACATTTCTAGCATAAAATCTACAAATTTATAGGCATGCGTAAATACACAGCAATTAATACTTAAATATAATCTTGCTACTTACCTTAAGACTTACATCGAATGGAGCTGATTTTACCTACTTAGATTGCGAAGAAGATTTCGCTCTTTTGCTCGTAATGTGATGCTAATTTATATATTATTTAAACTATCTTTCTAACTTCTATGACACCACCAATTTTCACCGAGTCACTTATTTTATACTTATATATACTTGAAATTCCTTGAATGATTCATTTAAATGATTGCAGGTATCTGCCCTGGCAGATATAACCCATGTATCCTTGTCTGTCACCAAATAATTCTGGGAAGACTTGCGAATACGTCATCAATGTCCAACATGTACGTCAGACGTGACAACTAAGAGGCATGTTCATAAACACATGCAAATTTTTTCCTGTTCAAATTGCTTGTAAGACAATGAGAAAAAAATATGGTACTTACACATTATTGTACTCGGACATGACAACAGGGCCCACAGTATAATGATTATAAGCCATAATTTTTATATATCAAGTTATAATTTAAATTTTGAATGTTAAAAATCATTAATTTTTCATTGGATTCAGAGGTTTTGCTTGCAAGGTCTTGACATTCCAAACGTGATTTTGAGTCTTCATTAAATATATGGTGTAAACTACTTTCCTTTACTCGCTGTTACAATTTTAGAACCCTAATTCAACTTGGAAATACTACTTTCAAACTTTACAAGTATACCATTTTCAAACCATGTACTTAGTAACTATGACCCATGAGAGTATTTCTGACAAGCGACTTTATGTTCAAACATAAATACTTTTCCTTTACATTTCTCCATCCAACAGGTATAACACCCCACCTGTACCTAACTAACTCCCAATTTTCCACCACCGTCATCAATCCTTCCATACCAAAAGCAATTTATTTTATAATTTTATTTATTATTATTATATTTTATTTATAAATTTTTATAAAGTAGAAAACGATCACTTTCTACTATTTAACACCCGAAAGCTGCAACCCTATCAATAAACAGTTTAAATGGTTTAATTCTTGCGCGGACGCAGTTCGGCCATTGGTCGGCGGATCGCGACGGGATTGGCTGGCCGGTCGGCGGCGAGTACAAAGCGACAGAGAGGCGGTGTCCGAGTTGCAGTGGCTGTGAATGTCCGAAGCTCTATGAATATGGATCGACTTGTTTATGTTCGTAGAGTTGCTCTGAAAATTGCAGGGCTTATATTACATGTTTTTGGAGGAAACTGTTATGGCTTTTGGGTGTCTGTTTAAGTTAATAAACAGTATTTTGATAGTTGGGTACTTATGGAATTTAATGGAAAAGAGTTTAACTATAAAATGATCATATATTTTTTATAAGTTTATTTATATTAATAAAGAAATTAACGAGGACTTTAAAAATTATGTCTGTTCTTATTTTATCGATTTTAATCTTTTTAAATCATCTACCTAGCATAAGACACATCGCCTTAAGATGTATTAAGATGAGAAGGAGGTTTTAAGAGTTCAAGTCCCGTCTTGGATATTGACTTTTTTTATTGAAAATTTAGTTGAAAATTATTTAAAATTAAATTGAAATTTATTGAAAATTTGCATAATAATTACCACAAAAAAGTTCAATATTTCTAGTATTCAACAATAGACTGTCGTCAGTATTTCAAAATTCAAAATCATAGACGATGACGTAACAGGAAGTGATGTTCTCATTAATTTATTAGAGTTTGAGCAATTAGCAATTAAGTAAAGCTATCGAGATAAACAACGACATGATCAGCTCGAGTGCGTTTCGCTGTAGACTATAATTAAAACGCTACGTATAGACAATTAATAGCTCAATGATCGATTAATACACCTACCTACATTGCAAAATATCTACTAACGAAGCGAATTTTCTAGAGCAGATAATTTATGTTTCATTGGAAGAACCTAGATATTATGGAACTTGGGATCACATACCGCTTTTTACTGTAGAAACTGTATGTATTGAGGTTTTAGTTGTCCTACTGCCTACTGGGGAGTACTTTTAGTAAACTTTCACATTTATAATTTGAGTAGGAACTGATATTATAAATGTGAACGTTTGTGAATATTTGGAGGGATATTGGACATTTATAACTCAATCACGCTCAAACGGCTGAATTAATCGAGCTGCAATTTGGTACAGGGATAGAATAGTCTGGACTAACACTCAAGGCTATTTATCCCTGGTACAGATTCATATAGGTTGAGGGAATAGGTTCCGAATTTCATGCGGATGGAGCCACGGGCAACAGCTAGTTAGAAAATAAATTGATACAAAGTAATCACCTTCACGTTTCTGTGTTGAAGACTTTTTATGTTTTTTTGAGTTTCTTCACATGAGCGCTAATTCCGGTTGCATCCAAATGCATTTTGCAGCCTAGGGTAGCATACATGGGCAACCTTACACCCCGGCGTCTGAAGACCCGGGACGGCGTGCGGTTTTAGTCGGCTCAAGCCTGACATAACCACCCCCGCTGGCCGGCGGGGGGATATCCGAAGGGATTTCCGCACGAAAAAAAAGGGTCCATTCTCCAACTCCTCCTTACCATGGTATTTTTATTTTAGTTTTGCAGGAGCGACTGCGATTTGACCCTCCAACTTCGAAATGGAAGTATGATTCGAACCTGTAAACTCATCATTATCTTAGCGTTATTCCCGGTAGCATCCGAGGCTTTGACTTCGGAGCCTTTCTCCTCTTGGTATGTCTTTTATGGGAGAGACTGCCGTCTGACCTCCCAACCGGACCTCTTCCGTCAAGTAGGTCCACTGGCTAGTAGGTTGACTCCACCACGAAGGTCGTGCTGAAACTCCATATACCGATAATTGCAATAAAGAAATTCGAACCTGTTACTTATCTCTTGATTGCAATTCATCGATTAAGATGATTGATTTTCAGGATGTAATCATAAATCCTGGTTTTTAGTTTTAAGTTAACTAACTTGGTATTATGGGCATGGATGTACCAGGAAATCATAAAAAGCAGAAGGAAAATCCTGTCTGTGTGCGGACGTGACTCAGCGGCATGTGCAGACGCACTGCTGTAGGTAAGCGACTGTCAAGTAAATGTAAATACAGACGTGCTCATATTTGAGTTCTATAAATTTTACTTTACGTACGACTTGACGTCATAAGGGATGACTAGCATGCTGGTCTCAATATCGGGGATGAAGACCGTGCGAAGTGGAGAAGAAAAAGTAGGTAAGAGGACCCTGGGTTACAAAGTGCAACCGGGGTGCATTTACCGGTGATACTAATTAAATACATAAATAAATTAATTAAATACAATAATTGTTTAAAAACGTAAAAATACTACTACTACAATGACGAGATTTGAAGGAATTAGAATTTCACAAGATTCTGCCCCATATTATCTACAGGCTGGAAGATGAAGCAAGGGGTCTGCTTCTTACCTAGTTGTTGATGGGTAGACCTTTTCATTGGACTTATAATGAATTCGTGCATGCTGTGAATTGATTGCAGATTATATTAGGACAAAACCAATCATTCACAGCCGAATATCGAAGTTAGTATTAAAGTATCACAGTAAAAAGTAAAGGTAAACGCGAAATATATCTATATTTATCAATATTGTAATAATAATAGTTTAATATAATTGTAATTTAAATCCGTTAAACGACCTACGTTTAACACCACTACCTACTTCGTATTTGGAAGATGCTAAGCTGTTTTGTATGACTACACGATAGAGCCCTATAAATTGTTATGTCAACCAAATACGTTTTAACTGTAGACCAAAACGAATGATTGTTTCTATAATAGAAAATCTAAACTACGATATTAAAAACATACCTACCTGACGCATAATATTATACTAGCCTTTCGTGTTTATAAATACGCGATAGGTGACGACACAAAAATACATAAAAACAGCTATAATATCGTCCAAATACGGCTATACCATTCGGAATTTTTTGAATAGCCTTTCCCTACGAATTTAATTACACTTTTATATCTTTCCTGAAATCTATGACACTGCCATTACATACGTCAATTGTCACCATAAATGCCGACAGGAGCCGAACACACCCGAATATAGTCGAACCGTTTCAAATATGGCCGCACGCATTCCGATTGCATCTAATAACCTCAAAATCAAATGCAAAATGGCGTATTGAATAAATGACGCCGCTTCGTTTAGCATTCCTACATGCCATATGTGTGTACGCATTTTCATTTGGGGCCATTGTCTTGGCAGATATTAGTATTGATTTCAATAAATAAATTAATCGTATGCCTTCGCAAATAGCATCGGTTTGGCACGCGACGTAGGACAAACGATGAATCGATAAGTTCTCGATTGTGCTCGTATGGGTTGTCTGGATACTAGTGATATTAAAACGTTTGACTCATGTCTCATACGTGAGCCAGGCCAATAGCTTCCATGCAATTTTCATTGTAAACAAACTAAGCAAATAACTTTACAATTACCAACATAATTTAGGTACATAGCTGAGCGTCTAGCCGCTTGTACAATCCTTCGAATCTTAGTCAATTACTGTACGTGCGATGTCTTGCAATGAATGGTTGCTTTCATTAATTGTTTTCATTTCACAGTCTCATTCATAGAGATCCTGGTATGGTTTGCTATAAATCGGTACACGTATCTGTGTTGTAACATTTATTATAAATCGTTATTTAACTCAACGTAACGAACAGGTGTGAAAACATTTGCATATCTTGAAAATTCACAAAATAAGGTTTTTCAAGATCTTCAAGATCTACAGTAGAATAAATTTTACCATAGTACCTAACTAATAAAGGTTTAAGCAGTTAAGATATTTACCTAAACCATTCATATAAATTTAACAAATTTCATGCATTATCAAATCTAATCCTGAAACACAAGTTTGCAAAACTTAGTTCAGGAGAAGAAGCAACAATTTGTGATACTTTTTTTTTAATGGGACTGATTCCACCCTCACTACGACTACTGTAACTCCTGTACACCAGGATCAACCGTAGCGATCTACCAACACACCAAGTAATGACACTCAGGAAATCCCAGGGAAAGTTAAACGCTCTTGGAACCCGCATCAAAAGTAATCAGAAATAAATTGGAGGTATAGTTATGTTGAAAAGTTTACATACGACCAGTGGAGCGGTATCGGTTTTAGTCGGTTCAAGTACTATATTTCCAAAGTATATGATGGGCAGTTTGGTCATACTTAAAATAAAGTGTTGAACACTGACAAATTGGCGATTCAACTAGCTTAAACGAATGCAGCTTGCTCTGAAAGTTACCAGAAAGAAATTGAATGACAGAGTCATTCACCTCAAGCCATGTCATCTCCAGTCACTGGCGAACATCTGGAAAAAACTGGTAAAGATGGCGCCCCTTAATTGATAATTTCCAACGATGCTGGCATTAATCTATAAGGTCTTCATATACATCTTTCTGTTGGTTGAGCTGTCTAACGATTCTATAGCGATCTCTTTCGTGTTTCTGAACCTCAAGATCGACCAGAAGCACACCTGCTAGCAACGGTAAAGCTTTGGTGCTAACTTACCTATAAGCCTGTCACAAGAATATCAACGCGAGACGTTGACTTTACATACAGGCACTCCATAATACATACATACATAAAGCTCCATACTACAGCGTATTAAGAGAAAGATTCCTATGTCGCTTTCGATACCCTTGATAAGGCGTAAAAGCTTTTTTGGATTTTTCGACCACTGTTTTGATGGTCCACTGGTCTGAGTTTTTCTATGTATATGTATGTATTTACAAAAGCAAATGTACCTTAGTACCTATCTATAATGTATTTTCATTCTAGAACCCATATCACAACCTAGTTAAGCTGTGATTAATTCGAGTCAAGATAAAGCTGTGTAGTATATCGTAGAATAGATTTAAAAATTAAAAGCCAACTTGACTTAAACAGGCCAGGCTAACAAGGAGTCCTTTGCCACGGTTTATGATTTTAATCTACTTAAAGTTAATCACTAATCATTTACGTTAAGTGGTATAAACAAGATACAGCAACCTACTTGTTGCAACTTGCCGGCACTAGGTCACGACCACTCTATCTGCCGCGATTTGTATCTGAAGCCTCTGTAAACACCCACGGCACGTCAACACTTAACAATTCGAAATAAACTATATTCTGCTATGAATTCAAAGTGTATTTATAGCATTAAGACAATTTTGAGGTGTGTCTATTTCTATATAGTCACGCCTGTACATCCGCAGGGAAGGTAAAAGTGTATTTTTTAACCGCCGACGAAAAAAACAACGGGGTTTTGCAAGGTTTGACGTATCTGTGGCATCGTAGCTTCCGAAAGGATGAACCGATATTGATTTTATTGTTTGAAAGGTGAATTAGCGAGTGATCTGCTATGTCGTGGGTTTTTATTTAAATTTTTATTTAATTTGTTCTATTCATTCAAAAGAGTATTAGTGCCCAAAATTTCTAGTATTCCCGCTAACCTCTCCGGCTAAGCTAAAATGCTTATGTTAAGAGTGAGTTTAGGTCGGTAGTGTCATGGCCAGGATTCGAACCCGGGACCTCTCGATCGTAAGTCAAAATCTTTAATCACTAAGCTACAGACGCTTTAACTGCCTCTGTGCCGTAGAGGTAGTGGATTTGACTGCTACGACAAGGGGCGCGGGTTCGATTCCCGCTCAGTGCAAATATTTGTATGCATGAATATGTCTATTTGCATTGGTCTGGGTGTTTCTATGTTTTTTTTTACGTGCGGAAATCCTTTCGGATACCCCCCCGCCGGCCAGCGGGGGTGGTTATGTCGTGTATCGACTAAAACCGCACGGTGTTCTCCCAAAGTGTCCGTTGCCGGGCACCCCGGGTACCCATAACACAAGCTAGTTAAACTATGCTTACTTTGGGTCTAGAAAGCGCTTTTTAGAATGGCATAGAATATTTATTATTATTATTATCTATTCGTCAGCTATTTTGTTTAACCTAATACTGACGTTAACCCTCTTCCCTGTTTTCAATTCTCCTCCTTTTTTTTTTTTTTATATTTAGGACACGTCAATTTGACTTCACCTCGCCTGATGGTAAGCTGAAGGTAAAGTCTCAGGAAAGAGGGTCACCTTTACATACACGTACCATGTTAACTATGGTGGCACTCAGCTTGACGGCCTCATCAAAAGAGGATTGTCGTCGCAGCACCGCGTGACACCCACCGGTCCCACTAGTGCTGCGACCACAATCCCCCTGCCCGGCTATGCACTTGCTGATCCCTGAACGTAATCAAACCGAAATTAGATTACTATGGAGGGTTTTTCGCAATCGTGCCGGGTGGTACCCACCCGGCCCAATTTTGTGACAAATTTGTGTCATCAAATTTCTACCACCAGCCAAATTTCTGCTCTTTTCCTTTTCCTTTCCTTCCCATCAGCAGGTTGCAGTGACACCTTTGGTGAAAAACTAATTCATAGGTACTTATAGGTAACCGCTTAACATTGAGTGAGTCATATGCCTATTTGATACCTTGGTAGTCCAATCAACGGAATTTAACTAACACTAAAATATTTAAGGCCCTTTTTTACATTTAAACAGAAGCATGTATCAATAACTAATGTATAAGTTATTTGTTTTATAGAGCTCAAAGCTAATATTATTACCTATTTAATAAGAATTATTTATATAAGAAGTGTAAGAGCTAAGGTCAGCAATAAATTAGAATTTGTTAAGCTAGTTTTGACAAATATTAGTCACAAAACGTGGCAATAATTGCTTAAAATACTTCAAATCATACTTTGAGAACCTACTTACTACACGAAATAAAAGTTCCTTGAGAATTTTTCTTTAGAAATTTATTGTGGTTCTTAATGACATTATCTTCCGCCAGCGGGAATTTAATACGAATTTGCCATGAATGACGTCGCCATTGACCACACAAGTTTTCTTTTTAAACCAGAGACAAAAACGTCAACGAGTCATTTCGTATTCGGCCGGCAATAACAGCTGTCAATTGCACTTTTAAGCACGGAGTAAATTGGCGGGAATGTGAAAACTTAACATTAAATTTGTAGTTTTCGTAAGTATTTTTATACGTCCAAATAAACTTTTTAAAGCTACTGGCACTCATAAATTGGTTGTGAATAATGACTTCTATGTAAACTACTAGACAAGGTGTTCAGAACAAAAATTATGTTACGGTTCTGGGGTTAAGGCGGAAACGGGGGAGGGGTACGGGACGCAGACACTAGTTAAATTAGTTGATAAATTTAGAAGTTGATTTGACTCTTTCGCTTAGACTATGCGTTTTTTTTATGGAAGTCGCCACGGTTACCCGCGGCAAGCGGGAATGTTTATGTCAGACGCGAACCGACCAAAACCTCACGCCGTCTTGGGTCTTTCTTGCCGAGGTGCAAGGTGACATTCACAATTATTTCAGCTGATAAGGTAACCAACATAACTTGCTTTTAGGCAGAATTAAGTTTGCCAGGTCAGCTAGTTATGCATAAAAGATATTGGTTGCAATTAGTTCTGACATTCATAAATTAGCTTCAAATTGTAAAAAAATGCAAATGTTAAATATTGTGAACAGTAGGTATAACACCCATTAACTACTGGCTTCTATATGGACTTTTGGTAATAAACACTATCTGTGGGAAAAAAAATGGTTGGTAATTGTATTAATATTCAAAACTAGTTACTAACAGGTTAAGTAGTTATGGGGAAAAAAAACAATTATGATGCGAAAAAGTTGGGTAGGTAAGTACCCATTAATTTACAAACCACTGTAAATGTTTAATAACTTTATTTGTGAAATACGTCATAACTTAAATTACTAGTAATAATCGCAAAATATAATTTATGAACCTATGTAGGTAGTTAAAGTTCATTTTTTACTGTTCAGCATTGTTATGTCGACGATCCACGGGGCGGGTGCAGTAGAACGATCGACTCCTAAGTCAGAGGTGACGGGTACGAATTCCAGTCAGTGCATATATTTGTATGCATAATATGTATATTTATATCAATCTGGGTATTTCTATGTATAATTTGTAAGTATTTACAAAAAAAGAGTATCCAAGTAGGTATGTTTATCTGCATTATAGAATCCATGTTACAAGCTAAGCTAACTAAACTGCGCTCACTTTGGGTCTAGATAGCGCTGTTTAGAATGTCCTAGAATGTTTATTATTTAAGATGGAACCGAATCGACTCGCACTTGATCCATTTTTTATACCTAAGCAACGTAAACGAGAAGCTGAAGTGTCACGTCATTTGACAGCGAGAACCCATTCAAATATAATAAATTGCTTACTGACGGGTACTCGTAGTAGGTAAGTACGCTAATTGGTAAGTTCAGGTAACTGCTTATTGTTGTTGAAAGAGATGCGATGATTGGAAGCCGTTAGCAATACGACCATTAAGAATTCACAAAAACAGATCTGAATGAAAAAAAAACGCTGTAGTGCTAATCACACCGCTGCCGAGCCATTTCCCACTTCAGTTGGGGTCGGTTAGACTGGATCTAACTACGAAAGGGCCGAACTTCAATATATTATTATTATTTTCCGGTTGAGCGACTGCCATCTTACCTCCACAAACCACTGGCGATATCGAAGATCTGAAGTTAGACCACGTTGTCGGACTTTTTAGGGCTCTAACTACCTGTAACGAATGCCACTGATATTCGTATGGCACCCGGGACCGACGTGGGCTTGTGCTCTCCGAGGCACGGAGGTATATCAATGTATTAAGAATGTACACCCATCCTAAGACTGACCTGCGTCACTGGGAACCACGCAGTGTTTTACAAAATTCGATTGTTCATATCGCGATGCAGGTTGCATTTTGTAACGTAGTAAGGTTTGAAATCGCTAGATGGCGTTCGTTACATAATACTGTTGCTACACCCCCTAGTGATTCCTAACTTTTGCGTTTTATCAAACGGATATGCAAATCGAAATCGAGTCTCTTTGAAATAATTAACACATAGATTTCATAAATCAAACAATATTAATATTTGCCGACATCTCGAGTGTGGAGTATCGATTAATTCGTAATATCAATTTGTCGTCGTATATATACGTTCGCCTACTTACAATAACATAATGTATTCGCCTCTCGATCCTACGTAGCGGGCGTAGGCGAATACTGTGATTGACACATCTTGGTACTTGAACTGTCAAAATGGCATGGGTTACATTACAATTTTTTATACCTATGTATAGACTTCTTTAATTGTGGTGTAGTTACAGTAAAAAGACTATATTTTATTAAATTTTTTGTCCAACTAAAGGAAGTGATTAAGCTTTACCCAATGAATTTCATGCAGTAAATCGTGATAACCTCATTTAGTTAGACTCAACGGCGGATTTCACTGGTGAGATCCGCCCTTCACCAGCAAATAGGTAAGAGCACGGGCTGCTTAATGGTAAGCGATTATAATTATCAGTCCTCTCTTCCTAGTTGCTTCCAAAGCTTGCGATCTGGGCCCGGGATTTGCTTACACTTAGGAAGTAGACTTCAACAATTTTATTTATTATGGCCTTTTCGGGAGCGACTGCTGTCTGACCCATCCAACCCCGAGAGGAAAGCCTGTACGGCGCTTCATCCTTTATTAGCAGATATACCTTTCAGGAGAATCCACCTATCAGCATCAGCAGGCTATCAGGTAAGGTTGACCGCAGCCCCGAAGATCTTCGTAGGGGCCATTAAAACCCTATGTTAAACTATATGAGAAATTGTCTCTCAGACCTACGATCAAAGTCATATTTCCATATCGTACAAAACGCAATCAAAACTTGGTAAGCGGCATTTGTATAGTTACACAAACCATGCTAACTATAGTTAACTATAGTAGGACCAAGTGTCGTGACCCTATTGCGTGTGTGAGTCATGTTCACGGCGCGTGCGCAGCACTTTGAGGTTTTAAATTTCGAATATTCGAATTTGCATTAAGTTGGAACGATAAGGCACGGTACGATCGCATTAGATTATAATGCTCATGGCAGTCGCCATGAAATGGTAAATCATAAACTAGCACGTAGTTATTGAAAACATAAAAGTTTTCTAGACCTCACTGAAAAAACGCAGACGTTTATTTCAATTTCGAACAGTTTTGGAATTAATCGAGATTCTAGCAGTTTTAATTAGAACCATTTGAAAAGTACGCTTGTGCGGAAACGTTTTTGGGTCCGGTGGAGGCGATATGCAGGCATTTGTTACCCACCTAGCCTGGCGGTCGTCGGTAGGAGGAGTACACTGGCTTGACGTCTTAGAAGATGACATGCGTGCGGTTGACATCCCCGTAGGTCTTAGTGAGGCCTCATACACCTAATAACTCGATAATAATATTACAAAACATTCTTAGAAGTCCTTGTCAAATCTCAGGTTTCAACACCAAAAAGCGCTGAATACCTTCAGGCTTACAAGTTAACTGAACCTTTAATCAGGCATTTATGTATATGGCCAACTCAACACTAAACTGTCCGCCCACAGATATAGGTATTGCAGTAATCCGCAGTAAAGATTTCATCTTCCGTATTATGAATTAATATAATTGCCTTCGCGCTGTTTCCAAATTATAAATTTGACGCCGCAATGTCTAATAATGACCTCAACAGATTTAGCAACTTTTTGTTGCCCATCTGTTTGATTAGTGTCACTTAGTAAATTGACTTGCTTGTCTATTTTACACGTTTAGAACAGTATGTATGTTTCAATGGTGAGTAATATTTCAATGAATATTTCATTCAATTCTGGCCTAATAGGGCTCTATAATTAGGCTATTAGGGCTCTAATGACGTGATTTTCGTGGTATTAAGCACGCGCTTCATAAGAGTATGAGATTTTAGTGCTTGGCTCTGAGTATTCTGACATAACATAATCGACCTGCTTAATGTCCTTATTGGTGGTAACTAGATATTTCGACAAGCACCTTTGCTGCAGTTGATTAGGTAGCCCAGAAAGCTTTTGGGTACCCTACTAACCCTAGGCCTAGCAACACAAAACAGGCATGGAATAATTGGATATATTCTGATATCAGCTGCACATCGCTAGGGCATTTGATTATATTGTGCCCTTCTTTTCTTGTGTTCACAGGAATTGTTCGAGACCATGGTCTTCTGCGTCTAGTTTCTATAATCACACTACTCACTCTCACACTTAAAAACTAGAATGGCTAGGTACTATATGGTTTGAACAGACTTCTAAGCTATGGTCTTTGCAAATTGCAAATGGTTTCAAAAAAAAAATACGGTCGGATATAAATCTTCAAAAGGGATTCCCGAGTCGAGTAAAAATTGATTTTAACGCTCGGTAAGCGAATGGATCTTACCGACATTAAGGACACGACACTACCGATTATTTATAAAGGCAATTTCTTTTTTAAAATGTATAAAATTCTGTTGCCCGTTTACACAAAAGTTTCGTGTCTTTAGTCAAGGTATTTCACGGGAAGACACTTTATATAAAATGTACTGTATCTCTTTTAGTATTCCGTATCTTCTTTTGGATCTTGCATAAGTAGCAGAGTGCGGAGGCCATAACGTATTACTTTAGTTAAATAACAGGCGATATTCCTAACTAACGAGTCTATTATACGCAGCGTGGGCTCAATGGTGCGAAGCTAGTTGTTTCAGTAATTACATAGTACTAATTGAAGCCTAGTTACACCAGGTGTGTTTGTATTTTGAATAATTTGATAGTTGTTATTATTTGCAACGTAAAAATCGGAATTCTTTCGCAGCCCTTCTAAAACATGGCTAAACTTTTTTTGAAAATACATACATACATATTATAATACATACAAACACCCAGACCAATGCAAATATAGATATTCATGCAAGCAGTTTCAACACATCATCGTTTTAAAAATATGAAGGCTCTACACTCGCATATTGAAGTGATAAGGCGATAAGGTCAGGCCACCATTTTTGATATACGCAAATGTTACACTTAGCCTCGCTAAATCAATCCTTATAGCAATAAAAGCGTGTATGACGCCTGCGTACCACACTTTGAACAAAAGTTTAAACAGATCGTAATCAAATTTTTTTTTTAATGAAAATGGCTGGAATAGGCCCTACCAACATCCTTAAGGCCCTAGCCAACCTCGAGTCGGTGCACCTGCTAAACAACAGACGAGGTTTTGACACAGGCTTTCCTCTCAGGGTTGAGAGGTCAGACGGCAATCACTCCCGGAAAAGCCGATCCAATCCGAGCCAATCAAAAACAATAACTGGCCATGCAAACTTGGACGCAACTGGGAAATCGCTATGAGGATGATGAATTAAATTTGAATTTCTGGGATGGCTGATGGGCTGAAATGGACACGATTATAAATTTTCACCAATTAACAATCTAAATTCCACCCCGAAGGGGATCACCCTTATTTAGTGTTTAGGGGAATTCCTAATGCTCATTTAGGTGTGGAACTTCAGTGCACAATTTTAGATTGTACCCGAGTCTTACTGCTACCTATTATAAATGTGAAACTTTGTTTGAATGGATGTTTATTATCCACTTAATTACGCCAGAACGGCTAAATGGGCCTGGATGTAGTTTGGCGCACAAATTGTCTATAATCTAGAATAGCACACAGGCTTTTTATCTCGGGAATTTGTTTGAGGTTAGATAGAATCTGCACCACTGATTGGTCACCTCTTTCGGTAAAAGTTATAATTTAAAGGTACATTCTGAGATTTTAGTTAAACTTAACAAGCCTTGCCTGTGAAGGTTACCGTCCAGAAAAGGAGTGCCAGAAAAACAAGTAATTACTTGCGAAGGAGGAAATTGTGATGTCCAGCTACTCATTTCCCAAGAGACTACCTCCCATATCGATGCAGCCTTTTAAGATTTTCATTATAGCTGTGCCAATTTATCCTATTACGCCCCAATCAAACCGAAATATCCCGTGTCCGTTTAGAAATAAGACTGTTTACAATGGCAAATAACAGTTGGTTCTTCGATATCAGATGTGACAAACTGAATTAATTGTATTATTATAGTTGACATGAGTAGAATTTTAATATGTTAGTCGGTAATTCTTTTTGTTCGAGTTTCCTAGAAGAGTTTTGTGTTATTCCATGTGTGTTTGAGGACGATGTTCGAGGAATTCGCCACGGTATGAATACGTCTAGGATGCGTTCGGCTATCAGATGGAATCTTTTGACGTTAGAATTTATTTTTGAAATAAATAAACTAGCTTACTTATAGGAAATTTATTAATAACTATTTACATTTCAGAGAACGTTCTTTCGAATCTTGAGCTGAAGTCTGAGACGGACTTAGTCGTAGACTTACTTTCAAAATATTTATTAAACTTTTATTGTACACTTCACATCCCGTCATTAACATATTCTTCCTCTATTACTTAAAGGTTTGCTGGGAGAGAACTCATTAATATGAGTTGAGTTGAGTTATGAGTAGTATGAGTAACTTAATAGTTAAGCTCACCTTTGTACATTATTTATGTATTATCTATGTGTTCATCTGTATTGCTTTCTTGTGTGTACAATAAAGAATATGAACATAGGTACTGTTAAATTTTCTGTCTAAATACGGGGGTGGACGGGTCCAAGACCATCTATTAGTACCAATAAATGTAATCAAATGTGCATTTGTTTGTATTTCTGTACATAACTTTTGACCTTTCACTTTTGATTCATCTTACTACCTTTTTTTTTCTTTTTTTTTTCGTGCGGAAATCCCTTCGGATACCCCCCCCCCCCCCGCCGGTGAACGGGGGCGGTTATGTCGGGCTTGAACCGACTAAAACCGCACGCCGTCTCGGGTTTACAGCCGGGGTGTAAGGTTGCCCATAGAGCATATCCCTTATCTCATCTTACTACCTATTAATATAAACACGCGTTGCTTTGGTTTTGTAGAGCGTTTGCTCTATCATACATCGGACTGACAGTTTGATACCATTATAGAGTAAGTAAAACCGTTTGAGTTTATGAAATGTTAAAAGTATACCTTCGATACTTACACATATCAACACTGTCTCGGAAGATTTTACATTCATAGATGTACATAGGTAATTAAAACAAATATGAATTCTAGAAAATGTTTTTAATACGTACCAAATTATTGATGGCACATTTTTATTTTTGATATCAAATTTAAATTTAAAAAAAAGATCGTAAACCGTGGCAATATTCAGTGTGTAAAATATTCAGTGTTGAGCTGTACACGTACAAAATGGAACTCACTCTCCCGTCCGACCACAGATTACACAATATTGGTCCGACTTGAAAATCAAAACCAACGTACTATTAGTATAAATTATGTAGGTACCTACTGATTCATTGTAATTATACGTAGCTATATCAACATCTAAAGAGATTAGCCCAATAGAATACTAACTTATTAACAGCACAAAGTAAACACAAAAAGAATACATAGAAAATAAATTTAGAAGCTCCTACATTTGGCAAGTTGCCTTTCACTCCTAATGTAATTTTATAATTACAACCACATCCTAACAGGCATATCGTTGACATTTCCCACCAGAACCAACGTTTTTGGTGTAATCTCGTTCAACCGCCATTTTTGGCCAGAGACAAGTTTTTACACTCTCCTAAATACGGGACGTTGTCTCTGGTACTTAATATTAATCTTGATACTGTATAATATTATTGTCTCCGGTAAATATGAATTTAATGGTTGAAAAAGAGTAAAGAAGTTGTGACATTAAGTTTGAGATTCTAAACGCTAAAGTCGAAAGATAAGCATGTTTTTTTAGTTACTTATTGTAGAGCATCTACAGCAGGGATCGATCGCAGCTATCGCAGATATGGCAAAAAATATAATTTTAATATACGAGACACCTAATAATAATATTTAATAAACACAATTGTCAAGGTCATGTACTTCTTCCCCTAAAAAAGCACTATAAAATTTATACGTTCCATACGTACAATTTTGTAATATTTTTTCACTACACCTACTGTTTCATTTAAATTTTAACGAGTATGTTAGTTGTAGATCGTGCAGGCCCGTGCAGAGTTTGGTTAGTACACAGTAGAGCTAGGTTCAAAAAAAGTTGGCCACCCTTACTCTACAGGCACTTCAATTGGAATATTGCATTTCAAAATTGAAATAATAAGTAGGATACATCGTAGAGTTATGTGAAGCGTTAGAAATGGGTCTTCATCAGTATTGTAATAGCCAGGATTTGAACCCACGATCTCTCGATCCCAAATTCGACTTAGCTATTAGGACTACAAGCGGTCAATCTGTTTGAGGACAATACCAAATACGAACAGACATCAGAAAATGATAGTATCTATCTACAACAATAATCTGTTCATAGAATTACGCAAAACTGACTTATTGACAAATTATTTCGCATTTTTATCTACAAGATATAAGTTAACAGGCCATGTTGCAGCAGCCATGTCCAACAAGTGATACGAATCACGATTTAATCAATATTGAACAATCGTTATAGACATTTCAGCTGCTAATATTGACAACGGAAAGAACCAGGTGAATAAATTATCTTTACCTAAATCAAAATGGAATAGTTTTGTTAAATTGCGACAGATAATGCTCTGCAAAGCACTCACGCTGTTTTATCTTCTGAGAGGTAGGCTGAGTGCTACTGCTGGGAATTACTTATCAGAAACATTCAACCCATCAAAACGTTTTCATTTTGGCATTTATTTTGTGCCAATAGGACTTTGAGTAACAAAACGGCTAAGTCACACCTTTAGACTAAGGTGTAGGTGTAGGGTTTGTAGAGAACTAAAGACTAGAATTCACATAGAACAACACTATAGATTTAGTTCGGAAAAAGTGAACATCCAGAACGGGATCTGAGACCAGTCCCTTACAGGGGTAATATTCGTTCTAAATATTCACACTGATTGGTTCAAAATTTGATTGAACAATACTATACGCTAAAATCGCAGTAGAATACAATGATAATAGTTTGGTTTCAATGTATGACGTTGATGTAAACTTCTTGTAATATTTTGAAAATGGAATATATTTATTTTAAAACAGTTCACTATGACCCAGGACGCCTAACCTTATCACTTAAGGCAGCGTTACACCACGTTTTCTCAATAACCTGACCTTGGCCGATCATTAATTGGCTAAATTGCATACCATTTAAGGAGGCTCCACACTGCGATAATGACATCCTTGTATCACAACGCCAGCCTGTACATACTTAGTGGACTTAATTAAATGGTTGCCTTATAGGCTGCTTGAGTCAGTCGTAACATAAGTGAGTAATGTCTGTTATGATTTGAATATGTGCAGGAAGCTTTATGTTATTGAAATTGCTTTTTTATTGTAGGCATTGTAGTGGGGTGTCAACAGCCTATCGATAAAAATCGATATGTGTATCGATATGGCACAATGATGTGTTAGCCCACCCCTATATTATTGATATGTCGACTTGTTCAATTTTTGCATGACTAATAAATCTCTTCGATTCGTAACAATAACATATATTTCAGGACGTATCAAATAGCTTCATCTAAAACCAAACTTACCATAATTTGTACTATGGGTCAGAAACACATAAATATACTTTTTTTAATTATAATGTATAGAAACACCCAGACTAATGCAAACAGACATATTCTACAGACATATTTATGTATAAAAAGCTAACCCGGCAAACTTCGTTCCGCCTTAGAATCAAGTTATGTTGGGTTCCTAATCAGCTGAATTTATTTCGTGAATTTCTTATAGTTTTAATTATTCTAACTGCTAGTAAAGGCACAGTATCCAAATCGCAAAGCCGTAGATGGCTCACGGTCAGCTGAGGTGCAAGGAAATTACCTTATTGGACCACCTTACACCACGGCATTAGAGACGCGAAAAGGCGTGCGGTTTTGGTTGGTTCGAGTTCAACATAGTCACCCTCGCTGGCCGGCGGAGGTATCCCCTCCGCCGGCCAGCGAGGGTACATTCGCACAGTATAGGCGGAGAAAAATATAAAAAATGAACATCAGTCCACCCGTTCTCCAGTTATAAAGGGTATCTATTACTAACCCGACCTTGTTTTATGTATATATTGCATACAAATATTTGTTGTTGAGCGGAAATCGAACCCACGACTTCAAAAGAGAACTATATTTCCTCTGTGACGTAGCTTCGGAGCGTTTGGAGTGGTTGCGGTTTCTATTCCCGATCAGTGGAAAATTTGCAATGGTCTGGGTGTTTTTATGTATAATATGCATGTATTTACAAAAAAATGTATCCAAGTATGTATAACACAAGCTATTTAAGCTATGCTTACTTTGGGCCTAGAGTGCGTTGTGTACAATGTCGTAAAATATATATTTATTTTTTTAATTAATTTCGGTTTTAACTACTCTACGTATTGTTTATAAAGTGGTGTTCTTAACATATTACAACTGTATTCGGTTTGGGTCGACAATACTACACGGCGCTGTGAAATATGTCCTAGAATACCATTAATAATTACAGTTTATGTTTATTATTACCGCAACTTCATAATTATATTTAAATGCAAAACTATACTTATTTAATTTCCAGTTAAAACTCGCGCAATATAATTCATCATTTTATATATGACGTAATTCATAAAATTCTATACCTGATGCCGTCATTTAACTGAAGTTATGTTTGTAAACACAATCTAAAAATAGACAAAATGCGTAACACTATATTTTTCTTTTTTTACCAATTTAATCTATTAATGCCTTACATTCCAATAGACAATAATTGGATATTTATAATTATAGTAGTCATGTACCTAAGTGATATTACTTAATGATAGTGAATTTAATAACATAACATAACTTCACGCCTGTATCCCCGAAGGGGTAGGCAGAGGTGTATTACACAACCACGATTCCCCAGTTATGTTTAGGTCCCAATGTAATAGGGGGCGAGCCTATTGCCATAATAATTCTTTAAATTTGGTTGCATAGACCCATAATATAGATAGTAATAAGATAGTGAAATCAGTACGGAGTGAAAGAGAGAGAGAGTTTGCTGTGGTTGTGATCCCAAGTTCATTAGGCGCACCCGACAACCGGTGATATATATATATATATAGTTAGAGGAAATTGTTCAACCTGGGCTACTTTTTAAAATTTGCATTTTTTTTGTTCAAATAAATGGTGAGAATAAGACCTATCAAATAGGCATAGACAGAAAGACTTGTTATGAAACTACATAATTCATGAATAAAATCTGTGGATTTTATGAATTATCTGGGAAAAAAAACCGCTGGAAAAAAAGAGAAACCAGTGGACAGTGACAGTTAATGAAGATAGACACCAGCAGGCTATGGAAAGTTTTGTTTTTCATACTAATATCTACGAAAACGATTTCAAATCAAGTAGTCCAATGCAACGTACCTTGGCCAATGTTCAATGTTCGCAGATAATTTGAAGAGTCAAGGTACAACATTGGAACTATTTCTTTAAACCGCTTTTATAAATACACTTAAAGTTTACGTAAGTTTAGAATATCAATGCTATCTGTTACTTACATATATATACAGAGATTGGATTGACAATAAAAAATAATTATAAACGTATATATATCAGGTTAAATAAATAAGCAATAAGTACAGCCCAAAAATTGTACCTTTTGAGCAAGAAATCATAAATTCCCTTTTTAGCTACACTCACGCGGCGGCGGCGAATTTCAACTAACGTCACGTTAGAACTGACAAAACATGCTTCGGCTGCCATAGATAATATTATTTATAAGCACGGGAGTTTATTTACATTCGGTTTTCCTAGGTACAACACTGTCCGAAGTAACAAAGGTTCTTATGCTACTGCACGGGGGTGTAGAAATGTGCCTGATAGATAGCAATAGACTCCTCATAATAAGTAGATCCAGTAGCTGGTGAAATAAAATATATCTATATTTCCACCACGTTTTTCTTGTAACACACCTCTGCCTACCTTGCAGGGAAATACAAGAGTGAGAATAAATCCGCATAACTATATGCATTTAATAAAATTATGAATAATTCCTGTTAGAATAAATTTAACGAATTGACCTCTTATCACTCACGGGAATACCGTCCATGGCGTAAGACTCGGTAATCCCGTATTTGTACCCGATAATAATATTTATTCATTACTCATCCTGAGTATAATAGAAACAATAAATACCAGGATATTTATGCAGTTACGACAAGCGAATACCATCATTATTTCCATAGCGATAAGTCGCTAATTTGTTGAGATAACGGTAATATATCATTGGTGATTGATTTGTAGAATAATGCATCTATCCCGAAAGTTGTCATAGGAATTAGAGTTTTATGCCTTAGTAGTAGGAGACTGATTTGGTTTTGGGAATTGTGTAATTAAGTTGGTGTAGGCCTACTAGTATTTACAAGTACATGGCAGGCTGTATTATTTTTTTCGTCGGGTTTTATTTCATTAAGAGCGATACCATCTTGCCACCCACGCCGGTTTGTAATGACTTGCCATATCTAACTCTGTTCTGTACAATCGAGTACAAAAGGTTACCGTTGCTTTTAAACAACTTCCAAAACGAATAGGTTCGAAAACCGGTCTCAACTCATTCTAAAAAAATATGTAGTTTACTCAATGGCTTACTGTAAACTCATTTTTGCCCCATTATATTTTCTTATTACATCCAAGACTTAGGGTGTGAAAATGTAACAGTGGTAAAAAAATATAACATACCTACATGTAGCTCTCATCAAAAATGTGTAAAGTATGTTTATTCACATTCTGTAACCCATATGACAAGCTATGCTTCTGTTTTCATAATAGTTTTGCTGTGTAACAATACATGTCCTAAAATATTATTATTATCTTTATTCACTTGTCATACGGACATGTTTCATAATTCTTAAAATGAACGGACCCCAACTTCCGTGGTGAAGGCCAGAGATGCAATCGAGACTCAACGCAATATTTGTAACATTTTTAAATACATAATTATGAAAAATATATATACATAGAGCCCATCCGGCATCGGTTACAGGAATCATGCCACCGTGGTGCACAGGTGGTAAGTTAATATTACATATTTATTGCTATATCTAATAAATTATTATCATTAAGTTAAAATCACTTTATGTGTCGACAGTACACCGTTACAGTACGCACTGCGTCGTGCGGAGTTCATGTCCTCGACTCCTGTTTTATCTCAGGGAGAAAGTTATATTAGCTGAGGTCACCGGCTTATTTTAGTTATATTCTTAATGGCTCAAATTTTGTTATTAGCAAACGGCTTCGGATAAAACTAAGACCTGCTAATTCTCAGTTTAATATATGTCAGTTTCGACATTATTTTGTGAAGCAGTGTGTGGTGTATGGGGTCCTTAATAAGATCTTCGGGGCTGGCCGCCTGCAAGTCATTGCACCTGCTGATTGACGGACGACGTTCTGGCACAGACTTCCCTCTCGGGGTGGGGGGCCAGGGAAAACGCTACCATAGACGCTAAAATAAATCAAATATCGAGTTTTAGGAGAATATGAATCCTGGGATCCGCTCTTCTACTCCTCCATAATTTGGTATAATTGGTTTTTACGGGAGCGCCTATCATCTGACCTCCTAACACCGGGGAGGAAGCCCGCACAAGAGTGTTATCCGTATACCCCACTTGCAGGTGAGATTAGCTTGGGCCTCATCTTAATGGGGCCCAATTAGTGGAATTTATTACATAATCTAATTAGATATCTAAAAATATCAAGTTTGACATTTCACCTGCATTGTTTCAAATTATTTGGTCCCATTCAGAATTATATATCTATTCTATAATAAAATTATAAATTTGTTATGTCTGTACATTGGAGATATTTAAAAAAAATAGTTGGGTTATGTTAAATTAACGATTCTGAACACAAAAATGTCTGTTTATCTGTTTGTTCGCGATGGAAGCAAAAACTACTGAATAGATTTTGATGCGGTTTCTTTCTAATAGAAAGGTCATGGATAGACTTAAAATCTGCCGTATGTTTGATTACAATGGGTTAAGTAGAACTCGCGAAATAACCAAAAAACGATAACCAACGTCCACGCGGGCGGAGCCGCGGGCATCAGCTAGTAACTTATATAATTCCGAATGTTACCAAATAACTTGATATCTATCGGTCGAATTAACAAAGATAATCTTAAAGGTAGATATTTGAACGATAACAGATATTGTTTTAGATTGATGTTTGAATTCAGTTTTAAAAAACCAATTTGAGATTGATCCAAGTATCCAATATTGGCAATCAAAGGTCATTTTTCAATATAAGAATTCCAAAGAACCTACAATAATTATGTACTGTTACGATTAGCGAAAACTTCAGGTACTTTTTTCTCCTTTGCATGTCAACCCTATTTTTTCTCTAGTAGCTGTTGACGACCATTGTTATCAAAAAAAAAAAATTGAAACAGTTTTTATCCTCATCTAGACCTGTTTTCCTCAAACTTTCAGTAAGTAGGTTTTATCACTCATATCACAACTTTCGAACTTTCTTTCAAGGTTCGAATTTCAACTCATGAGCGTTCTAGTGCTTATTAAATAATAATACGTATAACAAGTAGATATTACAATTTAAAACAGTTTACCTAGAGTATCATACCAATTATACTATTAATATAACAGTGAGTTAATTCAAGCAATAATAGTGGGGCGGAAATCACACAGTGATTGTCAAACTTCGGGCCAAACTTAGATATTTTTGTTGCAGTATTTTTATTCAAACTTACAGACCTTAGGCTTTATGCATATTATCCGACGCGTCTTTATATATTGAGCAATAAATATGAAGAAAATGAAATCAAATCAAACATCTTCGACGTCATAAACACAAAAAAATGATTTTATATTTCAGATTCTTTCAGAGTCTGGTTGTCACTCAAATGTCAAAGTCAAATACGCGTTACTCTGATAACTCGAAAGAAACTCACTTGTAAAAGTTTTTTAGGGACAATTTGTATGGTAGGTACCCGAAAGCTTGAACGTACAAACCCCAAAATCTAATCAGTTCTTCCCATTAACCAAACAAGATGATTGGCGAAAGAATTTTTTAAATCGGATAAGTGGTTCTTGAGTTATTGCGTAAACAGACATCCAGACATCCAGACATCCAGACATCCAGACCAACAGACAGACCGACACAAAAATTTTTTTTGCTTAATTAGACTTAGAATCATGTGAAACGTCGAGAAAAGTGATAAAAAGTGGGTGTAAGATTTTGATTTTTTTGCGTGATTTTAAGACTTCGGTGTCCACCTGGTTGGTGGCCCGAAGTAATTAATAAACTTGTTCTAAGTACGACAAGAGTGCGTACATTCTACTCAACGAATAAGGAACAAACCTGCGAGATCTGATCACATTTTTTTTTATTTCCACATCGCTTATATGTATGTGTATGTTTTTATGCGTTTTTCTAATAAGACAGATTAGTTTGTTATGGAATGATTGCCTCAAGGTACAAGCGCGGGCGGATGGCAAAACCCTACTTTTTCATACGAACGCCAATCCCAGTTGCATCCAAAGTTTGCACTTTGAACCCTGATCTACTCTCGTATTCCTACTTTCTATATGGGTTTATTTTGTCTTTTACTAGGAACTGCCGTCTGACTTCCTTACCCCGAGAGGAAGGCCTGCGCCAGGTCCTCATCCGTCAATTAACAGGCCGTCAATGTACCAGTTTGTAAGTGAGGTTGACTTGGACCCCGAGGACGAGGGCTATGGAGGAACAGGGTGTGATGTTCCTCCTACACAAAGGGAGGATCCTCCGACCAGGCAAGATGAACACGCCTGGCGGGCCGCGGCGCAACGGTTGTCGTTGGGATGTTGTATATACGTTATACCAGCGCGCGAACTTCACTTTCGCGATTTAGGATTGGTAGTGTAGTATCGAAGTATATCAACCTATTTGTCGCTAGATGACGCTGGGTTATTTAAATAACTTTGACCTGGGAGGAGTAGATAATAAGACGTTGAAAAACACTATATGAACACTACTCTCGCTACAAGCGCCACCTTCCGCTCCTATTTGGACCGAACATCCATAATGTCAAGTAAGATATATCATTAAAATGGTTAAATACTGATTATAAACAAAAGCCTCATTTCTTAATGAAGTTATTATGACCAAAGCAATCATCTGCACCTAGGTATAAATAATTCTTGCTGTAAATATGGCAAGACTGGCCAGCAATGGAATCTAAAGGGTTAATTAATTTATTGCTTTTTTTTTAAGCTGAATACTCTAGATGAACTTATATGTATTTTTAATTTAAAGGTATTTAAATATATACGTGACATATTGTATGGTACATTCTAGGGATAACATTAATTTATGTAAACACTAGCTATTGCCCCCGGCTCCGCCCGCGTGGGAATTCTGATCCCGTTCCCACAACCCATGGGCATTTGTTCTAGGGATTATAAGTTTTGGAGTTATTCCAAACTATAATCTATTCCTGTATCAAATTTCAGCCAGATCCGTTTAGCCGTTTGAGCGTGATTGAGTAACAAACATCCAAACTTCTAAAGATCTTCACAAACTTTCACATACAAATATAATATTAGTAGGAAGCAGTATAGGATAATAATGATAGTAGGATCATTGGAGAACATAGAACGCGAAAGTTTAAAAGGCTGGGTGCTTCAGTATTTCGTCCTACGCCCGTTCGTCCCAATAGGCCGAATCACAGAATAATATTTTTGTTCAGTCAGTGATTCGTCCCATAGATTTGTTTTCGTCATCTGTTTAAGTTAACTTGATTGCAATTGATATCAACAATTATGCTATTTCTATACATCTGTCTACTAGCAATATCTTTATAAAACAAAGTCGTGTTATTGATGATTGATGACCGCTCACAACTCGAGAACGAGTGGACCTTTTTTTTTTTTTATCGTGCGGAAATCCCTTCGGATACCCCCCCGCGTGCCAGCAGGGGCGGTTATGTCGGGCTTGAACCGACTAAAACCGCACGCCGTCTCGGGTCTACAGACGCCGGGGTGTAAGGTTACCCATAGAGCATATCCCTCGCACCCCGACTGACCCTGGGCCATCTCCGGTTTCGAGATGGCCCCCTCGGGTTTGGGAACCACGGTGTACCCGTCTTGCCCCGGTTTGGGGGAGGGGCGCTAGTCGCCCCTCCGTCCCGGCCTGCTTCTGCTGGGGTGACAGGTGGCCTCACCCGCCACCCCCAGGCCTGCGCTCATGGAGGACGGAGGTCGTTAAGCGACCTCCGGCGCCTGAGTCGCCTGCGACGCGCGGCGAGCAAGTTGCGGGCTCGGCGGACCGGGAGAGTTCTAAGTCTCTCCCGGGCGCGCTCCGCCACCTCCTTCGCGAGCATTACATGCTCGCAGAAGGAGGTGGCGGTGGCCCCACCATTGCCGCAATCATGCTGCCGAGCGAGAGGACTCCCACCCCGATGGAGAACGAGTGGACCTATTGTCATGATTTTTGGTGTTTTAGATTTGTCTCTGCTTATACTGTGCAATTTTGTTTTGTTTTTTGCGGAAATCCCCGCGGTTACCCCACCAGCCAGTGGGTGTAGTTATGTCGGACTCGAACCGATCAAAAGCACACGCCGTCTCGGGTCTCTAATACTGGCGTGTAAGGTAGCCTAATAAGGCAATTCCCTTGCACCTCGACTGACCTTGGCCATCTACGGCTTTGAGATGGCCCCCTCGGGATACTGTATCTATACTAGCAATTCGGATTGTTAAAAATATGAGACATTTACGAAATAAATTCAGCTGATAAGGTTACCAACATTACTTGATTTTAAGGCGGAACGAAGTTTGCCGGGTCAGCTAGTACATAAAAACATACCTACATGAAAGTCATTGGTCAAATCAGTAAAATCTGCTAATTCGTAGGTAGGTATTGTGTTGGGTAACCTCCTCGAGTGTCGCTCCGATTCCGATCCCGCTGCAGTCCGGGGGGAACGGAGTCGGAGCGGCCGGTACACCCTGGGCGGCGGTCAATGGCTTCCCCTTCACCCCTTCATAGGGTTGGCATTGATCGTCGGCCAATACCCAACGTGGCGGGAACACATCGCTCTCCGTACTCCTCTGCTTTCAGAGGAGACAGGATGAGCGATGCTGTTAGTGGTGAGATGGCCCAGGGTCAGCCGGGGTGCGAGGGATATGCTCTATGGGTAACCTTAAACCCCGGCGTCTGAAGACCCGAGACGGCGTGCGGTTTTAGTCGGTGCAAGCCCGACATAACCGCCCCCGCTGGCAGGCGGGGGGGTATCCGAAGGGATTTCCGCACGATAAAAAAAAAAAAAAAAAAAAAAAGTATTCAAACGAGACAAACAAAACATATGTACGTCAACTGATTAACATTTACGCATACACGTATCTCATTGAATAATATTCCGGACCCTAGTTATGTTTCACATTTTAAAATATTTATATTTCAAATTACCTAAAAGATTGGTTCTTATTTTACGCTCATTTACGGATCCGAACCTTGGCGGAGGTGGTAGAGTAAAGTAGTATCATTGGTAATAACTTACTCTAGATCGTTAGTACCAGAATTGGTATTGAGATAGAACATGTCCTAAGAACCTAGTTCTAGAAATTAGAATAAGATGTATTAGAAGACGTGATTACACGTTGTATCACCTACCTACCTACTTCCTGATCGGTTCCAGTATGGTTTTTGTGGGACTTTGTACTAGATTATAAGATATAAACATGTAGGTATTTATATGAATAAATAAATGTAAGAAAACAAATGTTCAATGAAAACCCTTAGTCTTAGTTTCGATGAATATGGCGCTGTAGTTCTGTAGTACAGCGATATCTTGACAGAAACATAAAATTATTATTTAACCACCCGCCCCGGCTTCGTTTTGATTCAGATGAGTGTTTTTTAACTGAAGCCATCGTAATTTACTCATAATATACAGCCAATGTCAATCTGGGATAATGTACCTTTCAAATGGAGAAAGAACAAGTATAAGTAAGTAATAAGTGCTCCAAATATAACTCTTTCCCCCCCCCCCCCCCCGTATACTGCGGCCAGCGGAAGTGGTTATGTCGGATTCGAACCAACTAAAATCGCGCGTCGTCTTGGGTCTTCAAACGCCGGGCTGTAAGGTGGCCCCATAAGGCATTTCCCTCGCGCCCTGGCTGACTCAGGGCCATCTCCGGTTTGGAGATGTCCCCCTCGGGTTTGGGAACCACGGTGTCCCCGTCTCGCCACTGGACAGAGGGGGGGGAGGGGGGCTCGCAAGGCGCCAACGCCTCGGCCTGCTTCTGCTAGGGTGATAGGCGGCTCCACCTGTCACCCCCGGGCCTGCGCTCATGGAGGACGGAGGTCGTTCAGCGAACTCCGATGCCTGAGTCGCCTCCGCGCCTACCCTACCCCTAACATAAAAACAAACTCGCAAAATTCGGCCTCTCTCTTTATAAAATTAGTATACATTATTAATATTATGAATAAGTATGTTTGTTAGTATTCTTTTAAAAAAGTAGTATAAAAATGTATTTAAGTACTTACTTACTTGAGCGGTAAGGAAACCAAATCATTTAAAAAACATCTTTGCAACATTAATTTGATAAACGCAAGAAAAATTATAATTGTGTTTACATTATATGCCCAATTAATTAAAATTATTCATCTTAATAATATCAAAGAAATAAAAAGTTTTACGACTACAATAATAAACAGCTAGATAATTGTAAGCTGTAAATTAATTTTTGTATCATCAAGGTAGATCAACAGAAACCTTGTCAATTAAATTCGGCCATGAAAAATACGTCACGGTCACAGCTAAAATAAGATTAATAAAAATTTACGTTTTAAAATTCGAACTAAAATAAGTCCATATATATACAGCAGACTGTAATTCATGTAACACAAGAAAAACACATGAGTACAGTAAATAAAATACAATTTGAGTTACGAATCCAAAAATCAAAAATCTCACTTACCTAGCATTTTACTCAAATCGGCATTATGCAGATCCGGATTTTCGTCAGCTAGTTTTTTCCTCTCCACCTTCGCCCATACCATGAAGGCATTCATGGGTCTCCTTATCCTAGCCTCTTTTAATGCCTTGGCCTGTCCCATTTTAGTTGTGAATGGGGCTCTTGCGTACTGTTGAGGAGAGTAATCCCTGCTGGTATCATAGGGACTTCTATAGTCGTATTGCGTTCTGTATTCCAAACCATATGGTAAAGTTGACCATACAACCAGCTCTGGACTGGGTTGTTCCTGGACTGAGTCGGTACTGTTATCAACGGCACCCTGCACATATTGCTCATAGCTCCGATGGTAAGTCGGTGGTGATTCTGCTATACCCGCTCCTCCGGAATCCATCATGCTGGGAATTAAAAAAAACTAAATAAGTATAAACAAGAACAAGATTTTATTTGAAATTCACTAAAAATTAATTAAAAAATCTGTAGAATCCCTTTACATTTACATATTCCCATTTTTTTATGATGTGAATATTTTAGTTTATAATTTCGTTTTTAATAAGTATGTTTTTGTCTCATTAAATTACTAAAATGTCAGTATGCCACAATTTACAAAATTAAATCATATTATTTTTATGTAAATATAATATCATTAATTGCACTGATTTTACTCTAAACTTAAATGATGCGATGCACTAACTTGACTTAAAAGAATCCTAACTCACTTTCGCATTTTCAATTTAAATATTAGAATTTGTAATATTATTGGAAGCTGGCTGTATCCGCACGCAGTCAATCTATGACTGTTAATATAAATACTGGTACAATATATATTAACTATTGAAACTCGACATCTTTTCCTCATTACTACAATAATAGAACAAACTCATGTTTTACAATGTGTTATTAAATTTTCATACAAAAATTCAGACAACAATAATATTAATTGTTAGTGCTTATCATTTATAAAAATCAAAAACAGGTAACTTGTTGCACCTGAAGACCACTTTTTTGAAAAGATTTTTAATATAAAATTAGTACAATCAAGATAATATAGTATATTTACTTAAATTGAACGTCAAGTGATAAAAAATGCCTACTGCAAGTACGTTAATTTTAAAATAGTAAAGCCGCATATTCACTAGACGACATTTTTGTCACGCGACATACTTATACTTTATTCCCGGAGACATCGGGCGACATCCACGTTACCCTGAATCTTATTTATGTCCACTTTAGTTAAGTCATAATGTTGGGTGACATCCGTCACCAGTTTTGTCGGCATTATTTAACGCCGTATGCTTCCTTCTGTTCTCCTTCTAACAGTAAACGTATAGTTGAAAAAATAATCTGGGTTTATCCCGTGTTTTATTTAAATTACTAGCTGCCCCGGCAAACTAAAGAATCATGTTAGTAGCCTTTTCATCTGTTTTTTTTTGGGAATATCTCATGTTTTCCATTATCATAATTGCTTATATAGGCACAGTATCCCGAGGGGGCCATCTCAAAGCCCTAATTGGCGCAGGGTCAGCCGGAGTGCGAAAAACTTGCCTTATTGGGTCAGCTTACTCCCTGGCATTACAGACTCGAGACGGCGTGCGGTTTTAGTCGGTTCGAGTCCGATAACTGTGGGGATTTACGCAAAAAAAACACAGAATGGCCATAGTATAAGCTGAGCCAAATCTAAAAAAACAAAGAAATTCAAAATCAGTTCACCCGTTCTCAAGATAAAAAAGGTATTACAAAGCGACTTTGTTTTAAGTACATGGATGTACACCCGCACAAGGCTTTTTGTATTAATAGTCTAATATAATTAATAGTATAATAAGTATGGGTCAAGCCAGTAGTAGGGGTCACAGGAATTCTTAAGAATATGGTAATGATCATCTTGTTGGGATTAATTCTCATAAAAGTTGCTTTAAATACTTAAACGCGTAGCCGTAAATGTTTACATACCTAACACATATACATAATTGTACCTACTATTGTATACTTTACAACATGTTACTGTAGATTAAGTACCTAGTTTACAACTTCGAACTTAATCGCCTCTAAAAAGGCGAACAGTATTGTATGCATTTTGATTTTAATTGCACCGTATTCAGGATACTATTTAATTTTCATATGTGGTCTCATCATCGTCACCTTGGAGCCCGGGGTCCGCTTACTCCTTCTCCTCCTGATGGTTAAGTCAACCATACGGCTTTTATCAAAGTGATTGCCATCCGACCTCCCAACCCCGAAAGGAAAACCCGCGCCAGAACCTGGTCCGTCACTCAACCGGTGTACCGTGTCGGCTTCCAGGCGAGGTTGACTTGGGCCTTGAAGGTTTTGGTGGAGACCCAAAAATATCCAGTATTACCCACTCGATATTGTATATCAGTATACCAACTTATTAAGAATAACTCCCGTAAATATTAGGGACTGTATTCCTTCAGTCAATCCGAATATAGCGCGTAATTATTATTTTCAAATTAATGAAATAGCTGCTAAAAAGCAACTGAAACGTTGGGCATAGTGAATATGAAAAATAACAGAAAATAAATCGCCATAGAAGGCGTTAAAACTGGTTGCGTTTCATTCTTTATTCGTTTAGGTTACTAAGTAACTCTTACGAATGTTCAAGATATTTGAGTAGTTTGTTCTAGGTAGTTAAACCAATTTGTTTATTAACTAGGTTTGTTGAATAAATTATAGTAAAAGAGCGGTAAAAATCACTTTAATTTAACTTTAAATTAAAATTTAGTAATATTTATTTAGTAATAGTTAACGAAGAATTATGTCATGTTTCTTTATTCATTCGTTTCATAAAACGAAACTGATTTGACTTGACAGTCAAGTATCTACTATACTATACTTCTCCGCTTGGGCAGAGATTAGACAGTCAATAAATACCGCGATCCAATATCGTGATATTGGTGTCAATATAGGCACGAATCAAGTTTAGGCATAAATAATATATTATTAAATGAACAGGATCACGAAGACCGCGGTATAATATTGACAGTCTAATCCCTGCCTTACAGCCAGATTCGCAAGGCAAGTTCGATTGAGGTTGAATGCTTACTAACTATAGCACCCTTACATAAAGTAGGTACTTTTCAATTTCTAGAATCAGCCTTATAGTTTCCAAGATCATCAGGCAACACGATCAGCTGTCTGCCACATCAAATATCCTGTGTAATCTGATGTATTAACCTCCCATGGAGCCATAAATTGCGGGTAAAGTATTATGTGGAATTTGAAAAATCCGCAAGACGAGGTGTCGTTTGCGTATTAGCCAGTATCGCTTACCGTGAACGGGGCATATTGCAGGAAACTCTGTAAGATGAGCCTGCAAGTGATAGTGCGTCGGTCTTCAATCGACACCGATGGTAATGTGTCTCGTCTAGCGAGTTGCCACCCCCTTGCATGTGCGTGTCTGTATGCGAGTAAGGTGAGTCTCTATGCGCGTAAGTTGAGTCTGTTGTCAATTGTTTACTCGATTAATAGTTGTTTTTTTTTGATCTGACGATTCCGATGTTTCCACCAAGACTCAGCATAGATTTTAAAATTTGGCAAAAATTGTAGGATTTTTACGCAAATATAATAGGAAAACCTTTGTTACATATTTGGGTTATTTTATTATTTAAACAGATAATGAAAATAAATAAATCACAATAGAATCCGTTAAAAATAGTTTTATAGTCAGCAAGAAGTCGAAACTAATTATTAAAGTTTTGCAAAGCATAAATAAGCAAAGTATCAGAAAAAAAAACAAATTAAGAATAATACAGTATAGTAGTCGACTATCGAGTCAAATCAGTTTATTAAACGTCAAAATGGTATAAGGTTTATGGTAACTTGTATGAAATAACGGAGCATGACGTCATACTTCGTGACTGTCAAATAATATAGTATTGTGGTTGGGTTAATGATTTAAAACGATGAAATAAGTACATTTTTAACAAATAAATTAAACGGACTTCAAAAACAAAAAGGCATTGTAAAATAAAAAATAAATGAATTGCAGATTAAATTCAAAGATAAACTTCTATTGAAGTCGGTGCCAAGTCAAACATGCCTATGTGGTTTTGGGTATGTAGGGTAGATCCACTCTCGTAGTTCCGCCTAATCATCAATGAAATGTATAAGCATGGGTGACATCGACTCAATTCAAACGGTTAGACACGTCTGGATGGACGTCATTGCCAGTAGTCTCGATTGATATATATATCTTTTTGGTTTGGCACCCATTTCATACGCGCATTTTTATCTTTTCAATTAAATCTGTACTTTTTTTACTTTCTATGTTATATTACGTTATTATGTAAGCAATGCATACGATGTCACAGCAGCAATCACGGTTGAGTTGTTGCCGTATATTGAAAAGTTCCATTATCTGTCTCCGACACTTATCATCAGATTTTTACGAAATTTAAATGGGAACATTTCGGATCAAATGTCTGTCTAACAAAAAAAGAATTTTGCAAATCCGTCTACATATGAAAGAGTTATGCCGTAACATACATAATAAAATATTAACATCTGAATTGAGAACCTCACCCTTTTTTAAAGGCGGTTAACAAGAAATTATAATCGCATCCAAAAATAAGCACATTAAAAATGCAATTCACCAATGAAAAATGCAATCAAATTTACCTAAACTGGTTTCTCATTTCTTATATTTTAGCGAACGCAGCTTAGTTCGACGTGATCGTGGTTACCTTCATTACTGAAATTCGCTTTGAATGTACGAGTGCTGTAATATCAGAACACTATCAGTGTGCGTAAGCTAGAATATCATCAGACAAATACAATTTCATACAACACGACCCGACACTCAATAAAAATAATGAGTAATTCCAAATTTAAAGGAAAGCATGCGCCGGCGCCGAGTAAACGACACCGTAGTTTCTCAGAATGGCGGCTGGGGGCGCCACTGTGTGGGAACTGACTACTATTGTTCCTCTGATTTCACCTGACTGTTGTCTCTCATCTAACGCACTACTTCATACACTAATATGGTTATGTAGCTGTAATGAGCGTATATATTTCAGACTAGCTATTTCCAGTGGTTTCGTACGCGTGTGACCCACAGAAACCTATTTCCGGGTTATACTTTGCTATATTTTCCTTTCAGGGTTGGGAGGTCAGACAGCAGTTGGCCCTGTAAGAATCAAAAGACCTCAGACTCCGAGGTGAAAGTCTGGGGTCATCACTAAGGTGATAGTGATCTTCTTCAAGTCAATATTCAGCTAGTCAATTATATGTGTCAAGCCCAAAATTCGGTGACATTCAGCAACCTTCGTCGCCCCATTCAGGTCCTCAATTATGCAGGTGTTGGGACACAGCGGGCACGAAAGGAGGTGGTCCATTGTTTGCAGAGGCGCACCACAGTCACACTCCCGACCGTAGTTTATACACGGGTGGTAGGTTTTTGACCGGCAGGGTGTGATTTAGAGGAGGAGCATTTTCTGTGAGCAACCTCTGGCATCGGACACTCTCGGGTTGGCCCATCATAGCAACAATAGAACGCAGAACACTTTTCCTGCTCTTGAGTCGCGAGCTGGGCGTAGAGTGGGTGACAAAATGGGTGGTGGTAGGTGGGTGGGAGTCAAACTATAATTAGACATTGCTGTACTTATTTGCTGCTATAGTAGTATTCAAAAATGTGTTTCTATATTCAATGCATAAACGAGGATGCATCTTACCATAATAAATATAAGAATAAACAAAATATTTATTATTATCCGGGGGTGATCCCCAACATGTGTTGCTACCTCATATTTGAACATATCTAAACCTAATATAGTAACCGTCTGTCAGTTTGAGAATGGGTGACCATTCTTAACACAGTGAGCCACTCCACGCCGGATAGTTCCTAAATATTGTTGTTCCAAAACCTCAATAAAACCTAACCTGATTCTCGAATCAAACCAAAGACCTTACGATTGTATATATAAATTTATGCGTAAAACCAGCAACGAGACTGTCTTTGACTTTTTAGACATAAATCACTGTAAACGACTTGGTTCTGCACTGAACCGAGAACAGCAAGATGATCACAAATATTAATGTTCCATCAAGAAGTGGCCAATCCTAATGACGTAATCGACATGAGGCTGAGGAACCAAAGCATGTTAAGGAAACTGGTGTACATGGACATGTGACATGGACATGTGGCGATAGAACGTTCGACTGCTACGTCAGAAATCGAGGGTTTGATGCACGCTCTGTGTAAAAATTTATACCAGTGAATACCTATGTACTATATTTGTATTGGTCTTGGTGGCTCTATGTCTATGTACAAGAAAAACTTGTATGTTTATCCGCATTCTATATCCCATTTCAAGGTATGCTTAGTTTGGGTCTAGATAGCGCTGTGTAATAATATATGTCCTAAAATATTTATTAATGTTCTTAGCGTTTCATATTTTGTTAGCAGCACATGGTTTTTGATGGAACTAAGACCTAATATTATATATAACCTATTTCTATAACTATGGAAGTAGAGTGAACACAGTTAAGATACAATCATTAAGCAGTATTATTAGGGTAAGACTGGTTGAAAGAGAATGTTGAGAAATGAAAAGGGTAAAACGAAGGAGTACTGAGCGAATGACACACCAAGTATGTAAGGCACATGTAAGACACATGTAAGGGCCTCGCAGGACATAGGTATCCTCGAATTGATGATGTTACTATTAAAAACATTAAGGTCAGAAGCACCTTTAACCGACGAGTTTGTATAAAGTTTAATGACAGTTGAGCGACAGCCAATGTGTAAGGATAGAGGCAGATGGCGGGCTATTGCTATTGCTCTGCCTACCCCGGAGAGAGAAAGGCGTGAGTATACGTATTGATATATTCCAATAATGCATAGAACACACAATGGTCATGATTAAGTAAGAATGTTTGTATCAAAATGCGAAACCAAGACGTACAACTACTCAAGAAATATAATGTTCATTAAAATTCTAGACCACCTGCACAATTATTAAGCTAAACAACAAAATAACTTAACACGTTTACGACATAACGGTTATACTAAATAACTATGAACACACAAATCTGTCATAAATATAATATTTAACTATCAACGATTCACGTCAAATAATCTGCAAGTGTTATTTGACATGTGTCAAGTAATGGTGAATTGATTGTTTAAAGATGACACGTGCCATAAGCAATTAACGTTTGGAGTTTAGGCGAATCAATTATTATAACGGTACACGAATAGTGTAATATTACACTTGAAAACATGTAGGTACTTATTGGTGCTTTAAATATCATATTAGGGGTACTAATTTCCTGTAACTGAGTGTATGAGGCTGTTTCATAATCTTTGGGGCTTAAGTCTGAGTAGTCTGAGCAAGTAGTGATAGGCAGACGAGGCTCTAGCTCAGGTTTTCCTCTCGGGGTTGAGCGATCAGATGGCAATCGCTCTCGTAATTGCCAAAATAAATCAAAAATATGAATGGAAACAGGAACGGACCCCGGGCTTTGAGGTGAATGCCTCGTAACCGGGATCACCATCAGAACTACATTAGAAGTTCTACTCAGAAGTAGAACTACTACTTTTGACTTCTAACCTCCACAGAAATATGATTACATACTAGGTTTTGCCCGGGATTTCGTTTGCATCTGTGTTGGTTATAATTGTTATTGCGTATGAACGTTGCTCTATTTATGGTTATGTCGCCTACTTCAGTTACGATAAAGTTTTATCACAGTCGATTCAGATAAATGATCAGGTAGCGAATGAACTAATTGAGTTACTTCCGGGAGTAAATACTTATAATTCTGGGAATATCAATGTTATATTAAATCAGCGCTGTGGGTTAACTCATTTCAAGTAGAGCATTCGTTGTAGAAAATTTATTAAATTTAAAATTACTTTCTCTAAGTGTATTTCATCGAAAAGTTTCAAATAACAGCACATAAAAATGTACTAATTGGCAAAGGTCATTCAACCCCGCCTTTCTTTTCAAATGTCAAATAACAGGCCACATTAGGCCTTAAATAAACTTTTAGTTAGATAACTAACTTGTATACGTACTTGCTTTTTCACATTCCATTCTTGAAAATATTATTTTCTTCTTGTACTCAATAGCATTCACGGTCACTATACGATATATATTTCCACAAAGTTTAAAAAAAGTTATAAACTATTGAAGTATTACAATATTACACTGCAAACAATCCAACAGTAAGTTCCACAGTAAATTAAGTTAAACGTATTAAATAAATATGTCAGCATAGATAATAAGTTGGTTTACACTTAGTACAATCGAACGATTTGTATAAAAAATTGAATTATCAAATGATCGTTCGAAAATCACGACACAACCACTGACTTATCTGTATAAAACTATTGTAAAGTAATATAATAAAGCAACACAAAAGGAGGTTACTTATAATTATTATGTAGTTTTTGATGACAAAACCAATTCAATCACAGCATAAATATTTACAAAACATTTTAATATAAATCTCTTTTCAATATTCACAAACTAATGCTATTCGATCATCTTTCAAACAAAAACGGTAACACAATAAGTGGACAGTATTCTATTGTTTTTCACACTTTTATAGTATTATTTACAGTAGATATGTGTAAATAACAAACGCGTTGACACAATCGTATCGAACAAAAATGTCGCATACCACTTCATCTAAACAAACTGGAAGAATAAGAAATAACATGATATGTTTTCTATTTTATCATTGTGATGGATTCTTGATTCGTAATGCGTTTAGGAATCTAAAAACGAGGTCATATATTCATTCGTCATTAGTATTTCTGCTAATAGTAGATTTACTAACTAAAAACAGATTTACTTCAATCATCATCTGTGCCCTCGTCTCAATTATTTAGAGTCGGCACTTTGCTGTCTGAAGTCATCTCCAAGTTACTTTTTCTTGCGTCTTTTACGCTATTCTTCCATCTCTTTTAGGTCTATCGCTGCTTGAAAAGGTCTCTCTGAGCCTTTCCCAACTCAGATGGGCTTTCAGTCTAATTACGAAACAGGTGAACTTTGATATTTACCTTGAAGCGACTGACATCTGACCTCCACAACCCACTGGCGTAATCGAAGTTCTATAGTTATACCAGATCGGACTCTTTAGGGCTCCAACTACCCGTAACGAATGCCACAGATGTTGCTATTGCACCCGGGAGGGACCGCCAGCTTAACTTGCTCTCCGAGTTACGGAGTGGTCTCAATGTGTTAAGAACGATCAGCCATCCTCAGAAAGACTGGCTAGTATAGTTGAACCTTGTGAGGTGACCACTTAGCCACAACCCCTTCCTTATCCACGTGCCACAAGGCCTTTACAATGATACTTTGAATCTTTCTAATTAAAATGACAGTTGTAACCTTTTCATTAACTGCTGCAATTTCAAACTTTCCTTTATATATTAATTCCTTAGTCCTTAGTGATGTTAACGAAATTAACGCGATAATGGTAAACATACATACTGTCACGCCTGTTTCCCAATGGGGTACGTATAGACTACATGTTTCCACTTGCTACAACCCTGGCATACACATTTCGCTTCTTCTTCTTTCATAATGTTTTCAAACATGCTCGCCGGTAACCTCATCACGGTATACATTTAACTTTGAATTGCCTGCAATTAACCGTTGTGCCTTAACCGTAGTCAAAGGCGGAGCCTTATTCCCGCTAACATTTTTTTTTATAGCATGGAACGTGAAAGTTTAAAAGTTTCGTTAGTAGTAATAATGTGGTTAAAGTTTGATGAGTTCTGAGATTGAGTTTTTAATTACTGAGAATTTGTTAACAGATTAAACTAATGTCTGGAATCGAACCTGACACATTATATGTATACAGTAATCGCAACTCGCTACCGCAGTTCATCAATATATATTTTAAACAGACTACCAATTGTCAGTGTGTAAAACAACTGGGATACCCGGTTTTCTTTCCTTTTGATTTCATTGTGACTCACATCACTCGTTCTACATGCGTCGTGCAACCATTAGCGCCCCGACAGTCGATCTTGAAATTTTACTGCACTTAGGAAGGCTGATGTCCATATATTATTTGAAAACATCGTGGAAGACAATAGCCATTGTTGACAAAACGGTCTGTCAGCGTTCAGAGGACCCGCACTGAGATATCGATGAAAAGTGCACACGGTAGCACTCGATTCTTCTCTCGATTCAATCGATTTGACTGTGTCAGGCATTTTCTCACCTCTGCTGAAGGAAGTTTTTGAATTTTGCTGACCTATGACCGAATTATGCCAGGTTTTCAGATGAGCGTCATACAATTCTGTTGCCGAGAAAATATTATTTTTATTTTGATGGGCAATCGACACGATAATATGTTACCATCTTTTCGCCCCCGCTAGAAACGCTTCAGCGTGACATCTAGCGAATATCATCACTGCCTTTCCATATAGATTTGGTCGCCCTAGATACGTGGAAGAAGGGAGGACTCTCCAGGTGCACCAGTACCCCCCGTGCCACGCTATCATTTTTATCTTCAGGCATTTTCTCGACGGTTTGTTTTTGGGCAGTAAAGGAAGTAAAGAATTTCTCTGCCTACCTCGGAAAGAAAGAGTCGTGACTATATAATCTATGTAGTTTGATGGTTTTAAAACAGACATTGGTAAAATTCTTAACGCTTTAAACATGTACTATTTTTTAATCTATACTTGTAAAGTTCAATTAGATTGACAGATGGCTGTAAATAAACTTAAATTTAAAATAAAAACTGGCCAAGTGCGAGTTGGACACGCACACCGAGGGTTCCGTACAAACCTGTAGGTATATATATACCTCTACGCGTTCATAAGAAAAGAAGTAGTAACTACTAAAAATTTACGGTTTTCGCAATTTTTCCTTTATCTGTACTATAAGACGTTACTTCGTACCAAATTTCAAGATTCTAAGTTCACGGGAAGTACCCTGTAGGATTTGATTCCCGTGCAAGTTTCGAAAATTTGCGGAAATTTGTAGTAATAAACGGCTGTATCTTTTGATTGCTTTGGCTTAGAAGTTTGATTTTTTTACAGCTCCAACGGACAGTAAACCTGAGTATTAGATATAAATTTCAGTTTGATACCTCCATGCGTTCCTGAGAAAAACGGTCTTGACAGATGGACGGACGGACGGACGGACAACGAAGTGATCCTATAAGGGTTCCATTTTTCCTTTTGAGGGTTCTTCCACTCATGGGCCACTTCCGTTTTGTCGGGGTGCGAGGGATATGCTCTATGGGCAACCTTACACCCCGGCGTCTGAAGACCCGAGACGGCGTGCTGTTTTAGTCGGTTCAAGCCCGACATAACCGCCCCCGCTGGCCGGCGGGGGGGTATCCGAAGGGATTTCCGCACGAAAAAAAAACAAAAAAGGTACGGAACCGTAAAATAAAAAAAAATGTAGTACCAGAACAGGGCAGTAGTTTGACTGGGCATCCGAACTGAATGAATAAAAGTAAATGGGAAAAACAAATAATCAAATATTTAAAGTTATAAAGTTTAAAAACAATTAAACTAGAGCTGGCTATCTGTACTCACGAGTATCGTACAAGACGACTGCAACTGCCACTATAGTTTGCAAACGGGCCTTGATTTGTTAAAGAGGTGGAACTAGTAAACGATATTACTAGTAGTCCTGTTAATCCCTCCTTCTAAGCTAAATTACTTGTGTTAGGAGTGGGTTCACGTTGGCAATGTGTAATGTTTGTAAAGGTGTAATACCAGGATTCGAACCCGGGACTTCTCGACCGTAAGCTAACTAAGCTACCGACGCTTAGTGAATCACGTAATTTAAAATAGTCGGTATGGGTTAATTTATTGTCAGATTCTTTTCAATTAGACTTTACTTATTACCTTGCGAATCTGGCTATAAATTTAAATGAAAATGCATCAATCTTGACGTTCATATGTGTTACTTTGTGACCTATACTAATAAAGATATTATTTCATTTCATGTATTATAACTACATGTTGGGCAACATAATCCCTTTAGTGACCAAGCTCGTTAAATAAAGAAAAAAAAAACTACATGTATTACGCATGAAATTCACATTAGTTCTCACAAAGAAAACCCGACGCCAAACTTAATAATCAGAATTTTGGCGACATATTCAGAACTTAATGAGTCACTCTTCAAGTATTGTTAGTACTTTGAGCGTCGTATCATTGCAATGAGTATGATTCATTGGATATTAGACTCCTTTAAAATATAAACGGTCTTGGAAAGAACGAAGAATTGAGCGATTCACACTGTAGGTAGGTACGTGTAGTCATGCTCAACGACCTTCATCCTCCATGAGCGCAGGCCTGGGGGTGACAGGTGAGGCTGCCTGTGACCCCAGCTGAAGCAGGCCGGGGCGGTAATGCGACGCCCGCCCCCGCTCCGGGGCAAAATGGGGGCACCGTGGTTCCCACACCTGAGGGAGTCATCTCAAAGTCGTGGATGGCCGGGGTGCGAGGGAATTGCATTATTGAGCAATAGTAAGACCCGAGACGGCGTGTGGTTTTAATCGGTTCGAGTCCGACATAACTACCCCGGCTTGGCCGGCGGAGGATGGTATCCATGGGGATTCCCGTACGAAGAAAAAAAAGGGTAAAAGGCTAGGTATAGCCAGCCTCAACAGTAGATGATGTTTGCACAGATTCCATAATTCAAATGATAAAAGTAAATGATTAATTATGTTTTTGTAAAAAATATTGAAATTTGCTGAAAAACTTCATTTTAATCTGAAAATGATCATCTAATTTTTACGCTGACTATACTTCATCATCATCATCCAACTGTTGCAGCCAAAGCTTGCACTTTGGAGCTCATGGTCCACCCTCGTACTTCTCCTTGTCGTAATCTATTTCAGGGTTTTAGGAGAGTAAGTGCCGTGTGACGCCAATCCTAACAGGAAAGTATTGGATTCGCTCTCATAAAAGCCGTATACCCTAGCTAAATCTGTCCCAGTCTCCGAGAGTGAAAACCTCGGATGCAGCCGGAAAAGATGCCAAGAGGATGACGAAGATATTTTAGTGCTTTGAGGTAGAATGGGATGTTCTTAATAGGCATTATTATCATGTAGGCATAACACCTATATTTAGATACCCATATCCCATCCTACTAATTTTATGTACTAGCCGTTGCCGTTGGGGGCAATGGACACTTGGGGAGGACACCGTGTGGTTTTAGTCGGTCCGATTCCGACACGACCACCCCATCGTCGGCACCGATGGGGTGAAGCCCGTGGGGATTCCCACATGCTAAAAAAAAGCCGTTGCCGGTGGCTTCGCCCGCGTGGAATTTTAATCCTGTTCCCACAACCTAAGGGAACCATCCTATTCCACGGATAAAAAGCCTATGTGTTATTACAGACTATAATCTATGCCTGTACCAAATTTCAGCTAAATCCGTTCAGCACTTTGAGCGTGATTGAGTAAATAACATAGAACGGCCGAACGGATCTGGTTAAAATTTGTTACAAGGATAGATTATTGCCTGGATTAAGCTACTTTTTATCACTAGAATATGTTACCATGGGTTGCGGGTACGGTATAAGAATTCCACGGAGGCGGAACCGCGGACAACAGCTTGTTCGCAAATAAATGATTGATTGATTGAATCAGTATTTCGCGTTAATTAAGTATATAAAATAGTAAGTTGGTTTGTAAAACAATTTGATCGTAAGTGCGGTTCGGTCGGTTGCATGCGAGATAACACCAAGATCGTTCTGATAACGTATCAGTTTGCTGGCTGCACTCCTGATATGTTTGTTTGCTTTACTTTGTGTAAACTGTTTGACATCACACTGTATACGTTTTGTACAATTATTGCGAGATGTCATAGAATAACATTATGCATCGTCTGTATTTCCTACTCTTGTAAACAGTTGTTAAGATGAATATAATAATCTTTTCTTCATCTGAGCATTCCGATTGCATTCAAAGATTGCACTTTGAAGCCAGGGGGTCTTGCGTTCAATAAATTGGTTGGTCTTGACTACTACTTCACCTTCAGCAGATGTACCAGCTGACCAAGGACCCAAATATCTTGGTAGTTTCCTTAAACTACCTCAATATAGGCATCATAGTATTAAATTGAATAAAGTATATTTTGATACAGTTTTCATCAATCTCCTGCACCTCTGCCAGTTGTTCTTCGTCAGGTTTCCGTCCATTGATCTCATATTTATGAATGTTTTAAGTGAGGAGATTTTTTTAAATTTAGAAGTTACAAGTTTATAGTGTTTTAAAATTGTATATAAGTTGTGTCTGTACATTGGAGATATTAAAAAAATATACTTAGATTATATTAAATAAACGATGCTGAACGCATTTTTTTTTAATTCTTGTCTGTTTGTCTGTCTGTTCGCGCTGGACGCAATATCTACTAAACAGGTTTTGATGCAGTTTTTTCTATTATAAAGATCTTGGTATGTTTGATTGCATTTGGTTAAGTTGAACCGGAGATATGACCAAAAAACGATAACCAACCTCCGCGCAAGCGGAGCCGAGGGCATCAGCAGAAGACATAAATCCGTCTAATACAAAGCTGGGAATTTTCTTATATTCTAGAATCTATTTACACGATATGGAGTATTTGCACTCACCACTGCTGATAAAATAACTTACTTGCGTAAGCGCACAGCTAAGAAAGAAAATTGATAAACCTAAAAAATGAAGAAGCTAATCTTCGGGTGTAATAGAAATTGGCACTCTGATGAAGAAGAGATAATCATCATCACAATCACCATCATCATCGATGGGGTGTAAGCTAACGAAGACAAATAAATCAGAAATGATTAAGATTCGACGAGATAACGTATTTCACTCACGCCCTCATCACGCCCTCGTTAGCCATCATTCATCTTCGTAAGCTTAGTGTGTGCATTTCCCTTTTGTTTTTAGAGACTACTAAGTGGTTACCGAAATTATTAGTATTTCAGGTAAGCTAAATTTCTTGTGTTAGCAGTGGGTTCACGTCATAATGTGTATGTATTTGAGTTAGCGAGACTTTTTTCTCTTTCTATGCTAAATTTAAATGAAATTAGTTCATAGATATAGGCGTGAAAAGGTGATACCTGACTGACACACATACAGAGTAAATTTCACATTTATAATATTAGTACAGTTACGAAATCAACCTCATATCACCGTCTACAGAATATCACACGCAACGTCATAAGAAATTCCCGCAGATGATAATGAAAAATACCGATTTAGTTTACAATGTGCGGCCGCAAGTAGAAACACAGCTCATTGTGATGTGCATAGCGCAAACTGTAAACACTTCCAGTACTGGGACTTCGCTGCACAACAAACACTTCGGGGAAAGATGCGATGTGTTATCTATATGTTGTAAAGTTGTGGGATTACAATTTGCCAGGAATTTGAGCCGGGCTTGCCATTTAGCGCACCAATTTTGCATCGCACCAAAATTATTCCATCCCTAGCTCATTCATCACCATCTTAGCGTTATCCCGGTTGTATTCGAGGCTTTAGCATTGGAGCCCGGGGTCCGCTTACTCCTTTTGGTTTGGCTTATGCGGCTTTTATGGGAGCTACTGCCGTCTAACCTCCCAACCCCGAAAGCAAAGCCAGCGCCAAAACCTCGTTCGTCGATCAGCAGGTGTACCTTCTTGCAGTTGAAGGTCTTGATGAGGTTTGAACACAGCTTTAGGATAATTTTAGTACTATTTGAATTCGTGCTATTCAACTACATACTTCGGTAGTGTGAAGAGATACCGAATTCAGTATCACTGGGTCCTTCTGATAGAACTTAAAAGAAGTAGCGTGGATTTTTTATATTATTCTTATGCCTGTCTTCATCATTGTTAGTCTCGGTTGCATATAAAGCTTATACTTTGGAGCACAGGGTCTCCAGGTCTTGCAGGAGTGACTGAGAATCTTTTTATCAATCCACAGGTGTACTACTGAGGTTGGCTTGTGCGCGGTAGATCGTGTAGAGCTACATCCACCATGTTAATTGCCCATCCCGTCCAATCCATCACCCGTTTCAAAAGCTTCATAAAGCATAAAAATACATTTTTAATTCTTGTTCAACGATAGTAAATCAAATCTACACTATTATTTAGATATTTCATTGCGTACAATACATTGATAACTGATAAAAGATAAGCGATAAAGTTGATGTTGCACGTGTTAGGGCTGTGTCAAGTAGCCAGCCACTTGATAGTATAGTAATACTATGTCTGTACATGTTGGGAAGTACCTTCTTTGATGTACAATGACCTGTGGGCATACCCTGATAATAAACGATCGTGTTTTGGACGATAAAGATGGACCATGGACTCCGAGGTGAGAGCTTCGTATGCGACCGGGACTAACGCAATCGTTGATGATGATGACGTTTTGGATGACAAAGAGGGTTGGGGCTATATAGAATATACGAAGCGTCGGTAGCTTAGTGGTTAAGGAGTCGGTTTTACGATCAAGAGGTCCCGGGTTCGAATACTGGCCATTACACTATCGACGTGAATCCACTCCTAACACAAGCAATTAAGCTTAGCTGAAAGGGTCAGGGGGAATATTAGTAATTTCGGTTACTTATATTCTTTAAAAAAAAAGTTAGTTTAGTTAGTTAGTTGACTGCAATGTCAATGGTCTGAGGGGGTCAGATTAGATTCTAGAGACTAGATTGAGACTGAATTTTGAACATCTTTTTAATACGAGAATTGGCCCTCCGGTACTATTATATACCTATCCAATGTAGGTACATATCATATATAGACAGATAGCACGCGGTATCCACAGTTAATTAAAAGACTACTAGCTTTCTATGAGGTTTCGGCGACCACGGAGAAACCGGTTCTGAATGTTTACCGTACAGAGAATTAGCGAATGAGTTTTAGAGTAATGGTTTCGTACAGGACCTATTTCTTGCGTAATCTTTGCAAGTCCCTAGGACCCTGCGGTCTTTCGGGCGTTTTGGATAATATTTATAAGATATATTTTATGTTGTAAGAATTACAAATATTTAAAAAATAAAGCGGTGCAGGGTACCTTTTTTTTTCGTGCGGAATTCCCTTCGGATACCCCCCGCCGGCCAGCGGGGGTGGTTATGTCGGGCTTGAACCGACTAAAACCGCACATTTAGAGGTTTTAGCTTAGTTTAGTGAACTCTTGTCACTTGTTTTGCACATTCCTTGCAACTGATTTTATGTCGTCGAAAAATATAGACACTCTTGCCGATTCTGTTGTAGATACATTTTCACTAAACTAAGCTAAAACCTCTAAATGTGTTGACTTTAAAGCCAATTAAGTTGTTGTTTTGTTTTCAAAATTGACAACCGTAATTAGTGCAAGCCGTAATTATACTGAATAGTTTCCAAAGTTCTAAAACAAACAAAACGAGATAAAAGTTTTAATTTAAAGATTTTTGTTTAGTTTAGTGACAATGTACAACAGAGTTAACACCACTGAAAAAATATTTTTTAATTTTTGTACGCAAAAAAGCATAAAATTAGGTATCATGTAGCAATCGAACTAACAGAACGAACCTATCCGAAGATACCACTTAATACGGCTACACCTTCCATCGATACATAATAAATTTAATTACAAATTAGTACGTATTTAATCAAAAAGGTATGGAAATAGCGGGTTTTAGAAATTCCTGTATTTCCTTAAGAAAAACCCTTTATATTCGAAAAACAAATACAATAATACGACCGTGTCTAATTAATTGATTTAAACAGCCTACCTATTGAAAATGTATTTGCGGATATGACTGGGATTTTCATTACCAGAATACTCCATATTGTATGGGTTTTCCAAGATTAATGTGGTGGCTTGGATCATAACATGTTTTCGGTTATAGTCAAAAGATTGCATAATATGATTTCGTAATCTGTTTTGAACAACAATTTTTTTTTTAAGAATTAGAGGAGACTTTTACAGTAGAATAAAGATGGTATTTCCACAAATAGAGTCAGCATCAAAAGTAGATGATCATTATCAATTTAGAAAAAATAATTTTGAGAAAAGTGATTTATATTTCGTCATAAATATGCTGTCTACTACTAAATGGACATTATTAAAATATTTATAAATACTAATATTATAAACGTGAAAGTTTGGATTTATGGATGTTTGTTGCTCTTTCACGCAGAACGGTTGAACGGATCTGGTTAAAATTTGGTACAGAGATAGAGTATAGTTTTAACATAACCTTTTTATACCTGGAATAGGTTCACATGGGAAGGTGGAACGGGAACAGAATTCCACGCTGGTGAAGCCGCGGGTAAACGCTAGTTTTGATATGATTTTCAGATTTTTAATAAGATTTTGAAATCTATATGCAATCATTAATTTCTTTGAAGTTGGCTATAAATTTAATTGGGTGGGTACACATTTCGAAGAAAGCAGCGAGCCCACTGCCACCAACGGGATATTTTTTGAGCCACTTTATGTTTTATAACCCACTACAAAGAAGGAAGAGTTTCTCAATTCATTGGGATCTTTTTACCCGACTGCGCCAGCGAGGGTTAATGTATTATGCGCGTGTGTGCGTATATGTATGTAGTTGTCTTTGTTCTCCTGTACAGACCTAACAGATGAATAGATTTCGATGAATGAGGTCCAAAACGTAAAGTACTCATCTCCCGAGTATCATAGGGTAGGTACATAAAATGTGCAAGCCCGACATAACCGCCCCCGCTGGCCGGCGGGGGGGTATCCGAAGGGATTTCCGCACGAAAAAAAAAAAGGTACATAAAATGTGAACAAAACCATACGCTAGATTTTTGGTGCTAAAATATATGTATGTTGTCATTTGTTGTTTTTTTTAAAAAGAAATAGTAAACCAAATTACTAACCTAACTCCTCCAGCTAAGCAAAATTGCTTGTGCTGGGAGTGGGTTCACGTCGGTAGTGTAATGGCCAGGGTTCGAACCCGGGACCTTTCGATCATAAAGTCGACTCCTTAAATACTAAGCTACCGCTTAAATTTTCACTAAAACTTATCGAAGGCTATCAAAATGAAGTAAATTAGAAGGAACTTACAAAAATATATATACGCGTCATAACTAAAAAGTATAAAATGAAATAAATGATAAAAAAATAAAAAACGCGCTGCTGAAAAGATCGAAAAAAGTTTGATAGCAGGCAGTATTTTCAAATCATAAACCGAAAGAAAATAATGAGTACCTACCGCCTGCTATCAATCGGTCTTTTCAGCAGCAGTCGGGTTTTTGATTTTTTAATCAGGTATTTTTATGTATGTTCATTTGTTATAAAAGACTCATGCTCAAATGAAGTATGACGTACTCGTATCTAATTATCACACAGGGTTTTGGTTCAATATTAATTGAACCCCAAAACGTAATGCCTGTGATCGCGAAGAGGCCACGCAGCTGCTTTGACAAATCATTATTGATACATCGTGATCTAGCTGACATAGCGTTGCTTGCCAAGATTTCTGTTCTTGTACCGACTTAACTAGCCTTCCAAATCAAATTAAATCTCGTTATATTAGGTCACAAAGTAACACTTATGAACGTCAAGATCAATATTGTAGAGTAATTTTATATTATAAACCGGTTTCTGAACAGATTGTCTAGGATAGCTTCGATATCACCAATGGGTTGTGGAGTTTAGATGGCAATCGCTTCACGGAAAATATCGAAATTCAGCCGCTTCGTAGTTAGATCGTAAAGCCTACCCAACAGAGTCGGGAAAAGGCTCGGATATTTTGTAAAAATAAATAACAAGTGACCAATGACCTCTATGGTACTTTTTTATTTCGTGCGAAAATCCCTTCGGATACCCTCCCGCCGGCTAGCAGGAGTGGTTATGTCGGGCTTGAATTGACTAAAACCGCACGCCGTCTCGGGTCTAAAGACGCCGGGGTGTAAGGTTGCCCATAGAGCATATCTCTCGCACCCCGACTGACCCTGGGCCATCTCCCCTCGGGGACCTCTATGGTACCTTTTTTTTTTTTTGTTCGTGCGGAAATCCCTTCGGATACCCCCCGCCGGCCAGCGAGGGCGGTTATGTCGGGCTTGAACCGACTAAAACCGCACGCCGTCTCGGGTCTACATACTCCGGGGTGTAAGGTTGCCCATAGAGCATAGGCCTCGCACCCCGACTGACCCTGGGCCATCTCCGGTTTCGAGATGGCCCCCTCGGGTTTGGGAAAAACGGTGTCCCCGTCTTGCCCCGGTTTGGGGGAGGAGCGCTAGTCGCCCCACCGTCCCGGCCTGCTTCTGCTGGGGTGACAATAACTAGATAATCTGTATAAAATAAAAAATTGAGTCACGGTTCCTGAGCGAGCTGGGAATGGATTTTGAATTTCGAATTTCGAATTAGGAACGGGATGCAGAAACTAAATAATTGAGTTAATTTTATTGTCTATCTGTATAGGCAGGCCTTTTTGCAAACATCTATATGACATCTACAAAACACTTTTTGTTACATGCCACACACATACATTGTTGCTGGTCAAGTAGTGGTCTTAAATCTATACCAAATAGTTCGTTCCGTACTACCGTACTATTAGTCTAGCAGTATACATAGAAGTCATCAATCACTAACTTACTAACATTTTCTAAAATTATCTTCAAACAAAATGTGTTAGATAATTTAACTATAATATAATTAATCCATTGATCAGTAAGAAGATTCATTTTATAATTCACATCGAAACTCAGTTGCATTCCGGCGACACAAGACCAAAAAGTACATAGACTAAAGAGCGCAATTCACGTAGCCCAGTCAACGGCAGGTGGGTCTACAATACTAGCATAAAATAAGCAGGGCTAATGTAAAACGACATCACCGTCCGACCTTGTGCGCCCATAACTCTGGGATAGCGACAAAACAAAAACACAAATTTGCAAACATATAAAGAAATTGAAAGATACCGGCGTGCTCGATGCTATCGCAAAATTACTTATTCCAAATTTCACCGTTTTGCCTCTCTGCTTCTTTTTTTTTACAACCGATGGCAGTCGCAGACCAACTCCCATAAATTATAGTTCGGAAGCTCTGTTAAAGGAGTTTTGGAGTATTTTTTTATTTTTCTTTAGCCCTTTGAAGAATTTATGTCCCCGTCTTACTTAGCAGCGGCGGTCAGCCGGCGAGTTGTCCGACTCCGAGATATGTTGGGCTTTCGATGCCAAACATACAACGCTATAAGTATTTTGTATGAAGGTTCTGAACCTGTGATACAAGTCTTGGATTTATTTTAACTGGAACCTTTGTACTTGTACTTTAATGACTGATTGTTTTAGAGATTATAAATAGTTCACGAGTTATATTATCTGCTGTCTGGTATAATTAAATTATTTTTTATCTCGATAGAAGCAGGCTATGAAGCTTAATGGGACTCCTTTTTCTAAAACTCATTATAAATTTTCTTGAAAACTGCATTTATGACCTTCATGCTAAGTTAAATCTAATATGCTAAATAAAATAATGATGATGAAATATTTTATTAGGGTTCCGTTGCCAAATGGCAAAAAACGGAACCCTTATAGATTCGTCATGTCTGTCTGTCTGTCCATCCGTATGTCACAGCCACTTTTCTCCGAAACTATAAGAAATATGCTGTTATGTATTCTCTGAATCGCATTAAGATTTTCACACAAAAATAAAAAAGAACCAATAAATTTTGGGGGTCCCCATACTTAAAACTGAAACTAAAAAATATTTTTTTCATCAAACCCATCATCAAACCCTATCTATGGATAGGTCTTTAAAAATGATATTGAGGTTTCTAATAAAAAAAAATTCTAAACTGAATAGTTTGCGCGAGAGACACAGCCAAAGTGGTAAAATGTGTCCCCCCCCCCCCCACACAGTAAGTTTAGGATAGAAAATACGGTGGGTCATGAGTGCATTTGGCAGGATTCTTGCGATTTTTTTTTACTATATAGTATATTGGGAGCCGACTATAACGGCATTAACTTTTCTTAACTAACAAAATCAATGCGAGGCGCAGTGTTTTGCCAATTTGCTCTTCAGACTCAAACAAATTTCATAAAAGTAAAGTGTGGCCTATAAAATACACCTGAAGAACTAGAATTGACTTGACAGTCAAATACCATAATGTGGAACTCCAATCAACACAGACAGTTTGTTGCCAGACTGAGTACAAGCATGATAGAGTTTTCAAGAATGTCAAAGCACATGATGTCCACAGACTCATACAATAACAATAAGTAGTTAATTTTCATCGTGCCTAGGTAATTCATCATAGTTTATAACCGCATTACATATCACATAAACCGATGACGTAGAACAATGGCAATCGGAAGCCACGTGGTAGGAGTCGTGACAGTTCGACGCTGATCATTTCCAATTATTCAATATTATATTACCTACGAGAGAGCATGAACTGTGTGACGTCATTTTAAGAGATCATTTTTTTCTATTTTAGTTTACGTACTGAAATTTTAAAAATAGGAATTAATAAAAATAGAACTTATAAAAAAAAATTGCAATTATTACTTTTTTGCCTAGTTTAGAGCAAAAATTGTGTCTCAGTTTGGTGACAGTCAAATTAACAATTTCCGGACCTTTACATCTACAAAGGTACAAAAAAGTCTAAAGAAATTGTACTGGTACTGTAAAGTGGGTACTGTACGGTGCTTAGCTCATATATATTTCAACACATAAAGGAGCTAAACAACGTACCTATAGCTTATACTTTTTATTTGGCACGTGTCGTCGGGAAGGAGAGTGAGATTCTGACTAAGTATATTTATATACCTATATAAATATAGCCATTAGCAAATCATACAACGAAAGAAAATGACTGGGCCCCACCTGCTATCAAACTTGATTCGGTCTTTTTAGGTCAGTCTGTTTTTTTATTTAATGAATAATTATTTCAAAATTCTACCTATTATGATTGTCGTCAAAAATACGTGTGTGCCTACATTTGAGCACATGGTACTTTTCTCCATCTTACCTGCGTTGGTTTTGTTAATCTAGCGCCAAACAAGGAAAAAATCCGCATTTATTTATTATTAAAGCAGTTTCTGATTCGATTTATCTTATTTATATAGATATATATATACATATTTGATGGTATTTACGCTGAAGTGTATTTTGTTCTACATGGCAAAAATCGAATATATATACCTACCTAAATCAATATTTATCTCTCTGCTTGTTCGTATTTTATGCACTTTCGTGCTCTTTTATTCTATTGTGATAAAACTTTGTCAATTGCTATGATAAAACTGACCACGTAACGTATACTGTAATTGGGCTGTATGATTATTTTACGAAAATTTCCTGTGTGAAGCCGGGACATATTACCTACTACTACTTACTTTGCAAAAAAATAGATACTTAAGATTCGAAGAGTAATATTAGATGTAGGAATTCCATAATGCGTTTAAGATTTAGGTTTCGTACCTAGGTATTTTTTTTTTCTATAGTTCTATTAAGTTTTTCAGTTTTTCAGTTTTAAAATGTTCATTTAATTCCTTATTATCATTTATTTTAACAGAAGATTCTCTACAGAGAATCTTATGTTAAAATCTTATGTTAAATGATGTAGTATACAGTATACTACCATACAAATATTACGGAAGCCAAATCCTGAATAAGGAATATTTCATTCTTTTTTAATATCATCTCTTTTAACATTAGATTCTCTGTATAATGCCATACAAATATTGCGTAAAGCCAAATCTTGAGTAAGGTTGTACAAAAAGCACATATTACAAATAATCTTTAGCCAAATGATTCTAAAACACTATAGCAGACAAAACGGATTCCGAATACTGGCAATTGGAATAGTTTTCAGTTTTTTTCTCCGCGTTTTAAGTTTGGAAGGCATCCTAACGGTATTCGGCCGACATAGCTTGGACGGACGCGACAACGCTTTTTATGTTATTTTTCTGTTGACCTCAGGACTCGCAATCGATTTAGAATATTTTTAATCGTTCTGTAGGTAAATAAATATGAAAGTTTCTTGTTGTAGTGTTTAGCTATGCATGGTATTTGACCTGTAATATTTATTCCAAATTGATTATTCTCAAGGTCGGCGGTAATTTGTTCCTTTTTATTGCAATGATTTTTTGGAAGTTTACATCTATTTTAAAATTTGAAACCGGCCAACTTTTTGAAATATATTTAGACACTTACTTTTCATTTTATATCATTCCATAGATGAAATGAGTTCGATGCGCTGACAATTAACCTGCACTATTCATATTAATACTTATAATAATTGAAAATTTAATGATGTCATCGTCTTACATAAAATATAGACAGGTACTTAACCAAAACACCCGTAGCAAATGATACGCACATAACCATAAAAGACATCAATAAAATTTTAATTAGTGCGTATTTTAATATGAAAATGGCAACAACAGTGCTTGATTACTTCAAACATTATTTGAATCTAACTTTTGTCACCGCGCTTTGATTATGACAAAAAGTCATTCAGCCGGCTCTAATTGCGTTCAACGCCGGTCAAAATTAAAAAGAAAAGTCGCACAGTAAGAATCCCGCCTATTTTTAAAAATGGAACCCGCCGATGATTCGCCTAATTAATAAACCAATCACGTACAGTCGAGACGCGGCGTCGAGGCGCGGCGGACGTGCGGGCGCGGGGGATGAACGTTCGGAAATTCGAATACTATATTTTTTCTACACTCAAAGCATCGCAATGTTACTTGTAATTGGCTTGACCGTCAATGATAACGAATTTAGAATGCAATCAATTATTTATAAGCTATTACAAGAAATTATCGGTATAGATGAAATATGTCTAACTAGTTACACGTCAATAGGGAATATGTGTGTAAGATGGTATCAACCGTAGGACGTTATAAAAATTAGAATTGAAAAATACTCGCATAAAAACATTGACTCCATACCTACTTAATCTTGGCAAATCAATACAAGAAATATAAAATTAAACTTCTGATCGGATTCTCGGAACATTATGAGAACGTATCGGATTATGTGACACAGCATTATGTTTTCTCTTCTGATTGAATGGACATGAATGAGGATATATTATTAACAAAAGCTCTCCCTCAATATTGACACCGAAAAATTAGTTTAAAAAATCTCAACTTTAGGGTTTCGGTAAAAAAATATCATTTATCAAATAAATGCATTCTCAGTTATGTCCTTGCGCAGCGTGATTGCAAAAACTAGTTGAATAATAAATGCTTTGGTAGTAACACTGGGCCCGAAGAAGCCCGAAGCTTGGCGAAAAAGGGCGAAGATTAGCGAGCGCGCGCTTTTTGTTTGCATCAATCGATGCGCTCGCGCATTCGCACAATGAATAATTCAGGAATTGACATGAAATGGCGTATGGCCCTTTTTTAAATGAAAGGTGCCCGATTGAGGACTGTAACCGCCTGACGAATTCATTGGTCAACGGCTTTTTACGTTCGATAATTGCTGTATTTACTTTATAGATTATGAAATCAAATTTGCGGCTAATTCCGTTCTTTTAAATGATAACTATGCTCTAAATATACCTATTTATGTTCTGCAATCATTTGAGGAACAGCAAGGTTGTATAAAACCAGCAATAAATATAAATTTACAGCTAAACCGCAAATAATTCCTCGCCTTGGTCCGCATAAATATAAAAATAAAATGTCGTAAAGTACTTCACCGAGTGTTACATAATTTTATGTTATTGATAGAATGGTTAAACGGGTACGCATCCACGTGTTATCACATCTAGAAATTTATTATGCCAGTGGAACAAAAAATATTTAATAGGTAATGAATTCGTGTAATGCTGTTAATGACGCATCGAAAACTGGTGCCGAATTTCCAAGTATAAGTGCTCTTGTCATTTGAATTCTGACTGCGATTGGTCAAGAGATCCTCAATGCAGTTTTTGGTTAAATGTCTTCATCCGCACTACAGGAGGCTGTCAATGCCTTTCCAAGTTATGGTTGTGACTACTTTTTAAGCATTTCATGAAGATAATTTCATTATGTTGGTAATAAAAAAATGCCGTAATTTGCCTTTTTGACTTGTAGCTAACATTATTTATACGTTGGCTTCATGGTATTGTATGGTGTGGGAGAAATCGTTGTTAATACAGCTTTTTGTGCCGTTCATATCTATCCTAATTCAGACTTAAATAACGGGACATGTATATCTACTTACTCGTAAATGCATGGGAGACTGGTACTCATAAATGAATATTGAAGATGTGTCTGGAATTATTTACATATTTGCAATTAAATATTATTTTATCGAAATTGAATCATTGAATCATTATACGTCGTTTATTAATCATTGAAGTTCGGTCTTAAAAAGTCGTATTTAGGGGTGACATTTTCAAAAATAATTCCTTAAGTAAAAAGCATTAAGACTGCTTATTAAATTTGTAGCCTTTAAGTTTAGGCTCAGTGCTCATGAATCAATCAGTCAGGACAAGTCGTAATTATATATACCTTTATAGAGTTTTAGTTCGCCATGCCCTGGCCCCATCTACCTACTGACTGATGAACTCTATGTCAAATAGTTCATCTGAAGTCACTTCGGAAACATCTCGATGCTTTTATCCGAAAGCATCCCAGCTACCATTATCTCAGACCTTTAGAGAGTCACCCAGACCCTTCCAGCCCAGTGCGACCCAGGTACCATCATAAATATACGCTAGTGATATTGTAACACATTTGAACAATCTAAGTCAAATTTATTTTTCTAGTCTAGGGGTGATCCATATTTGTGCTAGGGTTGGAAAGATGGGGCTGTAGTAAGATTTTAAGAAACCCTATATTTATGGTCTAAAACGACTCTTGTAGACAAAACATCAATGCTTATGAAATATTATTCATCATACCTGAATTCTGTAATTGTGCATGAAACATGATTCGAGTACCTACAGTACTAGTATGATGCTTCATGCGCAAGCGTATTTTATTTCGCTTTTCATATATAGAACACATCAAAAGGCATTTTTATAATAAAATATGGACTCAATTTTTATTAGATATAAATTACATGCATGCATATTTACGACTGAGTTAGTAGATGTATATTAAAACTTAAAATCATCCATATTCATGGAATCATAATGTAAAGAAGAGAAGAAAAAGTAGAAAAACGGACCCCCAGGTGGAGGCTTTGGAAGTAATTGGGACACTCGCTGACACGATGATGATGGCAAAATAAAAATCTAAGCTCATCAAGGTTTTATGGCTTGTTTCTATAATTCTAATCTTCTCAATTCTAATCCCAATTCTGATTTCTGACTTCATGTTTATGAATTTATGTTTTACCTATGTATAAAGTATATACTCACTTATAGGAAGAGAATGCCATATTGCTGTCGACACAAGGTTGTTCGTCCACCGCACCGCCGGTTGTGAGCATCAGGGTGTTCATTCGAAATCGATTATCGACACAAAACAATCGATTACAATCTATCGTTTCACTACACTATTAATTAGTTCAAAGTCCGCACGTGCGTCAATGTGACGCGGTTGCACATTATGCACGTCACATCACTAATGTTTGTCTTGTATCTGTAAAAAAAAAAACTTAAATTAGAATATGTATTGTTTAAGATCTATATCAACTTAACGTATTTCTATATATTTTAATTACTACCAAATACTATAGAATTTTGACAGCAATTTTATTTTATAACAGTAGTGTTAACAGCATAAAATAAGAACAGGTTTTATCATGCTGGTAGCACTACACTATCGTCTAAAATGATTGAAAGGTGGATTTCATCAACCATAATAATTAGGATTACAGAATAAAATAAACTGGGTCGTCAAATTTCCTCAACTAACTTCAATAGATGTAAGTTATTGATTTCATTCAAATTGAATAGGAAGTTTGACATTCCGACAATCGACTGAAATAACACTATAAGTTAGATGCCTAAACTATATATATATAAGTAATATAAGGGTATCCAGATTTTTAATGATAATTCTAGAATCGATATTACAAGCTATCTTTAGTTTGCATTTAGGTAGCGCTGTGAAGTACCTATGTGCTTAAACTAAATATCTTAAAAATATTGATCATCGGAGTTATTCATCAAAATTCTTCTGAATTATAATCGATTATCTGCATGGGTGTGTTTGTAGGTGAGTGTGTGTGTGTGTGAGAGAGTGTGGGTGTGCATGTAGCAATGTATTGGGATATTTGGGTGAACGCACACGGGTGTGTTAATTGCTGTGTGTAGAATTTTATGTTTGAGAAATAAATCATAACTTGCGAAGGTAAAAAGGCGATCTCCCTCAGCCCAAGTCTCGGCTGGTCCTTAACATTTCCGTAAAGGTATAGTCTAATTTTTTCAACCAATCTCTGACAACTCCTATTCACCATTAATTCAAGCAGGATTCATGCAAAAGTTCAAAGGAAACTTCGCATGGATTCGACTGGATTATCTATGCATAAAATAAATAAGTATTACCTATTATTGTGTATTGCCCAGTTCCAAATAATTATGAAAAAATAAGGTTATTCTTCTATCTGATTTTTTGTAATGCTGTTTTAAAACATATATTATAAATTATTTTAATCACTATGCATAGCTTAAGGATTATCTTAAGCTATGCATTGTGATTAAAATAATTTCTTAACAAGCTTCTGTCTACCGTTATAGGTTAAAGAATCCACTAAACGTATCACTTAAAGCAGAAGCCAATCGAATAAAAAGTAAATTAATTGGTGTTAATAAAATCAATTAACAATGGCCTGGCATTTCAAGTGTAAACTTGATCCGATTAAGGGGGTCACCAAGCAGTCTGTTGTACAAAAACATTTTCTAATCTTATGAGAGCCCTGTGTCAGATTTGACGGAGATAGCGACTCGTGTTTGTACCAGCGGCGAAACCGGCTCGCCGCCATCTTGGAACTGATTGACAGCTGTCAATGTTGGCGGCACTGCGACGCGTCGCCGCGCCTGCGCACTACGGTATACCGCGCGCCACTAATTCGTTTTGAAAATAATGTTCTGTTTCTTTATTTGATATCCAATTGTTGTGATTCTTCATTATGTTTAACTGGTGGACATGGATTGAAATCTACATTTAAATAGATATACTGGATTTCGTTAGTTGCCTATACACTGATGTAGTTTTTTTTTTCTTAAATATTTTTATAATCCTACTAATATTTGAAACGCGAAAGTTTGTGAGTATGTATGTATGTATGAATGTATCTTTGTTGCTCTTTTACGCAAAAACGGCTGAACGGACCTGGCTGAAATTTGGCACAGGGATAGATTATAGCCCGTAATAACACAAAGGCTACTTTTATCCCGGGAACAGGTTCCCATGGATTGCGGGAACGGGATCAGAATATTCGGGATGGGATTATGTGGGATTCAGGATCGGGGGGTATCCAAAGGGATTGCCGCACGAGAAAAGAAAGAAAAAAAGGCACTACATTCGCAATAATCCAAAAGTACATTTTGACACATAAGTTTGACAGAAGATAGAATAGAACGTAAACCTTTCACAATTCGAACTAAAACGAAACAATTCTAAAATTAGAAGTTATTAGTTAAACCATTTTTAAATGAGTAATAATGTATAATATTAAGTTGAAGGAATGTAATGCGACATATTTCAGTTAAGATTTCTACAATTTATTTCTGCAAGACGTCCTAAGTTACGTTCCACTATTTTAATTATGGAATTTTAGTGTTGTTACATTTTAATCGTTACGGTGGTAAAGATTTATCGGTTTATATGACAAATCGTAAGTTAGTAAGGAAGTTGCTAAAGCACGAGTGTTTTTATGGCTTAGAGTATAGCTCAACTCATTCCAAAATCCATTCGTATACAATACACATTAATTTCATACGTTAATGTTTTGAAAATAAGGTTTAGAGCGGCGCGCACGGGTTTGACGGAGGCAAATCTGCTGCAATCGGTTATTCTCACAATCGATTTGTAGACACCCAACATCTATATGGAGGGTGCGACTTGAGCAACCAAGGTGTGGAGAATCCACCATCGCGGCGGTGAGGCCGGTCATGGAGGAGTGGTTGGAGAGGCACCACAGTGACCTCTCCTACCGGATGTCCCAGGCAATTACCGGACCCGGATGCTTCGGTAAGTATCTGTGGCGCATCCACCGGGCGACAACGCTGCAGTGCCAGCACTGCGAGGATCCTGGCAAAGACACGGCGCTTCATACGTTAGTGGAGTGCCCAGCTAGGGCGAGTCAACGCCGCGATCTCCTTGCGGTACTGGGCGTGGACGTTCTCTCGCTGGAGACCATGGTGAGAGCCGTAATCTCCGACGGGAGCAAGTGGCACACTGCCGCCTCTTTCTGCTAGCAGGAATGCGCGCCAAAAAGGCGGTGCGGCGGAGAGGGAGCGGGAGAGAACCCTGCCCCCCGAGTTCCGCAGTCACCCAACTCTAAATGACAGCTGTCAAAATGCACTTCTTAGATTATTTCAACTGTAGTTACTGTTATAACTATGATCCATGCTGCTATGAGCTGAGTTGCCTACTATTAGGTACAATTAAGAATATCCTGCCGATTCGTACTGGGAAAAGCTTGGTTCTACCTCCTAAATACACATACAGTTAAATAACTACTACCATGTTCGTGTTTTATTTCCGGTGGTGAGTAGGTAGGCATATTCACCAAAGTCCAAGGAGCTCTGGTGAATCTAATCTCAGCAGAAATGCCGAAGCTAACGCATCCAGCGGCGAACTGTGTTTTACGAATGAGATTTTTCGGACATCGCGTTTTTATTGAAAAACCTTATTAATATAAGATTTCGTATCCCCACTTCGCCAGTTTAAGTCGACGTCTAGTTCTAGAGTTTTTTTTTAAACTGTTCATTTTACCTCCGGGTATTAATTTAAAAAAATATATTATTCATAAACCAATCATGATACTCGTTTAAGTCGTTAATGATGTTCATTTTATTGAAAGCACATCCTATAGGGCACCTCTGGAGACCTAAATGAAAGTCGTAACTTTGTTAGATACAGATTTATACGCTTTTTATGATTTTTGCCTTTTTTCATTTATCTCTTAAATTCCACTGTATATAGGGAAAAGTTATTTATCCTAAAATCATTATCATTATACTTCCAGCACACCACGTAAATTTCACAATCCAATGCCATGGAATCTAGAAGATAAATTAAATTAACTATCGTTGCTAGGGTCGCTGCTTTTCTAACGGGATGTATTGTTACTAAATATATGTTATTTTTAAAGGTTATTAGGTTTAGGTGTTATTAAACGAACAAAATAATGTAAGCACCGAAGCATTGCAGGCTCCTATCGAGTTGCATATTTACTATGTTTTTATGGTCGCTTATTATTATTAAATGAGATTTAAATGCCAAATGCATTTCAAACCGAGTTTACATGGAATACTAATGGCATGAAATGATACATTCTTTTAATTTTTGCATATATGATTCTCTAACTATAAGATACACCGTCACATCTTTACCCCGCAGGGTTATCAACCTTTACCAGTTACATATTGTTTTTAGTGAAGGGAAATCAGATCCGGGTTTGAAAAATTATATGAAAGAGTGATAAGGTAAAAAACCTAAAAAACCCTGATGAAGTAACCGGATGAATCTTTAAAAAAAATGCAGCTTCTAGATTCGATATCGGGATATGAAATTTATGGGGTGTGCTGGAAGTACCTATAATGAAAATGATTTTAGTATAAATAACTTTTCCCGAAACGGTGTCATTTTCGAGAAAAAAACTAAAAACCTAAAACCTCGTATATATCCAGAACTAATTAATTACGTTGTTAAAATTCATTTTTAAAATATGCAGTATAAGATCCCTATCAATGTTTCTAACATCATTATTACGTATTGTACCTACTTTGACTTGAATTCTTTTTTTCTATATTTTAAGTGAAAAATAACAAGAACTTTGGTTTTTTTTGTAAACACTAAACATGTTGTCGAAACGAGGATTCAAAATCCAACATTTAAATGATAACATGGTGCGGCGTAGGTGAGCAAGAGTCTTCACTTATGCATAAGGTCTGGTGTTATACAGTCTCTTACATCAGGTCTGAAGCAATACTGTACAAACGGTCTCACAATTAAATTATACATAAAGCAGTTTTGTATATTTAAACAGCGATTAAGATATGCTAAGAAAAAGTTATATTTTATCTTGCATTTATATTTCATTGTTTGATAGAATGCAGTATTTTCATTTGATTCGTTTATTTATTCATAGCCACTCTAATATAACAGAAAAATTACATAATGCAGGTAGTTAATTTTTACTTTGTGTAGTCAGTAGATGATGACGTCACAGTAAAATATGAATTATAATATGATGCCATTTTAATGATTTATTGAGCGGTTTACCTCCACTGGTCACCACTGAGCTGTATTTATAAAATACATAGTTTATCTTGCGGCTTCATTCGACTTTGAAATGTTGTCTGTAGTCCCGAAAAGAATGACTTCTTGCTGCACCGAGGACCAAGGCCCCTCATCGGTAAGTAGGTCCTTGCATAACTTATCTTTTTCTGACTTATCAAATGACCTTTCATTTTGCCGAAAGTTTACGCGAATATTACACATTGAAATAAAACTATTTTTAACTGCTTCTCACGATTAATATTCAAACATTTGGTATTATAAAATAAAAATTTGGTATTATTTAATTACACAACATAAATCACGATAGAATCCTTTAGAAATTGTTTTATTACAATGACCTTTACTTACGTTACGAAAACATCACAAAATATGTTTTTTGTATGAGGTGAGAACAGAAAGTGATAACTTGCTGCAGCGAGTGCTTGTTTAGAATTAAACGCGATTGCGGTATAAAGTCACTGAGCGAGGTTCATTATCCGCATTTCTTCAACTACCTACAAGAAAACTTTAAGTAGGAAGTCAAAACAACAAATGTACAATTTTCAATCGACGAGCCATTTTCGTCGCGGTTGGTCATCTTTTTAAAATTTATTTAAGACTAACCGCGCACACTCAATAATATTGATAATAAAATAAATACTGTCAAAAATATTGTATGTTTAACTCAAGGTACAAGTATAGCGCCATGAAATGAATCTTTATGGTATAACTTAGTAATATCAATATTATTGGCAGTATGTATTTTATTATCAATATTATTGCGAGTGCGGCCAGTTTGAATCTTTTTGAAATGTTTTAGAGGAATGCTTTGACTCGATACGAAACTTATACATTCTTTTTAGTACCTAATCTCCGCCTATTTACAAAGTAATATCATATTCTTCTTCTTCTCTTATATATAAAAATGAATTGCTGTTCGTTAGTCTCGCTAAAACTCGAGAACGGCGGGACCGATTTGGCTAATTTTGGTCTTGAATTATTTGTGGAGGTCCAGAGAAGGTTTAAAAGGTTTGTCATCGATTGAGGCACTACGAAGTCTGCCGGGTCAGCTAGTGAACAATAAAATTATACTATTACTTTGTTTACAAAAAAATTGTTACACTGCCTGCCTTCATCAGCCCAACTATATTATTATATACTGTTAGGTAGCAAACAAGCACACTAACCACCTGATAGTAAGTGGCTACCTTTATACACTTATATACACCCCCAGGGGCCCCTGAGGTTTCGAGGTCTATCTAATAGGATCCTCATATTTCTAGCATATTTTCATTGCACAATGAGAACGCTGTGCCTCCAAAAAATAAAGATTGGCTAATCTATCAGTGAGTCTGCTATTTGATAACAGCAACCAATCCTGCCTAATTATAAAAATATACACTACATACACTATAAATAAACCGGATAAACCCCGCCGGCCAGCGGGGTTTATCCGGGGGGATTTCTGCACGAAAAAAAGGGGTTCAGACGGCAGTCGCATCCGGAACAACATAACAATCAAAAACAAACAAAAGAACAAACTTTGGACGCAACTGGAAACTCGCTATGAGGGTGATGATGAGTTTTTTGAGGCAGTAAAATTTATATTATCCGTATAAATTACCACTAGGCACTATTATGAGGGGTGCTTGGTTGAGGACCTCCACGCGGTGCACCCTGGGCAAAGGAGACGGTAGCGCCTCTATCCTAGGGTGGGAGAGACGCTGCCGCCTACGGCCAACTCCGACCGAGGCGAGGACGGCCCTGTTGAGGGCTGTTCAGAAGCTTTCCACGTGTCCCTCTGATTAGCAGATGGCACAGTGGAGAGCAAGTAAGGGGGCCATCTCGAAACCGGAGATGGCCCAGGGTCAGTCTGGGTGCGAGGGATATGCTCTATGGGTAACCTTACACCCCGGCGTCTTAAGACCCGAGACGGCGTGCGGTTTTAGTCGGTGCAAGCCCGACATAACCGCCACCGCTGGCCGGCGGGGGGGTATCCGAAGGGATTTCCGCACGAAAAAAAAAAAAAAAAAAGGCATTCATATATTCATTACAGTAAAATAAATGCCCAATCTGAAGTAAGTGGGCCATCGGAACTGAACTATTTCGATATCGGTGGCCAATGCATCGTTACTCTTATTATAAGTTCGCAACTCACGAGCCTAACTAACGCGACTAGATGACTATCAGTTCGGGTCATACAAAATGCATCCTTATAAGGAGTACAAGCAATTTGTGTTCTTACACAAACTGCACATAACATATTTTCTCGCTTGTATCCCCGAAGCGGTAGGCAGTGGTAGATTACACACCCACGATTCGCCAGTTATGTGTAGGTCCCAATGGAATAGGGGGCGAGCCTACTGCCATCTACCGGGCACATTACTAAGCGAGTGATCAACATTTTTAATACACACATAATACGAAAAGTTAGAGGTGTGTGCGCGTGGCGACTGGCGATCGAACTCGAGACCTCGTCTCGGCAGTCCGTCTCGCCGCTTAAGTGCGTAAGCTCAATCTCATTTCTTTCTTTGAGGAAGAGATTCTCATTGGTCATTGGTAATCTCATTACGTAAGAAAAACATCGCAAAGGACGTTTTTTTTTGTTACCATCCGCATAGCGATTACCCAGTAGTGTCCAAAGTTTTCATCTTGAAGCCCGGGGTCTGGTTACTACCGTATGACCTCCTCACCCCAAGAGTAAAAGCCTGAGCTTAACGGTTAGCATGTGCACCAACTGGCGGGTGAGGTTGTTTTGAGCCCCAAAGGGCCCTGCAAACCCTGTTCTTTTTGTATGAGGTGAGAACAAAAAGTGGCTTCTTGGTGCACCAAGTGCTAAGAGTTAACACGATTGTGGCAAGAAGTCACTGAGCGTAATTCATAATCAGCTTTTCATAAAACTACAGCGAAAACTTTAGATAAGAATTCAAAACAATAACAAAGGAATGTCGATATGTTTCATATCAAAAACTGGGTTACTATGAAATTTAATGCAATTTCTCAATCGCAGCTTCTATTCATACTATTAGGGGGAAGCAAATAAGCACAGGAATTATCTGAAGGTACAGTCGCCATCAGTATTACCTTTAAACATTATTATCGCAGCTTCTAATTATACTGTTAAACGTAGCGAATAAGAACACGAAACATCTGATGGTACAGACGCCATCAGTATTACAGTAACACATTCCAATTTACCGACCAAGCTCTGAAGCTTTACAAAAAATAACAAACAAACATTAAATTGTCCTCTGAAGATTAATAAAAAAAAATTGAAATACATTAATTATATTGTTTATAGATTTATTTCAGTTTAAAGATTGTTAGTAAAGATGTCAGTGTGCAAATAACTTCCGAGGGCAACTATACGTGGTCTTCCCGGTAGACGTAGACTATATGCTTGCAATAAGAGATTGAGATTTTAATATGGAGGTACGTACATACTAGGTATATAAATAATAGTATTTTAGTAACTCCGGACTAGTCCAGATTCTATTATGACATTTTTACACAGCGGGAAACGCTGTGCTTTAAAAAATTAGGATAGCTGGTGAGGCTATCCGAGACTCTACTTCATCTAAATCACCACAATCGTGCCTTTAATACATGTACACACAGTAGGTAACATAACTATATTTACATCTTACAAACTATGAAGTGATGTTGCAAATCATCTAGACATACAGCCGCGTGAAATTAACAATAGTTTGAAATTGAACCGGTGAGCGCCATCTATTGACATTGAACCTATTCTAATTTGCAACGTTTTGAAACACTGGTACGAAATGTAAGGCACACTGAGATCGTTAAATAAAATTTCTAATGAATAGTTAGGTGGAAATATTAATTATTTTGGTAATGGTCGACTATGAAGATAAAAATATTTCTGGTTCGTAACGTTTTGACACACCGGTGCATATTCGCCTCCCTTCCTTATGCGTTGGTTTATCTCAGCTGCTGCCGTCTGGGCCCCGAAAATCTCTCCATACTCAATTTGCGGTGTAATAAAAATTCCTAGCACTCTCTAGGTCTAGAATTAGAAACCTAGACTAGGTTCTATCACTTTAAATAAGAGCTTCAAATACTTAATTGAAAGGTTGTTTTGTAACTCTATAATTAATTCTATATTTCATGTCAATCTATTTTGGTCTTTACTATTAAATTTATAAATAAAATGGCATATTTAAAAAGGTAGCCAGATGAAATGCTACCCTTTTAAAATGATCAGCACCACCTATTATAACTGTAAGCATATACTAGACGAATATGCTTACGTCCCATTTTGAAAGATTTTGGTGCGAAATATGAGAATCGATGTCGAAATCGAAGTTCCTATTGGTAGACTATTAGTGAAATAGAATTATAAAAAAAGAACGTCCATAACTTACTATGATTATAGAGTCAGTGTCAAAAGTAGATGACAATTTCCAGACCAAAAAAATTAAAAAATCCAACTTTAGATATAGTTTTATAGAGGCCCACTAAGTATTTACAGAGCATTTTCACTAATTTAGTTTTCCCAGTGTGCGGCTACCTGGTATGCACGTATATGGGCATGCAGCACACGTTACGATTGATAGAAAAAGTAAAATCGTTAAAAAGGTTTAAAGTGTGTATATATATTTCAATCAATGTTTTAAAATATTTTATTAGAGTCCAATAAGTAGTTGAACAGCATTTTCATTAAAAAATATAAACTACTTTGCTCAAAATCTATATTTTTAAGGCTGACAATGATCATTCACTTTGGATTGGATTGGAGTAATTGCGAAACTTCATAAATAACTATAACAGGCCAGCTTCGGTTTATTTATCTAGTAGCTGATCCGGCTCTGGGGTTATCCTTTCGAGGGCTTACCCGGGGTGCCCGGCAATGGACACTTGGGTAGGACACTTGGGTAGGACACTTGGGTAGGACACCGTGTGGTTTTAGTCGGTCCGATTCCGACGGTTTCCACACGTATAAAAAAAATGTAGCTGATCCGGCAAACTTCGGTCCACTTTGAATCAAGTTACGTTCGTTACGTTATTTCGTGAATGTCTCCTTCCATTCAAGCTTCCTCTCAAGCAACGATCAAAGTTATATCACAAATTATTACAACTTTGACCATACCTTGTCCTGCCAGTTGTCAAGGTAGGACAAAGTTAAGACAAGAATAATGGTTAATTAAATGTTCATCCAATCCTAACAATACCACTGTAAAATCCCAATTATAGGAAAACATAATAAACCAGTAACCTAATTAAATACCATCGACAATTCAACCGCTTTTTACTTTCTAATCCTTTCGTGCCCTAAAATGTTTTGACATTTACCGTGACAGCGCCCCAGTTTCGATCGATGTATCGATAAAAATCTCGCTACTGAACTACTCGATAATCACAACAGTGTCACCGCACTAGACGTAGATGTTAATCTAAGTGGATGACTTGACACAACACTGTGTATAGACACCAATACAAAAAAAAATAGCGAGCATGTTGGAAAGAATAGCTAGAAATAGTTAACAAGCCTCCAAGCCCTACATAGTGCGGGGAAAAAGATATAAAAATGTTTGATGCTTGTTTAAAGAACTTGATGTTATATTAATTAGAGATGAGACCTATCGATATCAGGTTAGGATTATAAACCTCGTTTACATACAGGTGCTTTTTCTTATGATCTAGATAAGAGATAGATCAAAGCATGTAAACCCTGCTACTAGTACAAAATATGACAGTACAATATCTAATAGGCTGTTATCACTCGCTTTGCACTTTGAATTTATAAATAGAAACAAGGATTTCATTCCAAACTAGCCAACTGGCTAGGGACCACTACGGATTCTATTAAAATTGGAGAGAATAAAAAAACAGAAAGTAAATTTCCGCTCATTAGGCCTATGGGGCCCAGCTAACCTCACCTGCGAGCCGGCGGTGCACTTGTAGATAAATGGACAAGGCTCTGACACAGGTTTCTTTCTTGTAGTTAGGAGATCAGACAGCAGTCGCTCCCATGAAGGCTTAGAAGCCAAGCCAAAAGAATGAAAAGGATTTAACAGACCACGAGCTCTCAGGTGAAATCCTCGGATGCAACAGAGACTAACGCTAAGACGATGATCATGACGAATTCTATACTGTATAATATACTAAATAAGTTGCTACGTGGAATATTTTCATATATGACTTCATTTCAAAACTAATAACGATCACCGATGTATATAATATCAAACGTTTAGATTGTGAAACCAAACAGCTGTTTAACTAAAACATGCTCGTGTTTTGGTTAGGTACAGTCCACATAAAAATAACATCCTCTACTGAGATTCACCTATCTATAACTGTGTACAGCAGGCCGGATATGCTCACGTAATAAAATATAATCGATTTACAATTGATACTTAGTATCGAATGATTGGTATTCGGTATATTATGGTGTCTTGTACGTTACCGTGTAGCCATTTAGATACATAGGTATTCGAAAGACATTTTTATAGGTACTTGGTAGACAGTGGTAATATACCAACAGACAGGTAGGTATATTACCACGCACATTCGCGATTCACTTAATTGGAAGCAAACCTATTGTCGTCTACTAGATACGATTCCGGGCTCAGTCCTATTACTGAGATTTTCTTAACAGAAATTCAGATGACACTGAGTGATTCGAGGCTCTAATATGCACATTATGCAGAAATTGGCACATTGCACGCTCGCCGTTTACCGCAACGTAAAGAATTGGATTTTGTACTAGCTCACGTGTTTCCCTCTTCCTACAATCTTGGGTACTTCAAGGATGTGAAAAAGCATTTGATGAGGCCTTCAAACTGGGAAACTATAATGGCATTATTTGTATCTGCAATGGTGACCCTCATGCCTGAGACTTCCCTTTAGCTTTGACGCACCCTACTAAAAAAATACACCTAACGGGGAAGTACCACTAAATACAGATAATGAAGATCGATTTAATATAGCATTATACAAGATTTCGTACGGTTTCTGAAAGCGGTTGTAAAGCCATAGTTGTAGGTTATAGAACCACGGTTGTAGGTGGCAGAACTATAGTTGTAGAAGAGAGAACCAGGTTGTAGGCGGCTGAGCTATGTTTGAAGTTAGGAGAATTACCTTTGTAGAAAGGAGAACCATTATTGTAGACGGTAACACCATAGTTGTTGATGCTAGAACTATGATAATAGATGACTTAGGACAATAGATGACTGAGGTTATGGTTATAGGCGTTAGAGCCAATATGGTTTTAGCTTGTATAGCCATGATTGTAAGTGGCAAAGCCATAGTATAGTAGGTAGAAGAATCATGGTTGTATGAAGGAAAATAATAGTTGTTGATGGTACAGGCCTGGTCGGAGATAGTAAAGCCAGAATGGAGTTGGAATAACCTTAGTCGAAGGAGGTTGAGTCATGGGAGTAGCTGAAGGTGTCGTAGTTATATGTGCTAGAGCCATGGTCGTAGAGAAGTGAGCCGTGAGTTTGATTGGAAGAAAGAAAAGGATGAAGAATGAGAAGAAATGAAAGAGAGGTAGCTTAGTAGTTAAGTAGTCAGATTTACTATCGAGATATCTCGGGTTGAAATATTGGCCATTATACTACCGGCATGTAAACATCCCTGACACAAGTAATATAGTTTAGCTGGAATTCATGAAAAAAACTTAGAAATTTCGGTTACCAGTACTTTTCTTATAAAAATAACAATATATTATCAGTAAATGAAACTAGTTTTGACTATTAAAACAAGCTATGACTAGAATGTTAATTTAAGTTTATTTAATATTTTTTATTAAGCCATAGCAGAGCAGAATAACGTCAAGTCGCCATGATGACGTCAAGTAGGTATAATTTATGACTGGAACAAGCTTCAAGAGTAGGTGCACAAAAAAAAACTACCTTAATTTTCATAAAATAACCATTCGAGAACAAATCCGGATCATGAAGTGTTAAGCGAAGGTTTTTACACATATATATTATGATGTTCATCTTAAATGTACAGTCAGCCTCTTAACTTGCTAAACACTTAAATATTTTGGAATAGTAATATAATATAATAGTCGTACTTCTTCTTAATTTTTTTTAATATTCGTTCCGTCAATTGACTGCGCCCCGCTGGATGGTGAGAAGCTAGGGTGAAGTCCAGAAGATATGGGCCACCATCCCAGATTCTGACGATCCTAAAATGGTAGCCCCTACCTTGACGGCCTCAGAAGATGCTTTTTCACGCCCCGCTTGAAGAACCCGGGATTGTAAGAAGAAGGAAATCCGAACACCAAACCGTCATTCAGCAGGGTGTATACCGTCTTTCAGATAAGGTTGGTTCGGGCCTCTCGAAGGTCTAGGTGGGGCCCTATGACCCGAATTGTAGAATAATGGTGTGAAAACAAAGATAACACAAAAAACTTGTGATAAAATCTATTGAAAGTAGTTTTATTTCAATAGAGACATAAAGTAATCTTCATATATTGGGTGCAGGGGGGTCCCACTAAGATCTATGGGGCCCAAGTCAACGTCACCAGCTAGTTGGTAGACCTGCTGAATAAAGGACGAGGCACTGGTGCAGGCTTTCCTCTAGACGCTGAGACACGGCAGTCGCTCCAGAAAAAGCCCCCTTACCAATCAAAAGCAATAAGCGGACCCCGGGCTCTAAAGTGCAAACTTTAGATGCTACTGGGAAATCACTGGGGAATCGAATTATGATGATGATGATGATGAAAGTAATCTCACATTGAAATAAATCTATTTTTATTTTATATTTTACGTTGATCCCCACGTTTCGGTTGGTTTTCAGCAGCCATGGTCACAGCTGACATCAAATAAATCGGGATAGAATCTGTTAAAAATAGTTTTATTTCAAATTACAATTTTATAAATATTTTATTTTTGTTTATTATTAAGTAAAGTCTTACAGCTAAGGTGATCGTTAACTTGAAATATTCCTTGGTGCTACTTGGTGCTTCTGGGGGCGACTGTACATTCATATATTATTAGTATATATTATATCTACGTACCTACATACATAACATTACACAACATAATACATTAAACGTATTATTTTTGGGTTTCAGGGACAAAACTACTAATATCGAAGTTTTAAAATCCCACGATTTTTAAAAATTCATAAGTACTATTTTACTGAATAATGACAACACTATAGACACTTTTTTCATTGTTAAACTTCTAATAAACTACCTACTCATTTTTGGGTGCTAAATATATTAAATATTACATTTTAAGCATGTTTGAATATCTAGGGTTTCTTCGACATACCTACTTCATTCATTATAACAATGCAATCACATAAAGTAGCTGTCGCTACCGTAAAAGCCTAAATAAGTCAAACATAAAATAGAAAACAGAGCGTCGGAAGCATAGTAGTTAAGGAGTCGACCTTACGATCGATAGGCGCCGGGTTTGAATCCTGGCACTTACACTACCGACGTCACCCCTCTCCTAACACAAGCAATTTAGCTTAGGTGGAGTCGTTAGGGGGAATATTAGGAATTTCGGTTACTAATATTCTTTATAAAAAAAAAAGCAGACCCCGGGCTCCAAGGTGAACGTCTCAGATACTACCGGGCTCAGCACTATTAGAAAAAGGAAGATCAAAAGCACTTGAAACCGACGGCCTTGCATGAAAAGTTTAATGACAGTAGAGAAAGCTCGTGAAGTATGTAAGAACCGAGGCAGATGGCGCGGGCGGGCTGTGGTCTCTGCCTACCCCGCTGGGTAAAAGGCGTGAGTATATGTATGTATGTATGATGGTAATTATATAGTATAGAAGTAACAAAGTACCTGCAGTCGCCTTAGAAGTTGTTGAACATTAACAAATTTACAAGTAATCTTTACATTGAAATAAATGAAAAAACAAATTGATGTATTTTTCTAACCTTTTTTTCACACTGGTCTCGTCACTATGGCTTCACCTCACCTTATGATAAGCTAAAGGTAACGTCTCAGGAATTCCTCACCCTTACAGACATCGATAATGCTACTGTACAATGAAGGCCCTTAGCTTGACGCCCTCATCAGATGCTTTCTTCACGCCCCGCTTAAAGGACCCGAGACCGTAGGAAGAAGGAAACACGTGTAAAGAATTCCAATTCTTTATGGTGAGGAGAAAAATAGACGCCGAACCGCTTGGTTCTTGATGAAATTGTTTGCATCTTATGAGGGTGATACCTCAGAATTGCATGCCTTGTTCTGTATAAAAAGAGTGGAGAGGAGAGGGTGGGACTAGTTGCAAGAGCTCGTTGGAATACTCGCCATGGTATTTATTGATTTTATTTGTAATCCTTAGATCATTTTTTTTTATATATATATTTAGAGCTAAGTCGATAACTTGGAATGTGCTAAGCTAATACCGATGGTGACTACACCTGGGTGACCACACTAAGGAGCTATAGAAAGTAGTGGGGCTCCAATGTGACAGCCTTGTATGCAACCGGGATTGATGCTAGGCTGATGGGGCTCTGCTGTAGGGCTTTATGTATTTATTATATTTTTCTGTAGGTATGTTTATGTATGTAATTTACGACATAGTACACCATCAACTGCCATTCTACTCCTACTGATAAATTCATCCAATGGTTGTCTGGTAGAGATCGCTTTTAGCGATAAGACCGCCAATTGTACCTACAATATATTTAGACTGAAGTTGTTGTGTATAATAATATGTGGTGTACAATAAAGAGTGTTTTATCTATCTATCTATTTATACTAATACTAGCTGATCCGGCAAACTACGTTTCAATTAAGAATCAAGTTATGTTGGCTACCTTATCAGTGAAATTTATTTCGTGAATGTCTTATATATTTAATTATCCTAATTGCTAGCATATAGGCACAGTAGTAGTAGGCCAAATTAGGCAGAATATGATGCACCTAGTCATAAGATATTATATGACCATTCTTATAACAATGTTTTAGCAAATAAATAATAATATATTATTATTATTACTATCCTGAGGTCGCCATGGATGGCGACCTCAAAGCCTTAAATGGCCCAGGGTCAGCCGGAGTGCGAAGGAATTACTTTATTGGGCCACCTGACACTTCAGCATTAGAGCGTGCGGTTCTGGTCGGCGGGGGTGGTTATGTCGGGATAACTCTTATAAGGAAACCAAAGCGAAGCGAGTTGCTAGTGTTATATACAAGTTATATATATTGAAATCGTGTTATTACAATCTAATTGTTTTAAATATAAAAATAAGCCAGGCCAGGAAAAACACCTACTTACATATAATTAGCTCCAAACTCATTCTTAAATCATGGATGTAGAAGGAACTGTTTCGTCTCAAGTTAATATTAAAATTAAGCTATCATTCAATCAATCAAGACATTCCTCATCTTTATGTATGTTGTAATTATAATTGAAATCGTAATTGCTATAATAATAAATTACTATATTATATTATTGTCAGACAATTTGACTACGATACATGGTACATTAGTATATAACTCTACAATTCTATTTTGACAGCCTCTGTGGCGTAGCGGTAGTGCATTCGACTGCTACGACAGGGGGCGTGGGTTGATTCCCGCTCAGTGCAAATATTTGTATGCATGATTATGTCTATTTGCATTGGTCTGGGTGTTTCTATGTAAAATATGTATGTATTTACAAGAAAATATATATATATATATAAGTATGTTTATCCGCATTCTAGAACCTACAACACTAGCTAGTTAAGCTATGCTTAATTTTGGGTCTAAAAAGCGTTGTGTAGAATGTCGTAGAATATTTATTTATTTAAAATATCGCTATGACACCTAAGCACCTGACTGTTGTTGGTTGGTTGGACTAAATGTTCTATGTCCTAACTAATTGTACCATTAACTTACATGTGTCTACCCCCATGCAAATTGTATTTCATGCATTATTTAGGGATTAATGTTCTATGGTACCACAGATAAATAATTATAGCTGTTCTATTTTGAAATAAAGCTACCGTATAGTAAGGAGGTACAGTATTACTTTTTATGCAGTTGAAATTACTAAACTATTTGGGTGTTGTGTGCAAGCCCAAGAACTTCGGAGCCAAGCCAAACTGCCTGCTGATTGACCGGCGCGACTGTGGTGCAGGCTTAGCTCTTGGAGATAGGAGATCGGTAGTCACTCCCATAAAAGCCGTATAAATGAAAACAAAAGGTATAGAAGGAATAACAAACCCTCGGGTCTGAGCTAAAAATCTCAAAAATCATTTTTTGACATTTTGGTAAAGTCAAGATAAAACAATTATGATAGAGAAGTAGAGTACCTCAGCCTCCAAAGTGCAAGTTTTGAAAAGGAGCCAGAGGTCCGCCCTCCTTCGGCTCATTTCCATGATTTGGTTTATCTTGGCTGTAATGGTAGTGATAGCCGTTGAACTCCCAACCCTGAAAGTAAAGCCTGCACCATGAGCCTCGTCCGTCAATCAGCCGCGTACAGCAGCTTGCAGGTGAAGATAACTTGGACCCCGAAAATCTTGGTGGGTCCGCTATCGACTCTTTATTAGATAACTAGCAACTCGCCCTCGCTTCGGTTTATATAAGTTTTTTTTAACTCAAGCCATATATATACTAGCTGTACCCCGCGGCTTTACCCGTGGCAGGCTTCGCCCCCGTGGCACCCATTTATCCCAAACATGCCTGTAATTTATTAGTTCCACAATAATGTATGGCAATTTGCCCGATTTGTTGACATTTATGATTACTGCTCTGCTCTCCTGGGTGCAGATGACATATAGCCATAGCCTTCCTCGATAAATGGGCTATCTAACACTAAAACAATTTTTCAATTCGAACCAGTAGTTCCTGAAATTAGCGCGTTCAACCGACCAAACAAACAACTCTTCAGCTTTATAATATCAGTATAGACTAGTTGCTACCTGGGACTTCGGTTGCATGGAATACCTTAATCGCTGCGAATTGTTGTTTCTCGAAACAAAAAATAGATATCCCATAATTATTCTTCAAGTGTGCTAAGATCGTAGCAAATCAAAAGATGTTGACTCTGCTTCCCCAATGGGAAAAATATGTGACTTTATGTATGTATTCAGGTTCTAAGCTATACCAATATTTAAATGCACTCGGTTAAGTGTAGGTGTGAAAATGCATCCAATTTCGTTGAGTTAGGAAATAGGTCAGCAACGTGTGAGTGATATCTCACCCTGTGCTGGTTTGCTACTTTAGTCATTATTCTGAATGTAAATCTATCTTTGGTCTGTATTAATAAAAATCAATCAATTAAGTGTAGGCGTGAAAAATGCACCAGATTTTGATTGGATATCCTATCTACACAAAATTTGGTGCAATATTTATAAGTGAATATATATACATCTGCAACGTGTGAATAACAAGTATCGAGCGGGTCGTGTACTTGTTTGCCACTTTAATATTCTAAATGCATATCTATCAATATAAATAAAAATTAATGTGGCAGCACTAGTGGGACCAGTGGGTATCACGCGGTGCTGCGACGACAATCCTCTTTTGATGAGGCCGTCAAGCTGAGTGCCACCATTGTTAACTTGGTACATGTATGTAATGGTGACCCTCTTTCCTGAGACTTTATCTTCAGCTTACCATCAGGCGAGTTGAAGTCAAATTGACGTGTTGCTAAGCGCAAAACTTGAAAACGGCTCGAGCGATTTGGATCATTTAATTATCTCGTTGCGTTCGTAATTGCCATTGCAATGTTTACCCTCTTATATGAACCAATTTTTGTTGAATACGACGGGAAAAAGTTGGCGCCCGGGTGACTCTGGATACAAATAGATAGTTAAAAATGAAAACAATGAAATTACCTACAGATTACATCAGATGATAATTTGTCAATCAAATGTAATCTAAAAAACGACTCTACCAAAAATAACAAAACAGTCACATTATGTTCTAAAATATTCTTTTTACCCATAAAATTCTATAGACTTTCTATAAACTAAACTGTGTATTTTAATTTAAACCTAATTTGACATCCAGATTGATTCAGATATTTTACGTTGAGAGGGTGTTCTAAATTTGAATCTGAAATTCACATCATTTTTTAACTCTGGGAATTTTAATTTAAGGCTTAGTGACAGTAGAGGAAGCTCGTGAAATATGTAAAAGATAGAAGCAGATGGCAGGCTGTTATAATTAAAGGTGTGAGTATAAGTATGTATGAAACTTTAATTTGCTAATTTTCGAGTCCACAAAATAAGCCTTTTTTCTCTTAGCGTAAATCGCATATTAGGCGCTAAATTTGGTTTAACACAAGCAATTATTAACTGGTTTTAAGTGATATCTAAAGATTTTATCAATGAAAGACACTATTTCAAGACATCCATACGCTATACCCATGCATATGATATGTTAATCCAAAGATCTTAGATGATATGCATACCCATGGAGACTAAAGAGAAATCTAACTACTCATTGTGAAGAACGAGGTAGGCACCAATTTTTTGTCTTTATGAATACAGTTTTGATCCAGTGAATTCTTGATCGGTTTTAACACCTCTAGGTATTGGAGTATTTGTCCTCTTGTTGTTGTAAATCAGGCATGATTTGAAGATACATATTCAGTAATGACTTGTTATTTTCCGTATTATTTGTTCGTATAAAATTAATATATATCATAGACCAATAATAAAAAATGTTTATATATTGGTCTATGTACATATCTACATATTAACCTTTCTTATTTAATTGCTATATACTCCCAATGTATTATTACTCCCTATATCGTAAATATTTCCCCACTTTTGGATTCCATCTATCTAATAGAAAGCAAGCCTTTTGCCATCTACCGGAAACGTTTCTATAATCCTAAGTTCTGAAGATTTTTTATTAACAGAATAACCTAATTAAATATACCCGGGAGTCGAAGCTGATCACACGAGAACATAAAAAAGCGCTAATCTACGCCACGGGCTTAAAAAGCTTTGTAGTTATGATTTGTTCTTAAAAGATATCTAGGGGCTTCGTCCCTATATCACGGGGATTAGGTATTCCTCGGCATATTCATCATAAAAATCAAATATCACATCTTAAATTAATAAAACTTTTGAAGCAATTAGTATGCTTACATTTTAAAAAGCATGTAATTTTAAAAGCATATAACAATCTCAGCTAGAGACGTTGCTTGAACCTGTTTGGTTCAAGTAGCTTAGCACCAGAAAATTATTCTTAGAAATGGACTTTCACGTCCCTGTCCTGGATATTAACCTTTTCTATTATTTTAGTTTATATAATTTAGTTTCTAAAAACGACCGATGATCTTCTAGTTACTATATTCCAAATTCAAATAAAATTTTAATAGGTACCTCTCAGTTCTAAGAGATAGGTATTAATTTAATAAGTTTCGTATACATTTAAGTCTTTTAAATGTTGTGGCTTTAAATTATTATGAATAACTTATTTTCTTTTAAGTTTGTTCAACCGACACGGTAATCTTGCTACTTGCCAATGCATATTCAAATAGAGGTGAAAGGGTTCAACTCATTTAAATCACTAGGCTGTGAATTTATAACTAAACTGTGACTTATTTACCTACTTGTAAGTTTCAAATTGATGATTATATTCGTTTATTTCCAGAGTTACATTTCATATTAAAATATGCGTCACTTTTTATTTTCCTATTCATTCTCAAATAGGTAGGTAGAGTTATATTAAAGCGTATTGCAGATAGGTTTTGTTAAAAAATAAAATAAACTAATTAAACTCTGATAGGTAATAACCGTGTTATTTTTATTAATTGGAATGCATATTAACAATTAATATTTTATTAGGTATCTATTAGTAAATATTTTAAACATACGCACCATGAATCAACCTGTATATAGCGATGATGGTTTAAACGTCAATGTAAAAGTTTATAATGTACATTTATCACTTTCGAACATAAAAAGCACAATATTCTTGTAAAAATACATCCATAAGAATCGAACTGGGCACAAACAGACGGATCACATTTACAGAGAAACTATTAACCAACAATTATGCACTTTGACACTATCACGGTTTTTTTTTTAAATGTCTGGGCAAAGGCACTCGATTGTATTAAAAGTTCGTAAGTTAAAATTTGGCGCGGCGGAACACTGCGCCAACGACTGTGCACGATCGACTGGAGACGCAAGCGCACCTCGACGCGGGCCTGAGTTGAATACAGAGGTGTTAAACATTTTTCTTCAATCTAATCTTATATTCATCAATCAGATTGGATCTGCCTAGTGAAAACCTGTTCCACTAAACTGAGTATTCACGATTTATTCAATGTTTGTTTTTTTTTAAGTAGGCACAATGTGATCACGCAATTTATCGAAAAAAATAATACCGATTCCTACCATTGGTGAAATCGGCTCTTATTCTGTTAATAAAGTACTGATGTGATGGGTTTCATTAATCATATTTACACATGATCATATAGAGTAGGCCAATAATCTGACGACCAGAAAAAGGTAGCTGGAACAGACTAGATGCAAAAGGCGAAGGATCGGGTGGTGTGTCGTGCATTTGCCTATGTTCAGCAAAGATTGCGATAAAAAAAAAATTAGGTAAGCCACATAAATGTAAGCATAGAAATTGTTGTCGTTGAAAATTACTGAGCAAAATATTTTATCACAATATTGCAATTAACTACCCATAAATTACTGTATTTACTTTTAATTTTGCTACCTTAATTATTAGCAGAACTGTTCTATATCAAGAAATACACGAGGTATATATTTTCTAATGAAACGATCACGTTCCAACCGACTAAAATTTATCAACAGTCACATATGATCTACTATTTTGATCATTAAACAAAAATAAAGTTAAAAGATATTAGCAAAGGCTCTCTGTATAAGATATAAATCAACTTTACATGTTTATAAAAACTGACATAAACATTTGGAACATAAATAAAAATTATAAAATTACCAGTTTATTACCTCTGCCAAACCTGTTAAGTCAACGATTGAGAGCACCAAGAGCCTTACCATGTAACTGAAAACATACCTCTCTCTCTTTAGCACAGAATGAATGTGCTTACTTTAGAGAAGGACATCAGTATTCGGTTAAGTCACTACACACAGGCCCAACTTAATTGTAACCGCTTCAATAAGTTACAAGTAAACTTGATAAAAGTCATTGGACTTAAAACGTTATTTTTATGGCAGAAAGGCATATTTTTATAAGAATTTATCTCCAATTTCACGATTTCAACCAAATTACTGGCAAAAATATGTAAATTTTAATAACTAAATATTTATAATTGTTAAAATTATGACGAAGAAATATTATTCAATAGTATTATTTAAAGAAAAATCCAAAAAAATGTATTGGTTGTGCTAAATGATAATTCTGGCGTGGGATGCGTGTGCGCTGCTGGACAGTGGACACGTTTCATTAGTTGCAAGAATACATCTTTTCGTTTGGTCTCTGTCGCTAGTGGCTTGTTTTACCGTGTTAGAGAGGGACAACATAGTGTTTACATCTTTATGGACCGAAGAGACGGGGCTTTAATGGGATCTTCCCAGACGTAGTGATCGGTTAATTTTCGTAGGTAGGAGGAAATTGTCAGTTACAAACAGTTTTACATAGCCGCCTGTTTTTATGTTATTTATAAAGCGTTAAAATGAATGGATTTAAATAGTCATTAAGTAACGACTGTAAATTAATTCTTGAATAAGCACAATTTATTCAATTTGTTGTTTGTTGTTACATTTTGGTGTTTCATTGATGTTTCGAGCGTTTTTTTTTACTTTTTTATGCTTTCACGGTTTTAGAGTGATAACGTTAGCAGATACTTTCAAGGAGGTTATGTTTGTACCTACATTTTTTATTGCTTTGTTTTAGTATATAATTATACTTACTAAGTCTATTCTTTTTCTGTACAGTCACATACAATTTTAAATTACTGAACTTAATTAAGTGCTCTTTATCTACTTATTTTTTATGCATTTCAGAACATAGTGTTTTATATTTGACTGAAGATATTTTCAGATAGAAAGTAACGTCATTTATTTTCTTCACCACGTTTTGGGGATTTCTGGGTCAACCAGAAAAGGATGGGCTATTCAAAATAATATTCAAGGCAGTTTAACAAAACCAATTAAAAATACCTATACTTAACAGATAGACAGGCGTCCTATGCTTCTTAAGACAGATGAGGACCCTAAGAGACATAGGAGATAGCCACGAAAGATGAAAAAAAATAATCTACCTAGCTACGTAATCCTCCATATCATCGCCAACTGGCAACGTTCTCAGCAGGCTGAGAGTATTGACCTGAAAGGAAAAGTAAGAAAGAAGAGGGAATAAAAAGAAACCGTCACAAGAAAACCTCCATTTTTTGAAATCGGTTAAGAAAGTCATCTGAAACAATTGTCATTCTTATTGCTAATTCTTGACAGCCTCCGTGGCGTGGCGGTATTGAACGCGGCCGCTACGCAGGAGGCGCGGGTTCGATCCCCGCTCAGTGCAAATATTTGTATGCATGAATATGAGTATTTGCATTGGTCTGGTCGTGCCTCGGAGAGCACGTTAAGATGTCGGTCCCGGTTGCCATACAAATATGTATGACAGTCGTTATAGGGGAATTGGGTGAAATGGCCCCACATAGAAGGGCTGATCATCCGCCTGGTCAAATGGCGTCCCCACTGGCAGTAGAAGTATTGCTAATTCTTTGTAAATCTAACGAGCCAGTGATCCCATGACTACATATTATCTCAACCCTAAATGACTCGAAAACATTACCTACCAACATCTCTCATGGATGTATGGGTGTTCCACCAAGATCTTCGGTGCCCGAGCCAACCTCACCTAACCTAACTGGTACACCTGTTGATTAACGGACGATGCTCTGATGCAGGCATTCCTCTCGAGGTTGGGTGTGCTCCCGTAAAAACAAAATAAAAAGAAAGAGAGAGTAGTAAAGTGTACCCCTGACCCAGCGATCCCATCTACATATCCGCTCAACCCTAAATTGCTCGAAAACATTACTTACCTACTAATGTCTTCCATGGGCTGCAAGGACTTAACATGTACGTAATGTACATGAGCATAGCCCGAACGGAGTTTTAGGGGTTTAAATAAATAATTTACCGTTTATCATCAAAACAAATATTCGGGTATTTCCTTTTTATCCTATTAGGTAGAAACGTAGGTAGGTACAAACATAGGCATTTCCATAGGAAAACTTATACACCTATCGTGTGTGTTTGCCTTAATCGCTTCCATCCTTATCAATGGTTGTGCTAAAACATGCGCACTCGATGCTAGTTGCTATACCTATTGATTCCTAATCTAACTTTAAAGGATTAGGTAGGTTTCTTTTTTCTTAAATGAGTACTAGTAACATACTTCTTAACATCCAGCTGGGTCAATTGACGGATTGAATATGGGTACACTACATAAATACGAAAAACTTAATTCTGAAAGTTGCAATCTCGAATTTCAAAATTCCGAATTTTGTAAAATCCAAATGATTTGAAATTCCGAAAATCGGAAATCCGATGTATCAAAAATGCTATTTAAAAAATTTGAATGTCAAAATTCCTAATGTTTATAATTACGATTGTCAGAATGCTGAATTTCAAGATACTGAACCATAAAAATTCTGAATCAATAATAATCCGAAATATCATAGATACGAATTCCGATTATAAAAAATCCGAAAAAACACAAGCCTGAAAATCAAAACGTCTTGCAAAACTGCATGAGTAATTTGAAGTAACCTAACCTAACCTAACCGTCGTGTCATAGTCCTTATATAAAGTAAAGCAGTAAATTCAAATTAAAATTCAAATGAACTATTCTGGTAAGTTTCAATAAATTTAAGTTAAATAGAGAAATTATGAACGGTGAACCAACCAAACCAAAACGAAGGAAGGATATTATTGCAAAAGAAGAAAAACTAAATAATTCTGAAAAAAAGCTCTATGAACCTGTACATTTCTTGCAGTGTATAGGTTCACATTTAAAATTTTAAACAATATAATTATTATAGAACGGGTATATAACTAATCATATAACTTTGTAGTTATACTACACTTTTACACCAAATATGTACACAAAATGAATACAATTCAATATACTGTTTAATAGATGAAGCAAAACTGATTTACTATGTAATCATCTGATATCTTTAAGTATGGAAGTAGTGAGAAAAAAGAATTCTCATAAGGTCCATTGAATTAACACGGAGGAACTAGTGAGACATGGTAATTCTAATTATTTTATTTTATTTTTTGTTAATTAACATAACATAACATAAAGTCACGCCTATATCCCCGAAGGGGTAGGCAGAGGTGCTAGCGCACCCACATTTCGCCAGTTTATGTTTAGGTCCCAATGTAATAGGTGGCGAGCCTATTGCCATTAACCGGGCACTTATAAACCTGCGATAAATACACACATAACTTCGAAGAGCATCGAAAAGTCATTGGTGTGTGCCATGGTAAAACCTGGGATCGACCCCGAGACCTCGTCTCAGCAGTCCATTACCCATACCACTAGGCTACCGCGGAAACATTTGTTCCAGTTTAAAAATCAACGGAATAAGTGAGAAAAAAATGTTGTCACTAGGTCCATGGGAAAAATTTACACTAGTTGAAATTGGAACTAGTGAGAACAACCCAAATGTAATTATTATTATTTTAGTCGTTATAAAATATGATAACTATTCTATGGAACTCTTTATCTCTCGATACCTCCGCCATACCCTTCTAACCTATAGATATCCGTGTTGGTGTGTGAGCTAGTTGTGTCACTCGCTGCCAAGGCGAATAAATTTGTGGAACGGAATTTGGTCGTTACCTATTTTTGGTAATTTGGAATAAAGTTTTTCGGGCCAATAACACTATGGATTACGTAAAAGTATATTATTATAGTATATGTGCACTGACTAGCAGATGAGGTTGACTTGGGCCCCGAAGGTGTTGGTAGGCCCTGTACACCCAGCAACTTGTCCCTAATATGTACCCGACCCAGTTCTCGAAAATGGCCACATCACATTATACGTGGTTCCAGTCATCTAGATGACACATACCTTGAAGACCTGTATTTCGCGACGGTAGAGTCGAACGGCCTGCCGCTACGCCACAGCGTTACGTTAAATGTCACGAATTCAATTCCCGCTCAGTGCAAATATACCTATGTAATGATTGCGTTTATTTGCATTGGTTAGGGTATAACTTCGGGCCACAACCAGGTGGACACCGAAGTCGTAAAATCACGCAAAAAAAATCAAAATACACCCACTTTTTATCACTTTTCTCGACGTTTCACATGATTCTAAGTCTAATTAAGCAAAAAAAATCTTTGTGTCTGTCTGTTGGTCTGGCTGTCTGGATGTCTGTTTACGCAATAACTCAAGAACCACTTATCCGATTTAAAAAATTCTTTCGCTAATCATCTTGTTTGGTTAATGGGAAGAACTGATTAGATTCTGGGGTTTGTACGTTCAAGATTTCGGGTACCTACCATACAAATTGTACCCTAAAAAAACATTTTTTGGTGTTTTTGACTTCGAAGATGTTTGATTTGATTTCATTTTCTTCATATTTATTGCTCAATATGTAAAGACGCGTCGAATAATATGCATAAAGCCTAAGGTCTGTAATTTTGAATAAAAATACTGCAACAAAAATATCGAAGTTTGGCCCGAAGTTTGACAATCACTGTGTGATATCCACCCCGCTAGTTTTCTATGTATATACCTACAAATCAATGCAGGTAAATAGATATTTACAAAAAAATTAAATACCTTGTTACCCAGAAGTATGTTGAACATCACAAGCTATTCCTAATTTGGTCCTAGATGCTGCTATGTAGGAGGTATGTCTTAGAACATTTTTTAAATTATAAAAATATCAAACGGCTTAGATTTTTTTTTTTAATTTTAAAGCATTTATACCTTGTCTATAGTAAAAGCACCCTAAACTACAGAGAAGATAGAGCAATCGTGGCCACAATGCATAAACGTGGTGAATATCAGATCCCGTACGCAGTATGTATGAGTGGTGACGAGTGTGAAACTTGTCGAGTTGTGAGGTGCACGCCCCAGATAACATCTTGATTGTGTCAACTGTCTTGTACGGTACACGTGAGAGACATACTGGTGGCAAGAAACAAGCTTGATAATGAAATATTTTATTTTTATTACAGCAGGAAGTACCAATACAGGTTATCAACACATGTCACAGCATAGAAGGAGTGCCGTTCATTAGACTAAAGAGACACAGTGACAAGAAACCAAATTAGAGACCGGATTTCAAATCCTCCAGGAAAAGACGAAAGTGTCACAGACACTGGACTCAGACACTCACATTACACATTGTATAGTGATCAGCCAAAGAAATAGCTCATTGTTTCGGAGGAAACAGACTAATATGTCACATAATACACATAGGTAAGGGAATAAAAAAAATACTCACGCAAAAAGATGAATTTTTGACGTCGAGTTGCTGAAACCAGCCTGTCTACATTTCGAACCTACCTATTGGTACCTACTTATAGCCCTGAACGTTCAGGCTCCATGCTGCTCCATTCTCAGTAGAACAACATAAAAAACTTGCCTGGGCCAGGCGCTGACCCTGAGATTAAGCCATGTAGTTTTTTTAATAAATTTTATGAAAATTTGCACGAAATCGCGAATCTGTTTCCATTTTTTATCAATGAATCACGTAAAATTTCAATGATTATAGCAATATCACTTTTATCATTTATTTCGAGTTCCAAAGACTGGATTTTATAAAAAAAATGTAGTCACATTAAATTTGCGGCGTTTAGGTATAAGTAGAAATATAAAATTATAAATCATTACTAACATTAGTTTTACCTTTTTATGTATACTAACAAAATGGACCATTGATTAAATAAATAAATATTATTATTATTAATGAATATATCAATCACATGCGTTACTGAACGTTTCTACTGGAGTTATCGCTAATAGAATGTTTCATTGTCTAGACGTGCAGATCTAGTTCCAGTATTTTGTTCGGGTGTACAATAAAATGCGCGCACACGTTTCGGAGATCATGAAAGTGGAAAATCACCCTTAATAGTCGCGCTTGAAACGTCAACATACGGACATAATGTCGCACAGTATGCGCAAGAGTAAATAAAACAAATATGTACTTTCATATTGCACGTGAAATTATACGACGAGCACGAAACGGGCGCTAGTATTGGGTGAGGTCTATTCTTCATAACTTAAAGCCAAAACTCGTACTTTGCAGCCTGAGATTCGCTCCTCCTTTTATTGGTTTCTTTTGGCTTTCATGGGAGCGACTGCCGTCTGACCTGTCCATCAAGGTTGGCTTGGGCCGCAAGGCTTCATAAATTGTAGTGTGATAAAATAAACTAATGGCCCGTCCTAGCTCTCCACGGTAAAAAATCATAAAAAAAACCTACAACCCAATTCAACTCCACCTACCGGGTTCCATTGGTCTAAATATCAGCAGCATAAAATTTCACGCTTCTTTTTTCAAAAGTGTCAAACTTCCCATAAACTTTCAAAAGTCACAAACTTCCCAACATAAACTTTCATTATTGTGTGTGCATAAATTTTAAATAAGTTATAATATTATAAATCAAAAACAAATTATTTCTATCCAGAGCCAGGTATATAAATTAATTTTATGGCTACTTGCATTGTAAATAACAAACTTCCATACAACATTTCATCTCTTATTTACCCAATCAGAAGTGAAGTTATCAAAAATACTTTCTTAGTGGATGCACATATGGACGTGGATGAACATAAAAGGCATTAACCGACCGAAATTTGAAGTTTGTAGCCTCAGCGGTACATAATATTAAGTATAATATCGCGTTGAAGGCCTAAGGTTGCAGAGAGCACATGTGACAACATTTATAATAGTACTACGATTGCACGTTACGGAAATAGTGAATTTCTTCTTGGTTATATTGCACCGGTCTAAAATATGAATACGTAGTACGTATTACGTACCCAACCTACGAACGTATGATTGAGCCTGGAGAGCTGCCAAAACTTTTTGATTGGTTACATTCAGCACGTGTAAATTACAGTTGAATTGGTGCCAAGAATTTGTCGTGACCTGTGATTGGACACCGTCAATTATTACTGGGCTATTTCAAGTATCCTTTGGAGCCAAGCCAACTTTACCTGCAAGCCGGTACGGTACACCTGTGATTGACAGACGAGACTCTCGACTCTCCGAAACTCTACAGAAATAATATTTAGATACTTGAATGATCATCATTTTAGCACTGCTCCCGGCTGCATCCGAGGTTTTCAGCTCGAAGCCTGAGTTCCGCTTGCTCCTTTAATTTGACTTTAGTATACGAGTTTAGCGCAGGGACTCGGTGGATGCAGGTCGCTACAGACCGGTCGAAATGGAAGTCGATGGGGGAGGCCTATGTTCATCAGTGGACTTCCTACGGCAGATATGGTGATGATGATGATACGAGTTTAATGGGAGCGACTGCTGTTTGACCCCTAGACAAAAGCCTCGTCCGTCAGTCAGTAGGTGTAGCGGCTTGCAGGTGAGATTGACTTGGGCTCTGAAAATCTCGGTGGGGCCCCCATACACCCAAACCCACGATATTACTATAACAAACATAAGCACAGATTTATGCCAAGGGGTAGGTGGAAGTCCATTCACAATACACATAAACACAGATTTATGCCAAAGGGTAGGGGGCAGTCCATCCACAATACACGTTGCATGTATAGGTAACAAACCTGGGTTCGTAGACCCTGACAATAATGATGATTTGTCGCAATTAAAGCGAAAGGAAGGACGGCCCTATCTTGGCATCGAGAAAGTAAGAGTGTGACAATTTCACGGCTGGAGCGCGCACGCGCCGCAAGCACTGAACTTCACGTCTAATGCGCAAGATTCGGTACTGGCAGCATAACAGAGCTTTCCGTTCTTCATATTTCCTAATATCCCGTAAAAATAAAATAGAAAGTCCACCATCTTCACAAAAAGGCAGAGCATGTGTGCACTCCGCACGCACTCTTTATATTATTTTACAGTAGGTTTAACTTCCCACTTTGCAAGATTTTACAAACTGTTTTACAGACAGTTAAAGTACAGCTGGCGGAGGTGAGGTGTCCGGTAAACTTGAGACGAATAATCAGTAGTTACCTATGCGACAGGGAGATGAGGGTAAAGTATGCGGGCGTGGAGTGCAGCCGTTCTATGTTGAAAGGATACGTCTAGGCTTCAATCGGCGGATCCTTGCTGTGGAACCTGCTACTGGATCCACTACCGCATCAGTTAGAGAGTAGGGCGGTTCACGTTCAGGCTTTTGCGCACGAACTGGTGTTAGTGTTCGCTGGGGATAAGGCTCTAGAGAATGAGAGACCGTCCAAAGCCTCGCTTGAGCATGTGAAAGATTGGGGCATCGGAATGAAGCTGAAATTCACACCACACAAAACTTGTGCGGTGGTAATAATGCGAAGGCTAAAATACGGTGTCCCACGCCTCCGCATTGGTGGAATAGACATTGGACGGTCCGAACACATCAAAATGCTAGGGCACACCAACGACCATAAACTCACATTCAATACCCATGTCACAAATATATGCAGAAATGTGATCGACATCTACCACAAGCTGGCACAGATGGCCCGGATAAGTTGGGGATTACATTCTGAGGTAATCCGGACCACCTATAACGCGGTTGTGGAGCCGACGATTCTGTATACAGCTAGCAGTTGGGGCGCGGCGGTGGACAAGCTTGGTGTCGGAAAACAGCTGAACGAGGTACAGCGCAGTTTTGTCCAAAAGCTATCTATGAGCATTCATGCGTGATCCTGGTCGGCACGCTGCCTCTGGACCCCAGAATTCGTGAGGTGGCCTTGTTGTACGAGGCCAAGAGATGAGTGTTACCGTCACGATTGGAAGAAACGCAACTTGAACGGATGGCCTGGAGCCAGTACCAATATACGAAGAACATCGAGGTGCTTATATTGGCGGACGTGTGTAAGATTGAGTGTCCTGCCGGGTTATCTATTTGGAAAACGGTGCCGAACTGAGGACCCTCAAACTTGCTCTCTCGCCGCATTACACCGTCTACCAGGCCGAGGTCCTGGCCATATGCAATGCGATCAGTGAAGTCCTAAAGTGAGGTATGGCCTGTGATGTGGCTTTTGGCATCCTCAGCGACAGCAGAGCCGCTCTTCTGACGCTCATCTTAGTCAGTTACTATCAGGGTATGGCGGTTAATGGCGATTCGTCATAACGGTTGATAGAAAAAGTTGGCAAAAGATTGTATAAAAAATTGCAAACAACCTTACGTAATATTTATGTTCTTTGCTATCGGTACTCGACGCGAGTCGATGCCTGCTGATCTCGCCGAAATTGTCCCCGCACAATTTCCCGCCACTTTCCATATTGTCTATGATTGTATAACGCGTATGTTCGGTAATTCGATTACCTAACAGTCTATGGCTACACAACATAATATTATGCTCGTTATAGTAAATTTCTCAATTTCATTATTTTTGACAATCATAAATTACTGGCTTTTTAGAATAAATGAAAAAAGTTAAAATAAGCGCTAAAATATACGATGTATGAATTCTATGTATACTAGAGAACAAAAAAATCGGTATCGGGACGTTAGTTTTTTTTTTTTATTATAACTGTACAAAACTTTGGCGCTACTTTTGTTGCTGTCATAGCCACAGAGTATGTTAAATTTATTTTGTACAATTTTATATGAGATCGTCACCTGACATCTGTAAAATAGTGTAAGGCCGCCAAAATAATGAATCTATGGTGAGGCGTCCCGTTCCTGCTCCACCCCCGAAGAGCGACCCACTTTTTTTGAACTACTTGTCTAGTATACATAGAAGTCATTACGCACAACCAACACTTTCGAAGCCAAATCAATCCCATCTGCTGATCGACAGACGAAGCTCTAGCTTAGGCTTTCCTCTCAGGGAGGGGAGGTCAGATGGTGGTCGCTCCCATATGAGCCTATAAGCCAAACCAAAATAAGAAGATGGAGCAAGCGGACCCCGGGCTTCGAGGTGAAATCTCGAATGACGTTAAGATGATTACAATATCTGTATGGTAACTACAAAAAGTTGTGAATCACTGATGGTTGGTTAATGGCAATTGCAATACAGCCAGTAAGTATTGGTACACAGAAGTCATTGTTGTTTTGAAACAATATTTTTAGTTTCGATTTAGTTTACACTGTAAACCTAATTCTTATTCCAGCACTATCTTACAAACCGCTACCAACTTGGCGGAGTGTAGCCCGACGCCGGAGCGTGGGGTCGCCACGGAAGGCAATATCCTGTTTCCTGCTAACCCCTTTTTATTTTAATGCACAATTATAAAGTTATTCGCTTGATTTCGTCTGCCACGGCTGTTCGATGTGAATACAAATTGTCTTTTAACGCACGATGCAAGGGTGGTCTGCTCATATTTTATATTAAACAAAGTTGTACATTTATTTAGTGGCTCTGTTACCCGCGTCTTCGTTCGCGATAAGGTCGAAATATTCAGATTAAGTCAGAAATTCATACTTCTTTAGGTATTAATTCCTTCTTTATTCGGGTACCGACCCGTTGCATCCGAAGGTTGCACTTAGGAGCCCTAGGTTCGCTTGTCCATGATTTGGTTTGGTTGGCGTTGGCTAGGCGAGGCTGGACGCAGAAGACTGCAAATTGGCATCAATATGCCGTGTTATTCAATTTATAATAATGTATACCCACTTTTAAACTTAAACTTATCAAAGTTCAAAGCAGCACATTGTCCTTTAAAATAGACATCGGTTCTACTGGGGTCAATGGTGGATCTTCCCTAACTCCTAATGTGATATCCGATCCACTAATACGGTGGATCCTAAAACTGATGCAGGTGTCACAGGATCTACTAGACCAACGGTGGATCACAGTGAACCCCAGAGTACCTTTTTTTTTTTTTTTTTTTTTTTTTATCGTGCGGAAATCCCTTCGGATACCCCCCCGCCGGCCAGCGGGGGCGGTTATGTCGGGCTTGCACCGACTAAAACCGCACGCCGTCTCGGGTCTTCAGACGCCGGGGTGTAAGGTTACCCATAGAGCATTTCCCTCGCACCCCGGCTGACCCTGGGCCATCTCACCACTAACAGCATCGCTCATCCTGTCTCCTCTGAAAGCAGAGGAGTACGGAGAGCGATGTGTTCCCGCCACGTTGGGTATTGGCCGACGATCAATGCCAACCCTATGAAGGGGTGAAGGGGAAGCCATTGACCGCCGCCCAGGGTGTACCGGCCGCTCCGATTCCGTTCCCCCCGGACTGCAGCGGGATCGGAATCAGAGCGACACTCGAGGAGGTTACCCAACACACACCCCAACCCCAGAGTACCTACTGTTTGCTTCACTGGCGGATCGTGGCGGTTGATCTTAGTAGACTGAGGGCTTTTGTATTATCTACTTACTATAGATTTTTAGGGGAAATGGGTGAAATGGCCCCATATAGAAGGGCTGATCACCCGTCTGGTCAAACGGCGTCCCCACTGGCAGTATATATACTATAGATTTTAGATTATTAGGTATGCAATTAAGTACAGTAGGTACCTACAGTTAAGACCTTAGATTGCTGAGCAGCATTGTCCGTTTCTTCTGAAAGTTTCTCTTTTTTATACACTGTATGGTGTTTGATACTTACTTATTTTGATATATTAACCTAAATAAAAATAATTTAAAAAAAAATCTTCTGGACTTGTTGCAATAATTGTTCAAAAAATGTATTAAATGACACTGTGTTTCCTCACAGTGATCGCTATGGGCATGTGAGAATTTGAAATATTCTTTTGTTTGAGGCTTTTGGCTTGAGGAATTTAAAAAAACTTCATGGTCAACCGCTTTTTTTTAAAGCAAGCACCTATTAGGTTCGGGCACTTCTAGGATTTTTAAAATGAACTGGTATATTAGCATATTAATAGCGATCCAAAAGTCTAATTTCAGTGTCGAAAAACTTTATGACAAATAGTCTATCAGCTGATCGGTCGTTCCCATAATTAGTAGGTAAGCGGATCCCGGGCTCCGAAGTGGAATCCTTGGATGCAACCGGTAAACATGCTAATGATGATGATGATGCAGTCTACCAACTCGTCGCCTGATTGGTTGCGTAGAGTCAATTTTCTTTGGAGAATATGGATAATACTTAATTTGGATTAAGCTTCTGCCCTGAGATTGGCCTAACACTATCTATCTTCATCACCATTTACGCGGTAGTCCCGGTCGCATCCAAGGCTCTCGCCTGGAAGTCCGGGGTCTGCCTCACGGCATCTATAATTTATAGGATTAGATAGGTAGGTTGATATATAGGTTCTGCTGCCCGAATTGCCAAGGAAAGTTTACACTCGATTTATTCAAAATTTCGGCGCTTTTACTGCAACAGCCATTAATCTATTGATACATATTATTAGATATATTAGATATTATTATTATAAATAAATAATAATAATAAATAAAATTGTTTATTGGTCTCAAAAAAATATTACATTGTAAGGTAACCATTACCATTAAGGCATAATTTGTGTTACATTGTGTACAGGTAACTATTTCCCGAACTAGGCTGAAGCCTGCATTTTGGGAGTCAGTGCTCAAACGATAACATTTACAATATAATTATCCATGGTGAATTTCACGTTTAGGTAAGATATGAACAAATAAATATTTTTTATTTAACTAAAAGAGGATAATTAAGTTTGGGTATATTGACATTAATTAAAATATAAAAAGAGTAGGGTCAGTGTGAGTGTGAGAGGTGTGTGTGTGTTTTTGTATTAGGCTAGGGATGTGTATGTGTGGATATAAGGGTGTGTGTGTATGTGTGTATGTCAGCGCATATAATGGTGAGTTTGTGTATGTGTGAGTGTGGCTGTGCTTATGATTAATAAACGGTGGATCGGTGAATTGAATGAATTGGATTATTGAGAGTGCAGGAGACTGCGTGTTGAGTATCTTTGTTTATTCTATAAATTTTAGTATGTTTTCGGTTCCCTCATAATCCAGCTGAAATAGCCAAGCAGTAACCTTTCTTTTAACCTCATTCTTGTTCATTTTTACAATTTTTAGTTTTCTATTTAGTGTATTATAGGTTTTGCAGCCTAAACTCTGGCACTGACTATTGGTGATGACAACACTCTCTCTTGTTCGGGTTATTAAATACAGATAACATGTATCGGTGTCTCCATATGAAGAATATAAGTTTAGTTTATTCAGTAATACTTATTTCATTTAATTCCTCAAGTTATCATAGAGTAAAGCCCTTTGTGCTCTCTCCAGTTCGAGCAGTTGGGTTTTAGCGGATCCTTCCCATACTGGTATACAGTATTGTATAATTGATTGGCATAGTGCATAGGGCATTTTTACCTGCGTTTGTGTAGTGACTTTACTTAAAGTCTTAAAAATGTGTATTAGCTTCCTGGTTCTGTTTGTTACTGTTGAAACCTGAACATCCCATTTAAGCTTACTATCAATACGTACACCAAGATGGTTTCCGGCAAGAATGTTAAATTAGTCGATGTAGTTCTTGAGGGTATTATTTAGAATCTTCTCGAGAATGTTTGATAGTGCAGAAAGTGGTAGGTGGTAGAGTCAAGCAACAGTCATTTCAGCCGTTGCATGAATGGGCCGACTCGACCGGGGAAGCACCACCCTCTCACAGAACATCGACGCCAAGTAACAGTATTTGAACTGTTGCGTTCCGTTTGGTGAGTGAGAGTGCCAGAGCCCAAACTCCTTTCCCATCTCCTCCCAAACTCCTTTCCCATCCCCTCCCAAACTCCTTTCCCATCCCCTTTCCTTTACAGGGTCGGCAGCGCGAGTGTGACGCCACTGGTGTTGCACACGTCCATAGGCCGCGGTAACCGCTTCCCGTCAGGTGGGCCATGTGCTTGTCTGCCACCTTAGTGGTATAAAAAAATCCGTTCCCGCAGGGGGAACGCACAGGTAGATTTCGTGAAGCAATTAATATTATTTTATATAGAGAACTACGGACTTTAAACAGTTTAATTTTTTTTTCTCGAAAACGGTAACGGTAAAAGTTTTTCGCTAAAGAAAAACTTTTCAGACATTTATTTTAGATCGATTAAAAATGTTTTCGACATCAAGAATGTTCACCGGTTAGAAGTTGATTTTTTTCCCGAAAAATTTTGGTTTTTCCCCCCTCCACTTTTAGTTCAAGTTTTAATCTTATAGGTTTATAATTAAACGTTGTTGGTATTCATGTATACTATGGGATAAAATTAGAACGGTTCGAATATATTTCATGGAACGTGAAATTTTGAGGAAAAACTGATTTCACAAAAAGTGAGGCCCTACCGTCCCCTTAGGCCGGATTCCACCCGTTCACGAACTTAAACTAAGGTTACACCCAAGCAATTTTTGACCGCAGTTTGAAAGCGATCGGGGCAAAAATGCGACCGTGAGAGTGCCGCAAATTTTGGGAAGTGGAACCATACATACATATATATATATATATATATATGATAAAATTTTTGACCAGTGGTCATTTCGGACTCAGGGGGTCATAAGTCAAGAAACCAATAGGTAGATCGATTTCATCGAAATCTACCTTTTTTCTGTTTTTTTTTTTTCGTGCGGAAATCCCCTCGGATACCCCCCCGCCGGCCAGCGGGGGCGGTTATGTCGGGCTTGAACCGACTAAAACCGCACGCCGTCTCGGGTCTGCAGACGCCGGGGTGTAAGGTTGCCCATAGAGCATATCCCTCGCACCCTGACTGACCCTGGGCCATCTCCGGTTTCGAGATGGCCCCCTCGGATTTGGGAACCACGGTGTCCCCGTCTTGCCCCGGTTTGGGGGAGGGGCGCTAGTCGCCCCACCGTCCCGGCCTGCTTCTGCTAGGGTGACAGGCGGCCTCACCCGCCACCCCCAGGCCTGCGCTCATGGAGGACGGAGGTCGTTAAGCGACCTCCGGCGCCTGAGTCGCCTGCGACGCGAGGCGAGCATGTTGCGGGCTCGGCGGGCCGGGAGGGTTCTGAACCTCTCCCGGGCGCGCTCCGCCATCTCCTTCGCGAGCATCACATGCTCGCAGAAGGAGGTGGCGGCGGCCCACGCGCTCGCGCTCCGCACCATTGCCGCAATCATGCTGCCGAGCGAGAGGACTCCCACCCCGATGGCTGCCACGAGGTCACGCCTTGGCACCTCCCACGCCGGGCAGTCCGCCAGCGTGTGCAACCCTGAGTCCTCGCTCGCGTCACAGTGATGACACTCAGGCGTTGGCTCCTTCCTGATCCGATGCAGGTGGTCCCCGAAGCACCCCTTCCCGGAGATCACCTGCGTCAGTCGGTACGAGAGGCTTCCGTGTCGCCTCTCTAGCCAATCCTCCATGATGGGCCTTACCGCCGCTATTGCGGCGTGCCCTGCGCTTGGTCGCCCAAGTCGTTCCTTCCACTCCACCACGATGGCCTGGCGGAGCTGGGACTGTACGGCCTCGATTTCTCGATGCTCGGGGTTCAGTCCCTGCTCCCGCGCCTCCTTTCGCCACTGGTACAGTTGCGAAAGGGCTCTCGCCTCCAGGTCCCATGGCGGAGTTCCGGCAAGGAGACTCGCCGCCTCGAAGGAGATCGTGCGGTACCCGCGGATGACCCTGATGGCCATCACTCGCTGCGGAGCGCGCAGCATCCGCACACTTCCGGCCTTCAGGGCCTCCGCCCATATTGGGCACCCATACAGGGCCATGGACCGCACGATCCCCGCGTAGAGTCTCCTGCAGGAGTCATCGGGCCCCTTCATGTTGGGCAGCAGCCGCGCCAGAGCGAGAGCTGTGCCCTTCAGTTTGGGGGCCAGACTTCGGATGTGCTCTCCGAAGTCCCATCGGCCGTCGAGCACGAGCCCCAAATATTTCATTTGGGGCTTGATGCCGATGCGATTACCTCCCACGATGAGACTGGATCCCTCAGGTGGCTTGCTCCTAGGCCCATGAAAGAACAGGGTCTCGGTTTTATGCAAAGCCACCTCGAGACCCAGCCGCCGGATCCGCTCCACGACTTGGGCAACCGCGGTCGTGGCCTTCAGGGTCGCTTCGCGGTACGTCGCTCCGCACGCCATCACGAGCGTGTCGTCCGCGTAACACGTGACGGCGGCACCGTCTGCGAGCTCACCGCGAAGCACCCAGTCGTATCCGATGTTCCACAGGAGCGGCCCCAGGACCGATCCCTGCAGAACACCGCACGACATCTCACGCCGGCCGAGACCGGTCACGGTTGGGTAGAAGACGGCTCTCTCCGTCAAATACGCCCCGACTATGCGGCGGAGGTAGAGAGGCACTTCGTGATACACGAGCGCCTCCCTAATGCAAATCCAGGGCAAGTTGTTGAACGCGTTGGCGATGTCCAGGGACACCGCCAACATCACCTCACCCCGGGCTACTGCGTCCTCCGCCAGAGCCCTCACGCGCATGATGGCATCCACGGTGGAGCGCCTCTGGCGGAAGCCATATTGGCCATCCGCCAGGTCCGGCCCCACTCTTGAGAGGTGCTCGACGAGGCGCTTCGCAATTACTCTTTCAAAGAGCTTGCACACCTCGTCGAGCAACACTATGGGCCGGTAGGCGGACGGTGAGTCCGCCGGGCGCCCCTCCTTTCAGATGAGGACCAGTTTCCCCGTCTTCCACAATTTCGGAAACTGGCCCCGCTCCAAACATGCGCTGAGAAGCCCTCTCAGTCGGGGCTCGAGAGCGTCGTCGACTAGAGCTAGGACCCACGCTCGGCCTGGAATGCCGTCGGGTCCCGGGGCGGTGCGTTTGGCTCTCAGCCTTCTCACCGCCAGCTCTAGTTCTACCCAAGTGACCTCGGGCACGTCGTCGTCATCCACGTCGGGCACCATTGGCAACCGAGGCGGAGTCATCTGGGGTGGAACATGTTCCACCGCCCGCGCTGGGAACAGGGAGCTAACAACTCCTCCGAGCAGCTCCGGCTGGAGACACTGGGTCAACGGCGGGGCCTTGGGGCGCAGTTTTCCCCTTACCATTAGGTAGGGCCGCCCCCAAGGGTCCCGCTCCAGCGTCTCCAGCAGTTCGCAGCGGGCCTCCTTTTTGGCCTGCCTTATCTCTGCTCGGAGGGCAACTCTGGCCTCCCTGTATCCCTCGTACAACTCCGCCTCTCGGGCCTCCGCATCTGCGGGGCGGCGACGCCTCCTACGGAATCGGGCCCACCGGCGGTGCGTGATCACGCAGGCCCGTCTGAGCCTCGCGATCTCCGACGACCACCAGTAGACCTGACCCCTCGGATTATAGGGCGGAGCCCTAGGCATCGCCGCGTCACAGACACGGGTCATGGCCTCCCGGAACCACTCCGCCTCATCCTCTACGTTGACAGGCCTGTCCGGCGCAGAGGCCCAGGCCTGTACGATGGCGGCTTCCAGGAGGAGCTCCCGATCTAGTCGCTTAAGTGCCCAACGTGGCTCGGGTGGAGCCGGTGTGGCCGGCGCATCGCTCGCGGGGGCGGAGACGTCAAACCGAATATATCGGTGATCCGAACTTGTCTCCTCCCCCAAAACGACACGCCAGCCCTGAACACGTCGCGTCAACGAGGGACTCGCGAACGAGATGTCCACGATTGAACTGGCCCTCGAGGTCACGAACGTGTCCACGGCTCCCCGATTTAGGAGGTCTAGGCCGAGTCCTTCGGCCCAGTCCTCCAGTGCTCTGCCTCTATCCCCCGCTGGGCCCCTATCGTGACGGGAACCCCACGCCAACGACCAGGCGTTGAAGTCCCCGAGCACAAGGACCGGGCGGGGGTGGCAGGCATTGACGACGACTGCCAGCTGACGTGTCCGTTATGTTAGCGTACACAAGAGCCATATCGAGTTGGTTACTATGCCAATAAACTCTGTGTAAATACTGCCTAATTAGTGTAAAAATAAAAAAAAACTCTTCCTCTTTAGTCTAGGAAATAAACACCAATTTCACTGTGTACGCTGGCGTCACGATCAAGCTAGCGTACACATGGCCGTACTCGAAAGATGCTAATTGTAAAGCAACAGAGCTTACACACAAAAATAGTGCTCTAATACTTCTCCCACTATGCAAAATTTCATAACGATTGCTCTTGTAGGAACAGAGATATTGAACAAGACTTTTCAATGACATTCGGAGCTGGCGTTATGGCAGCGTACACATAATAGTTCTTATAGAAAGGGAACTTTTCTTTTAATAAATGCTATATGTATAAATAGTGCGTGAAATTCTGCCTCTACTAGTGTAAATGCTTTATGCGAATTCGCAGTGGAATAATTAAAAAATCTATGTTAAGTTCTAGGACCAAATGTATTGACGTACAGTCGCGAACAAAATGAATTATTAGTGAAATTATAAACAGACATATAGCGTTATTTTCTAATATAAGTTAGCATGATGTGTTTTGACATAAATTAAATTAAAATGATTACCTATTTATGTGCTGGACTGTAAAAAGTTGGTTTGTGTGGAATGGAACATTTTCAAATGCTAATGTGAAATACACTATAATACTTTCTCCCTCGCGCTTGCACGTCTTATGGCAGCTCTCATGGTCGTTCACTTTCAGTTTTCACTTTTCAGTTTTACTTCTGTATTTTAAAAAACTTGACAAATCACTTTTGAGCATATCTGTACCTGTACTATGAACAGAAATTAACATGGATTTTTTAATTATTCCACTGCGAATTTGTATAAAGTATTTACACTAACAGAGGCAGAATTTCACGCACTATTTATACATATAGCATTTATTAAAAGAAAAGTTTCCCTTCTATAAGAACTATTATGTGTACGCTGCCATAACGCCAGCTCCGAATGTCATTGAAAAGTCTTGTTCAATATCTCTGTTCCTACAAGAGCAATCGTTATGAAATTTTGCATAGCGGGAGAAGTATTAGAGCACTATTTTTGTGTGTAAACTCTGTTGCTTTACAATTAGCCGTTTTCGAGTACGGCCATGTGTACGCTAGCTTGATCGTGACGCCAGCGTACACAGTGAAAATGGTGTTTATTTCCTAGACTAAAGAGGAAGAGTTTTTTTTATTTTTACACTAATTAGGCAGTATTTACACAGAGTTTAATGGCATAGTAACCAACACAATATAGCTCTTGTGTACGCTAACATAACGGACACCCAGCTGACGGAGCCATTGCTCATACGAGTCATCAGCTATGTCTCGGCTCGGCGTGAAGTAAGCAGCCACGACCGCTATGTCGCCAACCGCCGCCGCAACGCAGCCGGGTCCCCTTGCAACGACGGCAAGAGGGGGGCTGCCGGCGGCAGGGTTGTGCACCAGTGCCGCCGACCCATCCAGCGCGGTTTCCCAGGCAGGCCCCAGGAACCGGTAGGTGTATGGGTCGGCGACAGCGGCGACATTTATGGCCCACTGTGCCATGCTCTGGAGCAGAAGGTCCTGAGCATGGGCACCGTGGCCAACATTCACCTGCAAGATGCGGAGTTGAGGATCCATTATGGAACCCCCATCTCCGCATCCCGCTGTGAACTGGAGGCGGAAGGCCGGCCTCCCGGCTTCGGCTCCCCTCCGGCGCAGGCCTTGCTTCCAACCCTGTGGTCGGCCGGCTTGCCTCCCGCTGCACACCTAAAACAGTGCAGCGGGGCGTCGCACGTGCCGGCCTTGTGACCGGGTTGGCCACAGCGGAAGCAACGGTCACCCGCCGTCACTTCCGCCGTGCAGTGCACCCCCACATGGCCAACCGACAGGCACCTAAAGCACCTAGCCGGTCGGGCCTGCAGGAGCCGTACCTGCGCCCTCAGGAAGCCTCCTACCAGGAGGCTCCGCCCGTCAGTGACCTTTTGGGCCGCCGCGATAGGGCAGCCGACAACTGCTGCCCCCAGTCCACCGCGGCCGAAGCGTATAGCTCCAAGTGACGACGACGGCAGTTGTTCGAGGGGCACGGAGCTTCCCCGGCGCTGCCTTCGCGGCGGCCGCGGCCCTCCTGGCCTTTTTGGCGGCCTTCTTGGCGGCCTTCCGCCTGCTTTTATTGGCTCCAGCCACCTCCCAGCCCCCTTCCAACGGGGTGGAGGTAGCCGGAACCACGGCTGGGGCTGGGGCTGGGGCTGGGGCCAGGGCTGGGGACGTCTTCCCCTTGCCCTTCCCCTTGCCTTTGCCCTTCCCCTTACCCTGAGCGGGAGGGGGCTGAGGAGCCGGCCCCGGCAGGGTCGCACCCGCACCCGCAGCCGGGCGGGTGGGGCCCCTCCGGGCTACAGCCGCGTAGCCGGCCGCTGGTGGCGCCAGAGGCGGACGGCGGATGGAGTCCATTAGGGCCTCCATCCGACACATCATCCTCTCCTCCAGCGCCTCCATATAGGGGAGCCAGGACTCCGCCGGCGGTACCCTTGGCTGCGCCGGCCGCATCGACTGTGCCGCCGACTGCCTCGCCAACGAGCGAGTCACGCGCGCCGTCTCCGCCGGTTGCACCCGCTGCGCCGGTTGAGCCGGGTTCGCCATCGCCCTTTTGAGCTCCTCGACGGCTGCAGCTAGTCGAGCCGTCACCCGACGAGACTCGGCCAGCTGCGCCGCCAGGCCCTCATTCTCGGAGGCGATGTCGAGCACAATGCGCAACATCGCCTCCTGCTCAGGGTTTGGGGACCCCTGGAACGACGCGGTCACCCTCTGGAGTCTCTCCAAGAGCGACCGCGTCCTCCCGCCCGGCTCCGAAACCGCCGAGGTGGAAGGCCTCGGCGGTGACATTTCCGCGGCCCTCCCAACAGCCGAAGGGGCTCGGGTGGCCTGCACAACCCTCGCTCCACCTCGCGCCCCTCGGCGGCCAGCAGCCACTTTGGGCGCCGGCTTTGATACCTCGTCACTGCTGGAGGAGGTCGTCCCGGTGAGGGTATAGTCCTCATCCGAAACGCCCTTCCCCAGCCGGGCCTTTGTGCGCCGTCTCCGCTTACGGGTCTGCTTCAGACCGAGACCCGCCGGGCTGCTCGCCCTACTTTTCTCGTTGGCGGTGCCAGCCGTTGACGCCGCGGACCCTGTGTCCACGTCCGTTTCCCTGCCAAATGGGAGCGGAGTAGCGGGTCTGGGGAAGGCGGATTTCGCTGACCGCATGCGAGACCGTGGCCTCACTTCTTCATCCTCCACTACTACCACTCCGTCGTGTCCGTTATTAATGCCTGTGTTTGTTGTTGGAAATCCGTCCGGTTTCTTAGATATTTGAATAATGTTGTCCATATCATGTCCCACGAGTATGGGGGAAAAGTGGTCCATCCAGGCGGAGCCCCCTGCACCTGGATAAGCCTATATACTATGGAGGTCGGCTGGTATCCATAGGTGTTTACGACTTTGCTGTCGGGTGTTATAGACTTTTCCTTGTCGTGGGCCGGCCAGTAAAGGCAAGCCCTCCGGTCAGCAAGTTCACAGCGTACCCTTCTGGAGCCACCAGTCAGGTCGTTGCTGATCCCCTGCCGATTACGGAACGCGAGAGGATGGCTAGTCCTCTCTCACCGGCGGCGGCACAAGTGCCCGTCGGCCCCTGCGTTAGCAGTGGGCCAACCCGCCCCTGGATCCCACAGGATCCTATGGTGGCCTCAGCAACTAACACCATCGCTCGTCCTGTCTCCTCTGAAAGCAGAGGAGTACGGAGAGCGATGTGTTCCCGCCACGTTGGGTATTAGCCGACGATCAATGCCAACCCCATGAAGGGGAAGCCATTGACCGCCGCCCAGGGTGTACCGGCCGCTCCGATTCCGTTCCCCCCGGACTGCAGCGGGATCGGAATCGGAACGACACGCGAGGAGGTTACCCAACACACACCCCCATCGAAATCTACCTAATAGATCGATTTCATCGAAATCTACCTTTTTTTTTTTTTTTTATCGTGTGGAAATCCCTTCGGATACCCCCCCGCGTGCCAGCGGGGGCGGTTATGTCGGGCTTGAACCGACTAAAACCGCACGCCGTCTCGGGTCTACAGACGCCGGGGTGTAAGGTTGCCCATAGAGCATATCCCTCGCACCCCGATTGACCCTGGGCCATCTCCGGTTTCGTGATGGCCCCCTCGGGTTTGGGAACCACGGTGTCCCCGTCTTGCCCCGGTTTGGGGGAGGGGCGCTAGTCGCCCCACCGTCCCGGCCTGCTTCTGCTGGGGTGACAGGTGGCCTCACCCGCCACCCCCAGGCCTGCGCTCATGGAGGACGGAGGTCGTTAATGCTCGCAGAAGGAGGCGGCGGCGGCCCACGCGCTCGCGCTCCGCATCATTGCCGCAATCATGCTACCGGGCGAGAGGACTCCCACCCCGATGGCTGCCACGAGGTCACGCCTCGGCGCCTTCACGCCGGGCAGTCCGCCAGCGTGTGCAGCCCTGAGTCCTCGCTCGCGTCGCAGTGATGACACTCAGGCGTTGGCTCCTTCCTGATCCGATGCAGGTGGTCCCCGAAGCACCCCTTCCCGGAGATCACCTGCGTCAGTCGGTACGAGAGGCTTCCGTGTCGCCTCTCCAGCCAATCCTCCATGATGGGCCTTACCGCCGCTATTGCGGCGTGCCCTGCGCTTGGTCGCCCAAGTCGTTCCTTCCACTCCACCACGATGGCCTGGCGGAGCTGGGACTGCACGGCCTTGATTTCTCGAGGCTCGGGGTTCCATCCCTGCTCCCGCGCCTCCTTTCGCCACTGGTACAGTTGCGAAAGGGCTCTCGCTTCCAGGTCCCATGGCGGAGTTCCGGCAAGGAGACTCGCCGCCTCGAAGGAGATCGTGCGGTACCCTCGGATGACCCTGATGGCCAGAACTCGCGCAGAGACGCGCAGAGACGCGCAGCATCTGCACAGTTCTGGTCCTCAGGGCCTCCGCCCATATTGGGCACCCATACAGGGCCATGGACCGCACGATCCCCGCGTAGAGTCTCCTGCAGGAGTCATAGGGCCCCCTCATGTTGGGCAACAGCCGAGCCAGAGCAACAGCTCTTGCTCTGGCTCGGCTGTTGCCCAACATGAGGGGGCCCGATGACTCCTTTCAATTTGGGGGCCAGACTTCGGATGTGCTCTCCGAAGTCCCATCGGCCGTCGAGCACGAGCCCCAAATATTTCATTTGGGGCTTGATGCCGATGCGATTTCCTCCCACGATGAGACTGGATCCCTCGGGTGGCTTGCTCCGAGGCCCATGGAAGAACAGGGCCTCGGTTTTATGCAGAGCCACCTCGAGACCCAGCCGCCGGATCCGCCTAACGACTTGGGCAACCGCGGTCGTGGCCTTTCGGGTCGCTTCGCGGTACGTCGCCCCACACGCCGTCACGAGCGTGTCGTCCGCGTTCATCGAAATCTACCTAAAAAAATCAAAAATAAAGTATTGAGATTGGTCGATAATTATCGACACAGTCTCGGTCCCCACTCTTATAGATTGGGTGAATTAGAGAAAAACACCGGTAGTTATGGTAAGGTTGCAAATGTGAGTTATGGGTGGAATCAATGCCTTGCGGGATAGTTTCAAAAAGTAAGAAGATATACTATCCCACCCCATGCTACAGTTCAGTCTTAGCCGTTATATTATAGTTTCTATTTCTGCTTTACTTCAAGTATAACCATTGAAGAGACTTTTGACTTGATAGACGAAGAATAATTATGTCTGGGACATGAGAGAGCAATATTTTCCGCCAGAGTTTTACCGATGGAAGAGAAAAAGTTACAGACGTGGTTCAAAGACTGCTTAGATCTGAATGCTTTTGTAAGAGCTCCGTTGGACTATCTTTGCTTTTTTGAGTATTGGTGACTGTTTTTACAGATTTCCAGAGGGCTTTCGGATTGGAACCAGCTTCATGTATGAGGTTTATGTTGTACTCACTCTAGTTTCAGCTTTCGAAGAAGGTGATTGCAGAAGTTACGGTATCGTGTGTAAGTTATTTTACCCACTTAAACGATAATACACAGGCCATAAGAGTTCTTTTCACAACAGTCAAACTGGGCTCATAGCTAGTATCGATAATTATATAAACCTGGAACTAATCACAACGAATTTCTTATCCCCTTAAGACAATGAGCTACCAACCAGCGGTGTTTGGCAAGCATTTCAAATTCGCTGCGTCGCGCGTCGCATGGTCGCCTCGAGTAGTGTAGCCATGTGCTGTTTGACAATGATTACTTTTTAGATTTTTAAATGTTACGACCAATCCGGTTGTCACCAATGTGATGAGAGCCACTCGTTAGATACTCCGAAGATTTGGGTGTATAGGGCCCATCAACATCCTAGAGGCCCAAGCCAACCTCACCTGCAAGTCGGTGCACCTGCTAAACAACGGACGAGGCTCTGGCGCAAGATACTGGTGGCACAATTTTGGTCCGGGTTGGTACCACCTTGCAGTTGCGAAAAACCCTCCAAATAATCCAACCTCGGTTGGGTTGTGTTCAGGGTTCAGTAACTGCACAGCCGGAGATGAGGGGGCAGACGATGCATCAGGAATGGGACAAGCGGAGTATTGGTGGAGTCGAGTGTGGTCATGGTTTGGGTCAACCCGCCGGACAGGGAGACTCGTAGAAACGGTGGTGCCGCTGGCCGCCCGCGGCATAGTACAGGGGCCCGACTAGGACTAACCACCCCGGAAGGCTGCCCCACCAGGTCGCGCATAATCTCGATGTGGGTCGTCGTGCCGGTTGGTAACCGGACGGTGGACCCGGTGTCCACATTCGGGAGGGTACGGGGGCCCTTCCGTTCGGCGGGTTGGCTACCACCATGCCGCATATTAACCGACGAAACCAAACCCCGCGCCTTGTCACACACTGCTGCGGCGTCTGTCACCTCTTTTTCACGCATTCCCTTTTTTCACACTATGGCAGCGCAAAGTAAAAGTACAATTTCTACAGCGGCATACCCCTCTTCCACCAAGTCAACACCATTTGAGGTAGAGTTCACGAACATTCGTGGACTCCATTCAAACCTCACAGCCGTTCACCATCACCTAGAGGCGGTACGGCCAGCTTTGCTTTTCCTGACGGAGACACAAATACGCCGCCCTGATGACACGTCTTACTTACTCTACCCCGGCTATGTGATAGAGGAAAACTTCCTGGGAAAAGCTGTGGTGTGTGCGTTTATCAGGGCGGATGTTTGTTGTCGTCGCTTGCGCTGCCTAGAGGACCCATCCTTTTCTATCCTCTCGCTATACGTGGACCATGGCCCGTCCAGCCAGTTCTACGTGTGCGTTTACCGCTCCCATAAAGGAGGAGACACGGAGACGACTCGACTCTTTGACCACCTGAGTCAGGCGGCAGACGTTGCGCAGGAGCGGTTTCCGTCCGCGGAATTGGTATTTTTGGGAGATTTTAATGCCCACCACGAGGAGTGGCTGGGATCTCCCAGAACGGACCATGCGGGTCGGACCACCCACGCATTCGCTCTCACGCATGACTTGACACAACTGGTACTCCAGACCACCAGGATACCAGACATAGCAAGTCACGCGCCCTCTTTGCTTGACCTTCTGCTGACGACCCACCCAGCCCAGTACAGTGTTTCGGTGCGAGCCCCATTGGGGTCCTCTGACCACAGTCTGGTCTGTGCCAACGTGTCAGTCGCTGTTCTTCCGCAACCTGTGGAGGTAAAGCGGCGACTATGGCACTATTCGTCAGCAGATTGGGACGGACTACGTGACTAGTTCGCTTCCGTTCCGTGGACTCAGCGCTGCTTTGAGGGTAGGGACTCATCAGATTGCGCCTCTGCCATCGCTGGTGAGATTAGTTTGGGTATGGAGTATTATATCCCATACACCGAGGTCACCAGTGCTCGCAGAGCTCGCCCCTGGTTCGGGCGTGAGTGCAATGACGCTGTTCAACAAAAGCAGTCGGCGTTCCGCGCCTGGGTCAGGGCACGCGCAGTGCGCGATCCAAATGCGGGTCACCTCAAGGCGGCGTATAACAGCGCCACAAAGGACTGCAAGAGGGCATACATTAGAGCGGATGCTCAGCGCATAGCACGGCTTGGTCAAGAACTCATGTCGCATCCCGCAGGCAGCCGCGGCTACTGGCGACTGGCCAAAGCCGTGCAATCCAACTTCTGCCAGCCCTCGCTACCGCCACTACGGTACCCTGATGGTTCACTGGCTCACGAGCCGCAAGAGCAAGCAGACATGCTCGTTAACCTCTTCGCGGCTAATTCCCGTGTCGATGACTGTGGACTACAGCCACCAACGCTACCCAGCTGCGACCACTCAATGCTTGATATTCGCATCAGGCAATGCGACGTTCGAATAACCCTACAGTCACTCGACATCCGGAAAGCCAGTGGACCTGACGGTATTCATGCGTTGGTCCTAAAAAAATGTGCAGCGGAGTTGTCTCCAACGCTAACACGGCCGTACCGCCTGTCCTATTCCTCAGGAAAAGTCCTGCGGGCTTGGAAGGAGGCGAACATACAACCGGTCCCTAAAACGGGAGACCGTTCGGACCCGGGCAACTATCGACCCATAGGCGTCACCTCAGTCCTCTGTAAAGTGTTTGAGCATATTATAAACACACAGCTCATGCGTTACCTAGAAGATCACTCATTAATTAATGACCGGCAATATGGCTTCAGACCGATGCGGTCAACGGGTGATCTTCTGGCTTACGTCACACATCTCTGGGGTGAGGCTATGGACAGGCATGGCGAGTCATTGGCTATCAACCTTGATATCACCAAAGCCTTCGATAGAGTCTGGCACAGCTCGCTTCTTTCCAAGCTTCCGGCCTATGGTCTGCCTACTCGATTGTGCAATTAGGTAACCAGCTTTCTGCATGAGCGCAGCATCCGAGTTCTCTGTGACGGCCGAGCTTCAGAGTTCATGCAGGTTAATGCTGGCGTACCTCAGGGGTCCGTCCTATCACCCACTCTCTTTCTTCTGCATATCAATGACATGCTGTCTACTGGCAGCATTCATTGCTATGCAGACGATAGCACTCTGCATGGGGGATACTACGGACACCCTGCGGCCAAGCGGACCGATATTGAGGAAAACTGACGACAACTTGTCACTGAGCTCGACCAGGTCCTGACCCGCATTTCCCAATGGGGATCTGAGAACTTGGTCGAGTTCAATGCCAAGAAAACACAAGCGTCCGCGTTCACAGCCAAAGTATCCTCCTTACTTCCTCTCCCAACTCTTCAGAACACACCGCTACCACTGCAAGAACACCTTAACATGCTCGGAATGGACGTTCGCTGCAAACTGAACAATAAAAACTACATCGAGAGCGTCATCAAAACAGCTTCACAAAAACTCGGAGTTCTGAACAGGGTGAGACGGTTTTTCACGCCAGAGCAGCGGCGTCTTTTGTACAAGAGACAAATTCACCCCTGCGTGGAATACTGCTCCCATCTCTGGGACGGCTCCGCAGATGCTCTCGACAGATTACAGCGGCGTGCCATCCGTATCATTGGGAGTCCTGAGATTTCCAATAGCCTGGAACCTCTGCAGCTGCGTAGAGACATTGCCTCTCTGGCTGTATTTTACCGCCTCTACCACGGCGAGTGTTCTGACGAGCTCTTTTAACTGATCCCACCTTCTCCATTTCGATCCAGAACAACACGTGCTGGACTGCGATGCCAATCGCACACGGTGGAAATCATACAGTCCCGAACTCATCGGTTCGGTGCTTCCTTTCTTTGTCGCACGATAAAGAGCTGGAATGCTCTGCCCGCGCACTTGTTTCCTTCTTCTTACAATCCCGGGTTCTTCAAGCGGGGCGTGAAAAAGCATCTTTTGAGGCCGTCAAGGTAGGGGCTACCATTTTGGGATCGTCAGAATCTGGGATGGTGGCCCATATGTTCTGGATTTCACCCTAGCTTCTCACCATCCAGCGGGGTGCAGTCAATTGACGGAATAAATAAAAAATAGAAAAAAAAATAAAAAAAAGAGAGACCGTAGCGAAAGTGGTATCTCTTTCACCTTCCTTCTCCTTCCACTTTCTTTTGTGAGAAGGTACTTATTCTAAGGTTGTATGCCAAAGAGCCGATACTGAACGGGAGAGGACTAGTATACGTTCGTCCAACCAAAGATAGGCCTCCAAGTCCTAGGGCCGTGACCCGTTCGACAGGCCACCTAGATCTACCAGAATTTTCGGAAATTTCTTTCATTAGTTAACACAAGGACCTGGTAATATGCTCCTGTAATTTAAGATGCGGTACTTCAGTATGTTTGAAAAATAACGTCTTCTGAAGACAAAATATCCTTTACTATCCTAGAAACTGGGTAACCCTACAGGCGACACACCTCTTAAAACAAAATGTAAGTTTCGCAAATCATTTCCGCTCCAATAGCCTTAATACCTACCGAGTACCAAACTGAACTGAAAGTTTATTGAAACGGTGACGTTACGAAGTAGCTAGTCTTCATGCCCTGTAAAGGTCTGTTTAAAACAAATGAAATTACCTAAACCTTTAAATTTTAGATGTATATACCTACAGACGCCCGGAAAAGTACCTAAGTAGCACTAGATGAGCTACCGATCACTTCACAAAACCTTTACTAAAATAATAAATAAGTAGGTATGTATATCTAACATAAAATTAGCATAGGGAGGTACTTTTGTTATTAAAGTTATCTTCTGAAGATGACCTACCTCTGATTTCGATCGTTGGTCACTAAAATTAATTTGTCAGTGACTGTTAAGTACAATCTATAACTATGGGCAAAAATCGGACGAGCTTTGGGCTGTTCCATATATCTCTACTGAGATATCTCCACCGGTAGGGATATTTGGAATTTTTCTCTTACTATCACTAGGTACCGGTAGGAATGTATGGAATCTACTGTTCCATATATCCCTACTGATCCGCTCTGGTAGGGATAGTTGAATTTTTATGTCCATTTATCCCTCTTCCAGTAGGAATATAAAGTTTACGAATGTATCTTCATGATTACTTAGGTGCTCCTGATATACTTGTCATAGTGAATCCTTTTATATACATATGTGAGGTAATTGTTTGTTCCAGTATTAGATGTTCACAACTCTGCGATGTTCACATTCAGTCTGTCAAAAGTTGATTTACAGTAAACGGCGCTATGGCTGGCACAATGAGAAGTAGAGAGAGTGTCCGGCTAAGATGGGCGTCTTCGGTTTTGTAGAACGTTCTCTTTGTCGCACAGGAGTCTAACAGTTAGTTGTAGACAGAGAATAAATATGGAACGACACTAAATAAAAAAACTGACACTATTCGACTAAAATTGAAAGCACTGGTTCAGTAGGTGACGGCCATTTTTGATGCCAGCTAGCTTTCTCAGTGTGCGACCATGTTTTAACCAAATTTCCCACATATCCTTTAAAAATTATACAGCTATGAAATTATATTGTGTAAAGTAAACCCAGTGCGTATACATTTGACAGTACATAATATAACTATAATAAAACTCCTGAGTGTACATTTACTTGTAAATAAGGAAGGGTCAGATTCAGTGTGAATATAAATTTTAGATAACTTGAACATTTTCGATTTCTATAATGCTATAGGTACTCCTTTGTCGATACCAACTACTATAATAATTTTTGTCAATATATACTCGTAGCCTTAGATTATTAAAGCTCGTAGCAACATAGCACACTTGTCATTCGCTTTGATTTATTTTGACATTGTGAGGTCAAAAATAAATACGTTGCAATTGAAAATGATCTCTGATACACCTTCTTTAATAGACACAACTCCATCGCACGTGTGTTATTGGCAGAATTTGTCGACGATATCGGCGCAATTCGCCGCACCAAAAAATTGAATTGAATTGACCTCTGATACGGGTTAATTGAAAAAATAATTGAACCGAACTGAACCCAATCCCAACGTTGACTCTAGCCTGAATATGGACACTGAACGCAACAACTGGACAAGATCGCATTTTTTAACTTAATCCGATGATAAAATTATCCAATTAGGGTTGCGGCGTTTAACGGTCAGGCGCTGGTTATAAACTACAAATGATCTGTATGAATTCGCCGAGTCTTTCCCAACTGAGTAGGTACCTTTTTTTTTCGTGCTGAAATCCCTTCGGATACCCCCCCGCCGGCCAGCGGGGGCGGTTATGGCGGGCTTGAAACGACTAAAACCGCACGCCGTCTCGGGTCTACAGACGCCGGGGTGTAAGGTTGCCCATAGAGCATATCCCTAGCACCCCGACTGACCCTGGGCCATGTCCGGTTTCGAGATCGGGTTTGGGAACCACGATGTCCCCGTCTTGCCCCGGTTTAGGGGAGGGGTGCTAGTTGCCCCATCGTCCCGGCCTGCTTTTGCTGGGGTGACAAGCGAACTACGGCGCCTGAGTCGCCAGCGACCCAACTGAGTACCTAATAAGTAGGGGTCGGTTTTTAGTCAACTACGAAGGGGTTGAACTTCAATATTTTACGTAAAGCAACTGCCATCGACCTCCACAACCCATGGCGTTATCGACGTTCCATAGTTAAGGTTGTCACCTGTCGGGCGTTTTGGGGTTCCAACTACCCGTAAAGAATGCTACAGAATTTCGAATGGCAACCGATTCCAACGACGGTTTAATGTACTCTCTCTCAGTGTTAAGAATGGTAACCCATCCTAAGTCTAACCTGGTCAGAATTACTTAACCATGCAAAGTGCTAGCCTACTCGGTAATCACTTAGCCACGAGCTCCCAGGTCGTTACTATAATAGGTTTTATATGTTACAATTTATACGTAGCTACAAAACTTTCGTTATTTCGTTTCTTAAACTTGGCCCCCTTGTACCTTAGACTATTTGAGTATTCCGACTTAAAATAAAACACACGCATTCAATAAATACTTTAATATTTAAAAACAATTCGGGGTTCATCTTAAATTACACATTTTTGAATCTGTAAAACATTTTTGCACTGTTTATTTAATTTAAGTTACATAATCTTTTTATATAACCAATAACTATCAGGCACTATTGCTAGGATCAGGACTATTGTATAATTATAAAATATTAAAAGATGACATTAAGGTCTTACAAAGACTTGTGAGTGTGTCAATTTGAGATGATCAACTCGAGGTTAAAGTTGATCAACTCGAAAGTTAATCAAAACGAGGCTCAAGTTGATTAAATGCTGTATTGTATTATAATGTATAAACTGCATAGTACAAATTTTAGACGCTCAAAGGACTTTGTACTTAGGGTTTATTGTCAGATCTTTTTTGTACACACGTAATACTCACGCAGTGAGTTTTACCTTACTCCTCCTGTGTTTCAAAACTGAACAAAAATATAATTATAGGTCTCATAAATTAATTATAAGCGATTGCTTCATACCAAAATATAATTCATTGCATATATTAATAGTAAGTACAAAAATTGTTCAATTTATACAACCTGCATGTGGTGGGCCAAAATAACGAATCTCGTAGGTAACCATAGTTGCATACAAAATTGTCTTTGGCACTAGAAACAGAAAATAATCTATCATAAATCTTTTTTTTTATTTATTTAGTGTTTATTTTTACAATAAATACGGCCAGATCTGATAGCAATAAAATATAACTTGATTTTACTCGCTCAAAAGTTTGAGAAAGTGTTTGGTTTTTGTTGGTCCAAAATAGAACATCGACCTAACTGATATTTTTGGGATCAACTTGCATTTCATTTCTTTATTTTAAAGACATTTTAAACATTATATAAATTCGGTTTGAGCTGTTATTTTCGAATCTTTTATAACGAAATGTCTAACAATTGCGGAACTACAAACTATTTAAGATAATACTTTTAAACTTTATATATTATTGAAAGTGTGGGGCTTAATACACGATACTTTTTAAAACGCACTTGTGTAGTAAAGTTGTATCAAAACTTTACGTAGAAACAATGTTTTCACTCTGAAACAACTTATTGGGCCATCTCAAGTTACATAATGAAACTTAACCGTTTCTAATTGATATATAGGAATGTTATACCTAAATTACTACTTTTGGAACATTGCTGTATAAAGCAACTAGACAAGAATAAATTGTTTCACGTACTTCTCCAACTTATCACGGCAAGACATTAAATGCTTACAGGAATAGTGCAATGAGCCTTTCATCCATTTCAACAATATTCAAGGTTCAGTACCTTGAATATTGTTAAATGATGATTTATGATGACTGAGCCGTTTAGCTGAAACGGCATCATGTTAACATTGGTAAACGTGATACATATACCTACTTACATAATTTATATACACTGGAGTTAAATACTTTGAACTAGTCGACAGCTTTGTTGTTAGTCAGTCAGGTCGAAACTCAAAGGTCTTTTTCAACAACTTGTTATTTTGTAACCAAAAGCAATAAATTATGAGATTTCAAATCCAAAAAGAGTGGATGTTTATTAATCACGTAGGTGTTTATCAATCCCAAAACATAGAAGAACCTATACCTTACTCTTTTATTTTGAATAAATGTTAGTAAATACTCCCGCGAATAAAACTATGGTTAACTGAATATAATCACTACCTACAAATAAGATTGCATTTTTATACGCAAAATACGGGTGCTTGTCGAATGCAGTAATCATTAAAAAGTCGTTCATTCTAACCCCCCGTTTATATAAGACATTTATTTAATAGTAGGTAATACAGTATATATCCAATATATAAAATGCATTGTAAGGTCGCGGGTTTGATTTACAAATATTTCAATGCATGAATGTCTGTTTGCATTGGTCTGTATGTTTCTATATTATAATATGTATGTATTGACAAAAATATGTTAGTAATAATACAATGTAGGTTGCTTTTTGCGTATAAAAAGCAATTATATTAACACATCACATTTTAAGCTACTTGTATACTCAATATTATATAACTTACAAACATTTCATAGAACTAATTTTAAAATGTCGATATACATAATATTATAAGATAGCATTGTTAAGCCTTCAAAATTTATTCATATATTATGTTAGCTATAACTATATATGAATGGCTGTTACATTCCAATCGTAGTAAATGGTCACAGCCTTTTAAATATAGACATTATTGATGTTAACCTCTCAATTAAAGCTATTAAATTAAGTAACTTAACTTAATTAAGGTTAAAACCAAATATTGATTGAAAACAGTAGCATACATTTTAGGCCAAACTCGTGATAAGTAGTATAATAAATACAATAATATCGGGCTATTTTACTACTATAAAAGGAATCTTCCTTCACTATTGTATTATAGATAACGATAGAATAATGACTGCCATAAGTGGTTTGTATTTCGTGTAAGTAAAACTATTTTTTTATTCAACAATATTCTCTCAATAGCAGAATCACAAGTTGATAAGATGTACTCTAATGAAGTCGAAATCTTGCGAGATGTTTCGAAATGTATACGTAAGTACAAACGTGTACTATAAATTATAGCATACAATAAAACGCCTAATGTAGGCTAAACAGGTGAATATTCATTATAGTGTGTAGTGCACTATTTAAAATTGAAAATGATAGCGACTTTTAGTCCATCCATCATATAATAATAACATCCGTTCTATTTAGGTTTCAAGAGCCATTTAGAATTATATAATTGATTTAGTTAATCGGATTTTTTTTAAATTATATAAATAATAATAACAATAAATAAATATTCTACGAAATTTTACACAGCGCTTTCTAGACCCAAAGTAAGCATAGTTTAACTAGCTTGTGTTATGGGTTCCAGACTGCGGATAAACATACTTATATACTTTTTTTTGTAAATACATACATATGATACATAGAAACACCCAGACCATTGCAAATAGACATATTCATGCATACAAATATTTGCACTGAGCGGGAATCGAACCCGCGCCCCCTGTCGTAGCAGTCGAATGCACTACCGTTACGCCACAGAGGCCGTCAAATGCAACGTCAGTGCAAACGAGCATAAAAATGGGAAAAAGCATAAGAAACGTGTCCTGTCCCAGCTTCTGTTCTTAAGCTCGTCAATACAGACGCGTATATAAATATTTATATGGTGAATGTCATAACAGTGATTTTTAACCATATAAATTTGTTACGTAAATTAATATATGGTTTATATTTAAGTAGACTATATCACATTGCTACAAATGATCTTTAGTTTCTTAAAACTATTTTAGAATGTTCCTAGTACCTGTTATCTTTATAGAGAAAATAGATAATCTGTTCATGTTTTACAAATTTTTTGCCCTTGGTGAACGACTTGGTGAACTATTGCAATACAATGTATAGATTAATTGTAAATGGATCTTATAGAATTTCAAATTCTCAAAGTTTAACCCCTGGTTTCTTGTACGTTTGTTACACTAGATACTGTACGTTTATTGGTTGAAGATGATAATGTTCAACGTGCAACCAATAAGCGTTCAGTATTTGGTGTGGTTGGGGATAAGTCTCGTGTTGATCAAGTCGAGATGAGTGTCTCATGTTGATCAGGCCCGAATGAGTAATTATTTTAATGAGAGATGTAGGAGAGTGCGAACAACAGTTTAATCTGTGTATATCTCAGTTCTTTTTCTTAGGAATACATACAGTAATGGTCAACTTGCCAGTATTTCTCAATATCATTTTAATCATTTTTATGAGTTTTTCTTTTTCGTCTATTGCACTATTAACTACCCCGCCTCACTCCCCCCCCTCCCCGTACATCCTATAAGGTGATTTAGATAATTGTATTTGGTTACATACAAATCGAAACTTTCAGTAAATTGCAATAAGTACATTTTTATGCAAAGAATAACTTAGTTATATCACATTGGGTTGTTTATCATGTCCACATCTGGAACACTTTGTCCTATTTCTTGTCGGTCTTGCATGCAATAGTGGCCTTGCAAACGTATCCTTTGAGTGCGAGGACTCCTCTACACTTTATGTGGACTTGATACCGGGCGCACCAGTCGAGGTTATTGCAACCAATTCCAGCCTCCGATAAGGTTTTTACGGCTGCTCGTGACAGTAGATCTGTAATTTCAATAAATAAAAATAAATGTAAACAATACATCTTGGAAAGTTGCGTCGAGTGTATGTTCAGTTGAAAAGTGAGCGTCATGGTGTAAGTATATGGTATGTTAAGAGATGAGATGTTGTTAGAAAGGTCTATGGCGGAGAGTTAGGTTCAAGGAAATATAAATAATAATAATAAATAAAAATGTTTATTTCTTAAGATAGGTTCACATTAGGCTTTCGAAGTTTTACATAAAATATGTGTTGGTAAGACGGTATCATTTAAATATTGATAAACTTTATCGGCACATTATTATAAGACCCTGCCTCTTAAACTAAGTAAAACTTGTATCTTAAGAGACAGTGTACGATACGCTTACATGAACTAGGTATGTAAAATCTGAGCTGACGCCAACCATAGATACATATTATTAAAAATTTAAAATTCGACACTTTGTAAATACTTATCTTTTATGTGCTTGTGTGTGTGTGTGTGTGTGTGTGTGTGTGTGTGTGTGTGTGTATGTGTGCGCGTGTGTGTGTGTCTGCGTGAGTGTGAGTAAGAGTACGTATTCAAGTGTTAGAATGAGTGAAACATTCGATTTATTTTGTAGGACTTGTAATATATTTATTTTATGTAAGTTAATAATCTTTCAGTGAAATCATAATCCTGTTGTTTTAACCACTCGGTCACTTTAGACTTGACTATTTGTTGATTTGAGCCTATGATGTTTAATATCTTATTTGTTTTTTTGTATATGTTCCTACTTAGTGTGAAGTATTGGTGTTCGGCGAAAGTTGTTTTGTGTGATGTATTAGGGAGGAGGTAAGTACGTTTATTAGGGGCCAGCGGAGGAAGAGTGGAGTGTATCCGGAGAGTAGATCTGAGAACGTATAGTTGGCGAACTGTGAGTAGCCCGGTCTCTGAGTACAGCAGTGTAGTTGGATATCTAAACCTCTTTTTCGTCATCACTTTCAGGATTGCTCTTTGAGCTATCTCCGCCTTCAGTATGTAGCCTTTTGTGCACCACCCCAAGCCGTGATGCAATAGCTTATTACTGATTGGCACAAGGATAAATATACCATTTTCAGTGTATCCAGGCTAGCGGATTGTCTTAGGGTCTTAAAAATGTGTATGAGACGTAATGTTCTAGCGATTACCACTTCAAGTTGTTTGTTCCATTTTAGTCCTTGGTCTATGTATATTCCCAAGTACTTTACATACTCAGCTCTAGCTACTGCTGGACACTGGCATGAGGGCTGTTGATTACCACAAGTGTGTGCAGAGAGCTTGAAGGTAGGTGGTAGTCTATTTATGTGGCTAATACTAAAAGGAAGAAAAAAGGTTTTCTGTAAGTTAATTGTAAGAAGGTTTTGATTGAGCCACTCCATAATCTGCAACAGAGACGACTCCGCAGCGACACCGACCCTATCCCACGTCGGACCCGATACAATGATAGCCGTATCATCTGCGTATGTGAATATTTTGGCGTTGGAGTGGGACATTCTACACAAGTCATTTATGTATATTTGGAACAATATCGGCCCTAGTATGCTCCCCTGTGGAACTCCGTAGGTTATGTTCACCTCGTCGCTAACGTGAGTACCAATTTTAACTCGTTGTGTCCGATTACGAAGATAATCTTTGAAAATCTCCAGAGCAATGCCACGTACTCCAGTGAGTTCCAACTTGGCTATAAGTTTGGGAATAAAAACTGTGTCAAATGCCTTAGAGAGATCCAAAAACATCCCCAGGCATTTGGTTCGACTGTCCAGATTTTTTGCCACAAATTGAGTCAGGTCTAATACGGCATCCTCAGTTGACACCCCAGGACGGAATCCATATTGATTGTCAGCTATTATTTGGTGCTTGTCAAGGAAAGACCTAAGATGTTTACTTAGGACTTTCTCAAGGATCTTTGATAGTGCAGGGAGAACCGAAATGGGTCGATAATTGCTCACATTGTTCTTATTCCCTCCCTTATATATGGGATGAACTATAGCCATTTTGAGGGTATCCGGAAACCGACCTGTTTGCAAGCACCGATTAATCAGGTAAGTAATTGGTGGTACCAAAATACGCCGACATTTTTTTAGCAAAGTGGAGGATATGCCGTCCCACCCCACTGCACTATCTTCTTTTAATTGTAAAATTAATGATTCTACTTCTGATTCGTCTGTATTTAGGATAACAAGGGAGTCAACAGGGGGATGCAGTGTGGTCATACCCAAGATATTTGGAGGGTTATTTAGACCTGAAAAACCTTCATAAACCTGTGGTTTAATGTTAGCTGCCAATTTCCTGCCTATATTGGCGAAATAGCTACACACCTCGTTGATTGAGGCCTTGGGACTCTCGTGTATTTCCAGTAACTCATTAGCCATAATGCGATCCTTATGTGTATTGGTAATATCCTTGATGGTGTTCCAAAGGCGCTTGGGGTTGTTTTTCCCTCTCTCTAGTTGGAGTGTCTTGTAGGAAGCCTTCAGTTTATTGAGTAGGGAATTGCAAAAGTTACGATATCGTTTGTAAGTTATTTTTAATATATAGTTATCCGGGTCTTTTTTAGATTTATGATGCAAGCAATCTCTATTTTTAATACATTTTAGTAGTCCTGGTGTGATCCATGGCTTGAATATTTTTTTACGCCTTGTTATTTTTACCACTTCGGTATGTTTGTGAATGGCCAATTGTATAATATTGGTGAATATTTCCATTGCAGTGTTAGCATCGTCTGACTCATAGATGACTGAGAAATCGGTTTTCTCCAGTTCGAGTTTAATTGCATTATGATTCTGGCGAGTTATAAAATTTTGTTGCTTTCTAGTTGGATTGGCGTTATCGATAGTAACAGCAACTGGTTTATGGTCTGTTACGTGTGTGTCTAGGACAAGAGTGTTTGTTGTCAATTTGGATTTTATTAGTGAATGGTCATAACACTTATCCATGCGAGTTGAAAAAATGTGACTGGGCAAGAGCCCGTGCGATGCATTTAGCGTAAGATACTCGAGACTTTCCTCGTCTCTGTGTCCTTCTCGTATATCCACATTTATATCCCCCAGGAGTATTAAATTGGGATTGGCGGAAAGATTAATAAAGACATTATTAAGACTAATTAGAAATTTACCAAATTGGTCTTTGGAGTTGTAAGACGGGGAGCGATAGATTGCCACTATTGCAATATTATCGTCTAGTTGGCATACCAGGCAGTTACCACATTGAAATTCTGGTTCCCAAAATTTCACCCGTAGCCCAATTTTTGTGTAGATTACAATTCCGTCATTTTGGTTCGAGTTTATTAGTGTGCTTTGAGATTGGAATCCCTCCAGAACGGGAATATTAACAACTTTACTAAGCCAGCATTCAGTCATTACAATGATATCATAGTTAATGCCGGTTGTATGTAATATTGGTCGGATTGCATTGAAATTTTTATTTATACTACGTATATTTATGTGGAATAACTTTAAGCTCCTTCTGGAATTGTTCACATATTTATAACAGTCTTCTGGGATACATTCTAAGGGGTTACCTACTACGCAAATATGAATGGATTGTATGCAAAGGATAACGCAAGGTCCATCATCATCTTGTGTGCGTGGTTCCTGGTTGCATCCGAGGCTTTCACCTTGGAGCCTGGCATTCGCTTACTCCTTCTTTTTCTTTAGAATTGGCTCAGTTTGAAGGGGCTTTACGGGAGTGACTCTGAACTTCCAACCCCGAAAGGAGTCTGCGCTAGAGCTCCGATCGTTAATCAGCAGGTGAGGTTGGCTCATACCCCAAAGATTTTAGAGGTGAACCCCGTTTGATGACAACCACGCTTTCCATCAGATTGGGCCATATGCTTGTTTGTTAACATAGATAATAAAAAATGCGACAGACCTCGTACAAACGAGTAATACAGTAGACAGGTCCATCAAGACTTACCGGGTGGGTCAGCGTGCGTGAGCAGCTGCACGTCGTTGGCGCGGCAGAAGGCGTGCAGCGAGGGTGGCACGACGCAGCACGACGCGAGGTTGATCTGCGCGATGGACGGCCGCACGCGCGCCCACGCGTGTAACTTACGCAGGCAGCCTCCACCCACGTCCGCCACGCCCAGCTGCTGGACGCGGCCTGGAGGATACATCATTAGTTGTACAATGTTTTTGAATGCGGGTCCCAATATGCTGCCCTGTGAAATCCCATCAGTAATATGTCCTAATGTCTAGGAATATGAGTCCCAATATAGGGAGGTATCCCAAAATGATAATTATACACATTGTCCCCGAATACGACAATATTGTTCACGGAATGTCTTTATTACAACTATAAGGTTACGCAAATGACGGTAGTTCCATTTTCTTAAGTTAAGGTATACTTTGGCGCATATTGGCTCACGTTGGCCCAACGATGTTCTTACCTTCTTTAACATAATCTTCTAACACAGCCCAAAGTACTTTGATGCCAGGCAGAATGGCTTCACATTTGCGTGCGTCAGCATCACTGTCTGATTCTCCATCGGAACTTGTAAGATGCACTGGAATCACAATACATGTTACCAAGTCTATTAATTCAACCGATAAGATAGCTTCCTACTATTATAAATGTAAAACTTTGGGAGGATAGTTGAATGTTTGTTATTAATTCCGTTATTGTATCCGTTTAACTTCCCTTAGCAAATTTAAGCATTCTTTAAAACATTATTTGTGGCTACTATTTGATTAATGCTTAATTAAATACTTAAATAAAATTATTTAGTAACTTACGCCTTGCAGCAGTTTTGTTCACTTTTTTATGTGATACCTGCATAAAAGGTACCCGAACCTCATCAACAGTTCGTCAATTTATTGGAAGGTCATACATAAAAGGGTGCGGGCCTTTGACGGCTATGAACGATAATAACGTGTCGCAGCGACACATTATTATCGTTCATAGCGTTCATATTATTATATTAACCGAAATGCGTGTGCCACTACTTCCAATACCGTCAGAATCTTATTGGCTTGATCAACTCGAGACTTGAACGTCTCGAGTTGATCGCGCCGAGATTAGTGTGTCCCATTGCCAGATTACCTAACAGATAAATCCAAATAGTACTTTACTTTTGGGTTTACAGGACCCTACTAATATCCTTGAGGCAGAAGCCAACCTCACCTGCAAGGCGGTGCACCTGCTAAACAACAGACGAGGCTCGACGCAGACTTTTCTTTCAGGGTTGGAAGGTCAGACAGCAGTGACTCCTGGAAACGCACCGACATACTAATCAAAAATAACAAGCGGTCCTAGGGCTTTAAAGTGCAAACTTTGGACGTAATTGGTAAATAGCCAAGTGGATGATGATGGAAATTCAAATAGTACTTTGCGCGACCCGAGATTCGAACCCGGGAACTTCGCAGCAGTCTTACACGATGCCGCTTCGCTGAATCAGTCAGAATGTAAATTAGTTTCTTATAGGAAGGTAAAATACGAACTGTTACTCCCAAGGGAGATGGGCGACGCCTTGGTACCGTGTGACGTGTTCTTAATATTCTCCTCATCAGTTCTGGCATGCCTGCTGTTGTTCAAGCCATCTGGGTTGTACGCCAAGATCACATTGTCGATGTACTCCGTTTGTAAAGCCGTGAACACTGTAAAAGAAAATATAATTGAATTTTATAACTACTACACTATTTTCGTAAGTAAACATCAATTCTGTTACCACGGCCCATGCAGTATTATCAATGCATGACTGTTCAGAGGCAAACACTTATGGTGTGATCTCTGTAGTAGTAGCGGTAGTGCATTCAACTGCTACGTCAGGGGGCGCAGGTTCGATTTCCGTTCAGTGTACAAATTTGTATGCATGAATATCTATATTTGCATTGGTCTGGGTGTTTCTATGTATAATAATGTAAGTATTTATAAAAAAAATAACTACATAAGTATGTTTATCTGCTGATTATTTATGTATTGATTATTTGCCCGTTAACATAAGATTAATTATTTATTTTCAAAGTTGCCTTACATTGATAAAAGATAAAAATAAAATATCAATATACATTGATATTTTATATAGTAATAGCTGCGCGGCCTGGCTTCGCCCGCTGCAATAATACCCCGTGGACTTTTCTATTTTTTTCTTTCATACAATCCTTATCTTGGCAATAACGAACACAAAAGAAAGAATTATCCAATTTGGTGCAGTCCGCCGGAAGTTGCGCATTACTTCCGGACGAATAGTATTCAAAAGATATTACGAAATTTAAAATACGAAATCGTTCGATGGTCGCTATAACCGACATCTACGCGGGCGGAACCGCGGGCAACAACTAGTTATTTATACAGATTGTTGATATGCGTGGAGTACTATTTTCTGTGTAAAGTCGATATCGGCTGCACGCTTTTACCTTTAAACCGATAAAGCAAAAAAATGGTGAAGGAGGAAGGTGGATGGGCCAATTTTACGTTCCTTTAACACAGAAGATTTTTAGTTTTCATGTCAAAATTAAAGGAAAATAATATCGATCAATACGTGTGCTTTTCGATTCATCTCTTTGCAGTCACCTCAACAAGAGGAAAAATATAAATCTGAAAAAATTAGTACCTTTTTTTTCGTGCAGAAATCCCTTCGGATACCCCTCCGGGCGGGCGGTTATGTCGGGCTTGAACCGACTAAAACCGCACGCCGTCTCGGGTCTTAAAACGCCGGGGTGTAAGGTTGCCCATAGAGCATATCCCTCGCACCCCGACTGACCCTGGCCCATCTCCGGTTTCGAGATGGCCCCCTCGGGTTTGGGAACCACGGTGTCCCCGTCTTGCCCCGGTTTGGGGGAGGGGCGCTAGTCGCCTCACCGTCCCGGCCTGCTACTGCTAGGGTGACAGGCGGCTCATGGAGGACGGAGGTCGTTAAGCGACCTCCGGCGCCTGAGTCACCTGCGACGCGCGGCGAGCATGTTGCGGGCTCGGCGGGCCGGGAGAGTTCTAAATCTCTCCCGGGCGCGCTCCGCCATCTCCTTCACGAGCATTACATGCTCGCAGGAGGTGGCGGCCACGGCCCATTTCCGCAATCATACTGCCGAGCGAGAGGACTCCCACCCCGATGGCTGCCATGAGGTCACGCCTCGGCGCCTCCCACGCCGGGCAGTCCGCCAGCGTGTGCAGGTAGTTAGGTACCCTACGTCCGGGGTGTGTGTTGGGTAACCTCCTCGAGTGTCGCTCCGATTCCGATCCCGCTGCAGTCCGGGGGGAACGGAATCGGAGCGGCCGGTACACCCTGGGCGGCGGTCAATGGCTTCCCCTTCACCCCTTCATAGGGTTGGCATTGATCGTCGGCCAATACCCAACGTGGCGGGAACACATCGCTCTCCGTACTCCTCTGCTTTCAGAGGAGACAGGATGAGCGATGCTGTTAGTGGTGAGATGGCCCAGGGTCAGCCGGGGTGCGAGGGATATGCTCTATGGGTAACCTTACACCCCGGCGTCTGAAGACCCGAGACGGCGTGCGGTTTTAGTCGGTGCAAGCCCGACATAACCGCCCCCACTGGCCGTACCCTACGTCCAATAAATTCCTAACGCACGAGGAAAATCACGTCATGTAAGCTAATACCGATTAACATACATAGTATTTCATAAATCACTTTCCTTGAGAATAAGCGATAGGTGTGACGCTGACCATTCAGGCGCTGCGCAGAGACTTGCAAGGTTAAGCAATACAAGCCAGGTCGGCCTTAGGATGGGTGATCATTCCTAACACAGTGAGACACCTCCGTGCCTCGGAGAGCACGATAAGCCGTAGTTAGAGCCCTGAACAGCAGGTCTAGCTACAGAACTTCGGTGTTGCCAGTGGGTCGTAGAGGTCAGATGGCAGGCACTTCACGGAAAACATCGATGTTAGGCCGTTTCGTAGTTAGACTGAATCTAAAAGCCCTTACTGAGTTGGCAAAAGGCTCTGAGGATGATGAGTGAGCCCTGGCTTTGTGAGACTTCCAGTGTTACACATGAAGCTCTGTTTTAATCAAAATAGCTCAAATACGTGGGTGGCGAGCGATGACGTCATCACGTCATATAGATTGCTGATTATGAATTCATCATTCCGTCATTATAGATGTTATTGCCTTGAGTGAGGATAAGCCGATAAGACCACATATTGATCGATTAAGGTACTTTCGATTATACTGCATTGCAGATTATTGCCACTGCATCTTTATAAGGCGGTTTCTGCCGGCTTCTCTTTACTTAATATCAGGCCTTTGCTTGGAAGCCCGGGGTCAACTTATTCCTTCTCCTTTTGGTTTGGCTTAAACGGCTTAAATGGGAGCTGCTTCCGTCTGACTTGCCATCCCTGAGAGGAAAGCCTGCGCCAGGGCCTCGTTCGTCAATCTACAGCTGTACCAGCTTGCAGGTGAGGTTGGCTTGGCCCCGAGGGCCTTGTATTGGCCCCATGCACCCAATAGATCAACTTTAAAAATGTTGTCCTTAATTGCATGCATTGTCATACAAAGCAGAGCTCACCACTAACTGGTTCACTTATAGCTCAAAACACGTAATAAACTCACGCCTAGTTCGTAGTAACATACCACAGCGATGTAAAAAAAAAAAAAACTAATTGTAGCAGGTACAGACATACACCGGGACGGTGGGGCGACTAGCGCCCCTCCCCCAAACCGGGGCAAGACACCGTGGTTCCCAAACCCGAGGGGGCCATCTCGAAACCGGAGATGGCCCAGGGACAGTCGGGGTGCGAGGGATATGCTCTATGGGCAACCTTACACCCCGGCGTCTGCAGACCCGAGACGGCGTGCGGTTTTAGTCGGTTCGAGCCCGACATAACCGCCCCCGCTGGCCGGCGGGGGGGTATCCGAGGGGATTTCCACACGAAAAAAAAAAAAAAAAGGTACAGACATACATTTATACATGTTACGTCTCATTCCTCTCATGACCATTATCAACGGATTAAATGAAAACAAACTATAAAAATATTAAATATGATAATGAAGTAACTACCAAGAACAGCTATCATGAACCAAGTATTGTAAAAACGAGTCAGGCAGGACTTAAACTATATATCTACATCTATGCTATCGAAGGCAAGATAAATGTAGACACAGTGCTCAATTAAGTTCAAGATTCTATGTTTGTATTTGCATCGACCAAAAACCCAGTCATTCTCTAGTCTATTTTGAATCGTACAGGAGTTCCAAGAACGCCAGCAGAATTAAGCCACTTAAGGATGCTTAGGTATCTAAATACTTGGGGCGACTAGCGCCCCTCCCCCAAACCGGGGCAAGACGGGGACACCGTGGTTCCCAAACCCGAAGGGGCCATCTCGAAACCGGAGACGGCCCAGGGTCAGTCGGGGTGCGAGGGATATGCTCTATGGGCAACCTTACACCCCGGCGTCTGCAGACCCGAGACGGCGTGCGGTTTTAGTCGGTTCAAGCCCGAGATAACCGCCCCCGCTGGCCGGCGGGGGGGTATCCGAGGGAATTTTCGCACGAAAAAAAAAAATGTATCTAAATACTGAATAATAAACTACAACCTACTATCTTCAATCACCCATGTTTACTATAGGTGATATTTTTTTATTGATATAGGTACTCATGATTACGTATTTTATTAAATACAGATTATTATAATATCAATATCGTTATTAATAACACAGATAAGATTGCAATAACGAACCTCTTATAGATAAATAGGCCTTAAAAGATAGCGTTTGATTAAAATTATTACACGACTACCCAAAAAGGAAGTGTCATGTTTTCAGGGTTCATGTGTGTATATGAGTTTGCAAAGATGTTTGGATGTTTCTTACTCAATCACCCTCAAACGGCTGAATGGATGTGGCTGAAATTTTGTACAGGGACAGATTAGATGGAATAACAAATAGGCTACTTTTGATCCCCTGTATACGAGTAGGTTCCTATAGATTGAAATGGCATCAGAATGCCACGCAGGCGGAGCCGCAGGTAACAACTAGTTTTAACATAAATTTTAATGCCTATAGCACATAGCTCACTTTTATATGAAACTTTATGAGTGTTAATTGGTGCCTATACCAATGAACACTCATTACAACTGACTTCTTATCTCTTTATCAAGAAATCAATCCTACACTTACGATGAGAGTCGCAGCCGATAGGTATCAGGACAAGCATGCCTTGGCAACTGGCCTGTCTTTTAGATACCATATCTGGACCACAACGTTAAATTACTGCCGGTATATTATCTTATCATTTTATATGTCTTGATTGCAAAGAACAATGTATTCATTAAACTTTTATATAACTTGAGTCTTAAATAAGCGGTAGGATAACCGTAAGCGTTCACGATTGTCACCAACACTTACAACGTTAGAAGTGGGACGCTAGGCTCTTATTATTCATCATCATCCCAGCGTTGAGTCCCGGTTGCATCCGAGGCTCTCATTTCGAATCCTGGGGTCTGCTTTCCGGCTTTTACGCCTAGGTCTTCGGCATCCCTAGCAGTAAGACCACGCTTGTCTCTCATATCTCTTTGATTCTCTTCAATGAGTAGTGCCGCAACGGCTTAATATCTTAAAACAGGCAGAACTATTAAACTCATGATTTTGGCAGGAATAAACCTACTCAATTTTGGATGCCGGAGGCCTACACTCCATTATTTTCCACATTCTCATTGCCACATTCTATTTCCATTCTGCATCCGTAACTAACACATCTGGAAACCCACCTGCCCAAATCAGTCAGTTTGCATTTGTTAGTAACCTTGAGTAGGTTGTTCACAAATCTAAACTAATTTCTTTTTCAAATACCTACTTACTCGTATTAAGTATTTGAAAAAGTAGTATTAAGTTACGCAACGAAACTTTAATGGTATAACACAACAATATGTTTAGCATGAATATAAAACGTATAGGTGCAAGGACAAGTCAAGAAAGACGTTCAAAGCTTTTGTCGAGTCATTGTGATATTATATTCATTATAGGCACGACACTGATAATCTGATGTGTCTGTGAGTTCGTATGTATCTAACAGTTCAAAATACAAGTTACTGAACACAAAAGTAAAGTTTATCATCGTGGTACATACAGTACTAACAAAAGTAACTTCAGACGATATAACAACCTTAGCTCTAAAACTTGTCACCGACTGTGCGAAAGCAAGGTTATGATGCTACATCAATAAAATTATGAAAGTAGAAGCGAAAGACGTATACCACGATCATAGCAAGTGGAAAGATGTTTCTGCGTACTCCAATTCGACTATTATGTGTAAGCGTGACTAGTATGTATGTAAGTAAGACCAGACTAGATAATCGCCATTTTTCTGCTAGAATAACGCAAGCTTCATTAATAATTGGTATATGGATATGCCACAAGTGGTAATGATAAAATTATTACAATCATAATATTGTGCGTTATAATAATTTGCAAGTGACAATGACTTAACGACTTAACATTTAGTTTTTATGACTCTTCGAGAACATGATAATATGTCAGTTGTAAGTTATAAGACGCAAAATTAACTGAATTTTATCTAATCAAAAAACTGATTTAAATTTAAATGTTGATTCATATTCCGATTGTCATTGTAGGGTTTTCATAATATTTCAGTTGAAAGAAAAACCTACTTAAACAAGGTTTTGGTACAATATGGTGTAAGAAAAACTAACAATATTTCTCCCAAACCAAGATTCGAATCCGTCCCGGGTACCTCGCTCTCTTATACGTACGCATACCTTTTTTTTTTTTTTTTCGTGCGGAAATCCCTTCGGATACCCCCCCGCCGTCCAGCGGGGGCGGTTATGTCGGGCTTGAACCGACTAAAACTGCACGCCGTCTCGGGTCTACAGACGCCGGGGTGTAAGGTTGCCCATAGAGCATAGCGCCCTGACTGATCCTGGGCCATCTGCGGTTTCGAGATGGCCCCCTCGGGTTTGGGAACCACGGTGTCCCCGTCTTGCCCCGGTTTGGGGGAGGGGCGCTAGTCGCCCCACCGTCCCGGCCTGCTTCTGCTGGGGTGACAGGCGGCCTCCCCTGCCACCCCCAGGCCTGCGCTCATGGAGGACGGAGGTCGTTGAGCGACCTCCGGATGTTGCGGGCTCGGCGGGCTGGGCGCCTCCCACGCCGGGCAGTCCGCCAGTGTGTGCAGCCCTGAGTCCTCGCTCGCGTCACAGTGGTGACACTCAGGCATTGGCTCCTTCCTGATCCGATGCAGGTGGTCCCCGAAGCACCCCTTCCCGGAGATCACCTGCGTCAGTCGGTACGAGAGGCTTCCGTGTCGCCTCTCTAGCCAATCCTCCATGATGGGCCTTACCGCCGCTATTGCGGCGTGCCCTGCGCTTGGTCGCCCAAGTCGTTCCTTCCACTCCACCACGATGGCCTGGCGGAGCTGGGACTGCACGGCCTCGATTTCTCGATGCTCGGGGTTCAGTCCCTGCTCCCGCGCCTCCTTTCGCCACTGGTACAGTTGCGAAAGGGCTCTCGCCTCCAGGTCCCATGGCGGAGTTCCGGCAAGGAGACTCCCCGCCTCGAAGGAGATCGTGCGGTACCCGCGGATGACCCTGATGGCCATCACTCGCTGCGGATCGCGCAGCATCCGCACACTTCCGGCCTTCAGGGCCTCTGCCCATATTGGGCACCCATACAGGGCCATGGACCGCACGATCCCCGCGTAGAGTCTCCTGCAGGAGTCATCGGGCCCCTTCATGTTGTGCAGCAGCCGCGCCAGAGCGAGAGCTGTGACCTTCAGTTTGGGGGCCAGAATTCGGATGTGCTCTCCGAAGTTCCATCGGCCGTCGAGCACGAGACCCAAATATTTCATTTGGGGCTTGATGCCGATGCAATTACCTCCCACAATGAGACTGGATCCCTCAGGTGGCTTGCTCCGAGGCCCATGAAAGAACAGGGCCTCGGTTTTATGCAGAGCCAACTACCACACTAGAGCCCGCTATGATAAATAAAAAAAAAGCAGAATTAAGTCAGGCGTTGATTTAAATTCTAAATGTCATCAGAATCGTTAAATATATGTATACACGGCGTCCCACATAAAGGGACAATCCATGTATGTTTAATAATTTTTATTAAAAAAGGCTTCATTTTGATTTCACAAACAATTTAAACTGATACTGATACCTTTTTTTTTTGTGCGGAAATCCCTTCGGATACCCCCCCACCAAATAATCCCTGATGTTGCGCATCAGTGAGTGCGCAGGTTTAGAACCAACATATCTCATTCTTAAAAATTACAGTTCCGAATGATTAAACAAAGTACTCACCGTTTTGCAAACACTCCGTCAATGCCGACGTACTATTTTCATTTATGAATATTTTCACACCGATCTTTAGATTTTTTCGTTCCTCCTCCGCCATTTTGATGTGCACGTCATCATGTGGCCTGGTGATATTCACTAAGGTTTCCGTACGGGCACTAGGAGCTGTCGAAGTTGACACCACCATGTAATCGGAGTGAGGCTGTGAGGTTTCCGGGAAACTTTCCGACACCCCATTTTGGACGGGAAGACCGTTTTGAACAGAACTCCATTCCGATAGAGTCAGCTTGATGCTTTCTGAAAGCTGAAGATCGATTTATTAACTAAACGGTCAGAGTAAGAGAGATTCACGTTGAATCGTATGTTTTCTGGCAATATTTAACTCATGACTTAGTGAGCGATGTCAACGGAGTCTATACAGGGTGTATGGAACGAAAGACTCTCGAGGCCAAACGAACCTCACCTGCAAGCCAGTACTTAACTGCGGATTAACTCTGGCGGAGGCTTTCTTCCCAAGGTTGAGAGGTCAGGCCAAATCTACAGAAGGAGTAAGTGGACCGTGGGCTACGAAGTGAAAACTTCGGATGCAACTGGGAACCACACTAAAATGATGATTTACTGTTTTTCGCCCAGAAATTGTTTACCTCCTAAACAAAGCGGTGGCTGAAGTGTCGGAGTTGCGATCGACAGGAAAGGACGCGGGTCATACTTAAAATTTAAATCCATTATTTAAAATAAATGTATTATTTAGTATTGAAAATCGGCGTTTTTATCACTTCCATATTTTAACCCTGGACTAGGAAACTTGTCCAATGGAGAGATTTTATAATTCTAGGGAAAACTGTCTTTCTTTCTTTGCGGAGGCGGTTGCTGCTACCGGTCAACGTTCTACCGAGGTTTGGTTACTCTATTTCGTTAAATCGCGATATCATGTGTAGGGATAGGTATGTATTAACAAAACTATGTTTATTCACATTCTAGAACTCATATTACAATTGTTGCTATTATTACAAACTATGTTTAGTATAAATGTCGTAGAAGTAGCAAAGGACTGTCCATTGTTACTTCTGCGACATTTATAATGATGATAATGATGACACTGGGAAACCGGCGATAGCGCAGGCCGTTTCACTTGTAACGAATTATTTCAAAGCCTGGGACATAGTTCTGATGTAGCCCTCTACCGGGTCAATCTGTAACCCTGATCGGTCACGGATAGCAATGATGGCTCTTAGGGACTACAAGAAAAAATCTCTATCAAAATTATCACAGACAACGGATTCTGTCTGACCAGGACTACCCGGTCCAGTATAGGCGTAGCAGCAAAATATCTATTCAGGGCTGTGAGGACGAAAACCTCTATGTAAAATTACGCTGATGATCTGAACGCCTGAAAATCAGACGGATGGATTAAGTCTGTATAATACCGACATGCATATTCGTTTCACATAACATAGTACCGGAAATATCACATGAATATAGTGGGCTGTTGTTTGTGTATGTGTATAGTGTACCTACTGTATATTGATGTTGAGACTGCAAACAAAGTCACACGTTTCGTATGGCGTGTTCATATCTATAGTTTTTGGTGACCTTTTTTTTACTAAGCAATATAATCATTCATCTGACGGTAAGCGGTCATCTTAATCTATGAATGCTTGTAATAACAGGGCACTTGCACGTCACCCAAGAAACACAAAACGAAAGGTACGATCTTTGCATCTATGCACAATAACAGTAAGCATAGCAGATTGTCAATTTTGCATATTGGCAGACTTGGATATCGTCAGTTTTTCAGAATGATAAATTCGCAAATTGGCAGATTCGAATAACGTCAGTAGATATGTCAAAATGGTAAATGCACCAAGTGACAACCTCGCAGAATGAGATTTATCGTTATATCTTTTTGTTTATATATATATATATATGATTTAGTTATATCTATATTTATAGATTTTTTAATTATCATATCTGCCGTGTGCTTGGACTGCATTTTCAAGTATATAGGTAAAAATATTTTTCGAATTCTGTCATGTCATAAAGTCATTCTACGAATCAGTATGCGATAACATCACTTTGCTATTATGTCATTCTGCATTATCTGTAATTTGCCAAAATCTTTATTTTGCGCTAATAACATTTTATGTAAGTAGGTACCTAATTGACCTGTCACATTTCTAACACTTTGCTAATATAATTTTGCATTTCTAATGTGACACGCACAAACCATGCGTGATGTTACAAATAGTATGCTGGGCTATAAAGTTTTTTGCCAGTATTTGATTACCATATAATATGCTGACAGCAATATTGACCTAGCAAAGATACAATATACAAAAGAATCAACTTACGCAATAATATAATATTACAACAAAGCAAAGAATATTCCTTTTAAAGATTTTTGTTTACATGGAATAGTTTTTCTGCCAACAATCATTTCGTGCAGGGCGATTTCCCATGTAAGCCCGGGATTGAGGCTAGGCGTAGGCACATATTTCACGACCTAACTACTGAGCCGATTTCGGTAATGACTTCCGAACTGTCATTACTCAGTGTTTTCGTGGGTCATTTCTGTCAATCCTGGTGAACCTACAGGAGTTACAATAATGAGCGTGTGGATGAGATTACTACCGCAAAGAAAGGTACAGTAGCGAAATTCGATATTAAATGTGAAGATCCCGCCATCTATAAAATTATTTAACAGGCGTCACCGCTACTACTATGTCGACTATGACTTGACAAGTGGTAGGTACCTAAACATAAGTTCTTGGTACCTACATTAAATGCTGTGTTTAGATTCAGATGACATTGTAATATGAAGTATTACCTACTGTTCTATTATTCATTGTTAATCTGTACATATCACTACATATTATAAAACAAAGTCCTAACATAATACTGTCGGAAGTTTACGCGAATGTCACACATTAAAGTAAAACTATTTTTAACGGATTCTATCGCGATTTATTTGATGTTATTTTATATATAATATGTATTGCATATAAATGACTAATAACGGGCACACTGCGCGGATGATCAGAGCGAGCCTATTGCCCTCAACTGGACACCCTGGTTTAAGGGCGGCCACGTAACTACATTCGCAATTGCGTTTTAAAATATTGATTCGGGATTAAACTGAGCCTTGTTATTCCGAAAGAAAACAAATACGCGCCCATGCGTTGTTTACGGAATACTGAATCGATATTAGAGTATAACGGTTCGCCATTATGTACGTTGCTGCTGCTTCATTTAAAATGCAGTGTTTTGTCTGCAGTCATTCAGAATATTTTTTTAATATATTTAAGCAACGTGCGTGTTTCAATCCGGGTGTTGCACACATCCTATGGCTTTAATTACGGCTTGCCATACAGCGAGACCTATGCTTGTTTATCACTTCAGTGGTATAAAAACATACTTCTATAGCCCAATTAAACTGCCGAACTTTAATATTTTCCATGAAGCGACTGCCATCTGACGTCCACAATCTACTAATCTGTTGGAATTTTTAGGGCTCCAACTACCTGTATCGAATGTCAGCCTCCGTGGCGTGGCGGTATTGAAAGCGGCCGCTACGCAGGAGGCGCGGGTTCGATCCCCGCTCAGTGCAAATATTTGTATGCATGAATATGAGTATTTGCATTGGTCTGGTCGTGCCTCGGAGAGCACGTTAAGATGTCGGTCCCGGTTGCCATACGATGTATGACAGTCGTTATAGGGGAAATAGGTGAAATGGCCCCACATAGAAGGGCTGATCACCCGTCTGGTCAAACGGCGTCCCCACTGGCAGTACAGTACCTGTATCAAATGCCACAGATGTTCGTATGGTAACTGGGACCGACGGCTAAAAGAGATCTTTGAGGCATGGAGGGGTCTCGATGTATTAATAATATTAAAATCTCAAATATAATAATGCGTCTAGCATTAGGGTATATTTGAGATTTTTATTTATTATTGTTTTACTACCATTCACAGACACTGGAGCCTGTGTTCATGGGTGCCTGTGTGGCCACGAGTGCCTGTGTGGGCACAGTTAGTGAGTTTAGTCTACTACTTTATATACTGATTAACAGGTTAGTCTGTGCTTTTGTGAATCCCTGATATGCAAAACAAAATAGAAATTGAAGTCATAATCATTACAGACAAACATATATTCATACCCTTCTTTCTAGGTTAGCCAGAGACAACAGTATGTCATATACTTTTATTCTGACACTCCTCATGAGTTTGTTCTACTATCATCATCATCCTGATAGCAATTTTCCAGTTGGGTCCAAAGTATGCAGTTTGGAGCCCAAGGTCTGCTTATTGTTTTTGATTAGTATGTTGGCTTTTCTGGAAGCAACTGCAGTTTGGCCTCCCAACCCTGAGAGGAAAGCCTGCGCCAGAGCCTTGTCTGTTATTTAACAGGTGCACCGATGTGCCGGTGAGGTTTGCTGGGGCCTTGGGATTTTAGAAGTACCATGTGTTCACATGTTTAAAACTGCTGATAAATGAATTTATAATGGTAACAACAAATAAGTTTTGTTTTGACTTTTCTGATAGGTATGTTTTATGTACATTAAAAATGTAGATTATTGTTTGTTTTATATTTATATAAGTACTTCCAGTGTGGCCAGAATAAGTTACCAGAAGTGGAGTGATAATTATTTAAGAATGTAATATAAAATTATATTCAGTTTTGTTATATTATTGTTTAGTGATGTCTAAGCTAACTTTTAGACTTTTTTAACTTACATTTATATGAATTGGTGCATTTAAATAAATTTAAGTTTGTTATTTGGGTTTAAACTTTAAAACTCTACAAATAATTTAAAAATAATAATGAAGAAAATTTCTCAATACTGATTAAGAAGCTAAACCAAGTGTTGCCTACTGAAAGTATAATAAGCTCACTAATAGTGAACCATATTTTTTGATTTGGCAGTAGCTTTTTAGCCTCCTACAGAAGGCATAATTAGTGCTATTATGCAATCACTAATAATAAATTAAAAAGAATACCATCATGTCAAGTCATGTTACTATATTAAAACGCTTACTACAAGGCATTGTCTACCCAAGGCCGACTAAAAACAGTCTTCAACAATCTCAACTAACCTCTTCAGTTACATTTTGTCCAGCCTTCTTCTTGATATCGATTAGGTTGAGCACATTCCCGGTGTTTATCGTCACCTTGGATGCACTCTTCAACATCGTGGCTAACCACATTAATTTTTTTGACTATATTCGCGGCCTCACACGCAAAGCCAAGGTTACAGGCCAATATCACACACAAAAAATATTAAAACGCAAGGTTTTATATACCGAACAGACAGCCGACTACTATCGGCAACTGGTAATGACTGAATAGAGTGAATAGTGAATACTGGCCTTGCACACCGCAACTCATAATTTTTATAATCAGCTGGAGAACTATTTATCTAAGTGACGTATTGCGAATGGTGACGAAATAGCTCAGTTCGGTATTGACATTTTGTGGGATATCTATGTAAGGTGCCGTAGAATAGGCATTCATGGATGATTCAATAAAACTAGAATTTCATGGAATTTTCATTATTTCACAATAATTATTCTATCAGGATTTAAACGTCAAAAGTGACGGTTATTTGACAGTATCAAATAAAGATGTGAATTGACGTAAGGTTCTTCCTTGTCTTATTTTGTTCTCTACAGCAGCTGAAAGAGGGTTACTTTATCTTTAGTGAGCAAAAGCTAGAGAATTTCTGTAAATCCAGAATTCAAGTTTAGCTATGTTAACATGAATCTTGTTTTCTAGATAGGGAATGGGTCCCATCTAAAATTATTGATTTCTTTTCAGAACAAACTGTAAGTTCCTTGTTTTCGTCGTCACTTATTTTCTATAATCTTGTATTTCCTAAATACAAATGTGTTTGACTTGATGACTAGCCATGTAGATCATACTTTCTAAATTTTAATTTGTGCGTTTCGAACTATATAGTCTTCCATCCGTTATGATTTATGTTTTTGAACATTTTCGGTATTCTAGTTTTTTTTTTGCGTTTTCAGAGTTGACAATACCGTATCAAAGGGATACAGCGATTAAGCAGTGATAAAAAGAATCGAAATATTTCGATTTGACAGTTTTATAACTTTGGTTACTTACTTATTATAGAAAATTCATACTTAATATTAAAAATGCGAAAGTGGCTTTGTCTGTCTGTCTGTTACGCTTTCACACCTTAACAAGGAACCTATTTCAATGAAATTTGGTACAGAGCTAGACTAGAGCTTGGGCTATGTTTGGTTGCTAACCGCGGGCAATAGCTAGTATAAATCGTTAACTGATTATTTGCAAGAAAACTAGAGTCTATATTTGGTTGTGATAAACTATATCCACGAAGGTGGAGTCGCGGGAAACAGCTACTAGTTTATTTATCGTTAATCGTTAGCTGATTGTTTGTAAGAGAACTAGCAATTACCTAATAAATTTGTGCATGCTGCGTTTGTAAGTTATTAATACAGAAATCAAATCATCATCATCACAGCGCGTTGTGATTATAATGATGAGACTTCTGTATTAAGAAGACTCCCAGTTGCATCCAAATTTTGCACTTTCCACCTCAGGGTTTACTCTTGTGGGACTCACGTACCACAGTGCATAAAATCAGCACTCCGACGAACGAACATTCCGGCGTCAGAACACTGTGAGCACTAAAAACGAAAGTTCGGAGGTCTCCGGAGGAATCGCGTTTCAAGTTGTATCCTCTTTCGCGAGAAATTTCCTTCTCAGCATGCGAACTTGCGGGCATTTCGTTGGAGCTCGTCGGTGGCGCCTTGTTGGTGCTGACGCGTGTTGAAGGGGGGGACCACACCCCGCCAACAATATCCGCTGCCCGGTATTCCGGAGAGAAGCCCGGAAGAAGCGGGCGGGGACTGTAGCCCTATCCGGGAACACGCGTCGACACCATTAAGTCGCAGCCGAAGAAGAAGAAAACCAGGGAGCGTCACTGATGGCTGCAGCAAACGCTCCTGTGGCATCGAACACCTCGGCACCAGCCAAGAAGAAGCAAAGAAGAAGCCTCAAAAGGAAGAAGGCCCCAACTGAACTCGAGGTGGCCCCAACACCACTCTGCCGACCGACCACCGCCGCTGACGCCACCGAGGCCTGTCTTAACCCGCCCCAAGCGGAAAGGGTAAAGACTAGCAGGAGGAAGGCAGCTTTCCCAACCCAGACGCCAAAACAGTCAGCACGAATTAAGGTGACGACATTATCGACACCGCGATCGAGGTTCTCCAAGAAGTGCTCGTAGCACTTCGCGCCCGCGAGGACAAGAACGCCATCGTCTGCTCGATCCTGATGGGGATCACCCGGCTGCTACAGCACCGGTGAATACCAGATGCCGAACCAAGTAGCACCTCCAAGCACCGAACACCGACGCCGCACGTTGGAACGCAACACCCGCACGCACTAGGCATACTGCGAGCGCCGTGTGTCGGGGGCGGCGGCTGTAGCGGCGCCTTTACAACACATCTTCACGCCGAGTTAACAGGGGACTGGCAGATCGCACAAGCCGACCCTTGGACGCGTGTCGTCCGGAGCTAGGCTTTTCCCGAGTAATCGAGAATCTCACCCAGCTCGTGCAGACCACCCAAGGGTCGTGAAGTACAATCCCGCCCCCTCACTGCCCCCTAGCCGCGACATCGAACAACCAACCAACCAATAAAAATTTAAAGGGCCATGAAGCTCGCCCCAACGACCGGCCCGCGAGTTCGCGGGCTGAGAAGGAAATTTCTCGCGAAAGAGGACATAAACCTGAAACGCGATTCCCCCGCGGTCCTCGCGGGCCGCGGAGAAGACTTAAGACCGTCACTTCTTGCGGGACTTTATTTTCATTATAAACTGTACATTTCAAGAAAATTATAAGCAGTCATTCTTTGTTAAATTACCAGTGCGTTTTATTCAAAAGAACACCTACCTCCACTACACTCTCATACTCTTTCGCTTGACTTGGTTTAGTTATCGGTTTCTATTTTATGTTTAAGCTTATTTTTGTTATTATGGGAGTGACTGCTCTGATTCCCCAACTCCAATATGCATGCTTGGCGTCGCTGTTGTAAATAGCAAAAAATGTTGTGCTTCGAGCTAACCTCGCGATTTTTTTATACAAATACCTATTTTACGAAATATTTGTACGGATCGAAATAGTATTTAGATAAGTTAGGTACTATCGTTGTTAGGGGTGTGTGTTGGGTAACCTCCTGGCGTGTCATTCCGATTCCGATCCCGCTGCAGTCCGGGGGGAACGGAATCGGAGCGGCCGGTACACCATGGGCGGCGGTCAATGGCTCCCCTTCATGGGGTTGGCATTGATCGTCGGCTAATACCCAACGTGGCGGGAACACATCGCTCTCCGTACTCCTCTGCTTTCAGAGGAGACAGGATGAGCGATGGTGTTAGTGGTTGAGGCCACCATAGGGTCCTGGGGGATCCAGGGGCGGGTTGGCCCACTGCTAACGCAGGGGCCGACGGGCACTTGTGCCGCCGCCGGTAAGAGAGGACTAGCCATCCTCTCGCATTCCGTAATCGGCAGGTGATCAGCAACGACCTCGGCTCTTGGAAGGGCCGCGGGAAACTCACCGCCGAGGCCTTCCACCTCAGCGGTGTCTGTGTCGGAGCCGTGCGGGCAGACGCGGTCACTCCTGGAGAGAAGATGGCTGAGCCAGAAGGTGGCTGCGTCGTCCCAGGGTTCCCCAGACCCTCAGCAGGAGGAGATGCTTAACATTGTGTTCGGCATCGCTTCCGAAAACGAGGCTCTCGCGGCACAGCTGGCCGAATCCCGTCGGGAGACGGCTCGGCTAGCTGCAGCTCTGGAGGAGCTGAAGAGGGTGGTGGCGAGCTCCGCCCAGCCTGCACAAGCAGCGCAGCCGGTGAGAGTGACGCGATCGTCACGAATGACGCAGTCGGCGCAACCAGCGCCGCCGGAGCAGCTCGCGCATTCGGTACAGCCAGAGCAGTTGGCGCAACCGGTGCAGCTGACTCAGCCGACGCGGCCGTCTAGGACGACGCAGTCGAGGGCACCACCGGAGTCCTGGTTGCCGTGTGTGGAGGCGCTCGAGGAGCGTATGATGAGTTGGATGGAGGTCTTAATGCCGCCGTCCGCCTCTGGCGCCTCCGGTGGCCGGCTACGTAGCTGCAGCCCGGAGGGGCCATACGCTCCCGGCTGCGGGAGAGGCCCTGCCGGAGCCGGCCCGTCGCCCCGCTCCCGCTCAATTCCCTACTCCTGCTCAGAGCAAGGGAAAGGGGAAGGGCAAGGGGAAGACGTCCCCAGCCCTGGCCCCAGTCCCAGCCCCAGCCGTGGCTCCGGCTACCTACACCCCAATCGAAGGGGGCTGGGAGGTGGCTGGAACCAGCAAGAAGAGGCGGAAGGCCGCTAAGAAGGCCAGGAGGGCCGCGGCCGCCGCGAAGGCAGCGCCGGGGAAGCTTCGGGCCCCTCAAACTACGGCCGTCATCGTCACTCTGACGACGGAGGCAGCGTCGAGAGGCATGGGGTATGCCGAGTTGCAGGCCAAAGTAAAGGCCAACGTCGACCTGAAGGCCCTCGAGATCCCGGGTGTCCGGTGCAAGAGCACGTGAACGGGAGCCCGGCTTCTCGAGGTCCCCGGCGCCACCAGTGGCCCCAAGGCTGACGCCCTAGCGGCTCGGCTTAGGGAGTCGCTGGATGCAGCCGACGTCCGGGTGTCCAGGCCCATTAAATGCGCAGACGTGCGCATTACGGGCCTGGACGACTCCGTCACGATAGAGCTTAGGCTCGCCGTGGTGGAGGCCGGGGACTGCTCCCCGGACACAGTGAAGGCCGGAGCGATACGCTTCGGCCGCGGTGGACAGGGGGCAGCAGTTGTCGGCTGCCCTATCGCGGCGGCCCAAAAGTTTGCCGACAGGCGGAGCCTACTGGTAGGAGGCTTCCTGAGGGCGCAGGCACGGTTCCTGCAGGCCCGACCGGCCAGGTGCTTCAGGTGCCTGTCGGTGGGCCATGTAGGGATGCACTGCACGGCGGAAGTGACGGCGGGTGACCATTGCTTACGCTGGGGCCAACCCGGTCACAAGGCCGGCACGTGCGAAGCCTCGTTGCACTGTTTTAGGTGTGCAGCGGGAGGCAAGCCGGCCGACCACAGAGGAGGCCTGCGCCGGAGGGGAGCCGAAGCCGGGACGCCGGCCTTCCACCCCTAGTTCGCAGCGGGATGCGGAGATGGGGGTCCCATAATGGATCCTCAACTCCGCATCCTGCAGGTGAACGTTGGCCACGGTGCCCATGCTCAGGACCATCTGCGCCAGAGCATGGCACAGTGGGCCATAAATGTCGCCGACCCATACACCCACCGGTTCCTCGGGCCTGCCTGGGAAACCGCGCTGGATGGGTCGGCGGCACTGGTGCACAACCCTGCCGCCGGTAGCCCCCCTCTTGAGACCAAGCTGCATTTGAGCAATGGCTCCGTCAGCTGGCCGTCGTCGTCTATGCCTGCCAGCCCCGTCCGGTCCTCGTGCTCGGGGACTTCAACGCCTGGTCGTTGGCCTGGGGTTCCCGACACAATAGGGGCGCGACGGGGCATAGAGGCAGGGCACTGGTGGACTGGGCCGAACGACTCGGCCTAGTCCTCCTAAATCGGGGAGCCGTGGACACGTTCGTGACCTCGAGGGGCTAGCTCCATCGTGGACCTATCGTTCGCGAGCCCCTCGTTGGCGCGACGTGTTCAGGGCTGGCGCGTCGTTTTCGGGGAGGACACAAGTTCGGATCACCGATATATTCGGTTTGACGTGTCCCCCCCTCCGAGCGACGCGCCGGCTGCACCGGCTACACCCGAGCCACGTTGGGCGCTTATCAACTTGATCGGGAGCTCCTCCTGGAAGCTGCCATCGTACAGGCCTGGGCCCTGCGCCGGACAGGCCTGTCAGCATAGACGATGAGGCGGAGTGGTTCCGGAAGGCCATGACCCGTGTCTGTGACGCGGCGATGCCTAGGGCTCCGCCCTATAATCCGAGGGGTCAGGTCTACTGGTGGTCGTCGGAGATCGCGCAGCTCAGACGGGCCTGCGTGATCACGCACCGCCGGTGGGCCCGATTCCGTAGGAGGCGTCGCCGCCCCGCAGATGCGGAGGCCCGAGAGGCGGAGATGTACGAGGGATACAGGGAGGCCAGAGGAGCCCTCCGAGCGGAGATAAGGCGGGCCAAACAGGCCGCCTTCCGCGAGCTGCTGGAGACGCTGGAGCCCTTGGGGGCCTACCGGATGGTGAGCGGCAAGCTGCGCCCCAAGGCCCCACCGTTAACACTGTGTCTCCAGCCGGAGCTGCTCGGAGGAGTTGTTGGCTCCCTGTTCCCAGCGCGGGCGGTGGAACATGTTCCACCGCAGATGACTCCACCTCGGTCGCCCAGAAGGCTAAGAGCCAAACACACCGCCTCGGGACCCGACGGCATTCCAGGCCGAGCGTGGGTCCTAGCTCTAGTCGACGACGCTCTCGAGCCCCGACTGAGAGGGCTTCTCAGCGCATGTTTGGAGCGGGGCCAGTTTCCGAAATTGTGGAAGACGGGGAAACTGGTCCTCATCCGAAAGGAGGGGCGCCCGGCGGATTCGCCGTCCGCCTACCGGCCCATAGTGTTGCTCGACGAGGTGTGCAAGCTCTTTGAAAGAGTAATTGCGAAGCGCCTCGTCGAGCACCTCTCAAGAGTGGGACCGGACCTGGCGGATGGCCAATATGGCTTCCGTCAGAGGCGCTCCACCGTGGATGCCCTCATACGCGTGAGGGCTCTGGCGGAGGATGCAGTAGCCCGGGGTGAGGTGATGTTGGCGGTGTCCCTGGACATCGCCAACGCGTTCAACACCTTGCCCTGGAGTTGCATTAGGCAGGCGCTCGTGTATCACAAAGTGCCTCTCTACCTCCGCCGCATAGTCGGGGCGTATTTGACGGAGAGAGCCGTCATCTACGCAACCGTGACCGGTCTCGGTCGGCGTGAAATGTCGTGCGGTGTTCCACAGGGTTCGGTCCTGGGGCCGCTCCTGTGGAACATCGGATACGACTGGGTGCTTCGCGGTGAGCTCGTAGGCGGTGCCGCCATCACGTGCTACGCGGACGACACGCTCGTGACGGCGTGCGGGGCCACGTACCGCGAAGCGACCCTATTATCCCACGACCGCGGTTGCTCAAGTCGTTGAGCGGATCCGGCGGCTGGGTCTCGAGGTGGCTCTGCATAAAACCGAGACCCTGTTCTTTCATGGGCCTCGGAGCAAGCCACCCGAGGGATCCAGTCTCATCGTGGGAAGAAATCGCATCGGCATCAAGCCCCAAATGAAATATTTGGGGCTTGTGCTCGACGGCCGATGGGACTTCGGAGAGCACATCCGAAGTCTGGCCCCCAAATTGAAGGGCACAGGAACTGGCTCGGCTGTTGCCAAACATGAGGGGGCCCGATGACTCCTGTAGGAGACTCTACGCGGGGATCGTGCGGTCCATGGCCCTGTATGGGTGCCCAATATGGGCGGAGGCCCTGAAGACCAGAACTGTGCGGATGCTGCGCGCTCCGCAGCGAGTGATGGCCATCAGGGTCATCCGCGGGTACCGCACGATCTCCTTCGAGGCGGCGAGTCTCCTTGCCGGAACTCTGAGGCGAGAGCGCGGGAGCAGGGACGGAACCCCGAGCCTCGTGAAATCGAGCCCATGCAGTCCCAGCGAAGGAGATGGCGGAGAGCGCCCGGGAGAGATTTAGAACTCTCCCGGCCCGCCGAGCCCGCAACTTTCTCGCCGCGCGTCGCAGGAGGTCGCTTAACGACCTCCGTCCTCCATGAGCGCAGGCCTCGAGGTGGCAGGCAATGCCGCCTGTCAACCCAGCAGAAGCAGGCCGGGACGGTGGGGCAACCAGCGCGCCTCCCCCAAACCGGGGCAAGACGGGGACACGGTGGTTCCCAAACCCGAGGGGGCCATCTCGAAACCAGAGATGGCCCAGGGTCAGTCGGGGTGAGAGTGATATGCTCTATGGGCAACCTTACACCCCGGCGTCTGCAGACCCGAGATGGCGTGCGGTTTTAGTCAGTTCAAGCGCGACATAACCACCCCCACTGGCCGACGGGGGGGGGGGGTATCCGAAGGGATTTCCGCACGGAAAATAAAAGGTACTACCGTTGTTGGTATAGAGGTTAGCTCAAAACTAACGTGGCGATACCACCAGCCTTTTAATTACATAACCAGTCGACATCGATAGGGAGGTCTTTTTGCTGTATAAATACTCCCTGTTCTTTTTTATGATGGAAATATTTTAGTTTATCTTTTATCCTTGAAAAGCGGCCAAGTGCGAGTCGGGCTCGCCCATGAAGGGTTCCGTAGCAGCAAGTAACATCATCATCATCAACCTACTCTAGTCCACTGCTGGCCATACGTCTACCCTAATGAGCGCCATAGCGCCGTGTCTTCAGCTTGCCGCATCCAGCATCTGCCCGCAGTCTTTCGCAGATCGTCATCCCACCTGGCCGGAGGGCGTCCTACACTACGTTTGCCGAGTTGCGGTCTCCACTCAAGAACACGTTTACATAATAATGTTTAATTAAATTTTTAAGCAATTTGTATACTTACTTTTCCTATAGATTTAGATCGGAAAAAGAGAACATCTAGGACGGGACGTCGCCTTAAGACGTAATTTCGAATATCTGGGACGTGTCTAGGTGGCTCAGCTGGTCAGAGCGTTCCCCCTGTAAGGGTCTGGTCGTGGGTTCAAGTCCCGTCTTAGATGTTCTCTTTTTCCGATCTAAATCTATAGGATAATAATGTTTTTTTTTTAAGTTTTATATTTGAGTTGATTGAATGAAAGGTAAATTGCGGTTTACGACTTATGACGTATTAAAAAAAGCTATTTACTGGATCTCGTTCAAACCAATTTTCGGTGGAGGTTTACATGGTGGTTTACATAATATATTTTTTTTGGTTTTATCCTTCTCTTATTTTAGAAGTTACAGGGGAGACACACGTTTTACCACTTTGGAAGTGTCTCTCGCGCAAACTATTCAGTTTAGAAAATAATTATATTAGAAACCTCGATATCATAATGATTTGATACCCCACGCGAATGGGTTTAATAAAAAAAAATGTTGAGTTTCAGTTCAAAGTATGGGGAACCCCCAAAATTTATCTTAATGCGGTTCACAGAATACAGCTACTTACCAAATTTCAACACCATAGTTCTTATAGTTTCGGAAAAAGTGGCTGACATACGGACGGACAGACAGACAGACATGACGAATCTATAAGGGTTCCATTTTTTGCCATTTGGCTACGGAACCCTAAAAATATGCAGCGGCTAAAATCATTACTCTAAATTAAGTGAGTTGCGATAATTTTGGCTTATATCGAACAATATATAGTTTACAATAAATAGATGCCTACTATAATATAATATAATGAGAAGTATATTTACATACTGTTACAATTTAAATTTCAGGTTAATTACAATTTGATAAAATAATTTATAATTTTAAAGTAAAATATTTAAATCCTAAAAAAGAGAATGTACAAAGTAAAAAGTTTAGGTGTCAAAGAATTCCTCCCCTTCGATGTCGACTGGTAACGTACCCAAAATGCTGGCGGCATTGCCACGTTGGATGGCAATGCCAATTCGTTGAGCAAAGAACAAGCCAGCCTTTTGGTCACGCGAAGCGTCGACCAGTCACTTAGCGATTTCTTTGTAAAGCGATCGTGCACTCGGGCCCCACGAACCAAGGGTTTCGACCCCAAACGGCTCAAGAATATAATTACTGACCAAATTAATATATTTTCGCCGTTTGAGGGTCTCCGCAGATGCCACAGCAGCACAAGCGCAGCCCGTCGTACTTAAAAGATGAGTTGCCGACACAAGTTGTGTCCCACAACAAAGGCCTACCCAACTTCCAAGGCACCAAAGACATACCGCCTGGTCTCTTACCATCGTCGCGAACCAAACCAGCAGGTTCAAGCACGGCTGGAACACCGGCGGTGACAAGAGCCTGGGGGATAATATCGTTAATATTATATGCGTCCTGCGCTCCTGCAGCATGATAGGCCGTGACGCCCAAGGTTGTCGATTGCTTCGCCTCAGTGACAGCGATGAGGAGAGACACAAGGAGCACCCAAACGAAGACATGCTGCAATTCTGAATGTCATGTCGTCCAACATAGGCACTATGTTATGGAAGAGCCTGCAGCCAGACACCAGACTCCCATTATAGGTCATAAGTGATCAAAATTTGCCTTTTCATGCTGCAAAGCGGCCTGTCCCATTGTCTTTGGGAGAATAGGTTGGTGGGCAAATCAGCGTTTGGGCAAGCCATTTTCCAAGCATTTATAGCTTCGACTTTGCCTGGCACTTCAGAATTAACCAGTGTGGGTATTAAAATTTTCCTGGTTAGTTCTTCTGCGCCATGGATCGAAGATAGAAAGGCTGGTAAACTGACATCGGTCATTTTACGAACGCCGAGCCCACCACTGTGAACCGGTAGAGTCGCATGCAGCCAGGCTCGATCGTTTAAATCTGCATTAAAAGTTTTACACAGAGTATTTTGAATATTTTTATCCATCTTGCCTAAAAGTGCCTGATTTTTGAAAAGTGCCGATGATCGTAAAGCATGTGTGAATTTTGGGACGATAGTAAATGCTGAATGTATATTAATTTGGAGGAGTCGGTACGAAACTTCATTAAAATTTTGTATCTTTTCCTCAACGAAGGAATCCATAGGCTTCTTCTAGAATCGGAGACCCTATAGGAGTCGAAGCGAACTTTTATGCAAAACTTTTAAATTTGGAGCCGCAACAATAAATTTTGAGATTGCCAAAGAACTGTTTTTAGTAATAGTAGTTAATTTAATTTTAAACCAATAGTTTTAAATTCCTGTTTCAGGAAAGCCTAAATCTTTACCGTGCCTAGAGTACCGTCATCTAGATACCAGATGTTTACTTGTATTGAACTATTAAATATCGCGATATTGATATATTATTATTTTTTTTCATTGTCAAATATCAAATCAATAACAGCAAAACATATATAATATAAAAAATTTACCTGTTAATAAAATTTGTATTATGTTTCCTAAGACGTCCGAAGTCCATTATTATGAGAGTACATCGTTCCGTTTCCTTGCGTTGTCGCTAGATGTCACTACTTTCCATCACGTGACTTCCTCGCTTTTAGCGCCCCTTGTGACCAATCCTAGAACTAACTTAGAAACCACAGAGAGCGAATGAATGTGGCATGGTGAACCACCAGGAAGACATTGTTTGGACTTCGGACGTCTTAGGAAACATAATACAAATTTTATTAACAGGTAAAATTTTTATATTATGTGTTCCGTTCGACGTCCGAAGTCCATTATTATGAGAGATCTGTTTGTTATCTCCTGGTGGCTTGCGAAGCGTAATTAAGAAAAAACGCAACAATGTGATAAAGTATGTAATTGAAATGTATAGGTAAGTACTCCATGGTTACAGTATTAACTGGGCGCAAAAAACTGAGAAAGGGAACTTTTCCGGCCCTATACTAGTATCGTGGCCACTAATATTTAAACTTCTTTGAAATAAACAAATTCTAAAAGTATTTTCATGGCGCCAGTTAGCTTTAGGTAAAATATCATTTATCGAATATTTCTCTATAAAGTTTGGAGATGAAACTGCTGACCGCTGCTGACCTGGGGGTGCATCTATTCCGGCCTCGGAAAGTGTGTGTTTTACCCAACCATCTATAATAACAGCCGTAGCTGGTCTAACTGGTCCTCTGTCGTAATAAACTAATTTGTAAGAGCACCTCTAGTGTTTTTAGAAACCGAAAATAACTTTCTTATACCAAAATAATGAAGCCGTGAAAGTCCAACTCGATGGTTGGTAAGATGTAGAATCAGTCTTTGAAGCAAATTTCGGATGCAAAGTAATAGAGGTACCAGTGTCGCAAGAATGATTTGAATCACAATGTAAGGGAGTTAAAACATGTACTCTACGTCCTGACGAGTGCAGTAAGATTGTGGCAGTACGTCTAGAAACATCAAATAAACTGAGCATATTGGGATTTGAATTTTTCAAAAATTGAATTACTATTCTAGCGTCCCAGATTGGTAATTTTGGTGGATCAGGCTTAGCTAGGAAAATAGCTATAAGAATATGTTTGACTATTGACTGACTAAGTGATTTGAAGAGAGCTTAATATCGGACAATGTTTCACAAATTGATGCTATTACAGATTTATGCACTAGGATCGAACGATAAGCTAAACGATCAGTAAGAAATAGCTTCGCTAAATACTTGGCTACATTTTCGGGTGAAGAGCGTCTAAAATCGAAATTGTGTTGACGACACCACTGCGACTACTTATTCCATATAGGTATGTACGTTTTGAGTGTAGACGCTCACCAACACGTAGCAAGAAGCTGATTTTCTTCGGTCGTCCAATTGCCAATCAATGCGTCCCAGCCAAAATGAGCCAAGCTTCCAACTGTAGGTTCTGGACTTGAGCTGGAGGTAGGCCCGTCAATGTATCTATTAACCCGGTTGGCAGATTCTGTATTTTCATGGGGCGGGCTAGAGCGCGGCTCTTCAGGTCTGGGCGCCAGAAGGGTTTCGTCCACTCGGGTGCAATTATGATGAACTTTCCTTCTGCTGAGTTGAGGTGGTGCAGCACGCGGCCACAGAGCTGGTGGAAGGAAAGCCCACGCGAGGTCGAGTCGCCAATACCTGCTGAAGGTGTCGTGAAAGCAAGCGTTCGAATCTGACAAGCCTAGCGTAGCATACCTTGACACAACGTGAGCCTCGCTGGACGCGAACAGGCCGTTCTCGGGCGTTCCCCAGCGAGCGAATATTTTCAATGTTGCCTTCTTCAGTAGGTGCCATTCGACGCCGGCGCGATTGCGCGAGATGTGATCGGCTTACGTGTTGTACCGTCCCGGTAGGTGGTGAGGGACAAGTATCACGTTCAAGCTGTCAGTGCCAAAAGACGTATCGTAATTTCGAGTAACTACCCTGCTTCGTCCCGCCTTCGTTCTTTATGTACGACACCACTGTCCGGCTGTCGCTCTGCAGAATTACGGTGGATCGATTCAGACTCTTCGCTTCCGACCGGATGGCGACAATCACGTCGTATCTCCTTCAAAGTACAATGCCAATTTTGTTGACGACGGGTCCAAATGCCGTGAATCATTTTGTTGTTTACTAATGCACCCCATTGAACGTCTGAAGCGTCGGTGACGAGATAGTTTATTGGCAAGCTTTCTTGGTGAATGGTAGTTTATTGTATAAATCTTAAGGCACACGGCCGACGTCGTCGAGTGTGGAGAGCCTTCCTCGGCGGCGAACTCGGTGCGACTGATGTAAAGGCCCGAGTCACTGGCGTATTTATAGGCGCAGTTGGTTTTTTGGTTGATGTTTTCGAGCCACCATTCCATCTTTATCCTTACCTCGTCCGTGAAACGCCTTGGTAGACGTGGGCATTTTTGAAGCAAGTTGCTTTGGCGCTGGAGCGTACGGCAATGCAACCTTCCCCGGGGGGTGATGAAGGTCGCGAAGTTTAAGTACCCTAAGAGGCGTTGCGCCTGCTTGAGGGACCAACTGCCGGCTGCCAAGCGAGTCAAGAGGCACTGACGTATCGTGCTTACCTTGTCTGGAGGTAGATACTTGGTATTGAGTTGTGTATCCCAGACAATTCCCAAAAACACCATCGATTGTGTAGGGACAAGAATCGATTTTTTCTTTGCTGATCCTCCAACCTAGTTTGGACAGGAAATCCAGCGCAACTTGGGTGTGACCTCCACAGTCATTCTGCACTGATTTACGAGAGAGAAAATCGTTCAAATACACTTATCAGACGAAGATCCTGGCTGTGCAGCTTCTCGGCAATGCAGTTGGTAAATCAAATGGGAGGCAGGTCACCTGAAGTAGGCAGTCGTCGTAGCTGATGCGTAAAAGCACCGGTGCTCTGCCGCTATAGGTATGTGGTAATATGCTTAGCTGATGTAGAGTTTTGTCATCCAATCGTTGGATACATTTGGGCATTCGGTAATGGTGAAACAAGTGGAAAGGTTTCGGATCCATGTACTGGTGCAACGCCTTCAAATTGAAAATGTGATTTTTGCCGTAGCTCTTTGTTATGATAAAAAGCGGGGAAATAAATGACGGGGTCAAGGGAGCTGCTTCCAGTATGCCGCTGAGAATCATGGCTTGAACCTCTCAAGACCTTATTGAAGATATTGGAGTTTGGTACTTTCGCATAACGTCGTGTATGGGATATACTAGGTGTGGTTTTTGATTGAATGGAATGCCAGCTGAAGAAATCAAGGCAAGGATGGTTTTGGGTAGATCGAATTTGACCCAAACCTCCCGATAAAACCTCAGACAGCCGCCCAGAAACCATTCCGAGTCATCTGTGCCTGTATCTGTTACCATGATCCCTTCCCCACCCCCCTTTTTCTTTTGTCGCGTTGATCGAAATCACGCCTCTTGGATTTGCCTTGTTGTTTTGGTTTGTTCTGTCGTGTATTTGCGAAATGAGTTTTCTCGTGACGTAAAAGCAATAGGTAACTTTGAACGAATTGGTGATTTTGATGAGGGGGGGGGGGACAGCGCATACACAGTCCCCACTAACAAAAATTACGCGTCCGAGTATCTACATTTGGGATAATCGCAAGGGTCAACCATACCGTAGAGCAATGGAAAGGCCTCACCCTGGGGGATCGCCTTCGTGATCACGGTGTCCCCTATGCCAGGTAAGTATGTAAACTGGCTAACATTTGGGGGTTAAATGTCTTACGCATATATTTTCCTATCAGACTTTTTAATAGTGCTTAGTGCACTTCTTTATAACCTGATTCGTTACCAAACAATTCTTTCAATTTGTCGTGGGTTGAAGAAAGGCATAAGATTTGTATTTGTTTGTGAAGAACTTTCAATTATATTACGAAGAGCCGTATTTACAATTTCATTTTGGGTTAAAAATGCGTTTGACAAAGCAGCAAAGCTACGCTCCATTTGAAACCATGTAATCGGAGCGGACGTGTCCTCAAGTCATCTCAATTCCTCAATTACATTGAGCTCAGAAAATGCGGGAAATACTATGTATTTTTTCAGTATATCAGTGTATCGGACAGGGTTCCAATCAGAAGAATCGAAACGCTTTAGGCACAGATGGCTGTTTGACGGACACGTTAAGTTCGGCATTATCAATCATTGCATCTGCAGTGGTTAAAAACGGATCATCTAAAGCATTAAGCGACGTGCCCGCACCGGCAGGAGCAGAATTTGGTACACTGTATGCATAGCCGAGTAATTCGACTCCGCTACTGAATGTCGAAGTTTAAAATATCGACGTATGTTAGTTCTAAAGTACAGGATCTCGATGTACGCCAGTTCGAAAGTTCACTGCAGCGAAGTATGCAAGGCCGACGTATGAAAAATCACGAGACACACAACAATTAATTTTCTAGGTGGTTAAAAAAAAAATAACCACGAAGGCTAAGGCGGGAGCGAAGCGGAGCGGAGCTCCCGCCTTAGCCTTCTAACCTAACCTATCCGAGTCGGGGTACTCATGAGTCGGGGTGTTAACAATAATGACGTTGGTATGCTTTCTACCTAACGATACGTCGGCCTTGCATACTTCGCTGCAGTGAACTTTCGAACTGGCGTACATCGAGATCCTGTACTTTAGAACTAACATACGTCGACATTTTAAACTTCGACATTCAGTAGCGGAGTGGAGTAATTCGCGTGAAATAAATTGTTCATATGACTCACCAATTGTTGATATAGAATCTCAAACCTTTGGTCCATATCACGTATCGAGTCTCTTGAAGCGCTGCGAGAATCAGGCCGGCGTCGCTTGGGACGCGGCTCCTCGTCACTCGAAGACGACGATGATGACTGCGACCTCGAACTTGACGCACCGGAGCGCGCGGTCGACCCGCGGTGGGTACTCGATTTTGCATATCCGTGTACGGGCTGCAAACACTCGCGATCACTAATTTTAACCGTAGCCGCGGATGGAAGTTCGTCGTCACTCATTTTCACGTAACGGATTTAAAAAAAAATACGTATCAAAAACAGTTTCTACTTTAATCTCGAAAGTTAAAATAAAAAAAAAAAATATTTTATTTTATGAAGGTAGAAATGAACATTGGTTGAAAACTAACGCCAAGCGTTCGGTTTGAAAAACGACGCAACAATGACACAAGATGGTGGCTCGCTCTCTGTGGTTTCTAATTTAGTTCCAGGATTGGTCACGAGGGGCGCTAAAAGCGAGGAAGTCACGTGACGGAAAGTAGTGACATCTAGCGACAACGCAAGGAAACGGAACGACGTACTCTCATAGTAATGGATTTCTAGTATATATATATAATAATCTATGGTACCTAATGGACTTCGGACGTCGAACGGAACGGAACACATAATAAATATTGTCTTTGATTTGACAATCTTTACATGGCATGACAGCAAAACTTCAAAACTGACGACTGAACAGTGTTGCCAACGTAGGCGATTTTTCGCCATTTAGGCTACTCGAAACTAGAATCGGCGACGAAAAAATATAAAAGGCGACTGGTCGCCCGTTAGGCTACTTCACGGACCGGTATTTAATATATATTTTTTTATGATTCTCTTTTTTCATTCGTTATTTTGTACCCTCTTATAAATTAAAAACATTATTACAGTACAGAGTACACAGTAGTTGATTGCATATAGATAGTTTCGGGTCTCCGAACGAAATGTTTAAACTAAACGCAACACTATTCTCCCGCGATTGGCGCCATTTCGATAGTCTCTTTAAAAAAGGAAAACAATCTTGGTGTGTCTTTTATTATCAAAGACTCAGTTTATAAAATATGTGTTTGTTTAGAAACTCATTTTAAAGACTAAAACCAGAAACCGAACTACTAGTTTAAGCCTAGTTTATTTATTTAATATGTTATTAAAAATAAAAAGTCATCACAAGATTGTTTACCTTTCTTGTAAACCTAATAATATTACCAAATTCATATACTCCGGTAAAAATCAAAATATTCTTTGAACTAGTCTTTGTTTGTAATTTTCGCTTTGTACAAGCGATCAATGTGATTATTTTAGTACCTAGGTATATTGTAGTTCGCAAGAATTACGGTAGATGGCTCCAACGTTGACCTAGGTATATTGGTTTAAGTGAAAAAGAAAAGTGGGTTAGCACGGTAAATACGTGAATCGCTAATACGTGATGCGCATTGAGGAAATAGTTAGAACTGCATCTCCTCATGACATAGAGAACTTACGGATTCACGTCCAGAAAATTAAAAATGCCAGTGGAAATCCGATTTATATAGAATTAGCAGATTTTACAATACGCTGTCTTTCATTACCTCTAAGTAATGCCGTGGTAGAAAGGATATTCAGCGTAATGGGAACCATAAAAACAAAATTAAGGAATCGCATGCAATTACCTATGCTGATCGCCATTCTTAGGATACGTACCCATATGAGTGTGAGAGGTATATGTTGCAACACATTTCAACCAACCAATTACATGGTAAGCTTACATATCCCAGGGTCAGTCGGGGTGCGAGGGATATGCTCTATGGGCAACCTTACACCCCGGCATCTGTAGACCCGAGACGGCGTGCGGTTTTAGTCGGTTCAAGCCTGACATAACCGCCCCCGCTGGCCAGCGGGGGGGTATCCGAAGGAATTACCGCACGAAAAAAAAAGGGTAGACAAATGTACCGCTCCAGTGGACCCTGTGCCAGTACTAGCATAGCAACGGACTCTTTCGCTACCGAAAGTTCTACTACTGACGACAGCGAAAGTCTCGTTAATGCGTTATTATTACTCGAAGACGATGAGTAATAAACTAATAATAACGCATTCACGGCGTCGTAATCATTGTTTATTTGTTTGTATTTTTTAATTTTATGTAATTTCATTTTGATTTCGATTTGGACATTTCGATTTGGATTTAGTTTTTTTTGTTTGAAAGGTATATTAGTCAGGAGTGTTCTTAGCTATGTTTGAAAAAAATCGGCCCAAAATGGCCGCTGCCACAAAATAACGGAGTACATATTTTTTCACAACTCTATCAATATGGGTATTAAATGAAAGGGTTTGATTAGTAGATCAATTTAAAAAAGTTTAAAATAAAAATTTCATTAAAAATTTAAAATAACCCCGTCATAAAAACTTCCCCCAAAAAGTTAAAAATAAATTGTATTGGTTAGCCTTTTAACTCTGATATACCTACCTAGTTTAATTGATTTGTTTGTATCTTTTAACAGATTTTGTCATTATTTTCTGTTATTATATACAAAATTTAACATACAATTATGTTAAATTTTGTGTTATAAAGTAGGCATATGCCTACTTATCCCTATAATATAAAAATATGTTTGTAAGAAAGTGACAAATTTTATATTTTTTTCCCATATATTTTTATTTTATTCATACTGATATTTTTGCGTTTGGGCTACTTTAGGCTACTGCAGCTGATATTCGGCTACATTATGCTACTTTTTATATGGAAAATGGCGATATTAGGCAAAGCGCTGTTGGCAACACTGCGACTGAATACGTAGAACAAAAAAAAATAAAAAATAATACGTAGCTGTAAGAGATTATTTTTATAAAAATAATAACTAAATATATTATAATTTATCATAATACTTATTAAAAGTACATTTAATTCAACAATGGGTGTCGATATTTTGAGTTTTGCTTACGCAGCCACTGTTGCCGCTGGTGGAATTATGGGTTATGCAAAAGCAGGTTAGTTTCTATTAAACTTATAGATTCTTTTTCCACTATCTTGTACCTACTTGAATGTTCGATAAATAATATATGTGAAGATAAGTGGTGACATATTTTTTATGTAACAAATGAGTAAAACATGTTTTTCGTGTAAACTGATTTCGGAATTAGGTAAGACAATGGCAACGCTTGTTTCTTTTTTGTATGAACCTAGTATGAATTATTATATATGTATTGTAACTGTAGTATTGTTTATAACTTATGATTATCTCTAACTAGTCCCATCGTATCTATTTGCTTTGATCTGGGTGTTCCTATAATATAATAATATCTGGGTGACCGAGCATTGCTCGGCTTTTTTTCGACGTTTCCTAAAGATGTAACCTAGCTAGATTGATTTATCACCCTCCGAAACCGCTGAATACTAAATTTCATGAATATCATTGGACCCATTATGTATATGCAAAAATTGCTTGTTTAAAGGTATTGGATATTATATTTAGGTATTTTTTAAACGAAATGTATGCGGATTTCTTGTTCAAAAGCTGATATGATTGAGATGGTTCTTAGCTGTTAATAAATCTGTGTAGGGGGTTTTTACTTTTCCAATTATTTTCTTTTGTGACAATAAATAAAATAAATAAATAATGATGCCTACAAGAAACCGAATGGATCCTAATTTAAAAATACATGAATGAATAATTTACATGAAAAGCTTAAACTTGACCAAAAAATTAAGTAATATATCATACAAAAAAAGAGATGGTTTCCTTGTATTTCCTGCTATGGTTTTGGTTCTACCCATACTGTCCCAGTAAAAAAAAACACACTGACATATCACAGACACTGTTTTAACTATTTGAAAGAAGATTTGTATTCAGATATGGTTTTGCTTTTTAAGTATGCTGTTATACTTTACTCTGAAAAACTTGAAACTCATTACCCAGTCACCCAGGTACTATGGTTATTAGGGTACCCAAGGTGTTAACAACATTGCTTTAATTTGCCCATCTTCTTTTGTCTTCAATTTGATTTTGTCATCAAGAGGGCCATGTGAAAGTAGAAAGAAAGAAAGAAAATATGTTTATATTATGGATTAGGTACACACATACAAATAAAAAGAAAGAATAAAAAAATGTGTTTGTTTGGTAGTTATTTAATTGATTTAAGAACAAACATCTTCTTGCTAGCAGGTTCTATCTTGCTGAATATTATATTTGAGTTATAAGGGTGCATTTTGATTTAATAGAATTCAACCTCGAGAGTACCAAACTTTAAAATACCCATACTTATATATCCAGATGGCTCTGTGCAATGTCCTGTTACTATTTATCAGGTCATTACACAGCGCCATTTGGACCTAAATTAAGTATAGCTTATTAAAATCGGTACATCCATTCGGGAGCTACAATGCCACAGACAAACACACACACAGACATGTTAAACTTATATCACCCTGTCGTTTTTGCGTGGGGGGGTTAAAAATCGAATACATTATACAAGAATCACAGGTTCAACAGTATAAGATGTAAGGTAGAATACTGGAACTTATCATCAATATTAAGTGAGAGAGGATGGTATATATAGGAAGCCAGTCTATTACAAAAAAGAGCCTGGCTGCAAGTATAGTATTGAAAAACAATGATAAGGTTAGGCAATAGAATCTGTTCAATATAGTTTAATTTAATTGTGTAATATTTATGTATACTAACAAAAACATCAAACAATAAGGTTATCAGGAAATGTACTACAAGATTTATCTGATCAGGTGATACATGTATAAGTTTGAGTTATGTCAATATTATTGTACTGCCTTAAATGGCCTAACTGTAATATAAACTTGACAATGTTAATTTAAACTTCTTCATATACCAACTTCTCTACACTACTCATTGGGGTAGACAGAGACAATATCTTTCCATTTACTATGATTCTTGCATAATTATGCCTTTCGCTTCTTTCACTCTAGTTGTATTTGCTATTCAATATGTACCAATGCTTAGCATGTTTGCTATACATATATTCATTATTTTTAAAGAATATTAGTATTCGAAATTACTAGTTTTCCCCCCAAAACCCTCCAGCTGAGCTAAATTATCGTAATGGAGTGGGTTCTCGTCAGTAGTGTAATGGCCAGAATTGGAACCCGGGACATTTCACTTTTAAGGCCAACCACTTCGCTACCAACACCTAAAAAATAGGTCATACATAACTACAATCACGCATGTTTTCTGAGAAGGGTTAGACTGCAGTAAATAAATACTCACCATCAACCTTGTAATAGCAAGTGAGTGTTTTGTTTTCTTTCTTATAATATTGCTATAATTTAATACTGGACTGTTTTCAGGATCCATACCTTCTTTGGGAGCTGGAATCATATTTGGATCCATTCTAGGTAAGAGAATAAATTGCATACATTTTAAACAAATATTTGTAGGAGGCATCTCCTGTTGGCACTATTGAACTGGAGGAGTTAACAAAAATACTAGTAATGTGAGATCTGTTTTTTTTAAATTTTCATATTTATTCTAAGGGATCATTTAAATAGATCTTTCACAATTTTCATGCAAGTTTATTACTTTTCAGGTGTGGGAGCATATCAACTGAGCCAAGATCCTTCAAATTACACACTTATGTTAGGAACTACCTCAGTTCTTGGTGGATTGATGGGATATCGGTAATTATAGTCTGTTATGGTATTATTAAGTTAGAAGGTCTGTACTAAGGGAGGCCTGTGTCTTAGCCGTCGACGTAGCAGAAGCAGGTTCATAGGTGGCGGCGCGTTGTGATTCAACTCGCGCCTCGCGGAGTGGAGGCCTTTATGGTAGGCCATACATATATCCTAAGTTGCGGACAGTAGTGTCGGGCAATTGGTGCCATGAGGCGCTGCGCAGACGACGGCGCAGGGCGGGTAAAATGCCGGCGGTGTGCTCCTATGCCATCGTTGTGCGATTCATTTAATCTCTAAAATAATGTTGATATTCGTAATTTATTAATTTACAAACAAACATGTTAGGTATATTAAAAATCGCGCAAGCCTGGGGGCAAGCCTTCGCAAGCGCAGGCCTGGGGGTGGCGGGTGAGGCCACCTGTCACCCCAGCAGTAGCAGGCCGGGACGGTGGGGCGACTAGCGCCCCTCCCCAAACCGGGGCAAGACGGGGACACCGTGGTTCCCAAACCCGAGGGGGCCATCTCGAAACCGGAGATGGCCCAGGGTCAGTCGGGGTGCGAGGGATATGCTCTATGGGCAACCTTACACCCCGGCGTCTGTAGACCCGAGACGGCGTGCGGTTTTAGTCGGTTCAAGCCCGACATAACCGCCCCCGCTGGCACGCGGGGGGGTATCCGAAGGGATTTCCGCACGAAAAAAAAAAAAAAAAAAAAAAAAAGGTATATTAAAAATCGAATCGGATGATGATGATAAAAAATAACTCATTTCATTGCAGGTATTACAACGGCAGGAAGTTTATGCCCGCTGGCCTTGTTTTTTGCCTTTCCGTCGGTATGTTAGCGAAATTAGTAGTTAAAAATGTTGGCACAAAAGCAGTATCGACGAGGATTGGATAATTAGTGCTACCGCCTGCCAGGTATCACAAGATGGCGCCACTAGCAAGAGAAATAACAAATTGGTTTAGCAATTTAAAATATTGAGGTATAAACCTGATCTTCCAAATATGGTAACATTAGTGTTTTTGTGGGTTGCTATGTTGTGAATTACTCTTGTTTGTGACACCAACTGACAACGGTAGCAAAGTTAGAAATAGAATTTAAGAATATATTTCTATTTAATTGTGTGGTTTTACAAACGGGTTGAAATATTTTTTGTTTATCTTATTTATTTATAATACAATAGGATCATATTTTTTTGTATTTAATGTTATAAAATATATACGTAATTTGAATATAGTTAGGTTAAACATGAGGATTCAAAACCGGTTGCTAATAAAAAAAAAGAATATTAAGGAAGTGTGATCGAATTTTGCGATTCTAAATTCGAATATTCTTTTTAAATCATTTTGAACTTACATAGGGACGCGTGACGGTATACCTGGTCCTTTCACTTGCTGATTTTCTTGTTTACTTAGACGAAAAGTCTCCATAACCATGCATGAATTAAATTTGTAACTGAATGTTGTAGGTCTCTAATCGAAGTTCTATTTGTTCTGTTAAGCATGTATTATATTTTTGTATATTTTGATATGCGCACAATCATATTAATATGTAATTATGTTAAATAATATGTGTTCATTAGTTTCCTTGTTGATTTATAATAATTTTATGTAATAGAAGACTGTTTTCATAAATGATGGCCAATTAAAGGTGTCGGGAATATATTTTATTTTATTTAAGGCAATCTCAGAATATTAGTAAACCACAAAAATCTAAGAACAACTCATATCACGTATGTTTTGGTATTAGTTTTTTGTGACATGTATCGATATCTAGAACCTTGTGTCACTAATAGATCAAGATTCCCATTCTAAGGCTAAAACACTTAACTCTATTCCACACTTTTTGTCCATGAGAAAGCAAGTTATGTCGGGAGGCTCTAGGATCTTGGATTAAAGCATAACGATGTTAGATTAAAACGAACGATTTTAGAGGTTCAACATAATCAATCTGAAACTTTAGGTCGATTCTCTATTATCGTACTAAGTTCGATTCGACCAAAGTAATCACGATTCAAGATTAGCCAATTGTTCTTACTTCAGTCATCATCATCCTCGGCGATTTCAGTGTACTTACGCACAACAGCCTTTATGACGTAGGCTGGCGTTCACGGGCTCTTGAACCATGACCTACTTACTGTGAGGAGTCTACCCAGATGTGAGAACAGTTTTCATGTAGAAACGAACACATCTTACTGAAACGGAATGCGCTCGATGGTAATGCCACCCTTCGTGCATTTTCTACGTTTCTCAATTGATAAAATAATATGATACATTTTGGTGTAGGTGCATTAAGAGCTTTTTAAAAGAAATAATATGCATCTACCTATTGTAAGTACTTAACTGCTTTTCATCTTTGCAGTTGTCATGCAACGCTTAAGCAAAATGGCGTCCTATGGTCCTATTCTCAGTTGAAATTTTTAGTATTAAATTGACTCTATTCCACTTTAATCCACTAAACAAATCCATTCATGGATTTTTTTCCACTTTTTGTTCCACTCTAATCCATGGCCGCGATGGATTATATTCCACTGCCTTTTATATTCCGTTCTAACCCATCGCCGCGATGGATTATATTCCAGTGCCTTTTATATTCCGTTCTAACCCATCGCCGCGATGGATTATATTCCACTGCCTTTTATATTCCGTTCTAACCCATCGCCGCGATGGATTATATTCCACTGCCTTTTATATTCCGTTCTAACCCATCACCGCAATGAATTATTTTTCACAGCTTTTTATATTCCGCTCTAATTATTTGTACGAAAGAAATTCTTTATTACATAATGAAATAAGTAACTAAATATGTAGCCAAACAAACAAAAAAACAGCCTTGGTAATTATTTCACCTCTTCAAGGAAGTGGCCTACGGTAATGCTGCCTGTTAAAACTTCCAACTTCCTGAATCCAGTTGTCAATCATTATTTGTCCTGTATGTTTTTTTTTACCAATGATAACGGGAAAGGTACCTCGAAGCAAGATGAAGCACTCGTTTTATTATTTTTCACAGCAAAAAATGAAGCATCTTCTTTCAGGTGTCTTTTTGCTGGACATACCAACTTGAGTACTTGACCCGTTCGACGCGGTGCAAAGATGGGCGCTGAGGATCGTCGACAATCCCATACTTACAGGCAGTGTAGAACCTCTTAACCTTAGGAGAGATTTCGCCTCCCTGTGCGTTTTCTACCCCCTTTATGGCCCACGGCCACATTCTATCATCGCACCGCTCGCCACAGACAGGGAATTCATCCTCACACGTTGCGACCGGAAACGGTGCGTACAGTTAGGTGTGAAAGGCACTTTATTCCGCGCACCCTCAGACTGTGGAATGATCTCCCTGCTGTGGTTTTCCCAAGCGACTACAATATGGGGTTCCTCAAGAAGGGCATTAGAAGGTTTTTACAGGGTCGGCAGCGCGAGTGCGACGCCCCTGGTGTTGCACACGTCCATAGGTGAATTATATTTGGGCTTTTCTTTCCAACACTGCTATTGAGGTTAAAGTTCCAACCTTCCAAATTATTGTTTGTTCTGAATTACTTATCAATAATTAAAACCCAACGATGGATCAGAGTGGAAAAAAAATGGAAACAAATTCATCGATGGATCAGAGTGGAAAAAAAGTGGAAACAAATCCATCGATGCATCAGAGTGGAAAAAAAGTGGAAATAAATCATCGATGGATTAAAGTGGAATAGAGCTTAAATTGTCCATTGGCCCAACAGACGCTTTTATATTATCCATGATTTAATGTACATTATCGTACGATATGTCGTAGATAATATAAAAGCGTCCAACTGTTCTTCCATTTTAAGGATGAAATAAGAGACAGCATTTCATATTCGTTATTTTCTATATTTTTTTCTTAAGATTTATACAGTTTTGGATAAAAATATAGCGAATTTATACATAAATAGTAAGATAAAATAAATACCTAGTTATATTAACGGCAAGTAATGCTGTTACATTATTTTTTCTAAAGGAATGTTTATTACACCGAAATACGATTTAAAAAGATTTTTATTCTATTGGTAACTTTATTAAAGATTTATCATTCATAAATAAATTTAGTCATTAAAACAGCTTAAATAGTAACAAATCGATTTTTATATAAAACAAGAAACCAATTGAAGTTTTGGCAAAAATATAATATGTAAAATTACCTAAAAATAGAGTAAACCTAATTTCAGAAGACCGCGAACCAGTCGCTCTCGAAGTCAGCTTTTAAAACAAAAAATAAAAAAAGTACATCTTACTTTAACGCTTCTTATTAATTACTGTATAAAAGGCACTTCGTGGCAGTTTCTTTTATTTTATGTAACATTGTTGATATTTCACAAGCTAAGTCGTACACAAAGTATTTCCGGTTTTTACCTGAATCGTAATCGGTCACTCAATATCGACTAATCAGCTCAGACATTTAATACCTACTGTACTTATCAAGTTCATTAATAGTAACACAATCACATTAATATCACTCACAGAACTGCGCTCGACACTCGTAAAGCATTGTCTTCGAACGCATTTATTTTGCACACACAGTCGCACACTCCCGTATTATCCGATAAAATTACAATTGTGATATTCGGAATAAAACCAAGCAAATATCGCGTCTGCTTGCTTTTATTACAGTGACTTATAAAATTATTCTATGATAGATCGAGTATTTTAATTACAGGGCTGATATAATATAATATAATTATTACACGGACTACAGTTGTTCGATACGGGTAGTGCGCTTCACAATCTGTAATATAAAGACTGGATCGGGACTGCCCTGTGTATTTTGACGCAAGTGAGGCCTACGGGGGTCGTTTAACCCAGATGAGGGCTCTAATGGTCAACTTGGGAAGTCGCGTTCTCCAGCTGTGACAGTCTTCAAAACTCGGCTCTCACTAATCGTTAATGGCGGCTGCTGAAATTTAAAACACGATGCATTATTTATTTGAGGGATTGAGTATCAGTAATTTTGTACGAAATTAAAGGTTTTTTGGCATTTTCAGGGTCAAGGTCAATTCACACTGATGTAGAGTCGAAGTGTATCGTCAAATTCTCTATACGGAATCAATTGGATTCATCCGCATGTAGACACATGGAATCGTGCGTCTTTTTCTTGTTTCGATAATTTATGTATTACGTCGTCGGTTAGATAGGGAACTATACAATGTGTTGATTTAAACCTGCTCATCATCCACAGGAGAGGGGGGGGGGGGGGGTTGGGCGACTTATAATCGTCCATAATTCATGTTTAAAAAAAGGATAAAAAAATGAAATCGCACATTTTCGAAATATATTTGCATGTTACAGAGCTTAATCATCTATCGAATTTAACCCCTAGCACATTGAATCTATTCTTAAATTATTATTAAAATAACAATGCTTCATTTTTCATTTGCATCGATAGAGTAAGCTCGGTAAAGAGCACGCAATTGAAACAAAAAAATATATAATGCTTTTTTAATCATTTTTTAACCTGTTTTTGGTAACTAAGTAGCTCAATCTCCACTGTGAATGCAAAATCCGTGAGTGCAAATCAACACATTATATACGGTTTTACTTTTTAGATGAATGTATCGATGCACTTCGACTTTCCATCAGTGTGCATTGTCCAATAATGAATAAAGCCTTTCAAATGAAGAGATACAATGAATTTCGAACCAATGAGTAACAACAGGAAAATATGAATTTGAAAATGTATGTAGGTAATTAGGTGCAAAAAGGAACAAGAGTTTATTTGATTGATACAATTAACAAGTACATAAACACATGAATATATAACACATGATTTTATTTGAATAGGTACATTCCAGAACACTTAATTACAGGTTTTAAACCACCACTTAGAAAGAATATTATGTATACACAAACGTATTTGTTTGCTGGCTAAATAAGATAAAAAGTAAGACATAAAAACAGGTTAGAGCACATAAACTTACAAATAGGTATGGTATAATGTGGTGAGAGCACGGATTACTCAAGCAGATCATTCGAAGGACTTAACGCTAGGGTTTGAAGGGAATAGACAGTCAAAGTTTTGATCTCTTGAGTATGTCTGGTTTATGGGCGATGTCGAATGCCAGAGGTAGAGGTAGAGTAGCAGGTCGGTAGTTGTAAAAATAGTAAGTATGTATGTGATTGTGTAAACAATATTATGAAAACGGATTCTGATCATACTTATATATTTAAGGCTTTGAATGTGTGATTTTATTCCCCTACGTCTCCCAAAGCGAAGTATTTGACTTTACGATTATCTACTTTTGGTTGGTAGGTTTTAGAATTTTCAACGGGTAGTGGGTAATTTTCATTAGATGTTTTGAATGTAAATTTAATCACTGATTTTATAGGTGATCAGACGGAAAGTATTATGACATTCAGCAGCCGACTTCCTCTAAAGATTTGACTAGAGTTGCCACCTAAAATTACTTAACACTAACGCAAATAGTAAGTTTTTTGCCACCTAGTACATAGTTACTATACCTATATTATGGCAATTCAACTGTTTTTCAATATTATTTACATATTTAAACGAATATGGTAAAAGCCCGCAACTTGTCCACAAGGAACTTACTAAACGGTTTAAGTTACTAAATATAAATGTATCCAAACATCGTTTCTAATAAATAAGCTGCATGTCTTTCACTCAAATATACTTCTCTAAAAAGGTGGCATCTCTATATAGAAGTGATCATGTAATGACTGTGAGAGAAGATCAGTGCAAACATGAAAGAATGATCTTCGTCCATTCTTACCAAAAATCAAACTAATGTCGAATAGTGTGTCCGCTTGTCAAGTTCCTGTGGTATGAGAAAGCTAATCTCGCCGGTTCTATTTGAACTTGCTGTGAATTCGCATCTGGCCTTATGGAATTATCTTGTGCCTTTGGTTTTGAGTAATAAGTCCCTATTTTAAACACAGACTTCGTACCCTTGTCTTGATATGGGCTTTTAGTAGTAGATCTTCTAAAAAAGCGATCAAATTCTTCTTTGGAATAGAACCCTCTTTTGTCTGTGTTGTTGCTGGGTCTTGTTGTGAAATCTTTAAAATCGTATGGACTTTTCGTGGAAGTGATGGAGTATTTGTTAACAGGCGGCGGGTATGTGACCGTAGTAGTGGTTGAAGATGTTGTACTAGGCTTTTTAGATGATTCTGTGTAGAATTGGTATTTTCTTGTTGTAAATGCGAAGAAGGGTTTCTCTGTAGTTTTTATTGTTTTCGTTATTGTTGTTGTGTGTTCTGTGGTCTTTTTGGTAGGTGGCGCCGTTGTGCTAGCTACGTAAGCCTGTGTTGTCCCATCGTTACTATGTGTTAAAAAATATATTTTAAATTAGTCGTGTGTGCCCATGTTTGTGCCACACTGACTGAAATGAGAATGTGTATATTTCTCATTTCTGTGTCAGTACTGTGAAATATTTCAGTTTATCAGCACTTATTGCATGTGGGAAAACTATCATACAATAATATTATTAACTTATCTTTTTTTTTGCAGCGAAATACCCATAAAAAAATGTAAATATTAGCAGAATTTATGAAAAATAATATCTTTTTGATCTTTCAAGCTGCTATTGAAACATAAATAGACCATTTTACTACATTAGTCGATTATATCACAGAAATTATACAATATTTAAAATAATTCACATTAAATATCACATCATTTCGAACTAAATATTAGGTAAATTACAATACAATATTATCATGATCAATATATTTTAACAAGTTAGTAACTATTAAGATTGTTATACCTACTACTGTTAATATAATTAATATTACGAAAGCGATTTGCAATACACACCTAGTGATGTTACCGAAGAACGGACTCGTTTCTGGTCGAACGTAGCTTGGGGTGTGTTGAGAATAATCAGGTATAATATTCTCGTGTTCCGTTATACACCGGCCGTTTATACAATACTGGAAATATACATATAAAATCTTCATAAGACTATTAAAACATATGATTTCTAGAAGTTTAATCATTAGTAAGTGCCCAGGGCGATTTCTTTTTCGTTTTTTTTTCATAGTTAGGTATAATCTCTTGTCTTTTTTAAGTTCTAAATATATTTTAGAAGAATTTGGATCTGAATTCACTGCTAGTCATGATAAATAAAACCGGTAGGTAGTTTTTGTTTACGTTATAGCGGTTTCATTTTTATAGAACCCACTACTTGTCTCCATCATCAGACTTCCGTGAATCTATCATAATATTGTATTGTCACAAATACTTAACAACGTGTGCAAAGTTTCATAAGAATCGGTTTGGTAGAAATAGGTAGTTGAAAAAACCATCGCAAGATTTGAGCTAAAAATAATATCAAAAAGTGCAAGCTAAATAAATCCGTTTAAAATGCATTTAACCACTACTTGCTTCTTGTTTTGTTGAAATATATATGCTGGCACAGTTCGATGGTGTGTGCTCTGAGTACAATAATTAGGTAATTTGAACTATAATAAACTGGCCGATAATTGTTGGAGCATAATTAAAAATAAGTAAAGTTTCTTGGTTTATTTCATGGGCTTAAATAATGTTGTCTGAGCTATTTGAATACGTAATACATCTTAAAATTATAATATAGGTATGTAATTTACTTGTCCATCCCCACAAGGGGATCCTTCAGCAGCGGGTCTGTACGCGACACAATAACCACTTGCAGCGTCGAAACAGAACAGTTGCGCACACACACGCTCGTCCTTGAAACATGCGCTGAAAAAGTACATAATTGCATGATGTAAAATACTTACTAATCTCCCTATATATAGTTCATAGACTTTTAAATTATATCGAACGTTTCTATAGATTTTTGAACTTTCTATGATCTTCGTTCAGACGGGTAACATTCACCGAATTAGTGTTATCGCTGGCGCAAAATACCCACTAATTAAAAAAAAACAATGACCGAAAAGTGGATATAGTTGTTGGGTAGTTGCAGAAATTCTTACTAAGCGTTGCTGAGTTCATGTTTATCTATGACCTCTATCGTTTCGGAAATCGCTACTGTAAAATATGTGTAATGTTTATTTTATTACCTCGTGCCTCTGTCCTTTCGACATTGTGCATCTAATGTCAGGAGTCGTCCTGGCAGTACCCGCGGTAATGAGTCATCTTCATGTGGAGAGTTATACAAACAGGTTGCTGTGTCACCGCTGCAGAACACAAAATGTAGAATTAATACATTACTTCGTAACATGCGGTAAGAACGGCCGTGGCCACCATCATTTGTCACCTTAACAGTCTGTTTATAAAGAGATATAGGTAGATGGTAGTCACAGGTTGACATTTGTCGCTTTTCACACCACAGGTTGTATAATCTCTTATACTACTTGGTCTTATACAGACTGCGGTTGCAGTAAATAAATTATCTAAATAGATTTTCTTAGCTTATTTATTCTCACATACTCTGCGAAAATAATAACCTAACAGAAGTCTCTCAAATGAGTGCAGCTCAGAATGAAATATAATTTTGCAATAAATAGGGTCCATTCACCATTATAGTCCATTCACGCTTTGAAATACTTCACGTTAGTTACCAGCCACCTCATAACTTTAAAAAAATGTAGTGTTATATCCCATGGTATTTCCCAGACTTAAAAGAATTTACATAATCTAAAATTGATCATATTCAGTGCACTGATACCAATAGATTTTTTATGTCCAAAAATTTTTTACACGAAAAATATCACAAACCATATCTTAATTGAAAATTGATATTAAATGAATGAAAGTGAAAAAAATTAACACCTACCTACCTACACAACAGGTTAAATTTTTATTAAAGCAGACTTCCCATTGGTTGCATTTCCAAAAAACTTCTATTGATAGATAAAATTTTAAGCCATGCATGAGATATGTTTATGAGTAATAACCTATAAATAGGTAATTAATTATTATATCTTCAGATTACCTCACTACTATTAATAAAAGCCCAAGCAGTGTGTGGACGAAGCTGGACCAGAATACTCGTATTTTTACACTCGTTGGCAAATTGCTATTATGATGATGAGTCGGCCGCCTCACCCAACAACGGACAGACATCTTTTAGCCACTACTTCCTGTTTTGCTGAGATATATTAGGACGAATACCACCATGACACTCGTTTTTGCAGGTCTTAGAGCCTATGCTGTCACACTCACAAATTACGCTTATATAAGTAGGTATATGCCTTCACTCTTTCAAGCACCAAATACTGTTAAATTGAGCTACTGCAAAAGTAGCAGTAGAATAACTCCTGACATACAGATTACAGTGTCCCTGTGATATTGAATAAAACAAGTTTTTACTGAAAATATTAATATAGGTACTGAAGCCGAGAGCCATATAAATATTTAAGTAGGTACGTCATCAACTCAACGAATTTTTTAAAGCTGGGCATTGCTGTGTTAGCCTTCGATTACCACTTTATTACTGACAGAACAGTACCGCTAAAGAAGCTCTAAAGACTTCTCTGAACTTAAAAAGTATAATATATGGTTATTTTATCTTCCATTCTGATAGCTAACCTGGATGGACGTATTCGTCAGTAACGCCATATAAAATAATAATAAAAACAATAGTTGGTATATAATTATTACTAGACACACTTACTTCAAAAAGTGATGGAAGCTTTGTACACTGCACGGTGACCATCTAAAGCCCTTTTCCGTGTGCCTCAAGTCGGACATGATGAAGCCGTCTTCCCACCGACACTTTTCAGCACCAGGACCGCCTAAGTACGATGGAGGGGGGCTACCATCGTGAACGGCTCCTAGTCTGGAAAATAGTAACAAAGTTATTTAAATGAACCATGTATGCAAAACAAACAGTATGCCCAATCTAAATTCACAAAAGTCGACGTGCATATTTTTTCAATTTAAATTAGATTCTATCTGATTATATGGAGCACGATGTGGTCCCATGGTGGGCGCCAAGAAGAATATCATATCGCAAGTTACTTCAACGTCTCATCAAGTGAAACAGAACAGTGCTAGAAACGGGACTGGTTAAAGGCAATATACAACAATTTCCCTCGCTTTTACCACTTCTATGTATAGTGATAAACAAGAAAGAACATAGGGAGATTTTGCCAGTTATGATATGAACTTGCATAATATATTTAAGTGGTAACTAAGATGCGAGGTTAATACTCACAAATGTCCAACTTCATGAGCAGCTACGATGATACCAGAGAAACCACCAGTGTCTTCTATGATGGCAACTGAGTTTACTTTTTCTAATCTCTTATTCACGACACAAGCGCCACCGACGTACGCGAACCCTTCAGATTATAAATCACGTGTCAAAATTTGTATCATTGTCTATGGCGTGAATCGAATAATTTAAAAATAAAATATTTGTCTATTCTAAGTACAAATCGTAATAGAATGGTCTACCACGATCGAGTACTATTGGCGTAGTTTTTTTTTTTCATTAAAATTTTATGACTGTTAATGGCGGTGATAAATGTATGTAAAATGATCAGCCTTTGGTGCTTATGTTCTTTAGACCATAACTGGGAATTGAACCAGTCTATTGGTTTTGAAATAAATGTAGGTAGGTACGGTCATAGGAGTCAGGATTTATAGGTAGAAATAGATAGTATATTAAGATATTACTTACAGTAAGCTGATCCGTAATTCGATGTATGAAATAAGTAGATACTAGGTGGTTACTTAGATAATAAAATAAATAGGTAAGTAGGTACTTACAGTAAACGGTGTGTGAAAACCAATATATATTAATACAATATATGCAATACAAGTATATCAGCATGCAAAAGCAAAGCGTATAGTAACATTTTCTAATTCTAACTACTTATGTTAGTAGATAGAAATTCAGAAAAATATATGTTAGAAATATAATAATTATGCATTCAATTTTATTATTCAACTATAAAACATGCATGTTAAAATAAATAAGCAGGCATTTAGGCAAATAATATTAATAATTATAAATAGATATAAGGATTAGTCTCCAATAAATCGAAGGTTAAATTTATAGCGTCATAGCTTTGACTGACAACGTCTAATGAAGTGAAGTCAGCATTGTAAGCGTAATTAAAATAATAAATAAATGGCATTTACTTTTTTACGAATTTAACCCTTCACAATTCCAAAATAATATGTAGGTACATATTTTTTTAGATAGGTAACGATAATAAAATATTGTTATATCAAGAAAGCGTTTCCATGCCTATTTTATAACTTTATAATTTTACGTACTCTTTATTCATTTAATATGGCGATGAACACTGATAGAATCTAAAAAATAATATACAATAATGTGAATATAGACGCTATTACTAATAGGTACTGCTGAAGAAGCATGGTATCTAAATCCTAAAGATGATCAAATAATTTGATATAATACTGATGAAGACTATTACATACAAATAACGAAGAGATAAAAATATATTTACAACGTCATCTAAATGTCTAAAATGATGCATCTATAAAGATTTACAGTCTATCTAGAAGAAAAAAATGCAGAAAAGACAGAATATTATTCACAAGGTGCGAATATGACTTCACGGATTTTGGGTAAAGGTAAAGTAAAGTGGATAATGGTTCCATAGTGAATAAAAGTGAACAAACAGGTGAGGAACTTTGATGAAAAAGGCGTGCTTTTTGAAAATATAAGATCTCTAACACGCCTACCTGCTGTCCCTCTATTGCACGCATCGTTCGGAAATTGTCTTCTGCACATGTCTAGTCTGAAATTGTATGGAAAGAATAAAACTCAATATGATACTATACAAAACCCCGTCCTTCTACGTAATTCTACATGTCGTTGCTTTCTTAATGTCGAGTTTACTTCATACCATACTACGGAATGAAATAAACCTTCAAGGAATCTTACCAAGAGAACGTCATCTTGTGCAAGCGATCAATCTAGTGAAGTGGAATATTTTTGTAAGACATATTCAGCGCCATTACCAAATCCTTTACCTCATAAATAAAAAATAATGAAGCAAATTTATTATTTCATTTGTAAGCCTCTGTTAATTGCGCGCTGCTTGTCAACACCATCCTATAAGAACATGGTTTCAAAATTTAATTTACCAGCGGTGCCTTTCGTACAGCGACCACCCTTGCGTCGACGGCACATGTCATACCTGTTGGTCAAATTAGTTTTGGCGTCTTCAGAATAATTCTTGACCTTCACCTCAACTGAACTTACGGACTAAAACTGAGACTATACAATTTTTGAATAATGGCGCTAAATTGAACTTTGGTTATACTTACCCTGGTGTCCCCATAATGTTGCATGGACAAAAAGGCAATATAAATGGTTGTTGTGTCTATGCAAAACACAACGTAGTAAACTTTATTTGTTGATTGAATAGTTTTAAGGTGGATTCCACGAAATTGCGAAATATTAGATTCATGGCCAGCAATTTGGAATACAATGCTTTATTATCATCTTGTGACTTATAAAATTGTAAAAATTTACACGTAAACTTTATTTTGTAATGTCTACTTTGCATAAAAAATATAATATTACAATTTGTTTTTAGTTTAATAAAATTTGAATAAATATTTTATTAGTGTAAGATGTATTGTAACTGGATCGAAATTGCTTTTCCATTTAATAGCTACTACTCAACGGATAAATAAATTATTTTATAAGCACGCGTTGTATTATAGTTTTCGCGTATCTTATATTCAAGTTTAACTGCGAAGATCAGGTGAATCCTGTATACCTAAATTGTTTAACAATTTTCAATTCCTTTAAGAGACAAGTGAGTTTAAAAGGCGATGAGGGATTATTTTCTTGTGCGAGCGTTGTATTGGTTTAACCCATTGTTCTAATAACTTAACAGTTGGCAACGGTTTCTTAATTAAGTAAGAGAGACTGAATTGTTTTAACACTGTGGTAAAAATATCAGACAGTCGATTTAGACAATTAATGTCATTAGTGAAAAATAGCAAATTGCATTCGAAAATTAAAATTATAAAATAACATTAAATAAATGGCAGAATTTCATAATCACTTTGGTAACAAAATAGTTTATAGTAATGTTTCATTAATGTAAAAATGTTTCAACTTACTTCGTGATAGCAACGGCGATGTCGTAAACGGGCAGACGTCGTTCTCTGAACAGATACTTGCCCATGTCTGTAAGCGCCGCCGCCGAATCGATGGCATCGCGCCCTACTCGATTTCTTTCTAGATATGGAGTGGCATCTCGACCCTGTCATTAAAAAGTGTCATAAGTCCATAATATATAACATATGAATACTTTATATATATGTTTTTGTTATTTATTCTACCTCCAAATTACCAAATTACGCGCTGTCATCACTGCTTACCGTGGAGGCGCAGAGCAGATAGGAATGAAGATAGATGTGTAGGCAATGTAGGTACCTACTGCGTTTTGTGCATGGTAATCGAAGATCCAATGATCAACATTAATTTATTCCGAATCTTTATTAAATAGTGTCATTCATTCGGAGAGCATAAAGAAAACAGATATTGGCCACACTACTTGATTGTTGACTTGTTAATACCTAGAATATGATTAAAATCAAAGCAAAATGAGTAAAGTACAAAGGTCACAATTTCGTGGTTTGGTAACTTTCCTAACCTTGAATTATCAGTTTACCTATACAAAATTTTGCAAGTTAGTAACAAAACTAGTTTTATTTCGTCGCCTCAGATGTTATTTTCAATATATTGTGATAAAATCTCATGATTTTATACCATAACACTCAATTAACTACCATTCATCTCATTAATACTGCAGGTGTTGTAAATTTATACAAATTGATTCCATGTGGTAACCTATAACCAGTTCAGCTTTTATGGTTCTAGTTCAATACACTTAATAGTTATAACTTTTTTAATCATGAATATTTCTAAGTTAAAACATTTATTAATAGTTGTTATTGTATTATAGGAATAAGAAAGTAGTAGGTACCTATTTTTGGATTTTAATAGACTAATTATCTCCCTAACATTCCTGACTAGCTGTATTAGTAAATTTTGATCCCATTCCCGCAACCCTTGGAAACCTATTCCAGGGATAAAAAGTAGCCTATGTGTTATTCCAGACCATATCTATCCCTGTGCAAAATTCGATATATATATGACATATTATATGAGCGTGATTGGGTATCAAACAACCAAACACCTTCACATACTTTAACATTTATATAAAAATAGGTAGTAGGATCTTACGAGTAGGATATTTATGTTTATAAATTTAATATATTTTATGGTACTGATTGACTATTGATGTATGTACTTTATATACCTATTATATTTATCGTGGAGTTGCGGATACCAGCCCGTGATACCATACCATACCATATAGATATACCTGATAAATGATAATGAAATATAAGCTGGTGACTAACTTGAATAAGAGGACCTCTTTAATTTTTTTACTGTAATTATTTATTACACAAATCTAATATCTATAAACGAGTCATTCGGTCTCGGAAATGGCTCAGAGAGGGCTTCCAGGGCAAGTAATCGATCTAGCTAGGTTTCATTTTAAAAAACGTCGGAAAAAAAAACTGGTCGCCCAGATATTAATAATATAATCAGCCAACCACAACAAGGTTTAAAAAAGATATTCATAAAGATTTTTCTTATCGATTTCTCGTAATTAAAAAATTGACACTATTAGAAAACCATCTGTGTGCATATAAAAAAAAATATCTGTGTGCATATGTCAAACTTTGTGTCAATTGTGAAGGCGGGATTTTGAAATTCATTGTTTGATAAAATAATATTTATAGTTCATATTATGGCTACAGAAGCAGTTTTAAAATACTTAGTGGATACTAATCGTCCATATTCATGTGCGGATGTAACAGTGAATTTGCGTGGAGCTTTTACCAAAGGAGTCATACAGAAAACCTTAGACGCTTTGAGTGAATCAGGAAAAGTTAAATGTAAATTGTATGGAAAACAAAAAGTTTATGCTCCTATACAGGCGGATAATGTTACAGATAATAGTGACGTTGAAGGTTAATATTGATTGTTTGTACAGATATCGTTTTACTGTTTTAGTTACGGTTAGCTATATTCACAATATTAAAAGTAATGTAATTAAATAAATTTTAAAAGTAGCTATAAGTAATAGTAAGTTGTATTAGTATCTAAAAACTATTGATTCTATTAATATGTCGGCTTCTTCTTTTCTGGTATCCGAGTTATAGTTATTATATCTGAGTTATAGTTTTTGAATCAGTTTAGAAATCTGTATAGAAAGTTTCATAGTTTCTAGGAATAGGAACAAAACCTGCTTGCTTGAACTTAGAAGCTCTTATTTTTTTTAGACTATGATACAAAAATAAAAGATATCACTGAAGAATTATCAGAAAAGAGTGCTGCCTTGAAGAATGCAGAGGGAAATTTTAAAGTCCTTGTATCTACACCAACCACTGATACAGCTAAAATACAAATAGATGAGATTAAAAAAAGAACTGAGGTTTCTCTTCAAAAGTTGGAAATATTGAGAAACTCCAAAGAGGTTATAAGTGCAGAAGAAAAGAAAATTTTACTGGATGAGCATGCAAAATTGCTGAAAGAATATAGGTGAGTAATATACCTTATAGAAATGTACAAAATTTTATATAAATACCATATATATTTTTTTATGTTAAGAACCTAGGATACCCCCCGCCGGCCAGCGGGGGCGGTTATGTCGGGCTTGAACCTACTAAAACCGCACGCTGTCTCGGGTCTACAGACGCCGAGGTGTAAGGTTGCCCATAGAGCATATCCAATATACCCAATATTTAGTACATTTCTGTACTTTTTAACCGACTTCAAAAAAGGAGGAGGTTCTTTATAACAAATTATTTCATAGATTTATTGTCTTTTTTTTAAGAAAGCGCAAAAGAACCTGCAATGATATGCTTGAAGCAATCCTGGAGGGCTATCCAAAATCCAAGAAAACATTTTTAGAAGAACTTTGTATTGAAACTGATGAAATGGTCCATTTCAAACTGATGACCTCTTGATTATTTTGAGGACAATATTGCTGATTGCAAATTTTATTGTTCAAATAAAGAGTTCTGTTTACCTGTTTCCAGAATTTCTAAATATATGTATAATATGTATAAACTTTGAAGTTTAACTCTTATGTAGTAAGTAGGTACATAATACCATTAATGTAGGTGTGCAATCTTTTTAATTATAAAATATTTAGATTTCTATTTATAAATCTATCTAGTGTGCTCTGAAAATGATGAATTGGAAAACAATTAAATTTTTTCATCATCATCTTCATAGCAATGTCCCAGTTGCTCCCAAAGTTTGCCCTTTGGTGCCTCGAGGTCCACTTGTTGTTTTAATTGATAAGTCGGCTTTTCCGGGAGCGGCTGCAGTCTGACCTCCCAACCTCGAGAGGAAAGCCTGTGCCAGAGCTAAGTGTTGTTAAGCAGGTAAGGTTGGCTTGGATTCAGTTGGTGTTCATCACTGCCATCCTCAAGATAAAAAGCGGCGGAAAAAGCAAATTTCGAGCTAGTATTTTCTATAAATCTGTTTACATCGTCATATATATCAGATGATGGATATTTTTTTCAGCGTTTACGAGAATAAAGTTGCTATTGATATTTCTTTAAAATTAATATATCAAAATTTACTAGATGGCACTTAGCTGCCTTTTAGATTGAGGATGGCGAATCAATAAATTTTTAATACTTTATTAATTATTCCGTATTGTATTCATGATTTGACAGTAGCGTACTGATACTCATCATTAAAGCATGCTTTCGGCGCGAACGTACCCTCAGAGCAGTACAGAGACCTTTTTTTTACGTGGCGGAAACTTCACGGGGCTTCACCTTACCGGAGGTAACGGTGAGGTGGATGCGTCTTACTTGAACCAACCATTGGGTACGGAGAATCTAGTATGCCCTAGAAATGAAATCCCAGAGAACCCGACCGGTTCCGACCGGCGACCCCAACGTGTTGCTTCCGGAACCGGTGATCCATTTGCCAAACATTCGTTTCATTTTTTTTTGACGTTTTGTAAGTGCCGTATTAATGGTCTATACAGAATAAATGATTTTTGACTTTGACTTTGACTTTGCTAGGGATCTAATCCCCGTTCCCTAAAGAGAGGCGCACGTGGAATCATGACGTGCCGCCACCTTGGGCCTGCTTCTAGCAGTACGAGAGCCTACACCTTTGGGTTTAAACAACAAGGACACTGAAAGAAAATTAACATTGCTCTTGAAACCTCCACGAAGACAATTATGTATGTAGAAGAATCCAAAGACTTATACCAGGATCATAGCAAGTGGAAAGGTGTTATCACTGCCTATCCCAATGGGAAAAAGGTGTGCCGCCTATATGTATGTATGTGAAACTCACCCTAGAAATAATTATGCCGGCGATAGATATCCGTATTCTGGGTCCCTTGAGTAGTTTGTATCGTAGATCAACGCCGTTCCAGAACGACACGAAGTACCTTTTGATCTGCACGTTGTCACCTCCGTGTAATCTAACGATAAAAGGTGTTTGGTTAGACACAATTACAGAATAAAAGTTGCTCGTTTTTAAAAAGTTGACCACGTTGATATTAATCAATTGAAAATATCTTTAAGCAAATATATAAAGGTCTCGGGTTCGAATCCTGGCCATTACACTACCGACGGGAACCCACTCATAGCATAAGCAATTTAGCGTAGTTGGAGGGGTTAGGCGGAATACCAGTACCTAATGGTTTTGAAACGTGATTTCAGCGTACGCGTTGGGTTTAGCAAGGTTTGCAGCTATGAGTACGTAGGAGAGTATTTCATAACTACATTTCTAGTATTCTTTTAAACCCAAAATCAGCTAAGCTTCTTTTATGAGTGGGTTCACGTTGCCAATGTACTAGGTTCGAACCAATACCTCGATCGTAAGTCCGAAAACTAAGTATAGGTACTTAGTCGATTGGGGTGTGTGTTGGGTAACCTCCTCGAGTGTCGCTCCGATTCCGATCCCGCTGCAGTCCGGGGGGAACGGAATCGGAGCGGCCGGTACACCCTGGGCGGCGGTCAATGGCTTCCCCTTCACCCCTTCCTAGGGTTGACATTGATCGTCGGCCAATACCCAACGTGGCGGTAACACATCGCTCTCCGTACTCCTCTGCTTTCAGAGGAGACAGGATGAGCGATGCTGTTAGTGGTGAGATGGCCCAGGGTCAGCCGGGGTGCGAGGGATATGCTCTATGGGTAACCTTACACCCCGGCGTCTGAAGACCCGAGACGGCGTGCGGTTTTAGTAGGTGCAAGCCCGACATAACCGCCCCCGCTGGCCGGCGGGGGGGGTATCCGAAGGGATTTCCGCACGATAAAAAAAAAAAAAAAAAAAAGGTACTTAGTCGATTAAATTACCTACGATTGTTACAATCTAATACTAGATTTGGAATTTTACCTATAACCATCGTAGTCTACGATGACGAGAATTTCTGGGTAGATGACATAAGGTGCTTCTCGCTTTTGTCTTGAGTGCGTGTCTGTTGAGCGTTTTCTTCTGAAGCGTTTTCCGAGGTGATCTGGCTCCATGAATGCTGCGAATTAAAAAGTTTTATACCACTAAACCATCATCGTCATGAAGTCCCGTAGCGTGCTACACCGGGAAGAAAGTGGCGTAGCGTGCTACACCGGGAAGAAAGTGGCGTAGCGTGCTACGCCACTCGAGCGCTACGCGACTCGAGAACCTTCTTAGGTTCTGGCTTATGTAATCTGTCGGTACCGGGGAAGATGACAAGGATACGTATTTGTAGTAGATGTAGGGTTAAGACCAAACGAGCAATATTTTATAAGTTTGAGTCTCATATGTGTGGCGATTTCTTTGTTGTCTGTCGTAATATATCTATTTTGAATTTTCAATTTCAATTCATTTATATTGTGAACATATGTGGTCGGGAAGATATTGTTTATGATATATTTAGGTACATACTATGTCCGCCGATAGGTGTACAAAATATGCAGTAAATGAAAGCTGTTATTGTTAGGAAGCTTTTTGTGGTCTTTATGTTGCTGATCGAGTCGGTTAAATTCTATTAGTACAGTCGCCATTGGTATTAGCTTACCACATTCCAAGTTACCGACCACCTTAGCTCTATAACTTTACATGATTATTTAAAAATAATAATAATACAAAAATTTAAAAACATTAATGTTGTCCTTTGATGATTACAAAAATAATTATGCATAATTTATTTATTGTTTTAACTGCAAATAATGATCATTGGTAAATTTGTTAGTGTTCAGTAACTTCTCAGATACTTATGTCATAACAAATTTATTCCCCGTAAAAGACAAGTGAATTAACATACGACTATCCAATTGATTAATTAATTTCGTTAGTCGTAGATTACTAATGACCACAGGTGCAGAAATTACCTACTGATCTACTAGGATATATTCTGTTCTTAGTTTAAATTTATTGACTGAGTAAACCTGTTATTAATGGAAATCAAGTTTAGTCAATTAATAATCGACTTAATTTTTTCGTGGCGGGAGAGCATTACATTGTTTCGTCAGGGGTCGCATGGTTTTCGCCGGCAACCCTGGGGTTATCCTTTCGAGGGCTTACCCGAGGTGCCCGGCAACGGACACTTGGGGAGAGGATACCGTGCGGTTTTAGTCGAGACACGACATAACCACCCACTCTGGTCAGCGGGGGGGTATCCGAAGGGATTTCCACACGTAAAAAAAAAAGGGGTCGCAGGGTCCATTTCCGTTTAGTGCAAATATATGTATGTATAAATATGTCTATTTGCATTGGTTTGCTGCGTCTGGTGGTACATATATGTGAATGTATTTACGTATCGTATGTTTATCCGTGTACTAGAACCCATAGTACAAGCTCTGCTTAGTTTGAGTTTTGATAAGCGCCTTAGCGCCTTATATCACTGTGCACCAGGTCCTAGAATATTATACTAATCGCTAGGCAAAACTTGCACATGTGCGAAAACATAGTGGTTTGTGTGGTCACAATCTGGTTTCCCTGATTATGGTTTATTCATGAATCTTTGGATTACTATTATAAACTTTTTCTAAATCTTAATTTAAAAGAACCGATGACGTTACACCTTGACCTTACGACCCCGGACCAGACGCAATAACGAACATTTTTATTAGCAAAACGAGAATTATTGTCGCGGTAATTTGAAGCTAACACAATATGCTTATGTGCTATCTATCTATGCCTTTATTTTAGATAAATGTAGTAATTATGTATTAATTTACAACCGATAATATATAGCCAATGTATGTATAAATTAAGCAACATATTTATTATATTGGATCTAGCTAATTATACATAGTTCTGTAATAATTTGATGTTTTAATCATTAGAAATCTTATTATTGAAACATATATCGTACGTTTTAAAAACGTTTAAATTTTACTGCATCGCCCTTGCCTGAAATTTACTACTAAATTTTTTTTCTCTGTATCCACGGCAAGGATTGTTGTTTACTTAATGATCTGGGATCTGGCCATTGTCGAATAAGAAGGAAGAATATGAATATGTTTGCGTATATGCAGATGACACTGATCACCTGGCTGTCTTCGAATAAGAAGGAAGAAAAATAATACCTTTGCTTAAATTAAAATAAATTGAGATTAGTATTTTAAATTAAGAACAGTATGAATTAAAACTATTTAATCTTGAAAGTGGATCTGCTTCGTGACACTTGAGGTAACATCTTGACCAGTTTCGTATTTATATAGTCACCTTGTGGTGTCGAACTCTATTTTATGAGCTTGTCTTACCTACCGTTTGCGTTAAAACGTGAAGTAGAACGTGAAGTATATGTAGATATAGGTAGGTGTATAGGTCCGCCGAGCCCGCAACTTGCTCGCCGCGCGTCGCAGGCAACTCAAGCGCCGGAGGTCGCTTAACGACCTCCGTCCTCCATGAGCGCAGGCCTGGGGGTGGCGGGTGAGGCCACCTGTCACCCCAGCAGAAGCAGGCCGGGACGGTGGGGCGACTAGCGCCCCTCCCCCAAACCGGGGCAAGACGGGGACACCGTGGTTCCCAAACCTGAGGGGGCCATCTCGAAACCGGAGATGGCCCAGGGTCAGTCGGGGTGCGAGGGATATGCTCTATGGGCAACCTTACACCCCGGCGTCTGTAGACCCGAGACGGCGTGCGGTTTTAGTCGGTTCAAGCCCGACATAACCGCCCCCGCTGGCACGCGGGGGGGTATCCGAAGGGATTTCCGCACGATAAAAAAAAAAAAAAAAAAAAAGGTAGGTGTATAGGTATATGTATCTAATGCTAATAACAGAAGCAATCGCAACTAGTACCTAGAGGACGCGTCGTGAAGTATTTAAGACAAGGACAGAAGCCGCTGATGGCAATCGGTTGTTGCTGCCTACTCCGGAGGGAGCAACGTGTAAGTACACACGGCAAAGGAAATAAGTATACACCTCTACATGTGAAGATGCATGGAAAGTTGTATACCTATTTTACTTGGCCGTGTGTAGGTAATGTATGAAATGTATGTCGCTTAAATCGCATATATTATGGACATACACGTCATTCAAAATAGAGACAATATTAGTTATAATTTCAACAAGAGCAAGTGTAAAAGTTAGTATCATTGTAGTTCATATTCAAATAGTTGCAGGGAACCTCTTGATTTTTATAGTCTGTGGTTAAAGTATACAAAAAATGTAACAATCAAGTCTTTAGGGTTGCCACTTATGATTACAACATGTTATAGTTTAACTAAATGACATAAATATGTTAATATCCACGCCATAATATTGCGATAACATCGAGAAGATTTTTAACCTTTAACTGGTGACAAGCAGTTTCACAAACCGCGAGCTGCTTCAGTGATATGTCATTTCACGCCCTTTCCCGCTCTTCTTTTGTTTACGCGCCTCAGTAGCTTCAAGTTTAATCACAGGCTCAAATCAGTAAGTTACAGAGATGTTAAGTTCGGCAGCGGCCTCTCAGACCCTATGTCACCACTTACGTAGGTTTTATCTTAACGTTACAGTATTGTTTTTATTTTTGCAGCTATTGCGATGAATAACTTTGAACCCCCAAAATGAATGAAACGTAGGGAGTCAGGAGTCATATGGGTGGTGCAAAAACCAGTACTCATTATCAAATTGAAGAATCACTGACACTGGAAAATTTAAGTGTGTGATTTCGGTTCTGATATACCACAAAACCCCGAGAACAGGTGAAAAAACGAAAAACCTGTGCTAGTTGCCCTAGGTTGAATCGGAAGTCTATATAATTCGTATGCAAAACATGACGTGCGCTTGCAATATACAAAGCAAATATACCCTGACTGCCAATGAAAAACCCTAAGTATCATCGTTGTCAGTTTTGTCAAATGACATTTTTATTTATAGTATTATTATTATTTTAGTCCATTAGTATCTTAACTTTAAAGTAATAATTGTTTTTTTTTTCGAATAATATGTTAATTTAATTTGTTTAGTTAATAACTATTGATCTCACCTTTGTTTTTTTTATTATAAAATATGTTACTTATCTTTGTGATGCTCAGTAGGTACATAATAAAAATATTTAGAGTGTACTTATTAGTTTTATTTAATATGTTATAAAATTGCATTTTTAACACAGCGATAAGCTGCTATGCTTAATTTGGATTCTTTAGATCAGACACTGCAGAGGCCTCTCAGACCGCTCGTCACCAGTTACGTTACACAAAAACCATGTCACCAGTCAAAGGTTAAATGCTAACTAAATAAACTGTATTGGCTAATTATTATTTCTAATACTGTATGGAAAGTATCTTTAATTTTAGTAATGTTTAGCGTTAGCTTTTGCCTGTGTTTGTGAGCCCCATAATCGTGGCGTGATAAAATATATACCGGATTTTAAGTAGATTTTTTGGAAACGTATGGAAGCCATTTGTAACGTTGTAAGTTTTAAATGTATTATAGCGAGAGAAGTTAAATTGTTACGTTAATGTGAATTATTGTGACTACGAAAAATCTGTAATTATTGAGTTTGCCTATAACGTCTAGCTCTAGAACAAAAGATTAATAAAAATATTATTTTACATTAAATACAATCGGTATATATTGTAAATAGAATTTCGTTACAAAATTTGGGTTCAGTTTAAATTTCTTCCGCGATTTGTCAAAATAAGTTCAGTACTTTTTACGCGAAAATCGAATAACAATAACATCTTCTCATAAGCCTGATCAGGAGTTTAGGACTTTGTGGTTCAATCAATCACACCTGGAATTATAATGTTTTATAGACTGCGATATTCGCTAGAAGTTGAGATATTTTTTGTAATTACCAGTAGTCCTGATAACCCCCCCCAGCTAAGCTAAATTGCTTGTGTAAGGAGTGGGTTCACTTCGGTAGTGTAATGGCCAGGATTCGAACCTGGGACCTCTCGATCGTAAGGCCGACTTCTTAACCAGAAAGCTACCAATGCTTATGTAACCAGATACTTTACTCTCAGTCAGGCAAATCAATTTATGCGGGATTGAATCAAGACCGAACCCTGATACTTTTCTACCTATCTGTGCATTTTATTAATCTTTAGACAGATCTATTGTGTTGAAGGATTTATAGAGTCAATTTAGTCACGATTTAATGATTAATATTCCACGTAAAGGTATTTCTGAGTCTCATATGTATAGAGTTATAAAATGTATTCCTATTAGCCTTCCAACACACAAGCATCTTCCGCGTTTAAGGTCAAAGCTTAGCTACATTTTAACACGATCTGCAATTTTCCAAAGAACTTAGATACATAATTGGAATTTCATAGCACATCATTATCATCTTACCGTTGTGTAATAACCCGATCGTGTTCGAGGTTTTGAACTAGGAGCCCAGGGTGCACCAACTTCTTCTCCTCTTTTAGTTCTTTTTATTTATTTCTAACATTACATCCGTCATTACAGGCAATCCCAATGCGACACTATCATGATTAATTATTAAACTTAATATATTGTATTGTCGGAAGTTTACGCGAATGTCACACATTGAAATAAAACTATTTTTAATGGATTCTATCGCGATTTATTTTATATTAATATAGTTTTATTTTAATATATTGTTATAAGAATTATACTTGAGCACTACAGTAACATATTTTTCATTACAATTATTATTTAGTTTTATGGAAGGCAGACGGCAGTCGTCTGGCCTTCCTACCCCGAGAGGGAAACTTGTGCCAGAACTTCGTCCGTCAATCAGCAAGTGTACCAGCTTCCAGGCGAAATTGGCTTGGCCCTAAAGATCATGGTGGGGCCCCAAAAATCATTTCGTCGCACATCATTGTGTTAAACATGAGATCCCAGTTTAGTTAAACGGATTTGCACTGGCGAAATGAAACCTTAACTTTAACGACACTGTCGTTGGTACATTAACAACAAAGTAACTTCATCAATTAGCTATTTTCTGCTTTTTACACCAGGGGCGCTGCTGGATATAGACCTCTCCTAACGTGCGCTATAGCAGCCTCTACTTTTTACAGGTCGTCAAGCCATTTGGCCCCACCTTCCGTTTGCCGACTCGCGGTCTCAACTCTAGGGCTCGTTTGCTCCAACGGCCATCTGTACTTCGGCAGGTGGTGCCAAAGTTATTAATTGATTTAAATTTAAACATAACACGTGCTTTGATTGACGAAGGTATGTGAATATATTAAAGTAAATTGATGAATAGGTTTCGCGGAAGAATATAACAATACACAATACTTAAAATGCTATAAAGTGTTATAAAACATAATACCTATTAATAATTAAGTCAATTTAAATCAGTCATCGTAACTTGTTTGGGTGTTAGGGCTCGTAAAAATGTAATAACTTTTTAGAAGTCATTTATTTACTATATTTTTTTATGTATACTAGGCCGGCTACACGGTCATCCTCGTCCATCAAACTTCAAGTCTTTTCCCAACTCAGTTGATGTCGGCTTTTCAGGCTTTTCACTACGAAGTGTCGGATTTTCGATTTTTCGTTTGCATCTGACCTCCACATACCATTGGCGATATCGCAATTCTGTAGTTACTTACTTTAAATACCCGTATCGAATGCCATAGATGTTGTTATGGCAATCGGGTCTGACGGCTTAACGTAATCCTGAGACTGACCTAGCTACTACTGTTCTATTCACCTAATATTGATTGAACTTAAATCAATTGAATTAACGAACGATTCATCTAATGGGTTTTTAGATAACACTTGACAGGCTGCACGTTGAGAAAACTATTCCATAGAAGCGACCTAGTATCGCATGTTTGAATCTATCAAATAATTTGTTTTAGCGTTGGCGCTTTTAGGCGTGACGTACTTTAATGGGAATAATAATCTTTTATTCGTCTAAAACATGTGTACATACGATAGCATGCAGTGGTGTTAAACATAGGTTCATCATGTTTTGCCTCATTTAGTGGCGTACAAATATTTATTTATTTATTACATACTGTGTCCAAATTCAATAAAATTCCTGCGTAAATAATGTTTTCTTTTTCAATTCAAAAAATTATTAAAAATGTCAAATAAATCAAATAATCCTCTTAGATTATTAATATGTCATTAATAATCTAAGGTAATGCAATGAAATGATGTCAATATACACAATAAAAAATGTCAAGAGGTCAATATTTTCTAATTTCTGTCTAATTCTGTCAAAAAATCTATTATGCTATAATATGCCTTTTGCAGAACAAGGCTTCTAACTTCTTTTTTAGTTACGATACTAAGCTCCTTCTAGTGTTTAGGTAACTTATTAAATATAATTGGTGCCATGCAAAAAATATTTTTGCGCATAAGTGTAGTTTTTCCTGTGTGGAGTGCCATTACTCGGTGTTTTTGCGGGTCCATACTCACTACTGTTTATCCTGGTGTATAAGAGTTACAGTAGTGGGAATATGAATGCGATTAGTCCCGTAATATACAGAATAGAAAAAGATTTCCGAAGTTTTCACTTTTTGTAATAATGTACTTACCTAATAAGATATTCAATTAAGTACATGTACTTATCTATCTACCTAACGCAAAGAGAATAATAATGATCTATCTACCTATATATTATACGGTTACATAACACAGTTGAAAGCCCTCTGTCCTGATGAATATCAATGATAATTTATTTACCAAAATAAACCAAATATTAAAATATTAGGAAAAGACGTTGTTATAAAAAAATCATGACGTATGCTCTATCCTCATATGACATGACCTCTAACCTATCCGATACGAGATTAAAACTTAAAATAGATTTCAACAATCAAAATCAAGTTTCTTGTTTGATTGTTTAGATTTTTCTGATTAAATTAAGAATATATTATACTAGTTTGTTTTTAATGTGTAAAATGCGTCATGGAAGATTAGTTTAGGAAAGCTACATGCAACAGTTTGTGTAGCCGTGCTTTAATGGTATGTTGTAATACAAAATTCGATGTAGAGTCTCACGCAGTCGAGAAAGCTCACTTCGGATACGTTCGGGAAGCTCGCTATTAATGATATCAGCGTGCTATTGGCATCACTTCCCAATCACGAACATCATTGGCCTCGGCCAGTTGCATCAAAGACTCGAAGTGAGTCCTCGCGTATGAGTGAGACTCGTCATCGAAATTGGCGACAGATAACTTTTTCCGCCCGTGCTTCTGTAACCTTGCGGCAAGGCCCCCCCGCTACCTACACCAGGCGAAGTGACCTATTATTGATAGGCGACTGAGGCTTCACAATTGATACGAATCCAATCCTTTCTGGGATATATTATAAGTATCAAATTTCGCAAATACAACAATTCATTATGATGCAGGAAAGAACCGAAGAAACCTTTGTGGAAGGCATTCGGAAACCGGTATAATTATCATAAGCGATTAACGAACATAATGACGGGTATCGGAAGTCGCGCAGTGCACGTGACTTGTTAGTCGATGTTGCACACACGTGCAATTACCACAGATTATATTTTCAATAATTATTGTGGCAATAGTCATATCTGTAATAATGTTCTGTGGGTGGCTTCTGTTTGCTTATTATTCAAGATTTATTATATTTATATTATAAATATTCAAATAAACTATTTCTTATCCTTCTTACTCGCTGTAGAAGTCAACACAAGAGTAAGTTAGAATTAAGTTGAGAACTTATTCTGGATGACGATTGGGCATCAAAACATACACAAATGGTCTATCTGTAATATAGTGCCCCATATAAGATTGCCACTCGGTTTGTTACCGGGCCTATCTCCGGGGAGGAACCGTCTCGTGCGATTTCGGTATAAAGACTTCTTTCGTGGGCCATGCCAGTGACAAATAAACCTCGGTACCTATTTTATAAGGGTTATCACAGAGAATTACTAAACTTACCATAATCGGTTAAATGGTCGTGCTCTGTAGGTTCTCTTTTGATTATGATATGTTGGGCACCATTCAATGCGCGTTTTAACTTGTTCTGGTCTCCACTTTTTCTTTTTACTGGAATGTCAATAACAATATAATTAAGTACGGTATCATTTTACGCTAATCTTTAAACAGAATATTTTTAATCCCTCTCAAAACGCCTGCCTAACAAGGGAATGTACTGTTTTCAGGGTATGTATGTATTGTATATATGTCATCATCATAATCATAGCGATTTCCAAGTTGCATCCAAACTTTGCATTCTGAAGCCCGAGGTCCGCATTTTATTTCCGATTGGTATGTCGGTTTTTCCGGGAGTATCTGCCGTCTGATCTTCCAACCATGAGAGGAAAGCCTGCGCTAGAGATCGTTTGTTGTTTAGCTAATGCACCGATTAGCAGGTAAGCTTGGTTTGGGCATCAGGGTAAGGCCACCCTATGTATGTATGGGAGTTTTTTATGCCGTGTAACTTTTTTATGTCTGTACTCCTACTCTCACATCATACCGAGTGACATTGGCTGGATTATTCTTTTTATAAAAAATCAATATGGTGTATGGCTCGATTTTCAAATGCGAAAATTATCTTTCATTATTACAATATCGAGTGACAGTCATGTTTTTTTTTTAATAATTACTGATTTGCGCACACGAAGCAGTGTAAGGTGTTGGTACTGTAAGGTGTCTTGTTTCATCACGTGCACACAACTTATCACCATACATAATTAATATTGTGGATTATTCTACTGCCTATTAGCCTACGGCTAGCTACCTAGTGACGCAAGACCTTACACGTCAAGGCAGCTTATTATGAGATTATTTATATACACATGACAAATGTAGAAGGTGATGAATTAAATCTTCTTTATGTTAATTAAAATGCAGGTGAGGAAAATGATTGCAGTGTAAGTTGATGTCTATGCCGGATACACAGCAGCAGCTTCAACAGCACAGACACGAAATTTTGCTTACGCGTGCTGAAGTCACCAACATCCTCGAACCATTGCAGTTGCCTAGAGACATTGCCTCTTTGGCAGTATTTTATCACCTCTAAGTACCATGGCGAGTGTTTCAGTGAACTCCCCAATTAATGCAGATGTACCGAATTTTAGTTAAGTGACCAACATCTGACCTCCACAACCCACTGGTGATAGTTAGAACCAGGTTGTCGGACAATTGGTTCCAACTATAGGTATAACAACTGGGACCAACGGCTTAAATTACTTTCCGAGGCACGGACGTGCTCTCCGAGGTACGCTTTTTACTATTCATCTATAGTGCTTGAACAAACTCACCTAGTGGTAGTCCTGTGTCTATCGAGACCATATCGGCCATGCTGGCAGGGTCCATGAACATCTCGTCGTCTTGCGCAGCCGTTGTCATCGAGTCAGGGATGGGCCTGATAACTAAGTCATGTCCGATGGAACCCTCCTGTAGAAGGTAAAATAATAATTATAATGGAATTACAATGAAAACCGCATCAAAATCGGTTCAACCAAACGCAAGATATTCGCAGACAATGTATGTAACATACAAGTCAAACTGAACACGTATTTGTTTTAAGTCGGTTAAAAATGGTTTTGTTTTTATAATCAGGTCTTTATATAGATACGATTTTTAAGGCTACTCGTGCAGTAGATTATTTTTCCTGATTTTTTTGCATTTTATACGAGGTTCTAAGAAGACAAGCAAGTAGAGTCCCATATGATGGGAAGCGTGTAACGAGAAAGGAAACAAGAAGAAGAAAAAATAAAAAATAACGAAGGGCCAAGTCGCTATACCTCTATCTTTGTCAGTATATCTTGTAAGAGGCTTTGGTGTAGGCTTTCTTCTCGGGGTTGGGAAGATAGCTGGCAGTCGCTCTCATAAAAGATAAGCTAAATCGCAAGGAGAAGAAAGAGTTAGCGGGCCCCTGGCTCCGAGGTGTAAACCTCAGATGACACTGGTAGTAACGTAAAGATAATAATGATGTGATAATTTTTAATAGACGTGTTGCTTCTTTAGGGAAGTAAATTGAGGCACAATTAAAAGAATGGAGTATAGAGGGCCTTACCAACACCCATGAGGCCCAAGATGACTTCACCTGCAGGCTGATCGGTGTACTTACTACACAGTCAGTTCTGACGCAGGCTTAGCTCTTAGGTTTGGGAGGTCTGACGGCAGTCGCTTTCACAAAAGCCGATATACCAATTAAAAGCAATACGCAGACCTCAGGCTCCAAAGTGCAAATTTTAGACGCAATTCGGATATCGCTATGACGAATTAAAACCTTATCTTTCTCCAAATCGTAATTAGTTCTTAAAACATCACCTGGTTACCTCTAAAAGCGTAATGGCCATACAAAACCTCGATTTATTCACACCTACATGGAGCGTTGTTGGCTGTCTGTTGGGCAATCGACCTTAGTCTTATTTGTAACGCCATTGTGTCTATGGTCCCACAGTACAGCACGCTAGATGTACGCTTTTGATACAATACAAGTAAAAGCGGTTTTAAAATGAGATATTGAATGAAAGAAATCTAAGTGGTTGTTTGTTTTTTTAGCTTTTATTGGATCCGAGCTATAAAGAATGCGACTAGAACTTCTTTGTGTTAAAGCAATGAGGATAGGACTTGTTTTCAGAGCGCTACAGTACCGATACTTATAATCTATATTGTTTTAAATAGGTAAAAACAGTTTATTAGGAGTATTTACTATTTGCGTTACGAAAATTATTCAAAATAAGTACAATTATTTAAAAAGAAGGCCTCAGATGCAATCGGGACACAACGCTGGAGTGATGATGATGTTGACAATTAATAGGTCTACCTATGAAATTGCCGGAATTTTCTTACAAATTCATAAGTTCGTTATTCCTGTAATTTAATAGCTATTTCCATTATTTATATTTTGTTTGAAAGTTGAATTCAAGATTTTACAACTCTGTATTAAATTTTGTTTTTATTGGCCGCTTGATAAATTAATTCGATCTTCAAAAACAGTACTTCCTAAATGCTATCTATTTTGATGATAAATTTCGTATTACTTAACAGCTGTCACTTTTCGAAAATGTAATAAAAGTTGCTGTTTGTTAGCTTAATGTTGTCTCATTCATACACAAAAAAAAACATTGTCATTCCTAAAAAAAATGCAAAAATGTTAATACTGAAAATTGGGTTTACTCCAATTTCTTCAAGAAAAACGGCAATTTCATTCCTAATATTTAAAAAGGCTATACGATATATTGAACTAGGTAAAATAAAACTAATAAAAATGTAAAAATAAATCCCTGTTGTTTTTTTTGCGTGGTAACGGAAACTGATCAATGTAAAAATTGTTTCTTTTTTTAAATTTAATTTAATCTAAATTTAAACACATCTCGCTTCATCGCTTTTTATCGTATTTTCTCACGCCGCCGGTAGCAACTACAATTTTTTTACTTAATTATTAACTAGTCACGTTTCTGATCTTGTTTATGGTTAGACGCTCATTGACATAAGGACGTGTCCAAAATTAAAAAACGACACATCCTGTCTAAAAATGTGACGTTTTATGTAAATAGCGCCAAACGTTACAACATGTCTGTTGTTGTAATTCATTCACTCTTGACACGCATAGCCTAGCAATCGTGTTAAGGCCCTTTTATATTAATCTATTTGCTTTATTTTTATTCAGAAATATTATCCCGTCTTATGACGTTGCCTAATAATATGTTTATTTGTATTTTATTTTTAATAACCGCGGTTGGCAATATATAAATTTAATGTACTCCGCATGCTGTCAGTCTGATTTCTAAATATGTTACCAACGTTTCAGCATAATCATCATCCGAGTGCCAATTCCGACTGCATCCAAAACTCTCAATGTACGCTGTTTTTATGTGTTTACAAACCCCTAGTACTAGCTTATAATGCAGGTATTCTGAACTTACCACAACAAGTCTACCATGTTTTGGGTGTCTTCTTATAAGCAGCGCGGCACCGTTTTCCTCATCTTGGTATAAGTCACCTACGTCTTCCTCATCTTCCTGTAGACAAAATATAAATTCTATAAGCAACGTTGTATTAGTTAAAGGTGGACAGAAATACTGCTGTTCGCCGTTAAAAACTATAATAATACTTGTATGTATGCAAAAGTTTCTGTCAGTTTTATGTTGCTATTGCAATCATCCTCGTAGCCATTTCTCAGTTTTTCATATATACTATTCGGGTCGGCTCTCAGTCGAATAACGAAACGGCTGAATTTCGATATTTTCCATTTTTTTAATTTTCCATTTTCTCTAAAAGAGATTGTCGTTGCTATTGCAGTATTATAGTGATAATATTATATATACACACATATATACACTCGCGCCTGTTTCCCATTGGCGTAGGCAGATACCACATGTTTCCATTTGTTACTATCTGGACATACACCTATCTATCTACAACTATCATTCTACTTTCTTAAGTGATTTCAAACATGCTCGCCGGCCAAATTCTCGACCCGGCCTTTCTTTAAAAATGTTCTCGACCTGATAATATTATATCTAATAATAATATCTTCATTTGGTCAAAATATGGTGAGTATGCATAAGAGCGTAAGTAAGAGCATAAGACACATTTCGCCATTTTATTAGACAGGCAGGTACAAAAAAAAAGATGTGGTACATTATCTTGTCAAAATTTCTTCAGTCTGGTAACTTTCTCTTGTTACAATTGTTAATTAAATACAGGCTGCTTTAAAACAGTTTATCTATTTTTGAATTTAAATTCTAAAAACGTTCTAATTCTGAGGCATAGAGTCAGGCTATAAGGTTCTAGCTAGTCTCTATAGCTGCACGTACAAGGCCAAAACAAATAGTACAAAATTGTGCGTATGTCTATGTATCCGTTGACGAGACTCAATTTCAATGTCTCAATTCAGAAAGCGGCTAATAAATACTGACATCTGTATCCCTGAAGGAAATGGATATTACCGAATTTTAGAGAGGCTCTTCCTATTTTAAACTCTTTATAGCATGCTTTGTTATCCCCTTCGGGGATACAGGCGTGAAGTTATGTTTTGTTTTTATTGAATCAACAATTTGCCTAAAACAACGTACCGACACAAATATTCTAGGATATATTGTACAGTGCCTATAGACCCAAACTAAGTAAATATACCTTGTAATATTCTGGAATACCGATAAACATACTTTATCTACACCCATGCTTTAAATCCTCTATAAAAGATTCTGAAACAGTTAGCTTATTGCCAACATTAATACATCCAATGTCATAATAACCATAATATCATCCGAACGGGTGTTATAATGTTGTATGAAATTTCATAATAGCACTCCTTTCGCTTTTTCAATCTCTTCCGCGCAAAGGGTTACTCATCAGACAGCCAAATTCTTACCGCTCGATGCGTGGAATCTGTATGAGTTTCAAAAAAAGAACTGTCATTCACGCGCGTTGCATTGCACTACCACAGCGGCGCGCGGCGCGCCGTAAAAAAAAAATAAAGCTTATTCGTTCGAATTCGAATTCCCGCTATTTTTCTTCGCTATTATTTTTGCAAATTTTACTTTACTTTACAAATTTTACTTACGAAAATGAGCGATTCAAGTTTTGATAACACACCTCCAGATATTTCGAATGCAGCAAAGGACATTTCTAACAAATTACTACCGGAAAAATCTAGAAAACAGTATGAAAAGGCGTACCAAGATTTCATGAATTGGAAAATATCAAAGGGCAGTACATCATTCTCTGAAGATGTATTATTAGTTTATCATGGGTGTAGATAAAGTCTTGTATGCAACTGTATAATTAGGTATTAAAACACTCATGTGATACTATTATCACACTCAGCTTCGCTTCGTGTGATAAACCCACATTCATGTTTTAATACCCCTCATTATACCACAGTTGCATAAATAACTATAAATACACTTCTTTAATACTTATTACACATAGAAACATTCAGACCAATGAAAATAGACATGCATGTAAACAATTATTTGCACATAGCGAAGATCGCACCCGCGACCTCAGATGTAGCAGTCAAATGTTCTACTGGATCTACCATCATGCCACATAGGTCGTCAAAATGTACATACAATGCATAATTTGAAAACAAAGCAGATAACTCATCGCTAGCTCGGAATTTTCCTTATAATATTGTCGTACAATCATAACTATAAAATTATATAACAGTTAGTCGTTTTTTGAACGAAACCCGTAACTTTTGTGAAATAATAATTTGTATATCACCCGTGATATGCCATGAGAATGGTTTGCATCGTGATTCAAATGTCCCAATTCAGTTTGGGTGTGGCGCGTTTGTTTATCTGACCACTCCAAGACAGAACTAATGCATTGTGTCGCAATTCGCTATCAGTTTCGGTACCTATAAGTATAACTTCTATATTTGACTCATTAACTAATACTTCAGGCTGGAGTTTACCAGTGAAAACGCGTTTAATTGAATGACTTTTTACTACCCCTCATTTTTTTTCATGCGGCAATCTCCTCGGATACCCTCCCGCCGCCAACGGGGGTGGTTATGTCAGGCTTGAACTGACTAAAACTGCACGCCGTCAAGACCCGTCTTCTGAGTGAGGGTGAGAGGTGATAAGACATTACCCTCGCACTCCGGCTGACCCTGGGCCATCTCCGTTTTCGAGATGGGCTCCTCGGGTTTGAGAACCATGGTGTCCCCGTCATACCCCCGGTAGAATGGACCAGCGCAACCAGCCGCCGCCCCGGCCTACTTCTTCTCCAGGCGGATCCACCTGTCTGTCCTGTCCCGTGCCGCCTCTCTAGCCAGTCCTTCATGATGGGTCTTACTGCCGCTACTGCGGCGTACCCTTCACGACCCCCTAATGTAAGAACTGTAGGCGTACAATGACGTCCTATAAGCGCTGGTTTTCTGGGTGAGATAGACAAGACAAGAGGTATGGAGTTATATTTTCTATATTTTATTATTTATATATTTTTTTTATATTTATTATTCCTATTATTCCTTATCCCTCTTTCTCGCCTGGAACACGAACGTTAAAAAAGTGATATAGCAGTTTAGTTTTAATTGATTTAAGTTTTTATCACTGCTGAAATCCGCTCTTAGTGATTTTCATATTATTATCTATGCCCAGTCACATGCCATGCAAAATTATTAACAACTGACGGAAGACTAAAAACAAACATGATTCGCATTTAGTAAGGGAATCCCCAACTTTGTGGCTAAGGTATCATTATAAAATTCCGAGAAATACTTTGTAAGATCATTATTTTATCTATCTAGAGGTACCTATATTTATGCAGCATGGATTTTGGAGACGGGTAACGGATAACGGCAAAGACATTGCAAGAAGACCACTCATAACTATTGAAGATAATCTGAACTGTATTCACAGATATTGGAAAATCTTACGGACAGCGAAAAAAAAACGAAAAAAAAACATGTAGTTGAAAATTGTATATTAGATATTATGGATAGTAACGAAAGATGCGATGAATCTGTTCGTGCGATGATGAATCGTTGCCATGCCTCTATTGCAGTAAACATAAACAGTGCGTAATCCCAAAGATGTACATACAAGGTAAATAATAATACAAAGACAAATATGAATTTGCTTCCGCGATGCACTATCGTATGCCGATGGGTATCACGTCACGATTGTCGTATTAACGTTTATCTTGATATGGTGGTCACGGTGCTATTCTATAAGACATGTAAACGAGAGGATAACATTACATCATGTTTCCATCATGATCCGGGCGCCAAAGCTTGCACTTTGGAGTACAGAACCCGCCCTCGTACTCCTCCTTGTCATAGCTTGGTTTCATTTTAATTTTCACGGGTGTTACTGCTGTCTGACCCCCCAATCCCGAGAGGAAAGGCTGCGCCAGAGCCTCGTCTATCAATCAGCAGGTGTACCGGTTTGCAGGTGAGGTGGGCTTGGATCCCGGAGACTTTGGTGCAGCCTCATTAAACCCAATATTACATCCGTAATGCATGAAAGCGACAGTAGCCCAGTGGCGCACGTAACGGACTGCTGAGCCGAGGTCTCGAGTTCGATCCCCAGTCTACCTGGCCACACCTCTGACTTTTCGTAGTTATCTGTGTATAAAAAAAGTAATTATTGCTCGTTTAGTAATGTGCCCGGTAGATGGCAATAGGCTCGCCCCCTATTACATTGGGACCTAAAGATAACTGGCGAATCGTGAGTGTGTAATACACCTCTGCCTAGCCCTTCGGGGGTACAGGCGTGAAGTTATATGTGTATATGTACATCCGTAAAAAAGACTGGAATTTGGAATAGGCTCTTTCTCTGATTTTGGAAACCACTGGAAGAGTGAGTTGAAGAAAGTTTTAGTTAACATTCTGCTGTCAATTTATTGATACACTAGCATCGACGCGCGGTTTCACTCGTGTAAGTTGTAATCCCGTGGGAATATCGGAATTAAGTTTCAGTGCCTATTCAATGCAATCAAGTATTACTTCTTTATAATATAAATATGGCTTTACTAAGGTGTGATGTCATAAAATTGTCATAAATTATGTGGACGCAGTCACGCCACCAAATTAAGTCTTGTAAGTTTAAAGTAGAAGACGTAAAAATTAAAATAAAAAAATAAAATCTTTTAAACACGAAAATCATCGTCATACTTAAACCAACCGTGAAAAATATATAAATACCACAAACGTGATATTTATGTTAAATGTGATGCCTAAAGACTAAAATTTGGCATCAAAGTTTTGCATAGTAGACAATCACGACTTTAAAAAAATCTGATGGTGATAAGTAAGCCATGGAAACAAAGTGTTCAGTCAATGACGAGTCATCAAAACAATTTCTAATTTTTTACAAAGCATTTGTAACGTGTCCGTTGCATAACGTTTTTGTCAGTCATCTCGTTTATATACCCGCAAATACACAAGTAAGCTGCATTCCAATCAAATCAAATAGGAAATAATAAAGAATATAATTTATTCAGTTCATTGAACACAATAATTGCGACTATGGTTAGTTAATTCTGCCACACATTAAATACAGTAACTGCATAGTCTCATAATTTCGCTGACTGTCCATGCATTAAAGTGCAGCAAGTGACGTCACAATACAGCACGTGACAGAAGTTTTGATAATTTTGTTCAGAAAAGTGGAACTTTTACTTTTTAATTTTTTGTAGGTTTGTTTCAACCCTATAAAAGGAATGTGTATATTTGTATATATACACACATATAAAATTGACTGGCTTTTTCCCACAGTTCTGCTTATAATACCAAATAATATTCAACGCATACTACACAGCGCTATCTAGACCTAAATTAAGCACAGCTTAACGAGCTTGTATTATTGGCACTAGAATGCTTATAAACATACTTAGATTTTTATTTCTACATACACAGAAATCCTGTTTTCCAAAGCAAATATTTATTTTCATGCATAGGAAATATTTTCATATTTGAGTGGAAATCGAACCCGCGTTGCAGTTGGCTCCTCTACCGCTACGCTACACGAGTCTTATTCGTCAGTCGATTCACCGAACAAAAAAATAATAATTAAAACATGATTTCATTATAATATAACATGTTGTATCAGTAAACTTCTGCCAAACCCTTTTAAGAATTATATTCTAAGTGAAACAATTACTGCCAAGGTACGTGGTTAGCAAAAATTATTCTAAATTATGCGAAAATATATTGTAATCCGCCATATTGTACAGCTTACATGTTAAATTATACATTATGTAGGATAATCGCAACAATAAAAAACATAAAATCCATCTACATAAATAAAATTAGGATAATGTTTTCTTTTTTATTTTGCCAATGATTTATGACGAAGGTCGCGCGTTAAGAGAAATCTTGTTACTCCCATTACGTGTCTGTATTACAAAGCAAAGAGTACTGATTCCAGTTACGTAATAAAACTAGCAGCCAACCATCGCTTCGCTTCGGTTTGTATATATATATATATTAACCCAAGGCATCGTAATTCACACATAATATATATATATATAGCCTATATCCATCGGGGATATTGTCCCTTTCAAATGATGAAAGATTTTTTTCAATAATTGAAGTCGTTCCGAAGATTACCCTAAACATATGAACAAACTTACAAAATTCGGTCTCTCTCTTTATAAGATTACTATAGATTATAGATAGTGGGGTTACTACATAACTTGAAATCATTATGTGGACCGACGTTGTCCTGCCACATAATAATTTCAAGGTATGTTATCAATATCATCATCCTCCTGCCCTTATCCCAAAATTTATTTGGGGTCGGCGCAACATTCATCTCTGCTTGCGGTCATCTCAACATTCACTCCCTTCCTAACCATATCCTCCTTCACACATTCCATCCATCTCCTCTTAGGTCTGCCTCTCCCCTTGTAACCGTACACTTCCATACTTAATGCCTCCCTTACGATGTTACTTTCATCCCTACGCATTACATGTCCGAACCAGGACAAGTGATTTCCTCGCAAATTTTCGGTTATTGGCGCTACTAATAATGTACTCATTCCTAATCTTATCCATTCTTGTCACACCACACATTCATCTCAGCATTCGCATCTTGGTTGCATGCAGCCGTCTTTCATCATAAGGTATGTAATGTATATAAACACTTTTAAAAAAAAAAAATTATACCAAATTCAATATTCGGGTGTTACGGGGGCCCTACCAAGATCTTCGGGGCCCATGCCAACCTCACCTGCAAGCTGATATACCTACAGGTTAACGGACGAGGGTCTGCCGTAGGCTTTCCTCTCGGGGTTGGGAGGTCGGATGGCAGTCGCTCCCATAAAAGCCGTTTATGGGAGTTTAGCGGTTAAGGAGTCGACCCTACGATCGAGAGGTCCCGTGTTCGAATCGTGGCTATTACATTACCGACGTGAACCCACTCCTAACACAAGCAATTTAGCTTAGCTGGAGGGGTTAGGGAGAATATTAGTAAATTCGATTACTAATATTCTTTAAAAAAAAAGAGGAGGAGAAGGTAAGCGGTCCCCGGGTTCTGAAGTGTAAGCCTCGGATGCAACCGGGAACTAACGGAAACACACTAAAATGATGGTGGCCAAATTCAATATTCATATTTAAGGCAGGACAACTTTCTGACGGCCCGCAACGTGGCTGTATTAAACAGCCCGTTAAAAGCGATGGCCGTCCGAGTCATCAGGGGGTATCGCACGATCTCCGTCGAGGCGGCATGTCTCCTAGCCGGGACCCCTCCATGGGACCTGGAAGCGAGAGCCCTTGCGCTGCTGTACCAGTGGCGCAAGGAGGCGCTGGAGCGGGGCCATAGGCCGGAGCCCCGAGAAATCAGGGCTCAGCGGTCCCTGCTCCGCCAGGAACTCATGGAGACATGGAGGGTGCGACTTGAGCACCCAAGGTGGCGGGAATCCACCATTGCGGTGGTGAGACCGATCATGAAGGAGTGGTTGGAGAGGGACCATGGGGACCTCTCCTACCGGATGTGCCAGATGGTTACCGGACACGGGTGTTTCGGTAAGTATCTGTGGCATATCCACCGGGAGACAACGCCGCAGTGCCAGCACTGCGAGGATCCTGGCGAAGACACGGCGCTCTACACGTTGGTGGAGTACCCTACACACGCCTGCCAACTCACCGAAGCGGGATAAAACCCGACCCCACCAGGCGAGGCCGCGGTGGCGGCCAAAGTCCGCCGGCAACCCTGGGGTTGTCCTTTCGAGGGCTTACCCGGGGTGCCCGGCAACGAACACTTGGGGAGGACACCGTGCGGGGGTATCCGAAGGGATTTCCGCACGTAAAAAAAAAAAAGGCAGGACAACTTACTTCTGTCGGGTCAGCTATGCTAAAGTTGTTAGAGGACACAACTCTATATAAATACACAAATACTAATATACAACTAAGTCCATTGAAATGTTACTTGAGCTTTACATTTTTTAGAGGACGCATTTTATTTTTAGGACAGCTTAACCTAAAGTTTGTGGGGTTGCCGCCCTTGTCCGCCGGCCGCCATCTTGGAAAAAGGGGTGCAAACACTTTTTTTTCGCAATATAATCGGAAACGAAGCAAATACATTGAAGTCATCGTTCTAAAACGGATTTTCACTTGTTAAATCCGACGTAAGTTTCTTAACATCTTATAAAATAATAATAACGCTTATAGTTAAAAATAAAGGTCAATGAACTAACTAAAACACGTTTCATGCAAATAAACATTCTTATTCTTATTCTTAACGTAATTTAGCTTGGAATATTTTTAATAATACGGGTATTTAACGGATAAAATATGTTAACAAAAATTTTCCACGAGTTTCCAATATAATATGGGTGATATTATAAAAATAATGTGAAGAAGGAATTTAAATTGTACTACCGGCTGTACACGTTGAGCCAACGTAGGTCAATGTGTGCTACAAAATTTGAGTCCACCTTATGTAAAAAAGCATACTATAGGACAGATGATTACCTTAAAGACAAAAATGTCTGGCTTGAGCATGGTGCAGGCCCCTCTTAATGCTACAACTATAGCATAATATTGTAGTAGGCAACCTTTTTTTTTTTTTACCATATTTTAACTTTTTTAAATTATTTTAACGTTTAACTTAGGTTAAATTTTTATTTTAACTTTTGTTTTTTTTATATACCTTTATTTATCTTGACACGAGACAAAAATGTACATTCGTCCATATTTAGTCTTAAGAAATCACTATTTATAATATGACGTCTCGAAAATGCCGCAGTGGAGTTTGTTGCGCCGTTTCTTCTCCACTAGGGCCTAGGACGCGGTGGTAAACTTAGTTTTAAGCAGATTTTGACGTCAAAAAGATGTAATTACGTTACACTATTTTGAAAAATAAAGACTTTGACTTTGACTTTGACTTTGACTTTGAGTTTGAGCAATAAGTTACAATACTACTAAACCCCGGTTGCATCCATAAGTGATTTATTTTGGCTTTAATGGGAACGACTGCCGTCTGATTCCCAACGTAGAGAGGAAAGCCAGCGCCAGGGCCTGATCCATCAATCCGCAGGTTGACTGCCTTGCAGGTGAGGTTGGTTTGGACCCCGAAGATTTTGGTCCCATACGCCGTTTTTAGGGTTCCGTTGCCAAATGGCAAAAAACGGAACCCTTATAGATTCGTCATGTCTGTCTGTCAGTCTGTCCGTATGTCACAGCCACTTTGTTCCGAAACTATAAGAACTATGCTGTTGAAACATGGTAAGTAGATGTATTCTGTGAACCGCATTAAGATTTTCATACAAAAATATAAAAAAACAATACATTTTGGGGGCTACCTATACTTAGAACTGAAACGCAAAAAATTTTTTTTCATCAAACCCATACGTGTGGGTTATCTATGGATAGGTCTTCAAAAATTATATTGAGGTTTCTAATATCATTTTTCTCTAAACTGAATAGTTTGCGCGAGAGACCCTTCCAAAGAGCTAAAATGTGCGTGCCCCCCCCCCCTGTAACTTCTAAAATAAGAGAATGATAAAACTTAAAAAAATATATGATGTATATTACCATGTAAACTTCCACCGAAAACTGGTTTGAATGAGATCTACTGAGTAGTTTTTTTTAATACGTCATAAATCGTAAACCGCAATTTACCTTTCATTCAATCAACTCAAATATGTTACCAAGTTTCAACACCATAGTTCTTATAGTTTCGGAAAAAAGTGACTGTGATATACGGACGGACAGACAGACAGACAGACATGACGAATCTATAAGGCTTCCGTTTTTTGCCATTTGGCAACGGAACCCTAAAAAAAACATTATTATGTTACTTGCTGCTACGGAACCCTTCATGGGCGATTCCGACTCGCACTTGGCCGCTTTTTTTAAATGGGCACGTCAATATGACTTTACCTCAGGTGGGAAGCTAAAGGTGAAGTTTCAGGAATAAAGGTCACCATTACAGATACCGATAATGTTCCAATGGTGGCTCCCAGCTTGACAGCCTCATCAGATGCTTTTTCACGCCCCGCTTAAAGGACCCGGGACTGTAGGAAGAAGGAAACACGTGTGCCTAATGTTAAATTGTTATCATATTTATGAGCAAAAATGTTATTTTCTTTATTTTATTTTGCATTATCTCTATGACGTGCTATCTTATTATATCTGTAGATTTCTTGAAATCATGGAGGACTTTAAGAACTTTTCCACTTGATATTCAAAACACAAACTTATTTATTTATGTAAATACATAAATTAAGCGACGGTGCCACGTGCTATGTACTATGATGGCATAAAACCTGCCATATTATTATAATAAGACTATTAGACGTAGATATTTTAAATTACAAATGAGCTCAGATACCACTTCGATAAATTGCGACCAGATTAGACAAGTGGCCATATTTTTTTTCTGATTTGGTTAGGACTTGTATTTAGTGTTAGTCATTTTTGTGGTATAGTAGAAGACGTAGTGACCATGATGAAGAAAGGAATGCTTAGATGGTTCGGACACGTAGAGAGGAAGTACAAAAGAAGATGGACGAAATAGATTTATGAGGCGAGGTTGAATGGGCAACCCGTATAGGTCGATCCAGGCGTATGTATGTTAATCAGGTCGAAGACGACTTCAACAGAAAAGTCTAACGAGTATTTTTGTCTTTCGAAATGAATCTGTAATTCAGTTATTGGAACGAAGTTCCTTATCGTGTGTTACGAAAGGGGGCTAGATGGAAAAAATTAAGACCAAACGACACTTTTTGCTTTTGTAACTTCTGCGCACCGAGCCGCGCATTGTTGTCACGGTCACCATACGTTTCCATAGGGAAACGTATGGTGTCATTGTCAATATTTTCTGTTATGTAAAAAGATACTACGATTTGATTTAATATCTTTAATGTGTTTCCTTGAGGCGTAAAAGTGGTGACCCTGACGTGATGGATATAGTTTGTGAATTCGCTAATGAATAGGAGTTGACGAGTACGACGAGGAGTTTCAGTTTCTGAAGAACTTTTCAAAAGCGCGTAAGTCAGCGGCTTATGATCAGTAAAAATTATCAGTTAAATTAAGTCCCGCGCATCTACAAGAATAGACAGACAGAGTGCATATATATATATATATATATGTGTGTGTGTGTGCGTATGTGCATTTACAACTTCGTTCCATCCGGGTGTCCCTTGACACCTCTCAAGTATTTTTTTTTTAATATTTCAGTGCTTGTTTTTAGTGGTTTTTTAGTTTCTGAAGTCGGTTTTATATCTTTATTAAAATTTTACTTATTTCTACCTTTTTAGTGAACGTTATTTAATTCATGTGAGTCCACCCGCACCCGGGAGCCAAACCATACCCGGCTCTAAAAGATTTTTTACAAAGTAGCTACTGTAAGTTGCCTTGACTGTCCTTTTTCTTTATCATCAGACCCTTAATGACAGTCACAACCCACCTAGGTGTAAAGTTCTCATCAATACAAATTAATCGAGCCCAAACATCGGGTAATTGCTATAAATCGTTGAAGACTTAACTCGACTGTCTTCTGGCTTTATCATCAGATCGACTCATTTCTAGTAGTCTTCATTAAATAGTAGTGCTTTAAATACTTAATGAAAAAAATAACAAAAGCACTAGTTGCCACTACGATTTTCGAAGGTTCCCCTCGAATTCTCTGGGATGCACTCATCAGATCCTGGTTTCCTTATCATGGTACCAACCTTGGGATATCTCATGTCCAAAAAAAACAAAACAAAATCGGTTCATAAGCGAAGAACTTATCCGCGAACACACAAAAAAAAATATACGGTTGAATTGAGAAACCTACTCCTTTTTTAAGTCGGTTAAAAAAGGTAAAGTATGTTTGTAAGTTTGTATGTAGGGGGTAATCTTTGAAATTATCTGATTTAGAGAATTATTTCGGACGAACGAAGTCGTGGAAGTAAGGAAATAAGAAATAAATAGCTTGATATAAAGTTAGTGGTGATACCTACCTGTATTTTATATTAACCTTGAGAGTTATCGTTTTCATATGACTCTTTTATTAGAATTACCTACGTCAAATCACACCACCATCTTTTTGACATAAAATATGTGAAATAGGCAGACAATGTATAGCTTTATTGTGGTGTTCGTGACTCAGTCAAATTTCAGAATTTAAAAAGATGTTTAGCCTTATCTAGGGTTCCGTACGGGGGTTATAAACATTTGCTGCTAGTAGTTTTTTTTATAATCATTACGTCAATTGACTGTAAATGTAAACTGTAAAACCAATTGGCTTTATGGTAAGAAGCTAGATTGTAGTCCAGAAGATATGGGCAACCATTCCAGATGCTGACCTTGAAATTTTGCCGCCCCTACCGACTTCTGCAATGAGTCAGTTTCTAGATTATTTATACAATCTATGAACACAAGAAATTATTATTCTGTGATATAGATATAGTTAGTTAAGTTTGCACAAGAAATAAGTTTTTTTTCGCATCGCAATTATGTACAAAAAATACATTATTGACGTGACAACGTCTTATAATTCGATGGAGCCGGCTGCACGCACGAAAAAACATGACGTATGCGGCGTTACCTCACTCTGAGGCGTTCCATTTAATATGACGTTGTCACGTTCAACTATCGTCAGTAAACCGACTTTACAGACAACCGATTTTTTAGCTTGCACTAAGATGCGAAACCCTTCGTATGAGTCCGACTCATATTTGACCGATTTTTTATACGACTAAAGTGAAACTCATCTGATGGTAAGCAGAAACTTTAGGAGGTATATAGACATAAATAGGTTTAACTGTTTTTATCGCTGTACTATATCTTTATGTGTTTGTTTGAGTATCACACAAAAACTACTTCTTCGGTTTTGATTAACTTTTTGCGTTCAAATGTTTATGATTAGATGGCAGTAGCGTATATAATATGTAAGGCTTGCAAATAAAAGCATGCAGATTTGAATCATACTTGTAACACTAAGTAGTTGACTAAGGGATAGGAATATGGGTATAATAAACCCCCATCTACCTCTCTTGGCATGTATAATAAACCCCCATCTACCTCTCTTGGCATGTACCTGAATGAGTAAGTAAAAAAATAGAAATAAATAAGTATATAAATAAATAGGAGGTTGTCTTTTAATTATAAGTATAAAGGTTATTAGTGGAATCTGTCAACAGGTAATAAAATGTAACCGGCGATAATAAACTTGAATTAATAATTCCTGTTTTTTATCAATTTTCTTTGACGCACCGCCTTATACCTAGTTGATTTTTTTTACCTGTAAAATATATATAAAACAAAGTTGGGTTAGGTGTGATACCCTTTATTTTATGAAAATTGGTCCACCCGTTCTCGATAACTCGACCGATTTTAATGTACTTTGATTTGTAGATTTGTCTACAGTCATTTTGTGTTTTTTTTTTGCGGTAATCACAACAGTTGATGCCCCTTTGGCTAGCGGGAGTGGTTATGTCCGACTCGAACTGACCAAAACCGCACGCTGTCCCGGTTCTCCAATGTAAGTTGGCGCTATAGGGTAATTCCCTCACACCTCGGCTGACCCTGGGCTACCCACGGCTTTGAGATGGGCCCCTCGGGATACTACTAGCAATTAGGATAATTAAAAATATGAGACATTCCCGAAATAAATTCAGCTGATAAGGTAAACCAACATAACTTGAGTGTTAGGCGGAACGAAGTTTGCCGACTCAGCGAGTATTATTATAATTATTACTTCAATAAGTTTGTAAAATGAAAGAGAATTTCGTTACAGAATCGACAATTATATTTAGTTATACTTAATAGATGTCACCATTGACGACCTCTGTAGCGTAGCGGTACAGCGTTCGACTGCTAAATCGCAGGTCGCGGGTGCGATTCCCACTCAGTACAAATATTTGTGTACATGAATATGAATATTTGCATTGGTCTGGATGTTTCTATGTATAAGATGTATGTATTTACCAAAAAAAAAATTTATAATGTATGTATATCCGCATTCTAGAACCCAATTCACAAGCCAGTTAAGCTATGCTTACTTTGGGTCTAGATAGCGCTCTGTAGAATGTTGTAGAATATTTATTTATTTATTATTTATATTTATTATCATCACAGCGTCAGTCCCAGTTGCATCCAAAGTTTGTACTTTGGAGCCCGGGGTCCGTTCTCCCACTCATTCTTTCTCTTGATTTGGCATTCTTGGCTTTGCCAGAAGCGACTGCCGCCTGACCTCCTAACCTCAAGAGGAAAACCTGCACCAGAGCCTCGTCCATTCATTAACTCATTTGTCTATAGCTTGGCGAATTCATGCGTGACACTTCCATGGTTTGCGCCGGACGTCGTGACCTGACGGCCATGCTGCGCGCACGTTTTACCACCCTGCTTTATGCCCCTCATCAGTGTCACATATCAACTTACCAGGCTATAGTTTCCGTTCCATTCCAAATTCGAAATTAAAATTCATTCCTGCTTCACCCAGTAACCGTGACATCAATTTTCCTCAAAAAAGCTTGTCTAGTAAACATAAAAGTTAATGATCGTATGTCACGCAGATGTGAGCTTAAACTAATATGCTTTTAAACTAAATTAAGAAATTAGTAGGATCATTATTCTGTTTTTTTATTTTATGTTATCTTAACAAATATAACAAGTCATTAAGTTCTATTGAGAAGACAAAGCCATTTGTAAAGAAGTTCTGTTTTAATTTATTTGAAATTGTAATTTATTTGATGTTTTAATCGATTACTAACATTCACTTACAATTTTATATCGTTTCTTGACATTTTAACAAAATTAATTAGTCTTGTGACATTTTAATACTTACTATAGATTATGCCTATACGAAATCATTGTACCTATATAATTAGCTTGGCATATATTTCCATGCCACACACAGGCAGAATATATTATTTACTTAAATAAAAATAAAAACCGGCCAAGTGCGAGTAAATTTTTTATATGTGAGTTGATTGAATGAAAGGAAAATTGCGGTTTACGATTTATGACGTATTAAAAAAAACTACTTACTAGATCTCGTTCAAACCAATTTACGGTGGAAGCTTTATTTTTCTTTGTTTTATCATTCTCTTATTTCAGAAGTTATAGGAGGGGGCGGGGGGGGGGGGGACACCTTTTACCACTTTGGAAGTGCCTCTCGCGCAAACTATTTAGTTAAGAAAAAAATGATATTAGAAACCTCAATATCATTTTTGAAGACCTATCCATAGATGTACATGTATGGGTTTGATGATAAAATAATTGAGTTTCAGTTCTTAGTATGGGGCCCCCCCAAAATTTATTGCTTTTTTTCTATTTTAGTGTGAAAATCTTAATGTGGTTCACAGAATACATCTACTTACCAAGTGTCAACAGCATAGTTTTATAGTTTTGAAAAAAAGTGGCTGTGACATACGGACGGACAGACATACAGACATGACGAATCTATAAGGGTTCCATTTTTAGCCATTTGGCTACGGAACCCTAAAAATCGATTCCCGCTAAGTGCAAATATTAATAAATTTGCATTAGTCTAAGTTTTTCTATGTATATTGTATGTATTTACAAAAAACGTAACTAAGTATGTTTAACAGCATTCTAGAGCCCTTATTACAAGCAATGCTTATTTTGAGTAGTATCCCAAAATATGATGTAAGTACTAGTTGCCCGCTAGCTGCTAGATGAAGGCTTCACTAGCATGGAATACTGAACCCTTCCTAAAGTAGTAGAAAAGTAACCTATGTGCTATTTTTGATTATAGTCAATCTCTATACCCAATTTCAGCCAAATCTGTTCAACTATTTAAGAGTAATTGACTAACACACATCCAGATATCTTCACAAACTTTCATGTTTATAATAATAGTAGTATAGTATACTAGTATGATTAATTTTATATTTTATTATTACTAGTATGATGAATATTTTTTATATTTTAATTAATATCATACTTTAAGTAAATAAAGACATTTAATGTAAGTTTTACCATGTAATACCATACTTTAGGTAAATAAAGAGATTTAATGTAAGTTCTACCATGTAATACCATACTTTAAGTAAATGAAGACATTTAATTTGATAAATTCAATCGCATAAGTGGTTTTAGAGTTATAGACACACTTGCGTGTATTTAGACAAGATATTATTTCGTCTTAAGATAATATAATTTGCATACTAGAAATATGTAGCTATTAATTAACTGAGGATAGAGTGGTTTTGTTTTATCTTTATGATGTTTTATCATCTCATCATTGTTATGTATGTATGTATTTTATCATTAATAATTTTTACGTTGTATTTGTTTTGCATAATGTCAGCTGTTGCCTGTGGCCACAACCACATAGAATTCTGATCTCGTTCCCGTAAACTATTACAGGGATAAAAAGTAGCCTAGGTTATTACAGATTGTAATCTATTCCTGTACCAAAGGAATATATACATGAGATCAGCAGTTAAGTTTGATAACGGATTTTAAGTCGTTATCCAAATGAATACTGATCTTATTAGCAAGTGATGTAGTAAATTGTTGACGAAACGATCTGTTGATGTAATGAACTATTGAGCTCGTAACTTATTGATGCAGTAAACTGTTGGTCTTTTAAAACTGTTGACGTAGTGGTGTTGACATATTGTTGAGCTAATGAACTGCTGATCGCATGTATGTATTCCCCCACCAAGAACCTCGGAGCTAAAGCAACCTCGCCTGCAAGCCGGTACACCTGTTGATTGACGGAGGAGGCTCTGGTATAAGTTTTCAAATCATTGCTGAATTTACTGTAATAATGACGACCTCTTTGGCGTAGTGGTAGAGCGTTCAACTGCTAAGTCAGATATAATGTGTTCGATGCCCGCTCATGCAATTATGTATATTTACTTTAGTTTTTTGGAATTTCTATGTTTAATATGTGTGAGTTTACTAATCTATGTATATTTATCCGAAAACTATAACTATTAATTAACTAACTATTAACCCTAATCTATTTAAGGTGTGCTATGCTTACTTTGGATCTACATAGTACTGTGTAGAATGTCCTAGAATATTTATTTATTTAATTGAGTTACATTCAAACGATTTCGTTAGGTTAGCCCCGCATATGTGTTTCAAATCTTGCGAAACCTTTTTTAACTACTTTTGCCAAACTGATTGTTATGAAATAATTAATAAATATTCTAGGACATATTGCACAGTGCTAACTAGACCCAAACGAAGCATAGCTTGTAAAATGGGTTCTGGAATGCGGATAAACCTACTTAGATTTTTTAAATCATTATATTGCTATATATAACATTAAAATACACATGGCAAGCATGTTCCATCGTCGACAACATCATCACTTACCAACGAGTGAGATAGTGGTCAAACGCGAACCTATCGAATATATAAAAAAAGCAGTGGCACTCCGGGAGTGCCGACAGAAGTGATAACTTGAACAATTACGTGTATTTTTTTTTATCATCATCATACATACCCATATCTCTTCCTCCCTCCATCCTTCCATTCATCCATCCATCCAATAATTGTAACTAATCCAGTAATTACGCGAATGTCACACATTGAAATAAAACTATTTTTTAACGGATTCTATCGCGGCCATGGTCACGGGGTGGCTGCTGAAAAGCAACCAAAACGTCGGGTTCAATGTAGAATATAAAATAACATCAAATAAATCACGATAGAATCCGTTAAAAATAGTTTTATTTCAATGTATGGAAACGTGACGGTAACGCGAGTTCCATGATTTTGTTCACCCAAAAGTGCTCAACGCGCCTAAAGAAGTTGTCCCTTCAAAAATAATTTCCGCTTAGTGTAAATATTTACACTAAGCCGAAATCAAACTCATGACCTTTGCCGTAGCAGTCGGACGTTCTACCGCAACATCACTCAGGTGGCGCACATATTCGGTTTCCGTGACAATACTCTGGATACAGAGAGCATCTCTTCTCTCGATCATCATCATCATCTTGGTGTTGCTCCCGGTTGCATCCGAGGCTTTCACCACATAGAATAGGCCTCCTCCTCGTCCGTCAATCAGCAGGTATACCGACTTACAGGTTGGCTCTCAAGATCTTGGTGGGGCCTCATACAGTCATCCTTCACCAGGAACCATGTGTAGGCTTATGTATTTTATAGGTAGTTTACCTTTTGTCTCTTGTGGAAAGGAAAGTGGATTTATTAAATTTCTCACTCCTCGATTTCACTTCTGATTAATTTCGATGCAGGTTCCAAGACAGTATAACATTTCTTGGGACTTCCCGAGTGTCATTACTTGGTGAGTTCGTGGATCATTTCTGTTGATCCTGGTGTACAGGAGTTAAAGTAGTGGGAAAAAGGGTAGGATTAGTCCCGCAAAAAAGAACCATGTGTATTTTTTAATTAAAGTTGTTTTTGTAAAGTATAAAGTTGTGATAGTGGAATATTATGAATAATTTTACCATTTAGCTACACGCCAAGTGCTTGTTGGACTAGTTTTTAGGTGCCGCGGTAGTGAGAAAGAGAAATAACGCATTGATATGTTGTCTTTTTCATTCTAATCAGTTTTAATGAGATAGATTCAAGATGTAAATTTTATCTATAAATGTAGATATGATTAGATAACATTTTGCTTAAGTTTTTTTTTATTCGTCACTTTACTTGTAACTTTTAAATACTTATTAGATACTGTCAAGAAGATAAGTGATTACTTTAACTATTGAATCTTCTTCTTTATCCACACGCCGAACAATCGTTTATTTTACGGGACCGACTGCCTTATATCTTCGGGGCTCAAGCCAACTTCATCTCCAAGCCGGTATACCTGCTCCTTTTGGGGTTGGGAGGTTAGCCAGTAGTAGCTCCCATAAAAGCTGTATAAGCCAACCCAAAAGGAGGAGGCAGGGTAAGCGGACCTCGGCCTCCAAGGTGGAAGACTCGCATGCAACCAGGAATATCTAGATGGGTCCGCAGCTCTGCCGGTGCTGAGGTCGGCGTCGGAGGTCGGCATCGGAGGTTGGTTATCGTATTTTGGTAATATCTCCGGTTCTACATAACCAATTGCAATCAAATAAACGACTGATTTAAAGTCTGCCCGAGACCTTTGTAATAGAAGAACACCGCAACAAAATCCATTCAGTAAATTGTGCGTCAATCGCGAACAGACAAGAGTTAGAAAAAAAAAGTGTTCTGAATCGTTCATTTAACATTATTCAACTTTACCACGTATTTCTTAGTTTCACTTCGTGTCTGTGTTTCTGTGTTTCTGTGTTTCTTTCCCTCTGAAGCCAAAAATTTACATTCGACCACTTCTGATCACCCTAAAGCTCTGAATTTTTTTATGTAGGCTAATGCCACCTTACATTTTCATATTAATTAATCATCAGAAATAGTCAGTAGTTAATGAAAAAAAAAAACTTTTTAAAAACCACGTTTTCTAAAAAACGTGGGGTGGGCGCTTTAATCCTTTAATGTATCGTTTTCCTTAGATATTCAATAATTTAAAAATTTCAAAGCGCCCGCCCCACGTTTTTCAGAAAACGTGGTTTTTAAAGTTTTTTTTATTTATTTTACATATCTCCAATGCACAAACACTACTTATTTACAACTTTATAATAGATAGATAGAAGTGAAATTCGATCCTATAAACATCTTAACATTGCATGGCGAGGCCAACGACTCTACTATAATACTACCTATTTATAAGGTTCCATTTAAATTGTAAATATATTATTCAAAATGTTGCTTTGTATAGCGTGGGATTTTACAAACGAGGATTATAAACAGGCCTATTTTATATTGTGTTTTATATAAAATGGGTTTAATTTAATTTGTGGGTGTTATTATGTCCAATTAAAATGCGACTAGTGAGTTATTTACTTGCTGCGTGTTACTTGTACTGGTAGCTTCTTTCTTATTTACTCATACCTATGACTGTATATGTTCGAAAGGGCAGGTAGGAATGCATGTAGGCGGTAACATTCCTCTGTATTTTAGCCCAAGTTATAAGGGATAATACTATTGCTTTCGAACGGAAACTTTTTCAGAGTCAATATGTTATCTGTTATAAGGAGAACAGTTCTATGCACGATACTGCCTGGAAAAAGGTATCTGGTATCTTAATTAGCCAACAACCATTTAAATATAACAAATTATATTTAAGTGGTGGTTTGCTATCAAGCTTGCATTTAGTCAAGTTCGGGGAGGTAGAGTTTTTTCGAGAACTCAACATCTAACATATTATAATTAAAAAGTTTTTTTTTTATACCCTAATCAAAACTTTATTTAGTAAAAAAAACAGGATGGGGTACGGTGGTGGGGGCAGATCATAGCCCTTATGACCCCATTACATCTACGCCTGTATAAAACGTAAAATATGAAAACTAAATGTACTAAGTATAACAGAAATTATATTTTTGATTAGATTATTAATTGATTAGATCTTAGATCTACACTGCTGAAAACGTAAAAGTTACAGATTCTATTACTCATATTAGTTCTATTTCTGCTGCCGTAGTTAAATTACAAATAAGTACTAATTAAAACAAACTTCATACAACCTAAATACCGAGCACGAATCCTAACCTCGTTCTAGGTATTTATATTTAAACCTAGCTGCGGCTGATCAAGGTAAACAAAATTATATATAGAATAATATTTACTAGTTTTAGTACGTCATTTTCGGCTTTTGTATGCTTAAATTACCATAAACAAGCTATATATTTAAAAGTAGAACTGGGTTGACAGTTTAACGTCAATGTGGATAATAATATACCTACTTAATAATGAACACCTTGTCTATGGTTCGGTGTTGATTGGCTTCAATGTTTTTGTACAACTTTTTTCAATAATATACATATATTAAATTTGATTCATGAACTTCTATTTCTTTAGCCTGTGCTATCGGGATTTTTAGCAAGAAAACCCTTGTGAAGCATTCAGGGTAAACCAAATCACACATTTCTCATTTTTGAATTAGCTTTTCATAGTAGGAAGCAATCCTATTATTTCTATGTATACCAGACAAGCTGTTTATTATAGAACAGAAAATGTCAAGGCTCCTGGGTGAGGCTGGAATTAATTTTGAATTTCGAATTCGGAACGGGGCGTATAAACTAGATAAATGAGTCCTGTGTGCGTATTTTCATTAGGTAACCATCTAATGAATTTTGACCCCTATTTGTATGATAGCTTCAAAAGTTGCACATTGTTGCTGGTCAAGTCGTGGTCTTATCATACTTACCAAATTCTTTGTTCCGTACAACCAGTCGATTATTATTATTCGTTAGTTTCATCATCTTCATTAGTTACAACGAAGAAAATTGATGTCGCAGACTCGTGTGAATTTAGTTTACATAACTATATTATTGGCAAATATACAATATAGATAAGTGTTATCCAAATATTCCAATAACAATAGAACTGTTTTTAGACTAGCTGTACGACGAAGTTTTTTATGACCGACTGATCTGGAAAAACAAGATCTGGTGAAACGGGAATCTGGTAAAATAGGAATTTGTTAATTTGTTTTATATTTGTTTTATATTCTAATGTATATAACTAAGCAAGCTTATCCTTTCGAGGGCTTACCCGGGGTGCCCGGCAACGGACACTTGGGGAGGACACCGTGCGGTTTTAGTCGATACACGACATAACCACCCCCGCTGGCCGGCGGGGGGGGGTATCCGAAGGGATTTCCGCACGTAAAAAAAAGAAGCTATTTGAAACAAAAATAGTGTCACGGTTCCTGGGTAAGGCGGGCATGAATTTCGAATTCGGAACGGGACGCAGAAACTACATAAATGAGTTAATGAATTTTGACATCTATCTGTACATACATTTTGACAGGGATAGCGCATTCTTTTGTAAGGTCATCTGTATGACAACTACAAAAAGTTGGTGGTCCATTAGTGGTGTTTCGTGATACCAATGTTTTTATTTCATACAGTCAGGTCTCGTAGTATACCTACAGAGAAGTCATTGGTGTAGACCACAATTGTAACTAAAATAATCTGCATAACTTTTATGGTATTGTAACTATTTATTACTTATGTAACGCGGGCTATTCCATATTCATCAACATTTAGAAGGCTTTTGGTTTGAATGTTCAGTTTAGTGCGAATTATTACAAAGATATCTTTATATCTCGTTCAATTTTGTAATATTTACACAAGAGTGATAAGCAGTTTTGTTATTCTATCATCTAATACCTATAAACGAATAATTCGTATTATGAGAGTAGTATGTCTTACAGCACAAATAAAGGAAAAAATCGAAAAATAAAAACGTTGTAATTTTAAAGTGAATAAAGAGATAATAATCCCTCCTGACCGTATTCGGCCACAGCAACTTGCCATTAACTATGGAGCCCTTCGTTGGTGCACTCTTATCAGGTGACTGACATAGTCTATTTTTGATGCGCATGTACGACCACATACGCTACAAGTCAGTACTCCTCCGACGTAATTATATTGTATGGCCGCAGGTGGGCGAGCCTTGAGCTCGTCACGTTTTGCATGGAGCTCTTCTATCCACCTCCTCTCAAACTCAGACAACTTGGTGTGTACGGTGTGCCTCTACCGTGGTCGGTCCGCCGCCATTGCCTCCCACTGTGACGGATCCAGATCACATCGCTTCATGTGTCGTCTCTTAAGCACATCTTTGTACCGCATGAATTGGCCGCCTTGTTTACGCTTGCCATCCTGCAGTTCAGAGATCGAAGATGCGCTTCGTCACTCTGTCATCCGACGTTCGAGAGACATGACCGCACCACTGAACCTGACGTCTCATTAGATAGACCTCGATTCCACCAACATTTGCCCGTCGTACCACTTCCGTGTTTCGAATACGGTCCGAATAGTGGATGTTCATAATGTCGCGGAGGCATTTGAGGTGGAATCTATCCAATGTACGGATATGTTTTGATGTTATGGTGCTGCCCAGATATCTGAATTGGTCTACCTGCTTAAGTGAGACGTCTCCAAGTTTTATGTCAGCAAGGGACACTATTCCACGTTTAGGCCATCACTTCGGTCTTTTTAACGTTGATTTTAAGGCCAAATCTGCGACACAACTCATCAAGTCTCGACATAAAGGATGTATACATAGATACATAGTTATCCAATTAGAATAGGCTTCTGAGTTGTATGGACGCTCATACAATTTAGAGGTCTAGCTTAATTGGCACCAAAATATAAGGTATACAGTTTTGTACGGAACCCTCAGTGCACGGATCCGACTCGCACTACATCGGTTTTTTTTATTTATTTTAGGTAGGCTTGCAGACTAATAACAATTTATGTATTACAGTGTGATAACAATATTGCTAATTACAAGGCTACATAAGTTTAATTGAGATTGAGGGCGTTCTAAGGAAAGGCCAGGTCAAAAGGGTTTTTTTTTTTTTTTACGTGCGGAAATCCCTTCGGATACCCCCCCGCTGGCCAGCGGGGGTGGTTATGTCGTGTCTCGACTAAAACCGCACGGTGTCCTCCCCAAGTGTCCGTTGCCGGGTACCCCGGGTAAGCCCTCGAAAGGATAACCCCAGGGTTGCCGGCGGACTTCGGCCGCCACCGCGGCCTCGCCTGGTGGGGTCGGGTTTTATCCCGCTTCGGTGAGTTGGCAGGCGTGTGTAGGGCACACACGACACGCCTCCGCCACGGCCTGCTTCTGTAAGGACGGCGAGTCGGCCAACTGCCGTCCTCAGGCCCCGATCATGGAGGTCGGTAGTCCCGGGCGTAGATGAGTCTGCGGCGTCCTAAATGTATAAATGTGTAAATGTATAAAGGCGACTGCGATGTTACACCGACTCAAATAATTAGGACAAGGGCAGGTGGATGATGATATATTTCTTTTAAATGTATTTTAGTAATAACATTAAAACCATTATTAAATAACTAGGAATTCAGTGCAGGGTGCGACTGAAAGAAATTGAGCTGAGCGAGCAGGACTCTTACTTGAAAACAAGACATCTTACTACGGTCGCGCACTTAGCTAAGGCCGCGCGCTCGTGAAACTGTTTTTCGGTGATTATTCCTCAATGGTACATCGGACATGAACCATCTCGCTTTAAAACACTCCTTAGTGTCCGTGGTAAATTTGGTCAAATTCGCGCGAGTGGTTACGGAGGAGTTCAGCCACCAACAAACGGCTATGCCGGGTATAAGAGCTTCGCTCGCTCAGCTCAATAAATTAGTCCATTGTAGTCCATTGCTGGACATAGGCCTATTCCAATGTGCGCCACAGTCACTTTGACTGATTTTGGCATTTAGGGACTACCGTCTGACCCCCCCAACCCAAACTTGCCCCAGAGTCTCGTTAATCAGCAGGTGAGATTTGCTTCGACTCCCAAAGATCTTGGTGGGCTATTATTGGGTACCAAAACCCCAGTGTTCATATAATAGTTAAATAGTAGGCCATATGATTATTTACCATCTTGCTAGTGCAAAAAAAATCTAGATTTCGCCCTAAGTGATCTAGTTACTTATTGACTATGCTGAGATGCGATTTCACGGTTAGATAAGACCTCCGTGGGAATAGCTTTCACCATCTCACACTAACAGGTGCGTAGTTCTTGTGTCATCCGTTAGTAAGAACAATTGGTTCATTCTTTAGGGTTGCGTTGCTTCGAAAATATTACAAATAAATGAAATTGAATTGTCTGTTTGGAAAATTAAAGTACAAGCTTTTTAGTGAATAGATATGACTGTATATACTCATACAAAAACCAATTTTTTTTTCTTGCTTTTCTGTCTATTTGACTTGGCTACTCTCTGAAACGGCTGGGCCATTTTGACACGACTTTCACTCGCTAATTAAAGCGTATTAGTTGTTCCTTGTTGTATCCAAGGCTTTCACTTCGCTTATTTTGCCTCCTCCTTTTGGTTTAGCTTATACGGCTTACGGCTCCCGAACCCAGAAGTAAAACTTACGCCAGAGCCTCGTCCGTCAATCAGTAGGTGTACCCGCTTGCAGGTGAGGTTGGCTCGGCCCCGTAGGTTTTGGTGGCGTCCCATACACTCCATACACATATCATCATCTTCATATCAGCCGTAGGAAGTCACTGCTGAACATAGACCTCCCCATTGACTTCCATTTAGACCGGTCTGTAGCGGCCTGCATCCACCGAGTCCCTGCGCTCTTTACCAAGTCGTCTGTCCCATATGCAATGAATAAATTTTATCTTTTATTTCTTTACTTCAATCTCCTGTTTGCCAACCTTATATGAACAACCTCTTACCAGTCACATGCTGTAATTATAAAGTCTTTAAACTTCTCCGCATTGTTTAGTATTTCCGAACGATATCGATTAGATTTTCGCTTTTCACTCGATTTAACTACCTACTAGATGGAAACTAACTTGATAGTTATCTCACGGGATTGCAGCAATAACAACACTTTCAATAGCAAATGCAAATTTAGCAAATATTGTGTTCCATGATTTACTGCATATCTACTTCAATAGAAAAAATTAAAGTTTGTTCGTGTTTTATGATCTGCAGTCGGGATTTTCGGGTGCAAAGCGAAACGGTTCAGCTAATGTAGAATAATTTTAAATCGGAAAAAGTCAAGCCAGGACGGGACTTGAACCCGCGAGCAGTCCCTTTCTAGGGGAAATACTCTGACCAATTGAGTTGACACATCCTACAATTACCTGGTCGCGAGTTCAAGTCCCATCCAGGATGTTGACATTTCCGAATAAAATTCATAGGAAAAGTCAGCATACTAATTACTTCAATATTTAATTAAATTGATTTGTTGTGAAATTAGCAGGAAAGCAGGTATACAATGTACATATACTTCACGTCTGGATATTTCCGAGGGGGTAGACAGGGGGTATTAACACTTACATGTACCCAATTATGTACGTTTTTCGATCCCATGTTATAGGAGGCGCACCCAGGGTTGTCAACAGGGAACATTTTAATGAGCCAACAGCTCATGAAATATTAATTTTTTTGTCCATCAATATAGAGTTCATCGTTCGTTATCATTCCATAAATTATTACAAAACTTCAAATATATAACAAATTATAAATACGTAAACCTAAAATGAAATAAATAATTAAACAATCAAGTAATATTCCAATTTAATGAAAACATACACTACCGCTCGTTCATTTATGGTTTCTAGTTTGTTGAAACTACATTCATTATTTTTCTTTCCTCTCGACTCTTTAGGCTATTAACAAAATAATTGAAAAAATAAAACTATTACTCACCGAGTCGAGTTCTTCATAATCCACTCCATGCGGTTGCGTTTCATTCTGGTGCGCTCGCCACATCCTCAAACCATCCTTCTTCACTAACCCCTCCTGTTTCTTCAGTACCAACTTCAACTGCTTTCCGAACGCTTCCAGGTCTATTCTATGAACATCTAATTCCTGCCCTTCTACTAACTTCTCCATATCACTTAATACACTGCCACTGTCACTGGTTTCACTGGAATTCGACACATCAAATTCTACACTTACTGTGCTATTAAGATCTCCTATTATATCAACATCTTTTATATTCTCTTTCGCTTTGACAAACATCTCATCGTTAAGCAAAGAAGGTGGACTGGTTTCAGTCTTCCAACGGTGGTCTTTTGTGACTTTTTCGTGTGGTATTTTGTTGGAGTTCCCCGTGTGGGAGTTGCCATGGTGGTTTGTGTAGATGTGCCGTCGGGATAGGTGGTGGGTTAGCTGGACCAGGTGGTATTTTGGGACCATAGAGTGGTGGTCAACGTGAAAGACGTTTCGGAGTTCGTCTGCCGTCATGTGCTCGTGTATCTGTAACAATTAAGAAAATAGTTTTGTTAAACACTTTTTCAATAATATTGTGATGGGCGAAGAATGGCAGATAGATGGCAAATTAGGGTGGTAGTTGAGAGTTCAACTGCAGGCTCGATTCCCGATCATTACAAATATTTCCATTGTTCTGATTTTTTCTATGTACCTAATTTATAATAATGTGCCTACAGCACAACCTATGATTTGTTTGGGCCTAGATATTATTATTCTTCTACACCGGAGAGTGAAGTCGTCTTATATATGTACGTATGAAAGTACTGAAGGAATTTTAGATCACTCTTGTCTTTATTTCTAAAGTTTAAATAGAGAAGTATAGCCTGAATGTTTTCTTCAAATTCAAAATATTTATTTTCGGTTTACGGAGATGGATTGTGTTAGTAAAAACTTATAACCGGTGTGAGTATGAATCTACAATTATTATATGAGAGAGTTCATAGGGGCGGAGTTTATTGTCGTGCAAGAAAGTACAGTGACCCCAAGATGTAACTCGTACAATAGTATCGAATTACAAGTGATACGATATATAAAGGTTTTCAAGGCTTAGCCTTTGAACAAAGGGATGTAATTCATTCCTTCGAATAAGCAATAACAGGTTGAGTTTCTCGACATTGTAATTACGAGGGCGGAGTCCTAATTTCTTAAAATAAACCAGTTATCAGGCACGTAAGATCCAATCAAGGATAATTTTTTGATCATAATCAGAAATCTTTAAGGCGGAAGAAGAATTATTTTTATATATTCCTGTGCCTGATTATCTTACAACATATCTCACAAATTATATTTGCAATCCCACGAAATCAGGTGTAAGTTTATTGCCTTCAGCCGGGCAGTTTTTGGTAGGGTGTATACGGTGTACCATAGCGCCCTGTCTTCAGCTTGCCGCATCCAGCATTTGCCCGCATTAGGGGAGACCTATGTCCAGAAGTGGACTACAATAGGTTGATGATGATGATGATACGGTATACCAACACCTTTGACGCCCAAGAAAACCTCACCTGCTAGTTGATATAATTGCTTATGAATAGACAAGACTCTGGCGCAGGCTTTTCGCTCGGGGTTGGGAGGTCAGGCGGCAGTCGCTCGCGAAAAACCAACGTACCAATCAAAAACACTAAACGGATTCCAGACCCCAAAGTGGAAACTTTGAACGCAACTAGGAAATCGTTTTGAAGATGATAATGAGATTTAACCTCAAATTTTGAACTACGCCAATCCCTAGATCGGAATTCCTGAAAATTCCTACCTCCTTCAAATACTGTTAAGCATTTTAATCAGTAGCTTTTGAAGGTATTTCAGTGGTCACCTGGGAATTATTATAATCATTATACACATAAACATAATAACCCTATTTCCACTAGTTTACAATCAGCAAACACAATCATATTTCTCAATCTAACCGAAAATAGGGCCAGAAAAAAAAAACAAATAGTACAGTACTAAAGTTATATGCAGCCGTGGCCCAAATATAGCGAACATGACTCAATATTACGCGCAAATCTGGAGATATGTCGAGAAAGGACCGACAACGTGAGTATTATTGACCTCCGCCAAGGTTTTCGAGTTCGCACGTTGACATTCAGACAAAATGCCACCAATACGGATGTAGTAGGTACCTGTCATTGAGTGTGTAGTTTATATTTAAGATTCTGATTTATCGATAGTTGTAAAGCAAAAGGCTAGCAGTGATATCGGCTTTTCTGAAAGAAAAGTACTATCACCTTCGACAAACTGTGAAATATGTGGAGTTGTAGAAGACGTAGATACAACATCATCACTTTCATCACAGTGGTAGTCCTGGTGGTGTCCAAAGTTTTTCGTTTAATTCACACACCCACACACACACACACACGCAAACACACACACATCACATGCACACACTTACACATATATGCATGCTTAATATTAAATTTAGGAATATAATCTTAAAAAGAAAAAAAAGGTTATCTTTATTTTTATTTTTATCCTAGTGTGTGGATCAGTGCCATAATTTTTAAGATACACATGCATTATATCAATATATTTATTATTATTAGGAATTATTTTCCCTCTCTCTAATCCCGACAGTAAGGCCCATTTTTTTCTCTTGTATTCCACCGGCCAGTGAGGGATATGTCGGGTTCGTACCGACTAAAACCGCACAACAAGGTGGCCATAAGGCATTTCCGTCGCACCCCGGCTGACCCAAAGCCATCTTCGGTTTCGAGATGGCCCCTCGGGTTTGGAAATCACGGTGTCCCCGTCTTGCCCCTGGAGAAGGGCGGCGCGCAACGCGCCGCTGCCCGGGCCTGCACTCATGAAGGACGGAAGTCGTTGAGCGACCTCCAACGTCTGAGTTACCTCCGCGCCTCGCGGGCTCTGCGGATCGGGAGAGGCCTGAGACTGTCCCGCATCCGCTCCACCACCTCCATCTTGAGTATTACTTGCTCGCAGATGGAGGCAGCAGCAGCCCACGCGCTCGCGCTCCTTACCATCACCGTGAGCAGGATGTTGAGCGTGAGGACTCCCCCTCCGAAGGCCCGCCTCGGCACCTCCCACGCCGGGCACTCCACCAGCACGTGCAGCCCTGAGTCCTCGCGTGCATGCTAGTGATGGCACTCAGACGTTGGCTCCTTCCAGATCCGACATAGGTGGTCCCTGAAACACCTCTCCTCAGAGATAACCTGTGACAGCCGGTACGAAAGGCACCCGTGTTACCTCTCTAGCCAGTCCTCTATGATGGGTCTTACCGCTGCTACTACGGCGTACCCTGCCTAGCTTCGTCCGTTAAACACTACAACATGTTCTGATATAATGTGTATGGAACCAACATTGGAGAGAAGTTCTACTCAAGAATTGGGAGATGCAACAGTCCGTAGCAATACGGCTTTAAAGATAGTTTGTATATTTATTATTATTGAGCACCTTTCGCTGCTGACTGTACCCGGCCTATATATCTTAAAGATGTGTTTAAATCAATTAAGCAACTCATAACCCTGTCATCCACATTCATTCACACCGGAAACCGAAAAGCAATATGCGTAGGCGCATGAATATTAGAGCAATGTTCAATCATTGTTTGAACCAGTCGGCCTCGTGTCACTGCTCCAGTTATTACATAAATAACACGTTTGATTCCGTTATCTATTACATAATCAGAATAATAGTAATATTAGTTTAATCATTATGAAATTTTGTTTTATTGAAGGTGACATTCAATAGAATTGAGAATTGTGTTTATTTTTTGGGATAGTGGAATAGGTTAATAGAGCTTTGTAAAGTGTTCAGTTACGTTCAGAAATAGTTTTTCTTTTGTTTTTGTAATTATTTAATTATCTGTATAATTACTGCCGGCTATTCCACGTTCTTAGTCATGCATGTAAAAAGAATTGGAAAGAAGAGTTATTGAGAAACTGAAAATTTGAGAATATATTATTAAAAACCTATATAGTGCCAAATTTTTCCTAACTTTTAGAAACAGGATGAACAAAGACAGAGATAAAAATGTGTATGGGCACCACCAAGATCTTCAGAGCCAAGTCAACTTCAACTCTGAGCCGGTACAACTGCTGATTTTCAGACGAGGCTTTGGCTCAGGTTTTTCTTTTGGGGTTGGGAGGTCAGGCGGCAGTCGCTTCCATGAAAGCCGTATTACGTAACTTTTTTTTTATACCACTCAGGTGACAGACAAACTCACGGCCCACCTGATGGGAAGCGGTTACCGTGGCCTATGGACGTGCACAACACCAGGGGTGTCACATTCGCGCTGCCGACCCGTATTACCGATGTAGTAAGCTAACAAAAACGTGAATTAAAACGTAAATCACTTAGATGGGGAAATGAAATCGTAATTAGATCATGACGTAATCAAATATCACTTTCAGAATAGAAGTAATGAGTCTATTAAACGATGTTTACCATGAGAATTACCAGAACAATACCTTAACACAACACAGCTATTGTTCACACCACAAATCTGTCGGTTACATATTTAATTACAATACGAAAACTTTAAACCATTTTTCCTTATGACACCTCTCAACATTCACTTCTAGAATATGGTTCAACCGAAACCTTACCTTAACTCCTTCAATCGAAAGTCTAAATTGAGTTATCGATAAAAACTTAATTCATGAAACAAGAGATTTTAAGATTAATCACGTTAGCACAAGGTCGGAATTCAATTGTAGTGTATCTAAGGGCATGTACGGACTATTTCGAAATAGTGAACTGATCTTGGTAATGAGTCACGAATTGGTCTGAACCGCAAGGTCGTGGTAGAAAGCACTTTTAGGCTTACGTAAATAAGTGCGTGAGCTTTCATTAAAAAAATCGGTTGTCTGTAAAGTTGGTTTACTGACGATAGTTGAACGTGACAACGTCATAAGAAAATACGGATGGAATGGTTGCATTTTTCAAAAGAAAGGAGAATGCCCATTCTTGGTTGCGCTTTTAGACGTACGCGTCAATATTTCAAATGTTAAAAAATAATATTGATTATAGTATGACTTTTCAACACTAAATCGCTTCTAAAGAACTTGGGGTTTGAATTTAACTTATAAAGATATGAAAATTGAATGAATAATCGTTTCCATTTTAATTTAATTGTTACCATTATATAAAATAAACCATTGGCGGTAGAATGCAAATATACCAATCTTTTTAAAATAAAATGGTTAAATAATAATACGTGATAATAATTCGCAATGTGACATTCAAATATATTGCAGTTATGAAATCTTAATATTTCGTGTATGTATTCGTAAATTATTAGTGATAATCAGTTAAAGTTGTAAAATATTGTGTGCTTCAGTTAGCTTCAGGTAGTTTTCTCTTAATTTATACTAGGTATCCCTGTCTTACTAAAACGTCAGTTCAACAGTCTGTGTCACAATATTTTCTTGTTTGTTGTTTGTCTCGTTGTAATAATTTAATTTCTCAATAACCCCAAGTTCTGTTACAATATGCGTTTATATTTCAGATAATTCTTAATGCAGGCTATTTAATGCAGTTTATACTTATGTGACATAGCAAAAAAAAGTGTGCAACCGATTTCCATACTGACATGGGCATTGTCCTTTTAATTTTATTTATTTAACCACTAAGATCGGTTATAAGAATTCACTGCACTTCATACTTGACGAAAACGTAAATGTATTATTGTATAGCAACTGTCCACGCGGACGCATCGCTCACTCAAATAGGAGAGAGACAGATTACGAACGTTGCCGAACGCGGAGGCCGATTGTGCCTCTTTGTCGCTCGTCGCTCACTCAAGTAGGAGAGAGACAGATGTCGGACGCTGCCGGACGCGGAGGCCTATTGTGCCTCTTTGTCGCTCGTTCCGCGCTCTCGCTTGCAAAAGCCTTAAATGGAACGCCTCATTTTTTCGTGCGTGCAGCCGGCTCCATCGAATTATAAGACGTCACGTCAAAAAAGATTTTAAAATGTTTTTTAGGTTAGATGTGTCATTTGTTAGTCTTTATAATCGAAATAAAAACGAGGGGATTATTTATGATATTGACAAAAGTTTGAACAAATGTTGCAATTGCATTAAATCTTTTAACTTTTGAATAATTATTTTATTTTTGGAAAGGCTGAGACTTCAGGCATTTTCCTATATCGTCAAATCTCTATCTTAGCGTTGTTCCCGGTTGCATACGAGTATTTCGTTTCGGAGCCCAGGGGCCCCTTACCTATTCACCTTGGTAGCGGCTGCCGTCGGACACTCTGACTCCTGAGAGGAAGACCTTCACCGGCGGCGGCGTCTCGTCCATACAATGTATGTCCGTATATTTAGAGGCATGTCACAATTTTAACTATTCCTGAAGTTTGTCACAGTAATCTTCAAAAATAGCTTTATTGCACTCTATACTAATATTATACATACAGAGAGAGAACGAATTTGAGGAGTTTGGTTATATGTTTGTGCTAATCTTCGGAACCAAATCTTTCACCATTTGAGAGGTACAGTATCCCCGATGGTCATAGGCTATAAACATAATGTGTTGCTTGACTTTAAAAAAAAAACATATAAACCAAAGCGAGGCGAGGGCGGGTTGCTAGTAAATAATATTCTTGTGAACTTTCGACAATATCATACATTTTATTTGAAATTGGTTTACTTTTTTACAATGTCAATTATTATCGTTTCAAAAAATGATTTACGTATATAATGAAGCTGGTAATTGAATCTATTCTGCAATTTATGTAATAGTATTAATAGTTATTTGTACTTGCGCTGGCGCATGATCAGAAAAAAATACGTTTTTAGGGTTCCGTTGCCAAATGGTAAAAAACGGAACCCTTATAGATTCATCATGTCTGTCTGTATGTCACAGCCACTTTTTCCCGAAACTATAAGAACTATGCTGTTGAAACTTGCTAAGTAGATGTATTCTGTGAACCGCGTTAAGCGTTTCACACAAAAATAGAAAAAAAACAATAAATTTTGCCCCCCCCCCCCTTACTTAGAACTGAACTTCAAATTTTTTTTTCATCTAACCCATACGTGTGAGGTATCTATGGATAGGTCTTCAAAAATAATATTGAGGTTTCTAATATAATTTTTCTTTAATGCGCGAGATATACTTACAAAGTGGTAAAATGTGTGCCCCCCCACACATTTTACCACTTTGTAAGTATATCTCGCGCAAACTATTCAGTTTAAAGAAAAATTAACCCCCCTGTAACTTCTAAAATAAGCATAAGATAACATAACTTCACGCCTGTATCCCCGAAGGGGTAGGCAGAGGTGTATTACACACCCACGATTCACCAGTTATGTTAAGGTGCCAATGTAATAGGGGGCGAGCCTATTGCCATCTAGCGGGCACCTTATTAAGCGAGCGATTATCATTTATTAATGCACACATAACTACGAAAAGTCAGAGGTGTGTGCCCGGGGCGACTGGGGATCGAATTCGAGACCTCGTCTCAGCAGTCCGTTACGTACGCCACTGGGCTATCGCCAAGAGAATGAAAAAACTAAAAAAATATATGATGTACATTACCATGTAAACTTCCACCGAAAATTGGTTTGAACAAGATCTAGTAAGTAGATTTTTTAAATACGTCTTAAATCGCAATTTACCTTTCATTCAATCAACTCAAATATAAAATTCACTAGCACTTGGGCGGTTTTAAGTACTTTCTCTTGCAACTGCATTTTTAAGCTTTGCCTGGGAAAACTTCCCAAAATGAAAACTAATAGTTTAACATTATTCGCATCATAAGATACAAAAATAAATGCTTCCTTTGGTCGCATGACCAAGCTTGAGAACGACTTTACCGTTTTCTTTCAGCTTTTTTGGGTATTCTAATATTTTGTAGAAGGTTATTGCAGAAAAATAATCAAGATAAATGTGTGAAAAGTTAGAAAGTTTCAGGAAACATAACGACTATTCTAGTAAGTAAGCGGCGGTAGCTTAGTGGTTAAGGAGTCGACCTTACGATCGAGAGGTCCCAGTTCGAATTCTGGCCATTACACTACCGACGTGAACCCATTCCTAACACAAGCAATTTAGCTTAGCTGGAGGGGTTAGGGGGAATATTAGTAATTTCGGTTACTAATATTCTTAAAAAAAAAAAAGAAAAAACAAAACATGCGAGCGAAGCTGCGTGCAACAGCTAGCATAATACAATCAGTACTTCTCTCAACCTCAATCAAGGTTTAACATTAGACATATTGTCTTGAAAAAAAAATCTAGACGGAATAAAACTAGGCAAGTTCAAAGCCATGTATCAATTGTAAGTTCATTCAACAACATTACTCATTCACTTAATGCTTTATTTGCTGACGTTACACACAGATTTATTTGCTAACAGTACGTTTGGACGCAGTAGGCAAGGCCATAGAGTGTTTGCGTTTAATGTTTGCATTGCGAAGGACATTCGCATTGAAATCATTCTTGATACATATTGTAAAGGTTTTTATTTAATTTTCAAAAGGTAGTTGGTATTGGTTTTTAAATTAAATATTAGTAGAAATTTAAAATATTAATAGAATTTTAATATGTAGATGGGAAGCAAAGAAAAGACTAACAAAAAAATAAGGTATAGTGCGACGGCTGACCCTGAGGTCTTAGGTCCAATTCCATGGTCGAGCAAAGTCTTTTATAGTTTCTGTTTGGAAATTCCTAGTATAAATAGATCAATTTACTTGAATATATCAGTCCATAAGTCAAATAACCAATAAGACAGAAAAAGACAGTCAAATACCAAAAAAGACAAACAAGAAATAAAGAGTTTTAAAGAATTTTCGGAGTCGAGTTGGCATTATTATAAAATGAAATGTTTTTAAAATATCAATTTACTGAAGCAGTGGATCTCAGAATTTAAAAAAATATATATTTGATAGACTGAACTACTAAAAATCCTTCTTTGCAAATTGTAAAATCCAAATATCAAACAAAAATTCAAATAAGTCGTTTTAAAATACAATATGTAAACACAACAATAATCTAAAGCTATTTAATGATAATTTTGTTCCTCATAACATTTCGGTCATAAAAAAGACATCAACGCGTTCAGTGTTTCTGTGATTAAAATTGCAATTATTATGATACGACATAGTTTTCTTAAATGGAACCAGTTATTATTATAATAATAAAAAAATTTTTTGCAAGAAACCACATTTTTTTGTTTATTTATAACCAACTTAGTCATTGTCAATATTCTGTTTGGAAGTTTTTAGTAGCATGTGAATTAAAAAATAAGTGATCGGTGCACCACTTATCTATGGAACCAGTGGCGATGAATCCCTATAATACGATTCTTATGGCAGTTGCTTCAGTAAAAGCCAAGATAAACCGAAACCTTTTGGAGGAGAGTGGACCCCGGGCTCCAAAGTGCAAGATTTGGATGCAACCGGGATTGGTATCGTAAAAATGTCTGCCTACGAAGTGGTACTGTACGGAACCTTAAGGAAACCAGTCAAGTGTGATAGGGACAAACTTAACGTTTGATACTAATTTCAACTTAATACCTCCACGCGTTCCTGACAAAAATATCTCTATAGATAGACAGACAGACGGACAACCAAGTGATCCTACAAGAGTTTGGTTTCACCTTTTACAGTACGGAACCCTAAAAAGGGAGAAACCGCAAAACTCAGCTAGTCTGCATTAAAGCAAACGAAATGCAACTATTACGGTTACGATTACATAACTGTGCGTAATTAACGAACGGTAAAAGCAAGCTTAGCTATTAATGTTTGCACGAACTGTCGCCATGGAGCACGAGGGGGTGCTGCAATCGTCTGACTTAATAATCTTATTGTAACATCCTTCCTCTACTTACACAATTTTTTCTTGCATACGTATAAATAAATCATCCTTCAAGCCTTTTCCCACTTTTTTAAGCATCGGTAGCTTACTGGTTAAGGAGTGGACCTTACGATCGAGAGGTCCCGGGTTCGAATCCTGGCCATTACACTACCCATGTGAATCCACTCCTAACACAAGCAATTTAGCTTAGCTGGAGGGGTTAGGGTGAATATTAGTAATTTGGGTTAGGCACTAATATTCTTCAAAAAGAAAACGACGGGTTGCACTCCGGGAGTGCCGGCAAGTGAAAACTTGAAAATTAACGATGTGCATTTTTGATATTTTGGAATGGTTAGGGAATAATTTACACGAATTGCTTTAATTATCAGTATAAAAGTACTATCATTTATGTGGTAACATACAATATTTATTGTATGTTACCACATACACAAACATGACAATTTATATTACATTAAAAATGTAACACTTCAGAACTATTACAATTATTTTAAATTAAAAAGTTTATCTCTCAGAAAAATCAACTTCCATCCATAATTTCAACGACTTTTTCACCATGATTATTACCAGTGCCTAGTGTGTGGAAAGTTGCTGAAGTTATCATGATACCTAAGCCGGTAAAACCACCTCGTGAAGTAACATCATACAGACTTCATTCACATTTACCAATCATAGCGAATTTATTCGAAAAACTGCTACTCAGGCGTCTAAAACCTATTATTGAAGATAGAGAACTGATTCCTAATTACCAATTCGGTTTTAGAGAAAACATTCTACAATAGACCAAATTCATAGAATTACCAATGTTATTGAAAAAGCATTAGAAGAAAAGAAAGTTTGTTCTACAGTATTTCTAGATGTAGCTCAGGCGTTTGATAAGGTGTGGCATAGAGGCCTTATATACAAATTAGGTAAAATACTACCAAAACAATTTGTGGATATTTTAGAATCTTATTTAACAGGAAGGACATTTAGAGTTAAACATGAGGATGCCTATTCAGATATCAAAGAAATAAAAGCTGGTGTACCACAGGGAAGTGTTCTTGGACCTATTCTGTACCTATTGTACACCTGTGATATCCCTGAAACAAAAAACAGCATTATTGCTACTTTTGCAGACGACACAGCTATCATGGCTACAGGTGTCACTCACAAAGAAGCAGTTGAGAAGGTACAAATTGCCGTCAATGCCATCACCGCTTGGACAAAAAAATGGCGAATCAAATTGAATGAGTCAAAATCGACTCATATAGATTTCACAAACCAAAGACCTGATCATACACCGGTATACATTAACAGTAGTGTAATACCATATGAAAATACGGCAAAATACTTGGGTATGACGCTGGATGCAAAACTTCGCTGGAAGCTGAGGCTTCCAGCGAAGTTTTGCATCCAATGACGTGAGCGTCAAAAAGACACGCCTAGCGTTAGATCTACGCTACAAAAATATGAACTGGCTACTTGGCAGACATTCTATTCTATTTTATACAAGCAAGTACTCATGCCTGTATGGACATACGGTATTCAACTTTGGGGCTGTACAAAACGAACTAACGTTGAAATCATTCAAAGATTCCAAAATATGGTACTTCGGAGTATAGTAAATGCTCCCTGGTACGTTAGAAATGATGACATCCACCGAGACCTAGGAGTGAAGTTATAAAAAAACTCGCCGAAGCACATGTACAAAGGCTGCTTCAACATGTGAATGTCGAGGCTATCCAGCTCCTTGACACCACGGACATAGTAAGAAGACTTAAAAGAACTAAGCCCTTTGAGTTAGTTTAGTGAAATGAGTGTTACGTAGTGCAGTGAGTCGCACAAGAACACAAGAACAAAGTGTCTTTCAATCATAATAGAGACAATAATAAAAGTGCCAACGGGCACATTCTTAACTTTGTAAAATATTAGCAAATTAAGTTAAATTTAAATTACTTATTAGCCTCAAGGTCTAGATTGTAATTGTTATGAGTTGACCGTTTAATTACGAGCACATCATTATCGAAAAAAAAATACCAGAACCATCATCGCCAATATATTTCTAAAGTACTCACTCATTTTCTTTCGCTATTTTCTTCGTCAATTTTTTCATTAATAGATGCACTTTGATTAATTTTCATTTTATATCAATAGATTTATGGCACAAAATAGAATAAATATTACAAAAAATTATATGATGACAAAAAGTGTTTCTTGGGCTTCGGTCGGAATCCATCTCAGTCATGACGAAGACAACGAACACACATTAGACGAACGCGCCACCAAAGTTGTTAAGTACAGTGTGAAATTAGCGCTTGTATAGTTGTCTGCAAACGTCTTACGAATTTTCGAATCAGGACACGTGACCTGCACGTGTCCTGACGCGAGTTTAACGTTTTTTACCCATTACAAAAAAAGTGCACAATGCCGCTAAAGAAGTTTTCACTTCAAAAAACTTAGTTCGTGTTCACTTTTAGTCTAACTATGAAACAGCCGAATTTCGATATTTTCCCGGAAGCGACTGTCATCTGCCTTCAACAACCTACTGTCGATATCGAAGTTAGAAGAATGTAATGTCCTTCTTGGTGTGAACACGACATGTATTACAAACATTGCATAAGAAAGTAGATACATAGATAATATTACAAAGGTAAAAAACAAAACTTAAAAGTTGGCGCTCCGGGAGTGCCGACAGAAGTGCAAACAATTACGTGTGTATTTTTTGAATCCTCAGGAAATATTTACAGATCCATCTATATTGTTCATTATGAATCAGTGCGTCAAGGTCAGAACAAAATAATTATTTTAAGGTTCCAAGCAAATTCATCAGCTGCAACAAAGATGGCGTTGCTATAAGTAAAGATTTTTTTACTTCATATTTTGAATATGGAAAGCGTTCGGTGACGATGACACGAGTTTCATTATTATTGTTCTCCCAAAAAGTGCTCAACGCGCAGTTTCACTACAAAAGTATCGCATATTTAATAGCGTTCAATCTGTTCACTAGTTTGTGCGTCCATCGCGAATAAACAGACAAATAGAGACACAAACAGACTAGATATCCTATCGTTCATCTAACAAAACCCATTTTTTTCAATCTCCAGTGTACAGACACAACTTATTTACTATTTTATAATAGTATAGATAGAAGTTCTTTTTGGTATTTGACATAACATAATTTCACGCCTGTATCCCGAAAGGGGTAGGCAGTAGTGTATTACACACCTACGACCCGCCAGTTATGTTCAGGTCCCAATGTAATACGGAGTGTGCATATTATCATCTACCGGGCACATTAATAAGCAAGCGATAATTACAATTTTTAATACACACTGGTAGCTGACGCTGCACTGAAAAGATTCAGATCTTAACCGGACTATCTGTCTTCTTCCCGACTATGTGCTAAATCAGAAGCCTGCTGTACCTATTTATACCGTGATCGCCTTAATAGGGTAGTTAATTATCAAGTCATGGCACTTCCACCAGTCCCAGTAGGAGCAGGAGACCCAAGATGTGCATGTTTGACGTCGTAAGGGACGGCATGCGTGCAAATGGTCTGACTACCATGGATGCCCAAGATCGTGTGAAGTGGAGATGGAAAAGCAGTAAAGCGGACCCCGGACTCCGAGGTGTAGACTTCGGATGCAATCGGGACACAACGCTCAGATGATGATGATAATGACTATCAAGTCCAATTAGTTTCTCTTTATTAAACCTCCATGGTAAAACTAACTTTACTTGGTAAATTTTTTATGTATGTACATACGTCATACCGTGCTATTGTCTTAAAATTACAGTTAGTAAATGACATCTCAGTATTACTTTTACCAATACACCTGGGTGATATTACATAGATGAAATGGTTCCGATGTAAAATAAAGTGGTTTTAAATTCCACTTTGGCCACACAGGTGATCACGTTTGTTCACCATGGTGATATCATTCAGGTGAACAAAATGGAATAAACCGATGCTGTGGCCTCTGCACTTTACAGAGTTTCACTAATAGCTTTCAATGAATATTCAATAGCAATGGCGTACGTGCTAAATTAATTTGCATGTCTATAAAATATTTTTGACGGAAACGTTTGAATTATATGTCGGATATAATTTCCTTGTTTGTCTAACGAACGCAAGCGCAACTATTATTGTCGCTCGGTTTCGATGCAGTTTTTTTCTTTATACTTCTTAGGTGTAGTCGGTTCAAGCCCGACATAACCGCCCCCGCTGGCACGCGGGGGGGGGGGGTTATCCGAAGGGATTTCCGCACGAAAAAATAGAACAAAAAAAAGGCGCGGCCTACGCAGGGCACGCCGCAATAGCAGCGGTAAGGCCCATATTGGAAGATTGGCTTGGAAGAGAGGCGACACGGAAGCCTCACGTACCGACTGACGCAGGTGATCTCCGGTAAAGGGAGTTTCGGGGACCACCTGCATCGGATCAGGAAGTAGCCAACGCCTGAGTGCCATCACTGCGACGCGAGCGAGGACTAGGGGGCTGCACACGCTGGCGGACTGCCCGGCGTGCTAGGCACCGAGGCGTGACCTCGTGGCAGCCATCATGGTTTAGTCGGATCAAGCCTGATATAACCGAAATTCGGCACGAAAAAATAAAATAAAGATACGGCCTACTTGATTAAAGTCACACATCATTCAATTATCGACGATCGATGGTTCCTTTCGACAGTCGATCGATTGGTGTGGAACACCCCTAGTGGCCCTTTGTTCTCCTTCCCGGAAATAAAGCCTTTGAATATTAAAAACGGTCTCACTGCCACACAACAGCTTCGTCTCATTACCAGGTTCAGCTGGGGGAGATAGTTTTTTTTTTTTTTTTATATTTAGGACACGTCAATTTGACTTCACCTCGCCTGATGGTAAGCTGAAGGTAAAGTCTCAGGAAAGAGGGTCACCATTACATACACGTATCATGTTAACAATGGTGGCACTCAGCTTGACGGCCTCATCAGAAGAGGATTGTCGTTGCAGCACCGTGTGACATCCACCGGTCCCACTAGTGCTGCGACCATAATCTCCCCCTGCCCGGCTATGCACTTGCTGACCCCTGAACGCAATCAAACCGAAATTGGATTACTATGGAGGGTTTTACGCAATCGTACACGGTGGTACCTACCCGGCCGAATTTTGTGACAAATTTGTGTCATCAAATTTCTACCACCAGTCAGAAGCTGTATACCGTGTATAGGTTTATATTTCTCCCTCAGCTGAACTGTATTACTTTTGAATTGCTATCCGAGCGTTGCGGTAAGGCCACAAGTATGTGTTTCCATAATGGGTCGCAACCTTTATACTTACGATAGTCTATCAATTAAAAGAATCACATCTTATCTGTCTTCACTAACAGTTATTACAATAGACTTGTCCATCAAAACTATCTTCAGAATATATTATATCATAGATGTTAATAGTTGACACCGTATAACTCAAAATTCAACATAATCATCATTACATAAGATTCAAATTGGATTGTTGATTTATCTATTGTTGTATGCTTTCTAAATGCGGTTGTATCGACAGTTGAATCGATCCAATGATGTTTAATTAATCGAATAAGTTTGAATCGATTGTGTGGCTGATCGATACAAAGAATATCAATTTTATGACGGGCACTGCATGCCTTTGCAATTATTGTATAATGGTATATGTAGTTGTGTTCATTGACCGTAGTAAATAATCTATTTAATACTATTCTTGACGGCTTCTATTTTTCGAGGTTTTAGTTAACGTTTTACTTAATGTTAAATTCTAAAATCTATTATATAAAATATATCTATTAAATATCACTGTTCATTTGGATGAAGATATTTTCATTTTTTTAAACCTGTTTCGAATCTGTAAGATAGCGCTGAAATCGGATTACTTATAGGACATTTTTATGACATTTTTCAGAGCAAGGCTGGGAAGAATCGGCTAGTACTATGAAATACAATATATACAAATTTAAATATAATCGTTTGATAAAACCTGCCAGTGAACAGAAGTTCGATTTGACAAAACTTACAATTAAATTGAAAAGGCAATTTATAATTCAAAGGTGGCATTACTCATCGGTTTATCGCGATTTTACATAACGTATTACAAGCCAGCGAAATCATTTGTATGTAGATGTATGGATTCGATGCAAAACCGCGCAGACAATGACCTATGAACAATGAAATCAAACACAATGAAAGGAAAACAGTCTTGAGGCCTACAATCGGAATATTAAGGGAATGCATTATTCTATTGAATACTTGTGTTTTGGTGCATACTCGCCGCTTATTTAACCCTGGTAGCAGCTGTCGCTCCCGCATACGGTACCGCATCTTATGGGGCTGGGCCCAACCAAGACCCTCAGAGTGAAGTCAACCTCACACACAAACCACAGCTGTTGATTGACGGACGATTCCTGGGTTGTGAGGTTATATAGTAGTTGCGCCCATAAAAGTCGTATAAGTTATACCAAAAGGAGGAGAAGGAGTAAATGAACCTAAAGCTCAGAGGTGAAAGCCTCTGATGCAACCGGGGACAACGCCAAGATGATGATGATGATTTGATGAGGCCGTCAAGATGAGGGACATTATTCGCATCTATAATAGTGACCCTCTTTCCTGAGAGTTCATCATTCACCTTACCACCAGGCGAGATGGAGTTCAATTGAAGTGACCTACGTATAAAATGGGAACTTTGCATTGAAAGGATATAAGTTAGGCAGTGTAATTTTTAATTCAACAAAGCATATAACAGTTTAAAAAACCTCAAAAACAAAACGTTTTTATAAATAAACAAAACTAAAAAGTAGGAAATAAATAATAGTTAAAAAAACCTAAAATACACGCTTTTTATAGAAAACCGAACTTAAAAAATAGAAAATAAGTTTTAATAAATTTAAATTAAGAATAGTGTTAAAAATTTAGTAAAAATAAAAAAAAAATATTTTATTTTTTTAAAAGCATGGGCTTTTTAAGATATTGTCAAAATGATAATCACTCTACTTATGTCTGTCAATAATTTTTTTATGTATATTGACGTCCCCCACGCTTCTTTTTTAAATGAAATACATTTTTTTACACTATTATTAATATATATTTATTGAAATTTTTAACACTATTCTTAATTTAGATTTATTAAAACTTATTTTCTATTTTTTTAGTTCGGTTTCCTATAAAAGGCGTGTTTTATAGTTTTTTAAACTAGTATTTTTATTTTTCGACTATCCTCAAAAAGTATTGTAATGTTTTCAGGATTCGTAGGTATATGAGTGTGAGTTTTATAAATGCAGGAACATAATATTAGGATTTATTGGTTTTCGCACACTGTCCTCTCGGGGGTGTGCGTCAGTCGCTACATAAGCAAAATAAGACCCTGCGCTGCGTTGTGCGCGTATCACGCATGCGGGCACACACATTGTATAAATCGTATGGATATTTGCACGATTTTGTGCAAATTATCGGCACGAAATTAGATCAGTACTAATTACACTAGGATTCCCTGTGTGATTTTGTGGGTGACTACTGTTGATCCTGGTGTACAGGAATTACTGTAATGGGAATGTGGGTGCAGTTTGTCTGGTATCCATTCTTGCGAAATTTCAGGTCGAAACGGCAATAAGACGTTTGATTAAATTCAACTTCCAAAGTCAATCAACTCAAGTTTAATTTGAGTTAGCTAATAAAAGCTGGCCAAATACAATTCATATAAATACTCATTCGACCCAAAAGCCATGGTATCACAACAGTTCGATCCATAGAGCATAATTATGTTCCCACCGTTAGCTTGCAACACTGCCTTAGTTACTGGAGCAAGGTTGTACGTCGCGGCCATAGCACGAATGTCAGCCAGCTTTCCACTCGCATCGTAATCGAGAGATAATCGCATCCTAATCGATTTTTATAAACAATCATCTGAAGAGTACTCTGAAAGTACTGAAAGTACTCGATTCTTGCTATATAGTAGAATGGGTCACTAATTCAGTTAGTTTTAATTCAAAAATGAAAATAGCACATGTATGCGTGCACGCGATTACCGGCAAAGTAAAATAGAAATGCACCTATCTCTGCCCGTGGGTTATCGTATAAGGCTCTCAAGGGATAGGGCTATTTTTTGAAGAATGTTAGCAACCAAAATTATTATTCTTTTTAACTCCTTCAGCTAAGTAAAATTATTTGTGTTAGGAGTGGATTCGAGTCGGTAGTGTAATTGCCACGTTTTTTTTTTCTACGACATTCTATACAGCGCTTTCTAGACCCAAAGTAAGCATAGTTTAACTAGCTTGTGTTATGGGTTCCAGAATGCGGATAAACATACTTATATACTTTTTTTTTTTGTAAATACATACATATTATACATAGAAACACCCAGACCAATGCAAATAGACATATTCATGCATACAAATATTTGCACCGAGCGGGAATCGAACCCGCGCCCCCTGTCGTAGCAGTCGAATGCACTACCGCTACGCCACAGAGGCCGTCATTTGAACCCGGAACCTCTCGTTAGTAAGGAAGACTCCTCGACACTAAGCTACCGACTCTTCATCCGACAGTAATTATAGCCCATGAAAAAGTACTCGGTTCCTGATTGGAAAAATAGATAATAATAATAATATTGTCGACATGTGGGATGTGGATTCAGCAATTATTGTTCCGATAGTCGTATCGGTTCACGGACTGATTGCCAAGAGCCTCGATCAACATCTCCAGAGGCTCGCGTTAGGCAGTTGGGTCAGGGGCTTGATGCAGCGGCTGGAGTCCCCGAGTGCAGGTCATCGCACCGTGGCGGCGCTCCAGCCGGTCATTGTCGAGTGGACGGAGAGACAGCACGGGACCCTTTCCTTCCGACTGACTCAGATGCTTTCCGAGCACGGCTGCTTCGGAAAGTATCTGTACTCGGTCGCCAGGAGGGAATTGAGTCCCGCCTGTCATCACTGTCCCTGCCGCGAGGACACGGCGCAGCACACGCTCGAGGCTTGTCCGGCCTGGGCGGTGCAGCGCCGTGATCTCGTGGCAATAGTGGGAGTCGACCTCTCGCTGCCGGCCATCCTGCGCTCCATGGCACGCAGCGAGAGGAGTTTTACCGCGGTCGCGTCCTTCTGCGAGGATGTCATCTCGCAGAAGGAGGCGGCGGAGAGGATCAGAGAGGCAGACGGCCTCGCGGATCCGATCCGCCGCCCGCGAGCTGGGCGGCGTGCGCGCAGATTCCTGCGCCTCATGCCGCCCTAGTGAGGCCGCGGGTGAATGGGCCGGGGTTTGCCCTCCACCCGCAGTAGAGCCCCCCGCGAAGGGGTGATGTCCCGGTGTGTCTGGACATCGCCTAGAGACGGGCCCGCACCGCACCTTGCGGGCCGGCGCATGAGTGTTCCGTCGATGAGTGCGTAGTATTTCCGACGGTTCACTCACTAAGTCGTGGTGTATGGCACACGGCAGGTTGTTTTAGTGTGGTGAGAGCCCCACATAACCGTGCGGCGTCCCCGCGCCGCGCGGTATGCGGAAGGTACATTTTTTCCTGCCTGAACAAAAAAAAAAAAAAAAAAAAAAGTGGCTTGATGCAGAAGGCAGTGCTCCTCGACACGGCACGTATTGTGAGAAGGTTCCTCTCCCTGGAGCCCTAACCACCGGTAGCTTGGTCCCTGTACCCGATGCCGGTGGGCCACTATTTTTTATATTTTTAAATATATTTGTTTTTTTTTTATATAGAATGTATTTAAAAATATAATTTATATGTATTTTAAGAGTAATAAAGAGAATAATAATAATAAACTTTATTTGGAACATAAACAATAAAATAAACATAAGCAAAATTGGATCGATGACAGCTGTAAAAGTAGTATACTGTGGCACAGCCATCAACGCCACTCTCCTGATGGAAAAGATAAATGTTCCAGACTTACTAAATAACATCAAATAAAACTAAAAATTAAAATATAAAAACAAATACAGTGAATACAAAACCAAATAGAAATTTGTTAAAATCGCTTGTAACTAACCTATAAAATAACTATAACTAAATTGCATGCAGATAATAAAATGTTATAAGATGGGACCGAAAGCTTAAACGCTTACCCCTTCAGCGATGTAGAGATAAGTATATGTTATGAGGTTTACAGATGTACAAGCGAACGATGTGGCAGGAACTCGATGGAGAAGGGCCTATCTCTAGCAATGGATTTCACCAACGATAGATTTACAGAACACTTTTAAGGCGAACTAACCTGTAATATCTCATTTCCTCAATTATTGCAATCTCAGTTAAGATAAACGGACTTTCACTGTTGAAATCTAGCCTGAAATCGTCTTGTACGGCACTCCATATGTGCCGTACAAGGCGAAATGAGGCACACCTACGGTAAAAGGTAGTATCCACGAGAAGGGATGTAATTGTCTCTTCCAATCAACTAATCTTACTATTACCCAAACTGCAATAATCTCAAATCATTATTATTAATGTAATATAACATAACTTCACACCTGTATCCCCGAAGGGGTAGGCAGAGGTGTATTATACACCCACGATTCGCCAGTTATGTTTAGGTCCCAATGTAATAGGGGGCGAGCCTATTGCCATCTACCAGGCACATTACTAAGCAAGCGATAATAAACATTTTAAATACACACATAACTACGAAAAGTCAGAGGTGTGTGCCCGGGGCGACCTGGGATCGAACTCGAGACCTCGTTTCGGCAGTCCGTTACGTACACCACTGGGCTATCGCCGCGTTTAGTATTATTAATGTACCTACTAATAATAATGCAATCAAGTTGGTACCACTCTATCTCCAAACACAATGCTCAAATTTAAACAACGACAGACGAAATATGTCTTATGAGATTTTTAACAAGATACCATTCGCTTATGAATTCGTCCTTATATCTATAATTGAATCGAGCAGCCAAGATAAGCTCTTATTTATTTCACAGTTTGGTTTGTATTTATTTGAATGTGTAGTATATGTAGTAATTATGTCCCCATGAGGCAAAAGTGCCGCGAAACTTTGAGGCAACAACTTCTATGTTTTTAGACAAGCTGTTTAGAACAAAATTTGTATCACGGTTCCTGGGTGAGGCGGGAATAAATTTTGAATTTCGAATTTGGAACGGGACGCAGAAACAAGATAAATGAGTTAATGAATTTTGAAATATATCTGTATAGGCATAAGCGCGCCTTTTAGTAATGTCATCTGTATGGAGGCTACAAAAAGTTGTATTATGTTGCTGTTCAAGTACTTACTGGCCTTTTGCGATATATTTTTTTGTTCCATAGAACCAGTCTAGTAGTATACTCGTACGTAGAATTCAATATCTTAAACGAATGTTTGAATGCAAGTAATTTCAGTTGTAAATCATCGGCCACTTACCGGCAGGCTTTCTAACTGTTATATCCTTCGGCTAATGAAACCTAACAAAGGTAACAGTGAACCGATTGATCGAGAGCAGATTTCTCAATATGAATTTAGAAGGCCAAACAACGAATGAAACGGACACTAAAATTATACCGCGTGTGAAAAACTGTAGCGTTACTTATTGCGAGGAAATCGTGCATTAAACTTGTGAAATATGTGCCATTGTTATCCGTGAGTATGAGGATGTATCACGTGAGGTTTAAATTATATTTCAAGGGTTTTGTTTCGGGTACAGTCGCCATCGGTATATTAGCTTAACACATTCCAAGTAGGTCTAAAACTTTACATCTAAATAAACAAAGAAAGTAATAATGTTTAATTTATCCTCTGAAGATTACAAAAATGATTATAAATGAATTTATCTCTTGAATTATTTCAATGTAAAGATACTTTGTAATTTTTTTGCGTTCAGTCACTTCTGAGGATGACTGTACAACGATATAGGTTTTCTGTGTGTTGGTACACTAAGGTCACATCTCCATGAGATGGTTTTTCACGGTTCGGTTTCAAGGTGTTACGCAGGGAACCGGTGCTAGCATTGGCATCGTCATAACGGTTCAACAGTGCCCCATACAAGACTAAGACTGGACACGGTTTGCTAGACATAGCCTATTCTGAGTGACGTAGTGAAAAAAACGTCTCTTTGAAATGCGGTCATGGGTCAAGGTACTGACGTACAGTCGAAACCAAGCTGCAACTTTATATTTAGAGCGAACCTATATTTGAACCTTAAAATAGCTTTTCTAGCCGAAATGGAATACAATGGCCACCTTGTCTCTCTTTTTAACCGACTTCAAAAGAAGGTTCGCTGTTTGAACTGTATGTTTGTATGTCTGTTTGACCGCGATTTTCTCGCCTCATTTGTTACATTCTGGAGAAGGTTTTAGTGTTCTTAACCGACTTAAGTCGGTTCAATTTTTTCATAAAAATAATTATCGTGATTCTCTTATAAAGGAATGGGACTGTTCTCCATAAACATACAGACTACGAAAAGGTACGTAGTTGGCGGTAAATGACTATCCCCTTTTCACGTGATACTGGCCATAGTTTTGACGACATAGGCAGACAAGAAACAAATTCAAGTATAGGTTTTTAAGATTTAAACTTGTTAGTTAATGTTCTGTAAGATGTATCAAATATTGAACGCTCATTGGTTGCCTATCGAATATATTATTATCAATAATATTCAACCAACGTATGTATTATGTTAAGTTGACACGTGATTGACAAATTGGCAAAAAAACCGGAGGGTACTCTGACAATGTCGTGATTAACTTACATAACAATACAATGTTGACAGGCGGTAACAAGCCGCTTCAAACACTTACTCCACATTACATATTTAATAACTATAAACAATAGAAAGCCGTTACGCAAAGTTTCGCGCGTCGCACTTTCTGTCAAATGTCACTCGAGGCGAAGCGCGCTTCAGACAAATGCCGGTCTAGCATGAATGGACACTTTCTTGTGAATACCAAGCCGTTGAGACACAATGGTTACATAAAAACATATGGAACCAATAGATCTGTATGAAAACAAAATGTCGTGTTGGTTAATCAGTTATTAGAAAACTAAGCATGTTTACTACATAAATGTCTATTTATAGGTAATTTACTAGATAAGCTGTTTTGAACAAAAACTGTATCAAGATTGGCCTAGGTGAGGCGGAAATTAATTTTGAATTTGGAACGGGACACAGAAACTAAATAAATTCAGAGGAGTACCTACTCCTAACCGAAATTATTAATATTCTCACTAACCCCTCCAGCTAAGCTAAATTGTTTATGTTAGGAGTGGGTTCACGTCGGTAGTGTACTTAATAGCCAGGATTCGAACCTGGGATTTGCCTATCGTAAAGCCGTACCGACGTTTAACTTTCCCGCTGCCAGCTTTTTCTGCCGTACAGTCAGCCATTAGTAATACACATAGAAGTCATTGTATAGAACATAATAGTAGTCTTTTGAGATAGGGAAAATAAAAAATACGTAAACTTGTGGTGACAGTCTCGTTTGTTTAAAGGTAAAGAAGCGACAGTGGGTTTTTCTATCTGGTAGTGAGCTGTATAAAATTTACCCTTTAAATAAATGACGAATACGTGGGCGACTGGACTTTGTCGTGGCGTCTTCATTTCTGAAAAACTTTATCTAAATATAATAAGCCATTTCTGATTTACACGATATATATTTATTTGAATACATACTCATATACATATATAAGAAAATCTCGTTTATTCGTTTATTTCTTATTCTCATGGAGTGACACCACGCCTCCCCATCATTAGGAAGAGGCGGCAGGAAAGCCCCGGTAGATGGGTGGGCCACAGTCGGTCGGGGCATCAGAGGGATTGACAGGGGAATTGCCGAACTATTCGGACATTGTGAAGCAAGACCGCTTTCTACATCCTGACCATTTTTTTTCCTTTTTCCCTTACATTTTTAATCACAATAAGCGAACCTTATATAACATGAGTAATAGAATAAAGTATAAAACTATTTCATTTCACATACACATACAGTTAATACACAGAGTAACGCACAAGGTCAGTCTATGATCTAGCACAATTTCCAATTAAAATTAGCAAATTGCAATAAAGTGTTACAATGCTGTAATAATTTCTAAAATACCCGGAAATCAATAAGAACCTACAATAAGCATTTGAAACAATTTAATATTAATGACTAGGACACACTTGCGGATCTGAATTAGGCTGCCACTCCACATGAGATGTGCGAGGCTTAGCTGGGCGTTGAACGACGTTAGAAAACTAAGCTATGTAACTTTGATTCTAGTTCCATCAGAGCTCATTTCCCCTTTTTGACCAAACCTAACTAAAAAGTAACTAGCCTAAGAATGAAAATCAAATGATCCTATTTTATTTTTAACTAGCTGTGCCCGGTGGCTACGCCTGTACTTTGATTCCCCGTGGTATCGATTTAACCCATATATGCCTGTAATTAATTTAGTTTTATAAAAATGTATGAAAATTATCCCAATTTGTTGACATTTATGATAACTACTTCGCTCTCCTGGGTAATAGCATGATGATATACAGGGTGTCCCGTAATGAATGGATAATCCTGGAGTACCTTTTTAATTTTTTTAATAAAATTAAAAGTTATATTACGTGCTACAATTGACAATTTGAGCACGTAATATATTTATTTAAAAATTTGCAGTATGCAAAAAAGTGCAAATTAAATTTAACTTTTTTTTTACTCCTTCTGCACATTAATAGCAATAACTTTTTATTCCGATTGGATAAAATCGTGTACTATACCATTACGTAAACTGTATTAAGCGCGCATATTTATTAAATAGTTGGCCACTTAGGTTTGCATACTTTTTTAGGTAGATTTCGATGAAATCGATCTACCTATTGGTTTCTTGACTACTGTCGAATTTAAAAAAAAATTCTTCATAGGAGGTTTAGTTATGACCCCCTGAGTCCGAAATGACCACTGGTCAAAAAGTTTATATATATATATGTGTATGTATGGTTCCACTTCCCAAAATTTGCGGCACTCTCACGGTCGCATTTTTGCACCGATCGCTTTCAAACTGCGGTCAAAAATTGCTTGGGTGTAAACTTGTTTAAGTTCGTGAACGGGTGGAATCCGGCCTAAGGGGACGGTAGGGCCTCACTTTTTGTGAAATCAGTTTTTCCTCAAAATTTCACGTTCCATGAAAGATATTCGAACCGTTCTAATTTTATCCCATAGTATACATGAATACCAACAACTTTTAATTATAAACCTATAAGATTAAAACTTTAACTAAAAGTGGAGGGGGGAAAAACCAAAATTTTTCGGGAAAAAAATCATAACTTCTAACCGGTGAACATTCTTGCCGTCGGAAACATTTTTAATCGATAGGCCATTTTTAAGTCTAAAATAAAAGTTTTCCGCTAAAAGTTACCGTTTTCGAGAAAAAAAAAATAAACTGTTTAAAGTCCGTAGTTCTCTATATAAAATAATATTAATTGCTTCACGAAATCTACCTGTGCGTTCCCCCTGCGGGAACGGATTTTTTTTCAGGGAAGCCTCTAAAACTATCTCTTAGCACTTATTTGTAGCTAAAAGCTAAGCTATTTTAAAGCTAAAAATTAAAGTTGACATTGTTTTTATTAAAAAGTACAAGTGGTACTCGTATTATTTACTGTGTTTCTATTGGTGTAGTTTGTGATGAATATTAATACACAAACAAAAATAACAAAAAACGTGTTTTTGTAGCTGTAGTGTAAATTAACGTACAGTAAAGTAAAATATTTGTCATATTTTTAAAAAAGTCGCTTACTGTTCATACCACAAGAGATTTTTTTTTGGTATTTTTTTTGTACGCCTGATAGCTGTACAATCAGGTACTCCAGGATTATCCATTAATTACGGGACACCCATTCCTCTCCGATAATTGGGCTATTCAACACAAAAATAATTATTGAATTCGAACGAGCAGTTCCTGAGATTAACGCGGTCAACCAACTAAACAAACTCTTAATTTTTTTATAGTCGATAGGTTCGCAATTGACCACTACCTTACCTGTTGGTAAATGATGTAATATTAATAAGTATAGATATTCTTGGAAGTGCCATCTAAACAGCCAGTAAAATGTTGTTTCTAGAATGTGGATAAACATAAATTATTGTATACATTTATTTTGTAAAATACATACGCATTATACATACGAATTATAAATATGGTATTATACATATAAACACTTAGAGCAAGGCAAATACACATATTTATGCATAAAGAATATAATTACACTGAGCAAGATTCGAACTGGCAACTTCTGACGTAGCAGTCGGTCTACCGCCACACCACATAAGTCATCACATGGTTGATACAATACACATCTTTCGCTACGCAACATAGCACATCTCTATTGGACGGCAACCTTACCAACGACATACAAATCCAGCTAGCGTCCGTTTCTTATCAGCTTACAATAATGGACCACAGATTATATTGAATATTGAACTAATCAATGTGATCTTTCATACATTTAGTTCCTGCTTTTTAAGAGCGACAAGGCCGCGCGACATTACGCCTTGCGCGCCAAAAATACGCCGCCATTTGGTTCCCGGAAGGAAACATGGAGTATTTAATTAATTTTTCCGAAAACAATTGCCAATTATTATCATGTGTTTGATATATTAGTGAACGAAGCGGTATTGTAAATCGCGTGCGAATGAATAAATCGTTGACTTAATTAACTTTGAACGCGGAAAGTACTTGTGACTTTAATATAAACATGATCGAATTCTTTCGAGTTCCTTATCGTAGATGTAATTGTATTTTATTAGGTAAGAAGTAGGGCCGCGGTAGCCTAGTGGTATGGGTAATGGACTGCTGAGACGAGGTCTCGGGTTCGATCCCAGGTTTTACCATGGCACACACCAATGACTTTTCGATGCTTTTCGAAGTTATGTGTGTATTTATCGCAGGTTTATAAGTGCCCGGTTAATGGCAATAGGCTCGCCACCTATTACATTGGGACCTAAACATAAACTGGCGAAATGTGGGTGCTAGCACCTCTGCCTACCCCTTCGGGGATATAGGCGTGAGTTTATGTTATGTTATATGTTATGTAAGAAGTAGGGCGAATAGAATTTCCGGACTGGCGAAATGTTTTCACGTCAGTACAGTCGGTAATAAAAGGGCTGAACTGTAACAAATTTATAAACGATCTGTACTTGTAACTCAAATTTCCGAAGTAGTGTTATAAATGCGAAAATGAATTCACTATTTTTTTGAATAAATGAATGAATGGATTTGGTTGAAATGATGCACATAAGTAGATCATGACCAGGAATAGGACACAGGTTTCTTTAATCCAGGTAATAGTGTAGTGTGGATCACAGCAAAAGGAGCGAGTTTTCCACGGGGGCGGAGTCGCTGGTATAAGGCACATAGTTTTGTAATGCTTCGATACAGACAAGGTTTAAATAAATGTAATGTTTAGTTCATTATTTTATGAAAGGTCTTACAGTTAACCTACTTTTGTGTCACTGACTGTACAGTTTTTCGTGTAATTCTATCGTCCCACATGTTCAAAAAGAAAGGACCATGTCTAATTCGCTATCGGATTAGTGTTCTTTATATTATGCACTCACAATTGTTCATCTGCGAAGGGGTGGACTGATGTATACTAGCACACATAATTAGTTCATTATATTTAAAGTCTGGCACGTTTTCTGGTTCCGTGCTGGTAAAAGCCAATGATTTTTCTCGAACCGGATATCAAATGCGAGAGCTCACGCACAACTTACAGTCATATTTCGCTATGGCCCTGGCACGAAAAGGACACCTTTCTTTTAGTGAATAGTAGATATTTACGGTAAAGCTTCAGCAGATTTCTTTTAAATATTTTATTGTAATTGATGTAACTTAGTTACCTTTTTACCCGACTTAAAAAGAATAGGTTCATAAATCGTTGGAATATTTTTATGCCTGTTCTACGATATTTCCCTTATATATACCCTTGGTATTAAGATGAGCATTGAAGTCCAACATTAAACATTAGTCCCGGTAGCATCCAGAGCTCACACTTTGGAGTTCGGGGTCCGCTCTCCTACTCATTCTCTTGATTTGGGTATCATGGCGTTTACGGGAGCGACTGCCGTCTGACCCCTCATTTTTCAGAGAAAAGTAAGCTTCAGAGCCCAGCCCGCCAATCAGCAGGGGTTTAAGCTGACGTTGGCTTGGACTTCGAAGATCTTGTAAGTAAAGTTAACATGAGAAAGAAATCCATCCTATATTTTTTTTATCTAGGAGAGTATCTAGCAACTGAAGACCAGGATTCGAATCCGGGACCTCTCGATCGTAAGGCCGACTTCTTAACCACTAAGCTACTGGCGCTTCAACCATATTACAACATACGGATACAATTATTACCTATAATCGCCATTTAATCCATACTGGTACAGAAATATCGAGGTCAAACTGCCACGTAATCTTTATGTAGTCCAAGCGCAGGCGCGCGCCACACTTGGCCACTTTCGATCTCAACAGATCGCACTTTCGTTTTCACTGCGCGCGCGCCACTGTGTGTAAGGCCTGACGTCACTGCTAATTTGTTTTTTGTTGTAATTAGTTGTGGTGTAAGTTAGTTTTACTTTTTGTTTGCACGCTCGGATCTTTTGAGAAATATAGGAAATTAGTCATTTGAGTGTTTTGGTGAAAGTGTTTAGCAAGCCTATTACTTATCTACATCTTCGTTTTATATATATATATATACTGTATACTAATATTATACAGAAGAAAGATTTGTTTGTTTATAATCGATAAACTCTGAAACTACTGAACTAATTTCAACAATTCTTTCACGATTAGAATGCTACATTGTCATTATCCCTGAGTAACATAGGCTACTTTTATGTCGATAATCCCACGGGATCAGGACTTACGCAGATGAAACCGAGTGGCGTGCTAGTAGGTGATAAGTAATTACCTATGGTCGTCCGCTGCCTCATGCGTGTCACGCATGCAAAATCCCGCATGTCATCCCGCAAATCGTATGTATTTTTAGTCGACTTTTGCGGAAATAATTTGTATCTACGAAATTAGCTCCATATTATTTGCAAGAAACACGCACGAGGCAGCGGACGGCCTTAGTTGACTTAAGCAACGTTAATGCGTTGAAGCTGTCCTCTTCTTGGAACTTTTTACCTATTATCGCCGTTTATATGCTATGCTACTTAAATAACACATTGCAATTACATTAAGTAAACATGTTTGTAAATAGACCAAACATAAACCCGCTAAGTCTCTTGGAGTCTTCTCAGGACAGAGCCACATTGCGGACTGGTACAGTCCATTTGCTAAACATAAGTCTTGTTTGATGTTTTTGACGTTTTGTAAGTTCCGTTTTTTATTCTACTACTTTCTACACAACGCTATCTAGACCCAAAGTAAGCATAGCTGAACTAGCTTGTGTTATGGGTTCTAGAATGCAGATATACATACTTAGATACATTTTTTGTAAATACATACATATATAGAAACACCTCGACCTATGCAACTAGGCATATTCATGCATATAAATATTTACACTGAGCGGGAATCGAACCCGCGACCTCCGACGTAGCAGTCGAACGCTCTACCGCCATGCCACCGAGGTCGTTTAATGGTATATACAGAATAAATGATCTTGACTTTGACTTTGACTCTTCAATCAAGCACCAATCCCAGTTGCTTGAGAATGCTTGAAATATTTGAATCTTGCACTTATAGCACTTTAGACCCCAAGATCCGCTCTCCAATTCCATCTTGTTATAATTTGGTTTTTACGGGTACGATTCCCGTTTCACCCCCAACCCCAAGCGGAAAACCAGCGCCAGAACCCAGGGGAGCAATCAGCAAGTATTGCTTAGTAAGCTTGCAAGTAAGGTTAGCCTGGGTCTCGTAGGACTTGGCGGGGCCCCATTTCAAATATTAGACTTATTTATTCATATAGATTATGATGGTGTTAGGATGGTGATAGGATGTATTAGATGTGCTGATTCACAAAAATGGTTTGATTCAATGGATCAGAATCATGTTATGTTATAGTTTTAAAATATTTTCATCTGTACTATTGCAAAATTGTAAATAAGTTATGTCTGTACATTGGAGATATTAAAAAAAACTTGGGTTATTTTCAATGAACGATTATGAACGCAACATATTTTTTTTGGAATTCTTGTATGTTTGTAAGTTTTTTAGGGTTCCGTACCTTTTTTTTTTTCGTGCGGAAGTCCCTTCGGATACCCCCCCGCCGGCCAGCGGGGGCGGTTATGTCGAGCTTGCACCGACTAAAACCGCACGCCGTCTCGGGTCTTAAGACGCCGGGGTGTAAGGTTACCCATAGAGCATATCCCTCGCACCTCGACTGACCCTGGGCCATCTCCGGTTTCGACATGGCCCCCTTATTTGCTCTCCACTGTGCCATCTGCTAATTAGAGGGACACGTGGAAAGCTTCCGAACAGCCCTCAACAGGGCCGTCCTCGCCTCGGTCAGAGTTGGCCGTAGGCGGCAGCGTCACTCCCACCCTAGGAGAGAGGCGCTGCCGTCTCCGTTGCCCAGGGTGCACCGCGTGGAGGTCCCCAACCAAGCACCCCTAGGGTTTTGTACCTCAAAAGGAAAAACGGAACCCTTATAGTAGCACTTCGTTGTCCGTCCGTCCGTCTGTCAACACCGTTTTTCTCAGGAACGCGTGGAGGTATCAAACTGAAATTTATATCTAATACTCAGGTCTACTGTTCCTTGGAGCTGTGAAAAAATCAAACTTCTAAGCCAAAGCAATCAAAAGATACAGCCGTTTATGCCGCAAATTTTCGAAACTCGCACGGGAATCAAAATCTACAGGTTACTTCCCGTGAACTTAGAATCTTGAAATTTGGTACGAAGTAACATCTTATAGTAATGATAAAGGAAAAATTGCGAAAACCGTAAATTTTTAGTTAAATCATATAAAAAAAAATATTTTTGAAAATTTTAAAGTTAGTAATACCAGAACTATGACTCGACTGTCATGATGGGTGAACTTTTACTTATATACCTACAGGTTTGTACGGAACCCTCGGTGTGCGAATCCGACTCGCACTTGGCCGGTTTTTTTTTAACGGATTATGATGCGGTTATGTCAATTAAAAAGGTCTTGGTCAATCTTAAGATCTGTTGTATGTTTGATTGCAATTGGTTGAGTAGAACCGGAGACGGAGACCAAAAAACGATAACCGACCTCCGCGCGGGCGGAGCCATGGGCATCAGCTAGTATTACATAAAATATAAACGTTGTTGTGTCTAAAATGATCAAATTCTATATTTAGTAAAAATATACTATACCAATTCACAGTTAATATTTTAATTAAAAATCAGATTAGGGTCGTCTCAATTCATTAATTATACTTTTTTTGCTATTTATATGGTTATCTGTGTTTAATTAAAAACAATAAAGTTGATTGAGGATCCCTGCTCTCAATGGCTCTTTAATAACTTGTTGTTGCCTTTTTAATACTTCGTAGTATTTATTTATTATTTACGAAGGTTTCAGAGAATTTTGGTGTTGTTAAAATTAATTTCATCATACGAACTATATTTGAATTTTTATACAGAGAATCTTAACAGTGCAATTCAGGAAAGAAGACAACAAAATCATGTAGTGAATCTTAAAATTAAATATAAATGTTTATTTTAGTTTCTAGGATAGAACCTGTATTTATATAGAACCAGTATTTTGTATTGTTGAGGTCACCTTTTAAACAAATATTATATATAATAAATATAAATAAATATTCAACGACATTCTACACAGCGCTTTCGAGACCCAAAGTAAGCATAGATTAACTAGCTTGTGTTATGGGTTCCAGAATGCGGATAAACATACTTAAATATTTTGTTTTGTAAATACATACATATTATACATAGGAACACCCAGACCAATGCAAATAGACATTTCATGCATACAAATATTTGCACTGAGCGGGAATCGAACCCGCGCCCCCTACGTAGCAGTCGAATGCACTACCGCTACGCCACAGAGGCCGTCAAATATATATGCTTGTGACAGCTTATCACAATTCGAAAAATATGGTCCCTACCTTGACAGCCTAGACAGATGCTTAAAGAACCAAAATTATACATTGAACGGTAATTTACAACAAACTTTATACTTACTCCAGGTTAGGAAATAATGTACTGTACAGCCTTATGATAACAATTTTTTACCCAAGTATTTAATTTTTATAACCGTGTCTAATAACAAAAAACTAGTTATAAATCACATATTATCTACAATATGGCTAAAACACGCCAAACACCTCATTCATCAATATAATCATAATAAAATTAACATAAATATATAATTATGAATAATTAATTTGTTAAGATTAAAATATTAATAATTAAATGAATTTTATAGTCAGCGCTTCTGGTACGAAACGGTCAAAGCTAGGAATAGCCATTCAGGTTATATAACATTATATAATGAGATTTTAAATTTGCCTAGCCGTGCCCCATAATTTCAAACGTCTTACTCTACTCTACTGCTTAATGTTGTAGCGTTAAGTCAAATAGTCTATAACTTACTCATTTACTTACCAAATTGCAACCTTTCTAATGGAAAAATCCGCATCAAAATCCGTTCAGTAGTTTTTACGCCTATCGCCGCGAACAAACAAGAATTCCAAACGAAATATTTTTGTGTTTAGAATCGTTCATTATTTCCTTTGTATATTTTTTCAAATAAATCAGATATACAGACACAACGAATTTACAATTTTATAATAGTATAGATGAAATAGTAAGCCATCAATTACTATTTTTGCAATCCGCTTCGAACTTCCATCCGAAGGTCGTTTAGTAAAGATCGCTCTTAGCGATAACACCAAATACCTAAAAGCCACAAAATAATGGAAAGAAGAAATAGGAGAGGGAACCCCTAAAGGGCCAGTTTTGGATGCACCCGGGATTTGCACATGGACTAAGAAGAAAACAATAAATCATTACCTACATTATCCATCTATATATCTATGTTAAATGTATATAAAGACTCAAGGTATGCTGTGGCAGCAACCTGCCTTCGCTTCACTTCAGTTCTTATGAGTTCTTTTACAAGCCTTCGTAATTGATTGATAAATATATGGCCTATATCCATCGGAGATTACGTACCTTTCAAATAGTGAAGGAATTTTTCCAATATTTTATTTATTTATTTGGGACAAAAACAGTTACATAATGAAGTCTTAATCACATATCATTTCTAAAACAATATTAATAAGTGCAGTGGTTTCGAAGATTACCTATACCTAAGATTACATATATACACAAAATCACAAAATGCGGCCTCCCTCTGTATAATATTAGAATAGATTTTACCAAAAACACAAATAAAGAAACAAGCTATAACCTTTGCACACAGCCATATTTGATTAACATCTGATATTTAATCAGATAGAACTTCAACTAGTCAATCATGTCATATCAACTTTATGAACATTATTAAAATATTCGTTGAAATATTAAAATGTGATTAGAAATAAATAAGTGGGTGTACGATAGTTCACCCGTCAAGTGTAGTGAATAGGGTTCACTATGTGCGGGACGGTGGGGCGACTAGCGCCCCCCCCCCTAACCAGGGCAAGACGAGGGGATTTCCGGACGAAAAAATTTAAAAAAAGGGCTCACTGTGTGATCTTATTCACTTTAGGTTCTTCAACAAAATGCGCATGCAAAAGTAGGTCATAATGGTTACCTGAATGTTGGTGTAAAAATATTTTTTGAGTTCTTACCCACCACAGAATATGATACCATAGCTATTAGGTACAAAAAAACTTAAATATGCATTACTAGCAACCAGCCCTCAACTTGGGCATCGAACCCGAAACTTCATGTACTGCAGTCACACTCACAATACTGCTGCACCTACAGAAAAGTACAGAAAACCGCAATTAAATAGCTCTTGCAGTATATCTATTGTTGAGTAGGGCTGCTAAAACTCAGATCGGTTACAACATTTCGTGACTGGTATTGACAGCGGAAGAGTTCCTTTATCTGGCAAATCCTGACTGTCGCAACCATATAAATGAACCAACATGACAACAAAAATTCTACTCCGTAGGATAAGGGAATCGTCATATTGCAGCTTACAAGACTTTACCTTCAAAAATAAACATACAAACATTGCAAGTTATATATAAGCTTGTACACTTGGCTCCCTTTCAAATAACTAAGATCCATTTCTCAGAAATAGACACGTTTTCACATGTCAATAAAATATCTTACTAAATCAAATCTATTGTTAAGATTCACCACTTAATAGCAGTTATAAAAATATGGTGTATAGAAAACAAATTGGTTTTTAACATTCGATTGTCATTGTTGGGAGGTAAAAAAATGTCATAAAACATGCAAATTGACATGTATTTTCCAGACTCGTGAATAATATATTGTATAATTTAAAAGTCAAATAAATTAGTGGAAAACGTGTGTCATCTTGTGGGGTAATGGTAATAATGGTTCTTTTCTTGTAAAAGATACTGATGAAATTCACAGTAATATGAAGACGAAACTGTCTGATTTGTTACCTTTTCACAAATTGTGCCTCCCTGACCTCTGAACCATAATAAAATTTGACAAGTGTCTAATTTTTACCAGACTACAAAGCATAATCTTTTAGATTATGTCCGTAGTATGTTTACGTGTTCAGCAGTCTATGTATGTACTAGCTGTTGTTCGCGACTTCGTCCGCGTTAACTTCGGGATGGATCAAGGTATGTTACAATGTATGTGTTACAACACATACATAAAACATGTTGATGTCTTATGTATGTGTTGTACTTCTACAGTCTCGATCCCAACATGTTTTAAGTTATGTCATTGTTATATTTTAAACTATTTAAGTACTATGGGGAGACAGCAAGGGGCCTGGCGGGTTTACCGCCTCTGTAGTATTACACAGTGGTCATTATGGTCTAGCCCCGTTTTATCTTTGGGGCTGCCAGGAAGAAACCTCTATAATAATTGGCTAATGACCTGAAGGTGCTGGGCTGGGTAGCTCCGAGCTTGTGACTTTAATAACATGCCAGTGAAGGTGGAGCTGGAGCGGTCATTTCTCACAGTTGCTTCAAAAAACACATCTTAAAAAAAACCGGTTAAGTGCGAGTCGGAGTTCCGTATAAAACTGGACGCTGAGGAAGGAGCTAGGTCATAAACTAGACTAACCACATCTGCTGATGGAATGATGGCCCCAAGCGTATCCTAAAGTGGAGATCTTGAATCAATAACTAAAAAAGGTGGTACAGGACACACCCTAGCCAGATGCACTGATGACCTGAAAAAGTAGCTATATAGGATAGGATAACACTGGATACCCTGCAAGAATACCTTGCAAGTGTCCAAATATGCTGCATAAATGACCGCATCTTTTTAATGGCCTTGACATAGAAGTTTGATTTTTTCACAGCTTCAAGGGTTGCAGACTTGTGTATATGATATTAATTTCAACTTGATTGATACCTCCCACGCATTCATTTGAAAACTACCAAGTTATTAAAATAGGAAGAAAGAATACAAAGAAAAAACAATATTATTAATAAAAAAATACAGACAACCTGTCAAAGTAAAAAATATGACATATTGACACTCAAACGTAAACAAAATTCAATGTTAATAATCGATAAATTGAAAAATATTTTGCTATATCAATTTAGGGGTTGAATATTAAAAAATGATGAAACACGAATTTAATTAAATATTTTACAAACTATTAATGCCAAGTTTGCGTTGCGTCAGCTTTGCGTTGATTATCAGTCAGTTAGTTTCTGCTTATATATATATATTTACGTATAATCCACCGTAGCGCCTAAGATATTGAAATGATCATAATGAATGAGGTGTCAATCGATTCATTATTATCAATCTACCGAGTCTTTTTGGTTCTATATGTAGTTTACATACAGTAACAAACATACATACATCTCAAGGAGGAAAATTATGGGAAGGCTTTTTTTTTTTTTTTTTTTAACGTGCGGAAATCCCTTCGGATACCCCCCCGCCGGCCAGCGGGGGTGGTTATGTCGTGTCTCGACTAAAACCGCACGGTGTCCTCCCCAAGTGTCCGTTGCCGGGCACCCCGGGTAAGCCCTCGAAAGGATAACCCCTTGGAAAATTCTCCAAAAAACCATGTATTAATAAAATTAGTTTAATGCGTTCGTTTACAAAGAAAAAGTATTACGGTTCGATATCGACGGTTGAAAGGTACAACGGTGTAGGCGATATCGACTGTTCAAAGAGAAAAGATCCGAAACGACATCATAAACATTTAACTAAAAGGAAATTATCTTGTTAACTGTTTGTTTCGCTTACACCCTTTAACCTTTCAACTGTCGAAATATAATAATCAATCGCCATGTTGACACCCCTATCTAATTGTCATTCAAAGCGTACGCGCCGCACCGCAGCCGCAAGTATCGCTCGGAAGTGGGAACTGGCGCTTACGTCACAAACGGATTGCGTGAATGCTGCACGAGAGCTTCTTACTTTACATCTTATATCAGCTGCTTTTATTATGTATGGATTGTACACATTAGTCAGCGTGTGTAAGCATTTTTTTGATACAGTAGGTACCCGGCCTTTGGATTTGGCACATCGAGTCGTCGGGAAGAAAAGTGAGGGTCCGGCTAAGATCAACTTGCTTCATCATCATCCTTCGGACCATTTCCCAACCCATTTGGGGTCAGTTTTCAGTCTAACTACGAAACGGCCGAACTTCTATATTTTTCGTGAAGTGACTGACATCTAGCCTCCACGACTCACTGGCGATATCGCCCTAACTACCCGTAACGCATGACATATGGCCCGGACCGAGGGGTTAATGTAGTGTCCGAAGCACGAAGGGGTCTCAATGTGTTAAGAATGGTCACCAATCTTAAGACTGACCTGGCTCATCTACTCGGTTTCCACTTAGCCACGAGCCCCTAAGTTGGTCTTGCTTTAGTTTTGTGGAGCGTTCTCTCTATCGCACAGCATATGTATACAGTTTGATATCTTTTAGACTAGTTAAATCCGAAGTAAAGTCGAAATAATCTACAATGTGCAATTTAACACATCAGTTTGACAGAAGATAGATAAAAAACGCAAAACTTGCACGATTGGAACGAAAATAAAACAATTCTAGAATTAGAAGCCATTTCATTATTTTAGGCTTTACACGCCAGTCGTATACATGTATTAAGTTTTAAATTGGACAGCGAATTATTTAAATGACTGGGTATATCTACCTAAATAATTCATGTAATCATGACAGACAGACGGACAGACAGACAGACAATTAGACGGACAACAAAGTGGTGTTGTTTTTATTTAATAATGGTGTCGGCAACGACTTCATAAGCCTCTATTGTCTTTACGCTGGCCGGCACCATTGCCAAAAACAACATGCCGACAGCGGATGCTGTTAGCGTGATATTGATGAGCATCGATGAGAAAAATTTACGAAAACGCCCATTTCTATTAACGGCCGGTCCTCCCCCTCCCCCCTTCCCCCGTCTCACTACCCGCATACCCAAGGCGTCACTGTAATATAGATACTGGGCCTCTAGACAAAGTAACATTCTATTAACGGAATGGCTTTGAAAATCAAACAGTACATCGCAAATGACAGTTCTATATTTTTCCTTCTAACCGTACCAGGTGTATTAATCTTCTTTAATATATAAAAATGAATTGCTGTTCGTTAGTCTCGCTAAAACTCGGGAACGACTGGACCGATTTGGCTCATTTTGGTCTTGAATTATTTGTGGAGGTCCAGAGAAGGTTTAAAAGGTGAATAAATATGGAAGTTGTTATCGATTGAGGCAGTACGAAGTCTGCCGGGTCAGCTAGTTTGAAATAATTAAGAAACTTGGGCAAAAAGGACTCACAAAGCGGTTATTTAGACGTAAATAACACTATACAGATTTATCTAGATCGAAACTATAGCTTGTAGTAAAGGTTCTAGAACACGGGTAAACAAAATATCTAGATAACCGAGTTTCGTTCGGCGTTTCGTTCTTTGGCAACCTCACCTGCAAGCCGGTACACCTGCCGATTAACAGACGAGGCTCTGGCCACTCCGGATCCGTGGTACCACTGTGGTGTCCCACCGGTGGGACACACACTTGACCGTTTTGTTACAATGTGGTATGTAATAGTCGCTACCTGGTTTCTTGAAACAAAATAAAAAAGGCAATAAAATTAAAATGTATCCCTTCTATTTTACCGCAAAGCTTCTAAATAATGGCCAACTGAAATTGCGCCGTGAATTAGCTGCATTTGCAGTTCTATAATTTCGTTTTTTAGTTTTTTTTTTTAATCATTAGGTGCAGCTATTTCGAAGTCCATATGAATCCTTATTGGGTTCCACTCGTTTTTAAATATGGTCTTTATTATATCAAATAAAACAAAATACGACGCTTTTTTCTTATCGCTCTAATGAGCGATAAGAAAAAAGCGTCGTATCCTAGGTCCAATTGGACCTCTAGATTGCTACCTACCTAGGTACTTCTAGATGTGCGTAGCATAATACGACATAACAAGGAAAACTTAATGTGGGTAATGTTTACCATGTGACGTTCCTTCAGTTCGGCGTAACAAAACGGTCAAGTGTGTGTTTGGTGAGACCACGACGGTGGGACACCACAGTGGGACCACGGTTCCGGAGGGGCTCTGGCGTAGGCTTCCATCTTTTTTTTATTATTACAAATTATAAAATGTACAATACAGGATACAAATAGCACAAAAAAACCACAGAGGTTTGTCCTATAATATTTAATATTTTAATATTTAATTTAATATAACATTTAATATTTATTTATTGTCTCAAACAATTTATAAAAACACATTGACTCCCTAGATCCCACACTAGGTTCCCTGTGTGGCTACAGTGCTTGGATCGGGTCTTCAGTGAGGATTAGTAGTTGGCATTTTTTATGCAGAGCGCTTTAATGTGACATCACCTCGCCTCGTGGTAAGCTAAAGGCGAAGTTTCAGGAATGACAATGATATCATTGAATGTCATCATGAATGACAATCATTATTATAGATACCAATAATGCTATAAAGGTGGCCCGCAGCTTGTCGCTGTCATAAGATGCTTTTTCATGCCCGCTTTGTACCTACAAAGAAGAAAGAAGAAGAAGGAAGGAAAAAAAGAACAAAGAAACATATAGATTTGGATTTGTATCATCGTCATCTTATCATTGTTACTAGTTGCAACCGAAGGTTTCAGCGCAAAGTCTGGCGTCCACTTACTTCTTCTTCTCTTTTTGACTTAGCTTATGCGAATTTTATGGGGAACGATCGGCGTCAGACCTCCAAACTCTGAGAGAAAAGCCTGCGCCACAGCCTTGTGCATCAATTAGCGGTCATATTAGTGGGCTGTGTGCTTGTCTGGCACCTAAATGGTATAAAAATATCTGCTTGTAGGTCAGGTTGACTAAGCCTCGAAGACCGAAGAAATACACCGACACAAACAAGAAGACGTCATCATCATCATCCTTGCGTTAGTCCCATTCACATCCGAGGTTCTCACCTCGGAGTCAAGGGTCGGTCTTGAGCATCCATGGTAGTGAGACCAAACAAGAAGACGTACATTAGCAATTTTGACACCGATTCTGATCTGACACTTCCTCATATTTTGAACATATTATGTTCAAACAACATAACAATGATGGGAAGATTTCATCTGTCATTCCCATGACAATAGAGTCGAGGTTATTATTTATATGTATTACGCAACTTAAGTCATAATATAAGAAAATTAAACTCGTATTATTATGGGAACGCATACGCATACGTATTGTATCGAACCGTTTTCACTTTGACACATGGTCTAAATAAAAATGTTTACATAACCTTAATTTATAAAAATCACGTGCCATTGTATTCATACATACAAACATACATATACTCGCTGAAGAATCACACAGTTCACAAACTTCCTCCACTGTCATTAAACCTTTCATGCAACCCGGTTTCGAGTGCTTTTGCCCCGATCAGCTGATCAGTGTTTTTGTATACGTTACTCTCGGTTGGTTGTATGAGGCCCCACCAACACCTTCGAAGCCTAAGCCAACTTCTCCTGCTAGCTGATACACCTGTTGAATAATCGAACAGCTTCTGGTGCAGGATTTTCTCTCGGTGTATTATAGGGGTTAGGCGGTATTCGCTCTCTTAAAAGTCAATCAAACCAAATTATAGAGACAAGTGGGAGAGCGGATTCTCTGCTCAAAGTAAAATCTTTAGATGCAACCGGAGTTGGTGCTCGAATGAATCTCCGACAGCGGTCAATCTTAATGATAGCGCGGTAATCTCGTTCTAGAACCTTTAGACGTTTTTTATATATTTCTTTTAATATGTTTGTAGTAGTTACAAGCTCTACTGATATGTCTTTACATCGGTCTTTCCCAATTAGTTACATTGGATTTACATTGATGGAACTAGTTGGATACTTTTAGTCCAAGTGGTTCCATTACTTTGTTTTCTTTTTATTGTAACCAATGTAACTTTTTTTATCCAAGTAGTTACATTTTCAGAAATTTTATTTTAATGTTCTAGGGCAAGTTATATTGTAGTTACATAATGTAACTAGTTTGACATTTTTATTCCAAGTAGGTAGTTGTATTATTTAGAAATTTTATTAAGATGACTGGACCTGACTAATGAGACTTCTTATCCAATTGGTTAAAGTCCCTACAGGCCACGGTAACCGCTTCCCATCAGGTGAGACGTGTGCTGGGGTGCTTGGTTGGGGACCTCCACGCGGTGCACCCTGGGCAACGGAGACGGCAGCACCTCTCTCCTAGGGCGGGGGAGATGCTGCCGCCTACGGCCAACTCCGACCGAGGCGAGGACGGCCCTGTTGAGGGCTGTTCGGAAGCTTTCCACGTGTCCCTCTGATTAGCAGATGGAACAGTGGAGAGCAAGTAAGGGGGCCATCTCGAAACCGGAGATGGCCCAGGGTCAGTCGGGGTGCGAGGGATATGCTCTATGGGTAACCTTACACCCCGGCGTCTTAAGACCCAAGACGGCGTGCGGTTTTAGTCGGTTCAAGCCCGACATAACCGCCCCCGCTGGAGACCCCCCGCTCTCCAGCGGGGGCGGTAACCGAAGGGATTTCCGCACGAAAAAAAAAAAAAAAAAGGTGAGACGTGTGCTTCTCTGCCTCCTAAATGGTGTTGTTTTTATTGTTTATACAATCATAAATAAAAAATGATACTTCATTTCCTTTCTGCTTCCGAAGTGCATCAATCTGAGCACGCGCCTATTAACACAATACGCGTTACGTCATAATATTGGTTTTATTAATCTTTCAGTGCGTAGAAATTATGTGAAGAAAACTTAATTATATATTTATAGTATAGATGATACGTTCCGGCTTCGCACGGGAAATTTTTGTAAAGAATGCCACCCTATAAATTTGCATGAAACTGCAAGTCGCGTAGTGTAAACAACCGTGACGGGTGCCAGTGGCGGGTTTCCGCTCAACGTAGCGGACGGTCTAACAGTAATAAAAGTAGTGGAACTGCTACTACTATTTCCCTGATTGAGTCAGCACATTCGTGACGAGTTTATATTTAGGCTTCAGTTAGCAAAATGTCAACTATTGCCAATCAGTAATTATGGCGCGATTGAGAAACTTATTTCCACTTTTATTAAAGTGAATTGTTAGAGGTTTGTATGAAACTAGCAACCCACCCTCGTTTCGCTTCGGTTTATATGAGTTTTTTTAACTCAAGTCAACGTCATTTACACAGTCAGGACACCCTGGGAAAGTTATACTATACTGGGACCCTTTTTTTTTTTTTTTTTTTTATCGTGCGGAAATCCCTTCGGATACCCCCCCGCCGGCCAGCGGGGGCGGTTATGTCGGGCTTGCACCGACTAAAACCGCACGCCGTCTGGGGTCTTCAGACGCCGGGGTGTAAGGTTACCCATAGAGCATATCCCTCGCACCCCGGCTGACCCTGGGCCATCTCACCACTAACAGCATCGCTCATCCTGTCTCCTCTGAAAGCAGAGGAGTACGGAGAGCGATGTGTTCCCGCCACGTTGGGTATTGGCCGACGATCAATGCCAACCCTATGAAGGGGTGAAGGGGAAGCCATTGACCGCCGCCCAGGGTGTACCGGCCGCTCCGATTCCGTTCCCCCCGGACTGCAGCGGAATCGGAATCGGAGCGACACTCGAGGAGGTTACCCAACACACACCCCACTATACTGGGACCCTCATCTGAATTAATCAGATGTATATTGGAGGAGTAGTAAAAAAAAAAAACATTTCCCTTCTTAGCAAACGGAAGACAATAGAGACAAATAGGCAAATAATGCTGGTCACTACCAGCATTATTTGAAGAAGAAGTTTTATTTGAGAAGAAGTTTTTCTATAATATCCCACTGGATATTATAGAAAAACTCAATGAAACTTTGCCTGACCCATGTATAGAATCCAGGACCGCACAGCAGCCGCATTCATTAACGATGTGCCAAAGTGGCTAGTGATAAGATGACGAGTAATCTTTATTAAATAGAATACGCTAAGTGAAAACTTCGAGAAACTTCCGAAATTTCAAAGAAATGTCATTTACATAACATAACTTCACGCCTGTTACCCCGAAGGGGTAGGCAGAGGTGTATTACAGGTGGGAACTGATTTTCTTTGCTTTGGTTTAGTAGTTAGTGACAAACCGCTTTAACTCATGCATGGTTGAATTTAGACCAAGTGGTACTACTGCTACATAGTGATATGAACCATATCTCAAATAATTCTTACACACTTTTAGAACCAAACTTCAGAACTGCTAGATGCTGATTGTTAATGTTTACCTGAAACAAAAATAAAAATGTGTTAAGACCGATACTCTGTATAAACTTAGGGTGATACAGACCACATTGACTTCGTTTTCCCATCATAATTACAGAACTGCCGTTCTACAAGTCACACGGAACACGAGTTGCGTCATATATTTAAATACCAAAGGTCAATGTCTAAAAGGGCTATATTTAGATCCAGTTTAGGATGTTCAAAAAGGTTCTTCACATCAATACCGAGATGTAAGCCTGCTCTTTTGAAACACATTAAAAAGATATTTTACTTCACGCCTGAGAGCCTAAAACGAGAATTGACGTAACATAATATGTCGCGAATATTAGGGTTCACAAAATTATAAAAGTTTATATCTTTATTGTGGAAACAACTGAATTAATAGGGCACCTTAAACCTAAAAAAATATATTGCATGACTGACTGGTTCCGACGATAGCAGTGACTTTTTGAAAATTGGGCATGAGAGTGATGCACGATAACGTCATTAACGGTATTAAAATGTTGTAAGGAATATATGTTATTACTCAGTACTTTATATCAAAGTACTGAGTAATACCTACCACTGATTATATGTATATGTCGCCAACTGGTTAAATTAGCCAAATTTAAATATTACGAGAATTTACAATAGTAAAATATAAAAATCGAATTGAAAACTAACAGAACTAAGTACCTTTGAATATATAACTTCACGAAAACGTTGGTAAGGTTTTGTATTGTCAGATCATACGAAACATTAATTTTTTCACATTTTTCTTTCTAATCGAATAAGAAAATAATATAATATAATAATAATCTCCTAAATAAGAAAGACTTGCACGGTCTCTCGTTATTAACAAATCATTTGACATCAACGTCCCTGTTCATTCAATTTTATCTTTTATAACAATCGGATGAAAGTTAGTATTACTGTGACGAAACCTTCTGCATTACGTTCGATCTGCATTGACCTCTGCTCGTTACCTCGTCACGAGTTTCTATAATAATTACTCGCTACTCGTCGTCGGTACGACCGCTGCCTAAAGGTTACGAAGTCCCATCTTCAAATTAAGTTCGTATGAAATCAAAATTGGTATCAAGTTACATTTTATGTATATATTGCTCTACTAACCTTTAACAGACATTAAAATTAGAAATGAAGTAACAGATCGTGATATACTATGTTTTTATTATTATATCTATCATTATATGAAAATAGGGCTCATCTTTCTTCCAAGTCATCTCATTATGTCATTTTATGAATTCTTGATTCCGAGCCACAAAATTATTGACGTCATTAACCAACGATTACGCAAAGAATTCTAATTCAGAAGCGCATATGTATATGTATCGAAATCAAATTCAATAAAATTCGATTTCTGAATGAGGATCGATCTAGCCAATGATAACATTCATAATTCAAATGTTATGCATGTCTGTGTGGAAATGAAATCCATAATGTTCGTCAATTTGAATGAATATGTGCATGCGCAGGATATATATTTAATTAACTGACATAATTCATTAAATTTGTCACTTTGTTTGTTGTTGTTGCTGCTATTGAGATGATTAACAACTGTCTCATGACGTTGCGTTCAAAGTTTACACTTTGGAGCCCGAGGTCCCCTTATTGTTTTTGATTGGTATGTCGGCTTTTCCGAGAGTAACTGTCGTCTGAGCTCCCAACCCCGAGAGGAAAGCCTGCGTCAGAGTCTCGTCCGTTGTTTAGCAGGCGCACCGACTTGTAGGTGAGGTTGGCATGGGCCTAGAAACTAGAATTCCGTACATACATTAACTTATTTTAGTATTGATAATTCTGCCGAAAAGAAACGCGAACAGGCGGACTCAGTTTTATATAACGTAAGGTAATACAAATCCGCCTACACGTTTTGTGCGAATAATTAAATGCGTATTTTCATGTCAATAATATTGGCAACTTAGACACAAATGACTTTATTATAGCAAAAACGCCATATTGAACTATAGACACTAAGTGATTTCGGCAACGTGTTTGTCAAATCCTACTTAATATTCCTACTAATATTATAAATGTAAAAAGTTAGTGAAGATGTTGGGATGTTTGTTATTCAATCAGGCTAAAACGACTGAAGGCATCTGGCTGAAATTTGGTACAGGGATAGATTTTAGTCTGGAACACTAAGGCCTTTCTATTCATGGGTTGTTGTTGAAAACTTGAAGCAGGCGGAGCCGCGTCCACAGCTACTTTTAAATATGGAAACAAAAAATGGGTATAAAACGTCAATATGAAAAATCTTACGGTCGTTAGGTAACTTCGAGTGTGACTCATAATCTAAGTAAAAGATGCTTTGATTTGTGCTTTTTTGAGGCAAAACTTTAATAAAAAATAAAAACTTCAAAACGTTCCTGCTAAAATATGTTCAAATATACATATCACACTCGTTTTCGTTTTTAAAAATGCGTTCACTTTTATACTTTTTATTTAAGGCAATGAAACCGTATGGTGCTGTCTTCATTTCACTGAACATATAAGTATAATGTTTCCAACATTATGTAGGTACTTATGTGTGGGATTCTTTTTTGGATGCATATTGTAGTATCGTTTTCTCTTTCAAGTAATATGGGATTTATGTTGTCAAATCATTTTCAAATCAAATCAAAATTTAGCTAGGTATACATGTAGCCAGGTAAACAAATATAATTAATGTAAGGTATAATATATTTAAAATGATCAGTGACTTTTTACTACAAATCATTAAATCAATTGCATTTTGTTGACGCAAACCAATAAGATTCATCATCACATTAAACACACGAACATCTTTGTAAACATTACTATTTGAATGTATAATTACTTAAAGAGATTACATCTGTCTATATGATACAAGCCTTTTTTTTTTTAGCGTGTGGAAGCCCTCACGGGTTTCACCCCATCGGTGCCGACGTTGGGGTGGGCGTGTCGGAATCGGACCGACTAAAACCACACGGTGTCCTCCCCAAGTATCCATTGCCGGGCACCCCGGGTAAGCCCTTAAAAGGATAACCCCAGGGTTACCGGCGGACTTTGACCGCCACCGCGGCCTCGCCTGATGGGGTCGAGTTTTATCCCTCGTCGGTGAGTTCGCAGGCGTGTATGTACACACGACACTCCTCCGCCACGGCCTGCTTCTGTAAGGACGGTGAGTCGGACCTATTATACCTATGGAATTATACGTATAAAGGCTAGACAATCAATCATCACATAACAATTCACAGGTGGCCATAAACCTCTTCCAATCCTCACCCGACCCTCCGCATCCAGTCTATCCTAGCTACCTTTTTCAGGTGGTCAATCCATCTGGTTGGAGGGCGTCCCAGCGTTAACATTACACACTATTTCAATGTAGATACCCAATATACTTTCATAATTCTGAAACCCAGAAATTCTAATAAAATATATACCTAGGTAGTCACATCACACCTTTTTCGAATAATAATAAATCTTTATATTTAATGAAAGACCCGAAAAACAAGAAAGAAAGCTATAATTCAACGCCTTGTGCAAATAAAAGTCACTAGTTACAACATCGATTAACTATTAACGCAATACGAATCAAATCGATTACTCACTAAACGGTATCGAATCATTTAATATCTTTAAATGTAGCCTAAACAAACTACTTGCAATGTAAACCACCATGATGAATTTGTGTTACGACAACATCTTGATTTAATTAAAAACTATTTATTTACGGCGACGCGACGATTTACAAGTTAAGCCACCATTAAAAGAGGTTTTTCGCGGTATTATAATAGATCGTTTAACTCAGCACGTTTGCCCTTTACCTAGTAACACTAATGGTGGCGCGTGCGCAAAAAGCTTTCATAATCATGGTACGTCAAGTGAAAGACGACGCTTTAATGGTTGATTTAAATCCGCATTTCGAACAATTGAATGTGGCGGTTATGTCAAACTTTGTTTAGAAGCGTGACATTGGACGCGATCGTTGAGACAATACGTGAATCGAATTTTAAATAACACTAGTGTACCAAAAATTATCTATGGTCATCCGATCCGATAATAATCTAATAGGATGTTGGATCTTTTGTTTTTAATAAATTTAATTGTCCTTGGTTACACTCCATAGACAAAGCTGTACATGATTTTCGCTCATGATTTTTTCCGTGTTGTAAGGACACCTCTCATAATGTCCATTGTGTGAAGTTACGATTCAAAGAAAGTTATTGACAGTTTTTCGTCGAACGGAAAAAGGAAGTTTTATTGTTTATGTTATCCAATTTCCGGTGACTTGTTTCAAGGTCAAGTTTAGAGTTTGGCACGTGTTGTTCTTCAATTTAGCTTGTTGTAAATTATGAATGACTGCGAAAGTTACTTTTTGATTACATAAGCTTGATATTTTGAAATCTATTGCGTGCCCGTGACCTTAATGAGTAAAAAATATAGAAGGGGGTACCTAGCAAAATTGTGTTAAGTTTATCTACCTGTTTTTTTTTTAATTTTTTTTATACCTACACCTCTGCATAGCAACGGAGCCTGTTTTTACAGTTTCAATAAAATACAATTAATACGATCCTAAGCTATCATCTTTCATTCCAATTCTCTGTGTCGTTCCAGTTCTATCATTTATCCTTCTCGCACTTTCATACATCCTTCCTTTCTCTGAGGGGAGTGAGGGCATTCGGGATTTGTGTTCTTTTTTTTTCATGCGGAAATCCCTTCGGATACCCCCCCGCCGGCCAGCGGGGGCGGTTATGTCGGGCTTGCACCGACTAAAACCGCACGCCATCTCGGGTCTTAACACGCCGGGGTGTAAGGTTACCCATAGAGCATATCCCTCGCACCCCGACTGACCCTGTGCCATCTCCGGTTTCGAGATGGCCCCCTTTCTTGCTCTCCACTGTGCCATCTGCTAATCAGAGGGACACGTGGAAAGCTTCCGAACAGCCCTCAACAGGGATTTGTGTGTACTTACTCTAGTTTCCTACCCAGCTAATATTTTTTATCTTTATATATTTATTTATGAAAACAGTTGCTTACATTGGCTTATAATTAGTTTTTTATGCTAGTACAGAATTAAATGAATGGCACTTAATACATATTTACTTTATTAAATCTTATTCTAACTTATCTTAGATTTTTATGAGGACTACTACTTCACATCATTCATTATGATATAATAGTAGTATTATGATATACTAGACAACACTATGCCTAGATAGTGTGCTAGCATAACTTAACGTCCTGTTTCTTCCGATTGTTGCCTGACTATTTTTTCAGCAAATTGGAGTTTTCGCTCTGTATGATCTCTTATTAATATCGGAATGCCATGAACATCCACCTTCATTCCAGTGGCGCTAATCCAGGGGCGTAAATGGGGCAATCAAATAGGAGGTGGGCCACTGTTTCGGGAACTCCAGGTTCACAGGCGCACGATGGGTCCCCCTTACACTCGATTCAAGTATTCGGAGAACCCACCGTGCCACGTGAATAACTGGGTGGTTGGGCCCTTGATGGTTAACTTCCTGACAGATCCATACGCTTCCACGGCGTAAGGGAAGAAGCAAGCGAAGCATTATGGTGGTGGCTGCTGTTACACCATCCCTGTAGCGCCTATTCCACTCGTCAAGAGAGCCCCGACGTAGGACTCTCTTGACGAATGATATAGGACACAGGTCATAATCTGGAGCCTTCTTAAGTTTTAAGGCGGCCTCCCTAACGAGCCAATCCCTCCTCTCATTCCCCTCTAGGCCCACTTGGCCTTAATCCAGTAGGGAGAGACACTTTTGCCCCGCTGCTTGCAGCGGCCAAGAGTGTCCCTGGTCTCTACTGAGAGCGGGTGGAAAGAGTGCGAATTAACTACACTAAGGAGCGCCGCCCTGCTGTCACAGAAGATCTCGGAAGCGACTGCGCTGTGCCGCTCTACCTCGCACGCAGCTCTGAGCAGCGCCAGAAGCTCCGCCTGGTAGACGGTGCAGTACCTCGAGAGAGCAAATTTGAGTGCCTTGGTCTCCGACTGGCCATCCCATATGAAGATGGCGGCGTCGACTCGGCCCTTAATTTTGCTCCCGTCGGTAAAAACTCTGAGATCGAGTGGTTTCACATTGTTGTATTGTTCCTCGTCTACCAGGCTGTTTTCTACCTGTTACATAAAATCTGTCCTTCTGTTATAAGATTAAACAATATTTTACGTTTTTCTTTACGTGGGTGTGTCGTATAAGGTGACTAAGGGCTAAAGATCGGGCCAAGGCAGTCTGTGCTATTGAAAACTAAAAAAAAAAGAAGCAGGAGAGCGGATCCCGCGCTCCTAAGTACGAGTTATGGATGAGACTGGGATTGGTGCTCGGATGAAGAGAAAGATAAAGATAGAGCTGTTCTTCATTCGAAAATAAACATACGGTCCGTGAAAAAGCATCTGACGCAGAACGTCTCATTCGCAAAAAGTCACGGTGAAAAAGATAATCCTATTCGCGAAACATGCTGTTCGCAAAGTAATGGTAATATCATTATAAAAAAATACCGGCCAAGTGGGAGTCGGACTCGCGCATTAAAACTGTAAAAAAAATACTTTTGTTGTATGGGAGCCCCCTTAAATATTTCTTTTATTTTAAGCATTTACCTGTTGCCGTTATCCATATCGAGAAAAAACGAGCAAATAATCACGTTTGTTGTATGGGAGCCCCTTAAATATTTATTTTATTCTGTATTTTAGTATTTGCTGTTATACCGGCAACAGAAATACATCATCTGTGAAAATTTCAACTATCTAACTATCACGATTCATAAGAAACAGCCTGATGACAGATGGACAGACAGACAGACAGCAGAGTCTTAGTAATAGGGTACCGTTTTACCCTTTTGGTAGGGAACCCTAAAAATAACCACAAAGGCTTTGTGGTTAGTTTTTTTGTAACCACCCAGAAAAAGTAACCCCAGATAACTTTGCATTCGAGTTCACAATATTACGGCTAGACAGACTTTACTCCTTTATCAAGATTACGGAAGATGTGTAAATACGTTAAATTGCGAAACGTGACATCTTTCCCTCTCTATTGGCAGTTAAAAAAAGAAGAGTATTAGTAACCGAATTTACTAGTATTCCTTCTAACCCTCGAGGTAATCTAAATTGCTTGTGTTAAGAGTGGGTTCACGTCGACAGTGTAACGGTCACGATTCGAATCCTAGACCTCGCGGTCGTAAGACCGACTCCTTAACCACTAAGTCGTTTGCACTAACATTAACCGCGTGTGACCGCTATCTTCCCTATTGTGAAGTGATGATGTCGCCAAATAATCTGATAAATAAAAAAAAACGGTTGTCGCAACATATCGATGACATATACATTGTTTTCGAAATGGTTGCAAGTAGAGTCAAAGACCGCACGGTCGTAATACCCAACGGTGTGTTAAAATTATGCGCGTCAAATTTTTACTTTGCCATTGACATGAATAGACGCTGAGTATTTTACGTGCTTTATTATATATGATTATAATAAATTTAAGATATTCGTGAGTGTGTGTGTGTCAATTTTAAGAATGGAAAGAAATTACCGTATTGTAGGTGCAGCGGCAGCGAGTTTCATTGCTGTGCGTAAATAGAGGCTTCGATACGCGGAGTGGTCCTATTAACATCTTGTGTGTACAAACCAACCTCATTTGCTAGCTGGTACATCTGCCGGACCTTAACGGACGAGGCTCTGGCGCAGGCTTTTCTCTCTGGGTTGAAGGTCAGTCGGTAGTCACTTCCGTACTAGTCAAAATAAACAAAACCGACCCCGGCCTCCGACGGGAATGAGGGAATAAATGAGATAATGAATTTTGACACCTATGCGTAGCACACATAGCACACCTTTTTGTAATGCCGTCTGTATGGCAGCTACAAAAAGTTGCGAGAGGTTGAGGATCGGTTTCGGCTTTTCTGGATACCAATTTTTTAGTAACGTATAGCCAGACTAGTAGTTCACATATATTATAAGTAATGGTCTAGCATCATTTAAAACTGTCACTTCCTTGTAATGAACATAAATATATTAGTACAAACAAATCACTCTGTGGATAAATGCACGAACATGCTTGCGCAATGCATCTTCGCACGATTAGACACCATGTCAGTTATATAAGAGTATGTTTAATTGCTCATTGTTCCACTGACTTGAACTTTTTATGATTATATACTTTGAGATCAAGTAGCAAATAGAAATTATTCGTTGATAGAAGTTATGCAACGGCTATTCGTTCGTGTTTGTCTGTTTACTTGATGGGTGACACACACGCTACAAGAAAACGTTCCTACTGCACCGTTGAAACTGAACCGATAAATTGATTTTTGCAAGTACCCCCGATAGTAGCATCGATTTATCAGTTCCGTTTGAATGGTACAGTGCGATCGTAACGATTTCTCGTAGCAAGTGTGCCCATACCCATAAGAAGGCATTTAGGAAATTAGATAGGAACAAGTCTACTAGGGTTATTTTGAGAAAAGTTCAGGAATGGATTTGAATAATATTTCGCTTTCCTTAACCAAACCCGGCACTAAGCTAGGTTAGCGGATCTTGGCAGGGAATAAACCGTTATTTTCTACTTCATGTTTTGGGAGTATATTAACGTAAAGTACCGAGGCCTATTACTATTACGTCACACGAGTACACTCGGCCAAAGAAATAAGTAAACATCTTTACATACACCTTCACATGTAATAGTAGATTGTTACACAAGGGTTGAAAGTCAGCCATTTCACCCGAGATATTTCTGGCGCTCGAACGAAGTGAGAGCGCCAATAGTTCGAGGGTGAAATGGTGACATTCACCCGAGGTAAACACTCTACTTTTCATTTCGACTATGTGAGGAAATTAAAATACTACACACACATTTAATGAAACAGGTATATCGATTATCAGTTACAATTTAAAGTAAAATTAGAACAATTTGAAAATGGATTATTAACAACAGCTTTTGCCTGTTTCTTCAATCTCATCGGGAGTTAAATTAATATCCATGTCATTGGAATCACTTTCCGAAACCATTTTTAACCACAATTAACACAAGGTATTTATTTATATTTAATCTCGTTTTCCCGCTAATTATTTAACAAACTTAAATTGTTTCTTTTTAATTCTGAACAAAAAGTTATAATTCACGTACATACTGCCAACATTAGAAAAGTTTCGAAAATCGAATCTATTGGTTACATTGTAATCGAGTATCTAGGTGGCCATATAAAAAAAAGCGTGATGATGTCAAGGCATTATGACGTAACTTAATTATCATAGACTCCATGGTAAACCCTAAAATTTAAAAAAAAGTTACTTTCCGCACTAGGGATGAAATAAGCCACTTTCCACCCGGCTATCTACCCATGAAAATTAAACTTTCCGAACAGGAGAGATGAAAAGGTATATACATATTTACTTGGCCGAGTATACATGCTGTGATGCCTGTTAATCAGTAGGTGAGGTTATCCTCCCCCGCTGACGGGCGGGTAGGGTAGGTATCCGAAGGAATTTCCGCACGAAAAAAAAAAAAAAAATCTTACGTTTCGGTTGCATTGTCGCAGCTATTAGTATGTTCAAAGGTGTTTATTTTTAAATTATTAATTTTACTTTTATTGGTCTTTTTTTAATAATAAATATTCTACAACATTCGACACAGCGCTTTCTAGACCCAAAGTAAGCATAGTTTAACTAGCATGGGTTCTAGAATACGGATAAACATACTTATATACTTTTTTTGTGAAATACATATGTATGAATGTACATGCATACAAATATTTGCACTGAGCGGGAATCGAACCCGCTCCCCATGTCATAGCAGTCGAATACACTACCGCTACACCACAGAGGCCGTCTTAGTCAACTAAAGTAAACAATATTATTCTAGGTACAGGAAGTATATCTTTATATTTGCATACCTACTACGGTCGTTTGAAAAACAAACCGACTTGTTGGTTTATTAAAATGCTATATGCAATCGTGAAGGAGACAGACTATTAAATATAGCGGTGACAGTCGAGTGTTTTAACCCAGAACCTAGATCAGTATGTTAGTACCATAGACAAAATACTCTAGCCAAAATGTATGAAGCGATGGTGACTTAGACACCTATTACTATTAATTTCTAGCATATTTTGAACAGTAACAAAAATAAACTCTAATCATAAAATTTCTCAGTATTTCGATTCTGGTTCGGTTGGGAAATAGAATTTTTTTATGAGACTCATGAAAAAATTCTGTTTGCGGAATTGTCGAAATTTTAATATTAACACATCCACACTACGAGTATAGGCTTGAGAAAATAAAACAAATCTAGCGTATAAGTTTTTCCTTTTTAAATTTGTAATTATATTATAAATCTAACCTCAGTAATTCGTGAATCTAGTTTAAATTTCAAGCCATGCATATGCATAACCGCAGTGTAGTCGTGGGAGAAACAGAATTTCATAATTGTGTGCAATTACTTCCTACTGTAAATCAAACCACGACCCACATGTGGTGGTCAGCTTTCATAACCAACGAGCGTAAACGTAGAAAACATACAACTGTTTGATTATTATATTCACTAAGAAATCCTTTAAGAATGAGTAGTTCACTAAATAATTATAGCCTTTAGTGCCATCTAGATTCAAACAATGCTTAGTTTGAATCTAGATGGCACTAAAGGGTATAATTATTAGGATTTAGGATATACTACAAAAACCTGTGAAAACATTCTAATGCCCTTTTCGAAGAACCCATTATTGAAGTCGCTAAGGAAAACCACAGCAAGGAGCTCATTCCACAGCAAGGAGCTCATTCCACAGCCTGAGCGTGCGTGGAATGAAGTTCCACGTCACGATGCGCACCGTATCCGGTTGTAACGTGGGAGGGTAAATTCCTTGTTTGTGGCAACTGGTGCAATGATAGGACGTGCCCGTGGGCATCGTAAAAAACAGTTCTCCCGAAGACACACCAGTATACAGGTGGTAGAACTCTATGCTTATTTAGACTATTGCTACTTTAGGCTAAGCGATACGAGTGCATAGTTTAGCTTATTTAAACTACAGTGACTAATGATCTTATATTCAAATGAGGCAGATATGTTATCTCAATACTATCGCGATATTAAAAATGTACCGCGTTGTATGACAGAAGTCATAGTTTATTCTTGTTCGCTCTCACACAGAATAAATAATAGTACAAGTACTCTCACTGATTAGTGCATGTTTTGTTGCATTTGTACTTACGTAGAAGTGGGTTAATTATCCTAGTTTTGAGGGACCATTTTTTAAACACCAGTGTCGTATCTACCTCTTGATCATCGACTGGTGTCTAAATGTTCGGAAGATAAAAAAACAAGTTCTGGTAATTTGCAAAGGCCCCAACCAATTTCTAAAGAAGATATTCAACTTTTTTCTTTTTTCACAGAATAGAAATAGAGACAAAAAATATTTGGTCACCAAAATAATTCTAACATATACAACACGCCTAAGTCAGATAACGCTGAACATAATTGAGAATTTTATTTATAGTAATTAATTCAAAATGGATACGGATATAATTAAAGGTTTTAGAATAAAATAAAGGTTTGCATTTAAAATGCTGATATTGGATTGGAAAGCCATCTCAATAAAGTTATACTAATTTGTCGAACCGAGGGATTTGTTCCTTATAATCGAAGAAATTAGTTAGGTATATAAAAAGGTTCGCTAGTGACAAGAAATATTTCTGAGACACAAATGTTAGTATTTGAGTGACTGAACTGCGGGGGTATTTTTTTCACGAAAGATAAACTTATAAGTTGACTTTATAGGTATATCTAAATAAAAAATTTCATCGAAACCGTCAGAATTGTATCCAAGCAGTTACTAGTGCTTGTAGCTAGTGACTCCTCTGGTATTGAAAACAATCTTGAACCACGGTAGCCGCTTATCACCAAGCATGGCTTATTGTCTACTTTAGTTGTATAAAAGTCATCTTTTCCCCCGTTAGTGTTTATCAGAAGTACGTCAACCAGAAGTTGACATTCTCGTGTGTTGGTTTCATTGACGGATCAGACCTTGAGTACACTGCGCCATAATACATGAATCACCTGATTATATGACCTACATGTCACAACGACCGGGCTATCCGTGTTTCTATGTGTTGTGTAAATGTTATCTGACACTCGATAAAAGAAAACTCGAGGTATCTTGGACCAAATTACAGTCTAAAAAGCAGTCAACTGGAAAATTAATTTTCTTTTTCTCAACTGGAAAAGTAAATTCGCTCACTCAACTGGGAAAGTGACTATACTACTTCGCCTGGGAATGTAACTTCACTTATTCAAATAGGAAAGTCAATTCTCTAATTTAAATAGGAAAGTAAAATCACTTAGGACTGGGAAAGTGACTTCACTAACCAAGGGGGAAAAGTGCGAATGTAACTTTGTGTTGTTTTAAGAACGGACGATGCTCAGCGGTATAATTATATTTTTTTATGTGCATTCAAGCAATTGCTAGTGCAAACTAAACCATTATCCCATTTAACCCTCACACAAGAAGTGACTGAAATAAAAGGTAAAAACCTGGTTTTGGAAAATAGGTTCGTTGGAATTGTGGTGTTTTTTTTTTTTTTTTTTTACGTGCGGAAATCCCTTCGGCCAGTGGGGGTGGTTATGTCGTGTCTCGACTAAAACCGCACGGTGTCCTCATCAAATGTCCGTATTGTGATATTATGTTGGAATTGTGGTGTTAACATAATTAATATCTGGGTGACCGAGGTTCGATTGGTTTTATTTTTCGACCTTTTTCAAAACTAAAAAAACCAAATTACTAGATCAATTTATCGCCCCCGAAATCCCTCGTATATTAAATTTTATGAAAGTATTTGGAGCCGTTTCCGAGATTCGGTTTATATATACATATGTATTATGTATTCTGTTTGTACCTTTTTTGTCACGATTTCACACTTAGAGTGCAAAGCGTAAAAGTAAACCCCAGATAAGGACAAAATATGTATGACCTTAGGGTCTTTAACCTGACCGAAGGTTCCCACAAATGCTGGAAAGGGTCATGTACAATCCGGTTCGACATTAAACTCTCGGTATTTTTATAAATGTTCAGAATTTACGAACATATTTTTTTACAAATTCAGTTCAGATGGTTATTGATGTTTAAAGTATTGCCTAACAGCCTTAAGGGTGATATTTTTTATTTTATTTGATGGAACCTAAGTGCTAACCATAAATACTTCTATTAATCATTATTATCCTCATAGCGATTTCCCAGCTGCACTTTGGAGCCCGAGGCCCGTTTATTGTTTTTGATCGGCTTTTTTTGGTAGCGACTGCAGTTTGTGCTTCCAACCCCGAGAGTAAAGCCTGCGCCAGAGCATCGTCCGTTGTTTGCCAGCTGTACCGAATTGCAGGTAAGATATACCAATCTGCTCCGACTTCCGGTATCTTGATGGAGAATTAGATCGAGCCGTAAAGTATCGGAATAACGTAGGTTGGATGAAATGGCGGCAGGTTACGGCAACAGCGTGTGACTCACGAATACCACTTAGCCTTAAGGGGAAATCTACAAGACTATGATCCGGCCTGCTGTCCTGCATGGATCAGAGAGCTGGTCCGTAAAGGCGACGGACGAAGACGGCTGCATGCAGCCGAGATGCGAATGCTGAGATGGATGTGTGGTGTGACAAGAATGGATAAGATTAGAAATGAGTACATTCGAGGAAGTTTTAAAATAGCGCCAATAACCGAAAAGTTGCGAGGAAATCGCTTGTCCTGGTTCGGACATATAATGCGTAGGGATGAAAGTAATATCGTAAGGAAGGCATTAAGTAGGGAAGTGGACAGCTACAAGGGGAGAGGAAGACTATTATTCTTGTTTTCTAATTTAATTTGATTGCAGGTAAGATTGGCTTGGGCCTCAAGGATGTTGGTAGGGCCCTTTTTATTTTTTATTTTTTTATCGTGCGGAAATCCCTTCGGATACCCCCCCGCGTGCCAGCGGGGGCGGTTATAACGGGGTTGAACCGACTAAAACCGCACGCCGTCTCGGTTCTACAGACGCCGGGGTGTAAGGTTGCCCATAGTGTACACCCAACACTTCTATTATATAAACCATTTTCTTAAACAAAAAGACCGATGTCATTTCAACAGTTGAATAAAAAAACTTTTAGTCATAATCACCCGAGCGCCAATCCTAGTTGTATTCAAAGTTCACACTTTGGAATCTAGGGTCTGCACTCCCTCAGGATGAAAGGTAAATGTCTTATGACCTTACACTCCGAAATCTAAAGACCCGAGACAGCGTGCGGTTTTAGTCGGTTCGAATCCGACAGAAACTCCTCCGGCAGGAGGAGAGGGGATATCCTAGGGGAAAGGGTCGCACTCTTACTTTCAATAATTAGGTTTACTACTTTTTTTATACGACTTAGGTGGCAGACAAGCACAAGCACGGCTCACCTGATGGGAAGCGGTTATCATGTTCTATGGACGTGTGCAACACCAGGGGTGTCATGCTGGGGTGCTTGGTTGGGGAGGGGTGCTTGGTTGGGGACCTCCACGCGGTGCACCCTGGGCAACGGAGACGGCAGCGCCTCTCTCCTAGGGTGGGAGAGACGCTGCCGCCTACGGCCAACTCCGACCGAGGCGAGGACGGCCCTGTTGAGGGCTGTTCGGAAGCTTTCCACGTGTCCCTCTGATTAGCAGATGGCACAGTGGAGAGCAAGTAAGGGGGCCATCTCGAAACCGGAGATGGCCCAGGGTCAGTCGGGGTGCGAGGGATATGCTCTATGGGTAACCTTACACCCCGGCGTCTTAAGACCCGAGACGGCGTGCGGTTTTAGTCGGTGCAAGCCCGACATAACCGCCCCCGCTGGTCGGCGGGGGGGTATCCGAAGGGATTTCCGCACGAAAAAAAAAAAAAAAAAAAAAAAGGGGTGTCATGCTGATACACTAACGAGAACAACTAAGTGCTTGTTTGTGCAAAGCAAGCAAACCCGAGAACAAAGTCTGCGCCAGAAATTCGTCCGGAACTCAGCAGTTGTACTGGCTTGCAGGTGGCTTTGGCTTGGGCCTCGAAATCCCCAAACACCCAATAACTTTTAGTATAAATCTTTTAATATGGCAAGTCAACAAAGATTGTGGTTATTTGTCGGTTTACTCACATCTTCATTATTTATATAAATATTTTAACCAACTTACTCTTAAAGGTAATGCTAATATTTATTTTTTTAAGATAAGTCATATTGCTAAGTGGCTTTGTTAAAGGGATATTGTCGAGCACAAATCATAGCATATACTACATACATATACTCAAATGGGAGAGCCAAAAGGTACACAATCAACGACAAAAGTGGCTTAACAAATTCTAATTTATTAATCACTTTAGCTCTAATATATTACTTATAGCGGCCTGGGTCAGCACAGGAATGCATTCGTAAAAAAGAAATCGTAGGAAGGTACCTATAACCCGATTGCAGCTACACTACAGTATTAATAATAAAGAAAACATGAAATATATTAACTTTGTCCTCTGGGGATCATAAAACTGCATGTATATTTATTATAAGGTTTTCATATCCCAATGTGAAAAAATCCACTTTCGTCGTTGACTGTACACACGGTCTTTGATTTTCAAACGGAAATTTTAATAGTGATGCACCAAAGTGAAATCTCTCGATCAATCGCAACATCGGTAAGGTGCAGTTATTGGCGTCCTGCTTCTGCGCATAATATCGGCTCGAGATGAAAGTAGTTAGTTTAGTTAACACAGGATGTTTGTATTTACACATGACTGCACGATGGAGAAAATTGCTCAAGAATTAACAATTTAATCTGGGAGAAACATGAATTTCTCAGCTTAAGGGTTACCTGGATTGGGGAAGTATCAGTCTGTTACTAAACACCGATTAAATGGGAGTAGGTATGCTTACTTTTTTCTTTCTTTCTTCCTTATGTTGGTTCGTCATTGCGACCACACCCCGGAAGGAGGGAAAATATTATATTTATAAATAAACAGAGCAAATATGACACTGAATTAAAATATTTATATCTTTGAAAGACACAATTTACTACTCGAATAAAAAACCTTCTAATAGATAAGTATCGATGTATTCGACTAAAATAAAATCGATGACAAAGTCACGGCTCTTATATAAAAAGGAAACACTTTTCATAGAAAGTTTATATAACCTAAATCTAAAAATAGTTTATTAATTGCTACTCCTATGCAAAATTTCAATATTAACACAAACTATAAAAAATATAGATGTAAAACTTTTCGGTTAAGAAACAAGTAACAGCATCACAAGAAACAAAATAGTCTCCTGTAATTATTTTCATATATTTATAAAATTGCTGTAACGTTTTACCACAGATTACCTAAAAAATCACTGCCTGAATAATCAACATAATGGTATGAGTTAGATGCCTACTTGTCCACGTGATCGACCGCTGCTTGCAAATATGTACCTACCTTAACGCTCGACCGTAAGGATATAATTACGTTGCAGCCGCTTAGCCTTGGAGTTATTTACTAGTAAACTTTGTGATACTAGGGCTGTTTTTCTCAATAAAAAAAAAATCTCATTAAAATTGTAGGTAGGTACATGAGTATATCAATAATTAATTCTAAATTAAAAAACGCTCGTCACAAATTTATTTATAGCTAAACCATCTAAATTATATCGGCTTTCGAACAAAAAATCGGAGATTAAAATCGGTTCATCCGTTCGGGAGCTACGATTTCACAGACAGACACACACACAGACACGTAAAGCTTATAGGAACCCGTTGTTTTTGCGTCGGGGGTCAAAATGAAGTAGATACGGTATTGGTAAATGAAACAGTCACTCAAAACTAGGCTATAGGTACCTACCTACGATTTTATTTTTACTTTGTATTCCCGTGCGAAGCCAGGACCCAGGCCGCTATAAGTAATATATTAGTTATAATATAATGAATAGGGTAGATTGCTTGTACCGCGGTAGCCTAGTGGTATGGGTAAAGGACTGCTGAGATGAGGTCTCGGGTTCGATCCCAGGTATTATCATGGCACACACCAATGACTTTTCGATGCTTTTCGAAGTTATAAGTGTATTTATCGCAGGTTTATAAGTGCCCGGTTAATGGCAATAGGCTCGCCACCTATTACATTGGGACCTAAACATAAACTGGCGAAATGTGGGTGCTAGCACCTCTGCCTACCCCTTCGGGGATATAGGCTTGAGTTTATGTTATGTTATGTTATGTTTAGATTGTTTGTGTTATTAAATATATTCACTTAAGTAATGAAGCCAACATTAGTTTTTTAAGTCTTAATACAGTATCAAGCTATAAAAGAATACGTAGGCGAAGTTTGAACGTATAGCGAACGTGAATTCACAAAATTACATACCTTTTTTCAGGTGGAAAACGAACGGGTTTTATTTGGTTTGTTGGATTCGCATCTATACACTATACACGAAGTAGATGGTAGAAATTTGATGACACAAATTTCTCACAAAATTCGGCCGGGTGGGTACCACCGTGCACGATTGCGAAAAACCCTCCATAGTAATACAATTTCGATTTGATTGCGTTCAGGGGTCAGCAAGTGCATAGCCGGGCAGGGTGATTGTGGTCGCAGCACTAGTGGGACCGGTGGGTGTCACGCGGTGCTGCGACGACAATCCTCTTCTGATGAGGCCGTCAAGCTGAGTGCCACCATTGTTAACATGGTACGTGTATGTAATGGTGACCCTCTTTCCTGAGACTTTACCTTCAGCTTACCATCAGGCGAGGTGAAGTCAAATTGACGTGTCCTAAATATAAAAAAAAAAGATAAAGTAATAGCAATAATAGCATAGGTGACTAACCCAACCAAATTCGAATGAATCCATACATTACATGCGCGCGGACGTTTGTTGATAACCCGACTGAATAATGTATAGGAGCACCCCCGGAGGTTCCTCGGCGAGTAGGTGCTTATAGTGCGCAAGTACATAAAGTGGGGCAGGCCTGGTTTTACTTCATATTTAGAAATAAATATAATTCTCATAGCATAGCATTCGGAAGTAAAGACCGGTTGACCATCGCTTCACATGTATGAGTATCGATTCACGATTATCGATATAGCTACCATTTCCGATTTGCGATACTATCGAATAATCTTGACAGCGTATTAAATACGAAATATTGATTGTTGATGGTAGTTTGACATATCACAACCTTCATAATAACTTCCTAGTGAGATTACGTTAAAGACTAGTCACAAATAATGTTGTTTTTTTTTAAATTTACGCAAAAGGAACATTATTCAAAATACCACACTAGTTGCTAATTGCTGTACTACTTATTGATGAGCTTCTTGAGAAGGAAAATCTAATGAATTGCCTACTGTCTAATTTCGATTCACTTTGGATCAATTATAGTTTAACTTAAACTCAAAGTAATAACATGTTTACCCAAACAATGCTTATGAATACATTCAACAAAAACATACCAAATTACATTGCAAAGAATTGAGAATGAAAATCAATTATCAAAAACTGTATTGGATTTGCATCGAATATGAACAAATTGAACATAAATTAACTTCACGCTACCATTTCAAAAGTCACGACAAAGTATTGTTTGTATAAATGCTTACATTTGTTACAGAATAAAATTGTTACTGCATAGAAATGTGCAAACATTCACACTGTTTCTTAATGTTCATTAGTTTTGCCAATTTAGTGTTTCTCTGCAAAGAATGATAATAATGTACTAAGTTAATACACGAGATAATATTTATTAATCATTCATGTTATTTATTAATTATTTTATTTAATCAGCATTAATATATATCGCATGAGGAACTCCTGCATCTACGATAGCCTTCACGAGTACGACATCACAGACAAATTGCAGGACAAACGCCATGCTACATGGGGCACAAATGTCTGTCCATACCGCTTCCATCGGGCACCGGCTGTACTCGAAAATTTGCTTAGTGTCGCAAGAAACGAGACACACTATCAGGGATATCGAAGCGGGGGCGGAATGCGGAATCCGGGTGCCAAAATGAAAGTATTGAATGCATCCGGGATTAAGGCTGGGATGTTAATGATGACTCATGTCTGTAAAAAGGGTAACGGTACGGTGTATAACACACCCACGTTTCCTCAGCCATATTTTTATCAAACGATAGTCTACATTTAGAAAATTCAAGGCAATGGGAGAGAAATTACTAGACTAGTCGACAACGATCTCTCTCAGCATAGAGCTAATACAACCACTTTACAACCGGAAATTGGTCACCAATTAGACCTCTGTACCACGTAACTACATCGCAATCACCTACTACGTTTACGAAAACAATTTATTAACCCAAAAATAAACCTTCAGATCTGATCTTGGACTGGATAAAAACGTTTTGTCATTGTATAAGTATCACGTGGTAATGTAGTAATTTTAAGCTGGTATACATTATTCATTGCAAAAATACGACCTTATTGCGCAAATGGTAGAGGCTATAATTGAATGACAAGAGTTACATGTCCGAGTTTTATGTGTCGATCTTAATTGCCAATGCGTGCGTTTGCATTTTTATTCAGAATGACTTATGTAATTTTGCTCGTATGTGCTATCGGATATCGGCTTTCATTTGAAATCATTGATAACAATGTGGAGATTTTAGACTACATTTTTAAGTTTTAAATTTCAAGGACAACTTCTAAGTCGCTCAGTTGTTCTGCTGTTTCAGCTTGGTAAACCCTCCTTTACGCATTATAATTCGTAAAGAATTACTCTCTAAGAGAACCAAAGTAGCGGACATAGCACTTCCCATTAGCAAGTATAATACTAGAAAAACAACCAACACTTTCTGCAACAAATAACACACGAATGAAAACGAAAATTAAACGAATGCAAGCGCACCGCATAAATCAACCCATGCGACGGTGTAGAGTTCACGCGGACCGTACCCGCGCAAATGCATTTTGGCGCTTACTTAGCTCATTTCCTATTTTTATTCAATGTTTATAAAGAACTTTTTAGCTATTGCATATCTCTTTCCTTCCTGAAAAATAAAAAATAAGACAGGCCGCGCTGGCGGCCAGGCCCGCCGGTAACCCTGGGGTTATCCTTTCGAGGGCTTACCCGGGGTGCCCGGCAATGGACACTTGGGCAGGACACCGTGCGGTTTTAGTCGATGCACGACATAACCGCCTCCGCTGGCCAGCGAGGGGGTCCGAGGGGGTATCCGAAGGGATTTCCGCACGTAAAAGAAAAAAAAGGGTGCTAAACCAATCGAACGTGCTATAAGCATTCTCTCTTCATCCAAGCATCAATTCCAGTTGCATCCAAAGCCTTGCATTTTGTAGCCTAGGGACCGCTTTCCTATATCTCACTTCGACAATTTGGTTTATTTTCTCTTTTACGGGAGCGACTGCCGTCTGACCACCCCAACCTCGGGAGCCTGCGCAAGAGCCGCAAAACGAATATTGGCAATCGAAAAATTGTTTGTGAAAAAGTGATATAGCTTAACTTTTTTCTAAACACTCGTTCCAAGTTCAAATTCAAGGTGACGACTTATAAAAGTTCATCGATCACTGTCTCGAGATGAAAATTTGCATCAAGCCATCAACTACCTGCATGGTTTGACCTCGTTGAACCCAACGACCTGTTTAACAACTCAGAAGACAGACGTGTATGACGCATATAAATTTATATGTCATTAAAAATATTGAAAAGTTCATACTTGAAAAAGAAACAAGCGTTATAAGCGTACAATATATAACTTCTCTATAATTTTGGTCTGTTAGTTTACAATTTGTACCTACTCGGAGGTATAACGATAAATTAAAGTATGAAAAATTCAAATCGCTTACTTGAATTCGCAGTGTTCAATCAATATTAGCATTAACGTGTAATATTTGAAGACATGCCTTGATTAGACGACATGCTAAATAGCGGGACACGAATAATGCATTTAGTACATTATACTCTCATGACAGTTTTACTGCTATATTTTTTTAGTGGACCCGTTATTTCTTTATTGTTATTCTTGTGCGTGCGCAAATAATAATTATACCTATACATACAAGTATACCCCTCAGATGCTAGGGGTAGTTATGTCGGACTCAAACCGGTGGCCCATAAGGCATTTCCCTCGCACCCCGGCTGACTAAGGGCCATCTCCGGTTTCAAGCGGCTTACGCTGATGAAGGATGGAGGTCGTTGAGCGGCCTCCAACGGCTGAGTAGCCACCGCACCTCATGGGCTCTCGAGAAGGAGTCGGCTGAGTTGGTCCGGGAGAGACTCAAGTCTCTGCCGGACCCACTCCGCCGCCTTTATATCAAACATTAAATGCTCGGAGACGGAGGCAGCGGCGCTCCGCACTAACACCGTGAGCAAGACGCCGAGCGAGAGAACTCCCACTCCGAGGGTTGCCACGAGGGCCTCCCTCGGCACCTCCCACGCCGGGCACTCCGCCAGCGTGTACAGCCCAAAGTCCTCGCTTGCATCACAGTGATGGCACTCAGACCTAGGTTCCTTCTTAATCCGACACAGGTGGTACCCGAAACACCCCTTCCCAAGGATCACCTGCATCTACCAGTATGAGAGGCTCCTAAGCAGCCTCTCTAGCCATCTCTCACCTCCATGATGGGTCTTACTACCGCTTTTTACCGTAGTTTACCCCCTAGGGAAGAAATTTTCCAAATTGTATCCTTCGCGGATACTTACAAAATAAAATACATAAACAAATGAGCAGCTAATTGAATTATGTTACGTGATGTAATCATTAACTGATTTATTAAGATCTACTTCAAAATGGTAGAAATCTTTTTAATTTTGAGCGTTTGTTTATATGGCCCTTAATTGACGCCTGTTTTTAACCACTTTACCAGGGCTAGTGAAGTGGTTATGTTGGGATCGAACCAACTAAACCACCCAGCGTTCCGTCCACAAGAGTCTTTTACCGTCTATTACCTCCTTCTTAGGGTATACCCTAAGAAGAACTCTTTAGGAAGCCTTTAATTGACGCCGGACAGTGCAGTCGTTATAAAAATGATGGACCGTCCGAAAATTACCGAATCCCAGACGCGTCAATGGGTGTGTGCAGGAAAACACGAATTAGTTAGGGTGAACAACCTTTGTGGTTACACAGATTAATGATGTATCATGTAATTGGTACATGTACCTACTATTCCACCACTATGATGTGTACATATACTTTGATTGAAATTTATTTCGTCTTGGAGAATTATTATAAAAAAATCCTACAGTGATATAATAATAAGAATACTATAAATAATATAATAATAATAATAAAGTGTGATATAACTCGATAATAATAACATCTTTTTATTGTACACCAAGAACATTAAAAACACGAATCAGAAATATAATATGTGGTACATAGGCAATCCCTTACAGGCAACCATAGGATGGAGAGTAATAATACACAGGAAAAAAAGTTTCAGTATCAGCAAATCATAAACCGAAAGAAAATTAATGGTTCAGGCCTGGGGGTGGCAGGTGAGGCCGCCTGTCACCCCAGCAGAAGTAGGCCGGGACGGTGGGGCGACTAGCGCCCCTCCCCCAAAGGACACCGTGGTTTCCAAACCCGAGGGGGCCATCTCGAAACCGGAGATGGCCCAGGGTCAGTCGGGGTGCGAGGGATATGCTCTATGGGCAACCTTACACCCCGGCGTCTAAAGACCTGACGGCGTGCGGTTTTAGTCAGTTCAAGCCCGACATAACCGCCCCCGCTGGCCGGCGGGGGGGTATCCGAAGGGACCAGGGTACCGGCTGCTACCAAACTTGTTTCGGTCTTTTCAGCAGCAGTCGGGTTTTTGTTTTTTAATCATTTATTTTATTCATACTATATAAGTCATGACCACATTATCCACGCAGGCCGGGGTTGACCTCCCAGGATATACGCTGATCAATTTGATGATGTATTAAATAGGGCAAGTCAAAAGCGCTCCAAACTGGCGAGCTTGCATGGTTTATGGCAAAGGTTTAATGATAGTAGAGAATGAATGAAAGTATGTAAGGACAGAAGCAGATGGCTAGAGGGCTGTTATTTCTGCTTACCCTGGAGGGAGAAAGGCAGTAGTTTATGTTTTATGTATGTGTGTACCTTTTTCATTTTAGTACACCTCCATTCTAATAATAAATGAATGATTAATTGTACAAACCGATTTGATAGTTTCCTGGTCTGTTAACTAGTTGATAATTTTAGATGGGACATGATAAGGCTATTTCACACAATCGACACAAGTACGACAAGGCAGTGTAACAAATGACTTAGCAGTCATAATCAGTGCTAATCTCTCAACCTTGAGACAAGGGCGCCAGTGGAGCGGGACGAGGAAATCGAAGTAGGGCCCGGTCAGGGTTCGAGGTGGAACTACTCTAGGTTAGATAAGCATTACGTTAGTGTTTTAAGCTTTATTATAATGGAGAAAGAGTTTAGTTTATAACGTGCAAGAATTTTTTAACATTCTTTCTTTACTAACCTAACAATCTGTAAACAAATTTGAGAAGCCGGATTTAACCTGGAATTGTCGTATTGATTTGAAATTTTGTAAGTATGTGATATTTGAATGACAATTCATTTATTTAACAATATTGAACTGATAGTTTAGTAGAAGGCAGTGTGTAAATTACATAGAAATATCACATTTTTATTTAATACTTTAATGTAGCCCGTTGTTTTTTAAATCAAATTCTTAACTTACTTTTTCATTAGTCTTTTTTTTTACGTGCGGATATCCCTAGTTAAAATTCGTGAAACATTAAACTTAAAAAGTTTTGATGTTGATAATAATTCAGCGAACGCCAACAAAATTACCTTTATCATTACAATTTAGATGAAAAAAAAAAATACAATTTCAATGTAAATCAAACCTTGTTCTGTTTTTAAATGTCATTAGAAATCGAAGTCTATGACCTTTTTACATTATTTTTTATCATCGTAGGCATCAAATTGCCTGCAAATATTGCCTATCAAATACTGCTGTTTTAAACATAATGTTGTGTCAAAAAGTGGGCCGTAAAGTAACAAATTAATGCTATAAATGTCAATATTTTGCAGGTTCCACACATATTCACGAAATATATAAGAAGAATCATCATCGTAAAAGTTGTATTGCTTTTGAACATGCTATTTTACACTTTAGATTGTAACATACCTACAAAATATACATTGTAAGTATTGTACAATATGAATGGAAGTCAGAATTGCGATATATTTCTTGATAAATATTATAACTACACATTGCCTATATACGAGGGTCAAACTGAAAGTTCTTAGAACTGGCCACTTATAAACAATATAATAAAAAAATAATTCTAAAATTTGAAAATAGAACTCTTTGCCAATATTACTGAGTATATATTTCATTCATTTATCATTTGTTTTACGATTTGGCGGCAAATTGAAAATTGTCTGTGTCACGTTAACATGAATTTAACACGAGAAAATTTTCGTGCAATGATTTTTTATGACTTTCGATGTCATTTAAGTCAACAAGAAAGTTATGATAGACTACGATTGGCCTTTCACGATGAAGCCCCATCTCGTGCGACTGTTTACAACTGGTTTAATGAGTTTAAACGTGGTCGCACTAATCTCACTGATGATTTACGTGAGGGACGGCCTTCTACGGCGACGACTGAAAATAACATTTGTGTTGTGCGGCGTATGATAGAGACTGACAAAAGAGTGACCTATCAGCAGATTCGGACAAGCTTAGGCATCGGTATGAGTCAAGTGCACAAAATCCTCCACGAACATTTAGCGGTCAGGAAGCTTTGCGCCCGGTGGATACCTCATAATTTGACTGAGGCTCAAAAACTCCATCGTGTGGATTGGTGCCGCAAAATGATTGAAAGATTTAACGGAAGTGACTCTAATGCTGTGTTCGACATACTAACAGGTGACGAAAGCTGGATTTACTGTTATGATCCTGAAACCAAAAGACAATCTGCTCAGTGGGTGTTTCCTTTCGAGGAGTTGCCAACTAAAGTGAAGAGAGATCGAAGTGCGGGAAAAAAAATGGTGGCCTCGTTCTTTGGAAGGATAGGTCATTTCGTAACAATTGTGTTAGAGGATCAAAAAACAGTTTCTGCAGAATGGTACACTACCAATTGTTTGCCACTTGTCTTGGAAAAAGTTCGAGAGAAACGACCTCGCAGTAGGATCCTCCTTCACCACGACAACGCCTCGTCGCACACCGCCAAGCGAACGATCGACTATTTGGCGACATCAAACGTTGAATTACTGGGTCACCCGCCGTATAGCCCCGACCTCGCGCCTTGTGATTTTTATTTATTTCCAAAAATTAAAGAAAAACTTAAAGGAAAGCGGTTTATGAATGCTGAAGAAGCGGTGGCTGCGTATCGCGATGCCATTGAAGAGACCCCTAAGGACGAGTGGGCAAAGTGCTTTTCCCAGTGGTTCCATCGCATGCAGCGGTGTATTGACGTGAATGGACAATATTTTGAAAAGACATAATAAAACTAATAACTGGCTAATGTAATCAGTTTTTGATTTTCTAAGAACTTTCAGTTTGACCCTCGTATTATAAATATCTTGTCCTACATTCTTCGTTAAGCATTGTTCGCACATCATCTTAGAATATACAAAAGTTCTTATCAGTAATATCCACAATCACTGCCCAGAGCCCGGGGTCCGCTCTTCGGTGTTTATTGGTCACTGTTATTATGGGAGTGACAACCATCATTCTGACCTCCAAACCCTAAGAGGAAAGCGTGCATCAGGGCCCCGTCCAGCAGTCAGTTCTCTCTCGCATTACCACAGATAGAGAAGAGAACATGGAAAAGATACCAGCATAATGGTGCTATTCGGGTGAAGCCTTAAAAATATCGATAATATTGACACTTGACGTCTGTCATCGTCAAAACCATTATAAATAACAGCAGAAAATAATACGATATTTGATAATATTGAATATTACTAGCCTTCACACCAAAACAGGTTGAGTCCTAAAACGTCATCGGTTGCATCAGGGTCCCGTCTAAGTTACCCGGAAAAGACAGCCATTTACTGAAATTCCACACTTAAAAACAAATTATTTCTCAGAAAAGCCATTATGTTACACCGATAACTAACACTCCAATTTAATGTAACGGATGTGCTGTGGTTAATGTGACGTCATAACCGGTCATATTTACATAATATACTTAATCCTACCCACTTTAAGTGTTTATGGTACATCGTATTTTACCAGTGACAAAATATTTCTTGGAACACAAGTTTCAAAATGTAATTAATCTTGCTAGACGATAATAGGCTCCGTTCCTATGTAATACCTTTAAACGAGCAATAGTAAAAAAAAAGGCATTTTGACTATATTCAAAATATTGTACGAATTGTTATCATCCTAATAAAATGTACCGTAAAAAAACATATTTTATTAATTTTCAATATAAAATAAGTTTCTTTTTTGTTAAAAAATCAAGATTAAAATCACAGTTTTTTGAGATTTAATCACGTGCTTATAAACGCTCTGTGACGTCACACATAAGTAAACAGAGTTTTTCAATACAGGCTGTCTGCATTTCCTAGTGTTAATTGTCTGGTTCAATTATTAATTACTAATAATGTTTCACTTTTATCTTATATATCTTAAAATAAGATAGTTTAACTAGCTTGTGTTATGGGTTCCAGAATGCGGATAAACATACTTCGCCTAGTTCAGTAGCATTTTAGAATGGAGGAGGAGGAGAACGGACCCCAGATTCCAAAGTGCAAGGTTAGCCTTGCACTTTGGAATCTGGGGTCCGTTCTCCTCCTCCTCCATTATTGGCTCATCTTAGCTTTAACGGAGTCGACTACCGTCTGACTCTTCAACCCCGAGAGGAAAGCCTGCGCTAGAGTATAATCCGAGAACGGGCATGTAGGTTAGATTGTCTTGTACCCCGAAGATCTTAGCAGAGATCCATAATATACCAATTAATGGCAAAATGTGAATATAATAAATTTAAGTATCGTGGTATCTTTTTAAAATATACAAGCATTTATATAAAAAGGTAACATCATTAATTAGTCCGAAATTTCGTGTTATAAATATTTATTAGGTGTAGTTTATTAGATGTCCAGATTTATTTAAAACTAACATCTTTCTAAACTATCGTAAAACTCCAATTAATTGCGTCTCATAGGTGACCTAGCAGTAAAAAATACATTAAAATCTAATTTTGGAAATAGATTATACTCTGGTTTCTCTGTATTTTTTAAGGATGTTTCTTAAGTACCACTCTGCTGAGAACGTTTTCGCCTGATTTATACCCGTATAGACCACATAATATAAATATATATTGTAACCACATCTCCGAAGTCTCCGATATCAAAATGAGAAACCCGATTCCCATACAGACAGGCTTGACAATGGTACAGAACCAACAAAAGTTAGACAATAATTTAGAGCATTAAGGCACGTGTGCACGACGCACCTTTTTGTTATATTCTTTATTTTTTCTCTCATTTTTCCAAGTATATATTTTTCCTTTGTTTTTTCCGTCTGTCATTCATTATAGAAATTCGTAAGCCAACGCGGTTTTTTTATTTTCCTATTTTCTTGCCTTCAATATTTGATATAATCAGTATTCATTATAAGAATATAAAGTCTAAAAATATAAAATATAAAATTTCTCATATCAATCATGAAATGTCGAAGAGACTGACGGCGGCGACGCCAAAATGCCGATGATGACGAATCATGAGGTATGGGCATGAACACCCCCGCCCGGTTCTTGTGCTCGGGGACTTCAACGCCTGGTCGTTGGCGTCGGGTTCCCGTCATGATCTCCTTTGAGGCGGCGAGTCTCCTTGCCGGATCTCCGCCATGGGACCTGGAGGCGAGAGCCCTTTCGCAACTGTACCAGTGGCGAAAGGAGGCGCGGGAGCAGGGACGGAACCCCGAGCCTCGAGAAATCGAGGCCGTGCAGTCCCAGCTCCGCCAGGCCATCGTGGTGGAGTGGAAGGAACGACTTGGGCGACCAAGCGCAGGGCACGCCGCAAAAGCGGCGGTAAGGCCCATCATGGAGGATTGGGTAGAGAGGCGACACGGAAGCCTTTCGTACCGACTGACGCAGGTGGTCTCCGGGAAGGGGTGCTTCGGGGACCACCTGCATCGGATCAGGAAGGAGCCAACGCCTGAGTGTCATCACTGCGACGCTAGCGAGGACTCAGGGCTGCACACGCTGGCGGACTGCCCGGCGTGGGAGGCGCCGAGGCGTGACCTCGTGGCAGCCATAGGGGTGGGAGTCCTCTCGCTCGGCAGCATGATTGCGGCAATGGTGCGAAGCGCGAGCGCGTGGGCCGCCGCCACCTCCTTCTGCTAGCATGTAATACTCGCGAAGGAGATGGCGGAGCGCGCCCGGGAGAGGTTCTTAACTCTCCCGGCCCGCCGAGCCCGCAACATGCTCGCGTCGCAGGCGACTCAGGCGCCGGAGGTCGCTTAACGACCTCCGTCCTCCATGAGCGCAGGCCTGGGGGTGGCAGGTGAGGCCGCCTGTCACCCCAGCAGAAGCAGGCCGGGATGGTGGGGTGACTAGCGCCCCTCCCCCAAACCGGGGCAAGACGGGGACACCGTGGTTTCCAAACCCGAGGTTTCCAAACCCAAAACATCTCGAAACCGGAGACGGCCCAGGGTCAGTCGGGGTGCAAGGGATATGCTCTATGGGTAACCTTACACCCCGGCATCTGAAGACCCGAGACGGCGTGCGGTTTTAATCGGTTCAAGCCCGACATAACCACCCCCGCTGGCCGGCGGGGGGGGGGGGGTATCCGAAGGGATTTCCACACGAAAAAAAAAAAAAAAGGTATGGGCATGAAATGAAGAGCAAAATTCTGGATTTAAGTAAGGCTACTTTCCGTTTCCTAAATATAAACGCAGACATAATCGCGAGATATAACTAGTATAGTAAATGGGTCTTTCCAAGGCCCGTATTCTAAAACGATACTCAGTCATGAATCTGGATTTCAGAGCAGATAGTTTTAACTACAAATTGTATTCTAGAACTAAACTTGAGTGCAGATTTTATAAATGCTCTGGTGATTTACGTTTTGTAAGGTCCTTTTTACGCAATCCCTTCATATTTTCTGGGATCTTTGTCACCACGGCCTACTTAGATGTATAGAAGACCCACCAAAATATTCGAGATCCAAGGCAACGTCACAGGCTAGCCGATACATTACATTACCGGACGGAGCTCTGGGGCAGGTTTTCCTTTCGGGGTTGGAGGTCAGTCGACACTCGCTTCCAAAAAAGCTAAGATAAGCCATAGAAAGACTAAGGACCTCGTGAAAGCCGCGGATGCAACCTGGAATAACGCTAAGATATTGCGTTGATAATGACGACATTTGCTCCTAAAACCCTCATATTCATCATCATCATCACAGTGCCAATTACGTCCAAAGTTTACACTTCGGAAAGAAAGAAAGAAAGAAAATCATTTAATTCTGGTCACGCATCTTAAAATCTAATAATACATATCACTGTGCGATTCCGAATTAGGCCCCATCTCAGCATAAATGCTACGCATACCGTTAAATATGCGCACCGATGGTTTTCAGATAGGGCCACGGTTCAAGACCGACATAATCGCCCCCGCTGGCCGGCGGGGGGTATCCGAAGGGTTTTTCCGCACGAAAAAAAAAGGCCATTCATGACGTCACGTACCCACGTTTTCGATTAGTATGCCTGCTTTTCCGGGAGCGACTGCCGTCTGACCTCCCAACCCTGAGATGAAAGCCTGCACCACGGCCTCTTCCGTTATTTAGCAGGTGCACCGACCAGCAGGTGAGGTTAGCTTGAGCTACCAGGATGTTGGTCCATCCTCTAAATTGGTAAGCCCTCACATTATTATATATAATTTACGGAAATCATAAAGAATGCACTCAAAACAGCATTCATTATTCGATGGTAAATAACCAACTTTACGATCGTGTCTTTCAAATTCTTAATAAGTTCTTTAAAGTCGGTTTTACGATGCGCAAGAGTTGATAGATTCGCCGTTTTATGGTCAAAGATGTCGTTACCTCTTTATAAAATGACGATTTACGGTTTACTGTACAATAAAAGTGTGTATTTCAAGACACCTTCTGTACATGTTTAGAATTCTTAAACAGGATTTTGTTATTTACGAACGTAATATTAATAATAATTAATGTGGGGCCAATTGCCATATGGACCTCAACATGTATTTTCAACTACATGAGTATCTATAACATATAACGCCATATTAAATTCAATTAAACGGTTCCGGAAAGTGCGAATGAGCTATTAAAGTTGCAATTCTATACTTACTTACTTACTATACATCATTTCATTATCTCAGCTTTGAGTCTTGGTTGTATCCGAGGTTCTCACCTCGGAGCTCATGCGGGGTCCGCTTTCCGGCTATTACCCCTCCACTTTCCACGGTCTTTGGAATGCATGTTATCTTCTACGATATCAAGCCAGCAATTCTGGGGTCTATTCTCGGGGTAAAAAGTAGCTTCTATGTTATTCAAGACTATAATCTGTCTCCGTGCCAATTTCATGCAGATAGGTTCAGCCATTCTGGCGTGATTGAATAAAAAAATATTTATTCATTCAAACTTTCGCATTTAAAATAGCAGTAAGACTTGTTACAAAAAATCAGAAGAAAGGTTAGTCATTGTGTGACTTTTTACGTACGTACGTACTTTTTATTTAAATATTAATAATGACACTAATATTGACATCCCCTATTCATCTTAAACGGCGTTCGTCACCAGTAGTTCAAAGTTCAATACCCTTACAAACATCACAGACCTATTTGCATTAGATTTAAATTTCATTACATCGAACAAATACATATTTGATGGATTATTTCTAAAACCGCACCAACGGTAACTCGAGTTATCCCCAAGTAGGTTCAACGACCTAATGACGTTTAAGTTTGACATTTGCCACAGGCTAATGATGTATTTCATAAATAACGCATTTGATAAATGAGATCAATTCTTTTAATTATTCTGTATTGATTGAGATTTAGTTACTGAAAGGAAATTAATGTCTTTATATTGCGGTTTTGTTAAGGAATAGAGCAGGTGTTACCATATTCAGTATAAAAAGATAATTTAGTCTAAAGCTTATTGAAAAAAATAAGTTTGTAACAATGATTTCTGATCCGAAACAACTAAATATAATATAGTAATTAATACTATAGAAAATATGCGATAAACTAAAACTCAAACACCCAGTACCATAAGTCAGACAGAAGTTGATCTCATGAAAGCCAAAATAAATCAATTTATAAGGACAGGAGGAGCGGACCCAGACTAAAAAGCTTAGGATGTAGTCGGGACTAACGCTATGATGATGATTTTAAGTGAGCTATATATAATTCCAATACCTAATATGTACAGTCAAACGCAGGGATATTCACCTTAGATGACAAAAGATCTGCATAGTAGGGTAATACTAGTCACTCTTGTGTGACATATCACTTTGGACCCTTTAGTTTTGTCTTAATTAAGTTTAAAATTACTTAGGAATTACAATTGTAATACACCTCTGCCTACCTTTCGGGGATACAGGCGTGAAGTTATGTTGTTATGATTTATTATATAGACACCTATCTCTCCGGTTTATATCAAAAAATCCAAAAGTTCATAAGAGGTCATATGTCAATGTTCGCGACGATACCATGAAACCGACAATACATGTGAACATTTTTAAATGACGTATAAAGATGTATTATCTATGGTTACGACAGCCTACTAGCTATAACAGTGTATAGAGTGTGTTTTTTTTTCAACTGGGTCTTTATGGGGAAATCCTAAACCATGGCAGATACAACGAAACTGTCTTAGGAACCATTAGTTCTTTTTGTGTGTAAAATTTTGACATACTTAATTTAATGGACAAGCGTGAGCTCTTCATAAAAATCAGTCATTTTGATATTTTATTTTAATTGAAGGAATCAAGTTCCATGTAAGGATTATTTCATTGTATGGGAAGAATAAAATGGAAACTGCAGGAGGTTTAGTCATATTCAATCAAATTTAATATATCACCCGAGATAAAAAGTTACCAAAGTATGTGCTATTTCAGATTATAAGTTATCTCTATGTGTCTAAAGTCCGAGGCCAAACCCACTAGGGGGGATATCCACCAGGGTACTTCAATAAAAAAAACCTGATTATATCTTGTACTGTATTCCGGAAGTACCAATTACAAGGATCTCAAAAAATGATTCCATTTTCTAAAGCTTATAAATAGTACCGGAGACTCTTAACATCGCCTTGTACGACCAACGCCATCTAGTGGTAAAAAATGGGGGTAATCCACCAGGGTACTTCAATAAAAAAAACCTGATTATATCTTGTACTGTATTCCGGAAGTACCAATTACAAGGATCTCAAAAAATGATTCCATTTTCTAAAGCTTATAAATAGTACCGGAGACTCTTAACATCGCCTTGTACGACCAACGCCATCTAGTGGTAAAAAATGTAATTACATTTTCTAACAAAACTTAGAACAACGTGAACACTGTGCCAAATTTTATCTAGATCCGTTATTCCGTTTGTGCCTGGAAGAATACCAAACATCAATCTATCCATCTACTTGCACAACCTTTTATATTAAAATAATATGAGTAAGATTAATAGCAGATGATATTCCCCAAAGTTTGAGCGACTATTATACATTGATATAAAAATAATTTTACATACTGGAATAGTTTATGTAAAGTAAATGTCTAAAAATAGAAAAATTTGTTGTAGCATTTTATAAAAAACATTTAAATAATACTAATACAAAGTGTAAAAAATTATAAATTAACTACAATTGAAAAACACGTAACATGATACAAGAAGCACATTTTCCTATAGTTTAAAATACCTAGTATTTTAAAATTTAGGTTGCAATTAGGTTTAAGTAGGTACTAATTTTAATAATGAAATATGAAATAACATTCAACAACTATAACATGTCGTCGCAGTAAGAATATCCAATTAAAATTATAGAACAGATTATTGCTATAAAATATGATAGAAGTTTCCAGCGTATCGAAATAGTAACGTTTGAATTAGATTACTAAATGGCTTCGTCTGTCAATGTCAAATCATAACTTATCTTAATTATTACTTGTATAATTCGAACGTAACTTTTTCCTATTACGTCATATCCCATTGTATTCGATTTTGAAAGGAAAATATCAATTCGACACGTATGTATATATAATATTGTCGAAACTGCACTATATTCACATAATTATGATGTAAGGGATTGTAAGCAAATATCCAATTTTTATGAATGGACTAACAACTATAAGTACCTTACTGAAAACTAAATATTACGAAATTGGATTTATTAGAAACATTAAACATCGTCATATTTATTACACTCTTGCAAAAGCGGGGTAGATCGCAATTTTTAGTAAATAAAACAATGACTCAGTGATTTGCTGTTAATGGAAGCTACAAGCTACATGTATTGTTTTACGTGGCATAAATTATATCTCCCAATATCCCTGCATCGATAAATCGGTCTACCATATTATATTACAACGTTTATTGAATATTCATACAAGAAACCCGCCATCTTTCTTTCTCAACGCTGACAAATATAAATTATGTAGGAAAATTTGCAGATAAAATGTGCACACCTGGGATTAACCACAGACTATAGCCGCTACCATAAATAACAATATGCTAATAAGTTCAAAGTAACCTCTTTTCAAAATGATGTTGAAAAAAAAGATTCAAATTAATTCGAATGTTAAATGTAATGGTATGGCGTTTTGAATAAAGTAGGATTAGACATATTGGTGATATTATCATACGAGCAGCTGATTTATAATTAATGATTAAACGAACTTACCTGTACGTGAAGTTCTATCATAATTATACGAAGTGCTTCGTTCGAAGAGATGAGTAACCTGTAGGATAATATTATTAATTCATTCAACTTGTAGTAGTAGAACCAGCTGTCTCATCACTCCACTGTAATTGAGAGTAGTTGCATATTATTTTTTTTTTCTACCTCCATCCGGCTGTCGCTTGTCGGCCCGCCGCGGCCGCCTCGGCGAGTTCGTCATTCCGTTTAGAGCAAACGATCACTCCCAATGATATGATATTTCCGAAAATTTTGGGGGGAGCATTTCTGCAGTACATCGGGGATGGGCGGGCGTTTGTTACTCATCTCTTCGAACGAAGCACTTCGTATAATTATGATAGAACTTCACGTACAGGTAAGTTCGTTTAATCATTAATTATACTCGTGCTTCGTTCTCGAGATGAGTAACCTGTAGGATAATATTATTAATTCATTCAACTTGTAGACTTTGAGAGTGTTTTGAGGAAATATCAATGAAACTCAAAAGTCAACAAAGTTAATATTCTTTCTTTTGCTTTATTTATATTTATTTAGGTATAAGTAATTTTACTATAATTTACTATAATGGTAACGTATTAATAGTACATAGGTAATTTTTCAAAATGTATAATCATTAATAACAGCGTGTTAATTGCAATATCTTGCATTTGTGGATACACATAACTTCATTCGACATATTAATTGCATGAGGTACTTATATTGCAACTGTAAATATTTTGACGATTCTACTGAGTTGTAATTAACATAAGAATAAAGGTATTAATCGTTCAAAATCAACCTAGCCATAGAATCATTTTGATTGGTCACGATAGTCCTATCGTAGAACCTAGCGAATGTGGAAGATGTTCCGCTCCAACCCGCAGTTCTGCGGATCGTATCAACACTGAGCCCGAGGCGACGCGCGCGCGACGTGCTCGCGTGCCGCGTGCTGTGCGCGCTAAAGATCGATACATCTATTCCACATTCTTCTAAAGTCGATTTTATCCAACGACTTAGTGATTGCGAAGTGACAACCGAGTGAGGCTTTCTATGGCTAATAAAAACATAATTATGATTACCTCTTAGCTCTCTTGTTCTGTCTAAGTAGGCGAGTAACGTAAGCGATGGACAAATTTCTGGCTTATGCCTAAAAAAGGGTAAGAATAGGGTTGGTTGATTATTACCTGCACGTGATGTCTTAATAAGTTCCGGTATTTTAATAGTAATTTGTGAATCGGTTTCCACTATATTTCTAATGTCTATCTTGGACAACGTCTGTACCCTATGGGCTGTTGTCAGAGCCAGCAGCACTGCGCATTTTTTGGTCAGGTTTTCCAGACACAAAGTATCATTTGGGTACCACTTAGCAAGTTCTTCTAGGACGACCGACGTATCCCAGGTAACGTCATACTTGGGAGTAGGAGGTTTCAGCCGAAACACTCCTTTAAAAAAACGTTTTACTCTGTCGTCCATCGATATGTATGAACCCATTAGCATTGATAATGCGGAAGAGATCCGTACTGGGAACCAGAATTAAACAGGTGTGTGAAAAATGATAAAATTGTAGGAATAGATTCATCATAAAAGTTTAAATCGTTGTCCCTCGTATAGGCGAACCAACGTTTGAGACAAACGTCATATTGTTTAATCGAATTTTCGGACAGGGATGCGAGAGATATATCTACGGAATCTGCTGGGACGTCTCGTCGCAGTAGCGCCGTCCGCAGAGCACTCCGGCAACCAGGGTAAGACTCGACTTGATGTTGTCTCGGCTGGAATGAGAAATTAGCACGTTTTCATGGGGACTAAACGTAATAGTATTGCTAACGAGCAGACGTAGAAAAAGTGGAAACCAAGGTTGTGTCTCCCATAAGGGGACTACAATAATTCCAGTGGCTTTATCCTGAATAATTTTCCTCAAGGATTTCAAAATAACTGATACGGGCGGAAAGGAATAGAAGAAGAATTTTGACCAATCAAGAGTGAATGCGTTTATCGCAAAGGCATCTGGGTCTTTGTGCCACGAAACGTATTTTGTTTATTTCCTATTTATTCGGCTAGCGAACAAATCTACTTGCGGCTGACCGAAAGTGGCAGCTACTTTGTAGAAAGCGGAATCCCTTATCTCCCACTCAATATCTGGGTGGTTACGTCTTGATTCTGCGTCTGCCAAGACATTATCTTCAGATCGGATATAGGAAGCGTAAATAAATACTTTTCTCAGTTCACACCATTGCCAGATGCTTTTGGTAATATCGGCGAGGTGTGGAAACTGTACCCCTCCCATCCTGTTAACGTACGACACTGCCGTCAAATTATCGACTCGAATAAGTATCTGGCAATTTGAGTAATTTTTAGCAAAAATTTTTATCGCAATAAACGCGGCCAGCAACTCTAAATAATTTATGTGTTGTTTTGCTTCCGAATTGGACCACTGACCACTGGCTGTCTCATTTCCACACGCTGCGCCCCATCCCGTCGTTGAGGCGTCAGAAAATATTTCGATTTCGTACCTGTCCTCTAAAATTCTGTGTACCGAATTCTCGATTGAATTAAGCCACCATATTAAATCACCATGTAAATGGTTTGGAATATTCATAATTCTTTCATAATTTAGATCCTGAGCTAAGTTTAGATATTTACATCTTTCCAAATTTTTGGTGTAGAGCCATCCATATTCGATAGCAGGACAGGCCGAGACCAGTAGTCCGATGAGGTGCGCAAACTGTCTAATTGTACACGTTTTGGTGCCAATAAACTTTACTAATTCCTCTTTTATGCGTTTTCTTTTTTTGTTTGGAAGTGAAACTTCAAATCTTTGAGAGTCGAGGATGTAACCCAAATATTTACATTTATTTGATGGTGTAAGTATACTTTTATCGTGATTAATAATGAAGCCAAGGGAACATAATAGTTTTTTAGTAATTTCAATGTTATCCATACATTCTTCATAAGAATATCCTATTAAATTCATGTCATCTAAGTAAATTGTGGATAAAAACCCACCGGATCTTAGAAGTTTTACAATAGGCTTTGTGACTTTTGTAAAAACGTATGAAGCCGTACTCAAACCAAACGGTAAAACGTTGCACTGATATAATTTATTATTCCATTCAAACCTTAGATACTTTTTGCTATCTGGATGAATTTTGATAAAATGGTATGCATCTTTAATGTCTATTGTTGCCATATAGCAGTCACGTGACATAAGTTTTAGAGTTGTACGAAAGTCTTCTATTTTAAAGTGTGAGGTATCTATGAATTTATTTAGTTGTTTAAGATTGAGTATAAAGCGCATTTTACCATTTGGTTTGGGTCGTAAGAAAACGCTTGAAAGGAATTGATCTTTACAAGGCTTACAAACTGAAATCGCCCCGTATGACTCAAGTTTAGCTATAGATTCATTTAACAGCAATTTTTCGGATTCCGAGTATTTACTGGGCGGGGGCGGGGATGCTTGTCGTACAGGATTACAAAATGTTATTTTATAGCCTGGGTCGATCCAAGAAAGTAGCTTGAGATCGTCCGTAATTATTGCCCATGATTTGTAAAAAAGCGACAATTGTCCAGCATATTTCACCTGATCTAGTAACGCCTGCGAGCGGACCTCAGTGGCCGCGGCGGCGGCTTGCGAGATGAGGGCGCGCGTGCTGTGCGCGGCTCTGCTGGCGGCGGCGGAGGCTGCGCTGGCGTCGTCGGCAAAGCAGGCGCGTTCTGCCGGGGCGTCGCTGGTTGCCTGCGACCCGCGACAGGAGGCTTCCAGTTTTTTGGCATCATTGTTTGGGTTTTCAAGTCGGTACCTGACTTTGAAACAGCCTTGGCGGCTTTCAAGGCCTCTGTTAAGTTGTCCCCGAATAGGGACTTATCTATTTTGGTTTTGAGCAAAGGCTCCTTCATTTCCTTTTTCAAGGAATATACAGCCAGATTCCTTCGTGACACTGACTCATTATGTTGTGCGTCACAAATAAGTCGTGCCGTATCCATGAGGCGCTTTATTTGTTCATTGTCCTTTTGTTTGGCCTCAAGGGCATGAGAAAGCGCTTCCCCCAGGCAGGATATCGCTGCAGCCATTCGCTTCTGGCGATATTCTATCAGTTTGTCACGCCTCAGCGTGGTTTCATTAAGGGCAGCTTTAACTTCGGCATTTAGAGCTGGTGCCCCAATCATTGTGCAATTTTCAGGCAACAGGTATTTTTCGCACAGCTCTTTCCTAATTTCTTTGCTCAAGCCGCTGGTGGCGATATGGTTGAAGCGCGAAGCTAACTCCGGACGAATATATTTTCCGTACTTCACTTTTTCTGTAGGGTCGTCGCCTAGAATCTCTAGGATGTCGTTATCTAGCTGAGATTCTTCTAAGAGACCATCTAATGACTGTATCGCATCATCTTGTGGTTTTGGTTGGTCTTCCTGCGAAGACGAGGGCACTAAACCCGACAATTCCGGCGTCGGCGGAACAGGTGACATAGCTAGATTTTCACCTTGTTGGTGCTCATCAGATAGGAGTATTGAATCTACTCCTGCGTTGTCTCTCGAGTAGTTCTGATTTTCCTCGCCTGAAAATAGCAATAAAGCTATTTTAACGATTACAACTTACTTTGGGGGTAGAAATGAAATTAGAATTTTCTACCTAGGATAAGGATATTATTTAAAAACGAAAAAGTTTTAAGTTTATTTATTTGCTGTTTTAGCAGATATATCATACATACATATAGATTTTTATTATCAACGCTAGGATGGTCCCGCGGACGTCCTTGTGCGTGAATATAATAATTGGTATATGTATGGCGCGGCGGTCACCGTAGCCTGCATATTGTAGGCAGTATGAAATGTGGTGACTATTGGTTTACGCTCGGATAGTCCCGCAGACGTCCTTGTGCGTTACCAAAATGTCGGGTATACCCGGACTTAGCCAAGCGATGGTGACATCATGATAGGTTTTACGCGCGGATAGTCCTGCCGACGTCCTTGTGCGTTCACCCTTTTATGAGTCATGCGCATTTAACACAAAGTATAGCACTTTATCACTACATAATTGTTTTATATAAATTGTGTAGGTACATACCGTTTTGATTGTGCGTGGGTTGTGAAGAACCTTCCGAGGACGTAGAACTAATCCTGTTGCGGCGCCTTTTACACTTTTTTAGCATTCTTTCTATTTTTCTTAACTTTTTTGCAACATCACCCTCTTCGTTGTGCTTCCTTTTGGGCATTTCGAAAATCAAAAACGCGACCGAATTGCAATTTAGGGAGCGCACGAGCGGAGTGATCGACACTGAGAACACGAATGACGAACTCGCCGAGGCGGCCGCGGCGGGCCGACAAGCGACAGCCGGATGGAGGTAGAAAAAAAAAATAATATGCAACTACTCTCAATTACAGTGGAGTGATGAGACAGCTGGTTCTACTACTACAAGTTGAATGAATTAATAATATTATCCTACAGGTTACTCATCTCGAGAACGAAGCACGAGTATAATATAATTTAAACTGTATCAAACGAATAACGTTTAATGTTCAGAATCCGGTTTGATACCCATCCGGTGAGAAGGATTATAGGTATAACGATAGAATGATTTATGACATTATAATGGCAACTGCAAAATAGGGGTTTAGGAGCTGAGATACGCTTAAGTAAAGATGGATGGATTGGGTGAAAAAAGATATGGCAAGGAAATACATTTGCGCAGACCCCCAAGTAATTGGGACAAAGATAGGCAGATGATGTTGAACAGCAGTTGATGACTATAAACAAGTGTAAATTTAAATCGGAAGAAGTCAACATCTAGGACGGCACTCGAACCCGCGACCAGTAGAAAGGGGGCATACTCTGACCGAGTTACCTCGATATATCCTGGCATTTGAAATTCTCCTATACATACGACTTAGGACAAATTGACTTTTAGATTTATAGGAACAGTTGGTATACTAATTGGTTCAAAATTTCACTCATAAACACGTGTTTTTTTTTGGGCCCCGCCAAGTTCTTCGGGCCCTGCAAGTCCGTACATTACTGATTGACAGACGAAGCTCTGACGCAGGCTTTCTTCGTGGGGTTGGAGGTCAGACGGTAGACGTTTCCATAAAAGTCGAACCTAAAGCCAAACCTAAAGGAGGAGAAAGTATAGCAAACGAGACCATGCACCGGCTTAACGTGCTCTCTGAGGCACGAAGAGGTCCCAATGTGTTAAGAATGGTCAGACTGACTAGCATTAGTCAACTTTGCAACGTGCCAAATTACTCGGTTACCACTTAGCCATAGGGTTTGTATTTACTATTAGCCGATGCCCGAGGCTCCGGCCGCTTGGTTGACGGTTATCGTTTTTTGGTCATACCCCTGGTTCTACTAAACCAATTGCAATCAAACGGATTTGAAGTCTGAGCTAGACTTTTCTAATAGAAAAAACCGCATCAAAATCCGTTCAATAGTTTTTGAGATCATCGCGAAAAGACAAGAATTAAAAAAAAGGTGTTTAGAATCATCTATTTAACATAACCCAAGTATTTATTTTTTAAATATTTCCGATGTTTAGACACAATTAATTTACAATTTTAGAATAGTATAGATAAACGCTCGCAAGCCCAGAGACGTCTAGACCGTATTGTCTCCCCCTCCTAAGAAATTGTCTAAAAATGCGAATAAATTACCACGTTATTTTAAATTATCTAAGATTTTATTTATTTATTTATCATTTACCGATTTATTCCAATAACATATCATCAAACCCAGTTACGTGAATATCATTCAAATTCCGTCTTTAATTTATACACCTAGATACATTTATTTACGAGGTCATTGAACGATCTCTGGTTCACAAAGAAAGAAAAAAAAAACATTTATTTACAGGGACATAATTTCTTATTAATTCGGTTTGTAATCATTGCCCATTCATAGCTTTGAGAAGTATTCTTCGAACAAGGCCTATTAATAACTGGATTTAAAGTTTTTTTTTTAGTTTAGTTACCACTCAGATTTTATTAGGAGTAACATGACTGGATAGCTGACCAATCGTCAAAATTATGTAACAAAAATTGTTATAACCTGGACGCCACTTTCAGGGTTCAATAATTGTACTATAAGTGTTGTGTAAGTGTTACAAAAAAAAATACGAAAAAAACAAACAATTTTTTTTGGACATTAGTAGATAGTTAAGTACAAAATTGAAAAACTCTCACTTCTTGTATTCAAAATTTAGTGTAGGTCTGTATAGAAGTCGTTGAAACAAACCAAATAAGCGCCAATTTAAGGCGTTTACTAAGTAGCTACTACAGATTTCTACTATCCACATCCTGACTGATTCCCAAAAATCATTTATTCTCTATAGACCACAAAAACATCAAAACTAGGCTAATGTTTAGCAAATAGACCGTTTCGCTATGCGGCCCCGTCCTGAGGAAACTCCGGCAGGAAACTCAGCGGGAATCTTTTTGGCCTATTTATAAACATGCTTATCTTATTTTAAAACTATGTTTTGTTTTAGTTGCGTATCTCTTAGATGAGTAGCAATCACCTGGATAATGTGAAATTAAAGAGCTGTGATGGAAGTCACTACAACCTAAGTGGCAAGATTGAGTGGCATTTAAAGACAAAACGATTTTTTTTTAAATAGACTCGAACAGTGTAAATTTCTATAGTTTCACAGCAAACTAAGCCTTCGTTTAAAATTGTCGTTTCTGTCATAATTGTTTTTTGGCGTTTTCATATTTCTTTTTCAGGGACTACCGACCTCCATGATCGGGGCCTGAGGACGGCAGTTGGCCGACTCGCCGTCCTTACAGAAGCAGGCCGTGGCGGAGGCGTGTCGTGTGCCCTACACACGCCTGCCAACTCACCGAAGCGGGATAAAACCCGACCCCACCAGGCGAGGCCGCGGTGGCGGCCAAAGTCCGCCGGCAACCCTGGGGTTATCCTTTCGAGGGCTTACCCGGGGTGCCCGGCAACGGACACTTGGGGAGGACACCGTGCGGTTTTAGTCGAGACACGACATAACCACCCCCGCTGGCTAGCGGGGGGGTATCCGAAGGGCTTACCGCACGTAAAAAAAAAAAAACTTGTACTTTCTATTGATATTTTTCCATTAGTAGCTATTCTTCCATTTGATATTTTTTTGTTTCGTTTATTGATAACTCTTTAATCAACTCTTTAAACATACTTAATAGCTTTAGGATTTTTTTTTAATTTTTTTATCAATTTGCTTGTTATTAATTTTATAGACACATCTGCTGCTTTCGAGGCCCTGGCTTACCTCTCGAGGTTCAGATGGTAGTCGCTCTCGCAAAAGCCAACCATACAAAAGAGAAGAGAGAGGAAAAGAGGAATGGGAGAGCGGGCCCCGGGCTCCAGAACGGAAGTTTTGGATGCAACCGGTATTGGTGCTCGAATGAAGAAGAGATACAAATATAGGTACACCTTACATAAGTGCAAACAACACTGAATATTTAACCTCAAAAATTATCCAGATAGGTCAAACCAGCATCGGTCAACTAGCAAATGAATAACATGTTCATAAGATAACGCATAATGCCCCTATATTTGTACTGTTAACGATCAACCGACACTTCAGTAAAGAACTATGTTGCTCAAGCGCATGTGTGTTTATGGCCACACGCAGTAATGGACCACCTATCCATCAGTACCGTAAATGTTGAAACAATAACTCATGCTAAAGCCTTCATAATGCCTTAGTAAGTGCTCCCGCAAAACAAAAGTCGAGTGAACCATTGTCCTTCAACTGAACGACTGTACCCTATATGCTACGTGTGTGGCTTGTGCTTGACCATTTCTTTTAAACGTTTACTGTCCACGGAATACGGGTCATTTTACTATTGAGAGTGTATAGCAACGATTCTGTGGGCACTGAGCTGTCAATATTTAAATGAATTATTGCTCTGAAGTTCTGTTTTTTTTTTGGTATAAGCGATAATGTCTTGGTAACAGAGTATATACATTTAAAGTACTTAAGTATTTACTATTTTCCCGCCTGTAACTCTAGATATTATACTGTTACGTTCAGCGTAAAAAATATTCCCCAAAAAATTCCTTCTTTATCAGAGAGCCAACCCTGGTTGCATCTTACCACTTGGAATCACATCAAGACTCGGAATTCTTTAACATCACACGTGTTTCCTTCTTCCTATAGTTCCGGGTCCTGTAAGCGGGGCGTGTAAAATCAACTGGTGAGGCCGTCAAGTTGCCTCTACACCATTGTAGTATTGTCGGTGTCTGCAATGGTAACCCTAATTCAGGCCGAGTGAAGTCATATACTGACGTGACCATTAACAAAAAAAAGCTTGCAGCCCGGTGTCCGCTCTCCTACAACCTCACTAGGGGCGCAATGCATTCTGCTGTTGAGCTGAGAGTGCACTACATGATTACCTACATATAATTCACGCGCAATTTTTTTTCCATTGAATTGTTTTTTCGGTGATTCCTCCATTGCTAGACCGATTTTCAATTTTCTTTTTCTGTCGTAAGCCAATAGCCAAGTTGCATATTTTGGCGCCAAAATCGTGGTCACAATGTTAATCATTTTGAAATTTTTTAAGGGTGATTATTCCGCCATGATATGTTCAATTTTCAATTTTATTTTTTCTATTCCGGGTATCAAGTTGTATATACATGCCAAGTTTGATCAAAATTGGTCGATTAGTTTAGAAGGAGTAGCGTCACAACCGAAATACACCGAGTGGAGTATAGAGAGCTTTTCGCTTCTCAAATTTATGGTTCTTACGGAAGTTACTGCCGCAGGCTTTCCTCTCTAGTTTGAAGCCAGATAAGCCAAATCGAGGGAAAGAGTAGGAGAGCGATAAGCTTTGGATGCAACCGGGACTAATGCTGTGATGACGACTATGACTAAGTTTCAAATCGAGATGACTATCACAAGGTGGTTAAATTCAATTTTCAAGATTTAATAATATAATAATAATTTTTAAAATTTTTAAAAGCTTAAAAACCTCAAATCGATACGATAAATATTAAATTCTACTCCCAAGATTTGACTACATTCGTAATTATTTACAGGTAAGCTACTAAAAGGATATTCAAAATAGAAAATAGAAGAGAATGAAGAAGCATCCGTAGTTACGTTCTTACACTGGCCTGCAGTCTTTCCAACGTCCAAATAAGGCCAGTTGGATGACACGTTCAGTAAATCTGACGAAATCATGTACAGATTTGGGTCGCAGTGTCAACTCTTCGATTGATTTACTCAACGAATACCACGTGCAAATTTTTTTTTTCAAATTAATGTTATCGGATGGTCAGTAATTATCATGGATAATGTCAAGACGAACTTGTGGTTTCGAAAATCGTTAAAAAAGAGGTACGCCTTGGTTGAGATGGCCGCTTAAATTAAGAATGGGTGGGTAAAATGTCAGCTGACTAAGTGATGGTTTGGAACCGAGGTCGTTTTATGAGAAACTAGCTGTTTGCGTGCTACTTGCGTTGGATAGTGAACCAGTTCCCGCGATCTACAGAAACCTATTCCCGGGATGAAAATATATCCTATAGGCACAACTGCTACTATTGGTACAACTATGGTACTATGGCACTATAACTACTACTACCTTTGCTAAAAATTACAGCCAAATGCATCCAGCCGTATTTAAGTGTATAGAGAAACAAACAAACTCACTTTCTCATTTTATAAGCTAAGTTCGGATAACATAACTTTCAGCTTATACAATCATAATTAATAAGTATAGTCCTGATCTTAAAGCTGTTCCCGGTTGCAACCAAGGCATTCACCTCGGAGCCAGGGACTCACATTTTCCTTCTCCCCACATTTTGACTCATAAGACTTTTATATAAGCGACTGCTATCTGACCTCATATTAGAAGGTCAGATGGCAGGTTTTCTTTTCGGGGTTAGGAGGCACCTGATCTGGAGGAAAGCCTGCGTCAGGGCCTGGTCCATCAATCAGCAGTTGTACCGATTTGCAGGTGAACTTAGCTTGGGCCTCTGAGATTTTGGTGGGGCCAAAAAAACTCATCGTCTAGTAGATAAATAAAAGTTTTCGAATAGAGCTGATGAAGTCTTTGCCCCTGCCTAGAGCTACGAGTATAATAAATTACTCTATAATTTGCAAGCCGTAAGTTATCAATTTCCTAACTATATTTAACTATCCTATGTAAAAGCAGAAATTGCACAACTCAATAGCGGAAACCATAATCCATTAAGTAACCATTGACTTGCTATAGACTATAGCCAGTATCGTATAATATACATCAATCGTCTATTGACCGCAGCATCGCCCGCATAAAATACTAGTTCCATTGTTTCTGGGACCCATAGGAACCTATTACTGGGATTAAAAGTGCCTGCTACTCCAAACTCGGATCCGTTAATGCATTTTGCGTAAAAAGTAATAAAACTTCATTCTCACAAACTTCCACATCTATTATATGTATTTATTTATTATCATCTATTACTAACAAAAAAACTAGAGAGCTTGTTACTTTGTTTGAACGCGATAATCTTTCAAACTACATGTGCGATTTGAAAAAATATGTTTGCATATGATATCCCCTTTTTTTCGTGCCGGATAACCAGATAAACACCCCCGCCCCCCACTCTCGGCCACCGATAATAAATATATTATCCATTAAGTTGGCTCAAATTAATTTATTAGTCTGTAAAACAAAGAAAATCTTCTAATGCGTTGCACGTAAAATCGAACGCCGAATAATCTATTCTGATGTCAGTTAGATGCATTGCCTCCTTTTAAAATTCAGGGCGACGACATCTTGTGTTTGAATTTTATAAGTTCCGGAGTTTTCCGTGAAGGTTATTGTTTATAAGAAGTAAGCACGTGAGTATTGACTATATGAACTGCTTGCACTTAGAAGAACTTCATTTTGGGTAAAATCTATAATATATATAATCCTGGATAGATCAGATATCATATATATCAGATAATCAGTCACACAACTATTACGAATCTGCAAGGGATTATGCCACACATAATAATCTCTGCACTTCATATTTAAACCTTTAATCCTTTGTTGCTATTTTGGGAACCTATTTTTTTTTGTAACCGAAGCACCAACCACTCTTGAACACCAAACCGGGATAGATGCTGCCATCTATACCGGTTTTACCGTAGTTATTTTACTGTGATAATGTTTTACATTTATTTCGCCAGTCATATTCTGACCATTTAAAAATCTAAACAATTGGAAACCCACTTGAATGTTCTGACCAGCTGATAAACATTCCTAGATTACAATTTTATTTTCTAATTTAAATAATATCAAAATTTGATTGCGGCCGATTTTAGTATACATCTTTTATCTTTCATTGGCTAAGACGGAGCATTTATTTATTATAATTTTAACTCCAATTTACTGGTGATTAATTTCGATAGCAGTTCCAAGACCGTTTAAGTTGTAAGTGTAAGTGGCTTCATACTAGGTATTCTGATGATACATGTCCCCTGTGTTAAATAATTCATGTGTTAAATAATTTAGTCAAATAAACATGCGTAACACAATAAACGTAAGTATGCCGTGGAAGCTGGTCATTTTGTCACATTACGAACGCAAGACCAGCTGCTTACGAAACCGATCAGGGCGGGGCTTTACGAAACGAACTTACAAACGCATTGATATTGTACCGTTATGTTAGTAGTTTTACTAGCAACAGTTTGTTATGATGTAACGTAATCTAGGACAGCTGTAAGTGCTGTTCTTAATCGATTTTTATTGCAAATGTTAGGAAGTTATTGCTATCAAATTAAACTGTTCTGTTTTCCTATAGTTTGACATCCACACCACAAATAACGTTCTTGTCATTATAACCCTTGACGGTAATAACATTATTAGGAAATATTTAACAAAGACTATCTTCAAACTATTACAGATATTATCATTAACTAACTGTCCCCCTCCCCCTAGGCTTCGCCCGTGACATACTACGACCGCCAGTACTTCCTGGTATTAGCGCGGTCAATCGAACAAATATAAAAAATCTTCAGCTTTATAACATAAGGATATATCTGATTTCCTTGAAATACAGCTCTATCCTTAAAAATCTTGATGGTAATAATGACTTCTATGTATACTAGACAAACTGTTTAGAACTAAAATTGTGTAACGGTTCGGGGGTGAGGCAGCAATGAATTTTGAGTGTCGAATGTGAAACAGTTCACAGGAACTAGATAAATGAAATTAAAAAAGTCGCGCCATTGTTACATTTATTTGGATAGCGGTCGTAAATCGGTACTAATTTTTATGTTCCGTACAACCAGTACATACATAGGAGTCGTTGCATTGTTCGTTAGTTTCCAGTATTAGTTGTAAAAAGGTCCATAAGCTATTGGTGAGCTAAAACTTATTTTGGTAATTAGAATTGAAGAAAAATTCAAGTGGTGAACATAAAGTCGGTAGCTTAGTGGTAGAGGAGTCACCTTACGATCGAGAGGTCCCGGGTTCCAATCCCGGCCATTACACTACCGACGTGAACCAACTCCTAACTCAAGATATTTAGCTTAGCTGCAGGGTTTAGGGGGAATACAAGTAATCGATTAGGTATTAATTAATATTCTTTAAAAACATACCGTTTTTTTTTTTTGTGCGGAAATCCCTTCGGATACCCCCCCGCCTTCTACCTCTAAAAATTGTATCTACATTTTCTGAATCCGAGTCGGTTCCAGATATAATGGCACAAGACTGAATTTGAATTGTGTGCAGATAGAGGTAGGTACAAATTTTTTGATGGGGACTGTGTCTAATCTGTCATCTGTCAGTCTTGACATTCACGCTCGTATCGGTAATGAGGCGTGTACCAGAATTAAAACTACTTCCAATAATATTTAACCAAAAAGTGTATGCCCCATACATATCGCATTAATAGAATCTATCCAAATCACCTAAATTGTTTATGTTAGTGATGGGTGCACATCAGTGGTTTTCTGCGTGAGTTTCAAACTAATTGCAAAACTTTAAAACCACTATTACATGTTCATACTGATCAGCGAACGAGTGTCAAACACATCACTCACCACTTAAAGCGAACGCCGTTAAAAGGTCAGTAGAAAGTATCGCAATATTGAAGCAAAATATTTGTAATTCTCGACTATTATGATATAAAAAATAAACGACACGGACTATTATTTATACATTTACATAAAACCTTGGCAAAAATGGCATTCGCAGTTAGCGTCTTTGCAACACATCTCACAAAACTAGCGTATAATACCTCAGATACAGTGAAAGCAATGGCGTAACTGCATGAATAATGTATTATATGTACGAGCTACTGGAATGCCGTACAACTTCCGAAAAAATCCGTATTACGCGAACAACGGCACTCCACAATCAAGAAGTCTGCAAAATAAAACAAAAATGGCTGACGACATTGCATTTGTCAGATGTCGAAGTGATTTGGCGGTTTTATATTTCTAACCAACTTCAAAAAGGAGGAGGTTCTATGGCCCGCTGTATCTATTTGTTTTCATTTTCTTAAAGTATATCAACATTTTATTCATTTAAATAATTATGTTTCCTAATAGAGCCGTGAATAATATTTTAATTAGCTGTATCACATTCATCCAAGGGTCACACAGCTGGTGATATTGCAAGGAGCCAATTAATAAAATACTAACATAAAATTTTGTTTTAAAAATAATAGAGGTACCTACAAAATTGGGGTGCGACTGGTTGGATCACCTCCAAGTTTGGTGCACCCTGGGCAACGTGGGCGATGACGCATCATTGATTGCTCCTCTGGAGTAGCTGGCGTCAACGTCAACGGCCAAGAGTCTGACCAACCGGCCCTTTTCAGGGCCAGCTGACCCCATTGCACGAGGAGGTCGGGGCATTGCGGGCCTGCAAGGCCCGCGGGGGTGGGGGCCGCTCCAGGTACCCCTCTGCTGTTATCAGAGGGGCACTGCGAATGGCCTAGGGTCAGTTGGAGTGCGAGGGATATGCTCTATGGGTAACCTTACACCCCGGCGTCTGTAGACCCGAGATGGCGTGCGGTTTTAGTCGGTTCAAGCCCGACATAACCACCCCCGCTGGCTGGCGGGGGGGTATCCGAAGGGATTTCCGCACAAAAAAAAAGGGACCTACATAATTAACAATCTGCAGAATGTTCATTATGCTAAGTGAATTAAGTGTAGTACTTAAGTGCTTATGATATGATAGTATCACACTTGTATCACGAGTTGATGTTGCAAGTTTTTATGATTTCAAGGGATATTTCTTTCGAGTTGATTGTTGTTTTAAATTTCCAAACTTTACGTTTTAAGCGTAATCAATCAAAAAGAGAACCAATTTAGAATTTAATTTTATTAATTCATATATAAATTATTTAGTTATTCATAATTTGTTAGATGAAATTCAGCATAAACATCTCGTTGAATATAAAGCAGCTAATAAAATACTTCATTAACAATACTATATTATGATACGTTGAGTGTTTCAAGAAAGAAATAAACAGTTAAGAAAATTTGCGTCTAACATGTTACTTTAGATTAAGATGCAAATTTCTTTTGCGCCATTTATATGTTTTAATATGTTTATTAATCATATTTAATACACGTAAAGTCATAGTAATTATAACATGCTTTGATAAAGAATGTTAATTGAATTGTCTATTGTTACTCACCTTATTGTTGAGGGTGTGTGTAGAGAAAAAGGAGCATAAAAGGACAAAAGTAGACAGCCAGTGGGCCGACACGTACGGCGTCGACTCCATTGTGAATCTGAAAAAAAAAAAATTGATATAATAGAAGAAGAAGAATTTAAAACTAACTGACTAGTCAGTTTCTGGATCGAAAAGAAGACAAGCCAACTGGCTAAGCCCTCTAGATGGACCAAGAAGCTCTTATACCCGGCATAGCCATTTGTTGGTGGCTGAACTCCTCCGTAACCACTCGCGCGATCTTGACCAAATTTACCACGGTGATAGTGTGGACACTGAGGAGTGTTTTGAAGCGAGATGGTTCATGTCCGATGTACCATTGAGGAATAATCACCGAAAAACAGTTTCACAAGCGCGCGGCCTTAGCTAAGCGCGCGACCGTAGTAACATGTCTTATTTTCAAGTAAAAGTCCTACTCGCTCAGCTTAATTTATTTCAGTAGATCATCATCGATAGCGATGGGACCAGTTTCCACCTACTGGACGAGTATCCTATGTACTCACTAATCAGGTGGGTCGGGTACACTGGACACAAAGAATCTAAGAGATGTGAAGGTGGAACAGATCGCAAGATTTTGTAAGCTAATGCCTTGGAATGAAATATGTATTTACCACTCTGTCTCCAAGATAAGAGATGGAAAAATGGATGAAGTGGCCTGCAGATGTCGCAAGTGGTCTGGCCACCGACGTGGCAACTTCCCGAATGGAAATAATAATAATAATGCGGGTTATCTCGCCGCCTCTTCCTTACCCTAGGGGAGGCATGAAATAGCTCCATCTATAATAATAATAAAACTAACTGGTACGAGTAGACGAACCCGTGTTACATTGGACAGTGCCATACCTACAACAACCTATTTTTTTTTAAAGTCCCGTGATTTAAAATAATATTATCTATGGCAGTCGAAGCATCTTTTGTCAACTATAGCGAAAGTTAGTTGAAATTCACCGTCGTCGCCGCGTGAGTTCAGATAAAAAAGGGAATTTGTGATTTCTTGCTCCAAAAGTAAGTTTTTTGACTGTATTTGTTGCTGATTTATTTAACGTGATATAGATTTATAACAAATCTTTCATTCTTAATTTAATCTCAGTATATGTAAGTAAAAGATAGCATTGATGTTTTAACCTCAACTTTAAGCAGTTTATAAAAGCGGTTAAATAAATGGTTCCTTTGTTGTAGTTTGGCTCCCCCAATTATCTACGCACATTGAACATTGGCCAAGGTACATCACATTTGGCTTATTGAATTGAAAATGTTTTCGTAGACATTAGTATAAATTAAAACTAAACTTTCTACAGCCTACTGGTGTCTATCTTCATTAAACCCTAGTTTGTCAAACAAAACTGGAACGTGCCAAGGACCATCAGGTCTATTGTACCATGGACAGTTTTCTCTTTTTTTTTCTAGCTTCTTTTGTGACCAATTAATGAATAAAACCCACAGATTATATTCATGAATTATGTAGTTGAATAACTGATCTTTCTATCTATGCCTATGTGACAGGTCTTATTTATTATGTTTTAACCTCAAACATTATTCTCATCTATGTAGAATATACTGATTCCGGGCTGCTTTTTTTTAAATTTATATTATTCTCATCATTTATTAAAAAAAAAATTACATGTAAAATAGTCTCCTAAGTTCAACAGGTTCCCCTACATTTAAAATAGAAAAAACTATAATGTACCCACATATTTATCATGTGTAGTAAAGTCTGCCTTTATAATAAAATACAAAGTTTAACACCTAATTTTATAGCTAATTAAGGATTTATAATTAGCTTACTTAACATATTTTACTAAATAACAATATACAGCAGAAAATTAAATAAAACAATACATTACATACCTAGTTGTAGGTGTCACTCGCATATAAACACACACACGCATACCAGCATATGTATGAGAGTGTGTGTATGTTTGCGAGTAACACTACACGCTACTACACATGCCCATGCATAAGTGTATGTTCATATGCATGAGTGTTTTTACATAGCTGTGTGTTTGAAGGGGACCTACATTATGTCGGCGTGTGTGCGTTGTGGTTTCAAGTTAGGAAATATAAAGTGGAGGTTTTCGCTTTCCCTCCACGAATGAATATGTTGCGTCTAAATATTACGACGAATATTTAATTAATTATTTCCTAATTAAAAAAGTGTGCCACTAAAATCTTTATTAACAAGTGTGACAACAAAAGAATTCTTTAAGGTCAATCGTTCAAATGCTAATAGTGCCACTATAATAGAAATGACAGAAAAATGAAATATAATTTTGGATTATTTAGGTATTCACGATGAGGGGTGTGTGTTGGGTAACCTCCTCGAGTGTCGCTCCGATTCCGATCCCGCTACAGTCCGGGGGGAACGGAATCGGAGCGGCCGGTACACCCTGGGCGGCGGTCAATGGCTTCCCCTTCACCCCTTCATAGGGTTGGCATTGATCGTCGGCCAATACCCAACGTGGCGGGAACACATCGCTCTCCGTACTCCTCTGCTTTCAGAGGAGACAGGATGAGCGATGCTGTTAGTGGTGAGATGGCCCAGGGTCAGCCGGGGTGCGAGGGATATGCTCTATGGGTAACTTTACACCCCGGCGTCTGAAGACCCGAGACGGCGTGCGGTTTTAGTCGGTGCAAGCCCGACATAACCGCCCCCGCTGGCCGGCGGGGGGGTATCCGAAGGGATTTCCGCACGATAAAAAAAAAGGTATTCACGATGAAATAAAATAATTAAACTTAAGTGGGTATATCTCTAATCCATAAAAGGCCGAGTAAGGCACTTAATAACTCCCAACTGTCTTGAACTACAAACTCAAGGAAGTCAAGGATTCAATGTCAAGGTAATTGAAAGCGAAATTTAAAATGTGTATTTTTAATAAAACCAGAGATAAAATAATAAAGAACCAAAAAAAACCGTTCTCGCAGGGGGAACGCACAGGTAGATTTCGTGAAGCAATTAATATTATTTTTTAACATGTTTAATTTTTTTTTTCTCGAAAACGGTAACTTTTGGCGAAAAACTTTTCAGACATTTATTTTAGACTTAAAAATGGCCTATCGATTAAAAATGTTTACGACGACAAGAATGTTCACCGGTTAGAAGTTATGATTTTTTTCCCGAAAAATTTTGGTTTTTCCCCCCTCCACTTTTAGTTAAAGTTTTAATCTTATAGGTGTACGTTCGGCCTTAACACTATCAGATACCTCTGACTTAGAATACATTGATTATAATGCGTAATGTTTCTATCAATTACTAGCTGATCCGTGCGTGCTGTTAGTATAAAAGTTTCGTAAAAATAATATATAATCTGCTTGCAGCACCACCAAGCTCAAACTATGTATGTATACAAACCTTCGCGCAAACGCAAGCAATACCTTTTTTTTTTTTTTTTTTTTTTATCGTGCGGAAATCCCTTCGGATACCCCCCCGCCGGCCAGCGGGGGCGGTTATGTCGGGCTTGCACCGACTAAAATCGCACTCCGTCTCGGGTCTTCAGACGCCGGGGTGTAAGGTTACCCATAGAGCATATCCCTCGCACCCCGGCTGACCCTGGGCCATCTCACCACTAACAGCATCGCTCATCCTGTCTCCTCTGAAAGCAGAGTAAGGAGAGCGATGTGTTCCCGCCACGTTGGGTATTGGCCGACGATCAATGCCAACCCTATGAAGGGCTGAAGGGGAAGCCATTGACCGCCGCCCAGGGTGTACCGGCCGCTCCGATTCCGTTCCCCCCGGACTGCACCGGGATCGGAATCGGAGCGACACTCGAGGAGGTTTAGTGGACCGGGCAGACTACGTCCTGCCCCGAAAATCAGCACTATCGTTGCCGCGAATAGTGAATAGTCGAATACCGATTAATCTCCATTCACTTTGGCGAATATTCCAATAACTCGACATTACTATTTGGCATCAATAAGGCACATTAAAAATATTTCTAATTTCTTCTAAGGTTGTGAGAAAAGAAAACAGTGAAGTTAAAGAAATCTGTTTCATGTTATACGTACATACATATATATAATGTAGAAATATAATTTTTCATTTTTAAATACTGGCAACCCTTTTCTTGTACCAGCGTTTATAATTGTAGGGGACGGTCGGACCATATTGACCATTGGTCGGAAATAGTTTTTTGCACCACAATCTACCTCTGTTGGATTTTAAATATGAATTAAAAAGCTTAACTAATTCAATTTCATGAATATGATAGGCACAGGCTCATATTACAGATAATAATTGATACTGTGTATTGTTTTATTAAGGAAATTGATTATTTTCAACTCATTAGTTTTTTGTTCGTTAAAAGTTTATTTTAGACGACTATTCGCCGAATGCTGAATATAGTATTATTCGGTATATAACGAATATCAAAAAAATGTCGAGTAACGCCGAATACCGAATAATAACGAGTATTCGCGGCAACTCTTCAGCACCACATTAATTAAATTTAGTGTTTTATCAACTCCAGCGCCACCTGCCAGGTCGAATTCTGTTTTCAAACCATCTAGGCACCCATTGAAATATAGACAAAAAATTTCATCATAATCAGTCCAGCTTTTTAGGAGGAGGAAAAGTGATACGCATACGTAAAGAAAAAATATTACAAGCTTTTATTAACCGCGTCCACTGTTCGTATGTAAGTACTCGTATGTGGTCCGTCTAAATTTGCAAACCGATTTGGAAACCGTTTTGCGACCATTTGTCGGCACCCGATTTAGCTGAACTTTTGCATACACGTTTAGTTTGGATCAAATACCAATAATATGATTATAACTAAAAAGTTGAAAATAAAATAATTAATAAAAAAAGTTTTTCAAAAACAAACTTTTATTCAAAGTAGTAAAAAAGTATAGTTGCACTAAAACGAAAATAATAACTTTATGCAAGGGCTGTGCTGATATATCGAATATATCAAAATCGAAGCAAATATATCAAAGGTTGAAAGGCTAAAGAGGGCAAGCTACTTTGAATATTCAAAGAAAAAAAGATCACAAACGAAATCTTAAACAATTGAGAGAAAAGAAGGAGAAACTGTTATTGTCGCTTACACCCGGCATCGGTAGGAGGGGTAGACATAAGAAGTGTTAGCTTGGCGTCGTAGAAGATGGCATGTGTGCCAATTGTCTTACTACCATGGATGCCCAAGACCGTAGGAAGTGGAGGAGCAAAAACCGGCAAGCAGACTGCGGACTCTGAGAACGGGCGTCGAACGTATACGACCGGTTCTAACGCTAAGATGATGACTTTAGTTTACACCTTTTAACCTAGTAGGTTAACACATTGAAAAGTTAAGCAATGGTAGCCAGGTCTTTCGAGGGCTTACCCGGGGTGCCCGGCAACGGACACTTGGGGAGGACACCGTGCGGTTTTAGTCGATACACGACATAACCACCCCCGCTGGCCGGCGGGGGGGTATCCGGAGGGATTTCCGCACGTAAAAAAGAAAAAAAAGGGCTGTGTTTCAAGGGCTTGTAGATAGAGAACAGAAATTACTTGCGCGATATACAAGCTAGTGTAAGTACATTTCTGAATAAAGGCTTTTTAGGGTTCCGTTGCCAAATGGCAAAAACGGAACCCTAATAGATTAGTCATGTCTGTCTTGTCTCTCCGTGCGTATGTCACAGCCATTTTTTCCGAAACTATAAGGACTATGCTGTTGAAACTTGGTAAGTAGATGTATCCTGTGAACCGCATTTGGATTTTCTTACAAACATTGAAAAAAAAAAACAAAAAATTTGGGGTATTTAGAACTGCCCATACTTAGAACAGAAACTATAAAAAAATTTTTTCTTCAAACACATACGTGTGAGGTCTATGGATCTATGGTCTATCTATGGATAGGTATTCAAAAATGATATTGAGTTCTCGAATATAATTTTTTTCTAAACTGAATAGTTTGCACGAGAGACACTTCCAAAGTGGGAAAAAGTGTGTCCCATTTATTTAATGTCCAAATTTATCATTCCCTTATTTTAGAAGTTACAGAAGTTACAGAGGTACCCTGTAATTTCTAAAATAAGGGAATGATAAATTAAAAAAAAAAATATGATGTACATTATCATGTAAACTTCCACCGAAAATTGGTTTGAACGAGATTTAGTAAGTAGTTTTTTTTAATACGTCATAAATCGTAAACCGCAATTTACCTTTCAGTCAACTCAAATATAAGTTCGGGTGCTTTGAGATAACTTACACTTCAAACTATATGACAACAACCATCTTTAGTCTAACCGTGACCATGGCTGCTGAAAAGCAACCGAAACGTCGGGATCAATGTAAAATATAAAATAAGATCAAATAAATCGCGATAGAATACGTTAAAAATAGTTTTATTTCAAATATAAATTTTACTCGCTGCTACGGAACCCATGGGCCATTCATGGGCTAGTCCGACTCGCACTTGGCCGGCTTTTTTAACTTTTTTACTAATAAATATAATTTATGTATATAGTAATTTTACTATATATATATATCAAAATATTAGATCTCGAGGCATAGCCCATTCAATTAAGAACCACCATACTTTGCATTTTAAGTTTTGTTTCGGTTTAAACGAAGTTTCCAAAGTAGTTTCGTAAAGGGAAGGAATAGGAATATTTTATTAGCTTTAATATTCTAATAAATATACCATTAAAATTTTTACTATTCTGATTTTAGACTTGTATTGACAAAGCTTAGTATTTAAAATATTTTACTAACAAGATAACAATTTTGTTCATTAATCGAGGGATCATTATATCCCTCGAATAATTTACTATATTTTAACCGGATGAGTTTTTGGCCATTTTTATAGATAATTATTTATTTATAGACAAACAATACAAGCTGACAGTTAATGGTATGGAACCCTTCGTGCGCGAGTTCAACTCGCATTTCGTCGGTTTTTTGTCATGATACTAATTTTATGATTTTAATAATAGATAGTGTTATTGATACCCGACAACATTAATTTACAAGGATCAACTTTTAGAATTGGCAGTTGGATGTCAGCAAGTTGACCCATTGGGACCAGTCATTTTTAGTCTAGCGATACACCCCATCATTCAACAGATAAATTCAAAATTTTATATTTGGTATCTAGACGACGGGACCCTAGGGGGTAGCATACAAGCAGTTCTACAAGACCTAGAACTCATCAAAAATAAATTTAAATCCATTGGCTTACTCAGATAAATGTGAACTTTTTATCAGTGACAAAACAGACAGACTCTCGACTTTAGGAAAATTTAATTATTTGGCTCCCAACATTACTAGGACGGTTACCAGCTTCGCAATCAACCCAAACTTAAGCGTAGCGAGATTTGCCTATCCAACAATAGGTCAACGTGACCGGTCGACTTTTTTAATTGATTTGGTTTTTCAGTGCTTATTCCTTGATGGTAAGACTCATCTGGACATTCGACCACTTATGACACTCAGTAATGTCTATTTGATCACCGTGGCAAATTTGGTCGAGATCGGTCAAACGGTCTCGGAGGAGTATCATTTGTTTGAAATGCAACTTTGAAACCAAAGACCTTAAAAATAGTAGAATAAGCTTCACTACGCCTCCTTGGGTCCCCGGTCTTGGAAGATGGGTATCATTTATTTATAGAAGAAAAAAATCAAAATTTTGAAAAAATAACATATCGGTTACAAAAAATATTGTTCATTCGGCTTTGTCTTTTTGTCCCTAAATTTACTCATGCACTTCTATCATCCCAGTTTTGGCAACATCTGACACTTTTGGTAAAAATTGACAACATTATCCATATTACCCTTACCAACATTTTAAATGTGGCCGGGGGGAGGGGGGTGAGGAGGTTAACTAAAGTGTCGTGCAAGGCCGATGCCATAAATGCTTGGAAGCTAGCTTGTCCCAATACTGAATTGCCTGCTAACCTTTTCTCAAATCAATCTCTCAATCAATGGGATGTGCCGCTCTGCAAGTTGGTAAAAGATAATTTGATAAATACATCTTCCAATGTTTCAGAACGTGTGCACTTGTTGGCTGTGGGGGAATGGGAGTCAGGACTCTGGATCCAGGCACTTCCATCGCCCAACATAGGTACCATGTTGAACGGTACAACTTTCCGCCTTGCCACTTGCCTCCGCCCGGGAGCGCCGTGTGTTTCTCCGCATCATTGTCACTGTGCTGCAGCTGTCGACAGTCTTGGGCACCATGGCCTTTCATGTAGCAGAAGCGCAGGCCGTATATCGCGACACGCTAGCATCAACGACATAATCCGCCGTGCTCTTGTCACCGCTGGCGTGCCAGCCGTTCGTGAACCTAATGGGCTGGTACCCGATGATGGCAAGAGACCGGATGGTAAGTTGTTATTGCTTTGGAAGATGGTAAAACTTTGGTATAGGATGCAACGTGCGTCGGCACGTTGCGCCTTCACACCTTCCAAGCACAGCGGGCTGTGCCGGCGCTGCTGCTTCATCTGCGGAAAGCCTCAAACGGCATAAATACTCCAACCTAGTATGTGATTATGTTTTTGAGCCGTTTGGGGTTGAGACGCTGGGCCCCATTCCAAGTGCTCGTTTTGTCTACAACAATTTGGCAAAGCGGCTGATCGACGCTACACGTGACCAGAAGGCTGGAATTTATCTTGCACAAAGAATTAGCATTGTCATTCAACGTGGCAACGCCGCCAGTCTTCTGGGAACACTACCAGTCGTTTATGATGCGGAGGAATTCTATGACGCATGTATGTAAATATATATCTATCGTTTCGGTTTAGTTTTCTTTAGATTTATTTATAATTTGTTGTACATAATCATTTTAAATTATTGTTGTATATATTTCAATAAACATTTTTATATTATTTTATTTGTTTAACAGTCTTAATAAATATCTAATTCATGATCCCACGTGATCCAAAATTAAAATCAAATTATTCTCACCAAATTTTTTTTTTGCTGTGAATTATTTTATTTTAAGTTACGTGTGGGAATTTAAATCGGAATAATATACATATATATAATGTGAAACCTTCACACATACGATCAACATTAAACAATCTTACACGTGATTAAAATTAAATAATTCAAAACAAAAAAGCGTGTATTAAAAAAAAATCCTTTTGCCACCAACAGCGATGACGATAAACAAACAAAAAAGTTACTGTTGAGGTCGATGCACGGGCTCAGAAGGACAATGTCTTTTCTCGGAATCGGACGCCGCCGTGGTGCAAAATATCAATAAAGCTCTGGTCTGAGGACACGTTTCCGCATTGGATAACCGTCCGAATCAATGTAGGTGGAAATAATTGTTAAGTTTTTATAAAAAAGTGAACTGCTTCTGATACCATTATTTAATTATTATCTGTAAGCAGATGCGACTACTTTTCGATTCCACGGCAGAAATATTTCGTTATTGATTATTTCTACTGGGAACTTATTAGTAGGTGACAGTGAGGATTTTAATGACGATTCCAGCTGCTTCAGAAGCTGTCACCTCCGCAACTTGGAGTCTGCTTTCTGTTTGGCTCGGAGCGCGAAGACCATTTGGCTTCCCAACTTCGAAAGTAAAGCCTACGATAGAGCCTGCGTTGATCGGTAGATGTACCAGCTAGTAGGTGAGGGGACCCCACACACCCATTCATCATCACCACAACGTTGTATCCCAATTGCATTCGAGGCCTTCATCTCGGAGCCCGGGGTCCGCTTTCCGGCTTTTCCTCCTTCACTTCGCAAGGTCTTGGGCATCTGTGGCAGTGAGACCTTTGGCAGACCCTACACACCCATTATTGCACGTAAACTATGAGCATATGAATTTCTTACACTTGCATTTATTTCTGGACATACATTTTGAAAGCGGCTTGTATTGAATAAGCCAATTAGTGTTTCGACCGACACTAAAAAAATAACAACCTCGCCTAGCCTCAACACATCACCGTTGCTCTAAAATATTGTATTTTTAATTTTACATTATGTTCTGTAAATGCATGCATAATAATGATTTTTTAAAGCGAAACTTTTATCGAGTCATTTCACGCTTGGCTGCCGGGGAATATCATAATTTCATCCTCACCATTAATGTCAAATTTCAGTGCTTCATTTTTTTTTATTATATGTATCTCTACTGATATATAAAGAATTAAAATAAGTACATAATAATTACAAAAATAAAATCCCTGAATGCGGTTTTCAAAACTACATTTTGGCGCTACAATCCATTTTTTTTTTTAATTTTATCGCGTGATAAAGAGGAAACTCACAACATATATTATTCATCTAAATCAATGGTTCAGGAAATGAGAAAACGGATGGATTTACCTACCTACATACCGATCAAACATATAACCCTCTTTTTTTGTTTTGTCAGATAATGTAACCCTTTTCTTCAAAGTTAAAAATAATGAGTAATGACCGAGGGACCTACGATCAAGTCGAACTCAACTATGTTACCGCGTTTCACGAACAGCTCTAATTTTGAAAAAGGAAGACAGTATCCGTAAGCGATGCAAGAAAGAGCAAAGCGAAGGTTTACGTTTGGAATTGGAGACCTGCAGAGTGAAAAGGTACACCTACAGATAACCGCAACTGAACCACACTAGTGTTCATTGGTAGCGAGTCAGGTCATCAGAACTCTTTAGAAAGGAGGATAGTTCCAACGACGTTATGTATACTAGACAAGCAGTTCAGAACAAAATGTGTGTCACACTTCGGGGGTGAGACAGGAATGGGGAGGGGTACGGGACGCCTTACCATATATTCATAATTTTGGCACCCTGACACTACTTCACAAATGGCAGGTGACGATCTCATACTGAACCGTATAAAATAAATTTAATATACTCGGTGCCTATGACAGCAACAAAAAGTGGTGCCAAAATTGTGTCCTGCATCCAAAAATCTATACCAACTTTTTTGTTCTGAGCAGCCAGTCTAGTACACATAGAATTCATTGGGTAGTGTCAATGTTCGTGTGAAACCAGGCTTAGTAAATTTTTATAAGAACCAGTACCAATTTGACCCTTAAATAAAATGTAACTAAAATAAACTACACAAATCGACTAATGTCAGTATACTTGAGTGTTGCAATAAAAACCAAATTTGTTTACATACGCTTATAAATTTTATAATATGTCATTCAAAAAGAGAACAGTAGAACTCTTTAAACGTACGCGCCGATTAGGGTATATCGTGAATCACCTTAATTGTGCATGAAAATAAATCTTGTAAACATTCAAATTTTGTATCGTAATCGTTCTAATATTTATTTAAGTAATTTTAAAGCTGTTACCAAACCATATAGATTTTTTTACAGGTACCTACTACTAAGGAGTTATCTCAAGATAGGATCCACCTGATGGTTAGTGGTCACCGTAGCATATGGACTCTTGTAACACCAGGGATATCTCGCACGCGTTTTCGACCTTAAACCTGCCTTGTTAAGGATACAATCATTGATTTCTAAGTATGCTAGGCTGGCTGTTCGGAACAAAGAAATTGGTATAGATTTTTGGATGCTACTGTGGTGCCACTTTTTTGCCACAGACTACATTATATTTATTTTATACGATGTTATTTGATATCATCAGCTGACATCTGCTAAGTAGTGTAAGGGTGCCAAAATTATGAATCTATGGTGAGGCGTCCCGTACCCCTCTTGCCCCCGAAGTGTGACACACTTTTTGTTCTAAACCGCTTGTCTAGTATACATAGAAGTCATTGTATACAATAGTCGCTGGGGAAATGGGCATATTTTTACATTTTATAATTTTGAAAGTATAATCTTGAATTCTTATACTCAATTCCAATTATGTACCTACTGTATTTCCAAAGAACTTGGCTGGTGCACTTCAGGGTTTATTAAAGTCATAAGTACCGAATAAGTTACATTATAAATAAATACAATGGCTCTTGCGAATGAATAAATAAAGTGAAGCACGTTTGTTCAATTAGGGACGCTTTAGGGACCAACCTACTGCATCAAATTTCAATGCATGCGCATATACAATATTAGGTTACGTTTTAGTTTAAGTGGTCTTATTCTGTGGTCGTTTGACGGTAGCACCTCGCCCGAAGATTCTTAGCACCCCTGACTCCAGTGCTCGACCGACGATAATTATATGAACTAATAAAAACATCGACTACGGTACTTTTTGAAAAGCTTAATAAGAGTTATGTGTTTCGCATATATGTACCTATGTCTGTTCCTATATTCCCTCGTAACCACAAAAGGGTTGAACCAATTTTGATGAATGATTATATCGTTAGATTCCTCTTTATTAATCGAATATCATTTGGTACCTACATTAAAATAATAAACCTCAAAATAGTGTCAAATACCAATTTTTGGTGTGAATTGTGAATTTTTGACAATAATTGTCAAAATGTAGGTACATTTTGGCGCCAATAATTGTCAAAATGTACCTACATTTTGGCGCCAATAATTGTCAAAATGTACCTACATTTTGGCGCCAATAATTGTCAAAAATTCACAATTCACACCAAAAATTGGTATTTGACACTATTTTGAGGTTTATTATTTTAATGTAGGTACCAAATGATATTCGATTAATAAAGAGGAATCTAACGATATAATCATTCATCAAAATTGGTTCAACCCTTTTGTGGTTACGAGGGAATATAGGAACAGACATAGGTACATATATGCGAAACACATAACTCTTATTAAGCTTCACGGCATTAGGGTAAACTCAGCTGCACCAACAAAAATAGACCTGTAGGTAAAAAAGTTTATAAGATAGCCTACATTGCAATAAATAATAATAGTCCCCTCTATAGCAATGGTTAGCGAAACACCGCCAGGGTAGTTGTCTTTTTGTATATTTATTACCTACAAAAGTTGCAACGCGTGTCAGTATTGCAAAATTTTAAATAACACACTAACAATAGACAAATTAGTTTATTTTTCATTCTCTGCTAGTGAGTTACGCAAATTACTTAAAAATATTGCATACAAGTTTAGCGGTAACATTACAAAATTGGAAAATATTTTTTTATGGATAAACAATAGTATTTTGACAGAAGATGTTTAGATGTTGTGTTAAGTGCGTCAGTGTACAATGTCATTACGTTTAATGAATATAGTGTATTGTCTATGAGTCGTTGTGCAACTTTAAGTGCTTTAAGTTTTCATGATTCATCGAGAGCATATTATGCAGGCTTAAGCATAGACATACTCGTACATTGAGATATTAGTGCTAAAGGTGCTAAAGCAATAATGACACCTTATTAAGCATAGTTAAAGTATAAAGCTATATAAAATAATGTATGTACACCATAGACCAATAATAATAAATGTTTACATATTGGTCTATGATGTACACTCAAAATAATTTATGACATACAGTCTCTTCGCCATTAAGACAGGCAGAGACCATATTTTTCCACTTGTTACGATCCTGGCTCATAATTTTTGTTTTTCTACTTACATAATGGTTTTCATACATGCTCTCCAGTTACGGGTATTCTTGACGCGGTTCTAGCGTAAGCTTTCCTGTCGGGGCTGGGATGTGACCACATGGGAGTTCCTCCCGTTAAATTTAACCAAACCAAATCATGCAAAGGAGGAGTAGAAGAACTGGGATAAGCGGTCAGATGAAAAAGATATACATAAACTGGTTCCTGCAATAAAGTTAATATAATAATAATAATAAGGGGTGTATGCTAGAAAGCCTCCTTGTGGTGCACCCTGGGCAACGGAAGCAGCAACTCCTCTCCTTCCCTAGGGGGAGTAGTTGCTCCTTCAGGCTGATATTCTGCCAAGGTCGAATTGACCTAAGAGAAGGAAAACTCGAATCTAAACCCTCTACCAACCCGTCTGGCCAGCGTGGTAGTAGTAGGCCATAAACCTCCCATGATTAGAAGCCACAACAAAAGGCCCCCAGTTCCCGGTGGTCCCGCTATTCCCGACTACGGTAGCGGTCGCGGTAACGGCGGGGCGGGGGGTGCTAAGAATCTCCGGGTTACGGGAGGCTACCAACAAAAACTACAGCTGGCAGCGTACAACTGCAGTACACTTCGGCTGGACCACCATCTCGCCGAACTGGAGATAGAACTGGGTCGCATAAACTGGCACATACTGGGGTTGTCCGAGATCCGAAGACTGGGGGAGGACACGGTAACCCTTGAGTCAGGCGACCTATTCTACTTCAGAGAAGGTGATCAGCTCTCCCAGGGAGGTGTCGGTTTTCTGGTCAAAAAGGACCTCATTAGCAGCGTTGTTGAAGTCGGTAGTGTGTCGAACCGGGTAGCGTACCTTGTCCTTAAAATCACTAACAGGCGTTCCCTGAAGGTGATACAGGTATATGCGCCGACCTCGACTCACCCCGATGAAACCGCCGAGGCCGTGTATGAGGACATTGTCAAGGCAATTAATCATACCGCCAAGGCCACCTACAGCGTTGTTATGGGGGACTTCAATGCCAAAGTGGGAGTACAAGAACGCGGCGAAACGCGAATAGGACCCTATGGAGTGGGGCGCAGAAATCACAGGGGGCAAATGCTAGTCAACTTTCTCGAATCCCAGGGGTTCTTCTTAATGAATACTTTCTTTAGGAAGAAGCCCCATAGGAAGTGGACTTGGCAAAGCCGGGATTCCGTGGTAAGGAACGAGATAGACTTTTTCATTACGGACAGTAAGCACATATTTAGAGACGTCTCCGTGATTAACAGGTTCAACACCGGAAGTGATCACAGAATTGTCAGAGGCTCTCTAAATATCAACCTTAAAGCTGAAAGATTCCGAATGATACGGTCTACTCTCCGACCTACGCCGCTCCAAGTAGCTCTAGGGTCCGAAAAGTTCCAACTGGAACTTAAAAATCGTTTTGCAATGCTGGAAACCACTAGCAGTATTGATGAGAAAACCGACACAGTGATCAAAACTCTGCAGGAAGTGTCCCGAAAGTTGTTTCCCGGAAAACGCAAACAGCTAGAGTCCAAACTTTCTCCTGAGACTCTCGAACTTATGAGGAGGAGGCGTGATGAGCCCTCAACTCAGTCGTTTTCGTTGGATGGGAGAGTCTTAAACCAAAAAATAAAAAAGCTGATACGACGCGACCTCCGACGCTTCAACACTAACATCATACATGATGCGATTGAGCGAAATAGGGGGTCGAAAGTGTTCGCTCAGCAATTGGGAAGGCCCCATCTGACGAAACTTAAAACTGAGGATGGCAGAACCATCACCTCAAAGTTCGAGATTCTCGAAGAGGTCGAGAAGTTTTATGGACAGCTGTATGCATCACGGATGCCTAAACTGACGGGACACAGCGTTGAAGACCACAGAGCTCCACTCACGCGCCATTACACCGAGGAAATACCCGATGTCGAGCAGTGCGAGATAGAGGCGGCTCTCAAGCAAACAAAGAACAACAGGTGCCCTGGCGATGACGGAATTACTACTGAGCTCCTAAAACCAGGCGGGGTCCCAGTGCTCCAAGAGCTAGCGAGCCTTTTTAATTCCGTCATCCAGCAAGGCTTAACACCTAGGGCATGGAGCGGGAGTGCGGTGGTACTGTTCTTCAAAAAAGGTGATAAAGCCTTGCTTAAGAATTACAGACCCATCTCACTCCTGAGTCATGTCTACAAGCTGTTCTTCGAGAGTCGTCACGTATCGCCTTGCGAGCAAGCTCGACGAGTTCCAGCCACTGGAGCAAGCCGGGTTTCGAAAAGGCTACAGTACCGTGGACCACATCCATACTGTTCGGCAAATTATACAAAAGACTCACGAGTATAATCAGCCGCTGTGTATGGCTTTTGTGGACTACGAGAAAGCCTTCGACTGCATCGAGACCTGGGCAGTTCTGGATGCTCTGCAACGGTGTCGTGTTGATTGGCGATACATCGAAGTGCTGAGATGCCTATATGAGACCGCTACTATGTCCGTCCAGCTCCAAGACCAGAAGACGAACCCCATAAGCATACAGCGTGGAGTGAGACAGGGGGATGTTATATCCCCCAAACTATTCACCAACGCGCTGGAGGACGTCTTCAAGACTCTGGATTGGACTGGGCGGGGTATAAACATAAATGGCGAGTACATCTCGCATCTTCGGTTCGCCGACGACATCGTCATAGTTGCGGAGTCGCTGGAGCAGCTGGGCGAGATGCTGCACAGCCTAAATGGAGCCTCTCGACGTGTCGGTCTTGGTGTGAACCTTGACAAAACCAAGGTTATGTTCAACGAACATGTCACGCCGAGGCCGATTGCCATCGAAGGGTCGACACTCGAAGTTGTTCAACAGTATGTCTACCTTGGGCAGGTTATCCAGCTCGGTAGAAACAACTTCGAGAAAGAAGTCACCAAAAGGATCCAATTAGGTTGGGCAGCATTTGGCAAACTGCGTCGGGTTTTCTCCTCCCCTTTACCGCAATGCCTTAAAACAAAGGTGTTCGACCAGTGCGTCCTACCTGTCATGACTTACGGTGCCGAAACGTGGACATTGACAGTGAGGCTTGTCCACGACTTAAAAGTCGCGCAGCGGGCTATGGAGCGAGCTATGCTTGGGGTTTCTTTGAAGGATAAAATTCGAAATGAGGCCATCCGACAAAGAACCAAAGTCACCGACATAGCTCGCAGAATAAGCAAGCTGAAGTGGCAATGGGCTGGCCACATCTGCCGAAGGACCGATGGCCGATGGAGCAAACGAGTCCTAGAGTGGAGACCACGAACGGAAGATGGGACGTCCCCCAGCAAGATGGACGGACGACCTGAAAAAGGTAGCTGGGATAGACTGGATGCGCAAGGCGGAGGATCGGGTGCTATGGCGTAAAATGGTAGAGGCCTATGTCCAGCAGTGGACTGCAATAGGCTAATTGATTGAATAATAATAATGTTGTCAGAATACAAAAATATTCAAAATAAAACAATAGTTTTTATATAGCTGGTTGCACTAATACGTATCTATAGTTTTCGTATGCAAATAATAGACGATGCTCTACAGATAAAAAAAGGCATAAATTGCATATGACGTTATATGATATATGATATATATATATATATATATATATGTATATATATATATATATATATATATATATATATCCCGTCAACTTACCTCATCTATAAATAAATTGTTGAGTTTAACGCGATATCTGGCACGCAAGAATTGAGGAAATCTATAATTACATAATTACTATTATATGTTTGTTTTGTTTTAATTAATTAACTAACCTGCCTTGAACTTCCCTAAAATCAATAGAATGTTATTTATTGACATCAATTTTTTACCTGCATAGTAGGTGTAGAATTCCGTAACGACATAAAAAAATACAATAACAAAATATGTGGCATTATTTGATATCATTATAATATTTAAAAAAAAATACTTAGACCGGTACGTTCGTCTTTACAAACACTGTATTATATTTTGAAATATGGAGTAGGTTAAGTATCTTCAAATAATATTTATTTTTTATTTTTATTTGGAAGGTAACGAGGATTTTGTGATACTTAAACAATTAGGACAATTATTTGAAAGCAGTATATGAAAGTAGTAGGTAAGATACTTTATTGTGTTATAATACGGGGACTTTACAACCAATGACGCGATGTTTCTATTTGTGATGATAGTTCTTTCATAGTCCGCTAAAGTTATCCAACTACGTTTAAATTTGTTGAACCAGCAATTAACAGTGGATTTAGAAGAACTATTATCTATAAATACGATTCGAAAATCAACATTTGAAAGGGTAAAAAATCATCGCATGAAAACTTATTCTTTATTGATCCATTTTACCAATGAATTCTATGTACATAACTAGACTGGTGTTCCGGAACAAAAAATTTGGTACAGATTATGGATGCTACAGGATACAAATTTGGAGCCCCTTTTTGTTGGTGTCATAGTCACAGAGTATATTAAAATTATTTTATATGAGATCATTTTCTGCCATCTGTAAAGTAGTGTAACGGCGCCAAAATTATTTGTCTATGGTGAGGTGTCCCGTACCCCTTCCAAGTACCCGCCCCCAAAGTGTGACACACTATTTACCCTAAACTGCTTGCCTAGTATACACAGAATTCATTGCATTTTACAGTGAGATGAAATCTTTGACTATATACAAGAGATTTGTGGAATATTTTGTTAGTGCTTTTGAAAAGTTAGGATGTTACTTGTTTTTTATTAAATAGTTAGTCATTGTTGTAATTGACATTAAAAGCCTGTGTCCCAAAGACAAATAAAAAAAAAGGTGTGTGTGTACTTATGTACGCACGTAAGAAGTTATACTTCTTTGGCGTAAGATGAAAATCTTTCTAAAAATCTTCCTAATAATTTTATCCTTCGGGAATTCCTACGTTTGAAGAAATAATAATGTTAAAAAATATTTTAGTTTGTGATGTAAATAAAAAATACATACCGTCAACTAACCTCGAATTCTACAAACACAAAGTTAAATCGTGCGGAAATCCCTTCGGATACCCCCCCGCGTGCCAGCGGGGGCGGTTATGTCGGGCTTGAACCGACTAAAACCGCACGCCGTCTCGGGTCTGCAGACGCCGGGGTGTAAGGTTGCCCATAGAGCATATCCCTCGCACCCCGACTGACCCTGGGCCATCTCCGGTTTCGAGATGGCCCCCTCGGGTTTGGGAACCACGGTGTCCCCGTCTTGCCCCGGTTTGGGGGAGGGGCGCTAGTCGCCCCACCGTCCCGGCCTGCTTCTGCTGGGGTGACAGGTGGCCTCACCCGCCACCCCCAGGCCTGCGCTCATGGAGGACGGAGGTCGTTAAGCGACCTCCGGCGCCTGAGTTGCCTGCGACGCGCGGCGAGCAAGTTGCGGGCTCGGCGGACCGGGAGAGTTCTAAGTCTCTCCCGGGCGCGCTCCGCCACCTCCTTCGCGAGCATTACATGCTCGCAGAAGGAGGCGGCGGCGGCCCACGCGCTCGCGCTCCGCACCATTGCCGCAATCATGCTGCCGAGCGAGAGGACTCCCACCCCGATGGAAATGTTGACTACCTAACTTCAGGGTATCTGTTTTTCATGCCGGGGTGTACGCCCGCATCGTAAAAATTTACTCTCATCATTTTGCACTTTTTTTTTTATTTTTCGTGCGGAAATCCCCTCGGATACCGCCCCCGCTGGCCAGCGGGGGCGGTAACGCGCTAACGCGCCAAATAAGTATAACTTCAATAAACTTTCAAGTATAAATTTGTAGAATATTTTTATTCATTTGTTTATGAATTAAGCAAAAGGTGGGCCTTTGACTCGTTAATCGCCATCAGACCGGCGAGTGTCATTGTGTTACGAATTAAAGCTTGAGAACTTGATTATCAGTGAAGCATGACAATTTTTTATTTTTTATTCATTCCAGGAAGTTCTTTTCTAGAAGAATTTAATTAATTAACAAACTTGTAAGGTTTATGCAAAGTAACTTAAATAAAGCTCAATATTGACTGTAAATTATTATATTATGTTTTTCTAATTTCGTTACATTGGAATAAATGTGTAAAAAAAACAGAGTTAAAAAATTTATCAACATCCGCACTATAATAGGATTTTCAATTCTGTAAGAAACTTTACAAGGACAAGGAACGTACATAAAATAGCAACCAATGATTTTAAATGAAACCAAGTGAAATCTTCTTTAGGCGCGTTGAGCACTATAAATATGAGCACTTTTTGAGTGAGAGGCTTTCCATTTTCTTTTTGTTGTAGCTGGATGGATGGCTGGACGGAGGGATAGAGGGAAGGACGGAGCGATGGACAGAGTGAGTGAGGGATGGATGAAGGGAGGGACGGAGGGAAGGAGTGTGGGAGGGAGTGAGTGAGGTAGGCAGGGAAGGAGGGGATTAGAGGGAGTGAGGGAGGGAGGCAGGAGACGGAGAGCGGGATGGATATGGATGTTGACGATTAAAAAAATACGTAGTTGTTCAAGTTTTCACTTCTGGTGACAGTGAGTGCGGAGGGAGTGAGGGAGGATGGGAGGCAGAGATGGAGGGCGGGATGGATATGGATGTCGACGATTAAAAAATACGTAATTGTTCAAGATTTCACTTCTGTCGGCACTCCCGGAGTGCCACTACTTTTTTTAGGAAATAGTAGCAGCTCGGCGTCCGTAATAAATCGCAGTTGACAGCAATATAACCCCTAAACGTTCCCATATTACATAGTACCGCATACAGTTCTCGAATTGGGTAGGTATACCTATGTATCAACTCTCGAAACCGAAGATGGCCCTGGGTCAGCCGGGGTGCGAGGGAAATGCCTGGGCCACCTTACACCGCGGCGTCTGAAGACTCGAGGCGGCGTGCGGTTTTAGTCGGTTCAAGTCCTACATAACCTCCCCCGCTGGCCGGCGGGGGGGTATCCGAAGGGATTTCCGCACGAAAAAAAAGGTATATGTATCAAATACCAGAGGCATATATTTACATCCCCAATTCGCAATTCCCCTTGTCTCTTCAGAGACCTTTTTTTTTTCTTTTTTTTTTTTTAATTTTTTTTTTTATCGTGCGGAAATCCCTTCGGATACCCCCCCCGCCGGCCAGCGGGGGCGGTTATGTCGGGCTTGCACCGACTAAAACCACACGCCGTCTCGGGTCTTCAGACGCCGGGGTGTAAGGTTACTCTCTTCAGAGACCTATGCCTTTGCAGGTGTATATAAAAGTCCAATCCTAATTCACCGGCAATTGGCTACCACTTAAAATTCTGCACCCCCCAACTAATTATTGTCATTATATAGCTGAAGAGATTAGTATCCAGAATAGCCAAATTCATCAGAAGAGCAGAGCACAGATAAAATAATATATCCTTTATTAAGAGACCTACAAAAAAGAAACCGTGTTTTAATATTACAAAATATTATTGCACGGAGCGTGTGAACAATTGTTACGACATAAAATGTTCAGTTTTACGAAATGTCCAATTTAGTTGGGAGACGAGACCGTCTCTTGCGGAGCATGTGCAATAATCTAATATATTGCAAGATTATGATGGTTTTTACTAAATGAGCAGCTTTGAAAGCATTGTTTTTTTCTATTGTTCGCCAAAAAAATGCTACAATAGCGAAATAATCCATTAAAATTAGTTTTATTTCAATGAGATTCTTATTGGTGTAAAGTACATAAATATTGAAATAGTCCATAGACAACTTTCTACAACCTAACAGCTGTCAGAGTAAATATATCTTCTAGTTCAATCAAAACAGTGAACAAATTAATTATATAATGTAAAAGAATTTTAATAATAGAAATTCCTACTCATTAATGTACTTGTTGTATGGCATGACGAATTGTGTGAATTGTCTTAAAAGAATTTCCAAACACCTAATAAAATATTTTAATTACCTTAATTATATATACATACCGTACTTAAATAGTTACTATCTTGTACGCGTTCTTTCCTTGACAATGTATGTTTTTTTGTAACATCATATTTTACCAAGATAATTACGTAAGCCGTAGAAGATATAGCATAATCTTTGTAGGTACAATCTAGTAAAATTGTATAGACATGTATGAAACGGTTTTTTGGAGAAAGTATGTACTTTACATACTAAATAATACTAGGACGGTTACCAGCTTCGCAATCAACCCAAACTTAAGCGTAGCGAGATTTGCCTATTCAACAATAGGTCAACGTGACCGGTCGACTTTTTCCATTGATTTGGTTTTTCCGTGATTATTCCTCGATGGTACGTCGGACATCAACTTTCGACCCATAGAGACACTCAGCAAACTGAGCTTGATAACCGTGCCAAGTTTGGTCAAGATCGGTCGAGCCGTCTAGGAGGAGTATGGTTTCACGCGAAAACCCGATTTGTGGAGAAAGACGCTTCGCTCGCCTTCGGCTCGCTACGCTTAATTATGTGTTTATCATTTGTTAAAAATTCTCTAAAGGTATGTAATTTTTATACACCTACGGGTACAGGTAGAGCCTAGAGGTAAAATAACATTATTTTGCATTTAAGTCAATTGAGAAAATTCATGTATTAACCAACAATAGAGTAGTATAAAGCATAAATAATATAATGAATAAAAATTAAGTAAAACTTATCAAATAAACTAAGTATTGCAAGGTGCTAGTATCATGAAAACTGTCTCGTTCTAAGTAGGATTACATATTAGTTATGTAATTTACGATCTTAAGCGTTGAAGTCGTGAAGAAAGTTAATTGTCTATTGTACTTTGTTTTTATAAATACGAGTAAAAGTAGGTAATATTATTTGTATGCTCCTCTTTGTCAGGATGGAATTGAGGTCTTTACTTTCTAGGACATAACTTGGCTCCTGGCTCCCGTCCTACAATAATGTGGATATCACTCGCAATAAATAAAATTCTAAGCTCAGAATATTAATATTTTAGATACTTGAGGCAAGTCAAAATTTTAAATAAAGACAGTTTCGAATGTCCATTCGTTTGTTTTTTCCTCGTTGATCGGTTGCTGGTGCCAGTCGTGCGTTGGTATGCGTATGAAGAAAAAAAAAATGGACAAGCAGAACATTTGCCTATGGTTTACGTTGGTTAAAAATTCACTCGTCAAAATCGAACCATCCCGTAAACTTCCGCCTTACTTAAAATTCACCATTTAGTTGGGAATAAAACATTATAAGATTACGTTACACATTTCGGTTCCGTTCCAGGCACATTTCCCTGCTAATTGGACCGAACGATAAAAACCTTTGACGGTCCGACCAAACCGTCAGACGTATTAAAACGCACTTTCTTTTGACGATTACATATTAATTTTTGTTTTAAATAACAGGACAATGAACTTTTAAGGAAGCTGGCTCTTCAATCCTGAGGTACGAATTTGTGGCTATAACGATACCTTGGAATTGTATAAAACCAATTAACGATACAACGATGTCACACGATTCGTTAATTAAAATTATGTCAATACTACAACGTGTTCGTTAAAAGGGTGTGGAAAAAATTATGTAAGTTAAGTTTTAATATACACTTACCGAAGTAATGATTAAAATTATGTACCTAATTATTAATGTTTGGTTTTTTAATATAAACTAGGGGTTAGTCAGTCCTATTTGTGAGCTGAAAAATAAATTTAACAATGTACATCACAGCTGAGCACGGGTCTGATGTCATTGTGAGAATCTGCTAGCGGGCCTAAGTGCGCACTCAACTATTGAAATCATACATCACATTTTTTATTTTATGAATTAATTATATTCAAAATCTGAAATATTTGCTGAGTTTTATAAAATCTTAATTTTTCTTTCCATTAGAACCTTCTACATAGTTTTAGAAAACGTAAAAAAATTATGAATGAAATCGGTTAAGTCGGTCTCAAGTTATGGCGTGACCAAAAAAACTTGAATACATTTTTATATATGTACTTTCTGCAGTACATAAATACAATACTGCATATATAGATTTATCTAATAAACCATTCTACTGATACTCTGTTATTCAGGTTTTGAGAAACTGCGACGCGCATTCATTCCCTCAAAATGTAATCAGGTTCACTGCGGCAATGTTGAAACTAAACTTTTTGTCAATACGTTAAGAGACAAATACCCGTATCGAACTTTGTTGATATGCGGTACGACCTCTATTTTGCCGTACCAGGACCTGGCTGTCAAGGTCCATACACACATGGAAACTCACTATAATCAACGTTATTTTTCAACAAAATGATAGGCTACATCCTCGTGTATACCTAGCTACGGTCACCCCAGGTTGTGTAAGATATTTTAAAAGATACAGGGTTTTTTTTTTTTCAAATCACCTGTTTACGGCAATATATTTGCTGCATAGTATAGAAATAATAAAATTCTAGGGATGAGGTTTACTTCTGAAATGTCAATCGATATTTTTAATGATATTTTTTATTATAAACACAGCATTAAAACAAACTTAATTCTTTTTAATTAATGAACGTTAAAGATATTTTAATAAGAAAAAAGCGGCCAAGTGCGAATCGGACTCGCCCATGAAGGGTTCCGTAGCACTTTTTTTTTTAAATTTTATATTTGATTTGATTGAATGAAAGGTAAATTGCGGTTTACGATTTATGACATATTAAAAAAAACTACTTACTAGATCTCGTTCAAACCAATTCTCGATGGAAGTTTACACGGTAATGTACATCATATATTTTTTTTAGTTCTATCATTCTCTTAGTTTAGAAGTTACGGACGGACAGACAGACTGTCATGATGAATCTATAAGGGTTCCGTTTTTTGCCATTTGGGAACGGAACCCTAAAAAGCGGTAACATGTACCCAGTACAAAAAGAGGTGAATGAAAAAGTAAGTTACCAATTGCAAAACTTATAAGTCTCTCTCTTTTAAGGTGTTTGCATTTTATGCTGGCAATTTAAACAGCTTTACTTGTATCTAGTCTTGAGTCTTTAGTGTTTTTTTTCGTGAATGACGACTTATTATTACTTAGTTTTTTGCACAAAACATATCGAGCACGATATACGTCTCATTTACGGCCAGCTCTATCGCAAACTGAGGGTGCTTGTAGGAAGGTGCACGGTCAGGGGGTACGGCAAGATTGTAGCCGTACCGTACTGGATAAATATATTTTACAGCTAGGCGTTACGACAACTATTTGCCATACATTATTGAGGTACCATTTTATTTTATAAAAGCAGCAACATTAAAAAGTACACCCACGGGAACATAGTTAAATCAGCTAGCCCCGCACAGAGCGTAAGACAAGGAAAATGTACTGCCGCATTGGCTAAAAGTTAAATACGGCAAAATACTTGCCGTAGGCAATGCAGTGAAGGTGATGAAATAACGTAATGAACATTTTGTAATAATATACAATTATAAAGTATCGTTATTTTAAATTACAGTTATTCTAAGTAACATTTATCTACTAGTAGGTACTCCTGTCTATTAAACGTGGTGCCAATTATAGGCAACATTCTAATATACACACTAATCAGTTGTACGAAGGAGTGGTACTGATCTCTGATCTATTGGTCAACTAACAATAAGTAGTAATCATTGACCAAATACGCAGAAAGCTATAAAGATGTTCACAATTGGTTTGAAAGCTAACTGTTTTCGAAATACCATTACCATCATTATTACCATTAGTCGAAGAACCTGTGAAAATCCAGTCTTCCGTCCATCATAATATAAGGGCAAGAAATTTTTTTTGCACCTCTGTTGCCTGTTACCTCTCAAAGCCAGCGTACCTAATTCAGGATTCATGACAGTCATTAGGGCTATCAACAATAGTGGGCTACGCATAATTTGTTTCAACATTTATTCTATAAAATTAGTCTGTTCTCCACAGGCTCTTGCTCCTTAAACTTCTATTATTGTCGATCTTGGCTATTCTCAGCTATAAGTACCGAGTCCGTTAATTGTGAGTCTGAGTTTATTCTTTAAGTCAGACCTGAACTATAACAATTTGAATTTCGCGCTTGCCATAAGTGTTAATCGATAGTGACCCCTAGTGTGAATGAAGTATCGGTTTATCAACTTCTGTGATTGAATAATTAGATATAAATACAGTCGCATGATTATTTTTTTTCCACTCACCTGCTAAGAAGTTTTTGCCACACTTTAGATTATGTCGCTAACGAACAGATGTTAAATTGAATAGTTATATGATTGAAGACGCAAAATTTGCAATATTATTTCTTACTTCTTTTTTGAAGTGAAATTTTCTTTAGGTGTGTCGGGCATTTTTGAGATGGAAAAAACCATTAAATTTGTGACACTGTTACCGTTACCGAATTCTTTTTATAAATCATCTTTTTAATGGGGTTCTTGAGTTTTTCGTGGGGTTCTTGAAGGTTCTTGACTTTTTCGTGGGGTTCTTGAGGGCTCTTGAGTTTTTACCAACACCTCTGTAATAATATTTCCTGACGATTCAAAAAATATGGGAAAGTTTTTACTTCTTTTGGCACTCCCGGAGTGCCAATGGTTTTTTTTCCACGGATGTAGAGGCAGAGGTGTACTCACAGACACACTTCGTCAGTTGTTTCCACGGATTCCTGGACACATTGATTTCTATATAATTTATATATAAATAAAAACTATATTTCACTTACTTTGTTTTTCGTTTCCAAGTCTTCATGGCTGTATGTTTCCTGTCAGATGGAGCACAACCCTATCCTTTAGTAACATTGTATGACAACCAAGGGAAATCACATGAATTATACTCGTATCCTGAAATTCGTTACTTATATAATTTATCTTAATCGATTAAACGTTACAACCGCACTCATGTAATTTACCATCTACTTAAGTATATAATGAATATTCTCCATCTCCTTAAGTGGCTAATTAATATTTCTTATCTTAATTATTATTTAACTAACGATAATTACATCTGTTAACGTGCGGCGCCACCCAGAGATGAAAATTAGAGCGTCCATTAGCTAATGACTATAGGTACTTTAAGCATTGACCACACCGATAAGTGTTCTTACCGTTTCTTCTTCATCCGAGCACCAATCCCCGTTGCACTTGGAGCCTTAGGATCCGCTCTCCTACTCGTCCTTTCCATAAAAGGTTTATCTTATTGACTTTTACGGATGCGAGTACCGCCTAACCCCTGAACCTTGAGAGGAAAACCAGCGTCGTACCCATGCAATGCTCTTGTACCTATGTGGAGGAACAGGGTGTGATGTTCCTCCAACACAAAGGGAGGATCCTCCGACCAGGCAAGATGATCACGCCTGGCGGGCCGCGGCCCAACGGTTGTCGTTGGGATGTTGTATATACATAAGGCTGAGTGCGGTGATGCGGTTCTGTGGTGAAGTGCCCAGTGAGTCGGGGCTCGAAGAGTCGAGGTGAGTCCTCGGTGAGCCCTCGGTGAGGTGAGGCGAATCCTCAGTGAGATGAGGTGAGTCCTCGGCAGTAAGATGGGGCGAATCCTCTTGAGTCGAGGTAAGTCCCCCGTGTATGGGGAGAATGCTGCGTAGACGGGAGAGATGTGCTCTTCTTATGTGGACCGTATATGCCGTAGGCAATGACTTCTACGTAGACGGGAGAGATGTGCTCTTCTTATGTGGACCGTATATGCCGTAGGCAATGACTTCTACGTAGACGGGAGAGATGTGCTCTTCTTACGTGGACCGTATGTGCAGTGTGCTGTGCCTTAGAGGCTGTTGTGGCCGTAGGGTAACCAGACTGCAGCGGTCGCTGCATGCTGTGGTATCCCAGTTGAGGCCGAAGCTGCTGGATGGCGAAAACTTAATTACCGCTCATGCGGAAGAAGTGAATAGGATGGTGGCGATAGGAATGCTGCTGATATGTTAGCGAAGGTTACGTGATCAGATCACGTCGGGGTCACCATTGTGGAGGAAAGGGGTGTGATGTTCCTCCAACACAAAGGAAGGATCCTCCGACCAGGCAAGGTGATCACGCCTGGCGGGCCGCGGCCACTCGGTTGTCGTTGGGATGTTGTATATATGTTATACGCTCGCGAACTTCACTTTCGCGATTCAGGATTGGTAGTGACGTAGTAGTATCGAAATAGTTCAACTTGTTGTCGCTAGATGGCGCTGGGTAAATGTGGTATCGCCACACCTACTTTTTTATTCCAGATCTATCAGCTTTCTGAGATAAAGGGTTACCACGCGTGTTGCCTATCAAGAAGACATTTAGGTACTCAAAGTCACATCTACATAGCAATGGAGAAGCCAGAAAAGATAAGAAATATACCCGAAATATTTTAGACCCACATTACAGATACATAATAAGAAAAGAAAAAGAGCACTTTCTCAAAGACACACCGAACTAGATACAAAACCAAGTGGATGAAAGTGTTCTTGCCAAATGCAGTATTAAGGATTCTTTTCACGGATGTGTTTTCACAAAATGTCCGACAATCGAATATTATAAATTCTATTACCTTACCGCTCTGTGAGGGGAATCTAATAAGTTTATGTCACTTTCTTTGTTTAAATATGAAAGCGTTTATTTGTCGCTACGAAAGTAGTTTTACAACTTCGGTAAGCTTCTGTCTCCACATCCTGATATAACGAAAATATCTGGAAATAAAAAAAATGCGACAATTCGCATGAAGCTTTAGGAAAACACTAGCTATTGACCACGTCTCCGCTCGCGTGAAACTCTGTTGCCGTTCCCGTAAACCATGAGAATTTATTCCAGGGAGGAAAAGTAGCCTATATGTTATTCAAGACTATAGTCTTGAATAAGTCTTGAATAGATTATAATCTATCTCTATGATCTGAAGGGCGTGATGTGAAATAATAGGCCCGCCGCAATCGGGCGTGCCAAGCATGCACCGCAGGCATGCGACACGTCAGGGGGGCGGCAAATCTAGGAATCCATCACGTATTATTATAGCACCCCACCACCTACAACTACTGAAATCTATTGGTTCCTGTCTATCGGTTTCCATTTAAACTAAAAGGTCTGTCCAAGCGCCTATCTGCATGTTGAAACGCCGACCCCCGCTCAGCGGTGCTTGTAATTCGATACTAGTATGATTCCCATCCATAGAGCCATGCTCTATGAAAGGCGGGACTGGCGAAATTAGTAAAAATGCACAAGATGCCCCTATATTATGGTAAGAGGCAAGTTACGCCCATGAGCGCTCCTACTAACCCGAAGTCTCCAGCTGAAGCTACTTCATGGTGTCGTAGGCGCCTTGTTCCCTGTGAGCGTCGAGGGGCACACTGCACCATCGATGGCTCGACCTCAAGTGCCCAAAGGTCGGGCTCGCGTTTCAGAGAGAGACGTTATTTACCTTAATAGAGCAGGGCTCGGTCGGCGAGACATTTCGGGCGATGTTCCACAGGGTTCGGTGCTGAGGCCGCTCATGTGGAACATCGGTTTCGACTGCTTCGTGGTGCTCTTTTAGAGGGTGGTGCCGTGACTAGACTGACGACACCCTCATGTTGGCGCAAGGCTAGACACACCGCGAAGCATCGTCGAGGAAGTCTCGAGGTGGCCCTCCAGAATCAGAGGTTCTATTTTTCTATGGGCCCCGGAGCCAGGATCAGCCACCTGAGGAATCTAGTCTTGTCGAAGGAGGTGTAGATACGTATCCAAAGTCAAGGGTGCTGCGGTTGCACTCGCGCAGCTGCTGTAATGGATTCGGTTTTACGCTAAAGTAATCAAAAATATTTCCTTCATAATTATTTTCTTTTATCACACCCTTATGAGAGGACAATAAACGTGGATAGTCATAGATAAACAAGGGCGGCATAATCGGTATTCCAAACGGGCCTTCATATAGCTAGCGGCGGGCCTGTGTCAGAAAGGGATAAAAAGTAACTTCTTTCATTCTATGTCTCATGTTATTCTTATAAGGTATAGAAATATCCAGCCAGTGGAGCTATTTAACAATTAAAAACAGTGTTTATAAAAATCTATAAATTGCATCGTACAGTCGTCATATTTTATTAATTTCTGGCGAATGCCTCTTGGCATAACTCGCAAGCGGTGCACCGACAAACAGTGCAGAACATAAACAGTATTAATAAATATTAACATACAAGATAATGTTTTTACAAAATTCTCGCCATTCAAGATAATGTATATAAACTACCAAATTTAAATTAAGCTGTACGACAGTTTCCTTTGCCGGTATGCCGCAAAAATAAATTCAATATGGCGTCGAATAAAGTAAATATGGCAAATGCGTTTAATGAATTTTGTGTCACCTTTACCATTATTGCATAACGGGATGAACAGTTCTCTTAAGCAATCTCATTGGGATTTTTATCAAAGGGTCAGGGAACTTTCAATGAGTTGCTGAACAGTGGGGGGCGAGGTAGTGTTAATTCGATTCGGTATTTTGAAAGTAAAAAATGCGCGGACCAACAACGGCCAGGGTCATATTTGGTAGCCATGGTTCTTGATATAATAACATATGGGTTTTAGTCCATAACATGAGTTTAATTTAAATCGAAATAACTAAGTGATTATTGTAATCCGGTGTTTTCGTTTTCATCGCTATTGTTTACTTACAGTACTTAACTAACTGTAAGTAAACATTTTATGTTTATATGCAGCTTTATTTGCTATGCTTAAGTAATTTACATAATATATTTTAGTTATCAACAAACTCTGTAAAAATAAAAATAACTGTTTCGCCCAAAATTGTCCTATGTCATAAAATTGAAAGTATTATGTTACATTTTCTATTGGATTATGACCAGAATAAAATGGAAGGCGAAGTTTTGCCGAAAGAACTGTGGAAAATACGGGAATTCGAAGGTGGCGATGCAATTGAGACACAGACTTAACAACGATTAACTTTTATTTATAAGGCCGGCATCCAATGAAGCGGCTATAAATACCAACACCGATAACAATTATCTACAAAGTAAAAGTCAATATTCACGGTTTATCTAAAAGCTACCTAAAATTAGTTGAATTAAAGGTCATTCAAATCTCGTGTTACCTTCAATTTAACCTATCTTAACTTTTGTAATACTATCGTTACTGGATAATGAAATAAATAAATATCAAATTTTCTTATTTGCTTTTTCAAACCCATAAAATTCATCTAAGTACTGGATGGATGGATGGATGATATTTGTTACTGAATCACGCCAGGACGGCTGAATGGATCTCGATATAATTTGGCACAGAAATACATTATAGTCTGAGATAGCACATAAACTATTATTTATTCCTGTAGGTAATTCCGCTGGCAAGCTATTATTTATATAGTTACTTGACACTATCAAAGATAACGTATTTAAAATTTCCGTCATTATTTATGACGTTATCCATAGACAATTATAATATAACTACTTTGTTATTACTAACATTTGTCAATCTTAATCAATAATAATATTTCCTTAAAATATACAAAAAAAAACATTACCAAATTAAATAAACATGTTCAAATTATACAATGAAATAAGTTGATCTATAGTCAGCTGTTATAATAATCCATTATTTTAGCTTTGTCCCCGATTGTATACGAAGTTTTCACCTCGGAGTCCGCTTACTCTTCCAAGTCGTTTAGATATAGCTTCTCTGTTGTCTGACCTCTCAACCCCAAGAGGAAAACAAATACTAGAGCCTCGCCCGTCTGTCAGCAGGTGTACCGACTTGCAGATGAGGTTGGCTTGGGCCCCGAACACATTGGTGGGGCCCATACACCACACCTATTATAATTATTATATTGCTGTATGTAGCAGCCATTGTTGAAGTTACAATGAAGCAGAACACAGTATAAGTCGATAGGCCGTAATCAAAATGAAATGAGTATTAAAGTGAATGAAATAAACCGTGAATGAATGAAAGGAATCGCAACCGCATTTACTGTTCCGCACGAATCTTAAAACAGTTTACGAAGGGGAACGGGTTACTTAATTTTTCAAAAGGTTTCTTTAATGTAAAATTTTTTTAGTAAACTATATGTATAACTTTACCCAGTGTCCATTTTAGATCGACTTCATAAAAGGTGGAGGTTTTCATTTGGTTTTTTTTTATCTTACCAGTTAGTGTGTCATATACACAATTTGTTGTGGTTAAAAAAACTGTACTTATTATGTAACGGTAAGGCACAATATATAATATTATGAAATGAGGCACATAAACTTTTTAATATTTTAACTTTTTTATGTCTCGTTTCTCAGTGTCAAAAGTTGACTTGAAAGAATTCATATAAATTGTTGTACAATTAATGTCACAATCTCATGGGTTTTGAAAGGTAGCGAGAAGGGCACACACCTTTGTGAGCCAACGCAAGGCGTCTCACAATAATTTTATTGTGAACTAACCTTGCCCTGTGGTTGCACTCACCGTACTCGGTTGTATTCCATTCCACAGCTTCGCATCTAACGCCCGCCCCCTATTACAGAGGTTGGCGTGTTCCTAGGTCATTTTCAATCAATCATTTTCAGGTCTAAGAGGCAAATAGGTACATCACCCGACAGGATCAGTCGGGGTGCGAGGGATATGCTCTATGGGCAACCTTACACCCCGGCGCCTGTAGACCCGAGACGGCGTGCGGTTTTAGTCGGTTCAAGCCCGAGATAACCGCCCCCGCTGGCCGGCGGGGGGGTATCCGAAGGGACTTCCGCACGAAAAAAAAAGGTACATCACCCGAACAGGACACAAATTTAGCTTGGATGGAGTAGAGCCGTGAACTTATAGTGCTTCGCGATGAGAGAAGGTTATTGACGAGATTGGGATTTTGTTTATGGTCAATAGTAAGAGTGGGATAGGATTAGTATACGTAGAAGTCTTTGTACGGGACTCATTGGTCTCTTTAAACGATAGTACCCACGCTACGGACTTAACCGTGTATAGCAGGATCTTTACAAACACAATTAACGGGTTTGTGTTCCAGAAAACTATAAACTAGAAATCTTCAAGTCTAGAGTGAATGAATTGCTTCTCAAGCGTATTCCAACAGGTGGATAGTGATAAAAAAAGCCGGACACCGAGTGAACCTCCACTCTAAACAATGATTATAACTAACTGCCGCACGTGGGAGGCGACCTCACATCATATTTTTCACAAAACATTCTTGCTTAAGTGTCATGTACTCATTGAGAGTTTAAACTTCTTAGCTAGAACTCACATATTAGTATTTATCTATCTTTTTTTTTCATACTACTACAAACAAACAATATCAAAACCTTGAAACGAAAAAAAAACACCCTATCTCTGACATTTTATAGATGATGGTCAATTTTTAAATTCGCGCGTTTTTTGACGTAACTTAAGAAGACGCCATATTGTGAACAATTATGACATATGTCACAGGTTTTTTGCGAGTATTTAGTTCCTGTTACCGTGGTTTTATTATGTAATTATTTACATTGTAGATAGTTTGCAGAAACGGAAAATATTACTAAAAGCTATTAATATTCGTCCTTGTACATATTATTTGTGTTTGGTTAACTAAGCGGCTATTAAATAAGTTATTTAATATAGAAATTTACATGGAGTTGACATAACTAAACTGAGCTCAATGCATAATGCGTTAAAACTCGTTTACGACTTCTAGTATTTTCCTATCAAACCTAGAAGGTACCTACCAAATTGTACAGCGCCGTGAGTTGAAATAGTCAACAATTTCGATAATAACATAACATAACTTTACGCCTGTATCCCCGAAGGGGTAGGCAGAGGTATATTAATTTCAATAATCCATTACATAATTTAAAATTAATATATAAAATATACAAGCAAGTGATACTGTCTCTGCCTACCGCAATGGGAAAGAGATGTGACTATATGTAGGCACCTATGTAGGTATGTGAAAATACAAGATCATTTCTAAACATATTATAAAATAGTGGTACATTTGATTACAAAAATGATGGACAAAATGGAGCGTTGTCTTCGCCACCACGCATAAACAAATGCGTTAGTTTACATATTCATGTATATATACTGTTTATTTATACATATTATGTACACAAATTAATAACTTATGTATTTTTAATCGCTAGCTAGACTGCACAATAAATAGAAATCTAGAATTTTGTGTCATCGCATATTCTATCGCGGCATTAAACATTCCCTCCGTTCACTGTCAGCGATTGGATATTTATAATGGCATATTACAATGTTTATTATAATCTATGCAAAGTAGTGACAACTCATGTACCCATCGCCAGATCACAAAAGTAATTTATTTGTTAAGTCATGCGGATCACAGTTAAGTATAACTTCCTTATTGGATCTGTCTATTATTGTCATACATTGGCTAAGATATTATTAGTCTGCAAAATTTAAAAAAGTAATTTATGGGCCACGATTATTTAAATTGATATGGTCTGTTTACGTTATACTCGTAAAATTCTAAAATATTAAGATCTTGTTTTATCTATACTATTATACTAGGGGCGCAATGCATTCTGGTGTGTGTTGGGTAACCTCCTCGAGTGTCGCTCCGATTCCGATCCCGCTGCAGTCCGGGGGGAACGGAATCGGAGCGGCCGGTACACCCTGGGCGGCGGTCAATGGCTTCCCCTTCACCCCTTCATAGGGTTGGCATTGATCGTCGGCCAATACCCAACGTGGCGGGAACACATCGCTCTCCGTACTCCTCTGCTTTCAGAGGAGACAGGATGAGCGATGCTGTTAGTGGTGAGATGGCCCAGGGTCAGCCGGGGTGCGAGGGATATGCTCTATGGGTAACCTTACACCCCGGCGTCTGAAGACCCGAGACGGCGTGCGGTTTTAGTCGGTGCAAGCCCGACATAACCGCCCCCGCTGGCAGGCGGGGGGGTATCCGAAGGGATTTCCGCACGATAAAAAAAAAAAAAAAAAAAAAAAAAAAGGGGCGCAATGCATTCTGCTGTTGCAAGGTTTAGCTGAGAGTGCACTACATGATTACCTACAATTCACAAAATTCAGGTTTTGCAAATTTTTTTGTTCGGTGATTATTCCTTCGTGTCTTGTCTGATTTCCAGTTTTCTTTTTTTAATCGGTATTTATGGTTATAGGCTACGTTTTGGCGCCAAAACTTAGATTTTAATAATTGTGGTTTTTGAGAAATCAGCTTTTGAATTTTTTGTTCGGTGATTATTCCACCGTGGTACTTCATAATTTAAATTTGTATAGCTATGTCCGTCACATTACTATCATCTATGATTATGCTAAAAATCATTAAAATCGGTCGAAGGGTCTAGGCGCCAGAGGGACACAAACGAAATACATCGAGTGGAGTGAAAGGAGCTTTCGCTCGACTTCGTCTCACTCTCAGCTCAATCTTCTTCTTCTTCTTCTTCTTATATATAAAAATGAATTGCTGTTCGTTAGTCTCGCTAAAACTCGGGAACGGCTGGACCGATTTGGCTAATTTTGGTCTTGAATTATTTGTGGACGTCCAGAGAAGGTTTAAAAGGTTTGTCATCGATTGAGGCAGTACGAAGTCTGCCGGGTCAGCTAGTAATTTATAATTGTAAATTAGTTGTGTCTGTACATTGGAGATATTTAAAAAAAATACTAGGGTAAATAAATGAACGATTCTAAACACAAAAACATTTTTTTTTTAATCTTGTCTTATTGAACGCGATGGACGCAAAAACTACTGAACGGGTTCTGAAACGGTTTTATCTATTAGAAAGGTCTTGGTCAGATTTAAATCTGCCGTATGTTTGAATGCAATTGATTAGGTAGAACTAAAAGTGATATGACTTAGATGTGACTAAAATACGATAACCGACCTCCGTGGCGGCGGAGTCGCGGGTAACAGCTAGTTATTTTATCATAACAAGCCGAAAACAAAGTAAAGCTTTTGTTTTTATTTCTTGAATTATTTATTGTTTAAAAAACTGGTTAAATGCGAGTTGGACTCATACACAAAGGCTTCCACCATCGTCCAAAATATAATAATTACTACCTATGTATCTTTAAATAGAAACAGCAAGAGGCGTTATAATTAAAATGTAAAAGTAAAGTAGTGTATAATTTTTTTTTTATGGCAGTAATAGTAAAAATTAATTTGTCAAAATTTCAGCTGTGAAAAGTGGCTAAAAATTAAATGTGGGTTACTTACTTACCCTACATCTAGGAAATTTAAAAATTTTTTTTTTTTTACCGTGCGGAAATCCCTTCGGATACCCCCCCGCCGACCAGCGGGGGCGGTTATGTCGGGCTTGCACCGACTAAAACCGCACGCCGTCTCGGGTCTTCAGACGCCGGGGGTGTAAGGTTACCCATAGAGCATATCCCTCGCACCCCGGCTGACCCTGGGCCATCTCACCACTAACAGCATCGCTCATCCTGTCTCCTCTGAAAGCAGAGGAGTACGGAGAGCGATGTGTTCCCGCCAGGTTGGGTATTGGCCGACGATCAATGCCAACCCTATGAAGGGGTGAAGAGGAAGCCATTGACCGCCGCCCAGGGTGTACCGGCCGCTCCGATTCCGTTCCCCCCGGACTGCAGCGGGATCGGAATCGGAGCGACACTCGAGGAGGTTACCCAACACACACCCCGATGTTACGGCATACCTAAATGCATCGATAAATTAACATGATATTTTTTGTTTAACCTATATTCATAAAGCTCCAAATCAGCTCTTAAAAAATTAGACCAACTTGAAAAATAATTCCACACGAGTCATAATCGTTTATAAAGATATAATCAGCCTTCGTTAAGCCTTATATTATACCTAAGTTATGTGTTAGGGTACACCTAATTAGCTTAGATGCTAACATAAAAACGTTGGCCATTTTATGATATACTTCTTTGTACTTTGTAAAAAAATAAAGCATCAATTTCCACGTTTACTTAACTTTGATCGTAAGGACCACCGAAGATGTGTATGCTTACCTGAAAATGAAAAAATAAAAAAAATTAGTTGATATCTACACATTTTTAAAAATACAGCCTCTATGATCTACGGATAGCTATAGATCGTAGAGACATAACGTTAGCCAACCAGCTATTATAGCTTAGATTATAAACGGCCTCTGTGGCGAAGCGGTAGTGCATTCGACTGGGGGGGTTCGATTCCCGCTCAGTACAAATATTTAACATAACATAACATAACTTCACGCCTTTATTATTTAAATCCGTCTTCTCTTTGAACGTTTGTTATTGTATAGATATTATCAGAACATTAAACATCTATGGTATAGACATACAAAATGTTTAAAAAACTCATCCTCATAGGACCAACGCCGATTAGTCCCGGTGTCCACCACCAATTTGGCCACCACTGGTGGACAGAGAGGCAAATTAAGAAATGATGTTCCGCTGTCCACCAGTGGTGGACAGAGCAACATATTTTGAAAAGTTTTGTTATCATTATGTTCCGCTGTCCAACAGAGCAACATATTTTGAAAAGTTGTGTTATCACTGTAAACAGAGATCTCTCTTCATAGATAGCACTTCTTACCATAAACTTTTCGGACTAGTGGTTCCGGCGGCTCTGTTGGGGTCACAGTTCTAACCTAACCTAACCCACTTTACTTATTTTCGGAATATAAGCCGAGCGAGGCAAGAAGTGCGAAATATCAGTCCATCGATTGATAAATATTCGAAGAATCGTTCAGTCGAAGGAGCGTTTGGCGACAAAAAGTCGTTTCGCATTAACACAACTTTTCAAAATATGTTGCTCTGTCCACCAGTGGTGGACAGCGGAACATAATTTCATAATTTGTCTCTCTCTCCACCAGTGGTGGCCAAATTGGTGGTGGACACCGGGACTAATCAACCAACGCGCTTTAGGCACATAAAAAGTGAATAGAAATTATGTAATATTGGTGTGTGCGAATGATTCGCCGAGCCCTACTAATTATATCGACAAACACCATGTGGACATTACGCTCCAGGCAAAAATACAACACGATATGTGTACGAAGTTGAAATATTGTATATATTATTTCTAAGCACCTTGCCTCATAAATCATAAGTCAATGTCCAATCTCTTATAGCTGTGGAGGATTTAGAATAACAATAACAGAAAAAAAGCTATTCACCGTTTTTCCAGACATTATTATAGTTGTCTGTTATACTCTTGAAATGTGGGTGTTTATTAAAAGGTGAACCCATATTTTACCAATCACTGTAGTCGGTAATAGGGTCACTATTGCCATTTACGGGGCACTTTTCTTAACTCACGCCACTGAGGCTGCGTCGGCCCCATTATTCCGATTGACCAACCGTAACGTAAACCGGCGCACGGCAGTAAGTATTAGCCGACTTCGGGGTTGGGCCTCGAAGTAGTCGAAGTTTTTAGTGGGGTCCCATAATCCTCACCTGCAAGCTGGTACACCTACTGATTGAAGGACGATGCTCAAGCGCAGGCTTTTCTCACGGAGTTGGGAGTTAAGACGACAGTCGCTCCCATAAAAGTCAAAATAAACAAAATTTAGGAAAGAATTTTAGTCAGAGAAAGCGGGCCCCAAAATACGATCTCTCGATGCAACCGGGACTAACGCTGGGATATAAAAGAAGAAATGATGACGACAAAACGTCAACTTACAAAAACTCCTCCAAAACAATGAAAAAATATACTTTAACTCATAGACTTGTTACACACGGACCGGTTTATACGATAATTAATTAAAACTAAAAATGGCAACTACTTACTGTGGTCAAAACATGACGTGAAATGTTCACGTGTTGTCATTGTTGCGTAGATTAAAAATTTTCAGGATTTTATACTGATAATGTGCGGTATTCATCAAAACAAACAGTGAACAAAAAAAATTACTAGCAAATATTTTAAGATCCGCTGGTAAGAGTACAATTTTTTTTTCTGTTTTCACTAACTTTAGTGCAATGCAATGCAATATTTATCCTACTATTCAATTCAATTAAAAAAGGTGGCACTATACAATAACTATTGCAGACAAATTTAGATGATTGTGATAATTTTTCTACTCCAACTTTCTGTATCATACGCTCCGTATTCACCAGATTTTTCCTAACTCAGTTGGGGAAATAGTTCCTAACTAAAAGTAAATTTTCCGTGAAGCGACTGCCATCGGACCCCCACAACCCACTGGCGATATCAAAGTTAGACATGTAAGGAAAGCCACAGTGATGTTCGTTTGGCAACCAGGACCGATGGCTTGACATGCTCTCCATATTACCTATCTATGGCATTCTTAGTGGTATGGGCGTAGAAAGGGTTTGGGCGTTCAAAGTGTATAGTGCGTAGTTGTAATTACTTGATGTATGTTTTTCATGGCTGCTGAAAAATTACCGAAACTTCAGGATCAGTGAAAAAAATAAACTTACAAAAATAATACTTTTATTTTAATTATGTACCTTCTTTCATGGTTGAAATCCACCTAAGTTTGAACTAAAGTCTAGTTTGTGTTGTTAGTTCACGTTGAGCAATTATGTCCGAAAAAACATTACATCCAATTTTTAAGACTGTAAATACCTACATAACAGAAATATTAGACATAAAAAAAATCTTGTAGTTTGTGATAGTCGACTCCACAATATTAGTAATTCCTTCCAGGGTAACTGTATACACTTCTACAAAAAGCTCCTTAATGAAATGGAGGATCTAGATTAAGAAGAGGCTTAAATATAAAAGTCGAATTAAACCTTAACTTTGGCAAAAAGGTTATTACAAAATTCAAGAAAATTTAGACGACGAACAAGCTTGAATATAAACTGTTTGCTCTCTCACTATGTTACTCAATTTAAATATTGTAATTTTAGATTAGGTAAACATGTTTGTAAATAGACCAAAAAGAACAAGTCTATTTTTATTTATCTTCTGATGTTTTGTCGCGTACAAAACGCCACCTGTTTAACACCGCTATCCGTTAGTTGAGCGCGGGATCTATATAGAATACACGCCTGTGTAGCAATTTCTGACCGATCGCGATCAAACTACTAAACTAGTTACACAGTATCCTCTGATGAACTAATGTGAAAATGACTTAAAAAAATTATTTAATTCAGTCCAAGCGTTTTGAAATCCACGATTTCCACCTCAATTTTTATATGTATGGCAGGATTATATATCACCCAGTCAAAATATATCACTATCTTCACGATCCTGTCAATATAATTTCTTTTATATTTTTTTTTATATAGGACACGTCAATTTGACGTCACCTCGCCTGATGGTAAGCTGAAGGTAAAGTCTCAGGAAAGAGGGTCACCATTACGTACACCTACCATGTTAACAATGGTGGCACTCAGCTTGACGGCCTCATGACACCCACCGGTCCCACTAGTGCTGCGACCACAATGCCCCTGCCCGGCTATGCACTTGCTGACCCCTGAACGCAATCAAACCGAAATTGGATTACTATGGAGGGTTTTTCGCAATCGTACACGGTTGTACCCACCCGGCCGAATTTTGTGACAAATTTGTGTCATCAAATTTCTACCACCAGTGTTATTGATGTGCAAACTCAATTCGTCCCTATTTTGACACCGGATCACGACATGATCACGATATTTTTTGACTGTCTAATCCCCGCCAATAGATTATTCTTCAGTGACAACGTTATCATAGTTTTTACGAGACAAAGCAAAAAATAGGAAAAACAAAAATACGTTGTCATCATGACAGTTCAAGTAGATCTGAGGCCTCAGTGCTAAGAACCAGTAGGTAATCACTTTTACAAGCAATAAATTCTATGTACCTATACTGCCTACTAGATAAGCTGTTTAGAATATAATAGCATATTATTGGAATTAAATCGGTATAGCCCATAATATTTGCGTCCGTGGTGCTTATTTTAGGTAGTTTGCCTATTTGTGTCTAAGGAGGGAAGTGAATTTATTATAATTCTTACTCCTCCAATTTACTTCTGTTTAATTTTTATGCGGGTTCCAAGACAGTTTAACTTTCATTGGAACTTCTCGAGTGTCATTACTCGCTGTGTTCGTGGGTCACTACTGTTGATCCTGTTGAACAGGAGTTACAGTAGGGGGAATGTGGATGGGATTAGTCTCAAACAAAAAAGAAACTGTTTAGCACAAAAATTATGTCGCGGTTCCTGGAGTGAAGCGGGAATGGAGGAGGGGTACGGGACGCAGATATTAGATGAATGAGTGAATGAATTATGACGCCTATTAGTATCAGCCTTTTAGTATTTACCAGAAGACATATGAACAGATATGCAAACATAATAGCTAGGTAAAAAGAAAGTAAATTGAGACCTTAGCAATCGTACGCCATATTCATCTTCCGAGTGCAAATTCCGGTTGCATCCAAAGCTTAGGTACACTTTGTAGCCCAGGACCGCTCTCCTATTCTTCCTATACGATTTGATTTATTTCGACTTTTACTGAACGACCCCCAACCCATCCATCAATCAGCAGGTGTAAACTGTGTTGTATATCAACAAAATGCAGTTACGTAATAATTCCTGTTCTCGCTTATATGACAAAATTGTAAAAACAAGATATCAAACTTGTAAACTGCTGGTTTAAATTCATTTGAATTATTTGCGAATATTATAGTTTGACATATCCAGGAATGATTGAAGTGGTTGTGCCAGCTTATCCTAACATACGTGAAGTACGTCACGACGATATGTATGCAAAGACGTTCACATGTGTTTTTTTCTTTTCCTAAACTAATTGATATTCGTGGGTCCCAAGGGGCCTGGTTGATAATCAGTGCTAGGTAACAATCTGCCATATGCTGAACCAGGTCCTGTTCGAAATACTTTTGAAGTACTACTACATGTGCCTGCATTTTTAGTATAATAATATATATTATTATCTTAAATTCCTTCGAATAAACTTTCCTTTTCTTTATACTTTCTATGCTACTTTCATGCGATGGTGATGAGCCAGGTTGCATCCCAGGCTTTTCATTTACGCTTGGCTTATTTTTACTATTATGGGAGCTACTGCTGTCTGGTCTCCCAACTCCATCAAAAAACCTACGTATAGCCTCGTCTGTCAATCAGCCGGCTTGCAGTTGAGCTTGGTTTGGGCTCCAAAGATCTTGGAGCCCTATATACCTTAATTATTATATCGCTGTAAATAGCAGTCATTGATCGTATCTAATAGGGGGTAAACCTACGTTTTATACATGTGTATTAAAGTATAAGTATCTCACAAGTATAAGTATTTGTAATATATTTTTTGTGTGAGGCGAAATATTGTTTCGTGTTTGTATATCATACACAAGAACGTACTATTACATAGAAGGACATTTTTTGTATCAATCTAAATGAACTCAATAGAAGCCATGTTTTCATTTCTGCACGTAATTAAGACGACGTTTTATTTTTATTTTTTTATTTATGCGGAAACTAGCGGCCAGAGACCCGGTTTCGCCCGGAATAAATTCGTTAAAAATCCTATATACTGATTACACCACCACCTACCGGGCAAGTAGCAAATTTAAACAAAAATAAGCTTTAATGTTGAATTTAATTCTTCCTACTTCTACGAAATTAAAGCACTTTCCATTTAACGGGCTTCCATACAACTACTCACCCCTTATTTACCCCGTTAGGGGTTTTAGAGTTTAAAAACGCCGATACTCATTTACGTTTATTTATTACCAGAAGCAGATATGAAATTTCATGCTTCTTACTTCGAAAATGACGGACTTTCGGTACAACCATTCTTCGCCTTCGTCCATAGTTTACACCTCCTTAGTAGTAAAATTATGAATAATGCTGATACATGTTTTCGTTAAATTCTAAAAAGACGTATCTGTATCAAATTTTGTGCTTCCAACTTTGAAAATGACGAACTTACATACAAACATACATCTCTTATTTGCCACCTTAGAAGTGAAATTTCCAAAAAAGTGTTTGCCTACGACATAAAAAGCATCTAGTTTCAGCGGTTTTGGCTCTTAGTTGATAAATCAGTCGGTCAGTAAGTCGATTATGATCTTTGATTTTTTAGATTTGTCTCAACCTATAGATACTGTGCTTTTTTGTGGCAATCGCCACGGTTACTCGCAGCTTGTCTGGTGATGTCGGACTAGAAACGACCAAACCTAACGCCGTCCCGGGTCTTTTTTTTATTAAAAAAAAAAGAATATTAGTAACCGAAATTAATATTCCCCCTAACCCCTCCAGCTAAGCTAAATTGCTTGTGTTAGGAGTGGGTTCACGTCGGTAGTGTAATGGCCAGGATTCGAACCCGGAACCTCTCGATCGTAGGGTCGACTCCTTAACTACTAAGCTACCGACGCTTCATTCCGCCGCATTCTTCAGGCCGACGATTCTTTCATTCCGGGGTTCAAGGAGATATTCAATAAATAAATTCAACTGATAAGGTAACCCACATAACTTGATTCTAACGCGGAACGGTTTACAGGTGAGGGGGAGTTGAACGTAGAAGATTTTTGTGGGGCTCCATGGCACCCTTGAGTACCCCAGTAACTGCGTAGTTCTAAATTCTACATTCTAACAGTGCTTCAGTAAATGACGTTTAAGAATGACAACTCTATCTTTTTCACACAAAAGACCTTGCGGCGGTGCGTAGAGAATTACCATAAACAACAATCAATGATTTTATACTTAGAAGCTAAAAACTTACGTCTCATGCGGTCATGGCCTCCGGATACAATGCGTTGGTAAAAACCACAGACAATCAGATATTCGAGAGAGACACCGTGGAACAATGTAAACCTAGTTAGTTTTAAACCTGGGTTACAGCATAACATAGAATAAGTACACATTATGTACTTGCGCAAAGAAGTCTCACTCTTTATACAGAAATACATGCGTGTGGGTATTTTTCTTTCACGCACACAAATACACTTATGCACACACAATTTAATCACACACGATCACTTGCATATATGCTGTATGAAGAAAATCGAGCAATTATTGAACAGGGAAGCCCACTTTGAGTATACATACGCCTTTACTCACAATGGCAATAGCTCGATGCCCTCGATTCTAAAGCAGACTCCTCAGCCAATAAACTACCGACGTTAACGAATGAAGGTTTACTACAAAAAGGGAGTCCGTGAAGCATAGCAAATTTGACTAGCCGACGTTTAGGCCACTTATCTCTCTACTTGTCCGTATTAGCACTTTTTAATTATAGTATTTTTTCCCTGAAAATTCAGTCACCGTCAAAATATTGATGCTATTTGGTACAGCAATTTTCAAACTTAATGACATTTCTTTAAAAACTAAAATGACTTTCACTAGTTTTTCATCGTTATGGAAAATACACGCTTTTCAACCATTTCGATTTCAAATAATAATAATAATAATAATAATATATCTCTTTATTGTATGTACACAAGAACAAGATTACAGAAACATAAAGTTGGTATACATAGTTATGCGGCATATACAATTGGCGGCCTTATCGCACAGGGCAATCTCTTACAGGCAACCATTGGATGGAGAGAATCAGTGAATAGAACTAGGGCAGTTTGCGGTGTACATATCAAATTAATTTACATTTTCCATTTATACTCTGATACATTATCTACATAAAATAAATACATATTATGCTTACTACACATATAATTTAATACATATTATACTTACTACACATATAATTTACAATGATACAATACCTACTATTAGGTACATAATATATACATAACATAATAGAAACACAGCACAGACATGAATAAAGGAGACAGGAAGACAATAATACCTTGTCTTTGCCTCAGATTAAATGTTTAAAAACATGTTTTTAAAGAAATGTCATTAAAGGTCGAAAGTTGCTCTACACAATAGCTTTAATATAACAACTTTAACATAATAGCTTTTTATTTTGACGATGATCGAATAGTCGGTGAAAAAATAATTAAATTAAAAAGTGTCAATACCGACAAGTTGAATTACGGCCAGTCTCAATACCTACAGTTAAAGGTAGAAGCTATCCCAGATAAACATGTCAACATTAATCTATCTGTAACTGCGGTTTCAATATTATCAAACGTCATTTTCTGCTTATCTTTGTTTATTGAAACAGAAAAAATCCCCGATAGATACTAATGGTAGCTATTTTAACTGCTGGTAAAGGATAGATGGATTATTGAAACCGGCCGTTAGAGATTAGTGGCCCAAACGTCGGCTAGCCGAAAATTTAATAAAATATTACATCCGATTTTAATTTAGATATTATCAATAAAATATATCTGTCGTTATATTGTAGCTTTCTTTGATTAACTGCATCTGAAGAGGGTTTATTTTTGCCAAGCTGACCTTTTTTAACCTTGTTTGTTCAAGATTCATTGAATTACTGCTCGAAACTTGTTTAGGAATATAAATTAATTAATGTACTTGTATGTACTGATACAACTATTACAAGTTGTATCAGTAAGTTATAAGAACACGTCAAATTAGAATGTTTTTAGTTTAAACTACTTGCTATAATATGGTGCAGTGTCTTTTTTTACAATTTTTATGTGGGAATCTTACCAAATAAATAAATAAATGTTAATTGTCGCTCGCTTAATAATGTGCCCAGTAGATGGCAATAGGCTCGCCCCCTATTACATTGGGACCTTAACATAACTGGCGAATCACTAATACACCTCTGCCTACCCTTTCGGGGATACAGGCGTGAGGTTATGTTATGTTATGTTAATCTTACCTACCTAAGTTTCATCGCAATCGGATGAATGGTTATAAAGGCTTATTGAATAAAAATAAACATTTATTTTTATATATTACTGTATCGGCCCTGTTTCGCACAGGAAAATTCCATAAAAAAAATCTTTAACCTGATTTCAACGCCAAATTACTAAGTTCAATAAATGTAAAATATAAGCCAACTATCCTGGAATCCATTAAAAAGCACAACTTTTTGTCAATAATAATAAACTATTTTCTAGAAGCCGATTGCCATCTATCGTATCCACAAGTAAATAATAATAAGAAATACTCTACGACATTCTACACAGCGCTCTCGAGGCCCAAAGTAAGCATAGTTTAACTACTTGTTTTATGGGTTCGAGAATGCGGATAAACATAACAACAAACTTTTTTTGGTAAATACATACATATTATACATAGAAACACCTAGACCAATGCAAATAGACATATTCATGAATACAAATATTTGCACTGAGCAGGATCAAACCCGCGCACAAACATCTACACAGATTATACATTCATAGTGACATAACTACAATAGTTGGACCTTGTCTCCTCTGTCTGTCTGTCCGTCCGTATGTCATAGCCACTTTTTTTCCAAAACTATAAGAACTATGCTGTTGAAACCTAGTAAGAAGATGTATTTTGTGAACCGCATTAAGATTTTCACACAAAAATAAAAAAAAAACAATACATTTTGGGCGTTCCCCATACTTAGTTTCTAATATCATTTTTTTTTAATAGTTTGCGCGAGAGCAACTTCCAAAGTGGTAAGATGTGCCCCCCCTGTTATTTCTAAAATAAGAGTGATAAAAGTAAAAAAATATGTGATGTGCATTACCATGTAAACTTCCACCGAAAATTTTGAACGAGATCTAGTTAGTAGGTTTTTTTTGTTCCAACGAACTATAAGAACTTTCATATTACATGCTGCTACGGAACCCTTCATGGGCGATTCCGACATGCACTTGGCCGGTTTTTATTTTGTTCTATCATCAGACAAAAAATTGTCATAAAATACGTACAACTCATATATTTATACAAATAGCTTATTGCCCACGATTTCATCTGTTCAAGCTTGGAGTGAATAGGTTGCATTTCACCAGCGGGTGAGAAAGTGTTCAAATTAACAATAAGAAAAATAACATTTTTATAAATATCAATAAATATCATTTTTATAAGTTTATTCTTCTTTACTTTCAACTTATCAGATTCTGCTGTGATAACGTTACGTAGACAAAGTTACAAAACGAAACATCAGTATTCTGACTTCTGCGGCATCAGTTACCAAAATGTTGTAGGGTTAACAACATTTAGAAAGCGCGTATAAACTAATTATAATGCAATTTCGCCTCACATTACCGGCGCTTGGGCAACAAGCTGCCACTATAAAAGATTTCCAATGTTACGCGCCGATTTGTAAACTGGGCTAATTGTTTGGATCAATATACGATGTTTAGTTGTTTATTTCATTGGATGTTAATTTCATTATTGATTGGGTGTTCATTAATAATAAATATGTGTCGGCAAACATCTTGAATAAAAGTCGGAAAATTCGCACATGTGTGCTATGCCTACGGACCACCCAAAAAGCAATAAAGGACTGATGAACCTTTGAACCCGTGATTGATTTAATATAAGCTATGATTGGTTAATTACCACCAGCGAGACCAAAAGAACCGCCTCTTGCGCAGCTAGAGTACATTATCAACTTGTTTACCGGTTATAACATATTATAACTGAATAACTATGCGCAAATACTCTGGTGAAGCAAAATACTAGAGCAATAACAACACTTTTTTTTTAATAGGAATATTAGTAACCGAAATTACTAATATTCCCCCTAACCCCTCCAGCTAAGCTTAATTGCTTGTGTTAGGAGCGGGGTCACATCGGTAGTGTAATGGCCAGGATTCGAACCCCCGAAGGTCCCCTCTCGATCAAAGGGTCGACTCCTTAACCAGTAAGCTACCGATGCTTCCGTGTGTGGGCGTACAAAGTGTCTAAGGGAAAGGGCTATAATCTTTAGTAATGATCATCATTCGGGCGCCAATCTACGTGAATTCAGATCCAAATTCATTATCATCATCTGCCGAGCTTTTTCCCAGCTTAGTTGAGCTATGTGCTTTTTTTACCGTGTGGTAAAACCACGGGTTTCAACCTATCGGTGCCAACGATGGGGTGGGCGTGTCGGAATCGGACCGAGTAAAACCACACGGTGTCCTCCCCAAGTGTCCATTGCCGGGCACCCCGGGTAAGCCCTCGAAATATAGATAGATAAGGCATGTGCTAACCACCTATGGCGGTTACCACTTAGCCACGAGCCAGATTCGTTATATTTATCCTAACGTGTTTCAAATTTACCACTTGTTTACAATTGTAAACAACTGATAGTAAAAACCTCATATGCAACTATTATAGGTACATATTTATTATTATGATGCTAAAAACACATTGATTTTAATCTCAAAGTGACTTTACATTTTTTTATTACACACGCAGCAAATGAATTTTTCGGTTCGACGTTATACGGGACGAGCCAGATACTAGTCGTATTCCTTTGTCACGTTTACAACACTACCGGGAAGAGTACCTGATACGCATCTATACTTGCAAAACTCAGGTATGTGACCACCACCAGTATATAACCACACCCCACAGCACCCACAATAAGAGTTTACCGAGCTCAACTCACACATTAACACAAATCTAATTACGAGGATCTCAACATACTTCAATATTCTCAAAAGTTGCGAGTTATCGCGTATAATAAATAACGCGTGTGAGTGTACATTTTCGCTCATATAATGAAGCCGACCTTCTATAGTTAATTTGCCGGGAACCACATTCCAATAATTAGGTTTATTAGCAACTTGTAACGAGAACATATAGTACTTCACCATGACCTTTATAATAATCTAATAACTATTATTATCCAATGAGATTGGACACAACGACCTTTTTCGAACGTTCGTCGCCCGTAGCCATTGCTGTATAGTCACTTTTACAAGTCATTATGATAGTTCGAGGCTATGTGTTTTCACGGGCCTCGGAGGGGGCCACCTGCGGGAACCAGCATAACCGTAGGGGGCGTAAGCATCGGCATCGAGCCCACGATGAAGTACCTTGGGCTCGTACTCAATAGCCGATGGGACTTCGGACCACATCTCCGAATTCTGGTCACGAAACTGAGGGGGGCTGCGGCCGCGCTATCGCGGCTGATGCCCAATGTTAAGGGACCCAACCTAGCCCCCACTAGGAGACTGTACCTGGGGATCGTGCGAAGCATGGCCCTATACGGGGCCCCCGTATGGGCAGAGACTCTGGCGGCCTGCAACGTGGCTGCTCTAAACAGCCCGTTAAAGGCGATGGCCGTCAGAGTCATCAGGGGGTATCGCACGATCTCCGTCGAGGCGGCATGTCTCCTAGCCGGGACCCCTCCATGGGACCTGGAAGCGAGAGCCCTTGCGCTGCTGTACCAGTGGCGCAAGGAGGCGCTGGAGCAGGGCCATAGGCCGGAGCCCCGAGATATCAGGGCTCAGCGGTCCCTGCTCCGCCAGGAACTCATGGAGACATGGAGGGTGCGACTTGAGCATCCAAGGTGGGGAGAATCCACCATTGCGGCGGTGAGACCGATTATGAAAGAGTGGTTGGGGATCTCTCCTACCGGGATGTGCCAGATATTTACCGGACACGGGTGTTTCGGTAAGTATCTATGGCGCATCCATCGGGAGACAACGCCGCAGTACCAGCACTGCGAGGATCCTGCGCCTCACCGAAGCGGGATAAAACCCGACCCCACCAGGCGAGGCCGCGGTGGCGGCCAAAGTCCGCCGGCAACCCTGAGAGCTTACCCGGGGTGCCCGGCAACGGACACCTGGGGAGGACACCGTGCGGTTTTAGTCGATACACGACATAACCACCTACGCTGGCCGGCGGGGGGGTATCCGAAGGGATTTCCGCACGTAAAAAAAAAAAAGTCATTATGATAGCAAAACCTTCAGTTTCACACACAAACCTTCAATTATTATCTATACTCGTACATCCCCACATATAAACACATAATCACTTACCGATATCCTGAGTGACAGGTTCATTAACGCAGAGCCTAAGCCGCTAGGGTTACAAACTTGAAATTTTACAGTTGATTCCTTTTATGATGTACTCGTAAGTATCCAATAATGCGTTTTTTTTGGAAATTTCACCATTTAAAAACTCAAGTAAAATATGAAATATTTTATATTAAAGTTATGATGATGGAAGTTATTAATGAAGGATGGTTCATCATCATCATTATCCGAGCGTTCATTGCATTCGTAGCTTACACCTTAGAGCCCAGTGTCTACTCTCGAACTTTCCTTTCCTTAAGGATATGTTTGAAAGATGTTTAATAACTCAATAATAATTCCATATTAATAAAGTCACAATCCATTCCACACCATATTACAGTTCTTGAAAAAAATCGCTATAAATAGAACAACTTGTCTGAGATGAACCTACCTTGTAGCATAATTAAAAGATATATGTACGAGTATAGATAGGGCATACCTCTAAATAATGCCTCTCTAATTTCGTTGTTGTTACCTACAGTGACCAGCATAGAGGCTCTGTTACCCAATTATAATATTAATGTGTTTTTCAGATGAAACGGATGTGCGTAAGGTTATACTTAAGTATACATTCGAAAGGAAACATTGCAAGTACCGTAAATAATTAAGTTTATTTGTATGCCTTGGTGATTATAAAATGCAATAAATAATGATACTTAGATGTCCTTGGAGTGATGAATTATTTTCGATGATAATTTGATTGATGTCATCACATCGTAGGATAAAGCCATTTGGAGTTTACGATTGTCTTATAACAATTATATTGTTTCACAACATTTTTGTGTTGAAATATTAGTATTTGTAAATTACTGAGAATGGTAGCTTTCTCTTATTAAATATTAATCTCTATACATAATTATTGATACCTAGTCATTGTAGCCTAGTGTCTAAGGCGTTGAATTTGTAATTCAATTCAATTCGTGAATCAAGAATTCACGGGTATTATACAACGAACGTGAGCCCGGCCCTAACATTTAAAGCATTTACCTTAACTGGGGTATTAAATAAAATGCCATGTCCACCAACCGATGCACCTCATGGTGTACAAGATAATATAAATGAGCAAAAGACGAAGAAGAATGTATTTAAGGGGACATTTTTAACCACTATATGAGTTAGGCGGATTGACACACCCTAGGTACTTATTGTGTTGGGGTGTGTGTTGGGTAACCTCCTCGAGTGTCGCTCCGATTCCGATCCCGCTGCAGTCCGGGGGGAACGGAATCGGAGCGGCCGGTACACCCTGGGCGGCGGTCAATGGCTTCCCCTTCACCCCTTCATAGGGTTGGCATTGATCGTCGGCCAATACCCAACGTGGCGGGAACACATCGCTCTCCGTACTCCTCTGCTTTCAGAGGAGACAGGATGAGCGATGCTGTTAGTGGTGAGATGGCCCAGGGTCAGCCGGGGTGCGAGGGATATGCTCTATGGGTAACCTTACACCCCGGCGTCTGAAGACCCGAGACGGCGTGCGGTTTTAGTCGGTGCAAGCCCGACATAACCGCCCCCGCTGGCCGGCGGGGGGGTATCCGAAGGGATTTCCGCACGATAAAAAAAAAAAAAAAAAAAAAAGGTACTTATTGTGTTCGGTAAGGCCCATCATGGCGGTAAGGCCCATCATGGAGGATTGGCTAGAGAGGCGACACGGAAGCCTCTCGTACCGACTGACGCAGGTGATCTCCGGGAAGGGGTGCTTCGGGGACCACCTGCATCGGATCAGGAAGGAGCCAACGCCTGAGTGTCATCACTGTGACGCGAGCGAGTACTCAGGGCTGCACACGCTGGCGGACTGCCCTGTGTGGGAGGCGCCGAGGCGTGACCTCGTGGCAGCCATCGGGGTGGGAGTCCTCTCGCTCGGCAGCATGATTGCGGCAATGGTGCGGAGCGCGAGCGCGTGGGCCGCCGCCACCTCCATCTGCGAGCATGTAATGCTCGCCAAGGAGATGGCGGAGCGCGCCCGGGAGAGGCTCAGAACTCTCCCGGCCCGCCGAGCCCGCAACATGCTCGCCGCGCGTCGCAGGCGACTCAGGCGCCGGAGGTCGCTCAACGACCTCCGTCCTCCATGAGCGCAGGCCTGGGGGTGGCAGGTGAGGCCGCATGTCACCCCAGCAGAAGCAGGCCGGGACGGTGGGGCGACTAGCGCCCCTCCCCCAAACCGGGGCAAGACGGGGACACCGTGGTTCCCAAACCCGAGGGGGCCATCTCGAAACCGGAGATGGCCCAGGGTCAGTCGGGGTGCGAGGGATATGCTCTATGGGCAACCTTACACCCTGGCGTATGTAGACCCGAGACGGCGTGCGGTTTTAGTCGGTTCAAGCCCGACATAACCGCCCCCGCTGGCACGCGGGGTGAATCCGAAGGGATTTCCGCACGATAAAAAAAAAAAAAAAAAAGGTACTTATTGTGTTCGGTAAGGCCCATCATGGCGGTAAGGCCCATCATGGAGGATTGGCTAGAGAGCCGACACGGAAGCCTCTCGTACCGACTGACGCAGGTGATCTCCGGGAAGGGGTGCTTCGGGGACCACCTGCATCGGATCAGGAAGGAGCCAACGCCTGAGTGTCATCACTGTGATGCGAGCGATGACTCAGGGCTGCACACGCTGGCGGACTGCCCGGCGTGGGAGGCACCGTGGCGTGACCTCGTGGCAGCCATCGGGGTGGGAGTCCTCTCGCTCGGCAGCATGATTGCGGCAATGGTGCGGAGCGCGATCGCGTGGGCCGCCGCCACCTCCTTCTGCGAGCATGTAATGCTCGCGAAGGAGATGGCGGAGCGCGCCCGGGAGAGGCTCAGAACTCTCCCGGCCCGCCGAGCCCGCAACATGCTCGCCGCGCGTCGCAGGCGACTCAGGCGCCGGAGGTCGCTCAACGACCTCCGTCCTCCATGAGCGCAGGCCTGGGGGTGGCAGGTGAGGCCGCATGTCACCCCAGCAGAAGCAGGCCGGGACGGTGGGGCGACTAGCGCCCCTCCCCCAAACCTGGGCAAGACGAGGACACCGTGGTTCCCAAACCCGAGGGGGCCATCTCGAAACCAGAGATGGCCCAGGATCAGTCGGGGTGCGAGGGATATGCTCTATGGGCAACCTTACACCCCGGCGTCTGCAGACCCGAGACGGCGTGCGGTTTTAGTCGGTTCAAGCCCGACATAACCGCCCCCGCTGGCCGGCGGGGGAGTATCCGAAGGGATTTCCGCACGATAAAAAAAAAAAAAAAAAGGTATAGAGTGGGGTTTGTGTTGGGTAACCTCCTCGAGTGTCACTCCGATTCCGATCCCGCTGCAGTCCGGGGGGAACGGAATCGGAGCGGCCGGTACACCCTGGGCGGCGGTCAATGGCTTCCCCTTCACCCCTTTATAGGGTTGGCATTGATCGTCGGCCAATACCCAACGTGGCGGGAACACATCGCTCTCCGTACTCCTCTGCTTTCAGAGGAGACAGGATGAGCGATGCTGTTAGTGGTGAGATGGCCCAGGGTCACGGTTACATATACCATGCTAGTTCATGCTATACGTTTAGGCTTATATCTGGTTCTAGAACTGTGAGGTCTTGAAATTAATTCCTAGATAGTGGAAAACAATATTAAAAAATGATTGTTGGATGTAACAATTTTTTAAATATTGTTTTATAGATTGTTTAAAGGTTCCTTAAGTTCGCAAGTCGACGTTTCAAAAGTCGCCCCGAGACGCAAAATATATCAGAGAATATCTAGGACGTGAATACCTATCCAAGTATCCAGTCGGTCAGGGTAGTCCCTGTAAGGGGCTAGTCGCGGGTTCAAATCCCGTCCTGGATGTTCACTTTTTTCAAATCTATTCCAAGATAGAGCTAAGTAATATTAAATTTTCTTTAGGCAATTTTATTTTTTTGAGAGGAAATTAACTTACCTCATAAGCTTATTTGCCACCGCACGTCCTAAATATATCTCATGTGACGATGAACTATGTCTCAAAGTATCACTGCAAGCGATAGATGAAGAAGACAAGCGATAGAACTTGGTTTAGCGGGTTTAGCATCTTTTTCTTAGTACCAGGTACCAACAGTAGCAATAGCCAAACTGAGAATGTGAGGCGTTTCTCTCTTCTATCATTATTTTACTCAAACAAGGATCACTATATCACTGACTTATCTTCTATGTTTTCTACTCGTACAGCTACATATACACAATAATACACATTATATCAAAACAAAATGACATTGAATTTGTCAATAATGACGTTTATAAGTACGTATCACAAACCTTTTTATAAAAAAGTGTCATCAAGAATGAATCTGTCAACTAAAACCATTGGTATATCCCAAAAAGTACCGTTTTTCTGTTGATACACATGTAGGTCATTATGTAACAGTAAAACTGAAAATGAAATCAGCGTTTTATGAGTTCCAACACAGCGATATACAGTCACACACTACCCAATTTTGTCAAGTTCATATAAACCTTACTTGTTAATGTTTCTTACTTCACGAAATTATTGTATTAGTATCACACCAAAAGATTAATTAACCTCATAGCGATTTCCCAGTTGCGCCCAAAGTTTGCACTTTTTTGCAAAGTGTCCGCTTATGTGTCGACTTTATCGGGAGCGACCACCGTCTAATATTCAAGCTCCGAGAGAAAAGCTTGCGCCTAAGCCTCATCCGTCGTATAGTAGATCTATGAAGTTGGTGTGAGTCCCGAAGTCGTTGGTAGGCACACTCAACAAAAATGACATCTAATATAAAGTTTATTTTATTATTTTCGCGAATATTGCACATTCAAATTAAATTATTTTTATAGGATTGTATCGCGATTTATTTCAATGTTATTAAATAATCCTTGGCTTTTTGTGGCGGCCAAAACTTTTTGTAGAGACATATTGATGGATATTATATACATATATATATATATATATAGTGGCGGTAAGGCCCATCATGGAGGATTGGCTAGAGAGGCGACACGGAAGCCTCTCGTACCGACTGACGCAGGTGATCTCCGGTAAGAGTAAGGTAAGGGGAGTTTCGGGGACCACCTGCATCGGATCAGGAAGGAGCCAGCGCCTGAGTACCATCACTGTGACGCGGGTGAGGACTCGGGGCTGCACACGCTGGTGGACTGCCCGGCGTGGGAGGTGCCAAGGCGTGACCTCGTGGCAGCCATTGGGCTGGGAGTCCTCTCGCTCGGCAGCATGATTTCGGCAATGGAGCGGAGCGCGAGTGCGTGGGCCGCTTCCACCTCCTTCTGCGAGCATATGTGCTCGAGAAGGAGATGGCGGAGGGCGCCCGGAAGATTTAGAACTCACCCGGCCCGCCGAGCCCGCAACATGCTCGCCGCGCTTCGCAGGCAACTCAGGCGCCGGAGGTCGCTTAACGACCTTCGTCCTGGGCGACTAGCGCCCCTTCCTCAAAGCGGGGCAAGACGGGGTCACCGTGGTTCCCAAACCCTTGGGGGCCATCTCGAAACCGGAGATGGCCCAGTTTCAGTCGGGGTGCGAGGGTTATGCTCGATTAACCTTACACCCCAGCGTCTAAAGACCGGAGACGGCGTGCAGTTTTAGTCGTTTCAAGCCCGACATAACCGCCCCCGCTGACCGGCGGGGGGGTATCCGAGGGGAATTTCGCATGAAATAAAAAGTTACATATGTAGGTAAAATTAAGGATTATTGATATACGCCTAATTGGTGAAAAGTCTAGATTGTCAGATTTGTCAGGCCCGAAGCAGTGTTACTCTTTTGAATATATATAATTTTAACCACAACGTAAAATTACAAGTCATAAAAATTATAACAAATAATAAAACATACGCAACATCACATAAGAATTATAATTATGAACATTAGGCAAAGTAAAAAATCTCATAATCTACATATTGTTTATTTTTATATTTATTTTTATTATTATTAATTCCTGTTTCATTGTTACAGCAAATAATTTTCCGCAACATAGTGGACATGAAAAAAACATTGCCATTAATAATGAAAAATTACGGGAATTTTTGCCTATTATAAAATTTGATAAACTCATTAACACATATAAAGTAGTGTGATGAAAAACACCTTCATAAAAAAATAATTAAAAAATATTTATAATGATGAATAACTTAACGATTAATTGCTAAGAGTATTCATTAGTAGCTATTTTATTACCTATTAATGATCTGAGCAGGAGCAAATCGAGGTTCATGAACTACTACTACTAAACCAACTTGAACAGGAAACGGGATTTTTTAAGACTAATATTAATATCAAACAAGCTCTACCCTGTATTAAATAACAAAAATTGAGACATTAAACACTAATCATAATCAGAATAACTTTGTCCCAAACTCAGAATACTTTTTGAGAGTTTACAAAAACAACCAAGGATTTTGGATTATGTCACTTCGTCCTAAAGTTGCGATATATAAAACTAAAAGTAAGACGCCACGCAGTTTGACCGACGAATTGAAGGAGATGATTGAGTTCAGACCAGTCTTGCGAAAGCAAGTTGCGAGATACCCATGTTGAACCTTCCGGCCTAGTCCGTAAGGTGATCAAAAATTAGGGTACGCTTCGATACAACGGACCAAAGTTTTTTTTTTTAATATAAAAAGGCCGATAATATTAGTATCACCATAGGGTCCTCCTTTGGGGTCCAAGCCAACTCTCTAATATAGTATATAATAATCTATGCAAGCCAACCTCAGCTGCAAATTGTTGCACCTGTTAAACAACGGATGAGGCTATGGCGCAGGCTTTCTTCTCTAGGTTAAGAGGTCAGATGGCGGTCACTCCCGGAAAAAGCGACGTACCAATCAAAACCATTCTTTCCAGATTTCAGTGGTCAAAGTAAAGCTGTATCAGGCTTATTATAAAGTATAAAACCGTAAAAACTGTTTTGAAAAATCAGCAGTTATCGCTCGAATGTTGTCTCCAGTTTTGAAAGGTAGTATTTACTTCATTTCGTCATATCCTCAAAGTTAGGTGAGCAGGTCTGCATCCTGCACCCTTCTACAACCTCAGTATAAGTTATGTAATACTGATATTATCTCCAGCTATTCCGTGTGAAAAATACCTTAAGCCTTAAGTCTTAAGCTTTTAAGTTTGTATTACGCTATACAAGTAAGTAAATCATCATTATCACGGCGTTACTCCCGGCTGCATCTAAAGCTTGCACTTTGAAGCCCAGAATTCGCACTCCCCTCTTTTAGTTCATTTGACTTATCTTTAGAGCGACTGTCATCTGTCTCGCTAACCCCGAGACGAAAACCTGAGGTTCTGCGTCCGTTAATCAACCGATGTACCGGCTAGAATTTAAGGTTGTCATGGGCCCGAAGGTTTTGGTGGGGCCCGATACACACTATACCTATATCAGCAGTAATGTTTTGAAAGAATTATTCAAAATAAAACCACTTTTCATACATGTAATTGTTAAGTAACTTTGTGACATTGTGCGTTTGGAAAGCTCTTGCCGTCTAGTAGACTCTCCATTGTGTCGCGCTTAAAGGTTTTATCCACTTTGGGACCGGTGATTTCACACTTTTATTGATTCACAATGCTGAATATCAGATAAATACTCGGTTAAGGACAGTATGTGATATGTTTAAATGATGGCAAATGATGGAAGCTGGTTTATGTGCCATGCTCATAATTGGGTGCTTTTTAGGATGGACACGGCGTGCGGCGTATAGCGGTGAGGTGATTATTACTTTGAGAACGCATTGATTTCTCAGTTTTTATAAAATTGGTAAAATGCAAGCGCAATTTCAGCTATAGAAGTGACTAATTAGTAATTATTTCCGGAAATGATAAATAATTCGTACTATTTCTTTTTTTTTAGAGAAAGTATTATTCTTCGGCTCATTAACGACTAAACTGGTCTTCCCAACCATTAGACGATTTGTAATGAATGGAACGTGTGGGCACAAGCATTGTATTCGGTACCTTTGTATGTTACTATTATAGCTTGAGGTTACCTTACTGCATCATCCAAGGCATTGAATAATGAATGACTTTGATCTTTTAGTGCTTTTCTTTTATTTGTGTCACGGAGGTGTCAAGAGTGTAGGTTGTATATCTATGTACCCAATAACTAGACATTTGAAAGATTTATCAAATATAATAGATTGATTTGATACATTCTGGAACACAGAATGAGCACAACATTTTGCATAACGAGGCTGAAGGCCCGCGAAGGCTGTCTTTGTCTCTTTTATCCGTATAGTTAGTATGGCTTAGTGGTCGATTTGCACAAATTTGCGAAACGAATTAATCCTGTTACTTAAATATTAAATCACAATTTATATAGCAAGCGTTATTCAATATTTGAGAATTCATCAGAGTCATCATCATCCGAGCGCCAATTCCAATGGCGATAGCCCAGTTCTCCGACAGTCGTTTCTCCGTTGGACTGATCACCGACAGGACGTTTCGTTTTTGAGAGATTCGTCTACAGAACGTTTCACCTATGGATGTTTCGCCGACAGATTGGTTCGCATTTGTTTGTTTCGCGATGTTTCGACATGGCTTTTTAACTATTTAACTACAAAGCCACCAAATAGCTACTAGCTTGCTATCGAAATCCAACTTTCCGGACTAGTGGTTCCGGCGCTTCAGGGGTAGGTTAGGTAAGGTTAGAACTGTGACCCCAACAGAACCACTAGTCCGGAAAGTTCGATTTCGATTTCGATTTTCTTTTTCACTATTTAACTACAAAGCCACCAAACCTTTCAAAACGTATCATCCTTAAAGATTTAGTCATTACTTGTGACAAACCATGCCTAAATAATGTTTGTCGACGAATTCTTATTTGGTGAACGATTCTGTCGTCGATTCACTCATGAATTAATCGTTCTGTCGGCAAAACGTTCGTAGTTGAAAGGATCTGTCTGTGAACAACTCATAATCGAAACGTTCTGTCGGCGGCTCATTCGGCAGAGAAACGTCTGTCGGAGGTATGTTTCAGAATCAATTCCAATTGCATCTAAGCACTCTTAAAGTTTGCACTTTAAAACCTGAGGTCTGCTCCAGAACCTAATCCGGTGTACCGGCTTCAGGTCAGTTTGGGGCCTCATACAACACACCACGTCCGAGCGTTATGGTGAAACCGTATTGTCAGATATATTTAAACATTACAAATAAATTAATTTAATTTTGTAAAGTGGCCAACTTACTGCGATATTCTAATTAATACATATTAAATGTATAAAATTGTATGCTCTACTTTCATAATTGTTTTCATACATGATAAATGATTGTGGCTACTCTGGCCTGGCCATTCGTTAAACGTCCTCGATATAATCGATATGCGTTATCATTATTATCGATACTAAGTATATTAAAAATATTTATAAATTATACCTATTTAACTCGTACTGCAGCTATCAATGTCACGTCACTATTAGTTAGAATGCCACTGATTTTTTTTCTTTTTTATAGATAGGTATGCGTCAAGTATGCGTTTATATCATACTAGCTGATGACAGCGACTCCGCCCGCGCGGAGGTCGGTTATCGTTTTTTGGTCATATCTCCGGTTGTACTTAACCAATTGCAATCAAACACACGGCATACTTTAAATCTGACCAATACCTTTCTAATAACATAACATAAACTCACGCCTATATCCCCGAAGGGGTAGGCAGAGGTGCTAGCACCCACATTTCGCCAGTTTATGGTTAGGTCCCAATGTAATAGGTGGCGAGCCTATTGCCATTAACCGGGCACTTATAAACCTGCGATAAAAACACACATAACTTCGAAAAGCACAGAAAAGTCATTGGTGTGTGCCATGGTAAAACCTGGGATCGAACCCCAGAGACCTCGTCTCAGCAGTCCATTACCCATACCACTAGGCTACCGCGACCTTTCTAATAGAAATTATTATTATGTATACTGTTCATTCCTTATATAAATGTTGCACCTTTGGTCGACTGGTAGAGAACGCCTGTAGCATTAAGTCTTCCTTTGTACTCGTGCATAAAGTTTAATAATAAAAAATATTATTATTATGAACTTCATTTCCTTTATCTACTAGTGCTACTAAAATATGTTATATAAAAGTTACATCATTATTTGTGTTGATACCACAACCCCGTAAGTTAACCTTCGGTGTTTTGTGGTTTTGTTGTTTTCCTATAACTATGTTGGCGCGAGAAACTGTACGGGGATCGCCAGCGCCTCGGCGTAAATTGGCAACTTTTTTACGTCAATATAACCTTAAATCGTCGAAGACCCTGGCCTCAATCCCGACGAATAGCAAGGGTTATTAGACACTTAGAAACTGACAATGTGATCTCCACACAGCAACATTGGTATTTAGGTATTCAAGAATGATATTTTAGGCAAATATATATTAAACTTCTACCGCTTTAGGAAGCATTTGTTAACCTTTTATATTCTAATGTAACAAATAAGCACAAGGCCTACCTGATGGTGTACGGTTATTGTGGCCTATTCAGGATTGTAAAACTATAGCCTACGTAAAACCTGTGGAGCCTGTGGATTAGGAAGGAGAAGGTATAGAGGAAATTGCGAAGAAAGGCACGTTAAGCCTTTTTTACCTCGAACAATATTCAATCTTAAGTGAGTGCGTGATACTTTTCCGGTTAGGCCCATGCAAGTAAAACCACAATTCTATAACGTAAATATAAAAATGTGACCCGCTGTTATATAATCACTTCCAACAAGCCCATCACTCTGCCCAAAGAACTCTACCGACTCTACTCACCAACATAAAACACAATAATGTTAACGGGAATTAACGCGATCATGTGTACCTATATAGAGTCAGCCTGTGACCACGGCGGTATTGTATATCATGGAACGCGAAAGTTTAAAAATTAGAACACAAACACAACACTAGCCAAGTAATAATGTTTAACTGTAGTTAGTTAGTTTTGGCTTGTTACGTAATCCATATTAGGTTCTGCAGGTTCTCATTAATAGTAATCTAAATTTCCTTCCCACCAATAAAATCGAGGCCAAGGTCTCTCAAAACTGAGACATAGTAATAGCTGTCATTACTAATATTATTACTAAACTCGACCGGTAGCAGTCAGTGTCACCTCACTATTTTAGTACATTATTGCTACAATAATAGTTCCGCTCTGGATTACCGAGATATGAGTTCGGTGTCCACTAACGTGTAACTGTCTAATGTGTTGCAATTTCGTCTAATAATACCAAGAGTTAAAATAATAACAGCTGCTTTTGATAGCAAGAGTTATTACATTTCACTTCAGTACAAAACATTTATTCAACGAACTACTAACTAACACATCATCATCATCATCAACCTATTCTAGTCCACTGCTGGACATAGGTGTCTCCTAATGAGCGTCATAGCGCCCTGTCTTCAGCTTCACATCACAATGACAAATTATAAGGATTTGCATCACCAATACACTAATATTGACAAAATATTATGTAGGTATGGGTGGTTTTAGAAAATGAATCCGCCGCCGCCGGGCATCCGAAGGGATTTCCGCACGAAAAAAAAATGGTATGGGTATGAACTATGAGGTTTTGCGCTTGACCAGCAGTTAAAGTAGATACATAAGACATTATTATGTCTTCAAGGAGGTATTATAGATGTGCTACGATTCTTTTTTTAACCAATGTGTGAATTTAACGCATAACGCATAACGAATATACCAAAAGAAATCCACTGGGAACTCCTTCATATATTCGGTACTAATTACCAATACTTATTGAGCCTATAAAAGAAAGAAGCGGCGATAGCCCAGTGGCGTACGTAACGGACTGCTGAGACGAGGTCTCGAGTTCATTCCCCAGTCGCCCCGGGCACACACCTCTGACTTTTCGTAGTTATGTGTGCATTAATAAATGTTAATTATCTCTCGCTTAATGATGTGCCCAGTATATGGCAATAGGCTCGCCCCCTATTACATTGGGACCTTAACATAACTGGCGATTCGTGGGTGTGTAATACACCTCTGCCTACCTCTTCGGATATACAGGCGTGAAGTTATGTTATGTTTTATGTATGTTAGTTATTGAGCAAAGAGTGTAACATGAAACTATTACACTCTAGTGTACCCTCAGGTTTAAAACACCGCAACAGGTTTCACACGGCTACGTAAGAGTCTCGCGGTGTTGCAGAGGTATGTTAATAGCTTGAACTTAATTTATTGTAAGCAATACTGAACTAATTTGTTGATGTTGTTGCATTATATAACAACTTAATAGAAGGGCAGACTGGGATCACTTCCATTCGGCTGTGTGGTTAGTTGTTGTGATTCAGCTGCTGAGTGTGGGGTTTTTTGGGAAGGGTTTATATAAAGGTTATATCTTTTATAGAGGCAGGCCACTAATATTGCTTTTTTATGTAGGTCACATCAATAGGACTTCACCCCACGCCTGATAGTAAGTTAATGGTGGTCTTAGAAATGAGGGCCACCATTACATATGCGAACTACAATAGTAGTTAGATACAATGGTGGCTCTCTGTTTGACGGTCTCATCAGATGCATTTTCACGCCCCGCTTAAAGGACCTGGGACGGTAGGAAGAAGGAAACATGTGTGGTGGTGAAATAACTTCAAATCTTTATGGTGCGACGGGTACCAAGATCTTCAAGGGAGAACAGACAGCAGTCGCTGCCGGCAAAGCCGTGTTAAGCCGAATAAAGAGAAATAATAGGAGAGCGGATTCTGGACTCCAAAGTATGTACAAGTTTTGGAAGCAACCGAGACTAATGCCATGATGATGATGATGATTATAAATAGGAACCTTATTATTTCATTACACAGAATTATTGTTTTCACTTTGCTTGAAAATAGGAAGAGCAAGAAGCGGAGGCAAGTCAATTTACTGCTTATCATACGGTTCAACAATGTATGACAGACACGATTACAGATGTACAAATATTACCATTCAATTACATGTGTCCATAACCCACTTGTGCACCAGTTGGGACATTAGGAAGCCCTCGTCCGCGAAGGAAACTGTGTTGAGTGTTGTGACATCGAATTGTCGCAATGTGATTTGCTGTTTGGTTCGCTGTTGAAGTTTTTCTTTATCTATCTAGATTCTATTTTTCTAGATTATTCTAGGATATTCTACACAGCGCAATCTAGACCTAAAGTAAGTATAGCCTAACTAGTTTATGTTATGGGTTTTTAGAATGCGGATAAACACACTTATATACTTTTTTTTGCAAACCAATGCAAATTATAGATATTCGTGCATAAAAATATTTGCACTGAGCGAGAATAGAACTCGCGAACGCACTGTACTGAATTGTCTCGTCTGAACAGCAATGATAATAAAGATTGGAAATTACATAATATTATATATCTAAAAACGTATAAGGATTAGTCGCTCGCTGCTATCCCAAGCGTTATTCTCCTAAGGACAGCATTTGACAAGGGCTAATAGAATTTAACAAGTGATGATAAGTATACTGTCGATACTGCACAAAAAGAAAAGAGGTAACTATACGCATAAAGGATATGTTTAACAATGTGACACTATCTTTATTAGAAATGAATTAATGTACCAAATTGTTGTGCAAGTATGTTACAATTAAGTAAAACGCTGCAATAATCACATAAATTTATTTTTCGCTTCTAGGCGCAAGATTTGAATATAAATTTTGATTGATAGTCCGGCTATAAATTTTAGTTTGCATACATAATGTCCCTTTATTTACATGGTATTTAAGTCACAATTTATTATACTATTTGAATGAGAAGACAATTAAGGCAGGGTTAGTACTAGATCCTGATCATAATAATTCGTTTCCAACCTTAAGCTAGATATTCCGCGTGTGCATTAAAAAATATGAATACCGAGCGTGTTTGAGATGGTTTTCAAAATGAGGTCTTCTGAGAAAAAATGAAAGTTATCAATATAGATCGCGGTTTAAGCAAAAGTGAAGTGACAATGAGTTGGTCACATCTGCCGAAGGACCCATCCCACTTGAGATAATAATTAAGATTGAGATCGCAAATCGCTACGTGAAAAGTGGGATGTTCCTCAGCCTGATGAACTGACGACCTGAATAAGGTATCTTAAAGCCTATTTTAGATACCTTTTGCAGTTCGTCGGATGTGGAGGGTAATATTTTTATGTTTGGTATTATCAATCTTTCTGGTGATGGGCCTTTCCTTTGTATGAGTAATTTGGGTCATCAACCTACCCTTTTTTATATTATCTGAAATAATTAACCTAATTGATTAATATAAGTGTCATGGGCCCCTCAATTTGCTTCGACACTTGTCCAAATACATATTTCCCAACAAATGCACTAAAATTCTCCTTACACTCTCTTCCCTCTTACACTCAATTTTAAAGCTTACGTCAAAAGATACTAAGTACAATATAGTTTAACCAATATGTTATTACAAAATGAGTATTTATTAGTAAATAAAGCGTGTACAATGGCCTATGAACATGTTACAATATTGCAAGAGAACAATAGTTAGTACTTGCGTGTTGATTATCTGTAACGCCTATATCACTTTAGTCAGTGTATTATTGTAGACACTTGACTATGAATAGACTGTTATGAAATGACGAAATATTGTAAAGATAGGACATTTATAACTATTTATACACCAATGTTCTTACTGCCGTTGACGGCGTATTCTTAGTGCGACTGCTGTCCACGAGGTATTGGATTCAATTCCCAGATTAAGTTTTATGTCAGTTTTAGGTTAATGTCTGTTAAGAAATTGTTAGTAATAGCACTGTGAACCAAAGCCAGAAATTTATTAGCCTCGTAGCCTGGTGGTAATCGCAAAATGTGGTTGCACCATCGAAGGCGTCAGTCCTGCATGTTAACTGCGCGGTCACGGACACGGAAGCTGCTGCGGATGTGGGAGTTCCTCACATGAACTCCTCACACTGTTTTGTGACTTGATTGGTCCCGACAGGTGAGAATTTAGTTACGCTAGTTTCTATACCAACGAGGTTGAAGGGGATTTCCCATTGATTTAAACTCTGTACTTCCAGCGTTCAAAAAAACTGACTTTATCGTAACGAAATAATTATCATACGACAACACTGCCGTATTTACCTGTCCTACCCTTGAGACACATTGTCTGAAGCCGCTGATATTATTGTTATGGATGTTTTAATTTTAACTTCCTGATATTGTTCTCAAAATATTGAATGTGAGAATAACTTAACACAGCTCAAACCAATTATATAATATCACTAACTTTTGCCCGCGGCTCCACCCGCGCGGAGGTTGGCTATCGTATTTTGGTCATATCTCCGTTTCTACTTAAACAATTGCAATCAAACATACGGCAGATTTCCTACCCAAGAAGATTCCTTTTCAATAGAAGAAACCGCATCAAAATGCGTTCAGTAGATTTGCATCCGCCGCGAATAAACAGACAAGAATTCCAAAACAAAAAAAAAGTCAAAATCGTTCATTTAACATAATCCAAGTATTTTTAGGGATTTTCTTTAAAAAAGCCCTATTGCTATCGAGTTGTCGTCGACGTCGTCCGTGTCGTCGACGTCGTCGTTGCCAATTTTCTGTCACGGTTTTGGGTATGAAGGAAATGAGCTATCGATTTGCTGTTTTCGGTAATAGATTCGTGCTGGGGTGCCCCATTGCAAGATAAAGAAAAAATCGCAAAAAAACGCAAAAAAAAAATCGCAAAATCGAAAACCCCTTGTATTTGGTTGAGCTTGTCTCAGGAATTCAACTTGTTTTTAATATCTTCAATGTACAGATACAACTAATTTTCAATTTTATAATGGTATAAATATATAAGTTTTAAGGCGGAATAGCGGAGCGGAGGGCCAACCTATCTCTGAACGTCTGTATCCTACAAGGTGACCAAGGATTGAATTGATCCTTGGTCACCTTGTAGGATACAGACGTTCAGAGATCAGAAAGAATAATGCTCTAGCAGATTTTAAGTGTTAAATAAATATCAAACTTATTCCATTTCGGCAAAGTTGAAAATAGCATGCAACAACGCGCTACTGTCTTATCGGATAGGATTTAATGTTACATATTATTGTACACATCACTGAATAGCAAAAAGTGACTACACTTTATTTGATTTTTATATCTCTGTTGGTTTTCGTAAATAAATAAATAGGCCTAGACCAATGTGCGCCATAGCGTCCGATCTTCCGCCTTCGGCATCCAGTTTATCCCAGCTGCCATATATAGGTCGTAGTTAGTTTGCCTACTCACGCCGTCTCTACTCTAGGACTCATTTGCTACAACGGCCATTGGTGCTGCTACTTCAGCTGGCTTTTCTACGATCTATGTTGGTAACTTTGGTTCATTATCGGGTGACCTCATTGCGATTTTTTTCCTTCAAATAAACTCCAAGCATAGCTTGCTCCATAGACTGCCGCGCGATTTTTAATTCGTGGAATAACCCCACCGTCAGTGTCCACGTTTCGGTGCCGTTAGTCATAAAGGACGCTGAGTGGCAAAAATCTTCTTACTGTCTCATTTCTACTACACATTTACTCTTGACCATATTAATCGTATAATAAGCAAAAGGCTTTCTTGTAAGGATTTGTGCAAAGCGTGGGCAGTGCCTCATCCGAACGTAATAAATGTGCATTTAAATGTCAGTACCCTGCATGTTTATGTGTTTTGTGATAAATAAGTCGAATATTCAGAGAAGTTTTCTTTATATCATTATATAATATGGAGGCCTTTGAACGTTTGTAACAAGCATCACTTGTGCGGGGCTTCATCACCACTGTATTTGTTCCAGTTGCATCCTAGGCTTGTACCTTAGAGCCCGGGGCCCATCCTTCTTACTTTTTTCTCTAGACCTCCTAACCCCGATAAAAATCTGACCAATGAAAAATAATAAGCGAACCCCGGGTTAGGTGTAGACGCAACCGGGAAATCGCTAGAGGGGGGAGGTGGAGATGGTGATTAGGTCCATCCAGCATAGATCAATGGAATAACACAACACCGTTGCCAAAGTAGTTATTTTTGTGCAAAAAATTTCATCATTTCGTCTTTCGAAATCTCACCTTTGTTAATTTTAACTTCAATTTCTATACACTTAAACTTGATTAACTTGATTCTTACCTGTAAATAAAGAAAAAGAAATTAGTCAATTTGTACAATTTCATACAAGGAGAGAAATTATCTTTTGCATATATTAATAAGAAGCAGCAAAACAATTATCCAGGAAATTTTATTTGTAAAAACCATAAAAATAAACATAAAAATATAGCGATAGCATTTAATTGTTTCACAACTCCTTAAAATTCAGGCAGATGGTTTTATGTCAATGCAAGGAAGATCACAATGAATTGAGACTCAGCTAGCTTAGTTTGGCATAGAACAAAATTTTAGTGAATTCGGATCCAGTTCTGATTAGATTATTTACTCTTGCCGACTTACATAATTATAATAAATTAAACAAAACTTGATTGAACAGAGATCAGTGATTTTCTTGCAACAGGTAGACGCTTGAAATATTAACAGAATACTTGTATGTTCAATAAAAAAATAAATAATTGACGGCCTCTGTGGCGTAGCGGTAGTGCATTCGACTGCTACAACAGGGGGCACGGGTTCGATTCCTGCTCAGTGCAAATATTTGTATGCTATTGGCATTGGTCTGGGTTTTTCTATGTATAATATGTATGTATTTACAAAAAAAGTATAAAAGTATGTTTATCCGCATTCTGGAACCCATAACACAAGCTAGTTAAACTATGCTTACTTTGGGTCTAGAAAACGCTGTGTAGAATGTCATAGAATATTATTATTTATTTATTTATTTACAATAAAATCAATAAGGGGTCTCACATTATATAAATAATGGTACGAAACCCTTCGCGCGTGAGTCCGACTCGCACTGGTCCGGGTTTTTCAATACATTATTATGTACATTATTAGATATTGACTTCTACAAAGTAGTTTCAACTTTCACGAGGAGTCATTGAACACATCCCATAGACAATAATCATAATGATTATAGTTTTTTATTCACAGAACACTATTTCTAAAACAAGGCCATAACCAATCTTAAATCATACATATCTGCTAAACTAGTGTGTTATTTGATTCAATATTTCTTGTAGAAGATTCGTGACGGAATTCCCCGACCACTGTAGCGTGGCGGTATAGCGCTCGGCTGCTACATCGGAGGTCACGGGTTCGATTCCCGCTCAGTACAAATATTTGTATGCATGAATATTATCTATTTGCACTAGTCTTTATGTTTCTATGTATGATATATATATATTTACAAAAGAAATGTATCTATGTATGTTTATCCGATTCTAGAAAACATATTACAAATTATGTTTAGTTTAGGTCTAGATAGCGCTGTGTAGTATGAACGTTTCTATTATTATTAATATTTAAAAATAGACTCACGGCTTTCTACATTCACGGCAGGTAGAGACAACATAAAATAAATTGTTTAACTGAGTAGTAAAGAATACTAAAAGAGCGAAAGAGCGGTATAAATTATGTTCGTTCTTATTTTCTCATTTTGATTCATTCACTCAACCACTAGTAATACAATTAATAAAACAGACAATAGCGTACTATATGACGTCATGCCTTGTTTTTCCATAATTTTAAGTTTTCATAGAACTGCCCTTTTTGCCTTGGAATAATAATAAACCGATTTTACTTGATACCTAGCCTGAGGGTAATGATTAGACGGTCAATAAATATCGCAATCCAATATCGAGATAACGGGCCGTGTCAATATATATAAGTACGAATTGAGTTTGCTCACCAATAATATCAATATATATTGACGGAATCGCGAATAACGCGATATTTATTGACTATCCGAACCACGCCTATTGCCAAACCTTCTAGAAAAGAAGGGTAAAGTTGGAAACGCATCAGTGACATGTCGAGCATCGGTAATAGCGTACAGTCAATCATCATCATCAACTCGGAGCCCAGGGTCAGTTTACTCCATCCTTCTTTTGATTCGGCTTAGATGGGAGCGACTGACTGAGAGGAAAGCCAGCACCAGAGCCTCATCCATCATTCAGTAGGTGTACAGGCTTGCAGGTAAAGTTGGATTGGCCCGGAGTATCTTAATGTAGCCCCATAAAGCCCAGTTAACCGTCAGTATATATGCATATGCCCAGTTGCTACTTTTTTTTAATAAAAAAAGAGCCTGTGTATGTCCACAAGGTGACTTTGAAATAATTTAAACTACTTGCTCTGCCTCTGACACGGCAGAGTATGAGTGAAGTTTTGTCAGACTGGTTTTTCTTTTAGTGACAATTATATTGATCTAGCAGTCATGTAGATATAACGTTTACGATTTATAAAATTTGAGAAATTATGTTAACCGTTCGTTAAATACTACAGAAAATCAGTCAGAATTAGGGAAAACAGCAATAATCCACTGATATGAATACTAAATATATGTTTTTGCTTGAGTGTCTGTGAATCTCATAGGATGAAAAGAGTGACTTATTTGACAATAGCACAGTATGACGTCATAACTCGCTATTCAATCATTTTTCACAAAACTCCCCGTTTGACGTTTAGTAAAAAAAACTGATAACATTATGTTGTGTAGCTTATATAACATTGTGAAAATGAAGGCAACACTGACCGATTAATTATGAAATTTTGACCCAAGAATGCGGACGTAAAACTAAACTATTTATTGTTTGCCAAATATTTTTAACATTTACAAAACAAATCAGTAAATGGCCGAAATGATCAATTTTTCTATTTTTATGTATATAATAAAAATAATCATGTAAGTATACAATGTATGTGTACGATAAACCCGCTGTCAATTAGCGAAAGTGAACGTCCCACACACACACGCGCGCGCTCACCATGTGTACGTGTGCACGTCTGGTATGCAAGTGTGCGTGTCGGCGCTTGCGCCGCAAGGAAGTAAAGATGTCGCAGAGACAGAATCTATGGCAGTGACTGCTTTTACTCTACTCTACTTGCTCTCTAGTTTGAAATTAATAAAGTGATCTTTATAATTAAATTAAAGATCTCATTTTCAATAAAGGTCTTCTTTCGAGTTTCATCCAAAGCGTGCACTTTGGAGCCCAGGGTCCGCGGTTCGACAATTTGGTTTATTATGTCTTTTACGGGAGCAACTGCTGTTTGATAAGTAAGTATCTAAAAGAGCGGTAAAAATTACGACCGTTCCTATTTTAACGTTCTTATTTATTTTTAAACATTCACTCCGCCACTAAGTTCTTTAATTAATTTTGAAAATTATGGACTTTCATACGACCCCTCAATCCGTAATTTTACTAGATGGGGTGAAATTTCTGAAAGCCATTCCTTAGTGGATGTTAACAACATAAAATGCATCATATGCCAAAATTTCAAGTTTTTAGCCCTAGCGGTTTAGGCTCTACGTCGGTGAACAGGTCTGACAATTGGTCAGGACAATCTCTAATTAAAATAAGCCCTCAAATTATAACCGTTGACAACCTAATTTTTCAAAGTTACGCCAGTAATATATGCCCGATCACTAGAGGCAAAGTTGCGGAGATGCTGCAGGAGAGTGTACCACGTGTGCCGATGGCTTTTCGCACAAATCACAAAACATTTAGCGGTCTGCAGGTTTTTATAACGAAAAAATCTTGAGCGCCTCGTTTAAAACTAACTTTTGACGTTAAATAAAAACAAACTAGTCTGACTTAACCATCATGTACAAAATGTTACATTTGAATTATACTTCAGAAGCAATGATTAATTTACACTTAAAATAAAGTTGTTAATAAAAAAAAGATCTTTATCTAAATAAATGTTATCTTTGTTGTTTCTTTAATTAACCAACTTGTAAACAAAAAGAGGTTATTCAATTCACCGTAACATTTTTTTGCGAAATAATTCTTTATGTTGTGCAAATTGTCTTTTTGCTTGTCTGCCACCTAAGTGGTCTTAAAAAAATATTCAAGGACTCTTTTCTTCTTACTTGGAGTTACAACTTCAATCTTTACTAATATTATAAAGCTGGAGAGTTTGTTTAGTGGCTACTAGTTCAAATTGAAAAAATCTTTTTGTGTTAGATAGCCCATTTATCGAAGAAGGTTATAGGCTATATATCATCACGCTACTACCTAAGAGAGCGGAGCAGTAATCATAAATGTCTACAAATTGGGCAAATTTCAAATAGGTGCCACGGGGGTGAAGTATACTACGAGCGAAGCCACAGGGCACAGCTGGTTTTTAAAGAAAAATATATTAGATTGCCAATCTGAACAATAGTGAATTGTTGTTGATATATTATGTTTTGTTAGTCTTGAAAACTATTATTGAGTACCTTTTTTTTTTTTCGTGCGGAAATCCCTTCGGATACCGCCCCCGCTGGAGAGCGGGGGGTCTCCAGCGGGGGCGGTTATGTCGGGCTTGAACCGACTAAAACCGCATGCCGTCTCGGGTCTTAAGACGCCGGGGTGTAAGGTTACCCATAGAGCATATCCCTCGCACCCCGACTGACCCTGGGCCATCTCCGGTTTCGAGATGGCCCCCTTACTTGCTCTCCACTGTGCCATCTGCTAATCAGAGGGACACGTGGAAAGCTTCCGAACAGCCCTCAACAGGGCCGTCCTCGCCTCGGTCGGAGTTGGCCGTAGGCGGCAGCGTCTCTCCCGCCCTAGGAGAGAGGCGCTGCTGTCTCCGTTGCCCAGGGTGCACCGCGTGGAAGTCCCCAACCAAGCACCCCTATTATTGAGTACCTATCTAATTTAATAGTTGTGGGTTCAATTCCAATTAAAACAATTGTTTGTATAATTCACGAATAATTTTAAACCATCCAAATTTGTGGGTTATTTTTTTACATTTTTTAGGACTGAAGTAAATGGCAGGCTGTTATTTCTGGCTACCCCAGAGAAAGAAAGGTGTGAATGCATGTAGCTATGTATTTTACAGAATTTAAGTTTTAAGGAAGAGATAGTTTTTTTCATTTTGTTTATAGTTATTGATAACAAATATAAAAAATACATGCGTATTTTCTATTATTATGAGTAGATATTTAGTAGTATATATATGTGCTTAATCAGATCCATATATGCATACCATTGTATTCATCGCTTCCAGTGATAGAAATATCGGTTGTTTAAACCGATTGTAGATAAATCACGACCGATAGCTGTTACAGTGGAAATCGCGAATCGATTTATAGTATTGATTTATTTTGATATCGATTACATTCTGTAGAAATTGTCAAGGCAACCACAGTTCGTTATATTTTCTAATATTAGACACAATATATCCGGGAAATGGTAGAAGTGTGTTAGGTTGATAATAGAGAGTAGATTAAGATATTTTGTTTTAATTTTAGTTCAGTTTAATTTTTAATTCCATATTGAACTCTAATTTAATGTTAGTTGACATAAAGTGCGAGGACACTAACGAATAAACAGTTCTTAGTAGTTTATTTGCTGGATAAATTAAAGAAATAAATTATTAAGTAAAACTTTATTTTATAATGTAACATATAAATTAGTTTTTTATTCTAGATGTAATGACTTTATTTAGCAAGGAACTGGGCTACATACAAGGCCAATATTATAAATCAGTCGTTCAACCTAAAACTAGAGTTGCTACAATCAAAATATCTACTTTTAACAAAACTACATAAAAAGCTCTTTCATTTAAACGAAACATTAAATGCTTAATATCTGGCACATTCTCTCGTGTGCATAGGTTGGAATGCGGGGTGAGACAGGGGGTATAACCTCTCCACTCCGATTCAGTTGATCGTTGCTTTGCGTAGCAGCGTCCACATCGGTTGTCACATAGACGGGATATGCGTCAACAATGTCAGCTACGCAGATGATATGGGTGCTGCTGAGCCCTTCCATCAGCGCACTAAAGCGGATGTTGCAGGTCTGTGAGGGTTATGCGGTGGCCCGTGGACTCAGGTAAAGTGCTAAAAAGAGTGAGTTTCGAGGGCGGGCATCAAATGTCAATCGAACGTGTCACCAGCTCTCCTAACAATAGTTACTCAGTTCAAATACTTGGGTCACTAGGTCACTGATGATATAAGCGTCAATCTCGATAGTCAATCATTATACACCTGCAATCTGTAGGTTAGTTATACGCAGAAGGCTTTCCGCGCTTTGCGCGATCAGTATAATAATGCGTTCAAGGTATTGTTGGGGCTACCACTCTACTGCAGTGCATCTGGGATGTTCGCGGAGGCAAGGGTTTTAATACCATCATCCGAAAGTGATGCGCATCTGTTCTCCGTAGGATGCGAGAGATCTCCCACAATATCCTGAGCGCATTATCAGATAAGTGGGACAGTTCGATACTGGGACACTGGGTACGAGTGCATACTGTAACGTAAACAGTGTGCTGTTGTCGCGCTAATATCTACTTTGTGTTCTGTGATGTGTATTTAACACATATGTATCCTTGAGTGTGATCGATCTTAGTGTGAGTAGAAGGAATTTATCATCATATGACAATAACTAAGCCTTTTTAATAGTTGGCCTTCAAAGGAGCATGGCCTTCCATGGTCCACCCACCTTCTATGGGCGGTAGCCAGGTAGGTTACATATTATTTTTTTCACATAAATAATAAAGTTATTTGATTCACATTTTTCTATATATCTCTGTACCTTTCACGCCTGAACTGCTGAACTGACTTTGTTAAGATTTGGCAGGGATATAGTTTATACCTGATGAAGAACATAGAAAATCTACTGTTTATTTCGGAAAATAGCAATTTACCGCGATAAAGAATCGCAGACAATAACTAGTATTATATAAATAAACCTGCGACCACAGCCTTGCTGTCGAATGTGTTCATCGGCAAAACTCCATAAGGGACTTGCTTACCCAACTTTCTAGCGTTGGTGGGATTGAATTATCTTCGATATACTTTATTAGCTAAGAACTTCATTCTTAACCAAGCCCCACCTTCTTCATACCTTTACTTGGTATAAATGTACCTAGCGTGTTTGCGACCACTTCTCGTTTAACGAGAATAGCCTGTGCCTATACACTATATTTTTATATAAAAACTAGCTCCACACAGTCAAATTTCGTGAAAAACACTCTAAACTTAACTGGATCGACCCAAGAACTCATATACATATCGCATCCATTCCTACTGTAAAAGTAACTTTAATGGATTTAAAATTGACTTGAAATTATGTTATAATTAGATTGCCACGTTATTTCTTTTTTAAATATTGCCCGATCCCAGGGGACGTAGGGGTACAAAGTATAAGCAGTCTAAACTACACTGCTATTGCGAATTTCGAAACAGAAAACCCTAATGGCACTTTTACCAATCCGGAAATAGAACGTAGCTGCACTCGATACCTTTGCACAGTATAGGTACGTATAACAGCTCATTTAAACGAGATAGAATTCCACCTTTCTCTGTTGGTTAGAAGACTGAACACGTTTAGAGTATGTTTACATCATTCAAACCGTCAGCTGATCGTGCCACACATTTACAACGTCACATACAAACACAAGTAACACACACATCTACAACTCGCATGTTTGAGCCATTTCCTAGTGTAGCACTGTAGCACTGTATCTTGTCTTTCTTGCATATTACCGATAAATTAGCAACAAATTTTTTCAAAGAAATTTGATAAGTAGATCGAGTAGAAAGTGGTTCTTAGTGTTTCGTGGGATTAATGGATTGTCCGTTCAAAGCACATAGGCGAATTTAGATCCACCAGTAAACAATGGACCGAAATAAAAAGTTTACAAAGTTGACGCATATTAATATTTTTGTTAGATGTACTTGTACCCCTGGGGTTATCCTTTACCCTGGGGTTATCCTTTCGAGGGCTTATCCGGGGTTCCCGGCAATGGAAACTTGTGGAGGACACCGTGTGGTTTTAGTCTGTCCGATTCCGACACGTCCACCCGGTACCGATGGGGTGAAGCCCGAGGGGGTTTCCACACGCAAAAAAAAAAAGATGTACTTTCAGTAAGTACCATTTGCAATGTGGAGCGAAACAAGGGTGTTTCGGGGCCCACTAAGATCTTCAGGGCCCATGTCAACCTCACCTGCAAGCCGTTATATATGCTGATTGACGGACGTGGTACTGGGGCAGGTTTTCTTCTCAGAGTTTAGATCACGCGGTAGTCACTCCGATAAAAGCCGTATAAGCCTAACCTAAATGAGGGGAAGGAGTAAGCAGAGTTCGTGCTCCGAGCTTAAGGGTACGATGATGATGATGACTTCAAGTAGGTACCATTGGCAATATGGGGGAAATAGGAATTACATTTGACACAAGAGTATGTAAGGACAGAGGCAGATGGCGGGCTGTTGTCTCTGCCTACCCCGGAGAGAAAAAGGCGTGAGTATATGTATGTATGTATGAGAATAAATAATAATAAATCGCGTTGTCCACCCGAGTGAACCATGGGAATAAATAATTTTCCGTCGTCCATCCAGTATATTCAAAATGAATATGTCTTTCTCGATAGAAGTGGGGAATGTTTGTATCTAATCGCAAGTTGAAACTAAACTCTTTTAGTTGAATAATAAACGAGTATCCGCGTGCAATCTGAATGGCTTAAATCAATTGATAAGTTTCTCTAACAACAGAAAGTATCAAAAGTTAATATCTATTGCCTAAGAACTAGCAAGGGAGTGGTGATCTACGTGTATCTATATTTTTTCTCTTTCTCCATCATCATCATCTTAGCGTTGTTCCCCTTTGCATCCGAGGCTTTCACATCTGAACCCAGTATCCGGATACTCCTTCTTCTCCTTTTGATTTGGCTAAAGCAGCGATTGCCGCCGAACCTTCCAACCCCAAGAAGAAAGCCTGCTGTAAGAGGTACATTACGTCATTGACAGTTTCACGAATGTCTCTCAGAATGACTGAAATTTCATCACAAATGCATACAATAGTGATATAAGAATCAATTGTTGAGTTTGTTGCAAAAAATGGCCTCTCTCTTCGATATGTTGCATAATCGAAATCAAATATTAGCCTATAGTGTCCGTCTGTGTACTTATTTATCAGGAAATACCATCTGCTTTTAGTTAAATCAAATATTTTTGTTGTCGTGCCGAATCAGACGTTCATTATTTTAGTAGTTCATATTCCAGGCAATTAACACTGCAAGAAGTTCCGGGAATGGATGTTCCAGTAATAAAACAGGAGAGCCGCTACCTTAGAAAGTGAAATTGTAATAGGCTAGATGTGGAAGGTAGTGACTGCGATGCTATGGTGCAAATTCAACAGTGAAAGAGGTTCAACTGTGGATAACTATAGGCCGGTTGACTGACTGTAGACGTGTTGACAGGCAATATATATCGCGATCCTATCATTATACATTGATAATATTGACACAATATTAATGTGAAAACGCGATTCCTGCCTATATTGTTGGATCACGATACTGATTTGCGATATTTAAACTCAATATAATTATATTGACTGTTTCTCACGTTTCTGTATCCTCGAAATCTTCCTAACACTAGTAAGTAGCGGTATACATACTCCAAAAGGGCCCTAAATGTTTCTCTACGACTCTGTTCCTACTACCCTCTTTGGAAGGCTGGTGTAGCTGGTCCATCTGGCTGGAAAGGGACCTACCTTACGTTTACCGATCAGCTGTTTTAACTCCAAGACTTTCAAAAAACTACTATCATCAAACAGAATATGGGTCTAAAATGTCTAGTCATGACTAAGGAAGGAAGAAGCTGCAGGGGTTTTTCTCATGAGAAGAACCCCTGCAGCTCCTTGGAACACGAAGCAATGTAGACCTCCGGTGTTGGAAGTAACAAGACCTAGTAACGTTACTAATCATATGTTACATACCTTTTTTTTTTATAAACCCCCCCGCCGGCCAGCGGGGGCGGTTATGTCGGGCTTGCACCGACTAAAACCGCACGCCGTCTCGGGTCTTCAGACGCCGGTGTGTAAGGTTACCCATAGAGCATATCCCTCGCACCCCGGCTGACCCTGGGCCATCTCACCACTAACAGCATCGCTCATCCTGTCTCCTCTGAAAACAGAGGAGTACGGAGAGCGATGTGTTCCCGCCACGTTGGGTATTGGCCGACGATCAATGCCAACCCTATGAAGGGGTGAAGGGGAAGCCATTGACCGCCGCCCAGGGTGTACCGGCCGCTCCGATTCCGTTCCCCCCGGACTGCAGCGGGATCGGAATCGGAGCGACACTCGAGGAGGTTACCCAACACACACCCCCATATGTTACCTACCTAATTTCTAGCTTCAAACTTTCAATTTATCGAAAGTTACTCCTTGATCACGCGCATGCGTGACCTGGTGACAAGAGGCTTGCTTACAGCATTCATGAGTGAGAGGTCACACAACATCAGTGCGATTGTTCAGTCGCTTTCAAATACACACATTATGGCGGATAAAGACGGGCTTGTGCATCAGTGATATATTCGTCTACTATTTCTATTTGTGTTAAAAACGTTATCCGTTGCGGTTTTTTTTTATTACGTTGAGAACCATTTTAGTAACACGTTATTTAATTGAATTTTAATCGCATTTTGATGTTCACGTTATAAAATCCTACGTCTTACCCTTAAGGGAGAGTAAGTTGAATGAAAAATACTTTTCTTTTTATAAATAAAAAGAAAAGTATTTTTGAATAGTTAGAATACTTATTAGTAACCGAAATTACTAGTATTCACCTAACGTCTCCAGCTAATCTAAATTGCTTGTGTTAGGAATGGGTTCACTTCGTCGGTAGTATAATGGCATTACGGGATTACACTAACGAGAACCCGGGACCTCTGACTGAATTGTAAAGCCGACTCCTTCAATTTCTTTTAAGTGCTATTTAATAATCAGCATCACATACACATTATCAACATTGTCTAGGAATATTTTACATTTATATTATTGCAAATTATAGTGTGATGTCAGACACCTGCATCATGTGGATAATAATAAGTATATATTCGATATGTTTCAGATAGATAACATAATAGTTCTCAAGATTGAGAAGAGGCCTTTAAGCAGTTAGAAGTCCGACAGTAATTCTTGACAATAGATATAGGTTTATAGGTTAGACGTATTCATTGTTAGATGTATTTATCTTTGTGTGCCTAATTCTCTTTGAGCCTAAGTCGCGTTATGCCTAGACCAAACGCCAGTTTGGTCAAACGCGAGTAAGACCGAAAACGAGTTCGGCAGAAGGCGGGTTAGACCGAAAACGAGTTAGACAGAAGGCGAGTTAGACCGAAAGCGAGTTAGGCAGAAGGCGAGTTAGACCGTATGCGAGTAGTGGTTAGTATCGTTTCGTCTATAAAGTAGATGGTCTGAAGCCCTTTATCTTTGTGTGTCTGAAGGAAAGGGACCTTCGTGAATTGTACCAACGGGTAACGAGTTTAAGTCTAAAAAGCACCTGGTCTAAGTATACCACATTGTAGAAGCCGTTCTCTGGGGTGACCCATGGTCAGTTCGGAGAGATGTTTCCGCTTGCTCCCACTAAGTTCTCCCACTGGTAGGAGCACGAGGATAACCTATTCCTTACGTTAGAACTGTGACCCCAACAGCACGAGCCGAGCGAGCGTAGCGAACGTGCCGCGGCAGCGGCCGGCGAAGCGCCGGAACCACTAGTCCAGAAAGTTGGATTTCGAAAGCAAACTAGTAGCTAGTGTTAAAAAAATCTGTCAATCTTTGTTAGTAGGAGCACGAGGATATACTTATCCTTGTAGTCCTACCGGTAGGAGCTTAAGGCATAAGGCTTTTAGGCATAACGCGACTTAGGCTCAAAGCGAACTAGGCATACAAGGAATTAGGCAAATAGCTAAATAGACTCAACGCTTTTTGGCATAATGCGAAAATTAGGCTCAAAGCGAATTAGGCAAAGAGCTAAATAGACTCAACGCTTATTTAAAAATAAGTTTTGGCATAACGCGACTTAGGCTCAAAGCGATTTAGGCACACAAAGATAAAGGGGCAGTCTACTGCTGGACATAGTCCTCTCCCATTGTACGCCATAGAACCCGATCCTGTAATAATTTTAATAATATAAATTTTAACGGGTAAGAATCCACCACTAGGAGCAAACATCCAATTGCAACACTGAAAGAATTTGAAAGCTTCCAAGCATTATGTAAAGGAATAGTGATGTGTAGATAACAAAAAAGTAACGATAGCGTAACAGGCTAAATAGCGGGTGAAATGTAACGCGTTATTGAGTAACGGTTACAGAGGACAGTGATTCGATCGATACGGTTCGTGCATCTCATTGCATCATACATAATTGGATTACGTCCATCGATAATATGCAAACTTGTTATATTGACAGTAGTTGGATTAGCTTTTGTTAAACAGTTTATAGAAAATTGCTTAGTATAATAGACAATGTCCAGCCTTTTGTTTTATATTCTGAGGTATAAGACTGACTTAATGAAAAATATCAAACTGTTGAAATGCATCGTTGTATAAGTTAAACGCCTGGTATACAAAAAAGAAGTTTATAAAAAATATTAAATATCAGTGTAAAATCGATTGTAACTTTTTTATAAATAAAGTCGATTGTTGTATGAAATCGAATAGGTTACATAGGACATATTTTTTATTTATTTTTTATACCACTAAGGTGGCAGATAAGCACACGGCCCACCTGACATAACTATTTGATGAAAAATTGAGTTGTTAGAAATTAAAAATTATATATATTTTAACTTTTAACAGCAACGAGCATAGTTATTTTTTAAAGCCTTTTCAAAACGATGATGTCTCTTAAATTCGTGTCGTTGTAGAGTGGTCGATTGTGATTAAATAGATTGTTATATTTGTTTTGATTCCAAATAGAAGTCAACATGAATTTAAAGTATCTAATAATTGCAGAATTATTGGTATGATATTGGAGTTTGTACCTACTTAAGCCATATCACTCAGTGGAAGTAAGATCCTTTTTGTCTTGGAAAAAATATTTAAGTATAATAACCGTTATTCGTTGGTGCTGCAAAAGGTACTTTTACTTTTTAAATACTGTACCTACTAATTCAATACCTTTAAATAACTTTGCAGTACTAACTTATCTGAACGTCTTTTTAAGTAACGTCTATGAAAATAATTTATTAAACGTTACGTTCGGTTGGAATTTGGAAGGTAATATATTTGTAAAGTTATATTTACTTTCAATACACGTTGGCCTTCACTTTTACTCTTGTCACTTTAGGTGGATAATTTAATAATATATTCTCTACTGTTTCACAATTGTTTTGGTTTTTATTTATTCATAACAAAGTTCATGTTGTTTTGAGTTGATACAATGGCATATCAGAAATATAAATTTGACGGCTCAGAACATTATTAGTTAATTTTCCATTTTCTTTTTATCACAGACTAAAAATAATACATAAATATACTAACGCAATGTTAGCGAGGGGCAGCAAAGAGGCTAGCGTTTTGCCATATCCAATGACGTAGTCAGGGGTATGTCAACTATTTTAAACAGACAACTTAATAGTAAATAAATAAATAATAATATTCTACAACATTCTACACAGTGCTATCTAGACCCAAAGTAAACATAGCTCAACTAGCTTGTGTTATGGGTACTAGAATGTGTACATTCTATGATATATTTTTTATGTACGTACAGATTTAACATAGAAACACCCAGCCAATGCTAATGTTCATATTCATGCACACAAGTATTTGCACTGAGCGGGAATCGAATCCGCGAGTTTTCACTTTGCAGTCGAACGCACTACCACTATGCCACGGAGGCCGTCAATGTAACTATAATTTGTGACCTGAAATGTATGTATAAAAATTATAGGCAACCAACAATCACATAAACATTCCGTGACAACGTTTAATCGGAACTTGTACTACACAATCAATCACGATGTCTGTTCATCCATCGTCGGCGTGAATCCGAGTGATTCGCAATACAACGGTGCTTACGCAACATCGCTATTTACTACGAACTTGTTATAACTTGCATTGGAATTGCAACATAGTGTTGTGCACATCTGCGATGCCCACGCGGTGACCGCTCGACCACGGCGCGTTGTGCAACTTAGTACATTGAAAAAAACCACCAAGTGCGAGTCGGACTCGTCCATGAAGGGTTCCGTAGCAGCAAGTAATTTTTTTAATGTGAGTTGATTGAATGAAAGGTAAATTGCGGTTTACGATTTATGACCTACTAAAAAAAACTACTTACTAGACCTCGTTCGAACCAAATTTCGGTGGAAGTTAGTATGGTAATGTATATAATATATTTTTTATATTTTTATCATTCTCTTATTTTAGAAGTTACAGGGGGGTGCATTTTAGCACTTTGAAAGTGTCTCTCGCGCAAACTATTCAGTTTAGAAAAAATTATATTAGAAGCCTCAATATCATTTTTGAAGACCTCCACCATAGATACAAGACACGTAGGCGTAGCGTTTGATTAAAAAAATATTTTTGAGTTTCAGTACTAAGTATGGGGAACCCTAAATATTTATTGTCTTTTTTTCTATTTTTGTATGAAAATCTTAATGCGGTTCACAGAATACATCTACTTACCAAGTTACAACAGCCATAGTTCTTATAATTTCGAAAAAAGTGGCTGTGACATACGGACGGATAGACAGACAGATATGACGAATCTATAAGGGTTCCGTTTTTTGAAATTTGGCTACTGTTCCGTAGCCAAATGGCAGAAAGATTAAAAGGTTATAAAGTAAAGATTATAAGGCCTAAAAAGATTACATTCATGTCAATTGTTTATTATTTAAATATTTGTTTACTATTGTTTTGTAATGGAGAATTCTACTACAAACTGCCAAAGTTCACTTAAACAAAAACTTTCAAGCCTGTCGAAATTCAATGCAAAAAATATTCAATAAACCAAACTTATTTAAATGGGTTTTATTATCTGCTATTTTAATCGACGCTATTACCGCTATAATATAATATTATGTGTTTATCCGCAATATTTTGACAGTAACGTGTTAAATAAGCGGTATTTCAATAATTTTATCAACCATTTGTGTTTTAGTAACACCGGTTTGAATGATAATGAATTTAATTATTATGGGTTGAATCTGCAGTAATAAAAATAATGTTTATGCACTGTATCACTGATATTTTTTATGATAAAGTAATCCGTGTAAGTACATACATAATTACTCATTATTATGTGTGATTAAAATGTAGAGACTATTAATTATACATTAATTTATGACTTTACAGCATGTGTTGATTATTATATTTTTGGCTAATAAAGTAGGTACAAGACAATGATAAAATTAATAGCATTTTTTACAGTCATTACCTATAGGTACTTGTTGGTCGTGAATAATCTTCATATTAATATAATATATATTAGTATAAAAATATGTATTAATTAACATGAAATGTGGATTAAAACAAAATAATGGTCGATTCATATTATATTTAGCAGCACAAAAAAAATAAAAAAAAATAACTTACCTTCAAAGAGTCACAGAGAAAAATAGAATAAATTATTTAAAATAACTTTAAAAGCACAAACAACTTCGTGTACAGTCAAACACTTTAAGTTCATAGGGGCTTTGTACTCTAAAGTGACTTATTCATAAGTACATAACCGTTTTCTTAAAGAGCCTGGTACAAAGAATATGCAAAGTGCTCTCACGATAACATCACACAAACTAGCTTCGTGCATTACTTTTACTCAAGTTATTTATTGCTCCGAGCTTACCAAGGTTTGCCACGTCATAAAAGAAATATGTGTTATCTTTTTATATAATATTATAATATTCTAGCTCGTGCTACACAGGGTTATCTAGACTCAAACTGTTATATATATATAGGTTTTAAGACGATAGACGTAGATAACAATTTTTTTTTTATGGGCAAGGACGACTTAAGCGTATTTTTTATTTTATTTGCTTAGCATTCGTCAAGAAGTAGTTCCACTACAGTGTGTGCGATTGCTGCGCTAACAGTCTCAAGCCATATTTTTAATCTTGAATAGTTTATTGTCATCTAGTTGTAAGCCTATAATATTTTAATTCGGCAATCAAAATTCCACTCGAAAATACATAGATACAAAAAAATGAAGTTATAAAAACTACACTTAAGCCGAAATGTTTTGTATAGTTTTTTTATTAAGTTTATATAAAACAGATGTATGTCATCTTGAACAATAAACAATGATATTTTAAAGATAAAGTCAGCCTTTTTAAGAACAGTTCACGTTATAAGCGAACTAAGGTCAAAAGTCGGGTTTGTGATAAAATCGTTGTTACTAAACGCACTAGATACTAATTGTGTATAAAACCTCGATTATGTGCGAGTTGCACTTGTTTGGAGAGAGTTCAATGACCACTAATTTTAACATCGCAATCTTAATTTCCATCCATATTATTACTATTATTTTTTCTATTAATTAATAAATATATAACGCGACGATCCAGCACTGTAGCGTAGGGCAAAGAATGCCAAGGAAGGCTGATCCTAAATGTGTGGGACAAAGGATAGCTACCCAAAATAATATAGGACCAAGGAGAGCTGACCATTAATGATATCATTAGCGTCAATTTAGCATAGGCTAAGAGAGAGAGAGAAGGCATAAGATAAACGTGGAACATGGATGCGGTACTATAGGGCACATTGGGAGAGAACAATGTCCAGTAGTGGACTGCAGTTGATTGATTGATTGATTGATATGAATTTAAGGACCTAGGTATACCTTATACCATTAGTACAATATAAAGAAGACTTCTCAAGTAATTAACACAACGTGAGCCTCATTGTATGACATATAAAGCTAACATTGTGTGACATATAAAATATTAATTACCTAACAAATAAAAATACAGTACACAGACAGAATAATTATAGGGCCTCCAGGGTCTCTTATGAAGTAGGAGAAAGTTACTCCTTCATTTCGAATGAGATAACAGCCTTAACATATCTGAGATAAATCTACAAAAAAAATGCAATTAGAAAGGTGTTAATTAATTAAAACGCTTTTAAATTATCGATACAATTCGTATGGTAATTATAACATTACTGCGATTACATCACCTTCACTGTGTTAAAAATAATTATTATAATTATTACGTTATTAACTTATTAGTTCACTTCGTGAAAATATAATCACGTTAACTACACCAAAAATCCAGTTATCAGTTGTCAATTTCTGTGTCTTTCTCTTTACATAACTGAGAGTAAATACCTAATACAATTTACATATAATTACATATTGAAGGTAATAAGGAGAAAAGCTTCATTGTGCGGAAAATTATCAAAATGATGTATAAAACTTTTTAAATAAGTAGGATTATAAACAGCCTATCTTATGGAAAGCAGTAACCGTGACCGAAGAACGCTTGCAAGAGGTGTCACTTTGCCATCTACAAATGTGTAATGATGTGAAGGGAAAGGAGAAAAAACCCTTACTTATTTTAATTTAATTATTTCTTCAATTGAAATAAATCTATTTTTAACGTAGTCTATCGCGATTTATTTGATGTTATTTTCCTGCCACTTCCGGTCCTCCGGTTGCCGGTTCCTCTGCCAATCGCCCTGATGCCCTGGCCGATTGTTGCCCACCTCACTGGGGCTTTCTTGCCGCTTCTCCCTAAAGGAGGAAGCGTGAGGTAGTATCATGAGAATAATAATAAAGGTTATAATGCGCATAATATCGGAAGTAGGGCCGGTTGCGTCATTGGCCAACTTTCGTTGCAAAGCGTGCGCCGGCGTAAGCGATAAGTAGTACACATAGAGATACTCGTATCTTAATGTAATCGGAGCGTATTCGTGAGTGGATCGTTTTTTGTTTATTATAATAATAAATGGTTTATAGTGATGCAATGGCGACTGCGTAAATTGGACACTGAGAGGTTAAGTAACTTTGCCGCAGTCTAGCCACTAGATAATAACGGACTAATTCGCACAGCTACTTAAAAATAACTTAAAAAAGATTATCCTACTTTCTAAGTACACATGGATGTTCATTAAATGAAGGAAGTCCGTCGCCAATCAAAAACCGAGATACCATTTCCCGATCAATAAAGGTTGTGCTTATGTTTACAGGCAATCGTTTTGCATGAGTTTGATTCTCGGGCTAGGTGAATTGTTATAATTACTTATAACATATTCTTTTTTAGAAAATTCAGACTAGCAGCCAGCTGACTATGTTGAGAAATAGAAACATAAAATTTGCGTATAAAAAGTGATTTAAAAAGCATTCTGTTCAGAATAATTTAATTAGGAATATGTAAGCTCAAATCAATTTACTCAAAAATTCGCATAAATTTTTCCGCGATATTAATGCAAACAAATAACGGTTAAATAGCATATAATTTAAGAGACTAACGAGTATGTTTTATAAGGTTCAAGTTATAATCTAAGAGATTTCACGCACTCCATCTTACGCAACATTCGTGCAAAGCTTTACGGTCACGGGGCCAAATACACAAAATTCAACCGGCTACAGTAAACCGGATATAACGCTAACCAGGTGAATGTCATTTTAATCTGTTAAGGTAATGTAATATTAAGTTAGGTTACACAACATCTGATCGTTTTGTAAGCATTATGATTTTGACCTTTTAATTTGTAACTTTTGTATGTAATCTTTAATGTCAGATTTTATATGATAAATAACGACATCAGGAAGTCAGAGAAGGATACAAGAAGATTTCACACCAGTTTATTAATGAAGTTGCCTATAATTTATGTCTCTATACCTTAAGGTGTATTGGTACTGTCAACTAGAATCTACAAAGTGGCCCACGAAAACGAACTCTTGAGGATCAAAGGGTCCTAGCTAAAGTTAAACAGGTTAAATTCAATCAGTTGTAAATTATATGATAACTTTAAATTTATATAAATTATCTTACAAAAATAACTTAAAAAAAAAACAATTAAATAAATAGATCAAATCATAAACACAAATATTATGAACTCTCATAAGAAAGAGAGACAAGTAAAATACTAGTAAAATACCCATCCCTAGTCCTAGCGACCTAGCAACCGTGACAGGACTCATCAGTCACACGACCATAGAACAGCGGCACCTAAAGTGGTCTATATTGACCCCCAAGGATCGACGACGACCTACAAGGGGTCTAGCCAAACATGGCAAGTGAAAACATGGCAAGTGGTCTACGGGACCAAACAGTTTGAGTACCTCTAGAAAACAATTAGGTAAATGCAACTGTTAAAATAAGTTCCATGGTGGACGAAAACATTTAAAAATAATATAGAATTATATAATATTTATCTTTTGAACTCTTCATATTTTGCAGACACGTTTAGTAGATAAATTCACGCAGAAATGTATGGCTTCGTTGTTAACTTACTCAAATAAGGTGACCCGAACAGGAAGCCCATATTTGGGTACTAATAGTTTATATAATTTTATGGTCATCCAAATATGCTGTCAAAATAACAAAACATTTTTAATTACATGCAGATTAAGTGGTTTTACTTTAATTCATTTTATATTATAGGTGTTCATATTATGGTAACAAAAAGGAGTACGATTACAGTTGTACATGTTTTATCCTAACATGTCAATTACATGTTGAATACATATAAATATTAAGTAGGTAGCAGCTGATGCCCGATGCTGTGGAATACTGTTCCCTTTCCCATGGCCTACAGGAACCTATATAGTATTATTCCCGGCTGTAATCTGCCTTAAAAATTTGCCTAATCTATCCAGCCTTGATCCAGCCGTTCTTGAGTGGTTGAGTAACAAACATGCTTTAGGATACTGCGTCGTACCAAAAACCAAAAATATTTAAATTGTGTAACTTTTCAACAAAGTTCAAAATTGTATCTGAATATTTGTATAAAAATCAAGGTTATATTCCTAAATTATTGAGAAATCAACATTGTTTTCTCTTTGAAATTTGGTAACGTCAATCGATTATATACAGCAAAACATAAATTAAATAGGCATCTCATGCGATTCATTATGAAATAAGTGAGTGATAGTAACGATAGTAAATTGATGGTTGAATCGATTTGAACAATAGTATTCAATGAGAGTTAATCCAGTTAATTGATCGGTTTTGTTTTGTAACGATTATAGTAAACTGTTATGCAAGAAAGTGTGTGAGTTGTTAACATTATATAGTTGTATTTTCTTTACAAAAGACTTGTAGTAGTTTTACTGAATGATGGGCGTTGAACTTCTGCTGAGGAAACTGAATGGACAGTAGTCCATTCGGTTCCCTCAGTAGCACCAGTAGGAATTCCTTACTCTTTCTGCTTCCTCTTCTGTGAATGTGAAAAAGCATCAGATGGGATAAGCTAAAGGTCAACATTGTAGCATTATTCGTATAATAGCTTTACATCAGTCGAGGTCAACTCATATTGACGTGCCCTATGCAAAAAGAAGAGTTCAAAAAAGGAGATTCATCATCTTAGCCTTATTCTCGGTGGCATCCCGAGGCTTTCACCTCGGAGACTAGGGTCCGCTTACTTCTCCTGTCCATCATTTATTTGCCGTCTGACCCCTAAATCCCATGTGAACCACCAACTAGGAGATGAGGTTGACTTGGGCCCCAGAAGTGTTGGTAGGGTTCTGTAGACAGTGTACACCCGACTCTTTTACTATTCTGCATTTACGAATGAATGAATTATTTATTTCTATGAATATGGTAATTACATCGAGATCTTATATTTTATATTAATAATCTCAGTTGAATAATAATTCATTTTAGGTGTAGGAAAGTAACCAATGGCGTTCATTACGACGATGGTGACGTCTAGAATTATCACGGTGTACCATGTATAATCTTGACAGGTAATAAACTATGTCCTTTTACCATAAAACGGCCGTTCACGACACGTTAACACGTCACCGCGACAAATCTAACGTGTATGTGTCAATATATTTAAGAATCGATATGCGAGTTTACGATTAACAAAATTGGCAGCAAATACTGCAAAATCGAAATAATGTAAATCCCTTTCATTTAAATCCTCATCATCATCAACACGGCGTTAGTCCTGGTTGCATTCAAAGCTTGCACTTTGTAACGCGGGTTTCGCTCTCCTAAATACTCGATTAGATTAGCACATTGCAAGGTTAAGCAATACTAGCCAAGTCAGTCTTAGGATGGGTGACCATTCTTAACACAGTGAGACTCCTCCTCTCCCTCCTTCTCGAAGAGTACTTTAAGCCGTCGTTATTGTTACTTGTATTGTATTAGATCGTTTGTGTTTTTGGTATTAAATTATTTATTATATTACTTATATTAGTAGGATACCAGTCTCTACACTACAAGTATTTTTCTGAGCCAAGCTCTCGAACTGTGATTAGTTCAATAATTTACCCAATAATCATGCTATTTAAGGAAAATTACAAATACTGTATTCATGCATATTGAAATTGTTTTTTTTTTCTGACAATAATAACCCTACAATCAATCTAAATAATAATGTCAATTGGAACCATTGCAAATCGCGTACAAGATTAGTTTTATTCTTTTAAGTACTTCGGTATAATACATTTATGCAAAATCCATAATATATTTAAGTTTAATTATTTAACATTTATGTGTATTTTTCTTATGTGGCTTTTACGGGAGTGACTGCTGTCTGGCTACTTTAATAGCAGGTGTACCGACTTTCAGGAGAGATTGGCTTTTGCCCTAAAGACAACTGCGGAGACCTGTACATCCCATAATAAGTGTTTTAAAATACTTCAATTATTCTAATCATTTAGACACGCGGCAGCCAAGTGTCTAGCCAAGTTCAAAGTTAAAAGAACTGGCAAGGGAGCATCCATGTATATATTTACACGAGCCATTTCGAGCTACTTCTGACCCCTTCAAAACTCGAAAACTATTTAAGATACATATATAAAATTTGGCACATTTATTAAAGTCCCTTAGCTTGTCTACAATTCAAAATCTCGTAAATGTTGCTCAAATACTTATTGATCAAAAACCTAATCCACTTCCAGATGACCAAGTACCCTAACTTGCGTAAGACTTAACGAAGATCAGTACATTAGACAAATATAAATTTCTTATGGCGTTTTTACCAACAAACCAAATTTTAAGAAAATAACGTAGTAACATATTAATCTAACAGTATAATTACAGTACAAACAGGAAGTACAATAACTTGCATATGACATAACGAAAATAAGTTCATTAGACAAATATAATTTAGCCTGTACGTGACAACTAGCCAAGTCAAATATTGAGCTAGAATTACAGCGCAAGTGAAATAACTGCATTCTGTAAATAATTATCTGTCTAAATTCAAACTACCTATTAAGTAGAAAATATTGTAGTAGCTCCAAGAAACAAGAAATTGTTATATCAATATATTTGAGAATGTTTTAGGTTCTTGTTGCAAACATTTTTGAATTTTCTACACAGAACTTGTCAGCTATCAAGATCTCAACTCTTTTATCGGCGAAGTCGATAAGGATGCATGTTCTTGATATTGAACTTGGCTATCATTTCACATTTGTGTTTTCGATCGGATGGATAGTTCCCGCATAACCTTACACTAATAGAGTCGACAAACATCAGTTTTAATACCTAAAGTAAATCAATAAAACTACCGTTATAGGTTACCGAAGTGGAATGGACTAATTAAACGAGTACGAGTATGTACATCTTTAATACATTAGATTTTTTTGATAATTTTATATGGCATAATAATAACTTTTACCGGGTCGGCTAGTGGGCTTTAAATTATGCTTATACGGTACGTGAGAAGTCTACTGTATTTTAGCCTAACTGTTAACTCAAATCAATGGAATACTAGTAATACTACTATAGTGTTGCCATAGCTTAGTAACTATATTACCTTGTAAATGAAAAAAAAACACTTGATCTAAAAGTACTTACTGGTTTAAACTTACCGGATAAGAAGAATACATACATTAAGTATTTTTATTATATTATACAATTGAATACATATACACTACAACAACCTAAAACTACTTTATTTTATTAATTCTTTCAGCGTATGTAAAATAAGGGTAGTTGTTTTAATCATATATCGCCCTCCCCGGCGAATAATATGGTAATCGCAAATTCTAGATTTTACAGAAGAAGGAAATAACTGTTTTGTGCTTATATCTCAGTGCAGGTAGATTGTATGGCAATAATTTATATGTCAAAAGAAAGCTAATTTTTGTACAGACTAGTTTCTATGTTAATTTTATTTTAATAGGTTATAGGAATAAAGTAATTTAAGAAAAACATTTTACTGAAATTGTAGATAAAAAGTATAGTACACAATGTATCATTACCATATTATTCGCGTTATTCCCATTGCTGTCGTGGTCAGTAATAATGCATTACAGTATTGTTCATGTAAATATGGAGCTAAAAATGTTTACGGTAAATGAACATTACCATATTATTCGGGGTAATGTATGTGATAGTGTCTACGGTAATATTACTTAGCAAAACTATTCATCAATATATAGTGTCAACTGACTATTAGTAATATTATATTGCAAATACAATATTTCATCAAATAATACAGTATAAAATGCTGGTTTTTTTGTTAAAAATAACTTTTATTTCTTAAAAATCAAGCAAAATTATGTTGATATCACAAATAGGAATCAGTCAGACGTCCTGTTGGGTTGGACGTAGAGTATCAAAATATTAGTTAAAAAATAATCTTATTAATTTAATCTTCACCACAGTCCGATTCAGAGATCGAAGACTCCTCTATTATATTATTATCATCAGAAGTTAGGAGAGCATTATAAAAAGGATGATAATTGCGAGGTATAGCTTCAGTTCTGCATAGACTTAATAAGTCTTCCTTTAACAATTTGCTCACTGGAAGTGGTTGATTGTAAGCTTGTTTCAAACTTCTTTCTGTAATAACTTCGGATAGTCTATTTCCTCTCCATGACCGAGTTTGAACTTCGGTATTTAACTTCAAGTATTCATCCTCAAGGTTGTATTTATATTGTACAATATTTGGTTCAGAACAGGAAATCTTTATTTCCATTACTTGGTTCCATTTAACTTTTCGACCTAGTGTATCGACAGCCCAATTTTTTCCGATGATGAGATCTTTAGTATTAAAGAAATCCCTCTGTTCCATTTCTTTGAAAGCATACTGGTTGCCTCCCACCTTCGCATTTAAAATTACTCCATATATTTGGTCTGGAGTATAATGGACTTTATTTTTTAAAGCTCTTTCTATGCATGAATGCATGCTATCGCCTTCGTTTTGGCTATGTCCAGTTTCAAAGAACCTATGTGTTATACTTTCCATTTCACAGGCTTTTATTGCATGGAGGTATAAAGCAAAAATATACCGATTTTTATTTTGCCCTGAACACCCATCTGTATATAAAGACAAATTCTGGATACCTTTATTTTTTTCTTCCTTGATGAATTGTGCCAAGCAACTACCAACTTCTATAGACCCTCTTTTGGCGATAGAATGATGCCATACGTAACAGTGACCTGATTTGTTTAGAGAATTGTAAATTGTAAAATTGTATACTGGGTATTTTCTTTGTAATAAAAAATACCTACTTCTGATCTAGGTTGATATACTAATTACTTTTTCTAGATCAAAAATAGCTACAGTCGTATTACTTGTGTCCACAGAAACCTTTTCTTCTTCTTTTATCTGTCGTACCTTATTCTTCCTTGCCACATGTTGATTGTATTTCTCGTCCAAAACTTCCTTTCTTACTGGGTCCGCTTGTTCGTATAAGGAACAAGTACCACACAAGTCTTTCTTAGGCTTGAAAAAAGAAAAAAGAAACTTTGTGTTAAAGATAGTTTCATATTGCCTCTTTGATGCCTTTTGATCGGAAGTATAGCCTTGATGTTGGAACCAATCTATATATAATCTATACATTTTCGAAATATTGAGGTGTTGTGATAAATATTGTCTCTTTGATTGCTGTCTAATGTATTGTGATTCTACAGAAGGAAAGAGTTTGATGTTAGTCATTATGCTTTTCTCTGTAGATTGAGACACTTTATTTTGCCTTGTTGAATGAGTTCCTCTTAAATCAGTTAAACTTTCGTCTTTCTGTATCTTTTCTATCGCCGTATAAACAACTTTTTCTGATATCTTTAAAGTGTTTAGAAAAAACACTTTACAAACCTGAGTAAAAGACTCTGCTGTAGGAAAATTGTATATTATAGTTAGTGTCCTGTTATTTCGACGGTCTAAAGTTAAGCTTTTTATAGGTTTTGCTTCAACATGTCATGCAATGTACTGCCATTGAAGCTCGTGACTTTTCAAGGAATAAAACTTATTAAATATTTGTTGCCTTTGTTCTATTGGAAAAATGTAGCCACATTTCTTTTTACAAGAACAAGGTGGTCCCATAGTTTTACTGTCATTCCATTCACCTGGATTACGTGAACGCTTTGTTGTTGATTTATGTAAACTAGTCCCAGGAATAGAAGACAAGCCATCATTCATCGCAATATTCACAATTTCCATTACGGAAGACGATTCCTGGGCTTGCACCACTTCTTCAATAGCATTTTGTGGTTCTTGTGTGTCAGCATTACTAGGAGAAGAAACATTTTCTGGCATATTATTTGCAAAAGGTTGACTGAATCTATCATCTTGTAACATCAACTGCATGTCAAGATTATTTTTATTGTTGGCTTCATTTGATCCATTATTTTCCGTAATGAATTCCTCTATTTCAATAACTATAGACATTTCTTTCAAAGTACCGCAGTAGTTCCGCAACAGTATCATCGTCTTGGTTGGCGGGGGCGCCGGGCGGGGTATTGTACTATCCCTTTCACAAATAAGGAAACAAAATACGCGAGCGCTTTTGCTTTTCGCTTTTTCCGCTAATACCTACTACCGAAAATAGTAGTGTGTTATTGCATTGCGTTGCAACACAATTAGAATATTTCAATGTAAAACCCGTTACTTTTAGAATTTTATCTATATGAAACGGTAAGAAACATTACCTTTTTTATTCAAATCTGTAATTTATTGTAAAAAGGCATTACCGATACTAACGAAAAAAAAATAACTTTGCATTATCGTTTACGGTATTATTCATGTACAAATTGTATTTCTAATTTAACTGAATAAAATTGTTATGTTCACTATGGACCTATGGGAATTATTGTATTTTCAAAAATATCCACTGAAAAATTACAAAAAAAGATTACAATGTGTATTCGATGCTCTAACAACCGAAAATGCAATAAAACCTAAACTGTTGTTATAGCACATTACCATACTATTCGCCAGGGAGGGCGATATACCCACATTCACAATACATATTTTTTAAACTGTTTTTTTCATTTTATATAAATTTATGCGATTTTTTTCCCACAATTCAAGCAATATTATCAATACTGACAATCTGAAGATTTATGAAGAAATTCTTAATATTGACATATGTTAATTTTGTGTAATTACAACTATGTAAATAATTCCGCTTCCACGTTAGCTAAGACATTGATTTTTCTTTGTTTACCTATTTCTGTTATGCGTAATGCATATTACGATATTAATAACTGTCCGGAAAACATGAATATTGAACGGCAACAAGTCTATAGCAGTGTAATAATTAACGACATTAACAATCAACTTATACGTGTTTTCCATATGAAAAATCCATGTAGATACTAAACCAAGAATACGAATAGAAAAAGCGATATAATATAGCCTTTTTTGCCTGACATGATATTTTAGTAAGTAGGTACAAAGTAAATATTTTTGCTATTAACTAGTAGTTAACTAGTTTTCCCGTCGTTTAAAGCTGGTCGTTTGTGTATACTTATTTCCGGAACCGTCCATAAGACACAAATATTTTAGGTAACAACCATCTCGGGGTGCGACTGGTTGGATTAGGGGTGCGACTGGTTGGATCAGGGGTGCGACTGGTTGGATCAGGGGTGCGACTGGTTGGATCACCTCCAAGTTTGGTGCACCCTGGGCAACGTGGGCGATGACGCATCATTGATTGCTCCTCTGGAGTAGCTGGCGTCAACGTCAACAGCCAAGAGTCTGACCAACCGGCCCTTTTCAGGGCCAGCTGACCCCATTGCATGAGGGGGTCGGGGTATCGCGGGCCTGCAAGGCCCGTGGGGGGGTGGTCGCTCCAGGTACCCCTCTGCTGTTGTCAGAGGGGACACTGCGAATGACCCAGGGTCAGTCGGAGTGCGAGGGATATGCTCTATGAGTAACCTTACACCCCGGCGTCTGTAGACCCGAGACGGCGTGCGGTTTTAGTCGGTTCAAGCCCGACATAACCGCCCCCGCTGGCCGGCGGGGGGGTATCCGAAGGGATTTCCGCACAAAAAAAAAAAGGTAACAACCATCTCACTTTGGTCATTTTATTCACTTGTCGATACATTTTTCTACCAATTTTGTATGCTGTGTACAAATAAATATTCTTGCTTTCGTTCTCTCTTGCAGAAATGTTTCTAAATTTTTCACAATGCAATGCTTGCTAAAATAAATACCGATGACAAATCAAATAATTATTACGAAATAAAAAGCATAAAAACTCACGTCGCTGAAACAGTGCATGGTGTTGCCATGCTAAAAAATTCCACTGTCCCTAAAACCCGCTAGCACCGCATTCGGGAATCACAACACGTTCACACAAAATATGTCACCAGCCACAGCGTCGTAGGTCATTGTACCATGTACTGTTATTCTGTATATTTGCGCACTCCTTATAAACGATCTCTTGTTTGTATAGGATAATATTGATATATTAGTCCAATTTGTGAGATATTTTATGGGCGTTTAGTTTTTCCTTTTTTTATAATGGTCACGTCAATGTGACTTCATGTCATCGCCTGATGGTAATCTAAAGGTAAAGTCTCGGTAATCAGAGCCACCAATACAGACATCGATAATGCTACTGTACAATGGTGGCCCTCAGCTTGACGGCCTCATCCGACGCTCCGCTTAAAATACCAGGGACTGTAGGAAAAAGGAAACACGTGTGCTGGTCTTTACCAGCACACGTGTTTCCAATTCCAATTCCAAGTCTTGATGGTGCGGCAAAATAAAGAGGTGCCGAACCACTTGGTTCTTGATGGGATTCTTTGCACTGTGTCAGGGTGATACCAGATCTAACGCGCTCTATGCTCTTGAGCACTATAAGTACTAACTGGTCAATCAAAAACTATTAAAAGGCATGATCAACCAATGGCGCGAGCCCTTTAAGTTTTATATATCTATGATTGGTTCATTGGTCAAGGTCAAATTGTTAAGTGGTTTGGCTTTGACTATACTAACCGCGGAACCTCCAGAACCGCTCCTATATACTTCATGTCCGGGTTGTCAACAGCCGTCCGCGCACATGAAGGGGTTGTGCATTCATTCGAATTTTGTTGAGTTAATGAATTTTGTTGGTAATCTATGCTATTATATCTACTCCGAGTGTAGTGTATGGATGCGAATCCAACAAGTCAAGTAAAAACCTTTCTTTTATCCAACTGCCTTGATGAAGATACCGTCCTCCATGAGCGCAGGCCTGGGGGTGGCGGGTGAGGCCACCTGTCACCACAGCAGAATCAGGCCGGGACGGTGGGGCGACTAGCGCCCCTCCCCCAAACCGGGGCAAGACGGGGACACCGTGGTTCCCAAACCCGAGGGGGCCATCTCGAAACCGGAGACGGCCCAGGGTCAGTTGGGGTGCGAGGGATATGCTCTATGGGCAACCTTACACCCCGGCGTCTGTAGACCCGAGACGGCGTGCGGTTTTATCCGAAGGGATTTCACGTTCGTTAAACAATGTTACCTACCTACAAAATTCGCCTAGCTAATTTTTTTAAGTTTAATAGGTACTGTATTGAAAGACTTAAAAAAATGTTGGCTTCATTACTTAGGTTAGGCTATTAGTGGCACGCCGCCGCCTCTTTCTGCGAGCAGGTAATGCGCGCGAAAGAGACGGCGGAGAGGGAGCGGGAAAGAACCCTGCCCCCCGAGTTTCGCAGTCTGCGGCGAGGACGCCGCAGACTCATCTACGCCCGGGACTACCGACCTCCATGATCGGGGCCTGAGGACGGCAGTTGGCCGACTCGCCGTCCTTACAGAAGCAGGCCGTGGCGGAGGCGTGTCGTGTGTGCCCTACACACGCCTGCCAACTCACCGAAGCGGGATAAAACCCGACCCCACCAGGCGAGGCCGCGGTGGCGGCCAAAGTCCGCCGGCAACCCTGGGGTTATCCTTTCGAGGGCTTACCCGGGGTGCCCGGCAACGGACACTTGGGGAGGACACCGTGCGGTTTTAGTCGAGACACGACATAACCACCCCCGCTGGCCAGCGGGGGGGTATCCGAAGGGATTTCCGCACGTAAAAAAAAAAAAAAAAAAAAAGGCTATTTAATACTAAAAGCAATCTGCCCTATAAGTTAACTCACTAACAAATTACAATAGAATTCAAACTAAAAACCTAAAATTAAAATAAAATCGGCATTTATACTATAAGTGCCAGCGCATAATAAAGTTTCAAAGTACCCGAACTATGTTGACTTGTTAGTGTTGCTATTTACGCAAAATGAGCTCACAGTATCGTGAAGTCTTGTTGTATTTTGCTTTTTTTCTTGGGTGTAATTAAGTGAATGGCTGGATCCCAAGCTGGTGGTATATTAAATTCCAACCATTTTCTCTTTTAAAATTTAACTACTTGACAATTTATTTATTTTTATCTTCAATCTCAAATCAAAATCAAACTGGGAAGATTCACCCAGTTTGATTTTGATTGGCCCGTTGGCCTCAAAAACGTGATGATTTACTATTTACTTAATTATTGCCGTTCATTCGTTCATTATACTGTTAAATCAAATTAAACCGTGTATTTTCATATGGTTTTGATATGGATTTCAACGTAATCTATTGTGAAAGATAACATTACTGCGTTTAAGAAATGGTGCGTAATCTTAAGTATATTATAATTGCTCACTTATCCTGACTCATTTGTCAACGCAGAGCTTAAACTTGACACTACGATAGTCTTTAATATTGCAAGCATCCACTAAGGAAGGATTTTTGGAAATTTTACTAAACATCATAACAGCATTAGTCCCGGTTGCATCTTTAGAGCCAGGAGACGTCCGAAAGTGTACTCTCCTACTCTTTCTCTTGATTTTAGTATATCTTGGCTTTTACGGAAGAGACGAAAAGGACGGAGGAAAGGTACACGTATTTCGGAATTTCTTATAATTTTACCCCTGCCGTCAACCAGGCATTTCTTACAGACCATTTGAATATTAAAAATCGCATAATAAAATCCCAATATCGCTTTGCCCAACCCGGAACCCCACCGTTACGCACTCATTTTCCATTCTATATCCAGTGCTCTTGTGAACGAGCATAGATGGTAATTGCACTACAAAATTACATAAACGATGGGTATATCTATGCACATGCAATATTACCTAACACTAACCTTTCAGAATGTGTCGCAATGGGTTGCCTCTTAAAAGCAATAATCTGTGTAGCAATGCTTTCGCTTTGTAGGACCTGTTGACACTAAGTTTGACCTCTCAATACATTAGCTGGTTTACGCACGAATATTTTTACTGTAAGATCAAATAATATTAAGCGTAGTTTATATAACTGTGACGTCAAAATATGGGATTTTGAGGGTTCTAATGAGTTCATACAATCACTCTCGTGCCTCTTTGCTGCTCTTTGCCAAAAATCTCTCAATTTTCGAATCGAGTGTATAGGAACGATTAAATTTGGAACATATTCTAAAATAGGTCATTAAAAAGAGGTTTAAAGTCAATTACTTCTATGTATACTATGGACGAGCTGTTTAGAACAAAATTTGTGTCAGGGTTCCTGAGTGAGGCGGGAATAAATTTTGAATTTCGAATTGGGAACGTGACGCAGACTTAGATAAATAAGTTAATGAATTTTGACACAGACCTATCTGTATAGACATAACGCGTGTGCTGCATAATCCAGTGCTTTTCGTGATACCAAATTTTTTGTTCCATACAGTCTAGCATACATAAAAGTCATTGGTTTATTCGTACTATGTGCGCTACCGTACCGTTTAACAAAGTTTATAGGCATACAATTATTCAACCCGGCAGAAGGCGCTGCAATCGGGTTATAGGGTTTACTCTCGAAATTTTCCGTGCGGAACCGGGGCAGATCAAGTATTAAAAAATTCAAATATATGACTGAATGTTTTTTTTTTGTTGAACGTGGCTAATGATTAATAATAACATAAACATAACATAACATAAACTCACGCCTATATCCCCGAAGGGGTGGGCAGAGGTGCTAGCACCCACATTTCGCCAGTTTATGTTTAGGTCCCAATGTAATAGGTGGCGAGCCTATTGCAATTAACCGAGCACTTATAAACCTGCGATAAATACACACATAACTTCGAAAAGCATCGAAAAGTCATTGGTGTGTGCCATGGTAAAACCTGGGATCGAACCCGAGACCTCGTCTCAGCAGTCCATTACCCATACCACTAGGCTACCGCGGTTTTTCCATTACCCATACCACTAGGCTACCGCGGTTTTGTTAATAATAGTTACCAAAAATTCCTGTTGTTAATATGAGTCATTTTATTTCATAAATATAGTGTTCGTTAATTATTATTATTGTCCTAGCACGACTATTTTAGGAGCTATTGTATTTTTGATTACTATATTATGTGAGAATTGACCTCCATCGGTCAAGTATTCGGAATATAACTAGTATACCAGTATACACAATTAATAAAAAGCTACCAGCTATTTCAAATATACAGGTTAAATTGTATGTATAGGTACAGTCTAAAAACAAAGTTTAGTTTCATTAAGGTACAACGGGGTGAATAGATCAAGGTATTAATAAATATAAAATGGGCCATTACAAATTTTTGAAAAATTTATTTTAGAATATTGCCAGTACCTAACTAGATATTTAATGTTGTTAAAATCGTGATTAGTTCATATATTTCAATGTAATAATGAACAGAAAAAATATTACCGTTAATTATTTCTTCCGTTCCAGTTCCAGTAATCCGGGTATATTAAAATGTATAAGTTCATATAATAGTTTAGTAAATTATAAATTATTTATGTGCAATTGTTGTGAAAAATATGTTATTGTAGTGCTTAAGTATACCTAAGTACCTAATACAACAATATGTTAAGTTTAATCATTTATCATGTTACTACACTCGCATTAGGATTTCCTGTAATAACGGATGTAAAGTAAGAAATAAATAAATGAAATGAATTTCATTTAAAATGAAATTATTGCAAAATTGATCTGGTCATTTTGTTTCTATTCACCCCGTGTTTTCTATTCAGCCCTTGTTTTCCATCGCCCAGTGTCTTCTATTCACCATGTTTCACCGCCGCGCCACTGCACGATGCTCAACAACGTAGCAATGTAACAAGTAGAGTAGATAACGGGGTGACGGCTATAAGTGATGAAGGCGTGTGGCTGTTCTAAACAGGTAGCTCATGGAAAAATGCTCAGATGACAGCAAAAGGCTCATCTCCTATTACCTAAGTATGTACAATCAAAAAATATATGTGGAATTGGAGTTCGCATTAAGAAGAGAAGATGATATTATTTCGCTTTCAAAACTTTATTACCTATTAAATAAAACAGTTTGGGCAAAGGTATATATTCGATGTATAATATGTGTGTATTTACAAAAAAAAAGTATATAAGTATGTTTATCCGCATTCTGGAACCCATAACATAAGCTAGTTAAACTATGCTTACTTTGGGTCTAGAAAGCGCTGTGTAGAATGTCGTAGAATATTTATAAAAAAAAAAAAAAAAAAGTAGCAAAAAATATTGTTTAACTCATTGTGAAATAAATCTGTTAGTTACTTTATGCCATTGGCAAACTAATGTTGTTAACATTTTTATAGACAGACACTATAAAATAATAAAAACCTTTTTTATCACTTTGGTTAGTAATTCGTATCCGGCCAGATGGTAAACAGACAGCGTTACCTACAACAATTTGAAAATTAGCGAATTTGCAATAGTGTTGGAACTTGACTGTATATAAATCGTATATATTCATAGGATTGAAATTAATTTTATAAAACGTATTTCACATTAGATACCTGATATACGAAAAAAAACTTTGTTTACAAATTTTTTAGACGTCACAAATCTAATATATATATTCTTATCACATACTCCTATCTTACCTATCTTAGGCACATACTCCTTCGAAACGGCTCGACCGATTTTTATTATATTTTTCGTATATTTGGTAGGTATGAAAATAGGTCGTAAATAACATCCTTGCATTTACCTACCTATCATCGTTTTTACTAAAATATCTCAACTTATAGAGCTTATAATGTGCCAAGCAAAATATTATCTAAACACTGACCTCGCAAAATAACTCAAAAACTGATAGCATGAATAATGTCCCCTAATTTTGCCTCAGGGTTGGCCGTTTCTTCACTAACAGTTGGCCAACGTCGCAGCAGCATTGCGCCAACGTCAAACGCTCCACTGCGCCTGCGCGGGCTATACTTTTTTATGCAAGAATAGGGTTGGCCTACATACCCCGTTTTACATTTTTTCATAATAAGATTTAATAACATTTAATAATAACTCTATTTTCTCTGGCAGAGTTTTTGTGGTCAGTATATTTTACACAATGAATTTTACTAACTTTTTTTACTAAATACTTTCTATAAGTGTTTTGTTTTATTTCAAATATTTTTGAGTTTATAATAATAGTTTATTATATTTTTTAGTTTTTATATGATCTAATCGCATTAGTTATAAAAAAACGCGTGTGGCACGAGGCATAATCATTCCACCTAGATACAACATTCAACATTGATGTGAAACGAATCCTTCATGCGAAATATGTAAAAACTGGTAAACATATATTTTAGCATTTAGGTAGATACTTATAGGGGTGTGTGTTGGGTAACCTCCTCGAGTGTCGCTCCGATTCCGATCCCGCTGCAGTCCGGGGGGAACGGAATCGGAGCGGCCGGTACACACTGGGCGGCGGTCAATGGCTTCCCCTTCACCCCTTCATAGGGTTGGCATTGATCGTCGGCCAATACCCAACGTGGCGGGAACACATCGCTCTCCGTACTCCTCTGCTTCCAGAGGAGACAGGATGAGCGATGCTGTTAGTGGTGAGATGGCCCAGGGTCAGCCGGGGTGCGAGGGATATGCTCTATGGGTAACCTTACACCCCGGCGTCTGAAGACCCGAGACGGCATGCGGTTTTAGTCGGTGCAAGCCCGACTTAACCGCCCCCGCTAACCGGCGGGGGGGTATCCGAAGGGATTTCCGCACGATATAAAAAAAAAAAAAAAAAAGGTAGATACTTATAAGTAACAAAACTGTAAGTGTACCGGTTTACAGATTTATCCTAAACAAGTGTAAATTACAATAAATTGGTAGACTTTATCAGGGCTATAGGTGAATATACTTTCATTGTACAGTCATATCAATATTGTTTGAATTTTTTTTTTTATTGATTTCAGATTGTATGAGGTGAAGAGTAAAATAATGGTTGAATCATCAAAAAATCTGTTGAATATGTTTTGAAGCAATTAATATGCTAATTTTACTTGCGAATAGCAATAGTCAACATTTAAAATGGGACTTAAACTCGCGGCAAGTCTAGGAAGAATTCTTTACCAACTGACCTACCTGGATCCTCATTATCCCGAGAAGCGCAGGGTAGTTAAAGAAGACCTTACCCGGCCCCAGTTAGCCTGAACACGATACGTGTTTTTAATCCTACTAATATCCTACTTTCTATCCTACTTCCTATCCTACTTCCTATCCTACTAATATTATAAATGTGAAAGTTTGTGAAAATGTTTGGCTGTTTATTACTCAATCACGCTCTAACGGCTGAACGGATCTGGCTGAAATATGGTACAGAGAGATTATACTGGAATAACATATAGGCTAGTTTATTGGTAAATATTTAATTACCGATAGGTGTATGGGGCCCCACGAATAGGGGCCAAGATATCCTCACCTGTAAGCCGGTAAACCAGCTGGTTAACAGTTGAGACTCTGGCGCAGTCTTTCCTCTCGGAATTAAGAAGTCAGAAAGCAGTTGTTGCTTTAAAACCCGCATGAGCCAAATCTGAAGGAGAAGAAGGACTAAGTGGACCCTGGTCTCCCAAGTGAGAGCCTCGGATGCAACCGGAAAGACAAGGCACACTAAGATAATGATGAAATAAATTTAATTACTGTACATAGAGGTCTTTATCGTTAACAAATGATAACTGATAACGGCAGTGCAAGTACGTGACCAATCTTCGAATAGATGTCACGATTAAAACATGTCTGATAAGAAATTACAAATAAATGATATATTCCATGTAATTATCAGAACTTCTTGGGGTCAACACATTCGGGGTGGCGGCGGCGAGACACGCGCTACCCCTCTCCGGGACCTGATGGGGACACCGTGGTTCCTATACGAGGGGGCCGTCTCAAAGCCGTAGAATGCCCAGGGTCAGCCGGGGTGCGAGGGAATTTAGTGATGTACTTTACATATATGACCCGAGATAGCATGCTAAAGGGCGGTTTAAGCCGGTTGGGGTCAGACCCCAACCGGCTTAAACCGCCCCGCAGAGGCAAGCCACGAGGGTTTTGGGGGAGTTCCGCACAAAAAAAAGGAACACATTAGCCATGTTTTATAAATAGCCTCAATCGATGAGTAATCATAGTACCTATTTCAAATCTCGATACTACCTTAATACTTGTGCCTGGAATCGCTTCTCGTTAATAATGTAATAAGAAATGGTAGTTATTCGTATTCGCCCCACAGTCTCTCAATGGCCAAGTTACTTAAACAACTTTAAATTAATTTACATTCTGTAATTGATCATTGACCTCAGTAGCGTTGTGTGCTGAATGTTGTAGGTTTGTTTCTTACTCAACAAAAGAACCTATGTGACCCCCAAGGTACTGAACTCTTTTATACTCAGTACACACTATGCGAACTTGGTGAATATTCGTTTTCAAAAGAACGTAAATAAACCAGTGGAAAGCAAACTAGTGAAACTCGTCATCATCACGGCACTGTAGTGTATTATACTATACATTCAATTGGATGACATATTTTTGTCCATAGTACATAACTGTATGACGTCCGTCTTTAACCATGTACTGACATGGTTAAAGACGGACTAGCGTGCAGAATTGATCAACGAATCCAAATCGCTTGCGCCCATTCACATGTTCAGTTGATATGTAATGCCGGGTATACACCAAGTGAATGATAACTAACGAACAAAGGTGAATGGAACTTGAATTGAGTGTATGGGACCCCGCTAAGACCTTTAGAGCCAAGCCAACCGCACCTGCTAGGTTGGGATGTCAGATAGTAGTTGACCCCATAAAGCCGTATAAATCAAACCAAAAGGAGGAAAAGGAGTAAGCGGACGCCGGGCTCCAAAGTAAAGGCTAAGATGATGATAATGCTAAACTGAATAGAACAGTGTGGACTTGCGGCGAAGTTAGGCAAGTGGGATTCCTCATTTCCATTTTCAACTCGCAGCTTGCTCAGCAGTGTGCGGTAATGATTGGCGAATCTCATTCGTTAGCGTTCATGCACCTTTGTTCAGTTTATGTGTAGTGTACTCAACATAATATTAACGCAGTATGTGTATACAGCGCTGGAAAAGTAATGTGAGAGCTAGGTTAATAGTTTTTGCCCATATCTAAAGCCTAATGATTTCTCTTTTCCGTCAACTTTTTTTTTATTGGCAACATCTTCCGGCGATGTCAGTATTCATTGCTTTGAACTCCATATTTTATGTAGAGGTAAGTAGAGATGACTGACCCTTGCCAACTGTTAAAGAAAGGAGTAGTAAAATGTAATGTGTGTATCTATATAACATAACTAGCTGATAACTGCGGCTACGCCCGCGTGTACTCAACCAATCATCACTGGTTCTACTTAATCAATTGCAAGCAAACATACCACAGATTTCAAGTCTGACAAAGATGTTTCATATAGGAAAAACCGCATCAATATCCGTTCAGTAGTTTTTGAGGCCATCGCTACAAAATCGTTCAGCGTTCAGAATCGTTCATTTAATATAACACAAGTATTTTTTTAAATATCTAATGTAAAAATTTAAAACTAATTCACAATTTTATAATAGTAATAGCCCACGGATCCGCCCGCGTAGATGATTTGTTTTTCTAGTAATAAATAATGCCTATGTTATACAGTGATAATGTAGCTTTCTAACGGTAAAATATTCTTTGAAATCGGTACAGTAGTTTATTAGTTTATTCGTTACATACAAAAATACAAATCTATCCTCTTTATAATATTAACTAGCGGTCGCCCGCGGCTCCGCCCGCGTGGATGTCGGTTACCGCTGCAAAAAGCCTACCCAGGAAAGACACGGTCAGCAAAATGATTCCCAGGTCAATTCACAGACACCGACAGTAACATTGACGACGCAGTCATTATCCGCAGGCTGCACAGATTGTCTTTCTGTGTATGTTAAGAACTGTTGTTTAGCCCTGAAAAGAACTGTTGGTTAGCCCTGAAAAGAACTGTTGGTTAGCCCTGAAAAGAACTTTTGTTTAGCTCTGAGAAGAACTTTTGCGTAGGTGTAGTTTTAAGAACGAAATCTAAAAAAAATCGCACGAAAATTATTAGACTTCGCGCACGACCGCTGCGTAGGGAGCCGACCTCGCGACAGTCGCGACCATGGATTATTATATACTGAGCCGCGCGGGTACCTTACTCATAGATCTAAACTCCCCTCCCGCACGCGCACCCCCGCCTTGGTGACGCCCACTTCGCAACGGGCCGTGCAGCAGAAATCGTAATATTTTAATTTCGCCATAACTTCAAAACCAAACGTCCAATTTTAATCATTCAAAGACCAAATATTATCTACATAAACTGTACTTAGTGATGAAATAATTTAATTTGATAAGGATTAATAGCATGAGTAAAATAAACGCGTTTAAATGTAGTACAAAAAAAATTCAAGATTTTTAAATAAAAAAATGGTTGTTGTGCCTCACTCGATATAGATAGGTATAGTGTGTCGCGGACTTCTTTGTAGATATTTATAAGATCTACCATTAATTAGAACATTTTATGGATCTATCTTTTATAGTTTAGGCAGCGTACGCAAAATAAGTAACTTTTCTGGTTGATTTTTTACACATTGTGTCCGAAAAACCCAAATATCTTACGGAACCCTATTTTTTTCCAAAATAAAATATAGCCAATGTTACTCGTGGATAATGTAGCTTTCAAATGGTGAAAGAATTTTTAAAATCGGTCCAGTACTTTTTGAGCCTATTCGTTACAACCAAACATACAAACAAACAAAGTTTTCCTCTTTATAATATTAGTGTAGATAGTGTAGATGTAGATGTAGATAGACATTACCTTACATTGCATGCTGTGTTCACAATATAGTCACGCAATGACTTATTTGTAAACTATACAGAAGCTTATAAATAACTCTAAAAAAACTAAACCTAAAAAACAGATAAATATTACATGCGTCATAGAATTTCTCCGCATCAGCACCGACTATACAGTGTATGTAAAAATAAAAATATGGCACAGGGATAGGTTCCTAATGTGAAAAATTAAGTGACCTCGCTTACATGATATTGTCGGAAGTTTACGCGAATATCACACATTGAAATAAAACTATTTTTAACGTATTCTGTCGCGACTTATTTGTTGTTATTTCATTATTTTCACGCCACTAAAAATAGTTTAGTTTCAATGACCTCGCTTATTTTTCATTAATACTAAATGAGTTCAAGACTCGACTATACTTAAAAACTAAAACCTAATTTGTTTTTGATAAAGATTCTGATCGCTGTAATATTATTGAAGTGTTTTTTATTTACCTAGTGTTTCGATCGAATTGCTTTGTCTAGGGTCTCCTGGTCATTCGCAAAATTTTTCATCCGTTCATATTAATATTTTTGTCGACAGAATTGAAAACTTAAACAATTACGTGGGTATTTTTTGAATCGTCAGAAAATATTTACAGATGTGTAGAAATGGTAACCGTGTTGCCAAATAAATTGTTTTTTTCCTTTTAAAAATTGCCAACACGCCTAAAGGAATTTTCACTGCAACAAAATAGAATAGAATATATATTTTAATTCTGTCTTTTTACGAACGAACATTTGGACCGATTTATTTAAGATTTGGCATAGAAATGAGCTGTTATTTCGGCAAATGGTGATCTTCTGCTATAAAGGAGTTCCACGTGGACGTAACAGCGGGTACCAGCTAGTTCTTTATAAATATTCTTAATCTATAAATATAAAAATGAATCGCAAAATGTGTTGGTAAGCGCATAACTCAACAACGCCTGGACCAATTTGCCCAATTCTTTTTTTTAAATGTTCGTTGAAGTCCAAGGATGGTTTTTACGGAGAGGAAAGTTAAAAAAATTGCATAAAAAAAATTACAGGCATGTTTGGGATAAATAGGGGCCACGGGGCGAAGTATGCCACGGGCGAAGCGAATGAGTATAAATTTCGACACATTTAATTATGGTGAATTTGTTTTATCACATTGCAAAATATAAAAGATGGAAATGCTTATATCTTGTGAGTATGATTTACTTAACTTGCTTTGCAACAAAGAGCGAAGTTTCAAACATCTATTATATCGAAATAACTATTATATTTGATTTCAATAGATAAGCAGCCTACGTGATCTAGCGATTCATCACGTGGCTTTTCACGTTTATTAGTTTAGTTTATTTTTCTTTAGGGTCCAACGATGAAGTGAAATGACTCACGATTCCATCATGGGGCACTGTTACAACCTAGGCAGGCCCCAAGAACCCTGGTAGGCTTTCAACACCTCTAGAACCGCAGGTAACTTGGGTATGCAATGTCTCCTAAGTTTGGCAAGGTTTGCGGGAAACATGGCCACCTGTTGGCGCATTGGCCCGCATGTATCATTTTATCTAGACTACCTGTATGGAACACAAAATTTGGTCACTTAGTTAACGGCAACTAACTTGCAACTTTTTTAGCTGTCATCGGTAGAGATGATAAAAGTAAATATCCGATTCATTACTAATCTCTCTCTCTCCTATTCCCGCCTTACCTCCAAACCGCGACAAAATATTTGTTCTAAACAGCTTATTAGGAGCATGCCTATTAGGAAATGGCAGACTTCATTAAAATTTTATGAATATTTTATGATTGCAATACATCTCACAATATTATATTTCATCGTTAAGTCAGAATAGTGATAATTCACAGTTTCTAAGACGTACATGATCTTTATGAAGTCAGAGGTGCGTACGTGACTAAGGATTGTAAGCGAAAGCTTTAAAAGTTTGGCTAACACTGGTCTAAAGTTAGGCTACCCGGTTATACTATACACCCTTATATGTATACAACTATACAAGCTCTACTATACAAACTATAACCCGGTGGCGTACGTAACGGACTGCTGAGACGAGGTCTCGAATTCGATCCCCAGTGGCCCCGGGCACATACCTCTGACTTTTCGTAGTTATGTGTGCATTCATAAATGTTAATTATCCCTCGCTTAATAATGTGCCTGGTAGATGGCAATAGGCTCGCCCCCTATTATATTGGGGCCTCAACATAACTGGCGAATCGTGGGTGCGTAATACACCTCTGCCTGCCCCTTCGGGGGTACAGGCGTGAAGTTATGTTATGTTATATATACTACTAGACAATCATTTTAGGACTAACATCACAGTTCGGGAGTGTGACTGTGAAGAGTAGGTATATAATAAATAATATATAATAAAAATAGATAATTAGAAATAGCGTAAAAAAACTAGTCACTTACCTAATTCCAACTTCCAAATAATAAAACGAATACGCTTTGCATAAATTACCGGTAAAATATTATTAAAAAACACACGAAATTCAGACGAAAACTAAACAAACTAGTGAAAGGTGAATTTTGACCACACGTAAATGACCAATTTGTAACATTATATCTAAAATTATAAAAGAACTCATTAATAATATATGAATATAACTTGATTTTAACATGTGTCTATATTACTAACACTTAATAAGAACGAGATGGTATCTCTATATCTACGTCAACTTAACTCTAAAATACAAATACTAAAATATTTTGCACACATTAAAAATAGACTTTAAAAAAGCGAAAAGCAGTGCTAGTTTCCTTCGTATCATGTTACAGATAGAATAGACAAACAAATCAACTAAATTAAATTCTTGTCTGCCCCTATAATTTCAATTTAATTGGACATATATTCAAACTAATTTTAGTATAGGTACTTATAAACATAACATAACATAACATAAACTCACGCCTATATCCCCGAAGGGGTAGGCCGAGGTGCTAGCACCCACATTTCGCCCATTTTTGTGGGTGCTACTTATAAACTTGCATGGGATATGCTCTATAGGTAACCTTACACCCCGGCGTCTGAAGACCCGAGACGGCGTGCGGTTTTAGTCGGTTCAAGCCCGACATAACCGCCCCCGCTGGCCGGCGGGGAGGTATCCGAAGGTATTTCCGCACAAAAAAAAAAGGTACTTATAAACTAGAGTGATAAACAAAGTTAATGAGTTAATTAGACAGATATATGAAAGGTCAAATGAAGACTTGGTAAGTATCAAAGTATGAGTCCCCAATAAAAATTTCAGGGTCCAAGTCAACCTCATCTGCAAACCGGTACACACCTCTATGCAGGGTTTCCTCTCGGGGTAGGAAGGTCAATGTTATCTATACTATTATAGAACGGAGATATGGCCAAACCTACATAACCAACCGCGGGCATCAGCTAGTGAAAATAAATATTAAATTATGCAAAGAATCAGGATCATTATAATGAAAGACACCTGACAGAATCGTATCCCTCAGATTAATAATAATTTATAGACCAACGAGATAGTGATTAGTTCGCCTAATCTATCCTCCTCTTGTCATACAGTCATGAATAGATAATGCTTTAGAACAAGTACAACAAAAGTCAATATTTATCTTACAAAGTTCAACATATCGCCGCGGCCATCTTAATTATAACTCGCCAAACTACCGTACGGTTAGCAACATAAATCCTCGGCGAAGGACATGTACTTGATAATTTTGTCTTTTTATCAGTTTGGAATGTACATTCTATATTTATATATCTACAATCGCAGTGAATACAACTTTTCATTTTTATATGCTATCGTTTTCTTCTTCATGCGAGGGCCAATGCAGTTGCATCGAAAGGAGCCCGTTCGATCTAATTGGATTGGCATCTCGCAATTTGGAACCCGGGGTCCGCTCCCCTACCTACTCCTCCTTTCCATTTTCTCGCTCGAACCTATATATTTCGTATAAGATAGACGTATTACAGTTACACATTTAAGGGATTTAAGGCCTATTTTTGTCTACCAGACACACTTTTGTCACCGAGATTTTTTTCTCAGTCCGGGAATCGTAACCCACGATCGCCAAATTTTTAAAAACATAAGCGTACATTTCAAAACATTTTTATAAAAAAACCGCTGATATATTTAGAAACTTATTCACACATCACAAAGCCAGTTTAAATATTTCAAAAGCGGCTTGTTATCTATAAATTTTAAAGTATCCCGCAATTACTTCTGTGTATACTACAGGACTGGCTATACGTAATAAAAAATTGGTATTATGAAAGACCACAACATAACCAATAACTTTTTGTAATTGTCATACAGATGCCATTACAAAATGGCACACTATGCCTATAAATATGGAATGGAATCTCTACGATGTAGTATCTGGGTCGGGAACCCCTTCGAACGCATAACTTTTTTGTCCTAATTTACTGACTAGAATGAAATTTAAAGGCATAACAATACTCTGGCATGACGATATTATGGCGTACTATTTCTTTAGGCATAACCATCATTTAGACTAATACACTTTGGCCCAATTTTAAATCGCATAAACTTATAAAGCATAATATTATTTTTTCGCATAACAGTTTGCAACGTGTAAATATCAAAAGGTTTGATCAGATATAGTCGGTATTTTTGTTTACTATCTTATTAATGACTGTTGATACCAGCATCAGGATTAACACCCCGACTCAGACAGATGACGTTAGAAGGTTAACCAACCACATTAACCTTCGTGTTTTTTTTAACCTCACAGAAATACGAGCCCCTGCGGTGCTCCGTCCAGTTTTTTTGAAAGTCCTAAATATTTGTGGAATATACCTTCGCTAAAAATAATAAAATAAAAATAGCATCTACCACCATGTAAAACGCATATGTATTTGGTTAGAGCAACACAAGGATGTGTTATAAATGACTGTTGATACCAACATCAGGATTAACACCCCGACTCAAAGAAGTCCGACTCGGATAGATTAGGTTAGAAAGTTAACCTTCGTGGTATTTTTAACCACACAGAAATAGGCTCCGTCAAGATCTTTTTAACGTCCTAAATAGTTTTATGTTGATAGACATTATGCAACAGTGTCATTCTGCGATTTTGAATATTATTAAATATTATTATGCTTATAATTATGGCTATTATTACAATTTATGGAGAATGATTATTATGCGTTATGATCGATAGGACAAATGAAAGTATGCCATACTAAATTATGACATTAATTGTTTTGCGTTCCAATAGGGACGATATTCGAGCTAGTAGTAGGTATACATAGAAATCAATAGTATCCCGAAATGAAATGAAAATATTTAATCATGTAGATCCCAATTTTAATCAGATCTGTCTTTTTTCGGTATTTTTAATTGATTAAAAAACTGAAGGTAGTTTCTCAGGTATATACGACCATTTTTTTACATGGTGTTATCTAACTTTATAAAGATCTTAACTTTGTATTTTCTTAATAAATATTCATATGAATAGTATAAAAATTTCGTAATTCATGATTACTAATAAGACATGGTTGTAGTTGTATATATTTCGGAAAAACCCAACTATTTTCATATTTACACTCCAAACAGATCAGTTTCAAAATTGGTCAAGAGGTGAGGTCGAGGAAATTCTACACCGCGGTTTCTAGACCCAAAGTAAGCTTAGTTGACTAGCTTGAGTTATGGGTTCTAGAATGCGGATAATCATACTTAGATATATTTTTGTTAAAACCTACATATTATAAATAGAAACACTCAGATCCATGCAAATATATATATTCATGTAAACAAATACTTGCACTGAGCGGGTATCGAACCCATTATGTGAATATAATATCGAACCTATAGTATACTGAGCATTGGACTTAGCATTCGATTACTCAGTATACTATTCGTGTAAGCCCCCTCTCTTATCCTTTGCCGGTCAGAGGCATGACTGAATGGCTAGGGCTTACTTACTTCCCCGACAATACAGGCAGACGGGAAGTAACAAAATTTCATCATTCCATGTAGCCGTTTTTGTGTAGTTAAACAAATATACTAACACACTTTCTTGTTTTAGGGTTCCGTAGCCAAATGGCAAAAAACGGAACCCTTATAGATTCGTCATGTCTGTCCGTCCGTATATCACGGCCACTTTTTTCTGAAACTATAAGAACTATGCTGTTGAAACTTTGCAAGGAGATGTATTCGGTGTACCGCATTAAGATTTTCACACAAAAATGGAAGTAGTAGAAGACTTCATTAAAGTAATAGAACAATAATTTGTGGGGGACCCCATACTTAGAACTGAAAGTCAAAATTTTAGTTTTCATCAAACCCAATACGTGTGTGGGATGTATAGGCCTTTAAAAATGATATTGAGGTTTCTAATATCATTTTTTTCTAAACTGAATAGTTTGCGCGAGCGACACTTCCAAAATGGTAAAATGTGCCCCCCCCCCCCCCCCTGTAACTTAAAAAAATCTATGATGTACATTACCGTGTAAACTTCCACCGAAAATTGGTTTGAACGAGATCTAGTTAGTAGTTTTTTTTTAATACGTCACCGCAATTTACCTTTCATTCAATCAACTTAAATAAATAAATTAAAAAAATCATTATTATTACGCTTTTTAATATTGGTTAGGATTGCAGGTGATTTATGTTGCAAACTGTACTTGTCTAATGTATTCGCATCTTCGACAGACTTTATGCAGTATTGCAGACTTAACTAAGATGTAATAATGGATATTATATCATTGTTAGAGATAGCATAATGGATAATTCTTTATTGTACATCAATATCAATAACAGACATAAGTATAAACAATATCTACCTACATTAATATATTGTTAACTACGCTGGAGAGAATTTGTCATATCTGGGGCCCGATTCTGTAATGCTATATTTTCAAAACGCGATTAGAAAGAAAATCGTAAGAAGGTCTGGTATTCCTTATGATCTGTGAAAACAAAACCTACTTACGTTATCGTGACGTTGTTAAATCTTCAACATCACTCATACGTCCTGGCCACGGAAAATTCGCTATAGCGAAAATTCGCGCGGCGCGACCGGCGGCGCGTCTTGCGAATGAATCAAATGTATGGAAATGTTAGATTCAATTGGATTCTGAAATTGTAATTTTAAAATTTTTCGTAAGTTTTAAACTCACTCGTTTTAAAAGCGTAATTTTACCGGAGTCCGGACCCGAATCATATTTAAATATCTTTCGTAACGTAACATTGACATGATAATATGTAGTATACCTACGAATATCGAAATGTAACATTACATTTAGTCATGTCGTCACATAATAACATGACTAAATACAGAAAAATACTTAAGTATCTACCTACATTAATTGTATTGAGTCTCTCCCGGACCCCCTCAGCCGCCTCCTTCTCGAACATTATTGGCTCACTGAAGGAGGCGGCGGCTGCTCACGCGCTCGAACTCCGGGAGTCCACTTATTGTTTTGATTGGCATGTTGGCTTTTCCGGGAGTGACTGCAGTCTGGCCTCCCAACCTCGAGAGGAAAGCCTGCACCAGAAACTCGCCTGTTGTTTAACAAGCTACCGACTAGCAACTGACGTTGGCTTAGGCCCTGTACATCACCTATATGTGCTAAGAAAAGCATGGCATACTAATTAAGAAAGCCATTTGCTACGTGAAAAACGCCGGCACCTCATATATCTTAGACTACCTCTAAAACCTGTTCGAACTACTATAGATGATGTAACAAAACTTAGACAAACAGCTGAATCCGCTTGACACCAGCTATTCTTAAATATTTACATAATATAAGATAGATAGAACTAATAAGACGTACATTTAGTAACCGTAACCACAGTAGAGATGGTCAAAAAACAGTTATGTAAGACGGTTTGTACGACCTTCAACTCCAAAATAATTATGCACAGAAGAGTGTGAATTTAATGAGTATAGTAAATATATGCAATGACTTTTGTTTTACTACTAGACGGACTGTACGAAACAAAAAAATAGTATCGCAAATAATGATTTCTACGTATACTAGACCAGCTTTTCAGAACAAAAAAATGGCGTAGATTTTTGTATTCCACAGTAGTCAACTTTGGCGCCACTGTTTGTTGCTGTCATAGCCACATAGTATATTAAATTTATTTTATGAGATCGTCAGCTGTCATCTGTAAAGTAATGTAATGGCGCCAAAATTAAAATCAACGTATTTTATAAAATTTCTTGGAAATATACTTAATAATTGTTTCAAACCGTGTGATAAATGTTTTGGAGGTTGAGTTAGGTAAGTAATTAGCTTTCTTTTACATATTTTGATAGAGTGTGAGGAGGGAGGGAGAGAGTGTGGGGATGATATTATCTAGAAAGACATGTAAAAAAGTGATTTAACCAACCTAGTCATCTAAATAAAAGTATGTTTGAAAATTTTTAACACTTCTGGAAATTTGTTCCAGAAGTGTTAAAAATTTTCAAACATACTTTTATCACTAACTTCGCACATATCTTGGGTAACATGAAATATGTCTGCCATAATTTTCGCGTCTTCATAAATTTATGACAGCTAAACTAACTCAAAGTGAGGTGTAATAACAAAACGTAACATGACAATTTTTTTCCATAAAGCTGGACTGGGATGCATTGAAAACCTTATATAAAAAAAAATCTTCCATCAATGTCCCTCAAGTATAGTGATTATTTTCATATATGCCAATAATTTAATGACACGTCTAACTGTTAAGGTTAATTGCTTGAACTTGTACTGATAACCTTTAATTTTTGTCAAGAAATTAGGTCTCGATAACTAACTATAAACATTGACTTTGTACATTGTAACTTTGACGTTCTGGTCTTTTTTTTTCTTTTCTTTTTTTAATATCAATCATTGTCAGGGAGCACCTGCCTCAGTTTCGTTCATAGTTCATTTTCGTTGTTCATTACCACGTGTTTGCGAATTACAAAAAAGCACAAAAAAAAGAAAAAAAAATATTTTCAAGTGGTGGTGCAAAAATTTACCTATGAGGTAGGTACCTAAAGTCTCAACATAGACTTAGGGTCATCCAAACGCAAAAGAAACGGTCATTTGCTTTCCTGTCTATAAAAATCAAATTGGTGTTTAACAAATACATAATGAATGTGTACAGTATATGTATCAAAAAAGCAAGCATTAATATGTTTGTCTGTCCTCCGAAACTCTGAAGTGTCCGAAGAGCCTGGGCCAGTTTTGATGGGTTTTTGACTGGCAAATGTTATAACGCGTAATTTAGGCTACTTTTATGTTATAAAAAGCTTAAGAGATCCGCGTAAAAAAAAAACTTAAATGTCACGGGCGAAGTCGCGATCATATCTAGTATAACAAATATAAAAAATGCGTTCAAATTATGTATTTGCTCTCCGTTCTTTTAGCTATATGACGAAACATACAAGTTTAGTGCATTCTTGACCTGAAGCCCTTTCGTTGAGCACAATTAGTCGTAGTGCATCATGCTCCTGGGAGCCTAGACAAAGTGACATTCTACTAGTGGAATTGCTTCGAAGCGAACCTTCATAGTCCCAAATGTATGAGAGTGACATTATTTGCTACACGTGACATATCGACAAATAAAGTCACTCCCATACATATCAGACTTTTGAAGGTTTCCTGCGAAGCGATTCCACTAGTAGAATCTCACTTTGTCTAGACCTCCTGGTACCTATACCCTAAAAGATACACTTTTACTGCCTACGTGACATGGTTGCATAGATACTCTGGTACGCAAACATTTCCTTACCTAAGTTATAAATAAATAGTTTTACCTACATACCTACTTATAAATGAATTTATGCGTATATAAAACAAGTTTTCTCCGCGATTTCAAACAATTAATTAATTAGCTAAATCCTTTTAGTAAATACTTCGATTGATAAACCGCATTACATTGAGTCGCTCGTTGGGCAGACACAGATTATATTATATAATATCAATGATTTCAAATGTAGAACACAACTCATCATTATTTCAAGTTTAAAAATAAAATTTCATGCAATCACTTTCAAACTCAGAACATACAACGCACATTTTTTGTTCCATTTGAAATTAAAACTAACAGGCCAATAATTTCAAACATAGAACATGACTATGACATATTCAATCAATTTTAAAATTAAAACTCACAGGTAAAGATTTCAAACGTAGAAAATGACTCATTTTCAGTTAAAACACCCAAAACATAAGTTTTAGTCAAACATCGTCACCTTTAATTGGATACATAACATTCGCATTTTAGAGGCACCTTAATAGTTCATAGGTTGTCGTACAGGTTTTACAAGTGACCAGATTATATGTAGTATCAATAAAATATTTATAATTACATTAAAAGCGACAGATATTTTTCACGAATAAATAGGTTTAATCGAAATCGCATTTTGCGATCGATATTTTCGTATAACCATTGTAACTCGAATGGATTTCGAATGTCACGCAGAAATGAGAACTACTTTACTAGCTGCTTTAACCTCTCTGTTATATCTATAGAACTACCATAGCAGAAAAAACATTATAAATAAAATATTATTCATAGTAGGATAATATTTGCAAAAAAAACTTTACATGTCCTGACAAATATTATAAATGCGAAAGTAAGATTGTTTATATGTTTTTGATTCAATCACTCTAAAACGGTTGCAAGGATTTGGCTAACATTTTTGTACATATGTAGTGTAAGATCGGAAATAGGAAATATTTTATTTTTTATTCCGGGAATAGGTTCCTGTAATGATTTCCAGAATATACAAAATAATAGCAACATTTTGTGCAGAAATTTGAGCAGATTTAAGTAAACATAATTATCGTTATAAACATATTCTAAATATAGCTTCATTATTTATTTTTATGGCTCTCTAGATCGATGATATTAATGACTATTCTGTTTATAATGACGAGATCACAAAAGATGCTTTATTTAGAGTGTAACATGTAATATTTAATTGAAATAATTAAATAACTATTAATATGGCAACTATACACAAAACGAGTACAACCCTAAGTTAAAGTTTTATTTATGGATATAGAGCTTTATCGACAGCATATTAAAAATCAACTAATTTGTTAATTAGGAGTACATAATCTGTAAGTCAATAAAATCTATGCATAATTAATTTTGCTTAATAACCTATTTGCCTAAGCTACGAAGTTTCACGGTAAAACTTATAGAATTATTATTGTTGAACTATTATGTTTATGATATAGCAAATGACAAACAATCTGTGAATGAAGTCTATTAGTGGACTCGTTAAAAGATTTAGCTGCTTGTAAGCCCTGACAAAAGTTACTTTATAATATGGTAATATATTTATAAACTCAGAGATAGTAAGAAGTAGTAAGAAGTCATTTTCAGGATTAAAGTAATATATATGTCCTATTCCCGGCCGTACTCCACCTGTGTGCTAAATTTCAGTTAAATCATATTTCACACATAATTTAATTATTATTTTATTATCATTTCCTTTATTTAAGTTTAAATACATATCAATTATATTTTTAAATACATTCTATATATATAAAAAAAAACAAATTATTATTTTTAGGTCAAGTTAGATATTGAAACAACCTGTATTACTATTATAAAAACTAGAATGCTTTATTTCGAGATGTATTTGTTAAGTTATACATTTAAATATGAAAACATATACAAACAAATAAATTATTGTTGTAACTAAATCAAGATGATGATTATTTAGACGTATATACAAATATATCAAAATAAGTCACTTCTAATGCCTGTTAGAAAACAATACAGAACATTGTAGACAGACAGAAATATTTTCTTGTTGCATATAAGTTCAAAATCATAAAATATCCACATCTGATTTTAAAATCAATGTTTGAATATCTAGGCTACACTCAATTCGTCTCAATCAAACGTTTAACAACCAGATAGGTAATGCCCGATTGCGTTTTTATTTACAAACACTGTTTAATTAAGTAATTGCTTAACTATCTCGTTGGGTAACAATCAAGTCGGCCAAACTGATCTAACGACTTGTTAATGTTTCACGATCGAGCGAATTCGAAACGAGTTACGATAGTAGTGCTTATAGGTGTCAAATGTCAGCCAATTTTTTCGTTACAAATAAAAAGTAAGTTAATATTTTAAAGGCAGCCTGTTTCATACATATTTAAATGAAAATAAATAATACTCTCTCTGTGTAATTTATTTACGATTTCGTCGAACTCAAAAACAAATATTAAATGTACAAAAAATTTGCGCAACGCAATCAAGTCTCACATATGACCTTCTTGATCAGATATAAAACCATTAAATAAAATTGTACCTAAAAAAACCAGACTAGTATATTTACACGTTCAGTATAAATAAGTAGACATAATTATGTACGTTGCACTTAACGTATACGTTTATATTCTAATAAATAAGGCACCTAGAACGGATATTTCGACAAAAATCCTTCGTAACTTTCAGTTTTGTTTCCGAGTTGCATAACTTACCGTGTGTAAGGGTTAATGGAAGGGAGGGCCTGGGGCACTGACGTAGAGATAAGCACTAATTAAGCACTTTTTGGACATGCACATAATCCGTCATTTAGCGAATGAGCACAATTTTTTAGTTCAAGCACACTCGCGACACAATTTTCTCCGAAAGAGAGGAAAACTATTGCCGCGCGGCGCGGGCTGCGCTTGCGACGGTCTGCGGGCGACTGGCGAGCGCGAGTGCCCCCACACGATAAAACCTTCGCTTTTCAAGAGTGGGGCGAGAACGGCTTTTTGAAAATCGCTACCTGTTGTCCAAATCCCGTTTCCCGTTGCAATGGATTTTTCAGCTCGACAGTGTGACGAAATTTTACTTATTGATAGCTATCATTCTTATTTTGAATTATTTATATCCTCGGTAGTGGTCGTAGGGAGTACGACCCGAAAGGACCCCGAAGTTGTCAGGTTCAGTACTATTACTACATAATATAACACTGCTTGATCTAGAAATCAAACCAAAGTTATTTGTTCTATAATAACAATATTGTGAGACACATACCTACCAGCACCTTCGGGGAGAAAATCAACCTCACCAGTTGGTGCACCTGCTAAACAATGGATGAAGCTCTGGTGCAGGCTTTCCTCTAGGGATCGGAAGGTTCCCGAGGGGCCATCTCAACCGGAGATCGCCCTGGGTGCCGGAGATGCGAGGGAAATGCCTTATGGGCATCTGAATCCGAGACGGCGTGCGGTTTTAGTCGGTTCAAGTGACATAACCTCCCACGCTGGCCGGCGGGGCGGTATATAATCGGATTTCCACACGAAAATAAAAGGATTTGTAAGGTTGTTAAACGATAATCGCTCTCGTAAAAGACAACAAAGCCATATAAAAGCGAACTCCGGGCTCCAACATCTAAATTTAGGAAGCTAGGAAGACAATAAATATCACACAACAATATCTAGACCCAAACTAAGCCTAGAACAAATTTACCTACTACCTACTAATTAACTTATTTTTTTGATAAATATACTGTAGCGCCATAGCTAGTGGTGTCGCTAAAAATAAGAGCATAATGAACTTTTAATGGATTTTATTTTCATATGAACTCGATTCAAGTACATTTTCAAGGCAAGCGGTTTATTTTAATTCCTCTGCAAGCCAAATACTACTAGTACTACTAGATATTGAAGGCGGAGGATCGGGTGCAATGGCCTGCATTGGGAGAGGCCTATGTCCATCAATGGACTGCAATAGGGCTCTCGCTTCTCTATTTCAATCAATAAATAGCAAATACTAATTTATTGATTGAAATAGAGAAGCAGCGCGAATATTTAATTCATATAATATGTATGGCAGAATCGTCCAAATGCCCGTGTGACTTCTAGGGTTAATTACCGTTAAATAACCCGAAAAGTCACACGAGCCGCATAGTATACGGCCACAGATGTTACCTGTAAACTTTTTAGTATTATATCGTTCATTGTACAGTCAACGCAACGCAACATAAGTTGCTTAACACTAAAATATTAACTAACCTTATTTCCATTGGAATACATGCATCAATAATTGTTGTAGAAGTGATTTTATAGATCCTCGGCGGACTAAGTTAATATAATTCAAGTTTTATTTATTATTTTTTGTGAAGCTATGGTGATAAATAAATAAGAATTTGTTAATCTACTTTTGTCGTAGACTGTACCAAAGACTACATTCATAAATCATCACAGTAGAAAGGATTTTTAGATTAAAAAAAAATAGTTAGTCCGCGTCTTGGGTGTATGGGACCCCACCAAGACCTACGGGACCAAGCAAACCTCACTTACAAGCCGGTACACCGGCTGATTAACGGACGAGGCCACTCCCAGAAAAGCCGTATAAGCCGGAAGACATGAGAAAAAAGAGTAAGTGAACCCCGGACTTCCATCTATAAGTCTCGAATACCACCAGGAATAAAAAAACAGCCAAGTGCGAGTCGGACTCGCCCATTAAGGGTTCCGTAGCAGCAAGTAACATAATAATGTGTTTTTTTTATAATCTTTATATTTGAGTGGATTATATTTATGACGTATTAAAAAAACTACTTACTAGATCTAATTCAAACCAATTATCGGTGGAAGTTTACATGGTAATTAATGTACATCATATATTTTTTTTAGTTTTATCATTCTCTTATTTTAGAAGTTATAGGGGGGCACTAATTTTACCACTTTGGAAGTGTCTCTCGCGCAAACTATTCAGTTAAGAAAAAATCGATATTAGAAACTCAATATCACTTTTGAAGACTTATCCATAGATACCACACACGTATGGGTTTGATGAAAAAAAAATATTGAGTTTCAGTTCTGTGTGTGGGGAGGGGAACCCCCAAAATTTATTGTTTTTTTTTTCTAACTTTGTGTGAAAATCCTAATGCGGTTCACAGAATACATCTACTTACCAAGTTTCAACAGCCTAGTTCTTACACATTAACAAAAAAGTGGCTGTTACATACGGACGGACAGACAGACAGACATGACGAATCTATAAGGGTTCCGTTTTTTGCCATTTGGCAACGGAACCCTAAAAATGATGATGATAATGTTATCTTTAAAATTTTTAGCATTATATTACCCTCATTGTACCAAAAACTACATTCCTAAATCATCATAGTTGGAAAGATTTCTTGATAAATGTGTTTCACTTGATACAGCTCCCGTTTACCCTTTGTCTTCATGCACTACGAGTATTGATATGATAAATTGTCTCATTTAAAAAAAAAAACAATAACGGCATGAACCAAGTAGCGTGTAATCGTAAATGTAAATGTAATGTAAAAGTAAATGTAATTGAAAGTTGCCATAACATTAGTACGGTTAGCGTAAAAGTAGACGATCATTTTTAGATTTTAAAATTTACTTTTCAGCAAAGTAAGGTACAGTATGCGCGCGAGTTGTATTTAACTTGCTCAGGGATCGTATATTATGTCTTAATGAAAATGCTATTTAATTACTAAGTGGTCCATAATAAAATATTATAAAAAATTTTGTAAGGATATTTAAGTTGGAAATCTTCATTCTTCATTCATTCTTCATCTTCAATCTTCATCTACTTTTGAGGTTGACTGTACATAAAGGGCATACTAAAAACAGTGTGTTATTAAATCATACCCTACTTACGAAATCTTAGATTAAACCGTAAGATAACGATGATATTCATTATATTCATATCTTAACTTCGTCATATCTGTTCTCAGAATAAACTGGAAAAACCGATCCAACATTTTTTCTGCAGATCCATGTATTCATTTTTGTATAGCGAAGGCGAATAAATTTATTAAAGTGTCCACAGGATGCTTAATCACTTCTCTCTCGATAAAAATGTATTCATTTATAATTAATTTCTAGTGTTTTGAAGAAGATATATCATTTAAAAATGAAACGTAAAAAACTGCTTCTCAGGACTGAACTCATAATACAGTGGAAATTAAATTCAGATTAAATGAAACCACCTTCGAAATCTAAGACACATCTACATACGTATACATAAATACATATACATAAATACATACAATATAGTTTCATATGGTGTATGGAGTTCTACCGAGATCTTCGGAGCTAGGGCTGAGTGAGCAACAAACATTGACATATTTAAACATCTTTACAAACTTTCGCATTTTTCTTGTAAATAGTTTTTTATTTAATTAATTAATTTTTAAGAATTCCGACGAGTTCTATCAGCTCCTATGTTGCTTGAAACCGGTATTAACCATATTCATATAAATTATTATTTTCCACTGTTATAATATCAATTAATATTTAAAAATATTCTAGAATAAATTACATAGCGCCATACAAATAACACTATATAGATCCGGTAGCTTCGTGGTTAAGGAACCAACCTCATAATCGAGAGGTCCCGAATTCGAATCCGTACCATTACACTACCGACGACGTGAACCCACTCCTAACAGAAGCTTAGCTGGATGTGTCAGGGGAAAAGGATTATTTTGCTATGTTTAGTATTCAATGACATTTTAAACTAATTAGTATTAGTATACTAATTAGTTTAAAATGTTCGGAAAAGTAAACAACCCGTCCTGGATGTTGAATTTTTCTGAATTTAATCTATGTTAAGTATATTTATCCGTTTCTGGAACCCATATTGTAGTTATTATATTTAGTTTGGGTCTCGGTCTAGATTGTGCTATGTAAAATTCCTTAGAAATTTTTATATATTTATTTAATACTATTTTAACGGATTCTATGAAAAAATATTTTGTGCTTTCTTTTACGCTGTTTCTGTTATTCAATAAAAAAACATGTTTTTACTTCTATGTACCCATGTAAACTTTGTAGTAAATGTTATAGTTTGTAAGCATAACTTATTACTTATTAGCATATGTAATTTTTAAAATTTCAGTTTAATGAAAAGGCAAAATATCGTTATTCTACTGTTATATCCAGTAGAAACATTTCAGCCGTCAGAAAATAGTATTTTTATGGATAACATAGACAACAAACATGCTCCCTACAAAAGACTTCAACGGGAGTCCTTCATGTACGTAGTAATCAATTATAATATTATATTAATAATAAGTGATACATTAATATATTTGAAGATTATAAAATAATCTACAAAATAAATAAATAATTAAATTAACCCGCCCCTCACCGTACCCGGTGCAAAGGTGCGCAATACGCTGGCTGCATTGCCATTGAATAGCGATGGCTAACCTTCGCACCAGATACGCATTTGAATGCATTTGAATTATACTACTAGACAAGCTGTTTAGTACAATAATTGTGTCACAGAGTGACCTGGGTGAGGCGGGAATGAATTTTGAATTTCAAATTCGGACGGGAACTACATAAATGAGTTAATGAATTTTGATACCTATCTGTATAAGCATAGCGCGACTTTTTGTAATGCCATCTATATGACAGCTACAAGTTGAGTTGCTGGTCAAGTAGTAGTTGTTCCGCAATGTATTGTCAGTCTAATGGTATATATTGAACTCATTGGTTGATATCCATTCTCATTTCCAATTATGTGATTTGATGATTTCCGCTCGTCTCTAATTCCGCTCCCCTAAAGATCTTGGTGGGGTCTTATGGTCTTATACACCCCAATACAACACGATCCAATTACCCTAACCTACACATGGTGGCAGAACTAGAACTACCAACAAAATTTAGATTGAAATCGAATTAAATGCTTTCCTGTTTACGTATATACAATGTAACTTAATGCCTGATAATATCGAGATTGAGTATAATTTATACGAATTATATCGATATAAGTATCGCAAATGACTTATGTGGATCAAGGTTACATTGTAAAATAAATTTAGGCTAATGAGACAAATGCAATTTGATTACCTTTATTTAATGCTCACAAAACCAACGGAAATAGTCGATTTGGTTTAAATAATTCGAGATATCGGTTAGGTACGAGTTATTAGTGATTATTTATGAACCTTGAATTGAAACATTTATTTCTTCTTCATATTAAACTTGAAAACAAAAACATGGTCTTTTTGTAAAGGAGCAAACGTTTAGGGTCAAGAAAAAAAATAGTAGTATTGTAAAAAGTACAAAAAATGCATATTTAAAAATATTAAATATCTAGGAATAAAAACAAACTATAAAAATTATAAAAAGAACAGTTTTCTTTTAATTTTTTTCATGCTTCTTGTTATATTTATGTATTATATTGTTATTTATAAAATGTATTATATCTCTGTGGCTTGTATTGGATCGTATTGGATTGTACAGTAAAGCTAGCTTTTCTTAAACGAGCAAACAGAGAGGGTCTATACAGATTTTCGGAAAGCATTTAATCGTGTAGATCATAAAATATTGCTGGAAAAACTAGCTTTCAATGGCATTCGCCGTAATCATTGGAGATGGTATAAATCTTATATCACAAATAGAACACAAAAAGATGCCATCAATGGATACGAATCTGAAACGACACTAACTAACTTAATATAATCTAACCTAATCTAATCTAACCTAATCTAATCTAACGTAATTTAACACTACTACCGTCAAACAGATGTTTTACTCTTAACCTTTATGATATTTATGTATTTATCATACTTGTGGTAAAGTGGCGCAGTGGCGCTGTGGATGTCAACATTATTATGTTATCGCTCAACTATCTTAAGCCTTTTTATTATGATGTTGTTTTTTTATCCAATAAAGAATTTAAAAAAAAGTATTTTTTAAATTACCCGAAGATGCCAAAACATTAAACGTCCTCCTAAGGGCAACACAAACACGATACGACATTACAACGTGCCACGACGCGGTAGTTAATCTTTAAAAATGGACCGCTTTAGACGTATTCTACTCCTACTATTATTAAAGAGATGCACAAAGAAAAAACTGATACACAGAAGATACTAATTACATCCATTTCTTTCAATTAGGAATGACGGCAGTGCGTCGTAGCACGACGCGTTGTCTAACATGTTTATGTATAAGAGTGCTAAAGTGTATCCCGGTTGCATCCGAGGCTTCATGAAGGCAAATTTAATTATTAGTTACATAGTAGTTAATCTGCAGCTTAGATAAAACAAAACTATGCACTCGATCATAATCTAACTAATGAACGTCTAAAAATATATTTTAAGCGCCTGCGAGTGACTCGAAGTGGCTCTCCACAAATCCGAGGCTATGTGTTTTCACGGGCCTCGGAGGGGGCCACCTGCGGGAACCAGCATAACCGTTGGGAGCGTAAGCATCGGCGTCGAGCTCACGATGAAGTACCTTGAGCTCGTACTCGATAGCCGATTGGACATCGGACCTCATCTGCGAAGTCTGGTCCCGAAACTGAGACACTGAGAACTGACCTGGAAGCGAGAGCCCTTGCGTCGCTGTACCAATGGCGCAAGGAGGCGCTGGAGCGGGGCCATAGGCCGGAGCGCCAAGAAATCAGGGCTCAGGGGTCCCAGCTCCGCCGGAAACTCATGGAGATATGGAGGATGCGACTTGAGCAACCAAGCTGGGGGGAATCCACAAGGCATCCACAGTGCTGGCACCACAGTGACCTCTCCTACCGGATGTGCCAGATATTTACCGGACACGGGTGCTTCAGTAAGTATCTATGACGCATCCAGCGGGAGACAACGCCGCAGTGCCAGCACTGCGAGGATCCTGGTGAAGACACGGCGCTCCATGCGTTGGGGGAGTGCCGTGCGACGACGAGTCAACGCCGGGATCTCGTTGCGGTACTGAGCGTGGACGTTCTGTCGCTGTAGACCATGGTGAGGGCATGGTATATAAAAAAAAAACAAAAGCGCCTGCGAGTAAAGAATCAGACAGTAAAAGCTTGTAGCTAATCATTTTCAATTGCTAATAATTTATAAATTTATGAATTTGTCCTTTTTTGAGACTGGCTGTCCAACTTATGTAATGTTATGTATTTTTCTATTTCATAAAATAATCTCTCTCGAAATTTAACACGTTCGCTGCGGCAACGCTGGAACTAAACTTTCAGCTAAGAGCTTAATCCAATGCGATAGAGATTCTGTAGTATTCAAGTCCGGAAGGAATAAGGAAGGTCCTGAATTCGACTCTCAGCTGAAGGTTAGCTTATTCTCATAGCTTTAAAATTCAAATATTATCTTTTTAATATCTTACTTAAATAATTATTTTTAATCCAGGAAGCTAGTGTATTAAGGAAGTATGGTCAAATTGCCTAGATATATTTTCTCACAATTTAGTTGACGTGGGTGTAAAGTGACAGAGAATTTAATGACGTCATAAACGGTCGAGTTAAAGAGAATTGACACTATGGTCAAGATGTCTACGTTACCATTTGTTTGCTATACGTTGATTGCACACCTACGTCTACAGTAGCCATCACGAAATTTGCCCGCTGTGTCGCCATTTTGTAATATTGAAACTTATAAAAAGTATGTGATAATCAATTTCTATTAAATAGGGAGCATTATTATTCGCATTTTGTAAGATTTCAATGCTATTATTAAATTAGATTGTAATGAGTTTATCATGGATCCCATCATGAAATCTTAGGATAGGATACACTTTATTGTACAATCAGCGAAAGAAGTAAGTTAATTATCTTAGCTCTTAAACCTTTCATAAAATAGTAAACAAAACATGCATTAAACTAGTGACAAAATGAAGGGATATAAAAAGCAAACAAAATTTGGGTGCTTTTCAACTGGTTATTATTAAGAAAACGGTTTTCCAGCAATATAAAAACAGTTGAATATCTAGTTTCGAGATGAAAATCGTCATGATTATTAACTAAACAAAAATAATAAAGCAAAAATGTTAAATAAAGACAATATGAAATTTCGCCCAGGCTTTTTGAATAATGCGGTATAAGTTTGGATGTAATGCAACGACGGAAGATACCGTCTATAATTTTTCAACCTCAAAGTGTTTCGTAAAATCCTGAAAATATCAAAGCGCTACGATTTTTTTTTTCTTAGTGTTCAAATTTGTCGTTTGAACCAAAAATAAATATTCTATGACATTCTCGGTATCTACAACCTCCAACTCAATATTTTACTAAAAATAATGCAAATTTTGGCCTGGATTGTTTGCTCGAAGGAGCTTCTACGCCGAGTCTAGGCTGACTAGTTTGGCAGAGAATCTTCAGAAACAATTAGGAACAAAATATGTCAGAGCCCTTTCATATCGTAGCAGATCATACAAGTTATAACATAACATAACTTCACGCCTGTATCCCCGAAGGGGTAGGCAGAGGTGTATTACACACCCAAGATTCACCAGTTATACTTCTTCGATATCACATTTTCATTATTTCTAAAACGTTTCATAAAATTAATAAATTTTTAAAATAATCAAAGACATATTTAGATACGGATCGAATAAAGCACGTCATTTTTTAAGTTGTTAATAATGTGACATTCAATTAAAATATGCCTTATGAGGCCGTTCATGAATTTCAGTAATATTTTGTGTCTCTTTATACAATTTTAATGATTTAAGTAATTAAATTCAATGTTTTTATTTATATATTTATACAATAGTGTAGTATTATACTTCGTACATGAGTCATAAGACCTGTCATAAGACATTTTAATTGCTTTCATTTGATGAATTTGGACTATAAGAAAGAATTGCCCTATAGTTTATCTACTGAAACCCCGATATATCCACCTCACCGGAGCTAATGGTGAGGTGGGTGTATTGGCTTTAGACGGGAGCTTAGTAGTTAAGTAGTCGGCAAACAAAAACTCATAAAAAACCGCTCAATGTTCCTACCCTGGGACTAGAACAGCCTTGGCGAACCTAACACGTAGTATGGAGATCAGAAATATCCTGTTAGTTAAAAGAGTTTTTACAGGCATAGGTATACAAACTTTTTCACTGACTTATACTTTTAATATTCCTTTATTGTTAATTCAATTTTCTGTCTGTCGCTTTTGAGTAAGTAAAAAATATGTCTTCTGTTAATTAATAATTTATGTACAAGAATTACAGTCTGATTATGCAATCACTGAGTTTTACTGCTGCTATTGCTCTACATCAATAAAAAAACCGGCCAAATGCGAGTCGGACTCGCATACCGAGGGTTCCGTACAAACCTGTAGGTATATAAGTAAAAGTTACTCATCACGACAATCGAGTCAAAGTTATAGTAGTAGTAACTTTAAAATTTTCAAAAATATTTTTTATTATGTGATGTAACTAAAAATTTACGGTATTCGCAATTTTTCCTTTATCTGTACTATAAGACGTTACTTCGTACCATATTTCAAGATTCTAAGTTCACGGGAAGTACCCTGTAGGTTTTGATTCCCGTGCGAGTTTCGAAAATTTGCGGCATAAACGGCTGTATCTTTTGATTGCTTTGGCTTAGAAGTTTGATTTTTTCACAGCTCCAAGGGACAGTAGATCTGAGTATTAGATATAAATTTCAGTTTGATACCTCCACTCGTTCCTAAGAAAAACAGTGTTTACAGACGTACGGACGGACGGACGGACAACGAAGTGATCCTATAAGGGTTCCGTTTTTTCCTTTTGAGGTACGGAACCCTAAAAATGAATTTTAGTAAGTGACAAAGAATCATTCGCCCTTATGTCGTTTAATACATTACACATTTAAAGTACCTACTATAAATGAATTAACAAAAATGACATTTGTGTTCAAACTTCATAACGCCTACTATACAAGAAGTAAAATTAAAATGTATGTTATTGTTGACCAATGTGTGATTGAATGACCGCAAAACCTTGCACGTATGTTATTTTGTTTTTTTTTTTCACACTATTAACAAAAAAAGGTATACGTGTCCACTGTCCACGTATATATCCGTTTCAAAATCTCCTGTTTACAGTAGTTCTTTGAAACTAGTTGTTGTTCACGACTTAATTGGAAAAAAAATTAACAGTTTCATAACATCATCTTCCTTTTCATATTAGTAGATTAACATAACGACTTTTATTTGCACCCAGATTGTCTGAAATCCATTTATAGTTCCGTATCTGTCTGATGGTATGACAGATTTTCACACATCAACTGATTTTCTGTTGATAATAATTTAATAACAGAAAAAATTATGCCATTTACTGTCGAAGCACAGAATACATATTAATTCTGTAGTTTAGGTTCCTACACTTAGTTTCTATTTCTTGTTAACTAGGAGGCTGATTTTCACCGATATCTTTTGCTAAAATAATTAATATATGACATTTCGAATACTATCTAGTTATTTAGATTAGTGGGTATCTTTCCTATTATTTTTTAAATAGCTGATGCCTGTGGCTCTGCCCGCGCTAAGGTCGGTTATCGTTTTTTGGACATATCTCCGGTTCTACCTTACCGACTGCAATCAAACATACCGCAGATTTTGAGTCTGCCCAAGACCTTTCTTAAATCTGTTCAGTAGGTCCATCGCGAACAAACAAATAAAAAGACAAACAGACAAGAATTCCACAAAAAGTGTGTTCAGCATCGTTCATTTAACAGAACCCAAGTGTTGTTTTTTTAATATCTCCAATGTACAGACACAACTAATTTACAATTTTATATTAGTATAGAAGATAGATATTCAAGGATACCAACCATACCCACAGATCAAAGACGCACGATATCCAATATTATTCAATAATTAATACGATGTTGACACAATGGTATTCATTTGTTTATGCGTATAATTATGTTTATTATATGCACAACTAATTTTATAGGCAAGACATCACGCAAAGTACTTATTTTCGGCTTTGGTTCTGCAATTATAAACTTAATCAAACTTAATTGACGTGATAATTGTTTGAATGAATGTGAGGGTTTGACTTGAGAAGTATCATACTATCACTTAAATATCAATGTTAAGTAGCAGTAATATGCCTTAGATCGTTTCCTATGTCCTATTTGCCTTTTCACTTGTAATTATTGTCAGCCGTGGCCAACACTGTCGCTGCACCGAAAAATCGAAGAATAATGATGACAAAAGTACCATAAAAATAACGTGAAAATAGTTTTAAATAAAATTTTGTAAATAAAAGTTAGAAAAGCGTAAAAAATGTTAATGAAACTGAAAAGAGTATTGATAGTTATATACGAAGAGACCCTAATCTGTTTAAACATATTTGGACATTCTATTGATAGTTATTATTTTATAACCGCTGGCCAGCGGGGGGATATCCGAAGGGATTTCCACACGAAAAAAAAAACAAAAAAGGTACTATTATAAAATTGTAAATTACTTGTGTTTGTAAATTAGAGATATTAAAAAAAAGATACTTGGGTTATGTGTTACATGAATATTCTGAACAAAAAAAAATTTTTTTTTGAATTCTTGTCTCTTTGTTCGCGCTGGACGCAAAAACTACTGAACGAATTTTGATGTGGCTTTTTCTATCAAAAACGTCTTGGTCAGACTTCAAATCTGCCGTATGTTTGATCGCAATTGGTTAAGGTTAAGGTGTTATTTATAATTGCTGCTACCCATGGCTCCGCCCGTGGGTAATTCTAGAGCTATCCAACCGATGTGCCCCAAAACGGTTTCATTAGAATGGTAATAATGCAAGGATGGTTTTAAGTCACTAAAATAGTTCCCGTAGGTCGCGGTAATGTAATCAGTTGTCCACACGGGCGGAGTCCTAGGCAGCAACCAGTATTGTACCTAATGGAATCAGAACGAAGAAGATATAAGCCGTGTTCGTGCACGATATGATTCGTGCACAGACTGATCTAAATTCTTTGAACCTGAAGAGCGCAAATATGAATGATTAAACATTAACACGCAATACATATATTATATTCAATTGGTAGGTTTTAGGGTTTCGAGAATACAATATCCCACCAAAAACATACCTGTATGTGTTTATGTGTTTTAAAAAAGGGTTGAAATAAAATCCAATGCCAAGTTTAGATGCACTTTAAAATCGATCATAGTCATCTTCATCAACAGCCTGATCCCCTTTTTTTATTTTTTACGTGCGGAAATCCCTTCGGATACCCCCCCGCCGGCCAGCGGGGGTAGTTATGTCGTGTATCGACTAAAACTGCACGGTGTCCTCCCCAAGTATCCGTTGCCGGGCACCCCGGGTAAGCCCTCGAAAGGATAACCCCAGGGTTGCCGGCGGACTTTGGCCGCCACCGCGGTCTCGCCTGGTGGGGTCGGGTTTTATCCCGCTTTGGTAAGTTGGCAGGCGTGTGTAGGGCACACACGACACGCCTCCGCCACGGCCTGCTTCTGTAAGGACGGCGAGTCGGCCAACTGCCGTCCTCAAGCCCCGATCATGGAGGTCGGTAGTCCCGGGTGTAGATGAGTCTGCGGCGTCCTCGCCGCAGACTGCGAAACCCGCTCCCTCTCCGCCTTCTCTTTCGCGCGCATTACCTGCTCGCAGAAAGAGGCGGCGGCGTGCCACTTGCTCCCGTTGGAGACCACGGCCCTCACCATGGTCTCCAACGAGAGAACTTCCATGCCCAGGACCGCAACGAGATCCCTGCGTTGACTCGCCCACGTAGGGCACTCCACTAACGCGCCGTGTCTTCGCCAGGATCCTCGCAGTGCTGGTACTGCGGCGTTGTCTCCCGGTGGATGCGCCATAGATACTTACCGAAACACCCGTGTCCGGTAAATATCTGGCACATCCCGGTAGGAGAGGTCCCCATGGTCCCTCTCCAACCACTCCTTCATAATCGGTCTCACCGCCGCAATGGTGAATTCTCCCCACCTTGGATGTTCAAGTCGCACCCTCCATGTCTCCATGAGTTCCTGGCGGAGCAGGCACCGCTGAGCCCTGATTTCTCGGGGCTCCGGCCTATGGCCCCGCTCCAGCGCCTCCTTGCGCCACTGGTGCAGCAGCGCAAGGGCTCTCGCTTCCAGGTCCCATGGAGGGGTCAGTGCTGGGAGACATGCCGCCTCGACGGAGATCGTGCGATACCTCCTGATGACTCTGACGGCCATCGCCTTTAACGGGCTGTTTAGAACAGCCACGTTGCGGGCCGCCAGAGTCTCCGCCCATACGGGGGCCCCGTATTGGGCCATGTTTCGCACGATCCCCAGGTACAGTCTCCTAGTGGAGGCGTTGGGTCCCTTAACGTTGGGCATCAGCCGCGATAGCGCGGCCGCAGCCCCCCTCAGTTTCGGGACCAGACTTCGGAGATGAGATCCGAAGTCCCATCGGCTATCGACTACGAGCCCAAGGTACTTCGTCATGGGCTCGATGTCGATGCTTACGCCCCCTACCATTATGCTGGTTCCCGCAGGTGGCCCCCTCCGAGGCCCGTGAAAACATAGCCTCGGATTTGTGGAGAGACAACTCGAGTCCCGGCCACCGTATTCGACCCACGACTTGAGCAACCCCTGCCGTGGCCTTTAGTGCCGCGCTTCGGTACCTTGCTTCAACCTCGAGCAACGGACCGCGCAGCACCCAGTCGTATCCGATGTTCCACAGAGTGGCCCTAGGACCGACCCCTGTGGAACACCGCACGACACTTCTCGCCACCCTGGCCCTAGCTAGCTCGGGTAAACTATGGCCCTCTCAGATAGTTATGCCTCGACAATGCGGCGGAGGTAAGGAGGCACTCCGTGATACGCGAGAGCCTCAACAACGCAGCTCCAGGGTAGGGTGTTAAAGGCGTTGGCGATGTCATGAGACACCGCCACCACCACCTGACAAACTCAAAAACCAATTATGAAATTATTTTCCACACCGTGGATCACAGGTCAGTCTTACGCATAGCTTTGTGGCTAAAAGGTCGGACAAATATATTATATTATTCAAATATAAACCATAAATCAATTACTAGTGGAAAGGGTTACTGTGCTTAAGTGTGAATTGGGTAGGAAAAAATTTTGGTGCGGTAGCCAAAGATTACTTCTATAAAAGCTGTATAGAATAAAAATTGTGTTACGGTTCCTGGGTAATGCGGGTGTGAATTTTGAATTTCCAATGTTGAACGGGACACAGTAACTAAGTAAATAATATAGTTTAATAGCGACGTCAAGATCTTCGGAGTCCAAGCCAGCCCCACTTGCAAGCTGGTACACCTGCTGATTGAGGGACGAGGCACTGGTACAGGCTTTCTTCTCGGGGTTGGGAGGTCAGACGTAAGTCAAGCCCACAAAAGCCTAGATACGTCAACTCAAGAGAGGGAGTAGAAGAGCGGGCCCGGTAGAAAAGAGCAAGCTTTGGATGAAACTCGACTGAAGAAGAATTAGTATAGTTGTGTGACGCGTATTATTAAAATCAACCTTTTAAAAACCATGAATCTATCTGTCACGGTCCGTTAATAATCTTTCATTTAGCCAATTGCAATTACAACTTAATTTACGCAAAACAATTGAATAAAACGATAAAATTAATTATCTTGCGACAGCCGAGTAACCACATCAAATTGTTTTAATGAAATACATTATTTAGTACCCGGAAAGAAATTTGAGGCTTCCGTTCGGATCTTCCCTTCATTGTGACGGAACCTTGAAGGCATTTCGTACAACCTTGTTTGGTCAATCAGCTTTTCCTATAACATCTGTTTTCGTTGACACTTCCTTATTTCATCTTCTTGAATTCTAAGAATCTGCGTATTTGTGAAAGATCTGAGGTCATGAGTATTGCTTTTTACTTAAAAGTAAGGTCCTTGTGGTTGTTTTGTGGAAATATAGTATACAGTATCATATACAGTAGTTCATCTACATAATAACTCATCACGACGAAAGTTTTTCTTTTAACTTATCTTTGCAAATTCAAGTCCTCTTTATCATTGAAGTTCTCCAGAAACTTATGCTAGGTAACATCATGTATATCACGACAAAGGATTAGGGCTGTTCTCCATCCAAACAAAAAATATATAACTCATTGAAAGTACCCGGTAAGTATAATTACACCAGGACGAAGCCTAGGTAGCTAGGTATTATAAATATTTTGTATACTTACTTTATATTAAGCTGTGCACAGAAATATAAGGCACACTGAAAATGTGTTAATCAGAGGGTGCGGTAAAAAAATGGCTACAAGACAGATGTCAGACCCGTTTCACATCTATTTTTTTCTGCACTTACGATAGGTATGATGTCCAAATAAGTGAATAACAAGTTTTTGCTGATGCAAAATTAATGTAGCGAATCAATTATATTAATAAATTACCCATTATCAATATCGGATGTGCACTTGTTGTTTGTTAATCCAGTGTGTGCCAAAGCCCGCCTCATTATGCTTTTTACGTTAATGGCAATTTTGTACATTGGACAAGATAAGTAGCCTCAAATTGGCATCGACTTTGAGGTCATCCAACAATTTTAATGTGAAAAATAACTCAATTAGTGTCAAAACTTTAAGGTTATTTATTTGCGCGATTTCGAGAGCAGATCTTCGTAAAATTACTAAAGTACATACGTTCGTTTTGCTCTAAAATCTACCTGTATAGGGTTGCGAAAAGACAGTCAATAAATATCGTGATCCAATATTATGATCAGAGGGCCAATTCTCGTAATAAAAATATGTTCAATATTGAGTCTCAGTATAGTCTCGACTTCATGTCGATCTCCCAAATGTCAAAAAAGGTATTCTCTTAACAATATTCTCAAGTAATGTAATTATATCCAAATGTGACAGAAAGTTGAGAAAAGTGCAAATCCTTTGCAAATCACTCTAAATTGATAGTCTGCTAAACTTTGTCATTGATATTGTAATGCAAACGAAACGAAATTTGTATTCTCTTTGCTCTACGAGTATAAACGTCAAAATTGTACTTTATTTTACGGATTTAAGACGAGTCCTGAGTGTAGCGAGGGATTTAAGTTCACCCAAGACTAAGACAGCTTTATCACCGAGGAAATACTCTTCTTTTCGTACCATTTGCGAAAAGTTTAACACAATAATAATATGAGATAAGCATTTATTAAAAATAATGACAATTAAAAGTAAAAGTTAACATTCGAAACATTGGTCCATCAAACTTTTTCTATTTTATCACATAAAATACTGTCAGGTCACAAATAAAGAATTAACCCTTCTAATTTAAATTCCGCGCTCGAAAACCAATCAAGTACTTTTTGTGCAGTGAGCTATTAAATACATAATATATTTACATATATACGTAGGTCAAAGTTTTTGTGAGATTGAGAATTAGTAACTTCTGCCAACCCCGTATTGCATCACGAATTGATCACCTAGTCACTTACCGATGAGCCAACCGTGTGGTCGTTTACCGAAAACAGTTATACGGTCAATTAAAGTTATTACTCACTGAAAAATCATACATATCTAATTTGTAAACACAAACAATGTAATCTTCGGTCTTTTAATTTCAGCGACCATGAATCTTATTACTATTATTAAATGCGAAATTTTCGATGGATGGATGGATCTATGTTACTCATTCACGCATGAACAGCTGAATGGATCGGGAAGAAATTTATACAGAGATAGACTCATCAGTCAATTACCGTATTGCAGTCCACTGCTGGACATAGATCTTTTACCAATATGTACCATTGCACCCGATCCTCCATCTTCCGCTTTCAGTCAGTCCCAGCTGCCATTTTCAGGTCGTCAAGTCGGTCTATCTAGCTGGGGGCGTCCCACGTTTAGCTTGCTGATTCGCGGTCTTCGTTTGACTCACTTGCTCCAACGGCCATCGATCCTTGGCAAGTGTGACCAGCCCACTGCCACTTCAACTTACTTATTCTGCGAGCTATATCGGTAACTCTATTTCTTTGTCGGTCGACCTCATTACGAATTTCGTCCTTCAAAAAACTTCAAGCATAGCTGCAAAGAAACTCCAACAATAACTTATAAACTTACTTAAAAACTACTATTTCATGTTGGTCGCAAGAACGGGATCAGTATTCCTCGTGAGTGGAGCCGAGGGTATCAGTTAGTTTATTAGATTTCTCTCGTAGGCTTTAGTTTATAACTATGGCATACATTAATGAATGCATCTGATTTAAAGGAATCTCAAACCAAGAAAGTTGGCCTGAGGCCGGAACAAAGATCCAAGTCTAGTTGAAAGACCGGATGGTGAGGAGGTGAGGAGTAACCTTGAAGGTAGGTACTGACTGGGCGTAACGCGGTATAATGTTACATTCGCAGCCATCTGCGAGCGTTATGCCGTATATCAAAAAGCTATGTTCAAAATATTGTTATAATCGAATCAGCATTTTTATTTATTATTTTCTGCTCCATATCAATCTACTCTGGAACAAGAAACTACTGTATTTTGTTTTTCTTAATTTTATTATAGAAAGTAACCGAAATGACTAGTTTTACTGTATCTCTTCAAATTATTAGTATAAGTAGTGTTAGTATACTTAGCTTTAAATTAATCCCATTTATAACATTATTTAATAGTGGGTATTATAGCACAATAATTTAGTTCTGATGACATTGTTGTCGTTTTAGTGTGTTATAATATAGCAAGTCTTAAAACTATAAGTGCATTGAGAGTAACTCTTATATAATAATTAACTTCGGTCAATGTCCTCAAAAGAAACTGGTATGTATGTTTTGAATGTTTTAAATGCATATACAGGGCTCTTTATTCTTTTATATTAAACTAGTTTCGCTCTGCGTTATATGTTGCAGTAAAAAAGTACTACACGAAAACCTCCATAAAACCATTAAAACACTTCAAGATCAGATCCATCAAACAAGTTTAGAATTTAATAATCTCATATATACGAATATCTATTTTTAATAATATACGGTATTATAAAATTATCAACCCCATTTATAAACTATCAATAAATAGTAGATTATTAACCAAGGGGATAAAGCAGGGTCTTCAGTCGCGGGTGACGATTCAAATCGCGAGCGTAACGAAGGACTCGAGGTTTACTCCCGAGCATAGCGAGGGTGTTAAAAACTTAAATCACGAGCGTAGCGAGGGATTTAAGACGAGTCCTGAGTGTAGCGAGGGATTCAAGTTCACCCAAGACTAAGACAGCTTTATCACCGAGGAAATACTCTTCTTTTCGTACCATTTGCGAAAAAATTAACACAATAATAATATGAGATAAGCATTTATTAAAAATAATGACAATTAAAAGTAAAAGTTAACATTCGAAACATTGGTCCATCAAACTTTTTCTATTTTATCACATAAAATACTGGCAGGTCACAAATAAAGAATTAACCCTTCTAATTTAAATTCCGCGCTCGAAAACCAATCAATCAATGTTTTTAGGGTTCCGTTGCCAAATGGTAAAAAACGGAACCCTAATAGATTCGTCATGTCTGTCTGTCTGTCCGTCCGTATGTCTCAGCCACTTTTTTCCGAAACTATTAGAACTATGCTGTTGAAACTTGGTAAGTAGATGTATTCTGTGAACCGCATTAAGATTTTCACACAAAAATAGAAAAAAAAACAATAAATTTTGGGGGTCCCCATACTTAAAACTGAAACTCAATTTTTTTTTTTTCATCGAAGCCATATGTGTGAGGTATCTATGGATAGCTCTTCAAAAATGATATTGAGGTTTCTGCAGTTGGGAGACACTCCCAAAGTGGTAAAATGTGTGGGGACACACAAAGTGGTAAAATGTGTGCCCCCCCCCCCCTGTAACTTCTAAAATAAGAGAATGATAAAACTAAAAAAATATATGATGTACATTACCATGTAAACTTCCAACGATAATTGGTTTGAACGAGATCTAGTTAGTAGTTTTTTTTTAATACGTCATAAATTGTAAACCGCAATTTACCTTTCATTCAAACAACTCAAATATACAAATTAAAAAAAATATATATTATTTTACTTGCTGCTACGGAACCCTTAATGGGCGAGTCCGACTCGCACTTGGCTGTTTTTTTTTTAAACTGTTGGTTTATTAATTAAAATATGAATCGCGCGCGTATTTTTTTTAAAGGCAGCATTCCATTTGCAAACAGCCTTTGCCCGCGAACGCCGCATATGATTCGAAGCGTGCAAATGGTCAAATGTATGTATAATGCTTTATATACAAACTCAATGGTGTAAACACAGATGTAGTTCAGTATAAATTTCGGTAAGTGTTCCAAATTTAAATCACCATCAATAGAGGTGAATAAATTTCAGTACAATTTTCTTTCCCTGTTTTTAATAGATTAAAAATGACTATTGTTATGTTCGCTTTTTGTGGCATAGAATGTCACTTTTTTGAGCAAATGAAGAAGCAAATAGTATATTATGCAGCTAGTGAATAAAGGACGGATTTAAAGCACTCGTGATTGAATCACGAGCGCAGCGAGTGATTCAACTGTTAGAATCCTGAACGACGCGAGTGATTCATGGCCCTCGATATAAATTCGTACTTTATTCAGGAGTTGCATACTATACTTTATACCATGACTACGAGAAAAGACATAATTTAAGCGAAAATAGAAATTTAATCAAGAAATAAGAATTGTTACATTAATTGAAATGGACATTAAAATTAGAGCAATGACTGAAATTAAGCGTAATTTTCTTATTATTATCATTAGAGTGGTCAACATGTGAAACAATATTTATTAATCTAATGCCAAACTCCTTGTCGCAAATATCGACCAATCAAATCTCGAGAATTTATTTGCACCAAAGAGTTTTGAATTTCGAAGCTTAGCATTGAAATAGAGACAGGATATATTTTTGTGTTCCAAATTCAAACACCAAAATAGTGAATAAAAACAAAACAGTGAATAAAAGGCCTTTTTATTCACTGTTTTGCGTGAATAAAATAAGTAGGTATGGTATAATAGTATATTATACAACTAGTGAATAAAGGACGGATTTAAAGCGAGGGCCGTAGATGAGTCACGAGCAAGTGAAGGATTATAATGATTGAATCACGAGCGCAGCGAGTGATTCAACTGTTAGAATCCTGAACGACGCGAGTGATTCATGGCCCTCGATATAAATTCGTACTTTATTCAGGAGTTGCATACTATACTTTATACCATGACTACGAGAAAAGACATCATACAATTCACAGTAAGTATTATAAATGGCGCTAATTCACTATTTTTTTTCTATAAAGGCAGCAAACACAAAACAGTTTTTAATCTAATGCCAAACTCCTTGTCGCAAATATCGACCAATCAAATCTCGAGAATTTATTTGCACCAAAGAGTTTTGAATTTCGAATCTTAGCGCAAGGAGTTTGTGTAAGCATTGAAATAGAGACCGGATATATTTTTGTGTTCCAAATTCAAACACCAAAATAGTGAATAAAAACAAAACAGTGAATAAAAGGCCTTTTTATTCACTGTTTTGCGTGAATAAAATAAGCTTTTTAGAGTAGGTATGGTATAATAGTATATTATACAACTAGTGAATAAAGGACGGATTTAAAGCGAGGGCCGTAGATGAGTCACGAGCAAGTGAAGGATTATAATGATTGAATCACGAGCGCAGCGAGTGATTCAACTGTTAGAATCCTGAACGACGCGAGTGATTCATGGCCCTCGATATAAATTCGTACTTTATTCAGGAGTTGCATACTATACTTTATACCATGACTACGAGAAAAGACATCATACAATTCACAGTAAGTATTATAAATGGCGCTAATTCACTATTTTTTTTCTATAAAGGCAGCAAACACAAAACAGTTTTTAATCTAATGCCAAACTCCTTGTCGCAAATATCGACCAATCAAATCTCGAGAATTTATTTGCACCAAAGAGTTTTGAATTTCGAATCTTAGCGCAAGGAGTTTGTGTAAGCATTGAAATAGAGACCGGATACATTTTTGTGTTCCAAATTCAAACACCAAAATAGTGAATAAAAACAAAACAGTGAATAAAAGGCCTTTTTATTCACTGTTTTGCGTGAATAAAATAAGCTTTTTAGAGTAGGTATGGTATAAAGAATATTTTAGGACATTGCACAATGCCATCTAGACCCAAATTTAGCAAAGTTTGTAATTTGAGTTCTAGAATGCAGATAAAATAAATCTTTATGACATCCCCCCGCTGGTCGGGGGGGGGGTATCCGAAGGTATATGTAATAATTATCATGAATATTTATATTTGAATTGGTCTGGGTATTTCTATGTATACAATGTAAGATAAGTCAATAAATGTATATATCTGTGTATGTTTATCTGCATCCCATAATCACTAAGTCAAACTCTGGTTAATTTGGGTAATTTGGGTCTAGAGAGATGGCGCTAGGTATGTAATAATATGTCCTAGAAACTATATTATTACAATGTTATGTATTCGTTATGTATTCTTGTAAAACAGTTCCAGGAATTACTGGCACCCAATTACTTAAAATTCAGCTATTTTTTGGCGTAGTCGACGAACACGCAACAATTTATTAGGTCTGTCAGATGTGCATAACACCTCTTACCACCTTGCCAGCTTATATAGACACCGGTACCATCAAACGGGGCGGCTACATTCCGTTTGGAAAAATTTCCGCTTCGTAACCTGAAAGAAAAGTGGTGTTTCATAAACTTTTTAAATTTCATATATTATATTTCGAGGCGTTTGGACTACTATTTATTATTATTAAACATCGGTAGAATGCTTGTTTGGCGAAATATTTTATACATATTACAAACTTACTATGTCTGCGAACCATATACATACTATATATTATGTATATATGGTTCGCAGACATAAGAAGTTTATAATTAAAATGTATAATAATGTGATGCCTAACTGTATCATATTGTTGTCAAACTAAAAAGAAATCGGAAGTTTTCTTAGCGGAAATATTATAATAAAAGAAACCGGATGATTTTTATTATTTAAACAAACATAAGTAATAGGTATATGGAGAAATAACTAGCATCAAGGAAAATTGTAGACAAGATGTTCATTGTTTAACAACACTTATTTCATGTGCGTAGTTTTCCGTATGCAAGATACTTGTAAGACGTAGCATCAATATTACTCAGAATACACACTTAGACAGATAGCAATACGCATTCTGAAGTATTAAGAAATAGGTTAACCATATACATACGTCCAAGTTCAAATAGCATCAGAGTATTTACCAAGACAAAACAAATGAGCCCAAACCCAATTGGTTTATCTTGTTTAGTTCAGGAGTTCCTATGGACACCTTCCGACTTAGACCAGCTTCGTAGTTCCTACCATATTATAGAATTGTCACCGAAAATACGCAAGTATATCCAATTTGAGTCCAATCTAACGTCAGGTAAAGGTTTGGGCTTTCAAGATTTGTCCCATACTAACAAACTCACGGAGCAAATTGAATTAATGAGGCTTACACACGATACAATTTGATTGTCAGATTTGCCAATTTTCATCGACACGTGCATACATTGCAGATCAAATCTTCCATCCACGCGACACAATTTGATTGTCAATCTAGTCAGATTGGTCATAAAATTGTATCGTGTGGATGCCCCTTAAATCGTACTTCTTAGGGCCCCCAGTTCCACTGCTGGCAATCGTCGCCACGTTGCGAGGGGGGTCTGAATGCAACGAAATTGGCGCTAAGATGAACAAGGATGTGTTCCAACTAATACGCGTTGATCTGCCAGCAAGTTTAGTACCAGCTGTTTGCCCGAATGGGCAAACGCACCCGCGTCATGCATCGAAGGTATTCACATGTTAAATGGAGCATATACTGAGGTAACAACCAGTTAGGTTACTTCTGAATAGTAAACGTGGTTGCATAAGTGTTATGCATAGAAATTACCTTTAGCTTAATGTGGTAGGATCTGCAGTTATTGTGTAGTGCTTATAGCTGCACTAGTATGTTATAATAATAATAATAACAACACTAGTATCAAAGAGTCAACAATTTTTGTACTTAAAATTAAATTAGATAAATATAAAAATCTCCTACAGTTTTTTTTTTTTTTTTTTTTTTTCTATTTATTGAGGTAAATAAACAGTGACACAATACATATTCAATTATGAGGTATAACAATTACAGTAACAATTGTGACACCAGCAACATTTACCACATATTAGCTAATACAAGTATTTATTTCTAGGGGTTTTGTAGAAAACAAGTACTTAAGTAGAATACATTAACCACCAATGGTAAAATATTCATCACAAGTTTAAATTGGTTTAAATAGATATTAAGTCCATAAGAAATGCAACTTGAAATAGAAATATGACGAAATACAACATTTCACAACTTGACAGTTAAATATCTGTCAAACAAAAACTCCGAAAATGCACAAGATTATAGATGTAAAATGATAACAAGAGCCAAGGCAAGAGCAGCAGCATGCCCAACATCCCCGGACTCGTCGCTCAGCTCCGTCCCACACCCACCAGCAAGTTCTCTGGGTGTGACAGCGACGTCGAGCTCAAGCTCCAGCGACGAGTTTTTCTCCCCGCCGACGTCGCCAACACCTGTACGTCGGCAGGGGAGAGGCCGGCCACCGACTGGCTTGGAGCCCCGACGCCCACCGGCTTCGAATAGGGCCCCCGCTACCGGTGGTGATGTGCACCGCATGCGATGGAGTACTTCAAGGAACGAAAACGTCATGCGGGCATATTTTGTGGCTACAGAGGGAGGAGTCAACCTCACTGCGTACCGTGTTCGTATGCTGCCTTTGTTTCAGGTACTTGAACCAACTGTGAACGTCTCGGCACAACGGCTATCGGATCAAGTGCGGGCCATCCAACGTTGTCATGTGTTGGATGACACTGTACTTGAGAGGCTACGCTCTAAGGTACGAAGTAGCCCGGGTACCACTCCCTGTTCGCAAATTGTGAGACAACCAGCCACGGAGACCATCTCACAATTCATCTGTAGCGAAGAAGTGATTGATACGAGGGCTATAGACGTAAGTACCGAGTACAATGAACAATTAAGGAGCGCTTTTGAAAGTGCTATGTGGGAATATCGATCCATACCTTCTGGTAATAGACCTCGCCTACCACGTTTGCCAACGCATAAAAAGAATGTAGCGCTAGTGTGTGCCCTGGATTCGTCATTATCAGATTATTTTGATAATAGCGAAGATCTCGGTGATACACATTCAATTTTATATTGCGCGGCCGTCGCAGCATGTTGAGTAGCTAATGTTCAATTTCCAAAGTGCGACATAGCTACTCGACCGAAATCTGCTGTGCCGACTTGGCAATTTAGAATTGAGCGACGTATTGCCGAGACTAGGGCACTCATTGGAAAGCTCATTTGTTTCAGGTCGGACAATACACGCCCAAGAGTGATGCGCTTTGTGAGTCGAGCGTTCTCGGGGACTGACAATAGACCTCGAGAATTTTTGGCGCGAGTCAAAGAGCGCATCGACTTCCTGAAACAAAAAGTTTATGCGTGGGCAAACCGGATTCGACGGTATAAGAAAAGAGTGGAGCGATATTCTCAGAATCGCACGTTCCAAAGGGACCAAAGGTGGGGCTACAGAAATTGGGAGTGCCCTGATTCAACTGAGACTGCCGTGCATCGACCAGATGATGATGTTACTAATACATTCTGGCGTAATATCTGGTCGATGCCCGTCAGTCATAGAGAGGGTGAATGGATGCGAGATGTTGAACGATCGTGTGAGCCTATTAAGATCATGGATTCTATTAATATTCTACCAGAGGATGTAACTTATGCAGTCCGTTTGTTGCCTAACTGGAAATCAGCGGGACCAGACGGACTGCATAATTTTTTGGGTTAAAATGGCTGAAAAGCTCTCACGGTCGTTTGGTATCTCAATTCCAAACATGTCTTGAATCAGGATTGATTCCCAAATTCATGACCACTGGTATAACCCACCTTCTTTATAAGTTCAGTAGTGCTACGGATCCTAAAAATTATAGACCGATTACATGTCTACCTACGGTCTATAAGCTTCTTACATCCATCCTCAGATAAAAAATATCTTCACACTTAACCGACAACTATATCATGTCTATCTCTCAGAATGGATGTAGAAGTGGGGCTCGTGGCACTAAAGGGCTCCTTATGATTGATATGGCCATTAGCCAACAGGCACGCCGTAATCGTAAGGACCTGGCGACATGTTGGATTATTAAAAGGCCTATGACTCCGTGCCGCATACATGGCTCTTGAGGGTGCTTGAGTTGTATAATATTGATACAACTCTATGTACCTTCCTGAAGGCATGTATGGGGCAATGGAGTATGGTCCTTTGCTATCCAGGGTGCGGCGGATCTGCGAGAATGGCGAGCTGATAAGGATAGAGCGGGGCATATTCCAGGGTGATAGTCTTAGTCCATTATGGTTTTGCCTGGCACTGAACCCTGTTAGTTATATGCTGGAGAGTTCAGGGTTAGGCTGTCGATTGCGGAGAGATGGTCAGGTTATATCCCACCTCCTTTACATGGATGATCTTAAATTATTTGCCCCCAACAATTCCCAACTGATAGCGTTATTAAAGATGACCGAAACCTTTAGTAAATCTATCAGGATGGAATTTGGTGTGGACAAATGTGCGCTCATGCATGTAAAAAGAGGTGAGATTGTGGAATCTGATGGGGTTGAGCTCTCCGATTTCACAAAACTCAGGTCTCTCCCTGCAATCGACACCTATAAATACCTGGGTATGTCGCAGGCGTTAGGCATTACAGAAGCTAGCATGAAGCAATCGTTTCGGGAACGTTTCTTTTGCCGCTTGAAAAAAGTTCCCTAAAGTCTTTTGTCAGGCGCTAATAAGGTGCGCGCCTATAACGGTTGGGTCATGTCGGTTTTAATGTACTCCTTCGGCATACTCAGGTGGACTCAGACCGAATTAGACACCCTGGATAGGAGAGTCCGTACGCTTCTTACTGCATACCGAATGCATCATCCGCGTTCATCTGTGATGAGATTGTACATACCGCGGAAATGCGGGGAACGTGGCTTTTTAAATGCCAAATCCCTCCATAACCGTGAGGTGTGCAACCTCAGGGAATACTTCCTACACAATGAAGAATGAAGCTGATATGCATCATGATGTAGTAATGGTGGATAACGGACTTACCCCGCTAGCTTTGGCTAAAGAGAACTGGCGCAAACCTGTGGTATTAAGTATCAATGACCGTATGGATGTATGGAAGGGCAAGGAGTTGCATGGACGTTTCTATCGGGCTCTCCATGGGCCTCTTTTTTTTTTACGTGCGGAAATCCCTTCGGATACCCCCCCGCTGGCCAGCGGGGGTGGTTATGTCGTGTCTCGACTAAAACCGCACGGTGTCCTCCCCAAGTGTCCGTTGCCGGGTACCCCGGGTAAGCCCTCTCCATGGGCCTGATATAGACTTACCAGCATTTGTGTCTTGGCTACGCTTCGGTGACCTATTTGGAGAAACAGAAGGTTTTGTTTTTGCAATTATGGACGAAGTTGTGATGACGAATAACTATCAGAAGTATATTCTAAAGAATGGTACGGTTGACATAATGTCGGGCGTGTCACCGTCCCGGAGAATCTCTTAGACATATAACTTCTGGTTGTTCTCGTCTTGCCAACGGTGAGTATTTGCATAGACATAACCAAGTAGCCAGGATTGTTCATCAACAGCTTGCTCTAAAGTACAACCTTGTGGAATCAGAGGTACCGTACTACAGGTATGTGCCCGACGCAGTTTTCGAAAATGGGCACATCACGTTGTACTGGGATCGATCTATCACCACTGATAGGACTATTGTAGCTAATAAACCTGATATTGTGTTGATAGATCGGTCAGAGTGCCGCGCATTAATTATCGATATCTCCATTCCACATGACGAGAATCTTGTGAAAGCCGAAAAAGAAAAACAAATAAAATATTTGGATTTGGCTCACGAGGTTGTCGACATGTGGAGTGTGGATTCGGCGATAATTGTTCCGATAGTTGTATCGGTTCACGGACATCAGTCCGTGAACCGATACAATCATGCCAAGAGCCTCGAACAACATCTCCAGAGGCTCGCGTTAGGCATTTGGGTCAAGGGCTTGATGCAGAAGGCAGTGCTCCTCGACACGGCACGTATTGTGAGGAGATTCCTCTCTCTGGAGCCCTAACAACAGCCGGTAGCTTGGTCCCTGTACCCGATGCCGGTGGGCCACTATTTTTATATTTTTAAATATATTTGTTTTTTTTATAGAATGTATTTCAAAATATAATTTATATGCATTTAAAGTTTAATAAAGGAAATAATAATAATAATCATTTATTTCAGACCATTTGTGTCCATAGTGTTTTTTTTTTTTTTTTTTAATCTTTATTTTATTTAGGGGTTTTCATCCACGAAGAATATGCCAACCCCATCATACCTTTAAACATTATCTAGCATCACTACAATTGTTTAGGTACTTAATTAATCACTGTAGTGTAATCACACTAATTCACTGCTGAACCACCATAGCCAAACGACAAATCTTCTTAGCCACTTCCGATTTTGGTCTTGATAAGATTGTTTGAATGAGACCTACATCTAGTCTGTTTAGATTTAGTTCGCTCAGCAGCGAGTCGCGTTCATTTTTGTTCCGGACACATTCCATCAGCAAATGTTGTATATCTTCAATTGTATTGCAAGCAATACAATTGGGTGAATTTTGTTTTTTAATTAAGTATGCGAACTTTGCCGATGGAAAATGTCCAGATCTGAGTCTTAGGGCTAGTTTTACATAATTTCTACTTAATTTAGAATCATCAAACCAGGGTGCACGAGGAAGCTTACCCTGTATGGCTTTATACCATATGCCTTTATCTATTGATTTAATTTCAAACTGCTTATTCCACTCATCGAAACATAGTCTTTTAAATTTAGGTTCTAATTCCCAGTAATCAGGTGAATAGTTAATTAAATTGCCATCTGTTGCCGCAAGTTTAGCAATACGGTCAGCTTCCTCGTTCCCCTTCAGGCCAATATGTGCTGGAACCCATTGCAATTTGAATTCTTTACCACTTTTGTTAAACGAAAGTATCATTGCTATGATGTCATAGGCTATCGATGCACCTCTGCGGCCAGAGGCACATCGAGCCAAATGTTGCAAGGCACTCTTACTATCCGAAAGGATGACGATTTTATTCTGGTTTATTTGGCTTGCGTAAGATAAGGCCCGATGTATTGCAATGAGTTCCAGTGCCATTATGGATATACTGCAATCAATTTTGAAACCTGCTTTATACTGTAAGGTTTTGTCATAAAACCCAGCTCCTAGACCATGTTTACCTTTAGACCCATCGGTAAATATACGATGCCAGTCATAGTATTTGTCATTTAATTCCGCAATGACCTTATTCACCAACAGATTAGGTTCCAAATGGGTTTTGGATTGCTCAATACTCTCAAGACTAACAAACACATTTTTCTTTAAATCAATATTTGTAACCCATGTGTCTAAATTAAACATGTTAAGAACATCAACAGAATGCACATTAGCTTCGCTCACATCTTTGTAGGTTTTTACTAGTAAAGGCTTATTTTTCCTTTCCCAATATCTTAAGTTGCAGAGAGCACTTAGGTCTGAAATTATGGTAACAGTTGCGTTATTGGACCAAGAAAATATTTTCAAACAGTATTTATATGCTAAGTATAACCTTCTCAGTGATAACGGAATTACATTTAACTCGCTTTCCATGACGTGAATCGGTGAAGTTTTAATAAAACCGCCTATTATTCTTAAAGCTTGATTTTGTACTTTATCCAACTTTGTCGTATGAGTTTTTGCGCTGCAATCGTAAATAAAACAACCATAATCTATTCGACTTCTTATTAGTGCGATGTATAATCTTCGCATGTGAGTTGTATGTATTCCAAAAGAGTAGCTCTTTTGGAATACATACAACTGCGAGTACTTTTAAGATATTTATGAGTTTTGAGCACTTTTCAACAATCTTATTAATGTGTTTGCCCCAACGTAGACTTTGATCTAGCCATATTCCCAAGTACTTGACACATTCTGAGAAAGGTATATTACAGCCCGCTATTTTCAATGTAGGTAATATACGTCTTCGACCCCTACTAAAAACGCAGTAATAAGATTTACTAGGAGATATTTTTAACCCTAATTCCCTTAAACGTGGAGTTATGGTATCAAGTGCTCTTTGCATGTACAATTCACCTTTATAAATATCTTTGTCTCTAACATACAGAACGTAATCGTCTGCATATTGCGACAAAACTATATTAGGAAGTAATAGGCCAACTCTATGAGTAATTAAATTGAAAATTAGAGGTGACAGAGGGTCCCCTTGAGCCAAACCTTTGTTAGTCCGTCTGGATATTATTGAATCCTGATTACTGTTCATCTTTATCTTTAGCCATCTCTCACTCAAGAATGACCAGATGTAATTGCAAAATTTTGTCCCTGCTTCCAATTGATCCAATATATCCACTGCTACATCAACCGACACATTGTTATAGGCATTTTCAATGTCCAAAAAACATGCCAAAGTTGGCACATTCTCAGAGAATCCCACCTGAATATAGGTAACCAAATGAGTAATTGCATCTAAACACGAATGGGACTTTCTGAAACCTACAGTAGAGGGTGGTAGAATCTTTTCTTTTTCTGTATACCATTCCAGGCGTTTGAATAACATCAAGTGGAAGGTCTTGCACAGGCATGACATTAAAGAGATAGGACGAAGTTTAAGCTCGGTATTATTATTACTATTACATTTAGGTATAGGAATGATTTGTACATTCCGCCATTGATGGGGGACCGTGCCGGAATTGAAGATTTCATTATATATTTTAAGAAGAAAGCGTTTAGCTACATCTGGTAGGTTATAGATCATGGAGTAGGAAATCCAATCCTCGCCCGGTGCTGAATCCTTTTTTTTTAGACAGTAATCGAGCTCCTGCATACTGAAATTCTGTTCCAAGATTACGTTTTTAGAAATAAATTTGGGACTTGAATTTAAAGCATAATCAGGAGTGAGCGACTTCAGCAATTTTGTTTGGAGATCCGGAGGAGGGTAGGTTTTGGTTTGCCTAACACCCTTTATCCATTTCATGCGACGCCACATCTCAGGAGCCGAAACTGTCTGATCAATGGAATCGCAGAACTTGTGCCAGCTTAAAGATTTAGCTTTGTTTATTAATTTTTGAGATTCATCTGTTTTTTCCTCTAGCTTACGCAAGTTTTCTGGGGTAGGATTACGACGAAACTGAGATAAGGCTAGTCTCCTTTGTGCAACTGCTCTAGAAAGTGTCGGTGTCCAATAATCTTTGGGTTTAAATCCATTGGTGGGTTTAAAACAACATTTAATATAGGGTATATGCCGATCTGCCACGTTATTGATTTGATCTACGAAAAGGTTATACATTTCTTGAGGATTACTACTATCGGTACAAAAGTGGGAATTATTTTCTAATGATTTCCGATATTCTACCCAATTGCCTTTCTTAAAATTTCTTTTTTTCGTTAAGCTGAAACTGTTAGCAATATTAATTGTGTCCATAGTGTTAGTGTATGTTAGTAACAAAGTGCTTAAAATTATGTTAGTATTGTTAGTATCAATTATATTATTTAGTGGTCGTTACATGTAGACTACAACAATGGCACTACAACAATGGCAGTCAACATGGTCAGCAATCATCTTCAGGAGGGAGTTGGAACTCGCCCTGACCCTGCGCACGAGTGAGGCGGCACGCTTACGCATCATCGTGTAGAAACAATCTACTCGCGCCTGCGCGAACATACCTGACGCGCTGCAGCGCCAAGGCAGACCCATCAATCTCCTAAATGCGTTATTGTATTGAACACGGAGGGCCCCGTACGCCTTCTGAGTGTAGTCAGTTCACAGACTGCACGTGTAAAAAGATATACAGTAAGCTCTGAAAAGAGTAATTTTTACTTGTGGTGAGCAACGGGCAAATCTGTGAGCTATCATATTAGCTCTGACAGACAGAGCCCTCCGTTCCTTACCGATATCAGCATTGTCCCTGAGGTCGGCGGTGACCAGGTGACCCAGGTATTTAAACTGTTCCACTCGTTCGAGTGCAACACCTCCTAGCCGCACGGGCAAAAATATAATAAGAAATAAATAATAAGAAATAAAAAATATATAATATTAAGTAAAGACTGCCAAAAACTGTCAAGATCACCCGCTGATTGACGGACGAGGTTCTATCGTAGGCTTTTCTCTTTAGATTCGGGTCAGATGGTAATGCTGAAAGCCTCAAACCATATTATGGAAAACAGAAATAGGAGAGCGGATGCAGCTCTAAAGTGAAAATGCAACCGGAATTGACGCTAGGGAAACGATAATGATAAATTTGCGTATGCATACGTGGGCTAGTCGGCCTGTGATCACTGGCAGTGTAACCTGGTCAAATCGTTTGGCAGTTACTGTTACTTATCTATTTTGTCATGTTCGTTGGTCGAGTGTTTTTCAAAGTTTGCAATTTTCTAACTTCAGGACTTTATTTCGGATACAAATCGATGTTGCTCGAAATGGTATTTCAAGAAATATCCACATTTTATTGTGAAAATACTTCCAGATCCGCTTGCATTAACGACATTATTTCTTTAACAGCTCGCCTTGCGGTGAGTGTCAATTTATTGTGTGCAAGTTTTTTGCAAAACAGTTTACATAATTTAAACTGGCAATACGCACCAAGGTTCTGAAGAACAATTATAACTTTTATCGTATTTCCAAAGAACCGTTATTACAATAATAGGTCATTTTTACTGCCCAAAAGTCGTGTTTGGAGGAACTGTGGGTTTTTCTTTTCAAATCTACCGCCTATCACCTATATGATCTGTGGCTCCGGCTAGCAATTAATCGTTTCGAATTCGACATAGCCATCTCATATTGGGTATGTCGGACTCGAACAGATTAAACCGCTTGATGTTTTAGTACATCTGCTTGTGTTGCCGGCAAACCAGGTACACCCTAGACAGGAGATATCCTGTCTAGGGTGATCATCATCAATTGGAGATACGTTAAGCAATCGGCATAAACAGAGTAAAACGTCCGAGTCCACCGTATTGAATGCATTGGAAAAATCTAACAAAGCAAGGACAGTAAGATTTGCGTTTTCCATGCCTGACCTGATACCTTCCGTAATATTGACCAGAGCTGTTGTAGTACTATGGCCAGGACGGAAACCGGACTGAAAAGGATTAAGGAGATTGTTCTTACAAAGGAAGGCACTAAGTTGACCATGAACAAGGCGTTCTAAGACTTTAGAGAGGACTGGTAAAATAGAAATTGGTCGATAGTCAGAAAAGGATAAGGGTTTTAGCTTTTTTGGTAAAGGAGTAATTTGAGCTTCTTTCCATATATTTGGGAAGGTGTTACTGGTTAAGGAGAAATTAAGAATATAGCAAATGATTGGAATAATCTCGTCAAGGATAGGAATACGTGGGACACTCAGAAAGTTTTGCGAAAATAAAAAAAAAGTGTTTTAAATATTTTTTTATTAAATCTTTTCAAAGTACTCTCCACCAGCCTCTATACAAAGTTTCATGCGTTTGAACCAGTTTTCAATACACTTTTTCCAATCCGCCGCAGATACCTCGTTTACAGCCTTTTTTTTTTTTTTTACGTGCGGAAATCCCTTCGGATACCCCCCGCTGGCCAGCGGGGGTGGTTATGTCGTGTCTCGACTAAAACCGCACGGTGTCCTCCCCAAGTGTCCGTTGCCGGGCACCCCGGGTAAGCCCTCGAAAGGATAACCCCAGGGTTGCCGGCGGACTTTGGCCGCCACTGCGGCCTCGCCTGGTGGGATCGGGTTTTATCCCGCTTCGGTGAGTTGGCAGGCGTGTGTAGGGCACACACGACACGCCTCCGCCACGGCCTGCTTCTGTAAGGACGGCGAGTCGGCCAACTGCCGTCCTCAGGCCCCGATCATGGAGGTCGGTAGTCCCGGGCGTAGATGAGTCTGCGGCGTCCTCGCCGCACACTGCGAAACTCGGGGGGCAGGGTTCTTTCCCGCTCCCTCTCCGCCGTCTCTTTCGCGCGCATTACCTGCTCGCAGAAAGAGGCGGCGGCGTGCCACTTGCTCCCGTCGGAGACCACGGCCCTCACCATGGTCTCCAACGAGAGAACGTCCACGCCCAGGACCGCAACGAGATCCCGGCGTTGACTCGCCCACGCAGGGCACTCCACCAACGTGTGGAGCGCCGTGTCTTCGCCAGGATCCTCGCAGTGCTGGCACTGCGGCGTTGTCTCCCGGTGGATGCGCCACAGATACTTACCGAAACACCCGTGTCCGGTAACCATCTGGCACATCCGGTAGGAGAGGTCCCCATGGTCCCTCTCCAACCACTCCTTCATGATCGGTCTCACCGCCGCAATGGTGGATTCCCCCCACCTTGGGTGCTCAAGTCGCACCCTCCATGTCTCCATGAGTTCCTGGCGGAGCAGGGACCGCTGAGCCCTGATTTCTCGGGGCTCCGGCCTATGGCCCCGCTCCAGCGCCTCCTTGCGCCACTGGTACAGCAGCGCAAGGGCTCTCGCTTCCAGGTCCCATGGAGGGGTCCCAGCTAGGAGACATGCCGCCTCGACGGAGATCGTGCGATACCCCCTGATGACTCTGACGGCCATCGCCTTTAACGGGCTGTTAAGAACAGCCACGTTGCGGGCCGCCAGAGTCTCCGCCCATACGGGGGCCCCGTATAGGGCCATGCTTCGCACGATCCCCAGGTACAGTCTCCTAGTGGGGGCGTTGGGTCCCTTAACGTTGGGCATCAGCCGCGATAGCGCGGCCGCAGCCCCCCTCAGTTTCGGGACCAGACTTCGGAGATGAGGTCCAAAGTCCCATCGGCTATCGAGTACGAGCCCAAGGTACTTCATCGTGGGCTCGATGCCGATGCTTACGCCCCCTACGGTTATGCCGGTTCCCGCAGGTGGCCCCCTCCGAGGCCCGTGAAAACACATAGCCTCGGATTTATGGAGAGCCACCTCAAGTCCCAGCCGCCGTATTCGACCCACGACTTGAGCAACCCCTGCCGTGGCCTTCAGTGCCGCGCTTCGGTACGTTGCTCCCCGCGCCATAACGAGGGTGTCGTCAGCATAGCACACTATGCTGACACCCTCGAGCAACGTACCGCGCAGCACCCAGTCGTATCCGATGTTCCACAGGAGTGGCCCTAGGACCGACCACGATCGGCCGATAACCGGATGGCTGGTCCGCCGGCCGCCCCGCCTTCCGGATAAGGACCAGTTTCCCCGTCTTCCAAGCCTTTGGAAACTGGCCCCTTTCGAGGCATGCGCTAAAGAGCGCCACCAGTCGAGGCCCTAGTTCCTCCAGGGCCAGGACCCATGCTCGGCCTGGAATGCCGTCGGGTCCGGGGGCAGTGCATTTCCGGGCTTTAAGCCGGAGCACTGCTACCCCCAGTTCACTCTCCCTGACTTCGGGCACATCGCTCTCGCTATTATCAGCGTCAGGCGCCTGAGGCGGAGCCATACGCGGAGGGACATGCTCCTCCGCTCTCGCAGGGAACAAGGAGCCCAGTATCCCCTCCAGCCGCTCCGGCTGGAGGCTCTGGGTCAGTAGGGGCGCCCTTGGGCGGATTTTGCCCCTGACCGCAAGGTAAGGACGCCCCCATGGGTTCTGCTCCAGAGACTCCAGCAGCTCTTCGCGGGCCCGCCGTTTGGCCTGCTTTATGGCTTCCTGGAGGGTCCTCTTGGCCCCCTTGTACGCCTCATACAGCTCCGCCTCTCGGGCTGCCGCATCGTCTGGGCGGCGACGCCTCCGGCGAAACCTGGTGTACTGGCGGCGAGCGGTCACGCACGCTGCTCGCAGCTGTGCGAGCTCCGCTGACCACCAGTACACCTGTTTCTTTGCCGGGCCGGGCTTAACCCTAGGCATCGCCGCATCACAGATATGCGACATGGCTCTCCTGAACCATTCCGCCTCTGCGTCGACATCGGCAGGCCTGGCCAGTGACGGGATCCAGGCCTGCACTATTAATGCCTCCAGGAGAGCCTCCCGATCCAGGCGTCTGAGCGCCCAACGTGGATCCGGGGGATTCGCGATTGTCGGCGGCAGGTTAGTTGGAGGGGAGACGTTGAACCGAATATACTTATGGTCGGAATCCGTCTCCTCCTCCTCCACCACGCGCCAACCCTGGACGCGGCGGGAGAGAGCAGGGGTCGCGAATGCAACATCCACGACCGAACTGAGCCCCCACCGCTCCCAGGTGGCGACACTCCCCCGGTTGAGGACCTCTAGATCACGGGTGTTGGCCCAGTCCTCCAGTACTCGCCCCTTGTCATTGGTTTCCCGGGAGCCCCAGGCCTGAGACCAGGAGTTGAAGTCTCCCAGGACCAAGACAGGACGAGGACGGCACGCAGCGAGAACAATGTCCAGTTCAGCGAGCCTTAGCTCAAGCTCGTACTGGTCAAGGCTTGGCGAGAAGTAGACGGCCACGACAGCCAAGCCCTCATAGTCCGCCGCGACACAGCCTCTGCACCTTGCAATGAGTGCAAGGCGCGAGGTGTCCGCGGCGGACCCCCCGAAGACGGTCGCTACGCCGTCCAGGTCCACCGGGCTTCCGGGGTGGACCCAGTACGGCTCAGCGACCACGACCACATTGATAGACCACTCCACGATGCTCTGGTACAGAAGATCCTGAGCACCGGTGCAGTGGTTTATGTTCGCCTGCAGGATGCGGATTGGTGTGTCCATTAATGGACGTCCATCTCCGCATCCCGCCGCGAATGTGGCCGCTCTTGAGCGGCACCCCCGCTACCCGTTGCGGACGAACGGGGCTTGGGCCTCGAGGCGGCGCAGGTTCTGCTGTCCGCCCGGTGCTCCGCCGCTTTGCCCTCCGCTACGCATTTGTAGCAGCGTGGCGGAGCAGCACAAGCACTGGCCTTGTGCCCGGGCTGACTGCAGCGGAAGCACCGATCCCCCACGGTGTCTCCCGCTGTGCACTGAACTCCCACATGCCCCACGGCCAGGCACCTGAAGCACCTGGTCTCGCGGGGCTGCAGGAGTTGCACCCGCGCCTTTAGGAAGCCCCCAACGAGGAGGCTCCGTTCGTCCGCAATTTTCTGCGCCGCTGCGACGGGGCAGTTGACGACTGCCGTGCCGTGACCGGTGGAGCTGAAGCGGATTTCTCCAGCTCTCACCTGATCACGGGGGCAGCCGCCCGCCTCCACGACGGCGGAGATGACTTCCTCCGTCGTGGCCGCGTCATCCAGACCCGAAATGCGCAAACCTGCGCATTTGTTGGGTCTGGTGACGCGGACGGCTTCGGAATCCAGCGACTCCCTCAGCTTGGCCGCTAGGGCGTCGGCTTTGGGGCCGCTGGTGGCGCCGGAGACCTCGAGGAGGCGAGCTCCGGTGCGAGTTGTTTTGCACCGGAGCCCCCCCTCAATCTCGAGGGCCTTGAGGTCCACTGAGGCTTTCACCTGCCTCAGGACCTGGGCGTACCCCACGCCCTTCTCCACACCCTCCGTCGTCACCGTCAGGACGACGGCAGTGGAACGTGGGGCGCGGAGCCTTTTGCCGCCTTCTTAGCCGCCTTTTTGGCGGCTTTCTTCGCCTTTTTGGCGGCTCCCGCTACCACCCATTCCTCCCCTCTGGAGGAACGCTCGGGTGCAGCGGGAGCGGCGGTTAAGGCGGGGGCGGGGGTGCCGCGATTCTTCCCCTTCCCTTGTGGCGTTGGGGCCACTGGGGCGGCGGGGCCGGGCTTACCACTGACAGCAGCCGCGAAAGACGCCGTCCGTGCCAGAGGGGGACGGTAAGCCCGGACCTCCAAAACGCCGAGTCGCCTCTCGATGGCCGCCAAGAGCTGCACCACACTAGGCGCAGGCTCAGGCGGCGGATTGGGCGCCGGCCTAGGCGCTGTTTTCGGCGCCGGCTTAGGTGCCGACTTTGGCACCGGCTTTGGCGCCGACGTAGGCGCCCCCCCTGACGGCGCAAGAGCCCTAGGGTGGTCCACCACCTCCTGGGCTCTTGGGGCCTTTTGGGCCTCCGGGGATCCCCTGATCATCTGGGTCAGTTGACTGACCTCCTCCCGGAGGACCCGCTGTTGCTCCAAGGAGTTGGCGAGCTCAGCTTCCAGGCTTGTGACCCGGGCCCTGAGCTTCGCCTCCTCCTCGGAGACGCTCCTACCAAGTACCTCCTCCAGCGCCGTCCTGGCGACGGCGACGTTTTCCGCCACCGTCTTCTTCTTGCCCGACACATTTTTGGACCCTTTTAAGGTGTCCGTTATGCGGGCAAGTGCTGCGAGGAGTTCCCTCGCCGCGGGGACGCCTTGGTCCCTGCCACTAGGTAGTGGAGGGACGTGAATCGGCTGCTTCGACGTTCTGGCCGCCGCGGTGGCCAATATTTTGGCCGGCCTATCGTCCTCGCTCGAGGAGACCGTCCGTTGCCCGGAGCTTCTGCTCCAGTCAAGGGACGGTCCACCCGAGCGAGGCCGCTTACGTCGGAGACCCTCCTCGGTCTCCATTCGGCTGGATACTGACTCGTTGTCAGTACCCGCCGTTGACGCCGCAGACGCAACGTCTGCGTCCGTTTCCCCGCCTACAGGTAGCGGAGTAGCGGGTCTGGTGAAGACAGCCTTAACCGACCGCGGGTGAGGCCGCCGCCTCGCCTCCTCTTCACCCCCAGCTACCTCCGCTCCTTCCTCTCGGATACCATTGTGCGCGCCTTGGTCGTCGTTTCTAAAATCGTCCGGTTTGTTTTTATTTGAGTTACAATTTTCCATGTCAAATCCCACGAGTATGGGGGAAAGATGGTCCATCCAGGCGGAGCCCCCTGCACCTGGATAAGCCTATATACTATGGAGGTCGGCTGGTATCCATAGGTTTTGACGACTTCGCTGTCGGGTGTTATAGACTTTTCCTTGTCGTGGGCCGGCCAATAAAGGCAAGCCCTCCGGTCGGCATGTTCACAGCGTACCCTTCTGGAGCCACCAGTCAGGTCGTTGCTGATCACGTGCCGATTACGGAACGCGAGAGGATGGCTAGTCCTCTCTCACCGGCGGCGGCACAAGTGCCCGTCGGCCCCTGCGTCAGCAGTGGGCCAACCCGCCCCTGGATCCCCCAGGACCCTACGGTGGCCTCCACCACTAACAGTATCGCTCATCCTGTCTCCTCTGAAAGCAGAGGAGTACGGAGAGCGATGTGTTCCCGCCACGTTGGGTATTGGCCGACGATCAATGCCAACCCCATGAAGGGGAAGCCATTGACCGCCGCCCAGGGTGTACCGGCCACTCCGATTCCGTTCCCCCCGGACTCCAGCGGGGTCGGAATCGGAATGACACTCGAGGAGGTTACCCAACACACACCCCCTCGTTTACAGCCTGCTCAAACGTTGACAGCGCATCTTCCGGCGACGAATATTGTATCCCTTTGAGCTGATTTTTTATTTTCGGGAATAAAAAGAAGTCGCACGGTGCAAGGTCAGTGCTGTAAGGAGGGTGACCTAGGAGTTTAACCGGAGTGCTGTTCAGGAAGTCCCTCGTTTTAAGCGCGGTGTGTGCGGGCGCGTTGTCATGGTGGAGTAGTATCCCGCGGAGCCCTGTGTTTGGTCGCTTGTAGCTCACTACAGAGAAAACTTCTGCCAAGCATTTGGTAGTGTACCATTCAGCGTTGATGCTTCTTTGATTTCGTAAAGGGATTGATAACAAGTAGCCAGACAAATTGAAAAAACTCGCGATCAAAATCTTCCCTCCGCTTCTAGATCGCTTCACTTTGGTAGGTGTTGATTCGTTTTGAAACACCCAAACCGTCGACTGGCGTTTTGTTTCTGGATCATACTGATAAATCCACGACTCATCACCTGTAATGATGTCATAAACACGCCGAGACGTGCCTGCTTCAAACTTGTTTATCATATCACGACACCATTCCACCCGGGCCTGCTTCTGAGCATCGGTGAGATTGTGCGGCACCCAGCGTGAAACTATCCTTCTCATACGAAGATGCACGTGTAGAATCTCGTGAAGGCTTCCCGATCCAATCTGAAGAATGTGCTGAATCTCTTGATATGTGACTCGTCTATTATCTTGGATTAAATTTTTCACTGCTTGCACGTTTTCTTCCGTAACAGCCGTCAAAGAGCGACCACTTCTTTCTTCATCCTCCAAAGTCAGTCGACCGCGCTTGAATTCGTTATACCAACGATACACGGTCGCCTTGGAAGGGCCTTCATCCATGAATGCCATTTGAAGTCTATCGTACGATTCGTCTGGTTTCAGGCGACACTTGAAATCGTAGAAAATCATAGCGCGAAAATGTTCCCGACGCAGATCCATTTTTCAATGAGACACAATAATTGAAATTATCTTGCAAAAAATGCAGAATTGGAACGTACTTATTTTTACTCATAAATAATTATATTTTAGAAATAGATTATAACTGACCAGTCTCTCATATATAAAAACTTTTTTAATTTTTTTTTTTTTTTTTTTTTTTTTTTTTTTTTTTTTTTTTTTTTTTTTCGCTATACTTTCTGAGTGGCCTGGTAATCATTTTACGGCTAACATTATCATTTCCAACCGCGTTGGACGTGATACTCATAATAGCTTTTTTAACATCACAAGTGGTGAGTTGATTAAAAATAATCGGTGAGTAGTTGAATGTTGGCAGAGATGAAAGGGAGTTTATTGTATTCGCCTTTGTATTCCTATCAAAGTTGGAAGAAGCTGAGAAGTGTTGATTGAGCAGGTCAATATTTAAACTTTTTGGAATTGAATCTTGTTGTGTTTTGCCAACACCCAATGTTCTAAGAAACTTCCAGACCTTAGTCGGATCTCCATTTTGTACTGAGTTGTGGATATATTGGCGTTGTGCATCTCTACACAGCTTATTGCAGTGATTCCGTACAGAGGTGTACTTATCCCAATTCATTGCAGTGGGGCTCATTTTTTGTATTTAAATTTAGAGGCTTTTTTTTTTGCCATAAGTGACTTAATGCTATGATTAAGCCACGGAGCCGGATCATGCTTAATTTTCACTGATCGAACTGATGCATGCTTATCATAGAGTTGGACAAGACTGGATGAAAAATAATTCACTTGATCATCAATGGAAACTGAAGTAAGAAGTGGGGTCCAGTCAATATTGTTGGCATCCGCACGTAAATGTTCAACATCCATGCCACCAAAATTACGTTGTAGAAGGAGTTTCAGTTTAGCCCTAGGAGGACGATCCTTATAGGATAGAAAGAGGAGATCGTGGTAAGAAAAGGCGTCTGCAGTGCACTGACCGTGCTTAGCTACAAGTTCTCTAGAGGAAACTAAAATTAGATCTAGAAGTGACTGTTTACAGTTAGGACGGTGATGAGTTGCATTAAGAGGAAGAAGGCAAAGGTTATGTGATTGTGAAATAGCGGAAAACGTAGAAGAGCGTTGATCGTTCTTTAATAGGCATGTGTTAAAATCACCCATAATTATGGTTTATGCATAAGAAGGAACAAGATTGTCTAAAAGATTTTCAAAACATTGAAAGAAGTTAATAGGTATTGAGGGACAGTAGTATACTCCAAGAAGGATTTTAGTATGGTGGAGTTCGATTTCCAGGAACAAATGTTCACCCGCATTAGGCGGAGGTGGTTGTGCTGACATATCAAGAATAGTGTAAGGAAGGATAAGGTGAAAACCGGGCAGGGAGTATGAAGATGTAGGTAGACATGGCTTCAACCATGACTCAGAAAGAAGCGCATGAATATACTTGCTTCCGAAACTTACTAGCATATCCAGAAAATGTGCCGGAACACTTTGGGCATCATATCAATGCCCAAAGTGACAGCATTGAAATTCTTAGGTACATCAGACAAATGAGTGACAAGAATATCAGACAACGAAAGCGTAGTTACGAAACTGTTGTCACTACTATTGGCTGTCAAATAAGAATCAGTGTCACTGCTACAATCAGTATCTATCATGTATCTAGAATAGAAATAGATGAATATGAAGATATATATTATAGCTTTGTGTTTGTGTGTGTGTGTGTGTTTGCGTGTGTGTGTGTGTGTGTGTGATGTATACTCAATAAATACAATATATTTATATTGTATTTATTTTTAACAATAACCGTTATCCACCTGCCAGTTGTGCTAGATAAATATAAAAGTACCTAAATACAAAATGACCAGTTTAAAAGCTTATTTATATGCCTGGGCAAGTATTCAAAATGAGAATACCTAACATTTTAAAATAAGTTACAAAAATGAAAATTTGTAATTTGACCAAACGTCAATTTTAAATATAACGACAAAATAAGGATACAATAGGGTAAAAAAAAACTAAAACAAAAAATTTAAAAGGTAAGTCAAAACAATTTTCTTATAGTATAAAAGTAAAGTAAGCACAGTCGCCATCAGTTTTAGTCCAATAGAATATATTATAAGCACCTTAAAAATTTACATAAAACAACATAAAAAACTGAAAAATGCTACCTTGGTACTCCGACGACTACAAAAATAACTATTCATTGCCTTATATAAATGTAAATAATCCTCTTTAAATTTCAGTGTTCGCTAACTTTTGAAGGTTACTGTACCTGCAATTGCCTACATTTAGTAACTATAATGTGACATAGCGTATAAGTGCGTGTATTATAAACAAGTGTAGGTAGGTATGCATAAATAACTGAAATACTACAAATAGACTACAAACTGTACATATTTGTAGTAGCAAAAAGTGAGAAAGTTGTTATAAATCTTAAATTTAAGATATTTTTACATATATAGTTATATAATATCAAAAACATGCACCAAGAGATAAGTCGCAGATGAAAAGACTCGTATTCATTTTAAAAACAATGGGCATAAATATAAATATTATTTGCAAAATGACGGTACTGGTAAAATAACCTTTAACTGAGATAGTAGGTAGTCAGTTCTAAGGTGTTTTTTTATCTTAGTTAGTAAACAAACTTTGTATTTCTGCTTTTTACCACTGCTTACAGTTTTAAATGCTATATTAACTGATATTGACTACTTTTAGTGGCAGTGCGTTTGGATTTCACCTGTGAAACTTGTGGTTTAGCTGTGATGGTCGTTTTTTCACTGACTGCGGGTTCAATTTTATGGAAATCAACAAGTGTGACGATTCGATGCCTCGTTCCATCAGTGCCATTGATATGGATAAAACCCTCTTTATTCCAGGTATTGGAGACACAGAATTTCTCTCTAGCTGCCATAAACACCTGGTGCCGCTGCCTGGTCAAAAACTCGGATACTGTAATACCAGAATTTTTAAATTTGGTTTTGGCAAACTAGATACGGTCCCTTACTGCAACATTTTCGAATTTGACCGCGATCGATCTGGGGGTGTCCCCTGCAGCACGCCCCATTCTATGGCACCGTCTTATATTGCTGACAGTAAAGTCCGAAAGCTTCAGATGAGTTTTAATGACGTCAGCCACCGCATTCACAGTTGCTTCCTCTTTTTGCTCTGCCACACCATGAAAAAGCGACATTTTCCTCCGACCGCGCATCTCCATAGTATCTGCCTGGCGCATAAGTATTTGTATTTGTCGTTGGAGAGTATTAAGCGTCTCCTTAATAAATACTTTAAAGGTGGCAAATTCAGTCGCCAGAGTAGATGTAGTGGATAGTAGAGACTTCGATAGAATCCACTTCCATAGTAAGTATATTGTGTAGCACTAAGTGACGTGAACGCTGTGAGTAGATAACACTATCCTGGCAGGTATTGGTCTCATACTTTATAGTTTATGCATTTAAATATAGATATAATATAATTTTCAATTAATATAATTAATAACTCTGGAGTAAAAAACAATTACGTCTGTTCTTTACAACTACCCGTACATTTTTCCCGCTTCACTACATATAACAGTGTCCGTAACCGCTTCAAAATATGTATACCGAAACATAGAACAGCGCTATATGATAAGAGTGTCTTCTGTATGGCTCCTCGTTTGTATAATAAATTACCGAAATGTATTTTAAAATTTGAAAATATAAATGTATTTAGAACAAAATGTCCTTCACTTACTTGTAACAAAGGCATACTACTCTATAAACGAATACCTTAAAGACTATATTTTTGTAATTAATGCGAGTACTATTTACCTTTATTATTATTCTGCAAATATTCATTATTTAATTTAAATTTCAATTTCTTCTCATTATTTAATTAGTTGTGCTACTTGGTTAACTTTTATGTTATATTTTATTAAATTGAAAATTTACATTTTGCCTTGTGGGTGGAATACGGAATGACCAAACTTTTTTTTAAAGCTATGTTATATCTTATTATACCTGTGTTGGCAAAAAAAATGATGATTATTATTTAAAAAAAGCAATCTATATCTTCACTTCTTCAATTTGAAAATTACATTAAGGCACAGGATTAGCACAACTCAACATTTACCACCTACTACATTATTCTGATGACATAAGTGTGGGTTGTACATGAACTGTGGGTTTTTCTTTTCAAATCTACCGCCTATCACCTATATGATCTGTGGCTCCGGCTAGCAATTAATCGTTTCGAATTCGACATAGCCATCTCATATTGGGTATGTCGGACTCGAACAGATTAAACCGCTTGATGTTTTAGTACATCTGCTTGTGTTAACGGCAAACCAGGTACACCCTAGACAGGAGATATCCTGTCTAGGGTGATCATCATCAATTGGAGATACGTTAAGCAATCGGCATAAACAGAGTAAAACGTCCGAGTCCACCGTATTGAATGCATTGGAAAAATCTAACAAAGCAAGGACAGTAAGATTTGCGTTTTCCATGCCTGACCTGATACCTTCCGTAATATTGACCAGAGCTGTTGTAGTACTATGGCCAGGACGGAAACCGGACTGAAAAGGATTAAGGAGATTGTTCTTACAAAGGAAGGCACTAAGTTGACCATGAACAAGGCGTTCTAAGACTTTAGAGAGGACTGGTAAAATAGAAATTGGTCGATAGTCAGAAAAGGATGAGGGTTTTAGCTTTTTTGGTAAAGGAGTAATTTGAGCTTCTTTCCATATATTTGGGAAGGTGTTACTGGTTAAGGAGAAATTAAGAATATAGCAAATGATTGGAATAATCTCGTCAAGGATAGGAATACGTGGGACACTCAGAAAGTTTTGCGAAAATAAAAAAAAAGTGTTTTAAATATTTTTTTATTAAATCTTTTCAAAGTACTCTCCACCAGCCTCTATACAAAGTTTCATGCGTTTGAACCAGTTTTCAATACACTTTTTCCAATCCGCCGCAGATACCTCGTTTACAGCCTTTTTTTTTTTTTTTACGTGCGGAAATCCCTTCGGATACCCCCCCGCTGGCCAGCGGGGGTGGTTATGTCGTGTCTCGACTAAAACCGCACGGTGTCCTCCCCAAGTGTCCGTTGCCGGGCACCCCGGGTAAGCCCTCGAAAGGATAACCCCAGGGTTGCCGGCGGACTTTGGCCGCCACTGCGGCCTCGCCTGGTGGGGTCGGGTTTTATCCCGCTTCGGTGAGTTGGCAGGCGTGTGTAGGGCACACACGACACGCCTCCGCCACGGCCTGCTTCTGTAAGGACGGTGAGTCGGCCAACTGCCGTCCTCAGGCCCCGATCATGGAGGTCGGTAGTCCCGGGCGTAGATGAGTCTGCGGCGTCCTCGCCGCACACTGCGAAACTCGGGGGGCAGGGTTCTTTCCCGCTCCCTCTCCGCCGTCTCTTTCGCGCGCATTACCTGCTCGCAGAAAGAGGCGGCGGCGTGCCACTTGCTCCCGTCGGAGACCACGGCCCTCACCATGGTCTCCAACGAGAGAACGTCCACGCCCAGGACCGCAACGAGATCCCGGCGTTGACTCGCCCACGCAGGGCACTCCACCAACGTGTGGAGCGCCGTGTCTTCGCCAGGATCCTCGCAGTGCTGGCACTGCGGCGTTGTCTCCCGGTGGATGCGCCACAGATACTTACCGAAACACCCGTGTCCGGTAACCATCTGGCACATCCGGTAGGAGAGGTCCCCATGGTCCCTCTCCAACCACTCCTTCATGATCGGTCTCACCGCCGCAATGGTGGATTCCCCCCACCTTGGGTGCTCAAGTCGCACCCTCCATGTCTCCATGAGTTCCTGGCGGAGCAGGGACCGCTGAGCCCTGATTTCTCGGGGCTCCGGCCTATGGCCCCGCTCCAGCGCCTCCTTGCGCCACTGGTACAGCAGCGCAAGGGCTCTCGCTTCCAGGTCCCATGGAGGGGTCCCAGCTAGGAGACATGCCGCCTCGACGGAGATCGTGCGATACCCCCTGATGACTCTGACGGCCATCGCCTTTAACGGGCTGTTAAGAACAGCCACGTTGCGGGCCGCCAGAGTCTCCGCCCATACGGGGGCCCCGTATAGGGCCATGCTTCGCACGATCCCCAGGTACAGTCTCCTAGTGGGGGCGTTGGGTCCCTTAACGTTGGGCATCAGCCGCGATAGCGCGGCCGCAGCCCCCCTCAGTTTCGGGACCAGACTTCGGAGATGAGGTCCAAAGTCCCATCGGCTATCGAGTACGAGCCCAAGGTACTTCATCGTGGGCTCGATGCCGATGCTTACGCCCCCTACGGTTATGCCGGTTCCCGCAGGTGGCCCCCTCCGAGGCCCGTGAAAACACATAGCCTCGGATTTATGGAGAGCCACCTCAAGTCCCAGCCGCCGTATTCGACCCACGACTTGAGCAACCCCTGCCGTGGCCTTCAGTGCCGCGCTTCGGTACGTTGCTCCCCGCGCCATAACGAGGGTGTCGTCAGCATAGCACACTATGCTGACACCCTCGAGCAACGTACCGCGCAGCACCCAGTCGTATCCGATGTTCCACAGGAGTGGCCCTAGGACCGACCCCTGCGGAACACCGCACGACACTTCTCGCCGCCCTGGCCCTAGCCAGCTCGGGTAAACTATGGCCCTCTCGGATAGGTATGCCTCGACAATGCGGCGGAGGTAAGGAGGCACTCCGTGATACGCGAGCGCCTCCCTAACGCAGCTCCAGGGTAGGGTGTTGAAGGCGTTGGCGATGTCAAGAGACACCGCCACCACCACCCCACCCCGCGAGACTACTTCCTCCGCCAGGCGCCTAACGCGCATGATCGCTTCCACGGTGGAGCGCCCCCGGCGGAAACCGAACTGGTTGTCCACCAGATCTGGCCCCACGTTCGTGAGATGCTCGACGAGGCGCTCTGCAATAATCCGCTCAAAGAGCTTGCACACCTCGTCGAGCAACACGATCGGCCGGTAACCGGATGGCTGGTCCGCCGGCCGCCCCGCCTTCCGGATAAGGACCAGTTTCCCCGTCTTCCAAGCCTTTGGAAACTGGCCCCTTTCGAGGCATGCGCTAAAGAGCGCCACCAGTCGAGGCCCTAGTTCCTCCAGGGCCAGGACCCATGCTCGGCCTGGAATGCCGTCGGGTCCGGGGGCAGTGCATTTCCGGGCTTTAAGCCGGAGCACTGCTACCCCCAGTTCACTCTCCCTGACTTCGGGCACATCGCTCTCGCTATTATCAGCGTCAGGCGCCTGAGGCGGAGCCATACGCGGAGGGACATGCTCCTCCGCTCTCGCAGGGAACAAGGAGCCCAGTATCCCCTCCAGCCGCTCCGGCTGGAGGCTCTGGGTCAGTAGGGGCGCCCTTGGGCGGATTTTGCCCCTGACCGCAAGGTAAGGACGCCCCCATGGGTTCTGCTCCAGAGACTCCAGCAGCTCTTCGCGGGCCCGCCGTTTGGCCTGCTTTATGGCTTCCTGGAGGGTCCTCTTGGCCCCCTTGTACGCCTCATACAGCTCCGCCTCTCGGGCTGCCGCATCGTCTGGGCGGCGACGCCTCCGGCGAAACCTGGTGTACTGGCGGCGAGCGGTCACGCACGCTGCTCGCAGCTGTGCGAGCTCCGCTGACCACCAGTACACCTGTTTCTTTGCCGGGCCGGGCTTAACCCTAGGCATCGCCGCATCACAGATATGCGACATGGCTCTCCTGAACCATTCCGCCTCTGCGTCGACATCGGCAGGCCTGGCCAGTGACGGGATCCAGGCCTGCACTATTAATGCCTCCAGGAGAGCCTCCCGATCCAGGCGTCTGAGCGCCCAACGTGGATCCGGGGGATTCGCGATTGTCGGCGGCAGGTTAGTTGGAGGGGAGACGTTGAACCGAATATACTTATGGTTGGAATCCGTCTCCTCCTCCTCCACCACGCGCCAACCCTGGACGCGGCGGGAGAGAGCAGGGGTCGCGAATGCAACATCCACGACCGAACTGAGCCCCCGCCGCTCCCAGGTGGCGACACTCCCCCGGTTGAGGACCTCTAGATCACGGGTGTTGGCCCAGTCCTCCAGTACTCGCCCCTTGTCATTGGTTTCCCGGGAGCCCCAGGCCTGAGACCAGGAGTTGAAGTCTCCCAGGACCAAGACAGGACGAGGACGGCACGCAGCGAGAACAATGTCCAGTTCAGCGAGCCTTAGCTCAAGCTCGTACTGGTCAAGGCTTGGCGAGAAGTAGACGGCCACGACAGCCAAGCCCTCATAGTCCGCCGCGACACAGCCTCTGCACCTTGCAATGAGTGCAAGGCGCGAGGTGTCCGCGGCGGACCCCCCGAAGACGGTCGCTACGCTGTCCAGGTCCACCGGGCTTCCGGGGTGGACCCAGTACGGCTCAGCGACCACGACCACATTGATAGACCACTCCACGATGCTCTGGTACAGAAGATCCTGAGCACCGGTGCAGTGGTTTATGTTCGCCTGCAGGATGCGGATTGGTGTGTCCATTAATGGACGTCCATCTCCGCATCCCGCCGCGAATGTGGCCGCTCTTGAGCGGCACCCCCGCTACCCGTTGCGGACGAACGGGGCTTGGGCCTCGAGGCGGCGCAGGTTCTGCTGTCCGCCCGGTGCTCCGCCGCTTTGCCCTCCGCTACGCATTTGTAGCAGCGTGGCGGAGCAGCACAAGCACTGGCCTTGTGCCCGGGCTGACTGCAGCGGAAGCACCGATCCCCCACGGTGTCTCCCGCTGTGCACTGAACTCCCACATGCCCCACGGCCAGGCACCTGAAGCACCTGGTCTCGCGGGGCTGCAGGAGTTGCACCCGCGCCTTTAGGAAGCCCCCAACGAGGAGGCTCCGTTCGTCCGCAATTTTCTGCGCCGCTGCGACGGGGCAGTTGACGACTGCCGTGCCGTGACCGGTGGAGCTGAAGCGGATTTCTCCAGCTCTCACCTGATCACGGGGGCAGCCGCCCGCCTCCACGACGGCGGAGATGACTTCCTCCGTCGTGGCCGCGTCATCCAGACCCGAAATGTGCAAACCTGCGCATTTGTTGGGTCTGGTGACGCGGACGGCTTCGGAATCCAGCGACTCCCTCAGCTTGGCCGCTAGGGCGTCGGCTTTGGGGCCGCTGGTGGCGCCGGAGACCTCGAGGAGGCGAGCTCCGGTGCGAGTTGTTTTGCACCGGAGCCCCCCCTCAATCTCGAGGGCCTTGAGGTCCACTGAGGCTTTCACCTGCCTCAGGACCTGGGCGTACCCCACGCCCTTCTCCACACCCTCCGTCGTCACCGTCAGGACGACGGCAGTGGAACGTGGGGCGCGGAGCCTCTTCGGCGCCTTCGCCGCAGCGGCTTTTGCCGCCTTCTTAGCCGCCTTTTTGGCGGCTTTCTTCGCCTTTTTGGCGGCTCCCGCTACCACCCATTCCTCCCCTCTGGAGGAACGCTCGGGTGCAGCGGGAGCGGCGGTTAAGGCGGGGGCGGGGGTGCCGCGATTCTTCCCCTTCCCTTGTGGCGTTGGGGCCACTGGGGCGGCGGGGCCGGGCTTACCACTGACAGCAGCCGCGAAAGACGCCGTCCGTGCCAGAGGGGGACGGTAAGCCCGGACCTCCAAAACGCCGAGTCGCCTCTCGATGGCCGCCAAGAGCTGCACCACACTAGGCGCAGGCTCAGGCGGCGGATTGGGCGCCGGCCTAGGCGCTGTTTTCGGCGCCGGCTTAGGTGCCGACTTTGGCACCGGCTTTGGCGCCGACGTAGGCGCCCCCCCTGACGGCGCAAGAGCCCTAGGGTGGTCCACCACCTCCTGGGCTCTTGGGGCCTTTTGGGCCTCCGGGGATCCCCTGATCATCTGGGTCAGTTGACTGACCTCCTCCCGGAGGACCCGCTGTTGCTCCAAGGAGTTGGCGAGCTCAGCTTCCATTCTTGTGACCCGGGCCCTGAGCTTCGCCTCCTCCTCGGAGACGCTCCTACCAAGTACCTCCTCCAGCGCCGTCCTGGCGACGGCGACGTTTTCCGCCACCGTCTTCTTCTTGCCCGACACATTTTTGGACCCTTTTAAGGTGTCCGTTATGCGGGCAAGTGCTGCGAGGAGTTCCCTCGCCGCGGGGACGCCTTGGTCCCTGCCACTAGGTAGTGGAGGGACGTGAATCGGCTGCTTCGACGTTCTGGCCGCCGCGGTGGCCAATATTTTGGCCGGCCTATCGTCCTCGCTCGAGGAGACCGTCCGTTGCCCGGAGCTTCTGCTCCAGTCAAGGGACGGTCCACCCGAGCGAGGCCGCTTACGTCGGAGACCCTCCTCGGTCTCCATTCGGCTGGATACTGACTCGTTGTCAGTACCCGCCGTTGACGCCGCAGACGCAACGTCTGCGTCCGTTTCCCCGCCTACAGGTAGCGGAGTAGCGGGTCTGGTGAAGACAGCCTTAACCGACCGCGGGTGAGGCCGCCGCCTCGCCTCCTCTTCACCCCCAGCTACCTCCGCTCCTTCCTCTCGGATACCATTGTGCGCGCCTTGGTCGTCGTTTCTAAAATCGTCCGGTTTGTTTTTATTTGAGTTACAATTTTCCATGTCAAATCCCACGAGTATGGGGGAAAGATGGTCCATCCAGGCGGAGCCCCCTGCACCTGGATAAGCCTATATACTATGGAGGTCGGCTGGTATCCATAGGTTTTGACGACTTCGCTGTCGGGTGTTATAGACTTTTCCTTGTCGTGGGCCGGCCAATAAAGGCAAGCCCTCCGGTCGGCATGTTCACAGCGTACGCTTCTGGAGCCACCAGTCAGGTCGTTGCTGATCACGTGCCGATTACGGAACGCGAGAGGATGGCTAGTCCTCTCTCACCGGCGGCGGCACAAGTGCCCGTCGGCCCCTGCGTCAGCAGTGGGCCAACCCGCCCCTGGATCCCCCAGGACCCTACGGTGGCCTCCACCACTAACAGCATCGCTCATCCTGTCTCCTCTGAAAGCAGAGGAGTACGGAGAGCGATGTGTTCCCGCCACGTTGGGTATTGGCCGACGATCAATGCCAACCCCATGAAGGGGAAGCCATTGACCGCCGCCCAGGGTGTACCGGCCACTCCGATTCCGTTCCCCCCGGACTCCAGCGGGGTCGGAATCGGAATGACACTCGAGGAGGTTACCCAACACACACCCCCTCGTTTACAGCCTGCTCAAACGTTGACAGCGCATCTTCCGGCGACGAATATTGTATCCCTTTGAGCTGATTTTTTATTTTCGGGAATAAAAAGAAGTCGCACGGTGCAAGGTCAGTGCTGTAAGGAGGGTGACCTAGGAGTTTAACCGGAGTGCTGTTCAGGAAGTCCCTCGTTTTAAGCGCGGTGTGTGCGGGCGCGTTGTCATGGTGGAGTAGTATCCCGCGGAGCCCTGTGTTTGGTCGCTTGTAGCTCACTACAGAGAAAACTTCTGCCAAGCATTTGGTAGTGTACCATTCAGCGTTGATGCTTCTTTGATTTCGTAAAGGGATTGATAACAAGTAGCCAGACAAATTGAAAAAACTCGCGATCAAAATCTTCCCTCCGCTTCTAGATCGCTTCACTTTGGTAGGTGTTGATTCGTTTTGAAACACCCAAACCGTCGACTGGCGTTTTGTTTCTGGATCATACTGATAAATCCACGACTCATCACCTGTAATGATGTCATAAACACGCCGAGACGTGCCTGCTTCAAACTTGTTTATCATATCACGACACCATTCCACCCGGGCCTGCTTCTGAGCATCGGTGAGATTGTGCGGCACCCAGCGTGAAACTATCCTTCTCATACGAAGATGCACGTGTAGAATCTCGTGAAGGCTTCCCGATCCAATCTGAAGAATGTGCTGAATCTCTTGATATGTGACTCGTCTATTATCTTGGATTAAATTTTTCACTGCTTGCACGTTTTCTTCCGTAACAGCCGTCAAAGAGCGACCACTTCTTTCTTCATCCTCCAAAGTCAGTCGACCGCGCTTGAATTCGTTATACCAACGATACACGGTCGCCTTGGAAGGGCCTTCATCCATGAATGCCATTTGAAGTCTATCGTACGATTCGTCTGGTTTCAGGCGACACTTGAAATCGTAGAAAATCATAGCGCGAAAATGTTCCCGACGCAGATCCATTTTTCAATGAGACACAATAATTGAAATTATCTTGCAAAAAATGCAGAATTGGAACGTACTTATTTTTACTCATAAATAATTATATTTTAGAAATAGATTATAACTGACCAGTCTCTCATATATAAAAACTTTTTTAATTTTTTTTTTTTTTTTTTTTTTTTTTTTTTTTTTTTTTTTTTTTTTCGCTATACTTTCTGAGTGGCCTGGTAATCATTTTACGGCTAACATTATCATTTCCAACCGCGTTGGACGTGATACTCATAATAGCTTTTTTAACATCACAAGTGGTGAGTTGATTAAAAATAATCGGTGAGTAGTTGAATGTTGGCAGAGATGAAAGGGAGTTTATTGTATTCGCCTTTGTATTCCTATCAAAGTTGGAAGAAGCTGAGAAGTGTTGATTGAGCAGGTCAATATTTAAACTTTTTGGAATTGAATCTTGTTGTGTTTTGCCAACACCCAATGTTCTAAGAAACTTCCAGACCTTAGTCGGATCTCCATTTTGTACTGAGTTGTGGATATATTGGCGTTGTGCATCTCTACACAGCTTATTGCAGTGATTCCGTACAGAGGTGTACTTATCCCAATTCATTGCAGTGGGGCTCATTTTTTGTATTTAAATTTAGAGGCTTTTTTTTTTGCCATAAGTGACTTAATGCTATGATTAAGCCACGGAGCCGGATCATGCTTAATTTTCACTGATCGAACTGATGCATGCTTATCATAGAGTTGGACAAGACTGGATGAAAAATAATTCACTTGATCATCAATGGAAACTGAAGTAAGAAGTGGGGTCCAGTCAATATTGTTGGCATCCGCACGTAAATGTTCAACATCCATGCCACCAAAATTACGTTGTAGAAGGAGTTTCAGTTTAGCCCTAGGAGGACGATCCTTATAGGATAGAAAGAGGAGATCGTGGTAAGAAAAGGCGTCTGCAGTGCACTGACCGTGCTTAGCTACAAGTTCTCTAGAGGAAACTAAAATTAGATCTAGAAGTGACTGTTTACAGTTAGGACGGTGATGAGTTGCATTAAGAGGAAGAAGGCAAAGGTTATGTGATTGTGAAATAGCGGAAAACGTAGAAGAGCGTTGATCGTTCTTTAATAGGCATGTGTTAAAATCACCCATAATTATGGTTTATGCATAAGAAGGAACAAGATTGTCTAAAAGATTTTCAAAACATTGAAAGAAGTTAATAGGTATTGAGGGACAGTAGTATACTCCAAGAAGGATTTTAGTATGGTGGAGTTCGATTTCCAGGAACAAATGTTCACCCGCATTAGGCGGAGGTGGTTGTGCTGACATATCAAGAATAGTGTAAGGAAGGATAAGGTGAAAACCGGGCAGGGAGTATGAAGATGTAGGTAGACATGGCTTCAACCATGACTCAGAAAGAAGCGCATGAATATACTTGCTTCCGAAACTTACTAGCATATCCAGAAAATGTGCCGGAACACTTTGGGCATCATATCAATGCCCAAAGTGACAGCATTGAAATTCTTAGGTACATCAGACAAATGAGTGACAAGAATATCAGACAACGAAAGCGTAGTTACGAAACTGTTGTCACTACTATTGGCTGTCAAATAAGAATCAGTGTCACTGCTACAATCAGTATCTATCATGTATCTAGAATAGAAATAGATGAATATGAAGATATATATTATAGCTTTGTGTTTGTGTGTGTGTGTGTGTTTGCGTGTGTGTGTGTGTGTGTGTGATGTATACTCAATAAATACAATATATTTATATTGTATTTATTTTTAACAATAACCGTTATCCACCTGCCAGTTGTGCTAGATAAATATAAAAGTACCTAAATACAAAATGACCAGTTTAAAAGCTTATTTATATGCCTGGGCAAGTATTCAAAATGAGAATACCTAACATTTTAAAATAAGTTACAAAAATGAAAATTTGTAATTTGACCAAACGTCAATTTTAAATATAACGACAAAATAAGGATACAATAGGGTAAAAAAAAACTAAAACAAAAAATTTAAAAGGTAAGTCAAAACAATTTTCTTATAGTATAAAAGTAAAGTAAGCACAGTCGCCATCAGTTTTAGTCCAATAGAATATATTATAAGCACCTTAAAAATTTACATAAAACAACATAAAAAACTGAAAAATGCTACCTTGGTACTCCGACGACTACAAAAATAACTATTCATTGCCTTATATAAATGTAAATAATCCTCTTTAAATTTCAGTGTTCGCTAACTTTTGAAGGTTACTGTACCTGCAATTGCCTACATTTAGTAACTATAATGTGACATAGCGTATAAGTGCGTGTATTATAAACAAGTGTAGGTAGGTATGCATAAATAACTGAAATACTACAAATAGACTACAAACTGTACATATTTGTAGTAGCAAAAAGTGAGAAAGTTGTTATAAATCTTAAATTTAAGATATTTTTACATATATAGTTATATAATATCAAAAACATGCACCAAGAGATAAGTCGCAGATGAAAAGACTCGTATTCATTTTAAAAACAATGGGCATAAATATAAATATTATTTGCAAAATGACGGTACTGGTAAAATAACCTTTAACTGAGATAGTAGGTAGTCAGTTCTAAGGTGTTTTTTTATCTTAGTTAGTAAACAAACTTTGTATTTCTGCTTTTTACCACTGCTTACAGTTTTAAATGCTATATTAACTGATATTGACTACTTTTAGTGGCAGTGCGTTTGGATTTCACCTGTGAAACTTGTGGTTTAGCTGTGATGGTCGTTTTTTCACTGACTGCGGGTTCAATTTTATGGAAATCAACAAGTGTGACGATTCGATGCCTCGTTCCATCAGTGCCATTGATATGGATAAAACCCTCTTTATTCCAGGTATTGGAGACACAGAATTTCTCTCTAGCTGCCATAAACACCTGGTGCCGCTGCCTGGTCAAAAACTCGGATACTGTAATACCAGAATTTTTAAATTTGGTTTTGGCAAACTAGATACGGTCCCTTACTGCAACATTTTCGAATTTGACCGCGATCGATCTGGGGGTGTCCCCTGCAGCACGCCCCATTCTATGGCACCGTCTTATATTGCTGACAGTAAAGTCCGAAAGCTTCAGATGAGTTTTAATGACGTCAGCCACCGCATTCACAGTTGCTTCCTCTTTTTGCTCTGCCACACCATGAAAAAGCGACATTTTCCTCCGACCGCGCATCTCCATAGTATCTGCCTGGCGCATAAGTATTTGTATTTGTCGTTGGAGAGTATTAAGCGTCTCCTTAATAAATACTTTAAAGGTGGCAAATTCAGTCGCCAGAGTAGATGTAGTGGATAGTAGAGACTTCGATAGAATCCACTTCCATAGTAAGTATATTGTGTAGCACTAAGTGACGTGAACGCTGTGAGTAGATAACACTATCCTGGCAGGTATTGGTCTCATACTTTATAGTTTATGCATTTAAATATAGATATAATATAATTTTCAATTAATATAATTAATAACTCTGGAGTAAAAAACAATTACGTCTGTTCTTTACAACTACCCGTACATTTTTCCCGCTTCACTACATATAACAGTGTCCGTAACCGCTTCAAAATATGTATACCGAAACATAGAACAGCGCTATATGATAAGAGTGTCTTCTGTATGGCTCCTCGTTTGTATAATAAATTACCGAAATGTATTTTAAAATTTGAAAATATAAATGTATTTAGAACAAAATGTCCTTCACTTACTTGTAACAAAGGCATACTACTCTATAAACGAATACCTTAAAGACTATATTTTTGTAATTAATGCGAGTACTATTTACCTTTATTATTATTCTGCAAATATTCATTATTTAATTTAAATTTCAATTTCTTCTCATTATTTAATTAGTTGTGCTACTTGGTTAACTTTTATGTTATATTTTATTAAATTGAAAATTTACATTTTGCCTTGTGGGTGGAATACGGAATGACCAAACTTTTTTTTAAAGCTATGTTATATCTTATTATACCTGTGTTGGCAAAAAAAATGATGATTATTATTTAAAAAAAGCAATCTATATCTTCACTTCTTCAATTTGAAAATTACATTAAGGCACAGGATTAGCACAACTCAACATTTACCACCTACTACATTATTCTGATGACATAAGTGTGGGTTGTACATGAACTGTGGGTTTTTCTTTTCAAATCTACCGCCTATCACCTATATGATCTGTGGCTCCGGCTAGCAATTAATCGTTTCGAATTCGACATAGCCATCTCATATTGGGTATGTCGGACTCGAACAGATTAAACCGCTTGATGTTTTAGTACATCTGCTTGTGTTAACGGCAAACCAGGTACACCCTAGACAGGAGATATCCTGTCTAGGGTGATCATCATCAATTGGAGATACGTTAAGCAATCGGCATAAACAGAGTAAAACGTCCGAGTCCACCGTATTGAATGCATTGGAAAAATCTAACAAAGCAAGGACAGTAAGATTTGCGTTTTCCATGCCTGACCTGATACCTTCCGTAATATTGACCAGAGCTGTTGTAGTACTATGGCCAGGACGGAAACCGGACTGAAAAGGATTAAGGAGATTGTTCTTACAAAGGAAGGCACTAAGTTGACCATGAACAAGGCGTTCTAAGACTTTAGAGAGGACTGGTAAAATAGAAATTGGTCGATAGTCAGAAAAGGATGAGGGTTTTAGCTTTTTTGGTAAAGGAGTAATTTGAGCTTCTTTCCATATATTTGGGAAGGTGTTACTGGTTAAGGAGAAATTAAGAATATAGCAAATGATTGGAATAATCTCGTCAAGGATAGGAATACGTGGGACACTCAGAAAGTTTTGCGAAAATAAAAAAAAAGTGTTTTAAATATTTTTTTATTAAATCTTTTCAAAGTACTCTCCACCAGCCTCTATACAAAGTTTCATGCGTTTGAACCAGTTTTCAATACACTTTTTCCAATCCGCCGCAGATACCTCGTTTACAGCCTTTTTTTTTTTTTTTACGTGCGGAAATCCCTTCGGATACCCCCCCGCTGGCCAGCGGGGGTGGTTATGTCGTGTCTCGACTAAAACCGCACGGTGTCCTCCCCAAGTGTCCGTTGCCGGGCACCCCGGGTAAGCCCTCGAAAGGATAACCCCAGGGTTGCCGGCGGACTTTGGCCGCCACTGCGGCCTCGCCTGGTGGGGTCGGGTTTTATCCCGCTTCGGTGAGTTGGCAGGCGTGTGTAGGGCACACACGACACGCCTCCGCCACGGCCTGCTTCTGTAAGGACGGTGAGTCGGCCAACTGCCGTCCTCAGGCCCCGATCATGGAGGTCGGTAGTCCCGGGCGTAGATGAGTCTGCGGCGTCCTCGCCGCACACTGCGAAACTCGGGGGGCAGGGTTCTTTCCCGCTCCCTCTCCGCCGTCTCTTTCGCGCGCATTACCTGCTCGCAGAAAGAGGCGGCGGCGTGCCACTTGCTCCCGTCGGAGACCACGGCCCTCACCATGGTCTCCAACGAGAGAACGTCCACGCCCAGGACCGCAACGAGATCCCGGCGTTGACTCGCCCACGCAGGGCACTCCACCAACGTGTGGAGCGCCGTGTCTTCGCCAGGATCCTCGCAGTGCTGGCACTGCGGCGTTGTCTCCCGGTGGATGCGCCACAGATACTTACCGAAACACCCGTGTCCGGTAACCATCTGGCACATCCGGTAGGAGAGGTCCCCATGGTCCCTCTCCAACCACTCCTTCATGATCGGTCTCACCGCCGCAATGGTGGATTCCCCCCACCTTGGGTGCTCAAGTCGCACCCTCCATGTCTCCATGAGTTCCTGGCGGAGCAGGGACCGCTGAGCCCTGATTTCTCGGGGCTCCGGCCTATGGCCCCGCTCCAGCGCCTCCTTGCGCCACTGGTACAGCAGCGCAAGGGCTCTCGCTTCCAGGTCCCATGGAGGGGTCCCAGCTAGGAGACATGCCGCCTCGACGGAGATCGTGCGATACCCCCTGATGACTCTGACGGCCATCGCCTTTAACGGGCTGTTAAGAACAGCCACGTTGCGGGCCGCCAGAGTCTCCGCCCATACGGGGGCCCCGTATAGGGCCATGCTTCGCACGATCCCCAGGTACAGTCTCCTAGTGGGGGCGTTGGGTCCCTTAACGTTGGGCATCAGCCGCGATAGCGCGGCCGCAGCCCCCCTCAGTTTCGGGACCAGACTTCGGAGATGAGGTCCAAAGTCCCATCGGCTATCGAGTACGAGCCCAAGGTACTTCATCGTGGGCTCGATGCCGATGCTTACGCCCCCTACGGTTATGCCGGTTCCCGCAGGTGGCCCCCTCCGAGGCCCGTGAAAACACATAGCCTCGGATTTATGGAGAGCCACCTCAAGTCCCAGCCGCCGTATTCGACCCACGACTTGAGCAACCCCTGCCGTGGCCTTCAGTGCCGCGCTTCGGTACGTTGCTCCCCGCGCCATAACGAGGGTGTCGTCAGCATAGCACACTATGCTGACACCCTCGAGCAACGTACCGCGCAGCACCCAGTCGTATCCGATGTTCCACAGGAGTGGCCCTAGGACCGACCCCTGCGGAACACCGCACGACACTTCTCGCCGCCCTGGCCCTAGCCAGCTCGGGTAAACTATGGCCCTCTCGGATAGGTATGCCTCGACAATGCGGCGGAGGTAAGGAGGCACTCCGTGATACGCGAGCGCCTCCCTAACGCAGCTCCAGGGTAGGGTGTTGAAGGCGTTGGCGATGTCAAGAGACACCGCCACCACCACCCCACCCCGCGAGACTACTTCCTCCGCCAGGCGCCTAACGCGCATGATCGCTTCCACGGTGGAGCGCCCCCGGCGGAAACCGAACTGGTTGTCCACCAGATCTGGCCCCACGTTCGTGAGATGCTCGACGAGGCGCTCTGCAATAATCCGCTCAAAGAGCTTGCACACCTCGTCGAGCAACACGATCGGCCGGTAACCGGATGGCTGGTCCGCCGGCCGCCCCGCCTTCCGGATAAGGACCAGTTTCCCCGTCTTCCAAGCCTTTGGAAACTGGCCCCTTTCGAGGCATGCGCTAAAGAGCGCCACCAGTCGAGGCCCTAGTTCCTCCAGGGCCAGGACCCATGCTCGGCCTGGAATGCCGTCGGGTCCGGGGGCAGTGCATTTCCGGGCTTTAAGCCGGAGCACTGCTACCCCCAGTTCACTCTCCCTGACTTCGGGCACATCGCTCTCGCTATTATCAGCGTCAGGCGCCTGAGGCGGAGCCATACGCGGAGGGACATGCTCCTCCGCTCTCGCAGGGAACAAGGAGCCCAGTATCCCCTCCAGCCGCTCCGGCTGGAGGCTCTGGGTCAGTAGGGGCGCCCTTGGGCGGATTTTGCCCCTGACCGCAAGGTAAGGACGCCCCCATGGGTTCTGCTCCAGAGACTCCAGCAGCTCTTCGCGGGCCCGCCGTTTGGCCTGCTTTATGGCTTCCTGGAGGGTCCTCTTGGCCCCCTTGTACGCCTCATACAGCTCCGCCTCTCGGGCTGCCGCATCGTCTGGGCGGCGACGCCTCCGGCGAAACCTGGTGTACTGGCGGCGAGCGGTCACGCACGCTGCTCGCAGCTGTGCGAGCTCCGCTGACCACCAGTACACCTGTTTCTTTGCCGGGCCGGGCTTAACCCTAGGCATCGCCGCATCACAGATATGCGACATGGCTCTCCTGAACCATTCCGCCTCTGCGTCGACATCGGCAGGCCTGGCCAGTGACGGGATCCAGGCCTGCACTATTAATGCCTCCAGGAGAGCCTCCCGATCCAGGCGTCTGAGCGCCCAACGTGGATCCGGGGGATTCGCGATTGTCGGCGGCAGGTTAGTTGGAGGGGAGACGTTGAACCGAATATACTTATGGTCGGAATCCGTCTCCTCCTCCTCCACCACGCGCCAACCCTGGACGCGGCGGGAGAGAGCAGGGGTCGCGAATGCAACATCCACGACCGAACTGAGCCCCCGCCGCTCCCAGGTGGCGACACTCCCCCGGTTGAGGACCTCTAGATCACGGGTGTTGGCCCAGTCCTCCAGTACTCGCCCCTTGTCATTGGTTTCCCGGGAGCCCCAGGCCTGAGACCAGGAGTTGAAGTCTCCCAGGACCAAGACAGGACGAGGACGGCACGCAGCGAGAACAATGTCCAGTTCAGCGAGCCTTAGCTCAAGCTCGTACTGGTCAAGGCTTGGCGAGAAGTAGACGGCCACGACAGCCAAGCCCTCATAGTCCGCCGCGACACAGCCTCTGCACCTTGCAATGAGTGCAAGGCGCGAGGTGTCCGCGGCGGACCCCCCGAAGACGGTCGCTACGCTGTCCAGGTCCACCGGGCTTCCGGGGTGGACCCAGTACGGCTCAGCGACCACGACCACATTGATAGACCACTCCACGATGCTCTGGTACAGAAGATCCTGAGCACCGGTGCAGTGGTTTATGTTCGCCTGCAGGATGCGGATTGGTGTGTCCATTAATGGACGTCCATCTCCGCATCCCGCCGCGAATGTGGCCGCTCTTGAGCGGCACCCCCGCTACCCGTTGCGGACGAACGGGGCTTGGGCCTCGAGGCGGCGCAGGTTCTGCTGTCCGCCCGGTGCTCCGCCGCTTTGCCCTCCGCTACGCATTTGTAGCAGCGTGGCGGAGCAGCACAAGCACTGGCCTTGTGCCCGGGCTGACTGCAGCGGAAGCACCGATCCCCCACGGTGTCTCCCGCTGTGCACTGAACTCCCACATGCCCCACGGCCAGGCACCTGAAGCACCTGGTCTCGCGGGGCTGCAGGAGTTGCACCCGCGCCTTTAGGAAGCCCCCAACGAGGAGGCTCCGTTCGTCCGCATTTTTCTGCGCCGCTGCGACGTAGCAGTTGACGACTGCCGTGCCGTGACCGGTGGAGCTGAAGCGGATTTCTCCAGCTCTCACCTGATCACGGGGGCAGCCGCCCGCCTCCACGACGGCGGAGATGACTTCCTCCGTCGTGGCCGCGTCATCCAGACCCGAAATGTGCAAACCTGCGCATTTGTTGGGTCTGGTGACGCGGACGGCTTCGGAATCCAGCGACTCCCTCAGCTTGGCCGCTAGGGCGTCGGCTTTGGGGCCGCTGGTGGCGCCGGAGACCTCGAGGAGGCGAGCTCCGGTGCGAGTTGTTTTGCACCGGAGCCCCCCCTCAATCTCGAGGGCCTTGAGGTCCACTGAGGCTTTCACCTGCCTCAGGACCTGGGCGTACCCCACGCCCTTCTCCACACCCTCCGTCGTCACCGTCAGGACGACGGCAGTGGAACGTGGGGCGCGGAGCCTCTTCGGCGCCTTCGCCGCAGCGGCTTTTGCCGCCTTCTTAGCCGCCTTTTTGGCGGCTTTCTTCGCCTTTTTGGCGGCTCCCGCTACCACCCATTCCTCCCCTCTGGAGGAACGCTCGGGTGCAGCGGGAGCGGCGGTTAAGGCGGGGGCGGGGGGTGCCGCGATTCTTCCCCTTCCCTTGTGGCGTTGGGGCCACTGGGGCGGCGGGGCCGGGCTTACCACTGACAGCAGCCGCGAAAGACGCCGTCCGTGCCAGAGGGGGACGGTAAGCCCGGACCTCCAAAACGCCGAGTCGCCTCTCGATGGCCGCCAAGAGCTGCACCACACTAGGCGCAGGCTCAGGCGGCGGATTGGGCGCCGGCCTAGGCGCTGTTTTCGGCGCCGGCTTAGGTGCCGACTTTGGCACCGGCTTTGGCGCCGACGTAGGCGCCCCCCCTGACGGCGCAAGAGCCCTAGGGTGGTCCACCACCTCCTGGGCTCTTGGGGCCTTTTGGGCCTCCGGGGATCCCCTGATCATCTGGGTCAGTTGACTGACCTCCTCCCGGAGGACCCGCTGTTGCTCCAAGGAGTTGGCGAGCTCAGCTTCCATTCTTGTGACCCGGGCCCTGAGCTTCGCCTCCTCCTCGGAGACGCTCCTACCAAGTACCTCCTCCAGCGCCGTCCTGGCGACGGCGACGTTTTCCGCCACCGTCTTCTTCTTGCCCGACACATTTTTGGACCCTTTTAAGGTGTCCGTTATGCGGGCAAGTGCTGCGAGGAGTTCCCTCGCCGCGGGGACGCCTTGGTCCCTGCCACTAGGTAGTGGAGGGACGTGAATCGGCTGCTTCGACGTTCTGGCCGCCGCGGTGGCCAATATTTTGGCCGGCCTATCGTCCTCGCTCGAGGAGACCGTCCGTTGCCCGGAGCTTCTGCTCCAGTCAAGGGACGGTCCACCCGAGCGAGGCCGCTTACGTCGGAGACCCTCCTCGGTCTCCATTCGGCTGGATACTGACTCGTTGTCAGTACCCGCCGTTGACGCCGCAGACGCAACGTCTGCGTCCGTTTCCCCGCCTACAGGTAGCGGAGTAGCGGGTCTGGTGAAGACAGCCTTAACCGACCGCGGGTGAGGCCGCCGCCTCGCCTCCTCTTCACCCCCAGCTACCTCCGCTCCTTCCTCTCGGATACCATTGTGCGCGCCTTGGTCGTCGTTTCTAAAATCGTCCGGTTTGTTTTTATTTGAGTTACAATTTTCCATGTCAAATCCCACGAGTATGGGGGAAAGATGGTCCATCCAGGCGGAGCCCCCTGCACCTGGATAAGCCTATATACTATGGAGGTCGGCTGGTATCCATAGGTTTTGACGACTTCGCTGTCGGGTGTTATAGACTTTTCCTTGTCGTGGGCCGGCCAATAAAGGCAAGCCCTCCGGTCGGCATGTTCACAGCGTACGCTTCTGGAGCCACCAGTCAGGTCGTTGCTGATCACGTGCCGATTACGGAACGCGAGAGGATGGCTAGTCCTCTCTCACCGGCGGCGGCACAAGTGCCCGTCGGCCCCTGCGTCAGCAGTGGGCCAACCCGCCCCTGGATCCCCCAGGACCCTACGGTGGCCTCCACCACTAACAGCATCGCTCATCCTGTCTCCTCTGAAAGCAGAGGAGTACGGAGAGCGATGTGTTCCCGCCACGTTGGGTATTGGCCGACGATCAATGCCAACCCCATGAAGGGGAAGCCATTGACCGCCGCCCAGGGTGTACCGGCCACTCCGATTCCGTTCCCCCCGGACTCCAGCGGGGTCGGAATCGGAATGACACTCGAGGAGGTTACCCAACACACACCCCCTCGTTTACAGCCTGCTCAAACGTTGACAGCGCATCTTCCGGCGACGAATATTGTATCCCTTTGAGCTGATTTTTTATTTTCGGGAATAAAAAGAAGTCGCACGGTGCAAGGTCAGTGCTGTAAGGAGGGTGACCTAGGAGTTTAACCGGAGTGCTGTTCAGGAAGTCCCTCGTTTTAAGCGCGGTGTGTGCGGGCGCGTTGTCATGGTGGAGTAGTATCCCGCGGAGCCCTGTGTTTGGTCGCTTGTAGCTCACTACAGAGAAAACTTCTGCCAAGCATTTGGTAGTGTACCATTCAGCGTTGATGCTTCTTTGATTTCGTAAAGGGATTGATAACAAGTAGCCAGACAAATTGAAAAAACTCGCGATCAAAATCTTCCCTCCGCTTCTAGATCGCTTCACTTTGGTAGGTGTTGATTCGTTTTGAAACACCCAAACCGTCGACTGGCGTTTTGTTTCTGGATCATACTGATAAATCCACGACTCATCACCTGTAATGATGTCATAAACACGCCGAGACGTGCCTGCTTCAAACTTGTTTATCATATCACGACACCATTCCACCCGGGCCTGCTTCTGAGCATCGGTGAGATTGTGCGGCACCCAGCGTGAAACTATCCTTCTCATACGAAGATGCACGTGTAGAATCTCGTGAAGGCTTCCCGATCCAATCTGAAGAATGTGCTGAATCTCTTGATATGTGACTCGTCTATTATCTTGGATTAAATTTTTCACTGCTTGCACGTTTTCTTCCGTAACAGCCGTCAAAGAGCGACCACTTCTTTCTTCATCCTCCAAAGTCAGTCGACCGCGCTTGAATTCGTTATACCAACGATACACGGTCGCCTTGGAAGGGCCTTCATCCATGAATGCCATTTGAAGTCTATCGTACGATTCGTCTGGTTTCAGGCGACACTTGAAATCGTAGAAAATCATAGCGCGAAAATGTTCCCGACGCAGATCCATTTTTCAATGAGACACAATAATTGAAATTATCTTGCAAAAAATGCAGAATTGGAACGTACTTATTTTTACTCATAAATAATCATATTTTAGAAATAGATTATAACTGACCAGTCTCTCATATATAAAAACTTTTTTAATTTTTTTTTTTTTTTTTTTTTTTTTTTTTTTTTTTTTCGCTATACTTTCTGAGTGGCCTGGTAATCATTTTACGGCTAACATTATCATTTCCAACCGCGTTGGACGTGATACTCATAATAGCTTTTTTAACATCACAAGTGGTGAGTTGATTAAAAATAATCGGTGAGTAGTTGAATGTTGGCAGAGATGAAAGGGAGTTTATTGTATTCGCCTTTGTATTCCTATCAAAGTTGGAAGAAGCTGAGAAGTGTTGATTGAGCAGGTCAATATTTAAACTTTTTGGAATTGAATCTTGTTGTGTTTTGCCAACACCCAATGTTCTAAGAAACTTCCAGACCTTAGTCGGATCTCCATTTTGTACTGAGTTGTGGATATATTGGCGTTGTGCATCTCTACACAGCTTATTGCAGTGATTCCGTACAGAGGTGTACTTATCCCAATTCATTGCAGTGGGGCTCATTTTTTGTATTTAAATTTAGAGGCTTTTTTTTTGCCATAAGTGACTTAATGCTATGATTAAGCCACGGAGCCGGATCATGCTTAATTTTCACTGATCGAACTGATGCATGCTTATCATAGAGTTGGACAAGACTGGATGAAAAATAATTCACTTGATCATCAATTGAAACTGAAGTAAGAAGTGGGGTCCAGTCAATATTGTTGGCATCCGCACGTAAATGTTCAACATCCATGCCACCAAAATTACGTTGTAGAAGGAGTTTCAGTTTAGCCCTAGGAGGACGATCCTTATAGGATAGAAAGAGGAGATCGTGGTAAGAAAAGGCGTCTGCAGTGCACTGACCGTGCTTAGCTACAAGTTCTCTAGAGGAAACTAAAATTAGATCTAGAAGTGACTGTTTACAGTTAGGACGGTGATGAGTTGCATTAAGAGGAAGAAGGCAAAGGTTATGTGATTGTGAAATAGCGGAAAACGTAGAAGAGCGTTGATCGTTCTTTAATAGGCATGTGTTAAAATCACCCATAATTATGGTTTATGCATAAGAAGGAACAAGATTGTCTAAAAGATTTTCAAAACATTGAAAGAAGTTAATAGGTATTGAGGGACAGTAGTATACTCCAAGAAGGATTTTAGTATGGTGGAGTTCGATTTCCAGGAACAAACGTTCACCCGCATTAGGCGGAGGTGGTTGTGCTGACATATCAAGAATAGTGTAAGGAAGGATAAGGTGAAAACCGGGCAGAGAGTATGAAGATGTAGGTAGACATGGCTTCAACCATGACTCAGAAAGAAGCGCATGAATATACTTGCTTCCGAAACTTACTAGCATATCCAGAAAATGTGCCGGAACACTTTGGGCATCATATCAATGCCCAAAGTGACAGCATTGAAATTCTTAGGTACATCAGACAAATGAGTGACAAGAATATCAGACAACGAAAGCGTAGTTACGAAACTGTTGTCACTACTATTGGCTGTCAAATAAGAATCAGTGTCACTGCTACAATCAGTATCTATCATGTATCTAGAATAGAAATAGATGAATATGAAGATATATATTATAGCTTTGTGTTTGTGTGTGTGTGTGTGTGTTTGCGTGTGTGTGTGTGTGTGTGATGTATACTCAATAAATACAATATATTTATATTGTATTTATTTTTAACAATAACCGTTATCCACCTGCCAGTTGTGCTAGATAAATATAAAAGTACCTAAATACAAAATGACCAGTCTATAAGCTTATTTATATGCCTGGGCAAGTATTCAAAATGAGAATACCTAACATTTTAAAATAAGTTACAAAAATGAAAATTTGTAATTTGACCAAACGTCAATTTTAAATATAACGACAAAATAAGGATACAATAGGGTAAAAAAAAACTAAAACAAAAAATTTAAAAGGTAAGTCAAAACAATTTTCTTATAGTATAAAAGTAAAGTAAGCACAGTCGCCATCAGTTTTAGTCCAATAGAATATATTATAAGCACCTTAAAAATTTACATAAAACAACATAAAAAACTGAAAAATGCTACCTTGGTACTCCGACGACTACAAAAATAACTATTCATTGCCTTATATAAATGTAAATAATCCTCTTTAAATTTCAGTGTTCGCTAACTTTTGAAGGTTACTGTACCTGCAATTGCCTACATTTAGTAACTATAATGTGACATAGCGTATAAGTGCGTGTATTATAAACAAGTGTAGGTAGGTATGCATAAATAACTGAAATACTACAAATAGACTACAAACTGTACATATTTGTAGTAGCAAAAAGTGAGAAAGTTGTTATAAATCTTAAATTTAAGATATTTTTACATATATAGTTATATAATATCAAAAACATGCACCAAGAGATAAGTCGCAGATGAAAAGACTCGTATTCATTTTAAAAACAATGGGCATAAATATAAATATTATTTGCAAAATGACGGTACTGGTAAAATAACCTTTAACTGAGATAGTAGGTAGTCAGTTCTAAGGTGTTTTTTTATCTTAGTTAGTAAACAAACTTTGTATTTCTGCTTTTTACCACTGCTTACAGTTTTAAATGCTATATTAACTGATATTGACTACTTTTAGTGGCAGTGCGTTTGGATTTCACCTGTGAAACTTGTGGTTTAGCTGTGATGGTCGTTTTTTCACTGACTGCGGGTTCAATTTTATGGAGATCAACAAGTGTGACGATTCGATGCCTCGTTCCATCAGTGCCATTGATATGGATAAAACCCTCTTTATTCCAGGTATTGGAGACACAGAATTTCTCTCTAGCTGCCATAAACACCTGGTGCCGCTGCCTGGTCAAAAACTCGGATACTGTAATACCAGAATTTTTAAATTTGGTTTTGGCAAACTAGATACGGTCCCTTACTGCAACATTTTCGAATTTGACCGCGATCGATCTGGGGGTGTCCCCTGCAGCACGCCCCATTCTATGGCACCGTCTTATATTGCTGACAGTAAAGTCCGAAAGCTTCAGATGAGTTTTAATGACGTCAGCCACCGCATTCACAGTTGCTTCCTCTTTTTGCTCTGCCACACCATGAAAAAGCGACATTTTCCTCCGACCGCGCATCTCCATAGTATCTGCCTGGCGCATAAGTATTTGTATTTGTCGTTGGAGAGTATTAAGCGTCTCCTTAATAAATACTTTAAAGGTGGCAAATTCAGTCGCCAGAGTAGATGTAGTGGATAGTAGAGACTTCGATAGAATCCACTTCCATAGTAAGTATATTGTGTAGCACTAAGTGACGTGAACGCTGTGAGTAGATAACACTATCCTGGCAGGTATTGGTCTCATACTTTATAGTTTATGCATTTAAATATAGATATAATATAATTTTCAATTAATATAATTAATAACTCTGGAGTAAAAAACAATTACGTCTGTTCTTTACAACTACCCGTACATTTTTCCCGCTTCACTACATATAACAGTGTCCGTAACCGCTTCAAAATATGTATACCGAAACATAGAACAGCGCTATATGATAAGAGTGTCTTCTGTATGGCTCCTCGTTTGTATAATAAATTACCGAAATGTATTTTAAAATTTGAAAATCTAAATGTATTTAGAAAAAATGTCCTTCACTTACTTGTAACAAAGGCATACTACTCTATAAACGAATACCTTAAAGACTATATTTTTGTAATTAATGCGAGTACTATTTACCTTTATTATTATTCTGCAAATATTCATTATTTAATTTAAATTTCAATTTCTTCTCATTATTTAATTAGTTGTGCTACTTGGTTAACTTTTATTTTATATTTTATTAAATTGAAAATTTACATTTTGCCTTGTGGGTGGAATACGGAATGACCAAACTTTTTTTTAAAGCTATGTTATATCTTATTATACCTGTGTTGGCAAAAAAAATGATGATTATTATTTAAAAAAAGCAATCTATATCTTCACTTCTTCAATTTGAAAATTACATTAAGGCACAGGATTAGCACAACTCAACATTTACCACCTACTACATTATTCTGATGACATAAGTGTGGGTTGTACATTTACTAAGTTTGTTAACCTTCGTATTGTATGATACAATGTATAACTGTTTTGTGTCCCAATAAAAGAAAATACAACAAGTTGAATTCCTGAGACGAGCTCAGCCGAATACAAGGGATTTTCGATTTTGCGATTTATTAATTTTTTGCGATTTTTTCTTTATCTTGCAATGGTTCACCCCAGCACAAATCTATTACCGAAAACAGCATCTCGATAGCTCACCTCCTTCTTACCCAAAACCGCGACAGAAAATTTGACAACGACGACGTCGACGACGACAACTCGATAGCAATAGGGCTTTTCTAAAGAAAATCCCTAAAAATATAAGGATGGTTTTTTTTTTGTTTACTTTATAGGTCGCTTGCTTTTCCAAGGAAGGAAGTGAATTTACTGTATTTCCAACTTCTCCAGTTTACTTCTGCTAATTCCAAGACAGTTCAACTTTCTCTGGAACTACCCTAGTGTACAGGAGTTACAGTAGTGGGTTTATGGAAGGGATTAGTTAGATCCGTAAACAAAAACAGACCATTACATCTACACTTCTTGTCGTCTTCAGCAAAACCTACATATTTCCGAAACTCTCGAAATAATCTGAAACCAGTGTTGTCCAATGCCTGATTGTGTACATCATTTTTTTCTTTTTATGTTTCCGCGCGCGCCTCTCTTCAGGAGAGGGGGGATCCCCAACAACCCGTCAGGGTTGCGCTGGCAACCGGAGACGGCCGGTGTCTCCGGGATATCCTTTCTAGGGCAGACCAGATTCCCCGCACCCCGTTTTTAGTCGGTTCAAATCTCCATCTCACTGTTAGCTCCGGTGGGATGAATTCCGTGGAATTTTCCGCACGTTAAAAGAAAAGGTAGTCATTCGTATTCTGGAAGTTTCGAAGTTCAGTCATACATCGTATGTAATCGCTTCCAAAACATTTTTAATCGTGCACTAGTTGCCTAAACCGACAAAATCAACCAACAACGATCACTTATCGACCACTTATTAACCAGATAATCGTTGCGGTAATGATACGTAGGTACTTATGAAGCAATCAATGTTGATCCAATTGTTCTGTCGAACACAATCTCCTTTATACATCTTCTATTCTTTATCCTCATTGTCAAAAGGCTTGTGAAGTGAGTCATGCAAGCTCTGTCACAATGGGCCTTGATCTCAACTATGTCATATAATTAGAGGTTAAGGGCAGTAATTGTAAACATATACGTTGTACGTACACCTAGGTACATTATATGGTATAGGCGTAAACAATATAGAATTATTTACAGGTAATATATAAATAATTGCTGTGGCCTTACGAAGGAAAAATATGGTTTTAAGACATATAAGGAAAACTACGTCGTACGTCAATAAATTGTTAACTTCGCTTAGCCGGTACGCTTCGCTTACAAAAATGTTTCGTTATCATTTGCGTGCTAATCCCATGTGCATCCAAGGCTTGCACTTTGGAGCTCGGGGTCCGCTCTTCCACTATTCCGTTATTGGTTCATGTTGTTTTTTATGGGAGCTACTATCGACTGATCTCCAAACTTCGAGAGGAAAGCCCGCGCCAGAGCTTCCTCCATCAATCAGCAGGCTGACTTGGGCCTCAAAAATCTTGGTGGGCCCCAGACACTCTAAATTAATTTGTAAAATAAATATTATTGACGATATGCAAAAAACCGCCGAATAGCTCCAGGCAGCATCCTCAGTTCACAGAGTAATCCCCTAGAGTGACACTTACATCTGTTCCGTTTAGGTTTGTTGACTAACTTTTTACACGATTACACAAAAATATAGTTCCACCTTCACTTTTAAATGACTGAAATGCGATCTTACCTTACAACAGTATGGAAATTAGTTAATACGAGTAGTTAACATAGAACGTGTATGTAATGGTGACCCTCTTTCCTCAGACTTTACCTTCAGCTTACCATCAGACGAGGTAAAGTCAAATTGACGTGTCCTAAATATTTAAAAAAAGTTAGCTATAACCTAGGAATCTTCTAGTATTGAATGAAAAGGTTACTTCTAGGCAAACGTCTAGATATCGTCATAGACCACATCGTCACTTATCAGCAGGTGAGATAGAAATCAAACATGTTGAGTTGTATCTACAAAAGTTTGAAAGAGTAAACTGTATCTGCATCTCTTTTGTTCCGAAGGCAATAATACGAGATGATAATATTTTAACCCTGCTAAACTCATTTAATTACGTCTCTGTAACAATAGAATCGACAAAATTGTCTCTTCATTCAAAGACTCGTCGAGGGTTTGTATACAATTCAATTGATGATGACTAGACTTATTTATTACTAAGTTCATTATAATGGGCAGTATCAGGCAGTATCCATAAATCACAGATTTTTTAGGAACTTTTAAAGCGTCCAGCACACCATGGCTATTGAGTAAAGGGCGCAATGGTATACAGTGGCGCACAATTGGCCATCGTGGTGCACAATCGGGATGATATATTCGTTTTTTGGCACACTTCAAATTAATCGCGGCGTAATAATGAGCTATGCACCATTGTGTGAATCAGCCTGCGCATTGCAGAGCATGGCCCATCACTGGTCACTGTTGACAGAGGACATAAACCAATACCCTCGGGTGATACGTTGTGAGGTTGTAGTGAATAAAAATCACATGTATTTTTGGTACAAAGTATATTATCTTGTAGTACAGGTATAATCTAATCTAATTTTGGGAATTTAACACAGTTATAATATAGTACTTACCTAGTGTAGCAAAAAATATAAGCTTTATTTCTCGATGTTTTCCTATATTTTTAATTTTCCTATATCCCTAATCAAAAAAAATCGATAGCAATTGTACATCATAATCAATGCACATATTCGCAATAGACTCGCGTGTTCAGAATATCTATGTTCTACAGTTTTATAGTACCTACAAGCATTGAAATTTCAATTCGCGTAACGTATAATGCTAAAGCACCCATTGTCTGTTGTCCTCAACCTGTAACTAATGATGTACCTACTGATCTTGAATATATTACTAAAAATTTTGATTGTTCCGATTAACTTCTAGAAAGGAAGCTTATTTGTTTCTCCTTCTCATGCTTCCGTCAGTGAAGTAGCAGAGATATAAGAGAAGAACATTTTAAAAGGTATAAACGGTAAGACAAAGTCAAAGCAAAATCGCGTCCTCGCCTTAACTTAATGTATGAATATATACATTTTATTACAGACAATTCACCCATAAACATTATAAAAATAAGCAAATTAGTACTGAAATAAAAAAAATACAATCATGAAAGGAACTACTTGTACTTGTACTACTATACACATAAATAAACAAAAATAAATCACACAGAACGCATTATTTTATATTTGTATTGTTTATACTTAATTGTATTTTAAATGAATAAAGGAGAATAATAATAAAAAAAGATTATAATTAAATGAAAAATATAAAGAATTAATTTAAATAGCGGATTTAAGATTAGTATATTTAGGTACTTCTTAAATACTAGCTGTTGCCCTCAGCTTCACCCGCGAGGAATACTGAAATAGTCTTTAGTTTTCTGAAATTTGCAAATATTATTAGTAACCAAAGGTTTAAAAAACTTAATAAAAGGTGAATGAAATCGGTAAAGTCGTTCTCAAATTATGGCATGACCAAGGGAAACGGGGATTCATCTCTACCTATATCATCATTCAACATCATCAACAACATCATCATCAACCTCTATTAGTCCACTGCTGGACATATCCTCTAATAAATCCGCGCCATAGTACAATATAAATACGAGTATGTATAGATTTAAAACACCTATCCAAGACAAAATAATTGGTGGAAAACATAGCGTGCGTTTGTTTTCACTCATTTTATGAAGCTGACCTTCTGTACCTTTTTATTTTTTTACATCATCTTCACCTTTTTACTTTCATAAGTGTTACCTTGTAACCTTAGAAGAAGTTAATAAAGTGATTATATACTATTTTATTTTACTTCACCTGTTGTTCACATGCAAATAACACAGATAAAATTAAATATTTGTTAAGTTTTGGACTTCTCCTGAATAGTAATAGAAGATTTTTCATTTCGATTTTTTTATACTTCAATTCATCTATCTGTATGTATTTACAAAGAAACTAGTGGAGTCAAATTTTTTTTTGAAAATCCGCTTTTATTATGTTCTTGTTAATAAAAAGAACTAAAAATTTAAAATCAATCGAGCCGTAACTCGGTTGAGTTGCGTCGTTTCATTACAGAGTTCCTATGACCACTTTCCAGCTCCATCATCAGATCAGCACTATGTCATCATATTATTGCATTATCACACGATTTACACATGTAAAAATTCAGCTCAACCGGTAACCGAGAAGTGGATCAAATTTAATTTGCAAGATTTGGTGACAATTATAGGGACCGGTAACTAAATAAAAGCTTATAAAATGAGAAATCACGTATGCCAAGATGATGCTACAACATGCACCTCACCAACCAAGCCAAAACCGAATAACCGAACCGAACAGAACCGAACAAAAACTCTGGCGCAAGCTCGTCTCTCGGGCTGCAGAGAAGACTCTGCTAGATTCAAATGCAACGAATGGTGCTTGGATATAGAGAGCTCATTGTAAAATAATACAGTTGTATGCGCCAATCCCAGTGACATCCCAAACTCGCACTTTGGTGCCAAGGGTCCTCTATCCTGCTCCTCCTTTCATTGGACTATTTTGGCTTTTAGGAAAAATCTGCCGGCTGACCCCCCAATCCCGAGAGGCAAAGCTTGCTCCAGCGCCTCGTCCGTCAATCGACAGCTGTACAGGCTTGCAGGCAGGTGAGGTTGGCTTGTGCCCCAAAGGTCTTGGTGGGCTCAGTATGAACACACAGTCAATATTATTCGTTTTAGGAAATTCCTTCATACTATGCCTCATACCAACTAACTGCGTAACAGATTATAAACCAATCCATCCGTGAATACTGTTTTTATGAATATGGCTTTAGCGTGGTATAATGATACTTTACCCACACTAATAACTCCTATTATATAATGTACTTCATTAGTTAAAAGTCGCTTGAGGCTATACTGACTATAGTCATTCACAAAATAAGATATTATTGTTGAGCTACTTTTCCGTACGGCTTTGGTTTTGCGTATTGTCAAATATTTCTTCTCCATCCGCGTAGCTATTTCAATCGCATTCAAAACTCGCACTTTTGAGCCCGGGGTCCGCGTTATTGGTTTGTTTAGGCTTTCATGGGAGCAACTGTTGTCTCACCCCGAGAGGAAAGCCTGCACCAAGGCCTCACCTCATTCAGCTATTGTACCGGATTGCAGCTTGGCTTGGGCCCCTAAGATCTTAATGGGTCCCCATATATACCCCCTATTGTCAAATATATAGGTAGTAGGATTGACAACAATACAAATTAAGGATTTTTGTGAGCTACGCCACTAGGGAAATCATCATCATCAACCTATTCTAGTCCACTGCTGGACATAGGTCTCCCCCAATGAGCGCCATAGCGCCCTGTCTTCAGCTTGCCGCATCCAGCATCTGCCCGCAGTCTTTCACAGATCGTCATCCCACCTGGCTATATGGATCACTAGGGAAATATCACTTGTAAAACTGACACAATTCATACCCAGACTCTTATTAAGTATTATATGCGTAGATCCACGTATATTCGCAGGTACGCCTGCAAGCAGGCTTTCTTCTCGGGGTTGGGAAGTCAGACGGCAGACAAGACGATGCAGAGCTTTGAATACGACTGGGATTAGAGTTCGGATAAAGATGACATCAATTGTTCCACAATATTTAAGTACATATATACCTTTTTTTTTTTTTTTATCGTGCGGAAATCCCTCCGGTTCCCCCCCCCGCCGGCCAGCGGGGGTGGTTATGTCGGGCTTGCACCGACTAAAACCGCACGCCGTCTCGGGTCTTCAGACGCCGGGGTGTAAGGTTACCCATAGAGCATATCCCTCGCACCCCGGCTGACCCTGGGCCATCTCCCCACTAACAGCATCGCTCATCCTGTCTCCTCTGAAAGCAGAGGAGTACGGAGAGCGATGTGTTCCCGCCACGTTGGGTATTGGCCGACGATCAATGCCAACCCTATGAAGGGGTGAAGGGGAAGCCATTGACCGCCGCCCAGGGTGTACCGGCCGCTCCGATTCCGTGCCCCCCGGACTGCAGCGGGATCAGAATCGGAGCGACACTCGAGGAGGTTACCCAACACACGCCCCAGTACATATATACCTATGGTATGGTATGGTATGGTTTCGCGAGCTGGTATCCGCAACTCCACGACAAGGCACGGTTTTTGCGTGAGGGTGGGCATTTCACTCGATCCACCCCAACTCATTGAAGAACGCCAGCAGGCTATTCACGCTGCTGGCAATCTCCCGGAGCGTACCTGTATTTCCGAAGTACTTAACCCTGTATGTGGCGGTTGCAGGGCAGTGTAGGAGCACGTGTGCCGCTGTTTCTTCCTCTCTCATGCAGGCTCTGCAGAGAGGGCTGGCGGTGATTCCTAAAATAAAAAGGTGTTTATTGAAGGAGCCGTGCCCCGTGATGGCAGCTGTGGCCGTGCGCAGTTGCCGTTTGGTCAGTTGTCGAAGACGCCTGGTCAGTCTATTTTCAAGCACGGGGAGTGCTTCCCTCGCCTGTCTACAAACTTCCAGATTTGTCCAAAAGCTGTTGTGTTGATCTCTCGTTCGTTTGTTTACTATAGTTCGTAGGTATGCAAAGGGGATCGGTATTATGGGCTCAGGTCCCATTACCACCATGTCAGATCCTCTCCTGGCAAGCTCATCTGCTGCATCATTGCCGCGCGAGCCGCTGTGGCCCTTAATCCATTGCAACGTTATGTTGTTGGAATGGGCTATTTGGTTCAGTTTACGATGGCACTCCAAAATTAGTCCCGAGTTTATAGTGTGGCTGTTTAAAGCTTGCAGCACGGCCATGCTGTCGGAGAGTATGCGTATTGAGTGGCCTTCCACTCTCCTGGCCATTACCGCTGAAGCTGCCAGGGTAATCCCCATGCATTCAGCTTGAAATACTGTGTTATGGGTCCCCAGCGGTGTTGAAATGGATACATTAAGGTCCTCCGAGAAAACGCCGGCCCCGGTGCCTGTTCCAGTTTTTGATCCATCTGTGAAAATGCGTAATTCCGTTGGGCATAAAGCCTCACAGCGGTGGTCCTCATGAAGTTGGATCTTGTATTTTTTGTCGAAAACGTATTGTTTGGGTACACGATCATTCATTGCTCCTATCACGGGTATCTCCTTTATGAGATCTGTGAGCAGTGAGGTGTGTCGTGTGTTTCTCTCGCTCCATAGGTTGAGTGCCCTCAAGCGTATAGCCGCAGCTGTTGCTTCTTGGCGGATGAACAGATCCAAGGGTGGGAGTCCGAGCATGGCTTCCATTGCCGCGGTGGGGGTAGATTTCATGCATCCAGTGGTTGCCATGCAAGCTAGTCTTTGGGTCCGTTGTAGTTTAGCCGCTATTGTGCTGTTTTCGGTCCTTGGCCACCAGACGATAGCGCCATACGCTATCATGGGGCGGATTACTGTTTCGTAAAGCCACAGGATGATTTTCGGTGATAGCCCCCATTTTTTACTAATCATTCTTCTGCACTGCCAGAAGGTAATGCCGGCCTTTTGTAATTTATTGTCTAGGTGGCTACTCCATTTTAACTTGCTGTCAAGAATAACGCCAAGGTATTTTACCTCTTTTGACAGTTGGAGTTCCGTGTCAAAGAGTTTGGGTAATCGGTATTCGCCTAATACCCTTTTGTTCGTAAACATTACTAACTCGGTTTTGTTCGGATTCACCGATAGTTCGAATTCCCTGCACCATTCTTCTACGATGCGTAAGGCTTGTTGGGTTAGGTTACAGACCGTTCCCGCTACCTTCCCTGAGATAAGGATTGTTAGGTCGTCGGCGTAGCCTAATGTGTAGTCGCGGTTTTTGTTCAGCCTTGTGATTAGGTCATCTATCACTAAATTCCACAGAAGGGGAGAGATAACTCCACCCTGCGGGCAGCCTTTGGCTATCAGAGCTGTCTGATCTTCTTCCCCAAGGCGAACTACTCTTTTGCTGAGCATGTTTGTTATCCAGTCTGTTAGTACCGGTTCCGCTCCATGTTTTGACAGGGCGGCCTTAATACTGGTGAAGCTGGTTTTGTCGAAAGCTCCTTCGATGTCAATGAACGTTCCTAGGCAGAAGCCTTTTTGTTCGATCGCTTCCTCTATCCGGCTGACTACCAGATGGAGGGCTGATTCCGTAGACTTACCGGAGCTGTATGCGTGCTGGTTTGCATGTAGGGGTAGCTGTTTTAGTGCACCATCTCTCAGCTCCCTCTCGCATAGGCGTTCCATGGTCTTTAGCATGAAGGAGGTCAGACTGATTGGTCGATGTGCTTTGGGATTTGTATAGTCACCCTTTCCTGGCTTCGGGATGAAAATTACTCCTACTTCCCGCCATCCTTTTGGAACGTATCTGTGTGCCAGACAGGCTTTAAAGATACGCTCCAGTCTGCTTGCGACTAGTTTGTCGCCCCACTGTAGCATAGCAGGGATGATTCGGTCGGGGCCAGCTGCCTTATAAGGGTGAAAACTACTGATGCCCCACTGGACTTTTTCCAGTGTGACCACTTTGTTTGCGTACTGCCAGTCTCGGGCAGTAGGTGTTATGGTTTCATCGTGCCAGTTGATTGTCGTCGTGAAGACGCATCCAGGGAAGTGGGTTTCGATGAGTACGCGTCTAGACTCTTCTGGCGATGTTGTGAGTGTATTATCCTGTTTTTTAAGGGCGGTCAGTGCCATCGGTTTTGTCTGCGCTAGGACTTTCCTTACCCTGTTTGCTTGTTGGCATGATTCTATGTTCCCACAGAATTTTCGCCATCCCTGTTTGCTTCGGTATCTAATACATTTTTTGTAGCTGGATTTGGCTGAACGATAGGCGTCCCAGTCTTCATCTGCACAAGTATTCATAGCCCTGTTGAAAGCCCTTCTAACCTTCCTTCGCTTGCGCTCTAGCTCTGGGCCCCACCATGGCTGTTTGCCTGGGGTTTTGGGAGGTAGGGTTTCTGGGCATGCTATGTGGTAGCTGTCTATTATAGATTTGGTTAGGTGGTTTACCTGTTCCTCAATCTGTATGATGTTGTCGAGAGTCAATGGTGAGCGCTGTTGAGCAAGTCTATTTGCCAGATGCTGCTCAAATTTCACCTTGTCGGTTTTCCTCGGGTTGCGTTTTGGCAGAGTTTGTAGTGTCCCCGCCTGTAGATCGAAACGAATCCACCTGTGGTCTGAGCAGGATGCCTCCTTGGAGACGTGCCAGCCCATGATGGCTTCCGCTGCGTTTTCAGTAGCTAGTGTTAAATCAATAATCGTACGGCTCTTTTTGGTGACGAAGGTCGATTCAGAGCCGGTGTTTAGTAAGGTAAGGTTAGTAGTGAAAAGATATTCAACAAGGGACTAACCTCTGTCGTTTTGAGTGCTCATGCCCCATAGCGGATGATGAGCATTGGTGTCGGCCCCAATTATGACCTCCACCCTTTCCCTTTCGCAGTGGTCCACCAGCCGGGTGAGGTCTTGCGGGGGCAGCTCCTCCTTTTCGGGCATGTAGGCTGAGGCGAGGATGACCACCTTGTCCTCGACGTCCAGCTGTGTGTGCAGCCTTATGGCAGTGAGGTCTCTGCAACAGAACCCTGTGAGGACCTGTGTTTTTAGGTTTTTCGTGACATATATACACGATCTGGGGAGATCATGTTCGCCTGTCACAATAAGCTTACCTCCTAAGCTGGAGAGCCCCTGGATGTGGCCTCCTCTGATCCAAGGCTCTTGGATCAGAACAATTGCCGTTTGTTGAACCTCCAGCCATTTACGTAACTGAGCCGTCCCATCCCGGCTGTGCTGGAGGTTCACTTGGAGGACACTAATCTTCGACGAAGGGGACGCCATCACTGGTCGTTCCCTCTTCGTCCCCCCCAAGTTTTAGCTCCGCGAAAAGGTCGCCCGGTTCGAGGTCGTCCCCCAGGAGGCCAGAGATTGAGGCCAGAACGTCCTCCGCCTCTTCTGCCTCCATGGGTGCGCCTTCCTGTACGACACTGGCGGGGGCTGTTGGTGGTGCTGTTGCAGGCACCTCCCTGCCAGTTTCGGGAGCGTTTGGGAGAGGATGGGACTCCTCTCTCGCAGGTAGCTGCTTGAGCTCCTGTTTGATGGTGGCCGTGGATGGGTCCCATCCCAGAGGGACGTCGGCATATCTGCCGGACCGACCCTGGAATTTGACGTACACCGTCCCCACTCCAAAAGCGAGACGGCGTCCGGCCTTCATAAGGGTCGGTACTTGGTCCTCTGGGACCGACCACCAGGAACCACGCGGCGTTTTGTTTCGTCGCGTTTAGCAAGGTCCACTTTGCGACCTCCACCTCGGGGTTCTGGAAGGACAGAACTCGCCCAATTTTGCGAGCGTCTTCCAGAAGCCCTTGTGGATCAGAGACCAGTAAGCCACAACGTGCCCGCTGAGGGATCTCAGTCTGGCGCTTCACGACCAACTGGACGTTGGGCGTGAGCACCATATCGCTTACGGCACGTTGTAGCCATGTGCGTGTGTGTTCATCCGCACACCACAGTTTCAGAACCCCCTCAGCATAGAACGGTTTGGCTCTAAACTTCGGGGGCTGAGTTTGTTTCCGAGCCAGGGCATCACCGAAAATACGAGTTTGTATCTCGGTGAGTACCTGCTCGGATACGTCCTTGCCGATACGCCCCGTGCGCGCGCATGTAATTGCGACGTCAAGAGGCGTACTCGCAGCTTGGGCGTAGGTTGGCCTGGCGACCTTTTTGGTTTGGTCCAGCCTCTGCCTTTTGTACTCCCCGCGAGGCGAAATCGTCTCGTTGAGAGCACGTTTGGCAGAGGACTGACCGTTCCCATTCGGTCGCTGTTTAGCCCCCTTCGCTTCGCCACTGGTAGGCGGAATATTCCGTCCACCAGCGGCGAAGCTAAGGGTACCGATGGCCTCTGTTTTCGTTTCCGAGACAGAGGGTTGTGAGGAAGAAAGCAGAGACTTGGCCGCGGTCGCCGCCATACGCCTCTCCTTCTTCGTTTTTCGGACCTTCCGTTTCTTTGGCTTGACTGGTTCGGCAGCTGCCTTGCCATCCACGCCAATCGGTTGGGTGCGTGCCCTGGTCCTGTTTGCCCCCTTTCTCTTAGGCAGTTGCCAGCCTTCCGAGAAAGCGTCCTCCGGTTGGCAGGAAGCTACCGGACTGACGCTACGGGGGCCTTCCCCAGGGGGAGGTTTGTGAGACAAAGGGGTTTCCCCCTTATGTGTGTGATTACCTTCGCGGGTACCCGTAGATGGAACCACTGAGCTTCCCGTGAAGGTTGTTTCGGTGCCCGCACTGGTACCTGTAGATGAAACCACTGAGCTTCCAGTTTGGGCTGAAGTTGTGAGTCTCTGTTTTGTGTGTTTGCCTCCACCGGTACCTGCAGCCGAGGCCACTAAGCTTCCGGTTTTGGCCAAGTGTGCGCTGAGGGCGCGTGTGGTGCTTTCGCCCTCCCTGGTACCCGTAGTTTTAACCACTGAGCTGCCAGTTTGGGCGGTGTGGTGAGTAATGTGGGTGCCTTTCCCGGTGCCTGCAGCCGGGGCCGCTGAGCTGCCGGTTCGGGCCAAGTGTGCGCTGAAGGCGCGTGTGCAGTCATTCCCTTGACTGGTACCCGCAGTCTGGACCACTGAGCTGCCAGTCTTGGGATTTGTGGTGTTAGGTTTTTTATTGGTAGTTGGCCTTCCATGTTATTGTTAAAATTTTAATTTCGTCCCTTTGGCTTCCCACCCTCCACGGAGCCCGCAACTGGGAGTGCCTTACTCGACTTAATTCGAGGGGCACTAGGACTACCAAAGAGATATAGGAGTGCAAGGCTGGTTTACAGTGCGACATCGGGGGCTCGATCGGGTTGGCGCTGGGGGCATGAAATGGCCTACCCACAACGGCTGGTCAACCCTCACTTACCCCGTCAGCATGACCTTTACCCACCACGATAGTCGTCCAAAGACGGTTATCGTGGACCCTACACTCCTCGCCAGTGGCCCACTAATGGGACACCTTGACCTAATTTCCCCAACCATGGCTAGTGTTTGGGGCTACCGTTTAGCCTGAAATCCAGGCCAAAGAGGGCGTGTTGCCTCGCGGACGCATAACCGCCAGCGCCGTTTGGCTCAGCCCTCCAGGATCCCTTCATCCCTGCGTACGGCGCTCAACTGCGCAGGTCCATGACGCAGGTGACTGCCCAGTCACAGGGGTTATTTTTGTTTCAGGGTTTTCTTCCCCTAGCCAGATGGTCCGGTTATGGCGCCGGAGATTCGCCCTCGTGCATCATATTTAGCTACTACAGTTCCGAGGTAGGTGGAATGAGCGAGGCTCGTTATAAACCATAGCATTGCCCGGGGGAGACGACCCGCCCGGATGTATCCAAGCGAGCCCGCACCCAGGCCGCGGCGGCAGCCTGGGAGCGGCGGGGACGTATATGAAGCACTTGCCGGTGCGCGCCGAACAGCCTAACTTCGCTCACCTAGGCGTACGCTATTGTCGTCTTAGCATTTATGTTAAAGGTAAATTCCATGGCAGAAGTCACCCCACTAAGGACTAAACACCGACCCCCCCCCCCATCGTATATACCTAATTATATTACAACACCAGGAGAGTCACCTATGAGTTGGTTACCCAACAAGAATCTAAGGGTAGGTTAGGAGAACGCGTACTATCAGCACGACATTGGCTATCCCCAGTAATCATTTGTACGTACCAGTTATGTGTTTCGATGCTAAAAACAAGAGAATTAAGTAAGTATGTCATAAACTTTACGCTTATCTATGGAAACATTAATCAAGCTCAGTTCTTCGCCAGGAAGTATGTAAAATAGACACGCTGACTATGACGTCACAAGGGTAATTATTAACTGTCATAAACAAAATGTTTGTTTACTACAACAGTTTGATGTATGGCAAAGGCGATGCCTCTTCGTCCTATATGTCACTGAGATAATGGGTCGTTTTTTTCTGGTTTTAAAAGTCGTGTACCTACTTATGGTTTTTTATATTCCCTTACTTACTGATTTTTTATTCAGATCAATTAGTTATTATTGATTTGTTATTAACTATTTTTTTATTTTAATACCGCAAAGATAATTTTTCATTTTATGTTTCTAAGTAAACAATCTTTTGAATTAAATCATTATTTGTTATTGATTTTATGAATGAGGCTCTTTTAGTTGTGGTTACGAAAAAGCTGTTTTTATGCCTGGATATTTATTTTGTTACAATATTTAATTAATATCAGCCAGCGGTATTTTATACTACCAGCGAATTCGTACGCGTTTTGTTCGAAATAGATTAAGGGATGTTTTTTTCTGCAGTCTCTATACTAACACGTAAGTGTTAACGCGTACGAATTCGCCGGTAGTATAAAATACCACTGGCTGATATTAATTAAATACATAGTAACTTCATTTAACGGGCCGGATGAGACGATGTAGTACACTTGTATTATATTGACAATTCGTTCGAAATAGAGAAACATGTGGTATAAAAAAAAACGAAATCAATTCTGCTCGATTCTTTAGTATAATAGCGTGATGATATTCATTATGAAATGATTATGCGTATCTAATGATTTTTTTTTGTCCGTGTTTAACTCTGTGTTTCAAGATTTTACATTTTACTGCTCATTAACTTTAAGGTATAGCGTGATGAGTTATAGTCCGGATTTTGACCGTATCTGAGTTCTGCTGAACTACAAAATTATAACAGGGCAATTTACGACCATGCCCTAGAAGAATGTTCATGCAAAATTTCAGCCAAATCTGTTCAGCGGTAGCTTAGTGGTTAAGGAGTCGACCTTACGTTCGAGAGGTCCCGGGTTCGAATCCTGGCCATTATACTACCGATGTGAACCCACTACTAACAGAAGCAATTTAGCTTAGCTGGAGGGGTTAGGGGGAATATTAGTAATTTCGGTTATTAATATTCTTTAATATAAAAAAAAAATAAAAAAAATGTAAAAAAAAAAATCAAGTGATGAGACAACGGACAAAGCTCTGGCGCAAGCTTTCCTCCCGCAAAAGCCGCCATACCAATTGAGAACAATAAGCGGACCCTTTTTTTTTTTTTTTTTTTTTACGTGCGGAAATCCCTTCGGATACCCCCCCGCTGGCCAGCGGGGGTGGTTATGTCGAATAAGCGGACCCTGGACTAAAAAGTGCGAACTTTGGACACCACTGGAAAATCGCTATGAGGATGATAACGGCAATTGTTTATATACCATCGACGGTGGGCATCATGGGCTTGAGTTTAATGCCGAATCGAATGACCACAGATGGGTGCTGCCACTTTCGTTGATCATTTTGGAGAAATCAGATTTTGAAATTTTTGAAGTGTGATTGTTCCTCCATGGTATGTTCTATTTTCAATTTTTAGCTTTCCGGGTATCAAGTTGTATTTACATACTAAGTTTGGTCAAAATTGGTCGATTAGTTTAGGAGGAGTAGCGTCACAAAAGAAATACACCGAGTGGAGTATAGAGAGCTTTTCGCTCGACTTCGTCTCACTCTCAGCTCAATTACGGTTCAAGGTTGGACAGCGAAGTCTTAGTACAAGGGTTCATATACAGTACCCTACTGTTTTAAAGCATATTGTGATAATGAACTTCACACAATACGCTGATGATTTTATAGATGTGTTTAGCCTTAGGCAGCGGAAAGAATAAGCCGGTAGTGTAGCAAGTAATTAGCTAAAAGGAGGTTGAAGGATTGTTTGCTAGCATGTGGGTGGATTTATTGGCACAGTGTCAGTTTCAGGAACTGCTGTTTTGCAGACGGTTTGTAGATTTAATACGTCTAATGAGTTCACTTAAGCCATCTTTGACAACTCAAGGTTAAAGTTTTGCAATTGGTTTTGTAAGTGAAATACCTTCCTGCTGATTATCGGACCAAGATCTGGTGAAGGCTTTTCTGCGGCGGATAGTGATGATGAGTTGGCTGAACCGTCTTCTGTCAAATACCTTTCGTCAGCAACCTTTCATCAAAGTTAGTTTCATAGCGATATCCCCATTGCATCCAAAGTTTGTAGTATGGACTCCGAAACCCAAGGTCCGCTTGTTGTATTTGATTGGTACGTTGGCTTTTCCGGGAGCGACTGCCTCCCAACTTTAGGAAAGCCTAAACCAGGGCCTCATCTGTTGTTTAACAGGCGCTCCAACTTGCAAGTGAGGTTGACTTGGGCCTCAAGGACCCTCTGGAGTAATTCATCAGATTCTCAATTCACTAGATTAACAACTTACCAGATTCTTAACTGAACAGATTCGCAAGTAACCAGAGGCTGTTGGTAGCGCCCTGTACAGGAGTGAGTTGCGTGAACCGTCTTAATCCAAATACCTTTGTGGAGGAACGGAGTGTGACGTTCCTCCAACACAAAGGGAGGATCCTCCGACCAGGCCAGATGATCACGCCTGGTGGGCCGCTGCCCAACGGTTGTCGTTGGGATGTTGTATATATGTTATACCAGCTCGCGAACTTCACTTTCGCGATTTGGGATTGGTAGTGACGTAGTAGTACCGAAGTTGTTCTACTTGTTTTCACTAGATGGCGCTGGGTATATGTGGTATCGCCACACCTTTTTCGTTACCAACCTTTCATCAAAGTATTCTGACATAATAGACATTTGTAGTTATGCTAACGTTAGCAATTCCCTATATTCAATCGTGTTCAGGAAACGTAGTATGTGATGAAATATGTTTTATTTATGCATGCATATGTAGCCCAACAGCTCAAAATACAGGTATTATGTATTGTGTCCGCGTTGCACTGTGTTCTGCTGATTACAGGGCTTTGACAGGTTAATGAAAGAGAATAAATTGTTATATTTACACACAAGTAATAATTTATTATAAGTATATATGTAATAGTTTCGTATTACCTTCTTCATTCGTTTGTTGTTATAACGAGTGATTTGTGATTATGTGTTCGTTCGGGAATTTGTAATTTCGTCATGTCATTTGTTCATATGTCACATGCATTTTACTTGCTTGTATTTTGCATCATCATCATCATTGCCCTCATTGCGAATTCCCAGTTGTAGCCAATGTTTGCAATTTGGAGTCCGACGTACACTTTTTTTTTTGGTATTTCGGCTTTGCTTTTTCGATCACTCTGTACCTACTTAATTATAACTTTTAAATATATCTATTTATAAAAAGTGTAAAGTAAAACATGCAGATATTAGCTACCTGAAATCCCTTCGGGTACCCCCCCGCGTGCCAGCGGGGGTGGTTATGTCGGGCTTGAACCGACTAAAACCGCACGCCGTCTCGGGTCTATAGACGCCGGGGTGTAAGGTTGCCCATAGAGCATATCCCTCGCACCCCGACTGACCCTGGGCCATCTCCGGTTTCGAGATGGCCCCCTCGGGTTTGGGAACCACGGTATCCCCGTCTTGCCCCGGTTTGGGGGAGGGGCGCTAGTCGCCCCACCGTCCCGGCCTGCTTCTGCTGGGGTGACAGGTGGCCTCACCCGCCACCCCCAGGCCTGCGCTCATGGAGGACGGAGAATATCTAAGTATCGTAACAACTACACTAGCAAGATGCGTCAAAATATCACATGTGGAGTTGCTTAAGCGCAAGCAACTCCACATGTGATATTTTATCGGTGAAGAAAATTGAAGGATTTCCTGGAGTTAGGACATACAGTATATAGGTATTAGTTATGTTCAACTTCAGAGCAGTAAAAGTCAACGTAGGCCATAGGTTTGACAGTTGACTATAATAGCCTTTTGCATTAATAGGCTATTATAGTCTGTTTAGATAGTCGATTTAATATAACTTTATATTTTTGTAGGTTGGCAACTTTTGCATTTAATAGTTTCTTTTTAAATTCTTTTTTTTTATTGTAACAACATTGAAATAACAAATTCTGCTTTGTACCTAATTCCATCTAACGATCATCAAGCCCAAATCCATGTAAACGAAAATTATTAATACAAGTCGATCCAGCCTTATGGCTCAAGTTTAAATTTCTACGCCCAATCGTCATCACTGCTGCTGCACTGTCAAATTTCAATTCAATTCAATATTAATTGTCAAAAAACGGTAAGTTCTGTGGAAACTTGTATAGAAATCACAAGGCATGATGTCATACTGAGCTATCGTCATACTAAGCTATCGTAAACTATTTATCATCCATCCGTAAAAGGTGAATGATTAAATGTGGTGGGATGAATATTTAAAACAAAAACTATAACAAAATAAGAACGGACGTAATTTTTATTACTCTTTTTTTATTTATTTATATACATAATTATGTGAATAACTTCATTTCGCATTATATATTTTGACCTCGTATTTAAATTAAACACCAATATTAATGCCTTGAGACAATAGTAGCGGCGAATGCAAATATTGTGCTCAAGACCTAAACTCGAACTAAACTCCCGTTTCAGCACGCACAATTTCCTCTCGTTTCTAAAGTGCAAGCTTTGGATACAACCGGCTCTAAGACCTACTCTGATACTAGCCAAGTATACAAAAAATCATTCAAATCGGTCGGTCGAACAGTTTTAAAGAACCACAAACACAGTCACACGAGATTTTGTGTGAATAAGAAGGAGTAAAATGTATGAATTTATACCATAGACGTCCTCGTTCTACAAGCACCATGGAAAAAGTTTCCAATTATTAGAAACACCACAATATAATTTGAGACATACAAAATGATGCAAGATCCTTCGTCAATTTGAAATCCTTGCAGAAATCAGCTCGCAATAACAATTAGCTTCATAATCGATTCAAATGACGAATAGGGCTTGACGATTGACAATCGATTTAACATTACAAGATGGAAAAATGATCGATAATCTGAATGTAACTGTTTGTTTTACTTAATTACCCTTCTAAAGTTTCTGTAATTCTTGATTACTGGAACCGTGTTTTTAGGCTTCCGCGGTGGCGAAAGCCCATATTATAATACGATTTTCATCAGCTTACCCTTTGTACGTTTATTTTCATAATAGATGTTCCTATGTATGCAGTTCACCGCTTGCTTGCGTAAAAGATAATTTGTAGTTATCTAAAAATTCTTGTTGGTACTATTTAACGGATTTATCGCAATCGGGCCGATGACGCCACGTGACAGTTCATTCGACCTAAACCCTACCACGAACGACCCGAAACTGCGAAATTTAGAATTTTGATTGCCCGCCAAAAAAAATTAAAATTAAAACACGATAGGGTAAGTGCACCAATGAATGAAGACCCACCGGTGAATGAACAAAAGAGAGTTTTTTCATAAAATTAAGAAAAATAAATATTTCTACCAGACATTGTATTTTTTTAGGATTGGCCACATTATTTAACGTGTAGTCACGCTAACATTGCTTTGTTATACATAGTTTCAAAATACCCACTGTTTAAAGTGCACGTGTTGTGCTGTGTTACGTTTTTATATGAGCCAGAAGTTAGAACTCAGGTAAGACAGATCATTTTGATATTCATGTTGTACATGTTACATGCGAGTCTGAGAAATTAAATGTTCCAAATAAGATATATCGATAGTTATTTTACTGGATAGAAAGCAATTTGTTTGTAATTTCATGAGTTTTAACAATATAAAAGCATGTTCGAGGACTGGATCATGAAAGTGCAATTAATTTAGTGAATGAACGGGGGTTCATTCATTAGGTAAAGTCTGTTTTGTTACTTTTAGCTAATTTTGATTCTTAATGTTATGGGAATTAGTTCATTTTGTTTAGGAAGGTTTATTAAAGGATTGCCAATCTTTTGGCCAGTGTTCGAACAACTATGTTCATTTACTAGTTTCTAAAAACCAATGAATGAACTACAGAAATAATCATGTGTTCATAAGAAATAATCATGTGTTCATATACTGGTTATTTGAAACCAATGAATGAACTGTATTATGTTTTATGTTAATTTCAAGCAATTATTGGATTATTATATTCATTTTAGTAGCTAATAGCTAGAAAAATCATTTATTTTCTCAATTTTCATTATAGTTTTCTCTCATCTCTGAAGCTCTGCCACCTAGGCTGTATGGGTTACCAAAGATTCATAAGCCTTCAGTACCGCTCCGGCCCATCGTGAGCGCTATTGGCTCACCCACTCATCCAGTCTCGAAGGATCTCACCGGACTGCTTCAACAACATGTCGGATCGTCCTCGTCATACATCAAGGACTCGCGCCACTTCGTGGAGAAACTTGAGAATCTCAAGCTACACCCGGATGATCGTATGGTCAGCTTCGATGTCGTCTCTCTGTTCACGAAAGATCCAGTCAGGGAAGCTATGTCACGTATCCGATCGCTGTTCTCTAAGGACATCGCAGAATTGTTCGGGCTCGTGTTGACGACTTCATACTTCCAGTGGAACAACACTTTCTATGAACAAGTTGAGGGTTTAGCCATGGGAAACCTCATCAGTCCTGTAGTTGCGAACTTCTACATGGAATTCTTCGAAGAAGCCGCTCTTGAACGAGCGCCCAGGAAGCCTAAGGTCTGGTTCCGTTACGTAGACGATACCTTTTTTTTTTTTTTTTTTTATCGTGCGGAAATCCCTTCGGATACCCCCCCGCCGGCCAACGGGGGCGGTTATGTCGGGCTTGCACCGACTAAAACCGCACGCCGTCTCGGGTCTGCAGACGCCGGGGTGTAAGGTTGCCCATAGAGCATATCCCTCGCAGCCCGACTGACCCTGGGCCATCTCCGGTTTCGAGATGGCCCCCTCGGGTTTGGGAACCACGGTGTCCCCGTCTTGCCCCGGTTTGGGGGAGGGGTGCTAGTCGCCCCACCTTCCCGGCCTGCTTCTGCTAGGGTGACAGGCGGCCTCACCTGCCACCCCCAGGCCTGCGCTCATGGAGGACGGAGGTCGTTAAGCGACCTCCGGCGCCTGAGTCGCCTGCGACGCGAGGCGAGCATGTTGCGGGCTCGGCGGGCCGGGAGGGTTCTGAACCTCTCCCGGGCGCGCTCCGCCATCTCCTTCGCGAGCATCACATGCTCGCAGAAGCTCCGCACCATTGCCGCAATCATGCTGCCGAGCGAGAGGACTCCCACGATCAATGCCAACCCTATGTAGGGGTGAAGGGGAAGCCATTGATCGCCGCCCAGGATGTACCGGCCGCTCCGATTCCGTTCCCCCCGGCCTGCAGCGGGATCGGAATCGGAGCGACGCTCGACGAGGTTACCCAACACCCAACACACACCCCACGTAGACGATACCTTTGTGGTTTGGAGTCATGGAGACACGGAGCTGACTAAGTTCCTAAATCACCTGAACAGCATCCATCCTAACATCCAGTTCATCATGGAAGTAGAGAAGAACGGAGACCTGCCATTTCTCGATGTCCTGGTATCCAAAAAAGGAGGATGGCAGCCTTGGTCAAAGGGTCTATCGAAAGCCTACACACACAGACCGTTACTTACACAAGGACTCCAACCACCAATCCAGACAGAAAATGTCAGTCATCAAGACCCTGGTTCACCGAGCTAAGCGCATCTGCGAGCCTCAACACCTTCAAAACGAGTTACGCCACCTGGACTCGACCTTCCAAGCCAATGGATTCTTTGTCCAGGAGATACGGAGAGCTCTTCATCCGAGGAAATGTTCTCTAACGAACCAGGATGAGGAGAAACCTGCCCCTCTAGGGAAGGCCTTTTTGCCATACATTCATGGTACAACGGATCGTATCGGAAGACTGCTAGAAGCTTACAACATTAAGCCTTTGAAAATAGGCCCACGACGCAGTTACGTAATCTTCACCGTTCAGTCAAGGACCCTAGTGACCCACTATCTTCAGCTGGAGTTTACCGTGCCGTATAGAAAGAAAGAAAGAAAGAAAGAAACCGTTTATTTTACACATACTACACACTGAAATATGAACAAAATATAAAAACAAAAAAATTAAGGAAAACAATAAAAAAAAAAGATAAAAAAAGAATCAAAACAAAGGAAAACGCCCCCGCAATCAACCCGGTCGCGCCCCGCCACAGTGAATCACCATGCAGCACGCGCGCGACAGTATTGTCCGAGCCGACTCGCTGGGCATACGCGTGCTGCTATTATGTTTTTATTAAGATTATTATTCCTATTTATCACTGTGCCGGAACCCGGCCGCGATGAGAAGCGCCCACATACCCACTACTCCAGACGATATATAGGTACCCAACCAAAAAAGGAATACCGTGTCGTGATGTCACAATAAAGATCGGTACAACAATACAATATTATACATATAAGACAAATAGGCACCTATATATGTACCAGATTCCAGGAAGGCGCTCAGCTATTGAGCCCTCGTTGCCAAGCACTATGCTCATCGTATGGCCATACCAGAGGGGTAAGTATCTTTTTGTACCGAATTTCATATTTACTCCCTCAGTACTACACTCCTATTTATTAAACTGCTACTGTCTTTTTTAGCCACGAGTTGCAGAGTGCCGAGCGACGGGGCCCACACGAGCACAGCATCCTGGAGCGGTGGAGATGACACTGCTGCCAGTGGCAGTTCTCTGCATACTAACGGTCTGCCGCACTAGTGTATAAGTACCCTTATAAGAATACCCTTACAATACAACAATAAACACGTTACATTTTATATGTCAGTGTGGAGTGTGCGTCCAAAAGGCCGCAGTTCAGCTAATGCTACAGGTTGGGTGAGTACAATCTGCAGCGCTGGTTTTCAACTGTAGCCCAATCCCACCAGGTTGCATGCTGTATTAGCATTAATTGAATACCATAATAATAACATCTCCTTATACAGAACAAAATAACAAAAAAAGAACATTACACACACACTCGAGATCATACACCCGTTTTGTACATATTTTATAACTAGTTGTAGGCATATCTATATCATTTGTACATTTATATTAGGATAGTTTATAAAGTGATAGTCAAGTAATATTCTTAGTTCAGGTGAAGAAGCAACAATTAGTAATGCATTCAAATAACATTAGATTCCTTTATATAAGATCATTTGAGTTCCCTTATCACAAATTGTGCCGTATTTATAATTATGTACATACTCGTAATAAATTGAATAGATACTTTTTTAATTTTTAATTATACAAACAGACATGAGCAGAAGAGCAACAAATCAAAGAGACACAAGTAACACAAAAAAAAACTTCCAGTTAACCCGTAACTGCCGCATTCCCTCTCATTACCAAACACACCTAACAGAAATAAATTCAATATATATATACATACATACACATATACATACATATATATATATATACATATATATATATATAACTGTATATATATATATACGCATACACATACACATACACACATACATACCTACACACATACATACATACACATCCATATACGAGTAATATGTCAGGATCGTAGCAATTGGAGATCCGTGATCTCTGCCCACCCCTATGGGAAACAGGTGTGATTTTATGTATGTATGTATGTAATGGACACACATACACATACACACACACACCCACACACATACATATATATCGACACATACATACACACACACACGCAGGTGTCTGTGCGTGCGTGTGCGCGTACATGCACGCGACGACACATGCACACATACATCCAAAAGATCTCCAGGCTAGACCCCATTATCAGCTTGATTTTTGAACATTAAGCAGGATATTTCTGTACTTTTTTTTTTTTTTTTTTATCGTGCGGAAATCCCTTCGGATACCCCCCCGCCGGCTAGCGGGGGCGGTTATGTCGGGCTTGCACCGACTAAAACCGCACGCCGTCTCGGGTTTTCAGACGCCGGGGTGTAAGGTTACCCATAGAGCATATCCCTCGCACCCCGTCTGACCCTGGGCCATCTCACCACTAACAGCATCGCTCATCCTGTCTCCTCTGAAAGCAGAGGAGTACGGAGAGCGATGTGTTCCCGCCACGTTGGGTATTGGCCGACGATCAATGCCAACCCTATGAAGGGGTGAAGGGGAAGCCATTGACCGCCGCCCAGGGTGTACCGGCCGCTCCGATTCCGTTCCCCCCGGACTGCAGCGGGATCGGAATCGGAGCGACACTCGAGGAGGTTACCCAACACACACCCCAGGATATTTCTGTACCTAACTCGGAAACCATGTACGCCGGCAAGTCTTCTAAGAGGCGGAGGAATATTGTTCCATATCTTACTCGCTCGATATCTGAAACCACCCTGAAATGCCGCAGATCTATGCTTCGGAACATGTAGGTTCACACGCGATGCTCTTGTCAAATACCTACTGTTTTCATTGAGCCATTGCAGTTTAGAGTACAGATAAAACGGTTTTCCTGTCTTGATATTGCCAAAAAGAACAGTTGCAAGATGTAACTCCCTCCTGTACTTCATTTTCAGTTTGTTGTGATTGTTCAGATACGGCGTCACATGGCTTCTAGGCGGTATATTATAACAAAATCGAGCGCACGCATTTTGCACTGTTGCGTTTCTAAACGAAGTAAAAAAAACATAATTTGCGTTGACAGATCTACGACTGTCACTTGTGGTCATTGTCTTGAGAAAACGTTTGTTGAAATAAGTTTTGTTCGAATAAATATAATCCGTGAATATCAGATTTGGCCAGTGTTGGATTAGTTATATTTTGGACTAATTAACGTAATCGGTTGGGAGTTGTTCGACCGAATCATATATTTACTTTGAGGAAGGGCTACCACATTGTTGGCCGCGCTGTGTTTTATTTGTCTACACACAACATCATACATCCTACACTCCAGGTACACTTGAATACAGACACAGACAGATAAAAGCGCACTGTTTCGGGCTTCTTCTAAGTTGGTAAGTGAAACCTATTTTATAAACAATTTGCTCTGTGAACCGCAGACTGCTCACTTCCCCATTGTAGCCAGGAGGGCGAACTTCCACTGCGCAATATACCTCCTGGCCCGGAATTGAACATGCACCCTTTGTATTAAATTGGCCGTTTTTGCTAGTAGTCGCGGGCCATAAACCACGTCCATGTAATTGAACTTGGAAAGCACCAAGGTATCAACCAACTTCTCCCGGAGTTCGACACTAAGATAACTTCGCATTCGATACAGCAGCTTCAACCTATAAAAAGAGTTCCTCACACATTCCGCAACATGGCGCTCGTACCTCAGTTTCTCATCCATTAATAAGCCTAAGTTTTTAGCCTCATGTACACGCTCAATTTGGACATTATTAACAAGGGGCTTTAGATCTCCCACCCGAGTGATTTGATCCCTAGAGCCCAATATCATGTACTTGGTCTTACGACCATTTAGAACGAGCGTATTTTCACTAGCCCATCCACAAATCCTGCTCAGATCCTCGTTCACCTTCCTTATGGCTTCCTGGAATTCAGTGGCCTTAAAGGAGAAGTAGATCTGTACATCATCTGTGTACATGTGAAATTTGCAGTGTTTTATAACCTGAACAATGTCTGCACTATAAAGTATGAACAGCAGGGGTCCCAAAACAGACCCCTGCGGCACACCTCTATCTACCGTTGCTACAGTTGACCGCAGCGCAGACCCGTTACTGTTGTGGGTTTCTACAAACTGTGTCCGACCACTTAAATAGGAATGAAACCACTGTATTGTATCACTGTCAAATCCATAGTACGCTAATTTAGAAAGTAAGAGAGAAACGTGCAGCCCATCAAATGCCCTCGAAAAGTCCAATAACACAAGAATAGTACCTTTTCCCTGGTCCTGTGCTGCCAGTATATTATCAGTAACGTCCAAAATAGCTGTGACTGTACCACGGCCCTTCCTGAAGCCCGATTGTGCATCTGGTAATATACCTCGCGTTTCCAAGTAACCTCTAAGTTGTGACGCAACCACCTTCTCCAGTATCTTTGACAAGCAGGGTAAAATACTTATTGGGCGCAGATCCTTGGTGTCAAGAACATCATTAGTCTTAGGAATTGGCTTAATGATTGCATTTTTCCAACCACTGGGGAATTTTGCTTCTATATAATAGACCTATTTATAATGGTAGTAACTACACTCAAAGTTTCCGGAAGCAACATGGCTATCATTTGCAGCGATATTCCATCGCTCCCCACTGCGTTTGGCCGTAGTTCCATTACAATTTTGAGAACCACTGACGAGTCGACGGGCGTCAGTCCAAAGGTAGCTTCACTAAACCGGTTGAATTCATAAAATGTATGTATACGTGAGTATGTAGACGTGTATACGTGAGCACTACTCAATTATATTTCCCATCCCCTTTCCTTTACAGGGTCGGCAACGCGAGTGTGACGCCACTGGTGTTGCATACGTCCATAGGCCGCGGTAACCGCTTCACATCAGGTGGGAGGTGTGCTTGTCTGCCACCTTAGTATAAAAAAATAAAATGAAAAAAATGCGTCAAGACCCGCCTTTCGGAACATGAACGAAATTGCCGCCTCAGCCACTTCGACAAGTCAGCGGTTGCAGAACACACCCAGGAGAATGGTAATCATACCATCAAATTTCAGAACACGAAGATTCTAGCCACCACTGCACATTTCTTCCCACGGCTATGTCGAGAAGCCATCGAAATATTCAAGCATCCCAACAATTTTAATATAAAAAACGAAGGTTTTCATCTCCAAAAAGATTGGTACCCAGCACTGGAAGCCGCGCGTCATCACAATTCAAACATGACGAAGCCACCACCGTCCCCGGTATCGGGAGGCCACACCCCCTTACTTAGCCTCGACCAATCAGGATCGAGCGCATAGGTTGCGCAGCTCTCAACCAATCAGGAACGATCACGTCGTTTCCCCCCTCCAGCTGCGCCTATAAATACGCCAGTGACTCGGGCCTCTACTTCAGTCGCAGCGAGTTTGCCGCCGAGGAAGGTTCTCCGCACTCGACGGTGTCCCGACCTGACCACTGAAGATGTCGACCGCAGTGATCGATGAAACGTCTGGAATACAAGTTTCCGATGGACCACGGCCAAACAGCCCGGAAGCAGTATATTCTACATGCAACGCCGGCCGTGAAAGCCTTAAGATTTATATTCCTTTATATAATTAGGTGTAGACAATTTGCTTTACAGTATTCTTTATGTTGGTTATTTATCTCTTTCTTTATAACTAATGATGATTCCTGACTGGAGTTTGTTTTGATTCTTTAGATTAGACCATGGCAAGTTGCTAAGTGATATTTTAGACTGATATATGTTGATTGCTCTGTGATTTACATAACTGTGATTATAATGAGTAGGTTCAAATAAAACTTATTTTCTGATTCAACTGCTTTTCCTTTTATGATATTTCCTTATGATACTATAAGCCATTTTACGCCACCACTGGGTTTCTATACATCAATTTCATCCCTCAGCCACTTAGCTATATTCACTGTGATATTTAAAAAAACATGAATTAGAAAATACTATTTCCTCGATCATTGAGCTAGATTTGTATAAGAGTCTAATGTTCATTAACTGGAGTTTTATGTGTTCATACACTGGATTTTGGGGTTCATTTACTGGTGATTTTGGGTATTGTTACATAAAATGTGACATATCTTATTAACTAAACATATTAATGACATATTATCCATGTAATTTCAATCTTGAATAAATTTTGAATATCAAACAAAAGCATCATTATGGATTAGCCGACCTGATATAGATGCAAATATTTTTTAAAGTTCAAAATTGTCTTAAGGGTTCATTCATTGCAGCACTTACCCTACTATACGACTTATTTAAAAAGATCGAACGCTTATTATAATCCAATACAAAGGAATATATTGGTATGGTATGGTATGGTATGGCGGTTTTTGCGTGAGGGTGGGCATTTTTTTCGATCCACCCCAGCCCATTGAAGAACGCTAGCAAGCTATTCACGGTGCCGGCGATCTCCCGGAGCGTACCTGTGTTTCCGAAGTACTTAACCCTGTATGTGGCGGTTGCAGGGCAGTGTAGGAGCACGTGTGCCGCTGTTGCTTCCTCTCTCATGCAGGCTCTGCAGAGAGGGCTGTCGGTGATTCCTAAAATAAAAAGGTGTTTATTGAAGGAGCCATGCCCCGGGATTGCAGCTGTGGCCGTGCGCAGTTGGGAATATATTTTATAATAGTTCATTTCTTAATAAAAATATGTTGTAAACGAGAACCTCCTTGATATGTTTGATTCACTCCCGAACATACTTTATGGTCCCGACCGAAATAACAAAAACCTACGCACAAAAAAAACCGGCCAAGTGCGAGTCGGACTCGCCCATGAAGGGTTCCCTCAAAGCATAAAGGCCTAATAAGACCCCGCATTTGCGGATGTATGTTACATGGTAGGCCTATCGTGTTGCTGAGCACTGATAATCCGTAAAAGAAGAAATAACGTGGATGCTGAAGGTTTCAGCTATAAGATTTATGGGAGACTCAAATGATGTTGATGATTTTTATTGCACCCAAAGACGGTCGCCTAGTCCTAAGGTGTGGAACTCGAACTAGAGGTCACAGGCTCGAACCCCGAACATTACACTACCGACGTGAATAAATTTCAAAGCTTAGTGCAAATGATCTGACTGAAATCCACCTTTGTCATTGGTCAAGCGCAATTAATCCTATTATCCTATCCTACTTCCTCCTACCAATATTATAAATGGGAATGTTTGTGAACATGTTTGAATGTTTGTTACTCAATTACGCTCAAACGGATGAATTTTTCTGGCTGAAATTTGGTACAAGGATAGATTATAGTCTGCAAAAACACATAACATAACTTCACGCCTGTATCATCGAAGGGGTAGGCAGAGGTGTATTACACACCCACGATTCGCCAGTTATGTTTAAGTCCCAATGTAATAGGGGGCGAGCCTATTGCCATCTACCGGGCACATTACTAAGCGAGCGATAATTACCATTTTTAATACATACATAACTACGAAAATTTAGAGGTGTGTGCCTGGGGCGACTGGGAATCGAACTCGAGAGCTCATCTCGGCAGTCCGTTACGTACACCACTGGGCTATCGCTAACTGAGCTGACACAAGGACTTTTTATCCTGGAATAGGTTTCCATGGGAAGCGGGAACGAAATCAGTTAACCGCCCCCGCTAGCCGGCGGGGGGGTATCCGAAGGGATTTCCGCACGAAAAAAAAAAAAAAGGTACTCCAATAAAGAACAACATGTGAAATGTTTCCTGTCAGATTGGGAACAGCCAAACCCGTCAACCAATCCTTTAATCCCCTTGAAGGAATATATCCTTCTACGGAAGCTTTAAATTATGGAACATCCATGAGCCATGGGTTTCCGAAGTATTATACTGCCAGTGGGGACGCCGTTTGACCAGACGGGTGATCAGCCCTTCTATGTGGGGCCATTTCACCCATTTCCCCTATAACGACTGTCATACATATTCGTATGGCAACCGGGACCGACACCTTAACGTGCTCTCCGAGGCACGACCAGACCAATGCAAATACTCATATTCATGCATACAAATATTTGCACTGAGCGGGGATCGAACCCGCGCCTCCTGCGTAGCGGCCGCTTTCAATACCGCCACGCCACGGAGGCTGTTTCCGAAGTAACTATACAGAAGGAATAAATCCTTTAAAAGGCGGCCAAGTGCGAGTAGAATTCGCCCATGAAGGGTTCCGTAGCAGCAAGTAACATAATAATGTTTCAATTAAATTTTTAAGCATGTAATAGTATGCTTACTTTTTCCTAGGTGGCTCAGCTGGTCAGAGCGTTCCCCCTGTAAAGGACTGGTCGCGGGTTCAAGTCCCGTCCTAGATGTTCTCTTTTTCCGATCTGAATCTATTATAATGTTTTTATTTATATATTTAAGTTGATTGAATGATAGATAAGTTGCGGTTTACGATTTATCACGTATTAAAAAAGAGTTACTTACTAGATCTCGTTAAAACCAATTTTCGGTGGCAGTTTACATGGTAATGTACATCATATATTTTTATTAGTTTTATCATTCTCTTATTTTAGAAGTTACAGGGGGGAGGGGCACACATTTGACCACTTTGGAAGTGTCTCTCTTGCAAACTATTCAGTTTAGAAAAAACCGGCCAAGTGCGAGTCGGACTCGCCCATAAAGGATTCCGTAGCAGCAAGTAAAATTTTTAGATTTGAGTTGACTGAATGAAAGGTAAAACGGTTTACGATTATACTTACTGGATCTCGTTCAAACCAATTTTCGGTGGAAGTAGATATGGATGGGGAAGGAGACAATGTACATCATATATTTTTTTAGTTTTATCATTCTCTTATTTTTGAAATTACCGGGGACACACACACACTTTTTACCACTTTGGAAGTGTCTCTCCTGCAAACTATTCAGGTTAGAAAAAAATGATATTAGAAACCTCAATATCATTTTTGAAGACCTATCCATAGACACGTATATTTGATGAAAAAAAAAATTTTGAGTTTCAGTTCAGTTCAGTTGAGGTCAGGCAAGTATGGGGAACCCCCCAATTTTATGTTTTATTTTTGTAAGAAAATCTAAATGCGGTTCACAGAATACATCTACTTACCAAGTTTCAACAGCATAGTTCTTATAGTTTCGTAAAAAAGTGACTGCGACATACGGACGGACAGACAGACGTGACGAACCCACGAACCAACGGAATCCTAAAAAGGGCATTAAAAGCACGCGTGTAGCATGTGGTGTGGCAAACATTCATAGATAATGGTGACCACTTACCATCAGGCAGGTTTTAAGCTGGTCGACCTTATAATCGGGAAGTCCCGGGTTCGAATCCTGGCCATTTCACTACCGACGTGAATCCACTCTTAACACAAGCTTTAGCTTAGTCGGAGAGGTTGACGGGAATACTAGTTATTTCGGTGTCTAATAGGTACACTTGAAAAAAGAAAGTGATTAAGACATTTCTACTGAAGACCAGCAAACAAAATCTGATTTCGCATTAAAATAGTTTCGTTGCTACATCTCGTGAGAAACACACAACATTACATGCTTTCCACAAACCGGTAATTGACCACCGTGTCTTTCTCAAGGCATCATACACGCATGGAATTTATCATCAGTCGGATAAACAGCATCAACACCTTTGCCTTCTATTTTAGGTAATATAAGGTCAAATTGCAAAGTGCAGAGATTCATTTAATAAAGTTCACTTATAATTAAAGTGAGAGCTTAAGTTGAGGGGCCATCCAATAATTACGGTACAAAGAGTTGATTCATCTTAGGCCAATAAAATTGAGTAAACGGTAATTGTTAAAAAAAAAAATCAATTTATTATCAAATTTAGGCGAGCAATGAACCTAAATTATTCATGACAAAGTAATTAAGAGTTCATTACACGTGAAACGGATCGAATATGCATTATTAGTTATTGTCTTTTACATGTTAGAAGAATTCGATGCTTTTACTACTAAATTCATTATTTTGATTTCAATTTTGTTTATATTTTGGTAAGACCAGATAAAAAGATGTATAGCTTTGTAACCTAGATTTATCTTGATGACTACAACTCAATCAAATATACACTCAAACAAGTAAAAGACAAGGCAGAGGTTTCCTACTTACAGAACGCTCGATGTTTGTACTATCCAAGTACATTAGAAATAGACGATGCCACTCAAACGCACGCCCCCCGTATCACCAATTACATCAGCAACGAGTGCAGCGACTAAAGCGACTGCTCTATAGCTGCCCGCGACCTGTGGCTGATCCAGCCCCAAATGTTGAAATACGGAAAAAAAATAACGACCAAACTATCAACGACAAAATATCTTATCATTATGTAATAGATCAATATGCATTTCAATATCCTTCGCCATAATTTGAAGAGAGACTAAGCTCTAAACAAAACAAGTCTTTCACGATTTGACACACCCCTTGACAAGAAGTCATCAAGAACCGCCCTCTTATATGATGTTACGTCACATATTTTGCAATTTCACAACTAGAAAATTATTAACACCGGCAGCTGACTGACACTGGTTAAGCGAGTGTAAACTCTCGAACAAATCAATTTAAACCTCATAAGCAGAAATAATGAGTTGGTAATATTTTTAAGCTTATCGTTTACAGTTAAAGTAGCCTGTTTCAATCTTTCAAAACTAATAATTGTACATTTTAATATGCGTTGTCACCAAATTTCCTCTATTCCATGTTGTACATACATAGATATGTTGTACAACATGTGACATAATTTATGGATGGCCCTTTACCTATATATTTCAATGCTAACAGTTGTCTGGACTTTACCATCTCTCAACCATCTTCTAACCATTTTGAAACACAATTCTAGGACATTCTACACAGCTCGAACGCTCTACCGCTACGCGGCTACGCTGCGGAGGTCGTCAAAGTCAAATGCTGCGCATCTGCACAGCATTTGATTTTGAACAACGCTAAAACGATGATGGTTAAGCGATAGCTGCGAAGCAGTATTTCTTGAATTTATATCACGTGAGCAATAGAGACAAATAAAAATATATAAGTAAATAATTTTATATTGCATGTTTACTTCGACGACAAACACGCAAGTTCACATAATGCACTAAAGAATCCTGTCTTAGAGTTCACACTTAAGTAACTTCATGTAACACTCACATAACACATGATAACCGAAGCCGATATGGGCCCGCTACACGTTACATCCAAAACCGGCTCCAATCCACTTGAAACACTTACCATATCTTCGTTTATTATCAAAACCAGGGCGCTAATTCAGTACGTAACACCACGTATTCAAAACGCGTGATTTCAAACTAATTATTAAGAAAAACGTAAAAAATAATAATATGATCTGTCAAAAAAAAGTTTGTTTCGTTTTCAGTTAGATTTTTTTTCACTAAGAACGAGGATCCATTCGTAACACATTTTTTGATTAAATGTGTTACGAATGGATCCTCGTTCTTAGTGTAATGGCCAGGATTCGAACCAATATAATACTCTCGATCGTAAGGCTGGCTTCTTAACCACTAAGCTACTGACGCTAAATTTTGAAATTTATAGTCCTGTAAGTTTTGAAATCACGCGTTTTAAAAACGTAGTTTAACTTTATCAGGCCCGACCCCGACTGTTTTGTGCCATTAGTTTGCCGCTAATTTTGCACTTTCGACTCAAGTAATTACAACTTGCAGCTTGCGTAATGGAGGCCCCAGTCGCTTCTGCAGTCACGATCAAATTGTAACACAAACTTACATTTGCCGCCAAGAACAAACTAAACTTTCTAACTACAACTCTACGTCATCCGCAAAAAAAAAGATGGATAAATTTAGCGCGCCTTAAATATTTTTGTGGAAACACAAAGCAGTAAAAATTATATCAAAACTTCAAAGGCAGTGGTTGCATAACCTCGTGCCCAATAGAATAATAATAGATGTCGCAGAAAAAAAAAACGAAAGTGTATGAATTGGAGCGGGCAATGGATACAATGGCATAGAAGGCACGACTCTGTATTAAAAATATATAACAATACTTGATAATAAGCTTCAGGCCCACTAGAGGGTTACAAATGTCGTTTTCAAAAATGCAGATTACCTTCCCAATTATGAAATCATGTAATCATCTCTGTAATAATGTTTAATGCATAATATGTATGTATTTACAAACAAAGATGTACACAAAGCACTTATATGAAATATATGGAGTTATAGATAAACCAATACAGGTTTTATGGGTGTATCAAGATTTATGTAAAACTGTTTTTATTAAATTAAAAATTAAAAAATATGGCGGTAGTGCATTCGACTGCTCCGTCAGGTTCAATTCCCGCTCAATGCATAAATTTGTATACATTAATTTATCTATTTGCATTGCTCTAGGTGTTTCTATGTACAATATATTTACGCAAAACAAGAAGTTAAAAGAAGTAGATAGATAGATAAATAGATAACACTTTATTTGTACATCATTTACAATACATACACAAGTAGCACATCATCATCATCATCAACCTCTATTAGTCCACTGCTGGACATATGAGCGCCATAGCGCCCTGTCTCCAGCTTGCCGCATCCAGCATCTGCCCGCAGTCTTTCGCAGATCGTCATCCCACACATTAATTATTAATAAGGTTATTGCAATGTACAAAGGTCGGCCTTATCGCTAAACGCGATTTCTTCCAGTCAACCTTAGGATGGACTGGAATATTTTCACAAACATAAGTAAGTTGGTGTAACATAAGTAGTTAGCAAACAATATTTCAATTAAAAACATATAGAATAACATATGAACCTACTTAATTATACCTAAGTAAGTATAAGAATGTTTAACCACTTAAGGAAAACCCACATTACAAGCTGTGCATAGTTTGGGCACAGAAAAAGTACTACTAATGTAGCTCCTGTACATCAGAATCAACAACAGTGAACCACGAACACACGAACTAATAATACTGAACTAGAAAATTAAGATATAAGTATGTATATCAATTTTCCGAAGTCTATTGTCGTGTATATAATAAGGACTAATTGTGTGGCAATTAAAAGACTATGCTATCTGTAGACTGAGAATAAGCTAAAGCTAATGCATAGTTCTTCCGTAAAAAATAGGTTATATTATAGAGCAAGGTTTCTACATTAATCTATCTATACGTATATAACTCGTCATTACCTATATATAAAAGTTTGTGTACGCTTCAAAAACTCAAAAAGTTCTACATCGAATGAGCTCATATTTTGACACGATATTCAATCGAACTTCAAAGATTATTTTTCTCAATTTTTTTTCGCTGCAATCGGTTTATAGGACTTTTTATGAATTTATTCTCGGGTGAAGTCGAGAACCGGTCCTGGTACCTAATTTTATAAAAAATATATTTTACTTGAAATTGGGGAAATTGCGACGATCCTGTTACAGCCATCGTTTAAAGACGCATTCAAAATACTACGCTCTTTTACTTAAGTAGGTACCTCGCCGGAGGTCGCTCAACGACCTCCGTCCTCCATGAGCGCAAGCCTGGGGGTGGCAGGTGAGGCCGCCTGTCACCCCAGCAGAAGCAGGCTGGGACGGTGGGGCGACTAGCGCCCCTCCCCCAAAGCGGGGCAAACCGGGGACACCGTGGTTCCCAAACCCGAGGGGGCCATCTCGAAACCGGAGATGGCCCAGGGTCAGTCGGGGTGCGAGGGATATGCTCTATGGGCAACCTTACACCCCGGCGTCTGCAGACCCGAGAAGGCGTGCGGTTTTAGTTGGTTCAAGCCCGACATAACCGCCCCCGCTGGCCGGCGGGGGGGTATCCGAAGGGATTTCCGCACGAAAAAAAAAAAATCTAAATAACGGGTTATTTAAGATTCCTATTGAAATAACTATGCTCTTCATTATCAAACAATAATAAACGAATATCAAAAGGCATTTGCGTCATATACAAAAGTTCCATCCAAATATAGGGCAGTGCATTCCAAGGACGTGTTAGGCAGTTGCTGTTTTGTTATAAGAAATGAAATGATCTGGACAGAAATGAGAATAAAACTACCCAATTATATCAGGCTTGTTTATATGTATTCTAAATGACGACATCCACATGCGCCGTTTCATACAAAAACTTTCCAAGTGCGATTCGGACTTGCGCACGAAGAGTTTCGTACCCTTGTCTATAAAAACGGAAAAAAAGACACGTTTGTTGTATGGGAGCCCCCCATAAATAGCTGTTTTGCTTCAATTAAATTATATAACTAAATATTCTGTGAATATTTCAAGCGTCTACTTGTTGCCGTTATCAATAACGAGCAAAAACGAGCAAAAAAAATAATCACGTTTCTTATATGGGAGCCCCGTTAAATATGTATTTAATTTTATTTCTAGTATTTCTTGTTATAGCGGCAACAGAAATACATCATCTGTGAAGGTTTAAACTGTCTAGCTATCACGGTTCACGAGATACAGCCTAGTGACAGACAGATGGACGGACAGCGAAGCCTTAGTAATAGGGTCCCGTTTTAACTTTTGGGTACGGAATACTAAAAATAGGACGCATGTTGACAGTTCATATATATTGCGATCCAATGTCGTGATGCGGCGTAAGGACCAATAGCATATGTTTGCAACTTGGCACATGATTAATATCGCGTTTGCACATCAATATCATCAATATTATTGACAGTATCGTGATATACATATATTGACTGTCTCCACGCACCCATAGACATGCAACCGCATTGCGGCTAGCCGCCAATTATGTATTTCAGATTAATTTTGCACGATCTACTTAACTGTAATCATTTGAAATACTTAGTTACACATAAATTTAAAATGCAAATATAAACAAATGTGGGTAGTTACCGACTTTTAACTTTAAATGTGTAATAAATGTTTTTTTTTTAATATTATTTTAATTTAATATTTTGCAATACAGGAAGAGGTTATACAATGTCATTATGCGACTTGTTACGCATTAACGCAGCACTCAGGCTGCGTCCGTGTCTGACGAATTCTAGAAGTATTTTTAGATGAATAGTGGGATAGCAAATCCTTTTATGAAATCGGCTTGTAATCGGTGTGTAACCTTAAGAGCCGCCGCAGACTACAGACTTTTTATCGGTCTTTAGTAATCAGTATGATCATGTATGAAAGTACGCACATTACACCGATTTGCTATCGGTTGACAAATAAGTTATATGGGCTTCAGCTTAGTTGGGTCAGCGTGCACGTTTAACAGTAGAAAGCAACTATTCGCAAATAAAAAGTCTGTAGTCTGCGGGATCACCAAATGAAAAGGGAAATATGTTTGAGGTCGAAGCTGTATATAGACGAAAATTGCAGCTATCTGATACGGGTTCAGGTAACTCAGTTGGCAGAGTCATCATCCGTTGCAAACGAGGCTTTCACCTCGGAACCTGAGGTACGCTTACTCCTCCTCCTCCCTTTGTTTTGGCTTATACGGTTTTTATAGAAGCTTCTGCCGTCTGACCAACCAACCCAAAGAAGAAAGCCTGCACCTGAGCTTTGTTCATTAATCAGCAGTTTTACCCGATAGCAGATACCTTTTTTTTTTTTTCGTGCGGAAATCCCTTCGGATACCCCCCCGCCAGCCAGCGGGGGCGGTTATGTCTGCTTGAACCGACTAAAACCGCACGCCGTCTTGGTTCTACAGACGCCGGGGAGCAAGGTTGCCCATAGAGCATATCTCTCGCACCCCGACTGACCCTGGGCCATCTCCGGTTTCGAGATGGCCCCCTCAGGTTGGGAACCACGGTGTCCCCGTCTTGCCCCGGTTTGGGGGAGGAGCGCTATACGCCCCACCGTCCCGGCCTGCTTCTGCTGGGGTGACAGGCGGCCTCACCTGTCACCCCCAGGCCTGCGCTCATGGAGGACGGAGGTCGTTATGCGACTTCCGGCGCCTGAGTCGCCTGCGAGCAAGTTGCGGGCTCGGCGGGCCGGGAGAGTTCTAAATCTCTCCCGGGCGCGCTCCGCCACCTCCTTCGCGAGCATTACATGCTCGCTGAAGGAGGCGGTGGCGGCCCACGCACTCGCGCTCTGCACCATTGCCGCAATCAAGCTGCCGAGCGAGAGGACTCTCACCCCGATGGCTGCCACGAGGTCACGCCTCGGCGCCTCCCACACCGGGCATTCCGCCAGCATGTGCAGCCCTGAGTCCTCGCTCGCGTCGCAGTGTTGACACTCAGGCGTTGGCTCCTTCCTGATCCGATGCAGGTGGTCCCTGAAGCACCCCTTCCCGGAGATCACCTGCGTCAGTCGGTACGAGAGGCTTCCGTGTCGCCTCTCTAGCCAATCCTCCATGATGGGCCTTACCGCCGCTATTAATAGCTAGCCCTCGAGGTCACGAACGTGTCCACGGCTCTCCAATTTAGGAGGACTAGGCCGAGTCGTTCAGCCCAGTTCAACAGTGCCCTGCCTCTATGCCCCGTCGCGCCCCTATCGTGTCGGGAACCCCAGGCATACGACCAGGCGTTGAAGTCCCCGAGCACAAGGACCGGACGGGGCTGGCAGGCATTGACGACGACGGCCAGCTGACGGAGCCATTGCTCAAATGCAGCTTGGTCTCGGTTCGGCGTGATATAAGCGGCCACGACCGCTATATCGCCAACCGCCCGCCACGCAGCCGGGTCCCCTTGCAACGACGGCAAGAGGGGGGCTGCCGGCAGCAGGGTTGTGCACCAGTGCCGCCGACCCATCCAGCGCGGTTTCCCAGGCAGGCCCGAGGAACCGGTGGGTGTATGGGTCGGCGACAGCGGCGACATTTATGGCCCACTGTGCCATGCTCTGGAGCAGAAGACCCTGAGCATCGGCACCGTGGCCCACGTTCGCCTGCAGGATGCGGAGTTGAGTATCCATTATGGGACCCCCATCTTCGCATCCCGCTGCGAACTAGGGGCGGAAGGCCGGCATCTCGGCTTCGGCTCCCCTCCGGCGCAGGCCTTGCTGCCAACCCTGTGGTCGGCCGGCTTGCCTCCCGCTGCACACCTAAAGCAGTGCAGCGGTTGGCCACAGCAGAAGCAACGGTCACCCGCCGTCACTTCCGCCGTGCAGTGCACCCCCACATGGCCCACCGACATGCACCTAAAGCATCTAGCCGGTCGGGCCTGCAGGAGCCGTTCCTGCGCCCTCAGGAAGCCTCCTACCAGGAGGCTCCGCCCGTCAGCAACCTTTTGGGCCGCCGCGATAGGGCAGCCGACAACTGCTGCCCCCTCCACCGCGGCCGAAGCGTATCGCTCCGGCCTTCACTGTGTCCGGGGAGCAGTCCCCGGCCTCCGCCACGGCGAGCCTGAGCTCTTCTGCCGTGACGGAGTCGTCCAGGCCCGACCAGCTAGCAGATACCTAAGGTTGATTTGGGCTCCGAAGTACGTACTGGTGCCCCGTTGGTAGAGTAATGTCCATAGCAGGGGACTGGATGCCGTGGGTTTAAGACTCATCCTGTATGTGGACTTTTTCCGATACTTTAAAAGCTCTTCTAAACTAACATTAGGCGCACTTAAAAAATTACTTTAGGCGGAAATATTTCACTTTAGGTACACTTATTAATATTATACAAATATTAATAAGTGTATACTATTAAAATAAATTGATCAATGACTACCTGAACCTGACTAAAACTTTACAATCCAACCTTAAATATGCAGATTCGTAACGCAATTTCAAAATAAAGTGAATAATGAAATCACTTACCTCAAACTATACATTGTACCGATAGTGGACTAAGACGTAAATGCCATTTGCCACATGAGCTAACATAAACCTTATGAGACAGGTATAAGAGTTATATTTCAATAAATTGCGACATTTACACCGGAACCAATATAGCGATAATCCATCGGCTATCCCAGCACTTTCACTGGTCTCATTTTGACAACGCGGTTCGGATCACTTCCTTACGAAACAGTCACGATCTAGATACTTATTTTTTTTATATTTAGGACACGTCAATTTGACTTCACCTCGCCTGATGGTAATCTGAAGGTAAAGTCTCAGGAAAGAGGGTCACCATTACATACACGTACCATGTTAATAATGGTGGCACTCAGCTTGACGGCCTCATCAGAAGAGGATTGTTGTCGCAGTTGTGGTCCCACTAGTGCTGCGACCACAACCCCCCTGCCCGGCTATGCAAACTATTGCGACTAATATTCTGTTTCTCACCTATTCCCGCGTTTAGTATGGCCGCGACGGGGATCGTTGGGTGCCACACCGAGATTTTCGAAGCCCAAGCTAATCTCATCTGCTAACCGGTACACCTGCGTTAATCAGCATCCACGGATCCCGGATTGATTATTTTAACTAGTACAGCGTATCTCTGAAACTATATATCTCTGGATGTCAACCTTTATAAAGAATTAGGAACATGATTCGACCATAGACCAATAGTAAATTATATAATATTATTATATGTTGGTCTATGATTATGCCTACAATGTGTGTGTTCGTTTGGTTTTAAACTGTGAGAGGAATTTCCTATTACTAGCAAGCGATTAGGTGACGAAAACCGAGAAGATGATAGTGTCAAAAAGTGTAACAAAGTGGTAGATCAATGTTTTTCCCAGCTCGAAAAGGCTGGCTCGACCGTGAAAGTACATAGGTACTTCCCCGGTAGCTTGGGGGACCACCTGCATCGGATCAGGAAGGAGCCAACGCCTGAGTGCTATCACCGCGACGCGAGCGAGGACTCAGGGCTGGCGGACTGCCCGGCGTGGGAGGCGTCGAGGCGTGACCATCGGGGTGGGAGTTCTCTCTCTCAGCAGCATGATTGCGGCAATGGTGCGGAGCGCGAACGCGTGGGCCGCCGCCACCTCCTGCTGCGAGCATGTAATGCTCGCGAAGGAGATGACGGAGCACGCCCGGGAGAGATCTAGAACTCTCCCGGCCCGCCGAGCCCGCAACATGCACGCCGCGCGTCGCAGGCGACTCAGACGCCGGAGGTCGCTTAACGAGCTCCGTCCTCCATGAGCGCAGGCCTGGGGTTGCCAGATGAGGAAGCCTGTCACCCCAGCAGAAGCAGGCCGGGACGGTGGGGCGCCTAGCTCCCCTCCCCCAAACAAGGCAAAACGGGGACACCGTGGATCCCAAACCCGAGAAGGCCATCTCGAAATCGGAGATGGCCCGGGGTCAATCAGGGTGCGAGGGATATGCTTTATGGGCAACCTTACACCCCGGCGTCTGACGACCAGAGACGGCGTACGATTTTAGTCGATTCAAGCCCGACATAACCGACCCTGCTGGCCGGCGGGGGTATCCTAGGGGATTTCCGAGGGAGGGGAAGAGAGGTAGGACATGACGGTATTCCCGTCCAACTGAGCAGCAGTCCGACTGGGGAAGTACCTCCGCCCTACAGAATACCGCGGCCATAATAACCTCGTGTTGTGTTCCCGGCGGTGAGTAGGGTAGCCAGAACTCACTGAGAGTTTTTGTGCTGTCAGAGGGAAGAGCCTTCCTTCTGACAGCACAAAAACTAAAAAAGAAGGGAGAGGCGGGAGTAGCCTTTGGTTTTCCCGGAAGACTAAATTCTACTACGACATTCTACACAGCGCTTTCTAGACCCAAAGTAAGCATAGGTTAACTAGCTTGTGTTATGGGTTCCAGAATGCGGATAAACATACTTATATACATTTTTGTTTGTAAATACATACATATTATACATAGAAACACCCAGACCAATGCAAATAGACATATTCATGCATACAAATATTTGCACTGAGCGGGAATCGAACCCGCGCCCCCTGACGTAGCAGTCGAATGCACTACCGCACTTCCTGCTTTGCAATTTCTTTTTTTTAGGGTCGGCAGCGCGAGTGTGACGGCCCTGGTGTATGCACACGTCCATAGGCCACGGTGACTGCTTCCCATCAGGTGAGCCGTGAGCTTGTCTGCCGCCTGAGTGGTATAAAAAAAAAAAAATTTGGTACTTACCCGTCAAGCCAGCCTTAACGTTATTAAGCAAGCGATAGCGTTTGCTTAATACTGTTTTCTTAATACTAACGTTATGTAGCCGTATAACGTATTCGAACGGTTTGTGACTGTTGAACCTTTCCTATCTTTCTCACGAAACACAGACTCAGGCTGGGAGTTCCACTTCATCATTCTATCCACAATGCAAGAGTTGCCAAAACGTTTTGTGCGTATGAGTGAAATATCTATCATGTAGCTGTGCGTGTGGTCGGTCGTTATTACTCTCTGAGCGCCTGTCAAAAATATATTTAAATATAGCAAACCTCTTGTCGTGAATATTGTAACTTGCTCATGAGTGTAGCCAGGCAAATATTATCTTTTCTGGCCACTCCCGTGAAATTGTATAAATAAATGATGGGAATAGTTACAATACCAAACTAAACTTAGGTAGTCTCTGAACTCACGCAACTTATTCTAAAACAAGTTACTGTCTAGTAGGTACCTAATCTATTACTGTTAATCAACTTGTATTTAAGTTTTACATGCCTTTGGCTTCGGTCATTAAAAAAAACGAAGTAGATAGGTAATAAGTTACTAAAGGAAATAATAATAATTTATTTATCGATACAAAAATACAAATAAAGTAAATATGAATTCCCTGATCCCCAAACTAGTGTAAACTGTATTTCAGAGACAATTGTCGTCACCTATTTTGCAGCTACATTTTCATGCCAAATGACAAGAGGGAAAAACCAAAAAACAGAAACAAAATTACTAAATTTATTAAGTTTATTATAATTACTATAAATAGTTACTATAAATCCCGAAAAAAAATGAGAAAGCTTGCGCATGCATATTGTGCAACTAGAGTACATTTTCGAGATTGTTGCCCATAATTGCAGTAGGTATACACAATATACCTACTGCAATTATGGGCAACAATCTCAGCAGAAGCAGGCCGGGACGGTGGGGCGACTAGCGCCCCTCCCCCAAACCGGGGCAAGACGGGGACACCGTGGTTCCCAAACCCGAGGGGGCCATCTCGAATCCGGAGATGGCCCAGGGTCAGTCGGGGTGCGAGGGATATGCTCTATGGGCAACCTTACACCCCGGCGTCTGTAGACCCGAGACGGCGTGGGGTTTTAGTCGGTTCAAGCCCGACATAACCGCCCACGCTTTTTTTTTTTTTTTCGTGCGGAAATCCCTCTGATGAGATGGCCCCCTTACTAGCACTCCACTGTGCCATCTGCTAATCAGAGGGACACGTGGAAAGCTCCCGAACAGTCCTCAACAGGGCCGTCCTCGCCTCGGTCGGAGTTGGCCGTAGGCGGCAGCGTCTCTCCCACCCTAGGAGAGAGGCGCTGCCGTCTCCGTTGCCCAGGGTGCACCGCGTGGAGGTCCCCAACCAAGCACCCCAATGTTGGGTACCTTTTTTTTTTTTTTTTTTTATCGTGCGCAAATCCCTTCGGATACCCCCCCGCCGGCCAGCGGGGGCGGTTATGTCGGGCTTGCACCGACTAAAACCGCACGCCGTCTCGGGTCTTCAGACGCCGGGGTGTAAGGTTACCCATAGAGCATATCCCTCGCACCTCGACTGACCCTGGGCCATCTCACCACTAACAGCATCGCTCATCCTGTCTCCTCTGAAAGCAGAGGAGTACGGAGAGCGATGTGTTCCCGCCACGTTGGGTATTGGACGACGATCAATGCCAACCCTATGAAGGGGTGAAGGGGAAGCCATTGACCGCCGCCCAGGGTGTACCGGCCGCTCCGATTCCGTTCCCCCCGGACTGAAGCGGGATCGGAATCGGAGCGACACTTGAGGAGGTTACCCAACACACACCCCAATGTTGGGTACCTAATGAAAAAGCCATTAGGTAGTAGGGTATTTATTCAAATATTATATAATCCATCATCTGAAAAATAAATACGAAGCTAGCAAATGGTGTTATCAAATAAGTAAAAAAAATTTGAATACAACTAAAAATGTTACAGATGGCATTGACCATCACTAATAAATAAATACTCTAGTCTAGGACATAATACACCTACCACTTACCATCTAAACCCAAACTAAGCAAAGCTTGCTAAGGGTTCTAGAATGTGGGTGCAATACCTGAAAATACCCAGACAGATGCAAATTGACATATTTGTGATAATATTACATTGAGCAGGAATTAATCTACAACTACACTACAATCACCAAAATTATTCTCAGCATGTCTAAAACACATTCAGAAAACTCAACTGAAATGATCAAGAAGTCAACATAAATGGAATACTACTGCATCACCTAAGGTTTGCTGACGATCTCATCATAATCAGTGACGACCCAACAAAAGTACAGATGATGCTACAGCAACTCGCAAATGAAAGTGAAAGGGTAGGCTTGCTAATGAACACTGAAAAAACCAAAAGGTCATTAAAAGAAATCATGAAAAATCCAGGAATAAGACTCAAAGAAAAGAAGAAAATATTCAATACCTGTATACTTCCCTGCCAGACATATGGGTGCCAAACTTGGGCTTTGACACAAAAACTAACCAATAATTTAAAAACCTGCCAGCACAGCATGGAAAGAAGCATCCTTAATATCAAGAAAATAGAAAAAATAAGATCACAAAACATATGAGAAAAAACAAAAATTTATGATGTTATGAAAACAATAAGAACACATAAATGGAAATGGACAGGCCACTTGATGAGAAGCCAAGTAGAAAAATGGAGTAAAGAAATAGTAGAATGGTACTCAAGAGATGGGAAGAGAAGAAGAGGAGGACAGGTTCGAAGATTGGAAGACGACTTGAAACAAGTGGCAGGAGCCACTTGGCGAAACAAAGCCAAAGATAAAAATTTGGCGAAACTTGGAGGAGGCCTATGCCGGGAGGCAAGACGATGATGTCGATGTCTACAATAGAATAAAATAAAGTAATAGATTTGTAAATTATCGTTTAATAAAGGCTTAAAAATAAAATAAATAAAAATAAATCTACAACTGCAGATGTAGCAGTTGAAAGCTTTAATGCAACATTACAATCATTATAATGTGCTACATAAGAACTGTGATGTGGCAGTAATATAAAAAAAATATTAATGTACTTTTATTTTGTTTAAGTCAGACAATCATTTTGAATCTGATTAAAGGTCCTCTATTAAATTGAGTATAAAATAAAATTTCTGAAAAAGCAATAATTTCATGGTTTATTAATTCTGGCTCTAACTCAATAAAATTATTCAAACAATAATATTATATTATTTTAATGTAGAAATAAATAAAATATGTAACCTCTATATAAATAAAAATCTGTTTTAATAAAATGTTCTAAAATTTTCTTTTGCATAGACCTTTTTGTTTTCAACCTCTTTTTTAATATTATCTACTGTTTCAATATTCTATCATCTCTGCATAGCAGCAACCTGTTCACTTATCTCTGCTAATAATTGTGCAGACTTTTGTATATTCTCAAACTGGTATCCAATATGAACTGAAATTAATCGCATTTTCTTCAAGTTTTCTTCACTATTCTCCATTTGATTCTCGGTGGATGCCATATCTCTTGCAGCCTTCCATAAGAGCTATAAATGATAACAGTTGTTCATGATATAACATTCCGGCATAGATTAAATCCTACTTCCTACTAACATTATAGATGTGAGTTTTTGAGATGTTTGAATGTTTGTTACTCAATCAGACTCTAATGGCTGAACAGATCTGGCTGAAATTTGTCACAGGGATAGAATATAGTCTGGAATAACACTTGATACTTTTATCCCTGGAATAGATTTCCATGGGTTGCGGGAACCGGATAAGAATTCCACGCAAGCAAAGCCGCAGGTTTCTATATTACATTAAAAACGCTTAAAAGAAATAGCAATTACTTTCGAAAGCTATAGATAAAACAATAATACCTAATTAGATTTTTTGAATAGAATAATTTATGTTTTAATAATTGTTATTCAATGTGTTGGAAATTAAATATTTTTCCTTAATATAAGTATTTATAATACCTCGTTAGACTTAGAGCCTCTTTGTATTTGTCGCGCCAAGGATGAAATATTGTTCATGTTCACTTGAACTCTTTCAGCTAATCTTTGTTTTGACTCGGAAAACAAAGACCGCGCGCTGCTCGACGATGCCGAAGTCATTGCGTGGCGATTGCTGATTCAAGTTTTATGATATTACTCAACAAAACGACAGGACAAAAACAATATTTTATGTAGGTACCTACTTTGTATTTATACTTTGACTTTGCTTTGACTACTCAATATTTTCCTATTAATTTCATGAAACATCAAATATATGTCAACAACGTCAGGCCGTCAGGGCTGCCAACAGCCACTCCACTAATAATGCTAGTACAGAGTACTTTATATAATATGAGGATTGCTAGGGTAACTTCGGAGAGCAAGCTTCTAACACTAGGAACTGAGTTAAACCACAGTGTGCTGAGTGTGCATTTTCCCCTCAGCTGCGCTGCCCGAAATTGCATTGATAAAAACGCATCGTGGTAAGGCCCCAGCTGAGGCGCTGAACCAATCGGAGTCAATACCGTTCGTGAATTGCACAATGAAACCGTAGACGAACGAACTCTTTCTAACTAAAGTTTTTCGACGGAGTCGTCTATGTCTTTTTGAACGCTCACATCCGTGGTTGCGGATGCGGATCTTGATTTTTTACAAAAAACTATATAGGTGTACAAATAAAATTACAAGAATAGTATTTTTTATTACCTATCCTATCTCCGCCCCCGTATTAAGTTGGACGGATGACCTGTAAAAATGAGCTGGGATAGACTGGATGTGCAAGGTGGAAGAGCGGTACTATGGTGCACATTGGAAAAGCTTATTTAATAATATTTGAAAGCTTAATATCTTTTTAGCCAACAGCCTCTTGAGATTTGTTCGCGATCCAAGATGGTAAATGTGTTTTTTTTTCGAAAGATGGCAAAATTATTAGTAAAATCAATATGGGTATCGTTTTCGAGGTTTTTGTGGTTAATATAATATTAATAAACTATCCGTTTCGTGATAAAAGATGGTGGACTTTAAATTTCCAATGAAACCAAAATGGGTATCGTTTTCAAGGTTTTCGGAGTTGGTGATTATGAATATACTGTACATATTCCTATGAAAGATGGTGGACTCGAAATTTTCAATAAAATCAATATGGGTATCATTTTCGAGGTTTTGAAATGATACCCATATTGATTTTATTGAAAATATCGAGTCCACCATCTTTTATAGGAACCTTGAATACGATAGTTTTCAAGGTTTTCGGAGAATTGTCAATAAAATCAATATGGGGTATCATTTTCGAGGTTTTTTAGTCAATCACTACATATTATAAAACAAAGTCAAACCATCAACGGTTTTGGGGGACAAAGAATGTACCATTATGTATATTCATAAACAAATAATAATAAAGAAAGTCCTCCACCGCGACTGTCTGTCTATCTGTTGACGATAAACCCAAAAACTTCAGCATCGATAATCATTCTATTTTCACCAACGACGTATAGAGTGGTTCTTAAGGAAGATTTAAGTATATAATTTGTCAAGTTTTTGTATAAATTGGCCATAATTATATTTGTTGGAAGTTTCGGAACACTGCCTAAGCTCTTTGGGATATAATGGTGAAATTGTGTACTTCCCTACATAACTCTATCCTAATCAAGGGCGGATCCAGGAGGGGGGTCATGGGGGTCATGACCCCCCTCCTGGGCTGGGTCCACCTAGGTGGACCACTAATTAAAATTGTTAAACAATGTTTTTTTTTTTGTCACACTATAGATTTTATGTAAGTAACTTCAATATTTAATTATGTAATTAATATAATATTTTGTATTACTGGTTTGTATAGGTACCTTTTTTCTTTTTCGTGCGGAAATCCCTTCGGATACCCCCCCGCCGTCTCGGGTCTAAAGACGCTGGGGTGTAAGGTTGCCCATAGAGCATATCCCCCGCACCCCGACTGACTCTGGGCCATCTCCGGTTTCGAGATGGCCCCCTCGGGTTTGGGAACTACGGTGTCCCCGGTTTGGGGGAGGGGCGCTATTCGCCCCACCGTCCCGGCATCTGCCTCCCCCAAGCCTGCACTCATGGAAGACGGAGGTCGTTAAGCGACCTCCGGCGCCTGTTGCAGCATGTTGCGGGCTCGGCGGGCCGGGGGAGTTCTAAATCTCTCCCGGGCGCGCTCCGCCATCTCCTTCGCGACCATTACATGCTCGCAGAAGGAGGTGGGGGAGGCTCACGCGCTCGCGCTCCGCACCATTGCCGCAATCATGCTGCCGAGCGAGAGGACTCCCACCCCGATGGCTGCCACGAGGTCACGCCTCGGCGCCTCCCACGCCGGGCAGTCCGCCAGCGTGTGCAGGCCTGAGTCCTCGCTCGCATCGCAGTGATGGCACTCAGGCGTTGGCTCCTTCCTGATCCAATGCAGGTGATCCCCGAAGATCCCGGAGACCGGAGATCACCTGCGTCAGTCGGTACGAGAGGCTTCCGTGTCGCCTCTCTAGCCAATCCTCCATGATGGGCCTTACCACCGCTATTGCGGCGGCGGCGTGCCCTAGATAAGTAGGTACCTACTTACTGAAAGAGTGTGTATTATACCTATATAATTTTTTTGGACGAGGGAGTTTGAAGAGCTTAAGCTTACTAACCAACTAACCTAACCTTAAACCTCTGATAAATTCACACAATGAAAATAAATGTATATTCGTGAGCGTGACACAACTTGCAATTGCTTACAAATTGCGATATTCAGATGTATCCTAGTATAAAAATTGTTTTATGTACTATGGCTACACTACTGTTAGTGTAGCGACAGCGGAAAGGTCTTTCTCTACGTTGCGAAGAATTAAATCGTGGCTAAGAGCTTCAATGGTTGAAGAACGTCTAACCGGACTGGCACTTCTCCACGTCCATAAAAACGTACCCATTGAAGTAGATGAAGTGATACACTGATTTTGTTATTTAAATATAGGTATTTTTAAGCACATACATTACATAAGTTACATACATTAATAAAATACCTACTTTTTACTTGTATCTATGATTATAAAAATTAAATTATAACTTGTGACTTGACCACGATTAAGTGACCTCCCCCTGGCACCAAAGCTGGATCCGCCCTTGATCCTAATTCCTACTAATATTATAAATGTGAAAGTTTTCCGAAGATGTTTGGATATATAAATGACATCCACGAGGGCGAATCCGCTATCCGATCACAAAACAATATCAAATTATTATTATTTACCTTCCGCTTGAATCGCTCTATCTGTTGTACAATATAGTACACAACATAGGCGTCAATCAAAGATCATGAAAATCGTTCTACCCGTTTTTGAGTTTATTCCAGTCATCACTAACACAACTTTGTTTTGTATATATAGATAGGTTAGAATAGATTATTAAAGAAAAAATCGACGAATTTAAGCCATGATTGAAGCTCCATCATAGAAGAATAAAAGGAGAAAAATTAGGCTATTTGGCTACAATTTTTAGGCGACTCAGACTAACTTTGACTTGGCAACACAGGACACTCGAATTCGATATTAGGATCGATTCTTGCCTTCTCTTTCTGTAGAATGACAAAAAAATGAGAAAGAAACATAAAATCGAAATAAACGCTCGATACTAACGCGAATATATGATACCATTTATTAGGTTTGACTGGGCCTGACTTTTCGCTCGTCACGAACACTCACAAAAGGTTTTGTGTTATAGGAAATTTCTGTATTCTAATCTAATTATTAGCTTTTTCTCCGAAATGTTTACCTTCAAATTTTACCAACTATTTCTAGTACTTCCAGTCGTTGTTTCTTTCTTATTGCGCCCTTGTGAAGTATAGAAGAATGTCCTTTATTTACAAGCCTATTGTGAAAAAGATAAGTCGACTACTTATTTACGTTGAAAACTAGTGTATTTTCTAAAATGGAACAAGGAGTGACGTGTGAACATCTGAATAAGCTTGCAGATATTCTCGGGAAGGATTTATGGCAGTCGAAAGAGGTAATTGGTGTAATTTTTCTTGGTTTCTAACCTCAAACATAATGTCAATAATTAGCATTCTTGGTTCACTCAAGTTATCATTGTGTAATACTCGGATCACCGTGTAATTAGCACGCGAACATGCATAACGGAAACACATATATTACTATTCAATAGTAACTGTACCCACTAAACAACAATACCCAATAGCCCCTGTGTTTACATTTTTTACTCATAGTAAGTATTTATATAGTACAACACATTGTAATATTATTATCTGGCCTCTACATCATTAACATTTACATAATCTGCATAATGCTGGTTGATGTATAGTGTTTGTTGTCAAAATTTATATTGAAGCACTATTTTTGAATTTTAAATAGGTAAATACATACGTTTTTATTTGTTTTGTAAACAATTCTTTGATTTTGAATCTAAGTTACTGTTGTCCTATTCATTGAAATCTTTTTAAGTATGATTCTGAGTAACTATTACTCTGAGTAAGTATAACTCTGAGTAAGTATGATCTGGATGACAATACATTTTTTGAGACTATCAAGCATATCTGATGATAGACAGACTGATGAAGATAGTAGGTTAATAGTGACACTCTTCAACAACTACAAGTAAACTCCCTGAAATTAGGGCTTACTTCATCGATTTGAATAATCTCTAAGTATTTGGTAAAAAGTGTAAGTATTTTATCATTACTCAGTCAGCAATCACCTTGTTATTGTTAGAAAATAATGGACATTTTAGTTAATGACACAATTTATTTAACAAATAACCTTGTACATGCATATAGGTAATTACTTATGTGTGAACATACTGTATACAACATTATTTGCATGCAGACTTTCTTAGTATTAAACATTCGCATCAAGTATTATGTTACCATGTTTATTCAAGTGCACAAGTTAATTTGTATGTTTATATCAATACTGGCTTTCATTCATCCACAAACAAGTAAACTGTCTTATAAATAATAGTATCAGCAGATAAAGAGCAATGAATGTATACTGTGTGTCATTGTATCTCACAGGCATTTTTGCAATATTGTGGGCTCATAAAATTGTTACAATGAATTGGGTTAAATGAATGATTTTACTCGCAGCTCCTAAGATACATTGAGAGACACTACTTATTGAAGAACTAAACTACTAGGTCTGCAAGGCGAATCGCTGCTTGCAATGTTGAGTTGAGTGAGACATCGTGATTCTTGTCCAATAGATTTGACTGCTATTGCGGAATCAGATTTTGAAAATTTTGAACAGTGATCATTCCTCCGTGGCAAGTCAAATTTTGAAAATTCTTTTTGAAAATCACAACTCTCGACATGCTTTCTGAGTGTGTAAAGTTTGGTCACAGTGTCTCGAGCGGTTATAATGTAATTGCATCTGGAATTATTATAACGGTGATCATTTCTCTGTGGTAGCATTAATTTTTTCAAAATATATCCATAAACCTTCCTCTGATTGACCTCTTTAATCATGCCAAATTTGGTTCTGATTGGATTAGTAGTTTAGGAGGAGACCTGTGACAAAGAAAATACTGAAGTCTGGTATGAGGAGCTTTTGCTTGACTTTGTATCACTCAGCTCAAAAATTTGCTACTTATTAACTACACTACTTATTAAAAACTAAATTTTTTATCATTGTGTGGATTGTTTGAAGGACTTTGCAAATGAGTTGTCAGGTTTAGGTACACCATATCCTATCGTAGTTCCTACTAATCCAATTAATATTATAAATGCAGAAATTTGCATGTATGGATGTTTGTTACTCTTTCATGTAAAAACGGGTGAACGGATTTGGATTAAATTTGGCATAGGGATAGTTTATAGTCTGGAACAACACAGGCTAGTTTTTAATGCTGAAATGGGGTCCTGTGGGAAGTGCGAACTGAAACACTATTCCACCCGGGCGAAGCTGCGGGCAAAAGCTAGTTAGACAATACTAATTATTGAATTGAAAAAATTTAAAGAGTGGTGAGGAATTAATTGTCTAAAAATGGGGTGAGTGGAAGTTCAAAGTTCAAAGTTCTTTATTTGTTGAATATGGTACAAAAAGTGACGTTTACATGATAATGTAGGATCTCTGCGGTTCTGGTGTACAAATTTTACATTTAGATTTAATTAAATAATTATCCAATACTTGCAATACAATACAAAATAATTCAAATAAGTATTAAGAAGTTTCATTAAAAAAATTGTCAATATTATAATAGCATTTCTCATAAAGCATGTCCTTTAAATTATTTTTAAACATGTCAGTACTTAAATTTTTCAAAGAGTTTTGCTGGAAATCAAGTGAATGGGGTGCTGTATAATTTTAGGAGAGGCCAGAAAGTATCTCAAGAGGGATGACTGACTGTACATAGTGGAATATACTTGTCCCCACACTTATGTATGGTAATGAATGTTAGGTCTGGCAGAAGGTACATGAAAGTAAACTGAATGCTGGCCATTTCTTCAAGACATCCTCGATCTGATTGGCATAAGTATACCTAGGTCGACCTTTACCGGGTTGCCCAGTAGTCCTCGCCCCTTAAATGCCCGAAATAAAGAAATAATAGTATTCAATTTAAATTTGTTTACAGGTACTAAACTGTTTTGACTGTGGGTGTCCAGGGCCCAACCTCTGGATCTGCCTGCAGCCAGACTGCCATCACATCGGCTGCTCTGAAGTTAAAAATGATCATAGCACTTTACACCAAAAAGTAAGAAACCTTATCACTATAATTTATTATTATAGCAGCCTTGGTTAGAGATGAAATGTAATTAAGACTTGACTCCAAAAATACGACTTGAGGCTTGTTTCTTATGTAGAAGACCTCAAGTCATTAAGAAGGACTCGAATCAATAAAACGACGGAGTTGCCGTCCTTTCATCACTAGTCTCGGTAGTGAAGCGGTATTCGGATCCGGCCTGAGTCTCTTCTGGGTTCGACTCCCAGGTCTTGCAAACTGTTGTTCTCCTTCATCCGAACACCTATCCTGGTTGCAGTCAAAGCTGCCAAGTCATTCAACCTATTATTCAATTTTTCTGTTGAAAATTCCAAGTTGCACCACGATTATTATATTGAATATCTTTATAGCATTGTGGTACACAAGTGATAACTTAAGTCTATATGCCGTACCTTTTTAATCCTTGAGAGCACATTATATCGTCAGTCCCGTTTGCCATTATGAACGTCTGTGGGATTCGTTACGGGTAGTTGGAGGCCTAAAAAGTCCATAAACTTCGATATCAACAGTAGGTTCGGAAGATCAGGGGCTCGATTCAGTAAAATTATGTTTTCTAAACGTATGATTTCAAAACTATCAAACATTAAAATCTCAAAAACTAATTGAAAACGAAATCAACTATGAGTGGTTCTAAATGTTTAATAACCTCACTAAAGTGAAGGTAGGTTTTGGTTTGACAGATCATACTGAATACTAAAATATTTTTTACAGTTTTTCTTTCTAATGGAATTAAAATCACGCATTAAGACAACATGGCGTTAGTGAATCGGGCTCCAGATGGGATACACTGTACGGATATGATCGAAGTTCGGCCGTTTCGTAATTAGGCTGAAAGCGGACCCCAACGGAGTTCGGAAAAGGCTCGTAGGATGATGTTTCTATGCCATTTTCAATGTTGATTACTGCGTCATAATTGTTAGTAAAATTAAGTATATACGTTCCTTTGTGTGTATTTATAGTCGGTTCAAAGTTCACAACTCCTTACAAAAGGAACTACAATAGCATGAATACAAGAGTACTTAGATATCGTATAATGAAGTCAATTGTGAGTTTTATTTAAGGCGGATAGACATTGGTAAAAGGCAAAGCTCATCATCATCATCACAGCGTAAATTGCAGCGTAATTGTAAAAGGCAAAGCTCATCATCACAGCGTTAGTTGCGGATCGCCCTCTTACTCTCTTGATCTGGCTTAGCTTGACTTGCGGGAGCGACTACAGTCTAGGTCAGATTGTAGTCACCCGACCCTCTCCGTTTCTGCGCAATACTTTAGATTTACATATAACACAAACACCTTCGCGTTAAACAAATTCACACACAAAAGAGGCTTCTTAAAATTAGATGAACAGAGATAAGTATCTTCCTGGACAAAGAAGATTCAGTTTTGCAATTCATGCCTTATATTGTGAATTTAGCTGCCTGTAAGCGATATACAGGTCACCAAATAAATTTGAATACCATTACGAACACGTTTGAGTGCACGGCACGGATGACGTAATTATCTTTTAGGTGGTAGAAATTTGATGACACAAATTTGTCACAAAATTCGGCCGGGTAGGTACCACCGTGCACGATTGCGAAAAACCCTCCATAGTAATCCAATTTCGGTTTGATTGCGTTCAGGGGTCAGCAAGTGCATAGCCGGGCAGGGGGATTGTGGTCGCAGCACTAGTGGGACCGGTGGGTGTCACGCGGTGCTACGACGACAATCCTCTTCTGATGAGGCCGTCAAGCTGAGTGCCACCATTGTTAACATGCTACATGTATGTAATGGTGCCCCTTTTTCCTGAGACTTTACCTTCAGCTTACCATCAGGCGAGGTGAAGTCAAATTGACGTGTCCTAAATATGGAAAAATCCTTTTATAATGACCGGCAAACATCTTGACAATGTACTCTAGCCGCGCCGAAAGCGTTTTTAGGGTTCCGTTGCCAAATGGCAAAAAACGGAACCCTTATAGATTCGTCATGTCTGTCTGTCTGTCAGTCCGAATGTCACAGCCACTTTTTTTCCGAAACTATAAGAACTATGCTGTTGAAAATTGGTAAGTAGGTAGATATAGGTACTCTGTGAACCGCAATCCAACCAAACCAAAATCATTTTTTCATCAAACCCATACGTGTGGGTTATCTATGGATAGTTTTTTTTTAAAACGTCATAAATCGTAAACCGGAATTTACCTTCATTCATTCAATCAACTCAAATATACAAATTTTACTTGCTGCTACGGAACCCTTCATGGGCGAGTCCGACACGCACTTGACCGGGTTTTTCAGATCCATTTGGTGGTTGATCGACGGCCGAGGCGAACCAATTAACTAATCATGTATCAATCACAGGCTTAAAGGGCTCGTTGGTTGATCAGTCCTACTATTGGTTTTTTATTTTGTCTTAATAGTGCGAATTTGCGAACTCACCGACTTTTGTTGACAATTTCATACGGTTTGTGACAGTATTGACAGATTCCATCCACTCTTCTGCACTAGGCGGCAATAACTCGGGTTTTGCAAACTTTCATAGACTATAGTCTCACCAACCACAATAGCATAGCACTGAAAACTTATCTCTCATGTATTTTCCGTATTCGTGTACCTATGGTCATTTGAATGTACCTATGGTCTTCGATTTCATTGGTCGAACAGACACGTGATACATGAGTTTACGTGATCCATGCTACGGGGTTCAGGTGGACCGTGTGCTTATCTCTCCCTACCTTACCTTAATAAATTAAAAAATTAAGTAGTCAACTCTTCAACTGTGACAGCGACTAGCGTTATGAAGGCGATCACATATATAGTTGTTGTAAGTCTGGGCATAGAATATGTACTTACAGAACGAAGCTCCCCCTATAATCTTAACTAACCTAACACCCCCCTATAAGCGCTAAGCCATTAGTCCAATGATCATTCGTTACTCCTGTGTGCGTACGTGTAAAAATGCAATTCGGCTTATGTAGTAGTAATAGGTGTTTAGGAGACGGTGACTACATAATTTAAACTGGAGATTTGTATAGATCCCCGTGGCTCCTGAATAATTTATAATGGAAGATATAATAAAAACAGGTCATTGAATTATTTTAAATGTTAACACGACACGTGTAAGGAAATGATTGTAACTGAGTTTTTGCTCATTTGACTTTTAAATTTCTTGCCTAAATCTGGAGGGGATGGGTGACGCCTTACGTATTTTAGATTTACTTGCAAAATGAAATTATATTGTCTGCCAAGCGGCCCTGAGAACTAGTCGTGTGTAGAATTTTCACTTCATGTCAAACGGATGATCACATAGCAATGGTTTGGACATCTGGTAAGCAAGCTTTTTACTTACTTTGAGGAAATCGGTTTGACATAGGCATCTTTCTATTGTATTATATTGTATTCTATAGCAATTTGTCCTTAGCTGTTGGTTGGGTATCATGGGCATTGACGAACCGAGGGTGCGTTGTAGGTTCGTCTTCCTAATGAATATTTTTATCCCTGAAAGGCCAGCGTTTAATCACTATCTCATCTGCTCAGTGAAGATAATATTGTCTTCGATGGAACACGCTTGTCTAGACGCAACCTATTCGCTCGTAACTCGAAGATTTCCAGGTTATAGTTTAAGAGAAACACAGACTGAGGCAAGGAGTTCGACTGCTTAAGCAGTACCTACGCACAATGAACGTATTTCCAAAACGCTTTGTGAAGGGGAATATCCACACCATCAGTGGTGGCGTGGTGTCGCCCTAAGTCAAGTTGTTTTATGATGAAAAGTGCTCAAGGAATTAAATTATGCACTTTCAGCGCATGCTCACTGAAATGCATCCAATAAAATTAAACACATACATATTAAAGCTTTTGCTTTTGGGTTGTCCTTTCGAGGGCTTACCCGGGGTGCCCGGCAACGGACACTTGGGGAGGACACCGTGCGGTTTTAGTCGATACACGACATAACCACCCCCGCTGGCCGGCGGGGGGTATCCGAAGCGATTTCCGCACGTAAAAAAAAAACGCCCTGGAAATTATTATCGATACTTTAAATACCGTATCGCTTTCAGTAATATAAATCAATAAGTAATCCTATATCAACAGAAGTATTTTGATATTGAAACGATAATGTAAAGGTTATTTAATCGATCTATTTTAGATATATAGGTATACAAATCAATTTTTGTTTGTTTATCCTCTATACGTTTCCTAACTATTACTTAAGAGACATTCTGAGAACACCCGTTCTGAGAATGCCCGCCGCACGGGTATTTGGCCAAAAAAGGTGTAAAAAAATTTATTTGCTTTTTCGCATTTTCTTTGTGATGAAGCTTTTTGTGAGTTGTATTGACATTGTAACGCAAAAAGTGTGCAGCTAGTTGCCAGGCAGCTACTTCATCCGAGTACTAATCCCGATGGCATCAAAGCTTGCAATTTGGCGCCCGAGGTTAGCTCTCCTAATACTCGTCTCCACAATTTGGTTGATTTAGACTTTTCAGCAGGAACTTGGCTGCATCAGGTTGGCTTGGACCCGGAAGATTTTAGCCGCAACCCGTACACCTTCAGGTGTAGTTAGTCTATACTTTTATTAAATTGTAAATTAGTGGTGTCTGTACATTGGAGATATTTAAAAAAAAATACTTGAGTTATATTAAATGAACGATTTTGAATACAAAAATATTTATTTTTGGAATTAGGTATTGTCTTTTTATTTTATCTGTTTCGCGATGAACGCAATAACTACTGAAAGGAATTTGATGCAGTTTTATATTAGAAAGGTCTTGTTGAGACTTAAAATCTACCGTATGTTCGATTGGTTAAGTAGAACCGGAGAAATGACCAAAAAACGATAACCAGCCTCCATGCGGGTGGATCAGTGGGCGTCAGCTAGTTGTTTATAAAATTGATGTTTGCAGAATGTGTGTGAAGTGAAGTGTGTGTGAAACCTTCTACCTTAAATTGGCTCAAATCTTCCACAACTTCTCGTTCGTATTTAAATAAATAAATAAATAAAATATGTTACTACATTCCACACAACGCTATCTAGACCCAAGGTAAGCATAGTTTAACTAGCTTGTGTTATGTATGGGTTCCAGAATGCGGATAAATATACTTATATACTTTTTTTTTGTAAATACATACATAATATACACAGGAACACCCAGACCAATGCAAATAGACATTCATGCATACAAATATTTGCACTGAGCGGGAATCGAACCCGCGCCCCCAGTCGTAGCAGTCGAATGCACTACCGCTACGCCACAGAGGCCGTTTAAATTTGCTGGTCCATACATAGGCAGTTTTTATTAAATTAAATCGATTCACCATAAGCTATATTTATCATTTTCAGCACTTTGAAACAAAAAATTCCATAGGCAAGAAAAAAATTAAGAAGGATGCAATGTACGAAATTTTCGTCCATTGTGAAAATCGTAAAACACTTGAGATGAACTTACTAAATGGCGCACATTAAACAAACTAAATTACTAGTGAGTGACGCTCAAACACCGCGTGGTCATAGTGGACAGTTGTGCTCACTTAGCGAAAAAAAGATCTAAGACCACTTCAAGCAGAGTTTCTAAATGATCAATTCGCGGTACTTTTTTGACAGTATGTATGTTGTATTTATTGCAATATTTTGGCGATAATCGTATTTTTATCCGTGAACGAATTGTCATTTCGTTGTATCATCATTGCATATCTTTCGGTAACAGACTTACGTGGGAGCGGAATGCAGGTTTATCTGCTTAACGATGAAATATAAAGTATTAAGCAATCTAATCTTATCATCCCAACTTTACATTGAAAATGGATTCATCAGATAATTTCTTGATCTTCGGATTTATAAATCAAAACGTGACATGTATATTGAATTGTTATTTATTAATTGAATAAAATGACCTATACTTATCTATAATATTTATTATAGACCCACGGATGCTTTTAATAGCACGAATTTGTAGATTCAACGGGGAACTACTGACCTCCTATTAATAGGGAGAAAGAATTTATCCAACTAGTAACAGGTAACAGACCTGTGGCTCCGCCCTCGTGGCATTCTGATTCTGTTGCCACAACCCTAACCCTGGGTCCCCCTATTCCAGCGATTAAAATTAGTTATTTCAGACTATTATCTATCCCTGTACGAAATTTCAGCGAAATCCGTTTAGCCGCTTGAGCGTGATTGAGTGACAAACATCCAAATATTTCACAAACTTTCACATTTATAATATTATACTAGGGTTATTATTATTAACCATACAATTTATTGCTGCATATACGAAAAAACCGCAAACAGTAATTCTAAAAGGAAACATAGGCGGGAAAATATTTTCATACAAAAACCTAAGCAAACATCACATGAAGAATCCGAAATAAAATAGTTGAAATTATGCAAGGGAGGCATATATGTCACGGCTGCAGCTACCAGGAACCCATTAGTGTAATATCGACTTTAAGTAGCAACATCCTGTATTTCGTACGGCTTGTGTGAGTGCCGGAGTACTGACCTCCCTGTCCTTTATCCCCATTATACTCTCTTTATCTCACTTCACCTCTGTCACTCGCGCTTTACAATCACAATAAGCGACTGCTCCTTTATTCGAATTTACCAAATGTAAACTTTGTTCGTATCAGCCAGCACATTTAAGTTGGTTTAGTTGTAAGCCAGTTATTTCTTCTACGGTAACCAACGGAACTCGCTACTATGACTACTCACGTTACGACTATGCTTAAAACTCATTCCCAAAAAGAACATTGCCCAGGGTGTTGTTCTGGTATATTACTTGGACCGTATAAAATAAATTTATACTATTCGATAAAAGCACAAGGATTGTTTCAATATCCTATTTGCAGGACATTGAGAACCAATACGTCATACAGTGAGTTGTAACACACGTAAGATTAGAGAATCAACGTGTCGTCAGAGCTCCCGAGGAATGTATTTGACCTATAAGAATATTATACTAACTGCAAGTCAATACTTGAATATCCAACAGCACTCCTCTGTTTTTGTTTCCGGTCGAGATAATTCACCAATCACTCTTCTTAAGCAACTCCAAAATATTTTTCAGTTTGGGGTTTTTAGCCCCACGTCTGTAATGGCGGTTAGTGAGCGTAGCTAGGAGTTTGGTACTCGGTCCATACTTTTGAATCCCAGAATAATACGCTACATTGCTCTTTGACAAATTTTGAGTCTGTACTTTTGTGCCTCGGTCAAAGACCATGTCTGCGCACCGTAGGTTAGAACGTTTTTGTAATATGTTTTTCTGATATCTCTAGGTCGCACAAATTATTATTATTCCGGTGCGGATTGCGGTGGTGTCTGTACATTATTTCTTTATTTTTAACAAAAACGACGGGGTGTTATAATTTTGACGTGTCTGTGAGTGTCTGTCTGTGACACCGTAGGTCCCGAACGGATGAACTGGTTTTGATTTTGTTTTTTTTTATTTGAAAGGTGAAATAGACGGTGATTGTTCTTAGCTATATCGGGGATATTTTTTTAATGATGCCGTATCTGTAGATAATAGAATAGAAATATCAATGTAACTTGAATATATGTAAGTATATGACTAGTCACCCGGCAGATCTTATTACCTAAACATAAATTGATAACTTGCCTCATGCGTGCAACATATAAGAGAGCGTCATAACATAACTTCATAACTTCACGTCTGTATCCCCGAAGGGGTAGGCAGAGGTGTATTACACACCCACGATTCGCCAGTTATGTTAAGGGCCCAATGTAATAGGGGGCGAGCCTATTGCCATCTACCGGGCACATTATTATAAGCGTGCGATAATTAACATATATTAATGCACACATAACTACGAAAAGTCAGAGGTGTGTGTCCAGGGCGACTTGGGATCGAACTTGAGACCTCGTCTCAACAGTCCGTTACGTATGACACTAGACTATCGAGCGTCATGCCATGCATAATATAATTCCAAGTATTCATAGAAGCAGAAATCGAGCTACATCCGCTAGTTTATCCTCTTTAATTCGATATTTATTTATTATTATATATATAAATTTATTTTGTTCGATTTCTGTTCTGGGGCTCGAATTACGTGTGATTTCAAAACTAACGAAATTTAAAAAAATCTCAAAATGTAATTGAAAACGAAATCAACTATGACTGGTTCTAAATGTTTAATAACCTCACTAAAGTGAATAGGTTTTGTTTTGACAAATCATACTAAATACTAAAATATTTTTTACAGTTTTTCTTACTAATCGAATCGAAATCGTTACTGAATCGGGCCCCTGGTGTGATTGGATAACCATCCAACCAACAATGCATTAAAACTTTCACATTTATAATAATTACTTGTGTTTACAGAACTTTCCGACGCATTGCGTGCACATGAACGTATCGACCGAGCGGATATGGTGTTACTTGTGCGAGAAAGAAGTTCACCTCAGGGCAGCTTATGCGCACCCGGTATGTATTTACTACGTAGTTTGTTGTTTTAATGTATTTAGACAAATCCGTATCTTCATCTTTACATAGTCTATGCTAATATTATAAAGAGAGAGGCCGAATATTGTGAGTTTCTTCATATATTTGGGGTAATCTTTGCAACTACTGCACTTATTAGAAAAAGAACCTCTCGCTTGATCTACAGTCGAGTCCAGACTCAACCTGCATCGAAGGTCCGGGGCGTCTCGGCGCGGTGGGCTTCAGCATGGTGGACGACGACCTCGACCCAGATGATATGGAGTATGATGATGACGCAAGACCCAGGGGTAAGAATATAGTAACTGCAATTACTAAAATTCCCTCTAACCCCTCCAGCTAAGCTGAAATTACTTGTGTTAGGTGTGCGTTCATGTCGGTAATGAAATGGCCAGGATTCGAACTCGGGACCATTCGATCGTAAGGTCGACTACTTAACCACTAAGCCTCCGACGATTGATTTGTTTTTAAATGTTTATCTCACCGTGTTCCTTTCTTACATTTTTCTTGCTCGCTCAAAGCTCCTTTTTTTTATACATTTAGGACACGTCACTTCACCTCGCCTGATGATAAGCTGAAGGTAAAGTCTCAGGAAAGAGGGTCACCATTACATACACGTACCATGTTAACAATGGTGGCACTCAGCTTGACGGCCTCATCAGAAGAGAATTGTCGTCGCAGCACCGCGTGACACCCACCGGTCCCACTAGTGCTGCGACCACAACCTCCTGCCCGACTATGCACTTGCTGACCCCTGAACGCAATCAAACCGAAATTGGATTTCTATGGAGGGTTTTTCGCAATCGTGCACGGTGGTACCCACCCGGCCGAATTTTGTGACTAATTTGTGTCATCAAATTTCTACCACCAGTAAATTTTCAACCCAGCTAAGCTACGGTTAAATTTCACAGCGAAAATAATTGCGTTCAAGTTAAAACTAAACGGTGTTCAAACGTTTTAGCCAATGAAATTAATACAGTAATACGTGATGACGTAGTTTAGTTTGGATTGATCGTAGTTATTTTCTGTTGAAAATTAAACTAAGGTGGCAAAACTGAATTTCCTTATAAATCTGTGCTCACCCATGATCGACTACATTTCTAATTCTCGAACTGAAACCTAGTCGTAGTGGATTCAGTGGATCCAAAGTTGCAGATCTCTGAATTTGATTGTATAAAAACGATACCTTCAACAAACCAATTATTCATATTCATTCTACAAAGTTATTTTAAAATCAGAATATAAACTAGTGAAACTACGTATTGAACGTCCTCAATGAATTTCTAATCACAAAAATCCCTGAGATCTAAACGTGGAATACAAAATGCTATTTTACAATTATTATTATTTTTCTGTGATATTTTCAAGCTTTTGAATAGTTAATTACGAGTGACTATACTATTTCCATTTGTTTATTTTTTCGATGACAGTTCTAATTTGATAGCTGTAGTGTTGTGACCGAATAAGTAATGATATCGATCGCATATATTTATTATGTTTTGAACAAAGACAAATACAACAAAAACATTAAAATATAATTTTTCAATGTGGGAACACATAATGGCCCACCGCCATGTTGTGTTTGTTTTAATCTGTCACTCACAACAAGACGGTCGTCCTATATGTATAGTCACTACATTTCTGTTCGCTGAGTTTTTTCACATTATCCATACGATACGTTGTGTATTTTGTCTTCCTCCATGTTGATTGCTGCCCAGATATGAAATATCAAAATGCGTAAAGGATCTGTTCTGAAGCGGCAGGTGAGAGAAATGGTAATCAAGGTTCGTAATTACTTTGAAGCAGAGTATCAAAATCCGCTATCACCACTGTCGCAAGTGCGAGAGCGTGTTGCGGCCGCATTAGGAATTAGTGGACCTACTGTTTCAAAAATTACTACCGAACCTTACGGTACAAGCGGCATACAGGAAAATAAGCTTCGTACGCCGAAGAAAAATGCCAACCACGTCGTGTGACAACTTCGACGCTGACGCTATTCGCCGTCATATATATGCCTATTACTTGCGCAAAGAAATTTCAACATTTAAAAAACTTATTGTTTCTTTACGTGAATGCGTGGTTCCATGGCCAAAAATCATCATTAAGCTTGGTTTAGAAAGAAATTGGATTTTCTTATAAAAATCGGACAAACTTAAAATATTAAAAATTCGTCACAACGTTGCTATGGCTCGCTGCCAATTTTTGAGCGAAGCCAGTAAGATATCAGATTGGTCAAATGTTATTTTCACTGACGAGACTTGGTAAAATGCAAACCACGCAGTATCTAAGAACTGGACTGACGACACCGCCGCTTCCACTAGTTCAGTGCTAATGGGTAAAAGTGAACGCCTTATCATATGCCATGCAGGGTCTACGAAAAGATTCGTGTCAGATGCTTTACTGGCCTTTAAATCCAAGAAAACAGTGGACTACCACGAAGAAATGAACGCGGAGATTTACGAAGGATGGTTTAAAGAAATATTGCAATCTCTGGAAGGTTCTTCCTAGTCGATAATTATTATGGACAACGCTACATATCACTCCAAACAAATTGATAAAATGCCGACGCAGGTCAATAAAAAACAAGAGATAATTGACTGGCTCCAACGTCATGGCGAAAATGTAGATATTACTTTATTAAAAGTACAAATATTGAATATTTTAAAATCGAAGAAAAGGCTCCCTAAAATATATATTACCGACGAAATAGCTGCCGATTGTGGTCATTGGGTTCTTCGACTTCCGCCATATCATTGCCAGTACAATGCTATAGAATTAATATGGGCACAAATCAAAGGACACGCCGTTCGAAACAATACCCATCGCCCTTTAACGGCAAAAAAGATGTTAGATTTAAAATACGTGTGCAAAAATTGTGAGAAGAACCCAAAACATTATAGCGTCGGATTGGGAAATTCATGTGGCATTCGATAATTTAGAAGTACAGGAACTTATAATAAATGTTGGGAAGAGCTCATCGAGTGACAGTGACGATTCATCAGATTTTGATTAAAATAAATAAATAAAAAATCAACATAATATAATTACATCTTGTAATGAAATGTAATACTAGTTAATAAATTTGTAAAAAATTATCCGGCAATAGTTTAGTTTCTTACATTTTGTAAAAAAATATCGGGTCTGTTATCGTGTTACGTTTATCGATAGCTCCATCCCTATCAGTTTCTCCGACTCTGCTATGACCTTGTACATGCGTAAGCCTCATGTTTTTATTAAATAATGTATACATAATGTAAAAAAGACTTTCGTTCTAGTTTATACAGGAGCTGTCATCAAGAAAATAAAAAAATGGAAATAGTATAGAGCAATATTACAAATATTTCATGCAATCAAAATCCTTTGTTGCAAACTCTATTTTGGCGGTGGCTTTCTCTCTGTCGTATCTGAAATAAATATTTCTCAACGAGAATGGTATGAGCTAGATATTCAGAAGTTAAGTACCCCAGACGAATACTACTGGCCTGCGGATATAATAAAGCTCCTGGACCGTGTTCTATACCGACGCAATTATTCACTAGATAGTTCTGCACAGTTTAAAAAATCTCAGCACAGCCCACAGGTATGGGAATCTACCAATGCCTGGGGGCTGTGCTGAGATTTTTTAAATTTATACAACATGTTCTGGTGCGGATTGTGTTTTCTTTTCTTTCCATGCTGCAATCCTGATCAATTGTAAACCAGTGATAATGATAACAACAACATGTTGTTGAAATCCAGATGATGCTCGCTCAGGTCTCGTGGGTCTTCAGAACATGGGCAACACTTGCTACATGAACGCAGCTCTCCAAGCGCTCAGTAACACCGCGCCGCTGACGTCATACTTCCTAGAGTGCGCTGCCGCGGTCGCCGTTTTAGCCGCTGATAAGAAGCCGGGGATAAGCAAGTTAGTTCCACTAATCTATACTTATATTATAAATCTAAAGAGTTTATTAGTTTAGTTGAACGCGCTAATAAATCAGTACCTACTGGTTCGAATTAAAAAAATATCTTTTGTTAGATGTGCCAGAGCCTCATCCGTCAATCAACAGATGTAACGGCTTGCAGGTGAGGTGGGCTTGGACGCCAAAAATCTTGATCCCCCATACTAAAACAATTAAAAAAAAGCGGCCAAGTGCGAGTCGGACTCGCCCATGAAGGGTTCCGAAGCAGCTAGTAACACAATAATGTTTTTTATAATATTCATACAATTTGAGTTGATTGAATGAAAAGTAAATTGCGGTTAACGATTTATGACGTATTAAAAAAAAACTACTTACTAGATCTCGTTCAAACCAATTTTCGTTGGAAGTTTACATGGTAATGTACATCATATATTTTTTTTAGATTTATCATTCTCTTATTTTAGAAGTTACAGGGGGGGGGGGACACATTTTACCACTTTGGAAGTGTCTCTCGCGCAAACCATTCAGTTTAGAATAAAATGATATTAGAAACCTCAATATCATTTTTGAAGACCTATCCATAGATACCGCACATATATGGGATTGATGAAAAAAATTAATGAGGTTCAGTTCTAAGTATGGGGAACCCTCAAAATTATTCCTTTTTTATATTTTTGTGCGAAAATCTTAATGCGGTTCACAGAATACATCTACTTACCAAGTTTCAACAGCATAGTTCTTATAGTTTCGAAAAAAAGTGGCTGTGACATACGGACGGACAGACTGACAGACATGACGAATCTAAAAGGGTTCCGTTTTTTGCCATTTGGCAACGGAACCCTAAAAAGGTTGAGGTAGCAGCAGACACTGGTCTCCAAAGTTCTTGGTTTGGATGCAACCGGGATTGGCGCTAGGCTATGAAGAACACGATGGTTTTTGATTAATAGTTATAGGATTAAATCAGTCCATTTTTAGGGTTCCGTACCTCAAAAGGAAAATAACGGAACCCTTATAGGATCACTTCGTTGTCCGTCCGTCCGTCCGTCTGTCAAGACCGTTTTTCTCAGGAACACGTGGAGGTATCAAACTGAAATTTATATCTAATACTCAGGTCTACTGTCCCATAGAGCTGTGAAAAAATCAAACTTCTAAGCCAATGCAATCAAAAGATACAGCTGTTTATGCCGCAAATTTTCGAAACTCGCACGGGAATCAAAACCTACAGGGTACTTCCCGTGAACTTAGAATCTTGAAATTTGGTACGAAGTAACGGCTTATAGTACAGATAAAGGAAAAATTGCGAAAACGGTACATTTTTATTTACATCATATAATAAAATATATTTTTGAATATTTTAAACTTACTACTTCTTTTCTCATGAACGCGTAGAGGTATTAAATTGAAATTCATATCAAATACTCAGGTCTATAAGTTATTCTATTAAATTATTTGTACGGAACCCTCGGTGTGCGAGTCCGACTCGCACTTGGACGGTTTTTTTTGTTATTAATTGCGTTTTAAACCATAACTCTCCTGTCTTATTTTTTTTTACAGAGCATACCAAAAATTAGTCAAAGAGATGTGGAGTAGAAAAACAAGAGGCTACGTTGTACCTAATGGCATTCTATATGGGATTCGTAATGTAAGTCAACTCACTCATTGTATTACAAATCTACGAATATTAGTTAGTTTATCTGAAGAAGTTCCCCGTTTACTGGGCCCCCTCCGGTTTATTGAAACAATCAATCAATTAATCCATCTCAGCCCACTGCTGGCTTCACCAAATCTGTGCCATAGCACCTGATCCTCCGTCTTTCTTATCCAGTCCCTGCTGTCTTTTTGGAACAATAGCATGGGTTAAATACTTTTAAAAAGGATGACTTTTCAACGCAGCTTCCAAGGCTGAAGGGTGTTACTGTACTGTCTCCTTCTCTACTCTTAGTGATATGAATTGCTCACGGCTGTATTCTATCTAGTGCATCTAGTAAGTAGTAAGCATCTAGTAAGTTTAGTAAGCACTCTGCTGAGTCATCTCGGAAACATTTGAAGCCACAATTTTCTTTTGTGCCATTACATTCTTCATTCTCAATCTCCGAGCCTTTTCCCGAACTCAGTTGAGGTCAGCTTCACTAAAAATATCGAAATACGGTCGAATTTCAATATTTTCCGTGAAGCGTGTCATCTGACCTCCACAACCCACGGGCGATATCGAAGTTATGGAGTTATACCAGGTTGTCAGATTAGTCGGTACCGCTGGAACTACCCGTTACGAATGCCACAGATTTTCGTATAACAATCGGTACCTATTTTTTTTTTTTTTTTTATCGTGCGGAAATCCCTTCGGATACCCCCCGCGTGCCAGCGGGGGCGGTTATGTCGGGCTTGAACCGACTAAAACCGCACGCCGTCTCGGGTCTACAGACGCCGGGGTGTAAGGTTGCCCATAGAGCATATCCCTCGCACCCCGACTGACCCTGGGCCATCTCCGGTTTCGAGATGGCCCCCTCGGGTTTGTGAACCACGGTGTCCCCGTCTTGCCCCGGTTTGGGGGAGGGGCGCTAGTCCCCCACCGTCCCGGCCTGCTTCTGCTGGGGTGACAGGTGGCCTCACCCGCCACCCCCAGGCCTGCGCTCATGGAGGACGGAGGTCGTTAAGCGACCTCCGGCGCCTGAGTTGCCTGCGACGCGCGGCGAGCAAGTTGCGGGCTCGGCGGACCGGGAGAGTTCTAAGTCTCTCCCGGGCGCGCTCCGCCACCTCCTTCGCGAGCAGAAGGAGGCGGCGGCGGCCCACGCGCTCGCGCTCCGCACCATTGCCGCAATCATGCTGCCGAGCGAGAGGACTCCCACCCCGATGGCTGCCACGAGGTCACGCCTCGGCGCCTCCCACGCCGGGCAGTCCGCCAGCGTGTGCAGCCCTGAGTCCTCGCTCGCGTCGCAGTGATGACACTCAGGCGTTGGCTCCTTCCTGATCCGATGCAGGTGGTCCCCGAAGCATCCCTTCCCGGAGATCACCTGCGTCAGTCGGTAGGAGAGGCTTCCGTGTCGCCTCTCCAGCCAATCCTCCATGATGGGCCTTACCGCCGCTATTGCGGCGTGCCCTGCGCTTGGTTGCCCAAGTCATTCCTTCCACTCCACCACGATGGCCTGGCGGAGCTGGGACTGCACGGCCTCGATTTCTCGAGGCTCGGGGTTCCATCCCTGCTCCCGCGCCTCCTTTCGCCACTGGTACAGTTGCGAAAGGGCTCTCGCTTCCAGGTCCCATGGCGGAGTTCCGGCAAGGAGACTCGCCGCCTCGAAGGAGATCGTGCGGTACCCTCGGATGACCCTGATGGCCAGAACTCGCTGCGGAGCGCGCAGCATCTGCACAGTTCTGGTCCTCAGGGCCTCCGCCCATATTGGGCACCCATACAGGGCCATGGACCGCACGATCCCCGCGTAGAGTCTCCTGCAGGAGTCATCGGGCCCCCTCATGTTGGGCAACAGCCGAGCCAGAGCAAGAGCTGTGCCCTTCAATTTGGGGGCCAGACTTCGGATGTGCTCTCCGAAGTCCCATTGGCCGTCGAGCACGAGCCCCAAATATTTCATTTGGGGCTTGATGCCGATGCGATTTCCTCCCACGATGAGACTGGATCCCTCGGGTGGCTTGCTCCGAGGCCCATGGAAGAACAGGGCCTCGGTTTTATGCAGGGCCACCTCGAGACCCAGCCGCCGGATCCGCCCAACGACTTGGGCAACCGCGGTCGTGGCCTTTCGGGTCGCTTCGCGGTACGTCGCCCCGCACGCCGTCACGAGCGTGTCGTCCGCGTAGCACGTGATGGCGGCACCGCCTACGAGCTCACCGCGAAGCACCCAGTCGTATCCGATGTTCCACAGGAGCGGCCCCAGGACCGATCCCTGTGGAACACCGCACGACATTTCACGCCGACCGAGACCGGTCACGGTTGGGTAGATGACGGCTCTCTCCGTCAAATACGCCCCGACTATGCGGCGGAGGTAGAGAGTAGACATGTGCGCCGATCGGCGCGGCGCACGCCGCCGGTCAATTTAGCCACGCCGACGCCGCCGATTTTTTTATCGGCGTCATCGGCGTCAAAATTAAATAACATACGCACGCAATTAATTCAATAAATTATTTTTTCTATTCACTTAAATAGTAGTTATTTCCTTGATTTTGAAAGTGTAACACTGGCTTCTCAAATCATAGATGGAAAAAAGACAGGAGAAAAAATTAAAGAACGCATGCAGGAGGTACTAATTGAATACGGACTTGAACAGAAGAAAACTGTTCTAGTAACTGATTGTGGTTCGAACGTTAAAAGAGCAGCGTCATTATCGGACATGGAATCTCATTTTTGCCTTGGTCACGGTCTACATAACCTAGTAATACAAGATGGCGTCAAAAGTACTCCAGAAATAAACAGCATCGTTACAAAATGCAAAAAAATTGTAAAAAGTCTTAGATACAAACTACCAGAACTTAAAAAAGGCGCAGATGAAGAACAAAAACGCTTATTGAATGGTATTAATGAAGCTGGAGATTGAGTTGATTTAGACGAGACCAGCCCTTATAATGAAGAAACTGAGGATCATGATGAAAATAATAACACTTTTTTCAATAACTTCAATTAAAACGGCCACTCCAACTCGGTGGCACAGTGTTCTTGTAATGCTGGAAAGTATATATAATAAATGAAACAGAAATCCTATCCACAGGCTCCTTGTTAGACTAAACAAGTCTGATTTCAAAATTGATGACTCTGAGTGGAAACTTCTGGGCGACTTAATAAAATTTTTGAAACATTTTCGGGACGCTGTTAATATAATGAGTGCATCAAACTCAGTCACAATCAATGTTGCACTTGTTTTTAGGTGTGAAATAGAACTAGCGTTAAGACAACCTTTTAGGGACGACGAAGTTCTAATAATGAGCCGCATGAAGAAAAACATGTTGGAGAAATTAAATCATCGCTTTCACATTAATAATCTGATTATCGCGGCTGCTCTTCTCGATTGCCATTTCCAAGGAATGTCAGTAATTGACAAATACCTTGAGGAAAGGGGGGAAACGAGAGTTTCCTTTATGTCTGCATTTGTCAGAGAACACTTCAGGGAATTTGATATTATGCAAGAAACGGCGAATGAGCACAGCGAACCCGTCACTTTCGCTATGATCACTCAACCGTCCACATCAACATCATCAAGCCTTCTTTTGGCTTTGTCCCAGAAGTATACGACTCCTGGTAGTAAAGCAGCTGATGATCCTGTAGTGGTCGAATGCAAACTATTTATTATAACTTTGGTGGATGTGACTCCAAGGATGTTCTCGATGGCGATTTACTTCGTTATTGGAAGGAAAAGAAGAATAGTTGTCCTTGGCTATTCACCTGTGTGAGGGCTACAATGAGCGTTCCTGCCACAAGCACACCAAGCGAGCGAGTTTTCTCAGTCGCGGGACTAACCATTACGTGAAAAGGGTCACGTTTAAGTCCTACATCAGTAGAAGACAAATAATTTTGTCATAATTTAAAAATGTGATTTATTTGACCTCAATCTTACCATATTATGTTGATGTAAGCGAATAAATGAAAGTTTATTTTGAATTAAGGCATATTTTACTTATTTTCACCATCCACGCCGATTACGCCGATGACGCCGCCGCCGCCGACATATTAGAAACCAGACGCCGCCGCCGATCAAATAAGCATCGGCGCACATGTCTAGTAGAGAGGCACTTCGTGATACACGAGCGCCTCCCTAATGCAACTCCAGGGCAAGGTGTTGAACGCGTTGGCGATGTCCAGGGACACCGCCAACATCACCTCACCCCGGGCTACTGCATCCTCCGCCAGAGCCCTCACGCGCATGATGGCATCCACGGTGGAGCGCCTCTGGCGGAAGCCATATTGGCCATCCGCCAGGTCCGGCCCCACTCTAGAGAGGTGCTCGACGAGGCGCTTCGCAATTACTCTTTCAAAGAGCTTGCACACCTCGTCGAGCAACACTATGGGCCGGTAGGCGGACGGCGAGTCCGCCGGGCGCCCCTCCTTTCGGATGAGGACCAGTTTCCCCGTCTTCCACAATTTCGGAAACTGGCCCCGCTCCAAACATGCGCTGAGAAGCCCTCTCAGTCGGGGCTCGAGAGCGTCGTCGACTAGAGCTAGGACCCACGCTCGGCCTGGAATGCCGTCGGGTCCCGGGGCGGTGTGTTTGGCTCTTAGCCTTCTCACCGCCAGCTCTAGTTCTACCCAAGTGACCTCGGGCACGTCGTCGTCTTCCACGTCGGGCGCCATGCGCAACTGAGGCGGAGTCATCTGCGGTGGAACATGTTCCACCGCCCGCGCTGGGAACAGGGAGCCAACAACTCCTCCGAGCAGATCCGGCTGGAGACACCGGGTTAACGGCGGGGCCTTGGGGCGCAGCTTGCCCCTCACCATCCGGTAGGGCCGCCCCCAAGGGTCCCGCTCCAGCGTCTCCAGCAGCTCGCGGAAGGCGTCCCGTTTGGAACGCCTTATCTCCGCTCGGAGGGCTCGTCTGGCCTCCCTGTATCCCTCGTACAACTCCGCCTCTCGGGCCTCCGCATCTGCGGGGCGGCGACGCCTCCTACGGAATCGGGCCCACCGGCGGTGCGTGATCACGCAGCCCCGTCTGAGCTGCGCGATCTCCGACGACCACCAGTAGACCTGACCCCTCGGATTATAGGGCGGAGCCCTAGGCATCGCCGCGTCACAGACACGGGTCATGGCCTCCCGGAACCACTCCGCCTCATCGTCTATGCTGACAGGCCTGTCCGGCGCAGGGGCCCAGGCCTGTACGATGGCGGCTTCCAGGAGGAGCTCCCGATCAAGTCGCTTAAGCGCCCAACGTGGCTCGGGTGGAGCCGGTGCAGCCGGCGCGTCGCTCGCAGGGGGGGACACGTCAAACCGAATATATCGGTGATCCGAACTTGTGTCCTCCCCCAAAACGACGCGCCAGCCCTGAACACGTCACGCGCCAGCCCTGAACACGTCAACAATCGGTACCTAAAGCTTAACGAGCTCCCCGACAAATAGAGTCGTCTCAATGTGTTAAGATAATCATGCCATGTCATTGCGTCCCTAACAAATAAAATATTTGATTGCTTATAGGTACACCCAATGTTCCGGGGTTATCACCAACACGACACGCAGGAGTTTCTACGATGCTTCATGGATCAGCTGCATGAGGAACTAAAAGAACCGGTAATTTACTATTACTGGAACCGGTGGTGGTTCGACAACTTAGACCTTCACACTCTAACGACTTTCACGTGCGTTTCACTGCACGTATCGCGGTGAAACATACATTCCACAAATCTGCGTTATAATACGAAAACAACTGTATAAGTATCATCGCGATACTTGACAGCCTCCGTGGTGTGGCGGTATTGAAAGCGGCCGCTACGCAGGAGGCGCGGGTTCGATCCCCGCTCAGTGCAAATATTTGTATGCATGAATATGAGTATTTGCATTGGTCTGGTCGTGCCTCGGAGAGCACGTTAAGATGTCGGTCCCGGTTGCCATACGAATATGCATGACAGTCGTTATAGGGGAAATGGGTGAAATGGCCCCACATAGAAGGGCTGATCACCCGTCTGGTCAAACGGCGTCCCCACTGGCAGTATATGTATATATATCATCGCGATACTTAGAAGGAATATTCTAAAATACGTACAAGTGTCGACCCACGGCATATTAGTATACACTATAATTTTACCTTTATGTCGCAGCCATAAAGATAAAAGCCATTCAGTTAAACAAGTCAGCTAATTGGACCCCTAAGCCGTTTATTAAATGCCTTAGATAAATATTGTACACAGCGCACCCCGGCACTGATCGGTTAGGTTAGAAGGGTATGGCGGAGGTCTCGCGAAGATTACCCTTCAGGTTTAGTTACTGTAAATACTGCACGAAGTTGTATTATTGTTGGGTTTTCCCCGGTACTGCAGTGCGTCGGGTATGTTCGCAAACTTCCACACTGCGGATTTCTATGCTATACTTTGCAAAATAGGGTGTCCTTATTAAACAACCTACGGGGTAGTCGCAACAGCATTCTGAGGAAAATAGATGGCAGCTTTGACTCATTCGTGAATCGCCACCTTGTCAGGCGCACGACCGGAGTGCTCACATAATTAAATATGATTATGTGATAATAAATAAATAAATATAAATATTATAAATATTCTACGACAATCTACACAGCGCTTTCTAGACTAAAATTAACTAGTAAAATAATCTAGACTAAAAACTTGTGTTATGGGTTCCAGAATGCGAATAAACATACTTATATACTTTTTTTTTGTAAACGCCCAAACCATTGCAAAGACATATTCATGCATACAAATATTTGCACTGAGCGGGAATCGAACCCGCTACGCCACCAGGCCGACGAATATTTTTTGGGTTTTAGGGTTTAAAGGTGAATAATGTAAATAGGATATTTTTTTCGGACTGTATGTATAGTACAATCTATTTACTAACACAACTAACATAACAATAAGGTAAATAATATAATATATAATTTATATAATTATAATTTTGTAACTATCTGAATACAAAATAAAATTATAATTATTATTGAATGCCGACGTTTAGTGATGGACCTAGGCGTTCCAATTATGTGACTGGTTAAACCAAATGGCTGCGACATAAAGATAAGATTGGAACAATTTTGTATTACCATATATTTTAATTAATATACAGGTATGGGACACATCAGAAGACAAGCTGAACTCGGAGGCGGACGGCGACCACCAGGACACCCGCTCCGTTCACGTTCGGCGCCGCGCCGCCAGCTCTGGGGGTGAGAGAGTATGTAAGTGTACGCGAGACGAACCGACAACTCACTTCTGTACGCCTGGTACACACGCCTGCGAGTTGCAAGGCTCGTGGCTAAGGGGCTTTTGGGGGAGAACATTAAGCCATCGGTCCTGGTTGCCACATCAACACTGCTTAATGTCCTGAGTATTAGTAGGTTTTATTTACATTTAATATATACCTGTTTTTGAACTTGACATTGGCGTCTTCGCCATTAATAATTTTATAAACATTTATTATATTTAACTTGACATTGGCAAAATTGCGGTGATTCTACTGCAGAAGCCATTAACTAAAAGAAGAAGAGTATTGGTGTACTTGGTGCGCTAGTGGATCACTGCTGTTATACATACAGGCAAGAAAATAAGTATACACTGTTACCTACACTCTCACACGTGAAAGTATGAATACTTATCTCCTTGGTCGTGTGTACTTAGCGCATAGGTTACAGAAAAAAGTGTGTATCAGGCATTGGGTTGATTAGCCGTCTCGTATTTGCTTTTGCACCAAACTCATGTTTTTAATTAGTTAGAATTCTGGAATAGAGATTTCTCTCGCAGCTTTGGGCTCAATCTCGACTTAGAACCGAGAATCTTGTCTGTAGTTCAAATTATTATATCTTGTTTTTGAGCTATATACAACAGTATCCCAACGCGTGGTGAAGTACCTTTACTCAACAGAAGATCGCAGTTCAAAAATTGTGTTGCGATTCTTGCATTTAGCAGGATCTTCTATGATAGTGATAGTGAGGTCTTGCATTGGCATCCCTTGCTCTCTTGTATATTTACATTAATAAGCAAAGTGCTTGAATATTTACCTGTGTAATGTAGTAAATATCTGGAACCAGACGAATTTATAGATGTTATCTATAATTATTTTTAATGACCAATAGTCGATTAAAAGCTTGAGTTTTCTATTAATTCCTGCACAGACTCTACATGTTTAATAATAAGTGTTCTAACTGGGGGAAAAGGTGAACCGCTTGTGAGAGCCAGTGGTCAAAAATACTTTTTACTGACTTTGATAGTTCAAAGTTCAATGAAATAAAACTACATATTTATACTATTCGACGTTTTGTTTATTTTTCAGTAGCCAAGGTTACGGGGAGACTGACTGCTGAGAAGCAAGTGTAAATAATAAAATAACAATAAATAAATCGCAATAATATTTGTTGAAAATAATATTATCACAATGTGTAATCTGCCAATATGAGTTTAAAGATCTTTTGACTGATAAAGAGTTTTGACTGCAACTTATATAATTTTTCTTGTAAGTAATATTTTCTGTGGTCTCTTATAGCAAATGACGCACCTCTATTTGCGAGAATGAGAAGAAAATCACCGGCACCGTCGTCGTACAGCGAATCACGAACCGAAGGCTACTTAAGGTAAGCATGAGAGACGGGCTCAGTCTGCTCTTGCCTTTGCCGGAATAATAAAAAGAAAAATAACCGACCCGGGGATCGAACCTCCGAAAGGTTCTAATTAAAAAAAAAGATTAATTTTTACACAGCGGTTGCACATGCACTTTCATCGATAGTATTATTTTATTCGTGCAGAATTGTATCGTAATTCGTTCGAATATAACAGAAGACTCGATTTTATAATGACTAGCAAACATCTTGAAAATGCTGCTACTCTAGTTGCGCAGAAAGCGTTTTTTAGGTCTGTGGTGGTAGTGCGAGTATTATACCTAATCAATCACGGGCTCAAAGAGCTCGTGTCCTTTTATTGTTTAATGGTTGGTCCGTATAGAGCAACTGCGCGAACTTTCTCCCACTACGCCGACTTTTGTTGAAGATGTTTGCCGGAAAAGCTTTAATTTTTTCATTAAATCCCCAGAGTATCTCAAGACCCACCGTCTCGCCACCGTCGATCCGCCAGTTTCGCGGGCACCCACCAACTCCAGTATCATGTGTTCACTCAACAAGTCAATGGTGAGCTACTATACTTTTATTTTGGCTACATTATTTTTACAAATTTACCTCTTTGGAGTGTGTAGGTGATGATATAACGAGATTATTAGATAAAAGTCTTTCATTATCAAAAACACATCTTTGACGATTGGGTATTCTTATAGCTGAAATAAATTGTTTATCCGAGCTAATGAAATACATAATAGTACAAAAGAGAGGTAAATAGTTCATCCGTTCGTAACTATTTTAATTTTTAATTTTTCAATTGTCTATCTACCCGTTAATAGTAAAACTATTCGACGATAGCAAAGCTTCATACATAATTTTCACAGAACTTACCATTTTTACGTTATTTCAATGAAACTAATTTGATTCGACTGTCTATTATTTTTAATAGCGTAATCTATTAGATGATAAACAAAACTGGCATTTATAGTGCCATCTATCACTGAGTAGCTAAAAATTATAGAAGGTTTTCTAATTTGCAACATTTACATATATTCAAAAATTCACATATTTCATCACCGAAATCACTAGAATGCCAGATTATAACTTGTCAACGAATTCATCAGGCCCAGACTCAACGTCACGCGGTCCAAATCAAACACTGTGCGGTTCAGAATCAGAGTTATCGTGGTCTAGTGAAGCCGAGGAGCGGTATGAGACTTGTTCTAGTGGAGCTAGCGATGCACCGGATCCAAGGACAGATGCTGCGTAAGTTATCCTCATTAATTTCTTTAGATTGAAAAAAAAAAACTGTTAGTAACGTGTATCGAACCAGATGAGTATTCTCGCTAACTCCTCCAACTAAATTGCTTGTACATATTAGGAACGAGTTCACGCCAGTAAGGTTATAAAGTAAAGTTCGATCGGGACCCAGCATATTAGATGGGTATTCTAGCTTACGGCTTCAACTAGGCTAAATAGCTTGTATTAGGAGAGGGTTCACGCCAGTAAGAGTAAAGGTGGAAAAGTATGGTCTGGACCACGAAATATAAAATTTAGGGGAAGTACCCAGCACACCAGATGAGTATCCAAGCTAACGCCTTCATCTAGGCTTAATTGCTTGTATTATGTTTGAGTTCAAGCGAGTAAGAGTAGAGTAAAGGTGGAAAGTTAGATCTAGACCACGAAGATAAGGGGAAGTACCTAGCAGCTGTCGCTTGTGTGCCACAATGTTGTACATATGCGCAGCATAATTCAAATAATGTCAGAAGTTTATTTAAAGATAAAAAGATCCCTTACTGTGGCGTTTTGAGAATTTATACAGAAGAACTAAAGAAGGGCCTTCATACATTTCTATATCTAAGTGTTAAATGAATCAAAGTACTTTTATTCGAAAACGGTTACTAAAAACGAGTACGATGTGTTGAAAATCGTAGTGTGTATAATCGTATCGTAATGTAATGTAGCTACTTAGATACAAAGGGTTTCAGAGATCTGCACAAACTATGGGCCTGAGGTAGTCCTGTGACTTTTTTTTTGCATTGATCTAGGTACTGCTTTACAATATTTATGCGTATTTTAGAATCTATAATACAAGCTATGCTTATTTTTGTCAAGACAGCTCTGTATATATCTACCTGCCTTGTCCCAATTATGTAGGGCAGCGCAACATCTCATTCTCCTTCATACATTCCTGTCAAATGTCATCTCCTCAGTCACTCCCTTTCTTATATAACCTCTTTCACGCATTCCAGCCATCTGTTCTTATATTTTGTAATAATATTATATAATATTATTTCAATATTATATTATATAATAGCTTATTCTGAGGCCTGAGCCACATTTGAAATTTGTGATTGTGGTTGTAGGGGGCAATCTCTGGATTTACTGAACCGATTTTGAATTTTTTTAAGCTAAGCCACATTATTTGGGAGTGTCATTGGCATTTCATCACACTACCACCCAAGGGAGCGGAGTAATAATCATAAATGTCAACAAATCCGGCAGATTCTCATACATTATATGAAAATGAATACGGGGTCACAGGTGAAGCTGGAGAGGGGTAGCTAGTATGTATATATAGAAGTCAACAAATCTGTGTGTATATAATAACTATATCTGTGAAATAAATTGAGCTGGAAGCTAAATTGAACAGCAGTAGGTTTTATCGCAGGGGAAGCACCGTGCTATCTTGTGGTGGCGGCGATGGGTCGCAGGGAGGGGTGCGCTACCGCTCTGTCATCTCCGACGTGTTCGATGGCAAGTTGCTGTCTTCGGTGCAGTGTCTTATTTGCAATCGAGTAAGGACTATTTTTTTATACTCATACTCTCGGCTTGGGGAAGGTCTCGAATATTGTTTATAATAAAAGTGCCAAGTATCTGATAAATTTGCCTAAACTGACCTTTATAATAATTCATTTATGGTTAAAATTACTGTAGAGTAAGATCGAGAGGCACGATTTACTAACGCGCCCTTATCGTGATAAGGTTACCTCAGTTGGGAGTTAAGGATTATAGCGTGTGGCTAAAATCGTGTTTCCTAAACTGAACTTTATAATAATCCCAATATTGTTCAGAAATTAAATTAAATTAAGTAAATTTTCATAGCTTTTCGTCTATAATAACACTGGCTGCCAAAATTTATTAAGTCAATGATTAAACTTTGTAGACTGTAGGTAGCAATGACTTTGCAGGTATCAACTAGAGTGGAGACCTTCCAAGACCTGTCTCTCCCCATCCCATCAAGGGAACATCTGGCGGTTATCCGATGTCAGCAGCCTATCCTGAATCACCACGCGCCTCATGGTTCCCAGGAGTCATGGGTACGTGGGCTCCAACCTTCGCGTGAACAAACTAATAGCTTGGAACCCGTTAGCTGGACCACACCATTGCTACCTGTAAGTTGTAGATATTGTTTTTACTGGCATTGAGGAGCAGCGTTCTACTGGACCCAGGTTCGGCTTATGAACTAATTATACTGTCGATTCTGTTGTAAAACAATTCACACATGAAATCCTGTATAGTCGATGTAACCTTAAGTCCCCCTAACCCCTCCAGCTAAGCTAAATTACCTGTGATAGGAGTGGGTTCACGTTGGTAGTGTAATTGCCAGGATTTGAACCCGGGACCTCTCGATCGTAATGCCAACTCTTTAACCACTAAGTTAACAAGGAAAGTATATTTTATAAAACAACTTCATTAAAAAATAGTAAAATAAACAAACACACACACATTTCTGTTCAAGATCTATGAGACTGAGAGATATTATAGTTTTTAGTGCAGTATGTAAACTCCTCCGAGTCTTTTCCCAACTCAGTTGTAGGGGGGGTATAAAAAAAAAAAGTGTTATCAGATTATAGTTTAAAAAAGTACAAAATGTCATGTGAATGAGATTTACAACAGAATCCACTGAATATTTAGTTCGTTTCAATGTGGCTTCTTTCGTTATGCTTTGTGAACATTTTATTTCTATTAAATTTTAAAGAATATAGCCTTAGTATAAAAATTTATTTATCTTTTTCGCACGGTAGACATCTGCTTCTTCGTTTGCACTTCTAGCGTTTACCGTTCTGCGTTCTCAAACTATACGACGGATAAGTGATATCTGGTAAATTTTCACATCTTAATTGTAAACACATATTTTTAAATATAAATAGCAACTTAATTCCCGTAAATGCTTAAACATATCCATCAACCGATAAATGATTTATAGAAAATACTAGCATAGGTTTATAAAATGCCCTCATTTGCACTTAGCCGCTTTTTAGCTTGAGGACGGCAGTGTTACAGTTTAAACCCATATTGCATATATTGAAATAAAACTATTTTTAACGGATTATATATCGCGATTTATTTGATGATATTTTATATTTTACATTGATCCCGACGTTTCGGTTGATTTTCAGCAGCCATGGTCACGGGGAGAATCCGTTAAAAATAGTTTTATTTCAATGTGTGACATTCGTGTAAACTTCCGACAATACCATATTGCATATGTTCAGAGATCACGTTTCAAACGCTACAACGGCGCAATTGATCGAAGCCGAACGGCAATAGTACTCTGATATTTAAATTGAGCTTCCCGAACATTCTATATTTTGTATTGTACATACATATGTATAGTCACGCCTGTTATCCCAGATTGTTCATACATATTGTCTTGTGTTATAATGAAATAATAACTTTCTTTTGAGTCTATAAATAAATAAAATTAGGGTAGGTTTGGGGAGCTGGTTGTTCGCACTATCAGCGAGGTTTTACCTTATCACCCTAGTGCTGTTGGTGTTCGGCGGTTCGTGATTGAGCCAAACAACGAGAACTCAAAACCTACCTTTTTTTTGTTTTCCTTGCGGAAATCCCCTTGGACCGTAAACTCGTAACGCCGTCTTAGGTCTTCAGATGCCGGATGTAAGGTGGACCACCAAGAAGATGAATAAGGAATTTCCCTCGCACCCCGACTGACCCACGGCCATCTAGGATTTCGAGATGGACCCTTCGGGTTTGAGAACCACGGTGTCCCCGTCTTGCCCCCGGAAAAAGGGGGTGGCGGGTGACCGGTAGCTCCACCTGTCACCCCCAGGCCTGCACTCCAGGCGGACGAGGCCGTACGTTTGAGACGCCTCCGCGCCTCGCGGGCTCTGCGGCTCGACCATTACTTGCTCGCAGAAGGAGGCAGCGGCAGCCCACACGCTTGCGCTCAGCACCATCGATGTGAGCAAAACGCCGAGCGAGAGGACTGTCACGAGGGCCCGCCGCGGCACCTCCCACCCTGGGCACTCCGCCAGGCTGGGGAGGGCCCCTGTTGTCTTCCTAGCCATTCCTCCATGATGGGTCTTACCACCGCTATTAAGGCATGCCCACCCCGAACCTACCCTGATATTTAAGTAGTCACTTTGTCTCTTCTAATAAATAAACTTGTTTACTTAGTTGATGATTTGGGTACGTAGACGAATGAATACTGCGAGTGCGAATGACACACCAAGTATAAGGCACGTGTTATTGGGAAAGCAGGTCGGTGTCGACTTCGCAAAACATACACTGATCAAATTGGTGATGTGTTTAAGAAAGGACAGATGAAAAGTACTCGAAACCGAAAGGCTTGCATGAAATATTTAATGGCATACGAAGCTCTCGTTAAGTGTGCCAGGACAAGTACATGGCGATCTGTTGGCTCTGCCTACCCCCAGAGGGAAAAAGGCGTGACTATATGTATGTAATCTATTATGTGATGTTTACGTAGGTCTGGTGGTTGTTGAGCTGGCTTCGGTCCTGGTTCTACGGGCCCATCGTGTCGCTGCAGGACTGTCTTGCGGCGTTCTTCAGCGCTGATGAACTAAAAGGCGATAACATGTACAGGTCAGTACTATCGATGGCTTTGCGGACGTGGCTCCATAGTAATAAGAAAGAAAAAGAAAAAATACAAATCGGTTATTTTGAAATACGGTAAAACATCTCAGCACACAGATTTAGAAGTTATTCTCCCGAATTTACTGGCTAGACTTTAAATACCAGTATGCAAAGTTTTCTATGGTTTGTATGAGTGTCCAGGACTGGACCAGGTAGCAGTGGCGAAGAGTGAATATTTTCAAAAGTGTAGCCGGTGAAAAGGAAATCGATGATCAATGTTTCCACTATTACCACTCACTATACCTACATGTAGTATAAGCATTGCTGTATAGGACAATTTCTGACATTGTATGATAATGGTAGCTTTAAAAAGCCTGTTGATGAAGCACATGCTAAAAGGATTTCTTTAATGCTTCAAAAATTATAAAGATGGACCAATCTATACTTGATGTTTTAGACTACTAAAATAAGTTCTGTAGGTCGCGAGATCGGGATCAGTATTCCACGCGGGTGGAGCCCCTTGCAGCGACTAGTTACTACTAAAGATAGTGAAGTAGTCAGCGTGTAGGATGTCAGGGTATAACAACGCTTTGATGGGTCTTTGTATAACCCAATTTTCTTTTTGTAACAATAAATAAAATAAATAAATAAAATGTTTCAGTACTATACTATTTACAATCACAGCTCAATATTACATGAGAACACTTCTATTAACACAATGATTGCAACTATTATCCTAATTTCAAACTAATGTCTTCACTACTTGGACGTCTAATAAAAACTGCCTTACAGTAGAAATTAGACCTGTTTTTACAGAATAGAATAGAATATAATTTATTGTACACCAACAAAAAAACTTAGTACTTAAAGTTTACGTACTAAGCTATTTATATAATTATGTACAATGGGCGGTCTTATCGCTTAAAGCGATCTCTTCCAGACAACCTTTGTATGGATCTTGTTGAGCTAGAGTAACCCCAAGCGGGACCCATTTATCTTCTTTCGGTTTATGATTTGCAAATGGGTCCCGACTGCTATCAAACTTGTTTCCGTGATTGTCCGTTTTTTTTTTAATTCTTTAATAAATCATTTTGTTGTATACTTTTAAGTTCTGAAATATATATATTTTTGAAATCACCTTTTAAAGCTCTTCATTTTGATACCCTACTTGATAAGTTTGGGAGACTTTTTTTCAAACATACATTTTAGCGCCAAAAATCTGCCATTTTGTTTTTTTTTTTGTATATTTTGATATACCCAGTGTCACTCTCACAGCAAACACGAATCTAAAGACACCTCGCAAGCTTAAATCCATCGAGCCGTTCAGTTCGCAGAGCGTGTCAAACAATTATACATACATACATAATTTCGAAAAACATAACCCTCATCTGCCGCAGTCGGGGAAAAAGGATAGATATATGTAGTCAAGTAGTGGTAAGGAGCGATAAAAAATATCTCTTATAAACCGATCGCTTGCGGCTGAATCGGATGCTCGGGTCTCCTTGAACGTTTACCTAAAATTCTTATCTATGCTTGACCTCTGCGAGCGAGCTCCCGCCTGTTGCAACAAGTAGGTAGGTATTGAATGAATACTTGATAACTTGAGAATTGCTATAATTTTAACGAAGGCGTTTGAATTTGTTATAATTTAATCATTAGTCTATTGGTCTGCAAATAAAATGAGTTAAATAATACCGTATACTCGTATATATTATTCATTAGAGTGTAAGTTATACATCTTTGTCATCTCTGCAAAGGGAAGCCGTAAGGAAAGCCAGGTAGTTCAATTGGTAGAGTACATATTGTCTCTAGAAAAGCAAAACCGTCCTGGACTCGACTTTTTCTTAAAATTTACCCCTTTTTCCTATTCGCCTATGTGACAACCGTGGTGTTACAACAGCTCATAGGCTATAACTGCTGTTTGGCTACCCTAATACCATTGGAGCCACTTCTTGATTTGTCATACACCTTTCAAGCCACACTACCCTCATAAATCTGCATTCCTCTTAGTATCAACTAATCTCATTATCAATTATGAAACTTTCGTGCCTTAATTTAATGTACAATTTACGTTGGCACAGTTGTTCCCGCTGTAATAAGCTACGCAATGGAGTCAAGATGTCCGGCGTGGTGCGTCTTCCCGAAGTGTTGTGCGTCCATCTGAAGCGGTTCCGTCACGAGCTCATGTTCAGCGCGAAGGTCGGTGCCAGGGTCTCGTTCCCCATTAACGACCTCAATATGGCACCATACACTCATAAAGGTAAGTTAATTTTATTGTTATAAATTTTATTAGTTTCTTACTTTGTGTATTTAACAAGGGTGATGCCTTGCGCGTACGTTCCCCTCTCACCAAGGTACATGACAATTTGGTCGTGTCCTATCTGTATAGTAGTTTCATGTTTGATCGTGTCGGTATAGTAGGTGGCCAATCAGATGACGGTAAACGACATACCTGTTCATAAATGTGCGTAATACCGTCGTCATTAATGTTGTTGTGTCCTATACGTGTGTACCTCGTTCACCGAAAACGTCAAAATAAATGCTTCGCACCGCATCTCCCGTGTTAAATACTCAAAGGTTTCTTGACAGAGAAATTATTGAAGTTATACTTCTTTTGGCGTGAAAAATGATGAGAGTAATTTTTACGATGCGCGCGCACACCGTTACCAAAAACCGACACCATGAACTTAGCTAGAAAACCGACACCCTGAAGTTAGCTAGTCAAGATTTTACTTTGCGTACGTTTGTAGAATTTGAGGTTAGTTGATGGTATGTGTTATTTATTTACATCATAAACTAAAATATTTTCTTACATTAGCATTTCTACAAACGTAGGATAACGCCTTTTTTTTTTTTTTTTTTATCGTGCGGAAATCCCTTCGGATACCCCCCCGCCGGCCAGCGGGGGCGGTTATGTCGGGTTTGCACCGACTAAAACCGCACGCCGTCTCGGGTCTTCAGACGCCGGGGTGTAAGGTTACCCATAGAGCATATCCCTCGCACCCCGGCTGACCCTGGGCCATCTCACCACTAACAGCATCGCTCATCCTGTCTCCTCTGAAAGCAGAGGAGTACGGAGAGCGATGTGTTCCCGCCACGTTGGGTATTGGCCGACGATCAATGCCAACCCTATGAAGGGGTGAAGGGGAAGCCATTGACCGCCGCCCAGGGTGTACCGGCCGCTCCGATTCCGTTCCCCCCGGACTGCAGCGGGATCGGAATCGGAGCGACACTCGAGGAGGTTACCCAACACACACCCCAACGTAGGATAACGCCTATGAGATTTCTTTTTGAATCTCTCTCTTACGCCGAATCTCGTTACGCCAAAAAAGTATAACTTTTTACGTGCGTACATAAGTACACACACACTTATGTTTTTTTTTTTCAATTGAGCCGTCACGGAACGTTTAACAGATACATTTTGTAAACAAAATCATTGCAATAACTGGCGATTAGAAAAGAGTGGTAGTGATTTTTTTATTATGCGTTTATTTTCTCACAGGCTTTTCCTGTTACCTTGGGAATCTGGTTGTAAGTGTAGAAGCAACAATCTTTACGTTCATAAGTGTTACATTGTGATCTACATGAATTATTTGATTCTATTAAAGAGAATAAAACATCGGAACTATTTTCTATAGAAAATGTGCCGTCTTTGAACATTCAAAAACACAAGTCTGACACAGACCACCTTCAGTTTTTAGAAGACGTTTTGTGTCATTGCATCTTAACATAGCGCCCCTTTTTATAATTTGACGCAATAATACCTCAAAATGAAACCTGCAATCATAAAATTTCGCTAATTTCACCCTAAATTGCTCATTACAAAAATGGTAACTGAATAAACTCAACAAACAAACAATATAGTTAACTATGGCACTAAGCCATATGATATAAAAAAGCAATAAAAAGTTACATACACACCTATTTCAGAACGTAACTTACCCCGGCATGCGTGTAAAGAAACGTTAACGCCTGAAGGTAACTTCATTTATTGATCGTTAGGTGTGCCTCTAGAAGTTATTCGGCATCCGACAGCGTCGCGTCTCTCTAAGCAGAACTTAAATACAATAAGTGTTAAATGTCCCGTATTTATAAAGGAAATTAAAGAATCGCGCATCATAACAAGAAGCTAGAATCAGAACTAGCACCTGAATCTTTCGACACCATTTTGGGTTAGACGGAAAGTATGAGGTAGGTTCGTAGCTTAATTGCTTCGGCTGCCATGTTCTTTTACTTTTTCATGCAGGTATCTTTAATATGGCTTTTTTATATTCTCACGCCTATACAAGAGGTAAACACAGGTGTATGAAACACCTACATTAAACGACCAATATTTTTGTTGGGAGGCAAGCCTCTAGCCGTTAATTAGTCACTTTTTTAGTAAATGCTGTTATTAAAAAAAATATAATTAATTATTTTGTGCGACTCAGGAATTCAACAGTAGTCAAACTCGCTATCGCTGATCCATAGAAACACAAGAAGCTTCATATTTCATAACTTGATTTTAATAATGTAAAATTATTTAGAGCAAATTACAGTTATTCATACACATAAAAATCTCACTGTCTCTATGTTACATTTGATACATAATTAAATCAATATTCATGCAATCGGTGCGTAAAACCGGTGGAATAAAATATCACGTCAGTCTGAGTATTTAATAACCTAGTTTACAACATCATAAGCAGTATATTTTTCAACGATTTATAATTTGTAATTTATATTTATTCATAACTTATAGATTGGTTTACATTGGGGTAAACATTCTGTAACCGTGATAGCGTATCAATAAGAAGAATTTCTCGTCGCTATGTCATTTCAAACAGTTTGCATACATTAAAGACAATCTAGACCTAATTCTACCCTATCTACAACCTAATGCTAGCTGAACACGTTGGGCCAATGTAAACCAATGTACGGCACAGTTTTATCAGAACATTAAACTATCATCATTTGCGTAAAATGTAATACAGATAAAATATTGGCGCATATTGAGCCAATGTGTACAGCCATCTTAACCATAACATCGTGGAAAACTTTCCAACCGCGACAGCATATACATAGCTACAGGTGACAAGAATATGGAGTTATTGATCGGTTTTGCGTTTAATGGCCCTCTCTCTAACCTGTCTTGATAACGGGTAACAAGATTGTAATTTATTTGTTGTTGTATTGGGCATAATAAGTAATAATTCAATTCATCTATGTACTATGTCTGTGATATATAATAACGAAGTTGCAATCGCCTTGGAAAATTCGACCGTGACGTGGTATTTTCGAGTTACGGCGCCATTTTAAGCTGTCGTGTCGGTGACTACTGATAGAACTTTCTACATCATCTTCCATTCAATATTTTTACTGTGGCATTCTGTGGTATTCTGTTGTGTGGTAATGTATGTAAAATAATGGTTTTGCTTTATTGTTATCCAATTTTTGAAAATGTTATTAATTGGTATGTAATAATCATATTATAGGTATAAAAATCACTTGTATGCGTTTCTTTTTTATATATGTTCACTGATAATACCCGCTATTTCACCGATAATATGTTCACCGCGTTGTTCTATTGAATGTATTTTTTCATTAATACACGGGTAATTCAGGGATACTCTTATATAAATTTCCACAAGATTTGATTATAGGAATCGGTTCCATAGTCAAATTACTAAACTCTGCACAACATATGGATGAATACCTCTTTATTTTAAAGTAAGAAACAATTGTCAGCGTAAAGTAAACTAAGTCGCATATAACAGTTAGTTGCAAATAAATTGCATGTTATGCGCTTGATAGGTTCCTTGACCGCTCATATCCTATAATTTATTGCGCCACTTCACCAGCCACTTGCACAACAAATCGAAATTATAACACTGCATTCGTTTATTGAGTAATATTGACATCTTCCGTTCAGTGTTGGAGTCACACGCATGGAGTACCTACTGCATATAAGATGTATTTATGGTACTAAACATGCAAAATTTTAAGTAAATAATATTATCCTGGTTTTTTTTTTCATTCATCTTATCAGCACATAGCTCTTTTTGAAGTCGTTTCAGATTTACTTGTAATATCACCTAGCTATTCAATAGGTAAATCGCATTTTTGTACTACGTCAGTATATGCGTGAAGAAGGGTTAGGAAGAAATGCACTAAACACAATAATTCCTGAGAAATTTGGCAAATTTAGGGTTAATCAAAACCCTAAAAAATTTCACTCTCAATGTAGTAACAAAACGATCCACCCAATGTATGCATGTGAAGAAACGTTATTGCGCCGAGAGCTGCGCATGACGGATAGGGTGTGATTTATAGATTTATAGTTAGTGTTTCGTAATGGGTGCTCAGTAGTGGTAGAGCTGCTGTAAAAGTGTGAAATAAAAGGTAAAATGAGTGGTTTTACAAAATTAATAATATTTCTGTGACATTAATATAAGTTTCCCGGGAAAAATTTGGTTTTAGCTGACATTTATTGGTCCTCTCGTAAAATAGTGTTGTAGCTTACACGTATCGATTGATTCCCGGCGCCATTTCTAATTATGCTAAATACGCATTGCTACATTTTAAATTGAATAAAATAAATTTTTGGTTATTATATTGCTCTTTTAAGGTACACTTGCCTCGTTGTCGTGCTTTATTGTTTTTTCGTAGTGTACTTACTTTATACCTCACGTTTAAAGCAAGGGGGCCTATTATCAAATTCCTACTAGTAGCGGCGATAGCAATGAATAAACAATCATTCCTGGGCAATTCGGCAAATTTAGGGTTCATACAACCCCTCATAAATTTAACTTCCAACGTAGTAGCAAAACGACCCCGCCCTAATAATGTATGCATATAAAGAAACGTTATTGCGTCAAGACCCGCTCATGACAGAACCTAATGGGTGTACAGTTGGGATAGAGCTGTTTAGAGCTAAAGTTTTCAAATAAAGGTTAAATGAGTAGTTTTACAAACACAAACTTGTTTTTGTTGTAATAAAATAAGTTTCCCCGAGGGAATTAGGTTGGAGCTGACATTTATCGGACCAATTGTAAAATAGTGTCAACGCTCACACCTATCGATCGATTCCCGGCGCCATTTCTAACTATACAAAAGATGCATTAGTACATTTTACGTTTAGTAAAATACATTTTAGTTAATAAAAGCATCTAATAACTTTCGCTTCTAATCTAGTATCAAAATATGAATAACATAGGTATAACCCTCCCTAATATAATATAATACGCATATAAAGAACCGTATTGCGCCGAAATCTGCGCATGACGGCGAGGCTGTAAGTATTGAATAGATCGATCGACTCTCGGCGCCATTACTAACTTATTATTTATTTATCATTATATTGCTCTTTTAATGTTTAGTTCCGTCGTTGTCGTGCTTTATTATTTTTTTGTTGTGTACTTTCTTTACTTCACGTTAATAGCAAGCGTAACTATGACATATTTCGTACTGGTACGTATAATAACAATAAAAGACAATTATTCCTGGGCAAATTTGATATATTCAGGGTTATACCCCTAATAAATTTGACTTTAAATGTAGTGTCATAACGACCCCACCCTAATAATGTATGCATACGACGAAACGTTATTGCGTCGAGACATGCGCATAAGGGATAGGGTGTAATTTATTGATTTATAGTTAGTTTTTCGTAATGGGTGTTCAGTAGTGGTTAGGTTCAGGCTGTTTTAAGATGGGAAATAAAAGCTTAAGTTGTTTAAGAAATTTAAACTGCTCCTGTGATAAAAAAAAAATCCGCGTGCGAATGGGTTGAAGCTGAAATTTATCGGTTTGCTTGTTAAATAGTGACGGATTTCTAAGTATACACAAAACGCATTAGTACATTTTATGTTTAGTAAAATACATTTTGGTTAATAAAAGCGTCTAATAAATTTCGCTTCTAATCTAGTATCAAAATATGAATAATATATAAACCCACCTAATATCGCCCTACTACGCATATAAAAAACCGTATTGCGCCGAGATCTGCGCATGACGGCGAGGCTGTAAGTATTGATTTATAGTTAGTGTTTCGTAATGGGTGTTCAGTAGTGAATAGAGCCGGTCTAGAAGTGAGAAATAAAAGGTTAAGTGTATGGTTTGTCAAAATTCAATTGTTTCTGTGGCAGTGAAATATGTTCTCCCTGAAGAATTGATCTAGAGCTTACGTATATTTATTAGTCCACTTGTAAAATAGTGTTGGAGCTCAAACCTATCGATCTCTTCTCGGCGCCATTTCTAACTATGCAAAAGAAGCATTGGGACATATCATGTTTCGTAAAATACATTTTGGATATTATATTGCTCTTTCAACGTTTACTTGCGTCCTTGTCATCCCTGCGTCCTTTATGGTTTTTTGTGGTGTACTTTCTTTACTTCACGTTAATAGCAAGCGAACCTACGACATATTTCGTACTGGTACGTATAATAACAAGAAAAGAAAATAATTCCTGGGCAAATTTGATATATTTAGGGTTAATAAAACCCCTAATAAATTTGCCTTTGAATGTAGTGCCATAACGATCCCAGCCTAATAATGTATGCATACGACGAAACGTTATTGCGTCGAGACATGCGCATGAGGGATAGGGGGTAATATATTGATTTATAGTTAGTTTTTCGTAATGGGTGTTCAGTAGTGGTAAGGTTCAGGCTGTTTTAAGGCGGAAAATAAAAGCATAAGTGGTTTAAGAAATTTAAACTGTTTCTGTGATAAAAAAAAAGCGTGCGAATTGGGTTGGAGCTGAAATTTCTCGGTTTGCTTGTCAAATAGTGACGGATTTTTAAGTATACACAAAACGCATTAGTACATTTTATGTTTAGTAAAATATATTTTAGTTAATAAAAGCGTTTAATAAATTTCGCTTCAAATCTAGTATCAAAATATGAATAGTAATATAACCCTCCCTAATAATATAAAACGCATAGGTATAAAGAACCGTATTGCGCCGAGATCTGCGCATGACAGCGAGGCTGTAAGTATTGATTTATAGTTAGTGTTTCGTAATGGTTGTTCAGTAGTGAACAGAGCCGTTCTAAATATGAGACTTAAAAGGTTAAGTGTATGGTTTTTCAAAATTCAATTGTTTCTGTGGCTGTGAAATATGTTCTCCCTGAAGAATTGATCTAGAGCTTACGATTATTTATTAGTCCGCTTGTAAAATAGTGTTGGAGCTCACACCTATCGATCGATTCTCGGCGCCATTTCCAAAATTTAATTGTTTCTGTGGCAGTGAAATATGTTCTCCCTGAAGAATTGATCTAGAGCTTACGATTATTTATTATTCCGCTTGTAAAATAGTGTTGGAGCTCACACCTATCGAACGATTCTCGGCGCCATTTCTAACTTCTAACTCTTTTAACGTTTACTTGCGTCCTTGTCGTGCTTTATTGTTTTTTGTGGTGTACTTTCTTAATTCACGTTAATAGCAAGCGAACCTATTACATATTTCGTACTGGTACGTATAATAACAATAAAATAAAATAATTCCTGGGCAAATTTGATATATTTAGGGTTAGTAAAACCCCTACTAAATTTGACTTTGAATGTAGTGTCATAACGACCCCACCCTAATAATGTATGCATACGACGAAACGTTATTGCGTCGAGACATGCGCATGAAGGATAGGGGGTAATTTATTTATTATAGTTAGTTTTTCGTAATGGATGTTCAGTAGTGGCTGGGTTCAGGCGGTTTTACGGAGTGAAATAAAAGCTTAAGTGGTTTAAGATATTTAAACTGTTTCTGTAATAAAAAAATAAGTTTCCCCGGGCGATTTGGGTTGGAGCTGACATTTATCGGTTCGCTTATAAAATAGTGACGGATTTCTAACTGTACACACGACGCATTAGTACATTTTACGTTTAGGAAAATACATTTTAGTTATTATATAATATATATTTTTTAAGGAACACTTGCCTCGTTATCGTGTTTTATGTTTTTTTTTGTGGTGTACTTTTTTATCTCACGCTAATAGCAAGCGAGAGCCATTCACATATTTCGTAGGTACTGGTACCTGTAATGACAATAAAACACAATCATTGCTGGGCAATTTGGCCAATTTAGGGTTAATAAAACTCCTAATAAATTTCACTTCCATTGTAGTAACTGAACGACCCCACCCTAAAAATGTAGGTATGCATATGAAGAACTGTATTGCGTCAAGACCTGCGCAGGACGGATAGACTTTTACATTCATGGATTGATGTTTCGTAATGGGTGTTCAGAAGTGATACGGCTCTTCTAAAGTCGTGAAATAAATGGTTAAGTGAGTGGTTCTACAAACTTAAACTTCTATGACAATAATTTTCCGCAAGAATTAGGTTAGGCTGACAGTTACCGGTCCGCTTGTAAAAAAAAAACGTCGACGCTCACAGCTATCTATCGATTCCCGCGCGCCATTTCTAACTATGCAAAGACGCGTTAGTACATTTTACATTTACTAAACTGCTACACTTGCCTAGTTTTCGTGCTTTTTTTTCTTCTTTTTATGGTTTACTTTCCTATTACATATTTCATAGCTGTGATATCAATAAAAGACAATAATTCTGGAACAATTTGGCAAATTCACGGTTAATAAAACTCCTAATAAATTTCACTTTGAATGTAGTATTATTACGACCCCACCCTAATAAATGGATACATACTCCTATAAAGAACTATTTTGTTTCGAGACCTGCGCAGGACGGATGATAGACCGCCATTATTGATTTAAAGTTGGTGTTTCGTAATGGATATTCAGTAGTGAATAGTGCCGTTTAAAAGTATAAAATAAAAGGTGAAGTAGTGTTACAAAATTAAACAGCTTCTGTGACAATAAGTTCAAGAAGTTTCCCCGGGAGAATTGACTTGGAGCTGACACTTAAAATAGTGTTGGAGTTCACACCTATCAGTCGAATCCCGGCGCCATTTCTGACTATGCAAAAGACATATTGGTACATTTTACGTTTAGTAGAAGAAATTTTAGTTATTATACTGCTCTTTACCTCGTTTCCGTGCGTTTTTGTCGTGTACTTTGTCTCACGTTGGTAGCAAGCAAGCCTATTGCATTGGGGTAATTCCTGGACAATTTGACATATTTAGGGTTAATATAACCCCCAATAAATTTAACTTTGAATGTAATATCATAACGAACCCACTCTAATAATGCATATAACCGTACTGCGTTGAGACCTGCGCACGACCGATAGGACGCAATTATTGATTTATAGTTGGTGTTTCGTAAGGAGTGTTCAGTAGTGAATAGAGTCGTTCTAAAAGTAAGTTTAAGTGTTTCATTTTACATAATTAAACTTTTGTTATCACAATCAAATAAGTTCCCACACGCGAATTGGCTTAGAGCTAACACATATCGATACCTAGCGCCATTTTTGACTAGGCGACAGTCGCATTGTAACATAATAATATTTTACGTTTAATAAAATACATCATATTATACATGATATCATCATCATATCAGCCGTAGGAAGTCCACTGCTGAACATACGTCATTTTGGGGGGGGTTTGGACCATAACCCGCCGCGCTGGTCCAGTGCGTGTTGGCGGGTGACCAGAGCCTTCTCCGTTAATCAGCAGAGTGCACCGCTCGCAGGCGAGGTTGGCTTGGGTCCCGAAAGATGTTAGTAGGGACTCACACTCCCAAAAAAATAATTGAAAATTAAAAATACATTTTAGTTTATTACATTGCTCTTTTAAGGTACACTTGTGCCTCGTCATGCTTGTTGCGGTTTTCTTGATGTACTTACTCTAAAATTTATTAAACGCATATAATCGAACCTCAACTTTAAATTGCTTTCATACTTACAATTTAACTTGACTTAGCTTCACAATTTCTGCTATCACGTTAGGAACTGAAACAAAGTATCTGAAATGCTTAAGGTCACTAACGTATTTAAATTTGATAAAGGCTGATAGTGTATTCGTCTGGATAGCATTCCAATCACCACATAATAAGTGACATTATTTTTGGAAGTTAAAATGGCTACGGTATATTAAGCTATCCTTAAGAGATAGATTTATGCCATCGTGGACTTTTCTATAGATCGGCGGAACAATCCCACCATACATTGTTTTATTATATCTCAAAACGATAAACTGCGTACTCGATTGAAACTCTCAGTCGGTGAAGCTTTCTTTCGTTATCTTCAAAATTTATAGTCATATTTCAATAACACAAAACACTATTAAACTGTACATATAAATGTATTATATAAACCTTTCACTTGAATCACTATAACTATTGATGAAAACCACATAAAAATCCGTTGTTTAAAATGTATGCGTACTATACAATGTATGCTATGTATAAGTTATGCTTTATACTATGTAAATATAAAGATAAAAACATCAGTTTTTTAAACTTGTTTTAGTGTTTAAATATAGATAATTTTTAGGTCATTATGTTATAGTTTTAAAGACTTTTTATATAGAAATGTATAAATACTAGTGTAATAAATTAAATACCTAAAATATTCGCATTATACTTAAGCTATTTTTTTAGGTTTACATTGCGTTTGTTGGATTTATTCAAAATGTCTGTTTTGTACTTTTTCCAAGAAACATGTATGCTAGATTGCCTTTTGAAAGCGTCATTTAAACTGTATGTTGTATGTAAACATTTGTAACCGAAAATATAGTTACTGGCTAAAATCTTGAATAAACGTCAAAGAGTTCACGCATGTGCACTAACTGACCAACCAAAATACTATTAAAAGAACTGATCAACTAATGACGCGAGCCCTTTGAGCCCGTGATTAGTTTAATATAATTTGTGATTGGTTGATTGGTGCGCCTCCTCCGTACATTGTCAAGATTTTCGCCGGTAATTATAATTTTTTAATATCAACCGGCCCAGTTCCTGTGTACGACATGAATAATATAAAATAATATATCTTCCTTATAAAGAACATTAAACTGTAATAGCATATTATGGACGCACAAACACGTGAATAAATTGCAACTAATGCACTTAATGGGTTTCTTGACGTCTCATATGTCCGTCATGTGTTTTATTGCTCCGCTAGCCACTTGTTGGGGGTTGGGGGTCAGAGCACTGCATTTATTTATTAAGTAATTGAGTAACGCTGTGATGACTTAATGTGTATTACAAAATTAAACTATATCAGAAAACAAAATAAGTCGCGTTTGGAAAAAAAGTTCAAAATAATTTTTGATTCGGTATTACCCGCGCTTTTCCTAGCATACCGCATACAGTCCGCTCCTGAAAATAGGCCTCTCCCAATGTGCACCCAGTCTTCCGCCTCTTGAATCCAGCCTATCCCAGCGACCTTTTTCATAAAATCATCGCTCGTCACTGAACTGAAGCTATAAGAGTGATTTACATAAAGGAAGCAAATGTCAATAGTTGTCCAAGACGACAGCAGAGATAATGTAGTATTATCTACGCTAACACATAGAAAAAGATCGGATAGGTCAACAAACAAGGAGGAAAACGGAGGCGAATCAAACGCCAATTGTTTTCCAACACGATAGCAGAGGATGGGATAATCCTCTACTATCGCGTAGAAAAAGATTGGATATGTCAACAAACAAGGAAGAAAACGGAGGCGAATCAAACACCAATAGTTTTCCAACACGATACCAGAGGATGGGATAATCCTCTACTATCGCGTAGAAAAAGATTGGATATGTCAACAAACAAGGAAGAAAACGGAGGCGAATCAAACGCCAATAGTTTTCCAACACGATAGCAGAGGATGGGATAATCCTCTACTATCGCGTAGATAAAGATTGGATATGTCAACAAACAAGGAAGAAAACGGAGGCGAATCAAACGCCAATAGTTTTCCAACACGATAGCAGAGGATGGGATAATCCTCTACTATCGCGTAGAAAAAGATTGGATATGTCAACAAACAAGGAAGAAAACGGAAACGAACAAATCTGGTCGCGAGTACAAGAACACGCGGCTATATTTTATCGGTTCATTATCTGTATCTTTCTTTACTGGGCATAAGCCTCTCCCAGTGTACTTCGTAGCACCCAAACCCCGCATCCAGCCTATCCCAGCGACCTTTTTCATCAAATCCTCGCTCATCACTGAAGTGATCCTAGAAGACTGTTCTACATTAAGGAAGCAAACACCAATAGTTTTCCAACACGATAGCAGAGGATGGGATAATCCTCTACTATCGCGTAGAAAAAGATTGGATATGTCAACAAACAAGGAAGAAAACGGAGGCGAATCAAACGCCAATAGTTTTCCAACACGATAGCAGAGGATGGGATAATCCTCTACTATCGCGTAGAAAAAGATTGGATATGTCAACAAACAAGGAAGAAAACGGAGGCGAATCAAACACCAATAGTTTTCCAACACGATAGCAGAGGATGGGATAATCCTCTACTATCGCGTAGAAAAAGATTGGATATGTCAACAAACAAGGAAGAAAACGGAGGCGAATCAAACGCCAATAGTTTTCCAACACCATAGCAGAGGATGGGATAATCCTCTACTATCGCGTAGAAAAAGATTGGATATGTCAACAAACAAGGAAGAAAACGGAGGCGAATCAAACGCCAATAGTTTTCCAACACGATAGCAGAGGATGGGATAATCCTCTACTATCGCGTAGAAAAAGATTGGATATGTCAACAAACAAGGAAGAAAACGAAAGCAAACAAATCTGGTGGCGAGCACCAGAACACGCGGCCATATTCTATCAACCCTTTATCTTTTTTACTGTACACAAGCCTGTCTCAATGTACTCCATCAACCTGATCTCTGCCTTCCGCATCCATTTTATCCCAGCTACCTTTTTCAGGTAGTTCTGGCAACGAAACATAATTGTGCATCTAACCACTGTACTGAACCTAGAAGACTATTTTCTACATTAAGGAAGCAATTACCAATAGTTTTCCAACACGATAGCAGAGGATGGGATAAGTAATCCTCTACTATCGCGTAGAAAAAGATTGGATATGTCAACAAACAAGAAAGAAGACGAAAGCGACCCAATCTGCCCGCGAACACAAGAACATGCAGCAACGTTTTATCAAATCTTTACTTTTGTCTTTTTTTATTGGAGGGGGGGGCGCTCTTCCAATGTACTCCATAAAACCCAGACCACCGCTACCCGCATCCAATCTTTCGCAACTAGCTTTTTCAGGTCGTCAATCCATCTGGTATCGAAACAATTATGCATTAAACCATCGCCACTGAACTGAACCTAGAAGACTGTTTTCTACATTAAGGAAGTAAATGCCAATAGTTTTCCAACACGATAGCAGAGGATGGGATAATCCTCTCCTATCGCGTAGAAAAAGATTGGATATGTCAACAAACAAGAAAGAAGAAGGACGAGAACAAATTTGGCCGCGAGTACAGAAACACGCGGCAATATTGTATGAAATATAATATATAATATAGTAAGTAGTTACATAGTATAAGACAAAGTCGTTTCCCAGCGTCTATACGCTTAGATCTTCTAAGCTACTCAACGGATTTTGATGCAGTTTTTATTAATACATGCAGCGATTCAAGAGGGGTTTTATACGTATAGTTAACATAGATTGGTGTTATTTTGTTGAAATGTGCAGATACTTAATTGTTCATGACGGCAGAAATCAAGCCGAGGTTGTTACTCTTCCATACATAGGTCTACAGAAAAGTCCACAATAGCATATATCTATCTCTTATTAACTCATTATACTTTGTCATGTTCAATGGCCACAAATTATGTGGTAATTGGATAGATATTTAGACGAATACGCTGTTATTCTTCATCAAATTAAAAAGGTTACCTTAAGCATTTCAGGTACATAATAATTGTCTTTTACAATGCAAACTTAAAATTAATATATTCTGAAATTTAAGACTATCGCCCAACAATCCTTAAAACGCTCGTCCTCGCTAATGGCAACAAAGCAGGCTGAGCCGGTGCGTGCCTATAATAAATTGTCTGGAAGTCCGCCATTTTCAAAATATGAAGCTCGTATTTCTACACATATATCGCGGCTGGTTACAAAATAAATGTACCTACACCTGTATCGATAGTGATTCAAAACTTTACACTTACACCTAGGAGAGTGCTTTCTGTACGGAGTTATTTACTTTTGAGGTAACTTTACTTCAAACGTAAAGAACTTTTCATACACATTTTCTACATGTAATCTACTTTCTTAGGGGTAAATGCCATATTTATTGTTAACAAGAAGCGGATTATGTATGAAAATTCATACTCAGAAAATGGCCGAATTCCATGCAATGTATTACAGACAAGCGCCGGTATTTCACGCGCCATTTCAAACAATGAAACAATCAATTAGTTTATTGCAGTCCACTGCTGGAAGCAGGCCTCTCCCAATGTGCACCCATTTTTTCGCATCTAGCCTATCCCAGCTAACTTTTTCAGATCAAACCATCTATGAATGAAATATAATTAAGTATATGTCAAACCATCGCCACTGTACTGAACCTAGAAGACTGTCTTCTACATTAAGGAAGCAAATGCCAATAATTTTCCAACACGATAGCAGAGGATGGGATAAGTAATCCTCTACTATCGCGTAGAAAAAGATTGGATATCTCAACAAACAAGAAAGAAGACGAAAGCTGTGGCTGCGAACACAAGGACGTGCGGCAACGTTTTATTGAATCTTTACCTTTGTCTTTATTTACTAGACATAGGCCTCTCCCAATGTACTCCATAAAACCCAGACCACCGCTACCCGCATCCAATCTATCCCAACTAGCTTTTTCAGGTCAATCCATCTGGTATCGAAACAATTATGCTTCAAACCTTCGCCACTGAACTGTAGCTAGAAGACTGTTTCCTACATTAAGGAAGCAAATACCAATAGTTTTCCAACACGATAGCAGAGGATGGGATAAGTAATCCTCTACTATCGCGTAGAAAAAGATTGGATATGTCAGCAAACAAGAAAGAAGACGAAAGCGAACCAATCTGGCTGCGAACACAAGAACGTGCGGCAACGTTTTATCAAATCTTTACCTTTGTCTTTCTTTACTGGAGTAGGGGTCTCTTCCAATGTACTCCATAAAACCCAGACCACCGCTACCCGCACCCAATCTATCCCAACTAGCTTTTTTAGGTCGTTAATCCATCTAGTAACGAAACAATTGTGCATCAAACCTTCGCCACTGTACTGAACCTAGAAGACAGTTTCCTACATTAAGGAAGCAAATGCCAATAATTTTCCAACACGATAGCAGAGGATGGGATAAGTAATCCTCTACTATCGCGTAGAAAAAGATTGGATATCTCAACAAACAAGAAAGAAGACGAAAGCTGTGGCTGCGAACACAAGGACGTGCGGCAACGTTTTATTGAATCTTTACCTTTGTCTTTATTTACTAGACATAGGCCTCTCCCAATGTACTCCATAAAACCCAGACCACCGCTACCCGCATCCAATCTATCCCAACTAGCTTTTTCAGGTCAATCCATCTGGTATCGAAACAATTATGCATCAAACCTTCGCCACTGTACTGAACCTAGAAGACTGTTTTCTACATTAAGGAAGCAAATGCCAATCGTTTTCCAACACGATAGCAGAGGATGGGATAAGTAATCCTCTACTATCGCGTAGAAAAAGATTGGATATGTCAACAAACAAGAAAGAAGACGAAAGCGAACCAATCTTGCTGCGAACACAAAACATGCGGCTAGGTTTTATCAAATCTTTACCTTTGTCTCTTTACTGGACATAGGCCTCTCTCAATGTATTCCATAACACCCAGATCTCCGCCAACCACATCCAATCTATCCCAACTAGCTTTTTCAGGTCGTCAATCCATCTAGTAACGTAATAATTATGCATCAAACCATCGCCACTGAACTGAAGCTAGAAGACTGTTTCCTACATTAAGGAAGCAAATACCAATAGTTTTCCAACACGATAGCAGAGGATGGGATAAGTAATCCTCTACTATCGCGTAGAAAAAGATTGGATATGTCAGCAAACAAGAAAGAAGACGAAAGCGAACCAATCTGGCTGCGAACACAAGAACGTGCGGCAACGTTTTATCAAATCTTTACCTTTGTCTTTCTTTACTGGAGTAGGGTTCTCTTCCAATGTACTCCATAAAACCCCGACCACCGCTACCCGCAGCCAATCTATCCCAACTAGCTTTTTTAGGTCGTTAATCCATCTAGTAACGAAATAATTATGCATCAAACCATCGCCACTGAACTGAACCTAGAAGACAGTTTCCTACATTAAGGAAGCAAATGCCAATAGTTTTCCAACACGATAGCAGAGGATGGGATAAGTAATCCTCTACTATCGCGTAGAAAAAGATTGGATATGACAGCAAACAAGAAAGAAGACGAAAGCTCTGGCTGCGAAGACAAGGACGTGCGGCAACGTTTTATTGAATCTTTACCTTTGTCTTTATTTGCTAGACAGGCCTCTCCCAATGTACTCCATAAACCCCAGACCACCGCTACCCGCATCCAATCTATCCCAACTAGCTTTTTCAGGTCAATCCATCTGGTATCGAAACAATTATGCATCAAACCTTCGCCACTGTACTGAACCTAGAAGACTGTTTTCTACATTAAGGAAGCAAATGCCAATAGTTTTCCAACACGATAGCAGAGGATGGGATAAGTAATCCTCTACTATCGCGTAGAAAAAGATCGGATATGTCAACAAGCAAAAAAGAAGACGGAAGTGAACAAATCTGGTGGCGAACACAAGAGCACGCAGTAACTCATCAAATCTTCATCATTCTTTATAGTTTAGTTATTACGTACTCTATTTTATCCTGCGTACTTCGTTTTATACTACGAGTATAAAACACAGTCGCTTCCTGGCCTCTGGACTCCTGTGATTTGTTTTATCATATATATGTGTTTTGCCTATATGTATACTATATGTATATTGCTTAAGTTCCCTCGTGACTACTAAACCTATAAATATGTGAATATTCCGAAAACTGAATGACATTTACCGACTATAAAGTATGAACCCTAACATACTGACAACAGTGACAATTCAGACCTTATACATAAGTATAAGTACATAATCACAACTATACAATTACGTTGCGAATAAATACATAACTGCACTTGAAACGTCCGTCCCCCCTAACCGCTTATATCCGGCATCAATTGTAGGGCTCCCCACTAGCCACTAGTGAGAATAAAGCGACATGATTGCACTGCACTGCGTTCATTGTTTGAGTTATGTTGCAACCATCCGTTCATCGTTTGAGTTGCGCCGACGCAGTCCTGTATTTAGGGCGTTGTGCATTGGGCTAGACTTTCAAAAGTAATTGAATCTTCATTTATATAAATTAAATGTCGTTCGTATTAAACTTCAATATTTGTCCGCCAGCGAGCTCTCCAAGGTAAATTGCACTTTTTTCTTTTTGATAGTATATAGTGTTTTTGTGCCTGTATGTACTCTGAGAATTGTCATATTATGTGACCCATAAGTGATTGGTTGTTAATCTTACTATATACCCGTCTGTCATTGTGACGCGAAGTAGCCCGTCTATTCTTCTTCATTTCACAAAGTCTTGTTTCATATTTATATACTTACGTTCATTTTTTATTATTGTTTAGAATTTGAATGCTATGAATTTTCTTTATACAATATGTAACGAAACTAGTGGCCGATCCGTGAAGGTGTATCAATATTGGGTTCTGTAATCCTTTTTGGAAAATAAGTTATAAAAAAAATACCCAAAAAAATCTGCAATAAAAGTTAAGTCGATACGGAAATTAACATGACAACACAGGAGGGGGCCACATTGTGAACAATTCCTCTCCAAAAAAAACCAAAGAGGGCGTGGCGGTGCAGTCAGCGAGGCCCTGAGTCCGAAATGACCACTGGTCAAAAAGTTTATATATATATATATATATATGTATGTATGGTTCCACTTCCCAAAATTTGCGGCACTCTCCCGGTCCCATTTTTGCCCCGATCGCTTTCAAACTGCGGTCAAAAATTGCTTGGGTGTAAACTTAGTTTAAGTTCGTGAACGGGTGGAATCCGGCCTAAGGGGACGGTAGGGCCTCACTTTTTGTGAAATCAGTTATTCCTCAAAATTTCACGTTCCATGAAAGATATTCGAACCGTTCTAATTTTATCCCATAGTATACATAAATACCAACAACTTTTAATTATAAACCTATAAGATTAAAACTTTAACTAAAAGTGGAGGGGGGGGAAACCAAAATTTTTCGGGAAAAAAATCATAACTTCTAACCGGTGAAGATTCTTGTCGTCGGTTACATTTTTAATCGATAGGCCATTTTTAAGTCTAAAATAAGTGTCTGAAAAGTTTTTCGCTAAAAGTTACCGTTCTCGAGAAAAAATAATTAAACATGTTAAAAATGTTACTGTGTTTACTTGTGTGTGTAAGTCCGTAGTTCTCTATATAAAATAATATTAATTGCTTCACGAAATCTACCTGTGCGTTCCCCCTGCGGGAACGGATTTTTTTAATTTCATATATGGTTATATATTTAGGATACCTATGTGCCTCTGATTGATCGGACACTAGTTTTGTTACACACTGTAGATATTGTGTATGTTGTAAAGATATATTCATAACTTTTGAAGTAAGCTATATAAGTTAATTGCAACCTTCCAACGGTTATATAAGTATGCAAATATGTATACCTTTCTTCTTAGAAAAAGTTTTTTTTTTCTTAGATAAAAAGTAATATTTTTTTTAAATAAAAAGTGATGAAGTTGAAGGTTGTAATTAACACTTTTTTACCCTCGGCAGTTTGTAATTCATATTTTTAATTTCTCTTTATGTTAAGAGACTAAAGAGTTACCTGGGCGGGGCCACTAACTAATAAACATGCAAACCTGCTAAGCTATTTCTTTAGCTGTGTGCACCATATCTTATTTAGTTCTAAACACCACGTTAACAAGGACTAAAAACTAAATCCCACAAAACTTGAAATGGTGCTTTCCGACAAAAACAATGATTTTCGAAACGTGTTTTTTGCAAAATTTCCAAATATCAGTCATCCTTGTAGTAATCCTCGTCCTGGTCTTAAGAATATAGTATACATCAAGACAAACGAAGAAAGAAGCCAAAGAGAAAGACATGAGGGAACCTGGTCATCTTGTGGCAAGTTTTTACTTGGCCTCAAGATGACCATATTTTCTTGTGTTGACAATCAGCGCAACGTCAAGAAACAAAGAAAAAGAGATGTCCAGATAAGTGTATTTGTAAGGTCATTTTTTATGTGATTTGTTTATGAATGCCTCTTTCAAGTCTAACAACCTTTTTTTTGTAGTACAGTAGGTATGTCTACTGTACTAAAAAAAGGTTAAGAGATACACACATATAGGAGTACATAGAGGAGACAGTATATAAGAGATATACAGTAGGTATAGCTAAGCTAAATTGCTTACTATTGCTAACTTGCTTTCGATCGTCTGTAGGACGCGCGTCTTAGACATGTCTTTATAACACCCCGCGAACCCCTTAATCCCTCCGCTCACTCCGCGCGTCTATTTTGTTTGTCCGGCGTTAGCTACTAAGCTAAGCATCAAACATAAATCTCCAACGCACTTTTGACATTGGCATAATTGTCGACATCGATATTGCTTGCCATATTCAAAAAATAGAATAGAATATTTTTGCATCCTTTGCAATATTTGACTTGGTACTGGAAATATCCAACTTCGCGTACTGAAACTCTAGGTTTTCTTATCCAATTTTCTCAAATCTTTATCATTTTGTGTTATAAAAGTCGTATAAGTAGCGTATAGCGAGCGATAATACTAGTAAACACAATAGTAATAAACTAAACCTACTATCAAAGCAAGATTTTTTTAAATATGACGTACCTATTATAATTCTTCTTATTGCGATGATTTAATCAAAATGTCTGTTTTGTATACCTATTCACCGTATACCGTTTGAGTGTTTAACACGGGAGATACCTTGCGGTCGCGTTCTCTCTCGCCAAGGTACATGACAATTTGGCCGAGTCATGACGGTTAATGAAATTTCTGTTCATAAGTGTGCGTAATAACTTCTTAATAATGTTGTTGTGTGCGTGTTTACCTCATCCCCTGCTGAAAACGGCACAATTATTTCTTCGTGCCGCGGGCAATGAAGGCACTCGCATGTTATATACTCCAAGCGTATACCAGTACTGAAGTGTTGAAATTCCTTGTACGATTTTCCTCTGCTCGCGTCTTAAAATCGTGACCAATGCTGCTTATTCTAGAGTACAAAATTCTATGTCAAGTCACTCTCAAACGAGATAACTCACTTTGGATATGTTCGGGGAGCTTGATGTTTGCTCTATCCTCGCGCTATTGGCCAATTACGTAGAGCATTGACCGGCGCGGTGGTTAGGGCAATAGGGCGCTGATAAAGCCAATAGCAAACTTGCCGATCTTCAGGGTTGAGTGAGACTCGACATCGAATCTGTATATTACCGAATAGCATTACATTATTATGTAATAATTGATTGTAGGCGCACTTCCCTTTCTTTTAAGGAATTTCGATATGTAATCAACATTATACTATACAAGTTTACTTTGTCGGCAGACTGCACCTCAAAAATAACCAGATACGAGCTATGCGCAGTCATCTGCCATGCTGGTACCGCGGGTGGCGGCCATTACACCTGCATCGCGCGCAACGGACGCGGCTGGTACACATTCGATGACCATGCTGTGACGCCACTGCCGCTGCACCATTTACCACATGCTGAAGCCTACGTGCTCTTCTATAGGTATGATATTACCATCAATGACTTCTATGTTCACTACTAACTACTAGGCAAACTATTTAGAACAAAAAACGTGTCACTGTTCCTAGCTAACCAAGAATGAATGAACGGGACGCAGAAACTAGATAAATGAGTTACTGAATTTTGACATCTATCCGTATAGATGTAGCGTGCCTTTTTGTAATGTCATCTGTAGGAACGACAGCTACCAAAAGAAGCGTATAGTTGCAGGTCAAATAGTGGTCTTAAATCGACACTAATTTTTTGTTCCGTACAGCCAGTCTAGTGGTATGCTTAGAATTCATCAGTCATCAATTATTTTATTTTTTATTTTTTGACCCTGAAAAATAGCTAAACACTAAAAAACACAAATTCTGATTATTCTGGAACCGTAAAGTAAAAAAAAATCATGGCTAGATCTGAAAACTAAACCCTTGAAAGTTTCTTTTTTTTTTGTACCTTATAGCCGTTTATCTCGAGTTACAGCCAGTTGAAATCAACCAAAAATTTTGTTGTCTCTTAATCTTTGTGACTATCTTATGTTTTGTTTCACAAATTAGTTATCTTATTATTAGGTATCTGCTCCGTGGGGTGTGTGTTGGGTAACCTCCTCGAGTGTCGCTCCGATTCCGATCCCGCTGCAGTCCGGGGGGAACGGAATCGGAGCGGCCGGTACACCCTGGGCGACGGTCAATGGCTTCCCCTTCACCCCTTCATAGGGTTGGCATTGATCGTCGGCCAATACCCAACGTGGCGGGAACACATCGCTCTCCGTACTCCTCTGCTTTCAGAGGAGACAGGATGAGCGATGCTGTTAGTGGTGAGATGGCCCAGGGTCAGCCGGGGTGCGAGGGATATGCTCTATGGGTAACCTTACACCCCGGCGTCTGAAGACCCGAGACGGCGTGCGGTTTTAGTCGGTGCAAGCCCGATTTTTTTATATATATTTTTTTAGGTTGCTTTTTTTTATTTGCACACCACGTGGAGAAGGAATATTAGTGCTGTGCAAATTCCACGTAGAATAGACCAGTGATTTGTCTACCGGACTTTTGTACGCAGAATATGCACGTATACAAATAATTTTATGTAAAGTAAGCAACTTATCCCCTGCTTGGTGAAAGAAAACAGAATATTTAATAAACAGTGATGAGAAGCCGTCTAAGGTGTTATCAAAAACCAGCATTAGGGAACCTGGTCATCTTGTGGCAGGTTAAATCCTAGCCTTAAGATGACCATGTTTTCTTTTGTTGATATCCAGCAACATCAAGAAAAGATAAGAAGATATTTCTGAATAATATTTGTGATTTATTCATTACCACATAAAACTATTGATCCGTTAAGCAAGATTTATTATCAATTCAAATTTCTTGCTTCCATTTTTGTCCTTTTTATCATTTTTAACCGTCTTCAGAAAAAAGAATAAGTTTTTTATGTGCCTATGGTAAGTTTCTTTTTTACCGCATTTCATTTCCATGTATTGTTTTTTGTTTAGGTCATTGTTCCATATTAATTTACTCGAATATGGCAACAGATAAAGATTAAAGACATCTTACATTACAGTTTTGTATACCATTCAATAACAGTAACGGTTAAAGTGTATGTATAATAAATACAAATAAAAAAATCTGCGTGATATATAGGCGACTAATTATGTATTTTCAATTGGCTAGTGGGTGTTCCCTAAAACAGGTAATTGTTATGTCATTATATAGCTTTATAGAACTATTATTCTTCTTACAAAACTTTTCTTCATCTAAAGGTGACTAAGCAAATCTAAGACGAGTCATGTACAAATTATTGTCGTAGTTCTATTCGAAAATCTAGGTGACACTTTTTTTTCATGAGACAATTTTTTAGTTTCTTTATATTGATATTATATAAAAAAAGCAGTTTTGTCTACACATTGCAACTTTAAACCACTAAAGTTGTACAATTACTTACCCCGGCGACGTTACCTTTAGCTTCCATCAGGCAAGTGGAAATCATATTGACGAACCCTACATAAAAAAATGTCTATTACAGCTTATTTAACTTTGTTAAAACATGTAGAATATACTGTTTCCGGGCTTTTTGGCCGTGGTCCATATGAAACTTGTGTTCCAAACGTTTCGTAGATCACTGCAGTCGACATCTTCAGTGGTATAGGTCCGGGCGCCGACGCGTGCGTAGAACTATCCTCGGCGGCAACTGATGTAGAGCCTTGAATCACTGGCGTATTTATAGGCGCGGTTGGAGGGGGGAAATGACGTGATCGATCCTGATTGGTCCAACCGCACCTATAAATACGCCAGTGACTCAAGGCTCTACATCAGTCGCAGAGAAGTCGCCGCCACTGAAGATGTCGACCTCAGTGAACGAAACGTTTGGAACACAAGTTTCATATGAACCACGGCCAAACAGCCCGGAAGCAGTATATTTTACATGCAATGCCGGCCGTGAAAGCCTAAAGATTTATACTTGTTAAAATAGGTAAAAGAAATCAAAAAGAAAGAACATGCAACAGACGAGCCTGATGGAGTGGTGGTCAAGCAATGGCATGAGGAAACCTGGTCATCTTGTGGCAAGTTAAAACTTGGCCGCAAGATGATCATCTTTTCTTGTGTCAGAAATCATCGAAGCAGCACGAAGAAAGAAAACTGTTATCAAGACAAAGTCACACCGGCTTATACTGGCCGTTAAACGTCGATCAACGCGAAGAAAATATCTATTTCCGCATAAAACCTTGTCGTACAAAACATATTATGAAATATTAATATGAATATATAAAACGGGGTGAATAGAAATAAAATGGTCAAATAATTTATGCAATTATTTTCTTTTAAGTGAAACTATAGACTATTTAAATGTAATCTGGTTAGATATTTGAAATATTCTAAAAGAAATTATTAAAAAACAAATCTAATGTCCTTTGTATCTATATTCAGTATTGTATTCACCCTGTTTTACGCAGTATTAGATTTTGGATTCGCCTGCCTATACGAAATATCATTTTATGTCGTGTCGCATATATTTTGGATCCCTTCAATAATCAAAATTTCACCTATTCAAAATGTTTTAGGAAAATCAACCCTCAAATGATCACGTTGCGGCAGAAGGCGGCGGAAATATTAGAGTCTACGAGCGTCGAGCCCAACGATATCAAATTCTATATATCAAAGCAGTGGATTAACAAGTAAGTGAATAACTTATGATGGAGATTTATACTTCCTTTTAACCCCTAATCCATCGCAATGAAAGCTGGCAACGATTACATTGAAACTAACAACCAAAGCAATTCAAAGGTTCATCATTCGTTCAAAAATTGTATGAATGAGCCAGGGTTCTGTTTTTGATTGGTATGTCTGCTTGGAAACTTACGCTAGAGCCTCGTCCGTTGTTTAGCAGTTGCACCGACTAGCAGGTGAGCTTATCTTGGGCTGCAAAAGTGTAAGTAGGGCTCTGTACACCAAGGAAATGTTACAGATCACTTTCTACTAAATGAGAAGGTACTAAAATATATTTTTTTATTCTCAGGTTCAACACATGGGCGGAGCCGGGGCCTATAGACAATAGCGATTTCGTATGCTGGCATGGTGGTGTCCGGCCTGACCGCGCCCCGCATCTCCACCATCTCGCCGCTCTCGTACCACAACCGCTCTGGGAGTTCCTATACGACCAGTTAGTACTCCCATACATAGATTTCGTTATTTTTTGTATTGTTTTGTACGCTCTTTACATAATACAATTTGTACCCCGTTTTATAATATTGCCAACTCCTTCCATTTTATTCTGATTATTTTTGTTACGGGTTCAAAGACAGTTTGAGATTTTCCTGGGAATTCCCGAGTGTCATTACTCGGTGTGTTCGTGGGTCGCTGCTGTCGATCCTGGTGTACAGGAGTTACAGTAGTGTACGTGGGCGGGATAAAAAATGTTTTCACTTTGCACAAAAGGGACTTTCTAAACTCACTGGGATACATCTGTATACACAGTTTGGCACATTTAAAGTTATCACTCATTTGTTATAAGATGAATCATGAATTAAAATTCATAATTCAAGTGAACACAGAAATCAATTATAACATTTAAAATTATATAGAAACATGAATTTGTAAGCATATTCAATTTGTAGTAGACACTACTGGCGTGTCGTGTGATAACTAACAGCATGTTGAGGGTTTGCGGGTAGGATGCAAGGAGCAATTATGGGTAAGTAGAGCAAGTTACATGTTGTACTTGGAACTTGAAGCGTCGCCGCCGTGTAATAAGATGTATGTGTGCGTGTTTGTGTCCAGCTTCGGCGGCGGGCCCGCGGTGTCGCACGTGCACGAGTGCGGCGTGTGCGCGCGCGCCGCGCTGCGCCTGCGCACGCGGCGCGCGCGCGAGCTGGCCGCCTTCTGCGAGCTGCACGCCAGCTTCCAGGTACCGCCACTCCACCGCCATCTCCACTCACTGTCACCACACGGCGGCATTTACATTTCTTTACAAAACATAGTAATCGCTTCATTTCTCGCAGGGAACCTTTGGATGGAGACAATAACATCGATCAATTTAATGTGCGTTAAGATCTTGAAAACCAGTAATCAAATTCACACGGACCTTTTTTTTTATTCATAAATATAGAATTTCATAAATACAATAAGTAAAATAAATACAACATAATATTCTTCGTTAATAATATCCTTTGTTACATTGTTTCCTAATACCGTGTCCAGGAACAGGAGCGTCCGCACGCCATATACGCCATCAGCATGCACTGGTTCCGCCAGTGGCAAGCCTTCGTACGCAACAAGACGCAGCAACCACCGCCTCCAGTCGACAATAGTGGAATCGTTACTAAACAGGTATAGTAACATATCCCACCAGGCATCTACCATAGACAAAGTGACGTGAAAACATCTTAGTGTTATTCCCGGTTACATCCGAGGCTTTAGGGGTCTATTTCCTCCACATTTTTTGATTTGGCTTACCTTGGCTTTCATGGGAGTGACTGCAATCTGACCCCCGAAACTTACGAGTGGTGTAATTGCATATAATAAAACGCGCGTGTTAAATATAAGTTTTTTGAGATATCATGTTTTGTGCAATAGTTTTCCCACTTATGGATTTTTACAACTCCATAATTTACTAATATTTGAAAAATAAATAACTAACACCCGCTTTAATAATTACAGGAGGTCGACGGCACTACGATCCATTCACTGAAACCGGGCTCCGACCACGCCCAACTGAGCGAAGACCTTTGGCGGTTCTTCACAAGCATCTACGGTGGAGGCCCTGAGGTGAAACTCAAGTCCCCAACAGCCACGGTCACCCAACAAACCATCGCAGACAAAGACAAACCGTTCGAACGTCGCATGTCAAGGAAATATTCTGAGTCGGATAAAGAGGAGTACTGTACGAAATCCACCTCAGAGATGAACATCAGAGAAACCATACATAGTGAACTACAAAAAAACCAGTCCCTCCAAAATATTAACCGACGATACAAAGTCAAGACTACGGCGGATTCGGACGAAGACATCACTTATAGACGCGCCAGTTTCCAGTACAAACGCCACGAGCCTAACGGAAATTATCAAGATTCTGATGACGAGGACATGGACGTGAGTCCACCGGTCTATGTGAATACTGTTCGCATGGAAAACGGAGTTGACAGCTCCGATCACGATGCCAATGATAACCCCCTATATCCTACGACGAGTAAGAAACTAGACAAACTGACAGACTCTGACTTACCAAATTTAGATAGTATATCACTAAAAACTAAACCGTCGAAGAGCGGTAAAGTAAGAAAAATGAAAAAACGGACAATGAAATGATTCCTTCTAGCCTTCCAGTTCGTTCACAGGTTGAGGCGAAAGGTCTCTTCGGCCCATAATACGGACTATGTCTAAACATTCCTTTAATCGGTGACTGGTGTTAATTAATGCATTTATGGGAACGAACGTGAAACTCTGGAACTTTGGTCTCTAACCCTGTTACATTAAACGATATTTTTCTAAACCATTATATTTATAACTGTGGCCTCCGTGCCCGGCTAACGGGAAGGTGTTAGTATTTTTAGTACAATTTTATTTAGTTCAAATTCAGGTATAAAGAATTTAGGTACTTGAATAAAATGAAGTTGAAAGTTAATCTGTGAAATAATCATTGACCTGTATATTTACAATTAAATATTGTATATCTGTGTATAAACTCTATCGAAACTATTACCTATAACTGTGTATAGAAATTTCGTGTATTTAGATATATTATTCTGACTGCATTTCTTTCGTATCGTCTTGTTTACCGTGGATTAGGTATTTATTTTGTTATTTCTGGTTCTAAGTCTATGTGTTATTTGTTAAAGAATGGATCAGCAATGAAATATATTTCGATTATATTGGCTGTACGAACTTGTTTTATTTTACAATTACAGAGTCGCACCTTGTATTTACATGTATGCATTCCAGAATCACCCATATTACAAGCTGTTTAGGCTATGCTTTGGGTCTAGATAGCGCTGTGTAGTATGTCGCAGAATATTATTATTATATATATATAGAGCTTCTGTATATATGAGGCTCAACTAAGATCCTCGGGGCCCAAGCCAACCTCACCTGCAAGCCGGTACAGCTGCTGATTGACGGACGAGGCTCCGGCGCAGGCTGTCCTCCCGGGGTTGGGAGGTCAGGCACTAGTCACTTCCGTAGAAGTCTACTAAGCAAAATTATGGAAAGGAGGAGTACGAGATCAGACCTAGGACTACGAAGTGCAAGCTTTGTATACAATCGATTCTTTTTTAATACCTTTTCCATAAACAAAAAATACGTCGTCTAATCTTGACAATGACGATTTGTTTTGCAGTTGTAGACCGATCGACTGCTACGATAAGACGGGTCTAGACGAGTGTAACGCGTAATGTAATATATCGTGTATTGAAACACGGAACCGGCATGTGGACGGCATTACGAGCCTTATATGCAACGCTAGCACCATACTGTTGAAGCTAAATTACACGTAATCTTACATTACGCGTAACGCGACTGGATCCAGCTTTTGGGACTTTATTCCGTCGTCCCTACCCGGTCGGCCCCACTGGGTACGAGTGGGACTTTATATTTCCCACTCGCTCCGCTATAGACCGAGAGTCAAAATACATGGGGATTTCAACTTCCCAGTGGTGACGATTGGAAAAAAGTTTATAATATATATATATAACTTTTTTTTCCCACTCGTACGACCGGGAATATTCCCTTTTGGGTGTGCAGGTTTGATCCCCGCTCAGCATGAACATGGCTAAACAGACACTCGCTTTATTTTAAGCAGTTACAGGGCCATAAACCTGATGCACCCCAGAGGGGCAGTAAATCTTGATAAGGCACAATGAGTTTATCATAAATTTTCTCCCCCTCCCCGAGGACACTAAATAAATAGGCTCCTAGTACAGAAACCCCACTTCACCAGTCGAATTCCATCACTGGCGATATGTGAGTAAATTTTAAGTTATATGAAGCCAGCCTTCTGTATCTATAATTTTATGCTTAGGAGCATCATCTTGACCACCTGTACCGCTCATCGCCTCCTCTAACCTGATAGGTAAACCTTACGTCGATTATCGAGTTGGTGATGAAGCTCACGAACAAACTAGCACTGCCAAGAAAATGCGGATAGAACATGATAAAGCAGATTCAATTAAATTTTTAAGCATTTTGTATGCTTACTTTTTTCTAAAGATTTAGATCGGAAAAAGAGAACATCTAGGACGGGACTAAAGTTATTCATTGTTTCCGTAGTTCGCAAGAATTACGGTAGATGGCTCCAACGTCGCCTTAAGACGTAGTAATGTATCGGAGAATTTCGAATATCTGGGACGTGTCTAGGTGGCTCAGTTGGTCAGAGCATTCCCCCTGTAAGGGACTGGTCGCGGGTTCAAGTCCCGTCCTAGATGTTCTCTTTTTCCGATCTAAATCTTTATGATAAAGCAGAGCTAACTCTATTGCATACAAGTTCGCCAATCCCGACATCCAAAGCTTACTGGGAGCCCAGGGTCCGCTCTCCTGGTCTCCCAACTCCGAGAGAAAAGCCAACGTCAGAGCCTATTTCGTCAATCAGCAGGTCTTGGGCACCCATCAAGTAGAGCATATAAGCGGGACCGGTTTTGGCCGAATGGGGCCCTATTATTATTTAAAGGAGTATGTTATTAACTGCACCTAACGGAGTTGCCAGTATTTGTTAGGCCTCAAGATTGACGGAAGTTTACGCGAATGTTACACATTGAAATAAAACTATTTTTAACGGATTCTATCGCGGTTTATTTGATGTTATTTTATATTTTACATTGAACCCGACGTTTCGGTTGCTTTTCAGCAGCCATGGTCACGGGTAGACTAAAGATGGTTGTTGTCTTGAAGTTTGAAGTGAAAGTTAACTCAAAGTACCCGAACTATGTTGAATTGTTGGTGTTACTATTTACGCAGAATGAGCTCACAGTGTCATGAAGTCTTGTTGTATTTTGTTTTTTCTTGGAATTAATTAAGTGAATGACTGGGTCCCAAGCTGGTGGTACATTCCAACCATCTTCTCTATTAAAATTAGGATGTTTTTTAATTTCAATAGCTTCGCGGAGCATCCTAGGTAGGATAGGATAGGTAGGCTAGGTAGGAAGCAACCGAAACGTCGGGTTCAATGTAAAATATAAAATAACATCAAATAAACCGCGATAGAATCCGTTAAAAATAGTTTTATTTCAAGGCCTCAAGTTCTTTTATTTTTTTATATTTAGGACACGTCAATTTGACTTCACCTCTCCTGATGGTAAGCTGAAGGTAAAGTCTCAGGAAAGAGGGTCACATGTTAACAATGGTGGCACTCAGCTTGACGGCCTCATCAGAAGAGGATTGTCGTCGCAGCACCGCGTGACACCCACCGGTCCCACTAGTGCTGCGACCACTATCCCCCTGCCCGGCTATGCATTGCTGACACCTGAACGCAATCAAACCGAAATTGGATTACTATGGAGGGTTTTACGCAATCGTGCACGGTGGTACCCACCCGGCCGAATTTTGTGACAAATTTTCTACCACCAGTCAAAATCTTTAGAATACCAAAAAAAAAAAATATCATAGTAATAATTACCTACCGTTAGAGTATTTACTTTTAGCAGTGACCAGGGTATTGATTAATAATCGGGTAGGGACTAGGGACTAGCAAACCTAACTGAACAAATGCTAAGAAAAGCGCAAAGAAAGTTCTGGATTTAACACGGTTGATGGTATTGAAAACTTATTATTATTATTCCCTTTATTACAATTAAAATACATATAAGTTATATTTTCAAATACATTCCATATAAAAATAAAACAAATATATTTAAAAATATAAAAAATAGTGGCCCACCGGCATCGGGTACAGGGACCAAGATACCGGTGGTTAGGGCTCCAGAGAAAGGAACCTCCTCACAATACGTGCCGTATCGAGGAGTACCGCTTTCTGCATCAAATCTTGATCCAACTGCCTAACGCGAGCCTCTTTAGATGTTGGTCGAGGCTCTTGGCAATCAGCCGTGAACCGATACGACTATCGGAACAATAATTGCTGAATCCACATCCCACATGTCGACAATCTCGTGAGCCAAGTCCAAATATTTTATTTGTTTGTCTTTTTCGGCTTTCACGAGATTGTCATCATGGGGGATGGTGATGTCAACAATTATTGCGAGACGCTCTGATCGATCAATCACCACTATATCAGGCTTATTGGCTACAATAGTCCTGTCAGTGATGATTGATCGATCCCAGTACAACGTGACACGACCATTATCAAGAACTGGGTCGGGCACATACCTGTAATACGGTACCTCCGAATCTACAAGATCATACTTCAGAGCAAGTTGTTAATGAACGATTCTGGCCACTTGGTTGTGTCTATGCAAATATTCTCCGTTGGCAAGACGAGAACAACCAGAGATAATATATCTTAGGGATTCTCCGGGACGGTGACACGCCCGACATATGTCAATCGTGCCGTCCATAAGGATATACCTCCGATAGTTATTCGTCATGACAACTTCATCTGTAATTGCACTAGACAAATCCTTCGGATTCCCCAAAGAGATCACCGAAGTGTAGCCAGAACACTGATACTTTTATATCTACGTCGGGCCCATTTAAGGCCCGATAAAAATGTCCATGCAGCTCTTTGCTCTTCCATATTTCCTTGCGATCAGCGATGCTAAGTATTACCGGTTTGTGCCAGTTCTCTTCAGCCAGAGCGAGAGGGGTCAGTCCGTTGTCTATTGCCACTACATCTTGGTGCACACCCACGTCAACGTGTAGGAAATATTCCCTAAGGTTGCATATCTCACGGTTGTGGAGAGTCTTGGCGTTTAAAAAACCGCGACCCCCATACTTCCGTGGGATATACAACCTCATTACTGACGAGCGTGGGTGGTGCATACGATTTGCAGTTAGCAACGTACGTACTTTCCTATCCAGGGCATCTAATTCGGTCTGAGTCCATCTTAGTATGCCAAAGGAGTATACTAAGTCTGGCATGACCCAACCGTTTTAGGCTCGTACCTTGTTGCCGCCCGATAAATGACTATTCAGTACTTTTCGCAACGTCTGTTTCATGGCAGCCTCAGTAATACCTAACGCTTGTGACATACCAAGATATTTATAGGTTTCAGTTGTGTAGAATCTGAAAGTTCAATTGTTTCAGATTCCACAACCCCACCCTTCTTAACATGCATGACTGTACATTTGTCTACACCAAACTCCATTCTGATAGAATTACTAAAGGTTTCGGTTTCCTTAAGTAATTCTACCAGGCGGGAGTCAGTGGTGGCAACCAATTTCAAGTCATCCATGTAAAGAAGATGGGATATAACTTGACCTCCTCTCCGCAACTGATAGCCTAGCCCTGAATTCTCCAGTATTGTACTGAGAAGATTCAGTGCTAGGCAAAACCATAACGGACTCAGGCTATCACCCTGGAATATACCCCTCTCGATCTTTATTGGTACACCATCCCCAAGGACCTGACGACACCCTGGAGAAAGAAGAACCGTTCTCCATTACCCCATACATGCCTTTAAGAAGGTGCATAGAGTTGTATCAATTTTATACAACTCCAGCAGCCTCAACAGCCATGTATGTGGCACGGAGTCGTAGGCTTTCTTATAGTCGATCCAGCATGTCGTCAGATTCCTTCGGTTACGGCGGACCTGTTGGCTAATGGCCATGTCAAAAATAAGGAGCTCCTTCGTACCACGTGCCCCACTTCTACATCCATTCTGAGAGATAGACATTATAGAGTTACTCTCTATGTGAGATGACAATTTAGCTGTCAGAATGGATGTAAGAAGTTTATACATTGTTGGTAAACAGGTTATTGGTCTATAATTTTTGGGGTACGTGGTACTACCTGATTTGTAGAGTAGGTGCGTTATGCCTGGGGTGTGTGTTGGGTAACCTCCTCGAGTGTTGCTCCGATTCCGATCCCGCTGCAGTCCGGGGGGAACGGAATCGGAGCGGCCGGTACACCCTGGGCGGCGGTCAATGGCTTCCCCTTCACCCCTTCATAGGGTTGACATTGATCGTCGGCCAATACCCAACGTGGCGGGAACACATCGCTCTCCGTACTCCTCTGCTTTCAGAGGAGACAGGATGAGCGATGCTGTTAGTGGTGAGATGGCCCTGGGTCAGCCGGGGTGCGAGGGATATGCTCTATGGGTAACCTTACACCCCGGCGTCTGAAGACCCGAGCAGGCGTGCGGTTTTAGTCGGTGCAAGCCCGACATAACCGCCCCCGCTGGCCGGCGGGGGGGTATCCGAAGGGATTTCCGCACGAAAAAAAAAAAAAAAAAAAAAAAGGTGCGTTATGCCTGTAGTCATAAAAGCTGGGAGCTATCCTGATTCGAGTGATGACTGGAACTGCGATGCCAGACAGGCATGTGAGCTGTGGAGCCATTTTAGCCAGAAATTGTGCAGTCCGTCCGGTCCCGCTGATTTCCAGTTTGGCAACGAACGGACTGCACTGGCAACATAATTTTCAGTGATTACGGTAAGTGCTCCAATGAATGAACCCTTAAGACAATTTTGAACTTTAAAAAATATTTGCATCTATATCAGGGCGGCTAATCCATAATGTTGCTATTGTTTGATATTCAAAATTTATTCAAGATTGAAAGGATCATATGTCATTAATATGTATAGCATAACATAAACATAACATAATAAGATATTTCACATTTTATGTAAAAATACCCAAAATCACCAGTAAATGAACCCCAAAATCCAGTGTATGAACACATAAAATTCCAGTTAATGAACATTAGACTCTTATCCAAATCTAGCTCATTTAGTAATCGAGCAAATAGTTTTTCTAATTTATGTTTTTTTTAAATATCACAGTGAATATAACTAAGTGGCTGAGGGATGAAATTGATGTATAGAAACCCAGTGGTGGCGTAAAATGGCTTATAGTATCATAAGGACATATCGTAAAAGGAAAAGCAGTTGAACCAGAAAATAAGTTTTATTTGAATCTAGACTCATCATAATCACAGTTATATAAATCACAGAGCAGTCAACATATATCAGTCTAAAATATCACTTAGCAACTTGCCATGGTCTAATCTAAAGAATCAAAACAAACTCCAGTCAGGAATCATCATTAGTTATAAAGAAAGACATAATTAACCAACATAAAGAATACTGTGAAGCAAATGGTCTACACCTAATTATATAAAGGAAACTTATCCAAAGTAAACCTTGAGTAAACTCTAATCAACCATGCGTTATTTATCAGAAATATGATACTTTTATCACTTCAGGATTGGAACAGTGACGTAAAAGCTTTTAAATATAATTAACAAACTTAAACAAATACTATAAATCAAATAGTTATTATAACGACATAAGGGAAGCTACTTCACCACAACTTCACTACAACTTGAAATTATTTTGCATCAACTATTCCTAGAACAACCTAATGTAAGTGAAAAACACTGCTGACACCATCCACCCATTATCAGAACGGCCAATATACCAATCATCTGGAAAGTTCTGAACTACTCCTCCATTCTTTTATAAGGTTACAAAACAAAGGGAGGAACATCAGTTCCATCAGCCGAAAATGTACATAAGACTGTGATTGATTCTTTTTCTTTCCCGCTGGCGATTTCATATATATTTCTGTAGTTTTTTAGATCCAAGATTAACCCTGTTCTTAAACAAGTCATAACACCAGTTTCATCAGAATTGAAAATACGAATTGGGTCATTTTTAATGTCTAATGCATTTCCTTCCACTAGAAACCTATCTAATTCAGCAAACCAATTTCTGATGGCTTCTTCTGTAACCGCTGCCCTTGCTGTCGATTTTATTTCAGCATCTCTTTTAGTTACTTCGGGATGCCTCCGCAAAAACAATTCTAGGCATTTTTTCCCCGGTCGGTCATTTTTGAATTTATCATCTCTTTGATTTTGTTTTAAGAATGTTTCTACCGTATCAAAACCTCTTCAGGGTGCATTGGGAACCCAAGTTTAGCTTTCGCCAAAATCCAGTCGGCAAGCGCTTTCTCCTCGTCTAAAGTTAATTCTGTTGATGGACCCATTTTGCGTTGCCATGGTACTTTATTATTTAATTTATTGTTCAAAGTAGATTTAGGTATGCCGTATAATTTGCTAGCTTTATTCAACGTCAAATCTTTATTATTTAAGCGAGTGAGAGCTTCTTCTAACTGCGTTTGAGTGTAACGAAATCTTTCGTATTTTTTGGGATTAGATTCCATGATGAACTAAAAAGAGAGAAAACTATAATGAAAATTGAGAAAATAAATGATTTTTCTAGCTATTAGGTACTAAAATGAATATAATAATCTGATAATTGCTTGAAATTAACATAAAACATAACACAGTTCATTCATTGGTTTCAAATAACCAGTATATGAACACATGATTATTTCTGTAGTTCATTCATTAGTTTTTAGAAACTAGTAAATGAACATAGTTGTCCGAATACTGGCCAAAAGATTGACAATCCTTTAATAAGCCTTCCTACAAAAAATTAACTAATTCCCATAACATTAAGAATCAAAATTAGCTAGAAGTAACAAAACAGCCTATACCTAATGAATGAACCCCCGTTCATTCACCAAATTAATTGCACTTTCATTATCCAGTCCTCGAACATGCTTTTATATTGTTAAAACTCATGAAATTACAAACAAATTGCTTTCTATCCAGTAAAATAACTATCGATACATCTTATTTGGAACATTTAATTTCTCAGACTCGCATGTAACATGTACAACATGAATATCAAAATGATCTGTCTTACCTGAGTTCTAACTTCTGGCTCATATAAAAACGTAACACAGCACAACACGTGCACTTTAAACAGTGCCCATTTTGAAACTATGTATAACAAAGCAATGTTAGCGTGACCAGTACACGTTAGATAATGTGGTCAATCCTAAAAAAAATACAATGTCTGGTAGAAATATTTATTTTTCTTAATTTTATGAAAAAAGTCTCTTTTGTTCATTCACCGGTGGGTGTTCATTCACTGGTGCACTTACCCTACTATTGGCTCCATTGCTTGTATTGACTCACATGACTGCCTAACATCCCGCATCCATTCACCCTCTGTATGACTAACAGGCACCGACCAAATACTGCGCCAGAATGAACTGGTGGCTTTAGCATTCGGCCGGCACATATTAGCCATATCTGAATTAGGTTGCTCCCATCTTCTATAAACCCACCTCTCATCTCTTTGGAACGAACGATTCAGAGCATATCTATCCACTCTCTTCTTTATAACGTCGTATACGGTTTACCCACGCATAAACTTTCTGCTTCAGGAAGTCAATGCGCTCTGTCACTCGTAGCATATATTCACGAGGACTAACATCAGTTTCCGAAAATGCACGAGTCACAAGTCACAAGTCAACGAGTCTCAGGCGTGTATTGCCCGACCTGAAGCAGCACAGCTTGCCAATGAGTGCCCTAGTCTCCGCGATACGACGCTCAATTCTGCATTGCCAGCCAGGCACGGCAGATTTAGGTCGAGTAGCTGTCTCAGTTCCTGAGAATTTCACGCCAGCTACTCGACATACCGCGTGACCGCCGCACAATACAGAATTGAGTGTGTATCGGTAAAGGTCGACACTGGAGTCGAAATATGTTGGCAATATCGAGTCCAGGGCACACACTAGCGCTATGTTTTTTCTATGCGTAGGCAAACGTGGTAGACGCGGTCTGTTGTTGTTACAAGTGGATCGAAACTCGTGAATTGCAAGCTCCAAAGCGCTCCTTAAATTATCATTGTAAGTATTGACTACTTACGGTTATAGCCCCGTCATCCGTTACTTCATCATCAGGGGCAGCCTTTGGTGTTTCACTAGTAATAGTATGTCCCACAGGTCGTGGACCACAGGAGGGGTGACGAGGCTACACTGCACGTCTGAGCGAAGTCTCTCAAGTATGGCGTCATTCAACAAGCGACAGCGTTGTATGGCCCGCACTTGATCCGACAGGCGTTGTGCCGAAACGTTGATTATTATTATTATTAGATTTATTGCGGTAACATTTGAAGTGGACGAAACTTCTATAGGTATTGCATGACGTTTTGATCGAATTACACAAACTGTGGTCACCCACCCTAAATGTAACCGCGACTGCAAACCACTTATATTTTATTGAAAATTTCTACTTCGCCACGAAAATTTAAAAAGAACTCCAAATAATTGACAGATTAGTCCTGAGTGACTTGCCGTGGTATGGCATTCAGTGTGGGTGTGGCATTAAAGAAAGGTCGATGACCTAACGTTGAACGTCAAAGATAGAATGCAAATTCATATGATTTGAAAGCATAATGTTCTCTGAATACTAAATAATACGACATTTAATAGCGACAATTTGGTAATAATGTAACGCGTAAATGTCTGCCGAAATCACACTAACGACACATCGAGACGAAGATTTATAACTAACAAATGATAACTCCATAGTGTTATATCATAATTTATCTTAAACAGCAGTTTGCTATTTTAAATAACCACGAATGTAATTTTCGAAACAAATTAAAATTATTTGAGGCGAATAACCGTGACCAATTGTATTATTAGAGAGCTGGAATTCCAATAAAATATCTTTGTCCAGGAAACATTAAATTGAAAAGATAATATTTAAAAATACAAGAGCGGGAAGGAAAACAAGATGGCAATTTCAAATATTTATTACAATGAAGACCTTTACATCATGTTATTATAAACCAGGTACAATGTTTATAATTTATTATTATTATTTCTATCCTGCGAGGGCTGCAATTGGTTGTGTAGATTATATTGTCAATTTTAAGTTTCTATGCGTTGGGAATCAAGATGTATGTTATTTCAGCTGAAGTAAACAATATATTTGACATGGCCAAGAGAATGCCCTGTACTTGCTACATTTTAACAGAAAATAATGTGGTTTTTTTTCGAAGGTTCTTTGTCGGTGGTATAATTTCTACTAACGTTGTAGTAGAACGCAAGAGCTGTATAAGATTTCATCATTTCCACAGAATTTGTAACTGTTTTATATCAGTGCCTACCACAAAGCATAATGCCAAATATGCTAGTTATTTTGCACTATGCTTTGTTGTGGTACCTATATGATTTTGAAACTATTTTCATAATAAAAAATATCTCTTAAAATTTTTAAATTTACCACTACGAAACAATAATTGACGATAATGTGTACAGATATAAAATTTATATCAAATCTTTGACATGCACCGACATCAGATGTTCCGTGTTCCTGTTATGAAATTAGAGACAGAAGTTGGAACTATACAGTGGCCGCTGCCTCATATGTGTGCACGCATTACCTAGTTTTGTGCAAATGGTATGTATTTTTGCACGAAATCTGCCTGGGTGCACGCGCAGATGTAGTGGACGGCCATACCTATGTAGGTCTTGTTTTCTGTCTACGTACATACATTTCGGGTTATTTAAGGTAAGTCGGTACCTAGTAAATTAATGCTGTCGATTCTTTGTGTATTTTTAGTTTATAGTAGGTACAACGCTGATAAATAACGTTTTATAAGTAATCAATGAAAACTTTACATTATTTAGTTGCAGTTATTCGGAAACAGAAATTACATTATGTACATTAGGTACCTAAATCGTTCGATAACGAACTACAAAAAAAACATCAAATTTAAAAAAAGAGCAAATTAAATAATATTGCAACTCTTATTAAAAAAAATACTATAATTCAATTACAGTCCTATGTTGCATGTCAAGTAACAAGTTGGCAAAGCAGATTTGCTTGTAGTGGGGCATTCTCAGATCCCACAAATTAAAAAAAAATCTAGAAGTTACAAACACGCCCATTTAGCTACACTTATTTTCTGCAACCATGCTGTCTTGATTTCCAACGTTGAAATAGTTCTGAAATGTTACGGCCTATTCAAACAGTCATTTTTTATTCCAACAAAAGCGTAACAAAAATAGATCATTTCAATAAAATACCATACGATTTCTAAAAATATTTTTCCTTTAAGACTCAATCCTCTACTTTTTTTACTGAATTATAAGGCCACTAAGCATTTTACGAAAATTACGTATAAGTTTACGTATAATTGTTTTTTTTTTTATATTTTTGCTACGAGTGATAAAATATTATTCAATCCCTTTTTATATAGTAACAATATATAAACATATTTTGATCGAAAAACATAAAAATGTAGATACAGAACTACAATAGATTCGCTATAAAGAATGTGGTTACCTACTTGCTATGTATTCACAACTATGAAGGTAGTACCTATGAAGGTATGTATATAATCTACATAATATGTTATCATAGCTTTACTAGAGATGAATGTTGTAACTATGATAATATAATTTATCACTCATAATAACAGTTCGCTGCAGCCATTTTTTTTATTATTCGAAATTTAACAGATTTAAATGCACAAAATAAAAATTAGACAATAATATTATGTATTTGGTATTACACAACATAATTCCGTTTTTATAAAAATAAAAATATAGGAATGAGTTAGACTCATTATTATTAAGAACCATAAAAACTGGGGGTAAGTATATGACAATTTAACAATTATGCGAAGATATTCCCCAAATAAAGATACAAAGGTAAACACTTATAGTGTTGCAAAACAGATAGAATTTTATCGTCATTTGACATCTGTTAACTATAAACTGTTAAATAAATAAATACAGGTAAATGAACTTTAATATTAAATATTCAACTTACATGACAACAAAAACGGCCGTATATGGTAGTCTTTGATATGTTAACTATTTAATAATTATTTTACAATCTAAAAAAACATTATAAAAATATATTGCATTGTGTCGTTGTATATTTATGTATCATTAATATAGTATGAGGAAAAATGGTGTGCATAGATTTCATCTAATTAGGTCAGAGAGCTTAATCATGCAATTTCAATGTTTTTATTTAAAATATTTATTTCAAATATCACATTATAATTTATTCATATAACAGTGTAACCGCATGACTATGCAATATTCGAACAAATTCGAAGACTTTTAATCAACTTTTCACAATAGATCGACTTAGAATCAGATGAAATCGTATGCATTCTATACTGTATGTTTTGTACTTATTGGCTTGCACCAATTTCTGTTAATTCTATTGTTTTCAAATTGCTAAAATATCACTCAATTACTGCCCTATTTGAGAATATAATGTACTGCTATTGTATATGACTAGTGGTATAAGGGTGTAGACTGATGAAAAAATCGGTACTCAAAATCGGCTTTGTAATTTATAAATTTTTAGACCATCGTAAGTTTCTTGCATGGAACATTAACATGAGGATGATTAATTTAATAAGTTATTAGAAATTCCAGCAGTATCTTCATTTTACTAGACGCTCATCAATATACCCGAAGAGTTATGTACCTGTATTAAAATAAGAGCTATCTATGAAAAGCAGTTCAGAATTATACACGGCTTTGGAAAATAATTCCTGTATAAACAGAAAATTAAAAAAAAGTTCAGTCTACATCCTCGGGAAGGATTTAGCAAAAATGTTTCTGATAAATACATACAACAGTCAAAAATCTTAAACATAAACAGTTTCGTATAAATTGTACTTATAAAAACATTTTTGCGGAAATCTTTTCTGATATCTGTATAAAAGAAATATGTATAATCATCGATATACAAAATACATAAAATTTCTTATTTTTACTTACATCAAATGTGCGATAGGAAAAAGTTCCTAACATTATTATATATAAAAAAAAATATTTTTATGTTTTTCTTGCATTAACTTAAAATTCCAGATCTTTTGAATTTTTACTGAACTTTAAATATATTCATCCAACATTGAATTCAAAGTTAACTCTTGAAGAGCATAATAAAATAAAAAGCAAAATTAAAAATAATCATACATATTTAACTTGTATATCAATAAAGATTTCGATATGCAGCACACACTTACATTAAATTAAGACAACATGGTGTTATATTTGATCAACCAGAACTCTGTGGTCGTGTATTTCTCAAATAGAAAAGAAACTAACTTTCTCACTAACCTAACATAGTACAATTAAAATTCTAGAAGTAAGAATAAGTTGCATTTGAGGTAGATTAAATTTTTTACAGTCCTATTAACCTAATAGATTAGAATTATTCACATAATATACTACTACTTAACAAGCGTGTATAACATTATCTCACCTTATACTCTCCTTGCATTACTAGACGCCAAACATTGACCATTATTATTAAAACCTTTAAATTACCGAAAATATTTAATCTAACATTTACTTATAACATGTTAACATGTCAGAAATTAGACGTTTTTGCAAGTACCCCAGAGCGCTATCGTTTTCTGGTAGATTTAAACATTTGGCGCAACAAAAAATTATGAAGAGGACAGCTTTCCAAATTAAGTGATCAAATTGAATTATTTCTGAATAGAAAAACATAATCGAAAAAAAAATTTACAGTAGTCGTTATGCGATACGCATTACTTCCAAGCCACAAACTTAACAAACCTTATAGAAAAATACGTACAAGTAGGCAGGTAGGTAGATTTTTTTTGTTCATAGAAGTTAAAACATAGAAATAGTGATCCCACTAGAAACATCTACATTACAGATTTTCAGAACCACCTTTTTACAAAATCCTGAAGGTACCTACGTAATTAGTCTAAAGCAGTACAGAATAAGCCACTCACGTCTAGTGACATTGTCCTGCAGGTATCTCACACCGTTTTGGCAGCAAATACTTATAGCGCAATGATTTGATCGGATCGGACGTAGATATTTTAAAGAAGTTGTCATAGGAACTGCCGTGAGATTCAAAAAGATTGTCTCGTCAATGTAAAATATTAAAGCCGTTGCAGATGGTGCTTGCCGAAACCTAACATAAAGGCTGGCGTCCCACAACACTCGGTATAAATACTGTTGTTTCGGCTTATCAGTGATACGCTCGACAATATTTGCGCGTTGACAAAAACGTATCAAAAATTCTTGAGGTCACAACTTCCGCCTGAAATAAAAAGGACTATTCCAAGTAACTCAGATTTGTGTAACCAAGGGTCGGAGGCTAAGTGACCCCGACTTGTTACTCACTCCAAGGGTATAGGGATCATTAAGTTTTGTAGTCACCCCTTCGCAAATGTGCCTCGTTTGATTCAACCCTCCTTTGTTAAGCTAAACAAGTCAAGTGACAACTGTTATTGCAGTGCAGTGCAGTCAAGGATGTGGCGGAATTACCTTATACATCAAGTTAGTGTTTGAAAAGACCATTCTAGTCAAAAAGCAAAAAAATTACATGGCTGTAGAACAAGGCTACTTGCGACTTTTTTAATGCATGTTCGGTGAGCCTGCCTAAACAGTTTTGATGGTCAATGTCTTTAAAGACAATGACGTTTAGGGGTGATTGCATAGTTAAATTATTAATAATCTTGCAATAAGACGATGCCAAAGTAACTTTTACCCTCCAGGTAGGGACAGGAAACAAGGGATAGAGAAAGTTATATTGCTATTGTAGGGTAAACTGCTCCTCACATACCTAATTATTTTCAAAAACTTTCATTGCGGAAGTCTTCATGAAAGAAAGATAAAAAGTTTAGTGGGTGCTCTGCGCGAGATTGTCTAGCGTTAGAACGATACATAAGATACGACTACTGCAGACATCAAGTGTAAAGAAATGATTCTCAAATGGTGTATCAGGATTATCATATGGTGTTCCTAGAAATGAAAAGGCAAAGCGATCATAAGCACGAAACAGGTACCTGTGATAAAGATGCGGCATTGAACGTTTAGGACAAATAAGCCCTGAGGGAGGTCTCTGATACAAAATACCAAGAAAAGTAAGTTAACCGTTGAAGTAGGTAGTTATAAACGCGATAGCGCTCCAGAAGTAAGTTACTTTAAACAATAAGCAGAGTACAACTTGCGATATAACATAATTTTATTTCCATGGTTCAAACACGGAAATAAAAATATAAGCTTTGTGTATTTACACAGGATTAGTAACTTTTTTGATAGGTCCAGTTCAATTAACTAAATTGATGTTTTGGGGTTGAATATAATAAAAAAAAAAGATATGATAGATAGGTAGGCCGAGAATATACCTACAAAAGAAATTGAAAAGTAGTCAGAAAATTAGAACAACTAAGCCTCGATATCCTCCGAAAAGGTAGAATGTGAAATCAGAAGAGGGAAAAGTCGAAGAATCATGATTTAAAATTAATGAGAAAGGGTAACCTGCACCTTTTTGTTATATAGCAAGTTGTATACCAGCTAATGTTTATGCTGTCTGTATAAAAATGCAAGGCACCTAATACCGACTATAATGTCCTTCCATTTCAGTCAAAGGTTGGATTCTCACTGATGTAACATCTACCATCTGACACTCTTATACATCACTAAACGAATTACATAATTTGGCGCCTTATTTTAAAACGTATGCCAAGAACACTATTCCTCTGGAGTGAAGTTTCGAAAATTATTTTGTACTTGTGAGTTTTTTTTGTTTAACTAAAGTTGCTATTATGAATGATCCTCTTAACTATGAACGCGAGCTAATGGAATTTAGATTTTCATCATTATATGAAATGTTCAGTGACATTCAAACATCGACAATCCTATCACTTTTGGCACAATTTTGTCATAATGAAATCTAAATAACACTGTACATTACGTTTGAACACGAATTCGTTCACTTCGCTCATCAGACGCATTCAATTTGTATTGATTATATATTATTCTATAAGGAAGCATAAGTGCCTCTGAGGTATATTGATCATTTTTATATTGCCTTGTTTCTAACTCAATTCTGCGGAGTTTTAAGGACTTTAATATCATTCTGTAAATTAGAATGAAATGGAACCCTGTTTTCATACAATATGGAAAGCCTTTGATTGTATAACTCTGTTATGAACACTTAGCACTTACAAATAAAAGATGATATTTCAATCTAGATATAGACAGATCTGATGTTATCTACTCCAGCAGAACAGACATCCATTTTATAGATTCGCAAGGAATGCTCTCTGTTGTATTACAATATCGCGTCAAAAGCAGCAAGCCTCTCTAAAACATATTATAATAGCCTACTGCTTCCAAGAGCCATACACCCTGTTTGTATTCTGCTTACTACACGAATGTCGCGAACGACCACCGCCTCAACTAAGCACTAACTGTATTCCACCTAACAGCTCACAGAGTTGGTCCCAATTATACTCCATAAACGTCATACATGTACGCTATAAATAAAAAATATATAATTCCGAAAGTACATACACGACTAGATCACATATTCATGTAGAATTCGGAAGTAATTTTGGTATACCTGAGACATACAAATATACAATTTTGGCAATATAAGCTAGGGAACTCGCACCCTCTAGCTTGTGTACCTATCGTTAAAAAGTGAAAATAAATCAAGTCCAAAAAATTACAATTCGAATTACTAACTGCACTCAACTCGACTATTTACAGCTTAGATCAACCTTACCTAATGAGGTAGTTTGGTATTCACATAAGCTAAATGCAGGAATCTCACCTTTATACCCCTACACCATCTACCATATAATCTTATATAATAGTATTCGACTCCAAGAGATACGGATAGATGCCACTCAAGTGTAAATAGCATGGAGGGTGTGGATGAGGCGAGGTTAGTGTGGCGGGGGTGGCGGTGGCGGCGGCTTAGGGCTCTGTGCTGTTTGAAACGCCTGCGTGAATGCCGGTAACCTCTGCTGGACTCGACCTTCCTCGCCTGTATAAGTTGGTTCACTCTCCTCTAGTAGCCCCAGCATTTGGCTTGACAAACCAGAGGGCCCCTCACCCGGATCCATTAACAAAGACTCCACATTTGCTTGATGTAGCAAATGTGCCTCTATTGGGTCAGACAGCTCCTCTGTTGTCATATAAGGCAAGTCGGGCGAAGTCTGAGAGTATGGTGGAGCCACCATATACATCATTGGGTACTCGACAGGTAGCAATGAGCAACTTGGGGACTCAGGTTCCTCTATTTTTATTTCTGGCATTATGGTCTCCTCTAGCTTAATTTCTATAGGCTCCACTTTGATATCAAGTTCTGGTGCAATTTCTACTACAATGTCTGTAGAAGGCAGTCTGGTTGGACCCCCCTCTGATGTACTCTCTTTGGGTGAAGGTGGATTCCATATACTAAATTCTGTTCCTTCTATTGGGTACTCAGTATAGGTCTCCTCAAATGCAGAGGCCTCTGGAGGTGGCTCACTGGATGTTCCGACAGCTGCAGATTTCCAAGATTCATCTGGATGAGCATTTTTGACATGCCTGACCAGATGATCTTTACGTCCAAATTTTTGGGGGCAATAGGGACAAAGAAAATCACGCCTACCAGTGTGTACAACCTGGTGCCGCCTTACATCCTTAGCAGTAAAGAACTTTCGACCACAATAATTGCATGTAAACTTCTTATCGGAATCATTCTTAACAGTACGACTACCTGTGTGAACTTTTAGATGATAAACTATTTCCTGCCGAGTGCTGAAAGTCATATCACATATTTTACACTGTAGGTTGCCCTCTTCGGCTGAATGTAAAGCTGCATGTTTGCGATAACTCAGATGGGATGTGTAAGATTTCCTACAGTCTGGTTTTTCACAGGTGTACAGCTTTTTTACTGGATTGTGCACTCTAACATGATTAGTGAGATGATCCTTACGGTTAAAAGTCTTACCACATACAGCACATGCAAAGGCTCGAGACTCACTGTGTATAAGATTATGACGCACAAGCTTGAACTTGGAGTTGAAACGCTTGTCGCACAAATCACAGGAGAATGGTAGCTCACCGGTATGAGAGAGGACATGCTGGCTGAGCTTACCAGGACTGGAGAAACGCTTTTCGCAAGTGTCACAAACATGGCGCTTGGTATGGTCGCGGCGCGTGCGGGGCTCAGGCGCGGGCGGCGCCGATGTACCGGCGCCACCGGCGCCGCCCTCACTCTCCCTCGGCCTGCGCGGCAGCGTGGGTATGCGACGAGCAATCTTTACCGTACGGAACAACTGCTTGATGCCGCTGGGCCCAGAGGCGCCAAGCGTCACGTAATGCAGCTTCGTGGGCAGCTGCGATGCAGGCGGCGCTATGAACGTCTTCTGCGGGGCGGCCTCGCGTTCCCCGCTCGGCTCCTCTTTGAACTCGGAGCCGCCCTCCTCGCCTTCCTTAGGGTTCGGTGGCGGGCTGGCCATCTCGCGGACATTTTTGACGCGCTTTCCCTATATCGCCGCTTGTTTAACACGCGTCGTGCTCGTATCTGCTCCGCGTTGACGCTGCCTCGTCGCGATGGCAGAAAACATTTCTGTCACATTGACGGTCTGGAAGCCCTTTTTCGTATTCGTGTCACATGGTTCTCGTGGAATTTCACAGCTCTACAGTCGAATATAGGGTCGCGATGGATTGCACACGCGTCCCTAAGATCGCATTCGGCTTAAAAAACTAGTTATAGAATGAAAAAGGATGAAAAAATTACTTTTTATAGAGAAATACGTAGCGCTTGACATCGAAATCACGAAATGTCAAAATAATGAAATGAAGCCAAAAGCCATGTCAAAAAAAGTCCGCCGAATCGTCAGCTGTGGTCCATTGACCTACATCGAGTGCTTTCAGAACCACTACATTACAAATTAATTTCAGGACATTACTACTGAAATCGTCAGAACAATTTTACTAAATATTTCACTATGTTAATCGATTTGACTCTAAGAACACAACAACCTTTACAGGAGATATTCGGGTAGATATTATTTTTTTATTTTAATTTAAATTTAGTCGCTATGCTCTAAAAAGAACATTGCGAAGTCCTGGAACGCAACACCACAATACGTGCAGTCATCACATTTTGTAATTTAAATATGAAATAAGTACGCAAGTTAATTATGTAATTTTTGTCAATATAAGTATTATTGTGATGCCTAAGATTGGTTAATAGAGTTCCACGAATGAGACTCTACTTCCCACACATCTCTTCTAGTCTGAGCCGCTAGAGTAGGTAACAACCTAGTTTAAAACTATATGTTTGATTTCATAATATATGACACATTTAACATGGTTACAAGGTACGCAAGTGGACAATTAAGTGACTACTGAGACCGTCGTAGTTTTATTTTTAAGAAAATAATGGTGCTGGTGCCTATTGCCTGACTAGGCTGCTCTCCTGCTACGGCACTAACTTGACCTTGGACCTAATTATCAAAAACCTTTCTAAAACAGTGAGTCTCATTATCATAATCTTTCGTTCCTGATTTCCTGATCCACTTTTATTTGAGGTCAGTGCAACATGAAGGTATTCACCCAGTCTCATCCTAGATTCCTTTTAAAATCTCAGCTTCCTTCTGGTCATAATCTTTCACATAGTCCCACGACTCTTCATCTCTTCCATCTTAGGTAAGGTTAAACTAGGCATTTTTAACTATTTCAGAAAGGAACTAATGAGCTTCCACCACAGCCACAGCTCTCTTAGTGACGTGCTTTACAGCTCTATACTTGTCGCGGTCTTCAGGATATTTGGACACTTATCACTTTTTGACGAGGGCTTTCTTCACACTAGTCTCTCTCTGGATTGGGTTGTTCCACTACTAAGTATCCTTGTCACATTTGGTGGTGGTTCACCCTTAAACATGCCAAGCACCGCCTTCGCGGCTCCAAGAATAGCTGCCTGAATCTTGTCCTTGCCCAGCAGTCTGAAACATATTCGCTTTCAGCATCGAAGCACTTGTCACCATGTCACAATAGTGGAACAAACTTCTAGGATGTAATTTCATCAAGCAGCCACCACTTGATTCAGCTCTGGCAATGCTCGACGCGTTTATCATGGACTTCACACAGAGGTCCATGACAAGGAGACAATGTTGTTCAGTGAGGCTTTCGCTAGATATAATTTTGCAGTTGGCCACGTTGCTGATGTTGTGTCTCCTAGTGATTAGGAAATCAATCTGAGTAGTGTTCCCCCCGCTCACGAGGGTGATAAGATGTTCCTATTTCTTTTTTAAATCCGAACATCTTATCATTCTTCTTTATTATATAAAGTAGTGAAGATGTGGAACAAATTACCTAAAAGTATTATGACTGTCCCATCTGTGAACAGTTTTCAATCTCGCCTAGACGAATGGCTGAAATCTAACAATTAAGCTATTTGAACACTGTGATATGAACATACCAGCAAATTGCTGCTCGTTCATTATTATATAATAATAATAAATGGAAAATGGTCAGAAGCGCTTTGCCGAGTCGGTTCCGACTAACACAGGTGCTTTCCGGGCACGGCTGCTTCGGAAAGTACCTGTTCAATGTGGCTAGGAGGAAATCGAGTCGCCACTCACTGCGAGTGCAGCTAGGACTCGGCGCAACAAACGCTTGCGATCTGCCCAGCTTGGGAGTCGCAGTCATTAGTAGTAACCTCTCGCTGGTGGCCACTACATTAACTGGTGGTCACTACATTAACTGGTGGTAGAAATTTGATGACACAAATTTGTCACAAAATTCGGCCGGGTAGGTACCACCGTGCATGATTGCGAAAAACCCTCCATAGTAATCCAATTTCGGTTTGATTGCGTTCAGGGGTCAGCAAATGCATAGCCGGGCAGGGGGATTGTAGTCGCAGCACTAGTGGAACCGGCGGGTGTCACGCGGTGCTGCGACGACAATCCTCTTCGGATGAGGCCGTCAAGCTGAGTGCCACCATTGGTGCAACATTGTACGTGACCCTCTTTCCTGAAACTTTACCTTCAGCTTACCAGGCGAGGTGAAGTCAAATTGACGTGTCCTAAATATAAAAAAAAAAAAACATCTGATCCATAGCCGCTAGTAACAGGAATTTCACCGCGGCCGCAACGTTCTGCGGGGAAGTTATCACGCAGATGGAAGGCGCGGAGCGGATCGGGGATGTAGATCCCGCTGATCCGATCTGCCACCGGTGAACTAGCGCCTCATGCCGCCCTGAGTGTGGCTGTATCTGCCACACACCCGTCGTTCTAGCCACCCGCGAAGAGGTAACGTCCGTGTGAGCCTGGACGTCACCTGATTGAGAGTTTTATGGTGCAGGTGCCCGTGATAAACTGCGGGCACGCGCTAGGGGAAGTCACCATGGAAGTATTATGATGCCCGGGCTTAAGAATTCATGCAGGTTAATACTGGCATGCCTCAGGGGTACGTCCTATCACCCACTCTTTTTCTTTTGCATATCAATGATATGCTGTCTATCGGCAGTATACATTGCCATGCAGACGGCAGCAACTTGTCACTGAGCTCAACTGGGTCCTGGCCCGCATTTCCTAATGGGGATTAGAGAACTTGATTGAGTCAATGCCAAGAAAACGCAGGTGTGCACGTTTACAGCTAAGGTATCCTTCTTCGTTCCTCTCCCAACTCTTCAGAACACATCATTACCACTACAAAACCACATTAACATGCTCGGAATGGATGTTCGCTGCAAACTGAACAACAGAAACTACATCGAAAGCTTCATTAAGATGGCTTCACGACCGGTGAACCACTTCAGTGGTGCCTTTGCCACAGATTCGCTCCTGCATGGGATACTGTTCTCATCTCTGGGTTGGCTCTGTACAGTAGGTAGGCACCTACTTATTAGACGCTCTCGACAGATTGCAGCGGTGTGCGTAGTGAGGAGTCCTGAGGTCCCCTACTTTTATTACTACTGAGAACCACTACAGTTGCGTAAAGACATTGCCTCACTGGCTGTATTTTACCGCCTCTACCTCGGCGAGTTTTCTAGTGAGTTTTTTCAGCTAATCCCATAGTATCCCTTCCTATCCAGAACAACACGTGTAGAACTGCGGTGTCACTCGCATATGGTAACAACAATACGGTCTCGAATCAAGCGGTTCGGTACTTCCTTTCTTTGTCACACGATAAAGAACTGGAATGCTCTACCCTCTATTTCCTTCTTCTTACAATCACGGTTTTTTTAAGCGGACCGCGAAAAAGTATCTGTCTACGCCGTCAAGGTAGGGACATCTCTTGTATACTCTTTGGTTGGGACTATCATTATAGGATCGATAGTATCTGGAATGGTGGCCCAAATTTTCTGGACTTCACCCTAGCTTCTTACCATCCAGCAGGTTGTAGTCGATTGACGGGCTAAATATTTAAAAAAGGTATTAATTAAACCGGGTTAAACGCTACAAAGCCCTATGCCCAAACTAATGACATGGGGCGTCAAAAAATTTCTTAATTCTTAAATTTACTCTCTGTCTGTCTGCTAACCTAACTTTCGGAGTAAATGTTAATTTTTGTAAATTAAAGTAAAAACAGCTGTTGTGTATTTACTATTATTGATTCTAAGGCAGTAAATTCAAACAGGTAAGTTAAGATGTGAATCATTTGTATATTTGCCTATAGTAATATAATATTTTAACACGAAAACAACGATACCTAAATGTTTGCGAATTTTATAATGTATATTCTTTTAACTAATCTTTGTCAATGTCTGCCATAACAAAATTCTATAAGCTTCTTATCTCCTTTTTGTAACTTATCGTGTGAAGAATGCAAGTAAAGCACTTCGTATTGTGATCAATTCTAAATATAGATTATTTGCGTGAAACCAAATGGTTTCAAGTTTGGTCGATGTCCGTGGGTATATATTATTTAGAATTTATGTACAATTTGACTTAAGATTCTAATGTCTCCACGAAAATTGGTAAGATAACATTAAAAAGTTCAAAAATATGTCCAAAGAAGAAATATAGGTGCTCTTGTGCTATGATCTAAACTAGATTATAGTCAAGTTAGCTTTTTAAATGTGTCAACAAAGTAGAAGTGTATATTTAAATTACTGTATTGCAAACAAGATTGATAATGATTAAAATAGTACAAAGCTAACAAACAAATCTGTTGCATTGAGTGTTTTGGGCTCAATACCCAAATTGGAGAACTCTTTGTCTTATATATTAAATACTAACTGATCCTTCAACCATAACAAGAGCTGACCTGGCAAACATTATTCTGCACTATAAATTTATCAAAGAAATCTCACTTAAGTTTAAAAATGCAGATTGAAGTGATGCTTCATGTTTTGTGAATTATGACTTCAAATCAATGAACAATAGTTCATGTATAACTTTGGGCATATTAGGCTAATCTAATTGAAATTGGTGTAATATCCATTTGATTATAGATAATGTCAGAACAGCAAGTTGCCTCAGCACCTGCCTCGGCGGCAGCTTCTGCAACCAGTGTTGCTGATGAGCAACAGCGCTCCGGGAGCATCACGGCCGTAGGTTTGTTATTCTAATCTTTAATTACTTGGTTAAATTATTCATACAAGACTGCCAGTGTGACAATGGTGCTATAGCAACCCAATGGTTTGTTGAACCTTTGTTGCATTCGCAGCCAGATAATAGGTACTACTATATGAAATGTATCATTTTTTATGTTATAAGTGAAACATGTTATTGAGTTTTAGAATGGGTTGCCTTGTTCTTGCATTGCAGTTGATGTTATTAAATCTCTTTCTTCCTTTCTTTCTACTAGGTACATAATTTCTACTAAGTAGACCCTAGGTAAGGTACTAACGCACCCTAGTATCGAAAAGTAAAGAAAAATCTGGGTGAAGCTTAAGAATCTACGTAGTAACTCTTAAATTATCAGGTCAGGTTTTAATAAAAACAAGCAACCCTTCGCTTCGGTTTTGATGAGTTTTTAACTGAAGCCATTTTAATTTATACGTAATATATAGCCTATGTCTATGTAGATTCTTATCTTATTAATTTATTTACTTTCAGGAAGCCAGCAAGGCAGCCTGGCATCAGAAGAGAAAGTCTATGGCGGATGTGAGGGTCCTAATGCGATGTACGTGAAGCTCATCTCGTCTGATGGTCACGAGTTCATCGTGAAGAGGGAACATGCACTTACTTCTGGCACTATCAAAGCGATGTTGAGCGGACCTGGCCAGTTTGCTGAGAATGAGGCTAATGAAGTTAACTTTAGGGAGATACCGTGAGTTATAGTATAGGATTTTGAATTATTTGTTGATTTAAGGTTGAACTACATCTGGCAGCACCAAACTGCACATTCCTGTGCTGCCATTTTTATAAATCACGGCTCTGAGTTATAGAAAAGGAAAGTTTCTCTCACTCAGAACCATTCACCATCAGCCATTTCCTAGAATGTGAGCCAAGCGTCCCGTGGTTTCGGCCACTTGCAGTCTACCAGTATTGATAAGCGCCGAGTCTCCGATTAGTTCCGGTACACTCAGGTCGGCACTGATTTTGTACATCATTATGGAACTCTGGCCTACTGTCTGCGCCGATTACCCGCGCATATCGGTTCCGATAATTGTTGGTAAATGGGCACAGTCTGCCTGCTTTCTATATACAGCCTTACAATACTTACAATTTGATACTCAAATTCAAATTATATCTATTGCAGCTCCCACGTGCTCCAGAAGGTGTGCATGTACTTCACATACAAGGTGCGCTACACGAATTCATCGACTGAAATCCCCGAGTTCCCTATTGCACCAGAGATTGCACTGGAGTTGCTCATGGCTGCCAACTTCTTAGACTGTTAGGCGGCAATTTTCCCTTGTGTACTTGGGTAATGGCGCTAGTGAGGCGTAAGATCACCTCACTCTACTGAGAGGTCGCTAAAAGTATGAACTTGAATTTATAAATCAACCTATCCATGGAATAAAGAAACTTCTGTTAAAGCAGCACTTTACAGAACAGCAATTTAGTGTCTGTCTTACACAAAACATGCTTCTAGCCTAGTGACTCTTTTCATGAACATTAAATTGAAAGCATTATTAAGTATGAGTAACATTAGCGACAAAATACAAAAAGTGATTTGAATACAAAATCACATGTAACTTTATTCTATGCATAGGAAGAAATATGTCTTTTTATATTAATTTATTACCTGGGTCACCTGGTTTTCCTCAGGGGATATTTTGCAGATTTTTGCCTGGCAGATTATATGATTTGTCTTTTTTGAATAGCGAATGGATATCGACTCTGTCTACATCTTAATATGTTACGACTGCTATACAATATAAACACTTAAATAAAGTTGACTATCTGTTGAACCTTTCTCGTATTACTAGCGCCAGAACCTGCCCTTTAATTGTCATACTTGGCAATGATGAGTATGATTTAACTGACTGTAACTAACAATTGCAAGTCTCGACATGACATAAGTGGATCTGTATACAACACTGTGTGCGTGAATTAGCAACTAGATTTCATTTATCTGTAGGACAAAACCAGAATGTACAGTTAGTAACAAATCAATTTCGTACATTGTAATTTACACATAACACTAGCTTTAAAAATCTTTCACAAAATTATAATAAAACAGGGATTTACGTTTTCTTAAACATATATGATTTATTTCAAAGTAAAGATCGATTATAAATTTGTTAGTGTTTAGCAACTTTTGTCAGTGACGTATGAAAGTCCCATATTCGTGATCTGTTAAACAATAGCTAACAACATTTATGGTTTTTTGACGCAAAAATAAAATATTCCTCCGTTCACCTAATGCATCCATATAGCTACGGCAGCTGAGCTTCTGTTCGAGGTTCCATCATCATCTCGAGAGTTTCATTTCGGTTGTGTTCAAAACTTCTACTTTGGAGCCCGGGGTTCGCTTTCCTACTGTTTTGCGTCCATTTCGCACGAAATTCAGCGTCCTTGCGACGTCAAGTTAGCATTTTATTAGACTTATTGTCCTACCGGGGCCCGGCTGAAGCACTCTTCTAATTTGTTTATGAATTTCCCTTGGTAATCCAAGGGAAATTCTTTACCCACGACTATGCACGGATTTACTAAATTAAGTAATCATAGTTAATTTAGTAAATCCGTGAATATCACCGCTGTATACTCGAAAGTCTACTTCAGGCAACAACTAGATCCTTGGTTAAGAGTTACTTTTTTGTGGGATTCAAGGCAGGTGAACATACCAGAGAAAAGTGAGGGTTAATATGCTGTCTTTATTTGTTACTTCCTTCTGTCTACTCCGGTAGGAATCAATGGTGAGAATGCAATTGGGATTATGGGTCCAATTATTAAATTTTAGAAAATTTCGAATTTATCTGATTTTAATATATTGTGTCAGTAACAAAAAATTTGAAATCATTTAGGCTGGATTTCAACAGTAAACATCCATGCAATTAAACTGAGTTCTCACGGTTTAGTTTAGTTTGCCTTGATCTCTTCTATTATTGGAGAAATCCCATCTCAGCGTAAGAGGATTTAACCATTTTTGCTACCAATGGAACTAATTTTATTTTTGTATCTGTTCATTTAGCTAAGTTGTACTAAAATAAACTTATGTAACCATACTTCCTATCAATCAATGTGAGTTTGACCGCTGATGGCTGGATGTAGCTGGTGTAGAATATTCCTGTATTCTTATACTACGCGTCAAAGTTGATGACCAGTTCCAAAAACGAAAATTTATAATATGGTTTATAACGGTTTACAAAAATAATGAACGTAATTGCAAATTACATAATACTGTTATACTCGTCTGTACAATGCGCAAGTTCCTACTCTACGAGTGTTTGGAGCGGTCATCAACTGTAAGCGGTCCTTCCAATGAAATTGCCGAAATTTTCTTACAAATTCATGAGTTCGTTATTCCTGTAATTTAATAGCTATTTCCATTATTTATATTTTATGTGAAAGTTGATTTCAGAATTTTACAACTCTGTATTAAATTTTGTTTTTATTGGCTGCTTGATAAATTAATTCGATCTTCAAAAACAGTACTTCCTAAATGCTATCCATTTTGATGATACATTTCGTATTACTTAACAGCTGTCAGTTTTCAAAAATGTAATAAAAGTTGCTGCTTGTTAGGTTAATGTTGTCTCATTCATACACAAAAAAAAATCATAAAATTTGGATTTGTCATTCCTAAAAAGAATGCAAAAATGTTAGTATTGAAAATTGGGTTTCCTCCAATTTCTTCAAGAAAAATGGCAATTTCATATGTAACGACCTAATATAATATTCATAACAAAATATTTTCGCCGGGATAGCCGAACAAAGACGCATGTGTAATGGATATCACTATGCACATACGTCTTAGTTCGACAAATTCGTCGTTTTGTGCGACGGTATCTTCTATGAACTTTATTACCATTTATGTTTTCAACTAGTCATTTCTACATTTAATAAACAATAATTTAGCATTCATCACGAGTCTTGAGCACATATTATAAGTAATTCTGCATTTGGTTTAACATGTATCGGAAAATAAATAATGAGTTTTACATTTGAGGAATAATAGGATTACAGTTAGGGCCTTTACTGACACGGCGCATATATTATAGCCGAATGTGCATTGCGATTGCTGAGCGTCTAATCGTATTGAATGCGCGTTTTCAGCTCGTTTAAATAAAGTTTGCAAAGGCCCTTAGCTCACAATTGGTGATGACTACTATACCTATGATACTACCTTGTCAGTGCTTGGTGTGAAAGTAGTGCAAAAATGTTCAATAAAAGTTGGCACATCAACGGATTTTAACATTTCTAGTTTAAAGGCCTACCTTTCTTCGTCATTATATCCAAGTACCTACCCACATCCTAACTGTGGGTTCAGAGATCTTACTAGATTCTTCTGAATATCAGAACAATTTGTTTTAGTTTACCATGCTATAGGCACGCTATTAGTTCACTGGCCGCCGATGTTGTAAACTCGTGGTTCCGACGGCTCACAAATAGGAGTATGAGCATAGGTCTAGTTTTTTTGAGGTGATCCTAGGGCCTTTTCGATTCGTAAGGTATACAGTAGGTTTTTATTGCATACCGATAATTAACTATGAATTATATAGTCTGTTTTACGTTTAATAGCGTAAAATGCTGAATCCCTATGGATTAAAATATTGGCACCAATTGGTTCTAGTAGATAAATGCTCAAACAGCCGTAAAGATTTCGACGAGTCTAGGTCCGCAATTCAAAATAGTATCTAGCTATAAACTTCAAGATTAAGTTATTTTTACATGAATAATAATTTCATTTAATGCATATTTTTGTTTTACTTCTAAATCCCCTCCCCCCTCTCTCCTTCTAAATCTTACCCCCATTCCCGAACAATAAAGCTTCCGTTCTCCCAAAACTAAACTCTGGTCACGCTTATGCGGTAAAGTTCGCTCATTTATCCTAAGGGTTTATAATATGTTCCTTTTCTGTTTAAGACCTTTTGATTTAATTTCTTGTTCATAACTCTTTGTAAAACGGATAAAGGTATTCACTATTTATTTGCTAAGAGTCACTTATCGTTAACCAAATAGTAATTTTTTGCTTTTTATTTTGTTAATAAATCGAAAATTGTAAACATATTGGTTTTATTTTTACTTACATAGCTATGAATTGACATAGGCTAGAAAGTCTGTTGCACCCTGGATAACAGAAGTAGTAGTTGCTCTCTTCTTTCGACTTTTTTAAAGAGTACTAGTAACCGAAATTAGTCTTTTTTAGTTTGAATGTTAGTAACAGAATTTACTAGTATTCCCTCTAACCCCTAAGCTAAGCTAAATTGCTTGTGTTAGTAGATTGACGGTGATAATGTATAATGTAATGGCCAGGATCCGAACCCAGGACCACTCGATCGTAAGTTCGATTCCTTAACCACTAAGCAACGACGGCGACGCTTCAAGTCTTCTTTCAGTAAAATTTTGTATCTAAATTATTTAAAATACTGTGTTACAGTCACCTTTGAAAGTAGCTGCACACTAACAATTTTACAAACGACATTTACATTAAAAGAAATCAATAAATAAATTGATGTAATCATATAACGCTAATCTTCAGAGGACAAATTTTACCATTTTTCAATTTTTGTTTATTTATTTATGAAAAGTTTTTGACCTACGTTGGTAGGTGTACTTGGAATATGTTAAGCTAATACCGATGGCGACTGTATCAAGGGGAATACATGGCCGTAGGACGCCCTACGTATACGACGTATACAGTCGAATTTAGAACAGCACTATCGCTTAGTAGCCTTGTGTGAAACCCGCGGGGGAAGAAATGGGTTAGCTACTGTATGTATGTAATGCAATAGTAGTCTCATCGTTACAGCGTTAGTCTAGGTTGCATCCAAAGTTCTTTTTCTTGATAAAGCTCCGAGAGGAGCGCCAGAGTGATTGACTTGAGCTCCGAAGATCTAGGCGGTGTCTTAAACTCCGCAATAGTAGCAAAATGTGAAAATAAACAAGCATATAATGATTGACTTGTCCTTTATTCAATGCGTCAACAAAAACCGGTCCACCATTAACAGATATTTGGAAAATAATCTCAGGTAGCTCACTACGATACATGGACTACGTTAACTGCTTACTATAACCATACACTTTGGAATGATATCCTGCTTACTTCTAACACATTAGGAAAATCAACTTTACAAATAAATCGAAGGTTCGTCAATAAATAAATTCTGATTTCATAATTACAAAACTAATCGATTTAACGTACGCTAAGAATTCCTTCTGAGATCTAAGCTTATAATAAAAACTTTGGATAAAAAATTAATATAATAGACAATTTGTTTTGTACATTTTTACAAAGAAAATTATTCATATCCAGTTGAATACTGTGGAGTATGTATAAGAAAAGTAAATGCAGATGTTACATTGAATTGTGACTGTACGCACCCTTACCTAACGAAAGTATACATGTTATACTCGCAATAATACATTTTACATTATAAAATAATACTTTATGATAAATTTCAAACGATATCAGATACACAATTTATTGTTCTATGGAAGATTTGATTCTGTTACACTTACACGTATGCACCATACGGGCCGAGTATAAAACTGTTAACACCAAAAATATAAAATTTGTATGAAAATAACTACAAACTTACTCATTAAGTGCAATTTGAGGAATGTGCCGTCCTGTGATAGCCGTTCTTATTATCATAAGTATTCAATTTATTGGCAATAATATCACAAATCAATATTATCATATTTCACAATCAACAGTATTTTTTTTGTGACGACGGGCCGACACGTTAAACACGACGTGCTGTCACTAAAGTTGACATAATTCAACGTCTATAGGCGGCATCGTTCGCTAGTTTGTGCGTGGCTCCGTCATATGACGTTTCTGATTACGTCGTTATAGGGGCGTGTATGTGTGAGTGACAGATGCGTGGATACAGAAACAAGACCGAACAGATATGTCGAACAATAATATTCACGAAGTAGGCAACACGACATATTTATTTGAAGTACAACAATGTTGATGATATGTTAATAGATATCACTAAAATGATTCAACGTAGAGTAGATATGTTTGTACAGATAGCGCAGTCTTAAGTATGACAACTGAATACAAAAGCTTTATAATTGAATTTCTATTAAAAAGCACAAAGTAACGAAGAACAGCACCTTTATAATGTGGTTTTAAGCGAGGATGGGAAGACAAAACTCGAACCATGCCATTTAGACCAAAAATAGGTACTTTTGAAGACCATTTCAAAAGGACGATTTAGTACATTTAGCAAATGAATTTATTTACATTCTGTAATAGGTTATCTGATTGGAGCTCAGAGCTATGGCCCGTGGCTCCGTTCGCGTGAAATATTGTACCAGTTCCCGCTACCCACAGAAATCTACACTCGGGATAAAAAAGTAGTCCATTCGCTTTTCCAGACAATATTACAAAATCTCTCGTACCAGATCCGTTCAACCGTTTATGCGGGAAAGAGTAACAAACATCCATCTATCTTCACAAACTTTCACATTTACGATAGGTTGGGTGATTAATGTATATTATGTAATTGATCTAACGCACTCACTTTTCGTCTTCCCAATATCTAAATTTGATCTGAGCGCCACTATCTATACAAACATTTTAATCAGTAAATATGTATGTATATGAACAACTCCAATACTTAATAAATATAGGTATGAAGTTACATGAATGGGTACAACGACAATTATTTGGCTCACTTAATTCGCTACGGGTAATATTGAGCATAGTTTGTCTTTTCCAAATAAGCGTCGCACTATAGAGAATTTCAAGCGGCAAATTAATATAACGTGCTTCTACATGAGCATATCCGGATAAGTACACTAGTCGTTCTACAATTATGTCATAGCCTATCGTAAAGCTGTCGACGTCACTTGACGTAAATCAAAATTGCCACTACAAGCGAAATTAAAAGCATTCGACGGTCGTTCACCCCTGATCAGTGTGGCCAATATGTTGGTCAAGTGGGATCATTTTTTTGCTGATCGAGTATATAGGGGGTGAGTCTAGCTTGCCAGCTAGCGCTTGAACTCGGCTTTTGACGGAACCCATAGGCGCCCAATCAACTTTTACATCATCGGAACTCGAAGAAGAGAACTGAAATGATGATGCTTCTGTGTTGCCATATATGTGTTGAGATTCTCCAACATTTCCATATAGATTATAATTATGAATAAGGGCGGATACTCTGTTAGATGTTACCGGAAGACTCGAATGCTCTTTTGGTGGTTGTTCTGTGGATGTCAGCTGGCTGGTAGTGACAGGATGATTGACTTTGAAGTCGGGCTTTGGCGACGGCGATTCATCTTCTTGTACCGAAGATTGGTTGGTTAGAACGGGGTTTTGAGGTGTGTAGCACTGGTTTTGAGCCTCGAAGACCTCGTTTTGTGACTGGAGAGTTTGGTTTTGAGGTATTGCAGCGTGTGTGTCGGCGCTGGAAGGCTTAGGGTCGGGATCCAAGGCGGCTCGCCAGTCGATGTTGGGATGTCTCTCGCGGATACAGTCGACCACGTCGAGCAAGTTTTTGGCGTCCATTGCGAGAATGTGGGCCGCTGCTAGCATGTTCCTGAAAATCAAAGCAAGTATGTGTAATGTTTTTAAACAGTTCAAAGATTTTGTGAATTTATTGATATTTATTGCTAGACGATTTTCTAACGCGAATGTACCAGAAACATTCATGTACAACAATTTAAAAAAGTCTGGACCGAATTTTGAGAAAATGACATTAGTTTTCACAACATTGGTGATAGGAACATAGGCAACTTGAGTATATATGGGAACCTATTCTAGGTATAAAAAGTGGCCTAAAAGGTAGTCTAGGTTAACACACCTAAACTTCCAGACCATAACCTATACCAATTCCAAATTTCAGCCAGATCCGTTCAGCCGTTTGAGCGTCTCAATCACTCTAGCGTCTCAATAAACTCTTCACAAACTTTCACATTTATAATATTATTAGGAAAGCTGTCGACGTCACTTGACGTAAAATAAAATTATCACTACACTACAAGCGAGCCCTACCGGCGACCGTGTCCATCTTAAGCTGATTTTAGATTGCAATAATCCAGTCCTGACCACACAGAGAATTAAGTCACATACTTAGTGTACTCATGCTGGAGGGTAGTGTTGTGGTATTGTAGGGCGAGTCGCATCGCCTCCACCAGGGCCGCCATATCCTTGCTCAGCACCTGGTGAGCCATCTCCACCTCACTGCAATTAACGAAAAACATACTCACATATATATTACATTCAGTACTCTATCTCATTCGGGTAGGCAGGTAGGTGATCCTGGTATACAACTTTCGCTTCTTTAATAATTGTTTTCATACATGCTCGTCAGTTCTATGGCCCCAACAAGACCTTCGAGCCCAAGAAAACCTCTCCTGCGAGCTGCTACACCTGTATATTAACGGACACAATGTTCTGACACATGCTTTCCTCTCAGGGTAACACGGTCCCTACCGTAAAATCAAGATAACCCACATCAGGAGTAGAAAGCGAGGGCTTCAAAATGCAATGGATGGAGATGATGATGATATGGAGATCAAGAGTACAGTACCGTTGCGCGTGATGTGGGAAGGGTACGACCACGCGGTCCACTGTAGCACACAACGCGCGTAACTCCTGGCCCACAGCGCGTACCGCACTCAGTACGTCTTCAGCCCGGGCGGCTCCAACAGCCCCGCTGGCCAGCCGCATGACGCTTCGCACCACGCCCGTGGTCGCCGCGTACACTGGGTCTGTGCGACCCGCAGAACCCTGGCGCATGATTAGGTTGTATAAGATGGTGTAGGTGATATAAGATAACTTGAGATAATATAAGATGATATCATTATTGATTTGCTTGAAAAAGTTCTTAAGATTAGTTAAGTCAAACAGACAGAAAGGCAGACAAAAAATTTAAAAGTTTATTTGAATACCTACATTCATAATTATGCATGTATTAAAAAGTGTTATTTTTACATTACAAACAGACACATCAATTTTATTTATTTGTATAGATTATTAGATACTGTACTATATAGCGGACAAGTTTTTAGTTTAGGTAGGTACTTTGTAAATTACAAGTTCATTTCTAAAATATATTTTGGTTAGGCACATATTAATAAACAAACCTTTTCTTCACTGGGAGCTTTCTCTTTATTTTGCACTGTATTTGCTGGACTGGTTTCTGATGAATTTGCCGCTGTAAAAAAACAATCAATAGTAAGTATGTTATTGTCGAATCCGAAAAGTAATGGATCTAGGCAATGACTTCTATGTATACTAGACTAGCTGTTCGGAACAAAAAAAATGGTACAGATTTTTAAATGCTACAGAACACAACTTTGGCGCCACTTTTTGTTGCTGTTTATTTTATACGATATTACATGGGATCATCTGAAAAGTAGTGTAAGAAGCAGGCCGTGGCGGAGGCGTCTCGTGTGTGCCCTACACCCGCCTGTCAACTCACCGACGCGGCCGACCCGACCCCAACAGGCGAGGCCGCGGTGGCGGCCAAAGTCCGCCGGTAACCCTGGAGTTATCCTTTCGAGGGCTTACCCGGGGTGCCCGGTAATGGACACTTGGGAAGGACACCGTGTGGTTTTAGTCGGTCCGATTCCGACAAGCCCACCCCATCGTCGGCACCGATGGGGTCAAGCCCGTGGGGGTTACCACACGCAAAAAAAAGGGTGCCAAAATTATTTTTCTATGGTGAGTATTGTGACGTCTGAGCAATAATGGTGGTCTCACCAATAATTAACGAGGGAGGGCCCCCAGACCTCCCTCACCCCCGAAGTGTGACACACTTTTTGTTTTGAACTGCTTGTCTAGTATAAATAGAAGTCATTGGATCTAGGCATCGCGGTACTGGGGTGTGTGTTGGGTAACCTCCTCGAGTGTCGCTCCGATTCCGATCCCGCTGCAGTCCTTGGGGAACGGAATCGGAGCGGCCGGTACACCCTGGGCGGCGGTCAATGGCTTCCCCTTCATAGGGTTGGCATTGATCGTCGGCCAATACCCAACGTGGCGGGAACACATCGCTCTCCGTACTCCTCTGCTTTCAGAGGAGACAGGATGAGCGATGCTGTTAGTGGTGAGATGGCCCAGGGTCAGTCGGGGTGCGAGGGATATGCTCTATGGGTAACCTTACACCCCGGTGTCTGAAGACCCGAGACGGCGTGCGGTTTTAGTCGGTGCAAGCCCGACATAACCACCCCCGCTGGCCGGCGGGGGGGTATCCGAAGGGATTTCCGCACGAAAAAAAAAAAAAAAAAAAGGCATCGCGGTACTAGTAGAGTGTAAAGTCCAAACTGCAAACGATGACTGTTAGAAAATGAGTCGGGCAGGCTGAGGCTTATATTTAATAACTAAAATTGTATTGAAAAATGTGTAAAAAATATTTTTAGATAATTAATATCAGTAAATGTAACTAATTTGATTACCACCTTTACGTCTGCCGAACCACAATTAATATCTATGTCACTATCCTCACTGGAACTAAATTTATTTTCCTCACTGGAACTAAATTTATTTAGTCAGTTATAATAACAGTTTTTTTCCTTCTTTGGCATATATGTAATGAATGCCAGTGTCAAGTAATTTGATAAATCAAGTAATTTTGCACATGAATTCAATACAATGCAGCGTTTTTGTCATTTAGTCAAGGTCAAGTAGAGTCCTTCATAGTCGTAGGCAAGTTAAAGTCCTGCCTTAGTAAAGCAGTGGACGCTTTACTAGAGGCTTCATTGGAGTTTTGGAAACAACACGGAAAATCACAATTCACGGCAAATATGCCACTTTGCACTGTGCATATCGTCGACGACGTTATGTCTAAAAACCCACCATTTTTTCACATAAAAACTCGAAATTACACAAGTTTTAGAAAGTGAAACACTGCCTCGAAAAGTGTAACACTGCCTCGATGCGTCTTTTCCCGTGTTGGCGCCAAAACTCAATATGTAATAGTTTTTAATTTCCCACCAATCGTGTCCATTTTTGGTCCGTCTTTTTTCAGGCAAAGGCAACTAAAAAGTGCAGCCTAGTATAGTTGTATACTTACCGGAATGCGGCTGACTAGAAGTCTTGTGTTCGTGTACCACATGGGAATCGGACTTTGTGTCTACACCGGGCTCTAAATCTGTCGATAACTGCACATTCGACAGCCGTTTTTTCTGTAAGAGAGAATATAACTTAAGGTAAGGCCGGCAATTGTATATACCGCAATATTGTACCAACCAATATGTTCCGTTTGCGTTTTCTTGTATACCAACATACGATAAAGAGATATTTTATTATTATTTATCATCACTATCTTAATGTATTAATAGATTACGTTCCCGGTTCATCACGTCAACGAGTTATTAGAGTACATCAACGTATTACCACCTCGCTGAGACTAGTTGTGTCGTGGCAGGTCTAGGACAGAAGGGCCCGAATGGCCCATCACAAGTCTAGGAGCCCTAAGGTGAAAATTTAACTACGTGCATTCATAACCAACCACTCCACATACCATACCCATCTTAGATTTTCATCTAGTATCGGATCCTTATTACGTGGGAACCAAACAGAACAAATAATTATGGGATAGTAATGAAAATATACAAAATTAATCATGAGAGCTCACTAAACTCATCAACAATTAATGATTAAATAAAATTAAATTAAATAAGACCCAGAAATATGTTAGAAACGGGCTCAAACCAGAACATAGCTGGATGTTTCAGAGATGGCCTTGGGGCCATTTTGTTTCGTTCACCAGCTGTGATATAAGTAGAGTAGGGGCCCGCGTCGACTAGGATCCCCCTGGCAAACACCATCTACGTCGGTCGAGGTCGTGTTTGCCAGCCGGACCCTGTGTTGTTTGGCAAACCGTCGTCAGTCCAACCCTGTGTCGTAGTAAAATTATGCTTGTCATAATCAATCCTTACTAAGTTCTCCTCCTGCATTTGAAGCCATCTTCTGTCTTCTTCGCTCTGGTGTTGCTGTCGTGCTAGTTCAGCGAGTAACCGCCGTTCTACAGCTTGCTCACTGTCGCACTCTTCATTCTGTTATACATTTAAATATTGATTAGCAACACAAAGGTTCTAAATCTAATCTATATCTTAAGCGGCATTTGACGGTTGAAAGAAAAATTATTCTACAGTTAAATTGCTGTGATATCATTGGGGATTTTTTTCTTTAATAAGATGAAGTCGTTTAGAATCTTTTGACTTTCAACCGTCTATAATTTGTACAGTTTATTATTGTTTTGTAGTCCTCATGCACTGTTTTGGATTTTGATGTATGTTACCTACAAGTCAAATAAAAAAAACTAATATTATATTTATTATTATACTAATATTATATATTATTATTATTAAACTATGGTTTTTTGTTATACCACTTGGGTGGTAGACAAGTCGATGGTGCCGATATGGTCAATAAAAACAAGTAAAATGAGTAAGAATGAATACATCCTTTCGATTAAAAAGAAAAAACTAAAAAGACGTATTCAAGCAACTTTTTATTTTGTGGATATTAACAATATTTTCAGATTCTAAAGTATGAATCTAAGCAAAAAAACAATTACTAAAAATTGTAGCATGCAGTGTCTTATATAGATACTTGTACAGGGAGATGAGTTTTTTTTAAAGCTGTTTAATTAAAGCTAAGAAATATTTCATCTGTAACCTGTACTTCGGCGTGGAAGTGTGCTTATGTGCGTGAGTGCGTGCGTTTGTTCTTGTGTGTATAAATGGGTTGGTGCGTTGTTGTATACTGTGTAGACTAGCTATATGTGTAATTTAAACTATTCCTACATATAAATATTAAAAGAACTAACATCCCTGTTAGTATTATTGCCAATTTACACATTTTGTACAATTTTGTTATTCACGTTTTTTTAGTAAAATTTATTCACCAGAGATTTAATACCAAATAATAGAAATACTTAATAATTTGTATAACTAGAATGTTAGTTCTTCAACAATGAAATCAATTGTGAAAGTAAATAAAAAAATTAACACAAATGATTTCAATAAATTGAAAATTAAAATAAAATAAAACAAAACCGACACTCTACCGGAGAACCCAAACGACACAAAGAAAATCCTGAAAATAAAAAAAAAACCAAAGAAAAACAATATAATAATTAATAAACAATTGGGTTTCTATTTGCAATCAGCATATTAACAAACACCTTAATATATTTTGATTAAAGATTGTGGGAGGAAACAGGAATATGTAGGATATTTACAAGATAGAAAAATGTATTTACAAGATAGAAAAATGAACGGTAAAGTTATAGCCATGTCTATGGTGATAATATCTTAAAAAGTGGTCAAAATAGTGCGTACAACCATAAATTCGGTAGTTTTCTGTATTTAACTGAGCGTAATTAAAAAAATAATAGTCGAAGAGCATAAAAAAATTACTTAATTATTATTATTCATATTTTATTACTCACGAAACTAATAGTAAATTATTTAACTGTAACAAAGTATGACGTCATACTTCGTTCATCATCGTCACTTGATTTGACTTGATAGTCAACTACCCTATTATTTTACTCATAAAAATTCCAACTATCTGACGTCACGCCTAACCTTAACCTTAAAACGCTCGTGCCCAGCATGCATTCTCGTAAAAATACAAAATCTACACACATAATAATATGTATATACTAAATACGCACTTCACACAAATACTTATTCTAAATGACACATTCACAGTGGTTATTGATTTGACTAAATATACTTTATGACAATAAGGATGCGGACTTAACGCTGAGATGATTATGATGATAATTGATTTTTGTGTCATAAAAACTGAATATTGCATAATGACTTTAGTATGGTTATAGGCCGGGCGGGGCGGATTCGACCTGCGAAAAATGCGTCTGGTTCGAGAAACCCTATTCTCAGCACCTAGTCCGGTGCAGAGTTTGGCGTAGGTCTTGGGGGGAGCGCAAGTCGCTAGGATCCTCAGGGCAAGGCTAGAGAGTTATCCTTCACGAGGTTGCCGCCTGTTATTGGTCTGATTCCTTAAGAAACAGACGTAACAAAAACCTCTATCCGGGCTACCTCCCACCCCTCCCCACCCCTTCCACACCTCATCCTCATGCCACGCCTGTGCACCGGAAGCAACGCGAGAGAGCTCGCGGGGCGTCCGGGGCACAGAGCGTGGCACACCTCCCATCCATCCCATCCCGAACCCAAACCCAAATCCGGCAATCCCGGAACGTCGACCAAAAAATGAGCGCCAATGACAACAACAAACTACCCCAGGAGGGTACCGGCAATGCCGGAGAATCCCTCCCTGTATCACGTAGTGATGCAGGCAGCCCTTCGTATTCTGGGGGGGGCACATTAGCGCAATCTTCCCAAAAACCAACAAGTACTACCAAGATCCCCAGCCGACACGAAAGATCCATTTCGGAATCTCTCGGAGACGGCCTCACTAGCATGAGCATCGGGGAAACAAGCACCAAAAAGGCTGAAGGCGCGTGGATCACCAAATCCAAAAAGAGGAGGGAGAGAACGCGCCGACAGCAGGAGAGGACCAGCCAAACCAAACTCGGTGCGTCAACCAGCAGGGAGACGGCCACACCGAGTGGAGAGGTAAATAGGTCAAGAGCCACAAAAATGAAAAGGCAGGGCACCGACACTGAGGAGCGAACGCAGCAGCGTCCACCGAAGCGCCCGAAGCCACAACCCACCCCACGCAACGAGGGGCCACGACGACCCACCGCGGGCCAAAGTGACCGCTCGGTTATCATTCACCGGGGAGATGGCACGGCGATGGACGATGCTACGGCCGCCGAAATAAGAATACGACTAGTCGACAAGATCGAGGAAGCCGCTCTAGACGGGGTAAGTGGCAAAAGTCTATCATTCGCGGCATCGGGACTGGTAGCCGAGGGGTACTTCCTCGTGAGCCCAAACACCGAGGAGGCGATGACTTGGCTGCTTGGCTGTGACTTCGGCGAGTGGAACGGCGTCCCGTTAAAGCCCAGAAAGTTGGATATCCACAGGCTATCCATCTGGCTCCCTGGCAGCACCGGGGGTCGACGCATCGACCCACTGGAACTAATCAGGATCCAGAATAACTACAGGGAGGAATTAAAGCTGTCGGACTGGACTCTCATCCGCAAGGAAATTCTGCCTCTGGGAGTACGACTTGTGGTGGGAGTCCCGGAAGACGTAGCGAAAGCCCACGTGTGGCTCAACTATCAAGCCACACAAGTGTATGCCCGGGTCCTGGGAAAAGGACCAACTCAAGTCCCCGAAAAGTGCACATGCCCAGTACATCCCACAAACCTCCACACCAAGACACCGGGAGAAGAACCTGTCGAAAGCGGCAGTAACGATCAGTCTGCAGCCCCGCCGAGGGGAGCCACTGACGAAGGCAGACCGCACCGACTGTGCTCGATCCCAAACAGCACACAACAGGCGCCAGACACACACCGCTCTGGGCCTGAAGGAGGGGAAGACGGAGCGCGGACGGGAGCCTCAAAGGGGGTGACGACCGCAAACCAAACGCCCCACCAACAGATACGCCCAGAACAACACACAGCACACCCCCTCCCTACGACACGGAGTGACCGGACTCCCCCACCAAGCGTTGCATTACTGCAACCGTCTTGGCTGGGCAAGAGTCCACCGATGTGACGAAAATAGGGAGGGAGCATTAACACTCACAGACACACAGGCACAATAACACTAAACATGCACAAAAACAATAACACACCACAAACACACACACAAAAAATAAGAATAGTTCAAGTAAATCTACACCACTGCCGCGACGCCATGATCGAGCTTTGCAGACACGTGGTGGATGAGAAAATAGACATTGCTCTACTGCAAGAACCATACGTCGTTAAAGGACGTGTGTCAGGGCTCAGCTCCCTGGGAGGAGAAATCATCTACCACGAAATGGGTGAGTCAACTCCCAGGGCATGCATATATGCCAGCAGTAGGGTAAGATCGTTAGGAATAATAAAGACAGATTGTTACAGTGACCTTGCTAGTGCCACAGTGATAATACAGACGAACACAGGCAACAAAGAGAGGGTGCTTTTAGTCTCTGCATATCTACCCAGTGAGGCAGACTTCAAACCACCATCACAAGAAATGGAAGAAATAATAAGAAAATACCAAGGTAAGAACATTCCGATTATTCTAGGTTGTGATGCCAATGCCCATCATGTGGTATGGGGCAGCACAGACTGCAATACTAAAGGTGACTTACTATTAGACTTTATAAGCGCAACAGGTTTTGACATAATAAACGAAGGCAACACGCCAACATTCGTTACCAAAACTAGAAGAGAAGTACTGGATATCACAATCGCCACAGACAGGATAAGCCGGTACATAACAGACTGGAAAGTAGACGAAAGCGACTCGAAATCGGACCACAGACGAATAACTTTTAGTCTGGGAACCAAAATTGAGAAAACCTTAGTTAGGAATGCGAGGAAAACTGACTGGACTACATATGAACTTCACATAAAAAAGTGGAGCCCAGGTAACCAGACCTCGCTAAAAGACAGCAGAGAGATAGAAAAAGAGGCCAACAGACTGGATGAAGCTCTAAGAGAAGCATACCATAAGGCATGCCCACTCAAAGAGATCAAACCAGGTAAAGGACAGCCCTGGTGGACAAGGGCACTAGAGAAGAAAAGGAAAATGACCAGACGAGCTCTCAGAAAGGCTCAAAAAAAGGGCGATGAGGAAAGCTGGCTCATATACAAGAGAGAAAGAAACATATTTAAGAAAGAATGCAGAAGGGAGAACAGAAACAGCTGGAAAGCTTTCTGCGAAGGAGTAGAGAAATACCCCGACGCAGCGCGTCTAGTAAAAATGTTCTCAAAAACCAACACCTGCAAACTAGGAAGTATCAAGAACGGAGACGAACTAATAACCGACCCGGAAAAGATCTTAGAAGTGATGCTGGAAACACACTTTCCAGAATGTGAAGAACACACAGGTGATGAAACGCCAGCTGATACGAATCCCACAGTGGAGACGATGGGAAAGGCACTAATCACAAAAGAGCACATAATGTGGAGTGTCCGGTCATTCCAGCCCTATAAAGCCGCTGGACCGGACGAGATCTTCCCAAAAATGCTGCAAATAGCCATCAAGTACATAAGTGATGACCTTCTGGCTCTATACAATAGCAGCATCAGAATGAAATACATCCCAAAGAAATGGAGAGAAGTAAGAGCGGTCTTTATACCTAAACCTGGAAAGGCTACGTACCAAGAGGCAAAGCCTTCAGATGTATTAGTCTTTCCTCATTCTTACTCAAGACATTAGAGAAAATATTAGACAGAATAATAAGAGAACAAATAGTCAAAAGCGGATCTCCACTTCACCATAACCAACATGCGTATATGGAAGGCAAGTCAACTGAGACAGCACTCCACAACTTGGTAAACAAAGTGCAAAGATCCATAAGCAACAAAGAATATGCACTGGGTTGCTTCTTCGATGTCGAGGGTGCCTTTGACAAGGCAACTCCGGCCTCAATAGAGGATACCCTAAACCGCGAAGGCATAGATAAAGACATATCAGAATGGGTGAAAAACATGCTAAAACACCGATTGATACAAGCAGAGATAGCAGGAACAAGGCGCACGGTGATAGCTAGGAGAGGCTTCCCTCAAGGTGGATGTCTATCGCCACTACTGTGGTGCCTGCTAATAGACGAGCTAGTCAACAAGATAAACAGGATGCACATATATACACAGGTATATTCTGATGACGGTGTGCTCCTAATCACAGGCAAAGTCCTCAGTGTCATGTGCAATATCATGAACAGAGGTCTGAAAGAAGCACTAGGATGGTGCAGGAGCAAAGGCCTCAACCTCAACCCTGACAAAACCAAACTAGTTCTTTTCACCAACAAAAGGAAAATTGGAAGTGCTGAACCAGTACGACTAGATAATCATGACTTGGAAGTAGTAAAAGAAGTCAAGTATCTGGGTGTCACACTGGACAGCAAGCTGACCTTCAAGACTCATATAAGCAACACATGCTCAAAGGCGAAAATGGCCATGATGCAATGCAAAAGTGCAATAGGAAGAAGCTGGGGAATAAAGCCAGCCACAGTACTCTGGATTTATAAGGCAATCATCATGCCGAGAATCCTACACGGTGCCCTAGTATGGTGGCATAAAGCCAACATAGGAAGGAACAAACAAGAATTAGACAAAGTCCAAAGACTGGCGGCCCTGATGACCACCGGCGCGATGAGGACTACACCCACGGCCGCGCTTGAGATCATACTGGGCCTGAACCCCCTAGATTTGGAAACGAAAAAGAGAGCGATTGAACAATGGTTCAAACTGAAAAGTACTGGCCTATGGACTGGCAACACATTTGATGAGGGCCATGCCATGATCAGTCAAGACTACGAAGAAAAACTATCAATGATCCTTTCAAACAATGATCTGATAAAGAAAGAAAGGACCTTTGATAAGAAGTACAGAATACACATAGGACCGAGAGACGACTGGCAGATGAACACCAATGGCACCATCTGCTACACAGACGGCTCCAGAAAGGAAATAACCAAGCTCTCTGGCTCCGGAGTACACATCAAGTCCTCAGACGGTACAGAGAAAAACAGGTCAATACCCCTAGGAAAGTTTGCAAGTGTCTTCCAAGCAGAAATCTTCGCTATCATGGAATGCGCAGAAATGGCAGGCCACCTAAACAACATGGGAAAGGTCACCATCTACAGCGATAGCCAGGCAGCGCTGAAGGCACTTGGTAAAGTAGAGACAACATCAGCTGTTGTCAAAGAGTGCAAAAAGTCATTGGAAAAGTTGTCCAGAACAGCTGACGTTACGATTGCCTGGGTACCCGGACACGAGGGCAACACGGGCAACGAAATAGCAGATGAACTGGCCAGGAAAGGAGCTGATGAAAACCAGGTTGGCCCGGAGCCCCGGCTGCCAATCGCCCACAAAATAACCAAGGGAGTCATCAGCCGAAGCATTGAAGCAGAGACCAACCGGAGATGGAAATCATCGACAGGCATGAGACAGTCGAAGATATTCATAAAAGGCCTAGACAAAAAAAGGACGAGCCAACTAATAAAACTCTCAAGAGTAAGCATGAGGCTCGTCATAGAAGTGTTAACAGGACACAGCCGACTGAACAGGCACCTGACACTGATAGGCGTGAAAACCGACCCCAGATGCCCAGAGTGCATGGACGGTGACGAGACCAGCTTCCACCTGCTCGCCGAATGCCCCATGTACTCACTTATAAGATGGGAGACAATGGGGTTGGATACATTGGACACAGAAGACTTGGAGGATCTGAAGGTGGACCAGATCGTAAGATTTTGCAAGGACACAGGTAGGTTCGACGGAACGCCGTGATTGCCGGGTAACCACATCTTTCCCAGAAGGAAGGATCAGGGGAAATGGGTGAAATGACCCACTGAAGAAGGGTTGATCACCCGCCAGGTCATCGGCGTCCCCGTTGGAAATAATAATAATAATAAATGGTTATAGGCCTCAGTCCGTTTTTTCGGGAACTGTTAGTGCTGTTATATTAATATCATCCAGACTTCTCGAGTTTAGATGACCACCTTTTTCCTTACAAAGTACTCACTACCTCTTCCAATCCCGAAGTGGTCGATAGAAGGCACCAAAAATATACAATGTATGGGTTAATAATCCTCTGCCTACCCTTTCAACGATGAAATAGATGTCTATCGAAAGATACGGATGCAGTGGAAAATATCCGATTTTTCAGATTAGGCACATTTTGTAAGAAACCCAAATAAATAATGTAGAAAAATATAATTTTTACCGTCAGATCGATTAAATATTTTACTGTAGCATTAGTATCATAATAACATTATTCAGTTTTTACTTTATTCAAATGAATTACAGTGCATTTTTGAGTCAATGCAATATCCAAACCGTACATGCGTCCTTAACTACCAAAATTATTTCATGCTGTATATTAAAGATCCAAGGAACTACGGCTACGAGACTCCAATCACCTGTACGGGCTGTGCTACGCCGCCGGTCGCGCCTACGACACCAGCTACGGGTGGTGCTACACCAGCTGCTACGCTTGCTGCTACAACGGGTGAACATTCCAGCCGCGATGCAAACATGACCGACGCCTCTGCAGGTTGCATCAAAGGAGGGCGGTACACAGGCGTTGCCAGCTGTCCACTTGCCTGCGAGCTGGCAACCTGTGCTCGGTACATCATAGGTTGGGCGCCGGTAACCACATTATGTGAACTGTAAATGTGCTGTGGTCCAAAGGACATAGGAGGTACCACGCTCATAGGTTGTTGAGTAAAATTCTGCGATCCTGTGGGATATGGTTGTGGAATTCCTGAGCGCACAAATCCAGGGGGAACTTTTGGTGAGTACGGCACTCCTTGCACCACAGCTACTGGGACTCCATAAGCTGACGGATGCGAAGCGGTCATGTTTGGGGGACGGTACTGTGGTCTAGCCATTGCCCGTTGAGCGGCAATTGCGACGCAACTTTTCACATTATCTCCACCGAAATCATAAATTTCTTCCACCAGAGGTGGTTCAGGCTGAGTTCTCATTTTGTTCATAACGCTAGCTGCGAGTTGGGCGTTCAGAGCTCCTTGGACGGCAAATTGCCCGATATCCTGATCCCGACGGATACGTGGAGGTGGTGAAGCAGGCACTGAATGCTGTCGAGCTAAGGGAGCTATAGGTACAGGAGACGCGCGATGGGATAAACTTCCGCGAGCGTTTCTTTCAAGAGAGCCCATGCGCACCGGTGCACGTTCAGCACTGGACAACGCTCGTGGAGCACGTTCTAAAGACCTCACGCGGCTAGCATAAGGCTCTCCTACATACGAATCTGTGTCTTCAGCCTCGGGAGCTGCTCCGTCAGCTTGTGGCGAAAGATTTGCCACATTCTGACATAGATTGTCGCAACTCTCATGAGCACCTACAACAACTGTCAAAGTCTCGTCTGGGAGTTCGGTGGAAGGAGTGGGGACAATAGGATCAAGTTTTTGAAGACTTGCTGCAGGTATAGGAGCAGTTTGAAGCGGGATGTCAATTTTTTCGTCGGGTCGTGGATGAATGATCTTTTCGACGATTTCATGGGTCTCCGGTAGCGTCTCGGCGAAGTCTACGGAGACGGTGTTGAATACCGAGGCTGGTGTGGTGTAAGCCTGCGGGTGGAGCGCTCGGGCTTGGTTCTCTCGCAGTAAATGGGCTAGGACGAGGGGGTTTTGCGCCACGATGTACGTTTGCGCCGTGTTGCCGCCAGCTGGGGTTGCAGTTGTGTCTCCCACTGTTTATCAAATGGTATGTGTTTATAATCTTATTAGTCCGTTCCTAGATTATACATGTAACATAGTACAGAATTATCACGTGGTATTAGCCTAGTGGCTAAAGTGTCGGTCGAGAACAAGGGGTCGCGCGTCGCGGTGATGTGAACCCACTCTTATCAGTTATCAACTTATCAATAGCAAGCAAATATGGTCGTGTACCTGCGACGTTGTTGGCGGGGCGCTGCGGCTTGGGCGGCGGCTCGTCGCTGAAGGAGCCGGCCGCCACGCGCCGGTTCTCGCGCCGCATGGTGTCCCACGCCGAACTGTGCTCCTCCTGCAGGATCTCACTGCGTACGGACAGTACTTGTTATAGTTACCGGCAAACTTCGTGTGACTGGCCAATCAAAAAACCAATAAAAGAACTGATCAACCAATGATGGGAGCCCTTGATTAACTTAATGTAATTTATGATTGGTAGACTGGCGCGCCCTCGCCGTCCCACCCCGCGCTTACCACCAAAGAGACCTAAAAACGCGTTCTGCGCATATGGAGTACATTGCCACGAAGTTTGCTGCTAACTATACTAATCATCAACCTTCTGCCGATTTTCTGGTTGCGGCCAAGGTTTACACTTTGGAGCCCGGGGTCTGCTTATTTTCATTGGTTTTTTAGAGACAAAAGCGACTGCCGCCAGAATGCCAGAGACTCATCCATTGTTTAGCAAGTGGACCGATTGGTAGATGATATTGACTTGGGACGCTAAGATGTTACTTGTATATTTACGAGCTGACCCGTCCCTTCACACGGGAAAACTTCATCTAACCTAAACCTGAATGCAGAGCCACCTAACGGTTCCAATAATTTGTTCTATGGCAAGTGTCCTTTGAGCAAGTGATCCAGCTTCTTCAGATGTGTTGACAGTCACTGCCAAAAGTTAACGAAATGACGACCGACAAGCCACTAACTAATAAACATGTAAGAATGCACAGCAATTTCTTTGGCCGCTATACTATATTGCTTAAGTCGTATGCACCTTACGACGGTCGCGCCCGGAAAAGAAGACATACCAATAAAAAACTATAAGCGGACCCTGAGCTGCAAAGTGCAAACTTTGTAGGCAACTGGAAAACCGCTAAGAAGATGAAAATGAAAAATTAAAAAAAAAAAGGATACAGTCACACAGATCACAGATAACAGTCTGCCTGATAACCAATAATCTATACTAATATTATAAGAGGTCGCATTATGTGACCGTATGTTTATATGTTGAGGGTAATCTTCGGAACCACTGTACTTATTGGAAAAAAATCACCAATTGAAAGTAATATTATCCCCAATAGACATAGATTATATTGTGTGTAAATTTCGATGACTTGAGTTAAAAAAAAAACATAAACCGAAGCTAAACCAGGGGGGGGGGCGGGGTTATACTAAATAATAATATAAGTACTTACCACAGCGTCTCCTTCAGTTGGTGTGCAGCCGGCCTGTGGCTGGGCTCGTACGCCCAACACCTGGACATAACGGAGTACAGTCTCGGTGGACACCTGGGAGGCAAGGCCAATCGCTCGCCGTTTTCCAGCTTGCCGATGACGTCATTGTTTTTGACACCACTGAACGGTTTGACGCCAAGCATTAGGATTTCCCACATACATACGCCTAGAAGGAATAATTAAAGAAGTAATAAATACTAAGCCATACCGTACACAGTGCCATCTACACCCAAAATAAGCATAACCTGTCATATGGTTTTCAGAACAATATATTCATTTAATATTTAACGACCTGTGCGACGAGGCGGTAGAGCTTTCAACTGCTATGTCAGACGAAGGGGTTCTATCCCTGCTCAATGTAAATATTTGCATGCATGTATATATCTATTGGTATTTCTATGTATATGGCATTAGTATGGGTGTTTCTATGTATAATAATATATGTATTTAAAGCAAAAAAAGTATATAAGTATCGTGTCATAGAGTATTTATTAGTATTTTTTATTTAAAGAAATAATTATTCAACAGGCAGTAATAATTATTTAGTCCGTATATTATATTTGAACTCACCAAACATCCATACATCCGACGCAGAAGTAAATCTTCTGAAGTTGATCGACTCCGGCGCCATCCATTTAATAGGCAGCTTGCCACGCGACGCTTTGTAGTACGACTTGTCTTCTACCATCTTTGATAGGCCGAAATCTGCTAGCTGTACAATAAAGAAAAGTGGAAGACGACTTGTGATTAAAAGGTTACATAACATAACATAAACTCACGCCTATATCCTCGAAGGGGTAGGCAGAGGTGCTAGCACCCACATTTCGCCAGTTTATGTTTAGGTCCCAATGTAATAGGTGGCGAGCCTATTGCCATTAACCGGGCACTTATAAGCCTGCGATAAATACACACATAACTTCGAAAAGCATCGAAAAGTCATTGGTGTGTGCCATGGTAAAACCTGGGATCGAACCCGAGACCTCGTCTCAGCAGTCCATTACCCATACCACTAGGCTGCCGCGGCTTTCAGGTTGTAGGTTCAAATTCCGCTTAATACACTACCGATGTTCGTAACATAAGCGTGCAGTTTGAGGTTAGCGTGAATTTTAAAATTAGTGATTTTACGCAAAAAGAAATCATCGTGGTTCATTCAACTGTGGCAAAATGTCATTTGCCCAAATGGTCAACTTGTAAAATTTACTTTTAAGTCAATAAGACAGCTTCCCAAAACAATAAATTCCCGATTCTTTCAATTCGTGGTGTGTTATTATAAATGTTCTTGAGTAGAGATGGACACCGTGCACTCCGACACGTAAGGTATACTCGTAGGGGGGTGTGTGTTGGGTAACCTCCTCGAGTGTCGCTCCGATTCCGATCCCGCTGCAGTCCGGGGGGAACGGAATCGGAGCGGCCGGTACACCCTGGGCGGCGGTCAATGGCTTCCCCTTCATAGGGTTGGCATTGATCGTCGGCCAATACCCAACGTGGCGGGAACACATCGCTCTCCGTACTCCTCTGCTTTCAGAGGAGGCAGGATGAGCGATGCTGTTAGTGGTGAGATGGCCCAGGGTCAGTCGGGGTGCGAGGGATATGCTCTATGGGTAACCTTACACCCCGGCGTCTGAAGACCCGAGACGGCGTGCGGTTTTAGTCGGTGCAAGCCCGACATAACCGCCCCCGCTGGCCGGCGGGGGGGTATCCGAAGGGATTTCCGCACGATAAAAAAAAAAAAAAAAGTATACTCGTAGGTAAGAAATGTATGGCAGGTACTCATTTCTCAAATGTCATCTTAGGAATTGAAGCATTTGTGCAAATACGCTGTATAGTACATACCTTAACACAAGTGGGTGTAGAAACTAGTACATTTCTAGCTGCAATATCTCGGTGTACGAACTTCTTGCTCTCCAAGTAGCTCAGCGCTGTCGACAGCTGGTAAATGTATAACACTAGTTTGCAGGTTTCTAATCTGCAACAAGATATTTTTTTCTTCATATACCTTGTAGGTGTACGTCACTGAAACGGCTGAACCAATTTCAATGAAATTTTATGTGTGTTTAAATAAGCCTGTGGATGGTTAGATTTGTACTCGTTTTTAACGCTTTTTAACGTGAAAAGACGCCTGTAGTGCCCGCTACATTCGCTTATATTATTATAAAAGACTGAAAAAGACTTCTATTTATCTGATCCATGTGAAAGGGGGCAGTCTATTATCCCGTAAAAACAAACTAAACCACGGCAAGGAGGACTAGGCGAGCGTGCCCAGGTCTCCAAAGTGTAACCGCTGGGTTGGTGCTCGCATGATGAAGAACAATTAGTAGCAACAGTAAAAAGTAAATCCAACAAATTTTAATATCTGTTTATATTATCCATCTAATTAGGTGAGAATTGAGTTACCTGTGAGCATTTTGCTGTAAATAGGCCCTCATCTCTCCCAGCGTGGCAAGCTCCATGACTATCCAAATAGGTGGGGAGCTGCACACACCTATTAGGCCTATTATGTGCGGGTGGGAGAACTGCTGCATTATATCTGCCAAAGACATTGACATATAGTTAGTGTTACTAAATAGACGAAACGACATGGGAATTTTGGTAAAGCATACCTTTTTTCTTTTTCTTTCTGTGCGGAAATCCCTTCGGATGCCCCCCCGCCGACCAGCGGGGGCGGTTATGTCGGGCTTGCACCGACTAAAACCGCACGCCGTCTCGGGTCTTCAGACGCCGGGGTGTAAGGTTACCCATAGAGCATATCCCTCGCACTCCGACTGACCCTGGGCTATTCGCAGTGTCCCCTCTGATAAGAGCAGAGGGGTACCTGGAGCGAACACCCCCCCCCCCGCGGGCCGTGCAGGCCCGCCATACCCCGACCCCCTCGTGCAATGGGGTCAGCTGGCCCTGAAAATGGCCGGTTGGTCAGACTCTTGACCGTTGACGTTGACGCCAGATACTCCAGAGGAGCAATCAATGATGCGTCATCGCCCACGTTGCCCAGAGTGCACTAAACTTGGGGGTGATCCAACCAGTCGCACCCCTGGTAAAGCATACCTATATGTTACTTATAACCACAGAATATAAAAAGCAGGTTTTCGTAGCTTTCTTTTATAACGGTCGGGTCTGAATGACTTCTCGTCTCAGCTAAAATTTCAGGAATGCAGGTCACCGTCAGGGGCGGGACCAACAGATAAGACGTAAGGCAAAGACCCTCAACCGCATCGCATGTGGCCGCGGTTAAAGTATATCAAATGGGGCACGGACAGGGCGTCGATCACGTTTCTTACATTTAGCGCTAGTGCGCGGGCGCGCGGGTGTCACGTGTACAAAGTACTTCCTCGCGCACTTCTTTACCCCTCCACGCACCCCTTTCGGCGACGTCTTGTCCGCGCCTCATCTTTTCTGTATGTTTTAGAATAGGGCACAGTCGTCCAAAGTCGCGATCGTTTCAGTGTTTGTCCCGCCCCTTATCGATATGAACAGTGCTACAATGGTAGTTCTCAGTTTGACAGCCTCATCAGACGCTTTTTCACGTCGCGCTCAAAGGAACCAGAACTGTAGGAGGAAGCGATGAAAAAATAAAACATGTGTGTTGGTAGTTATCGCTTGCGTATCACAATGCTGTGAAGACGTTTAACTTGTTCGAACGCGATTGGCTACTATTGGACGTGACCAATCATAATATGCGAAGTATTGGATCCGTGCAGCAGAAGCAGGCCGGGACGGCGAGGCGACTAGCATCGCCCCCCCCCCCCCCACCGGGGCAAGACGGGGACCGTGGTTCCCAAATCAGAGGGGGCCATCTCGAAACCGGAGATGGCCCAGGGTCAGTCAGGGTGCGAGGGATATGCTCTATGGGCAACTTTACACCCCGGGGTCTTTATTTTTATATTCGGATACCCCCTCGACGGGCAGGTAGATTAGTGCCTAATGATTAATATGCAAAACAGTATAAAGGGGGTACGCACAAGCCTCCTCCAGGAACTTCTCGGCGGTGTCGAGGTCGGCGTCCAACTTGCACGTCTTGACGGCGACGGGCAGCACGCACTCGCCGCGCGCGTTGGTGGGCGCGCGCCGCAGCGACGGGTGCTTGGCCGGCGCCACGCGGCACGTGCCTGCAACAGCGCAGCGCCATTAGACAGAACCGCGACCCAAAGAACCTATTTCAGAGCTAAAAAGTAGCCTATGTGCTATTTCAGACTCCAATTATAATCCGTCTCCGTGCCAAAATTCATTCAGATCCGTTTAGCCGTTTTTGCGTGAAAGACTAACACAAATCCACACACAAACAAAGACATGCACACACACATATACACACACCCCCCTCACAAACTTTATCATTTATAACATTAATAGGACTTGAAGAAAACGCGAAAAATAAACTTTACTTCTTTTTCATCTGAGCGCGAATCCCGGTTGCATTTAAAGCTTTCCGTTAGAGCTTATGGTCCATTTTCCTACAAATACAAACGTACATCCTACAAATCAAAATGTCCATTATAATAAAGTTATATTACCTTTATGTACGTCTCCAAATTGTCCTTCACCAATGATCCCCGTCAGCTCTATCTGATTACGCACCAATTCGTAATCACGAACTGTGAATAAAAAGGCAGATTATTACATAATATGAATTTAAATCGGAAAAAGACAACTTCCAAGGCAGGAAATTGAACCCGCGACAGTCTAATATCGGAAATGAACTAATGATCACCTGCTGGCGTGGAGTAATCTGCATCGTCATCTACAATCTCAGCGTAATCTTCGGAGACTATCGTTGAGGTGTTAGCTTCCCACGAACTCGTCTTGCCTTCTGATGAACTACTGCTCATTTCCGCTGCAAAAGCAGAGAGATAGATTATAGCCTGGAATAGTTCATCGGTCACTTTTGGCCTGCTACTTCTCATTTATTTTGAATTCTTTATTCGGCATGTGCTTCTCAAATATATAGTTGTATACAGGATATTGTTTCTATAAGTGAGTGTTATATATTACTTACTTTTACATTGGCAATTTAGTTGTTTCCAAACGGTTGCTTGTAATAAATATAAGAAATAGGTTAAAAGGAGTTAATACGTTTGCATATAGTAGAAAATTGCTATCCAAAATCACCCTTTTAGATAACCATATGCGATAAGCAATTGAGGGTGTTGTGAAGAAGTTTTGCAATAATGTAACTAGGAATTCAGTGCAGGGTGCGACTGAAATAAATTGAGCTGAGCGAGCAGGACTCTTACTCGAAAATAAGACATCTTACTACGGTCGCGCGCTTAGCTAAGGCCGCGCGCTCGTGAAACTGTTTTTCGGTGATTATTCCTCAATGGTACATCGGACATGAACCGTCTGGCCTCAAAACACTCCTCAGTGTCCACACTATCACCGTGGTTAATTTGGTCAAAATCGCGCGAGTGGTTATGGAGGAGTTCAGCCACTAACAAACGGCTATGCCGCGTATAAGAGCTTCGCTCACTCAGCTCATTAAGTATGTTAAATTACACATGTAAAAAAATTGCGGTTTTAAATATTAAAACTAAAAGTCTTTCCGCTCTAAGTAGTGTTTTTATTAAGCTTTAAAAACTTACTCGTCCTGTTCCATAGCGAGGTTTGTGACTCTGTAACTAGTCTGCAATATCCGTCTACTAAGTCTGCTAAGCTTTCAGCGGCCTGAAATGAAAAAAAAAACATCAACCATCAATCCATCCTTGATGGGAGAACATAATAATATACAGGGCGCCCCACGGCTATAGATTTCATGGATTTCCTTTTATTTCATTTACCACGTTTGTTAAACAGATTTGATCCTTATGAATGACCCGATAGGTTGATGCCATAAGAGCACAGGATGTTTTTTTTTCGTATTTTAGCCGGTTCCATTACCGAATGTGGCAATTAAATTTTCGAAAATCTTTGAATGCAGTTTAAATTGTTTTTAAAACAAAAATGAAGTCTTCTTTCAGTAAAATTATCTATCTGCCCTTTCTCTTCCGTTGATTTTATAGGAGTGCTAGCATCGAGTCCAAAAAAGTGCCCGGTTAACAGTAATAAGCTCGCCTCCTATTTATTATGTGGATCCGAAAACATAGTTGGCGAAATGTGGGTGTTAAAATACCCCTGCGTACAACTTCGAGGAATATTAAAGGGAAAAAAATAAAAGAGAGAAAGTTACCTCGACACTGCTGCACGTGATAGTAAGGGTCTCCGTTGCACCTTTCACTCTCAACTGTAACGCTGCTTTCCCGCAAGAGCCAGTCTGCGTTTGAGATTGTTGCGTGCAATTAGACTTGAGTGTCTGTACGGCAACGATATCGCAAAAGGATGCAATTTTAGTGTATGTTGGTGGTTCCCCGGCCTTGTGTGAAACGTATGATATATCTGGAAATATATACATAAAAAGTGTTAAATAGCGTGAAATGACGACTTTGTAGTAGTAAAGCATATTTTTCTTTTTCTTCGTGCGAAAATTCCCGTGATAGTTCAAAAATCATAAAATGGCTTCAAAAGGTTTTAAAAAGGCTCGGAGGACAATGATGAGATCATCTTTTCTCAGTCTTTTCCCATTTCAGTTGGGGTCGGCTTTTCAGTCTAACTACGATATGCCGTATAGACCAAACGCATAAAACTCAAGCCCGAGCTTTCCAACGCACCTATGGCTATTCGTTCTGCTGGACGTTACACGGCATAGTATACTTAAGAAAGCAAACGAAAGGGGTTTCAAACAGTCTCACTAGTACCACTAATAATAATTAGTATACATGGTGGTACTATAGAGAACGAGATTTCCCGCTAGTACCACCGGTGGTACAGTTTGGTGGTACTATTGAGATTGAATGGATGGCCGGCTCTTGAAAACGTCAAAAATATTAAAACTAGACTATGATTTAGCAAAGGTTCGCAATGCGGCCCCGTCCTGCTACGAAACTGGCAAGTAACTAAGCGGGCTTCTTTTTTGCATTTTTTAAATTATTTCGTATTAGCTATTGGCTTCAACCGTGTGGAATTCTGTTCCCGTTCCCGCATGATGCCATGGGATGAAAAGTAACCTATGTATTATTTCAGACTATAATCTATCCCTGTACCAAATTTCCGTTCAGCCGTTAGAGCGTGATTGAGTAATTAACATACAAACATCTTCACAAACTTCCACATTTACATTATTAGTTGAATAGGATAGGCAGTAAGATAGGATTCTGTAGTTTTAACACTGTATTTAGTCTCACCTATATCGGGCCCTATGGCCAACTCTACGGGTATGGCCCAGCCGGTGCCGAGCGCGCCCGTAAACGTCTCACGGTCCGTTCCGTAGTGCGTGTGCATGGTCTCTAAATACTTCAACATGCATTCTGTATCGGGTAAATTCGCCACCTGCAATCAAATGAATAAAGTATAAATTTATTAACTGTTATTCGCAGCTCTGCCCCTGTGGAATACAGCTGTCAATCCCGCGGCCTATAGGAACCTATTCCCGTGATATAAAAACCTATGTCGTATTCCGGGTCTTACTAATACCCGTGTACAAAATTTTAGTCTCTTGCGCATTTACGATATTATAATTGTGAGCCTCATCAAGATTTTCTATGTCATAGTGAACCTCATCTGCAAACCATCAGCAAGTGTATCTTGTTGATTGCAAGACGAGGTTCTGGCGATGGCTTTTCTCTCGTCATAGAAGTCAAATCATACCAAATTATAGAAAGATGGGGTGGGGTAGGAGAGCAGGTCTCGGGTCGGGGTGGGGCAGGAGAGCAGGTCTCGGGTCGATTCTCTTGGAAATATTAATTGAATTCAAAAGTTTCTTCATAAAAAATTACGATTACCTTTCTTATACATATAGAACATGTTTTGTCCCCTAAAAGCCAAGATCACCCAAAATAAGAGAAAGAGTAGGAGAGTAGACCTAGGGCTCCAAAGTGCAAGTTTTGGATGCAACCGGGATTGGTGATGCGATGGTTATGTTGCTATCAGCGCACAGACAGACGCGGAGACTGCGGTTAAATAAAAAAGTATGTGTGTACTTATGCACGCATGTAAGAAGCTATAGGTATTTGACGTGAAAAGATAAAAATCTTTTAACTGGGAAATTTGAAAATAAGACATCTTACTACGGTCGCGCGCTTAGCTAAGGCCGCGCGCTCGTGAAACTGTTTTTCGACGATTAGTCCTCAATGGTAAATCGGATTTGATGCATCTCGCATTAAAACACTCCTCAGTGTCCACACTATCACCGTGGTAAATTTGGTCAAGATCGCGCGAGCGGTTACGGAGGAATTCAGCCACCAACAAACGGCTATGCCGGGTATAAGAGTTTCGCTCGCTTCGTTCGCTCAGCTCAAAAACCTTTCTAAAAATTTTATCCTTCGCGTTTTCCTACCTTTGTAGAAATAATATTATAATTTTGTTTAGTTTATGATGTAAATAAATAATAAATACCGTCAACTAACCTCAAATTTCACAAACATACTCAAAGTATAATGTTGACTAGCTAACTTCAGGGTGTCAGTTTTCTCACTATCTTCATGGTGTTGATTTTTTGTGACGGTGTGCGCGCCCATCGTAAACATTTACATACACAACTTCGAGCCTGTATCCCCGTAGGGGTAGGCAGAGGTGTATTACACACCCTCGATTCGTCAGTTATGTTTAGGTCCCAATGTAATAGCGGGCGAGCCTATTGCCATCTACCGGGCACATTGATAAAGCGAGCGATAATTATCATTTTCAAAACACACATAACTACGAAAAGTCAGAGGTGTGTGCCCGGAGCGACTTGGGATCGAACCCGAGACCTCGTCTCGGCAGTCCGTTGCGTAAGCCACTGGGCTACCACCGCCCAAAAATTAAAGAGTAAAAATTTACTCTCATAATTTTTCCCTAACGCGCCAAAAGAAGTATAACTTCAATAATTCTAGGACATATTACACAGCGTCAAATAGACCCAAGCTAAGCATAGTTTGTCATATGGGTTCCAGAAAGTTGATAAACATACTTAACTATTTATTTGAAAATTAAAAAAAAACACCCGGCTCACTACTCGAACTCGAACTCGCGACCTCTAACTCAGCAGTTGAACGTTCTACCACTACGCCACAGGGGACGTTTAATATTACTTGTAATTACCTTTTTGAACTGTTGCTGTACAGCCTTCTTCAGCACCTTCGGTTTGATGGCGTCTAGCACCGACTTGGGCAGGAATTTCGTCAGACCAATCTCCTTATCCAGGTACTCTATATTGGACTTCTTGTCCGTAGATATTTGCATATCCTTACAGAAGTATCTGGAAATAAATGTTTATTTATAATTAAAAATATTTAGGAGAATGGCCTGTCCACATAGCAAATACACTACAAAAACACACACACTGGCGCCGGTTTTCCTCTCTGTGTAGGGTGATCAAACGGTCAGAGGACTCGGAGTAAACGGCTCCTAAGGTGCAGAATATTTATTTACATAAGTTTGAATTATTAAAAAATAATACTCCATAATAAATACTTACTTTATTTCTAAGCAACATATTTGTATCGCCAAATCCTGGTCTACCATAGGATGATTGGCGTTGAGGTAGTCATGTCGCACCTGAAACACGACATAGTAAACATACATTACTTGACGATCGAGGTACAAAGAAAGTGGAGAAGTAGATAGAGTACTTAAACCTACCGAATATCACTTTTTCAATTAAAGTAGGCAATGTATCAATTATTGCCTACTATGCGTAGTACGTTATTAGCTTAACACATTATAAGTTACCGGTCACTTTAGCTCTCAAAGTTTATATGAAATAGCATCACCACGCGGTTTCACCTTTCCAAGTTACCGACCACTTTATTAGCACTCAAACTTTATATAAAATAGCATCACCGCGCAATTTCACCAGCGTAAGCCTATGGTTAGGGGTAATGGAGCATTCTAATGGTGAAAACATTTTTTAAATCGGTTCAGTAGTTCCAGAGCTTATTATTACAAACAAACAAATCTTTCCTTTTTATAATTTTAAATTTCTCCTCAAAAATAATAATACATCAATTAAATTTGTTATTTATTTCATGTAAAGATCGTTTATAAATTTGTTAGTGTTCAGTAACTTCTGAGGGCGACGGTACTTCCGAAATTCCGCACCGAATGCCTGCATGGTAAATCAAGTTGCTAATAACAAGATGCGTGAGGAATAAATGAAGGATGTCAAAATGAATAAAATACATATCTACCTGATCATAATAATAGTGGAAAGTGACTCGGTCTGCGTCGCACAGATCCCGCAGGTTGGCTGGCAAGTACCGCACGCGCAGTTCCAGCCGCCACTCGCTCGCCGGCCATTTCGTCAGCAGCTCCGACACCGGCGTGTCTTGGTGGATCCATCGGATCTGGAAACAGAGGTTACAAAGTTTGTATTTAAAACCACTGGAATTAGTTACAATCATGAATATATATTGTTTAGCTCTTAGAGATGAAGAGCTATCGAGAGTTCTACTATCGATTAAAAATTTGATTGATTGAGTTCAAACTCGTCAATAGTATATCGATACTATAATTGTATATACTATGGATAATGTTGATAGTTGAAGCCACCTATATTTTTTTTGTTAGGGGTATGGTATGGTTTCGCGAGCTGGTATCCGCAACTCCACGACAGGGCGCGGTTTTTGTACTAGTAGTACGCGGTAGGGGTACTAGTAACTGACGCTTAACGACCTCCGTCCTCCATGAGCGCAGGCCTGGGGGTGGCAGGTGAGGCCGCCTGTCACCCTAGCAGAAGCAGACCGGGACGGCATGGCGACTAGCGCCCCTCCCCCAAACTGGGGCAAGACGGGGACACTGTGGTTCCCAAACCTGAGGGGGTCATCTCGAAACCGGAGATGGCCCAGGGTCAGTCGGGGTGCGAGAGTTATATGAGACCTCGGCGTCTTAAGACCCGAGACGGCGTGCGGTTTTAGTCGGTTTAAGCCCGACATAACCGATCCCGCTGGCCGGCGGGAAGATGGGGGGTATCTGAGGAGATTTCCGCACGAAAAAAAAAGGGTACAAGTAACTGAAATTCCCCGTTGACCCCTTGCTTATGTTAGGAGTGTGTTCACGTCGTTAGTGGAATGACTAGGATTCAAACCCGGGACTTCTAGATAAGGCCGACTCCTTAACCACTGAGCTACCGATGCTTTCATCCACATTTTTTTTTTTTACGTGCGGAAATCCCTTCGGATACCTACCCCCCCGCCGGCCAGCGGGGGTGGTTATGTCGTGTATCGACTAAAACCGCACGGTGTCCTCCCCAAGTGTCCGTTGCCGGGCGCCCCGGGTAAGCCCGGCATATCATTAATCAATAGAGCGATGGCACTGGTAGAGTGGTAGTGTATTTTGGGACATGTGTAGGTATTCAATGAAATGTTTAAGTAATCAGTATGCTAACCATTCCTATAGATTTAGATCAGCGACGTCCCGAGACGTCTATAACATTTTTTCGAATTTCGAACAATTTCGTATTTCTGGGACGTGTCTAGGTAGCTCAGTTTGTCAAGGCATTCCCCCTGTAAGGGACTGGTCGCGGGTTCAAGTCCCGTTCTAGATGTTGTTTTTTTCCGATCTAAATCCATGTGTAGGAATGCTAAAGACGGAAATAAGTTTTGATAGGTAAATATAAGGGCATTTCGTTGGGCTCACTCAGTTTACTCATTGCTATATTATCTTACTAATGCCAAGAGCTATATCCGTAATTTTAGTTCACTTCGGCTGGATGGAGGCGAGCAAGACCGTTTCGAGAGAGGTATAGCTTCAACAGTAGAAGTTTTGCCACAGATATGATAATAAAATGTCTTCTTACCTTTCCAGTAGTAAGTCTCTTGGCTCTTAGCGCATAGCAGCTGGTGTACACCCTGTCCCCAGCCGCTAACCTTGCCGCCAGTAGTCTTAGAACTGATCTGACATCTTCGTCTGCTGACGCTCGTACCACATTGATTCCGCCATTTGGAAGGTGTACCTTGAGCGTTGACTGGTCACCTGCCGCCCCACCTAAAAACACAAAATCAAAAATATTAATTTATGTCACTAGGTAACACTTATGACAGTCAAAAACACATTTTCTATTACATGGTTCTACATTTACAGTCAGATTCCAACCAGATAGGTAAAGTCTGTGTGAAAAGAATGTGGCAATAAGAACTGACAGTCATTATTCTTTATTAATTGCCAGTAATTACAATCATCTCCTAGTGATTCCCAGTTATGTTTAAAGTTTGCAGTGGAGCCCGGGATTACTTATTATTGGAAATCCATTCAACTAAACTGAGATCTTTGAATAAAACTTCGAAAAGTCTTAAAAAGTCACTTTAGATTGAATTAAACGCGTTCAAAGCCACTCTTAGCCACTAAGCTACCGCAGTTTTTAATTAGAAAAGTACTAAGGATTTTATGGCTGAGACTACTAGCTAGTTCATCCCAATGAATGACCCATTTAGGTAAGTGTTTAAACTCAGTTTTGATTGAATTAAACGCGTACCAATCCACTCTAGCCACTAAGCCACCAACTTTAATAATTAGAAAGGTACTAAGGATTTTATGGACGAGACGCAAGCGAAGGTGCGTGTAAGCGCTAGCTCAGGCATAAAACCCCAACGAATGACCCATTTAGGTAAGTGTCAATTCAAGTAAACAGCCAGTTGCCCAGAAGCTGCACCCAGCTCTTAACTAAATGGATGTTAAACCAGTAATGGGGTTAATAAAACCTCGTTTAATTAACTCTAAAGGCGTTACGTTATAGGCGTGGTATAGCCCTACCCTAGTACGTACCTTTTTTTTTTTTTTCGTGCGGAGATCCCTTCATTTTTTTTTCACATAAATAATACAAGTATTGCAAAATATACTATGGACATGAAAGGAATCGAAGGGGCTAGGGTCTGAGGGTGTTGAGTTTGTGCTGGTTTCACTGTATAAATAAGCTACTTTCACTGTGTAAAAAATGGTCACTCGTCCAAAGACTGACCTGACTAGTATAGCTTAACCTTGCAATGTGCTAACCTTCTCGGTTACCACTTAGACCCTAGCCCCTGAGTAAATATATGTAAACTAGCTGTTGCCCGCGGCTCCGCCCGCTTAAAATTCTGATCCCGTTCCTGCTACCCATGGGAACCTATTCCCGGTATAAAAAGTAGCCTATGTGTTATTCCGAACTATAATATATCCCTGTGCTAAATTTCAGCCGGATCCGTTCAGCCGTTTTTGCGTGAAAGAGTAACAAACATCCATCCATCCATCCATACTTACACGCGTTTATAATATTAGTAGGATAGCGCATATTATTATAATGATATGAGCGGTTGACTGTCAATTGACAGAATTTTTGACTGAACTAAGCAGAATAGATTGTTTTCGTTCAGTAGCGTTGCTATTTCAACTAAAAAAGCTAGTCTTCGTGGGTGGTCTGTAGATGAGCTCTCTTTGAATAACCGCTTATATCATCAGAATAAGATACTCTTGTTTTCAAATCGGTTGTGTTTTAAAACCGTAGTACCTAGACACAGAACAGATAATAAGTAGTACCACATGAATAGATACGTAAGTACTATATATATTTTGTCATAGTACTGACGTACAGAACAGAAACTCACCTCCTCACACCGATATCAGTTACCTCACCCCGATAGAACCTCATCATAGAACAGATCATAGATTTCATATATAAGAGTTGTGTAATCTATTTTAGGTAGATTTCGATGAAATCGATCTACCTATTGGTTTCTTGACTACTGTCGAATTTAAAAAAAAAATCTTCATAGGAGGTCTAGTTATGACCCCCTGAGTCCGAAATGACCACTGGTCAAAAAGTTTATATATAAAAGTTGTTGGTATTCATGTATACTATGGGATAAAATTAGAACGGTTCGAATATCTTTCATGGAACGTGAAATTTTGAGGAAAAACTGATTTCACAAAAAGTGAGGCCCTACCGTCCTCTTAGGCCGGATTCCACCCGTTCACGTACTTAAACTAAGTTTACACCAAGCAATTTTTGACCGCAGGTCAAAAATGCGACCCTGAGAGTGCCGCAAATTTTGGGAAGTGGAACCATACATAAGTACATATATATATATAAATATAAACTTTTTGACCAGTGGTCATTTCGGACTCAGGGGGTCTTAACTAGACCTCCTATGAAGAAATTTTTTTAAAATTCGACAGTAGTCAAGAAACCAATAGGTAGATCGATTTCATCGAAATCTCCCTTTTTTTTTCTAACCGAAAAATACAAAATAAAAAAATATTTCTAACCGATAGGTTATTTTTTGCTGTAAAATAAATGTCCGAAACGTTTTTTGCTCAAATTTACCGTTTTCGAGAAAAAGAAAAACAAGTTGAATTCCTGAGACGAGCTTAGCCGAATACAAGGGATTTTCGATTTTGCGTTTTCTTTTTTTTGTGCGATTTTTTGCGATGTTTTTTTTATCTTGCAATGGTTCACCCCAGCACGAATCTATTACCGAAAACAGCAACTCGATAGCTCATCTCCTTCATACCCAAAACCGTGACAGAAAATTGGCAACGACGACGACGACGTCGACGACAACTCCTTAGCAATAGGGCTTTTCTAAAGAAAATCCCTAAAAATAGTGCGGTACGGAAATCTTCACGAAATATTGTTTAAAGTCCGTAGTACTCTATATAAAATAATATTAATTGCTTCACGAAATCTACCTGTGCGTTCCCCCTGCGGGAACGGATTTTTTTACTTTTATACCACTTAGGTGGCAGACAAGCACGCGGTCCACCTGATGGGAAGCGGTTACCGTGGCCGTATTGTATTTTAAAGGAACACAGTGCGTTACGTAGACAGAGAAACCTACGTACGTAGCACGTCGGGTCGGGGCGTCGTCGGAGAGAAGAGTCAGAAGATCGGTACGATTCGGTTTTGTAAAACGTTCTGTTTATTGCACAAGCGCACCTCCATCACTATATAATTATTATATCCTGAGATTTATTTATCTAAACTTTCTGTAGAAATAATACAAATACAAAGGCGGATTTAATGCCATAGTCATTTTCTACCAGTCAACCTGAGACCTAGGGGCCTGAGACGAATTTGATCGTTATTTATTCATTTCATCATATTCGGTATTCGCGCCGGTAGCTTAGTGGTTCGAGAGATCGTAATTTCACCATCGCTGAAACTCCGAAACAAACTTTAATTAAACTTTAATTACCGTGCCTTAATACACGCAGACAGCATTTTAATTAAAAGTATTAAAACTCTTTTAAAGTTTTACACGTAGCATCCGTTCCTTGTAACGAGAAACCAAGAAAGGGGCAAATGTTTTATACAAAACATTTAAGAAAACATGAGCGTGTATAGAGGACAGAGCGTATGTGAAAATCTTATACAGACTCAATGTGTAATCTGAGTAATTTGTAATGGATGATGCAGTTTTCCGCAAAATGGAAATAACAGCCAGTGGACCACGGGCTCCGAGGTGAGAGCTTCAAATGCAGTCAGGTCTCAGCCCTGTGAGGATATTGATAATGGTGCAGTTTTCATAATTATCTTTTTTTTTATATTTAGGACACGTCAATTTGACTTCACCTCGCCTGATGGTAAGCTGAAGGCAAAGTCTCAGGAAATAGGGTCACCATTACATACACGTACCATGTTAACAATGGTGGCACTCAGCTTGACAGCCTCATCAGAAGAGGATTGTCGTCGTAGCACCGCGTAACACCTACCGGTCCCACTAGTGCTGCGACCACAATCCCCCTGCCCGGCTATGCACTTGCTGACCCCTGAATGCAATCAAACCGAAATTGGATTACTATGGAGGGTTTTTCGCAATGTTTTACTTTTATGGACCTCTATGGCGTAGCGGTAGTACGTTCGACTGATAAGCCAAAGGTCGCGGGTTCGAGGTCTGGGTGTTTCTAGGTATAATATGTATTTATTTAAAAAAAAAGTATTTAAGTATGTTTATCCGCATTCTAGAACCCATATGACAAGCTCTGCTTAGTTTGGGTCTAGATGGCGTTGTGTCTTTGTCCTACGATATTTTTTTATTTATTTATTCCGGTTGTCATACGGACTGTCACTGTCACTGGATCTGTGGCCTGTGGGGTAGTTAGAGTTCTAAAAAGTGTAACTACAGAATTTCGATATCGCTAGTGGGTTATGCAGGTCAGATGGCGGTCGCTTCGAGGAAAATAACGAAGTTCGGCTGTGTCGTAGTTAAAATGATACCAACGAAGTTGTGATAAAGGCTCGGAGGACATACATATATACTCGTACCACTAATAAAAGTCTATTTGGTCCGTCTAGTTTCCTACGTTTTAATTCAATTCACTAAGTCAAAACCAATTGTGTGTTATAAAGACATAAGAATGCATAGAATACAAACATACAAAGAAACGTTCATTTTGATATAATATTATAAAAAAAATATATATATACATAAAAGCCGCGGTAGACTAGTGGCATACCACTAGTCTACCGCGGCTTCCGCGACCTCGTCTCAGCAGTCCATTACCCATAGGTAATGGACTGCTGAGACGAGGTCTCGGGTTCGATCCTAGGTTTTACCATGGCACACACCAATGACTTTTCGATGCTTTTCGAAGTTATATGTGTATTTATCGCAGGTTTATAAGTGCCCGGTTAATGGCAATAGGCTTGCCACCTATTACATTGGGACCTAAACATAAACAGGCGGAATGTGGGTGCTAGCACCTCTGCCTACCCCTTCGGGGATATAGGCGTGAGTTTATGTTATGTTATATATAAATATAGATGAACATGGATGCAATGTAATGTTTGTTTGATGGAAATAAAATAGGAAAAGTTCTCGGACATTAAAGAGAAAGGGATAAATAGAGGAAAAGCTTTTAAGCCAAGCTATTAACGGGAAGTAGTGAGGGAGGATTGTATACGCTACGTTGTTACATGGCTGTGGGTTTCTTCAGTGCTCTTAGCAAAATATGCGATATGGAGTAAAATATTATAAAACCTTTAGAAAGATATGATAAAGTTTTTATTGCCCGCTTATTTTCTCACAGGATTAGTGTCTTGCGATGCGAATCTGGCTGTAAATGAAGACCTCTGGCTTCTACAAACCTTTCCTTTTTCCTTTTCCCCCTAACTTTACCCTCTGTGTAGATATTCCGCGTGCATATTTGCTATTTGCGTAGTATACAAAGGTAAACTGAAAAAAAAACTGGGTGCATGAGGGACCTAAGATTCGAGGCCCAAGCCAATCTCCCCTACAAGCCAACGAGGCCCTGGCGCAGTCTTTCCTCTCGGGGTTGAAGGGTCAGACGGCAGTCGCTCCCATAAAAGTCTAAATAAACCAAATTTTGGATAAAAGAGTAGCAGAGCGGACTCGTGCGTCAGCGTCCCGGGTTCTACAGTGTAAGCTGTGAATGCAACCGGGACTAACGTTGTGATGACTGTAGAGTATGGTAGCTAGCGTTTTATAGTTATGTATACTAACATTATAAAGAGGAAAGATTTGTATGTAAGTATGTTTGTAACGAATTGGCTCAAAAAGTACTCAAGCGATTTCAAAAATTCTTTTTCTTTCCCGACATTCCCACGGGATCAAGACTAACGCGGGTGAAACCGCGTGGCGATGCAAGTAGGTATATATGTTGTTTACGCCGATGGGCCTACAATGTGATTGGTTTGCTTTCTACTCAGTTTGGAATAAAACGCTGTTCGAATCGGTTGCGTTTGTTTTAGTACTTACTCTGCCTCCAGTATATTACAATGACGATGAGTATCACCATACTCATCATCACCGCGTTAGTCCGACACTGATTATCCCAATTAGATAGGTCATTACCAATCTAATTATGGGTGTGCCCCTGCTCACCCCTACCAACGCGTTCCAAGTTCCGCGCCCAAGCCAACCACTCCTGCTAGTCGTTGAGTCTGCTAGATTACGGACGAGGTTCTGGCGCAGGTTATCACCGGCAGTCGCTCCCGGAAAAGTCAACATAACAATCAAAAACAATAAGCGGAACACGGGCTCCAAAGTGCTAACTTTGAAAGCAGTTGGGCAATCGCTATGATGATGATGATCACTAATCTAATTAGGATAGTCGGTGTTCTTCTGTAGATATATGGTAAGTCGGTATCGTACCGTGTGGTGAAGGCTGTGGGTGGCGCTTGGGCGAGCCGCCTGGCGGCGTGGGCTGCATCGCGCGCGCTAGCGGGCCTTCGCCGCAACGTCCGCCGCCCTCCGGTTCATGACTGTAACAATACAATAATAGATTAAATACTATGGTTTGGGAATCATTTATTGTTTAATACTAGTCAGTAGTCAATCTTTAATATTATATGTGGTTCAAGGTGGTTTTTTTTGACGTTGTCTAAAAATGAAATCTAGTTATATCGATCTATCGCCCTCGAAACCCCCTATATATTAAATTTCATGAAAACAGTTTCCGAGGTTCATATTATATTTATATATAAGTACAACAATTGCTCGAATAAAGGTATTTTAAATATATAGATAGTCTTCAATAGTAGTATTTAGAGGGTGTATGTCTCTCACTAAGCCCCTTAGATCTCAGTAGGAGCCACGGGGCTTAAGCCAACCCACCTGCAAGTCGGTACACCTGCTAATTAACGGGTGAGGCTCTGCCGCGGGCTTTCCTCTCAAAAGCCTACCGTCTTGTAAAAGCCTAAATTATCCAAATTATGGAAAGGAGGACTAGGAGAACATAATCGGGGCTACAAGAGCAAGCTTTGGATACAACTGGAATTAGCGCTCGGATGCCAATCATTAGATGTACCGTCTCATACAGAGGTTGTTTTCAAACAACAACGAGTATAAATGATACTGTATTTTTTACAGTCACATCCATATCGGTTTCTCCGAAAGATATGAATCCGGTTTTTTGCTCAGAATTTACTTATCGTAATATTCAGAAGCGAGTAGGTAATTAAGGTGTTATTATAACCTTGACAGTGACCTTGAACATTGTATGAAAATATTGATACGCGCTTCGATAGAGGGCATCTACAGGAAGTTTAATTAATGTATAACATTTTTACCGCGCAGTATCCAGCGAAGTAAAATAAAAAGCGGCCAAGTGCGAGTCGGACTCGCCCATGAAGGGTTCCGTAGAAGCAAGTAACATTAATGTTTATTTTTAATTTTTATATTTGAGTTGATTGAATGAAAGGTAAATTGCGGTTTACGATTTACGACGTATTAAAAAAAAACTACTTACTAAATCTCGTTCAAACCAATTTTCGGTGGAAGTTTACATGGTAATGTACATCATATATTTTATTTTTAGTTTTATCATTCTCTTATTTTAGAAGTTACGGGGGGGGGGGGTACACACATTTTACCACTTTGGAAGTGTCTCTCTTGCAAACTATTCAGTTTAGAAAAAAATGATTTTAGAAACCTCAATATCATTTTTGAAGACCTATCCATACATACCACACACATATGGGATTGATGAAAAAAAAATTTTTGAGTTTCAGTTCCAAGTATGGGGAATTTCATGTTTTTTTCTATTTTTGTGTGAAAATCTTCATGCGGTTCACAGAATACATCTACTTACCAAGTTTCAACAGCATAGTTATAATAGTTTCGGAAAAAAGTGGCTGTGACATACGGACGGACAGACGTCTGTCTGTCCGTCTAGACCGTCTAGTCCGTCATGTCTGTCTAGACATGACGAATCTATAAGGGTTCCGTTTTTTGCCATTTGGCAACGGAACCCTAAAAAGGGCACGTCGTTTCTTCTCGTGGTTTGATACCCAAGAAATGAGTAATATAAAACATTTTTAAGACTAATTTGTCAGAAGCACTCGAAACCGGCGGACTCACGAAAGTTCGTGAAGTGTTTAAGGACAGAAGCAGAATGATGATGGACTATTTTCTCGTCTCGGGTCTACAGACTATGTGAGTGTATTATGTATTATGAAAATATTGTTTTTTTTTCATAACATTCACCTACGGGAGCGGGAAAATAATGCCCCTGTAAACAATTTCCCTAATTTTCAGAGACAATTAAGTCAAGCGTCGTACCGTAGAGGCCCCACTCCGCGTCTCTACACACATTATTATTCATGTCTGGGCTAAGCACATTCATTTACATTTGCAAACATTATGCTTTTTATATAGGACCTTCAAAATTTGAGTTAGAATAGATAATTAACTCACAATTCTTTTATAACGTTGGTATCGCCTACAGAATATTAAACAAGATAACAAGATAGGTACTTGTGTATGGCCTCTGTAGACCCGAGACGGCGTGCGGTTTTAGTCGGTTCAAGCCCGACATAACCGCCCCCGCTGGCCAGCTGGGGGGTATCCGAAGGGATTTCCGCACGGAAAGAAAAAGGTTATGTGAACCCGAGCAATTTAGTTTAGCTGGAGGGCTTAACGGGAATTCCTACAAGTAATTTCTTTTCTCCAAAGTGCGGGCTTTGGATGCGACTGGAATTGACGCTTCGATGAAGATGGATTTACAGATAAATTCATTAATTTCTTTAAGTTTAAGGTAATTTTGTGATTTTTGACTGTTTGGCGCCAACTCAAAATTATTTAGGTACTAGCTGATGCCCGCAGCTCCACCCGCGCGGTGGTCGGTTTAGTTTTTTGGTCATATCTCCGGTTGTACTTAACCAATTGCAATCAAACATACAGCAGATTCCAAGTCTGACCGAGACTTTTCTAATAGAAAAAACCGCAACCGCCCATCGCGAACAAACCGACAAAAATTCGAATATTATTTTGTGTTCAGAATTTTTCATTTAACATAACCCAAGTATTTTTTTTAATACCTCCAATGTACAGACACACACAACAAATTTTCAATTTTAGAATAGTATAGATGTAGCTCCATAGTGACCCTAAATACTTAAATTAGTTATAGAACTCTGTTCTTAAGGTTAAATAAAATAGGTATTTTTAGGGATTTTCTTCAGAAAAGCCCTATTGCTATCGAGTTGTCGTCGACGTCGTCGTTGCCAATTTTCTGTCACGGTTTTGGGTATGAAGGAGATGAGCTATCGAGATGCTGTTTTCGGTAATAGATTCGTGCTGGGGTGAACCATTGCAAGATAAAGAAAAAATCGCAAAAAATCGCAAAAAAAAAAAATCGCAAAATCGAAAATCCCTTGTATTCGGCTGAGCTCGTCTCAGGAATTCAACTTGTTTATATTTAAACAGTACTTTTAACCGAAATTACTAATATTCCCCCTAATCCCTCCAGTTAAGCTAAATTGCTTGTGTTGGGAGTGGTTTCACGTCGTCGGTAGTGTCTTATACTTTGCTTTGAAATTTTTTCCGCGGTTTAATTTTTTTGTTAAAATGTTTTTGTTTTAATGTAAAGATGGTTTGCTTTGTTACTCACTCTGTCATGGACTGTACTTACATAAATTTCAATAAATAAATAAATTGAATAGGTATGCGGAATTAAATAATCAATATCTTTCGAGAGACTGCTAGAAGCAAAACATGTTTTGTTTTACTGTTTAGTCCACATCCCATTCAACTTAAAAACTACTAAACGAATTTTAATGACACTTGTCTCAGTTTTATTGTAGCTATTTTCAAGTTTCCCGCCGCCACACAGGAAACTGGAGATGTGTGTACAAGACAAAATTTTACTTTCGAAGTTTCACCTTTCAGTAATTAATGTGTCTTATTCGACAATAGAAAGACTATTTTTGTCTTTATCACAAAGTTTTCATTACTCAAACCCAAGCTAGGGCAGATTGATACGTACAAAATAGATATCTAAAGTATATTTACATATATATAATCTCGCCTCTTTCACATTGGGATAGGCAGATACAACATATTTCCACTTTCATAATTGTTTTCATACATGCACGCCGGTTACCTGTTCTTATGATCGGCGTTTCTTCAAATGCCCTGATTGGCATACGTACGCCTAGGTCGTACCTTTATCGGGTCGCAAATTAGTCCTCGCCTCATAACTTAGTTTTGTCAATCTCCTTTCGTCCATTCTCTCTAGGTGTCCGAACCATCTAAGCATCCCTTTCTCTATCTTGGTTACTACAACTTCTACCATACCATAACGTTCCGTCATCAAGCTGCTCCTCACTCGGTCCATCAGGGTCACTCCAGCTATACTTCTCAGACTTCTCATTTCCACAGCATTCAGTTTACTTTCATGCTCATCATGGACGAGCACTCCTCTATGTACAGCAATTGTTGGGTGGGTGGTTATTTTGTTACTGCCTCTGAAAATTCTTGCTCGGTGGTAAACCATGACTTGTTGTTCGTTTAGTGCTGAATTTGTTGAAAATAGTCAGCGGTAAGGCCCCATATACACCATTCCAAGAGCTTCCTCTACTGTCATTAGTAATAATTGTATTTATTTTCAGATAACAAAAATAATCCATTGTGTTAGTAAGAACTTATATCTAGTGTTAGTTTGCATATTAAATTTGATGACATAATTTATACATTGCTCCATTAAACTTTTCGTGCAACCCCGCCGGTTTTGAGTGCGAAAATAATAGGTCTTTACCTATGAAATTGCCGAAATTTTCCTGTAATTTAATAGCTATTTCCATTATTTATATTTTGTTTGAAAGTGGATTTCAAGATTTTACAACTCTGTATTAAATTTTGTTTTTTATTGGCCGCTTGATAAATTAATTCGATCTTCAAAAACAGTACTTCCTAAATGCTATCCATTTTGATGATAAATTTTGTATTACTTAACAGCTGTCACTTTTCAAAAATGTAATAAAAGTTGCTATTTTTTAGGTTAATGTTGTCTCATTCATACACAAAAAAAAAACATAAAATTTGGATTTGTCATTCCTAAAAAGAATTCAAAAATGTTAGTACTGAAAATTGGGTTTCCTCCAATTTCTTCTAGAAAACCGGAAATTTCATATGTATCGACTTAATATATCCATAAGATACTTACCATTCAGACTTGGTCAGGCTTTCAAAGGCTTTATGTATAAAAATGTGTAAAGTGAACATGATATCCGACACGGTAGGTCCAAGGGCACGAATTTATTAACTTATTTTGTACAAGTAAGGTCAGATGTTTTGTTTTTGTTGGTCGGTTGTTTTCATAAATGGGGTCGAATGTGAGTACTTTTAGTGATGTAGGTGGGCGTATATGTTTTAATAAAATGCTAAGGGTATTGACTCATTGTACGTATTATAGCTGAGTATACTTTAAATTATTATTTATGAACCCCTCTTCTTCTTCTCAGTCGATGCACTCTTTACAGAGCGGTCGTGGTCAACTGCTAGTACTATCCGGTACAGATGTCACCCGCCGTATGATATCTCGCCATTTCTTCCGGTTCGCAGACATTCTGGTACACTCATGCAAGGGTCCGCCCACTGCAGATTTGATTTGGTCGGTCCATCGCATGGGTGACCTCCCACGTGGCCTTGTTCCTTCTACTTTGCCCTGGACGACAAGACGTTCAACGGAGTCATTGCTACGCCTCGATACATGGCCGAAAAATTTTAGTATTCGAGTCTGAACTAGCGTAGACAGACGCTGCTTGATGCCGAGCTCTTTAAGGATGGACACGTTGGTTCGGAATTCAGTCCATGATATTCCGAGCATTCTTCTCCAGCACCACATCTCTAGAGCGTCTATCTTTCTCCTCTCAATTTCTCGAAGCGTCCACGTCTCGGCAGCGTATAAAAATATGGGGAATATGAGCGTTTGGACGAGCCGGATCTTGGTATTTTTAGTAATATTCCTATTCTTCCATATTCTTTTCATTTTGTCCATTGCAGTTCTCGTCATACCCATACGCCACTTCACTTCATCCACGCAACCGCCACAGTTTGATATTAAAGCTCCCAGATAGATGTAGGAGTGGACCACGTTACAGTTCGCAATCTTAGTCTCTTCGGGCGAGTTGTCATTGACGCGGTCAACTACCATCATTTTGGTCTTTTGACGGTTGATCTTCAAACCAAACTCCAGACTTACGCGTTCCATCTTCAGAAGCAACTCTTCCATACGGCGTGGACAGGTGGCAAATAGGGTGGTGTCATCGGCGTAGCGCAAATTCGCGATCCTGTGGCCACCAACTATTATTCCATCAGGCCAGTCTTCCAAGGTTATCCTCATTATCAGCTCCGTGTATACATTAAACAGGAGCGGCGATACTATACACCCTTGTCTGACACCTGCACTCGGGTGAAAATCACTAGACAACATATCATCTGTCCGCACCGAAGCTGTTCCTTTTTCGTATAGCTGCCTGAGAAGATGGACAAGATGTTTGGGAGTGCCCATTTCGACAAGTGCGTTCCATAGTTTAGGCCATTTAACCGAGTCGAACGCTTTGGAGAAATCGACAAAGCAAATATAAGTCGGCTTGTTAAATTCTCGTGCCTTTTCGATGATCTGGCGAACTATGAGGATTTGTTCTCGAGTCCCTTTTCCCTTTACAAACCCGGCTTGCTCTGGTGCGATCTCCCCAGACAGATATGACTTTAACCTTTCATTGAGAATATGAAGCATTATTTTGCTTGCGTGCGATATCAGTGCAATCAGACGGTAATTGCCGCAATTCTTGGTGGAACCCTTTTTATGTAGAGGATTGAAGACTGTGTGAGTCCACTCCCTAGGCCACACTCCTGTCCGCCAAATCCTGTTGCACAGGGTGTAAAACATATGGGTGCCGTGTTCTCCCAAGGCTTTTATAGTTTCAATCGGGATGGCGTCTCTGCCTGTAGCCTTCCCATTCTTGAGATGTTTAATGGCAGCTTCAATCTCAGACTTGAGGATATCTGGCTCTTGATCATCATGCCTGGGTTCTGTATCTGGAAAGTTTTGTGATTGCGGGTCTTGGAACAAGGAATGACAGTAGTTCTTCCAGACTTCAGATATCTGAGCTAGGTCTGTTACTACTTCACCTCTACTGTCTTCTATAGCCCAGGTTTTTGATCCCAGCGTTTTCGTTATAAAGCGAATCTTCCGATAAAGATCCCCAGATTCATGCTTGTACGCGTGGGCTTCTACCTCTTCGCAGATTCCACAGAGGTAGGAGTTGTAGTCTCGCCTGCATTCAGCTTGGATTCGAGCAGACAATGAGTTGAGGACTCCAACATCCACCCCTCTGGTCTTTATCACTCGTCTTTCTTCTACTAGTGCGAGCGTAGCATCTGTCATCCAATGTTGGCGCTTAAGTCTTTCATTCGGTGGCTCAGATTCACGAACTGCATGTTCAATGAGATATTTTGTTCGGACCCATATCACATCCGGTGTCTCTTCCGCAAGGTTTGCGCCTGCCCATTCCACCCATTTTTGGTCTATAGCTGCTCGAAATTTAGGCCCATCCTTTACTTCAAGTCTCCTAGGCTTGTCAAGAGTTCTTGCTGCTGTAAGTTTGAGTTTTAGTTTTGAGACAAGCAGCTGATGGTCGGATCCGCAGTCTGCTTCGGGTAGTGTATGTGCGTTTATAATGGAAGTTTTCCATCGTGATCGGATTAGCACATAGTCAATTTGATTACGGTATTTGCCGTCTGGCGACGTCCACGTATAATCTTCTTGGATGGTGTTGGAATTGACTATTTGCTATCGCCAAGTCGTTCTCAGTTGCAAACTGTATGAGCCGCTCGCCTCTTTCATTGCGTACCCCCAGACCAAATCTACCGATGCACTTGCTAAGGTGTTCAGAATTTTTTCCAATTTTGGCGTTAAAATCACCCAAGATTATAAGAAGTTCTCTATTGGGAATTTTAGCAATGGTGGTCTCTAGTACAGAATAGAACCTCTCAATGACGTCGTCACTTGCAGTGCTTGTGGGGGCATAGACTTGGATGATGTTTAGATTTACTGGGGATGCCTTCAGTTTAATCCGGATTATTCGGTCATCAATTGGTTCATAGCCGAGAACACTACTCCTTAGTCGCTTTGGAACAAGAATTGCAACCCCATTCCTGCTGTCAGTGTCATTGCCAGAGAAGTAGATGATATGGCCATCTGTAAGGAAATGACCATTGTCCCTCCAGTGGGTCTCACTCAGTCCACAAATGTTTAAGCCACATCTGGTGATCTCTCTCTCTACGATGTCGAGTTTTCCGGGACTGAGTAGACCCCTCTACGTTTATAAAGATATGGATATGATATATTAGGGTGTGGGAAGGGCTTTCTGCTCGGGGTTGGTGGGTCAGACGGCAGTTGCTCCCGTAAAAGTCATGATTAGAAGTAGGAGAGCGGACCCCGGCTACAAAGTGCAAGCTTTGGATGCAGCCGAGATTAACGCTAGGATGATGTGAAACTATTGCCAGATTGTACTTGTTGATATGTATTTGATGACCTGACGGCCTCCATGGCGTGGCAGTAGAGCGTTCGACTTAGCAGTCGTCGGAGGTCGCAGGTTCGATTCCCGCTCAGTGCAAATATTTGTATGCATGAATATGTCTATTTGCATTGGTCTGGGGGATTCTATGTAGGCATAATATGTATGTATTTACAAAAATATCTACTTACTTTGACAGTAAAACAGTAAAAAACAAATATATAAAAAAATATTCTTCAAAATTTTGCCTAAGTCTTGTGTGGATGAATCCTAACGCGAAGTCGATCCACTTTTCTCAAGACCGATACTTGACTCCGGATATGAGCGAACCTTAACATTTTGCCATACTTTTTTCTTTGTGTTGCTGTGCGCTTTTTGCTACCTGAGAAATATAATTCCCAGGTAGGAAAAAGCGCACGGCCCGCGCGGTGGTAAGCAGTTAGCATAACTTGCAACAGTTGCATGACCAAAAATGTTATTCGCGTTGCCAGGGTCAGTCCTGAGACCACCAAGAGCTTCGATGCCAAGGCAACCTCACTTGCTAGTCGGTACACCTGCTGATTGACGGACAAGGCTCTGGGGCAGGCTGACCTCTCGGCAGACACTTCCTAAAAAGCCGTATAACCTTCAATAGAAAGAAAAGATAGGAAAAAAGAAGTAAGTAGACCCTGGGCTCCAAAGTGAAGGCCTCGGATGATAAGATGATGATGAGAAGCCTCTGTATAATATTGTGGTACATAAACAATAACTGTGAGGCATTTCTTCTTAATTTTACAATTCGCGGTGTTAGTGTTAAATATTGTGTTATAATGTACTAGGTGTTGCCCGCTGCTCCACCCGCGTAGACGTCTGATCCCGTTCCCGAAACCCAAGGGAACCTATTCCCGGGAAAAAAGTAGCCTATCTGTTATTCCAGACTATAATCTATCCCTGTGCCAAATTTCAGTCAGATCCGTTCAGCCGTTTTTGCGTGAAAGAGTAACAAGGATCCATCCATCCATTCATGCTTACAAACTTTCGCGTTTATAATATTAGTAGGACTTACGCTAGTAATATTAGTTCAATGGTATTAAAGCAAGTTTTTCGTGTTTTTCCTTCAGACAATACAGAAAGCATATTGATACAGTTAGAAGGTATCAAGGTACGTGTGAGATGTAATCCTCTTACACCGTAATGCCTCAACAAATGTAAGAGCCGTTGTCGGGGCAATTCCGTAAGATATTTGTTTCCGGAGAATAAATACGCAATACACCCAGAAGAATGAGTTTTTTTATTACGTTTTATGTAGAGGGATTCCAAAGTCGCATTGTAATTACTTATCAGCCTGTGATGGAACTAGGGATTCCCTTTTCAACACACTTTTGTATGTAACGGAATCTTTGAACACGATTTTGGAACACTTCAAAATTCATTGGATTGATTTGCACGCTTATGAAGGACAGGCACCTTGATAAAAATGTCAATGGCGTGCAAATCAATCAAAATACTAAGAAATCTTAAAAAAATTAAGTATTGTTTAGTCATCGGACTATCCAATACTTAATTTTTGAAAGATTTCTTAGTATTTTTTAATATTTATACGATCGAAGACCCACGCTTTTTAGCATCAAAAAAAATGTTGAAAGGAAGGGAGCTTCCTCTCTGCAAATATGTCAATGGGCGAGTAACACCGCTGCTGTGACAAGCGTTCTTACGTTCATAGTATCCGATCTCATCATCATCAGCAGAGAGTTAGTCCCGGTTGCATCCAAAGCTGGCATTTTGGAGCTCGCGCTACACTCTCCTACTGTCTCTCCTCTATTCCACATTTGTTTTTTTAAGAGTAGGTGTACTAGTACCCGAAATTACTAGTAATTCCGTTACCCACTCAGCTAAGCTAAATCGCGTGTGTTAGGAGTGGGTTCACGTCGTCGTCAGGATTCGAACCCGAGACCGTAAGGCCGACTCTTTAACCACCAAGCTTTTACCGTATATAGCGATTACCGTCTGACCCTCAACCACGAGATGAAAATCTTAAAATTAGAATCTTTAGAAAGAAATTAGTTCACCTGATGTGTCTAACTATAAGCATTTTACGAGCTATGTACAAACTACGAGTTACATATCCACATTATTTATATTAATGACGGCCTCTGTGGCGTAGCGGTAGTGCATTCGACTGCTACGACAGATGGCGCGGGTTCGATTCCCGCTTAGTGCAAATATTTGTATGCATGAATATGTCTATTTGCATTGGTCTGGGTGTTTCTATGTATAATATATGTATTTACAAAAAAAAAGTATGTAAGTATGTTTATCCGCATTCTGGAACCCATAACACAAGCTACTTAACCTATACTTACTTTGGGTCTAGAAAGCGCTGTGTAGAATGTCGTAGAATATTATTATCCTTTCTTGTACCGTCCAGTTATCGTACGCCCCTGTCCGTTTGTCCTGTACAGTCGCAATCCCATTACCGGCGAATGTTTCCGTTTGTAAATCCCCATGGCATCGTGACTACCGCTCTGAAAGGATTTGTACTACAATCGGCTCAATTATCGGCAACATATTTATTTATTTGTAATCCTTTACATTATAAAAATGAATGTATCTTTGTGTATGTTTGTTCTTTATCGTCAGATTGCGATGGAATGTTAGTAAATTGTTCTGTGAATGTTAAGATGTAAACGAGCCCCTTTAGTCGATTTCATTTAAGCAGGTGTTGGAGTGAAATGAAGGCACGCTTCATTTTGACTGTTTTCTTAAATTAAAACCACTTAACGTATTTATTTGGTGGTATTTTATTATTTACACTGATCGCGACGTTTCGGTTGCTTCTCAGCAGCCATAGTCACGGGGAGACTGAAGATGGTGGTTGTCTTGTACTTTGAAGTGTAAGTTACCACAAAGTACTCGAAATATGTTGAATTGTTGATGTTACTATTTACGCTCAGGGAGCTCACAGTATCATGAAGTCTTCTTGAATTTTGCTTTTTCTAGGGTTTTTATTTAAGTGACTTTTCCTTCAATATTACTTTTTGATTCTCCTTGACAAACACAGATGACTCGTTGCTTAGTTTTAACCTGATTCCGTAACAAACGATCGACAATGATAGTACTGTAGCTATGCATAGTTTGGGTCTATATAGCGCTGTGTAGTTTGACCAAGAATATTTATTTATACGGAGAACTTAAAACGCAGTTAACTTTAACCAACTGAATCGGATGATTTATTACTACGCCAATTCCTAGTATCCACGGGTATTTGGGTCGCCAACGCAAGTTGTAATACAAAAAAATTATGCCACAAAATTTGAGTTCGGTTTGACCTCAGGCGTCAGTCACTGCTATACACTTTTTGCTTGGTAACTTAGTAAAAAGTTATAATTATATAGTTAACTAGCTATTATTGTCCGTCATTGGAGCAAAGTACGAGTTTTTGAGTCAAATAATTAGATTCCGAAAACAAAAACATTCCACAAATTGTTTAACTAATGAAATCTTCTATTATTGATCTTGAAGTGTAATTCATGGAGTGCACTATTTTTAGGGATTTTCTTTAGAAAAGCCCTATTGCTGTGGAGTTGTCGTCGACGTCGTCGTTGCCAATTTTCTGTCACGGTTTTGGGTATGAAGGAGATGAGCTATCGAGTTGCTGTTTTCGGTAATAGATTCGTGCTGGGGTGAACCATTGCAAGATAAAGAAAAAATCGCAAAAAATCGCAAGAAAAAAACGCAAAATCGAAAATCCCTTGTATTCGGCTGAGCTCGTCTCAGGAATTCAACTTGTTTTTGAGTCTAAAGTTTAACCACGGTTATAAAATAATATTGTTACCGTGTAAGTAATAATATAGATATTATCACCGTGGTTTAACGAAAGTTTGGGTAATTCGTCACTTAATTTGAAGGAAGACATAATATTCATAATGAAAATTCGTGCAGGCTATGGACTATGGGCAAGATTCATAGAACACACACTCTTTTATGAATGTTCATATATAGTTCAATAAAATGAGGAGCAGGATGGCGGATCGCTGGTTCCAAAGTGCGAGCTGCGGATGCGACTCGGAAGAAGAATTAGTTCATATGAAATACGGCACTATTATTATGTTCTAGAATATATGTATAAAAAAAGGACATATGACTCAGACAGGTCGCGGACATAGGTAACGTGCGGGCGAGAGAATTTGCGTCCCGTCCGTCCTATGTTTTGCGATATGTCTATTCTATGAAATATCAACAAAAATTATGTGCGTCCGCAACATCGCGACGTGTCCGAGTCTGCCATTGTTTCTGGTGTTGCAACCGTTTTAAGACCGTTTATCACACTCAAAGATACTGACCTAGACCTCCGACCGCAGTATTGCCAATGCGTCGAACTAGTAAACACTGACATGATAACAAAAAAACAGTTACCAACTTTAGCAAGACATGTATAATGTGCAACTACTTTGTCCCCTATGGGAGTCAGGGTTAAATCCAACCTGGTTTTGTTCGATAATCTTATCTTTAAGCAATAATTATATGCGTGTAATATGTGAAGTTCATTACCATTTATTATCTAGCGCTTTGACATTGCAATAGGCTCCTGACATGTGTTATATGATAAGCGTTTCTTTCTGTCTGATGTCCCACTTTAAGGATAACACGGTAATTTAACTGCGTGATATCGTAGATTAGTCATTATGTGTATGTAGATAAGGGTCAGGTTAAGGAAATGGGGACGCTGCGCCAGTATTTCACTAATCTCCAGAAAACAATGCACATGTTGTCGATCTTCGGGCCCAAACCAGCCTCATCCGCTGTTTGACGGACGAGGCCCTGGCGCAGGCTTCCTTCTTGGGTTGGGAGGTCAAACGGCAGTTGCTCCCATAAAAGCTAAACAAAATCGGTACCTTACTGGTTAAGGAGACAACCTTACGATCGAGAGGTCCCGGGTTCGAATACTGGGCATTACACTACCGACGTCACTCCTAACACAAGCAATTTAGCTTAGCTGAAGGGGTCAGGGGGATATAAGTAATTTCGGTTACTAATATACTTTACAAAAAAAAAACTATGTAAAGGAGGTGTATAAGAGAGCGGACCCCGGACTCCAAAGTGCAAGTAAGCCATGACCACAATTATGAAAGTAGAAGCCAGTAGCGTATCGTAGCAAGAAAGCTCTGCCTACCACAATGGGAAAGAGCCGTGGCTATGTCTAATTTCATGACTTTATTTATAACTAGCTGTGCCCGCGACTTCGTCCGGGTGGATTAAGATTTTTAGGGTTTTAGTTTTTTTGCGCGGAACCCTAATTATTTTTCCTAAAATTAAAGTAGCCTATGTTTCTCCTTATTATATTACCTTTCTGCCAGTGAAAGTCCCGTCAAAATCGGTCCAGCCATTTCAGAGATTAGCCGGAACAAACAGACAGACAGACAGACGGACAGACAGACAAAAATTGTAAAAAATGTTATTTTGGTGTATGTACCGTATATATATATATTCATATACATACATGTATATGAATATATATACGGTACATACTACACACTACACACTTTTTTACTACAGTAAAAAACGGTTATTTCAATATTACAAACAGACACTCCAATTTTATTTATATGTGTATAGATTTGGCAGGGAAATAACTTCGTCCACAAACTGTGCGAGGCCGGGAAGCCGCGACGCTTATGTGGGTTCACAACACTATAACAAATGATTAACGACTTATAATTCAGTGCCGAAAATGCACCATTTTTAAAATACACTTGGGGTTTTAAGGTGAATCTAACGATACCTTAACGGTCGCAATCCATACATTCGTTTGGAGTATACGAGGTGATAAAGTAATTTAAAAACGCATAAATACAAGGAAGGCGGGTAAATATTAGCCTACCTTAGCAGTCGCGTAAAAATTCACTTTAAAAGCAGACTCGCGGTGCTGTTTTGATATGAAGTCAATGAAGCGCTCACGCAGCGCTAGCCCGCCAAGTGGCACGTGTACCCCGTTTGCTAATTGGGCGGTGTACAGGCACACACGGACATCACCCCTTCGTGGGATGATTTACTGAGGGAGAGCACACTCCCGCTATCTATCCGCGGCATATTCAGAAAAAAATCAAGCATAACACTAGGCGAGTTCAAGTACAATAAAGCAGATATTGTTGCAACTTCTCATGAATAAATATTAGGGTCGCTGTAGATCGGACGGAAAATGCATCGGGCGTATCACTTGATTTACTAACGCACGATCGGCTGAGTGTTTTATTACCTTTCGTCCATCTATCAGACGTGTATCCTTTTGGCCCTCTTACTCATTGGAGTAACATCAACTATTTTTAATGAAATTCTATAGCAATTTTTTTATTTCACGTTTGAACTCTATCTCACCTGGTCGTAAGTGAAGATGTGGTCTACGATGGATCACGTTTGCCTAGAAGGAACCTATTCACTCGAGACTTGAAGATTCCGAGGTTATAGCTTTCCGGAAACACAGACTCAGGCAGCCAATTCCACTCCTTTTATCATTTGTACAAGCATGGTTCACTGTTCCCGAGGTTTCGTTTGCTTTTCTCCCTGTGATCAGGGCTGCTAAAAAACAACCACAATACCAACAGCTTGACCTCTCTAAAGTATATGGTACTGCACAGACTTGTAATTTATAGGTATGTCATACGAACTAAGTAAATACCGACTTCCACGCGAACGCAGTTGCAGGCACAGCTATAGTTCAACAATAAGTATGACGACATTTGGTGTCTCTAGGCAGTTAAACTATCTTGGAACGGGCAACAAATTTAATTCAAACTGAAATATTGGAGTTGGAAACGTAATAAATCCACTTTCTAGTCCAAGCATGTGTCGCACTGAGTTCCTGAGAGAGTTCAAGTGACTTGAAATACGCTACGAATTGCATTTGTATTAAATTACACAAGTTGATAATACACGAGAATTATTTTTCAACAAACAAGCGAATTTCAAAAGATTGAAAAAATAAGATTTCATATAATAAAATTTGATCGAAAATTAATTTTAAAAAATCCATTATCTTCATCTTCGCTTTCTTCCTCCATCCATTTTTATTTGGATTATTTTGACTTTACGTAAGCGACTGCCGTCTAACCTTCCAAAATGAAGAGGAAAGCCTCGTACGATGCCAGGCTGCCGTACCAGCTGGCAGGTAAGGTAAGCTCAGGCCCCGAAGATTTTGGTGGAGCCCCCTTATTTCCAAATTGCGAACGAGATAATATTTATAAAAAGACAACAGCTTCTGAATAAATAAATAAACAAAAAAAAACTACGAAGTATGATAATCTGCGTGTTTCATAATAATACTGTTTTGGAATTTAATTCGTAGTAAATTGTAGGAGTTATTAATAGGCTCGCACCCTATTACATTGGGACCTAAACATAACTGGCGAATCGTGGGTGCCTACACCTTCGGGGATACAGGCGTGAAGTTATGTTATGTTTGTTATTAATATAAGAAAAGATAAAAAGCAACTTTACTATTCAAAGGCCAGTTCCAAGTAAGATTGAGCCTATGTCATCTGTCCTGAATTTATATACGACAGAAATGTCATTTAAACAAAGATATTTTTAACAATGGACTCTGTCAAAATTTGTTTCACATTACCTACATGTATGTCTATGTACCTAACATTATATAATTATTTGTCCTGAATGACTGACTGATTCAACTTAAAAGTTTGGCAGTTAATGCCTTTTATTTGTAAGCATCCACTACAGAGAGATTTTTGTTAATTTATCTCTGACGGGGTAAAATAAGCAATGGAAGATAGTATCCAAGTCCGTCATTTTCTAAGCGAAAAGCACAAATATTTCATTTATATAGGTACTTCTAGTGAGATAAAAATTTGGTACACGATTTTTTCAAAAAATTACCCCTTAAAGGATGAATTGCGAGTTTAAAGTTACCGAGTAACCAATATTCAGGTACAATATCACCTAATACCTAGTGCATAACGTGTGGTGACTTTTAATTATAGCAACACGGCTGACCACTGGTCACCCCACAAGTGGGGTGTCAGACCGCCCACCCTTTTCCTTTGTACCTTCACCCACTCCAATCCCTCTTTACGCATCGATTGGGGGGATTCGGCGCATGCAAATGCACAATGCAATGTGTGGAAACACATATAAGGTATGCGTATGTTTATATGTACGGTATGGGGAGAGTAAGGGAGACAGGGAGCTGCGATAGCCCATGCAGTGGCGTACGTAACGGACTGCTCAGACGAGGTCTCGAGTTCGATCCCCAGTCGCTCCGGGCTCACACCTCTGACTGTTCATAGTTATGTGTGCATTAATAAATGTTAATTATCGCTCGCTTAATAATGTGCCCGGTAGATGGCAATAGGCTCGCCCTCTATTACATTGAGACCTTAACATAACTGGCGTATCTTGGGTGTGTGTATTACACATCTCTGCCTACCCCTTCGGGGATACATGCGTGAAGTTATGTTATGTGTTTTTACCGATGGGGTGAAGCCCGTGGGGGATCTACACGTAAAAAAAGAGGGAGGCAACTGTTGTCTAATTTTTGTTTGTTGTCTGAGCAGAAATGACGGAATAAGATGAGTTACCTGTCACAATTATTCAATTTCTTTGGTAGTTTAGTATTTTAACTTTTAAGCTTTCGCGGTCCATTAATGATAATTGGAATTATTGCGATCATGGTATAGGTTACCTATGTATATAACTACCCCATGCCCGGGATCCGCTTCCCTATTTTTTATGTTGATTTGGCTTATTTTGGCATTTGCGGGAGCGATTGCCATATGGCGATCGGTCTACCTATGAAAGTCAGCATTCTAAAAGCTTTTATTTAGCTTCACTTGTCCCGATGTTTGTCATCAAATCTTGCAAATTAAATTTTATCCACTTCCCGGTTACCGATTAAGCTGAAATTTTGCATATATGTGCAAATCGCGTGAATATACAATATTGTGATGACATGGTGATCTGATGATGGAGGTGGAAGGTGGCCATAGGAACTTCGCAATGAAACGACCCAACCTAATCGTCTTTGGGCTCGTTTGTATCGTCTTGGACAGTAGTTTCTCTTTCAATGTTAACCAGAGCCTGATCAAGTAGCTGGAAGGTGGTCATAGGCACACTGTAATGAGACGACGCAACACTATCAAGTTCCGTTCCGGCTCGTTTGATTTTAAATTTTTAGTTCTTTATATCAACAAGAACATAACAAAAGCTTATTTTTAAAATTCCACTTGTTTTGATAAACTGTTGCGACTGATATTGCCTATAGACTGCAGGCTATACTTATATTGTGATCATAAAAACGAATACATAACCTCAAAAACTCTATAGCGGTTGCCATACATTGTGTCTACATAATGAACAATGCAATTATACCGTATCGACACCAACAGCATGAACACATGGGCCGTTTGCCAAATATGCGGCAATTGTGTTTTTTTATTTAACAAAAAGGGTTAAAATAATAGTCTATTGTTTACTAAGCATTTTTGTCAATCTAATACAGGTTTCGTGATTGGTAATAAATACATAGCAGCGTGAAGTAACAAAAATGTTAAGTTTCTTTGAATGATTTATAGGCCTTTTTCTAACAAACACACAGGTTAAGAAGGTGAGGTTTAGTGCAAGGCCGATGCCATAAAAGCTTGGAAGGTGGCTTGTCCCATTACTGAATTGCCTGCTAAACTTTTCTCCCAAAGACAATGGAATGTGCCGTTCTGCAAGTTGCATGGTAACAGATAATTGAATAAATACATCTTCCAATGTTTGCTTGTTCGCTGTGGGGGATTGGAAGTCAAGACTGTGGCAGGCACTTCCATCGCCTAACATAGGTACCATGTTGAACGATACTACTTTCCGCCTTGCCACTTGCCTCCGCCTGGGAGTGCCGTGAGTTTCTCCGTATCATTGTCACTTTGGTGAAGCTGTCGACAGCTTTGGGCAGCTTTCATGCAGCAGAAGCGCAGGTCGTATATCGCGACACGCCAGCATCAATGACATAATCCGCCGTGCTTGTCACCGCTGGTGTGTAAGCCGTTCGTGAAGCTAATGGGCTGGTACGTGACGATGGCAAGAGACCGGATGGTATGTCGATGCCGTGTTGGTAGATGGGTAAGCCTCGAAACCCTTGCGCCTTCACACCTTCTAAGCACAGCGGGCTGTACTGGTGCTGTATGCAGTTGAGACGCTGGGGTCCTGGGGTCCAAGTGCCCGCTTTGTCTACATAGAGTTGGCAAAGCGGCTAATTGACGCTACACCTGACAAGAAGGCTAGACATTATCTTACACATAGAATTAGATATGCCATTCAATGTGGCTATGCTGTCAGCATTTTGGGCACATTACTAGTCGATGATGATGCGGAGGAATTATATGACACATGTATTTAAATACTTATCTGTCATTTAGTTATTTTAGTTTATATATTTTAGTATGTTTAAATATGATATTTATAATTCGTTGTACATACTGTATTAAATAGATGAGAACACGCACTCTGTGCTTTAAAGATGTAAAGGTAAGCCAAATCGAAAGAAGTAGAAAGACTAACGCCCGTTTTCACTAAACATAGGAATCGCCTAAATCTGATGCCCAAATATTTAGGAATCGCCTAGGACAAAAATACGTTTCACTAACCGTTAGGTAATAACTAGCGCCGTTAGGTGACGCTTAAAGTTAGGACATGGTTTAGGCTGTGCTTTGCTCATAAGCATCGCCTTTATATGACAGATTGTAGGCGTTCATTGAAATTTACTGATTTGCTGTAATTTATTTTCCTAAATATAATGAGTTTACCAGAGTTTTTGAATTTTTTGGACTTTATTGATGAATTGGGACAACGTGTAAATACAAGACCCAGAATAATTCGACCTAGGATCAATAATTTCCAACAATTTGATGATACAGATTTTTTTAGAAGGTATAGGATGTCCAAATCCACTGTGTTGTCCGTTTTACATCAAATCGATGAGGAGTTGCAGTTTGATAGTGACCGGTAAGCTTTAAAAAAATAATTAAACATTAGGTATATAATTATGTAATATAAATACTTACAAAAAAAAAGATGTCTAGGTAAGTACTTATTTTTTTAATCTTGAGGTTATAATTTTACACCTATCCACACAATTATATTGGGTTTGTTATACTTTTAAAACTTAGATATTGGTTTAACTCAAGTTATTGTGTATACTATAGTTCGTATTTTAATATAAGAAACTACCTATTTTTTTTCAGAAATGAAGGTGTGACTCCAATACAGCAAATATTAATAACACTCCGATTTTATGCCACTGGCACTCACCTTCAGGCAATAGGCGACGCTCATGGAGTCAGTGTATCTACTGTTAGTAGAATTATAAAAACTGTAACCAATGCCATAGTTAAGTTGCGCCCAAGGTACATTAAAATGCCAACTTCAGAAGCAGAGATCGAATGCATCCAAAGAAAGTTTTATGAAATCGCAAATTTCCCATTCGTAGTAGGTGCAATAGATTGCACTCATGTAAAAATACAATCTCCAGGTATTTATTTCACTTTCAGTAAAAGAATTCATTTTTAACTAAAATTGACTATTTACTAATAAACATTGCATTATTTGCAGGCGGAGAAGATGCTGAGTTATTCCGGAATAGGAAAGGATATTTTTCAATTAATGTGCAGACTGTGAGTGATGCTGATTTAAAAGTAAGAAACATAGTTGCCCGTTGGCCAGGGTCTACTCACGACTCTGCAATATTTTTAAACAGCAGACTTTGTCACGATTTCGAATATGGAGTTTATGATAATGCATGTTTATTAGGTGATAGTGGATATCCACTAAAGGTACAGTATGGTTTAAGAATACAATTTCTAGGTACAGTCAACGCCAAAAGTAGCTTAACAAATTCTAATTTAATGATCCCCACAGCTGTTGACTAAGTTTTACCGCATTCAGATGAGCGGTGTGGCAGCGCATAAAAAATAACAAACAAATAAACATTTACTTAAATTAAGTTACATATTCAATCTAACAAAAACTTCGTGTGTTTTTAGTAATTTCCTTATTAACTTTTTACGTTCATCAAACAAGATTTATTTCTTTCCGTATTTTGTGATTGGATGATTGACAGTGGTCGTTGACTCAGATTCTCGACCTTATTACGTAGCTGATAAAGTTCAATAACACTGAGCGAGATGGTGCAATGAATGAGTAAGACAACCAGGTGGCCTGGCCTGTTCAGACATGTTCATCGTCTACTTCGACACTTAGGTATATTGTTTTATTAATAATTAATCTGTTGCTCGTGTGGAATCCCGTTACCCATGCGAACCTATTCTGGGGATAAAAAGTAGCTAGACTATAATCTATTCCTGTACCAAATTTAAGAAATATTCGTTCAGCCGTTTAACCGAGATTGAATAACAAACATCCAAACATCTTCACAAACTTTCACATTTATAATATTGATACAATAGGATAATAATTTAGGACATAATACACATCGCTATCTAGACCCAAAGTGAGCATAGCACAGCAGAGTAATCTACTATTGTGTTACAATCATGTAGGTTATCTATCTGTTATTGTTGGTGACTTTAAAACGAATTACGCAAAAATGTTTCACAGATAAACAAGACAATAATTATGTAGATATAAGTGTACGAGTGCGCAAATATTTGTATGCATGAATGTACCTATACGTTTGCAATGGTCTGGGTGTTTCTATGTATAACATTTATGTATGTAGGTACTAAATATCTGTGACGCGAGCGAGGACTCAGGGCTGCACACGCTGGCGGACTGCACGGCGTGGGAAGCGCCGAGGCGTGACCTCGTGGCAGCCATCGGGGTGGGAGTCCTCTCGCTCGGCAGCATGATTGCGGCAATGGTGCGGAGTGCGAGCGCGTGGGCCGCCGCCACCTCTTTCTGCGAGCATGTGATGCTCGCGAAGGAGATGGCGGAGCGCGCCCGGGAGAGGTTCAGAACTCTCCCGGCCCGCCGAGCCCGCAACATGCTCGCCGCGCGTCGCAGGCGACTCAGGCGCCGGAGGTCGCTCAACGACCTCCGTCCTCCATGAGCGCAGGGCTGGGGGTGGCAGGTGAGACCGCCTGTCACCCCAGCAGAAGCAGGCCGGGACGGTGGGGCGACTAGCGCCCCTCCCCCAAACCGGGGCAAGACGGGGACACCGTGGTTCCCAAACCCGAGGGGACCATCTCGAAACCGGAGATGGCCCAGGGTCAGTCGGGGTGCGAGGGATATACTCTATGGGCAACCTTACACCCCGGCGTCTGTAGACCCAAGACGGCATGCGGTTTTAGTCGGTTCAAGTCCGACATAACCACCCCCGCTGGCCGGCGGGGGGGTATCCGAAGGGATTTCCGCACGAAAAAAAAAAGGTACTAAATATCTTAGTATTTTTATCCGAACCCACATCAGGCTATACTGAGTTTGGATAGATGGTCATTTATCCTAGAATACTTCTTTACTTCACCTGACTTCACCTCTGATAGTATAATGTCTATTACTATGTTAGCGTGGTTCCCGGCAATGGACACTTGGGGAGGACACCGTGTGGTTTTAGTCGGTCCGATTCCGACACGCCACCACATCGTTGGCACCAATGGGGTGAAGCCCGTGTGGGTTTTCAGACGTTAAAAAAAAATTGGTTCCTGTGTTGCATATGAGGCTTTACCTCCAAGCCCGACGTTCGCTTACTTCTTCTTCTCCTTCAGATTTAAGCGGCTTTTATGACCCCTTATCGGACCGCGAGAGGTAAACCTTCTCCAGTGCCTCGTCCGACAATCAGCAGAATGGTTCAAGCTTGCAGGTGAAGTTGGTTTTGGGCCGCTATACACCCGTATAAATACTTCACTATTATTATGTATCCGGCCAAGAAGCCGGCAGAAATGGTGTTAACCATTTTTAGGGTTCCGTTGCCAAATGGCAAAAAACGGAACCCTTATAGATTCGTCATGTCTGTCTGTCTGTCCGTCCGTATGTCACAGCCACTTTTTTCCTAAACTATAAGATCTATGCTGTTGAAACTTGGTAAGTAGATGTATTATGTGAACCGCATTAAGATTTTCATACAAAAATAGAAAAAAAACATGAAATTTTGGGGGTCCCCATACTTAAAACTGAAATTCAAAAATATTTTTTTCATCAAACCCATACGTAACCATATCGATGGATAGGTCTTTGAAAATGATATTGAGGTTTCTAATATAATTTCTTTCTAAACTGAATAGTTTGCGCGAGAGACACTGCTAAAGTGGTAAAATGTGTCCCCCCCCCTGTAACTTCTAAAATAAGAGAATAATAAAACTAAAAAAAATATATGATGTACATTACCATGTAAACTTCCACCGAAATTTGGTTTGAACGAGATCTAGTAAGTAGTTTTTTTTTACGTCATATGTCGTAAACCGCAATTTACCTTTCATTTAATCAACTCAAATATAAAAATCAAAAAAACAAAAACATTATGTTGCTGCTACGGAACCCTTAATGGGCGAGTCCGACTCGCACTTGGCCGCTTTTTTTTAGCTTTGTTGTTCAACCCACACCGTGTTAGTTGAAACCGTAATTAAAATGCCTAAGTATGCAATGAATCATAGAGACATAAATAAACTTTACATCATAGCTAATCGACTCGGCCATAGACATATTGTCTATTATAAAATTGTAAATAAATTGTGTCTGTACATTGTAGATATTTATAAAAAAATTGTTGGATTATGTTAAATGAATGATACTGAATACAATTTTTTTTTAGAATTCTTGCCCGGAAGAGACTCGGGCGTCAGCTGGTGGATTGTAAAAGTTACAGTAATTCTGACATGCCTGTTTTCTTTTCACGGCGAGACCGCTGTACCGATTTAGTTGACATTTAGCATATCGATAGCTACCGGATTAACTATATATTTGATATCCCGAGAGTAGTTATTTGCAGGAACGGGATCAGAATTCCACGCGAACGGAGCCGCGGGCAACAGCTAGTATAATCTATAGTTATAATACATTTGAATACTGTTACATTAAAATTGAATATTTAAATTAAAATATTGTAACGAATCGTGAGTCGGTTGTAAATGTTACAATATTCAAAATATAATAATAAAACAATTTGTTTGAAATGCCAACGACCCGTAATGTTTAAGCACATGGTCACACACATACAACGAAACGTTCTTTTGTCGCATTTGTAACAGCATTTTGATTTTATAATTAGTTCAGTGTTCCAAACACTAAGGCTCGATTTTATCAGTTAAAATACGTTCAATTAAACTGGGTTCCCACGTTGTTACACTTCGACCTTGTAGGTAACGCGATGTACATTAAAACTTCTTTAGGCGCGTTGAGCACTTTTTGGATGAAGAATAATCATGAAACAAGTGGTTTTTCTTTTCATTCTCACCGAAACGCCTTCGTCACTGAGACGCTTTCCATTTATTTCTTTGTAATAACGTCATCTTTGTTGTAGCTGGATGGGTGACTGGATGAAGAGAGGGAGAGAGGGACAGAGGGTCTGTACAGGGGGAGGGAGGTATGGTTTAGGGGCAGAGGGAGGGACGGAGGAAGGGAGAGAGGGAGGGAAGGAGAGAGGCAGGGATGGATGATGACGATTAAAAAAATACACACCTAAGTGTTCAAGTTTTCACTTCTGTCAGCACACCCGAAATGCCACTGCCTTTAATTTTAAGGGTTTATGAATTCAGTTTTCATTTTACATTTCTTCATAACTATTTATTGAAAGTGTTAGCGAGCGTATTGAACTGGTTACCTACTAATGACACCAAAAATGGCAACATGTATTTAAATTAGTCTACCTTTTAATACCGGTTAATAAGCTCGCATATTGAAAGATGTCTTTTATTTCTATTGTCTATAAACCTAATTTCGCAGATGTGGCCATACGCTAAGATTTATCATCCAGACAAAAGGCATTTGGTTCACAGACGATTGGTTTCTGATACACTTTTTATGCATCGATAGGTCATAAATATTGTTCTTAAGTAGTCTATGTTATGTGTAGATATAATATGGATATCAAATAGGTTTAATGACATCAGATTTCTTTTTATTTCTTAGAAGATACATCATGTTCATCTGAGCGCAGTAGGAGAGCGACATTCATACGGCTGCTTAGACTGCCGTACTTTACCCGTGTACGAAATTACAGCCAAATACATCTAGCCTTTTTAGGTGAATGATTAAGAAACTAACAAACAAATAAATAAACTCACTTTCGTATAACATTAGTCACGATTAGAATAGAATAAAGATGTTTTTCTTTTTGTTATAAACAGTCCGTCACTTCCGGGTTCCAGATCCAAATTCAGATGTTGACGATGTCGGTCTCTGAAATGGTAGATCATCAAGGTAGGGGCAACCCTACCTTGATGGCTTCGTCAGATGTTTTTTCACGCCCCTGGGATTGTAAAAAGAAGGAAACACGTGTGCGGGTAAAGCATTCCAGTTCTTTATTGATTTTATATACTATGTGCCTACTGGTCTTATTCAGGTTAAAGTCGTTTCTCCTTTGTAAAAAGAATTGCATGTAATAAAACGTGGATTTCCTGACATTACCTCGGATAAGGGAATGACTACTCTCTCTTAATAGCTTGCAGCAGCGAGATTAATTACTCTGTGGCTGGCAGTTACCAACACACAAAAGAAAATATAATTGACATTAATTTGCGTTTCCGCGCTAAGCTTAATTAAAATCCGACTGCGGGAAGTGCGTCAGAATTAAATTATCGACCGCCAGACACAATAGTTTTTTTTTACAGGACCAGTCCCTCCCAAGTGAGAACAGGATAAGGGTACGGTGTGACATGGTTAAAGATACTACATCTTCCACCCCCACAGCCAAGATAGAGAAAAGGATGCTTACTCGTAAATGGTTCGGACACGTAGAGAGGATGGACGAAACAAGAGTGAAGAAAACAAATTTATGTGGCCATGGTCAGGGGCAACCCCGCAAGGGTCGACCTAGGCGTACGTATATCAATCAGATCGAGGTAATTTTTAGGAAAGGCCAGGTCAAGTCTACCCTCAGGAGCTAAGCTTATTGCTTAGCTGGATGAATATATAAGTACGGGAGAAACCGCGAAACAGGGAAACCGCGGCACACAGCTAGTCTTATATTATAAGGCAAAAGGTTGTTGCACTATGTATTATATAGTCACTGGTATGCATCACGATCCTACGAGCTGTCATAAAGTAATTCATAAATAGTGTCAATGTTATGTTGATACGACTGAATTATGGTTAATTACTTTTTGGTGCCGCGTTTTGCGGTGACGGCCAGGTTACGTGGGTAACGAATGCCCAAGATCGTGCGAAGTGGAAGAGGAAAAGCCGGGAGGCGGATTTCGGGTTCCGAGGTAAGGGCCAGATGCAATCGGGACACTACGTTGTTATGATGATAATAACTTCATGGACAATAACGTAACTTGCTTCTGTCCTTACACGTGTCATGAGCTTTTTCTAGTGTCATTAAAGCTCTCATGCAAGCTCACCGGTTTCGAGTACTTCTACACCTAGGTATTTAATTTATTCTGCTAATGTCTTACTGCAGTTTTTTAACATCTATATACATAACAATGTCGTGTTAGTGATGACCGCGATGAGCTGGAGAACGGGTGGACCGATTTTTATGATCTTTGATTTTTTAGATTTGTCTCCGCCTATACTGTACCTTTTCGTGTTTTATTTTTAATCTCCACGGTTACCCCACTGCCAGCCAGATTGGAGGTAGTTATGTCGGATTCGATCCGACCAAAACCGCACGCCATCTCGGGTCTCTAATGCCGGGGTGTAAGGTGGACAAATAAGGCAATTCCCTCGCACCCCTCGAGGATATGAGAAATTATCGAATATCAGTTGGTAAGGCAGCCAACATACCCTGATTCTAAAGTGGAACGAGGTTTACCGGGTCAGCTGGTATATTAGATAAAAGATCTCAGTACACACGACTATTTAGCGAAACGTATATTACATATTACATAAATTGAAGAATAAACATATCGTGTGGGTGTAGCGACGAGTCAATGACTGACTAACTCTTGCTATTTGTGCCATGATTGCAATCAAACTGCGGCCAAAGTACTAGACAATCATAACTACGTACGTGACTATTCTGTGCAGACAATTAAATATATACAAAGGTGTGTCTATTGCGCAATAAGTTTGATTTAGACATAGTTGGACATTTTGTTGTATAATGAAAATGAATGAATGAAATAATTGCCTATTGCCTATATCTTGGGAGGCAGGGCTTTTCCGTAGCATCAAGTTAATTCCGCGGCAGTACGCTGTATCCCAAAATAGAGGCAATAGCCTAGTTTGACAACAACAATCATATAACGATATCTATCTAATATGTGTGAAATCCAAGAGGATTCCAACAAGAATCCAAGAGACTACACCAGCTGATTGACGGATCTGTTCTGACGCCGACTTTCCTCTCGGCGTTAGGCATCAGATGGTAGTCGCTGCCGTAAATGCTAAGATAAACCAAATATGAAAAGAAGTAGAAAGAGTAGAGAAGGAGAGATTGGCGTTCGAATAAGCGCTGCGGTAACGAGTGTTCACAAAAATATAACATTACAGCAATTTAAAATTATATACCTACACATTTTTACAAGACCTCCGTCGGTTTATTTACTTTTCTAATAGGAGAGCGGGTCTCGAATTTCATTGTAGCACTTGCGCATAAAGTTAAATATCTAATATTCAGTCTACTCCGTTATCGTCCATATTTTCGCAGTCCTTGGTAACGGTACGAGAGACTGAGTTTGTTTTACGAGTACCTACATAAAAATCTTCAAACTTTTACGACTGGTTTACCTCTTATGAAGTGAAGGAAGGCAAGTCTAGTTTTCTTGTTTTCTTTCTTGGGTTACAAACTATTAGTAGATAAAGTTGTTAAATATTTACAAATTGAAGCTGATGCTGAAAATAAGAGCACGCGCGTGTGTGGTTGCGTGTGTACGTGTAATTTTTTTAAGGAGCACACTATAGGGCCTATAGGTATATAATATAATCTATGTATATAAAACAAAGTGTGGATCGGACTTATTTTCATTATCTTTGATTTTTTTAGATTTGTCTCCATTATGCTATGCTGTACCTTTTTTTTTTTTTTATTGTGCGGAAATCCATTCGGATACCCCCCCGCCGGCCAGCGGTGGCGGTTATGTCGGGCTTGAACCGACTAAAACCGCACGCCGTCTCGGGTCTACAGACGCCGGGGTGTAAGGTTACCCATAGAGCATATCCCTCGCACACCGACTGACCCTGGGCCATTCGCAGTGTCCCCTCTGATAACAGCAGGGGTACCTGGAGCGACCCCCCCCCATACCATACCCCGACCCCCTCGTGCAATGGCGTCAGCTGGCCCTGAAAAGGGCCGGTTGGTCAGACTCTTGGCCGTTAACGTTGACGCCAGCTACTCCAGTGGAGCAATCAATGATGCGTCATCGCAAACGTTGCCCAGGGTTCACCAAACTTGGAGGTGATCCAACCAGTCGCACCCCACCTATACTGTAGGTACCTTTTTGTGTTCTTTTTTTTTGCGGAAATCGCCACGGTTTCCCCCCCGCCGGCCAGCGGGAGTCGTTATGTCGGACTCGAACCGAACAAAACCTCACGCTATCTCGGGTCTTTAAGGTGCAAGGAGACATTTACTAAATAAATTCAGCTGATAAGGTAAAAACTAGCTGACCCGGCAAACTTTGTTCTGCCTTAGGATCAAGTTATGTAACTTGATCCTAAAGCAGAACGAAGTTGGCCGGGTCAGCCGGTTTTATATAAAAGGTAAACGCCCACCAGAGGGTACTAAGTGACAATAAACAATGTCAGCAAACTGTACCAACTCAAACAAGACAAATTGGGTCAAATGAGTGTTAGTAAATTAAACAACTAGCATTGCCAGTCGCACTTGGTAGTAAATTGTTAGGAAGTGTGACATTCATTACTTCAATAAGAGTCATCATCACTCATTGGTGATACAGGGGCGTGGGTGTACAGGACCCTACCAACATCCTTGAGGCCTAAGTCAACTTCACCTGCAATTCGGTACATCTGCTAAATAGCAGGTGAAGCTCTGGCGCAGGCTTTCCTGGTAGTCGCTCCCGGAAAAGCCGACATACCAATAAAATTGAAAAAAAAAACCCGACATCGCTCATGACTATGAACACTCTCAACTAATTCACCATTCAAGCAACAAAAGAAAACAAAGTCAAAATCTGTTCATCCGGGTGATCGGGTTAAAAATATCTATACTATTATAAAATTGAAAATTAGTTGTGTCTGTACATTGGAGATATTTAAAAAAAACTTGGGTTTGGGTAAAACCGGAGCCGCGGGCATCAGCTAGTGTTATATAAATTGTGTGTTATGCTGTACTAGCGACCCGCCCCGGCTCCGCACGGGTGCAATGGATGTTATTATACATACAAACCTTCCTCTTCAATCACTCTATCTATTTTAAAAAACCGCATCAAAATCCGTTGCGTAGCTTTAAAGATTTAAGCATACATAGGGATATAGGGACAGAGAAAGCGACTTTGTTTTATACTATGTAGTGATGTTTCCTTTATTGCTCCATGGTTTTCTGTAACTATGTTAAAAGTTTTCGGTGAAATAAATATAAATTATTATTATACGGATTTGGTTGCAATTTTTACACAGTACGACTGGGAATAGCATACAAGCTTACTATTATCCCGGTACATATATTGTGAACCGCAGAAACGGGATTAATCCCAAGCAGGCGGTGCCGCGGGCATATCCTAGCAAGATATAACGGACCTAAGACGATATAACAAACTTTTATGAGTATTGATATTAAATGTCAGGTGACGTCAGAGTTTTATCAATATACTAAGGAATGCCCTTAACGAGAGTTATCGTGCAGATCGCTTCGTGTTCGGCATATATTATATGGTCAATTGGACACGTATTGAGCACCATGTAGTAATAAATAAATGTTGATTGGATAGTTAAATGGATGCCTAATATGTCCTAGAGCTGTAATAAGTATTGGCTGCAGTCAAACAACACTTCTTGGCTCAGTAATCCTGTCGCACGGGTAAGAATTGGAATGCTCTACCCGCACACGTGTTTCCTTCTTCTTACAATCTCGGCTTCTTTAAGCGGGACACGAAAAAGCATCTGTCAAGGCCGTTCACGTATGGACCATTATTTCCGTATTGTCAGTATCTGGAATAGTGGCCCGTATCTTCTGGATTTCACCCTAGCTTCTTAGATGCCGTTCAGCGGGATGCAGTCAATTGACGGACTGAACATAAAAAATGTTTAGAAAAAACCAGCGGTGGTGGCAACTAGTGATTTCAGTTTCAGATTTGCGATCGTGAGTTCGAATCGCAGTAATTACACTAACGCTATGGACCCACTCTCAACACAAGCAAAATATGCCAGTAAAAATGGTTTACGAGAATACTATTAATAACGTTATCAGCGCTCTTTAAAAAACAAACAGGTCAAACAAAATTTAACTAAAATCTATTAACAACAAATGTAGATATAACCTGTATCTCTGTCAAAACAACAAAAGCAAAAAGTGCGTTCAGTTGGTTTGAATCATCAAAGTTAGTCTAAATTCCAGGATGTATTGGACATATGCACTTCTTAGAACAAGCACTCTCATTCAAACGTGACGTAAGCACTCAGATACAAATAACTATCTATTTATTAATGTATGTATCTTTGTCGAACGAGGAAAATAAAAATAAGTGATTTACCATTGGAATTTCTCGTGACTAATTCCAGAAAAATACATTGATTACGATGAGATCAACTTTTTGGTCCCGTAACATCAAAAGCGGTTACCGGTACCTTTTTTTTTATCGTGCGGAAATCCCTTCGGATACCCCCCCGCCGGCCAGCGGGGGCGGTTATGTCGGGCTTGAAATGACTAAAACCGCACGCCGTCTCGGGTCTACAGACGCCGGGGTGTAAGGTTGCACATAGAGCATATCCCTCGCACCCCGACCGACCCCGGGCCATCTCCGGTTTCGAGATGGCCCCCTAGGGTTTGGGAACCACGGTGTCCCCGGCTTGCCGCGGTTTGGGGGAGGGGCGCTAGCCGCCCCACCGTCTCGGCCTGCTTCTGCTGGGGTGACAGGCGGCCTCACCTGCCACCCCCAGGCCTGCGCTCATGGAGGACGGCGGTCGTTAAGCGACCTCCGGCGCCTAAATCGCCTGCGACGCGCGGCGAGCATGTTGCGGGCTCGGCGGGCCGGGACAGTTCTAAATCTCTTCCGGGCGCGCTCCACCATCTCCTTCTCGAGCATTACTTGCTCGCAGAAGGAGGCGGCGGCGGCCCACGCGCTCGCGCTCCGCACCATTTCCGCAATCATGCTGCCGAGCGAGAGGACTCCCACACCGATGGCTGCCACTAGGTTACGCCTCGGCGCCTCCCACGCCGGGCAGTCCACCAGCGTGTGCAGCCCCGAGTCCTCGCTCGCGTCGCAGTGATGGCACTCAGGCGTTGGCTCCTTCCTGATTCGATGCAGGTGGTCCCCGAAGCTCCCCTTCCCGGAGATCACCTGCGTCAGTCGGTGCTTCCGTGTCGTCTCTCTCTATATATCGCTGTGGTATAGCAGAATGGTTGGAAAATCGTAAGAGTGTCTATATTTTATACTAGATGTTGCCTGCGGTTTCACCCGCATTAAATAGTCATCCTGTACCCCCACAGCAGGTAATCTATTCCGGGGATAAAAAGCCTATGTGGAAATCCAGACTATAATCTTTGTCTACTGAAAATTTCATCCCGATCCGTTCATATTTTTGGGTGAAAGAGTAACAAACATTCGTCTATCTATATAATTATGATCATTACTTCGCTTTCAGAATTAAATTTAAAGGAAGAAAGTAATTTGTTAACATTTTGTTTTGTAAACATCTTCAGTACAAAGAGGTTGTTCACCGCCTTTGTATTCTAGTTTAATAATACATTACACTGACGAGAAACACTCTTGGTCTATTGGCAGTAGCTCGCCAAACAATCTTGATCAATGAACTTGAAAATTGTTTCTAAACGTGACGGAGAATTCCCAGAGGAAAATGTTGTACGATACGATAAAACAGCGATTTCAAAAAACTTCTAAGGTTTTTATTGCTTTCCGTTAAAATTGATCTATTTCGTGTTAGATTGAAGATTGATTAAAAATATAACATTTAATAAAATCCCATTGTTTACATAATGTATTGGCCCATTAGACCATACTATCGAAAAACTGTTTTTTTTTATACTTACCTTTTTAAGTTCATTTGTTTTTCAGTTAATCATCATCATCTTAGCAATTTTTCCGGTCGGATTGTTTTTTTTTTATACTACTGAGGGGCAGACAAGCACACGAACCACCTGTTGGAAAGTGGTTACCGTGGCCTATGGACGTGTGCAACACCAGGGGAGTCACACTCGTGCTGACGAACCTGTATACACAGAGTTTCTGTGCCGTCATCAGTATAGAAGACAAAGCGGGAATAGCTCTGATAGCACAAAAACTCTCCAGTGATTGTGTCCGAGGTTTTCACCTCGGAGCCCGGGGTCCGCTAACTTCTCCTCCTTTTGGTGTGGCTTATACGGTTTGTATGGTAGCGACTCCGTCTGACCTCTCAACCCAGGATAGCCTGTGCCAGAGCCTCGTCCGTCAATCAGCAGGTGTACCGGCTCGCAGGTGTGGTTGGCTTGACACCGTAAGTCTTAGTGTAGCCCTATACACCCAAGACAGTCAGTTTCTTTGCAGTTCGAATTCTTCAAAGAAAATGCTCATTATTCTAAAATCACATGTCCACAAGGTAAGTTTATGTTAGATTAGTCTTGCGAAATGGATTTTTTTAATATATGTTTTCACTTAACTAGGAAAGCTGTCTCCTACTATCTTCTTAAATATACTACGTAAATAAAATTTGCGTAACCGCTGACTTTTGTAGTCAGCAAGGAAGGATTTAAAAAGGTGATATAAATCCTATTGCGTGCATTCCAATACAATTATTACTCCTACAAACACCACTACGCACAAGTTCTTTTGCAGCACTCAAATACAAATATTGTTGGATTGTGTAGGAATTGTTCGAGTCTTCTTTAACGAAAGTTGCACACAAGACAGCCACAAAATCGCAGTGAATAAACAGAATGCAAAGTATGCAACACAGCTCATTATATATTACCTCACCGAACCACATAACTACAAGCTAGATAAGAAAGTCTGCATAGGAATTTATAGGAACCTATATCGCCTCGTTCGGTCTGAAGACACCGAAGTCCAGCTAATACACAGTGATTTGCTTTTTTCCTAAATTTAGTGGAGGATTTTTATAGGCAGTAATATTTTACAGGGGATGTTTTGGGATTTTTTTTTGAAATTCCTATAAATACACATAGCATCCCTCACTTATATTAACGAAAATAACTAATAACATGATGTCACTTTCAATAAATGTTGCTGTACCAAATATGTATATATGCTTAAGTTAATTACGGTTTTAGTAATCTTACTGCTATAAAAAATGTGAAGGTTTTGATGGATGATTGTGAATGGTTGAACGAATCTGGAGGAATTTGGCATAGAGAATAGGTTCTTGCAAGACGTGGGAACGGAATCAGTATTTCACATCTAATCTACGAGTATATCTATACTAATAATATAAAGAGATTTTTATTTTTGTATGTTTGTAACGGATAAACTCAAAAACTACTTGGACCAATTTCAAAAATTCTTTCACCATTAGGGTGCTACATTACCCCTGAGTAACATGTGCTACTTTTTATCCCGATATTCTCATGAGATCAGGGACTTACGCGGTCGAATCCGCGTGTTGATGCTAATATAAAACAATTTATGAGTCCTACTGATATTATAAATGTGAAAGTTTGTGAACATGTTTAGATGTTTGTTACTCAATCACGCTCGAATGGCTGAACTGGATCTGGCTGAAATTTGGTACAGGGATAGATTATATTCTGAAATGACACATAGGCTATATGGAATAGGTTTCTGTGGGTTGCGGGAACGGGATCCGATTTCCACGCGAGCGAAGTTAAGAATATTAGAAAACGTAAATCATTTTAAGGGGGTTTTCCAAATAATTATAATGGTTTTAGGGATCTTTGACTTTAGCTTCAGGGGTAAATAATACCAAGCGTCGGCAACACTGGCAATACAAGACTTCACAGACTCACAGTCAACAGTGTCGTATCATCATCACACCGTATCACACTCATAAAGGAGAAATGTTCAAATTCTAAACATTACACGTGTCTAATGTCGTGAGTATCGTCTTACACAGTGACAAACTGGAGCTCAGTGATGGAGAAGCTCGTTATTTGCTACAAGATTTTTCATTAGACTCGTGTCACTTCTTCAGGGAATACCAAATGATGAGGTTTAATGAAATGTCAACGGTATATCATATTGTATAATGTGATGGTATCATAACGCTCGCTCTGTTCACGATCGTTAAGAGCGTTTGCTTTTATGGTGGAACATAAAAGTTTAATGTAGATTGTTTATTTCTATAATATATTCTGTTAATACTCGTATTATATCTACTATTAGTAGTCAGGTAACAAAAGTTCGTGAGCCCAGCCCATATTTAATGAAATTAACGAATGACTACCCTTTTCGTCTCGCGACACCGATCAATAAACCGGATCAATAGCTAAGGTAACTTAAAATATAAATATATAAATTATAAAAATATATAAGCTAATAAAAAAGGTATAACTTAAAATTTAGGGGTTTCCGCACGTAAAAAAAAAAGCACTTTCCTCGTAGACTGTACACAACGCTTCCTTTAAACTAATAAATTGTAAACAATAATTTATCATTTATTTTATGTGTAACATAACCATATATAAAAGTGAATTATGCAAAACAATCGCCCATTGACCACATTGAACATTAAAAAGCATCTCATTGACCTATATGAACTGTCACTGATGGTGATTAAGGCCCCACCAAGTTTTCGGGGCCCAAGCCAACCTCACCTGCAAGCCGGTATGGTACACCTGCTGATTGTAGTACGAGGCCCTGGCACAGGCTTTTCTTTCGCGGTTGGGGGGGGGGGGGCAAATGAAACAGATTTATGTGGTGAAGGTGAACGTACGCCTAGCCCGACCTATGCGTAATTTTTTTTTCGTACGTTAATCCCCTTGGTTACCCCCCCGCCGGCGATCGAAGGCGGTTATGTCGGGCTTGAACCAACTAAAACCGCACGCCGTCTCGGGTCTTCAGACGCCGGGGTGTAAGGATGCCCATAAAGCATATCCCTCGCACCCCGACTGACCCTGGGCCATCTCCGGTTTCGAGATGGCCGCCCCGGTTTGGGGGAGGGGGCGTACCTTTGTCAATTAGATCGAGGACGTTTTAATGAGAGCCCAGGTCAAGAGTACCCGCAACCGGCGAGCTTGTATGAAAATTGAATTCAGTTTTAAATCGATTACAAATTAACTAAATACCTAAAAACGAAAACAGCTGTACCACGTGTCACTATATCGATTGATTAACAGACCCACCTACGTATAATCGCCAAAACTGGTCGAATGCATATAAACATTCATTCAATTTTTATCACCGAATATACCCATGTTTTTATTGGTTTTTGTTTGCTTTTTTGGGATTATGACATAATCTTTGAGTATCAATGGTTGAATGGATGAAGTAACGCTAGTTTTATGGCGATAGGAAGGTTGAGATGCTGAGGAAAGAGGAAAATTAGTAAAAGATAAATTAAAGTTTACGGGGTTTTTTATAACAGTTTGAAACCCAGCGTAATTACCAGAGTAATTACCCCATCATTGTTTCACGGTTCGATACCCGCTCACCGACAATATTTGTATGCATGAATATGATTATTTGCATTTGTCTGGTAGTTTCTATGTATGGCATAAGTATTTAAAAATGAAAAAGTTATATATGTATGTTTATCCGTATTTTAGAACCCATAGTAACCAGCTAGCTTAATTATTTGGGTCTAAACGCGTTGTATATATTGCAGATATTTATTTTTATTGATAACAATTTTGTTACGTTCTTAATTTGTATAACGATAATACAACATAATGAAACCTTCTCTGGTTCATAAAAAAAGCAATAAATCGCATAATCTTCAAGATTATTGAAACTGACGACTTACAACATCAAGGGTCATAGTTATCAAGATAATCAACTCACTAGGGTGTTGTCAACATCATTACACCCACTCCACCCTCCCACACATGTGTAATAAACTGACGACACACTTGAGAAAGTGAATTCTCCAATATAAATTATCGATACTACAGATCAATTGACGAAAGTACAGATTAATTAGAAGACTTTTTTTACGAAAGTGAAAAATAATTGACGGTGCCAGACTTCATAAATAAATCATATAATGTCGGTAATGATCTTGCACATGATATGATACAAAACATCACAAGTCTTGTAACTTAACAGCAAATATGAAAGCAAGTCTAATCAATCGTGCAAATAGACTTTTTTAACTATATAATTCTAAGTCACTTAATAAATACAGGTGTTAATATTTTATACGACATTGCATAATAACGTATGTTTAAACTTGAGTGCCTTGAATTCATTCACATGCCCACGCTTGGATTCTTTAGGAATGAAATCGGAATTTAAGGTGACACTTGCTAACATAAATATTTAACACGAGATTGTTATGTAAAATTTACGAACCTTTTCGATCGAACTCGGGTGTATCTCCAAGTGTTGCTGCTGTAGTGGCCTGAGCTAGAAGGACATAGAAGTAACTGCAGGCTGTTTGGTCTGGGCTGTCTTTGTTTCTTTACTCTCAGCTTCACAACTTCTTCTGCCTTCTTTGGCTCCTTAATTGGAGGCTTTTTTGAGTCCACGCTCCATCTGTGTTCCTCTATTATGATCCTTTCCTCCAAATTTAAATGAGCCAGTCTATCCTTTATAAAAAATTTCGTACGGAGCAAGTCAGGCGTTGTATCGAACTTCTCATGTCTCCGCATTTCAACAGGAGATAAAGGTGGTCTACGAGGTTCGAAAACCACCTTGGAGTACTCGTTGCTTCGACGCCACAGGCGTGGAGATAAGGGCCAAAATCGCCCATTTTGTTGACCAGATTCCATAACCATTTTTACTTGTGTTCACTTAATAAATTCACAAATCACTTTCGACTTTATCGATGCTGTTGATAATAATAAAAGTAAGCTTAAGATTCTCGGACACGCTACAACAGTATACTTTTTAAATCAAATTAAAATTCAGAGTAGCAAATTTCTATACGTCTGCTACATCCGAAAGCGATTCATGGACTGAATGAAAAATGCATAACAAACACACACCCACGCAATCAATCAAACGGAACGTCTCTAGGAATCAAAGATAAAGATAGAGTGACTGTGCCGATGACTCAAACAGTAGCCAGTCGAAGTAACATGTTTGAATACAGAAATTCGATATTTCCCTAAATTGTTTATCCCGTTTATGTTCATTCACCTTTGTGTGAAAGGAAGATAATTTACATGAAGAAGATGATTTAAAATGAATAATTTTGTGCTTCTTTTTTACTCGAGGGCTAATCCGTTTGACTTCAAAGCTTGCACTTAGGAGCTGGGGTCCTCTCTTATATTCATAAAGTTACGCATCTTTCCCATTGGGGTAGGCAGAGACAAAGTATTTCCACTTGCTAAGATCCTAGCATACGTCTTTCGCTTTTTTTACTTTCATAATTGCTTTCATACATGCACGCCGATACTCTTGACCCTGACCTTCCTTCGTCTCTTACATCGCCATTATGTCGTTTATTTTGATATAAACATATTTTTTATCATTGTGGGTTATGCCCCTTGGCAACGATAAGTTTTATTTTTCAACCTAAATATAAGTCTTGAATATCTAACTAAATTATCCAATAGAAGCGAACCAGGAACTGCAAACGATTATAATGAGCATAAGTGTTTTGACCTAAAATAACACAATTTATATCGGCATTTGTGATTTCTACATCAATTAACGAAATCGAGAGCAGGGGCCGGGAAGTCATAATAACCAAGTGGTTGAATTTAGCAATAAAAGTGAAGCTACTGCAGAAACGACATTGAATTAGAACAGACAAATGCTTAAAATATTTACCTTTCTTTTAAAACTCATAAAATTCGTAAATAGTTTCAATTTCCTTAAAGAAATTAAAAACATGTACAAACACGTTTGTAACTTGTACACACATATCGGTATTTTATTTTTTCTTTGATTTTATTTTCTGACATACAACAGCAACATCCTTTGCAATTTGGCTATCTATAAAAGCAGTTGGATCGCACTTAACTCTCATACCTTTTAAGGCAAAAAGACGTGATCAACTTTGACCAAATCCAGCCTTCCGAGCTTTCAACCTAAATTCCGGAGAGAGTAAAATCGTTGACGATTTCTGACGATAGCTGAAGGAGGTATAATGGCTCCCTTATCGGATGTCGTCGAATAACATTGCATACTAAACACGCAGGAAGCTATGGCTGACAGGACGTAATATATGTAGTACGTGTGTCTATGCTAATGTTGTAATAGTACATAGATATAGATCTAACCGTAAAGGGACCGCCGAGCAAAAATTGCGTTTTTGGAAGACCGATTTCTGATAACAGTTTGAATACGTTCTTTATTACGATAATTAGAATATCTATATATTAAATTACGGCGTTTCATGATAGAAGATTTTCGGGTTTATAGGGCTCCACTTAGGTCTTCGGGGTCTAAGCTAGCGTCACCTGTAAGCGGGTACACCTGCTGAATGACGAACGAGATTCTGGCCCAGGCTTGGCTTTCGGTTTGGGGAAGCCAAGGGCAGCCACACCTTAATTTATTTTAAATTTTGGAAAGGAGAAGTAGAAGAGCCGACCGGGGTCCAAAGTGCAAGCTTCGGAAACAACCAGTATTGGCGTACGGATGAAGCAGATGGTGGAAGATTTTACATGCATTATACATATAGGTACCTTTTTTTTTTTTTTCGTGCGGAAAGCGTGCGGAGCATATCCCTCGCACCCCGACTGACCCTGGGCCATCTCCGGTTTCGAGATGGCCCCCTCGGGTTTGGATACCACGGTGTCCCCGTCTTGCCCCGGTTTGGGGGAGGGGCGCTAGTCGCCCCACCGTCCCAGCCTGCTTATGCTGGGTTGACAGGCTGCCTCACCTGCCACCGCCAGGCCTGCGCTCATGGAGGACGGAAGTCGTTAAGCTAACATAGGTAACCTTTGTTTTTTTTTTTTTTTTTTTATCGTGCGGAAATCCCTTCGGATACCCCCCCGCGTGAATGCAATCGGTTTCTATGGCGCACATTGGGAGAGGCCTATTTCCACCAGTAGACTGCAATAGGTTAGGAATTTATTTAATGATTGATATTTTTTGTTGTTAAGCTCAAAACGTGAGAACGACTTGACCGCTTTGGATAATTTATTTTATGTTGTGTTCGTAATCGTTACTTGTTGTACAATGAATATTAAGAAAATGTGTCTGTATGTGTAACGTGTAATGATAGTGTATTGTCCCTGAAAGTGTAAAATTCGAATCATCTAACAATGCCTTTGCAAGACTATTCAAAACAGATAGGAAACGGAGATAGTTTAAACAATGGATTTAAAAAGCCGTTGCCAAGTTAGGTGCAGGAAGCTATGAGGATTGAATCACAGGAAACTGGCAAGCAGTAGTACAATGGCTGTCTATCTGAGTCAGCTAGTAAAAATTTTCGAAATCGTACCTAAAAGGTTTCTGACATTTGCTGATGTATATATCTGCTGTGGAAATGTCCTGGTATGATAAATTTTGATATGCATCTTTCACAATTTATTATAGAATTATCTATATAATACCAATAACACTCCGGTTTTGTTTTCGTCCGGAAAGATTTGTCTTAATATTTGAGTAAAGTAGATAGTTTTAGTTATTGACTGACCTATTTTTTTTTGTATTGCTTACATTTCATGAAGTTGTTTCATTTTTACGCAAATGTATACATACTTTGTGAAACAATTAAAAAATGGCACTGCATCCCAAACCGGGTCATAATCATCGTCCATCGATTTCCCAGTGGGTTTTCGAAGTTTGCACATTGGAGCCCGCTTATTGTTTTTGATTGGTATGTCGGCTTTTCCGGAACCGTTTGCTGTCTGACCTCCCAACCCTTAGAGGAAAGCCTGCGCCAGAGCCTACGTTTTTTAGCAGCTGCCTCGACTAGCAGGTGAGCGATTGGACCTCAAAGATGTTGTTAGGACCTTGTACTCCCAAACACTACCAAAACTGGTAATGAAATTAAATGCAATTTACTATAAAACAGTTTGCCACACGATGGACGAACAACATTTTAGCTTCGACCACAGATTACATAATATTATTGTATTTCGACCTGAGTAATCGACCTAAGTTAATATCAAGATGGATGTCGCGTTGCAATTCAAGTGTAGCTTGAATTTGGTTGCAATATTAAAGGCAGTCTATTTAGTCAGTCAGTAAGGAACAGTTCCATGCCGCCGAGGCGAGTTGCATTTCTCTTAAGAACGATAGATTTGGAACATGAAACTGTGGGTTATTAATATTAACTATTGGCCCGTGGGGTGAACGAAATTTGAAGATATTTTTGTTTTGTTTATAGGACGATAATTGGCCGGTTTCTAAATTGGGAAATTGAAGGTGAGTCTCGTCAACGCTAACTTTCGCAACTGCGAAAGCTACGAAAGTTACGCCCACAGTATGAAACTTCGTACTGCGGGCGTATTGTGCGTAAGTACTTGGGGAGTACACCGTGTGGTTTTAGTCGGTCTAATTCCGACACGCCCACCCCATCGTCGGCACCGATGAAGTGAAGCCCGAAGGGGTTTCCACACGTATAAAAAAAAAATGCGTTGATAGGACTCAACTTGATTATCATCATGTTAGCGTTGTTGCCTGTTGCATCAGAGGCTTTCACCTTGCAACTTGTGGTCAGCTTACTATTTCTTCTCCTATTTATTTGTTTTATGTTGACTTTTATGGAAGCGACTACCGTCTGACTTTCTAACCTCGAAAGAAAAACTTATGAGCGCCAAAGTCTCGTCTGTCAATCAGCATGTGTACCAGCTGGCGGATGAGGTTAGTTTGGACCCCCAAAATCTTGGTGAGGCCCTCATACGCCCTAGTTACAGGTGAAACTCATAAAACTATATAAACAGTTCTAATCTGACAAAATGTGCTCGCCTTCACGTAGCAATCAATGATTAATATAACATGATGCAATAAAGCTATCACAAGTGACATGTGTTGTAGACAAGTTTGGTCAACGCATTAATTTGTCCCTTAACTAATTACCGACGTCGACTGAGGATAAACTGTCCTCTGTCAATATAAACAATATTCATATTGGAATACGCATAGTTGTGTTTGTGTGAACGCTGCGCCTCCGAGGCAGTAAATCAGAAGATACTCAATCTATTAAATCTAAGATTGAAATAAAACTATTTTTAACGGATTCTATCGCGGTTTATTTGATGTTATTTTATATTTTACATTGAACTAATATTGGTCAAACCAAGCGAAGCATTGGCACTCGAGTCAAAGAACACATAGCTGACATAAAACACCAACGCTCAAAAAAGTCTGCTGTATGTGAGCACGTGCAACAGGGGACCAAACATTACTTAAGATTTGATAAACCACAGATACTCGCCAAAGAAAATCGATTCCTACCTAGGATGCTCCGCGAAGCTATTGAAATTAAAAAACATCCTAATTTTAATAGAGAAGATGGTTGGAATGTACCACCAGCTTGGGACCCAGTCATTCACTTAATTAATACCAAGAAAAAACAAAATACAACAAGACTTCATGATACTGTGAGCTCATTCTGCGTAAATAGTAACACCAACAATTCAACATAGTTCGGGTACTTTGAGATAACTTTCACTTCAAACTTCAAGACAACAACCATCTTTAGTCTACCCGTGACCATGGCTGCTGAAAAGCAACCGAAACGTCAGGTTCAATGTAAAATATAAAATAACATCAAATAAACCGCGATAGAATCCGTTAAAAATAGTTTTATTTCAATGTGTAACATTCGCGTAAACTTCCGACAATATCATAAATCTAAGATTTTATCAATTGAGCGCCAATCCCAATCGCACCCAAAGCTCGCAATTTGGAATACGTAGTCCGCTCTCCTTTCATCCGCTCCTGCTCATCCTTTTATTGGTTTCTTTTGGCTTTTATAGGAGTGACTGCTGTCTGACCTTCCAAGTCAACCCGAGAAGAAAGCCTGCATCAGAGCCTCGTCAGTCAATCAGTAGTTGTACCGGTATACAGGTGAGGTTGACTTGCGTCCTACTCGAATGGGCATCATTAACTAGGTTCGAAAAACCGAAAGGAATCGTGTTATATTTACCCGCCTGCGCTCCTTATGATGCGACACAAATAAGGTTGATATTTATTTACATTTCCTGTCATCAGGACCAAAGAAAAACTCATTTAACAGAATCATAAGTACATAATGCATTTTTAAGTGACTTTGAAATATTATCAATTTTGTCTGAATTGCGGACGTGCGGTAACGACGAGGAAATATCGCTTTCGAAGGATGTGCAAAAACGTGTCATACGAGAATGTGTCATCTCGTAATTTTCTTCAATGGGCGCTTGAGACAGTCAATATATATCGCGATCTTGCCTATAATATTGATGATATTGATGTGCAAACGCGATATTATTGATGTGCAAGTAAACGCGATTGGTCCCTACACCGGATCACGATATTGGATAATTATATAATACTAGCTGTGCCCGCGACTTCGTCGGCGTGGATTAAGATTTTTAGGGTTTTAGTTTTTTTGCGCGGAACCCAAATTATTTTTCCTAAAATTAAAGTAGCCTATGTTACTCCTTGTTATATTACATTTCTGCCAGTGAAAGTCCCGTCAAAATCGGTCCAACCATTTCAGAGATTAGCCAGAACAAACAGACAGACAGACAGACAAAAATTGTAAAAAATGTTATTTTGGTGTATGTACCTTTATTTTTTTTTTTTTTTTATCGTGCGGAAATCCCTTCGGATACCCCCCCGCCGGCCAGCAGGGGTGTATGTACCTATATATATTCTTATACATGTAGTAAAAAACGGTTATTTTAATATTACAAACAGACACTCCAATTTTATTTATATGTATAGATGTATAGATATAGATTGAACGTCTCCACATACCCAATGATTTTTAGCAAATTGGACGGTTAGATAGGGGAAATACTATTATCTTAGTTAACAATGCCGTTAAGTAGTTATATGCTGCATTTCAAACGATTTTTAGAGTGTCGTCATAATTCCTTTTTCTTTTTCTGTTCTCTTTTAGCTTCTTCTTTCTCGGGAATGTTTTCAAAAGGTTAAATACAAAAATAGTAAGTAGTTAAATTATGTGAAATATTCGCGACACGTTCCAGAAGTATCTACAAACATTTCAATGCGTATTTAAGAATTAACACAGTCATTCTACGACCCCCTACCACAGTTGATGTCGACGGTTGAAAAGCAAAAGGGTGCAAGCGACATCGAATATTCAAAGGAAAAAAATCGCGAGCTAAATCATAAGCACTTGACTGAAAAGTGATTTTCTTGTCAGCTGTCTTTATCGCTTACACCCTTTTTAGCCTTTCAACGTCGGTGATGTCTAATTAATTTTAACGCAGAATGGGTTTGATTTGTTCTTGTAGGATCAAAAACCCGAATTTAAAATCATTTAAAAAAATCGAAATCTCATAAAATAAATCTTGCATAGCTAAAGTTTTTGTTAGCTGTAACATAATCTCCTCTAATTCAGGAGACCCACTTCAGTTAGGCAAACATTTCACAATATGAACGAGCATGTTAAAGGCATGTTCAATGTTCATATCCGAATACTAACTCTAAATTGGATTTGTTTGTTACTCAATCATGCGAGAATGGCTAGATGAACGTGGCTGAATTTGCATACAGATAGAGTATCACCGGGAATTGGACGTAGGCTTTTTTGCTTCACAAGGATAGATTCATGTGATCCCATTCGGGTTGAGCCGCGGCTATAGGCTAGTAGATAAAGACCCCACTAACGTCTGTCATCTTAAAACGTTCCTGGTAGACGGCAATCAGCATATTTCCTATTATGAGGGACCTAAAATGCCATTTTGTTCCTCTTTATCAATAGAAACAATATGACATTCTTGGTTCCATCTACTGCAACTAGAATTACAATGTTGTTCCCTGCAATAACGTGTCAAATTCATTTAATAAACAAGGAATGCCATATTTTTCCTATGATAACAATATTGTTCCTTGTAATAAATCTAAATATTAATAAACAAGAATGATAATGTTGTTCCTTGCAAAAAATCTAAATAACAATATTGTTCCTTGCAATAATTCCACGCTTGTGTGAACGTATGGATATTTATGAAGCGTTCGACTTCACCACACATTTCCCAACACGCAGTATAGGTACCTATTACGAATTGGTAACGGAGTGCGTTTTCATAAGTCTAACTGTTTAGTGTTCTTAGTGTTTCATCATGTTCACTTGTTTACATTTCTGTTGCGAGATCGATATTAGAAGCGGTTATCTAAGAAGATATTTCACATGTTTAGAATACTATTTGAAACTGCTTTTTTAAACTTTTTTCATAGTAGGCAGCTGACTATAGAGATGTTGTCACACTTCTACTATAGAGGTGTTGTCACACGTCTAACTATAGAGGTGTCCTTTTATCATAACCCTGCGCGGTGTCATCTACACACAACAAAGTTCGTCACAACACCCTCGTTCCGTTAGCTGTTTTCCTTTACAGATAAGGGGATGCGAGGCTATTGCCGTCAACTGGGTTCTTATTCCTGACTCCGAGATGATACTGAGAACTTTCTAATAAAAAAACCCAATACATTTTGCTCAACCCGAAAATCAAATCGGTTCTTAGTCATCCATGTATCAGTGAGTTATTAGCCCGCCTCCTATATCATCATAACCGTTATAAAGACTAAAATGACTACTGAGCATATCAGTTAATTTACTCCCACCAGTTTGCGCACAAAAGCACGTGCGGCCCATTCAACTCCCAACATATTCTCGTTATTAACTGTCATCAGCGGCCAGTTTCTCACCATCTATCGATGATTATATTAGAAACATCCTGTTAGCTACAATTAGCCTCCATCGTCCTGCCCCCTCCTCGAACACAACCCGAGCACTTTAATGTGACTAATTTCTCAATTTTTATTTGCTATAATGACGACACATCTCTACCTAAAATCCTAATTCATATTTCATAAAATCATATTACCCCCAAACGCCCTTTAATTACATCCTATAACAGCGTTTGTCTAAGTGAGTATTTAATCTGCATCCTATAACAACATAACCGTTACAAAAAATTTGACTTACATTATTAACTCTAAAATAGTAGTTAATTTCTCTTAAAACTTTTCCCGGCACGAATCCAACCATTTTACTCACAAAGGCACGTGCGGCCAATTCAACTTCCAACATATTCGAGCTATTAACTGTCATTAGCGGCCAGTTTCTCACTAGCTATCGACTGTGATGACATTACAAACTTCTTGTTGGCTGCCACAAGTTCTAGCTTATCTGTGCAGATTTCCGGCGGGAACTTGTTGGATCAATGTTTATGTTTATAATACGAAAATGTTGAAAGTTTTGAGGTTATAATATTTCTGAAAGTTCACGCGAAATGGCGATATAATCTGGCAAAATTAGTTTTATTTCAATGTGTAATACATTGAAATAAAACTAATTTTGCCATTATTTCAATGTGTAATACATTGAAATAAAACTAATTTTGCCAGATTATATCGCCATTTATTGTTATTTTTATATTTATACTATTTATGACGTCTGACCTCCCAACCCCGAGAGGAAAGCCTGCGCCAGAGCCTACGAAGACAGCCTATCAGCAGGTGCGAACTTGCAGTCTAGGTTAGCTTGGACACCGAAGCTCTTAGTGAGGCCCCATACACCCTTACGAATTATGTCGGACGAGCTCTGTGGCGTAGCGGTAGAGTATTCGACTGCTAAGTCAAAGGTCGCGGGTTCGATTCCCGCTCAGTGCAAATATTTTTATGCATGAATATGTATATTTGCATTGGTGTATTCACAAAAAAAAAGTATCTATGTATATTAATCCGCATTCTTGAACCCATAACACAAGCTGGTTAAGCTATGCTCAGATCAAAACGACAATAATTCTTAATGGATTAAAAAGTTACGCTTGTATATCTCTCAAGACGTAGCCAGAAGTGTATTAAACACCCATATTCCGCCAGCTGTATTTGGTCCCCACTTAATAAGCCGCATCCCCAATTGTCGTCAAAAATATCCCTGAATGCAATATTTTACTTAGAAACTGTTGACTGAAAATCCCAATAGAACTGTTTTCCTCACCAAGAAATTAAATTCGTGTGTTATACCAACCAAGCAGTACTTTTAATAAAAAAAATCACGTAAACAACACACACCCGCATCCTTAATCCTCAGAGCACACAATGAAAGTAGTACACACAGCATTCAGTGAAATCCGTTCATATCCGGATACAGCGAGATAAATCCATCACTTTGACGGATGCGACTATCCGTCTGGCTTGCCATGCGTTATGAAAGCCTGACTAAAGCCCAGTGGCCACTGGCGATAAGGCTCCGAAATTACATAGTGAATTATAACTTTCATGTACATCGCTCCTTGATATAGTGCAACGGACTATATATTATTATAAGGGTATGTCGCGGTCGCTCATAATGCATTGTGTACCTACTCTGCCTTTTATCGAATCTGTGCGAATTTTGTATTTTTAGTTCTTTTAAGGGGCCCGTAGTTTACACGGAGCCCTTATACTTTCGGTATGAATGGCCGTCTATCCGCAGGTTAGCTCCTAGACCCTCTAGAAAGCTGTAATTAGGCATGGACATACTGTAAGCCACGCCGACAATATATTTTGGGGGCCCCCAACAAATCAAGTGAAGATGACTCGTCTACCCCAGGGTGTCGTTGTATAGGTCTTTTAAAAATATTGCGGGATTGTTACTACATTTTTTTTGACTAACAAACAAACTCTTACATCTTCTATCTATATATATAAAATAATAATAATAATAATAATAATAATACTTTTTATTTGTCTAAAACATGTGTTTACATACAATAGCATGCAGTTATTAAATGATAAAAAAACATAGGTCCATCATGTTTTGCCTCATATAGTGGCGTACAAATATTTCAGTGACGCTAGTTACCTAGTTACATGCTGTGTCCAAGTCTAATTAAATTCCTGCATAAATAAAGTTTATATTTTTTCAATTCAAGAAATTATTAAAAAATGTCAAATAAATCAAAGTAATGTAATGAAGTTATGTCAATATACTCAATAAGAAATGTCAAGAGATAAGGTCAATATTTTCTAATTTATGCTATCTGTCAAAAAATCTGTTATGCTATAATATGCCTTTTGCAGAAGAAGCCTTCTAAATTCTTTTTTAAAAGTCGTGATACTAAGTTCCTTCCAGTATTTAGGTAACTTATTAAATATAATTGGAGCCATGCAAAAAATACTTTTGCGCATAAGTGTTGTTTTTGCTGTGTGCAGTCGAAGTCGACTGTTATCGCGTCTATTTCGTACAACCGAGTCTTGGAGACGAGGAAATAAAGCAGGATTAGTCTTAACAAATATTGCAACTTCAAAGATGTACATACTTGGTAAAGTTAAAATATTATTGTTTATAAAATACGGTTTGCAACTGTCAGTTATTTTTAATCGAAACATAGATCGAATACATCTCTTCTGTATCTTAAAAACTACATCAAAATCTGTCGAATTTCCCCAAAAGATAATGCCATGTCGTAAAATGGATGCAGCTAATCCGTGATAGGCAGTCACCAAAGCTTTTGTGTTTACTGTGGTCGACAGTGAATGTAGCGCATATGCACATTTGGATACCCTCTTACAGAGCTTTTCTATATGTATTTTCCAGTTAAGTTTCTGATCTATGTCAAGACCAAGAAATTTGGTTGTTGTGACATTTTCAATACTTTCGCCATTAAATATGATATTACCGTTTATCGGCTTTGGACGTTGGCTAAAGTGCATGATTTTAGTTTTCTCTAAGTTAATTAATAAACTATTCATTTCAAGCCATTTTGTAATAGATTTCAAAGTATTATATATGTCAGTTTTATGCTTCTTCATGTCATTACTGTCGCAAGGAATTATCACCGTGCTGTCGTCTGCAAAGAGCGTCATAGGATACGGGGTAGATTTGGGTAGGTCATTTATATATAAAGTAAAGAGTAGGGGTCCCAAAACGCTTCCTTGAGGTATCCCATGAATCACTCTACGTTCTTCTGACTTATAGTTAGCCTCCCGTTTCGTATTAAAATTGATTCTATTTATTTCTGTCCGTTGTTTCCTATTGTGTAAATATGATTTAATTAAATCCGAGACGTTACCTCTTATGCCATATGCATTAAGTTTTTCGAAGAGAATAGTATGCCGAACATAATCAAATGCCTGCGTCATATCACAAAAGATAGCTGCTACACGCGTTCTTTTATCCACGTTAGTGATAATCTCGTGGAGAAAATTATATATAGCTAGATTGATGTTTTTGTTTTTACAAAATCCGTATTGTTCCTTACATATTATATTATTCTTGTCTATGTAGTCATATAGCAATTTGTGTATATACTTTTCGATGACCTTTGAAATTGCTGGAATAATAGAGATAGGTCTATAATTTTTTAAGATCTCTCGGTCATCTTTTTTTAATATAGGTTTTACTACTGCCACTTTAAGTGCGTCTGGATATATGCCTGTGGTAATGCTCTGATTTATAATATAACACAGGTGAATACTTATTTCAGACGCAACTGCTTTTAATACTTTAATAGATATTTCATCATAACCAACGCTACTTGTATTTTTTAAATTCTGTATTGTAGTAAATACGTCTTGGGGTAAGCAAGGGGCCATAAACATTGACTTTTTGTTGTTCTCTATAAGTGCCGTCACCCTATTAAGAGTGTTGGTTACTGACTGTATTTTGTCAATGAAGTAGTCGTTAAATACGTTTGCTATTCGCGTAGGATTCGTGATGTTATTTTGTTCGTGTTTTATTTTATTTATATAGTTTTTCGGTATGTTAAATCTAGATTGATTTATTATTTGCCAGGTTGATTTACTTTTATTTTGCGAAGTGTTAATTTTATAGTTATTTTGCGTTCGCTTAGTCAGAGTAATTATTTTGTTAAATAGTCTAGAGTAATTTTTATAGCGTGTTTGATTGTCTAGGTTTGGTTTTAATCTATACGCCCATAATAGCTGTCTTTTTTTCCTACTGCATATTTTTATTCCACGCGATATCCATTGTGGTTTCTTTATTACATTAATAGTTATCGTATATTTAGGGAAGCATAAGTCATAGAATAGTTTAAAGTTTTCTATGAATATATTGTATGCCAAGTTAGATTCTTCAGTATCATACATTTCAGAAAAGCTCACTTTGCTCATACAATACTTAAATTTTGTCAAATTTTCTTTACAATAGTTGCGTTTAATTGTGCTGTATTTGTCAAGGGTACATACTTTGGCCACTGGGCATTCCAATAACTGGGCTGTATGGTCAGAAAGACCAAATTCTATTATTTTAGTTTTGCAAGTCCTATTAAAATTATGCGCAAAATTATCAATACATGTCTGGCTTTTTAGTCTTGTCGGTTCATTTAACGCTAATTTCAGATTAGAATTGAGTAAGATACATTCGAATTCCACTGTTTTGCTATTTGGCTTTAGCGTATCTATATTGAAGTCACCAGTAACAATAATATTTTTATAACTACGTGTACATAGGTCTTGTAACATTGTTTCTAGTTTACAAAAAAAGCTATACAAATTATTTTTGTCAGGTATTCTGTATACACAAATAACCGCAATATTGTACCTAATGAGCTCAATCCCGCAACACTCAAAATAATTAATTGAAGCCATTTTAGATATACTGGGGAGTTGCTTCCATTCAATCCCTTTTTTGACAAGAATGCATGATCCACCTCTCTTCTTGTGCTCTCTGCTATAGTGAGCTGCTAAACAATAGTTGGGTATACATATCTGGTCATCATAACCTTCCATTATGAAATGTTCTGTAATGCATATGAGATCTACGTCTATATTCTCATCTAATAATTCATTTACAATGACTGTTAGGCGACTTGACTTATTTATTAGACCCGCAATGTTTTGATGCATAATATGCAAGCGTTTAGTAACGAAAAAGGTCACGTTCTATGTTTGTTTGAGAATTTTCTGTGAGTTCAATTGATGATACCATTGCGGATTGTATGTCCGTTATCATGTCTAATATGTCCTTGAAAATAACTTGCATTCCAAAGTCCTTTATCACGCCTGTGTGTCTGTCAAACATGGTATAGTCATATTTTAAGTTTTTGTTTGTGTCCAAGAAGTATGCGTGCTCGTGTGTTATAATGTCTAAGTAGAGTAAATTATTGAAGGTTTCTACTCTTGAATTATATAAATCCGTAAATTTCACGCATTGTTTGTATGTTGGCGTACAAATAATTATATTTGTATGCCTAATTTCTTGTAGCGTCTGTCTTATGTGTAGAATAGTGTCAAAATAAATGTTGGTCACTTTAAAATCTTCTTCACCTAAAAGGATTATGCAATAATCTTGAAACGTGAATTCCATCAACCTCTGCTTAATACCCTTTAACAAGTCCCGTATATCACCACGGGGTGTAATGTAATGACAGATTTTTGTGTCATCTAACATCTGTTCAGCAATATGAAGGACCTTGTTTTTATTGTTTGAGCTTAATATACATATTTTGCTGCCTCTTATATGGTTTTTGCCAATACTCATGTGTTCATCCCTAGTATTATTAGCATTTTGCATTGTTGATGTTTTAATTTTTTTTTTTTTGTGAATGATATCTTCTGTTTGAGTAAATTGTGTAGTGGTCTTGATTTTAATTGCATTTTTGTCTGGGCTGTTGGCTGTTATGGGATCCTCATTTTGCTTCATTAAGTTAGCATTTAGTTGTTTTAGTTCGTGATTTTCTAGTGTAATCGTTTCAATTTCTGAATGTGCACTCTGCAACTCCAATGTTAGATTGATAATTTGGTCACGTAGTTTACTTAGTTCATCACACTCATCATCTGACATCTCTGGTACACTATTGATGCTGGTATCCTGTGTTGTTAGTGTATCAGCGACTACTTCGCTATCGCTTAGTATGGAATCGGACTTCGTTCTATTGCGTCGAAATGTAATATTTTCTAAGAAGTTCATATTTGCAGTGTATATATTAGAAATGAATCTGCGTAATTTGTGGGTTGTTACATAGGTCTTTTTATCTATGTTTTAGTATGCCACCAAACTTGCTTCAAACCTCAACCAGTTGAATCGTAAAAGCAGCGGCGAATCATTAGACCAGGCCGATTTGTACAATAGTTGTATAATATTATAGATACCTAGGTGAAGTATGTAATAGTATCGTGAAGTAGTGCAATAGTATCGCTTCTATATTCAAAATACCAAAATATCAATATTGTCTATGGTTGCAATTAACATCAGCGCTTTCGTGAATCAGTTGTAATGACGAGAATTCCAGCCACTGGTTGTTATTGTAGTAAATAGTTATGTTGGTAGCATTAATTCACTCTTCGTTCAAAAAAAATGTCAAACCAGTTGTTCGCTGCGGTTGTTCTTGTTTATTGTTTTGGCTGTTTTTATGTGTGTATAAATAAGTACATGAATCAGCTGGAGAACAGCTGGTGTCGATGTGTGAGTGTTGTTCAAATGTAGGCAACTGTTTTAGAGCTATGTATTTGCTGTTTTACTCACGGAATATCCAGGTATTACCATTGTTATCTACATACACACATTTGTAGGTTAGGTTTCATGAGTTTTTACACTTAATTGCACTGATTTTACGTACTTCTTGTTTATTTTACTAATTTTTAATATAAAGACCTGATATACAACTTTACTTAGCCAGTGTTGCCAGCTGTACCCTGAAAAAAACTCTAAACTAAACTAAGTCGAGTTAGTGATGACCGGGAAAAACTCAAGAACGGGCGCACCGATTTTCATGATCTTTGATTCTTAGATTTGTCGCCGCCTATCCTATACTGTGCCTTTTTGTGGTTTTGATTTTACAGAAATCACCACGGTTACGCCCCTCCCCCCCATACGCCTGCCAGCCTGGGTGGTTATGTGGGACTCGAACCGCAGAAACCTTACGCCACCTCAGGTCTTCAATACCAAGATTGCAAGAAGACATTCACGAAATAAATTCAGCTGATAAGGTAACCAACATGCGAAATAGTGGCAATAGTTACATTAGTACGCTAGTTTTTCTACTTTATGCTTACTGGTCCTATTCTCTGTACATTCAGAATATGTAGGACAAGAGTTAACCATCTGAAATGGTCCAGAATGTCGACTGCAGCCAGACAGTAGAATAACTAAACGAAGATTTATTGCTTAACCTGCATTTTAGAAGTGTTTCAACTGCGGAATCTTATGAGTTACATTAACCGCGTTCCAGGCCATAATCCGACTTATTGCAATTGGGATTTGGGATGATATCCCGGAACAGTTTTATCCTACTAATCCTACTAATATTATAAATGAAAGTTTGTGAAGGTATTGGGATCTTTGGATGTTTGTTACTCAATCACGCTCTAACGGCTGAGAGGATATGGCTGAAATTTGGGTACAGGGATAGTTTTAATATAATACAAATAATAATAAAGTAATAATACAAATGCTACTATATATACTATAGTATAAAATAAATAAAGTAATAATACAAATGCTACTTTTTATCATAGCAATACGTTCTCGTGGGTTACGGAACGGGATCAGAATCCCACGCCAGCGAAGCCGTCGGCAACAGCAAGTAAATAGTAAATAAGTCTTCTCCATCCGAGCACCAAAGCCCAGGGGCCACTCTCCTAAACCTCGTAGGCTTATTTTGACATTTACGTTAGCGACTGCCGTTTGACCCCCAAACCTGACAGGAAAACCGTCAATAATCTGGCCTCATACGCCCTTCAAGTATATTCTATGTCATTTAAAAAGTGTAGAAACACCCAAAACTGCATGGAAATGGCTTTTCTCTCTGCCTAAATTTTTTATTTTCGTTTGGAAGTCGCTTTGGATACCTCCTCGCCGGCCAGCGGGGCCGGTTATGTCAGGCTTGAACCGACTAAAACCGCACGCCGTCTCGGGTCTACAGACCCGGGTGTAAGGTTACCCATACAGCATATCCCTCGCAGCCCGACTGACCCTGGACCATCTCCGGTTTCGACATGGCCCCCTCGAGTTTGGGAACCACGGTGTCCGCATCTATCATAAAGGTGTGAGTGTTTTAAGCTCAGCTTTTGACACTGTTAATCACGAAATATTAATTGAAAAGTTTGATCATTATGGAATTAGAGGTCCAGAAAAACAATTATTAAAATCTTATTTACAAAATAGATACATGTTTGTGGAGATCAGTAACGAAAACTATAAACAAATCGGGTCTATCAGAACAAAATGTGTAGAAACCTCTAAGTCAAAACTTATTAATATTAGGACAGGTGTTCCGCAAGGTTCAGTACTCGGTCCGATATTTTTTATCATATTTATAAACGACCTCATAAGTAGTGTGGTAAATAAGTTACCGAATAACATTAATTTAACTGTGTACGCTGATGACACCAATGCCATTGTTTCTGCGAATACTCTAAGTAACCTAAACCAAAAAGTCAATGAGGCTTTAGAACAATTCCAGAAATGGTTCTCCTTTAACTGCCTAAAAGTTAACGCAGAAAAGTCTAAGCTAATTTTATTTAAATCGACCAGTAACAATTCTGACAAACTACAATGCAGTCTTAATGGGAATCAATTAAACTTGGTCGAGACTGGGGATACATGTGGATAGCTTCCTTAATTGGAAATGTGAGTTGTTAAATGTGGAGGCTGGTATACACTCAGCTTGTTATGTGCTGCGAGGTTTAAGAGATGTTCTGCATCTGGAACAACTGAAGTCTGTGTATTTCGCTTTGGTGGAATCCAAACTGAGGTACAGCATTCTTTTCTGGGGAGGCAGCTATGACTATAATATCCAGAAAGCGTTCATTGCACAAAAAAGGGCCATAAGAACAATGGTTCGCATAAAGCAGCAGCAGTCCTGTAGACAGTTTTTTAGGGACTTGAAAGTATTAACGGTGCCAAGTCGTATATTATAGTCGTGTATATTATGGGTTTGCTAACTAATTTCGCTAAAAATAAACACTCATATGAGAGTCACGAGGAAAGGGTATTAAGAGAAAAAACGAGGAGAAAACATATGCCGTCTACCGCTGCTCCTACATTAAATGTGGTCAAACATGGCTCAAGGTACAGTGCAGTGAAGCTTTTTAATAAGCTGCCTTTAGAAATAAGGAGCTGCCTGTATATACCCCAATTCCTGTCAACTTTGAAGGCATTTCTTATTGATGGGTGTTTTTACTCAATAGAGGAGTTCATGGAATGACATGTAATGACACGTACAAACAAATATGACATCTTTTTTATATATATCAATGACAATTTAAGGGACATCTGCTATTTTATTTTATTTTTTTGTATGTAAATTTTATTTTATTCTTTATAGATTTTGTTTTTCATGACATATAATTATGACAATTAATGTATTGTACTCATTTGGTCATTATTTTTAAGAAAATTTACTCAATCAATCAATCATTTATTTTGCTAAACATGGGTACATGGTAGGGTGTTAGAACTATGGTTGTCCAATCCATGTTTTACCATGTTGGTGTGCAAAAGTGTTATGTTTAGTGTCTTAATTATGCTTAATAATTAAAAAAAAATTAAAAAATTCATTAAAATTATCATACTCCAGATGTTTAGAATAAGTTAGACTATAGTAACATTTCAACACAATGTAAGGATTGTTAAGAAAGTAAATAAATAAAAATAAATAAATATATCTAAATCTGTATAGTCTCCTAGGTCTTCCTCTAACCTTGAATTGTAACCTTTCACTTCCATACTGTATGCCTTCCTTACGAACTTTCCACCACATAACTATACCACAAGTAATTTATCATTACTGTCATCCAACATAAGTTTCACAGCCTGCCATTTAAGAACTAATATCCTATGGACCGGCGACGACTACCGCATACAATATTAGGGAACCATATAAGGTGTTGTTCACACCCACAGTCATACATCTTCCGGCTATTGTTCAGTGTACACCGGGGTTTATTTAAAGGTTCTAGGGAATACTCCGGAGGAAAAATATTATAAATTATTCGATGAAGTTATAAATAAAGTTGACTTAATGAAGACGCATGACGAAAGGCGACACGCTGGGGAATTACGATTAGTAACCGAAGAAAGATCTATTTGTTACAAGCTATTGCCCACGGCTTCACCCGCGTGAAGTGCAGATCCTGTTCCCAAGACCTACAGGAAATTATTTCCGGGATAAAAAGTGCGTATGTGCTATTGCAGACTATGATCTATTTCTGTGTCAAATTTTATACAAATTATTTTTAATTTCGTCCAAAGTTTGCACTTTGCATCCTGCAGTCCGACTGCTTTTTCAGGAGCGATTGCCGTCTGAACTCCGACCAAACCAAGAGAGAAAATCCAGCACTGAAACCTTGTCTGTTTTTTAGCAGGCGCACAGACTTTTTTTTCGTGCGGAAATCCCTTCGGATACCCCCCCGCCGGCCAGAGGGAGCGGTTATGTCAGGCTTGAACCGACTAAAACCGCACGCCGTCTCGGTTCTACAGACGCCGGGGTGTAAGGTTGCCCATAGAGCATTTCCCTCGCACCCCGACTGACCCTGGGCCATCTCCGGTTTCGAGATGGCCCCCTCGGGTTTGGGAACCACGGTGTCCACGTCTTGCCCCTGTTTGGGGGAGCAGGCGCACCGACTAGCAAGTGAGGTTACGTCCTGCACGATGTCATTGGCTAACAAAATTCATTCAAATTTCCACATTAATAATAGTAGTACGATTTAGGTAAACTCGGTTGTATACTCAGTACTTGCAAGCCAGTATACCGACTGAGTGACGGAGGAGGCTCTGGCACAAGCTTTTTCCTCAGGGTTGGGAGGTCATACGGTACTCGTCTCCCTAGAAGTATAAGCCATATCAAAAGTAGGAGGAGTAAGTGGACCCGGCAACCAGGAACAACGCTATGCTGATGATGAATAAAGTTTTTAGTAGTAGAGCCAGAAGCCTGCGCTAGGGCTTCGTACGTCAATCATCAGGTGTACCGACTTGCAGGTGAGGTTGACTTGACCCCGTGGGACCCCATACAACCTGGTGGGGCCCAATGATATGATAATAGTCTATTAATTATTTTCCCACAACCTTGGCATATTATGATCCATCGTCTAAACTCTAGTCAAAACTAGTCGAGTATAGTGAACAAATTGGTAAATATATTGAAATAAATGTATCACTTGTATTTTTCGACTATTATATTTAATAAATTACAATTAAATTCAATTTTCATTTTGACATTTAATTCAATTTTGACATGTTTATTTCCTGACATTTACTAATATGACGTTTGTAATTCTAATTTAATTAATTTTGAATTTCTGTATTGGTATTTTCTTAATTTAAAATTTATTCTCCCAAAATTTTATGGTAAAATTTAGAGCTGGTGCTACGCATTCTTTCCATCTACACATTGTTTTGAAAGTTCTTACATCTGAGTTTACCTATACCTGGTGACTGTAATGTATAAATAAATATAAAAAACCTTTGAGAATGCCGTGAGGCGGAACCGGTCAGGTGTAATTTATTAAATATAATAGTAGAAAAGTACAAGTGATACATTTATTTCAATATGTGTAGCAAGTTCTACCAAGTGCCATCAATCAACAGTATAAATAAATTGGTAAACTTTCAGAAGTTGCATGCGATCGCTAACATAACAACGGTACAGATTACTCGACGTTCCACTAAATAAATACAGACTGTACAAGTCTCCAGCAGCAAGAACTACTTGCCTTTGGATACGTTCTGAAATTGATTTCCAAAGAGTACACAAACATCAAGTGCAGTACAAACAAGTCATGTAACAGAATCCCACTACAACACTAACTAGGTACGTGATCCGTGTCGGGGTGCGAGGGAAATGCTTTATGGGCAACCTTACATCCCGGCGTCTGTAGACTCGAGACGGCGTGCGGTTTTAGTAAGTTCAAGCCCGACATAACCGCCCCTGCTAGTCGGCCGGCGGGAGGGTAACCGAGTGAATATCTGTACGAAAAAAAAAGAAAAAAAAAGGTACGTGTTCCGTGAAACTAACCGTATATTCTGTCTGTACCACCGACTTCTATGAATACTACTACAATGTACGAAACACAAAATTTGGTATCGTAAATGTCATCCACCAATCATGAATTACGGGCAACTTTTTGTAGCTGTCATACAGGTGACATTACAAAAAGGTGCGCTGTGCTTGTACAGATAGGCGCTAAAATTAATTAACTCGTAATTTCAGTCCCGAAGCTGTGACACGATTTTTGTTCCGAGCAGCTTGTCTACTACATTGGTCTGCACCACCATTTGTAAGAGATTAAGGAGAATACTACTATTTGCGATTACTAGTACCTACGTCACTTTCAGTACAGCATCGGTGGATTAGTGGTTAAGGAGTCGGTCTTACGATGGAGAGGTCCCGGGTTCTGACCATTACACTACATGCGTGAGCCCACTCTTAACACATGCATTTTCGCTAAGCTGGAGGGGTTGGCCAGTAATATTGATTACTGATTTTCTAAAAAAAAGAAAAACTCGTTTAAGTGCATATTATTATACTAGCGACGCTTCTCGGCTTCGTGCATTCTTTAAGAAGGATGAAATTCCCAAAAATTAAGCCTCAGTGGCTGTTTACAACAAATTAGCAGAATTTCAAGGTTGTAGCCCTTTTATATTGGTAGCCCCAATGATTTAGGCTTTGCGTTGATTTATCAGTGAGGACAAGTGATTATATATATATAAATACATAATAATATGTGAATTGGTTTGGTTTAACAAACATGTAAATTAAAACTTGAAATGTATTAAACTATTCAGTAGTAACACATTGGAAGCAGATTGCGAGAAGGCAGCCAGTATTCAAATATACTAATTTATGCATTCTAGACTTCAAAATGAATCTTGTATGTTGCAAAAGCGTATTTAGGTCGACGCACTGCCGACTGACGCAGGTGTATGTTTTATTAAACAGTATAGATCAGCTTTAATATTGAGTTCTTCCTTCAAATGTGACGAACTAGTTCTGAAGTTCACTCTTTTACGTCTAGAATTTGAAAAAAAATGCTGATAGGCAAGATATCCGAACCCCGTGGTTCCCAAATCCGAGGGGGCATCTAGAAACCGGAGATGGCCCTGGGTCAGTCGGGGTGCGAGGGAAATGCCTATTCCTCATTTTATCCCCTGTAAGGATGGGAACATCCTTCCTTAGTGGATTTTAACAACATAAAAGGCATCAACTGTCAAAATCTAATGTTTGTAGCCTCAGTGGTTGATGAGTCAGCAGTTAGTCAGTCTTGAGTTAGGACGAAAATATATTATTATGAATAAATGATTTTAAATTTTCATTAATTAGGTCAATGATAATAGTTTGTGGGAGCGATTGCCGTCTGTCCTCCGGACCTCGAAAAGGGAGGGCCTTTGTCAGAGCTTCGTCCGTCGTTGAGGTTAAAATTGACTTGGGCCCCAAAGAACTTGATGGGGCCCCTTAAACACCCCAAGGAAACTATGAGCCAACAAGATACATTAAGTGGAACTCTTCAATGGTCACTAGTAAACAACTCGAATTGGGGTTCGTTTGGTTTCTTCTAGATTACCTACTATACAAAACATTTGGTAAAAATCTTGATTTTTACTTTTAAACTTTGTGGTTTCGAATTTCGTCGCCGCGTGCGCTGAGTCAATTTCCGAGTTCCCTATAGAAAAAAATATAAATAAACTTGCCAGCACATTAATGATACTAATATGACATATATGATACAGGCAGGCCGTAACGACCTGGCAGTCGCCCAAAGGACTCGTGATGACTCAGGTGCACAGGCAATTCCTGAAAACTATGCTGTCATGTACGAGACGTATTTTCGACACGATGAATACAAACAAAGGTAAATATGACATTTTTAACCTTAAGTAGGTCGGAGGGGAAAATTATGGACTTAATACTTTACTAGTGACACGCCCGGCTTCGTACAGGTAGCACTAATTATAATTTGTTGGGAAAATGGGAAAATATGACACGAAATTGCCAAAGAAATGAAAAAGAATCTGTAAAAACCGATCGCTATCCAATATTTATAGATTGAACCCCAGATATCTGAAGATTGCCTGGAAAAACATAATTTTGAAGTCTATTGGGAACATACATAGACACATTGGTGGTATATATGATAGATAGAATAGATACAATTCTAAGCCATATCACAAGCTATGTTTAGTTTGGCTCTAGATTGTGCATTATTCTGTTTTATTCGGTACCACGTTGTAGAATTTAAAATTTAATTTTGTTAGGTGAAGATATTATTCCATGAGAAAAACATCAAACTCATAATGTAACACAGGCGTCTGCACAATATAAGGGCGAATAATTCTTTATTTAAACTAGCAACTTCAATTGCCCAGCGTGGGCGAGTCAACGCCGGGATCTCGTTGCGGTCCTGGGCGTGGACGTTCTCTCGTTGGAGACCATGGTGAGAGACGTGGTCTCCGACGCGACGGGAGCAAGTGGCACGCCCCCGCCTCTTTCTGCGAGCAGGTAACGCACGCGAAAGAGACGGCGGAGAGGGAGCTGGAGAGAACCCTGCCCCTCGAGTTTCGCAGTCTGCGGTGTCCTCGCCGCAGACTCATCTACGCCCGGGGCTACTGATCTCCATGAACGGGGCCTGAGGACGGCAGTTGGCCGACTCGCTGTCCTTACTTCTGCAGGCCGTGGCGGTGGCGTGTCATGTGTGCCCTCCCTACACACGCCTGCTAACTCACCGACGCGGGATAAAACCCGACCCCACCAGGCCGCCGGTAACCCTGGGGTTATCCTTTCGAGGGCTTACCCGGGGTGCCCGGCAACGGACACTTGGGGAGGACACCGTGCGGTTTTAGTCGGTACACGACATAACCACCCTCGCTGGCCGGCGGGGTATCCGAAGGGATTTCCGCACGTAAAAAAAAGGAACTTCAATTATAATTCATAACATAGCAGACTGTTTTATGGAAGTCGTTTTTATATTTTTAAAAGATATATTATTATCTGTAATTACTTTAAGCGTCTATTGTGGCGTGAGAAATACTTGTTTATTACGTTAGTTATATCTGTATTAAGTCTTAATTTTAATTCCTGCATTCTCTAAATTTATTCATCTTCTACAAAATACCTACCTATTACTTTACTTTTAAAGTGCAATGATCTTTTATTAAAATTGAACCCGCAACAGCTTTTTAATGATAGCATATGAATGTCTGCATATTTCTAATAAAAAAAAACAATTTATTACATTTTTGAAAGTTTTGAAGTGCATAGCCGGGCAGGGGGATTGTGGTCGCAGCACTAGTGGGACCGGTAGGTGTCACGCGGTGCTGCGATGACAATACTCTTTTGATGAGGCCGTCAAGCTGAGTGCCACCATTGTTAACATGGTACGTGCATGTAATGGTGACCCTTTTTCCTGAGACTTTACCTTCAGCTTACGATCAGGCGAGGTGAAGTCAAATTGACGTGTCCTATATTTATAAAAAAAAAAGTTTTTCTGTCTGTTGGTTCCGGGTAATCTCCAAAGTGGCTGGTTCGATTTAGACGGGATTTTACTGCAGATAGCTGATGTTAGGAGGCGAAACAAAGGCTTCTTTTAATAAGAAAAACAATAGGGCTCCACGTAAAAAAATTAAACCCAGATCTAAGATCACGTGGATGAAGTCTCGGACACAACTAGTCGTATTATATAAACATCTTTCTACAATCATGAATATCTACCTAAGGTTAGAAACTGTACCCTACTGTACCGTTATGGCGAAAACAGATCTCTCTATTCTCTTAAAATAAAACGTAAAAAACAAAATTAAAGAGAAGTAATAACACCACGTTAGCACAATTACAGTTCATTTACCCCGAGTTCATGATACTGCAAAGTGATATTGCAAAGTGAAATAATTTTATTATATTTTAATGAGAATGTTGGCAAAGGATAATAATAATTATAACGATATTAATTTTTATGAAATCCAAGAAACTTCCTTAATTGAGATTTTATTCGAACTTCATCATTATTCTCCGAGCTTTTTCCCATAGGTTATATTCGAGTTTGTTATTTTTATAACGATTGCAATTAATCATTAGGCTGTCTACACACTAAAGCCGCCGGACCGCCGCACGCGCCGGCCGGCGCCGCGCCGGCTTAACACGCGGGGCAAGGCCTACAGCTGTCTACACACCAAAGCCGATGGCCCGGAGGCGGAACCCGCAGGCTGGCGGCACAAACCGGCGGGTTATCCGGAACCAGAGTCTTTAGTGTGTAGATAGCCCTACATTCATTACCTACTTCGTATAAAAACTCTCATTTCTCATAATATTTTAATTTATGTTTAAGTAAGTACCTTATTTAATAGAGCCGAAGCCACAGCTGGGGTGTTTCAGTGTTTCGTCATACGCCCGTTCGTCCCATATGGGGCGAATCACAGAATTGTAATTAAATATTTATTCTTCCAATGATTTGTTTTCATCATTTATTTATGAACAAAAAATGGGATCAAGTACTATAAGTAAAAACGCTTGACATGTATTTTTTATTAAATCAAATCAATTTTAACTTTCATTTTAGATCATATAGCGGATGACAATCAAGTCGAAGTAAACTGCGTTATCACATTTAATTTCATTGAGTAAAACGTGAGAATCCAGTTTATTTGAACTTGGACCTAATTATTTTCACTGGTGAATTTCGACCATAGCCCCTTAATAGTTAAGCCAATTTCCTAAGAAACGATGTAACCTACCTATACATGTTTGTAGAATGGATGTTGTTGATATTTCAACACAAAATTAGTTCAAACACATCATGCAAAATCGGATCATCATTCAACATTGTTTGAACTAAGTATTATCACACTAATACTGTCACTTCAAAACGTATCGGACACTTGTCAAACCATTAAAATAGAAACACAATGAAGTCGTGGTACTGCGAATCACTGATTCGTTACCAGTGTGACCACTGACTTTATTGAAATTATTAGCCTTAAAGGCCGTCCATTAAGGCTAATAATTTCGCGAAACACAGGGTTTAATCCCCGAATGAATTTTAACTATATATACGCTTCGCGCGGCGGTGGATAAGATTCCGCACGTTTTGAGTCGAATTCTTGTAACCGCACTGCGTAGCGATGGATTCTGTGGCCGAACACAAATTTGCTAGCCAAAATATTGTCGCCATCACGGGAAGAAAGCCAGCGCAACAGCCTCGTTCGTCAATCAGCAGGTGTATCGGCTAACAGTTAAAGTTGGCTTGAGCACCGAAGGTCTTGGTTGTGCCCCCATATACCCTTGAATCTGATTTCCATATTCGATTAAAAATCTCCTGCCCCAAGCTGTCCCGAAACGGTGCATGAAGATTTGCATTGTTATTCTAGTGTAATTATAATGCACTGATTGCCTTTTTCTGAGCGATAATTCTCATAAAGTTAATATTAAATATGGTTCAAGCAAGTTCCAACATCGTCATACAGAATTATAGGTCTGGTAGATGTCCTTTTGATTGCTTACTTATAATTGCACCTTTCGCCTTAATCTCGTACAGGAACAGGCCTATAATATATGTGCTCGTAATTAGTTTAATGTTTCTTTTGTTTAAAAAAATAGCAACATGGCGGACACCAAGGTGTTCAAGTTGAAATTTTTTTTTGCTTGTTGATTAATCACATTGTTTGTATGCGCAGGAGTGCTTATTAAATTCTTAAGTATTTAATAGTAGTGATTGTTAAATGTGACTCACTGAGTGGATTCAGTGAGGCATGAGAACCATCGACCACCTCTCGTGACCATAGTTCCATATACTATTATAAATGCGAAAATTTGAATGGATGACATTACGGTAACATCGACTACACTGGGGTCAGTGGTGAATTTTCCCTAAACTTCTTGATTGCCTTTCGATTCACTAGTGTCACAGGATCCACTATCTAGACCAACGGTGGATCACAGTGAACCCCAGATTGCTGTTTGCTCCACTGGATTTTGGCGGCGGATCCTAGTGGACTGAGGAAAACAAACGCGATTAGAGCTCTTCAACCACCTCCTTTTTTTAAAGTTGGTTAAAAAACTATCCGTAAATTTGGCTTATTTATAGCATAGCACTAAACTTAGGCATCAATCCGTAGACAAAGAAAATAGAAAATAGCTCGTATCGCTTAACTCAGACGGTACTCAGTTACAATCTAAGTTTAACCTAGAAACAGTGACTCAGCCCTCTGAAATGGTCGCGAGACGATTTGTTTAACAACAGCCACCTGTCATGCGCACACGCACAAATATTTGTAAATAACGTCATTCGCTATCCAACACAAGCGTTTATATTTTTTCAAAAATAGAAGGCGCCTGGCCGAAACGTTTAGTTTTTTTTGAAACTTTTATAATAACCCCTCTACGGTAATGGTAAGATTAGTAATTCTAAATAACGCCAATATGTCACAGCGTCATACGTTTTTCTTAAGAGTAGGTATTAGTAACCGAAATTATTGGTATTACTGTTAAACCCTCCAGCTAAGTTAAATTGCCAGGATTTGAACCCGGAATCTCTAGATGGCAAGGCCGATTATTAACCACTAAGCTACCGATGCTAATATGAATACTGAATGCACCAAATAATTTAAGTATTCATGTAACAGGAAAGACAACAATTGAGTCCAATCCAGTCAGCAACAGACCTAAATCCTACTTCCTATTACTACTCATCTTACAGATGTGAATGTATTGGGGGATGTATGGGGTTTCCACGTGCAAAAAAATAAGGTGATTAGATGTTTGGATGTTTGGATGTTTGGATGTTTGGATGTTGGATGTTTGGATGTTTGTTACTAATGACTGAACGGATATGGCTGAAATTTGGTACAGGGATAGATTATATATATAGTCTGGAATAAAACATTGGCTGTTTTTAACCCTGGAATAGGCTCTCATGAGAAGCGGGAACGGGATCAGAATTACACGCGGGCGAAGCGGCGGGCAGAGCAGCTGGTTCTTAATATCGACATCGTTTACAAATAAGCCTCTAAAAATTGTTTACGCATTCGGTGATGACACCCACACGTAGAGAATAAAATATTTATAAAAGCAATTGCGCCAGTACTCGACTAGAAAATACCCACTATATCTGTCAATGAAGCAGTTAAACCAAACCAAAGATCAGATCTTAAACAAACTGACCTAATTTTGATCGAGAATTCAGTTCACATCTATACTAATATCATACTTAAAGAAATTGATTGTTTGTCTATATGACGGCAATTATTTTTAAATCTGTTTTGCATTTTATCGTCCAGGTCTTGGGAAAGGTTATAGGCTATTTAACATCACGCCACGAGTCTTAGGAGTCTAGCAATAAGATGCAATAGTTCGAAAGACGCTCTATGCAATGCGGCGCGGTGGGTGGCCGCCCAAATAGAACCGAATAAAAGAAACCGCGAGGCACAGCTATAGTTTATAAAATTGGATGAGTATTGCAGGCACAACTAGTCTAACATATATGTTGACTAGCTAGTGAAAATTCCGTCAAAATCGACCCTGCGGCTTCGGTGATTAGTTTGAATAAACAAGTAGACAAAACGATAATGGTATTATACCGTCTACCAGTATATATTCATTAAAAAGTTATCATAACATTACAAACGGACGCTTCAATTTTATTTATTTGTATAGATTGTCTGCGCCTTAAATAACATAAATTACTGACACTTTAATTTTATGTGTGTCTAGGTAAGCAAGAGACCTAGGCTTGCATAACTGATTATACCTATAGCATATCCAGTCAACATTCACGTCATTTGACCTCTACTGCATTCCTTAAAGGTCCTGAGGATTTACTATACATACCTATATCTTATATCTGTGTTTCGGTATGGTACGGTATATAAAACGCATCTCTATTAACCGTTTTTATGTAATGGTAACTAAAAAAAATTACAGACATTTTATGGTATTGTCCCTATACACGGTGGTTTTTACCCCAACTGAAGTGAAATTACTCTAAATGCTGGAGATAGGAGGCCAATTTGCAAAAATTTGCTCTGTTAAAAATAAACGGGCTATCTAACGATAAAAAGATTGTTAACGGTTACTCCTGAGATTAGCACTTCAAACGTATTAACACAATCTAAAGAACTACCTGATGTTTTATATTGTGCGGTGATATTAGTATAAAGTTCAAACTACACCCCCTTTATAATTTACTAGCTGTGTCTGCGACTTCGTCCGCGTAGATCTCGATTTTTAGGGTTTTAGTTCTTTTACACGGAACCCTATGTTTTAAAATAAAAGTAGCCTTTGTTACGCTTCGTAACAGTATCAAAATCTAACTAAATATCAAAATTAACTTCGTATCTGCCAGCGAAAGTCCCGTCAAAATCGGCCGAGCCGTTCCAGAGATTACATCTTTCAAACAGACAGAAAGACAGACAAACGAAAAATTTAAAAATTGTATTTTTGTTATAAGTATCGTGTATAAATTCATATGCTATCATTAAAAATCCGTTATTAATACAAACTAACAATTAATAAAATATTACAAACAGATACTTAAATTTTATTTATTTGTATAGATGTACAGATCACAAACGTGAAAAACTACTAATTAAACTTTAAGAAAATTCATACAAGATTTTCTTAAAGTTTAACCGTAAATCTACCGCTGTCACTACAACTCTGACATCTATAACTCCAACTTCATCTCCGCCACAGATTTTACTGCTGCAATCTTTAAACGCAACATCTGTCTCATCGTCAGTAGCCACCAATAAAACTGTTTCTAAATAAAAGTGTGTTTGTGCTTCGAAATGACAGTCCCAAGCAGTGTCGTCCGTTAACTAACGAGTTATTTTTGACTTTCTTATAAACAGATATCACAAAGACGGCCTGTTTAAAATTGTAAAGAGAAATTCGGAAATGAGTTTTACGTTCCAGATTGCTGTAAAGAGCGTTACTTTCCAGTTTTATGTATGTATGTACGATTGCTGCATGCTGTGTAGTTGCATAATTTCATTGAGAATAAGAACTGCAGAGGCTAAGATTTCATTTATGAAAAAAATCACATATTCTAATTAAGTGTTAGTTGAAAGACTGGTAAATGATTTTATTGGATCGAAATCGATCGAATCGAAATATTTGTTAAATATACAAAAAAAAACAGTCCGTCAATTGACTGCAGCCCGCTGGATGATAAGAAGCTAGGGTAAAGTTAGATACAGGCCACCATTCCAGATGCTGTCCATTCTTAAATGGTGTTTCTTACGACCTAGACAGATGCTTTTCACGTGCCGCACGTAAAGAACCCGGGATTGGCGGCATCATCACCAACCTAGCGTTGATTCCAGTTGCATCTGAAGCCTCCATTTCAGAGACCGCGGCACACTTTCCACCTTCTCCTATTTTAGATTTCTAATTCAAATTATTATTTTTTCTCAAGATTTGGCTTATACCATTATTATGGGAGCGTCGGCTGTCTGGCCTCCCAACCCCCAGAGGGAAGCCTGCGTCAGAGGTTCGTCCGTCAATCAGCAGGTGTACCAGCTTGCAGGTGAGGTTGGCTTTCCCCCAGGATATTGGTGGGGCTCATTCACAGTAATTTCGGAGTGAATGCTTCAAAAACAGGTGGGTTTCATTAAAAAATCAGCACCAAGCTCAATCTGCCGGTTACATGCTGAACTGGACACCTATTTGGTGCAATCATGGTAAAAAATACCTTTACCAGGCAATTTATGTGATCTATTATCACCAAATTAGTGTTTCTTTCTTTCCACGCAAAAAAAACTGTTGAGTTTTAACTACTTAAAATTTTAACTTACACTTTATATCAGAATTGGGCTGGCGATATGTGTGCATAAGAGATAATACCATAACAGAAATTTATACGTCTGTAAATAGTATAACTTTTAATTTTCTGATAGCGCATAACAAAATACTGATACTTTAATCATGCACTATATAAAATACTAATATAATATACGAATACCCATAGCTCCACGTAGCTACCTAATTATTGTCGTAGTTACAATTTTTTAAACATATGTTACTATTGGAACGCACTAACCACAAAAAACTATATGACTAATAAAAGTAGCCTATCCGAGGATCAAAAGCTCCATTAAAAAAAGAAAAATCAAAACAACACCTCTCACAAATTCACACTAAACCACTTAATAACTGCACATCGACAAACTTCGTTAAATTTCGAATATCGAGCGCGGCAATTCGTTATTTGAATAACGCAATGCGCGATCACGCCGCACGCGCAGCGGTCTGAGACTGGCTGGAGACGGAGCTCAGCGTACGCATCATTCACCTATACCACCCACCACCCATCTCTATCACACTTGCCTGGTTAATTATTGTGAGAAAAGGACGCGGTAAGCTAGTTAATTTTTTTCCGTAATGTTGCGGAGGTGTTATTTCGCAAGGCTCTATCGTCAAGGACGTTACAAAACTATTTATTGGAATAAAAATATAAACAAATGAGATTATTTTTTCTTGTGAAATGTCAGCTGTCTAGAATGGCGGGCATGTAGGCGCGGTTGAGAACTTTATTTTTAGGTCGTGTCACGCCGCGCCGTGGTTAAACACATGGTTTATGCGTAAATTAACTTGTTAAAATTAGCTATTTATGTAATCTGGTAGCGTTCGATGGGAAAATGTACAGAGAGTTTGCTGATCTAAATTATACTCGTAGTATACACTTAATTATAAATTTACTGTACAGTACCTTTTTTTTTTTTTATCATGCGGAAATCCCTTCGGATACCCCCCCGCCGGCCAGCGGGGGCGGCTACGTCGGGCCTGCACCGACCAAAACCGCACGCCGTCTCGGGTCTTCAGACGCCGGGGTGTAAGGTTACCCATAGAGCATATCCCTCGCACCCCGGCTGACCCTGGGCCATCTCACCACTAACAGTATCGCTCATCCTGTCTCCTCTGAAAGCAGAGGAGTACGGAGAGCGATGTGTTCCCGCCACTTTGGGTATTGGCCGACGATCAATGCCAACCCTATGAAGGGGTGAAGGCGGAAGCCATTGACCGCCGGCGCCGCCCAGGGTGTACCGGCCGCATCGATTCCGTTCCCCCCGGACTGCAGCGGGATCGGAATCGGAGCGACACTCGAGGAGGTTACCCAACACACACCCCACTGTACAGACCTTTTTTTTTTTTTTTTTTTTATCGTCCTTCGGATACCCCCCCGCGTGCCAGCGGGGGCGGTTATGTCGGGCTTGAACCGACTAAAACCGCACGCCGTCTCGGGTCTACAGACGCCGGGGTGTACAGACGCCGGGGACACTGTACAGTACCTACCTCGCGCTTTATTTGCCCATATTTAATATAGGTAAAAACGGTATTTCGTAGCTAGGAACGATATTATGTATGTAGGAACAAATCAAAGAGATTTGCCGGTAAAGTGCAATGACCGATGGATCAAGAATTAGACATGAAAAGGAGGAGTACCGGTGTAGGACCTCGGGTTTCAAAGCTCGCACTTTTGAGCCCGGGGTCCGTTCTACCGTGTCGTTGCACGACGAGACGTCCTATCGTGTTAAAGTATGTTGTAATAGGCCTAAGCTCACTTCGGCATTTCTATTAGTTAGAATTTATAAGCGTGATAAAAGATCAAGTAGTTGCTACCACAATAACGAGTAACTACTCAAGAAACTCAACATAAAACTGAAGGTAACTGTATATTTTTTGCTCTTATGATCTACAAGTATATACCTAGGCTATCGGCTTGCTATTGCCGACCAATAACTATAAAATCAGCAATTAATAAATCGTTATCGAGTTAACGGAAGGTATGCGAGGTTTCAGTTAAATAAATATTATATGACCATATACGTTTATTTATTTATTATCTTGTCAATCTGACAATTGAGGTCGTTTTATGGAATTTTTCATAATTAAAATAGTGTGGAGCAGAAATTTTAATTGTTAGTATTAAGATATCTATGGTACGAGGGTCAAACTGAAAGTTCTTAGAACTGGCCACTTATAAACAATATAATAAAAAAATAATTCTAAAATTTGAAAATAGAACTCTTTGCCAATATTACTGAGCATATATTTCATTCATTTATCATTTAAATTTAAATTTAAATTGTCTGTGTCACTTTAACATGAATTTAACACGAGAAAATTTTCGTGCAATGATTTTTTATGACTTTCGATGTCATTTAAGTCAAAAAGAAAGTTATGATAGACTACGATTGGCCTTTCACGATGAAGCCCCATCTCGTGCGACTGTTTACAACTGGTTTAATGAGTTTAAACGTGGTCGCACTAATCTCACTGATGATTTACGTGAGGGACGGCCTTCTACGGCGACGACTGAAAATAACATCTGTGTTGTGCGGCGTATGATAGAGACTGACAAAAGAGTGACCTATCAGCAGATTCGGACAAGCTTAGGCATCGGTATGAGTCAAGTGCACAAAATCCTCCACGAACATTTAGCGGTCAGGAAGCTTTGCGCCCGGTGGATACCTCATAATTTGACTGAGGCTCAAAAACTCCATCGTGTGGATTGGTGCCGTAAAATGATTGAAAGATTTAACGGAGGTGACTCTAATGCTGTGTTCGACATACTAACAGGTGACGAAAGCTGGATTTACTGTTATGATCCTGAAACCAAAAGACAATCTGCTCAGTGGGTGTTTCCTTTCGAGGAGTTGCCAACTAAAGTGAAGAGAGATCGAAGTGCGGGAAAAAAAATGGTGGCCTCGTTCTTTGGAAGGATAGGTCATTTCGTAACAATTGTGTTAGAGGATCAAAAAACAGTTTCTGCAGAATGGTACACTACCAATTGTTTGCCACTTGTCTTGGAAAAAGTTCGAGAGAAACGACCTCGCAGTAGGATCCTCCTTCACCACGACAACGCCTCGTCGCACACCGCCAAGCGAACGATCGACTATTTGGCGACATCAAACGTTGAATTACTGGGTCACCCGCCGTATAGCCCCGACCTCGCGCCTTGTGATTTTTATTTATTTCCAAAAATTAAAGAAAAACTTAAAGGAAAGCGGTTTATGAATGCTGAAGAAGCGGTGGCTGCGTATCGCGATGCCATTGAAGAGACCCCTAAGGACGAGTGGGCAAAGTGCTTTTCCCAGTGGTTCCATCGCATGCAGCGGTGTATTGACGTGAATGGACAATATTTTGAAAAGATATAATAAAACTAATAACTGGCTAATGTAATCAGTTTTTGATTTTCTAAGAACTTTCAGTTTGACCCTCGTATAAAGAGTCTAAAATGTAGCGAGAATATAAAGCCTTCAAAGGGCCTACTGCGTATTCGTTTTCCAGGCGAGAAAGAGGGATATAATATAATAATAATGATAATAATTTTTATTTGCTAGAAGCAATATGAAGCTATACACCCTAAATAGCTCCATTCTTCTCTCTCGCCGGGAACACGAAGGCTTTAACACGTCATGGCAGGCCATCAGATCGTTTTTATTATTATTCTTCTATTTATAATGTATGTTGCGCTAATTTCCACCCGGTTGCCTGAAATCATCATCAGAAGTAAAAAAAACTCGGAGAACTAAGCTGTATTACTTTCATTTAGATATGAAACGGGTATACACAGAAACGATTTAAGCTAACCAGCCTCAAGCCAAAGGCCGTAAGGTGTTGACCAATAAATAATAATAATTATATGAATATTCGATGTAATAACCTAGTCAGGCAATTGCAGTTGTGAAGTTATAGGGGACTGTCAAGTCAAAAGTCTCTTGGCATTTCCATAGTAGGAGACAATTCAGAAAACTCCTTAATACTACTTATGTGGACCTATGTAGTATTCTATCTATCTATTTATGTGCCAAATTTCATCCAAATCCATCCTGAGCCCGATTCAGTAACGCCACGCCCGTCTTCAAAACGCGTGATTCCAATTCGATTAGAAAGATTTACGTAAAATAAACTTTTAATTATATAAAAAAAAAACAAAAACGACTTACGTTTTCGTAAGATAACACCTTCAGAATCTCTAAGAGATTGATTCGTTCTAATTAGATTTTGTAATTTTAATTTAATAAGTTTTGAAATCACACGTTTTGAAAACGTAATTTTACTGAATCGAGCCCCTGGTGTGATTGAGTAACCAACATCTATCCACAGTATCTATACTACAAGGATAAGTTTACGCAAATTATAGTAGTTCAATGTTATGAGAAGCTAACGTTTGCCCAGCGTGTACCTACAATCAGCATTAAACTACGTAAACACCCACACTTAATCAAGAATAAAATCTCGATAAACGCAAACCAGAATGTCGCGTCATACACGGACAAAACCATATCTTTCCATTTCGTGTATAACCGAAACAACGTGCTTGTTTTATAAATATTTCTTGTACAAACGGTTTTTCTAGTACGAATGTAAATAGATAACGTCGTAATGAGTCATGTAAACACTCCATTGCTACGGCAATCATAAAGAACATTCACTTTTGAATGCGCTTGCGCACAGTACTCACTCTTTATGCGATATTATATATTACTTCCTGATCTGGATCGTCCATGGGGGCCACACCAAGATCTTCGGGGCCTAAGCCAACCTCACCTGTCAGTATTTCTGCTGCTTAATGGACTAGGCTCTGGCGCAGGCTTTCCTCTTGGTGTTGGGAGGTTAGAAGCTATGATAAACCAAAACAAGAAAAATGTAGGAGGACTCCGGGTTACCCTTTGGGTAAGCCTGCCAGCTGGGGCGGTTATGTCGGGCTTGAACCGACTAAAACCGCACGCCGTCTCGGGTCTACAGAGGGTTCCAAAATACCTACTAGCTTTGGTTGCAACAGAGGAATGCACCTTAGGGCCTGGGATCCGCTGAACCATTTCTTGTTGGGCTTATTTTGCCTATTATGGGCGTGACTGTCTGACATTCCAACCCTAAGAGGAAAGCCTGCGCCTGAACCCCGTCCGTTAGCAGGTGCACCGACAATCAGGTAAGGTTGACATAAGATTTTGATTTAAAAAGGTGAGATTTTTTTTTTTTTATCGGTGACAGGTTATGGGCCGCACGGGGTGTGATGTGGGCTTCAAAGATGTAGGGTCCAGTACAACTTTAACGAGTGCCATACATTATCTTACCATGGTGTTGCAAATGTGTAAAATTATATTAATGGAGTACTCATTCTTTAGCTGCTCCCTTGCTGCCTAATAGTGTGGAGAGTTGGTATTTTATACTTTTTTTTTTTTTTTTTTTTTTTTTTTATCGTGCGGAAATCCCTTCGGATACCCCCCCGCGTGCCAGCGGGGGCGGTTATGTCGGGCTTGAACCGACTAAAACCGCACGCCGTCTCGGGTCTACAGACGCCGGGGTGTAAGGTTGCCCATAGAGCATATCCCTCGCACCCCGACTGACCATGGGCCATCTCCGGTTTCGAGATGGCCCCCTCGGGTTTGGGAACCACGGTGTCCCCGTCTTGCCCCGGTTTGGGGGAGGGGCGCTAGTCGCCCCACCGTCCCGGCCTGCTTCTGCTGGGGTGACAGGTGGCCTCACCCGCCACCCCCAGGCCTGCGCTCATGGAGGACGGAGGTCGTTAAGCGACCTCCGGCGCCTGAGTTGCCTGCGACGCGCGGTATTTTATACCTAATTGTTAATGCTTACCTGAAACAAAGAAAAATATTTTTAAGTAAATATGAAAACATCTTCGAGATATAGAATCCGTAATGAATTTCAAGCGGAATTTCAGCAATGATGGAAACAAGTCAAACTAATCTGACAGGTTTACTCAAAGAATACAGTTTTGTGGATTTTGATCCCAATTATTTTCGCTGGTGAAATCTGATATTAAACGAAAATGAATTGAAGTAGTTGGGAATTTAGAAAAACTTGCGTTTTTTGTTAAACCTACTGCAAAATGGTGCATGATGGGTAAAAACAATATTTTATTACAAAAAATAGATACAGGCGAACATAGAACCTCCTTATGTTTAAAGTCGGTTAATAAAAGCATTTATTAGAAAGATATAAGAATATGACGTAAAAGTCTTAAGTGGTTTAAAAGGTCAAACCGCTTAAGCGGTTAAAGTTTTGATACAGTTCAACTTGCGTCAGATGTTGACGTCAAGTTATACCTAACCGTAATGGTTTTGACATTTTAGTACAAATGTGATTAAATTGGAATTTCACATGTGGTATACACCGATGTGTTACATTTTAATCCTTAGCGACCTAACTTGCCGAAAACCTTCCGCCAGACAGATCACAGTTACAATAGTCCTGGGTTGTACATTTTGAGATTCGTACAACCTCGTGCATCTGCCATAGTTATGATCTTTAGGATAGGCGACAGTTTTAAGTTAAGTAATATTTTACCCTTACATTTTTTGCTATTTTAAGATAACGTGAACATTATTAAGACTTTGAGTCATAGCGCTTACGCCAAAATTCGCGGTCATATCCACTTCGCTTTAGTTCACAAATGTCCGCTTGTATCACAAAACAATAATCGCGTAGTTAGTCGAGCTTTAAGCGGATTGACAACAGCAAACTTCGTTGAACACTACTTTGTAACCGCGGCAATTTGCAGCTTTGGCAGTTAGGCCAAATTTTCAAGTATAGCTATCTATGTGAGATTAGTCATTCAAAACGTGATTCTGAAAGTCGTGACTAGCTCCGAATGGCATTATGAACACATACATGTAGGTAACATTGATCGTTTTATTTTTTATTCAGCTTTTGATACCCCGCGGCTGCATGTTGACTTTCCATTTGATAATATGTATTTCCGACTGTATTGGCTATGATGGAAGAGTTTTTGTACTAGGTTCATATTTATAGGTATCCTATTTTATACCTGCAAGTATCGATTCAAGAAATCTCTTTGGATGTTTGGAGGGCTTCGTAATTCGTACAAGCACTAGATACTAGCAGTCCGTTGCAGTTTCTTCAAAATATGTGATTGAAATTTCCAAAAATGGGCGGGTTTCTGGAAATTTCAACCGTAAGGATACTTACTCAAGTTTTTAACTCCAGTGGGGTTAAAAATTTGAATCAAATAAACGTAGTGCCTAAAGCTCTATGTCGATTAATCAATTAGAACAATTATATCAATCTTACTACTATTAAAAATGAGAAAGTTTGAAAAGAGGTACAGATGGATGTTTGAGCCGTTCTGGCGTGATTGTGTAAATCACGCCAGAACGGCTGAACGAAAATTTGATGAAAGGCACAGACATAGATTGTAGTCTGGAAAAGCGCATAGGCTATTCGGGCACTACTATCTATTAGCCCATCAGCTGTTACCCGTGGCTCCGCCTCCCCCACAGGAACCTCCCGTCTACCGTCTTATATATATATTATAATTGCATACATACCGTATAACTATGTGAAAAGATTAAAATACAAATATAATAAACTAGCTGATGCTCGCAGCTCCGCCCACGCGGAGATCAGTTATCGTTTTTTGGCCATAGCTCCGGTTCTACTAAACCAATTGCAATCATACAGCAGATTTTAAGTCTGACTAAGACCTTTCTAATAGAAAAAAACCGCATCAAAATCCGTTCAGTAGGTTTTGCGTCCATAGTGGTAGAAATTTGATGACACAAATTTGTCACAAAATTCGGCCGGGTAGGTACCACAGTGCACGATTGCGAAAAACCCTCCATAGTAATCCAATTTCGGTTTGATTGCGTTCAGGGATCGGCAAGTGCATAGCCGGGCAGGGGGATTGTGGTCGCAGCACTAGTGGGACCCGTAGGACGCGGTGCTGCGACGACAATCCTCTTCTAATGAGGCCGTCAAGCTGAGTGCCACCATTGTTAACATGGTACGTGTATGTAATGGTGACCCTCTTTCCAGAGACTTTACCTTCAGCTTACCATCAGGCGAGGTGAAGTCAAATTGACGTGTCCTAAATATATAAAAAAAAAAAAAAAAAAAGATAAACACAATATTTCCAAAAAAAATATTTTTGTGTTCAGAATCGTTCATTTAACATAACCCAAGTATTTTGATTAATATCTCCAATGTACAGACATAACTAATTTACAATTTTATAATAGTACTTACTAGCTGACGCCGGCGGCTTGGCCCGCGTGATATTATGCATGTATTTATACATATAAACCTTCCTCTTCAATCACTCTATCTATTAAAAAAAATCCGTTCCCGCAGGGGGAACGCACAGGTAGATTTCGTGAAGCAATTAATATTATTTTATTAACATGTTTAATTTTTTTTTCTCGAAAACGGTAACTTTTAGCGAAAAACTTTTCAGACATTTATTTTAGACTTAAAAATGGCCTATCGATTAAAAATGTTTCCGACGGCAAGAATGTTCACCGGTTAGAAGTTATGATTTTTTTCCCGAAAAATTTTGGTTTTTCCCCCCTCCACTTTTAGTTAAAGTTTTAATCTTATAGGTTTATAATTAAAAGTTGTTGGTATTTATGTATACTATGGGATAAAATTAGAACGGTTCGAATATCTTTCATGGAAAAAACGTGAAATTTTGAGGAAAAACTGATTTCACAAAAAGTGAGGCCCTACCGTCCCCTTAGGCCGGATTCCACCCGTTCACGAAATTAAACTAAGTTTACACCCAAGCAATTTTTGACCGCAGTTTGAAAGCGATCGGGGCAAAAATGCGACCATGAGAGTGCCGCAAATTTTGGGAAGTGGAACCATACATACATATATACATACATATATATAAACTTTTTGACCAGTGGTCATTTCGGACTCAGGGGGTCATAACTAGACCTCCTATGAAGATTTTTTTTTTTAAATTCGACAGTAGTCAAGAAACCAATAGGTAGATCGATTTCATCGAAATGTACCTAAAACCGCATCAAAATCCGTTGCGTACTTTTAAAGATCTAAGCATAGATACGGGAAAAGCAATAGATAAAAATATGCTATTGCAGACTAAGTACAATTTATGCCAAATTCCATCCAGATATATATGCAATTAAGTTTTGACTTACTTACTATAACAAACCAAAACTTAAGAGTGGTATATTATGATATCGGTATCCATCGCTTTCTTGCCATGTCGCTTCCTCGGCGTCAGCCACGGCTTATCTGTGCTGTTGGATCTAAATGCCCTTTAGCATACATTGAAATTAAACTACTTTTACTGGATCGGTAATTTTACACGTGCCACAGCCATTACTTGAGATTTGAAAGTAAATGTAGAGTAAGTTTTTAATAAAATATCAGCCACTTTTGTACAAATTACATCTATGAGGGTTTACGCTCATCAGCCTGATAATAAATTTGAAAACCTTCATCATTATACTCCTTGGCTTTTGGTGTGGCTCTTAGGGCTTTTATGGGAGCAACTGCCGCCTGACCTCTAACTCCGAGAGGAAAGCCTCGTCCATCAATGAACAGGTGTAACGGCTTGCAGGTGGGCCCCCCACAAAAGTAGAGCTTTTTATTAACAGGTGTTTATTGGAAACTAGCTGACCCGGCAAACCTAGTTCCGCCTTAGAATCAAGTATCAAGTTATGTTGGTTACCTCATCAGCTGGATTCATGTCATGAATGTCTCCTTGTACCCCGGTATTAAAAACCCGAGACGGCGTGCGGTTTTAGTCGGTTCAAGCCTGACAAAACCGCCCCCGCTGGCCGGCGGGGGGGTATCCGAAGGGATTTCCGCACGAAAAAAAAAAGGCACAGTATATGCGGAGAGAAGTCTAAAAAATCAAAGATGAAAATCGGTCCAATGGTTCTCGAGTTTATCCCGATAATCACTAACACGACTTTGTTTTATATATACGTCTGCATTAACATCGGAATATGCCAAGGTATTTTTTTACAATTTTTTGTGCAATTTTATTATTTAAGAACCTTCTACAGAGTATTCGAAACTAAAAAAAACAAGATGAATAACACCGGTAAAGTCGTTTCTTAGTTAAGGCGTGACCAAGAGACACAGGGTATTATTTATATGTATATAGCTAGATAATATTATTCGACATCAATAAGTTCTAGTGACGATCGTCCCGCTCCATCTTCAGACTCTCGATTTACGGTAAACCCTAGTTTAAGACCTTCGTTATATATTGGCGAAGTTGGGTAATCGCTCGTGGCCGCAAACTTTTGATTTGAAGTGCCGCAGTGCCGAATTATCTTGCTCGGCTAAAGTGGTCAAGTTTTGGCTCCGGTGCTATTTATGGACAGTCGGTGTGGTTTATTATGTTACGGAAACTTAGTACCGGATCCGGCTACTGATCTTTATTTCGACGACCTCTGTGGCTTAGCGGTAAAGTATTCGACTGCTACGTCGTATAATACCAAATACTCAGGTCTGTAACGCCTTGAAGCTATGAAAAAATCAAACTTCTAGGTCAATGCAATCAAAAGATGTTGCCGTTTATGCAGCATATTTAGACAATCGCACGGGAATTTAAAACTATAGGTACTTCCCGTTGAGCTAGAATCATGATATTTTGAAGAAAGTAAAGTTTTATAGCACAAGGAAAAGGAAGGTCCGAAAGCAAATATATAGTTAACCACATCACAAAAAATGTCTGTCTGTCAAAACTAGTAGCTCTACAGCAACGCTAAGTTCACCCCTCAATCCAGTTTTGTACTGAACCCTTACTGTGCTAGTTCGCACTTGACCGGATTTTTTATACATATGGCCTTGCAGACAACAATTGAAACAATTGCACGGCTAGCTTGGTGGTCTCCTGCACAGTAATGAGCAAGTATTATGCCTGCACTCGTTTCAAGAAGCATAATGCTATACCTATTTACGGCCATGAATGTTTGTTACTAACGTACTAATATTTAAAAAAGAACTTTAGACGACAAACAAGCTTGGATATGAACTGTTTGCTCTCTCACTATGCTACTCAAAAAACATTGTAATTAGATTAAGTAAACATGTTTGTAAATAGACCCAAAAAAAACAGCCCGCTGAGTTTCTTGCCGGAGTCTTCTCAGGACAGGGCCGCGTTTAGAACCGGTGGTCCATTTGCTAAACATTAGTCTAATTTTTTTCACTGACGTTTTGTAATTTCCGTTTTAATGGTCCATACAGAATAAATTAATTTTGACTTTGATTGACTTTGACATGGTACAGTGAACGACAAAAGTGACAGAACAGTAAAATATTTAGAAACCTTTGTACTATGTGCCTTTTTATATAAGTCTATCTCATTAACATCACCACAGCTTTAATTCCGGTTACATCCAAAGCTTATACTTTAAAGCTCGAGATTCGCTCTCCCATGCTTCCCCTCCACAATACGGTTTATATCCTTTTATACGTCTGATCCCCTAAAATCGAAACGAAAGCCTGCGCCAGCGCCTCGTCTGTTTGTTAGCAGGTGCTGGCCTTGCAGGTTAATGAGAATACTATAGCACTGTCGTTTCATCTGAGTAGTCTGAAGAAACTCTTTTTATTATGTGTTTCTATCTCTCTGTTCGAATAAATCAAACACTCGACAAATGCGTATAATTGCATCGCTTGCAATTATGTATATTTGTTCGATTTGGCTAATGTGTAGCCAGTTCGTGTCCAAAGCCCTCTCGGAGCTACCGCGTACTCGCAACCAAAACCATTAACCATTAATTCCAAACCATTAGAATCATTATCTTTAATATAAGTTAATTATAACATAAACCATATTTAGTATAAACTATTAGTGAGTGAATATAAATACTTTCCTTAAACTTACTCTTGTTTTACCAATACCTTTTATACCATTATATCAAACAAACCAAGAGTTGGAGTTGTGTAGAGTCAAACATAACAACACAAAAGCAACTCCAACTCTTTTCACTCTCTTTCTTTGTTATTAGGGAGCGCCATAATGATGTACCTTATAGCGATTGTTTTTCCTTTTTTAAAAGAATATTAGTAACAGAAATTGCTATTATTCCCTTTAAACTCTCCAGCTTAACTAAATTACGGCTACGTTAACTTAATTCACCTGAGCTTGTGTTAAGAGTGGGTCTAGCTATCACGGTTCATGAGATACAACCTGGCTATTTCCGTCATTAATATCGAGCAAAAAATCACATTTCCTGTATAGCAGCCCCCTTAAATATTTATTTTATTTTGTTTTTAGTACTTTTCTTTATAGCGGCTAAAGAAATACAAATTTCAACTGTCTAGCTATCACGGTTTATGAGATACAGCCTGGTGACAGACGGAGGAACAGCGGTGCCTTAGTAATAGGGTTCCGTAGTGTATAGTAGACTCCAAGCCACTTGATAATAAACACGGCTAGGATAACAAAATGATAGATTATGGCGAACACTATAAAGTATCGAATGCTTTTAATAAAAACTTCGATCAGTTCGATAGTGCACTCCAATTACGCTACTCTATAACCGGCTGATAGGAACACGTCATTTTAATTAAAAACTATACGTTAAGTCTCCTTATATAGTCCGCTTGTCAGCCTGGATCCCGTACAGTGGCTGCCTGCAAAGCGGTCCTATTTTGCATAGCAAAGCCTGCCTGATTGGACTATAAATATCGTAAGAGTGTCGATATAAATTGAAATAAAACATGATTGTAAAACTTCGAGCAATTGAAAGTGTTACAATGTATAAGGTCTGATAATATCGCATTTATAGAAAGGTCTTAAGGCATGTGTCAGACACGAGCGTAAGCATTTGGGAGAGTTGTAATCGATGATAACAAAAAACGAGTGCTAAATAAAGTAAAAATAGTTGCCCTGGATTTGAACAGTAAATCACCGCTAATTTAAAACGGGTTTTAGCGTTTACCTTAATGAAAATCATGGAGTAAAACGTCATAACGTAGTTTTCTTTTAATTCAACTTATAACCTCTAGGAGATGCTACTCAATGCAAAAACTCATATTCTTTTGCGGCAGTGATATTCTATACAGTAGAGTTACTTGCACAATTCTTCCTTTTGCTCCAACATGAGCGGAGATGCTGCAATACCTCTCTCTAAATAATTTCATTATTATTAATCTTACCATTCAAATGCTAGGATTAGGGTTAAGAAAGGATTTCAACGATAGATCAAAGCCATTGCTACGATTTAAACCTGAAAGATTTCAACAAACTTCAAATAGAAACAGTCAGCCCACACTACTAGTACAGTTCCTTTTTGATGAGGGCGCATACTGTCAACTGAGCTCAGATTTATCAATCAAATCCATATTTTCGAAGTGGAATCTATTTAAATTTCATTTTCTACTCTTTTATCTGTTTCATAAAGTACGAAATAAAAGAACATTACACCTTTTGTAGGTACTTGTGAATCAAGTGCTCAATGACAGACACCGGCCTTAAATTCATTTAAGCAAATAAGGGAGTAGGATCCCAATTTGTCGACTGTGATAAATGTTAATTGTTTGTGTATATAATTAATATTTTTGATTAAAAATTAATTTATTTGATTGAAGAAAAAGTGCAGGCGCCTATTTAATTATAAACGGAAGGTAGAGGTTCCCAGTTCATTTTTTTAATGTTTATTTGAATTGTAAAGGAGATACTTCCCTATTGGTTCGATTTTTAATAAAATCTTGTTTTGGTGATGGAGTCTATAAGGATTTGAGGTAACTCCTCACATATTGTAGGCTAAAATACCCATAGTAATTTTAGTATTTTCTGTAACAGCTTAAGCATTTTCCTTCAAAAAATATCATTTGGTAAAGTAGAACTGAAGAATAACAGGCTCCCACAGGAACTTCGCAAGTCAGTATTTTGATATGAATATGTGTTTTAACTTTGCTTTCCTAGTAAGTAGGAGGTAATCCAGAAAACTTGATGATAATTAAATCGGTGAATTGCTGCAGCTATGTCCAAAATCGGAATATACCATTCTATAGCTTTACCTTTAGGGTCTAAAACTCGTAACGATGAGTGAGGGACTTACGGCATCGCACACGGCAGAGAAAGAAACGCTGTCTGCCGCTATTTGAGATCCTTTCCAACGTATACATATTCACGTAAAACATACGACCGTGTCCACGAGAGAGGCACACGCCACTTTGAAGTGAACTGCGGGGGGCAAATTGTCGGTTCGATACTTCGTCCATACGAACATAAAATGTGTTTATTAAACGTGTCATGATAATAACTTCGAATTCAATGTCATAAGGAAGCATTTCTGCTTAATTGACTTGTTGGGAACTTTATTTGTTTCTTAGTAAAATTTATTTTTAATTCAGTGATATCCGTACTATGCTCTGTAACACAATATCTGGAAAGTATACAGAAACAATAATGACCCGTTTTTCTGAATAGAGAAACTGAAGTTGAGTATCGTCAACGCCTACATAAGTGGGACGCCGATGCATACATGGCGTTGACAGGACTCAACTTCGGTGATAATAATTGTGTTAAAGTTCAAGTAAATTGGATTACTCTATGAAATTCAAAACTCAACTCAACTCAATTCTGTAAAACGTGTAAAGAACGACTTGATTCCGGGTCCTATTATTGATGAAATCGTTTACAAAACTGTATTTAGAAATGGCTCGGAGAATGAAGACATCAAGTTACACGAACAATACACCATAATATTATATTGATTTGTAATACCGATTAAACATTTCTTTATTGCGATGAATCTGTAGTAAAGTAATTGCATACATAACAAAGTATACCACATGTATTGCAACTAGATATTAAATAAACGTCGCTAAAGACAAAATTTCAAAGGGGTAAGGTAGGGCTGGTTAGCTGCCTCATGCGTGGGCACGCATTTGGGCATCTTGTTTCGTGCAAATCGTATGATTTTTGTCCGAATTTTCCACAAAATTAGCGCAATATTTTTTGCACGAAACAAGGGCCCTTATTAGACATCGGACGGCGGATTCGATCCAGTCAGGAATAAGTAGGTAGTATTATTTAGACTAAAGTGTATCTGTTACATACAACACACAAACTTACAGCTTGCAAAGACACCATAGTTCAGCCAGACCTCAATCGAAGTCACAGGATGTTGGTAAGCGCCAGATATCGCACCCATCAGTGGCTCAGTGACATTAGTATGCGTCTGTCGTACTGTCGAGACTTCGATGTACGATTAGAGCGTGTCCAGACGTCGACGGTTTCGAGCAACCAATGAAAATGTGAAACTACCTTTGTATTGTGTATTTTTTAATTATGCTAGACGACGTAGACATAGGTATGTGTATCTTTTACTTGTACAGTCTGCCTCAAAAGTCTGATGGACTTCAGATGTATAAAACAACTAAACTCTACCATTAACCATAATTATTTTTCTACACAGCGCTTTCTAGACCCAAAGTAAACATAGTTTAACTAGCTTGTGTTATGGGTTCCAGAATGCGGATAAACATACTTATATACTATTTTTTTTGTAAATACATACATATTATACATAGAAACACCCAGGCGAATGCAAATAGATATATACATGCATATAAATATTTGCACTGAGCGGGAATCGAACCCGCACCCCCTGTCGTAGAAGTCGAATGCACTACCGCTACGCCACGGAGGCCGTCTAGATCAACTAGGGCATTGATTATATTAACTAATAGGAAAACCTGCACCAGAGCCTCGTCTGTCCATCAGCAGGTGTACCGGTTTGCTGGTGAGGTTGAGCTGGGCCCTGAAGATCTTGGTGGGGCCCCATACACCTACAAATAACACATCATACACATATCGACAGATGTACCTACTGTTAATGTAACAATTCGGTGGTGTGAACACATAAGATTTTCCCTATTACAAATCCCTCAAAAGGCCAAATATTCTGAATTAACACGAAACGAACAAAGTAAATCGCTAAGCAAATACACTGATTACACATCAATTGTTCTACTTAAATCCACTGCTTAGCAGTATTTCCACTCCACTCGAAAGAAACCCTACACATTAATTAAATGATTCCGTTGACTAAATGAAGCTCTTGCATATGCATCAGTTCATCACTAGGCATCCATTACATCACTGATTTCCGTAGTAAAATTGTGTTTTTCCGACAGAGGAAAACTGATGCTTGAGTATCGGGAATTGGAATCAGGCGAATGAATAATTAAATTGTCAACAGTATGAGGAAATATTCCTAGATATTGAGTGGCTATCGAGCCGAGATAAAGAATGGAAATAAACTCGAATAAGATATTTTTGCGTGTGAGAGGAAGAGATAGGAAAGGACCTATTTCTAAAAATTACTTTTTTTTTATATCACAATTTTATTTTAGTCATTTCGCTCGACTTACCATTACATTCGAGGAATAATCTTTCTATCTAGACACGCGGCAGCGTATCCAGCCAAGTTCAAAAAAAAAGGAACTGTTGACGCAGCAGCCATGTGTATATTAACATAACCATTTCGAGCTACTTCTGAGTCTTCTGACAGTGACCTTTAAAAACCGGTATTTTTATGACTGACTCACTCACTGAGTTATAGATAAACCTAACCCACTTCCAGATGACCTAGAAACTTGATAATTATGACTATGGTCTACCTTGATGCCAGATTTTTTCTGAAAAGAAAGAAAGAAAAAAGCTGAAAACTGAAAATTGTTGATAACTAGCTGATGCTCGCGGCTCCACCCGCGTACAATTTTGATCCCGTTCCTGTATCCCATGGAAACCTATTATAGGGATAAAAAGTAGCCTATGTGTTATTCTAGACTATAATCTATCCCTGGATCAAATTTCAGCCAGATTCGTTTGAGCGTGATTGAGTGACAAACATCCAAATATCTTCACTTACTTTCACATTTATAATATTAAGTAGGATTAGTATCAACAAAGTACTCACAAATTTAACAGAAAACGTGTAAGAAAAACGGCAGATAATGGGCAATTCACTCTGATATTTCGAAAGTACAAGAACATATGGAAAATAGCACAATAAAGAAAACTTTACAATGCAAACGTAAGAAAATTGAGAAATTTTACAAATAACTATGTATTAATGATGAATATTAATAATTTCTGTACAAAAACAATGATATCCATCACAAGCATAATTGTGAAATAGGAGCCAAGTTCAATATTAAGAATATGCGTCGTTGTCAACTTCGCCGAAAAATGAATTGAGATCTATATAGGTGCTAAGTTGTGTAGAAAATTCTAAAATTTTACAGTTATAAGACCTAAAACATTCTAAAATAAATTGATATAACAATTCCTTGTTTCTTGGTGATACCTAAATATTTTCAACTTAATAGGTGATATAAATTCTTGAATTTAAACAAACAATTATTTGAAAAATGCAATTATTTCACTTGTGATTCAAGCTCAAGATTTGACTTGGAACATAGAGCATACTATTTTGCCCATATATAGCTAAAGACACATGTATCAGTTCTAATGTGAATGACTAAGATGAATGTCTAAACTAATATTTAGACATAATCATAAACTATATGGCGTCATTATACCATAAATCCTATGGTATCAATCGTGCTGGTACAGTTTCCATATAGGGTAACGGCGATAACGGAAAGCCGTGAGTCGATGTTGTTCACACGAACACAAGGTCCTATAGGGTGACTATAATTTGACCTTCTCGTGGTATAAGCATTTGTACATTTTTGTTAAAGGAAATCTTTATCTATCAATCCACATAATATCATATAAAGATTCCTGCGGTTTCTATGAATTAATCGAAGTAATAATTCATAGACAGGTGATACTAGGTTTCGTTACGATCTATTCTGATTCTATTTTTTTTCTGTCTTCTTCTTTGACGTTCAGCCGTAAGCGTATGAAAAAAAAGGTGGTGAACAAACAGATAGAGTTACTTATGTGTCATCGTTGAGTTTTAGGAGGATTAGTAAATGTTTTTATAAACGTCGTCCTCTTTTAGTGTAGCTAGAAATAGGTTCATTTGATATTAATCAATTAGCTTACTGTAGTCCACTGCTGGACATACGCCTCTATCAATATGCGCCATAACACTCGATTTTCCGCTTTCGCCATGCAGTCTATCCTAGCTACCTAGCTTTCAGGTCGTCAGCCCATTTGGCTGGTACATTTGCAGATTCACGGTATCAATGTGATATAAACATAATAATTCGTTTAATGACAATATTTTAATAATGGAATTATTCTCAAGATCATGAGAGATTGTCACTCTACATTTATTGATTTCGTTGTAAAATTATTTATGTAAAATTATTTATGTAAATTTATTGACTAACTTTGGTTTGAACACCCAACTTTTGGGTAAATTTTGTGCTTAATTAGTCTGGATGCTGTCATCTGCGAAAAACATGTGTTTTTCATGTAGGTAGCTGTAATAAATAAAATGGCTGTTTAAGCCTTCATGGATAGATAGGCTTTTGTACGCAATTTGACTGGTTTATCTATAATTTTGGTCAGAGAATATGTTTTAATATTTAAACATGTAATCTATTACAATCTTACTACTATTATTATCAAACGTGAAATTTTGCAAGGATGTATGAATGGACAGATAGATCGATCGATGTTTGTTACTCCTACACGTAAAAGTCGGGATGAAATTGGCATAAATTATAGTCTAAAATAGTATACACGCTACATTTTATTTATTTCATCCCGGGAATAGGTTCCTGTGCGTCGCGGGGAGGGTAATATACCTAAATTTGTTTATCTATGTACGTGTGGGTAAACCTACGCGTCCGTCTCTTTTAAACATAATTATAATTCCGTGGACAATGGTGTGGGTTGTGCGTTTTTAGTGCTAGGTATGCCTAGTTTGGGGTGTGTGTTGGGTAACCTCCTCGAGTGTCGCTCCGATTCCGATCCCGCTGCAGTCCGGGGGGAACGGAATCGGAGCGGCCGGTACACCCTGGGCGGCGGTCAATGGCTTCCCCTTCATAGGGTTGGCATTGATCGTCGGCCAATACCCAACGTGGCGGGAACACATCGCTCTCCGTACTCCTCTGCTTTCAGAGGAGACAGGATGAGCGATGCTGTTAGTGGTGAGATGGCCCAGGGTCAGTCGGAGTGCGAGGGATATGCTCTATGGGTAACCTTACACCCCGGCGTCTGAAGACCCGAGACGGCGTGCGGTTTTAGTCGGTGCAAGCCCGACATAACCGCCCCCGCTGGCTGGCGGGGGGGTATCCGAAGGGATTCCCGCACGAAAAAAAAAAAGGTATGCCTAGTTTTCGGGGTGCGAGGGATATTCTCTATGGGCAACCTTACACCCCGGCGTCTGTAGACCCGAGACGGCGTGCGGTTTTAGTCGGTTCAAGCCCGACATAACCACCCCCGCTGGCACGCGGGGGGGTATCCGAAGGGATTTCCGCACGAAAAAAAAAAAAAGGTATGCCTAGTTTTAAAGAATTTACTGTAAAGCATTACTGTTTTTTATCCCTAATTAATAATAAAATAAAATATATAAATATAAAGATAGGGATCGCGTTAAATCCGGTAAAATTAGATTTATTTTAATGGGAAATAGTTTGATTAAATAAAAGATATGGGATAAGAACTTGACTCTCAACTCAAATCAGTTTCTTTTTAGTAAACGTCATAAAGGTAAGTTCTGTGTAAGTCAAAAAAACTGTATAATAAATGAAGAACACATTTAATTATTATCAAATCAAATATAATCTACTATTAATTTACTTGTTGGATAGATGACTTAAAATAAATAGAAAACATAAAATAAGAAAGGATGTAATTCTCTTTACTACTTATGCTTTATTAAATGAGCTCAATTAAATATATTTTTTAACTATAGCACGGTACCCTAATTACGCGGTATTAACGAACTCTAATTACGAGTACACGGCATTGCACTATAATCAACAATTAGTATGACCACGAGGCAACACGGATATTGACTTGAACGTGTAGCACGCAACATAACTGATATAACTACGTCATATTTTGGTCAAGTCTACTGTACCTACGTACTAGTACAGCTTTTTATTATCATCATCATCGTCAACAGCGTAAGTCCCAGTTGCACACAAATTTTTACTTGGGAACCCAGGGTCAGCTCTCTTCCTCTTTCTCTTGATTTAGATTTTCTTGGCTTTTGCGGGAGCACTACTGCCGTCTGACCTCCCAACCGTGAGAGGAAAGCCTGCGCCAGATTCCCGTTAAACCGCAGGTTAACAGGTGTACTGCAGGTGAGTTTGGTTTGGGCATTGATGATCTTGGTTGGGATATAACAAAAATGTTAAGTAGTCAGCTTTACGATCGAGCGGTACCGGGTTCGAATGCTGGCCATTACAGTTTCGACGCGAAGCCACTCCTAACACAAGCAATTTAGCTTAGCTGGAGAGGTTAGGGGGGTTTTATTTTTTGTTATTTATTTCATTCTTGGTAGGCTCACGATTGACCTTTATCTCACCTTGTGCCTCACCATGATGACTTATAAACAGTTCACTTTTGGAGGAATTCAATACAAGTTTGTAAACGGAATTTTTATGATCCTTACTATGACATGTTTAAACTATAACGCGTTCGCGTATGGATCGTTTGTTGACATTTGGAACGTGAAACTGAACGACTTAATACGACGTTATGGTATCAGAACGAAACTATTCAGATTAGGTCTGCAACTGCAATTGAATTGGTATTAAGCGGTCATGGTTAGCCCCCTAGTGGTAAGTGACGATGTGGTCTATGATGAATCACGTTTGCCTAGAAGGAACCTATTCACTCGATACTTGAAGATTCTCAGGTCATAGCTAAAACGTTTCGTGCGTATGAGTGGAATATCCACCATGTAGCGGTGGCGTGTCGCTGTGTCTCTGGCCGTTCGTTGGTGGAAAGGGCTTGGAGGTATCAAGTTGTTAGTAAATTTGCTCACTAGTAGTCTTTTTAAAAAGAAAAATGTACTGATTAAGCTTATTGTACGCACTACAGTGTTAATGTATCTAAAACATACACGATCCATCACATCCGATACACACGTCATTTATAGCTAATTACTGCTTACAGTAAACGCATAGCAATAACTCGATACATCTAACGTAGGCACACAATAGACAGATAATCTAAACAATCTACATTGCGCGCCATCTGATATTCTAGGCGCGGGGCAACGACCTGGCCAAACACTAAGTTACGAGGAAGATGAGACAGTATTTACGTGCGTATTTCAACAAATAAAAAGAAATATGCCCACGTAAATTGGAAAATTGGAATTGATAGCGATTTTGTGATAATATAATATGTTCATCGTAAATAGAATTGTTTTCATCGCAACGGCATTTTTATGTTGACTATCGATGGGCAATGCGGGGAAAGCTGATAATATAATAAGGGGTAGGTATCTAGCTTATTCTAAATCTGTGCTTGTAATCGTTTTTATTCACCCGGTGCGTAGTCTACTAATACGAGTATAAGCATCTCTTCACTGGGTGGCGATGGTTACTTTAGCAATATTTCAGTAGGGTAAGAAAAAATATTAACCTACGTAGACAATATGTCAATACCTAAAAGGGGTCCTAAATTCTGCTATTTCTTAGATTATCTTGCTGCGATGGTGGTTGCCAGTTTCTAATACTTATTATAATTTATATTAAATTATATTACTTAATCTTATAACGAAAATAAAACGCTATAAAATATAAGTTCCCTCGCACGGAACAGGCTCTTGAGACTGCTCAATTATATATTAATTAAATAATATTAATTATTAATTAAATAATATTAATTATTAATTATATAATATTAATTATTATTTATATAATAATAATTAATAATTATATATTATTAATATGAAATTTATTTTCCTGACCTTGAGCTAATTAAAACCTGTGATAAAAAATTATTACTCTACCACGCGTTACTGTAAGCTCGTCAAAAACTAAAACACTTCTGATTAGTTTTCTAGGACACAGCGAACGTTAGGAATATTCTAGAAGCGCAGTTTATTTATTTACCAGTGGCGCATTTTCAGGTTCTTTACACTTTTAGTTTGGTAAATCTTTTCTAGATGCTGCCGCAAGTTCCTGCACCTCGGGAGATGGCGCTTTTTGAGTGCGGGTTAAATACATTTTTGATTGCCTTCGTGGCGCAATAGTACTGAGTGAGACTTATGTACAGGCGGTCTTGGACAGCGCAGTGTTAATGGCTTTTACTGTTAGGAAATTCACAGAAGCAATACAGAGACCGGTAAAATTGTCCGATTGACGACAATAAGTTCGCCTCATTTACCACTTTTTAAAAAGTAAAGACATGAATTTATATACAATATATTTTAAAATTAATTATGTTTTTATACTTATTATATATATACTATTATTAGTAAGTACAACTATATTGTTACTATTATCAAGTATTCAATAGTTCTCGAAGTTTTACTCTTGTACTTGAAGGTCGTACCAGTTTGAAGATAAAACACTTTCAGGAGTATTCACTCAAAGTTTTCCAATTTTCTATTCCACTATTTCAATACAACTGTAACAAGTTTTATTTTCTATTTTGAAAGTTTAGTCCACTTGTTTTAGGACTCGTGGTTGGATTGTAATTTTATTTGTCTAGGCAATACTCTAACTGTCGGTCGTCCTGTGTGGCGTGGCGATAGAATATTCGACTACTACATCATAGGTCGTGTGTTCAATTCTCGCTCAGTACAAATATTTTAGGTATTTGCATTATCCGGGTGTTTTACATCTATTAATAGGTAAGAAAATTGAATCGCTAGACTTGAAGAGGAAGCTAGTGAAGTGTATAAGGACAGAAGCATATAGTGGGCTGTTGTTCTTGCCTACCTCGAAGGGGGAAAGGCGTGAGCATACATATGTATCTATGAATCGCTAGAGTTGCTAAGCTTAAAACTTGAGTTTTGAGTTTTTTTTTGAGTTCGTAAAATGCCAGTACCAATTTTATATGATAGTAAATTTGGATAATCCAAAAAATAAGTTGGAACCCGGGTGACGCCGGACATGTACAGCTAGTTTACAATAAAAAATTCCTACATCAACATTCTAATGCAGCTAATTACTTCAACTATTCATATGAGTGCCGCTTCTGTGATTAATTATGCATACTTATTCTATAACACAGGCAATTGCACGCCTGGCGCTATGCCAGTGGCGGGCCTATTTTATTAAAAACTGTAAGCAAGTATTGTCAACATCTGTGTCGTTATGTAAATATGATACTTAAACGTACTTTGTAAGTTTTAATTGTCACTTTGTTATCGTCAAAATACGAATGGATAATTACTGCATCAAATTTAAAAAAAAACAATGAACTCACTGATTAAAAAAATCGTAAAGCATAGCTTATATATTTTCCAATTTTAAACAAATTAATTGCAGTTTTACGTTAGAGCGGTGATAGCCCAGTGGCGTACGTAGCGGACTGCCGAGATGAAGTCTCGAGTTCGATCCCCACTCGCCCTGGGCACACACCTCAGACTTTTCGTAGTTATGTGTGTATTAAAAATGTTAATTATAGCTCGGTTAGTAAAGTGCCCGGTAGATGGTAATAGGCTCGCCCCCTATTACATTGGGATCTAATGATAATTGGCGCATCGTGGGTGTGTAATACACCTCTGCCTACCTAGGCTAAAAGTTTTGTATATTTAACGGCACTAATCACGGAAACTCCGCCTTAATCCATTTCATTTGATATCTATCACTTAATACTTTTGCGTTGGTGTTTATTGAGGAAACGGGATAAACTTATCAAATAAGAAACAGGTCCTGCCTAGCTGATGAAGTAGGATTTCAATTCAGTTGTGCAATATGGCAAGTTCCTTCTGTGCCTAAATGCAATTTCACTCTCGCTTTAATTCCGTTCCGCGGTATAACTATGGGAAAAAATCTTGACAATGTATTCTAGACGCGCAGTACGATTTTTAGGTCTCTTTGGAGGTAAGCGCGGGGTGCGACGGCGGAGGCGCACCAGTTAATCAATCATAGATTTAGAACTAATCACCGCATCAAAGGGCTCCCGAAGTTGGTTGATCAGTCCTTTGTTCAAGTGTTCAAGATTTTTGCCTCGAGGTATAACTATGTATCATTAAGGGAACTTTTTCATCATAAAGTGCCCCATTGATTCGACTCGTATATTGTTTTAATAAAACAGTTTCACGTCGCAATGTGTGAGTTATGTTGTGTATGATTATAATCGGTGCGCGTGGGCGGGCGGATGCGAGCAACTTATCGCGTGCCTTTGCGCAACTGGGAGTAATGATGATCCATGTGTATCGATAATTTTCATTACAAGACTGATTTCTTTTTAAACATTATATTAAAACTATTTTTAACGTATTATATCGCGATTTATTTGGAGTTACTTTATTTATTTATACTGATCTCAACGTTTTAACTATTTTTCAGCAGATATAGTCACGAGGAGATTTGAAATATTGAATCTTGGTAATAGACTCATCATCATCCTCCTATTAATTTGGTTGATACGGCTTTTATGGGAGCAATCACCATCAATCAGCACGTGTACCGGCTTGCAGGCGAGTTTGGCTTAGGAACCAAAGATCTTGAAGGAATCCCCTTCACACAGCAGAGACATGACTGTATGTATGTATTATAGTTTTGATACAACTTCGTTTCAAAATCTATAAATCAGTAACTTACATATTTCTTTTAAACTCTATTGGCACTGTTTCAAGCCTCATAAATCCTTTGGCGTAGAAATATGGCAGTACCTAGTGCATTAATATTAACCTAGATATTCTGTGAACGTGTAGTTACAGTGTACGTGTTTTGGATACAGAAAAAGGACAGTTATGCAAGAGCTGCAGTAGAATTTATGGATAGACTAGCTGTGGCTCCACCTACGTGAAATTGTGATCCCGTTCCTATGACCCACAGGGACCTATTCGCTATCACCCGAGTGTTATTCCATACAACTCTTTTTTTTAAAAAGAATATTAGTACCAAAATGACTAGTTTCCCCCTAACCCCTCCAGCTAAGCTAAATTGCTTGTGTTAGCAGTAGGTTCACGTCAGTAGTGTGATGGCCCGGATTCGAACCTCTCGATCGTACTGTCGACTCCTTCACCGCTAGGCTAACTCCATTATTTGATTCATCTTGCCATTGAGGGAGTGATTGCCGTTGGACACCCAACCCCGAGAGGAAAACCTGCACCAGTGCCTCGTCTGGCAATCAGCAGGAGTACCGGGTAGCAAGTAAGGCACGCTTGGGTTCAAAAGATATTGGCAACCCTTTACATCCATCGACTAGAGCCTTTTGCCGGGACACAGATTTTTAGGGTTCCGTAGCCAAATGGCTAAAAACAAAACCCGATTTTAGATTTGTCATGGTTGTCTGCCTGTCCGTCCGTATGTCACAGCCATTTTTTTCCAAAAGTATAATAGCTATGCTGTAGAAACTTGGTAAGTAGATGTATTCTGTGAATTAAATTTTTCACACAAAAATAGAAAAAAAACAATAAATTTTCGGGGTTCCCCATACTTGAAACTGAAACACAAAAATTTTTTTTCATCAAACCCATACCTGTGTATCTATGGATAGGTCTTCAAAAATGATATTGAGGTTTTGTAATATATTTTTTTCTAAACTGAATAGTTGGCGCGAGAGACTCTTCCGAAGTGGTAAAATGAGTGTGTGTCCCTGTAACTTCTAAAATAAAAGAAAGATAAAACTAAAAAAAAATATATGTTGTACCATGTAAACTTCCAACGAATATTGGTTTGAACGAAATCTAGTAAGTCGTTTTTTTCTTAATACGTCATAAATCATAAACGACGATTTACCTTTCATTCAATCAACTCAAATATAAAAATAAATTTTACTGCTACGGAACCCTTCATGGGCGAGTCCGACTCGCACTTGACCGGTTTTTCTTTTCAATATAGACACTAAAACAAAATTACTTAAGCATCGATACTTGACCACATTCCAACACTACGCTATAAGATATATCGATATATTGACGTACCTTAACACTAACGCATGGTAATTGACAACGCGTTGTTTACGACGATTTAAAAAATATATTGTGAAATATTTAGCATTGTCACTTTATGGCTTTGTTTCGTAATACTAAAAGCTTCGTATCCATACAAGGTATACTTATATCGAGGTGATAATAAGACAGCTTGGAGCTATGGCGTTCTATCGCTACGTCGTCGTCGGAGGTTCGATTCCTGCTAAGTGCTAATGTTTGTATCCATGAATAGTAAACTTACAAAGTAAGTAGTAAAATAGTAAGTATATTTGCATATGTTTGGGTGTTTCTATAACATGTAAATACAATTTTTTTACCGCATTCTAAAACCCATATGCAAAACTATGCTCATGTCTCATTGATTCGGTCCAGGGTCCTCATATTTATTATTCATTCAGAGAAGAGGGAAGAGAAAGAGAGACCCCTGATGACTTTTAGAGTTATTCTCTGTTGAAAATGAACAATCATATCACTGTTTTGTGTAAATGTGACTGGTCATCCTTCCTACTAATATTATATGTATATTATAGAGTTTGTTTGTTTGGTGAAACGCGCTAATCTCAGGAACTACTGGTTCGAATGGAATAATTATTTTTGTATTGGATAGCCTATTTATCGAGAAAGGCTATAGGCTATATATCATAACGCTTCTATTCAGGGAAACGGAGCAGTAACAGCTAGTAATATTATAAATATGAAAGTTTGTGAACATGGTTGTATGTTTGGATGTTTCTTACTCAATCAAGCTCTAACTGCTGAACGGATCTGGCTGAAATTTGGTACAGGGATAGATTATAGTCTGGATTAACAAATAGGCTACTTTTATCCTTGGAATAGGTTCCCATAGGAAGTGAGAACGTGATCAGAATTCCACGCGGGCGGAGTAGCAGGCAACCGCTAGTTATATTATAAGAGTTTGCGACAATAGTTTCCATACTAACGAAGTTTTCAGGGCACTTTCTTTTGATTCTATATTCTGCGGGTGTAACAGACCTGTCTGTGAGTGATTTTTAACCAATATCTCAAGATTTGAAGTTAAAATTGCGTGTTTATTGAACGTAAAACAATATTACATAGCGTTTTATGTGAGCCATAAACTGGTTCACAAAATAGCAACAAGCACTTTATCGCTGTGAGTTAAGCAATCAGATAGATTTACGATAAATGTTGTATTACTACTATTATACAGGCGAAAGTTTGGATAGAAGTTTGTTACTGAACCACGCTAGAACGGCTTAACGGATCTGAATGAAATTTGGTAAAGAGATAGATATATATATATATACAGTGTTTATAGTATGGAATCCCACTGAAGCTACGTTATGTTTCGGGAGTTTCCTGTGGGTACAGGTGTATGGGAATCGATTCAGTATTACACGTCAGTCGAGTTTTATGTTCACAAGATTGAACGTATACTAATGTAATCATCATCCGAACGCCAATCCCGAATGCATTCAAAGCTTGCACTTTAGAGCCTGAGTTCTATTCTGGGATTTGGTTTATAGTGGCTTTTACGAGAGTGACTGTCACCTGAGCCTGACTTTCAAACTCCGAGAGGACAGACAACGCCAGAGCCTCATCGTTCAATCAGCAGGTTGCAGCTGAGGTTGGCTTGTCCATAGAGCGTGTGGCGCTACCACATATACGCAGCGCGATCTAGCGACAAGTTGAACTACTTCGATACTTCTACGTCACTACCAATCCTGAATCGCGAAAGTGAAGTTTGCGCGCTCGTATAACATATATACAACATCCCAACGACAACCGTTGGGCCGCGGCCCGCCAGGCGTGATCACCTTGCCTGGTCGGAGGATCCTCCCTATGTGTTGGATGAACATCACACCCCGTTCCTTCACAAACGTATACCTACTTAAAGTAGGAGTAGGTAAGCTGAAATAGTATGGCCACAGTGCTAGAACGGATGGTTTGTGATCTCTGGCCTATTGTAAATCTGTGGCTTTCGTTCCCACAGGAGCCATTTATTTTTCGCGGTAAAACAGTAAAATATCAGACTCAGGACCAAAACCTAAATCTTTATAAAATACATAATCAAGTTGATCGGTTGTTCCCTTGCCGCGTAAAATAAAGAGAAATCTATCAACACTCTTTTTTATAATATTATGTATTCTTAAAAAAAATTGTAGAAAAATAATCGCGTAAGAGAATGGTAGAGGCAAGGCATAGAGTAACGGAGGCGAAGATGTCCGACAGGAGAGTATGAAAGAGGAAGAGATGTCGCAGTGACCCCAGATAATTGAGATAAGGATGGGCCTAAGTAGTTCAGTTGGTAGAGAACTTCTCCTAGTTTATTTATTATGTGTACAGCTAAGGAGTGGAATTGCCTTCCTGAGTCTGTTTCCGGAAAGCTATTACCTCGAAATCTACAAGTCTCGAGTGAATAGGTTCCTTCTAGGCAAACGTGATCCATCGTAGACCACATCGTCACTTACGACCAGGGTGAGATAGTGGTCAAATTGAGCCTATCATTCATAAAAAAAAAGAATTTTCGTGGTCATCATCATTCAAGTTGCGTCCGGGATGTTGCCTTTAAATTTATAAGAAAAAGATGCATAGTGAAAGCTCCAAATCACCATTATCATCACAGCGTGAGTCCCGGTTGCCTCCAGAGCTTGCACTTTGAAGCCCGGGCTCTGCACTCGTACTCTTACTCTTGGCTTTACTGCCGTCTGCCGTACCCTCAGAGGTAAGCCTGCGTCAGATACTCGTCCGTCAATCAGCAGGTGTACCGTCTTGCTAGTGAGGTTGGCTTGGGCACCGATAATCTCGGAAGGTCCCCAAAAAAACCCGTAGTTATCAAAAAGTTCCGTCCTGGATGTTGGCATAGTGAATGCTCCAATTTATCCATTTATAATCACATTATGAAAATCACTTAAATATTATAGATTTGGATCGGACAAAGAGAACATCTAGGACGGGACTTGAACCCGCGACCAGTCCCTTAAATCTATAGGAATCCTCTAAATCCTCTAAATCTATAGGAAAAGTAAGCATACAAATTGCTAAGAAATTTTAATTGAATCACTTAAATATTAATCAGACTAATATAATACTGTTAAAGCTATAGCCAGACTAGTATAGATTGCGTGTAATCAGTGCTAGCAGGCAGCCCGTGGTCAGGATATTGCATTTCCACCACACACAACTGGGTATACAATTAACTAGAAGGGGTGCGATCCGTACGTATATGAAACATGCATCAGGATTTGTGGTTAATGTTTTAGAGTGCGTGCCCACTGCTTCCGATTCGAATCAGTCCGGTTCGAAATTGATTATTCGGCGTTAAGGTGCGTTTCCACTGAAGCGGTGACGAGCTGAGAGGAGATGTGAGGATATACATGAGATATTCTCGTGTCTAAGTGGTAACCGAGTAGGTTTGCACATTGCAAGGTTAAGCAATAGTAGCAAAGACGGTCTTAGGATGGGTGACCAGACGTAGTCCGCGGACTAGTTTCTGCTTCAGTGGAAACACGCCTTTATGCCAACGAAAGTACGGGCTGTACAGAATCCGCTCCGCTTGTAGTGGAAGTATGGCTTTACATTAGAACACTGTTTATACTCAATAAATCTAATTTCTCTACTAGGATATTGCTATATTGAAATCTATAGTAATATAAATTCAGGGGCAACGTGTCGGCTGGTAATACTTATGTAAGTATTGCGAATTGCGGTACTAACAAAATAAAAATGGAAGATCGGACTTATATCGGTTGCTATAATTTCAACTAGGAAAGAGCTAGGATGCACTTTAAAAACCTGAACAGATTTTCATAATTAATAACTGAGATCCATCCCAAACAAGTCAGCTTTCAAATAAAAAAAATTGCATTGAAATCGGTCTATCCGTTTCGAAGCCATATAGCTCCCAAACGGATAGCTTTTTTGGCCACTGAACACAGATAGATACGCAAATATCAATAAACAGGTAAAACTTACAACGCCCATCGTTTTGCGTCAAAGGTTAAAAAGTGAAGGAAACCGGCGATATAATTACTTATTTTACCTACACAGTTAAACTTACCTAAAGCAAGTGGCAAATAAAACTAAAATACATGTCACGTAGAGAAAATATCTGGTACTACCACATTCTAACTATTATCTTCAGTTCTACTATTAAAAACAAAGCCTTCACGTGCCAACGACAGTTTATTACGTCATAGCCACGGCTAAGATAATCGCAGAAAAAGATGGCAACGTAAACTTATTCACCTGGATGAAACAGAAGCAGGCCGGGACGGTGGGGCGACTAGCGCCCCTCCCCCAAACCGGGGCAAGACGGGGAGACCGTGGTTCTCAAACCCTTGGTCAGTCGGCGTGCGAGGGATATGCTCAATGGGCAACCTTACACCTGTATATATCTGTAGACCCGAGACGGCGTGCGGTTTTAGTCGGTTCTAGCAAGACATAACCGCCTCCGCTGGCCGGCGGCGGGGGGGGTATCCGAAGGGATTTCCGCATGAAAATAAAAAAAAGGCACTATCTATATCTATAGTAGAACAAAGATGAATAATTACCTGTTTCCCTTGGTCACGCCATAACTTGAGAACGACTTTACGATTTCATACATCTTTTCTTTTTTAAAGGTTAAAATAACTTTTAGGGTTCTATACTTTCTCTTTGAAAGAGTAATTGCGAAGCGCCTCGTCGAGCACCTCTCAAGAGTGGGGCCGGACCTGGCGGATGGCCAATATGGCTTCCGCCAGAGGCGCTCCACCGTGGATGCCATCATGCGCGTGAGGGCTCTGGCGGAGGATGCAGTAGCCCGGGGTGAGGTGATGTTGGCGGTGTCCCTGGACATCGCCAACGCGTTCAACACCTTGCCCTGGAGTTGCATTAGGGAGGCGCTCGTGTATCACGAAGTGCCTCTCTACCTCCGCCGCATAGTCGGGGCGTATTTGACGGAGAGAGCCGTCATCTACCCAACCGTGACCGGTCTCGGTCGGCGTGAAATGTCGTGCGGTGTTCCACAGGGATCGGTCCTGGGGCCGCTCCTGTGGAACATCGGATACGACTGGGTGCTTCGCGGTGAGCTCGTAGGCGGTGCCGCCGTCACGTGCTACGCGGACGACACGCTCGTGACGGCGTGCGGGGAGACGTACCGCGAAGCGACCCGAAAGGCGACGACCGCGGTTGCCCAAGTCGTTAGACGGATCCGGCGGCTGGGTCTCGAGGTGGCCCTGCATAAAACCGAGGCCCTGTTCTTCCATGGGCCTCGGAGCAAGCCACCCGAGGGATCCAGTCTCATCGTGGGAGGAAATCGCATCGGCATCAAGCACCAAATGAAATATTTGGGGCTCGTGCTCGACGGCCGATGGGACTTCGGAGAGCACATCCGAAGTCTGGCCCCTAAATTGAAGGGCACAGCTCTTGCTCTGGCTCGGCTGTTGCCCAACATGAGGGGGCCCGATGACTCCTGCAGGAGACTCTATGCGGGGATCGTGCGGTCCATGGCCCTGTATGGGTGCCCAATATGGGCGGAGGCCCTGAGGACCAGAACTGTGCGGATGCTGCGCGCTCCGCAGCGGGTTCTGGCCATCAGGGTCATCCGAGGGTACCGCACGATCTCCTTCGAGGCGGCGAGTCTCCTTGCCGGAACTCCGCCATGGGACCTGGAAGCGAGAGCCCTTTCGCAACTGTACCAGTGGCGAAAGGAGGCGCGGGAGCAGGGATGGAACCCCGAGCCTCGAGAAATCGAGGCCGTGCAGTCCCAGCTCCGCCAGGCCATCGTGGTGGAGTGGAAGGAACGACTTGGGCAACCAAGCGCAGGGCACGCCGCAATAGCGGCGGTAAGGCCCATCATGGAGGATTGGCTGGAGAGGCGACACGGAAGCCTCTCCTACCGACTGACGCAGGTGATCTCAGGGAAGGGGTGCTTCGGGGACCACCTGCATCGGATCAGGAAGGAGCCAACGCCTGAGTGTCATCACTGCGACGCGAGCGAGGACTCAGGGCTGCACACGCTGGCGGACTGCCCGGCGTGGGAGGCGCCGAGGCGTGACCTCGTGGCAGCCATCGGGGTGGGAGTCCTCTCGCTCGGCAGCATGATTGCGGCAATGGTGCGGAGCGCGAGCGCGTGGGCCGCCGCCGCCTCCTTCTGCGAGCATGTAATGCTCGCGAAGGAGGTGGCGGAGCGCGCCCGGGAGAGACTTAGAACTCTCCCGGTCCGCCGAGCCCGCAACTTGCTCGCCGCGCGTCGCAGGCAACTCAGGCGCCGGAGGTCGCTTAACGACCTCCGTCCTCCATGAGCGCAGGCCTGGGGGTGGCGGGTGAGGCCACCTGTCACCCCAGCAGAAGCAGGCCGGGACGGTGGGGCGACTAGCGCCCCTCCCCCAAACCGGGGCAAGACGGGGACACCGTGGTTCCCAAACCCGAGGGGGCCATCTCGAAACCGGAGATGGCCCAGGGTCAGTCGGGGTGCGAGGGATATGCTCTATGGGCAACCTTACACCCCGGCGTCTGTAGACCCGAGACGGCGTGCGGTTTTAGTCGGTTCAAGCCCGACATAACCGCCCCCGCTGGCACGCGGGGGGGTATCCGAAGGGATTTCCGCACGAAAAAAAAAAAAAAAAAAAAAAAGGTTTCTATACTTTATAGAAGGTTTTACGGAAATAAATTAAGAAAATCGCGCACAAAATTGGAAAATTTCGGCTAAATTCTAGTAACTAAACTTTTTAATACTCACCCACGTGGGCGGAACTGTGGGCTGCAGCTAGTTCCATATAATTTCAAGGGATCACTTAGACTTACTCTGTACGGGACCGTATACTTTAAAAGGGTCAAGCTATTTGTATTTTTTATATTTACCATGTTTTTCAGCAGCCCTAATCACGGTGAGGAAAACAATTGAAACCACTGGAACTAACGAACTATTACAATATACCGCGGGGGCCGGGCGGAGTAGTCGGCAACAGCTAGTACTAGATAACACAATATAGAAGAGTGCCTGTCCTACGAGACTCTTCGACCAATGAAAGATCGTTTATGTAACGTCACAGATTTTTCTGCAATTTTATTGGTCCATGGAATAGAGGAGATAAGTATACATTGGTAATGTACGGGAACGGTGTAGGACCTATCTTCGGCTGCATTTGAATGACAGCTTATTACGTCATAGCCTGTTACGTCGGTATAAGCACAGAAAAACAAAAGATTTTTTTCGAAGAGACATTATTTTTTACAAGCTTATTATTAACTTGTTGACCGTCAAAATTTCCAAACTATTATCGACCATTTGTTGAAATCTGATTGCGTTGAAATTTTGCATACTCGTCTAGTTTGGACTATTATATATTACTACTAGCTGACCCGGCAAACGTTGTTTTGCCATGTATATTATGAATTATTGCACAGAAAAATTAAAATAATAGGTATAACAGTCACTGGGGTGTGTGTTGGGTAACCTCCTCGAGTGTCGCTCCGATTCCGATCCCGCTGCAGTCCGGGGGGAACGGAATCGGAGCGGCCGGTACACCCTGGGCGGCGGTCAATGGCTTCCCCTTCACCCCTTCATAGGGTTGGCATTGATCGTCGGCCAATACCCAACGTGGCGGGAACACATCGCTCTCCGTACTCCTCTGCTTTCAGAGGAGACAGGATGAGCGATGCTGTTAGTGGTGAGATGGCCCAGGGTCAGCCGGGGTGCGAGGGATATGCTCTATGGGTAACCTTACACCCCGGCGTCTGAAGACCCGAGACGGCGTGCGGTTTTAGTCGGTGCAAGCCCGACATAACCGCCCCCGCTGGCCGGCGGGGGGGTATCCGAAGGGATTTCCGCACGATAAAAAAAAAAAAAAAAAAAAAAAGGTATAACAGTCACTGCTACGATCGATACACAAATAAAACACAAAGAAAATGAAAATAAAAATCGCGAAGGAAAAATAGAGGTTGACCGTAGAGGGTTGAAAATTCAGGGTTGTATGGATTTACTAATGCTGTATCATAATTTTTTTTATTAAATATAAAAAAGAAATTTAGGGGGCTACCCTTAACATTTAGGGGGATGAAAAATTGATGTTGTCCGATTCTCAGACCTACCCAATATGCACACAAAATTTCATGAGAATCGGTCCAGCCGTTTCGGAGGAGTTTAACTACAAACACCGCGACACGAGAATTTTATATATTAGATTATATTATTGGAGGTTAACTGGTAGAGAACTCTTTTAGAGTTAAGCTTGCCTTTGTACATAATTTATTTTAATTGTAATACATTTATATCTTTTTTTTTGTGTACAATAAAGAATTAAGAATTGGATGACAATGCAATACTTTGGTACCATGGAGCTGGCCTGATGGTGGAGTACGAAGGTGGCCACAGGAATTTCTAAACTAAACAAGTTAAACCAGGCAAAGGGCAACCCTGGTGGACTAAAGCACTAGGGACAAAGGGAAACAAAGGAAAAGAACACGGCGAGCTCTCAAACACGCTCTGAAGAAGGACGATGATGAGAGCTGGCGCGCGTACAGAGAGGAAAGAAATATATACAAGAAAGAATGTAGAAAGGAGAACAGAACAAGTTGGAAGGCGTTCTGCACAGGAGTTGAAAAACAACCTGACGCGGCACGACTTGTGAAAACATTCTCTAAAGTTAACACATGTAAACTAGGAAGTATCAAGAAAGGGAAAGAGTTACTAACGGACCCCAAGAGGATACTTGAGGTCATGCTGGAAACACACTTCCCAGAATGCGAAGAATATGAGGATGATAATACGCCGATAGACTCAAACCCCATAGAGGACCCACAGTCGAAGGCCATTATCACAGAAGAACATTTACAGTGGAGTATACGATCATTCCAGCCATACAAGGCGGCTGGACCGGACGAAATCTTCCCTAAAATGTTACAAGTAGCCAACAAGTATATAAGCAAAGATATACTGGCTCTCTACAACAGTAGTATCAGAGCTGGATATACCCCAAGAAAATGGAAAGAGGTAAGAGCAGTGTTCATCCCGAAACCTGGAAAGATATCATATCAAGAGGCCAAATCCTTCAGGTGCATTAGCCTCTCCTCATTTCTTCTTAAGACATTAGAGGAAATCCTGGACAGATTAATAAGAGAACAAATAAACAAGAATGGATATCCACTCCACCAAAACCAACATGCATATATGGAGGGCAAGTCCACCGAAACGGCCCTCCATAATCTGGTAACAAGAGTGCAGAGATCAATAGACAACACAGAATATGCACTGGGCTGCTTCTTTGATTTAGAGGGCGCTTTTGACAGAGCTACCCCAGATTCGATAGAGGCTGCATTAGATCGCGAAGGAATCGACAAAGGCATATCAGAATGGGTGAAAGCTATGCTAAGACACCGGCTGATAAAAGCAGAGATTCCAGGAACAACACACACGGTGATAGCGAGAAGAGGCTTCCCAAAAGGAGGATGTCTATCGCCACTACTGTGGTGCCTGTTAATAGATGAACTAGTAAACAAGATTAACAGGATGCACATATACACACAAGTGTACTCGGACGATGGAGTGCTCCTGATCACAGGCAAAGTTCTCAGCATCATGTGCGACATCATGAACAGAGGCATTTATTATTTCCAACGGGGACGCCGATGACCTGGCGGGTGATCAAAGAGGCATAAAAGAAACACTAGTATGGTGCAGGAGCAAAGGTCTTAACCTCAACCCTGATAAAACCAAGATAGTCTTGTTCACCAATAAAAGAAAAATAGGAAGAACTGCGCCAGTGTGCCTGGGTAACCAAGCCTTGGAAACTGTAAAGTAAAATATCTAGGGGTAACACTGGATAGCAAGCTCACCTTCAAGACTCACATCAGCAACACATGCCTAAAAGCCAAAATGGCTATGATGCAGTGCAAAAGCGCAATAGGAAGAACGTGGGGATGAAACCAGCGATAGTGCTTTGGATCTACAAAGCAATTATCCTGCCAAGAATCCTACATGGTGCCCTTGTATGGTGGCATAAAACTGCCATTGGGAGAAATAAAGCCGAACTAGACAAAGTACAAAGGTTAGCAGCTCTGATGACCATGGGCGCGATGAGGACAACTCCCACAGCCGCGCTCGAAATCATATTGGGGCTTAATCCCTTGGACTTAGAAATTAAAAGAAAAGCAACCGAACAATGGTTCAAACTCAGAAGCACTGGCCAATGGACCGGAACCATTATGGACAAAGGCCATGCCAGTATCAGCAAGAATTACGAAGAGAGGCTGTCGATGATCCTCTCTAACAATGACTTGATCAGGAAAGAGAGAATCTTCGACAAGAAGTACAGAGTACACATAGGACCAAGAGACGACTGGAGGACAGATGCCGGTGGCACGGTCTGCTACACAGACGGCTCAAGAAAGGAAACAACAAAGCTATCAGGATCTGGAATACACATTAAGTGCGAAGACGGATCAGAGATAAATAGATCAATATCCTTAGGCAGATACGCAAGTGTCTTTCAAGCAGAAGTATACGCCATAAAGGAATGTGCTGAGCTGGTCGAACACCTGAACAACATCAACAGGGTGACCATCTACAGCGACAGCCAGGCGGCGCTGAAGGCACTCGGTAAAGCGGAAACGACCTCAGCAATCGTAAAGGAATGTTAAGAGTCACTAGATAAACTGGCCAGAAAAGTCGACTCAACAGTTGCCTGGGTGCCCGGACATGAGGGCAACATAGGCAACGAGACAGCTGACAAACTTGCCAGAGATGGCGCCGATAAAACCTTGGTGGGGCCGGAGCCCTGGCTCCCAATAGCGCACAAAATCACCAAGGGAGTCATTAGCTGCAGTATTACAGCAGACACTAACCGACGATGGAGATCATCGACAGGCATGAGACAGTCGAAGATCTTTATCAAGGGCATTGACAAGAAAAAGACAAGCCAACTGACCAAACTCTCAAGAGGGAACATGAGGCTCGTCATTGAAGTAATAACAGGACACTGCAGACTGAACAGACACCTGACAGTGATCGGAGTGAAGACTGACCCCAAGTGTCCGGAGTGCATGGAGACAGAAGAAACCAGTTTCCACCTGCTGGCCGAATGTCCCATGTACTCACTAATTAGATGGGAACTTCTGGGATCGGACACACTGGACACGGAGGAGTTGAAGGATCTGAGGGTGGAACAGATCGTAAGATTCTGCAAGGACACAAAAAGGTTTGTAGGGGCGCCGTGAATGCTGGAGTAACCACGCTCTCCCCAACGGGAGGGCAGGGGAAATGGATGAAGTGGCCCACAAGCATCGTGGGTGGATCGTCCGTCCGGCTTCCGGTGTCCCCAATTGTAATAATAATAAAAAAGTTAAACTTTTCGATAGGGCTCATTTGTTTTGTCTTGGCAACCACTTTGGTGTTATGTTATGGTATCCAGAGTCTGAAGATGGAGTAGGGAGGTGGCCATAGGAACTCCTAGACTAAACAAGATAAACGTATCGAGTTGTGGCTCATTTGTTTTGTCTTAGCAACTCTCTGGTGAAACACTATAGTCAGGGTCTGAAGATGGAGTAGGAAGGTGGCCATATGAACTCCTAAATTAAACAAGATAAACGTATCGAGTTGTGGCTCATTTGTTTTGTCTTAGCAACTCTCTGGTGTAACACGATAGTCAGGGTCTGAAGATGGAGTAGGAAGGTGGCCATATGAACTCCTAAATTAAACAAGATAAACGTATCGAATTTGGGCTCCTTTTTTTGCCTTGGCGAACTCTTTGTTGGTATATGATATTCAGGGTCACTCTGAAGCTACTTATATTACTAAAAAATTATATAGTTAATATAAATAAATCATTTTTTATAAAAAAGCTTTTATTCAAAAAATTAATCGCACTAGGACGAAAGTAATAGTTTTATGCAATATCTTTGCTGATTTGAAAAGCTTGTAGCGCAAATAGAAATAACAGAGAATTATCTTGCGCGATGCAAGCTTTTGAAATCAGCATAGGTTTTGCATAAAGTTATTAGTATCGCTCTAGTGCGACTACATTTTTGAATAAATCTTGATTTTTAAAAGTTTTTTTATTATTTATTTATTTTCAATTTTTTTTTTTTTTTTTGAAGGTTAAGTCTCAGGAAAGAGGGTCACCATTACATACACGTATCATGTTAACAATGGGGGCACTCAGCTTGACGGCCTCATCAGGAGAGGATTGTCGTCGCAGCACCGCGTGACACCCACCGGTCCCACTAGTGCTGCGACCACAATCCCCCTGCCCGTCTAAGCACTCGCTGACCCCTGAACGCAATCAAACCGAAATTGGATTACTATGGAGGGTTTTTCGCAATCGTGCACGGTGGTACCTACCCAATTTTATGACAAATTTGTGTCATAAAATTTCTACCACCAGTTGATTATAATATGTTTATAAAAATATATATACGACAAAAACGCACGCGTAGAAGACCACCGAAGGTATACGACGGTAAACGACCAGGTGAGCTCATCAAACTGCAGGCGAAGCAGAAGACCGTGCTAAATGGAGTATGAGGATAAGGAAGGCCTACCCCAAATGGTGAACAAGGTCTATTTAGAATAATATCTCAGTGTGTTTATCAATCCCACATCACAACCACACTTTATACAGTTACAATCTAGTTAAGCTATACTTATTCTGGGTCTAGATATCGCTTGCGGAGGCGACTCAGCCGTCGGAGGTCCTTGAACGACTTCCGTCCTCTAAGAGCGCAGGTCTGGGGGTGTAGCCGTCTGTCACCCTAGCAGAAGCAGACCGGGGCGGCGGCGCATTGCGTGCCCCCATCTATGCGGGGGTAAGACGGGGACACCATGGTTCCCAGGGGACCATCCGAACCGAAGATGGCCCTGGGTCAGCCGGGGTGCGAGAGAAATGCCTTGAGAAATGCGGTTTTAGCCCGTATGAACCCGACATAACCATCCCCGCTGGCGGCGGGGGTATCCGGAAGTATTTATGCACGAAGAAAAAAAAGGGTCTAGATTTTTTCTGTGTAAGGTCCCAGACATAGACTTCTGTTTGTGCGACTAGACAAGCTGTTTAGAACAAAAACCGATAAGCAGACTATAAGCTCGTGCCACCTTAGTATACCAATGACAACAAGATTACCAGGCTCATCAAACTATTAAAGAATCATGTTGATCAGCTAGGTCAAAGGATATAACGGAATTGTTCGTAGACTTGAGTAAATTAGTAGTCAACACGCAATGGCCTTATGTAGCTCTGACGCTAACTGTGCCGACCGGTTTCGCCCATGTTACCAGTCGTGACGTGATGTTATGTAGACTCTAACCTTCCACAGTATACGGAGAATGTAACACAAATGGTTTCAATATCTGTATATTGAAGAGGAATCCCTGTTTTCTTAGTCACACAATAACTTGAGAACGACTTTATACATGCATCAATTTGTTACAAAATGAATTATATCAATACAAATAGAGTTGAAATTGATGGGAGAAAACTCAATACTGAGTTAAGCTCGCCTTTGTACACTAATTTAATCTGTGATGTTTGTATAATGTTTACTGTGTGCGTACAATAAAGAATTAAATTTAAAAAAAATTAACAAGTGCCGGTTAGTTGCAGGAAACTTCACAACTTTGCGTAAACTTCTGAAATGCAATGCACGTCATATTTTGTTTTGACTTTTGACAATAGATACTGTTTTAGTGGGTCACGACCGGTTTCTGAATCGAGAAATTAAAGAGACTCAACTTCAATTTCTCAATTCAGAAATCGAGCATCAGTGGCGCAGCTGGTGTGATAGTTATATGTTTGTGACATCCAGATAGAATTGAACCGATGATAGAGCCAGACCGTCTAGCACGGCACTGTAGGTATCCCTCGAGTAACCGTTGTTTGCTTGTTCAAAAGTCAATCATTGCTACCTGAAGCATGGTAAGCAAAACTATAGCAACATAGACACACAAATGTATAGACTAATGCATTTAGGACACGCAACAGTAATTATTAAAATCACTATGCTAATAGGCAAACATGTTACGCTTCAAATGGAACAAAATATACTACTCTTACATACACGAGATAAGGTTTATATTTCGGTGTGCAATGGTATCGCCTAAACGTGGGTTAATTATTGAATTGTCAAGCCGTGTATGCGTTAGGTCAGAACATGTTTCACCTAAGGTTTGCAGATTTCAAATTGAATTATCAATAAATATATCATAGTCTTTACTTCAAAAAAATCGAAGCTTTATCAGTAGGTAATATCTATCTTTACAATATATATATGTATATATATATATATATATATATATAAGAAACAATAGTTCGCAAAATTAGAAGCGTAGTCAATGGGTTGACTTTAAATTTTTTATTTCGTCGCATTGTTACCAAGAATGTTAACACGTACTTTGTATCCTATAGTTCCCATGAGAACGGGAATATGTTTTTTTAAATCTCTGATTGGTGGGGAGGTTATTTTTAACCGGTGATCTAAAACAAGTGGTGTCATAAAGTTAAGTACATTGTTGTGATAACCCTATCAAATATAGTGCTAGAAAATGTTGCATTGACTAGATAAGGATGAAATACATTCATTAGGTATTAGGTGTCGTAGTATCGGTCGAGTAAATCTTGCATGCTATCTGGTTGAGTCGGCTAGAGTTGGACACGCCCTAGTTATCTGGAGCTAAATTAGTAGATACCTGCATATTATCGAAATACCAGTCGTGTATGTAGGAAATTCACACAATTGAAATAATAATAAAGTGGACCCGTATTAGATTATAGTCGATTTCGGTTGCTAACTACTGAGCAATCCTAAACGTCTGATTAAACTATTTTTAAGCACAGATATGAGAGGGGCTGTGTCTAAGTGGTAACCGTAAAGGTTAACATATTGCAAAGTTCAGCAATTCTAGCCAGGTCAATCTTTGGATGGGTGACGATTCTTAACACATAGAGATCCCTCCGTGCCTCGGAGAGCACGTTAAGATGTCGGTTCTTAGTTAGTCGTTGCGGGTATTTTGGTGCAGTCCCCTAGCTTCAGCTAATGGCTGATACTTATTACTTATCCCAAAACATGAAGCCACCACCAGGGACGTCACGTAATACAGGGTCTGGCTTACCAATGCAGGGGCAGAGAGAATGTCACTCTTTTACTTATCATTACAGAACGATGTTGTTATGCAGCTAAGTACAGCGCTTACCTGAAACAAAACATTAACGGTTATTATAACGAAACGATTGAATCGTTTTTATAACGAGTAGATAAGGATTAACGAGATTGCCAGTTTGGTTTTTATTCTTACTGTATATTATATTCTTATGGTAAGAGACTTTTGAAGAGTTGTGACAAGCGCATTATCACTAGCAAAGGGGAAGGGGAGAATGGCAAGGGAAAGGTCAATAGAATAAAAAGGCAAGGACGGGAGCTTAGGCCTTCTGCATCGACACGAATACATTGCACTCGGGTCTATATGGAGCTCCACCAATATCTAGGAGGCCCAAGCCTACCTCATCTGTTAGCCGGTGCAGGCTTTCCTTTCAGGGTTGGATGTCAGATGGCAGTTGGTCGTATTAAAGCTGTATACGCCAAAAAAAGGAGGAGAATGAGTTAAGTAAGCGAATTTCGAGCTCCGAGGTGAAAAATGATGCATCATATCGCAGCTATTGCAGCAAACTGCAGCAAAACTACATTTCCAGCATCGTGTTGCGTTTTTGGGGCAGACTGGGGTCAACTTGATGTAGTAACCGTATCGAACACGTGAGTAATTTATTATAATAGACGACGTCTGTGGCGTAACGGCAGCGCGTTCGACTGCTAGGTCAGAGGTCGCGGGTTCGATTCCCGTTTATTGCAAATATGTTTTAAATATTTGCATTAGTCTGAGTGTTTCTATATGAATTGTATGTATATCAAGCCTAAGAAAACCAATTACCATCACATAGCTAACCTTCGTAGTATAAATAGCTATTCTCCAACAAAACTTCCAAAAACATCTACTTTTGACGGTATAAAGCTCCCACATTTCATAGCCACAAAACGTGAGAGTTAATGATGTTCTTTTGGTACAGTCGACTACAAAGAGATGTATCCACTTTTTCACCTTATTGCTTTGTGATAAGGTCCAATAATGGATACATATCTTTGTAGTCGACTGTACAAAACCTTTGTAAGCGAGTCACTTTGTTTCAGAAAACACGCTGCCTGTGCCCTGTACGTCAGAACGCGGTCGGTTTATATTTAAAACCTTTTTTGTACGAGACAGTTACTGCAGTGTTTTTAGGGTTCCGTTGCCAAATGGCAAAAAACGGAACCCTTATAGATTCGTCATGTCTGTCTGTCTGTCCGTCCGTATGTCACAGCCACTTATATTTTAAACTATAAGAACTATGCTGCTGAAACTTGGTAAGTAGATGTATTCTGTGAACCGCATTAATATTTTCACATAGAAATAGAAAAAATACAATAAATTTTGGGGGTCCCATTTTTTTTAAAATTTAAACCATATGTGTGAGGTATCTATGGATAGCTCTTCAAAAATGATATTGAGGTTTTTCATATAATTTTTTCCTAAACTGAATAGTTTGCGTGGTAGAAACTCCCAAAGTGGTACAATGTGTGTCTGTAACTTCTAAAATAAGAAAATGATAAAACTAAAAAAAATATATGATGTATATTACCATGTAAACTTCCAACGATAATTGGTTTGAACGAGATCTAGTAAGTCGTTTTTTTTAATACGTCATAAATCGTAAACTGCAATTTACCTTTCATTCAATCAACTCAAATATAAAAATTAAATAAAACATTATTATGTTACTTGCTGCTACGGAACCCTTAATGGGCGAGTCCGACTCGCACTTGGCCGATTTTTTATAACAAAAATCCACCTATATAATTATATCGAAAATTCATAAGACAACAAATATGGAAGCGCTAATTTCACACTGTATTTAACAACCTTGGCGCGTTCGTCTAATGGGTGGTCGTTGACTTCGTCAAGACTGAAATCGATTCCGACCGAGGCCCAAGAAACACTTTTTGTCATCATATAACTTTTTGTAATATTTATTCTATTTTGTGCCATAAATCTATTGATATAAAATGGAAATTAAACAAAGTGCATCTTTCAATTAAAAAAGTAACGAAGAAATAGCGAAGGAAAATGAGTGAGTACTTTATAAATATATTGACGATGATGGTTCTGGTAATAATGATGGTGAAAAAGTCGTTGAAATTATGGATGGAAGTTGATTTTTCTGAGAGATAAACTTTTTAATGTAAAATAATTGTAATAGTTCTGAAGTGTTACATTTTTAATGTAATATAAATTGTGTTTGTTTACGATAGCGCAATAAATGAATATTGTATATTACCACATAAATGATAGTACTTTTATACTGATAATTAAAGCAATTCGTGCAAAATTATTCCCTAAACATTCCAAAATGTCAAAAATGCACAACGTTAATATTCAAGTTTTCACTTCTACCGGCACTCCCGGAGTGCAACCGGTCGTTTTTTTTACTCTCTCACTGGGTTGAGAGGTCAGACGGCAGTCGCTTCCGTAAAAGCGAACAAAAACCAATCAGGAGGAGCAGGAGAGCGGACCCTGGGGTTCAAAGTGCATGCTTTGGTTGTAACCGAGATTGGTGCTTAATTATAGAAATTTAAACACCGAAAATATTTTCACGCTATCGATTAAATTTTTTTTGGATATTAAGCGAAGGTTAGTGTAAAGTTTAATCCAAGTTTGTGGGGTCGCAACCCTTGTCCCATAATTTAGATGGTTATAGTATACAAGATTGACTGCGTCGTCGCACGCGTAGGCTTAAATGAAATCGTAGATGACCTAGGAATGAAAATTAACTTTATTAAAAACACGCGAACGAAATGTAGGTTCTCTAAATCAAATACAATATACCTACCTAATATTGTTGTATGACTTTAGGTTAGAAACTATTTCCAAAGTAATGTTGTATGAAAGAAGCAAATCAAGAAAACCTTGTATGTTTTAAATTTTCCTACAAAAAAGGAATCGAAACAAAAAAAAAGAAAATTGGTATATTCTGAATGTATAGTGTGTTCTTCTTCAGGTTATAAGCTATCTCTGTGCTAGATTTTACCGGAATCGGTTCAGCGCAGCGGTGAAAAGATATATGAAGAGAATACCAACAGACAGAGTTACATTCGCATTTATAAAAAACTAGCTATCTCCCGCGGCTTCGCCCGTGACATACTTCGATCCCCCGTGGCACCGTGGTATATGCATTAGCTTTGCAATAATGTATGGAAATTTGCCCGATAATGTTGAGAAATATATGATTGCTGCTCCGTGCTCCTGGGTAGTAGATGACACGTGATGACCCAACACAAAAATATTTTTTCAATTCAAACTAGTAGTTCCTGAGATTAGCGCGTTCAGACAAACAAAGAAACTCTGCAGCCTTGTAATATTAGTTGAGATTAATATGGAAGTATGGACAACGCGTCTCGTACCCGTCGTATATGTTTGAGCTTGTTTATGTCTGGGATGTGCCCAATCGGCCCACTTCTATTAGCCAAAATTTACAACCTTTTCATTTGCCTACTTCGGGAATAACTGTCGTGAGTATAAAAATAAAACAAGATGTAAAACAAAATATGTCCGCTGCCTACTTACAAAGCCGTGGTTCATAAAAACCGTTTTCGATAGCTGGCCGTGAGCTTGTGTCATAAAATGCAAATGCAAATTTTGCATTACACAACATTTATATGCACAAACACAAATAATTCCTCCTCTACACTATTCATCGCGTTAACTATATACGTTATAGAAGTTGCTAAAAATAACTAGCTTTATTGAATAAGGTCTTGTTTCTTCGTATGTTATAGGCCGAGTGCCATGTATATATACCATTATCGTTTACGAGAACAACATTGCTCGGAGATTCTCAAAAGAGTAATAAAATAAATGAACATGGTCAAAACTATAATATTTTGTATCACTAACTATAATGGATGACTTGCTTAAAAGCAAGCGTAAAGAAATCCAAGTTTTTACGGAGCGGTAAAGAAAAGAGGAACTATTATTTATTTATCTTTCCACTGCTGATGCAGTAGGAGCTCCACTTTTAGGAGAGTTTTTTTTTATACCACTAAGGTGGCAGACAAGCACACGGCCCACCTGATGGGCTGTGGCTGACGGTTACCGCGGCCTATGGACGTGTGCAACACCAGTGGCGTCACACTCGCGCTGCCAACCCTGTAAAGGAAAGAGGATGGGAAAGGAGTTTGGGAGGGGATGGGAAAGGAGTTTGGGCTCCGGCACTCTCACTCACCAAACGGAACGCAACAGTTCAAATACTGTTACTTGGCGTCGATATTCTGTGAGAGGGTGGTGCTTCCCCGGTCGAGTCGGCCCATTCATGCAATGACTGTTGCTTGACTCTACCACTCACAGAGAAGACAAAAGAAAGCCTATAGGAATCAATGAAATTCAATATCATTAAAAATCATACAAGAATTATAAAATGAAGCAAGAACTGTTCGCAACAGCCTGGTACTTCCAAGAGTGGCTTCATCTGTGGCTGGGTACGCTCAGAACGGCTAAATTGGCCACTCGAAGCACTCAGTCAGAAGTGGCTTCATCGTAACGTGAGCTAGTCTGCGTATTCTGTTGCCTTCGAGTATTTTCTATAATTATGTATTTTCCACTTTAAAATAAACATGAATGTTGTATATTGTTACGACTGCGTTGGTGGAGCTGTGGTAGCGTGTGGAACGTTACTGCTGTACATGACGTTCTGGGTTTGATTCCCGGGTTGAGGAGTGTTAGTAGTGAAATTCCTAGTACGGAGTACCTGGTGATGGCAATAAATTCGCAATCACATAGAACAACATGGGTGGCAAATAAACACGTGCCTTCCTTTCTCCAGGATACACAGAGACAAAAGTCCGCCATTTGCTTCTGACATACGGACAGAAGCAAATGGCAAGTTAATTTGTATAACGTCATACGTCATTGTCAACGCTTTAATTATACGCTGATTAACAGTGTTTGTAACGGATAAACTTTTCATGATGCTGCTAATTTAAATTTGGAAACCTTGTTTTTGTTCTTTTTTATACTAGTGAGGTAGAAACAAAGATACTTATAATAATAAATATGCAACTCGAGAGGCGTCGCTCCTTGCATTATGAAGTCTTAAACATCTTCACTGCATTGTGGCGCGCATGCGACAGATGCATACTGGTATACATACAGTCATGTATTACTCCTTAGTGGAAAATATGGTTTCTTTTAATGAATATATGAACAAGACTAATAAAAAGTGACTCTTTTTGCGTTTTAAATGGCATGGAGGAGACGAGATTCTGTTACAGACTGTCTCGTATCCACTGCACTTCAATAGGCCAATTTGTCAACCTCGAGATGCAGCACTACTGCCAACTGGATTTATATTATAGAATCGTCGTCCATTTTTTATAAATTCGATTATATTCTGAATACAAGAATAGCGTGGTGGTTAAAAGTGATCATCCTGATTTTGTTATTACGTTCAATGTTAAAATGTAACGGTGTATAACTATAATATTTACTTATTATTTTTAATGCTGATTAAAATACAAAATCTGATTTTGACGCTGAATGTAAGGCCAGATTTACAACTTTTATAAACATATTTTCAGTCAAACTTGCAAGGTACAGCCTGTTCGAAAAAATATGGCAATTAAAGCTATCGAAAACACTTTTTCAACCGTAATTTAATTATAATAATAGTCTTTACAACTTGAAAAAGGATTTCATGCCTGAATGAAATCTTTTTTCACATTATTATACAGGTAATATTGATTTATTCAGCGATTTTCTGAATAGTCGCCCGCGACACCTAACTTTAGAATGCAAAGGGATAGGCGGCGTTCCAGATCGTTGGCTCGGTGAGACGACAACATATTCTGCGGCTTCAAAAGATTTAAGTCGGTATTCTGATTGATGATATTGCAGTTTCCAAGGTTAAGGTGATTTATTAATACATAGATGGTACATCGGCAGACTTAATGTGCTTCTGTACCGGTGAACATTTCTGATGTGGATATAAGCGTAATACGCACGTAGGTACGTAATAAGTGTAAATGCGATCTACTGCTAAAGCTTTAGGCTATTTCACAAATTGAAATAAAATTTGTTAACGAATTCATAAACATAAACTCACCTATATCCCCGAAGGGGTAGGCAGAGGTGCTAGCACCCACATTTCGCCAGTTTATGTTTAGGTCCCAATGTAATAGGTGGCAAGCCTATTGCCATTAACCGGGCACTTATAAACCTGCGATAAATACACACATAACTACGAAAAGCATCGAAAAGTCATTGGTGTGTGCCATGGTAATACCTGGGATCGAACCCGAGATCTCATCTCAGCAGTCCTTTACCCATACCACTATCGCGATTTATATGATGTTATTTTATTATTCACCCTGAAACCGACGGTTTGGTTGCTTTTTAGCAGCTATGGTCACGACTGGACATATCATAAAGTTAAAATGCATTGGTTCTAGAATTATATCCATTAAACCATTGTAAAAGTGATGATAAGCATTTGGATTCAATGAAGGTATCTGGTATAGATCGATCACCGGCCTTTATAAACGCAGGCTTAAGGGCGCGGGTTCAAACTATGCTTCCGAACGCTAGCAGAAGCAGGTCCAGGATAACGACGCATCGTGTCTCTCGCGCGGCTCCCTAAACACGGGGGGAAAACTAACCAAACAATGTATGCGATCATGACTGGTCGAGATCCCAGGGATTTCCTTCCTAAACTACACCTAGTTCCCTGTTTCAAATCCGACATTCTTTACTCACCGTTAGCTCCATTAAAGTTAAGCTCGATGGCAAACTTAAAAAAGATGTCTAGTTTATAGCAATAGCGTTAATTTATAGCCCTTTAAAATGGAAAAAGGCAGCACTCCACTGGAGACCAGGTGAGGACCTATGGCAAGTTGTGCGGAAATCCACCAATCGCATGAATAATGCCAGATGAGATGTTGATTACGATTGATACAAATGACAGAATTTTGGCATGTCTACTGCCCGCTCCGGTCGTCTCCGTCTCGGTAAAAATGGGCACATTTCTACGAAACGGTTTCTCGCCAAGCTAGGCCCGGCAAAACGTGTCCGCTCGTTAGTCTAGACTTAGACACAGTATGGCGCCATTTCCACAATGCCGGTGTTGTTAGCACCACTGCGGTACCCTCTGTGAAACCGAACCGTGTAGAAGCTGTCCTATGCACGGCCCACTTTATGCAAATATCTGATTTGCTTATTATAGATTCTTAATAAGCTACGCGATATACCTATAAAATATTTATTTTCTCCGACTTCTCGTTAACATCAATCAAACTTGACATTCAACCATCAGCTTTTGCCTGAACAGAGTAATAAGAGATTACATTATGAGTACTGTAATTAATGGGCATTGAACTCCAAAGACAAGTGTGCAAATTACTGAGACGCACACAATTTTCGAAAGAGTACCTGCTTCTAAAATATGTATTGGATGCACCGTATGAGGGTGACACCTCAGCTCTACACGTGTTGTTCTCGATAGGAAAGTACAGAGTGGGACTACTTGAAAGATCTCATTGGAACACTCGCCATGAAATACTGCTAAAGAGCGAACGTATACACGCAGCTGTAAAGGTTCGAGAGTATTGGTAACCTTAGGACTGCCAATAATGCGGACTGTACGTAGCTGCAACCAGTAGAGAGCATCTAATAAGTACCGTGCAGCGACATCCTAGAGATGAGAACAGTATTATAAAACTAATATTCAATTATTGATACATGTATTTGCATTTTAAAGAGTCCTAAACTATAAAGCACTGTCAAAATATCTAAAGGGTAGAAAAGAAACGTAAAAAAAAATGCGTTCCCGCAGGGGGGAACGCACAGGTAGATTTCGTGAAGCAATTAATAATATTTTATATAGAGAACTACGGACTTTAAACAGTTCAATTTTTTTTCTCGAAAACGGGAACTTTTAGCGAAAAACTTTTCAGACATTTATTTTAGACTTAAAAATGGCCTATCGATTAAAAATGTTTCCGACGGCAAGAATGTTCACCGGTTAGGTTATGATTTTTTCCCCGAAAAATTTTGGCTTTTTCCCCCCTCCACTTTTGGTTAAAGTTTTAATCTTATAGGTTTATAATTAAAAGTTGTTGGTATTCATGTATACTATGGGATAAAATTAGAACGGTTCGAATATCTTTCATGGAACGTGAAATTTTGAGGAAAAACTGATTTCACAAATAGTGAGGCCCTACCGTCCCCTTAGGCCGAATTCCACCCGTTCACGAACTTAAACTAAGTTTACACCCAAGCAATTTTTGACCGCAGTTTGAAAGCGATCGGGGCAAAAATGCGACCGTGAGAGTGCCGCAAATTTTGGGAAGTGGAACCATACATACATATATATATATATATATATATATATATATAAACTTTTTGACCAGTGGTCATTTCGGAGTCAGGGGGTCATAACTAGACCTCCTATGAAGAATTTTTTTTTAAATTCGACAGTAGTCAAGAAACTAATAGGTAGATCGATTTCATCAAAATCTACCTAAAATGACAATAATACATAATAACGATAGCATTCTTGTATCGTGTTCCCTAATAGGTTTTCGAAATTACACACACAGTCAATTTGTCGTTGACTGTACTACAAATTGTACATCTGTCTCGCCATAACTATTATTATTAATAAAATTGCTACATATTGATAACATTTGTCTCGTGTTACTTGCTAGATTTTTGAAATTGCACTACCGATTGTCGTGTCATTGAATGTACAACGAATTGAACATCTGTTTCGTCATGCTATAACTATTATTATACAAATCAATTTCAAACACACAAGCATTACACAATTCCAACAACTAAAACACGAGGTAATCTCTAGTACAAACGGGGGGCATTTTGCGGACAATCCAGTGTCTATTGTACCCCGGGATAGTGCTCAATGCGGCTAACAATGGCCACGCTCCCTTTGCTTAGTTTTACTTCAAACACATTCCCTATTGTTCCTTTTTTAGACCAGTTAGATATTAAATATTTTTCTCTCTCTTTTCATGTTTTATTGTGCGATATGAGAATAAAAATTGAGAGCTGTAAAGTTGGCTACATTTTGTTTCATTATGGCAGAAATTTGAAATGTATGTTGTAATTTTAGTGAATCTTTAGCGGCAATGCATAGACACATGATGGGCCTCATCAAGTTCTTCAGTGCCCAACCAAATATCACCTGGAAGCCACAGAACTATTAAAATGAATGTATTTACTTAAAAAGTAACTAATTTCTTTTCTTCATCCGAGGCACTCTGTAACCCGGGGACTGCTTTCCCACTCCAATTAAATTTATTTTAGCTTTTATGGGAGCGACTGTCATCTGTCTCCCCAACCCCAAGAGAAAAGCCTACGCCAGAGCCTCGTCCCTCAATCATCAGATTTACCCGCTTGTAGCGGAGGTCCGATTAAAATAAAAAAGTAATTACTATTAAACCTTAACATCGCAACTTATATCGAAGCCATAAACATATTTCGATCTGTTGCTCTTCAAGTCAAGCTGTCACTCCGCACACTTCCTACAAAATAAACCTTTATGCAAAACACTCACATCATATATTTATTTATAAACTTTTGAAGCTTTAAGTAATTAATCTATCAAATTCAAGGGTCCCGGAACCTTTAACGTTATCGTAATTTAAAGGCAACAAAGTAAGAACAGATAAGTTAATCATTTGTAAGGAGGAAATTGCAAAAGTATTGATGGGAACAGGTTAACATTAACTTGAAAATAAATGAAATATCTTAAAACAAAAGCATGCAGATGATTAATATGCATCAAGTTGGGGTCAATTTATCATTATTGTAAGTACAAGAGTAGACCACCGTGAGCAAGATGTAAATATGTAAACAAAATGGCTTCATCTGTTAAGTCGGTTTGTGTACGCTTCGAAAACTCAAAAAGTTCTGCATCGATTGAGCTCAAATTTTGAAACGATATACAACCCGCTTAACAGTTTGTTTTTATCTATTTTTCGCATTGGTAGATGGCGCTTCATTCGGGATATATAATTTTTTTACGAATTTATTTTCGGCCGAAACCGGGCCCTTTGTCACTAGTTATGGATATAAATCATCGTCCGTTCGCCCCGATTGCATCCAAAACTTGTAGTTTGGAGCCCGAATTGCTCCCTTACTCTATCTAATGATTTGGCTTATCTTGGCTTTTGCGGGAGCGCCTGCCGTCTGACCGCCCAACTCCGAAAGGAAAGACTACCCCAAAGCCTCTGACGGATCAGCTAGTTACAAATAAATAATCAATTGCTGCTGACCTGGGAGTTAATATAATAATATAATCTATATCCAACCAAGAAAACTCTTCCTTCATTAGAATTAACAAGGGATTTTCCTGTTTGTTCGAGTAAGCTTAGTTTTACTTCAACAACGAGTTAAAAAAGTATAAATCATCCCCGTACAAAAGTTCAGTGTTCAATAAAAAAAGTTCGTCTATAAGTTGAAAAATCGAACTTCGACTCAGCTTAGCGACTTAACTATGTCGGAAGTCGGAAACCAGACGACTGTGGTAAAAATGGAAGCTGAATTTTACTGGTAGTGTCTCTTATTGGTTAAACAGGTAGTTTCACGTACATAAAACCTCGTGTCTTCGTTTAATACTTATAGTTTCAGAGGTTGCAATCATTTTGGAATATTAATAAAAAGAAATCTTAAGCGTACAGATGTATGTATCAAGTTAATACGAAAGATTGTGACAACTTGAAGCAGCGACGGTAGCTTAATAATAAAGGATCCAGGAGGAGGATACGATCGAGAGGTCCCGGGTTCGAATCCTGGCCACGACACTACTAACGTGAACCCACTTCTAACACAAGCAATTCAGCTGGACGGGTTAGGGGAAATATGAATTATTACAGTTACTAATATCTATTATTTTTCTAAATAAAAAAAAGAATATTCGTCAGCATATAGATGTTGATCAAGAATTAGAATCTTGCGGGTGGCTATGGGCAGGAAGACGATGATGCTGCAACGAGTGTTTCGATGCTATATAGGCATAACTTTTGACCTTATAGCCAAGCCGACTGACGCGGTGTATACATCATACATAAATTTCATCTTTATGTATAACTAGGGGCAAAAATCTTGACAATGTACTCTAGCTGCGCAGAACACGTTTTTAGGTCTTTGGTGGTAAGCGTGGGACGCGGTCGGAGGCGCGCTAAACAACCAATCGTTGACACATAAAACTATATCACGGGTTCAATGGGCTGGCGTCATTGGTTGATCAGTCCTTTTATTGGTTTTTGGTTAGCCAGTTAGTGCATATGCGCGAAATTTTTGACGATTGTTCAAGATTTTTTCCTTGAGAGAGAGAGAGAGGATTGTCGTTGCAGCACTGCGTGACACCCACCAGTCCCACTAGTGCTGCGACCACAATCCCCCTGCCCGGCTATGCACTTGCTGACCCCTGAACGCAATAAAAACTGAAATTGGATTACTATGGAGGGTTTTTCGCAATCGTGCACGGTGGTACCCACCCGGACGAATTTTGTGACAAATTTGTGTCATCAAATTTCTACCACCAGTGCTTCAAGGCATACTCGTATAACACCCGAGAAACCGAGTAATTTAAAACATAGTAAACTAACGTAATGCGCAAGCGCAGCAGAGCTGCGTACAAAAAATAAGCGCCCACCGTCTTAATTAGAAATTTTCTAAATTTCTTTAAAAAAGATTTTAACTTTCTCGGAATTGTAGAGCAATAACGTACATCTGGGATTCCCTGGTTTAAACGCAATTAAAAAGTTGGCTTCTTGTCTGTGGTCCAGAAAGGGCTGCCTTGTGGTGTAGTTTAAAGTTATCTCATTACAAGTTGCAAGATTGTCGCTGGCGGACTGATTTGCTCTCAATATAATTGTTTGAGATTAACATGTTTCTTAACAATATTTAACACAGATTAAGAATAGATTAGATATGTACTCGGGACATAAATAATATTTTTATACTATTTATGGGCCAGTATTTATCTGTTTGCTGAGCGTGGCTATATGTTCACCACCATGAATGACGTCACGTGGCCATTTAGTGATACTGCTCACCGTAGACAGAATCTTATCAATCGCAACGCGTGCTACGTGAGTCTGCTTACTAACTATACGTATATAATACTGATTCGGTATTTTTAGGTTCGCCTGTATTTTTAACCCCTGATAAGTTTTACATGTATGTCTGTCGCATCGTAACTCCCGAACAGATGGACTGATTTTTAGTTTTTGTTTTGTTTGAAAGGTGAATTAGTTACCAGAGTTCTTAGCAATGTCGTGTTTTTTTAATTTTTAATTTAATTTTGATATATGTTTTTTATATATTTCTTTGTATGTAACGACGGAGCACTTATAACGCACTTGTAACGGATTAATTTGACATTTTTCACAATTATCAAGGACCGATTGGAGAAAGGATTGAATTGTCCCAATATTTTAAGAAGTTTGTTCCAGCAAAATCTTTAAATTATCTAAAAGAAAACATAGTAATGAAAAAACAAATATATTTTTTGTTTTTTTTTTAACCTCTCTATCAGGTTTTTCATTATATGAAAAACTTACTATAGTTACTATAATTTTTTACTAATAATGCTATCCAAGAAAGCAGTCCCTACATTTTAAGTGTTTGTGCATCCAGCGTTCATTAAGAAAAGCAAACTCTCTTAGCTTTTAGCACCGTCGCGTAAACAACACACCCTAGCTTGCGAGGTACGGCGTGTTGAGAATTTTAAATCTAATAGTGTATAAAAATCAGTGTTTGTTTGTTATTATTTTGTGCACTACCGTCCCGTTCATCGGCTGGCGATGAACATTTGTCAACTTAAAGCTTGCACCTGCGCAGATGGATAGGTGGATGGATGTTATCCAAAAATACGGTACAGTGATAGATTATAGTTTGGATGGATGGAAAGTGACTGACTCTGACACTTTCAATTTTCTAATGATTAATTTAGTTGTGGGTTCCAAGAACCGCGGTAGCCTAGTGGTATGGGTAATGGACTGCTGAGACGAGGTCTCGGGTTCGATCCCAGGTTTTAACATTGCACACACCAATGACTTTTCGATGCTTTTCGAAGTTATGTGTGTATTTATCGCAGGTTTATAAGTATTAACCGGGCTAATGGCAATAGGCTCGCCACCTATTACATTGGGACCTAAACATACACTGGCGAAATGTGGGTGCTAGCACCTCTGCCTACCCCTTCGGGGATATAGGCGTGAGTTTATGTTATGTTATGTTCCAAGACAGTTTAACTTTTCCTGGGACTTCCAGAGTGTCATTACTCGGTGTTTGTGGGATATACTGTTGATCCTGGTATAAAGGAGTAAACAGTACTGGGCTTGTGGGAGGAATTCTTCCCAGGAATCCTGTGGGGTCGCCGGAACAGAAGTTAGCATGGTGTATAATTTTTTCCAGAGGTGCCCACTGGCCGGTGGGAGGGGGGGGGGGGTGTATCCGAAGAAATTTCCGCACGAAAAAAAAAAAAAGGTTTCACTAACTACATTCACCGGAAAATTTCAAACGAGCTCACTCAACTCTGTGAAGTGATATAAACAGAGTACCTACTTATCATACAGTAGTTATATACTTGTAGTTAGATTTTGTACTAATAAATAGCACCACCCAGCGTGAGCTAAAATACTGCATAATAATTATTATGTACAAGTAAAAGCTGTAAACAACATCAATCGCAAGCAGACACCGCACCGTAGCGTATGCGCGAGGTCTAGGTAACGTGCAATCCGGTTGCTTTTTAATGAGTAACTTGAGTATTTGATACTAAAGACGGCTATTCTGTATTCTGGACTATAAGACTTCAAATAAAGAACGAATTCAGTTTCTGGAACAATCTAAATTTGAAATTGGAGTATGATCGATATAATATTTCAGAATTATTTATAAACTTCTTGATCGTCGAGTCAATGGCAATTTTTCCTGCATATGATCAGTCCAGCCCGAAATTCGGCCACATTGACAGCACTCTGTCGCTTGGTTTAGTTCCTCAATTGTGCCGATGTTGGGGTACAGCGGGCACGACAGGAGGTGATCCATCGTTTGCAGAGGTGCACCACTGTCGCAGCCCCCACCCCCCTATCCAAGTAGCCCCATTTTACCCAGTTTCTATACTTACTATTATAAAATTGTAAATTAGACGTGTCTGTACATTGGATATATTAAAAAATGGGTTATTTTTTGTAAAATTCTTGTTTGTTTGTTCGCGATGGAAAACTACTTAATGCGGTTTTTTTACTAGAAAGGTCTTATTTAGACTTAAATCTTTTGTATGATTGATTAGTTTGATTACAATTGTTTGTGTAGAACCGGAGATGAGACCAAAAGTCACGATAACCAAAATCCACGCGAGCGGAGCCGCGGGCATCAGCTAGTATAATAATATGATCCCACATTGCGTGGAGTCAAATAAGCCTTCGAAATCTACTTACTTTTTGAGGTTATTTATAGTAAGGAGTGGGTCGGTACGAAGTTTTCGAATCCTGGATCCTAGAATATTTATTAGATATTCATTTATATTTTATTTATTTTTATTATTCAAATAAATGCCCGTTCGGTTTTGGGCTTAGGCTATCTTAGTTTGGGCACGTAAAACGAATTTATTTGAATGGATTCCCCGCACGATTGCCCTCTGTCTTGATGCCCGAAGTGAGAATATTTAATCTAATTAAATACCCACTATTGCTACTCTTAAAGGAGCAGTCCTGTATATATTTATTATTTTTACACATAAGTATTTTGGAAACTCTAACGATTTGGATATAAAATTGTAAATAGATGAGTTTTGTTTATCTATATACATGTTTTTGATCACCATTTCATTATAGAACCCCATCTCGTAAATCTTTGAGGTTACTCATTTTATTGGTATTGAAGTAAGCCTACTGGCACCTCAAAACTCAATAAGATAGTCATCAACGCGATCGCCAGAGCACATCTAGTAATAGTATAATTATACCATAATTACGTAAACATATTTAGATATCAATCCAGTAAATGGTTCATATTTTCCTGTATATTATTCCAGTGTTTATTGATCCTAAAAAGTATAGGATAAAGCCATATATCTGTATTCGTATGACTATAAATAAAAGCGCTACATTATAATTGAGAACCGCACATTTAGCATATCAGCCAATTTGAGAATACGAGATTAAGCCAATCGGACGTTTTGCGTATTAAAAGTTGTGCAACTGACCATTAAATGAGCGCCCAAGCTATTATTTTTTAGTTAGCCTACGAATATAGAAATACCTTGGTTAAAATATATTCGAAGCCCAAAATTAAGTAGACAGGTAAGCTTAAAAATAGACACGTTGCGAACCCAATATTTTTAAAACTAAATCACTATTTCAAACAAAGCCACGAGGAAAATCTGCGCCGAGCGATCTGCGCGACCCTAAAAATCCATAAACCCTGGGTTACCATCATTCTCCGAGCCTTTTCCCAACTCAGTTGGGGTCGACTTGCAGTCTGGCTACGAAACGGCCGAATTTCGATATCCGTTAAGACACTGCCACCTGACCTCCACAACTCACTGGCAATATCATACATACAGGGTTACATTCTAGTACAGTCGCCCCCAGAAGTTGCTGAACAGTAAATAATTTACAAACGAACTTTTTATTGAAATAAATCAATAAATAATTATTGATCTATTCAATTCTTGAGTATAATTTAACTATTCAGAGGACCAATTTAACATTTTTAAATTTTTGTTTATTATGTGTGTGTGTCATTTGGTCAAGTTTTATAGCCAAGGTGGTCGGTAACTTAGAATGTGTTAAGCTTATACCGAAAGCTTTGACTATATACAAGAATCTCGATAGCTACTGTACTTACCTATTATCTAATGAATGTCATAAAATATTTATTTACTCATTATAATAACTTTACCTCTGTCTCGAAAAACACCAATATAATAAACAGTTTATGCTGACAAGATGCACTGAGAACATGAGGTTTTTCACATTTTATTTCCCGACTCACTCAACTAGGATCTGGATAGGTACGCAGATTTTGTAAATTTTTTAATCTACAATAATTTACTGTGTTTTATATTATTAATACTTTGTACTTCAGACACAATTGTAACAAATTGTTAATGAATAAATTAATAAATAATAATAAAACTATACACGTCTAGATTCGAGCACTCTATATAATTACTGGAGAGCGTTTTATTATTACTAATTGTATAACAACCATATGTAGGTTAGGCATTCAACAGCAGGAAAATATTAAATCATTGTTTGTTATATATTTTATAGGGAAAATAATAGTACGGCCCTAGTTGCCGCGGTTCGCAGGAGGGAAAATACTATAGGACTGAAATAGATATTAAACCAGGTCGCACCCATACTGTATCTGGGGGCGAAGGGGAAGGTAGTGGAGACGTTGGCGCGTCATGTTCCACGCGTGCCTTTCTCAATGTAGGCGGGCAAGGCGCTTTGCACTCCACGGTGAGGCCGCTTGTTACACGGTAGGTGGCCTGGGTTCCCCCCGTAACAGGTAATTTAATTCAATTAAATTTTTAAGCATTTTGTATGCTTACTTTAATTAAATTTTTTAAACATTTTGTATGCTTACTTTTTATTAAATTAATAGGTAATTTAACTTATATTTTTTATATTATACGTAACTTCATCGCTGCACCCGGGGGGTTACCACACGTTAAAAAAAATCGCACCGGTACTACTAATATTACTAAGGATGCGATGCAGTTACCCAATCGCAAGAAAATTGAGCTGAACGAGCATTTATTTATTTATTTCACATAACATAACATAACTTCACGCCTGTATCCCCGAAGGGGTAGGCAGAGGTGTCTTGCACACCCACGATTTAAAAAAATCCGAAAAATTCAATTTTTGCGCGCGCGTACTTTTTCTATTAGTTTCAATGGTAAATTTGTTTTTCGGTGATAATTCCTCAATGGTATGTCCGATTTTTAATTTTATGGTCTCAAAACATGCCCCTAGAGTGTCGTTATGACCATGCCAAATTTGGTTGAAATCAGATTTGTGGTTGCAAAGGAGTATCCGAGTTTGTAAGCGGGTATCCCGCGTAGAAGAGCTGTAACAATAGTAAAGTTTTTGGTGAGGATGGATGTATGGATGTTGTGCAGAACAACTAGTATATAAGCTTATTTTGTTAGTACATAAGTAATAGTGTATATAATTAAACTGATTTAACAAAAAACTGTAGGAATAATCGTGTATAATAGTTATAAGTTTGCGACGAAGAAATCGTCATTGTTTACCGATCTATAAGTGTAAATTGTATCTTATTTCGTGTCACCTTATTTCTACTACCTATTAGAATACATAATACGGTATATAAATCATTGTAAATAGAAAATAAACACATAATTGTAAGATTGACCGATCGACCATTAGGGTATATCCGCGAAAAGTCGTTAAGCCGCGGTGTCACTAACGAGCCGCGAGAGTTCGATCGGCCAATTAGAAAATTCGAATTAATTGGATTCAGAGTATAAAAAACCGCTGTAAATTGAATCGACACCTCAGTCGGCAACTAGAAAGTCAAGCGAGAAGTGCTCTCTCCTCTTCACAAGGAATAAATGAAGATACATGAAAAAATCTCTCTTTAATTCTGGAAAATTCAAGTACTCTTCGAGGCTGCCCATAATAAGTGTTCCGCTTAAGACCATCACCGCGCCGACATCCACATACCAGCTCACCCCCCAAACTACACACCCATTGCGGCGAAGTCGTGCTGAAGAGCGGATAAAGTCTCATCGACGGAATTGGCTTTGGGTTGTGTACAGATGTTTTATTACTCTTTCACGTATCTAGCAGTCTAGGCTACTTTTTAGGCGGGAACAGGATTAGTATTTCACGCAGGTTAGTATTAGAAATGCGGAGGTAATTCTGTCTGTTACATATTCACGCCTAAAGTGGGTGTTAAAGGGGCCACGCTCTTCAGGGCCCAAGACAACCTAACCTGCTAATCGGCGGAAGAGGCTCTTAAGAATGTGTCATTTTTGGGGTTCGGAGGTCACGCGGCAGTGGCGCTCACAATGTATTATATAATATTACTAGCAGACCCGGCCACGCGTTGCTGTGGCTAAGGTTCTTGTTATATTATATTGTCGTTTGGAGCTAACAGATAATTGTGACTGTCAAATAATTGACAAATAATTAGCAATAAAAATAATATTGCGACTATAAATTGAGATGTATCTTTCAAGTTGGATGAAATTGCACACGGTGTGCAAATCAAATTTGAAATCGGTTCAGTAGTTTAGGAGTCCATCGCGGACAAACAACGTGACACGTAATTTTTGTATATAAAGATAATATCATCATTGATCAAATCAGCAAATTTTTTGTACATGCGGACCCCTACCTGAAGCAACCGCAAAAATGATGATGACTAGACTGCTCAACCGACTTTGTTCAGCACAGAGATAGCTTAGTAAGCCTGAAGAAGAAAATAGGCCATTTTTAATTTTTGAAAATAGCACGTTTCGAATACACTTGAATTAATACCCGAAATGAATAGACCCACGGTATTTTGTGCTGTTTACAGAACAGTCTATTAATTAAAAAGCTCTACGGATGCGGTCAACGTGGTTTTATGGCTGAGGCAACGGCACGTGGCCTGTGCAGCCTAACGAATAAAAAAAGACTAGGATATTCCGGAAAACATGGCTTCCATTGCACGCGCGTCGCAACGTTCCAGAAAAATATTAACAACCAGAAACATTGGCTCGAACATACCTTTGTAAAGTCTGTCTATGGAGTTAGGAAAACCGTTTTAATTTTCTTTTAGTAACGAAATTCAAAACAGAACCTTTGACCATTCTTTGTTGAATAAAAATTAGAAGAATTTTTATGTTGAAGTATTTTTATAACATAACTTCACGCCTGTATCCCCGAAGGGGTAGGCAGAGGTGTATTACACACCCACGATTCGCCAGTAATGTTCAGGTCCTAATGTAATAGGAAGCGAGCCTGTTGCCATCTACCGGGCACATTACTAAGCGAGCGATAATTACCATCTTTAATTAAGTATTTTTATCGAATTCAAATGATTTTGAACTGATGTCTTAGGCGAAAGCACTGCCAGAAATCATACAGTCTGTTCATACAGTCAGTTCAAAAGAGCTCGCTAGCTCTTTTGAATGGACTGCGGTACGGCAATAGGTAAAATGACTACGTAAGCAAGCCCAACGGCCCGATTTCGCGCCATATCTCCTTCAATAGTAGCTCTACCTACTAAACAGCCAAAATTGTTGCTGTATAAAGAAGCCATTAAAAAGCCGTGAAGATGTTCAACTCACTCGCACGCGATTGGCTCATAATTGACATTCACTGTTGAAAATAATAACCAATCACGTCACTGTTTTGTGTGATCGATTATAATATGCGAAATTTTGGTAACACTAGTTTTTTGTTTGGTAACACGAGATTTAAGCGAACTTCCGCTTGTAAAAACACTTTTTTATATTCTGTAATCATAGTGGTTTTATTTATAGTTAGCAATTCTCACAAAGCTTTGCTTGTGTTAGTTTCCATTAGCCTTTTTTATAGGACTTCACCCCATCGGTACCAGAGATGGGATGGGCGTGTCGGAAACGTACCGACTAAAACGTACGACACCGTGTGTCTCCTCCTAAGTGTCCATTGCCTCGAAGGTATTCTGTTGTAAAATATAACCCTAACACAAAACAAACACAAATTATCAGACATTTTTTTTGCTCTTAAAGCTTGTTTTGATGTCTGTTGAAGCAATAAGAAAATAAAGTATTTATACAAATATACATTATACACTCCTCTCAAACTTACAAAAGCATCAGGAATACGGCAAAAGTTTCACAAGAGGATATCCAGCCGGACGGTTTTCATTAATTCCAGTATAAACAAAATGAAAAAACATTGCGTAATGGAGAAACTGCCGGGGACGGCCACCCTTCCATCGATTTAACATGCGGGGGTGTCCCACTCGCGCATCTAGATCGGCGGTGAAATATTTAAATAGTCTTAGGCTAAACACTACGCCGTTTTATATACGGCTCCTGTTTTGTTATATACTTATATTGAAGATTTATTTTTAGGTCATCATCATCATCATCACAGTGTTAGTCCCAGTTGCATCAAAGCGTGTACTTTAGAGCCTGGGGTCCGATCATTTCTTTAAGGTTAGATTAGTGTGAGCTTTTATGGTAGCGACTGCCATCTGACCCACAAAGATCTATAGGAAAGCCTGCGCCAGAGCCTCGTCCGTCAAACAACAGAAGTACCGTGCAGGTGAGGTTGGCTCGAATCCCAAAGTTCTTGGTCGTTAGTCGGGATTGTTAAAGCATTTTAGAATCAGTTGCATATACCTGAAGGGTCTCATTAGATACAATGCTCCTAACGGAACTTCGCACAAAAAACATCTTGGTAGGGCTCCATATAATAGTAGTTGTAGTAGTATCTCTCTATTGTACACCAAAAATAAGATAAAAGAAATACAAATTATTACATTATATGTTATATACATATTATATATGCAATTGGCGGCCTTATCGCACTGTGGCAATCTCTTACAGGCAACCATTGGATGGAGAAAAAGAGTTGGAAATTCGTATTTGGGTAGTGTGGAGTACTTGATCAATTTAGGTACCTAAATATAGGTACACTTCAGATCATTGCCATACCCTGTTTCTATTAAAGATACTTATGCAAAAACGTAATAAGACCCGTTTATTTGCACCTATCACGGAATATCGGAGGAGACAAGTCGGAAATTTGTATTACCGACATAGTCAATTCAAATTACCGCTTTAGAGCCTCCAAAGGAAATTGCATGAAGATTATGAAAAGATAACGATTGCTAAATCCTCGGTCTGTCGGTACCTTTACTTAAAATTATTGAGCTGAGTGAGACGAAGTCGAGCGAAAGCTCCTCATACCAGACTTCTGGATTTTCTTTGTCACAGGTCTCCTCCTAAACTACTAATCCAATCAGAACCAAATTTGGCATGATTAAAGAGGTCAATCAGAGGAAGGTTTATGGATATATTTTGAAAAAATTAATGCTACCACAGAGGAATGATCACCGTTAAAAAAAATCCAGATGGAATTACATAATAACCGCTCGAGACACTCTGACCAAACTTTACACGCTCAGAAAGCATGTCCATAGTTGTAACTTTCAAAAAGAATTTTCAAAATCGGACCTGCCACGGAGGTATGATCACTGTTCAAAATTTTCAAAATCTGATTCCGCAATAGCGGTCAAATCTATTGAACAAGTTTTGGCGCCAAAACAGTCGTCCAAAACTACCGAATGTCTCACTCAGCTCAACATTGCAAACAGCGATTCGCCTTGCAGACCTTGTATTTATAATCCTACTCATGTTATAATTTTGTGTAAAACATTCCAAAACCAAACCAAAAGTAAACATGTCATTGTGGAAGCATAGCTCGAAGTTGCGTATCTTCTTCGCACAACTGTGTCGCAGTAACATGTCTTCATAAGACATTTTACTCGCTCCACTTGTAGTACAGCAGATAAAATGTACTCGGCATACGTGAAAACGGTCACATAGCGACCTATCGATCGAATGAAGATACTACTGCAAAACCTCTATGTACTTTACAAGACAGCGATTTGAAGTTTTCTTACACAAAACTTGTTATAAATTTTTCTTTCTCTTCTAGAGAAATGATTTTTTAATATGAACATTTAAAACATTATTACGTTATGGGGCATATATTAGCGATATAAATACCAAAATACACAGTTCAAAATCACTTCTAACTTTATTTTATGCATAGGTTTCGTTTCGTAGCGTATCATAGCTTCACATCCTCGTATCATAGCATAATATCTAGGTGATCGAGCTTTTTTCGGTTTTTTTTTGACGTTTTCTAAAACTGAAACCTAACTAGATGGATTTATCGGCCCAAAACCCCCTGTATACTAAATTTCATGAAAATCGTTGAAGCCGTTTATATTTAGCATAAGCCGATATATTTGTATTAATACAAATATGCAAAATATATATATATATATATATATATACTAGCGGCCCGGTACGTGCTTCGCTACGTCAAAATGATCCGCCATGTATTGAATTCAAGGGCTTACCCGGGGTGCCCGGCAATGGACACTTGGGGAGGATCAATCCCTTCGGATACCCCCCACCGGCCAGGTTATGTCGTGTATCGACTAAAACCCGGTGTGCGCACGAAAAAAAAAAATCTGAGAGATTTTCTTAATATTTTTTTCCGTAAGAACCTTGTACAGAGTATTAGAAAACTACAAAAAAAAATCAGCCAAATCGGTCAAGCCGTTTTCATGCTATGTCGTGACAACGGAAAACGGGTTTCATTTTTATATATATAGATATATTTGTATTATGATGGGAAGCGGTTACCGCGGCCTATGGACGTGTGCAACACCAGTGGCGTCACACTCGCGCTGCCGACCCTGTAAAGGAAAGAGGATGGGAAAGGAGTTTGGGAGGGGATGGGAAAGGAGTTTGGGCTCCGGCACTCTCACTCACCAAACGGAACGCAACAGTTCAAATACTGTTACTTGGCGTCGATATTCTGTGAGAGGGTGGTGCTTCCCCGGTTGAGTCGGCCCATTCATGCAACGGCCAAAGTGACTGTTGCTGAAACTAACTGACTGTTGAAGTACCTACAGTTTTTAAAATAAAAATACAAGAATTGCTTGTTTAAAAGACCCGAGACGGCGTGCGGTTTTAGTCGGTTCAAGCCCTACATAACCGCCCCCGCTGGCCGGCGGGGGGGTATCCGAAGGGATTTCCGCACGAAAAAACAAAAAAAAAAAAAGGGTATAAGATAGATGTATATCTGCTGGAAAAGTACCTTTTAGGTTCGATCTACCTATTGGTTTCTTGACTACTTTGAAAAAAAAATTCTTCATAGGAGGTCTAGTTATGACCCCCTGAGTCCGAAATGACAACTGGTCAAAAAGTTTTTATATATATATATATGTATGTATGTATGGTTCCACTTCCCAAAATTTGCGGCACTCTCACGGTCGCATTTTTGCCCCGATCGCTTTCAAACTGCGGTCAAAAATTGGTTGGGTGTAAACTTAGTTTAAGTTCGTGAACGGGTGGAATCCGGCCTAAGGAGACGGTAGGGCCTCACTTTTTGTGAAATCAGTTTTTCCTCAAAATTTCACGTTCCATGAAAGATATTCGAACCGTTCTAATTTTATCCCAAATTATACATGAATACCAACAACTTTTACTTATAAACCTATAAGATTAAAACTTTAACTAAAAGTGGAGGGGGGAAAAACCAAATTTTTTCGGGAAAAAAATCATAACTTCTAACCGGTCAACATTCTTGGTGTCGGAAATATTTTTAATCGATAGGCCATTTTTAATTCTAAAATAAATATCTGAAAAGTTTTTCGCTAAAAGTTACCGTTTTCGAGAAAAAAAAATTAAACGTGTTAATAAAATAATATTAATTGCTTCACGAAATCTACCTGTGCGTTCCCCCTGCGGGAACGGATTTTTTTTTCGTGGAAAGCCCATGGGTTTCAACCCACCGGTGCAAAGCGGTGAGGTGGATATGTCGGAATCGAACCGACTAAAGCCACACGGTGTCCTTCCCAACCGTCCATTACCGGGCACCCCGGGTTCGCCCTCGAAAGGATAACCCCAGGGTTAAGTAAAAAGTACCCGTACAAGAACTCTTGGACTATAACCGAATTCGATTTCGAAATCTAAATTAGATTATATTTCGATATTTAAAATTGAAGGTCGATGGCTCAATACCCATTTTGCGATTACGCGCTAATCGAATTGGAAGTATCGGTGTCGATTACAATTCGGTGGCGGAGTTCTAAACTTGTTTGTTTTAATAACTAATTAAATGTATAGGTGTTGACTGTCGAAATACATTTGTTACGATTAATCGATCTGATAAAAATCTTAAATATTGTAATTAATATTTTTTTGTTCTTAATTCGGTTTAATGATTTGCTCCGTATTCGCCCGAAATAGCACTTTGCACAAAAAAATAACATTTTTCGCCTATTGGCGAAGTAACCGCAACGCTGGCAAAGTAACCATCACGGTGGCAAGCATTATAAACTATAACATTCTTATAAAATAAAACTCTTTTAATGGAGTCTATCGCGATTTATTTTGTGTTATTTTATTATTTACACTGTTCCCAATATTTCAGCAGCCACGGTCACGGGAGATCAACCGAAACATCGTCAGGAGCAGTGTAAATAATAAAACAAAGACAAAATAAATCTCGATAAAATTCGTTTAAAAATAGTTTTATTTCAATGTGAAATATTCGCGTACACTTCTGATCATCCTTTCCTATTTCTTATCCTATCCTACTGTCCTATCCTACTACCTAATGATATTGTAAATGTAAAAGTGTGTGAAGATTTTGGATGTTTCTTACTCAATCACGCTCAAACTGCTGATCTAGCGCCTGCAATAACATATAGGCTCCATTTTATCCCTAGAATAGGTTCCCATGGGTTGTGGGCACGGAATCAGAATTGCACGCAGGCAGAGCCGCGGGTAATAGTTAGTATCATATAATATTCCCTACCAAAATAATAGCATTGAATATATTTGGAAAATCATGTTCCCACATTCAATATTTTGTATTCAAACTTGTATAGCGGATGCAAAATATTATGTGTCCTATAAAATTATACAAACATGTTTTCATTTCCGTGCAGACAGTAATATAAATATAGAATGAATGCAAACGGTTGTGACACGAGACACGATGCCTTTTTGAAAGGGCGACGTGGAAGCATTTTGAAATACAGCCTGACACGTGCATTGTCGTTGAAGGCGCAGAAAAAATGAGTATACAGAAGATCCACTAGCATTTTAAGTCCATTTACGGCATCCGTTCTCAAAAGAGGATGCTTTTGTAATAAAAAAAAAAAGTTTCGTTATAATTTATTCACAATTACCTTGCTGCAATTCTCAACTACTGACAGCTTTGGAAGAAAATTTCGTATGACCATTTTCGAAATGCATCATTTTCTATGATAATGTTCACATGTAAAAAACAAAGTGATAGATTATAGTCTGGAATCCCTGGAAACTATTCCAGGGATAAAAAAATTGCCTATGTGTCAATTTTTTTATCCCTGGAATAGTTTTCCATGAGTAGCGGGAATCACGAACGGGATCAGAATTCCACGCGGGTAATTTACCATCTAAAATTGCTAATGTTATAAGTACCTAGGTACTGTGGTACTCCATTGACTGTGGTGTTAGCGTTATGGTACTAGCTATGGTACTCCATTAACATCACCTCCTGCTCAGGGTTTGGGGACCCCTGGAACGACGCGGTCACTCTCTGGAGTCTCTCCATGAGAGACTGCGTCCTCCAGCACGGTACCGACACCGCCGAGGTGGAAGGCCTCGGTGGCGACACTTCAGCGGCCCTTCCAGTGGCCGAGGGGGCGCGGCAGGGTTTCCCACCCCTCAGTCCTCCTCGCGCTCCTCGGCGGACTGCAGCCACCTTAGGCGCCCGCATTGTCGCCTCGTCGCTGCTGGAGGAGGCCGTCCCGGTGAGGGTATAATCCTCATCCGACACGCCCTCCTCCGGTCGCTGCTTCCTTGGGCGTCGTTTGCGCTTTAGCGCCTTTACGCCCAATCCCAACGGGCTGTTTGCCCTACTCCGCTCACTGCCGTCTCACTGGTGTCGAATTTCTCCGACACCGCTGCGGTCTTTGGCGTGACTTCCACGCTTACCTGCTGCGCGACCTCCGCGCAGACTGTTTCCACTCGGTTTGTTTGGGGGGTTTTTTTGGTTTTTATTTGAACTCTGCATATGGTTCCCACGAGAAGAGACGAACAAATACACTTCCCGGGTGACGCTCATTCCGGGAAGCGGGGTACATACTGTGGAGGTCCCCCGGTATCCACAGGTTTTTACGACTTCACTGTCGGGTTTTAAAGCCTTTTCCTTGTCGCGGGCCGGCCAATGAAGGCAAGCCCCGCGTCTTCCGAGATTACGACTTCCCGAATGTGGCTAGCATTCGAGTCTTTGACGATCACTCGGAGATTACGCGCGAGAGGGCAGCCACTCCCCTCAACTCCGACGGGGGCACGAATGCCCGTCAACCCCTGCGCGAGCAGTGGGCCGACCCGTCCCCTGATCCCTTCGGATCAACACGTCGCTAAATACCGAATTGAAAACCTCTTATTTTTTTATTTTTTTATTTATTTATTTGCACATGGAAAACTTACAGCTAATACAGTCAAATAAAAAAGCAGATTAAACATCTGAAAGCCAATTAAAAGTTTTCACTTATAGTTCTGGTATAATACACATAAGTGAAAGCAAATGCTAGCGAAAATCAAAACAAAAAGAAATTAAATCACACAACACGATGGGTACCTAAGAGCCGAAAATTACTGTGATAATATGATAAATATTGACACATGCTGCACTATACACATTTGAAAAACTTAAGACTTAGAAGTCTTCTTGCTGAGGGCACACTGACTGAAAAGGGATCAATGTCATGCTGTTTACATAATATGTTGAAATTTCTGCTTGCGCGCACCAGATAGCTGTTCTGCCGGTACTTCGATTTAGCGAGAGGAACGTGATGGGGGGGATTGAAGCGAAGTGGCTTGGCTGGTACGTTCAGTGATATTTTTTCAAGCAAGTCGGCACAGTCAATTTTGTTGCTCAAGATTTTGACAAGGAATGTAAAGTCCGCTATTTCGCGTCGATCAATAAGCGGCAAGAGATGAAACATATCCATTAATAAAAAAAAAAATCTATAGTCTTAGAATAGTTATAGAATAAATGTTTAGTCCCATGTATTAGCGTATTGCTATCAACCGGGTTAGTTGCCAACTGAATTGTCTATCAGAAAAGCCTTATAATCTCGATCCGAGAATTGAATTAAGACCTCCCAATCTGGCGCATCATGGCAATAACGAAGCGGTATTTTTTAGTGTTAATAATGTCTCATAAGTAATTGTGCCCTTAAGTAAGTAGCCCTTCTGTATGAATCTATAATGTGGCCATATAATAATCCTAGAATACAAAGTTAACATTCCAGTGAAGTTTTATTTGCTCGCATTTCGTGTCACTCGTATGTCACTGACGTTGTTTAAATGAAGCGAAATTTAAAACCATAAATTCACTTTGTGGAGCCGACTATTCATACGATGGTAACACTTTTCTGTTTTCATTCCCACCGAATTAATAAATGTTATGAAACGCGCGAATTACTCAGTTGGTGTTGCTAGTGTGATATTAAGCAGTGATGGGCTGTGGTATTCTATAAAATAATCCTATAATATGTGTTTATAAGTTTCTTATTATTAAAAAAGAAGCGGTGTGAAATGGAGGGTTTCCAATGGGTTTCCAATCTGTATCCACTACGGGTTTTTTGTTTTTTATAGTTTCGGCGACCCGTACCAAATTCGAAATTCAAAATTCATTCTCACCCAGGAATCGTGACACAATATATTTTTCACTTCTCATGCTCTTAAAATGTTAGTTTAGTCTCTGCATATCGGGACTAAAGTTCCTTATTAAGCTCTAGGGACTAAAGTATTTTTTTTTAATTTACTTTGAAAACTCCTAAACAGCCAATCACGGTGTTTGTGAATGGGAGGATTATCACCTTTTTAGTGATTGTGTATAGAAATAACCTCAAAATGACATTTGAAAAAATCTAAAAAACCCATTTAATTTCGTGAAACACGATTAATGATATTAATTTAATTAATTATTATGTATAAGTATTATGGATTAATTCATTTTACTATGCATTTCCAATTAGTTTTAAATAAATGCAATATCAGTAAGCGTACATATTACTGAAGGAATTAAAATATCCTCAAAGTAGAAATCACATCCATCCACTTCAAGTGCAACATTTGAGCCACGCGCATCAACATCGCGGGATGAGAATGAGCCTAATGAAATGATCATCGGCAACCTTTTTGAGGATAGAGTGTCTTTACGACACTCTCCAACTTTTACTCCGAGTGAAGATATTCAACATGCTCAAATACAAAGCACGGAGACCCACGTTAATATCCCGGGGAAAACCATACATTTAAATGTAAATAAATGTACAAATTGCACTTTTAACTTTTCTTAGGTTAGATTAACGATTAATACATAATTTTAAGAAACTTTGTTATTATAAATATTATAATTTTGTATAGAACGTCGTTTTTTTTCCTCGCATTCAAAGTGAAAAGTAGAGTGTTTAACGTGGGACTAAACAACCATAATGACACTCGAACTATTAGCCACCCTCGCTACGCTCGGGTGGCTAAAACATCTCGTGTCATTATGGCTTGTTTTAGTCCCTTGTTGAATAATCTACTAATGTTCTACGCAGTTTGTCTAGTAGCATACAAACCATACAATGAAGTCATTGACCATCACACATAACTTTGTAACCACATGATGAAACCATTTCATTTCAGTTTTAATGCGTCTAATGGTACAAGTGTTGCAAATTTAAAATTATTCTCAAACCTTTTCGAGATAATCTAAAACTATAGAATCTGTTAACACACAGTTTGCGAAGTGAAGAGTAGTGAATAGGGGTGTTCACACTCCAATGAGCGATGTTTTATCCATTGAGTTCGTTCGTTACAAGTTCGGTCGAGCCCGGCTACTCTACAGTACACTAAAACGGTGACTTGGAGAGCCATAGTGCCAGAATATGTGCATTTTTTACCCAACTGCGCCAGCGAGGGTAATGTTTTATGTTTAAATAATTGTAACATCATTCTTTGTTTACGTTATATCGTAAGAATTTCGGTAGTTGGCTCTAGCGTCCCCCAAGAGGAGATATACGAGAATCTCGAATATCTAGGACGTGACCAGGTACTTAGCTCTGTCAATCAGAGTATTCACCCTGAAAGGGGCTGGTCGCGGGTTCAAATTCCGTCGTAGATGTTAACTTCTTTTTCCGATTTAAATTGTCATATGAATGTGACTACGCAGACGCAATAAAAAGTGTCTGTAAAGTTGATAAAATGCAGTTACGATATTCTACTTAAGGAGTGTCGACTTATGCCATAGAATAGAAGAGGCATCTAATAAGCTGTATTTAATATATTACTGCCCAACCCTCCGGCAGTTGAAAGTCGTAATAAAGACTATAGAAGATATGAACACGCATTATCAATTTCTAATTTCACGCAACCCACTCCGCATGTCGAGATAATATTTGTAACATTACTGCGGCTAACCATTCCGAATATTAACTGCGGACATTCCCGGGGGCAACACTAGTTATTACTATAAATCTCATGAGTAAACTAAATAAAGGTGGTGCCTCATATATTCAATGCGTACTTGTTATTTAGATGATAAAGGCTATGATAATACTAAGTTATTTTTACTACTTTTTATTTACCTACTGTCAGTGTGGTACGACCGCCAATTGTATGCATCTTATTTGTGGCGGTAGAGACTTCGATGGGTTCGATTTGTCGCTCAGTGCAAATATTTGTATGTTTGAATGTGTCTATTTGCCACGGTGTTTTATGTATAATATGTACATAAAACACCCTGACCATACCCTGACCGCATTTCCAACTAAATTTGAACTAAGCATGTTTATCTGCATTCCAGAACCTATTACACGCTATACCTAGGTAGCTATTAATTTAATATAACGTTTATAAGTAATATACTCATGTAACGCCTTGTTTTCCAATTAATATATATACTTCTACTGCTTGTAACGTTGGCATTAGTTATTTGGTTGCTTATGGTTTGATTTGGAGCAAATTCAGTCGCGGTAATCAACTTACCTTTTCAACGCTCGATGTACTACCGAAGACTACACTGCAACTATTCAGATGCAACTCGTAGCTTGCCCGGTCTATGCCAATCGAAAGTGCAGTAGTATTCTAGATTATAATGAAGTTAAACCATGCAACATTTATGTACTCATTGAAACGAACGATTTCAAACACCGATCGAACCCAGACTAACGCGACCCCTAAATACGCTGCAGTATCGAAACTGTCGCTAGATCGAACATTTCGAACGAATACAGGAAGTCGCTTCAGGGTCAAAATGTCCAATTCTCAAAATGTCCAACGGTGTCAAAATGTCCAAATCCCAAAATGTCAAATTCTCAAAATGTCCAATTCCCAGAATGTCCAATTCTCAAAATGTCCAATACCCAGAAAGTCCAATCTTTGAGAATAGACTACAGGTAGCAAAATGTCCCTTTCTCAGAATGTCCATTTCGCTAAATGTCCCTTTCTCAGAATGTCCCTTTCGCAAAATGTCCCTTTAGCAAAATGTCCCCTTCCTCAAACAGGCATTAAATTACTTGTGGGTTAGGTTAGGTTAGAACTGTGACCCCAACAGAGCCAGAATTGATTTGTATAATATCAAAATATAATTAGTATAGTAGTTATTTTGATTCTATCAGCATTTTATATTTATTGTTTTTCATAAGTATTAATAAAGCGCTGTGACAACAACATTATTGAACTAATTTACCACATTCTCAAAGATTGGACATTTTGAGAATTGGACATTCTGGGAATTGGACATTTTGAGAATTGGACATTTTGGGATTTGGATATTTTGACACCGTCCAACGGTGTGTCCAAATTTTGAGAATTGGACATTTTGACCCTGAACGAGGAAGTCGCCTAAACGCGTCCATCAATATCAAGAACATCTACAACTTTGCCATTGATCTTTGAATTTGAATATACTCGTAACATAAACGACAAAAGTTGAACAGATATGGCGCCGCCTTTAGAATGTTCCCCGAGCTATAAGCTGAAACTATTATTAAGGACACTTACACACGAAGCATTGCGTGACTCGTGCCATCAGTCCTCTTGTATTTCAACTACTTGTCTGACAGTTACTAGTCTGTGAGACGCCTTTATTTAAAAACAGCGCAGTTGAACGTACAAGGTAATATAGTGCTTTGACATCAGGTAGAATTGAGGTCGTAAGGGAGTATAACCCCACTAAGGTCTTCTGGGCTAGTCAACCTCAACTGCAAGTTTCCTTTCGTTGATGAGGGTTATACAGCAGTCGCTCCCGTTCAAAACAAGATAAGCTAAATCAAAACAAAGATTAGGAGAGTGGAACTGAGCTTCTAGCTTTGAATGCAACTGGGAGTAGCCCTCGAATGAAGAGATATAAGGATTGAAGTCGCAACGCGGACTGTTCTTGTATTTTTATATTTACTTACTAGCCGCTTAACGACCTCCGTCCTCCATGAGCGCAGGCCTGGGGGTGGCAGGTGAGGGCGCCTGTCACCCCAGCAGAAGCAGGCCAGGACGGCGGAGCGACTAGCGCCCCTCCCCCAAACCGGGGCAAGACGGGGACACCGTGGTTCCCAAACCCGAGGAGGCCATCTCAAAACCGGGGTGCGAGGGATATACTCTATGGGCAACCTTACACCCTGGCGTCTGAAGACCCGAGACGGCGTGTGGTTTTAGTCGGTTCAAGCCCGACATAACCACCCCCGCTGGCCGGCGGCGGGGGGGTATCCGACGGGATTTCCGCACGAAAAAAAAAGTTACTAGCAAGGGGAGTTGTACAGGTCCCTACTAATACCTTTGTGGCCCAAGTCAAGCTCACCTGCTAGTTCGTACACCTGCCAAACAACGGACGAGGCTCTGGTGCAGGCTTCCCTCTCGGGGTTGGTAGGTCAGACGGCAGTCGCTCTCAAAAAAGCCAACAAACCGAAATAATAAGCAGACCTCGTCAGCCCGAATTAGCTCAATAGTGTAAACTTTGGAACAGGACCACGGTCCCGTACCCGTACATCGGGACCACCGGGCAATAGCTAGGAGGATGACTGTAGAGCTGCTGGGTATAGGTACCGGTACTGACTAATGTGATGTAAAATGTAACAGAAAGCATTTAAAATTGAAGACGCGCGAAAGAAACTTGTAATTGAGAACTACAACAAGACAAAGTAGTCATAAAGAAAATTAATAGCAACACAAACTCCGCCTTGTTACAACTAATCGATGGTAATTATTTATCAAGAGGCGCTCGCAACGTAAAGAGAACCATAATGTAGTAAATAAGTCAGTGCCCAATCAGACACACAATTACTCTGCAACCACCATGAAACACTATTACATTAGAACCGCCGCGGAACCTGCATTGCTTTATTCGAGACCAGCAATTAATGTTGTAGGTATGCTTTCGAACGCAATGTTAACTACTAACTTTACACAAGTGATTTCAGTGTATACTACTAAACAAGCTGTTACAAGAAAAAAAATTAAAGTGTCCCGGCTCCTGAGGAGGGGAGCATGAATTTTAAATTTGAAACAGGACCGCAGGCCCAATATAAATGAGTTAATGAATTTTGACACCTATCTGTATAAACACAGCGCGCCTTTTTGTAATGTACTCTTTGTGAAAGCTTCCAAAAATGGCGCATTGTTGCTGATCAAGTAGAGATATTAAATCGTCAGTCTAGTAGTATACATCGCATTTCAGGTACACTGTACTGAGCTCTGTACGTAAGACGAACCTATGAAATCCAATACTCCGCGCGCCAACACTGGTTGCATCCACTTGCAGTTTGGTACCCGGGGTCCGGTCTCCTCTCCTCCTTTTCGTTTGCAAGACAAGTAGTATGTATTGTTTTAATGAATACTTGCAAAATAAAAAAGCAGCGGCACTCCGGGAGTACCGACAGAAGTGCAAACTGAACAGTATTTTTGAATCGTCATTATCCCTTCCTCCTTCTCTCCATTCATCCATCCATTCACCTATCCATCCATCCAGCCATTTTTGAATATGGAAAGCGTGACGATGACGGTGACGGTGACGGTCACGACGCGAGTTCTATGATTTTTGTTCACCCAAAAAGTACTCATATGGAAAGTGTTCAACGCGCCTTAGGAAGTTTTCAATTTAACGATATGTTATGAATTATACAATTATAACTGAGTTTATACACAAACTGGGTGAACAAACCGTTATCGCACTTAACCACACTTCCCGATGATGTCATTGAGTCCGATATAATGTGGGATTTCACATAAATATGCCGTTTTTTATATTCATTTAATTTAAAGTTATTTATTGTTTAAGTGCCTAAACGACGAAGCTCTGGTGCAGGCTTTCCTCTCGGGGCGGGGGGTCAGACGGCGGTCGCTCACCATAAAGCCAATGACTTCTATGTATACTAGACAAGCAGTTTAGAACAAAAAGTGTGTCACACTTCGGGGGTGCCGCGGGAACGGGGGAGGGCAACCTGCATCTGAAGACCCGAGACGGCATTCGGTTTTAGTCGGTTCAAGCCCGTCATAACCGGCTCCGCTACCCGTCAGGGGGTATCTTAGGGAATTTCAGCACGAAAAAAACAAAAAAAAGTTTTGGCGCGCTTACACTACTTTACAGATGTCAGGTGATGATCTCATATAAAATCAAAGTAACAAAAAGTGGCGCAATGTTGTGGGTCCAGTGGTAGTCAGGAATCTATACCATTTTTTTGTTCTGAACAGCCAGTCTAGTATACATAGAATTGATAAAAGCCGTATAAACTAAACCAAACGTACGTTTGTACAAAGTAAGCGGACCACAGGCTCCGAGGCGAAGACCTGAGCTGCAACCGGGAACAACGCTAGGTCCATACTAATTATAAAGCTCAAAAGTTTGTTTGAACGCTTCAATCCCAGAAACTACCAATATAATTTAAAATATATATATATATGATAGCCCAGTTTGTGGGGAAAGCATGTATGGTGTAAGGCAACCAGGCATTTGAGCATTGGTTTGAAACTATAAATTAACAGGTATAACTTTACCATAGCAGTGTCATTCGTTCTTATAACATATCGTCCACATAATTGAAGTGCTTACCTGAAACAAGAACACCGGAAATATTAGTATTATATTAGCTTCTATAACAATAAATAAAATATAAGTGTCTGCTTGTAATATTAAAATAACAGCTTCTTCGTAGGCGCATATGAATGTAAGTACAGTGCCTATACAATACGAAAACACTTTTTAGGGTTCCGTTGCCAAATGGCAAAAAACGGAACCCTTATAGATTCGTCATGTCTGTCTGTCTGTACGTCCGTATGTCACAGACACTTTTTTCCGAAACTATAAGAACAATGCAGTTGAAACTTGGTAATTAGATGTATTCTGTGAACCGCATTAAGATTTTCACACAAAAATAGAAAAAAAACAATAAATTTTGGGGGTTCCCCATACTTAGAACTGAAACTGAATTTATTTTTTTCATCATACCCATACGTGTGGTATCTATGGATAAGTCTTCAAAAATGGTTTCTAATATCATTTTTTTCTAAACTGAATAGTTTGCGCGAGAGACACTTCCAAAATTGTAAAATGTGTCCCCCCCCCCCCCCTCTGTAACTTTTAAAATAAGAGAATGATAAAAGTAAAAAAATATATGATGTACATTATTACCATGTAAACTTCCAACGAAAATTGGTTTGAACGAGATCTAGTAAGTACTTAGTATTTTTTAATACGTCATAAATGGTAAACCGCAATTTACCTTTCATTCAATCAAATCAAATATAAAAATTTAAACAAAAACCTTATTATGTTACTTGCTGCTACGGAACCCTTAATGGGCGAGTCCGATTCGCACTTGGCCGCTTTTTTAAATTTTTGTTTGTCTGTTTCACTTGGCTAATCTCTGAAATGGTTAGGCAACGGGACTTTCACTGGATGATAGCTGATATTATATGGTGTAAAAAAATATATAAAATATATATTATAAGGTGTAAAGTATATGATGTACATTACCATGTAAACTTCCAAGGAAAATTGGTTTGAACCAGATCTAGTAAGTAGTTTTTTTTTAATACGTCATAAATCGTAAACCGCAATTTACCTTTCATTCAAACAACTCAAATATAAAAAGCTAGGCTAGCTAGGTGGAAATTAATAAGGCATTCAGTATTTGGAAACATTCATAAGTGAAATTAAAACTTTGAAATTGGGCATCATAAACCTCATAATTTCTTTTTTAATTTGATGATGATGAGGCCTATTTCCAGCAATACACTTAAGTTGCTGTTTGATTGTTTCATTGACTGATATCCTAAAAGTTGTACCTAAGCCTTAGTTCTATGCAGCATCAACTTTTATCGCTGACTGTACACACACTTGAGAGAAAATATAATGTACCTGTGATTTTAATGGAATGTGCAATGTTACATTGGCAGAATGCCCGAGCGTATCACGGTTCGAGAGTCTGAAAGTCTCGTGGTTACTACCCTCATCCGCTTACACAACGGTCACACTTAGTGCTATTTCTTATATATATATCATCGTATACTAAACTGTATGACTTAACAAGCTCTCTTTATTAACGGAATATAAAATCACCAGGAAGTACTTTTAAACCTCGTTAGTGGGAAAACTAGTGTGTGAGCAGTGCCCTACCAACACCTTTGGGCCCTTGCCAACCTGACGTGCTAGTCGGCTAAACTACAGATGAGGCTTTCCTCTCAGGGTTGGCAGGCCATACGGCAGTCGTTCCCGGAAAAGCCGATATATCAATCAAAAGCAATAAGTGGACCCCAAGCTCCAAATAGCAAATTTTAGACGCAGCTGGGAACTATGGGCATGATGAGTGCGGAAACTAGTTTCGCTAAACTCTCCCATTACAACCAATCACATCACACAAAACAATGAAATAATTCATACCAATCGTACTTTTTGATTTTTAGGAGCAGGAGTATTGATTGGATAATTTTCAACAGAGAACAATCTAAAAGTGAAATACCAGTTAGTGACCATGTTTTCACTCTGTCCCCCTCCCTGTTTCTTAATCCCCCCCCCCCGCCATCCCTGAGACATCATCAATATCAAATTGTTAGTCCTGGTTGCATCCAAAGTTTGCAGTTTTGGAGCCCGGGGTTCACTCTAATGCTATTTCTATGGATTTGGATTTTTCGGCAGCGACTGCGGTCTGAACTCCAAACCCTGAGAGGAAGGTCATCGTCCATCAATCAGCAGGTGTACCGGTTTACAAGTGAGGTTGGTTTGAGCCCCGAAAACCTTGGTGGGCCTCAAAAATACCTATCGAGTGGTGTACGTGAAAAGGACCCCTCCGTATCAGAATGCCAAATTAGTAAAATGGCCATGAAAGAAGTTATAAATTTGGCAAAAGCTCAACCTCAAAACGGGATCAGAACCTCTGGCCCGTGTTTATCGTTTAGGCACACTGCCATCTGACTCAGTCGAGTTCCACCGGCATTTTCACAAAAGTATACTGGAGTCCCCAAATTCCCCCAAATCCCCCCCATTTAACTACACTGCGGCCAACAGCTAATTGTACACAGTTACATAACAAAATGGCATTTTCATCATTCGCCAAAAAAGATTTGGTGGCTAGTTGAAAAAAAATCTTTGATTTGATGTATACCGAGATTCGACGCGAGCTATTTTGCTCTTTGAACAGTTAGGTAGACTAACTGTTCAAAGAGCAAAATAGCTCGCGTCGAATCTCGGTATACATCAAATCAAAGATTTTTTTTCAACTAGCCACCAAATCTTTCCTTTAATTAATTTTATTAGTATAGATATAGGAAATACAGGGGTGTGTGTTGGGTAACCTCCTCGAGTGTCGCTCCGATTCCGATCCCGCTGCAGTCCGGGGGGAACGGAATCGGAGCGGCCGGTACACTCTGGGCGGCGGTCAATGGCTTCCCCTTCACCCCTTCATAGGGTTGGCATTGATCGTCGGCCAATACCCAACGTGGCGGGAACACATCGCTCTCCGTACTCCTCTGCTTTCAGAGGAGACAGGATGAGCGATGCTGTTAGTAGTGAGACGGCCCAGGGTCAGCCGGGGTGCGAGGGATATGCTCTATGGGTAACCTTACACCCCGGCGTCTGAAGACCCGAGACGGCGTGCGGTTTTAGTCGGTGCAAGCCCGACATAACCGCCCCCGCTGGCCGGCGGGGGGGTATCCGAAGGGATTTCCGCACGATAAAAAAAAAAAAAAAAAAAGATATAGGAAATACAGGAATTCGATCGTAGTGACGAAAACATTTTAAGTAAGCTATAAACTTATAACGTGGAATATTTCTTCGATCCAAAACTACCCGGGTTGGGACGGATTACATTGTTCGCCGAACATACGTGAAGTTCTACGAAAGAATTTCTGCAGGATTTGAGCCAACTTCCACCTAGTGAATGCGAAATCTGTCCCAGGCTTGATTCATAGTTCACATGAATTCAATTAAGTGATAACAGGGCTGGATTCAGTCTTCAAATCAAGGTTGAATAAATGAAAACTGCCTGGTGTGCCATTTTTCACACATTCAAACCGGTACACTTCCGATAACAGTTTTTGAAACGTTTTTTTGAATAGTTTTAGATGTCCTCATATTTACTTACTCACAAGTGAATGAGTGAAAAAACTCATACTCAGTACTCAGAAGAGATTTTTAAAATCACTTAGAATATGTGAATAATTCGAGAAAGCGCTGAAGAGCGGACCTCGGGCAATTAATATGAATCGTCTTCCCGTAATCCACAGAAACCAATTCCCGAGCAAAAAGGTAGGATAGCCTATATCAGTGCCAAATTTCTCTCAGTAGGCCATCATCATGTAGGTGTTCAGATAGAGGTGAATAGCTCTTTGCTACGCCATGATTACTTTGATGTGTGCCAAAAAAAACGACAAAATCCCGATTGCGCAATAAAATGGCCAATCGAGCGCCACTGCCCCTATACACACAGTGGCGATGGCATGCAGTGAACCATCATGAGCAATTGTGTATTGAACGCTTAATATACAAACAAAACCTACATCACAATCACAATATTATATTCTAAATCTAGATGCTAGCAAAACTCTGGTAATGAAGAAGGATAGAAGTTTTAACTTTTGTGACACTTTCAAGTTTAAGCTTTAAAATGAGCTTGCGACTAAGCGTCCGGCGGCGGATGCACCGTTTAACTTGTCCAAACTTTAACGACAAAATAACATTAGATTATTAAGATGTGGAAGCTTCAGTTCGGCAAGAATTAAACTACTATCTCTTGTGACCTTAATCTTTGAATATGAGGTTATTCTTCTAATAAAACTCATTGAAATCGAACATGCCACATAGTGGACACCTTCGAGGGCCCAAGTCAACCTCGCCTGCTAAAAAGACATGGCTCCGGCGCAGGCTTCACTCACGGGGTTGGATGGTCAGACGGTAGTTGTTCACGTAAAAGCCAACAAACGAATCAAAAAAATAATAAGAGGAGCCCGGGCGCCAAAGTGACCGGGAAATCGTTACGAGGATAATAACATTAGTTCCCAATCCCGACAAACTAAGGCGACGATAGTCATTCATGGCGTGTGGCGTGGGTGTAAATACGCCTTTGTTTTCACCCCTTCGGGTATATACACGCGTGACTAGGCAAGTCCTGTAAGTTTTTGATGTTGTAAAAGTTAACATCTACACATATCAACACTGTCTAGGGATAAAAAAATTGTAAAACGTGGTAATTCTAGGATTGATATTTTTAAATTACATCCATTAATGTAAAATATCCCTAGAGAGTGTTGATGTGTGTATATCTTTTATCCATACTGTAATAATGTTTTGTAAATTAGTTGTGTCTGTACATTGGACATATATTTAAAAAAAAACTTGGGTTATGTTATATGAACGATTCTGAAGACAAAAATATATTTTTTGGAATTCTTGTCTTTTGTTCGTGATGGACGCAAAAACTACGGAGCGGATTTCGATGCAGTTTTTACTATTAAAAAGGTCTTGCTCAGACTCAAAATCTGCCGTATGTTTAATAGCAATTGGTTAAGTATAACCGGAGATATGACAAAAAACGTTTACCGACCTCCGGCGAGAGGAGCTGCGGGCGTCAGCTAGTTCTAAAATAATATAATATTGTGTGCTAAGATTTATTGCTGATTACACCTAAAGATTTGAATAAATGTGATGAACGTTTATGTAATCAAAATCTTGTTTTAAAACCACACCTCCTCTATATAATTTCACCACGACATAGAAGGCGAAGACATAAAAACTTTACTTGTCGTATGCGGCTATAACCGCGGGCAAAACTGCGAATAGCTGTCGTATAGCATAGAATTTGAGATAAGATCGCGAGCAAACTGCCGCTGTAAGGAAAGAGGGCTCATCTAACCAAACCCCGAAGTCTTTAAAAGATAAATCTTTAAGAATTCGCTGCGTTGTGCCGTTTTACTTATGTAAGGCACGACTTATGCCACCAGATGACTGATGCTTACTTTCCTTTTTTTTATAATGGTCATGTCAATGTGACTTCACCTCGCCCGATGGTAAGCAAAAGGCAGACTCCCAGGGATGAGGGTCACCATTACAGACACTACATAAATGCTATAAAGGTGACGGCCTTGACGGCAGCTTGACGGCCTCAGATGCTTTTTCACACCCCGCTTAAAGAACCCGATACTGTACCTATTATAGGAAGAAGGAAACACAGGTGCGGAATTCCAAGTCTTGATGGTGCGGCAAAGAAAAGAAGCGCCGAACTACTTGGATCTTGATTGAATTGTTTACACCGTGTGAGGATGATACTACCTCATCCATGCACGTGTTGTTGCAGCATATGATAGCAATTACCTATGACGCAGGCAGTAGTTAGAGGGGCATATATCAAATGATGAGAAACGTCTTAACGTACCTGAGTGCACCCTCATGAGACGTGCATCAGAATGGCTTAGCAAATTAGTAGTGGCTTATACACATTAGGAATATTATTATTAATACTTTATTACTTGCATATACCTAGTAGATTAAGTTAGCTGTTAGTTAGTTAGTAAGTAGTATAACATTATAAGCGCTTTGGTGTTACACTGTTAGCTTGTATTGTTTTGTAAATAAATAAATAAATAAATAATAAATAAATAGGTTCAATGCTGCATAAATTGATAGATGCGCCCTTCTTTATGAACATTGATGAGATCGGTACTGAAAGAAATGTCAAAGTGACCCAAATCTCATTCCCTAGTAGAAATAGTATTTTGTCATATTATCCCACCCCAAATAACGTCCGCAATTTGAGGCAAACATTCCTGGCACCCTTAATAACATAACATACTTCTTTGTTCATTTTTCGCCGCTTATAAATCACCTCTCGACAATCTCCTCCATCAGAAAGGTGAGCGGCGGCTAAGGGGTTGAAATATAAAGGATTTTTGGGAGATGGGGTCTGAAGATACATACCTTTACTTCGTGATATATTTTTATAGGAATTTGTTTAGGACCGGAATTTTCTATAGTCACTAGAGTAGGTTCTGTCCTTCTGAATCATTTGGTGAAATCAATGACTTACTCGATCGCAAATAAATTGTTTAGCATAATTAGTGACACCCGCCTATGTAGAATTCTGATCCTGTTACCGCAACCCATGGCAAACTATTCATAGGATCAAAAGTAGCCTATGTGTTATTCCCGACTATACTTAATCTATCCCTGTATCAAATTTCAGCCAGATCCGATCAGCCGTTTGAGCGTGATTGAGTAACAAACATGTAAAAATCCAAAAATCTTCACGAATTTTCACATTTCTAATATTAGTAGGATATGTAGTAGGATAGGATTAGCAGGACAGTATGACAACACAAAACTTTTAAAAACAATTATGTAAATTAAATATCAACTCACATACCATAAAGCATCCACAGAACACAGAAAACCACACAGCCGTCATTTGTATAATTACAGAAACTCCATTGCCTAAGTACATGTGAGTTACAGTAGCTTCAACAAATTACGCTAATTGGAGTGCTTTACTGCCTCATTACGTACCCGACTCCGTCACGGGTAATGTCGTAATGAATTAGATGAGTAGTTTTTATAGGCAGATGTGCAACGTATGAAATGTTGGTTTTTGAAATGTACAGATATCACGTGTTAGCCGCGGTAGCCTAGTGGTATGGTTAATGGACTGTTGAGACGAGGTCTCGGGTTCGATCCCAGGTTTTACCATGGCACACACCAATGACTTTTCGATGCTTTTCGAAGTTATGTGTGTATTTTATCGCAGGCTTATAAGTGCCCGGTTAATGGCATTAGGCTCGCCACCTATTACATTGGGACCTAAACATAAACTGGCGAAATGTGGGTGCTAGCACCTCTGCCTACCCCTTCGGGGATATAGGCGTGAGTTTATGTTATGTTATGTTGTTATATCACGTGTTCTGAATATTTAGATGTTACGAATGCAATTGAGATACCGTCGATACAGCATGGTTTTGGCCAGATTACTATTACAAATTGGTAAATTAATTGATGGGTACTCTGTAGCCATCAATTAATTTATCTTTATATATCTTTATAATCATCATCTGATCGTGGTTCCTAGTAGTATCTTAGGCTTTCACCTCAGAGCCGGGGCTCCGTTGACTCCTCCTTGAGGGCCTGCGATGCCCCATGCGGGCGCACACATCGTGCAAATCGTATGGATTTTTTGGCACAATTTGTGCAAATTATCTATATGAAATTAGCAGGCGCCTATTTCGTGCAAATTAAATTATTTGCACGAAATAGGCGCCTGCATCCTTGCACGACGCAGAGCAGACCATTAGATTTCGATGATGTGGCTTTTAGGTCGTGTTTCTTGATGTTGATTTAAAATTTTATCAAATTGCAATGTACTTGCATTTGCATCGGCAATTCAACAATAATTATGCAATGGAGACAGATGGATACATCCACATAAATAATTTCATTTTTGTTATGTTATACACATTTATTACAATTTCTGAATTACGTTTCCATATTTACCGATCTATAATAGCTGAGTAGGCGACTTTAATTAAAGTTAATATCCAATATTGTCATTAAATCACCCTACAGAAATACAAACACCCTATCGCAACAAAAAATTCAATCAAACAGTTTCAATTTACGCACTTAACACAACGAGAAACGTAACGTAACACCATTATTCAATATAATAAAGTAAATATAAATCATGTGTGAAATAATACACGTGGGTTTCTACCCTATTAATATATTTGGTGGGGTGAAATATTAAAAGAGGGTGTTCCATTTACATGAATCGATATTGAATGTCCACAGGCATAGGTTTAGTCTCTAAACATTCAAGTTGCAAAATAACTGTGTTTCGAGTAGAGATCACTTTTAGCGGTAAGACCGCCCATCGTACCTTTTTGTTTTTTTTCGTGCGGAAATCCCTTCGGATACCCCTCCGCCGGGCAGCGGGGGCCGTTATGTCGGGCTTGAACCGACTAAAACCGCACGCCGTCTCGGGTCTTAAGACGCCGGGGTGTAAGGTTACCCATAGAGCATATCCCTCGCACCCCGACTGACCCTGGGCCATCTCCGGTTTCGAGATGCCCCCCTTACTTGCTCTCCACTGTGCCATGTGCTAATCAGAGGGACACGTGGAAAGCTTCCGAACAGCCCTCAACAGGGCCGTCCTCGCCTCGGTCGGAGTTGGCCGTAGGCGGCAGCGTCTCTCCCACCCTAGGAGAGAGGCGCTGCTGTCTCCGTTGTCCAGGGTGCACCGCGTGGAGGTCCCCAACCAAGCACCCCCGCTCATCGTACTTTTTTTTTTTTTTTCGTGCGGAAATCCCTTCGGATACCCCCCCCCCCGCGTGCCAGCGGGGGTGGTTATGTCGGACTTGAACCGACTAAAACCGCACGCCGTCTCGGGTCTACAGACGCCGGGGTGTAAGGTTGCCCATAGAGCATATCCCTCGCACCCCGACTGACCCTGGGCCATCTCCGGTTTCGAGATGGCCCCCTCGGGTTTGGGAACCACGCTGTCCCCGTCTTGCTCCGGTTTGGGGGAGGGGCGCTAGTCGCCCCACCGTCCCGGCCTGCTTCTGCTGGGGTGACAGGTGGCCTCACCCGCCACCCCCAGGCCTGCGCTCATGGAGGACGGAGGTCGTTAAGCGACTATATATTTAGACATAAGATGATTTGCAAAATAATATGTGGTGTACAATAAAGAGTATCTATCTATGTGATTGCAAAACGTTCATATCTCAGGAGATTCAAATCTAGAAACCTCCAAGTGGCAAAATATCTACCTTTCAAAATTTTCAAGTTGCAAAGAAGACAAGTTTATTTTGTTTCGGGCCAGGCAGGCCTGAAGGCAGCCATATAAGAGAAGCAGACGAATCATTAAATATTAAATAAAAATAAAAATTCTTGCCTTTCTCAATCAATTTAATGAACGTTTCCAGGAGTTCGTAGATACTTTCAGCCTTTTTGGAATCCGAGTCTTGAGACGGGTAGTATCAGTAGCCAGAAATCAAAATATCGTAGATAAGTATTTATTTTTGAGGGCAGATTCTGAAGCTTTATTGCCGAAATTCCCTTTACTATTTCTAAATTTACGTACACACTAACTTGGTATATTACTGTCGTATCGGTCACGTATCGGATAACAGGAAAGCACCTATAGCAATATGTTAGCAGGGGTGCGTTATTGACGCATTCACTTCGAATGAAATAATAATAGTATGGACGAAAGTGAGAAATGGTTAATGGACGGATTTTTAATCAATGATTTTTTATCTATAGACACACTAACACGGATTTTTTTTTCTAGGTGACCGTTAGTTGGTATGTAAGTATGTAGGTACTTATATTATCATCTACCTGCCCCCATAGGGGACCGGCGCATCATATCTTTCTCGTCCATACATCCCTGTCAGACATTCCCTTCCTTGCCGTATTCTCTTTCACGCTTTCCATCCATCTTTTCTTGGCCTACTTTGTCTGCTTCTAAAGCCACACACACACATACCTACCACACATTCATAATTTGATCCTTTCGAACAACATTACTTTCATCTCTTCTCATATGTCCATACCATGAAAGTAGCTCCTTTCTCAATTTTTCACTGGTAAAATTCCAAACTTCGTCTAATATACTCATTCTTTATTCTGACCATTTTCATCACACCACACATCTATCTTGCCATTCGCATCTCCGCTACATGCAGTTGTCTTGCATCCGTAGCTTTTAAAGCCAAACATGACGATCCTACGTAATTACATATATTTTTAAATTGTCATTTCATAAAATTCAGTATAAATGAATCAAATTTCCTTAATAACATTAAACATATTATATCGGCATATTAATGTCAGCTATTATGTGTATGTCAAATAAGATTAAATTCCAGCAAATCTCATATCGCCAGAGAGCTGAGAGACAAGTAATAATTGGATATAGTTTCATTTGATATGAAAACGTATTAGTGATTTATTATATATGACGCAAGTTGAGCCAAATGTAGGTAACATTTTGAGCAAGTACATTACATTACACATCATTTGCTTGATCGTGAGATTTTGTTATGCTGGTTGGGAGAGAGGGAAAGCGGATTCCAGGCTTCAAAGTATAAGACTTGGATGTAATCGGGCCTAACGCTGTGATGACGATGATGATTATCTTAGAACGAAAACAATAGTCTGTGTCTCTACCATTTCCACCAGTTCCACCAGTTCCATTTACGGCTGATGAAATACAATATTTACTTGATCAGAACTAAGGTAAACTAAAGGGAAGCACGCTTAGATGGTACGGCTACATGAGGCGAGATGTTGGTTACTTCGCTTAACACCTGTGTAGAGGAACACCCTCCCACTAAATGGTGGTCTAATATTAATAAGCAATTGAAAGAACACGACCTAACTCCTGTGACAACCCGGAACAGAGAGTCCTGCAGCCGTTGTACAAGAAGATTTGACCGCAGACAGACATGAGACCATGGAATGGAAGAATAAGAAGGAACCAGTTCCATACAAGTAAATTAATAGCCTCATATGGAACCAGTTCCGAAACTTTGGTTTTATAAACGGCCCACGGGGTATAATAGTGGACTAATCAACACTTTATAATTGGAATTAATTAAATCGCATGTGTAAACTCTTAGAGATCCTGGAATACCTAACTCAATAGGACAAGAGTTCTGTTCAAAATATAATCACTCGTAGAAGTTCACAACATATTTGCATTATTTTTCAGTAATAACCCATTACTTTTCCCAATACTTGCAGAGGTTTCCTATAGATTGTGGGAGGCCAAGAACCATTAACTTAATGTACACGCAATAAACCTAATGTCGTTCACGGAACATTGAGGAAATATCTATAACGTCTGGGGACATTTTTTAACAGGCTTCCACATCCTGCTACTTTAATATCACTTTCGGAAAATAGGAATTGTCTTTGGTGTGTATACTTTTCACTTAAGTTACACATCATTTGCTTGAGTCTTAAACTTGGTATACTAGCGTAACAGGACACTGTGTGCGGATAGATGTTTTTACGCAAAAAACTTGATGTAAGAAAGAGATAGACGAGATATTTTTAATCATTTACTCTTAAATAGACTCTTGTCAAAATAGTATCACTTATTAATCAGAGCCTTTTCGGAGAGCTGGAACAAACAGAAAGCAAATAGTCAATGGAGCGTCCAGGAATTGTGGTGCTACAATGCATGGGGATTTTTTAGCGGTGGATACACATACCACAATGTACATTCAACACTATCAAATAATAGTACTACCACCTACCTTTGAATATCTATATAATGTTTTCATTGGTGATGAAGCTTTTGCTTTGGGGCCTAACCTCATGAAGCCTACAATAAAAAGTTGTAAACGCATCCCATCAGGTGGGCCGTATTCTTGTCAGCTACCTAAGTGCTTTAAAAATGCCGAATGAATCATCGTCATCATCCTAGCTTCAATCACGGTTGCATCCGAAGCTTGCAGTTTGGAGACCGGGGTCCACTCTTCTATTTCTTTCCAAAATTTGGTTCATATTGACTTCTACGGGAGTGACGACTTCTGACCTACCGAAAACCGGCGTCAATTAGCAGGTGTACCGACTTGCATGTTTGCTTGAGTCCTGAAGATCTTGATGGGGCCCAAAGGTTGTATGGGCCCCATTATAAGTTTCTTGCAGCTTGGAGCCAGGGGTCCGCTCTTCTAATGCTTCTTTCCATAATTGGTTTCATGTTGCCTTTTACGGGAGCGACTGCCGTCTGGCCTCCTACAAACTACAAACCTGCGCCAGAGCAATCAATCAGCAGGTGTGGACCATAGTGTCCACACCTGCTGATTACTGATACACTTATAGAAGTGTAATTCAATAATAGGACTGTACGGGCCCATCGGTGTACGGAGCACGTAGGTGCAGGGGGCCCCATGAGTATCTGCCGTATCTGGAGCCCACATCAAGATCTTGCAGCTTGGGGCCCGGGGTCCGCTCTTCTATAGCCATATTGCAATATTATAATTATTATAAACTTTATTCCCTTTGTCTAAAGTGCACAACACCGCAAGTTAATCTTCGTTATTTTTGTTGGCGCAAGAAACTATACGCCGAACACACACTTCAATTTCATTTATTTTTATAGATGTGAATAGACAAATAATACATGACCTATACAACTCTTAACGCATGGGCAGTTGACGGCACGACTACTGAAATTGTTCTGACACCCACGCAATGAAACATGGAAACTCAATTCCGAAAATTCAAAATTATCCCTCGTTCAATCTGGTCCTACAGCTGAAATCACAACAAAAAATAGAACAAGATATACAGAGGGGAGGTCTCCACCCTCCGGAACGCAAACATTTTAAAGGATTCATGAGGATCGGTAATATCGTTAATGGACTCTGAAACTCTCTAATTAGTCTATGAAATTATTTTTGGTTAAAGCAATTATTACTTCCTTTAATATTCCGTTTGAAATACGAACGCCTTAGCCTATTAACCTAATCTAACTGTATCTGAAGACATTGCATTATGACTCTATAATTGGTTTATTTCGCTGGTTTCTCGTGGTCCCGGGATTTTATTCCATTGGTTACAGATTATCCGAAGGGATTTCCGCACGAAAAAAAGAAGACAAAGGTACCATGAAGTTACTTCAGATTTCTTTCTCTCGGTCGGGACCATAAAGTATGCTCGGGATTGCATGGAACATATCAAGGTTTCATTTACACTATATTTCTGGTAAAAAATGAACTATTATAAACCAACATATTAAAAAAATACATTCTTTTGTATTGGATTATGAAAATCTTTCGACCTTTTGAAATAACTCGTCTATTTCTATTATAATGTCTTCATTAAAAAACAATTTTTGGCGGTGTGTCAGAAGGCTCCTTATAATATTAGTATAGTTCACAAAAATATGTAACATCTTATTAAAATACACGTCACCATGTAATTGTAACCAACCCTTAAGACAATGCAGCTAACCTCTTAAGACAAATCATTAACGTTTATAATCCTATTACTACCAACAAAACCAATGCGCACACGTCTAAAAAAAGCTCCTTAAACAATCTAGTGAACACTTTTCAAAACACTTAGTTCCCCTTTTAAGTTATATTTAAAACGTTATGAAAACATCCCACCCACCCTTTTGGTTTCAATAGGGCTGGCACGCAACCAAAACATGCAATGAGACTTTCATTTAAGAAATGATAACTTAGATGACGCTAGTCCTGTATCTGAAAGATTATTAAACTTATTAATCTTAAAAGCTGTAGTCATCATCATCATCCGAGCTCAAATCCCGGTTGCATCCTAAGATTGCGCTTCGGAGTCCGTTCTTCTACGCCTCCATTATTGGTTTTATTTTGGCTAATGGCCTACAACGCCAACGGCTAAGAGCATGCCATTAGCCTGACTGCCACAGATGTTGTGACAACCCTACAGTATAGTTAAAAAGGACAATCATGCGTCCACTCATTAACGCTTCACTTTGCCTCCAGAGTGCACTCGAAAACTTTTTATACCAGCCGACCCCTACGCCATAAGAGTCCTTTCCACGCTTTGCTCTCCTAAATCCTCTTCTAATGAGATCTACCGATTTCCCAATTTAATATTTCAGGACGAAAATACGTTTGCAGCTTACTGAAGTCGGGTGGCTTTTGAATTTCGATACAGGGCTGGTTTCCCTACTTCAAAGTTGCTGAAGGTTTAAACTGATAGATTAGTGGTGTGTGCTTGATCCAGCCTTATCTAAAAATTTAAACACATTTTAAAAGGCACTGTTCTATAAAATGTGATTTTGATTCGAATTCCTTATAGTTTACTTTTGTATCGTTTTATTACAACTATTCTATTTGTATGTACTTGCTATTTTGTGCTAATTGATAAGCGGTACCAGTAGGGAAAATAGAGAGATCTGTAACGCACGGTTGACGATAATCAGCTTGCCTCAGCCGTTTTTAAGAGTTGTTAATAGCACGTCATGATGACATCACAGCGCCTGATGGCAAGCTGTATGTAAATGTCAAAGTATGAAGGCCATTATTATAGATGCCAAAAAGGATCAATGCTATGCGTCCCTAGATTAGTGGTTATGAAGTCGGCCTTACAAACAAGAAGTCCTGGGTTCGAATACTGGCCATTACACTACCGATGTGGACCCAGTCCTAACACAAGCAATTTAGCTCAGCTGTAGGGGGAATACTAATAATTTCGGTTACTAGTACTGTTTCACAACAAGAATGGTGGTCTTCAGCGTGACGTTCTGATGATGGTTTTTCACGCCCACTTAAAGGAAAAAAAGTTTTAATTCTAAAACTCTACATGATCTGAATAAACTACAAACATTTCCAATCTATGAATAAGCTAAGAACTCGGAAATTAAAGTCGGGTCAATAGTTACACGGACCAAGTATTCATGTTGGTTTGCGTATTCTTGAAATATCGTAGCTTTATGCAAATTCCGCCATCTTGCCCGAACACGCCGTCTCGGCGCTGTTTATGGAAAATTTATTCAAAAGTTATAATATGTACAAGTTGCACGAAAAATGTATTTACTTTTAGTAAGCACGTGTGCATATTAATTTGATCGTTTACATGTTTACGTAAGTAGATAAATGGAGTAAGTATGGAAATGTTTAAATTTCACTATGGGCCAAAAAAAACATGTAACTTATAGATTGCTTTGCTGACAGACTAAAGGCACTAAAAACAGGAAAACTGAGAGCGGATTTCACCAATGCTAGGAACATCGATCATATTCTCTGAACGCAATTATTTTCACTGATGAAGTTCGACTTAATCACTCCGTTCATAGTATACCGGTACTTACGGAGTTTATAGATATATGCCAGTCATAAACAGGACCATAAGGATTTTGGTGTCCATAACCTTCAATTAAATTTAATTTGTCTGGGGAAATGTCGTCCGATCTCAAAATCGATTTTTTACTAATAACGCCACGTACACCGCATTCAGCCTGTACAGTTAGATTTTATCAGGACCAAAGCCTTCCAGTATGTCCAAAGCATCCTATTTCAAGGGAATTCCGACGTGTGGGCTGACAATAGCCACGTATTGTGTTCGTTTACGAACGACACCGCGTGTTCCAATGGCGTCTTTTATATCAAACGACACGTTAACGACAAGATATAACTGAAATAAAGCTATTTTTAGGGTTCCGTAGCCAAATGGCTAAAAACGGAACCCTTATAGATTCGTCATGTCTGTCTGTCTGTCCGTCCGTATGCCACAGCCACTTTTTTCCGAAACTATAAGAACTATGCTGTTGAAAATTGGTAAGTAGATGTATTCTGTGAACCGCATAAATATTTCACACTAAAATAGAAAAAAAAAACAATAAAACTGAAACTCAAAATTATTTTTTTCATCAAACCCATACTTGTCCATAGGTGCCCCCCCATCTATGGATAGTTCTTCAAAAATGATATTGAGGTTTCTAATATCATTTTTCTCTAAACTGAATAGTTTGCGCGAGAGACACTTCCAAAGTGGTAAAATGTGTCCCCCCCCCCCCTTGTAACTTCTAAAATAAGAGAATGATAAAGCTAAAAAATATATGATGTACATTACCTTGTAAACTTCCACCGAAAATTGGTTTGAACGAGATCTAGTAACTAGTTTTTTTTTAATACGTCAATCGTAAACCGCAATTTACCTTTCGTTCAATCAACTCACATATAAAAAATTTACTTGCTCCTACGGAACCCTTCATGGGCGAGTCCGACTCGCACTTGGCCGGTTTTTATTTATGGATTTTATCGTGATTTATTATTTGTACTGTCTGTTCATGATCACAACTACCTACAGAAAAGCATCCGAAATGTAGGGAACAGTTTAAATAATTTTCACACAATAAATCGCGATAAAATACGTTTAAAATAATTTTATATTAATGCATAATATTTACATAAACTTCCGGCAGCAACGACAGTATTATATAGATCCTGTCTCTTGACACACTTTCCACTAGTTCTCTACTTTTCACACTATTCTTTCGCAGGTCTAGTGGAAGAGATTTACTGAAGAAATAAGTCGTACCTCTATATTACTTTTTCTACTAATGTATTTTTATGTTCGGCTGTGTATGGTACAACAAAAAAAATTAAACTTAACAATTCATGCAAGACAAGGTGTTGAAAAACATGCCTCAATTTTATTCATGCTTGTCAAAATAAGATTTTGTTAGTAATACATAATATGCCTTCATTTTATTCCAGCTTCATGAACCTGTTGATCTGCGTTTGTTGGATCCATTCCAACTACTACATTGCCTCTTGATGTCTCTGTGAATATTATCTTTCAGCTTGACGACAAATTCTAAATTCACTTTGTAAGAAATGGGTCTTAATGTTATAATCATCATCCCGGAGGTGCATCCTGGTTGCATCCAAAGGTTGCAATATGGAGCCTGGAGTCCGCTCTCCTACCCTTTTTCTTCCTGATGTGGCTTATCTTGGCTTTTAGGCGAGCTAATGCTATCAACCTTACGAAAAAAGGCTTACCTATCGAGGCTGTACCTCGATAGGTAAGCCTTTTTTCTTTGACCTGTGCTAACGGAAATTGAAATGTCCTACGGCACACCGCGCGACACGGGGAGGAGGCGATCCATAAAAACTCCTGCGGAGTGCCATACTCTGCGCCTTATCGGAGGGGCCTGAAGCTATACAAGAATATTTCTATGGCGACCTCCCATAGCACGTGCCCGCAGTGAGTCACGGGCACTTGTACAATAAAACTCTCATTTAGTCGATGTCCAGGCACACACGGTCGTCGTCTTCACGCGGGTGGCTAAATCGGCGGTTGAAGGGATCGTCAGTTAATCAGCTGGTGTAGGTGCAGGTGGCTTTGACTGAGAAGATTTGCTTTTTATGCTTCAAAACGAAAATAATGATGCCACTACAAACTTTGTTTTATCACGTGTCGTATCCGGATCATGTAGTAGAAAACATCAAGTGTCTATTCTGTTGCTGGTATCACTACAAAATCGTACTGAAAACTAGACCTGACGATGCTTACCTAAAACAAGTACCAACATGTTTCTCATTTCAAACGACATAGAAAAGAGAAGGTTCTCAATTATTCTATATTTTTTTTGTTTGACCATAAGTTTATGTTTAATGAACCGATTTTATTTATCTTGTGTTAGATTCATCAAAAGTGTATAAGGCCTTATTAAGATCTTCCTTTTAGGGGCCCAAGCCAACCGCAGAGAGAAGAGTTTCTGGTGCAACCTTTTCTCCGCATAAAAACTTTCGCTCCCGTAAAAGCTGCCACTCCCACTTGCATCCAGAGCCTGCACCTTGGAACCCGCTCCCTTAAACATCCGCATTCAAGAACCCATAATACAAGGTAGTTAGGCTATAGATTTAGATCGGAAAAAGAGAACATCTAGGACGGGACTTGAACCCGCGACCAGTCCCTTACAGGGGGAATGCTCTGACCAACTGAGCCACCTAGACACGTCCCAGATATTCGAAATTCTCCGATACATTTAATACGTCTTAAGGCGACGTTGGAGCCATCTACCGTAATTCTTGCGAACTACGGAAACAATGAATAACTTTACAGTCATTTTTAAACATTATTTTTTGATGACTCCGCCTAATTAATTCAATTAAATTTTTTAAGCATTTTTATGCTTACTTTTTTCTAAAGATTTAGATCGGAAAAAGAGAACATCTAGGACGGGACTTGAACCCGCGACCAGTCCCTTACAGGGGGAATGCTCTGACCAACTGAGCCACCTAGACACGTCCCAGATATTCGAAATTCTCCGATACATTTAATACGTCTTAAGGCGACGTTGGAGCCATCTACCGTAATTCTTGCGAACTACGGAAACAATGAATAACTTTACAGTCATTTTTAAACATTATTTTTTGATGACTCCGCCTAATTAATTCAATTAAATTTTTTAAGCATTTTTATGCTTACTTTTTTCTAAAGATTTAGATCGGAAAAAGAGAACATCTAGGACGGGACTTGAACCCGCGACCAGTCCCTTACAGGGGGAATGCTCTGACCAACTGAGCCACCTAGACACGTCCCAGATATTCGAAATTCTCCGATACATTTAATACGTCTTAAGGCGACGTTGGAGCCATCTACCGTAATTCTTGCGAACTACGGAAACAATGAATAACTTTACAGTCATTTTTAAACATTATTTTTTGATGACTCCGCCTAATTAATTCAATTAAATTTTTTAAGCATTTTTATGCTTACTTTTTTCTAAAGATTTAGATCGGAAAAAGAGAACATCTAGGACGGGACTTGAACCCGCGACCAGTCCCTTACAGGGGGAATGCTCTGACCAACTGAGCCACCTAGACACGTCCCAGATATTCGAAATTCTCCGATACATTTAATACGTCTTAAGGCGACGTTGGAGCCATCTACCGTAATTCTTGCGAACTACGGAAACAATGAATAACTTTACAGTCATTTTTAAACATTATTTTTTGATGACTCCGCCTAATTAATTCAATTAAATTTTTTAAGCATTTTTATGCTTACTTTTTTCTAAAGATTTAGATCGGAAAAAGAGAACATCTAGGACGGGACTTGAACCCGCGACCAGTCCCTTACAGGGGGAATGCTCTGACCAACTGAGCCACCTAGACACGTCCCAGATATTCGAAATTCTCCGATACATTTAATACGTCTTAAGGCGACGTTATTATATTACGACGTTATATATTAATTAGGCGGAGTCATCAAAAAATAATGTTTAAAAATGACTGTAAAGTTATTCATTGTTTCCGTAGTTCGCAAGAATTACGGTAGATGGCTCCAACGTCGCCTTAAGACGTATTAAATGTATCGGAGAATTTCGAATATCTGGGACGTGTCTAGGTGGCTCAGTTGGTCAGAGCATTCCCCCTGTAAGGGACTGGTCGCGGGTTCAAGTCCCGTCCTAGATGTTCTCTTTTTCCGATCTAAATCTTTAGAAAAAAGTAAGCATAAAAATGCTTAAAAAATTTAATTGAATTAATTAGGCGGAGTCATCAAAAAATAATGTTTAAAAATGACTGTAAAGTTATTCATTGTTTCCGTAGTTCGCAAGAATTACGGTAGATGGCTCCAACGTCGCCTTAAGACGTATTAAATGTATCGGAGAATTTCGAATATCTGGGACGTGTCTAGGTGGCTCAGTTGGTCAGAGCATTCCCCCTGTAAGGGACTGGTCGCGGGTTCAAGTCCCGTCCTAGATGTTCTCTTTTTCCGATCTAAATCTTTAGAAAAAAGTAAGCATAAAAATGCTTAAAAAATTTAATTGAATTAGTTAGGCTATTTTAACTTTTAGAAAGCGTTGTGTAGAATGATCTAGAATAATTAATGAAAAAGAAATGAATTTAATACACATAATAATTATTTACGAAACTACATAGTTTATTAACCTTTAGGCTGAGCGCAGATCAGAGATACGAAAGTCTTAAGACTGACTTGTTGTAGTCATGACGTGACTTGTGGTTTTAGTCGGTTCAAGCCCGACATAACCGCCCCCGCTGACCGGCGGGGGGGGGGGTATACAGCTTTGTTTTATTCAATTCGAAGTATGCGCACTTTTATGTTTCTATAGAGCAATAGTCTGTCTTAAGATTGTCTTCTCTTTATGAGCGCTCAGCCTTGAAATATCCTGTTTGCAAAAACAATTAACCTACGAATAGCTCTAAGGAATAGCTATGCACTGTTCTATCTAAAAGCTGATTGACGAGATAATTGTGGTGCTAATTTAACTACAAACTACAACACAAACCCTCAACAAACGTATTCGATTATACATTGAACTATTACTCGCTCAATCGATGCATCATAACTATGTTAAAGCAATTTCAACCATTATACCGTACGTTCAGATATCAATTTTTAGTGGCTAGTCAGATAATCGATTAACCAGGCTTGTGCATGAGAGGTTTATGAAATATGCAGCTCTGTGCGGTGTCTCTCAATCTGAAACATCCCTAATTAATGAGAGTGAAATTCCCTAGTGCGGTCCATTGGGCTGAAACGGTTTCGGGACTTTCGATAATGCTATTTATTATAAACGTTAGTTACTGAGAAATAAATATAACACATTAATTGTACCTATAGGTTGACAGTCTCCGGGATATACTTAACGTACAATAAAATACCCTATGATTATATTAACTACTAAATTTGAAAGAATCATCATGATCATTGTAGTGACCAAGATAGAGAGAGGTATGTTTAGATAGTTCGGACACGTAGAGAAGAGAGGATAGAACGAAAGTAGATTGACGAAACACACACACACACACACACACCCGACACATTTATGAGGCATGGGTTAGTGGGCAACCCCGTAGAGGTTGGGTATGGGTATACAGAGGTCCACATTTTGATCACTGAAGAAGAGATTTCATGCCGGTGCTATTAATTTTGTGCTCACATGTTTAAGATTGTTGCTTGAGAAAACGGGACAATATTACGGCCCAAAGCTTTTCGGAAACACCGGCATGAAGAACCGATAAAAGGGACAGTTCAGATAAACGAGATGTACGGTCAAGTTAGGGATAAGTCCTAAAATATTCCGTAAATAAACATTTAAACTCAACCAACAGACTATGATTATCCAGACAAAATCGGCTAGCTACTAACTAACGCATATCTGAGATCCGTCCTATTTTTTCATTTACTAATCCAGCCGTGAAATCATAGGTCGGCATCAGAGCAAAAAGTTATCAAACGTTTTTATCTGCCCTTTGAAAGACCTCTAACTTAGATTTGCATATTTCGTTCAGAAACGATCTCAGCAATAATGTTTGGTTAATATTTGGCTTCGCGTATTGCTATAAAGAATCTTTAAAAGTCGAGTTTTAATCAATGACTTCTTTCATCTATGTATACTAATAAACAAGCTGTTTGGAACAAAAATTCGGTCGCAGTTCCGGGTATGAGGCGGGAATGGGGGAGAGATCCGGGACGCAGAGATTAGATAATGAGTTAAAGAATTTTGGCGCCATTCTGTACAGACATAGCGCGCCTGTTTATAGTGTCAGCTGTATGATAACTTGAAAAAGTTGCGCGTTAATTGATAGCAACGGCAAACCAATTTTTTTGGCCTGTGCAGCCAATCTAGTATACATAGAAGTTATTAGGTAACATTGACATTCAAATTCATACTCAGATCCTTTTGCCAACTCAGCCCCAGCTGAGCTTTCAGTATAACTACTAAAGTTCCGTAGTTACACCATTTTGCTGGACTTTTTAGGGCTCAAACTACCCGTAACGAATGCCACAAATGTTCGTATATCAACTAGGACCGACAACTTAACGTACTATCCGAGGCAAGAAGGGGTCTCACTGTGTTAAGAATGGTCACCTATCCTAAGACTGACTTGGCTAGTATTGCTTAACCGTGCTGTATGCTAATCTACTCGATAACAAGTGGTAATCGCCACGAGCACCTCATAACATAACATTCAGATTATTTTTAGTGTTGGTATTCCGTGACCAGCATTCACGAAGAACACTCTACTAACTACCGGATCCTTTAAGCGGGGTGTGAAAAAGCATCTGATGAGGTCGACAAGCTGAGTATTGTAGTATTATCTGTATCTGTAATGGTAACCCTCATACCTGAGACTTTACGTTTAGCTTACCATCAGGCAAAGGGAATACATATTGACGGGGCCATTATAAAAAAATAACTTCATATTGAATACAGGCTCATTAGTAGGCTACCAACGAAACAACCGCTTGAATTGCGTTAATTATGAAAACGTGGTTATGAGGCGCTTGCGCTATAAAGTTAGTTTTCGTAACAAGACGTCTAATTATCATTCTGATGCGGTAAATACCATTCCATAAATAACTTTGAACTCACATAAACTATTTGACAACTTATTTTTTTTCAAAAGGAGAAACCCGATTTCCATACTAACTTGGAAATCTTGCAATTCTCGGGAATTACCTGTGCTATTAGATTTTTTTTTACATTTGATAGCCCGGTTCTTGGGAGGTTATAGCGATATTTTTTTTATCACACTACGACTCTAAGGACAAAAATAAGTCCAAAATTCGAGCGCGGGTGGCTACCTGAATAACAGTAGGTAGGATGCATGAGCACAACTATTCATGAATAAAACCATTCATAGTTTGTACAAAAACTAAAAAGTTGAAAGTTAATACTTTACTACTATTATTAATATACTTACGTTTCCAAATACTGGAAGACCCTGTACACCGGCTTTCTATACACCAGGAATCCATCACAGCGCTCCATGGTCACTTTACACTATGTATTCCACTTATAAACACTACACGACTTCCCGTGACCACCACGAACCACACTTTTCCACGTATACCATTCTACAGCTATTATTCGTTTATAATCATACAAAATGATTCCGTAAAAAACTTTTAAGCACTGTTTATATTTACACTTGGACTTAACACTACGTTTCAATATAAAAGTAAGGCGATTCACTAGTAAAATGTTTACAAAATTTCTAACTTTGGTCCTTTAAGGTGACTTCGTTTTAATGTAAGGCTGGTTTATTGGTTACAAGTTAAAATATTTGGTAAAGAAGCACTTATAATTGTCTGAATACTACAAATTTAACGCCTGATAGGCGATCACAGTTCGCATTTGCATTTTTTCAACAATTTGGCGGAATTTTACGGTCAGCTTCTGTAAAAAAAGAAAATAAACGTCGGGTTTTACGCAAAGGTTTGTAAATTGAAGCTTTAATTTCCTCAAAAGGCACGGAACAAATCGCTATTGAATGTTGAGCTAACAAAAGGCTCTACGAACGTTTCGTAAGTTAACGGTTAGAGATGCGGTTTCGAGAAATCGAGTACCCTTGTGTCATTGCGGAGATGTCAATATCTTCTTTTCGTACACTTTTGAAATGATGTCAAACGGATACAAACACACAAGAAAATTGTTATTGTTTTTAATATTTGCTCGCTGATTGCTATATTTTTTTACATCTAACGTAGTTAACTAAGTACAAAAATCATTGTAATTGCTAAGGGTAGGCTTTTTATATCAACAAATACTGTCTAACCGAATATATGTATTGCAACGCTAAAAGTGCCACGCACACATAAAGATACTTTCATAGGAACATTTTGGATCAAGTCAGACGCAACGCTACTAGTGAGTGCCGACGGTTTGACGTCAAGTATTACCTATATGTAGTTTATGTTTTTTGCGAATCTAAAGTTTTATTGAAATAAAACTATTTTTAACGGAATCTATCGCGATTAATTTGACGTTATTTTATATTTTACATTGATCCCGACGTTTCGGTTGCTTTTCAGCAGTCATGGTCACGGGGAGCTGAAAAGCAACCGAAACGTTGGGATCAATGTAAAATATAAAATAACATCAAATTAATCGCGGTAGAATCCGTTAAAAATAGTTTTATTTCATTGTGTGACAATCGCTTAAACTTCGACAATATCATCTAAATTTTTAATTAACTAAGAGCATGCAATAATAATTGTATTATTGTTTTTAAAAAATATCCATATACTTTTTAAAAACCCTCATCAGTGTATCGTAGATTTTTAATGCTTCTACAGCAGTAATACCAAACTCGATTGCCACTCGTACCATTCCTAGTTGAGGAATGTAAGTAAAAGATGTCAAGTATAGCAAAGTTAGTCTGCTGTACCTAGTACAGTCAAAGTTACTGAACACTCAAAATTTTACAAACAATCTTTACATTGAAATAAATCGATTAATAAATTGATGTATATTTATTTTTCTAATCTTCAGTGGACAAATTTCAATTATCGCTGTCGCTGGAACTCCACCCACCGTTGTAGTTCAGCCCGGCCTTATCACTTAACTGTAAGTACTGAATGAAGCATCCTGCTGCGATAAAATAAGAACATATAAACATCGGCCGCTCTGTACGACCCCTACTTACTCTTCGTACAAAACGAGCACGGGCCCGATCTAGTAACGCCGCGTTTTCGCAATGCGAGATATCAAGTTGATTAGAGAGAAAAACTTAAAAAAAAAACTTTGGTATTCCATTATTGGTGTCAAAGCAAAACCTACCTACGTTTTCATAAGGTTATTAAAAACCTTCCGACTCACTCAAAGTTTGATTCATTTTCAATTAGATTTATAAATTTTAATTTTCATAGTTTACAAAAAGTAATTTTACTGAATCGGACCCCAGTAGGTAACGTTACCATGATGAGCAATTGCTTGTGTGCCTAAATGCTGTCACGATGTTAGATGTTTACGGGGGCCCCACAAAGCTCTCCGGGGCTCAAGCTAATCTCACCTGCAAGCTGATATACACCTGCTGATTGAAGAACGAGGCACTGGCACAGGCTTTCCTCTTGGGGTTAGGAGGTCAAGCAGTTGCTTCCATAAAAGTCGTAAAGCCAAACACGAGCCAAAAAGGAAAAAGCAAACCTCGGGCTCCGATGCAACCAGGGACAACATTAAGATGATGATGTTGTTAAACGTAATTTGCAATACGATTGGCTACGACGTTTAGGCTTTTTTTTTACGGTTCCGTACAGATAGGCTGCAGATGACGTTCGAATGCATTCTTAAGTTGATCAGAATGGTCAGATGATTTATTGACCATTGAAATACAAATCAATATTTATACCGAACATGATATATTATCTTTCTGATTATTAATTTCAGTCGTAAACCGAGACGTGTATGAGATTACGACAAAAATATGAATTATGAGTGGATTTAACTAAAGCTGTCAGATAGTAAATAAAGTCAATGTCAAAAACAGTTTAACGCATGGTATTATACATGACCAACATGGCTTTTTAACACCAAAGATTACTACATAGGTAGGTAATCTTACTATTACTTGCAAGCCTCTCGGGGTTAGGAGGTCAGTCGGCTCGCGGAGGCGACTCAGACGTGGGAGGTCGCTCAACGACCTCCGTCCTCCATGACGCCGGAGGTCGTTCAACGAGCTCCATCCTCCATGAGCGCAGGCCTGAGAGTGACAGGTGGAGCCGCTTGTCACCCTAAACGCAAAACGGAGACACGGTGGTTCCCAAAAATTATACCAAACCAACAAACAAGACTTAAAACCAAACTTTCCATAAAAAACATTATTCGAAAATTTCACTACAAGTATTTCAAAACGTGCTTAATTATGGACATGGCATGTGAAACCGGCGCTGTGTGTACGTTTCGGACAACGAGACACGACTGACCAATAACCGCGACATGCATTCTGTATCCCAAATATGCGTACGCGCCGCCGGAAGCAGGTGCCACGTATGCCACCTGCTGTGGCAAATATCAAAAGGCTGTTGGAACAATGACCTGCCTGGACAGTTACTTATAATAATTGGTACTGAGTATAGTATCGATATAATTAAAGGGTTACCTTACCGTTAATATACCGTTGCCAAATCTGTTAAAGTTTTGGTTTCCAAGTGCTGGTTATTTTTATAAAACATTTGCGTATGAGGCCTCTCCAAAATCTCACCGGCCAATTGGCCCGCGGCCAATCTCACCTGCAAGCCTACTGATTAACGGACGAGGTTCTGGCGCGGGCTACACGCCTGCCAACTCACCGACGCGGGATAAAATCCGACCCCACCAGGCGAGGCCACGGTGGCGGCCAAAGTCCGCCGGTAACCCTGGGGTTATCCTTTAGAGGGCTTATTCGGGGTGCCCGGCAATGGACACTTGGGGAGGACACCGTGTGGTTTTAGTCAGTCCGATTCCGACCATCATCGGCACCGATGGGGTGAAGCCCGTCGGGGTTTCCACACGTAAAAAAAGGGTTCAAATAGCAGTCGCTCCCGTAAAAGCCAAGTGAACCAAATTATAATCTTCCTAATCTCGGTTGTATCCAAAACTGAAACTTTGTAGCCCGGGGCCCCGCCAACCATAGTGTATTTCTCATTTCCATAATTTGGGTTATCGTGGCTTTTACGGGAACGACTGCCGTCTGACCCTCCCCCCAACCCTGAGAAGAGCCTACCTCAGAGCCTTATCCGTCAATCAGCAGGTGTACCGACTTGCAAGTGAGGTTGCCTTGGCATCGAAGACCTTGGTGGGCTCCAATACACCAACCGTCACTTAGCTATAGATACCTACTAGCTGATGCCCGCGTGAAGGTCGGTTATAGTATTTTGTCCGTATCTCCGGTTCTAATTAACCAATTGCAATCAAATATACGGCAGTTTTTAAGTCTGGCCAAGACGTTTCTAATAGAAAAAGCCACATTCGCCTACATCGCGAACAAATAGACAAACAAACAAGAATTAAAAAAATATACATTATTGTGTTCAAAATCGTTCATTTAACATAACCCAAGTATTATTTTTTAAATATCTCCCTTGTTAATACACAGCTAATTTACAATTGTATAATAGTATACATGACTTTTGATGTTTTAATGGTTTGTGAGCGTATCGATGGCCTAACACTCTCCCATTCTTTTTTCCCTTTCTGCCTGAGGCTCACAAGCGAGTGACGTCACTAGTGTTGCAAGCGTTCGCTAACCCCTTATAAGCGTTACATAATGACGAAAATACAGTTATCACGTTTATGTGCCATGTGACCGTACGTCGTCAAATATTTGACATATTTACTGTACGTGAGTGTGTTCCTACACGAATATTTATTTACTCACTGCACAGGTGGTAATGGTTTGTAAACAGCCAGGTGTTGTTTGTGATTCTCTAAGTACCAGAATTAAATAAATAGTCCGGTGCTAAGGTAATAACGTGTATTAGTGGCACTAGTATTTATACGGTGTATCTGTTACATACCCAGTTTAGCATATCAAGTTTTTTATTGTAAGATACTTCTCTTACAGGTTTTGCCTATTGCCTTGTTAATCTGGCTGTAAAGGTAGAATCATTAACTTTCACGTTCATAAATGTTACTTTGTAACCTAAATGAATTTTGTTTGATTTGACTGAATTGCAGGGGTAGATGAAATGACAATGATAGATACGGTTTGCCGAGTAACAACTAGCTTGCAGAACTTTAGTACATCCGTGATCATGGTACTTGTAACAGTGCCGAAATATCGGATTCTCGAAAAAGATACTAAACATGGTAAATATCCCGTTTATAATTATAATTTTAATGTAAATGACCATGTCAATCTAAAATCATATGTAGATGAAATGCCTGAATATTCCTTAAGTAAACACTTTTAAGCATAAAAGTTGGTTCCTCATAAAGCATAACTCCGTAGATATGAAACGCAAACATGCCAAAAGCTGCAAGTATGTCGTATAAACTGAGTCTCAGTCCAATTTGAACATTCTTATACGGAATAAGATAAAATGCTCGGACGGGGAGACAGTAATGCACTCGCAAGCTCTTAAGGAAACGGGTCACGAGTGTACCGAAAATATGAAATTTAATAACGCGCAAAACAATATAATTTTTGTTTGTATATAGCTAACTATATGCGACAAATCTTTGGCCAGGCAAACTCCATATAAATGCAACATTGGCTTTTTTCATTAGGATTTGTGACAAGTTATCTTCATCATCGGAGCGTTAATTCAGGTACTGGGTACCAGGTTCTACTGTGTGTTGGGTAACCTCCTCGAGTGTCGCTCCGATTCCGATCCCGCTGCAGTCCGGGGGGAACGGAATCGGAGCGGCCGGTACACCCTGGGCGGCGGTCAATGGCTTCCCCTTCACCCCTTCATAGGGTTGGCATTGATCGTCGGCCAATACCCAACGTGGCGGGAACACATCGCTCTCCGTACTCCTCTGCTTTCAGAGGAGACAGGATGAGCGATGCTGTTAGTGGTGAGATGGCCCAGGGTCAGCCGGGGTGCGAGGGATATGCTCTATGGGTAACCTTACACCCCGGTGTCTGAAGACCCGAGACGGCGTGCGGTTTTAGTCGGTGCAAGCCCGACATAACCGCCCCCGCTGGCCGGCGGGGGGGGTATCCGAAGGGATTTCCGCACGATAAAAAAAAAAAAAAAAAAAAGGGTACTAGGTTCTACTCTCTATGCTCTATGACTTGGTTTATTTTAGTTTTTCCGTCTGATCTCCGAACCCTGAGAAGAAAGCTTGCGCGAGAGCCTCGTCCGTCCATCAGCACATGTATACTGGCCTACAGATTAGGGTTGGTTTTGGACTTGAAAATATTGGTAGGGCCCCATACACCTATTTGGTTTTAAACAAGTATCTATGGAGAATTAAATTGATGATTTTAGCCTTGACTTTTTTTAGTCCGGACGTTTTGCAATTAGCGAAGTATCAGCCCTACTGCTACTTGCCATACAATTGGATAACACCTGAGAACTAAGTCAATCTCGTTAGTGCAATACAGCAAGCTTGCACGATCGCGTTAAATCTACGAGCTCTCGTCTAGCAATTACTTAACTATCAAAATTAACTTATCCGAGACTTGATCTATTCAACAACTATTTCGTTTTATAATTCATGAATAAATGTTAATTAGGTACCTAACTAATGAGGGGTGTGTGTTGGGTAACCTCCTCGAGTGTCGTTTCGATTCCGATCCCGCTGCAGTCCGGGGGGAATGGAACCGGAGCGGCCGGTACACCCTGGGCGGCGGTCAATGGCTTCCCCTTCATGGGGTTGGCATTGATCGTCGGCGAATACCCAACGTGGCGGGAACACATCGCTCTCCGTACTCCTCTGCTTACAGAGGAGACAGGATGAGCGATGGTGTTTGTGGCTGAGGCCACCATAGGGTCCTGGGGGATCCAGGGGCGGGTTGGCCCACTGCTAACGCAGGGGCCGACGGGCACTTGTGCCGCCGCCGGTGAGAGAGGACTAGCCATCCTCTCGCGTTCCGTAATCGGCAGGTGATCAGCAACGACCTGACTGGTGGCTCCAGAAGGGTACGCCGTGAACTTGCTGACCGGAGGGCTTGCCTTTATTGGCCGGCCCACGACAAGGAAAAGTCTATAACACCCGACAGCTAAGTCGTAAAAACCTATGGATACCAGCCGACCTCCATAGTATATAGGCTTATCCAGGTGCAGGGGGCACCGCCTGGATGGACCACCTTTCCCCCATACTCGTGGGATATACTATGGATTGTAATCTTTATATCAAGGAAAAACCGGACAGGAAAACAAATACAAACGACAATGGCAAGAATATGGACACAGAAAAGGACGGAGTCTGCGCGGAGGTCGCGCAGCAGGCGGGCGTAGAGGTGACGCCAAACACCTCGGCGGTGTCGGAGAGGTTTGACACCGCCAGCGAAAGGAGTAGGGCGGCAAGCCCGTTAGGATTGGGCGTCAAGGCGCAGAAGCGCAAACGGCGCCCAAAGAAGCAGCGACCAGGGGAGGGCGTGTCGGATGAGGATTACACCCTCACCGGGACGGCCTCCTCCAGCGACGAGGCGACAATGTGGGCGCCTAAGGTGGCTGCAGTCTGCCGGGCGCGAGGAGGGTTGAGGGGTGGGCAACCCAGCAGGGCCCCCTCGGCCACTGGGAGGTCCGCGGAAAAATCGCCCCCGAGGCCTTCCACCTCGGCGGTGACGGAACCGAGCGGGAGGACGCGGTCTCTTTTGGAGAGACTCCAGAAGGTGACCGCGTCATTCCAGGGGTCCCCAAACCCTGAGCAGGAGGCGATGTTGAGCATTGTGCTCGACATCGCCTCCGAGAATGAGGGCCTGGCGGCGCAGCTGGCCGAGTCCCGTCGAGAGACGGCTCGACTAGCTGCAGCCGTCGAGGAGCTCAAGAGGAGGATGGCGAGCTCGGCCCAAACGGCGCAAAGGGCGCAGCCGGCGGAGCAGACACGCGTGACTCGCTCGTCCGCGAGTCGGTCAGCGCAGCCAGCGGTGTCGGCGCGGCCGGTGCAACCGGTCCAGCAGCCGGCACCGTCGGTGCGGCCGGCGCAGCCGAGGGCACCGCCGGCGGACTCCTGGCTCCCCTATATGGAGGCGCTGGAGGAGAGGATGATGTGTCGGATGGAGGCCCTAATGGACTCCATCCGCCGTCCGCCTCTGGCGCCACCAGCGGCCGGCTACGCGGCTGTAGCCCAAAGGGGCCCTACCCGCCCGGCCGCGGGTGCGGGTGCGACTCTGCCGGTCCCGGCTCCTCAGCCCCCTCCCACTCAGGGTAAGGGGAAGGGCAAAGGCAAGGGGAAGGGCAAGGGGAAGACGTCCCCAGCCCTGGCCCCAGCTCCAGCCCCAACCGTGGGTCCGGCTACCTCCACCCCATTGGAAGGGGGCTGGAAGGTGGCTGGAGCCAGTAAGAAGAGGCGGAAGGCCGCCAAGAAGGCCGCTAAAAAGGCCAGGAGGGCCGCGGCCGCCGCGAAAGCAGCGCCGGGGAAGCTCCGTGCCCCCCGCACTACGGCCGTCGTCGTCACCCTGACGGCGGAGGCAGCGGGTAGAGGCATGGGGTATGCCGAGGTGTTGGCCAAGGTGAAGGCCAACGTCGACCTCAAGGCCCTCGAGATCCCGGGCGTCCGGTGCAAGAGCACACGGACGGGAGCCCGGCTTCTCGAGGTCCCCGGCGCCGCCAGTGGCCCCAAGGCTGACGCCCTAGCGGCTAGGCTGAGGGAGTCGCTGGATGCAGCCGACGTCCGGGTGTCCAGGCCCATTAAATGCGCAGAAGTGCGCATCACGGGCCTGGACGACTCCGTCACGGCTGAGGAGCTTAGGCTCGCCGTGGCGGAGGCCGGGGGCTGCTCCCCGGACACAGTGAAGGCCGGAGCTATACGCTTCGGCCACGGTGGACAGGGGGCAGCAGTTGTCGGCTGCCCTATCGCGGCGGCCCAAAAGGTCGCAGACGGGCGGAGCCTCCTGGTGGGAGGCTTCCTGAGGGCGCAGGCACGGCTCCTGCAGGCCCGACCGGCCAGGTGCTTCAGGAGCCTGTCGGTGGGCCATGTGGGGGTGCACTGCACGGCGGAGGTAACGGCGGGCGACCGCTGCTTCCGCTGTGGCCAGCCCGGTCATAAGGCCGGCACGTGTAGCGCCCCGTTGCACTGTTTCAGATGTGCAGCGGGGGGCAAGCCGGCTGACCATAGGGTTGGCAGCAAGGCCTGCGCCGGAGGGGAGCCGAAGCCGGGAGGCCGGCCTTCCGCCTCCAGTTCACAGCGGGATGCGGAGATGGGGGTTCCATAATGGATCCTCAACTCCGCATTCTGCAGGTGAACGTTGGCCACGGTGCCCATGCTCAGGACCTTCTGCGCCAGAGCATGGCACAGTGGGCCATAAATGTCGCCGCTGTCGCCGACCCATACACCCACCGGTTCCTCGGGCCTATCTGGGAAACCGCGCTGGATGGGTCGGCGGCACTGGTGCACAACCCTGCCGCCGGCAGCCCCCCTCTTGCCGTCGTTGCAAGGGGACCCGGCTGCGTGGCGGCAGCGGTTGGCGACATAGCGGTCGTGGCCGCTTATATCACGCCGAACCGAGACCAAGCTGCATATGAGCAATGGCTCCGTCAGCTGGCCGTCGTCGTCAATGCCTGCCAGCCCCGTCCGGTCCTTGTGCTCGGGGACTTCAACGCCTGGTCGTATGCCTGGGGTTCCCGACACGAAAGGGGCGCGACGGGGCATAGAGGCAGGGCACTGGTGGACTGGGCCGCACGACTCGGCCTAGTCCTCCTAAATCGGAGAGCCGTGGACACGTTCGTGACCTCGAGGGGTAGCTCCATCGTGGACCTATCGTTCGCGAGCCCCTCGTTGGCGCGACGTGTTCAGGGCTGGCGCGTCGTTTTGGAGGACACAAGTTCGGATCACCGATACATTCGGTTTGACGTGTCCCCCCCTGCGAGCGACGCGCCGGCTGCACCGGCTCCACCCGAGCCACGTTGGGCACTTAAGCGACTTGATCGGGAGCTCCTCCTGGAAGCCGCCATCGTATAGGCCTGGGCCCCTGCGCCGGACAGGCCTGTCTGCATAGACGATGAGGCGGAGTGGTTCCGGGAGGCCATGACCCGTGTCTGTGACGCGGCGATGCCTAGGGCTCCGCCCTATAATCCGAGGGGTCAGGTCTACTGGTGGTCGTCGGAGATCGCGCAGCTCAGACGGGGCTGCGTGATCACGCACCGCCGGTGGGCCCGATTCCGTAGGAGGCGTCGCCGCCCCGCAGATGCGGAGGCCCGAGAGGCGGAGTTGTACGAGGGATACAGGGAGGCCAGACGAGCCCTCCGAGCGGAGATAAGGCGTTCCAAACGGGACGCCTTCCGCGAGCTGCTGGAGACGCTGGAGCGGGACCCTTGGGGGCGGCCCTACCGGATGGTGAGGGGCAAGCTGCGCCCCAAGGCCCCGCCGTTAACCCGGTGTCTCCAGCCGGATCTGCTCGGAGGAGTTGTTGGCTCCCTGTTCCCAGCGCGGGCGGTGGAACATGTTCCACCGCAGATGACTCCGCCTCGGTTGCGCATGGCGCCCGACGTGGAAGACGACGACGTGCCCGAGGTCACTTGGGTAGAACTAGAGCTGGCGGTGAGAAGGCTAAGAGCCAAACACACCGCCCCGGGACCCGACGGCATTCCAGGCCGAGCGTGGGTCCTAGCTCTAGGTGACGACGCTCTCGAGCCCCGACTGAGGGCTTCTCAGCGCATGTTTGGAGCGGGGTCAGTTTCCGAAATTGTGGAAGACGGGGAAACTGGTCCTCATTCGAAAGGAGGGGTGCCCGGCGGACTCGCCGTCCGCCTACCGGCCCATAGTGTTGCTCGACGAGGTGTGCAAGCTCTTTGAAAGAGTAATTGCGAAGCGCCTCGTCGAGCACCTCTCAAGAGTGGGGCCGGACCTGGCGGATGGCCAATATGGCTTCCGCCAGAGGCGCTCCACCGTGGATGCCATCATGCGCGTGAGGGCTCTGGCGGAGGATGCAGTAGCCCGGGGTGAGGTGATGCTGGCGGTGTCCCTGGACATCGCCAACGCGTTCAACACCTTGCCCTGGAGTTGCATTAGGGAGGCGCTCGTGTATCACGAAGTGCCTCTCTACCTCCGCCGCATAGTCGGGGCGTATTTGACGGAGAGAGCCGTCATCTACCCAACCGTGACCGGTCTCGGTCGGCGTGAAATGTCGTGCGGTGTTCCACAGGGATCGGTCCTGGGGCCGCTCCTGTGGAACATCGGATACGACTGGGTGCTTCGCGGTGAGCTCGTAGGCGGTGCCGCCGTCACGTGCTACGCGAACGACACGCTCGTGACGGCGTGCGGGGCGACGTACCGCGAAGCGACCCGAAAGGCCACGACCGCGGTTGCCCAAGTCGTTAGGCGGATCCGGCGGCTGGGTCTCGAGGTGGCCCTGCATAAAACCGAGGCCCTGTTCTTCCATGGGCCTCGGAGCAAGCCACCCGAGGGATCCAGTCTCATCGTGGGAGGAAATCGCATCGGCAAGCCCCAAATGAAATATTTGGGGCTCGTGCTCGACGGCCGATGGGACTTCGGAGAGCACATCCGAAGTCTGGGCCCCAAATTGAAGGGCACAGCTGTTGCTCTGGCTCGGCTGTTGCCCAACATGAGGGGGCCCGATGACTCCTGCAGGAGACTTTACGCGGGGATCGTGCGGTCCATGGCCCTGTATGGGTGCCCAATATGGGCGGAGGCCCTGAGGACCAGAACTGTGCGGATGCTGCGCGCTCCGCAGCGAGTTCTGGCCATCAGGGTCATCCGAGGGTACCGCACGATCTCCTTCGAGGCGGCGAGTCTCCTTGCCGGAACTCCGCCATGGGACCTGGAAGCGAGAGCCCTTTCGCAACTGTACCAGTGGCGAAAGGAGGCGCGGGAGCAGGGATGGAACCCCGAGCCTCGAGAAATCGAGGCCGTGCAGTCCCAGCTCCGCCAGGCCATCGTGGTGGACTGGAAGGAACGACTTGGGCAACCAAGCGCAGGGCACGCCGCAATAGCGGCGGTAAGGCCCATCATGGAGGATTGGCTGGAGAGGCGACACGGAAGCCTCTCCTACCGACTGACGCAGGTGATCTCAGGGAAGGGGTGCTTCGGGGACCACCTGCATCGGGTCAGGAAGGAGCCAACGCCTGAGTGTCATCACTGCGACGCGAGCGAGGACTCAGGGCTGCACACGCTGGCGGACTGCCCGGCGTGGGAGGCGCCGAGGCGTGACCTCGTGGCAGCCATCGGGGTGGGAGTCCTCTCGCTCGGCAGCATGATTGCGGCAATGGTGCGGAGCGCGAGCGCGTGGGCCGCCGCCGCCTCCTTCTGCGAGCATGTAATGCTCGCGAAGGAGGTGGCGGAGCGCGCCCGGGAGAGACTTAGAACTCTCCCGGTCCGCCGAGCCCGCAACTTGCTCGCCGCGCGTCGCAGGCAACTCAGGCGCCGGAGGTCGCTTAACGACCTCCGTCCTCCATGAGCGCAGGCCTGAGGGTGGCGGGTGAGGCCACCTGTCACCCCAGCAGAAGCAGGCCGGGACGGTGGGGCGACTAGCGCCCCTCCCCCAAACCGGGGCAAGACGGGGACACCGTGGTTCCCAAACCCGAGGGGGCCATCTCGAAACCGGAGATGGCCCAGGGTCAGTCGGGGTGCGAGGGATATGCTCTATGGGCAACCTTACACCCCGGCGTCTGTAGACCCGAGACGGCGTGCGGTTTTAGTCGATTCAAGCCCGACATAACCGCCCCCGCTGGCACGCGGGGGGGTATCCGAAGGGATTTCCGAACGATAAAAAAAAAAAAAAAAAAAGGTACCTAACTAATGAACAAATAAATTAAAGAACTCGACTGCATAAAATAAAACTGAAGAATAAACCAAATCTAAGGCAGACTTTACCCACAGGGTCATTCAAATCATCCTTTGGAGTACTTTTAGCTATTATCCGTTATGGATTTGGTCATCCACGCCCACTTGAAGAATTCACCTCTATACCCACACCTTTGTTTACACCCTTTCGTGGATATACTTACAGGTGTGAGTTGAGTGTCTCCGTTTCTAATTCCAATTAAGTCAAATGGCGTTAGAAGTCACCCTTGGCATCCACCTTGTAATGTAATTGTGACAGATCGTTTCGTTGGATATTGAAGTCGAATGTCAATCATCTTGACTTATCTGAATTACTTAATATACTTATTAGTCTGGCTGTTTCATATGGTGCCTTATCATAGGATCTGCCAACCCAAACCAATTAAACAAGTACTTTTTTATTAATGTCAAGTGTCAAAGAATAATCTACAATTCTTTTTTCACATACACTATAGATACAATGAACAAATACATTTTGTTTCACCAAATATGTTTTTTATTTACATTATGAAAAAGATACACACAATTTACTTCTATTACAGTTTTAGAGCACAATAACTTCAGCAATTACCTCTTTCAATAGTAGTCTATTCGTTATCCTAATTGAAAAGCACCAAGCTTTAATTATTCTATTAGAACGACACGAGAACGCTATCATATTGACCCTATCTTTTTCATTCTGTCATCCATTCAAATATGATAGACAGACAGTTCACTGCTAATAGAACACGAAATAAAAGTCCGAAAATGCGAAACTATTCAAAAGTCATTCGGAATGATGAATGGCTGTCATAACAAGTGATCATGCCGGTTTGGGATACGTTACCGTGAAGCAAACTCTTTGCTGTAACCTAAACATGGCATTGGATTTGAAATTGGAAGGTATTGGTATACACTAGACAATTAAACTGTAATATGATCTGTCTAGTATCTGACAACTTGTGTGTTTGGATGTACGGGTCCTAACAATACATTTGGGTCCAAACCAACCTGACCTGTAAGCCGACCTCTGGCGCGGCTTTCCTCTCGGGGTTGAGAGTCAGATGGTAGTCGCTCACAAAAAAGCCATTTAAGTCAAATCAAAAAGAGGAGGAGGATTAAGCAGACCCCGGGCTCCGAGGTGAAAAAGCCTCAGATTCAACCCGGAACTACTTCAAGATTTCTCTACCTACTACGAGGAAAAATATATACCAACCCCCGTAGGACGGCGCAGTAGACAATATCTCTTGTCTTCCTGGACGAATAAAAAATCAGAAATATAAATGTCAAGTGACCAGAACGTCATGCCATTCGTAGATGAGACTTGAGTATAAAATATATACTCGATACATACAGATACGTATAGCAAACGATTTGCCACAAACTATGAGCCAAGTCTTTTACCGTCCGTCCTTGGTATCTTTAATTAGCGCCCATTCCACAGTTCATAGTTAATGAAACCCTGTAAAACACAAGCGATGTCGCGGCGTCTACCGATCTGATAGGTCAATGCCCTAACTTAATGACTAGCTATAAAATAGCATCGCTACTTGTACTCCATTTAAGCTTGCTTTGTAAACGCTTCATAGAACGCAACGAACGAAATCTACTTTGAAATAAAACCACGTCTTGGGAAAAATGTTTTCCAAAAGTTGTTATGAGTTTACAGAATAAATAAGTTAGATTAAAAGTTTTAGAACTAGCAAGAAATTGAAAAAGATAAAATAAGAAAATGTTTAAATTTTGAATAAAGGTTACTGGCAAGTTAAATCAGTTTCTTTTAATAAAAATGTTAAAACTGTAATTTGGGTTATATTCTTGAAAATAATAATTTACCGCTTCGTTCAGTGGATGATTAAAAATTATATAATAATCCTACTCCTGCTTATATTATAAATATAGACGTTTGTGAAGATTTTTGTATGCTTGTTACTCAATCACGCTCTAAATGCTGAATGGATTTGGCTGAAATTTTACATAGGAATAGATTATAGTCTGGAATAACACATAGGCTTTTTATTCTTGGAATAATTTCCATGGGAAGCGGGAACGGGAAAACATTTCACGCGGGCGAAGCCGCAGGTTACAGCTAGTGATAAAATAAAAAATGAACAGCGATTTCATCCTATACGTGGCCATATACAGCAAAAGGTGGTAGCAATAAATTTATGTACCTCTGCCTAGCTTATCGGAGAGCTATGAGTATTTAAAAAAAGAGAAATTTAACTCATCATAAATTCATTCAAAAATCTTTAGCTTTATAATTCGTTATAAATGTCAAGTTTGATTTATATTTATCGCTATTGGAAACATAAAAGCAATACATTTGAAACGTTAGTTTGACATTTTTAATATCACATATTTGATGTCACATTTTCTATTAATTTCCACGGGTAAACGAAGGTACAAAAGCAATATATATATATAAAACATCCAAAATGAATTTTCCTTTTCATACAAAAGCAACTTCATTTCAGATTTTCCTTTACAATTCTCGTCATGCGACGCTGGATCGTATCGGCGTCCCCTGAGAGGCGTTCCATCTCCGATAATATAGTACCTACATTCCTCAAGGAGCTGCTCGGCATAAACAACGGCGGCTCAATAACGGGAGTGCTCCAATAATGTCATTAGTAAACTTGTTTTGTTGATTAACTCGATCGAATTAAATCGATTAAATCGAAGTGAAAATTGTTTTGGCGGGAAACGAAATCGTGAAAGATGAAAAAGAACAGTTACGGACAATAATGACAGTTGAATGATATTTTTGAAGATATATACTTCTTTTGGCGCGTTGGGGAAAAATTATGAGAGTAATTTTTTGACACCGTCACGAAAAACCGACACCCTTAAACCTAACCCACTTCCAGATTGACCTAGAAACTTGATATTTGGCATCATGGTAGATTATGAGGCATATACAAAAGAAAACATCTGAAAGCGGAAAATTATTGATAACTAGTTTAATCCCGTTCTCGTAACCTATGGGAACCTATTCTAAGGATAAAAGTTAACCTATGTGTTATTTCAGACTATAATCTATCCCTGTATATATGATTCAGTCAGATCCGTTTAGCCGTTTAAGCGTGATTGAGTAACAAACATCTACACCTACACAAACTTTCACGTATATAACATTAGTATGATTACATGTCAAGAAAGTAATAACAAATTATATTATTTAAAATTTAAGTCAGAGGTAGCAGGCTCGATTCCTGCTCATTGCAAATATTCTATGCTTGAATATATATATTTGCATTGCTTTGAGTGTTTCCATTAGTAATACGTAGAATTTACAAAAAAAGTTGTAAGTATCTGATTTTTTTATAAAGACTCGCCGCAAATTAGAATTCATGTTACAAGCTAGTTAAGCTGTGCGTGCTTTGCGACTAGATACGCTGTGTGGGATGTCCTAGAAGTATACTTAAACTTCTTTAATAAGATTTTTATTTATTCTTGATTTTGTAAGTCTTTGAACGCAACTAGTTTCAGTTAAAGAAAAATATTTCTTCTAACGCAACTACAATAGTTACGAAACACAGTGGCAAAAGCTGCCGGAGGGAAATAATCTCTATACCAATCGATACTTTTCGACTTCCCAATATTTTGTCAATACCTAAAAGTCGCTTCTAACGCCCTTATATACTATCCTACGATAATATTTTTAAAACACGTACCAAATTATAATTCAACTCATTATTATGCAAATTAGAAATTAACGGACATTAAGAATCGTCTCATACACGTGCGGACTAATAAAGGTATCGTGTAACGGAACACTAAAATGACAGCCCTTTTTTTCTTTTTTAAGTGCGTTAACCCCCTCGGGCTACAGGGCCACACTTCACGGGAGCGAAATGTGGAGTTTCCAAAACCACGCGTTGTGTTTTCAAGTATGGGGTCCGATTCAGTAACGTTACGTTACGAATGCATTACGCGTTTTGAAATTCGAAATCGATTAAAAGGAAAAGCATAAAAAAACTTTGTGAAAGAAATGCAGTAAGTAATATATATATATCCAGTATATCCTCTAGTACGGGCGCGTTATTTTTGCCGATTTATAATTTACAATATGTTTTTATATTGTAAAATACTACTAGATCATAAAATTTACTATTGGCATCAACTAGCGTTTCACTTTTTGTAGCTGTCATACAGATGGCACTACAAAAAGTTGCGCAAGCCTATACCTACCAGGGGGCGACAAAATGAATTAACTCTAAATCGAGTCTATCTGCGTTCCGTACCCCGAACCGCAAAAACACCTTGTCTATAAAAAAATTAAATAAAAATTGTGTTAAATTTTATATCGCGACAGAAGCCTGACTTATAGCTATTCATATGTCTTCAACCGACTGCAATTTATTTTTGAAATCGAGAACCAATTATTAATATTGATTTCAGTGATTAAATATAAATCCGACTACAGAGCTTATTTTGAAGTCTTCTGAGACGAGTAGCGTCATTAGTGGCCCTTATTTGTACACAGATTCGCTATAGGAGTAATAGGATTAAGTATATTTCGAACTCTATTGCTCTGCCTTGATTAAATACATGAAACCATTCGAAGTAACTTCGCCTGCGATACGTTGATTGTTTTGTGGCTTGCCTTTTGGGTCACAAAACTTGTGAGAACAAGAAAACACAATTACTTTACTGTTAGAGGTGTATTCAGTTTTATATATGTTTAAATTGAATGGTTATTGCTCTAATGCTATGGGCTCTAGCGTGATGTTAAACAGCTTCATAACCTCTCATGTCACGTATATTTTTGACGTGAATAAGTTTTTCCATAGTATGAGGTAGTCCAGAAAACTGGGTATATGGGGAATTATGGAGTGCACTGCCTGAGTCCGTGTTCCCCAAAAACTATCTGGGAGCCTTCAAATCTAGAGTGAACAGGTAGCTTTAAGGTAAGCGTGCTTAACCACCGACCGACCACGTCATCACTTACCAACAGGTGAAACAGTGGTCAAACGAGTAATAAAAAAAACTGCGACAGCTCAAGTAATACATATAATATTTATATTTACGGGGATTAACGCGATCACTTATTTAAAGGTATTACATACCTCTGGTTTGCCTGACGTTTCGACCAGGTTGCACTGGCCGGGGGTGTGTGTTGGGTAACCTCCTCGAGTGTCGCTCCGATTCCGATCCCGCTGCAGTCCGGGGGGAACGGAATCGGAGCGGCCGGTACACCCTGGGCGGCGGTCAATGGCTTCCCCTTCACCCCTTCATAGGGTTGGCATTGATCGTCGGCCAATACCCAACGTGGCGGGAACACATCGCTCTCCGTACTCCTCTGCTTTCAGAGGAGACAGGATGAGCGATGCTGTTAGTGGTGAGATGGCCCAGGGTCAGCCGGGGTGCGAGGGATATGCTCTATGGGTAACCTTACACCCCGGCGTCTGAAGACCCGAGACGGCGTGCGGTTTTAGTCGGTGCAAGCCCGACATAACCGCCCCCGCTGCTGGCCGGCGGGGGGGTATCCGAAGGGATTTCCGCACGATAAAAAAAAAAAAAAAAAAAGGTTGCACTGGCCGTGGTAATAATTAAAGGGGTCAGTCGGGGCGGAGGGATATGCTCTATGGGCAACCTTACACCCTCTCTTTCTTTCTTTCTTCGTCTTTTGACCCGAGCCGGCTTGCGGTTTTAGTCGGTTCAAGAGCGACATAACGCTGGCCGGCGGGGGGGCGGTATCCGAAGGTATTTTCGCATGAAAAAAAAAGGTTGTACCTTTTTTTTTGGGCTTGAACCGTCTAAAACCGCACGCCGTCTCGGATCTACAGACTAATTTTAGTGGATTAAATAAAGTCTATTAAAGATGGTTTTCAGAACTAACTCAAATAAACTCTTGTTCCAATGACTTCTATGTATTTATACCAACTACTTGTGCTAAAGGGGATGGATCTAGCACACATTTACTTTAGTTAATTATTGACAGAATCTATATGATCCGTAATGAGCTTATACTCATGCCTTAGTTAACGATAACCCAGTGGTAAGTATAATGATCTGCTTCGCTTATTAAATATCAAGATTGAAATAAAGTTATGAAAACCAGAGGTTGTATTCTGTATGGTATAAATGTGTTCATCCTTACCTTAGTTGAGCTTCACACAGACACAAGGGATAGAGACGTCCAGAATTCCAGGTGCTCACCACTAGTGAGCACACAGCACCGTTACATCACAGCAAGACCTGTTTAAAGATTGGTCACATTGATTCTAAGTGAATCACTAGGTGTTCCTAGATTAATTTATAAGGGTTTTATTATCGTTTAGTGGTCTAAATATGACCATTATACTAGGCTCAACTGGGCCGGGCTAGAAATGGTAGTCAATATATCTATACTCTATCTTATTCATCGTTCATAAACCTTGCCAAACACTTATGGCGGGAACAATCCATACCAAGATTGTTCTTTGTCTGATTGCCCTATACCATGGTATATCAATCTTATTATTATTATTATTACTGGAGGCCTAACACTCATAAACTTGTTGGTAAGTCAGCAACTGGAATATCCGTGATATGTTCTTACAGACATCCAAAGCTTGGTAAGTCAGCAACTGGAATATCCGTGATATGTTCTTACAGACATCCAAAGCAACCCAAACTAGTGCCTCAGCAGTCAAGCTTATGAATGTCATGCGAATCGTTCTTGCATGTTAATATGCCTCCGTTGGGTGCATACGAGAATTGTATACATGGTCTGAGACCTTAGGCTTTGTACATGCTGCCTTGCATGCCTGATAAAACAGGTTATTAGAGTAAGCACATAGTGACAATTTATAACACCAGACTAGCTTTATGTGCATTCAATATATTAATTTCATACATGATTATTTCTAATACTTAGCTTGCTTTGCGGATGGAAAACTGGATATCTCGATCCACTGAATCTAGTTTAGTACTTATAAATTATCAAGTAAAATTACGTGTTCAACCGCCATTTATACTTAAACGTGAAAAAGCGTGTCACTTACCCATAGATATGTCCTTTTTTCTCATAGTTTAGTCTCTGGATTTAGTGTTGCTATATACAATATTTATTTACAATTATCGCGTGTTTCGCGACACTACTAGACTGGCTGGACGGAACAAAAAAATTGATAATTTAATTGAGGGCAATTGCAACCAACTAACCCGCAACTTTTTATAGCTGTCATCTATAACGGCAAAACTAATTAATTTATTCACTATCTAGTCTAGTCTCTGTGTCCCATCCTCCCCCATACCGGTCTCACCCCCGAACCGTGACACAATGTTCTAAACAGCTTGTCTAGTACCTAGTATACCTACATAGAGGTCATTGTCTTGCTCTTTGAAATTTCTTAATGTTGCCATTAATCTTGCCATTAGTCTTGTAAAATTTGTGAAAAAAAAAATCTCTCTAAACTAAACAGAAGAAAAATACTCGCTATTAATCCAACGAGTTCAACAGTTTTCTTCAGCAATAAGTTACTATTTAAAAGTTTCCCAGACTAAACGGAAAGATTGTTAGGTCCAATAAATAGCAGTTACGGCGGCGGGGTTGAAAGCAAACAATAATAAAGTGTACACCTTTTCTGGTCTTAGGAAAGTTGCAAAAATATGTCCATTGCACAAATTGACAATAAACTGTGAGAATAACCCGTAAATAATGGGTAAAAATTAATGACTTCTATGAATACTGGACAAGCAGTTTAGAAAACAAATATGTCACGGTTCCTAGATGAGGGGAGAATGAATAGGGATGTGGACTATTTTTGGGAAAGTGTTTAAAACCATGCATAAGTACCAAATATAGCCCAAACTATTTTTTTTTTTAATACAACTAATACCTTTAAAATAAGTTATTTAAAATACCATTTCAAATTTCGCGCAAAAACGTGGATACCTGTCAAACGCCCGTTGTGACGTCACTTGTTCCTACACATTGTCGAAGTTGTATGTAATAGAAAGTTATTTCGTAGTTTTGTGTGAGGATCATTTTGATGTAAGTTTGATAATATTTGTTAGATTTCCTTGTATTAAAAGAATTTTTTTTCTGCCTCTAGGAACTAAAAAGAAATGAAACAATTAGTTAAAAAGATAAAACATAACCTCTAAATCATATTATTTTATTTTATTATATTCAATTTAACTTTTCGAGTTTATAAATACCTACGATTACTATTATAATGTATCCTGAGTATATTACTTACATGGAGGTCTTCACATTTCTAAATTCACCAGAGCAGAAGTTACTATTTGTTGCCAAGAAATTAGCCACCGTAAAGCAATCAATTCTTGGCAAATTTGAACTATCTGCCTTATTATATCCACTTTCCATTATGGGAAAACCTTTAAAAATTGATTCAAAAAGATAATTGAGCAAATTTCGAAGAAATTTCACGGGAATCACAGTAATAATATTATCCAAATATCAACAAACACCCTAATACTTGACAGTAAAAATTCGTGTTTGGCAACAGGTGACGTCACGCATTTTGATTGGTGTTCATTGTCACGTGGTGAAATATTTAATTATATTTTATTAAATAAAAAATTAATCCCTTGTTTATTGAAGAAAATATTGTGTTTTTTATTATTTCTATTATAGAAACTACCTTTTCGTGGTAAAATTGTATACTTATTTGAGTACAGTCCACATCCCTATTTAATTTCGAATTTGGAACGGGGCGCAGAAACTATAAAGATAAAATTAGTTACTAATGCATTTTGATATTTAACTGTATAATCATAGCGCGCCTTTTTAATGTCATCTGTATGACAGCTAGAAAAAATAGCCCAATGTAAGTAGCTGGTCAAATAATGATCCTAATTCGATACCAATGTTTTTGTTCCATACAGCCAGTCTAGCAGTATCAAGTAGTATACATAGAAGTCATTGGAAAAAAGAAATCGGCAAATGGACGAACTCATTGTGTTGCTAGGAATAATGTGTTAGTCGCTAATAAAAACGCCTGTAATGTGTATGTGCGCGAATAGTGGTGAAATAGATAGGTACCTACTAACTGCGATGACTGCGGAACTACATCTGATTTAAAAAATCTTTTTGGATTTCGTAGGTCAGTTCTTAGGGAAGGTTATAGTTTATATAACATCACACTACGACTCTTAGGAGCCGAGCAATACGAAAAATATATTCTTCCATGTAATTAATTCTAGACCTCTCAGTAAGTGCCGTATCATAAGTAATGCTCAATGTTCATACTGTGGCTTGGCGAGGTTCGCACGCGTAATAAGTATGAGTAGTGTGTTTCACTGTCAGAGCAAACAATAAGCTTTAAAAGCCTTTTCAGGTTACTAGCGGTTCACGCTACGGAATATGAAATTAATACTTTCTGTTAACTTCGTTTATAAATCTCGTTACTAGGAAACTAGTGTTGCCAAAACTCCCACATATTATGATCGATCACGTGACACAAAATTCGAGGCTCGCGGCTCGTGGCTAAGGGGTAACCGATAAGGTTAGGTTAAACATGGGGGTGTAAGGTTGCCCATAGAGCATTTCCCTCGCACCCCGACTGACCCTGGGCCATCTCCGGTTTCGAGATGGCCCCCTCGGGTTTGGGAACCACGGTGTCCCCGTCTTGCCCCGGTTTGGGGGAGGGGCGCTAGTCGCCCCACCGTCCCGGCCTGCTTCTGCTGGGGTGACAGGCGGCCTCACCTGTCACCCCAGGCCTGCGCTCATGGAGGACGGAGGTCGTTAAGCGACCTCAGGCGCCTGAGTCGCCTGCGACGCGCGGCGAGCAAGTTGCGGGCTCGGCGGGCCGGGAGAGTTCTAAATCTCTTCCGGGCGCGCTCCGCCGTCTCCTTCGCGAGCATTACATGCTCGCAGAAGGAGGTGGCGGCGGCCCACGCGCTCACGCTCCGCACCATTGCCGCAATCATGCTGCCGAGCGAGAGGACTCCCACTCCGATGTCTGTCACGAGGTCACGCCTCGGCGCCTCCCACGCCGGGCAGTCCGCCAGCGTGTGCAGCCCTGAGTCCTCGCTCGCGTCGCAGTGATGACACTCAGGCGTTGGCTCCTTCCTGATCCGATGCAGGTGGTCCCCGAAGCACCCCTTTCCGGAGACCACCTGCGTCAGTCGGTACGAGAGGCTTTCGTGTCGCCTCTCTAGCCAATCCTCCATGATGGGCCTTACCGCCACTATTGCGGCGTGCCCTAACCCCTCCGTACCTCGAAGAATCGTGATCCACAAGTTCTTCAACCCTTCTAGTACTTAATAAAGGATGGAAAACGCTAGCCTATGGAATGCCGATATACTATAAATTTAAAATAGGCCTATAGAAATATAGGTAATCAATTCAAACCAAACCATTTCGATTTAAGATATCCTGATAATAATAGGTGAAATTTTTTGATTTATATTTCGATGTGATCGAGTCATTTGAAGAAGATAAGGAGATATGCATTTAACTTTACAGATGTAATCTCTAGGATATTAAATTAGATTCTGTACGATTTTGCACAAAATAGCTACTTTGTTCAAGATGCAAATGAGTATTCCTTTGACAAAGAAATCTAGAAAAATTAACGTCCTTTTTAAAAAACTGCAAGCAGTTTCTAACATCTTCGGCTTTTTTTAAATTATGAGTGTGCATGTAATAATTTTTCACCACGTTACCTGACAGATACCTCGAAGCCAAGAATACAAACTGCACAGCACACTGGCGATGACGCCAGTGTGCTAGATGTACTGTGCTGTTGTTGGATTGTGTCAATGGGGCTGGCGTGCCGAGGTATATAAGCCATGGTGTCCGAGAAACACACCGGGCAACTGAACTCAGGCATTTTGCAATGCGGGAGGTAGTGTCATCTCATCTAACATAATCCCTACGTTAGACAACGAAATAGCTTGAAACTAAAGACCCGACTCCCACACTCCTACCGCCAGCAAGCAGGCACGCTCATCAGTATTAGAACTTTTTGCACCTATTTATTAAATTTTATCTTACTAAACAGCTTAGCGGCCCGTCCCACTATTTAAAAAGGATATATGCATGATAATACGAATACAGCCAAGTTCACACGGGATGACTCGTCGACTCAACACAATTGCTTCTCACCGTTATTGTGTGTGATACACCATTCGTGTACGGTGCTAATAGCGGTCACTTGCATACTTTGTAGATTTACATTCTTAATCACTGTTCACACAACAGTTATGCAAAACCGGCGTGCAGCTGAGGCTGGAGTGAGTGCCAAAAATCTTGGTGGGCCCATACACCCTTTAAATGCTATCAATCAATTACCCTATCGCAGTCCACTACTGGACATAGGCCTCTCCCAATGTGCACCATAGCACCCGATCCTCCACCTCTCACATCCAGTCTATCCCATCTACCTTTTTCAGGTCATCAGTTCATGTCAAATGCTAAGAAAGCCATAAACAATCCATTGTATGCAATTAGCATTTTGTAGCGACACAAAAATGTAGAGTCGTGCCTTACTTTTACACTTTCATTCATCATTCACGATGAACAATTCTAAACAATTTAGAAATTCAATATGGCGTAAAATATATCCTACATGTTTATAAGTTGGATTGCAATCAGCAAATGTACTGTGGTGTACGAGTAAAAATATGTAACAGATAATACATTATGGTAAACACCCGGTTAGAATATAAAATGTCTGCGATACGGCACGGTTGCGGCGAAATATGTTGCCTTTATCCAGCAGGAGGCGGGTTTGTAATGCACGCTCGCTTAGAACATACTTATTCACACAACATATATCCAGATATGTAATAAATTTCGCCTTTAAATATACCTAACCTTGTGGATTAGGGCTGCAGATAATATGTGCCCGACTCAGACATCCTCAGGCTGTGGAATGATCTACCTGCTGTGGTTTTTAAGAGAAGTAGATTAGAAGATTTTTACAATCAGGTGGGCCGTGTGCTTATCTACCACCTAGGTGGTAAAAAAAAACTTGACAATGGTCGTGCACATATCGGCACATCACATTGTACTGGAACACATTGTACTGGGACACATTGTACATCACAGATCACATTGTATTGGGATCGACCTATCATAACTGTTACGTTTGTTCTGTGTTAGAAATTATAGTTACTATATAACCAAAATAACTTATTCTCCTTAAACATTGCTTGTGTTAGGAGTGGGTTCATGTCTTATATTCCGTAACAGCCATCGAGCCTAATACAGTGCGGTTAGAGCGCCGCGCGCCGGTGTAATAATTATTATCCGCTAGTAATTGCCCGCGGCTTCACCCGCGTGGAATACTGTTACCGTTCCCTTTTTTGCGGCCGGAAATCTAACCCCCCCCCCTTCCCCCTCCCCCTCCCCTAAAAAAGCTGTGGTAGGCCCACAGTACTACTAAATAAATGCAGCGGATCTATGTCTGATAAGTGGCAGACGTTGTATTTATTGTAAGCACGTGACGATGTCATGATTATAACAAGAGCTCAAGGGATAGTAAACATACACTTAACAGAAAAGTAATTGAACCACTTGAGGTACTTCAACGATGATATAATCATCATAACAGCGTTAGTCCCGGTAGGATCCAAAGTTTGTACCTATTTTGGAGCCCGAGGTCCACTCTCCCACTCTTTGTCTTGATTTGGTTTTTGCAAGAGCTACTCCCAACTCTGTGAGGAAAACCTGCACAAAGCCTCGTCCGTTAGCCGTAGTAGTAGGTGCACCAGTTTGAAGGTGAAATTGGCTAGATCTTGGTGGGGACATCAACGATGATAGATATAAAATGTACTAGGACGGTTACCAGCTTGGCAATCAACCCAAACTTAAGCGTAGCGAGATTTGCCTATCCAACAATAGGTCAACGTGACCGGTCGACTTTTTCCATTGATTTGGTTTTTCGTTTTGGATTATTCCTCGATGGTAAGACCGATCTGGACATTCGACCCCTTACGACACTCAGTAATGTCTACTTGATCACCGTGGCAAATTTGGTCGAGATCGGTCAAACGGTCTCAGAGGAGTATCATTTGTTTGAAATGCAACTTTGAAACCAAAGACACTTCGCTCGCCTTCGGCTCGCTACGCTTAACAAATGACATAATGGGACTAGAATAAATTATTATTTAAGATGCACTGATATCACTAACTGCTTCAGATTTGTGCTATCTCGATGATCGCAATCCCGCTGACAACGGGCACGATAAATGTCCACTAACGAGCTCTGTTTTACAAAATCGCAAGGTAGTGACGTCACTTTTTATTTGAAAGCATATTGTGGAATATGCATCCAAATAATTTGAATGCATATTCCACAATTTCAATGCATTCAAATATTTTGAATGCTTTTTCCACATTGAATGCTTACGTGGTACAAATATTTCTGCAAATGAATTTATAGAAAATAATTTTTATACCTATATAACTAAACTAGCTGTCCCCTGCGGCTTCACCCGTGATATTTAACCCATATAATATACGCATTAGTCTTGCAATAATGTATCGAAATTTGCCCGATTTGTTGACATATATGATTACTGCTCCGCTCCTCTAGTAGGTAGTAGCGTGATGATTTTATAGCCTATAGTCTTTCCTCGATAAATAGGCTATCAAACACATAATCTATCAATTCGAATCAGTAGTTGCTGAGATTATATAGATTGCAATCTGTTATATTTTCAAATAAATATCCTTAACAATGTTACTGTAATACGTTACCGTAACATTGTTAAGGATATTTATAAGGATTTTATATATATTTTAGTGTGAAGACAGAATGCCCGTCTGACGTAAGTCAGATATCAAAATTAATTCGAAACAATTCCGAAAATAGCTTCCGGCTAATAATGAAATAAACCCGAGAAGAAAAACATTCATGAAAAAAAACTCCCTCATTTCATCTATTGAACCATTAACTTCACAAGCAAACGTTCAACATTTTTCGGTCACTAGTTACCCATTGAAAACTTGTTCCATACCGCAAATGCCGTCCAACGGCATAACAATAACAATACTAACATGCCGTGTTAATTTACGACATAGAGGTATAACTGAGTGCTGTTGTCGGCACTAATTGGTACTTTCATCACATTGGTACCTTTTTATATCTTTGAGAAATGTAAGTTAATGGATTTTAAACGAGGCTATTTTTGTTACGATGTTTCTATCACATTGTTGAGAAGGTTAGCCGAAATGCAAATACGATAGCGAAGTATGAAACATGGGCAGGAAGGACAGCTTAAGCCTGGTATTCACTACGCGAAAAATGTCGCGCGACACGTCTACCCGGTGACATGACGAGTTCGTGCAATGTTGAAACTTCGCCCAACATATTTCGCGACAACTACTTTGTTCTATTTATAATTCTTTCTTCTTTCTTTCTTTTTTTTTCTTGTAATTACATGAGACGCACTGAACAACCATACGGAACCTCTCGCAGCTATGTAATTATGAATCTACGAAATTGCTATTGGACATGGGCATTTTTATTCCCGTATTAGGTTTGTAAAAGTTATTCAAGTTCGAGTTCGTTATTCATCGCGATGATTAAACGGAAGGATACTTGAATAATATTATTGTTGAATAAATGAATGACGAAATTTATGTAAATTACTTTTAGTAGCTATTTACATGAATCTCATCATTCATTTATTCAACAATAATATTGTTTATTGTTGTCCGCGGCTCCACCTGCATGAAACAGGAACCTATTTCCAGGGTAAAAAGTCTATGTGCTATTCCTGACTATCTTCTGTCTGTGGCAATTTTCATCCAGATTTATTCAGCCGTTTTTGCGTGGAGTAACAAGCATCCACACTAGGATGACTAGATGTTCCGTAATTTACGGGTTGTCCGGTATTTCAGGCACGAATTTTTCATTGTCGCGTAATTTGGCGAAGGCACGAATTGTACATTTTCCCGTAATTTTATGATGCAATGGCATTTAATAATAAAAATACCTTTTTTTTTATCGTGCGGAAATCCCTTCGGATAATTAGAACAATATTTATTTTCTCCTACATAGCGTGTTATGCAATGACGTGGCGTGGGTGAGAGTGAGTGGGTGTGATAGAGTATAAGCGAAGAGAGAGGGTAAGACAGATTGTCTTTCTCTAAAAAAAGTCCGAGTTTGTGAAGTATATTTGTTTATGTTCTCCATGATCGGGGCCTGAGGACGGCAGTTGGCCGACTCGCCGTCCTTACAGAAGTAGGCCGTGGCGGAGGCGTGTCGTGTGTGCCCTACACACGCCTGCCAACTCACCGAAGCGGGATAAAACCCGACCCCACCAGGCGAGGCCGAGGCCAAAGTCCGCCGGCAACCCTGGGGTTATCCTTTCGAGGGGGTGCCCGGCAAGGAACACTTGGGAAGGACACCGTGCGGTTTTAATCGAGACACGACATAACCACCCCCGCTGGCCAGTGGGGGGGTATCCGAAGGGATTTCCGCACGTAAAAAAAAATAATGTATCCAAACAAAATTAACAAATTGTCGATTTATGATTGTTTTCAGGTCATGAAGACAAATTAATCAAAGTTGCAGTTGCAGTTGTCCCGTAAAAGCGGAAATCAGATCTGGTCACCTTAATTCACATTCACACTTCAATCCTCACATACCTACATAATATTAGTAGGCTATGCATACCTTTACCTATGTAATCTGATGCTGCATAATTTTCAATTCTTCAGTGGTATTCACACACCCAAATAAACCTTTAACCAAACAATGTCCCACTCAATACGAAACATGCCTTTTTTTTTGCCGGCGGACTTTGGCCGCGGCCGCGGCCTCGCCTGGTGGGGTCGGGTTTTATCCCGCTTCGGTGAGTTGGCAGGCGTGTGAGGGCACACACGACACGCCTCCGCCACGGCCTGCTTCTGTAAGGGCGGCGAGTCGGACGAAACACGCCCTAGAGTAAACTGCTAGATTTCCATTACGCAAACAAATAAAGAAATCCAGAAAAGATTTCGTTACAACTGTTCAGAACACGTAGCTAGCGATGTGGCATCAGACGCCCTAGAGTAAACTGCTAGATTTCCATTACGCAAACAAATAAAGAAATCCAGAAAAGATTTCGTTACAACTGTTCAAAACACGTAGCTAGCGATGTGGCATCAGTTTCGGGATCGGATCGTGGACATATAATCCAGTCGATTTCTGGATTATGTTTGATCAATCAAAGTACAGTCTACAATTAAATTAATTAATTATTATTCAAAATCGTCTTCTTAAACTAATGTAACTTCTATTGCGTTTTTAAATATTATGTTACCCAATAAACCCTTGTTCCGAATAAAATGTATTTTCATACGATATCAAAAACCAATCTTTTAAAAATCAGATCAGATGCGTGCGATCTAATCCTCAGATCGGAGTGATTCGTTACGATGATTTAAGATCCACAAAATTGAATAGAACTTTAAAAAGCACATCTCTACTTGCAGCGTGGCTAAATCGGTATTAGACTGGATTCGAACAATAGTAGCAATTTGGCATAATTACGCCGGTGGAGACAGCGTTTTCAGTTACCTGGAGACACTAATAGACAGAAAATAATTCACTGTGAAAGGAAACTTTCTCATGGGACAGATTGCTCTATTTACAATTTCGTTTGTCAATATTTACTCGCAAATACGTGGAGAAATAATTACAACAATGTTTGTTATGTAGAAGTGGATGATTTGTATATAAGATACAAAATGAGTAGATAAGTTCTACAAGACTTTATATTGAATTTCACCAGTTGGATACCGTTAAGGCAAAATTGAGGCAAAAAACTTCATTGTGATGCCAACATTTTACAGAATGAAATTCGTTGAGTAAAACGTAACAACGCAGTTTAGTTTTAATTGATCAAGGTTACATTTAAACATTTGAGTTACATTCGATTATTCAAAACCGTAAAGACAAATTGCTAGAAATTGATCAAAACATTACGAACAAGCTAACTCAATTTGAAGTAAAATCGTGAAAACGGAGTTTCTCTAAAATTCATTTCCTGAATGACTCGGTAAAGCGTGTGTTGGCAGATCGAATGCCAAGCGTGCTTGTGGAAAATAAAAAAAGTAAAAATCTACTATACTTCCATTTACATAAGGTACATTTTCTAATTTCTATCTGGAATCTAATTTTCAGATAACTTTAGAGAAAATTCTATTTATAACAATGTAACTCTACATTAGGTGTCTATAGGGCGTATTGGGAGAAGTAAATGCCGGAAAGCGGACCCCAGACTTCGAAGGGAAGGTCTCGGAACCGACCGGGATTGGGGCCCCAGGACCCAAGCCATCCTCACCTGGTGCTGACGAGGCTCTGGCGCAGGTTTTCTTCTTGGAGTTGAGGGCCCAGACGGCAGTCGCTCCCGCAACATCGAATATAAATCAAATCATGTATAATCATGTAGGAGTAGGAGAGTGGTCCTCACGGGCTCCAAAGTACAAGCTTTAGATGAAACCGGGATGAAGAAAACGACAGTAGGTGTAATAAACACATGAAACTTCTTAATCTACGTACGCTGGCAACACCTGAGGTAGCTGTCGTAAAGCTGTCATCCCTAATTCGCCATTATTAGTATGGGTACGTTTACCATTTTAGATCACATAATAAGAACAGTACGACTAATTACTAATAATATAAAGCATCCGTGACTGCTAGGGTTGTGTATTCAATTTCTGTGAGTCCTTCAATATTTATATAGAAGCAAAAAAAAATAGTTGCAACACCCATAGTTTACGTCACTCTATTTTAAAATATTTGAATGTATGTGAAATTGTTTGATTTTAAATAATGCTCTAGAGAAGAATTTGTCTTTGTTAAAAAAGTCAATTATGTGGTTTATATATATAGTTGGTACTTACTTATAATAGGATTTAGCTTCAAGTTCATATACTTAGGTCTTGTTATTATTCAAATTTTCCTGTTAATACAGAAGCAATAATATAACTAAGACGATTGTACCACACTGCCTGCGTCACCAACCGTTCCTATACGTGACTACATCCATACAACACACCGATAGCATTCTCATATAAGTAAACAAAAACTAACAAGTCAACGTACCTTTTTTTTTTTTTTTTTTTTTTTTTATCGTGCGGAAATCCCTTCGGATACCCCCCCGCGTGCCAGCGGGGGCGGTTATGTCGGGCTTGAACCGACTAAAACCGCACGCCGTCTCGGGTCTACAGACGCCGGGGTGTAAGGTTGCCCATAGAGCATATCCCTCGCACCCCGACTGACCCTGGGCCATCTCCGGTTTCGAGATGGCCCCCTCGGGTTTGGGAACCACGGTGTTCCCGTCTTGCCCCGGTTTGGGGGAGGGGCGCTAGTCGCCCCACCGTCCCGGCCTGCTTCTGCTGGGGTGACAGGTGGCCTCACCCGCCACCCCCAGGCCTGCGCTCATGGAGGACGGAGGTCGTTAAGCGACCTCCGGCGCCTGAGTTGCCTGCGACGCGCGGCGAGCAAGTTGCGGGCTCGGCGGACCGGGAGAGTTCTAAGTCTCTCCCGGGCGCGCTCCGCCACCTCCTTCGCGAGCATTACATGCTCGCAGAAGGAGGCGGCGGCGGCCCACGCGCTCGCGCTCCGCACCATTGCCGCAATCATGCTGCCGAGCGAGAGGACTCCCACCCCGATGGCTGCCACGAGGTCACGCCTCGGCGCCTCCCACGCCGGGCAGTCCGCCAGCGTGTGCAGCCCTGAGTCCTCGCTCGCGTCGCAGTGATGACACTCAGGCGTTGGCTCCTTCCTGATCCGATGCAGGTGGTCCCCGAAGCACCCCTTCCCTGAGATCACCTGCGTCAGTCGGTAGGAGAGGCTTCCGTGTCGCCTCTCCAGCCAATCCTCCATGATGGGCCTTACCGCCGCTATTGCGGCGTGCCCTGCGCTTGGTTGCCCAAGTCGTTCCTTCCACTCCACCACGATGGCCTGGCGGAGCTGGGACTGCACGGCCTCGATTTCTCGAGGCTCGGGGTTCCATCCCTGCTCCCGCGCCTCCTTTCGCCACTGGTACAGTTGCGAAAGGGCTCTCGCTTCCAGGTCCCATGGCGGAGTTCCGGCAAGGAGACTCGCCGCCTCGAAGGAGATCGTGCGGTACCCTCGGATGACCCTGATGGCCAGAACTCGCTGCGGAGCGCGCAGCATCCGCACAGTTCTGGTCCTCAGGGCCTCCGCCCATATTGGGCACCCATACAGGGCCATGGACCGCACGATCCCCGCGTAGAGTCTCCCGCAGGAGTCATCGGGCCCCCTCATGTTGGGCAACAGCCGAGCCAGAGCAAGAGCTGTGCCCTTCAATTTGGGGGCCAGACTTCGGATGTGCTCTCCGAAGTCCCATCGGCCGTCGAGCACGAGCCCCAAATATTTCATTTGGGGCTTGATGCCGATGCGATTTCCTCCCACGATGAGACTGGATCCCTCGGGTGGCTTGCTCCGAGGCCCATGGAAGAACAGGGCCTCGGTTTTATGCAGGGCCACCTCAAGACCCAGCCGCCGGATCCGCCTAACGACTTGGGCAACCGCGGTCGTGGCCTTTCGGGTCGCTTCGCGGTACGTCGCCCCGCACGCCGTCACGAGCGTGTCGTCCGACGAGCTCACCGCGAAGCACCCAGTCGTATCCGATGTTCCACATTACTCTTTCAAAGAGCTTGCACACCTCGTCGAGCAACACTATGGGCCGGTAGGCGGACGGCGAGTCCGCCGGGCGCCCCTCCTTTCGGATGAGGACCAGTTTCCCCGTCTTCCACAATTTCGGAAACTGGCCCCGCTCCAAACATGCGCTGAGAAGCCCTCTCAGTCGGGGCTCGAGAGCGTCGTCGACTAGAGCTAGGACCCACGCTCGGCCTGGAATGCCGTCGGGTCCCGGGGCGGTGTGTTTGGCTCTTAGCCTTCTCACCGCCAGCTCTAGTTCTACCCAAGTGACCTCGGGCACGTCGTCGTCTTCCACGTCGGGCGCCATGCGCAACCGAGGCGGAGTCATCCGCGGTGGAACATGTTCCACCGCCCGCGCTGGGAACAGGGAGCCAACAATTCCTCCGAGCAGATCCGGCTGGAGACACCGGGTTAACGGCGGGGCCTTGGGGCGCAGCTTGCCCCTCACCATCCGGTAGGGCCGCCCCCAAGGGTCCCGCTCTAGTGTCGCCAGCAGCTCGCGGAAGGCGTCCCGTTTGGAACGCCTTATCTCCGCTCGGAGGGCTCGTCTGGCCTCCCTGTATCCCTCGTACAACTCCGCCTCTCGGGCCTCCGCATCTGCGGGGCGGCGAAGCCTCCTACGGAATCGGGCCCACCGGCGGTGCGTGATCACACAGCCCCGTCTGAGCTGCGCGATCTCCGACGACCACCAGTAGACCTGACCCCTCGGATTATAGGGCGGAGCCCTAGGCATCGCCGCGTCACAGACACGGGTCATGGCCTCCCGGAACCACTCCGCCTCATCGTCTATGCTGACAGGCCTATCCGGCGCAGGGGCCCAGGCCTGTACGATGGCGGCTTCCAGGAGGAGCTCCCGATCAAGTCGCTTAAGCGCCCAACGTGGCTCGGGTGGAGCCGGTGCAGCCGGCGCGTCGCTCGCAGGGGGGGACACGTCAAACCGAATGTATCGGTGATCCGAACTTGTGTCCTCCCCCAAAACGACGCGCCAGCCCTGAACACGTCGCGCCAACGAGGGGCTCGCGAACGATAGGTCCACGATGGAGCTACCCCTCGAGGTCACGAACGTGTCCACGGCTCCCCGATTTAGGAGGACTAGGCCGAGTCGTGCGGCCCAGTCCACCAGTGCCCTGCCTCTATGCCCCGTCGCGCCCCTTTCGTGTCGGGAACCCCAGGCATACGACCAGGCGTTGAAGTCCCCGAGCACAAGGACCGGACGGGGCTGGCAGGCATTGACGACGACGGCCAGCTGACGGAGCCACTGCTCATATGCAGCTTGGTCTCGGTTCGGCGTGATATAAGCGGCCACGACCGCTATATCCCCAACCGCCGCCGCCACGCAGCCGGGTCCCCTTGCAACGACGGCAAGAGGGGGGCTGCCGGCGGCAGGGTTGTGCACCAGTGCCGCCGACCCATCCAGCGCGGTTTCCCAGGCAGGCCCGAGGAACCGATGGGTGTATGGGTCGGCGACAACGGCGACACTTATGGCCCACTGTGCCATGCTCTGGCGCAGAAGGTCCTGAGCATGGGCACCGTGGCCAACGTTCACCTGCAGGATGCGGAGTTGAGGATCCATTATGGAACCCCCATCTCCGCATCCCGCTGCGAACTAGGGGCGGAAGGCCGGCCTCCCGGCTTCGGCTCCCCTCCGGCGCAGGCCTTGCTGCCAACCCTATGGTCAGCCGGCTTGCCCCCCGCTGCACATCTAAAACAGTGCAACGGGGCGCTACACGTGCCGGCCTTATGACCGGGCTGGCCACAGCGGAAGCAGCGGTCACCCGCCGTTACCTCCGCCGTGCAGTGCACCCCCACATGGCCCACCGACAGGCACCTGAAGCACCTGGCCGGTCGGGCCTGCAGGAGCCGTGCCTGCGCCCTCAGGAAACCTCCCACCAGGAGGCTCCGCCCGTCTGCGACCTTTTAGGCCGCCGCGATAGGGCAGCCGACAACTGCTGCCCCCTGTCCACCGCGGCCGAAGCGTATAGCTCCGGCCTTCACTGTGTCCGGGGAGCAGTCCCCGGCCTCCGCCACGGCGAGCCTAAGCTCCTCAGCCGTGACGGAGTCGTCCAGGCCCGTGATGCGCACTTCTGCGCATTTAATGGGCCTGGACACCCGGACGTCGGCTGCATCCAATGACTCCCTAAGCCGAGCCGCTAGGGCGTCGGCTTTGGGGCCACTGGCGGCGCCGGGGACCTCAAGAAGCCGGGCTCCCGTCCGTGTGCTCTTGCACCGGACGCCCGGGATCTCGAGGGCCTTGAGGTCCACGTTGGCCTTTACCCTGGCCAACACCTCGGCATACCCCATGCCTCTCGACGCTGCCTCCGCCGTCAAAGTGACGACGACGGCCGTTGTTCGAGGGGCACGGAGCTTCCCCGGTGCTGCCTTCGCGGCGGCCGCGGCCCTCCTGGCCTTTTTGGCGGCCTTCTTGGCGGCCTTCCGCCTCTTCTTACTGGCTCCAGCCACCTCCCAGCCCCCTTCCAATGGGGTGGAGGAAGCCGGAACCACGGCTGGGGCTGGGGCTGGGGCCAGGGCTGGGGACGTCTTCCCCTTGCCCTTGCCCTTCCCCTTACCCTTCCCCTGAGTGGGAGCGGGGCCCTGAGCGGGGCCCTGAGCGGGAGCGGGGCGACGAGCCGGCTCCGGCAGAGCCTCTACTGCAGCCGGGCGGGTATTACCCTTCCGGGCTGCAGTCGCGTAGCCGGCCACTGGTGGCGCCAGAGGCGGACGGCGGATGGAGTCCATTAGGGCCTCCATCCGACTCATCATACGCTCCTCTAGCGCCTCCACGTACGCGAACCAAGGCTCCGCCGGTGGTATTTTCTGCGGTGCTGGTGGCCGAGCCGGCTGTGCCGGCTGCTGCACCGGTTGCACCGGCTGCTGCGCCGACTGTCTCGCAGACGAGCGAGTCATGCGCGCTGGCTCTGCCGGTTGCGCTCGCTGCACTGGCTGCGCCGGTTGAGTCGGGCGCACCATCCCGCTCCTCAGCTCCTCGACGGCTGCAGCTAGTCGAGCCGTCTCCCGACGGGACTCGGCCAGCTGCGCCGCGAGGGCCTCATTTTCGGAGGCGATGCCGAGCACAATGTGCAACATCGCCTCCTGATCGGGGTTCGGAGACCCCCGGAAAGACGCGGTCACTTGCTGGAGTTTCTCCATCAGAGACCGCGTCTTCCCACCTGGTTCCGACACCGCCGAGGTGGAAGGCCTCGGCGGTGACTTGCCCGCGGCCCTCTCAGGGGCCGAGGGGATTAGGGTGGATTGCCCAGCCCTCGTTCCACCTCGCGCCCCTCGGCGGCCTGCTGCCACCTTTGACGCAGGCTTTGACGCCTCGTCACTGCTGGAGGAGGTCGTCCCGGTGAGGGTGCATTCCTCATCCGACACGTCCTCCCCCAACCGGGCCTTTGCGCGCCGTCTGCGCTTACGGGTCCGCTTTACAGCAAGACCCGCCGGGCTGCTCGCCCGGCTACGCTCGTTGGCGGTGTCGAATTTCTCCGACACCGCCGAGGTGTTTGGCGTCCCCTCCACGCCTGAGTGCTGCGCGACTTCCGCGCAGACTCCGTCATTCTCGATGTCCGTTTTCGTGCCGTTTTTGTTTTTGTTGAGTCGATCGTTATATTTTTTTTGTGATATGTATGTTTGTGTCCATAGCTTATCCCACGAGTATGGGGGAAAGGTGGTCCATCCAGGTGGTGCCCCCTGCACCTGGATAAGCCTATATACTATGGAGGTCGGCTGGTATACATAGGTTTTTACGACTTTGCTGTCGGGTGTTATAGACTTTTCCTTGTCGTGGGCCGGCCAATAAAGGCAAGCCCTCCGGTCAGCAAGATCACAGCGTACCCTTCTGGAGCCACCAGTTAGGTCGTTGCTGATCACCCACCAATTACGGAACGCGAGAGGATGGCTAGTCCTCTCTCACCGGCGGCGGCACAAGTGCCCGTCGGCCCCTGCGTTAGCAGTGGGCCAACCCGCCCCTGGATCCCACAGGATCCTATGGTGGCCTCAGCCACTAACACCATCGCTCGTCCTGTCTCCTCTGAAAGCAGAGGAGTACGGAGAGCGATGTGTTCCCGCCACGTTGGATATTAGCCGACGATCAATGCCAACCCCATGAAGGGGAAGCCATTGACCGCCGCCCAGGGTGTACCGGCCGCTCCGATTCCGTTCCCGCCGGACTGCAGCGGGATCGGAATCGGAACGACACGCGAGGAGGTTACCCAACACACACCCCAAGTCAACGTACCTACGTGCGGCGTGTTCGTCTGGCACGTGTCTTGTTGAAAACACTCAACCCACTGCCATTTCTATAAAAAATTTCGGTACTACATAACTTTTTAGTACTTCGGTTATTATTTAAAGCAGCTGTATGGGAATTGACACGAACCTTGAATACCGATATCCTTTAATTTGATTAATTTTCTGCTAAAGTTTGTGTGCTTGGGTATATTACTCTTGCACGATCAATCCCTTTGCATATTTGACTTGACTAACAGTAAACTGTAAAAGATGTCGACTATCAAGTCAAAGGTCGCTGGTTTGATTAACGCTGGACTCACAAAAAACAATACCTAAGTAAGTTTATCCGCATGCTAGAACCCATATTACAAGCTGTGCTTAATTTGGGTCTAGATTCCAACATGGACCTGATGACAACGAGATCACCTGGACCAGGGACAAAACCTTTAAAAAAAAAGTAGTTCAAAGTCGGTTAAAAATAACGCCCGCCGCGACTGTTCCGTACAAAGGTCTTGATAAACTAAGGCACTTATTTGTAGTTTACTCTCTGACCTTTCGTTATCTGTCTCTATCTGGCACGAATTTGCATGCGACCAGTCATCGCATCGCTCGTCACGCTTTCCTTGTCAGCGTGACCGACAGACATGCCCAATGTGTTATATTGAATCGTAGAATGAGGACAGCTTTAGCTTTTATTCTACGTCTACGTATTAAATATATAATTTCACTTTTAGGTACCATAGAAGTACCATAGTGTTAGTTAGTTTATAATAGGGCTTTGGCGCAAGGCCTAATTCCTAACATGGAAACACTTAGTCTTGCCCTAGCAGTTATTAATCACAATTCACGGTAAATATGCCACTTTCCTACACTTGTGAAGATGTTATGTCTAAAAACCCACCATTTATAAACATAAAAATTCGAAATTACACAAATTTTACAAAATGAAACACTGCCTCGCCTTTATACGACATTTTCAAAGATAATGCAATACTTTAACCTAATATGAAATCTGTATCGCTTAATGTCTAGAATATCTGTATAGATTGACAAAGCAAATTTAAAACATAACATAACATAAACTCACGCCTATATCCCCGAAGGGGTAGGGCAGAGGTGCTAGCACCCACATTTCGCCAGTTTATGTTTTAGGTCCCCATGTAATACGTGGCGAGCCTATTGCCATTAACCGGGCACTTATAAACCTGCGATAAATACACACATAACTTCGAAAAGTATCGAAAAGTCATTGGTGTGTGCCATGGTAAAACCTAGGATCGAACCGGAGACCTCGTCTCAGCAGTCCATTACCCATACCACTAGGCTACCGCGGCTATTATTTAAATTTAAAAGTAAATAAAAATAAAGTGTTCACAATTTGTACTTTGAGGCTTTTATACATCTAATCTTGTGTATACATATATAATCAGAATTTCGGAAACGGCTCCAATAATTTGCATGAAATTTAGTACACAGGCGGTTTCGGGTGTGGTTTGGAAAACGTCGAGAAAAAAAACCAAGCAAAGCAATCACCCAGATACGTTACTATTATAAGGCATAATTTCGAAAAAGGCCTTGACAGAAAGACATCCAGACACCGAAATGGTTTCTTTTTTTTTCTTTGAGTAAAATTTATAAGTAAATATATATACATTTAAAGTATTGTCCTGTTGTTCAATTATTCGTCTCTCAGTTTTAAAGTTGATCGCACGAATAGAAATTTTGAAGCAGTAAATAGTTAATTTGCGAAAGTTCTTGATTGGTTTACAACCAATCATTTAGGTACTTCTGAGCGTAATAAAGATGAAATGTATCAAGTTAAGTGCTCCAAACCTCAAGAATTACGACATAAATTATAACTTCTAGTAATAAAACCCTTAAGTCTGATAGAATCAACCGTGTTTCAGGGATAACTTTAGAATATAAGTTACAATGAGACACTCAAGTCTCGTATCTTGTAGGGCAACCGCTATGCCGCTTTTGTGGTCAATAAAGTTAGAGCTCACGGGTGTGGAAACTGCCAGACTTGTTTATTTTAATTACTTTCACAGTATCATTTCCTACAGAATTGTGCTTGGGACCAAGGCAGGCGATATAGTAATAAATGGTTTTTTGTGCTTTAAAAGCAAGCTATCTATAAATTAGGTGCTCGTTTTCAATTAGTTCAATTAAGTTCGGTTTCTATATGTCACATGATTTTTGCCTCTGTAGGCTAGCTGTAGTGTGTGTAGGCTGCCTGTTGGTTGCAAATCCTATTGCTTTACCAATACGCTCCGCTGTATAAAGGTAACAAACTGTCAGTCCAAAGTATGATAAAGAGATTGATTGCTCTACAGGCCGGAAGCAAGCCCGTCTTAGCCGAACTCACACTTTTCTTCCTTACATGTCAAATTAAAAGCCGGGTACTGTCCTTTTAATTTGTTTTCTACCTTGCTCGTTGTGGTTTTATTTCACCATTGACAGACATAAACAAACTTATTTTTACCCGACTACGCCTAGCATTTTAGTTAGCATTCAGGGGCGTTAACACTGCTAGTAATGTGTGAGCCAAGTATTCAACTTTAATCTTCCGAAAAAAAATACTTTAAAAAGATACTGGGCATATAATGTAGAAACCAAGAAGGCTCAAGTATCAAGTAAACTGTATGTAGGACTGTCATCCATCCAAACTAGTATAAGTTTCCTCGGACTTGTCCCGTGTAGTGTCGTTTCGGGAGCGTACGAGGGTGCATACAACCCACGGACGGGGTTTTCATAAATGGGCTTTGAGTCGAGAGCCTCTGATGCGACGTGGAATTACACGGTGAGAGGACGTTAATGAACTTTGTTTTATTATAAAAATAAATTTCATGGTTGTCCAAGAAAATATTACAGTTTCACAAATGCCAGGGTTATTAAACATTTTGTCCGGCGACAGAATTCAAAGTAATGACAGCCCTAGCTGCACGTAACAATGTCCGCTCCTCGCAAACATTGTAGTATTTATATTCCTCTTGAAATTGTCTCTAGCATCCAGATGCTTGCGTAATAGTAGTACTTAAAATATTAAAACATTTCTGAAACACCGCCATTCCGTTTCGTCGGGCAGGTGAGAATTAAACTCATTTCCTTCGTGACAAAGGTTAGTGGAAGACGTAATATTTCTTTACTAATAGAGTTTACGAGTAATGAGCTTTCGTGTTCATGCTCAACTCTTTAATTTGCTAATGGTGTAAGATCCAGTATGAGAAATATATATCCTCATCTGTTATTTGACTGAAACCAAGATTTATAGTTAAATAGTATACGTCAACTCGGTGAAGGGGCGACCTAGGTGTATACGTATTAATTCATATTCGAGGCGATTTTGAAAAAAGGCTAGATCAAGAGTATGGCCGCAAGTGGGGAGCATGTACAAAAACAATATATATATTATCAGAAGCGAAAGGCGTATGTCAGAATTGTACAAGTGGAAAATTGTGATCTGTCTAGTCTACCCCAATGGGAAAGAGGCGTCAGTGTATATATTTTTGTATGTAGGTACATTGATAAATTGCGAATGGGTTGCTCAGATTAATTGCGCCCGATGATGTCGAATAGCATAGATATGATTAACTTTAGTGACAGGGAAGCGTTGAGCACGCCAGTCCGGGTAATGTGGGAGTCATTAAAAGCGTGAATATTATATGTTTATGTTTATAGTATGTTCTCATAAATGGATTGGCAATTTTCTACGAAGTTCAGATTGGCTGTAACAGAGCCAGTTATATTATATTTTGTCATTGGCAACCGCGTGTCTAATTGGCACCACGATAGAACTACCGACTATCAGTTTTACTTTCAGATACTTATTTTTTATCTACGACGCGTGGGTCACTAGTACTCTTGTTAACCAAATATTGTACCATTGCAGGTGCTTTGGTACTATAGTAACTGGTTGTAAATGATTTTATGGTATTATAAATTTACTGTGCCTTTGTATGTGTTGTATATGGAAGCACGTGTGCAGTGTGTGTGTTTTTGTGTGTGTTTGTTCTAAATAATAAATTTGAAAAATGTTAAGTGTTTAGGATTTGATTTACGATGATAGTTTACTGGCTGAAGTTCGAAGCTGCAAACCCTTGTGTTTTCTGTACTACGATCAGCCGATCAAATACTTATTTTTCATAATTTGAACGCAGCTGACAGGGCCAGTATTCAAGTTTATTTAAATAATAACATTTATTATTAATAAAATTGTTGTTGCGGGTTTAACTAAAGTAATGGTCCGAGAGCTGGTAGACATGTTTAGGTGGGTGTTTAAGGCAATATGAAAACTTGTCAGATGCCTCTCCCATAATATCCTTAATACAAAAACGCAGACCTGGCTTCTTTAGGCGCGTTGAGCACTTTTTGGGTGAACAAAAATCATAGAACTTGCGTCATCGTCACCGAACGCTTTCCATGTTTTTATAAAACGCCCTTTGTGTTGTAACTAATGAACTTGTTTGCAAACCTAACAACAATTATTTTGTACTGACCTTGATGAAGTATCGAATTGATTCATAATGTACAACATAGACAGCATTGTAATTTTTTTTGTGTTTTCATTCTGGCGGCACTCCCGAAGTGCCACTTTTTTATTTTTCTTGATCTTCACCACAAATGACACACTCCTTTATTACACGACTATATTTAACTTAGCTCAAGAATATAACTTTATTTATTTTCAAAATAGTTTTGCAAGCATCTTAGTTGTAAAATAACCGCTACCTTCCAGCCAGGTCTGCTTTTCTGTATTAAGATATTATGGGAGAGGCACCTGACAAATTTTCAAATTGCCTCAAACACCTACCTTTTTTTTTTTTTTTTTTTTTATCGTGCGGAAATCCCTTCGGATACCCCCCCGCCGGCCAGCGGGGGCGGTTATGTCGGGCTTGCACCGACTAAAACCGCACGCCGTCTCGGGTCTTCAGACGCCGGGGTGTAAGGTTACCCATAGAGCATACACCTACCTAAAAATGTCTAGCAGCTGTCACTCTACAAATATGTGTCCTGACGTTGATGATGTCACATGTCACATTTTCTGATCGGCTGTTTAAAATGGCGGGCTTGTTGGGCTAAGGATGAAGGCCGAATTTCAATTTGAATTTCGAACAGTTGAACGAGCCCGAAATGTGCCCGTTGTCATGCAAATTGACCATAATATTTATGGGAGCCAGTTAGCTTAACGACTTTATTCGAATTTTGAATACATGAGAAAACATGGGTATGTATAATGTAATTTCCGCGAGTCTTTGATAAATAATAAGAATGGTATTGTTACTTACTTCAGACTTATTGGAGGGGCGGGAAGGGAACGGACTAATGACTAGCTGACACAGACTCAGGTATTTCCTGTCTTAGGGTCTTCGGTGTAACGCTATTTAGCTGTTGTTGGCTTCGATGGTATTTCTGAAAAATAAATCCAGCATTTTCTAAAAACTTTAATTCAACTACTGTGTATTTTTAAGCATCACTTTGTCATTTAGATACTCGCAACTTTAACAAGTACTTTTTTATATAGGTATATATAGGACACGTCAATTTGACTTCACCTCGCCTGATGGTAAGCTAAAAGTAAAGTCTCAGGAAAGAGGGTCACCATTACATACACGTACCATGTTAACAATGGTGGCACTCAGCTTGACAGTCTCATCAAAAGAGGATTGTCGTCGCAGCACCGCGTGACACCCACCGGTCCCACTAGTGCTGCGACCACAATCCCCCTGCCCGACTATGCACTTGCTGACCCCTGAACGCAATCAAACTGAAATTGGATTACTATGGAGGGTTTTTCGCAATCGTGCACGGTGGTACCCACCGGGCCGAATTTTGTGACAAATTTGTATCACCAAATTTCTACCACCAGTAAGTACTTTTAGATTTTTTTTTTTCGAATTTAGTCACACCAATTCTCGCTTTCGCAGATCCTGGATGCGGCAAGCTGATGACAGGGCGCTATGGCGCTCATTAGGGGAGACCTATGTCCAGCAGTGGACTAGCATTGGCTGATGATGATGATGATGATGAATTCTCGCTTTAAAACAGATTTTACGTACGATGACAATAAAAAACAAACAAACTTACCTATAATTGATTATTGGAGAATAAGTAGGCAGGTAAGTATCAATTTGCAAAGTCAACAACTGACAATTACAACGGGGAATTGAAACCAAATAATTATAATTCCTAAGGTTTCGATCACGCCTTTCGCCCACTGCCACAGATTACTAATAAGTTGCTCTGTACTTCCAAGGCTTAGTAACCATAGAGTAGAATATGAGTCATTCCCTCGTATATCAAGAAATTATAGGCACAAACCGACCAAGATGAGACAGCTATTTGAGTTAACTAGCTTTTGCTTGCGACATCGTCCACAAGGATATTGGTTACACTGGCAAGACCCCAAGTTACCTTGTTGCCTAGGTATATTTCGATTGGTGCAGAATTAATAGAAACTTAGGCAAAACCATTGCCCTTGGACCAACTAATAACTTTTCGATCAGGCTACGCGCGAGACTGGGGTTTCGTCGTGAATAGGTAAAAACCAACTGAGCCTAGACCATACGTATTGGTCTATGGACTGAGTTACTTTCGCGTGAAATATAATATTATACATAGCAAGTGAAAAGATGTTGTCTCTGCCTACCCCAATGGGAAAGAAGCGTAAGCGTAAATATATGAATGTGGATACTTACTTTTACATGACATTTTGGTTGATTACATTGGTTCCAAATTACGCGCTCTTTTACGATAAACCTTAAAGAACAAATTCAATTACAATTTGTATTCATTCCAAAACCATTAAGTTACATGTAATTATTATCTGGAGCCACTTAACTTTTACATAACCAATAGCTATTAATAAGATTGTAGTAGTTGACTCAATAACCTTAATAAGGATATTTATATAATATTGTTACGTCATTAGCTTTGGTTATGGAGTCATAGATATGAAGAGGGGAGGAGAAAAGCACATCAGCCCCTATAGCACAGCACTTTACACTGGTGTCTCTCTTATTTCATACAGCAATAAAAATGAGTAGTTTTGGTCACGTGAAAGATTTTTCTGCTATTTCATTGTTCGACGAAGCCCGAGACTCTTCCACGCTATGCGGAGGTTGCAAGTAATGGTTTCCCCTAGATACACTATCCTCGTACACTTTTGGAAATTGCCTGCTTTCTGTTCCGTTAGAAACATTATTTTTTTATTCATAAGAGCACTTGTAACCGAAATTACTATTAGGAGTGGGTTTATGTCGGTAGTGTATTGTCTAGCACAGTCAAATACAGTCGAATTTACACTCTCTGAAATAATAGTTGCAGTGATGTTTATTCTTCCTCCATTAAGCCTATAAGAACCGCACCCTCAGAAGTTTTGAAATAGACAATGATGCTAAACACATTCTAAAACATGCTATAAGTCTGGGCTATGGAAACTTACCCTTGAACATCCCTTGAACGAGGTACAATAGCTAATAAGGTATACACTTACTGTACTGAATCCAGACATTACAATACATGCATATTGCATAGGGAATTATGGGTATCAGCTTGTCCTAATTGATTCACCAGTACGACTGAGACATGACGATGTACGCTTAATATTAACAAAACTATTCATTACATTATATTAATCATGTGATGTGTCGTCGAACAAGACTTTAGGGCTTCGGCAACCACACTCATGAAAGAGGAATAAAAACTATGTAAAAAGGTTATCCTTGCAGTTGGTTTCTGTAGGCCAGCAGCCATCACTTTTATTAGAAAATGTCGTTGTACCCATCAAAAACATGTTGGGACATTCCTGAGAAATTATTGTCGCCAGGCAAAAAAAAGTTAAGAGGCAATATTTCTATCTGATTCACTGTGCAGTTAATCGTACAACACTAACGTCTCAAATTTGCTGAATCTGGGATAATTTTAAACGACAACCAACGATCATTATTATCATAAAACTAAATAACCAGTTATGATTTTCCAAGGTCTTCGACACTGCAATTGATATGTTACTTACAACGATTTCTAAGTATACTAGACCAGCTGTTCAGAACAAAACGTATGTCACACTTCGGGGGTGAGGTGGGAACGGGGGAGGGGCACGGGACGCTTCACCATAGATTCATAATTATTAAGTATGTTTGGTACCCTTGCATTACTTTATAGATTATATCATATAAAATCTTAAATTTAATAATAAAATTACTCTGTGGCTCGGACAGCAACAAGAAGTGGCGCCAAAGTTGTGTAGCGTCCAAAAATCTATACCAATTTCTTGTTCTGAACAGCCAGTCATAGAATATATAGAAGTCATTGGTTATTTAACGTTAACTGATCTACGTATATTAAACACCGGGTTTTGTGAAGACCTACGGGGCCAAGTCAGCCTCACCTGAAATAAATAGGAGGAGAAGGAGTAAGCAGACTCCGAATTACTAGGTGAAAGGCTCGCATGCAACCGAGAAGAACGCTAAGAGCGTCTCCTCCCTCTGATTTTTTTTATGCGAGTGTCATCTAACCGCCCAACCCCGAAAGGTAGCCGCCGCCAGAGCCTTATCCGTCGATCAACAGGTGAGCTTGGCTTGGGCCCCAAACATCTTTACATGTCATGTCCACACAATATACCTATATTTTTTCGTCAAGACCGTGGTATATTTTATATCTGTAACACGCAACCCTTAGAGGCGGAGCAGTATCCTCAACGCATGTGACCTCTCGGCTCAGCTTTTATATAATAAACATCTTAACGCGAAGTTATTACCTTCCTTCCCCGTCTCAGTTCGCGAATCTATTTAATAAGGCTAGTGCAAATGACTAAACGTGTTTGTCGCAAGACCTTGGCAGTTCAAACAGGCTTAATAGCGAATACTTGCTAAGTAATAAGTTTTGTAACAACTTTCGCCGCTCGGGCGAAAGTTGCAAACATCAAAAGGTAAGTCGACATGCTTTAGTACAACTTATTGATCTGTAATCCTTTATTACTGTGACAGAGTCTAGGGTATAACACGTTTCCTGTCGAGTTCATAGAGCGCGAGCTTGAGTGAAATTATCGATTATTATATTACCGAATTTCAAATTTTCTTAATAAGGTCTAACAGATGTCTTAAATAAAAAATACGAATCACCAAAATAAAATAAACTGCATTCATATCACTTTAGTTATTAGCGCGCCAATTTTAATCGCGTTATTGACCTGCTGGGTATAGTCGCGATATGAAACGTTTTATTTATAACACTCGTATAATTTAATTTTAATAATCCAAAGAAAGTTTGATATATTATAAAATGGAACAATAGTTACTACCTACTTTTTCCCATATCAAAGATATTATGTTTAATATGTAGATATACATTACAAAAATAAGTGTAAGTATGTTTATCTGCAATCTAGAACCCACATGTTGGTCTAGTTGGCACTGGGTAAATATCTTAGAATAATAATTTTTATTTATTAATACATTAAAAAACTAATCAATTATTAGCTTAACTTCCCAGGTAGCAAACTGACGTCAGCGACGCATAAGGGACGTCATTCATAGGTCATAATAAGGTCGGTCATTATTCGTCGAGAGCGGACGTTATGGTGACGTCAGTTTAGGGTCAGGTCATAAACAGGACGTCGTATTCACGTCAATTTAAGGCCAGTGTCTGGACGTACCATATTCGTCACAAAATTGACGTTTTACGGACGTCTATTTGGGGTCATTATCCGCACGTACCATTTTCGTCGCAAAGTCGACGTTTTGCTGACGTCTTTTTGGGGTCACTTCCGGACGTACCACTTTCGTGGCAAAATGGACGTTTTACTGACGTCTATTTGGGGTCACTACCAGGAAGTACCATTGTCGTCGCGAAGTGGACGTTTTGCTGACGTCTTTTTAGAGTCACTATCCAGACGTACCATTTTCGTCACAAAGTGGACGTTTTACTGACGTCTTTTTGGAGTCACTATCCGGACGCACCATTCTAGTCACAAAATTGACGTTTCACTGACGTCTATTTTAGGTCACCATCTGAGGTGCTAATACCGGGAAACGCAAACGAAGTTTTCTCTCTTATGGCTGAAATAATGATGCTGAACTTAAGTCAAATTAATTAGATTAAATAAGCGCTATTTATTCTGACTGCCATGTAGCCTTAGAAACTAATTTTCACCTTTGAGGTTAAAAATACCCTAGAGTGTTATACCTCGTTGGATAGCTGATAAAATGTAGATGTTTTTAAGCACATTTGCAGAGCAAGTGCCGTAATAATTTTTTGAGATATCCAGAAAAGAAAAATATTTTTTTATAATTTGTACTTATTTTCTTAAGTTTCGATCGTCTACGATTACCTATTTAGTTAACTTACGTGCAATTTTAGTCATTGAGGTCATTAAGCATCTCATTATTCATGTAAAAAACCAAAAAAATAATCTTAAGAGCCAAAAAAAAATCAAAATATTCAATTCAATAGCCGAAAAATTGGTCATTTTCATAAAAAAAAAATAAAACTCGAATATCTCGAAAACGGTTAAGTTTAGGATGGGGGGTTCCATAGTGAAATCATTCAGAAATGATGTGTACTACACGCCCTTAACGGATCTAGGTCGACTTCTCCTGTAACCCTGTATAAGAGATACCTATATATCTTTCTCTCAGCATATTCTTGTGACTTAGTCACAAGAATACCTATGCTGTCTATTCGCTCCTGACAAAGTACCTGCGAGGTCGCAGGTACCGCGGGAAACGCAAACAAACTTTGTTTTGCAGTTCCCGTTAGCACCTCTGGTCCCGAAAAGCTAAAGAACGATATAAGTATAATTCCATGAGGAAGTACCACCATCATATAGCGAATACTCAGGGCAAATATTACTAATCCATTATAACAAGGTTTTGTACAGCCGGTACCTTAATATGCAAAGAAATTCGAAGTTTGAACAGTTTCATAGTCGTTAAAAAATAACGCGTTTCGTCCGACGTAAAAAATAACGCGTTTCGTTTCTTGATATCAATTTGTCATTCTTTGTGTTCTAAAATATTTATAAAGTAAAAAAAACATTTTCATCTTTTTAGGTAACTTAAAAGTTGATATAAAGTCATTTATTACAGGTTTTTTTGATTAATAACAGCAAAACAAGCTTGAAATGTGATTTTTAAAAATATCGAAAGTTGGAACGGAACGAAATTCTGACATTTTGATTTTCCCTCCCTTTTCGTTGGCGTTGGCTTGCCCCTCGCTTCGCGTGGTCCGTTAAGTGCTCTTGCTCTTGTGCGTTTCAAGACCTAAGAGAAATAAAATAAATTTCATCAAGATCAAACAACCTAATAATGTACTCAGTGATACAATTTACTGAAAAAGACGGTGGGACAGTATCGGTAATTAACAACCAGTGGTTTACGCCAAGGCGATGTGAAGTCTTTTGGCCTCCCGTTAAAGGGACTAAAGCGTTTGAAAAGATTTTGACTGATGCTGCGACACCAGATGAAAAATGGAAATTATACAGCGTTCAAAGAGTTTTTTGTGAGACTGGTAAGCATATTTTAATATATTTTACGAACCACTTGGATTTGGCTGTGGATACACATGTGCCCTTTTCCAGATAACATTAGACTTTTAACGGACAAATTTGTCTACGTTTCTTCGTTTATCTACGATATTAAACAGAAACATTCCTCTTGTTTTACTTATTTCGATTATGAATTACGTTTCAAACATAACATTACAAATATTTTTACGTACCAAAATATTTTTCCTTGATTTCGCATGACGATAAATGTACGATTTTTCTATTGTTATCTGGAATATGGTATAACGAAACTAAGGTTAATTTCCTGACTGGTATTTGGATGCAATATTATACCTGATTTATCGAGAGCTTACTGATGATGGTGAAAGTTTTCTGTGACTGGAGTTCAGTTTTTCCAAGATAAAATATGTACTTTTATAGGTATGCATTTTGAACCTTTTCACTATAAATTTTACAATAACTTAGCACTAGCTCAGGCATGTCATCACATTACAACATTCATTGTGATCAGGTTCAAAGTGTCCTACTAATCAAATTGGTTGACCATACAATTTCAGTTGTTCCTACTAATGCAACTCCATCCTCCCTAATTACTAATAACTTTGTTTTAATTGACTGAGGGATGCATTATGTTGTATTCATTTATTATTTTTGCATGTTGTGTGTATTTTTCTATTTCATTTGCATGTGAAGATGATATAGAGAAAGCCAAAAAAAAACTGAAACTGGTTGAGGATACCTCTGACCTACAGACTGATGCAGAAGAACCAAGTCTCAAACGGAGAAGGCAAAAAAGATATGTTTCTAGCAGTGATGACGATAACGACAATCACATTAGGCCACCACCATTAAAGAAAAAGACCTTTAACAAATTACTACCAGTTCAAGCTGCTGTCAATGTATGCTTAGAAGCTGGCAACGGCACAGGTGAGTTTTATAGTCAATGGTAGTTATGAAAAATGACACAACTAAAAAGTTTCTCGAATGGAAGTTTTTTTCCTTTTGTGATATATTATGGACCCCTAAAAATCAGTGTGAATAAATATATTTTAACTAGTTTTTTTTACATGTAATTAATTGTAAAGGTAAACAGTATAAAATTCCAAAATAATCTCAATATGTTATGTTCTGTGCAGATACCTGTCAAGGTCAGCCAAACATTACCCAAGAAACTACTTCAACACCAGAAAGTGAGTAAATTATAATGAATACATAATAGAATATTATTCTTACCTATGGTTAAAGATTAAGTTTGGGTAGGGTTTCATAAAAATGCATCACATTTAAGAAGGTGATCTAACCTTCGACATAAAAAAATAGCTTGTTCAGTTTGGCTGACATACTTGATTAACTGCTGAAATGTGACTAGTCATTTTTGTGAAACCCTGTAATTATAATGTATTACTAAGGCCGACTTGCACAGTCCACAGTACAAAAGAATGATAAATGATAACCTGGGGTTAAGCCCGTCACAGACTTTGCTATAACATATAGCGCAGTGCTATAAATATAGTGCGGTATTTAGAGGATGTTTATTCGAAACTGATATAATACATATTAACTTAATGTCTTTTGCCAACAGACCCTCTCATTACTGAATGTACTCGACGGGCTTCCTGTCTTGTCAAACAGTTTAGTGCAGGTTAAGATATCCATGTTTATATATTTATATCCGGTTGTATTTTCACCATCATGTATGTATGTATGTGTGTGGTGTTCATTCCTGCCACCTGCTATAGTGTAAACAGCTAGGATGATTTTCAGAAATGACGTAATGATTGGATTCATCTTTAATAGGCAGGTACTGGAAAAGTTCGGCATTGTTTATATTTTTTATGTTGTCAGATTTAGCAGAAGACGGCGAAGGGCGGCTAACTCCGGTTGCACGGCTAGATCGGTGCCGATATGAACAACCGTCGAATCTCGCCAGCGACGTGCCAGCAACGCCATCGCGTGTTCAAGGATTAACAGGTAGGTAATATAGTATGATGTATTACTTTTTACACGACTGCAGAAAAAAGGAGTGTATTGTTTTCAGGGTTCATGTGGTTATGTGAGTTTCTTTGTACCCCTGGAATTTCTGAACGCCTTTACCGATTAAAGCGTGAGAGGTATCGTTAGTCCTTACGTTATCCCGAGTGTCATAGGCTATATTTTTTACTTTTTAGTCAGTTCAGCAGTTTTTCTTTTTACAAGCTTTTATTTAGTTTCACCTGTCCCGTTGTCTGTAATAACATCTTGCAAGTTAAATTTGATCCACTTCCCGGTTTCCGATTGAGCTAAAATTTTGCATGCATGTACATATAAATCAGATGACAATGCAATACTATGGTACCATAAACCTGGTCTGATGATGGAGACGGAAGGTGGCCGTAGAAACTCCTTAGTTAAAAAGGATAAACCCGTCGTGTTTGGGCTCGTTAGAATCGTCTTAATGTAGTAGTTGACGATGGTATACAGAAAAGTACAGTCAGCAATAAAAGCTTGTACCAAAAATTTTTTTCACTTTTGACAGAAACTTATTATTGGTACTTTTCATTCGACTATTGGGAGTGTTAGTACTCTCTCCATATTTATGTTATAATGTATTAATCATTAATGCCGTATGTACGCATTAATCCGTTAATTAATCCGTAATTACCGTCGGGACAGTAGGAGACAGGTTAATTTATCCTTTTCTACCTTATTAAAAACTATATAGCAGTTGAACGCGACTTCTTTTGCCTAGATTTTGGTTATATAGCTATCCCGCTGTAACTAAGTATGCAATTTTTCGAGATAAGTCTATGTCCTTCTCCAGGGTCACATCTACTCCTAGGTATACCAAAATTCATCAAAATGGATTCAGCAGTTTGGATGTGTTTATTATTTTTTAGGTTACCAAGCAAAAGTGCTGTCATTATTGTCCTGTATAAAAACCCAAAATGATCAAATAATAAGCCTTTTAAAGCATACAGGCACATTGAAAGGTACTCTAAAACCGGAATTCAAATTCCCAATTAAAAATGCTGATGAACTATATACAATTGAATCATTACTAGAGAAAAAAGAAAATTATGATAATTTGGTAAGTTACAATACAATGACTCTGTATTGATTTCTTCTGACTGACTGACTCTTTATTGAGTTCTGAGTGAGAACACCACATAATAAGCATTACAGAAAAAAGATAAATATTGAAAATTTGCACCAATAGGCGGCCATGTAGCTTCAGAGCTATCTATTCCAGGCAACTTACATAAGAAAGATGGAAGGAACAGCTTGAAGCAGGTGGTGCAAAGATGTAATAAGTTAGGTCTGATCGTCAATTTATTTGCTAGACAAATATACATTGTTTTGTTTGTTACAGGTTTCATACATGAGAACTTTTGGAGGCAGAGATATTTCCAGCAAAGTGTCTCGGATAATGAAATTTTGTTTCACTGACCAGCTAGCTGAACAGTATAACTTCTATGGGAAAAGATCCAACAAAAAACCTTTCTGCCAACTGCGCCTGCGAGAGTGTATCGTGGGTAAGTTTAACATAACACTTAAGTGTAAGGCCGTGTCCCCAGTAGGCGAGCTGTGAGCGGCTGGCTAACTCTGAGGGTGCTACCACACTAATCGATCGATCATCGATCGATGTCATCGATCGGCATTGATAGATGACAATCGATTAGTGTGGTAGCTTTGGGTAATCGACGGATACACTTATCGATTGGTCTAGTAGAAACTATCGGTCGACGTCGACTGTTCTATTCTATCATCTATCGATTATAGTATCCAGCAGTGGGACATATGCTGGAGATGGAGATTTTGCGTAGTTATAACATTAATAAATGTATTATATCTTTATAGAAGGAGTTGTCACCACAACATCTGGGTCTACAGCTAAAGAAGTAGAAGATTCCATAAAAAATTGGTTGAAGCATGCCCCTGAAAGATTGAAGAAGAGTAATATACAAAACTAAACATGGCAGAAAAAATTAAATACTCAAAAAAGGCTATAGTTGGCAAACGTCAATTATTAAGAAGAGCAAAGGAAGCAGAGTTGAGTGTAATTTCAAATTTACAAGAAAGTACTACAGCTGTTAGTACATGCTCTTCCTTAGTTCATTTGCCATGTACTTTAAATAATAATTCTCAATCTGAAATTGTATCACAAGGTTCTAGTAATAATTCCAATCTATTGATGCAACATGACATTTCTGATGACAATCATATTACTATGTTTGATGATGTGCATTCACTATCTGATTCAGATTCTGATAAGTCTATAAAAGATGATGATTTAAAAACAGAGTTAAAACAATGGGCCACTCAGTATCAAATACCACATAATGCTTTAAATAGTCTTCTTAAAATTGTGTCTCCTTTATGCCCTGGATTACCAAAAGACAGTAGAACATTGTTGACAACCCCTTTACAACTAGAGATTACTAAGTTAGATACTGGAGAATTAGTATATTTAGGTCTTCTTTCACAAATTCAAAAACAAATAAAACTATTTGACGATACTGATAATAATGTTGGGAATAGAGAAATTAAAGTTTCTTTTAACATTGATGGACTTCCCATATTCAAAAGTACCAATACACAATTGTGGCCCATATTAGGATTGCTAAAAAATAACCCTAATGCTAGACCATTTGTTGTCGCTCTTTTCTGTGGTCGAGCTAAACCTTCACCATTAGATGTATTTCTAAAGCAATTTGTCGACGAATTAGAAGAATTACTTAGAAATGGTTTCGATCTTGAAAATATTCATTACAGTGTTAAAATCCATAGCTTTATTTGTGACGCTCCAGCGCGAGCATTTATCAAGTGTACTAAACAACATGGTGGCTATTCAGCTTGCGACAAGTGTATTGAAGCAGGCGAATACCGCGGCCGCGTGATCTATGAAAGTGTCTCAGCACCCATGAGGACCAATGAATCATTTCGTTCGCAGTTTGATGAGGACCATCATGTTGGAGAGTCACCACTTTTACGGCTCCCCATAGATTTGATATCTTTATTTCCTACTGAATATATGCATAATGTTTGTTTGGGGGTAATGCGTAAGCTGTTAAATGTGTGGATTAGTGGCGATTTAAATGTTCGTATACAAAGTCACTTCATTAAAATGATATCTGAAAAACTAATCCATTGTTCTAAATTTATACCAGTTGAATTTAATAGAAAACCGCGGAGTTTATCAGAATTAGCTCGATGGAAAGCAACTGAATATCGAATGTTTTTATTATATGTAGGTCCATTTGTGTTAAAAGATATCTTGCCACGTTCACTTTACGAAAACTTTCTACTTTTTCATTCAGCTATTACGATTTTATGTTCAAACAAACATATCAGAGAACTTGGTATAGATTTGGCACAGGAATTACTTCTGATTTTTATAAATCATTCAAAATCAGTTTATGGATTACATTTTTTGGTATATAATGTTCACATGTTATGTCATATATGCGATGATGTACGCATCTTTGGTACACTTGATGAATATTCAGCATTCCCATTTGAAAATCATTTAAAGAGTGTTAAGAAATTAGTACGATCGCCTAATAAGCCATTACAACAAATTGTAAGAAGACTGAAAGAAATGGAATGTTCAAAATTATACAGCTCCTTATCGCAAATAACTGTTTCTGACCAGTTTTATTCTGGACCACTACCTGAGGAAAATGTATATGAATGCTATAAAAAACTAACATATAAAAAATATACGTTATATGTAGCAGAATCTCGTGAAGCTGATTGTTATTGTCTTACTAAGGATAGGAAGGTATTTAAGATACACAACATCCTTAAAACTCATACTTTATTCATTTATGGAAAGGAGTTTGTAAACTATCAGCCGTTCTTTGAGTACCCTTTTAATTCAGTAGCTATTGATGTGATGGCAGTAAAAAATTATTCACATTTTAAATTGATACCTGTTAATGACATTTTAACCAAATGTGTGGTTGTCCACAATAACGGCTATACATTAAGCATTCCAATGCTTCATGATTATGATTGTTAGATTTTTTTATAATTATTGTTTAAATGTAAGTAGATATGAAACTTTCTTTTCTGAATGAATAATATACAGGTGTAATCAGAGGCGTATCAAGCAAAGGTGGTCGTGAATGTCGGTACCTTAAACCACTGATTGTTTATTACGGATACTGCCCCCCCGTTTATTCACTAAGTTGTATCACGAGTACATATTAGTTGCATGTTTGTTCTTGATTTACGTTCACATATAGGCGTTTTTGTCGCGCGACTGAAGCGCTGCACAACGAATCCCTTTGCATAAGGCCGTGGCCACACTGGTAAGGCGATTAGCGACGCGACGGCGATTTCAGAACAACTTGGGCGACTTGATGTTGAAATCACCGTCGCGTTGCTAATCGCCTTACCAGTGCGGCCACGGCCTTACAGCGGCTGCAGCGCGGCTAAGTCACGCGACAGCCGCGCTTCACCGTATCTGCCACTGCTAGTTCGGAGCGCTGCAGTCACGCTTCTGTCGCGCGGCTGTCGCGCTGCAGCTGCGCGACTTAGAAGCGCCTACAGTCGCGCGACAAAAACGCCTATATATATGTGAAAGCGCTCTAAGTCTTAATTAAAACGTAACGCATAACACAGCACACTCGTCATGGACGCGTACCACACAACAGACCGGGCAAACCTCTACGGTCGTGTTTTTTTTAGTTTAGTATAATAAGTCCGATATTTAGAGATAACAATGTTATTTTAAGTCTTGAAAAAATAAAAACTATAAAAAATAATCTAATTATATTTTTTTAGCGATAGAAACAATCGTATCGTAAGCACGGCAGCATAATGCATCCCCCGTAGGTCCTGACGTGTACAGTCAACCAATTTGATTCCTAGGCCATCATAGAACCCTGTCATAGTAGTGACGTATGTACATCGTAGCGACGTACGCCACTTTACTATAACAGGATTCTATGGTACCTAGGAATCAAATTGGTTGACTGTACGGCCCAGTAACGTCTATGAATTCAGAATATGACGTCACTCTAACGTCAGTGGCTGCCCTAATATGTACGGCCCAGTAACGTCCCTATGAATTTAGTATATGACGTCACTCCAACGTCAGTGACTGCCCTAATATGTACGGCCCAGTAACGTCCCTATGAATCCAGTATATGACGTCACTCCAACGTCAGATGTACGGTCAAGTAACGTCCCTATGAATTCAGTATATGACGTCACTCCAACGTCAGGGGCTGCCCTAATATGTACGGCCTAGTAACGTCCCTATGAATTCAGTATACGACGTCTCTGTAACGTCTGTAAATTGTCGTCTTGAGGCTGTGACAAATTGACGTCATCTGCTGGGACCCCCCGACGTCAAGAAATGACGTCTCTTACGTCGAGCAGTACCGTAAACGGACGACATAATGACGTATAAATGCTACCTGGGTTACGAGTTACGTTCGCAAGTTTGTTTTATTTGTGAAAATTCACTAAACAACTTTTTGAAGAAAAACGGCGAATTATGAAACCGCTTCTTTTTTTAAATTGGTTTATAATAATCCGCGCTCTTAATATCCTTCAACTAACCACAGACTTGCTATTATTTACAATGCCAATTCATTGGTGTAAAAAAATAACAATGAGACGAATCCATCACACGATAAACTGAGCGACATGTATCATGTAGTTCGTTAACCCACTGCGGGGGTTAGACATTATTGTGGCTACAACAATAAATTGAAATATAATAACATAACATAACTGCACGCCTGTATCCCCGGAGGGGTAGGCAGAGGTGTATTACACCCACGATTCGCTAGTTATGTAATAATAATAATTACATAATTATAATTATCGTTTTTCTCGTGCAATATTCAATTTTAAGAATATCGGCTATTTGAATTTGACTCACTCATTTCTCTCATTCACAAAATACGTATAAACTGTTTGGTAAAGAAGTTTTTAAGATGTACAAAATGCTATAGGTCAAAGACTTGTGTGTAAAGGCTTGATTGTATTCATTCACTCTGAGTTTGTTTAGCTGTCAAGTCGGGTTAAACGACAGCTACACAAAATCTATCTAAACCTATAACTTATACCGCAGGACTTTTGTGATATCGATAGGAAGATTCCAGAAGATTCGCACTATCCATGTTACTGCTACTATACAAGTTACAGCTGCATCATTCAAGGCCAATCTGTTCATGCGTGAACCATAGACAAAACGAACAATGTTTAAAAAAATGTTATGTCAAACAAGCCGTTAGTTTTCCAATCAGTGTTCCGTTTCGTCTACCAAGTGTCAATAAAAAACCTCGTGTACATTCGCACACAGAAGTACAGTACCCGGTTTTTGATTTGGCATGTCGGGAAGAAAAGTGACAGTCCGGCTGATATCGGCTTGCCTCGGCCTTGGCTTTGTAGAGCCTTCACTCTATCACACATCGAGCTGACAGTTTGATACCTTATAGAGTAAGGTACTCAAAACAGTTTGTGTTCATAAAATATTTTAAACTTTAGCTTAATAAAATAAAAATTAAATACTCCAAGAAGATATCAAGCTCTAGACATGCGCTGTGCGATAGAAAGATCGCTGTACAAAACCTAAGTAAACCGATCTTAACCAAACTCTCATTCTTCTTCCCAACAAACCAAATCAAAAGCCGAGCCCAGTACACTCGAACACAGAAGTATATTATATACATACAGCGTACAGTTATAACACCAATTGCTTCTGTATTAAGTCGACCTACAATCATAGTAAAGGCATCAACATACATATCTACATCACGTTCTGTGATTGAAACGTGCGATTGGACGCGGAAATGATCATGACGAGTGGAAATGACAACGGATGCTCTATAGTCGCGATTTGCCCACAATAAAAAAAGGTAATTTAAAACTAATTAATCATGATTTACAATTTACGTTCGGGCTATATAAAAAAAAGTAAACACGTTTTCGCTCACAAGTTGATGACATGTATTTATATCTCGGCTGAGATACTGATTTCAAATTAAAATTTTACTAACACCACCTGTTATTGATTGATATATAGAGGACGCACAGGGCCCTACCAAAATTCTTGTGGCCCAAATCAATCTCACTTGCAAGTTGGTCCACCATGCTAAATAACGCTCTTGCGCAGGCTTTGCTTTCAGGGTTGGGAATTTAGAAGGTAGTGGCTCCCAGAAAAGATGAGGTAACAATCGAAAACTATGCGCGGCCCTCGGGCTTTAAAGCGCAAACGTAGACACAACTGGGAAATAGCTATTTTCAATCTTCGTTACGGACTGTTTCTAGTCACAACATTTACAGATGCATAAAGGTAAGAAAGAAGTGAAATTTGAAGCTGTTATCTTTTTTAAATTGAGATATCCCGTATGATTGAACAATTTCGATCTTTTGGGTACTTAAAGTATGACTGAAATTAAATGCCATATTTTATTGGATACTAGCATGCTGACCCCCCTAACTTCGTTCTGCTTAAGAATCAAGTTATGTTGATTATCTTATCAGCTGAATTTATTTCGTCAATGTCTCCTTCGTGAACGCCGGCATTGAATACCCGAGACGACGTGAGGTTCTGGTCGGTTCAAGTCCAACATAACCGTCCCGCTGGCCGACATTTCCGGTATAGGTGGAGACTAATCTAAAAAATCAAAGATTATGTAAATCGGTCCACCCTTTCTCGAGTTCATCGCAGTTGTGTTAAGACAACTTTGTTTTATATATATATATGTATATATATATAGTCTTTTAAGATGTTACGAACAACATATACCAAAATTTACTCAATCGAAATATTTTAACAAATTCTTAAGCTAAACCTTTTAGGAATCAACATTATTGATGATTGAAATCATTCCTGAACACTTTTATTTTTATAGTTTTCATAAGTTATAATAAAATATGACGAACCGGTCTATACCAAAGCATTCCATCCAAGAGAGAGATAACCGAACTGTCAAAAGTACTGACAGATATGTTCGACACTTGTTCAATTAATATGATTATGTAAACCCATTATTACGACCGGAATAAATGGTCAATCTAATCTAAAATCTTTACATTTAAGATAGTATCATCTTCGTTATAGTTTTGAAACGTGGGTGTATAATACTGCTCTGACTAAACCTTGGGGATAAACAGGTGTGAGTACAACATGAGTATTATACATAAATACACTCAGGTTATAAAAATCGTACCGATTTCCGTATTCTAAGGCTGAGCTGGGCTGAGCGCTCAGAACAGACAAGACAGTGTTAAGACACTTGAGACGGACTATTGTTCTACAGAAACATATGAAAGTGCGAATACTTTGAACCAAACAAAGCTGTCTAATATCTGCAAGTCACGTCACGACAATTCTGTCTTAAGACTGTCTTTGCACTCAGCCTAACGTAGACTGAGAATAAAAGTATAAAATGTCATCAAGTAATTTGACAGACTTGACAGATGGTCAAAATGGATGATGGTTGATTACTTTTAATGAAAACCACACAGTAAATATGCGCTAAAGGCATTAGTTCTACAGATTAGTAATTCGGTAACGATATCAATAACGGTATCTGATTTTAATACGCAATTTTGAAAAGGGCTGTCACGTTTATGTACTGATTGAAATATGTGTCAACGGGTCTTGATTGAATTTGGTACTTGATGTAAATAACGCAAAAATTAGTTCTCGTACATGCGCTCTTATAGTAGATATCACAGCTATGACACATTATGACATAGTGCCTACCTACAGGATAAATCAACGAGGTTATTAATTAGCACATAACGTGTTGATGATAATGACATGAATAACGAAAACTATTTATTTCAAGGATCTATCTGTAAAAAGTGTTAACGGTTCGGGTTTTTAAATCTTATCTGTCTGATCTATCAAAATGTGTCTTCTGAATGCGTCAAGTGCAAGGGTAACGTATTGAGTAGGCACAAAAAAACCTACGTATCTAATAATGTAGGTACCTATTCATATTTCCGGATCCTGTAAAAAAGGATTTATACTGTTTAAAAAAACGTTGCAACGTTGGAGTCGTTCAACCATTCGAGTTTCACGCCGATGATTTCAGTTCTATCGTCGGTCACCTCACATACATTAAAAGAGAGGAAAGGTAGAGTCGAAAGAAGGAATTGCCGGAGCTGGGGCCCGATTCAGTAACGTCACGTTTTCAAAACGCGTGATTTCAAATCGATTAGAACAAAAATGTAGCAGAAATCTTTGGTATTCCGTGTGATGTTAAAACAAAACCTACCTACATTTTAATGAGGTTATGGAATCTTCAGAATCACTCATAGTTTGATTCGTTTTGAATTAAATTTTGACGTTTTCATTTTATAAGTCTTCGTAAGTCAGGAAACCACACGTTTTAGAAACTTAATTTTACTGAATCGCATCCCTAGTCGATTGCAGTAGTCCTACAAAAACCTGCAATTTTACAGCCAGGGAGGCTCGCGGGCGGTTCTTCAGGTGCTGCGAGTGTATAGAGGCTCCCGTAACCATTTTACCACAGGCAGGCTTTCTGGTCCTTTGGCTATATAAAAATCATGTTTTAAAAAGATGTAATCTATCTGATATTAAACCAATTAGACATTATAACCCACATTATTACCAACATAATAGACTTCTTATTTCTTAAATCTTATTTTCTAATCTAATTTGTGCACCGACTTTTGAGCCCTTTATCTTTGTGTGCCTAATTCGCTTTGAGCCTAAGTTGCGTTATGCCAAAACTTATTTTTTAATATGCGTTGAGTCTATTTAGCTATATGCCTAATTCCTTGTATGCCTAGTTCGCTTTGAGCCTAAGTCGCGTTATGCCTAAAAGCCTTATGCCTTATGCTCCTACCGGTAGCGCGCTCTGTTGGTCACAGTTCTCACCTAACCTACCCCAGAAGCTATATTGTGAGAAGAGTGTGAGCAACAGGAAATAAAACTAAGTGTTCCTCGTGCTCCTACCAGTGGGAGAACTTAGTAGGAGTAAGCGGAAACGTCTCTCCGGACTGACCATGGGTCACCCAAAGAACGGCTTCTAAAATGCGGTATACTTAGACCAGGTGCTTTTTAGACTTTCGTTACCCGTTGGTACAATTCACGAAGGTCCCTTTCCTTCAGAAACACAAAGATAAAGGGCTTCAGACCATATACTTTTTAGACGAAACGATACTAACCACTACTCATACAGTCTAACTCGCCTTCTGCCTAACTCGTTTTCGGTCTAACTCGCCTTCTGCCTAACTCGTTTTCGGTCTAACTCGCCTTCTGCCTAACTCGTTTTCGGTCTTACTCGCGTTTGATCAAACTAGCGTTTGGTCTAGGCATAACGCGACTTAGGCTCAAAGCGAATTAGGCACACACAGATAAACACTTCTGAGTAATGTTTATCCCAAAATTCAGGATTCTTCAAAAACACTTACTCAAAAAGCTGATTTGTTTTGTTTCGCTAATTTGACGTGTTATCAGTACTTAAGTATAAAAAAATTCTTATAATACAATTCTCAAAACATGTTTTGATAAATAAACTACTAATTTGTAAATGTGTCTGTGTGAGCAAAAAACGTAAAAAAGACAAAATTTTAAACAGCAAAAGATCCAGAATAAAATTAGCATTTTCAGTTATATCATAAAATATGTAAGAAACGGTGTACCTTCTTGGAATGTTACGTAAATAAGGAATACTTTAGTAAATGATTTTATATTGCACAATAGCCTACATACGAACACAAAATATCCAATTTATCTTGCTAAATTGAAACCTTTTTAAGTAAAAGCTGTTTTGTTTTTTCATTCCATTCAATATTAACATTTCAATATTTAAAATATGTAAGTAAAACACATTCCATTGATTATATTTTCACATACTTGACATCAATTTCAAATATCTGAAAATATGTATAAAAAATGTGTTTTATTAACCCTCGCAAATCAAAGTTTAAAATTTGCTTAGCTAGTGATTTTCCAAATTCAGAAACCGTTCTAAAATTATAGAACATTTACTAATAACTACTTACTAATAACAGTTATGTCATCGTTATTGGTATTCTCTTGTATATGTAGGTTATAGGTGAATATGAATAAAATTAACTTAGTTATTTATTTAATTAACAAAATAACTAACACTTATCCCTTACTTTAACTAAATTCTGTCATAAAAATCATCCGACGTAATAGCATTATAATCCTCAAGCGATAATATTTAACTACCACATTCTGTATAAAATAGAACTTCCATAGCTTCACCAATTTGATTTCAAAGGGAAATACCTGAATAGATCCGAATTCTAGAGGACCATTCAAAGCTTATAAGTCAGTTTGTAGGAACATCGTAAACATCCGATCCCTCGTCAAACAACCAATTAATTAGTAAAATACACCGCAGACATCTCACTAGAATCGAAATCTAATCACTTTAACACTGTCGAGAAGAAGATAATTACATCTCTTTAACCATAGACGACGTTTAAAAAGCTAAATTATTTTCTTTTAAATACTTTTCCGTAAAGCAATAAACATTTCGCAAGTTTGATTAAATTAAGAACAGAATCCGGGAACTTGGCCAAAAATATTTATTCACACGAATTTCCAGTATTGAATAAGTATTTTAAATTCGTGTTCGTTCTTTATGGTGGTGCCCAACTTAGTTTTTAAGGAAATAAAAGCTGCAGGTAGAGATAAAATAGTGCGAACCAATGCGCAAAACTTTATATTCACACCACACACTCATTAAACTATGCACTATCTTTGTTATTTGCGATATACAAAAATTCAGTACTTTGATGCACAATTTTTTATTTTTTTACACTTTTATCTTCCACACGCATGCCGAAACCTTCGGCGAACGTTCGTCATACGAAACGCGAACCGCAACGCGACGCCTGTTATCGAACGAATATTCCCGATCAGGGGATGTACTGACGCGGGCGGTAGTGCCGGCGACCGGCGTGGCACTGCGGCTGCCGGCCGGCCGCGTGTAGCCCGCACCGCTCAGAAACCTTACGACCTAACTGCCTATACAGTTCAAGCAAAATCACCCTTACACACAAATACGGAGAGTTTTTATCCGTGTAGCACCACGCAAAAGCGCCAATCGATGCTCCTGGAACAGGACAACAGATCTTTCCGCCTCCGCTCCCGTAACGCGACCGAAACGGCCGTAGTGAAATTATCGTCAACTTTACCGGCAACAACAGTCGCGTGAATCGATTGCGAAAGGAAGCGTAATTTTAATAAGAAACATCGACATATTGTAACGCATGGAGATCTCGGATTTCATTAGGTAATCGCATAAATTCGAATACGTTAGCGGCACATGTGCAATAAACAGGCTATAAATGGTGAAAATATGGGAACCGTTTACCATACTTATTTATTTATTAATTTTACGCGTTTGGTTCGCTAAAATGTCGTAAAGTGGTAGACTTTATTTACGCACAAAAAACTGTATAAATTAATATAAACACTTTTCTTCTTCTTTTTTCTTAATAGCTTCTGCAGCACATTCGCTGCAAATTCGGCAACGGCAAGTAAAATATTAATATTTATATAATTATTAACAGCAAGACGGAAAATTAATCTTGAAAAAACTATAACTGACTACACAAATATTTCGGAAATAATGATTTATATATAGACTAAGACGATGTGATCGAAAATAAATTATTATTAAGGTAAAATGAAAGATAAATAAGCAGCGGTTGTGAAACAGTAATACTAAATGGGCAGGATATGAGTACACCCACAGTGAACACCTGAACAACATCGACAGGGTGACCATCTACAGCGACAGCCAGGCGGCGCTGAAAGCACTAAGCAAAGTGACGATCTCAGCAATCGTAAAGGAATGTAGTGTCACTAGAGAAACTGTCCAAGAAGGACCTAACGACCGCCTGGGTGCCCGGACATGAGGGCAACATGGGCAACGAGACAGCTGATCGAAGGAAGGAAGGAAGGGAAACGAGGATCTGAAGACGGAACATTTCGCAAGATTCTGCAAGGATACAAAAAGGTTTGAAGAGGCGCTGTGAATGTTGAAATAACCACGCTCTCACGGCCAGTTCATCCATTTCCCCAACCCTCCCGTTGGGAAATGGATGAAGTGGCCCACAAGCCTCGTGGGTGGATCGTCCGTCCGGCTTCCAGTGTTCCCATTTGAAATAATAATAAAAATACACGGAATATAATACCATTATATTCTGTCAAATTCACTATTTCCACCATACCAAATTCACCACCAATATCATTATATTCTGTGTCATCATCAAGTCAAATCCAACCCACTTTAATTTTTCGTGTAAATGTTAAACTTTGTAAGTACTGATATTAGTTCTTCAAACTACAAACTACAGTGTTAGAAAGAGAAAGAAAGAAAGAAAATTGATTTTTATTGCGGATAAAAACACATGCACATAATATTAGGATTAAGGAAAAAACCTAAATAAGAAAAAACAAGAGATAATAATAATACACAAGTCCACACAACAATATTACACTTAAAAATATAAATGTCTAAAATAATGGTGGACCTACAGCTATTCAGTGCCCAGTGAAAATAGACTTCACCCTTACATTAATTCCTGAGAGGCTGAAAATTTACATGATCGTTGGGGATACCATTATAATGAAATTGGGAAAAATTTGATTGGATTCCATTTTCCATTCCGTTTTTTGCATTTTTCTCATAAACGGTAAATTTTATCGTAAAAATATCTACGACAAAATTGAAGATCATGCAAATATCCATCAAAATTATATCGACTCTTTTGTTGCCGGGGAGTATAACTTTGAACAAAACTGTATTATCTGTGAAATGTATTATTGCGTGGGCAATAATACACGGGCAGGATATGAGTACACCCACTGTACTCATATCCTGCCCATTTAGTATTACTGTTTCACAACCGCTGCTTATTTATCTTTCATTTTACCTTAATAAGAATTTATTTTCGATCACATCGTCTTACTTTTTTGTGTGTGTTTTTGTGGTGTGTTTCTGAGTGTGTTCTTTTGTTTGTGTATATGTACGTATGCGTGTGTGTGTTTTTGCTCCCTCCCTATTTGGTCTTCGCGTTGGGAGTCTGCACCCCTTTCCAATGTGGTTGCCATAAACTTGGCAAACAAGCACCTAGATCACAATGTTACATTTATAAAAATCAGGAGCTAAATTTAGATTTAGTGCCAATTGCGTAATGCGGTAGAAAGGTAGAGCCTGTTCGAAAAGAATAGGCAATACTCGTAAATATTCAGTCACTCTTTTTAATGCAACTAGTAACACTTTTAAATCATGTATCCACTCTTGATACGTGCCAAATAGAGCACACTTGATTAAATATTTGAATAAGGAAATTAACATGCCATTTTAAGTTAGATTATATTAAAATATTTCGGGTTCCGTTAATACTAGTGCATCTGGTTTCCTGAAACCAAGTACCTGCTATATTTTGCTTGTTTCTGGTTAATTTTTCCGTAATAAGTTATGGAATGAGTATATTTTCAACGATTTCTTCTGTGGGTACCTTACATAGTACGTTCTGTATAAGTCTGTTTGTTCCTTCAAGTATCTCATTATTGAATCTATTGTAATGATCCATTTCGCGGTCGGGCGTTGATTGATAGGGATGAATTTTAAGACAAAGAATCATTACTGAAATTACATTTAATAATAAAAAACCGGCTAAGTGCGAGTCAGACTCGCCCATGAAGGGTTCCGTAGCAGCAAGTAACATATTAATATAAAAGTTCTTGTAGTTCGTTCAAGCCACGGCCTGCGCGTATTATAATTATTATTTACTTAGGCACCTATTACAGATTTATTATTAGGAAATAATGGTTCACGGTTTATGCATAACGTTAATGTTTATTAAATTAAATGTTCTTTTTTAATTTTGAATGAAAGGTAAATTACGATTTATGACGTATTAAAAAAAACGACTTACTAGATCTCGTTGAAACCTAAATTGAGTTTCAGTTCTAAGTATGGGGAAAAATTTATTGCTTTTTTCCATTTTTGTGTGAAAATATTAGTGCGGTTCACAGAATACATCAGGAACAACAGAAACTTACCAAGTTTCAATAGCATAGTTCTTATAGTTTCGGAAAAAAAGTAGCTATGTCATACCGACGGACAAACAGACAGACATGACGAATCTATAAGGGTTCCGTTTTTTGCCATTTTGCTACGGAACCCTAAAAAGCGTATGGATTGTAAACCTCACTCTCTTGAAGTCAGGTTAAACATTAAAACACGCCCAAGAAAACAAATTCCCACATTTTCTCTAATGTTACATTTGCAAGTATCGACGCCTGTCTGTTGTCGGCAACTCGGCAGATAACTATCCTCTTTCATAACACGAGAAGGCTCGTATTACGTTACACAACATAATATTCTGTATTTACCAAACATCCCGCTATTGACATGGAATCGATGCATGCAGTGCGCTCTTGCGAAGATTACGTTTATTTTATTTAAATTGCATGCAAGAATAAAATGGATGGATGAAGAAATCCCAGCATGGGGCGTTTGATATACAAACAAACATAGATCATGGTGTGATGGATTTTATATCGATAAAAATTATCAGTTTGAGAGAAAAAATGAGAAACCTTTAGTTAAGTAGGAGAAGGGCTTTTTAAATTATTTTGCTTAAATTAATTACGTTCCGAATCGAAATCATTTCCAGTTTATTTAGTTTACAAACTGTAAATCATATAGCGACTTATACAAAATAATAAGTAATAAGGTAATTTCTTGTGTCACAAGGTTTATTGAAATTTAAAACAAGTTGAATTCCTGAGACGAGCTCAGCCGAATACAAGGGATTTTCGATTTTGCGTTTTTTTTTGCGATTTTTTTTTTATCTTGCAATGGTTCACCCCAGCACGAATCTATTACCGAAAACAGCAACTCGATAGCTCATCTCCTTCATACCCAAAACCGTGACAGAAAATTGGCAACGACGACGACGTCGACGACGACGACGTCGACGACAACTCCTTAGCAATAGGGCTTTTCTAAAGAAAATCCCTAAAAATCATAATGACGGTTTTGACAGCAAATTGTCAACAAGATGTACCTTACATCACAACGGCGACGCAGCGAAGAGCGACAATACGCAAGCAGAGCAGTAGGTATTGGCCCAGGGTCAGTCGGGGTGCGAGGGATATGCTCTATGGGCAACCTTACACCCCGGCGTCTGTAGACCCGAGACGGCGTGCGGTTTTAGTCGGTTCAAGCCCGACATAACCGCCCCCGCTGCCACGCGGGGGGGTATCCGAAGGGATTTCCGCACGATAAAAAAAAAAAAAAAAAAAAAGGTATGGGTGTGTAAGTGTAAGGAACCCTACGTTAGGTGTGGGCTAATATAAGGACAGTTAACGATGATGGTGATGTTTTTTCTGATTTCCATTTCTGGCAATATCCTCTAACGAATTAGCGACTAGACTAGACTGGCGAGGTTTTGTTGTGCAACGACACCGTTGGAACAAACTTTCCGCTTGGGCCGTTTTGATGCCGTGGGAATGTTAGACGGCGCCTAGATATAAAGTCTGGTTCAGAATCACTAGGTTATGTGTGCCAGAAAATTTTAATCAGTACATAAGTTTTCTCCTCAGTATGCAATAGTTTTTTGTGGTCCTGCAAGCTAATTATGTTTACAGTAGATATACGTAGAGCGTATCATAAAGCTAAAACACTTTGTTCATCATTTGTTAGTACCTGCCAGTAGAGCCTGCCAACTCACCGAAGCGGGATAAAACCCGACCCCACCAGGCGAGGCCGCGGTGGCGGCCAAAGTTCGCCGGCAAGCCTGGGGTTATCCTTTCGAGGGCTTACCCGGGGTGCCCGGCAACGGACACTTGGGGAGGACACCGTGCGGTTTTAGTCGAGACACGACATAACCAGCCCCGCTGGCCGGCGGGGGGGTATCCGAAGGGATTTCCGCACGTAAAAAAAAAAAAACAATTTGTTAGCACTGTTTTATAAATCTACATCAATTAAAACGAATCGCCGAAATTTATGTACGCACATAACTGCCGAACGAATGCACCAAATTGGATAATTCTTTTTTGTAATCGTTATTTTCAGGACAAGTAAAAGACGACATACCAATCAAAAACAATAAGCGGACTCTGGGCTCCAAAGTGTAAACTTTGGTCGCAACTGAGCAATCGCCAAAAAGGATGATGATTGACATGACAAGTTTGTATAAAAGAAAACTGAATAGAAATTTTCCACGCGGGCGGACCTGTGGGCAACAACTAGTAATATATATTTATATAATAATAAATGCGTTACATGGTACCAATTACCCGAAACTTTAGTCAGCAACATCGGACGTAGGTTTCAGAGCAATCCTAGTGTTGATTATATACTACTTATATAGGTTTGACTTTAATAGGCGCGAAGAAAGAATTAGTTCCTAGTTATTTAAGTTGATTGTGCCACATCTTTTTTTTTGACATCATTATAAAAATAAACTAGTACTCCAAGTAACTATACAAGCAATAAGACATACCATCTGAGAAACGTGGACAAAAACATCGACTATCTAAATTAAAATTTCTCGCGTCTAATCACGACTTGCATTGCACAGCTGATGATTAACTTTGACTTTGCATTGTGTACTCGAAACAGATGCAATTAAACTTAATTTGCTTTTAACCATAATATGGTTACATGGAAGTGTATGGACGTTCAGTCTCGACGACACGATGTCCATACGACTATTTATAGTGTCGTTGCTATGATAAAGAAAAAAAGTATATAGAATGTTTTGCTGAACCCTGTTCTGTCGGGATATATAATAATATACAGTGGGTTTATGGGGCCCACTAAGATATTCGGAGCCCAAAACAACGTCGGCTGCCAGACGGTATATCTGTTGATTGACGGACAGGGCGCAAGGACTTCCCTCTAGGCGCTGGGAGGTCAGACAACGGTCACCTTAGTGGTCCCAAATGAACCATACAACTATAAAATTTCGAAAAGGAGAAGCAGAAGAAGAAGAAGTAAATGCAACGGGGATTTGTGCTCGGATGAAGACAATGGAGTAAGTAAAAATCTGTCTGAAATAGTAGATATTATTGTTCTCTCATTTTCATTATCATCATCATCACAGCGTTAGATCCGATTACATCCAAAGCTGGTACTTTGGAGCCCAGGGTACGGCTCTCTTAGGCTGTCTACACACCAAAGCCGGAGGCACAAGCCGGCGGCATTGCCGCTTGTACCACCGGGCTTGTTTTACGTTTATCTGTACCAGAACAAAACTCAATACAAGCCCGGCGGCACAAGCGGCCTCCGTGCCGGCGGCTTGCGTGTCTACACACCACTACTGTCTACATAACTGTAGGACTTACCCGGCAGGTTAAGCCGATGCACCGGCGGCTTTAGTGTGTAAACAGCCTTACTCTTTCACTTAATTTAGCTTATCTTAGTTTTTGCGGAAGCGACTACCGTCTGACCTCCCAACCCCAAAAAGAAAGTCTGCCCCAGAGCCTCGTCCGTTAATCATCAGGTATGTACCGGCTAGCAGGTGAGATTAACAAAGGCCCCGAAGATCTTGGGAGACCCGATACACCCCTATACACTGTCTCTAATTTCCAACGTGTTTGATATTTTTAACCAAAATCGTAGCCGTATCGGATCATTTAAAAGTACTGTTATTGTATTGTTAGAACGTCAGCTGTTAACCAGTACGTTATTATGATAAGTGAAGAGATTAGGCATGCGTAGAGACTGCACACTTTATCTTTGAGAAATTTCTCAACAAATATTTACTTTAGAAAAACATGATGGATTATTTTTTAAGGGAGGGATCGTTTCGAAGTTCTTGTTTGTTTTGGGCCAACGTGAAGCCTGTCCTGGGAAGATTGTTATTAACTTTGTCCATTTTGATAACTTATATTGAACTTTCATAAATTGTTGGCTGGTTTCTGAATTGAGAAATTTACGTTGAGTTTATTTCGACGCCTACGTAAGCACAGTTTCGCTAACGAAATTGTACTAAAAGGCGTTGAAAGACTCAGCCCACGTTTCGCAAATACGAAGAAAAAATATACAGCACTGAAGTGAAATGTGAGTTGAACACTTGATATGGTTTCTCACATAGACCGTTTGTTACTCATTACAAAAGGGGGTTCTTATCGCTTCTTTCCCGTAATTTATTACAAAAGTTCGGGTAAACCTCAAAAGTGCTTTCCATTGATCAGACAATAACTGTCGACACAATGAACAAGACGAAGTTCCTGAAAATGAGAATGAATCAAACAATAAATATATCGCCCATTTATTCTTATTCTTAAATGTTGTTTGTTAAACACATGATTATACCTAAATTATGAATTTAAAGATTAAACCCTTTTCCAAGATTTGACCCATACTAACAAACTGACAAACTAACAGAGCAAGTTAAATAAATGCTTGTAAAAATGTGTTAGTATGGCTGGGATTAGCATATGCGACAGGATTTGCTCTAAGGCTTGTACTGTGGAGTTAAGGTTGTCATATGATTATTGTACAATTTATTTTATAGATAATCTCCTGTACACTAACAACAAACATTAAACATTGCTAGCTCCCGACCATCACCATATTTGAGTAATTTAGAGAACTGCAGGGTTAATTAACTTTACCTTAATTCCGGCAAATGTAAATAGAAATCAGAATAGCATGAAGTAGGTACTACAAGGTAGTATCTTATCCCCTAATTAAGCTAACAATCTGACCCTTCATATTTTTAATAACATTACGGTAAATTCGGTTATTCCATACTAATTCCATGCCTTTAAGGTCACATATTGTAGAGACAAGAACAATGATAATCCGTCACAAATCAAGTATACCGGTTCCATGTCTATAACAATAACATTCATAGTAAAACCTTGGGAAAGTACTGTGGCCATAGCTAACTGCTATTATTACAACTCACTGAAGTTAATTACATTGTTATACCGTTAATGAGGTCACCGTATTAAGGTAAGTTTGTTGAGTTGAAACTACTTAAGTAAAGAAACCTAACTTTAAAATCTCTTCTTCAATCATCAATCAATTAATTTTTAACTAGCTGTGCTCTCGACTACGTCCGCGTTGACTTACATCTGGGTTTTTTTCATGTAGTCATATACACATTCTTTGAAAAACGGTTATTTTTAATGTTACAAACAGACACTCCAAATTTATTCATTTGTACAGATATAAATTATCAGTTTATGTGATTTTAAAAGATTACGAGATTATCAACCATTTAGGCGCTGAACATAAACTTAACTGCGACATCTGGAACTTAATCGGGGTGTCATAAAAGAACATGCACGAGTCTTAGGAATCAATATTATTCCGCTCACGTAGAATTTCGATCCCGTTTCAGCAAGCCATGGGAACCTGTTATAGGGATAAAAAACCTATGTGTTATTCCAGACTATAATCTATCCCTGTACAAAATTTCAGCTGGATCTATCCAGCGTTTGAGCGTGATTGAGTAAAAACATTCCAACATCTTCTTAAACTTTCACACTTATAATATTAGTAGGATTTCATATGTTCCATCGGAAGCTGCCAATATACAGTAACTGATGACTAATGGTGGCTACACCTTGTTGAACGTAAACGCAATCCTAGTGTGGGAATCTAGGGAACAATTTTATGAACATACCATTGACCTGTGCGTTATGATTAATGGTAGTTTTTATGAACTTAATGATTATATCATGACTTGTAATAGACTTGCTAAAGCTTAATTACTTTTTGTCGTTTTACTATTTGAAATAGAAACAGAAAATTAGTAAATTGTTTGTGTGTATTCACTCTTTTTATCATACACACGTATTAGATCACTCGCGCGCCGGTCTGCTGGAAGAAATTTCTTTAAGAAATAAGCAGTACCATTGAACTATTCTTTCCACCATCCCATTGCTGTAATGTTTTTATTATGTGGGCATAATTTTTTAAATAAAAAAATAAAAATTAATATCCTTTCACCTTTTTGAATCTATTTCAAAAAAGAAGACGCGTATTTAAGGGACAATTCGACACGTACGTACGTAATTACGTACGTAATTTTACGGAAACTGCACTATTCTCACATAATATATGATAATAGTGCAAGTTTAATCAAAACCGGTTCAATCGTTTTCAAGATATGAAGTAACTCATGTTCCTAAGTGGCCTGCCTTATTGATACGAGCTACAGGTGTGGTGCTAAAGGCTCTTTGTCAACAACTGCAATCCGTGTTTTCACTAGCATTGTTTTAATTGAAGTCTGGTCGTAGAAGATAACGATATTGTTTAGCCTATGACCTACGATTATCATTAAATCCAGACAGTCGTCCAACCAAGTCGTCTAGACAGGGCGATCGTGCTGCGATGCATACAACGCACCTATCAGCATCTCGGGACATAACTTTCAAGGTTAGCACCTATTTTATTTGCTTTTCGAAATGTATAACATTTTGTACATAACCGAAATGGTGCTTACGATATGCTTTGCTGTAAGTGATTGTTAGAAGCACATATTGAATAAAAAATTGTTAGAAATTTAAAGAATACATTCAAGAGATTTAAAAGAATACGTTATAAGATACTCTACATGGGTTGGGTTTAAAGAATTTATTTATCATAAGAACAGTATATAAATACATCCGACAGAGAACCAAGGTTATCGACATAGCTCAAAGAATAAGCAAGCTGAAGTGGCAGTGGGCCGGCCATATCTCGCGAAGAACCGACAACCGCTGGGGTAAACGTGTTCTTGAGTGGAGACCGCGACTCGGCAAACGTAGTGTAGGACGCCCTCCGGCCAGGTGGGATGACGATCTGCGAAAGACTGCGGGCAGATGCTGGATGCGGCAAGCTGAAGACAGGGCGCTATGGCGCTCATTAGGGGAGATCTATGTCCAGCAGTGGACTAGAATAGGTTGATGATGATGATATAGATGCAGTTCACTTAAAATGAGATACAAAGTAATAGTTAATAGAATAAATATATACCTCAGTGATCCAGAAGTTACTGTGTGCAAACTTGTATTTTAGTTTCTTTTTACATTAGGCTTGAGGTCCGCCGGCAACCCTGGGGTTATCCTTTCGAGGGCTTACCCGGGGTGCCCGGCAACGGACACTTGGGGAGGACACCGTGCGGTTTTAGTCGAGACACGACATAACCACCCCCGCTGGGGGTATCCGAAGGGATTTCAGCACGTAAAAAAAAAAGGCTTGGGTTAAGCATAATATATCATAAGGCTAAGAAGTATGTATCGTATAAAGCTATGTGTGGTCTATATAAATCACGTACATTCGAGTACACTCGTATTTAACAAATCTTATTTATTTATTTATGTATTATTTTGTGAAACACAGGTATTACAAAAGATCTTAATATCAAATATCAGTGCACTATGTCCTACCATTAAACATGGTGTACAAATTAAATTTAAAGTATGGTTAGTTTTGGACTTAAAGAATACGGTTAGTAGCTACATTCATTCATTCTTAACATAGTATAAACAAAGTACACACATACTAAATCGCTATATTATTATAAGTTCCGAGAAGCAAGCTATGCTTAGTTTGGGTCTGGATGGCTGGTTGGGATGGAAGGTTCTGGATGTCCTAGCATATTTATTATTATACCTAATACAGTTATATTTCAAAAGCAAAGCTTATTATTTACATAGTTCGAGACACGCTATAAAAATATTTAAAACATAACATAATATAACTTCACGCCTGTATCCCCGAAGGGGTAGGCAGAGGTGTATTACACACCCACGATTCGCCAGTTATGTTAAGGTCCCAATTTAAAATATTTTATCTACTAGATTAACTTTGTTTAGACCAAAAATAGTATTTCTATCAGTCTGAAGATAATTAATATTCGCGTGAGTCACTCATATTTCACTACACGAATAATGATAGCTACATGTTTTAGCTGTCAAGATTATATGCAGTACTAGGATTTATTTTTTTATACTCACGCTCGTGTATCGTCGAAGAGGTAGGCAGAGGTTGACTTCGACCCCGAAAATATTTTTGGGTAAATATAGAATAGACTACATCTTAAAATGCCTACCTATGTACATGTTTGTGTAATTAATAACATAATATAGGGAACACATTCACTACACACCTAACAGAAAAAAAAACATTTTTTATTTTTTAATTCGGCACGCAAACGATGACACACACGATAGCTAATATATATAATGGGATAGGTAAGTTAACCTTTTATACAGTTAGGGGGATGACGCATAAGCTATTAGAACAGCACTATGTTTGTCATTGTTGCGAAGGCTAATACGAACGGATCCCAACTGTGACAAATCGATAATAATGCTCACATACAAAAGAATTGCGTGACTTATATCAGACGCTCTCATCAGCTGTGCGTTATGATAATAATCGATTAATAATTCGATTTGGTTTTATTTTACAGTACTGGAAATCTGTGTTGGTTCTCGGCGACTGCTTGAATTAGGTGGAGTAGGTTCAGAGGTATCATTGGTATAGTTTGCCATCTGTTGTAGTAGAGAAGGAAACGAGGAAAATTAAAGGAAAACGAGGGAGATAAAAGATCCAGCTTTGTGCTACTTTTCTAACTGGAGTGGAGTTATAGTGCTGGGAAAATCATGACTTTTTGCAGATTTTCAGAGTCCATCCAGATCCACCAAGATCTTCGGAACCCAAGCGAACCTTACTTGTGAGCATGCATGGTACACCCGTTGATTGACCGACGAAGCCGGTTGGATATAGGGAGTTCAACCCTGACATTTAAAGTATGATCTAGAAATCAACCTACTGTTGTCAAACATCTATTTCTATAGTTTAGTTTTCTTAATAAATTATGAATTCAAAAGCACTATTTTAAAAATCAGTTTCCTAATAAGTTCATAACAAGACAAATCAAATAAGCCCAAACATTTTCTCTTTTGTGTAGTTCAGGAGTTCCTATGGACACCTTCCGATTCCATCATCAGACCAGCTTTATAGTACCATATTATCGCATTGTCAAGTACAGAAAACTTACGTCTGGAATTGGTTCTAATTGGGCTTCAAATAAATAAAATTGAAGTGTCTGTTTGTAACGTTAAACAACAGTTTTTCAATGAAGGTGTATGAATATATGCACGGTACCTTTTTTTTTTTTTTTTCGTGCGGAAATCCCCTCAGATACCCCCCCGCCGGCCAGCGGGGGCGGTTATGTCGGGCTTGAACCGACTAAAACCGCACGCCGTCTCGGGTCTGCAGACGCCGGAGTGTAAGGTTGCCCATAGAGCATATCCCTCGCACCCCGACTGACCCTGGGCCATCTGCGGTTTCGAGATGGCCCCCTCGGGTTTGGGAACCACGGTGTCCCCGTCTTGCCCCGGTTTGGGGGAGGGGCGCTAGTCGCCCCACCGTCCCGGCCTTCTTCTGCTGGGGTGACAGGCGGCCTCACCTGCCACCCCCAGGCCTGCGCTCATGGAGGACGGAGGTCGTTAAGCGACCTCCGGCGCCTGAGTCGCCTGCGACGCGAGGCGAGCATGTTGCGGGCTCGGCGGGCCGGGAGGGTTCTGAACCTCTCCCGGGCGCGCTCCGCCATCTCCTTCGTGAGCATCACATGCTCGCAGAAGGAGGTGGCGGCGGCCCACGCGCTCGCGCTCCGCACCATTGCCGCAATCATGCTGCCGAGCGAGAGGACTCCCACCCCGATGGCTGCCACGAGGTCACGCCTCGGCACCTCCCACGCCGGGCAGTCCGCCAGCGTGTGCAGCCCTGAGTCCTCGCTAGCGTCACAGTGATGACACTCAGGCGTTGGCTCCTTCCTGATCCGATGCAGGTGGTCCCCGAAGCACCCCTTCCCGGAGATCACCTGCGTCAGTCGGTACGAGAGGCTTCCGTGTCGCCTCTCTAGCCAATCCTCCATGATGGGCCTTACCGCCGCTATTGCGGCGTGCCCTGCGCTTGGTCGCCCAAGTCGTTCCTTCCACTCCACCACGATGGCCTGGCGGAGCTGGGACTGCATGGCCTCGATTTCTCGATGCTCGGGGTTCAGTCCCTGCTCCCGCGCTTCCTCCGCGCGTACAGTTGCGAAAGGGCTCTCGCCTCCAGGTCCCATGGCGGAGTTCCGGCAAGGAGACTCGCCGCCTCGAAGGAGATCGTGCGGTACCCGCGTAGAGTCTCCTGCAGGAGTCATCGGGCCCCTTCATGTTGGGCAGCAGCCGCGCCAGAGCGAGAGCTGTGCCCTTCAGTTTGGGGGCCAGACTTCGGATGTGCTCTCTGAAGTCCCATCGGCCGTCGAGCACGAGCCCCAAATATTTCATTTGGGGCTTGATGCCGATGCGATTACCTCCCACGATGAGACTGGATCCCTCAGGTGGCTTGCTCCGAGGCCCATGAAAGAACAGGGCCTCGGTTTTATGCAGAGCCACCTCGAGACCCAGCCGCCGGATCCGCTCCACGACTTGGGCAACCGCGGTCGTGGCCTTCAGGATCGCTTCGCGGTATGTCACTCCGCACGCCGTCACGAGCGTATCGTCCGCGTAACACGTGACGGCGGCACCGTCTGCGAGCTCACCGCGAAGCACCCAGTCGTATCCGATGTTCCACAGGAGCGGCCCCAGGACCGATCCCTGCGGAACACCGCACGACATCTCACGCCGGCCGAGACCGGTCACGGTTGGGTAGAAGACGGCTCTCTCCGTCAAATACGCCCCGACTATGCGGTGGAGGTAGAGAGGCACTTCGTGATACACGAGCGCCTCCCTAATGCAACTCCAGGGCAAGGTGTTGAACGCGTTAGCGATGTCCAGAGACACCGCCAACATCACCTCACCCCGGGCTACTGCATCCTCCGCCAGAGCCCTCACGCGCATGATGGCATCCACGGTGGAGCGCCTCTGGCGGAAGCCATATTGGCCATCCGCCAGGTCCGGCCCCACTCTTGAGAGGTGCTCGACGAGGCGCTTCGCAATATGCACGGTACCTACTAACTTCGTCGCCGGCATCTGTCGAGGACGGACGTGCGTGCGGAGCTCTTTGCCATTTACTTTCCAGTTTTACCTACTTCATTTGTTCGGATTTTTCTAAAGTTCGGTCCCTCCTGCTCTCTCTTGGGTGTCGGCCCATAAGAGGCAGCGGCCATCTTGTGTTGGTGCAGGATAGTGAGACAGTGACTCGTGGTGCAGTGTAGTGCAATAGTCGGTCCCTCCTGCTTCCTCTTGCGCGGTCGTCCATAAGGGGCGGCGGCCATCTTTGGATTTGTACCGCGAAGAGGAGGACGGAAATCAGTGACAGTGACACTTGTGCGAGTTTGACGCTTACCCGACAGTTGACAGCTGACAGCTGTCATCTCGAGGGCCCAGTGACAGTGACACTTTGTGACGTTTTGTGTTCGTGTTTTTCGCGTCGGCTGACGGCTGACAGCGGAAGGCTGACTTCTGACATCTGACAGCTGACAAATGACAGTGACAGTGACAGTCGACGGGATCCGGTGACAGGTGACAGCAGCGGGGCTGTTCACGGAGCTGGTGTCGTGACATAGTTCACGAAGTACGTCTCGAATTGCTCCAAAACTTTGGCAGACCTCTGTTCGTGCATTGGCGCACTGCATACTACTTATACGGGAGCAGAGCTTTATGCCATCGGTGCCTGAGAGCTAAGTGCAAACTTTTAAATTTTTTTTTTTTTTTTTTTTTGTGCTCTTTTGTAACCCGTGTGTGACTGAATTAGAGGCCCCCTGACCTCCCCCCCCTGGATATTCGGTAATACCCCCCCCCCCCAAACTTTTGACATTCATTAATCTCGGCGAACAGTGGAATAGGGTAGTTGGCGCCCCACCAGGCGAACCCCCCCGCTCCGGGATGGAGGACGACGACCCGGATCGCCAGGAGCGGTACGAGGAGGCGTACCACAGCGAAGGCTCGACGCGCACCGGCACAGCATTCAGGCCTCGCAATTCGTTGCTCAGGTCCCGGCCTCACAGTACGCCTCGCCGTACGGAACCCCCCCCCCCTCCCAACCACCATCGGATGCCCCCGTGGCCCCCACGGCCTCTACAGCCAAGCGCCCCCTTACATCACCCGAAGACACCCAGGAGCACGCCCGCAGGAAAACTACCCGCAGACCCGCCCCACTCGCAGACCAGCCGACGCTGGCTATCCCTCCCGCCTCCACGGCCCTATCTACATCGGCCCCTCCGTCTACACCAGTGACGCCAGGGATGAACCTCAAGTCGGCGGACTATGTCGAATTGGCGGACTACGCGGGCATGGCTACGGTCGGCATCATGGATACGGTTCGGTCCAAAACATCGAAGCTGAACAAGGACGAGATAGCCGTGATCGGGCAGCACGTGGCCATGGCGGGTTCGCTAATAACCACCCTCATCGCACGGCTGGCAGCTGCGGAGCAGCGTGCCGTGGTGGCTGAGGAGCGCATGAATTCTCAAGACCAACCAGGACCCCGTTATGGCACCAAGTCTGCGGCACCCGCCACGCACTCGTACGCCAGCATGCTGAAACTAGGCCGGCATGAAGAGCCGAAGGAAATCCCGACGCGCCCGGGTCCGGTCATTGCGGTCTACCCTGCCGAAGACCAACGGGATGTCTTTAAAACTGCAGCCGAGACCAAGGTCGCGCTTAAGCTGGCCGTAAAGCCAGCGGAGATTGGTGTCCGTATACACGGAATGCGGCCGTGCGGTAACAGTGGGGTTATAATCCAGACGGGGTCGACCTCTGCGGCGGAAGCACTAAAAAAAGCTATCCCTCCCACTCTACGCGTCGAGGAGCCGAAGGATCGGCAGCCCCTGATCTCCCTGACTGGGCAGACGGCGAGCAGGATTTTGAGACGCTACGAAAGGAACTGTGGGAGCAGAACCTGCACGACAGCGCATGGACCGAGGAAGCACTTGGGAAGCAGTTACGAGGACTGTACCGCCGTAGCCGACGTAACGGCAGGTGCATGTGGGTATGCCAGGCAAGCTCCGCCCTTCGCAAAGCCCTGGTCGACATGGGACGAGCCTACATAGGATGGGAGGTGGTTGAAATTAATGACTTCGTGGGTGTCACGTGCTGCCGCAAGTGTCAGCAGTACGGGCACCCAGAGAAGTACTGCCGCGCCAAGGTGACCACCTGCGGACTCTGCGGCGACGACGGCCACAAGAACGAGGAATGCCAGACGGAGAGGAGGTGCTGTGCCACCTGTAAGAAGTTCGGGCGGAAGGGTGCATCGGACCACTCCACCAACTCCCGAGACTGTCCAGCCAGGAGATACGCCGAAGAACGGGAACTAACACGAATTAATTATGGCTAGACAACCCGTAGGAACACTCAGGATTGGACAGCTGAACCTGCAGGGCGCAGCTGACGCCACCGCGGAGCTCCCGCTAATAGCCAGGGAATGGGACCTGGACCTGATCCTGGTGCAGGATCCGTACGTGTCCGGGGATCCTGCCCGGTGTGTCGCCCAGACTCTACAGCTGCCGGACGGCAAGGACAGCATGGCCGCCATTTTCTCACCGCGCCTAGATACTACGATCTGCATCCTCAACTAACACGAATTAATTATGGCTAGACAACCCGTAGGAACACTCAGGATTGGACAGCTGAACCTGCAGGGCGCAGCTGACGCCACCGCGGAGCTCCCGCTAATAGCCAGGGAATGGGACCTGGACCTGATCCTGGTGCAGGATCCGTACGTGTCCGGGGATCCTGCCCGGTGTGTCGCCCAGACTCTACTGCTGCCGGACGGCAAGGACAGCATGGCCGCCATTTTCTCACCGCGCCTAGATACTACGATCTGCATCCTCTCGCACCTGTCGAATAGCCACTGCATCGCGGCGAACATCGGGTTTGGCCACGGACACGGGATCACGGTCGTGAGCGCCTATTTTCAGCACTCGCAGCAGGCAGGCCCTCACCTGGAACAACTAGGACGGATCCTGGACCGAACGCGCGGGAACAACGTAATAATCTGTGCCGACCTCAACACTCACTCACCGCTGTGGCACTCCCAGCCACGGCACTACTCAGGGAGAGGGCATGAGGTCAACCGCCGACGGGAGGAGGTAGAGGCCTTCATTGCCAGCCGCAACCTCACCATCCACAACCGAGAGGGACAACCCCCCACCTTCTCCACCGTCAACGGGGAATCTTACATTGACGTTACCCTGTCTACTCGTGGTGCTGAGATATCTGACTGGAGAGTCTGCCCGAATGCCAGCTCCTCAGACCACAGGCTGATAGTGGCCACCATCACCGCCGGCCACACACACCACCAGCCGCCACCACATGCGGCACTGTCGGGAGAACCAAAGAGGTTTCGGGAGCGCGGTGCAAACTGGGAACTCTTCCAAACTCGGGTCCACGAGCTGGTGGGTCGGCTTGACTGGACACGGGGGGCAGATAGGGTCTGCTCCGACTTCACTAGCCTAGTGGGGTGTGCGGCGGAGGCCGCACTGGGCTCAGTCAATAGCAGGAAACGAGCCAAGGGCCACGAATGGTGGACCCCGGCTCTCGACGTGGCGCGCAAGGCGCACAACAAAGCGCGCCGGGCCTGGCAAACAGCCAGGAAGCGCGACCTACCCGAGGCCCTTCTGGCCTCGGCTAAATCGAGTGTAAGCGAGCACCGGCGCCGCTATAGGCAACTAATGGAGAAAGCGCAAACCGACTTTTTTAGGGATCTGGCCGACTCTGGCAACTCGGACCCATGGGGGCTCGCTTATCGGGCGGCGACCGGCAGACACCGTCCTGCACCAAACATCATCAATGCGGTTAAGTACTTAGAGGAACTCCCGGGGGACGTGGGGGCCGCCATGACCAACCTTGTCTACTCCTTGTGCCCGGACGACAATGTCTCCATAGATACAACTTACCATCGACAGGTTAGGGTCCTGGCGGCCTGCACCCCCTCGGGCCGGGACGCGCTTCCTCTGTCACGTCAGGAGGTGTGGGAGCTAGTCAAGAATCTTCCTAACACTGCTCCGGGAATCGATGGAATTTCTGCCCGCATGGTCAAACATGTTTGACCATGCGGGCACGCAGCTAGCTCCGAGCTCACGCGAATTTTCGGCCTTTGCGTTGAGGAGGGCACTTTTCCGGGTGCGTGGAAGGACGGCCGGCTTGCGGTACTTCCGAAAGGAAATGGTAAGCCGCTGTCCGATCCCAAAGCGTACCGCCCCATCACGCTACTTCCCGTTCTGGGCAAAATCCTGGAGCGGGTAATGCTCAAGTGTGCGCCGAGCATCCAGCGCAATCAATCTCCCTGCCAGCACGGATTCACAACAGGTCGTTCGACTCTTACGGCTCTCCAGTCCATTCAGGACACAGCCAAAAATAGCACAAGCAAATACGTTCAGGCTGTCTTCCTGGACATTTCGGGGGCGTTCGACAACGCATGGTGGCCAATGATACTCCTAAAGGCAAAGAATGGGGGATGCCCACCCAATGTATACCGCATGCTCATTTCGTATTTCTCGCATCGGAGGGTTGGCCTTTTCGTAGGGGACAGGGCCGTGTGGAAGACATCCACAATGGGCTGCCCGCAGGGCTCGGTGTTGGGCCCAACCCTCTGGAACGTCTTAATGGACGACCTGTTTCGGCTCCCATACCCAGACGGAGTCAAACTGGTCGCCTACGCTGATGATGTTACGATCCTCATCGAGTCCAATTCACGCGCCGGCGTCGAGGCATCGGCCTCACGTGCCATGGTCCTGATATCGGAATGGGGTGAGCGCAATCGCCTTGGCTTCTCTCCCTCCAAGTCATTCTCTATGACCATGAAGGGAAAGATGCCAGGCCGCCCCCCGACGATCAGGCTCGATGGGGTCTCAGTCAAAAGCGTACAGTCGACCAGGGTTCTGGGTGTGGTACTCGACTCAGGCCTCAGCTTCAGGGAGCATGCGGTATCCATTGGGGAGAGAGCCGCCGCGGCCCTTGGTAGGATGGCTCGCGTCTCCACCGCCTCCTGGGGCCTTCGTTACCGAGCCCTTAAGCTCCTGTACCAGGGCACCTACTCCGCGATTGTCACGTACGCGGCAGGTTGCTGGTGGAGGCGCGTGTCAGCCTATGTGGTTCGCGGCGCTCTGCTTAGGACGCAACGCCCAGCATTAATATTGCTAACCAAATGTTACCGGTCGGTTAGCTCCGCAGCTCTGCCGGTGCTGGCGGGGGTCCTACCCGCTGACTTAGCGGTGATACGTGCTGGAAGGATAGATGATATCCGTCACCTCAACCGGGACGAGTTCACAACGGGAAGGAAACAAATTTCGGAGGAGACGGTTGCCTCATGGCAGCTGAGATGGGAAGAGGAGGATAAGGGTAGGGACCTCCATCGGTTCTTCCCGGACGTATTGGCTCGCCTAAAAGCTACATGGGTCGAGCCTGACTATAAAGTCTCACAGCTTCTGACAGGACACGGAGCATTTAGGAAAAGGCTGCATGACATGGCGCTGGTGCGGTCGCCGGCGTGCACCTGGGACGCGGAAGTCGAGGAGACCTTGGACCACGTCCTGTGGAACTGCCCCCTCTACAGTGATGACCGGGAACGCCTGCTCGATGCGATCACGAGGGAAGAGGAGGGACCGGTGTACTATCGCGACCTCGTCTCCTCGGAGGCAAACTTCCGGCAGTTTCGATCCTTTGCGTACAAGTGGCACGCGCGTCGTAGCCAAATTGACGACAACCTGGTGGCGTAATTACCAACATAGGACCCGAGCGGGCGGCGAAGCCGTACTGTGTTGTGGGCCGCAACTGCGGCATCTCGCTTGTAGCCGCCCCTGAATGGGGAGAGGGCCGGGACAAAAATTTGTGGGAGTCAAGATCGTGCGCGCCCGAAAGAGCCTTCGCAAGTAAGGCGCGCACCTCCTGTGATTCGGTCTTAATAGCCAAGAGGCTGGGAAGACCATGGGCAGGAGGAGGGTACCTACTAACAACTAAAAACCACCAGCACTAAACCGACTTTGACGGGACTTTCACTGGCAGATAGGTAATATTATAAGGCGTAACATAGACTACTTTTATTTTAGAAAAAGAATTAGGGTTCTGCGCAAAAAAAAACCTTAAAATCTAAATCCAGCTAAACGCCCGCGTGCGAAGTCGCAGGCAAAGCGAGTCCCATATACAAACAGTAAAAAAACTCCTCTCAGTCTCGCCTCTAACCGGCGCGTGTTCAAGAGCGAGTTAATTTTGTGGGTTAGCAGGGCGGCGCCTAATTATACAGGGTACGGCTTCGTTTAGACATAGACAAAACTTCAGCTGATGGTGATAGCGGATAATGTGGGTATGTATTGTTTTTATTTGGGCATATTCTTGGCACGGAGTTCAGTAATGATACGAACAGAGATTAATTTAAAACTAAGCTCCGTTATTACGTTTTATTCAATTTATTTCAAGGAGCAAAACATGAAGACCCACTGCAGTTAATTTGAATGCAATTATTTTGACTGGTTATCGGATTTCAACAGTTTTTTTTTTTAGCGATCACAGCAGTTAACCAGTTACTACAAAAAATATATGACACATATTCACGTAAAACACGTCCGTGTCCAGGACTCAACCAATCCCCAATTTTTTATTGTAGATTGTGGGTAAGCTACTCCAGTGGGCCTTCCATAACGTGTTATAAGCATGCGTTTACCGGGCGGGAAAGAGAGATAAAACTATTTAGGGTGTATAGTTCCATCGCATACAACGTATATAATATAGCATCCCTCTTTCTCGCGCGGGAAAACGAACACTTCAACGCTTAGCAAGTCATTGTAGGCCCACCGTAGATAACTAGAATGTACAGTGCTACGTTCTATAGCAAATTTACATTGTTCAAAGTCCAAACAAACATCCCCGATAGCATTCCCTTGTACCAATATTGTAACGCACCTCGCAGTTTCATAGGGGTTCAGTTACACTGAAGTAAACACTGGAAATGAATAGCTTAGTGTTTATACGTATGTATCTCGAAATAGACTTACAATCCTCCGAATATTAAAACTGAGAAAGTTTGTAAGTTTATTTATTACTGAATCACGCAAAAATCAAGGGAATGAGAGTAGGGGAGCTGTCCCCGAGATCCAAAGTACAAGTATTGGATGCGACCGGGACTAAGGCTGTGGTGATGAAGAGACTCGAGAGAGTCTCTTGATCACCACATGATGATGACTGATGAGAAAGATAAATATATATGGGGCTACTGATAAATAGGAAAAAGAGGTTAGGAATAAGAATAAGGAATACAGGTATATAAAGGATTAAAACGTTTAACTTTTTAATATTGATAAGTAATGTTTCAGTAAATCTTCGATACTTATTGCATTGTTTTTATTCTCAAGAACTTTCTGAAAAAACAAGCATATCGCGTTATTGATACTTTGTCTCTTGATTATGAAAGTAGAACTTCCGCCAATTGTAGCGTAGACCCAACCTACGCTACAATTTCCGGAATTGCCGTCACGGATCTTCCACTTCGATCTCCAATACATATTATTGCATATTAAGAATAATAACAGGCAAACTACACGGAAGATCCGTCGCTGCGTCGCTCGCGACCCAATTTATATGCAATAGGGACGCGGAAATCCGCTACGGCACTAACGCCAAGTGTGGCCTACACCTTAGAAGACTAATGATTAAGAATTACTAGTATTCTCGCTAACCATTCCAAGTAAGTTTAATTCTTATGCTAAAGCGTATTACTCAAATTTAATGATAAGTCGTAGTGAAATCCGCTCCAGACATTAAACTTCGCGAAAGTTAATACAAACAAATTTAAGGAGATTCACCTTTTTTATATTACTACTTCATGCGAACACCACTCGGCCCACCTGATGGCAAGCGGTTACCGTAGCCTGTAATCGCTAGTTACACTAGAGATGTCACTGACGCGTGATTACCTGCAAAGGGAGAGGAAACAGGGGTTTCGAATAAAGGAAAACTGGGGAGGTAAGAACTCCTGAGTTCACAAACAGCTACCTGTTGATATTAAATGAGAGGATCGCTCAAACCGGCTTATTTGCACCAGATAACACGCGTCTAATGGATGACATGTACCCTGTATCGCACTGTACCGTTCAAATTGTACAGATAAATCGATGCGTGCGTGATAAAACCTGTACAGTTTTTAGGTTTTTCCAAGCACACGCTATTTACTTATCGGTGCAGCTTAAACGGTACGATCGTAACGATTTCTCATGGCGTGTGGTGACACTCATTATACCGTCATGGTACACGTATATAAAACTTCATACCTTTTTTTTCGTGCGGAAATCCCTTCGGTACCCCCCTGCCGGCCAGCGGGGTCGGTTATGTCGGGCTTGAACCGACTAAAACCGCACGCCGTCTCAGGTCTTAATACGCCGGGGTGTAAGGTTGCCCATAGAGCATATCCCTCGCACCCCGACTGACCCTGGTCCATCTCCGGTTTAGCAGGTAAAGGTAACTGCCTCCGGGTTGCATTGGCTGTGGTCCCAGTCAGTCAGTTTGTGACCACAGCTAGACTACATAAAACCTGTAACGCATAACTGTAACTTAAACAAGTATAGTTAAAGTTTAGTTTAGCTCTACCATATTGATATCCCTTTGTGAAGTGTGATTTGTGATATTACAAGTTGTGAAAATCGCAGTCCCCGCTTAAATCGAAAACCATCACACATATTGACATAAAAGTTATTTGCTTATAGCTATGTATACGAAGCGTAGCGCGTCCTAATCGTAACCGAACCGTCTTTCCAGACACTGCCTTAGCATAAATAGTACAGTTTTGTTTAGATTCAACCCACACGTTTTTATAAGATTACAAATATTTAGACTCACCAACTGGCACAAGCTGCTCACAGGAATATATCACCTGGAAAAATACAAAACAGTTAAGATGAATCATTCGAAAAGGTAGGATATTAGATATTGACCCAGTGAAGTAAAATGACCAAATTTCTCTCGTAGAAAATACTCTTTTTTACTACTCCCACAGGAGGGTCTGTGGGAGTGTTACTCTTTTTTTGTCGTTCTCTAATTTAATCCTTGTGTTTGCATGTTTCTTTTTATCTTTGCCTTCAAATCTATACAAATAAATAAAATTAAAGTGTATGTTTGTAATATTCAAATAACAGATTTTTAGTGATTGCACATGAATGTATACACGATACTTATAACAAAAATACATTTAATAAAAAAAATATCTGTCGTCTTCCTGTCTATTTGAAAGAGGTAATCTCTGGAACGGCTGGACCGATTTTGACGGGACTTTCATTGGCAGCTAGGTAATGTTATAATGGTATAGGTAATATCATAATACGTAAGATAGGATACTTAAATTTTTTTTTTTAATAGTGTTCCGCGCAAAAGAACTAAAACCCTAAAAATTGAAATCCACGCGTACGAAGTCGCGGGCAGAGCTAGTGTATTATGATAACTACTAGACAAGCTGTTTAAAACAAAAATTATGTCACGGTTCCTGGGTGAGGAGGGAACGAATTTTAAATTTCGAATCTGGAACGGGACGAAGAAACTAAATTAAATGAGTTAATTAATTTTGACGACTTTTCGTTATAGAGGATCAGAAAATTTTTCCCTAAGTGTTTTAAATTAATCTTCATGGATACTTATTTCCAAGAAAAAGGAAATTTTATTTATTTCTAGCCTTTTAGGTACTCCATGAGCGCAGGCCTGGGGGTGGCGGGTGAGGCCGCCTGTCACCCCAGCAGAAGCAGGCTGGGACGGTGGGGCGACTAGCACCCCTCCCCCAAACCGGGGCAAGACGGGGACACCGTGGTTCCCAAACCCGACGGGGCCATCTCGAAACCGGAGATGGCCCAGGGTCAGTCGGGGTGCGAGGGATATGCTCTATGGGCAACCTTACACCCCGGCGTCTGTAGACCCGAGACGGCGTGCGGTTTTAGTTGGTTCAAGCCCGACATAACCGCATCCGAACCGGTATCCGAAGGGATTTCCGCACGAAAAATTTTGTGGCGATTCCTGTTTCCGCCAATAACTCAACACGGGTTATAAAGTTTCGGCCTGTGGCTAAGTACCTAACTAAGGATCAAAGCTTCGTGAGTGTACAGGAGAAGAGTACGATAAGGAATAAAGGCTGAGTGTCAAGTAGTATGTAAGTACCTGAAAATCATGTTTTAATATTGTTTGTTTAAAATCCAGTCAAAACGCCACGTTATGTCATCTGAGAGTGCGTGACGTCATTAATTGTGGTCATAACAAAATACCTACATGAGTATAAGTTCGCGAAACTTTTCGTGGAGTAGATTCTACATTTGTTGTTATGGAACTGACCAAAATAATTGGTGTCAAGAAGCTCAATGTACGAACACATCAGTAATGCAGATATAAAAAAATGGTTTGATTTAGCGAGAAGACTGTGCGACGAAATGTCTGTAAATTTACTTTTGAGAATTAAGGTCATTTTGACGTAAGTGTACAGGAACTTCATACTACAAATAAATAGAATAAAATTTGCTTAAATTAATTTGTAGTAAATATACATTGTGTTCTTTGAAGTTAATTCTTTTTAGGATAACATACCTACTCACATCACATCGTCAGCCAACAGAATTTCCCCATTACCCTATAACCAAGCAGCGAAGGAAATAGCACACAGACTTTTCCGGTCCAACTGCCACCAGACGCGAATATTCATAAAAGAAATAGCGGTGTATGTATGCGATGTCGTATTGTATTAAAACTTTCAGCTAGAGTGAAAAACGAGGGAATATGCTAGTATTTTCTATGAATCTGTAATTACGGTATAATATACCAGAAAATAAGTATTTTTCTAAGCTTTTGCGTGAATAAAATTGCCATTGATTAATTTTAATATTTGATTAAAAATAAAAAATGAAATTCTCCCAGATGTCACTTAGCCGCCTTTTAAGCGGGGAGGACGGCGCGCCTGTATGGACCGCGGACCGTGGACCTGTATGGCTGCGGCGGCTGTATGGACGTAGTCATGACGCAGGCTCGCCTCTTTGGGTTGGGAGGGCACTCGGCAGTCGCTCCCAGAAAAGTAAGTAAATGAATAAATAATAATAAGCAGACCCTGGACTCCTAAGGGCAAACTTTGGATGCAATTGGTGAATGCATTGCAATGCTATAAGGATGATGATGAATGGACCCTTCTGTAGACACAAAAGGGTAATTTTTACCAGGTTTTTATCGTCATTGTAAAAACGGTGTTGGTAGCGTCACTGCTATGGGAAAACGCACACCCCTAACCAGTTGCAATTTGTTTTTCTCTTTTTGGAAAGCGATTCATCTTCATCCAGGATATTCAATGTGAACATTTCTACCACATATACTGCCAGTGGGGACGCCGTTTGACCAAACGCGTGATCAGCCCTTCTATGTGGGGCCATTTCACCCATTTCCCCTATAACGACTTTCATACATATTCATATGGCAACCGGGACCGACATCTTAACGTGCTCTCCGAGGCACGACCAGACCAATGCAAATACTCATATTCATGCATACAAATATTTGCACTGAGTGGGGATCGAACCCGCGCCTCCTGCGTAGCGGCCGCTTTCAATACCGCCACGCCACGGAGGCTGTCCTGAACATTTCTACCATAGTAACTACTAGACTGAGTAGGAAACATTGTGATATTGTCGAAAGTTTACACAACGGATTCAACAGATTCTATCAACATTTCTTTTGTGTTATTTTACTATTTAAATTGATAGCAAAGTTTCAGTTAATGTTTTTATATAACTTCAATGATTTAGTTAAACCGTATACCGCGAGCTAGTTGTACTGAAATGGTCAGTTTATGTAACATTGTGGTAATTCTACAGATTTCATTCTATTAACCTGTGTCTAAAGTATTTCATGAAACCTGTTGAACTTCATTGCAATTAATAATTTGAATTTATATGAGCTATGATCAGAATTATTCATTTATATCTTGCTGTTTCACCTGATAAGGCTTCTTGATAATACTACTCTAAAGATAGTGTTCATAAACGCATAGATTGTAAGAGTATTGTATTTTAATATTACAATGACAACTAATTTTTTGGCTAGTCGGAGGGCAAGTTCATTTCCTCTTCATCTGACCACCTTTCCCAGTTCCATCCAAAGCTTGTGCTTTGGAGCCCAAAATTGGCTCTCTTACAACCCCAATTTTTTTTTTTACAGGACTCAATGCCATCTGACCACTGAATTCCAAAAGGAAAGATCTGACCCAGAACCTCATTCATCAAACTATGCTGCAAACAATCCAAATTTAAAATATGTAGGTAATTTAAGATATGTAGGTACTCACTTCTATCAAGCAGCTTTATAAAAACCACGGAGTACAAGTTCCACAATCTATAACCAAACATAAAAATGACAAAACTCACCAATTATAATAATTAAAAGTTACTCACATGTAAATAAACTTACTATCAGTCAGTCACTTTATCAATTAAGTGATTATCAATATACAGCCTTCTTTATATAATTTATAGTTTTAAATCATCATGCATGACAATCATGTCCCTAAACCAGTGTAGGTTAAGTTTTATATATTTTTGATAGTATCAAAGGTCTATAGTATATCCTGAAGCCCATCGAATAAACTTCTATCTTTCCTCAAGTCTCTAAATAAATTATTGAAATGAAAGTTAAGAATCTTAAAATGATAATAGATTGTAACTACATAGGCCACTTTTTCCCAATTTAAGTATACCACTGTGTTTCTTTATTTCCAACACTCTTATGTAGACTGTAAAGATACTTGAGTGAAAATTTCGATACTTTCATATAACTAGTCATACATAAATGCATTGCAAAATGAGGAGTTTAAATACATCCCTAAACTGGAGAAATGTTATTGTAATTTATCAATTTAAACTTACAGATGAATATAATGCGAATCTTTCATTATTTGAATGCTATGATAGATTCAATCAAGTTATGGAAACGGTGATTAAGTAGATGTTTATAGTAGCAATATAGGTATCTATTTTGTATAATATCTGTATAAAATAGAGTCAGCAATTAATACTCATTATTAATATCATTCCAACTACTATTCGAGAGCAATTGACTCTGATTATCCAGCACTGCATAGCATGCTAGGAAAACCGGTCGCGAATGTTACCTTTCTACTTCTTACTAGGTAAACGTCAAAAAAGTCAACATACAAGTTCTAATAGGAATATAGCCAACGATATGATGCTAGTTATTTAATTATTAAACATCTGAATGTGTTAGCAAACGAATATAAACGACTAAAACAATGAATTTCAGGCGGTAGAAAATTACTCTGGTAGAGAAACAACAAACCTATTGCAAAATTTAAATATATACCTAAATATCTACCTCTATAAAATAACACTTTATTCGCACTATTTAAGTATACTGTTTTCACTAAGCAACACTGGAATATTAATTTTACTACGATAAACAAAAGTTTATTGCACTTTAATATAATTATTGACACCCTTAGGAACATAGACAAAATTTAGTTTTTAAATCTGGGTCATCTTAGCTCGGCGGGCATATCAAGTTAAGTCTCGTCTCGACAGTCATTATTTCACTTTCATCACAAATATCTTTATTTTCAAGAAAAATACTTAAAAAGCTACTTTATGCCTACACGTTAACAATAATAATTTTAATAGTTTTAAGTTTTTAATTTAGTTAAAATGAAAAGTAAAAAAATATTTGCTTATGATTGTCCTTGTGTTGCCAGAAAAGTGTATTTATGTTTTATCTAAACTCCACGCGATTCAATTTTCTTGCTGATCAAATCGTGCCGAGTCAATGGAAATTGGCAAATCTGATTGGGCAATCGAATTGTATGGTGTGGAATTAGTTAAGACTTCACAAAAGTAAGGATCAAATTAATTTTCTGAATAGAAAACCGAGCAACAAATACCAAACATTGCCAGAAGCGTGCTCCCGAAACGTATCTAAATTTACAGATGATTTGATGTCATTACTGTCAAACAGACATCTAAAACCCTTTGCTTCCAAAAGACGTATTTGCGTAGCAAATTACAGTGCAATAAACTACGAGTGTGTTAATATTTTCATTGAAAAATATCGCTATGGTGCCCAATCTGTGATATTGCTATTACCGTGCAGGACGTAGTGTTGTTACATCACTGTGTTTTACTGACAATAAAGTGTAACAAAGTACAATGAGTGAACCAAATACACAATTCGATACTAACTTCTTATCCAACACGGCTATGACACAAGGGCAATCACCTTTGCCTGGATTTGTCCCGAATACGCAAATGCCGTCCACCTCTGCTGGTCTGTCTAACTTACCTCCTCCTTTACCCCCTAGACTGGACATGTCTCAACAAAACGCTATGGCACCGAGTTACGGTTATGGTGCAATGGGTGGATATGGAGGAATGGGTGGATACGGTGGAATGGGTGGTTATGGTGCAATGGGTGGATATGGCATGGGTATGGGTATGGGTGGATATGGAGGTATGGGAGGAATGTATGGAGGATACAACAGATACGGCGTTGGTTCACCAATGCATGGAGATATTGAAAGCAGGTAAGTAATATAGTAGCATTCAATCTGAATAATGAGTCTATAGGCAGACTATAAATGCAATTAAATGTACGGGCAACAGCTAATATTTTATAATTAAAGGGATGGGTGATGAAATATTAGAGTCAGGCTTTCAAAAATGTTGAAAGTAAAGGCTCCATTATTATTTTTTTTCAGATTGTTAATTTTGATCAGTACAATGCTCCAATAGTTTAAAAAAATGTTAATAGTAGGTGATCCTATTAAGAAATAACTAACCTCATCCGTCATTTGACTATCACAAGGATTGTAATTTTAGATAATGTATACATTGACATAGCTTGCCTAGCTGACTTGCCTACCGATGCTGTTATTGTTGACATTGACATGTACAGTAATCATAACTTAATTAACTTGAAATATGGGTAATGTGGATAAACAGACGAAATACATTTTCTTTTGAAAATAAATTCATGCGGTGCATTTTTTTTATATTTATTCCATCAAATTGACTGCACCCCGCCTGATGGTAAGCTGAGGTGAAGTCCAAAAAGCAGTGGCCACCATTTCCAGAGATTGTGCCTAGAATGGTGGCCCCTACCTAGACGGCGTCAACAGATGTTTTTTCACGCCCCGCTTAAAGAGCCCAGGATTGTAGATAGAAGGGAACATGTGTGTGGGTAAAGCGTCCCACTGCTTTATGGTTCGACAAAAAAGGAGTCAACAAACCGCTTGGTTCATAATGGTATCGATTGCACTGTATGAGGATAACACCTAAGTCCTGCACGTGTCGTTCGGGACAAGAAGGGAGAAGGAGGAATCAATTGGAATAGCTTATCGGAACATTCACCATGGTATATGCGATAGAATACTGCCAAGGAGGCTATATCTCTACACAGCTGCAGAGGCTCTAGAGTACTGGTGACCTCAGGATTATTAGTGATCCGGACTGCCCGTCGCTGCAATCTATCGAGAGTGTCTAACAAGTACTGAGCGGAGCCATCCCACAGGTGAGAACAGTATTCCACGCAGGGTCGACCCTGAGTCTTATATAAAAGACACCACTGCCCCGGCGTGAAAAACCGCCTCACCCTGTTCAGCACTCCGAGTTTGCGTGAAGCTGTTTTAATAACGCTCTCGATGTAATTTTTGTTGTTAAGTTTGCAGCGATTGTCCATACCGAGCATGTTGGTACTGTCCTGTACTGGTAGTGGTGTGTTCCGAAGAGTTGGAAGGGGAAGGAAAGGAGATAACTTTGCTGTAAACGCGTATGCCTGTGTTTTCTTGCATTGAACTCGACCAGGTTCTCAGATTGGGAATTCTCCCCATTCCCCACTGGGAAATGTGGTTGAAAATTCCCCATTGGGAAATGTGGTTGAAAATTCCCCATTGGGAAATGTGGTCTAGGTCCCGATCGAGCTCAATGACAAGTTGCCGTCTTCGCTCCTCAATGTCAGGCTGCTTGGCCGCTGAATTTCCGAGATAACGCCCATGCAAAGTACTGTCATCTGCATAGCAATGCATGCTGCCCACGGACAGCACATCATTGATATGCAGAAGAAAGAGAGTGGGAGATAAGACGGACCCCTGAGGCACACCAGCATTAACCTGCATGAACTCAGAAGCCCTGCCGTCACAAAGGACTCGGATGCTGCGCTCATGCAGAAAACTGGCAACCCAGCTGCACAGTCGAGATGGCAGGCGGGAGCTTGGCAAGAAGCGAACTGTGCCAGACCCTTTTTTTTTTTTTTTCGTGCGGAAATCCCCTCGGATACCCCCCCGCCGGCCAGCGGGGGCGGTTATGTCGGGCTTGAACCGACTAAAACCGCACGCCGTCTCGGGTCTGCAGACGCCGGGGTGTAAGGTTGCCCATAGAGCATATCCCTCGCACCCCGACTGACCCTGGGCCATCTCCGGTTTCGAGATGGCCCCCTCGGGTTTGGGAACCACGGTGTCCCCGTCTTGCCCCGGTTTGGGGGAGGGGCGCTAGTCGCCCCGCCGTCCCGGCCTGCTTCTGCTGGGATGACAGGCGGCCTCACCTGCCACCCCCAGGCCTGCGCTCATGGAGGACGGAGGTCGTTAAGCGACCTCCGGCGCCTGAGTTGCCTGCGACGCGAGGCGAGCGTGTTGCGGGCTCGGCGGGCCGGGAGGGTTCTGAACCTCTCCCGGGCGCGCTCCGCCATACTGTGCCAGACCCTATCGAAAGATGTCAAGGCTGATAACCAGTGACTCGCCATGCTTATCCATAGCCTCACCCCAGAGATGTGACGTACGCCAGAAGATCACCCGTTGACCGTTTTGGCCTAAACCCATATTGCCGGTCTTTAATTATGGAGGTAACGCATGAGCTGTGCGTTAATAATATGTTCAAACACCTTGCTGAGAACTGAAGTGACAGCTATGGGTCGATAGTTGCCCGGATCGGACCGATCTCCTTTTTTGGGGACCGGTTGTACATTCGCCTCTTTTCAAGCCCCCGGGACCAATCCCGAGGAATAAGGCGAAACAGCCGCGTCAGCGTTGGAGCTAACTCCGCTGCGCATTTTTTAAGTACCACCGCTGGGATATCACCAGGGCCACTGGCTTTCCCGACGTCGAGTTACTGTAGTGCAGCGCGAACGTCGCATTGCCTGATACGGATATCAGGCATTGAGTGGTCACAAGTGACCGGTGTTGGCGGCTGCAAGCCAAAGTCATCGATTCGGGAGTTAGCCGCAAAGAGGTTAACCAGCATATCTGCTTGCTCTTGCGGCTCGTGAGCCAGTGAACCGTCACAGTAACGCAGCGGGGGCAGCGAAGGCTGGCAGAAGTTGGATTGCACGGCTTTGGCCAGTCGCCAGTACCCACGGCTACCCGCGGGATGTGACATGAGTTGCTGACCAAGCCGTGCTATGCTCTGGCGTATGCCCTCTTGCAGTCCTTAGTGGCCTTGTTATACGCCGCCTTGAGGTTCCCCGCATTCGGATCGCACTCGACTCGTGCCCTAGTCCACGCGCGGTCCGCCGACTGTTTTCGTTGAACAGCATCAGCGCACTCGCACCCAAACCAAGGCCGAGTTCTGCGGGCACTGGTGACCTCAGTGTGGGAAATATAATATACCATAGCCAAGCATTGTAATAAGTAAATAAATAATCTATAAACAGTTAAAATAAATATATAAAACCAGATAAAATTATTATGGAAGAGAGGAATCTCCAAAACGGAGTCATTTTGTGTGAGTGGTGGTGGAGTCAAGCAACAGTCATTTTGACCGTTGCATGAATGGGCCGACTCGACTGGCGAAGCACCACTCTCTCACAGAATATCGACGCCAAGTAACAGTATTTGAACTGTTGCGTTCCGTTTGGTGAGTGAGAGTGCCGGAGCCCAAACTCCTTTCCCATCCCCTCCCAAACTCCTTTCCCATCCCCTTCCAAACTCCTTTCCCATCCCCTTTCCTTTACAGGGTCGGCAGTGCGAGTGTGGCGCCACTGGTGTTGCACACGTCCATAGGCCGCGGTAACCGCTTCCCATCAGGTGGGCCGTGTGCTTGTCTGCCACCTTAGTGGTATAAAAAAAAACACAGCAGTTTGAATTGAAAGCCACAGTTTACCTTGGGAATAACCAATTGTTTAAAATACCTCTCACTGGGTGCGAAAATGAAATACATTTTTTTATGATTATAGGAATAAAAAAATGTGCTCAATGTACTGCTTGCTAGGAATTAATCTCGATTTTTCTTCATAAATCAACCAATTATAATTTAATAATTGTAAATGTAAACGCTGTTCAGACATTTTGCATGTAAGAGTAACACACGACCATACATCAATCCATCCATCCCTACAAACTTTTATATTCATCATATTAGTAGGAAGTAGAATAGTAATAAGGAACATTGAAATAAAACTATTTTTAACGGATTCTATCGCGGTTTATTTGATGTTATTTTATATTTTAGATTGAACCCGACGTTTCGGTTGCTTTTCAGCAGCCATGGTCACGGGTAGACTAAAGATGGTTGTTGTCTTGAAGTTTGAAGTGAAAATATAAAATAACATCAAATAAACCGCGATAGAATCCGTTAAAAATAGTTTTATTTCAATGTGTGACATTCGCGTAAACTTCCGACAATACCAAGTAATAAGGAAGATAAAATCCAATAGCTGCCTTCAACAGTTTAATGTTTATTAGTTTTGTATGATATATTTTACCCGAATGTGCCAGTGAGGGTAATGTTTTAAGTGCCACTAATTTCAGTGCAAGTGTAAACTCAAACAATTTTTTTTAAATTTATTTATCTTAACCTAATGTACTTACCACTGAAGCTACTGGAACTTGTGTGCGGGACAATTATAATAAATAATTCACAAGTAATCCTAGAAGTCAGTCCTGCCTACTTACTGTTAAATATTTACCTACTAACAGGAAGTGTAAAATAATATATTTATATCATACAAAATATCATTAAATGACATTGTGACTGTGACTCATAGTTACAGGAGTATATGGGTGAACTTGTTAATTTCTTTTAATTTCATATTATTTTAAGAGTCGGCTTTTTTTAATTACGTATCTTGATCTATAATAGCATGAAAGACGCATTGTTTACTAAGAACTGGGAGACTCGTCATGTTTGTTTTGAGTTAGGTGAGCGTGAATACGTGTGCCCATCTCGAGGGTATAATCTTCTTCTTCTTCTTCTTCTTCTTATATATAAAAATGAATTGCTGGTCGTTAGTCTCGCTAAAACTCGAGAACGGCTGGACCGATTTGGCTCATTTTGGTCTTGAATTATTTGTGGAGGTCCAGAGAAGGTTTAAAAGGTGCTATCGATTGAGGCAGTACGAAGTCTGCCGGGGCAGCTAGTTTATAATATAATCATATCACATTAACTGATATCATTCTCCAATATATATTATTTGTGGAGGTCCAGAGAAGGTTTAAAAGGTGCTATCGATTGAGGCAGTACGAAGTCTGCCGGGGCAGCTAGTTTATAATATAATCATATCACATTAACTGATATCATTCTCCAATATATATTAATATCTGTTAATAGGTGACTTAATCTCGACACTTTCGTCCGAATATTTTTAAACAATTGCCTCTGTGAATAGCGAATGCAATTTTTGTTTTCATTTTAGGTTCATTCAGATGGCCGAAGAAAATACGCGGCCAACATTTGATTCGATACAAAGTCTCGTGCACGCCGTGGGCAGTGTCGCCATGATGTTGGAGAACACGTTCTTTGCTCTCACGAGCTCTTTCAGAGCTATATTGGGTAAGTTCTGTAACACTGATGATCGAGCGATTTCCCAGTTGCGTCCAAAGTTCATACTTCGGAGCACAAGGTTTTCTTATTGTTTTTGATGTTTATGTCGGCTTTTCCGAGATCGACTGCCGTCTGACCTCCCAACCCTGAGAGGAAGGCCTGCACCAGAGTCTCGTCTGTTGTTTAGTAGGTGCGCCGACTTGCAGATGAGGTTGACTTGGGTCTCAGGATGTTATTATGGCCCTCTACTCTACACCCATTATGAACTTAACAAAATTACATTTAAAATTGCCAAAAGAAATCTCGATGACGTAGCGGCATAATATCTAATTCATCGTATCAACGGCTTAAGAATAACACATACCTGATACTAAATGTTGTTCGTCGCCAGTTACAGTTGTAACGAGCACAGTGGACATAAGAACAAGATGCGACATGGTCTGAGAGAGAGCCACGCAATCGTAATGGCTTGCTACCATGATAATATAACCCCATTCTCTCGTATTTTCCTTGACGCACACCCAGGCATTTTAATGATTTCCGAAATAGTCTCGGCAGGTTTTCTGTTGGTCTAAGGAAATTCCTAGGAAAGTAGATAATTTAATGACTTTCAAATTAACCACTGGTGTTGGTGTCCAGGCGACAACTACCAGCCAAAACTAGATGTTTAACTGCTCACATTAAATTTGCTCTCTTGCCCGCTTTTGGGAATTATCTAAAGCAAGAGTAGCTGATGAAGATTCGGTAGTTGGACAGTGGGCGGAATCGAATACAGCTGCTGTATATGACTGGTCTCAGGTTAGAAAATCATTAGTATGATCACGGATTGTGCAAAAGTACGCGGCAATAACTCAATCTCTATCACGTGGGACCAAAATTTACAGCTACTGAAATGTGAATACTTAGGTTCAACTCTTTAATATTTAAGTACAACTCTACCTACCTCTTCAGGGATATACATGTAATTTTAACTATAAACTACAACTTCAATATCACTGCTTCGCGAAGCGTTAAGCTATTAAATAAATTAACAAAAACTAACCATTCTTACCATCGCGTAAAGCAATTATATTTTTAAGACAAACATTGTGTTCTTTTCTTGTTCGACCTCGTATTGTAGAAGTTATGTTCACAATAAACTGAAATACCTGTTTATACACTACAATTTCATTATACTTAATTATAACCTGATATGAAGAAATACGGCATAGTTCATTGCAGTGTCTTGAATCTTTATTAAAAAAATATATACCTAGAGTCATTGAGGTATGCAGATACAACATTTTTCCACTTGCTATAATCCTGGCATACGCTTTTCATTTCTTCAACTGTTATAATGTTCTCATACAAGTTCGCCGGTTGTGAGTAAAGTAGGTACCACGTAGCCTTTTCTTAAAATGTCGTATAAACGGCCGGGCTGCCCATTCATCCTCCAATATAAATGTCTTACGCCAAAACTCTACAGAAAGCCATCCTGAACGTAAGATTAGGCAGAGATTTGGCTCTCTTAAAAAAGTATCTATGACATTCATCATCATCATCATATCAGCCGTAGGAAGTCCACTGCTGAACATAGGCCTCCCCCATTGACTTCCATTTTGATCGGTCTGTAGCGGCCTGCATCCACCGAGTCCCTGCGCTCTTTACCATGTCATCCGTCCACCTTACGAGAGGCCTTACTACATCCTTTTTTTTTTTAGCGTGTGGTACCCCCCACATGCTTCACCCCATCGGTACCGACGATGGGGTGGGCGTGTCGGAATCGGACCGACTGAAACCACACGGTGTCCTCCCCAAGTGTCCGTTGCCGGGCACCCCGGGTAAGCCCTCGAAAGGATAACCCCAGGGTTATCGGCGGACTTTGGCCGCCACCGCGGCCTCGCCTGGTTGGCTGCTCAGACCGCAGCGTCGTGACATCTTTTTACCGGTTTTACTCCGGATTTCTTTCGGTAGGGTTTTAACCCTATGAGACCAGAAGGCGAGGATCCTTGCATCACTGTACCATTGGCGCGGGAGATAGAAGGGCAACGGAGGAGTGGAAAAAGCGACTAGGGGACCACGCGCAGGGCACGTCACTTCACAAATGTGGTGTTAAGACCCGTCATGAAGAACTGGCTCAAGTGGAGACATGGCAGCCTCTCCTACCGGCTGACACAGGTACTTACTGGACACGGCTGCTTCGGCAAGCATCTGTGTCGTTTAAGCCGGAAGCCAATGCCCGTCTTCCATCATTGCGGGGGCTGCCGCGAGGGTACCACGCTCCACACGCTAGTGGAGTGCCCTGCGTAGACGCATCAGCATCAGGACTTCGTGACACCCATCGGTGCGGGAAGCCTCTCGCTTGAGACTATGGTTTCAGCTATGGTCCGAAGCTAGAGCGCATGGGATTCAGCCGCCTTGTTTTGCGAGGAGGTGATGTATGCCATGCAAAAGAGGCGGCTAAAAGGGAACGGGACAGAAACAGCAGTCACCGCCGCAGAGGTCGCACCGGGCGCCGGAGAGCGCGGAACGATCTCCGGCCTCCATGAACGCAGGCTTGAAGGCGAGGGATAGGGCTACCCATCGCCCTAACAGAACCAGGCCCGAGATGGTGGTGCGACGTATTCCGCGCGCGCCTCTCCATACCGAAGGGGGTTGCACGCAATTTTCGACGCGTAAATATCGGTGTTATGACTGGTGGTCAAAGTTTGCCAGGGTTCCTGGGGAGATCCGTCCTGAGGTATACCCGGGGTCCAGAGTAAATGACTCACGTGAACGGAACACCGTATGGTTTTAGTTGGTTCTATCCCGACATAACCACTTCACTAGCCCTGGTTAAGTAGTATTCGTTGAAGATTTTTACACGTGAAATAAAATAAAAGCCCTACCAAAAGAAATCCAACCAACTACATAATACGTACTTACCTACTTTAATTTAAAATCAAATCCATCCCTTCAGGAGTAGCAGAGAACTTCGGCAGACTACGGTCTCTGTTTGCACAATTTTGGTCCACCTTTGCCGTCATCAGGACAATCAACTGGATGATAAGGAAACTACTCGTCATAATGGGAATTCGCACCGAAAATGAATTCAAGGTTAGTATCCTACTATTTAATTAATTAACTATAAACTAACTGTTGCCCGCGACTGTCAGTCAGCAGGTGCAATTGTCTTAGACCTCGGAGATCTTAGTGGAGCAATACACCCAATGACAGTTCATTGTTCGTCCTAAGTGATGATTATTATAAAACAGTTAATACCTTTTTTTTTCGTGCGGAAATCCCTTAAGCATTGAAACAGAGAATTATTATTTCATAGTAATCTGAGTCTTTTGTATCGATGAAAACAATCGCAGAGCTATAAAACGACCTCAGTGAAAGAAAGATTTATCTTATCGCATCTGAAAATAATCTTTTATCAATTTTGTTAACATGCGATGGCAGTTTATCTATTATTTATTCATACTGTCCTTGTAACGTGTGAATATTAAAAATTACATACTTATTTGAAAAGCATTCGTTAAATAACCTGATTCCCACAAATTAATCTAGATGCACTCACTATCTCACACCGCACACTCACTCGTCCCCATTCGCGCCACATATACAATACACACACATTTAGTGCCGGTATGGTGACATCAATACGGAGGGAATGGCGCTGCTTACCCCATAACACAGGGCAATAAGGGCTTTTTGGGAAGCAATGACTTAACCCTTCAAATCAAATGAGAATGTTAAACAATGTTAAATAATTTGTGCTTCTTCCAACCTAACTTCAGAGATTTACAAACAAGAAATCGTGTATACTTACTCAGGCATTTACCCAGTGTTAAATACAGAAGAAGTGCCTCTACCACATGCAAATTTTGATTGATTGCTCACTAAAGCTTTCCATAGCGACTTAACATTCTTGTAATCTATACAGGCCTGGGCGGAAGCTGTAGCCGCAACACAGCCCACATCCCCTGAGGCCCAAGCGCCTCAGCGATCGGGCTGGCCAGTCCTCATGTTCTTCGGCCTTGTGGCCGCAGCGCCCTACATCGTACTAAAGATGTTCAGCTCCATTTCCAAGAACATTCACGAGAACTGTAAGTACTGCTCACTTCTTGGGAGAACTTGTGCGCGCGTACTTGTGAATTAATGTGAACTAGCGGGCGCCAGTAGCTTCTCCCGCATGATATTATGAATGTATATACATATAAACCTTCCTCTTCAATCACTCTTATCTATTTAAACATCCGTTGTGTAGTTTAAAAATTTTAAGCATACATAAGGACAGACAGACGGGTAAAGCGAATTGGTTTCATACTATGTAGTGATTAGTGTGAAACCTCACCTGCGAACTTATATAGATTGACGAACAAGGTTCTAGTGCAGTCTCTAGCTCTGTGGTACCATATTAATGCATTGTCATTCAAACTAAACGTGTATGCAAAATTTCATCTTAATCGATGGAGGAGAACTGCTTCAAAAATTTAATTGCAAGATTTGAAGCGAACATACATACAGAGCAAGGTAAATAAAAACTTGTAAGAAAATATTCGAGAAAGGCACATGTTTTCAATTCTCTCGTATCAGCAGGCGGTTCTCAAAACTGTTGTCTGATTAGTATCTGTGTGGTAGAGTCCAATTTATCTGATATTTTGATATAATACATTACCATACAGTTGACGTTTACACAATGAAAACGTGACATATCATAGTGAAATGCTAAATCGGCCTCGGATGCGTCATGATTATCACAGAATTAGTCCCGGTTGCATCCAAAGTAGGTATGTACTTTGGAGCTCAGACCCCGCTCTTTAACTCTTTCTCTTGATTCGACTTATCTTGGCTTTTGCGAGAGCAACTGCCGTCTGACCTCCCAACCCCGAGAGGAAAGCCTGGTCCGTTAAACAGCAGCATTGATAAAATAGTTGAAATACATAACCCACACATGGAAACGTCAAAACGTGGGTTTAGTTATGTCCCGTTTTAATCACCATGTTTTTACAGTACATGATCCTACTACATGGCAGGAGCCACTTCGCGCAGTCGCTAGCCACTCCTTCCAGGCAGGCAGCCCTCAGGAGCTATCCTTCCAAGAAAACGACACTATCACAGTCGCTCCTCAGAGCCTCCAAAGCCACTTATGGAACTCAGGATGGCTGATGGCAACCACCGACAGGAGAACTGCCGGCTTAGTACCAGTTAACTATATCAGGATAATTAAACCGACGAGTCTGACAGAACCGCAAGAAAAAGTGACGGAAAATATTAAAAATGAATTGTAATTAATTTAAAACAATATAGAAGCGTCGGTAGCTTAGTGGTTAGGGAGTCGGCCTTACGATCGAGAGGTTCCGGGTTCGAATCTTGGCCATTACACTAGCGACGTGAAGTCACTCCTAATACAAGCAATTTAGCTTAGCTGGAGGGTATAACGCATAACGGGATTACTATTAAGTTAGATTAAAAGTACTCTAAAAAAAATGTCAAAGGGCCAGGCCATTCCATTTCTAATGAACCGTCAATTATATTTACCATATAGATATACGTAACGTATGTACTTCTAGTACGAGCTTGACTTCACAAAAGGTTTTATATTGTATGTGATTGAAACCAATATTTTCATTTTTAGGGTTCCGTAACTCAAAAGGAAAAAACAACCCTTATAGGATCTTGTTGTGCTAACTTCTCGAACAGATTTGGTTCGTAGTGAGGGACTAGTCGCGAGTTCAAGTCCCGTCCTTGATGTTCACTTTTTCCGAACTGAATCTATCAAATAAAGGAAGCAACCTCTTGAAGCTTTGAAAAAATCAAAAAATTTTAAGCTTTGAAAAAATCAAACTTCTAAGTCAATGTGGTCAAATATAAAAGATACAGCCGTTTATGCAGCATATTTTGACACTCTAGCGAGTGAGTGCTTCCCGTTGAAGTAGAATAATGAAATTTGAGAAGCAAAATCTTATAGGTACTTAGTTAAATAACAAATGTACTGTTAATAATTGGACAATTGGATTCCTTACTGCAACAGTTTTTGTATATTGACATATGCTAGTTACGAAGAAGTGCAAAAATATAAATAAAGAATACAATTTTAGTATATTTTGTTTTCCAAATCGCAATGAATGGTCAGTAATTGTCTAAAATTTTTGCAAACTTTGTAATTTGCCATTGCCCATGATTATTTTTTTGAAGATTAATGCCTTATTTTTGTAATATTGTGGTAGGTATACATAGATAAATTCAAAATATAAAACATGAGATTTCGATTCCCTTAACTGTATCTTCGAAAATGCTTACAACCGCGAAGCATTTCAAGTACTTCTTGCATTTATCAAGACTTATTATTAATTTACGCATATCCCTTTCACGAGAATAATTTTATACATTAGGTACTGAGAGCACACGAAATATCTCGATGATGTACTGATATTATGATCGATATTACCAATTAGCGAAACGTAAGACATAGATTTTTTTTAAATGTGCCTCGTGTCATGGACGATGAAGACGTGTACAGTCGCCCTTATAAAATACAAACGATCTTTGCATTGAAAATACTCAATAAATAATAATTTATGTATAAATATTTTTGAAATCTTCAGAGGACAAATTTAAATTAAATCTGGGATGTACATGATAGATATGTACACCAAACTGTATCCCTCGATTGTATTATCATTAGTTTTCTAATTTGCCTTCTACTATGGAAGCAAATTTAAAGATGGAATTCACGTAAAATTGAGTTTTTTTTTTGATGTTAAGGCGCGTTAATATGTCTTCACCTCCGGTCACCATTGCAGATACAAATAATGCTAGAATGGTGGCCCTCAGTTTGTTGTAATTAATATTTTATGTACTTTTTTGATTAGTTGTATATAGTGTTACATAATAATTTGTTATTCAATTTATATAATTAATCGCGTATGTTAATAAATGGGAACCATAGTACAATTAGTCACGGGAAAATGGTGTAAATTATTTATATCGACGTACGAACGATATGTATTTTTTGTCACTGTCGATTACCTATATAAGATGTCTCTAAATTAGGTATCTGAATTTGGTGAGATGACTTGGTATCGACAAAATATGTATTTGAAACAAAAAACAAATATCGGGTGAAATAATTGTTTTTTTTTATAAATATTAAAAAAAAATACCAGCGACCAGCGTCACGTGTGCTCGTCGCTGGTGGTGTTTCTTTTTTCATTTTTTTATTTTTTATTTATATTTTTTTATATTTTACCCGATATTTTTTATTTTTGTTTCAAATACATATTTTGTCGATACCAAGTCATCTCACCAAATTCAGAGACCTAATTTTGTGACACCTTATATAATAATTATTTAATTTTTTTATTGATGATAGTGAGCTCTCTCTTTATTTGAAACTTCAAAATGCAATATTAATGTGGGATGGACTGATTAAAAAATAAAGTTAGCTTATTAAAAGTTGCCTTTTTATTTTATGCCCTGCCTAAACTTTGTCACAGAAGAGATGTCTCACCACGACGCACTATAGTCCGCTAGAGAGAACGCTCTACAAAACCGAACTCTTCTTCCCGAATGTGACAAATGAAGAACACACTACTGTAAGAGTGTTTTTCACTTTCTCATATGAAAAAACACGACAAAAGGAATGTCAGATTAGTATTAATAACGAAAAATGAAATATACGAGTAGGTACGTGTAATTTGGGGTGTGTGTTGGGTAACCCCCTCGAGTGTCGCTCCGATTCCGATCCCGCTGCAGTCCGGGGGGAACGGAATCGGAGCGGCCGGTACACCCTGGGCGGCGGTCAATGGCTTCCCCTTAATAGGGTTGGCATTGATCGTCGGCCAATACCCAACGTGGCGGGAACACATCGCTCTCCGTACTCCTCTGCTTACAGAGGACACAGGATGAGCGATGCTGTTAGTGGTGAGATGGCCCAGGGTCAGTCGGGGTGTGAGGGATATGCTCTATGGGTAACCTTACACCCCGGCGTCTGAAGACCCGAGACGGCGTGCGGTTTTAGTCGGTTCAAGCCCGACATAACCGCCCCCGCTGGCCGCCGGGGGGGTATCCGAAGGGATTTACGCACGAAAAAAAAAAAAAAAGGTACGTGTAATTTCTTCGAAGCACATAATATGCTACTGGTATGGAAGGACCTTCATCACTGTTCTATCAGCTTGGTACTACTGTATTCTATAACCTTATTGTAACCCTATTGCTATGTTCACATGCACGCCGTGCAGTCCGGCGGGCTGCGCGGCATGCAGCCCGTCCCAGGCCGGCGAAAATTCAAGCTGTTTACACGCACGCCGGCCGTCGTGTCAGTCAGTGCCAGCATGGCGGGCAGCGAGGATCTCGGTGTTTTTGCTGCCATATCCTTTGGCTTAACTTATTTTTATTGGAAAAAGAAACAAAATGATGAACGAAGGAGAAAAGGACTGCAAAGAAGAAGGTGGTGGATGATAAAAGTTCACAGAAATCGTACCAAGTAAGTACCTATGTTTTCTCCGATCGTGATTCACTGGTATAAAATGCTTACAAAATTACCCATTTATAATAAATTATATAATATAATATATTTTCGTTTACAGGAAGTTCATAGAACAAAAATTTGATGAGCTCTTGCATGAACCGTCTGGAGAGTTTTATAATTTCTGTCGAATGACCTTTACTGATTTTGAAATTTTGCTGAGTAAAATTTCACCGATAATTTCTAAGCAAGACACAGATTTCAGAGAAGCTATTCCAGCAAAATTTCGTCTTATGATGACGCTAAGATTTTTAGCATCTGGTGATAGCTACGGAAGTCTACACTATCTGTTTAAAGTCTCCAAAGCATCTATATCAGGAATCATACGGGAAGTCTTTAGAGCTCTTAATGAAGTTCTAAAAGATGAAGTAAAGGTTATATTTTTAAGGTTTTTTATTGACTAAATAAACACAAATCACCACAAATTACTTAACGAAAATAAAGATATCACAGACAAAAATCAGACACTGACTACAAAATTTTTGGCAAACAAAAACAATGACAATTAATTATTAGGTTCATTCATGGTGGGGTGTGTGTTGGGTAACCTCCTCGAGTGTCGCTCCGATTCCGATCCCGCTGCAGTCCGGGGGGAACGGAATCGGAGCGGCCGGTACACCCTGGGCGGCGGTCAATGGCTTCCCCTTCACCCCTTCATAGGGTTGGCATTGATCGTCGGCCAATACCCAACGTGGCGGGAACACATCGCTCTCCGTACTCCTCTGCTTTCAGAGGAGACAGGATGAGCGATGCTGTTAGTGGTGAGATGGCCCAGGGTCAGCCGGGGTGCGAGGGATATGCTCTATGGGTAACCTTACACCCCGGCGTCTGAAGACCCGAGACGGCGTGCGGTTTTAGTCGGTGCAAGCCCGACATAACCGCCCCCGCTGGCCGGCGGGGGGGTATCCGAAGGGATTTCCGCACGATAAAAAAAACAAAAAAAAAAAAAATGGTTCATTCATGGTTCACTTGTTTCATTAGATCCAAATGTTTCAAATGAATTTGTTATGTAATGCAATTGATACAATTATAGATTTAGTCTGGATTGAGTCCGTATTTGCGGATTGTGTGTGTGCAACTTGGATTGAGTACGTGTTTGCAGATTGAACATATGGAGATTGGACTGAATAAATGTCGGATGAAGGTTGGATTAAGTGTGTGTTTGCAGACTGAAAAGATAGGGGTTGGATTGAGTGTGCGTTTGCAGATTGAAAGGATGGGGTTTGCATTGAGAGGTCGTTTGCACATTGAATAGATGTGGGTTGATCTGAGAGTTCAACAGGTTGATTTGATTTGATGCCTAAATGTTTGAAATTGGTTCGGAATATGAGCTTAAAGTACTTGAAGGTCGGTTTCGCATACGAATATTCAACCCTGGCTGTGATCTGAATGAAGTCAATACTGACGGTGGTCTAGAATATGGGCTTGAATAAAGTGGAGATGGTGTTTCACGTCTAGGTAGCCTGCACTTCGGGGAGCCAGGGATATGCTCTATGGGCAACCTTACACCCCGGCGTCTGTAGACCTGAGACGGCGTGCGGTTTTAGTCGGGGTAGCCTGCACTGAATTCGATTAATAAATATGCCATCTATTTCATACATTATTAAACTTCGTTCGTCTTTGGACAGTTCTCTCAGTTTTTTAGCCAAAAGCTTGGCGTAGAGATCGCAGTCATCATCTTCTTTAATTGCACTACGTGATTGACGTTCTCCTAAAACATTAGTCAATTGACCGAATGCTGTTGCCATTTGCTGCTCGGCTGTATTAGGTACTCAGCGACGACGGTTATTTGTTTCTTGAGTAGGCTGCATCTGTGAGGTTGGAGTCCTTGGCGATTGTAACGTTTTCCTCACTTCGCTATCAGTTCTTTCGTTGTCGATAGCTTCATGTATTTCCGGTGTTGTTTCATCTCCAAAAGGTTCCTTTGGTATTTGTGAATCATGTGATTCTGATGACGTTGATGGTGTCTGTAAAAAAGGTATTTTAATTAATTTAATGCTAATCTATGCTATTATTATTTCAGATGTCCACAACAGCGGACGGTTGTTTAGATATCGAAAAAGGATTTAGAAGAAAATTTCCACACTGTATCGGATCAATTGACGGCAAGCATATCGTAATGGAAAACCCTTATCACAGTGGAACCGAGTTTTATAACTATAAGAAAACGTTTAGCATTGTTCTAATGGCACTAGTGGATAGCAATTATAAATTTATATTTGCCGACATAGGAAGCCAAGGAAGAATAAGTGATGTATTCAACAATTCATTGTTATGGAACAAAATCTGTAGAAACGAATTAGATCTACACCATGTCCTCTTCCCGGATCAAATATTGATGTGCCATATGTCTTCATAGGCGATGGTGCTTTTGCACTCAGTACACATGTAATGAAAGCATAACCTGGCAATCATGATTCGGAATCACAAAAAAGGATATTTAATAAATGTCTGTCCAGATCCCGAGTTGTGGTGGAAAACACATTCGGAATCTTAAGTGCAGTATTTAGAATATTCCGACGACCAATTAATCTGGATCCAGATATTGTATCACAATTGACAATGACAATGACTGCTACACAACTTTCTCAGAAACAGTAAAAATACTGCAGCAAGATATACTCCTCCAGGAACGTTTGATGAATACGATGGTAACGGCAATCTGATAAGGCCTGGATCGTGGCGAAAAAACGCAGATGGATATAACGCTTTAAGAGATTTGTCAATGATAGCACGAAGATCACCTCTGAACGCTAGAGAAATCAGGAACGAATTTTCTTCATATTTTTATAGGGCTAGAAGTATCCACTAACTATGTACCTACCTACATATTATGTTAAAATTATATTAATGTATAACTTCTTTGTTTTTAGGCATGTAAGTATAGCATAGCACTTGTAAGCTCTTTTAAAACCGAAATATAAAATGACACAGGCGGAACTCGAACCCATGACCTCCGGCGACCCGGCCCGCCAGGAAAAAAACTAATTATTTGTATCAAAACTAAACTTATATGTACCTACTAAGTTACTAATACTAATAAATAGTACCTTTATTTAAATATATGATTAAAACATACGAATATTATTTATTTACCTCTTCTGTGTTGAGTGTAGCCCTACTGGTATAAACAGCAGCAGAAAGGACTCCATTATCTGGTATGCAAACCAGATGGGTTCATATATCTCGTCACTCCCTGAAATATATGCTTAATCACTAAAATGTTGTACCACATACGGGAATCAAACCTGGGACCTAAAGTACTACGTAAGTAAGTACTGTACGTAAAGTAAACAATTAATCCAATTTCGGTTTGATTGCGTTCAGGGGCAGCAAGTGCGGGGTGTGTGTTGGGTAACCTCCTCGAGTGTCGCTCCGATTCCGATCCCGCTGCAGTCCGGGGGGAACGGAATCGGAGCGGCCGGTACACCCTGGGCGGCGGTCAATGGCTTCCCCTTCACCCCTTCATAGGGTTGGCATTGATCGTCGGCCAATACCCAAAGTGGCGGGAACACATCGCTCTCCGTACTCCTCTGCTTTCAGAGGAGACAGGATGAGCGATGCTGTTAGTGGTGAGATGGCCCAGGGTCAGCCGGGGTGCGAGGGATATTCTCTATGGGTAACCTTACACCCCGGCGTCTGAAGACCCGAGACGGCGTGCGGTTTTAGTCGGTGCAAGCCCGACATAACCACCCCCGCTGGCCGGTGGGGGGGTATCCGAAGGGATTTCCGCACGATAAAAAAAAAAGGGGCAGCAAGTGCATAGCCGGGCAGAGGGATTGTGGTCGCAGCACTAGTGGGACCGCTGGGTGTCACGCGGTGCTGCGACGACAATCCTCTTCTGGTGAGGCCGTCAAGCTGAGTGTCACCATTGTTAACATGATACGTGTATGTAATGGTGACCCTCTTTCCTGAGACTTTACCTTTACCTGTCACGCGGTGCTGCGACGACAATCCTCTTCTGGTGAGGCCGTCAAGCTGAGTGTCACCATTGTTAACATGATACGTGTATGTAATGGTGACCCTCTTTCCTGAGACTTTACCTTCAGCTTACCATCAGGCGAGGTGAAGTCAAATTGACGTGTCCTAAATATATAAAAAAAAAAACAAGTATCTGCACCAGATCGCATAGAATCTTGTTTTTTCTTCAGATGGCGCCTAAATGTTCCCATTAGGGTTTCCTTTTTTGTTTTGAAATCCTTAATTGATACATTTAGTATTCTACCAATTTTCGTCCAAGCATCGTGAATTTTTTTCTTGTCCTTATGGAATTTATGTTCGGGGTTCCATAATATTTCTTCTTCCTGGTAATATTCCAGGAACGTCAAAATTGTCTCGTTTGACCATTCCACAATGTTGTAATCTCCGATCATAGCGACTTTTTTAGCAACGTTGAAGATCCACTCGTCACGAAAGCGCGAGAGAGCGCACTGACTGTGACTGACTGCCCGCGCGCGTGAAAACAGTCACTGGGCGCCCGCAGATTCATCCTTTGAACTTTGCCAAAAACCGACACTCGCCCGGTTCGCGGCATTCACGTTCACGGGCGCGTTTACGGGCTCGGGCGTAGGTACCGTTTACACGCTCGGGAATGTGAATGTGCACGTTGAATGTCGAGTTGAACGCGCGCGTGTGAACGTAGCATATTATCTCACCATAACTCAGGCCTAACTCAACGTCACCTGCAAGTCGGTACATGTAGCGATTGACGGACTAGGCTTTTCTGTCCAGATTTTTTCGCTTCTCGAGAAAAGCTGTTTTATTTAATTACTTGTTGCTTGTTGTTGCATAAATAGAGTGGTAATAGAGTGGTAGAGTCAAGCAAGCTTCCCCGGTCGTGTCGGCCCATTCATGCAACGGCCAAAATGACTGCATTTTGGCCGTTGCATGAATGGGCCGACTCGACCGGGGAAGCACCACCCTCTCACAGAATATCGACGCCAAGTAACAGTATTTGAACTGTTGCGTTCCGTTTGGTGAGTGAGAGTGCCGGAGCCCAAACTCCTTTCCTTTACAGGGTCGGCAGCGCGAGTGTGACGCCACTGGTGTTGCACACGTCCATAGGCCGCGGTAACCGCTTCCCATCAGGTGGGCCGTGTGCTTGTCTGCCACCTAAGAGGTATAAAAAAAAACCGTATAAAAAGTAGCCTATGTATTATTGCAGACTATAATCTATCCCTGTAGGTACCAAATTTCAGCCAGATCCGTTCAGTTTTTTTGCATGAAAGAGTAACAAACATCCATATTAACATGCTCGGAATGGACGTTCGCTGCAAACTGAACAATAAAAACTACATTTTTTTTAAAATTAGGACACGTCAATTTGACTTCACCTCGCCTGATGGTAAGCTGAAGTCTCAGGAAAGAGGGTCACCATTACATACACGTACCATGTTAACAATGGTGGCACTCAGCTTGACGGCCTCGTCAGAAGAGGATTGTCGTCGCAGCACCGCGTGACTGACACCCACCGGTCCCACTAGTGCTGCGACCACAATCCCCCTGCCCGACTATGCTCTTGCTGACCCCTGAACGCAATCAAACCGAAATTGGATTACTATGGAGGGTTTTCCGCAATCGTGCACGGCGGTACCTACCCGGCCGAATTTTGTGACAAATTTGTGTCATAAAATTTCTACCACCAGTAATCCAGAGAGCGTCATCAAAACAGCGTCACGAAAACTCGAGTTCTAAACAGGGTGAGACGGTTTTTCACGCCGGAGCAGCTGTTTCTTTTGTACAAGACACAAATTCGCCCCTGCGTGGAATACTTCTCTCATCTATGGGATGGCTTGATGACGCACAGTACTTATTAAAGTAACATTCGGTTCTTCGGCGACCGCGACGAGCGACTGCGACCAGCGACTACGCGACCATGGTCGCCTGTCGCAAGGCGACCCCAAGCTTTCGGATGTCAGCGACCGCGACATCGCCAGTCTTCGCGCAGTTTTTATTTGTGACGGTTGTGTTCTATTGTAGTACGATCCGCGGACAATTTCTCCGGAGCGAAAAAAGTTATTCAACAGCTATTGGAGGATGAGGAAGATGATGATAATCTTATCATGTTATTATCTATGCCTCCGGAAAAAAGGATGAAGGTCGACTCAATTTTCACATCGCGAGAAGAAGAGGGTTGCTTTCAAATACTCATAAAACGACATTTAATTTATAAAGAAGAAAAGTTCCGAAAATATTATAGGTTAAATCATAAACAGTTTGATTTTGTACTCAGTTTAATAAAATGAAGACATCAAACCAAGAAGAAATGGCACATCGGTAATTACAAGCGCTGAAAAACTTTTTCTCACATTAAGGTAATAAAATAATTGTCTTCCAACCCTTCATGGGTACATAAGTCAGTTGGTTGGGCGGGTGGGGAGGCAACACTTATAGGAGAATATGGGGACAGGTTTGATGAGGAATTATTTGAAATTGGATAGCTTTGATTGAAATGTGGACTAAAGGAAATGTTGCTACCATCTGAACTTTGATCAAGACTTCTCAATTCAAACTCTGCCAGTATATTAAAAAGTTTTGTTTTAGCCTTCACTCTTAAACCTGGTGGTATTTTTTTTTAAACTGACCCCATATGTGAGCAAAATTAATCAATTCCGTCTATATCAGCGACTGCCTTCTGTGCTCTCATTTCCGCTTGTCTTTGTTTGTCTCTCTGTTTCCAATATTCTAGAAATGATGTAGGTATGAATATTATTCTCCGATTTACGTTTTCTGTTTTTCCTACTTTTCTTGTTCCAGCTGTCCCTACTCCTGCTCCACTTGTCCCTTCATTGCTTATTTCTCCTCCTCCACTTTTCTCTTCACCACTCCTCAGTTCACTTGTACCAGCCGTGTCTATTGCCTATTATCTAAGAACCGAATGCTACCTTTAGACGCTCTCGACAGATTGCAGCGGCGTGCCATCCGTATCATTGGGAGTCCTGAGATTACGAATAGCCTAGAATCTCTGCAGCTGCGTAGAGACATTGCCTCTCTGGCTGTATTTTACCGCCTCTACCACGGCGAGTGTTCTGAGGAGCTCTTTCAACTGATCCCACCTTCTCCATTTCGATCCAGAACAACACGTGCTGGACTGCGAAGCCATCCCGTACACGGTGGAAACCATAGTCCCGAACTCAGCGGTTCGGTGCTTCCTTTCTTTGTCGCACGATAAAGAGCTGGAATGCTCTGCCCGCGACCGTGTTTGCTTCTTCTTACAATCCCGGGTTCTTCAAGCGGGGCGTGAAAATGCATATGTTGAGGCCGTCAAGGTAGGCTAGGGGCTACCATTTTAGGATCGTCAGCATCTGGGATGGTGGCCCATATCTTCTGGACAACGGCCTAGCTTCTCACCATCCAGCGGAGTGCAGTCAATTGACGGAACGAATATAAAAAAATATATAAATATAATTGGTCTTTACTTAGATTATTAATATATCGGTCTTTACCTATGAAATTGCCGAAATTTCCTTACAAATTCATGAGTTTGTTATTCCTGTAATTTAATAGCTATTTCCATTATTTAAATTTTGTTTGAAAGTTGATTTCAAGATTTTACAACTCTGTATTAAATTTTGTTTTTATTGGCCGCTTGATAAATTAATTCGATCTTCAAAACAGTACTTCCTAAATCCTATCCATTTTGATGATAAATTTCGTATTACTTAACAGCTGTCACTTTTCAAAAATGTAATAAAAGTTGCTGTTTGTTAGCTTAATGTTGTCTCATTCATAGACAAAAAAAAATCATAATATTTGGATGTCATTCCTAAAAAAATGCAAAAATGTTAGTGCTGAAAATTGGGTTTCCTCCAATTTCTTCAAGAAAAACGGCAATTTCATATGTAACGACCTAATATATACATATATATATTCTCACAAACTTTCGCGTTTATAATATTAGTAGGATTAAATGGTCACGTCAATATGACTTCACCTCGCCTGATGGTATGTTGAAGGTAGTCTCAGGAATGAGGGTCAAAATAAACCAAACTAATGGAGTGTAGAATGTGGATCCCAGGGTTCCTATCTGGATGCAAACAGGACTGGGGCTCGGACCGCTCGGATGATGATGATCAGTTTCATCATCCGAGCCCAAATTTTTAAAGAAACATTCTGCTAGGGTTACAACCAACAGTCAAACCATTAATCGTCATATTGAGGAGACAGTTATAGTGACTCTCGCATATATGATGTTTCACCTAGTAAATTAAAGTCAGCCATAGTTTTTTTTTAGGTTTATTGTAAAGTCATAGTCCTAAGTTTACAAGTAGGGTTCGGGGAACTCAAAGGTGACTTCGCGCCCCGTAAGCTTCTTGTATACCGACTGGAAGGTGTCGACCTGGAATAGACATAATAACATAATTAGATCTGTGACAAATTTCAATAATAAAATTATAGATAATTCCTTTTACTGTCAATTATGATGGAGTTTCACTGATTACATTACTTGTATGATGTAATAATAAACAGATGTATCCTAGGGTCCTATCAAAGAGTTGTCAGGGCTCAAGCCAAGCCTTCACAAACAGACAGAAGGACACCCTACTGCTAGCTGGTACACCTGTAACCAGCTAGCAGTAAGGTCTGTGCTTCTGATTGTTTGTTACAGCGAATCTTCTAAGTAACAGTGCTACTTCGACTGAAATTCACTGGCAGATAGCTGATGCTATAACTTAGGCTACTTTTAGAAAAGTATTAGGGACTGGGCAAAAAAACCCAGATCTAAGTCCACGCGGGCACAGCTAGTTATCTAATAAAAGAATAAAGAATGAATTATATACAAATACTAGCTGATGGCCGCGGCTCTGCACGCGTGGATGTCATATCGTGACTTTTGTTCATATCTTCGTGCTACGCAACCAATGGCAATCAAACATAATTAATTTTAAGTCTGAGCAAGACCTTTCTAATAAAAAAAAAACACGCATCAAAATCCATTCAGTTGTTTAAGCATCCATCGCGCACAAAGAGCTAATTCCAAAATTATAATAGGTACCTATGAAATTGCCGAATTTTTTTTACAAATTCATGAGTTCGTTATTCCTGTAATTTAATAGCTATTTCCATTATTTATAATTTGTTTTGCTATCCAATTTGATGATAAATTTATCATCATCAAAAGTTGCTGTTTGTTAGCTTATTGTTGTCTCATTCATACACAAAAAAATCATAAAATTTGGATTTGTCATTCCTAAAAAAAATGCAAAAATGTTAGTACTGAAAATTGGGTTTCCTCCAATTTCTTCAAGAAAAACGGCAATTTCATATGTAACGACCTAATATTTTTGAGTTCAGAATCGTTAATTCAACTTAGCCCAAGTATTTTTTTTATTATTTACAATTTTATAATAGCTATACTATTATATTACACTATAAAATTGTAAATTATAAAACATGCTGATAACATTAAAAAAATAAACGGAAATGCACTATGTTCTTTTTGATGCTGAACCAGTTCTTCGAAAACAATTGATTTCGTGATCGAAGTCATGCCTTTGCAGAATTTCACGCAATAAAAAGTTGTGCCCTAGAGGCACAACTTTTTATTGCGTGTAAGTACCCTAGAGGCACAACTTTTTATTGCGTGTAATTCTGATCCTGTTCCTGCGACTAACAAGAAACTATTCCTGAGATAAAACATAGTCTATGTGCTATTCCGGACCATAAATATCCCTGTGTGAAATTTCATCCAGATTCCTTCAGCCGTTTTTGTGTGAAAAGGTACCAAAAAGAAATATTAAACGAAGAGAGAGCTCGCCTTGTGTTCAATAGTGGTCTGCTGGTTCTTGTCTAAATGCACCTTGATGATCTGTGAACCGTCCAGCTTGATCCTGATGCGCTTGCCTACAATCTCGGCAGGGAACACCAGGTCTTCCAGGATAGCGTCGTATACTGACGTCAAGGTCCTGAAAGCAGGATTATAAATAGTAAGTAAGTAGATATAAAATGTTTACACCAAAATACAGCATAAAAGACTATCCACCAGCTTCTCGAATAACAATCCACACAAAAACTTTATAAGTAATAGGGTAGTGAGAGAGTGGAATAAGCTACCACATGATGTTGTGACAGCCCAGAACATTAACCAATTTAAGAATAGATTAGACCAACACCTTAAACAAAAAATAAATAAAAACTAGTGGGCACAAGCAGGATACGGGCATTATCAGTTGTTTCGACTGTTAAAAATAATTGATTAATTAATTAAAAATATTCTACGACATTCTACACAGCGCTTTCTAGTCCCAAAGTAAGCATAGTTTATTAGCTTGTGTTATGGGATCCAGAATGCGGTTAAACATACTTATATACTTTTTTTTTTGTAAATACATATTATACATAGAAACACCCAGACCAATGCAAATAGACATATTCACGCATACAAATATTTGCACTGAGCGGGAATCGAACCCGCGCCTCCTGTCGTAGCAGTCGAATGCACTACCGCTACGCCACAGAGGCCGTCCACACAATAATAATAACGAACGGCGACAACATTACAACCATTCGAACGGCGTATCGTGACAGGATGCTTGCTCTGTTTCAGGTCCTCGATCCAACCATCACAGTGTCCGCCCAACGATTGTCGGATCAAGTGCGAGCTATCCAGCGGTGTAACCTGTTGGATCAATCTGTGCTTGATCGGCTCCGCCTGGAGGCACAACCTACTCGCGCGACTCCTTCCTTGATACGGGACTCACCCACCGCGTCGTCAGCTCCGCTGTCAGGAGTGACACCAGCGACATCGGTGGAGCCCGTGGTCGATGATGGAGATTGTGTGAGTACGACTGTTAGCACCCAGGTAAGTGAGCAATTGGGGAGGGCTTTGGAGGACGCTATTCGCCAGTATAGGTCCGCGCCTGAATCTAGGCCGCGTCTACCACGTCTGCCCACTCATAGGCGAAATCTGGCACTGATGGGAGCCCTGAATGATTTACTATTCCCGTACATGCGGGCTAGTAAAGATTTGTCTGATACCCACTCGATCATGTACTGTGGAGCAATCGCGGTGTGCCGCGTCGCTCGTGTCAAGTTTCCAGATACTGACCGGGCGCCGCGGCCCGCCGAGGTTGTACCCGCTTGGCAGGTACGGATCGAGCGGCGTATCAGCACATTCAGGACTCTCATTGCGAAGCTGGTCTGCTTCAGTCGGGGGAATAACCGCCCCCGTGTCATGCGTTTCGTGACTCAAGCATTTGCCGGGACCGGTATTCGGCGCCCGGATTTTGAGGCTAACGTCACGGAGCGCATTGACTACCTGAAGCAGAAAGTCTATGCATGGGCAGCCCGTATTCGCCGGTACAGAGAGCGCGTGGATCGGTATTGGCAGAATCGCCTTTTCCAGAGTGACCAAAGGAAGGTGTACCGGAAGTGGGATGGAACCGCCCAATGTGTGGTCGATGAGGGGCTGCCAGGAGCCAGTGCCATGATTAATTTCTGGCGTGGTATCTGGTCAGCGCCCGTCGAACACACAGAGGGCGATTGGATGTGCGTTGTTGAGCGTGAATGTGGGAGCATCGAACCCATGGCGTCTATATCTATAGACCCCGAAGACGTGAGTTGTGCGATCCGTACGGCCCCGAACTGGAAAAGTCCTGGACCAGACGGGTTGCACAACTTCTGGATAAAGTGGATCCGGTGCTCCCATGGCCGCTTAGCGACGCAGTTCCAACAAGCCCTCGAAGTTGGCTCCCTTCCCCGGTTTATGACCACCGGGATCACCTTCTTGCTCCATAAGACCGGTAGTACCGTTGAACCTAAAAACTATAGACCCATCACGTGCTTGCCCACTATGTACAAGCTCCTTACATCCATTCTGACCATCAAAATTAACACACACATTGTTGTGAACAATATTTTGGCCCCCGCTCAGAATGGGTGTAGGGTTGGGTCCCGCGGTACTAAGGAGCTCCTCCTCATAGACATGACTATTAGCCAGCAAGTCCGGCGGAGCCGGGGGGCTCTGTCCGCGGCCTGGATTGACTACAAGAAGGCCTATGATTCGGTGCCTCACTCATGGCTGAGGAGGATCTTAGAGTTGTATAAAATCGATGCAGCTCTGAGATCCTTCCTCAGTGCGTGTATGGGGCAGTGGACCACAGTCCTTCGTCAACCGGGCGGCGGGGAGATCTCCTCTGACCCCCAGGACTTCATAAGGATTGAGCGGGGCATCTTCCAGGGCGATTGTCTGAGCCCGCTTTGGTTTTGCCTAGCACTGAATCCTCTCAGCACTTTGTTGAGAGATTCAGGTCTAGGCTACCGGCTTCAGAGAGAGGGTGAGGTTATTAGTCATCTGCTGTACATGGATGACCTCAAACTTTTCACACCGAAACTTCCTGACCTGGTGGAGCTGCTGAAAATCACGCAGGTTTTCAGCAACGCCATTGGGATGGAATTCGGTGTGGATAAGTGTGCGGTCTTACATGTGCAGCGGGGAAAAGTTGTGAATTCTACGAATTTGCAACTTTCTGAGACTATGACTCTCAGATCTCTCTCTGAAACCGAAACCTATAAGTATCTCGGTATGGCAGAGTCTTTGGGTATATCAGTAGTGGATATCAAGAAATCGGTGAAGGAACGCTTCTTCTGCCGCTTCACAAAAGTACTCAACAGTCTTTTGTCGGGCGGCAACAAGGTGCGAGCCTTCAACGGTTGGGTGATGCCTCTACTGACTTACTCCTTTGGCATACTGAGATGGACTCAGACTGAGCTGGACGCCCTGGATAGAAAGGTCCGTCAACTGCTCACTACTCATCGCATGCTACACCCGCGCTCGTCTGTTATGAGACTGTACATCCCGCGGAGGTGGGGGGGTCGAGGCTTTTTAAATGCCAAGAACCTCCACAACCGTGAGGTGTGCAGACTTAGGGATTATTTCCAGAGCAACGAATGCGGGATGCATCGTGATGTGGTGGCAGTAGACAAGGGTCTCACTCCGCTCTCCTTGGCGAACGAGAACTGGCGCAGACCGACGGTATTGAGCGTCACGGACCGCAAGACCGTATGGGAGGGCAAGGAGCTGCACGGGAGGTTCTATCGAGCCTTAACAGGGCCCGATGTGGACCTTCTGGCCTCGGTGAACTGGCTACGCTTCGGGGACCTCTTTGGGGAAACTGAAGGGTTTGCCTGTGCAATTGCTGACGAGGTCATGATGACGAACAACTATCGGAAATATATCCTGAAGGACGGTACGGTCGACATCTGTCGGGCATGCCGTCGTCCCGGAGAGTCACTCAGGCATATTATTTCGGGTTGTTCTCATCTGGCCAACGGCGAGTACTTGCACAGGCATAACCTAGTGGCCAGGATCATCCACCAGCAACTTGCTCTTCGATATGGCCATGTTGAGTCTGAGGTGCCGTACTATCGGTACACACCGGTGTCAGTTCTTGAAAATAGTCATGCATTGCTCTACTGGGACCGCTCTGTTATCACGGACAGGACTATTGCTTGCAATAAGCCTGATATCGTGGTAGTCGACCGGCCCCAGCGCCGGGCAATGATCGTTGACATCACCATCCCGCATGACGAGAACCTCGTGAAGGCTGAGAAGGACAAAATCAGCAAGTATCTTGACTTGGCTCATGAGGTTACCACCATGTGGGATGTCGATTCAACGATCATTGTCCCGATAGTCATTTCGGCGAACGGGCTGATAGCGAAGAGCCTCGACCAACACCTCAAGAGACTCTCGTTAGATGGTTGGGTCAAAGGTCAGATGCAGAAGGCGGTCATCCTCGACACGGCACGCATTGTCCGGAGGTTTCTCTCTCTGTGACCCCGACCGCCGGTAGCTTGGGCCCTGCCACGCTGCCGGTGGAGCACTATTTTTTATATTTTTAAATAGATGTTTTTTTGTTTTAATATGTATTTAAAAATGTAATTTATAAGTAATTTTAAAGTGAATAAAGAGATAATAATAATAAAATGATGGTTTAGCAAGTAAATTAAAATAAAGAAATATTCTAGGATATATTACAACCTAGACCTAAACTATGGGTTCTAGAATGCAGATAAACATACTTTTTTTTTTGTAAATACATGTTATACATAGGAAGAGACCAATGTAAATAGACAAGGATGCAAATATATGCATTGTGCAAGGATCGAATCCTCCACCTCTGACTTAGTGTTGGGTCGGAAGAAACAGCAGCACACATGCTCCTACCACTGCCCTGCAATCGCCACATACAGGGTTAAGTACTTCGGAAATACAGGTACGCTCCGGGAGATCGCCAGCAGCGTGAATAGCCTGCTGGCGTTCTTCAAAGAGTTGGGGTGGATCTAATGAAATGCCCACCCTCACGCAAAAACCGCGCCTTGTCGTGGAGTTGCGGATACCAGCTCGCGAAACCATACTATAGTGTTGGGTCACACATACAACAGCTCAAATACAACAAGGTCGAGAGAACAACCTGGCGTGGTTTATATTAGGTTTTAGAGGCGAAAATGCCCTCAACCCCCTAACCCCAAGAGGCAAACCTGAGCCAGCACCCCATCTATCAAACAGCAATGTGCATAAAGATCTTGGGGCCCCATACAACCACTTTTTTATACCCTTGACTATTTATTTATTTATTTAAACTTTATGCACAACAATAAAATTGTACAAAGGCGAACTTAATGCCAGAGGCACTTTTTTTTTTTTTTTTCGTGCGGAAATCCCTTCGGATACCCCCCGCCAGCCAGCGGTTATGTTGTATGTATGTATGTGTAGGCTTGAACAGACTAAAACCGCACGCCGTCTCAGGTCTACAGACGCCGGGGTGTAAGGTTGCCCATAGAGCATATCTCTCGCACCCCGACTGACCCTGGGCCATCTCCGGTTTCGAGATGGCCCCTCGGGTTTGGGAACCACGGTGTCCCCGTCTTGCCCCGGTTTGGGGGAGGGGCGCTAGCCGCCCCACCGTCCCGGCCTGCTTCTGCTGGGGTGACAGGCGGCCTCACCTGTCACCCCCAGGCCTGCGCTCATGGAGGACGGAGGTCGTTAAGCGACCTCCGGCGCCTGAGTCGCCTGAGACGCGCGGCGAGCAAGTTGCGGGCTCGGCGGGCCGGGAGAGTTCAAAATCTCTCCCGGGCGCGCTCCGCCATCTCCTTCGCGAGCATTACATGCTCGCAGAAGGAGGTGGCGGCGGCCCACGCGCTCGCGCTCCGCACCATTGCCGCAATCATGCTGCCGAGTGAGAGGACTCCCACCCTGATGGCTGCCACGAGGTCACGCCTCGGCGCCTCCCACGCCGGGCATTCCGCCAGCGTGTGCAGCACTGAGTCCTCGCTCGCGTCGCAGTGATGACACTCAGGCGTTGGCTCCTTCCTGATCCGATGCAGGTGGTCCCCGAAGCACCCCTTCCCGGAGATCACCTGCGCCAGTCGGTACGAGAGGCTTCCGTGTCGCCTCTCTAGCCAATCCTCCATGATGGGCCTTACCGCCGCTATTGCGGCGTGCCCTAATGCCAGAGGCACTATCTACCAGTCAACCTTTGGGTGATGCAGAGATAAGTCCCAGTAGGTGCTCGAAGGATTTCAATAAACGAAAGATTGGTACAAAAAAAAAATGAATACAAAAAAAAAGAATATTATGTCTATAATTTTATATTTATGTAGTTTATGAATATAATATTATATGTTATACTTAAACAATAAATAAAGATACATATTTATTATCTAATATATATAGACATATTGTGTCAAAACTGTCATCTGGGACTCACCTGCTCTCGAAGTTTTATTAGTTTTTGCGTAAAATCAGTGATGAAACTATAGAAAAACATTAACAAAGTGCAAGCAATAAACTGTGGAACCTGTGTTATTGTTATCCATAAACAAAACAGTAAATTATACCAATTAATAGTGCAGTAAAGATCGCGTTTGACAATCTTCAACTACAAAAATATCAAACTACCCTCCTGCAAGGGAAAAGAATCGTGTCTTTGACACTAACTAAAAGTGTTGCCAGCATTATACTAGGGTGGCCAGGTCCAAACTAATGTTACCAACCTCAAACTGGTGTTATCATATATAAACCGGTGTTTCAACAACAAACCAGTGCTACAACACTTAACCACTAGATACACAAACCGCTAAGTTGGAACCATGGACAAACAGATAGCACGTTTGTTGGAAAAAATAAGCGAAATTGATGAAAAGCTGAACAAAAACAGAACGGAGACAAGGGATGAATTTCGCGAGCAAACAACGGCTCTCACAAAAAGTCTTACCCATAGCATGGCGTCAACAATAGAAGAGTAACTTAAACCATTAGTAGAAGAGAATCAGAAACTTAAAAATGAAGTATCAGTATTGAAGAATAAGGTACAAAACTTGGAGAGAGATGTCAAAAAAAACAATCTCATACTTCACGGACTAGGGGAGAAGGAGAAAAATAATGCAGAACTGCTAGAACTAGTTATGAAAGTCCTTAATGAGGCAGGCAAAGATGGCGTGATGGACAATTTTGATAAATGGGAAATAAGTGAAGTCCGCAGACTTGGCAAAAAAGCCGACAACAAACTGAGGCCTATACTCGTAAAACTCACTCTTGGATGGAGAAAAATAGAAATCCTAAAAAACAACAAGAGATTCCCTGCTAACATATACGTGTCGGATGACTTCCCAAAAGAAGTACTGCTGAAAAGAAAAGAGCTAAAACCACTACAGCAAGAAGAAAGAAATAAAGGAAATTTGGCCATTATCCGATACGACCGACTCATAATAAAAGCAACAAATCCACACAAAGGAATTGAGAAAAGAAAGCGCTCACCATCCAAAACCCCAACACAGTCCGAATACTATGAAGGAGCAAGACAAACAGCATCAAAGAAACCCAACGTAACCAACCAAATGCCAAGCCCTAGACCAAGCTCATTCCCCGAAACAAGACAACAATAACAAATAACGCACAGCAGTCCCCAGAATCAAAGCAAAACTAAAAAACAAATACAAACAACTGGCACAAAAATTCTTTCCCCAAGCCGAACAGCGGTCTCCGTGGGGAAAAACGACCGCAGCCCCCCAGCTAATTCACGAGAGAAACCACAACAACCGAAACCTAACCAGCCAAAGCAACCAAAAGTCAAACAACCAAACCAACTGAGTGCCCAACAATTAAAACAACAAAATGGTACCAACATTTATATAGGAACCCTCAATGTACTAACACTAAGAACATGTGACAGACTTCTGGAACTGGAAGAAGCACTCAAGAACATTAAATGGAATATCCTAGGCCTCAGTGAGGTCAGAAGACTAGGAGATGAAATCACTGAACACGATGACTACATTCTATACTCCATTGGAGAAACAAAAGGACTCTATGGTGTAGGATTCATGGTCAGAAAAGAACTCAAGAGAAGCATACTTGAATTCATAGGCATCTCAGAAAGAATAGCAGTCCTAAAAATAAGGCTACCCGGCTACAGAGACAACTGGACCTTGATACAAGTTTACGCGCCAACAAACGAAGCAGAAAAAGCCACAAAAGACTCCTTCTACTATCAACTATCCAAAACAATAGAAACAGCAGACAAAAATCTAATAGTTATGGGAGACTTTAATGGGAAAACTGGCAAACAAAGATCAGGAGAAGAAAAAATTATAGGCAAATACACCATAGGAAATAGAAATGAAAATGGAGAACGACTAGTGAATCTGAGTCAAGAAAATAACCTAACAATCCTTAATACCTTCTTCAAGAAAAAGCCTAGCAAAAAGTGGACCTGGGAGTCACCAGGCGGCAGATACCATAACGAAATTGACTTCATAACAAGCAATCAACCTAAAGCTTTCAAGGACGTTAAGGTGATCAACCAGTTGAACTTCGACACTAACCATAGAATGGTTAGAGCGGTGCTATATACCGAAGACCAGAAAAAGTCTAGAAAACACTACAGAAATGAGAAACACACGCATGCCACAAAACCAGATTCAAACCCACTGCTAGAAAGGCCAAACACAATACAAGAATGGTATGACAATGAAACAAACGAAATGTATCAACATAAAAAGCAAAACTATCAGAAAAAAGATATACTAAGTGCACAAACAAAATACTTAATTTCAGAAAGAAGAGAACTATTTAAAAACAGGAACGACAAAAGTACATTAAAAGAAATCACAAGGATCAGTAAAGAAATTAACAAGAGCATAAGAAAGGGTAAAGCAAAGAGAACAACAGATTGCATAATAAACCACATTGCCAGAACAGGAGGAGTAAGAAAGGCGCTAAAGGAACTACAACCACCTAAACAATGGATACCAAAACTCAAAAACAAGGATAAAAACTTAGTCACGAACAGACAAACAATACTGGACACTGCCACTTCTTTCTTTAGAGTATTATACACCAGCAACACTATTCTAGATCAAAATATGCACTCTGAACCGGAATTGGAAGATCCTATCCCTCCCATTCTTGAAAGAGAAGTAGAAATTGCAATACTGACACAAAAAAACGAAAAAGCTCCAGGCCCTGACAACATAGCGAATGAGACAATGAAAATCGCACTTCCACACACCTTGGCAAGACTAACAAAACTCTTCAACGAAATATTAGAATCAGAATATATACCTTCGCAGTGGACACACAGCACTATAATCCTAATACACAAGAAAGGAGACAAAGAAGACTTAAGCAACTATCGCCCTATAAGTCTTATGTCCAACGTGTACAAAGTCTTTGCAAAAATAATCCTCAACCGCATCACAAAACAACTGGATGAACAACAACCTATTGAGCAGGCTGGATTCCGGTCAGGGTTCTCCACAATAGATCACATGCACACCTTGAAACAACTTATTGAAAAGTGCCAAGAATATGGATATCCCCTGTACTTGGCGTTTGTTGACTACAACAAAGCTTTCGACTCCTTAGAACACCCACACATTTGGAGAGCACTTAAAAACCAGGGCATTGAAGGGAAATACATCAGACTCATTAGGAATGTCTACAGCCACAGTTCAGCTAAAGTGAAGCTGGAAACGCTAGGCGAATCATTTCCCCTAAACAAAGGAGTCAGACAAGGAGACCCACTTTCACCTAAGCTCTTCACATGCGTGCTAGAAGAAATCTTCAGAAAACTAGACTGGAAAGATTGTGGTATCAATATAGACGGAGAAAGGATCAACCACCTAAGATTTGCAGACGACATTGTGCTCATAGCTGATAACCCCGGTACACTACAACATATGATTGAAGAACTGGCAACAAAGAGCCAAGAGGTAGGCTTAACGATGAACAAATCAAAAACAAAAGCCATGACGAATAAAGCACCAGAAAAAATCATACTGGAAAACGAAGACCTAGAGTACGTGACAAGCTATATTTATTTGGGACAACTCATCTCCATGTCAGAACAGGCACAACAGGAAGTAGAGAGAAGAATCTCAAATGGATGGAAAAGATTCTGGTCACTAAAACATATCCTGAAAAATAAGGAATACCCACTAAGGATCAAAAGGAGCATATTCAACACCTGCATCCTACCCATTCTAACATATGGCTGTGAAACTTGGATCAATAAACAAGAAATAAACCGAAAACTTATGACTTGCCAGAGAAGTATGGAAAGGAGTATACTGGGCTACACAAGAAACGATCGGAAAAGAGCCGCAGACCTCAGAAAGATCACCAAATGGGAAGACGTGATAACGAGGGCCAGAAAACTGAAATGGAGATGGACGGGACACCTGCTCAGAGGCCAAAAGCCAAAGTGGTCCAGGAAAGCCACAGAATGGACACCCCGCCACAACACCAAGCGGAGGAGAGGCAGACAGTACGCACGGTGGGCGGACGACCTAAGAAAGGCTGCTGGCCCTCTGTGGCAGAGACTGGCAAGGAACAGGGAAAGCTGGAAGCTACTGGGGGAGGCCTTTGTGCCCCAGAGGCAGACTGACAGGACAGCTGTGCAACAAATTCATTAATGTTAAAACTATGTAAACTTAATCAGTCAATAAAAGGCTTGAAATTGAAATTGAAATTGAATATATAGACATATATACACAGACCTGTAAATATTAAATACAAACATAAAAAAAAACCTTAGAGATATTGTTCTACCTATGGGTTGTTATAGAGTTGACATACTCTGTTTTTGAAAGTGGTACGGTCAGTCAAAATCCTGATTTCGAGGGGAAGGGCATTCCAAAGAAGAATATTCCTACTAAAGAAGACTATTCTAATTGCACTTTCAGGGATACATTTACCATTATATTTGTAGTAAACGAATCATTCTTACCTAGATCTGGGCCTCTTCTGTTTGTTAGCTACGCGTGTCTTGTGGCTGGGCTTAGGGAGAATCTTGCGGTCTCCAACAAACACTACGTGTTTGCCACTGAATTTCTTCTCCAGCTCACGGACCAGCCTGATCTGAATCTTCTGGAAAGCCTTCAGCTTGGGCATGGGCACGTAGATGATGATTGACTATAAATAAAGATACAGCTTACATTCATATGGATTTTCACTGTATAACCCAGTTATCTGAGAAGTGTCACACTGGTCGCACACTATTGCTGAAAAAGCCATTTTTAGTTTTGAAACATGAATAGACCAATGCACTTCAATGTATTCAAATTTATATACCCTCCATTGTATATTTTATTTCTTTTTTATACTCCAAACAACTATGTACTAGATATGCATTTACTACTGTATATCCTTGCCCAGTGACCAATGGTTCCCTATGACTATTCCTCATGTACACAAAAATCAGAACTCAATTGAGAAGAGAAGGCTTTCCACAAAAAAATTTGGTGTGAGCTGTCATTCCGGTCAATAATAACCATTATAATCATTACACTTAATATAAAAGATTAAGCCTAGTGGTATGGGTAAAGGGACTGCTGAGACAAGGTCTCGGGTTCGATCCCAGGTATTACCTTGGCACACACCAATGACTTTTCGATGCTTTTCGAAGTTATGTGTGTATTTATCGCAGGTTTATAAGTGCCCGGTTAATGGCAATAGGCTCGCCACCTATTACATTGGGACCTAAACATAAACTGGCGAAATGTGGGTGCTAGCACCTCTGCCTACCCCTTCGGGGATATAGGCGTGAGTTTATATTATGTTATGAAAAGAATGGATGTGAGTTTTTATTGCCAGGTTCTTGTCTCACAGACTTTATCTATTGACTTGCGAATCTGACAGTAAAAGTAAAAGCAATAATCTTTATGTTCTATTACTTTGTGACCTACATGAATAAATATATCTTGGTTTGATATTTTGATTTTGGTTGACCTAATTCTAAATACGCCTATGGGCTACAATACATTGCACTGTGTTATTTGTGGAAACAAGTCTCTCATATTGTCTTTTACATTTCTTTGATGTATATACAGTCAAGTTACTTAATAATACAATTCTAACATTAGTATATCTTATCTTTTAAAGGTCTGGTAGTAGCTGCTGATATTTGCCGATTTATTTAAATTGAGGTTGTCATGTCATAGGTTTAAATTTTAACATAATATATGGTTTTGACACTTGTTTGCACGAGTGCATATATTATGTACCTTCTTCTCTTTAACCTATAAGATGTTAATTATGACAGATATAACTTTGGCTTACCTTCTTGTTGTGCAGTTCTATTTCCTTAGCCTTAGTAATGTACAGCTCCCTAAGTTGCGCCTTCAGGTCAGAATTAGTTTCCAACTCGACCAACGCCTGTGAGATCGAGGTCTCGAAGGAGTCCGGCTCCGCGGCGCTGGCTTTGATGATTTTAGTACTCATCTGCAACGTATAAACACCGATTTAAAACACCACTCCACCACTGAACTTATAGGTTAGGAAACTGAACTTCACATTTTTATCAAACTTATGAAACTATCACTAGAAAATTTTGCCACAAGTGCGCATCCTCGTTAAATACAGGCCATTCGGACGAATATTTAAGTATTTGTGAAATAACTAGACTGTCAGTAATCAAAACAACGTTGAACACAGAGGGAGCAGATTTGTCACCACAAAATATCAAAGTAATCTTTACCGCTAGGGGATAATTTATAACGTAAGAATATTAAAGGATAATTGTAGAAGTAAAAACACTGATTATTTGTTATACAAAACGCTAATAAACATAAAATTTCTCTAAAAATTCTTAAGGACGGCTACCTTGAGAACTATACGGGAGTGAAAGAGATAGACATTCAGTGTTGTCAACGTATAAATATAGAGCTTCATTTATAAAGAAAAATTACGTTTTTCATTTTCAATTTCATGCATTAAATTATTAAAACTTTCAATTAGATTACATTCAATTATTTCACAAGTAACATTACATTAAAGATATTTTGTATGGATAAACGTTAATGCGATATAGGCTGTATCGTATTCCTTCGCAGGGGGTATCGAGGCAAAAATATCTTATTGTACTGTCTACTTAGAGCTACAATATTTTTTGGTATATTAAATACTAGCTGTTGCTCGTGGCTCCACCCGCGTAGATGTCAGTTATCGCGACCACATAGCCACTGTCTTTTCTCAGGCACTAGTCCATCTCTGTACTAAATTTCATTAAAATCTATTCAGTGTTTTAATGCGTGAAAGCGTAACAGACAGTCCACAACACTGTTCCTCCATGGTTTTATCCTCGATAATGACGAACTCACACACAAACCTTCATCCCTTATTTCAACCCCTTCATGCTATTTTCAAGAACAAATGGTAGTTTATGTTCTTTCTAAGATCTAGTCTATTATTGTACCAAATTTCATCAAAATTGGTTCATAAAAAGAGTGACACGGACGTCCATACGAATTATCATCCCAAATTTGGAGTTAGTGACCTTGACAACCGCTGCAAGCCCGTTTACGAGTTTTCAATGCATCCGTAGACTGCATTTCATTATAGTTTATACTAATTTTAAATTACCTATAAGTCTTATTTTAATTAAGATAATTATTACTTTTTAATGACAATGTACATAATATGTAGGTATATCTATACTAATATTATAAATAGGTAAAGTTTGTGAGTTTGTAGGGGGATAATCTCAGGATCTACTGAACAGATTTTAAAGATTCTTTTACCAATAGGAAGCCACATTCATTACTACTATTTACCTACCTACCAACTACCCAAGGAAGTGAAGTAGTAATCATAAATGTCAACAAATCTAGCAGATTGCCATACATTATAGGTATATGAAAAATAATTAATTACGGGCACTTACCTATGGGTTTAAGGGGTGCAACTGGGTTTCGAAATATGCCACGAGCGAATTAAGCCACTTGTAGCTAGCGGACCAGATAGGTACCGCACATGTGATTTTCTTTTTTAGGGTTACGTAGCCAAATGGCAAAATTAGGTATAGATTCGTCATGTCTGTCTGTCTGTCCGTCCGTATGTCACAGTCACTTTTTTCCGAAACTATAAGAACTATGCTGTTGAAACTTGGTAAGTAGATGTATTCTGTGAGCCGCATTAAGATTTTCACACAAAAATAGAAAAAGAAACAATAAATTTTGGGGATTCCTGAACCTGAACTTAGAACTGAAACTCAAAAATATTTTTTTCATCAAGCCCATACGTGTTATCTATGGATAGGTCTTCAAAAATGATATTGAGTATTGAGGTTTCAAATACCTTTTTTTTTGTTAGGAATAGTTTGCGCGAGAGACACTTTCAAAGTGGTAAAATGTGCCCCCCCCCCCCCACTATAACTTCTAAATTAAGAGAATGATAAAACTTAAAAAAATATAATGTAAAATTTCACTGAAAATTGGTTTGAACAAGATCTAGTATGTAGTTTTTTTAATACGTCTTAAATCTTAAACTGCAATTTACCTTTTTTTTCCGTGCGGAAATCCCTTCGGATACCCCCCCCCCCGCCGGCCAGCGGGGGTGGTTATGTCGGGCTTGGACCAACTAAAACCGCACGCCGTCTCGGGTCTACATACGCCGGGGTGTAAGGTTGCCCATAGAGCATATCCCTCGCACCCCGACTGACCCTGGGCCATCTCCGGTTTTGGGATGGCCCCCTCGGGTTTGGGAACCACGGTGTCCCCGTCTTGCCCCGGTTTGAGGGAGGGGCGCTAGTCGCTCCACAGTCCCGGCCTGCTTCTGTTGGAGTGACAGGCGGCCTCACCCGCCACACCTTTCATTCAATCAACTCAAATATAAAAAATTTACTTGCTGCTACGGAACCCTTCATGAGCGAGTCCGACTCGCACTTGGCCGGTTTATTTGGAACTGGATTTTTCCGCGAACATATTTCCTGGATATAGATATCTAGAATAGAATTCCGACAGAATAAGGAACTGGTTCATGTTCGACGCGCTCCCGGATATGTTATGCACATGCCTACTTGGATGTGACCGGGACTACCGCATCGGAAAAGATGGATTCGATATTGCAATTTGATGATCTTGACCTATTAAAAATCTTTTTTTTTGTAAAGGTTACCAAAATTGCAAATTTTTAGTTTGTATGGCAATTTTTTAGTATTTTCGAAATTCTTTTGGAGGCCTTTTGAGCCTCGACACCATGCAGTCCCAGCTCCGCCAGTCCATCGTGGTGGAGTGGAAGGAACGACTTGGGCGATCAAGCTCATGTCACGTCGTAGTAGCGGCGGTAAGTAGACACGTCATGTAGGACTGGCTAAAGAGGTGACACCTGACACGGGAGCGTCTAGTACTGGCTGACGCAGGTGATCTCTGGGAAGGGGTTATCCTTAAACAAGATTATCGTGAGTTAACCCTAAAAGAATATGCTAATGCGGACTTCTTTTAGCACTTTTAAACGGGAACAATGCGTGACTTTAATCGTTTACGCTGCTCACTGCCTTCGCCACATTTATCATCGTTGCTCTGCTCTTATTTGTCGTAACGTGATGCTAAATAGCCTATAGCCGTCCCCGATAAACGGACCATTCAACACAGAAATAATTTTTCAGTTCGAACGAGCAGTTGTAGAAGTTAGCGAGTTCAACCAAATAAACAAACAAACTCTTCGTCTTTATAATATTAGTATAGATTACACTACTATTTACAGATGACACGTGATGATCTCATATAAAAGAAATTGAATATACTCTGTAGCTGTGAATATGACAGCAACAAAAAGTCGAGCATTGTTGAGGGTCCAGTGTGGTCATAAATGTATACCAATATTTTTGCTCCGAACAGCCAACAACAGTATACATAAAAGTAATTTAGATTTTACCTTCAGCTTACCATCAGGCGAGGTGAAGTAAAATTGACGTGTCCTAAATATATAAAAAAAAATTAACATCGAACAAAAACATTTTTTGATCGAACAACGAAGAACTTACTGTTCTTCATTGTTCGATCAACAGGAACAGTCTGGCCCGCAGACATTAAAGTACAGTAAGTGTCAAATTGAAACGATTCAATTTAGATTTTGATCGAAGCGTTATAAGGGTCAAAGCTGCACGTTTGACTTTGGCAGAATTGTTGACATATTACACCGGCAACGCTTGCTATATAAAAAAATTGAATAGAATAAGGGTCAAATTGATTCGATTCAATAGACTCAGTCTGTCGAATAGTAGTGGTCATTATAATGAAAGCTAATAATATAATGCAATATTTTTAAATAATTCATAATGCGTTATGGCCGATTCTCATAATTTGTTACACACAACGGAGTCAATATAAAAAAAAGTTCTTTATTTTCTGTATGTCAGATGTCATTGATGTCAACCATCTGATTAGATTTTAATATAGCCGTTTATATTGATATTATAATGTAAACCAAATAGAATATAATGATAAATGGCTGTATTGATTTGGACCTTACCGGCATACAAATAAGATCGATGTTACTTCAATACAAACTACGATAGCTGAATGTATCCTATTATATTAGGAAAGTAAAGTGTTAACTATGACTGTCAATTATATATTCACATAGGATGACAGATCCATTATAATATTATAATTTAAAGCAAACCAAACGGAATATAATGAAAATAAGTCAAATTGATTTGTACGTTCTCGGTATGGAAATAAAATCGTTTTTTTTTTATGGCAATTACGGTAGCTTCCAAAGATGAAATACTAAATATATTCTATTCTAATATATTAGTAAAGAAAGTGTTTCATTATCATTTAATATTAAACTGGTAAAATGATTGGTTATGAACTTATTCCTCCACGTCACATTTCTAAGGTCCAATATACTTTAATGCAAATTCCAAGGATAAATAAGGAAAAATGGACGTATTGATTTCACTTCTGCGATCGATATTCTTAGCTTAATGTGAATAAGAATAATATATTATATTGAGAATATGTCTTATTTCAATTTTATGTAATATCGCGGTATTTTCAATTAATTGGTAAATTGTAAAAGAAGATCTATATTCTATTGCAGTTTCAAATAAAGCACAATTTATAAATAAGATTTATAAGTTATGAAATATGACCGTATAGATTTGTACCATCTGCATTTATAATAAAATCATTTTATAGTATAATAGAAATCACAATAGCAAATGATAAAAAATATTTAGACTTAAAAAAGTCAAAATATTTATTTATTAACTCAGTAATAGCTACGGTGCTAGAATAGATCGCGTTGTTGCATTTCTTCTCGTTTCGAATCGTTTGGATAAATATTATCATAGTAATAAAAATTCATTGAACTGTAATTAGTTTGTATAATAATATATAAGTGTAGTTGATAAGTTTATAAACATTCCAACAGTCAAGCCTGTAAAAAGTATGACGTTCATAAAAAGAGACTACAGAAAGTAAAAAAAAAAAACTTGTCTGTGTACTATATTGTGGATAAAGCGAGAAAATCTAAAAAGTATGAAGGGATATTCATTAATCCTCATTATAACATCTTGCCGAATTAAAAATAAATAGTTAAAAATATGTACACTAGTCGTTAAATCATTTTTTTCCTTTGTCAACATTACTGATATTTTGTTTTTCGTTGTCAACATTGCTGATCAGCAATGTTGACAACGGAAAAAATGGTTTTAACGACTAGCGTATTTTTAACAAGACTACTATTTATTTTTGAATCTGTAATTTTTTTATTCAATACTAACTTGAGCTAAATTTTTAATGATAAAAAACCTTTTAATAATGAGCATTAACTTTCAACGAATTAACTCATTAATTCCGGCTTGTTTTCGCTGTCCCCGTACATTGTCGTGTTTGTGAACACAACTTTTTTTCTCGTTTTTTTTTTATAGCTGGTATACCAAATTATAACATTATAACTAATAGCAGTTTACAATAACAGTTATTTTACCATAACGTAACAGGTTATCCTACTATTGAAAAGTAACATATAATGCGACCACTACTGTCGAATCACTGTCTTCTGTCATGTGTCAATCCGTCATGTCAATGTTGGTTTGGTTGGTTCTTGGTTAGATGGTTTTGCTTTCCGGCTAAATAGATCCATTAAAAACTTAGGGCATTCTCCTACACAATACAAAAATATATTTATACACCTGGATTCATGCCTCCAATTGTGCTTTCCACATACAACAACTACTTTTGTTAAATTTACTATGGAAACGATATATATAGTGAAACTATATAAAAATAAAGGTGCTGGCTCGATTGGGTACTATTTATTCTTTAGTGATGTATGAATATTGTATACTTTGTGTAAACAAACCTTGAATACAGCAGCTACAGCGAGTCCTTACATAAATAACAATGGCATCTACAGAGAATGGGTGAGTGCTGTGTAATTCAATGTTTACATTATGTATTTATCTGATTGGAAATATATCATCTAGCATAGGTACCTGATAGTGCGCACATTTTATATTTTATTAGCAACTCACCCTTGCTTCGGTTTATATGATTTTATTTTTACTCAAGCTACATAGCCTATGTCCATCTAGGATAATATACATTCCAAATGGTGAAAGAATGTTTCTAATAATTGCAGTGGTTCCCAAAATTACCCCCAACATACAAACAAACTCACAAAAAAAACTAACAAATAAGTTTAATAACACTCTGCCTGACTTGGACATTAGATCCACAACCTTCTGATCACATATAAATATACAGTGGAATCTTGATAACTCAAACCTCATCAAGTCGTAATCCTCGTAAAGTGAAAAATATTGTCATTCCCTTTCGCAGGACCCCCAAATGTCATATAGGTAGAAAACGTAGGTATTTTGACTTTTCAGTGTATAATTCAGAATTCATGTAAATTTTGATAACCGTTTTTCATCCTCCTGACCTCCTCAATGACCTTCATTCTGGTATCATTTTTATTTTTCTAACCTGAACATAAATCAAATAAAACTGGATCTGGAATGCGTTTTAAACGTCTACCCCAGACCAATCTTTGAGAGCAAATTCTATCGAAGCAAAAACCGGTAAAGAAATCATGTTTCTTGTATGGGAGCCCCCCTTAAATATCTACTGTATTCTGTTTTTAGTATTTTTTGTTAAAGTGGCAACAGAAAATTTCAACTGTCTAGCTATCACGGTCCAAGAGATACAACCTGGTTATTGCCGTTATTAGTATCGAGCAAAAAAACGGAAAAATTACGTTTGTTGTATAGGAGCCGGTTCATGAGATACAGCTTGGGTACAGACAGACGGACGGACAGCAGAGCCTTAGTAATAGGGTCTCGTTCCACCCTTTGGGTTAAAAAGTTATTTTAGAAGTCGTGCACAACAATAACGTTCGCATTGGAGGCTTTCGCCTTGGAATCTGGGGTCCGGTTTCCGACTGTAACTTCTTCACTTTGCTTGGTCTGCGGCATCCATGATAGTGAAGTCCAGGTGAATTATCAAATTTTAAGATGCATCTTCCAGCAGCCAGTTTAACTCATTTTAGCACATTTAATTTTGTTTACATGACCTACTGCTACAGAAATGTTATCTCTATGGTATACGTGGCTCTGCACATGAATGGCTTAAAAGCTATCTGGCTGATATAATGCAATATGTTGAAATTACGAACTTCAACTCTAATAATGAAGAGGCAACCTTGAAATCTGATATGAGATATAGTAAAGTAGGTGTACCCCAGGGAACCATACTTGGACCGATGCTGTTTCTCTTGTACATTAACGATCTCCCGTTGATATCAGAATAATAGTCTCTTCTCTATGCAGACGACATATCAATTCTAGTACCTAATAACTCTGAATGAGTTACTAAATAGTGTTGTTAGAAAAGTGATAGACTGGTTAAATCAAAATAATTTGAGTGTCAAGATTAATGAATCTAAATATATACAATTTCATAATAGAGGAGGTTAAAAATTGGAACTAAATATAAATTAGTGGTAAACTCTTTTAGAAAGTAATGAAATTTCCTTTCTGGGTATAACTATAGATGCTACAACTGGAAAACACACACTCATAACGTCCAGAGTAAAGCTAATAGATTTATCCAGGCTTTGTATAGAGTAACAAAAATATCCAGCAAACAAACAGCACCGGTCAAAATGGAAGTCAATGGGGTAGGCCTATGTTCACCCCCCGGGCTTCACCCCATCGGTGCCAACGATGGGGTGGGCGTGTCGGAATCGGACCGACTAAATCCACACGGTGTCCTCCCCAAGTGTCCATTGCCCGGCACCCTGGGTAAGCTCTCGAAAGGATAACCCCAGGGTAACCGGCGGACTTTGGCCGCCACCGCGGCCTCGTATGCGTGGGGTCGGGTTTTATCCCGCGTTGTGAGATGGCAGGCATGTGTAGGACCCACACGACACGCCTCCGTCTTGGCCTGCTTCTGAAAGGACAGCGAGTCGGCCAACCGTCGTCCTCAGGCCCCGATCATAGAGGTAGGTAGTCCCGAGCGTAGACGAATCTGCGGCGTCCTCGCCGCAGACGCGGCACTCGGGGGGCAAGATTCTATCCCGCTCCCTCTCCGCTACCTCTTTCGCGCGCATTACCTGCTCGCAAAAAGAGGCGGCGGCATGCCACTTGCTCCCGTCGGGCACCACGGCTCTCACCATGGTCTCCAGCGAGAGAACGTCCACGCCCAGGACCGCAACGTGATCCCAGCGTTGACTCGCCCACGCTGGGCACTCCACCAACGTGTGGAGCACCGTGTCTTCGCCAGGATCCTTGCAGTGCTGGCACTGCGGCTTTGTCTCCTGATGGATGCGCCACAGATACTTACCGAAGCACCCGTGTCATCGGATGAAAGACCGATAAATATGTAGTAGAAACAGCACCGCAATGGCAGTACGCATCTATAATCACTTACCTCGAGATGCTCGTGACTTGCCTATGCATAAGTTTAAAAAACAATTGTTTAGATGGCTCGTTGAGAGATCTTTTTACTCAGTGGATGAATATCTTAAATAGGTATAAATAATATTATTATCGACATATCGACTACTAATTTAACTCTTATTTCTATTTCCAATTAAGCAAAACCATGACATTATTAAATACTTTCCATATAACCAGTCTGGCCATAAATACCGTTACATCAAAACTTTTCTTTCTTTTTCAACTTTTTAATTATTTTGAATTTGGAACACGTATAATATATTCTTTAAAAAATTCTTTCGATTTCGCGCCATTTCACATATTTTTTCGTGTTCATTATCGAATTACAATATGGAATGGGGTGTTAAAGAAAATAGGATCATAGTTATCGCCTTGCACAAAGTGGGTATGGAGCCGTCGGTCATATTCCAGACACTTCAAAAACTTGGTATCAGCCGTATGTTTGTATATCGTACTATCAATAGATACAACAACACTTCGTCTGTCGAAGATCAGAAAAGATCGGGCGGCCGCGTGCTGTTAGAACTACAAAGGCTATTAATGCTATTAAAGCCAGAATTCGTCGATCCACCATAAGGAAGCAAAAAATCTTATCGCGTGAAATGAAGATTCCCGCTAGGACTCTGTCACGTATTATAAAACAAGACCTGAAGCTCGGTGCATATCGTCGAATCTTTACGATTAAAGAGAGTGGATCGATCAAAGCGCCTTCTGTCGCGATATGCAGGTGAAAGGCACAGAAATATCCTCTTTACCGATGAAAAATTTTTCACGATTGTGAAAAAAATGTTTAATTTAATATATTGTTTAATGTTAATGTTTGCAGGCCCTAAAATGAAATGGTAAATGTGCTGAACGAAAATGATGTGACATCTTGTACTACCACATTTCCGCAAATAAAGAATTAGAATTAGAACTATTTTCAGCAAGTCAAAGTTAAATATGTACTATGAAGTAAACCAATAATAGTAGCTAAATGTGCCAGAATATAACCCATTACTACATATATTATTGCCTTACACAACAATGAATACAAGTGCTGATAAAATAATCTGCTCATAATTGAGTGGGGAATATTACAAACTTAGCATACAATAGCACACACAAACACAATACTAAATCCCGACTACAGATGGAGCGTGGAGTGAGACAGGGGGATGTTATATCCCCCAAACTATTCACCAACGCACTGGAGGACGTCTTCAAGACTCTGGATTGGACTGGGCGGGGTATAAACATAAATGGCGAGTACTTTCGCATCTTCGGTTCGCCGACGACATCGTCATAGTTGCGGAGTCGCTGGAGCAGCTGGGCGAGATGCGGCACAGCCTAAATGGAGCCTCTCGACGTGTCGGTCTTGGTGTGAACTTTGACAAAACCAAGGTTATGTTCAACGAACATGTCACGCCGAGGCCGATTGCCATCGAAGGGTCGACATTCGAAGTTGTTCAACAGTATGTCTACCTTGGGCAGGTTATCCAGCTCGGTAGAAACAACTTCGAGAAAGAAGTCACCAAAAGGATCCAATTAGGTTGGGCAGCATTTGGCAAACTGCGTCGGGTTTTCTCCTCCCCTTTACCGCAATGCCTTAAAACAAAGGTGTTCGACCAGTGCGTCCTACCTGTCATGACTTACGGTATCGAAACGTGGACATTGACAGTGAGGCTAGTCCACGACTTAAAAGTCGCGCAGCGGGCTATGGAGCGAGCTATGCTTGGGGTTTCTTTGAAGGATAAAATTCGAAATGAGGCCATCCGACAAAGAACCAAAGTCACCGACATAGCTCGCAGAATAAGCAAGCTGAAGTGGCAATGGGCTGGCCACATCTGCCGAAGGACCGATGGCCGATGGAGCAAACGAGTCCTAGAGTGGAGGCCACGAATCGGTAAACGGAAGGTGGGACGTCCCCCAGCAAGATGGACCTGAAAAAAGGTAGCTGGAATAGACTGGATGCGCAAGGCGGAGGATCGGGTGCTATGGCGTAAAATGGGAGAGGTCTATGTCCAGCAGTGGACTGCAATAGGCTAATTGATTGATTGATTGACTACAGATACACTAATACAGACTTACAAATTCCCGGAGATTTCGTCGTTGATTGCCAATGACTATTAACGTCAATTACCACTCGAATCACTCACAATCTGGATAAAATCTTGCCCTTTATGTTATTGTCTCCACAGCAAGTTTTCGAAATGAGACAAATAGCGAAGCGTGTTATCTTGTATCTTATACTAACTTCATTATGTTAGTTTGTAATACTCTTAAATAGGTTGTCAACTCCCGAAGTAGCGACTGTTACGAGTGTTTATTGGCATGGACTACCTATGATCTGGTGGACCAATCGCATGTTTCCCTCCTTAGTAATATGAAAGAAATTGGTCAAAATGTACCTAAAATTGTCATCATCATCATCTTAGTATTGTGTCCCGATTGCATCCGTGGCTGTACATCGGAGCCCAGGGTCCGCTTTCCTGCTTTTTCTTTTCCACTTTGTCAAGTGCCTTCTTCCACATCTTCACATGTCGCACCAATCTGACTCTCCGCGTCTGCCACCCTGACTGTTATAAGGAAGGGTTTCGTGTCCATAACAGCGGTTCGAACCACGGAATCGGAATCTTGGGGTTACATGTCTCGGATGATGTCAATATAAGATTCCAGAACCCCTTTGGATCACAATACCCACCAGATTATCGCGCGAGGAACACAGTCGAAGGCCTTCTGCATGTCATGCATATTTCTCCGCGATGATCCTTACTAATTCTTAGTGCATCCTTAGTGCAGATCCTTAGTGCAAAAACAGGGTCCATGGTCCCGTGACCGGGGCGAATCCATACACTCCTGTCGAATCCGGGAGTCAATTAGCTTCTCGAAGAGGTTCATGGTGTGGGATTTTCTTTATACCGTGGTATTTGCCACATTGCTGCACCGGCTCCTTGCCTTTGAAGACTTGATCTGCCCGGTAAGGAGTATGCGGTTGAAAAGGTTTGTGAGGAGGCCCACGCCACGGGGGCCCATCGCCTTCCAGGCCTCGATGGGGACTTCATCGGCTCTGGTAGCTTTCTGAGCCTTCATGCGGCGAAGAGCAGTCTGGACTTCTTCTGGCGTTACCGGTGGCACTAATCCTTGATTTGGAAGGAGATCCGGTGGCACCTCTTTATGCTGCTTGTTCCGCAGCTCGTGGAAATAGGAACGCCATCTCTCCTTTACCATGACTTCCGCGTATAACAGATTGCCTCCCAAGACGGGGACACCGTGGTTCCCAAACCCGAGGGGGCCATCTCGAAAGATGGCCCAGGGTCAGTCGGTGTGCGAGGGATATGCTCTATGGGCAACCTTACACCCCGGCGTATTAAGACCCGAGACAGCGTGCGGTTTTAGTCGGCTCAAGCCCGACATAACTGCCCCAGCTGGCCGGCGGAGGGGTATCCGAAGGGATTTCCGCACGAAAAAAAGGGTCTTTAACACAGCGGCACTTTGAAATAACCTGTGCCGCTTTGACCCTGGAACGCGCCAACTCATAGCTAAGCTCTTGCCCCTAATACGATTCCAGTCATGGGCATTTTGGTACTGAGTCCAATTAAGATGAGTCATATATCATTCGATAGCTCATCTCAAGTGAACAAAAAAAACTATAACGACCAAACTCGGATATTTGGCCATTTTGAAATATAGTTAGAAGAAGACACTGAATTTTTAATTCAAAATAGTGTTGTAAAGGTTTCTTTTGGTTCAGCTTAATCAAAGACGATGATTCTTACGCAGATTTGAAGTTAAAAATATTAGTAAGTAGTTACTAATTAGTAAGTGAATAGTGAAATCACAACAACAACACTGCAGTAAGTACTTTTAAAGTTAGATATGATATATCATTAAATTCAAGCAATATTTTTATTATTACTACTAATAACCTTGAATGCAAGTTAGCAGCCACTACAGTAATGCAGCTGATAGATTAACTATATTTATACATAAATTTACATTTAAAGGTAGTTTTTCACCCAACTAATTGTTAAGTAATAGTAAACTCTCAGTAACAACTCTACCTTACCCTTATTATCCTTAGTGATAAAATGATTTTGTTTTAACACCTGAAGGCCAGCATTAACCACTGGCCCACTAGTTTGAATACCTGTCATCATTGAAACAAAGCATTACCGTAGCTATTTGTAATTTAGTTATATTCGAGCTACGAATCGTTTGTAACGATGGCTGAGGTAGGTAAACTACGTCAAGAAGCTAACAAGAAACCTGCCCGTTTCCTAACCACAACATAGTCTTTTAACATAACATTTCACTGTCAAGAATAACACCAAGCCCGTATATAAACATTACAACTCTGGTATCGTACCAGTTCATTAGGCTTACAATACATAGGTATGGGTAACTACTACCATTAAACAAACAACGGGTTATAAGTATATCATCGAAACATAGGGAAACTGCTTTGGAGGACATTTCTGAATACGGAATTCACGAGGAAACGTGACTTGCGAGCCTGTTTACATTCCAGACATGTGATAGCTATACAATAATTTTATTAGATATTTTTACTAAATATAAATAAAAATATTTTGCATCTTTATTGCATAGGTTTGACAGGACGTTGAACACGGTAGGATCTAGCTGAAATTGGTGCAGGGATAGATTATAGTCTGGAATAATATATAAGCTACTTTTTATCACTGGAAAAGATTCCCATGGGTTGCGGAAACGGAATCAGAATTCCATGCGGGTGGAGCCTTGGATAAAAGCAGTAAATAACACTAAGCTAAAATGGATAAAATGTGTTAAAAACCTCATAAAATAAAGAACCTTTAAGATAGCTTTACTCCGATCGGACAGTAAATTAAGATTAGCGCCATAGAGCCCATAGATATTCGTAATCTACACCAATATACCTTTTCAATGATGTATCAATTCGTTTGGTGCTAGTACCAAGGATCATTTGTGGCTATCATTCTTTGTCACTGCAGACAATTTTTTTTTGACCGCATTGTAGGAATAATAGTCTTAGTTAGGTACTTATATTATGGACTCCTTGTAGTGATACGATTATAAACATTTACTTTTAGTATCTCTGTGCTTGTGGTATGAGTCGATATTGCTTCATTTAACGTCAACACTTCATGTGACGTAAGCTAAATATGTTTCTTCTATTTCATAGTGTACAAATTGATAAGAGCTCTCCTCAGTGACCTCATAGCCGTTTGCCGGCCAACTCGCTTCGCGTCTTTGCCACGTTATAAAAAAGATTTGTGAGTTTTTTTTCATTTGTAGTTCCGAAAAGGAGAACATTACATTGTTTTTCAAAGAAAGGGTACGTTTAAGAAGGTTAACATAGTAAGCGTACTTGAATATATTAATATTACATTAGTTTAATAGTAGTTTCAGGTCGTTGGGTTAGCTACGTGTATGCTTGGCTTATATTTGAAAATAATTTATGTTTATCCGTTTACATTTATCGGATTAAGAACATTTCAGTATCGAATCGATTTACAGCTAATCCGAGTGTTCTAATTTTAAATTCCTCTTGCCTTTTCTATGCTATCGATTCTATTCTTTCCATCATTTATTAAATAGACCAGGCGCTGGACTTTGCAATATCCAAGGACCGGCAATTTTGACCGGATTCCGATTCCTTTTCTAAATCATCCCTTCAATCACCCCATGGTCAATGCCCAACTAAACATTTTTTTAATAATATTACTTCCTAGATACACAACTAATTACTATCGATGTCCAAAGATTGAACGTTATAGTTATCGTAAGCATTAAAATACAGCATATTATACTTATTACATTATTTTAATGGTATTGTTTTAAAAGAAACCGAAAAGACGTTTTCTTTCATGTAGGATGGCTAGGTACGGCAATTCGAAACCGGAGATGGCCCAGGGTCAGTCGGGGTGCGAGGGATATGCTCTATGGCCAACCTTACACCCCGGCGTCTGTAGACCCGAGACGGCGTGCGGTTTTACTCGGTTCAAGCCCGACATAACCGCCCCCGCTGGACGGCGGGGGGGTATCCGAAAGGATTTCCGCACGAAAAAAAAAGGGACTCATAAACCATTGAAAACTAATAATCATCACGCTATTATACTAGAGAATCTGGTAGAATTCTTTTCGAAGTGATTAATTCTAATCAAAAGTAACAGATGTTACTTTGATGAATGCTATATATGTTGTTTATATAATAACATGTTGTTTTGATCAATGTTACACGGATTTGATTATGTTTAGGACGTAACCTCACCCTCTGGCCGGCGGAGGGAGGATACGACGGGGTATTTCTCTCATGAAATGTTGAATTTCTCAAAATCCTTTCTTAGCGCTTGCCTGGCCATAGAAGAAGCCTGTCTTTATTTCGTAGTTCTAACATTAGCTCTACGTTGATAAGTTAGTCACACGATAAAGGTTAAAACGTTAAAATAATCATGTTCGGTTTGAGCCTGCGAATTTAACGCGGACGAAGTTGTGGGCAATAGGTAGTCGTTCATATAATCCATTCGGAGCAATATTATAATCTGCTTTCCCAATGGGCACAATAAATATTATCAGTCATAGCCATTTCGCTCATAAATAGCGATCGATCATTGAAGCACACTATAGTGATGATAGACGTGTCAATAAGTAGGTAATCCTCCGATACTGGTTGTAAATAATTACATAAGTAGATTAACACTATTTACTTCACACTACGAATGTCATACTATCATGTTTGTCTGCGTTCGATTAAGATAGGATTCTGTTGCGTGCTGTGCGACAATAGAGGAAGTCAGAAGTGCCCTAGTATTTGTAAAAGAGCATGGGCGAAAGGCCATCTTATAGGCTTTAGTACCCATTCTGGTAAAAACACATGTCACTTGTGAACATGGGGTAGAATAAAAGACCTCAAATATTTATTTATTTAATATTATTATTTGGTCAGGAATTTTCTCATTTTTTGAATTGTTTCAAAATGATTTTAATTTTCTCAAAATGAGAAAATTAAAATGTAATACGTATTTCCGTCTAGTTAGGGGTGTATTTTACACTGGTTTTACTGAGTGCCATCAACCACAAAATATCCCACAAAGGCAAGGTCTTTCGTCTAGGTTTTTTTTACTATTTGAGTCTGCTAAATGTAATACTTCCATATTTTGTAAGTAGGTATGACTACTAGCTTTGTCACAGGTCAATAAAACTATAAATTTGCTTCATTAAATAATATTTTAAAGATAATTTTAGCAATCGACTCATAAATAAACGTATCGAGCTAGACAGCTGTGCTTGTGTTTACTTTAAATTTAATATTTTCTGGTGAACACTTGCGCTCACCAAAGTTAACACTCGTGCCACTGCTTGTGGGTGTATTCTTATTTGTTTATAAAAGGGGTATTATAAGTCATGGTACAGATTTTTTTTTACATGGAGCCCAACTATTCTTTTTTTTTTTCGAAATTGAACTCCGAGCACTTCACTTGTAATACCGCGCAAAGAATTTTTAGGAAATAAACTGAGTTCAAATGATGCTGGGTACGTAACTAAGGCGAACGTATCCCCGCCGGCAACCCTGGGGTTATCCTTTCGAGGGCTTACCCGGGGTGCCCGGCAACGGACACTTGGGGCGGACACCGTGCCGTTTTAGTCGAGACACGACATAACCACCCCCGCTGGCCAGCGGGGGGGTATCCGAAGGGATTTCCGCACGTAAAAAAAAAATAAAGGCGAACGTATCTTGTGTTTAATAGAGACAAATGTTCCGTAATCTGTACACACAGACTATATTTCAGCTTCAAATTGCTACTGACATGACTGCTGAAATTGCTGTTACCCGCTGCTCCCCCCACGTGAAATAGTGTATTGTGTTGTATTGTTGGAACTAACAATCAACAGGAACCTATATACTCGGGATGTAAAGTAACTTACGTGCTATTCCAGAGCATAATCCACTCTATGTAAAATTTCATCCGGATCTGTTCAGCAGTTCTGACGTGATCGAGCAACAAACAACCGTCTCTGCATTGCTACTGTACTCCAGTGTTATTTTACTCCAAACATTCAATACGTTCTTAGTACAAACTGTACAAAAATACGCAGATACAAGCTTTCTCAATTAGATAGCGAAATACAAGATATGTGAGTAGGTTTAACTTTTAAGATAATGATATTGATACCACATGGTATGTATGCCACATTCACCCGGTTTACACGAATTTTACTTTTATTATCGTTTATTTTTGTATACCACGAGATGGTATAAGTGCTAATTCAATATTTACCCGCCTGCGCCAAAAGGAGGATTATGTTTTGCGAGAGTATGTATGTATAATAGATTGGGCACGCTCTGCGGCCTGAATAGCTTGATGGATTTCAGCTTGAGAGGTGTAGTTAGGTTCGTACTTACTGTGATACTATAGGATACTATAGGACGATATATACTATTTGTATAAAGGCCTTAAATAAAAAAATATAAAAATAAAAAAGAATATACCTATATGTATCATAACGAAAAAGTATAAAATAAAATAATTATTTATTATTAATATTAATCATTTAAAATGTTAATCACATTTTTCCGCGCAATAACGGTATAGTTGGTTGGTGAGTCCCAGGAATGTCTTATTGTAATGTGTTTGCCATTAAAATAAAAACATTCAATGTAAATTGCACAATAATTGTTCTGCTATCTAAACTGTTGGTACTTACTAATGTTGGCGGGACTCGTCGTTCGTTCTGATAACAATTTCCTTTATATGAAAACCTGCGACACGTGCCCCAGTTTTACACGAGAATAAATTCTTAAAAAAATCTATTTAACCGATTGCAGTACCACCTACTGGGTTTAATTGTGCATGAAAACCATAAGAAGGTCCAATATTCAATTTCAGGTTTCTAGAACTATTCATATCAATTTTCTGACCGCTACCCGTGTTTTATAATGTACCCGGCATTATGACTTTACCTCGCCTGATGGTAAGCTAAAGGTTAAGTCTTAGGAATGGGGATCACTATTACAGACACCGATAATGTTACAAATGTTACAATGATGCCGTCCTGACGGCCTCATCAGACGCTTTTTCACGCCAGGCTTAAAGAAATGTCATGTCTTTTTGAAAATGACGAACTTCCATACAACCGTCCATCCCTAATTCTACCCCCTTAGAAGTGAAATTTCCAACAAACCTTCCTCAGTGTATGCTTACAACATAATAAAAGGCATCAACTGCCAAAATTTTAAGTTTTTACATCCAACGGTTTAGGCCCTGCGTTGATGAATCAGTCAATTGGGACTGTGTATAGATGTGTACCTACATCTTAGAGATCCGATTCTCAGCACTCCATGGATTCACCGTGCGGTCGCCGGGTCCATAGCGTGGTACAGAGAGGAACACCATGACGGCGACTGGGACTTGCGACCCAGATGTAGGTTTAGGGTGGCCACCTTGTGATGCATCAGCGCTCACCTCCACCGTCAGTAGTGTCCCCCCCCCCTACCTATCCAAATTTGGTAAAATCCTAACAATGCCGCTTTTGATATACGTTTTAGTAAAGAGCTTACTGAAGCTCTTGGCAATCCGAGGTGTTTAAGTAAGTTGTACAGGGATTTAGCTGGAATTCCCCTTGCTCCTACTTCTACGGCGTAGAGTTTAACCACGTAGCCATTTTTGGTTAACTCGTTAGTCAAATCAAAGTATTTGTTTGTCTTTATAGCGTGGTCTTTAGGTATATTAGTTTCCCACGGTACTGTGAGTTCTACAAGCACTGCACGCTTATGCGATCGTGAAAAAAGGAATATGTCGGGTCTGGATGATGAGGCACAAACACCCTAGTGCTTCTCATACGTGTCTACGAGTATTGTCCAGTCAACGGCAGCTATCAAAATTGAATATGGCTTTTGAGGTAATTTCTTTGAGCAGCCGTCCTTTACAAACGCAATGTCATTTCTTTGGTTTGTGGTTAATCCTTTTTTCGCTCTAGCTACCGCCAAACTTACAGCCTCACATATGATTTCTAATACCTTATCATGACGGCGCGAGTAATGACCCCGGTCTAATAGCGTCTTACAACCCACTAGTAGGTGCCTAGCCGTACAAGTTGCTTCACCACATGAGTTACATGTTTTATCTGTGGCTTTTCCCCATCTGACCAGATTACTTTGGTCGGGGAGGGTCAACTGGAATGCATTTAGGTAAAATTTAAGTAAGGCCGGTGACCAGTCGTATATTATGGTACGTCATTTTAAGGCTATGGGAATACAAAATTCACCTTGGGTCAACCATTCGTTTTGCATTTCTAGGTTCATTGCGTGCATCTTATAGGTGTTGTTTTCGTCTGCTTGAAGAAAAGATTTTGTTATTTCTTTATCTGTTTGTCTCTGAATATTACCTAGACCTACTCTACCAGTCTGCGAGCCTATCATGATTTTTTTATGGAACTGGAGGCGTCATTCGAGCTCCGATGCATTTTTATCTTTTGGAAGGACTTTTACTATTTCGTCTTTAGATTTCGATAAGACGTGCCTTTTAGTTACTCTTAGGTGTTTATAGAGTTCTGATGGCTTCTTAAGCGTCATTCCAAAATTATTCGCGGATCTATATAGTGCCGACGGGTCGGCCGACTGAGCTAGCCCTAGCCACGACTTCAGTGTCTTCGTGACACTCGCATCTAGTTTTTTGAGGAGACTCTGGTTTATATCATATGTAAGAAACGGCCATCAGTTAAGACGCGAGGTTAAATAATTGTCATAGATCCAAGCTTTTTTAACATTACTTATTGTTTGTTGGTCTACCTTTTTTATATCGATAATGAAACTATCAATTAATTCGTCCAAAGCTGGAGTGCAACCTCTGTTGTCAATCTTTCTTCCGAGGAATTTAAAAGGCACGGTTTCAGATATAGTTGAAACGTTGTCCCCGCCTATACTAAGCCCTGGGTGATATGAAGTATACCTGGTACCCCGCCTACCCAGACATAGACAGTAGCATTTGCTAGGTTTTGTTCTCATTCCATCTGTCCATGTACAGAAATCGTCTACTCTACGCAGTAGGTCCTGGCACTGCTTTGGGTTACGAGTCAGTATTGCCAAATCGTCCGCCAATGCGAGGATAGACTCCGTATATTTACCGTTTAGCTTAAACCGATAGCCCCACTTCTTGTCGTGTGTGGAAATGTTGTCTATTAAAATATTTATTACCATATTGAAAACTATAGGTGATAAACAGCAACCTTGGAACAAACCCACATTATAATTTAAAGGTTGCGTGTATCCATCTTTGGTATTAATCACAAACTTTAATTTACCATAATAAGAGGATATTATTTCCCAAATGATGGACGGAAAGTGATACCATTTTAATGCAAACAACATAAGCTCGTGTTGTACTGAGCCAAAAGCGTTTTCTAAGTCTATCCAACAAACTGTTATTTGCTTTTCATTTGATCTGGCATCTTTTAAACTTTCCGCCAGTAAAGAATTGTGTTCCAGACATCCTGTAGGAACCCTTTTTGGTGGTTTGGTCTGAAATAGTTATTATTGATCATGAAATTTGTCATTTTAAATTGAAGCCATGAGAAGAAAATTTTAGAAATTGTATTGGTTAATGCTATTGGTCTAGCGTCTTTTGGACTAGTTACTATTTCTTTCTTTGGAATGAGCACAAAATTAGCCTTGCCGAAGGCCGCTGGGACTTCTTTACTCGACCAGATCCTATTGAATATGCTTAAAAGATGTTTACGTACCGATGGGCATTTTTTATAGATAATGTAAGGTATGCCATCAGGCCCTGGGGCGGTTTTTGTTGGTTGCTTTTTGATTTGGTGTTCTATTTCGTCTAAGCTAGGTGGATTACAGTCAAATTTGAAATGAGGGCTTAATGGTTTTTGCGCTTTTGGTTTACTGTATTGTTTTTCGTATTTAGGCACCTCATAATTACTTTTATAGTAGCTATGGATCTGATCGTTACTTAGCAGTAGCCTATCTTGCTTTCTGTCGCTAAAAATATTCCTCGAGTACTTAAACGGGTCCTTATTGAACTCTACTTCATGTTTTGCTCTATTAAAATTATGGTTTTCATTTATTATTTGACCAGAAATTCCTTGAATTAATTTCAGTATGGACCTTAAAGCTCTGGCCAGTTGATGACTAAGTTGATTATCGCCCATAGCTTTAGCAAACCGTAGTCGTTTGATAAGGTCCCGCTTTTTCTTTCTAATTTTAATTTTGAACGCGTTTTCTCGGTTTTTTCGCGCGTAAGGTAATGATGGTGGGTAATGCTCATGTAGGTATAAGTAAATGCTAACCTGGAAACATTCTACCTGACTGTTTAAATCCTGCTTTGTTCCGGGATGTTCTAACAGGATGGCTAAGTTTTGGTCGTGGGCTTTCCAGGTGGTCGACTTTAAAGAGGGAATGCTAAGACGGGCCCGGATGTTTATGGGCTCCTGGTTTGTGTCACACTCTGGCTCACCTTGGGATATATGAGGGTCAACTCTATCCGTGGCAATAGTTGAAGAATTTACAGACGGCTGTCTTGCTCCAACACCATCGTGTGATTTTAAGTGCTTCAGAAACCAGGCTCTCTCTCCCTATTTAACATAGGGACGTACGTAAATACATACAGATCAACCCCATAGCCTCCCTATTTCGCCTCTCCATACAACAATGCTTTACAATAATAAGCATCTGAAACATAATGGTCAGACTAACGTGCAATCACAATGACCATTTGCTTCTGAACACGAACGATTCCATATTTATTATAATGGAAGGCGATGGATGGATGTATGATGTTACGCTTAATATTACCTACTGTCTTCCATTGTCTATCAAGGTTATTGTTCTTATGATGGGTGATGTTCTAACAACACTTAAGTCATCTCTCACTTCCTAGTTACTACATAGCGATGCATTACCTACCATTTGTGAAGTGAACTTCGGTGGCATAGTGTGAATAATTGCAAAAACTGTGCTTAAAAGACTATTATATCATACATATCATCGCTCTCTTCTAGAACCTATTGTACAAGCTATACCTACTAAGTTTGTTTCTCGATAGAATATTATTGGTTGCAGTTTCTCATTTTTCATTTTTTGGGAACCCTTACCTCTGTACTTCACTACTCAAGCTGATCAAGATGTTGAAAAGAAACATTACGTTACCATAGGTGTCCTGACACTTTACACAATGTTACCTCTTATTATAAGTCCTGTGCTCAACCTGAATCTGTTGTTACAGAGGTATAATGCCTTCAGCAATCCTTGTCACAGGCGGAGCGGGCTACGTTGGCTCTCATACCGTGGCCACACTTCTGGAAAAACAAACTGAAGACCTTGACATAATCGTTATAGACAACATCTGCAATGCATACCGCGCTCAGGGACAGAAGAAGCCAGAATCGCTGCGGATTATAGAAGACATGACCGGGAAGAATATACACTTTTATGATGTCGATATCAGGAATCAGAGTGGATTGAGTAAAATTTTTGAGAATGTATGTATAAGTTCTTACTTAGCTGATGAGATGATACGAACGGGGTTCTGTATACATCAAAACATGTATTTCTTACCGCCAACTTACCGACGCGGGATAAAAGGCGCCCCACCAGGCGAGGCCGCGGCGTCGGCCAAAGTCCTGCCGGTAACCCTGGGGTTATCCTTTCGAGGGCTAACCCGGGGTGCCCGGCAATGGATACTTTTGGAGGACACCGTGTAGTTTTAGTCGGTCCGCTTCCGACACGCCCACCCCATCGTTGGCACCGATAGGGTGAAGCCCGTGGGGGTTTCCACACGCAAAAAAAAAGTCTTGGGAGGTCAGAAGGCAGTCGCTCCCATAAATGCCCCCAAATCAGGTTAGAAGGGGTTAAAAGTACCCGGATTTAAATACCCGGATAAAAATTTCGACTGCGCTTCCAAAAACCGGTCTAAAAAGTAAATATATTTCTTTTTCACATTTAGAAACTGGGCCATACTGCCATAATATCTATTCTGGCACAGTCTTTCCTCTTGGGTTATTTCTGTTTTTACGGGCGATTTTATAAGCTGATATAACTCGAGCAATCGAGTTTTAGGAGAGCGGATCCCGGGCTCTAAAGAGCAGGGTTTCGATGCAACCGAGATTGGTGCTCGGATGAGGAATGACTCACCCTGAATTCTCAGTTTCCTATGCTTTTGTTTGAGAATAAGATAAATTGTTTTAGCATAATATCGAATGCGTGATTCACTTTGCGGCGCTGAAGGCAGTCGGCGAATCTGTGGAGAAGCCTTTGGAATATTACCAAGCTAACATCACTGGAACTTGCACTCTATTGGAGGTGAGTGTACCTAGTAAACGTCCCGTTTAGCAGAAACTGGACCACTACGTACGGCGGAGAGCACTATAAGCCGTCGGTCCCGGTTGGTATACGAACATCTATGGTCTAGTCTAGTCGAACTACAGAATTTCGGTATCGTCAGTGGGTTATGGAGGCCAGATGCAACCGCTTCACGGAAAATATCGAAGTTCAGCATCTTCGTAGTTAGGCTGAAAAAGCCGACCCCAACTGAGTGAGGCTCGGCGGATGATGACAATACCAGGAATGGCACTGACCCGTTGCTGATACTTGGGTAGGGTTTTGTACTACAACTATAACCCCTGGCCACACCCATGAAAGAGTACGCTGAACTCCAAAGTGCAAGCTTTGGATGCAACTGGAAGAATTAGAGTTTGGATGGAATCGGATATCAATAAAAAAAATAGTCTTAATCTCTACAAAATACTTTTTCTTTTTTTCGTGCTGAAACCCCTCGGACCCACCGGCCAGCGGTACCTTTTTTTTTTTTTTTTTTTTCATGCGAAAATCCCCTCGGATACCCCCCCGCCGGTCAGCGGGGGCGGTTATGTCGGGCTTGAACCGAGCGCGGCAACCGCATTTTCTACATAAACAAATGTTCACACACAGGTGATGCGCAATTTCGGTGTGTACAAACTGGTGTACAGTTCGTCGTGTACGGTGTACGGGGAGCCCACGAGACTGCCGATAGATGAGGGTCACCCGACCGGCCAGGGGCTCACCTCTCCGTACGGCAAGTCCAAGTACTTCTGTGAAGAGCTCATGAAGGACGTCTGTATTAGTGATCAGGTAAGGGTTATATTCTATAGAACTGGTTTATGTACTTCCAGGGAAGCAAGGTCATCTGATGGTAAGCGGTAACCGTAGCCTATGAACGATTGTAATACTCTTCAAAGCCTTCCTTCTTCACTTAGCCAGACTAACACTTACTTATCGTTCGAGGCTTGGTTTTAGTCGGTCCGATTCCGACACGCCCACCCCATCGTCGGCACTGATGGGGTGAAGCCCGTGGGGGTTTCCACACGCTAAAAAAATAAAAAAGGGGGTCAGACGGCAGTCGTTCCCATAAAAGCCAAGATCATCTGGAGGAGAAAGCATAGGAGAGTGGACTTCGGATGACTTTGGATGCAACCGGGATAACCATTTATATGAAGATGAACCTGTATTGTTTTGTGCAGAAATGGAAGATAGTATCGCTTCGTTATTTCAACCCGGTGGGCGCGCACCACAGCGGACGTATTGGCGAGGACCCCTCCGGCATACCCAACAACCTTATGCCTTACATCGCCCAGGTATGTAATGTACAGTCATAGCGCAACTACAAGTAATAAAACATTGTTAAACACTTTAAGACCAATATTCGAGGTAGTGTCGAACCCCTTCTTTTTTTTTTTTTTTACGTGCGGAAATCCCTTCGGATACCCCCTCGCCGGCCAGCGGGGGTGGTTATGTCGTGTATCGACTAAAACCGCACGGTGTCCTCCCCAAGTGTCCGTTGCCGGGCACCCCGAGTAAGCCCTCGAAAGGATAACCCCAGGGTTGCCGGCGGACTTTACCCCTTACGTAAATTTACCATTACGTAACGGGTAAATTGGCAAAACAGCACGTTAGGGGTAAATTCGCTATTAAATATCGGGTTCCACCTTTTCAAATCAGGTTTGCGATCAAAAACTGAGTACGCAATTGGACACTTTAGGCGGAGGCCCTGAAGGTCAGAAATGTGTGGATGCTGCACACTCCGTAGTGGCGAGTCTCCTTGCCGTAACTCCACCATGGGACTTGGAGGCGAGAGCCCTTTCGCAACTAAAACCGCACGCCGTCTCGGGTATCTAATTCCGGGGTGTAAGGTGCCCAATAAGGCAATTCTCTCACACCCGCGGCTGAATTTGAGCCATCTACGACTTTGAGATAGCCCCTTCGGAATACTGTGCCCATAGTAGCAATTAGGATCATTAAAAAATATGAGAAATTCACGAAATAAATTCAACGGCGGAACGAAGTTTAACGGACCATCTGTCGTCCATAGGTCGCAGTCGGTCGACTAAAAGAGCTCTTGGTATTCGGTAATGACTACCCCACGGTGGACGGCACGGGAGTCAGGGACTACATACACGTCGAGGACTTGGCTGAGGGACACGTGAAAGCCGTCAAGCTGTTCACGCAGCCCGGCTTTAGCGGTTTCCATGCTGTTAATCTTGGTAAGTTGGAATATATAACCTAATTTGAGATTTCTTTTGTACGGCTATACACTTGGCAGTGTAGCGTGATATTAAAATACTAGGTCTGCAAGGCGAATCGCTGCTTGCAATGTTGAGCTGAGTGAGACATCGTGAATCAGATTTTGAAAATTTTGAACAGTAATCATTCCTCCGTGGCAAGTCCTTTTTTGAAAATTCTTTTTGAAAGTCACAACTCTGGACATGCTTTCTGAGCGTGTCAGAGTTTAGTCACAGTGTCTCGAGCGGTTATTATGTAATTCCATCTGGATTTTTTTTAACGGTGATCATTCATCTGTGGTAGCATTAATTTTCTCAAAATATATCCATAAACCTTCCTCTGATTGACCTCTTTAATCATGCCAAATTTGGTTCTGATTGGATTAGTAGTTTAGGAGGAGACCTGTGACAAAGAAAATCCTGAAGTCTGGCATGAGGAGCTTTCGCTCGAGTTCGTGTCACTCAGCTAAAAAATCAAGAAAAAATGCCCAAAGCTATCGCTTATGTGCCTCTCTGGCTACACTTTCAGTTTCACTTCCATCACAGCACCAATCCTGGTTCTATCCAAGGAGTAACTGCCGTCTGACCACCCGACCTCAAGAAAATCATGACATATTCATGCATACACATATTTGCACTAAGCGGAAATCGAACCTTAAGCGTTTACATAGAATTTAAGCTCTTGACTCCCTCTCTACGCCCTCCCCTTGGAACCTTATAGTGAATTCAGACATTCTGGAATATTCTCCCATTATTTTTTTTTTATTTGTTCTAGGCACAGGTACAGGCTACTCGGTACTTCAAATGATCGCAGCTTTCGAAGCAGCTTCAGGCCGTTCGATCAACTACCGCATTGTTGGGCGAAGGGCAGGCGACATCGCGGCCAACTATTCTGACGTAGCGCTCTCCCACAAGCTCCTGGGCTGGCGAGCTGTGAAGACTCTCGAAGACATGTGCAGGGACACGTGGCGATGGCAGAGTGGTAACCCCGACGGATTTAAAAAGAGTTAGGTGATATCATCAGATTTAGAGCAGTTTAGATGTCACTTATCCGTTCGTTCCAGCGTGCCACCAAATGTGCAGTTTGTGCTAATTTCGTGCAAATAATTTGTACAAGACCGTGCAAATGAATCCATACGATTTGCACGACGTGCGAGCTCTCTCATGCGTGACATGCGTGACGACGCAGCGCAGGCGCTTGCAAACTTTCCGTGCACCTGTTTTTGTCTATGTTCCATTTTACCTGTTGAGAGCAACATAAAAATGCCGAATTGTGTTGGCCGACGCGTTAAATCGATTTACGGCATACCGGATTATGGTGCCCCGTGACGTGATATAGCTCGTGTGACATTATCCGACGGTGTAAAAAAAATGTTACAAACATTTTTTTACAACATTTTCAAAATAATACGCACGCGGCATCTAACGTACTCTAAATCTTTAGATAATATAATGTTTCTATATTTTATTTATGTTAGTCATTGTCATAATCCGTTTATCACAAAAACTTCTATGTGTACTAGACTGGCTGTTCGGAACAAAAAATTGGTATAGATTTTTGGATGCTACTTACTGTATACATAACTTTGCCGCCACTTTTTCTTGCTGTCATAGCCACAGAGTATATTAAATTTATTTAATACGATTTTATATGAGATCATCACCTGACATATGTAGGTAAATCAGTGTAAGGGCGCCCAAATTATGTACCCATAGCTTCATGGGACCTCACCATAATGAGCCGTCCCGTACCTCTACCTCGTTACCACCTCACCCCGAAGTGTAACACACTGAACTGCTTGTTTAGTATACATAAAATTCATTGGTTATTCACGTACCAAGTGTTCATTTTTTAAGTGAATAAAATACATAATTCTTGAATTATAAGGTCAATGCAATTGCGGGATGATATAGGTTATGTTACTTGTTTAATCACACCTGTGTGATCCATGCATCAGGTTATTGTATCAGTGGTACAGGGTATGGTGACAGGTATTTAATTCCGTTTTAATCTAGCACTAATGTCATGTCCAATGTACAAATGTTTATTACTTTAACGTCACGTACCCAAGCTGTGTTATTCAGATTGAGTACTGTGAATAATTTGGGACTAAAGCTAAAATTGATATCTTCAGTTATAATTGTATTTCCATTATTTCAAAAGTTCATAAAATTGTTACCAAATTCGAATGACTTCTATGTATACTATTGCTGTTAGAATACAATTGTGTCACGGTTCGGGGGCGAGGCGGAATTCCCCCCCCCCCCCGTACAGGACGCAGATTACTAGAATAATCAGTTAGAAAATTTTAACAGCTATCTGGCATAGCGCGCCTTTTTGTACTGTCATCTGTATGGCGCGATAACCGCGATTCAATTTTTTTCCATGCAGCTAGTCCAAAAGTAGTTAATCATTGCCAAATTCCTACAATATGAAATGTTTGTAACCTATGGATAAATACACTAACATCGATGGGGCTATTTTAGAATAGTTATAATGATGTATTTTTGGATTTATTTAATATGACATGCCATGCCATTATTTAACTTAATTCATTTATTTGTAGTAAATCAAAATGATGCAAATTATAGTTATATACCAAATGTGTTACCAAAAAATAATTATATAGATCATAGTTTGTCTACAAAAGGAATATGGCACTTTTGTAGCTTAAAGCTATAATTGTTATATTTTTTTAGTTCCTAAAAATATAAATACGAAATTTTATTTTATTTGAGTTTTAACGTTACACACATAAGTTACCACTTATAAATAATTTTGACGGAATGTTACTCGTTCCTATTATGTTGCCATATTAAGTTATTTAATATATTTTTATATTTATTTATTTTAGGACCAAAATAATACTTACCAAATGTATACCAAAGCATTTAAACATTGAATTATTTAAATTGTTTGAGAAAAGATTCCTATTTTTGAATGTATTTTATTAATTAAAAATGTACTTTGTTGTTAAGGTTTTCATACATCTTGATGGTTGGTATGAAACGTGTTACTGTGCTGGACTACGAAGAGCCGAACATGTTGATAAAAAAATTGATTAATTTAATAAGCTAACTAAATTAGGGTAAAAATAATCTCCAGAAGCATAAAAACGTTGAAGTGTTAATACATTGATTTCCTTGATGAATTCTTAAGTTGAGACGCTCGTAGGTGACATAATATTGATTCCTATGACTTCTTGTATACTTCTTGAGTAAATCTGTTAAAGAGGACAGTTAACTTAAATCTTACCCAGAAGCTAACGTCTGGGAAATATTTAAATTAACTATATCGTATAATCAAAAAGTATCGTGCAATCGTACAAGGTAAACTCTTAGGTGTTCATCAAGGTAAACTTTGAGGTTCCCCACCAATCACAAATGATAAATGAATCCTATTTTAAAAGTCACTAAGATGTTTTAAAGAAAGTTACTAAGATGAGCAAAGATGTTCTATAAGTAAAGAACACATAAGAAATTTGTATTTTATTATAATTTTATTTCATCATGATGATTGATGTATGTTGGATTGTGATTGACGACTTGATGGAAATTTACAAAAAAAAGAGTAAGAGTAGAGTGTAGTTAGGTGGGCGTGATAAAGTAAGATCCCAGGGCCGCTAATTGATATAATATCGTAATTCTCCAAGTATCATAATCCTGACTCCCAATATAAGTAAACTTACGTTGATTTTTGTGCACTTTGAATTGTCTGGCGGACATTACCGCCAACAGAAACGAGCTGGTAATATTGTTCATAATTTTTAACGATTACATGTAAAACATACATAGAAATCAGCACTCAGAATTTAACAAAAGTGAGCAATTTTTTTTACGTATCCTGAATACGGTAAATTGGCTGCCGGCTAATACTTCCGATAGTCATTACATACACAGACATATATTTTATATGTCAATGACTCTATCCAATAGATTTTGTTTTCAGAAAATAAGTAATGTCCTGCAGCCCTGGGATCTCGGGACTAAAATGTGAACCTGAAGAATTTTTCTTTTCTTCGGATATCGGATAATGTGGATGTATTAAATACTTCCGATATATAGAACTGTAGGTAATGATAAGTGATACTAATCATTCCTCTTCTATTGCATTTTTTTAAGGTGCTTAATTTAGCTTTCATTTTATTTTTGGTGCTATTAATTATTTTTTTCGAATCAACCTGTGGGTTGTTCCTGTATAATAAAGTGTTATGAAATGAAAAGCTTTTTTGTTTGAGTACTAGTATAAACCCACTCATGAACACAATTATTTTTAAAAGAATGTTAGTAACCAAAATTACTAGTATTTCCCCTAAATCCTCCAGCTAACCTGAATTTCTTGTTTTAGGAGTAAGGTTACGTCGGTAGTGTAATGGCCACGATTCGAACCCTGGTCCTCTTGATCGGAAAATGGACACCTTAACCATTAAGCTATCGTCGCTTATAAACTAATGCAGTGCACAAACTTTCTGCCGATCTACTATACATTATGTTCAAACTTTCATTTCATTGATACATGTTTCTATAACTGTAAATTTATACTCTATGCTGATGATTTCAAAAAGACCAGTAAAAAGCAAATTTGATTGTTTTTCGCTTCAAGCAGATTTGGATCGCATGGATGTATACTGCAAAGCTAACAAACTGCGACTTAAGCATGTGCTACACGGTTTTAAACGGCGGTTTGGAACAGAAAAAACAGATTTGCGCTTTGCCGGCTACACGGTTTAAAACCATCAGTGTTTTAAAGAATGTTGGGTGAATAGGACGTCTCTACGCTCGCACCGTATATTCACTACTACAACGTCATGGCGCCTTACCTATCTAAAGAACAAAGACTTGGGGTGTGTCTTGCTTTTTTGTGTGCAATTGAAGAAAAAAAAGATTATGGATGAAGCGATCGTTAAAGGAGAGATTAACCCTTAGTCATATGAACTTTATTAACCTACTGAACTTTGATGACATTATATAACCTTCTAAATCCATTCTTAGAAAGTGCCATTTTGAGAACATCGTCGTCGTCGCGTGCGTCTGCCTGCGCTCGCCGCTGCAACGTGACTGTCGTTCGCGAGGATTTAAACAAGCGGCTAGACTGGGCTAGACGGTTTCAAACAAGTTTTAAACCAACGTTTCTACCAGTGGTTTCAAACGCAAGCCTTGCTGCTAAGGGTGTTTAAAGGTCATACGAAATTAGGCATAATACAACTATCTACACTGTTTTAAACCTGTTTCAAACCGCCGTTTAAATCCGTGTAGCACATGCTTTAGTATATCCAAATACTGTTGTAGAAGCTTTACAAAAAACAAAAACGTCTTAAAACACCCATACACGTTAAATGGCACAACCCTATCTAGAGTATCATTAGTTCGTGACTAGGGATTCTTCTCGACGATAAACTACATATTGATGAACATAATTGTAAATAACGCCTCGGATGTATTGTTTCATAATGAGATCAGCTAAAGAATTTGTGCGCCCTTCTACATATTTGTAATCTTTACAAAAGTTTAGTTAGGTCACAGCTATAATATTATTAATCTTATCTTTATATAAAAATTTAATTAAATTTATTAAATGTTTTTCTCTTATTTTTCAATTTATTAAGAGCCATGCATTATCGTCCTGATGCATCGTCTGCCCCCTCATCCCCGGCTGTGCAGTTGCTGAACCCTGAACACAACCCAACCGAGTTTGGATTATTTGGAGGGTTTTTCGCAACTGCATGGTGGTACCAACCCGGACCAAAATTGTGCCACCAGTATCTTGCGCCAGAGCCTCGTCCGTTGTTTAGCAGGTGCACCGACTTGCTGGTGAGGTTAGCTTGGGCCTCTAGGATGTTGATGGGCCCTATACACCCACGTCTACCTTAAATACCTTGATAGGAAAGAGATATCATCAAACATAAAAAGAATTAAACACGTTAATATTTTAATTAATCTGTATTGTCTAAAATTACAAATCTTTCATAATTTCAATCATTACATCTAGTTACCACGTGATTATTCAGCACATACCAACTCTGTATAAATATCAGATTTACATTTTTACAACAATCGACTATCGACTAACATTGAGGTTACTATTTGTAAAGTAGAATAGAGCGCGGTGAACAGAAGAACATTTCTGTAGGCAGTCGAGTTAAAATGCTTCAAGTTATAATAGATAACGTAATACTTATGTCATTATTTTAGTTAATTTATATTTTATTTTATTAAAATAATAACAAGTGTTTAACCAAATAGTGTTGAGATACGAAGCTAAGCTACAGATATTACCAGCGCGAAAAAAAATATTGTGCTGAATTTGTAACTTAAAAATAGTTATTAAAAAGTCTTTACTTACGTTGTAAAGAATTGAAATATTTTAGGAATACCATTACAACCTTTTTTCTTATAAATCAAATAGTTTTTTTTCTATTTTTAAAACTAAAAAGTCATGCTATTATTTTCTTACGTACGTCTTTGTAATCGCGGAATTTAAAGTAATTACCTATGTTGTAACAATATTTTTAAACACCCCGTTAAAGGCAAAATTCATCTATTTCAATGAGAAAAGAATTGCATAATATAATATTCAAAAGCTTACAATTCAACGCAAGATAAAAGAGAAGCAAAAAAACATTGGCTCCAAAATTTTATATTAGAACAAAAATGACACCATTATTTTCTATCAAATTGTAAGAATTCTCGTTTGCAAATCTTATTACAAATATGAAGTTTATAGTCCGAAATTTATTTGAACATACTAAACACTCAATGATTTGCATTGTTATATAAACTATGTATGCAATGTGCAAAGTATACAACGCATTCATACATTCTTATGAAATTTATTTAAGCTTAAAAAATGAAGCGTGGAAAGTACATAAAACGTTGATATGGTGTATTCCATACGAGAAATTAATATCAATAAACACCATCTCTAAAAGCATTGTCGCTAACTGCAATACAGATTAGTAAGTACATAACATATATTTTTTTAACCAGAATACTATTAAGTTTAACTGTAAACTGTAATTCTATATAGTAAATTCAATAATAGTAATTAGCACATGTCTCAAATTAAGACAGTAAAGTTTTATAAGGAGTGACCAAAGACTCGTGTATAGCACCAGTTGGATGGAACAAAAATATGTTTAGGGTTGCCTGCCTACAGTATTTTAATATCATCTACCTACTTGAGTTTCTTTCTAGTTTAGTGATTTTAAATATTATATTTTTTTATTTAAGAATATGAAATTCATTGTGAATCACTTAGGCAGTGTTCAAGAAAATTTGTAGTTTTAATAAAAAAATCTTCTTAATGTGAGACTGAAAAACTGAGACATTCGAAAAGCTTTATTGTTTACTACCTACTAGCTTTTTTTAACGAGAGCATAGGTACTCGTTTATCACTTTTTTCACACGCAAAAATGCGAAATGCCTATGTATTAAAATAATCAAATTACGTACTACTAGATAAATAAAAATTATTTTACCATATAAATTACCTTACCTTTCAGTTTCCAGGTAATTCAAAAAATTGCTATCTCTGGATGCGTTATTGAAGAATTCAAGCAACCATTCCAAGAGAAATAGTATTTAATTGCACTTTGCCATAATTATTATATAAGTATTTGACTCGCGTTCCGACCGTTTGTATGAAGATAGAATACTGTTAGATATCATTACCGTGCCCAAACTCTGACCCATTTTTTGTTCCAAACCACTTGTCTAGTAATATACATAGAAGTCTTAGAGTAACTAGTACCGACCCTACGAACTGTTCGGTAGAATGAAATGAATGACGTTAGTACGTTTTTTCAGAGCCTCATTCACTTACGCCTGTGCTGATTCGTCGACATATGCCTGATGGCTTATACCAAGTTGTTTTAAAAATCGACGACAATGACATCAGTCTGTATTACAGCTATTAACATTAACAACTCTAAGGCAACCATTGGTAATGTGGATAGACTATGAAGGCATGGTATGATAGCATCGGTCTGATTCTTGTGTTATCATTTGTCCAACGAGTGTAGGCGGAAAAGCGTCATTATTGGAAGAAATAGGTCGGATTATGATAAAATAAAAGAGGTTCTTAAGCATAGAATAAAATGCCACCAACTCATTAGTGCCAAAATGTAACACTAACAAGAACTTACACCCAACTCTTTGGTGTCAGAACTCAGACGCTGTCTTAGTTCATGCGTCGTTATTGTTGCATAAATTTAAAAAAAATGCTTTCATGAAAAAATTATCAATTAAAGCAAAAAAGTATATTAGAGGGTTTACTGTAAAAAAACATAATTATGTATTAATATTAGAATACACACCAATGAGTTGATGCTTTTAGATTGTTGCATAGGCCGATTCCTGTTTATAAATCTATATACATAATATAGATTCTGGGACAAATATTCCAAACCTCCTTTTTGTTCTTGTACATTTTTAAAACATAGATTAATGTTATTATCAGAGATTTTATTTACACGTATAGTCTCTGGAAATTCATTAAAATATGTATCAGGTTACAATCAACAACAATACAGTGTGGCAAAATATGTCATTGTACCAGGTCAGACATCTTCCCGCGAACGCTCTTCGCCCACCTCGTTAGACATAAAGCGAAAGGAATGGCTTCATATTACAATCTAATTTTACTTTGGTCGATAGGTAACTTACGGAGCAAGGTGTTGGCCAAGAATCATCGTAATGCTATCATACCAAACATACGAATGGAAAATGATTTATAAAGTGCTATGGCAAATCGTATTTAGCTCAATCTAATATTTAAAATATAGTTTATTGGTGGTGACAGTTGTAAATGGGCTCACGGAATTTACCTTGCGAATCTGGCTGTCAATGTAAAAGCAATAATTTTGACGTTCATAAGCGTTACTTCGTAACCCACATGAAGATATTAACTGGTGCTGATAAAGTGTTGTATTCGTAACCGTCTTTTAATTCAGTATTTCGTCTTATTAATTAAAGGCAAAAAATTAAAAAAATACCCATGATGTAAATATGGAAGGTCTTGTGACCTATGAACGTGTTTAACAGGGCCTCTGCCGTCAGAAACGCCCTGTCAACCCAGGTGCGAGTTAACTTTTACAGAGAAAATTCCACAATTTGAGTCACCGTTCGAACCGCTAATTACAATATAATAATTATAATAGAATATATACGAAATGTAAGAAAACCATACGATTTGCCAAAGCACAACCTTACATTATTATTTACTATTTAAAGTATGAAACGCCACAATTATAAAAAAAAACACTACAATATTTGATACTTTCATACCTACACAATTAAAAAAACACACCCTAATAAGATGAGATCCTGGCCTTACCAGTTTCGGAAAGTGAAAAAATATAAGCAGTGCAAAACATAGGATTAGATGTTATTTAAAAAAATATAGACTGAACAAGCTAGATGACCAATGATGTCAATGACAAAAAAAAAAGTGTGAATAAAAAGACTTAATTACCAAGTTATATTGTCTATGACTATTGTCCAAGCTGGGAAAAATAATAATATTTAATTTTCACTATAGCTAAGTAGACACAGCCTGTTTCATTTTAGATATTAAATAGTGTTCGTTGATATACATACATATGTTTCGGGAATATTGACACCACTGGTCGATGGAGTGTGCAGGTTGGGTTATTGTAAAGGAAATATATCGAGAGGGTTCATTCTAAGTTGGCCACACGTGTTGGGCCAACAATTACTGGTGACACTACGTAATTGAATGTGAAATATAAAAAAAGTAAATAAAGAAAAAAAAGTTGTGAAAACATTAGTTTTATTCAATTTTTGTTTTAGATTTTATATTTAAATTAGGGTTAAAGAATGGTAGAAGGAAGCGATAGGTGTATACGTTTTCTGTTGGGTGCAGGTCCTGAGAAATGGCAAAGAAAGAGCTGACCTAAGACAAGGTTTTGAACTCGATAGCGGTGGGTATAACTTAATAAGAAAATATTTTGGTTGGAGAAATACAATACGCACATATTACAATTCCATTCATTCAGATTAGTATCATTTCTACCGTGCCTACTATGTACGTAGTCGGTAGGACATGAAATTTGACAGTTATCTTTGATATAATGACTTAGTATTTGATGACAGTACCTACATGTACTTGTACAGTACCCGGCTTTTAATTTAGCACGTCGGGAAGAAGTGTGAGACACTTAGAGAACGCTCTATAAAACCGAAGCAAGCCAATCTTAGCCAGACTATCTTTTACCCAAAGTGTCAAATCAAAAACCGGGTACTATTCCATAAACATTGAGATGTAGAAAATTCCTTTAACGTATGCTGTAAATGTTACACGAAAGAATGAACCGTCTAGAAATATTTCGAAATATATGTTACATTGGTGTTTCTCGTACATATATTATGTTCACTAAAGTCTTTAGGGCACTTGCTCACTTGCGGGCTAGCCTTCCCGCTTGATACTGGGCATTTGCGGTGGTGGCTCGGCTAGGCCCTTCACCTGCAACAAAAAAAAACGCTTTTATTTATTTATTTTAAAAGACAAACCCGAATTTCCATACAAACAATTCTTAATAAATTCCATACATATAGACAATAATTAGAGCACTTAGGAAGGTTTCGTAAGACCCCTTTTCACAATTATAAACAATGGCCAAATCAGTTAAATTGTGTATCTGTGGAAAGGTTGTGTACAGTACCTTTTTTTTTTTCGTGCGGAAATCCCTTCGGATACCCCCCCGCCGGGCAGCGGGGGCGGTTATGTCGGGCTTGAACCGACTAAAACCGCACGCCGTCTCGGGTCTACAGACGCAGGGGTGTAAGGTTGCCCATAGAGCATATCCCTCGCACCCCGACTGACCCTGGGCCATCTCCGGTTTCGAGATGGCCCCCTCGGGTTTGGGAACCACGGTGTCCCCGTCTTGCCCCGGTTTGGGGGAGGGGCGCTAGTCGCCCCACCGTCCCGGCCTGCTTCTGCTGGGGTGACAGGCGGCCTCACCTGTCACACCCAGGCCTGCGCTCATGGAGGACGGAGGTCGTTGTGTACAGAACCTGACTTTTGATTTGGTATGTCGGGAAAAAGAGTGAGAGTTCGTCTAAAATCGGCTTGCTTCGATTTTGTACAGCAAACTCTCTATCGAACATCCTACTGACAGTCTGATGTTTTTATAGAGCAGTTAAAACAGTTTGTATTTATAAAAAATAAAACTATTACTGCAGGATTATCTGATATCAAGATATCAAGCTCATGCGCTGTGTGATAGGGAGAACGCTGCCAGACTCTCACTATTCTTCCCGACGAGCCAAATCAAAAGTCGTGTATGTACCTTATTTTTTTTTTTCGTGCGTAAATCCCTTCGGATACCCCCCCGCTGGCCAGCGGGGGCGGTTATGTCCGGCTTGAACCGACTAAAACCGCACGCCGTCTCGGGTCTTAAGACGCCGGGGTGTAAGGTTGCCCATAGAGCATATCCCTCGCACCCCGACTGACCCTGGGCCATCTCCGGTTTCGAGTACCTACCAAAGAAATTCATTCATAAAATGTTTCCATGTTGGTATGGTAACATGAACAAAAAATAACCGTTTTATATGCAGTTAAGAAATAAAAGTGATTGTATTTTTTGTGAGTGTGTAAAATCATAACATGCAATCAATCAACTGTACAAACTTGCTTACCGAGAGTTCACGGTCAATCATGGTTCAAAATATTAATGATATTCAAAAAAAAGTATCGTAGTACGACCGCATGAATAAAACCTATGAAATGTTTTAATATGGTATGTTTGATTTTGGAATAACTATCTCACAAGTCGTTGTGCGATTTAAAAACAATTCTGTATAGCGATGGTTTAGAAGCTACGTGTAATATGTTTTATAATTTAAAAAAAAACTGACAAGCCGAGCTGCTGATGATGGACGCAGCTCTGGCGCAGGCTTTCCTCTCGGGGTTGGGGGGTTAGACCGCAATCATTCCCGTAAAAGTCAAAATATGCCTAATTATGTAAAGGTCTTTCAAAGGGCAAGACCTCGTTCCAAAGTGCAAGCCTTGGATGCAACCGGGATTGGCGTTAAGAAGAATAAAGATTTACCTTAAGTCTAGCGGCAGTCTTGAGGAATGCGGGCAACTGTTCCTGGGACACGTTGACTTCACCCGCATACATGAACTCCAGGATCGCTTGCAAGTGCAGGTACGACACATCCTTCAGGATTATTATCGGATGCTTCGAAGGATTCTCCTGGAACACCACAATTGTTTAATTGGGTAAATTACTATCGAAAGTTTGTATGGATGGTTGTTTGTTAGATACCATCACACAAAAACTACTGAACCGATCTGGATGAAATTTGGCACAGAGATGGATTGTAGTCTGGAATAGGAAAAAGGCTACTTTTTATTACGGGAATAAGTTCTTGTGGGCCGCGGAACGTGAGCAGAAACTCTCGCGGGCCGAGCCGCGGGCTGCTGGTCTATACAATTTTAAGACTTACGATACCGTGTTACAGGCGTGATATTTGAAACCCAAACATGGCTTACCTATTATAATGAACCTAGTTTCTCAAGTCTAGTACAAAATTGTGTCCAAACGACAGTCGCTCCCGTAAAAGCCAAGATAAATGAAAGAAGTAGAAGATACGAATCTGGGCTCCAAGGTGAAGGCTTTGGCTGCAACCGGGATTGGCGCTTGAACGAAAAGGAGACTTGCGAATCGGCTTGTTACTCATGCATGCGTTAAGGATGCGATATCCTGGTTGTGTTTTGTTATGTTCATAATACTCATACCATAATAAGATGAAAATGTGTATCGTGATTCGTGACCAGCGGTCTTAGATGTGGATCGTCATACGAAGTGAGGGCTATCTGCGAGAGTGATTAATAATTGAGCGCAGACGGCGGGGTGGGCCGGGTGCGCTTAACATTACCACGAACTATATAGCGCAAGGGAAATTATTTACAACGGTCACGCAACGACTGCGCCGCTCGCGGGTGCATTACGGGCCTGACCCTGACCGCCAGAGTGCATTGAGTTCGCGGCGATCAATAGTGCCGCGGACACCAACGGATAAAATTGTCTGCGTAGCGCTTTGATTATTATACATATTTCAGAAGCATAGGGTTGACATGAAATTTCAATTAAATTTATACCAAAGAGAAAATGCTGTGAAATTAATTAGCAAGTGCATTGAATATGCAGGGTCATCACAACATGTACAGTCAGCGTCAAAAGTAGATGATGATTGCACAGATTTCAAACATTAAAATCTGATATTTTAATATAAGCAAGTAGTTAAACAGTATTTTCACTAAGAAATATAAATTACTTTACTACGAATTGAAAAATCTATTTTTTACGCTGACTATACTGAAACTCTATGGTTTACGTCGTTTTGACAGGAGTTAACAGCATTTCAACGGTTTTATGTCTATTTTAGAGGGTTTTGTAACGTTCTTTTGAGGTGATGTATCGGGCCCATTTCAACCTCACTGGCAAACCGGTACACCTGCTGGTTTACGAGATGGCAGTCGCCAACACGATAGCCAAGACACTAAATTATGGAAAGGAGTAGGAGAGTAGAATTCGGGTTCCAAACCGAGCTTTGGGTGCAACCGGATTGGCACTCGAATGAAGAAAAGACGAGAGAGTCTTTAACGGCAGCATCGGTACTGTATCTAGTGTTCGGACTCCTTCGAACACTGTAGTTAGTTGCCTGGCCATCATACGACAGCGATATTAAAATAAAATATATAAATCAATTTGAATTTACAGTATAGAGAAAAAACAAAAGGTTGGCGGACAGATCCAGTGAGTCGGTGATCAAGGATCCGTCCTTGATACGAGAGAAGAAAATCTCAAAAGTGAAAAGTGTATTAGGCTCAATCACTGAGCGGGTTTCGCGAACCTCTTGTTCGTATCATTAAATTTAAAGAACCTCGCGTAAATCCCATAAAAACACGTTTATTAGAATTATAATTAAGAATAAATATATTAATCATATAAAATCCTTGTCTTATAATTTAAATATCACAAGTTATCGACAAGAAGCTGTCAAGTCAAACCCCAGACTCCACAGTACCAATGTTTACAAAGGATTCTAAACATCAATAGTATCCTACTCATCAATCTGTAGTGGGTACTAGGTGTGTGTACGCGTTCTTATCAATTATGTTAATTACCTACAGAAGTTTGTCATTTAGCATATGAATGCGAGGTGAAGAGTCAAATTGCAATGGATTTAGTTCAACATCCTGTACTATGTTTACATTCTGTATCCGCAATATTGAAATTTTAGGTCTGTTAATGAAATTAAATACTTCCATAATGCAACTTGCGTCATGCGCCATAGAGAAAAAACTGCGTACTTACCTACTATTCAAACACTTGTGGATGTTGTAATGAGGTCTTTGCTAAATGAGCAAATAAAAGGTACAATTGCCGAGCCAAAAATAAATTTCCCTAAGAAATAATTATATCGACTGTCACTCGGGATTATGTAAGGATTCCAACGATACCTATAAGTATCTACATCCAATATTGTAGGCCTCCCGTGAAATGTAGTGCTGGCCGGCGGGGGGGTATCCGAAGGGATTTCCGCACGAAAAAAAAAGGTCCCGAAGTTTCAGGCAATCGGTGCCATTTACCCCGCAATCGGGCCCGTAGACGGCATGTATCACTTCTTTCAGCCTAAACCCTACCGAAAGAAATCCGGAATAGGTACCTGACTTGACTTCATAGTACGTAAATACTACGTCTTTCATTCATGTATTAGGCGGGCCCGGAGCTTCGTATGTTTCATGGTAGCCATTCTATGTTCAGACATTTAAGTTATAGTGGATTAATAAACGCATATGCATACATGAACCGCTAAAACATTACACTCCTTTTTGGGCAGTCGTGTTAGATAAAAGTAATTAAGACTACATAAAAAAATAGATAACCCCAGAACTCGTTATCAAGATTCAACAAAATAACAACACTTTATAACGTTTTAATTTTCTGGTCTCGTCTTGCCTGATACAGTCTATCTTTTTAGGTCTAAAGTATGAGTACAATAACATTTTTTATGAACAAAAGAGTAACTTGACTCTGCCAAGGGTGATTTTGATTACGTATATCCGTATTGATCTCTCTACGTAACGGCCTCTCGACATGATCGATTTATCTGTTGCTAAATATTATTATAATTATTTACTAGCTGATGCCCGCGGCTCTGCCCGCAATAAGAATGCCAAGAATAAATATATTAATCATATAAAATCCTTGTCTTATAATTTAAATATCACAAGTTATCGACAAGAAGCTGTCAAGTCAAACCCCAGACTCCACAGTACCAATGTTTACAAAGGATTCTAAACATCAATAGTATCCTACTCATCAATCTGTAGTGGGTACTAGGTGTGTGTACGCGTTCTTATCAATTATGTTAATTACCTACAGAAGTTTGTCATTTAGCATATGAATGCGAGGTGAAGAGTCAAATTGCAATGGATTTAGTTCAACATCCTGTACTATGTTTACATTCTGTATCCGCAATATTGAAATTTTAGGTCTGTTAATGAAATTAAATACTTCCATAATGCAACTTGCGTCATGCGCCATAGAGAAAAAACTGCGTACTTACCTACTATTCAAACACTTGTGGATGTTGTAATGAGGTCTTTGCTAAATGAGCAAATAAAAGGTACAATTGCCGAGCCAAAAATAAATTTCCCTAAGAAATAATTATATCGACTGTCACTCGGGATTATGTAAGGATTCCAACGATACCTATAAGTATCTACATCCAATATTGTAGGCCTCCCGTGAAATGTAGTGCTGGCCGGCGGGGGGGTATCCGAAGGGATTTCCGCACGAAAAAAAAAAGGTCCCGAAGTTTCAGGCAATCGGTGCCATTTACCCCGCAATCGGGCCCGTAGACGGCATGTATCACTTCTTTCAGCCTAAACCCTACCGAAAGAAATCCGGAATAGGTACCTGACTTGACTTCATAGTACGTAAATACTACGTCTTTCATTCATGTATTAGGCGGGCCCGGAGCTTCGTATGTTTCATGGTAGCCATTCTATGTTCAGACATTTAAGTTATAGTGGATTAATAAACGCATATGCATACATGAACCGCTAAAACATTACACTCCTTTTTGGGCAGTCGTGTTAGATAAAAGTAATTAAGACTACATAAAAAAATAGATAACCCCAGAACTCGTTATCAAGATTCAACAAAATAACAACACTTTATAACGTTTTAATTTTCTGGTCTCGTCTTGCCTGATACAGTCTATCTTTTTAGGTCTAAAGTATGAGTACAATAACATTTTTTATGAACAAAAGAGTAACTTGACTCTGCCAAGGGTGATTTTGATTACGTATATCCGTATTGATCTCTCTACGTAACGGCCTCTCGACATGATCGATTTATCTGTTGCTAAATATTATTATAATTATTTACTAGCTGATGCCCGCGGCTCTGCCCGCGCTGAGGTCGGTTATCGTTTTTTGGTCATATCTCCGGCTCTACTTAACTAATTGTAATCATAATCAAACATACGACAAATTTTGAAAAAGAAAACCGCTTCAAATTTTGTTCAATAGTTTTGGCGTCCATCGCGAACAACAGACAGGATTCAAAATAAAATATTTTTGTGTTCAGAATCGTTCATTTAAAATAACCCAAGTTTTTTTTTATATGTCCAATCACAGAGCTAATTTTCAATTTTATTATAGTATAGAAGGCGCCATGCAGTCTATAAGAATATTTAATATCCATAAATATAGTATATAAGATCCATACACATCAAATACTTGGCTCCCCAGCAGTCCATGGCGAGGCTACGTGCTGCTCGGTAACCGGTCTAGGTCAAGTACCTACCCGGGTCCTACCGGATTCCCGGTTATAAATTCCCGAGATGAAACAGGCTGCTTTGGTCACTTAGATTCCAGCGGCGAGATGGCTAGGTAGCCATATCGCCGCTAGCTTTAGGATTCAATTCAAGAACGAACCCCTGGGGTTTCTACACATAAAAATCGATCTGTTAGGTCTGAGCTAGTGAAGAAGTAGCATCACTTCGAACGTGGCGACACTATACCTCTCTTCCCTTTGAAGAATTACCAAAGTGGGAATGGCAATCGGGGTTTTCAAAGTCAGAGATTGGTTTGCTTGAAAGAACAGTCAAGACTGGCCAGTTGCTGGGAAGCACCTCTCCGGCGATCATATTCCGGAGACATCGTGTGGTTTTAGCAGTAAAATAATTTCCAAAATAATCGTATTATTTTGGATATTATTCGTCGTACAGGGTTCATTAGTGAAATAAGGAGTTTTAATGACGTGTCGAGTTAAGTCCCACGACATCTGACAAAGAGGAGACGGGGTTTTCAAAAACTTTCCAAAGTAAACATCAATAAGTAATAAACGAATGCCTCCTACCTTCTACCCACGACAAGAAAAGATTAACTATCTGTATGTTACGCAAATAAATTTTGTTATACGTGTGATCTGCATGTTTGGGATAAATACTCTCGTAACATTTTATCTCGTTGTTTTTTATTCTTGTAAATTCAGTAGGTACTACATGGCGCTGAAGCAGGTGTATGCACATCATACTAGCACTATCGGGTTATCAGGCAGTCTACAGATGGGATCCAGAGAAAGCGCATCGAACAATGGCTATAAATGGCTGTCCCAAATCAAAACAGTCAGTTCGAGTGTATAATTGTACATTTCGAAGATTAGCCAGAACAAACAGACAGACATAAATGTAAAAAATAGTTTTTTGTTATAGGTCGGTACTGTATACATATTCATATGCATTCATTAAAAAGCTATTCTTTTCCCATTACAAACAGACACTTCAATTCTATTTACTTGTGTACAGTAGAGAAGTAAATGAGTAGCCCTATGTAGGTATACTAGGTACCTACAATATGCACTGATGCATAAAATTTGGTTAACACATTTAGGTAGACAATAATTTGATCTACAATGCATTCATTCATGCATAGAATGTACTCTGCAAGTTTAGTTTTAAAGCTTAGCTCTTGTGTGCCGTGTTGAGCCAATATAGTAGTTACAGGGACTAAAACAGTCTTGCGGCCAGGATCAATGGCAAATGCAAAATGCAAAATGAAAATGGCAAAATTTTAAAGAATATTAAGAACCGAAATTACTAGTATTCCCTCTAATCCCTCCAGTCAAGCTAAATTGTTTATATTGGGAGTGGGTTCACGTCGGTAGTGTAATGGCCAGGATTCGGACCCAAACCTCCCGATCGTAAAGTCGACTCCCTAACCACTAAGGTACCGACGCTATTCAATAGTCCATTAAAATGTCATGGTCAATAAAAATTTATTTGATTCTGAGTGAACAGTTTTTCAAGCAGATCTCGTCAGTTCTCCAGGACAGGCAGACTATTTTAGACTGCATTCGCATATTTTACTCACTGAATTATATTGCGTGAAATGTAAAATCTCAGTTTAGGAGTGTCGTGTTTTCGGCCTTTGTAAAAAATTGTATTTCAGCACCTTACCTCTAATAAACTTTTGAAGTATGGACTACACGCAGACAAGACCATTTTGTGGGCCTTACACGTCTGACCTTCACACGCTAAAGTTACCTGAAAGCATTTCATATGTTTAATTTTTTTAATTAAAACAGCTTGATACATTTTTATTCTATTTATTAGAGACTTGAATGTGTGGCTGTTTGAATAGAACTCTAGCATCATCAGCCTAGGTTCTGATAACATTCATTGGTATACGTCCACACCAGTTTTGTTTAAATCAGTCATTATTTGATATGATGGTATGATGTATTGGTAAACCGATTGGCATACTGAACACACTCCGATAGTAAATAATGTAAATCTTTTATGACTCCATTCTCCTCACAATGGGGAAGATGAAGGGGAATATTATGTTTACCAGGAACAATAGGAATGTATTATGTGTTCACAATTTGTACGTTTGCAGTTCCCATACATTTATCATGACAGTTTATTCACTAGTCTGTTACGTAGAAACCTTATGAAAAATTAAAAAAATAAATTGCAATATCTTCAAAACCGTCAAATAATTGTCTAGACACACTTTAAGTTTCCACCCTGTATGTAACTAACTTCTTCTTAGATTACTACACAACATTACAAAAGACAAACAGACTTAAACATATCTAAAGCAAGTATTATGGCAGAATTACAAAATATTTCACATTAGAATACTAATTAGCTGTTAGCGCATCTATGAATATGTTTTAAATAGATTAAGTTAATGAACATAGCACTCATTTGTATGAATAGTGACATTATTACAAAATCTGCAGTGTTGTAAAGAATTCTTAGTAAAGTTGGACAAGCATTACAAGTATTTTCAGTAACATTCCAACTACATTAAATGGTCATACTGAGTAGTTTTGAACTTGTATCAGCACAGTAATATCTAAGCCAGTTTTCCAAAAAGTGTACAAAACAAAGAAAATACTGACAAATGCAAATTTTATTCCAAGGAAACACAACTCGCTACAGAGTCCAATTTTATATCCTCTAAATATTTAAAATATAGTAAACGTAGTTGCCTTATCTCTACATAAATTTGTAAAGAAACAGAATTTAAAAAAAAATTGTAGGAGCAGAGACAAGCACAAATATTAACATAAAAGCAATGTACCAATGTAACAAATGGTTTTATTTTTATATCCATAACAGTAAAGAAACTTAGGTGGGTATGTCTGTACAAGATCTAAAGATGTCATGCTTAAAATCAGATGATTCTACAACAACAACAGGACAAACAATGACTGTTTAGAATACAAATTCTTCATCATGCAATTACAGAATGACGGTAAATAAATTTGAACACATATGCCCTTGATGTTTGTTTAGATTTCAATAACAATATAACGAAACATGCGGTAAGGCCAATTAAACTTATGAGACGCCAAAATTAATATAACAAATAAACGAATAGGTTATACTCAGTTTGAGCAAAATATTACACCATACTCACGTCTGTGAAGCTTTTTTCATCCCTCAGGTGCCTAAACGATGTCACCATATTCGTTTGGAAGTCGTTCCATTTGAGGAAGAATTGTTGATCACCCATTTCGGCAGTTTATTACACTGAAATACACAAATTAAGTCTTGAAACGTATACGAAGACACACTTCTAGTTATAACAGTAAAATGATATAGTACGAGAGCAACATTCTAATCACACTTTAGATAAAACCTTCATAATAAAATAGTGCACTTTTTAATATAGTTTACCTACGTCACTATGTATGTAGTTGCAATAGAAATGATGCTTACCTATTAACACTTGGTTATAATTATTGTTTTCAAATTTGATTGTTGAAAACTAACTTGAATTATTCTACAAGGGCACTGCGCGTTATTTCGTAACTATCACTAGAAGTTAAGCAATTGAAATCTCAAAATAAAGACGCTGTCTCGCATAAATTAGTAACTTCTTTCTATTTCTTAAAATTCCTTTCCTTCATTCACCTAGTCGATGTTGCCAGATTTATTTCCTATAGTCCCATCGTGTTTGCAAGGACAGTAAAAGCGGCGTCAAATGCTGGGGCCAGTTTGAAGTTGCAGTTAGTATTAGTAATTTCATATCAATAGATATGGAAAGAGAATAACATTATTGAAACCCTGCATTAATCAACATCTATAAAAATTCACCAAGGAGAAATTATACCCCATTTTAAAATACATAAATAAATATATACATATAAAAATATTATATATAGAAATATAATAAATAGAAAAATATTAATAAGAGTCAATGTTACAATTTGAAGCCTTTGAAATAATTTAGTTTTTATTCACCAATGAATTAGTAAAAAGAGTATCAAGTAAGTTCATATTCTACATGCAATTTATTTGGTTAAAATCAGAGGCTTTTTTTAATGTCCTGCATGGCATATTTTTAATCATTTTCATGAATTATTATAAACTAACCAGGCAAAATTCGTGCCGCCTTAGAATCAAGTTAATATGTTGGTTACTTCATCAGCTGAATTTATTTCGTGAATGTCTCGGTTCGAGTCTGACATAACTACCGTCGCTGGCAGCCGTCTCGTCGGTGGGAGGGTGGAGATAACGTTGGCGATTTCCCTAAAAAAGACTATTCTTTCTATTCCATGTTTTATGTTTATAAAACACAAAAATATGATTTTTTTATATATATTCCAATAGTGATGAAAGCTTTTTCTATTATGACTCTATGAACAAAAATTGCCAGCTAGTATGGGTAATATTGTATACTGGCACTTCAAAATATTCATTGACTATCATCATTCATTCGAACATTTCGAACGGAAATGTTTAGGTGCGTTCATTCAATGTGAAAATATATCTACGAGTACGACTTATTTACTTCGGACAGCTTTGAACTGATTCCATTCTATAAAAGGATTCCTCTTTAAAAAAAAATTTAGAAAGTGTCAATATAACATTTCATTAAAAAAAATCTCTACTGCAATTATGATATAAATATGCGCATGTAGTGCCATCTAGCGCTGAGTAGCTGCAGTTTTTCAAGCGACGGAAACGCCTGCCATCTTTCGGCAGCATTTTTAACTCATTAAATGCTGTTCCAGCAATTAGGTCTATATTATGTAGAGGATAGCTGTATTATTGGCAACGGCGTATAGTGACGCCGGGGTGTAAGGTTACCCATAGAGCATATTCCTCGCACCCCGGCTGACCCTGGGCCATCTCACCACTAACAGCATCGCTCATCCTGTCTCCTCTGAAAGCAGAGGAGTACGGAGAGCGATGTGTTCCCGCCACGTTGGGTATTGGCCGACGATCAATGCCAACCCTATGAAGGGGTGAAGGGGAAGCCATTGACCGCCGCCCAGGGTGTACCGGCCGCTCCGATTCCGTTCCCCCCGGACTGCAGCGGGATCGGAATCGGAGCGACACTCGAGGAGGTTACCCAACACAGCAAAAAATATTTCGGATGCAACTTGCTATAACTTTTTGATAGCCATAACAACCCTGGTCTGCTTTTTTTAATAAGAGAATTATATTTTAGGTCAACAAAGTTTATATTTGTCATGAACTTTAAATTATTTAATTATTAAATCTGTCACCATGAAATATTTTCATTACTTAAACGAAAAATAAAACTTCATTCTCAAATAAATAAAAATTATCACCGAATGATTACCAAATAAAATTGTAGTTCATTCCATTTAGGTATAAATATTGTGTTCTCAAAATAAAACTCTTTTCTTTTAAAGAGTTTTAATAATCGAAATTACAAGTATTCCTCCTAACCCCTCCGCTAAGCTATATTGCTTGTGTTAGGAGTGGGTTCACGACGGTAGTGTAATGGCCAGAATTCAAACCCGGGACCTCTCGATCGTAAGGCCAACTTCTTAACCACTTAACTACCTACGCTTCAACCTCATAAATAATAGTTTGGTACTCAGAATGGTAGATCTGTCCATTGAACTCATATTACTAGCGTAGTACATTATAACTCAATGGATCTGTCGCTAAATACCTATGTTGATTATCCTCTACAGATTACAACACCGCACGCCCCGACATAAATAGATTTAGGTTACTAAATAATTTAATTTAACGGGAATTAACGCGATCGTTTATAGGTATGTCTTTGGATTGCCTGACGTTTTGACCATTTTTCCTTTACGCCACAGCCAGGCGCTGGCGGTCCGCCTCCAGTCTTTCGGTGTTAAGGTTAACTTAAGGTGGTGTTGTAACCCTGGGGTTATCCTTTAGAGGGCTTACCCGGGGTGCCCGGCAACGGACAATTGGGGAGGACACCCGCTGGCCGGCGGGGGATTTCCGCCCGTAAAAAAAAATAAGGTGGTGTTGTAATATCAACACAAATAAGTGTAGGTATCCGTCTGTAGACCCGAGATGGAGTGCGGTTTTAGTCGGTTCAAGCCCGACACAACCGCCCCCACTGGCCGGCGGGGGCGGGAATCCGATTTCCGCACGAAAAAAAAAACCAGGTATTATAGATAACAGTGACGTTTGGTCGTTCTATGATGGAAGGGGCTTGGAGGAATTAAGGCGAGGGTATGTGATGCAATTAGGTATTTTTGGCATAGTAAAGTTGCCACTTTACGCCACAGCCAGGCGCTGGCGGTCCGCATCCAGTGTTTCGGTGTTAAGGTTAATTTAAGGTAGTGTTGTAATATCAACACAAATAATGACGCAACTGTTATATACATAGAAGATCTTCTAGTTGCACTTTAGATAAAAATAAATAAAATTATTATAATTATATATTGTAATATAGCTACTTACCGAATTATCCTACCGTACTTAGTATACTTAAGTTTTTTTGTCTATTTTGGTATCGTCTCTCTAGGTTTCTGATTTTTAACGGTGTATGGGGCCCACCAAGATCTTCAGGGCCAAGTCAACTTCGCCTGCAATCCGGTAGACTTGCTGATTGACAAACGAGGCTCTGGCACAGGCTTTTCTCTCGGGGTTGGGGGTCAGACGGCAATTGCTCCCACAAATGTCAAATCCTTCACACTCACACACACAAATGCGGACTCTGAGTTCCAAAGTACAAGATTTGGATGGACCCGGGACTACTGCTGTGATAATGATGATACAAGAAGAGCAAGTATTCTGCAGATGAATGCGGGATTGGTGTCTATTACCGTGCGTTGTTTTATTAATTCCACACTTTCCCATTGGGCACTCTGGATACTAGCCCGATGCTCTGTGAAGCATGGGGACCATTTAAGAGGTGTATTACCGTGCACATTTCGCCAGCTGTTTGCAGTCTCACGTGATAGCTGGCGAAATAGTTCGGTAGTGTAATAGCCGGGGTTCAAACTCGTGACCTCAATCGCAAGTCCGACGCCTTAGCCAAGAAAGCCATGAAATAAGGGTACAGGAAATGATAAATGAAAAAAGATAATTTAATAATACACCATTATTAATTTGACAAAAACCGTTTTTAAAACGACACTCATATTGCATAAAGAAAGAGAGGCAAAAAGGTGAATTATAACATCTTATAATAAGTACAATTGTATAATAATTACCATTGAAATCATGCGTAATATTGGTAAAGTTTTATATTAACTAACTTATATACGAGAGCATATTTTTAAACACACGAAGACTACATTTAAAAGGCCAAGCGGTGTTGCCACAATAATATTACCTAGATACATTATTTTCTACTACTAAACTAACTGAGATTACTACCTATTTGCTAATTATAGTTATGTAATATTATTTAATGTTATTAAATAGCGCAACTCATAACTACTTTCCGTATTGGACGAAGCAAAGTTTACAAAAATAACTAGAAATAAGTATAATTACAAATATCAAAATTATTTTGTTCCTTCTAACTATAATTGACATAAAGCAGGAGTGACGGGACTCGTTTAAATCAATAGATACACTTAACACTAAAAACTTACTTTGGTGTACATTACAATTCAATATAAGTTATAATTTAAGAAAAGTCACATCTACTTTGAATTATGAAAAATATTTAATACAAGAAATCCACGCGGAACTCAGTCCTAAAGATAACGAAATCCATTATATATATTAAGATAACCATTCTACATTTCACCCATCATTACATAAAATCTAATTCCTCTCAATGACTTCGTTTTATTTAAGACTCAAGCCCGTATATAATATTTACACAATACGATTTACATAATTATTGCTTAAACTTCCACACGAAGTACTCTAATAAGATAGGTAATAATAATTATTAATTCTATATAATTAATCTTATAAATTATTACTATTATTAAAATATATTTGGTATATAGTAGCGTTACAAATATACAAAGCACGTTCGACCTTAGGTATATTCTAGCGTATGAGTAGTCGATCCACAATGGAGACTGTTAAACACTATTATTAAATTAACTCTAAAAGGTTTATAACCCACAAGAAAAAGTAATATTGCTGCACCGATATTATACCGATAGAAATAATTATATAAAAACTCATTTTTTTTAATGAAAACTAAATATTTTTATTTCAATAAGTAGCTCCCAAGAAAACGAATCGGAACTGAAAACTTTTAGAAAACATAACATTATTATTATAATATTCAGAATTTATATTAAGTTTATAAGTACCTAAGAGATCCTAACCGTCTTAAGATTTAGTCTAAACTAGTCTTTGTCAGTAAAGAAATGCCATAAATTTGAGCAAACAAAATGTCATATTTAAGTTCTTAAAGTTAGTCCCAACTAACAGTTTAACACTAAATTAGATATCAGATGAAATACTAGCATTTAAAACTGGCATCTGCCCCTTGAGTGAAATGCTATATACAATGTACTTAGGTATAAAAATCAGGAATAAGATGGAATAGAAGATTTAGCAATATATTTAGAAGAAATATTCAAGAAGATATAGTCAATATAGTTCTAGATTTTAGAGTAAACTTTACATAGAACTTAAACTACTTTTTTAATTATAAGAAAACTGTCTTAAGTCTTATAACTATTCATTGGTAGAAGATTAATTCTTAGCGTAGTCTAACCCAGTAAGAGAATGTAAACGACATTTTGGTATTATAGCTTAGAATAAGAAAACATTTTTAAAATTGACTAGATTAATTTTGGGTTTGCGAAAATTAAGTTTTTGGCTGAACTTTATTACTAAATACAATGACTTCTTTGTATACTAACAAAAATTGTGTCACGTTTCAACGTCAATTAATTATGACACTTATCTATACTGATCATTGCGCGCCTTTTTGTAATGTCATCTGGTATGACAGCTAAAAAAAGTTAGTTAGTCTTTCGCGATACCACATTTTTGGTTTCGTACAGTCTAGCAGCACAGTCGAACGGACTCTTTTCTAGTAGTATACACAGAAGTTATTGACTAAACATGGTTATTTTAATATTAAATGGAAAGATATGAAAAAACGTGCGCGACTAGATGGAAATGCAAAGTTTATTGGCTCCTAGCTCTTTGTCAGCTTATCGGTTAAAGTGCATTAAATATAATAGAGTGAAAAAGCAGCTCATGACATTTTTATTGCCTTTCAGAGTAACTATACTTATTTTTTATTTTTACATAGAATCTGCGAACAAAAGCAGACTTAACCAGGTAACTGGTTAAATGGATAAGTCCAGTTTTGATTATAATATGCCATTACTGAAACGAATGTACCTACAAATTCTATATTATGATTATGATATTATGATGATTTTCTTTAAAAGACATTAAAATGCTTAGTTTAATTACGTAAGTAATAGTTGCTACTCCTTATTTAGTACTGTATGCACTAAGATAAGACCATGAGTATATTCTTACGGCTAAAATTCAATTTACATTAGTGTACTTTTAGAACTGGCACTAAAGAAAACTTCGTTGTTGCTCACCCACATTTCAAGCATTATATAGTAAGGCATAATAGGACGGTTCATACTTTGTATTAAGGCAGTTAAAGGCATCTAGTTACACTAGCAATCTATGTACAAGCTACCATATTTTCGTTGCCAAAATGGCTACTCTTAGTGCGCCTACTTGATACTAGATGGCGTTGTAACATACAATTTGTTGAAGCTTCATTTGGATATACTTTATTTAAAATTAGAACTAGAAATATATACAATACGTACTGTAAATTAGTACATCTATTCGTTGCTTGATGGCGTTGTACCGTTATTGACAGCTTTGGACGATTGAATTTGCAACGGAATTTTTAGTCCTCGCGGTGCTAGAATAAGTCTAGCAGGAGTCACGAGGACTAAAGCGTACTCTCATTTGTTCACTCCGAGGATTTTAGCTGCCTCGTCTGCGGAGGAGAGTAACTTGTTGATGGTTTTATCAGGGATACCGAGTAGTTTGCCAATGAGATCGCTGTTTTCGGGGTCATTGTCTGCCTCTGAAGAGTATTTGCGCGACGTCATGTCCAGTTTGAGCTTTTTGTCGTATGGGGCTGATGGAGGAGAATTGTTGTTGTTCACGTTGCTTGGGATCTCGTTGCCTGAACCATCATCCTCTTGGTAGCGATACCTATAAAACAATAAATGTAATTAGTACATTGTTATGATAAAGTTTAATTGTTTTAGAATAAACACCATGAAATAAAAGAGGACATATTCAGTGCAACAAAACACATTTTTTTAAATATGCCAGGCGTATCATTCGTATAATACCTAATAATAATAAAAAAGGTGAGTGGGCAACCTAGGCGTACGTATGTCAATCAGATCGTGGACATTTTAAGTAAAGTCATGGTATGAAAATAATTATTAAAGTAGAAGGAGCGAATGGGGTATGTCACTATCGTAGCAAGTGGAAATATGCGGTCTCGTCTCTGTCTATCCTAATAGAAAGGGGCGAGACTATACGTATGTCCACAAGACTAAAGAAATAGCTGTGTAGGTTTACACTATTATTTCTTAGTGGCCCTGGCAGGGTAACTCTTTGGTCGCTTATATGTGTATCATATTAAAAAAAGAATTTTGCAAATACGTCCACAAATGAAAGAGTTATGCCCGAACATATATAAAAAATGTTCGGGCATAAAGGCGTGAAGTTATGTTTATATATAAAAAATATCCGAATATAAACATCCAAGTTTAGAACCTCCTCCTTTTTTGAAGTCGGTTAGAAATATATCTCGATCAAACGTACCCATTTGTAATGTTCTCTTCCATCGGCGTAGTCGGTGGTGAGGCTTCTTCATCATCAGTTATCTCTTCACGGTGCTTCTTCCGATGACGTAGCATGCTGTGCTTCAGTGTGAAGCGACGTCTGCACAGGTCGCAAGCAAACGGTCTCTCTCCAGAGTGGGTACGCATATGACGGCGAAGATCTTCGGCCGACCAAAAGCGACGAACGCAGAATGCGCATACAACCTATAAAAATAATAAAGCATGTAGAGGCCTACTTACATCCTACTAATATATGAAAGCTTGTGAAGATGTTTGGTTGTTTGTTACTCAATCACGCTCTACCGGCTGAACGGGTCTGGCTGAAATTTGATAGGACCTACACGGATGAAATAGCACATAATAGGCTTTTCTTTGAGCTTGAAATGAGACTATTTTTAATGCGAATTATTTTATGTTGTTTCATTCACTGCTCCCTCTTTTGCGATTGCTTTTCAGCAGCCACGGGGAGACTAAGATGATGGTCATCTTATGTCATGTAAAGTTACCTCAAAGTACGCGAACTTTGTTTAATTGTTGGTGTTATTAAAGTACTAGTTGATGCCCGCACGGGAGGTCTGTTTTCGTTTTTTTAGTCATATCTCCGGTTCTACTCAACCAAATCCAATCAATCATAAGCCAGAATTTAAGTCTGACCAAGACCTCTCTAATAGTAAAAACCGCACCAAAATCCGTTCAGTGGTTTTTGCGTCAATGCCGAATCAATAGATAAATATACAAGAATTCCAAAAAAAAAATTTGAGTTCAGAATCGTTAATTCAACATAACACAAGTTTTTTTTAGAATCTCCAATGTACAGACACAACTTATTTACAATTTTTTAATAGCATAGTATGGCGCAAATTTTAGAAAACATCAATTTATTAAAAAAACATAAATCTCACCTTTCTATTAGCATGGTCTGGAAACTTCCCTCTCTCATCATCGTCAGCGCTTTCACTCTTGTCACTATTAGCATCTAAAGCTCCTTTGCTGAGTAGCAGCTCATATTCAGCAGCATGGCCTGTCGCCAAGTGATTCAGAGCCCCATTTCTGTCACTGAAAGATGCTTCACACAGATGACACTTGAAGACTAGACCACCTTCTATAGATTCTTCGATAGCTTCTGGAGTTGGTGATCCTGGTTGAGAATCACTCCCGTGTCTTGAAGACATATGCTTCTTCAATGTTTCTAGAGAAGAAAAAGTACTGGTGGGACAAGATGCGCATTTGTATGGCCTTTCAGGAACTGCTCGGTTATCGTTGATGGGCTGTGGTGGCGATACAGCTTCAGAAATAGGCTCTGCTAAGATTGCGCGGGCTGATCCTCCATGTTTTCTTAATAGATGGCGGTCACAGTTAGATTTAGTGGTAAACAGCAATGTACAGTGCGGGCACTTAAATGGTTTCTGTCCAGTATGAGTCAGGACGTGGCGACGTAATGATGAGGACCATGGGAACTTTCGGTGGCAATATGGACAAGACACGCGGTTTGGTGCAAGGCTGTATGCTGACCTTTTCTTTGGTGGCTGTGCTGTATCCGTTTCTGATCTGAAAATAAAGGGTAACTTTTAGTACTGGTATAGCAATTAAGTCCAATGTGGTTACCTAAATTGATTTTGATGAAAAATATTGAAAATTATGTAATTTAGTAAGGAACTCACTTATTTTCATCGCTGCCCGAGTTATTCCCTTCACTGGTGGAGGCAACCAATCCTTCTTCATCTTCTTCCTCGTCACTGCGAGTTGGTACAACCGGTACTGGTGAAATTTCTTGGTTTCCCAGTGTAAGGTTAGTTCCAGAGTCTGTTTTGTCATTGTTAACGTGTACCGGTTTATTAATGAGATTGCCCGCAATTTTTAGGTCAAAGTCTTTGTTCATTTCTTGTTGGCATGTAGCCATTAGTATTTCGGCAGCAGCGCGACGAGCCGCAGTATGATCTTCCGTTTTGACATCCTGGTCCGGCTCTTCATCTATTACTAAGGTATCCTCTTCATCTTCCTCATTATCCGCTACTTCGTCAGAGTCTCGTCGCACGGGTGATCGCTCAGATTGCTGCAAAGGTCTTTCTAGATGGCGAGCTAACAACGCAAACTTCATGCGGTCAGCTATTGAATCAGGAGTAGGGTACGGTGGTGGAGCTCTTGGCGACGGTCTCCGAACGCTCCAGTGTTGAGGATGTTGTTGTTTCACATGCCGTTCCATATTCGATCTAAGAGTGAATCGTGCCGAACACTGGGAGCAGGAGAAAGGTCTTTCGGTTCGGTACCGCCTCTGTTTCTGTTTTGGCATGAGAATACCGTTTTTTATAACCATTTTGACAGAATCAGATTGAGACACAATTGAGTTATTCATTTGGGGCCGTGGCGACTCCGAATGAGGTGACGGTACAGGGGAAAGAACTTGCGGCGGTTTTTGTTCTTCTTCCTCAGGTTCTAATTTAGGTTGACTTTCCTGTTCGTTAGGAACAAGTCTGCCACCAGACATACTTAGTCCCCGTATGATCTCTTTCTGTATACGCTGTTTAATTTCAGCAAGCTCTTGAGAGTCTGTTGGGTGAGGAAAAAACGAGGGTTGGAGCAAATATGGGGCAATAGGAAAGGACGGTGGTAAGGGTAGACCAGGTATTCCAGGAACAGCACCAGCATAAAGTTGTGATAGCTGAGAGGCGTAATAGGCCGGATCAATTTTTGGAAGGGATGACTCAAAAAGTCTTTGTTGAGCTAATAAAAATCTCGTCTTTTCAAACGCTGATGCGGCAACGCTTGCTGGGTCAGGTTCGAAAGACGGGCGTTGTGGGGCTTTAGGTTCATCATCGTTATCGCGTTTCTTTTTGCTAAGGTCAAGGACATCGCAGCTGTTATTATCACTTGTACTTAAATCTACTGGTACTTCTTCATCATACGGCTCTGGTTGGACTTGTTGTTGATTGACTTTATAAGACAATTCTGGAGGTCTAAATTCAGGTATTTGAGTCAACTGGCCAATGCCCTTTACTTTAATACGAGGTACAGGTTGTTCTGGTTCTCTTGGGATCATAGGCGGTTCAGGTAAAGTTTTTGAGGTCAAATTAGTGACTGGATGTCGGTCTGTTATGAAGCTTGGTGTGAAGTGGGTGAGTGGTGTATCACGACCAGTACTTTCATTTCGCCTTTCTACATCAGGTGTGTGAAAAGCTAGTGATCTTTTTACCTCATCTCGTGCAAGTTTAGAGTTAACTTCATCGTTATTTGGGTCTTCAGACGGATGGTAAATAATAGATCTTTTGACATCTTCCCGTGTCACTTTAGCGTGTCTGTTTCTTAAGTGACGCTCGCAATTAGCTTTGGTTGTGAAAGCATAATTACACACGGCGCATTCATAAGGACGGTCACCGTTATGCGTGCGCATATGACGCACTAAAGCAGCCTTATCTAAAGAAGCATGTGGACACATATTGCATTGATACGGTCCCGGACCCGTTCCACTCAAGTGCACTCTGTTATGTCCTTTTAAAGCCCTAAGGTTAGGAAATTTGGCCGGGCACAATCTGCAAGGGAATTCTCCACGCAACTTCATGCGCCTGAATTCAGCAGCGAAATTATCTTGCGTTTCCTCTTGGTCTCTCTCCTTTATTATAGTATCGGGAGGAGTAAGCGCTGCGCTTTCTAAAGCCGCCACTCTTGAGCCAGTAAGCCTTTCTAAAAGGCCACCGGCGGACGTTACATTTAATATTGACTGGATATCGGCCAAGTCGCGGGCAGCGTCGATGTGCCTAATTCCGTTTGTGGTTAGGTGGCCATCATCGTATTTGGGAGGGAATCTCTCCATCGGTGGTGTTAATGTGCCAGAGATTCCGAACGACCGGTTTCTTAAATCTAGCTTTGCAAAGAAATCCTCCCTATGATCTCTTTCTGGGCTAGGGATTCGAGTGTTATGTGCGCAGGATTTTCTATGAATGTCCAGAGCTTGTCCGCAAGGGAAATCCCTAACGCAGATATCGCATCTATAACGTTGATCCGTTATTGATACGTGAGGTTTTCTATCACAAACACCGCGAGCAATTTCTGCAAACTTTTTGCTGGAAAAATCAACGAAGGTTAGGTCGTCAAAACCGGCCTTGGTATCGTCACTGTGTGCTGTATACCGGTGAATGTCGTAGGCGTTAACCGAGTCGAACCTCTGTCTGCATTTGGGACACTCAAATCGGGCAATCCTTTTATCCATGGGCATTGGCGATGGGGATGACGACGCTGCCCTCTTGCGAGCTCTTCTAGTGTCTTCTTCCTCACTCCTATCGGACCTGTTGTCACTGTCAATGCTCATAGTCCTAGTGGTTCTAAACTCCTGCCTTTCAATTTTTACCCCGTCCATTTCTACTTCGGCCTCGATTTTAGCCTGACTGATGACCTCCTCTGTTTTGATTTCTGTAACAAAAGAGTACATGTTACAATTGATTACGGATTATATGTTTGAATAACGCAGGGCGCTTTCTTACAATTCCAAGAAATATCGACAATAGGTGACTCAGGCAATTCACTTGTGCGAGGTCGTTATATTAGAAGAATAGTAATAATGAGTTATCATTGGTAAAATCTACTCAAATTCCAACAATTAGCTAATAGATTTCGTTGTAGTGTATTTACAAATTAAATGTTTACTATTACTACTTGGCAACAGAGGGCGTTGATTTCTTTTCAAACTATGTGCGCATTAAGGGCTATATATAAGGATCGACGTAATCATAAATATATCTTGTATCTTATTCGTTGGAATAAAGACCTAAAAGCGTTTTCAAGTAAGCGAATAACAATTGAGCTCATTACGTAGACTATAAGATATACTCTTGAATAACCGTATCGATCACTAAAAATTCTCAACCACAACAAGTTCTCGATGGATGAATCACACTATCTTTTGTTTTACAATGAACAGTAACTATGACAACAGAAAAAGTGGCTTATGTTCCTTTAAATACAGCGAAGAGTCGCTTGATGCTATTGGCGCTATCCTCACTGAGGCTATAGGGCACAAAAATCGATAGGACTGACACCTAACTGGGTATAGCTACAAATATGTATTAACTGGCAAATGGCTGAGTCACGTAAATGCTATCAGATCGTTGTTTTGTGAAAAGTAGCGATTGTAAGATACTTCGTATACGTGTTATGAATAAATAAATATATTTAGCAAGTAACTTCATAATCTCTTCGGGTCAGGAAATCAGTATTAGAGTAGACAATATCAACCAACGGGTTCAACATACAAAACGTATTTGCGTACAATTTATTTGCTTTCAACAAAGATGAAATATTAACAATTACTCTGAATTGTTTCATGTTCAGGTAAAGAATTATTGACGTGGTATTTTTGGATATTGTTTTATGTGTGATACTTCGCAAGGATTAGGGTTACCAACCATCCTGGAATACCTAGAAGACTCCGGGCATAAAGGTTGAAAATGTCAAACTCTCGGTTCGTAATAATCACGCCAGTATTTAAAAAAATAAAATTGTGTTACTTGGTGTCCTATTGCGCGTAACCGAAAAGATGTTAATTATACTTCTGCCTATCACTAGATTTACAGGCATGAGTAGCATGTATTTTTTTCGTTAGAAAAAGCAGAGATACAAATACTATAAAACTTCAAATTTTCATGTCAATTTTATATTTGCAACTTATCCTCTTTAAGACTAAACTAGAAGTAATTAACGTCCAATGAGAAAAGCTGGCATTATTCTCCAAGTTTAGCAGAAATTAAGTAAACCTATTCTTCTTAATACAAATGTAACAAAATAAATTAATTTAATATGAGGGGTGTTCCACAGGGCGTTAAATCGGGCCCTAAGTCAATTAACTTAGTTGTCGTGTAAAACTTGTAGGTGTATATTATCTAAGAACAAAGGAGGATTTGAGACCTGTGAAAGAGCTGTTGTGAAGCCTTAAAACATATTTAAGCTTATAGCATTACAATTTTTGTTACCCATATTATACATAACATAACTTCACGCCTGTATCCCCGGAGGGGTGGGCAAAGGTGTATTACACACCCACGATTCGCCAGTTATGTTTAGGTGTCAATGTAATAGGGGGCGAGCCTATTGTTATCTACCGGGCACATTACTATTTCAAATCAATTTTTAAAATCAACAATTTTAATACACACGTATCTACGAAAAGCGATAGTTGTGTGCCCGGGGCGACTGGGGATCGTACTCGAGACCTCATCTCGGTAGTCCGTTACGTACACCACTGGACTATCGCCGCTTTTTATATCCCGTTTTTATTTATCGGCCATATTATATCTCAGCATATTCTGTATATAAATAGCCTTATACGAACAAGGTGAGAAAGTGTATACCTATATTACTTTGATGAGTAATTAACGTTCTTACTTCCTTTTAAAATAATAGTATTTGCTGTAAAACATATAATACAGTAGACTGAACTCATTATACTTAGGAATAAGGTTAAAGATCACATCAACACGCTAGTAGCCTGCCTTGACACAATTAATGTGCATTTCTACTGGCGAGGCTAGGGGAGAACGGATGGGTGGTAATAATGAATCGCATGACAATAATTCAAAAATCTGTATCCAAATGAAATATCTGTATTCATGTTTGCTTATGATCGTCAAGAGTATTGCTTTCACAGCCAGATTCAAAAAGGCACTCTTTTGTTAACACTGTTTCGACGTGTAAGATGCTGCTGCAACTAATCTCGATGGAAATTGTGTCGATTGGTGAAGATGTCCGAGAACTGATAATATTGGTAATATTGAGCTATTGATTACCCTAATGGAAAGTTTTAGCTGGACATGGGTTGGTGCGGTGAGATTTATATTTATCTAATTCTCGGCTCGCTTCGTCATCATCTCTTAACACAAGTTGATAAGATAATTGTCAATATATTTGTGTTTAGTTGGTCCTTTCCATGAGTTAATTAATCTTATAAATATAATAACGAGGAGCTGTTTTGAACCCACCTGATATCGACTTAATCTTAGGGGAGTTCGCAAAAACTTACACATAGTCGACCCTATGTCCCTTTCTACTACCTACCTTATACTTTCTATTACCTACTTCCTCCAGTGTGTTAGTTCCAAATCCTTACTAATATATAAATGTGAAAGTAACTCTGTCTGTCTGTCTGTTACGCTTTCACGCCTAAACCACTGAACCGATTTTGCTGAAATTTGGTACAGGGGTAGATTAGACCTTGGGAAAGGACATAGGCTATGTTTTGTCGCGATAACCGACATCTACGCGGGCGGAGCTGCGGGCAAAAGCTAGTTTAAACAGAAATTGAAATTCTCGACTAATCAAAATTTTGTATTCAAACATTTTCTGACATTATGATATCTATGTGGATGTTAGGAAAAGTAGCAGCCAATTGTAGGTACTTAGCGATCGTGCTTAGAATAATGCAATAAACTTGACAAGTAAAATAGATTGATCTAAGATAGCTTGGCAACAAAGAAGTGCGCCCGAATTCAGAAATACCTATGTCATTTGATATTCATGTTGATTGTCAAGAATATGTATTTATTCTGTGCTATCACTTTGATGTTAGCTTTATATCTACTTTCAATACCTGTTACCTAACTACTCATAGCAGGTGAAGTATTAAATAATAGGGATGGAATAAAAAATTATGATTCCAATTTATTTTATACACATTCTAAGTGTATTTCAAATACGTATATTTGTAATAAGTATTAACTAGTCAACGAGCATTAAAACTAAACAAGGTGCAATTAGGGAATTAACGAGTGCCAAAACGAATGCTATCTAGGAATAGCACTAACATCTATCAGCTGTTATCAGATTTTAGAGAAATAAAATCATCACAGCGTTAGTCGCTGTTGCATCCAGAGCTTGCACTTTGGAGCCTGGGGTCCACTCTTCCAGTTCTGAGTGGGGGGCCATCCACCCAGTTCAAAATAACACAATTTATCAGAGACATTCCATTCTATTTGAGCAGCACTTGTGAGCTAGTCATTACAAGTCCATAATTAACTTTGATTATAAATTAATCTCGTTGTATATAGGTTATGGTGACGTGCAGAATGTGAGTCAGTCCTCGCATTGTCCTCGTCGGGAAATACAGGCGGCTGACAGCTTTAAATAGTAAACAAAATATACTGGATTTTTATGTAACTACTGAATGTGATAAGACGAATTGGCGGACGAGATTCTGGCGCAGGTTTTCCTCTCGGGGTTAAAGGGTAAAAGTCGAAATAACAGTGCAATTTTTGAATGCAATCCGGATTGAGGCAGAGAGAGAGAGAGAGACTAATAATAATAAGACGGGTTTGTCGTTAAAAGGAGTTGTGAAAGAATAGTTAACCTTTAAGAGGTGTTCAATTATAGAATTAGAATACCTACCGAACCAAAAATTTTATTGGGTGATTCAAACCATGGTATAAAACGCCGCATGCAAAAAGTGTCTTGGGGCGATTCGAGCCGCAGTCCCAAAAACTACTCGTAAGAGACGACTAAACACCCAAATAGCCCTAGCAAGTCTTGGATTCTCTTACCCTTTTTTTTTTTTTTTTTTTATCGTGCGGAAATCCCTTAGGATACCCCCCCGCGTGCCAGCGGGGGCGGTATGTCGGGCTTGAACCGACTAAAACCGCACGCCGTCTCGGGTCTACAGACGCCGGGGTGTAAGGTTGCCCATAGAGCATATCCCTCGCACCTCGACTGACCCTGGGCCATCTCCGGTTTCGAGATGGCCCCCTCGGGTTTGGGAACCACGGTGTGAACCAAGTTGCGGGCTCGGCGGACCGGGAGAGTTCTAAGTCTCTCCCGGGCGCGCTCCGCCACCTCCTTCGCGAGCATTACATGCTCGCAGAAGGAGGCGGCGGCGGCCCACGCGCTCGCGCTCCGCGGATTCTCTTACCCTGGGGGTTGACAATTTTAATAGGATTTTGTTAAGGAATTGTCAATAGTTGTATGTCTGCAAACGTGGTCGCTAGACTCGAATAGGCTCGCCAAGAGAAATCTTTCTTAGTGCCGGGTGAACACTTGCTTGATGAATGCCACAGTTACTGTGACCTACAATTTGATATGTGGGCGTAGATGCTTATTTTCCAACTCCTTAGACGATATACAAACGTATGTAAATCTGCGAGTTGCGTAGACAAGACACGCCTGCAGTACAATCTGCATTCGCTACACTTGAACGAATATCTAAATATAGTGTTCCATATATTATCAACGCGATTTAGGGATGGTGCGATAGCTGTTATTCTTTTCCAAAGTACCTACGTCTTTCAGATAAGAACTCATTAATTGATACCGATAATTAGCTAACAGGATGAGGCAGTCAATGTAACGTAGTGCAGATAATTCGATACTGCCGAACAATAAGAGCGTGGTAAATAACATTAATTCATTACGTGTTAAGTAGTTATTTAGATAAACACATCCGGCCTTAAGACTCGATCGAATTACGCAAAATGTTATATTTTCTTCGTTTAGTGTGTGCATGGTTTTATTAAAATATTTTGGATATTTGCATGTAAAATGATAACATTGATAACTGTACTATGTATTATTAGGATTTATCCCTATGACACATGCATGAAATCCTATTACAGTTCTACTACTACTACTAGGTACTACTAATGAAGTGTAAAATTCTCTATACAAAATCATCCGGAGTTGTCAGCGCGCAGACTCACGCATTCATACGAATTAGGATCAAGACAAGTTGATAGAAATTTGTACATGAAGTCATAGAAATAGGTACAATTTCATCATCCTCATAGTTATTTTCTAGTTGCGTCCAAAGTTTTCACTTCGGAGCCCTAGGTCCGCTTTTTGTTTTTGATTGGTATGTCGGCTTTTCCGGGTGCGACTGCTATCTGACCTCCCAACACTGTAAAGAAAGCCTGCGCCAGAGCCTCGTCCGTTGTTTAGCAGGTGAACCGACTTGCAGGTGAGGTTGGCTAGGACCTCAAGGATGTTGGTGGGGCCTGTAACCCAAAATATCCACCATCTTTATTCTGTTATATCTGTATAGCAAACTGTGGTTACACCATCAGAACTTCTATCGATAAATTATAATAATAATAGAAATAAAATAATTTCTTGCTTTCTACAGAATCCTGTCCGTCAAGTTCCGAGGGGATGGTTACCGCATTTTTATTGGCAAGCTTTTGATGAAAAGACGATGCAAGCATATCGTGTCGGATTTTCTTAGCACTAATCATATCACGCAATCTCAATGGTAATATGATGCGTGGGCATTATTGTCTGCAATTATACCGAAGTGTAATGTGGAACATGCAATTTGATTGAATGATAAAGAAAAGTGTATTTTTCAGTGTTAAATGGCTCCTTATGATGTAACGGAATGTTTCTAAGTTGCCTGCCTGGGGGGAAGTACATGATCTACCTAATTGAAAACTTTAGCTCAACAACTCTACTTGTAGTGTTGGTTTCCTGGTTTATTTATTGCTGTATCTGCATATTGACTTCTGAGTCACTGAAGGCTCCATGTTAATTTTCAAAAGTGAAAATAAGTCCTGAAATAAATTTTAAATTATCCCATTTCGTTTAAGTCTAAGAGCATATTCTTACCTTTTACTTACTTAACATTTTTTTTATATCTTTTTAAATATAAGTAGTCTAGAGAACTCCAACTCCGAGTGTTCTTGGGGCTCCATTAAGATCTCCGGGGCCCGAGCCAATCTCACCTGAAAGTTTCTCACATCTGCTAATTGACGGACGAGGTCCTGGCGCCGGCTTTTCTTTCGAGCTTAGATAGCAGCCGCTCCCACAAGCCGTATAAATTATACCAAAAGGAGGAGTGTAAGTGGACCGCGGGCTCCAAAGTGAAAACCTCGGATGCAACCGGGAATGATGATGAGTCTAGACAACTCACGAGATTTAGATCAGAAGATTAGATTTTCTAGGGCTCATCTTAATTATTCCTATGGCAATTTATCTGATGTGATTATTGTTTTATGTTAAGTATATTATTCTGCAATGGTGTGATATTAAGACGTTATTTACGCAACACGTACGATGAATATCAAAGTAAAGTTTTGTGTAGAATGTGACGAAATTAAAAACGCAATGTTTCTCGGAAGCGATCTGGACACGCGCTCGGATATACAATTATAGTTTTTCTTTTACTGAAGAATTAGTAACTTCCTCATAGTTAAAAAAACTAATGCGTGGTACCAGGCGAAGTTGAATACCATCCCATTTTTCCAAATAGTGTCGTATATGGCGATTAAGAGCCCTACAGTAAACATATAGCCTATAAAGTGACTAATTAACAGCAATAGGCTAGTCCTCTATTGCTTGAGATCGAAAAATACAGCTGGCGAAATAAGAATGTTAATACACTTCTGCTAATTCCTTGAGGATGTAGGTACACATGTTAATAAGTTTCTTTGAAAATATTGTTATTAGAGGCGCTCTTGTACATTACTAGTATTTTCAACTCTAACGGCACTCAGTACAGTACTAATATTCACGTTACACTTCTCCAGCTAAGCTAAATTGCTTGTGTTAGGAGTGGGTACACATCATCCCCAACTGAGTTGGTCAAAGCGCTGAGGATAAGGATGTGAGAAGTAGGTTCACGTGGGTGGTATACTGAGTGCAGTTTGAACTGCCTTATCTCAGGAGTGTTAGCCTTAGAATTTTTTCAAGACACACACACACACAAATGAAATGAAATGCCAAAAACGTAGTTTTTGTTAACATAAGTAATACACATTTACATTATTTATCACGAAAGTAAGTACTCAATGCGAATCCTCCATTACGTCCAGGATACAAAACCAAATAAAACTTTATAAAAAAGTTTTAATATTCATAGTAAGAAACAAACACGTGTATGGCGACATCAAAATAGTACAACCAAGGAATAAACACCATCCAAATTCAACGTACCAAGTTCAATCAACTTCATGTACGGAGAAAAGGTGTCACAGAACCGCAGGCGCACCGTGACTTCCTCCTTCCCGCTTATTCGGAATTTAAATCGACCTATCGCCATCCCGAAGTGTCCCGAAGTATGCCGAACGTACGACAATAACTCTTATTGGCCGTATAATAAGATGGTCGACGCGTAACGGCAGGCGGCGCATATTATAAGCGATTTGATTGATATGTCGGGGACGTCGCAAGGTACCGTAGCTTTCTTCAACACTCCAATGAGCCTCAACGGTACTGAATTACACCATGTAGTATCTCCAAGCAGTCATTTATGGTGTCGCCATCGGCAATTACCTGGCCATGCCGGTTTGCCGCTTTCGCAACTGTCATTTTACTGGGAAATTCAAGTGTTTTACAGTGTATAGGGAACTAGTTCAGTTTTTGTAACGGTAAAGTTAAGTTTGTTTGTGACAAGAGACGGGTATTGTCTAGAAATTGATAATGTGTTGTGTGGACAATCGTTTGTCAACTGTGGACTAGTTTTTATATCTCAAGAGAAATTTAATTATGAGATTCGTTTAAAAAAATTGCTTCTGCTTTCTAGTTTTTTTTTGTATTTTGGACGCAGCAAAACGTTTCACGCATGCGTGTCTTGGGTATTAAATAACCCTAGTAAAGTTATTTCTTATAATGTAATAATATACGCGTCGGTATTCGCTTAAATAGGTAGCTATAAACTTCTTTAGATATAAGTATTATGAATGTATCACAGGTACCTGAATGAAAGACAAAGCAAGACGAGACTTAAGTTGGTGAGATATAATCATCTATCCATATCTCGTAGACATAAGTGTTGGCATCATTAATGCAAGTCAGGGAGCTGCCTTCCGCAGTAACGGTCCTAATAGTTATGATGCTATGTCACTAGTCCGGCAGTGTCCAATATTTTATATAGGACGTCGTTATTTTCAACATGGTTGGTTAACTGGGACGAGGGAGCATAAGGTGTTTATTAGATTTTAGAGATAAGTTCATTTAGATTTGATAAAATCCAACTCTCTACCTAAATAATTTCTTTCATACTGCTATTTAGCGACGTTAATAAGAGAGGGTCTGCTAAACCGAAGCTAAAGTTTTTTAATATTTTATAATGCTACCTTATAAAAGTGTTCTCTACAACTTTATAACATCGATGTTCGTTAGAGAACGCTCTACAAACCCGAAGTAAGCCGGACTCTCACTCTTCTTCCCAACGTGCCAAATGAAAAGCTGGCTACTGTATGGTCTCTAGTCTGCCCTCAAAGTTAGAATTAAAACAACAGACAACAATCAGAGCTTCAATCAATTGTTTATAATGTGTGAAGGAAACAGTAAATTGAATAACATCCATTCGAGGTGTCTCCTTTTGTCGATTTTAGCGGATATTAGCAAATATGTGTATTTCTAAGAAAATAGTTTAAATATTCTGTATATTTATGAATGAAATGTGTGGATGTAAACATCGCTCATGTTACGAAGTGGTGTCTTATTACTCATGAGTTGAAGTTCAAGATTCGAAGGTAATGCAATTAGACAAATTTATGTAGTTATTATGTAAAAATGTAAGGTTTGGTAAGAATTTTTAGTAGCATTTTATAGACTGTTTATTATTGAATACAGTTGGCCGCTATATATATCTAGGGAAAGATAACATTATCTAACTAGTACCGAGAGGCAATGGGGAATACCCTCAAAGTTACCCTTAGATAATAATAATATAATAAATAAATATTGTACGACAGAGTACACAACGCCATCTAGACCCAAACTAAGCAGAGCTTGTCATATGGGTTCTAGAATGCGGATAAACATACTTAAATACTTTTTTTTTTGTAAATAAATACATATTATACATACAGCTAAGCAAATAGAGACCGTCAAACGTTTCTAGAATATATAGACGGCGATTCCGTAAAGATAGGGTTCTCTTCAGCCAGCCGAAATTGTTATCTGAAAAAGTTAGCTGAGATACATCGAGCTTGAAAGCCTGAGGACTGGCGAATTAGAAATTCTCAATTAAAATACTGCTCCGGCGATCGCAGCCTTGGTCACCCCTTTTATCATTTCATCGTACCTCGCGTGCGCTTTTTAAGAGGAAGAGGAAGGTTTGCAGTCCTCCAAAATGGACAGGGTCCTCGGCAATGTTAGCCAAGAGATACGGTGGTACTGTCTTGGATTTAGAGGCTTTTATTTTCTACTTTAAGCAGACTATGGTCTATAACACTTCATTTAGAGTAAGTACACATGATATGACTTAAACACATTTCCTGTAGAGGTTTTATTGTATCTTGGTGCGACTCTATTAAATAAATCTCTAAGAAATCGATCAGTCGCACGCCCAAAAATGGTTTTCACTCGATCGCTCGCTTTCACCAAACGGAAAAGCGGCCTAATTAAGTGTATGCGCAGGTCGCGAGTTGCGGTGAGGGCGGTGTGTTTTACGTTAGAGATGTGAATAATTGAATATTAATTCGTTTAGGGCCCAAGAGATGGCAGGAGTGTTGACCTGATGATCGTGATCTGGTTGATAAGTTACCATATTTTCTTGGTAGCGTACTTTGACACTGTTTTTTTGTTCAGTACTTTATCTACAGGTAAGACAAGTATGTGATTGAAGAGACTTTCAATGGTATAAAATGGTTTCCGTAACCACTTATTTGTTTGTTAAGTGGTAAAATAACTTCATTTAAGTTACAGATTACCTAGAACAAAAGTACCAGTAACTATGAATGAATAAAAAAACGAAAATGAAAATATTACTTTTGAAAACAGCATTTTAGGAACATTATTTGGTTACGAGTTATATAACCGCTACGAACGATCACCAAAGTTTCTTTAGGCAGGGTCGACAACGCGTTGGTGACTCCTCGATTCCTCCACTGCTTACACCCAGACGGGTTGTATGGACGTTAACAAGTGTAAGAGAATTAGTAAACTTATCTACAACTTAGCTTCGAGACATACACGAACATTTAACTGACCGAATTAGAAGTACTGCAAGTTATGTGGGGCATGTATACTTGCAGATTAACGGACGAGGCTCTGGTGCAGGCTTTCCTCTCGGGGTTCAGGGGTCAGATGGCAGTCACTCCCATAAAGGCAAGATAAGCCAAATTAAGAAATAGAGTAGAAGAATCAACCCTGGTGTCCAAAGAAGAAACTAAGGATTCAATCGGGACAAACGCGATGATGATGACGTAAGTTTGTATAGCAAAATACCGCGTCAAGCTTTTGTTCAAACTGATGTCAACAAAACTGTAACAATCTTTAACGGGATGGTCATTATTTGTCAAACATAGTAATTAGGACCGGAAGACTCAAAAGGGTTATCAGATAAAGTTCCGTTAGCACAAGTACACCTCTAGACATCCTAATCGGTCAGAGAGTAGGTACATAAAACTCCTAAGACATAAAATCATGATAAATGTATATTTACCTTAGATACTGAGACAGAAATAGGTTATACTTTATTGGTTGAACTTTTTTTTTAAGTTTGTGTGCAGGATATTTGGGTAATGAAGTTTTTATTGCGATTGCTAAGCAAGATACAGGAGTTTGTTTAATATACAATGCAGTTTATAAGTACTGCTTGCTCCATCAGGCAAAACAAGTAGGATACAGGAAGTATCTAAGCAAGTAGGAACAAGTAGATTTCACGCTAGTAATGAAGACAAAAAAGCTGTGTGAAAAATGCTGCTGAAAGAAAAATAATAGAAGCAAACTACATCGAATAAAAGGATGACATTTGGAAGATATTTTGTTTTTTTTTTAATGTAAATATTTGCTAAGACCTAAAGCTAAACCAAGAAATAGAGAACCAAGAGACTCTGGGTTCCGAAGTGTGAGCTATTGATGCAATCGGGACTAACGCTGTGATGATGGATGATGATGATGACAAATAAATCAAACAACTCAAGTTAATATTTAACGACTTGAAATCATGTTTATAACCTACAGTACGTAAAATACAAGTCTAAGTCAAACAGAATTCATTTTCTTCTTAAATTGATAAACATAATTTTAACAAAGGAAGTCCGCAGATTAGAAATTCTAATCTATTGTACGGTTTGTAGTACCAAAGTTCCATATAAAGTTAAGTCTGTGACTCAACGAGACAATGTTTTAACAAAACGTTGGTTGAAATGATTCAAAAGTAAAATACAGCATACAATGGGGCAGATCAAACAGTCATGTAGGATGCAGACTAGCTATGAACCAATATTAAGAAACGAAGTTACAGTTTCACGAAACTTCCAATTTAAAGATTACAAGCTCCATTTTAGCACATCATTTACAAACACCTATGAACCAAATTGCTGTAGATTTATTAATACAGTTTTAATCATTAATCATTTTATTATTAATTAGAACTTACTATATATGCTATATACGATACTAGCTGTAGCCCGTGGCTCCACCCGCGTGAAATTTCGATCCCGTTACCGTTTCCCATGGAAACCTATTCCAGGGATAAAATCTATGTCCTATTTCAGACTATCTATCCCTGTACCAAATTTCAGCCAGATCCGTTCAGCCGTTCTGGCGTGATTGAGTAACAAACATCCATCCATCCATCCAAACTTTCACATTTATAATATTATATATATAAAATATATAGTGGGATAAATTTAATGGAAGAAAACAAGACACTAACTAACGCTTCGAAATTTAATGTACGGAACATTCTGTAGAAGTGTTTTATCTGCAAGTCTAAAGACTTATTACATAATATCCTACATATGAATAATATCGATTCTAAGTACATAAGTATTTCTACATTTTTAGAACAAGATTATGTCACTTGGAATTAGCATCACTACGAATTTACTACTTTACTAGACAGCAAAATATAAAAACGTCTTTATTCAAAGAAATTTGGCCAAACAATTTTGGTTAATATCATAAGTGCCTTAAGGACTAATCTTTTATGAAGCATCCTATTTTTCCCTACCCAAAAGCACAGTGTGACCTAGTCTGTTCATGTTTGAGGTACCGTTGCCTACATGAATGGCCTTAAGATGTGTGGACACAGGTGTTTGCGCCACAAAAGGATATTTCCCTTGCTCTCTCGAGATTGCCGGTTCGGCTGAGCAAACCAAATTCCGTGTCCGATTGTCTTAATGAGTCTTTAATGAGATATTTTGTGTTCTATTTGGTTTACGAAACTTCGCCTCAGTTTGAAAAATCTTTGAATTTAAACAGCGGGTTTCAAAAGACTACCGTACCGCACCTCCTGCATCTAAGTCAGATTAGTTATAAGTACGTTAGAATCGTAATTGGTAAATCTATTGACTGCTTTTCTTTAAGCATAGAGACGCAAGTCTAAATGTTTATATATGACACTATCAATAATTTTATTTTAATAATAAAAATGACTAAGTTCGATATTTACTTTTGGTGTGATGAGTGTGATGACATACGAGGTACAGTATTAGCCGATATATTTAGTTTTCAAAACATATTACACGCATAGCAAAAGACGTAGTTGCCCTTTTAAAAACGTAAAAGTTTATTTAAAATAACAATTGTAGATACACCATGATGGCATGCCACAGATAAGAAATACACAGTTTAATTACTTCTATTTGAAGTATCAATAAAAAAAACAATAAACTTTGTTCGCAAGCCTCGACTATTTTACATACTCTATAAAAGAATCCAGACTATATGGCTGTCAATACCGGATGCCGAGTCGTAAATATTATCAGCTGTTCTAAACGTGTAATGTAAAACTGAGGGTAGTCGTATAAATGCTCAGGTGTCGGGTGCGGCGCGTGCGCAACCTCACTTCGGTGTCGGATTGAGCACAATCTTAATTGTTAATGAAATGCTTTGTCTCAGTAGATGGTTCGGTCAGGTAGGTGGGTTTTATTACAGATACTACAAAAGGTAGAAGGCAATTCCTTGTTAATAATAATAAAGTATTTGGGGTGTATAGGACCCCATCAAGATTCCTCTCAACTGCGAGTCGGTACTGATGCCACCTGCTGATTGACGGACGAGACTAAGGCGCCGACTTTTCTTTTGAGTTTGGCAGGTCAGACGGCAATCGCTCTCGTAAAAATCAAGATAAGCCACATCAGGAGGAGCAGAAGAATGGGCCCCGGGCTCTAAAGTGCAAGGGTGATGCAACCGGGATACCTGCTGGGACGTTGCTGATGAAAGTATTTAGGTAGGTACTTACGTTGAGCCGATGGTGGTTCAGCCGCGGGAGGCGCGGGCGCGCTTGCAGCACCCTGCATGGCCCGCGACGGTCGACCGCGCCTGCGCCTATGAAACACAAACGAAAAACATTCATTAACGATTTCTATCAAAAAATCGAGGCATGCTATTTAGTGCACCAATTTTTAATCGCACCAAAATTATTACATTCAGTTATCGAGCAAGAAACGGATTCCCCTACGGGATAATTTTGGTATGATTCAAATTGGTACGCTAAATGGAAGGGCTTGACAATAAACTCGGTTTGGGTTTCAACCAATTAATTTAAAAATGTGTACCAACATCCTCGAGGCCAAAGCCAACCCCACCTGTAAGTCGGTGTAGCTGCTAAACAACGGACGAGGCTCTGGCTAGACCAGAGCATCACCTTTTCTTTCAGGATTAGGGGGTCATAGGACAGTCGCTTTCGGAAAAGCCGACATGCCAATAAGAAACAACAAGCGGACCTCGGGCTCCAAAGTGCAAATTTTAGACGCAACTGGGAAGTCGCTATGAGGATGATGAACAAACAAATTTAATAGTGATCATGAATCAGTTTGATTCAGGTATTCGTGATAAAAAACTATTGAAAATTAGCATCGCTACGCGGTTTCGTCCCCATAAGTCCTGATCCGTGGGAATATCGGGATAAAAAGTTAATTTAGATATTACCCAGGGATAATATAGCACAGTAAATGGTGAAATATTTTTGTAATCGGTTCGGGAATTATCGATTATAAGCAAACAAATCTTTCCTCTTATAGAATATAGATATATAATCGTAAATTGTCCGTCCTAATTTGCGTGTAGTCAATAAAGGCAATAAAGTTGTCTGAGCTTATTGTGCCCGTATTGTCTATGTTACATATGTATTGCCCCATACAAGACAATAGAATATCAGTACAGAATGAGTATTATGTGAATACAGAATCGATAAAATGCTTATTAAGTTACATTAAAAAACATTTTCAGGCATATTGTGCATGTGATGTGTTTAGTAATTGTGGTGACCATTTTTATCCCACTTCCTACTAATATTATAAATCTGGAAGTTTGTGAAGATGGATGTATGGATGGATGAGTGGATTGGATGTTTGTTATCCATCCATCATCGTCCTAGCGTTGTTCCCAGTTGCATCTTGCTCATCTTTGCTGCATCAGGCAAGACGCTTGCGCCAAAGTCTCATCCGTCAATCAACTTGTGTATGGTTGATCTTGGTGGGCCCCATATGCCAATGGATGGATGTTTTTTAGTCGTTTACGCAAAAACTACTGAACGGATCTGGATTAAATTTGGCACAAAGATAGACCATAGTCTGGAATAGCACATGGCTACTTTTTATTCCAGGAGTAAGTTCCTGTGCCACGGCAACAGCTAGTTAATATGTTCTACAGGTATAATAAGGTAAGTTCTTATACCTGTTCGTAGACGGTGATGTTATGCTATAGCAGGGATTAGACAGTCACGATCCATAGATCCAATATCGTTATCCGGTGTCAATATAGGTACGAATCGCGTTTGCACATCAGCTGACTCCCCTCTCTGACTTATAAGTTACTGCAATACCTAGTTTGGGAGTCAGAGTTTATCCAATTCGTGTATTTCGATTCTGGATTGTATCACATATAGCTATTAAGATATATTATGTTAAGGTCCTTGGTATCAATAAACTTATACAGGATGGAAACGCCGAGAGTGTCCAGCCGATGTTCAGTTTAGAATTTTGCAATATCTTTAAAAATGACGAAATAATCGACTGGATACACTTAACGTTTCTGCTCTATATAATTGTATTGAAAGGTTCGCGAAGATCGCGATATAGGTATATTGCCTGTCTAATCCCTGCCTAAGAGCCTCTTTTTTATACTTGTTTCTTGTGAAATAGTTACTTAAAAGAAAGAAAGAAAATATTTTTATTCAACCGAGCTTAACAAAAATATACACATAAATACAACAATTGTGCATGTGCATCCATATGGCTAGGTAGAATAAAATACTTGACTAAAATTTAGCCGGTCTACCGACATTATTTACTTAGAAAATGTACTTTTTTAGAGTGCTTCATATTGGATACCGTTGCGTCGGTAGCGTAATCGTGAATGATATTAGATGTAACTGAAAGTATTTGGCTAAAATATCTTCATATAAAAAACACAATCTGGTTGTTGGAGCCTTAAAAAGTCCGACGATGTGGAGGTTAGACGGCAGTCGTCGAAGTTCAGCCGTTTCGTAGATAGACTGAAAGCCGTCCTAAACTGAGCAAGGAAAAAAAGACATGAAGAATGTAAGTGATGATTCCAGTTGTATCCGAAGGTTTCACCTCGAAACCTCAATGTATGTTTGGCAAATTTTGCCTAATACAGGATCGACGACCATCTGACATCCCAACCCCGAGACGAAAGCCTTCGCCAGCTCGGCAGGTGTACCAGGTAGCAGGTGAGTTTAGCGTAGACTCCATAAACTACTATAGTTTCGTGCATCTTTTATTTATCTATCTAAATAAGTCTGTAGCATGTTCTAATAATCTTCAAGAGCGTGCACTAACTAACAAGACCAGTATAGTGTCTCAGGTTGCAAAACCAGATATCATTAGTTAACAGACATAATATACCTACTCGTTAGAATTTAATGAGTTCAGGTATTTCTCACAGAGTAATACACATTTTATTCAGTTCTAACAAATGACTTCTATGTACCTATACCAATAGGCTGGCAAAAAATTTAGTATCGTAATGTTTTCAACCAACCATCAACTCGGCGCAACTTTTTGATATCATTGCAAAAAGGTGCGGTATGCCTATACAAATAGGCGTCAAGACTCATTAACTCATTCTAGATAAATGAGTCCTGCGTCCCGTACCTACTCCCTTTTTTTTTTTTTTTTTTTTTTCGTGCGGAAATCCCTTCGGATACCCCCCCGCGTGCCAGCGGGGGCGGTTATGTCGGGCTTGAACCGACTAAAACCGCACGCCGTCTCGGGTCTACAGACGCCGGGGTGTAAGGTTGCCCATAGAGCATATCCCTCGCACCCCGACTGACCCTGGGCCATCTCCGGTTTCGAGATGGCCCCCTCGGGGCCGTACCTACTCCCTCATATTCGCTTCACCCAGAATCCGTGACAACGTACGTAACAGAAGTCATTGATGATATTTTTATCAGAGTAATACGGCGTTTCATTCATTCTAAGGCGTGAATTATACAGAAAGCAACGAGACATAAGGCGTAAGGCATAAACAAAGCAAAATCTTACGTATGCATCGACGCGATCGCAGAGTAAATTCGTTTGGCTTTTATTATTAAACTTCACGCCTAACACGAACAAAAGTCGCAGTCACAAGTAACTTTAAAAACTAGAATACTTAATTTCGTGAAAAATTGTCATTTCCACAAAGGAGGTTAGTCATAGCCGCTATCAGCGGCTTCCTGCAGCACTCGAAGTTAATCATTGATCGGTGAGAAATGAGGGTAACTTATCTATATACCTATCTATGGGTGGGGCCGTAAGAACAAGAGCTGAAAATATTTCGTGCCAAGTGTTCAGAGATTATGTTTTAAGGTAGTGGGTTTATGGCTTATCTGTTAGGTACTTTACACCCGTGTATTTGATTTAGAGTGATAACAAAAATAAGAACATATTGAACTACTAAAAGTGGGTTCTTACGTAACATAATGATCAATTATATGATGAAATACATCTATAAAATTTTAAAATTGTGAATTGTGTCTGTACATTGGAGATATTTAAGAATAATACTCGGGTTATGAAAGACTCAGAAAACAAAAAAGATAATGAATTCTTGTCTGTCTGTTCGTTTGCGATGGACGCAAGAACTACTGAACGGATTACGATGTGTTTTTTTTATTAAAAAGGCCATGGTCAGACTTAAAATCTGCGGTATGTTTGATTGCAATTGGTTAAGTAGAACCGGAGATATGCCCAAAACACGATAACCGCGCTGGCGGAGCCGCAGGCATCAGCTAGTACATTTATATATGCCCAACCAACATTTTCAACTTAAATGTGGCCCAAATTATTCAGCTGTATACCTGCTTCTGCTGATTGACGGATAAGACTTTGGTGCAGGTTTTCCTTACATATTTGGGAGGCCAGGTGGCAGACGCTCCCGTAAATGGTGGTAGAAATTTGATGACACAAATTTGTCACGAAATTCGGCCGGGTTGGTACCACGCACGAGTGTGAAAAACCCTCCATAGTAATCAAATTTCGGTTTAATTGCGTTCAGGGGTCAGCAAGTGCATAGCCGGGCAGGAGGATTGTGGTCGCAGCACTAGTGGGACCGGTGGGTGTCACGCGGTGCTGCGACGACAATCCTCTTCTGATGAGGCCGTCAAGCTGAGTGCCACCATTGTTAACATGGTATGTGTATGTAATGGTGACCCTCTTTCTTGGATTTTACCTTCAACTTACCATCAGGCGAGGTGAAGTCAAATTGACGTGTCCTAAATATAAAAAAAAAAAAAACTAAACAACAATGTAGTAGTAGGAGATAACATTGGATACAACCGAAATTGGAGTTTGAATAAAGAGAAGTGTATACTTTGTTAGTGAATTTAGGACATTACGACAAAATAAAGAAAATATGGTCAACGTACTTCAAATTAACGTATCGTTTTAAAGTCTTGGAATTAATTGCGGCTTTGTATTTCGTCAATAACGGTATCAGTTCTTCTTGTTCATAAAAGCCATAAAATACTGATGAATGCCTTGAATATATTTGCTCTGCATTTGCTTAAAAGTGTACCTTAATGGTTAACAAGTACCATTGTCTTCCAAGTTCTTAAAAACAGGATTAGGACTTGGGTTTCATTTTATAATAAATATATTTTTAACTAATTTCAAAAGAGGAATGTTACCTGTCTTTTTTTCTTTGTGTATATCTATGTAAAAACACAATGCTGATTTATAAGATTTTCGCGTTACTTTAACATTTCATTTTGCATTTTTATACTTGCGTTCGATTTCTTTGCAAATATATATAGTAGAACAACGATTGTCGGGTTCACTAGTATATAAATATAAAAAGTATCGCTTAAAATATATCCTGTATATCCATTCGATCAGAATCATGGTCACAGTATTCCGACGACTGGTCGCTGCGCGTGCGCGCCTCGCGACCTATTATAGTCCAGACAATGCGTGCTAATAACCTGACTGGCTGGTATGCACCAGTTATATACAAACAGCAAGTTACTTAATGTACTTGACTGGGTTTTTACTTGTTATGCTAGTAAGGGTCTGTTCGAGAACGTGGTTTTGTGTAAAGAATGCTTTGTTTCGTTTGTTTTTAGCTACTAGTATAGTAGTTTAAGATGTATGAGGCCTCATTAGGATCTTCGAGACCCAAGGCGGTAAACCTGATTGACGGACGAGGACTCTGGCGTAGGCTGTCTTTTCGGAGTTGGGTGGGTTAGACGGCCAAAAGACGAAAAGCCAAAATAAACCAAATTATGTATTGGAAGCGGACCCCGGGCTCCAAAGGTGCAAGCTTTAGATGAAACTGTGATTGGTGCTCGGATGATATTAGTGTAGATCGACTGTGTGTTTTAAGTTTAACTATTGATGCTAAATCACATATTGAAAAAATAGTTAGTAGGTTAGGTTAAGTTCTGCTTTCTACGCTGTAAAAAAGATTAGGACTTTAACAGACGGAGATACGGCTAGAATAGTATATATCAGTTATTTTCATAGTATTATGAGCTACGGAATTCTCCTTTAGGGTAATGACGCAGATTTAAATACAACCTTTGTTTTGCAAAAGTGGGCTGTTCGGGCAATTTATAATTTGGGCCCAAGAAAAGTTTAAAGAAATAAACATTCTAACTGTAGTGTTTCAGTAGGTATATTTTCGAAAATCTTTTGTGTGTACGAAAAAACATTAACGTAGTAGTCGACTCCACAAGATCAGTAATTCCTTCCAGGGTAACTGTATACGCTTCTACAACAAGCTCCCTGGTGAAATTAAGGATTTGCCTACTCATAAATTTATAAGAAAAATTAAAACTAAAATTTGCCAAAAAGGCTATTATAAAATAATAGCCGAATAACAATATTTAGACGACAGAGAAGCTTGGATATGAATTGTTAATTTGCTCTCTCACTTTGCTATTCAAAAAATTTTAATTAGATTAAGTAAATATTTTTGTAAATATACCAAAAGAAAACAGCCCGCTGAGTTTCTTGACAAAGTCTTCTCAGGACAGGGCCGCGTTTCGAACCGGTGGTCCATTTGCTAAACATTAGTCTATTTTTTACGTTTTGTAAGTGCCGTTATATTGGTCTATACAGAATAAATGATTTATGACTTTTTGACTTCTGACTATCAGAGATTGTAGCTTTGTGAAAAGACTTCTTAATTAAGTTTCATTTTAGCGGTAGCATGACGTATCTTTTTTTTTTCCGTGCTGAAATCCATTCGGATACCCCCCCGCCGGCCAGCGGGGGCGGTAATGTCGGGCTTGAACCGACTAAAACCGCACGCCGTCTCGGGTCTACAGACGCCGGGGTGTAAGGTTGCCCATAGAGCATATCCCTCGCACCCCGACAGCATGACGTACCTACAATAATTATATAATGTAACATCGTCTCGATAAAATAAAAATTGAATTGGCAATAGACTAATGAACCTGGTGGCAGAGTGTTCGATTGCAAGATCAGAGATTGCGGGTTTGATTCCCGAAGTCAAATTTGTTGAATGATCAAATGATTGAATGTCAAATTATCAGTCAAAAAAACGGCACAATATTTTGTGTTTCAATTATTGATGTCTATATTACTAAATTACCTATTCAATAGTCAAAACATTGATAAACAATTGAAGTACGTGTTTGGTACGTAGAAATAATAAAAAAATATATAATATATACAGATTTAAATTAAATCTCCGAATCAAGTTGTTTGATAGTTCAAAGGGCAACCAATCAAAAGTTGTTTACACTATGTGTGTACAAAGTCGAAGCGTGTATAAAAGCAATCAAGACCATGAAGAATAATCTATATAAGATTATAAAGCTGAAGAGTTTTGTATTTGGTTAAACGTGCTAATCTCAGGAACTACTCGTTCGAATTGATTTTTTGTGTTGGATATTTAGTTAGTACATAATATTTCGGTCATATCGAATACATACGAACTTTCTTGATTTATCTTATATTGAATTGTACCTAACAAAGAGCGCAGGGACTCGGTGGATGCAGGCCGCTACAGACCGAAATGGAAGTCGATGGGGGAGGCCTATGTTCAGCAGTGGACTTCCTACGGTTGATATGATGATGATGACTTGTACCTCCAACCCTGACATTTAAGCCTGCGTGAGGGTAAGGGAGTTAAAGAGTGAACCATCTGAGTGACGTACATACGACGACATAAGCGTGACAAGTTTCGCTGCAAAATTGACCACTTGGTTATTACTTATTTGAGAGGGACTTTAGAAATGTTGGTTGTGGGTTTCAGAATTATCATCATCTCAGCATAGTCACGGTTGCATCCGAAACTAATTTTCAGGACAATGGAATGAAAAAGCAGCTTCAAGTTGGTAGGTACTCATCCTAATCCAAGCGTTAATCCAGTTTTGAATTTGCGTTTGATTTTTTCGATGTGTCTGGTTTTTTGGCTATGTTTGGGAGCGACAGCCGTTTGACCTCCCAGCCTGGATTAAATTGTGGTTAGTGACCAACCAGACGGAGTTGTTGAAGTAGCCCATATAGCCCTCTGTCTCGACCTAATGACTGTTAATACCTGGAACCGACATTTAACATGCCCTTCGAAACACGGAAGCGCTCTTGAAATACCACTAAGCGGTCGGCAATCCAAAGGCAACTACACACTAGGTAGTTTATCCCACTGATCGTATATCGGTCAGTGAGCGCACCTGACCACGAGCGCTTCGAAGTTAGTGCCTACTATTCAGCAAATTTCTGATCTTATATTTTCCACAGAAAGCAAATCCTTCTTTCCACACGTTTCAACTTACAATAACGAAACTGAACGCTGAAAATGACGCCTTTAGCGGCGTCTTTGATGATCAGGATTACACTGTACTTGGAAACGCAATACAATATTAATACTTATCTTGTAACGCGGCCTCTTTGAGTTAATGGAACTTACAGTTATCTACATGAACTGATTTCATCGAGTTATCGTTAATTTTGATTCAGCTTGTTATGTTTCATTAAAGTTTAGACAACAATAGTTCATGGCACGATATGAAAGTAGCAGGGTAAATGTGAAGTTGAATCAAAAGAAATGTCAAAGAGTCATTTAAAAATAGAACTATTTCTTGTTTATTACTTTATGTACATACATTTACTACTTTCTTATTATTTATTCTGCAGCACATAATGTGTATGAACGTGTATGATGTCAAATCAAATATGTCATAATTTCTAAGTTTGATGACGATTTCATTATATTATATTATTTAGTATTTCATTATAATATTTATCTACACCCATGCTATAAATCCTCTATAAAAGATTCTGAAACAGTTAGCTTATTGCCAACATTAATACATCCAATGTCATAATAACCATAATATCATCCGAACGGGTGTTATAATGTTGTATGAAATTTCATAATAACACTCCTTTCGCTTTTTCAATCTCTTCCGCGCAAAGGGTTACTCATCAGACAGCCAAATTCTTACCGCCCGATGCGTGGAATCTGTATGAGTTTCAAAAAAAGAACTGTCATTCACGCGCGTTGCATTGCACCACCACAGCGGCGGCGGCGCGCCGTAAAAAAAAATTAAAGCTTATTCGTTTGAATTCGAATTCCCGCTATTATTTTTGCAAATTGTTTTGTTTACTTACTATATTATACATCATGGGTATAGATAAAGTCTTGTATGCAACTGTATAATTAGGTATTAAAACACTCAAGTGATACTATTATCACACTCAGCTTCGCTTCGTGTGATAAACCCACATTCATGTTTTAATACCCCTCATTATACCACAGTTGCATAAATAACTATTAGTAGTATGTTCGAACAACTAAAAGATTCGAAAATGTGACATAGTTTTCTAATCAGAATAAGACGAATGTGATTACACCCGATTAAATTCCGTTCAGCAAAACCGAGTTTACATATTTTATTCAATGGGATTTGAGTATGAAAATGTGCTAACGCAGTTTAGGACGCCTTTATCGCGGTTTCTATCATTTGTGAAAACCAGTGTTAATTTCTATTAATAAGGTGGTAATTTATTTAATTTGAATAAATTATTCGTATTTTTTATAACAATTATGAAAATTACGCCTTTATGGTAAATGATAAGTACTTTTTTTTTTTTTTTTTTTTTTTTCGTGCGGAAATCCCCTCGGATACCCCCCCGCCGGCCAGCGGGGGCGGTTATGTCGGGCCTATAGTTAACTAAGTAACTATTGATTCTGTTATCATTACAAGGATTTCTTATCACCTGAGTAGACGTGATCCATTGCGTCTAATCTGTACCTATTATTAATTATTATTTGTATTTTGTACAGATCAAGTACTGTATGTACTTACCTATCGGTTAGGTGCTCTTCATCGCGTACCTTATGAGATTTCCTATAGATAAGCTGATATACACTGCCTAAGACCGTGCGAAGTGGAGAAGTAAAAGTCGGAAAGCGGACCCCGTACTCCGTGATGAGAACCTAGTATGCGACCAGGGTTAAATGATGATGGCGACATACACATAACCTATGCTGGTTTATATCATCATCATCCGAGTGCAAATCCCGATTGTATCCAAAGCTTGTACCTACTTTAGAGCCAGAGGGTCACTTTTTTATTTAGCCTTTTCCTGGAGCGACTGCCGTGTAACCCTAAGCCGGAGAGGAAAGCCTGGTTACTACTGGATCGACCTAAGTACATATAGGGCTTTCTGTTAGGAATTTTATAGCAGCGCGGAGTCAGAAGAAAATGCCCAAGAGGCTGTAATAGGTTCTGCCCCTTATACGTGTCGTCCAAAAAGCATGGTTGGCGAATTGTGGTTATTGATGTACATACATCGGTTTACGCCTTCGCGGATTATACACGTGGATATCTTCTATTAATATTGTAAATTAAGAAAATTTGTATGTTTAGATGGTTGTTTAATCAATAACGCAAAAGCGGCTGAACGGGTTTATAAGCAATTTGGCAGACAGTTTATAGCCTGGATTAACACTTAGGATACTATCCAGATAAACCATACTTTTGTAAAGACGACATAGCCGAAAAATCACGTTTAAAAGCTAGTTCTTAGCATGATAACAAATAGCTATCGGTAAATATAATGTTCAGTAATACACAAATCACAAGAAAATCGTTGTTTTATCAACTTGTGTAACAGAACATCTCGTGTAGATACACTTTGAGATAAGTAATTGCTAGATAAAGTTCCAACCTCATCTCATTGAGACATTTGTTGACCATTATCGCGTAATGTCTGTATCTCAAGTGGTGATAGCGATGTGCTCTTTAGAAAATTATGTAACGGTTTTATTATCACTGAAATGATTGCCACTTTGGGCTGTTTCGACATTTACACTGATATTGGGTGATTATTGTGACATTGGATGATCATTGTGATATTTATATCTATGTATATAAAAATAAAACCATGTCTCCCTTCGTCACTCCATACTTAAGAACTACTTTACCAATTACATATATTAAAAAACAAAACCGAATAAGTACTTAGAATAAAGAAAGGCAATTACTAAAGATCTAAATAGGTTCTTACGGTAAGAAAAATTTCGAAAATATCGCAGAGAATTAGATTTTTTTTCAAAATTTAACGAATATTAGATTATTTCATGTGAGTAGGTGTGTGAATCGATATTTAAAAAAAAATTGAATATGAACTGTAATTCTTAATAGTAAAGATACCTAAAAATAAAGTGTTATGAACAATTTTGTCGAACTTTGTAATTTCTTTTGAATAAGCTGCACTTTCCCATTCCTCATTGTAACACACAAATGTGTTGTTTAACACGTATCGTGTGCACCTGACTTTACGCCAATCAAGTGTTAATCAGAACATCTATTCGTAATCGTTGCGTCAATACTGTTCTAACTAGTCGAGATGGCAAGACTTTGTCACGGACCAACAGATAAATACCTGTTACACTATAGCTGTTATCTTTACTAATTTAGATTTGATACGACAGTAATAGGTATTTGGTTTAGGTGTTACAAAATTCTATTCTTAGTATTCTTCTTATTAGGCCCGAGAAAAGATGGATGGACGGCGTGAAATAGGGGACATGGACAAAAGGATGGACATGGACATGGACAATCTATAAGTGGAATCGCTTCAAAGCGAATTCGCAAAAGGAGGATATGACTAAAATTAATCCTTTCATTGGTCAAAGATACTCTAACTAGAGACATTCTACAGGAGCAGGAAAAGAGAATTATAAAATAATTGGGACAAGGGTGACTGATGATTCTCAGTAGTACCACGCAGAAGCTAAGAAAATTGATGACAATAAGCTCGGCTTTATTGATTTAAGTATTCGAAGATAAGCCAGTAGTGATCGTATTAATATTTGTCACTTGGGAATACAATTGAATAAAAGTAACGTACAGTCCATAGAAAGGTACTTAAATATTATATTTCTATCAAGGTCTCAGTCATTACCTACATTTTTTTGGTTTGGTAATAATTTGTGGTAATGACCATTCCAATAAGATTTTTTGTAAAAAGAATGGGATGATTGTCAAAATGGAAGATAATAATTTATGGTGTAGACTGCAAAGTGAGTCGGTTTTGGGAGTTACTGGCTACCAGTCTATAGGGAATGAGACAGATTTAGAGCGGATTTCGCTAATGACAAACCGAGATCAAGGCGAACTAAACTGCCTTATGTTTATAGCCTTGAGTTGGATTGAAAATCTGTTCAACTAAATTGTCTCAGAAACTTCAAAGATACAAAACAACATAGCATATTATGCTATGATATCTAATTGTGTTTTGGATGCTCAAGACCTTGCAAAGTGGAGAAGGAAAAGCAGGAAAGGGTCCCCCAGCTCCGAGATGAAGGCCTCGGATTCGAGACACAACGCTGAGATGATGATGATCCAATGATTTTTATGCTATTCAAATACCCCACTCTTTACAGGCAGGTGAATTATTTGAAAAAAGAAATCGATAAGTATCACTTAGTAGACTCATCATTATCTTCTTAGAAACAATTACAATTAACTATCTTATTTTGCAAATCATCCAGAAATGATAAATTAGCAAGTGAAACGCTTATCCACATGATTTTCGATAAGGCAGTTAAGTACCTACTCTTACATGTTTTTCTAAAAAAAAAGGACGAGTTTCTTTTTTATCTGTCTAGATTAATGGAAAGATAATAATTATTTATCTACGTATTGTCATACGATTTGGAGAATCCATTTTGTGTATAGCGTGATCGCATACAATTACGGCACCTGAAAAGCATTAGCGCAATATCTACATGCAGTCTTTTAATATTACTTTTTTTTAAATGTGGCGTCGCGTTTGAATTTTACTTTAATGGCAATATACCTAGTTTGCAGGTCAATGCTTTTTATCAGACATTTTTACATAAAATAAGAATATCGGTCTCTAACTGGCGAATCGTGGGTGTGTAATACACCTCTGCCTACCCCTTCGGGGATACAGGCGTGAAGTTATGTTATGTTGTTTATGTTAAAATATCAAATATTAATTAACGATTATCTTTTTTTACATAAATTTTTGAGCAAGTTTAGTAAAACTAATACATATTTTATTCAGCGTTTTTGATGAATTTTGTTGGAATATATTTTTACTTTTTATTTAAAAGATAAAAATTCTAATACGCAACGAGTTTTTATCTCAGCACGCTTAGAAAATAAAGGTTAGTAAATGGGTAGGAATGCGAAGATTGAGTAACTGAGTTGGATAGGTTTAGACATTTCTAAAAAAAAACAATAATCACCAAACCAATCGACTAACTATAGACAAAGCCTAGAATTTATTGTAAATGACTGGTTAAATCTTAAGTATTGCGAGACTAAGAACAATTATCATTTAATTACAATCTAGAGGAAACAGTCACTGCCCGGGGCGTCCGACGGCGAAAGTGATGATTTGTTAGAAAAAATCTTTTGTCAGTGCCTGCACACACGCAGATATTTATTAGATATTTGCATAGTAATATTCTAGATTTTGTTTAAAAGTATTTATGCACAAATATTTATGAAACAATTTAAAATTGAATGTTTTTGGTAACTGTCTACAAAGATTTTAGAAAATTTCTTTATTTTTGTTTTAAATACATATATAACAAAGTATTTTTATATAAAACTATAGATGATCATTGTTGATTATTTTTATTTAAGTGCGTCATCCAAGAACTTTTTCTGTTATCAGACCATTAAGATCACTTTATCAATTGACGATTACTTAAGCATAAAATTACTATTCACTACACACTTGAAATAAATAGCCATTTTCTAGGATGTTTGACACAATAAATTAGGTCCTCCTGTTATCTAACTTATCTTTAAATTTGGAACTTTATTATTTTTCGCGCACAATTTTTAAGCATTTCACATTGAACAGCTCAAATAGAATAAATTACCGATTTCACACAATATTCTTTTTTGATAAAGCATTGTCCTGCAAATTTACTATTACCAAAATTTACGCTTTATTGTTATAAGGGTTTAAGGGTCAAGAGACGACAAAACATTCGACTGTCGCGTATCGCACTGAGCCCACTCGATATTAATTACTAGAGGTACCTTTTTTTTTTTTTTTTTTTTTTTTTTTTTCGTGCGGAAATCCCCTCGGATACCCCCCCGCCGGCCAGCGGGGGCGGTTATGTCGGGCTCGAACCGACTAAAACCGCACGCCGTCTTGGGTCTGCAGACGCCGGGGTGTAAGGTTGCCCATAGAGCATATCCCTCGCACCCAAAACACAGGGCGACGCCCGCTGTCACAAACGATAATTTGCATCGTAATCTAATCGAAATTACTTACCCAATGATGGATAATTTTTGCGATATCAGCTGAAGCCCGAAATATTAAATTTAGAAAATAGTCCAAACAACACTCGAACCAGCGTCCAGTCTCTCACTAAACACTTTAATTAATTTTTGAGCACAGATTTACAGTCTTCGATTATTTTCTATTTATAAACACTTGTGAAATTTGTAAGGCACTTATTTAAGTAATTCGCGCGCAGAACGTGTATTGCATCTCGCGCGGGAACGACAACCTCGCGCGGCGAGATGTCGTCTCCTTGTGTGATCGTGATGAGAGTACGCACTGTCGCTCTGCTCTCGGGGGAGCAGAAGATGGCCGCCGATTGGTCGAGAACGCCAGCCGGTTGCGCGGGGAGAAGGAGAGAGCGCATCTCACGCGGGCCGCGAACGAGCGAGACAGGTAGCATCGGTCGTTGCGTCGCGCGAACAAGATTGTCCAAGCGAGTTCAGGTGGATGGATCACCGTTGAGAGCTCGCAATGATAATAACGTGGAGATGCCGCACAGTGTTTCCGTCATTATCAATTTATTGGGCTTTATCTTTGTGATTAAAACAATGATGGCGTATATCATTCACAGTGTGTAATATTTTAAACACATTTATATCCGACTATATACACAACATTGAAATAACTTCAATAAATTACCGTATATGATTTTGTAAATGTTTTGGATAGATTACGAAATTTAACCTCGAATTTTTAAATTGTTTGGACGTTATTTCTAACATTATACGAATGTGCTAGTGCCTTTTGCTGTAATTTTTACAACTATTTCGTTTTTATTAGTCTTAAAATTTACTAACACAAAGTCGCTAGTTTTATTTAGTAGGTACTTATAAAAAAATGAAAAAATCTTCAGTTTTGATAATATGGTAATTTAGTAAAAAGCGCTTTGATTGCAGCTTTTTATGATATAATAACGAGAAGGAACTTTAATTTTATTCCTTGTAATTGTATCTACCTATACCTATCAGAAATTGCGAAAATAATTTGGTAATAATAGTGAGAATTTACTTTTAAGTGTTAAAATATCGATAATTTATTTTACGAATATCTATATTTAAAAGTGGCTACATACTCATCTCTTATCTTCACCTAACAATTATAACTACCTACAATTTACATGCCACACTTATATCAATTACATTGATTCAATATAAGGTTTGCCAAGTATGATAGTAGATACATGTACTTATAATATGTAAATATTAGGTATGCTTTTGTAGTAGACGCTTATGCTGACATGGCCATAATGACCGTAATGACCATATGCCTATGTAACTATGTTGAAATATAGGAAGAATATTTTAAATACATAAGGGAGAGATAAATCAGTCATAACTATTTCCCATAATATATAAGATTTGAATAACATGGGACTGTTCAACTGATCTGGTGAAATTCAAATAATGATAATATCATAATAAAAAAAGAACTAAACAACTTCTTATGCTAGAATATCATAAAAAGTAGGTACGTAATAATGTAGAGCCCTTACTAAACCTACTGATGGTAATGTAAGTTATACACGTCGACGTATAAATATTAACAGTTTGTTAATTAGGTAATACCAAGAAACTATACACTGGTATTGGTAATCCGGGTAATCCCTTCACGAATTTCACTCTTTAATTGCTTTCAAGAAGTTGAAATGCAACTTACCTGTCTAAACTTCACCCTAAGTCCCTAAACGACCTGTAGAAAATAATTGTATACTAATGGAATGTGGAATTATTTCTATGAAATATACTTTTTTTCTTCTGGTAAGCGTAAAAGGAAAATAGTAATATGCATTGAAATAATAATAATTCAAAAAATACCCCCCTGGTGGTAGAAATTTTATGACACAAATTTGTTACAAAATTCGGCCGGGTGGGTACCACCCTGCACGATCACGATTGCGAAATACCCTCCATAGTAATCCAATTTTGGATTACAGCAAGTGCGGGGTGTGTGTTGGGTAACCTCCTCGAGTGTCGCTCCGATTCCGATCCCGCTGCAGTCCGGGGGGAACGGAATCGGAGCGGCCGGTACACCCTGGGCGGCGGTCAATGGCTTCCCCTTCACCCCTTCATAGGGTTGGCATTGATCGTCGGCCAATACCCAACGTGGCGGGAACACATCGCTCTCCGTACTCCTCTGCTTTCAGAGGAGACAGGATGAGCGATGCTGTTAGTGGTGAGATGGCCCAGGGTCAGCCGGGGTGCGAGGGATATGCTCTATGGGTAACCTTACACCCCGGCGTCTGAAGACCCGAAACGGCGTGCGGTTTTAGTCGGTGCAAGCCCGACATAACCGCCCTCGCTGGCCGGCGGGGGGGTATCCGAAGGGATTTCCGCACGATAAAAAAAAAAAAAAAAAAAGGGGTCAGCAAGTGCATAGCCGTGCAGGGGGATTGTGAGTCGTCGCAGCACCGCGTGACACCCACCGGTCCCACTAGTGCTGCGATGACAATCCTCTTCTGATGAGGCAGTCAAGCTGAGTGCCACCATTGTTAACATGGTACGTGTATGTAATGGTGACCCTCTTTCCTGAAAACTTTACTATCAGGTGAGGTGAAGTCAAATTGACGTGTCCTATTTATTAAAAAAAACGATTTTACACCCTAATAGATTTTTTTATTAAATAGAAGTTGTTACACAATTAGGTAGGTACAAGAACGAATTAAAATATTACAGTTTACTGTATTCTCACTCTAAAAATTTAGAAATATTTAAAAGGTTGTGAAACCACTCAATCATTTAGATTAGTTGAAGGCATTACAAGAATATTCGTAGCCTTTCTAAAAAATATAGAAGTCTCTATTTACCTATTGCCACATATTGTGCCATATAGAGATATGTATTACTGAGTTGAATTCATTAATTAAAGCTACTCCTGCATAGTAATTAAATCTACTACTAAGTTTTATAATATATGACTTCCCTTAGGCTGAATTTTACCAGTGAAATCCCACCATAGTTAAGACGTTTCTATTAAGTCATTTATTTAATTATAAATATCTATCATTTCCAGGGTTTAGTGGATATTTCGCTGCGTCAGCAATTTATTTCGTGCCGCAATAGGTCTTTTGTCGGAGACGTTGCGTGACTGCAGGTACTTGGTTCAACTGGTGAAATCTGTAAACTGATCCCTGCAAACTTATTATGATTATTCACATTATAACTATAGCAATAAATGAGAAATTCACTATACTTATTTATTTTTTATTAAGTTTTTGATATCTCGGCACTGTTGCATATCGGTACCATGGTCAGTAACTCGGTAAAACAAGTTTACATGGTATGAATACCATTTGTCTTGTAGTAATAGTTATAATTCATCACTTCATCGTGTCATTTAACCAAAAAACCGGCAAAGAGTCGAATTCATGCGATGAGGGTTCCGTACCTACCCATTATACAGCCATTATATATATACTACTAATATACTATATATATACTACTATATATACTACTAATTTACTCATATCCTTCAAAAAAAATACTGGTATCGCAATAAATATTTTCTTTTATTTTCTTTCACACAATAGCACAATTTTATTTATTTACCTTATTTTAGGTTGGTCCCCTCGAAATTGTATTAGCGCCTAAACAACTCAGAGCACTATCATAATTACCACAAAAATTTTCAACTTTCAATTTCGGCTAAAATAAAAGGTCTCAGCACAAGTAAAGGTAAAATTCCGAAAACTAAAAATGTTGAAATTTAGGGTAAAGTTTTCGCGAAAATCTATATATGCCCATATCTTTTTATCATGTTGACTCAGTACCTTGATTTTGATGTACCTAATAGGGACTATATACCTATATACCAGTGTCTAACATAAATTTCAACTTGCTAGGTCCAACCGTTCTTTCTTCGACAAACAGACGGACAAGATAGTGATCTTATCAGGGTTAATGTTTTTACCTTTTAGGTAGATTTCGATGAAATCGATCTACCTATTGGTTTCTTGACTACTGTCGAATTTAAAAAAAAATTCTTCATAGGAGGTCTAGTTATGACCCCCTGAGTTCGAAATGACCACTGGTCAAAAAGTTTATATACATATATATATGTATGTATGGTTCCACTTCCCAAAATTTGCGGCACTCTCACGGTCGCATTTTTGCCCCGATCGCTTTCAAACTGCGGTCAAAAATTGCTTGGGTGTAAACTTAGTTTAAGTTCGTGAACGGGTGGAATCCGGCCTAAGGGGACGGTAGGGGCTTCACTTTTTGTGAAATCAGTTTTTCCTCAAAATTTCACGTTCCATGAAAGATATTCGAACCGTTATAATTTTATCCCATAGTATACATGAATATCAACAACTTTTAATTATAAACCTGTAAGATTAAAACTTTAACTAAAAGTGGAGGGGGGAAAAACCAAAAATTTTCGGGAAAAAAATCATAACTTCTAACCGGTGAACATTGTTGCCGTCGGAAACATTTTTAATCGATAGGCCATTTTTAAGTCTAAAATAAATGTCTGAAAAGTTTTTCGCTAACAGTTACCGTTTTCGAGAAAAAAAAATTAGACATGTTAAAAATGTTACTGTGTTTACTTGTGTGTGTAAGTCCGTAGTTCTCTATATAAAATAATATTAATTGCTTCACGAAATCTACCTGTGCGTTCCCCCTGCGGGAACGGATTTTTGAGGTACGGAACCCTAAAAAGAGGTTATAACTTAACTAAGAGAGGAAAATTAGCAGTTACGATTAATTCAACTATTTCACGTTTCACTAGGGCTGGATATTACGAGTGAAAATCTGTTTGACTGTTTTTACGTTTTACTCAATGCAATTCATTGAGTTATAGATGTCAACGCAATTGAAATTGAATAAAATGCATTTATATTAATCAGTAAATCCATCCTAAATGAATTTGTAAAACATGAGAACCCAGTTGATTATACTGAAATCACTGACGAAATTTAAGATTAGTACGCTAAATTTAATATCAGGTTGTATAGCACAGATTACAAAGTACTAAAATAAAACGAAATAGAGCAGTACAACAAATTAAAAGAAAATAGATATACCTAAACATTCGAGTAGGTACGTAAACATCGGGTGCTTGGTTGGGGCCCTCCACGGGGGTGCTTGGTTGGGGACCTTCACGCGGTGCACCCTGGGCAACGGAGACGGCAGCGCCTCTCTCCTAGGGTGGGAGAGACGCTGCCGCCTACGGCCAACTCCGACCGAGGCGAGGACGGCCCTGTTGAGGGCTATTCGGAAGCTTTCCACGTGTCCCTCTGATTAGCAGACAGTGGAGAGCAAGTAAGGGGACCATCTCGAAACCGGAGATGGCCCAGGGTCAGTCGGGGTGCGAGGGGTATGCTCTATGGGTAACCTTACACCCCGGCGTCTTAAGACCCGAGACGGCGTGCAGTTTTGGTCGGTGCAAGCCCTACATAACCGCCCCGCTGGCCGGCGGGGGGTATCCGAAGGGATTTCCGCAAAAAAGTACGTAAACATCTCAAGCAAAGCGTAGGTACTCATACTGGTTCTCATTACTTATCAGAGAAGTAAATATTGTAAATAGAATATTAATTAGCACTTGTTCTACATTCGAGTTATAAGGAGACGTATCAATAATAAAGTATTTCAAATCACATGACATTTTTTAATTTAAATATAGCATGTACCTAAGCGCTTTGAAAGCGAAATAAGGAAGGTCTATACTATGCCGCGAATTTTGAAAAGTCAATGACCTAGCACGATGAAAGTTCAATAATATTTTATTTTATTAATTTTGAATCTTCTGTTTTTTTATGTTCTTAGGTCGTCAAATTAATGTTATTTACTGTATGGATCGTATTGTTTTAAGTACATGTTGGGCTTTGTTTTAATTTTGACTGTTTGTGGCAAATAGCGAAACCTAAACTATAATTTATGACCAGAAAGTCAAAATTCTTATCTTTCTTAATTATTTTTATTCGTAAGTAAGTAAGTATATTCCGATACCTTTTATTAAAATCTGTGTTATGTTGGTATTTTGCCATGTTGACCTTTTAGAATGCTATCTGGTTGTGGTCAGTCAGTCGGCTATAGGTAGCACCTAGCGATATCCCAATAAGATTATTTTTTAAATTGCACAGAAGCAGGTAGGTTTAATAGGAATGTTTTAATGCAATATTTTTTGACTTTGTTTAGTTCCCAACTGTACGTAAAGATGCGAACATTATTGAAAGTAGATTTCATCGACATTTGGAGATACATGTTTACTTGATCTTAATTTTAATAAAAATAAATTTCACTCAAGTACCACTAGGTATAGGTATCATTTTTAACCTTATAGCCAGCTCACGCGGTGTGGATATACCTATTTCATCTCTATAATAGCTCTGTGGTTGTATCATTAATAATGTAAATCGTTCGAAATATTGGTTACGAAGCTAGATAACAGAACAATGAATCATTTGTCTATTACATTGAGGATTGACGTAATACAGCTGTTTCATCTTATATTTGCTCTTGATAAACTTACTTACAGCATTATTTAATACCACGCCTGCATCTCAGCGTCAAAGAGAGAAGAGATATAGATTATTACGGTACTATATAACACTAATAAAAAAGATTTAAAAAAAAAGTTTACGAAATTTGGTTATTTACGTTTTGTTAACTCATCTCACTTTGAGTTTGTTTGGCTTACATCTGGGGCCCGATTCAGTAACGCTATTATAGGTTTTCAAAACGCGCAATTTAGATTGGATTCGACAGAAAAAAAATAAAAATACTTTGCCATTCACATGATTTATCAAAACAAAATCTACTTGCTTTCATGTGGTTATTACACCTTCAGGATCACTGTTGTGTTGATTGTGATTTTGAAATTTTAATTTTATAAGTTTTCGTTAGTTTTGAAATCACACATTTTAAGAAGGTATTTTACTGTATCGGCTCCTATAAAGGTGCGAAAAGGTGCTGGTTTTACTAGTGAACATTCAGCAGAACTGAGTTATCACATTTTCTGAATGCAACTCATCGAGAAAATTGTGATGGTTGCCTAATAGTTCTAGAAAGTGATAGTGATAGATTATACTTATTATTATTGTAGCTGCCAGTTATGCTTTTTATTTATTTTATTTATTACACATAACTAAGGTACATAATAGCATCAAAAAACCATGAAGGTTTATACCTGTGCTTATTTGATCATCTTGTTCTGCTTTGATAAGTAGGTAGGTGCTTGATAAACTCACAAAATAAAGAAAATGCAGATATTGGTCAGAACCTCAGGAAATCAACTAGTCTATACATACGTACAATAGGATGGGGGGTGTCAGGTGAGGCCGCCTGTCACCCCAGCAGAAGCAGGCCGGGGCGGCGGGGCGACAAGCCCCCCTTTCCGGGGCAAGATGGGGTCAGCGTTGTTCCCAAACCCGAGGGGGCTATCTCGAAACCGGAGCCATCTCCGGTTTCGAGATAGTCCCCAGCCCCCCAGCGCCCCAGCTGACCCAGGGCCATCCCTGGGTCAGCTGGGGCGCGAGGGAAATGGCTGGTTTGGAGACCCGAGATGGCGTGCGGTTTTAGTTGGTTCGAATCCAACATAACCACCCCTCTGACCGGGACGGGGGGATTTTTGCACGAAAAAAAAGTTACAATAGGACGAAGGGGACGACAGATAGGTAAGTGTAAGATAAAAGCGAATAGTAAGTGCCGTTGTTGAATTTTAAGCAGTTAGCTCCGATCATCGAGCAAGTCTGATTAAAACACAGTGTTATGCTAATATTTTACTACGGTAAAAACCATCTGTTTTATATTATTTTGTACACAGCCTCAGCTTTACATAGTAGATCGCGTTACTCATAATGTTGTAGATTGTAGATAGATATGCAGATATACTCTTTATAAATGACGCAAGCCAACCTCAGCGACCACCTGCTGATTAACGGATAGGCTCTGGCGCAGGCTTCACTCTTGGGGCTGGAAGAGCGGAACCCGGGTTCCAAAGTGAAAGCTTTGGATGCAACCGGGATTACGAGGACTAAGCACAGTGATGATGACGAGATTTTTGTGTGGAAATTCCTTCGGATCCCCCCCCCTCTGCCGCCTGCCAGCGGGGGCGGTTATGTAGGGCTTGAACCGACTAAAACCGCATGCCGTCTCGAGTCTACAGACCGGGGTATAAGGTTGCCCATAGAGCATAGCCTGACCCTGGGGCATCTCCGGTTTCGAGATGGCCCCCTCGGGTTTGGGAACCACGGTGGCCCCATCTTGCCCCGGTTTGGGGGAGGGACACTAGTCGCCCCACCGTCCCGGCCTGGAGATATGGTACCTACTCTTTATTGTAGGTACATCACATGAATAAGAAAAAATAAAATTTTGTAACTAAGAATCTCAAGCTGTTATACAATTTTATTGACGGCCTTATCGCAATAGGCGATCTCTTCTATCCGGTTCCGACATCCATTGAATTAAAAAAGATTTATTATTTGAGATATAATGGTATTATACAATATATAAAAATTGCAGCCGCGGTAGCCTAGTGGTATGGGTAATGGACTGCTGAGACGAGGTCTCGGGTTCGATCCCAGGTTTTACCATGGCAGACACCAATGACTTTTCGATGCGTTTCGAAGTTATGTGTGTATATATCGCAGGCTTATAAGTGCCCGGTTAATGGCAATAGGCTCGCCACCTATTGGGACCTAAACATAAACTGGCGAAATGTGGGTGCTAGCACCTCTGCCTACCCCTTCGGGGATATAGGCGTGAGTTTATGTTATGTTATGTAAAAATTGCAGAAACAAAAAGCGGTCAAGTGCGAGTCGGACGCGCACTGAGGGTTCCGTACAAAACTGGATTGAGGGGCAAACTTAACGTTGCTGTAGAACTTCTAGACTTGACAGACATACATATTATTGTAATTGTAATGTGGTTACCCACTGTTTAGTTACCTATATATTGACGGTTTTCGGAAGTGATCCATAAAGGTTCCGTTTTTTCCTATTGAGGTACGGAACCCTGTCGGGGTGCGAGGGATATGCTTTATGGGCAACCTTACACCCTGGCGTCTGAAGACCCGAGACGGCGTGTGGTTTTCGTTGGTTCAAGCCCGACATAATAGCCCATGTATCCGAGGGGATTTCCGCACGAAAAAATCAAAAAAAAGGTACGGAACCTAACATTTACAGAAATTCAGTAGAGTAATAATAGTTAATAACGTTATTTTCAATCCGTACAACCTTGTCCAGATAAGTTTAACATGCTTTTGACACTAAAAGGTGATTCAACCGTATCCACAAAAACTGATAAAATACACAGTACAATACAAAAATCGTTTATTTTTCGAACGGTCTCGGTCCCTCTCAGAGTCGACCTCTGGTATCGGTCAGCGGTACTGTGCAAACATGGCTCCCTCCATCTGTCAACACATAGCTAACGTCTCTCTGCTAACCGTTTTTTATTTTAAATATAAAAAAAATAAGTTTTTTTTTTAAGAACGTTGGTTTTCTTAAAAGTAAAATAACAAATAGTTTGTGAGTCTGTAGGTACCTTCTGTATTTGGAATTTGGCCCTGAAGGGAAGTTTTGGAGGCAACAGAGACAAAGCTAATATGAAGAAAAGACTTTGTGAGTTGTGTTGTGACTCACAAAGTAGCTCTTATGGACGTTAAAATTATTGCGTCTACATTTACATTATTTACACTGAGATTCCCAAGGAAATAAAAAAAATCTGGCAATAAAAAGTCACGGCCACTCTTTTCTATCTAATTGGCAGTAATTCCATTGATTTTGTTTACACTATATAAACAAGTAAGATGCTGCACCAAATGCACCATGTAGACCGCCCAGACGATGCTACAAGGGGGCCAAGAGGACCCTCCAGGTAGCTACATAAAGCAGGCCAAACGGCGGGCCCGCGAAGAGCTGCTGGAGTCTCTGGAGCAGTACCCACGGGGGCGCCCTTACCTTGCGGTCAGGGGCAAAATCCGCCCAAGGGCGCCCCTACTGACCCAGAGCCTCCAGCCAGAGCGGCTGGAGGGGATCCTGGGCTCCCTGTTCCCAGTGAGAGCGGAGGAGCATGTCCCTCCGCGTATGGCTCCGCCTCAGGCATCTGACGCTGATAATAGCGAGAGCGATGTGCCCGAAGTCAGGGAGAGTGAGCTAGGGGTAGCAGTGCTCCGGCTTGAAGCTCGGAAATGTACTGCCCCCGGACCCGACGGCATTCCAGGCCGAGCATGGGTCCTGGCCCTTGAGGAACTAGGGCCTCGATTAGTGGCACTCTTTAGCGCATGCATCGAAAGGGGCCAGTTTCCAAAGGCGTGGAAGACGGGGAAACTGGTCCTTATCCGGAAGGCGGGGATCAGCCATCCGGTTACGAGGTATGCATGCTTTTCGAGCGGATTATTGCAGAGTGGCTCGTCGAGCATCTCACGAACGTGGGGCCAGATCTGGCGGACAACCAGTTCGGTTTCCGCCAGGGGAGCTCCACCGTGGAAGCGATCATGCGCGTTAGGCGCCTGGCGGAGGAAGTAGTCTCGCGGGGTGGGGTGGTGGTGGCGGTGTTTCTCGACATCGCCAACGCCTTCAATACCCTACCCTGGAGCTGCATTAGGGAGGCTCTCACGTATCATGGAGTGCCTCCTTACCTCCGCCGCATTGTCGAGGCCATACCTATCCGAGAGGGCCATACTTTACCCGAGCTGGCTGGCGCAGGGCGGCGAGAAGTGTCGTGTGGTGTTCCACAGGGTCGGTCCTAGGGACACTCCTGTGGAACATCGGATACGACTGGGTGAGGAGCGGCACGTTGCTCGAGGGTGTCAGCATAATTTTTTATGCTGACGACACCCTCGTTATGGCGCGGGGAGCAACGTACCGAAGCGCGGCACTAAAGGCCACGGCAAGGGTTGCTCAAGTCGTGGGTCGAATATGGCGGCTGGGACTCGAGGTGGCTGGCCACAAATCCGAGGCTATGTGTTTCACGGGCCTCGGAGGGGGCCACCTGCGGGAACTAGCATTACCGTAGGGGGCGTAAGCATCGGCATCGAGCCCACGATGAAGTACTTTGGGCTCGTACTTGATAGCCGATGGGACTTTGGATCTCATCTCCGAAGTCTGGACCCGAAACTGAGGAGGGCTGCGGCCGCGCTATCGCGGCTGATGCCCAACGTTAAGGGACCCAACACCCCCACTAGGAGACTGTACCTGGGGATCGTGCGAAGCATGGCCCTATACGGGGCCCCCGTATGGGCGGAGACTCTGGCGGCCCGCAACGTGGCTGTTCTAAACAGCCCGTTAAAAGTGATGGCCGTCAGAGTCATCAGGGGGTATCGCACGATCTCCGTCGAGGTAGCATGTCTCCTACAGACCTGACCCCTCCATGGCCCCTGCCCAGCGAGAGCCCTTGCGGCATTGTACCAATGGCGCTAGAAGGCGCTGGAGCGGGGCCATAGGCCGGAGTCCCGAGAAATCAGGCCTCAGCGGACACGGGTGCTTCGTTAAGTATCTATGGCGCATCCACCGGAAGACAACGCCGCAGCGCCAGCACTGCGAGGATTCCGGCGAAGACACGGCGCTCCATACGTTGGTGGAGTGCCCTGCGTGGGCGAGTCAACGCCGGGATCTCGTTGCGGTCCTGGGCGTGGACGTTCTCTCGTTGGAGACCATGGTGAGGGCCGTGGTCACCGACGGGAGCAAGTGGCACGCCGCCGCCTCTTTCTGCGAGCAGGTTATGCGCGCGAAAGAGACAGCGGAGAGAACCCTGCCCCCCGAGATCCCCAGTCTGCACTCGTCTACGCCCGGGACTACCGACCTCCATGATCGGGGCCTGAGGACGGCAGTTGGCCGACTCGCCGTCCTTACAGAAGCAGGCCGTGGCGGAGGCGTGTCGTGTGTGTCCTACACGCCTGCCTACTCACTGACGCGGGATAAAACCCGACCTCACCAGGTGAGGCTGCGCTGGCGGCCAGGGTCCGCCGGTAACCCTGGGGTTATCCTTGCGAGGGCTTATCCGGGGTGCCCGGCAATGGACACTTGGGCAGGACACCGTGCGGTTTTAGTCGGTTCATGCACGACATAACCGCCCCCGCTGGCTAGCGGGGGGGGGGTATACGAAGGGATGTCCGCACGTAAAAAAAAAGCCACTTAAGTAGGTATGCCGCGTATGAAATTTTTTAAGCAATTAATTATATGATTAATTAATTGTAAATCAGAAAGCGACAACATTAAGGACGGCACTTGAATCCACGACCAGTTGTTTCTAGGGGGAATACTGATTAACTGAGCTACCTGAAAACGTCCTGGATATTTAAAATCTACCTATAGTATATTATGATTTTAATATTATATAGCTGAAGAGTTTGTTTGTTTGTTGAAACTCGTTAGGAACCAGGAACTACTGGTCCGAATCGAAGAAATCTTTATACGTTGAATAGCCCATTTATTAACTTATTAGCTACTCCCTAGGAGAGCGGATCAGTAATCATCAATGTCAATAAATCAACAAATTTCCATATGTTATTATAGAACTAATAAATTCCGACCATGTATGGGACAAATGGGTGCAACGGGAGTGAAGTATGCCACGGGCGAAGCCGCGGGGCACAGCTAGTTCTATACGTACGTCTTAGGGGTTGCTGGAGCCGGGTTCAAGCCCCGTTCTGGATGTTAACTTTTGACGATTTACATTTATAGCGATTATTTAAAAAACAATCAGAACTTCATGGACAAAATACCTAATCCCGTACCTCACCATGACATTAATCGATATCTCAGAACAGATACGATGCATGTGTAGAATGATTGTTTGTTAACCGTCCAAGGCTAGTTAATCTTCATTATCAAACATAGGAAAGGACTTCGAAGTGCGGTTATCGTTGTGTCGCCTGACTACATAGCATTCTACCTAAGATTAGTATAGAAATGACGTGCACGGATTGTGTACGTGATTTCCTGGTCTAGAACCACCGATCGCGTTTATAGAGCTCCTTGCAAGCTCAAAATTTTGTTTTTAGCTGGTAATACACGAAAGGCAGTAGAGAAGTTAGCTCGAGTGTGATGCCCTGGTGCTGCATACGTCCATAGGCCATGGTAACCGCTTTCCATCGAGTAGGCCGTGTGCTTGTCTGCAACCTGGTATAGAAAAAAATAACACTCGTTGGGACTGAAAGTGTATGGGGCGACCTCCCAGCTGCCACCCCTGTCGATCAACAGCGCAGACTTTCCTCTCGGGGTTAAGAGCTGATCAACAGACGACGCTCTTGCGCAGGCTATCCTCAGGGTTGGAAAGTCAGACAACAATCGCGTCCGAAATAGTCTGAATAAGCCAAATAAAAATTGATGGAGCATGAAAGTGGACCACCAGCTCCCAGGTGAGGGTCTTGGATGCAACCGGGATCACTGCAACGATGATGATGATGGACACTGACAATGCATTTAGTATGACAAGAATATTAGTAATTTGGGGGATATTACCGTCTAATCTTAACTGTGACAAGGTGATACGCTGATAAAATTTGTTAAACCGGAATCACTATAAGCGGATCAAGATATGGAAGGTAGAGGTGTGCCTTTAACCCTCCAAGCAAAGGATCGACTGTATAAATGAAAAATCGAATCAAGAGAAAGATTAGGAGAGCTGACTCCGAACTTCACAGTCAAGCTTTGGTTACAACTGGGCTACCGCAGTTGTGATGATGACTCATCAGAGTCTTATCTTTTTGCAATCAACCCTCCATAATTATTTAGATGACATATTACTTCCATTTGTAAATTTAAAAATAGAAAGAGCTAGTATGATGTCATCGCAAACAGTCTTAATTTGAAAAGTCTTCTCTCCAACTTATCAACCTGTATTGTCCTGTGTTATCTTATCTAAACCTAAGTATAACTTTGTCTGCCTATCGATCAGTTTTCAGCACTTTAAAGTATCGACAGGAAATTATAATTATAAGATAGTACTGATATCAAATAAACAATATTATGAACGTGGTTTGAGGTACATTATCTTACGTAATGTTTATGACTCTGTGGCAATTGATAAGTATTCTGTTTGTAAAAGGAGACCGGTACGACTGTGTTGTACAGTTTAACAATTTTGTTTTTAATCAGTTATCCCTTGATAATTTAGAAATCCTTCGAGCAAACTCAATCATGTGCCTATGTACTAGGTATTACTAGGTATTGGGTTCCTATTAACTATTTAGTATGTAAGGGAGTTAAGTATTCATGTAACTATTTAGTAATCAGTCGTATTAGTCAGACTGTCATTTCTGTATTTAGTGACCGTTTGAACTGTCTACGGTTTGGACCGACTAGTAAAATATATTTGGTACGTCGTGACGATAGTTCATAGCTATCAAAGAAATTAATTCTCACCATAACATAACATAACATAACATAACTTCACGCCTGTATCCCCGAAGGGGTAGACAGAGGTGTATTACACACCCACGATAATGTTATAGTATTATAATTATGTTTAGTTATCTTACAGCTAATAAATTATATTTTAAAATACACTTTATAAAATAGAAAAGAAATATATTTAAGGATATAACAATTAGCAGTCCATCGGTATCAGGTAAGGTGGTTAGGGCTAAAGAGATAGAAACCTCTTCAAAATGGGTGCCGTGTATAATATCGCGTGGTCATCTCTTTAGCCCTAACCACTTTACCTGATACCGATGGACTGCTAATTGTTATTTATTAATTATATATTTTTAATTTCAATTATATATGTATATATATTAAATATATTTGTTTTCTATCTTATAAAGTGTATTTTAAAATATAATTTATTAGCTGTAAGACAACTATATAAAAATAATTATAATACTATAACATTATCGTGGGTGTGTAATAATATTCGGCAAAAAATCAATGTTATCAATATCGCACAGGAAAATGTCGCACAGAGTGAAAGAAGTCGACTGCCTACAGATTCCATAATACTCTATTTTAATCTACCGAATGTCATGATGACTCAATTATTCAATGAAATTGCTTTCAATGAAGTTGCGTCATTAACGTCATTAGTTAGGTAGGTAGTTAGGTGATTATTTGAGAATATATTAACTAATTATAATTTTATGAAACTGGGGTTATGATTTGATTTTATAAACACAAGTACGAGAATGATTTGCCAGGACTGGACATAATGAAACCAAATCGTCATTGTTATCATAGCGTTTGTCCCGGTTGAATCTACTGCTACTTTTTTTAAGTGGTTTTAGGCTCTACCATTATTTTCGGGGTCCAAGCCTCACCTGCAAGCGGGTAAAGCTTACATCTGCTGTTTGACTTCCCAACCCCGAGGTGTACCCCAAATTGGTGTACCGGCTTGCAGCCAGCTTGATCTAGGCTTGGGCCCCGAAGCCCTTAAACCACCCAAAACAAATGAATGAGACATCATTTATATCTATGACAAGAGAGCATAATTTGTTTATGGTCTCTTGTCATACAAGTCTTACTGTTGAGCCTTTTCTGAGTTTTCTTTCCCAGTACCTACGCCTCAGAATCCACAGGCACCTCAGGTGTTTAGAGATGAAATGTATCGACACTGCGTGAGTCGCTTATGAGGTCAAACGTAATATCTAGTCGGCAATTAGTACTCGGTGCTTGAGCCGACCATATTTTTAATATATATCTGTGATATTATAGGTGATGCCAAGAGCTGTGCAAGCGTCGGTAGCTTAGTGGTAAACGAGTTGGCCTTGCGATCGAAAGGTCCCGGGTTCGAATCCTGGCCATTGCACTACGGACGTGAATCCACTCTTGTCACAAGCAATTAAGCTTAATTGGAGGGGTTAAGTAGAATATTAGTAATTTCGGTTCCTTATTTCAAAAGAAAGAAAAAAAGTTGTGTAAATCGGTTGGTTTCTAAATAGCGTGTGTGACACTGGGACTCATATTACATTTTATTATACAAAACAATTAACAAATATGTGCACATGACATGTGAGAGGGATATGCTTTATGGGCAACCTTACACTAGAGACGGCGTGCGCTTTTAGTCGGTTCAACCCCGACATAACCGCCACCTTTGGCTGGCCGGGGGGTATCCGAGGGGATTACCACACGAAAAAAATAAAATAAAAGGTGCACATGGCGTATCAATAGGATTACATATAGAGCCTATGCTGAGTAGTAACTAACTAACTAGCAAATGAGATTGACTTAGGCCCCGTAGACCTCGGTATGACTATATAGTGGGGCTATATTATTATATTGTCTGTCTGTCTGCTTTCAATGAAGAAAACAAATAGTGAAATTTCATTTCATTATATTAAACTAATTAAACCTATCTACAGGAAAATTCATCATTATTAGTACAAAATAAATTATGTACCGGCTTCGTTGATATAGCGTAAACGCACACACACATTAACATAACATAACTTCACGCCTGTATCCCTGAAGGGGTGGGCAGAAGTGTATTACACACATTAACAAACATCTACTTACGAGGCTTTCAACCCATTTCAATCGCCTCATAAGTTGCGAGTTCCAACGTTTTGACAAAATGTGAGGGTGCGCGTGTTTTCAATCATTGTATGCAATCAGCCTTCTGTACCTACTGGTATTTAATTCATACTATTAGTTTACGAATTCAGCATGTAACCCATTGATAAAATAGTATTTTTATGTTCCGTACATTTTAATTACTCTATGGCACAGTCAGACTATTAGATCAAATAAAAATCAAATCCAAGTATATTTATGCAAGTAGGTCACAAGTAACACTTATGAACGTCAAGATAATTGCTTCTATGTTTACATGTCTTCTATGTTCTATGTTTACATGTCTTGTAACTCTTGTTGTAACGATATCATACGTGCACCGAGGGTATTTTAACTGCAATCGTCATGACTTTTATTGTTCCAGATAATAATTATCCTTATGTAAATACTGCTTTTGGAAGCAAATCTAAGGCCTACTGTCTATGGAGGCGTAGCTCCATAAGCGCGTATTCGTAATTAAAAGCTTGTTGTACGCCTGCTTGCAGCTTAAATACAAAACAATGCACAAACCTCGAAGCGTATCTGGTCTGAGTGTTTGCTTTTCAAAACTCTTAATTTTCTTGAAAAATAAGTAATTCGTAATTGCAAAATTGTGTATTCATTTTTTGAATAGTAATTTGAATGCAACTGTCGCCAAGTTTCCTATATGTGTCATAATCATTTAAATAATGTGGTAATAAGTTAAATTAGGTTTACAGGAAAATGAACACCCATCTTTGGCCATGATGTAAATACATGAATGGGTAGGTATTATTTGTATGTTACATGAAATTCATACATCGCAATACATGTACTGTGATAATATGTAATTTGTAATTTATTTACTTGGAAGAAGTGTTACCGCTATCAGTTTCGGTTCGGGTAGGAAAATATAATCATGCTACAACGTTCTACACAGCATAGCTTGTATTATGAGTTCTAGAATGCGAATAAACATAGGTACTTAGCTACATTTTTATTGTAAATACATACATATTATTTATAGAAACACCCATACCGGTGCAAATATACCTACATATTCATGCATACAGATATTTGCACAGAGCTCGAACCCGCGACCTCTGCCTTAGCAGTCGAATGCTCCACCGCTTCGCCAGAGAGGCCGTCAAAATACTTACTTTAAATATACACTTCTCATCAGAAAAATCGAACCACTTTAGTTTTTATGATATCTGTGCTAATTTAACACAAAAAAGTTTTCATTCCATGAAAAAAATCACATGATTTATATATAGCTGGCAGTTTGGCCATTACAGTTGTAAGCGAAAATTCAAAATTCAAAATTAGAATTTCATTTGTTTTTCCTAAAAAAGAAATGAATAATTGTTTTGAGACAAATGTGTTTTTAGAGATGGAGTACATCTCACCTTTGAAACTAAAAATTAGCGTTTATCTTGAAACTTTTTCTACTTTATTTGTTTACTGTGACTTAAGGACGTCTGAACTTTTTTTTGTCTAAAACATATGGATACTTCGCTCGCAGAAGCCGTCCCACTGGTGGCATTGCTGGATACTGGACTTAGTCAGCGTGTTGTGGCTGAAAGATTGCATCTAAGTCTGTCCTCTGTTCATAGAGTCTACAAACGCTATCGGGAGACAGGTTTGTTCACCCACCGTTCAGGATCTGGCAGAAATCAGGTCACTTCTGAGCGAGATGATAGATTTATTGTAACAACTTCCTTACGAATTCGACGCTTTAACGCTTTTTAACTGCACCAGCAGCTTCATGTTGTACGTAGAGTGGCTGTAAGTGACTCAACCATTAGAAGAAGGTTGAAGGAACGTGGACTGGTACCGCACAAGCCAGAAAATGGGCCGAAATTAACTGCAGACCATCGAAGAGCGCGCCTTAACTTTGCACGTGAGCACCTAAATGGGTCATACCTCCAGTGGAGCAAAGTTCTCTTTTCGATTGTATGGAAGCAGTAATAAGAGCTCGGGGAGGGAATACAAGTTATTAAATACATAAATGCTATGATAAATAAATACAGCTTAGCTGGAGGGGTTAGGGGGGAATATTAGTAATTTCGGTTACTAATATTCTTTTAAAAAAAAAAAAAAAAAAAAAAAAAAAAAAAAAAAAAAAAAAAAAAAAAAAAAAAAAAAAAAAAAAAAAAAAAATAAACGCTTTTAGGTAGATTTCGATGAAATCGATCTACCTATTGGTTTCTTGACTACTGTCGAATTTAAAAAAAAATCTTCATAGGAGGTCTAGTTATGACCCCCTGAGTCCGAAATGACCACTGGTCAAAAAGTTTATATATATATATATATGTATGTATGGTTCCACTTCCCAAAATTTGCGGCACTCTCACGGTCGCATTTTTGCCCCGATCGCTTTCAAACTGCGGTCAAAAATTGCTTGGGTGTAAACTTAGTTTAAGTTCGTGAACGGGTGGAATCCGGCCTAAGGGGACGGTAGGGCCTCACTTTTTGTGAAATCAGTTTTTCCTCAAAATTTCACGTTCCATGAAAGATATTCGAACCGTTCTAATTTTATTCCATAGTATACATGAATGCCTACAACTTTTAATTATAAACCTATAAGATTAAAACTTTAACTAAAAGTGGAGGGGGGAAAAACCAAAATTTTTCGGAAAAAAAATCATAACTTCTAACCGGTGAACATTCTTGTGGTCGGAAACATTTTTAATCGATAGGCCATTTTTAAGTCTAAAATAAATGTCTGAAAAGTTTTTCGCTAAAAGTTACCGTTTTCGAGAAAAAAAAAACTGTTTAAAGATTTTAGATTGACATGGTCATTTATATTAAAATTAGAATTATAAACGGGATATTTATAAGATACTAAACATGGTAAATATCCCGTTTATAATTCTAATTTTAACTGTTTAAAGTCCGTAGTTCTCTATATAAAATAATATTAATTGCTTCACGAAATCTACCTGTGCGTTCCCCCTGCGGGAACGGTTTTTTTTCATTTACGTGTTGTTTTATCCACTTTCTTCACACTCCATACAGGGTAAAAATGGCTCGTTAAACAAAATACGAAACCTATGAAATACAGGGTAAAAATGGCTCATTAAACAAAATACGAAACCTATGAAAATTTAATATAAGAAATATAAGAATTTGAAAACATCATATTTTTCACTATTAAACGACATTTGTCATATATTCCTAAATTTACACATTTTTCTGATAATCCTTAGTGAACATAAACTTGCAAGGTGTTTAGATTTTTCTGATGAGAAGTGTATATACGGGGCAGGCACCTAATCAAAAGTGATTGCAATTATCTATAATGACCGGCAAACAACATGACAAACAACAACCTATCTTTTTGGGTCTCTTTGGCAGATTGGGGCGCGATTTCCGAGGCGCGCCAACTAACAATCACAGATTATATTAAACCAAGCACAGGCTCAAGGCTAGAGTACATTGTCAAGATGTTTACCGGTCATTATACTTGAACTAGTTCTTTGCTCAGATTGTTTATTTTTAATTTATTTGTTGTAAATTGACCTACTAGAGAGCAATGAATAATGTCGTTGAACCAAATAGTGACAGTGCGTGCAGTTTGAAGTTAAGTCGTAGGATACTACGTATTTCTTAAAGTACAATGGATGTTGACAATGCCTACATAAATTATGTTGATACATAATTATCAATAGTCTTATCATCAGCAACATGCCAAATCAACAAAATTATCATTGAGTCATTATTATGGCACAAAATCATCAATTTCGCGTAAGATGTATTAAAACGTTGTGCACGTGTCACTGAACTCTGCATAAAAGGCAGAACTGATTTTGATGAAGTTTTGTGTGTGTTGTTTTGTGTGGGGTGGCTATGGCTTGAAATGACTTTTTAGTCACCGTCTCAGGTCTAAAGACGCCGATGTATAAGGTGGCCCTAAGGCATTTCCCTCGCACTGACCCTGGGCTATGTCCGGTTTCGAGTTGGCCCCTACTCTCTTTGAGGTTACCCTGGGTTTTCATCACATCAATTTGAGATTATTTGGCGCGTGCTACGCCGTAGTAAATTTGTTCGTAACAATTTATTAAAGTGTTATGAAATGAACGATATTTTTGAAAGAAGATAATAATTTACAAAGCTAGTAAGAAGTCCGTTGGTGCTTAAATTAATAATTTATAAGCATATTACGGTATGAAATATATTTATCTGTAAGCTTACCATGAAACGTACTTACTATCCGAAGTTCGGGACCGAAGTTTGTGTACCTACTTATCATGAAAATGTATTTACCCCGCAAGCGGTTCAGAAGAGGGCACTACTACGTTCGGCCCTACTGAAAAAAATCTGAAGTAACTTCACGGTGCGTAAATGCTACGTCTTTCATTCATGTTCGTGAGGGCTCGAAGTTTCGCATAAACGTTTCATGGTTTGTTACATTTCATATTTGTATAGATATCCAATATCACGAAGCGTTTGGAAATTAGTGCATTACCTATCTGTCTTCAAGATATATAATTATGTAAGTGATAAAACATCATCTCTTTAAGTAATAGAGGCGTGACACTCGTAACTTCTCGTAAGATATGAAGTAACAATCTAGTTATTTTATAATCATTGTCAAAGGTACCTATGTATGGCCGACCAGTTTCAAAGATGCAGTCATTGTCCCCACGCGATATAATATAATTTATGAATACAAAGCTATCATATAATTAATTTTAAACCTTACTGTTTAGTGATAAGGTGTACTTTGTATTGTCGTTAGGCTTAGGCCTGTCAACACGTTCTCCCGCCAAATCACGGAAACCGCGCGAATTTCATTCACAAACCGACACGGACGTTTACAAACATGGCTTCTTCAACGGAAAAAATAGTTGGACGGGACGTTCGGCGCGGTCAGTTTACAAAATATAGACTAGGGTGGCTGCGAATCCTCTATTACAATAGATGTAATCAAAACCATCTTGCGGATAGATATTGGTGAGGTAATATCAACAAGCTTCATCCTCAACGCGAACACGAAGTTCTCGATGTTTTGGTACTTAAGTACCTAGGTATTTTTCGATTGTTTGAATGTGTGAGTTTTATTTACTAACCTAATCTACACTAATGGGTATAAATAGGTTAAGTTTGTTTGTACATTTGTATGTGGGAAGTAATCTTTGGAACTAAGTATTGATCCGATTTGGAAAATTCTTTTACCAAACGAAAGCTACATTATTACCGACTGCTAAGTCGCGGGTGAAAGCTAGTTCAATAGAGTTTAGCTAATAATATCATTCTAAAATACTCACCTTTCTCTTGCACTAGGGAATTATCCCCGTGCTCCATCTTCTAGTAGGTAGTGCTCCTGTGCACATTTGACGTTTGTTTATAATGAGTTGAGTTTATGTATTGTGTTTGCTACTCTAGCTACAACGGCTGCATGGATTTGGTTACAATATTGCACACAGAACAATATAACATAAGCAATTGATATAGGTATACAACATAAGTATACTACACTGACTGTTCAGAACCAAAAAAAATGGTATAGATTTTTGGATGCTATAGGCAGGCCTCCTTCACTCCATATACTTGCGCGCTATAATTACCTACCGCCCGGCCGAGCGGCCTCGGGCCGTTTGCGGACCAAATTTCAGTGCGGTTTTCGCTAACGAGGCGCACGCACGCTGTTTAATTTTAATCGCTCCGTTCGTACGCGTACCTACGATGCCGTCTGGTGCCTTATGTGCTGTTGATGAGTGCAAATCAAGTAAAAGAAGGAATAAACACCTAACATTTTTCCATTTACCTGTCAATGAAGAAAGGTAAGTGATAAATTATTACTGTTTTTTGTCGTTTCAAAATTATTTTTAATAGGTCTAGTCTATATGATACATGATTAGCTTGCCTTTCAGACACAGATTTACATATTTTTGTTACATAGAAACGTCATGCTTACCTTAAACACTATTTTAACAACGTGCAACGTTTAAAATTATTAATAAATTGATAAATGTTAATAATCATTCAATGTATTTATTAGTATTATTTATTTGTAATATAAAATTTTAGGATTGCCTAGTTTGGGATCTATTATAAATTCGTCATGTCTGTGTCATTCTGTCCGTCTGTCTTATCTAGGTACCCATCTCCTTCCTTAGACCTGTCCAATTTTTTTATTATTTTTTATTTTTTTAGGCGTGAAACATGGGCTGAATTGATTGGCAGGCCCGATTTAGCAAGGCCAGACACCAAGCCAAGAAGTCATTATGTGTGTTGTCTTCATTTTGAAAAGTCGGTGATTATTCATAAACCACAATTACGATTTGACGCTTTGCCTACAAAACTGCTGCCATCTCTACCAACTACTTCAAGTACCAGTACTGAACCAGAATCTAAGGAAATATCGACACAAACCAAATATTCGAATATTAATATACTATCAGCCATTACCATCAAAGGCGCAGATACAAAATTTATTAGATTCAGGATTTTTTCTACATTAAAATTTCATAACCGAGAATTTAGAAAGGGTAAGAAATTTATAAAAAAATATATAAAATAAAACACATGTAACTTTTAAAGATTTTTTATTTATTTTACCTACACACTGACCTCTATAATTATGTTTTATCTAGATGTATTGCACAGTCAGCACCAATTTATAAAAAAATATTTTATAAACGATACAATTTTAAACTAGGTGCCACCTAGTCAGAAGTAGTCAGAATATATTCAATAACATTACACAAAAAGTTCTGTTAATTTAATTTTATCAAAGAGGCAGCCCTGCGATTGCTGTGGGATCGCGCGGTGCGAAGCAATCTCAACTGTACGCTTAAGCATTTAGGCACATTTTAGCATGCAGTGGTTGCTGACGCGACGGAGTAGTCTATTATAGCAGTAGGTATTGGAATTTTTCTACTGAGTGAAGTATCTGTTACGTAGTAACTATTTAGTAATCTGTGCTATAGGACACAACTTTGGCGCCACTGTTTTTTGCTGTCATAGCTAAAGACCAGTAGGCATATTCAATTTATTTTATACCATTTTATATGAGATCATCACCTGTCACCTGTAAAGTATTGTAACGGCGACAAAATTATTAATCTATGGTGAGTATTAGTGAGGCGTCCCGTACCCATCCCCCGTTTCTGCCTCACCCCCGAACTGTGACACACTTTTTGTTCTGAACTGCTTGTCTAGTATACATAGAAGTCATTGTGTTCACAGCTTGTTGAAGTAGGTAGGTACCTATTTAAAAATCTAACGCATATTTTTTTCCAATAACATTTGCTTTATGTTTATATTAGTGGTTAAATCATTTGAATACAAGTTCCTACCTAATGACAACTACAAAAACAATTCAAGCTTAATGAACAGGAAACATCTACCACAAAACATTACTTACCAAACGTTATTAAAAAAAAACGAATGAAACCTACAAGGAAGTACAATAATCATTGATGAACATCACAGTTTCTGCAACGAAAGTGTATGAAAGTCACGTAAATACATCATTTTCATCACGCGACCAATATGGCGGAAGAATGTTGGCGTGAAAATGAATCTTTGTTTTTTTCTTAGCACGTTTAGTATCGCGGGCATTTACCGGTCAGTGTCTGTTACTGAACGCAGTAGAAAAAGAAAATAATGTCATGCAATCAGTTGTAGCGCCAACAGCATACAAATGATCTAAGTCCTAAGAGATTGATTAACTGTGACACGTTACAAATATAATAAGTGATAATGTTGGTATCTATGGTGTATGTGGCCTACCAGAACCTCTGGAGCCAAACCAATCTCACTGCTAACCGGTACACTCTTCCTTCCGACGGCGATGTGTTAAATCAAAAACATTCCACACGAAAAAAAAAGGTGCTGTAGCTCGGTATATAATAATAAAGGTACATATTTCAATAAATTTAGAGTAATTTATCTATCTTTGTAAATATATAAATTATCTACCAGTGTGTGTGAGTCAGATCTTGCCATTTTCTCGCAAGGGTACATATAGGTCAATGCATTGTGAATCTAAATTGCATAGAGATGTCGTTAGTAATAAAATTTAAAAAAAACTAGGTAGCTCTGTAACTCTGTAAGAACAGAGTTTTTTCTTATACAAGCATGCCTGGGTTTACTGATTCTATCCCCTATTAGTGCAAATATTTGTATAAATAAGTCGATTTACCTTGGCATGGGTGTTTCTATATAGGTATAACATGTACTAACCTATGTATTTACGTATGTAAGTATAGTTCATTACCTCTTATTATTTAGTTTCTACATCCCGTGCCAATCCGAAAATCAAAATTCATTCCCGCCTCACCCGGGGAACCGTGACACAATTTTTGTTCTGAACAGTTCGTTCAAAGAAAATATTGCGAGCAGCTTGCTTTTGTATGAAGATGCCGTCTCTTGTAAATTTTAAATATTCTTCCTGATACACAAAATTTGAGGACGCAGTAATCCTGATCACATGTATCTTGTATTTGGACATTTTATTTGTATGAGTGGTATCTACGAGTCAATATTGTCAGAGTGGGCGTTGACCCCGTCTCGATGCATCGTGCGCGTGAGTCGAATACACTACAAAACTAACATTGTGATGATTTACTATTGTACGAGTACTTGCCTATAAACTGTGTTAAGAATTTCATTCCGTCATTTCAGTAAGTATACATCATCATCATCATCCGTGCGCCAATCCCGGTTGCATCTAAAGTTTGCACTTTACACCTCCATAATTAATTTATCTTGATTTTTATGGAAGCAACTGCCGTCTGACTCCCCAATGCCGAGAGAAAAGCTAGCGCCAGAGCCGACTGAGCCGATCGATAACTTTACCTCACCTGATAGTATAAGCTAAAGGGGAAGTTTCAGGAACGAGGGTCACCATTGCCGATACAACTAATGGTATTGACGACTACATCATATTTATATGCTTTTTCACACCCCGCTTAAAGCATCCTTTAGAAGGAAACACGTGTGTTGGTATAAAAAATTTAATCCTGTGTGATGCGGCCAAGAACGTCTTCAAAAACTGCTAGAAATACTAAAGTAGGTAGCGATAAGCTGTAAATATAGATTATTTTGTTTATGTCGTCTAATTATTCCAATAAGTAATATATCACTGAACGGACATAGCCTGAAACACAGGTTTACAAAAACCTAGATCAGGTAGGTCCCAAATTGTTAATGTAATTAGGTAATATATTTTAAATTCTATTTGTTTAAATTAAATTTTTAAGCATTTTGTATGCTTACTTTTTTCGAAAGATTTAGATCGGAAAAAGAGAACATCTAGGACGGGACTTGAACCCGCGACCAGTCCCTTACAGGGGGAATGCTCTGACCAACTGAGCCACCTAGACACGTCCCCGATATTCGAAATTCTCCGATATATCATATACGTCTTAAGGCGACGTTGGAGCCATCTACCGTAATTCTTGCGAACTACGGAAACAATGAATAACTTTAGTCATTTTTAAACATTGCTTTTTTTTTTTTTTTTTAACTAGATATTTTTTTTTATTATTATACTTAAATTAGTTATATTTGACCTTATTTGTAAAATTAGTAATAACACAGTGTACAGCCCTTTTTGATAAATAAATAAATTATTATTATTATTATAGATCGAGCTATATGACGCCTCACCCTAGAGTAAGGGAGAGGCGGCGAGATAACCTCGGCGAGGCAAGCAGCAGTTGGCCAGGGCATTACGACGATTGGCATTAACATTATCAAAGTTTGTATTTCGGAGCCCCGGCTTCGCTCTCCTACTCTTTCTCTTGATTTGAATTTTGAAGAATATATTGCCGTCTGACCCCCGGACCCCGAGAGAAAAGCCTTTGACAGAGTCTCGTCCGTCAAGCAGCAAGTGTAACCGTCTAGCAGATGAGGTTGACTTGGGCCAAGAAGATCTTGGTGAAGCCTTATAGGTACACCCTAAATTGGGATTTAAACATTCAAAAATTAGTGTACAATGAGATAAGTAAGATCTAGAACGTATTTAGTTTGTCATCACTTATATCACCCACTTGTGTCAACACAGTAAACAGACATCTTTTATATGTTTTGATTGTCTCCGCGTGTATTAACCTCTTATGTACCGCTAAATATGATTATAATATGAACTGCACCTGCTGAGGAAATAATAAAGAATATCTATGGAAAATGCCTGCCATTTTATTCGATACATTATTATTATTGTTGTTAACTTTTTTATCGGTGCCAATAAACGCTCAACTCTATGGAGTTCATTCACGCTCAGTATGTCGAACTTGTACCGTCCCGTCTTGTGGAAACTCTTGCAAACTTTACTCATTAACAGACACAGTTGTGGATTTATTTATGGAGTATTTGTATTTGTTCAGGCCGTTTAAAGGAAAAACCCAGTTTCGGGCCTGACAAATCTTATAATATACCTAGACTTAATCCGCCCAATTTATTAACCTATATAAAAAAAAAATATTTTACCTGATTACCCCATTTAATCTCTACACATGAGGACTATTTTATAAGTTTTCCTCAAACTTTTAATAATGAAAACATTAAGGTGCACGGGTCAAGAGCTTTGGGGCGAAAGCCAACCTTACCTACAAGCCAGTATATCTGCTGATGAACGGACTAGATTTTGATGTAGGCTTTAGTTTTGGGGGGGACCGGGTTCTAAAGTACAAGCTTTGGAAGTGCGCCCGGATAAAGAAGATAGCGATAAAAACTATACCCCTTCATTTTTGGCTTCGCCGCAATGGTACGGCAGTAGTACGGTTAATCGAGCTACTGCAACTCTTCAGTTGCACTAGTTCGGTTGTAAAAAAAAGGCCGAACTATTGCTACTCTTTTGTAGCCTTAGTTCGGTGGTTAGTACCGTTGATGAAATATCTGGTAAAAAGAGGTCCGTAACTTAATTTCGAGAGACATATGTTAGATTATTGGAATATCGACTGAAAGATTGTGCGAACAGAGTTTATTGCGAAACAACTTTTTGTCGCGAAACGCTGCCTCGACTGAACAATTCTTCGAATATTTATCAATCGATGGACTGATATTTCGCACTTCTTGCCTGGCTCGGCTTATATTCCGAAAATAAGTAAAGTGGGTTAGGTTAGGTTAGAACTGTGACCCTAACGGAAACGACACGGAACGACTAGTCCGGAAAGTTTATGGTAAGAAGTGTTATCTATGAAGAGAGATTTCTGTGTACAGTGCTTCCTATTTACCGAGATGTTTACAAACAATGTTTTGAATTTAACATTTGAAACATCAGTCCACCGATTGATAAATATTCGAAGAATCGTTCAGTCGCAGCAGCGTTTGGCGACAAAAAGTTGTTTCGCAATAAACTTTATTCGCACAATCTTTCAGTCGATATTCCAATAATCTAACATATTTCTCTCGAAATTAATTTACGGACCCGGTAAAAAGTCACTCGATAGATAAGTTCATTAAATAACATTTTAATATGAGGTGTATTGTTCAACCAATTGTAGGAAAGTGTGAACGGCCGGCTATTCTTACGTTTTCATAAAGGAAATAATAGTTGTATGACATCTGCTGGGTTTGTTGATCTGTGCTCCCCATACATCGTACTTCCACCTGCCAAATGGTTAGCGAGTAGCTAGCGAGTAATCACGTGTTTTCCAGTACGAATGGGCCGAGTCACTGGGAAGTGTCACCGATCGTTAGGTCCGGTGATATAAAATCTGAGATGGTTTCCGATATCATCAGTAAATCGTTAGCAGAAGTGTTCAAACTTATATTGTGTACCGCCCACTTTGAAGTCAATTATTTTTCAGCGCTACCCATTTTTTTACTTCACTACACCTTATTTATTAATTAATTATGATTTACCAACATTTGTTTACCCGGTACAAGCAACCAAAAATTACAATCAATCACCTAATGTCAAATATCTAATTATTTAGGCCACAAAGTAGGTATTGAATACAAACGAGCACAACATAACATCCGGAAGCTCCCATGAGAACGAATCAATTATCAGCTGTACCTAAATGTGGTCTAGATAAAAAGGATGTGGTTTAATATTATCTGTGTAGGTAGTTATCGCAATTTTTTATCTGTAGGAAAAACGAAGTTCAGATATCATCAATTCATCGTAAGCAGAAGTTAGTTATTCTGCATGTACCACATTTTATATATCAACTAGCTACGCGCCCTGGCTTCGCCTCGCTGCAATAATATACCTTAGGACAGTAACGGACACAAAAAAAAAAGAAATATCCAATTTGGTGCAGTCGTTCGGAAATTATGCGCGTATCTACATACATTTTTATTTATATAGATTATTGTAATTTAAATTCAATAATATGTATGCCCTTGGCGGAACATGGCATGTACTTGTTTATTCTTATTTATTATTATAATACCTACTAATGTAACCCTTTTTTCTACCACTGTGGTGGCATACAAGCACACGACCTACCTGATGGGAAGCGATTACCGTGGCCTATGGACGTGTGCAACACTAGGGGCGTCACACTCGCGCTGTCGACCGTGTAGAAACCTTCTAATGCCCTTCTAGAAGAACCCCATATTATAGTTGAATTGAAATAAATGAATATGAATATGAGTTTCCAAACTTTTACCGTCTACCGCAAACTGAAGTTAATTTTTGAGCACTACCTATTTTTTTACTTTAGTACACCCCAAAAAATCACAATAACATCAATTAGGTATACTTAAATTAATTTAACTACCTTATCAACTGGCGAGACTCTGATGCAGGATTTCCTCTCGGGTTTGGGAGTTCAGACAACTGTCGCTACCGTAAAAGCCAAGATAAACCATTAATGAAAGAGAGGAGAGTGGGCTCGGGTTTCAAAATGTAAGCTTTGAATGCAATCGGGACTGGGGCTCGAATGGTGTCGAATGGTAGAAATCACTCCAAGCGATAAGAGGCCGTTCATGGGTTTGCTTGTGTAACCTATTTTTTTTTGTACGTGGGGAAACCCCCGAACTGCCACCAGGACTAGCAGTGAAGTGATAGCCAGCTAGTGATAGCTAGTCCAAGTTGTTAGTCGACTACAAACCGACTAAAACCACAAGGTGTTCCGTCCACGTGAGTCTTTTACCAAGGACCCTGGATATACCCTAGGAAAGAACTCCCTACGAATTCTGTAGCCTCTAAGATTTTATTTAGGTATCTGTATTTGGGGTGTGTGTTGGGTAACCTCCTCGAGTGTCGCTCCGATTCCGATCCCGCTGCAGTCCGGGGGGAACGGAATCGGAGCGGCCGGTACACCCTGGGCGGCGGTTAATGGCTTCCCCTTCACCCCTTCATAGGGTTGGCATTGATCGTCGGCCAATACCCAACGAGGCGGGAACACATCGCTCTCCGTACTCCTCTGATTTCAGAGGAGACAGGATGAGCGATGCTGTTAGTGGTGAGATGGCCCAGGGTCAGCCGGGGTGCGAGGGATATGCTCTATGGGTAACCTTACACCCCGGCGTCTGAAGACCCGAGACGGCGTGCGGTTTTAGTCGGTGCAAGCCCGACATAACCGCCCCCGCTGGCCGGCGGGGGGGTATCCGAAGGGATTTCCGCAAGATATAAAAAAAAAAAAAAAAAAAAGGTATCTGTATTTGTTTACCTCGTATACAATAAAGTGTTTAATAAAAAAATAAATACCATCAAATCCATTTTCATGTGAAATGACGCCCAGACGAGTCCATATTACATATAAATAGTTATCAGATATAGGATATAAATAAATAATAAATAAAAATGTTTTTTGTCTCAAACTTTTTTGCAATAATCTACTCATCATAGCGTATGCATGAATTGCTCTCTGCATGAATTCTAGTCTTAAGTTTTCTACAAATACTACACCTTAGTCAAAATGTGTCGCCTGGTCGTTTCGTAACAGTGACGTAGACAGTTTATGGGGTTATGTACTGAAAGTAATTCTCTGACTAGACGTACATCTTGCCAATAGGTCCTTGAGTAACGAAACTGCCAAACCACGGGGTACGCCCCGGTCCTGAGGCAGGTGAAAGCCTCAGTCGACCTCAAGGCCCTCGAAATGGAGGGGGGGCTCCGGTGCAAGACGACTCGCACCGGAGCTCGCCTACTCGAGGTCTCCGGCCCCACCAGCGACCCCAAAGCTGATGCCCTAGTGGCCAGGCTTAGGGAGTCGCTGGACTCGGAAGCCGTCCGTGTCACCAGACCCAACAAATGCGCAGGTTTGCGCATTTCGGGTCAGGATGATGCTGCCACGACGGAGGAAATTATCTCCGCCGTCGTGGAGGCGGGCGGCTGCCCCCGTGATCAGGTGAGAGCTGGAGAAATTCGGTTCAGCCCCACCGGTCACGGCACGGCAGTCGTCAACTGCCCCGTCGCAGCGGCGCAGAAAATTGCGGACGGACGGAGCCTCCTCGTTGGGGGCTTGCTTAAGGCGCGGGTGCAACTCCAGCAGCCCCGCGAGACCAGGTGCTTTAGGTGCCTTTCCGTGGGGCATGTGGGAGTGCAGTGCACAGCTGGAGACACCGTGGGGGATCGGTGCTTCCGCTGTAGTCAGCCCGGGCACAAGGCAAGTGCTTGTGATGCTCCGCCGCGGTGCTACAAATGCATAGCGGAGGGCAAAGCGGCGGAGCACCGGGCGGACAGCAGAACCTGCGCCGCCTCGAGGCCAAAGCCCCGTTCGTCCGCACCGGGTAGCGGGGGTTCCGCTCAGGAGCGGCCACATTCGCGGCGGGATGCGGAGATGGACGTCCATTAATGGACACACCAATCCGCATCCTGCAGGTGAACATAAACCATAGCACCGGTGCTCAGGGTCTTCTGTACCAGAACATCGTGGAGTGGTCTATCAATGTGGTCGTGGTCGCTGAGCCGTACTGGGTCCACCCCGGAAGCCCGGTGGACCTGGACGGCGTAGCGGCCGTCTTCGGAGGTTCCGCCGCGGACACCTCGCGCCTTGCAATCATTGCAAGGGGCCGAGGCTGTATCATGGCGGACTATGAGGGTTTGGCTGTCGTGGCCGTCTACTTCTCGCCAAGCCTTGACCAGTATGAGCTTGAACTATGGCTCGCAGGACTGGACATCGTTCTCGCTGCGTGCCGTCCTGGCCCTGTCTTGGTCCTGGGAGACATCAACGCCTGGTCTCTGGCTTGGGGCTCCCGGGAAACCAATGCCAAGGGGCGATTTCTGGAGGACTGGGCCAACACCCGTGGCCTAGAGGTCCTCAAAACCGGGGGAGTGTCGCCACCTGGGAGCGGCGGGGGCTCAGTTCAGTCGTGGATGTTGCATTCGCGACCCCTGCTCTCGCCCGCTGCGTCCAGGGTTGGCGCGTGGTGGAGGAGGAGGAGACGTCTTCGGACCACAGGTACATTCGGTTCAACGTCTCCCCTCCACCTATCCTACCGCCGACTATAGCAAACCCCCCGGATCCACGTTGGGCGCTCAGACGCCTGGATCGGGAGGCTCTCCTGGAGGCATCCATTGTGCAGGACTGGTTTCCGTCACCGGCCAGGCCTGCCGATGTCGACGCAAAGGCCGAATCGTTCAGGAGAGCCATGTCGCATATCTGCGATGCGGCGATGCCTAGGGTTAAGCCCGGCCCGGCAAAGAAATAGGTGTACTGGTGGTCAACGGAGATCTCACAACTGCGAGCAGCGTGCGTGACCGCTCGCCGCCAGTACACCAGGTTTCGCCGGAGACGTCACCACCCAGACGTTGCGGCAGCCCGAGAGGCGGAGCTATATGAGGCGTACAAGGGGGCCAAGAGGACCCTCCAGGTAGCCATTAAGCAGGCCAAACGGCGGGCCCGCGAAGAGCTGCTGGAGTCTCTGGAGCAGAACCCATGGGGGCGCCCTTACCTTGCGGTCAGGGGCAAAATCCGCCCAAGGGCTCCCCTACTGACCCAGAGCCTCCAGCCGGAGCGGCTGGAGGGGATACTGGGCTCCTTGTTCCCAGCGAGAGCGGAAGAGCATGTTCCTCCGCGTATGGCTACGCCTCAGGCGCCTGACGCTGATAATAGCGAGAGCGATGTGCCCGAAGTCAGGGAGAGTGAACTGGGGGTAGCAGTGCTCCGGCTTAAAGCCCGGAAATGCACTGCCCCCAGACCCGACGGCATTCCAGGCCAAGCATGGGTCCTGGCCCTTGAGGAACTAGGGCCTCGACTGGTGGCGCTCTTTAGCGCATGTCTCGAAAGGGGCCAGTTTCCAAAGGCGTGGAGGACGGGGAAACTGGTCCTTATCCGGAAGGCGGGGCGGCCGGCGGATCAGCCATCCGGTTACCGGCCGATCGTGTTGCTCGATGGGGTGTGCAAGCTCTTTGAGCTGATTATTGCAGAGCGCCTCGTCGAGCATCTCACGAACGTGGGGCCAGATCTGGCGGACAACCAGTTCGGTTTCCGCCGGGCGCGCTCCACCGTGGAAGCGATCATGCGCTTTAGGCGCCTGGCGCTGGAGCGGGGCCATAGGCCGGAGCACCGAGAAATCAGGGCTCAGCGGTCCCTGCTCCGTCAGGAACTCATGGAGACATGGAGGGTGCGACTTGAGCATCCAAGGTGGGGGGAATCCACCATTGCGGCGGTGAGACTGATCATGAAGGAGTGGTTGGAGACGGACCATGGGGACCTCTCCTACCGGATGTGCCAGATGGTTACCGGACACGGGTGTTTCGGTAAGTATCTGTGGCGCATCCACCGGGAGACAACACCGTAGTGCCAGCACTGCGAGGATCCTGGCGAAGACACGGTGCTCCATACGTTGGTGGATTGCCCTGCGTGGGCGAGTCAACGCTGGGATCTCGTAGCGGTCCTGGGCGTGGACGTTCTCTCGTTGGAGACCATGGTGAGGGCCGTGGTCTCCGACGGGAGCAACTCACTGAAACGGGATAAAACCCGACCCCACCAGGCGAGGCCGCAGTGGCGGTCAAAGTCCGCCGGCAACCCTAGGGTTATCCTTTCGAGGGCTTACCCGGGGTGCCCGGCAACGGACACTTGGGGAGGACACCGTGCGGTTTTAGTCGAGACACGACATAACCACCCCCGCTGGCCAGCGGGGGGGTATCCGAAGGGATTCCGCACGTAAAAAAAAAAAAGGTGTAGGATTTATTGGTTGTTAGTGTGTTGTGCACGCTATGATGGTCATCTTCAGGCTTGGGGGTGACAGGCCGCCTGTTGTAACTGATAAACCTCACATGGTTACTCACCGGCTGACCCAGTCGGTATGGTAGCAAGTACTCACTAATCCCAGGGCGCCTTTTCACAGTGATAAATACATCAAATTATAAATAACTAATTAAATTTGTGCATTTCAAGGGGACGCCTTTAATGAAACAAAGAAGAGGTTTCGTACATATAATTACCAAGATATTACATACATACACAATAAAAACAGAACTCCCGTGCTGTTCTAAACTGACAATCAAATAAATAAATTAGTAAATCCTTGGTTGGGTTCTCTTGAGGAAACTGATACTAAATACAAAGTCTTAGCTCTCTATCAGATCAGCCAAGGTGCTGGTCTGAGGTTTATTGCATTATTTGTTAGGAGAGGGTTATTCACAAAGTAGACACTCCTAAGCTCCCTTTCGGAGCAGCAAGATGTTGGGCTGAAGTTTTATGTCAATACAAAAAAGTAAGGTTACGTACACAGTAAGAAAATAATCAAAAAAGTCAATACATGACCTTGTGGCCAAAGGTGGTCTGTCCTCTAGGTGAGCTGGGCAGGCCTTGGGTGTGATTTGCGAACTTTAGGATGCCTGAGGGTTGTAGTACAACAGAATCCGGCCTCTTCTTGATCAGATTCACTCTCCAGCCCTTCTGACTTTCAGCTTTTATTAGACATCGAGATGCACGCAGTGCCCAGTGAACCCAAACCACCATAGGAGAAGCAATCTGGGGAAATGGCACGTTGCCCTCCCCCCTTTTTCCGGGACAAGTCAGGGACTCCGTGATTCCCAAACCCGAGAATTTCGAAACTGGAGATGGCCCTGGGTCAGTCGGAGTGCGAAGGAAATGCCTTATGGGCACTGCCTAGATCACCAAAGGATGGTGATCTAGGCAGTGCCTAAGGGCACTACCGTGCCCCAAATGACCATCCTAGCGTCTATACCGGTTGCATATATTGCTTTCATTACGGAGCCCAGGAGCCCGTTTCCATCTTCTATACCTCTATTCAGACTTCCGTACCCTTGTTAGTACGAACTCCACTTATTTTTCAATCGCTTACGAATTCATATTAGCACCTTGTAACTACGTAGGTAGTTATGTATGTATATGTTTATCAGAGATAACTTTCTGCTCCACGTACCATCTTCTAAAGGTTCAGTTACATTAACACACACGTACGCAGAGTTGCCACACATCACAAGATATATATGTAGATAGTTTGGACCCCAGATAACGCCACAAAACTTATGAAACGATTATATTTAATTATAATAATATTGCAAACGGAATGTATTTGCATGATAATATTTTGTAGCTAAAGAAGTGCTGACTGGATGGCGCAAATATCATTTTCTGATATTTGTGGTACGCTCGTATTGGTTCCTATAGGTACACCTTTAATTTCCTTCCGAAGACTCATTATCAGATTTTACGACTTACGATTACTTCGATTATAGTAATCTACGAAAAAAATTAAATAAAAATGAAGTACTCCAAAATCGAGTTCAAACAGTTCGTTATATACCTGCACACATACAAATTTACTTAATGACTTAATAAAAGCGTGTTAAAAATGACATGACTTCATATGCACATACCTAAGTTAATGAACTTCAAGTACTGTACTATTATTTTTACCTATTTTATTAAAACCTAGCCACATCCAGTGTAACGTTGTCTTGGCCGTGTTCACGAGTCCGTTAAGTAGTAACAAGGTCTACGCATGAAACGCTACGTGGACCTCATCTCGAGCTATTTGCGAAATACGTATCATACAGCCAGTGTCAAACTGTTACGTTATGGCCTCTTTCAGCGAAACGCAAATTTCTTAGTGAATTCTTTTTAATTAAGTAGCGTTATTACCAAACCTTTTTATTTATGATTCTAATATTTCAATTACGTAGTTTTTTTTTATACGTTGATTTGGATCTGTTGCTGGTTTTATCATATTGGCAGAATACTGTTCTTTTTCACATCTAGAAAGCATATGCAACTAAGCTCCAGAATCGGAGTAATTATAAAAGAGCAACTACCATGAAATATCAAACATCATCTGAGCGCCAATACCGGTTGCTTGCCTTTTGGAGCCCGGGGCCCGCTCTTCCATCATTAATTGTTTATTTTGGCTTTTAGGAGAGCGATCCATGTACCCTTTTTTACGTTTGGAATCCCCTCGGTCTTCACCCCATCGGTGCCGACGATGGGGTGGGCGTGTCGGAATCGGACCGACTAAAACCACACGGTGTCCTCCCCAAGTGTCCAGAAATATAACGTATATACTTGTGTTTACAAGGTCAGGTTAATTTATGGTGTAACTTTTTGTATAACAAATATTTTAGTATTAATCTTTAGATTTAGTTTAGGAAAGTATAATTGCTTAATTGCTTCTCATATAATTTATCAAAGTATTTTTGATTTTACAGTTATTTTATTAGTAGCTTAAGTATTATAAATATCTTAGTATCTATTTTTTTCTTTATGTATTAAGAAATTAGATTTATTATTTTAGTTTGGTGAGTAAGTTATTAAATAGATCGTAAAGTACTGCTTCTATCTGCTTGTGGCGACTTGCTGATTCATCAACGCAGAGCCTAATTCACTGGAACTATTGAATCGCAGTTGATCATCATCACCTTAACATTGTTTCCGGTTGCATCCGAAGCCTTCACTTCGCAGCCAGGGTTACGCTCGTTTTCCACTTATGTGGCTTTTATGGAAGTGATTGCCGTGTGCGACAACTTCGACATCTATCTTATCAATTCTCCGTCTATACACCTTATTCATCATCTAAATCATCTTAGAATTATACCCGGTTGCATTCGAGGCTTCCATCTCGGAGCCCAGGTTCCGCTTACTCTCTCTACTCATTTCAATTAGCCCAGATTCTCCTTCACTTTCTCGTTCTGATTGGCTAATTTTACCTTTGAGGGAGTTTTTTTTTAAAAACTTTTTTTTATACCACTAAGGTGGCAGACAAGCACACGGCCCACCTGATGGGAAGCGGTTACCGCGGCCTATGGACGTGTGCAACACCAGTGGCGTCACACTCGCGCTGCCGACCCTGTAAAGGAAAGGGGATGGGAAAGGAGTTTGGGAGGGGATGGCAAAGGAGTTTGGGAGGGGATGGGAAAGGAGTTTGGGCTCCGGCACTCTCACTCACCAAACGGAACGCAACAGTTTAAATACTGTTACTTGGCGTCGATTCTGTGAGAGGGTGGTGCTTCCCTGGTCGCGTCGGCCCATTCATGCAACGGCCAAAATGACTGTTGCTTGACTCTACCACCATGAATGTGACTGCGGCTAACCTCCAAACACTTCAACCATTCATCAATCAGGAGACGGCTTGCAGGTGAGGTTGGTTTAGCCCCGAAGGTCGTGATCGGGCCCCAAAACCACCTTGCTTGCTCTGACTGGTTCATCAACGCGGAGCCTAGATCAAAGGGCTTTGGAGACACTGTAAAAAAGTCTAATCTCCACATATATAAAAAGTGACTGACCTCCCAATACTGAAAGGAAAACCTGCGCCTCTCAAGAATCTCGTCCGTTAATCAGCAGTTGTGCCGGCTTGCACTTGACGTTGGCTTGGGCCCCAATCCAATCCCCCTTCAATATATTTATGGTTTTTTACAGTGCTAGCAATGCACAAGGTTATGAGTGTACAGTAAGAATTGATCACCGAATTGTGTACAGCGTCGTGTCCGCGAAAGCGGCCGGATGTCTGCGCGTACGCCTCTGCGCCGCGCCGAATAGCTAATGCCCTGTCAAAACTTTTCTACACAGGAATTTTCGAGCTATAATACTGGCCAGCTGCGTTACGATGACCTTAGCTAGATAATTCGCATCTGTAGGAAAGAAAAAAAAATAATCATAAACCTTTATGTAACTTTTGCATTGGTTTGCTTCCCTAGGCGATTATGATAAAATTATTTTTGAATTTAAGTAATATTGACATCCACGTTTCTGCAAATGAACTGGGAAAGCCCTCGGAATAGGATCTGAACTCTTTACGGTCAACTAAACACTCTTTCCAGAACTGCAACTGATTACACGCCCTCTGTGGCGTGTTTGTAGGGCGGTTGATTACTACATTGTAGGTCGTGGGTGCAAATGTTTGTATGCATGAATTTGTCCTTTTGCATTGGTATGTACAATGCTGGTGTCATCATGATTAAATCTTTTGTACATATCATGTTTTCAATCATGTTTTATACATACAGTCAACAGTGATAGGCATGTCGAATTACAGGGGAAGCCGGATTAGACAGAGTCCCGATTACCTGTGGTCCACTGTATGTTTTATTATTATAATTATCGAAGTATCATGTAATCCATTGATAACGAATAGAAATGGATTCGCTTCGAAGCGATTCTGCTAATCGAATGTCACTTTATCTACAGGTTAAGTTCTTTACGAATCTATCGCACCTGCCACTACACATCTGTGTTCTGTTGCCATTTGAGTTTCTGAATATTCACGAACGTAATTACAGTCGTTGTACCAGCGTTAATGATTGGCTTTAGAACTTTTACCTCCCACGTTGCGAACTTTGCATACGCAGCACACGTTGCGAATTATACTATAATGAATTAGCCGTTTTCCTAGGAAATCTACGAATACTAATGATATGAGATGATTTTATTGATGTCTACTGCCAAGGGGCCATTATTTTCGTATATATATATGTACACAACCCAAAGCCAATTCCGTCGATGAGACTTTATCTGCTCAGAAACACGACTTCGACGCAATGGGTGTGTACTTTGGGGGGTTTGCTGGTATGTGGATGTCGGCGCGGTGCTGGTCTTAAGCGGAACACTTATTATGGGCAGCCTCGAAGAGTACTTGAATTTTCCAGAATTAAAGAGAGATTTTTTCATGTATCTTCATTTATTCCTTGTGAAGAGGAGAGAGCACTTCTCGCTTGACTTTCTAGTTGCCGACTGAGGTGTCGAGTCAATTTACAGCGGTTTTTTATACTCTTAATCCAATTAATTCGAATTTTCTAATTGGCCGATCGAACTCTCGCGGCTCGTTAGTGACACCGCGGCTTAACGACTTTTCGCGGATATACCCTAATGGTCGATCGGTCAATCTTACAATTATGTGTTTATTTTCTATTTACAATGATTTATATACCGTATTATGTATTCTAATAGGTAGTAGAAATAAGGTGACACGAAATAAGATACAATTTACACTTATAGATCGGTAAACAATGACGATTTCTTCGTCGCAAACTTATAACTATTATACACGATTATTCCTACAGTTTTTTGTTAAATCAGTTTAATTATATACACTATTACTTATGTACTAACAAAATAAGCTTATATACTAGTTGTTCTGCACATTCTCCCCCCGTGAGACGCAGTCACACTTCTTCGCGTGCAGAACTCGTGTCTTCGGTCAGCAGGACGATCAGCTTCCTCACCGGCCGGCGCAGCACTCCTCCCTTGGTCTGGATGTCCACGGTGCGTGTCACGTTGTCAGGCCCGGGGTACGTTGCGATGACTCGTCCTCGGATCCAGAGGTTGGGGTCCACCAGTAAGACCAAGTCATGTAGGCTTACTGGGGGTCCTCGTCCGTGCGGCATGCGTCGGTGTTGGAGCTCCGGCAGGTACTCGCGGAGCCACCTGGTCCAGAAGAGGTCGGCCAGGCGCTGTGCCGCTCTCCAGCTGGATCTCGATGCGGCGTCCTTTTCAATGAAGACGCCCGGCTGCTGTACTCCACCGGGTCCTCCCAGCAGAAAGTGGTTGGGAGTTAGGGCTTCAGGGTCCTCCGGGTTCACTGACACATGCGTCAGTGGGCGACTGTTGACGGTGTACTCTACTTCGGCAAGCAGAGTAGATAGAACTTCCTCGGAGGGCCGTCGCTCGTGCAGTGTGGCGGTGAGTGCTGTCTTTACTGAGCGCACCATCCTCTCCCAGGCTCCCCCCATGAAAGGAGCGCCGGGTGGAATGAAGCGCCACGATGTCTTCCTTTTGGCTGCTTCTTGCGATGTTGCTTCGTCGATGGCTCGTCGCAGCTCGCGGTCGGCTCCCTTCAGGTTGGTCCCATTGTCAGACCAGATTTCTTCAGGACATCCTCTTCTTGCCATCATGCGTCGGAGAGCGGAGATAGCGGAGTCGGTGCTTAACGAGTTTGCTATCTCGAGATGTATGGTACGTGTTGTGAGACACGTGAATATCGCGACGTACCTCTTCTGATTGGTACGTCCGACTGTCACTGTGAGTGGGCCGAAGTAGTCAACCCCTGTGTGTGTGAAGGGTCGCTTGTGATGAGCCAGGCGACACTCAGGTAGATCACCGGTCCTCGGGTACGGCGGCGCTTGAGTCTTGATGCGGCAATGTAGACACTGTCGTAGTAGTGAGCGTGTTACCGGGCGTAGGCGTACAACCCAGTATTGCTGTTTGCACTCGTTGATAGTGGCTTCAACTCCCGAGTGATGCAACTTCTTGTGGGTGTGTTGAATCCACAGCTTGACCGTAGGGTGATCTCACAGGCGTCTTGATGTCGTCGGATACGTCTCGAACGGCTTGTATGCGGCTTCTCAAGTGCAGCACTCCGTTGACAGATACGGTGCTCAATTGATGAAGGCGACTTTCTTTCGGGATCACTCTTCCTCGTTGCAGATCTTCAATCTCGCTGCTGAAGGAGTCTTCTTGTGATGCTCGCATGAGGAGGTCTTCGGCTGACCGTAGGAGCTCGGCGGTGATAGGTATGTACTTCCTATCGGCGCTTGAAGTCCTTTTCAGTACGGAAGGTGATGCTGTATTCTTCTGTGGTGCCTTCTTCCAGTCCGGATCTGCCTTAGGGTTTTTCTTAGTCCGTTTGTAGTTGACTCGTTCCGATTTTCGTCTGCACAATTGAATGAACTGTAAGACTCGAGCTGTAGCGTAACGTAGTCGGTCCCAGTTAGAGAATCGGGTGACTACCGGCAGGGCTTCAGATAATTTTTCTTTCTTCTTGGTACTTATAGTGTGTACCCTTTCTTCTATATCTTCGGACTTGTCTTGTCGCGATGTATCTCGTGGCCATGATTCTTCTGATGAGTATGAGGAAGTCAGGGCCTCTGTACCAGCGATGCTTCTGGCTGAAGTCCGTAGGTACGTCTCGGGTGGCGTCGTCTGCCACGTTCATCTTCGTGGGGACCCATCGCCATTCGTTCACTGTTGAGCTATCTTCTATTGCAGCTAGTCGGTGAGCTACGTAGGGCTTGTATGAACGCGAACCTGTCTTGATCCATGTGAGTACCGTTCTGCTATCCGTCCAGAAGGTCTTCGAGTCAGGTTTTCTCTCGTGCTCTTCTATGACGGTCTCGGCGAGTCTGGTGCCCATCACGGCGGCTTGAAGCTCCAATCGAGGTATTGATGTGAGCTTCAACGGTGCTACCTTCGCCTTTGCAACGATGAGCGATATGTTGACTGCCCCGTTCATGTCTTCGGTTCTCCAAAACAGTACTGCTGAGTAGGCTGACTCGCTGGCGTCCGTGAAGATGTGAAGCTGGAGGGACTTGCTGTCACTGTAGTGTAGGTATCTTCTAGGTATGGAGATGTTGGCTAGATTCTTCAGGTGTTCTATCCAGTCCTCCCATTTCACTGCTATGTCTTCATTGACCTCTTCATCCCAATGTGTGCCGTGTCTCCAAATTTCTTGAAGCAGCTGCTTGGCCCGGATGGTGACTGGTGAGGCGAAGCCTAGCGGATCGAATAGAGACATGACGATCCGAAGAGCTTCCCCCTTGGTGGGTGTCTTCTTGTCGCAGAGTGCCGTCGGGATGCGAGTGAGATTGAGGTTGAAGGTGAGTTCATCGGTGCCCGGCTTCCAGATCAAGCCTAGTACTCGTTCAGTTTGTTCTTCGTTCTTGTACAGCTCCGTGTCAGTGTCTTCTTGTGTGACACCGAGGGCTTCCAGCAGTTGAGGTGAGTTAGATTTCCATTGTTTTAACTCGAACTTGGCTTCCCGGTGTATGTTTCGGACGTCGGAGGCGATCTTGATGGCGTCTTCCAGCGTCTCGAAGCTATCCAGGTAGTCATCAACGTAGTGTTTCTTCACTATTGCGGAGACTGCTTGTGGGTGCGTGGCGCTATACTTCTCAGCATTGGAGTTCTTCACGTATATTGCCGTAGATGGTGAACTTGACGCCCCGAAGATGAGTGATGTCATCCTGTATTCTTCTGGGGGTTGGTTGTCACGACGGTCGCCACGCCACAAGTACCTAAGTGCGTCTCGATCTTCTTCTTTGATTTTCACTTGAAGAAACATTTCTGCGATGTCTGCTGTCACTGCTATGGCGTGTTGTCTGAAGCGCATCACTACACCTGGTAACGACTGGAGTAGGTCTGGGCCCTTTAGAAGAGTATCGTTGAGAGATACTCCTCTCGTCTTGGCAGCGGCATCGTGCACGACTCGTATTTTTCCGGCTTCATAGGGTCGATCACCGCGAAGTGTGGCAGGTACCAGGTTCTATTCTTGTTCTTGCTCGGCGGCGCCAACTCAGCATATCCTTTTGATATTAAGGCTTCCATCTGTTCGTTGTATTTTCCCTTGAAGCTCGGGTCACGATCCAATTTCTTTTCTATGTTGTGAAGTCTCTTCAACGAGTTCTCGTAGTTGTTCGGAAGCGAAGTTTCTTCATGTTTCCATAGCAGGTCAGTCTCGTATCTTCCATCTTCGTTGCGGACTGTATGTTCTTCCAGGATGCGAGATGCTTGCTCATCTGGATCTGTCTTCGGCTTCCGAGGGTTGAGGAGCAGATTGTCAGTCTCGAAGTGTTCTTTCACCAGTTGTTCGAGTCGATCGTCTTCTGAATCTTCAATTGCGTGGGTGATGCTGTGTGTGTGTGTTCGGGATGCTACTGGCTGGTCTGGTTCGCCCGTTCTGGTCTCGGACGTCACCAGCAGGTGCCAGTTATCTTGACCGATGAGGATCTTAGGTCTTGCTTCTTCATAGGTGAGGTCGTTGGTGATATCTTCGAGATGACTGCACCCTCGTAACTGTCTATAGGTGACCCGTTGAGATGATACTTTGAAGTTCTTCACTGTTCTGGCTTGAACTTCTTCTTCAGCTGGATCCTTAATGCCTCGTATTTTCAATGAGACTCTTCTTGATTGTTGATCAGCTGTCTTCGTACTGTTGATGGTCTCGACCCGCAGTGGGTCGATAGGTCCCGTCGCGCCGATCTTTTCTGCTACGGTGTCGTCGAGTAGTGTGACTGTTGACCCGTCGTCTATGAGCGCGAAGGTGTTGACCATCCCCGCTGGCCCCGTCAGTTGGACCGGCAGTATCTTCAGGAAAGTGGTCTTCTTTCCCGTCCACGCCGAGTTGATCGTCTCGGCCGTGTTCGTGCTTTCTTCTTCTGTGGAGTCCCTTTTTCTTCTGTAGTGCAGCAGGGTGTTGTGCAGTAGCTTGCAGCCGTCGATGCCGCAGCGTCGTTCTTTGCAGGTGTGTTTCTTCTCCATCTTCTGTAGACATCGGAAACACAGCCTGTGTTCCTTGGCTAAGTCCCATCTTGCGTTGACGTCAGCCGTCTTGAACTGCTCACACTTGTAGATGGGGTGTTGCTCGTTGCAGATGGTGCACGTCTTGACCTGCTGCTGGGCTTCCATCACCGTGTTGATCCTCTGGGGGCGCTTCTGTTGATGAGTGGTGTGCTGGACTGCTAGGTTTTCAGGTTGAGCGTAGGGTCCGCATAGATCTGCTTCTCTTCTCATGAATTTCTCGAACTTCAAGAGGTCCGCTATTTCCCTCGGCTGAGCTGCTGCGAAGTCGTAGTACCTATACTTGAGAACAGGTGTAAGTTTCTCAACCATTGATCTTGAGACTTCTGGGTTGTATAGGTAGTGGATGCAGTTCAGCGCCATGAGTGTTGCCACGGCGTTGGTGACCCTCGTTGAGAAGATGCATATGTCCCTTGGTGATTCGCTCAGTCTTGGTAGTCCTCGAAGCACTTCCATTTCTGTAGTTGCTATTGCTTCAGGCCTCCCGAATCTTGATTCTAATGTTCTGATGATATCAGCAGGCTGCGAGTTGGTGATGAGGAGACTCTCGACTGCCTCCCTCGCCTTCCCCTTGAGGTTTCTTCGTAGCCTGTTGAGGTTTTCCACGGCGGTGTAGCCATCTTCTGTTTCGGAGTAAGCTGCCTTGAACGGCAGCCATTCCTGGTGACTTCCACTGAAGATTGGTAGCTCGATGAACTTCGGTCGCTGGGCTGCCTTGATCGCTTGAGTGATGGCGATAGCCAGTTCGCTGAAGTTCTGCTGTTGGGCTGGTGGCGCTGCTGTCGGCGTTGGTTCACCTGGCCCCTGATGTGGTGTATCGGCGATGGCCAACATGGGAGGAGGTGGTGATTCGTGACGGCTGAACCACTCGCCGACCTTCTCCTCAGCTGCCGCCGACACTTCTTTTTGATTCAATTCTTCTATTTCTTGATCTTCGTCTTCATCTTCTTCCAGGGCGGCGATCTTCGCTGCTGCCAGTTCTATTTTAAGACGAAGTAATTCTTCTTTTGCTTTTGCGATCTTCGCGGCTTTGCTCTTCGAATGCACAGATGAACCCCCCTTTACCCCTTTCTTGGATGGTTGTGGATGAGGCGGCTGTGACTTGCTATTCTTCCCTATCTTCTCTGTTCCAGGTGCCGTTGCTTTCGGACCTGGTGCTGTAGCTGACGGTGGCTCGATGGTAGTCACCGTCTCGGTGCTCGTAGTTCCCTCCGTTGTGGTGTTCTCTGAAGTAGACGTTTCCGTGGTTGTCCCGGATTCGGCGGTCCCCTCGGTGTCTGATGGACCCTGAACGGAGGCGGCTTTACGGCTTCTTTCTTCTGACCTCGTAGTCGGCATCTTCAATTTTTCAATATCTTCACAGCGGAAAATTCAGGCACGCACTCTTCGAGACCACCCTCGTGTTCCACTTAAGGTTTTCTTCAATGTTGACTCCAAATCCGGCTCCGATAGGACCAAAAATGTACACAACCCAAAGCCAATTCCGTCGATGAGACTTTATCTGCTCAGAAACACGACTTCGACGCAATGGGTGTGTACTTTGGGGGGTTTGGTGGTATGTGGATGTCGGCGCGGTGCTGGTCTTAAGCGGAACACTTATTATGGGCAGCCTCGAAGAGTACTTGAATTTTCCAGAATTAAAGAGAGATTTTTTCATGTATCTTCATTTATTCCTTGTGAAGAGGAGAGAGCACTTCTCGCTTGACTTTCTAGTTGCCGACTGAGGTGTCGAGTCAATTTACAGCGGATTTTTATACTCTTAATCCAATTAATTCGAATTTTCTAATTGGCCGATCGAACTCTCGCGGCTCGTTAGTGACACCGCGGCTTAACGACTTTTCGCGGATATACCCTAATGGTCGATCGGTCAATCTTACAATTATGTGTTTATTTTCTATTTACAATGATTTATATACCGTATTATGTATTCTAATAGGTAGTAGAAATAAGGTGACACGAAATAAGATACAATTTACACTTATAGATCGGTAAACAATGACGATTTCTTCGTCGCAAACTTATAACTATTATACACGATTATTCCTACAGTTTTTTGTTAAATCAGTTTAATTATATACACTATTACTTATGTACTAACAAAATAAGAATATATACTAGTTGTTCTGCACAATATATATACTTTTTTTTTTAAAAGAATATTAGTAACCAAAATTACTAATATTCCCCCTAACCCCTCCAGCTAAGCTAAATTGCTTGTGTTAGGAGTGGGTTCACGTCGCTAGTGTAATGACCAGGATTCGAACCCGGGACTTCTCGATCGTAGGGTCGACTCCTTAACCACTAAGCTACCGACGCTTTTGTTTGTGTGGATTACTGTACATGCATACAGGCACGCCTCTTTCCCAATGGCGTAGGCAGAGACGGGTACCACATGTTTCCACTTGCCACGAGCTTGGCATATACCATTCGCCTCAACTTCAACTTTCATAATTGTTTTCATATTATGCTAGCCAGTTGCGGGTACTTTTAACCTGGCCTTTTTTTTTTAATCACCTTGATCTGAGTTTTGGGTTGCCCATTCGCTCCTATTTCATAATTACATTTGTTTCGTCAATTTTCTTTCGTCTATCTTCTCTACGTGTCCGATACATCTGAAATAGTAATAGGCAATTTTGTCCAAATATACATTGCGGAAGTCCTCTCCGTAATACAGAAAGCAACATTTAAATACCATTTACATATTGCAATGATACACTGGGTTTGAAACAGGCGACTTTCCGCAAATTAGTAATTTATAATGATTAATATTATATATGAATAATATACTCTTGATAATATCCTCAAACATCCAAGCTGTATGCCCACTAGCTGCTGCCCGCGGCTCCGCTCGTGTTAAATACTGATCCCGTTTCCGAGACTCAGAAACTTGGGATGAAAGTACTCCAGACAATCTAGTTCCCTTCAGCCGTTTTGCATGCAAGAAGAACATTTATTAGTAAAGTCATCCATCCTCACCAAGATTTAAAATAGGTACTAGCTGTTAATACCCTGCGCATGCCTTATCCCGTACAAAGACACGTCTAGGACGCGCGTCCGTTCTGTTTGTCCAACGCCTAGGAAAAAAGACCACGGTCTATTTTGGAAAGCTTACATACTGAATTCGTCATCAAACAATCCTTATTTAGCGAACAAAATGAGACTTACTAAACGAACTATTGTAAGTAAGTATAATAATTGCATTATAATAATCATGTAATGTACGTCAATGGTATATAGGTACCTTACCTTATTTAGCGAACAAAATGAAGCTTACTAAAATGACTAATAATAATTATTATTGCATTATCATAATCATGTAATGTACGTTAATAAAAACAGAGAATTGATCAAATCTCCAAGTGAAGGTCGCGCCCGCTTTTGAGTATAAGTTTTACGTTCGATTGCATATCAATTTTTTTTTAGGACCACCCTATGCCTCAGTTTTTTAAGTATCAACGTATTGACTTACTTCACCGAATTACATTTGGAATTTGCTTGTGCTGAATTTTATAGCATGGCACCGTTTTAACGAAATATAATAAAAATAAATGTAAATGAAATTAAGGTAATAAATGTACTTGATATGTATGTCGCAGGCGTTGTGTAAAAACAGTGATTTGGTCAAATCCCTTAATGATTTGATTAAACAACGGAGGATGTTAATTAAAACAACAACACATTTTCATCACTTCCCTAAACAAATCTAGTGATTTATGAAATTCTGCAAATGGTTTAGCGAAATGCTAAAAATAACATGTCAGGAGGAATTCGGGTGGTCCTAAAAAAAAATTAATATGCAATCGAACGTAAAACTTATACACAAAAGTGGGCGCGACCTTACCTAGAGACCTTCACTTGGAGATTTTATCAATTCTCTGTTTCAATCATATGCCAGCGACGTACTCGTGTTTATAGCGTGATGCTTGAGCGGATGTCTCATGACCCGATTGGTATAGGTCCCAATGAATATGCATCAATATCTTCATTACCTGCTCAATACAATACATCTTCTATTCTACAAAGCATTCAATTGTGTTACGAAACAATTCTGTAAATATGTTAATCTGAATTTGCTTTTAAAACGGCCAAGATAACTATTTCAAATTGTTGGTACCATGCTTTTACTTGTGAGCCCTGCTTTCTGCAGGTGGTACCTTGCATTTTAGTCATATTTCTAGTGTTCTACTTTTCTTCACTTTAATACTTAGTTTACAAAAACAGTCGAAGGTTTAGTGTGAATTTTCCCTAAACGTTAAAGATTGAGGACAAGAAGTCATCATTATCATTTGTTTCTCGTGTCTGCAGTTTTTTTGGACCCCTTAGAGATTACATCAAGTATTCTCATTCCTACAATTTTCTACCTCTCCAACAATTGCAATATTAATAGTTATACCTCTTTTGGTCCTTTGATTGTTTTTTTTTTAAATCTTTATTTATTTCGGGGTTTTGACCCAGTAAGGATATGTCAACCCCATCGTACCTTATATTGGTCCTTTGATTGTTGAGATAACAATATTCTCATAATGTGCCCATACCAAGATGACCAATTAAATTTTTTATTGTCCGTTATGTCGTCTCCACCCCACATTGGTTGAAGTCCATAAAATTAAAGTTACCATTTTAAATGCTAACAATTCTAAAATGAAGTTTATTTTTCAGCGCGTAGAGAATCTCGTTCACAGTAGAGAGAAACACGTGTTTCATTAAAGTATTCCAAGTCTATACCGTGTGACAAAAAAGCAGCGGCGCCACTTTCAAACGTTCTCTAAAGTCTAGACATACAAAGTCTGATTTAAAAACAAAATAAATTGCGCAACCATATTAACATCATTAACTGATAAGGGAAAGCGCATTACTTAATTGTCGGAGGGCTCCACGAGAGGAATGCTAATCGGCTGCGTAAGCGCAAATGATCGTTATCGCAATGCTAATTGTGCTAAACACCTGTTGGTGAATCAACTGGAAAGTGTGAATTTGAATATTTTTACCTTTATCAACTGATCTTGGGTGATTAAGTGAAAAGGCACGTCATCAATTTTACCATGGAATACTAGTCTTTGCGGGTTTAGTGCGTGTTACTATAAATTTCTCGGAGTACCTATAAAGTTTACTTATGTCGCTTTGAAGACCATTTAAATTGTCTGTTCATCCGAGTGCCAATCCAGATTACGCCAAAGCTTCCATTTTGAAATTCGAGATCCGCTATCCTACTCTTCTTGCCCTTATGGATTAATTTATCTTGACTTTTAAGTCAATATTCAATAGGACTTGAACTTTTGACCGGTCCCAATCTATAAAGATTTTTTTCTTTAAATTATTAAGTGGCAATTCAACCTAGCAAAGCTCTCAACAGTTGTCTGGCCTGGGTGCCGTTGCAACACACCTAACGGCGATGCGGAGAAATTTCTACTCGCCTAGTAGTTTTGTAAATTTTTGCTTTTAAATTATATTGTAAATTATATTATTATATTGTACAACTTAACATAAAAAGATAAATAAGAAAATATTCAGACGTATGCAATTATAAATTATGAATTCAATAGATTACCGACTCCTGACCGTCTTGAATTTAGTTTTAGTTACAATTACAATTTTGAACTCAAAAATTTATCAGGTACTATAACGTACTATAGGGTATATAAGGTACTATAACGGTTCGGGGTGCGAGGGATATGCTCTATGGGCAACCTTACACCCCGGCGTCTGCAGACCCGAGACGGCGTGCGGTTTTAGTCGGTTCAAGCCCGACATAACCGCCCCCGCTGGCACGCGGGGGGTATCCGAAGGGATTTCCGCACGATAAAAAAAAAGGTACTATAACGTATATATACTTGTCGGGGAATGTTTTGCTAACACATATTACTTATGAACAAACAAGCAAAGAAACATTCATCTCAGTACCTACCTGCATAGCATTGCATATCGATAGTTGAATAGTTAAGGTTCCAGGTGAAATCAGCAGTTGAAAGGAAAATCACAGTAGTTTGAACTCTTTATGATGTCGATTAAGAACCTTTTTTGGACGAAACTCGATGTCACTTGAGACATTTTTTCAATTAACTCGTATCGTCGACGATTAAAAGGCTAGGCTAGTTGTAAGCGACAATGACATTACCATACACAAAATCACTTATCAGTAGTGTTTATAGTGTCGTTTGGAAAAAAAATCCTTTAAACATTCGATGTCGCTTACACCGTTTTGCCTATCAACCGTCGACTACATTAATTGAGGGTGTACATTGTTACGTCTTCTAGATACATTGCTTGTTAATGAGTATAGTTCCCTTTATTTATGCGTTTGCTTGAGCTTTCCTTCACCGTGAACTTTAGGAATAAATTGAGTCTATGCACCTAACTACGATTGAAATAAAACAGATTTTAACGAATTTTATCGTGATTCATTTGATAGTAATTATTTAAACTGCTCCAGATGTAGACGATGCCTTTCAGTCGCCATTGTCATGGGGAGATCGAGCCCGAGAGAAAGTCGTTAAGAAGTAAGTAGTAAATTAATGTGCACAAATAAATAAAATGGAAGTATCTGATTGTAATGTTAAAATAACAGTTTGTTAAAAATAACGATATTGATACAAAAAAACAATTTAAACATTTTTGTCTGTCTGTGTAATCTTCGAAGTGGCTAGGATTATCTTGATGGGATTTTCACTACAGATAGCTCATATTATAAGGCGAAATTTAGGCTACTTTTATTTTAGAAAATGTATAAGGGTGCCGCACAAAAAAATTAAAATCCAGATATAAGTTGCGGGTACGGATAGTACAAAATAATAATCGCGACAAATATCGTTTAAAATGGCTAAAGTACTCCTCTCGTTACCATATACTATTTCACACAACCCCATCATTTCTTGGGCTTGCCTCTACAGACTCCTGAAGCGTGCTAAGTAACCTTTCTAAGAACATTACTCTTATCTTTTCTCCTACTATGTACATACAATGAGAGACGCTCGCTTCAAGCTTCAATAGACTGTTATTTTGTTGTAACTTTGCTCTTTAATCTCTACCTCCTGCCTACCTACCTCGATTTTGACTGTCTGTCTGTCTTTCTGTCTGTTAGTTCCAGATAATCTACGAAGTGGCTAGGCCAATTTCAACGAGATTTTTACTGCAGATAGCTGATGGTATAAGATGTAACCCGCGCAGAAAAATAAAAACCAAGTCGCGGGACACAGCTAGTTTTAATATAAGATCATTGGTATCAATAAGATAAGTTCCATTTGAATATCCATTTGAAAAATCAAATCCCTGTAGTCTACGAATAAGCTTATAAAATATCTTAGTTAAATGTGAACTTACCGAATACTTACGATATTTAGCTCACATAGACTCTCTTAATCTCGTAATAATAATGCCCTTTAAAACAATAAACTTTTAACAAACATAAGCCCAACTCGAAATACGTCAATCGAAATATTAATACGCCAACTCCTAAATAATATGAGTTGTCTATTCACTATTAGTCATTTTGGTGTGCAGTCGAGGCGTGGGAAATACCAGTATTTGTCGATTCCCGTCGACCAACCAACGTTTCTAGCAAAATGCACAATGCGAGATCACAATAAACGGGTTCTTAGAAATCTGTATTCACACTGATTCGTCTTCGTCTTAATGAGATGTGTAATGCAAAATTCGAGAAGCCGCCGGCAATTTGTACGAGTCAATTCAAAGTGCATTCTGATGGAGGTCATGCTGCAGATGAGGCCTGCGGTATTTATGGTGTATGGGCTCCATCAAGATCTATGGAGTTCAAGCCAATCTCACCTGCTAGGTACATCTGCTGATTAACGAACGAGGCTCTTTCCACTTGGGGTTGGGAAGTCAGATGCCAGTCGCTCCCATCAAAGCTAAGATAAGTTAAATCGAAAGGAGTGGAAAGACTAAGCAGACCATGCGGTCCAATGTTAGATTGATGAAGAAAGTAAAAAACAAAGTAAAAAATATATTAAACCTGTCATCAGAAGATGAAAGTCAATGTAAAGATAGTTCGTGAATTTGTTAGTGTTCAACTTTTGAGGACGACTGTACTAAGTGTGAGGTATAGTATCTGATGACAGTTTTAAAACAATGATCTACAACATAAATGAATGAATGTACACGTACATGTGTATCATAAGACTAGTTCTCACGGTAGCTGTTTACCGGAATGTGTGAGATGATCTGCGGCAGGGTTGCCACAATTTCTCTATTATGCAGGTGCTTGTTTGTAAACGTGATTATAGAGTCTGGCCGCATACCTAATACTAAACCAGATTCTATTCAGCACTCCTGCGTGGTACATGCCTGTCCATGATTATGAGCTTGAGTTCTTAATTAAGTTTTTGTTCATACGACCTCGATTATCCCAACCCCGAGGGGTAAGCTTGCGACAGAGCCTCGTCCATCAATCAGTAAGTCTACTGCATAGAGTAGGTACCTACGTGCTGCTGTGGTTGGCTGGGACCCCGAAGATCTCTGGAAGGGCCCTCTATACCTTTGTATTTCTTTCTATAACCAAAACGAAATCGATGGCATATGGAGATATTTGTGATATCGAGCGAGTAAATAAAGACATTCAAGTACTTACTGTATAAATAAACTATTCATATATATTGAATTAAATTTCACCGTACGCAAGTCCTCTCTAGCGTTGAGGTTTGCGTGAAGTGATTGAAATAAAGAAACATTTTTTTTATTGGTGTTAAAGAACTGAAAACTTCGCTTACACATTCGTACATCTGCATCTTGTACTATGCGAAATGAGAGTAATAAAATTTCAAGTATTGTCAGTAGGTGTACTTTTCAGTACAATTCGTATCGTAAGTTTAGTAGGTAGCCCTAGTTTTATGCAGAATCAACAAGCGGCCATCGTAAAGGGAACACCTGAGCTACGGGTGAGTAAACATCCTCCGTACTCTGAATCTCAATAGATATCACACATCGCAGTAATAAAGAGAAAATAAACCTTTGGAGTTTTTATTATTAGAAGTCATTATTTTTTTGGAAATTGAATTAAAATCCAGTTGGCTCCACGAGTCTCAATCGACGTCTCTCAATCGAGAATCGATCTCAGTCGACGTGGCTCAATCGAGTTGGTTCTGGGCTCCTCACCGACCTCACCTGCAAGCCGGTACACCTGCTGATTGACGGACGGGGCTCCGGCGGAGGCTTTCTTCTCATGGTTGGGGGGGTCAAACAGCAGTTGTTCCAGTAACAAGAGACAGTGTGTGTGAAACTCCAAAGTGCGTTAGTTGGTACGCACTTTGGAGTCTAGGACCGGGAGACGATGATGAGTGTTAATTTAGTTTCAGTTATAGGGGCCTTACCCTGATGACTTATAAACAGTTCAGTTTCGGAGCAATTCAATACAAGTTTGTAAACTGAATTGCTAACATTCGTACTATGACATGCTTAATCTGAAACGCGTTCGTGTATGGTTCGTTTGTCGATATTTGGAACGTGAAACTGAACGACTTAATACGACGTCTATGAGTACGAAATTATTCAGTTTAGCTATTAATTGTGGTTAGCCCCCAGGTGAGTTTAATATATTTTATCTACACCCATGCTTTAAATCCTCTATAAAAGATTCTGAAACAGTTAGCTTATTGCCAACATTAATACATCCAAAGTATTAAATATAAATATAATATAAATAACCATAATATCATCCGAACGGGTGTTATAATGTTGTATGAAATTTCATAATAACACTCCTTTCGCTTTTTCAATCTCTTCCGCGCAAAGGGTTACTCATCAGACAGCCAAATTCTGACCGCTCGATGCGTGGAATCTGTATGAGTTTCAAAAAAAGAACTGTCATTCACGCGCGTTGCATTGCACTACCACAGCGGCGGCGCGCCGTAAAAAAAAATTAAAGCTTATTCGTTCGAATTCGAATTCCCGCTATTTTTCTTCGCTATTATTTTTGCAAATTGTTTTTGATTCAAGTTTTGATAACACACCTCCAGACATTTCGAATGCAGCAAAGGACATTTCTAACAAATTACTACCGGAAAATACTAGAAAACAGTATGAAAAGGCGTACCAAGATTTCATGAATTGGAAAATATCAAAGGGCAGTACATCATTCTCTGAAGATGTATTATTAGTTTATCATGGGTGTAGATAAAGTCTTGTATGCAACTGTATAATTAGGTATTAAAACACTCATGTGATACTATTATCACACTCAGCTTCGCTTCGTGTGGTAAACCCACATTCATGTTTTAATACCCCTCATTATATCACAGTTGCATAAATAACTAATAAACCGTCGTCGTCGATATCTGTTGATATAGGAATATCTTTGGCAGTCGTTACGGGTAGTTGAAATCCTAAAAAGTCCGACAACTGGTCTAACTACAGGACTTTGAAATCGCCAGTAAGTTGTGGAGGTCAGATGGTAGTCGCTTCAAAGAAAAATATATATCCTTTCGAGGGCTTACCCGGGGTGCCCGGCAACGGACACTTGGGGAGGACACCGTGCGGTTTTAGTCGATACACGACATAACCACCCCCGCTGGCCGGCGGGGGCCCATCCGAAGGGATTTCCGCACGTAAAAAAAAAAGTATGGCCGCTTAGTAGTTAGACTGAAAAGCCGACTCTAACTGAATTGGTGAAATGATCGGAGGGTGATAGGTCAATTTAATATTTAAATGCGTGTTAATAAATCACTATAACTATGCAATTTACGTATGTTTTTACCTACCTATATGTTAATAATATGTATTTTTGCATGTGGTAAATCTGAACATGGTTATAGGTTTATTCGTTTCCTAGAATCTTCACAATACAAAATACCCAATTAGTACTTTGTTTACATTTATGTGGTAATGCTGAAAATGACAATATGCCGAATATAAAAAATATAGAAAATGTCCAGTTGCACCTAAAGCTTACTTTGAAACCCGGTGTTCGTTCTCCTACTACTTCTTCAGTATATTTTGGCTTTACGGGAGTGACTGTCATCTGATACCCTAAACCTGAGAGGATGGCTAGTGCCAGAACCTAATCCGTTAGTCAGCAGGTGTACCGGTTGTCAGGGGAGGTTAGCTTGGGCCCCGCAGGCCACGTTACCAGGATAATATATGTCTTTGACTGTAACTGTCAAAATACCATTGAATTGATCTATTAATTGAGCTACCTGAGACCTGTCTTGGTTGATATCCTCGTATACGTCTTGTACTATCTATATTAGGCACTGGTTACTAATAAAATAAGTGCTAATACTTATACATAATCTCCTTTTAAAATATACATAATGGCGTAATCTCTATCTTCAGATAAAACCCCGGCAGAAATTTCACTAAATATAAATTAAAAAAACAATTCATTACAATAATCTTCACGACATGATTAATAAACAAAGCGATTCACGCTAAAGAACAAAACAAACAAAAGAGTAATTAAATCTCATTTGACGCTGCGCGTGCGTCGTACAGAGCGGTAGTGTACGACAAACATAAACTCCAAGCTAAACCACTAGAAAATGTACCTTACATCGTAGGAGATAAGGTCAAATAAGATGCAAATTTGTATTGGTAATCGTGTATAGATGCGCACGCAGGCTGCTAACAGCCAATGACCGGGGCTTTCACTGTCGTCCATCTTGCGAAGATTTTGATTTTAAAATTAGAACTCCTTAGCAATGTAGGATTTATTTATAACTATCTGTTTTCCCAATTTTCTGCACAATATTCTTTCCGTAAGAGCCTCCTACAAAGTTTTATAAAACTTAATTTAAAAAAAAGAATGGGATAGGTGAAGTATTTTTCAAGTTATGGCGTGACCAAGGGAAACAGGAATTCATTTTTATATTTAGGTGCCCCCGCTGGCCGGCGGGGGGTATCCGAAGGGATTTCCGCACGAAAAAAAAAAAAAAGGTACCTATGAGTTGATACGATGGTGTTTAAATGGGCAGTATTGGTACACTTGAGAGTTAGATATTCATGGTGATTCATGAGAGATGAGGAAAGTCCACTTTCTTACACAACTATCCAAAAAAGGAGTGTAATGTTTTTGTTTTCAGGGTTCATGTAAACGAGGCGAAATCGTCATCGGGGCATTCGTTCCTTGGACGTGAGTGTCCTCCGCGACCTGCACGGGTCGGTGTTCGGGTCGGGCTGTGTGTTCCTATAGAGGTTATAGAGTCAGACGCTTAAATAAGCCAAATTGTGAAAGGGAGGAGTGAGATTCGACCAGGACTGATGCCGGAATGTTGACGATGACATTCCCAGTTTGAAGGATTCTTTCAAAGGTGATTTTTGAATACCCCATTTTTTTTCAGTTTATTTTTTGATTTAAGATAATATCGATATTTTTAATGTACCAACCTACTCACGCGTTTGCAGCCGCGAAAGGGGCGGGCAGATGGTATTAACACTGATTACCACACACAATTCCATCAAGAAGGCAGTTTTTCCAGACACCGAGATGCTACTAAGAATTGCCTCACAGATAAGCCCAATAGCAGTTTACTCAACCCTGGAGGCAAACCACGATTTTCCTGCACAGCACCGTAGCTACCATTGCGCCACAGATGTAAGCAGTCTTCTTCAATGATATTTCGAGATAAAAATGCTAGGAAGATAGATTCTGTACTACTCCAATTACATAATGACTATAACTATATCTCATAAACTATCGCTTTCTATACAATAAAGTGCTATGCGCCGTGAAGCAAACTGTAATAAGTGGTAAATAATAAAAAATGCTATTATTACGTTAGGTTTTCAATCTCAGGCTCACCACCGTGACGAACAGACGTGCTGACTTGAAAGATATATACGTTATAGTATGAGTGAGTAATACACACTATTAGGAATCTTAGCGGCTGTTATAATTGCTAATAAAATGCTGAAACTATCTGCGTTCTAAATTATGAATGGGCTGTGGTCTTTACAACAGCGGTACTCGATATCATCGGCGGCCTATCCATCTCCACAAATTTTGACATTTATAATAATTGCGCGAATATTAGTAGGATATCGATTTACTTGCATTTGTTTACTGTGTAGTATAGAAACTAGAAGAGGTTGAGCCCAGAAGCAGCAGATTACAGAGCGAGCATTGCTTGGGGTTCCTTTAAGGATAAAATTAAGCGAAGTCATCAGGCAAAAAACTAAAGTTATTGAGATACATAGCTCGCAGAATAAGCAAACTGAAGTGGCAATGGGCTGGCCATATCTGCCGAAGGACCAACGGCCGTCGAAGCAATCGAGTCCTAGAGTAGAGACCGTGAACCGTTAAAAAAAAACGTGGGACGCTCCCCTAGCCAGATGGTCTGATGACCTGGAAAAGGTAGCTGGAATAGACTGATTGACATTTATAGTTGAAATGGGGTATAATATAAATATCTCAAAAATAACACCTAAACCACTTCAAGAAGATTTGATAAGTTTTTATGTAGGACGATAAAATATATTCCTAAGTATCCTCAGTCTTTTTGGTTGTGATTTCAAAAATAAACTACCATCTTCGCTGGAACTTCCCAGATCTAAGTACCAAACCCTAATTTAAATTCATTATTAAATTTAAACTGGCAGCGCGGTGCATAATTTTTAGCAATTGTAACATTTTACTCTATTGAAACGCCTACAAAATGCCTTCCTGACTAATCTAACGTGGAATTGTAGGTTCAGGGCTTAGGGCAAACTTTCGTCAACAAAATAGGGTGTAAAGGGCCTAACAAACATCCTTGAGTCTCAACCTGAGCTGCTAGTTTAGTCGGTGCACCTGCTAAACAACGGGCGAGGCTCTGGCGCCGGTTTTCCTCTCGGGGTTGAGAGCTCAGACGGCAGTCGCCATTGGTAAAGGCCGAGCCCGCTTATTGTTTCTGATTGGTATGTTGCTAATCAGAAGCAATAGGCGGGCCTCGGACTCCAAAGTACAAACTTTGTACGCAACTGGGAAATCGCTATGATGATGAAAGAACCACGAGGTTATTCGTCCCATTGTTCGAAACGCCTAAAGGCAAGTAGAAATGGGGCAACCAATAGTAGATTGTTCATCGAGGGGAGAAAGGGACCGATACTAACGAGGGTGTAGTAACGCACAAGTTGGGAAGTATGTAAAATAACAAAACAAAAAAGAAACAAAAATATTACACGTTAACAATGAATTTTCATACATTTTTGTCTCCCACATATTTCTAGGTATGTAATAACGTACATTCTGCCTTATTTTTGTAAAAGTACTAGGATACTCTCTGAGTAGGTGTAGCTTAAAAATGTTTTTATAACTAAGATCTAATGTAACCCATTTGAAGCAAATAAATAATTGAATTCAATTACATTGATTTATTTACAGCAATGGAAAATATTATACTTACGGCACAAACCATGCCAAATACCAAATACCTACTTAACTGTTTGTTCTCGTTAATTTTATCTATGTTTTATCTGAGTCGGTAATTCGTAAATAATTCCAAGATCTCACATTAGTGATAAGTGCAAGTGTCTGCCGAAAGTATTTTATATTTCTTATCTGATACCGGGGAATTTGTTGAAACAAATACCGATGAGCATTGGTGACGTCAGCACTGCCATTACGGAGATTTAAATGCAAAATAATGCACGGTACGGTTTTATAGAACATTTATAACGGATTTAATCGATGAGAGGGACCGAGACCAATTAAAACAACTTCGTTATCTCATTATACCTACTTAATGAATTTCATTGAGTTGAAGGAACTCGACTATGGATAGCTTGGTGGCTAAGGAGTCGCCCTTACGATCTAGAGGACCCGGGTTCTAATCCTGGTCATTACACTACCGACGTGTACCCACTCCTAACGCAAGCAATTTAGGTTAGCGAGGTGAGGAGGAAAATTAATCATTTCGATTCCTGATATTAAAAAAAAGAAACATTACAGCGCAACTTAACGAACTTCGATTGGTGAAATCCAGCCTTAGACCCCATTTCATTGTGCCATACAAGACAGACGCTTGGATACGGTCCACCGGCCCTAGGTGAGAAAACATCTTCTTCTTAGCGTTATGCCCGGCTGCATCCCAGGCGTAAACCAGCTTGGAAGCATCACTGACCTAATGTTAATTAAGACAGGCATACAGATAGAGAAAAAGGTCTGACCGACTAACAAAGTGATTCTAAAACAGTTCCGTTTTTGCTTCTGAGGTACGAAACCCTAGACATTCGTGTTATTCAGTAACATAATATATGTCACAAACCATGCCAAATACCAAATGCCTACCTAGATAGTAGTTATATTATTTAATCGAATAACGCTAACCCAACAAGAGACACTTAATATTCATCGATTACAATGGAAGGAACGAGTTACTTGTCTTCATTTGCAAATTCAAAGGTCTTCTTCGGAATCCGCCTCGACCCTTGCTCCCCGTATATAAATACCGACTTGTTTACTCCAAGCTCCATCAACACGTAACTTTTTTTTACTTTACTCGTATAACGTAGTTTTCTTAAAATTGGGCTTCATTCCGGTCGAACTGTTTAACTAGTGCTTTCGATATGCTATTGTAATTGAGATATTAAATCCGCTGATTAACGGTCCAGGCTCTAGCGCCGGTTTTCCTCTCAGGGTTCGGAGATCAGACGTCAGTTGCTCCCATAGTAGCTGTAAATGCCAAACCAAACGGAGGAGAAGTAGCAAGCGAACACCGGGAGCGAAGGTGAAAGCTTCGGATGCAATTGGAACCGCTAGGATGGTGATGCTGAAGAAGATATTGATGATGATGATGCTGATGATGATTATTGATTATGTAATTGATTAATAAATCTGTTCTAGTTCAGGCCAAGCAAGACTTGAGACAAAAAACTAATAATATAGTTATTTTAGTGAAGTAATAGTGTGTGGCATGTCAGCATGTGTGATGCGTGTATTGCGTGCTGCGACCGCGCATCCTGATTGTTTAGCGCGCCATATCGCCACCAGTGCGCTTCGGTAGTGTTGCCGCGTAAAAATAGTACACGTGTTTAGTGGAAAACTTTGAACCATCATCATCATCCGAGCGACAATCGCGGTTGCTTTGGAGTCTGGAATCCGCTGTCCTGCGTCTAATTTCCATAATTTGGTTAACAAAAGCTTTTACAAGAGTGATTGCCGTTTGATCCTCCATACCCAAGAGAAAACCTGCACCAGAGCTTCGTTCGTCAATTAACAGGGTACAGGATTTGCAGGTGAGGTTAGTTTGGGCCCCGAAGGCCTTGGTGAGAATTCAGATAATTTGGCAATGCTTTTTTCATGTTAAGTAAGTACTCACTCACACCTGTATTTTCCTAAGGGGTAGGCAAAAGGTGTAATTATTAACACCTACATTTCTCCAACTATGTTTCGGTGTCACTTAATAGCAGATAAGACTGTTGATATCAACCGGGTATTTTTTTCAGACTCCGTAGTGAGAATTTCCTTATGAAAATCTAATAACATGTTCGAACCAGGAACCAAACCCAGGAAACAACCGTTGCATTCGCTAACGCTACGCAATTTTATATCTTATATTCCTTCCGCTAATTTTACCTCGTTTTTCTGTACTGCAGGTAGCAACGTACGAGGTGGGGTGCGACTGGTTGGATCACCTCCAAGTTTGGTGTACCCTGGGCAACGTGGGCGATGACGCATCATTGATTGCTCCTCTGGAGTAGCTGGCGTCAACGTCAAAGGCCAAGAGCCTGACTAATCGGCCCTTTGCAGGGCCAGCTGACCCCATTGCACGAAGGGGGGTCGGGGCATGGCGAGCCTGCAAGGCCCGCGGGGGTGGGGGCCGCTCCAGGTACCCCTCTGCTGTTATCAGAGGGGACACTGCGAATGGCCCAGGGTCAGTCGGAGTGCGAGGGATATGCTCTAGCTATGGGTAACCTTACACCCCGGCGTCTGTAGACCCGAGACGGCGTGCGGTTTTAGTCGGTTCAAGCCCGACATAACCGCCCCCGATGGCTGGCGGGGGGGTATCCGAACGGATTTCCGCACAAAAAAAAAATGGTACATCAAATGTCCAAGCATCAATGCTTCATTTCTTTTACGGGCTTTTGCGGAAGCGACGTGGTCCGAACTCAAGAGGAACGCCGGCGCCGGCGCAGGTGTAGGCTTGCAGGGGAAGTTGGCTTGAGCCCCGAAGATTTTGGTGGGGCCCCATACACCCAGTTCCAGTCCATGATTATATAGGTACGCCGCCGCGCCGTACGAGCACGCTACTAGTAACCCTTACTTGAACGACTTTGAATGTTTTTCACGAGGCCAGGTTTAGAGCCATGAGCTATGGCAAGACATATCGGAAGAAGCTTTGAGGTAAAATAAAGCAGGGTTTAAATAATTTACAAGTCTGGCAACCCGGTATACAAATCATTAGAATCGACATAGCAGGCGCAGCCTCGCTCGTCGTTACGAAAACGACACGTTTTTTCACGACATTTCATGTTCCAGCTATCGTTTCCACATCACTCGCGCTCCAATGATTATGATTTAGTATCTTCAATAACTACGTGTTGTGTTAGATCATTTGTTTCAGGTCAAAAACTTCAGAGGAGTACACAAACCGGTCTTGTTGTGTTACTGGGGCTTAATAAGTACCTATACATTACACTCGTTACAGCGACGATGTGGTGCCGAAGCGTATGAAACACTACGCAATCGAAATAAAACTTTGCCAAAAATATTGCTATTATAAAAAGCAGGAATATTTAGATTACAAACAAGCTTGAAAATGGAGTGTATGAAGCATTGAGGCCCATTCTCACCTGCTAATTAAGGGATGATCTTGTGGCGCAGGTTTTCATCAATGATGAAACAAGCTTGAAAATGATCCTACTGTTGTTGTCCAGCGGTTAATCCGGTTGCGCCTATGTGCACTATGGAGCCTTAGGTGTGCTACCTGAACAACAAAACCATAAATGCATAGATTACGCCTCTTCTATGTAGCAGATACAATATGTTTGTGTGATGTATTTTTATTTATCTACACCCATGCTTTAAATCCTCTATAAAAGATTCTGAACCAGTTAGCTTATTGCCAACATTAATACATCCAATGTCCTAATAACCATAATATCATCCGAACGGGTGTTATAATGTTGTATGAAATTTCATAATAACACTCCTTTCGCTTTTTCAATCTCTTCCGCGCAAAGGGTTACTCATCAGACAGCCAAATTCTTACCGCTCGATGCGTGGAATCTGTATGAGTTTCAAAAAAAGAACTGTCATTCACGCGCGTTGCATTGCACTATCACAGCGGCGCGCGGCGCGCCGTAAAAAAAAAATTAAAGCTTATTCGTTCGAATTCGAATTCCCGCTATTTTTCTTCGCTATTATTTTTGCAAATTGTTTTGTTTACTTACGAAAATGAGCGATTCAAGTTTTGATAACACACCTCCAGACATTTCGAATGCAGCAAAGGACATTTCTAACAAATTACTACCGGAAAAATCTAGAAAACAGTATGAAACGGCGTACCAAGATTTCATGAATTGGAAAATATCAAAGGGCAGTACATCATTCTCTGAAGATGTATTATTAGTTTATCATGGGTGTAGATAAAGTCTTGTATGCAACTGTATAATTAGGTATTAAAACACTCATGTGATACTATTATCACACTCAGCTTCGCTTCGTGTGATAAACCCACATTCATGTTTTAATACCCCTCATTATACCACAGTTGCATAAATAACTATTACCATCGCCCTTAGAATTATAAACTTGTGTGTTCTATAAAACGGAAAGTAATCTGTACGACAGTTCAGTTTTGCATATATGCTTACTAACTACTCACGCAGTTTTATTTACGTACATCTCAGTTTCCACTTGCCACGATCCTGGCATACGTTTTTCGCTTCTTCTACTGTCATAACTTTGACATTCAGATATGCGTGTCAGTTGCGGTTGCCGTATATAATAATAGTATTCAATATATACTCACTACATACTATAAAACAAAGTCCTCCGCCGCGTTCGTCTGTCTGACTGTTCGCGATAAACTCAAATACTAAGTACCACACCGATTTTTTTGCTATTTTCACCAATGGATTTGGTTTGTGGAGTGGTTTTCGACGAAAGCTTTAGTATATGATTTGTCAAGTTTATATATACATTGGCTAGAATATAATGATATTTGTTGGAGGTGTCGGAAAAAAATAACATGTCTGGGAGCTCAATCAATGAAAACGCTGACTAAACCATTGAGATATATCAAAACGATGTTTGGTGGAATTGTGTATCTTTAGGATGTGGTGGTGAAATAGGGTCCTACGGGTAGCGGGAATAGGATCAGAATTCCACGCGGGTGAAGCCGCGGGCAACAGCTAGTACTTAATATAGTAATGATTGAGTTGACATATTGTTGCTAAGCGATCCAAACTTAGTATAGCTTGTAATATGGTTCTGGTCTGTGGATAAACATAACAGTTGTATGCTTATTTTTGGAATATTAATATTTATTATACAAAATATGTACCACGTTGATTTATACAAATAGATAAATTCATGGATACAAATATTTTCACTGAGCTGGACACGGAACCGCGACTGTTGGCTTAGCAGGCGAAAGTTCTAGTACTACTCTAACGTTTTTAGCATTCTATAACTGGCGTCTGACCTCACAACTTCGTCTTCGTCGAGGCGCCAGAGCCTCGTCCGTCAGTCAGCAGGTGTACTGTCTTGCAGGTGCCGCTGGCTTGCCACCGAAGGTCTTCGTAGGCCCCCTTACACCCGGTTTGGGCCCATGATTATAGGTACTAATATATTACTCCATGCTGCAAATAAGCGTATTAATTCCGTTTTATGACGTTGAGGGGTCACCTGTCTCGATCCCGCACATTTGAATACAATGCCTGCGCGCGCGCCGATCCACGATACGATGTGATACGAATTATGTGTTGTGAGTTTATTATACTTTTGTGTGTTGGAAGTTTATGTATACTGCTCGTGTGTAGTATAATGATTGTATCTGTAAAGATAGAAAATAATTTCTAAAGACTTGTAGGTATAATAGGGCCGCATGTAATATATATATATATATATGTATATATTTGTTGTAACCTATTTGTGCTTGTCCTTAATAAACTTATTTTCTTTCTTTCTTTCTTTTTCTTTCATGTAATGGGGCCGCATCAAAATATTTGAGGCCCTAGATTACCTCAATTGTAAGCCGGTACACCCGTTTTGATTGACGGACGAGGATCTGGGGCAGGTTTTCCTATCGGGGTTACGGCGTCAGACGGCCGTCGTCGCTACCGTAAAATATAAACAAACCAAATAATCGCAAGGAAGTGCAGGAGGACGGTCTCCGGGCTTAAAACTGCAAGTTTTGGGTGTGGTATCCACTTATGCACGTGTTGTATGAATTCGGACTTTTGTATCTAGCTACCTAATTATATTCGGCTAAGTTGACTCTCAACTGTATCCACTGGTAGCTCAATAGATGTTCTTCTAAGTTTGAATGTGGGTCCAGTTAACCAGTAAAAATACACAAAATAAATACTTTCCTCAAGTGGACCCGCGGGTTCAGTAGCGAATGGGTCCACCTGATCGAAGTCTCATGCTGCTAGTATCTTATTTTATAAACAAACTAGCTAATGCCTGCGGCTCCGCCCCGGTGGAGTTCGGTAATCGTTTTCTGGTCATATCTCCGGTTCTACACAACTAATTGCAATCACACATACGGCAGATTTGAAGACTGACCAAGACCTTTCTAATAAAAAAAAACCGCATCAAAATCGGTTCAGTAGTTTTTGCATTATCGCAAACAAACCGACAACAGACACGAATTCCAAAAATTATTATTTTTGTTTTTAGAATCGTTCATTTATCATAACCCAAGTGTTAGTTTTAAATATCTCCAACACAACATCAATAATTTACAATTTTATTATAGTGTAGATAGATGAATGACGCTTGTGCGGTCTTTGTTCATATCTTGTTATTAAATATTTCTACTAATCTATATGAATCTTGAACTAAACACATAATCACACAACTGATAAATAAATCGTAAAGAAATCATCACATGTGTACATACTTACATTATTATTAAATGAAATACTTAAATCGATTGTAGTAACTACAGGCAGGATGTATCAGGTTGCACGAAGATCGTCGCGGCCCTAGCCAATCTCACCTGCAAGCAGGTAGGTACTTGTTGGATGACGGCTCGTCCGTTGCTCTGGCGCAGGCCTCCATCTTGAGGTTGGGGGTCAGACGGTAGTCGCTCCCGTAAAAACTAACAAAAAGTAATTCATAAGGAAAGTAGAAATAGGAGAGCAGACCTCGGGCTTCGAAACCTGGCTTCCTCGGATAATGATTATGTAGTTACGAGGTAACATTATCGACGGAATCTACATATAAAGGTAAATACGGATAATACAACTCACTCTTAACCTTAGGAGAGATTTCGCCTCCCTGTGCGTTTTCTACCGCCGTTAAGAATTGTATGATATGATGCCCACGGCCACATTCTATCATCGCACCGCTCGCCACAGACAGGGAATTTATCCTCACACGTTGGGACCGGAAACGGTGCGTACACTTAGGTATGAAAGGCACTTTATTCCGCGCATCCTCAGGCTGTGGAATGATCTCCCTGCTGTGGTTTTCCCAAGCGACTACAATATGGGGTTCTTCAAGAAGGGCATTAGAAGTTTTTTACAGGGTCGGCAGCACGAGTGTGACGCCCCTGGTGTTGCACACGTCCATAGGCCACGGTAGCCGCTTCCCATCAGGTGGGCCGTAAGCTTTTCTGCAACCTGAGTGGTATAAAAAAAACTCACACTTTGCTTCGCCACAGTTGGATAAAAAACCAGAATTAATACCGGCGATAAGAAATTATAATATCAAAGCGACGTAGGACGTAAGTAGTAGTGTGTAATTGCATAAATGCAGTTTTCCACATGTTGCGTATGATATGCAAATTAAGTGCGTCGACGCACCGCTGAGAGTGGCTTGGACAGTTAGGGTTGCCGCATTTGTGGTAGCAGTTATTCGATATTTAGATTATTTTATAATGTTAACTTCAATTTCACTCTACCCCCCTGGTGCTATGAGGCTCCACTAAGATCTTTGGGGCCTAAGCCAACTTCACCTGTAAGCCGGTACACCTGCTGATTAATGGACGAAGCTTTGTCGCTGTCTTTCTTCGAGATTATAGGCTTAGACAGCAGTAGCTCCAAGAGACCAGAGGTTTGAATGCAACCGAGACTCACGCTGTGATGATGATGAATGACTTTGCTGTTACAATATTCACTAGACTAGACTAAAAATCTATAATATTTATTTCAGTTCTGTGAAAAATTCGTAAATCACAAAGTATATCAAATTTCATATTTAATTAGATCTCTTTAAATGCTAAATTTAATCCGATGCCAAATATTCGGAATTCAAATATAAATAATTGGGAGACAGTTCAGTGTAGTGAGATGTGCTACAGTAACACGGCAACACGGCACGGTATCGGCAACAGTATTAACTCATTCTTAATCAAAATATTGACAACCCTGGAACGAGTCGCACTGCGCTTATACTCGCTTGATGAGTTATGTTATTGTTACAACACAGAACGAACAAATGATTGATGAATTTCCACTTTATTTATTTACTCGACCTATATATATATATATATTATAGACGAAGTGAGCTTTTCGTTTAATTAATTCACTAAAAGCGTATGACTACGAGTATAAAACAAGTCAGGGATATTAACAAATAATTTGGTGGTGTTGGTGGAGCGTTCGACTGCTACATCAGAGGCTGTTGGTTCAATTCCCGCCCAGTGTAAATATTTGTGTGCATGAGTACTCGTATATAATTTTTTTTTTTTAAAGAATATTAGTAACCGAAATTAAGCTAAGCTAGTCCTAAGCTAGAGGAGGGCCTCCAGCTAAGCTTAATTGCTTGTGTTAGGAGTGGGTTCACCTCGGTAGTGTAATGGCCAGGATTCGAACCCGGGACCTCTCGATCGTAGGGTCGATTCCTTAACCACTAAGCTACCGACGCTTTTATTTTCGCTTTTATTTGCGGTTTAAGTGTTTCTATCATTCTTTTTAGGGATCCTTATCTTTTTTTTTCGTGCGGAAATCCCCTCGGATACCCCCCGCTATCCAGCGGGGGAAGTTATGTTGGGCTTGAACCGACTAAAACCGCACGCCGTTTCGGGTCTTCAGACGCCGTGGTGTAAGGTGGCCCGGCCCATAAGGCATTTCCCTCGCACCCTGACTGACTCATCTTTTGCTCATGTTTGGGAACCACTGTGACCCTATCTTGCCCCAGAGGCAAGGCAGGGTGGGCGTTTGTCATCCTGCCGCCTGCCGCTGCTTCTGCTGCGGTGACAGGTTGCCTCACCTGCCACCCCCAGGCCTGCGCTCATGGAGGACGGGGACCGGCTCGTTGAGTAACCTCCGGCGTCTGAGTCACCTGCGCCGCGTGGCGAGTATGTTGCAGGCTTGGCGGGTCGGGAGGGTTCTAAATCTCTCACCTATCCTAAGACTGACCTGGCTAGTATTGCTTAACTTTGCAATGTGTTAACCTACTCTGTTACCATTTAGCCATAGGCCTGTATAGAGAAAACGCTCTACAGAACCGAAGTAAGCCTATCTTAGCCGGACTCTCATTCTTCTTCCCGGCGTGTCAACTCAAAAGCCGGGTAGGTAGGTACTGTAAGTCTAATTTTCAAAGATGTCGATAGTAGATTTTAATTAAGATTTCATTCAGAATCAATGAAGCAATGATGTTCGCGTGAACATATCATTTATACGTAGCACTCGAGTGGAAATCCTTGTCGTCCTGTAAAGGATGCGCTAAAACAACATTGTTACTCAATCGGTGGAAAGTAAGACGCTGCTACTGAGAACACTATTGCATAGGGCACTGGGTTGCCAGGGTAATAGGTATGTATTTTACCTGACTCTTAGATTACTTATTTATGTGTTAAAGACTTGCATTGACAGTAAAGGAAACTTGTAAGGTGTGTAAGGACAGAATAAGATAACGACCTTTTCCTCTGCCTACCTCAGAGGGAAAAAGGCGTTGAGTATATGTAGGTATGTAATATTTATGAAAGGTAGCAGGAAATATGGCTGGATGTACAGGAAATCTAACGAAAAGCTGTAGAGCAAAATAAGAGGAAGGAGATCAACTTTGAATATAATCCAGAATCGGAGACGATACATGTTTGACCACGTGATACAATGTGATTTGTTTATTTGTCTTATAAGAGAAGATTGAAGAAAAGAGAGGAAGAAGCAGGCCAAGGAGAACATATAAGGAACAGATAAAAGAAAAGGTGCGAGTCGGACCGTGTTTGGAAGTGAAAGGATTGACAGAAAAAAGAGCCGAAAATAGCATTGGGTTTAGAGAGAGCAGAAGATTTAACACGTCATCGTATCAGACATCGTTAAAAATAAAAGCACTAAAGTATAGCCATCGGATATGAAAGTCTTCGCTCTAGTTAAAGATTATTGAAGGTAATTAATAGAAGCAAATGTAGTAATTTAAGAAAAAACATCCTAGAAATAGTTTAAAATAAATAGTTACGAAGTAATGTAGTCGTTACACGAAGTTTTCCTGCGCAATAATAATAAAAAAAGGTTCAGGCACCTTCTTACAGAGGACATACTATTGTAAAGGGGACAATATCATGCAGTTTACATTAAGTCCTTCAGGTTAATCCTAGTTCTCCTTTTCATATTTGGTTTATTAAGTGTTTTACGAGAGTGAATTACGTCTTCAGTTCTCCATAATAATCCAGCGCTAATCCCGGTTGAATCCAAAGCTTGTACTCTGGAGCCCGGGGTCCGCTCTCCTATGGTTTCTTTTCTTGATGTGGCTTATCTTGGCTTTTACGGGAGCGACTATAGTCTGACCATCCCAATCTCATCTGTTAATCAGTAGGTGTGCTGCTTACAGGTGAGGTTGGCTAGGACCCCGAATATTTTGGTAAGGCCCATACACCATACATATTGTTACTATTGATATTTCATGAAAATCAAAGATTAATTTAGTAAAATTTACACTAATCGGTGACCATTTTTCTTAGTCAGCAACACCGATCGAAAATCTAGTTATAAGTTGAGTTGCGTTATATCCTGCGAGCAACGAGCGATCAGTTCTGCCACGATCTAATTAACATCGGTTGTTACCAAATAGCAACGAAACTGGGACACATCACATGTTTCAGCTGCCGATATGTTCAATAAGCAATATCATAATAAGTGCCGGCAAACATATTGAACAAACGTCAGAAAGTTCGCGCGTGTAAACTATACAGAACAACCTAAAAACTAATATAAAAGGACGGTCAAACAATGATACGAGCCCTTTATGCTCTTGATTAGTTTAACATAATCTATGATTGGTTACGTTTGCGTGCGTACCCCTCACCGAAGAGACCTAAAAACGCTTTATGCGCAGCTAGAGTACATTGTCAAGATGTTTGCCATTATTATCATTTCTGTCGTACATTAGTGTTGAATTGACATAGTAAGGAATGACTATCGGGGATGCTGAAAATCGTGCGAAGTGGAGAAGAAAAAGTTAGAAACTTATCTCGATAACCCGGATATACGCCAGGAGGATGATGAAGTATCAGGCAATCATTTTGCTCCCCGCCTCTTATAGTATACATACATGAATTTAAGATGCACGAGGGAGTGCAGGGGAAATTTCAATTTTATCGAATGGACTTCCGGGAGTGTGCGCTGGAGTTGCATATCCTAATTCCTCCAAATCCCTTTCACCATCGAACGACCAGACGTACGGCGACGCGCCGCCGATACATGATGGATATTCCACTCATACGCACAAAATGTAAAGCACTACATTCATCTTGTGTACAGCTAAGGAGTGGAATACCCTGCCTGAGTCTGTGATTCCAAAAAGCTATGACCTTAAAGTCTGCAGTGAATAGGTTGCACTAGATGCAGCATTCTCCACCATCGATGAAGGTCAAGGTGAGGTATTATTCCAATGCGGGCCTACTATTTATAGGAAATAACCTACTGTGTTATGGCTGGAATGGCAAAAACTACAAAACTAAAGGGGTAGACAAAAGCGTACAGAGAATTCGGTATCTTAAAAAATCGCACTCAAAGGATCACAGCACTATAAAGCGTTTTGTCTATTCCTAGAAACAAAAATATCATACTGAGTACCATGTATGTTAGATACTTTAAAATGTTAATTCCAATTTCCATTTAAATCATTCACTTACCATCCATAAGAATTCAAGAGAGAGTAGGCAGAGGTACAACTTGCAACAGTCAGTACAATGATTGGGTCATTACAATGCCCGATGCACTCTCGGTTGCAGACAAGAGGTTGGAAAACGCAGAATAACCAATAACCTAGTTGATCTGCAGCTTTGTTGCAACAAAGATGGCATACTTTTTTATATAAGGTACAGTCCGAGACAAAAGTAGCTCAAAACATTCACACAGAATACCTTAGCTCTTAAACCTTTGATAAACACGATATGAAATATACTAAGTAGCTTAAAATATAATAAGCCGTTTTGGTGCGCTATCCTTGAAAAAATGACTCACATATTTTCTGCCCGCGACTTCGGCTACCTGAACGTCACATCACAATTGAGCCGAGAGACAAATGAAAAATGTAATTTAACGGGATAAAAGGCTATCTCTGTGCCAAAAATAATTTAAATCAGTTCAGTCGACCTTGGGTGAAATTTGAAGAAATTAAGGATAAGCAACATTTGAACACCCAAACATACAAACTTTCGCTATTAAATTTATAGTTTTTAAGTGTAGCCATTAAAGAAATTGTAAAATCGAACTAAACAGGCATGACTATTGAAGTATCTAACTGTATCTACAGTACAGTTAGAACAATAAGATTATTATCATACCACGAGCATTTATTGGTACAATGTATAATAAAACCTATGTAGTACATCTCACAAAAGCCACAAAACAAAATGAAAACCTATCATTCGCACCCAGAGCGCTCCCTCTAACAGAAACCCATTTAAATTCCACCCCCAACAGACAGAGCGAGATTAACGGAAAGGGGGGTAGCCTCCTCACAGAGGGTGGACTTCACCACGATCAATACAGGCTTCTAATCTCACTGGTCTTGCGTCCTTGTCGCTCACGAGATGCGGATGAACTACGCGTATTCTGTGCGTAATTTTCAAACTTATTGCCCTAAAAATAAGAAATGTTTTTCTATGCTTAAAGCGTATATATTGGTAATCTTTTAGGTATATGCTAGGCGGGGAGAAATGGCGTTTGTGAAGATGGAGTATAGTCGGAAATTAAAACGTTATATAGCCGATATAACTAAGTTGACTTATTTTTCTTTTAAATATATGAACGCAATGAGTTTGCCTATTAAAAGTAGGTCTACGATATTTCTTTGTACAAGGTAAGGGAAAAACTTGTGCGGTTTAAAAAGCCAATTAACTTCGCATAAAGACACGAAATCTTAACCAGGTTTCACTTATTAAACTAGGCGTTTCTGCAATGGATTTGATAGGAATGAAATATAGCTCATTCAGGACTTTAAGCCTTGAGTCCACGGTTCTTATGTTCTTTAATCTCTCGTTTTACGTTATTTAGCATCTAAGCTCTAATCTCCTCTAAAAGCCAACTGATTGGAGCCACGGACGACGCTCTGGCGCTGGTTTTCCTCTCAGGGTTGGGAGGTCAGACGGCAGTCGCTTTCATAAAAGCCGCATAAGCTAAAACTTGTTTCCTATGTTGCTGCACTTTTAAATCTAATCCTAACATTTTTTCTCTACTATTGATGCTAACAAAAGTTAGCTAAGTACTCGATGTTAAAGGTGTAAACCCTCGCGATACAACTATTTCTTCCTCCCCTAGGAGCTTGGACACGGAAACATAACACTATGCAAGTAAAGTTTCCTATGGCTCAAAATTTAAATGGGAAATTTAGAACTTGGTCATATCCTAACTGCTAAACGAATCTAACTAGGCGGAGGATGTGGTTTCCTGTACGTACTTTCCCAGCACGTGGATCAACATTTTATGTAAATTAAAATTATTTTATAAAATTATTACCTGCCTCCTGAAGCGATGCTAAGAGAAGGAGGTTAAGACCTATTGACTCAATTATTAATGATACATTTTTATGACAAAGTATGTGAGCCTAGATCCGATGACGTGTCTGTATTCGTCTGGAACGTTTAAGAAGAAACCACAAAAAAATTGTATACCGCAGACTAATATTTTTTTCCTCATTACAAACGCGCATTAATGTTTTGTGTTTATTTGCTGATTCAATTTAATGAAATTATTAGTTGTATTAAGTTTGCTCGTAGCGCATTCATTTTGATCCTTACAGTGATAGTCCCGGTTACATGTAAAGCTTGTTCTTTAAAGCCCGGGGGCCCGCTCTTCTAATCGTTTTATTGTTGGCTTTCAATAATAATTATAATGTGTATTCGGCAATTATTGTTCCGATAGTTGTATCGGTTCACGGACTGATTGCCAAGAGCCTCGATCAACATCTCAAGAGGCTCGCGTTAGGCAGCTGGGTCAAGGGCTTATTACGGCTTACGTATTGTGAGGAGATTCCTCTCTCTGGAGCCCTAACCACCGGTAGCTTCGTCCCTGTACCCGATGCCGGTGAGCCACTATTTTTTATATTTTTAAATATATTTGTTTTTTTTTTATATAGAATCTATTTAAAAATTTAATTGATATGTATTTTAAATGTAATAAAGGAATTAATAATAATAAACATTTATTTTCAGATTTGCTTCCATAAATTTGTTAGTATCAAAATAACTTACGACTAATGTTAGTAATATTGAAATAATGAAACTTTCATTCAAACCCACAACGTTCATTCACGAGATTTGGTGGGTCACTCCGAACCAGGACGATCTCTACTTGACTGCATGCAATTATATCCATCGCCCTAGGATCAGAGAGTCCCACCTATCAGCTAGCGCTTCGGAGCGACTGCCATCTGTCGCCCCAACCCCGAGAGGAGAGGAATCCGTAGGAGAACGGACCCCGGGTACAAGATAATTTGGATCCAACCGAGATGAATACGGAGATCTGAAGACGTTAATAACTTTCGTAAATTACAAATGAAATCAAATATATCAAATATATGAATGAAATGAGAATTAGGAGAGCGGACTCCGGGCCCCAAAGTGCAAGCTTTGGATGCAACCGGGATTGGTGCGCGGATGATGAAGAAGAGTGTTCACCTATTGGGCGAAATTCTACTTACATCATTATTGAATATTTGCGATCGGCTTTCACGAAATCGGTTAACAAACAGCGGAGAAAACGTACGGAACTGTTTTATCGTCGTCTATTTATATATTAGACTAGCTGATGGTCAGCAGATGAGGTCGGTTATCGCTTTTTGGTCATATCTAAAGTTCTTCTTAACCCATTGCTATCAAACATACGGCAGATTTTAAGCCCAACTAAGACCTATCTAATAGAAAAACGGCATCTAAATCCGTTTAGTAGTTTTTGCGTCTATCGCGAACAAACAGACAAAAATTAAAAAAAAAAATGTGTTCAGAATCCTTTATTTAACATATTTTTTTCTTAAATATCTCCAATGTACAGACACAAATTATTAACAATTTTATAGTAGTACATATAGATAGATGTATTTAAAGACTACGCTTCCTATATGTGACTAATATAGACTATATAGGTATATCTATATACTGTCCCACATACATTACAAACCTATTACACATCGTTATGTGCTATACTGAGATTAAGAACTGATATAATGTTCACTTATCTTGTGCAATTGATAACATCCCATTCCATACTCAAGTAAATCCCCGAAACCACTCCTTTGATTTAATCTGAACTACGTGTGAATCTGTTCTGTGCCTATTCGATTTCATGATACGAACTGTCAATTATAGTATACGTTTTCTGTAATCTGTAGTTTTTTTTTTTTGTTTCGTGCGGAAATCCCTTCGGATACCCCCCCGCCGGCCAGCGGGGGCGGTTATGTCGGGTTTGAACCTACTAAAACCGCACGTCGTCTCGGGTCTTCAGACGCCGGGGTGTAAGGTTACCCGTAGAGCATATCCCTCGCACCGCGACTGACCCTGGGCCATCTCACCACTAAGAGCATCGCTCATCCTGTCTCCTCTGAAAGCAGAGGAGTACGGAGAGCGATGTGTTCCCGCCTCGTTGGGTATTATTATTATGATATTTCTGTGTAATTGATGAAATTTTCAGGATAATTAGGACTGAGCCCCGTGGATCGCGGGGTAAACCATGAATGTAGCCAGGAGGGGGGGGGGGGGAGGGAAATCACACTAATATTTTAAATGTATTGTAAAAGTTTTTCAAGATGTTTGAATGTTTGTTACTCAGTCTTATTCAAACGGCTGAACGTATCTGGCTGAAATTTGATACAGGGGTTATATTCTGGAATAACAAGTGCCTTATATCCCTAGAATAGGTTCCGTGGGATCGGGAACGATGATATACACGACGGATATACACGACTATAGTCGTGTTAGTGATGACCGGGTTAAACCCAAGATCGGGTGGACCGATTTTCATGATTCTTGATTTTTTTTATTTGTCCCCGTCTATACTGTCTATACTGTGCCTTTTTGTAGTTTTTTTTTTGCGGCAATCGCCACAGATAACAATGGTGATTTCCGCCGGCCAGTGGGGGTGGTTATATCGGACTCGAACCAACCAAAACCTCACTTAGTCTCGGGTCTTAAATGCCGGGTTGCAATGAGGCATTCACGAAATAAATTCAGCTGATAAGGTAACCAACATAGCGGAACGAAGTTTGCCGGGTCAGCAAGTAGTCAATAAACGCTAACCACAGAGGCAGCCATATATTCTAAACTAACAATTGACTCATTATACTTTCTTATAAGGCTTAGAGCTGCCTCGGAGGTAAGCTTTAGGTATTTGGCTTTGTAATTTACGGATTAAGGAAATAATCACCTTTAGAAATATTTGAGAAATTTATCACAAACATTTTCTTGTACATGTATTTATAATGTTTAGCAATATGAATCATCTTCTTGGGTTTATAATGTCTCACCAAGATTTGGTATGTTGACTCCACATTTGGTATGTTGGTTTTAAAAATCCATAAAACCTATGTCAGGCCCTTGTTGGAGTATGCGTTCCAGGTGTGGAGCCCGTATTTTGTGAAGGATATAGACCTACTGGAAAAAGTGCAACGTAAATTTACTAAGCTGCCCAGACAACTGAAAGGCTTGTCTTATGAGGAGAGATTAACTAAACTGAAACTTACTACCCTTAAAGAACGCAGAGAGCGTGGAGACTTAATAGAAACATTTAAAATCCTGAACGGCCACTATGACATACAGACGTTTGACAAAATATTTCAACCCACACAAAACCCACGTTTAAGGGGCCACAATTTCAAACTTTCCAAGACGAGAGCAAATAACAATCCAAGAAAGCACTTTTTGAGCAACAGGGTGGTGGAGGCTTGGAACAAATTGCCAGAAGATGTTGTAAATGCTAAATCCACAAACCAATTTAAAAACAAACTTTATAAACTTATAACTGATAAAAAAACCAACAATGGATAACTGGATACAGGCAACTAACAGTTGTCTCAACTGCCTGCCTGCTATTAAATAATAATAATAAAATAATAAGATCTTCGGGGCCAAAACTAATCTTACCTGAAAGCTAGTAGGTACACCTGCTGATTGATGGACGGAACTCTGGCGCAGGTTATCCTCTCGGATTTGGATGTCAGTGGAAAGGAGGAGTAGGTAAACAGGCCCCGGGCTCCAAAATCAAAGATTTGGATGCAATCGGGACTGGCGCTTGGATGAAGAAGAAGGAGATCCAACACGACTGTTGGCATACGTGTGTCGGTGTGGTCGCAAAGTCCTTAGTTCAATTACCGTATGGAACAGAACTGCATTTCCACGAGACGGTTACGTGGATTAATCTCCTGTATTGGGTAGACGTGTACAGTGTACAGTACATTACCCGGTTTAGTCTGGCTAACATCGAATTGTTACGGTTTGTAGAGCAGTGAAGCCGTTTGTATTTAATGAAATATTGCTTCGGTTTTAACTACTTTAAAAATATATCAAGCTGTAGACATGTACGATAGAGAGAACGCTCATTCTCTATCTTCTGAGCCTTTTCCCAGGTCAATTGGGGCTGGTCTTTCAGTCTAACTACAGCCAAACTTCAATATTTTCCGTCAAGCTATTACCATCTGACCTCTACAACCCACTAGCAATACCGAATTTCTGTAGTTAGACCATGTATCCGACTATTCTGAAGGCTCTTGTACCAAAGAGTTCGATAGTCAGCAATTTAATTTCCCTCCATTTCTTTACATTTCAGAAGTATCTACAATCTACAAAGCATCACGTCTCAACAAAACGCACAAAGAAAGTGCCGAGGGGTGAACTCGAAGGCTCGAATATTAATTATCGCTGCCACCCCACCCTCAGTGGGGGTTTAAAGGGGGACACTGGGACTTAGCGCCTGGTACCAATACTCCTAGTACAGGAGATGGGATTCATATTACTTACGTACCTATTTAGTATGTTGTGATCTGTGTAAACAATTATATATTTCTTTAATTGTAAATGATGACAATACTCATAGAAACGTCCAATTTAAATTAATGATTGATTTTCCGTATCTCTAAATGATTTTATTTATCTTTTCATTTCTAAATGAATCCATTTATTGATAATTGAAAATGTTCTCATGCATTCATAGGAACTAAACAATATAATCTATCTCTGTGCCAAAATTCATACATATTCTTTCAGCCGTTTTGGCGCGATTGAGTAACAAATATTATAATAGTAGTAAGACACATTACACTTATTATATACAGTATACAAACATACTCACGCCTTTTTCCTTCCGGGGAAGGCGAAGGCAACAGCCCGTCATCTGCTTCTTTCCTTATACACTTCATGAGCTTCCTCTACTGTCATTAAACCTTTCATGCTGCAAACGTTATATATCTTTTAGTATTTTTTTTAAGAATTGCTAGAAGTATAGCATTAGTTGTAGCCAAATAATAACCCGTTCTCAAAAGGTTAAACGAAACTGATATCGCAACCGACACGTTACCAATTCTAAGTAAAAGTATTTAGCTGAGATAGGATACCGCATTGTCTACAAAACCAAAGCAAGCCAACCTTAGCCGGACTGTCACTTTCCGATGTATCAAATAAAAATGCCGGGATAGACTGCGGTCTATGCAGTCTATGATTTCTTACAGACAACCTCACAGATTATATTGACTACCTACCTACCTACGACTCTAGAGTACAATGATTTGTTAAATTACTATTTCTAACATTTATTTCATACAAAAATGTTTAACAAAAGCGACGGAAATATCGATGAACATACAAATAAAAGATACTGACGAACATAGCACCTCTTCCATTTTGACTTCGGTTATAAAATTAAACCGACTTCTTTTCATCTAATACAGCAAGTGAATTATTTTTTAGTACCTACTCTTCTATCTTATCATACTCGCATTTGTGTTTTAAGACTACTAGCTCCGCGACTTTCGTGAGATTTGGAATACAAAGCGCGGGACAAAAGCCACCGCGAACAAAGAGGTGTTTGATGGCGTGCCTGATGCCTCTAGGCGTCTGATGGTTGAGGTGAAATAGCAATCTGCCAGTATATATCGCTGAATATCGCCATTTTACCTTTAAGTATTTTTATGGTAGGAAGATAGTGGCGTCAAATATTTTTAATGTATCTTATGGCTTGAAGCAATTCACCTGCCTCGGAGAGCATGTTTAGCCGTAGGTCCCGGTTGTCATACGAACATCTAACCACATTACTTCGATATTGCCAGTGGGCTGTGAAAGTCAGGTGGCAGGCTCTTCATGTACAATATCGAAGTTCCACCGTTCCGTAGTTAGACTGAAAGCCGACCCCCTAATGTGGTAAAATGCTCGGAGGATCCTGAGGAAGATAGTAGCTTAAATATTTTTTTAAAGTATCTAATCACTTAAAGGGACTCTCGCCTTCGAAGCACTGTAGACTCGTGACTCTTGAGTCATCTTCCTAATCTTAGCGTCCAAGCTTGCCCTTAGGAGACCGGGCTGTGCTACCTTTTCCCTTTCACAATTTTATTTACTTATTTTGGCTTTTACGTGAGCAACTACTGTCTGCCATGAAATATGGCAGCTGCACTTATAGTTAACGAAATCTGGGCGTGTCACTATTCTTCTTGCAATTTTCCTCTATTTACAAGACACTTCAACGTAGGTACATAAGGGACCCCTTTTCATCTCAGAGTTCCATCATCTATGTACCCTCACTTCCCTCTCTACCAATAGGAGTTTTCATTCAATCTTAAATAATCATTCTAGCAAGAGATACAATTTTGCTCCCTACTTACACATCTGCAAGCCAATCTCGATTTAAAACACCTTAAAATCCTGTCCAATAAGGTTTCGAATCAATTTGTGTTTCCAGCTGTCGCTTAAGTTCTTTAAAGAATTATGTTAGAACGAGATCGATTCTCTTAAAATAGAGTATCATTTTTAAAACCCGTGCTTAACTAAAAGCAGTAGAGTATAATTTCGAATGTATACAAAGAATCTATAGAACAATTTAATATGGAACGAGTAAAGATGGTTCTCCAGGGAAAAACCGTAACAGTCGCAAGGGATTTTCTCCCTTAAGGTAATGAAACTACAAAGATAATGAAGTCGTTTTGGTGTGAAGTGGTGTAAGTTATGACTTTATTATGTCGGGACGGTTAAACAGATCGATTTGCTCTGGATACGGGGTAGAGAGCTATAGGTAGTGAAAATGTATGTGAGGTGTCTGTACGTTGGGGTTTCCGCGTATTTTCCTATTAGGTTTCTTGGAATATGATATTGTACTGCGGCATTTTGGCTTTGTAGAATTTTGTGATGTTATTTTCATTCTTCGCGTGCATCGCAGTTAGAAAAATATTAAATGTAACTTAAATTCTATATAAAAATGACTTTGAGTGTATTTTGAGGATGTTAGCATCACTGAAAATTTGAAAGCGGTTCAGTGGAAAATGAGGATTTGTGAGGAATATTGGTAGATTCAGAAATCGTGAGTTCAACTCCCGCACAGTGTAAATATTTGTGTCCATGAAAATGTATATTTCCATTGGTCTGGGTGTTACTCTGTATGTATTTATAATAAAAAATATATCTAAGTATATTTATTCGCATTTCAGAACCCATATCAGCAAGCAACTCAAATATATTAATTTCTAGAGTTCCTTGGTGAATCGTTTGAACACGAATATTGCCTAACAACTAATTATGAATTCGATATCTAAATACTGTCCACTAACCAAATGTCTATAAAGGGATTTGCCATTGTGCTTTCGTTCTTATAGATTTTAATGTAATTACTTGTTACTGATTCTGAAACAAAATACCTTCGAACAAAGAAATGTCTCAGAAAATCAAAACAGAAAAAAAATAGCTTGACAACAAAGCATTCATCATAATTCTCGCTGTAGGCGCGGCGGTAGGTCGGCGGCGGTCGGCGGGCGAGATGTTGGGCGTCACTCACACTACTGCGTTCACACACCGATTTTCCACGCACACCGACAAGAATTAGACATAATGATACTGTAGATTTGTGTATGTGTGTGTGTGTGTAAACTTCTAATAGGAGTATTGGCGTAATAATGACATGAATACTTGTACTGTATTAATATGTTAAAAAAAGTGAATCGCTTAAGCAACCTCTATAAATGGAAATAAATCGCTAAATTTGCGAATGTATATAAATGCAGAACCAAGGATGTACAGGGCTCTAACAACATCCTTGGGCTCAAGCAAACCTCACCTGCAAGTTGGTGCACCTGCTAAATTACGGAAGAGGCTCTGGGGCAAGTTTTCCTGTCAGCGTTGGGACGGGCAGACGACAGTCGGTCCGTGAAAATTTGACATTACAAACAAAAGCAATAAGCGGACCTTGCAAACTTTGGATGCAACTGGTATATCGTTGTGGAGATGATGATAATAAATGTAGAAGCTTCTGCTCTTGATGTTCATAAGTGTTACTTTTGAACTTGATGAAATTAAAGAGTTTGATTTGATTTATATATTCCGTATACGCCCTACGAGTTTCAACCGCTAACAAAAATCCTTATTCGACCTAAATTTTTATCTTTTTTCGAATCGAAACTAGTTAGTTTAATAGTTTTATAAATAAATACACATATTCCAACCTTTTTTTTCCTTGTGCGGAATTCCTCTCACCTCCCTCCCCCCCGTTGCCACGGCCTGCTTCTGCTTCTGCCGGGGATAGTTGACCTTCTGGCAAATCCTCCCTTGGAGCTAGGAACGGTGTATCAAACAAACAATAACCTAGTAAAACAAACCATAAGAGTGTATGTGCGGACGTTTCTAGGGAACACCGGAACCCGCATGAGCAGGCGCGGCCCTGACTCACCTTATCTATAGTCTAGAGCTCATTCTGCAATTATCAGAACATTGAGTACCTATGAGCTGTTTTCCTTATGATCTCTTTGTGATGAAAATTAGGGGAAAAATAAGCCACCTATATCAATATCTTCTATACTGATATTGACGGAAGTTTAGGTGAATGTTACACATTGAAATAAAACTATTTTTAACGGATTCTATCGCGTCTCCCCGTGACCATGGCTGCTGAAAAGCAACCGAAACGTCGGGATCAATGTAAAATATAAAATAACATCAAATAAAGCGCGATAGAATCCGTTAAAAAGAGTTTTATTTCAATCTTCTATACTGTTATTCAGTGTCACATGCTGTAAATACACATGTTGCTCCGACCACAAATCCATCATCCCTAGCGTTGTTCCCGGTACCATCTGAGACTTTCACTTCAGACCCCGGGGTCCGCTTAGTTCTTCTGCTCTTTTTTGTTTAGCTTATACGGTTTTTTATTTGATTTTTCTTGGCTTTTACTAGAGCAACTGCCATTTGACCTTCCAACCCGGAGAGGAGAGCCTGTGCCAGAGACTCGTCCGTCAATCAGCAGTTGTACTGGCTTGCCGGCTTTTAGGAATACTAGTATCCGAAATTACTAATATTGTCGTTTAACCCCTGTAGTTAAGCTAAATTACTTGTAATAGGTGTGGGGTCATGTCTGTGGCACAGGGATCCAATGGTTTGCCATCTCTATCAGCATCTTTCGGTCTGACAGACCAATGGGTTTTATTATTTGACGTGAGTATAGAAAGGGTTGAACGCCTACGAACAGTAAACATCATTAGGTCTGACAAACAAATGCGCGGGTATATTTATATGTTTTTAGGGTTCCGTTGCCAAATGGCAAAAAACGGAACCCTTATAGATTCGTCATGTCTGTTTGTCTGTCCGTCCGTATGTCACAGCCACTTTTCTCCGAAAGTATAAGAACTATGCTGTTGAAACTTGGTAAGTAGATGTATTCTGTGAACCGCATTAAGATTTTCACAAAAATAGAAAAAAAAACAATAAGTTTTGGGGGTTCCCCATACTTAGAACTGAAACTCAAAATTTTTTTTTTGTCAAACCTATACGTGTGGGGTATCAATGGATAGGTCTTCAAAAATGATATTGAGGTTTCTAAAATAATTTTTTTCTGAACTGAATAGTTTGCGTGAGAGACACTTCCAAAGTGGTAAAAAGTGTGACCCCCCCCTGTAATTTCTAAAATAAGAGAGTCATAAAACTAAAAAAAATATATGATGTACATTACCATATAAACTTCCACCGATAATTGGTTTGAACCAGATCTAGTGAGTAGTTTTTTTTTAATACGTCCTAAATCTTAAACTGCACTTTACCTTTCAGTTAAACAACTCAAATATAAAAATTTTACTTGCTGCTACGGAACCCTTCATGGGCGAGTCCGACTCGCACTTGGCCGGTTTTTTCACTATTTGGAGTTATGTGTAGTTAAAAAAAGTGTTAACAGGTTATTACGTTTTTTTGTTTCAATGAAATCCAGTAGCTTATAGGCTATGTCCACGTATCCACCACTGAACAGCGGGAAAAGGTGCCAAAGCTTAAATTTCTTCATATTTTTAAGTTTTCTAGTGAGGCAATAGAGTGAAAATAGATATAGAATAACTCAACCGTTATCAGTAGATGAGTGCTAGGATGCTCTTCCACGTTCCACACCTGTGCTCACCTTATCGGTAACGTAATGTTACTTGTGTATGTATCATGTAGGTACTGACTCAATATTGGAATACAACTAGCATTCTTTATAAATATAAATAAACAATCGAAAATATTCTATACAGCTCTATCTTATTTTACTGGTGGTAGAAATTTGATGACACAAATTCGTCACAAAATTCGGCCGGGTGGTGTACCACCGTGCACGATTGTGAAAAACCCTCCATAGTAATCGGTTTGATTGCGTTCAGGGGTCAGCAAGTGCATAGCCGGGCAGGGGGATTGTGATCGCAGCACTAGTGGGACCGGTGGGTGTCACGCGGTGCTGCGACGACAATCCTCTTCTGATGAGGCCGTCAAGCTGAGTGCCACCATTGTTAACATGGTACGTGTATGTGATGGTGATCCTCTTTCCTGAGACTTTACCTTCAGCTTACCATCAGGCGAGGTGAAGTCAAATTGACGTGTCCTAAATATAAAAAAAACACATCTGGATTCAAGGTAAGTATGGCTTAACTAGCTTGAGTTAAGAGTTCTAGAATGCGAAAAAAGATACTTAGATACATTTTCTTTTGTAAATACACACATAATATATATAGAAACACCCAGACCAATACAAACAGACATATTAATGCATATAAATATTTGCGCTGAGCGGGAATCGAACCCGCGACCTCCGACTTAGCAGTCGAACGCACTACTGCTACGCCACAGAGGTTATGAGAGTGGTATTCAGGTGGGAGAGAAAATACTCACCAGATCTTATCTCTACTCGTGACTACTGTCATTCTGTCGTATAATGGTCAATGCAGATCTGATGGAAAAATCTTAGAGCACTTTTTGATTGGTAATTAAATATCATTCTTATTATATTTAGACAAAGCGATAATCACCGTCACAACATTAGTCCCGGTTACATCCGAAGCTCGCACTTTTCTCTCCTACTCTGCCTTTTGATTTGGCTTTTCTTGACTTTTACAAGAGCAACTGCCATTTGACCTATCGACCCCGAGAGGAAAGCCTGCGCCAGAGCTCCGTCCGGTAGTTAGCACTTGAGGTTGACTTGGGTCCCGAAGATCTTAGTGAGGTCTCATATACCCATCATTATTTTTTTTCTTCTTCATCATCACTTTATATTATGGCTATTCTACGTTTGATTTTGTTATATACTACATTTCAGCTCCCTTATTTCCGTAAAGAGTATTTCGGAAAGAACAATGAACTCATGATTTTAACCCTATTAATATAACTTGCGTGTTTTAAAATTTTACAGCCTGTGGTTTTCAAAATGGAGGTGATATATTTCATAGTTGTACGTTAAAATTATTCAAATAGTAAAGACTAACATTGTTTTTGTAACTCGCACAGCTCTCTAGGGATGGTTACGGGCGGTAAGGAGGTGTAATGACATATGATCACGCGATAGTTTTAAAAGGAAATGAGTAAGAAAGTTTTTAATTTTATTGACATTAACTTCTATGTATGCTAGACGAGCTGTTTAGAACAAAAATTGTGTCACAATTCCTGAGTGAGGCAGGTAGTAAGTAGGTTAAGGAATTCATGAATTTTGACACCTATCTGTAAAAGCATATTGCACATTGTCCGCGATCAATTAGTGGTCTTTCGACATACCAAATTTTGCTCCGTAATAGACTGGCTGGTCTATCTAGTAGTACCTATACATAGACGTAATTATTAGATTTAAGTTTATTAAGCACAGAAAAAGGTACCTTTTGTCTTTACCTTATTTGAAATCAGTTGACCTTACCATCCGAAGTTTATAATTAAAGTTATGGGCAATAGGTAGGTACCATGTAACGCATTTAGCCCTTTCCATTTATGCCAAGACTTTTATTTCAGAGGCTACAATTAAAAAGAAATACTCTGTAGTATTTAGTACGGATTAGATGTTCTTTTTTCTTCGTGCGGAAATCCCCTCAAATACCCCCGTGCCGGTCAGCGGGGGCGGTTATGTTGGGCTTGAACCGACTATAACCGCACGCCGTCTCGGGTCTTCAGACGCTGGGGTGTAAGGTTGCCCATAGGGCATTTCCCTCGCACCCTGGCTGACTAGTACAATGTTTAGTTTTCTTTACATAAATCTGATTTTTTATATTAACCTTAGCTCGGGATTTCAGGCCACGGTCCGAGCATAATCAACTCTCATACCACGCAATAAAATATGTAATTGACTGCACGTTCTAGCCGCGACGCAGGCAAGATATTTACAGACACGCATTGATGTGGAAACTCACCTTATCGCTCTCTAGAGTCGTTATTTCTTTAACCTTCGTATACCCTTGCGTTGGTCTGTCAGACCGACGATATACGTTTGACTTATTTTTCTTTAATGGAAAACGCTGGTATTTGTGTTCTACGGTAACTGCGTAGTTTGTGTCTGACTTCAAAACAGTACTACGCGACCGATCTTGGCGTTGGTTTCGGTTGCATTCGAGCCTTTGATTTTGCTTGTATGGGTCTGATCTCCCAACCCCGAGAGGAAAGCCTGCGCCAGAGTCTCTTCCGTCGATCAGTAGGTGTCCGATCTTAAAAGTGAGATAAGCTTGGCCCCGAAGGTTGATAGGGCCCCGCACTCCCATTTTAGGAATATTAGTACCCGAAGTTTCTAATATTGTCGTTTAATCCTCTAGCTAAGCTAAGTTACTTGTGCTAACTGTGGGTTCATGTCCATGGTACAGGGGGGTAATTAAATGGTTGGCCATCTCTATCAGCATCTGTCGGTCTGACAGATCAATGTGCGGGTATAGGTACATGTTTCACTATTTGACGTGAGTATAGACAGGGTTAAACGCCTTCAAAAAGTAAGCCTTCTGTGTGTGAGTTGTTACTGTACATAGTTACTGTTATTTAACTGGCGAAACTCCATAGGGGTCCTGATAACTGTTAGTGGAACTTAAAAAATACATTTCTTTTCATATCCTTTTGCGTGTTTTTGGTAGGTAGTGGGTACAAACTCGGGTATAATTAAATTAAAGTTTGATTGCATGAATGGCGCTATAAAACTGACTGCTTTACCAACGTACACGTGGCGAATGTTATCGATTCCATTCTTACCAGAGACAATGATCGGTATGATTCAGAAATCATTATCCGAGTGGGTGTGCTTTGTACCTATTGATTGTATGTTTAATAATTATCCGCGTCATAAGCCTAATATCCACGGTATTTATCGAAAAGAAGTTAATCCTGTCAATAAATGTTCATAAACGTTACTTTGTTACCTATTTTTCGATATTTCACGATAGCCGAGCGCCAATCCCGGTTACATCCATAGCTTGCACCTTGGATCATGAGGTCCACTCTTCCATTCCTCTTACAGTTCTTTTAAAAGAGCGACAGCTATCCGATACATAATTATGAGAGGAAAACCTCCGCCAGATCCCCGTTCATCAACCAGATTCGGTTAGCTTTGGTTACTTGTTTGCTACTGCAGTAGTATAAAAAAAACTAAAGGTATAAGCGCTACGATCGTGACTTGCATAAGTTGTATGGAGTTAAAAATAAAATGATTCTCCAATCTAATCAAAATTAACATAATGATTGTGACCAATTTGCGTCAGTTTTCTTTAAAAAAAAATATCTCATGATGATGTCAGTGGAAATATATTTTATCTGTATTCATTGTAAGTTGAATTCAAGTACGACTTGAAGATATATTACCTTATAAATATTTTTTATACCACTCAGGTGGCAGACAAGCTCACGGCCCACCTGGTGGGAAGCGGTTACCGCGGCCTATGGACGTGTGCAACACCAGGGGCGTCACACTCGCGCTGCCGACCCTGTAAAAACCTTCTAATACCCTTCTTGAAGAATCCCATATTGTAGTCGCTTGGGAAAACCATAGCAGGGAGATCATTCCACAGCCTGAGGGTGCGCGGAATAAAGTGCCTTTCATACCTAACTGTACGCACCGTTTCCGGTCGCAACGTGTGAGGATGAATTCCCTGTCTATGGCGAGCAGTGCGTTGATAGAACCACACACCCCATTATAAAGGCGGTAGAAAACGCACAGGGAGGCGAAAGCTTTCTTTTTTCTTCTTCATCCCAGCACCAATTTGAGTTACATCCAGAGTTTGCACTTTGGAGGCGGGGGTCCACTCTCCTAAGTATTCCTCCTTTCCGTAATTTACTTTTGAAGGAACAACTGACGTCTGACTGTTCAACTCCGAGAGGGAAGACTGCGCCAAAACGAATACCACCCAGATGAATAGCAAAATAGAGATATTCATGTCTACAAATATTTGCGCTAAGTGGCAATCGAATCCGCGACCTCTGACTTAGAATCAACAATGTATCGAATATACGTATAAAATTCTACGACTTAGTATTCCGTGATTATAAAAACATCCATATCATTAAAAAAAATTATATAATGCTAAATCTGGTTTTATATAATTAAAAACAAAATGGATTTGAAAAAAGTGATAACAGTTGCAAATTTATCTAAAAGCAGGTGCAAAACTTCTTCACGATAAGTACTATCAGTTCATCAATATCAAATGAAAAAGCTATCACTGTTCAGCCCACTTGTAGACTATCTCTAAATTTCAGGTCAATTTATCAGTTATTTTGGACTAAGATTGCGAATTGCGTGTCCATATTCTGTTCTCATATTTGTACAGCGATAGTGTTTATCTGTACGATTTCTTGTAATACAAGAATTTGTTTTGAAGTGATATTCTGTATGTATTAGCTTAGATCAGAATGTTGAGATTTGGGGCGAAGGAAAGGATAAAGTAAGAAGATGTGTGACGAACGGGCCTCACGTGACGTTCTATCTGGTCATAAACGCAGATTCAAACACCAGCGATCAGCTTACGTCCGCCTTAGGTACATTTAAAGGGACTGGCCGTCAGTATGCACACTCTTTCCCTGCCATGCAGCGGAGGTGTGGACTGTATCTTTCGAACGAGGTCAGGGAAAGTATAAATACTCGTCCCTGTGCGTCTCTCTAAGCGAAAGGATAAACCGACCGCGAGCGGTACGGTTCCGAATTAGATTGAACAGGAACACCAGTAAATAAGACACAGAATTCGGTTGAATAATATGGCTTTAATAATGGCCCATCTGATCAGTGCAAAGTCTGAGTGTTATCTCGAAGACTATTGCTGGCGACTCGGCTAAGATGTCGCAATCGTTCAAAATGTTGTGCCAGCTTAAGTACTCTCGAACTTTACCATGACGAGGGCCGTCAAAATACGAACAAATTATACGGAAATTTACATTCATTTTTCACTATCTATTTTACAGTTTTTTACTTATATTTAACGAACTATGTACAAGAATTATAATGTGTAAATGCAACAAGATGGGTAGGGCGGTCACCCATCCCATGGTAAGGGTTTTTAATAGGTATTTACTATTGTTTACTAATTACAGCAGTTTACAATCGAAATTATGAGTGGCTGGGCTCTATCATGCGACGTTATTGGTCGATTACACAAATATTATACATCGTACGGTATTACATGGGTTGTTATGTGGTAGCCACTCACTGACTCTATATAATGCATAAACTTTACTTCACACAACAGCGCTTTTATGGCTGATTTTACTAATTTACTATACAGTGATTTTACATATTAAATTTCTTATATCTATTAACAAAAAAGGGGTGCTGCGACCGTCTCGTGCGTACGGTGGCTGTGTTGATTGAATGTCTAAGATCATTTTACTGTTTGTCACAAATCACTGGTTTTACGATTCACTAATTTTCAATTTCATTTATACGGATCACGAATCACTTTCACTAAGTGTCTGTCGCGAACATTTCTCCCGCCGTGCAGCAGAGTGAGGCGCGGCCGCTTGTGATGCTGCATTCCTCGGTGAGCGACATCACTTAGGCAGTGGCACGATCTTCTTAGTTGGGCGCTTGAGCACGCCCCCGGCTGTGCGCACCTCAACGGTCCGGACTTGACCGTCGGCGCCTGGGTAGACGGCGGTGACTCGGCCCCTTGGCCAAGTGTTGCGGGGCAGCTGACCGTCGGCGATCAAGACAGGATCGCCGACCTCGATGCGAGGGCCCGACCCATGGGGCTCCCGCCGGTGTTGCAGCTCGGGTAGGTACTCGCGCACCCATCTGCGCCAGAACATGTCGGCGAGCGCCTGAGCGCGTCGCCACTGCTTCTTGTGGTCGATGTCGGTAGAGTCGAACTCACCGAGCGATGAAAGTCGGGAGGAACCACCGAGTAGGATGTGGTTCGGGGTTATAGCCTCGTCGTCTTCGGGGCTCACGGAGACGTGTGTGAGGGGGCGGCTATTCACTGTGTATTCCACCTCACACAGCAAAGTGGAGAGCACCTCTTCATGGGGATGGCGCTCGTGTAGGACCGTAGTGAGTGCGGTCTTTACGCAGCGTACTAGACGCTCCCAGACACCCCCCATAAAGGGAGCAGCGGGGGTGATGAAGCGCCACACGATGCCTCGATGAGCGGCTTCGCGAGACAGAGCCTCGCGCATCTCGCGGTCGGCACCATGCATGTTGGTGCCATTGTCTGAGTATATCTCAGCAGGGCAGCCTCGGCGCGCGGCGAACCTCCGCAAAGCTAGGATTGCGGAGTCCGCGCTCAGGCTGGCGGCGACTTCCAGGTGGACTGCCCGGGAGGTCAGGCAGGTGAACAGCGCCACATAGCGCTTTTGGTGTTGCCTGCCGATAGTGACACTGAGCGGCCCGAAGTAATCGAGCCCAGTGTAGGTGAAAGGCCTGCGGTGGTGCGCAAGGCGTGTCTTCGGATGGTCACCAGTAGCTGGCTCAGGTGGCTGCACCTTCCTGATGCGGCACTGCAAGCATAGATGAAGGACCGACCTGGTCGTCGGCCGTAGGCGTAGTACCCAGTAATGTTGGCGTACCTCATTGATAACGGTTTCGGTACCACTGTGATGCAGTTTTCGATGCGTCCAGTCTATGTACAACTGTGTGATTGTGTGTCCTCCATCTAATATTGGTGGCCTTTTTACTGCTTCGGACACGTCTTGTGTTGCTGATATTCTGCTCGTTAACACGATTACTCCGTCTGCGAGCTCAACACGGAGTTTTCGGAGTCGACTGTCTAGAGGCACTTCCTGTTGATTTTTTAATCTTTCGATGTCCCTTTTAAATGCGGTGTTCTGTACGCATTTAACAAGCTGTAATTCGGCTTTGTGAAGGTATTCAGCGGTTAAAATTTTAAAATTCTGATTGGGTACAGTGTTCTGGGGTAACACTGGCCCTTTAGATACCTTTACTCGCCGAGCGGTGTGACGCCAATCGGGATCCTTTTCTCTGTTTTTGATCGTCCTTTTGTAGGCCACCTGTTGAGTCCGAGGTTTTCGGAGTGCGTCTATAAACTGTAGCACCCGGGCGGTGGTGCGTAGAAGCTTCTCCCAGCTGGAGAACCTGGTGACGTCAATTATTGAGGCACTTACGTCTGTTGCGGTGGTGACTCTCTCTTCGCCGGTGGCTTCGGTTAGTAGCGGCTTCTCGGTTGGCCAGTCTGTCGCATCCTTATATAGGAAGGCCGGCCCGTTGTACCACTCGTGATCGGATGTGAAATTAGCAGGTACATCGCGAGTGGCTGAGTCTGCTATGTTTGACTTTGACGGGAGCCATCTCCAGTCCTCGACCTTACTGCTATCTTCTATGGCGGCGATCCTGTGAGCTACAAAGGGTTTATAAATACGAGAGCCTTTCCTTAACCAAGTTAAAACTGTTTTGCTGTCAGACCAGTAGGTAATAGAGTCTGGCTGAATCCTGTGGCTCTCGGTGACGGCTGTAGCTAATCGAGTTCCCATCACCGCAGCTTGCAGCTCCAATCTAGGGATCGACGTGAGTTTTAATGGGGTCACCCTCGCCTTTGCCGTGACGAGACTGACTTTCACCTGTCCGTCATGGGTGACGGTCCGCCAGTAGATGGCTGCAGCGTAGGCTGCTTCGCTGGCATCCGAAAAAACATGCATCTGAATTGTATGACGATCGGTGTATCCCGGGTAGCACCTAGGTATCCTCACGAATTTGAGAGCTTGTAGATGGTCTGTCCATACGCTCCATTGGGCTGAAAGTTTCTCGTCTAGCGGTTCGTCCCAGTCTGTGCCTAGGCGCCATGCCTCCTGGAGAATCTGTTTGGCTCTCACGGTGACCGGTGATGCCAACCCGAGAGGGTCATACAACGACATAATTATTTTTAAAGCTTCCCTCTTGGTAGGCGACGTCTTGTTTACTAAGTTGTCAGGCAGTCTGGCTAGTTTTAAAACTTAGAGTGTCTGTCTGTGGGTCCCAGATCAGGCCGAGGATCTTCTCTTCCTGGGCCTTAGATGTGATATTTACACATTCAGTGTGGTTCGGACTGTTCTCTAATCGATCTTTCAGCTGTACAGAGTTAGAGACCCATTTTCGTAACTCGAACTTGGCCTTTCTGTGAATGTCACGTACCTGTGTGGTGATGCGTATCGCCTCTTCTATGTTTGGGAAGCTGTCAAGGTAGTCGTCCATATAATGATGGTTGACGATGGCGTTCACTGCTTCGGGATAGTCGTCTGAGTGCTGCTTCGCGTTCCAATTCTTCGCGAAGATCGCGGTGCAAGGTGAGCTGGCTGCGCCGAAGATGATAGATTTCATACGGTACTCATCTGGCGCTCCCTCCCGCCGGTTACCTCTCCATAGGTATCTTAGTGCGTCCCGATCTTCTGGACGCACCTGAACCTGCATAAACATCTCGGTGATGTCAGCTGACACGGCGATTTGGTGGCGACGGAAGCGCATCATGACACCTGGGAGTGACTGTAATAAGTCCGGGCCTGTTAGTAGGAAGTCGTTGAGAGACTTTCCTCCCGATTTGGCGGCAGCGTCGTGGACTATCCTTAGCTTGTCTGGCTTGCTAGGGTTGTGTACGTCGAAATGCGGTAAGTACCAGGTCTTACCTGGTCTGGCTGGCTTCGGAGCTTCCTCCGCATACCCTTTCTGTATGAGTAATTCAATCTGTTCGGTGTATTTCGATTTTAAATCTGAATTACGATCTAATTTTCGTTCTATGGAAGTTAGTCTGTTAACAGCGTTATTATAGCTGTCTGGCATAACGTCGTCGTCCTTCTTCCATAGAAGAGCGGTCTGTATGTGGCCATCGGTTAGTTGAACGGTATTGTTTTCTAAAATGTTCGCAGCTAACTGTTCCGGATCGGATTTCGGGCGACGCGGGTTGATTAGAAGTGATTCTATTGCGAAATATTCTTTTAATTGACGGTCAATGCTGTCGTCAACGGTTGAGAGTCGATTGATAAAATGTATACTGTGACCTAAGGCTCGGCTGTGGCTTCCATGCAGCACCCATCCTAGTGCTGTGAGCGAGGCAACTGGCTGTTGGCGAGGTCCCCTCTTGGTGTGGCTAGATATTAAAAGGTGCCAGTTGTCTTGGCCTATTAGTACCTTTGGGGTTCCTCCGGTGTAGACGAGCTGATCTTTGATATCTGCCAGATGTTCGCAGTCCTCAATGTCCGTCTCGCTGATGGTCTGTGACGAGAGTTGCAGCTTGGGCACGGTTCTCACCGTCAACGGGATGCTGGTACCATCGGGGTTGCCTATATAAACTTCGACTCTTCGTGAGTCCGGTAGATCGATCGCTGTATCCCCAATGGCCTTGATGGTAAACGGTTCAGTCTTACCTCGGGCTCCCAGTTCGGCAGCTATATCTCTATCTATGAGGGATATGGTAGATCCATCGTCAAGGAGAGCGTACGTCAATATCTCTCCCGCCGGTCCGGAGAGTTTGACTGGTGCTATCTTTAAAAAGGCTTGCTTACTTGATCGGATAAATGAACTAGCAACTGTCTCTTCTTGAGGTTTCTGTTTACTGTAATGAAGTAATCTGTGGTGAGAGGCCGGACAGTTGTCTACACCACACTTCCTGATCTGACATCTATGATCGCTATGGCGGAATTTAAGACAACGAAAACATAGTTTGTGTTTCTTCGCCAAGTCCCACCTCTTATCGGAGTTTCCTTTGATGAAGGTTTCACAGTTCGATGCGTAGTGCCCCTCAGAGTCGCATATCCTACACTTACGTGTGATCTTATCTTCGGTCTGTCGCTCAGTGGCCGTAAAGGCTCTCTGAGGGACACGACGATTCGGCTGGTTATCTCGGTTATCTCTGTTATCTCTGATAGTCTCGGCTGGTGCGAAGGCACTACAATAGCGGGCATATTCGGTTACGTACTCGCTGAACGAAGCTAAATCAGGAGTAGAGTTATACTTTTCGGTATACGTGCGATACCATTGCACACGGAGTGAATTAGGCAGCTTATCTGTGAGTATTCGTAGTAATTCGGCATTCATCAGATAATGGTTTTTCTTTAAAGCCTGAAGAGTGACGACGCTACTCCTTATACGACTGGCAAACGTACAGATGTCCTTAGGGGCTTCGGTACATCGCGGCAATGCTCTTAGTTTATCGGTTTCTGATTGAGCGATGGAGTCAGGTCGTCCGAATTGGAGCTCAAGTTCTCGGATAATATGCTCCGGCTGTGCATTTGCTATAAGTTCGGAACTAACAATTTCGTCTGAGTCTAGCTGTATTCTCGATGTCATTAAAATACATCTTAGTGGTGTCATATATTGCTTTGAATGACAGCCATTCGGTATGCGACCCGCCAAACACTGGTAAAGTCATTATGACCTTCGATGCCGATGGATACGAGGACGTAAATGAAGCCTCCATCGGTTTTCTATCAGCGAGCGCAGCTATAGCAGATGTAAGTTCGGTAATAAACGGTTTCAAATAATTCTCATTTGACTGTACGGTAAGTTCGGCTGTGCCCCCAACCCGGGGCACGTTAAAAGGCTCTTTCTGAGTCTCAATATAAGCGGTTGTACCCCCAACCCGGGGTACCAAAGGTGTCTCCTTTTGGAGCTCGTTAAATTCGGCTGTGCCCCCAACCCGGGGCACGATAGGAGTCTCTTTCTGAGGCTCAATATAAGCGGATGTACCCCCAACCCGGGGTACCATTGGTGCCTCCTTTTGGAGTTCATTTAATTCGGCTGTGCCCCCATCCCGGGGCACGATGGGAACCTCTTTCTGAGGCTCATCTTCGTGGGTCTCCTTCTGGAGGTGTCCACTTACGAAACGTGGTTCTAAGCCGAGTCGTGTCGAGGGCGCATCTTCTTGTAACCACGAACGAACATATTCGGACCTTGAATGGGCATCATCATCGTAATCAGTGTCTTCGGCTGACTCTTCAGCCCTGCGTAGTGCCACCTCAGCTAGTTGCAGTTTAATTTTTAGCATCTCCTCCTGAGCTTTCAATGCACGCTTGCGCGCCCTCGATTTACTATGTATAGTAGATCTGGATCTAATCGTCACGCATGGCTCACGGCTGAATGACTCAGAGGTACGTACTCCTTCTATGGGTTTCTGTTCAACTGGACGTAACGTACTGTCTGATCTATTCTCTTCCAGACACCACGGTTTCTTACTGATATCTGTTTGCGTCTTGGCGCTAGGGGGCCGTGGTGTACTGGTTGACGGTTGAGTCATGCACGATGGCGCGCTTACCTCGGATCCGACTGGTATTGAGGGTGAGCGTGGCGGCTGCTCATGGCGGAGGATCTCTTCTCGAGCCAGAGTCTTCACAGGCTGGCTTGGTTCTGAAGCTTTAGATCTGGTGGTCGGCATGTTGGCTGGCACTAATTCACACGACACTTAACACAGGTTCACTGATTCTGTAGTTTTTACTGTTTAACGCAGATTCACTTGATTCTATAGTTTACTGGTTAAAACTGGCTTATTTACTGGTGATAATACGGATATAAATCGCGCACACGTTACTGTATACTGTTTGACTATTTTGTCTTATAAGAACGGATATAGATACGCGGAACTGACTCTAATTACTGTTTTAAAAACACTGACTCTAATTAGACGAGAATTTAGACGCACGGGAAAAGCAGGCTGTCATGCGATACGTCCGGCTGGAAGCTATCCACAAGTGGACAGCAACGCTTTAATCCGGCTCGCAATGAACCACATAAATGTGGCCAGCAGGCTCTTAATCCGGCAACGAAGGACCAATAAATGTGACGAACGGGCCTCACGTGACGTTCTATCTGGTCATAAACGCAGATTCAAACACCAGCGATCAGCTTACGTCCGCCTTAGGTACATTTAAAGGGACTGGCCGTCAGTATGCACACTCTTTCCCTGCCATGCAGCGGAGGTGTGGACTGTATCTTTCGAACGAGGTCAGGGAAAGTATAAATACTCGTCCCTGTGCGTCTCTCTAAGCGAAAGGATAAACCGACCGCGAGCGGTACGGTTCCGAATTAGATTGAACAGGAACACCAGTAAATAAGACACAGAATTCGGTTGAATAATATGGCTTTAATAATGGCCCATCTGATCAGTGCAAAGTCTGAGTGTTATCTCGAAGACTATTGCTGGCGACTCGGCTAAGATGTCGCAATCGTTCAAAATGTTGTGCCAGCTTAAGTACTCTCGAACTTTACCATGACGAGGGCCGTCAAAATACGAACAAATTATACGGAAATTTACATTCATTTTTCACTATCTATTTTACAGTTTTTTACTTATATTTAACGAACTATGTACAAGAATTATAATGTGTAAATGCAACAAGATGGGTAGGGCGGTCACCCATCCCATGGTAAGGGTTTTTAATAGGTATTTACTATTGTTTACTAATTACAGCAGTTTACAATCGAAATTATGAGTGGCTGGGCTCTATCATGCGACGTTATTGGTCGATTACACAAATATTATACATCGTACGGTATTACATGGGTTGTTATGTGGTAGCCACTCACTGACTCTATATAATGCATAAACTTTACTTCACACAACAGCGCTTTTATGGCTGATTTTACTAATTTACTATACAGTGATTTTACATATTAAATTTCTTATATCTATTAACAAAAAAGGGGTGCTGCGACCGTCTCGTGCGTACGGTGGCTGTGTTGATTGAATGTCTAAGATCATTTTACTGTTTGTCACAAATCACTGGTTTTACGATTCACTAATTTTCAATTTCATTTATACGGATCACGAATCACTTTCACTAAGTGTCTGTCGCGAACAAGATGTTTATACGGAATACAACTAAACTAAGCCTACGACTAGGAATTCAGTGCAGGGTGCGACTGTAATAAATTGAGCTGAGCGAGCATGACTCTTACTTGAAAAATAAGGCATCTTACTACGGTCGCGCGCATAGCTAAGGCCGCGCGCTCGTGAAACTGTTTTTGATTATTTGTGATTATTCCTCAATGGTACATTGTATTTGAACAGTTGACCCCTCTAAACACTCAGCGGTGTCTACACTATCACCATGGCAAATTTGGTCAAGATCGGTATTGTGGTTCTGGAGGAGTACGGTCTCGTCCAAACGGCTTAGCCACGAATAAAAGTAGTAAAAAGACAAAAGTGGTAATTCCCATTGGTTTGTCTGTGGCATCAGTTGCAGAAAAGGAATATAATAACTGATGCGCTGATAGAACCGCGAGCAACACTCAGTATTCTTACAAAGATATCAATTCAAGATACGAAACTGAAAATACAGCTACATCAACGATACGTAAACTACGGTGCCGTTACCAAACGCCAAATCAATTCAATTCAGAATAGTGGCACACGGTGGAAGTGTGCCAGCGATCGATAGGTTGGGAGACATCCATCACTTCAGATAAATAGTCGTTGGTAGCTAATCGATAGAAGAAACACTTATCAGCATCGGTACCTACCAACTGTGGACGACACTGTAAATTGTTTGTAGAACGTTGAATTTGGGTGTTAAATTTTTCAATTCTTATCTCGATTTAAATTAAAGATAGGTTATTATAGGAAAGTTTATACATCTTCGGGGCCTGTTAACCATCGGATGGGGGATAACGTTATCTTGAATTGCCTTACCTTATAAGACACCTACAGAAAGAGATGGAGAAGTTCTTGTATTCCACTTAAATACTTATTTTAATTTGTGCAAGTGCGATGCGTGTGTTTGACGCTTCTCGTGACCAGTGGGCCTACCAAGGTGTGCTATAAGCTATTGTGTTTTGGGCGACGATCCAGAGGGATAGGAATTCAGCTTTTACGGGAGCAACTGCCATCGACTTCCTAACCCCGAGAGGAAAGCCTGCGCCAGAGTCTCGTCCGTCAATCAGCAGGTGGTAACCGGTTGTAGGTGAGGTTGCCTTGGCTGCAAAGGATTGCCACCCGGTATGGAAGCATAAAAGACAGATTTCACGTTAAAAAGTTTTATTTAGAAAGAGTCATATGAAAGGTGTATTCAGTGATAGCCTTAAGTGGGTTGATATATAGTTTACGTATACGGATATAACAGAAGGAGTGTCAAACAAACAAACTCCGTCACCGATAATCTTCGGGACAAATTATTGAGCCATTATCATGATAAACTAACCCGGTTAGGAGATAATGTGCGTTTCATGTGCTCCAAGATTATCTATCTGTACTTGGAAAGGTATTTATCGATATTTCAATAGATTTTTTATTACTTACAAACCACGTTCCGAATTCTGAGAGTTGACGAAATAATTTTTAATCCTATATACTAATTGCAACGTCACGTATGTACCAGGTTCAATGATTGTATTTAGCTATATATTTCATCTAAGTGTAAGTAATAAGTCGATAGAATTGTATTGAAATTGGATGAACGGTATGACGGCGCATAAAATACGAACATTGATTTTTATGTGTTAAATAGAAATTAAATGTTAAATTGAAAATTAAGTTTTCATCTCTCGGGCTATTTCTATAGTCAATTTTCAAATCAACTTCAAATATAATACTAAAGTAGTAAAAAAGTACACATTCAATTTATGGTAAGCGATTAACGTAGTGTATGAACGCTTACGCTTACAACAGCTTAAGGCGAGGGAATATAGGCATTTTTTCTTAAACTGGTTATATATTATATGTTTCCTTTCGCATGGAAAACAATCTGATCCCTTAGTTATCCTATAAAACGCCCTTGGGAAAAGATATGGTAAATGTATGTAGATAAGGGAGATGTATATTACTAGGCTGGCTACCCCAGCTCTTCTCAAATGGTGTCTTATTCTAACTATTTGTGGTTCTCGGTTCCATAGGAAACAATTGGGACACAATTCGGGAACATGTGGGGTACAATTCAGTACTAAGCACATAATTAGTAAGGATGGGGTACAATTGGAATACAATTTGGTAAGAGATGGGATAGCACTGGCCATGAGTAGTGGTGGTGGAAACCACAACTCGTGAAAAGAATTACATCAGGATCAACTAGCTCGTATCGCCCTTACCAAGAGTTAGGTACGTTTAGTACCTGTTAGTTAACTTTTAGATCGGGGACATTCATTGTAATTTTCGAGACGTACGTCAGTCTTCCATTCATGCTGAGACAGGCATGCTACACGTGCATACTTCGCGGAAGCAACCGGACGAGCACTGAATCCAAACACCTCTTCTTATATTGACCAATTTTACTTGCCCTCCTCCGCCACCTACAAAACGAAAAAATCAAGCGATGATTAGACTATTTGGTTAGCTGCAGGGATCATGGTAAGCTGGGCAGCTGATTGATAGACTCGCAGTACCGTTATGCGATGATCGGCTCGAATGAATGAAGCCATTCAATCGGTTTGGAGAAACGTAGCGGGATATTTTTGTTTTGGATGCTTGAGCATTTCTTAGGAGATATTAGCTGGCAATTGAGATCGGAAGGTTCATTCAGAATGACGCACGTGGAATTTGAGGCAGTATATTGCGTACCATATTGCTGTCTTCGAAATGACAATAATAAAACTATCTCCTGTGACCTTAATGGCAGGCTGTATGTATGTATTGTGACCTTATTCAATTGCATGTGTCGAACCCCTAGCCAGGTACGAAAAATGATTTATTTACTGTTTTATACTGATCTAATAAGATTTTTCTTTTTTAGATATACAATATAAGATTTTCATCTTGCACAAATATGAATGAATGATTTTTTTTCGTAACCTCCTTAGTAATTCCCCCCACCTTATAGATGCTCAAGTCGCACCCTCTATGTCTCCATGAGTTCCCAGCGTAGCCGGGACCGCTGAGCCCTGGTTTCTCGGGGCTCCGGCCAATGGCCCCGCTCCAGCGCCTCCCTGCACCATTGGTACAACGACGAAAAAGCTCTCGGAGGAGACATGCCACCTCGACGGAGATCGTGCGATACCCCCTGATGACTCTGACGGCTCTGGCACCGATGGGGTGAAGCCAGTGGGGGTTTCCACACGCTAAAAAAAAAACCTCCTTTATAATGGAAATTTTCTCAGTAGGTCTTAACGAGTAAGTATAATAAGTATAATCTATAAACGGCTGTATAGATCTTAAGAAATATCTCGATCACATTAAGTTTCAAACATAAGAAACTGTGTCAAAATATATCCATTCGTTAGATAGCTGCGGTACCACACATACGTACATCTGTACGTATGTGTGGTATCTGTGTGTCTGTAGATACACATTTTAAACTTATAACAATCTACATTTACGTCGGGGGTTGGAAATGAGATAAAATATATAGAAAAAGCCTTTTAGTCCCACATCTCAGCGAAGGGAAGTGAATAAAAAACAGTCGTGCGGAAGCTTCGGGCGTTGCCTCCGTACGCTGCATCCATACTGATGCAGAGCTCCGAGTTCAGCTGAGATGCTAATGATCAATCGTGTTCGTGAGAGGAGCCTCGTCTGTCCACATTAGCATTTACTCGCGCGATGCGTGACTCGAAAGCTGGACACATGAACACCGAAGATAAAGGGACATTATGGCATATACGAGTGGCATTCATAAGCATCAGACTGTCTCGGGTCCCAAGTATATGTGTATGTGTGTGTTTCTATGTAATTATTCATAGGTGAAATTGAACCATTATCACCGCGTTAGTCCTGAGGGCCAATTCGTAATTAAAGATTTTCAAAATTTAGTCTCAATTTAGTCTCGATCTCATGTCGATGGATCTGGGCCTCGATCTCATGTCGATGGAACTCCCCTCCCATATGTCAAAAAAGGTGTTCTCATAACAAAATTTTGTTGAAAATATTGAAAATTTTGTTACGAGAACACCTTTTTTGATATTTAGGAGACCGACATGAGATCGAGACTAGATAAAGACTGAATTTTGAACATCTTTTTCTGGTTTCATCCAAAGATTGTACATTCGCGACCGACCTTAGAAAAATGTTATATCTACCTACATCAAATTTATGTATTTAATGGTGTTTTCTGGGCGACTGTGTGCGACTATACTCTTTCTCTTGATTTGGGTTATCTTGGATTTTATGCGAGCGACTGTAACGCCCAGGCTGTGTCAAAATAGTGAGTAATGTTGTTTAGCGAGAATAATAAATAAATAAATATTCTACGACATTCTACACAGCGCTTTCTAGACCCTAAGTAAGCATAGTTTAACTAGCTTGTAATAATAACTTATAAGTTATTATTTAAAAAAAACATTACTATGGTACTTGCTGCTACGGAACCCTTAATGGTCGAGTCCGACTCGCACTTGGCCGCTTTACTCGCTTAATAATGTGCCCGGTAGATGGCAACAGGCCCGCCCCCTATTACATTGAGACCTTAACATAACTGGCGAATCGTGGGTGTATAATACACCTCTACCTACCCCTTCGGGGATACAGACGTGAAGTTATGTTATTTAAGTTTTCATAAGCAGAACGGAGTCTATCAAAATTGTGTGGTTGACTACGTTACGTTAGCCCAGGATTACATGGAATCGAAATCGAATCTACTCCTTAGTGCAATACAGAACTGAAAAAACTAACTGCAACGTCAGAGGTTGGGTGTCCAAAAATACTAGAAAATACATAAGTATTTTTTTTTTTAAAAAGAATATTAGCAACCGAAATTACTAATATTCCCCCTAACCCCTCCAGCTAAGCTAAATTGCTTGTGTTAGGAGTAGGTTCACGTCGGTAGTGTAATGGCCAGGATTCGAACCCGGGACCTCTCGATCGTAAGGTCGACTCCTTAACCACTAAGCTACCGACGCTGCTGAATCGAGAGACGTCAACAAACTGAATGTATTATAATATACGAGAATAATATAAATGATATAGGTAATTTGATATAAATTTATTTGTATTATTTTTTATTGTTTTTATGATAAAGAATTTTATCGATCAGTGTCTAGACTGATATCTGTTTGTCTATTCAGAAATAAGTTATAATAAAAATATATAACTAAGATTTATAAATATACTAGAATATTTGGCAGTTAGAAAGGTTCGCCTAGACAGGGATTGTCCTGGAATTAAGTCTCGTCCTGAATGTGGACTTTTTCCGATTTAAATTATGCTATATCACTGCATCACTACATATTATAAAAGTCCTCCATCCCGTATAGCTTTCTGTTTGTCTGTTCGGGATAAACTCAAAAACTATCGCACCGATTTTCATGCTGTTCTTACCAATGGATAGAGTGGTTTTAGTATATAATTTGTCAAGTTTCTGAACACATTGGTTAAAATATAATGATATTTGCTGGAGATGTCATAAAAAATTTGCCATCTGGAAGCTTTCAACGAAAACGGGTCTGCAAGGCGGATCGCTGCTTGCAATGTTGAGCTGAGTGAGACATCGTGCATCAGATTTTGACAATTTTGAACAGTGATAATTCCTTCGTGGCAAGTCCAATTTTGAAAATTCTTTTTGAAAGTCACACCTCTGGACATGCTTTCTGAGCGTGTAAAGTTTGGTCACAGTGTCTCGAGCGGTTATTATGTAAATCCATCTGGATTTTTTTTAATGGTGATCATTCCTCTGTGGTAGCATTAATTTTTTCACAATATATCCATAAACCTTCCTCTGATTGACCTCTTTAATCATGCCAAATTTGGTTCTTATTGGATTAGTAGTTTAGGAGGAGACCTGTGACAAAGAAAATCCTGAAGTCTGGTATGAGGAACTTTCGCTCGACTTCGTCTCACTCAGTTCAATAATGATGTATGGTAATGATGTATGCAGATGTGACAGTGAATATTACCTACTAGCTGTTGCCCGCGACTTCGTCCGCGTTCAATTCTGAATAGATCAAGGTATGTTTACTTCTGCAGTTTCGAACCCAACATGTATTAGGTTACCTATTTCATCGTTATATTTTCATTCATTTATCATTGTGGTGTAATAAATTCTACCCAGTGCCCTAATATAATACCGTGATGATATTCATTATAAACGGATGAGTATCTAGTCAACTATCTCTTGCATGTAGGTAACTCTGTAGTTTCGAGATTTCATATTTTACTGCTCATCACCTTTTAGGTATAGCGTTATGATTTACAGTCCGAAAATTGACCATGTTCGAGTTCATTCGAACTGCAGAATTTCGTGATGATCTGCTTTGTAATAATAAAGGAAAGATCAATAATAGGTTTGGTCAATTTGACCCTGCTACTTCTATCACACTTATAATTGCGTGATGATATAAAGCACACTTTATGATCATACCCTGACGAATGTTCATGTAAATTTCAGCTGAATCTTCAGCGGTTTTCAAGTGATGCTCGGACATCGATTATAATATGCAGACAAAATCACATTTTTGGCATCGGTATCGTTCCTAGAACACATAACAATAATTTTTTTGAAAAAATATTTGAAATACGGTTTTCACCTATACATCTAGGTATACATCTATACAAATAAATAAAATTGGAGTGTCTGTTTGTAATATTGAAATAATCGTTTTTTACTACAAGTATATGAATATATATACGGTACATACACCAAAATATTTTTTTTTACAATTGACTGTGACGTCTGTCGGTTTGTTCCGGCTAATCTCTGAAATGGCTAGACCGATTTTGACGGGACTTTCACTTTCAGATAGGTAATGTTACAAGGCGTAACATAAGGTACTTTAATTTAAGAAAAAAAAACTAGGGTTCCGCGCAAAACAACAAAAGTCATAAAAATCACGCGGACGAAGTCGCGGGCACAGCTAGTTTTAATATATATATATATAGATAGATTACTCGCTTTGCTCAAATTACATGTTTCAATGTCACCCACTTGATTTCTAAATAATTATTTATACAAAATTTGCATTGCGCGCTCGAATGACTAAGCTATCAAATGCAAAACTATTTTCAAATCCCAATGGTAGTTCAATAGATTAGCGCGTTCAAACAAACAAACTATACAGCTTTATTATTAGTAGGTATAGATATGACAATAATGCCGAGCAGTTTGTTTAACCTAAAACTTTGAATGGACACTTGGGGGAGGACACCGTGTGGTTTTAGTCGTTTCGATTCTGACACGACCACCCCATCGTCGACACCGATGGGATGAAGCCCGTGGGGGTATCCACAAGCTAAAAAAAAAAAGGTAAATCTCTATGTATATTAACTTAGTGGTTTTCTCTTACCCTTAGAAGCCGTGTAGATTTTTACACGCATTTAAATAATGTAGTAGAGAAATATAGCGAAGTAATATACATGTACAAATACATTGGCGCGGGTGAATCTGCGTAGCATAGGTAGCTACTGATAAGATATTACGTCGACCTATCTTCAATGGTGTTCATCGATTTACACAGGAGTTCATTACACTTTACCTGCCATAAAGTTAACGAGCATAGGCTAAGTACGAAAATACATAGGGATAAAAAAATCCGTTCCCGCAGGGGGAACGCGCAGGTAGATTTCGTGAAGCAATTAATATTATTTTAAATAGAGAACTACGGACTTACACACACAAGTAAACACAGTAACATTTTTAACATGTTTAATCTTTTTTTCTCGAAAACGGTAACTTTTTTTTGAAAAACTTTTCAGACATTTATTTTAGACTTAAAAATGGCCTATCGATTAAAAATGTTTCCGACGGCAAGAATGTTCACCGGTTAGAAGTTATGATTTTTTTCCCGAAAAATTTTGGTTTTCCCCCCCTCCACTTTTAGTTAAAGTTTTAATCTTATAGGTTTATAATTAAAAGTTGTTGGTATTCATGTATACTATGGGATAAAATTAGAACGGTTCGAATATCTTTCATGGAACGTGAAATTTTGAGGAAAAACTGATTTCACAAAAAGTGAGGCCCTACCGTCCCCTTAGGCCGGATTCCACCCACGAACTTAAACTAAGTTTACACCCAAGCAATTTTTGACCGCAGTTTGAAAGCGATCGGGGCAAAAATGCGACCGTGAGAGTGTCGCAAATTTTGGGAAGTGGAACCATACATACATATATATATATATATATATAAACTTTTTGACAATCCTCTTTTGATGAGGCCGCCAAGCTGAGTGCCATCATTGTTAACATGGTACATGTATGTAATGGTGACCCTCTTTCCTGATACTTTACCTTCAGCTTACCATCAGGCGAGGTGAAGTCAAATTGACGTGTCCTAAATATTAAAAAAAAAAAAAACATATCTTGCCTGAACCAGAGCCTAATCCCTAAATCAGCATTGTGCCAGCTTGCACCTTAGCTTGGGCTCCGAAAATCTTGACCCCATACACCCTACCGCAAGCAATACAATAATATTATATCTAGAAGCATACACATTGTATATATCGATACACACATGATGTATTGTTTTACATCACTTATCTTATTCTTGGGATACAATAAAGAGATAATGTACTTCTACTAAGAGAATAGACAATACATAAATAGTAGAATAATTTTCGTCCACATACCATCTAGAATTTCTCAGTAATATTATTTAGTAATAAGATTGTTTCAATAAACGTCATGCGACGTTTAGATAAGAGGCGTCGATAGCAGATCGATACACGGCGTCAGAGTCAATATTAGTTCATGAGATTTATTCAAAACCCGTTCCCAAGAGACGGCCATAGGTTTGTTCCTTTTGGCTCTAGGAAACTTACAACTTGATTGTCTTGAGTTGCTTTCAAGCTATTTTTAGGTTACCTTCAAGTCACTTTCAAATAATTTATAAATATAAATAATATAAATTAATTTCAAGTTATTTTCAAGTTACTTTCGAATCTGCATCTTGAAAGTGACTTGAGATACATTGACTGACACTGATAACTGACAACTATTTAAACGTTCCATTGTTTACTACTCTTTGTTTATTTGGCTTTTGCAGGAGCTACTGGCGTTAACCCCCCCAACCCCGAAAGCTATCATTGAACATGATGAATATTGAGTACTTTAGTAGCATTTAATAATGAGAACACGTTGACTGTCACCGGGTATTTGATGCTGACTGCACATACCTGGTCTGATACATTGCATATGATAGGGAACACCTGCTGCATGTGCTATTTGCAACAGGCTGTTTTGGAGTATTTGTAACAAGTTGTTAATAAACAACCTGTCACGTAGCACATTTAACAGGTGTGACAACATATTTTTTAAATTTTGATTTCTATGAAGCTCGTAAAGTGTGTAACGACAGACGCAGATGGCGGGCTTTATTGTTTCTGCCTACTCTAGAGGGAATAAACTGTGAGTATGATTTCTATCTGGTCTGATAACATCTGATGAATAACATTTTATATTCGGTTCTGTTAACGGAATCAACAGCCGACAGTCTATACCAATGTTGCCTTTTCATTTCAGTATCATAATAACCATCTAGGGAACCAAAATCTAGGCTAAACCGGACCCCACCAAGATCTTTCTGCTTTCCTCTTGGGATTATGTGAGACGGCAGTCACGCACGTAAAAGTCGAGATAAACCAAATTACGGAAAGAAGAGTAGAATGAATCCCATGCTCCGAAGTGCAAGCTTTGGATGCAATCCTGGTTGGTGCTCGGATGCTGATGATGGACCCATTTCTTTTTTCCATTTAATCTATTAGCCTATTGCAGTCCGCTGCTGGACATATAGGCCTCTCCCGATTTACGCCATGGCACCCGATTCTTTGCCTTCCGCATCCAGTCTATCCCAGCCACACTCTTCGGGTGCAAAAATACGCAATAGACAATAGATGTCACTTCGTTTATTGCATTTATAATTAATGCTCACAAAACTGCCTGTTGTTACTAATGGATATTTTCTCTTGGCAATCACTCGATACTCTTTATGTAACCCTTAATACAAGTTACACTAACAGATTGAGATACCGACAAGCAGTTTAAGAGGAAAACGCTATAATGATACTATGACTACAACTGATACTATGTGGCCTCAGGGCATCGTTTACTGAGACATATGAAATTAATTTAGTGTCTTGCATAGAAAACGGTCATGAAGAACATCGAATAATAAAAACATAAGCTGCTCCAAATATTAATATTTTTTGATCATTGTCATCAAAGAAATCATCCCTGATACCTTTCCTATAGCTTCCCATGGGTATTCAAAACAAACAATACAACGATAGATTCTATCGCGATTTATTTGATGTTATTTTATATTTTACATTGAGCTCAAACTGCGTAAATAGTAACACCAACAATTCAACATAGTTCGGGTACTCTCAAAGTACCCGAACTATGTTGAATTGTTGGTGTGTGTAACTTACACTACAAACTACAAGACAAGAACCATCTTTAATCTCCCCGTGACCATGGCTGCTGAAAAACAACCGAAACGTCGGGATCAGTGTAAAATATAAAATAACATCAAATAAATCGCGATAGAATCCGTTAAAAATATTTTTATATCAATGTGTGACATTCGCGTAAACTTCCGACAACATCAATACATGAGAAATTAACAAGAAAGTAACAAAAGTACATTATTATTTTTATTTAAAATTCAAAAAAACAGGCGCAGTTTGGAATACATACTTAAAGCACTGCCATGTTTACTTACATAGAAATCTGTCATAAAGTCAAATAATAAAAAGATAAGCTACTCCTAATACCTGTGGGCTTACAATTTCTTATTCTTTTTACTCTGTCATGCCCAGAAAACCTGTAGGCCTACCAATTTTTCTTCTTTTTACTCTTTCTCACCCAGAAAACGAGCGCCTACGGCACATCATGGTAGGCCAATGGCCGCCTTAGTCCCGGCATTAGTTGGCCTAATCGTCCTAAGGACGAAAGTTTAGTATAAAATGTATCATCATATATGTGGGTGAAGCTGCAAAAATAATAGGTCTTTACCTCTGAAATTGCCGAAATTTTCTTACAAATTCATGAGTTCGTTATTCCTGTAATTTTAATAGCTATTTCCATTATTTCTATTTTGTTTGAAAGTTGATTTCAAGATTTTACAACTCTGTATTAAAATTTTGTTTTTATTGGCCGCTTGATAAATTAATTCGATCTTCAAAAACAGTACTTCCTAAATGCTATCCATTTTGATGATAAATTTCGTATTACTTTAACAGCTGTCACTTTTCAAAAATGTAATAAAAGTTGCTGTTTGTTAGCTTAATGTTGTTTCATTCATACGAGTACACAAAAAAAAAACATAAAATTTGGATTTGAGATTCCTAAAAAAAATGCAAAAATGTTAGTACTGAAAATAGGGTTTCCTCCAATTTCTTCAAGAAAAACGGCAATTTCATATGTAACGACCTAATAATATTACACTTAGACAAAAGTAATAGGTATATATCGGTTCCAAGTGGAACTGGCGGCATCGTAAACACTATTTCCCGGTATCACATAATGCTGCATTGTCACATCTCTGCCGTTATCAATGAAGGCGACACTCCATTCTTTGCATACTCGTATCTTGTAAGAGGACCTTTATACTTTACTAGACTTTACCTATGGATTTGCCTGTAAATATTATCTGGAGGCATTCTTTGGTATTTGTATGTGTGTTCGTACGTGATGCGCGTATTTATATATTGAAATACTTTTCAAAATATTGTGTTTAGCTACGATGTAATGACCCAAATTTTGTCAGGGAAAAAGTGATCATTATACCCTCGATCTCAATCAGATCTCAATCAGATCGATGACGTTTTAAGAAAAGCTTAGGTCAAGTGTACCTGCCACTGGCGCAAATCTAGGGAAGTAATAAAAACCGGCCAAGTGCGAGTCGGACTCGCCCTTGAGGGGTTCAGTAGCAGCAAGTAACATAATAATGTTCTTTTTATAATTTTTATATTTCAATTGATTGAATGAAAGGTAAATTGCGGTTTACGATTTATAAGGTATGAAAAAAACTACTTACTAGATCTCGTTCAAACCAATTTTAGGTGGAAGTTTACATGGTAATGTACATCATATATTTTTTTTAGTTTTATCATTCTCTTATTTTAGAAGTTACAGGGACACACACACACACACAGACACATTTTACCACTTTGGAAGTGTCTCTCGCGCAAACTATTCAGTGTAGAAAAAATGATATTAGGAACCTCAATATCAGGTGAGGTTTTTAAGCCCTATCCATAAATACCCCAAACGTATGGGAAGGACGAAAAAAAAAAATTTGTGTTTCAGTTCTAAGTATGGGGAAACCCCCAAAATTAATTGTTGTTTTTTTTCTATTTTTGTGTGAAAATCTTAATGCGTTTCACAGAATTTGATGACACAAATTTGTCACAAAATTCGGCCGGGTAGGTACCACCGTGCACGATTGCGAAAAACTCTCCATAGTAATCAAATTTCGGTTTGATTGCGTTCAGGGGTCAGCAAGTGCATAGCCGGGCAGGGGGATTGTGGTCGCAGTACTGGTGGGACCGGTGGGTGTCACGCGGTGCTACGACGACAATCCTCTTCTGATGAGGCCGTCAAGCTGAGTGCCACCATTGTTAACATGATACGTGTATGTAATGGTGACCCTCTTTCCTAAGACTTTACCTTCAGCTTACCATCAGGCGAGGTTGAAGTCAAATTGACGTGTCCAAAAAAAAAAAAAAAAAAAAACAATTTTCAACAGCATAGTTCTTACAGTTTCGAAAAAAAGAGGCTGTGACATACGGACGGACAGACAGACAGACATGACGAATCTATAAGGGTTCCGTTTTTTGTCATTTGACAACGGAACCCTAAAAAGCGAAGGGCGTATGCAAGAATCGCAGCAAGTAGAAAGATGTCTTTGCTTATTTCAATGGGAAACAGGCGTGACAGCATATAAGTATTATAACCTGCAGCGCTAACATGCGACTTAAGAGATATGTCGCGCATGAGATGACAAAATTTGTCTTCGCAGACTAACATTTCGTTTTTCCTAACATGCGTGCCACGACAGAGATATTTGTCTTCGTAGACAAATTTTCTCCTGGCAAAGACAAGTTTTGATCATTTACTATGTGTTTACGCATTCAGTTCATTCTTTAAAATACTTATCTGTCAAAAAGTAACATTGACTTTTGCAAAATTATCTAAATAGAATACAGTTTGCTGTAAAAAATTGGTACCTAACGACATCGACAGAGATTTTACTAATTAAATTAAATAAGAAAGTGTAGGTACCATGGAAGAAAACCGTCCAAGCCTAGTCAAAAAATCGTCAACTTTTAATTTTTCTATCAGATATAGAGCCATAGGTTTGGACATCCTCCAAAGCCGTGTAAATTCCATATCTGGTATATCAAATGGATCACATACATCTCTTACTCGCTTCCAGTGTATTTTTCGCTGTTCTCGTAAGTAATAAATGTACAATAAATTATTTACGTACGGAACAGCCATCTTTTCAACTTTGAGACACAGTAGAGTAGAATGTCGTCCTCAATAACTCACGACGACAATTATCTCACGCGCTTACGTCAAATTAAGACAAAACTCAGACGTGCATGTTGCCGTTTGTAGAGATAAGTTACCACAGATTTAAAAAAATCCGTTTTGTCTACAATGTGAGATACTTCACGACATAATAGGACGCGCATGTTAGCACATATAGAGATAGACAAATATGTCGTGAATCGACGACAAAACGGCACGAGATAATTATGTCACGGGTCGCATCTTAGCGCTGCTGATAAAACTATTCCATCAAGGACTAAGCGGTTCGGCACCTCTTTTGTTTACCGAACCAGACACTTAGAACTATTTACAAACACGTGTTTTCTTCTTCCGAGGCCGTCAAGCTGAGGGCTACCATTGTAGCATTATTGGTAGCTGTAATGGTTACCATCAGGTGAGGTGAAGTCGTTTGACATGAGCAATATAAAAAACAAAACAAAAAAATATCCCCGAGATGTTTTTGTACATTGTCACTAAGAAATCATTCCTGATCCTATTCCTATGTAGCAAAAACCTTTAATTCTCGATCTTAACTTTATTGGTACAATCCCTATAACTTCCCATGGGTATTCAAAACAAACAATACATGAGAAATTTACAACAAAATAACAAAAGCACATCTTTATTTTAATTTAAAATTCGAAAAATCTTGGGACTGCGCCTGTTTGGAATACTTAAAGCACTGCCATGTTTTAAATCGATATATGTTTATCATTCCGAGTGATGTACACAAGCATCTTGTGTGACATACTAGTCAGGACCCCCGACTCTGTTTAACTCTCAATTTTATTATAATTGAAAAAAAAAGGGTAAGTAGTGGCTACGTCGGACTTGAAATCGAGGGATTACGGGACACTACCGATGTGCCCCACTCCAGTTAGCCGATCGCAAGAAAATTGAGCTGAGCGAGCATTTATTTTTTTATTTCAAAATCTGAAAAAAACAATTTTTGCGCGCGCAAACTTTTTCCATTAGTTTCAATGGTAAATTTGTATTTCGGTGATAATTCCTCAATGGTATGTCCGATTTTTAATTTTATGGTCTCAAAACATGCCCCTAAATTGTCGTTATGACCATGCCAAATTTGGTTGAAATCAGATTTGTAGTTGCAAAGGAGTATCCGAGTTTGTAAGCGGCTATCCCGCGTATAATGTCATTTCATGCATATTATTTTGTTTTCTTTTCTTTAAACCCGCACCGAAACTAAAACCTGGCTACGCCCATGAGTAAGTTACCCTCTCATTTCGATTGATGTGAGTGTGCTCAAGGTTTTACCTGTCTTTTCTCCCTTCTTTCTCCGTTTCTATCTCCTATTCTCCTCTCCCGGTTCCCCTCTGCAGTCTTTGCCAGACACTGGCCTCTCTTTCGCAATTGTTCATAGGTCGCGTTTTTCACTTATCATCATTTGGACTCTGACTTTTTTAAAAATAAATATTAATTACTAGTATTCCCCCTCCAGCTAAGCTAAATTGCTTGTGTGTAAAGGCCACGATTCGAACTTGGAATCTCTCGATCGCAAGGCCGACCCTTAACCACTAAGCTACCGACTCTTGAAACTCCGTGGTCTGAAAGTAATAAGTTACCACACACACACTTTTCCCCATATTCATAGGTAGGTTACAGAGATTTATATGGCAGCTATTTACAGCTTCCTTTTATCAAACAGACAAACAAAAAACCCTGATACAAAGATAAAGGAAATATAATTCAAAAGTACATCTTGGTAATCGTATGCGCGTACGCATACCAGCACGGACTTGCGACGATCGCGCATTCAGATGTCCGTTGATCCGTTCGGGAGATGCGCAAGAGACGATTTGAGGAAAAACCTTTGCGTTTAGTTATGATCTGGTTATTGAACTCCGGTTCTAAGAAATTGTGTCTGTTATGTGCATGTGTACATTTAATTAATTAAATAATACTGTCAAAAGGTTTGTTTTAAAATAATTATCGGGATATTTTATATTTATTTTTTATATAATTTTAAGTGATTTTCGCCTTCGATCGTATAAAAGTGCGAGTATATGGCCATAAATACTGTTACGATTAAAAATAAACAAAATATCACATTTGAATTTGGAATCTGTCATTTTTATATGATTGTTCATTGTGTTTTCTCTTTTTGGCGCCAATACGTTGTACAATATTTTGTGATATTAAATAATGGAGTGGGGTGATAAAGAGAACCGAATAGCTGTGATTGCATTACGCTAATAGGTAAATCCGTATATCACAGTTGCATCAAAAGCTTGATCTTCTCCTTTGAATAATTTAGTTTTTTATCACCATCAGACTCCAACGTGTGGCGTAGCTCGTAGCGGTAAAACTTTAGAATGCTAATAGACAGAGATCGCAGGTTCGATGCCAGCTCAGTGCAAATATTTGTATGCATGACTTTTGTCTTTAACTTTCGTCCTAATACGGGAGTTTCAGAACCTAATACGAGCTAGTTAAGCTATAGGTACTTAATTTGGGTCTAGATAGCTCTGTGCAGAATGTCCTACAGTGCTTATTCATTTATTCATCGTCTTTTCAAAAGTGACAAACGTATGACTTGTGGTTTGACTTACTTAAGACAAAGCATCTGAATCACAAGTTCACAAAAAAGAGGAAAAATTGTAAGCCGATGGAAATTCCGGGTTACGGTACGCCACTAGTTCCAAAAAGTCGTTCGACTGTTTAATAGATTGACCGCAGTTTTCCGGTTAATATGCAACTGTTGATATGGACGTATTCTCGACAACTATTGTGATGCAGTTCCCTCGAGGCGAAATTGGAATAAACTTGGGGCGAAAAAGGTATTTTTCAAGTAGGCCGATACTTTGTAGGGCGAATGTGGGACAAATCATTTATTAAAGAGAAATGGACCGCTAAATTCGTTGCTGAGCACCAAATTTGTAAAATGGGTCTATCGATTTGAATAATTTGAAGACTTCTGTGGCGTAGCGGTAGTGCGTTCGACTGTTAAGCCAGAGGTCGCGGGTTCGATTCCCACTCAGTGCAAATATGTATATTTGCATTGGTCTGGATGTACTATAATATTTATTTATTTAATTTCTTTTTGTTTTTGTAATTGTGAAGAAAATTTACCTTAAATGATAATTTCTTAAATGGAATAAAATTTTGAAATATAATTTCTTCAGTATTATTAGTATAGTTATTATTTGAAAATATTCAGTGTTAGCCATTGGTACGAATAGTACGTACCCTTTTTACTCCGCCGCCAAGCGTGGGCGGTTATGTCGGGCTTGAACCGACTAAAACCGCACGCCGTCTCGGGTTTTAAAACGCTGGGGTGTAAGGTTGCCCATAGAGCATATTCCTCGCACCCCGACTGACCCTGGGCCAGCTCCGGTTTCGAGATGTCCCCCTCGGGTTTGGGAACCACGGTGTCCCCGTCTTGCCCCGGTTTGGAGGAGGGGCGCTGTCGCCCCACAGTCCCGGCCTGCTTCTGCTGGGGTGACAGGCGGCCTCACCTGCCACCCCCAGGCCAGCGGTCATGGAGGACGGAGGTCGTTAAGCGCGTATAGTACATGCCTTTTTTTTTTTTCGTGCGGAAATCCCTTCGGATACCCCCCCTTCGGCCAGCGAGTGCGTTTATGTCGGACTTGCACCGACTAAAACCACACGCCGTCTCGGGTCCCAAGACGCCGGGGTGTAAGATTACCCATAGGGCATATCCCTCGCACCCCGACTGACCGTATAGTACGTACCTACTGTAAATTTCGCCTATAGGTTTTTAAACGACTCTTCAACAATTTTATAATAGAAATAACTTCGGTATTCGATTTGGATTCGATCTAGTCACGTCCCGTTAACGACTATCATATATTCTGTACCTTTTTTTTTTTTTTTTTTTTTTTTTTTTTTATCGTGCGGAAATCCCTTCGGATACCCCCCCGCCGGCCAGCGGGGGCGGTTATGTCGGGCTTGCACCGACCAAAACCGCACGCCGTCTCGGGTCTTCAGACGCCGGGGTGTAAGGTTACCCATAGAGCATATCCCTCGCACCCCGGCTGACTCTGGGCCATCTCACCACTAACAGCATCGCTCATCCTGTCTCCTCTGAAAGCAGAGGAGTACGGAGAGCGATGTGTTCCCGCCACGTTGGGTATTGGCCGACGATCAATGCCAACCCTATGAAGGGGTGAAGGGGAAGCCATTGACCGCCGCCCAGGGTGTACCGGCCGCTCCGATTCCGTTCCCCCCGGACTGCAGCGGGATCGGAATCGGAGCGACACTCGAGGAGGTTACCCAACACACACCCCCATATATTCTGTACCTCAAGAAATTCAACACTTAAAAACTGCAAGAATAACAACACCTTGAGTGCTAAATACATCCTATAATATGAATGTGAAAGTTTGTGAGCATGAATGAATGTACTCGAGACTAGATTGAGACTGAATTTTGAATATCTTTTTATTACGAGAATTGCCCCTCAGAGGTAGTGGGTTTGATTCCCGCTGAGTGCAGATATTTGATTGCATGCATATTTATATTTGCATTGGTATTATGTTTATTCGTATTCTAGAACTAATAATCTAAGGCTTCGGTAGCTTAGTGGTTAAGGCGTCGCGTCGGTCTTACGATCGAAAGGTCCCGGTTTCGAACCCTGGCCATTACTCTACCAGCAAGAACCCACTTCTAACACAAATAATTTAATTTAGCTGAAGGGGTTAGGAAGAATACTAGTCATTTCTGTTAATAGTTCTGTTTTTAACATAACATAACTTCACGCCTGTATCCCCGAAGGGGTAGGCAGAGGTGTATTACACACCCACGATTCGCCAGTTCTGTTTAGGTCCCAATGTAATAGGGGGCGAGCCTATTGCCATCTACCGGGATCATTACTAATTATCTGTTTTAAAGAAGAAAAAAAAACTAGCTAGTTAAGTTATGCTTTCTATAGTCTGGCTACATCACAAGTAGCATTGTGTACAATGTCGAAAAGAAAATTGGCATTGAGATAGGCTCCTGTGGGCCACGGGAACGCAATCAGTATACCACGCGGGCGGATCCGCAGGCTACCGCTAGTAACTAATAACAGAATAGTTTCTAACAGAATAAGGACGCATACCATCGATTTCACTTGCCATTGTATGCGGATTCTGCGTATCGAGAGATCATGGGCGTGATGTGCATGTTAATTCTGATGATGATGATGATGAACAATGCTGGTTCATGCCTTGTAAGGTGGACGAGTCATGGTAAGGTGTCTTTGATGTTTGGTTAAGAATTTACTGCTATTGGTACGTGTTATTTCAGGTACATTCGCTTCCAGAAGTTGTTGAACACTAACAAAATTTAATTGAAATATTACCTAAATAATTAAAATAATCGATGTATAAGTATTTTTGTAATCTTCAGAGCACAAATTTAATATTTGTTTATTATTTTATGTGAAGTTTTAGAGCTAAGGTGATCAGTAACTTGGAATTTATTAAGTTAAAACCGATGGTGACTGTACCCACAGCCAACGATCAAAATGTAGTTTAACGTATTCTAATTTGATATTATCGGAAGTTTACACGAATGTCAGACATTGAAATAAAATTATTTTTTCACTCCTCTTGCTCAAAAAGACCGTCATTGTGGCATACCAGAGCGAAGAAAAAATAGCAATTCTTCCCCTAGGAGAAAAAGTTTTTTTTTTTAATTTTTGTGTGTCAAATGACAATGAGCCTACAAAAACGAAAAAGTCTTGTCATAAGTAGAATAATCATGAATAAAGACTCTACTTATTACTGTTTCATAAAAAAAGAACTTCATTTTAATTTTGAAAGTGGAACTAAAATCGGCGATCTCTGGTAGAATGCATGCAATGTGTTGCGGCTACAGAAGAAACAAAAAAAAGACATTGGCGCGAAATCTTTATAATTTTTCTCTAATTGCAAATTGAATTGGTAGTGACCGTAATATTGGATTGTTTTATTTTCTCGCAATCGTACTGAAAAGTATAGTTTCTATTTACTCCCTCGCTTACCTCGTATATGTCGTTTCAGCTCCTTGTATAACAATCTACTATTATGTATTTGATGTTATTTTATTATTCTTCCTGCTCCCAACGTGTTCTTAGCTTTTAACCGTTTGTAATGCCTTGTCCCTGGGGATTATGAAACTACTTAACTAACTTAGTTAACACCAAATATATTATAAGTGGACTAGAATAGGTTGATGATGATATTATAAGTACAGTCAACGATAAAAGTTGGTTAACTTTTAAATATTTACAAACCTTTTTAGGTTTCCGTTGCCAAATGGTAAAAAACGGAACCCTTATAGATTCGTCATGTCTATCTGTCTGTCCGTCCGTATGTCACAGCCACTTTTTTCCGAAACTATAAGAACTATGCTGTTGAAACCTGGTAAGTAGATGTATTGTGTGAATCGCATTAAGATTTTCACACAAAATTAGAAAAATAGCAAAAAATTTTGGGGATTACCCGTCATACTTAGAACTGAAACTCAATAAAAAAAAATCATCCAACCCATAAGTGTGTGGTATCTATGGATAGGTCTTCAAAAATGATATTGAGGGTTCTAATTTTTTTTCTAAACTGAATAGTTTGCGAGAGAGACACTTCCAAAGTGGTAAAATGTGTATGTGAATGATAAAACTAAAAAAAATATTATGATGTACATTACAGTGTAAACTTCCATCGAAATTTAGTTTGCACGAGATCTAGTAATTATTTTAGTTTAATACGTCATAAATCGTAAACCGCAACTTACCTTTCATTCAATCAACTCAAATATAAAAATTAAAAAATACATTATTATGTTACTTGCTGCTACGGAACCCTTCATTGGCGAGTCCGACTCGCACGTGGCTGCTTGTTTTACATAGGAATAATTGAAACAATTGTGGATGTTTAAGTACTTTACTGTTTAATCCCCAGAGGACAAAGTTAATATTTTGCATGTTTCATTTATTATATTATGAATTCAATTTATTAGAATTTATTAGGCGATTTCTGTCGTTGACTGTACATGTTCTCCAATGTGAAAAAGAAGGATGATGATTATTACCTAACCAGGGAACCTATAAATATAAATCATAAGACTTAAAATGTTATTAAAATGTCGGAATTGAACCGACTAAAACCACACAGTGCCCTTCCCAAGCGCCCAATACCAGACACCCCGGGTACTCCATCGAAAGGATAACCCTATAAACATAACATAACTTCACGCCTGTATCCCCGAAGGGGTAGGCAGATTGGTATTACACACCCACGATTCGCCAGTTATGTTAAGGTCCCAATGTAATAGGGGGCGAGCCTATTGCCATCTACCGGGCACATTATTACGCGGGCGATAATTAACATTGTATAACCAGGGTTAGACTTAAAATGATACTAAGAACAAAACAGTCTAATTACAAAAAAGCCCAATTTAAATTGCAGATATGTACATATATTGTCAACAGTTTAATGTATTCGAACGGAAATAAGTGGAACAAAAGATAAAATGACTTGTTTCTGCCATTCCACGTTAATGGCTCACGATGTGGTTTCGCATAATATAAGCTAAGATGTGAGGGCTATATAGGTAGGGAGTTGGCGGCCATTTTAACTTCACGTTTTTAATGTTCAGTTCAGAAGAATTGTATCCGATATACTCCGAGGTTAAAACCTTAATGCAATTGAAAACCAAGCTAAGATGACGATAACTATTAGGTATAGTATGGTTATATTTATATTTGGTGTAAGTAACGTGCTGCTGAGACGAGGTCTCGAGTTCGATCCCCAGTCGCCCCGGGCACACACCTCTGACTTTTCGTAGTTATGTATGCATTAATAAATGATAATTATCGCTCGCTTAATAAAGTGCCCGGTAGATGACAATAGGCTCGCCCCCTATTACATTGGAACCTTAACATAACTGGCGAATCGTGGGTGTGCAATACACCTCTGCTACCTCTTCGGGGATACAGGCATGAAGTTATGATATGTTATGTTATGAAATGAATACTATACTTACACAGTTCTATATAAGTGAGTGATATTAATACTGCCTCTTAGACTAACATGTTTTTTTCCTCCCGTCTCGACATACTCAGACCAGCAGAACCACTGGCCCGTGAAGACATCGAGGGACACGTATCCTGCCTTCTCCTAATGAAATAAATTATCTGTAACTTACATCTAAAAGAACTTAACTTCATTTGATAAACACATTGCAATAATTACCTTATAATTTGAAGTTACGGTAGGTTTTTTAATAAAGCAAGTGATGTCCCTGAGAGGATAAATTTGTAACCTTTTTACACGATACATAGGTTGTGTTAGCTCGTGAGAACAGGGAGCCTTTTCTATCTGGGTGAGTAATGCTTGGGCAGCGGCAGGTGCGGACTTGGCAGTGAAAATAAAGGGATTTTTATTACTTGCACTGCGTTTACGGACTCTTTAGTCAGCTGGATCCAATACTTATGGAGGGATAATTATAGCTTACCTACAGTGCGTATTACCGTTTTGTTTTAATTTTTTTTACAAAGCGGCTATTCAATAATAAAGGCACCGGTCTGACAATATTAAGGTTGTTGGTTAAATACTTATACCGTCGACGGGCGGTATGAACCCAACTCATAATACCTACAAGCATATAGTTGTAATATTATTAAAATGAGTAGGGTGCTTCTTATATTTTGCTTGCAATATAGTATATGTCATATTGGTTTGGGCATGTTGAACAAATGAGTACTAAGTGTATAACACACCAAGTATGTATCTAAGGCATGTGTAAGTAGGCAGGCAAGCCAGGGTCGACCTCGCAGAACATTCACTTATCAAATTTATGATGTATTGAAAGAATTGGAAGAACAGGTCAAAAGCACGGCGAGGCAAGGCAAGGTGTAACGGCGGTCGAGGAAGCTCGTTAGGTGTGAAAGGTCAGACGCGCGTGGCGGGCTTTCGTCTCTACCTACCCCGGAGGGAGAAATAAGTGAGCATGTGTGTGTGTTTCTGTGTAAAATATAAAAGTTGGTACTCCTATTTTGTGATTTTACGCTCCCGTAATAGCCAAGAAAATAGGTAGGAAAGTGGAATCCAGACTCCAAAGTGCAAAATTGTGATGCAACCGCGCCTAATGCTGAGGATGAAAATGGTGATGAGTAGGAAAAAAACGAAAGATTATATTCGAGTAGGTACCTTTTTTCTTTTTTCTGGGGTGTGTGTTGGGTAACCTCCTCGAGTGTCGCTCCGATTCCGATCCCGCTGCAGTCCGGGGGGAACGGAATCGGAGCGGCCGGTACACCCTGGGCAGCGGTCAATGGCTTCCCCTTCACCCCTTCATAGGGTTGGCATTGATCGTCGGCCAATACCCAACGTGGCGGGAACACATCGCTCTCCGTACTCCTCTGCTTTCAGAGGAGACAGGATGAGCGATGCTGTTAGTGGTGAGATGGCCCAGGGTCAGTCGAGGTGCGAGGGATATGCTCTATGGGTAACCTTACACCCCGGCGTCTGAAGACCCGAGACGGCGCCGCCCCCGCTGGCCGGCGGGGGGTATCCGAAGGGATTTCCGCACGATACAAAAAAAAAAAGGTACCTTTTTTCTTTTTCCGGAAATCCCTTCGGATACCCCCCCCCCCCGGGCGGCCTGCGGGGGCGGTTGTCGGGGTTGAACCGACTAAAACCGCACGCCGTCTACAGACGCCGCGCCGGGGTGTAAGGTTACCCATAGAGCATATCCCTCGCACCCCGACTATATACGAGTACCTACCTATTCGTTTTTCAAATCCGTATCTGTAATTACAAGATGCATTTTTCGGTCGAATGCGTTCAATACAAATAATATATACCCGCAATAGTTACGTAAACCGATCGAGCCCACCGATTATAATACTCTTGCGCTACACGAGATGCATCTGATAGCAAATATATGAGATTTTTATTGAAATATCTTAGTAATTAGCTTTATTACAAACTGAGGTAGGTAATGTTTCTGCAAAATATTATGTTATCAGATTCGGTGTTTCAAAGGTAATGTCACGGTTCGTTGGATATTATAGGCTACAACGACTGAACTAAACACGGAATATAAAATAAAGAGGAAGTACCACTAACCCCTGTTTTTATACAAACTAGTATCTCCAAACTCTTACATATTATGACCAATCGTATCACACGAAACAGTGACCTGATTGGTTAAGATTTTAAATATAGAACAAGTCTACGAAAGACGTTGCATATTTGTACCATGTAGTTACTTCGGGTTTAGGTCGAACAAAGTGTCACGTGCCATCGTCACGTGTAGTAAGTACCGAATGCCCGAAACTTCGGATGTTGATACATTTCATGGTACGCTTACTGTTCTTCTTCTGAAGATAATTTCTACCGTGGAGCGCACGTTACTAGATTCTTGTTTGCCGATAAGATGTTTTCAAGTAAGCATAAAAAAACTAAGAAGGCCACAACGGAACTTAAAAACACCTTCTCGATGATATCTCCCCCAGTTGTTAATCGAAAGGGGCGACGATGTCCAAAGGCGTGTGTCGAAAGGAATTTTAATAAGAAAACATCTGCAAAATAACATTTTTTATTTGAGACTTTTTATTTATAACTGACGTGAGCACGTGACGCTGACCCCAGTTTTAGCATGTTTTGCTTAGGCAACACAGAATCAATGACTTTTATATCGCGCTATGCTTATACAGTATACAGATAAGTGTCAAAATTCAATAACTCACTTATCAAGTTTCTGCGTCCCGTTCCAAATTCGAAATTAAAAATTCTTTCCCAGGAAGCATGACACAAGTTTCGTTCTGAATACTTTGTCTAGTATTAAAAACATAGAAGTCATTGCACAAGGATACTGAGATGAGAATACGTTACATATCTCAGAATATTATTTTCGACTACTAAAAAAAAATCTGGTTGCCTTGACAGAAACTTCACAGGCTTTTTTGTGATTCTTTTACATGGTTAATAAAATTCATAATATTACAAAATTATGCATAACTAGTTGATGCCCGCGCTGAAGTCGGTTATCGATTTTTGGTCGTATTTTCGGTTCTTCTTAAACAATTTGCGATAAAACATAATTTTAAGTCGGACCAGGATCTTTCTAATAGAAGAAACCGCATCAAAATCCATTCAGTAGTTATTGCGTCCACCGCGAACAAACAAACAGATAAACAAACAAACAAGAGTTCAAAAAAAGGTTTTTGTGTTCCGAATCGTTCACTTAACATAACCCAAGAATTTTAGAAGAAATTTAAATCTCCAATGTACAGACACAATTTACTTACAATTTTATAATTATGTGAAATGATTGTATAATATTCTACGAAGAAATTTAATGTTTTTCGCAAACGTGCGCGGGAATATTCAAATTATATTCGAAAAAGAATATGCATAATATCATAAATTATTATGGGCTGGGTTTCAACAAAACTCTACTGTGAATGAAAAAAAAATGAAAGTACCCGTGGACAATGAAAATCTCTTTTGTTTCTCTTTTGTTTGAATTTCGAACATAAAATCCTCCAGAAAAGTAGAGACAGTTTGATTTTTTGCAAGATAATTTCTCATAATCATAAAGTTGTCATCAACTTTAGCGAGAGGTAATACAATGAAAATATCTTATCGTTTCTCTTTTGTTTAAATTTTGAACATAAAGTGCTCTAGGAAAGTACCATTAAAATAGATATTAATTCACGGTACATGCGAGGATGCCACGATTCAACATCTCAACGTTTTTACTTGCATAAACACACAACATAGCTACACATGTCATAATAGACAATTTATACAGGAGTAAGCCTAGTTTGTTAACCATTTTCGGGATCTTCTGTATCTCTCACTACAGTGACTACAAGATTTTATAGAAATCCAGCAACCAAAACAAAATCAATAATTCACTGTCTAAAATTATGTCAATAGATCTTTGGCATAATATAAGAAGATTAAAATCACGCTAACTTGATTCTAGATCAGTTAATTTATATTTACAGCACGATGCACTACATATGGTTGACAATGGACGAGACTGGACGATGTCCGAGTACCTATGATGAGTGGACTGAATAGATTGAGAGGTAGATAACACTCTATGGTTTGATAAGAAATAGTTTGTGTAATTGATGTGTATAGAATAGATTGAAAGTATTGATTTAACTTTACTGGAAACGAAGTGTTCTAGCTCTCAAAAAGTTTGAATAAAAAACGACTTCAAAAAGTACAATCTGGGGCTTGCATGGTAGAGTAGTTAAGCCTTAAGGATGTTCAATTCTTTTGCTCTGTCTATGGCCATATCTGCTTACGAGCAATGAATGTATTAGAAGATTGTGGGATTTTTATCTTAAAAAAAGTTTCGTAGATATTTTTTGTCTAGAAATAAGAGTACAGTACCCGACTTTTGATAGTGTCGAGAAGATGAGTGAGAGTGTAGTGAGAAGATGAGTGAGAGTGTAGTCAAGTTCGGCTTACTTCGATTTTCTAGAGCGTTCTCTCTATCACACAGCGCATGTCTATAGCTTGATATCTTTTAAGAGTAGTAAAACCTTTTTAGTAAAAAATATTTTATAAACACAAATCGTTTTAACTACGCTATAAAGCTATCAAACTGTCAGTCCAATGAGAGTTTGCAGAGAGAACGCTCTACAAAACCGAAGCTCTCACCCATCTTCCCGAGGCGAAACAGGACGCGACGTGCCAAATCAAAAGCCGGGTACTGCACATCACGTAGAGACCAGAAATATGTACTTGGTATATCTGCTCTGTGGTAGAAACTAAAGAAGTTTGCGTAAGAACGGAGATCATCAATGATCTATCTAGTAGCTCCAATCACGTCAAACTTTTTACATAATTTAGTCTAAAGTTTGTTGCGTATAACTATTAAATAGCAGTTACCTACCTACAAATATTTCGATAATACAATCTAAACCCAACATATTCTTATGAAATGGCCACAATGCCTTCAAGGACAGCTATAATGACCAACGTCTGGCAACCGGGGAGATGAGACGACACGCTTCGCTGGCCCGAGGGTCTACCCACAGCTTTTATCAAGACCAGTAATATGTAGAATAACCACTTAACGTGTACCTAACTATACATTTACCTACCTCTACATAAAAGTACTTCTTAGTCATTCTTAGTACAATTTTAAAAAGGGTTTAGCCTTTACTTCGCTATACCTTTTTTTTTTTTTTTTTTTTTTATCGTGCGGAAATCCCTTCGGATACCCCCCCGCCGGCCAGCGGGGGCGGTTATGTCGGGCTTGCACCGACTAAAACCGCACGCCGTCTCGGGTCTTCAGACGCCGGGGTGTAAGGTTACCCATAGAGCATATCCCTCGCACCCCGACTGACCCTGGGCCATCTCACCACTAACAGCATCGCTCATCCTGTCTCCTCTGAAAGCAGAGGAGTACGGAGAGCGATGTGTTCCCGCCACGTTGGGTATTGGCCGACGATCAATGCCAACCCTATGAAGGGGTGAAGGGGAAGCCATTGACCGCCGCCCAGGGTGTACTGGCCGCTCCGATTCCGTTCCCCCCGGACTGCAGCGGGATCGGAATCGGAGCGACACTCGAGGAGGTTACCCAACACACACCCCAACTTCGCTATACCTACGGTCAGTTTTGGAATACGCAAAAACTCCGGTAGATTCAGTTTAACGGGTCGATCATACTTAAGAGATAGAAGCAGGTATGGTATGCAGAGTTGGGGCCAGCACTTAGTCACAATTTTTTAAGTTTTTCGTTCCGTTAGAAATAAAGATTAAGAAAATTGCGTAACACATTGGAAAGATTTAAAAAACTTAACGACAATTTTAATACTCCATGCGGGGGTAACTGCGGGCAATTGAGATAATCACTGGCTTGTACAGGACAATGACTTTTATGTCTACTACTAGACTGGCTGTACGGAATAAAAAATATGGTATCGCGGAAGACCACTAGGTACTTAGAGCACCCTCCTTCTGCGAGCATATATTGCTCGCGAAGGAGATGGCGGAGCGCGCCCGGGAGAGATTTAGAACTCTCCCGGCCCGCCGAGCCCGCAACTTACTCGCCGCGCGTCGCAGGCGACTCAGGCGCCGGAGGTCACTTAACGACCTCCGTCCTCCATGAGCACAGGCCTGGCGGTGACAGGTGAGGCCGCCTGTCACCCCAGCAGAAGCAGGCCGGGACGGTGGGGCGACTAGCGCCCCTCCCCCAAACCGGGGCAAGACGGGGACACCGTGGTTCCCAAACCCGAGGGGGCCATCTCGAAACCGGAGCAACCTTACACCCCGGCGTCTTTATACCCGAGACGGCGTGCGGTTTTAGTCGGTTCAAGCCTGACATAACCGCCCCCGCTGGCATCCGAAGGGATTTCCGCACGTAAAAAAAAAAAAAAGGTACTTAGAGCATATCCCTCGCACCCCAGGGTCAGTCGGGGTGCGAGGGATATGCTCTATGAGCAACTTTGCACCCCGGCGTCTTAAGACCCGAAACGGCGTGCGGTTTTAGTCGGTTCAATCCCGACATAACCGCACAACACAATTTATTATTCTGTAGTAAGTGGTAAGTAATACTGAGAAACAGCGCCATGTTTGTTTTTAGGCGGGAAACATTATGCAGACAGTTACCCCATATTTTAATTAACACACCATTTTATAAACGCTCAAACGCAATGAGGTAGGTAACCTAGTTGTTTATGTAGCTAGGTAACCCATTATTGTAAAATATTACCTAGATTTTTAGGTACCAATCCACCTAGTTGTTTATGTAGCTGGTAACCCATTATTGTAAAATATTACCTAGATTTTTAGGTAGATTTCGATGAAATCGATCTACCTATTGGTTTCGTGACTACTGTCGAATTAAAAAAAAAAATCTTCATAGGAGGTCTAGTTATGACCCCCTGAGTCCGAAATGACCACTGGTCAAAAAGTTTATATATATATATATATATATATATATATGTATGTATTCCACTTCCCAAAATTTGCGGCACTCTCACGGTCGCATTTTTGCCCCGATCGCTTTCAAACTGCGGTCAAAAATTGCTTGGGTGTAAACTTAGTTTAAGTTCGTGAACGGGTGGAATCCGGCCTAAGGGGACGGTAGGGCCTCACTTTTTGTGAAATCAGTTTTTCCTCAAAATTTCACGTTCCATGAAAGATATTCGAACCGTTCTAATTTTATCCCATAGTATACATGAATACCAACAACTTTTAGTAATAAACCTATAAGATTAAAACTTTAGCTAAAAGTGGAGGGGGGAAAAACCAAAATTTTTCGGGAAAAAAATCATAACTTCTAACCGGTGAACATTCTTGCCGTCGGAAACATTTTTAATCGATAGGCCATTTTTAAGTCTAAAATAAATGTCTGAAAAGTTTTTCGCTAAAAGTTACCGTTTTCCAGAAAAAAAATTAAACTGTTTAAAGTCCGTAGTTCTCTATATAAAATAATATTAATTGCTTCACGAAATCTACCTGTGTGTTTCCCCTGCGGGAACGAATTTTTTTTTATTTCTCTTTAGATATGAACTTTAATCTCAACAAAAGTATGTTAATTAAGGTTGGATTTCACCAGAGAAAGTGCGATCAAATCAAACTACGTTCACGATTTATTCACGTAATATCTCAATGTAGTTTAACTTGAACGCTATTATTGCCAAATCTAGTCTAATTATAATGATGAAATATCACTCAATTTAAAACACTTCATTTTCCAAATTAGAAAAATTATGTGGATAAATTCCACGTGATCGACTATTTTCGAATGAATTAAAAATAATGTGATATGATACACTCATCTTATTGTCTATCACCTGTACCTATTAAATAAGTTGGTACTATTGTAATAATGAAATCACGTTTTAAAAACAAACAAATGGTGGTAGATAGCTAAAATGAAAAATATTTTTATGTCCGCTTTTCATTTGGCGCCCTGTCACGCGAAGTACGTGTCAGAATATGAATATTTTTTGTTATTATTTCGTAAAACTGTGTATTTATTTCGTTATCTCTTGTTGTGTGGACGATTAATTTTGTTTTGGTATTGTTTTACGTATACCGTATACTCCTCAGCATTATTAAGCAAATAACTGAATTAATTAGGACACGGTAGGCTGTCAGGACACACACCTTTGTCCTGAATTTTCAGCATTTAGTTGTTTTAATGAAAAAAGTACTTCAGCTATGTTGATTTTATCAGTAAGAAAATACATTGAATAATCACTCGTTTGATACCAAATAATGTAAATTCAAATCTTGGAAACAGACATTCGTTAGAAGAGAGTTTAAATTGGTAACTGTTGGGCAGTTACCATTTTAAGGATACACGGAAAACTCTTGGAAGTTCTCTAGTCTTTGTTCGACGTAAGCTTTTTTTTATAGATTTACCAAAGACAATATGTATTGTTTACTAGGGCCTATAGACACAACCTTTATAGATTTCCACCTCAGAAAATCGATACCCATTCCACTCTATTCTCAACTAGCCAAAAGAAAAAATAAATTGGAAAACAAACAAGATGAGCGTCCGGCTATTGGTGGACGCGACGTTGCCGTTCTGGCATCCCGTGGAGATGCGCAGCACCTATCCCTTTCGCTCTAGCGTTTTTGTCCCTCTCTATATATGTCCGCAGGATCGTCTCGCTTGAAGACGCAACAGAGATAATTTTATCCGAAAGCTTCGAGCTTCGAACGTTCACATTTTTATTTTGAATCGAAGAGCCAATGAAATGCCGGGAGATTCTTTTGTTTATGTTTTTGTTTTTACGGTAATTTAGTTTTTATATGAGTTTTACTGATATTGACAAAGGAATATTTTATTGATTACCTACTTACGTATTTACAGCTCGGTCTTAATAACAGTGATAAATTGAAGCATATTTACTTAGATAAGGGAGAATGAGGGAAGGATTCATTGTTAACTTATTATGAAACTAAACTAGTAAGTAGGTATGTACGTTCTTGAATTATGTAGATAGGTAGGTATACATTTAGTGTATAACGCTCAATATAAGTGCTCTTAAGTAACAAGTAAGTATAACTAATAACAGGTAACTACGAGTATCTGTACCTACCTATGTATTATGGCATAATGGCTAATTGTTAAGGTGCCCTAAATAGTTTACCATAAATTAGGTTAGCTTGAATCCCGTATCCAGACCTCTTTGTATTAGAAGTGGGGAAGACACAGAAATATTGTTTTAAGTCCCACATATGTCGTCAGTTACATTTTCTGACACCTATCTACAGTCACCTTCATAAGTTGCTGAGCACTAACAAATTCACAAACAATCTTTACATTGAAATAAAGCAATAAATAATTGATAATTAATTAACATGTTAGATGTTTTGTTTATTATTTTATAAAGTATAAATATTTATTTTATATAAAGTTTTAGAGCTAGGTGGTAGGTAACTTGTAATGTATTAAGCTAATACCGTATAATGTACCATGAGGGAGCCCGAGCCTATTGCCGTCAACGGAGCACTAAGGTTGAATATAAATGGCAAAGGTTCTATTGTACCTACAGATTTATATCAGTTTAAAGTTGGTAGGTAGTGGAAAAATATAAAACACGATCACGCTGCCTAAAAACGTGTAAAAAAGTAAATAATAAGTATAGCCACTCTGGATAGTATCTATGGAGATTTTAACGATGTGGCCGGCGGAAGGGTATTCCGCACGAAAAAAAAAAAAATTGGTACCTCTTACATCAAAATCTGTTCAGACATTTAAAAGTTTTGAAAGACGTTTTTTAGGTTTCCGTAGCCAAATGGCAAAACGGAACCCTTATAGATTCGTAATGTCTGTCTGTCTGTCCGTCCGTATGTCACAGCCACTTTTTTCCGAAACTATAAGATTTATGCTATTGAAACTTGGTAAGTAGATGTATTCTGTTAACCGCATGATTTTCCAACCGGAACAGTTGCTCAACCTGTACCAAGCGCAGGTTCGATCCTGTATGGAGTACTGCTCGTATCTGTGTGATGGCTCAGCTAAATACCATCTAGAAGCGCTAGAGACAATAGAGAGAAGGGCCAAGAGGCTCATTAACAACGATGCACTCGTCGAGAAAAGGCTTCAGAGCCTTGAACATCGACGCAAAGTTGCAGGCCTATCGGTCTTTTATCGGATGCATTTCGGAGAGTGTACGCTGGAATTGCACGACTTGATACCTCCAAGCCCTTTCCACCAACGAACGACCAGACGCACAGCGACGCGCCACCGCTACATGGTGCATACTCCACTCATACGCACGAAACGTTTCGGCGACATATTTATTATGCGTACAGCTAAGGAGTGGAATTGCCTGCCTGAGTCTGTGTTTCCGGAAAGCTATAACCTTGGAATCTTCAAGTCTCGAGTGAATAGGTCCCTTCTAGGCAAACGTGATCCATCGTAGACCACATCGTCACTTACGACCAGGTGAGATGAGATAGAGGTCAAAAAAAAAAAAAATTGAAAATAAACAATACATTTTGGGGGTTCCCCATACTTAGAACTGAAGCTCAATTTTTTTTTGTCATCAAACCCATTCGTTTGGCATATCTATGGATAGGTCTTCAAAAATGACATTTAGGTTTCTAATTTCATTTTTTTCTAAACTGAATAATTTGCGCGAGAGACACTTTCAAAGTGGTAAAATGTATCCCCCCCCCCCTGTAACTTCTGAAATAAGAGAATGATAAAACTAGAAAATATATATGATGTACATTACCAAGTTAACCTTCACCGAAAATTGGTTTGAACGAGATCTAGTAAGTAGTTTTTAGGGTTCCGTTGCCAAATGGCAAAAAACGGAACCCTTATAGATTCGTCATGTCTGTCTGTCTGTCCGTCCGTATGTCCCAGCCAATTTTTTCCGAAACTATAAGAACTATGCTGTTGAAACTTGGTAAGTAGATGTATTCTGTGATCTGTGATGTTCATCAAGCCCATACGTGTGTGGTATCTATAGATAGGACTTCAAAAATGATATTGAGGTTTCTAATATATTTGTTTCTAAACTAAAAATAATAATAAAATAAAAATAGTTTGCGCGAGAGACACTTCCAAAGTGGTAAAATGTGTGTGTCCCCCCCTGTAACTTTTAAACTAAAAGAACGATAAAACTAAAAAAAATATATGATGTAATTACCATGTAAACTTCTAACGAAAATTGGTTTGAACGAGATCTAGTAAGTACTTTTTTTTAAACGTCATAAATCGTAAACCGCAATTTACCTTTCATTCAATCAACTCAAATATAAAAATTATTAAAAAAAACATTATAATGTTACCTACTTGCTGCTACGGAACCCTTAATGGGCGAGTCCGACTCGCACTTGGCCGCTTTTTTTTAATACGTCATAAATCGTAAACCGCAATTTACCTTTCATTCAATCAACTCACATATAAAAATTTTACTTGCTTCTACGGAACCCTTCCTACTCGCACTTGGCCGGTTTTTTTTTTTTTTTTTTTTTAAAGAGTACTAGGTGTCTACCTAGTAGGGCACGCCGCAATAGCGGCGGTAAGGCCCATCATGGAGGATTGGCTGGAGAGGCGACACGGAAGCCTCTCCTACCGACTGACGCAGGTGATCTCAGGGAAGGGGTGCTTCGGGGACCACCTGCATCGGATCAGGAAGGAGCCAACGCCTGAGTGTCATCACTGCGACGCGAGCGAGGACTCAGGGCTGCACACGCTGGCGGACTGCCCGGCGTGGGAGGCGCCGAGGCGTGACCTCGTGGCAGCCATCGGGGTGGGAGTCCTCTCGCTCGGCAGCATGATTGCGGCAATGGTGCGGAGCGCGAGCGCGTGGGCCGCCGCCGCCTCCTTCTGCGAGCATGTAATGCTCGCGAAGGAGGTGGCGGAGCGCGCCCGGGAGAGACTTAGAACTCTCCCGGTCCGCCGAGCCCGCAACTTGCTCGCCGCGCGTCGCAGGCAACTCAGGCGCCGGAGGTCGCTTAACGACCTCCGTCCTCCATGAGCGCAGGCCTGGGGGTGGCGGGTGAGGCCACCTGTCACCCCAGCAGAAGCAGGCCGGGACGGTGGGGCGACTAGCGCCCCTCCCCCAAACCGGGGCAAGACGGGGACACCGTGGTTCCCAAACCCGAGGGGGCCATCTCGAAACCGGAGATGGCCCAGGGTCAGTCGGGGTGCGAGGGATATGCTCTATGGGCAACCTTACACCCCGGCGTCTGTAGACCCGAGACGGCGTGCGGTTTTAGTCGGTTCAAGCCCGACATAACCGCCCCCGCTGGCACGCGGGGGGGTATCCGAAGGGATTTCCGCACGATAAAAAAAAAAAAAAAGAGACACTTCCAAAGTGGTAAAATGTGTGTGTCCCCCCCTGTAACTTTTAAACTAAAAGAACGATAAAACTAAAAAAAATATATGATGTAATTACCATGTAAACTTCTAACGAAAATTGGTTTGAACGAGATCTAGTAAGTAGTTTTTTTTAAACGTCATAAATCGTAAACCTCAATTTACCTTTCATTCAATCAACTCAAATATAAAAATTATTAAAAAAAACATTATAATGTTACCTACTTGCTGCTACGGAACCCTTAATGGGCGAGTCCGACTCGCACTTGGCCGCTTTTTTTTAATACGTCATAAATCGTAAACCGCAATTTACCTTTCATTCAATCAACTCACATATAAAAATTTTACTTGCTTCTACGGAACCCTTCCTACTCGCACTTGGCCGGTTTTTTTTTTTTTTTTTTTTTTAAAGAGTACTAGGTGTCTACCTAGTAGGGCACGCCGCAATAGCGGCGGTAAGGCCCATCATGGAGGATTGGCTGGAGAGGCGACACGGAAGCCTCTCGTACCGACTGACGCAGGTGATCTCAGGGAAGGGGTGCTTCGGGGACCACCTGCATCGGATCAGGAAGGAACCAACGCCTGAGTGTCATCACTGCGACGCGAGCGAGGACTCAGGGCTGCACACGCTGGCGGACTGCCCGGCGTGGGAGGCGCCGAGGCGTGACCTCGTGGCAGCCATCGGGGTGGGAGTCCTCTCGCTCGGCAGCATGATTGCGGGCAATAGTGCGGAGCGCGAGCGCGTGGGCCGCCGCCGCCTCCTTCTGCGAGCATGTAATGCTCGCGAAGGAGGTGGCGGAGCGCGCCCGGGAGAGACTTAGAACTCTCCCGGTCCGCCGAGCCCGCAACTTGCTCGCCGCGCGTCGCAGGCAACTCAGGCGCCGGAGGTCGCTTAACGACCTCCGTCCTCCATGAGCGCAGGCCTGGGGGTAGCGGGTGAGGCCACCTGTCACCCCAGCAGAAGCAGGCCGGAACGGTGGGGCGACTAGCGCCCCTCCCCCAAACCGGGGCAAGACGGGGACACCGTGGTTCCCAAACCCGAGGGGGCCATCTCGAAACCGGAGATGGCCCAGGGTCAGTCGGGGTGCGAGGGATATGCTCTATGGGCAACCTTACACCCCGGCGTCTGTAGACCCGAGACGGCGTGCGGTTTTAGTCGGTTCAAGCCCGACATAACCGCCCCCGCTGGCACGCGGGGGGGTATCCGAAGGGATTTCCGCACGATAAAAAAAAAAAAGAAAAAAAAAAGGTGTCTACCTAGTAGCCGAAATTCAATAATATTTCCGTTAACTCTTTCAGCTAAGCTTAATTGCTTGTGTCAGGAGTAGGTTCACGTTATACTAATAATGGCAAGGATTCAAACTCGGAACTTCTCGATCGTAAGGCCGACTCCTTACCGGTAAGCTACCGGTTTTTTTAAATCGGGTCATCGTCATTATCCTCATAGCGATTTCCCAGTAGCGTTCCAAGTTTGCACTTTGGGACCGTTTATTGTTGTTGATTGGTATGTCAGCTTTTGCTGAAGCAACTGCCGTCTGACCTCAGAACCTCGAGAGCAAAGCCTGCTCCAGAGCCTCCTGTTGTTTAGAAGGTGCACCGACTAGTAGGTGAGGTAAGCTTGGGCAACAACTGGGTTGGTAGAGCCCTGCACATCCTTTTTTAGGGATCCGTTGCCAAATGACAAAAAACGGAACCCTTATAGATTCGTCATGTCTGTCTGTCTGTCCGTCCGTATGTCACAGCCACTTTTTTACGAAACTATAAGAACTATGCTGTTGAAAATTGGTAAGGTATTCTGTTAACCGCATTAAGATTTTCACTCAAAAATTCAATTCAATGGGGAAACGGTTTCCCCATACTTAGAACTGAAACTCAAAAATATTTTTTTCATCAAACCCATCTATGGATAGATCTTTAAAATAGATATAGGGGTTCCTAATATAATTTTTTAAACTGAATAGTTTGCGCGAGAGACACTTCCAAATTGGTAAAATATGTGTCCCCTGTAACTTCTAAAATAAGAGCATAATAAAACTAAAAAAAAATTATGATGTACATTACCATGTAAACTTCCACCGAAAATTGGTTTGAACGAGATCTATATAGTACTTTTTTTTTTAATACCCCATAAATCGTCAACCGCAATTTACCTTTCATTCAATCAACTCAAATATAAAAATTTTACTTGCGGCTACGGAACTCTTAATGGGCGAGTCCGACTCGCACTTGGCCGGTTTTTTTAAAAGAGTACTAGGTGTCTACCTAGTAACCGAAATTCAATAATATTTCCGTTAACTCTTTCAGCTAAGCTTAATTGCTTGTGTCAGGAGTAGGTTCACGTTATACTAATAATGGCAAGGATTCAAACCCGAAACTTCTCGATCGTAAGGCCGACTCTTCACCGGTAAGCTACATACCGAATATTTTTGGGTAGTCGTATAAAAAGTACACCTCATTTTATCTACCCACATTAGCAAGAGATTATAATGATCGGATGTTCGGCAGGTCATCTGATCTCGGCAAGTTCAAGGCTGCACGTATTGTTCTTTGTCTGCAGAAAAAGTTCACACACAAATGCTTTTAAATGCATTGCAAAAACTCCGCCTTAGTACCGATACGTGACGTAATACGGCGATGTGTTCATTGGTATCAGGCTGTTTTTTTTAAGAATATAAGTAATGGAAATAACTACTATTCCTCCTCCAGCTAAGCTAAAGGAGTGTGTTCACGTCGGTAGTGTAATGGCTAGGATTCGAACCCGAGACCACTAAGCTACCGACGCTTAGTGGTTAAAGAGGAGCTTTTGAGACAATGATGACTCCTTCTCAAAGTATTTTTTTGTTTTTAGAGTTCCGTATCCAAAGGGTAAAACGGAACTCTATCACTAAGGCTCCGCCGTGCGTCCGTCCGTCTGTCACCAGGCTGTATCTCATGAACCGTAATAGCTAGACAGTTGAATTTTGGATGTATTTCCCTATACACCCCAAGTTTCGTTAAATAGAATTCATTTACTTACTTTATTTCTTTAAACCACATATAAAATAGTAAGTTAATTAAATAATAATAAATAATAATAATAATAAATTATACATAGAAACATCCAGACCAATGCAAATTGATATATTCATGAATACAAATATTTGGACTGACCGGAGATCGAAACTGAGACCTCCAATGTGGCATTTGAACGCTCTACCGCCACGGAGGTCATCGATGCGTTGGCTAATAAAATATGACAATCGTCAGAAAAGCTGAACTTACAAGTGCACTTGCACTGCAATGGAAATGAAAATTAACAAATATTAAGAGGAGAATACGAATAAGGCTAAGAACGAATTGTAGGCATCCGGCACTCTTATTAAACGTACGAAGTGTGGTATACCTGGTAAGTACTTCAAGACGACCTCAAGCGAGAAAATGGATGTAGTTTTCTGGCCCATCCAAGCTAAATGGTGACAAAAGTTTAATAAATTTCTGAATAAAAGTAGGGGCAGCTCGTGAACTGCGTAAGCTGACGGCGGGTTAGGTATAAATTTACTAGGAATTCAGTGCAGGGTGTGACTGAAATAAATTGAGCTGAGCGAGCAGGACTCTTACTTGAAAATAAGACATATTACTACGATCGCGCGCTTAGCTAAGGCCGCGCGCTCGTGGTACTGTTTTCGGTGATTATTCCTCAATGGTACATCGGACATGAACCATCTTCAAAACACTCCTCAGTGTCCAAACTATCACCGTGGTAAATTTGGTCAAGATCGCGCGCGTGGTTACGAAGGAGTTCAGCCACCAACAAGCGGCTATGCCGGGTATAAGAGCTTCGCGACAGCGTGAATATAAATTTCCGTTCAAGAGAGAGATAAAATAAACAGGTTTTTATTCAAGGTTCACATTTTGTCAATTAGTGATTATAACGTAATCGTTGGATGTTAGCCGGCATTGCACCTACCCATAGACCGTCACTGCACGGAAGCAGAAAGGAATCGAAAATTTCAGTGGCAATAACACATCCTAAAATATATTTCTAGAATCATATCATAAATATATTCATAACAACCGCACTAAATACATATTATTAGGTCGTTTGGCCGGAATGGCAGTCGTGTGTTAGCCTTTATATAGGTAGAGATAATCTTAATGAAATAGACTAGACAGTTTAAAAGCAAACAAAATATTCTTTAATTAACTTGGACAAACCATATAAAAGTAAAATATAGACCTAGAATATGTTAAGTACTTGCTATGAGACAGTAGATATAAATATCTAGAAAGCACCTGCACTTCTATAAATTTATGATTATAAAGTATAAAAGTTAATTTTTTTATTTTTGTTAACGATTATAAACAACACCCATCATCATCCGAGCGCTAATCCCGAATTGCACCCAAAGGTTGCACTTTTACTTGAGGAATCGAGGTAGCGAAAAGCCACCATCGTGGCATTGAGGCCGGTATGGCGGAGTGGTTGGAGAGGCACCACGGTGACGTCTCCTACCGGAAGTCACAGATAGTTACCGGACACGGGTGCTTCGGTAAGAACTGCGGGGATCCCCGTGAAGACACAGCGGTCGTCACATTGGTGGATCATCATCACCATCGGTACTGGGCGTGGACGTTCTCTCGCTGCAGACCATGGTGAGAAAAGTGGTCTCCGACGGTAGCAAGTGGCACGCCGCCGCCTCTAACTACGAGCAGATAATGCGCATGAAAGAGGCGGCGGAGAGGGATCGGGAGAGTACCCTGCCCTCCGAGTTCCGAAGTCTGCGGCGAGGACGTCACAGATTTGTCTACGCCCAGGACTGCCGACCTCCATGATCAGGGCCTGAGGACGGCAGTCGGACGACTAGCCGGTCTCACAGAAGCAGGCCATGACGGAGGCGTGTCGTGTCTACACACGCCTTCCAACTAACCGACGTGGGATCAAACCCGGCTCCAAAGGGGAGGCCGCGGTGGCGGCTGAAGCCCGCCGGGAACCCTCGGGTTATCCTGTCGAGGGCGTACCCAGGGTGCCCGGCAATGGACGGTTGATAAGGACACCGCGTGGTTTTAGTTGGTTTGATTCCAATTACATACCCACCTCATTGCTGGTACCGGTAGGGGCCCGGGGACCGCTTTCTTACTCCTCCTTACCATGATTTGGTTTATCATGGCTTTTACAGGAGAGACTACTGTCTGAACCCCTGAACCCTGAGAGGAAAGTCTATGCCAGGGCCACCTCTGTCAATCAGCAGTTGTACAAGCTTGAAGGCGAGGTGGGCTTGGACCCGGAAGATCTTGGTTATCGCCCCGTAGGCACCACCATAAACTCTTACTAAAAACCTGTGTGGTACCTGCCCGGTCCAAATTTGTGTAAAATAATAAATTTAAAATGTGTAAATTTATATAAACTAATAATTTGGTAACACCGGTACACACACATAAATAGGCCTTGTTCTAACGATACCTACCTATTTTAGTTCATCCTTTGTTCTTCCTCACACGTATATTACGCTAGCTGTGGGCTATAAAGTTGTCTCCATTCCTTGTTTTACCTACGTGCGGGTAGTTGATACTTGGTGAAGTGGGTAACGGTCGTCTTCACAACTGTCTACTGAAAGGGATGTTTTAGTCACGTGCGCAGTGGGCTGAGACATAGCGACGAAAGTTTTAGAGGTAGCAATTGTTAAATTATTGAAGTGAAACTTCTTTATCGGTGTTGGAAAAAAAATTACCGTCATAATTTTGCGTTACGCGCCATCTTTTAAAAAAAAGTTGATTTCTTCGACTGATAGGGATCAGCAAAATCAAAGGGTTTATTTTAATTCTAATTCCAGTGAATTTCTAAAAAAAGTAAGTAACTATACCTCTTTTTCTAACACGTGGGTGTGATTATGGTTTTTTTTTTTCAAGTTATTTAAGGTTAACCTCAGTTTTTGATTGTAACTATCGGTCAATGTATATAATTCCATTAAAACATATTAAAAAAAATATAAAAGTTATTATTAACTAATACGATTGTTTTGTACTTTAATGAAATACTGTAATAATCTTAGTAGTAATAAAGTAAAATGAAATAATTGTATTATTTGTATTCATGTCTATGATAATAAAAGTCTTTTGTTAAACTTTATCTAATTTAACTTTATTTAACCAATTTCTGTAAAGTTACATATAGTAGATCATTTTTCGAAAAATAAGGTCATAAAGAAGTTTCACTTCTTACCTGTGTACACTAGTACACGTACACATTTTTTTTATTGAATTAGACAGGTACGAAGTCTATTCAAGTTTTGGCAGTGATAAACTTTAACGGTATAAACGGTTTTAAATTGCAGATTAGGATACGAAAAATCTAGTCTAAGAATACCTCAAACGGTGAGTATATATAAAAATTGTAACAAAATTAAAAGAAGCGAAAGCTGTATGCCACGATCATACATTCGTGGCAAGTGTAAAAATTTAATCACTGCCTGCCCTAATAAGAAAGAGATGCGATTATTTCTGTTAGATTAATCTCCTTCTGAGAAATGCTTTGAATTAATTTATTTTTACGTCAAACACAAAGAAAAGGAACGGGAGACTCTATCGATTACTAGCTCTACAATGACAGGTGCGCACGCGTCACCTTTGAGAAAAAATGGCTTCGGCGGGGGAGAGACCCTCACGTCACGATACAGTTTTTACGTGCCAATTAATATTACTTTTAATCTTAAGGGTCATACCTTGGTCTTTAGAAATTAGACCTATAAATGAAAATGAAATTTGTTGCTCAGCGCAAAATCTTGAGAATGGCTTGACCGATTTTGGTTGGTTTGTTTTTTGTTGTATTTTTAATTGTCAGGCCAGGGTTAATGAGCCTGCGAGGCGCGGAGGCAGTACAGGTGTTGGAGTTCGCTAAACTACCTCCGTCCTCCATGAGCGCAGGCCTGGGGGTGACAGGTGGAGCCGCCTGTCAACCTAGCAGAAACAGCTCCCTCTTTCCGGGGGCAGGACGGGGACACCGTGGGTCCCAAACCCGAGGAGGCCATCTCGAAATGGAAAAGAGATGGCCCTGGGTCAGCCGGGGTGCAAGGGAAATGCCTTATACCCCAGCGCCTGAAGAACTGAGAATGCGGTTTTACTCGGTCCAAATCCGACATAACCACCCCCACAGGCTGGCGGGAGTATCAGGGGGATTTCCGCATATGAAAAAAAAGATGGGTTTTATATGAAAGATTATTTTGGAGATTCACGGGAAGAGTTGACATCCAGGTGACTCCGGGGCGAAAAGCTAGTAGTTAAACTAATGTCATTTAAACTAATGCCATACATGTGAAAGTTTGTAAATATGTTTGGATGTTTGTTACTTGAATTTGGTACAGGGATAGCTTATAGTCTGACATAACACAGGTTACTTTTATCCCTGGAATACATTCCCATGGCTTGCGGGAACGGGATCAGAAATCCACGATACCCAATATCATTAGCATCCAATAAATATTACCTCATAATAATACTAGTGGCCACTGCTGTTGAGTTAGTGGTCAGGAACCCTTTCTAAATGGCTACATTATGATCAGAATATAAATACATAATTTCAAATACCGCCATTTATTTTAAGTGCTTTATCGTGACAGCGTCGCAGGCGCACGCGTAAATCTATTGGATTTCGTATAATATCTTATTATACCTGGCAAGTGATAAGTAATGTTGCCAGATATATTATATTACTAGCTGATGCCAGTGGCTTCACCCGCGCGGAAGTCAGTTGTCGTGTTTTGGTCATATCTCCGGTTCTACTTAACCAATTACACTCAAACATACGGCAGATTTTAAATTAGATCAATGCCTTTCTAATAGAAAAAACCGCATCAAAATCTGTTCAGTAGTTTTTGCGATCATCGCGAACAAACAGAAAAAATATTTAAAAATATGTTTTTTTGTTTCAGAATCGTTCATATATACATAAATATATATTAAATATATATATATACATGAAACCAAATATTTTTTTTTTATTAAATATAGTGATGACCGGGATAAACTGAAGAACGGGTGGACCGATTTTTTTTCTGGTGCCGGTTTTTTATTCATCGCTGACGTTTTATTGAAATATATTAATTACTTTATTTATATTTAAATACACACACACAAAATATCCCTCCGGACCATCTGACCACCATGGCTTCATGATATTATGATGGAGACCAAGCTTTTTAATTACCCACCTGTTGTTAAGCTGTTTATGTGTTACAAGCGGATGTTATTCGTGGTGACTAGCTAACCTTTCAACTAGTCACCCCAAGTTCATGATTCTTCATGTTCATCACACATGATCGTTTTACTTTCATTTACAAAAAACAAAATTAAGTGTGTTTATCTGCATTCTAGAACCCATAACAGAAGCTATACTTACTTTGGCTCTAAAGAATGCTCTGTTGTGTCTATTTATTTTAAGTACTGTAATATTTTTATATTTTTCCTGTGGGGCAACAAAAGGGAATATGAACGTATCGTTTTGAAATTTTTATCAATAGTTGAAATTATTAAAAGTATGCTGTTATAGGAAACTTAAATTTACTAAAAAAAGTCCCACATTTTTTTTTATGCCACTTAGGTGGCATACAAACACACAGCCCACCTGATGGGAAGCGGTTACCATGGCCTATGGATATGTGCAACACCAGGGGCGTCAACTCGCGCTGCCGACCCTGTAAAAACCTTCTAATGCCCTTCTTTTTCAATCAAATCTATTTCCTAATGAAAAAAGAATTAAATTAAATTATACAGTATACATAATAATATATTATGTAAGATTGCTAAGTAATGTTTTCCTCTTGAGATAAAGGCTAGTTCACGGGGCAAACACATTTTTGTACAGATTTTTGTAACAGCCTATCCTTAGCCTATCGTATTTTATATTTATTATTACTTTTACTACTTTTACTTCCAAATTAAACAAGATGGACTCATTTGTTTTGTCTTGACAAACTCACTGGTGTTATATGGTAGTCAGGGTACGAAGATGAAGTAGGAAGGTGGCCATCGGAACTCCTAAACTAAACAAGGTCAACTTATAGAATATGGGCTCATTTGTTTTGTCCTTGTTAACTCTTTGTTGGTACATAATATTCAGGGCCAAAAAAAAAAAACAATATTCAGGGCCACTCTGGTGCTACATGATATTACTAAAACTAAAAAGTGGAAAATAAAATAATAAGTAAAAAAAGGTTTTAAAAACATTTTTGGTAATATAAATAAATACAAAAAAGAACTAAAGAATACATAAATTATCAGCTGTAAACATTAGCACCTGTAATCTCTCACCATCCATTACTTGTTTACCATATTGAAAATTAAAGAAAAAATTGTTTATTACTTCCTTGGACACGAATTAATGACAAACAATTCTATGAAAAATTCTCTACGTCCAATTGTTAACCACAACTATGCATTTTTTCTTTTCTCAGTAGTTGAAGTCAGTGCCCTATATATTATCATGACGAATCCGCATTGCTCATCCCTCAGGTGTAACAACTAGACCATTATGACGCAAGTTACTAATTCATCTTCCTAAAACAATGTTAATTACGAGGAACTAAGGTATGTGGTCTGTGGAGCCCCACAAAGATCCTGGAATCCTTTGATGGGGTCTACGCCAACCTCTCCTGCAAGCCGGTATCTGCTTGTTGACGAATGATGAGGATTTGGTGCAGGCGTCTCCCTCAGAGTGAGGCGTTCTGACGGTATAGTCACTGATTCCGTTATAGGTAAGGCAGGGATTAAACAGGCAGTAAATATCGTGATATTTCGATCCTGTAAATATTATATTGATATTATTGACTAGCTGATGCTCGCGGCTCCGTCCGTACGGAGGAAGGCTATTGCTTTTCGGTCACATTTCCAGTTCTACTTTACCAATTGTAATCCAACATACGGCAGATTTTAAGTCTAAGCAAGATCTTTCTAATAAAAAAACCGCATCAAAATCCGTTCACTAGTTTTTAGGTCCATCGCAAACAAACAGACAAATTAGCAATATACAGACACAAGTAATTTACAATTTTATAATAGTATAGATGTGCAAAGGCCCAGCGGGGGCGGTTATGTCGGGCTTGAACCGACTAATGTTGACACCGATAACACGATATTGGATCGCGATTTTCATGAACTGTCTAACCCTACGCAAAGATAGCATATATTCATACAATCACGCCTTTATCTCCGGAGGGTTAGGCGGAGGCGAATTAACACCCACATAAAGATAAACCAATCAAAAAGAAAAGCAGTAGTAGGAGAGCGAACCCTGGGCTCCAAAATGCAAACTTTGAATGTGGATACAAGAGCCAAGAATTGCGTTCAGATGATGATGACGTTTACGCAGTATTAACTATTACTAGTTCAGCACTATCGCGGTATCCCTGCCCATATATTAAACAAAGTATGTGCCCCACATATATAAACAGATGAACAAAAAAGAAAATATTATCGGATTGGATCTTTCATCTGTTATGGTTCAGCACGAGCCGTGCCATAACAAACTGTGCGAAGAATAAATGTTATATTATATCATTGGACAATAGTCTCCATTATTTCAAAAATATATCCAAGAATTTAAACGGTTAATCTGATATTGTTTACGATTCAATGCCGGCAAGATGTTATGAAGATCATACAAACCTACTTAAGTGTTAATTAAATTATATTCGGGACTCCGTCGGTTCATATGAGTTTTTTTTTTCGTCAAGCCATCGTAATTTACACTTAATATAAATATAGTCTATGTCCATCGGGGATAATATACCTTTCAAATGGTGAGAGAATTTTTCTCATAGGTAAGTGCAGCGGTTCCCAAGATTGCCCGAAACATATGCACAAACACAAAATTCGACCTCTCTATGATATTACTTAGTATAGATACTGTCGAAAGTTAATACAAATATTATTTGCATACTAGCTGTTGCTCCGTTCGCGTAAAATTCTAGGCTCGACAGTATCTGAAATGGACGCACGTATTTTCTGGATTTCACCATAGCTTCTTGCCATCCAGCGGGGTGACGTCAATTAACGGACCGAATATAAAAAAATATACCGATCCCTTTCATGAAAACTACAGTGCTACTCCAGACTATAATCTATATCTATGCCTAATTTCATTCAGATCCTTTTAGCCACTTTAGGCTGATTGAGTAACAAACATCTATCCATCCTCATATCACAATAACAATACTTTGTCTGAAGGTGTCTTGTCAGGAATCGAACCTGGGACTTTTCGCACAGCAGCCCAATTTTTTATTAAGTATAGAAATGAAACCTTTGTCCACGCAATGACGTAAAAGATTTTTGCCATAAAACCGCAAACAAAAAAACTCGTTTTACAAATCACCCATTTGTCTGTAAGATAGTCACCCGCGGTAAGCTCGCTGCGTCACTTCCGGAGTTCGGAGGGGATAAAAACCTCATTTCCGGGAGAACCCTTCCTTTAGGGGACGCACAATCAGCCTGTTGCTATGGAGATTTTTGTGTACTTGGGGAGTTTTACGCATGTTTTCACCCTAGGACCATTTATTGGAAGGTGCTAACGAGTACGAATTATTTAGGGTTTCATTTTATGGTTTATTTTGATGACTAAGAGCAGATTTTGAATGATAGGAATGGAGATCAATTGAAACCAAACCGAGTTTTATCTAATAATTTTTATTAAAAAAAAAACATAACTTCACGCCTGTATCCCCGAAGGTGTATTACACACCCACGATTCGTCAGTTATGTTTAGGTCCCAATATAATAGGGGGCGAGCCTATTGCCATCTAGCGGGCACATTACTAGGCGAGTGATAATAAATATTTTTTGATTTTCATTGAATTTGATACCAAGATTTGGCTGCAACCATAGTGAGTGTAGGTAACTGCTATACTTCAAGTTTCAGGTTCGATACCCAGCAAGGTATTATTGAGTATTTCTGTGAAATTAATGAAATTTTGAAGCATTAAATATGCAAAATTTTCCTATGAATTTAAATTGGAAAAAGTCAACATATGCGACGGGACTTGAACCCGTGACCAGTCTCTTTCTTGGGGAACTATTCTGATCACAGAACTAATAATAAGAGAATAGAGTTTTATCACTTGCGTTTTCTACCAGGACCTAAGATGTCACCACTTTCTTACTAGTATCACAAAATTCATACTTAGAACATATACTCCATACAATGCCCGTTCGAGTGACGCAAGCATAGGCATCGCTCACGGACGCGAATACTCGTATAATCTTATGCAAAAATAAACAAAAATTTTAAAGAAAAATGAATGAAATGAATAATGAGAGATGAATGATGATGATGAATGATGAAATGAAGAGGACTTCTAAATGTACTAAATACTATTGTTATACCTTTGGTCAGCAATAAATGATTTTGATTGGAAAAATGTCGATTATATACAAAGGAACAAATTTAACAAAATTATACACTAAATATCTCATTCGTCGCATGTTGACTTTTCCATGCGATTTGCCATGGACCGGGGGGGCGCCCTATCTACAATAAGCCAAATCAAACATGGCCACCCTCCCGGTCATAATATCGTAATGGTACAGGTGAGATATCGATTTGTTCCGCTGCACGGGGTTACATTACATGATGTTAGGATTTTGATTGTAGGTATTTTGGATGTTATAACGTATCATTTAAATTTGGAATTGAATCATATCGTCCGATTTGAATTTTAATCTTCTGATTAATCAAGAACGAATAAGATTTAAATTTCGGAAAATTCGGAATTTAAAATGTTGAATTGTTTTAGGTGACTGATGTCTTATTTCTGAGTAAAAAAATTGAAGTAGAGTCACGTCAACGCCTACTTACGCACAGTTTCATACTGCACAGCGCACTGTGCATAATGCAACGTTGATGAGGCTCAAGTTCTCTTTCTCAATTCAGAAACCGGCTTAGAGGCATATCTTACCGAATAAAACGCGAGCGCCACCTCTGGTGTTGCAAGCATCCATAGGCCACGGTAACCACCTGCCGTCAGGTGGGGCGTGCCAGCTACCTTAGTGATATAATAAAATGAGCATAAAAAATGATCATAAGATTTGTCATAGCACAGATAGTTCTTACGAATGAAAATTGGTGAAATGTTAAGTACGATTATTAAGTTGATTGACGAAGTTTAAGTTATATCGAATTATCTAAGGAAAAAAACAGCTTTATTCATTTCTTAGATCAGATAACAGATATAAAATTAGATTTAGTAAATTAATAAAAATATAATTTACTATTAACTATATACACTATTATAAAATTGCAAATTAGTCGTGTTTGCACATTGGAGACATTTAAATAAATACTTGGGTTATGTTTAATGAACTATTCTGAATTTCTGTTTTTTTTTTAATTCTTATCTGTTTCTTCGCGATGGACGCAAAACTACTGAACGGATTTTGATGCAGTTTTTAGGGAGTTGTAACTCACACGGTAAAAAAGTGCTGAAAGACCTTGCTTTTACAAAATTCTATGTCAACCGAAGTACCCTATAGTTCCCGTTGACATAGAATCACGAAATTTGGCTAGAAAAAAGGTCTTACAGCATAAATAAAGGAAAAAATTAAAAATAAAGTTGAATATGATAGGGTGTCCCCATATATACATAGTGGACGCCAATTAAGATCGTCCTCTGAGTTGTATATATAATACAATTTTGAGGCTTTTTTGCTTAATTGGCACTAACCTCATGAAACACATAGAGTCAAGTATCAAGGTCAAGAAAGTATCTATCATCGACGCCCTGTACTACCACACTAATAACAGAAATAATTGACACATAAATTACTAAAAATTTATAGGCACCTGAAATAATAACTTAAATTGAACTATTTCACAGGAATATGAAACTATTTTGTTTTAAGAAATTAATATAGATTCAATAATTACTGTGACTTATATAAATGCGATAGAATTATACAATTAATAGAAACGAAAATCTATAGGCACATGAAATTATAACAATTTCACAGGAATTTGTGAAACTGATACAAATTGATCGGAATGTGAAATTACTACGAATTAATAGGGCATAAAAATTATGGTCCCTGTCCAATTATAACACCTTACACGTGGAGTTTTCAAAAAACAATATTTCAAGTATGAAATATTGTTTTCAGGTTATTGTCAGCACAGGGTTAGTAAACCCTGTGCTGACAATAATGAACACAAAAAAGCGGCCAAGTGCGAGTCGGATTCGCCCATTAAGGGTTCCGTAGCAGCAAGTAACATAATAATGTTTAATTTAAATTTTTATATTTGAGTTGATTGAATGAAAGGTAAATTGCACATTACGATTTATGACGTATTAAAAAAAACTACTAACTAGATCTCGTTCAAACTAATTATCGTTGGAAGGTTACATGGTAATGTACATCATATATTTTTTTTAGTTTTATCATTCTCTTATTTTGGAAGTTACAGGGGGGGGGGACACATTTTACCACTTTGGAAGTGTCTCTCGTGCAAACTATTCAGTTTAGAAAAAAATGATATTAAAAACCTCAATATCATTTTTGAAGACCTATCCACAGATACCACACATGTATGGATTTGATGAAAAAAAAAATTTTTCGTTTCAGTTCTAAGTATGGGGACCCCCAAAATTTATTGTTTTTTTTTTCTATTTTTGTATGAAAATCTTAATGCGGTTCACAGAATACATCTACTTACCAAGTTTCAACAGCATAGATTTTATAGTTTAGGAAAAAAGTGGCAGGACATACGGACGGACAGACAGACAGACATGACGAATCTATAAGGGTTCCGTTTTTTGCCATTTAGCAACGGAACCCTAAAAACGATCGTTCGGGAGTTATGCCCGTACATATATTTCGACGATTAATTTTTATTTTATAGATTAATTAGATTGTGAAATTAGGTTCCACAGCAAAGTTGCCATATAATATTTAAGTTTAATAACAAGGGTAGCAATTCTTTTGTTTCAAAAACGTTAACGAATTTGATTGGTCTAAAATGTATATTTGTCTTGGCTTCAGTTGACTAAGAGATGGGTTTACATTTTAGTCCTGTCAAACTACTATAGTTAATAGAATAGAATATACTTTATTGTACACCAACAAAGAAATTTCACAATTGCTTAACTTAGCTATTTAATATAATTATGTACAATGAGCGGTCTTATCGCTTTAACACACAACAACACGGACAACTTTAGTGTTATACAGAATCAGTACCAATGTCAAACTCTACGTATTTCTAAATCTTGTTTTTTAAAGAATATTAATAACCGAAATTACTAGTATTCCCCCTAACCCCTCCAGCTAAGGTAAACTTATTATGTTGGGTTCAAGTCGGTAGTATAATGGCCAGGATTCGAACCCGGGATGTCTCAATCGTGAGGCCTTGCGGTAAATCCTCAACGACTAAACTACCGACGCTCTCTCTTATTGGTCTGTCCTCAAAGAGTCAGTGTCAGGAACTTCCAGGATTAAAATTAGCGTATGTTCCAGACTACGCCAGCCGCGTAATTGAGTAGCCATCCATCCCTCTAAACTTTTGCAGTTATATAGATTTAAGATTTTTTTGTACAATTATACTGATTCTAGATAAAAAGGGGGCGGCTTTCTTTAAGCTGTTTTTGCTTGACATAGTCTTACATACCTAACATGTGCATATAAGATGGCAAAATTCGCAACCATTCACCTGTCCCTACGACAGCTAGCTCCCCACGACAAGCTATATACTCACCCATATTAGAGGCAGTCTTCTGGGAACGCAGGCGGTTGCTATGACAACGCGCCGCATCAACACCACGCCTGTACTCATTCACGCACACATACAAGCGTGTGAATGTACAGGTGACCCCGGTAAAGTTTGGGACGCAATGAGCTACCTGAATTTTTTTATGAAACTTTATCGATTAACACTATAGAGCGAAATACAAATTTGCAAAGTAAATTAGTAAGTTAATTGATTCAAATTTTAACGGTATGATGACATTAATAATGCACATTTATATCTGGTCGGTGCTAAACTGATACTTGTGTATCCTTGAGATCGGAAGTAAGGTATCATTACTTTTTGGAACCAAACCAAAAAGTTATCTTCTGTTCCAGTAATTCTAAGCGGCTTAATACCATTATTTCAATTATTATCAGTTTTTGCTCTTTGAGAATTCAGAATCTAAAGTTGACCAGAAGTTGAAAACCTTAGTCCCTAATCAAGGATGCGGTTAGATTGAAAGAAGCTTTCATGCGTAGCTACGCTACTGGCTTGCTTTGCAAATAATACATAGTTTAGTAGAATTATTGTGTAGTGGCAGTGATCAGTTGTTGATTAAAGTGAGTGTTAGGATTGTTAAGATTGTTTACATCAAATAAAAACAGAACCCTTATAAAATTGCTCTCGTAACTGTCTATATGTCGTAGTCTATTATTTCAAAATATAACTACTGGACAGATATAAAAATTTGAAATATTTACCAAGACCGTGAACCACAAATATCTCTCATTTTGTAGAGCTGAAATTAGACAATAAGTTAGTAGTGAGTTTTATCGACCAATGTAATTATTTACAAAGTTTGAACCTGATAAAGACTAATTCATCATCATCATCATCGTCATCTTCTTGCCCTTATCCCATATTTATTAGATCTCGGCGCAACAAGACCGATATTGACTGTACTATTAAAATTCTATCTATTTTCCCATGCTCAGTGTATCCCTAGTATAATTCATCACAATTTGCTAGTGTGCGTGTTTCAGGTCGCCGTTTATCTGGCGTGGCCACGTCACCGATGTCATATAGGCACCGATACTCTAAGTATACTTCTTTGTGGACACGTGTATGTATACATCGTTTGTATCCGCTATTAGTATGGTGTATTTAAGCTGTCCACGAAATCGAGCCACTTGTCAATATATGCGAAGTATTTGATTTTTTAATAGGTCTATGAATATTTTTCCCACGGATCTAACTAGAGAGGCGACACTCTGGGAAAGGGTGCTTCGGGAACCGGCTGTGTCGAATCAGGCAGGAGCCAATGTCTGAGTGCCATCACTATGATGCAAGCGAGGACTCGAGGCTACACACGCTGGCGGAATGCCCGGCGTGGGAGGTACCGAGGCAGGCCCTCGTGGCAGCCCTCGGAGTGGGAGTCCTCTGGCTAACCCAACTATTATAACTTTTATAACCAACTAGCTGAACCCGTAAACTTCGTTCCGCCTTAGAATCAAGTTGTGTGGTTACCTTATCAGCTGAATCTATTTCGCGAATATCTCATGTTTTTTACTGTCCTAATAAAATTGCTAGTATAGGCACAGTATCCCGAGGGGCCATATGAAAGCCGTAGATGGCCCAGGGTCAGCCAGGGTGCGAGGAATTGCGTAATAAGGCCACCTTACACCCTAGCATTAGAGACCCGGATTGGGTAGGTAGGTAGACCATTAGGTGGAGCCGTCTGTCACCCTAGCAGAAGCAGGCCGGGGTGGTATGCGCTACACAAAATGGCATATGTATACGCGGAGACAAATCTTAAAAATCAAAGATCATGGAAATCGGTCTACTCGTTCGCGAGTTATAAACGCTATCACTAACGACTTTGTTTTATATAATACTTGTCCCTTGTGTTGTTGCCCGCGGCTTCACCTGCATGGAATTCTGATCCCGTTAACCTATCCTATGCCGTCACCACAACCTATATAAGATACATAATTCCACCATACATCATTTTGTTACATCTCAAAATGTTTAGGCAGCGTTTTCGTTGAAAGCTCCCAGACGGCTTATTTTTTCCAACGCCTCCAACAAGTATAATTATATTTTAGTCAATGTATACAGAAATTTGATAAATTATATATTAAAACCTCACTCGAGAACCACTCTATCCATTAGTGAAAACAGCATGAAAATTGGTGCAGTAGTTTTTAAGTTTACCGCGAACAGACAGACAGACGCGGTGGAGGACGTTTTTACAATATTTAGTGATAGTGATAGATTACGTCACTTTTATATGAAATGATTTGTCATATGTGAGAGTTTGGGGATACTAGTTTTAGTAACGCATTTTAAGGGCATTTCCTCTTGATTTTATATTCTGTGCAAATATCGATGTGGTCAGTTGATAAATTTGATTGTTTTTGGGTATAGGCTGTTGATCCTCAAATAAGAACAAATATTAAAAACGTTGAAATTAAAATAAGAAGCTTTTATTATAAGTTGTTATTTGAAATTCTTTTTTACATCTTGGGTAAATAAGTAATAACTGAGGTACATGGGAATATACCTTTTAGGCAGCGGTAACAGAATTTGATTTTTAGTCCATTTATGACCTTGTCACCATGTTTATCTTATGGGATCCAATGAACTCTTGTGTTTCTAACTATGTAGAGGCCTTACACCATGTGAAAGAAAACTGTGAAATGGCGGAATCTTTTGCTGCAATGCTGTTTGAAATCATGTAAATTTTGCTGCTGATATTCTGTTTACCAAGCGCCTAGTTTATTCTTCGGGCTCATATAGTTTTTTTCCAGAATATTTTTTTTGAAGTCCTATAGATCATATCGACGGTTGAAAGGTAAGAGATTACAAGCGACAGTGATAGTTGAAAGGAAAATCGCAGTATACTATGTTGTTTGGCACTGTTTGTCTTTGAAAAGTTTTTGTCGCTTGTCTTCAACTGTTAATATTGTTCATTATTTATGAGATCCTATTGATTTTGATTTGAATTGATTTTAATATTGTTTAGTATTTCATGCCCTGCAGATTGACTCGACACTTCATTGTATACATTTTGTGCTCCGTTCTATAATCTCTTTTGTTTTCTTGAAGGTGTGACTCTTAATGTTTGCACCAGCTTTAAACTTAATAATTTCTTCTGCTAATTAGTTACCAATATGTAAAACTGTTTGACGATTTTCAGTTAATTCGATGGGGTTTAACAGGGGAGCCCTCACCGTTAGGATTCCGTCTCGAGACATTGACGATATTACTCTATCAGGATTGGTTCCTACAGGTAACTGGAATTCACGGTTGTATTCCCTATAAATATTGTGTTTGTCAGTTTTCTCCGCATGGAGTGCTGATACGGTCAGAAGATTATCAGCTAATAATACTGTGACCTGAAAGTAAATAATTTATTGACCAAAAAGAAATCATATTATTTTGATACATCCTGTTTATAGGGTCTGCTGGGCTCCCGCGAGGCGCGGAGGCGACGCAGGTATCGGAGGTCGCTGAACGACCTCCATCCTCCATGAGCGCAGGCCTGGGGTTGACAGGTGGAGTTGCCTGTCACCCTAGGAGAAGCAGACCGGAGGACACCGGGGCCAAGACGGGTACAACGTGGTTTCCAAACTAACTCCAAACTCGCAACCGGAGATGGCCCTGGTTCAGCCGGGGTGCGCGGGAAATGCCTTACACCGTGGCACCTGAAGACCCGAGATTGCGTGTGGTTTTAGTCGGTTCGAATCCGACATATCCACCCCCGCTGGCCAGGGGGGGGGTTAAACGAGGGGATTCCCGTACAAAAAATATAATGGAACCCCCAATGGTGTCATTCACGCACTAGAACGTTTGGGGCCCCAAGAAACGAAACCGTTTCGAATGATCCCCGATCACTTTCGATACTTCGGATCTCTTTCGGTAGGGTTTAGGCCGAACGAAGTGTCACATTCGTCTTCAGGCCTGATGTCGGGGTAAATGCGTTTATTGCTACCGATTGCCCAAAATTACAGTCTTACCTCTTCAGGATCAAATTGACTGACATCAAACTGCAACTTCAGTAGTTTATCCTCTCCATCGGTTTCCACTAACGGTGAGTTCGCGATGAACTCCCAGTCGATGTCTTGGTCCGTACTTTGGGAGGTCAGTCCAGTCTGTATAGTTAGCTTTTGATTGTAGAATTTAGTCATCGCCGAGCTAGAAAATGTTAATAGAAGATTACTTACATATATATGAATACTCATGCCTTTTTCCCTCTGGCGTAGACCTGTCATCTGCTTAATAGAAGATTAGTTTAAAATAGTAAGCCGGACCCCAAACCAAGTCGAAGCTCTGGCGCAGGCTTTCCTCTCGGGGTTTCAGGGTTAGATGGCAGTCGCCCCCGTGAAACCAAATTATTAAAAGGAGGAGTAGAAGAGCAGACCTGGGCTCCAATGTTATTGGTGCTCGGGTGAAGAAGAGTTAAGCGAAATAAACAAATAAGTACGAGTTACCCAGAAATAAATATTTCGTTCTGTAGTGACTTTTTAAGGTACCTACTGTTACTTGGGAATTCTCAGTTTGTGTTTGCGCCTAGTGTAGCCTAAATTCATATGAATACTGTTGGCAAACGCGTTAATTCACCATTGCATGTATCTATCTAATAATAAACTAGAGGGGTAATGCATTCTGCTGTTGCAATGTTGAGCTGAGAGTGCACTACATGATTACCTACAAAACCTGGCCAACAACTACCCCCCGATTATCATCGACGGTGGGCATCATGGACTTGAGTTTAATGCCGAATCGAATAACCACAGATGGATGCTGCAACTTTCGTAAGTCATCATTTGTGATGAGGTATCAATGGTAGGAACACGTATAATGTCGATTTGAAAATCAGATTTTGAAATTTTTGAAGGGTGATTATTCCTCCAGTATTATGTAGTATGTTTGACTTTTAATTTTATTTTTTCTAAACCTTCCGGGTATCAAGTTGTATTTACATACCAAGTTTGGTCAAAATTTGTTGATTAGTTTAGGAGGAGTAGCGTCACAACCGAAATACACCGAGTGGAGTATAGAGAGCTTTTCGCTCGACTTCGTCTCACTCTCAGCTCAATAACTTACTTAAGTTCATTCATCTGTGAATCCACACGCTTCATTTCTTCTAAGAATCTTTCCTTCATGAAGGCGTAGGTGTCGTCAAATATAGTTAGATCCGTCAGCTGAATAGGGATGTTTTGCTTCACAGCAACTGCCGAATCGTGTTCTTGTGCTGGTGCGGAAGTAGACATGTTGGCGTCTGTACTGTGTTTAAAATTGCAAACTTGATTTTATATTATTTTTTGGAAGTATAATTATTATTACTTTTAAAATTTATTTTCGTGTTACGCCAAAAAATTTGTATGATTATGTCTAGAAGACAGCTAGAGTTTTTTTTAAGATTAGCTAATGGGATTTTCAGTAACAACCTCTTTTGGTAATTATTCTTGGAAAATAACGGTTTAGTGAATACTATATTTTTTAGTTTGGTGCCCACCATTTTCTGTAACGGTTCATTAGACCGAAGGCTTATCTGCCACCTTAGGCACCAACCTTACAAGAATAGTTGTAGCGCAAGTGTGACCTACTAATTAAATAAACAATAATAAAAATAAATATCCTAGGACAAATTACACAACGCCATCAATATACCCAAACTAAGCAGAGCTTGTCATATGGGTTCTAGAATGCGGATAAACTTATTTAAATACTTTTTTTGTAAATAAATACATATTATACACCCAGACCAATGCAAATGTACATATTTGCACTGAGCGGGAATCGAACCCGCGACCTCTGACTAAGGAGTCAAACGCACTACCGCTACGCCACAGAAGTCATCAAAGTTGATTGTGACGTTCACAGGTGTTACTTTGGGTTTTTATTTTAATTTTAAATAATTTAATCATCTCACGTCAAAAAATAAAATAAATGTTTTATTTTGATATTGCGACTATAAAAATTCAATTAACCTTTCCAGATCTCAAAATGCCAGTGTTTCCAGATGATATAATGTTCCTCTCGAGATATGACATTTATTCCCCATGAGGGACGGATAGGGAGGGCCAGATTGACAATACCTCCCTGCTGCTATGGCGACGGAGGCCTAAACACGGGCGCTATTAATCTCGGAGCGGGGGCGTGACGAATTTGTAGGGTAACCAGAGCTTTATGAAATTACGTTTTGCGTAATTGACTGTGGTGTCTTGTTGAGTTTATGCTTTATTACGCTTATTGCTGTCAATATTTTTAATTTTATAGGTACATTTAGTAAAGGGCACGCCGCAATAGCGGCGGTAAGGCCCATCATGGAGGATTGGCTAGAGAGGCGACACGGAAGAGTCTCGTACCGACTGACGCAGGTGGTCTCCGGGAAGGGGTGCTTCGGGGACCACCTGCATCGGATCAGGAAGGAGCCAACGCCTGAGTGTCATCACTCGGACGCGAGCGAGGACTCAGGGCTGCACACGCTGGCGGACTGCCTGGCGTGGGAGGCACCGAGGCGTGACCTCGTGGCAGCCATCGGGGTGGGAGTCCTCTCGCTTGGCAGCATGATTGCGGCAATGGTGCGGAGCCGCCACCTCCTTCTGCGAGCATGTAATGCTCGCGAAGGAGATGGCGGAGCGCGCCCGGTAGAGATTTAGAACTCTCCCGGCCCGACGAGCCCGCAACTTGCTCGCCGCGCGCTGCAGGCGATTCAGGCGCCGGAGGTCGCTTAACGACCTCCGTCCTCCATGAGCGCAGGCCTGGGTTGACAGGTGAGGCCGCCTGTCACCCCAGCAGAAGCAGGCCGGGACGGTGGGGCAACTAGCGCCCCTCCCCCAAACCGGGGCAAGACGGGGACACCGTGGTTCCCAAACCCGAGGGGGCCATCTCGAAACCAGAGATGGCCCAGGGTCAGTCGGGGTGCGAGGGATATGCTCTATGGGCAACCTTACACCTCCGGTAGCGTCTGTAGACCAGGGACGGCGTGCGGTTTTAGTCGGTTCAAGCCCGACATAACCGCCCCCGCTGCCTGGCGGGGGGTATCCGAAGGGATTTCCGCACGAAAAAAAAAAAAAGGTATTTTGTAAGTAGGTATAAAAAAAATCACTAAACCAGCGAGAAAAGTGTTATAGATTATATAGCTCGGCAAATTCATGCGTGACACTCCTATGGTTCGCGCGGGTGGAGGGGCGTAAGGTGCGCGCGGAACGGCCGGTAGGTTACCACGCTCGGCGCGAACGTTTCACCATACCCGCCATTCATCCCGCGTGAACCATGGGAGTGTCGCGCATAAATTTGCCAACCTATAGTAAAGATGAACAATAAGTTTCTGAACGAAGCATTGCCCATCCCGAATTAATTTCAAACACTAGCGGGTGTTCGAAATTCAAATCAGTTTTACTTAGGATCCTCGGTTTTTACTGCGAATTTTTACACAGCCAAAGCGCTCTTTTTGTGCTGCAAAGGTGAAAATATATATTATTTACTTATAACAGACCTATTTTTATTTGGTTTGATCATAGAGCTATATTGTACTAGGTAAATAGATATAGGTACTGTAGAATCAATTTAAATGCGTACTTCATTTTGGTAAGACTTAAATTAAAGTACGATGCAGCGCTAAAACAAATTAGTACTTAAATCCAAAGATTTAAACATGTAGTGCTAAATCGCTTTTAAGGAGTAGCTTTCTCGCAACAAAACTTCGAAAACGTCAGCTATCACGGTGCTTTTACGATTCGTACTAACAACATTCTTGCCTAAGTACATTTCTTTCGAGTTACGTACAATTGAGCATGCTCAAGTGTCCAAATTTGAGCTCCGTGTATCCGGTCCCCATTTTACAAGCGTGAGGATGTAAAGATGGATGGCCTAGGGGTGTTAATACTAACAGCCGCATGTCTCTCTATATTCGGTTGGTATAGGGCCAAATGGCCGAATTGGCCGGGACCTATTGCCGTCAACCGATCACTTTTCCATATGCCATACATGTAGTAAATATATAGAGAGCAGCCCATAGATACCTATCTAATTCGTAGTAAATTTTTTGCTCTATGGTACAATTCGCAGTCAATAAATTATAATAACATAAATCACAACTACCTAATCACATCACCACAATACTCCCACAACACAACAAAAAAAGTAACAATAATATATTAATTACAAAGCCGGCTGGAAACCCTAAGTGCCGAGGGTACGAACTGCGCTGCCAAATTGGCGCGAAAGCTCCCTCTTTGACAGATCATTTTTTATTCCGTTCGGAAATTTGGCGTCATTGTTCCACTGATTAGCAGCTGGCCAGGAAGTGAATAATACGGTTTGGTTTTATTGGGTATGAATGTATGATACATTATTTGTTGGTAAAATCTATATAACACTTTATGAGTTCATTAATATTAGAATGTCAAATGAAGGAAGCTAATATTTTTAGAGGGGTGAAATATTTTTCGATAGTGATAGGAAGAAATAATGAAGCATTTTAACGATTGCAGTGAGTAGGTATATCTTGTAAAGACCTTTCTTGTTAAACAGAATATGTACATAATAACATAAGTACAATTCATTTAACAGTTCAAATAACCCTCCTTTTTTGGCTTCGTCGCAATCGGGTGTAACCGCACTGGTATATAAGAGCATACAGAGCACTTACATTGCTATATACCTTTAAACATAATGATAACAACAAATTAACAGTGACTTCTATGTATACTAAACAAGCAGTTCAGAACAAAAAGAGTGTCACACTGGGGGTGAGGCCGGAACGGGGCAGGGTACAGGACGCCTCACCATAGATTCATAATTTTAATGAATCTTGAAAACGAAGCAGCCAATGACATCTTTTAACCCACGAATCGTACCATTCTGCTCTAGGTAACTGATTTTGCAAGAAAACGCTATTTTAGAATGTATCTCTATGTATTTACTTAGGTGATATCTTGTCATCAAGGATTACCATAAAATCTAAAACATTAGATTTGTATCCTATTTTTATGGCAAGCAATGTCGATGCCGACAATTCCTACCAATCTCAAATGTATTTTGAAAATTTGCAAGAGGCTTTTGGATTAGATTTAATATTAATGACAGCTGTTAGCGTGAAACAATTTCAATCATAATCTAATCATAGTTAATAACATAAAAATGCTATGACGGTTCCCTCTCAATGAGATTTTAATCAACAAAATACAGATAAAATAAGGGGAGCTTGGGCGGGTAGTTGCGTTTTTAATTCCGGTAAAACGTCATGTTATATCTCGGGGGAGGCAAAGGCAAACATCGTTATGCCAGAGGCCACACGTCGCTGTTATGTTTAGCTCGCTGTGTCAATATTTTGCCGGGGTGTTGAGAAGTCACTCGGAGTGTATTAAGGGTTATTTAATCGTGTATATTTGTTGATGTTTAGTTCATTTAGTTGGTATATTTTTATGCGATAATATCGTGGATAATGTAAAAACATTTTCTTCGAGCACTTGGAGCCTCCAATGGAAGCTTTTTTATTATTCACGACATATCGTACGAATATGTCGTAGATAATATATATATTTTTTTTTATACCACTAAGGTGGCAGACAAGCACACGGCCCACCTGATGGGAAGCGGTTACCGCGGCCTATGGACGTGTGCAACACCAGTGGCGTCACACTCGCGCTGCCGTCCCTGTAAAGGAAAGGGGATGGGAAAGGAGTTTGGGATGGGATGGGAAAGGAGTTTGGGCTCCGGCACTCTCACTCACCAAACGGAACGCAACAGTTCAAATACTGTTCGTTGGAGTCGATATTCTGTGAGAGGGTGGTGCTTCCCCGGTCGAGTCGGCTCATTCATGCAACGGCCAAAATGACTGTTGCTTGACTTTACCACCTCTAAAAACTATAAAAACGAAAAATTATATTATAAACATAACATAAACCCACGCCTATATCCCCGAAGGGGTAGGCAGAGGTGCTAGCACCCACGTTTCGCCAGTTTATGTTTTTTAGGTCCCAATGTAATAGGTGGCGAGCCTATTGCCATTAACCGGGCACTTATAAACCTGCGATAAATACACACATAACTTCGAAAATCATCGAAAAGTCATTGGTTTGTGCCATGGTAATACCTGGGATCGAACCCGAGACCTCGTCTCAGCAGTCCTTTACCCATACCACTAGGCTACCGCGGTATTCTATTAATATATATAAATATTATTATAAAAACGTCCAATAAACAGTTTTTTTGTCAATGAGTAGTCTAACAATGTTTTTTATAATCCGAATCTGCTGTAACTTCTGATGAAAATGATTTTGGTTTAGGTAGACATACTGTTCAGGTTGGTTCAGGTCGAAGGAGCACATGAAGTTTTTGTCATGTTACATCTCTGCCCCACGATTTTTTCCCCCGAAGATCTTGGTGGGCCACAAAATCATAAGAAAGAGATGAAATTAAATTCACCATACATAACTGATAAAACTTATTTCACTGACAAGGTTGATAGGGAAAGATAAGCATAAAGTAGATTAGCTTTTCACTATAGTGTGATAGGATCCTTACTGACTATTAACTTTGTGAAGTTTGTATAAAACACAAGAAATATTTGTTGTTGCTTCAGTATTGTATTATACTTAGATTTATACATATACAATTTCATTCCTTCGCTTATTAGCATAATTGTTCACGCACAATTATAATGCCACACAAAAACAACGCAATGACGTCATCTTCCAGTTTTTTCTTTAATTTCCTGTGCAATGGGAATGTTTATCCCACCAGTGGGCGTGGGGTTAGATACGATCTCACGGCGCTCGCGTGTCCTGTTACTGTTTGTGCGCCAATATTACCACTACTAACTGGTTACAATTTGAATGATTCTCGAACAGACATAAATGTACGGAAACAATATTAGCTAATTTTAGTAATTAATGTGTACTCTTTTAGACGTAATAATGGTAGAATTCGAAATCTAACATGCAAACTCATTTAAACAAACGCGATTTGTGCTATATTATATTGAAGAATTGTACGGAGACTAGATCCCCCAGTCAAACCATCAACTCGGTTTTAGGGGACAAAGAATGTAGCACATGTACATATATAATTTAATAAATAAATAAAAATAAAATAAAAAAAACAATTCATTAAACTCATTCTAGATATATGGCGTCAATCTTCATAGATGTAGGTATATGAGGCCTCATCCAGACCCTCAGGGCCAATCTCACCTGCAAGCCAGTACACCTTTTGATTTTCCTCTCAGAATTGGAAGGTCAAACGGCTGTGGCTCCTAAAATAACCGCATAAGCCAAATCTTCCCAAATGCATAAGATTTTCCATTTTTGTCTTTTTTTAAAGGAGTACCGAAACGTGTATTCTCTCATCGCCTTCTTATGATTAATTTAATTAACCCATTTTTTTATTTAACCCTTAGATATGAGAGACCGAAAACGGTAACAAGGAAAAACGATCTTCGAGCGAGTTGCGATCGAGAAAATGAAGTAAATCGTTAGTGTGTGTTTGTGTTGATGTAGACCAATTTACTGATTGTATGCGACGCGAACAAATTGTGGGGAATATCGTGATATCATGCCCTAATCACTAATGAAATATCACATGAAATATAACGGGGAGACTGTTGTATTATGATATCACGTAGTGCGACAGGTTAGTGCTCTTAACATTATTTTGTCTATTGTTAAAATATGTGACATGTATATAAGTAATATGGGTTAGAAGCTTTAGGACTACTTCTCGATAAGACAAGGTATCAATATGACTAGTTCGCTTTAGGACTAAATCTCAACATGACTACATCGCATTTGGACTAGATAGCTATACGACCGACCAATATTAGACATCTTCCATGTGTATAATATTTATTATACGACACGAAAACTCGGATCTTTTGTGAAGAATATTACGCGAAAGGTCATCACAGCATCGCGTCATCATCCGAGTTCAATCGAGGTTGCATCTAAAGCTTGCACTTTCCCACCGGGCCCACTCTCCTGCCTCCTCCTTGCCATAATTTAGTTTTTATTGACTTTTACGGGAGCGACTACTGTCTGAACCTCGAGAGCAAACCCTACGCCATAGCCTCGTCCATCAATCAGCAGGTGTACTGGCTTGCAGGTGACGTTGACTTGGGGGGGGGGACCATACAACTCACAGAAATCTTTAGATATTTTGGTATGAAATCTTTCCCATGTTTGTGTGTAATGGTAGATGTTCTCTGTTATAATAACGGTGCTTCCCCCTCTCGCAGTGTTGGCAGGCTGCAATCATATCTTACTTAATATTATAAATGTGGAAGTTTGTGAAGATGTTTAGATGTTTGTTACTCAATCACGCTCCAACGGCTGAACGGATCAGGCTGAAATTTGGTACAGGGATAGATAATTGTTTGGAATAACGCATTATTATTCCTGAAATAAATTCAAACGGGTTGCGGAAACGGGATCAGAATTCCACTGGGGCGATAGCTATACTCGTTGATATAACTATACGCTTTTCTTGTAAAGTGAGACTACGATATGAGGCACACGTCTTTCTTGCTTTACTTAAGCGATAAAAAAAGTTATACATCCAAAGTCCAAACCCAATCCTTCTGGTGTTGTATCTAAACCGAGGGTCAAAAAGAACTCAATCAATCCAATTGTATATTTTTTCTGATCCATTAACCAGAGATCATTACAGTACCTTTTATCCGTACATTAACAGTTAATCAACCCCACGTGGATCAATGATCGACGTGATGAGGTTCATCTGCGCTGCGCACGCGACGGGGCAAGTCCGCTTTGCTTTGCGAGGGTGAGATGTTAACTGTAGATTCGATTTGGTAAACAAGAGTGATGAGTTTTTAAAATAATGTTTAGTTTGTAATGTTTTTCTTTACTGGTAAGGAAGTAACAAGCTCAGCCTATCTGATTTAAAAGGGGTGTGGGAAGAACGGACATTTAAAATCAGAGGTTTTTTCGCTCAAGATTTAGATAGTAATAAGTGTTTACAAATGCTACTTTAGTCCAGCACTTGCATAGTGTTGGGCTTAAGAAGTTTTTGGGCGGTCAAATTGTAAAAGCGATCCACGTATCCTTCTTCAGTCCAACATGGTGTGTATGTTTATTAGTAATCTTTTGCGAAGACAAATTGTGTAATTGCGTTCAAATGCTTCTTTGGGTCAACATTGCACGTAGAGCTCTGCACTCCTTCACCCTACACTCATTCGCCCTGCTTGCCCCTGTAGATGTCACCAGCCGCATCACGTGTTGCCCTGCAATTTATATATATATTTATTTTTTGACAATTCACCGTAATAAAATTATTTTTATGTTGAAAATTTAAACGTATTTTGCTATCGGATAATGGAATAGTACTTGATTTTGACTATGTGTAACTGGAAAGTGAATAGGTATTTTTCTATTTCACGAATTAGTGACCGATATCGACGAAGCCCTCTCGTCGCTACGCTCGGAGCTACTCGTCTTTCGTCTTGCAATATCACAAGTAAACTAACACGAAGGGTTGTGGCGTAATCCTTCTAACCTACATTAAATTTATCTATGTAAGGGTACAAGGTGTCCACGAGCTCGCTTCGCTCGCTCAACATAGTGTGCTGGGCTAGAAAAGGATACGTAGAAGGTTTTCACAATTTATCCGTCCGAAAGTTCCTTTACCTTAATAATAGTTTATAGCATAGGCAAGTACTGGGCTGAAGAAGCATTTGTAAATACGCGATAGTAATGTATTGTTATTACAAAGACTGAAATAGAGCTGGACAGTTTGTTTATTATATCATCATCAAGTCATTTCCGTGTGCAGAGTCCAGGGCCCAACACCCATGACAACCTCACCTGCAAGTCAGCGCACTTGCTAAACAACGGACGAGGCTCTACTGCAGGCCTTCCTCTCGGGATTTTAAATCACAGACGGCAGTAGCTCCCGGAAAAACTGACGTACCAATCAGAAACGATAAGCGGACCCCAGGCTCCGCAGTGCAAACTTTGGGATATCGCTATGAGGAGGATGATGAACATCATCAAATCATTTGTGAACATAAGTAATTACTACAACTGTTGATTTTACAAAATTTTGGGAATAAGGAACCCCATCAAGATTTTATTAAATAAATTAATAATACTAAGTTATTATAACATTCAATTCTTAATAAATAGACTATTGTTTATTCTTTAGGTCACTCTACTAAAGAGCAGGACAGCACGAGGATGGCGCGTGCTGTCCGTCACGGCGCTACGTCACGACGTGATCGTCACGAGTGTGTCGTCGTGTCGCGTGCGCCGGTATGACGAGCATATCGCATCGATATTATGTGGTAATGGTATACAAATTAAATAATATTATATATCATTACTGCTTACCTTAATGGTTTACTTGTTAAAGAGCCGGTCTTAAACCAAGAGGTCCCGGGTTCGAATCCTGGCTCTTAGACTACCGACGTGAGCTCACTTGTAATACAAGCAATTTAGCTTAGCTTTGGGTGATTAATTGCCGTAATTGCCGTTACTAGTACCCTTTAAAAAAAAGCGGCTGAGTGCGAGTCGGACTCGCCCATGAAGGGTTCCTTAGCAGCAAGTAACATAATGTTTTTTTTTTTTTTTTTTGTATATGAGTTGATTCAATCAACGGTTTACGATTTATGACGTATTCAAAAAAACTACTTACTAGATCTCGTTCAAACCAATTTTCGGTGGAAGTTTACATGGTACATCATATATTTTTTTTAGTTTTATCATTCTCTTATTTTAAAAGTTACAGGGGGGGGGGGACACACAATTTACCACTTTGGAAGTGTTTCTCTTGCAAACTATTCAGTTTAGAAAAAAATGATACTAGTAACCTCAATATCATTTTTGAAGACCTATCCATAGATACCACACACGTTATGGGTTGGATGAAAAGAAAAAAGTATTATCTATCGATGCACAGAACACTTTAACGATACTCAATTTGAAGACGTTCATCATCATATATCAGTGTTTTTTATGGCTTTCTCTTCGGCGCCTGGGGTCTATTTACTCCTTATTCTTCCTTATTTGGGTAATAGGGTTTTATGGGAGCGACTGCCGTCCGACTACCCAACCCGGCGAGGAAAGCATGCACCAGAGCCTTCATCTTAATGGGAACCCCAGATTCTTAAATTAATACCTATCTTTAATTACAATTTCCATTAATTTTCTATCCAAATCGAATTAATATTAGAACCCAGCACGAACTTTAAAAAAATAATCGTTTCTCAATTTCAGACGCTTTTTATACCTATTAAGATTTTTCTGAATTCTCTGGAGCGATTCGCATAATTTTATAATTTTCTTTTATAGGACGTACTGGCGCCGGTATCTTGTTGAAGGTTTCATTGTGTACAAGAATGACGCCAAGCATGCAACAGAGCCTTTATCTTAATGGGCGCCATAAACCCCGGATTCTAAAATTAATAGCTATTTTTAATTACAATTTCCATTAATTTCATATTCAAATCGATTTAATATTTGAACCCAGCACGAACTTTAAAAAAATAATCGTTTCTCAATTTCAGACGCTTTTACCTATTAGGATTTTTCTGAATTCTCTGGGGAGATTCACATAATTTTATAATTTTCTTTTATAGGACGTACTGGCGCAGGTATCGTGTTGATGTTTTCATTGTGTACAAGAATGACGCCCGGTTCAACATTGGGCCTGGCTGCGGCGAGAAGTGGTCGCTTGGAAATGCGGCATAGATAATGATTTTAGAAACATAAAAGGGGGTATATGATTTTTGCTGAATTCTCACCATGATTTTTGGGGCCAAGTCAACCTTACCTGTATGCCAGTTCACGTGTTCATTAACGGACGAGGCTATGGCGCAGGTTTTACTCTAGAAGTTGGGGGGTCAGACGGCACTACTTTTTTTTAAATATTTAGTCCGTCAAATTGACTGCACCCCGCCTGATGGTAAGCTGAGGTGAAGTCCAAAAAGTAGTGGCCACCATTGCCAGAGATTGTCCCTAGAATGGAGGCCCCTACCTAGACAGCCTCAACAGATGTTTTTTCACGCCCCGCCTAAAGAGCCCAAGATTGTAGGTAGAAGGGAACACGTGTCTGGGTAAAGCGTTCCAGTGCTTTATGTTACGACAAAAAAAGAAGTCACCAAACCGCTTGGTTCGCGATGTTATCGATTGCACTGTATGATGATGACACCTAAGTCCTGCACGTGTCGTTCGGGACAAGAAGGGAGAAGAAGGAATCAAGTGGAATAGCGCATCGGAACATTTACCATGGTATATATGCTTTCTCTTGATTTACCGTATTTTGCTATTGGGGGATCGACTGCTCTTCTGATCTCCCAACCCCGAGGAAAAAATCTGAGTCAGAGCCTAATCCGTCAATCAGTAGGTGTGCCTAGCTTGTAGGTAAGGTTGGCCCCGAAGATCTTGGTAGAGCCTCAAAAACGCCTACTACAGTGCATGTCTATTGTACCTATATTTGCTCTGTGAGCTCTAATTCATTAGCTGTTCATTATACATCCAAAACTAAGATCTAAAATGAATACAAAATGTCTATTTCTGTATCAAAACTCATACAGCATACAGTTACGAAACGATTCATTTAATTAATTATGTAAAATAAGAAAACGCGTCCATCTGACCTCTAAAACCGAGCTAACTAATTCATCGTAATTTAATTACCTCGAATAATTAACATGTAGCGGTCAGATATGGAAATTGCGTGGTTAGAAAAATCCTAATTGCCGGTGTAAGGGATCCCTTCGAAATCTTCAGGAACCAAACCAACCTCACCTGCTAGTGGCACTCCTACTAATTGATGGTCTATATGGGTTCTAGCGCAACCCAAAACAAACCAAATGATGGAAGTAGTGAGCTTGAGGGGTGCAATCGTGATGGGCGCTCGGACGAAGAGAGCTAGCGTAGCAGTCTGCTGTTTGTATGAATTAAAGGCTAAATATAAATACAGGTTCATCTTAAAAGGCTTGCTACCTTAACGGGAGAGATGTCGTCTTCTTAAGTGGGCCGACAGATTTAGAGTAAACTAAATACTCAAGGGGAAGGGAATCAAACCCACGAAACAGTCGAATGCTCTATAGCCACGCCGCGCCGCCGCACTAGGCGTTTTCATAATATTTCATATTTTCTGGTACTATTTATATGTACTATGAAAAATAAAACAAATAAAAAAAAAAGACGTTTAATTCAATTTAATTCAATTCATTTATTTGTGGATCATAGGTTTGTGTACAGTTCTTATTCTAAGTTACATTTAAGTGCGCTATGTCCTACCATAGAATATGGTGTACAAATTAAATATGCATAACAGAATTTAATTAATTAAATACTTTAAGAATATCATGCAAAGGATTTATCATTCAAGAATTCGTCAGTAGTATAGTAAGCCTTATTTGCCAAAACTTTAGTAATTTTACCCCTAAATATTGTAATATTTTCCGATCGGATCTTCGCAGGTATCCTGTTATATACCTATGGTGGTTGCCATACAAAAATACAAAACACACTGCTAAGTAGCAACTGTGTTTTGCTTGCCACGACTTTTAAAAATTGCCCTCAAGTCTTCTACCAGGAGGATTGACATTAAATAAATGAGGATTATTTTTGACAAATATGGCCACCTCAATTATATAAATGGATGGAACTGTTAAAATACCCAGCTCCTCTGCATGGTTAAATTTTAAGATTTCATGTACAGTCAAGGACAAAAGTAGCTTAACAATCATAATTAATTGATTTAGTTCTTAAATCTTTCATAAAATAATAAGCAAAACATTTTCCATGTTTTTTAGGGTTCCGTTGCCAAATGGCAAAAAACGGAACCCTTATAGATTCGTTATGTCTGTATGTCCGTCCGTATGTCACAGCCACTTTTTTCCGAAACTATAAGAACTATGCTGTTGAGACTTGGTAAGTAGATGTATTCTGTGAACCGGATTAAGATTTTCACACAAAATTAGAAAAAAAAAACAATAAATTTTGGGGGTTCCCCATACTTACAACTGAAACTCAAAAATGTTTTTTTCATCAAACCACGTATGTGTGTGGTATTTGTGGTATGTGGTCTTCAAAAATGATATTGAGGATTATAATATCAATTTTTTTATAAAAATAACATTATTATGTTACTTGCTGCTACGGAACCCTTAATGGGCGTGTCCGACTCGCACTTGGCCGCTTTTTTTCATTATTTACACTAACTTTGTCGTCTGGGGATTATAAACTACTTATACCTAAAACATTAATTATTTATACACGTATTTCATTGTAAAAACGTTTCTAAATATATAAGTGCTAAACAATTCTTATCGTTAACTAGGCGCTTGTTCTCTACCGATGTAGTATGAAAAGGGTCAAGAAATCATATACCTATTTCATTGATAGTTTTTAATGAAGATCTATTTAACTGCTTTACTTCTGTAGCAAGCTAGTTAGCTAGAGCTGGTGCAGGAAATAGCGGATGTTTATAAATCTTTTGTCGGAATTCACACGGATACCGCGGTCGATGCGCGGATGATGCTAAACAAACACCGAACTGACTAGAATGAAAAACAAATTCATTGTTTAGTAGGAAGCGGGGAATTATGGAAGCGGTATTCGGGTAGGTGATCGAGCTACAGGTTCGAATCCTACCCAGTTCATTATCGCGTAAATCCATTTCTTATTCCTTCCTCCATGCATTTGACTTAGTTGAGAAATGAGAATAGTTGTAATCTAATTTCGTTAACGCTGGTTAATAACAGTTTTTTTTTAAAGTAATGCTGATTCTTTTTAAAGATAACTGCTGCCTGCCACTAAAAGCCGATAAGGTGTGTTATCAGAAGTACCTGAATATTTACTTACCATGTCCTTGATCCAGTGCATTATGTTTCATGTCTTTGCACTTTTTGTTTTTCTTGAGCAAGCAAGCGAGCAATTGAACGCCAAAAATCGTTTAATTTGTGTGTGTATAAAATATACAAAACCTAAAAAGAAAAAGAATTAGACTAATTTATGTTTCTTCCGAATATATGTGTATTGTGGGTTCTGAAGAAAACCTATTCACAGTGCGGCTCCATCCTGAGCAGACGCGGGTAAAAAAACTTAGCGGGCGCTTTTTGTGGGAATTTTTTTTTATTGTGCGATAGAGCAAACAGTTCACTTCCAAGCTTTTTTGTTTATCATCAAAATATTCTTGAATTGTAATAGTCTTTTTGGCAGTTACACATTTAAAATTAATAACAATGAAAATAACGAGCGAAAGTAAGCGAGTTCCGTAACTACCTTTCTTCAGTGAAACTTTTAGAATTTCTTCTAGTAGTCCTAACGTATACTTTACCCACGACATCATGTAACATGTCCTCGCCTCCATTCTTCATTTTATTGTTGACCCACTTACTTAAGATTTGATTCTAATTCTTATTTACTTAATTTTTTTATATGTATTGAGCAACGTACCCTTACTTTTTATTACTTGCTATTTCAATATTATTACAAATAAAAATTCTCACTTCAAGAAGTTTATTGGTCTAACTTAGCACATCAGTTTTAAAAACGGATGTAACTAATTAATGTTAGTGTAGTTATGTATACTGTACGTTCCTCTATAATTGGCACTATGGATCGGGGCTGGAAAACATGGGTGCCCAAAACAAGATTGGAAGACGAAATTCGGCTAACTTTTGGGCAATACTAGGGTAGAGTTGCAGATTGCATTATGCTGTGTACCCTAATGGAGAGAGTTGGAGGGGGCTTATACAAGAAGGTCTCTACAGACACATGCCGTAGTTCCGGTGGTCATCATTTTAGGCGAAATATTTGGTATACGTTACATTGTTTTGGTGTGATGTCACCCCACATAGCCGCCGTTGCAGCATCCCAAAGTCGCGGATAAGGTAGGTAAATTTTTTCCTGGAAGGCCAAAATACAAAATTAAGTTTTAAAAATACTTAAAATTCAGAATTGTATGTATTAGTATTGTCTATTTGACGACCTCTGTGGCGTAGCTGTAGAACATTCGACGGCTACGTCGGCTGTCGAGGGTGTGATTCCTGCTCAGGCAAATATTTGTTTGCATGAATATGTCTATTTGCATTGATGCGTTGTATTTCTATGTATAATATGTATGTATTTACAAAAACAAACTCTATCTAGGTATGTTTATCCGCAGTCTAGAACCCATAACACAAGCTATACTTTGGGCTTAGCGTTGTGTAGAATGTCGTAGAATATAAATTAACCACCACATCTTTTCTAATCTGCCGTCCGTGTCATTAAAAACTCAATTAGGTAACATTTTTGCCGAAATTAAATTATTAGTCTTTCATTCATCAGTAAATGAAATCTTCAAGGTTCAATTGACCTTTTGTAAGATATAAAAAATATTACATTTAGATTATTTTTTCTGATGTTTTCATATTTTATTTACTTAAATATTATTTTATCAGATAAAATCCAAATAATTATTTTAGCGTACACGTATTTTGTTTAACATGATGCAAAGTTTATTTTTGTAAGGTTAAGATTTGCAATATCTGGGCATATAAATAGGTGTTAAGATTATATTCGTACTTGCGATCGAGAGGTCGCCGATTCAAAGCCTGTGAACTGTGGTGGCCTGAATCGGTGAATACTTATAACCAAAATTGGGTACAAATCTCAACGAGGTTACCCGATGAAGAACTGAAGTTACCGACACAGCTCGCTGTATAAGCAAGCTAAGGTGGTAATTGGCTGGCCACATGTGTCCACGGACGGATGGCCGTTGAAGAAAATGAGTTCTAGAGTGGAGACCGCTAATCGGGCAAGGAAAAGTGGACGACCCGTAGCCAGATGGACCAACGACCTGAAAAAGGTTGCTGGGATAGACTGGATACGAAAGGCTGAGGAGCGGGTGCTATGGCGCACATTGGGAGAGGCCTTTGTCCAGTAGTGGATTGCAATAGGCTGATTGATTGATTCCCACTGACCCATCCAGCTAAACTAAATCGTTTCTTTTAATATCGGGTTCACGTCGATAGTGTTTAATAATTTTGGTTAGCAATATTCTTTAGAAACAAATAAAATTATATTCTGCGAATATTATCTTTTGAGAAAATGATATTTCTATTTCACGAATATGATCTTGTGAGAATACAGGACCAACACATTTACGGCCCTAGCCAACCTCACCTGAAGCTCAGCTGCAGGTTCCTTTCGGGGCTTGGAGGTCAGACAGTGGTCGCTCCTGGAATAGCCGACATATCAATCAAAAACATATAGCGAACCCCGGGGTCATAAGCGCAACTTAGAAATCGCAATGAGGATAATGATTTTGTGAGAATATAATATTTTGTGCATGTAATCTTTTCAGAGTATGGTATTTCGCGACGGCGTAGAACGTAGTCGAACTCGAGCATCTATGCTATCTATAATCTACTACATTTTTTTCTATTAGCAACTCTTGATTATCTTTTCACGACAATTATTACAATCTTCTCTTTTAGCCAAAATAAGGAATCCACAACCAACAGCAACCTTGCTAATCGTCAAGTTCATTATATTCTGATGTCTGCCCATCAGATTATGATGTGACGTAGAGATAGACGTAGCGTTTGACTGCTAAATCCGGGGTTGCGATATTTTTATGCACGACTATATAATGGAAATGCAGACCATATTTCTATGTATAATGTACCTTCATATGTCTCTACAAAAAATGTATCTAGGAATGTTTATCCGTATTCTAGAACCCTAAAAATAGGCTAGTTAAGCTATTCTAACCTTGGGTCAAGATGGCGCTGCGTAGAATGTTTTATTATATTATGTTTCTAGCTGATGCTAGCGGCTCCACCCGCTTGGAAGTCAGTTTTTGTTTTTTGGTCATATCTCCGGTTTTACTTAACCAATTGTAATCAAACATACGGCAGATATTGAGTCTGGCAAAGACCTTTATAATAACTGCATTGCGTACATCGCAAACAAACAGACAAACAGATAAGAATGAATATTTGGAAAAAGGAAAAAAATATTTTTGTGTTCAGAATCGTTCATTTAACATAAACCAAGTTTTTTTAAAATATTTCTAATGTACAAACACAACTAATTTACAATTTTATAATAGTATATATAGACTTTCATAATTTACCAACAAAACAATGAAATTATAGCGTCTCATTTTTCATTCAAATCGCACACCGCATCTATTAATCCATATAAGGCTTTGATTCTACAAAGTACGTTGACATCAAACTCTATTATTGAATACACCCCAAAATTATTATTGTCCACCAAGTTCTTTGGCGCCAAGCCAATCTCACCTGTAAGTCAGTGCATCTGCAGATTGACAGACGAGGCTCTGACGTTGACTCAGTCTCAGTACGCCACTGAAAATTTCCTAACCCAAAAACCCAATACCCATTTTAACAGATACAGAAATCGAACCGAGGACCTCACGACCACACACAATCTCCTAATTCAAAACACATTCTATCCATTACCACGAACTGCACTGTGGCACTTACTACGTGTCTCTCACAAATATATCAAGACTTCAGAGTCAAACTCGCTGCCCAACACTTGATATGCTACACCCGTCACCACACCAGCTACTGTTTCCCCGAAGTTGCATCGAATAATGCCGAGATCGTCCGAGATGCATCGTACATTTGCAAGCATCAACATGTTCTGCATGTCATCTCTGTGTGTTGGATACGTGACGTCGGTTTTGAGACATAAATGACTTTTATAGCTTTTAAATTCTTTGTGGAAAGGCCGTGTGAATCCTTTGTCGAACTTACCGCTTGTGGTTACTGATGCGCATTGAAAGACGGTAACCGGATGGTGAAGACATACGTAAACGTATTATGGCCCCTTTCATGCTTCGTTTTCTTTGAGTCGAAGACTAACGGACTAGAGCAGACTAGTTCAGAGTTGTTCAATAATTAAAAATCTTCATACGTTTCATCTTCGCTCGGCTTTAGGAGGGAGGAATACTGAGTATCGCGGAGCGGTTGAGGCTTAGGTGATGTATTGTGACTCCGTAACCTAGCAAAGTCACGGAACTTTAAAGAAAATGAGATGGTTGATGGCAATAAGTTCACCTACGGAACCGAAATACATCGTTGGTGAAATATGGATGTTATTTCAATAAATAAGCAGCTTGTTTTTCAAGTTCATGTCATATCATAACACACACACAGTCACACCTCATTCTTTAGCCCAATGGGGTTAACAGACACTACATTGTTTCTTGTTTCTGCGATCCTTGCATATTTCTACTTTCATACTTGTTTTCATACATGTTCGCCAATCGGCGATTGCGGGTACTCGTGAACTGGCTTTATTTAAAGGTCCTCGATCTGATTGACATACATACGCCTAAACTCTCGCTTCGCAAATCTATTTCGTCAAACTTCTTTCGTCCATTCTCCTCATAGTATTGCAAGCTATAGGCACTGGTGACCGCTTACTTTCAGGTGGTTGAAGTACTTGGTTTCCACCATCAATACTTAACCTGTACCAGAACAATTAGCTACATTTTCTATCTTACGTTGGTAGATCCGAGAGCATTTATCTAAAGGTGTGGACGAAACGTTTTAGTCATTATCGCTCCCGGGAATGTCGCCATTATCGTTGCGCACGCGCCGGACGACGCTAGACCTGAAAAGATATAGAGAAGATCAATAAAAGGAAAATAGTTCTTGTGCGCACACGCACGAGGCAGCAGACGACCTAATATTCTTAATAATTGATGAGAATGAAAGTGAATATAGGAAATAAGAATAGGTACACACAATACTACAATAATACAATAATACAAACAACACAACACAACAACAGGCACAGAGACTCGCTGTGGATACCATAGCTGTTAGAATAAGAATTAAATAAATAAATAAATATTTTAGGACATTCTATACAGCGCTATCTAGACCCAAAGTAAGCGTAGCTTAACTAGCTTGTGTTATGGGTTCTGGAATACTGATAAACATCCTTGATATCGGTTTTTTTTTGTAAATACATACACATTATATATAGAAACAACACCCACACCAATGCTAATAGACATATTCATGCATACAAATATTTGCACTGAGCGGGAATCGAACTCGCGACCTCCGACGTAGCAGTCGAACGGTCTACCGCCACGCCACAGTATGTGTATGTATGTACCTATGCAGTATGTATGGAATCTTAAGAATAAACTAAAAATAATTGCATATTCAATTTAAATATGTAATTCAATTATCAGTAGAGAAGCAGTGACAAGTTCCAGAATTAATTAATAAGGATTATGTGAAGTTTTAATGATATTATAAAATTTTGACATTCACATTTATTTTCCTATTCATTAATTTAATAAACTTTTATTATGTAAAAGCACGTCCATAGACTGCGGTAACCGCTTCCCATCAGTTGGGTTGTGTATTTGACTGCCATCTAAGTGACAGGTATAGAAAAAAATGGGCTTCAGGCTTAAGACATTTTTTTAAAGTAAGTAAGTATTTGAGAAGGCAATAGCTAAAAGGTATCCGACACTTACACTAACTGTACGAAACTGTATTTAATTATTAAAAAATATTCAGTTGATACAGATACGTATCATATGATTATGATCTTTGCCCCTTTTTAATATTGTTACAAACAAGAACAAAGCAGAAGTTAATTAAAAGAAATGTATGAAAATGTGCTTTGACTGTAAAATTTAAGACAAAATAGGATTACACAAACTACAGTTAAGGCACACTTTACTTTTTTGATTAGGCTATTGTACTCGTAGGCTTTTTTAAGATAGATGCTTACTGACATATTCATGTACTAATTAGTGCCTATTAGTAGTATTAGTCCCCCTTTTTTTTTTCGTGCAGAAATCCCTTCAAGAGGCTTCCACACGATACAGATTCGCCAATTTCCACCGACACGTACATTGTAGATCAAATCTATCCTCACGACACGATTTGATTGTCAATCTAGTGAGATCTGTACCTACTATTATAAAATTGAAAATTATTATAGTCCATTGAAAAGTTACATTTGGGGTTGCGTTTTTTAGAGGACGCAATTTTATTTTTTTGATGTGTAGGGGGGTCAGTGTAAAGCTAAAACCAAGTTTGTGGGGTCGCCACCCTTGTCGAACGGCCGCCATCTTGAAAATAGGGGTTGAAATGGTTTTTACGATATATCTCTTAAACTATTTATCTGATAAAAAAAATTGTTAACATTTTTTGTTGCAAATTAAATTCTCTACAACCTTGGTACGGTAACTTTTTGTCGTAGAACTATAAATAAAAAAGTTATAAGCGAAAATGTTCAGAAACTTTTTTTATGTCTTTATACGGTGGTAATAAAGATGATAATTCTCTTGACAGCCTAAGATACAAACAATTTGCCAAGGCAGTGACAAAAAGCACATTTAACTTATCTTCACTTCCTCCAATACAATACCCAGGTCGCTTTCATACTTTCCGAGTCTACCATCCAGGATGCTGAGCCGCAGCCTGGTCCATCGAAAAGACCGAGGACGGAGTAGTTCAAATTTAGAAAATCACCGTGGATTATGCCTATTGGGCATACCACGTAAAAATAAACGCGCCTCCAGACTCTTCCTCGTGTGTGGTGGGGAAAAGATTCAATAATTAATTATTAATAATATTGCAAAATTAATAATTAAAAAAATTATAATAACAAAAAAAAACAAAAGTTACTGGACCAAAGTTGTAGAGAATTTAATTAGCAACAAAAAATGTTAACAATTTTTTTTATCAGATAAATAGTTTAAGAGATATACCTATCGTAAAAACCATTTCAACCCCTATTTTCAAGATGGCGGCCGTTCGACAAGGGTGGCGACCCCACAAACTTGGTTTTAGCTTTACACTGACCCCCCCTACACATCAAAAGAATAAAATTGCGTCCTCTAAAAACGCAAGGTTAGGCCTAAAAAATGTAACATTTCAATGGACTATATGTCTGTAACTATACATTGGAGATATTTAAAAAAATACTTTAAATGTTACATGAACGATTCTGAAAACAAGTTATTTTTTTTGATTTCTTGTTTGTTTGTCTGTTTATTTGTTTGTCTGTTTATCTGTTTGTCTATTTATTTGTTAATCTGTTAATCTGTTTGTCTGTTTGTCTGTTTATCTGTTTGTCTGGGTATCTATTTGTCTGTTTATCTGTTTGTTCGCGATGGTTTCAAAAACTACAAAACAGATTTTGATGAGGTTTTTTCTATCAGAAATGTCTTCGTCAGACTTAAAATCTGCCATAGGTTTGATTACATTTGGTTAAGTAGGACCAGAGATATTACCGAAAAACGATAAACTACCGGGCGGAGCCGCGGGCATCAGCTAGTTGGTCAATTGGAAGCCTCTTAAGAGACCTCGTAGCTCACATAGCGGTCTTATCGTTTACCCAAACCATGCCATATGACTTTTTATTTAAAACTTGAAAAAGAAAAGAGTAGTCGGTATACCTACATTACCTACCTACATATTTTATCATTTACCATTTTGTCCGATTTCTTTACTACTTGCATGGTCCTGCCAGATCTATTTGTTATATGTCTATAATTCGGATGTTGGATTCATCTCTAGAATATGTAAGGGACAGACGGACGTGTTATCTTTGCCGTTAAAACGCTTGTAAAACAGAGGCGACCTCCCAAACCTTAGATAATGTCCTCTTAAATTTGTCCGAAAACCTTTAGACAATGTCTATTAGGACAAAAGGTTTACCGTCTGTCTCATGCGAGAAGATAAACTATTTCTTTTGAAGTAATTTTTTGATTTTAATTTATCTGCTACTGATTGACACCCCCATACCAATCCTACCTTTTTTTTTTTTTTTTTTTTTTATATCGTGCGGAAATCCCTTCGGATACCCCCCCGCCGGCCAGCGGGGGCGGTTATGTCGGGCTTGCACCGACTAAAACCGCACGCCGTCTCGGGTCTTCAGACGCCGGGGTGTAAGGTTACCCATAGAGCATATCCCTCGCACTCCGACTGACCCTGGGCCATCTCACCACTAACAGCATCGCTCATCCTGTCTCCTCTGAAAGCAGAGGAGTACGGAGAGCGATGTGTTCCCGCCACGTTGGGTATTGGCCGACGATCAATGCCAACCCTATGAAGGGGTGAAGGGGAAGCCATTGACCGCCGCCCAGGGTGTACCGGCCGCTCCGATTCCGTTCCCCCCGGACTGCAGCGGGATCGGAATCGGAGCGACACTCGAGGAGGTTACCCAACACACACCCCATACCAATCCTACCTAGATTGAGCGACGATTGGGCAGATATAGCGTAGTGATCCCGGCAAGATAAATTCCAAGATCCACTTTTTTTGCGTGCCTGTTGAACCGTTCTGGTTCATTCGACAGCAAACAATCCATGAAAAATGGCTCTAATAAAATTAAAAATAATTGAGTCATTCATTAAACCCTCTGCGGGGGCAACACCTGAAGACATCAATAATGTAAGTTTAAACTGCTAAAGATATAGCCTTGATAATCAAATCTATAAAAAGAGGAAAGTCTCCTGGACATGATGGACTCAGCATTGAGCACCTGCTGTTTGCTGGTTTACACCTGCCTGGACTCCCGACCTTATTGTTTAATTTTTGTGTTAGCCACTCCTACTTACCGGATGATCTTATGCATACTATTGTTCTGTAAATTGTGAAAAATAAGACCAGTGACATCTCGGACAAGTCAAACTATAGACCTATCTCCTTAGCCACGGTCATAGCGAAGGCAATGGACAGCCTGTTTGACGGTCACCTAACAGAACATATAAAACTGCACGGCGGACAGTTCAGCTTTCGCATTGGTTTATCTACTGAAAATGCAATTTCAATTTTATGCCTCAAGCAGACTATACGTTACTGCACAGCTCATAAAACGACAGTGTACGTGTGTTTTTTAAACCTTTCGCGCGCATTAAATTTGGTTTCATATGACTTACTGTGAAAGAAAATGCGTCGAGATACTAGTCTGCCATCTAATTTTTTCTATATTTGAATACTTGTCCAATAATCAGAAAAATACTGTAAGGTAGTCGTGCTGCAAATCAGATGACTATAGCTATAGAGTATGGTGTCCGATAGCGGGGGCTCACCAAAATTGTCTGATTGAGGAGCTGAGTAGCACCGGTGTTGGTTGGCATATAGACGGAATTTGCGGTAATAACATTAGCTACGCAGATGAGATGGTACTAATCAGCCCTTCAATCAGTCCGTTACGGGAGCTACTTCGAAGGAGGCCCCGTGTGTACAATGTGAGGAAAAGGGAGTTTATGATTTTTAAAACTCCCAAGAAAAATATTCTGGCGTACCACCCGTCTCACTCTACGGTATACCTTTAAAAAAGTCCCTTCCTTCAAGTGTCTGGGCCACAGGGTCACCGAAGACCTTAAAGATGATATGGATGTTGAAAGGGAACGTAGGACGTTGTCTGTTCGCTGCAATATGTTGGCTCGCAGATTTTAGACTTGCACGAAGCAGTTAAAAATCACAATGTCCAGGACATTCTGCCAGATCTTCTACACGTGCAGTTTGTGGGCCAGCTACAAGGCGGGGACAAGGAGTATAACATCGCGTTCAGGATGCTGATGAAGCTACCGCGAGTGGCATGTTCGCGGAGGCGCATATGGAAGGCTTCCATGCCATCATGCGCAAGCGCAGTGCAGTAGTGCTGGCGCGGGTGAGTGGTGATCCCAGCGGCATGCGGAACGCGTGCGCCACGTGGTGGCTCGGTACTGATGGAACACTGGTTATAGTTACATACGAAATTCACAAGTATTTAACCTCATTTTGTATCTGTACTAACACTAGGTTGAAATTCACTGTTACTAACAAATATGGAAAAAGGCTTAAATAAAATATATTATTATTTATAACGACAAAAGGCTAGTTCTGCTCGTGAAACGAAATGTAATGTAGGTCTTTTGGGACCCCACCAAGATCTTCCGTCCGTCAATCAGCACCTGCTCTGCACCTTTGGTGCAGGCTTTCCTCGATGAGTAGTAAGGTCAGATGGTAGTCACTCCCACAAAAACCGCTTAAGCTAAATAGCTTAACTCCTTTATCGTTTAGCTTATAAGCCATTTGGCTTTGGTCGCTAAACTAGCATGAAAACGGACAATAATGTAAAGTCACTGTAACAACACTCCTGTTTATTTAATAAAAACTAAGGGCTACGACGTCATACCTGCTGTTTTGTGAACAAAAGTAACAGCTCCTGCGCATGAAACAAAGCACTTATTTGTTATTAATATTGTTGAAGTTTTACCGAAGACAATGTAGAAGCAATTGAAATCGTAATATTTCAAGATTTTATTAACCAGTTATGTTTTAAGGAAACTTATAAATTAAGTTATGTAGTTAAGTAACATAAGTCTTTATTGTGTGACCTCACTCTCTGTACATCTTCAGATTGATGGATGAGTTTTCTCTAACTCTTTTCTCTCGGGGCTTGAGGATCAGCCGGCAATCTTAAAGCTAAATAATGGTATAGTGCTCCTTTTTAGGGTTCCGTTGCCAAATGGCAAACAACGGAACCCTTATAGATTCGTCATGTCTGTCTGCTGTCCGTCTGTATGTCACAGCCACTTTTTCCGTAACTAAGTAGGTGTATTGTGTGAACCGCATTAAGATTTTCACACAAAAATAGAAAAAAATAGAAAAAAAACTATAAACTATAAACTATAAACTGAAACTCAAATTTTTTTTTCATCAAACCCATACGTGTCTATGGATAGGTCGTCAAAAATGATATTGAGGTTTCTAACATCACTTTTCTCTAAACTGAATAGTTTGCGCGAGAGACACTTCCAAAGTGGTAAAATGTGTGTGTGCCCCCTGTAACTTCTAAAATAAGAGAATGATAAAACTAAAAAAATATATGATGTACATTACCATGTAAACTTCCCCCGAAAATTGGTTTGAACGAGATCTAGTAAGTATTAGGTAGATTTCGATGAGGGGTGCGACTGGTTGGAACACCTCCGCGTTTGGTGCACCCTGGGCAACGTGGGCGATGACGCATCATTGATTGCTCCTCTGGAGTAGCTGGCGTCAACGTCAACGGCCAAGAGTCCGACCGACCGGCCCTTCTCAGGGCCAGCTGACCCCATTGCACGAGGGGGTCGGGGTATGGCGGGCCTGCAAGGCCCGCGGTGGTGGTCGCTCCAGGTACCCCTCTGCTGTTATCAGAGGAGACACTGCGAGCGACGTGTTGATCCGAGGGGATCAGGGGACGGGTCGGCCCACTGCTCGCGCAGGGGCTGACGGGCATTCGTGCCGCCGTCGGTGATGGGAGGGGTGGCTGCCCTTCCGCGTCGCGTAATCTCCGGGTGATCGTCATGGACCTGCATGCTAGCCACATGCGGGAAGATGTGATCTCGGAGGACGCGGGGCTTGCCTTGATTGGCCGGCCCGCGACAAGGAAAAGTCTATAAGACCCGACAGCGAAGTCGTAAAAACCTGTGGACACCTGGGGACCTCCACAGTATGTACCCCGCTTCCCGGAATGAGCGTCACCCGGGAAGTGTATTTATATCGACTCATACTCGTGGGACTCATATGGACAATATATTGAAAAACCAAAACCCCCCCCAAAAACCAAGCGAAACAGTCTGCGCGGAGGTCGCGCAGCAGTCATGCGTGGAGGTCACGCCAAAAACCGCGGTAGTGTCGGAGAAGTTCGACACTGCTAGCGAGAGGAGCAGGGCGAGCAGCCCGCTGGGATTGGGCGTGAAGGCTGCCCAGAAGCGGAAGCGGCGCTCCAGGAAGCCTAGGCCGAAGGAGGACGTGTCGGATGAGGAAATTACCCTCACCGGGACGGCCTCCTCCAGCAGTGATGAGGTGGCAAAGCCGGCGTCCAAGGTGGCCGCAGGCCGCCGAGGGGCGCGAGGTGGCACGAGGGCTGGCCAATCCATCCGAGCCCCCTCGAACACTGGGAAAGCCGCAGCCAAGTCGCCGCCGAGGCCTTCCACCTCTGCGGCACCGGAGCTGGGCAGGAGGACACAGTCACTCTTGGAGAGTCTCCAGAGAGTGGCTGCATCGTCCCAAGGGTCCCCGGACCCAAAACAGGAGGAGATGCTGAACATCGTGTTCGGCATCGCCTCCGAAAATGAGGCCCTCGCGGCGGAGCTGGCTGAGTCCCGTCGGGAGACAGCTCGGCTCTCTGCCGCTCTCGAGGAGCTGCAGAGGGTGGTAGCGAGCTCTGCGCAGCTAGTGCCGCCAGCACAACCCGCGCAGCCGGTGCGGGTGACGAGGTCGTCCCGGTTGGCGCAACCGGCACAGCCGGCGCTACCAGCGCAGCAACTGGCACAGCCGACGCGGCCGGCGCGATCGCTGGGAACGACGCGGTCCAGCGAGCCACCGGCGGAGTCCTGGCTCCCATATATGGAGGCGCTGGAGGAGCGCATGATGTGTCGGATGGAGGCCTTAATGGACTCCATCCGCCGTCCGCCTCTGGCGCCGCCGGTGGCCGGATACTCGGCTGCAGCCCAGAAGGGCCCCACCCGCCCGGCTGCAGGTGCGACCCTGCCGGAGCCGGCTCCTCAGCCCCCTCCCGCTCAGGGGAAGGGGAAGGGGAAGGGCAAAGGCAAGGGGAAGGGCAAGGGGAAGACGTCCCCAGCCCTGGCCCCAGCCCCAGCCGTGGCTCCGACTACCTCCACCCCACTGGAAGGGGGCTGGGAGGTGGCTGGAGCCAACAAAAAGAGGCGGAAGGCCGCCAAGAAGGCCAGGAAGGCCGCGGCCGCCGCGAAGACAGCGCCGGGGAAGCTCCGTGCCCCTCGTACCGCGGCCGTCGTCGTCACCCTGACGGCGGAGGCAGCGGGCAGGGGCATGGGGTATGCCGAGGTGTTGGCCAAAGTTAAGGCCAACGTAGACCTCAAGGCCCTCGAGATCCCGGGTGTCCGGTGCAAGAGCACACGGACGGGAGCCCGGCTTCTCGAGGTCCCTGGCGCCGCCAGTGGCCCCAAGGCCGACGCCCTAGCGGCTCGGCTGAGGGAGTCGCTGGACGCAGCCGACGTCCGGGTGTCCAGGCCCATTAAATGCGCAGAAGTGCGCATTACGGGCCTGGACGACTCCGTCACGGCAGAAGAGCTCAGGCTCGCCGTGGCGGAGGCCGGGGACTGCTCCCCGGACACAGTAAAGGCCGGAGCTATACGCTTCGGCCGCGGTGGACAGGGGGCAGCAGTTGTCGGCTGCCCTATCGCGGCGGCCCAAAAGGTCGCAGACGGGCGGAGCCTCCTGGTGGGAGGCTTCCTGAGGGCGCAGGTACGGCTCCTGCAGGCCCGACCGGCCAGGTGCTTCAGGTGCCTGTCGGTGGGCCATGTGGGGGTGCACTGCACGGCGGAAGTGACGGCGGGTGACCGTTGCTTCCGCTGTGGCCAACCCGGTCACAAGGCCGGCACGTGCGATGCCCCGCTGCACTGCTTTAGGTGTGCAGCGGGAGGCAAGCCGGCCGACCACAGGGTTGGTAGCAAGGCCTGCGCCGGAGGGGAGCCGAAGCCGGGAGGCCGGCCTTCCGCCTCCAGTTCACAGCGGGATGCGGAGATGGGGGTTCCATAATGGATCCTCAACTCCGCATCCTGCAGGTGAACGTTGGCCACGGTGCCCATGCTCAGGATCTTCTGCGCCAGAGCATGGCACAGTGGGCCATAAATGTCGCCGCTGTCGCCGACCCATACACCCACCGGTTCCTCGGGCCTACCTGGGAAACCGCGCTGGATGGGTCGGCGGCACTGGTGCACAACCCTGCCGCCGGCAGCCCCCCTCTTGCCGTCGTTGCAAGGGGACCCGGCTGCGTGGCGGCGGCGGTTGGGGATATAGCGGTCGTGGCCGCTTATATCACGCCGAACCGAGACCAAGCTGCATATGAGCAGTGGCTCCGTCAGCTGGCCGTCGTCGTCAATGCCTGCCAGCCCCGTCCGGTCCTTGTGCTCGGGGACTTCAACGCCTGGTCGTATGCCTGGGGTTCCCGACACGAAAGGGGCGCGACGGGGCATAGAGGCAGGGCACTGGTGGACTGGGCCGCACGACTCGGCCTAGTCCTCCTAAATCGGGGAGCCGTGGACACGTTCGTGACCTCGAGGGGTAGCTCCATCGTGGACCTATCGTTCGCGAGCCCCTCGTTGGCGCGACGTGTTCAGGGCTGGCGCGTCGTTTTGGGGGAGGACACAAGTTCGGATCACCGATACATTCGGTTTGACGTGTCCCCCCCTGCGAGCGACGCGCCGGCTGCACCGGCTCCACCCGAGCCACGTTGGGCGCTTAAGCGACTTGATCGGGAGCTCCTCCTGGAAGCCGCCATCGTACAGGCCTGGGCCCCTGCGCCGGACAGGCCTGTCAGCATAGACGATGAGGCGGAGTGGTTCCGGGAGGCCATGACCCGTGTCTGTGACGCGGCGATGCCTAGGGCTCCGCCCTATAATCCGAGGGGTCAGGTCTACTGGTGGTCGTCGGAGATCGCGCAGCTCAGACGGGGCTGCGTGATCACGCACCGCCGGTGGGCCCGATTCCGTAGGAGGCGTCGCCGCCCCGCAGATGCGGAGGCCCGAGAGGCGGAGTTGTACGAGGGATACAGGGAGGCCAGACGAGCCCTCCGAGCGGAGATAAGGCGTTCCAAACGGGACGCCTTCCGTGAGCTGCTGGAGACGCTGGAGCGGGACCCTTGGGGGCGGCCCTACCGGATGGTGAGGGGCAAGCTGCGCCCCAAGGCCCCGCCGTTAACCCGGTGTCTCCAGCCGGATCTGCTCGGAGGAGTTGTTGGCTCCCTGTTCCCAGCGCGGGCGGTGGAACATGTTCCACCGCGGATGACTCCGCCTCGGTTGCGCATGGCGCCCGACGTGGAAGACGACGACGTGCCCGAGGTCACTTGGGTAGAACTAGAGCTGGCGGTGAGAAGGCTAAGAGCCAAACACACCGCCCCGGGACCCGACGGCATTCCAGGCCGAGCGTGGGTCCTAGCTCTAGTCGACGACGCTCTCGAGCCCCGACTGAGAGGGCTTCTCAGCGCATGTTTGGAGCGGGGCCAGTTTCCGAAATTGTGGAAGACGGGGAAACTGGTCCTCATCCGAAAGGAGGGGCGCCCGGCGGACTCGCCGTCCGCCTACCGGCCCATAGTGTTGCTCGACGAGGTGTGCAAGCTCTTTGAAAGAGTAATTGCGAAGCGCCTCGTCGAGCACCTCTCAAGAGTGGGGCCGGACCTGGCGGATGGCCAATATGGCTTCCGCCAGAGGCGCTCTACCGTGGATGCCATCATGCGCGTGAGGGCTCTGGCGGAGGATGCAGTAGCCCGGGGTGAGGTGATGTTGGCGGTGTCCCTTGACATCGCCAACGCGTTCAACACCTTGCCCTGGAGTTGCATTAGGGAGGCGCTCGTGTATCACGAAGTGCCTCTCTACCTCCGCCGCATAGTCGGGGCGTATTTGACGGAGAGAGCCGTCATCTACCCAACCGTGACCGGTCTCGGTCGGCGTGAAATGTCGTGCGGTGTTCCACAGGGATCGGTCCTGGGGCCGCTCCTGTGGAACATCGGATACGACTGGGTGCTTCGCGGTGAGCTCGTAGGCGGTGCCGCCGTCACGTGCTACGCGGACGACACGCTCGTGACGGCGTGCGGGGCGACGTACCGCGAAGCGACCCGAAAGGCCACGACCGCGGTTGCCCAAGTCGTTAGGCGGATCCGGCGGCTGGGTCTCGAGGTGGCCCTGCATAAAACCGAGGCCCTGTTCTTCCATGGGCCTCGGAGCAAGCCACCCGAGGGATCCAGTCTCATCGTGGGAGGAAATCGCATCGGCATCAAGCCCCAAATGAAATATTTGGGGCTCGTGCTCGACGGCCGATGGGACTTCGGAGAGCACATCCGAAGTCTGGCCCCCAAATTGAAGGGCACAGCTCTTGCTCTGGCTCGGCTGTTGCCCAACATGAGGGGGCCCGATGACTCCTGCAGGAGACTCTACGCGGGGATCGTGCGGTCCATGGCCCTGTATGGGTGTCCAATATGGGCGGAGGCCCTGAGGACCAGAACTGTGCGGATGCTGCGCGCTCCGCAGCGAGTTCTGGCCATCAGGGTCATCCGAGGGTACCGCACGATCTCCTTCGAGGCGGCGAGTCTCCTTGCCGGAACTCCGCCATGGGACCTGGAAGCGAGAGCCCTTTCGCAACTGTACCAGTGGCGAAAGGAGGCGCGGGAGCAGGGATGGAACCCCGAGCCTCGAGAAATCGAGGCCGTGCAGTCCCAGCTCCGCCAGGCCATCGTGGTGGAGTGGAAGGAACGACTTGGGCAACCAAGCGCAGGGCACGCCGCAATAGCGGCGGTAAGGCCCATCATGGAGGATTGGCTGGAGAGGCGACACGGAAGCCTCTCCTACCGACTGACGCAGGTGATCTCAGGGAAGGGGTGCTTCGGGGACCACCTGCATCGGATCAGGAAGGAGCCAACGCCTGAGTGTCATCACTGCGACGCGAGCGAGGACTCAGGGCTGCACACGCTGGCGGACTGCCCGGCGTGGGAGGCGCCGAGGCGTGACCTCGTGGCAGCCATCGGGGTGGGAGTCCTCTCGCTCGGCAGCATGATTGCGGCAATGGTGCGGAGCGCGAGCGCGTGGGCCGCCGCCGCCTCCTTCTGCGAGCATGTAATGCTCGCGAAGGAGGTGGCGGAGCGCGCCCGGGAGAGACTTAGAACTCTCCCGGTCCGCCGAGCCCGCAACTTGCTCGCCGCGCGTCGCAGGCAACTCAGGCGCCGGAGGTCGCTTAACGACCTCCGTCCTCCATGAGCGCAGGCCTGGGGGTGGCGGGGGAGGCCACCTGTCACCCCAGCAGAAGCAGGCCGGGACGGTGGGGCGACTAGCGCCCCTCCCCCAAACCGGGGCAAGACGGGGACTCCGTGGTTCCCAAACCCGAGGGGGCCATCTCGAAACCGGAGATGGCCCAGGGTCAGTCGGGGTGCGAGGGATATGCTCTATGGGCAACCTTACACCCCGGCGTCTGTAGACCCGAGACGGCGTGCGGTTTTAGTCGGTTCAAGCCCGACATAACCGCCCCCGCTGGCACGCGGGGGGGTATCCGAAGGGATTTCCGCACGAAAAAAAAAAAAAAAAAAAAAAAAGGTAGATTTCGATGAAATCGATCTACCTATTGGTTTCTTGACTACTGTCGAATTTAAAAAATAAATCTTCATAGGAGGTCTAGTTATGACCCCCTGAGTCCGAAATGACCACTGGTCAAAAAGTTTATATATATATATATGTATGTATGGTTCCACTTCCCAAAATTTGCGGCACTCGCACGGTCGCATTTTTGCCCCGATCGCTTTCAAACTGCGGTCAAAAATTGCTTGGGTGTAAACTTAGTTCAAGTTCGTGAACACCCGTTCATCCGGCCTAAGGGGACGGTAGGGCCTCACTTTTTGTGAAATCAGTTTTTCCTCAAAATTTCACGTTCCATGAAAGATATTCGAACCGTTCTAATTTTATCCCATAGTATACATGAATACCAACAACTTTTTATAATAAACCTATAAGATTAAAACTTTAACTAAAAGTGGAGGGGGAAAAACTAAAACTTTTCGGGAAAAAAATCATAACTTCTACAGTCCGTCAAATCTAAGAAGTACCGTTTGACAGTTCTGACAATTGAATGATAGGGATGGGATGAAAAAATCGATTACTATAATATCCGAACTTTGAGAGATCGATTACTATAATATCCGAATTTTAAGAAATCAATTGTTATAATTAAATAAAAGAAATGTTTAGGATATTTTTTTATTCACTACTAGTACTAGTATCGTCGTCTTCGTCATCATCGTCATTTAAATTAATGACCAGTTGATTGTCCATTACATTATCAAAGTGTACGTCTCTTTCGAAGTCGTCCATTATTATTTTCTTTATTTTTTGTACTACTTTACTCCAATCTTCCTGTGTAACTTGGGCACATGCTTCCTTTAATAAACCTTCCATTTTCTTGACACTGAAGGGTGGTTTTGTGTTGTGTCTCGCTGCATAACCTGTAAAACAATAATGTAACTATTTGATAGCAGACGAAAACCATTGTTTAAATTATAAATGTTAGAAGTACTCGTGTTATTATTATAATATTATAAAATATTACCTTTAACTTGGGCCCAAATCAGTTCAATATCATTATATTGGCAATGGTACGGAGGAAGTCGTATGACTTTGTGCCCGTGCTCTTCGGCCAATTGGTCAATTACATATGTCGGTTTTGGTGGTTTATGCAATTTCACTAACTGTAATAATTCAGCTTTTAATAGTGACATGTCGGCATCCACTCCTTTTCTTTGCAGCCATGCCACCAAATCTGCTTTCTTATTGGCTGACGTAGGTGCTTTATCAATTTGCACAGAGTGGTATGGGGCATTATCCATTATAATTGTGCTGTTAGGAGGGATATTCTGTAATAAATTTAAGAACCACTCTCGGAACCTTACTGCGTCCATTTCTTCATGATACTCTTTAGTGCTTTTGGATTGGAAAGCTAATAAAGAGTTTTCCACGAAGCCTGTAGACGCTGACCCAGCATGGCATATTATGAGGCGTCCACCTTTTCCTATCGGCACCTTCGAGCACGAAGCTTCAGAATCATCAGTCCATGTTTTCGGCACAGAATGGTTGGAATTTAGCCAAGTTTCGTCCAAAAATATTACATTATCCCAGTTTATAATTTGTTTAACTTCGCGCAGGAATGTTAGTCGCTGCATAATTATGTCATGTCGCTCCATAACAATTTTTCGTTTGTCAACTTTTTTGTATCTGAAGCCAATTCCTGTTATTACCGTTCTCAACGACTCTATGCTTCCCTTATACAGCCCGGCATCTTTTAAAGTTGCACATAACTTTGCCAATGTTGGAAATTCGCCTCTTGTAAAATACCCGTATATATGGTTTCTAATAGCATGACTATCGAATTCATCGATGCCTGTCACAGGTTTATTTCTTTTTCGTTTTTTCGGTGTGTGAAGTACGTTACTGTCACTCCCCGAAGGCCCATATTTTTCACTTAATATTTTGCCAACGGTGCGGCTACCAATACCGAGAGCTTCACCGACGCGATCCCGAACTTGTGTAACTGGCAGTAGAAGTCCACCATTTTGAGATTCACGCTCAAAATACTCGTGTAATTTCACTACCAATTCACGAGCCTGGCTGTTCAAAGTACGTCCTCTTTTCGACATTATTAATAAACACTTGCTTAGTTCGGAGTCCAGTATAAATATTGCCAAGGTAAACGGATAAAGAATGATCAGTCCAGAAAAGTAATAGCCAAGTCACAAATTGTAAAACACAAACGAGAAAGCAAGTACGCGCACAGTCAGCTTCCAAGATGGCGAGAGACTGCTGACGCCGAACCGACCGAGCGGACCGCGTGCGCTTGTAGTTGGCAGTGTTGCCAGAAAAAAAAAATTGTAGAGACTTGGACACCTGCGATTTTGCCTATTGACCTAAAAATAATTAAATTAATTTATTTTAGGGTATCTGTGTATTCAGTGCATTATGCGGTCGCGCAGTAACGTCGTTAATTTATAACATCAGGCAACAACATTTTTGTGAATGGGTTCTACATACCTTATTTTTATTAGTTTTAGACGTAGAAATAAGACTTAGAAGAAAAAATTGTAATTGTAAAATCAATGGATGTGCTTGTTAAAAATTTGTTTATTTCTCTGTAATATGCAAACCCATACTATCATACACAAAAATAAATGTAAAAAACACTATCCCTGACTCCATTTACTATTTCGACAGCGTTAGCGCGAGAAACCCCGACTTATTTGGGCGCGAAAATCAAAAATCGACAAATCGCTTTCGACAACTTTTTAAAGAAGCAAATATATTTGATTTATAAATACGTATTTTTGGTGAATGGGTTTTATCTCATATTTTACGATTACATAACTATTTAGTTATGTAATCGTAATATGTGAGATAAATCCCATTCGCATGAAAAAATATTTGTTTGGTTGTCAAGTGTAATTTGTAAATAATACATTCGATTTTTCGTATATGTAAACGATTTTTTTGCATACAAGTGTATCCGAAGAGTCGCAACACTACGTGCAGTGACCTAACTACGTAACTTTGTAATGAGGTCAAGAATATAACTATTAGAAATTATTTACTGTGTAAATATGTGTTATTTTGCTTTGTTTGAAAGTTTTCAATTACATTTAGATATTAAGAATTGTACAGTACAGATACAATAATGAAATCTTTCTAAATTCATGGTTTTATGAAAAAGGTTATCGAAACTGAATAATGTACGTATGAACAAAGTTGTTTCGGTTTGAAAAATATGAAACGTCAAACGGTACCTCTTAGATTTGATGGACTGTAACCGGTGAACATTCTTGCCGTCGGAAACATTTTTAATCGATAGGCCATTTTTAAGTCTAAAATAAATGTCTGAAAAGTTTTTCGCTAAAAATTACCGTTTTCGAGAGAAAAAAAATTAAACTGTTTAAAGTCCGTAATTCTCTATATAAAATAATATTAATTGCTTCACGAAATCTACCTGTGCGTTTCCCCCTGCGGGAACGGATTTTTTTTTTAATACGTCATAAATCGTAAACGCAATTTCCCTTTCATTCAATCAACTCAAATATAAAATTTAAAAAAAAGCATTATTATGTTACTTACTGCTACGGAACCCTTCATGGGCGAGTCCGACTCGCACTTGACTGCTTTTTGTAATGTCATCTGTATGACATCAACAAAAAGATGCGCATTGTTTGTGATTCCGTGGTCTTTCGCAATACCGATTTTTTTGTTCCGTTCCGTACAGCCAGTCTATTAACATACATAGAAGTCATTGGTCCCATATAATAGGGAGTGCTGCCATCATTGGGTAGATTACCAGAATTTGGGCAGATGCTGAGAAAAACGTTATAGCGGGTAAAATTATTGTGATTCTCTGGCTTCCCAGCCCTGAAATTTGGGAAATCAAATGAAATCACAATTTCATAAAAATATATGTCCAAATAATACCACGGAACCAATGAACTTTTAGTACTATAAAAACAAAAATGGTTAGACTAATATGGAGTACTGCGTATCTATTCCATCTGTTAATGAGCAATATTTTATTATATCCAAGTGATTATTCAATCGGGTACTTGACCGTCGCTAATTGTAATAATTCAGTCACCTCGATTGTTATGGGACAATGGCACTAATGACATTGCTTTCTACGGATTTCGAGCCAAATCAATATGGCGTCCGCCAAAACTGTGACGCGGCATCTCTTTGGGACGGACTTTTGACAGCTAAAGGTCTATCCACATACATCAGGGCCGTACTCGGGCCGTTGACGTGTCGTGCGCCGTTAGGGGCACAAAACATATAGTCGTGTATATTTTATATGAACTCGTTCACATACGTCCGTGCCTTGGCCGGCGACGGAGCTTCTGTGACTGGGCCGACGCTGGCCAAGGCCCTGGCAGGTCCCGGACACGGCCTTGATGTGTGTGAATAGACCTTAACTCTTGAAATATATCCGGTCACTCGTCTTGATTCGATATTTAAATTTAATTGTGTCGAAGCCGTTAGGTTTTTGTCTGGCTACTTATATTAATACTAGCTGACCCGGCAAACTTCGTTCTGCCTTAGAATCAAGTTATGTTGTTTACCATGATAATCATACTCACTATAATAACAGAGCTGAATTTATTTCGTGGGTGTTTCATATTTTTAATTTTAATTATCCAAATTGCTAGCTGCAAGGGACCATCTCAAAGCCGTAGATGGCCTAGGGTCAGCTGTAGTGCCAGGGAACACCTTACACCCTGACATTAGAGACCTGAGACGGCGTACGGCGTCCGACATAACTGCCCCCACTGGCCGGTGGTGGGTTAAACCTGGGGACTTCTGTAATAAAAAGACAAAATGGCACAGTATAGGCGGAAAAAAATCTAAAAAATCAAAAATCTTGAAAATCGGTCCACCTGTTCTCGAGTCAGAAACGGTATAACTAACATGACTTTGTTTTATAGGCAGGCATTATTATAATAGGTACCTTCGTTTCTAAGCTAAATTGGATCAAAGTGATTGGAAAAAATATAACTATGATTTTTTATATAGAAGTTAAAGGTAGCCAGTTTAAAGAAGAGACACTAGTTTCATCACTTCATTCTTCGTACGGTTACCCCTTCATTAATCTTTTGATACATTTTGTGTCTTGGCTACATGTCTTCTCTCTTTCTCTATCTTGGGATCTCAACCCCAAATTTGAAAGAAAGGGTTATGGGTTATGGATGCAACCGGAATTGGCACTCGAATTAAGAAGAAGAGTATTGCTAGAATCTCAAGAGAGGCATATATTTTGGTTTTCCTAAATTATATTCAGCCATGGGGAAAACTTATTCGAGCCAATTGATAGGATTTTACACACTTAACGACTTGTGAAAGAGATCTCTGATGTTTTAAGCATCCTAGATTACAATCGGTATACAAAGAGATAAAATATTGTTATCTAAAGGCCAGATATACACACTTTAATAAGACCTATTTAAAGTACAATTGACATGGAGTCGACAATATACTCGTGGGATAAGTCTCGTTCACCATTAATTCTATTATCTGAGCACTATTCAGTGAGATTACACGTCACATATATCTTTATACTTGATGCGTTTTCCAGTGGTGTCGACATGGGTTTTAAAAGCGGTATTTAAAATTCGGGTCTGTAAATTTCATGATCTGTTGTTGTTTCATGTATGGAGATTCATCGAATGTGAGAAATTTATAGAATATTTATTATGACTTGGCGAGTATCTGATTGCATGATTGACTAACAAACGAATAGACAAACTCTCTTTTGCGTTTATAATATTAGTTAAAATTAGAAACAGATCTCGAATTCCTAATTCGATTTCGGATCCGAAAAACCACTGACTTGATTTCCTCTTCGTCGTCATCCGAATTCCAATTCCGGTTGCACCCAAAGCTTGCACCATGGAGGTAGGTGTCCGCTTTCTTACTATTCCGTTATTTTAGCTTTTACGGACCGTCTCGCCCCTGATGGCTAGAAAAACCTGCTTCATAGTCTCGTACGTCAATCGGCAGGTGTACTGGCTTGCAGGTGAAGTTGGCTTGGGGCCCGAAGATCATAGTGGGGCCCATACACCCACTGACCGCGTTAACAAGAGTCAATGACACCCAAAAGCATAACACAATCAAACATTTAAAATTTAAAGACCAGCCAATAAATTTGCAAACAAACGCATATTAAAAAGCTGATGATATAGACAGCTATGGAGAACGACAGTTTATAACGGTAAAGTTCATGTTTAACATAAGTTTAGCTATACGTCACAGGAGTGTGCGAGTCATACCTACTATTGTTTGTAGAATACCTTAGTGTGGCGCTATGAGTAATAGATGTAATGTGGCCTAAATTACAATTTTAACTTGTGACAGTCATTCTTAACCGCAAGGTAATCCCGGTAGGTCATACTCATAATCTTGATTCGTTGATGCAATGTGTTCAAGAGAATGCCATATATAACTGACGTTGATCTCGAGAGGATTTGTTGAATATTCTTTTTTTTTACGAATGATAGGCTCACGTTTGACCTCTATCTCACCTGGTCGTAAGTGACGATGTGGTCTACGATGGATCACGTTTGCCTAGATGGAACCTATTCACTCGATACTTGAAGATTCTGTGGTTATAGCTTTTCGGAAACAGGCAGGCAATTCCACTCCTTAGCTGTACGCATAATAAATGTGTCGCCGAAACGTTTCGTGCGTATGAGTGGAATATCCACCATGTAGCGGTGGCGTGTCGCTGTGCGTCTGGTAGTTCGTTGGTGGAAAGGGCTTGGAGATATCAAGTTGTGCAATTCCAGCGCACACTCTCTGAAATGCATCCGGTAAAAAACCGATAGGCTTGCAACTTTGCATCGATGCTTAAGGCTCTGAAGCCTTTTCTCGACGAGTGCATCGTTGTTAATGAGCCTCTTGGCCCGTCTCTCTATTGTCTCCAGCGCCTCTTCTAGGTGGTATTTAGCTGAGCAATCACACAGATACGAGCAGTACTCCATAAAGGATCGAACCTGCGCTTGGTACAAGTTGAGTTAAGTGTTCCGGTGTGAAGTACTGTCGCACCTTCGATAGAATACCCAGATTTTTAGCAGCCTCTTCAGCTTTAGCCTCAATGTAAGACCCAAAATTGAGGGTGGATATCAGAGTAACGCCAAGAAGCTCGAGGCGGTCGGTTATCGGCACGGATGCATTCCGGAATGTGGGGTTTGGCTTAAATTGACTTCGCTTGGCAGAGAAAAAACACGGCTGGGTTTTAGTATAGCATTGAATTTGAACAAGTTAGCATCACCCCAATCGGATACCGCCTTCAAGGACAAATTCAAACGCTCAACCATAGCCTCTCGGAGAGATCGGATCTGTTCCACGCTGGCTCGGAGGTTGGACTCGTAACTCTCAACTACTGTACTGTCGTCTGTGTACCCAAAAGTACCGGGCTTGAGCAGGTCGTTAATGTGCAACAAAAATAATGTAGACGAGAGGGATCCCAGCGTTGATCGCTAATCGGTTGGATGTGCAGCCGTCAACGACCACTCGGATAGACCGATTCTTTAGGAAGTCGATGATCCAGACACATAAGCCAGCGGGTAGGCCGTAGGACGGAAGCTTGCCAATTACGCTATCGTGCCAGACCCTGTCAAAAGCCTTCGAGATGTCGAGAGAAACGGCAAGTCCCTCTCAGTGCCTCTCGATGGCCTCACTCCAAATGTGGGTGGCATACATACACAAGAAGGTCCCCAGTGGAATGGTTTTGGCGGAAGCCATATTGCCGATCACTGAGGAGATCGCTCATTCGAGAGCTTTTTATTCAGTACACGTTCCATAGTCTTACAGAGTATGGACGTTACTGAAATTGGTCTGTAATTGACAGGGTCTGCCCGACTGCCTCTTTTGAGCACATGTTGCACGTTGGCTTGTTTCCAAGCCTTCGGGACTTTACCGGTCTTATATGAGAGACGAAACAGGCGTGTCAAAATAGGAGACAACTCGGGGCACAAGTCCTGAGCACTATTGCTGGTATCCCATCGGGTCCACTGGCGTTATTCACGTCCAGATTACTTAGCACCCTACGTACATCCCTCAGTCGGATGCTGATATCTACCATGCGCGTCCCACATCCGACAGGAGAAGCAGGAGGCTTCGTCGTTCCGGCACCTAGACGCGAAGACTCCGCAAAAAGTGAAGCAAATAAATTTGCCTTCTCCTCAGCGGAGTGGGCCAGTGTCCCGTCAGGCTACCGTAGTGGAGGCAGTGAGGGGCAACAAAAGTTGAACTCAACCGACTGCTAGGGCCCAAAACGCTTTACTGCCCGCTGGATACATTGCAAGTTTGTTTCCAATGCGGCCAATATGGTCAAAGCGGGCCTTTCGCAAAGTCTTCTTGCTAAACTTGGCAGCCCAAGGCTCTCTTCTTCCGAGATACGTTCTCCGCCCCGCATCGACCCAAGCGAAGTAAGCCGATGCTTGAGTGCTTCGGCACGACCGCACTCGGCGCCAAACTATGGTCGAGCTCCGCCAGACATGTCTACGTAAGAAAACGGAATGTAATACTCCATTCCCTGCCGCAAAACATCCACCACGGCGTAAGCGCAGACGGATGGATCAGAAGAAGAGAAGCAAACAGGCCGCCAAGGGTCAGATGCGAAGAATGATCGCATCTCACCCCAGTCTGCTGACCTGTATCGCTAAACCTGACGGAGGCCCCTAGAACTAGTGTCGGTCGGGGAGTAGACGGATACAGACTTCACCAGATAGTAGTCGGACCCAGTGGTGAAGAAATCGACACCGAGTAGCGGTCTGGATCAGTTGTTACCGTGGCCTATGGACGTGTGCAACTACAGGGGCGTCGCACTCGCGCTACCGACCCTGTGTAAACCTTGTAATGCCCTTCTTAAAGAACCCCATATTGTAGTCGCTTGGGAAAACCACAGCAGGGAGATCATTCCATGTGTGAGGTTGGTTGTCTCCTGTGAACCCTGGGTATTGAAGGTATGACACGTCTGCCGGACATCCGATCTTGGTCTCCGAAAGGAACAAGAGTGCTGGTTTCCCAGTTTCGAGGTGGTGGTGGACTGCTACGAGATTTGAGTAAAGACCTTGGATATTAATGAGGTGCACTTTGAGAGAGAGGGAGTGCAACCGCTATCGAACTTTGCACTTTTTGTTCCTTGACATGTGGTGTGATGAGTGAAGAATAGATGAGAGAATGGCAGTGAAGTGAGGTTCCAGGCCGGTAACACGCAGGCACACTCTGGATGGACGGATGGACACTATTGGGACTGAAGACTGCGGGGACGCCCGAGCCCCCCCGGGAATGTCCATCGGGCTCTCTCTTCCGGTCGCCAACCAGCACGATTTGGCATCCCGGAATTTTCGACAGTTGGCGAGGCAGCCTTTCATATGTGACTAACATACTACTTGGGCCCCCATCTACCTGCGGTCGGCCAGCAGTGCACCGTGCCTCAGATCTCGCTACCCTCCAAGGCCAGCATCCCGATGCCTCCATAACAGAGTGTAACAGGTCGGTCAGCCTGTAGTGGAACAGCTACTTCGACCTATCCTACCGGAACACAGCCAGGCTATTTGGCGGTACGTCTTTGCTCGGTAGGTGGTCACAAGCCATCGGTCGAAACCTGCCACCAGAGTATCACCTGATTAGCACCACCCAGGGGCCACGTATAGGGATTCATTACAGGGTGTTCTCCTACGGGCGCGGGTGATTCAGTCTCCAAAATAATAAGAATATTATAGTATCTTCATCTGGAGGATGAAGATACTATAATATTCTCTTGCCAACTCAGTTGGGGTCGACTTTTAAGACAGCCTCCGTGGCGTGGCGGTATTGAAAGCGGCCGCTACGCAGGAGGCGCGGGTTCGATCCCCGCTCAGTGCAAATATTTGTATGCATGAATATGAGTATTTGCATTGGTCTGGTCGTGCCTCGGAGAGCACGTTAAGATGTCGGTCCCGGTTGCCATACGAATATGTATGACAGTCGTTATAGGGGAAATGGGTGAAATGGCCCCACATAGAAGGGCTGATCACCCGTCTGGTCAAACGGCGTCCCCACTGGCAGTATATATATATGGGGTCGACTTTCAGTCAAACTACGAAGCGGCGGATCTTCAATATTATTCATGAAGCGACTACCATCTAACCTTCACAACCCAGTGGCGATATAGAAGTTCTGTAGTTAGACCCGATTATTGGACTGTTTAGGACTCCAACCTCCGTAACGAATGCCACAGATACTCGTATGGCAACGAAGACCGACGACTAAACGTGCTCTTCGAGGCACAAAGAGGTCTCATTGTGTTAAGAATGGTCACCTACCCAAAGCTGCCAGCATACTCTATTATATAAAAAAAATACTTGAAATTAAAAAGATCGTCTAGGAATACTGGAACACGAAGAACGGCATTCAACACAAAAACAAATCTTTATGCAAATGAAGACACGCAAGAATTAAAAACTTACTTAAATTAAGTCTAACAAGGTAATATTACAATTTCTTAGTTTTTGTAACCTAATTCCGTTGAAAATCCTTGTTTGTACGAGATGTGCAATCATCAAACAGATCTAGAATAGGCACAAATAAATGATAATAATATGATAATTTAGCGTGTTATATTTTGATCACGCATGAGATCATTTCAATCGCAACGCTTCAGTCGGTGCAATTCGGCATTTTTATGTTGATATCGACTGGCGCAAAATCTTGTAGGTACACTAGGTGTAGTGTACAAACTGCTGAGATTCGACGTGTGTATGGGGCCCCACCAAGACCTAGGTACGGGGCCAAGTCCTTACACCAAGGCGTCTGAAGACCCAAGACGGCGTGCGGTTTTAGTCGGTTCAAGCCCGACATAACCTCCCGCGCTGACCGGCGGGGGGGGTATCGGAGGGGACTTCCGCACGAAAAAAAAACAAGAGGTACGGGCCTAAGCCGGGGTGTGTGTTGGGTAACCTCCTCGAGTGTCGCTCCGATTCCGATCCCGCTGCAGTCCGGGGGGAACGGAATCGGAGCGACCGGTACACCCTGGGCGGCGGTCAATGGCTTCCCCTTCACCCCTTCATAGGGTTGGCATTGATCGTCGGCCAATACCCAACGTGGCGGGAACACATCGCTCTCCGTACTCCTCTGATTTCAGAGGAGACAGGATGAGCGATGCTGTTAGTGGTGAGATGGCCCAGGTTCAGCCGGGGTGCGAGGGATATGCTCTATGGGTAACCTTACACCCCGGCGTCTGAAGACCCGAGACAGCGTGCGGTTTTAGTCGGTGCAAGCCCGACATAACCGCCCCCGCTGGCCGGCGGGGGGGTATCCGAAGGGATTTCCGCACGATAAAAAAACAAAAAAAAAAAGGTACGGGCCTAAGCCAACCTTACCCGCAAGCTGGCACAACTGCTGATTGACGGTTTTGGTGCAGACTTTTTTCTCAGGATTGGGAGGTGACAAGGCAGATTGCCACAGAGCGAAAGACATCACAACATGAAACATTAACTTTGTTTATATCCCTGGTGATTATAAAACTACTTAATACATCAGTTAGTGGTCCTACATGTAAGAAATATTTGTTTTTTTTTGATAATCAACTTTATTGTCGTTAACTGCACCTACTTGCATCTTAAAACTGCGTCTTAAAATTAGATCTTGGTAAAAAAACTATTTGAGTAAATTTACTTCACTTACATTTAATATAACAGCTTTTAAAAAACCACATTCCGATATCTTAAACAATGGAAAACAACACTCAGTAACAGTAAATACATTGATTTACGTAAGCTCAGTGTGTCACAGGCTGTGGACAGCCACTCATTCTATTGTCCGCACAATTGTAGTGCACGGATAGAAAATTGTGGGAGATGAATGTACTTACCTACATCATGTGGAAGCCACTGGTTGGGATTATTTAGGTCACCATCGTTTAGATTACTGGCGACCGGTCTCGTTTCTCTTCAATTTTTTACCTAACTTTTAACCTGTTTATATGTCTATCCCTATGTTCTCTCATGACTACTAAATGGCTGACGCTGAACCGATTTTGTTGAATGATTATGTCGTTAGAGTCGTCCGATTACTATTTGAGCATAACGACGCGACGGTGAGCTTTTAATACAAATATTATGTAGTCGAATTTGTAGTCGAGTTAAAATCAAAGGTTTGGAGGATCAAGGATTTTAACTCCCTAAAGATTCAAAACTCAGAACACTATTGTTCGGATCTAAACGTCGAGTTTCAAGGTCAAATACGGTAATTACTCTTGAACCATTCAAATTTCTTGTTACACCCCTAATTACGTTAACTATGAGGAGTTGAAAGTAAACTTTTTTACTAATTGCCAATTAACATTGTTGACTCTTAAAAAAAATATTCTTAAGACATCAATTTACAACGACCTCTGTGCCCCGAAGACTCATTATATCTGACATTTGATTCCAAATTTTAAAAATATAACTTCGTTAATGCTCATGTCTTTTCGGTGGTGATCGTTTTTCCAGTTTTTAGGAGTAAATTGGAGTTCAGACTCCCCGCTCTCCCGCCGGTCGAAGGGGAGTGCTGAATCGATATGCAAGTAAAATGTACACTTGGAGTGACTATGTGTTTGGAGTTTCCACAGACAGTCTTGTTTCTTTATCGCAGTGAATTGTAAGTTTTTACTAAGTCTAAGCTTCGTACAATTAATTTTTTAAGCAATTTGTATGCTTACTTTTCCTATAGATTTAGATCGGAAAAAGAGAACATCTAGGACGGGTCGCGAGTTCAAGTCCCTTCCTAGATGTTCTCTTTTTCCGATCTAAATCTAAGCTTAGTAGTTTTAATTTACTTTAGTACTGTATTTGTGTATTTAACGTACTTATACTGTGAATTGTTTCACATCACTGGTTTTCTGTGATCTATTTTCAATACGGGGCTATTAATTTAAAATCCATTTCAGCGCCTCTATAGCATTCAGTGATCATACGGAATTCCAGTTCTGGCAAAAAATATTATCTGACTCAAATGTAATTTCACCTTATATTCTATAGGTCGTAAATACGAGAAGGTCTTTAGCATCCTCCGCCTACTAATCGAACCGCTATATGTGTCAAAATCCTTAATTGTAAAAGTTTCATTGAATCGGTGTGATCGGTGAGAACAGTTAGTAGTAGTAGTAGTAATCACGATTAGGAAATTTTAGACTTCCTCCAGAAGTTGTCTGGCCGTTGTTTCTCACCACCTCTATCCAGTAGGTAGTCTGTACATCCAGTGAGGAGAAGTTGTACATCGCGTTAAGAATTTTTCTACGGTACGCAGTAAACATCCTATTGCTGAGATGCTGGTGAAAAAACTTTGAAAATGAGCTAAAGAACTTTACTAAGATGAAAACATAAAATCAGATGTGATCTGTTTTTAGGTCATTCTGTCCTTAAATTGTCCATTATCACCTTCACAAGTCATGGTCACAGTACACACACCCTCCGTCAGGTGAGTCACTTTGTTATCTGTGTGCACCCATATACAAGCATCTGCTGCTGTGTGCGTGCGAGACATGTTGGCGTCTGTTACTGCGAGACGAGAGCTTTAGATTGGCCTGCGTTAGGAAAAAAAATTATAAAGCTAAATAACGGTGAATAGGACTCGTACTTGAAAATAAGTACGGTATGAAGAGGAGATAGGTAGAATTTTTTTTACTCAAAACGAGCTGTTATCACTTCTAAGCTATTTAAAATTGAACACAGTGGATAAAAATTTGAAGCTGAAAAAAACAGAGAAACATTAAAATGTGAACAAAAAATTTTTTGCTTTTGCGGCTCCCACCCAATACATGAGCATATAGGTCGGATTTTACCAGTGAAAATAAATAAGATCAAGTCTAAATAACTGTGTTAAGATCTACCACATTTTACTCAAAGAATTTCATTAGGAAGGCTGGGCTTCTACTGTATTACCAAATGGATTTCCATTGAATAAAACGTGAAACTTCAGTTAAGTAAGGCAAATCTACTAATATATAACCATGCTCCATTGTGAATAAAAACAATATCCAAAAAGCTTAGTGTATGGGCACCGCAAAAGTACAAATTTTACAATTTGTACTTTTGAAACATGGAATTTTTAGTTTTAATTTTTTTTAACCTTTTTTTTTAACGTTTCTACTTATTATCAGGCTAGTGAGTAAACCGTGCCATAATAAATGTACGAGAACTCCAAAAGCACAAATTGTGAACCTTTTTTATTTTTTTCATGACATTTTATAGATTAAGTGATGCAGATTTCATAACTTTTTTAAAGTTTTGCACGATCTTTACAAATTACGAAATAATCGGCTGGACACAATTAACGTTTCCAACCTGTATATCTATATAAAAAACATTTTTTCATACTTGGAACATTTACCAATTCACTGTGCCCCTACTATCATTCACAAGCTAGGTGTTATTTTTAATATTTCACTGTGCAGACCGAAGACACGCGCGTCTCCGGGGAGCACACGTACACATCTGACTTAGCCGAGCACACACGGACTCACATGAATACATACCAAACAAGATAACCTTTGCGTACGTAACTATTGGCTTTAGTGTAGGCACACCTTTATTTGAATCCAGATATGTAATTTAGGGTGAGTTTAGGATACATTGTTGTACTTTTAGGGGTTTTACCCTTCTAGTATTTGGATACTTGCCTATAGTTAAAATGAATGGTTTAACTCACCAACTGAGCTATCTGGACCTCGGTTAGAAGTCCAAGTACAGTTCTTCACCTTTTTAATATTGCGTTCCTAAGTAGAAAAAAAGGACCACCCTACCTCATCATCCTCCTAACGATTTTCCCGCTTGCTGCCGAAGTTTCCACCTCGGAACCCAGTCTTCAGCAACCCCGACAGTGAGAACATTGACATGTCATCTCTTCGTCAAGCTAGCATTTCGTGGGTCTTAACCTAGGCCATGACGAAGGTATAGTACTGCCATCCTCCCATAGACCTCCCTATTATTTGGAATCAGAAACATAGTAGTGAAATGCGAGTATATAGACACTTCTGCCTACCCCTTCTGGACTATTCACGTGTTTTGCCAATTACTTCTATGTATATAATAATATACATGGCTGGCTGGCAATGGATGTACAGAACAGTAAATTCGGTTAATTCGTTGATGAAAATCGCGATTAATTAACCGGTTTATTTTTTTGCAGCTATTTATCAAATTTTATCAAGCAAGGTGCTAGAATTCACTACTATTTTAGTCTTTGCGTCCCGTACCCGTTCCTCATACCCGCTTCACCCCCGAATCACGATACAATTTTTCAATTTTTCTGTTTCTACACAGCTTGTCTAGTAGTTTATATAGAGGTCATTGATTCGTGGAAAAACCTTGGACAAAAACTAGATTTGAACTTATAAAAACATAGCGATAAGACAGCCCATTGTCATTCAACAGTAATATATTTAAGTACTTTATTTATCCCGGTGGGAGGTAATCGCATCGGCATCAAGCCCCAAATGAAATATTTGGGGCTCGTGCTCGACGGCCGATGGGACTTCGGAGAGCACATCCGAAGTCTGGCCCCCAAACTGAAGGGCACAGCTCTCGCTCTGGCGCGGCTGCTGTCCAACATGAGGGGGCCCGATGACTCCTGCAGGAGACTCTACGCGGGGATCGTGCGGTCCATGGCCCTGTATGGGTGCCCAACATGGGCGGAGGCCCTGAAGGCCGGAAGTGTACGGATGCTGGGCGCTCCACAGCGGGTGATGGCCATCAGGGTCATCCGCGGGTACCGCACGATCTCCTTCGAGGCGGCGAGTCTCCTTGCCGGAACTCCGCCATGGACCTGGAGGCGAGAGCCCTTTCGCAACTGTACCAGTGGGCGCGGGAGCAGGGACGGACCCCCGAGCCTCGAGAAATCGAGGCCGTGCAGTCCCAGCTCAGCCAGGCCATCGTGGTGGAGTGGAAGGAACGACTTGGGCGACCAAGCGCAGGGCACCCCGCAATAGCGGCGGTAAGGCCCATCATGGAGGATTGGCTAGAGAGGCGACACGGAAGCCTCTCGTACCGACTGACGCAGGTGGTCTCAGGGAAGGGGTGCTTCGGGGACCACCTGCATCGGATCAGGAAGGAGCCAACGCCTGAGTGTCACCACTGCGACGCTAACGAGGACTCAGGGCTGCACACGCTGGCGGACTGCACGGCGTGGGAGGCGCCGAGGCGTGACCTCTTGGCAGCCATCGGGATGGGAGACCTCTCGCTCGGCAGCATGATTGCGGCAATGGTGCGGAGCGCGAGCGCGTCGGCCGCCGCCACCTCCTTCTGCGAGCATGTAATGCTCGCGAAGGAGATGGCGGAGCGCGCCCGAGAGAGGTTCAGAACGCTACCGGCCCGCCGAGCCCGCAACATGCTAGCCGGAGGTCGTTTAACGACCTCCGTCCTCCATGAGCGCAGGCCTGGGGGTGGCAGGTGAAGCCGCCTGTCACCCCAGCAGAAGCAGGCCGGGACGGTGGGGCGACTATCGCCCCTCCCCCAAACCGGGGCAAGACGGGGACACCGTGGTTTCCAAACCCGAGGGGGCCATCTCGAAACCGGAGATGGCCCAGGGTCAGTCGGGGTGCGATGGATATGCTCTATGGGCAACCTTACACCCCGGCGTCTGAAGACCCGAGACGGCGTGCGGGTTTAGTCGGTTCAAGCCCGACATAACCGCCCCCGCTGGCCGGCGGGGGGTATCCGAAGGGATTTCCACACGAAAAAAATAAAAATAAAGAACTTTATCTGTACAACTAAGTCTGGTGCACACCTTAGTGGTTAAGGAGGCGGTCTTACGATCCAGAGATCCCGGGTTCGAATTCTGGCCATTACACTACCGACGTAAACCCACTTCTAACACAAGCTATTTTTCTTAGCTGGAGGGGTTATCGGGGATACGCGTAATTTGAGTTACATATATTCTTTTCTTAAAAATATTGAAGATGTCGATTCCCACCTTATGCTAAGCTGCAAGTGAAGTCAGAAGAATGAAAGCCACCCAACAATGTTAGAACGGTGGTCTTCAGGTTATCGGTCTCGCTAGTTACTTTTTACGCTTCGCTTAATGGACCCAGGATGATAGTGAAAGTCAAAGTCAAAATCAAAGTCCAGTCAAAGTTAAAGTCAAAATTCCATTAGACCATTAAAACGGCACATACAAAACGTCAATTAAAACAATAGACTAATGTTTAGCTGATGGTACCACCAGTTCGAACTCGGCACTTTCCTGAGAAGACTCCGGTAAGAAATTCAGCAGATTGCTTTTTTTGTCTATTTACAAACATATTTACTTAACCTTAACCTAATAACAATGTGTTTTTGCGTAGCATAGTGCGAGAGCAAACAGTTTATATCCAAGCTTGTTTGTCTTCATATTCTTGAATTTCATTATAGACTTTTTGGCCAAGTTTAGTTTTAATTTGACTTTTAAATTTATGAAGAGGTAGATCGTTCATTTCACTAGGGAGCTTGTTGTAGAAGCGTTTACAGTTACCCTGCGAAAGAATTACTGATCTTTTGGAGTCGACTATCACAAACTACAAGATTGTTCTTATGTCTAGTATTTATGTTATGTATGTCACAAAGTCTTAAAGATATAGGAATGTCATCATCATCACCATCATGCTCCCGGGTGCATCCGAACCTTTCACCTCGGAGCACGGAGTCCGCTTATTCCTTGCCCCCTAATTTAAAATGTCTTATATGGTTTTTCACGGTTCTTTACGGTTACGGCGCCTACCGTCTGATCTTCCAACATCGAGAGGATAGCCCGCTCCGAGCCTCCTTCGTCAATCAGCCGATGTACTGACTTGCAGGTGAGGTTAACTCGGCCCCGAAGGTCTGGTAGGGTCCCATACATACTGAGTTTTATCTCAGTATGTATGGGACCCTACCAGACCTTCCAACTCTGTACCAATGTTTGGTACAGAGTTACAAGTCTTTATAGTGTGGTAAAGAAAAGAGATCTGTCTAAGATTTCAGCTATAGATGTAGCTTATAGATGAAAACGCTTCTATTTTTATTTGTTTTCAAGGTAATAAATATTCACTCATTCTGCATTCTGTCAGGTTTAAAATAACCATCACTCGCATTTGCATTAGTCATATTGCAAGCGAGTTTGCTGAAAACAGCCTTCTTTTAGACTACTCCATTGTTTTAAACTATCTCATCACTATTTAAATAAAAATATATGAATTATTATTATTGAATTCAATATATACCTAATAAAATATTCACAGTTATGGAAAAGTAGAAGTACCTATGTACCTACCTATGTACTCTTAATAAGGTCATTAGAGTTCCTTTGTCCGTGTCAAATAGACGATGTAATGTGTAGTGTGCGATTTAAACCCGGTGTACTATCAACGTGAACCCACTCCTAACACAAGCAATTTAGGAATTTGGAGTCTGGAGTCTACACTCCTACCTTCTCCCACTTCGAGATAAAACCTACACCAGAGCCTCGGCCGTCAATCAGCAGGTATAATATAACGGCTCACAGGAGAGGTTAACTAGGACGTCGAAGATTATACTTATTATAATAAATATGTGTGGGTGTGTGATACACCTCTGCCTACCCCTTCAGAGATACAGGCGTCATCATCATTATCATCATATCAGCCGTAGGAAGTCCACTGCTGAACATAAGCCTCCCCCATCGACTTCCATTTCGACCGGTTTGTAGCGGCCTGCATCCACCGAGTCCCTGCGCTCTTTGTTAGGTGGTCTGTCCACCTTGTGGGAGCACTTCAGCACTTCGATATAGCGATAGTCAATGTGGCACCTCTAAAGAGACTGCAGCACCGCCCAAGTCTCGATCGAATCAAAGGCTTTCCTATAGTCCACGAACGCCAAGCATAGTGGCAATTTATACTGCTCGGTTTTCTGTATAATCTGCCAGGGCGTATGGATGTGGTCTATGGTACTATAGCCTTTACGGAAACCGTTATGTAATAAATATATTAACTTCGGTTATTCTTGAAAAAAAAAGTTTGCGCATCACTGATTTAAATTGAATGACGTCACGTAGTTACTAAGTAGCTACTTAGCAGCCCATCGTTTAACATGAAAAAAAGCAAGGCAACCGTAAATCGCTGGATTGACATACCGATGCGAATAGATTATGTAAACGAAGGTTAAGCGAAAAGCTTCCCCGTTCAAACCATCCATTATCAGAGAACCATGTAAACCTCTAACACGCACCAACTCGCTACTCGCTGACGGTGAGACTTGTGCCTATAACCTACTATCAATTGCCACAAGTTCCACGTATAGTAGTAAAAACCAAACAGACGGAGCATACGTATGTATGATGCACGTAATCTCATCTCGATGCATTCCCATGCAAAACTGATCACGTAAACAATCAATACGTAACACTTTGCATAATTGATTAGTTGTTGCGTTACTTGGAAGTTGAATGCGTTCGGAAATGGAATAGTCTTTTAATAGTATGTACGTAGCCGTCTTTTTTATTTTGTTTCTTTAAGACTTCAACTGATACTATAATTAAATATATCTGGAACACTCTTCATTCGCGCGCCAATTTGATGCCCGGGGAATGTTTTTCTGCTCCTCCCATATTGGTTTGTTTTGGCTTTTATGAAAGCGACTGCCAGACTGGAAGGGAGGTCAGGCCCTCCCAACCTCGAGAGGAAAGCTTGCAAGTGAGGTACCGAGGATCTCCATCATGGAGGATTGGCTGGAGAGGCGACACGGAAGCCTCTCCTACCGACTGACGCAGGTGATCTCAGGGAAGGGGTGCTTCGGGGACCACCTGCATCGGATCAGGAAGGAGCCAACGCCTGAGTGTCATCACTGCGACGCGAGCGAGGACTCAGGGCTGCACACGCTGGCGGACTGCCCGGCGTGGGAGGCGCCGAGGCGTGACCTCGTGGCAGCCATCGGGGTGGGAGTCCTCTCGCTCGGCAGCATGATTGCGGCAATGGTGCGGAGCGCGAGCGCGTGGGCCGCCGCCGCCTCCTTCTGCGAGCATGTAATGCTCGCGAAGGAAGTGGCGGAGCGCGCCCGGGAGAGACTTAGAACTCTCCCGGTCCGCCGAGCCCGCAACTTGCTCGCCGCGCGTCGTAGGCAACTCAGGCGCCGGAGGTCGCTTAACGACCTCCGTCCTCCATGAGCGCAGGCCTGGGGGTGGCGGGTGAGGCCACCTGTCACCCCAGCAGAAGCAGGCCGGAACGGTGGGGCGACTAGCGCCCCTCCCCCAAACGGGGCAAGACGGGAACACCGTGGTTCCCAAACCCGAGGGGGCCATCTCGAAACCGGAGATGGCCCAGGGTCAGTCGGGGTGCGAGGGATATGCTCTATGGGCAACCTTACACCCCGGCGTCTGTAGACCCGAGACGGCGTGCGGTTTTAGTCGGTTCAAGCCCGACATCACCGCCCCCGCTGGCACGCGGGGGGGTATCCGAAGGGATTTCCGCACGAAAAAAAAAAAAATTAAAAAAAAAAAAAAAAAAAAAAAAGGTACCGAGGATCTGGGTGGGGCCCAACACACGATAAAGATCTATATTTCGAACGTGAAATGTCTTAAAAAACCGCGTCGTTTTCGTAACTCTTTGTTTCTATTGTTGTGATTAAGGGGGTAACCCATCGGTTCCCATATGTGTGAAGATTAGACAGTCAATAAATACTGCGATTCAATTCATTATAGGAACGAATTGCTTTCATCAATGGTATCAATAACATTGACAAGATCACGAATATCGCGATATTTATTGATTGTCTAATCCCTGCCTAAGGAATGATGCTGTATACATGCCGCAGTATAGCTTACAATGATGGAACTAACGCTATGTTGATGATGGACATCTGGCGGGTTAAGGTCAAACGTCCCATAGAAAAAAAAAACGTTACTCAAAACATGAAACTGGCAATAGTTACGTTTGTAAACTTAAACACGTTATCTTGCGAATCTGCAACATTGTTATAATTAAACAATTGCGGTAACCATTTTCACTCACTTATGCTATCTGTCAGCATATTTATTACACTTATTAAATGTTATATTGCATATGTGTAGGCACATGAGTATTCTAAAAATGTTTATTGTTAGTTTATTTAAATGAGGCATATTTATGAACTAGAGCGGTACTATACTCATAAAAAATATATTAAGAAAATATTATCTGTATATATTTATTCGTATATATAAAAAAATAATGGTTCTTTGTTTGGCTCTTATGAGTACTCATACCATGCATCCGATTGTGATGAAACGTTGGTATTTTTTACTATCTGAGTATTGTATCTTTTACTGGGTTATTATTAGATAAAAAAATCTGATTAATCATTCTGATTAAAACCAGGTCATATTTATATATGTCCACGCATCACGATCTAATAGCCTTAACACTATCGATAAATATAATTCAGCTACAGTTTAAAACAAAAAATAAATAAGTACATATTTTCAGGTCATCAACAATATAATAATGTTCTATCCCTGATACTTTTAAGGAAACTGACCCTCTTAAGCTAACATATTATACTTGTGATAGCTGTGAGAGAAACCGTTACTTAGGTACCATATTACAGCCTCCTTCTGCGAGCTAGTAATGCTCGAGAAGGAGATGGCGGAACGCGCCCGGGAGAGATTTAGAACTGTCCCGGCCCGCCGAGCCCGCAACATGCTCGCCGCGCGTCGCAGGCGACTCAGGCGCCGGAGGTCGCTTAACGACCTCCGTCCTCCATGAACGCAGGACTGGGGGTGGCAGGTGAGGCCGCCTGTCACCCCGGGACGGTGGGGCGACTAGCGCCCCTACCCCAAACCGGGGCAAGACGGGTACATCGTGGTTCCCAAACCCGGGGGGCCATCTCGAAACCGGAGATGGCCCAGGGTCAGTCGGGGTGCGAGGGATATGCTCTATGGGCAACCTTACACCCCGGCGTCTGTAGACCCGAGACGGCGTGCGGCTTTAGTCGGTTCAAGCCCGACATAACCGCCCCCGCTGGCCAGCGGGAGGTATCCGCACGAAAAAAAAAAGGTACTATATTACAGATAATATAGGTAATTATAAACTTTTATTTAGCTTCACCTGACCCGATGTGTGTCATCAAATCTTGCAAATTAAATGTGTACCCCTGCCCGGTTACCGATTGAGCTGAAAGGAACTTCACAATGAAACGACATAACCTCATCAAGTTTCGGCTCGTTTCAATCGTCTTGACGAGTAGTTTGTCTTTCAATGGTAACCAGGGTCTCATGATGGAGCTGGAAAGTGGTCATAGAAACTCTATAATGAAACGCCGCAAATCCATCGAGTTTCGAGTCGTTTGATTTTAATTTTTAGTTCTTTTTACTAACAAGGACATCATAACTATTTATTATTTTTTCAAAGATTTTTTTTTACATCCCACTTTTCAATAATAGTCATATATTTTTATTTTAATACAGAAAAGAAAATCATTAGTAACGCGCTTATAGTAAAAGAGTTTTGGTTATGTGTTTCTGTGGTTGTGTGTACCTGTACCTATCCTTCAGAACAAATAAACAGAGTTCTCTTAATGCATTAAAATATAAATGCCATATATGGAGATCTCCGACATGACCCCGTTAATGAGTTAGTGGTTGAATTTTCTTAAAACACTACCTAAACACTTTTTTACCGACTAACATTGGAAAAAACAATTAATAATGTAAGGGTGGGGCCTGAAATAACCAAACGCGCCTGTATGTGGCAGTTTTGTCTCTCTCGGGAAATAAACATAAACCGTTAACTTTCAACCGCTTACTTTCAACATATTTTTGTAAAAATGTTAGTAATAAAACAAAAATTAAAACCATGGGGTTGGTCTGTCGTAAATGCCAAATGAAAACTTGAATTGTAGGCGTATCCTATGTAACCTATATTGTAGTTTGATCATTTAAATCCTTCTTGCAAAACAATATTATTATAATATTTAAAAGTGTGTATTTATGGAAATAAGCACACCTGGCAAGCAAGCCTGGTAGAAATTGCTCCAAGCGCCCATTGTACTGTTTCCGTAGAACTGAGGTTTTGATTAGGAATATTTGTTTATGATGTACATTAAAGTGTATTTATAAATAAATATACCTATGTACCTATGTAAAGATGAAATTCTGTTTCACTTGGTCACGCCACGACTTCATAGATTTCATTCATTTTATTTTTCAAGTTTTCTATATAATCTATATAATCCTCGATCAATTTTTCTTTCTCTACAATGGTAGAGAAAGAAAAATAAACCGGTCAAGGGAGAGTCAGACTCGCGCTCTGAGGGTTTCGTACAAAGCTTGATTGAGGAACGAACTTAACGTTACTGTAGAGCTTCTAGTATTGACAGACAGAATTTTTTCTTGTGATGTGGGTAGCTACATATTTACGGTTATCGGACCTTTCCCTTTACTTGCGCGCTATAAGACTTCATGCAAAATATCATAATTCAAGATCAACGGGAAGTAGCCCTTAAGGTTTTGATCCCCTTGCGATTGTCGAAATATCTTTACATAGTAAGTATAACAAAAAGTCGCCTCCCGGTGCCTTTTCGCTGATGCGTTCAAGCTAAGTAATATTAATAGTTTGATACTGTTTTTTGATAGTTTATTGAAATATGACGATAATTCTTCACAATGACGAAAGAAATCAAGCCGACTGAGAACTTCAACCGAATACGCTGCTTAATACCCTTGAGACATAACAAAACAATGTACCTATCGTGGGATTGTCCCTCTTTTATAGATCTACAAAAAAGTCCGCGTTGGCATAACTTGTATCTATCTCTTAAGTATAGCATGTACTATAGCCATTTTAACTTCTAAAAAAATTCACATTTTATGTAGTATTTGGAAAACTATTTAGACGAATACGCTATCAATCTTTATCAAATTATATTATATAATCACTTTGAGCATTTCATATGCATAATGATTGCCTTTTACACTACACAATTTCATTGAATTATATTCTAAAATATCGTAATATTAAAACTTACGCACAACAAAAATTAATTGTTTTAACCGTGCGCGGTGCCGCGTGGCGCTGCAATCGCGTCATAATATTATTTTGCTAAGCCGGGATCCGGGCCTCTAGTGCTGAATAATAGGCAACATATTTTGATAGCGTTGACGTAGAAGTTTGATTTTTTTCACAGTTTCAAGACGTTGCAGATTTGAGTATTTCACATTAATTTCAACTTGATACCTCCACGCGTTCCTGAGAAAAAGGTCTTAACATACAGATATAGATATAATTTTTTTGTGATGTGGATAACTGCATATTTACTGTTTTCGGAATTTTCCCTTTACTTGTGCTATAAAACCTTGCTTCGTGCCAAATTTCATGATTCTAACTCAACGGAAAGTACCCTATAGGTTTTGATGCCAAAGGGCAATTTAGTGAAATTTGGTAAAATTTGCTACATACCGGCTGTACCTTTGGATTGCATTGACCTACATTACCTACAAGTTTGATTTTTTCGACGCTTCAAGGCGTTACAGACATGAGTATTTGGTATTAATATCAACTTGATGCCTCTACGCGTTCCTGAGAAAAATGTATTGACAAACAAACAGACAGACGGACGGACAATGAAGTGATCGTATAAAGGTTACTTTTGAGGTACGAAACTCTAAAAATAAGAAAATTGCAAAAACTATTTCATTATTTCAGGGCGAAGCTGCGACCAACAGCTAATAAATGGGATATTTTCAGCACCAGATTGACGACTATCTATATAGCGAGAGAGGGAGAATTTTATGATTTTGTTTATATGTTCTTCGGAAACAGTACACTAATTGGAAAAAATCTTTCATCATTTTAAAAATACATTATTCCTGATGAAAACAGACTATATATTATGTTTAAAACGATGGCTTGAGTTAAAAGAAACTCATAATATAAACCGAAGCAAAGCGAAGGCGGGTTGCTAGTAGAATATAAAAGCAAGGAAAATCTAATGTGCAAAATATTCAACATAAATTGATAACATCTAAAATAATGGAGAAAATTAGAAAATATATACCTAGAGGGGTAATAATACCACAAAAGTTTCAATATTACGTTGCCATAGCGCAATAATCCGTTGTGTGAAAAGCATTTGTTATAACCCTATTTATCATACGCTACACCTCTAATCCCTGCCCTTCAATAACTCCATACCCTTAGGGTCAATACAGCTAATTGTTAGGGTCACTCCTTTGTCCATCTTGACCAATCCGTGTTTTTTATGCACTCACACCTTTGTCCAAAATTGGTCCAGATGACCCCTGGTCGTATTTCAATGTTATTTGAGATGGGTCAATCGGATTTGAATGAGAAGTTAAGGTGGGGGTCATTTTAACCCTTTGTAGATAATGATTGTTACGACATTCTTATTTTTACTTATGGGAAACGAAGGTCAGATGGCAGCCGTTTTTAATAAATAACTGAATAGCGCTGCGAAGGTACAGGTCATTTTTATAAACGCTTTTTTTTAAGAAGTAAAATTTTCTAGAGTTTTAAAAACCGGAATTTTGAAGGTTTACGTTATATTTGCGCTAATAAAACCGATAGTAATGACACAATAAGGTCCAAAATCAGGATAACAAACAACATTTAAAGTCAAGTTGACCCTAGATGTACCTGAACTATGTTGGCAACCTGCGAGAGCAAACACCATTCTGAGAGTGGAAATGCGTAAGTGACTACAATGTTTGTTTTGGTTGTCTGCAGTTTCCTGTAAGATGAAAGTACTTTCCCTAGTAGGTTCCTTCTAGGCAAACGTGTTCCATCATAGACCACATCGTCACTTACGACCAGGTGAGATAGAGGTCAAACGTGAGCCTATCATTCTTAAAAAAAAAAAAGATATAAATCAAATTGTTAAATTGAATAGAAATGTATGTTTCAATTATTGTTGCGCTATATACTTTACTGATCTACACCATAAGCACCACAGGTCTACTGCTCAATTTGACTTTACTCTGTCTGACGGTAAAAAGGAATCAATCAAGTTTATAGAATGAAAGCCACCACCAAAGATGTGCAATCATCAATGCTAAAATGGTTTGACGGTCTAAATGTATTGGTACAGGTATTGTGGGATCACGTGTGTTTGGTAAAGAATTCCAAGTCACGAATTGGAAAGCATTGTATTTAACTTGTAGTTTTTTTAAGAATAAATAAAGAAATAAATAGTTATTTAAAAACAGCAGGTATACTAAATACCGTTTTTTTTTAATTTATGGTGAATCAAAAATACTATCGAGTTTGGGATTGAGTTATTTTGGAGAGCCCTGATATTGTCTATTTTGTTTTCAATATCCTCCTTCTCTGGGTCGGCTTCAATAGTCGAGAGTGTTGCTTCCTTTGTTTCCAATTTCGTTTCTCCTAACGACACAGCCATAGAATTCATTACCAAATTATTTAATTCCATCATAGAATCACTTCCGAAACTTCTTTTTCCGATTGCTAATTTTAGAGGCTTTCGAACTATATAATGCAAGGGCTGCTTTAGCTTTGGATTGTTAACTTTTCTGAAACGTTTCTGACCTAACTGACCAAATTCAGGTTTTATTAACTTTGATTGTAAACTAACTGGAATATTTTCCTTACTGTTATCATTTTGATGATTTGATGTCAGCTTGTGTTTCTTCGACAATATTTCACCGATAGAGTTATCAAGAGCTTTGTCTCTCAATTCGAATTGTTTTACTGAAAACTCACTAATAACTACATTGGCACCTATTATTGGTATTAGTAATCCGAAATACAGCAACATGTCCGTACAGGTTGATGTCTATAAATGAAGTTTCAATTAATATTGTAACTATCATGATCTGATGTGTAATTTCACGTCTGTGTAGCAATTATAGCTGCGTTTAATTATCTCAATGCCATTTTGATATCTAGCTTCTTAATCTTTTCAGTATGTATACATTTTTCTGTACTGATATGAGAAATTAATAATTTGTTTGAATAACATGAGTACAAGTAGGAATCTAAGTAAAACAGTCAGAATGTTTAGAGGACTCTTTACAATTTGAACAATCGAACTCGAATTTCGAACTGACTGCTGGAATGTTACACACAATGACTTCTATTTAAACTTTTTATTTGTTTAGAACAAACAATGTACAAAATAGGACAAAATTGTACTTTTGTTAAAAAAAATACACAAATTGTTTGTTTGTATTTTATTTTCTGTTTTGGTGGGCGTATGGTGTATGGTGTAGGTATGTTAGAATAGTCTTATATTAATTAGTAAGTATGTATTGTGGAACAGTAATAAATCACTCGTTACATTATATACACGGTTCCTGAGTGAGGTGGGCATGAATTATGAATTTCGAATTCGGTATGGGACAACCTATCTGTACAGGCATAGCGCACGTCATCTGATAGCAACAAAAAGTTACGCACAGTTATTTGGTATCGCGAAAGACCACTAACGGGGGGGGGGGACCCCGTTAGTGGTCTTTCGCGATACCAAATATTTTTGTTCCGTACAACCAGTCTAGTAGTATACATAGAAGTCATTGTTCTTACACTAATAAATCTTAATTTATGAAGCGTGAAACTTGAAAATAAACATTGACTGTTGTTTAAAGATTTCAAATAATAATAGGCCACGGTAACCGCTTCCCATCAGGTAGGCCGCCTGCTTGTGTGCCACCTAAGTAGTACAAAAAAAAAATGGAGATACGTAATAGCAGGTTGCCCAAGCCAACCTCACCTGTTCGTAGGGCCTTCGACACCCAAGTGCAAAAGTACACTACATGGTCATTCATAATTATTTTATTAACCGCTTTGATGATACTTTTTCCTGAAATGGGACAATTTTAACAGATTATATAGGGATTTATTTTGTGTTATTTCATTATCTAAGTATCCTATCCTCGACGTTCCGGTTTGGTGGTCACGGGGAGACTACGATGGTGGCCGTCTCATGTCTTGAAGTGTATCTAAAGCTATTTATAAAGTAGTTTAGTTTTGTAGAGCGTTCTCTATACCGCATAGCGCGCGCAGCTTGACATCTTTTTAAGTATTTAAAAAAGAAGTTTTCGTTTTAATATTTTCTTAATATAAACAGTGTTAACTACTCTGTAAAGGTATCCAACTGGCAAACCGTGCACAATAAATAGAGAGAATGCTCTACAAAACTACAGCGAGTCGATCTTAGCCGAATTCTCACTCTTCTTACCGACTTATCAAATCAAGAGCTGGGCAAAAAAATATTGTTGATATCTTTTCATATTTTAGTTTTAATGTTTAAAGCCACTCTTTTGTACCGTCCTATTTATTTTGATCCCAGTAGATTTCAGACACCTATTCTTAGCGTCTCTACGTGTTCACATCTTGCTTGAATAATATTTTATCTAAGCTCAATAACCCAGCTGCAAAGTACAAAAGGCCCAAGACCGTTAGACGTGCGAAGTTTTAATTGCCAAAATTTGCATAAACACCCCTTGTCTTACTTGAGAGAAGTTTGCAAAAAAATACAAAAGACAGGACAGAAGGATCGTCCATGATTGATTGCAAGTGGTCATACTAGAAGGGTTAGTGTTGCCAATTCTTAATCTCATGTTTGCACAACGGATTTGCGATAAAATAAAAGGATGTCCGTTTAACATTTTTTTTTATTTTAAGAACGTCATTACTTTTGTGATGGGTGAATGACTGATTTTGCCCGCAATGACTTAAAAAATGGTTTTATCCGCTGCAGGACCCTGCAGTGCAGTGAAACTGTGTTCTCAGACACAACTATAGGCTATTGAACACAAAAAGGGCCATCACAATTAGGCTAGTCATTTTTGAGCAATGCTCGAAAAACCTAATAATATAATTATGACCGACGTTCCTGATAATTAAAAAAAAATACAGATAAATGAGTAATAGTAATTTATTGTTTACACCAGGCAATTATTGCCCAAACATGAGAAAGTCTTAGAAACAAGTAAACTGTTACCATAACACTAAGATCTATTATCAAAAGCGTTTAATACTTCCATTGTAAACACGACCACTAATCTTATTTACCAAGTCAGCTTCCGAGTCCCACGTAAAAAAAAACAAAGATCAACAATAAACGGCTAAATTACCATAAACAACGTATTATCTGACGGCGGCGGTTTAAACCGGTTTGCACTGCTTCAAACCAGTTTTATGCGGAAATTGTCAGATCCCACCTTTCATTCCAACACTCTCCGACAATCGGTCCTTTGTTTTTTTTTGCAGATTTGACCGTCTTCGACGAGCGGTTGGGGTGTTACCGATGAAGAGTGAGAACAAGGTTTGGACCAGGGATGGACGATGCAAGGGTGATCTGTGGCATTGTAAGGGTTATGCGTGTTATGATCTTTAATAGCCGGATGTTAGCAAAATAGGGTATTGTTTGACGATTTTAATTGAATTTTTGGGTGTCATTTCCCATGAGATTTGGGTGCTCGGATGTTAGTAGATTCTTTGGAAGAAGTTTCAACTACACCCACAATAAAAAGTTTTATAAATTAAGAGTACACTGTGAAAATGTTTGGCCATAAGATATATGTACCTACGCAATAATCTTATATTAAAAGGAGGTTAGTAGATATGTTATCTTATCTCAATAATTATCGCAATATCAAAAATGTACAACGATTTTTGACAGAAGTGATACTTTGTTCTCGTTCGCTGTGTACCAATATCCTATTGCACTCGTGCTTCTGTTGAGAAAGACGTTAGGCGAAAACGTTTTTACGAAGCATTGACTTTTTCATATCTTCTATAAACTATCTGGAAAACAATGTCTGTATGATAGTGAAAACAGCGGAAAAATCCGTGACGTAATTTAGACGATCTAACCGTACAAACACCGGAAGTGAATTTGTTTTTGTCTATATAAAAATAGAGAAGTTAAAAAATTATAGCGGTTTCATAATAACTTAAGAACCCTTTTGAACCTCTTGCCATTGGTACCATAAAATCAACCAAGTCTTGTTAGTACCAACATATAAATTACTCAGTAATTTAAGTGTAACAGACGTTTTTCTCCCCGTTTTCTTGTTCCGATAACGAAATGAGCATCAAAAGGTGCGAATCGTTGACCTCAATAACTAATCATTTTGCCGTTTTCTAAATAACAAACAACCAATTTTAGACACTAACCGCCTTTAAATAAGAATCAGCAACTTAAGTTTTAATACTCGTATTAACTTTGCTAGAGATACCCAGTCAGCTCATGTAATTGTAAACTTACTTCGTTACGATATCTCGACAAACATATCTTTATTGCTATACAAGACCGTATTTTCAACAAAATAGTGGTTATTTTTCTGTATTTTTGTGGTATGATAAGTTTGTTATATGTGTTTTAACTAAGCATTTATCAGTAAAACATGTCGCTTTATCAATACGCTTGGCTGAACCGGGCAGATGTCATGGATTTGGAAGTCAACCGTCTTACTATTGACGTTTGTACCTACCCAACTGGAAAGCGTTAGCGTAATTTGTAGAAGGAAATTTTAAATAACAGCACTTACTCTCATATGGAAAGAGAATATTATCTTATTTTGGTTTGTGATTAAGAGGTCAAACCCTAAAATATATACGTATACCAAGTATTTTGTGACTTAAATCCCAGTTATAGGGGTTATATGAATCTATTACTATTATAAAATTATAAATTAGTTGTGTCTGTGTTCATCATCTAGTAATTTTAGAAAATCAATAACTAGACTGCAAAAAATAACGTATCAGCAATGCGCTAAAAGACCAGACATAAAAGAAAAACAATTTAAATAGTCTTGTCATCAATTTAATGACAACATGACAAGTAGTCATGTCATGTCATCAATTTAATAGTATATTAGGTAATAGATAGTAATACCAGCATAAATTTGATAGCAGGCAGCACCGAGGTGAGAAACACTGACTTATTGCCAAACAAGGCTCTGGCGCAGGCTTCCTCTTGGAGCTGTAGGGTTCAAAGGCAGTCCTGTAAAAACCAAAATCAGACAAATCACGGCATGGGGGGAGTGGGACAGCGGACCCTGGGCTCCAAAGTGCAAGGTTAGCGCTCAGGCGCTGATATATATTTAGGTCTGACAAATCCAAATCTTATGATTTTTTTTGTGTATGAATGAGACAACATTAAGCTAACAAACAGAAACTTTTATTACATTTTTGAAAAGTGACAGCTGTTAATTAATACGAAATTTATCATCAAAATAGATAGCATTTAGGAAGTACTGTTTTTGAAGATCGAATTAATTTATCAAGCGGCCAATAAAAACAAAATTTAATACAGAGTTGTAAAATCTTGAAATCAACTTTCAAACAAAATATAAATAATGGAAATAGCTATTAAATTACAGGAATAACGAACTCATGAATTTGTAAGAAAATTTCAGCAGTTTCATAGGTAAAGACCTATTATTTACTAGTATCCATAAAAACGACACGCTTTGTTTTCTTTACACAATGCATTGAAAGATTAAGATAAGTTTTCTTATCTAAACTACAAATAAATAAAATTGAAGAGTCTGTTTGTAATATTAAAATAACAGGTTTAAAATGTACCTGTACTATTATAAAATTGTAAATTAAACTAGCGGCACGCTATGATGGCCGTTTGGAAGTTTGTCCGCTCATGAAGTTTCGTAAAAATAAATAAGTAGGTACTAAGTTTGAAGGAGTCAATTTTTGTTCTTTATTGTCAATAGTGAGGTGCAGTATACTAATTTACATCACAACTTGGTATTTATGTTTTCGAAATTCGAATTAAAAAAAAAAAGAATTAAGTAATTAAAAACTTATAGATGTGACTCGCATTTGATTTGATTTTTTTCTATTTTAAATTGCTATTATCACTACTTAACGAGTCAAAACGGCCAGCATAGCGTGTCGCTAGTATAGTTGTCTTTGAACATTGGAGATATTTTTTAAAAAAAACTTGGGTTATGTCATATGAGCGATTCTGAACACAAAAAATATTTTTTTGGAATTCTTATCTTGTCTGTTTATTTGTTTGTTTGCGATGGACTCAAAAAGTACTGAACGGATTTTGATGCGGTTTTTTAGGGTTCCGTAGCCAAATGGTTAAAAACGGAACCCTTATAGATTCGTCATGTCTGTCTGTCTGTCCGTCCGTAGGTCACAGCCACTTTTTTCCGAAACTATAAGAGCTATGCTATTGAAACTTGGTAAGTAGATGTGTTCTGTGAACCGCATTAAGATTTTCAGACAAAAATAGAAAAAAAACATAAGTTTTGGGGGTCCCCATAATATATTTAGAACTATAACTCAAAACTTTTTTTTTCATCAAACCCATGCGTGTGGATGGTATCTATGGATAGGTCTTCAAAAATTTTAAAGGTTTCTAATATAATTTTTTTCTAAACTGAATAGTTTGCGCGCGAGACACTTTCAATGTGGTAAAATGTGCCCCCCCCCCCCCCCTGTAACTTCTAAAATAAGAGAATGATAATACTAAAACAATATATGATGTACATTACCATGTAAACTTCCACCGAAAATTGGTTTGAACGAGATCTAGTAAGTAGTTTTTTTAATAAGTACGTCATAAAGCATAAACCGCAATTTACCTTTCATTCGATCAACTCACATTAAAAATTTTACTTGCTGCTACGGAACCCTTCATGGGTGAGTTCGACTCGCACTTGACCGGGTTTCTTTTCTATTAGAGAGGTCTGGTTAAGTAGAACCGGAGATTTGAACAAAGAACGATAACCGACCTCCGCGCGGGCGAAGCCGCAGGTATCAGCTAGGACTATTATAAAATTGAAAATTAGTTGTGTCTGTAAATTGGAGATATTTAAAAAAAGCTTGGGTTATGTTAAATGAACGCTTCTGGACGCAAAAAGATTTTTTATTTGGAATTCTTGTCTGTTTATCTGTTTGTTCGCGAAGGGCGTAACAACTACTAAACGGATTTTGATGCGGTTTCTTATTAGAAAGGTCTTGGTCAGACCTAAAATCTGCCGTTTGTTTGCAATTGGTTAAGTAGAACCGGAGATATATTCAAAAAATGATAACCGACCTCCGCGCGGGCGGAGCCGTGAGCATCAGCTAGCAAATGCAAATGAGTATATGTACGACACATATAACAAATAAGCATTTTTTTAAATTTTGGTCTGTCCGTCTTTCTGTCTGTTTGTAATCTCTGGAACGGCTGGGCCGATTTTAACGGGACTTTCACTGAGAGATAGGTACTTAATATTATAGGGCATAACATGGAAACTTTTAGTTAAAAGAATTAGGGTTCGGTGGCAAAAATTTAAATCCTTAAAAATCGAATACTACGCGGACGAAGTCGCGTTAATTTACAATAAAACTAAATTACTTCATCCTTACTTACCTCTTCTGATTAAGTTACACAGTTAATTAAATGTTATTGACGGAACAAAAACAATTCGAGATTCCTATCACTTACTACAAGATGTGAATAGATTGTCTGATTATTGTGTCAAAATGAAAATTAAATTAAGTAGGTAGGCCGGCGGGGGGGTATCCGAAGGGATTTCCGCACGAAAAGAAAAAAAAAAGGTACTTAAATGGGAGCCAGTAACTACCCATTTTCTTGTTCCAAAACAATACAAAATTTAGTTTGACTAGGTTTATTTTATGCAATGAAACGCTTGTCAGTGGGACAACCAATGACCTACACCAGAATTAACAAACATGCATACAGTAGATAGATCCCCAGTGTATGATTTGGCAGGTTGTGACGGAAAGCAGAGTGAGAGTTCGGGTAAGGTCGGCTGGCTTCGGTTTTGTACAGCGTTCCGTCTACAGTCCACCTCCTTCTGCGAGCATGTGATGCTCGCGAAGGAGATGGTGGTGCGCGCCCGGGAGAGGTTCAGAACTCTCCCGGCCGGCCCGCCGAGCCCGCAACATGCTCGCCGCGCGTCGCAGGCGACTCAGGCGCCGGAGGTCACTCATCGACCTCCGTCCTCCATGAGCGCAGGCCTGGGGGTGGCAGGTGAGGCCGCCTGTCACCCCAGCAGAAGCAGGCCGGGATGGTGGGGCGAATAGCGCCCCTTCCCCAAACCGGGGCAAGACGGGGACACCGTGGTTCCCAAACCCGAGGGGGCCATCTCGAAACCGGAGATGGCCCAGGGTCAGTCGGGGTGAGAGGGATATGCTCTATGGGCAACCTTACACCCCGGCGTCTGCAGACCCGAGACGGCGTGCGGTTTTAGTCGGTTCAAGCCCGACATAACCGCCCCCGCTGGCCGGCGAGGGGGTATCCAAGGGGATTTACGCACGAAAAAAAAAAAAAGGTACACCGAATTCGGGGAGACGAGCGCCCCTCCCCCAAACCGGGGCAAGACGGGGACACCGTGGCAGATGGCCCCCTCGGGTTTGGGAACCACGCGTGGTGGCCATCTCGAAACCGGAGATGCCCCAGGGTCAGTCGGGGTGCGAGGGATATGCTTTATGGGCAACCTTACACCCCGGCATCTGAAGACCCGAGACGGCGTGCGGTTTTAGTCGGTTCAAGCCCGTCATAACCGCCCCCGCTGGCCGGCGGGGGGTATCCGACGGAATTTACGTAAGAAAAAAAAAAGGCATTACTATTATTCACACACATTCTACTATTATATACTACTATTCACAGTTTAATACCTTTATAGAATAATTACATTAAAATCTTAGTTGCTAGACGTTTACAGCAACCACTGCCGTCTGACCCCGAACTCCGGGGGGAAATCCTGCCTCTGACGTCCATCAGAATATGTATTGACCTAGAATATATTGGTGGGGCCCCATAGTAACAAATATATGTATGAGTAAATAAGCTCCTTAATGCGAGCTCTCAACTATTAATCCGCGCTAAACTATTTATGATTTTATCATTACGCCACATCACCAAGATAGCATCAGCATACGTACCAGCGCACTTATAACCCGTAATTATCACTTGCTATGTTCTAATGTCAGTCGATCTCACTTCTAAGAACGTGACTCACTGACGAGATATGCCGTGACCGCTGTCTGTCCTCGTGTGACCATGGGGCAAGGATCTTTAGCTGTATTGACCGTTTAGCCGCCTAGGGTTGACATTGACCTAGGTCTTTCGATGTTGATTAAACTAAAATTGGAAATACATATAGATATTTCAGGGTTGTCTGCACACTTTTTAACATGCTTTTATAAGCTTGGTAGTATGTATGTCTGTAGGTTTGTATGTTTGTAATGTAACGGAATCTTTGACTACTTCTATTACTTCACTATACTTACATCTTTTACTAGGATTTTCACATTAGAAATGACTTTTAACATGTTTTTATATAATGCGATTATAAGCATGCTTTTATTTGGATGCCGTTATTTTATTAACATGCTTTTATTAGCTAGGTATATACATGTCTGTAGGTTTTTATGTTTGTAATGTAACGCTATCTTTGACTACTTCTTTTACTTCACTACATCTTTTACTTCGGTATTTAACATAAAAAAAATTTTTACGTAAAGCATGACCTGAATAGACATTCAGAATTAGCATCAGATAAAGGCACTTTTTAGCTGTCAACAACACTGGCCCACTTTTCTTGAGAACCATATTTCTGCAAAAACTAAGATAAAGCGATATTATGGTTGTCCGCAGCTGCACTGGCATTCAATCGAATCTAATAAGACTGGAATCCAATTAATTGGTATAGAATGCATCGTTACACTGACATAGCATATACAGAAAATAAAAGTTTAATGAAATTTTGAAGCAATGAAAATGAAAATCCTAAAGGGTAGATTTAACGGAACCCCGAGAAATCAGGGCTCAGCGATCCCAGCTCCACCAGGAACTTATGGAGACATGGAGGGTGCGACTTGAGCAACCAAGGTGGAAAGAATTCACCATCACGGCGGTGAGGATGGTCATGGAGGAGTGGTTGGAGAGGCACCACGGTGACCTCTCCTACGGGATGTCCCAGATAATTACCGGACACGGGTGCTCCGGTAAGTATCTGTGGCACATCCACCGGGAGCCAACGCCACAGTGCCGGCGCTGCGAGGATCCTGGCGAAGATACGGTGCTCCACACGTTGGTGGATTGCCCAGTGTGGGCGAGTCAACGCCGAGATCTCGTTGCGGTCCTGTGCGTGGACATTCTCCCGCTGGAGGCCATGGTGAGAGCCGTGGTCTCCGAGGTAAGCAAGTGGCACGCCCCCATCTCTTTCTGCGAGCAGGTTATGCGCGCGGAAGAGGCGGCGGAAAGGGAGCGGAAAGAACCCTGCCCCCAGAGTTCCCAGTCTGTGGCGCCGCAGACTTGTATACGCTCGGGACTACCGACCTCCATGATCGCGGCCTGAAGACAGCAGTTAGCCGACTCACTGCCCTTACAAAAACAGGCCAAGATGGAGGCCTGTCGTGTGTTTCCTCCGTTGCGACGACGTTGCAACGGAGCGTGCACCGTTGCGAGATAAAACCCGACCCCATAGGAGAGGCCGCAATGGCGGCCAAAATCTGCCGAGAACCCTGGGATTATCCTTTCGAAGGCTTACTCGGGGTGCCCGGCAATGGACAAGGGTAGATTTAAATCGGAAAAAGTGAATACTGTACTGGATGTTCACTGTTCCGATTTAAATCCGTATAAAAGTTATTATGAACTAAATAATAGGTAAACTCCGCAGAACACGGTCTAACTTACTAGTACAATTGACCCACACCCATGATGGGACAGGTGGGATGATCATGTCTTAGTAGTCCCATGGGACAACTGATACTAATATTTATTTTTAAACTATGTCGTATTAGTTCCATAGTACAGCAAGTACCTTTTTTTTGTTTTCGTGCGGAAATCCCCTTGGATAGCCCCCCGCCGGCCAGCAGTTAAGGTTGCCCATAGAGCATATCCCTCGCACCCGATTGACCCTGGGCCATCTCCGGTTTCGAGATGACCCCCTCGGGTTTGGGAACCACAGTGTCCCCGTCTTGCCCCGGTTTGGGGGAGACTATTCTAGGTACCTGCTTAACAATAAAATACCTAATAATTTACAATACATTTATTTCAAAGTATTCTACTTTATAAAATGTAAATATTACTTCGAAACTTAAATTCTTTGAAAGGCAATATAAGTATTGCATAATTTTCATTTAGCTCTCTGCCAGTGTTAGGAAACTGTGTAAATAAATACAACGTTTTCGGTCTGTCTTAAACCAAATAATATATGCTTAGTAATTCGTATTAGGTACCTACACATTGAGACTATGATACTACGATATATTATGCTACTAGACTCATTGATGTCTATATTACTCGACTGGTTTAGATCAGAATTGTGTCCCAGCTGTCATCAGCGGGCCTACCAATTCCGCAATTCATGACTTAGATTTCGGTCAATCGGTACCATGAAATGCATTTTTAAAAAAAGTTGGGCCCGAAGACGACACATGACAGTTCATTTGGCCTACTACACCTACCATGAAAAGACCAGAAAGCCCTCCAAAAAAAATTAAAACAGGTAAGGTCGACAGGTTATCATAATCCAATACAAAGGAATGTGTTTTTTAATATTTCGGTTTCTAAAAGTTCATTTTTAATAGAAAAAATATTGTAAATGAAAACCTCCTTGATAAGTTTGATGCAGTCCCGAACATATACTTTATGGTCCCGACCGAAAGAACGAAATCCAAAATAACGTCATGGAACCTAAATGACACTTCTTTCGGTCGTATTTCATGCGGGGCCGCAATTGCGGATGAAAATTTCATGGTAGCCCTGTATCTATGTTTTTTTTTAAGAATTCATATTTATCGTTTACTCCGCCGCTCACTTGGTTGCCTTCTCGTTCGCGATCCCCACAGGAACATGTTCGTGGGTGAAAGTATTATTTGTGTTCATCCAGGAAATGGTCTATCTATGTCATCTTATACTTAATATGTATAATAGGTCTTTACTTATGAAATTGCCGAAATTTTCTAACAAATTCATGAGTTCGTTATTCCTGTAATATAATAGCTATTTTCATTATTTATATTTAGTTTGAAAGTTGATTTCAAGATTTTACAACTCTGTATTAAATTTTGTTTTTATTGGCCGCTTGATAAATTAATTCGATCTTCAAAAACAGTACTTCCTAAATGCTATCCATTTTGATGATAAATTTCGTATTACTTAACAGCTGTCACTTTTCAAAAATGTAATAAAAGTTGCTGTTTGTTAGCTTAATGTTGTCTCATTCATACACAAAAAAAATCATAAAATTTGGATTTGTCATTCCTAAAAAAATGCAAAAATGTTAGTACTGAAAATTGGCTTTCCTCCAATTTCTTCAAGAAAAACGGCAATTTCATATGTAACGACCTAATATCATTCAAATCTGTTCTACGGTTTACGCGTGATTGGTAATAAATATCCAAACATCTTCACAAACTTTCTAATTGAAATATAGACTAGGACGGTTGCCAGCTTGGCAATCAACCCAAACTTAAGCGTAGCGAGATTTGCCTATCCAACAATAGGTCAACGTGACCGGTCGACTTTTTCCATTGATTTGGTTTTTCGGTGATTATGCCTCGATGGTAAGACCGATCTGGACATTCGACCCCTTATGACACTCAGTAATGTCTACTGGATCACCGTGGCAAATTTGGTCGAGATCGGTCAAACGGTCTCGGAGGAGTATCATTTGTTTGAAATGCAACTTTGAAACCAAAGACGCTTCGCTCGCCTTCGGCTCGCTACGCTTAAATATAGTAGAATTATGCGCTATCCAAATTAGATCCATAGAATAATAAAAAGGAAATGACCGTTAGTACAACAGGCAGCAATCCCATCAGGGCTAAAGAAAGCATCAATAATTGTTATCAAGACAACGTGCATCTCACATCTCACAAAGATCTTCCCATTGTTCATGACCATCCAATTTGCATAACCCTGCGATGCTCTCGAACAATACCGCACTGTCCTACGGGTCTAACTGACCCATTTCTAACCAAAGAACCTATTCACTATTCGCAAAATTTCTCACTGCGCCCAACAATGCACGGTCTGTATGACCAAACCCTTTCGCGCTACAATTTTTATGGGAAACAGTTTTCTATGCTCTATTTTTTGCATTGTCCGTCAAGGGATCGCCTTTGGCAAATCTTTATGTGATTTTAATATAATGGTGAATACAATAGAATGGCCGCTTTGCTTATTATTTTGATGTACGACCGTTAGACGTCATGTGATATGTATGTTTAATAGTAAATATGTATTGAAAGTAGCCGTTACAATTTTGTCGTTATTAAAGTGACACTTTGGTGGTTAATAGCCAACAACATTTCAAAAAAAAAAAAACTTAAATGATTTTAAAAATAAAATGATATTCTACGACATACTTCATAGCGCTATCTAGACCCAAATTAAGTATAGCTTAACTAGCTTGTAATATGCGGATTAACATACTTAGATACATTTTCTTTTGTAAATTCATACATATTATTAAAACACCCAGACCAATGCAAATATACATAATCATGCATATAAATATTCGCACTGAGCGGGGAATAAAACTCTAACGTAGCAATCGTACGCTCTACCGCCATGCCACAGATATTAAGAAGTTACAACCGACCTAAAAACAAAATATTTCGACCTGGTTTTGTTGATATCTTCAGTATTTCAACTATATTTATAAGTATGTAGTTACTATTAAAGACAAATTCTGTAGATAATTTCCCTTCACAAGCACCGCCTTTGAAAACAGCATTAAATTTAAGAACATCATAAAAACCAACTGGCATTCAGAGTCGTTACATCAACTAGAATTTTAACTGCAGCAAATCGTTTCACAAAGTTATCAAATAAATGCTCTATAAAGAAAGGTTATCGCGATTTTCCAAATTACCGTTGATACACCGGTCTCGTTTTAATTGTCCATTCAAAAGACAGGGCCATCCCGTCCGGTCCAGGTAGCCAACCCGTGCTGACCTGTGGACACAATACAAGGGTCTAGGGGTCACGACAACCCTTTACGCCAGTTTAAACACCCCGAAATTGGTCCACCGTGAGTTATAGGGTCATCCTGCGCTCGAATGACCTCACTGACCCTTTCTTTAGAAAACCACCCCTTTCTTACAAGGTATTATTTGTAATCCCTTTCGCGAATCTATTTTATTGTTCAATATCCATTCTATTCATTTTCGGACGTTTGTCTATCAGTGAAATTTTGCGTGCGTGAGAACGGTCTAGTTTCTTTTGCGAAATTGTAACGGAAGGACAAAAGATTTTAGTCCTATTTCTAAGTTCTTTTATCGGCAGTTGTCTGCTAGACAAAAGAGTGGTCTCTTTTTAATGATTCGCTTTGTGTTTAGCAAGGTGCTTTGATACAGTTTTTGTTGGGTCATTTTGACCGTTGGCCAACGGATTTGCCGATAGTATTTAAGGCGGCGGTGTAACGGTTAGACGCATTGTGTGACTTGGCCTTGAATGGATGCAGTACTCAGTGACCGATCAGTACCCGATGACTACTGATCAAGATGCTTTTATAAGCGTCATCGTAATTTATAACCATAATAAAATTATAAAATCAAAATTTTTGGTTATGCGTTTTCAAGATACCGTGCTTCTGAGAATTCCCTAACAAAAAACTCAATAATACTTCGTTGCCCGGGAATTTAAAGCGGAATCTCTTGCACAACCTCAAACCCTAAACAGAATACGAAAAAAGGACGACACCCACAAAATGCTTGCTAAACGTATGCAAACATCAATAAAAACCCAAATAACATAATTTAACAACATCAATAATGAATAACAACACTTTTACTCCAAAACAAAATCAATAAAATAAAGTAAAAAGTATAAAAATAAGGCAACGTCCGGCGGTTGCGCTCGCCCCGGATGCAGCGGAAGCTAAGGGGTAGCGCGGGGGTGGGGCGGGGAGAGACGCGGCGGGGGTCACGGGACAGTTGGCACGTGCGCGAGCGCAGGTGCCTCCACCCTCGACAGGGACAACCAACCGTTTGTAAAATTATAAAAATACTTAATTAAAAAAAGAAAAGTAAGATAACAGAAGAAAAATAAGATAAACAATTAATTCTAAACGTTTTAAAGAAAGGCCGGCCAGGCCAGGCCTCCATCAAGAGTGGGGTATCTGCAACCGGCGACCATATTATGAAAACCAAGTATGAAAGTAGAAGACGCAAAAGGCGTATGCTAAGATCGTAGCAAGTGGAAATATGTTGTCTCTGCCTACCCCAATGCAAAACAGGCGTAAATGTATGCTATTTACAGAAATCATTTCAATTGCTATATTGCTATGTTGCGCGATTAAGTAATTGACACATTTAGATTTATTTAAAAGTAAAAAGGTAGGTGCATAAAAGTTGCGATGGACATCAAAACGAGAGCTGAACTAGCAAGGCTCGAGGAGTGACTGGGTCCACCTGCTGTTTGACAGACTGCGAGTAGAGATTATCATAAGTAGCATCATCTTGAGCTTAAATGTTGACCACCTCTGCAGCTTCCTCTCAACCGCCAGCGACCTGCGTCGGCGCATGTGCTGATCCGTTATTTATTTTTTACTCATATTCTATCAAGATCAAAGTCCACTGCCTGAGACTTTGTCCCTACCAGTTAAAATTACTCTTCTTTGTCATGCATTACTTTTTTTTTAATGGGTTTCCTTTAAGAGTGTTCTGGATGAAAATCGAACCAGCAACCTCTCGATTGCAATGTTTGTTACAAAATGATTGTTGCAGGTAGTTATATCGGTTAACAGATGAGATTGGCTTAGGCCCCGAAGATCTTGGTGGAGCCCATACTCACACCCAATTCCCAGAGTTAATATCATTTTTACTAATAAGAATCTTCATAGATTAATTGTATCAGTTTAGCTAAACTACTCATGTAGCTTTTATGCAGAAATGTTTATGAATTGGCTCCGGCTAGAAATGTATGATTATTATACTTATACATACCTACATACACGTGAAAACCCCGGATGCAACCGGCAAAACAATAAGATGATGATTAATTCTGGGTATAGGACCTTCCTAACGGTCACAAGAAGCTTCAAAAATTAAGAACCCATTCTATCCGTGAACCGTAACTAAAAAAGGTGGATGTCTGGTAGGGCTACGATGTCTTAAAATAGACTAAGACGAAAAACACAAACAAATTTTCTAGTTCTCTATGGTGCGCTACACCTGGCGAGAAAGTCATATTAGGTACCTTGTCTAAAATACTAAACTGTAATTGTCTATAACGATTCTTAAAGAGAACTTACCGACAGATGGAACTACTATTATAATTTTGACCGTTAATTATACATGGCTTAAGGTGTTACATCCTTTGCATTAAAGGTTCTTCAACTATGCCGCCATATGAAAGACGCTTCGTGCCAGAAAATACCGCCATGCCGCGAAAACGTTACGTTCACGCAAGAACGGTTAGACTATGGACGGTGTGTCTTGGAGTTACTTCATTGGAGGTTAATTTTTAATTCATTAAAGAATATTATATTTATGCACACAGGTATTCGAACGCCGACAAATTGATTGATGACGGTGATTGACGATGTTACGTCATACGATGTTGATGTGTTGATGTGTTTCACTGCTAAAATCCAAACTAAGTGATCTGAAACTTACCTTGACCTTTGTTTTTTTTTTTTTACGTGCGGAAATCCCTTCGACTACCCCCCCGCTGGCCAGCGGGGGTGGTTATGTCGTGTCTCGACTAAAACCGCACGGTGTCCTCCCCAAGTGTCCGTTGCCGGGCACCGTAAGCCCTCGAAAGGACATACTTACCTTGACCTGTCATAATTTTATAATAAATATTTTAGAAGTTTTTTAGAGGTTAAATATTTTAAAATAGATTTGAATAAATTAAGCATTAAGCATTTTAAAATTAATAATATCGCATACATAACTAAAATATTCTGTAAGTATAATATTAAGAAATTAAATACTTCTTTATTTCATAATAAACCCGCGAATGACCACAGCCTCATCTGAAATTACGTGATGACACGGTCCACAATGAAGCACGCTTGCATAAAAGATGCCTTTTTGCTCACCACCGCATCACTAACTGCTTGTTGGGAAACTAACCTCATTATTCAATTTAAAAATATCTTTATTAATTTGACTTGACCGTTATTCGAAGCTTATTTAATTGAGAGACAGCTACTTGATTTCCCGCCTTCCGGTTCAACTAATTTCTGTACCTACTTCCCTTTCGCCACGTCTACGTCACTTCCTCCTGGCAGGTGGGGGAACTTTGCTTTGAGTTCCACCATTTTAAAAGTTCATTGGCGTCTTGTTTCCCGCAGTGTTCGGACCTATCTACACACGACTAACAACAAGACATTACAGGAGTTTTAAAAAGTGTTTTTAATTACATTTAATTAATAATAGTGTTTAAAAGGTGCAGTGTATATTTCGAAGAAGAAAAGTGTACAAAGTACAGGTTAGAAAGTGACTATACCGAGTAAGTAAATCCACTTTTCTTTCAATACGAAATTATAATTCCTAAAAATCACAAAATGGTTAAATACAGCATGGTATTTATCGTAATTACTTATTTGATTTAACGGTTTTTTCCGTTCGTATGGATGAAATATTTTTACTGTAATTACGGTCGGTAAAAGTTAAATAATTCTCTTCGTTGAATTATTTTGAATATTATTATTTAAACATTTTACGACTAATCGTTTAAATTAAAGAATATTTTTTGAAAAATTTTTCTTTTAATATTTTAAAATATTTTATTTGTGATTTTATTTCTGTCTACCTACCTACAAGTGTTGCCGTTCAATGGTTTTTGACTATTCGTGTTATATGTTGATTTTTATAAGCTTTATTTGCAAATTTATTTCTGTCTACCTACCTACAAGACAGTGTTGTTGTTCAATGTTTTTAACGGTTCGTGTTATTATAACCATTATTTAATTCTAGAATGGATGAACCCAATACAAGTAGCGCTAAAACAGCTGTAAATCTAGAATTTGGACCAAAGAAGAACTCCCCGAGACCACGTGCGCGTTCGGAAAGCTCGAGTTCAAGCGATAGCTCATCTAGCAGCAGTTCTTCTGCAAGTTCGACATCCCCAAGGCGAAGACATCATGGACATAAAAGAAGGGGGGGCAGAAGAAAACATTACCGATCAAGTAAGAACAGGAAATTGAAAAAAGAAATTCGCACTCTGCGCGAACAAATCGCTTGTTCTAATAATAACGCTTCTCAGGTGAGTGCCCGTTTTGATCATGATGCTATATCATTAATGTCTGGTCACAGTGACGATGATATCCCTGTAAATGTACATGATACCCCTGCTGATACATCCAACAAATCATTACAACAGGATAGAGACTTTTCTTTTGATATCGAAACGAAATTGAAGGAGCCTGCAATGCAGAAGACTTCTGAACACTACTTGAAGCTACTATGCGAACTTCAGCACTTGGGTAAAAGCGATTGGAATGAAGTCAGATTTGCTCAAAAGATTTACAATCATACACCAGGATTTACAGATTTGGAAATGAATGAAGAAGTTAAAGCATACGACTCTGCTCGTCACCTCGTCTCCTCTGACAGAGCATATGCAGCACTGACTATGTGCGTCCTCAAACAAAACGAGGCCTTACAAAAAACTTTAAAGGATCTCATGGAATGGGTTCGCAATGGAGAAGGTGGCGTCTTCAGTTATGAAAGTTTTCATCAAAAACTTAATGAGCTCTTTTCAGGTGATTTTCATAAGACTTCCTCAGACTTATTGCAGATTATCTGCGGCCATCGTGCTGAAGTAATCCAAATGCGAAGGGACTGCGTTACAAAGCACGCAAAGGACCCTCTGGTCAAAAGCAATCAAAAAAGATTCCGCCGTCATCAACGAATCTTTTTGATGCCGAGAAGTTTACAGCGGCTATTGAAAAAGCAGGTGGTGTACGAAAATGTTTTTGGCCAGTACACAAGGGTAACAATAACTTTGCCTCGCAAGAGCATCCTAAAAAGTCTCAAGGCCCTACACGGTCAGCATCCAACTTGAAATCCTCACAGGGGTCTCATAATGCGAGCAATCGCAATTACACGCAAGCTCATCACGCTTACGTTCCGCCTCCGCAAGGTGGCTGTGGCCATATGTGCCAACATAGTTCGGTCGCACCGAATAATAATAGGTATCAAAATACCTTTCGAGGAAACTCGTCCCGTTCGAATACCAGATACCAAAATCAGTCGAACTATGGAAGGAAACGTGCGTCGTCCCCGACTCGTCAGAACAAGGACAATAAGCGCCGTAAAAATTGACTCAATGCCGTTCAGTGCCGGCCGTCTCGCTCAATATCAGACTCAGTGGGAACAAATGGGGGCACCTACATACATTCTGAAGATTTTAACAGGCTATCGCATACCCTTCCGCAAGAAACCACCGCTAATGCATCCCGATGCGATCGGAACGAACTTGCATGTGCCAGAGTCCGCTCAAATGACAGCAGTCATATACAAATTGAAGGATCAAGGTGTTCTAGAGAGAGCTGTACCTTCGCCAAGTTTTTGTTCAAGAATGTTCCTTGTCCCCAAGAGCAACGGTTCTGTACGTCCAATTTTCAACCTGAAGGCACTGAACCAGTATGTCATCACAGATCATTTCAAGCTGATAAACGTACATCGCATACCAAACTTTTTACAACCGAGAGATTGGTTAAGCAAGATCGATCTTTCGCAAGCGTATTTTCATCGACCAGTGGCTCGCAGCCACAGGAGGTTCCTACGCGTAATATATCGCAAGGAACTACTGGAAATCACTTGTTTACCATTTGGCCTGAGCACAAGTCCAAAAACATTTGCTACCCTCACGAACTGGATAGCCCAGCTGTTCAGACAGAGAGGTATCCGAATAATAGTTTATCTAGACGATTTCTTGATAGTTCATCAGGAAGAAAATATATTACGCACCCATGTCAGTATTGTCATCAGTACATTAGAAAAGTTAGGATGGCTAATAAACTACAAAAAATCTCTACTTACTCCGGCGAAAGACTTAGCATTTTTGGGGATACAGTGGGACCCTTGGTCAAACCACAAGAGTCTGCCCGAAGAAAAAGTTCCTGCTCTGATAAGCAAAATAAATCAAATGTTGTCAAAAGGGTGCACAACGGTCAGAGATCTACAGAGTCTCGTAGGCCTCTTAAACTTTGCCAGTTTTGCAGTACCAAAAGGCAGGCTCAACTACAGAGCTCTTTTGCACCTTCTAAACCAGACTCCGAATTCACATTCAAAAAAGATGCATGTATTACCTCACGCAGCAATACAGAACCTGGTTTGGTGGCTTCAAAATTGCAGATGCCCAACTCCTATACACAGGCAACCTCCATCTCACTTTCTCACGACCGATGCATCGGATATTGCATGGGGTGCTCGATTAAACAATCTATCATTAACAGGCCTGTGGTCAGAAGCCGAGAAGGATTTGCATTGCAATCAAAAAGAGATGTTGGCAATCCTAAAAGTGTTTCAAGGTCATTGTCAGCTTCTGAGGCACAGTACCGTATTGATTCAGAGCGACAACAAAACTGTGATAGCATATTTACGACACGAAGGAGGAACCAAATCGACTCCATTGATGAATTTAACTTACAAGGTTTTTCAGATTCTAGACAAATTTCAAATTCACATCAACGTCTATCACATTCCGGGAATTTACAACGGTCATGCCGATCACCTTTCGAGACTACGCACGGTTCCGGAATGGCATCTCTCTCCGGAATGCACCAACAAGGTTTTCTCGAAGTGGGGAACTCCAGCGATCGACTTGTTCGCTTCCAGACGAGCCCACGTTGTAATCTATTATGTATCTCTGGATCAGACAGACGATTGCGCTCTATTCAACGACACCTTTTCCCAGATGTGGAATTACAGCCTGGCCTGGGTCTTTCCTCCACCCTATCTGATCCCCAGGGTCCTGAGCCACCTAAATCAAGCTCGAGGAACTTACCTGTTGGTAGTCCCACGATGGGAACGAGTGTTTTGGCGTCCAGACATCAAATCTCGTGCCCTAGCCCCACCATTCACTCTACGTCACCTAGACAGAGTCCTAATCGACACCACGACGGAACTACCACCTCCGAAAGCCTTAGAAATGACTCTGGAAGTGTGGAAATGTGGGGGTGGGCTGGGCTGCTAACCACATGGGATAGTAGGCAACTAAAACTTTTAGAGGAGTCCTGGCGGCCATCGACACGTAAAGTTTATAGCAGCGCATGGCACAGATGGATCGGCTGGTGTAAGGATCACAAGATTAATCCTACAATTCCAAAGGGATGTGACCTAGCTAGATTTTTATCCGATCTATTTTTAAAACATAATCTCTCGTACAACTCGATATTGTTACATAAATCGGTGGTATCAACTTTGTGTAATCCGGAATTGTCCGGCCAATTAAGTTCACATGTATTCGTTAAACATATCCTCAAGTCAATATCATTACGTAAGCCAGTTTGCCATACTAAATCTCCAGTGTGGAATATAGATGATTTAGCTCTTCACTTAGAAAATTATCCTATCGATAAGAACAACATTTTTCAAGTACAACGTCACACAGCTTTTTTACTACTTCTATGCTCTGGCAGAAGGATTCATGATTTAACATTACTCACCGTAGATTCTAATAATTGTTTTATTCAAGCAAACTCATTAATTTTTTGGCCTTCATTCGGATCAAAAACAGATTCCGCTAGTTATAGACAATCAGGTTGGAAATTGTATGTGAATTTAGATAAGGAGAGATTAGACCCTGTTTTCTGGGCTAAACACACTATCTCGCTCTTGAGAGAGCGTAGAGCTGCAGCCAACACTAATAATTTATTAATTAATGTTAGAGGTACGCCTAAACCTGCGTCACGAACACTCATAGCAGGGTGGGTTAAGTCATTATTATTATGTGCCGGTGTTAAGGCGTCTCCTGGAAGCATAAGATCTGCTGTGGCTTCAAAAAATTGGTTAGACAATTATCCCATAGAAGAGATTCTTGCTAAGGGAAACTGGCGTTCACAGAATACTTTTAGTAAATTTTATAAACGCGAAGTCAAGCCTGCATGCAATACGTCATCAGTAACTACGCTCTTTAATCCAGTCGATTGAAATAATAATATGCTGATTACATAATGTAATTAATACTTATTACGGAAGAGTATTTTGTTACATAATATTTTGATTGTATGTAATGTAAGCTGATATTGTGGTAATGTACCTAATCAATAATATTTGTTGATTTATTCTGAAAATATACCTAAACCTTTTGTTTATCTACATCATAGTATGTATTTTTCTTATATTCCTTACCTGCAATAATTTTACTATTTTGTGAGTGAATTTCAATAAATTAACTCTATCATTACATCCTTTAATCTGATTCTGGATACTATTATAGGTACTTATCACATTGGCGTCCGCGTCACTTCCACCAGGCGATAACAAACACGTCTCAATTAAATAAGCTTCGAATAACGGTCAAGTCAAATTAATAGAGGCGTTTTACCTGAAAATAAAACGCTTATTAATTTACTTACCTTATTCGAAGCTTATGAGTAATCCCTGCCTGGTGCTTCATAAGACTCAATGAACTTTTAAAATGGTGGAACTCAAAGCAAAGTTCCCCCACCTGCCAGGAGGAAGTGACGTAGACGTGGCGAAAGGGAAGTAGGTACAGAAATTAGTTGAACCGGAAGGCGGGAAATCAAGTAGCTGTCTCTCAATTAAATAAGCTTCGAATAAGGTAAGTAAATTAATAAGCGTTTTATTTTCAGGTAAAACGCCTCTATTTCAATTATGTTTAATCATCATCTTTTTTGACATCTGTCAAAGTGGAAAAGAATATTTAGTAATTCTAAAATTTTTTCACAATGAGTTTTGGCGCCAACGCGGGAAAAGTCACATCGAGGCAGTGTGTCATTTTCTAAAATTTGTGTAATAATTCATATGCAAATGACTTGATTTATCTACTACTGGCATTCATTACATATTTGCCAAAGAAGGGAAAAAAAAAATCACAGACACAATTTGTGTTGAAATTGCAATTATGAATAGGTACATACTTAAAATTAAAAAAAGGAAATGAATAATGTCAATAGTAGTATCAAATTAAAATACCTTTATAATTAAGAGCTAGACTTCTATGTACCCATACTAAATAATAGAATATACGTACTGTTTAAAAAAAAATTGTGCCGCGGTTTGATATTGAGGTGTGAATGGTTAAAGGTTTCACAGAGACCATATATTTTGGCGCCTTTACTGATACAAACTACTATGAAAAGTTGGGGGTAAAAGTGTTTGTTTATTAATATGTATTTAAAGTTGAATAAAGGAAAAAAAAAGTAAGTTAATACTTTACATTATAAAATAACTTTAGACTAGGATTCCAACTGTGCTAGCTTTCAAAAAATCGTCTGTAGTGTAAAAGGTTTTGATTATACCCAAAACCAGAGCAGTTAAACACAAAAATCGTGTCACAGTTCGGGAGAGTGGCAGGACGTGTAGATGTGCGGAGCCGGAGATCCGGCAATAAACATACAATGTAAGATAAAGCTCATTCTGTATTACCTACGTGGTGCTGAAAAACATAGTCGGCGAAATTTAAGTGTTATACAACATTGCTTCACCGCTGCTCCGGCCCGGGCCCCACCCGCGTGGAAACCCTTTATCGCTGAAAGTTGCTGTTTTCCGAAACAAAATGTTATTTTTCAGGTTACTTATAAACTATCTCTATATCAACTTAATCGGTGAGTTTTTTTTTTTTTTTTTTTTTTTTTTTAGGTCCACCAACAACTGTTTACATTCACACCAGTATACATGACAATATAAATAGAGGACAAGTCTTAATGTAACAGTTACTTAAAGGTAGACACAACATGCAAAAAAGTGACATTGAAAGAGACACTTACCTACATTGCAAAGTCAGTAACAAAGGTTTTCAGAACAAAAATAGTTATGACAGGATTCTTTTTTGTACATATTCAGTGGTATCAGAAATAAATTAAGCCAGTTCTGGCAAGGAGCCGTAAACTGACTTTTGCAAGCGATATGAGTGGAAGTGGATATCAACAAGATGGCTGCAACTATTTATCACCCTGCACAACCTAGCATAAGGAGAATTAGCACCCAGAACAGTTCTTCTCAATGGTGGACACAGTGGTGTGACTGGCTTGCGTGGAATCCTCGAAGGTACGCGAAATTTGAAGAGGCCTAGTAGTGGGGAGCAGTCAAATTTGTGATTGAGAACTTTAGAAGCAAACACTGCATCGTTGAATTTGAACCTATTAGAAAGAGGTTTAATATTGAAGTGTTTTAGTCTGCTATCGTAGGAGCGGATACTCTTCGCCACGCCATTTGAAAACGCAAGGTGATAGAGAAAACGCTTTTGTACACGTTCTAATCTTAATGAGTGGGTGGCATAGTGTGGCCGCCAAACCGCACTGCAGTATTCCAGAATGCTCCTAATAAGAGTGTTGTACAGTAACAATTTGGTTGAATTGAATGTTAGTTCAGTGAGAAGGCGTAAAAAGGTCTAAAAAGGAGACAGACAGAGTTACTTCCCCATTTATTAATATGTAGTAACATGGATGATAATTTTAAATCCCAATCACTAAACAAACAAAATATTAACCGAAACCGCATTACGTGTTAAAGCGAAACCTTTTCTCCAGCGGGGAGTAGCACGTGTTATCGGCAGGTGGGCGCCCAGGTGCTATCGGTACTTACGTAATATCGTACAACCGCAATTGGGGGTCACACCTTATTTTTTGGAACACATACAACGCTCTTGTACTAATTATCTTCCGATACATTTTTTATTTCACAGCTAATGACGAAACGTATCACCATAAATAAATAGAAGATTTAGTTGTACTATGTGTTTCATTAAGCGTTCGAAATTCGAACAAATATTTATTTTATTTGATCGATAGTGAGGTTCTTTTTTCAAAGAGTTAGTCATTGCATTTATTTTTTTGTTCCATGCGTTAACCGCGAACCTGCGTATACCAGTATTTCCAATTTTACTCCTTTAATTATTTTTTTTTATTTTAACCTTTACTCCTTCGTGCGCGAGATATTCTTCAAATGGAATCCGAAGTCAATCCTTCTGAGTTTTTAGGGTAGTAATTTAGGTCTGACCACTACCCAAACTCCCACAAACCCGAAACAAACTAAATCAGAAGAATAATCGAGTAAGTAGCTGAATATAAATAGAAGCAATACCCTCATTAGCAAAATGGGAGAAAAAGCAGCCAAGTGCAAGTCGGACTCGCCCATGAAGGGTTCCGTAGCAGCAAAGTAACATAATTAGGTTTTTTTTTGAATTTTTATATTTGAGTTGATTGAATGAAAGGTAAATTGCGGTTTACAATTTACGACGTATAAAAAAAAATACTTAATAGATCTCGTTCAAACCAATTTTCGGTAGAAGTTTACATGGTAATGTACATCATATATTTTTTTTAGTTTTATCATTCTCTTATTCTAGTAGTTACTGGGGGGGGGGGGGACACATTTTACCACTTTGTAAGCGTCCCTCTTGCAAACTATTCAGTTTAAAAAAAAAATTATATGAGTAACCTAAATATCATTTTTGAAGACCTATCCATAGATACAATACACCAATGGGTTTGATGAAAAAAAAAACCTCAAAATTTAATGCTTTTTTCTATTCTTGTGTGAAAATCTTAATGCGGTTCACAGAATACATCTACTTACCAAGTTGGGGGCAATAAAATTTACGAATTATCGTTATATTAGCCGAGTGGGATAAAAGAAAGCATTTTACCGCGCACGCGCTCCTAGGTCATTGACAGACCAGATGTCAGCACATCTGCCGTGTATTAACGTCTTCCTACGATGCCTCGCGAGCGAACCAGGGGAATCTTAACGAGTATGCCCTTATAGGTTCTAATAATTTTTGAATAAGAATACAAAACTGTTAAATTGCGTTCCATTAAATACTTAGACCAGTAATTAAATTATCGAAGACGAAATAGAATGATGATATTAAAGTGTATTAACGACCTATTCAATTCCATTGCAAATAGGTATAAATGCTTGGGGTGTGTGTTGGGTAACCTCCTCGAGTGTCGCTCCGATTCCGATCCCGCTGCAGTCCGGGGGGAACGGAATCGGAGCGGCCGGTACACCCTGGGCGGCGGTCAATGGCTTCCCCTTCATAGGGTTGGCATTGATCGTCGGCCAATACCCAACGTGGCGGGAACACATCACTCTCCGTACTCCTCTGCTTTCAGAGGAGACAGGATGAGCGATGCTGTTAGTGGTGAGATGGCCCAGGGTCAGTCGGGGTGCGAGGGATATGCTCTATGGGTAACCTTACACCCCGGCGTCTGAAGACCCGAGACGGCGTGCGGTTTTAGTCGGTGCAAGCCCGATATAACCACCCCCGCTGGCCGGCGGGGGGGTATCCGAAGGGATTTCCGCACGAAAAAAAAAAAAAAGGTATAAATGCTTATTTTTTATGAAGCGGATAGATTACGTCCACAGAGCAAAGGATTAAACAGATACTTCCGCACGAAAAAAAAAGGCACCTAGTATCACTACCATGCTTTTTTTTTATACGTGTGGAAACCCCCACGTGGTTCACCCCATCGGTGCCGACGATGGGTTGGGCGTGTCGGAATCGGACCGACTAAAACCACACGGTGTCCTCCCCAAGTGTCCATTGCCGGGCACCCCGGGTAAGCCCTCGAAAGGATAAGACCAAAAATAGGCCCTCTTGACTTCCATAGGTGAGGGCCGCGTTTTAAATGCGGTGGTCCATTTCTAAAACTAATTTCATTTACGTTTTTAAGTGCTATTTTAATAGTCTAAACAAAATAAATGATTTTATCAAATGACTAGTAACAATTAAATGAATAAGTGCTCAGTTGTTCTAAAACAACTGAGGAACATATTTCTTGTGTCGGCGTACTGCAATGGAGGATTCACTCACCCCATGTCCGGTCCTCGGTCGGAAGGTAACCCGAGAATCCGGGAAGCCGTATCGTACCGCACCGTGTCCACTGCGTGCAAACTAACTTAAATATAATAATACTATTCGTACGTAGCGGTATACCGAGTAGATTTAGTACGTCTGGAGATTTTTATCATCGGTTTTGAAAGATGTTTTTAAATAGTTTACAAGTTAAAGAGCGTTTTTTTTTTCAATAAAATTTTTAAACAATTAGTGTGCTTCCTTTTCCTATATATTTAGATCGCTTTTACTTTCGCTTTTTATTCAGTCCGTCAATTGACTGCACCCTGGATGGTACGAAGCTAAGTTAAGTTCAGAAGATATGGGGCACCATTCAAGTTACTATCGATCCTAAAATCGTGGTTCGTACCTTGACGGCCCATACAGAAGCTTTTTTTCGCCCAGCCTTGTAAGGAAGAGGAACCACTTGTAGAGCATTCCACTTCTTTATCGTGTGACAAATAAAGAAAAGACTGAACTGCTTGGTTCTCTGCACGTGTTGTCCTGGATAGGAAGGGAGCGGTGGGATTAGGATTAGTAAGAGAGAAAGAGCTCTTCGGAACACTCACCGTGGTACAGTCTAGTACAAAACAGAATCAGAGAGGCAACGTCGCTACTATTAGTAACGTAGGGCATATAGATTAGTCGGTTCTCGTCATCGTCATCATTAATTGATGATTCTCGTCCGTTGTCACTGACTTTTTTAAAGTACGACTCAACTCTTCTTAGTTTGCACTTGCACTGCGCGTCTTTAACATGCTTTTATGAGATAAGTTCCTCATCTGAGCACCATATAAGTAGATTATAAGTAGCGCTTTTTTCAAGACATCATTAATTCGATTATTTTCTACGAGTTCCAACCCGACTAGCCTGCCCATTTACGTACCCAAACTACCTCAGTATACGTTTACAAATTCTCGCCAAACAAACCTCTTCCAATTCACACCGCTCTCATATATCCTTATTATTTTAAATTCGGTTAATAACAATCGCTACAGCTGTTTGGAGGACGTTGAACAATTAAAATAAAATGTAGCTCACATTATCATCACCGTGGTACACCGCAGCTTCCTCACACATCCGATGTGTATCGTGTGACTAAACGACGTGGGATAAACCTTGAAGGTAACTTTTTTTTCGTGCGGAAATCCCCTCGCCGGCCAGCGGGGGCGGTTATGTCGGGCTTGAACCGACTAAAACCGCACGCCGTCTCGGGTCTTAAGACGCCGGGGTATAAGGTTGCCCATAGAGCATATCCCTCGCACCCTGACTGATCCTGGGCCATCTCCGGTTTCGAGATGGCCCCTTCGGGTTTGGGAACTACGGTGACCCCGTCTTGCCCCGGTTTGGGGGAGGGGCGCTAGTCACCCCTCCGTCCCGGCCTGCTTCTGCTGGGGTGACAGGTAGCCTCACCTGCCACCCCCAGGCCTGCGCTCATGGAGTACGGAGCTCGGAGGAGGATTAAGCGACCTCCGGCGCCTGAGTCGCCTGCGACACGCGGCGAGCATGTTGCGGGCTCGGAGGGCCGGGAGAGTTCTAAATCTCTCCCGGACGCGCTCCGCCATCTCCTTCGCAAGCATTACGTGCTCGCAGAAGGAGTTGGCGGCGGACCTTGAGGGTACCTTACGCCATAAACAGTCAGATGACGCGGTAGAGCTTTTGAGTGCTACGGCAGAGGCGGCGGGTTTTATTGCTGCTTAATGCTAATATTTTATGTATAAATCTCTATTTGCATTTGTCTGGGTGTGTCTAATATGTATAATGTGTGCGCTTTTATAGTCATGTTGAAGTGGATTCCAGAACCATAAAGTCTAATAACTTAGTTACTTAAACATTTTTAGTTTATAGTTTTAGAATCCACTATTACAATATATGCTAATGCAGCTGTCTAGATGACGATCTGTAAGAATATATGTTCTAGAATATTTAATTATTTATATTAGCTTCTTGATTTCTCTACCGCTACGCCATACGACATTGATCAATAATACGTTTATGTGTGTGAGCATTATGCAAAAACTACTGGATCGATTTGTACAAACTTTAGTTAAGCCCAAAAGCATGATTACACGTAATAACTCTCGCGCTATCTCGCTATTGATAATGCCCCGCATATGGTAACACCTCTTTCATTATAATGTCAAAACTTGAGCCCTTCAGGCAACTGCTAAGAACGTTTAAACGCCAAAAGATAAATGGTAAAAGAACACATACAAGGCAAAGAATAAACATTCATCTTATGTGTCTACGCAGTATCCCTATTACCCTAGGGGTTGCACCCATCAATACACATAATATTTATTAATATCTCAACCACAAATGCCACCTGTCGTTTTGAAAGCAATATAATAATAATAATAAGAATAAATGCGAGAACTGGTATGACAAAGAGGCTCTTAATGAAAGAGGCTCGTAGATAAAGCCTATTCTTTCAATAGGCTTTATCTAGGAATAGTTTTAATTAAAACCGTAAAACCAGCCCCCGCTCCATAGTGGTACGAGGGTCAAACTGAAAGTTCTTAGAACTGGCCACTTATAAACAATATAATAAAAAAATAATTCTAAAATTTGAAAATAGAACTCTTTGCCAATATTACTGAGTATATATTTCATTCATTTATCATTTGTTTTACGATTTGGCGGCAAATTGAAAATTGTCTGTGTCACGTTAACATGAATTTAACACGAGAAAATTTTCGTGCAATGATTTTTTATGACTTTCGATGTCATTTAAGTCAACAAGAAAGTTATGATAGACTACGATTGGCCTTTCACGATGAAGCCCCATCTCGTGCGACTGTTTACAACTGGTTTAATGAGTTTAAACGTGGTCGCACTAATCTCACTGATGATTTACGTGAGGGACGGCCTTCTACGGCGACGACTGAAAATAACATCTGTGTTGTGCGGCGTATGATAGAGACTGACAAAAGAGTGACCTATCAGCAGATTCGGACAAGCTTAGGCATCGGTATGAGTCAAGTGCACAAAATCCTCCACGAACATTTAGCGGTCAGGAAGCTTTGCGCCCGGTGGATACCTCATAATTTGACTGAGGCTCAAAAACTCCATCGTGTGGATTGGTGCCGTAAAATGATTGAAAGATTTAACGGAGGTGACTCTAATGCTGTGTTCGACATACTAACAGGTGACGAAAGCTGGATTTACTGTTATGATTCTGAAACCAAAAGACAATCTGCTCAGTGGGTGTTTCCTTTCGAGGAGTTGCCAACTAAAGTGAAGAGAGATCGAAGTGCGGGAAAAAAAATGGTGGCCTCGTTCTTTGGAAGGATAGGTCATTTCGTAACAATTGTGTTAGAGGATCAAAAAACAGTTTCTGCAGAATGGTACACTACCAATTGTTTGCCACTTGTCTTGGAAAAAGTTCGAGAGAAACGACCTCGCAGTAAGATCCTCCTTCACCACGACAACGCCTCGTCGCACACCGCCAAGCGAACGATCGACTATTTGGCGACATCAAACGTTGAATTACTGGGTCACCCGCCGTATAGCCCCGACCTCGCGCCTTGTGATTTTTATTTATTTCCAAAAATTAAAGAAAAACTTAAAGGAAAGCGGTTTATGAATGCTGAAGAAGCGGTGGCTGCGTATCGCGATGCCATTGAAGAGACCCCTAAGGACGAGTGGGCAAAGTGCTTTTCCCAGTGGTTCCATCGCATGCAGCGGTGTATTGACGTGAATGGACAATATTTTGAAAAGATATAATAAAACTAATAACTGGCTAATGTAATCAGTTTTTGATTTTCTAAGAACTTTCAGTTTGACCCTCGTAGTAGGCAAAAAAATATTGGTTGAATTATTTACTATTTAAATAAATATTCTGCCATTCCTGTAGTGATATAAAATAGATATCTACTTTATATCTTATCAAGGGTGCGTGGCTAGGTGGTAACTGAGTAGGTTAACACATTGCAAAGTTAAGCAACGCTAGCGAAGATAGTTTTAGGATGGGTGACCATTCTTCTGATACATTGTGACCGCTCCGTGCCTCGGAAAACAGGTTAAGCCATCGGTCGCCGTTGCCATACAAACATCTATGGCAGTCGTTATAGGTAGTTGGAGCCCTAAAAAGTCTGACAAATGTGCTGACTACAAAACTTCGATATTAATAAATAAATATTGTAGGACAAATTACACAACGCCATCTAGACCCAAACTATGCAGAGCTTGTCATATGGGTTCTAGAATGCGTATAAACATACTTCAATACTTTTTTTTGTAAATAAATACATATTATACATAGAAACACCCAGACCAATGCAAACATGCATATTTTCACTGAGCGGGAATCGAACCCGCGACCTCTGGCTCTGGCTTAGCAGTCGAACGAAAAATATAGAATTTTAGCCACTTCGTAGTTTATAGTCAGGGGAAATCTAGGACATTTCCCCTGACGACGGTATACCGCGTGACGCGGGTCAGCCGCGCGTTTACGTGTAGCCCTATATCATTAAATTCGAGATGCCCTAGATTCAAACGTAGACCCTCGTCGAAATCTGAATCTTATCTTTGAGTGCCAATTGGTGACATTTGGATGAAGTTCGAGTACAGACAAACAAACGACACATAGAGTTCAAGCACAGACAGTCACAGAACTCATTGAGTTCAGAACAGACAGGAACACTTCACAGTTTTATCTCTATGTATACAAAATTAAGAATCAATAGGCTTTAAGCGAATGATGCGGGTTTCCGCTTTCAAAATACTCACTAGGAGTTTATTAACATTAAAAAAACCGGTCAAGTGCGAGTCGGACTCGCCCTTGAAAGGTTTCGTAGCAGCAAGTAAAATTTTTATATTTGAGTTATGTAATTAAATGAAAGGTAAATTGCGGTTTACGATTTATAACGCATTAAAAAAAACTACTTACTAGAATCTCGTTCAAACCAATTTTCGGTGGAAGTTCACATTCTAATGTACGTCATATATTTTTTTTAGTTTTATCATTATCTTATTTTAGAGATTACAGGGGGGTAGGGGACCCATTTTACCACTTTGGAAGTGTCTCTCGCGTAAGCTATTCGGGTTAGAAAAAAAATATATTAGAAACCTCAATATCATATTTGAGGACTTATCCATAAATACCTGACACGTATGGGTTTGACGAACCCAGCTATTTTTGTGTGAAAATCTAAATGCGGTTCACAGAATACATATAGGTACTTCCCAAGCCAGTAGCGGCGGTAAGGCCCATCATGGAGGATTGGCTAGAGAGGCGACACGGAAGCCTCTCGTACCGACTGACGCAGGTGATCTCCGGGAAGGGGTGCTTCGGCGACCACCTGCGTTGGATCAGGAACGAGCCAACGCCTGAGTGTCATCACTGCAACGCGAGCGAGGACTCAGGGCTGCACACGCTGGCGGACTGCCCGGCGTGGGAGGCGCCGAGGCGTGACCTCGTGGCAGCCATCGGGGTGGGAGTCCTCTCGCTCGGCAGCATGATTGTGGCAATGGTGCGGAGCGCGAGCGGGTGGGCCGCCGCCACCTCCTTCTGCGAGCATGAAATGCTCGCGAAGGAGATGGCGGAGCGCGCCCGGGAGAGGTTCAGAACTCTCCCGGCCCGCCGAGCCCACAACATGCTCGCCGCGCGTCGCAGGCGACTCAGGCGCCGGAGGTCGCTTAACGACCTCCGTCCTCCATGAGCGCAGGCCTGGGGGTGGCAGGTGAGGCCGCCTGTCACCCCAGCAGAAGCAGGCCGGGACGGTGGGGTGACTAGCGTCCCTCCCCCAAACCGGGGCAAGACGGGGACACCGTGGTTTCCAAACCCGAGGGGGCCATCTCGAAACCGGAGATGGCCCAGGATCAGTCGGGGTGCGAGGGATATGCTCTATGGGTAACCTTACACCCCGGCGTCTGAAGACCCGAGATGGCGTGCGGTTTTAGTCGGTTCAAGCCCGACATAACCGCCCCCGCTGGCCGGGCGGGGGGGTATCCGAAGGGATTTCCGCACGAAAAAAAAAAAGTACTTCCTAAGTTTCAACAGCATAGTTTTTATAGTTTCGGAAAAAAGTGGCTGTGACATACGGACGGACAGACATACAGACATGAGGAATTTATAAGGGTTCCGTTTTTTTCCATTTGGCTGCGGAACCATAAAAATTAGCTCGAGTTTCTAAATGATTTTGCCTTCAAATGTTCAATAATGAAATTAGCTTATAGTCTTCAGTTTTAAACAATAATTTGAATTTAGAATTCATCCTAAATTCACATCCTGTTCTAAATTTGAATACAAATGAGTATTCTACACAAATCAATGCTAAACAACGACCGTCATCACCATCTACCGGAAACAAATTAAACCATTCTTCGAAATTAATGCAAAACGTCACAGATTAAAAAGTCTAAAAGGTCGCTTCGACCAACTCAGTAATAATGTGACTAATATAAGTTGACCTCCGTGCCTCCTTCATTCGCTTCCATTTAAGGGTCTGTTTAATTAGGTGTTTTGTTATTTTGTCAATCTCAGTTCCGTTGTTAAATTATCTTATTAGAATGTTTAAACTTGTGACCGTTATTTGATTTTTTCTCGTTCTCAGTTGGGTGTCTTTACATAGTTTACGATTGCTATATTCTTTAAGATTATATTACATTTACATATTATATTACGATAAATTTTCTATTATTAATTATTATTCTATGAAGGTTTGAAACAAGACAAGATAAAATCAACTCAAGTTTTTTAAATTTGCCAAGAATGCCGTCAATGTTGAATAAATAAAATAAAATACATACTTACAACTATTATGTACAGAGCGTTGGTAGTTAGTGGTTAAGGAGTCGACCCTACTATCGAGAGGTCCCGGGTTTGAATCCTGAAATTACACTACAGAGGGGAACCCACTCCTAACACAAGCAATTAAGTTTAGCTGGAGGGGTTAGGGGGAATATTAGTAATTTAGATTACTAAAATTCTTTAAAAAAAATGTGTAAAACCTGCATTTACATTATGTATTTGGAAAAAAAAACAAAACTAAAGATATATCTGCGTTCTAGAGCCTGTATTACAATCTAGTAAAGCTATATTTACTTTGTGTCTAAAAAGCACTGTGTAGTATGTCCTAGAATATTTAAACATTAAAAACCGGTTCGAATCCATCTTTTTGATTACAAAAACCACTAAATAAAAAGTAAGCGAGAGCATCGGGCGTCCAAATTCAATTCCCTAATGACTCCAAAAACGTTAAAATTATACAAGGACATCTTTTGTCGAATCTTCATTTCCGTAAAAAGGTTTGACACGTTTGACTGTATTATTTGCCGCCATTTGCATTTCATTTACATGATTACTTAAATGGCCTTTTTTCAAAACAACGGAAGTCTCTATTTCAATCAAAGCAGTTTTCAATAAAGAGAAATGTTTAGAAACAGAATTCAAATAATAATATAGACTTGAATCAAACTTTTCAAAGTCATGTCTGTATTTAAACCCTGTCTATAGTTTAACCGTTTCATAGGGTTGGCATTGATCGTCGGCCAATACCCAACGTGGCGGGAACACATCGCTCTCCGTACTCCTCTGCTTTCAGAGGAGACAGGATGAGCGATGCTGTTAGTGGTGAGATGGCCCAGGGTCAGCCGGGGTGCGAGGGATATGCTCTATGGGTAACCTTACACCCCGGCGTCTGAAGACCCGAGACGGCGTGCGGTTTTAGTCGGTGCAAGCCCGACATAACCGCCCCCGCTGGCCGGCGGGGGGGTATCCGAAGAGATTTCCGCACGATAAAAAAAAAATAGGTACAGTCGTCTTCAGAAGTTGCTGAACACTAAACGATCTTTACATTGAAATAAGTCACTAATTGAACAAATTAAATAAGAACTTAATAAAATGCTACTTGATTCTAATTAGAATTTAACTTTTTACACATACAAATAGACCCGAGACGAATAGACGAGACCAATAGAAGCTGCTACCTCCGTAACGCTCTACCATGCCTACCAAGTTGTCAGATTACATCAGAATCACCGCAAGCAATTGCTCCACAAATACAAATAAGATGTTATATTCACTCTGATAGTCGTATATAGGTGTTTATGACGTCTGTGAGCCGTGTCGGATTGGTACTGTGCATGGCGACAAATTACTACCCTTACTAACTGCCGAGAAACTTAACCGGCGCGGGCGCATCGTACATCTCACTTAGTGTCGCCAGTGTGGGGAACAGTTTTGAACACGGCTTTCCTTTATAACTGTGGATTAGAATATTTTTAATATTAGTAAAGTGGCAAATAAGGGTATTGCATCTTGCAATTCATTCGAGCGTCAATTTCAGTCGTCACTTTGCAGCCTGGGGTTCAATTTTCCTTTACCTTATGGCTTTTATGGGAGCGACTGCGAGGGAAGCCTGCACCAGATCCTCATCAATCAGCAGGTGTACCGGCTTGCAGGTGAGGTTGTCTTGGGCCCCAAAGATCTTGCCGGGGCCCATATACCCGCGTAATTAAAAACAGGTAATTAGTAGCCTCTCGTGGCTTGTGACGTTAGTATTTTTTTGTTGTCTGGAACACACGAGAATCGTCATAAGATGACGAGCATGGTTGACGCATGAATCATACATTGTACTTTCAACTGGATACAATAGAAACAAAGTGGCTGTAATAGAATATGAAACTATGATTGAATTTTGAACATTCACCAATAGTCTTACGATCTCGAATCTCGACTGTAGACTATTTCTAAATAGGTACATATATATGGGGGTGCTTGGTTGGGGACCTCCACGCGGTGCACCCTGGGCAACGGAGACGGCAGCGCCTCTCTCCTAGGGCGGGAGAGACGCTGCCGCCTACGGCCAACTCCGACCGAGGCGAGGACGGCCCTGTTGAGGGCTGTTCGGAAGCTTTCCACGTGTCCCTCTGATTAGCAGATGGCACAGTGGAGAGCAAGTAAGGGCGCCATCTCGAAACCGGAGATGGCCCGGGGTCAGTTGGGGTGCGAGGGATATGCTCTATGGGTAACCTTACACCCCGGTCTTAAGACCCGAGACGGCGTGCGGTTTTAGTCGGTGCAAGCCCGACATAACCGCCCCAGCTGGCCGGCGGGGGGGTATCCGAAGGGATTTCCGCACGAAAAAAAAAAACAAAAAAAAAAAGGTACATATATATGTATTCTAGGACTAAACTTGAGGGGAGATTTTATGAACACTCAGGGGACTGGCGTTCATAAAATCTTCACAGAAGTTTAGTTTTACAATACAAACTGTAGTTGAATCTTGTTTCAAATTGAGTCTCATGACTGAGTATCGCTCTAGAATATGGGATTTGGATCCCAGGTTGGATCGACATAAGCGTCGATAGCAAAGTGATTAACGAGTCAGCCTTACCATCGAGAGGTCCCGGGTTCGAATCCTGGCCATTACACTACCGACGAGAACCCATTTCTAACTCAAGCAATTTAACTTAGCTGGAGGGGTAGGCGGAATACTAGAAATTTCGGTTATTAACATACCTACTTATAAAAAAACACTTATTTTTAACCGACTTCAAAATATTGATGTTGATGTCGAGATATTTCCGTCATTGTAATATAAATAATTCCAATAATACAATGTATTAATAAAGGAAACCTGATTTGGTCGCCATCCAATTTCCCTGAACAGCTTAATTTTTTGTTTGAGAGGTTTTACATTTTCGACCAAATACCATCGTATATTTGTAATAAAATTATCAACATTTTCAAATAAAACAATACTAGGTGATGGCCGCGGCTTCGCCCACGCAGAGGTCGGTTATCGTTTTTTGGTCATATCTTCGGTTCTACTTAACCGATTGCAATCAAACATACTGCAGATTTGAAGTCTGACCAAGACCTTTAAAATAAAAAAATCGCATCAATATCCATTCAGTGGTTTTTGCGTCCATCGCGAACAAATAGACAAACAAAAAACAAACAAACAGATAAACAGACAATCATTCCAAAAAAATATATTTTTGTGCTCAAAATCGTTAATTTAACATAATTCATTTTTTTTTTAATTTCTCCAACAGACACAACTAATTTACAATTTTATAATAGTATAGATAATTAAACACTCTAACTCGTCATAGTCGTCACAGCTTTAAACCCGGTTGCATATAAAGCTAGCACTTCAGAGCCTAGATTCCACTCACCGAGTCTCTCTCTGCTACATAGCGCAAGCTTTGGGATGCTACCGCTAAGGGTCCGGATTTAGAAGAAGACATTATGCCGTGTATAATGAGCGGCAAATATTTTGATAATGTACTCTAACTGCGCAGAAAGCGTTTTTAGGTCACTTTGGTGGCTACCTTACACCCTGGCGTTTGTAGACCCAAGACGGCATGCGGCTTTTGTCGGTTCGAATCCGACATAACCAGCCCCGATGGCCGGCGCGGGGGAATCCGGAGGGATTGCCGCACTTAAGAAAAAAAAAGCGGCCAAGTTCGAGTCGGACTCGCCCATTAAGGGTTCCGTAGTAGCAAGTAACATAATATAACATAATATGTTATATTTTTTTTATAATATTTATATTTGAGTTGATTGAGATCTCGTTCAAACCAATTTTCGGTGGAAGTTTACATGGTAATGTACATCATATATTTTTTTAAGTTTTATTCTCTTAGAAGTTACAGGGGGGGGGGGGGACATTTTACCACTTTGGAAGTGTCTCTCGCGCAAACTATTCAGTTTATAAAAAAATGATATTACAAACCTCAATATCATTTTTGAAGACCTATCCATAGAAGCACACACGAAAGGGTTTGATGAAAAAAAAAATGTTCAGTTTACATTCTACCCCCAAAATGTATTACTTTTTTTTCTAATTTTGTGTAAAAATCTTCGGTTCACGTAATAAATCTACTTACCAACACGTACGTACTTACCAACACGTAATACATCTACTTTCAACAGCATAGTTCTTATAGTTTCGGAAAAAAGTAGCTGTGACATACGGACGGACAGACAGACAAATATGACGAATCTATAAGGGTTCCGTTTTTTACCATTTGACAACGGAACCCTAAAAAGGTCCCTTTGGTGGTAGTGCGGGTCAAGACAGTAAAGCGCGACAATTAACCAATCGTAGATTATATTAAACCAATCGCAGGCTCAAAGGCGTCATAGGTTGATCAGGCCTATTATTGGTTTTTCGGTTGGTCCGTATAGTGCACATGCGCAAACTTTCTGACGTTTGTCAATATGTTTGCCGTCGCTTATAATGCTGGTTAGTACACAATTTTAGACACCCAAAGGAGGAGACGGGGTGGCCCTCTTACATCACCGGTAAACACGCGACCTAGTGAACTTATTTATCAATTAAGAATTCATGATATACAATAATGTTAAGGGGAATTAATGCGAAAATAAGACTTCATATCCAAAATACATAAATCTTAAGGAAACTCAAAGGCTATTGCCATAAAAGTCAACGTTTATACCATAAATTGAAAAATAAAATGGATGATTGGACGTTTCACAAAAAGTTGCAGATACAATGTGGCAATGTCATTTGAATCTCATGAGCGCAAGGTGTGTGAGCACGCGTCGCTCGCACCTGCGCTCGCGCAGTCAATGCACCCAGTGAGATTGATACAATGATTGCAACTATAAGTACATTTTAGTAATATATATGGTTAATTAGATCATTATATTTTAAAAATATAAATAAATAAATATTCTACGACATTCTACACAGCGCTCTATAGACCCAAAGTAAGCATAGCTCAACTAGCTTGTATTATAGGTTATATAATGTGAATAAACATTCATTATTTTTTGTAAATACAAACACATATAACCACACACCGAGAGAGATATAGGTCATACGTACAAATATTTGCACTAAGCAGGAATCGAAACCGCGATCTCTGACTCAGCAGTCAAACGCTCTACCACTACGCTATAGAGATCGTATATTGGGACTAATCCCACTCTCATTCCCACAACTGTAACTCCTGGGCAATAGGATCAACAATAATGAACCGCGAACACACAGACAAATGACACGCAGGCAGTCCCAGAAGAAGTTGAACTGTATTGTAACCCGCATCGAAATTAATCAGAAGTAAATTAAAGAAGTTAGACATATAGTAAATTCACTTCCCTCCTTAGTAAACTGGGGACAACAGAGACAAATAGGTGAACTACCTATAATAGAGATAAGCACCACGGCAAGCAACACATAATTTCATTGTTTGTCAATATATAAATACATAATAATAATAATGTGCCCGGTAGATGGCAATAGGCTCGCCCCCTATTACATTGGGACCTTAACATAACTGGCGAATCGTGGGTGTGTAATACACCTCTGCCTACCCCTTCGGGGATACAGGCGTGAAGTTATGTTATGTTAAGTTTAGTTATGTTTAAATACATAATATTGTCGGAAGTTTACGCGAATGTCACACATTGAAATAAAACTAATTTTAACGGATTCTATCGCGATTTATTTGATGTTATTTTATATTTTACATTGATCCCGACGTTTCGGTTGCTTTTCAGCAGCCATGGTCACGGGGAGACTGTCTCTGACGGGGAATCCGTTGAAAATAGTTTTATTTCAATATATAAATACATACTTAATATACTTCATAAATACATAATTATCTTCTTAGAGTTCTTCCTCATATTTCCGATTTTGAATTGACTTCGACTTCGATTTGGCTTATCATGGCTTTTGTGGGAGCGACTGCCGTCTGAAATAACGTGGTTGTTATTTCAGACGGCAGTCGCTCCCACAAAAGCCATGAGGAAGACCTGCGCCAGAGCCTCGTCCGACAATCAGTAGATGTACCGGCTTGCAGTCGAGGTCGGCTTGGGCTCCGGAGATCTTGGTGGGAAGCCCCAACAGAAGATTCCATAGAGAAGAAAATTTTATTATTTTTCAAATCTATTGGAGCGAGGATCGAGCCTATTACCACCAACTGGGTACTTTTTCTGACTCCACGCAACTATTGTTTTTTTTTTAAGTTTAATCAAACTGGGATTCTAACTTGTGACCCAATGTACACCAAAGATTTTACCGCTCCACCACCAAATTACGGTAAAATGGTTCTTCCTGCATAAGAATGGAACTCGTTAGTGAAGCTGACCAGATGATCCTTTTAACCACTGCACCATCCGTGCCATCTAAAGCAAATACCAGTGCTAAACATATTACATGATTATTAAAGCTCAGTTCTTAATAACTTCAGATAATTCAATCACCTCCTATTTCATTCCGTAAAATTTTTAGTTCCATATAGTAGTATAAAACTTTTAGTTATTTTCTTCTTTTCATTTAACTTATAAAACTCATAACCGTTATACAAATTATCTGTAAACAAGGACCATGCGAACCTAACGCATGGGTACACAAGGGGGGTCTTGCTACAATATAATATTCTAGCGGACTTCCATTACAAAAAAAAAAAAAAAAAAAATACCAGTGCTCATAATTAAATCTCTCCAATACGTTCAAAGAGATTCTTACGTGATGTTATAAAACCAGAGACAAAAGAAACTCTGCATATGAAGGATTAACAAAAACCACATCGCAAATTTAACGCTAAATATGCGTACGCACATGACTCACAGTCTACGAAGGGAGATTAATTTAAAAATATTCAAGTGCAGACAATATGAGTCATTTCAGTTTATTCATTTATCGTCTGTCGTCTAACAGTTTTATTCAAACCTATATTCATCATCATCATCTTAGCGTTGTTCCCAGTTTCATCAGAGGCTTTTACCTTGGAGCCCGGAGACCGCTTTCTCTTTCTCCGTCTTTTGATTTAGCTTAGTTTGTCTTTTATGGGAGGAACTGCCGTCTGATCTCCCAAATCAGAAAGAAAAGCCTGCGTCAGAGCGTCGTCCGTCACAGCACAGACGGGTTTAGTTTTAACGTGGCGAGATCTTCATATAATACTCATGACATCTTCGTGCCACACGTTTCGCGATACAGTAAGGATCAAACTAGCTCAAAAAGTAAATAATAAAAAATGTTTTTATCCGCTACTATGTAATTTACAGAGAAAAGCCCTCATTATCAAATACCTCACGCAACATGCAGTCTTAGAATTCTCTAGGTCCTACTAGTCTTAGTCGCAAGCCACTCTCTCTATACCGTTCCACATCGAACTCCTAGATCTAAATAGAGGTGGCCGGTACCACCGTCAGCTGCCGGCCACCTGTCTGGTTCATGTACGGATTTTAGGGCATTCACCTCACGATACAGCCTCTAGTGTGTAAAAACTTTTATTGTGAACCATTTTGAACTATAATCCGCTTTATAAGCTTTACAGATATTTAGAAATATATAGCTTGACTTGAGGTCTATTAAATCACCGATAAACTCCATTAATTTGTTTTTGTGATCAACCACACCCAAACTCCCTCTACGATGACGTGGGACCCGTGGAAAGTAACACTTGTATCTGTAACGAATTTAATCAGAAGTTACAGTAATGGGGGTGTTACAAATACCTATAAGAAGTCCAATTACCTCCTTAGATCCCTTATAGAATAGAATAACTGAATAAAACTGCACGTAACTTAAATATTGGTTAGGTTTATCAAACAGCAGACTACATTAAAATCGATGCAGGTATTTAAACATTACAAAAATCACACATTACTTCCAATAATTATCTATATCAATATCAATATTAGCATAAAATGACCGTATTTTTTACAAATACACTCATTAAACCCGTTAATGAAGGACACATTGGAGTGACACTGCTAAAATTGAGGTCTCTGTGTCAAAATACCGTAGATTTCGACAAAAACACCAGGTGCAAATCCAGATGGCAAATCCAGCTTGTTAACTGCAATGCAATGGATTTCGATGAAATATCGGTACCTATTACAGGTGTAATAACCTTCATTAGGTTGTAAATCGGCACGTGTCTAAGGAAAAGGTGGTCATTTGTTTCTGGCAAATAAATTTAAAAGCTTGAGCCATTATTGATTAGGAAACATGTGCGTATGCAAATGTGGTTGAGATACGAGAATGCTGTTCAAAAACGTTAAGGCATTCGGTGTTTTTGAGTTTGAGAAATTCTCTGATAACAATATCATTCTCTGGGGTATATGGGCTCCACCAAGTTCTTCAAGGCCCAAGCTAACTTCCCTACTAGCCGGTACACCTGTTGATTTAAGGATAAGGCTCTAGTTTTGGAGGCTTTCCTCTCGGGGTTGGAAGGTCAAACAAGTAAGAGAAAGAGTAGAAAAGCAGACCCCGGGCTCCTGTAGTTTTGGCAGTAACATGGATTAACGCTGGGATAAAAAAAAACAGACTCATTCTCCAGACATTCTATCAATCTTTCTCGGGTGCTTTCCGATATAACTGGAGACCAGGGAAAGACTTTTGTGTTTCCTTTCTTGCAGTCAGCAATTTCAAACTGTCATAATAGTGTTTTCAAGCTTGACACTAGCCTGGGCAGGTTCTCGACCCAACCTATCTTCTGGCTGACGTCTTATATATGTCAAATGGTTCATCATACTGTGAAATGAAACGGAAAACATATTAAAACCTAGCCCAGGCCAATCCTGCATCTTTGTTTATTGTATAAGAAAAAGTCATTATTAGACCTCTTAAGAACCTAATAGTTTTCTATGACCTTATTGAACATGTCTAATCCATGTATTCCTCCAGAAGGATCAACTGAAACAGACCATTTAAAACTAGCACAAGGGACTAAAAGTGAACGATTATTCCCAGCCCACTGGTGACTAATGGGAACAAAATTCCATGTGTTGCCAGTGATGACAAATGGTATAAGATATTCCTAGTCGTCACTTAGGTTAGATACTAACCTCCATAGTCTTTCATTGATTATCCAATTTAATTCCAATCTTAAATCCTTTAGTACAAGAATAACGTCAGGTAGCGATCAGCTGTGCGGCAGGTTGTTGCGTCTGTAGGTATCTTCAGGTAAAGGTGTGTGTGTAAGAGACAGATGCTGCGAACATCTGCCGCTGGCGCGTGCGCGTAGCGGAAAGGTTTTGATATTGGGAGAAAAATTTTGATACATAAAATGTAAATTTATATTAAAATGAGACACCAATGTGTCTCATTTTAATATAAATTTACACACACAATTGTCAGAAGCAGGCTCACGCTGATATTGCGATTAGAATTGATCCTAACCACTTCGCTACTAACGCTGTTTTTATGTACTTAGTACTTGATTTGTCTAGATAATCAACGACTAAGTCTATAATATTCTTACATACATCATTATAATAAATATCAAAATCATCATCATCTTATCGTTAGTCCCTGTTGCATCGAGGCTCTCACCTCGGAATCCAGGGTCCACTTCTTTGGTCTACTCCTCCTACCGGAGCTTAGCGGAGGTGGCATGGCTAATATGGCCATACATTTATTAACACACATTGTATTACCCACGTAACTGGGTGGTCGTCGCACCAGCGATAAAAATAATCTATAAAAGATTAATCAATACTTTATTGATTAACTAGTGGTAGAAATTTGATGACACATAAAAAAAAGAAAAAAAACTCCAGTGCAAAAATCAACAAAAATTCTTGAAAAGTTATTCGAGTTGCTCAAGTATCAAGATTGATTCGTTCTAGTTTTATATCGGTCAGCTGCCAGTGGGCCGCGCGCGCATCTCGCGTCTGCCTGTCTGTACGAGCAGCGAGTAGTGAGGCTGTAATCGCATGCAGTTTAAGACACAAACTGAAAGCGGCTAGTTTATGCACCTGGTGTTCAGGTCAACCTGGCTTTCACTTAAATTATCATTTATCGTTCCCTTGTTTTTAGGGATTTTCTTTAGAAAAGCCCTATTGCTATCGAGTTGTCGTCGACGTCGTCGTTGCCAATTTTCTGTCACGGTTTTGGGTATGAAGGAGATGAGCTATCGAGTTGCTGTTTTCGGTAATAGATTCGTGCTGGGGTGAACCATTGCAAGATAAAGAAAAAAAAATCCCTTGTATTCGGCTGAGCTCGTCTCAGGAATTCAACTTGTTTAGGGATTTTCTTTAGAAAAGCCCTATTGCTATCGAGTTGTCGTCGACGTCGTCGTTGCCAACTTTCTGTCACGGTTTTGGGTATGAAGGAGATGAGCTATCGAGTAGCTGTTTTCGGTAATAGATTCGTGCTGGGGTGAACCATTGCAAGATAAAGAAAAAAAAAATCTCTTGTATTCGGCTGAGCTCGTCTCAGGAATTCAACTTGTTTTTGTATGTTACTGAATTTTCCAAGGAACACATGGGCCCCGCAAAAATCTAGTAAACCATACCTGCTAGCCGATACATCTATTGATTACCGGATAAGGCTCTGTCGTAGGCTTTCCTCTTGGAGTTAGGAGGTCAGACAGCAGTCGCTTCCACAAAAGCCAAATACACAAAATCAAGGAGTAGGAGAGCGGACCCCGGGTTTGAAAGTATAAGGACTAACACTTTGATTATGATAAAATTTCGTGTTATTATAAAAAGAAAGATTTTATTATCTCCGCTCCGTTTTACGCATTGCACCAGCCGCAGATGAGTCAGACTCGTCGCCATTGACCGCGGAATATCTCGCTATAATTACGGGCGCATCTCGTGCGCGCGCGTCGCATGCTACCGTGTGTTACCGCAGTTATGTCAACGTTATTATGCGAATGCTTAATTATAACGGTTGCAACCATAGGTCATTGTTTCAGTTATATATCATCTTACTAATCACACGAATATTATAAACGCGAAAGTTTGTAGGTATGTAGCTATATGAGGTGAGTGTTGGGTAACCTCCTCGAGTGTCGCTCCGATTCCGATCCCGCTGCAGTCCTGGGGGAACGGAATCGGAGCGGCCGGTACACCCTGGGCGGCGGTCAATGGCTTCCCCTTACCCCTTCATAGGGTTGGCATTGATCGTCGGCCAATACCCAACGTGGCGGGAACACATCGCTCTCCGTACTCCTCTGCTTTCAGAGGAGACAGGATGAGCGATGCTGTTAGTGGTGAGATGGCCCAGGGTCAGCCGGGGTGCGAGGGATATTCTCTATGGGTAACCTTACACCCCGGCGTCTGAAGACCCGAGACGGCGTGCGGTTTTAGTCGGTGCAAGCCCGACATAACCGCCCCCGCTGGCCGGCGGGGGGGTATCCGAAGGGATTTCCGCACGATAAAAAAAAAAAAAAAAAAAGGTATGTAGCTATATAATGGATGTTTGTTACTCTCATAACAGAGATAGATTATGGTCTAGAATATGACATAGACTACTTTTCATCCCGAGCATAGGTTCCCATGGGTGGCGGGAACGGGATAAGAATTCCACACGGGTGGAGCCCGGGCAACAGCTAGTATTATACTCTTTCACGCAATAACGGCTGATCGGTTCTGGATGAAAGTTGGCATAGAGATAGTTTATAACCTGCAATAGCACTAAGACTTAGCTTACTCATTCCCAGGTTCCTGTCGATCGTGGGAACGGGATCAGTATTTCACGGGGGTGCGGACAATACCTTTTTATTCATGCATAACTTGGTTAGAATAGTGTTCAGCAGAGGTGGTCGTCTCTGATAGAAGAACAACTATCTTTCTTTCTTTATTGAAGTTGAAAGTGTGCGCGTATAAAGTATAGAAGTATAAAGCTAAAGTATGTCTCATACTGACTCAAACTAAGTCGATAGCTTAGTGGTTAAGGAGTAACCTAGTTAGCCTTACGAACGAGAGATCCTGGCTTCGAATCCTGGCCATTACACTACCGACGTGAACCCACTCCTTACACAAGCAATAGCAGGAAGGGTTAGCGGGAATACTAATAATTTCGGTTACTAAGTCTTTTTTTTCAGCTGAGCGAAGCGAAGCTCTTATACTTGGCTAAGCCGTTTGGTCGAGACTGTACTCCTCCGGAACCACAGTACCGATCTTGACCAAATTTGCCATGGTGATAGTGTGCCGCTGAGTGTTTAGAGGGGTCAACTGTTCAAATACAATGTACCATTGAGGACCATTAATCATCGAAAAACAGTTTCACGAGCGCGCGGCCTTAGCTATGCGCGCGACCGTAGTAAGATGCCTTATTTTTCAAGTAAGAGTCCTGCTCGCTCAGCTCAATTTATTTCAGTCGCACCCTGCGCTGAATTCCTAGTTTAAGTTTACCTTAACTTTAATTATCCTATTTACTAGCTGATGCTAGGAGGTCAGTTATCCTTTTTTGGTTATATCTCCGGTTCCTTAACCAATTGCAATCAAACATACGGCAGATTTTAAACCTGGTCAAGACCTCTCTAATAGAAAAACCGCATCAAAATCCGTTTAGTAGTTATTGCGTCCATTGCGAACAAGCCGAAAAACAGACAAATAGACAAGAATTCTAAAACAAAAGATTTTAGACTTCAGAATTCAAACCTAATTAAACATAACCCAAGTATTTTTTTTTTATATCTAATATGTATTCATATTTAAAATTTGATCCTCTTTTGTCAGATGAGTATCATGGTTATTGGTGATGTACCAAGATCTTTGCAGCCGAAGCCAACCTCAACTTAGAGCCGTTACACTGATTACAGATTTATGGACGAGGCTCCAGTACAGGTTTTTCTCTTGGGGTAGGGGTCAGACGGTAATCGCTTCATTAAAAACCAAGAAAACTCAAATCAAGAAAAAAGTACGAGAACGGACCTCGGGCTCCAAAGTACAAGTATTGGATGCAGCCGAGACTAACGCTGTGATAATGGATAATTCTTAGTAGTTCCTTTGAAGGAACTACATACTACCGGAACTAACGATAAATCCTACCAATATTATAAACGCGAAAGTTTGTAAGTAGGATGGATGGATGTTTGTTACTCTTACACGCAAAAACGGCTGAACGGATCTGACTGAAATTTGGCACAGGGATATATTATAATCCGGAATAACACACAGGGTACTTTTATCCCGGGAATAGGTTCCCATGGGTAGCGGAAACGTAATCAGAATTCTACGCGGGCGGAGCCGCGGGCAACAGCTAGTTAATTTATAATAATGGCGTCGGCTAACGGTGGAATTACCTTATTCCTTTTACCAGTACTGAATTAGAGCTCCTGGGAAGTTGATAGGATAGTCCTGAAACATTCCAACGACATCTCTGGTGTTGAATCATCGTCATCCCAGCCCCAATGCCGGTTGCATCCGAGGCTTGCTTTAGCTTCGAATATAGATCACTAGATTTGATTTCGAAGCCAAATCGGGTTACACTTAAAAGCAGGGTAAATTGAAAAATAAGAGGACGTCTCAATTAATGATGGGAAGTGACAAAAAAGTCGATCAGGCGACATCCTGTGGCTCGTGTTATCACAAAAACTGAGTTCTGCCTCATTGCACCACTCTAGGATCTATGCTTTTAATTACTTCAACAAACCTTTTTCCAAATTCATCCGTGAAAGATAAAGTGCCTTTTGATTAGATGATCTGTTGGGTAAGTTGGTGTTCTTATTATGGAGTCTGGAAATTGGTCTCATAGACGACAATAAACTGTATGCTTAAATAAAGAAATCAGTTCTACCCGATTTTGCCTACATTCCACCTGTTTATTTTTTTTGGAATCACCTATTTAAGCGGAGGGTAGAACTGCCCCTCATCCTGGCAGAAGCCAGCGAAGCTAAAATCGTTTTCGAATATAAATATCTAAGCAGAGGGAGATGAGGTGCCATAATTTACCACGGTTTCTATAAACTTCTTCCCTGGGTAAGCCCGAGCTGCCAGCAACATGCTCCCGTGATATAACATATCCCGTAATAGGGTTATAGTCCATGTGATTCCGAGTTCCAACGTAACCTCCTAAAATGGGACTGTGACATGTATGAACATGTTGGAGGTGTTTTTGGGGCTCCACCAAGTTCTTCGGGGCCCAAGCCAAGCACACCTGCAAACCGGTACACCTGCTGATTGATGGACGAGATTACCTCGCGGGATTGGTAGATCAGACAGCAGTATAAACCAAACCAAAAGGAGGCAAAGAGTAGGTAAGCAGATCTTGACCTCCAAGGTGAAACCGACGGATTCAACTGGGAGGACCTTTGAGATGCTGATGATGATCATAAAACATAACAACATAACATAACTTCACGCCTGTATCCCCGAATGGGAAGGCAGAGGTGTATTACACACCCACGATTCGCCAGTTATGTTAAAGTCCCAATGTAATAGGGGGCGAGCCTATTGCCATCTACCGGGCACATTATTAAGCAAGCAATAATTAACATTTATTAATGCACACATAACTACGAAAAGTCAGAGGTTTGTGCCCGGGGCGACTGGGGATCGAACTCGAGACCTCGTCTTAGCAGTCCGTTACGTACGCCATGATGATCATACCTTTTTTTTTCGTGCGGAAATCCTTTCGGATACCCCCCCGCGTGCCAGCGGGGGTGGTTATGTAGGGCTTGAACCGACTAAAACCGCACGCCGTCTCGGGTCTACAGACGCCGGGGTGTAAGGTTGCCCATAGAGCATATCCCTCGCACCCCGACTGTACCCTCGCACCCCGACTGATGATGATCATACCTGGTTGTTAATCTGCGAAAGGACTTTTATAACGCAATGCAGAAGCAGTATTGTATTAAAAATACTGTGTTCCCTGAAAAGCAACTGCTAAGTTGAAAATGTATTGAACTTATTAATATCGATTTTCTGTTTCTTCGAACCAGGTGGCCTTTCACCTCTTATAATTGTGTCTGACCGCATCGAACGGTCCACAATTCGGCAGCTATCTGTTCGTCGTAGGAGAACAATGTGACGCGACAAAAAACTAGAGAAATTAACGGAACAATATAAAAAAGTTCACAACAGATGCTGACAAAGGCTGTACAGGTAGATACTTAAGTCTCATTGATTATTTTGGGAATTTAAGAATTTGATTTAATTTAATTTAATTTTTATTTTTGGTGATTTTTAGTTATAATTATTTTAACTAATAATCTATACTTCTGTTATAAAGAGAGAGGCTGAATCTTGTGAGTTAGTTTATATATTTAGTGTAATCATCGGAACCACTGTGGGTACTTATTGTAAAAATTCTTTCACCATTTGAATGATACATTATTCCCGATGGCCATATAATGTGTAAATTACGATGGCTTGAGTGAAAAAAAAAACTCATATTCACACAAGAAACTCGCACTACAGTCGGGTTATATTCCGACATAACCACTTCACCGGCTAGCCTCGGGGAAGTACCTTTTTTTTCATGCGTAAATCCCCCCCGCCAGCCAGCAGGGGTGGTTATGCCGGACTCGAACCGACCAAAACTGCATGCCGTCTCGGGTTCAAAGACGCCGGGGTGTGTTACTCGTTTTCCATTCGTTAAAAACAGTAATCAGAAGTTACCACTAGTGATCTTGGTCCATTAATAATAATAATAATAAATAATAAATAAATATTGTAGGACAAAGTACACAACGCCATCTAGACCCAAACTAAGCAGAGCTTGTCATATGGGTTCTAGAATGCGGATAAACATACTTATATACTTTTTTTTTGTAAATGAATACATATTATATATAGAAACACCCAGACCAGCGCAAATATACATTTTTGCACTGAGCGGGAATCGAACCCGCGACTTCAGGCTTAGCAGTCGAACGCACTACCACCACGCCACAGAGGTCGTCATAATAGTCGGAGTCACTCCTCTCTCCTATTGGGGTAGGCAGAAATAACAGTTTTCAGCTACGATCCTGGTATACGGCCGTCGCTTCTTCTACTTTCATAATTATTTTCATACATGCACGCCGGTTGCATGTACTCTTCACCTGACCTTTCCTTGAAATGGGAATATGAAATTAACCGCATAAGAAACCTTTTTTTCCTTCAAGAAAGTTGTACCCTAATATCACTTTATTTCTCGCTAGTACCGGATATTATCCGATGTCGGCACGAGCTACGAACCGGTAAAAAGCGTTCGATTGTTCCATCCATCTATTGAAAGGCGGAGACGAACCATTGGGTGTCAACGGTTTTATCACCTCTTAACGTCTAATCATTGTAGAGGATTTAACTACAAAAGCATATTTTTTGTTTCATTTCGAAGTCAATTAAGACTTCAAATAACAAGGAAATTATCAATTTGGCAAGTATTTATGTAATTTTATTGGAACTGTCTGTAGACCCGACATAACCGCCCCCGCTGGCACGCGGGGGGGTATCCGAAGGGATTTCCGCACGAAAAAAAAAAAAAAAAAAAAAAAAAAAAAAAAAAAGGTACCTACTCATTATCATCGACTTGCCCTTGGTCGGCGCATCATATCATTTCCTTCCATACATTCCTGTCAGATGTCATCTCCTCAGACACACCTTCCTTGCCAATCCTTAACGCATTCCAGCCATCTTTTCTTTTGCCTACCTCTTTGATTTGTACTCTATTAAACAAATAAAATAAAATGCGAGCGATATTCAGGGTGCGAGGGATATGCTCTATGGGCAACCTTATACCCCAGCGTCTGAATACCCGAGACGGCGTGCGGTTTTAGTCGGTTCAAGCCCGACATAACCACCCCCGCTGACCGGCGGAGGGGTATTCGTAGGGATTTGCGCACGAAAAAAAAAGATATGTATCAATTATTTAAAAAAAACCGGTTGAAGGTCGTGAAACCCGGTCCTGTGAGATTGATGCAACCACTAGCACCAACCCCAAAGGAATAGTAAGATTGTTCAACAAGGGACTAAAACAAGCCATAATGACACGAGATGTTTTAGTAGTGTTTAATAGTTCGAGTGTCATTATGGTTGTTTCGTCCCACGTTAAACACTCTACTTTTCACTTTGAATACGAGGAAAAAAACAACGTTCTATACAAAATTATAATATTTATAATAACAAAGTTTCTTAAAATTACGTAGGTATTAATCGTTAATCTAACCTAAGAAAAGTTAAAAGTGCAATTTGTACATTTATTTACATTTAAATGTATGGTTTTCCCCGGTATGACGATAATGACATATTTGGTCCGTAATTTATTAAGTTGCACAATTAATTGGTGTAGGTAATTGGTGATTACAACGCAAGCTTAATACGAATAATCTATTCAAAATTCAAATTGAAAAGAAATTTGTCCCGCGGTTTTTTTTTGTTGACGTACGCTTTAAATGATTGCATATTTAGCCAACAGATTCAAACTTGAAAAATAATTTAAAACTAATTGGAAATGCATAAAAAAAAAAATTTATCTTTAATACTTACATAATAATTAATTAAATTAATATCATTAATCGTGTTTCACGAAATTAAATGGGTTTTTTAGATTTTTTCAAATGTCATTTTGAGGTTATTTCTATACACAATCGCTAAAAAGGTGATAATCCTCCCATTCACAAACACCGTGATTGGCTGTTTAGGAGTTTTCAAAGTAAATTAAAAAAAAAATACTTTAGTCCCTAGAGATTAATAAGGAACTTTAGTCCCGATATGCAGAGACTAAAGTAACATTTTAAGGGCATGAGAAGTGAAAATTGTATTGTGGGCCCCTCGTTTATTTACTTAGGCACCTATTATGAAGTCCATTGTTTTTTTTTAATTACGTTTATTTCAAATACTTACCTACTGTTATGTTTTTTCATCCTGGTTGCCTCTGAAGGTTCCACTTTAGGGCCCGGGCTTCGCTTTCCTGGTCCTGCTTATTCGGCACTAGCTGATGCCCACGGCTCCGCCCGCGCGGAGGTCGGTTATCGTTTTTTGGTCATATATCCGGTTCTACTTCACCAGTTGCAATCAAACATACGGCAGATTTTAAGTCTGACCAAGGCTTTCTAATAGAAAAAACCTAATCAAAATTCGTTCAGTAGTTTTTACATCCATCGTGAACAAACAGACAAACAGAAAAAATTGTGTTCAGAATCGATCATTCAACATATAGTATAGATAGATATTGGCTCTGACCCTCTGCTGGCTTGGCTTTTATAGGAGTGACCGCCTGACTGCCCTCTGACCTCTTAACTCCGAAAGGAAAGCCTAGTCTTGTTCGCTAGGTGGCAATGAGGTTGGCTTGGATTTCGATAGGGCTCTGTAAACCTCGTCGCTCTGGCGCAAGTCCCAAAGCCTCTCGGGGTTAAACGGTCAAACGTCAGTCCGAACACGAATCTTGATTCCATCCAAAGCTTAGTCCGCGAGGCCTAATCTTCCTTTCCGAAATTTCATTTACGGAAGACACTGATGACGGTAAAACTAACTTATAACGTACAAAGTAAACACAAATATTTTTTTAAGTACGTTCTCTAAAGGCACAGAGTGGTACTTAATCATGTAATACATGAAGACACCTGCCGAACACACCGCTACTTAACGACAGTACAGAACAAAGGAGAAAACATATCAGCTACCTACTGAAAATTATCAATTCCGAGGTTATATTATTTAAGAGAGACATTGCAATACAATTATTTAACCAAACTTATGAGTACCAGACGTTGTACATATATTATCGATGAATACAGGATGTGTAGATTTTATAAATTTAAATCGGAAAGGCAACATCCAGGATGGGGAAGTATAAGAGAATTTCGGCTATACAGAACGAGCCCAGGTAGCTATATCGCTCAGCAAGGGACTGTTCGCGGGTTCAAGTCAAAATTCCATGTAAGTAGGTATATATTTTGTTAATTTTGATACACTTAACACCGTACCGTACCTTTTTTAGGGTTCCGTAACTCAAAAGGAAAAAACGGAACCCTTATAGGATCACTTCGTTGTCCGTCCGTCCGTCCGTCTGTCAATACCGTTTTTCTCAGAAATACGTGGACGTATCTAACTGAAATTTATATCTAATACTCAGGTCTACTTTCCCTTGGAGCTGTGAAAAAATCAAACTTCTAAGTCAAAGCAATCAAAAGATACAGCCGTATTTCCGCAAATTTTCGAAACTCGCTCGGGAATTAAAACCTACAGGGTACTTCCCGTGAACTTAGAATCTTGAAATTTCGTGCGAAGTAATGTCTTATAGTACAGATAAAGGAAAATTTGCGAAAACCGTAAATTTTTAGTTACATCACATAATAAAAAAATATTTTTGAAAATTTTAAAGTTTCTACTTTTCTCATGAAAGAGGTATTAAATTGAAATTCATATCAAATACACCTACAGGTTTGTACGGAACCCTCGGTGTGCGAGTCCGACTCGCACTTGGCCGGTTTTTTTTTTAGTGTCATCATCATCACAGCTCTAGTACTAGTTACTTGGAATGTTCCAAAGCTTCCGCTTTGAAGCTCTTCTACTCTTTCTCTCGATTTGGCTTATCTTAGCTTTTAAGAGAGCGACTGCCATCATTCTGACCCCGCAAGCTCGGGAGCAAAGCCTGCCCCATAGCCTGGTCGGTTATAAATAAGTGTACTGGTTAGCAGTTGATGTTGACTTGGGGCCCGAAGATCTCTGAGAATGTATTAATTAATTTAGGTATGATTTAAGCTGGTGGTGGCAGGTGAGGCCGCCTGTCACCCCAGCAGAAGCAGGCTGGGACGGTGGGGCGACTAGCGCCCCTCCCCCAAACCAGGGCAAGACGGGGACACCGTGGTTGCCAAACCCGAGGGGGCCATCTCGAAACCGGAGATTGCCCAGGGTCAGTCGGGGTGCGAGAATTACGCTCTATGGGCAACCTTACACCCTGGCGTCTGAAGACCCGAGACGGCGTGCGGTTTTAGTCGGTTCAAGCCCGATATAACCGCCCCCACTGGCCGGCGAGGTATCCGAGGGGATTTCCACACGACAAAAAAAAAGTTATGATTAAGGCTTTAAAATTACTATAATTAAATAATAGTTAGTCTCTATTTTTTAAGAATACAGGGCGTCGTTCCACGTCATTTACTGCTTCAACTGTGCTGTCAATATGATTCTACAATAATTAAAACCGTAACTGTTGTCTTAACAAAAAAACTTCTACATAAATAAAAGTGACCATGAGTTCTATTTGCTTTTCAAATTGCAAACCTTCCACAGTTGATGACACTGTAACAACATTTAGCAAGTTTTGACCTTGTACATACCTTGTACCTTAAATACAACTATTAATTAGGAAAAATTATAATAATTAGGAGATTAGGAAATTTAATTACGAAATTTTAATTTAACATTTTTATAACTGTATCTCTGAAGAGGCAGGCAGGCCCACAATTCACCAATTATGTCGGCTTCCGTAATAGGGTGAGCCCTTAACCGCCAAAGGGCAATTTTTTTTTTAATAAAATAAATCTAATAAGTACATAATATTCCCCCTCACACTTCCAGCTAAGCTAAATTGCTTGTGTTAGAAGTATGTTCATGTCAGTAGTGTAATGGCCAGAATTCAAAACCGGGAATACTAGATCGTAAGGCCGGCTCCTTAACCAGGAAAAATTTCCTTGCTTTGCTTGTATACTTTTGCTCAACTTACCTAGGGCATAACCCCCGATTTAACTGCCTAACCGAGGATCTCTTGTACAGCAAGGTTTAGGTACATATAAATTATAAAATACCTATGTCATAATTTTATTTTATCTATTTTTTATGATAATTATTTCTGAATTATATCCTAGTAAGTACACTAATCAAAACACTAATCTTCAAACAAATAATTAGCTTATAAATGAACAACCTGTGTATACGTACGTACATCTGTCAGGACAGTAAGGACACTTTCACTTGTTAACTTAACAAGTACATGAATTCGAATGATTCGAATCCAGTTTGGTCACCAGTTTTTTTCTTAAATAAAATTATGTAACATTTAACACTGAGAAAAGTGACAATAATGACAAGATGGCATTTAATTCTCGATATTTACTCAAACACTCATGCAAAGTAAATATACACACACTGACAAGTCTCTCTTTTTAGAGGACACAGAGGCAGGTAAGGGGTCTTGGCCACCCTAGCCTTATAGAACCTATCGCCCGTGCCCCCTCCCTTAGCTCATCATTTAGGTACCTATATACTGGGGTGTGTGTTGGGTAACCTCCTCGAGTGTCGCTCCGATTCCGATCCCGCTGCAGTCCGGGGGGAACGGAATCGGAGCGGCCGGTACACCCTGGGCGGCGGTCAATGGCTTCCCCTTCACTCCTTCATAGGGTTGGCATTGATCGTCAGCCAATACCCAACGTGGCGGGAACACTTCGCTCTCCGTACTCCTCTGCTTTCAGAGGAGACAGGATGAGCGATGCTGTTAGTGGTGAGATGGCCCAGGGTCAGTCGAGGTGCGAGGGATATGCTCTATGGGTAACCTTACACCCCGGCGTCTGAAGACCCGAGACGGCGTGCGGTTTTAGTCGGTGCAAGCCCGACATAACCGCCCCCGCTGGCCGGCGGGGGGGTATCCGAAGGGATTTCCGCACGATAATTAAAAAGGTACCTATATACTTAGACATCCTATACTTCCTATCCTACACATATAATTAATGAGAAAGTGTGTGAAAATGTTTAGTTACTTATCATTTATTTACCACTTATTTATCATTTATACCTATATTTTATAAGACAGATCTGTACAATATAATCACTTCAAAATAAAAGTTACAAATAAAATCCTAATTAGCACCTAAAAATATAAAAATGCCAAACCAAACGTAATACCAAAAACAGTATTCTGCCATTGCTCTTACAGAACATAAAATATTTAGAAGAATAAAATCGTAAAGACCTATTTTTGAAGACGTAGCACAGTTACATCATTTTGAATAGAAGACAAAAAATCGGTTACTTGTATATAATAATTAGGCAAGTCTATAGAACATATTCAGTCCTATCTGCTTATTTATCATCTTTATTATATATCGTATAAGACAGATCTGTTGTTCAATATACCTAATCATTGTTCTACAAGTCTAAATATTATGAAGGCCGTTTTATTCACAGAATCGAATCAAATATAACAAACGTGCCAATCACAACGGGTTAAATCACAAACAATAACAAAATACGACTGAGATAACAAGCAAAACTTTACATACTGTATATATAAGTGTCGTCGGTCCCCATCTAGTGGGACGAGATGCTGTGCTCGCGTCACGCCCCGTCTTTGAGATCAACCAATCACAGCTCGCGATCTCTGATTACGCACGGTAGGTACGTTTTTGTACCTACAGATCGAGAAGATGTTTGAGGGGTTAAGTTTAGGTATTCTCTAAATGTGGGGTGAATTTATTAGGGTGGGAAATTGTCGTTATTTTTCTTCACTTGTCTGTAAATAAAAGTGTTGACTATTTAAATATATGTATTAGATGTTAGGATCGTTTTATTGTTTAATAGATATTATATTACATACCTACGATTTACATAAATAGATAGGTACAGTAACCAGCTTTTGATTTGGCACGTCGTCGTCGTCGGTAAGAAGAGTGAGAGTTCGGCTAAGATCGACTTAATTCGGTTTTGTAGAGTGTTCTCTTTATCGCACATCAGATTGACAGTTGATTTGGTTCTTTTATAGAGCAGTAAGTAGTTAATAAAATAAATACATAAATACTACATACTACTACTGGCTGCAGACATTCGACATGTAGACCCATAAGTAAGCATAGCTTAACTAGCTTGTGTTATGGGTTCTAGAATGCGGATAAACATACTTAGATACTACGATATTTTTTTGTAAATACATACATATTATATATAGAAACACCCAGACCAATGCAAATAGATAAATTCATACCAATATTTTGCACTGTGTGAGAATCGAACCCGCGACTTCCGACTTAGCAGTCGAACGCACTACCGCTACGCTACAGAGGTCGTCTTCACTACTACAGAGTTACCTAAAATTATTTGTGTTTATACAATATTAAAGCTACAACTTTTTTTTTTTTTTTTTTTATATACCTTTGAAAACATGCCGTAGACAGTAAACATACGCACGTTGTGCGATACAAAAATATTGACAAAATCGAAGCAAGACAATCTTAGTCGGACTCTCTCTCTCTACTTCTTGACACGTATATGTGCCAAATCAAAGGCTTAGTATCAGTAGTCCGATTAAATAGTCCGATGATCGAACTACTGAGACTTTTTCGGCTCAGTAGTCCTCATCTCAGCTATCAGCTCATACGTAAAAATCAGAACTAAATTAAGGTCCCTTTTTAATTCATTTAGGGTGAGCTACATTTTTTAATCTAGGTACCTTTAGCTTGGGGTGTGTGTTGGGTAACCTCCTCGAGTGTCGCTCCGATTCCGATCCCGCTGCAGTCCGGGGGGAACGGAATCGGAGCGGCCGGTACACCCTGGGCGGCGGTCAATGGCTTCCCCTTCACCCCTTCATAGGGTTGGCATTGATCGTCGGCCAATACCCAACGTGGCGGGAACACATCGCTCTCCGTACTCCTCTGCTTTCAGAGGAGACAGGATGAGCGATGCTGTTAGTGGTGAGATGGCCCAGGGTCAGCCGGGGTGCGAGGGATATGCTCTATGGGTAACCTTACACCCCGGCGTCTGAAGACCCGAGACGGCGTGCGGTTTTAGTCGGTGCAAGCCCGACATAACCACCCCTGCTGGCCGGCGGGGGGGTATCCGAAGGGATTTCCGCACGATAAAAAAAAAAAAAAAAAAAGGGTACCTTTAGCTTCTGATTACTGACAAATAGCCGCCGGGACAAGCTAGCTAATATGCATACACTCAAGGTATACACGTCCACTACTTTATCCCATACATTTATCCTTGTAAAAATAAGTGAGTTCTGGCGACATACAGTGGGATCTTACTCTACTAAAACTAGTTTGACTGTGGTGTAAGTAGTGCCATCTATTGTATTATTGAAATACGACTACTGCTAGGACCTACTAGATGGCGTCCTATATTTAAATTTTAAAAATCTTTTAATTATAATAATAAATAATTGTTTTTATAAAGATGCGCTTGGACTAAAATATTCAAGAACGTTTAATTACACTGATTTCTAGATTAAATTATAATACAGCTGTTTCTTATTTCGTTTCTCGACAAATGTACCTAAATATTTAAAAAAATATATATGTGAGATCTTTCTTTAGGCTTTCTGTCTTTCTATAACATAACATAACATAAACTCACGCCTATATCCCCGAAGGGGTAGGCAGAGGTGCTAGCACCCACATTTCGCCAGTTTATGTTTAGGTCCCAATGTAATAGGTGGCGAGCCTATTGCCATTAACCGGGCACTTATAAACCTGCGATAAATACACACATAACTTCGAAAAGTATCGAAAAGTCATTGGTGTGTGCCATGGTAAAACCTGGGATCGAACCCGAGACCTCGTCTCAGCAGTCCATTACCCATACCACTAGGCTACCGCGGTTTTTTTCAATGTAAACAATAAAACATCTCTTCAAAGTAATTATGTTATCATAACAAACCAGATTTGGTTAACGTAGTCCTGCCATCTGTGTGCCACTTTATAAAATACTAAGTAACCGCTATTCAACAGTAGAGAGCACCACACGCAAACCATTTATAAGTCATTACTACTATCCACCCACCACTAGATGGCGAATGGATTTTCAGTTTTAACTCTTATTACTTTATAGTTTGTATAAAAGGGAAAATTAGGTAAATATATATTTTCATATAAGTATATAGTCTATTTAATCATTTCAAAGAAGGGACCTTGAATCAGTGCTTATACGGTTTTTATGGGAGCGAACTGCGAATGCTGTCTGACCCACATTACACGATATCCATAGGGCGCTCCCTAAATAGGAGACCCAAAAGTGCGCACTTACCTGGAATAAACACTCTGGGCAAGTGGAGAATCCTTGTCACAGGCTTTATCCGATAACTCTTGAGAGGTTCAGTCTGCTTATGTTAAGGTGATTTTAAGGTGGTTTCATTGACCTTTCAGACCAGCGTTTATAGAGGAAGAATGAATGTCGTTCAACACCCAACGATTATTGACTAATTTTCTAAGGAGCTTGAAACAGAGCTCGTTTTGCCAAACTTGAATAAAAGTAAACAGATATTTTTAATTGACTAAAAATAACAAATCTTAATTACCCAAAAATAACATATTTTAAATTAAAAAAATAACTTTACAATCCATACTTATAGGTACCTAGTAAATAGATGTAGGTTAAATTTAAGTAACTTATCTAATTCTACGGTTGAAAGGTGAATACGTGCAAGAGACATCGATGGTTCACAGGAAAATCACAAAAAAATTGTTACGAGAAATTGTCACGATCGCATTGCATCGATAAATCGTAAGTGCGAGTGACAGTTGTGTGAAAACTATAACGTTGTTAGATTTTTTCAAACACATACACTTCGATTAATTGGTGCAGTTTAATTTAAACGGTACAGTGCGATCGTAACAACTTTTCGTAGTGTGTCTTTCAAAAGTTGACGTCGCGTCACACCCTTTTGCCTTTCAACTGACGATATCAATTATTAAAATGTGACAGAATATTATTTGCATAAAACAGGATATTACTTTTCCAATAAATCATTATTCATTATCATTGTTATCCATAAAATCAATAAATTTATAAAAGATATCCAGTACAGCTCTTTTTGCATAATAATATATGATTTCATCATCTCCACGGGTTAAATTTTCCAAAGTATAAAAACTGTCTTCAGGATCTTCACAATCGTAACATGGGTATGATGGGGTGTGATGGGGATGTTTCTGATGTTTTATATGTTTACTGCAAGCGACGTCGAAACAAACAACAATCAAAGCTAGCAGCAGAACTTTTCTCATCTTGAGTTTGTTGTAATCAACGGAATACACTGAATTAACGGAATCAACGGAATTGATGGATTTACTGAATATTAATCTTTATAAAAACACGTTCGACAGTAATATGTTGCATCGTGTTACAGTAGTTGATTTATATACGAATATTGCGACAATTGAAATTTGAAATATGCGTTAGATACCGATAAGTTTTTATGACAAACTATCTACAACAAATATTAGGTGCTTAATAAAAGTTTTATGTCTACATAACTATTTGCCCTGGCTAAGTGGAGTTGATATCGTTTACCACTTGCAGTAGTGAATACACCCACTCGTGTAGGATCCAAACTTGTTTTGGCTTATATTAAGCCGTCAACTTACTAGTTCTATAGGAACTTGGTTTCGCGACTGATGCGCCGTTAAATATTCTATGACATACTTATTACAGAGCGCTGGCGCTGTGTAGACACAAATTAAGCATAGCCTGTAATATGGGTTCTAGATTTTATTTTGTAAATACATATATAATAACTAAATAGTAAGTTTAAACAGAAACACCTTTAATAAAGCAAATGGATATATTCATGCATACTAATATTTGGAATTGAACCTGCAACGTCGACGGCTCTACTTTCCCACCACACACACAGCTAGTGATAGCCATAGTCACAACTTTTACTTTACAAGACTTGACTCTAGTGTACAATATGTAACGGAATCTGTGTCCGATAAGTGGTACGTGTATATAGGTATCAATATTAGGCTGTTCTTTTCAAGTTATCCTTTTTAGAAATTAAGTTAAAAAACAACCCACAAAAACTTCAATAAAATGAGGAAATTTATAATATATGGCAACTCACGAGGGCTTGACAGCGTAGGTAGTAGTGTAAATAGAATTGAATATTATGACCTTGTCCTTAAAGTAAAATTATAGCATAAAAATATAATAAATTAATATTCTTGAATTATATGATTGCAAATAAAATGTCAACGGTGAAAAAAGGGATTTATCATTGGAAGTTGGGGGATATCGCCCTTGCCAGAATATGTAAAAAAGTTTATGCTAATGTCCGTGTTGTTAAAAATGATGAGGGACTGTTTTACGACAAAAAAGGTATTTTGTATGCCAAATACAGTAGTTTGTCAACTTTTTAACAGGTAATTATAGAAATTTGCCAGCGTTGTGCTCTCTTATATATTTTCTTATTATTTTTTATGTAGTAACCAGTGTATAGCTAATGAAAGTTTTGTAAATATGACAAAATATTTACCTACTTTAAAATTGTTATACAATAAAATGATTTCAATATTATATACTTCGCTAATGTTTACTTGGAGTTAAGTTAAATTTAAAATTATAAGTAGGTAGAGAAGTATGTAGTTAGTGCTTATTTAGAGTATTTATACATATGTAGTTATCAGAAATTACCACTTAGTTATTTAGAGAACTAAGTCATTTCTTGGTATTGCAATATCAAAATTATTATGCTTTTTTTCTTGATTGGTAGTTTCTAGCCCATCCAGCTGATTTCTTTTATTCAGTGAAATGCACCTACTTAATAGAGAAGTCATTTAAAACCATTTTTTTTAATTCAGTCCTAGGAATGTCAGGCAATGAAGATGGCTCTATAATGGTCACAAAGGAGTTGTGCTACTATGTGGAAACATGTAAAACTAAGAACAGGTTCTGGCTACCTTATACCAGCATGCACCTGGCTGAACGATCTAGACCATTCTATGGGCCAGCTGATAAAGCTCCAAAATTATCACCTCCTAAAACTTCTGCAGTACCGAGAAAGGTAAGTGATTGAATATACTATATTCAAATCACTCTTCACCACAGATTCAATCGAGATACAAGCCAATTCAATGCAGATTTCTTATTGTTATTTTATTGTTGGGCTCTATCTGGCTCAATTAAATGCATCCGACCCAAGCTAATCTCACCTGCAAGCTGGGACACCTGCTGATTGATGGTGATGATGGTCCAGGTTCTGGCATAGGCTTTCCTCTCAGGGTTAGGATGTTAGATGGCATTCACAAATTAAGGAGTACAACTGCTAGCATTTGATTCATCCATCCCTTATGGTGTTCAATAATGACACTATACATTATAGCAATACTATAGTCTACTAAATTATTTCACAGAGAAAAATCAAAGAAGATCTCACGGTACCACTGGACGTTAAAATCTCAAAGCTAAGAGAACCAGACTTAAATGCAACATATGACATACGTCATACACCTTTAAAGCAAGGCCGATATGAAAATGCCTTCAAAGAATTCATCCGTAGAGGAAAGGAGATGATTTTCGACCAATACTATGCTTTTCTACAAACCGATGTACTAAGCAATAGAGATACATTAGATTACTTAATGAATATAGATGCGAGTACGGAGGATAAGTTTGAGATGGTTATAAAGAACTTTGTGTCGGAGAAGGAAATTGAAAATTACTTGCATCAGTGTTGGAGATACAATTATCTTCACAAACAAACTGGTAGCGGTTATCATTGTAATAATGATAATGGGTCTGACAGTTCTGTAAGTACCTTTTTTTTTTTTTTTTATCTTGCGGAAATCCCTTCGGATACCCCCCCGCCGGCGAGCGGGGGCGGTTATGTCAGGCTTGCACCGACTAAAACCGCACGCCGTCTCTGGTCTTCAGACGCCGGGGTTAAGGTTTGCATAGAGCATATCCCTCGCACCCCGGCTGACCCTGGGCCATCTCACCACTAACAGCATCGCTCATCCTGTCTCCTCTGAAAGCAGAGGAGTACGGAGAGCGATGTGTTCCCGCCACGTTGGGTATTGGCCGACGATCAATGCCAACCCTATGAAGGGGTGAAGGGGAAGCCATTGACCGCCGCCCAGGGTGTACCGGCCGCTCCGATTCCGTTCCCCCCGGACTGCAGCGGGATCGGAATCGGAGCGACACTCGAGGAGGTTACCCAACACACACCCCAGTTCTGTAAGTACCTATTATTTATGATTTTAAAAACTAATATTCGGGACATAGAGACTTTCCGGGCCCAAGCCAGGCCTAGCTACTAGCCTGCTGATTAACAGACGAGGCTCGGCCCAAGCCAGGCCTAGCTACTAGCCTGCTGATTAACAGACGAGGCTCTGATGCAGGCTTAATCCTCTCTGGTTTAGGGGATCAGACAGCATCACTCCCATAAAAGCAATACCAAAAGAGGAGTCAGCAGACTCTAAGGTACTAGGTGCAAGATTCCAGATGCAACCGGAACAACTCTATGATGATTTTTATTACATTGCCACATACTTAACTGTGCTTATATTGAAATACTTAATAGGGAATTTTTGCATTAAAACGTAATTATTGATAACATTTCAGAAATTTTCATTTTATATCTTTTAGTCATTACAAAGAATGCGTGAACAATAATTTTATTGCATTGATTGTTACATGAATTACGTAGTTCCGAGGGACCCGTGATGCCGTCTGGGTAACACGTGTAGCAGGTATTCAGGGTCAATCATAACTTATGTAATGACAATGACTCCTTTATATGTATACGTACTACTAGACTGGCTATATAGGAACAAAAAAATTGATATGCCATTAATTGTATGCCTATACAGGGGGCCAAGACAAAGTCACATTTTAATGGCTATAACACCAGTGGAAACGTCTAAAATTTATGGGAGTGACATTATTTGTTACACATGTTAACAAATAATGTCGCCTCCAATACATTTCAAACTTTTCCACTGGTGTTATAGCCATTAGAATGTGACTTGGTCTAGGCGCCAAAATTCATTAGCACATTTATCTAGTCTATACCTTTTTTTTATTTGCAGAATTCCACACCACCAGTGAAACCTCTCGTGACAATACATGCTACTTGGTGCTTAGTATGCGGCAAGGGTGTGAGGCTAAAGGAATGTCCAAATTGCCCCTCTTCATTCCACATGGCCTGCAGAAGAGAATGGCTTATTTCGATATTACGTAAGTTATCCAATTTATTATTTATTTCTCTCACAATGGGTATATATACAAGTATGATAGGATACTTAGGTCTGATCATAACTGATATTACTTATAACATAAAACGCATTGTAAGAGCTGGTGCCTATTATGGGTCTAAAAGACCTGTGTTACAAGTCACCAGGCCCCACGTTGCAGTTGCGGATAGCATGACATAATTGAATACACTTATTTATGCAATTATAACAATAAGTAAGAGAGAGCAAGCAGGTAAAATAAAATACGCTTAGAAAAGGTACAATAATAAAAATGGTTAAAATAAAATAAAATAAAACCTTTAAAAAAATGCAGACGTAAACAGGAGTGTGTTATGCGTGTAGTGGTAAGGGCGTGTGTGTGTAGTAGTGTGAGTATGAGAAGTGAGGTTATTAGTGTTAGCGCTGATCATAACAGTACAATACTATGGGCTGGCGGGAACGTAGGATCAAGAAGCCAAGCCACAATTTGGGACATTAAAGGACTAGTTAAATCACATGTGTTCTATATTGTCATGAGCAACAATCACTCCGTGTCATCATAATTGAGAGTTTTGAGGTACTCGATAATTTTTTGTTTACACTTAAATTTAGGAAGCGGGTACATGTTAAGCCGGCTGTTAATCTTATTGTATAGATAGCCACCAAGATAGCAGAAAAAGCTATGTGACCGGCTTGTACGCAAAAATGAAGGAGCGCATACTGTACCCTTACGACGTTTATCCTTCAGCATTTCTGGATCATATATCAGTTGCGAATGCTTTTTGAGTACAATGTGCAATACAAATGATTGTCTCACAGTCAGCACGTTCCACTTCTCATATAACTGACCTGTTGGAAATCTGTAAGGAAGCCCCGCAGCAACCTTAAGAATTGCGCGTTGCGCCCTTTCTGCCTCAATCATATGAGTCTTGGCTGCACCTCCCCAAGAGGTGATGCAATAGTCAACAAGTGACTGACATAATCCTTCATAGACCATCCTAATCACATGTTTGTTGGCAATGTTCTTTAGTGACTTGAAGATGTAAATGAGTTTTCTTTATCTGGTGACTAGTATGTCCACATGTGGCCGAAAGCTCAGTTGTTGGTCCACAATGACTCCCAAATACCTTATGGAGTCGGTTCTTTGAAGAGAAGGGCATGAACACTGACTATGCCTTGACCCGCACGTGTGTGATTTGATCGAGAGTGTTGGTGGGGGTAACGTATTAATTTTAAGAGCAAAGGCAATGTATTTAGTTTTTGAGACATTAAGTGTTAATACATTCATACTCTGTAACCAGTCATAAACTTTGTTAAATCCGAACTGAGCAGAGTCAAACACTTCGCCCCAGTTGTTACCACTAAAAAACAATGCACTGTCGTCGGCAAAAGTTATAACCCTACCATTCCCCAGCTGCTGCTGGCAAAGATCATTGATGTAGATCAAGAATAAAGTCGGCCCCAATATACTTCCCTGGGGCACTCCAAACTTTACAGGAAGTTCATTGCTGAGATGGTTATCTATTCTGACTTTTTGTCTTCTGTGAGAGAGGTAATTCTGAAATAGTATTAGTGGAATACCTCGCACGCCAATTTTTTCCATTTTGAGTAGTAAATGCGGCACAGAGACCGTGTCAAAGGCCTTTGCCAAATCAAGGAACACTGTTAGGCATTTCTTTCGGTCATCCAACTTGGTAATTATTAAATTGACCAGTTCGTGCACCGCATCACTGGTAGATTTACCTTGCCGGAAACCAAATTGACGAGGTGAAAAAAGATTGTTATTTTCTAAAAACTTAACTAATCGATTGTTCATAATACGCTCTAAGATTTTAGAGAGCGTGGGTAGTATTGAGATGGGTCTATAATTGGCCACACAGTCTTTGTCACCCTGCTTGTAAATAGGTTTAATGAGTGCACACTTGAAAGCACGTGGAAACGTTCCTGATGATATGGCCAGATTACATACATGGGTTATGATAGGAGTAAGGATATGAGCATATCTCTTAAGAATTTTGCTTGATATTTGATCGGTGCCAACAGCACAATTTTCTTTTAGGCCCATAGTCAACTGAAAAACTTCGTTATCGTCCGTGGGTAGCATAACAAGAGATTTAACTGGTGTTGTGGAAGTAGGCTCATCGGGTATAGAACCCACTGGGTGAAGGGGAGACACAATTTGCTTAGCCAAATTTTTACCAACATTCGCAAAATATTCATTAACATTGTCTATGCGTTCATCAGGGGCATCACAATGAATAAGACAAGAGGAGTGATCTGGAAGTTTCTTGTAGCCATTTATTTCTTTAATTACCTCCCATAACTTCTTTTTATTACCTTGTGCCCTCTCCAGATCTTGTTTCTCATAGGTTCGTTTTGTTTTTTGTAGAAGCGAGGTGCAGAAACTCCTATAACGTTTATAAGTTAGCTTAAGTATTTCATTACTGGGGTCCTTTTGAATTTTTTTATAAAGATTATCTCTATTACGCAAGCATCGTAGCAGTCCCACTGTTAGCCACGGTTTTGTTATTCGTTTCCTTGAGGATACAAGTTTTGTCTTGGTATTGTCGTTTATAGCTTTGGATAAGTAGTCAACCAACTTATCTGTTGCTAGATCAACATTACTGCATTCCAGTATGGGCTTAAAGTGCGCATTTAATATGGCCACATCCAGGCCTTCAAAATCAATCCGATGACGTGTCATTTTCGAACTTGTCTGACCCTGTATAAGATTGATGCTAATGGCAACACTCTGGTGATCTGTAATCGTTGAGTTCACTACCATGCACTTTGCTTGCAGTTTGCAATCCAATGCTTGTAATTTGAGCCTAGGGTTGACTCTCCTACCTATTCTCTTGATTTGGTTTATATTGGATTTTACAGGAGCGTCAATTAGCCCATTGCAATCCACTGCTTGACATAGGCCCCTCCCAATGTACGCCATAGCACTCGACCCTTCGCCGGGAAATGGGAGCCTTTTGGCTTGGAACTTGTATTCAAACTATACTATCATCATCTTCGTCCTAGCGTTGATCCCGGTTGCGTCTAAGGCTTTAATTTCGCCTCGGAACCCGGGGTCCGCCTAATCTTTCGTCGCCTGTTTGTCTGGCTTTTACGGCTTTTATGGGAGCGACTGCCGTCTGACCCTGACGGGAAAGACTACCCCAGAGCCTCGTCCGTCAATCAGCAAGTATACCGGCTTACAGGTGAGGTTAGCTTGGTCCCGTTGTGTGTTAGTGGAACCCTAACTTACTATATTTTATTTCAAAACCTAATTAATTGTATTCCACTTCTTTTCAGACCGCAAAAATCCTCCCAAAAAGGCTGCGAAACCAACAACATTTGTAGAAAAAATACTTTCCAGTACTCGCGCCATATGCACGGTCAAGAAAGAGAAGGAGAATACAGAATTATGTCCCAGTTGCATGTGGGGACCTAAAATTGGGTTGGTAAACATTTTTTTTTAATAATACACTTGCTGACACGGCTTACATTGTTCCACTAGGATCAAGTTATGTTAGTTACCTTATCAGCGAGACGGCGTGCCTCCCGAGGGACCCCCCCAGTAACCGTGGGGTATTCCACAAATAAAAAAACCACAAAATGGCACAGTATAGCCGGAGACAAATCCAAAATCATGACAATTTGTCCAACTATAAACGATATCACTAACACGACTTCTATACTATGTAATATAAAATTGAAAATTAGTGGTGTCTATACATTGGAGATATTTAAAAAAAAATTTTTTTTGGGAAATCGTGTCTTGTGCACGACACAAATAGACTATAGACACATGTGCCAGTGACACGTAGATTAAGTAAGCGTGAATATAATGAATAAATTATGAAAATGTTAGGTTTACGTAAATTAAAACGTAATTATGTAATAACTTTGATATTAAGCTAAGATAAATAGCTTACTACTGTTAGGAGTTAGTTTTCTGAGTAATTAAGTATGTTAGAGCCAAATTTAATAAAGAAAGTACATTCCCCGAAAAGCATAATTGCAAATATAATTACGTAAATGCATTACTCAGAATCTAACATAACTTCGTATAAATAGGAAATACGACTTTGTATACTAGTATGTAAGTTTAATTACACCCCGCGACTGCCTCCCACGCCGTAAGAAGCGAATATGCGCTCCCCCGGCTGGTGCCATTTTATTATATAGTAGCTCGCGGGAGGCAGGGCCCATATATAAGTCTGAGGGGTCAATCCGCCCGTCATTCAGTAGCCCGACGTCGCACGGTACAGATGTAAGTACCTATCGTCGTGCAACTCTTATTGCTACCAATGTACATATATGCTATGTGATTAATATGTAAAACATGAGTTCTATAAATAAATGGAAATGCGGAGGTGAGGTAATTTGGATCGCGGGCCAGCACTACAAAAGACTATAAAAGCAGGGACCATTTGTTAGGAAAATAATGGACATGGAGCAACAAGTAGACAACAAGAGTCTCTCAAGGAACAAGGAAGCTCAACAGGAAGTAGTAGATCAAGAGTAGTGCTGAGTACATCCGATGCCTCACTGACGTCAATGAAGACCACCCATCCAAGTGTTTCATTCTTCGACTCAACATCCATCAAATACAGTCCACTGAAGGCGACCGCGAAGTAGTGGCAGTCTATTTGGAACCTTATCAGGTCATAGTCTGTTACGAACCACGGTCCTTAACATGTCTGTTAATCGTCTGACGTGGGCATCAGTTAGTTGTTCTATATAGATAGACTAGCTGATGCCCGCGGCGGGGGTCGGTTATAGCTTTTTGGTCATATCTTCGGTTCTACTTACCTATTGCATTCAAGCTTACGGCAGATTTAAAGTCTAACCAAGACCTTTGTAATTGTAAAAACCGCTTTAAAATTCGATCAGTACTTTTTACGTTCATTGCAAACAAACAGAAGAGAAATCAAAAAAATATTTGTTTGGATTCATGCATTTAACATAGATCAGTTCATTTAATAAATGTACATTAACTAATTTTCAATTTTATAATAGTACTAGTTGCCCTCGACCCGGCTGCGCACGGGTATTGATTCGACCTATAATCCGATTGCAACGCTACCTTCCAGGTTCAATGATAAAGAAGCTTTAAAATTAAATTTTGTACTCCTTACTTTGAAAATAACGGACTTTCATACATCCGTTCATCCCTTATTTTAGCCCCATAGCTCTGAAGTTCTGAAAAACACCAATATACGTGTACATTAATTTCTAGCCAGAAATAGGTATATGAATTTTCATGCTCCTATCTTCAAAAGTGGCAAATTTCCGATATAAACTTTTAACCCCTATTTCACCCTATTATATTATTTTTACTATTATATATTATACACGTTTTCATTCATTACTAACCAGAAGCAGGTGTATTAAATTTCGAGCTTCTAACTAAACTGATGGACTCTATACAAACGTTCATCCCTTATTTTGGTACCTTAAGAATAAATTTTACAAAAATCCTTACGTAGTGTAAACATAAAAGCGTCCCGTCCTAGATATTGACTTTTTCCGATTAAAATCCTACTTAATATTACAAATATGAAAGTTTGTGAAAATGTTGGGATTTTTGCCTGAAATTTCGTACAAGAGTAGTCTGGAATAACATATAGGCTACTTATTATCCGATTGGGATCAGAATTCCAATCGGGCGCAGCTGCGGGCAACAGCTAGTAATTTTATAAAAGTGCAATATATATTATTTACTATTCCAGTTACGACGATGTGGTATGGCACAAGCTGGGCCAGTGTCCGTGGTGGCCGGCGCGCGTGCTCACCCCTGGCTCGACGCCATCTTGTCTGCTGTCCAGAAACCATTCACCGCACCACTGGCCGCTCAGATACTACGGTAATATTTACTGCATGAGAGCACGGGTGTAATCATTTTCGAAAACAGACCTTCTGTTTTCCAAAATGGTTACACTCGTGCTGGTTTGCCCAAACATATACACACACAAACATTTCTGGCAATTATTTTTAATTATGGAGATTAAAGCGATTAGGATCAAGTTGTTCGTCTTACATATTGACAATGGCGGAACGCGCCCGGGAGAGGTTTAGAACTCTCCCGGCCCGCCGAGCCCGCAACATGCTCGCCGCGCGTCGCAGGCGACTCAGACGTCCTCCGTGAGCGCAGGCCTGGGGGTGGCAGGTGAGGCCGCCTGTCACCCCAGCAGAAGCAGGCCGGGACGGCGGGGTGACTAGCGCCCCTCCCCCAAACCGGGGCAAGACGGGGACACCGTGGTTCCCAAACCCGAGGGGGCCATCTCGAAACCGGAGATGGGTCAGTCGGGGTGCGAGGGATATGGGCCTTACACCCCGGCGTCTGTAGACCCGAGACGGCGTGCGGTTTTAGTCGGTTCAAGCCCACATAACCGCCCCCGCTTGCCAGCGGGGGGTATCCGAAGGGATTTCCGCACGAAAAGAAAAAGGTACCTACATATTACCATGGCCGTATCACGTATTTAGTAGTAAACAGAGGTACTTTGTCTGTACTCGGCGAATACAAGGTCTACTCCAGCTGTTCTCAGAGTATCATACAAGGCGACTAAGCCAGACAGGCCACAAGAAATTGCTCAGTTGATGGCAATGTAGGTGTGTAAGTGTATCTACACAATCATCTAAAACTAAAAGACTAAAAAACGCCTAGAGAAATATATACGCAACCACTATATCTGTGAATTGTTGTACTTAATCCTCCATAGCAGACTGAAAGATGTGTCTGTACCTCAGACTGAATCAAAGCTTCCTTCCTCCTAGCATATGTCCGGGTTGCAACTGAGGCTTCCACCTCGGCCTTTGCTCCACTTTCCAGACTTTTTTTCTCCATTTCCATCTTAGCCGATCGACAATCTGAACACCCAAATACTTCAAATTATCGGCTTTAGTGAGTGAGAGACATATACAAGGTGCTATTGTACTAGAGCATGAGTAGGCTGTGATTTTAAATGTGTGTGGCGGTTTGCTTATATGTTGTATTGAAAAAATTATTATTCAGGTGGCATGCAATCGTGAAGTCCTAGGTTCTGTTACAACAATCTCAGCGCAAGATGAATATTGGAATCATGCTTAGTAGATGCCAATCGGCTCCGTCCTGTTACTGATTACATTTCCAGTTGTATTATTTTGTTATTTTTTTAGGTGATAATCCCGAGATTATCACCGCAGGGATAGAAAAGAGAGACAAGATACTAAACTAACAATTACCCTATACAAACATGCTATATTGTTGCTCACGACTCTTCTCCATCCGAGCCCCAATTCCAGCTGCATCCATGGCCTGCACCCCGGACTCCTGCTTATATTTTGGTTTATTCTGACTTGAACGGGTGCGATTGTCAGCGTCAATCAGCGGATGTACCTTAGGTGAGGTTGGCTAGGGATCCCATACAACCTTACTCACGAATATATTTAAAAATTTCCATTTCTTGTCCAATTCCAGGCACACTGAATCACTCGTGGGGCGAGGTGTCCCGCATGAGTCTATTTCTGCCAGCTCACGCCACTAACTTGCCCAAGGACGAGGATGTCGCGAAGGCAGTACTCGACGCCTGCGACGATTACATCGCTGTCTACCTTACTTAGATATTTAAAGTTAGTGACAAAAATCTTGACAATTTACTCTCACGCCAATCAACCAATCATATAATATTAAACTAATCATTGATTGATCAGCCCTGTAATTGACTTTTTGGTTGGCCAATGACATGCGCGAATCATTTTGCCAAGATTTTTGCCCCTGTAATGTGCCTACATACACTCGTGCTGTTTTATGTCGCTTGTAGAGATAAAATGACTTAGAAAATTGGGTAGATGCACCTTTTTTCCCTGATTTTAAATATACATCATATAACTCAATTTTGAAAAAAGTATTTGATGTGCCTTTTCTTCATAGCACTACAGTATTCTGGTTTATACTTACGCCGCTGGAGACTTTTCACGTTGTCTTGTCTTGTATATAAGACGGGTCACATTAATACCGCTACCCCCTAAACTCCGGGGTAGACAGAGAGCCACCCGCCGTTTGCTGTTCATTATACTTGGTCGGTCATACTATGTGTTGCATTGATTATTGCCGGTATGTCTTCATTTATAATTATGATGAAAAGTGCGAGTGCCCTCGGAAGTAAGCTGCACCTAGGTCGATGCAGCTCTTAGGTTCTTTAGGCCGAGGCCTAAAGAACCTATTGACAAATCCGGCAATGTCTTGTCATCTTAAAACGATTCTGTATAGCCTATAATCTTTTACAAGTGATCACGTAGCTTTATCCAGCTTCGTGTGAGATAAGGAGACACATTTAAATAAATAAGAGTTTAGTCTTATTTATCTCGATAAGAACGCGATGGATATGCTACACAACAGGGTTTTCGATCAGATATAGGCCAATATTGATAATAAATAAATAAATATTCTACGACATTCTAAACAGCGCTTTCTAGACCCAAAGTAAGCATAGCTTAACTAGCTTGTTATGGGTACCAGAATGCGGATACTTATATACTTTTTTTTTGAAATACATACGTATTATACATAGAAACACCCAGACAAATGTAAATAGACATATTCATGCATACAAATATTTGCTGAGCGGGAATCGAACCCGCGCCCCCTATCGCTACCGCTACGCCACAGAGGCCGTCTTAATCTTCTGACACTGCGTAAGTTGTCCGCATTTTTAATTTTCATTTAGAGTAGAGTAGGGGTTTTATGTTATCTTCTTTCACGGATAATATATCGTTATAAATATTTATTTTTAGAAATTGAGGTATGCATGTGTTTATAATTTTTATCTTAAATGGCTTAGCCGTTTTTTTTGTACTTTTGGCTCACCTGTTGTAGTTAGCTTTTATCTTGATCTGAAAATGTTTTAAATTGCTCATCATGAAAAACATGATCGCAGATTGTTAGCATCCCAGCATTTTAGAGTTATTTCAAAATTCATAAAAGTGAGTAGTCATAATGTGTATCTGGCATAAGTATTTATTGAGTTTTATTCAAATTCCTTTTTATATCAGCTACTGTATGGATTGCTTAGTTTTATTTTTACCTATTTCTACCAAAAAATGGCAACATGAGACATGAAGGCGAATTTGAAAATAAGTACAGTACCCTTTTGATTTGTAAAATATACTCTATCGCTACTTGGTATATTTTTAGAGTAGTTAAAACCGAAGCTATAGTTTTAAAATTTGATAAATATAAACGGTCTTACCTACTCTGTAATTTATCAAACTGTCAGTCCGATGTAGGATAGAGAGAACGTTCTACAAAACCAAAGCAAGCCGATCTTATACGGACTCGCACTTTTCTGTCAGCCCGACGCAGACGTGCCAAACTAAAACCCCTATACTGGTACTTACATAAGCTGCATACCAACCGGTTCTACGTTGTATAATGTAATATTCACAGCGAGCAGCGTATGTACAAGCGCGGATCTCTTCGTTTCCCTGTATTCTCTGCACGAATGCTCGCTTTGAAATGTTACATTATGAGATGTATTTGCCGGTCAGTACGCACTTTAATAAATTATATTGCTTTAGAAGCTTTAATTAAATTAGGTTGATTGATTGATATTTTTGACTATATTTTAATTAAGTTTAGAAGACTGACATCAGTGATATTATTATAAGTACGAAGTGTTTTGTTGTTTTTATTATCTATTTTTGTAATATTAAGTAGAATAAATTAATTTTCAAAAATATATTTTTGTAGTGTGGTACCCACTATAGATTAGATTTATTGGCCTAGTATCGGAATAAAATATATTCATAGGCCAAACCAGGTCGTACTCAATGTGTACAATATTTTAAGCAAATTAGTTTTTGCACGTATTCACATTTTTTAATTTTTATCACGTGATATTTTTGTTATTGTATGAAAACGAAGCTTGTCATATTTTGCCCATAACCAATGACTGCATGCGAGTCATTTTGTGAAAATGCTCACAATAAACAGAATCGTTTCAATAAATACGCATTATAGGTAAAATTCGACCGGCAAGGTTGAACATAGTCTACTCTAAATCTGTGATCAGTCCCTGAGCTGATAATACTTGTTATTAAAGATATAATTTTTTTTCATTTAATAAAATTATATGGCGATAGTAAAGATATCGACCAAAAACGTTTAAAAATCGATTACTCATAAGTTGACGAAGGTTTCTGATAATTGTTTGCATAATTATTTGATATAAAGTTACATTATGATTATGCTGATTATATTTTGATATTATGATAATTTTATGACAGGTCATATTTTTATCAATAAACTGATATAATTTTTTATAGTGTTTCGATTACTTTTATATTTCTACTTAAACTACTTTTATATTTCGTCGAGTCGAAAGCTTGGAATCCTGTCGTATATCTAAGTTTTCGTTTACATCACAGAACACATTGTTTACGTGTACAGTCACTGAATATTAACTATACAACTGATGAAATAAATCAATAAATAATATCATTGTAATCTTCACAAAACCAATTTATTTTTAATTTTTTATTGGTTATTTGAAGTTTTATAACAGGTGGTTTGTAATTTGGAATGTGTTAAGCTAATTCCGATGGCGATGGATCTATTTATTTTTTTGCGATTGGAATTATTTAGACGGCCCCTTAGTAATATTCGTTTAAATTTGCTTGCCTTGAAATTACCTAAACGCTCTGAAAGTTAGCTTGAAATTACTTAAACATTATTTTTCGTAGTGAAAACATTATTTTTCGTTTCGGGGAAACGACTTTCCTTGCTGTCAAACTTAAAAAAACTATCTTAACATTTCCATAGAAATTATGACGAAACTTATAATTTAAGAGATAAATGTAAGCTTCTTGATTGGCTGTATGATAAAACATTTTTACAGCCACAGAAATCACAATAAAAGCTGATTTACATAGAGCAACAAATATAAAGGCGGGAAACCCACCTTCAGTTGTTTTTTTGTTGTTCTAATTTTAATATTAACTTTTAACTAGTAGGTAGAATTTAGGCGAGTATGTGTTTTAATTTGATTTATTACTTTAAAAGTTGGTCAATCAGGGTTTTATTAACTTTTCTTACATTCCAAATAATTTAGGCATTCGAACTAAACTGTCAATAACTAACATTTCGTGCCTTAATAGGTTACTTTCGACCCTTGTGTAACAATCTACTATTTTATACCTGGCAGGTAAAAAAAATACTATTCGGCACGGAAAAGCTATGCCAAAGTGGGCACAAATCACAGTAAACTAACAAAGGTACTTAAAATTAGTGGACCGTCGGTGCTATACCGGACAAACAGAACTGACAAGCGTCCTAGACGTGTGTTTGTAACACCCCGCGCTCCTCGGTCTACTACCGTTCAGAAATAGTGTATTTGCTGCGTATCAATTTCGATTCGATTCGAAATCAAAACTCACCTCTGCATACAATACAGGTACCTACCTACCTACAGATTTAAACACAGAAATTAAGAATATAGTTTGATCATTTATTATCACAAAATACACATCCTTATTCATTACTTAATTTCGAAATACCTGATAGGTAGGTACATGCATCTACATAAATAATATCAACAACATTTTTGTACTTTTAAAATAGTACCTACCCATATATTGAAACAATACATTATACTTAATTACTATGTATGTCAACTATGTGCACATTTTTTATTATTTACAAAAATGTTAACTACGAAAAGAAATACTATCTGTTTATAGAAAGATGCATTCCATTTAGTGCACCAATTTGGATAACACAAATCAAATCACACCAAAATTATTCCATACTTATATATGGAATAATTTTGGTGCGATTCTTAATGGAAATACTAGTAGGTACACTTAATTAATAATACATTAGGTATAACATTAAAAAGCCGCCCGCTGCGTAATGCATTGTGCAAACGTATGTATTTTTTGCACGAAACAGGCACCCGCATGCGTGCACATGCACACACATGAGGCACCAGACGGCCTAAAATACAGTCGCCCTTCAGAAGTAGCTTCAAATATTCCTAGTTACTGATCACTTTAGCTCCAAAACCTTTCATAACGTAATAAAAAAACACGTGAAGTATTAAACTAGTCCTATGAAGGTTACCTACCAAAATACTTATCAGTTAATTATTACACGACAAGTTTAGAGGATGGCTGTACTACTTCAATGCGTAAAACTAAGGATCTTTGTTACAAAAAGGCGTAACAAACACATGAAACTAATGTAGGTTTTTAAATGCAATTTCATTTATTCATAATTGTTGTATAATTTAGGTTTTAAAAGAATAAATACATCACAGACAAAAGTGTACACCTATATTTGTAGCAACCCGCTACCTACACTTATTTTATATGAGTTTTTTTTTACTTAACCCATCAAAATTTACACATAATGTACTATACTATAACAAAAACAAATTACAAAAATAATAATTAAAAAATTCGGCCTCATTTTGTATTATATTAGTAAAGAAGTATAGAAAATATTAGTAAAGGTAAGTACATAGTTTTTTTTTATTTACAGAAAGCTGGCGTTCCAGGTAACTTATAATATAAAGCAAAGAGTCGCCTGCCGTGAGCCATACACTGCGACTTATTGAGTGAACCGTCAGAAATACTACGCACTCATCCGAAGATCTTCGACAACTTCCAGCCGGCACACGAGGCCAAGTCAGACGGTTGTCAGTTGCACCCGTAGGCGAGCAAAACACTCGGGCGGGCTTCGAGGTGAAAGACCAGCTTATAGAGCTCTAAACATGCATAAAGGCAACTAAAACATGTAGGTCAATATTTTATAAACGATTTTTGACATTTATTTATCTTTGGAGAAAGACAACGCCTGCACTGTGTAGTACCTTCATTTTATCTATTTGTGCACTTAGGTAATTGTATAATCTTGATTTGAGATATTGCAATACTACCTAATGGTTTCTAGTCTGTATCTATACTTCGGAGAATTACGTACTACGTAGGGTACGTATAGAAATCCTACTAATATTGGTTTCGGTTGGGGTCACAGTTCTAACCTAGCTAACCCAGAAACGCCGGAAACACTAGTCCGGAAAGTTGGATTTCAATAGCAAGCTAGTAGCTTTTTGGTGGCTTTATAGTTAAATAGTGAAAAAGCCATGTCGAAACATCGTAGACAAAACGACCTTTCGGCGAATATTCCATGATTGAAAAGTCCTGTCGTCGAAAAAACAAATGCGAACCATTCTGTCGGCGAAGCATCCATAAGTGAAACGTTTCTATCGACGAATCTCTCAAAACCGAAACCTCCTGGCGGTGATCAGTCCAAAGGAGAAACGACTGTCGGAGAACGCTTGCAGAATAGGTAATATTATAAATGTGACAATTTGTGAAGGTGTTTGGATGTTTGTTACTCAATCACGCTCAAACGGCTAAACAGATTCGGCAGAATTTTAGTACAGGATAGATTATAGTCTGGAATAACACGTAGGCTGTTTATTTTATCCCTGGAATGAGAGAGACGCGTGGAAGGAAACACGCTGTGCTGGCTGGCATAGAGTGATGGACGGCCGGCTGCAGTTATGCTGTTTGAGCCGGGCCTGCTACCCTGGACTCCTCTTGATGAACCTCCTTAGACAGTACTGGTGGTGAGATCCGTGCGAAAGAATGTAGCTATATGTATTGTTTATCTTCAGCTCTCGTTGTATTCTTTGTGTGAACCGCTTGTTGCACTTTTTGACTATGTACTTTAGTATAGAATATTGACTAATATGAAGATGATTGTGGTGATCAAAGTTTCCATACTCTTTATGGTTTGTCTTTATTAGGTACTAGCTAACCCCCGCGGCTTCGCACTTGGCATACTTCGCCCCGTGGCACCTATTTATCCCAAACATGCCTGTAATTTTTTAAACTTTTCTCTCCGTAAAAACCATCCTTGGACTTCAACGAACATTTAAAAAAAAGAATTGGTCAAATTGGTCCAGGCGTTGTTGAGTTATGCGCTTACCAACACATTTTGCGATTCATTTTTATATATATAAGTATAGATTAGAATTTAAGTAAATAAACAACGGTTGTTATGTAAAACATCAAGTTTATGACAGTAAGTCACTTGTAGTTCCTGTTGCTATGACTACAATTATAGATGGCGTTAAAAAATCGAATTTTCTTAATATTCTAATTTATTTCGTGCATTTATCATATTTATAATTATGTTATATACTTTCGAGGCGGAGACAAATCCAAAAAATCAAAGATCATGAAACTCTGTTCAGCCGTTCTTGAGTTATAAGAAAGTTCGTTTTTACCCCTTTTTATCGACTTAGGAGGTTTAATTAATAAAAACGTTTCTTAGTACACCTCCACGTATCAAAACAAACACACCCTACAAATTTCAAGTCTCCAGGACCAGTATTTTAGGCTGTATGTTGTCTCTGTGTCAGTCAGTCAGGACACTCAGGACAAACAGTATATATTTTTTATTTTTTACAGTTATAGTTTATGATTAGTGAATTACTATATTAGTGAATCCTTACAGTTATGGTAGTTAAAAGTCAAGCAGGGTATTAAACCCGGGGATTCATTATTAAAAAAACAAATTGATTATGTCGGGTCCTTTATTTTCGGTAAGAATTTGTTAGTGTCAAATAATATGAAAATTATTATTATTAATATTAAATTATTTCACAATGAAATTTATTAGTATTATTAATTGCATAAAAACAAATAATTCGTGACTTATGGTTCCTTTAAAATATCGAATTTGACTAAACCTATGGTTCAGTCGAATTCGAAATTCGGAATCCAACGGAAATAGAATACAACAGATGTCGGAATAAATTGTCTCATAGTCTGTAGCGGTGGTGAGGGTTGATGGCGGCCTATATATTCCCATTTTATGTGACACCGACTATTAAAATAGAAATAATAAATAATACTTTTAAATGTAGTTCTCACTAAAATAAATAAAAACAAGTGAGATCGTGTGTGCACTACTTACTTTTTTATACACAAAATGCACAATTCTCATTATTCAATTAGATTTTTGTTCATGTTACCCGCGCTGTCTTGGGACGTATCGTTTAAGTTAGCCTAGTGTACCTTTGAGGAAGCTCTGGAAGCACCGTGATTGTTAAATTTTTGGACTAACAGTTTTAGCTACTAAATTACAATTTTCATACATCCCTTTAATATAGTATAATACAATATTTTAAGTAGCTACAGGCTACTTCAAAAGGCGAATATATTTTTTCACAGATTTTTGTAACTGTCCTGTCTGTCCTTAACCTTTTTTTTTTTTTTTTTTTTTTATCGTGCGGAAATCCCTTCGGATACCTCCCCGCCGGCTAGCGGGGGCGGTTATGTCGGGCTTGCACCGACTAAAACCGCACGCCGTCTCGGGTCTTCAGACGCCGGGGTGTAAGGTTACCCATAGAGCATATCCCTCGCACCCCGGCTGACCCTGGGCCATCTCACCACTAACAGCATCGCTCATCCTGTCTCCTCTGAAAGCAGAGGAGTACGGAGAGCGATGTGTTCCCGCCACGTTGGGTATTGGCCGACGATCAATGCCAACCCTATGAAGGGGTGAAGGGGAAGCCATTGACCGCCGCCCAGGGTGTACCGGCCGCTCCGATTCCGTTCCCCCCGGACTGCAGCGGGATCGGAATCGGAGCGACACTCGAGGAGGTTACCCAACACACACCCCTGTCTGTCCTTAACCTAATTAATATATTTCGTATCTGTAAATTTGGGTAAATAAATAACTTACTAGGGGCGCAATGCATTCTGCTGTTGCAATGTTGAGCTGAGAGTGCACTACATAATTACCTACAAAACCTGCCCAACAACTACCATACTACTTGAATGGTTTTTTTGGTGATTATTCCTCCTTTGCTAGACCGATTTTCAATTTTCTTTTTCTGTCTTAAGCCAATAGTTAAGTTGCACATTTTGGCGCCAAAATCGTGGTCGCAACATTGATCATTTTGGAGAAATCAGATTTTGAAATTTTTGAAGTGTGATTATTCCTCCATGGTATGTTCGATTTTCAATTTTATTTTTTCTTCCGGGTATCAAGTTGTATTTACATGCCAAGTTTGGTCAAAATTGGTCGATTAGTTTAGGAGGAGTAGCGTTACAAATACACCGAGTGGAGACATACATAGAGAGCTTTTCGCTCGACCTCGTCTCACTCTCGGCTCAATTAAATTCCAAAATAACCTTGGTCTTTAGTTTTCTCTTAGTCACACATTTTTTTAAACGTGACGTTTAAAAAATTGTACTTTATGGCATCTGCAATTAATTTTTTCTTTGGTCTTCCCTTCAGCTGTCGAAATTTTGTATCTAATTTTAATTTTTCTTTTACTTACAATAAAGAGACTTAGTTTATTTAATATCATGCAAAAAGTATAAATGTCCTTTAAGCAATTGTTTGTTCTTATTCACCGGGGCCCATGACTAGCGCACTCGCAGCGAAGAACAGGAACACGATACCTCCGATTATGGTAACTGCGGGAGAGAAGGAAGATGTTAGAAGGATTGATGACAAATTGCAGATTTTTAGACCGGACTGTGCAAGTCAAACTTAAAACAAAAAAGTTATTTACAAAAAAAATGTACGTATTGTAAAAACAATACGTACATTTTTTTTGTAAATAACTTTTTTGTTTTAAGTTTGATAATATAAATAGTAAGATGACATAATAAGATGACATGACAAAACAATGCATTGACAGTCCATCAAACATACGTAAGTATAAATCATCTTCATCTTAGCGTTAGTCCCAGTCGTCTCTGAGGCTATCTCCCGGTGTCCGGAATCCGCTTTCTGACTTTTGATCCTCCACTTTGCAAGGTCTCACGCATTCTTGGTAGTGAGACCATTACCACGCCTGTCATCCTAGCGAAGCCAAGTCAGCACTTCTTGGGTCCCCGCCTATTGCCGACAGACATTCGTTTTGATAATTGAACATGTTTAGGTACTTACCAGTTCTAACAGATATTTTTGAGGCGATCAATCTACCGCCTATCACAGCCAAACCGGTACAAAGAGAATGGCCTAAGGAGCCGCCGACGACCACGCCAAAAGCGTTTTCTGTGGTCGCTAAAACCACGGTAGCCACTTGTGACCGGTCACCCCACTCCGCGAGGAAGGTCAAGGAGGCGGCCTGCAGCAAGACTTTGAACACAGCGTTGCGTTTTCGCCGTTTTCTTTCTGTTCGTCCCTGGTCTAACATTTCTTCGGACTGCTCTTTTTCATCCTGCGGAATGAAACATATCTTATATAGAATAGGTCACGCCATTCGTCATTTTTTGTTCGGCCATCTAATAAAGGCGTAATATTAAATAAAAAAAGTAATAGTAAATTTGTGTCTCTACTTGTTTTCCACGTTTGTATTATGTAGGTGAAGTTAGTATTAACCAGCAGGCGCAGTACCACTTCTAATGACTAATCTGCGGCTATCCTCTCAACCTGAGGTGTCCATTTATTTATACCCAGCCACAAAACGATACCATACCTTAACCCTTAACTATAGTTGTAGGACCATTGGACCCACAATCAATCTTTAAAGTACTGTAAAATACACCGGGAGCGACGTAGCTAGATCCAGATCAAGGTTTTCAGGCGTCCACAATTTAGTTATCAAAGAAAAGACTTTCTGCTGGTGCAGTTGTGCACTTGTGCCAGGCGGGCATGAGCTAATATAGATAACTGATATTCTAATATAAACACATCTCAGGTTTAATATGGCTTTTTGAAAAAAAACGGGACCGAATTTCCCATCCCGAAGCTCGTTTCGGTGACACCGCAACGGAGAACCAATAAAAGAGACAGTCCTGTTCAAAACGGGACGTCAGTATGGTCGCGTTATCTAAACCGCAAGTAAACAAACAGTTATTAACGTAGGTAATTGTAGGTATTTAAACAGGACAGAACCATCAACAAAGACATGAATCATAACAAAGCATAAGTATTTACGAGTACGATAATTACCTAATTAAATACATTATACATGTTCCTGTCAATTAGTTTTACTGTTTAAGTAGATATTGTTCTACAGAACCGTGAAATTTTATTATTTTTATTATTATTATTGGGAAAACAGGCCAGCAGTTGAAACAACTGATATCAGCCTGCATCTCGTTGTTCACTACACTGTTTTCACCAATTACTCAATGTTTGTGTGGATTTATATGTTTGTCCAATCTATTTTTGAATTGATTAATATTTCCTGCTGTCACAATACTTTCAGGCAGCCTATTCCATGCGTTGACCGCTCTATTGCTCAAGAAGTTCTTGTGTGGATTTGTATTCCAAATAAATTTTTGCAGTCTAAGATTGTGTCCTCTACGATTTCGGTCTGGTGCGCGTTTGAACATGTTGCTGAATCCTTGCAAGTCGTAGTGATCAATTATTATCTTGAAGGTCTCAATTAGGTCTCCACGTTCTCTGCGCTCCCTCAAGGTGGTCAGGTTCAGTGTATCTAGTCGTTCTTCGTATGGCAAACGTTTCAGCTGTCTGGGGACTTTCGTGAATCTACGCTGCACTCTTTCCAACAGGTCTATGTCTTTTATGAAATAGGGGCTCCATACTTGAAAGGCATATTCTAGTATTGGTCTTACATACGTTTTGTGGATTCTAAGAGCCATTTCAGGTGTCAATGTTCCAAAGGCCTTCCGTATGAGGTATACCATGGTATTAGCTTTTTTGACAATATTCGTGATATGGTCTTCCCATTTCAGGTTCTCCGAGATCTTAACTCCCAGATCCATCTGTGTTTTGACTTCGGCTAGCTGATTGTCGCCAAGTTTGTAAGTTAGCCTGGGGTTCCGATTTCCGATGTGCAGTACCGTACATTTTGTGTGATTCAAATTTATAAGCCAGTCTTTGGACCACTTCATGATTTTGTCTAAGTCTGCTTGGAGACGATCATAGTCTAAAAGGGGGTTTGCAAAGACCTTTGTGTCATCGGCAAACATGCTGACTTTGCAATCAAGACATTGACACAGATCGAAGGTGAAGATAATATAAAGCACCGGGCCTAGGACAGAGCCTTGCGGCACACCACTATGGATATCTCGCTGTTCGGACAGTGTGTCACCCACTCTCACACGGAAGGTTCTTTTGCGAAGGAAAGCTTCTATTCAGTCGAGCAATTTGCCACGTATGCCAATAAATTCGAGCTTTTGCAACAGTCTGCTTATGGGGACTTTATCAAAAGCTTTTTCGTAGTCCAGGTAAACTACGTCGACAGGGGCTCGTTCATCAAAGCTCTTGGTCCAGGTAGCCAGGCACGACAGCAGGTTTGACACAGTGGAGCGGCGTGGACAGAAGCCATGTTGACAGTCGCTTATTATTTGATGTAGGCGCATGTTCTCTTATGTGTTTGACTACAACTTTTTCCATGGCCTTACATATAACGCTGGTCAAACTGATCGGTCTGTAGTTGACTGGTGCTAGTCTGTCTCCTTTTTTGAAGATAGGGGTCACAGTAGCTGTTTTCCAAACGTCTGGTAATTTTCCAGTGTCGTACGAGGTTTTCATTATATCCGCCAGCACATTCGCAACATTACATTTTTGAAGGAGTACTACTGGAATTTCGTCGGAGCCAGGAGAAGAGTCTGATTTCATTTCCTTTAGGGCGTGCTGTACCTTGCCACTGGTAAACTCCAGGTCTGGAATAGATTCCTCAACTCTCAGGCTTGGTTCTATAACAGGAAGAGGACCAGGAGGTTCTTGTTGGTAGACGCTGACAAACTGGTCAGCAAACGCTTCTGCTATTTCCTTGGAGCTCGTAACAGTCTGTCCTTGTTGGTTTCGTAGCACAGTTGGTATGCTTACCTTCGATGTGATTTGCTGTCGGATATAAGAATAGAATCTCTTTGGTCCAGCCTGAAGAAGAGTCATCTCGTAGGAAGTTCTTTGAGAGCGTCTTAGGATTGTTAGTTTGTTGTTCACCTTTCTGTATTTGTCATGGATACTTTCTAAGCCAGTCAGAATGTACCTGTTCCAAAGCACATGCTTTTCTTTGATCATTTTGAGCATATCATTGTTTACCCATGGTTTGTTGGTAGCATTTTGTTGCACCTTGGTCAGGGGCACATGCTGGCCTATTGCATTTCTTAGTACACTTAAAAAGTTATTTGTTTGTACATTCACATCCATTGATTGTAGTGTTGGGCCAGGTAAGGTGTCCAGTAGCATATCATTAATTTTCTCAAAGTCAGCTCTGTGATAATTTCTCCTCAGAATGGGTTTAGTCTGTGTATTGTTTGTTTTCTCAAATTGTATAGTGATGGTTAAGCAGGTATGGTCGCTTTTCCCAATCGGGGCAGAATGTTCGAGCTGAGCCACAAGTGAGTCATCATTGGTTAATATCAGGTCGAGCAATGATGGCTGGTTTCCTTTTCTGTACCTGGTGTGTTTGTCTACTAGCTGTTGGAGATTACTATCTACGTACCACTGGACAAAATTGTCTTCTTTGGGTGTCAAATAGCCACAGTCTGTCAAAGGCCATTTTACTCCACTGAAGTTGAAGTCACCCATTACAACACATGCGTGGGAGTCGGAAGCTGTTTTTATTTGTTCCAGTAGTACATCGTCGTGTTGTATGGTAGAGCCTTGTCCCCTGTATAGTCCACAGAGCAAAAACTTACTGCTTCCAACCTGTATGTCCAACCATAGACATTCAGATGGTTCATGTTTCTTGTTGAAGGGACTTAGTTTTGTTTGTATTCCAGCATTGTTTGCAGTTTAAATGGCTACTCCACCACTTCGCTTGTCCAATCGGTCATCTCTGTATATGTCATAACCGGAATCTTAATCAGTGTGTCAGGTATATCTGGCTTGAGACATGTTTCAGTTACAACTATCATTGTTGGTTTCTGGGCATTAATTTTTGCAGTGAGGAGATCAATTTTGGATGTGAGTGACTGAATGTTTGTGTACAGTATAGTCAGTATGTATAGCGGGGTTCGTTTGTTCGTTTGTTCATTTGTTCGGGGTTCGTTTAGTTTTTTGTGGGGTTAGATTTTACGATCTTAGGATGACCCTGAACATATCTTATGGTAATGTCCCTCTCTCCACCATCAATACGCGTTTGGAGCTCTTCACGAAGGTAAGTCATATACTCTCGCTGCAACGGTGTTTGATCACCAGTGATGGACGATGGTTTCTCCAGCCTATGTTTATTTTTGAGCACTTCCAACGCATCTCTCCTGCTTTTCATTACTACCTTTAGCGGACGTGGTTTGTTATTTCCACCAGTTTTGGGGGCTCCCAGGCGAAACAGCCGAAGTCCATCACAATTAACCGCTTTGGTGACGGATTTAATAACAGCCGAACACGCTTCCCTATCATACTCAATTCTTCGCTCTGGCTCCCCGCAAGTCGATTCCAGTACGTCGTAGATAATGAGATTATTGGCTCTGTTGGCCCTCTCTGTCATCTCTTGGATAGCGGACTCAGTTGCGAGCATGTTTTGGCGCAATCGCAGTTGCTTAACCTCTTCAGTGAGATCCTTCAATTGTTTCATTAAGGTAGGCAACTGCGTTACAGCAGACCTGCATGTAGCACAAAGAAATGACATATTGCGGCCACTTTTAAGCTCCACTACTCGTACTTCGGTGGGTGACAACTCATGACAGTCACTACACAGAACGATCTTGCAGGCATCACAATTAACGTGCGTCTTTTTATCACTGGGGACTTTGTTACATTTTCCGCATTTTATTTGCTTATTTTTTGGGGTCATTTTGTGGAGTTTGGATTTATAGAGTGGCAACACTTTTTTGTAAAGGCAACGAAAACCAAACGCAACTGTCCAACAAAAAGTAAACTTTTCGAGGGTATGTGGAAAATATTTTAACTATTGTAGTGTCACTTTGTGATTTAATTGCACTTATTTCTGCAGTATATTGTGTTTTTGGACGTAAATAACACTTGCACAGCTTTCGCAGCGCTTGGTTTGCACTTTAATATTGTTTTTATATTAACTTGCACACTTTTACTTGGAAAACTATTAAAAATGTACGAGCGCGGTTTTGACACAACAAGAAATTTGAAACACATTATTTCATTATATAACATTGAAATTTCGCAGTGTTTGTAAATAAACAACTAAGTAGACATAGTGTTGAGCGTCCCAGCTACATTTTTTTTTTCGTGCGGAAATCCCTTCAGATTATGTCGGGCGGTTATGTCGGGCTTGAACCGAATAAAACCGCACGCCGTCTCGGGTCTGAAGACGCCGAGGTGTAAAGTTGCCCATAGAGCATATCCCTCGCTCCCCGACTGACCCTGGGCCATCTCCTCTTTCGAGATGGCCTCCTCGGATTTGGGAACCACGGTGTCCCCGTCTTGCCACGGTTGGGGGAGGGGCGCTAATCGCCCCGCCGTCCCGGCCTGCTTCTGCTGGGGTGACAGCCGGCCTCACCTGCCACCCCCATGCCTGCGCTCATGTAGGACGGAGGTCGTTAAGTGACCTCCGGCGCCTGAGTTGCCTGCGACGCGCGGCGAGCATATTATGAATTTTAATGTACTTATAGATTGTCATCCATCGCCACGTTAAACCTTCATCGGTTCCTGTTGGTAAAAAGTCCAAAAACCACTTTTATATCACCAGTCTGTTGTGGAGGTCAGCAGGCCTACCATGAAACGTACATTCGCAATTGCTATTGGAAAGTTCGGGCAATCGGTACCATGAAACGCACTTTATCCCGCAATCGGGCCTGAAGATGGCACATGGCAGTTCATTCCGCCTAAACCCTACCGTGAAACGACCTGAAACCGCAAAATTGTTAATTCTAACAGCCCGCCAAAAAAAATTGGAAGTGGAAATAAGCAGAATAAAAATATATCGTTAGTGAACAATCGAAATGAATTAACAAATCTTAGACATGATATATTACACAAAAATTAGAGGTAAACTACTTATCGAAAAAATGGTGATAAGCGATAATGAAGAAGCCACTGAGGCGATAAACTAGCTTATGGAAGACCTAGTTGTAATGACTAAGTTACCTACTTTAAATATTTTTCTTGTGAAAAATGTTCAGGTAAGTACTTAATTGTTTTGCACTGAATTCGTACTTAGGCGTACACATGTTCTTTCTTTCATCCAACCTAGTTGTAACCTAGTTTCGTTCTCCTTCCTCCATTTTTTTTGGAATTCTTACTGAACAAATTTTGATGTTGTTTTTTTATTAAAAAGAGTTAGAAAGGTCTTAGTCAGAATTAAAAACTGCCGTACGTTTGATTGCCATTGATAGAATAGAACTGGAGACATGGCCAACAACAATTGGGTCATCTGGCCGCGATAGCAGACATCTACATGCGGTCGGGGCCGCGGACATCAACTAGTTAGAAACAAATTCCGTCGGTGCCTGAAATGACCTAGGTAACTACGGATAAGTATAAACACGTCTAGAATTCGTTTATAGCAAGTGTGGATAAGCCCCTAGATAAAAATTACGTGATGACACCGCCGAAATTGATAATTTATCTAAATCCGGAACATTTTGATAATCGATATTACGTGTATTATACATACCAAGTTTCAGTTACGAATAAGTTTCATTTTTGTGGTAGAATTTCAAACATTTCAAACCTTTTATCACAACGTCTCAAGTTCTGAGTAAAAGTAATGAATGACGCATATTTTTACACAAGCAATTTCAGTCAGATGAATTTCATTGACGTAATGTCGGCTATAGGAGATCAGGATTGTCGTCATTATCTACCTTTATTTAATCACAAGTATATCATGTTGGGAATAAGTGTGTTTATCGTGCCTAAAAGTACCTCTACCTTTGACAACTTAGTTCACCTACCCTTCACGGTACCTAGGTTCACCTAGTTTACCTAACTAGTGTCAAACGAACGTACAACTTCTCTTAGTGAAGCAGATTCCTGACCAATACACTTATGTAGTAAATGTCACTGGAGTCACGGATGAAGAAAATAACTTTCTTGACTTTTTAAAACTACCAAAAAAACTTTTAAAAATACCTAAAATTATCAAGAGTCACAAGATTAATTACATACCCGATCTTCTCTCCTCTTCAATTCAATCTGTACTTCTTGTAATTCGTCCTGCCCTTCCTTGGGGTCCATTTTCCACCCATCATATAACATCTTAATACCAAATATAGCGAACAGCACTGCACTGGCATAGAAAGTATATATCCTTGGTATCACAGTCGCTATCCAGCCAAAGGCTGCTGAAAGTATAGTCATGAACACTAAGGCCGAAATTGCACCAATAAACACTATTATCCTAGGGTGTTTCATCGCCATGATGGCTGCGATGAAAAATGTCTTGTCGCCCAACTCGGAGACGATGACCACAGAAAGGGAGGCCAGGAAGCCCTGCCAGAAGCTGCCTTGGCTTGCATGCTGAAAAGAGAGAGAAAATATTTGAATCTGTAAAATAATGAAGTGAAAAAGCTTGCAAAATCATATACCTCAGTAGATAGATACTTAATGAAAGTGAGCTTTAAAAAGAATAGCTTTGCTAACATCAAGAATAACTCTACTTTCACGAAGCATGGCTATACTATAATGATTTACTGGCTGATGCCCACGGCTCCACCGGTACGGAGGTCGGTTATCGTTTTTTGGTCATATCTCCGGTTCAACTTAACTAATTGCAATCAAACATACGGCAAATTAAGTCTGACCAAGACATTTCTATAGAAAAATCGCATCAAAATCCCTTCAGTAGTTTTTTTTTCATCCATCGTTGAACAAACAGACAAGAATTCCAAAAAAAAAATATTTATGTTCAGATTCGGTTTCTTAACTTAACCCATTTTTTTAATATCTGCATTGTACAGACACAACTAATTTTACAATTTTATAATAGTGTGATGAAGATGAAGCATGGCTCACTTTGGAAGATGTAAAAGATATGTATCTAATTTAGCTGATGTAACCATTCATGTGTCTATATTACCGTAGACCAATATATATTGGTCTATGATACTACTGATGTTACCGTGACACGAACAGTAAATAACTCTCGTGTTAAAGCCCAATGGGTAAGTGATATAGTTTAACTGGGATCACAGAATTAGGACGTTAGGTTTAGTGTGTTCACATCTCAAATACAATATGTTGGGTTAAGTCGAATGTGTTGTTACATCTCAAACACAATCAGGCCCCAATAACGCCACTGAGACGCGAGCGAGGACTGAGGGCTGCACACGCTGCCGGACTGCCCGGCGTGGGAGGCGCCGAGGCGTGACCTCGTGGCAGCCATCGGGGTGGGAGTCCTCTCGCTCGGCAGCATGATTGCGGCAATGGTGCGGAGCGCGAGCGCGTGGGCCGCCGCCACCTCCTTCTGCGAGCATGTAATGCTCGCAGAAGAAGATCCTTGCTCGCCGCGCGTCGCAGGCGACGCAGGCGCCGGAGGTCGCTTAACGACCTCCGTCCTCCATGAGCACAGGCATGGGGGTGGCGGGTGAGGCCGCCTGTCACCCCAGCAGAAGCAGGCCGGGACGGTGGGGCGACTAGCGCCCCTCCCCCAAACCGGGGCAAGACGGGGACAACGTGGTTCCCAAACCCGAAGGGGCCATCTCGAAACCGGAGATGGCCCAGGGTCAGTAGGGGTGCGAGGGATATGCTCTATGGGCAACCTTACACCCCGGCGTCCGCAGACCCGAGACGGCGTGCGGTTTTAGTCGGTTCAAGCCCGACATAACCGCCCCCGCTGGCCGGCGGGGGGTATCCGAAGGGATTTCCGCACGATAAAAAAAAAAGGCCCCAATAACGCGTAATTTACGTATACTTAGTAAAATGGACAGCATAATACTTTTCTACCTGTTCTCCGAGTGACTTCACTATAGCGACCTTAGAATTGGATGTCTAGAGCCCCACCAAGAGCTATGGGGCCCAATGACTTCTATGTATACGAGAGAAGTACTTCAGAAAAAAAGTGTGGGGGTGAGGCGGGTACGAGAGAGGGGCACTCTGTGGCTACGACAGCAAAAAAAAAATGGCGCCAAATTTGTTTATTTATTTATTTATTTTAATAGTTAAATAATCTATATTATACCAATTGTTTTGTTCCGAACAGCCAGTCTAGTTATTATTGGGGCCCAAGCCCACCTCGGCTGCTAGCCGACTCCTGCCAATTAACGCACGAGGCACCGGCGCATGCTTTCCTCTCGGGATTGTGAGTTCAGTTCAGAGTGAGTTCAGACGGCAGTCGCTTCCGTGAAAGCCAAGATAAACCAAATCAAGAGAAAGTACAAAGCATTGGATGCAGCATATGATGATGATAATAACATATATACGGACATCATCAGACATCACATAGCCACAGATTACTAAATAGTACACAGCCACGGACTGCTGTAGTGTGAAAAAGAGACGTTTAAAGTTAAAAAAAAAAGTGTTGTCTTTGAATTTAATATTAGCGTAGCATTCATCACAAGCACGTGCTATTACTCGTACTATTACTGATATTTAATTAGGACATTCACGCTAGTGCTGAGACTTTATAAACACAAATAAAGATAATTTACCTACCTACATTTTGTCTCAAGTACCTACAATGCCGCAGCACAGACAATAGTATTTTTATAGTTAAATAAGATAAGTTTTTCACATGTATAACTGGTAATTTTGACCTTGGCTAAACAGTCTCTGCTAAAATTTAAAGCCGGCACTAAATGCGATTAGCTTACACGTTATTCTTAAATAATATTTCTATTTTTTAATAAAGATCAGAAAAATCGTGGTTTGCGTCAGTCGCGTGTTGGCAAGTTCATGAACTACGTCTTGCTCGGACTTAAATTATAGATTTTAATTTTATGCCTGGAACCAGGGGCGGCTTAACCTAGAGTGCAGGGTGTGCGGTGCACACGGGCGCAGGGTTTTAGGAGGCGCCAAGCGCCGTTCGCGCAACCTCAAAAGAGCATACGTTGTTTGCGGCTCCGGCGCTCTCAAAGACTGCGCCCGTGTCATATGGCCGCGCAAAGCAAGGCGCGCCACGAACGGCTCCTTTAAAAAATATAAATATTTTTGACAATATTTTTCCACCCTTACAAAATAACTTGTTTCAACGTAAAATTAGCCTTAAAACCGATAAATAAAGATTATATTGGCGTATCGTCGAGTCGCCATCAAAGGCGCGTGCCGACTAGGGTTCCCAACTATACTGTTCAAAATTTTATGGCAGGTGTAGGACCTTGTGAAAGATCCGTCGGGAATCCCGGGACTCGGGATTGTTACCACCATCTTGCTCGCTAATTCTGCCGGAAAGCAGCAGTGCTTGTACAGTAGTTCCTATCCTTCAGATAGTTTTTTCGAATGCATATTATACTAAAAAGATGTTAAAATATGAAACTGTTTTACGAAACTGGTTGGTTTACTCTAACTCAACAGATTCTGTTTATTGTTTTTATTGTAAACTTTTTCATGCTGATGTCACTCCTTTTAATGGTGAAATAGGTCACAAGGATTGACAGCATTTGTCTATAGCTTAAGATCGCCATGAACAAAGCTTAGGGCACCTATTATGTCTTAAGAAACAAATCACATTGAAAACTGTTATTTTAAAAGAGATGTCGGTAGATTTCTTGAACCAACCTGAAATTGAACGGGAAAAAAAACGTTGGGGTCGAACGAATAATCAACGTGACTCATTTTTTAGCTAGGCAATGCCTGGCGATACGGGGAAATAAAAAAAAAATACGATTCAAATAATGGTAATTTTTTAAAGGTGGTTGAATTTATCTCTAATTTTGGTAATGTGCTTGCAGAACACATTGCCCTTTTTCAAAAGTCTGAGTCACGCCTAAATCATTATCTTGGCCATAATATACAGAATGAAATAATACAATTATTAGGAGAAAGAATAAAAAAAACTATTATTTTGGAATTGAAACAATCTAAATATTTTTTAATTATTTTAGATTGCACTCCTGATATTATACATGAGGAACAAATAACGGCTATCGTACGGTACGTTCTTTTAAATGCAAGCAACAAACAGGCTGTAATAAAATAACACTTTCTGGGATTTTTTCCTATTACAGACACTACTGGTCAGGGCTTAACTTAATTTTTATTAGATTATTAGTGTCCAATGATATTGACATACAAGATATGCGTGGTCAAGGTTATGGGGTTAAGGGGAAAAACATAGGCCTACAAAAACGAATTTAAGTTTTAAACCTGCGCGCATTTTATGTACCTTGTGCGGCACACAGCCTGAATTTGATAGTGAATGATGCTGCCAAAAGTTCATTAGAAATCGTCAATTTATTTTAAATTGTGCAAGAAATTTACGTTTTCTTTTCTGAGTCAGTAGCGTGTTGGCAAATACTTGTAAAAGAAGTGCTAACTTTAAGTTTAAAACCACTCTCAAATACTCATGGGTGAGCAGAGTTGAAGCAGTTAGAGTTCTGCGTTTTAACCTGGAAAAAGTATATGATGCCTTGTTTTCCATATATTCCGATAGAAGCATAGATGCGGAGTCGAGAAATATGGCAAATTCATTATTAGCAAAAATGAAGTCATTTAAATTCATTGAAATAAAACTATTTTTAACGGATTCTATCGCGGTTTATTTGATGTTATTTTATATTTTACATTGAACCCGACGTTTCGGTTGCTTTCAGCAGTCATGGTCACGGGTAGACTAAAGATGGTTGTTGTCTTGAAGTTTGAAGTGAAAGTTATCTCAAAGTACAGGACTTTAAGGTAATTTTCGATGACTTTTGCGCACATCTCGGGCAATAACTCGGCCATGACTGGATGAATGTTGTCAATGCGTCATAGTTTGAGGATTACGACGGAACAAGATCCTTCGCATAGCCCCATAAAAAAAGGCCAATGGTGTCAAGTCACATGGTCAGTGGTCACACTCGATCAGTGGCCAATTGACGTCTCCGAATCTCAAAATTACTCGTCCTGGAATTTATTCTTGCAACAAAGCCCGATTTGCTAGTGTTGTGTGGCTTGTTTCCCCGTCTTGTTGAAACCACATATCGTCTAGATCGATACCATCAATTTCAGGCTAAAAATAGTTGCTCAACATACGGCCATAGCGTTCGGAATTGTCTGTGACGGTTGCTCCTGCACCGTTCTCGAAAAAATACGGACCAATGACGTCGCCAGCACACCATACAGTCACTTTTGGTGGATGTAATGGAACCTCGACAATCGCTTGTGGATTTTCGGAGCCCCAAATACTGCAATTTTCCAGCTTATTTAAGTATTCAACGAGAGAGACATGAGCCTCGTCACTGAAGAAAATTTTGTTTGAAAATTCATCATTCAGTGCTTGTTGTTCGAGCACCCAATCGGCGAAATTTTGCGCTGTCCACGAACGGCAGGCTTCAATTGTTGTGTGAGCTGGACTTTGAATGGATGGAGATGCAAATCCAAATGCAAAATACGCCATAATGAGCCATAAGGCAAGCCCAATTGCTGTGTACGCTGTGAAGTTGACAAATTTGGATCATCAGCCACACTTTCACTTACAGCAGCGATATTTTCCAAAGAGCGTGCATTAAGATGATGCACAGGCCTTTGAATATCAGTCACCGATCCGTTTCTTCAAATTTCTTCACAGTGTTTGAAATTGTTTGCTGTGTTGGACGATCATGACGACCAAAATCTGCATGGTCGTAAAACACGGTATGTGGCCACGGCAGAATCGCCATTTTTGTAGCACAATTTAACAAATTTAGCGCGTTGAGCGGTACTAAAACGATCCATATTGATAAATGGCAAACATTTAACTAAACAAATACCAGTTTTGGATGACATGTGGATTTGACAGTTTCCAAATGTCAGGGCTATACTTTCCTAAACACGAAATGGATAACCCATTATTTGTCGCCATGTCAAAACTGAAGCCACGGTAGTCTAGTCGTTTGACCTATGGCCTCTCAAGCAGAGGGTGGTGGGTTCGATCCCTGGCTCGCACCTTTGAGTTTTTCGGAATTTATGTGCGAAATCACTTTTGTAATTTATCGTGAGCTTTTTGGTGAAGGAAAACATCGTGAGGAAATCTGCACACTTCTGCGAAGCAATTCAACGGTGTGTGTGAAGTTCCCAACCCGCACTCGGCCCGTGTGGGAACTATAGCCCAAGCCCTCTCATTCTGAGAAGAGGCCTGTAGCCAGCAGTGAGACGTAAAATAGGTTGATGATGATGAATGAAAGCAAAAAAGGACTGAGTATTGTTTTACTTAAGATAAGAAGAGTATATAATTTCATTAAATTAAGAGAAATACTCAAGTTATTCTCCTTTTCACGTGAACCACAAAACCACTACAAATGTAATTCCTAGCTATCGCTCGAATTCATCTGTATACTTGATTTCGAACGACACGAGAATTGGGGCCTTAGTTTAACGAGAGTGAAAATTAAAAAAACTACGCATGCGCCATGTACACTACGACATAATAGTGTAGAAAATTAAGGGGGATCCGCTTTCTTCGTAACTGTGACATTTTTATGTAAAATAAATAGCAATTTTGTATGGAATTTTGTAGCACTAGTGGGACCGGTGGGTGTCACGCGGTGCTGCGATGACAATCCTCTTTTGATGAGGCCGTCAAGCTGAGTGCCACCATTGTTAACATGGTTCGTGAATGTAATGGTGACCCTCTTTCCTGAGACTTTACCTTCAGCTTACCATCAGGCGGGGTGAATTCAAATTGACGTGTCCTAAATATAAAAAAAAACATGGAAAGTGTCCGTTTATCCGTTTTCTACTCTTTTAAGTCGCACTGTAGTTTGAGTTTGCCACCATTTCCCACTGAACTGAATTATTGTGAAAAGTTAATGATATTGTGAGTTTGTAAACATACATGAGCGTCCTGTAATATAATTAGTTTGTAAATTAAATATTTTTGAAATCACTACAGTTGTACTTTTTAGGGTTCCGTACCTCAAAAGGAAAAAACGGAACCCTTATAGGATCACTTCGTTGTCCGTCCGTCCGTCTCTTTTTCTTTTTCTCAGGAACGCGTGGAGGTATCAAACTGAAATTTATATCTAATACTCAGGTCTACTGTCCCTTGGAGTTGTGAAAAAACCTTCTTAAAACTTCCTTCTTAAAACTTCTAAGCCAAAGCAATCAAAAGATACAGCCGTTTATGCCGCAAATTTCCGCAATTTTTCGAAACTCGCACGGGAATCAAAACCTACAGAGTACTTCTCGTAAACTTAGAATCTTGAAATTTGATACGAAGTAACGTCTTATAGTACCTACAGATAAAGGAAAAATTGCGAAAACCGTAAATTTTTAGTTACATCATATATAATAAAAAATATTTTTGAAAATTTTAACGTAACTACCATAACTATGAGTCGATTGTCGTGATAGGTGAACTTTTACTTATATACCTACAGATTTGTACGGAACCCTCGGTGTGCGAGTCCGACTTGCACTTGACCGGTTTTTTTTAATTCTTGAAACCCCTTTCTTTCGAAAAAATACTTTTAACTTGTGTACTTACTGCTTTCTAACACCATTTAAATTGCACCATTTGCTTCCAATATTTAATATATATGTATTCCATATTGACCGCGCGCCTACTAGAGGGCGCCAGGGTTTTGACTGCACTCGGGCGCTACATAGGCTAGAGCCGCCCCTGCGTGGAACCTTAATTCTTTTTCAAAATTAAAGGAGCCTCTGTTACGTCTTGAAAGTCCAGTAAAGTACCAATGAAAGTCGCATCAAAATCGGCCCAGTGTTTCCACAAATTACCTAATTCAAACAGACAGACAGACAAAAGTTTAAAAAAAAGTGTAAGTACCGTGTACAGTTTTTTAATGAATGCATATGTATGTATAGGTACATTCATAATATGTATTCATAAAAATAACTGTTCAACATTTCAATTTATTGAATAGATAGATCAACGTAGCTACCTAGTTTTCCAAGTAGTTTTAAAACGTTACCTATAGTATGTAGGTCTGTATTTTCAGTAGGTAATTAAGCCAATTTATTTACATAATTAGTTCAAAAGACAAAAATGCGCTTAAGACTTTATATTGAAGTTGGTACCAAATCCGAAACATATCGCTGGAAATCATCAAAAATTCAACATCAATCGAGACGTCTGCCAACCTTGGCTTGTCTGCCCGTTTAGGGAGTTCCTTTTTTTACTTTTTTTACGTATTTCGTCGTTTGCATACCTAATACCTACCTGTTTGGGTTAAAAGTACCCGGGCGCTCGGTTAAATTGTCTGTTGCAACCGTAGCAACAGAGTAGCTACTTGATTTTGTTATGTAGAGGTGCATACTCAGTAGAATGGTTCTTTCATTTCATTTCATTATCAGATAAGTGGGACAGTCCGATGCTGGGGAGTGCCCCAGCATCGGACTGTCCCAGTGGGGTACGAGTGCATACTGTGACGTAGACAGTGTCCTGGTGTCGCGACAATACCTACTTTGTGTTCTGTGATGTGTATTTACTAACAATAGGATAAGATTGTTTTTGTTACTAACACTATATGGACTCCCTTGGTCCGAAATAAAGATTTTATTATTATTATTATTTGGCGTTTTTAACGAGATATCCTATTAAACTCTTCCGCTTCCCGTAATTAAACCTGCTAAGTCATCCTTCTATATATTACATACCTTTGTCATTTGTGATTCTGATAAGCTGATAAAGTTTATCGTAACCGTCTTTAAAGAAGTACGATTAGGTAAGTATTACTATATATATATATACTATTATGCCTATATGTTATAGATTGCAGGTGCTGAGGTTGTTCCCGAAGCTCTTGGTGGGGTCCAATACATCCACCATATGAATCTCGTGAAATGTGTAAGGACAGAAGTGAATGACAGGCTGTTGTCTCTACCAACTCAGTAGGAAGAAAGGTGCCAGTGTTAATGCATGTCTGTATAATATACGATAAATAAAAATACAATACGAGGTGCTTATATTAATCGTTCATCGTTAGCTGACGATGGTGAGTGACGCACAATAGTTACAAGCACAGATAACATAATATTATTCTAATGTTACAAGTCACAATACAGACAGACCAAAAGAGCTCATCGTAAAGTGTAGGCTCTTTACAAGGACACTTGAGAAGTTCGTTTTTAAGTCCAGTCCACCCATTGCAGCCACAAAAACGGTAGATATCGCACTTGAATTACAAATCAGTAGCTTTTTAGTGTTCCGTTGCCAAATGGCAAAAAAGGGTAAAAAAGGGTGTCCGTCCGTATGTCATAGCCACTTTTTCCGAACTTGAGAACTATGCTGTTGAAACTTGTTAAGTAGATATATTCTGTGAACTGCTTTAAGATTTTCACACAAAAATAGAAAAAAAAGCAATAAATTTTTGGGGTTCCCCTACTTAGAACAGAAACTCAATTTTTAGGGTTCCGTTGCCAAATGGCAAAAAACGGAACCCTTATAGATTCGTCATGTCTGTCTGTCTGTCCGTCCGTATGTCACAGCCACTTTTTTCCGAAACTATAAGAACTATGCTGTTGAAACGTGGTAACTAGATGTATTCTGTGACCCGCATTAAGATTTTCACACAAAAATATAAAATAAACAATAAACTTTGGGGGTTCCCCATACTTAGAACTGAAACACAAAAAAACTTTTTTTCATCGTGCCCATACGTGTGTGGTATCTATGGATAGGTCTTCAAAAATTATATTGAGGTTTCTAATATCATTTTTTTCTAAACTGAATAGTTTGCGCGAGAGACACTTCCAAAGTGGTAAAATGTGTGTGTCCCCCCCCCCCTGTAACTTCTAAAATAAGAGAATGATAAAAGTAAAAAAAATATATGATGTACATTACCAGGTAAACTTCCAACGATAATTGGTTTGAACGAGAGTAAGTAGTTTTTTTTCAATACGTCATAAATCGTAAACAGTAATTTACCTTTCATTCAATCAACTCAAATATGAAAATTAAAAAAATACATTTTTATGTTACTTGCTCTTACGGAACCCTTAAAGAGCGAGTCCGACTCGCACTTGGCCGCTTTTTTGTTTTCATCAAACCCGTTTCGTTCGTTTAGGGCATCTATGGATAGGTCTTCAAAAATGATATTGAGGTTTCTAATATAATTTTTCTCTAAACTGAATAGTTTGCGCAAGAGACACTTCCACAGTGGTAACCCCCCCCCCCCCCGTGTAACTTCTAAAATAAAAGAATTAAAACTAAAAAACTATATGATGAACATTACCATGTAATCTTCCACCGAAAGTTAGTTAGAATGAGATCTATAAGTTTTTTTTAAATATCTACGTCATTAATCGTAAACCGCAATTTACCTTTCATTCAATCAACTCAAATATAAAATTTAAAATCTAGTGGGACGGAAATCACACAGTGATTGTCAAACTTCGGGCCAAACTTAGATATTTTTGTTGCAGTATTTTTATTCTAAATTACAGACCTTAGGCTTTATGCATATTATTCGACGCGTTTATATTTCAGTTTCTTTCAGAGTCTGGTTGTTTTATGTAAATATACAATATACGTATTGTCATTGTCACTCAAATGTCAAAGTCAAATACGCGTTACTCTGATAACTCGAAAGAAACTCACTTGTAAAAGTTTTTTAGGGACAATTTGTATGGTAGGTACCAGAAACCTTGAACGTACAAACCCCAAAATCTAATCAGTTCTTCCCATTAACCAAACAAGATGATTGGCGAAAGAATTTTTTAAATCAATTAAGTGGTTCTTGAGTTATTGCGTAAACAGACATCCAGACATCCAGACATCCAGCAGACCAACAGACAGACCGACACAAAAATTTTTTTTGCTTAATTAGACTTAGAATCACGTGAAACGTCGAGAAAAGTGATAAAAAGTGGGTGTAAGATTTTGATTTTTTTTGCGTGATTTTAAGACTTCGGTGTCCACCTGCAGTGCTATAATCGAAATCGAAATCGAAATCGAAATCAAAATCAAAATCAAAAATTAAAATCAAAATGAAAATGAAAATAAGATTAAAATAAAATATAAATCAAAAGCAGCATTTTCGAGCTCGTCGACGAGCTAGAAGATTGACCGTAGAGAATAGCACTGCTGGTTGGTGGCCCGAAGGAAAATCTTGGCCTTTTTTTCTGTATCAGACTCTCCGTATTATCTATCGCATTCGTAGTTGTAATCTATTTACACACTTTCCTTCATACAATACGTCATGTTATAACTCTTTCTTATTCTCTCTCGATGGTTTTTTGCCGAATTCATTAGCTCGAGTGTCGGAATTACCAATAAATATACCATATCATCGATGCAATTAGTACTAGTTTTGATGTAATTAGTAGTTTTTGTCTCTCTGTCTGTCTTTTTATCTATCGGGAGATTAGCTAAGTTAAACGGGCAGAAAGAAGAGTTCAGTGGCAGATAGCTGATGTGCTATGGCGTAACTTAGGTTACTTTTGTGTTAAAAAAAAATCGAGTAATTTTTATGGGGAATTTTGGGGATTTTTTTACGAAAATGTTCCGTGCGAAGTTGCGCAAACTGCTAGTGAAAAATAAAGTATATCGTAACTATTTATAATATCCTGATAGAAGTAATCCAGCGGATTTATTATCTATTGAATGTTTAATCTTTATCACTCTGAAAAAATGAGATAGAAGATGTCAAAACATAGTTTATAACAACTTAGCATCATGATAGTAAGCGTTTATGAGGCGTTTGAGGAGACTTTATGTACAAATCTTACGTCATAAACCATTTACAGCACATAAAAACTTATTTATCTACCATTGTTGTATTATCAGTTCTAGTCACGTTGTCATAGAATAGAACATTTTTACTCAAGTTCCAAAAACGGTATTATTTACCATAATTAATTATCTACATTGATGTTAGTCATGTACCTGTGAAGACCAGGGTCGGATCAGGTTAAATACCTGGGATCTGTGCTTCACGCTTCTGATGACATTGATTGCGACGCTAAGCCATGTATTACGCCGTGTGGTCAAAAGGCGTGAGGTAGCTGGTGTCTTTGTGACTCCAGAATGCCGGTTAGGTTGATGGTCTATAAAACCATTATTAGATTTATCTCTTTACACGGTTATGAAACGTGGCCGCTGCTAGAGCGGCAAAACAGAAGCCTCGTGCCACGGTAATGAATATACTGTGGTGAATGTGGAGTCATGCGTAAAGATCGCGTAAGGAAATCATGTCCGTAACATCGCAGATAAACTACGGAAATGTGCCGATGCGGCTACGTTTCACGGCGAACGGAAGACTCAAGTGATGACATGCGTATCTACCAATGGTCGCACTCGCGAAGTAAAGGAGAAATAGCAGGAAAGCGGGCCCCGGGGCTGGAAGCGTCGGATACAACCGGGAACAACGCTAAGATGACGATGGTTATCTTCATAACATTATGGTACACAAGCGACAATTGCGGTGTACTTTCTCTTGATTTACCTAGTATTCCGTGGAGACAACGGATTTTCAATTCGATTTTCGAAGCACCCGAATGGAGAAATACATCAGTCTCGTAGAAAATCGATGAACGATACTATGTGTTTTAGGATCGATAACAAGTTGATAAGAAAGTGTTGTGATTCTGGTCGCTAGGGGAATGGATCGGTAAAGTGCGTGTGTGACCTTGACATTGCAAGTCTTTATAGCAGGCTACCTTCAGGGGGCTGTGTGTGTGTTGGTTGTCATTTACAAAAGAAACAACCTCATGCCTAATCATCCCAGCGTTAGTCACATCGACTTCCAAAGCACTTTAGAACACGGGTTCCGCTCTTCCTATTTCTGCTTTAAAATAATATAATAAATAAAATTTTGCTTAACTTAACTTTTATGGGAGCACTACCGTCTGCTTTTCCGATTCCCAATCCCGAGAAGAATGCTTGCGCCAGAGCTTCTTCCGTCATCAGCTGATACCATAGGTACCGGCTTACAGGTGAGGACACAAACTTCTTGGTGGGGCCTTCAGCAAGAAATTTTAACTTGCGTTCATTGACTTACTTTAAGTACCTATAGAACTAAATGTTATTAAATTGGCAAGCCGACGTTAGGGACACAAATTTCTAGGGACGTTCGTCCATATGGACACTTTTTAATTTTAACATTTTTGCACTGACGATTCGGACACCACCCACAAAAACTGTTTTGTACAGTCCAACAAAAAAAAAACATGATTTGAACGTTGTCGTATCAGGATTTATTGTCGATATTAGATTGGGCCATGAAATATTTTTATTTTATCGATTATTAAGTATAATAGTTCTATTTTAAAATTATTTAGGTATCTTTCTTTTGTTTCGTACTTTTTGCAGATGACCTAATTTTGTCTTTTTTATCTGATTTTATCGGATAAAAAGTTAAGGTCTTTGAAGTAGGCAGAAGTAGTTAATCAGATAAGCACTAGCACGGCACGGAACCAACATCTGTCTTGCCATCTAGCTTAAAACTGTAAGTATAGTCCTTTGAAATGTTACATTTTTTAAAGCATAGCGTTCCAAAGTCGCAGGGCACGCCGTAGTAGTGGCGGTAAGACCCATCATGAAGGGTCTTACCGCCACTATGGCGTCTTGGCCTTCCCTACCGCCACTATGCAATATTCTCTTGCAGTCATACATGGCACTACACGCTAACTACACGCTAACTGTGACGTCACTGTGTGATACGATTTTGTATGGAGCGTTTTTGGCTGGCTCGAGAAATTGAATTTTTAAAATCAAATATCTTTATAACTATGTATCATAAGAATATTTGACTTGAGCAGTTCAGTATATTATTATAAAATGTAATTATTCTACAATAAAATAAAATTAAACAACATCCCTATTTTATTATGTGGATTTTTATTAGTATAAGCAGATCTAATATAGAAGATGGGGTGTGCTCTACCTTTAGGATGATGATGATGATGATGATGATGATAGTAATAATAATCTAATATAGATCTAATTTTATATAATTAAACTTATTTTGTATAAATCAAGTAACAACACAAAAAACTCAAGGTTCAAAAATATCAAATTCAAACATTCCAGGAAGGAAACGTTTCCCTTTGTTTTAAAAATTGGTCTAATTTTAATATTTACGTGAGGTAGGGAGGTAGGTTACGAGTTTTATTTCGTGTTTTTACTTTTTATTTTTAAAGTTACTTTCGACCCTTGTGTAACAATCTACTACTTTTGTCATAAGTTCCGTACATATACTATACACTCATATATTATAAACTTATTAAAAAAACTGGCCAAGTTACGCAATCCTGAAAACGTATTAACTATTGCAACATAACAAACAGACACTTCAATTTTATTTATTTGTATGGATGACGTGTATACCATGGCGGTAGAGCATTCGACTGCCACTTCAGATATTCTTCATTCTTCAGGCGTAATACGTATTAATGTAATTTATATACAAAAATGTAGATACAGATAGTTATTACTCACATTCAGAATTTATATAACAAGCTATGCTTAGTTTGGCTCTAGATAGCGCTGTTTAGTAGGAACTTGAATATTTTTATTTATAACTAGTTGATGCCCGCGGCTCTGCCCGCGCGGAGATCGTTTATCGTTTTTTGGGCATATCTCTGGTTCTACTTAACAATAATGTTTGTATCGATTTCAGTAAGTAGGTAGGTAGGGTGGTTGACCCTATAGTTGACCAGGCACCGGTTATTAACCACTAGCGGCTTTGAGTGTCAATATTAAGATTTGTCAATATTTACCTTTATGTGTTTCATCCTATGTTGGCTACATGTTGTCAGCCACATTACGACAAGTAAGAGACAATCATTTTCCTCTGATGATTGATTTTTGTAATGACTTTGTTTATTTTGGGAATTTTAATGAATTTTAATGATTTTATACGTTATTTAACTGGTTACTTAAAAGTACATCACGTGAATGGGTGTTCCTGTGGTTGATCAAATCTTTTTCATGTTTTTACCGGTTTCATGTTTATGCTATGATTTGTTACTCAACAATCTGTTTTCAATGGAGAAAATTGCATTGTTTCCATTAGTTGACCAGTTTTTTGACATTGGCACCTACACACAAAACATAAGCGCTTATTATTGACCAAACTCTTTAAATATGAGTATTTCTTTGCTGGTTTTAGATTAAATATGCCGAAAAAAAAGAAATTATTTAGGTACAGTGAGGACGGTATTGCGGAAGCGCTTAAAGAAATACAGTTGGGAAATAAAATCAGAGAAACGTACCTACCGCAAATATAACATCCCTCAGAATTGTAGGATTAACAAAATAAAAATGCGACGTCCTATTCAGAGTAAAATTTATCTGTATTAGTTACTACCACAGATTACATAATATTGGTTATTACTAAGAACGAAATAAAATAACGGTAGTTATAAAAAACGTTTTCTTTGTGTAATCCAGTTTTTATTTATCTTTGTATATGGAAAAAAATTAACGTGTTATTCAATAAATAAACATTTTGAAGTTAATTTTTCCTTAAATGGCTTAAACAAATTTATAATAAAATTAAGAATCATTTTACTAGGAATATGGCTATATATATGGCTTTATTATATACGAAAAACATTCATACTCAAGTTGTTATAAGACAAATAACGTCTAAACTCATCGCAAACATAATTTGGGACAGTGACGTCAGCGCTTTGCCCAAATTACAAGACAGAAAGAAGCTTTCAACCTAATTCCGGTATGTGACGTATGTATGCGCATCGCGACCTTGGTCTATAAGCCGTGGCCAGTGTCTGGAAAAGTTTAACCTGATTGATAACTCACAATTTTACTTTGCCTTCTTAGGATTTACGACGATGATAGGGTATGTCCGTGCGTCTTTAATTTGTAAAATAAAGTAAAAGCTCTGACGCGGGATTTCCTCATGTGGTTGGGAGGTAAGAAGAGCAGTCGGTCCCATAAAAGGCTGATAAGTCAAAATAAAAGAAGGATGGGATGCAGCCGGCAAAGTCACTCTCGTAAAAGTCAAAATAAACCAAATTTTGATAAGGGGGAGTAGGAGAGCGTACCCCAAAAGTACAAGATTCAGGTACAGCCGGGACAGAAGTTATAAGTTAGAAGCAGAAGAGGCAGTAAAAGGTGTACCTACTTAATATGACTGAATACTTAACCTACACGATGCTTTTATCTTACCAATAGGTGTATTTAGACAGTGGCGGCAATACCTTCGAAAATCAATAAAACAGTTTTCATCACATTTTTATATACTTATCCGTTAATTGTCGAGATTATACAAACTTTAAGTATCAGTCACGTATCTTTATAATATGCACTTGGGTGTGTGTTGATTGTTACTTATACATGTTCATATTATATATCCAAATGCGTATGCTGAGGGGATTTCCGCACGAAAAAAAAAATACCTAAAAAGTTAACAGGCTTTGCAACCCGTATAGTTTTTAATACCTACTACTATCATTAGGTATAATAATATAGGCTATGACTGCTATGACTCTAGACTAAGAGCAAATGTATGGGAACTGTGATCGTGGATTATGGGTGATGGGGCCCCACTAAGAACATCGAGGCCAAGCCAACCTCATCTGCAAGCCGGTCTACCTGCTGATTGACGGACGAGGCTCTGGCGCAGGCTTTCCTTTAAGGATTGACGGCATTGGCTCCCATAAAATCCGTACTAGGGGCACAATGCATTCTGCTGTTGCAATGTTGAGCTGAGAGTGCAACTACATGATTACCTACAATTCACGCGCAATTTTATTTCTATTGAATACCATTGAGTAGTTTTTTCGGTGATAATTCCTCCGTTGCTAGACCGATTTTCAATTTTCTTTTTCTGTCTTAAGCCAATAGTTATGTTGCAAATTTTGGCGCTAAAATCGTGGTCTCAACATTGATCATATTGCGCATGGAATTATCAGATTTTTAAATTTTTGAAGTGTGATTATTCCTCCATGGTATGTTCGATATTCAATTTTATTTTTTTTACACCTTCCGGGTATCAAGTTGTATTTATATGCCAAGTTTGGTCAAAATTGGTCGATTAGTTTAGGAGGAGTAGCGTCACAACCGAAATACACCGAGTGAGTCTCACTCTAAGCTCAATAAGCCAACCCTAAAGAAGGAGAAGGAGTAAGCGGACCCCGGGCTCCGAGGTTAAAGGCTTGGATGCAACCGGGAACAACGCTAAGATGATGATGAAGATCATATGAACCAAGATCAATTATTTTCGTCTCTATCTATATGTTGTTGTAAACTGTAGTTTTCTATCTACACTAATATTATAAAGAGGAAAGATTTGTTTTTTTGTTTGTTTGTTTGTAACGAATAGGCTCCGAAACTACTGGACCGATTTCAATAATTCTTTCACATATAGAAAGCTACAATATCTAGGAGTAACATAGGCTACAATTTTGTTTCAAAAAATTAGAGATCCGTAAGAAAATCTTTTTAGGCGTACGCTGCGTAAACTATTGATGATAGAACAATATGATGTACTACAGGTTTATAGGTCTTTTTAATGTCTACAAAAAAGTCCGCGATATATGCAACCGTAATATTTGTTCCACTACAACAGGTTTTGTGTTCTCAAAATTTAATTATTTCATATCTTTTTGATCATGTCCGGGCAACAGCAGTGCGAGTGGGACTGGGAGTGGGAGCGGGAGTGGAAGTGGACGCAATAAGCGACTTCCACGCGAGCGGAGCCGCGGGCAACAGCTGGTATCTCATAAAAGGCCAAGTAGTATTATGGCATACTCATATGAAACGTCTTCTGCTCACTTTAACCTCGACCAGGTCTGCGAATTCAGTAATCCAACACTGCATTGGTAAACGGTCTGGCCGGCAGTGGGTTAAATACTACTCATAATAGAGTTTTGATCCACTCTCTAAAACGTATTTCACCAATGATGTAGGGACTAAGAAGTAGCCGAACTAAACTGCATTTTCACGTTTAACTCAAAAGAAGTCGGGGTGGTAACCTCGCTATCGAACCGGCCAACCCATTCGTGCTCTTATACCATAATTATGGGGCTTTTTTTCTAAAATCGATTTTAAATTAACACGCACCTTAAGCTACGTAAACTCTGTGTACAGCGCCGACTCTATCCCTTGATCAAGCATGAGATAGATTGTCTTTCAACGCCCTTTGGTCGACTCTGTCACTTCCTGCGCCTCTAAAAAACCGCCATTAAAAGGAGAATACTAGCTTCGGGCCTGACAAATCTGATAATTCAGAGTTAATCTATCAATTACGTTCATCAAATCCTCAAAATATGCATTTTTCATAAACGATGCAGGATTTAACTGATTCGGACATTGCTGATATTTCGTTGTGAAAATGGGTCTTTAGACATCTTATTATTTGCTCCAACTATACTTTTGTCCAAATTTGAGTTCTGTATCATCATTAAGTTTCTCCTTTTTTTATTTTGCCAGTGTCTTGCTATCCATTTCGTGTTCCTAATAGAAATACGCAATCCAACTCTAACTTAATCAAGTAAATAAAATAGAAGAAAGAGTAATCTACAAGGTTAACATTTCAACATGCCAAGACATGGCGAATGCGTAGGCGGTTCGTTTATAAATAAAACTTTTAGCGGTCGCGCCAAGGACGTCCAAAATATGAATCTTGATTAGGAATATGTATAGTAAGTATAGTAACATTCGTTTTAGTATAAGTAGGCAGGTACTATAGATTTATACTACTAAGTGAGTGTGCTTGGCGTAGTCTATCATTCGAAGTCATAATATTATAGTTAATTTTTAGTATACCTACCCAGGTCAGTTAGTACGTTTTGAATGTTAATAAAGTAAAGCCTGTTCTATACTTGAACAATTTCGACCTACGGTTGGCAGATTCTGTGGTTATGGCTCTAAATTATTGATTTTTCGGTACGTGTAGGTTCTTCAAGATCATTTAACATCTTAGTGCCGTGCTTGGGCCAGATTGGATAGTACCTGTCGATGACTGGTCCATGAGTCATGCTTGTGAACGAACGCTACCTATGGTGAATGGTGACTTGTTGGATTTGATATCATAATCTTATGAATTTATTGTATTTGTAGTGTAATGGGTACCTTTTGACACGCAACCACCTAAACATTATTGAATATTATGAAACGCGACAGTTTCAAAGTAAGTAGATGGGTACCTATAGATCATACTTAGATACCATATCTGCTCTGCTCTGTGGTATTAAAATTATTTCATCAATGCTTTGTTAACTTAACTCTCTACAATCTCGCACGCGCCGTGTGGGCTGTGCCGCGTCGGCTTCGTTTAGCCGTCGCTATAGCTAGTATCATAATATCGTACTAGATGACACCAACGGGCTCGAACATGTGCGATTTGTAACCTTGGATCGTTGCATGTAAGTAAACATAGCTGTTGCGACTATAAGAATGAGAGACGACAGGATACGGTATGCCGGACCTAGCTAGTGAGAAAAACACTCTCTTCTGTCCTCTCAGTCTCTCTCGACATCGTAAACTGAATCAGTAAACCTAGTAGGGTAAATATGAGGAGAACAATTAGTATATGCCTATCTATTATCCACGATATGAGTAGTTAGGTATACCATTAAGCAGGAACCTAATTTGAGATTATTTTCTATGAGATAAAGAAAATTACTGCTTGCGAACAATAGAGACGAAAGACAACTATTATGATAGGATCTTTAGGGTTCAAAAGGAAAAAAAGAACCCTTATAAGATGTCTGTCGGTCTGTCTGTCTGTCTGTCTGTCCGTCTGTCCGTGTGTCACCACCGATTTTCTCAGGAACGAGTGGACGTAGCAACTTGAAATTTATTCCAGATACTGATGTCTATAGTCCCTATTCATCATCATAAACCTATGCTAGTCCACTGCTGGACATAGGTCTCCCCTAATGAGCGCCAGTCCCTATTAGGTGTATAAAAATCAAGGTCCTGAGTCAACACGATAAAAAACTCAACGTCAATGTCAGAAGTAGTAGTTATAGGTTTTAGGTCGAGAAACTATGTGGTAGTTCCCGTTGACCTAGAATCACGAAATTTGGAACAAAGCAAGGTCTTACAGCATAAATAAAGGAAAAATTCCAAAAAATAAAAAGTTTTAAATTGGAATTATTCGTTCGTTTTTATAGAATAATAATAAGAATATAACGTTCGTGGGCGAGACCGACACGCACTGGCCGGTTTTTTTCTCCATAATCTAAAATAATCGTGCAAGAAGCTTTTTTCGGCTATCTGAACCTGCATTCATAACACATCTCGTTATAAGCTCAAATCAGTTGCCTGTGCAGACCAATACATTTGAAATGAGGCCAAAAATCACTTAGGTTCCTCATCCATTCCGCTGCCTCATGACTCATGAGTCATATGCGTGTGCACGCATGCGGGCACCTGTTTCGTACAAATAGGTAATATAATGCGAACTGCGCGCAAAAAATACATAGATACCCCTATCATTTGCGCAAAATAGGGCGCTCACATGCGTGTACATGTATTTTTTATGGCAGCGGACGCTGTAAGAGTGCTATTGGCCTTACCCCGCTTTCCTTTTTCTCCTTCTTACCCTCTGTAGGAGTAATGCGTGTGTGACTGCTCTGGTGTTGCTAGCCTTCATTATGTCATGATAAACACTGCTGTCTATCGAGTGAGCCTAGCCGTACCCATGATTTTTTACGATCTTAGAGTAAAAAGTATATAAATTCTGTACTGGGGTAGGTACCTACTTGCAAGCTAGGTACTTCAGCTAGATACGTCCCGAGGGGGCCATCTCGAAACCGGAGATGGCCCAGGGTCGAATCAGTCTCAGGATATGCTCTATGGGCAACCTTACACCCCGGCGTTTTAAGACCCGAGACGGCGTGCGGTTTTAGTCGGTTCAAGCCCGACATAACCGCCCCCGCTGGCCGGCGCTGGCCGGCGGGGGGGTATCCGAAGGGATTGCCGCAAGAAAAAAAAAAAGGTACGCCAACTAGGTATGTATTTAACAATCTTTATGTACGTACAAGTATGCGAAACAAAGGGCAATAAATAATATACATTTCAATTTAATTACGTCATAAACCCTCGAAACGGTGTCGTATCGGTAACACGGAGTATGCTGTATGTGTAGGTATGTTGGCAATCTTGTTAGGTAGATATAGGTAGGAATGTCATTCTATTTTCCTTAAAGACAATAATTGCAAAGTTTAAGGAAAATGTATTCTTTATTATTTTATTACTTCCGCCCGGTTCCGCCCGCGTGGAATTCTGATTCCATTCCTGCAACCCATGGGAAGCTATTCCTAGGATAAAAAGCCTGTTTTATTCCAGACTATAAACTATCACTGTACCAAATCTCAGCCGGATCCGTTCAGCTGTTTTAAGTGAAAGAGTAACAAACATCCATTCATGCTCACAAACTTTTGCGTTCTATAATTGTGATGTATAGAGAATAATTAGCTAAGCTAATAGCTATGCTAGCTAAATAATAATTTAAAACGTAAGTGTACAAAATCACGTGTCTACTACTTGGCTACGAAGCGCTAGATTAATATTTGTAGATTATAATGATTATACAGATGTATACAACCAGTCAATGACTCACTATGCAATTTGGTAACCACAACATATAAACAAAATGTAAACAAACCTGAATGAAAAATTTCGTTAGCCAGTTTCCAACTTCTGGTGCTGCTGTCGTTGTGTCCAGCGAAAAAGGTGCAAGTGTGGTTGCCAACTCCATTATTTCACTCACATTCATCCTTCAAAAAACGTGAAACAGATTAAGCCGAACGATGCGACTTTTGCCCGAGATCGCGAAAAATGAAGAAAACAATTACCGCCAAAAATACGAGTTGTCACGACACTCACTGATGGAAGACTGTCAGTAAAAAGTAATCAAACATAAATTTATGTACTGTGATAACATTAAATCTTACATAATATAGATTTTCGTCACAGATACAGTTCGGGAGGCGCCGTGTACGATAGCGCGCGACTACACGGTCCGTGCGACGCGCGCTGACTAACAAAACTACCTTCTGAAGAAAAACTACAGAAATAAATTAGCAAGTACTTTGCTAATCTTATAAAAATATTGAGCCATGGCCAAGACTGCTGCTTTTACACATTTCAGACTCAAAGCAAACGTTTGTTTGTTGTCCTTGGTTTGATATTTGAGGCGCGAAATAATATTTTTATATTTTCTCTGTATTGACATTAGTGACCAAGTCTACAATCGAAAGTGCATGGATGTGGTAAAAATAGATAGGTACGTGATTCACCATTTTAGTTATTAGAATCACATTTTAACCCCCGACGTAAAAACGACTGGGTGCTATAAGTTTGACGTCTGTGTGTGTCTGTTTGTGGCGTCCCGAACGGATGAATTGATTCTGATGCGATATTTTTGTTCAGAAGCCGATATGATCGAGACGGTTTTTAGCTATAAATAAATTGTGTCGGGGGTTTTTTAATTTTTTTAATTATTTAAGTCTTTGTATCTTCGAAGGGATAGGCAGAGATGTATCACCTACACCCACATTGCAAGTACATGAGCACAATCGAAGTAACTAAAGCTATCTAATCTAGGATGTATCTCTCTAATACATTACTGTTAGCAGAGCGGTTCTATGAGTTCCACAGGGTCTAAGTAATCAGGCCTGATACTGAAGTCTCTCATGAGCCTGATGAGAATATGCAGCAATAACTATAATACTTACTCCATCATTATCATGTTTAACGCCGTTCCCGATTGCATCCGAGGCAGCACTTTCACTTTCACTTTGCAGCCTGTGGGGTTCGTTCGGTCATTCTCCGCCTTTTGGTTTCTTTTTTATACCACTCAGGTGGCAGACATACTCACGGCTCACCTGATGGGAAGCGGTTACCTAAGCGGTGGCCTATGGACGTGTGCAACACCAGAGGCGTCGCCCTCGCGCTGCCGACCCTGTAAAAACTTTCTAATGGTTTGGCTTATACGGCTTTTATGGGAGCAACTACCGTCTGCTCTCCCAGCCCCGAGAGGAAAGCCTGCGCCAGACCCTCGTCCGTAAATTAGAATAAAGGGACATAGTGGACCACGCGTAACAATATGGTAGATGAGCTGAAGAGATCCTGCTCCTCGCTATAAACAACAGGTCCAGAACCGATCCTACCCCTTCCATCTAGATGTTTACGAAACCTTTTGCAGTGCGATAATGGCTGGCATCGATACGCATGGTCATAATCTCAGCTCAGCGATAATTCCGCTTGCATCCGAGCTTGTCACCTCACCTTCATACTATTGACGACCCCTGTGGCGTAGCAGTAGAGCGTTCGACTGCTGAGTCAGAGGTCGCGGGTTCGATTCTGACTCAGTGCAAATATTTGTGTGTATGAATATGAATATTTGCATTTGTCTTGGTGTTTCTATGTATATGTTTTACAAAAAAAGTATATAAGTGTGTTTATCCGCATTCTAGAAACCATAACACAAGCTAGTTAAACTATGCTTTCTTTGGGTAGTACTAGAATATCGTAGAATATTTATTAGTTACTCGGCTATTACGGTGACGATGGCCGTCGAAAACCAAGACAGGCGATAGTGCCGAATATAAAAAAAATTAAGTGTTTTTTTTTCGAATGTTTTTTTTTGTTCTTGAGTGGAGACCGCGACTCGACAAACGTAAAACGTAAAACTCCGGCCAGGTGGGATGACGATCTAGGGCACACCGCAATAGCGGCGGTAAGGTCCATCATGGAGGATTGACAAGAGAGGCGACACGGAAGCCTCTCGTACCCCCGCTGGCCGGCGGGGGGGTATCCGAAGGGATTTCCGCACGAAAAAAAAAGGTGGGATGACGATCTGTGAAAGACTGCGGGCAGATGCTGGATGCGGTATGGCGCTCATTAGGGGAGACCTATGTCCAGCAGTGGACTAATAGAGGTTGATGATGATGATGATAATAAATATTTTTATTTTTAGAATGTTTTATTATTTATTTTAATCACGCTCCATGTTGGTACAGCTAATTCATTGCGGCATTAATTTTTAGAGATCGGTACCTTTATTTTTCGTCCTTCAAAAGGAAAAAACGGAAACCGTCTGTTTGTCAAGACTTTCTCAGGAAGGAGTAGAGGTATCAACTTGAAATCTATACCAAATACTCAGCTGGTTTAAAGAGGCCACATTGAGTACTCTTTTTTATCTTCAGTACAATCATCTGTCTTGGTTCGGTAGCGTTTTACGAACACCCTTCATATGTAGGTATGGCGTGAGATGGGCTTGACACATCTTGGAAGCATACATCTTGAAATATTTCATTAGACTACTTGGAATAAGTTTTTCATGCATAAGTTATTCTGGGTGTATGGGACCCCTTCAAGACTTTCAGTGTCAAGCTAACATCGCCTGCAAGCTGGTATTCCTACTGATTAACGGATGAGCCGCTGGCACAGATTTTTCTCTCGGAGTTCAGAGGTTACACGGCGGTCGTTCCCATAAAAAGCTGTATAAGTCAAATTAAAAGGGATCCCAGGCTGCAAGGGGATAGCCTCGAACACTAAGATGCTGATGTATAACTTAATCAAGGGAGAGATCCGATTCTCAGCACTCCATGGATTCACCGTGCGGTCGCCGGGTCCATAGCGTGGTACAGAGAGGAACACCATGACGGCGACTGGGTCTTGCGACCCAGATGTAGGTTTAGGGTGGCCACCTTGTGATGCATCAGCGCTCACCTCCACCGTCAGTAGTGTTCCCCCCCCCCCCCTACCTATCTAAATTTGGTAAGATCCTAACAATGCCGCTTTTGATATACGTTTTAGTAAAGAGCTTACTGAAGCTCTTGGCAATCCGAGGTCTTACTTAAGTAAGTTGTACAGGGATTTAGCTGGAATTCCCCTTGCTCCTACTTCTACGGCGTAGAGTTTAACCACGTAGCCGTTTTTGGTTAACTCGTTAGTCAAATCAAAGTATTTGTTTGTCTTTATAGCGTGGTCTTTAGGTATATTAGTTTCCCACGGTACTGTGAGTTCTACAAGCATTGCACGCTTATGCGATCGTGAAAAAAGGAATATGTCGGGTCTGGATGATGAGGCACAGACATCCTCCGGTATCCTATAGTGCTTCTCATACGTGTCTACGAGTATTGTCCAGTCAACGGCAGCTATCAAAATTGAATATGGCTTTTACGGTGATTTCTTTGAGCAGCCTTCCTTTACAAACGCAATGTCATTTCTTTGGTTTGTGGTTAATCCTTTTTTCGCTCTAGCTACCGCCAAACTTACAGCCTCACATATGCCCTAGCCGTACCAGTTGCTTCACCACATGAGTTACATGTTTTATCTGTGGCTTTTCCCCATCTGACCAGATTGCTTTGGTCGGGGAGGGTCAACTGGAATGCATTTAGGTAGAATTTAAGTAAGGCCGGTGACCAGTCGTATATTATGGTACGCCATTTTAAGGGATGTATATGGGAATACAAAATTCACCTAGGGTCAACCATTCGTTTTGCATTTCTAGGTTCATTGCGTGCACCTTATAGGTGTTGTTTTCGTCTGCTTGAAGAAAAGAGTTTGTTATTTCTTTATCTGTTTGTCTCTGGATATTACCTAGACCTACTCCACCAGTCTGCGAGCCTATTATGATTTTTTTATGGAACTGGAGGCGTGATTCGAGCTCCGATGCATTTTTATCTTTTGGAAGGACTTTTACTATTTCGTCTTTAGATTTCGATAAGACGTGCATTTTAGTTACTCTTAGGTGTTTATAGAGTTCTGATGGCTTCTTAAGCGTCATTCCAAAATTATTCGCGGATCTTTATAGTGCCGACGGGTCGGCCGACTGAGCTAGCCCTAGCCACGACTTCAGTGTCTTCGTGACACTCGCATCTAGTTTTTTGAGGAGGCTCTGGTTTATATCATATATAAGAAACGGCCAGTTAAGACGCGAGGTTAAATAATTGTCATAGATCCAAGCTTTTTTAACATTACTTATTGGTTGTTGGTCTACCTTTTTTATATCGATAATGAAACTATCAATTAATTCGTCCAAAGCTGGAGTGCAACCTCTGTTGTCAATCTTTCTTCCGAGGAATTTAAAAGGCACGGTTTCAGATATATTTGAAACGTTTTCCCCGCCTATATTAAGCCCTGGGTCATATGAAGTATACCTGGTACCCCGCCTATTCAGACATAGACAGTAGCATTTGCTAGGTTTTGTTCTCATTCCATCTGTCCATGTACAGAAATCGTCTACTCTACGCAGTAGGTCCTGGCACTGCTTTGGGTTACGAGTCAGTATTGCCAAATCGTCCGCGAATGCGAGGATAGACTCCGTATATTTACCGTTTAGCTTAAACCGATAGCCCCACTTCTTCTCGTGTGTGGAAATGTTGTCTATTAAAATATTTATTACTATATTGAAAACTATGGGTGATAAACAGCAACCTTGGAACAAACCCACATTATAATTTAAAGGTTGCGTGTATCCATCTTTGGTATTAATCACAAACTTTAATTTACCATAATAAGAGGATATTATTTCCCAAATGATGGACGGAAAGTGATACCATTTTAATGCAAACAACATAATCTCGTGTTGTACTGAGCCAAAAGCGTTTTCTAGGTCTATCCAACAAACTGTTATTTGCTTTTCATTTGATCTGGCATCTTTTAAACTTTCCGCCAGTAAAGAATTGTGTTCCAGACATCCTGAAATTCCGGGTAGGAACCCTTTTTGGTGGTTTGGTCTGAAATAGTTATTATTGATCATGAAATTTGTCATTTTAAATTGAAGCCATGAGAAGAAAATTTTAGAAATTGTATTGGTTAATGCTATTGATCTAGCGTCTTTTGGACTACTTACTATTTCTTTCTTTGGAATGAGCACAAAATTAGCCTTGCCGAAGGCCGCTGGGACTTCTTTACTCGACCAGATCCTATTGAATATGCTTAGAAGATGTTTACGTACCGATGGGCATTTTTTATAGATAATGTAAGGTATGCCATCAGGCCCTGGGGCGGTTTTTGTTGGTTTCTTTTTGATTTGGTGTTCTATTTTGTCTAAGCTAGGTGGATTACAGTCTAACAGTCTTATTCATAAAAAGTTATGGGAGGTTTATAAGACTGCTATAAGGTGATCGTCGAAAATTTGTTTTCATAACAGCATTTTAGCACTAATATGCTCTATAAACTCTCGATAAACTTCATATAAGTTAAGGAAGGCAGGAACCTACTATAGCCGTGTCTTATAGCAATATTAGGAGAAAAGATGGCCGACCTGCGCAACAGCTGATGTGTTTGACAGATCTGATTAGCATCGTTAGATACTTTGTTCGCATTAGTTTGGTGAATTATAGTATATATCTCTAATATCTCTGATTTGTTTCCAGACAATCACAAGCCTTTATTATTATTATTATTACTTATCTAGGTTAGTTACTGTGTGGAGTTTGTGGTAAATTTATTGCGGCAGAGTGTTTATCAGTGTCTTCCAACATGCAAGCTTTACAAAGCCTAGATGTACTTGAAGCTATTGAAAATATTGGGAATCCGCGACCAAAAGTTTATCGACTATAAATTCGTTAGGGAGCCATGAACTTATGTCTTCACTGTCTATTTTGGTAGGAGGTGGTGGACCACCACCCGTTTTAATTGGGCAAGGGTGCGTGGGGCCCCAAGCCTTAACAAACATACAATTGAAACTGAAATAAAAAAATATGTATTTAATTATATGAATCACTAATAGGTTTACCAACAAGTTTAATACCTATTGTGTAAACTAGCCCACGCCGCCACCTTCTTCGCGTTAGTGTTCGTGTCGGTGTTTTTATTTTCCAGCACACCGACCCGCTCTTTCACCAATTCTTGTAATATGATCTTATGAAGCAAATAACCATAGCGTTAGTAATGCATAATAAACAGGCACATCAAATAACAAGGCAGAAAGGACTTAATAATTTCAATTTCAGTTAAATTTTGATAATCTACAACTTTTAGTAACTATGAAAAGTAACGTACCTTGTCCTCGTCTAACCAATTTTCACTTCTCTGCCTTTTTTTGGCACTCGTCGCATGTTCCTTTCCTTCCATTTTTATTTATGCTTGGAAAAAATTGCAATATTCACCCCGGCGTCTGTAGACCCGAGACGGCGTGCGGTTTTAGTCGGTTCAAGCCCGACATAACCGCCCCCGCTGGCACGCGGGGGGGGGGGGGGTATCCGAAAGGATTTCCGCACAAAAAAAAAAACAAAAATAAGTACGAAAGAATTTTGAATACATAAACCAGGGGCGGGAATCGGTGTGACCGTTAACGAAATAGTGACATATGACAATGACATCAAACATTTTGTTTGATGTCATTGTTAATTTGAGTACATTTGTCTATGATTTTTACCCTGCATGTACAGCATGCAGGATGATATCTGAATTTTTTAACCAAGTGGCAACATTTTCGTCTATTAATCTCTTATAGCGACACTATAGTTATCGAAGGCTTATAGAACAGTTATGAATACAATATTTTAAAATACGTATGATAGCGTTATGAGACGTTTTAACTAAAGTACGCTATAAACCTTCGATAAGCATTTTTTATGAATAAGACTAAGTATATATTATATATATATATATATATATATATATATATATATATATATATATATATATATATATTATTATATATATATATATATTATATATATATATATAACATATCTATATATATAGTATATTACAGTCAATATACCTACGTAAATACCGTAAAATGGGGTGAATAGAGATCAAGGGGTGATTTTTTTTTTACGTTCGTAATTCCGTTCGGATACCCCCCCGCCGGTCAGCGGGGGTGGTTATGTCGTGTATCAACTAAAACCGCACGGTGTCCTCCCCAAGTGTCCGTTAGAAATAAAATGGTCATTAGAAATTTTTGAATATTTTCATCTGCAAAATAACTGCACAATTTATCTGACCATTTTATTTTTATTCACCTCTTGATCTCTATTCAGCTCATTTTACCGAGACTTAGGATTCATGAGGTATTCACCTATAATTTTAGTTTCAGTCAGAATGTCTCTTCTAAGGGTCTTTTTGATGTTTCACTAAAACACAGAAATACATTATTTACACATTTTATTTATTATTTTTACAAAATAATACTCGTTTAATCAACACAGCAGAATAGATATCAATCTATTTTGTTTTCAATAGATTTTTTTGTACTTAGATAATAACATGTTCTATAAAATATATAGGTACAATTAGAATGTAATGTGAACTAATAATAGTACAAACACAAATTAAAAATAAAATTTTGACTGAAAAAATTGTTACTAGTAAGCTAAAATATTTGTAATGAGAATTTATATAATAAAGTATCCTATCATTGGCAACCCTGTTTAATTGTTGCCACTTAGTTTAAAGGGAAAAGAATAACAAAGAATCTATAGATGATGTAAGGTTGTCATTACTTACATGCAACGCATTGCCAGTGGGCCGGCACCGCTGTACCGCTCCATGGGAACGGGTGGCGTACGAATGAGCGGTACAGCGGTGCTGGTCCACTATAGGGTATTTTACACTATGTACATAATAATTAGAATATTCTATTATCTTTTAAAAACTTAAATACTGGGAATAACATTAAATATTCAATCCCCTTAGGAGAAGAATTTATTTTTAAATAAATTCTTTGGCCTAAATTTAAAACATAGGCTTATTATCGCAAAGAATTTAGTTACTAAAGGCGTATCATATTGCTTTTCGGCTAAGTATACTTTTTTTATAATGAACCCGGTGTCAAGGTTCCAATCATTCATACGCTACGGTGACCGCTTACCAGCGGGTGAGCCGTACGTTTGTTTTTATTATATATTAGGGATGTGGTGACAACGTAAAATATTAAATAAAATGCCTTCATTACTACATTAGCTCAGTGTAGTGAAATCTCGTAATAGGTACATATACTTCAAGATTCCAAACCGCGTAACGACTATAGTTCCTGAGATTTCAGCTCATTAAAAATACTGAAGTCTCTGAAGCAGTGCTCGTTATGGTAACTTGCTAAATCGTATTAGGGGTACAGAACATTACGTTTCGATTGTTATAAAACACACATCAAATTCAGTTTTTACAAATTCAAATATAAAGGGTAAAACGTTTACATTATACTTACACAAACCTATCATTGGCACCAATCCTGTTTTCGAGTTTGAAGTGAAAAAACGAAGAATCTTGAAAACAATGTCAATTTTATTTATCACTTCAAACTTCAAAGGGCAAAGAACTGGAATCGTGTCAATGATAGGATGTTTTACCCTATTTGTTCCTATTTTTAAATTGCTATTTTACCGGTAAGTTAAGTGTGTACCTAACATTCATAAAGAATATATACTTCCTTAAAAAATATAATCAGTTATATACATATAGCGTATACCATTTACATTACATGAAGCTCTATTCTATCATTGCAAAATCAGTTTAGTTACTACAAATTATTATTATATTTAACAAGACATTATATGCCAATGCATTGTAAAATTAACTGTCTAGTGTGATCCGTCTTGACGTTGCCGACTGAAACGAACTGATACCAGCGAAATATTGCCTGCTGTCTGCTCGCAGCAAGCTTTTTACTTGCTTTCAGGAGTTCGTTTTTGCATTTTATAATATTCATTAGGTTTTATAACGTCCTTGCTTCTTAACTAGCCCTTTCACGGGATTGACAGACTGAGAGCGCGTGGCTCCCTACTTATTGTTTATTTAGCTAACAAATAAAGTCATTCAGAAGATATTCCTCTTACTAGGGGAAAAAGGAGGTATGAATTTTCTTCTAAACACTTTAATTACTGATAGTTGGTCAGACTCATAAGTTAAATATATACGATGACGATTTTACAACTATACGTAGTTTTAACGTTCGGGTCGTGGACAATATGATTTCAATTTACCTCTAAAATATAAAGATGCCGAAGAAATTAAATGAGTCATTTTAATATCAACAATTTTAAATAAAGCTTTTTAAATGCCACCTAATTGTTTATACTTCCTTTTTTCTGTTTAAAGAACAGATATATCACTGGTTAATAAGAAAATATAGAAAATGTTCAATTACGATTCGTAGCTAAATAATTCACGCAATATTATACTAACTACAGTTTCAAGTTTCAATGAACAACGTTACAGGCTTAACAAAAATATATCTAGTAACTTTTAAAGGAATAGGAAGAAAATAAAGTAGCAGTTTTATAACTCTACGCGACTGGGTAATAAAATACATCACACTTTAGCTTTCAATTGAATGAACTGCTTGCAATGTGTACTATTTAGGCGGACAAACAGAACAGAAGCGCGTCCTACACGTGACTTTGCAACACCCCGTGCACCCCTACGAAGGGTGAGCGGAGAGGTTAAAGGGTGAGCAGGGTGTTACAAAGACACGTCAAGGAGACGCGTCCGTTCTGTTTGTCTAGCGCCTTAGAGACCAAGGTACCTACGGGTTTTGGCTGGCAGGTGGCACAACAAATGAAAGACATACAAAAACCTAAACCTAATATTTTTGTAAAGGGACGTTCTGGAAAATGGATATAATGGCGAGGGCATATTTCGGATAAGGGACTATTTGAAACCAAGCGACATTTTGGTTAACGTACTATAGATTAAAGAATAATATTGATGTTTTATTGTCACACTAAATTATCAGTTTGTGTCTGTAAATTTGCGGCAATACATACCATAGTCTTCAAAACAAGGTTTTACACCTCTTAGATTGTGTTACCTTAGAACGAAATATATTTATTATTTTATTGGCCTTCCGGCATTACTTATGTACGTAAATGATTTCTAAAAAACTTCTTCGAGTTGCGCTTTATATTTACCAAGGTGTGTCTACGGTTTGCTATTTTCCCTACAATTATGCAGAAATTTTGCGATAATTTTATTGACATTATTTTTTGTTGTATTACGACATGATTTTATGAAATTTTCACAATTTAGATGATTAAATAATTACTATTGTAACAGTGTAAACAATAAGCTGTATTTTCTTTATTATTGTTATGAATCAATTCTGTTGGAAGTATAAGCTTTATACTAATTAGTCTTGCACGTTGATGTGAATAAATTTGTTTATGTAACTATAATTAACTGAACACTTTTGCACACTAATATGGTAAAACATGGATTGGACAACCACAATTACTAACACCTAGTAAAGTGTTTCATATTAATGTACCCATGTTTAATACCCAAAATAAATGATTGATTAATTGATTGTGACGATATCTTAGATTTAAGAAATTTATTATTTTTATGAACAAAATGGCTGTTTTTCAGATATTAATGATATCCATTATTTAGGTACTTTCAAACCTCATCAATATCAATATGAATAATAATGTCATTATAATATACACTGGTGTCAACTGTGTTGTACATTTTCACTAAATTAAAATCTGTACATTAAAAATGTGGATTTTATCTCGTTTTACTTGTTTTTAAACTATTCAATATCATTACGGCTTGCCTCTGACAGTTTTTATAAAAATAAAAAGAAATTTTAGTTTAATGAAACTGTACAACGGAATCGATACCATTGTTAAATATCCTATTTAAAAATTTGGATTTTAGATTTAATATTTAGATATTAATTGCCACCATTTTAATTTATACTATTGAGGTACATATTGCAGATAATAATAATCAATATGGTATTGATGTCATTTTAAGTACAACAATTACACAATGATAACAGGCACTTGATCGCTATCGATGGATGAGTAGGCTATTTAACATCACGCTGCGAGCGTTAGGAACCGCACAATAAGACCGGGGAGCTGGTTGTCTGCCCGAGTGCCGCGAATGAAACCGCGAGGAACAGCTAGTAAGCAATACAGACAGCGCGTGGCAATATTAATATCCTAATATGCTATCCAGAGTCGGCAGAGCTTGTAATGTGGCTTCTAGAATGCGGATACATATTTTGTAAACTCTTACATATTTTTCATAGAAATACCCAGATCTCTGCAAATACATATTCATGTATCGGATCCGTGACCACTGATATAGCAGTCGAACGATCCACCACCACGCCATACAGGTGTACTAATATTTACTATAATTCATTAGACTGTTGTATTACGGTATATCTATTTGTTTAAATAATTGATCGCCTGGCCTAATACACTAGCGTGTAACAGATCGTATGTAGAGTAAATTAGTGTAGTGTAGTTAAAATTTTAGTTAAAGTTGTAAAATAACACAGAAATAACATTACGAACAAGATTCAGTCAACTTCGTTTTCGAATAATAATATCAAATTCTATAATTTCGTCAACTTTCTAATGTTTTGACGAAAAATTTTGCTGTTTTCACAAAAAAAATTGCTCACGTTCAAACGAAAAAAAAATTTGCTCAATTTGTTAAGTTAATGTTAATATTTTTATACGAGACTTGACTCATGTCGCTTGTTTGTTGTTTGGCAATTTTGTGACAAAAAAACATCTAATTACCTGTTATCGAGGGCCATTTTAGAAGTCTAAATTATTTTATTAACTATCTAAAAAATAAATGCGATTCTATCATCCTTCGCTCATAGTATGCACAAGACAATGAAAATGTCTCTTTTACATTTAATGAGCTTTTCATCCGCGATTTTTTTTTTGTACTTTCTTAAACAGATCTTGAAACTAAAATACAAGTGGAAAATATACTTACATGTTTTCTATCTTTACAGATAATAATTCATACAAAAATAAATACAATAAAATGAAAGGCAAATTTACCTCAACAAGATTTCCCATTCATTAAGCATATTTCACAAAAATTAGTTCAAAATATAACCTTTCTGTACATATATTTTGAGAAATATAATAGTCTTATCACTTAAGCAAGTGTTTACCTAGCAACTCTAAATATACAGTAACAAATTAGATTGTTCTTAGGTTCTTTGCGCGCTATCTTCTTGTAGCAAAAATGAGCGATATTACGCGAGTAGTCGCAGATGTACGTGATTTAAACAAAACACACTGTATAATTATTTTTTATAATAATTAAGGTTAGTGGTGTAAACGCACCTTACATTTCGACAACAGCCGAAGGGCGCCTTCATATTTGCCGGGTCAAACAATCGGCTTCGGTCGAAATCTGACCTTCGGTTGGACTTTAAAAATATATTAAATTAATAATGGGGGCTGGTTTATTCGCAGAAAAAGAAATCTAAAATTCGAGATTACTGTCACATTCGGGTAGTTGCTTCTGACAGATCCGTAAAACATAGTTTTTTTATTATATGGTTATTGTTGCATACGTAACGTATAAACTTCAAATCTAGGCGTTTTCATATATATCTCGAAATAAATGCTCATAGAGATAGACCAGTCTTTTTTCTATAAACTACCACAAACTTATACTAACTTACATTTATTATATTGTATTGAACAATTGTGATAATCAAAAAACAATCAAATCAACTGCATCTGCGACTAAACATATTGGGTATAAAATGTATACCATACCGACAAATTCCTCCACATTCAGGAGTCTGTGACTGAAGACCACAAACTATTATTAGAATAATATATACAACATATATATATAAGGTGTCACAAAATTATGTCTCTGAATTTGGTGAGATGACTTGGTATCGACAAAAATGTATTTGAAACAAACAAAAAAATCGGGTAAAAAAAATTAAAAATAAAAATAAAATAAAAAAGGAAAAAAAAAGTACCACCAGCGACCAGCGTCACGTGACGCTGCTCGCGATTTAGGTATTTCCCACACATCCGCTTGGAGAATACTGCGAGGAGAAGGACTGCACGCCTACCACGTGAGTCACGGGCTCGTCGCGTCACGTGACACTGGTCGCTAGTGGTGTTTTTTTTTTTTAATTTTTATTCTTTTTTTTTTAATTTTTTTTTCCGATATTTTACCAATACCAAGTCATCTCACCAAATTCAGAGACCTAAGTTTGTGACACCTTATATATATGTTGTTGTATATATTATTGTCTATATTTTACATACATATGTTATTGTATATACATTACATATTGTCACTTACACATTAAGTATAACCGAGACTTTGCTGATTTACATCAGCAAATATAACGTAATGTGTAATATATCAGTATACAGTTGATTTTAAATTCATGTAACCATATTGACCAGCTACTAATATAGAAAGGCCCTTTTAGGTCTGGCAAGAGTGACAAATATCTTATTTTTTTAAGAATATATCATTTGTTCCAATTATTATTCATCTTCGTATTCACGAAGATCGGACTGAAGTAGAGCAAACTAGAACTCAATACAACAAAGAATAAAGAGAAGTAGGGGCCTGTGATTCTTCGGATACGACTGGGTGCTTCGCGGTGAGCTCGTAGGCGGTGCCGCCGTCACGTGCTACGCGGACGACACGCTCGTGACGGCGTGCGGGGCGACGTACCGCGAAGCGACCCGAAAGGCCACGACCGCGGTTGCCCAAGTCGTTAGGCGGATCCGGCGGCTGGGTCTCGAGGTGGCCCTGCACAAAACCGAGGCCCTGTTCTTCCATGGGCCTCGGAGCAAGCCACCCGAGGGATCCAGTCTCATCGTGGGAGGAAATCGCATCGGCATCAAGCCCCAAATGAAATATTTGGGGCTCGTGCTCGACGGCCGATGGGACTTCGGAGAGCACATCCGAAGTCTGGCCCCCAAATTGAAGGGTACAGCTCTTGCTCTGGCTCGGCTGTTGCCCAACATGAGGGGGCCCGATGACTCCTGCAGGAGACTCTACGCGGGGATCGTGCGGTCCATGGCCCTGTATGGGTGCCCAATATGGGCGGAGGCCCTGAGGACCAGAACTGTGCAGATGCTGCGCGCTCCGCAGCGAGTTCTGGCCATCAGGGTCATCCGAGGGTACCGCACGATCTCCTTCGAGGCGGCGAGTCTCCTTGCCGGAACTCCGCCATGGGACCTGGAAGCGAGAGCCCTTTCGCAACTGTACCAGTGGCGAAAGGAGGCGCGGGAGCAGGGATGGAACCCCGAGCCTCGAGAAATCGAGGCCGTGCAGTCCCAGCTCCGCCAGGCCATCGTGGTGGAGTGGAAGGAACGACTTGGGCAACCAAGCGCAGGGCACGCCGCAATAGCGGCGGTAAGGCCCATCATGGAGGATTGGCTGGAGAGGCGACACGGAAGCCTCTCCTACCGACTGACGCAGGTGATCTCAGGGAAGGGGTGCTTCGGGGACCACCTGCATCGGATCAGGAAGGAGCCAACGCCTGAGTGTCATCACTGCGACGCGAGCGAGGACTCAGGGCTGCACACGCTGGCGGACTGCCCGGCGTGGGAGGCGCCGAGGCGTGACCTCGTGGCAGCCATCGGGGTGGGAGTCCTCTCGCTCGGCAGCATGATTGCGGCAATGGTGCGGAGCGCGAGCGCGTGGGCCGCCGCCGCCTCCTTCTGCGAGCATGTAATGCTCGCGAAGGAGGTGGCGGAGCGCGCCCGGGAGAGACTTAGAACTCTCCCGGTCCGCCGAGCCCGCAACTTGCTCGCCGCGCGTCGCAGGCAACTCAGGCGCCGGAGGTCGCTTAACGACCTCCGTCCTCCATGAGCGCAGGCCTGGGGGTGGCGGGTGAGGCCACCTGTCACCCCAGCAGAAGCAGGCCGGGACGGTGGGGCGACTAGCGCCCCTCCCCCAAACCGGGGCAAGACGGGGACACCGTGGTTCCCAAACCCGAGGGGGCCATCTCGAAACCGGAGATGGCCCAGGGTCAGTCGGGGTGCGAGGGATATGCTCTATGGGCAACCTTACACCCCGGCGTCTGTAGACCCGAGACGGCGTGCGGTTTTAGTCGGTTCAAGCCCGACATAACCGCCCCCGCTGGCACGCGGGGGGGTATCCGAAGGGATTTCCGCACGAAAAAAAAAAAAAAAAAAAAAAAAGGGGCCTGTGATTCTACAATCGAGCCGTGTTTTTTTTTTACCGGCAATAGCGACACGTCGTCCTCAGAGGTTTCTATACCGTCAGCAAATCACGAGGATGAAAGTAATTATAATAATATCAATAACAATTTTTTCCTTTGTTCCCACTATACCAGATGATCAAAATACCAGATTCCTATTATACCAGATTATCTTAATACCAGAAGTACAGTCGCCAACCGATATATTGTAGCAGACAAGGTACCCAATTATTTCTGAACAATTTGAAATGTAACAAGTTCCATTCACTACAAGTTACCATTAATATCTGAACATGCATTACCTCGTTAATATCTGAGCAGATGCTTGTCAATCATTTCCACTAGTTTTATTTTTCAAGCAGTTTTTTCTTATAATAAACAATAAACTTAAGAAAAATTAAGTGTGACATTAGGTATTACTACTACTACTATTAAATTATGACAGTAAAAGTGTTTTTCACAAATATTATATATTATAAATTTAAAATGAATTACGTCTAGAAAAATACTAGAAATCGACATGTTGATAGTAGAGAAATACTTCAAACGCTTAACAGTACGAGGCCTGCAAAATCTTAATAATTTATTTTTGACAGTCTATCTAAGCATGTTTCGACGGGTCTATTGTTTTGCTGACAATCTGAAATGATGCCATTTATTTTTCTATCCTTGGAAATATCCTGTTATGTTCTCTTCATTTTCTCCAGGCACAATAATAATTTCCCTTTTCAATTTTAATATTTTGAAACTTTGTTTCTTTTATAAGCAAAACAATAAATTGCAACAGTGTAGGTTTGGCAGGTATTTTTGTGTTTAATCGCCTATGCCAGCCTTCTATGGCATTGGTTTTTCTATTTTTTTGTCCGTGGCAACTGAAAACCTCGCATGTAATATTATGAATACTGCTGAATATTATGAAATATTATGTTAAGGTTAAGACAAAAAGCAGGTTTACCATTTTAGTGAAGTACACTTGCACTAGGTAACAATAACATACTGAAAGCATAATAATATATGATAATCTAATCATCCACTCGAAGATTGTTATTTGTATTTATGATCATAACAGTACATTTTCTGGTATTAAGAGAATCTGGTATTTTGATCATCTGGTATTTTGGGAATCTGGTATAGTGGGAACAAAGGAATTTTTTGTCTAACATCTTTATGCCAAAATTTAAAAAAGGTACGGTATTTTTTTATCAAAAAGCCCTTAATGTAGCACCATATTATTTCGTACTCAAACCTTTACTTTTATATTTTTCTGGTCAACAAGTTTTTAATAATTTGAGCTGTAACTTGAGCTTGCTAAAAATATATTAAAACTACATTTTAAGCTAAGCGCCACCGCTGCTTCATGCATATGACGCAGTAGGCGCCCGCCTGCACTCCGTGCAAATCGTGTGGACTTTTTTTGCACGATTATGTGCAAATTATCTGCACGAGACAGGTGCCTGCATTCGTGCACACGCACGAGACAGCAGTGGCGCTAAGTAATTTCAAAGCTGAATATTTGACTCCAATATTTATAATTTGAAATATATCTAATATATTTCCGAATATCCGATTTCATACTATATGTGATTTATAGGTACTTAATATTAACGTGGATTAACAAACCCCGGTTTAACTAACGTTCTTAATCACCGGGACCAATGACTAACGCGCTCACAGCAAAGAACAGGAACACTAGACCACCAATAATTGTAACTATGGAATAAAGAAAAATATTGTTAATAAGGTTGCTACATGCAAATAAAAATATCATAAAACATTAAATGAACCAGAAAGCAAGTCTTTCCACTCAGCGTTCTAGCCCCTATAGTACGATGCAATACCCTCTCGAGTCACTTAGACCAATCAAAATTTGTCAGGGTTATAGATTTACTGGTTGAAGAAACTCACAAAACAAAAGTATACGGTACCGTGCTACAGGGGGAGCCATTTATCCACTGTGCCGTGATTTTATCAGAAAAATATAATATATATTTCATTCACTTACCAGTTCTAACAGAAATTTTTGAAGCAACCATTCTGCCGCCTATCACAGCCAAACCAGTACATAAAGCGTGGCCCAACGAGCCACCAATGACCACACCGACTACGTGTTCTCTGGTCGCTAGAACTACTGTGGCCAGCTGTGACCTATCCCCCCATTCAGCGAGAAAGGTCAGTGTGGCAGCTTGGAGTAACACTTTGATGACGGCGTTTCGTTTCCGCCTTCTGTTCTCTGCTTGACCTTGTTCTAACATATCTAAGGTTTCTTCTTTTTCTTCCTGTAAGAATTAAAATAATGGAACTAGCTTAATGGTAGGACATTGGATATTTGTAGTCATTTTCTTGTTACAAAAACTCAAATAAGGTAGTTTAGAATTAAAATGTAGCCACTGTATCATCTGTATTTCAATTTAGGCAAAACAATGTTCGGGTTCCTTTTAATTCTGCTAAACTGGTTTAGTACCTACCTAAGCTTTTGTAACAAAATTATTATCGGTACTATTGACGTTGACTAATTTATAAAACACTATTATTATAACGTCACAAATAGTGAGTAAATTATTGGCTATTACCATCATTCGAAAGTATTACTTATCAGCTAGAAGAGTGACACAACTTAAAATAAACAATAATTTAAAGTTCAATACGACAATATATTTTTGTGACTATGTAGTGTAGTAGTTTGATGTTAGTGTAATGTTAGTTGTAAATGGATTTTAAATTTGGGAGCTAATCCCTCAAAAAAAGAACAGTGTAACAATGCCTACTATTAGCCAATTTTAATAATATTTATTTGGCTGAAAAAATAGTTAAGTAGATATAATTGAAAACAAGACATTGTGAAAAATTATTTTCCATAGATGGAACCTCGATATGGAGATAGTTTGTCTACTATTCGTAGTACTAGTGGTAAAATGTCAATGTTCTACGATCTAGACTTTAGCTATCTTTTGAGTTATGTCACTCTCATTGTGAATGAGCATATAACTTGTGAGAATAGTTTTTCATAAATTAAAATTATGCTAACAACTGTGATTAAAACTATGTGATTTAATGCAATTATCATTTCTATAGCAAAATAACGCGATTACAATAAGAAAACAGTCATTGATATAGTACCATTGGGACAAGGGTAGGCAAATAGGTATGTCAATAATATCAAAACATTCTAAGCACATTTGGGGGTTTATGAAGATTTTACATTGAGTAAAGAGAGAGTCAGACAGATTACTTGTCATGCTCCTAATGCTAAGCGAAATGAAGGCGAAACGCAATCTTCGTATACCTTTTTTTTTTTTTTTTTGTATCGTGCGGAAATCCCTTCGGATACCCCCCCGCCGGCCAGCGCGGGCGGTTATGTCGGGCTTGCACCGACTAAAACCGCACGCCGTCTCGGGTCTTCAGACGCCGGGGTGTAAGGTTACCCATAGAGCATATCCCTCGCACCCCGGCTGACCCTGGGCCATCTCACCACTAACAGCATCGCTCATCATGTCTCCTCTGAAAGCAGAGGAGTACGGAGAGCGATGTGTTCCCGCCACGTTGGGTATTGGCCGACGATCAATGCCAACCCTATGAAGGGGTGAAGGGGAAGCCATTGACCGCCGCCCAGGGTGTACCGGCCGCTCCGATTCCGTTCCCCCCGGACTGCAGCGGGATCGGAATCGGAGCGACACTCGACACTCGAGGAGGTTACCCAACACACACCCCAATCTTCGTATACCTAACGTGTGGTGCATAGAGGTGTAGGCAAATTTTAACAGACAAATAATATATTCTGATGAAACAGAATTTTAGACTGTGTGTCACTGTTTCGTACAAATCGTATGTTTTTTTTTTGCACAAAATTCGCTATATTGACTCTTAGGGAAATGCTCCCTAGAACGAAGACAGGCGAAATAAAAATCGATCAGATTTTTTTTATCTTCAGTACCATCGTCTATCTTCGTTATCGGGAGCGTTTCGCTAACACCTAGTACATTATTTGCACGAAACAGGCGCCCGCATGCGTGCCCACGCATCAAGCAGCGGACGGCCTAAGTCAGCTTTTCCTAGAAACAATGATAAGTCTGCTCGTGACCATGACTGCGGAAAAGCAACCGAAACGTCGGGTTCAATGTAAATCATAAATTAATATCACATAAATACCGATAGAATCCGTTAAAAATAGTTTTATTTCAATATATGATAAGTACTGTTCTACGCATTTATTACATAATTACAATGTAAAACTGTGGGTAATATCAGTTTAATATTCTTCGCAAAAACGACTTGGGGTGTAATAAGTTTTACTTGTCTGTGTATGTCTGTCTGTGGCATCGTCGCGTCGCTCCCAAACGGATGAACCGATTTTAATTGTTTTTTTCTTTTCTTGGCTAACTCAGGGTTTTTTAAATTTTAATAATATTTTTTTATTTGTCTTTATGGCTAACATTACTATCTACCTACCTACTTATCCTTAATGCGACTTCATTCAGATTTTTGAAAAAATCATATTTTTTAATGACCTACTCTTTGTCTTGGGTGTACTTACACTACACTAAACAATAATACTTCAAATACATATATAAAATAAAATCATATTAATTAACGTGGGTCATGAAGGTAACAGTTATGAACGTTAAAATTATTGTTATTGCTATAATAGTGTTATGTGTGAAGTTGCTACAAATAACTAATGAATCTAATGATTTAAGGGATGGGATGAATACATAAATTGATCATCAACTTCATACTCTTTAATACACCACCAAGCCGATATTTTAAAAATAATTATAAATCATAAAAATTCACTTCAAATACAGATCAATATGATAATCTACTGCCATGCTGGTAGTCGATTTGTGTACTTGTATTGTATTGTACTAGAAATTATTAGAAGTTATGTATTCTGTACGTACTTAATTAGATAGATATTTGAAGCTATGAAGCGGTAATGCTTAAATAATATATTTTTTAGCGTAAATCAGCGTTTCCCAAACTTAATTCTGCCTTGGCTCATTATGACTTACTGAAAGTTTTTTATCCCTCCTAGTGTCTGTAGGGAAAATATTTTTTTTTTTGACGTATCATGATCAATAACGAGATCTAGTATGAATTATTGTATACATACATGTTTTATTTTCGCGGCCTGATTGCAAACCATCATTTGGAAAACGCTAGTGTAGATATTGATTTACTAAATAGAATATAAGTACAATGTTCTTTTCAAGTTTCGTTTTAAATTTTAAATGACGTGGTTCATATCAACATACAGTGAGATACAAATTAAGCATCTCATGACAGATGAAAAAAAAATTCAACCTCTTGCATATTAAAATGACACTTGCTTTATGAGGAAATCCACTATCGGGTCACTCTTCCATTCTGTTCTTTAAATATTAAAAATAATGAATGACTTGACAAAAGCTGGCATTACACAATCAACAATGGTGACAGTTGGATGGTGTAACGCCTACCGTTACAACGTTTCTAATCAAATGCTGAATTCCTTTGGATAATATAACAATATATATTTGAATCCAACAAAGCCGTTGATCTCTTTTGAAATGAATACATGAATGGTTTGTGCGTAAAAATGTAAAAAGCTAGGCTAAAAGAAAAAAATAACTAAGGTGTCATTCGTACTGCCAGGCATAATGACGTAAGATCACCCTCAGCGGTTCTGCTCGCGACGAGGGACCCGCTTGGGGCTCCTCCGCCTCCAGGTTGGTCACTTTCGGTGACTCGAGGGGGGATTTTGAAGATTCTGGGCTTTGAGACCTCACAGTCACGACCGATGTCGGGGACTGCTGCTCTGGATTTTGTGGTGCCTGTACAGTACCATCTATTTTTCATACTACACACTAGTGGTTTAACTTGGAAAATTGTTAAAAGTTAATGTTTCAACTGGCATTGCTTATTCTTTGGATGAAAATCCCCTTCCCCTTTTCATTGAAAAAAAAAACATTCCTTGCCAGTATAATATGCCTCAATAATATCGTATAAAGGAATTCAACATTTGTGGTAAGGTGGGATAGCAGTATCTACAGTTACTGAAATTACTGAATCATTCAAAACTACATCACCTAAATGACTTGTTTGGAGTGATACTTTAGAAATAATTTGGACCTTGGATTTGGAATTTGTCTTTATTACAATAGCAAGGTTAGAAGCACATAATAAGATTATTATATAGCCTAGATGAAGTTTATCAAAACAAAGAGAGAAAATTTTCATCATAATCAAAGAAAACGCCAGCCATCAATTTTAAACAAGAAAGACGGTTGGCGTTTCAAATATAGAATTAAAATTATGGCTTCTTTCATGAGATCTTGTATTATTTTCTTACTCCTTTTCTGATAAATAATTCAGAAGTATTTTTTCAAAGATTTACGTTTGTTTTCGATTCGTTTTACATTTTCCCCCTGTAAATAGTTGCGTTGCAGTTACCGATCATAGACTAGCATCAAAGGTTTCATCAAACGGCGGGAGAGGGTTGACCAGCATTGATCTCCTTTAGCAATGGCATTAAGCTAGCATCAGCTGGTGGACAGTGGTTGACTGACAGAAGTAAGTACAGCAGTTGCTGCGGAAGTGAATGGCCCATGTTCTCGGGCCACTTTGATTAGCAGAGGACGCAGTTTATTCACTGTAATGAAGTGGATTAGTCATCCTGAATTCGATCGATACAAAGGAGGCAGCTGAAAAAAACCAATACGTCCAAAATTGACGACACTGTATAATAAAACCATCGGTTCCTCTCATAACCAATTAGTGTAAGTATGTCAGTAGTATTTAGCTAATTTTCTTATCTACATTGTTAATATTTTCAGGTCTAGTTATAGTACCTCATTTTACGTGTAACCTAGTTATTGTAAAAAAAAATTAGATACATGATAAGTAGATATTTTTCTTTCTCATAGACTATTATTTTGGTCTTTGTTACAGGCTGTACTTTATTATCTGTGATTCTCAAATAATTGGGCGGATTGAACTCACAATCTCGTCATTATAGCAGTCGACATGCCTGGCACCATTGACGGCTACCACTGGCTTTCTAGGTAACTTATTGAATGTGCCTGACCTGACCCTATTATAGAAAAGTCGGTACTTAATGTCGGTATATATAGTCGGTATTATATTTTTCATGTATCTATTTATCTAATATTTTTTCCATGAAAAAGGTAATAGATTTTTAGAGTAGGTACATGATTTTACATGATTTAACACAAGATCTTTAAAAATTGCTTTTATCAATAGGATCAGAAAGATTTTATACATGCTAATGGATTGCATGTAAATGCATCTTCGCGCGGTATTTAAATTTTCTGATATATTCATGCAAATAAAATGGTGTAATTAATTTCTTTTATTTAAATAAATTACTTAAAGAATGATGCTGGTAAAGATGTTGTACTTGTAGAAAACCTATAAATAACTACAACACATTCCTAGTGTTCTAATTAAACCCTCTAACTTTATGTTTTTAATACTTGGATAGGAGAGGATTCACGTCCCTAGGGTAACTATGGGTGGATCGAACTCGTAATCTCTCAAGTCCTAGTCAGATTGCTAAAGACACTTAAATTGTACAGAATATTTTAGTATACTCTTAAGCCGAATGCAGTTTGTTCAGAATCAGTAATAATTTTTGATTGATTTCAATGTTTTTCAACTTCTGGCAGGTATTTTTTTGTAGCCCTATCATATACAGTATATAACAAAACTAGTGTCCGATCAATAAGATATTTAAAATATATATGTGTTATTATCGAAAGTTTACGCGAATGTCACACATTGAAATAAAACTATTTTTAACGGATTCTGTCGCGATCACCCCGTGCTGAAAGCAACCGAAACGTCGGGTTCAATGTAAATAATAAAATAATATCTAATAAATCGCGATAGAATCCGTTAAAAATAGTTTTATACCTATGTACAAACCATATGAAATAAAATAATTGGGACACAACGCTAAGACGATGATGATGAAATTAAAAATAATATATTAATAATAATAAATGTACTATTGGAATTTGAAAATGTCATTCTATAGATCATAATTAGTGTCATAGTTTCTAGCGGTGACATGATCTCGTATGGAATTCAACCTTATATCAAAAAATTGACGAAATTGTACGCTAAAAAAAATGTACCAAAAAGATTTACGAGAAAGCTATGATCACTCTGTCACCGCTATGAAGAATATTTTCTGGCGGGAGCTATATATTTTACATTATAGCAGTTGCGTTTCGACTTACTTATGAATCAGAAAAAATGTTCGATAAATGTACGTTCAGGTTTTAAAGCGATTTCACAAGTTTTTAGTTCCATTTGTCTCGTTTCTCCGTCTGTAATCAAATTTGGCTAGTTAAATTTGACACTGCCCGGCTAAAAGCTAAAATTTTGTACGCATGTGTACATCGCGTGACAGCAATATTATGATGACATTGAGCTTATCTGATGATAGAGCTGGAAGGTGGCCATAGGAACTCTAAAAGTAAACAGTTTAGTCTCATTTGTTTTGTCTAGGTTAATACTCTAGTGTTACATGGTATTCAAGGTCTGAAGGTGTAGTCAGAAGGTGGCCATAGGAATTCAACAAGATAAACCTGTCGGGAGATTTTTTCTGTTTCATAAGAAAGTCGAAATTCCGAATGCTCCAATGTAAAATAGATAGCGCTCGCTAGAAAGCATGCTTCCTAGAGGTGACAGTGGGATCATAGGTTTCTCGTAAATGTTTTGTTTCAGTCACTTTGTACTTTACAATTTCGTACATTTTTCATACATTTTTACGATGATATATTACTATGTAAATCTGAATTGCATACCAGACCATATCACCGCCAGAAATGACAACATAATTATCCAATATCTCCCAAAGATATAAGAATATGACAACAATACATGGTAGATATCTAATATTTAGCGGCGACCCACAATACCTAGTTGGCTGCACCACCGCGCCCTCATTTTTTTGCAACAAAATTTTTAGGGGTAATTTTTTTAAACTTATTTTCCAAATAGATTATATAAACAGAACCTAACATTGCTACCTATATACACTTTCACCGATCGGACACTAGTTTTGTTACTTATTGTACATATAACATTTCATTAAGTATTGCTTTTATTTTATATTTTTATCGGACTATTTACAAAATCTATTGTGATATTTAAACTTAAGAGTAAACTAATAATAACAATCTTTCATAAATTATATAATTATATCTTTAAAATTAAGCGAAAAAAGGGAAGGGGATTTGCAGTTCGGGAATCGAAGTAATAATAAATGATTACTAGAAAAGTTAGTTTGGTATTCTAAAAGCAGTCAACTAAAATTAATTTCTTAGTTAAATTACACAACGATTGCATACCTGGTCTTCTCTCCTTTTCAATTCGCTCTGTACTTCCTCTAATTCTTCCTGCCCTTCGTTAGGGTCCATTTTCCACCCGTCCCTCAACATTTTGATACCGAATATAGCAAACAATGCCGCACTAATATAGTGTGTGTAAATTCTTGGTATGACAGTTGCTATCGAACCAAAAGCTGCCGATAAAATTGTCATGAGCACTAAAGCTGATATTGCACCAGTAAACACTAGAAACCTAGGGTGCTTCATAGCCATGATGGCGGCGATGAAGAATGTCTTGTCGCCCAGCTCGGAGACGATAACCACTGAGAGGGAAGCCAGGAAACCCTTCCAGAAACTGCCTTGGACGGTTGCATGCTGAAAAGATAAGGAATAGTTTTTATAGTATTTTCAATTTTCGTTTTTGCTATCATTTCCTAAGCTCCTATACTAATTTTCAAATATTTAAAAAAATGGCGAGTGTCTGAAATATTATCGCGGGCTTTCAGCGCCAAAGTTATAAATATATGGTAGCTTAAGAGTTGAACAAAACAATTTGTACAGTCAACCCTGTCGATACCAATAACAAATCACGTGGCGATCTATGCCACCAACATACTAATATAAACTTTATTAAGGTCAAAGTAGTCCTAAGGCTTGCTATAGAACTAAATTAATTAACTTCATATAAAGTGCGTTGGATCAGTAAGTCTTACATAATCTTGTTTTTGAACAATAAAACATCAGTAAGTTCAGCCGATATCAGGTACCTAGTACTCTAGGTAGAGAGAAAGCAGTAAAACGGTAGTTCCTTTCTTCTCCTAAACTTATTTGTGCAAAAATCTTTATCCATAACACGTTTGCTATAAACTTCAGTAACCATAATGTTCAAAGATACATAATTATTTTTACTTCTAAAACTATTTTGCCATAATATCGGGTAATAATTGAATCACCTAATTTTTTTTATGACAAAGTCATATGTCCTAAGTATTGTATTACATATTATGGGTATTATTTCGAATATTCATTTATAATAAAATTGTTAGTCTTAAAATATTTGCTGGAAATTAGGTTTTAGTGACAGAAACGAATTGTTAAAATCCGACTCCACATAGTCTTGTCTGCAGATTGTTATTTAGAATCGCGTAGGCGCGTAGTGGATCGCGTAGGCGCGTAGTGGTGAGGCGGCCCGCGGGCTGAGGAGCTAGAGACCGCGAGCGAACGTCGCCGCCGCGCGCCGCGGCTGAGGCTGGGCGGCGAAGCTGGCCAACAAGCCGAAGCTGCGGTGTGAGCGAAAGCCGTCTGCGAGAATTAGCACGCGTGGGAACGCCTAAGTCCCGTAACGCGGGAACCGTGAGAAAAGCCATTTTGCTGTAAATCCAACTCCACGTAGTCTTCTGTCTTCTTAGAATCAGCTAAAAAAAAAAGCTAAAAAGCTTCGCTCTTACTTACATTATGCGGAAATCCCTCCGGATACCACCCCGCCGGTCAGCGGGGTTATATCGGATTCGAACCGACTAAAACCGAACGATGCCTCTAATTTATTAGTTTTACAATAATGTACGGAAATTTGCCCGATTTGTTGCCATATATGATTACTGCTCCGCTCTCCTGGATAGTAGCGTATCCGATATGGGGTATCTATGTATAGGTCTTCAAAAATGATATTGAGGTTTCTAATATCATTTTTTTCTAAACTGAATAGTTTGCGCGAGATACACTTTCAAAGTGGTAAATTCTGCCCCCCGTACTGTAACTTCGAAAATAAGAGAATGATAAAACTAAAAACAATATATGATGTACATTACCATGTAAACTTCCACCGAAAATTGGTTTGAACGAGATCTAGTGAGTAGTGTTTTTTTAATACGTCATAAATCGTAAACCGCAATTTTACCTTTCAGTCAATCAACTCAAATCTAATATAAATTTTTTATCGAACCAGAGGTTCTTGAGATTACCGCGTTCAACTAAACAAAAACACTCTTCAGCTTTATGATATTAATAGTATAGATTGTAATATTTATGAGAAACTAATTTAGGACATATTGTATTTAGGGATTCCAATTTTATGGTATTTGATATTATATAACATTAGGTTCAGGCAAGTTATCATTCGGACAAAGATGATTAGGACAAAAAAATACGGCACTTTAGATTATGGATAAAAAAGTTAGGTAACGCAATAGAGAACCCAGTAAAATAGAAACATTAAGTATAATATATAGTTTTTTTGTAGAGTCATTAGTATTATAATAAATAAGAATACTGGAATTTGGTACTTTGTATAGTGGACTACAATACAAAGTACCCACCAATCTTATTTTTTAAGCCAAGTATATTCAACTAATATTATAAACGCAATAGTTTGTATGGATGGACGCAAAAACGGCTGAACGGATCTGGATAAAATTTGGCACAGAGATAGATTATGATCCGGAATAGAACATGGGCTAATTTTTATAACGGGAATAGGTTTCCATGGGTTGTGAGAACGGAATCAGAATTCCACGCGGGAGGAGCCGCGGACAACAGCTAGTAAATAATAATGTAATAATCTTACTTCACATACTTTAAGAAGCTTATATACAATAACATACAACGTTATAATTGCTTAAACAAAGTATAGTTTGTATCACGATAAGTAACAAAGACTTGTTGAAATTGTTGTAGGTACGTTGCGTTAAAACAATCATACAAATGTTATATTAACACATATAAATGATTATGATGATATTATACGGCAGATAAATATTTACTCCTTTACACCAACCGTAACTAGTAAACACAACTCCGTTTCGGCATGTGGATGATTTTATACAAATAAAAATTGTTGCCTGTACGGCCGATAAAAATATGAATAATAACGGTTGATATAGACCCTATCTATCGAAATCCAAAGGTCAATGACCTACAAAAGGTCCATGTGAGTGAAAAAATGAATTGGGGTCGTTGATATGTTAACGGAGAAATTTTTACGATAATGGATCTTATTTCTGGTACAGCAGGGTCCTACCAACATCTTTGGGGGCCAATCCAACCTCACCTACTAAACAACGGACGACGCTCTGGCGCAGGCTTTTATCTCGGGGTTTCTATTATTGTTTCACTCTACACAGTCTACACACTATAGACAAATTTGAAGTTGATGAATCGGCAAAAATGCAATATTAGTTGAGCAAGGGTCCGCAACCTGACAACACATGGCAAGTGGTCCACGAAACAAAGAAGTTTGGGCACCTCTGATAACGACCAATAATTCCATTTAATTGACCCAGATGAATCCTAATCTAATCTAATACTAATATAAAAATCAATGTTTGTTTATTTGTTCGTATTTGATGCACAACTTATAGATTGCACTTGCGCAATGGTTATAGGCATAGTTTGGACCTGGTAGGTTCGGCTGCAATCGGGTTATACAATTGTTTTAAAGAAATTTTACCGTACGAAGCCAGGGCATGTAAACTTGTAATATCAAAAATAAAAATAAAATTTGTTTGTAACTTAATGACGCATAAAACGGCTGTATAGACTTTGTTGAAACTTTTGCACACACGGAAAACCTAGGAATAGGATAGTCTACATGCAGACGGCACGGCTGACATACACTAGTATACCATAATTAAACACGCCTGTTTTTTATACGCCTTTTTATTAGCTTCACCTGTATGTTTGTTTGTATGTTTACACCCACTTTGAACGGCCAGATTTCGTTCAAACTTTGTAGATTTATCTAGGACCGATGACAATACACTAATTTGATAAAATTATTCCATTTTTCAATTTGCAAAATAATTTAAACTAATGAATTCGGGAAATATTTACTGACAGCTCTGTAAATATTTGATGAACAGCGCCATCTATCCCGTCAACTTTGTATCACGTAGTAGCGAATAATGTCACATTTTAAACTCTGAAATAGGTGACAGCAGCGTGTTAATTTATTTATGAATAAACAAAACTAAAAAGTAAGAAATAAATAATAGTTTAAAAAACTAAAAAACACAACAATAATAGTGTAAATAAAAAATGTATTTCATTTTAAAAAAGCGTTGGGTGCTTTTTTAAAATGAAATACATTTTTTTTATTTACACTATTATCAATTTATATTTATTGAAATTTTTAACACTATTCTTAATTTAAATTTATTAAAACTTATTTTCTATTTATTTAGTTCGGTTTTCTATAAAAAGCGTGTTTTTTAGTTTTTTAAACTATTATTTTAATAGTTAACGATACATGTGAAAATTGGAGGATAGCCATTGCTGTTGCCGTAAAAAAAATACCCAATACCATTTTACTCGGCTTGTTTGACTACAGAAGCTCTAAACGCGTACATAAAAATAAAAATGTTAGAAAAAAAACAGGGTCTAATTCAGTTAATCAGGACATTGTTATGGATGATTCGTTTCAACTGTTAAGGCTTCCACACCTACTGCATTCCTCACGGACATGAACACGAGAAACTACCGTATCGTAATAATGATCTGTCTAGGGACAGCAAGAACCTACGAGGCTTAGTGCATTTATCGTACTCGCACCTAATCTTACTGGGAGTTCAACATGAGATTGAGACTGAATTTTGAACATCTTTTTATTACGAGAATTGGCCCTCAGGTACCACTTTGATCTAGGGGTGTGTGTTGGGTAACCTCCTCGAGTGTCGCTCCGATTCCGATCCCGCTGCAGTCCGGGGGGAACGGAATCGGAGCGGCCGGTACACCCTGGGCGGCGGTCAATGGCTTCCCCTTCACCCCTTCATAGGGTTGGCATTGATCGTCGGCCAATACCCAACGTGGCGGGAACACATCGCTCTCCGTACTCCTCTGCTTTCAGAGGAGACAGGATGAGCGATGCTGTTAGTGGTGAGATGGCCCAGGGTCAGCCGGGGTGCGAGGGATATGCTCTATGGGTAACCTTACACCCCGGCGTCTGAAGACCCGAGACGGCGTGCGGTTTTAGTCGGTGCAAGCCCGACATAACCACCCCCGCTGGCCGGCGGGGGGGTATCCGAAGGGATTTCCGCACGATAAAAAAAAAAAAAAAAAAAAGGTACCACTTTGATCTTATTATCATTGGAAGGGACCACAAGATTAAAAAATAAACTATCCATGGTAGTGAGACTATTGGCAAGCATGTCATCCCTTACGATACGACATCAAACCAGCACTTCTTGGGACCCTCCCCCCCCCCCCCTACCGCCACCCGGTGGAAGTGGCATGGGCAGACATTTGTAACCCCGGTGGTCGTCCTGCATTTTATCTGCTATGTCTTGGACATGAAGGCTGTCGCGGATGCGGGAGTTCCTCACACGATCCCTGCGCGTGACTTCGCACATCATCCGCAGCATATTCATCTGCGTGACATGCAGCTCCTGCTCGTGTCGCTCCCGCAATGGCCACGTTTCACACCCTTGTAAAAGGACACGCCCAATGATGGTATTATAGACCTGCCCATTCAACCTAACCAGCATTTTGGGGTCACAAATGACACCAGTCATCTCACGCCACTTGGCCCATGCAGCTGCGATAAGACTAAAATGTATCCACAGTTTATTGCAAGACAGCCAGTGCAACATACTCAGAAGTCACATTTATGGCGGACGCAGGGCTAGACTAACGACACAGTCGTGAAAAAATAAAACACTTGAATACTTGGAGAAACATTTACACAGTCTTGGTAAATAGAAAAATATTTTATCAGCCGCAGAAACTGGTGTTATTTTTTATCTTAACAACTTTACAACATAAATTAAATAGGGTAATTTAAACATAGTAGTGTTTATAGTGATTATGTTTCGTTAAATATATATAATTCATTCGGTAGGTGTTTCTTTGTTATAAAAAAAACCGGCCAAGCGTAAATCGACCCGCACACGAAGGGTTCCGTACCATTGTACGGCAAAACGGGAAAAAATCACGTTAGTTGTATGGGAGTGCCCTTAAATATTTATTTTATTTATTTTGAATGTGAATTATTTAACTAAATATTCTGTGAATTTTTGAAATTTATGAATTTTTCAAGCGCTACTTTTTGCCGTTATTAATATCGAGTAAAAAACGGCAAAAAAAAACATGTTCGTTGTATGGGAGCCCCCCTTAAATATTTATTATATTCTGTTTTTGGTATTTGTCGTTATAGCGGCATATGTGAAGTGTCTAGCTACCACGGATCATGAGATACAGCCTGATGACAGACGGACAGACGGACGGACAGCGTATCTTAGTAATACAGTCACTTTACACTTTGGGTACGAAACAAATACAGATATTTCTGGAAGAAAACGTTGTTTTTATGTAGTTTTATGATTAAGGTATTGGATTTACAATTGGGAAGTTACGAGCTTCAATTTCTAAGAGTACAGAAGTGCAGATAGTAATTTCCAGAGACGGAGAGGAAGAAATATAAAAGGTACATCGGCAGATTATATCACCCTCCGAAGCTACACGGTTCTATTCGGACGGTCACCTGCCCGCGTTTCTAAAAGTTTTTTTTAATGTTCGGCTCATCAGCAGTGACGTTAAATACATATTACAACTAAGCGAAAGTAACTCTGTCTGTCTGTTACGCCTAAACCACAAAACCGATTTTGATTAAATTTGTTACAGAGATGGGCTGCAGCTTGGAAAAGAACATAGATTAACATATTTTAGTCGCGATAACTTACACGTGGCCGCGGGCAACAACTAGTCGCCAATGAACTTTCCGCGATACAGGTATATTGACTGCCTAATCGTTTTTTTTTCATGTATTTAAAAACTTAATTATAAATAAAATTTATAGTTGATTACAATTCGATAAAATTCACGTGACTACAAACGCGTGACGATTGGTTTGTGACTTCATAATAATAATAATCTTTATTTATCTAAAGGTATATAGTTGTGAGAGTAAAACGATTTCGGTTAAATATTGACGAATTCAGTACATTTTAAAATCCCTGTCTCTTAAACTAATATATATATATATATATATATATATATATATATCTAAATGTATGATGAGCGTCTGTTGTGTGTGTGTTGTTTGTGAGGGTGAGGTGGTGTGTGGTGTGTATAAGGGTGTATCTGAGGGTGCGTGTTCGTGTCTTAGGATATATTTGGACACAACATCCCTACATTTGTAACAACATACATGTAACCCGTGTTTATGCAAATAAATGAATCTTGAATCTAGAAGAGTTATATATTTATCATACCCAAACACGTTGTGTGTGTGTGTGTGTTGTTGTGAGAGTGAGGTGGTGTGTGGTGTGTATAAGGGTGTATCTGAGGGTGTGTGTTCGTGTCTTTGGATATATTTGGACCATAGAACAATTATATATTTATCATACATATACCTTATTATATTTATTATTTCTTAAATAGTAAACGATTATGTGATGCAAGTTAGTAGTGTTTCTGTGAAGGCATAGTTCTGTTGCATTAGCCACTCTGTCCTTTGATTTTACCATTTGTTGGTTTAAGTCAATGATATTTAACAACTTCTTTGTTTTTTTGTATATGTTGGTACTAAGTATATATTATAATTATAATTCGAGAAGGACATTCTACATCGTTATTTATATGGATTCGGAATAGTATACGATCTAATATGCTGCCCTGCGGAACTCCTAAAGTCACATTCACCTCAACACTAACGTATCAATAAGTATTCAGAACTATGCCACATACTCCGATTAGTTCCAAATTGGATATGAGTTTGTGAATAAAAACTGTGTCGAATGCCTTAGAGAGACCCAGAAACATCACCAGGCCCCTGGCTCTCCTGGGGTTATCCTTTCGAGGGCTTACCCGGGGTGCCCGGCAATGGACTTTTGGGCAGGACACCGTGCGGTTTTAGTCGATTCATGCACGATATAACCGCCCCCGCTGGCCGGCGGGGGGTTATCCGAAGGGATTTCCGCACGTAAAAAAGAAAAAAAGCCCCTGGCTCTATCCATATTTTTTGCCAGTAAGCGTGTCAGGCCCAGTACAGATTTGCTCTGCGGGTAGGTGTGTAGTGTAACCAGCATTAATATCACTTTGCAAAAGATTTTTGTACACGAAACCTCGTTTATGAGAAAGTTCAGCGTGTTGTGATAACAGTACCTAATTATAGTAGTGTAAACGAGATAAATGAGTATAATTTATAATGTAAATAAGCAATTCAATTTGAGATAGAAATCACACTGCTGTACTGTTGCTATTTTCTTTAGTGAAAAACAAACAATGGTTAAGAGGTTTATGGTAGATTGCCCTCAACATTTTACTCGTATTTTATTTATGTATTGTACATTAATGTTGTCAATTCTGTTATAAATTTTCACTAAACTTAACTAAAATCTGTAAAGATTCGTCCTAGATGTTCTCTTTTTCCGATCTAAATCTTTAGAAAAAAGTACCTAAGCATACAAAATGCTTAAAAATTTAATTGAAATAAAATCTGTAAATTAAAACTTCAAATTTATATCGTTTTGCTTGTTTCTGAATTTTAAGTATTCAATATTATTATGGCTAAAATGAGACAAAAACTAATAAAACAACTACTGAATTAGCTTTAAAGTCAACGTATAATTTACAGATTTTAGTTTAGTGAAAATGTGAATTTTAATGTTTTATTTTCATTTATTCATTGAAATAAAATGTTATAGATTTAAAACATTTTGTTTGAAAAATCTGTTACATAAAAACTAGAAATACAACCTCAAAATGTAAATAAACAAATCTAAACACTTTCGCAACGCAATCACGTGACTCAAATGCGCAGCGCTTACGCCTACAATGGCAATGCATGTATCGAGCATACAACATGCTTAGCATTTAATTATTCACGTCATCATCCCAGTTGCACCCAACGCTTGTACTTTAGAACCTAGGGTTCGCTCGCTTATTACCTCTCTTGATTTGGCTTATCTTGGCTTTCGCGAGAGCGACTGCCGTGTGGGGTCCCAACCACGAGAGGACAGCCTGCGCCAGAGCCTCATCCGTTAAACAGCAGGTGTACCGGCTAACAGGTGAGGTTAGCTTTGGCCACCCTTAACATTTAATCATTGCTTATCTTATAACAAACGACCGACTCACTGCTAATCTCGCTTCAATATATTTAGACTTAGATCCAGGATTTAATTTTTTTGCGCGGAACCCAAGTTACTACTTATATCATCAGCTATCTGCCAGGGAAAATCCCGTCTAAGTCGGCCCCGCCGCGCGCCGTTTCGGAGATTAACCAGAATAAACAGACTGAAGGACGGACTGACAGAAGAAATAAAATTTACTTTTTTGTCATAAAAAAAGTGTTATATAAATATGCAAACTGTTAGTTTAACAATACACGACTCTTTAATTTTTTATATATAATTATATTTGTATAGAAGTAACGCGTTGGAATACCTTGTATTTATAAACACTACGCGCTATCTTAACCTATAACTTAAACAATAATAATTGAGAACAGATCTGTGGTGTTTGCATAATATTCATCAGGTAATGCAGATATAAACCCGAGGGGGCCATCTCGAAACCGGAGATGGCCCAGGGTCAGTCGGGGTGCGAGGGATATGCTCTATGGGCAACCTTACACCCCGGCGTCTGTAGACCCGAGACGGCGTGCGGTTTTAGTCGGTTCAAGCCCGACATAACCGCCCCCGCTGGCACGCGGGGGGGTATCCGAAGGGATTTCCGCACGATAAAAAAAAAAAAAAAAAGGTAATGCAGATATACCGGTTGATGGTCTAGCGTTGCAGTAGATTGTAGGACAGACAACTTCTTATCAGAAGCAGTGACCGACATAAACACGTCGAGTTGTTAAGAAAATAGGACCTTGAGAGAAATCTATGACCTAGGTAACTTTGCGGGCAACCCTTTAAATAATACAACGGCTTTCAAGAGCCCGTCTTGCATATAAAACTCCTTGAGCGGCAGTTCAAGCAACTTTACCTTCAGCTTACCATCAGGCGAGGTGAACTCAAATTGACGTGTCCTATATATATACATATATAAAAAAAAACTGGGGATTATTGTTTCATGTATACGTGGGATTCACATCATTATCCTTTAGTGCAAGATATCATAAACTAAAGTGGTCTTAGGGCCGATTTTTCAATGCTCAGTTAAACAACCAGATAGGATTAATTCTACAGTTAACAAGATTTTCAATTTTTCAACCACTAGATAAGCTTTAACTGATTGATAAACTCTCTAACTGGCTGATAAATTTATCTGGCCGTTCGGACTCCAGTTAGCGACTATCTGTAGAGTTATTTGACGTTGCTGTCATCATTACGCGCGCCGTTTGTGCGTTTAAAATATTTTAAGCATGGATTTTTTTGATTCTATCGACGATTTAATGATCGAAGAAGACTATACAGTGCTAAACTACCTAGATCCAGACGGGAAAGAAAGGGTTGTAAGAGATCGGCCCGATAATATGTCTGAATGGAACGACACAAAATTGCACGGGCGATTTCTTCTTGAGAAATACACTGTGGAACTATTATTAACATTATTTGGAAGTAAAATTGCAAAAAAAAACAAATAGGTAAGAATAAATTCCTTCCTAATCAATGATGTCTGATAACTTTGACAGAATCACTATGCTCAGTATCCTCTCATGAGAAAAGAAGACGGCAAGAACAACTATGGTTACGAATACTGTTAAAATCTAACACCCGCTGTCACTGCGGCGAAAGCTGACTGTCTCTTTTTTAAATCTGTAAATGTACATAAGTGCGTCCTGCTCTCGCTGATTTAGTGTGAAGCTAGTAACAAAAATCAGTAGGTTAGTTATCTGACCGCTATTTGTTTATTGAAAAATTGGAATATTTTATTCGATTGTTAAAATATCAGTTAAAATTATCAACTAGATTGGTATCTTCTTTTTTTTTTATCGTGCGGAAATCCCTTCGGATACCCCCCCGCGTGCCAGCGGGGGCGGTTATGTCGGGCTTGAACCGACTAAAACCGCACTCCGTCTCGGGTCTACAGACGCCGGGGTGTAAGGTTGCCCATAGAGCATATCCCTCGCACCCCGACTGACCCTGGGCCATCTCCGGTTTCGAGATGGCCCCCTCGGGTTTGGGAACCACGGTGTCCCCGTCTTGCCCCGGTTTGGGGGAGGGGCGCTAGTCACCCCACCGTCCCGGCCTGCTTCTGCTGGGGTGACAGGCGGCCTCACCTGTCACCCCCAGGCCTGCGCTCATGGAGGACGGAGGTCGTTAAGCGACCTCCGGCGCCTGAGTCGCCTGCGACGCGCGGCGAGCAAGTTGCGGGCTCGGCGGGCCGGGAGACTTCTAAATCTCTCCCGGGCGCGCTCCGCCATCTCCTTCGCGAGCATTACATGCTCGCAGAACATTACACACTCTACTACACTACATTACATGCTCGCAGAAGGAGGTGGCGGCGGCCCACGCGCTCGCGCTCCGCACCATTGCCGCAAGTTTTATCTGGCGATTGAAACACCGGCCCTTATACAGTTATACTCAGGAAACCACAATAGTCTATTTATTTTAGAATGGTCACGTCATAAATTGAGAACGACTTTACCGATCACGTGCATCTTTATTTTTATTCTAATGCTTTGTAGAAGGTTGTCATGGAAAGAAAACTTAAGAAAATTGCGCAGGAAAATGGAACATTTCACCAAACTAAACAACTATTGCAGTATTTCATAAAGACGGAGCTACGAGAAACAGCGAGTCTTTTATAAACTTGATAAAGTGCTATAAAATTTAAATCCGTGCAATGCTTAAGAATATATTGATAATGACAAATTATTTACATTAATAAAAAATAGTATACCACTACTAAATAAGATTTTTGCGTCGAAATTTAAGATAATTTTCGACGTAAAAATCTTAAACTTTTTTAAAGTATTAAACAAAACGTGCCTTTAGCATACCTACCCATAAACCTAAATAATTTTCATAATAAATGATAGAGGCGCTTACTTATGACCACGTAACGACCAAATTACCTTCAACCATATCAAACCACCTTCAAACATTATTATTTCTACCTGCATGCATTAGCATTACTAATTGATGTTAAAACGAATATATCCACAAACATTTTACAGACTACACGACATGTTCAGTATTGTATTATTACATTAGGTACCTTTCTGTGATATAACCATACAATTTTTGGTTTGTTATTTATATTATTAACTTTGAAAAAGGACTATGACCAGTTAGTCATTTTTTCGGGGGAATTGACGCTGTAATTTGAGAAACAGGCTCGTACTAGTTCGGCTACAGACGCTACCATGCTTGTGCGATTGATAACTTTAGCCTATGCTTATTTACCTATATTTAATTTAAGTTTTCTTGGTGTAATAAATAAATAAAATATTTACTGTACATTAATCTGTAACTAACCGTTTTGTTACTAATATAAAGGTCTCAAAATAATATTTATTAATAAGTATATAAATATATTGTCAATCAACAATTGAAGTCGTTATAGAATTGATCAGTAAACAAACCTCCATAATTAAATTTGTCAACCACGTTCTAATATCTGGCACAGCCGTCGTTGTCTCCGGCAAGAGAGGCATCATTGTGGTAGTATACTCCATTATTTCAGTCACATTCATTTTGGATGAAAATAAATTGGCCAAATTATACGGACTTCATATAAATAAAGAAAAACACAACAAGATGATTCCCGCCAAAAGTACGAACTGTCACATTGCACGTCAATGTAAGACTGGTAAAACTTTAAAAGATATTCATAATATCTTTATGATAATAAGTACAAACATTCGCCACAGAGCCTTCTTGTAACTTTCTGGGCACGATAACACACGACCGTGCGGTCCGTGCAACGCGCACTGACTAGAAAAATACATTACAAAAGGAAAAAGGTAAGTACACTGAGTGCATTTTCCTCTTTCAAACATACTTTTACAAGGCTCTATACAATTTTTTTGCTCCTTTATAATACAAATAGAGACAAATATAGCTATTCAAAACAGAGAAATAATGATTTTATCGTAGCATGCATGGCCAAAACAAGATTAATACTACACAGAAATAGCTTTTTCTGAGTTAAACGTCTGCATCACGGATCATTAGGTATCACAATGCCACAATATCAAATCATGCAATCATATTATCAAATCACGTTTTTGTTGCAACTTTGATTAGGTAATAGCTGGTTAGAAAACGTAGCAAATGGTGTAAGTACATCAATTTGATCTAGAGCAGCTGTCATTGCATTTTTTTTAAAGATTTGAAGCTAGGTACCTATTTTATAACATTAAACTCACTAGACAATGACTTAGTTAACAGGATGAGAATATCTAATTATATTATGCACAACACGAATTTAACTTTGCTAAAATTTAATAAGTAAGTACGTTATAGTTTGACCGGTACTGCTCCCTAGGGCGCCGGACAAACACTACGCTCATTCCTGCGTGGGGTGTTTTGAATGACACGTCTAGAACGCGCGTCCGTTTTGTTTGTCCGGCGGCGCCTAGGAACGCGCGGCGTACGAAAGAACGGTACAGCAGTACCGGTCTAACTATAGCTGAGGATTAAAAAACCCTTTGCGGTCATTAATTGATTTTTAGGTAGCAATGCAAAAATACTATCAGGAGCAGGTTCAATTCCTTTTCTCCTCATTTTCATTTAAGTAATGCCAAAAGTAGTACAACATATTGCTAAGTTATCAGATGTTATGGAGAGCCAAGCTCCTAAATCTACATGCCCTAACCTAATAATCTCGGACTCTCTTCATAGGGTATACCTTTCTGAGTGGTTTCTAGTCTTACGTACAATCAAACCCTACATCTTAGTCAAAATCTGTGACCTGGCCCAGACATTGATTGATTGATTCAGTCCGTTTTATCGATATTTCTTTTTAGTCTTTGCTTGTAGCTTCAACATATGGCCAAATTTGTCTGAATCCCTGCTTGCTGTGTGAGTTTTCATTAAATGCCTAAACGTCAAGTCGATCGACCAGGTGATTTAGCTTATCAAACTTAATATGATAACAATAATAGCCATTTTTCGTTAACATTGAGAGATGAGTATTTTTAAACATAATAGCCCTTTCATTGACAATTGATAATTATTTACCGCAAAGTAATTAAATTAATTCATCATTATCATTATCTACCTGCCCTTGCCCCAATTACTTTGGCGCCGGCTTTTTTTACTTGACAAGTATTAAATAGTATCTTCCAATTGCGAATATAAGCCATCATTTATTTAATTTTGTGCTTCTTACTTGAAAATGACGGACTTCATAACCATGGTTCATCGCTTATTGATCCCTCCTTAGGGGTGAAGATTGAAAAAAAAAAAGCAACGCTACGCGAATTCATTTGTTTCGAATCCGAAGCAGATATAAAAAAAATGTACTATAAAAAAATATATGTGTGTTTATCCGCATTCTAGAACCCATAACACAAGCTAGTAAAACTATGCTTACTTTGGGTCTAGATATAGCGCTGTGTAGAATGTCGTAGAATATTAATTTATATGAAATTTTGTGCTACTTTTGTATACTTTGCAAATGACGAACTCCCATGCCAACTTTCGTCGCTTATTTTACCCCCATAGGGTTGAAATTTCAAAATCCTTCTTTAGTGCATGCTTACAACATAAAAGGCATCGACTGCTAAAATAAGGCTCTGCGTTGATGAATCAATCAGTCGTGTCGTGATTCAAATGGTGAAATTACATACCTTTTTTTTCCAGAGTTTGATGTTTTTGCATATTTTTTTTATAATAAAGTTTATGTTGCCAATTACACAAGCTAGAACATTATGATGAAGAGAAAACGAGCCTTGAGAATGGTTAATCCTGTTAAAACGAGCCTTGAGAATGGTTAATCCTGTTAAAGTTAAGTCCACAGGTTTATTTTAACCCATTCCCCATTCTAATTAACTGTTACAGAATGCACACTCGATTACTTGATGAATTAATTAATGTTACAAACACGACAACACAAGGTAGAGATACCTAGTAAGTATTCCAGAGATACAGATGACAGACACTGTAGTTACAATCTTGTGGACCGGTTGGGTTGACATCTCGTCATCGTAGGCAACGTGACGTTAAAATATTTTAGAAAACTTTAGGGTATAATCGGTCATTGCAGGAATGTCATGTATCGTAACAATTTATGAATTGTGCCAGTTGGACATGTTCATATTCAAATAATATGAAGTAAACTGATGTTGTGGAGAGCCAACAGTGGAGTAATCAATGTTATGAGACCCGTGTGGCAATTATGAAATTGGGTAGGTATTGCTCAATGAATCTAAATTGATATTAATATTCAATTTTAAACAGTTTGCAATGAATATTTTACTTTTTCGCAAATGAAATTGGTCAGGCAGGTCGGGATCGACCTCGCAGAACAAGGACTTATCAATTTGATGAAGTATTCAAAATGGGCAAGTCAAAAGCACTCGAAACCGGCAGGTTTGCCATGAAAGGTTTATTAACGGCAGTAGCATGGTCTGTCAAAACAAAACAAATCAAATGAGCCCGAACATTACGGGTTTATCTTGTTTAGTTTAGAAGTTCCTATGACCACCTACCGTCTCCATCTTCAGAACCTGGACATCATGTAGCATCAGAGTATTTACCAAGACAAAACAAATGAGCGCAAACTCGATTGATTTATCTTGTTTAGTTCAGGAATTCCTATGGACACCTCCCGACTCCACCATCAGACCAGCTCTAATCGGTAACAGTACTATAATATGGTACTATGAGCACCATATTATAGTACTGTTGCCGAAGATACGAATATACAAGTATACCAAATTTGACCCATTGTAACAAACTTACAGAGCAAATTAAATAAAAACTTGTAAGAAGGAAATGGAATCAATTCTTTAGATAGCGTTCAAGAGCATGAGTTATCAGCCACCGGTAATATTAGCTTATATTACCCTCATACCACAATTAGGGCTGAATTCTTAATAGCGAAGGTATTAATATTGACAGCTTGCGCTACATTTGCGCTTGGTCCCGGTGGTACCCGATTGTCTACTACATGTTCCTAATTTATTAGTTCTACAGTAATGTATGGAAATTTGCCCGATTTGCTGCCATTTATGATGACTGCTCCGCTCTTCTAGGTAGTAGCGTGATAATATATAGCCTAGAACCTTACTCGATAAAAACGTTATCCAACAAAAAAAACAATTCGAACCAGTTGTTCCTGAAATTAGTACGATCAAAGAAACAAACTTTTGAGCTTTATAATATTAGTTTAGATAGTAGAGAAATAAATGTATTCAATAGTTATCGTTGACGTTGCGGGCTCGGCGGGCCGGGAGAGTTCTAAACTTGCTCGCCGCGCGTCGCAGGCGACTCAGGCGCCGGAGGTCGCTTAACGACCTCTGTCCTCCATGAGCGCAGGCCTGGGGGTGGCAGGTAAGGCCGCCTGTCACCCCAGCAGGAAGCAGTCACAGAAGCAGGCCGGGACGGTGGGGCGACTAGCCCCCCCCCCCCCAAACCGGGGCAAGACGGGGACACCGTGGTTCCCAAACCCGAGGGGGCCATCTCGAAACCGGAGATGGCCCAGGGTCAGTCGGGTTGCGAGGGATATGCTCTATGGGCAACCTTACACCCCGGCGTCTGTAGACCCGAGACGGCGTGCGGTTTTAGTCGGTTCAAGCCCGATATAACCGCCCCCGCTGGCCGGCGGGGGGGTATCCGAAGGAATTTCCGCACGAAAAAAAAAAAAAAAGGTATCGTTGAAGTTCGGGGTGCGAGGGATATGCTTTATGGGCAACCTTACACTCCGGCGTCTGAAGACCCGAGACGGCGTGCGGTTTTAATCGGTTCCAGCCCAACATAACCGCCCCCGTTGGCCGGCGGGGGTGCATCAGAGGGGATTTCCGCACGAAAAAAAAAGGTATCGTTGACGTTTTGTAAGATATTGAGATCTTTTGTAAGAGTTCAGGTGAAAAATCGTAACATGTAGTATGTGTTCAATCAAATTTTTAAGCAATTAGTATGCTTACTTTTCCTGTAGATTTAGATCGCCTTGAGACGTATATAATATATCGGAGAATTTCGAATTCTGGGACGTGTCTAGGTGGCCCAGTTGTTCAGAGCATTCCCCCTGTAAGGGACTGGTCGCGGGTTCAAGTCCCGTCCTAGATGTTCTCTTTTTCCGATCTAAATATGTAGTATGTGTACTGTATATCTACTATTTTTGCAAGATTGTAACTAGTATTATCAAGTTTAACAATAACAAAATACGTTTTAAAAATGGACATCAGTGATAGAACTATATTTTGGGATTAGATACTTTTTTTTTCGTGCGGAAATCCCTTCAGATACCCCCCGCCGACCAGGGGGGGCGGTTATTTCGGGCTTGAACCGACTAAAACCGCACGCCGTCTTAGGTCTAAAGACGCCGGGGGGTAAGATTGGCATAGAGCATATCCCTCACACCCCTGGGCCATCTCCGGTTTCGAGATGGCCCCCTCGAGGGATTAGATAGGTACCTACCTATGTTGACGACATTAAAACGATGAAATGAATGAATTATTAAAGTGACAGCACTACGCGCAACAAGCGTGGGCACAGGTATTGATTTCTAGGACGTAGTCGAAACAAAATGTCGTTTAATTTTTTATGATATTGACGTAGTAATCACATCGACACGGTTTGCTGGTTATTAATTTTTAATTCATCGACAATTATGAACGACATACAATTCGTCATAAGTTTAATAATAAAGTTAGATAGATAGGCCCTACCAACATCTTTGAGGCCCAAGCCAATCTCAGTGCGGTGAGTTTCCCTCAGAACGGTAAGTTTCCCTCAGTGCGGTGAGTTTCCCTCAGTGCGGTGAGTTTCCCTCAGTGCGGTGAGTTTCCCCTTAGTGCTGTGAGTTTCCCTCAGAGCGGTGAGGTTGACTTGGGCTCCGAAGGTGTTGGTACACCAATGACCACTAAAGCTTATGCTAAATCTGGTTAAGTAGAAATTGGATGTCTACATAAGCGTATGCATTGTTTGAAAATGATATCAGGTGGAAAATGTAACGTCATTCTTAAGTTCTTGTCAATAAATGATTTCATGGTTGAAGTAGTAGTTGAAGTAGGGTGCTGTAGGTGCTTACTGAGGCAATTACTTTCAATAATTTTGATTAGAGATTCTTCTTTATATTTTTTACTAACTGTGCCCCGCGGTACTATTTTATTCCATACATGTACATACATATACATCTACATTTACATGTTCGTGATTGCTTTCAGAGAAAGTCCATTTTTTGCTAACGTTGATTGTAATTTCGTAGTACTTAATAACAGACTTTTAGAAACTAGTTCTTCCCAGCAGCTCCTTCATAGACAATTTATGTGAAATACAGAGACACTGTATTTAGTACATGGTCACCGGTTGAGAGTAGGTACTTACTCTTCTCTACGCCGGGATCGTGCGGTCCATGGCCCTGTATGGCTGCCCAAAACGGGCGGAGGCCCTGAAGGCCAGAAGTGTGCGGATGATGCGCACTCCGCAGCGGGTGATGGTCATCAGGGTCATCCGCGGGTACCGCACGATCTCCTTTGAGGCGGCAAGTCTTCTAGTCTCCTAGCATCCTAGCATTAGTAATTTCGGTTGCTAATATTCTTTTAAAAAAAAAAAAAAAAAAAAAAAAAAAAAAAAAAAAAAAAAGCATCTGTACCAGTGGTGAAAGGAGGCGCGGGAGCAGGGATGGAACCCCGAGCCTCGAAAAATCGAGGCCGTGCAGTCCCAGCTCCGCCAAGCCATCGTGGTGGAGCGGAAGGGACGACTTGGGCGACCAAGCGCAGGGCACGGTAAGGCCCATCATGGAGGATTGGCTAGAGAGGCGACACGGAAGCCTCTCGTACCGACTGACGCAGGTGATCTCCAGTAAGGGGAGCTTCGGGGACCACCTGCATCGGATCAGGAAGGAGCCAACGCCTGAGTGTCATCATTGCGATGCGAGCGAGGACTCGGTGCTGCACACGCTGGCGGACTGCCCGGCGTGGGAGGCGCCGAGGCGTGACCTCGTGGCAGCCATCGGGGTGGGAGTCCTCTCGCTCGGCAGCATGATTGCGGCAATATTGCGGAGCGCGAGCGCGTGGGCCGCCGCCACCTCCTTCTTCGAGCATGTAATGCTCGCGAAGGATATGGCGGAGCGCGCCTGGGAGAGATTTAGAACTCTCCCGGCCCGCCGAGCCCGCAACATGCTCGCCGCGCGTCGCAGGCGACTCAGGCGCCGGAGGTCGCTTAACGACCTCCGTCCTCCATGAGCGCAGGCCTGGGGGTGGCAGGTGAGGCCACCTGTCACCCCAGCAGAAGCAGGCCGGGACAGTGGGGCGACTAGCGCACCTCCCCCTTACCGGGGCAAGACGGGGACATCGTGGTTCCCAAACCCGAGGGGGACATCTCGAAACCGGAGATGGCCCAGGGTCAGTCGGGGTGCGAGGGATATGCTCTATGGGCAACCTTACACCCCGGCGTCTTAAGACCCGAGACGGCGTGCGGTTTTAGTCGGTTCAAGTGTTCCCGACATAACCGCCCCCGCTGGCCGGCGGGGGGGGGGGGGACCGAAGGGATTTCCGCACGAAAAAAATGTTTTTTTTTTTAATATTTAGGACACGTCATTTTGACTTCACCTCGCCTGATGGTAAGCTGAAGGTAAAGTCTCAGGAAAGAGGGTCACCATAACATACACGTACCATGTTAACAATGGTGGCACTCAGCTTGACGGCCTCATCAGAAGAGGATTGTCGTCGCAGCACCGCGTGACACCCACCGGTCCCACTAGTGCTGCGACCATAATCCCCCTGCCCGGCTATGCACTTGCTGACCCCTGAACGAAATCAAACCGAAATTAGATTACTATGGAGGATTTTTCGCAATCGTGCACGGTGGTAACCACCGAACCGAATTTTGTGACAAATTTGTGTCATCAAATTTCTACCACCAGTACTTACTCTTGACTTTCCTGTAAAGAATGTTTCAGATATGATCCACATACGTACGCCTAGGTCGACCTTTACCGGAATACCCATTCACAAATGCCTAGTAATTCGAACCTTCTCGCGACTACATTTAGTAACAAATTCCGGCCGCTGCTGCTCTTTCAGAGGGACTTAACCCTAAAAAGAACTTAGTGAAACCTGTACATAAGTTAAGAACCGATCGCTTAGCTATGTAGACGTTGTCACGTAAAACGGCCACCCTCTTGGCCAATCATGTCTTACTGCAATTACTAATCGGCCCGTCTGCCATCACGTAGGCAGTTTATAAACGTGTTAAACAAGATCTATACGTAACTTGTAATGTGATGCATACATATATTAGCTGTGGAAACTTATTTTATTAGTAAAGTTAGTAGTTAATAATGGGGTGTGTTCAGAAGAATTGTATGACATGATGCCCACGGCCACATTCTATCATCGCACCGCTCTCCACAGACAGGGAATTCATCCATTGGTAGGTGGTAGAGTCAAGCAACAGTCATTTTGGCCGTTGCATGATTGTGCCGACTCGACCGGGGAAGCACCACCCTCTCACAGAATATCGACGCCAAGTAACAGTATTTGAACTGTTGCGTTCCGTTTGGTGAGTGAGTGCCGGAGTCCAAACTCCTTTCCCATCCCCTCCCAAACTCCTTTCCCATCCCTTCCCAAACTCCTTTCCCATCGCCTTTCCTTTACATGGTCGGCAGCGCGAGTGTGACGCCACTGGTGTTGCACACGTCCATAGGCCGCGGTAACCGCTGCCCATCAGGTGGGCAGTGTGCTTGTCTGCCACCTTAGTGGTATAAAATACAATAATTTAATTTAACGGAATTCCCGTTACGCAATCATTTATAGGTATATACATACCTTTGGATTGCCTGACGTTTCGACCAGGTTACACTGGCCGTGGTCACAGGCTGACTAAAGGATCGCCCCCTATTACATTGGGTCCCAATGTAATAGGGGGCGAGCCTAACTGGCGAATCTAACTGGCGAATCGCGGTTGCGTAATATATCTCTGCCTACCCCTCCAGGGATACAGGCGTGAAGTTATGTATGTATGTATGTTTTTTTATATGGCAACCGAAGTCGATGTATGTCGACAATTCTGCCAATGTCAGACATGTGATGTAGTTTGTAGCCAACTTGGAAATAAACTTATGATCTTTGCCAGTTAGACCGAATGTGAATATCGCAGAGAAGTGAACATTGTCTGATAGCGTTGCACGGGATAAAAGCAAACAGCAACTTGAAAAGTTCTGGAGAAGAAAGGGTTGTGAAATAATGAAAATTTGAACTACGGTTGTTACTGTCACTTACACTAAAGATTAGTGTTGACGGATGTCATTACAAAAATTACCCATTATAATCTCCGAGCTTACGTCTCCATACAACATATTAAAAAATATATTTAGTTTTAAATATATTTATTTATTATATTTATAAATAAGTCGTATAGTATCGGGTTTTAATTTTAATTTTCATTTTGTTGTTGACTACCGTGGCAGTAAGTCCGTATATTATGATTTTACTGCCGTCTACATTTACATTTAAAAAAAACTATATTTAAGAAATTCTAAATTATTTTTAAATTCTGAAATACCTTGGCGCAGAATACCCATATCTCTCTCTGTCCAAATGTTTAATCTAGTCCCAGGTCCCAGTCACGTCTTCTCAACTTTTTTTTTAAATATTCAGTCCGTCAATTGACTGCTCGCCAATTAATGGTAGAAGCTAGGGTTAAGTCCAGAAGATACCTACGTGCCATTTTTAGGGTTCCGTTGCCAAACGGCAAAAAACGGAACCCTTATAGATTCGACATGTCTGTCTGTCTGTCTGTCTGTCAGTCCACATGTCACAGCCACTTTTTTCCGAAACTATAAGGACTATGCTGTTGAAACTTGGTAAGTAGATGTATTCTGTGAACCGCATTTAGATTTTCTTACAAAAATAAAAAAAAAAACAAAAAAATTGGGGGTTGTATACTTAGAACTGAAACTCAAAAATTTTTGTTTCATCAAACACACACCTATCTATGGATAGGTATTCAAAAATGATATTGAGATTTCTAATATCATTTTTTTCTAAACTGAATAGTTTCCGCGAGTGATACTTTCAAAGTGGGAAAAAGTGTGTCAAACACACAGGGAAAAAGTGTGTAACTTCTAAAATAAGAGAATGATAAAGCTAAAAAAATATATGATGTACATTATCATGTAAACTTCCACCGAAAATTGGTTTGGACGAGATCCAGTAAGTAGTTTTTTTTTAATACGTTCTAAATCGTAAACCGCAATTTACCTTTCATTCAGTCAACTCAAATATAAAAAATTTTTCGCTCGCATTTGGCCAGTTTTTTCAGATGCGGTCGATCCTAAAATGGCGGTCTCGGTTCCTTGGCGGCCTCGACTGATGCTTTTTCACGCCCCACTTAAAGAATCCGGGATTGTAAGAAGGAAACACGTGTGTGGGTAGAGCATTCTAGTCCTTTATCGTGCGACGAAGAAGATGGATATTATACTACAAAAATTGTACATAACCATGCCTGATGTCCCGTTGGTAAGCAGACATTGCAGCTTAGGTAGGTATATTAAAATTAGAAATATCATGAATATTCGTTTGGAGAACTTGTATTTCTTACGACATGAATACATAATGTAAATTGCTGTTAGATCATTGTGAACGAAGTCCTCGTATCATTGAAGATTCATTCAACTTTTAACCATGACATCCTTCGTGAGAAAACCATAATCAGATAGAAACAATCCTACATGTTCTTGGCAATAATTTACTATTTGACAATGAGGCGAACGAAAAAAATAAAGCTATATTTATAGGAATGCTAAAATCCGATAGGGCAGTGGTTAAGTTGGTAACAAATTCTATATTTAGGCATCAATCATATTCATAATAATATCTATAGGCATAGATGTCTATATTATTACTGTGATCATGTGACTGTGTGATCAAGTTTTTATACAGTATATTGGACCGTGCAAATACATCTATTACTTAGGTACTTATTATGCTAAAACTGCAGAACTTTTTCTGCAAACATAACATGTTAAGTTATGTTTGCAGAAAAAGTTTGAGTGAAAAAGTATCTACGCATGTATCTTAAAATATTTGCCGAAAAAGACCTAAAAAAAAGAGTCAAAAGTCAGTAATTATTGCTTGCGATCATGCTCATCACGAAATAACAACAAAAACTAATGTACTAGGGAATCCCTTGGAAAATGGGAATATTTTTTATAGTGAATCTAGTCTAGTCACGTTTGGCAAGGGATTTTACCGTTTTGCCATTTTTACCTCAAAGAAAAAAGTTACTTCAGCCTTCCAACAAAAACAAGTGGATAGATAGATAGATAGATGTCTCTTTTCAACAAACTTTTATTAGCTTCAACTGTAACTATATTAGGTAAACAAGCTCTGAAAATAAACTTATTAATTTTATGAAATGTGAAAAGTTTAAGAAGACGTTTGGATGTTGGTTACGCTCAAACGGTCAAAGGGATCTGGCTGAAATTTGGTACAGGCATAGATTATAGTCTGGACGTCTGAACCCTTAAGGGGTAATAGTTATAAATTTTTAGATATACATTCAGTCAAAAAAGTATCGGGATTGGATGATTTGTTTATGATTTCAAATTCAAATTTTTGTTTGTGAGAGTCGCTGAGGACATGCTAGAACGAGTCAATTCCGACCCAAATTCATGAAACGCATTGTTACTGGTGACGAGACGTGGATATACGAGTTTGACATGCAAACTAGTCAACAAACTTCGGAGTGGTGCCTTCCAACTGACCCGAAACCGAAAAAACCACGCCAAAGTCCATCAAAAGTCAAAGTCATGTTGACTGTTCTTTGACTATCGCGGTGTTGTGCACTCGGAATTCTTGCCAGAAGGTCAAACGGTAAGTAAAGAATATTATTTGAGCGTTATGCGGCATTTTAGAGAGCAAATTCGACGAAAAAGACCAGATTTGTGGAAATAAAATTCTTGGACTTTGCACCAAGATAAGGCGCCTTCGCACAAGGCCATCATTGTGAACGATTTTTTGACCAAACACTCAACAAATACCATCGAGCAACCACCATATTCACCATATATGGCTCCAACCGATTTCTTTCTTTTTCCTAAACTCAAATTACCATTTCGTGGCACCCGTTTTCAATCAGTAGAAGACATAAAGGAGAAATCGCGGCGAGAACTGAACTCAATTCCAGAAACAGCGTTTAAAAAATGTTTTCATCATCATCATCAACCTATTCTGGTCCACTGCTGGACATAGGGCGCCATAGCGCCCTGTCTTCAGCTTGCCGCATCCAGCATCTGCCCGCAGTCTTTCGCAGATCGTCATCCCACCAGAGGGCGTCCTACACTACGTTTGCCGAGTCGCGGTCTCCACTCAAGAACACGTTTACCCCAGCGGTTGTCGGTTCTTCGCGAGATATGGCCGGCCCACTGCCACAATAATTGACCTTCAAGGATTTTAAGCAACTGTTTACACGCAAATATTGGTTAAATAATTGAATACAAATTTGTTTTCACATATACGATTATATTTAGGCAATTATTACTTTCAAGTTTTGAGTTTTCTAAACAGGGACTTGTACAGTGAGTTTGCAATTTACAGGCGAAGTAGGTATTACACGTATTTGCATTCGCGAATTTTTATTCAAGTATTGAACATTTTAGAAGAGCGATTATTTTTTAAGAAAGAGTCAAAAACTGTTTAAATTCGCTTATGGTGATTTTAAAGGCTTTAACATTTAACATGTATACTGAAAATGTAAATTACAAGAATTGTGATGCACGTAATACTGCATTTGCACGGAGAATTTGGAATTTGGAACGGTTCGGAGCTAAGGAAATAATAAACAAAATAAGAATTCTAAAAATGCAGTATCATGGGGCACTTTTTACATAGTTCTATATAAAGAAATGTTTCGAAAACTTCTGCTGTCAACAAGCCAAATTCTGTTTTAAATATTTCAAGTATAGACAGAGGCTAAAATCTTGATGTAGGTACTGGATCGCAGGGGTGTGTGTTGGGTAACCTCCTCGAGTGTCGCTCCGATTCCGATCCCGCTGCAGTCCGGGGGGAACGGAATCGGAGCGGCCGGTACACCTTGGGCGGCGGTCAATGGCTTCCCCTTCACCCCTTCATAGGGTTGGCATTGATCGTCGGCCAATACCCAACGTGGCGGGAACACATCGCTCTCCGTACTCCTCTGCTTTCAGAGGAGACAGGATGAGCGATGCTGTTAGTGGTGAGATGGCCCAGGGTCAGCCGGGGTCCGAGAATATGCTCTATGGGTAACCTTACACCCCGGCGTCTGAAGACCCGAGACGGCGTGCGGTTTTAGTCGGTGCAAGCCCGACATAACCGCCCCCGCTGGCCGGCGGGGGGGTATCCGAAGGGATTTCCGCACGATAAAAAAAAAAAGGTACTGGATCGCAATCGCGAGTTTGTAGGTCTCTTCGGTGGTAAGCGCGGTGCGGGACGACGGAGCAGCAGCAGCGCACGCTAATCAACAAATCATAGATATACAATAAAACTAATCCATCCATTGGCAAAAGCAAAATCTTTGTTTATACCAACATTACAGCCCCAAAATGTGTAGTGAAAACCATAGGCAAAAGAGCTAAACCGTGTTTTGTGTAGTGTAGAGTAAAACACGCGCAGGAGATAAGCCTTCAGAAGCGTCTGAGGCACAATATTTGAATAGCCTACTAGCGGCAAACAAATATATCCGGCACTGCACCAGTGGGACAGAGTGGTAACAAACCGAATCATAATATTTTTTTCAAACGTTGACGATTCAATTGTCTAAGATAGTCGTCAAATTCATGAGCAAAAACAAGTTGATTGTTGAGAAGCAGAAAGTGGCAGTGCTAAATTTTAAAAAATACATGCAAAATAGAGGATTTTTTTAGTATTTCCAAACAGTACAGTATTTCCAATCAATCGATTTTAACTTCTACCTCCTGTAAACATGCGCACTTGGCGAACGAAAAATAGTTACAAAACGAGGTAATTACAATGTGCAGTGTCCGTGACGCCCGGATCGTCATAGATTAGCGCGTTTCCATAGCCTTGGTAAGGTTAGATATTTCAAATAAAATAAATTACATAGGTAAAACAGATTATACCTTCCACAGGCTACACGCTCGACGGGTATGGGGAGCCCACCAAAGATCTTTGGGAAGTAAGCCAACCCAACCAATGAACGGACATAACAAAACTATGATTTAACTGCAATTAAACCATTTCTAAGTGCTGTAAACACTAATGGGAGATCACCTTTTCATTTTACGCCAACGTTATAGGTGAGAACTCGGACATACACCCAAGCGTCGAGAAATTCTTAAATAGGTACTGCTTAGTATCGTCTGTAGACCCGAGGCGTCTGTAGACCTGAGACCTGATAATTTTGTAATTAAGTTTGTTTGGTACCTTTTGTTTCGTGCGGAAATCCCCTCGGATACCCCTCCGCCGGCCAGCGGGGGCGGTTATGTCGAGCTTGAACCGACTAAAACCGCACGCCGTCTCGGGTCTACACACCGAGATGTAAAGCATTTCCCTCGCACCCCGACTAAACCTGGGCCTTCTCCGGTTTCTGCTGGAGTGACAGGCAGCCTCACCTGCCACCCCCAAGCCTGCGCTCATGGAGGACGGGGGTCGCCAAGCGACCTCCGGCGCCTGAGTCGCTTGCGATGCACGGCGATCATGTTGTGGGTCCGGTGGTCCCCGAAGCTCCCCTTACCGGAGATCACCTGCGTCAGTCGGTACGAGAGGCTTCCGTGTAGCTTATAGTTATGTTTATATTAGCCAATTTCTGATGAGGCCGTCAAGCTGAGTGCCACCATTGTTAACATGGTACGTGTATGTAATGGTGACCCTCTTTCCTGAGACTTTACCTTCAGCTTACCATCAGGCGAGGTGAAGTCAAATTGACGTGTCCTAAATATGAAGATGAAGAAATATGAAGTCAATCCTCCATGATGATCCTTATCGCCGCTATAGCGGCGTGCCCTGCGCTTGGTTGCTCAAGTCGCTCCTTCCACTCCACCACGATGGCATGGCGGAGCTGGGACTGAACGGCCTCGATTTCTCGAGGCTCGGAGTTCCGTCCAGTGGCGAAAGGAGGCGCGGGAGCAGCCGCGCCTCCTTTCGCCACTGGTACAGTTGCGAAAGGGCTCTCGTCTCCAGGTCCCATGGCGAAGTTTCGGTAAGGAGACTCGCCGCCTCGAAGGAGATCGTGCGGTACCCGCGGCTGACCCGGATGGCCATCACCCGCTGCGGAGCGGCGCAGAATCCGCACACTTCTACTTCTGGCCTTCAGGGCCTCCGCCCATATTGGGCATACAGGGCCATGGACCACACGTTCCCCGCGTAAAGTCTCCTGCAGTAGTCATCGGGCCCCCTACTGTTGGGTAGCAGCTGCGCCAGAGCGAGAGCTGTGCCCTTCAATTTGAGGGCAGTTTGTATGGCACCTATAATACTTTTTTATATCGGTTTTTATATATTTAATGATAGATATAATACAGACAGCCGTCTGTAAGTTCTTCAACTATTGCCACGGATAGAGTTGACCCTTATATATCCCAAGGTGAGCCAGAGTGTGACACAAACCAGGAGCCCATAAACATCCGGGCCCGTCTTAGCATTCCCTCTTTAAATCGACCACCTGGAAAGCCCATGACCAAAACTTAGCCATCCTGTTAGAACATCCCGGAACAAAGCAGGATTTAAACAGTCAGGTAGAATCTTTCCAGGTTAGCATTTACTCATACCTACATGAGCATTACCCACCATCAGTACCTTACGCGCGAAAAAACCGAGAAAACGCGTTCAAAATTAAAATGAGATAGAAAAAGCGGGACCTTATCAAACGACTACGGTTTGCTAAAGCTATGGGCGATAATCAACTTAGTCATCAACTGGCCAGAGCTTTGAGGTCCATACTGAAATTAATTCAAGGAATTTCTGTTCAAATAATAAATGAAAACAATAATTTTAATAGAGCAAAACATGAAGTAGAGTTCGATAAGGACCCGTTTAAGTACTCGAGGAATATTTTTAGCGACAGAAAGCAAGATAGGCTACTGCTAAGTAACGATCAGATCCATAGCTACTATAAAAGTAATTATGAGGTGCCTAAATACGAAAAACAATACAGTAAACCCAACGCGCAAAAACCATTAAGCCCTCATTTCACATTTGACTGTAATCCACCTAGCTTAGACGAAATAGAACACCAAATCAAAAAGAAATCAACAAAAACCGCCCCAGGGCCTGATGGCATACCTTACATTATCTATAAAAAATGCCCATCGGTACGTAAACATCTTCTAAGCATATTCAATAGGACCTGGTCGAGTAAAGAAGTCCCAGCGGCCTTCGGCAAGGCTAATTTTGTGCTCATTCCAAAGAAAGAAATAGTAACTAGTCCAAAAGACGCTAGACCAATAGCATTAACCAATACAATTTCTAAAATTTTCTTCTCATGGCTTCAATTTAAAATGACAAATTTCATGATCAATAATAACTATTTCAGATCAAACCACCAAAAAGGGTTCCTACCCGGAATTTCAGGATGTCTGGAACACAATTCTTTACTGGCGGAAAGTTTAAAAGATGCCAGATCAAATGAAAAGCAAATAACAGTTTGTTGGATAGACTTAGAAAACGCTTTTGGCTCAGTACAACACGAGCTTATGTTGTTTGCATTAAAATGGTATCACTTTCCGTTCATCATTTGGGAAATAATATCCTCTTATTATGGTAAATTAAAGTTTGTGATTAATACCAAAGATGGATACACGCAACCTTTAAATTATAATGTGGGTTCCAAGGTTGCTGTTTATCACCTATAGTTTTCAATATAGTAATAAATATTTTAATAGACAACATTACCACACACGACAAGAAGTGGGGCTATCGGTTTAAGCTAAACGGTAAATATACGGAGTCTATCCTCGCATTCGCGGACGATTTGGCAATACTGACTCGTAACCCAAAGCAGTGCCAGGACCTACTGCGTAGAGTAGACGATTTCTGTACATGGACAGATGGAATGAGAGCAAAACCTAGCAAATGCTACTGTCTATGTCTGGGTAGGCGGGGTACCAGGTATACTTCATATGACCCAGGGCTTAGTATAGGCGGGGAAAACGTTTCAACTATATCTGAAACCGTGCCTTTTAAATTCCTCGGAAGAAAGATTGACAACAGAGGTTGCACTCCAGCTTTGGACGAATTAATTGATAGTTTCATTATCGATTTAAAAAAGGTAGACCAACAACCAATAAGTAATGTTAAAAAAGCTTGGATCTATGACAATTATTTAACCTCGCGTCTTAACTGGCCGTTTCTTATACGAGGGTCAAACTGAAAGTTCTTAGAACTGGCCACTTATAAACAATATAATAAAAAAATAATTCTAAAATTTGAAAATAGAACTCTTTGCCAATATTACTGAGTATATATTTCATTCATTTATCATTTGTTTTACGATTTGGCGGCAAATTGAAAATTGTCTGTGTCACGTTAACATGAATTTAACACGAGAAAATTTTCGTGCAATGATTTTTTATGACTTTCGATGTCATTTAAGTCAACAAGAAAGTTATGATAGACTACGATTGGCCTTTCACGATGAAGCCCCATCTCGTGCGACTGTTTACAACTGGTTTAATGAGTTTAAACGTGGTCGCACTAATCTCACTGATGATTTACGTGAGGGACGGCCTTCTACGGCGACGACTGAAAATAACATCTGTGTTGTGCGGCGCATGATAGAGACTGACAAAAGAGTGACCTATCAGCAGATTCGGACAAGCTTAGGCATCGGTATGAGTCAAGTGCACAAAATCCTCCACGAACATTTAGCGGTCAGGAAGCTTTGCGCCCGGTGGATACCTCATAATTTGACTGAGGCTCAAAAACTCCATCGTGTGGATTGGTGCCGTAAAATGATTGAAAGATTTAACGGAGGTGACTCTAATGCTGTGTTCGACATACTAACAGGTGACGAAAGCTGGATTTACTGTTATGATCCTGAAACCAAAAGACAATCTGCTCAGTGGGTGTTTCCTTTCGAGGAGTTGCCAACTAAAGTGAAGAGAGATCGAAGTGCGGGAAAAAAAATGGTGGCCTCGTTCTTTGGAAGGATAGGTCATTTCGTAACAATTGTGTTAGAGGATCAAAAAACAGTTTCTGCAGAATGGTACACTACCAATTGTTTGCCACTTGTCTTGGAAAAAGTTCGAGAGAAACGACCTCGCAGTAGGATCCTCCTTCACCACGACAACGCCTCGTCGCACACCGCCAAGCGAACGATCGACTATTTGGCGACATCAAACGTTGAATTACTGGGTCACCCGCCGTATAGCCCCGACCTCGCGCCTTGTGATTTTTATTTATTTCCAAAAATTAAAGAAAAACTTAAAGGAAAGCGGTTTATGAATGCTGAAGAAGCGGTGGCTGCGTATCGCGATGCCATTGAAGAGACCCCTAAGGACGAGTGGGCAAAGTGCTTTTCCCAGTGGTTCCATCGCATGCAGCGGTGTATTGACGTGAATAGACAATATTTTGAAAAGATATAATAAAACTAATAACTGGCTAATGTAATCAGTTTTTGATTTTCTAAGAACTTTCAGTTTGACCCTCGTATATGATATAAATCAGAGCCTCCTCAAAAAACTAGATGCGAGTGTCACGAAGACACTGAAGTCGTGGCTAGGGCTAGCTCAGTCGGCCGACCCGTCGGCACTATATAGATCCGCGAATAATTTTGGAATGACGCTTAAGAAGCCATCAGAACTCTATAAACACCTAAGAGTAACTAAAATGCACGTCTTATCGGAATCTAAAGACGAAATAGTAAAAGTCCTTCCAAAAGATAAAAATGCATCGGAGCTCGAATCACGCCTCCAGTTCCATAAAAAATTCATGATAGGCTCGCAGACTGGTAGAGTAGGTCTAGGTAATATTCAGAGACAAACAGATAAAGAAATAACAAAATTTTTTCTTCAAGCAGACGAAAACAACACCTATACTGTCACCCCAGCAGAAGCAGGCCGGGACGGTGGGGCGACTAGCGCCCCTCCCCCAAACCGGGGCAAGACGGGGACACCGTGGTTCCCATACCCGAGGGGGCCATCTCCGGTTTCGAGATGGCCCCCTCGGGTCAGTCAGGGTCAGTCGGGGTGCGAGGGATATGCTCTATGGGCAACCTTACACCCCGGCGTCTGCAGACCCGAGACGGCGTGCGGTTTCAGTCGGTTCGAGCCCGACATAACCGCCCCCGCTGGCCGGCGGGGGGGTATCCGAGGGGATTTCCGCACGAAAAAAAAAAAAAAAAAAAAAAGGTGCACGCAATGAACCTAGAAATGCAAAACGAATGGTTGACCCTAGGTGAATTTTGTATTCCCATATACATCCCTTAAAATGGCGTACCATAATATACGACTGGTCACCGGCCTTACTTAAATTCTATCTAAATGCATTCCAGTTGACCCTCCCCGACCAAAGCAATCTGGTCAGATGGGGAAAAGCCACAGATAAAACATGTAACTCATATGGTGAAGCAACTGGTACGGCTAGGCACCTACTAGTGGGTTGTAAAACGCTATTAGACCGGGGTCATTACTCGCGCCGTCATGATAAGGCTATTCCACAGCTAGAGCGAAAAAAGGATTAACCACAAACCAAAGAAATGACATTGCGTTTGTAAAGGAAGGCTGCTCAAAGAAATCACCGTAAACGCCATATTCAATTTTGATAGCTGCCGTTGACTGGACAATACTCGTAGACACGTATGAGAAGCACTATAGGATACCGGAGGATGTCTGTGCCTCATCATCCAGACCCGACATATTCCTTTTTTCACGATCGCATAAGCGTGCAATGCTTGTAGAACTCACAGTACCGTGGAAAACTAATATACCTAAAGACCACGCTATAAAGACAAACAAATACTTTGATTTGACTAACGAGTTAACCAAAAACGGCTACGTGGTTAAACTCTACGCCGTAGAAGTAGGAGCAAGGGGAATTCCAGCTAAATCCCTGTACAACTTACTTAAAGACCTCGGATTGCCAAGAGCTTCAGTAAGCTCTTTATTAAAACGTATATCAAAAGCGGCATTGTTAGGATCTTACCAAATTTGGATAGGTAGGGGGGGGGAACACTACTGACGGTGGAGGTGAGCGCTGATGCATCACAAGGTGGCCACCCTAAACCTACATCTGGGTCGCAAGTCCCAGTCGCCGACATGGTGTTCCTCTCTGTACCACGCTATGGACCCGGCGACCGCACGGTGAATCCATGGAGTGCTGAGAATCGGATCTCTCTACTTAACTGTAAACTTAATTAAGTGTTAGCTATGTGGTGGAAATCCATTATAAACAATTAGAATAATTGAAGAATTGAATTGGACCACACTTCGTATGATAACTGGTGAAATGACGGGATATATTTGATTCAAAATAGGATGTACTGGGTCCTACCAATACCTTCGGAGCCCACGTCACCTGCTAAATGACGGATGAGTTTCTGGCATAGGCTTTCCGGTCGCGGTGGGAGGTCAGACGGCAGTCGCTCTCGTAAAAGTCAATAAACCAAACCATGAAATCGCTAGGAGGACCATTATAGATCACATTAGAGCCTGCCGGAATCAGGGCTGCATAATGTCAATACACCCAGGTCACCCTTGGAAGATGTCTGCGACATCAAGAGCTTAGGTATTACTGAACTGGGAGTAGCATTAATCACACAGAAACTACCGACGCAAAATTGAAAATGTTAGTAAAACCACGGTATTCAGTGCTAAGCGTGAACAAAACTATGAGTATTTTGTAAACAAGTAGCAGCATCTACATATTATGTATAAATATTCCACATTGAAATAAAACTATATTGATGGAATCATTGGCAATTTATTTGGTGTTATTTTATTATTAACACTGATCCCGACGTTTTGGTGGATTTAAGTTGCCACAGTCAGTGTAAATAATAATACCAAATAAGTAGCAATTGAATCAGTTAAAAAGTTTTATTCCAATAGCGCCATCTAGCCAATTACACCTGAACTGTTAAAGTAAGATTTAGCCCATCAGTTGTTTTTTATGGCTACTTGGTACTCATTTGTTTTATAGCTTAGTATACTTGAACCATTTTTTTTTTTTTTTTTTTTTTTATTATTAATTAATAGGCGAGCAGCTTAAAGCTGGTGTGCCTATGTCACAGTGTTGGTTAAGTTTAATTTTTTTGTTCGTAGCCAGTGGTCCAATCCATTTTTGAATTTATTTATTGAGGTTTTTTTTGCTAGATATCCCACATCCTCCCCAAAAGGGAGGACCAGAGGAAATTCGTGAAATGGCCCACTCAAATAAGGTTTATCACCCACCCAGTCACTGGCGTCCCCGTCGGAAATAATAGTAATAGCACTTGATTCATCTTCTTAACATTATTCCCGGTTGCATCCCAGGCTTTCACCTCAGAGCCTGGGGTCCACGGTATTTTTTTTTCATCATCATCATCATCATCATGTCAGCCGAACGACGCCCACTGCTGGGCATAGGCCCAAGGATCTCCACAACGATCGGTCCTGCGCTGCCCGCATCCCGCGACCTTGACTAGATCGTTGGTCCACCTTGTAGGGGGCCTGCCCACGGAACGTCGTCCGGTATGCGGTCTCCATTTGAGAACCTCTTATTCAGTTTTTTTTTTTCAATATTCTGTAAAATATACATAAAAATCACCATTCCGACTTAAAAAAAAGTCTAGAGTAGAAATCATTATATCATTTTTACTAAGCATACCTGTGTTGTCTGAGTTGCGGGTAATTCAGGTGATGGTGACATGGGAGCCTGACCCTGCTGTGCCACAGTGAATGCCCACATTGCCAGGAACGTCACCGCTGCCAGACAAATGCTGCGTTTTTTCAACATTATTACCCTGGAAATGTGATAAGGAACTGTGTTAATAGAAGTCAGGGGAAATGGGTGAAATGGCCCACTAAGGTAAGGGTGATAACCCACCTGGTCACCGGCGTCCCTCTTGGAAATAATAATAATAGAAGTCTTAAGTAACAAAGGATTAGGCAATTTTTATTTTCTTAGTAGATTTCTATTTCAAATTTGCATTGATGATTCATGTAGTTAGGCTGTCATTCAGTAAGGACAAGAAATGTTATATATTTCGATAGTTTTGGTAATTTCCCAATGCCTTAGATCATGTGAAGTGGAAAAGGAAAAGTAGGAAAGCATGGGCTCCGAGTTGTAGGTGTCAGATGCAATTGAGACACAATGTCGTGACGATGATGATGAGAAAGTTTTGGTAATTTCACTTTTTTATTACTATCATGTACTTCATGTAACTCTGATAACCTAGGAAGCAACACAAAGAGAATATTATTCTCATATAGCTGCATCAGTCCTCTCTCAGAATTTGTTATTAATATACCTAAAAACGAATTCATCAATAGAACGCGTGACTGTCTCTAACCGAGGTAATAATATCAAATTAATACTTATGCTCACAAAATTTATTGACCTTCCACAGGAATGTTCATGGAAGGAAAGCAAACAATTAAGAAACTTGACCAATTGTTATCGGCATGTATGCTTACTAATAAGTTATTTATCGATTTTCTTCCTTATATTATAAAATGATTCGCTTATCACGCGATGAAACGTCACCCTGAACTGTTAATGTCAGAGTCAGAGAAAAGTACTTACATTTTTCTTCGCTCGTTGCAACCAAGGCTGTCCTCGAAAATAGAAGAAACAAATAATGCCCAATAAAGTTTATTTCATAGCGATGCAACTTTATTATCAAGGCAGTACTAGTTCTTTACAACATAATCCACATTTTCGTAAACCGAAATCGGACAAACGCGTATCAACTGACTGTGACAGATCCGCTCTCAAAGCATTCACTTGACACTGCGTTGTTGTCAAAAAGTATACATTTTCTATCAGTTCAGAAATTACACTTTCGCTTAAAAAATACAAAAATCTATTACTATTAAAAAAATGTAAATTAGTGTCTTCACATTGGAGATAGATGTAAAAAAAACACTGGGAAATGAACTGTTCTGAACACATAAATATTTTAACTGGATTTTTGTCTGATTGTTTGTATGTTCGCGATGAACGCAATTACCACTGAACGGATTTTAATGCGGTCTCTTGTCTATTGGCAAGGTCTTCGTCAGACTTAAAAACTGCCGTATGTTTGATTACAATCGGTTAATGTAAAGTATGACAAAAAATTGATAACCTACCATCACGCGGGTGGGTGGGTACATAAGTGTAACTATCGTGTTAGTAATGACCGTTAATAATTCGAGAACGGAATCTTTGATTTTTTAGATGTCTTCGCCTATACTGTGCCCTTTTTTTTTGGCGGAAATCGCTTCGGTTGCCGTACGGGAACCAAACCGCGACCTCCGAGAGCAGTCGAACACTCTATCGCTACGCCACGCGCCACAGAGATCGTCGTCGTGTAGATAAAGCACAAGCATGAAATCCCAGAATTTCATGCTTGTGCTTTATCTTTCCGTTCTGAATTAATAACATGACTTAATATTTCAAATATTTTTTTAAATATTCTAGGATAAATTACACAACACCATCTAGACCCAAACTAAGCAGAGCTTGTTCTATGGGTTCTGGAATGCGGATAAACATAGATACTTAAAAACTTTTTTCATCTCTACTGTTCGGAAAGTTTAATTTTCATGGGTAGATAGCCGGATGGAAATTAGCTTATTTCATCCTGTTACAACCTCATTGGTGTTACTATATATATATTGTTTTCATATATGTCATATATATAGTATTGTCAATGATAATATCCTATCTCACTATGCAATTTACGTTTTATTAAATTGGCGACGAGAAAAATGAACGCTAACCAGTTTCAACAATTTCTAAACACCCAACAGGCGCAGCAGGAAATTATTATGAAATTGCTCTCTATGTTAGTAACTCAGACTCAAATTACACGACGACATCTTTCGACATCAACGATGTATGTACAGTCGGCGCGACGAACGCTGGTACTGCACGCCGAATGGCTACTATCAAGGCATTTGACATGGAGAAATTTAGTCCAGATGGTTTCAGAATTGACGACTACATTGAGTTTTTTGAAGCTAAATGCAAAATTCATAATATTCAAGACGACGTTTTAAAAAAAGACTTGTTACTAAATTGCCTTACACCAGACATATTTCGGGAACTGAAAACAGCCTAGACGCCGAAGTTTGACTACAGCAATTAGGTACATGGAAATACGCTGCAAACAATCATATCAATTCAGAGTGAGAAAGACAAGATGTCGTGCACTCACAGAATTTTGGGACTGCGTAAGGGACAAAAATGAAACTATGGAACATTATGCTAATCGATTAAAAGAATTGAGCAAGGACTGCAGGTATGATGATACTTTACTAGAAAGACAGTTTACGCGACAGATTCGCAACTGACTTAAATCACACGCAATTAGAAACCGATTTAAAGCAAAGATGGCCAGATCTAACGCAATTTTACGAAGGTCAAACTACTGAAGTTACCTTTATGGAAATATTTGCAGTCTCGCAATCACGTGAACTAGCTGAATATGAATATGATGAGCTTCTATCGACCAGTGTACAACGTATTAAAAAGAAAGGACCTGGCGGCCGAGAACTTCAAAATTACAGAAGCCCTCGGAAGATACGTGCTATCACACAATGTTTACGTTGCGGTAAAAAGGATAAACACAACCTTGCTAGTTGCCCTGCCAAAGACCACTGTTGCAATGAGTGCAATACAGACGGACATTATGAAAGTTGCTGTATAAAATCTGGTAGAGCATATGTCGACAAAAGTGGAAGTTTGAAACAGAGACATAAACTACGACGAGTCGTTAAAAGGAATTCATCATCTGGAACAAACAGCTCAACAGAAGATAGCGACAGTGATGACAATATTGTGTACAGCATCACTGGAACTCACAACAAGGATTGTAAACATATTGACGCTATTATTAACGGAAAGAGTTGTACAATGGATTGGGATTCTGGCTCGGCATATTCTATCATAAGCACCAAATTCTGGAAACAAATAGGAGCTCTGAAATTAACAACAGCACCGAAACTTAAGGCATACGGCAATCACAAGCTGAAGTCAAAAGGCATTACAGATGTAGCAGTTGAAATTCAAGGCAAACAAAAAAGATTATCTGTAATAGTTGTCGAAGACGCTAATCCGATGCTTTTTGGCCTTCAGTGGAGTGAAACCTTCGGGATGGAGTTTCCTAAGCCAGTCTACTCAGTCAAGAGTACTAAACCAACCACGCTAAAACAACTTTTAGACAAAAATATACAACTTTTCGACGGCAAACTTGGTAAAGTGAACGACTATCAAGTTAATATTCATGTTCAACAAGGAGCTGAGCCTATACATCTCCCAGCACGACCTATCAAATTCGGCATGAAAAAGAACATTGAGAAGGAGTTGGACCGTCTTGTATCAGAAGGTATTATACATCATGTAGATCCTAATATAACACCTGTCGAATGGGCTACGCCCACAGTCAATGTCATAAAACCAAACGGAGACATAAGAATTTGTGGGGACTACAGAAGTGCACTGAACCCAGTTCTCGTAAAACATTTACATCCAGTCCCACTCTTTGACTTTCTACGACAAAAACTTGCACACGGGCGTATATTTTCAAAAATTGATCTTAATGACGCATAAGTACTTACAGTTTGAAATTGCTCCCGAATCAAAAAGGATCTAACCATATCAACACATTCATATCTAATATTTCCAATACAATAGAATGCCTTTCGGGATATCAACGGCACCATCAATTTTCCAACATTATTTAGATAAGTTACTTGGAGACATACCTAACGTTGCAGTTTATTTCGATGACATAGCGGTGACTGGAACAGACTTACAGGATCATTTAACTACACTTTCATTAATATTTGAACGATTGATGAAAGCGGGACTCAAAGTTAATTAAAAAAAATGTTCATTCCTACAACATAGAGTATTTAGGACACAAGATTGATAGACATGGTATACGTCCTACTGACAAAAAAGTAGATGCTATCACAAAAGCCGCGGAACCTACTAACGCAAAGGAATTGAGGTCTTTCCTGGGACTGGTAAATTTTTACGAACGTTTTTTTGCCTAACTTGCATAGGCTATGTGCATATTTACACGAGTTGACTAGTGGCAAAATGCCATGGCGTTGGTCTGCTCACGAAAGTCAAGTGATTGAAGCTACAAAATCATATATAGCAAACTCTAAACCCTTAGTAGCATACGACAACAACCAACCTGTTTTTCTCGCATGTGATGCCTCAGAAAAAGGCGTTGGAGCTGTACACGGATTATGTGCTGATCTCTACGAGTTAACTAGTGGTAAAAAGAAATGGCATTGGACCGACCGTGAAAAACAAATTTTTGAAGAGGCTAAAACAAGCATTATCAGAGCAAAACCTCTGATAGCATACGATGAAAGTCGTTCTCTCTTCTTAGCATGTGACGCATCTGATAAAGGAGTCGGAGCGGTTCTTTATCATCAAAACAATGGTTTTGAACAACCCATTGTGTTTGCGTCTAGGAAACTACGGCCAGCTGAATGTAAATATTCAGTAATACTTAGACCGTGAAGCTCTGGCCATATTATTCGAAATCAAAAAGTTTGATCAATATTTAAGAGGAACAAAATTTACCTTAGTAACCGATCATTAAAAAAAATAATAAAAAAATAAAAATAAAAAAAAACCACTTATTCATATTCTCGGACCTCAACGAAATTTACCGAAATTAGTAAACAATAGACTCGTAAGATGGGCTTTATTGATTGGAAGTTATCAATATGATATAAGCTACAAGAAAGGGGAAAATAATATTTTGGCTGATTGCATGTCCAGATTACCAAATCTGGAAACTGAACCTTCTTCAGCTGAAAACGCAGTGCATAGTACGACCCTACGCCTGCTCACGAGTAGAATCACAGATCTTAACTTATCAGAAAAGAACTTGAGCCTTGAAACTTCTCGGGATCCTATTTTGTCCCACGTCAGTCATTGCCTTAAGACCGGGTGGAGAATATGGACCAGAAATCAAACACTACCATAGAAAAAGACTTGAGTTATAAGTAGAAGACAAAATCGTAATGTGGCAAGGCAGGATGATTATACCTACAGTATTAAGAAGTAAGGTTCTAACTTATTTGCATAGAGGGCATCCTGGAATATCTGCCATGAAAGCTTTATCACGATTCTATGTATGGTGGCCATCACTTGATGAGGATATTGATTATTTTGTGAAAAGTTGCACCAGATGTCAGGAAAATAGACCGTCCAATGCTGAACTACCCGTATTTTCGTGGTCAATACCAGAACAGGTCTGGGAAAGAGTCCATATCGATTTTGCGGGTCCTTTTGATGGCCATTATTAGCTAGTTTTATGTGACGCTTTGTCAAAGTGGTGTGAGCTATGGCCATTAAAAAACATCACCACAAACAATCTGTGTTTAACGTTAGATGATATCTTCAGCACTTTCGGTTTTCCACAAATTATAGTATCAGATAACGGACCACAACTGACATCTCGCGAATTTAAAGAATATTGTATAACTCAAGGCATCCAACACATTACCTCATCGCCGTATCATCCCCGCACAAATGGACTTGCTGAACGTTTTGTGAGAACTTTTAAAACCAGAATGGCATCAAATGATGGAACTCCTCTTAGGCATCGGTTACTGGAGTTTTTATTTAGTTATAGAAATACACCACATACTACTACCAATAAGTCCCCAGCCCAAATGATGTTCGGAAGCCAGTTGAACTGCTTATTATCAAACATTCGACCAGATAAAAGAAAGAAATTACAGTATGAACAAGTGAAGGTAAATATTATGAACTCTAGCCCCACATACCATCCTGGTGACAGTATTTATATTAAGACTCAGTTGGAGCAAAAGTGGCAACCTGCAACAGTTGTGGCCCGGAAACATAGATATTCATACATAGTCACAACGCCTAATGGAATGGAAAAGAGGAGGCATGCAGATCACATGAGGCTGCGAATTAACCCTTCAGACGTAGCAACTTCCCAGGCTACCACGGCGTTACCATCAGATGTTGCTACAACCAAAACATCTGCACCACCTACATGCGTTTTAACTTCAACAATACCCATACCATCACTATGCACCTCATCTATAGATACATCATCTATACCAGTCTCATCTTCACTCACATCTTCTACACCTTCAACTCTTTCTCCCATGTCAGTCGCAATTTCACCATGCACATCACCTACATCTTCATTTCCAGTTTTTGCAACTCCGACAATAACGGTTACAGCACCTCAGCCTCGCCGCAGCCAGCGTCAGGTACGACCCCCTCGGCGTTTAATAGATGAGATGTAAATCGAAATGGGGAGGTATGTTGTAACCTCAACCTTAGCTTAAAACTTCTTCCAAAAAAACTGTCTATTACCTTGCTTGTAAAACTTGTCAGTCGGCATTGACTTGTTATGTCATGATTAAAAATTACTTCTAACAATGTAGTTTATTTCAGTACATATCTGCACCGAGCGGGAATCGAACCCGCGACCTCTGACTTAGCAGTTAAACGCACTACAGCTGCGCCACAGAGGTCACTTCGAGAGACATTTCATGTGTGAGGCCAGCCTAAAAGTAGATAAATACATAATAAACTCACCGCTAGAATCACGACCGACGACGATTTTGCGCTTCACAAAACGTTACATGTTTAAAAAAATATAATTAAACGTAACATACAAGTAACATACGTCAATTCACAGAGGACTCTTTATAAGTCAATTCAATAGAAGTATTTGGAGGTTATGCTATGTGATTGTAATTAAACGGCGCCTGGCGGACTTCATGAAATCATAACAGAGAAACAATAGAAATAACAAAATGCCCCAAGACTATAGAAGGTTTAATGGTCCTGAAGACAGTGTTTCGTACAAACGTTTCCTAAAAGATTATTTGAAATCGTATAACGAACTTTACAATGAGTTGTTGGACGACAAAGAACTTCGGCAAGACGGGCGCGCGCTTGTCGAAGCGCGTAGCATGTGTATGTTTTGTATGTATTAGTCGGGGAGCTTTAAATATAGTTTTCAGTATGCAATAGTGACTATACTATACATTTGTTCCTTGCAGTTGCTACTACTCAGGTTGTGTCTCAGGCCAAAGGTTCTGCTTATATTGAACGAGATAAGACTAAAATAATATGTTCTGTTTTTGATCCCCGTGAAATTCCACATCAGAATGAGTTCAGGTGAGGTAACAAATAATAGTCACCAGTTTATCAAGAATGGATTTACAGCTTATACTCAGTTTAGAAACTTGTTGTGAACTAACTTTCTTATAATATATAAACCATTTATTCTACAATTATAAGTAACTTATGCATTGAGATTTAAATTATCAAGTGAAAGTAAAAAGATTGTAGTGTCATGAATGTAATCATTCTAAGGCATTTCACAGCAATTACATAGTACCATCTAAACCCAACTAAGCAGTGCATGTCATAATGGATTCTGGAATTTAGATAAACATTATCTAGGAAGTTACCACTAGCAATAACATTGATATTTTTGTAGGGTAGTTTAACATTATTGTAAGGAGCTATTAAGCTTATAAATAGTCAACACCTCCACAGTTTCTCCCACATAAGTCCTGATCTCATGGGAATATTGGGAAAAACAGTAGCCTATGTTAGTTATTAAACAAATGTTTTCTTTTAAATTGTTCAAAAGTTTCAGAGACTCGATTACTAACAAATCTTTCCTCTTTATTATATTGGTATAGATAATAATTCAGTAATTTATTATTTGTATTAAAAATTACAGTGAGCTGGGTCAAATATACTGTGAGGTGAAATTTGCACCATTTTCCTGTCCACGCAAGAGAAGACCACATGCACCTGATGCTGAAGAAAAAGCATTGTCCGTAGCTTTAAGAAAAGCTTTAGAGTCTGCTGTTTGCCGACACATGTTTCCTAATTATCAGGTAATAGTTAACAGTTCTACCAAATTGTATATGAAAAGTGATTATTCTTGTATAGATAGTGATGCCTACCACTATGTGGCAGTCTATCATCACATTGGCACATGTCTCTGAGCGCATCTTGCTGTATTTTTGCAAAATTGTTGAAAAAATTGATTTACTCGCAACATCTGTGGGCCACTTCATTCATTTTCCCACCTCTCCTCTTGATCTCTGGCAGCTTTAGCTCCCATCTTTTATCTGTCTTACTGTGTTAACATGAACTTGTTTGTTACAGATTGATGTTTTTGTATACATTCTAGAACATGATGGAGCTAGTTTAGCAAATTCAATTAATGCTGCAGGCCTTGCTTTAGCTGATGCAGCTGTTCCTATGTATGATATAATAACAGCCACTTCAATTGCTATAGTGGGGGACAAAGTATTTGTAGACCCCACTGAACCTGAGGAACATTTAGCTTTAATTAGTCCTGAGACAAACATAAATCATGGTGTAATAACCTTGTCATATTTGCCAGAATTAAAACAAATATCAGACTTTACACACATTGGGTCTATGGATGTAGACTGTATAACAAAAGCTATAGACATTTTAGAAAACGAATGTATAAAAGTAGTGCCGCATGTGCAGAAAGTGCTGGTTGCAAACTTAGTGAACGGATTTGAACAAAGAAAAATGTTGGAAAAGGAGGCCAAAGAGAGGGAACGTCTTTTAAACACCAAGGTGGCGGAATGGAAAAAATTATTAAACTTGGGATGAAATTTAATTATACATAGTGGTTTTATTTTCCTATTGGTACCATTTCTCAGATTTGTTTTAGCTTAAAAAATAAAACTTAGGTAATCCATAGACAAGTTATGATATCTAGAGGGCATAGTAACAATGATTACTATTTTAAAATGCTAACTATACCAAAATATTTGAAGGATATTTAGAACACTTTTTAGTTTACCTAATTTATTATGTTTACTACAAATGACCAATATCTACTTACTTAAAACTACTAATTGTTGCATGCAGCCGTCTGTTTGCAAACCTGTTACAGGAACCTAATTCCCCGGTTAACAACTTATGTGCTATTCCAGATTATAAAATACTTCCGTGCCAAATTTCGAATTCGAATTCAAATTAACAAAAATTAAGTCTACCAAAATTTTGCATTTATAATAGCAGTAAAATTTGAATATATTTTTATTTGAAAGTTTGTGAAGATCGTACAAGGATAGATTATAGTCTGGAATAACACATAGGCTACTGTTTCTCCTTGGATTAGGTTTCCATGGGTAGCAGGAATGCAATGAGAATTCTACATGGGCGAAGCTACAGGTATAATTGTTTTTATACCACTTATTTGGCAGAGCACTCGGCTCACCTGATGGGATACCACAGCATTTAGAATACAAATATTAGCCTAAGAATATTATGTTATCTGTAGCTTGAGTAATCAGATGAATCATTAAAAGGTGTTGTTATTGTTTATTTGATCAAATGATTTAATCAGAAATGACATATAAATGATATAAGCACACAATACATTCAAGAACAAACTGACTATAATAAGATTATTTTAATCTTCTGGTTTCTCTGGCGGTGGCCCACACGGCTGCAGCATTCTTTCCATTAAGTTGAACTTAACACGAGCTTTAGATTCATTCTCAACAATTGCAAAATAACTTAATAAATCAGGGTGTCCCATGTAACTGCAGCAGGAATCTCTGTGCTGGTTTGTTAGCCATTCATATTTGGTCGTATCTGCGTGTCCAGTACCGATGTATTTACTCTGAAGATGCTCTAACTGGCTATGTATGTTGTATCTCTCTCCCATTGTGCTAAAATAATAAGTACCTACTATAAATTGGAGGATTAGAAACTTTATACTAAAGCTTTCTTCAGCAAATTGTAGTAAATAGAAAAAAAATATTTAAAAGGATGTATTACTAACTATGTAGTACGAAATGCGAACCAAATTCGTGGAAATCCCTGTTTAAATACAATAATACTGCGAATATGAACTGAACGACTGAACCATAGATTATTATATATATTAGGGATATTCGATATACATCGATGCATCGAAAACATCGATGTTTGCAATGAAAAACATCGAATCCATCCGATGTTTTGAAAAGCTTTCAAAATACTCGATGCATCGATGTTTTAAAAAAAAACATCGAATTGGTGATAGACGAGTTAGGCCACGTAGTGATTATATCCTCTTTGGTTTGAGCTTAGTAAAAAAAAACTTAAGTTTTACCACTAAAATATTACTTATTACTATTATGAAATCATCATTATTCCGAATTCTCTAATATGGACTCAGTGACAATAAAAAAAAACTACTTTTCTCATGTTGGCTGGCGAGCGAGTTTCTATGTTTATAAACATTTAATAACATTTGGTTTTGTGAAACTAAAATAAGATGTTTGTTAGCAATACATTCGTCAACTTGCATTATATACATAGATTTCTTAACAAATCAATACATTATGATGACAGACTTAGCAAAAATGTTGCGGGTTATTTAGTGCTTTTTGTTATTTTGACCTTTTGTAAGATATAATACAGATGTTTCTGACACATGGCTTTTACTTGTATTTTCTTTTACTTACTCATTATGAAAGGAGCTAAATCTATTATTTTATGAAAGATTATTATCTAAAGTATAATAAAATAATGGATTTAGCTCTTTTCATAAACTTTTTGTAAAAAAAATTACTATGGCCTCTTTTGAGATGGGGCACTTTCCACATTATTCGAGTTACTTCGGGCCACCAACCAGGTGGACACCGAAGTCTTAAAATCACGCAAAAAAAATCAAAATCTTACACCCTCTTTTTATCACTTTTCTCGACGTTTCACATGATTCTAAGTCTAATTAAGCAAAAAAATTTTTTGTGTCGGTCTGTCTGTTGGTCTGGATATCTGGATGTCTGTTTACGCAATAACTCAAGAACCACTTATCCGATTTAAAAAAATCTTTCGCCAATCATCTTGTTTGGTTAATGGGAAGAACTGATTAGATTTTGGTGTTTGTACGTTTAAGGTTTCGGGTACCTACCATACAAATTGTCCCTAAAAAACTTTTACAAGTGAGTTTCTTTCGAGTTATCAGAGTAACGCGTATTTGACTTTGACATTTGAGTGACAATGACAATAAGTATATTGTATATTTAGTTATTTACATAAAACAACCAGACTCTGAAAGAAACTGAAATATAAAATTTTTTTTTTGTGTTTTTGACGTCGAAGACGTTTGATTTGATTTCATTTTCTTCATATTTATTGCTCAATATAATTATAAAGACGCGTCGAATAATATGCATAAAGCCTAAGGTCTGTAATTTTGAATAAAAATACTGCAACAAAAATATCTAAGTTTGGCCCGAAGTTTGACAATCACTGGGTGATTTCCGCCCCACTAGATTTTGTAATAAAATTTTAGAAAAAGTACTCGATGTTTAAAAAACATCGATGTTTTCATCCGATACATCGAAAGACATCGATGTATAGTTGCGATGTATCGGATCAAAAAAAACATCGATGTTTTTTCAAAGTGGACACCCCTAATATATATATACTAGAAAAACTTTGACCACAGACTACTAAGGGCTACTAGTACTACGAATCTGAACATAGCGTAGGCGTAGTAGACAGAAACTTATATATTATATGGGCCATAGTACCAATGAAAGTGACAAGACAACACGATTACTGAATGACAAGAATACACGATGAACAATTTTGAAGCATTTGAATATTTTGAACAACGTTGAACTGAGAACACTTGTAACCAAGCCAAAAACTTAAAAAATCTATGGTCGAAGACTGTGGTGGATTAATCATAGATTGAGATCAAGCCATAGAGTAAAGTATGGATCAAGCGCCATTTTCAAATTTTGTTTGGTCGATGTCGAAATAATAATCTTTGTTGTTGAATATTTATAAAGGAGCTTTTAGTTTATATTAATGTTTGTAAATAAAGTCATGAAGAAATCGACGCTAGCTGATTTAAAGGATTCTGAAGATAAACTACGTAAACAAGCAAAAAAAATTATGAGACAAAAACATGTAGATGTCCTAAAAAGGCCGACGCATTTATTTATGCATGAGAAAGGACTCACTAAAATTGTATGTATTATATACCTAATTGTATCATAAAATATGTATGGAGTATGTAATAGAAAGAAACCGATTAAGTAGCCGTACGATTCTCCAATGAGTAGGTACTTACGATGTTGATAATTTACCAGTATTATAAGTGTCAGATACTTTTTTTTTTTTTTTTTTTTTTTATCGTGCGAAAATCCCTTCGGATACCCCCCGCCGGCCAGCGGGGGCGGTTATGTCGGGCTTGCACCGACTAAAACCACACGCCGTCTCGGGTCTTCAGACGCCGGGGTGTAAGGTTACCCATAGAGCATATCCCTCCCACCCCGGCTGACCCTGGGCCATCTCACCACTAACAGCATCGCTCATCCTGTCTCCTCTGAAAGCAGAGGAGTACGGAGAGCGATGTGTTCCCGCCACGTTGGGTATTGGCCGACGATCAATGCCAACCCTATGAAGGGGTGAAGCGGAAGCCATTGACCGCCGCCCAGGGTGTACCGGCCGCTCCGATTCCGTTCCCCCCGGACTGCAGCGGGATCGGAATCGGAGCGAAACTCGAGGAGGTTACCCAACACACACCCGTACTGTTTTTCAAACTCCACAGTTAGCAAGGTGGTCTGTAAGCACTTAACCCTGGTAAGAAATTTCAGAGTGCGCGTAGGTAATGGTTACTTCAAACTTAGTTGCGTAGTTACATGAATTATAATTGACAGGGATTTAGCATCAATAGCAGTTCTTTCCTTCTGAAGCCACCCAATACAGACCTGTCGCACCTTTCACCAGAGTCGCAAAGTTTGACGAATGGCGTGTCGCACGTCGTTACGGTATGCTATGGCTATGTTTCAACCATATTTAAATTATTAGGCACTTAAATTCCTTTTATGGGTCGAAGTCTTGAGAGATGTGGTGGCGCACCGCGGCATCGTGTGGAATGACATAACGTGCCTCGCACCAGGAGCTTCGATTCCTTCGCGTATAAATATAGGAGTAATATATAATATGCCAAATTCATGTGCATAAGATTGGAAATAATTTGATCGGGAAAACAATCCTTTGCCGTGCCGTAGTTTTACTTATTATTCTACAATTATTTTTCCAGCCCGTCTCTAAGAACCCAACCCACATATTATTCGCATACTATCACAACAATCAAATAACAAAAATCGAAAACGTGGACAGTCTATACAATGTAACACATCTGCATCTACAATGGAACAAAATAACCAAGATGGAGGGTTTAGACTCTTTGCACTGTTTGAAGAAGTTGTATTTGAATAATAACAACATCAGTGTTGTTGAAAATTTAGAAGGTCTGAAGTACTTGGAAGAGCTGCATATCGAAAAACAGAATGTGGACAGCTCTGATGGTTTGTGTTTCGATCCTAGGACTATGAATTATATTGGTGTGAGTATGTTTAAATATTTGTAGGTACGTTTTTGTGTAAGACAGTAAAACTTTCATATTATTCAAATTTTGGAGGAACGGGGTGTGATATGCCTCCGACACAAAGGGAGGATCCTCCGTCTAGACAAGGTGATCACGCTTGGTGTTTGGGTTTTCCGTGATACTTGAGGATTTACCATAACTTGTTAAAGCGTTCGTGTTCCGAGCGAGAAAGAGGGATGGACTCTATATATCCCCCATCCCTTTTTCTCACCCGTAACACGGACTCTTTAACATGTCATGGAAAGCCCTCTGAATACATTAAATATTTCAGGCATCATTACGCATATTGAATGTATCGGAAAATAAATTGACTGACATGTCTTGGGCCAAGCCACTAAGGCGCTTGGAAGTACTGATCGCGAAGAAAAATTGTTTAACAGATTTTCAGGTGAGTGGTTTAACGTCAAATACCTATCATTGAAATAAAACAATAAGAATAAGGATTCTTTGGTGGTTAGTGTATTGGTGTTATTTTATTTACACAGATCCCGATGTTTCAGTTGCTTTTCAACTGCCAGTCACGGGGATATTTAACAATAATTAATTATTATTTTTTTATATTTTTTTTTTTTTATATTTAGGACACGTCAATTTGACTTCACCACGCTTGATGGTAAGCTGAAGGTAAAGTCTCAGGAAAGTGTGTCACCATTACATACATGTACCATGTTAACAATGGTGGCACTCAGCTTGACAATAGAGAAGATTGTCAATATTCCTTAGAGTTGTTTTAATTATCGTTATTCTATATGTTCCACGTTACGTTTCAGACTGTAGCCGATGATCTATGTACTCTAATCAGTTTAGTGGATGTTAACTTCTTTGGAAATCCTATGACTAAGAAACATCGATATAAAGAGACGATGATAGCGCGATGTTCACAATTACGTAAGTAAATATGTCATTTCTTTAGGTTGAAAATTTAATATACCTAAGCTATTCCCAATATGCGCCATGGCACCCGGTCCTCCCTCATCCAGTTTATCCTAGCTACATTTTCAGCTTTGTGAATAGACCACAAAAAAGCTCGCTGATTTTTTTACTGAAGTCTGGTCACGACTCCTTCCATTTGTTAACATTGCTTATTCTAGTTAGTTCTTTGTTTTTCATTGACTTTTTGTAACTTCCATTTTAATAGTCTATGCGAAATAAAGTATTTTTGGCTGGGGAATATCCAGTAGGTTGTGTGCCGACAGTAGATGTACATGTCTTTAGGAAGCACTTTGAAATATCATGTAGTATTTTTTTATTTGGTTTAAGGTGTGCTGGATACGACATCCCTTCACAACACAAGCAAAACCTTCATACAAAATTTCGATAAAGTTGTAAGATTGCGGCAATTGAATCAAAGGAACAAGATTGCTAACACGAACATGGGTGCCGACGAGTTCTTTGACCTCAACATGATGGCCGGCCCGAGAGCTCAGAGTGCGTTATCCATATCGGAGTTTTCTAACCAGAAACCGAAGCGTAAGTTTTCTATAATGACGTTTTTAATGAGGATGATGAATGAGCTCACATCGGATGTTAGGGAAACGCTGCCGAAAAAGAAAACAGGCGATTGTACAGGAGATAAAAAAGAAATAAATATTTCTTTCCGATCGGTTTAATATATTTTTTGACCATTTTCTTCAGTACCATTATCGCCTGTCTTCGTTTTCGGGAGCGTTTCCCTAACACCCGGTATATATATAGTATTTGGAACTGTAAGGTATATAATATGCTATGTTTTACACTTTCTTAGTGTTAGATAGTTGCTATAAACATCGAAAAAAAAAAGAGATTACGACTAAACTGGCTAGGTGATCACACGGTTTTGAGTTTCCGTAGGGAGACGGGTGTATTGGGCCCCACCAAGACCTTTGGGCCAAGCCACTTTGGTTCACCTGCAGGTTGACGGATTTGGCTCTGGCACAGGCTTTCCTCTCGGTTTAGGAGGTCAAACGGTGGTCGCTTCCATAAAACCCGTATATAAGCTACACCGAGAGAAAGACAAGGAGTTAGTGAACCCACGGACGACGGTAGCTCCGGATGCAACCGGAAACAACGCTAAGACATTTTTTTTTTCACTGACCCAATCCTGTTTAAATCATTAGTTACTTGGTGGGTAGATAGTGCTTGCTTTTAAGAAATTACCATGTCTATTTTCAGTAACGGCAGTAGATTCAACGTACACTTTCATGCCGCGTACCTTCTGGCAAACACGGCACACGAGCTCGCCTCGCCATAGAGCTACGGTGCCTCTAATGGAGCCTCCACCGGTACCGAAACAACCGCTAAGTACCAACGTTACTCCACCAATCAAAGGAATTTTAAAGAAACCCATGCCCATGAAATATATTTAACATTTGTGCCGTAATTTATTTTGTACCTACGATTATGAATAAAATTTGAAAGTAATTCGAGTAGTAGCTACTTATTGATTAATTTATGAATATACTGGTATCTGAAGGAATTGATCTACAGGAATATTTATCTTTATATAGAACATTATATTCAGTCATTTCTAGATGTGCATACATGTCAGAGATTTCGCAGAAGGTTTGACATCATAAAAACGATATGCGACTTGGCATACAAAATAAATTTAATTAATAATTATAAAACTAACTTGTAGCACAGATTACATAATATTATTCGAATACTTGTAGCAACAGATAAAGCATGAAAAAACGTCGGAAGTTGTTAAAAATAAACTAACTAAACTTTTAGCATAAATTTGATAATTCTGAGTGCCATGAGTTGAGTAAATTAGGTAGGTATCTCTTCATACCTACTCACCATATAACTGGTAGAGAATATCTTTGGCTGGTATGTGCTGAATAGAACATCTGCTATATATATAAATCAAAGTCGTGTTAGTGATGACCGAGATAAACTCAAGAACTGGTGGACCGATTTTCATGATCTTTGATTTTTTAGATTTGTCTTCGCCTATACTGTCTTTTTCTGTTTTTTTTTTGTGATGTGGAAATCCCCACGGTTGTCGTCCTCGCCAGCCAGCGGGGGTAGTTATAATGAACTCGAACCGACCAAAACCTCACGCTGTCTCAGTCCTTAATGCCGAGTTGCAAGGGTACATTCACGAAATAAATTCAGCTGATAAGATAACGGACATAACTTGATTCTAAGGCGGGACGGGTCAGTTAGTTAAGGATGAATGTTAAGATAATCTTTTTTTATTTAGAAGATGTCAACCATCTGATTAGATTATAATATTATGACAAGTATTTTGGGTGTATAGGGCCCATCAACATCCTCGAGGCCCAAGTCAACCTCACCTGCAAGTCGGTGCACCTGCTAAACAACAGACGAGGCTCTGGCGCAAGATACTGGTGGTGATACCAAGAAACTTGACATTGGCGTCTTCGCCATTTATAATTTTATAAACATGTATTATATTTCACTTGACATTGGCGAAATTGCGGTGATTCTGCTGCAGAAGCCATTAATTAAAGCTGTATTCTGTATAATATTATAACCGTTTATATTGATATTATAATGCAAACCAAATGGACTATAATGATAAATGGCTGTATTGATTTGGACCTTTCAGGCATAGAAATAAGATTGATGTTACTTCAATACTAATTACGATAGCTGAATGTATCATAATATATTAGGAAAGTGAGTGTTAACTATGACTGTCAATTATATATTCACATAGGATGACAGATCCATTATAATATTATAATTTAACGCAAACCAAACGGAATATAATGAAAATAAGTCATATTGATTTGTACGTTCTCGGTATGGAAATAAAATTGTTTTTTTTGTAATGGCAATTACGGTAGCTTCTAAAGAATAAATTTATTCTATTCTAATATATTAGTAAAGAAAGTGTTTCATTATAATTTAATATTAAACTGGTAAAATGATTGGTTATGAACTTATTCCTCCACGTCACATTTCTAAGGTCCAATATACTTTAATGCAAACTCCAAGGATAAATAAGGAAAAATGGACATATTGATTTCATTTCTGCGATCGATATTTTTAGTTTAATGTGAATAAGAATAATATATTAAATTGAGAATACGTCTTATTTCAATTTTATGTCATTTTCATATCGCGGTATTTTCAATTAATTGATAAATTGTAAAAGAAGATCTATAGTATATTGCAGTTTCAAATAAAGCACAATTTATAAATAAGATTTATAAGTAATGAAATATGACCGTATAGATTTGTACCATCTGCATTTATAATGAAACCATTTTATAGTATAATCGAAATCACAATAGCAAATGATAAAAAATATTTAGACTTAAAAAAGTCAAAATATTTATAATTCAAATTCATCAAAATTGTCATGGTCACTAACATAAGTATTAGAGTTAACGGGATATTTACCATGTGGTTCTAAGAATGTCCGATATTTTTCTTACTTCTTATTTATCCGGACATTCTTAGAACCACATGGTAAATATCCCGTTAACTCTAATACTTATATCATCAAAATTGATCATAATTCATCAAAATATTTATTGATTAACTCAGTAATAGCTAGGGTGCTAGATCGCGTTGTTGCATTTCTTCTCGTTTCGAATCGTTTGGATAAATATTATCAAAGAAGTATTAAAAATCATCGAACTATAATTAGTTTGTATAATAATATATAAGTGTAGTTAATAGGTTTATAAACATTCCAACAGTCCTAAGTCTGTTAAAAGTATGACGTTCATTAAAAGAGACATAAGAAAGTAAAAAAAAAACTTGTCTATGTACTATATTGTGGATAAACCGAGAAAATCTAAAAAGTCATTAATCCCCATTATAACATCTTGCCGAATTAAAATTATATAGTTAAAAATACACAAGTCGTTAAAACTTTTTTTTTCCTTTTTCAACATTACTGATATCATATTGTTTTCTTTTCGTTGTCAACATTGCTGATCAGCAATGTTGACAACGGAAAAAATTGTTTTAACGACTAGCGTATTTTTAACAAGACTACTATTTATTTTTGAATCTGTAATTTTTTTAATCAATACTAACTTGAGCTACATTTTTAATGATAAAAAACCCTTTAATAATGATCATTAACTTTCAACGACTTAACTCATTAATTCCGGCTTGTTTTCGCTGTCCCTGTACATAGATGTCGTGTTCGTGAACACAATTTTTTTTTCTCGTTTTTTTTTATAGCAGGTATACCAAATTATAACTAATAGCAGTTTACAATAACAGTTATTTTACCATAACGTAACAGGATAACCTACTATTGAAAAGTAGCAGTTATTGCCACCACTAATTAACAGATGTCAGAATAAACCACAGATAAAGAAATCTTAAGATCTCCATGGCATGTTCGGGGAGCTCGCAAGATTGTCAAATGTCAATCTTACTCATAAACGTAGTGCTTAAATTCTCTTTGCCAATATATAATAATCTATGCTCTTTGCTCTTACTTGGATTGGAACTCGAACAGGGAAGTTGTTTACGTAAACATTTTACGATATTATTTGAATTTTGAAAATGAATTAAACTATATGTAAATTATGAGTACTACAATTGCTACTGCTTTCAAGATTTTAAATAATGAATCATCAGGTAAGTAATCTCCAACACGACTGAAACTAAATATTTTTTTAATATACTGGGCTATTTTACAAAATGGTTTTGCAGAATTGTACTTGGGTCAAGAAATAGCAGAGGCGGCTGCTATCGAGCCTTTGGAATTCCATAGAGATTATGTAGCGAAGAATATCCCTGTCATTTTAAGGGGTGGTTGCAAAAATTGGCCCGCAGTGAAAAAGTGGAATTCTGCTTATTTCAGGTATTTGCGAAATGGACATATAATAACATTCAATTGGTACAAATAGGAGGTAAACCACCCTAATGGAAGTGGCAAGCTACTTGCTTCTTTTAATGGTGCAAGGTGTTGTTTCTGTTGGTTAGCTACTGAGATGTCGACCTCTGTGGTGTAGAGGTAGAGCGTTCGACTGCTAAGTCAGTTGTCCTGGGTTCGATTCCCGCTCAGTGAAATTTTGTGTGCATGAATATAATAGTTACATTGGTCTATGTATAATATGTATACATTTACAAAAAAAACGCATGTAAGTATGTATATCGGCGTTCTAGAACCCATAACACAGGCTAGTTAAGTTATGCTTACTTTGGATCTGGAATCGAATTGTTGTAAAAAATATATATATATATATATGTCAGTGGCCCACATTGTCTCTTAAACCTTTCTCAGTACTCAGACAGTACAATATCTTAGAATCTTTGGATGTGGAAAAATATTTTCATATTCAATGGCATGATATTTGTTTCTTTGAATGTGTCTTAAACATATCCCATACTAGATCCATCTGACTACAATCAAACTTTGGTATTGGTTTTATTTTTGATAATTTGGCTATTGTGCTAAACTTGAAAATCTGGCTTCTGTCTATATATATAAAATAGGCATTTGCAATGGTCTTGAGTAGAATATTATAATAAATTTGGATGGGCAAGGGCAATATAATAATTTTTTGAGTTTGAGAGAAGTGATATTGTTGTTAATATTGTTGATAACATCACAAGTTAGATTTAACAAATATTCTATTGATATATAAAATACCAGCACATCTTATATCCAGCTTAATTTTCAGACAAACTATCCCACATAAAATGGTAACAGTTGCTGTGACGCCCAATGGATTGGCTGACGGAATATCTAGAGATGGCAAAGGAGATGAATACTTTGTCACTCCTTTAGAAATGAACATGACTATTACTGAATTTCTGAACTGCTTAGAAGAAAAAAGGTATCACTATACTTTTCATTAATAAGATTTTCCCTTATTGTCTCTTATTAACTCATGTCAATTCTTCTACACCTGAGCACCAATACTCTCCTGCTTATTCCTTTATTAGTTTATTTATTCTATTTTTAATTTATAAATTACTTGCTGCCCAGGTCCCAGCTTCACCCAGGAATTAATTTGTACGAAAATTCCATCATCTGATTGCAGCGCCATCTGCCGACGCGATCTGCCGGTTTTTATTTAAAAGAATTTAAATAAAAACCGGGTTGTATTTTGTGTAAAAATTTGAACTCAAGCGATACAGAAATTTTGGAGTTTTTGTTTTTGACAAAAACCAAGTTAACACTGGAAATCAATCCGAATTTGTTTTGTTTATTATTTTTTTAAGAGAAGGCGTGAAAAAGATCACTTTCGCAGCACCACGTGACAAAGCGTAGAGATTGGTTTTGTCTATGAAGATGAGGCATGGTTTATGTCTTCTTTCAGAGATAATTTTATACCATATATCCAGAAACAGAATTCAAACTTAACAACTGACTTCCTCGAGTTGCTAGAAGATATAGAGACTGAGGTAGCATTTGCCAGTGAGGCTTTTGACAAGAAGCCTGATGCAGTCAATTTTTGGATGGGTGATGAGAGAGCTGTTACTTCTAGTAAGTGAGATCAATCATTGTTACCAATATTAAATTGTAAATGTTATCCATGAGGCAGAAATCCATTGTGACATAATAATTGCCAACGGAATGTATGATGCACCCTAGGTATGTAAACCTCTACAGGGGAGCGTAGGATAATCTGCAACAAATTGTGAAAGAAAGGTAGAAGAAGACAGAAAGATACCAAATCAAATCCCGCAAAACATTGCCTATTAGAGGTGGAAGCTATCTTCGACACAGGTTTCAGCAACATAACAGGTTCCTCAGGAGTGTAAGGCAGAAAAAAACATGTAATTATTATAAAAAATAATATGTAGTTGTAGTATGGCTTTTTTTTTTTTTTTACGTGCGGAAATCCCTTCGGATACCCCCTGCTAGCCAGCGGGGGTGGTTATAGCGACTAAAACCGCACGGTGTCCTCCCCAAGTGTCCGTTGCCGGGCACCCCGGGTAAGCCCTCGAAAGGATAACCCCAGGGTTGCGGACTTTGGCCGCTACCGCGGCCTCGCCTGGTGGGGTCGGGTTTTATCCCGCTTCGGTGAGTTGGCAGGCGTGTGTAGGGCACACACGACACGCCTCCGCCACGGCCTGCTTCTGTAAGGACGGCGAGTCGGCCAACTGCCGTCCTCAGGCCCCGATCATGGAGGTCGGTAGTCCGCGCCGTAGTATGGGTCTAGATTAACCTTTGAATGTAAAAAAACAAGTTTTAATGGAAATAAATCACTTAAAAAGCATTAATATTTGACAATTTCAAGGACTTATTAATAGCAACAATATTTTTTACAGTGCATAAAGACCCATACGAAAATATCTACTGTGTGATCGATGGACACAAGGACTTTATCCTGACCCCTCCCACAGATCTGCCCTACGTGCCATACAGACGGTACTTACAGGCCGAGTTCAGGAAACTGGATGACAACTGGCACATAGTGCCTATCACCAGGACCAAGCCAAAGATTAATAGCAGTGATGAGATTGAAAATGATGAACTTGATGTCAGTGATGGCCTGCCTTGGATTTGTATTGGTAAGGGTTATGGTATTTTCTTTTATTAGAAATCGAAGACTCATATTACATTTATTTTCCATCAATGCCACTCCTAGCATTGAAAGATAATGCCAATTCTGAGTTAAGAAAAGGCGAGTCCTATGGTCATATTGGTCATGGTAAGCGTCAGTCAGTCGCTTTTTAAAGTCAGATAAAGCTTTTTTTTTGGATTACCTTTTTAAATTCACAGAAAAATTACTCTATAGGTACAATAGGGGCGAGATCTCCGAGTCTCTCGAGACTGGCGTATCCGAAGGGATTTCCGCACGATAAAAAATAAAAAAAAAAAAAAAAAAAAGGTACAATATGATTTCTTCTTCGTACCGACTGACGCAGGTGATCTCCGGGAAGGGTGCTTCGGGGACCACCTGCATCGGATCAGGAAGGAGCCAACGCCTGAGTGTCATCACTGTGACGCGAGCGAGGACTCAGGGCTGCCCACGCTGGCGGACTGCCCGCCGTGGGAGGCGCCGAGGCGTGACCTCTTGGCAGCCATCGGTGGGAGTCCTCTCGCTCGGCAGCATGATTGCGGAGCGCGAGCGCGTGGGCCGCCGCCACCGCCTTCTGCGAGCATGTGATGCTGGCGAAGGAGATGGCGGAGCGCGCCCGGGAGAGGTTCAGAACTCTCCCGGCCCGCCGAGCCCGCAACATGCTCGCCGCGCGTCGTAGGCGACTCAGGCGCCGGAGGTCGCTAAACGACCTCCGTCCTCCATGAGCGCAGGCCTGTCACCCCAGCAGAAGCAGGCCGGGACGGTGGAGCGACTAGCGCCCCTCCCCCAAACCGGGGCAAGACGGGGACACCGTGGTTCCCAAACCCGAGGGGGCCATCTCGAAACCGGAGATGGCCCAGGGTCAGTCGGGGTGCGAGGGATATGCTCTATGGGCAACCTTACACCCTGGCGTCTTAAGACCCGAGACGGCGTGCGGTTTTAGTCGGTTCGAGCCCGACATAACCGCCCCCGCTGGTCGGCGGGGGGTATCCGAAGGGATTTCCGAACGAAAAAAAAAATAAACAAACTACAATATGATTGTTCTCATTATTAGATTGAAATAGTCCATAGTTTTACTTAGAAGAAAATAACTGCACATTTTATCTGACGATTTTATTTCTATTCACCCCTTGATTTCCATTCACCCTACAAATCCCAGATCAACTTGGAAAAAAAATAAAAAACCAAATATTCATATCTTTTCAGATCCCCTATCACCAAACTATACTCAACATCCGGAGTACCGAAACGCTCACAAATACCACGTTCGCTTAAACAAGGGTGATGTTTTATACCTTCCGAGTCTATGGTTCCACCACGTGACGCAGAGTCACGGCTGCGTCGCAGTCAACTACTGGTACGATATGGAGTTCGATATCAAGTACTGTTACTTCAAAATGTTAGAGAAATTGTGCGCAAAGTATTGAGGATTGAGTTATAGGATCCAGAGGTCATTAAAAAGGAGACCTATAACATTCGTTATACTGTATCAATATACGTGTTTTTTGTATTTTTGCAACATGGAAATCGATAGACGTCTATATAGCGCTATCTAGACACAAAATAATCACAGCTATAATCACGGCGTTTGGGTTGGGACTTCGGAAAGAAGAGTGAAACTCCGGAATACAAAACAAAGCAAACCAATCTTAGCCTGGCTCTTACACTTCCTCCCGACGTGCCAACCCAAGCGCCGGGTATGTTACACCTTGTGTACCTAGATATAATTTTTTTAAATGTATAGCTACATATAAAAACTGGTTGTTTGTAAAGTCGGTTTACTGACGATAGTTGAACGTGACAACGTCATAAGAAAATACTAACTATATGTATAGCAGCTGTCTACGCGGACTCCGACTTCCACTCCCACGCCCAAGCCCACGCCCATGCACACTCCCACTCCCACTCCCACCCCCACTCTCACTCCCACTCCCACACAATTAACTATATGTATAGCAGCTGTCCACGCGGACGCATCGCTTGCACGTCAAGCCTACGAGGTAACGCCGGTAACGGCATACGAGGTAACGCCGCCGGTAACGGCATATTGCGTCATGTTTTTTCGTGCGTGCAGCCGGCTCCATCGATTTATAAGACGTTGTCACGTCAAAACATGGACACCAAATCATTCAGCCATTTTAAATAGGCATGGGTGCAAATATTTACACTGAGCGGGAATTCAACCTACGGCCTCTGTAGCAGTCGAAAGCTTACCGCCACGTCACACAAGTCGTCGAATGTTTACTCGTTACCTATATGTTAGCATCTTATTAAATATTTATATTTAATTGTGATATAATTAATAAAAACAGATATACACCAAACTTAATTAATTGTAAGTGTAATTGTATAAGTAATTTTATATGGATTGTTAATAAAAATCAAAAATATTTTGTTATTTTATTAGACAAAACAATAGGAATATTGAGAGGAATGTTGTGGACACTGGCTTCAAGGTCAGGCCGGATCTGTTGGAGCCCTTTAATTTTATATTCTGAAACAAAAGTAGCCAACAAAAAGTTTGTTAGTAAATCATTTATTAGGGTTCCGTTTCTCAAAAAGAAAAAACGGAACCCTTATAGGATCACTTCGCTGTCCGTCTGTTTGTCTGTCTGTCTGTCAACACCTTTTTCTCAGGAACGCATAGAGGCATCAAATTGAAATTCATACCAAATATTCTAGTCTGTAACGCCTTGAAAGTGTGAAAAAATCAAACTTCTACGTCAACACAATATTACCTATAATTACGCAGCAAGAAATCTTATCACGCGATTGCAGCGCCACGTGGCGCCGACGCAAACTTTTAATTTTTGTTGCGCGAAAGTTTTAAATTACGATATTTCCGATAATATTCAATGAAATTGTGTGATGTAAAAGGATCTATACTATTATAAAATTGTAAATTAGGTAGTTGTGTCTGTATAATGGAAATATTAAAAATAAAACTTGGGTTATGTTAAATGAACGATTCTGAACACAAAAATATTTAGTCTGTATCTTTATCTGTTTGTTCGCGTAAAAACTACTTAACGGATTTTGATGCGGTTTTTAGGGTTCCGTTGCCAAATGGCAAAAAACGGAACCCTTATAGATTCGTCATGTCTGTCTGTCTGTCCGTCCGTATGTCACAGCCACTTTTTTCCGAAACTATAAGAACTATGCTATTGGAACTTGGTAAGTAGATGTATTCTGTGAACCGCATTAAAATTTTCATACAAAAATAGAAAAAAAACAATTAATTTTGGGGGTCCCCATACAACTGAAACTCAAAAATAATATTTTCATCTAACCTATACGTGTGTGGTATCTATGGATAGGTCTTCAAAAATGATATTGAGGTTTCTAATATCATTTTTTTCTAATCTGAATAGTTTGCGCGTGAGACACTTCCAAAGTGGTAAAATGTGTCCCCCCCCCCCCTGTAACTTCTAAAATAAGAAAACGATAAAGCTAAAAAAAATATATGATGTACATTACCATGAAAACTGCCAACGATAATTGGTTTGAGCGAGATCTAGTAAGTAGTTTTTTTTTAATACGTCATAAATCGTAAACCGCAATTTACCTTTCATTCAATCAACTCAAATATAAAAATTAAAAAAAAGAACATTATCGTGTTACTTGCTGCTACGGAACCCTTAATGGGCGAGTCCGACTCGCACTTGGCCGCTTTTTTTTCTATTAGAAAGGTCTTGGTTAGACTACATCTGCCGTATATTTGATTGCAATTGGTTAAATAAAACAGGAGATATAACCAAAAACCGATAACCGCAGGCATCTGCTGTTAATTAGTTACGTAAGTACATAAGAGATATTAAAAATAAAACTGGGGTTATATTATATAAAAGATTCTGAACACAAAAATTATGTTTTTTTGGCATTCTTGTCTGTTTGTCTGTTTGATCGCGATGAACGCAAAACTACTATACGGATTTTGATGCGGTTTTTTATATTAGAAAGGTCATGGGTTACAGTTACAATCTGCCGTATGTTTGAATGCAATTGGTTTAGTAGAGCTGGAGATATAACCAAAAGTCGCGATAACTGATACCCACGCGGGCGGAGCCGCCGGCACCAGGTAGTTATGTATATGAAATGCTTAAAGTGACTAATATATTTAATTTGATAAAGTTTGATAGTGTCTTGTCTAAATAGCTTTCCAATTACTAGGCATACATGAATATGATCATTTTTTTAGAAGTTAATATGGCAAAACTATAACGTTACTTCTCGTTGAGCTAGAATCATGATATTCTGCAGAAAGTAAGTCCTATAAACAAGTAAAGGTCCAAAAACTGCAAATATGTAGTTATCCACGTCACAAACTAAAAGATCTTGCTCTAGAACGTTAAGTTCGTCCCTCAATCCTGCAATTTTGTACGGAACCCTCAGGTGTGCGTTCGCGCAGCGGAATGTTGTTGAATTTAAAGATTTGAATCATGCAGATATTTAGTGTATGACGTCGTCTAATTGTGTATGGTAAAAAAATATTTGTGCATGCAGCCATTGTTGAGAAATTCGCTAAAATCTGATTCCGCTGGGCGAACGTTGTCCTGGCGGAACTTTTTTTAATCCATGGACTTGGAAAAAAAATGTGTCCAAAAATTAGTGTGTATTTGTGTGTAATTGTGTATCTATGAATAAAACTAGTGCATGCATAAACTTTGGAGAAATTCAAGTTTCCGCTACGCGAACGTTTGGCCATTAGCTAGTTTTCATATAAAGCGCTTATATAGAGAGCTGTAGATTTTTACATACGTTGTTTTGAATTTGTTTATATTTGTTTAAAAAACAGATTTAGAAAAAATCGTAGGGTTTAAAAGATAAAAATTTAAACGTAAAATACGCATAATAGTTCTTAGTTCGTAAAGTATGCACTGAGGGGTCTAGATTTTCACGTTTATACAAACCTTGTAAGAGTGTCTGCAACACGTTGCCAAGTATCAATGATGTTTCGTTAGTAATTACAGAGTTATAGGACAATTTAACATGAATAAACCACTGTTTACAAAGCAGTCAAATATCACGACGTTCTAAAGGAATTGCATAGTAAAATGTATTCCAATAATTAGTGTATTAATTCAACTACTCGCATGCAAAATCTCATCTCATTAAATTCAGTAATTAAAGAGAAACAAATTAAAATACTGACAAAGCATCGAAAACCTACATAACCCGACCCAGTTCGGATAGCTATAAAAAAGCGGCCGTGCAATATATTTAGGTAACATTCTAAAATTTACAGTTCAATACCGGTATTGAATTGGTACAGGTGATAACACAATTGTTTTTTCGATATAATTTATAGTTCATTTATTTTACTACACCTGCTTTTTTAAATGTATTTGACAAACATTTTAAGTCTATTGCTGTCTCTAACCATTGACAGAGTATGTTTAGCAAGCGTTGCGCTGCAGCTGCGCTCCCGATACGCTCAAAATACACGCGCCTGAGTTGTATGTCAAATTCTGCCGTTACTGGGGCGCGCGCCCCAGGGATTGTCATAGACCCTAAGAGGGTTAGAAATTTTGAGGTTATTTTCTGTATTTTCATTCATTCATTCATATGCTCACAGCTGTTGTCCCAGAAGGGGTAGGGTTTCTGTGACACCCACATTTCGCCAATTTTTGGATTCCTACGTAACAGGTGGCGAGAAATAAATAATAAATACATAATTATTATATTATTACATAACATGTTATGTTACGTTATTATATGTAACTAAAAATATTTTAATACACGTATGTTTAATTAGAAAAGTACTTGTTAATTGAAGATTTATTTTTATCGTAGATAGTGGCGTTATTATTTAAAAAAAAAATTGATTCAAGAAATGCAATTGTTTTATTTTTTTCTAACGGCTGTGTACGCAACTGTACCATATTAATAAATACTATACTGGAAGGTTAAGAACGTTACTTAGATATATGGCACGGCCGCTTTTTTTATAGCAATCCGAACTTGGTCGGGTTATGTAGGGTTTCGATGCTTTGTCAGTATTTTAATGGTTTCTCTTTAATTACTGAATTTAATGAGATGAAATTTTGCATGTGACTAGTTGAATTAATACACTAATTATTGGAATACATTTTACTATGCAATTCCTTTAGAACGTCGTGATATTTGACTGCTTTGTAAACAGTGGTCTATTCATGGTAAATTGTCCTATAACTCTTTAATTACTAACGGAACATCATTGACACTTGGCAACATGTTGCAGAAACTCTTACAAGTTTTTGCAAACGTGAAAATCTAGACCCCAAAGTGCATACTTTACGAACTACGACCTAATAAGCGTATTTTACGTTTATATTTTTACTTTTTAAACCCTACGATTTTTTCTAAATCTGTTTTTTAAACAAATATAAACAATTAAAATTAGAATTATAAACGGGATATTTACCATGTTACATGGATATGTACATGTAACATGGTAAATATCCCGTTTATAATTCTAATTTTAATGTAAATGACCATGTCAATCTAAAATCATATATAAATATAAACAAATTCAAAACAACGTATGTAAAAATCTATAGCTCTCTATATAAGTGCTTTATATGAAAACTAGCTAATGGCCAAACGTTCGCGTAGCGGCAACTTGAATTTCTCCAAAGTTTATGCATGCACTAGTTTTATTCATACATACACAATTACACACAAATACACACTAATTTTTGGACACACTTTTTTTCTCCTAAGTCCATGGATTAAAAAAAGTTCCGCCAGGACAACGTTCGCCCAGCGGAATCAAATTTTAGCAAATTTCTCAACAATGGCTGCATGCACAAATTTTTTTTTACCATACACAATTACACGACGTCATACACTAAATATCTGCATGATTAAAATCTTTAAATTCAACAACATTCCGCTGCGAGAACGCACACACCCTCAGTGCGCGAGTCCGACTCACACTTGACCGACTTTTAGTTAATATGCATATGAAGAGATGGGGGCCTTGGGGGCCCCATACCCCCCTCCCCCCCGGTATGGGGCCCCGCCAAGACCTTCGGGGTCCAGGCCAACCTCACCTGCAAGACGTTGAACCTACTGATTAACAGACGAGGCTCTGGCATAGGCTTTTCTCGGGGTTGGATGGTCAGACAGCAGTCGCTCCCATAAAAGTTGTAGAAGGTAAAATAAATAGAAGGAAAAGGAGAGCGGACTCCTTGCTCCAATACATTTCTTTTTGACCCCGCCGTCCATAGTAGAAGATTATATCGGGCTTCAACCGACTAAAACCGTACGCCATCTCGGGTCTTCAGATGCCTGGGTGTAAGGTGGCCCATAAGGCAAGTTCCCTCGCACCCCGGCATGCTAAGGTACCTACTGAGCGAGTGACACACCAACAGTGTAAGGTAGCTGTAAGTGGGCAGACAGGCCGTGGTCAACCTCGTATAACATATATATTAATCAATGCGTCGGTAGCTTAGTGGTTCGATCGAGAGGTCCCGGGTTCGAATCCTGGTCATTACACTAGCGACGTGAACCCACTCCTAACACAAGCAATTTAGCTTAGCTGGAGGGGTTAGGAGGAATATTACTAATATCGGTTACTATAATTCTTTTACAAAAAAAAACTGATGTACTGAAATAATGGCAGGTCAGAAGCGACCTTTATTCAGCAGGTCACCGGTTTGCAAGTGAAGTTGACTTGAACTCCGAAGATCTTGGCGGGACTGCATACATAACTTTCTCTCACGAGCTCTCTCTTCTCCTCTGAGCCTTATTCCAACTCAGTGGGGGTCGGCTTTTCGATCTAACTACGAAGCGGCCGAACTTCGCTATTCCCCGTGAAGCTATACCTACTGCTATCTGACCTCCACAACCCACTGGCGATATCAAAGTTCGGTAGTTAGACCAGTTGTGGGGCTTTTTAGGGCTCAAACCCGTAACGACTGCCATAAATGTTCGTATGGACCGACGGCTCCAAGACACGGAGGGTTCTGAATGTGTTAAGAATGGTCACCTATCGTAACACTGATCTGGCTAGTATTGCTTAACTTTGCAACGAGTTAACCTATTTGGGTACCACTTAGCCACGAGCTCTCTCGAGTGTCATTAAACATTACATACAAGCACGTCGGTTTCAGCTACTTCTGAACGCAAAAAATGTCGATGCTATTCTTACCATTATATCTGGATAGACGTTAGACCTTGGCACTATGTAGTCCATCTTGCAAAGACCGTTTGGGGAGCAGACGCCAACCATGTTGAGCGTGACGCAGACGCCCCCTGGCGCCCACGCGCGGAGGTATGTCAAGTAACACGTGTCAGGGCCCGTACATATTTTTATAGATATGTTCGCTGTAACACAACACGATTCATACGTAAGTATGTAGGCAATCATAATAAATAAAATTTAAGTATTTTTAATCCAACAAAGGGAGGACCCTCGAACCAGGAGTTAGTTTTTAGCGTTGCAACCGCGATTTTGCCCAATAACAAACGCCCTTGGCCTCGGATAGGCAACGAATGGACAATAGCTTATATGCATGCATAGTAACCTAGCTAAGGGGTCGGGAGCTCCCATGGTAGGCCGTAACCCAACGGTTGATGTTGTGATGTGTCTAACTAAATGTGTTTTTAAAAGTAACCTACTAGTAACCGAAATTACTAATATTCCCCCTAGCCCTCCAGTTAAGCAAAATTGATATTGTTAGTAGCGGGTTTACGTCGGTAGTGTAATGCCAGGATTTGAACCGGGACTTCTCGATCGTAAGGCTGACTCCTTAACCACTAAGCTACGGACGCTATACGTCTGAGAATCTTCTTTGCGCGATGCAGGATTAGTAGTTCCGTAGAAGTTGCACTTACAAATGTGACAACCTAGGGGGAGTAAAAAATACGATGAACTTCGTATGATTTCATTTATGGATAACCCCTTAGGCACTAACATTGAACATTTTCTAACTGCACTAGACTATACAAAAACAACTACCCATTTGAGATATGTGAGGAAAATAAACTAAATTATTATTATAACAATATTTCTCCAGCTGTATGTTTTTCACCTCGTAACTATTAGGTGCCGAGCTTATACATATAGCTGTCAACCCTCTCAGCACTCTTTCCAGATGCCGTGTTGCTATTGAGAATTTCCTAAGTGGAATACTCAATATCAAGCTCATAAAATAACGAGATACTTACGTCCGTGATAATCCGGGTCGGGCCAATCATGAGAGAGCGGGATTTTGGCTTCAGATATCATCTCGAGCGCCGCTGTCTGCGCGTCAACGCACCGTGGTTCCGTATTGTTGGCGGCGTTGCCCGGTAACATGCAACATATGCCGCACATTCCTATCTCGCTCATTATGTTCCTCTAGAAGATAAATTTTCAAAATTGTCTACTATTTAATACGGATAAGGTATATTTAGGCGGCCCAACCAAGATCTTCAGGGCCCAAGTAAACCTCCTCTGCAAGTCGGTACACCTGTTGATTGACGGACGAGGCTCTTGCGAACGCTTTCCTTCGGGATTGGGCAGCCTTATGCGGAATTTATGGGAGCGTCTGCAGTCTGACCTCCCAAACACAAGAGGAAAGACTGCGCCAGAGCTTCGAACGTCAATCAGCAGGAGAACCGGATAGCAGGTGAGGTTGGCTTGGGCCCCAGAGTCTTGGTGTGCCCCAGGTTATAATTACAGTCAGTTATTTTCTAAATTGATTAAGTTGATGATCAGACAAGGATTAGGGGCTACAGAGTGCCTATGCATACGTACCGCTTCTTTGTTCTTAATACACTGACATTCTTTGAGGCCAAGCCTCGCGCACTCGGCGGCATGGCAGGTCGCGTCCGGCAAGCATCTGCCTCCCAGTCCACATCGACAGTCTGCCAACATGGCTGGATCGCAAGTGCATTCCTGATCTTGCGTTCTACAGTCCTGTAATATTAGCAGTGGAGATTATATTCAACATTAACAGCTCGGAATATGCACACAAAAATGCTTGAAATGCGCTTTAAAGATGCACCAGAAGTGGCAAAATATAGGTAAACTTGATAATAATGAAAAATGGGCAGTACCTATTCCAAATACCTAATTATGGTCATTATTCTTCTAGTATTTTCCAAATCAAGTGGACTCGTATTTTCAGTGTTTCTACAAAGCGGCTGAACTTCGATATTTTCGTTGAATTCAATATCAAAATTCAGCCACTTCCTTAGTTCGCCAGCGGGTTGTGGAGGTTCTGTAGTTAGACCAGTTATGGATTTTTTTAGGGACCTACTACTTATAACGACTATACCTAGATGTTCACATGCTGGCAACCGGGACCGAGAGTGCTCTCCGAGACATTGAAGGGTCTCAATATGTTAAGGATGGTCATCCATCCTAACACTGACAAAGCTATTATTTCTTAGCTTTGCAATGTGTTAACCTGTTCGGTTATGGTCGGAAAGCTTTTAATGGACTACGGGAGAAGTTTAGTCCTATTTAACAATGCTAAAATCGTTAAACTCCGACCATGGTATCAGATTCGAAGGTCGTATTAACCAAGGTGAAGACTAAACTCAATTTAATTTCAGACACCGTTTTCATCTGTGAAAGTGTTGCTATGCAATGTCTCAAATATCGGATGTTTACTCAATTACAATAGGTACACTTGCTGAGAACCATTTTAATGTACATACCTACATTAATTATGGTTCGTCACGTAGTAAGACTTATGAGATGAAATTCGTCTACAGTTTACCAAATATTGGCGTATATTTATACCGTTTTCAAGGGAACAAATATTCTTAAGGTGAGGATTCATCGATTCATCATCTAATTGATTTTGAAGCACAGCCAGCGTGAAGGTAGTATCTTACAGACGGTATATTTGATTACTATAGCGGACAGTCAATGTACAGTGGGCTTACCATGATATACCTACTATAAGCGTTATTATACGTTATTATATCCACTTTGGGACGTTGAGAAGAGAAGGCAGGAAGGAAATAAGTAAGAAAGGAATCAAACTGTCAACCAATGTGCGATAGGAAGAACGCTTTGTCTACAAAACCGAAGCGAGCTGATCTAAGCCGGACTCTAACTCTTTTCTAGATGTGCCAAATCAAATACCGAGTAGGTACTGTCCTGACATACCTATATGAGCGCATTTACCCACTCTTTGTACGAACTATGAACGTTGGATACAAAAAATTGGTACAGTAAAAGTTCTCGGTCTAGGATCTACTTAGCTCATCATCATCAAAACAGCATTCTATCCCGTATATTGCATCCGAGGCCGTCACCTCGGAGCACGGGGACCGCATCAGAATCTACTTAGCTACCAACCACTGCAATTTTCAGAGTTATAGCATTTTCTAGATACAAGAGTGCTAACTGTATTGCTTATCTGGACGTATAATAATCCTCGAACATCGTACCTTTTTTTTTTTTTCGTGCGGAAATCCCTTCGGATACCCCCCCGCCAGCCAGCGGGGGCGATTATGTCGGGCTTGAACCGACTAAAACCGCACGCCGTCTCGGGTCTACATACGAAACTGTCACATTACAGTAGTTAAATTACAATCATTATTAGTATATTACAACGAATACTCCTGTTGTATCGTAACCTTTACCGTTTATTTAACGTAAGTAGTTGCGATCTCTTATTACAATATCTAGGGTTTAATACACTTTGTCTGAAGCATCTTACCTACTGTCTGTTTAAGTTGTTGAACAAAATCTAAAATCTTAGAAATTTTAGTCGTTGTTCAATAACTTAGGCGTGGCGTTTATGCTATTGATTTGGCACGTCCGGAAGAAGAGTGACAAAGATGTAGAGCGTTCTTTCTGTCGTCAATCGGAATGAGAGTTTTATACCTTCATAGAGTAGTTAAAACAGTTTGTGCGTATAAAATATTTAAACTATAACTTCAGTTTTAATTACTTTAAGTAGATACTTATCAATTAGACTTAGCTGTGCGATAGTGAACACGCTTGTTTTAACTTCCATTCAATTTCAATTCTTGTTTAATAATCTAGGTAGAAAATGCCTTCTTCCTTATTTCGTACCAACATTGGAAATATTGAGAACAGGATCATTAAAGGACAAAGAAAGTAACCTGAATGAATGAATGGTTAGATACGCGACCTTACCCTTGAGAATAAGTTAGAACAATGGCAACAATGGCAACAATGAGGTAGACCATTATAGACAGATAAAAAGTAGTGACGTCAGAGTACTGTGACCTCTTTACACATTCGGCCAGCAGGAGCGATAATGTAATTCACAACGATACCCTTGAAGGTAGGTACTACGAGGTAGGGATATAACGGGCTTTCACATTCGAATTAGATTTAGATTTCATAAATTAAATCAATGAATATTCCATGATATTCTACACGCGCTATCATAGCTTAACTATGTTATTCTAGAATGCAGAGAAACATACTAAGATACTTTTATTTTTGTAAATACATACATATTAGGTATGGGAACCTACATAGAAACACTGAACAATGCAAATATACATCGTGCATAAAATTATTTGCACTGAACGGAAATCGAACCCGCGACCTCTGACTTGGCAGTCGAACGCTCTACCGCTACGCTACAGAGGTCGTCAAACGTGTACAAGAGTCATTTTATGTCATTATGTCTTGATGTGAACAGAAATAAACGTGAAATAGTAATGAAGTATTTCTAGTTACACCCAATCATGATGCGTTGCGTCTATCGTGATGTGTTGGTCACTTAGTTTTATCTTAATTGGCTCGTGCCACCGATGCGTTTACTAATTCTAGCCTAATCAATCGTTTCTGGTTGAAGGCAAAGCCCAAGCATCCGGCTATGAGTTCAGAATTTTTTTCATCTAAGTGCTACCACTCGGCCAGTCTTTATATGCATTGTGATATCACTGATATCGAAACAACTTCACGAATCGAAGTCTACCTAATTACCTTTTTCAGGGCCAGTTCATCTATCTCCTAGTATTCGTTCACCAATTTGTATTTTTCATTCTTTAGGACTCGTTGGCGACCATTGGTCTTTGGGCAGATGTGGCCAGCCCGGTAGATGTTCGGCTGATTTTTTGTATTTATAACTACTTAGTTTATATAGTGTAGTGCAATTACTAACAATACCACTATTAGTGTGGTCAGCGAGCTGGCACTTGGGAGTACAGCAAAGGCCCTGGGAGGGGTGGCACATCGCTGTAGGCGCCACGGAGCAACCTTCTTTGTGTAAAGTGCTGCAAGAAGTGAAGATATGGCGTGAAGGTGTATGCAAGTGCTATTATGTACTAGTTACAGAATATACCATACATAAATTCAAAATTGTTTTACCCTTCCTTATAAATAAGGGCGCCACCTCCCCTCGGAGTACAGCAGGGATCTTTGTGAATACAACGTGAAGGAAGACCACAGTCACAAGCTTCACCTTCTTCCACTATACCTAGAAATGCAAACACCGTATGAGTGATGAGTTGAAATATCGTTAGCAGGATCCATCAGTTGATAATAATCAACACTGTACGAGTCTCTCAAATATATCTAAGTACTTGTATCAAAATGAAAAGGATATCAAAAGTGTTTAAAGTGATATCTTCTTTAGGCGCGTTGAGCACTTCTTGGGTGAAAAAAAATCATGGAACTCGCGTCATCGCCACCGAACGCTTTCCATTATTCAAAAGTATGAAGTTAAAACTTCTTTATTCATAACAGCGCCATTTTTGTTGCAGTTGATGAACCCGTTTGACACCTTAACAAAATTATTTTGTTCTGACCTTGATAAAGTTTCGAATTGATTCATAATGAACATCATAGATGGCTCTGTAAATATTTCCCGAGGATAAAAAAAATACACACGTCAACTTTGCCACCGGGAGTGCCACTGTTTTTTATGTAGAGTATCTCAAAATGACTTTACCTCGCCTGATAGTAAGCTGAAGGGGACGTCTCCGGAATGGGGGTCACCATTGCAGATACAAGTAATACTGCAATGGCAGCCCTCAGTTTTACGGCCTCATCAGATGCTTTTCCACGCCCCGCTCAAGGAGCGAGGTTTGTGGGAAGACGCTTGATTGATAAACAGTGCATTAACTTGAATGAAATTAGACACCACTTACCATTACCACAATATGGTATATCTTCCTCCATGAGGCAGTAGCTCATGCTGCTAAGAGTAGCTGCAATGAGACGCTTGCTGCAGAGTGAGAATTCGAAGTTCATGCCGTTCTCTGCCGTAGAAGACTGCGAACCCATTAAGTGACCGCGGCATTCTGGGTTAGGGAAGTTGTCATCATGATGTGCACCGAAGCTGTGGCCTGGGGTAGGAGAATTTGAAATCTTTGATTACTTGCTGGAGACTAATAGATAACCAATTTAACTTCACATCTTAAACATTACAACTAGAACTATTGATAAGTATAGATATGTACACAAAGCCAAGGAAATAAGTACACACCTTTACATACATGTTCACATGTAAACATACATACTTATTTCCTCGGCCATGAGTTCATTGCTTCTCTCTTCTCGTATGTCACGTAATCTTCACCTCTGAGGAGGTAAAGTAAGGCATGAACAGTTATATGAAAATTCTGTCCAAAGTTCCTCAAAAAATTATTCATATTCTAAGAGGCCACCCTCTTAGGGGCAAAATTTATACCTTTGAAGTAAGAAGTATGAAATTCAATTTTAGTCTCATAGAGTATCACGTTTAGAATTGAACCCGGTAGACGAAGCTGACATCGGGTTAGAGGACATTTTTTTTACGATTTTGTAGTCAATTTTCAAAATTATCTTATTAAGTACCTACCCATTTCATGCGCAAGCGTTAGTGCAGCAATCCTCTCGGGTACCCTGGCTGAGTCTTCTGTGGTAGCGTGTGCTATGGCCAGGGTGTTAAAGGAGCGCCCGTAAGCTCGTCTGTCGCAGAGACCACCGGCTGCTCCTCCCATACCACCACCGAGGGACGTGAAACTAATTAACAAAAAATTTAATAAAACATAAAAAGTATGACATGCCATACTTTTTATGTTTTATTTAATTTTTTGTGACATGGCACCCTACAGATACAAGCGAGGCATCATCATCTGCTACCCTTGTCAGAATTATTTGGGATCGGTGCTACATTTCATTCTCTTTCACTCTTTATTGTTTTCTTTCACGCACTCCATAATCTTTTCTTGGGTCTACATCTTCTTCTAAACCCTCTAACAACTGTTGGTTCTCAACTTTTAATTCATTGGCGTAACTTTCAAACTTCCTCTAATATATTCATTGTTTATTCAGTGCATTCTTGTCACAAACCACATCCATCGTAACACGCGTATCTCTACTACATGCAGTCGGCTTTCATCTGTCGCTTTTAACGCCAAATATGACGATCCATATAAGATAAGGTAGGTAGGTCCGATCTGATGATGGTCTTATCCTTTTTCCTCTCAAGACAAATTCTGGTAAGTATATGTATATCCGCTTCTAGTTATTATATCTACCCTACCTATATAAATATTCTATGACATTCTACACAGCGCTTTCTAGACCCAAACTAAGCATAGTTCAACTATCTTGTGTTATGGGTTCCAGAATGCGTATAAACATACCTAGATACTTTTTTTTTAGTAAATAAGTGATGTTTTGCAGAGGTTTTCTCCTTCGCTCTAGTGGTGTATGACACACGGCAAGTTGTTTTAGTATATATACGATAGCCGTCTCGAGTTCACAGTGTCGCGCGGTACCAGGACAGTAATTTTGAAAATTTGGAAAGAAGAAGAAAATTTCCTATTTATGACAAACACGTGCAGGGCTGAGGTGTTACTCTTATACGATGCAACCAATTCCATTCAGGACCAAGTGGTTTGGCAACTCTTTTCTTTACCGTCCCATAAACAATTGGAATTCTTTACCAATCCACGTGGTTCCTTCTTCCTACACCCCCGGGTCCTTCAAGTGGGGCTTGAAAAAGCATCTGATGAGCCGTTAAGCTGAGGGCCACCATTGTAGCATTATTGTTATCTATAATAGTGACCCTCATTCCTGTGACATTCCTTTAGCTTACCATCAGGCGAGATGAAGAGGACGACAGTGGGGACAGCTAAAGTCCTATCAGTAAAAAACAGAAAGAAATGTTTGTTACCTCAAACCTAAAGTGCGATTCTGAAAAGCATGTCCCGAAAAGGCAACGCCAAGGCACACTTCAGAAAGGCGTCGCAACCGCGCGAACCTCATGAGATAGTTTCGGCCATTGATCGCCTTGGTGGTCAACAGGTCACCGAATACCCTGCTGTTCGTCTCGCTAGAAGTCAGGACTAGGATGTACTTCACCGAAAACCCTATATAAACGAATAGTTTGTTAAGGACATTGACCAAGTACGTTAATACTCATGAAATCAGTAATATTTGAGGAGGTCCGGAACAAATGCCGATAAATAAACAAAAAAGAATGACTTACGTACGAATTATTAAGTTCTTAAACTAATAATTTGACTTGTGGCAAGGGCTTTCAAATAGGGATTAATCGGCTTTTGTGCCGGACCTCCTCATTTAAACACTTGGCATAATAAAGTATATGTAGGTACTTAAATATTATTGAAAAATGAAATGGAAGTATAGCTTTTATGCCATCATAATCTAACCGCTAATCCCTCTCCTTTCCTTTATTTGGTTTGTCTTGGGCTTGACGGGAGCGGTTACCGTCAGCCCCTGTAAATCCGATAGGAAGGTATGCGCCAGAGTCTCTTCCGTCAATCAGCAGGTGTACCGGCTTGCAGAAGGCTTGGGCCCCTAAATAGGGGGCCATACACCATATAATAGGTATACCAATAAATACATTACCAACTAACCAATATTATCAGGAACTCCATCTTCATTGAAGTCAGCATTTCTAAATATGATATCAGCTTGCGCGATAGCATGCATCATCCTGCGAACCACATGGTTCAGGCTGGAGTTAGCGTCCTTCTCGAAGAACTCTTTATCAGCCAGAAGCAGTAGGTCACAGATCCTTGCTCGAGCGACACCGGGGACTCTTGAACGATTTTCTATACTGAAGGGAAAGTACCCTACCGACCGCGTAAAAATGGAACGGTGACTGCCCTAAAAATAATGTAGATAGTTAAGGCTAAGTTTCATAAAATTGAAGTGTCATTATAAACACATTCCAATTTACAGAACACATTAGTTGCAAAACCTTTCATAAAATAATAATAAGTATATGAAATCTATGCTATTTTTTGTTGAATGAGATTGTTGATTGTTTAGTTGAATGAGCTAATCTCAGGAACTACTGATTCAAATTAAAAAATATTTTCTATCACGCTACTATCCATGGAGCAAAGTAGTAATCATATATGTCGACAAATCAGGCAAATTTCCATATTGTAAAACTAATAAATGCCAGGCATGTAGGTTTGAGTCAAATAGGTGCCACGGTGGATCGAAGTATGTCACGGGGGAAGCCGCGGGGGACAGTCAGTATGGCGATTTCTAACTTTGTTATGCTACAATAACTTTTGCCGCTTACTGTACCCACCACCAGTACTTACGAGTTTCCACAATGCGAATTAAATGCCTGAAGATATCTGGATGTATCGGTTATCGCTAGAAGCCTTAGTTCATCTCGAGTGAAACTGGCAAATATTTTTGGCTAGGCAGTGTTATTGTTTAACTTTAACAATTTAAAAATAAACCATGGTCGTTTCGGCTTTTTCTTAAGCTTTTATGTTGTTTCGTAGTTTTTCCAACAAAACCGAAGCCATCACTAAAAGAAGCCGTCATCTTCACCTGATCACCTGAGCATGATCACGACGAGACCGGGGTGCCGCCATATTGTCGTTCTCAAAGGCGCCGAAGTATTTGGTTGGATCGTCCATGCCGTAAGGGTCCGCGTGGAGTGTACGGTTGCCTGTTTAAATAAATATATATATAAAAAGATATCAAAAAAATATCTAATTATCGTAATATTCATTTGTTAATTTACTTCTTGTCACACATCCTCCGTCCTCCGAGCCTTTTCCCAACTCAGTTGACTCGACATTCAGTTAAACTACGAAACGGCTGAACTTCGATATTTCCCGTGAAGCGACTACCTATAGCTATACCTACCTAAGTTCTGTAGTTAAACACGGTTATCGGACTTTTTAGGGCTCCAAGTATCCTAACTAAGGAATACCACAGATGTTCGAATGGCAAATTCTTCTCAACAGAATCTTGTCACACATGATAATCAACAATAGGGTATTACAGTACTTAATCTACTTTTGATTTGGCACGTCGTCGGCAGGAAGAGAGAGAGAGAGTTCGCTAAGATCGGCCTGCTTCGAATATGAATCGTGTCGTTCTGAAATGTATAATTTTATGGCGCTTCTTTTGTTGTACTTTTTTTTTTTTTTTTTTTTATATAGGACACGTCAATTTGACTTCACCTCGCCTGATGGTAAGCTGAAGGTAAAGTCTCAGGAAAGAGGGTCACCATTACATTCTTTATAAGCTTTAATTATATTTATAAGACAACTCTATATGGCATGTACAAACTACTTATTTAAATAAAGTAGTTATTATTATTATATATGTAGGAAGTTGGAAGAGTATTTTCTTAAGGTCAATCTTTACTGAAAGAGCAGCAGCCGGTACCGGCTTTTTGAGGCAAAATATTACAAACCATTTTGAGTCTTATCTACGCGGGCAAAAGGTGCTCATAAACTTGAGCATTCACTTGTATTTAGCATTCTTGCGAATTAGTTAGTTTACAGAAAAATAAGCGAGAGCGTTTTAGCGACGACTCTATCGAGTGTTCCGGTGAGCATTCTAGCGAAAGGTCAGTAAATTTGCTTCGGGCGTTTTACCGAGCATATAACCTATAAGTATAAATGCAGTACACGCGACGGTCAACTCTGAAGAATATTTTTTGACGAGCATCGACACCGTTCTTGAAAATGTTTCTAGCGATGTTTGACTCTGTTCGTTGTTTAGTTTAACAAAAAAAACAAACAAACGGTGAATGCTCGATGTTCTGTTACAAGTGAATGCTCAAGTCTATCTGCACCTTATAGTCATTTGAAGGCAAAGAAGGGGAGCACGGTTCTGCCGGCCGCTGCTCTTTCAGTGAGCTTTCAGTTGTTCATAATGTACACTTATTAAAATTTATAAAACCACTTTAGTAAAGTAAATACTTCGGCAATTATCCCTTTTTTCCGTGCGGAAATCCCCTCGGATGTCTTCCCGCCGACCAGTGGGGGAGGTTATATCGGACTCAAACCGAATAAAACCGCACGCCGCCGTCTAAGGTGTAAGATACCCATACCCATTTTCTCTCACACCCCGACTGACTCAGGGCCATCTCAGGTTTCGAGATGGCCCCTCGGGCTTGGGAACCACGGTGTTCCCGTCTTGCCCCCGGAAAAAAGGGAGACGCGCAATGCGCCGCTGCTCCGGCCTGCTTTTGCTAGGGTGACAGGCGACTCCACCTGTCACCCTCAGGGCTGCGCTCATGGAGAACGAGGTCGTTGAGCGTCGAAAATGATCCCTAACATTCTTTTCCAAGTATAAGTACTTACGGTTGTTTTAAGAAATTGTATCTAGACTATCGGTATGTATCAGTGGTCATTTTATTAATAAACAATTGTACGACAACGTGGGAGAATATAGGTACTGGAAGTATGCGCATATTCTGTTACTTTTACTGACAAAGCCCGGTTCCATATTATTTAACGCACATGCGGTGTCTCGTCCTCATCCTCAAATGGATATTCTAGATGCATACAAAATTTGCACTTTGTAGCTCGGGGTCTGCTTGTTATTTTTGATTTGTTATGTTGACTTTTCTAGGAGCCACTCCTGACCCCAAAAGAAAAGCCTGCATCAGAGCCTCGTCCGTTGCTTAGTAGGTGCACCAAGTAAGGTTGACTTGGGCCAAAGACGTTGGTAGAGCCCTTTACACTCAACGCACATTCGGTGTCTAGCCTTATTTAATTTTCATACAATATGCTTAATGCCATAGTACAACTTGGTGTTCATCATGGGTGTTTAGGGGCCTTTCCAAGATTTTCGGGGCCCAATCCAATCTTACATGCTAGCCAGTAGGCTCATGGCTAGTGGTTAGGTTAGGTAAGACGGCAGTCACTCCCACAAAAGCTAAGAGAAAGAGTAGGAAGGTGGACCTCGGGCTCCAAATTCCAAGCCTTGTACGCAACCAGGACTACGTCTGTGATGATGATAATGCTAACTAAGTATCAAATTATAACTTACCAAAGTGTAGTACTCCATAAAACTGATGGTCTTCGCCTATATAGCCCTCAGCAGATCCTTTACTGGGGTCTTCTATTGGAAACCCATAAGCCATAGTGATTTCAGACAGCGGGAATGTTCGGAAGGCCAAGGGATTTACATCCTCCTCAGGTTCTAAAAAGAGGGCTGCATGGCGATTCGTAAGAGGTGAAGACCCTGCGAAAAATAGAAGCAGTTACTTGTAAAATACAAAGCCAGGGTGTATAGGGCCCTACTCAATCCTTTGGGATCCAAGCTAACCTCACCTGCAAGTCCGTGCACCTGCTGAACAACGGACGAGGCTCTGGCGCATGCTTTTGTTCTTGGTGTTGGGAGGTCAAAAAAAAACAAGCGGACCCCGGACTCCTTTGAACGCAACTGAGAAATCGCTATGAGGATGATATTGATGTAAAATTCGAAGCAAAGAGTTCATAGGATAAGATTTCGAACTTCAACAGCGAAGGAAACAATTCTACAGTACCTACACCCTGCATACTGCCGTGAGTACTGTGCCAAAAAGTGCCGTGAGTACTGTGTGTGAAAAAAATATATACTTTGTCGGGGCAAACAAAAGAGTATATATATTTTTTTTTATACTAACATCTCTGGCATGGCCAAAGTCTACGCTCTAAAATATTTATAATGCCTAGTCTTTTCTACTTTTATTTCGAAAACCCACTCAGGGTTAATTTCTTTTTATCTATCCTTAACTCTATATATATCACGCTTTCATTCTTGTCCTCTAGTACCATACAAGTTCTCGCTATTATTCTTCTCGCACTTTCATTCCGTTCCTTTCATACTATCGGGATTTTGGGGTTGGGTAGGGGATTATATCTTTTCGGGGTTGGAAGATAAGCCTTCTATCGCTGAAATAAAAGCCATATAATCCAAATCAAAAGAAGGAGTAAGCAGACTCCAGGGTCCGCGGTGAAAGCCTCGAATGCAGCCGCAAATAACGCTAAGATGATGATGACGAGGTGAGATGGTGGAATCTGCTTCCATTCATTCGTGCTGAAAAAAACATGGTGTAGAGTCACCATCTGTATTTGCTTAGCACATTCCAAGTTACCAACCGCCTTTTGGCTCAAATGTTAAGCATCTTTCGAAGATTACACAAATAAATAACTACATCAATTATTTATTGATTTATTTCAATGTAAAGATCGTTTGTAAATTTCTTAGAGTTCAGTAACTTCTGAGGGCGACTATATAGAGTAAGAGCCCACTGTCGCCAGAACTCACTTATTTTTACAAGGATAAAATGCGGCGATAGCCCTGTGGCGTACGTAACGGACTGCTGAGATGAGGTCTCGAGTTCGATCCCCAGTCGCTCCGGGCACACACCTCTGACTTTTCGTAGTTATGTGTGCATTAATAAATGTTGATTGTCGCTCGCTTAATAATGTGCCCGGTAGATGGCAATAGGCTCGCCCCCTATTACAATGGGACCTTAACATAACTGGCGAATCGTGGGTGTGTAATACACCTCTACCTACCCCTTCGGGGATACAGGCGTGAAGTTATGTTATGTTATGTTAAAATGTAGGGGAAAATGTAGTGTGGGTATATACCTTGCGTGTATGCTTATTTGCTAGCTTGTCCTGGCAGCCCATTTATCTTTCTTACACTGCTTTTGCCCATACATTTTATCCTTGTAAATAAGTGAGGTCTGGCGACAGTGGGATCTTGGATCAGTACATCGAATACAAATATTGGTATACATCGAATCTATTGGTATCCTATAGTTATGCTTCACAAAATATTGGTACACATGGAAACTATTAGTGTTATGATCTTACCAATGGGCTTTAACTGCAAGCATAACGTATGTGCTTCTTTCCCGAACTTTGCATCAATCAGCCTATACCCATCGGTTCTGCAAGCGAACTCCCCTTTCCGCTGTGCACTGTCCGCTGTAGCAGCCACTATGCTCAGGATACAAGTGCAGACCATCACCAAAACATCCATAGCGCAATTTAAAATTTCAAGCCATATTGAAGATGTGGTCGAAGGTCACCACAGGACACCAGACACAAAATAAAGTGACAGAAACGTCACAATGACGAATGCCTCTGTTTTCTTCTTTGACTGTTTTGTGTCGATAAAGAGGTTAATATCTGTTCACGCGCTACCAACTTTTTTTCAAGAATATAAGTAATCGAAACCGTAATTACTAGTATTCCTGCTAATCCCTCCAGATAAACAAATTGTTTGTTAATTACCATTACACCACTTTCTTGATTCCATTAACGGCGGGGTTGCACGAAAGGTTTAATGACAGTGAAGTGTACATTCGCTGCCTACGGAGGGAGAAAGGCGTAAGTATAGACGAATGAGTATGTACTTGTATATAGTCAAAGTGTATGTACAATACCCCATGTTTCTCTATCGGACGTCGTATAGGTGTGTATAATAAAGAGCGCAGTCTGCCGATAAACCAGGTACTGTATGGTTGGTTCCGCAATAAGAAACAAATAAAAATAAAAATTGATATTAACTCATCGTTATGTGAAAAAAAGCGGCCAAGTGCGAGTCGGACTCGCCCATTAAGGGTTCCGTAGCAGCAAGTACCATAATACTAAGCATCTATACTACTCACTGAATCATTGCATAGCATGCGTTGAATTGGTGCTATTCAAATTGGTGCGCTCTAACTTGCCTCGTTATTGAATCGTGTTTTTTTTAGTTTTCTATAATAGAAGGTTTTTACAGGGTCAGCAGCGCGAGTGTGACGCCCCTGCTGTTGCCATTCCGCTTAAGCTCAGGTGGGCCGTGAGCATGTCTGCCATCTCAGTGGTATAAAGAAAAACCTATACGCGCCGTTTCGGTTGCTTTTAGGCCGTAACTGCTCGACAGTATCACACTGAAAAGCATTAGGAATCTAGTTCGCATTCATACACAATTAAAGCAGTCTTAACACTAGCGGAGCTTACTCACTCGCTTAGTATGAACTTAAGTGGAAACTAAATATAAATTAATTAGCTCACGTAAAGAATTCGTATGACTGGTTATGCGGAATCGTGTGACGCCTATCGTAGGCTACGCTTACTAATAGAAGTCGAGGCGTTAACCGTTTAGATATAGGTAACAGACGAGTACTGGGCTAGTAGCCGGTGGGATTTGCAACCTGATTAGAATATTGCAGTTAAATTGCACTTTAGTTAAATAAAGGTTCATGGTCGCGCCATTCTCAACGGAGGCAGCAAGACTCTGTGCTCAACAGGTAGGTAGGGGTAACCAGAGGAATTTCTTCCTAGGGTATATCCGGGGTCCTCTGTAGCTAGGACTGTTACCAGCTTCGCAATCACCCAAAACTTAAGCGTAGCGAGATTTGCCTATCCAACAATAGGTCAACGTGACCGGTCGACTTTTTCCATTGATTTGGTTTTTCGGTGATTATTCCTCGATGGTAAGACCGATCTGGACATTCCAGACCCAGTACGACACTCAGTAATGTCTACTTGATCACCGTGGCAAATTTGGTCGAGATCGGTCAAACGGTCTCGGAGGAGTATCATTTGTTTGAAATGCAACTTTGAAACCAAAGACGCTTCGTTCGCCTTCGGCTCGCTACGCTTAATAAAATGTATGGTTTTAGTCGGTTCAATTCCGACATAGCCACTTCACTATTAGCGCCAGTGAGGTGGTACGCTAAAAAACGTTAAAGAAAGGTAACCAATCATTACTTGTTGATCAACAGCAGATACTCGCTAAAAACCATCAATTCCTATACTCATGCTAATCGGCTAAGCTATTACAATTAAAAAGCACCTTAATTTCAATAGATATGATGGTAGAAACAGATAGTCGCCTACAATATAGTTACCGAACACTGTCAAATTTACAAACGGGGCTGAAGCCTATCTGATCTGCTAACCTGTACCTACTGGTTAACAAACGAGGCTCTGGCGCAAGTTTTTGGCTCTGGCACATTGGCATACAGTGCTTTGCCATTATACACCTGGGCTTGAGTGAGCTTGCGTTGTCACTCGCCGTATCAAGCCGGTTTTGCTACTATTTATTTCGGAGCAAAACCCGTTAATGCACTGAATACACCTACATTAGGGCTCAATTCAGTGACGCTACGTTTTCATAACGCGTGTTTCTATTCGATTAAAAAGAAAAGCGTAATAGTAGATTATTAACCAAGGGGATAAAGCAGTGTCTTCTGTCTCGGGTGACGATTTAAATCGCGAGCGTAACGAAGGACTCGAGGTTTACTCCCGAGCGTAGCGAGGGTGTTTAACTTAAATCACGAGCGAAGCGAGGGTTTTAAGACGAGTCCTGAGTGTAGCGAGGGATTTAAGTTCACCCAAGACTAAGACAGCTTTATCACCGAGGAAAATACTCTACTTTTCGTACCTTTTGCGAAAAAATTAACACAATAATAATATGAGATAAGCATTTATTAAAAATAATGACAATTAAAAGTAAAAGTTAACATTCGAAACATTGGTCCAATTATTGATAGAGACAGTTACATTTTTGTTTGGTACATTTATTGTTGATGAGTTGATTTGAGTATTTCTCTGTTCTTGCGTCTGAGGAACTTGCGTTTCATTGTAGATAGTATACGTCGGAGATAGTGGTGGTGGTGCATCGTGAGTTTCGGACGAAGATAAGATGCCAGAAGTTGATGGTTGTGGCTCTGATGGATTAAGTTTTATATTTTTGTTAATTACACTGCTTAATATGGTTTTATTCGCCATTGAGCTTTCGATATAACCCTCAGCTACTCCATGAGAGCTCCAACCACCGTGTCTGTTTATTGACGTAATATCCGCCCCTGAATCCGCCAAGAAAGTCGCCGCAGTGACCGGTGTAGAGTTCAACATCTTTAAGTTTTAAATAGCAATTTCCTTTCTCATATTGCTAATTTTATTTTTGCCGAGGGCTGTCGAGTACATTTCCCATTCCGATAGTTTATAAAATATCTATTGTTTTCCATGTTGGGGGGACGTAATGCTTGGTATTTATGAATGATTTTAGTATATTGTCCTTGTACAATGAATGACCGATTTTTATTAAATTTCGGTAGGTTAAGTATTCCAAATTTAAATCACATTCTCCCCCTAGAGGTGAATGAAATTCAGTACAATTTTCTTTCCCTGTTTTTAACAGATTAAAAATGACTATTGTTATGTTCGCTTTTTGTGGCATAGAATGTCACTTTTTTGAGCAAATGGTACGAAATAGTAGATTGTTACACAAGGGTTGAAAGTCAGCCATTTCACCCGAGATATTTCTGGCGCTCGATCGAAGTGAGAGCGCCAATAGTTCGAGGGTGAAATGGTGACATTCAACCCTTGTGTAACAATCTACTATTTCGTACCATTTGCTTATCATTTGCTCACATAGTCGAAATGAAAAGTAGAGGGTGAAATGGTGACATTCACCCGTTACTACACACACATTTAATGAGACAAGTAGTTACCTATATTGATTATCAGTTGAAATTTAAAGTAAAATTAGAACAATTTGAAAATGGATTATTAACAACAGCTTTTGCCTGTTCTTCAATCTCATCGGGAGTTAAATTAATATCCATGTCACTGGAATCACTTTCCGAAACCATTTTTAACCAAAATTAACACAAGGTATTCAAACTTCAATTGTTTCTTTTTAATTCTGAAAAAAAAGTTATAATTCACGTACATACTGCCAACATTAGAAAAGTTTTGAAAATCGAATCTATTGGTTACATTGTAGTCGAGTATCTAGGCGGCCATATAAAAAAAGCGTCATGATATCAAGGCATTATGACGTAACTTAATTATCATGGACTCCATGGCAAACCCTAAAATTAAAAAAAAATACTTTCCGCCCTAGGGATGAAATAAGCTACTTTCCACCCTATGAAAATTAAACTTTCCGAACAGGAGAGATGAAATAAAGATTGTTACACAAGGGTTGAAAGCCAGCCATTTCACCCGAGATATTTCTGGCGCTCGAACGAAGTGAGAGCGCCAATAGTTCGAGGGTGAAATGGTGACATTCACCCGAGTTAAACACTCTACTTTTCATTTCGACTATGTGAGAAAATTTTAACCCTTGTGTAACAATCTACTATTTAACAACAGCTTTTGCCTATTCTTCAATCTCATCGGGAGTTAAATTAATATCCATGTAATTGGAATCACTTTCCGAAACCATTTTTAACCACAATTAACACAAGGTATTTATTTATATTGAATCTCGTTTTCCCGCTAATTCTTTAGCACACTTAAATTGTTCTTTTTAATACTGAAAAAAAGTTATAATTCACGTACATACTGCCAACATTAGAAAAGTTTTAAAAATCGAATCTATTGGTTACATTGTAATCTAGTTGGTCAAAAGATGTACATTTAGGCGGCCATGTAAAAAAAAGCGTCATGATATCAAGGCATTATGACTGTTTAGTTTTAATCTTTGTTTTATTATTTGTTAGATGTTGGTACCGCGTATTTATAGGACCAACACCAATCATATTTTTTCTTTACATACCCGCGCATTATTGTACGTAAACTATGACGCCTGTACATGGCCAGTTGAGCGCGGAGTACATCGAAAGGTCGGTTTTGTTTCGCACGTCGTATATCACGTGAGCGCGTATTTTGGAGGGTTCTGCCCACGCGCTTTGAAAAGAATATTGTTTGATTTATTTGTTGAATGTTGAGTAATTGTGAACATTGATTGCCGAGATAATATCTCTTTTTTAAATAAAGTGAATACTCCCATCGCGTTCGTTGGACTTTGAACTTTGCTGCGATGGTTCTACAATACTAAGGAAAGTAAAAATCACATTTTATTTTAATTCATAATTAGTTTATTCTATATCCAATTACACGTACATTCATGTCACATAGTTAGATAAAATAGATAGGTACACTTTACAATCTTTTCTACCTTCCCGGCTGATCCCGGTCCATAGAAGGTCACAATTAACACAAGGTATTTATTTATATTGAATCTCGTTTTCCCGCTAATTATTTAGCAAACTTAAATTGTTTTTTTTAATACTGAAAAAAAAAGTTATAATTCACGTACATACTGCCAACATTAGAAAAGTTTTGAAAATCGAATCTATTGGTTACATTGTAATAGTGTATCTAGGCGGCCATGTAAAAAATAGCGTCATGATATCAAGGCATTATGACGTAATTAAATTATCATGGACTCCATGGCAAAACTTAAAATTAAAAGAAAAAAACTTTCCACCTTAGGGATACTTTCCACCCGGCTATCTACCCATGAAAATTAAACTTTCCGAACCGGAGAGATGAATAGTAGATTATCAACCAAGGGGATAAAGCAGTGTCTTCTGTCGCGGGCGACGATTTAAATCGCGAGCGTAACGAAGGACTCGAGGTTTACTTTACGAGGCGTAGCGAGGGTGTTAAAAACTAAAATCACGAGCGAAGCGAGGGATTTAAGACGAGTCCTGAGTGTAACGAGGGATTTAAGTTCACCCAAGACTAAGACAGCTTTATCACCGAGGAAAATACTCTACTTTTCGTACCATTTGCGAAAAAATTAATATTCCTTTTTCGAAACAATATTTATTATCAAACTTTTTCTATTTTATCACATAAAATACTGGCCGGTCACAAATAAAGAATTAAAACTTCTAATTTAAATTTCGCGCTCGAAAACCAATCAATTAATGTTTTTTTTTAAACTGTTGGTTTATTAATTAAATATTAAAATATGAATCGCGCGCGTAATTTTTTTGAAGGCAGCATTCAATTTGCAAACAGCCTTTGCCCGCGAACGCCGCATATGATTCGAAGCGTGCAAATGGTCAAATGTATGTATAATGCTTTATATACAAACTCAATGGTATAAACACAGATGTAGTTCAGTATAAATTTCGGTAGGTTAAGTATTCCAAATTTAAATCACATTCTCCCCCTAGAGGTGAATGAAATTCAGTACAATTTTCTTTCCCTGTTTTTAACAGATTAAAAATGACTATTGTTATGTTCGCTTTTTGTGGCATAGAATGTCACTTTTTTGAGCAAATGGTACGAAAAATTTATTTATAGCTTAGATCCATATCGGCTTTCGAACAAAATATCCGCATCACAATCGGTTCATCCGTTCGGGAGCTACGGTGCCACAGACAGGCACACAGACACGTTAAACTTATAATATAACACCCAATCGTTTTTGCACCCGAGGTTAAAACCTAAGTACATCACGAAGATGTATAGAAGTATAACCTACGGCAGAATCACTCACGGTTTGATTGCATTTTTGATTAGAATTTGTTATTTAATAATTTTAAAAGTAAACAAGTTTTAAAATCATACGTCTTAAAACCGCAATTTTATATCATCTGGCACCTGTCGGAGACGGGGAATTTCAGATTCACTGTGCACACATTGGGCTATGGCCGGGAATTGTGGTCTTATTCACATAGAGGTTAACTGGGGTTTCCTATACTACAAGAGAGCAAACAAAAACACAGTTTATGAACGAGATAATGAGATTAATAGCTATATATTAGAGTATAAGAAAAATTGAAGAAGGGAGGTAAAGGTTCCGGGTCTCAAAGGACCTGTCTAGATCGAACCTAGACAATCGTACTGGAAAAAGCATCGCTTTACAAACTGTACATCATTCACGAGTGGTAACATATGCCTGAATCTCATCGTCATCTTTCTAGCGATTTCCCGGTTGCGTCCTAAGTCTACACTTTGGAGCAAGAGGTTATTATTTTTAATGGTTTGTTAACTTTGATGAGAGCGACTGTCGTTTGACCTCCAAACCCCTAGAGGAATGTCTGCGCCATAGCTTCGTCCGTAGTTTAGCTGGCGCAGCGACTAGCAGGTGTGCTTGACTACTCTATCCATTGCTGAAAATCGTCGTCGTCGTCGTCATTTTAGAGTTTATAGCAAACAGACAGACAGACGCGGCGGCGGATTGGACAACGAAGGTGTTGGTAGGGTTCTGTGCATAACGGGATGCCTGAATCTAAGTAGGGAATTAAGAAAGAGCAAGTAGGGAAATAATGTTAATATATTGTTATTACTAGCTGTTGTCCGCGGTTTCGCCCGTGTGGCATTCTGATCCCGTTTCCACTTCCCATGGGAACCTATTCCAAGGATAAAAAGTAGCATATGTGTTATTCCAGACTATATTCTATCCTTGTACCAAATTTCAGCCAGATCTGTTCAGCCGTTTTTGTGTGAAGTAATAAACATCCATATATACTTAGAAACTTTCGCGTTTACAATATTAGTAGGATTGAAGGTTTAAGATCTAAGTTGATCTGTGAATTACAATGTATCAAACTACTTTTATCCTTGATTGTACCATTCTATCAATCAGTACCGCTACGGTTAGGACTTAGAACCATCAGTAAGTTTAAGTTATGTAAAATCTGTTCCTGAGGTGTAATTTATCGGCGCCAAGAACGGAGTGCGCCGGCGCCTAACGACCCTCGTTTTTGCACGCGACTCGTGAGTGTGGCTATTTTTAGCTAGTAGGCTGGATAGCTATAATTAGAAAAAGGTACTTACTTTTGTGCTTTCTAGGCTCGTTTAGAATATAAGAATCAAGTCAAGAAAAACAAGTCTGCTTCGAGTGAGAGCGACCACTTTGTTGCTCTACAAATAAATAATCTATACAAATATAATTACTTGTCCCGACTGACTGACAGACTGATTGACTGACTGACTGATTCATCAACGCAGAGCCTGAACCGTTGGACCTACAAATTTGAAATTTTATCCGCCTACAACATAAAAGGCATGTACTAAATCCTTTCTTAGTGGATACTAAGAAAGGATTTTTGTAAATTGAAAGTAGGTTAGGTTAGGAGACGGTATCAACAGTACTTTGGAAACCTGTACCACAGGGGCACTGAGTTATTAACGATTGGAGATATAGGATATAGAAGAAAGAATAGTATTTTGTATTGAAATTGATACGAACAAATATAAAGTCAAATACATGTCTCAAGGTAACTCTTATCCAAGTTCAATGTAAGTACTATAAGGAAATATACATATAAGTAAGCTGCTAGGAAAGGTGATCACAATTATTTCCGCACAAATTACCAGACATCAATTAGAACTAGAGAAGAAGCCAAACACATCGAAATACCGGACATATTGGTGCAAAACTATTACGAGTTTTTGTTGTGTTTGTTTCATCGATTTAACTAGCAAGTACCAGTTATCATAATATATAGGTATTATGTCCACTGGGGTGCTTGGTTGGGGACCTCCACGCGGTGCACCATGGGCAACGGAGACGGCAGAGCCTCTCTCCTAGGGTGGGAGAGACGCTGCCACCTACGGCCAACTCCGACCGAGGCGAAGACGGCCCTGTTGAGGGCTGTTCGGAAGCTTTCCACGTGGTCCTCTGATTAGCAGATGGCACAGTGGAGAGCAAATAAGGGGGCCATCTCGGGTGCGAGGGATATGCTCTATGGGCAATTCTACAAAGATCATGGACCTTTGATAGTCTAGGTTTTTGTGGGCTATGTCGTGAGCTATCTATAATAAAATTTGAGTAGATGCGATTGACTGCGCTCTTCATAATCATCATCGTCTTCTGTGGGAATTTTTTAGACTGTCTTGAGCTATCGTATTAGTAGTATTGATACAATTACTTCAACTAGTGACCCCGAGGGATGGTCGAAATTTGACCTTTTTTTAGGTTGTTGCATTTCTTTTTAATTTTGTTACATTCGTCGTTAATTTTTCATAATACTTTTGATATTGGCGGTATAAACTTACATAAGTAACATGGGTGTGTGTGTTCTAAATGCATGTTTAATCAAAACATTTGTACTTTGCCTCCATATAAGCAATAACTATGCCAAATCTCACACTTCTCCGTTCGCGCAATTTTCGTAAAAGGGGACGTAAAGTTTTCCCTTCATAATAATCTATACATATATAATTACTTGTCTCGACTGGCTGACAGACTGACTGACAGACTGAATGCCAGACTGACTGACAGACTGATTGATTGACTGACTGATTCATCAATGCAGAGCCTAAAGCGCTGGACCTACAAACTTAAAATTCTGGTAGTAGATGCCTTTTATGTTGTAGGCAGACAAAGAAAGGATTTTTGGAAATTTTACATCTATTGTGGCAAAATAAGAGATCAACGTTTGTATAAAAGTCCGGAAATTTTCAAAGTTAGAAGCACGAAATTTCATACACCTACTTTTGGTTAGAAATGAATGAACACATGCATCAGTGTTTTTCAAAATTTCACCCCAAAGAGGGTGAAATGAGGGTTGAAAGTTTATATGGGAAGTTCGTCATTTTTGACGATAGAAGCATGATAATTCATATACCTACTTTTGGTTAGGGATAAATGAATACGTGTATCAGCGTAATCCAAAATTTTGCTACTAAGGGGGTAAAATAGGTGATGAGTGATTATATGGAAAGTCCGTCATTTTCCAAGTAAGGAGCACGAAATTTCATATAGTTGCTTCTGGTTAGAAATTAAAGTATAGGTGTATCGGTGTTCTTCAAAATTTCACACCTAAGGGGGCAAATAAGGGATGAGCGGTTATATGGAAAGTTCGTCATTTTCGAAGTAAGAAGCACGAAATTTCATATAGCTGCTTCTGGTTAGATATAAATGTACTCGAGCTGTTCCTCACATTATCATTTTTATGTTGCCTGCTCCAGAGTGAGCTCTGCGAGTAGTTTAGTAATTTTAGGCCCAAAAGGAAACACCGCAAACGTCATTTCCAAAGAGGCACTGCGGTAAATTAAAACTGGATACTGTGATTAGGTATATATAGTTTTAATAGTTTCATTTCATTTGAGTCATTATAGGGCCACGCTGTCGTTGGTCGGTGAAACTGGCGATGTATGAAATGAATGTTAAGGATTGCTACATTACATCGTTATATATCAGAAGGCCTGGTAAACCAAATATTAATACAACTAATTTAGATCACTACACAATTTGTTGAGCAAAATTACAAACATCATTATTATTAGTCTGTATTATACCACTGCTGAGCAAACTTCTTTGACTACTTAAACTACGAGCCTAAGTTCAATTAAATTTTTAAGCATTTTGTATGCTTACTTTTTTCTAAAGATTTTAGATCGTAAAAAGAGAACATCTAGGAGGAGATGTCTAGGTGGCTCAGTTGGTCAGAGCATTCCCTCTGTAAGGGACTGGTCGCGGGTTCAAGTCCCGTCCTAGATGTTCTCTTTTTCCGATCTAAAATCTTTACGAGCCTAAATTTAATATTTCTATATCACGCCAGCGAAGCGATTGCGATAAATCTTTGCCAACTTATTATTTTCATTCGCGAATCCGGAACGGGTCTGCTGTAAATACACATTGCCTTAGAGCGTTTTTGAAATATCGACCTACGCGGGGATGAGATAGGAGTCGCAATAACCGATATTCACGCGGGCAAAGTTGCGGGCAACAGCTATAATGAATAAATATTCTAGGAAATTATTACACAGGGTGATCTAGACCCAAATTGGCCAACCCCACCTGCAAGGTGATACATCTGTTGATTTACGTAAGATGCTCTGGCGCAGGTTTTCCTCTAAGGGTTTTGGAGATTGTCAAACGGCAGTCGTAAATGGCCAGATAAGCGAAATCAGAAGAAAGAGTAAGAGGACGGACCGAAGCCTAGGGCTTCAAAGTGCATGCTTTGGATGTGGGACCCAAACCAACCAAAGCTTGTCATATGGGTTCAAGAATGCGGATAAACATACTTAGAAGAAGCAAAATCACATGTGCAGCAAAATCATATGTACATTTGCATTGATGCATGTATTTGCACTGAGTGAGAAACGAACCTGCGACTTCTGGCTTAGCTATGGAGTACACAAAATTTCGAACGTAGAAGCAGTGCGGGCCGTTTGTATCTGCCTATCCCGGAGAAGTAGAGGTATATGTATGTATGGATATGTAATCCAACATATCATGGAACGCCAATGTATGTCGTCAGGATTTAAATTTATATGAAAACCTACAAGATTGCAAATTTAGGTCTCGCATTGCTAAAGTTTTGAGTCAAGAAATATGCGGTTCCGGGAGGCGTTAATCAGTAGTATTGATAATTACTCGTAATGAAACCATAAGCACCCATGAACCGCCCTAACATCCTAAAAGGTCAAAAAATATTATTATTAACAGCTAAATTTGTATATTTGCGTCACTTGAGTGACCACTTCATTTGCAAAACTGATAATAACCCTTTTTTTCGTGCGGAAATCCGCTCAGGCGGAGGGGCACTCCGCCGGTCAGCGGGGGGTTATGTCGGGCTCGAATCGTCTGAAACCGCACGCCGTCTCAGGTCTTCAGACGCCGGGGTGTAAGGTGGTTCAAAAGGCATTTCCCTCGCACCCCGACTGACACAGGCCATCTCCGGCTTCGATATGGCCTCCTCGGGTTTGGGAATGGCGGTGTCCCTGTCTTGCCCCCGGAAAAGAAGGGGGCGCGCAACGAGCCGCCGCAACTGATAATGACCCTCAACAATTTCGCAAATACTGTAGGCACCCTAGCGAAGAGATTGCGAAAGGTGCAAATTATTTTAGTATTGGGTCCGCTCTACCTGAAATAGTCACACATTTGAGACACTGTTTCTGTTAACCGGTTTCAAAAAAGGAGGAGGTTCTCAATTCGGTTTATATTTTGTGTAGTGTGTTCAGGTATAACTCTATGGTATGGTTATGGTATCACGGGCTGGTATCTGCAACTCCACGACAAGGTGCGGTTTTTGCGTGAGGGTGGGCATTTTATTCGATCCACCCCAGCTCATTGAAGAACGCTAGCAAGCTATTCACGCTGCCGGCGATCTCCCGGAGCGTACCTGTGTTTCCGAAGTACTTAACCCTGTATGTGGCGGTTGCAGGGCAGTGTAGGAGCACGTGTGCCGCTGTTTCTTCCTCTCTCATGCAGGCTCTGCAGTGAGGGCTGTCGGTGATTCCTAAAATAAAAAGGTGTTTATTGAAGGAGCCATGCCCCGTGATTGCGGCTGTGGCCGTGCGCAGTTGCCGTTTGGTCAGTTGTCGAAGACGCCTGGTCAGTCTATTTTCAAGCACAGGGAGTGCTTCCCTCGCCTGTCTGCAAACTTCCAGATTTATCCAATAGCTGTTGTGTTGATCTCTCGTTCGTTTGTTTACTATGGTTCGTAGGTATGCAAAGGGGATCGGTATTATGGGCTCATAAAATAACATTCTGCACTGCGCTATCTAAATCCAAAGTAGCGTAGCTTGTAATATGGGTTCTAGAATGCGGATAAACTTACTTAGTTATTATTTGTGTATTTAATATAAACATAGAAGCACTGGGTCATTGCACACCTATGCAAATATACATATTCAAGCATGAAAATATTTGCACTGAGCGAGAATCGAACTCGCGACCTTAGTATTAGCATTCGAATTTATATATAGCATTTTAGATCCGAGCATTCGCATTAGGACTATTGCAGAAGAAGCAGTTCCCTGAGTTGAGGGTTCGTTTATATTTCGATATATCACCCGGACTTTTGCGGTATGTTTGTTGAATTGAGCCATGATTTACCCGAGGAGGGTTGGAAACGGTTGGCGAGATACGATGGCATGATCCGCGGGGTTTAGTGGTACTTACTCACTACACACTTGTGGTACTTCTGTGGAATAACGGCTACGCTTAGGTGCTTCGTAGAATATGTTGACCAAGTTGTTAAAAGAGTGGACTCTTGTGGTGAATAATCGTGCCCCGGTACCGCCCCATTAACGGTTTGATGACTTAATTCGAATTACTAATGCTATAGTCTAGCCTGGTTTTCCAGCTTATGGGGGACGACTGCGCTGTAGCGGCTGCTGCTAACTTGGGGGTGCCAGACGCAACCTGCAGGAGACTTTTAGTTGCGATTGTACGGTCTATGGCTATATCTTTAAATACTTGATTTGGTTTTAATTTATTTTTTAATACGTTTGTTCCATCATCATCATCATCATTATCATCATCATCATCATCATCATCATCATCATCAACCTATGCTAGTCCGCTGCTGGACATAGGTCTCCCCTAATGAGCGCCATAGCACCCTGTCTTCAGCTTGTTTAGCAAGTTTCTCTAGCGATAACTAATTTATAGTATCTAAGTAAATTCAATTGATTTCAGATAGGCGTGCTCTTTAGCAGAAACTCATCATACGTGATCCAAATGAAAATAAAAACATACAATCAGGTACATAATTGTTATTAATAAAAAATTAAATGAGCAAATAATAGAGGCATCTATTACAACATTAGCAATGCACGCTGAACATGAATAAAATTGAAATATATATATCAAAAATATCTAAGGGTTTAATTAATTACTAGTTACTAATAATTATACCTAGTGAGCTAACATACTATTATATAATACTAGCTGATGCCCGCGGCTCCGCCTGCGTGGAATTCTAATCCCGTTCCCGCAACCCAGAACCGATGGCCAGTGGAGCAGGTGAGTGGAGACCACGTAACGGCAAGCGCAGCGTAGGAAGGCCTCCCGCAAGGTGGACAGATTACCTAACAAAGAGCGCAGGGACTCGGTGGATGCAGGCCGCTACAGACTGGTCGAAATGGAAGTCGATCGGGGAGGCCTATGTTCAGCAGTGGGCTTCCTACGGCTGATATGATGATGATGATGAACCCAAGATAAAAAGCAGATTGTAACCTATGTATAATCGAGGCTATAATATTTATTTTACCAAATTTCAGCCAGATCTGTTTGAAAGTGGTGATTGCGTAACAATCACACAAAGTGAAGTACACAAGGCCTGATACCCATTTTGTTTTGTGTTTGGAATCTCCCACGGGCTCCACACGTTGAGCTGGATGTGTCGGAATAGAACCGACTAAAACTTACTTTATCTTATCTTAAACTTTCACATTTATAATATTAACTAGTAGGGTTATTTCAAGTTTTCTTAATTAATTTACTAATTACCTATCTACTTAATATTGTTTTAATGTAGATATTGGGAAATCTCTGAATTTTGTTACACTAAACTAACATAAAAAATCGGTGACTTCATGATTTAAAATTCTTAACTCAAAAATAATTAAAAACAATAATAAAATATTTATGTGTCTAAGGGAACATGTATAATACCCGTATTCAATTATTATGATATGTGTTGAAACAATTTTGTTGAATGCTTTATCCAAGAGCTGGCATAAAATTTGTTCGTGCTGGGAAGAGAGTTAAGAATACAGTTTTAAACAAATACAGGCAGAACGTAGTGAAGCTTATGCGTAGCCATTCGGCGTCTGTGACGAGTAGCGAACGCACGACCCGCGCTTTTTAAATATTTATGTGTGAATTTACGTCAGTGGTAAATATAATAAAATAAAATGTTAAAATATACAATGAAAAAGTATTGTGCCGAAGGAAGCAAGTTCAATCAGGTCATTATCGCACTGCTGAGTAAGTATTATTCAGATTTCTTTTTATATTAATACACATTGAAATAAAAAAAAATATTGCTTTTTTTTTCAAATTATGTAGATGTTATTATTCCTAAGATTTGAACTTACAGGCGTCCCTTTCTATTGCACATACGCTATCGAGTAACCTGGACAATTTAAGATTTTAAAGTAAATAAACTTATCAAAAGTTGAACAACTTTCAACAGAAGTGTCAAACGACTGATAGTCATCTAATAACATAAAATAGATAAAATTATTTTGAAATAAATTATTGAATTACTAATTTATTTAAAAAAAATCGTATTGTTAAGGATGTGAGTAGATACATAATGTAAGGGGTGCGACTGGTTGGATCACCTCCAAGTTTGGTGCACCCTGGGCAACGTGGGCGATGACGCATCATTGATTGCTCCTCTGGAGTAGCTGGCGTCAACGTCAACGGCCAAGAGTCTGACCAACCCGCCCTTTTCAGGGCCAGCTGACCCCATTGCACGAGGGGGTCGGGGTATGGCAGGCCTGCAAGGCCCGCGCGGGTGGAGGCCGCTCCAGGTACCCCTCTGCTGTTATCAGAGGGGACACTGCGAATGGCCCCGGGTCAGTCGGATTGCGAGGGATATGCTCTATGGGTAACCTTACACCCCGGCGTATGTAGACCCGAGACGGCGTGCGGTTTTAGTCGGTTCAAGCCCGACATAACCGCCCCCGTTGGCCGGCGGGGGGGTATCCGAAGGGATTTCCGCACAAAAAAAAGGTACATAATGAAAATTATTCAATTTTTTCTTTTTTTTCTTTTTATAATATGGCGTTTCCTAAGTTTCCGCCAACAACTCAGTAGTTAGCACGATTTTAACCAATATGCATTTAAAGGTAAGGATTATATTCAAAATTTATTCGAACTCCAAAAAATTGACTAATAGCCATGTTAAAGATCAGAAAGTACTTTATTTCTCAATAAATGTAGTCATCAAAAGTGGATAGTCATTTACTGCCGAACATTAAATATTGTTTAAAGATAAAAATGTACAAGTGTCACAAAAAAAAATCACCAAAGATAGGAAAAACTGCGCTACCACATTTTAATTTTAATCAATGAATTTCATTTAATAATACGTGAAAATTCAGTTTAATTGGACGAACGATTGTGCAGCACAGTTTTAACTAGCGCAGGAGTAAGGTAATTCTAAATAACTTTTACACCAGTTCAAATGTCAATAAAGATTATTATTATATTATTATAATTTTCACTGATGAATTCCAGCCTAAGACTTCTTTAACTTCCGACGTAAAAAGAGAGGTGTTATAAATTTATGCTTGCGTGTGCTTTTATGTACCAGTGGTCTCTTTGTGGCATTGGAGCACCCAGACGAATATACCGATTTTGAAGGGTAATTAATGAGGGTATTTTTATCAATTTGCATTGGCACAATGGCGGATTTATGCATTCTCTACACTGGTAGAGAACCGTCAACCGTGACGAGAATGTGGAGAGGTAGAACTAGGCAGGCGCATATAAATTAGGTCTTCATTTCGGTTCAATCATTCTGTCTAATGTCCTGCAAAATTGTAATGATTAAATTTCAACTTTATTATATCCTAGTATCACAGTATCTGGTCATTCTACAATTTTATGACGAGAATGTGGAGAGGTAGAACGAGGCAGGCGAATATAAATTAGGTCTTCATTTCGGTTCAATCATTCTGTCTAATGTCCTGCAAAATTGTAATGATTAAATTTCGACTTTGTTATATCTCAGTATCACAGTATCTGGTCATCCTACAATTTTAGTTCTACGCGTTGTTATTGTGTGTAGGTATTGTTTTTTGTTTATATAGGACAAGCCAACATAACTTCTCGCCACGAGGTAAGATCTAAGTGAAGTCTAAAGAAGGCCACCATTTTACTTAGATCCAACAGTGATCAATGCGAAATTAGTGGTTTTCAGTTTGACGGCCTCAATAGATGCTTTTTCACGCCGCGCTTAAAGGTCTCGGTATGGTTGGAAGACGGAAATAATTCCAAGTCTATACGGTGCGGCAAAGATAGAGGTTTTCTGATTTAGGTTTGAAACATGACAACTTAAATCTAAAGATTTGTAAATCCCCAAAAGCGTGAAAGGCAAATCGTCCTATATGACCATCTCCGCCACTGCTACAAACCTCAACTAATGAGACTAACAGTATTTGCTACAATTTTAAAGAAACGCGGATCCTTGTATTGCTTATATGCTAGTTGAGACTAGGCTTCAGAGAACAAACATCGTAGAAGTGTTGCTAGCCTTTCGGTGTTTTATCGGATGCACTTCGGGGAGTAGTAGTTATGTACTGAGGCCGCCTGTCACCCCAGCAGAAGCAGGCTGGGACGGTGGGGCGACTAGCGCCCCTCCCCCAAACCGGGGCAAGACGGGGACACTGTGGCTCCCAAACCAGAGGGGGCCATCTCCGGTTTCGAGATGGCCCCCTCGGGTTTGGGAACCACGGTGTTATTATGCTCTATGGGCAAAATACACCCCGACGTCTTAAGACCCGAGACGGCGCGGTTTTAGTCGGTTCAAACCCGACATAACAGCCCCCGCTGGCTGGCGGGGGGGTATACGAAGGGATTTCCGCACGAAAAAAAAAAGGTATGCACTGGAGTTGCATAACTCAATTCCTCCTTGCCCCAGATGTACGTGATGCTCCACCGATACATGGTGGATTTTCCATTAATACGCACAAAACGTTTCAGCAATACGTTCATTATGCGAATATAATATATGTACTACTAAAGAGTGGAATGCCCTGCCTTATTTTGTATTTGCGGAAAGTTATAACTTGGAGTCCTCAGGTCTAGAGTGACTTCTAGGTAAGCGTGCTCCACCATCGACAACATCATCACTTACCAAGAGATGAGATAGTGGTCTAACGCGAGCCTATTGCTTATAAAAAATAAACAATAGTTTAAAAAACTAAAAAACCCGCTTTTTATAGAAAACCGAACTAAAGAATAGAAAATAAGTTTTAAGACATTTTAATTAAGAATAGTGTTATAAATTTCAATAAATATAAATTCATTCATAGTGTATTTCATTTTAAAAAGAGCGTGGGATGCATGGGTCAATAGATATAAATATTCTACTGACAGACATGAGTAGAGTGATTATCATTATGATAATATCTTTTAAAACGCACCCAACGCTTTTTTAGAATAAAATATATTTTTATTATTTATTATATTTTTTTTATTTACACTATTATTAATTTGCATTTATTGAAATTTTTAACACTATTCTTAATTTAAATTTATTAAAACTTATTTTCAATTTTTTAGTTCGGTTTTCTATAAAAAGCGTGTTTTTTAGTTTTTTTAACTATTATTTATTTCCTGCTTTTTAGTTTTGTTTATTTATAAAAACGTTTTTTTTTTAGTTTTTTTAAACTATTATATGCTTTGTTGAATTAAAAATTCTCTTTGGTGTTTGAAAATTTGTTAATATTAGATAAATCGGCTAAAGATAATGGTTGAAAATTAAAATTTCTGCCTTATCGACTATAGATGAAAATTATATAAATTAACAAAAATCTTTTTTTGCAAATTGAAAAATTGAATCATTTTATCAAATTAGTGTATTGTCATCGGTCCTCGATAAATCTACAAAGTTTGAACGAAATCTGGCATTTAAAGTGGGTCAAAATCGCAGCCAAAGGAGTCGGTTACAAACAAACATACAAACATACAAACAAACATACAGGTGAAGCTAATAAAAAGCATATAATAATTAGCAATGCCTTTTTTTTTTTTATCGTGCGGAAATCCCTTCGGATACCCCCCCGCCGGCCAGCGGGGGCGGTTATGTCGGGCTTGTACCGACTAAAACCGCACGCCGTCTCGGGTCTTCAGACGCCGGGGTGTAAGGTTACCCATAGAGCATATCCCTCGCACCCCGGCTGACCCTGGGCCATCTCACCACTAACAGCATCGCTCATCCTGTCTCCTCTGAAAGCAGAGGAGTACGGAGAGCGATGTGTTCCCGCCACGTTGGGTATTGGCCGACGATCAATGCCAACCCTATGAAGGGGTGAAGGGGAAGCCATTGACCGCCGCCCAGGGTGTACCGGCCGCTCCGATTCCGTTCCCCCCGGACTGCAGCGGGATCGGAATCGGAGCGACACTCGAGGAGGTTACCCAACACACACCCCTTACCCAACACACACCCCAATAATTAGCAATGCCTGCAGTACGCACGGTCATTCTTATAAATTTTCCTCTGTATAAACTAGCTGAATTTTGTTGAAAATCTTAGACGGATATAACGTTGATAGATAGGTTTCGTATTTTGTAAATATATTATGGGAAAGTTTTAACGCTTAATCTCGAACTTAGTTGTAACAGCGTATAGTATAACCAGGAAAGCAATTCCTTGGTTATGATTAGTTCAGTAGTTAGGTACAGTAGATATACACACACACATGTGCGATATAGAGATCAAATTCGGAGGGGTCATAGCTTAAAGTTTCTGGAAAATTCAACATTCAACCACAATAATGTATTTATAACAAGTGGAATTTAACTTTTTAACAATAAACTTTTATTATGTTCTTGTTAATAAAAAGAACTAAAAATTGAAAATCAAACGAGCCAACACTCGATGGGGTTGCGTCGTTTCATGACAGAGTTCCTATGACCAACTTCCAGCTCAATCATTAGACCCTTTTTTATTTTAACGCGTGTAAGCCTTGCCATTGAAAGACAAACTACTCGTCAAGACGATTCAAACGAGCCTGAACTCGATGAGGTTGTGTCGTAAATTTCAGCTCAACTGGTAACTGGGAGGTGGATCAAATTTAATTTGCAAAATTTTATGACAAACATCAGGACAGGTAAATAAAAGCTTATAAAAAGATATGAAAACCCTCTGATGATGATTTTGCATCTTTTAGATTTATACTAACTGATCAGTTTGCGTCGGTAGCTTAGTGATTAAGAAGTCGGCCTTACGATCAAGGGGTCCGGGGTTCGAATCCTGACCATTACACTACCATCGTGAACCTATTTCTAACACAAGCAATTAATAAATCGCGACAGAATATGTTAAAAATAGTTTTATTTCAATCTGTGACATTCGCGTAAACTTCCAACAATAACAAGCAATTTAGCTCAGCTGGGGGTTAAAAGGGTAATACCAGTAATTTCGGTTATTAGTTCTTTTTGTAGTCTTTTTTGTTTGTTTAGTAAACTTTTCAGTTTCCTTCATCGGTCAGTTTACCTACAGGACTAGCCAATTTTCCCACCGTGACTCTTTGCATGAGAACTAAAAAGTATGAAATCATAACGAATAATTGTTTGTAAACAAACGCTGTAAATATATGGGTATACGTGCATAAAATGTATGGGATAAAGAAGAGTAGTTATTTACCTTGAGTGTATGCATACGTGCTAGCATGTTAGTTATCATGTGCTAAGGGTAAGTTAGGTTCTAAAGGTTGTTAAAAATGAGATACTTCCTTAAGTTTGTCGTACGTGATTACTTCCCAGAATTCGTTCCTTATTAGCGGCACTGTCGAATGATGTAATGATACATATGGTGTATTTTTTTCCTGAAAATCAACGGGTTTGATTCCTGGCTGATTTTCCAAAATCCAAATGATGCAGCTTTAGTTTTCATCAAAATTGGGCTCGCCAGCGGGGACGGTGGTGATGCGGACTATAAGTAGGTATTTAGTTTTTGGTTCATGCCAGTCTTAACCTACTACTTTGGCATGCTCAGATGGACTTAGACTGAGGTGGACGCCCTGGATAGAGTCCGTACACTACTTACTGCATATGGAATGCACCATCCCCGTTCTTCAGTGAAGAATCTGGCGGAAGTGCTGGGGTTGGGGTTTTATGAACGCTAAGACTCTACACAACAAAATGCCAGAATTAGGTTAAATAATAACTAATAATAATTAGGCAGCGATAGGCCAGTGGTGTACGTATCGGACTGCTGAGACGAGGTCTCGACTTCGATCCCCAGTCGCCCCGGGCACACACACCTCTGACTTTTCGTAGTTATGTCTGTATTAAAAATGTTAATTATCGCTCGCTTATTAATATGCCCGGTAGATGGCAATAGGCTCGCCTTCTATTACACTGGGACCTAATAACATAGCTGGCGAATCGTGGGTGTGTAATATACCTCTGCCTACCCCTTCGGGGATACAGGCGTGAAGTTATGTTATGTAAAAAAATCAATTACTAAAATCATGAGCTATCTAATACACACGAAATTTTATATAAAACTGGTACAGTCATTTAAGAGGACTTCAGTGACGTATACATACATGTGTATGTCACTAAACTCCTCTTAAATTACTTCTGAAGGTATTTGTATATGTAATATCTACAATTAAACGATTACTTAATTCTTGAAGGTTTATAATATTCTTATACATTAGTATTTCGGAAACCTTGCTTTAAAGTTCATCTGCATAGGTGTTTTTAAAATAAAACATTCGCTGATTATGGCTCACCTCGGTCTATTGGGGAAATTTTTTGAAGGTAATTTCTTTGTCTTTAGTATTGCGTCCTTTTCTTTTCGTGCGGAATTTTCTACGCATACCCTCCCCCGCCGGCCAGCGGGGGTGATTATGTCGGTCTCCAACCGACTAAAACTGCACGCTACTCGGGTCTCGTGCCGGGTGTAAGGTGAGCCAATAAGGCAATTACCTCGCAACTTGCCTGATCCTGGGCTTCGATAGCTTTAAGATGGCCCCCTCTAGTGTGGGAACCACAGTGTCCCAGTCTAGCCACGCGCGTCGCGTCTCGGCCCCGGCCTGCTTCTGCTGGGGTGACGAGCGGCCTCACCTGTCACCCCCAGGCCTGCGCTCATGGAGGACGGAGGTCGTTACCTCAAAATGAAAAAACGGAACACTTATGGGATCACTTCATTGTCCGTCTGTCTGTCTGTCAAGACCTTTTTCTCAGGAACGCGTAAAGGCATCCACTTGAAATTTAATACTCAGGTCTGCAACGTATTGCCGGGGTGCGAGGGAAATGCCTTATGGGCCCACCTTACAGTCTCGGGTCTTTAGACCCCGGGGTCTAAAGACCCGAGACAATCCGACTGAATCCAACATAACCACCCCTGCTGGCCAGCGGGGGGATATTCGGGGGGATACCCACACGAAAAAAAAAGTTTGCAACGCCGCCTGTGAGAATATAAAACGTCTAAATCAAAAATCAATCTTCTACCTCAACACCGTCTTCTACGAACCTGCGGTCATTTATGCAGCATATTTAGGGTGAGATCTATAGAGCATACTTTGACATTGAGCCTTTACTTTAACTTAAGACAAAACGGTAACTATAGTGCAGTCATTGAATATCTGTAAGTTTAAGCTTAGCAAAGTCTAAGTTCACGAAATCGGCAACTTATCAAAAATTAATAAATTAATTTTAAGAAATAATAAAATGATAATGTATGAAACGGAAACCAAGTTTGTATTTTGACGTCGCACATGCTTAGCATAATCTTGTGTGTATTGTCTATAAAATAAAGAATATCCTCAGATTTTACTCATCTAAGAATTACCTTAGCTAAGCTTGAGCAAAGTCAAAGTATGGTCTATAGATCTCACCCTTAGACACTTGCAAGGGATTAAAAATCTATTTGGCATCTATATCCGAGCTGTTCATGTGGCTGGGGTGTGTCCCGTTCCACCTCTTATTTAGGTACCGATTCGGGGTCTCCGTTCCGCCTAGTTTGTGGACTAGCCCCTTCATTAGTGTTTATAGCTATATGTAAAGTGCATCCCTCATTCCTGTTTTGTACGGAACCCTCAATGCGCGAGTCCGAGTCGCACTAGACCGGTGTTTTTTCTCGCAAGGCTGGATTTCTTTAATTTGAATATAGTTAAATGGTATAAACGAGTTAATTGTCTTAATTTGAATGAGCCCCTTTTATCACTATTTTAATTCACGATAATGCAAAGTAAAAACAACACTTTACAAGGACACGTCAAGGTACATTCATATGTTAACATATTTGATGAGGCGCGGAAATAGTGATCAAGCTCGGGGTCATGGATGACCGTGTACCCCAAATTGGGAAACCCTGCTCTATGGGTTTCTCAATTTGGGGTACACGGACCGCTTCGGATAAGGCGGGTTATCGTAGGGAGTATGCGACAATAATTACGTAAAAAAATTGGCTTCAATTGATTTTTGGTGAGCAAGAAATGAAGAATATTTGGACCTCCATATAAAGTATAGCTTGGCACATTCATGCGTGACACTCCCATCGCGCGGGATAAGGGGCAAGGTAGCAGGCGTGGTGATACGTGCGTGCGAACCATGGAAGTTATAGTAAATTTGGCTTGTTTGCTTTTGAATTTAGGATACTAGACTATGTAAAGCCTGGTCGTTAAGAAACAATTAGGGTATAACGATTGATATATTAACACTATGTTGCAAGCGTTTATAGATAACTATATCAGTCCTCATTTGTCACCATAGTAATTAAAAAACAATTCATATGAAAAATAATTATACAGGTATAAAGTTAACCATTAAGCGCACGTTCCAAAGAAAGGTCAGGTCACAACTGGCGAGCATGTATGAAAACAAATATAAAAGTAGAAAAAGCTGAAGGTGTATGTCAGGATTGTAAAAAGTGGAAAAATGTGGCTCTGCCTACCCCAATGGGATAGATTTTGACTATCGACTATGACGATATATAAAAACCATTGACTGTTCCTATGCAATCTTGCTTGTTCTTTTTTTACACACAAGGTGATTATAACATAAAAATTTTAAAAAAAAGGGGAAGAATAGTTTAAGAGAGGGTGTGAAGTGTAGATTATAAAGTAAAATGAAAACAGAAACATGCCAGTAGCTACATATATACACACACATACATAGGCACATACATACATATATACATACATACATTAATATATTCGTAGGTTAGATATAGGTATACATACTAAATTATGGAATAAATAAAAATTCTTGAATTCTTTTTCTGAAGATGTTTAGACTGTTACTACTGCGAATGGCATGAGTTCCAAAGACGAACAGCTTGCACCCTGAAGCATCCGTCATAGCTAGCTGCTATGACGGACGAACAGTGTGCAGGAGTATGAAGCAGAAGAGAGGAAGAAACACGACAGGGTTTGCCCCTAGGTACAAGATATTCAAAACGTTCCCGCAGATATGATGGAGAATTAGGATTATAAAGTAGACAAGAGATAGGATGTGAGTGTTACGGCGCTGCCGAATAGGGAGCCAGTTCAGTCTTTTTCGAAATTAACTAACATGATCGTATTTACGAAGGCCAAATACGAAGCGAATCCCCAAATTCGTAAGCGTTTCAGTTTGATCGTCAGTTGCTAGCCTATGCTAATCTCTTCTACTCTCAATATTAGACTATTCTAATATTGAGAGTAGAAGAGATTACGCAATGGTAACTTTAGTCTGAATAGGTAGGAATTTCTGGAGAAGTTTGAGAGATTGAAATGAGCAAGGTATACTGCTCATTTCAATGCTTACCTTCGCAATGTGAACATCCCAGGCAAACTTGGAGTCGATGTGCACTCCTAAATTTCTTGCACTCTTGGAAGAGTCAATGGCCACATACTCATATGTTACGGGAGGTAGAGAATCGTGATCCCGGAGGCCGAGCATATATCTGCCACCGACAATGAGTGCTAGAGATTTTCTTAGGTTGACAATAATCCAAATATCGATAGTCTAGTGGCATACGTAACGGACTGCTGAGACGAGGTCTCGAGTTCGATCCCAAGTTGCCCTGCACACACACCTCTGACTTTTCGTAGTTATGTGTGCATTAAAAATAGAAAAAATCGCACGCTTAATAATGTGCACGGTAGATGGCAATAGGCTCGCCCCCACATTGGAACCTTAACATAACTGGCGAATCGTGGGTGTGTAATACACCTCTGCCTACACCTTCGGGGATACAGGCGTGAAGTTATGTTATGTTAATAATGCAAAAGATTTAGCCCAAGCATTAATGTTCTCAAGGTCATTATTGATGGCAACTACAGCTCCAGCTAGTTCATCGGCTTTGAAATGTCGATATAGCTGCAATGAGTCTGCGTAGAGATTTTAAGCCTTCTTGCTTCTATCTAGTAACAGCACTGATTATGTAAAATACAAATCGAATCTGCAAACAAATATTGCATAATTCTCACAAAAGAAACTAGGCTTGAAAAAACAACAGTTGGATAAACAAACTAAATTGAGTTTCAGTAGAAACATTACTAATGGCATAATATATCTGCCCCAGTTAATTTTACTAGTGCATACTACTAGAAACTGATTGAAACAACTCTTTGTTTGTAAACTGTATAGGTTGTAATGTTATCTTAATACCGACTTAGGAATACTGGGCTTTTCTGGGCTAAGATGAGTTAAAACATAGACTATTTCAACCTATACAAGGATAGATTATTATTATAAAGGATAGAGAAGTATATTTATCTAATACTTGAGGCATGAAAAAAGTATTTGATGAGTCAAACTGGAGGCTACCATTCTGGAATTGTCAACATCTAAAAGGCCGAGTTTGCACCGCGAGTGGAACGGACTCTTTTTTTTTGGGATTAATCCAACCGCATTCCCAAAACTTTAACCCCACCACCAGGATTAACAGTAGGGAAGGCGCAGAGAAAATTAAACTGTCTTGGAACCCGCTACGTAATTAATTAGAAGTAAATTGGAGGAGTTAGAAATACAACAAATCCACTTGCCTCCTTAACATACGTGATGCAATAGACACAACAAGGCAAACTACCTATTGAGCCGTGTGCTTGTCTGCCACCTTAGTGGTATAAAAAAAAATTGAAGTGATAAGCACAACGGAATAAATATTATGGGTCTTAAGTGAGCCTAAATGCACAGAAATTTACACCAGTTGATACGAGATCCGCATAGTATAGCGCTCCACTTGTCATCCGTACCATACATCATAACAGTACGTTCATTTTGCCAAAGTAGTTAGTATATGATGGGCAGTTTGGTCATATTTAGAATAAGGGGTTGAACACTGACAAGAGCGGTGATTCGATTAGCTTAAATGAATGCAGCTTGCTCTTAAAGTTGCCATGAGCAGTAAGAAATTGAGCGAACGTTGACAGTGACCTCAACCCATGTCATCTCCAGTCGCTGACGAACATCTGGAAAAAACTGGTAAGGATGGCGCCTCTTAATTAATAGATTCCAACGATGTTGCCAATCATCTATAAGGACTTGTATGTATATGTTTCTGCTGGGTGAACATTTTAACGATTCTAAAGCGATCTCTTGCTGCCAAAAAGGTACATTATGTACATTAACGGAATATGATAAACTAGTGAAAGTCGAGTTCAATGGCGTGTAAATTGAGTCTGTACGGAGTCCTCGGTTTCCACTCGCAGTGGAAACCAGACGTGACTTTCATTCCTGAAACACCATCATTAGGTTACGATCAGGCTAGGTGAAGGCATATTGACGGGCATACAAATATTATAAACAACAAACATAAGAAAAACCGGGCAAGTGCGAGTCGGACTCGCGCACGAAGGGTTCCGTACCATTATCTATACAATGGTAGATCCCCTTAATTTGTTTTATTTCAATTTAATTATTTATTTTTGATGTGAATATACAACTAAATATTCTGTGCCCCCTTAAATATTTATGTTAATCTATTTTTAGTATTTGTTTTTATTTGTTGATATAGCAGCATCAAAAATACATCATCTGTGAAAATTTCAACTGCCCAGCTATCACGGTTCATGAGATACAGCCCGGTTAACGCTGTTATTAATATTAAGCAAAAATGCCAAAAGTCAGGTTTCTTGTATGGGAGCCCCCTTAAATATTTATTTTATTTTGTTTCTAGTATTTGTTGTTATACGGCAACAGAAATACATTAACCGACTCCAAAAAAGGAGGGTTCTTTTTAGGCGTTTACTACTTTTTGAAATTCATGGACAATGCCATCGTGGGTTATCCATAAATTATAATAATAATAATAATAATAATAATTTATTGTTCAGTAACTTAGATCTAGTTTACAAAACCTCTGACTCCCAAACTAGTGTGAACTGTATCTTGGGAGTCAGATTCGATTCGATTATAATATCGGCTTCTTTTACCTAGCAATTACATGGGCCGACATGCACAGATGCAATTGGGGCTTTTTAGAGTTAACTCTTAGAGACTTAGAGCCCGTCAGAAAGTAGCCCGATAACAAAATTATTATGAGCTTGATCCTCGAGGTTATACTCATATGGTCAAACTATTTTGCTAACTGCCGCTTACGTACATATGGCTGTGTTCCTAAGAAACTGAGCATCTCTGGCTGTTTTGTATTGGTATTGACTGGCACCATTGTACTTTGAGTTCTACGAATATAACAAACAATACATTACGTAGGTATTGCAATTCTTATTAAGGAATAGGGTGGTTGGCTGTCGAGTCAAATCAGTTGATTTTTAATAACTATCAAAACAGTAAATAAAAACATACATATACTCACGCCTTTTTCCCGGGTAGGCAGAGACAACAGCCCGCTATCTGCTTCTGTCCTTACATACTTCACGAGCTTCCTTCACTGTCATTAAACCTTTCATGCAAGCCCGCCGGTTTCGAGTGTTTTTGACCTGCCCTTTTTTCAGTATCTCATTAATTTGATCAGTGTATGTCCTGCGAGGTCGACCCCGGCATAAATAAAAAATCAACAGATAAATACTCTAGGAAAATAAGGCTTTTTTTTTTTTTACGTGCGGAAATCCCTTCGGATACCCCCCCGCCGGCCAGCGGGGGTGGTTATGTCGTGTCTCGACTAAAACCGCACGGTGCCCTCCCCAAGTGTCCGTTGCGGGCACCCCGGGTAAGCCCTCGAAAGGATAACCCCAGGGTTGCCGGCGGACTTTGGCCGCCACTGCGGCCACGCCTGGTGGGGTCGGGTTTAGCTTAACTAACTTGTGTAATGGGTTCTAGAATGCAGATAAATATACTCAGATATGTACATTTAAAAAAATACATATATATATATATGTATATATATACGCTGATGGTTATCGTTTATTGGTCAAATCTCCAGTTCTAATTAACCTATTGCAATCAAATATACGGCAGATTTTAAAAGTCTGATCAAGACCTTTCTAATAGAATAATTCTAGAATTCTAATTATAGAATAATTTCTAATAGATCCATGGCGAACAAACAGACCAACGGATAAGAATTTCAAAATAAAAAAATTGTTTTCAGAATTGTTAATTTAACATAACCAAGTTTTTTTTTAATATCCCCAATGTAGAGACACAACTAATTTACAATTTTATAATGGCGTCTGCTCCCCAAACCGTCTTTGCAAGATGGACTACATAGTGCCAAGGTCTAACGTCTATCGAGATCTACATAAACATAAACATAACTTCACGCCTGTATCCCCGAAGGGGTAAGCAGAGGTGTATTACACACCTACGATTCGCCAGTTTTGTTTAGGTCCCAATGTAATAGGGGGCGAGCCTATTGCCCTCCACCGGGCACATTACTAAGCGAGCGATAATCAACATTTTTAATACACACATAACTACGAAAAGTCAGAGATGTGTGCCCGGGGCGACTGGGGATCGAACTTGAGACCTCGTCTTGGCAGTCTATTATGCACACCACTGGGCTATCGCTATATAATGGTAAGAATAGTATCCAATTTTTTGCACTCAAAAGTAGCTGAAACCGACGGCCTTGTATGCAAGGTTTAATGACACTAGAGAGAGCTCATGTGAGGGGCGCGTGGCTAATTGTTCAAGAATTCCATAAAAATATTTTTGTGTTCAGAATTGTTCATTTAACATAACCAAGTTTTTTTTTAATATCCCCAGTGTACAGACACACCTATTTTACAATTTTGTAATAGTAATGTCAATAGAAAACACCCAGACCAAGCCAAATATACGTATTAATGCATACAAATATTTGCACTGAGCGGGAATCAAACCAACGGCCTTTGACTTAGCTGTTGAGCGCTTTGCCGCTACGCCAGAGAGGTCATCGAAACATCAGCTAATCTTGAACTTTAGAGCCCGGGGTCCACTACCTCCTACTCCGCGTTCTGTAATTTGGCTTGATTTGACTTTTACGGGAGCAACTGCCGTCTGACCCCCAAACATCGAGAAGAACCTAGTCTGTCAATCAGGAAGTGTACCAGGTTGGCTTAATTCCACCCTTTTTTTTTACGTGCGGACATCTCTTCGGATACCCCCCCGCCGGCCAGCGGGGGTGGATATGTCGTGTATCGACTATATAAAACCGCACGGTGTCCCAAGTGTCCGTTGCCGGGCACCCCGGGAAAGCCCTCGAAAGAATAACCACAGGGTTGCCGGCGGACTTTGGCCGCCACCGCCTCGCCTAGTGGGGTCGGGTTTTATCCCGCTTCGGTGAGTTGGCAGGCGTGTGTAGGGCACACACGACACGCCTCCGCCACGGCCTGCTTCTGTAAGGACGGCGAGTCGGCCAACTGCCGTCCACAGGCCCCGATCATGGAGGTCGGTAGTCCCGGGCGTAGATGAGTCTGCGGCGTCCCCATGGTCCCTCTCCTACCACTCCTTCATAATCGGTCTCACCGCCGCAATGGTGGATTCCCCCCACCTTGGATGCTCAAGTCGCACCCTCCATGTCTCCATGAGTTCCTGGCGGAGCAGGAACCGCTGAGCCCTGATTTCTCGGGGCTCCGGCCTATGGCCCCGCTCCAACGCCTCCTTGCGCCACTGGTACAGCAGCGCAAGGGCTCTCGCTTCCAGGTCCCATGGAGGGGTCCCGGCTAGGAGACATGCCGCCTCGACAGAGATCGTGCGGTACCCCCTGATGACTCTGACCGCCATGGCTTTTAACGGGCTGTTTAGGACAGCCACGTTGCGGGCCGCCAGAGTCTCCGCCAATACGGGGGCCCCGTACAGGGCCATGCTCCACACAATCCCCAGGTACAGTCTCCTAGGGGTGTGTGTTGGGTAACCTCCTCGAGTGTCGCTCCGATTCCGATCCCGCTGCAGTCAGGGGGGAACGGAATCGGAGCGGCCGGTACACCCTGGGCGGCGGTCAATGGCTTCCCCTTCACCCCTTCATAGGGTTGGCATTGATCGTCGGCCAATACCCAACGTGGCGGGAACACATCGCTCTCCGTAGTCCTCTGCTTTCAGAGGAGACAGGATGAGCGATGCTGTTAGTGGTGAGATGGCCCAGGGTCAGCCGGGGTGCGAGGGATATGCTCTATGGGTAACCTTACACCCCGGCGTCTGAAGACCCGAGACGGCGTGCGGTTTTAGTCGGTGCAAGCCCGACATAACCGCCCCCGCTGGCCGGCGGGGGGGTATCCGAAGGGATTACCGCACGATAAAAAAAAAAAAAAAAAAAAAAGGTACAGTCTCCTAGTGGGGCGTTGGGTCCCTTAACGTTGGGCATCAGCCGCGGTAGCGCGGCCGCAGCCCCCCTCAGTTTCGGGACCAGACTTCGGAGATGAGGTCCGAAGTCCCATCGGCTATCGAGTACGAGCCCAAGGTACTTCATCGTGGGCTCGATGCCGATGCTTACGCCCCCTACGGTTATGCTGGTTCCCGCAGGTGGCCCCCTCCGAGGCCCGTGAAAACACATAGCCTCGATCCCAAACACCCTTACGTAACAATTCATTGTAGCCAAATAAAGTATTATAACCAACGTAAGTTTTGATTTCAATGTCTATACAACCCTTTAATATACGGATTGGAATAAATATTGATATATAATCGCGAATGTTATTTCGGTGTCAAGAGTCTTCAAAGCCGACCTTTGCTAGTTCGAGGTCATCAATCCATGGAATATTCCAGTGATGGTCTGTTTACTCTGGTCTCAAAGTAAGTAAAAAGTAGGTAGGTATTCTGGTATAGGGATGTTGCGCAAGTAAACATTCGTTTTATTATTATAAAATTGTAAATTAGCCTGCTGTGTCTATACATTGGAGATATGTAGAAAAAAAAAGTTAGGTCTCGGTTATGTTAAATAAACGATTCAAAACCAAAAAATATATTTTTGGAATTTAAGTCTGTTTATTCGCGATGGTTGTAAAAATTACTAAACGGTTTTTGATGCGGTTTTTTTCTTATTGTGTAGGCGGCTTGCCTTCGGCATATTACATAACTGCCAGCCAAGTAGTGGTCTTTCGCGATAACATCTCAACATCTCTTCCTTTCCTTCCACTTTCCACTCTGCAGGTAACCATACGCTATGTTAGTGTCACCTCTGGTCTCTTACTGTCTTTACTAGCGTCGGTAGCTTAGTGGTTAAGGAGTCAGCCTTACGATTGAGAGGTCCTGAGTTCGAATCCTGGCCATACGCTATCGACGTGAACCCACTTCTAATACAAGCAATTTAGCTTAGCTGTAGGGGTTAGGGGGAATTTGGGAGTAATACTCACTAGTAATTTCGGATACTAATATTAGTTCCCTATTGGGACGCATAATATTTTATGTAATAATTTTTTATGGCATACTTTCATTTCTCCTAAACATGAAAACTTGTGGTAAACATGAAAACATGAGAACTTCTACTGATGGTAGAAATTTGATGACACAAATTTGTCACAAAATTCGGCCGGGTGGGTACCACCGTGCACGATTGCGAAAAATCCTCCATAGTTATCCAATTTCGTTTGATTGCGTTCAGGGGTCAGCAAGTGCATAGCCGGGCAGGGGGATTGTGGTCGCAGCACTAGTGGGACCGGTGGAAGTCACGCGGTGCTGCGACGACAATTCCTTCTGATGAGGCCGTCAAGCTGAGTGCCACCATTGTTAACATGGTACGTGTATGCAATGGTGACCCTCATTCCTGAGACTTTACCTTCAGCTTACCATCAGGCGAGATGAAGTCAAATTGACGTGTCCTAAATATAAAAAAAAAACTTATAATATGCTAAAGTATAAAATTATAAACGCATGACGATATTTAAGATAATGTCCATCGACATAACACTGCTGAGGACTTGACGGAGCCCCGTTCAGCGGGGGCGTATTTCTGAATTGTTACAAAAAAATAATTAATAACCTAATCTATCCGAGACGGACTTTTAGTCAACAGTCATTCACAGCACATTGTTGAGTTTTACCCTACCCTAATACATAGCGCTTTACTTGGCTATTTTTAGTTTATTATACTGAATATTTTATTATATTTATGTCAAAACAAAACAATGAAGTTCATTCATTTGTAAGTAAGTATCCTAGTAGTAAATTAATAGCAGTGGGTGCTCCAGACGGCTCAGCGGCGAATCGTTCTGGAATATTCAATTTATCTGGAGAAATTAATGTACCATCAATCAATACCCAGCATGTTTTCGTATCCCTTTTTAATTGAAATGTTGACAAACATTCTGTGCGTTCTGCGAGGATACTGTTCGTTTGTTTACGTTGTGTTGCTACCGAGTAAAATATATTTGTAAGGCTCCCATTGGAATAATCATGGTACGATAGTCATTCCATAATTTGAACTGTACCACTTTTAAATTGTAAGGCAGCAGTACATGTTTAGGGGGGGGGGGGATGGGGTTTTACGGGTTTCACCAAGATCTTTGGAGCCCAAGGCAACCTCACCTGCAAGCTGGTAAACTTACTGATTGACGGACAAGGCTCTGGCACAGGCTTTACTCTCGGGGTCGGGAGATCAGATGGCAGTCGCTCACACAAAAGCCAAATACGCTAAATCAAGAGAAAGAGCGGACCACTGGCTACTAAGTATAAGCTTTAGATGCCACTGGGACTAATGTAATGATGATAACGCGACAATGTAACAAAGATAAAAAGTAGCGCTCTACGTCATCTACAAGTATGCTGTTTAAAATGCTAGCAAGTAGCAACGAATAAATGCAATTGTTGTCATATAAAACCAATGTCAGGCTAGTTAACATCGCTATCCAGGGCTGTAGGTCCTCTGGCACGGAGTCAAGTGGCTACACGTGTTCACTTCTGTACAAAAGACACGTGGATGACATCGATACTCATTAATTGTTTATTGATGAGTTTTAATTTGAAATAATTACTTTTCGTTAAAGTACAACGCAGTCATATCAAACGTAGCTACTCCTAATTTACCACAGCATTTTTCTTATGCATCCTGGCGTCAGTCCCGGTTGCCTGCAAAAATTCTAAGTATTTTAAGGCCGCTTTCCACATCAATTCGTGCATCCGAAGTTTTTTTTTGTTTTATATATTTAGTACACGTCAATTTGTCTTCATCTCGCCTGATGGTAAGCTGAAGGTAAAGTCTCAGGAAAGAGGGTCACCATTACATACACGTACCATGTTAACAATGGTGGCACTCAGCTTGACGGCCTCATCAGAAGAGGATTGTCGTCGCAGCACCGCGTGACACCCACCGGTTCCACTAGTGCTGCGACCACAATCCCCCTGCCCGGCTATGCACTTGCTGACCCCTGAACGCAATCAAACCGAAATAGGATTACTATGGAGGCACGGTGGTACCTACCCGGCCGAAATATGTGACAAATTTGTGTCATCAAATTTCTACCACCAGTAGTTCTCACTTCGGAGTCCAGTGCCCGGCCTTCCAGCTTTTACTCCACCATTTCACACGGTCTTGGGCATCCATGGTAACGAGACCATTGGCACGCATATCCTTTACTACGGCGTCAAGCGGCGCTTCTTGGGTCACCCCTTCTACCATTTTATCTAGAAAATAAAGAAAAAGTTACAGAATGTTTTGTTTAAGACAAACTTCAAATAGCTTGCAGTAAATATTTTGTTGAAGTGTCTTTATCCCTTAAACAAATGCCAGCCTGTGAGCATTTTTTTTTTTTAAATCTCTTTGGTTTTGGGGTAAATGGGGGTCTGTAGTTTCATATTTTTTAATAAAATTATAGAAAAATGCAGGGGATGGGGTAGTTTTTCTGGTGGTAAATAATTTACCATTATCCGTTAAGAGAAAAATATTTAACAGGCTGGTGGTAAAATAGTCACCATTGTCCGTTCCGGTCTACTTATTGTTTCTAGACTAGTAACGTTCTCTTGCGTTTCTTTTATATTTTAGGAACTAAGTAAAAAAAATGTTTTAAGCAAAGTTGTTTTATTAAAATTAGCATTTACGTCAATGTTACGTCCAGTTCTCAAATACTGAGAAAAGACTTAAAAGAAAATTTCACTTCTTTCACTATATTAGTGCTCCAGTGCTCGATTTATTATATACCTACTTAGCTATACATACTTATTTATATGATTAATAAAAAATTGTGTATTGAAACTCTAACTTTACAAACAAACATTTTCTATATAGGTATATCCGAGTTTTGTCAATACGTGAACGGATAGTGGTAAATAATTTACCACTTATTTTACATATCAAAAATCGCATAAATAACTGGTTGCGGGTACTACTAACAAGTAACACTAGACAAAACATCTAATAGTTTATGAATTTGAATCGGAAAAGTACTTAACAGTTTTTTTTTTCAACAAACTTTACAATATTCTTCAAAGAGGCGCGAAAAACTTGTAATTTTGATAAAAAAAACGGTATGTCAACTTTGACATCACTTTTCAGTGTCAAAAGTGATGGTTGACAGGATTACAAATGTCATGTATGATGAAGGAAGTAATGCATAAAATAAATTAGTGATGTAGAAGTGTATATTGTTGCCATAGCGAATTATAGGTTCCTTTTTCTAGAAAAACTCAAGTGGTAATATATTTACCTTTGTACGAATAAGGGTTATTCGATGGATAGGTCGAAATATTCGGTGCTTATTTTTAGCAAGGTACAAATAATATTCCGTGCAATATTTTGAGGCAATTGGAAGTGGATATTTATGTTTAGTAATGGGCACAGTATTTATCATTCTATTTAGTCAATGTAACGCGATCTTAACAGAAGTGTTTTTGCCATCACACTGCTCATTAATTGAACTGTTTTTGTTATCGTTTCAGTAAATTATCATAATAAGCATGGGTGCATTTTTAAAGTACCTACTAAGAAATCGTAACGAGCCGAAAACTGCACATTGAATATTTAAAATTAAAAAAATATATGTGTTTTAGGAGAGATACCGATGCCGAAAATGTGTTTTTTTTTTCTGTTTGTCTGTAGGTTATTATCGATGTTCGATTTGATTTGATTATAATTTTATTATTATAAGGCAGATCACGAAATTTTGCAGTTCGGTAGAACTCGGATATGATCAACAGCCGGACTATGAATCACCACGCTATAGCTAAGAAGTGATTAGCAAGACATATAAAATCTCGAAACTGTACAGAGTTACCTATGTATAAAATATAAGAGACTCATTAACAATTCACAATTAATATCATCACGTTATTATATTAAAGAGCCGAGTAGAATTTATTTCAATGTTTGATCTAAACCTCACAACTATCAGTAATGAGTAATTGAAAATATAACGTTGAAATAACTTAAAACATGTTGGGATCGAAACCTGCCGATGTAAACAGTAGTCTACTCATCAAATTACCCTAAATATGTCTATGAATTTAAAATTTATTTACTAATTCACCTTTCCAACAAAAAAAAAAACAAATCTAAATCGGTTCAACCGTTCGGGAGCTACGATGACATAGAAAGACATAGGTACACACAGATACGTAGGTACATGTTTTAATTGTATCATTGCATTTCTACATAGAATTTATCTGAATGTATATTTTTTATTTTCTTTTGCAGTGGTACTTCCAGTCTTCTCGTATGGCACGGCAATTGGCTGGATCTCCCCCATGGGTCCGAAGCTTATGTCCGAGGATACTCCAGCTGCAGAGCCCGTGCACGAAGACACGATATCCTGGATGGCTTCAGTCGTGTACATAGTCGGAACACCAACTGTGTTCCTATTTGGTTACGTCGTTGACAACTTTGGACGGAAGAAAGCTCTGATGTTGACGTCTTTTGCAATGACTGTGAGTTTTACACTGCTACTAGCTGATGCCCGCAGCTCCGCCCGCGCGGAGGCCGGTTATCGTTTTTTGGGCATATCCCCGGTTCTGCTAAACCAATTGTAATCAAACACACGGTAGATTGTAAGTCTGACTTTAAGAAGACCTTTCTACTAGATAAAACCGCATCATAATCCGTTCAGTAGTTTTTGCGTTCATTGCGAACAAACAGACACAACTAATTTACAATTGTATAATAGTACTGGCTCATGCCCGCGGCTCCGGCTCCGCGCGGATGTTGGTTATCGTTTTTTCCTCTGTTGACCTCTAATAGAAACCGCATCAAAATCCGTTCAGTTATTTTTGCTTCCATCGCGAACAAACAGATAAACAGACAAGAATTCCAAAACTATTTTTGTGTTCAGAATCGTTAATTTGTCATCACCCAAGTATTTAAAAAAAAACTTGTTTGTTTCTCTGTCAGCGTCAGCATCAGCGTCTAATAAGTACTGTGAGGAGTCATCCCAGAGATGAGAACAGTATTCCAGTAACAGTACAGTACAGTAACAGTACGCAGGGGCGAATCTGTGTCTTATACAAAAGCAGCGGCTCCGGCGTGAAAACCCGTCTCACCTTGTTCAGAACTCCCGAGTTTTCTTGAAGTTGTTATAATGACGCTCTCGATGTAGTTCTTATTGTTCAGTTTGCAGTGAACGTCCATTCCGAGCATGTTAATGTTGTCCTGTAGTGTGTAGCGGTGTGTTCTAAACATTGAGGAGAGGAAGGAAGGAAGGAAGATACCTTGGCTGAAAACGTACATGCCTGTGTTTTCTTGGCATTGAACTCTACCAAGTTCTCTAATCCCCATTGGGAAATGCGAGTCAGACCCGTTCGAGCTCAGTGACAAGTTACTGTCTGTTTTCTTCAATATCGGTCCGCTTTACATACATCTGCATTACATAACATTACCTAGAGACAAACTAGAAAAACAAAAAAGAGCTTCCTCTTTTCATCTTAGAACTATGTTTGTTTTAAACTCTAAAGTACAAACCATTACTTTGCTACCTAAAAGTAGATACATGTAGGGCAAGACACTTGTAGACAATGTTGTAGACAAGTAAATATTTGAGTTTACCGTTACCACCGGTTCTGGTTATCGCTTGCAGTCGAAGAACGGACAACAAAATCAATCATTCCTTGTTAATTTTGTTAACACGGAAAGTGTGAATGCAACAAGTTTAAGGTTTCATTCACACGAGGGCCTTTTATTTTTGACCAGTGACCAATTGGATAGTAGAAATTCGACTAAATTATTCTCTTCCGTATAAGTTATAGGTAACCATGTCAAATCTCACACTCCTACGTGCGAGTAATATTCCTAAAAAGAGATTTAAAGTTTTCGCTTCACTTATTTATATCTAACTAGCTGTGCCCGCGACTTCATCCGCGGGGATTTAGATATTAATAAAAAAAAAAAAAAAATACGATTGATCAAAGAGGCAGAAAGACAGACAGACTTTCTTTTAGAATTTATAAAATAGCTTTTTGTTATATGTATCCCCATACATTTACATGATGCATTTATTAAGAAAGCGAGAGCCCTTGCAGCCCTATACAGGTGGCGAAAGAAGCCGCTCTCCGCCAGGCAGTCCTGGTGGAGTGGAAGGAACAACTTGGGCAACCAAGCGCAGGGTATGCCAAACCTTGTAGAAGGCGGTAAGACCCGTCATGGAGATTTAGCTCAAGAGGCGACACAGAAAGAACTCTCCCGACCCACCAAGTCCGCAACATGCGCGACACACTACCTAAATGCCGGAGGTCGCTCAACGACCTCCGTCCTCCATGACCACAGGCCTGGGGGTGACAGGGGATGCCGCCTATTACCCCAGCAGAAGTAGGCCGGGGGGACGGTGCGACGCACGCCTTACCTATCCGGGGCAATCGTGGTTCCCTCAACTGAGGGGGCCATCTACAAGCCGTATATGGCCTATGGTCAGGGGAATTGCCTTGTCCAACATAACCACCCCTGCTGGCCAGTGGCAGGGAGGGGGAGGCTCATTAAAATGAATAATGTACCTACTATCTATATCCTTAGTGTTGCTTCAGTCTTATGGAGAGATATTGACAGGCCTTGTATTATTGACTGAAAACAAATTAAATAATACTATGTTACAAAAGGTTTGATGTTTTAAAATTACGATGATATGTACTTAAGTGTGGTATTTTGCGAGTAAGAACTCGAGACAATATGATACATTAGCTTATTATGATCTTTTGTGAACATGATTTTGCGAAACAAGTGTCTTTCATGAAAAAAGAGCGTCTATTTTTAGGAATGACACCTTGAAAGATTCTTTTATATATGGTATATGTTATATGTATGATGCGTATTGAAGTAGGCTGGTGACCTCAACACTTTACGAGAATAATTTTTAACAAAAAGTTACCCGAGTGAAACTCGATCGCCCAGGTACTACTTTATATCTCATGTGATAAAATATTTTCAGTTATGTTGGGGCCTAAAGCTGTACTCAACCGAAACATGGGCATTGATAACAGCTAGAGCGATCGTCGGGGTTGGCGTCAGCGGCTCGTATGTCGTCACACCTTTATACATCAAAGAAATCAGCGAAGACTCTATAAGAGGAATACTAGGCAGCTTGGTCGTCCTATCGCAGAACTTGGGCAACTTAATGGCTTATGTCTTGGGAGAGTACCTAAGTTACAATGCTATGCTATGGGCCTGTTTAGCGGTTCCGATTTTACATTTGGTTCTCTTCACCACAATGCCTGAAACGCCGTCGTACTTGCTAAAGTGCGGCAAGGTGGAGGTAAGAAAGATTTTGAAACGACTGTTTACATAGATTTAAATATATCAACAGGTAGATATGAAATTTCACGCCTGAAGGTTATTTCCTAAGGGAAGAACTGTTGTATGTTAGCCGTACAGTTTCAAAGTAAGAAGCTCGAAACTTCCAATAGCTTCCGTTTAGAAATAAATATAGGTAGCTACACGTATAAGTATGGGCGTAGGGTGAATGATGGGTGACTTCGAAGGTTAAAAGTTGAAGGTGAAAATTTTAAGGATGAAAGGCGTCTTCTGAAAGAAAATTAATAAGATGAAAAATGGCTAATTGCTTAGAGGCAAACAGCATCGGTCTACCCTACCCTCGTCTTGACTCATTTCTGACGCACGTCACCACTGCTGCTGTTTGCGTTCTTGTTTTAAACTCTATTACGTTCACGACACTATCAGACTACACTCGACATCGAAAAACATAGTAAATATCTCGTATATAATATTAATAGAGAATAATATTATGTAATCTGTGATAATAGTAAGCTTGCTACTATTTTAGAATATGCCTTACAGATATAAAAATAATGTTCCCGTTGGTAACCAGGAAGCTCGTGATGCCCTGGCTTGGCTGCGATGTAAGGACAGCACTGAGCCCGCTGTAGACTGCGAACTGCAGAAATTGCTTCTTGAATTGGAGCAGAGCAAGTCTGGACAATTCATCAATGCTCTGAAAACGTTGAGTGAGTATATGCAGTGTTAACTTTTATATTATTTCCCGTTATACGTTATCTTGCAGTAATTTGCGTTAAACATTAATAATATAGATAATATTTATATTAAATCCCTGTTATCAAACTGAAAATTAATTCCCTAACCGTAACTGTAATTGCATTTAGCCAACTGCTTAATCGTTTTTTGATTGGATCTTCCTAGTCATATTGCTGAGCATTAGTTCAATTTCATTTTTCAAAAGTTTATTTTCATTGAGTCTAGAACCCATATTACAAGCTGGTTAAGCTATTTTGGGTCTAAATAGCGTGTCTATAATTATTTATTTATTCATTCTACAATTCTTATCTGTATAATTTTATAGGAAATAGCTGAACAGAAAAGCAAGTAGGTAATTTAGAGTGCATTAAAATTATATCGATGCTATATTTACGAGTTTAATGCTAGCGCTTTTAAAGAGTTCATTGGCACTCATTTCGCTGAACAACAGGTCTTGTTCAAGAAATCATTGCAGTGCACTTGCGTACCACGCAATCACAACACATTGCTAACATCAGGTGATGGTAAATAAAACATACCTAAATATAATGTTTCAGTTATGAATACTTACAATGTATATATATATATATATATATACATACAAACTTAAAACAAGGTCGTGTTATATCGTTTATAACTCGAGAACAGGTGAACCGATTTTCATCAATGTAGTTTTTAAATTTGTCTCCGCCTATACTATGCCATTATTTGTTTTATTTGCAGAAAGCCATACGGTTACCCCACCGCCGGCCAGTGGGGGTAGTTATGTCGGACTCGAACCGATCAAAACCGCACGCCGTCTCGCGTCTCTAATGCCGGAGTGTAAGGTGGCCTAATAAGTCAATGCCCTCGCACCCCGGCTGACCCTGGGCCATTTACGGCTTTGAGATGGCAACCTAGGGCCACTGTGCCTTTACTAGTAATTAGGATAATTAAACATATAAGACACTTATGAAATACATTCAGCTGATAAGGTTAACCAACAAAACTTGATTCTAACGCGGAACGTAGATTGCCGATGGCAATCTGTCAATCAATAAATCTTTGAGCATCTATCATTACTCTATACGAACTACGTTCTTTGCACACGTATTACAATAATGGTAACGTATTGTGAGGAGATTCATCTCTTTGGAGCTCTAACCACCGGCAGCTGGATCCTCTGTACCCATTGTCGGTGCTGCTTTTTGTATCTTTAGTCAAATTTCCCCACTGAACCGATTTGCAACCCACGAACCGGGCGGCTTGGGTGCGAAAATCTGCACCTGGTACCGTCCTGAGTGTGACCATAGGTAGCTTTACTGACTGTGGTGGGTATAACTTGTCGTTATACCCACCAAACTCAGTAGAGCCTTCTCCTATAATCTCCTGCGAAAGGGTATCTTTAGATCACCAAGCTAGGAGATGGAGTCCATCACACACCCCTTTATGGGTTGAACGGGATATTGTACGGGCATTTCTGGCGGTTACTCATTTTCGATACAAAATAGGTTGTTTTATTGTAATTAGAACCCTACAGAACCACACGACTTCCCCGCGATATATGGTATGCGGAAGCTACTCACATTACTTCCTGACAAAACAAAATTTGCATTATATGTAGCACGAAATGTTTCGTACAAATGTATACGATCCTAGTGCATCGCTAGCATCTTTTCTGAATTGGCTGCTACACGGCTGAGCGTCTAGATAGTCTACAATATTATATAGCAATATTATACTTATCTATCCTATAGATCCTCCTGCTTGTAGCGACGACGTACGGTAACAATAAGCAAACTCAACTGGCTACTGGTACTTAACGGGACGGTGACCAAACAATCCCGGGCAATGTTTGTTCACGCTAATGCTATATACATGTCTGTGTTTGCCTTGCATATAATCTGGGTTTTCGGGTTAGGATTTGAGTAGGAACGACCGTAACTCAAGATTTAACCGTATTAAGTATTGTCCGCGTAGAATACTGATACCGTTTCCACGACCCACAGGAATCTATACGCTTGATGAAAAATTGGCCGTACTCTCGTACACTCTGCCGGGGTGCCAAATTGCAGCCATATCCATACAACCGTTTTTGCTTGATTGAATAACAAGCAAACAAAACCCCACCAGTGGGAATCGAACCCGCGACCTCTTCTTTTCGAACGCTCTGCCGGTACGCTACAGAGGTAATCAAAATTTAACAGTAGTAAAATTATTTAGTAAGCCTTAATATACAACTTACTTTCGCGTAGTAACACCATATCGTCAACTTTTAAGAAAAGCTCCGTTGCAAAGCCAGCGTCTTCACATCTTAGTATCTATATTCGAAACATGCCAAGACAAAAATAGTTAAAACTCGTTTCTCTGGTCAGTTAACAAGTGCAGCCGGCGCAATAAGTTAGTGTAACAATTCTTATGTACATTCCCACGCGAGTGGGCGGTGGCCACCTTGTCCGTTATGGGACGCTTCCGAACAGAATATTATGGGTTACTGTCACTACTTAGTAACTTGTTAAATCTATACAAATATTATAAATCTGAAGAGTTAGTTTGATTGAACGCAACTACCGTTTCGAATTTTAAATTATTTTTGTGATGCCTATTTATCGAGAAGGCTATAGGCTATATATCATCCCGCTACTATACAGGGGAGCGGAGCAGTAATCATATTTGTTAATAAATCGGGCAAATCTGCGTACATTATTGTAAAACTAATAATTCATAAATGTAGGTAATAAATACTGGCACGTAGGTATGGGTTGAATAGGTGCCACGGGGGATCGAAGCATGTTTTCGAACTTGCTTGCAAGTAGGTAAGTACTGACCTAATGAAAAAGTTGCGAGTTAATTCTAGTGATTCGGATTTCACCAGTAACAATAATTGCGTTCAAATTCAATTGAACTTATAGCTCACGTTTTACTATTCATTAAGTAAATATGGTAACATAGCTAAGTCACAGACTACTAAATAGTTACTACGTAAGTTGCCTGGATGGCGTCAACTCAAGTAAAACAGATCACAGAACAGAGCTATTGTATACCTATCCATTTTAGTTAAACGGTTTTTTCTGGTAGATGCAGCCTTAGTCTTTTGACGCCATGACTCATGACATGAATCTTTTATACCTCTTCGACGGTAGTACTACTGGGAATAGCAGACTTTTTTGTCAATGTGTCGGACAAATTACAGGTAGAGGGGGTGGGTATGCCCGCGGATTGTAATGTCCACTCTTTTTACCCGACTGCGCCAGAAGGAGGGTTTTTTTTTTCGAGAGTATACAAAAAGTATTCAGTAAAATTATTAATAAACAGAAACCCGACTGCCCTGAAAAGGCCGAAACAAGTTTGACAGCAGGCGGGACCCATTTGCAAATCATAAACCGAAAGAAAATTAATTGTTCCCACCTGCTATCAAACTTGTTTCGGTATTTTTACGGTAATGGGGTTTTTTGATTTTTAATTTTTTTTGTACCCATATTCGCAAATAAATGATTGATTGATTGATTGAATTATTAATTAGATAATTAGATATACCTACGCAAACTACTTACCAAGCATTTTGATCGTAGCGTAGACGAATCTAACTAGAGATAGGACTTTTAGCACCACTGTACCATTTGTGCATTTAAGAGACTTATCAAGCAAGAATGAGTTTCTATTCTAAAAATCAGTACGTAACTAAATAAGTAACTGTTCTCCATTTTAGTTACCGACCGGAGCACTTTCCGTGCCTTCCGCATCACCCTGACCATCATTGTCGCTCGGGAGTTGTGTGGATGCCTAGTAGTGCTACACTACGCTTCACACATCTTCAGCAAGGCCAGCGCCGGCGAGTGGGTGCTTACCGCAAACCAGCAGGCCGCTGTGCTAGGCTTAGTGCAAATAGTTGGCTCGTTTACGGCAAGTGGACTAGTGGAAAGGACTGGAAGAAAGGTGAGTAATGACGTCAATTGAGGTGATGGATTTTTTCCTATTTATAAACTCATGTCGTAATTAGAACTAGTGTGGTCTCCTAATGATCGAAATTCGACCGAATCAGGTACAGTCAGTGTCAAAAGAGGAATGATCATTTTCAAATTTAAAGCAATTTTGAAGCAACATGAAACGCTGTTTAACTACTTACGGCTTCATTGAAATATATTTTATAGAAAGCGCTTATTAGGTCTCTTTGGTGGTTGTGCGGGCTGAGAGGACCTAGATGCGCCAATTAACCAATCATAGATTATACTAGCTGATGCTCGCGGCTCCGGCTACACGGAGGTCGGTTATCGTTTTTTGGTCATCCCGGTAACCAATTACTATCAAACATATGGTAGATTTTAAGTCAGACCAAGACATTCCTAAAAGAAAATAGTAGTTTTTGCGTCCATCGCGAACAAACAAATACACAGACAAACTGACAAGAAGTTTTTGCTCGGCAGTACACATGCGTGAACTTACCCGCACTACGGCGAATTTTATTCAAGATGTTTGCCAGTCTCTATACCTACATTGTAAGTAAAATTGCAGCCTCTTCTCGGCATGACTTGCCTCGTGTCCGGTATCGCGATGACGGCTCTGGGCGCGTGGTTCTTCGCCCACGGGGAAGACACATCAGGCTCATCGTGGATCCCCGTCGTGGCGCTTTGCCTCTGCATATACTGTGACGCCGCCGGTTTGCAGCCCGTGCCCTTCGTTATCATGACGGAGATGTTCTCATTTCAGGTAGTAAAAGTGTATATGAACATAATTATTACGTGTTGTAGGTAAGTACAAAGCACTACCAGAAAGTTATAATCGGGTGCAGTGGGTGGGTAGTAGATACTATCAGAGAAAGTATAGGTATAAAAATTAATGGGTGAATATGAATTTAAGGGTAAATGTGGGTTAAAGAGCGAATGGGGATTGCAGACTAAGTTAGGTTAGGTTTATTAAATTTTTTAATAAATAAAGCGTTTTCAAATAAATATCTAAATGAATCAAATAAATAAAATTGATCTAATGATTTTGTAAATTTAGATCTGAAAAAGAGAAGGACGGGAATTAAACCCGCGACCAGTCCCTTACAGGGGGAATGCTCAAACCAACTGAGCTACCTAGACACATCTCAGATATTCGAAATTCGCCGATATATTATATACGTCTCGGGGCGATCTGGTGGTTCTAATGGTTAATAGTGTTAAATGGTTATTAGGGTGAAATGGTTAATAGGGTGAAATGATTATTAGGGTGAAATGGTTAAGATATAATGGATCTAATGGTTACCTACCTAACATGGATTAAATGGATTACTTTCAACTACAAGAACATACTACAGGTACTAATATACTAAGTATTCCAGGTCCGTGGCACAGTGACATCAATAGTGATCGCAATTGCTTGTGGCCTCGTCTCCATAGAACTTCGTGTGTTCCAGCCAATTGCGAGCTCAGTAGGACTTTACTTCGTGTTCTGGCTGTTCGCTGCCGTCTGCTTGGTCAGTACCGTGTACATAGTGCTTGTAGTGCCAGAGACGAAGATGAGGACCCTGGATGAAATCTACGCGGAGATCGGAGGAAAGAGTAGCAAGAGTAATGCAATAGACTGTGAGGCTGACGTTACTAAACTGTAGATCTTGAAGCTTGTAGGTGTAGCTTATTTTGTTCTGTTAGTAGTTTTGTATAGCGAGCTCATGTCGTTTTTGAATTTGTATTTTTTGTATGGGGTTTAGAGGTCTGGCTACATAGGCCTATTGAACCATAGGGTTCGTAAAGTTTGACAGTGTTGCTATCTTCAAATAACTATAAAATTTCATTCATCTGTCTCACTCCAATAGTGACAGAGAGGTGAGATAATTTTCTTCCTATTATAAACGACCTGTTTAGGGAAATTCTTAGCCCTCGTTTATATAGACTATCGTTATATCGTTTAATAGACTACAATAAACATAGTTTTGTTCTTAATTTTTATATATTGTGAAAATAATTTAAAAAAAATAGTCGAGTACAATTTCAACACAACATTCTTTTAATTCTTATAAGAAATTCTATAAGCACTAAAAATAAGCTAAGTCAAGGAATAAATATTTCATATTCACCAAACACCCAATTAAGTTATATTAAAGGTTATATCCCCTCTTTATATTTAAAAAATGAATGAGTGTACTCGCGTAACTACTCAATCAATTTGTATTATAAGTAAGACAGCCGGATGGCTTGCAAGCATCTATCAGGATAAATGCCTGCAGCCAATCGAACTTTTGTAACTTAAGCATTTTTAAGCTGTGGTAGGTTCACGCTCGCCTAGATGCTATTAGAGGCAATATACTTAATGATTTGTCATGTCTGAAATCTGATCTAGATATTATTCATTCATTTTATATTTTGGCACCACCATGAATTTGTATTCTTTAAGTGAATTTAAGCAATTAGTATGCTAACTTTTCCTTTAGATTTAGATCAGAATCAAGTCCCGTCCTAGATGTGCTCTTTTTCCGATTTAAATCTATAATATTGTTCCTATAGATATGTCATTCATATTGACAGTTCTATTGGTTTCACCCAACCAATAGCCTCGAAATCAGAATGAGAACTTGTAATCATAAATGTTTCTGTTAAACTGACAATGCCGTGCTGTGTCGTCAAACCTACATAATTACGTAATTTAGAACATTAGCTATTCGTGGTAAAACTCTTTTTTTTTGGATTAGAATACCTACTAGAAAGATAATCTAGATTTATTACCTTTATTTATTATCTGTACCAAGGCTGTGCCTTGTTAACGAAAATAGATTCTGAAATTCTAACACACAACAGTGAATACAGTGATGCAAGTTGTTGTACTGATTTTAGAACATTGTCAAAAGAGCTATTTGCTAGACACTGGTGTAAAGTTAGCTTTATTTATTATGTAGTTAATGTACGAAAATGATTAGTTAGATATTTTGTCTCTGGTACTGAACTGATGTATTTTTATTTCAAATGTGTATGAATATTTTAGTGTTGTTGAGAAATAGAGAATACTCGTATAGGCAAATAACGCGGCAAATATGATGTATACCTATGCATGCAATACAAATATGAGAGTTCCTAGAATCCGGAAGTAATTTAAAGGGGTAGAGATGTTTATGTAACTCATAAAAAAGCAAAATAACTGGGGGGTATCCGAAGGGATTTCCGCACGAAAAAAAAAAAAAAGGTATGTTATAGTTATTGATGAGATTAGGTTTATTGAAATATATTGATGAAATTGACTGTATCTACCCTTATTGTATCTATGGATAAATGCCAAATAGACGAAGGCTATATATTTTTAGGAACCCAGTGCCATTGTGTTAAATCAGTACCTATGTAGGTACTTGAGTATATAAACTGTGAATTTTTCTTAAGCTGATAGGTATGTTTGATAAGATGTATATTACAGTAAGTTTTGTGTGAGAATGTATGAGAATTTTTGTTAATTAGTAATAAAAATTAGTCATTTCTGTTACAGCATTTTCTTTATCCCCAGATCCTATAATACGCAAGTTCAAATGGGTAGGTATGTACACACGGCCAAGGAGGTAAATATACAAGGTGTTTACCTATCTCCTTAGCCGTAAGTACATGCGGCCGAAGTAATAGCTGTGCAGGTTCACATGTTAATTTGAAAGTGGCTGTGCTCAGATAAGTCTTGCTCGTCCTAATTTTTATTAGAATAATTCTTAATCAATTGTAAAAAAAATCCTTCAAGGTGTTTTATGGTGAAAGGTAATACGAAAAATAAAAAACAAGTTTCACAAGCAATGGAATGTTTACAATTGCGATGATAAGGTTCATACAATATCACGTGTAAGTACATACAAGCCTCATGAAAGACAGTCTTACTTTGTTCAATAATAAACACTATACAATCACGGTGCATAAACTCTCCAAATTTTAAGCCATTCGTTGATATCACAACCTTTATACACTCTCAAAATAGGAATAATAGATTTACGCTCTCAAAATAGGAATACTAGATGGATATCTTTGTCTAACTAAAAAAAAAATAGGCCTTCAATCATAGAGGAATTTCGAGGCACTCGTAGCCATGATCAGTTGACAATTCTGAGTCACTGGACAAATAGTCCAGTAATTTAGTAACTTTCAAACGACCCCCTCTATTTGGTGGCAGTTTTTAAAATTCGTATTTTTATGGGTTTCGTTTTAGTGCTTAGGTGAATTATATTTTAAAATTATTGTTTAGGTACATAAAGAAAGTATGATTATTCATGTTAGTTTACTTATGATTTAAGTAATTGTTTCATCGGATAGATACAAAGACCTTCAAATTAATAAATCTAAATTGCCTTCTTATATAATGTGTACCATTAAAAAATATGATGACATTTGTCATCATATTTTATTTTACCGTGTACTCATTGACAGGAATGCCCGTATAATACAGAAACATATTTATAAGAGAAACAGACGAAATGTGACTGGTTTCAAGTGAAGCCAGATTTACCTTTAATGTTTTGTCTGCTTCTCTTATATGCCTGTGATATATACTGTTTTTGCTGCTAAAATAAATATGCAGTTAAAAAAAAGTTAAAATAAATACTAGTCTGATTTAAATCAAGTAAGCGTTCTCTGCTGCAAAATTGTCTGTAATATATTTCATTAAGGCTAAATGCTATACGCAGTTTGTACAACTTCTTTAAGTACATAAGTATTGCTTGATATTGGAGGATGATGAGTAGCTTAAAGTGAAAATGGACAGGCTCTTTTATGCGTGCCATATAATACACGCACAACAAATGTGAACAAGAATGGAAAACGTGGAAATTCAAGTAGAACATAGGCATAGGCATATCCAAGAATAGCTAACGTAACAGGTGGACACTGAGCAGAAGTAGCTTAATATAGAATGGAATCAGTTTGAGAAGGCTTATACTTAAGAAAAGGTCATGAGGGTAGTTGTCTGTCAAGCTAAAGAATAATAAAGGTTTATCTTGATTACACTTTTAGATTCATGGAATAATTATTATTCAAATTTCAGCAGCAGATTAGTTCTCTTTTAGCTGTATGGCCTGTTTTAAAACGATATCAAGATCGTCGGCTCAAACGTATAAAAGAGTCTAAGAAAATGGCATACGGTAATCTTACAGTTAGGTTGTCATATAATCTGAACAACACACACAAAGCAAGACCACCTTTCGCATTCAGTCCGAAATAACTTTTATACAAAAACACTCGATTATTCTGATAATAATATACATATTACATACATTGTACATAATTAATTTTGTGTTCTAACGTATACAACATTGATAAAAAATGGAAGTTTTTATATAAAAACGACGATCACGATAAATAGAAAATGAGTGTTCTTTTTCTGAAGTTTGTGCTTTTTCCTATAAATAGATACAATTATATAAGATTATACATGACAATATCTACGCACGATTTGTAAATGTGATTACCTACTATAAGTTTATATGTATAAAACTTTTTATATAATAGAAAATAACCAGATGGATACACAATAGTTTAAAGAGCTTATTATTATGTATCATACAATAGTCTAATCATTTTAACTAAGTCCGTACAGTATTCTATTTTATAATAGTTACATTCACAAACCGTGCATAGATTTCTGTTGCCTGTATTTGTTATAGGAAATAATATATTATATCTTAACACGTTAACATACAACTACATAGCTATTCTATTATAAAATCTATAAGTACGTATAGTATAAAAGATTGTTATGTACTTTAGTTTGATTGTTTCATTCACATTTTTGTCCATTGATAGGCTCAGTATCACCAGTACTTTATTTAAGACGAGTTTTGCAAACCTTTATTTTGTGTTATAAGTTTTTTCAGAAAAAAGGTTTAAATTAAGATTTTTCGTAAGAAAGTTTTCATATAAAAGTAACATAACATACCTATTACTTGTATTATATGTATATGTAATTTACTGAATGAAAGAAAGTACTGGTCTCTGAACATTAAAAATACTATGATTAACTGTCATAATATGGTTTTCCAGTTAGATTTCAGTATCACCTCTTTACAATAATATTAGGGGAACGATACCTACGGGATCTTATTCTAAGAACATAATGTAGGGAAACCATGACTTATACAATCTTAATATACAGGGTGGAAACGTTAAGTGTATCCAGCTGATTATTTCGTAATTTTAAATGATATTGTAAAACTTTAAACTGATAAGAAGTCTGCATCACTTAATCTATGAAATAACATTTAAAAAAAGTTATAAAAAATATCGATGTGTTCACAATTTGTACTTTTGCAGTTCCTATTTATTGTGGCACGGTGTAGTCTGTAAGAAGAAACATTAACAAGAGTAAAAAAAATTTTAAGTCTTCACGATTTGTACTTACGCGGTTCCCACACAATTACACGGTTTAACTGTATTAGCACATGTAGCATTGAATAAAACGTGAAATTCAGAAATTCAGTTTGGTAAGGAAAGTCAACCAATACATAACTGCTCCAATGTGAAGAAAAAAAAATCCAAATATCTAAGTAGATTTTTAACATACCTTATAAAAATTAAACTAATATTACATTTTGTTAGCGTTTCTCATTATCAGCAGAGATCGGAATAGGTAGAGTATATTTACCTAAAGTTCGAGGAAGGAAGTAACATAAAGTTGATAATACCTCCTCTAAAATACCAGAATCATAAATATGACTATTAAAATCCGGGATTATAAAAACACGGCCAGAGGGCCAATTCTCGTAATAATAATATTTTTAAATTCCGTGTCAATCTAGTCTCGATCTACTAAATGTCAAAAAAGGTGTTCTTTACAACATTTAGTTTTTCAACAAATTTGAAAACTACAAATTGAAAATTTTGTTACGAGAACACTATATTGAGACTGATTTTGAATATATTTTTATTACGAGACTGGACTTTGAGTATAGTTACAAATTATTGATTTGTAGAATCACAATACAATTTTTAGGGTTCCGTAGTACAATTGTGTTAGATTGAAATGTTTTAAATAGTCAGATTAAAACTAATTTGGAATTGTTTACGTGGATATTAAATACATTTTAATTCATGCCTTAAATACATGTTGCTGTCCAATTTGGTTAGTAATGTTCAGGTAGAGTAATAAATGCGCTATAATTATTATTTATGTGTTCTCTTTTATTCAAGTAAGAGTTGTGTGAAAGAGACAGCAACCATAGTTTTCTATTATAAAATGTGCGGGAGTGCATTCCTGAGTAATGTTTCTGTTGAGTGCGAATGTGTGAAACAGTTTTGTGGAACCTCAGTTTTAACCCCAGCTTGAATTGAATCGAATTCTATCTGCTTTATCTGACAAAATTTGCATTTTTGCCCTATAGAAGGCACGTCGATAAAAATAGAGCTATTTCGTTGTATATTTTAGAAAAAATGTACAACAACTTTATTATGGTTCTTAGTTGAGTTTAAGGAAAGATGTTTTGTATGTAAATATAATATATATTGCATTGATTGGATATATATATATTTATTTTTTTCATTTTTATTAGCATCGTCATCTACCCAACCTTTTCCTGAATATATTGGGGTCGACTGAAATATCAGTATTTTACGTAAAGTGACTGCCATCAGACCTTCCTAACCTAGTATGATTCTTAGTAAGACCAGCTGCTGTGAGACTGTTCTTAGCGACTATCCTAATCTGTGGATGGTAACCCGGAACCCCTAAAAACATAATAAGATTCTTCAATATGATAATTTAGTTCAAATGTATTCAAAGCGCCATACGTTATTTACAGTCTTGAATCCCCGGATCTAATTTTCATGTTTATGATTCCGGGCTTTTAGAGGAGGTATTATCAACTTTATGTTACTTCCTTCCTCGAACTTTAGGTAAATATACTCTACCTATCCCGATCTCTGATTATCAGACTAGTGAATAAACCGTGCCATGGTAGATATATCATCTGGGAGCTGCAAAAGTACAAATTGTGAACATGTTTTTTTTAATGTTCATTTTACTTTCTTTATCCGATCTACTTATCAGATAGGTAAAAAACACGCCAGAATAAATGTAAGGGAATTGCAAAAGTACAAATTGTGAACACATGCCGATATTTTCTTTTCTTTACGTCATTTTATAGATTAAGTGATGCAGATATCATATAAGTTTAAAGTTTTGCAGTATCTTTAAAAATGACGAAATAATCGGCTGGACACACTTAACGTTTCCATTCTATATAGATGAATATATTTGGGTAAAACGTAGTAAAATAAAAGGGGAAGATAATTGAGAATCGGCTAAAATTCGCAAAAACGTGCGTTAAGGATATACAAATAGTAGTTATCAAGGTATAATTTAATGAATATCATAATTTTATTTTTTTTCCAACACACCTATTGACGATTTTTTTCTAATACGACATATAAAGATAGTCATTTTCTATTTGTCCAACTTTGTAAGTACATGATCACTTATTTATAATTCATAAAATCTAATAATATGCTTTGGATTGACATTACAAATTAAAAAGCAATGCCGCATGTTTTAGAGTAACAGATCTAATAAAACTTAATAATTAGACGAAGTAAACAATCCGGCAAGATTCTGTTCGAATTTATAACAATATTGCACAAATTAATTAAGTAAACCTTAAAAAAAAGTATAATGATATGCAAACTTTTAGCCTAATTTTAAAGATTAACCCGAAAATAACCAATGTTATATTCATCATTGCCTTATTATTCGGGTTTTTAAAGAATGTCTTCAATGAGCAATTAGTAATGTTTGTAAAATTAAAAACTAAGTTATTATGACTGACAAGGTAAATAAAAAAATATCGATGTATATAAAACTTACGGGTTAATTCTTCAGGTCAAAAAAGGTCATGTACTACAATGGGCTCTAAAATTCAATGAATTGAGATATTGTAATATTTCTGATAGCGATCTAAAACCTATAAACTTCATACGCTCGATTTCATCACCGATAGTGACTGCAATCAAGGGGAACTAAACTGCGTTATCACATTTTACTTAATAAATGTCATCCAACTCTTTTACTTTTTAAAGTAAGTACTTTACTTGTTAAAGTAAGTTTAGTTGAGCTGAGTGAGACGAAGTCGAGCGAAAGCTCCTCATACCAGACTTCAGGATTTTCTTTGTCACAGGTCTCCTCCTAAACTACTAATCCAATCAGAACCAAATTTGGCATGATTAAAGAGGTCAATCAGAGGAAGGTTTATGGATATACTTTGAAAAAATTAATGCTACCACAGAGGAATGATCACCGTTAAAAAAATTCCAGATGGATTTACATAATAACCGCTCGAGACACTGTGACCAAACTTTACACGCTCAGAAAGCATGTCCAGAGTTGACTTTCAAAAAGAATTTTCATAATCGGACTTGCCACGGAGGAATGATCACTGTTCAAAATTTTCAAAACTTGGTTTCTCACTCAGCTCAACATTGCAAGCAGCGATTCGCCTTGCAGATCTAGTTAAGTCAGTAGACGAATGTTCATTTGCGAAATTTAACCATAATCGTTTTTTGTTAATCTACACACCCAAAGCGCTCTCAATTTTTTGAGTACATGACTATACATACAAATTTTTATATAAAATTTTGACCTTAAATATCAACCTGTACTTAATTTAAAACTAAACCTAAAAAATAAGACGAAGCTGCCAGGAAATTGCTAATAATAAAATATACATTTTGGTTCATAGCAAATTTGGTTTTCACATTCGGTGAGACATTCAATGTACGAATCAGTCTTAATGAGTGATGTATGAGCAACTAAATAAAGAAATACATTAAAAAAAATCTTCCTATATATTCGGAAGACCGGAAAATTCCAAAAGGAAGAAAAATTAGGAAGTCTTGTAAAGTGTGTTTAAAATTAAGACAGGCATCATTGCAGAGGGCACGCCGCAATAGCGGCGGTAAGGCCCATCATGGAGGATTGGCTGGAGAGGCGACACGGAAGCCTCTCCTACCGACTGACGCAGGTGATCTCAGGGAAGGGGTGCTTCGGGGACCACCTGCATCGGATCAGGAAGGAGCCAACGCCTGAGTGTCATCACTGCGACGCGAGCGAGGACTCAGGGCTGCACACGCTGGCGGACTGCCCGGCGTGGGAGGCGCCGAGGCGTGACCTCGTGGCAGCCATCGGGGTGGGAGTCCTCTCGCTCGGCAGCATGATTGCGGCAATGGTGCGGAGCGCGAGCGCGTGGGCCGCCGCCGCCTCCTTCTGCGAGCATGTAATGCTCGCGAAGGAGGTGGCGGAGCGCGCCCGGGAGAGACTTAGAACTCTCCCGGTCCGCCGAGCCCGCAACTTGCTCGCCGCGCGTCGCAGGCAACTCAGGCGCCGGAGGTCGCTTAACGACCTCCGTCCTCCATGAGCGCAGGCCTGGGGGTGGCGGGTGAGGCCACCTGTCACCCCAGCAGAAGCAGGCCGGGACGGTGGGGCGACTAGCGCCCCTCCCCCAAACCGGGGCAAGACGGGGACACCGTGGTTCCCAAACCCGAGGGGGCCATCTCGAAACCGGAGATGGCCCAGGGTCAGTCGGGGTGCGAGGGATATGCTCTATGGGCAACCTTACACCCCGGCGTCTGTAGACCCGAGACGGCGTGCGGTTTTAGTCGGTTCAAGCCCGACATAACCGCCCCCGCTGGCACGCGGGGGGGTATCCGAAGGGATTTCCGCACGAAAAAAAAAAAAAAAAAAAAGGCATCATTGCAGAAGAATGTGATGTAATGACGTACATGACATGCGTGTCAATGGCCTCCATACCACGGATGCTCAATTTCGTGCGAAGTGTAGGAGGACAAGTTGGAAAGCGGACCCCGGGCTCTGAGGTGAAGGCATCTTGGGGTCAAGCTACCCTCACCTGCCGAACAACGAACGAGGCTCTGGCGCAGTTTTCCTTTCCGGGTCGGGAAGTCAGGTAAAAGCGGAAATATGTCAAATCAACAAAAGCTGTGATATTTACGTTGCACAAAAACGATTGTTTTCAACTGTCCGAACTGTTTCAAATAAATAAAAGTGTTTGTTTACAAAATAAATTAATTTAGTATTGGGAAGTATCAATTGACAAGTTTGTACATTATATTGGAAGGAATTGACACTTGGAAGACAGGAAAGGAATAATACGTCTCAAATAATTAGACGCCACAAGAACGACGCCAGGAGCGATAGTCAAGCGCTTTTAGTTTTATTATATATATTAAGTACTTAGGTTGTATACATTATATTTTGAGGCGGGAAACATTAATTAAAACAAGTCTAGTAAACGTGATACTTATAATTTATGTAAAATATCCAACCGTCTAGGAAGTTTTAGTAGGTTTCAGTCCGACATACCTACCTCACCGTAAGCTCCGGTAACGTATAAAAAGGTAAATCAATTTACACCTACAAAATGATAAAAACTGGATTTATTTACAAAGTAATAAAATAATTCTGTTGGAGTTAAGTCAGTTTCAATATACAATAGATGATATTATTATGCAGTAATTAATAATTACATTCACCTATTTTTTTTCGAAAATGATTCTTTCAAGAGACCGCTTTAACATAACAATTACCAATAATCTCTGATGGGAAATAATAAAAAAAATTCAGTCATTACTTGAATGTGACGGGGTGTTACGCCCTGTGGAGGAATTGCCAGGAAGATTGAATCACTTTCCTAATTAGAACTACCCGCACACCACAAAAACAATGTACAAACCCTTAACTAATACATGCATGGTTATAAAGAGGTGCAAATATGATATAAATACTGCCTCTGTAATTAATACAATCTAAAACAAATTTCATAGCTCAGACTAGACATTAAGCAGACCGTAATCTAACTTTTAACAGTAGTACCTATTTACAAAATCAATTCATTTCAACATGCTCTTGTTTTTGACAAAGAGAAATTGTTCAAAGGCATGTCGCATCGTCCTACCGATACATTTTAATCATAATAGGCAGGTTGTCTCTTTCCATTTACCCTTGCAAGAGTGAGATAGTGTGATACATTATTTCAAGTAGTACAGTTGTTGTCCTTAATTAAGTTGTATTATAAATAATTGATGTTTATTAACTATATGAAAATGATGTAAGACGCAGTAATGATGAAGACATTAAAATATCTCCGCGAGGATTAGCTACCATGGGTAACCTAACGCTGCTATTACATACCTGTAAAGAAGTGTAATGTTTTTGGATAAATGTATGTGAGTTTCTGTTGTTGACTGAACATATTTGCATGTATGGGGTATCGTTAGAATCCTTTCAAGTTCCCGAGTGACACAGTGTACTTTTTTCAACGATTTCAAAAACGGAGGAGGTTATTAATTCAGTTGTATTTTTTCTTTTTAATTCGAGTTTTTGGTAGGGTAGTCATGTTTAATATTTTTACGTAAGTTGATTTTGAGAAGATTTCTTTACACATAATTTACCGGTGGTTCTCACGTACAAGATGTAATTTTTTCATAGTGTATCTGTTATTGCATCTTTCTTGACGATACAATTTGTAAACAGTCATTGTAATAGCTGGTTATTAAAAAAGAGCAGCCGTTGCAAGATTTTTCTCTTACAGTTTATCTTGTGAATCTGACTCTAACTTAAAGTTCATAACTTTTACTTTGTGACCTAAATTAATAAAGGTATTTGATAAAATAACACTGAATAGGTCATTGAATCATATCAAACTTAGTTAAAAAGCTAAAACTATTCTACACGTGCTAATATTCCATTTTTGAAAATTTGTTAGGGACGAACTCTTAGACCACATGGCCTATGAAATAATAAATTGATAATTAAAAAAATACATACGTCAAACATCGTTTTCATCTTGGCAGAATTAGAATTGAAATTGGGTAGTGTTAGTTTAAATTCACATCTTATATAACATAATCTAGTAAAACGGAATATTTGTTCCGTACTGTTCGATCACACGGTTAAGTTAGTTCAAACTACGTATTCTATAAGAGAGGTATCTCTGACAGACGGTGTTTTACCTTGAAAAAAAAAAGTAAGAACTTTCGCTTTGATCGTTAGTGTGTTGCATATTCATGTATATAAATTTTATTTTATTTTTGTATATTATTATTACATTACTTATATCAAGGCTACGGATTCTTCGGGTGAACAGATATTGAGGTTTTGATGTTAGGAACTTTTATTTAGCAATATGGACTTCAGTGTCCTTCAAAAACCAATAGGCTCACTCCGTATTACGTCGCAGAATGTTGCGATCCAAACGAACGATCATCATTGGTTGATGATGATCGTCCGTTCGGATCGCAACATTTTCAACACTTGGCACACTAAATATGTACATACTCATGCGCATAGTACCTATTTATTGTGTTAAATTGACATCAATTTAAAAACCGTATGCGAAACCTGGAGTAAGATTTGATTTTCTTTCCACTACCCAATCTCCACCCTACATACACTTCATAAACTACAATAAATCTCTATAAGTATGACGTCGCGATATGACGTCACTAGTATAATATATATAATGTTAGGAGTACGATATAGAATTATATAGTACATGTTTGGTGTGAGGTGGCTATGTGCGTGGGTAGTAGTGGCCCGTGCGCGCCGGTAGTGGGGGTGGGGTGTCCTGGAATATAGAATTTTAATTAATGAGATAGATGACTCCCTATTGTATGGGGCCCTGCCAAGGTTGCATGATGTCTTCAGGGCAAAAGCCAACCTCACTTGCAAGCCGGTACACCTCTTAATTGACGAACGAGGCTCTGGCGCCGATTTTCCCCTCGGGAATGGGAGGTCAGATGGGGTACAGATGCTCCTCCCATGCATTTGCATAGTGGTGCTTATTTCGTGGTCATTACAACTCATTATCGATTATTTATTTTCGACGAATCAGATTTCTATGATTATATATTAATATTTCAATTGAATTTCAATAAAACTTCTTACAGATTCTATTGCGATTAATTTTACCACCGAAACCGAACAGTGTAATTAATAAAATAACACAAAACAACTCGTAATAGAATCCATTAAAAATAGTTTTTATTATTTCAATGTGTTATATTCTCGTGAACTTTCGACAATGTCTGATTCAGCTCAAATTAAAAAAAAGAGTATGCAATAATAACTTTTCAATTGCAAGCGGCTTAACAAACAGTAAACTAAAATATGATGGCAAGGCGAAAAATAAAAACAAAAAAAGGAGCAAAACCAACCTCAAGCATTAATGCGTTTCAACACTAGGTGTCATATTCTGAAAACATAATAAAAATGCAATAGATACTTAGTACTAATAAAAAGAAGAAACAATTTTTAACACAAAAGCTTTAAAAATATTCAGGCATGCTACAATAGGTAAGCATTTTTAGCTTACCTAGATAAAAAAAAACAGAATGTGTTTCACCAATGAAAGGAATTGTGATAAAGTCGAACTAAACTGCATTATCACGTTTTTTTCAATGATTATGTTTTTGAGCCGTTTGGGGTTGAGACGTTGGGGTCATGGGATCCAAGTGCCCGTTTAGTCTACAAAAATTTGGCAAAGCGGCTGATCGACGCTACACGTGACCAGAAGGCTGTACTTCATCTTGCACAAAGAATTAGCATTGCCATTCAACGTGGCAATGCTGCCAGTCTTCTGGGAACATTACCAGTCGGTGGTGATGCGGAGGAATTCTATGACGCATGTATGTAAATATTTTTCTATCTTTTAGATTTAGTTCTTTTTACATTTATTTATAATTAGCTTTAAATTGTATTTTTATTATAAGTGCATCTTTCAGTTTGTTAATTAATAAAACTAAAATTTTAAATTTATTTATTTTCGGTTTTTCAAATCAGACTATCGTGCGACTAAAAAACACTGATAATTCGAGATCCGATAGCATAGTTTCTACGCTCATTTGTTGCAACATAAATGCTATTTTATCAAAAAAAATAAAACTATGATATTTCACCGATACTACATGTTTAAGGCCACCTACCTGTACATTGGTATCGTGCAGATAGTGTCGAGGGGGCTGCGGTCGTGGCATGGGCTCGTCACTGTCATCATCCTCCTCGAAATCTGGAATAAATCAAATGACGTAAGTTATTTGCTATCCAAAATTGTATTCTGTCATCAACTACAGATAAATAAATGCAGAATTTAAGTACTAAAGTGTACCTGATACTTGGGGACAATCTAATCTTCTAACTTGTTGCAATTTTTTAGAGATACCTTCTTGGGCTCAACATAAAATGTAGTTCAGCGGTGGCCTCCAAAATCTATAGCATTTTTCAGCATGAAAGTCTATTAAGAGCACACTGCTCATGATGGTTGAACGGTATGAAGGTTAATAAGTTAATACGTCTAAAATATATCGAAACTATTTTATCGCAATATTTAGGTTTCAGATTTTGTGCTAAACATGATTAATTTTGATTGAAATAATTAAGACATATTCATGCATTCTGTTAACAAGCAGAAACAATTGAAATACTAGTTTTGAAGATTATTATAAATAGGGAACATTTTCGTAACAATTACATTTTAATATTTATAAATAAAAATAAAGAAGAAAAAATAAAAGTTGTAGAGCATATATTTTTCTTCTTTTTTTTCCAGATACTAAAAACTTTAGAGAATTAATAGGTAGGTAAAACCTTTCTTCTTTAACTGATTTTTTTTTCTCTATTCGTGAATTTAATGAAACATCCGACGTTATTATCCAGCATCTCATAGACAGCATTGAATTCTATTTTCATTTAAAAGACAGTCAAAGGTAATTTAGGGAATTAACCTGAACTGCAGCTAGATTAAAGAAGAAAAGGTATACTTATAGACTAAAATATTTATCTGAATGTTGCTATAATATTTCTTTATGATGAAAATGATAGTTTTATTACGGTAATGATACTTGTATTATGCCATGATAAGTTTCAAACACAGACCGGAAGATTAAACATATAGTGTTACCAAAGAGAGCCGAGCAGTGTCTAAAACGACAAAAGGGTGCATAAAGTGTATATACATACGCGGCGTTCACACCACCACCGACTATCGAGATATTACCAGTAGATCACTGACATAGAAACATGTGCAATTAAAAATATTTAATTCAATCCTATCTTTTCATACTGCCGAATCATACATCCGCAATTGCGGACATGTAATTTCGGGCAATCGGTATCATGAAACTTAATAGGAATATATTGTAAACGAAAACCTCTTTGATATGTTTGATTCAGACCCGAACATACTTTATGGCCCCGACCGAAACAACGAATCCGAAGTAACTTCATGGTACTTAAATGACACTTCGTTCGTGTTTCGTGTGGGCCCGCAATTGCGGATGTATAGGTATAGTGGAAGATCGACCTTCACCCATCAGATAACTTGATGAGACATATTTTTTATCAAATATAATTTATTAACAAACATGCCCATCGAAAAGTTTACATAGCTATTTTTAATTGAATTAATTTTAATCTATTTTATTTCACTCTTTTCGTAACCGAATGAATTTCATCTTAACTGATAGTTTTTAACACACTGAATATGCCTAGGTAGGCTTAATTGCCTACTTAATTCTGTGCATGGCTTCCTGGCAAGCAGTAGTGAACAGGTAGGTCAATGTAGATAACTACACCGATCTGTATATATATATATTGTAATATACAAAAATCTATACCATTTCTTTTTGTTCTGAATGTCATTAGATTTTACGAAATTAATCATTTTAGTTTTCAAAATAATGGTAACACCTCTGCGGCTCGTAATGTGTGTGAACCCAGCTTTCGTACTTACCTCTTGGCTTGCGCGCGTCACCTTTAACAGTATCCTCGGTGTCGGAACCTTCTGGAAAACATTTATATTGTAACATCTACCGAACATGTGCAGGAATACAAATTTTAGTTTGACTAGTTGTTTTCTTGGGAGATCAGTTGCGATTGATACGTCAGTAGGAGGTACTTTTGAATCCTGCAGTCTCAGCATGGTGAGGAAGACTCGTGTCTTTCGAGTCTCTTGGACCAATGAATTAACAGAAAAATCTGTCACTTTATTGGTGAAAGAGACTCAAAATACACGAGTCTATAATGCCGTGCCAAAGACGCAGATACAGAGATTTAATTTTCACGGGAATGCTGAAGCAACGGCTAATGTAAATAGTTGTGAACGAAATCCTATTTGTTTAGATAGAGGGTGTTTCCTTATCATCCCATTATTTTTCCCATCAATGGTACCAAGAGGAAGCAAATCTTCCTTCTTAATCCACATTCGATAGATTAAAACAATCCTACCTGTATGATATTTATTATTATGCATACTACTTCTATTTATAGATTTTTTATGACTGAATAGTGCAGTGACAGGACAATGAATAAATGTTAACACGTGTAAATAAATGTAAATACAGCAATTATGGTACAAGTTTAGGAGCTAATCAAATATGATTATAATATTTTAAGTACCAGGATAGTTAAAGGAAGCATGGAATGTTTCCACAAAAAAAAAATACGGTAGTAAAAATCTTCTTCAGAACTCATGTCTTCCTGATACTTTAAACGAGAAAAGGTCTTAAAAAGTTACTAACATTTATTCATTATTTTTTAAGAATACACGATCACACGACTTACAATGACACAATTTTCACAGTAAGACAGAAAGTGAAATTGAAAATCCAGCTTAACGTGAAGCGTCCATCGCAGAAGACCATCACCTTGTAAAAAGTTGAATAAACATTCAAACATGCCCAATGCTTCACAAAAACTATATATTAAATAAATTATTATATGAATCGTGTTAGAGAGAACAGTGACATTACCACACCCGAGAACCGCCTTTAGAAAATCTTAAGACTCTTGAAAGTTTATTGTTAGTTGTTACCAAATACTCTGTATGACTCAAAAATGTACACTTACTACATTGTATTACAATAAACAGTGAATCAGTTCTTATGAATCACATGAGACTTTATTCTATGCATAGGTCATAATTATCTTTGTGTCAATATGTAATTAATTGCGCGAGTAATACTGCATAAATTATTTATCTATCTAGACTATTATGAAATTGTAAATTAGTTGTGTCTGTACATTGGAGAGATTAAGAAAACTTGGGTTATGTTAAATTAATGATTCTGAACACATTTTTTTTGTGTTCATCTCATTTTTACAGGGGATTCAATCCGAGCAATATGTCATACCAAGACTTGGGATACATATTCCAATGGAATGTGTACGGAACCGACAACGGAGGGAGGATCTACTGAGGAGTAACATAACAGAAATTGGAAGATGCAACAGTGACCTGGCGAGTCCTGTCGGTTACAGCTCAAGACTGTTATATATTATATTGTGAATACCTAAGATTTGTTTCATATAATATACTGGTTATGATGGAGCGACCTAGTCATATTATGGGTAAACTTCGTAAATGAAGATTTAAAAAAAAGTGAGTTGATTGACGCAGTAGCATTTCAAATATTGAAGTGATGTTTGCCGGGTGTGATGACGTCACAGTTCTGTAACCAGTCGCTGTACAAACTGACCGGAGTTGAGCTCTCTGACGAGTGTCGACATAGCGTTGGTGACCGAGTCCGCCGCGTACAGCAGGTCGCTGCGCAGAGTACGGTTGTCTATGCCCACTGATAGAGAAGCGGACATTTATAACATTATATCACAATATTAACTAACACATGTAATTTCTGTAAATAAACGTATTGTTTTTCAGTACTTTTTCTTAGTATTTTTTATAACTGCAATAAATGCAATATTATATCGATGGTCTAGAAGACAAATGTGCTAAGAGCAAACGTCTCTTCTGGATCATCGATTTAGTATATCAACTATTCAAAATAAATAAATAATCTGTCATGTAGAATTTTAACCAAGACGTTTGAAATGTACTGCTGTGCCCAGTTAACGGCCGGATGAACTAAAAAGCTGGTAAAATAACGGTATGTGATATAATAAGTATTTGTGTACATAAAAATGTATTTGCTCGGCTCCCTTCTAACAAATCAAATGTATTATGATCGCATGTAATATGAATATAGAATAAGGCAAAGCATTATATACCATATACCATACTACTTTGACGGGATGCGCCTGACCCTTGCGGAATGATTCTGACGAACAATATTTATACCCAACACCAGTAAAATATTAAGATGATTCTACCACCTGCCTGATGTTTAGAGCCAAGCGAGCCATTAAATCGAATAATTCTAGTAATTTTATTAGGCAGCTCCAAAGCTTTTACTGTGCTAAGCTTACCTAACTATAGATTTTTAATATGCAAAAGCAACCTCATAACTTGACTTGAACTCTGTATATTCAATTGAGCCTGTTTAGCTGAATTGATGAAATAATTCATCAGTATTGGCGTTCTAAAATGTAAATTAGTAGACTTCCCCCGTTTCTCGTAAGTTTATCAAACTCACCTCAACTTAATACACTAATTACTACCTACACAATCATTGCTTGAAAATAATCGATCAACAAGCAACCGATGAGAAAGAAAAAAGGAAAGAAATACGTTTATTCAGTATCCACATAAGTAGTAAGAAAAACACAGAAAAAATATATATATGTACATATAAAAGTCGGTGTGCGAGCCTCAATAGGTTGCCATCTCAGCATAGTTGCTGCCCATCACATGGTGAAGATATGGTGAGCAGCAGTAGCGCTGTAATTCTGATGGCGCCCTTGTAATAACGCGACGTCACGGACGTGTGCACAAGGATACATATAATTACTACTCATATTGTTTAGTATTTATTGTGTTAAGTTGACATGAGTTTGAAAGAAGGGGTTAATTTTCTAAACAGTGTAGTGATTTGATTAATATTGATAAGTTCATACTCACTGGTGGTAGGTCTCTGGTTCTGATGGTAGCTTCTACCCTCGTTGTTCATGCTTTCCATGCCACCTAAAAATAAAAAGACGTCAGTTAAAATTTGCTGTATGTAGTATATTTCATATTATGAAAATGTGATGTGGTAGCAATAAATATATTGAGCGCCATCTAGCGAAGGAATAATGAATTACTTGGGAATTACCGATCTTGCATCCGTGCTATGAATGTTCTCACGAGTTGGTATACCCGCTAATTAACGGACGACGCTCTGGCGCTGGCTTTTCTTACAATTTTGGAGGTTGGACGGCAGTTGCTCACATAAAAGTTCAGATAAGGCGTAGGCGAGCAGACCCCGGGTCCAAAGTGCAAGATTGGATGCAACTGGGACTAAAGCTGGGATGATGATTATAAAAATATTTAAGAAAATAGTGTACTTACCGAGACTATGGGACATATCGATACGTTCCCTCTCCCCTAGCGAGGGCGTTTGTGGTGCGCTCCGAACTGTCCCGCGAGGTGCCGTGGGTGGCTCTCTGTAAAACAATATTTATAGATGACAAGCTGTTGCCCGCGGCTCCGCCCGCGTGGATGTCTGTTATCGAACTATCATCCCCTATTTCAACCCCACACAGGTCGAAATCACAAAAACGCTCTAAAGCATATTTATTTATTATGAAATATAATACAAAGTTTCATCAAAATTACGAACTTTCAAACAAACTTTCATCCTTTATTTGAACCCTTTCGAGATTTTTTTCGCGATAAAAAGTAGCTTATGTCCCTTCCCACGCTCTAGTCCATCTCTGCACTACATTTCAACCCAATCGGTTCATTGACTTAGGCGTGAAAGCGTAACAGGCAGACAGACAGAGTTACTTTTGAATTTATAATATAAGTATGAATTTTATGTTAAGGTACATATTTGTTAGGTTAGATGTAGTTTTGGTTTAGTAGCATGTAATTGTATTTCATTATTAAACCATGCTATTTGACTTCATCTTATTTAGTAAACAATCAAATATATAAAAACACAAACATAAATGTAAACATATTGTAAAATATTAAAAATGTAAACTACCCGCATTAAATACAGGTACCAAACTACAAGTCCTGACACTTCAGAGAGGAATCTCCGAGAGGCAATGCACATCTTGTGACGAGATTCGAAAAGACTTCGAGACGAGTACCTTTTTTTTTTTATTTTATCGTGCGGAAATCCCTTCCCTTGACCCTGGGCCATCTCACCACTAACAGCATCGCTCATCCTGTCTCCTCTGACAGCAGAGGAGTACGGAGAGCGATGTGTTCCCGCCACGTTGGGTATTGGCCGACGATCAATGCCAACCCTATGAAGGGGTGAAGGGGAAGCCATTGACCGCCGCCCAGGGTGTACCGGCCACTCCGATTCCGTTCCCCCCGGACTGCAGCGGGATCGGAATCGGAGCGACACTCGAGGAGGTTACCCAACACACACCCCTCGAGACGAGTACCTACCGCCTCCTTCGTAACACACCCTTATTCCAGCGTCCCAACTGACTTTTGATAAAAGATACAATACACTATTATTATATCATACATTATTATGTGCTCGCTCCCAAAAATTACATATACGTTTTGTGGGTGACGACTCGCAGCACCCCGCATTTTTCCATTGCTCATACGCAGTACGCAGCCAAAAAATCATCTATTCTGTATAGACCATTAAAACATCACTTACAAAACGCGAAAGAACTAGACTAAATAATGTTTACTAAATGGACCACCGGTTCACAACGCGACCCCGATTTGAGAAGATTGCGGAATGAAACTCAGTGGACTATAATTTGTGGTTTATTCGTTATGCAACTGTATGATTCGTAAAATTGCGGCAACGTTGATAGAACTGACCTTTCAGGCGCACTGGGTTGGGGCTGCGCTCCCGGCAATGGCGGGCTCTTGGTAGAGCGAGGCGAGGAGTTCGGAGTCGACCGCGGTGATGATTGCTGCGTCTGTAACAGAGATATGACGTCATATTTACCATGAACTCACTATATTTCACTAGTTACCCCGTGGGCAACCTTTTTTTGAGGTTGTCGTAAAGTTAAACTTCATTGCCTTTCTTCTAAATTTGTTCTATACGCCAGCTATGACCATTATACAAATAGGTCATAATACTTTTGACATTGGCGATATAAACTGACGTAAGTAACATGGGTGTGTTTCAAATGCATGGTAATGTGTGTAATGTCTTTTATTCATTGATTTAATGTTTTATGCATAATTAAATCAATGAAAAACAAACTATGCCTAGGCCGTCTCCGTCAACTTTTTTTTATATATACAACATACTACTTCCTGTATGAGTTCATGTCTAATTTCAGTTGTAACAATAAAGGACCTGGTCCGATGGATGATTGCCTGGTGATCTGTAATACAGGTTCACGCCTACATCAGACACCAGTCCTCTCACAATTTTTGAATATTGTTTATAGGAATAGTTGCAATGTGAACTATGTTCATGTAAATTTGAGAGGATAAATAAAGTTTATTATTATAAACATAACATAACTTCACGCCTGTATCCCCGAAGGGGATATAATATAATATAAAAGCATATTTTAGTTGTAAATTCGTCTGGAAATGATTCGTTAGCATTTGGATTCTTCTGAAAGATATAGGCCTTACATACACAGATGCCTCATTCTTTTTGGGGTAGGTAAAGACAAGTTTTCCACTTACATAGCAACTTCTATACTATTATAAAATTGAAAATTAGTTGGAGTAATGTGTATTGTAACCTGTACTGTAATAAAACTATTTCGTAGTCGATTAATTAAATATTTCGTTTCGTTTGAAGAGTCTGTTTGTTCGCGATGAATGCAAAAACTACTGAACAGGTTTTTTATACGTTCATTTGTTAGACTTAAATCTGCCGTATATTTGATTGCAATCGGTTGAGTAAACCGGAGATATGTTCAAAAATAACGATAATCAACATCCACGCGGGGGGCGCCGCGGGAATCAGCTAGTTTGATAATAAAATGATGTTTAACAAGTACCTTGAGCATCCTCATGAGTCCCTCGAGCTGGTGCATAAGGTGCTTACGTGACTCCTGCAGCGAGGACAGGTGGCCCTCCAGCTCGTCCTTCCTCTGCCGCAGCAGGCGCAGCTCTGACACGAGTGGCGCCGACGTCACGCCGCCCCCTGCACTGGCTTCAGCTTCTTGTTGACGTCTAAACGGAAGGACATCTTCGTGAGTAAGTCCCATTGAAGAAGATTGCGCTTATATTTGGCTGAGATCAAGAGGATCCTAGGATCCTGGATTCGATGCCCGAATCGAGCAAAACGTGTCTTAGTGACAAGAAAGTATACTCTGTCGGTATACTCGTGGGGTTCGATTCTAAGTAGTAAATAAGTAGGTTAACACATTGCAAAGTTAAGCGATACTAGCCAGATCAGTCTTAGGATGGGTGACCATTTAAACACATTGAGACCACTCCGCAGCTAAAAAGAGATGATGGCTGGACAACTGTTGTATGGACTATTCTCCACTGATTACCTGAGTCTGGCGATCTCTCTCATAATCTCCCTGTTTTTGGCTTCTAACTGTGAGATGAGTTCTCTTTGTTGCCTAGCTGCGTCCACTTCTGAACCCTCGGATGAAGAACGACCCTGTAAATTAAAAATTGAACACCCTAGTAGTGAAACAATGTCTGTATATAAGTCGTGGCAAATTTAATCTTTGAATCAGTACTATACTTCACTAACACTCCCTACTCCCACACTAGCGCGCACACACATACATAGCATACACACCCTTATGCACTCCCTCGCATGCTCTCACAACACACACACGCGCATATTATAGTTCAAGTTTAAGTTTATTTATTTAAACCATAAGATAAATTTTACAATGAATAAAAAACATTCTTTTTTGTTTTAAAAAGAATATTAGTAACCGTAATTACTAGTATTCCCCCTAATCCCTCCAGCTAAGCTAAATTGCTTGTGTTAGGAGTGGGTTCTCGACGGAAGTGTAATGGCCAGGATTCGAACCCGGGACCTCTCGATCATAAGGTCGACTCGTTAAGAACCAAGCTACCGACTACTGATTTACACTTTAACGTATAATTAAACCATGCTTACCAATTCCGGTGTTAGAGATGCAGATCTTCCAGCTCGGGGCTGCCAATATAAAAAATATTAATTAATTCATACGTCGACTGTCGAGACTCAACATCATATATCATATCATACATATTATACAACAAAGTCGTCCGTCACGTTTGTCTGTTCGTGACGTGTCGGAAAAATAAGCTGTCTGTGAGCTTTCAAGGAAAATGCTGACTAAACCCTTTGAGATATAACAAAATGATGTATGGTGGAATTGTGGATCTTATACAGGTTGTGGTGCTGGAATAGGGTTCCATGGGTAGTGGGAACGGGATCAGAATTTTATGCGGGCAAAGCCACGGGCAACAGATAGTTATATTATAACATACACACAAGATATAGGCTACATACCATAGTTCTGTTCTCGTGCGCAAGCCTAGCGGCATATCTCGCTATGAGCCGATGTTCGTCGTCCACACCGCGAGACAGGTGCTCTGCTATACCTGACAAATTACGGTACAAATTAATATGAAACTAATTCTATGATAGACAGCACTACCGGCTGTTTAGACCCCACCAACACCATTGAGGCCTTCGACTTTAACTGCAAGCCGGTACACATCTACTGATCAACGGACGAGGTTCTGGCACAGGGTTTCCTTTCGGCGTTGGGGGGGGCGCTTTTATGGGGGCAGTCGCTCCCATAAAAGCGTATAAGCCAAACCAAAAGAAGGATAAGGAGTAAGTGACGTTAGAACGAAGCATTGTGATATTTTTTAAAAGGTTCTTAAGGGAAGAAAATTTCGCAGGAAATATGAAAAAAAATAATTTTATAAATCTTAGATACGTACTTCGATGCGTAGACCTCGAGGAGCGTGAATCCAATGAGCCGGTATTGACGTAACCTCCAACGTACTCGGGGAAGCCGTTGTGTGCTGGCACCGGCGATGGTGGGCTGCGGAAACCATGTATTTATATTATACTAGTGATCGTCCATGGGTCAAAATTTCGTGATACCTAATAAAATGCTTGTATAAGGGATAGTATTAACATAAGCCAAATCAAGAGGAATTGTAGGAGAGCGAATCCCGAGCTCCAAAGTGCAAGCTTTGAATGCAAACGGTAAAACCCTGTGATGATGATTCTGTCGTGGTTGCCGAGGTTTAGGAGTCAAAAAATGCCAAAAAGAGCTGTAGAACAGTAAAGCAACTGTACTTACACTTGATTTTATGTTGCAACAAACACATACTTATATTACGAAACATTCAAATATGATTTTAAGGCATTTTTTTAAACCGGTTACTAGGGTAGTGTTGCAGCCCTATGAACCCGTAGTACACTCACACGATGTGGCTGAGGTTGAGCGTGCGCTCGGGCTGGTCGGGGTAGCGCGGCAGCTGCGCGCGCGCGCGCTCCGGCACGCAGCGGAACGACTTGCGGAGCGTCGCGCCGATCTGCTTCGATGGGGACTTCTGGAACCAGAAGGACTATTCATTTGCAGGTACTATTCATTTAAGCCAAAACACATCGCGGCAACTCAGGCGCCGGAGGTCGCTTAACGACCTCCGTCCTCCATGAGCGCAGGCCTGGGGGTGGCGGGTGAGGCCACCTGTCACCCTAGCAGAAGCAGGCCGGGACGGTGGGGCGACTAGCGCCCCTCCCCCAAACCGGGGCAAGACGGGGACACCGTGGTTCCCGAACCCGAGGGGGCCATCTCGAAACCGGAGATGGCCCAGGGTCAGTTGGGGTGCGAGGGATATGCTCTATGGGCAACCTTACACCCCGGCGTCTGTAGACCCGAGACAGCGTGCGGTTTTAGTCGGTTCAAGCCCGACATAACCGCCCCCGCTGGCACGCGGGGGGGTATCCGAAGGGATTTCCGCACGATAAAAAAAAAGGTACTATTCATTTAAGTCAAAACACATCGCGGTAACTCGAACATTTTGGGGTAATAGAAACGTTCGACGTAAAACAAACAATTTGGGAAACAAACACTTGAGGTAGCAAACAGTTATTGGACTAACACAAAACAATCGGGGTAAAACAAACATTTGTATTGCAAATATATTATGATGTTAACCGGTGCGCAGTAAATTAATGCTGAATTGAGCCATCGGCCATGTGAATCAGGTAGCTTTGTCTAAAGGCCATTCCCTTTAGTTTCGTGAAAAAGATGACTCACATATGCGGCATACTCCTTGACTTCGTGCTCGTTAGTGTGGGTCCCCGAGACCCGGCCTCGCCAGAAGCAGTCCTGGCACATCGTGTAGTTCGCGCAGCGCGTGCAGCGGTAGCGGAACCCCGTAAGGGAAGCACGCCGACATGCGCTGCACGCCATGGGGTGCACCACTACGGAATTTAATGCGTTTTGTGAGCTCGTATATCATACATACTGATATAATATCATGATAGTAGTGTAAGGAAATAAATAGATAAATAAAAATATAGCACCCAGTATATTTTTTCGTTGGGAAGAGTGAGAGTCTGACTAAGATCAGCTTGCTTCGGTTTTGTGAAGGGTTCTCTCTATCACACAGTGTAGTGTACGTCAAAAGCTTGACTTTTTAAAGAAAATTTAAAACTGTTGAGTAAAACTCGAATTTGTGTGTTTCTGAGCAGTGTTGGAGTCTGGGCTTAACTATAGATTGTCCGCCCACGAGCTTGGAGTCCATATTTTTTTTACACATAGCTAATATTATTAGAAGCTTCCACGCAAAGTTTCAAGTTGAGGAGATCAATGGTTAACGAGATATTTTTTTATCAAAATCATAGAAATTTACCAATATTTTGTCACTTTTGATGCTTTTGATACATTTCGTCTCGTCATTAAACGTTTCGTTTTACGTAAGGTTAACCCACTAAAATGTTTTACTTCATTTAATAATTAAATAAAGACGTATATTTAGTGACTAAGTTAAATTTCATGCATATTTTATTATCTTACGTATATATTGCTGATTTAAATGAACGCTATTAAAATTATACTTATAATAATTTACCGACTATTGCCGATATGTGAAACTAAACGTAAAACGTCATCAGGTTAGGTTCGAAGGGGATGGTGGGGTTTACTAAGCGAGCTAAGCGATTAATTTGATTGAGCGTAGCCTACTGCGGGAGCAGCGTGACAGAAACAAATCGCTGCAAAACTGACTCCACGTAGTCTTGTCTGCCCTACCCCTAGAGTGTTATTTAAAATCGCGTAGGCGCGTAGGGGCGAGGCGGCACATCTGCGACGATAAGCTCGCATGGGACCGCCGGAGCCCTGCAGCGCCGGAGCGGAGACAGAAGCCAAGCCTGCTGCATGCTCGCTTGTCCCCTTTATTTTATTCTGCGCCCCCTTTCGACCTTTAAATCGATGTCAATACGAGAAAATGCAAAAGTTAGGTTAGAATATAAAAAAAATCGTATCTCAAAAAGGGGTCCGTAACTTTTCCTTCACAGGGGGGGTTCTAGACACCCTCCCCCTCCCCCTCACCCACTCCCAGCCCTTAAATCGTGGGCGGACAATCCGAAGTCCTACCCAGTCCTTTTGCAGAACTCTCTATGGGATGCGATGTATTTTTAAAAACAAATCATACCGTTTTCAACACTGGCCATGCGATGAAGTAGAGGCAGCCATACGAGACATGGAGGCCCGGGGTCTGACATCAGCGTGTCCAGGAAATCATTCACTGTGATCTTTCCGTTTTGCTGTTATGAAAAGAAAAACATATTTTAATCAACACGCTGGCGAATTATTTCGACATAATTGTAAAACTAAAAGAAAAATATTCTAGGACATTAATATTATGTTGTCATCGTCATCACCATCCCAGTGTTATTTATTCCATATTTGGTTCACGGAATTGAAAATTACGCGTCTAAATACAATTTTTAGCTATATTACTAAAGTAGATGCAGATCGCGGGTTGTTATTTCTGCCTACCACGGAGGGTAAAAGTGTGAGTATATATTATGTAGATGTGCAAAACCAGCGACGTAATATGTTTTGTCCACAGGAATGTCGTCTAATAAGGTACAATGGTTTTTAAATTCATTTGAACGTCTCTATTGAAACTCAATTGATGTCGTGAAACTATATAGGTTGAGATTTTTCGCGTCGTTATCAATTGAACGTTGGGTAAAGACGAGCTGTCCAAATTTCGTTGATTGCATTTTAAAACTTTATAATCCGCATAAAAAACTGCAAAACTATGTATTTAAAATTTACTTCGGTGTTATCGATAATATCGCTGTAATGTGAGCAACTGTGAAGTTTATAAGAAAATAATAAGCCATATCTTTATGGAGGAGGGTAAAATCTCCCAGAAACGGTTATAGGTTTAGAAGTATGAGTCTGTGCCAGCCCATATCTGTGTTCATATGAGTCGATAGGCGCACGCGTCGTTTTTATAAGGTTTCTTAACTGTACCCTCTGCTTTTCAGAATGCGGAGAAAGAAAGTACCTTTTTTTTTTTTTTTTTTTTTTCGTGCGGAAATCCCCTCGGATACCCCATGAGAACTCGAACCATAAGAAAAGACATGTTGCCATTTCTATTGTATTTTTATTTTATCTCCTGTGAACAGTAACCTTAAACTTGGACTATATATTAAACTGATTAATTAGACATCAAAGTAACAATGAAAAATCAGAAATAAACAGACACTCACGGTTTTATTGCACGATAGATAAACAGATAAATAGATGGAATATAATCTTTGGCTCCTCTACCGCCATTTCTCATGTGTCCAACTCACCTGATTGAATATAGTAAGTGCTAATGCGTCAGTGTAGTTGAACGAGGGAGACTCGTAGACGGCAGCTGGCAACGCCAACACCTCGCGCAGATAATCCGATAGCCTCTTCATTAATAAGTGTCCATTGCCGTCAGACAGCTGCGAGAATATGTCTGTTGGAAAAATAATATTACGTTTTAATAATATAAAAAAATTTATAAATAAAAAATATTAAAAAATAGCTTTCATTTAAAAACTAACATAGTCGCGCGGTTTCACCCGCTTAAGTCCTGATCACATGGACTTTGTTACTCAGGGCTAATGTAGAATTCTAATAGTAAAGAATTTTTGAAATCGGTTCAGTAGTTACAGAGTTCATCGATTACAAACAAACAAATCTCTCCTCTTTATAATATTAGTATAGATAGTATAGATTCAGTGGTGCCAAAACGAAAATAATAATTTTATCAAGGGTTGTGCTGATTTGAAAAGCTTGCATCGCGAAGTTCTTTCCGTTTTCTATTTGTATACTGCAGAAAGTAAAACCTCTGAAAAAAAAACATACATATATATTAAGCAAAGACCAAGTCGTAGACCCCAGCAAATTACGTGTTACAACACTGTATAATCGGCGAATTAATCAAAATAAATAATAACGTAGATTTAAAAAAGGTAGTTATTATATAAATTATTCCACTAATGTGGGTAAATGAAGTAATAAACACAAAATTACGTAATACTTAGAATTTCGGTAAACGGTGACGACGTGCACTTACGGATACTTGGACTATGTTTTTTTTATTCGTAGTAATTGCGTTATATATATATTGCGCTAGTTACTGACTAAACAATTGTTAAGGCTCTTCAGTTTTTTGTTTTAATTTTTTTTTCATATTATTGCAATCTGTCAAGGAGACATTTAGTAACATTTGTATCATGGTCTCTTAAATAATATTTGAGAGGTTTGGCGGTACTCTTTTCTTTAATCTTCGCAAACTTGGAAATATTACTTTTTTTTATAATTTCTACTTTTTTAGGGTTCCATACCCAAAGGGCAAAATAGGACCCTTAAACTAAAACTCCGCTCTCCGTCCGTCCGTCTGTCACCAAGCTGTATCGCATGAACAGTGTATTTCTTTTGCCGTTGCCCATTGTATAGATAATAGTACGGAACCCTTCGTGCGCGATTCCGACTCGCACTTGGCCGGTTCTTTTTCATTTTCTTTAACGGGTTTGATGCCAAGCTTTTCTGTGAAGTCTTTCATTAGAGACACCATGGTGAACCCCCTATCATCTGGTAAAGCAGCATATTAAAATATAAAACATCTATTGGCGCACGATACCGACGTGCATGAACGTAATCATGGGAGTGATAATAAATCTAAACCCAGTACAAGATCTTTACTTCAATGACAACTTACCTAAACTTTTTTTACTCTGTTACATAATATTTCAATCATTATGTTGACATAACAGTAATTATACTTACATCTCAGTTTGTCCATCAGTTTGCCAGCGCACATTGTAGCTAATGCTACTTTGATCGAGAATACTCGAATTTTTCCCACATTTTCACTGAAACAAATATGAAAATATTTTTACTATAATACTCAGTTAGATGACTCATTACAATAATCATAGTGTGTGTACAGAAGTTACAATATTTTATTGGTATCCATATATTTATATATTGCCAAAACCTGAGTCAAACATTGCATAAATATAATACCTCGCCTTGAAGTCCAGGGTCTTTTGGTTAAGAAGAATATATATATATGTATTCCTTTCGACCTAATACAAATCAGATCATTGAAAATGAAACTTTATGCTTTAAATTTTTTATGCAGAATTACAGAATAGTGTTTAAATTTTTTTCAATACATATTACATAAAGCAATTATAGAATGACTTACCCTGTGCTATATGCAGACAACAACCAGTTCAATAATAATGCAGAACATGCTTCCACAGACACCTGGTGTGCTGGCGGTAATCTCTTGTTAAGGTTGTGGTACAATGAGGAGACGAGAGTTTCCAGTCGGGTGACATTGACACAAGCAGTAGGTTCGAGTGTGTTGAGTGCATTCTCACGGAATGCTTCTATTACGTTCCATATGTCTATCACATGCACTAAAAGTAAATTTATTTTATTGTGGATGTCAGTTCTTTGGTCAGTTTCTTGTATGAAACTACTAATACTCCTGTTAATGTAATTGCATCATCTTGTTAAGTATTCTATAGAACATGAACATGGACTTAATATGCAAACCTCAACTGTAAGGGGAGTAGTTACAAAGTTTGCATGTTAAGGTGTCAAAATATTTGATGTGCTATTTAAATGAGGCTAGAAAAGTGAATTTTTATTAAAAATATTACATTGGATGAGTATGGTTCCATTGTAATATTCATTGTTTAGCATTGTTTGCATAAGAATAAGGCTTTGTTCTAATGGCTGAAAATTATTTTCATTTTTTGATGTTGTATGAGAAGATAACGAGAGCATTAGTTTTTCATTGTTCAAAAATATATTTAACATCACTCAGACTATAAATAAACAAGCAATTCATCAAATATGACAAGTGTCAAAATTTATTAGGTGCCTTGCTAGGAGGCTAAGTGTAATTATTAGTCATGGTTATTTCACATATGACTCATAAATTCATGAGATGAAATATTCTTAAATGTCTTTATTGATATATCTTGATTCAAACTGAACTATACTATTTGATGAATACAGCCCTCTTTAATGAACTGTATCACCACTACCTTTACAGTATGAGAGTCTCATGAGTTTCATAATACTATTTGAATGATGGATTGTATATAGGAGCTAATTTCTTGACTTGGTACCATGTAATACTATCAAATATAATTAAAATTAACATCTCCACAGAAGAACATGTATCAAATTGTAGAACTTTATAAATAAACCATACTCACAATTGCACTTTTTTTGAACGTAGCGGAGTTTACAGGCAGTTCTGTAGGATGCAAATCTGATAAGGTCAAAGTTTTGCTCTCTCATCTCTTGCAGCAGCTGCGAGCGGGGGTCAGAGGCAGAGCCTCCAGCACTGGGTAGACCCACGACACCCATAGCACCCAAACCGCCAACATTGGGTAGTCCACCCACGCTCTCACGTTCCAGTGACATTTCAACTGCTGGAGTTAAATGTAGACTATGTTTTTCATATAGAACTTATCACTGACGTGTAAACATCTACTTTAAATACACCCTATTACGCACAAATAACGTTTCGAAACGTTGTAAATTATACAAAAAATATAAACAAGGCTAGCGGTATCAAGTTTCGTAATAACAACGTTATCAACATATTACTGGGTAATTAGGAGTTATAAAACCTCTCACCTTAACGAAGCGTTTAGCTCATAACTTTGTTGACATAACGATAATGTATTCACGGCAAACTCAAGATTATTTTCGTAGATATATCGATTCCAAGATTTATTAATGTTAAGTTAATATTTATTTGACGATTTCATAAAAAAATACTTCTGTAGAAAGAGTTGCGATAACGTTTTCCACTTCTTATTATTGTTAAGATAAGGTATATGCCATTTCTTAGATATAATAAATTAAAAAACCATTTCTATGCGCCAATAAATTACTGAATATCGAAATCAACATGACAAGCCTGCCATTAAAAGTACGTTCCCGTTTGTCGACAAAATCACCACCCTCATACAGCTTTCCTACAATAATAATAAATGCAAAGGTCAAAGGTTATATAAATAGTGAAAACCTTTTTTATTTATTAAAAAGTAAACTATACCATGTAGTCACCAATACCATGGATCTAATATAATTTTATCTATTATTTTGAAAGAAATATTCAACAACCTTACGTGAAACGGAATATAGTAAGGGTTAACATCAATAGACAAAATATTTTGGTTTCTATACTACCTTTTTTTTTTTTTCGTGCAGAAATCCCTGGTTTCTATTCTACCTATTTTTGATATAAAATTAGTTTAGAACTCCATCACAATTAACAGTATCGCATGTACCTACATACACTAATAAATTACAGTCGAATTATATCCTTTTTGACTACCAGACTGTGGCTATATCACAGAATAATGATTATATGATAACCAACACACGGAATACTTGATTTAAATTTTGTCTATGACACACGATCTCTTTCTTTCTAGTCACTTGGTAATATGCGCTGTGAGTAATGTGTAATATACATTACTCACACAAGCATACAAATAGCGTAGAAGCAAATTTTCATTCTAGTCGTCACTTTTCACCATGGTAACAAGTAAGATTTATAACAATTTTGACGTATTAGTTGACAGTTTTTAGACGGAGTTGGATTCAGTGCTAATATTAATTTGTTACTTAAAAAGCATAATATTGTTTAAAATTTAATAAGTAATTAACTAAACAATTATTTTTATATTTTATTTAGTCCGTCAATTGACTGAACCCCGCTGCATGGTGAGAAGCTAGGGTGAAGCCCAGACATTTCGTCTGGGCTTCACCCACCTTCCCAAATGCTGATGATTCTAATATGGTGGTCCCTACCTTAACGGCCTCAACAGATGCTTTTTCACGTCTCGCTTGAAGAACCCGGGATTCTAATAAGAAGGAAACACTTGTGCGAGAAGAGCATTCCAGCTCTATAACTTGCGACAAAGAAAGGAAGCACCAAACCGCTATGTTCGGAACCGTATTGTTTCTACCGTGTGCAGGTGGCATTGCAGTCCAGCACGTGTTGTTCAGAATCAGAAGGAAAAATATAAGTAAAATACTCTACGCAACTGCAGAGATTCCTAGGTATTAGTAACCTCAGGACTCCCAAAGCGTCTAATAACATTAGTAATTCTACTCATTTATATTCTAATACCAGTGACCTACCTTATATTTTGGATGATAAAATGTTTAATTCTGACATTTTTCAATCAATTTTATGAACTATGCAGTTACGCAGTTATTCGTAGAGGTTGTCAGCCTTGGTTCGGCCCAGTCTGAGCTACATTGCGTATTGTAAAAGAAATCGGAAATGTTCGGTCTTTTATCATATAATTATAAGTCTGTGGGCTATGTTGATGACATTCTATAATAGATGGCGGTAGAGGAATGGTAGGTTCTATGGTGAAAGTTTATAGGGATATGCAGATATGCTTCAATGTAAATAGAGTAGGTAGATACTTTAGTCTTTACACGAACTCAAATATGAATTCAAAATCACGCGCGTAGAGTAACATGCACACGAAAGGTGCAGCGCAGGTGCAACGCGCAAGGCGACGGTGGACGAGTCCATCCCGGGCTAGCTGGGATTACAGGGTCACCTGTAGCTAGGAACTTGCTGGGACAAACGTTGTTTGGCTTTGTTATTGTATTGCGTATTTATTTTTCGATAAGCGCGTTTTCTAAGTAGTGTTTGAGGTCGAGATTTTGCTGTATTATCATCGCTGTTATACAATTTTATTAAGTAAAAAGATTTCTGGCATAGGTGAGTACCTACCTAAAGTATTTTGCATAGATCAGTATTTCATTAGGTATTATATATATATATATATATATATATATATATATATATATATATATATATTGTGGGTCCTGTTTCTAATGACCAAGGAGAAATACCAATATCAGTTAGCGTTTTATTAAAACTTTATATTGAAAAAATAAACGTTTTTAGGTTTCCATACCCGACTGGTAAAACGGGACCCTTTTACTAAGACTCCGCTGTCCGTCCGTCCGTGTGTTTGTATGTCCGTCTGTCACCAAGCTGAATCTCATGAACCGTGATAGTTAAAAGTTAAACAGTTGAAATTTTCACAGGTGATGTATTTAGTATTTCTGTTGCCGCTATAACAACAGATACTAAAAACAGAATAATGTAAATATCTAAGGGGGCTCACGTACATAACACGTGAATTTCTTGTCGTTTTTATCGATAATCGTAGGAAACCCTTCGTGCGCGATCCGACTCGCACTTGGCCGGTTTTTATTTTACTTTCGGACAGATAATACCAAGATTACATGAAAAATCGTTTTTTTTTGTGTAGGTATAGAGTAATTTATTGGTCCTCCTTATTATGTTGTTATACAACGAACTATTTTTAAATGTGGATGGTGATAGTGAATTAGGTAGATCAAATTTAATTTTTATTAACTATGATCGACTTCCAATAGGGTATTTGACTACTGCTAAGAAATAGTTCTGTATTATGTAGGTATTACAACATAAAAATGCAGATGGCATCAATATTTTTTTGAGAACTGTTTTATTTACGATAAAAATCGATAAGTATTAAAGTTTGATTTAAAAAAACATAACATAACACGTTTATATAATTATTGAAATTAGTTGCAAAAATAATGGTTTATTTTGAGATATACCTATAAGATAAAAGTGAAACATTATTAGTAATTAATAATTGAACCAGTCGATTAAAACACTAGGAAATGCAGACAGCCTGTATTGGAAAACTGTTTACTTATGTGTGACATCACAGAGCGTTTATAAGCACGTGATCAAATCTCAAAAAAAGTGAGATTTTAATCTTGATTTTATAACAAAAAAGAAACTTATTTTATATTGAAAATTAATAAAATATGTTTTTTACGGTACATTTTATTAGGATGACAATTTTAAATATAGTCAAAATGCCTTTTTTTTTTTTATCGTGCGGAAATCCCTTCGGATCCCCTCCCGCGTGCCAGCGGGGGCGGTTATGTCGGCTTGAACCGACTAAAACCGCACGCCGTCTCGGGTCTACAGACGCCGGGGTGTAAGGTTGCCCATAGAGCATATCCCTCGCACCCCGACTGTTCCTGGGCCATCTCCGGTTTCGAGATGGCCCCCTCGGGTTTGGGAACCACGGTGTCCCCGATTGTGAAAATAATTAGTTCTATCAAGTGAATTTGAACTGGGTTTTTACATTTTTTCAATGAAACTCATTGATGACTTACACATGATAATAGGTAGGTACAGTTAATTCGGGGGGTGGCAGGTGAGGCCAGCAGAAGCAGGCCGGGACGGTGGGGAGACTAGCGCCCCTCCCCCAAACCGGGGCAAGACGGGGACACCGTGGTTCCCAAACCCGAGGCGGCCATCTCGAAACCAGAGATGGCCCAGGGTCAGTCGGGGTGCGAGGGATATGCTCTATGGGCAACCGTACACCCCGGCGTCTGTAGACTCAAGACGGCGTGCGGTTTTAGTCGGTTCAAGCCCGACATAACCGCCCCGGGGGGGGGGGGGTCTCCGAAGGGATTTACGGGCGAAAAAAAAAAGGTATATTACTAATCAGTTAAAATTTAAAGTAAAATTGGAAAAATTGGAAATAGATTATTAACAACAGCTTTTGCCCTGTTCTTTAATCTCATCGGGAGTTAAATTAATATTCATGTCATTGGAATCACTTTCCGAAACCATTTTTAACCACAATTAACACAAGGTATTGATTTATATTGAATCTCGTTTTCCCCAAACTTAAATAGTTTTTTTTTTATTCAGAAAATGTTATTCACGATACAATACATACAATATAATTCACGTACATACCTACTGCCAACATTAGAAAAGTTTTGAAAATCTATTGGTTACATTGTAATCGAGTTGGTCACGAGAAGTGCATCTAGGCGGCCATGTAAAAAAAAAGCGTCATGATATCAAGGCATTATGACGCAACTAAATTATCACGGACTCCATGGCAAAACTTAAAATTAAGAAATAATCACTTTCCACCCTAGGGATGAAATAAGCTACTTTCCATCCGGCTATCTACACATGAAAATTTAACTTTCCGAGCAGGAGGGATGAAAAAAAAATGAAGCTTACTATCCTAACTTTCTGAAGCCGACACTTAATGAAATCATAAGAAATATACCTACGTTCGTAATATTAAATAGATATTCAATATTATACCTATTTTTTTTTTTTATCGTGCGGAAATCCCTTCGGATACCCCCCCTCCGGCCAGCGGGGGCGGTTATGTCGGGCTTGCACCGACTAAAACCGCACGCCGTCTCGGGTCTTCAGACGCCGGGGTGTAAGGTTACCCATAGAGCATATCCCTCGCACCCCGGCTGACCCTGGGCCATCTCACCACTAACAGCATCGCTCATCCTGTCTCCTCTGAAAGCAGAGGAGTACGGAGAGCGATGTGTTCCCGCCACGTTGGGTATTGGCCGACGATCAATGCCAACCCTATGAAGGGGTGAAGGGGAAGCCATTGACCGCCGCCCAGGGTGTACCGGCCGCTCCGATTCCGTTCCCCCCGGACTGCAGCGGGATCGGAATCGGAGCGACACTCGAGGAGGTTACCCAACACACACCCCTATTCAATATTATACCTATCTACTCAATAACACACGCGCACTAAAGAGGAATATAACGACATTCTTAAGTCAAAATCGGTACAGCTGTTTAGTAGTTACGAGTTAGAGACGTTTATACATACTTGCATACATACAGCTACGCTGCGCCGGACGTCGCGGGTTCGATTCCCGCTCAGTGCAAGCAAGTGTCTATTTGCATTGGTCTGGTCTGCATAAGAACTGTCAAATAGGTATAAATAGAACGATCAGTTTTTAACTACATAATCCATGAATTAAATCTGTGGATTTTATTCATTAACTGGGCCCAAAAGCCCCTAAAAAAAGGGCAACTGTCCAGAGTACCTACAACAGACCGGTGGACTACAATGCATTGGGCTAATTGAATTGAAATCATTTCCGTACAGATCAGTATAATTGAAAATATACTTATCACAGGCTGCTGGTGTCTGTCTTCATATAACCTTAGTATGTCCTACGAAACTGTACGGTCCGAGGTCCATCAGGTCTGTTGTACCTTGGACAATTCCACATTTTTTTCTACTGGCTGTTGAATAATATGAATGAGAATAATTATGTAGTTAAATGACTGATCTTTTTATCTATGCATATTTGACAGATCTTATTGTAATGATAATGAAAATAAATGCAAATGTAAAAAAATGGCCTAAGTGCAACAGGTTCCCATAAAGTCCAAAAAATGTACTTTGTGAGCAAGACGTCATAAATTCCCTTTTTTATCTGCACTCACGCGGCGCCGGTGAATTTCAACTAACTTCACGTTAGATTTGACAAAAGATGCTTCGACTACCATAAATAATATAAATTTAAAGCACGGGTTTTTTTTTAAATTAGGATTGTTGCAGGCACAACACAGCCCAACGTAATATAGGTTCCCCTGTTCACTTTGTGTCTAGATAGTGCTGCGTAGTATGTCGTATAATATGAACCCGCTTTTTTTGGCTTAGCATAGTCGGGTTTTTTTTACCTTATTTATTTTACTTTATTAAGTAGAATCTAATATTATTATCCAGCAGGAGGTCGTGCAATGGCGCCTAAAAGGCAATGGTCAGAGGCAAAGATGGCAGAAGCTGTTTACGCGGTAACAAATCAAATATTATCTACGAGTACAGCTGCAAAAATTTTTAAGATTCCTGTTGCTGCATTAAAAACCCACGTCAAGAAACATCTGAAACTAAAGCCAGCGCGTCGAGACACGTCTGACGAAGATTGTTTAGAAAGAGAAGAGCCACGAGAAAGTCAAGGAGCTGAAAACAAGGATACTAATAATAACATCCCTCTTACTTTAACCATTCATTTTGATCCATGGTATTGCCATGCATGCGGTGGGGACAAGATGGCTAACTGGAGGCAGTGTATAAGGTGCTTTAACTGGTATCATGAGGAGTGCGTTGGGTTAACAGCTGATGATCTTGATCCATTTGAGTGCTTTGTTAAATCTAATTAATTTTATTTCTAATTTCTTCATTTTTTTTCGAGGAATTAATAATAATATTCATGGACTAAACCATTTTCTAATGTTCAATTTTATTAGAACAGTTAAAATTGTGGACGGATGAAAGACCGCTAAGAAACAGACAGAAACAGAATACAGAAAATTGCTTAATTTAATAGCACTATCCGACTCAGGAGTTAAATCTGGGATTCTGGGATCATTTAGTACCACTGATAAATCCGGTAGATCTTCACTGAATCTGTTCTGAATTTCACTAGTTTAACGCCCAAGTAGTAAGTAACCCAACTGAGTTTTATGTAAGAACCCAATCCATCCTAATAATGGATTTCTTCGATGAATGAATGAAATAAACGCGTTTATCATAATTTAAACTGCGTTAGCACATTTTAGGTAGGTACCTACTCAATCGTTAAATCTCAGTTAAGTCATTCAAATGGATTTTTACTGATGAAATGTATTTAGAAAAATAATTATTTAACCAGCATTTGATTCCATTATCATCATCCATGACATAATATTTCATAACGACCTGTTAAGCGCGGGGGTAGGACAATTGACTGGTATATCAAGGGTCGCTGGCTCAATTTCCGCTCAGTGCAAATATTTGTGTGCATTGCATTAGTTTATGACATCTATTTGTTGTATGAGTATACAAAAAGAAAAGGCATCTAGGTATGTATAGCCGTGTTCTAGAACCATATTATGTAGGGGCAAGCTTTGCTTAGTTTACGTCTAGATAGCACTTTGTAATAGTTGTGAAATAATAATATTCATAATAAGCTGAAAAAATACAACAAACATTATTAGCTTTGCTTTTCAAGATGATGAACGCGAACATTCAGTTTACTTGAACGGATTTGGATCTGAAATCCAGCATTTGCGAAAATTGTTGATTGGTGCATTTATGTATTTACTGCTTTAGAATGATAAAAGTTAAATGTACGTTAATGTTTTGCCCTCGTGGGCGCAGTGTACCTATAATATTTGTCGGTAGATTAGATTAGATCATTAGATAAAGTGGAAACCTCGGCAATTATTTAAAATTTCTAACAGGCTTTCAGATTCTATGAAGCCGATTTTCAACATTCAATGAACAAATAGGATGCAATATTAAAATAGAATTAAAATCGATTAAAGATATTAACTCAACTGGGTTCTCTCGGCAGGGTGCCTAGGATGCAGGCAGCATAGTCGCGCTGAATTGATAGCAATTCCGCGCATGTTTCCTGCATCCTTGCAGAAAGCCTTTGAACGAGAAAACTGCCTGCAGTGTCTTCTCTTAGACGCTTGCCGAATTATGTTCTTTTGTTGGGTATGTTTGTTATTTAATTTTCAGATAATTAAGATTCTATACTTTATTATGATGCAGATTGTCAAAAAACGATAACATAAAACTTTTTCGATGGAAAAGAAATATGTAGTACTTAGGCTCTAATAAATTAGGTAGGTAGCTCGTTTTTCCTTTCCACCACGAGTACACGTTTCACGAATTTCAAAACATAGATAATACCTAATTACTTAATTCTTGTATATTCATAAACCATCAACTAATCGTAGGTATCAAAATGCTGACACAAATTCACGCTAACAAGATTTCCGAAGTAGCCCCTTGTAGGTAGGTAACTAATACCTCAGTAGTGGACCACTACCTAAGTAGTGGACGTACTCGTATCTTCTTAATATACTGTGACGTAGCGCTTGCTGCAATTAGTGCAGTAGTATATATGATTTTAGATTGACATGGTAATTTACATTCAAATTAGAATTATAAACGGGATATTTACCATGTTTAGTATCTTTTTCGAGAATCCGATATTTCGGCACTGTTACAAGTACCATGATCACGGATGTACTAAAGTTCTGCAAGCTAGTTGTGGTAGTGTGGTAGTGGTGACGCGCGTCAGAAACGAGTGAGGAAGAGGGTAGACCGATACGGTTTGCCGAGTAACAACTAGCTTGCAGAACTTTAGTACATCCGTGATCATGGTACTTGTAACAGTGCCGAAATATCGGATTCTCGAAAAAGATACTAAACATGGTAAATATCCCGTTTATAATTCTAATTTTAGTGCAGTAGTATTTGCAATCTATAACGGGATTTTTCGATAGCAAAATAATATGATATTATTGATCGAAGAAAATTATAATTAAACGATCGGTTTCTCTTTCAGACTTTGTTCATCGAAATATAATAATTATTCGTAATTTTTATGTTTATGAATAGTTATAAGAGCATATACACTATATTTTTTAATATTATAAAACTGAAAAGTTTGTTTGTTTGGTTGAACGCGCTAATCTCAGGAACTACGGCTTTGAATTGAAAAATATTTTTTGTGTTGCACAGCCCCTTTATCGAGAAAGGTTATAGGCATATCATCACGCTACCCAGGAGAGCGGAGCAGTACTCATAAATGTTAACAAATTTCCATATATTATTGTAGAACTTATAAATTACGGGCATTTATAGGATAAATGGGTGCCACAGGGGCGAAGTATGCCACGGACGAAGCTGCGAGGCATAGCTAGTTGAGTTATATTTTAAACCAACCGGTATCTATATTCATCAAAGTTATTAATGTTTGTCTATGCATGAATAATTGTGATTTCTCTCTATGTATTCAAATTTGACATTATTCAGCAGCAACATTCATTTCTGAATTAGAGCTGCCAATAAATTTCTAAGTTCAATAATACTGTTCGAATCAGGAATTAAATCTGAGACTACATTTGGCATATATTATATTAGATAACTCTAGCGTCAGCAAAATAGTAGCAGTAACCAGCAATGCTCCTAATTAATAGAAAGAAAAATCGAAAAACCTTGTCGTTACTCACGATGGCTAATAAACTACCTAGGGTCGTTACCCTGGGTAGTTTTTTAGCCATACCATTAGGTGGTTTTCAACCCCTAATAGTTATACCATAAACACTGCAGGTATGTTATTGTAGATGATAGTGACCAACCATGACCAAGACCCACCTTGGGACCATTAGGACCTAGATGGGAAGCTCAACATAAAAAAGTTTTTTAAACGAAATAAGTGTCCGTTGATGTGTATATTTACAACATCAGACCTGGAATAATTTAAGACTACGAGTCTGGTGATGTGAATATATCCAACACCAGGCCTAGAATATTTTAGGACCAAGTCAAATTTAACACCTGGTTTACAGGGTAAATGTTTAGTGATGGGAATATATCCAATACCAGGCCGGCAATATTTTAGGGTTGTGTCAAATTAAATACCTGGTTTACAGGGTAAATGTCTGGTGATTGGAATATTTCCTATACCAGACCTGGAATATTTTGGGACGTAATACAATAAATAATTCGAGCTTCATATCTACTGTAAATTGTTATACCTACCTACATACAATACCAATAGGAACCTAATCAACTATACCCAGTAGTTAATATTAGATTACTGTGTAAGTAGATTATACTACTTAATATAACTATGTCAGATTTGTTAGATGTGTGTTGATCAAAATTGAAACGGGGTGGTAGCCTAGGTATTATCTAAGCCGTTGCACGTTGCCGTTGAGTCGTGAAGCCACTCCTAACACAAGCAATTTAGCTTAACTGGAGGGGTTCGCGGGCATACTAGTAATTTCGGTTACTAGTTAACTATTGTAAATGTTAATGGCATTTATAATACAATAAAACGAATTTGATTATTTAAAAATCTATGTAGATGTTATTCTTAGATGTATTTACAACATAAAACATAACTCCACGCCTGTATCCCCGAAGGGGTAGGCAGAGGTGTATTACACACCCACGATCCGCCAGTTATGTTTAGGTCCCAATGTATTTGGGGGCGAGCCTATTGCCATCTACCGGGCACATTACTAAGCGAGCGATAATCAACATTTCTAATACACACATAACTACGAAAAGTCAGAGGTGTGTGTGAGATGTATTTATGATGTGGTATATGTATTTTCTTTTAAAAATAATCAAAATTAAAACGGCGGTGTCCTATTCGTTGAAGCTTCGAATTTGCGACCCGGATATTAGGCCACCAATGCACTCCTAACACAAACTTAACTTGAGAGGTTAACCCCGATGGCTGACTCCCACCCCGATGGCTGCCACGAGTTCACTCCTCGGCGCCACCCACAATAATTTTGTACCTAGTAATAAAAAAAAAGTAAATCAATATGTTATTATGAATGTTGAATGTAGTAGGTGTTATGTACAATAAATGTAATTAACCACATCGGTATACATTTTTTTTTTATATAACTACTCACACTTGCTTATCCATGCGTTCAACTAAATTGTCGATTCCACGCGATAGAGGAGTCCCTATAGCCATTAACCGGACAGTTTTTCCAGACTACGTGATGCAACTGAGAATTTTCCTGAAAATACCGGGCCCGGGAATCGAAATTGAAACCTTATGCACAGCCTAGTACTTATGACTAGGTATGACACCTATATGTATAAGCTCAGCGCGCATAATGTTATCTGCATGACAGCAACCAAAAGTCGTGTATTGTTACTGGTCAAGTAGTGATCTCGATACCAAATTTTTTAAACCATACAGCCAGTCGACTAGTATACATTACGTCCTACGTAATAATTAATTTTATTATACTTAGAATGTAACAGGTAGTGTACAAAAGGTGCTATATTGTTAATAGAGTTATGTCTCTGGATTATGATTGCTGTTTCTCAAACTATATATAACTAGTCTAGCCATAAATACTGTTCCCTTAACTGTTACATCAAAACTTTTCTTTCTTTTTCAACTTTTTAATTATTTTGAATTTGGAACACGTATATTATTTTAAAAACCTCTTTCGATTTCGCGCCAATACATTTTTTCGTGTTCATTATGGAATTACAATATGGAATGGGGTCGCAGTGATCGCCTTGCACAAAGTGGGTATGGAGCCGTCCGTCATATTCCAGACACTTTAAAAACTTGGTATCAGCCGTATGTTCGTATATCGTACTATCAATAAGTAGATACAACACTTCGTCTGTCGAAGACCAGAAAAGATCGGGGCGGCCGCGTGCTGTTAGAACTACAAAGGCTATTAATGCTGTTAAAGCCAGAATTCGTCGAAACCCCATAAGGGTGCAAAAAATCTTATCGCGAGAAATGAAGGTTCCTGCTAGGACTCTGTCACGTATTATAAAACAAGACCTGAAGCTCGGTGCTTATCGTCGATATACAGGACATGCCCTAAATCAATCTTTCGATTAACGAGAGTGGATCGATCAAAGCGCCATCTGTCGCGATACGCAGGTGAAAGGCACAGAAAAAAATATTTTTATCGTTTTTTTTAATTTTTTTTTAATTAAATTATTTATTTTTATTTTATATTACATACTTATTATCTTTCCCGATGAAAAAATTTTCACGATTGAAGAACACTACAATAAGCAAAATGATAAAGTGTACGCTCACAGTTCTAAAGAAAGCTGCTCAAGTGGTCGGAAAGGTACAATGTGGTGGGGTGTGTGTTGGGTAACCTCCTCGAGTGTCGCTCCGATTCCGATCCTGCTGCAGTCCGGGGGGAACGGAATCGGAGCGGCCGGTACACCCTGGGCGGCGGTCAATGGCTTCCCCTTCACCCCTTCATAGGGTTGGCATTGATCGTCGGCCAATACCCAACGTGGCGGGAACACATCGCTCTCCGTACTCCTCTGCTTTCAGAGGAGACAGGATGAGCGATGCTGTTAGTGGTGAGATGGCCCAGGGTCAGTCGGGGTGCGAGGGATATGCTCTATGGGTAACCTTACACCCCGGCGTCTGAAGACCCGAGACGGCGTGCGGTTTTAGTCGGTGCAAGCCCGACATAACCGCCCCCGCTGGCCGGCGGGGGGGTATCCGAAGGGATTTCCGCACGATAAAAAAAAAAAAAAAAAAAAAGGTACAATGTGGTCATCATCCTGCGTCTGGGATGGTTTGGTGGGGCGTGTCTTGTCAGGGAGTCACAAAGCTACATTTTTGTGAAAAAGGAGTGAAAACTTCAGCCAAAGGTATCAAGATACTGTCTTGGATCATGTTGTGAAACCTCTCAGCAATAGACTTTAAAAAAATATACCTTGGACTTTCCAACAGGACTCTGCTCCTGGTCACAAGGCACGAACTACCCAAGCCTGGCTAGAAACCAACGTTCCGGACTTTATAAGAGCTGAAGACTGGCCCTCATCTAGCCCAGACCTCAACCCTTTAGACTACAAATTATGGTCAGTTTTAGAGGACGTGGCCTGCTCTAAACGACACGGCGACATTGAGTCTCTTAAATAATCTTTGGAGCAAGCAGTGGCCAAATTTCACTTGGAAACAGTGCGTAAATTCATAGATCGTGGCCAAACAGATTAAAGGCCTGTATAAAAGCCAAAGGTGGCCATTTCGAATAAAATATATTTTTATTTTTTGCTAAGACTTAGGTATTAATTTTAATAATAGTACATTATTACAAAGGCAGCGAAATAGGCAAGTGCAGGTCGAGTATGAGTTTGAAACCCGAGCCGCAGGCGAGGACTTCTATGATACGAAACAGGCAATTCGGCCGAGGTATATATTAGTGCTTTTCTTAAAAAAATGCAAGGAAATAAAAAAGGGCCTTTTACATACATAATAAATTTAATTAATATTAATAGTTATTTGTTCAACTAGAGAGGAAAGTTGGTTTTCCAAGCGAGTGCTAATTTTGAATCCCGAGTAAGCGAAGGATTCTAATAATTGAATCACGAACGTTAGCGAGTGATTCTACATTAGAATCCTGAGCGTCGCGAGGGATTCAAAGGCACGAGCTGGAAATAACTTTTCTCTCGCGTGACACATACAACTTTTCACCTTAGCAGCGAGAACATTATTAGAGATAAAAAAATACAATATGAATAAAAATGAAACCACATATGATACATATGCAACACTAATTTTAAGTAGTTACCTACCGAAAAACAAAAGAAGAAGAAATAATATTGATTTTTGTTTCCCGCTATTTTTAAAGTTACGTTCTGAAACTGCATCCGTAGTATTCTGTTGTACCAATAAAGATTTTTAAAACTATAAATTATTTGTGCATAACTATTTCGTATTTTTTCTAAAACATTTTCTTTATTTTTTTCTTTATTTCAGTGTATTCATTATATTTTATTATTTAATTAGATATTTAATTACAACATTACCAAATAATTTTCATTTTAAAGGTTTATTAGTTTCCGAACGTTTTATTGTTTGGGTGTTCTGAAATTTGATAAACACAAAGTCAACTAGTGCCATATACACAAAAAAAAAATTGATAAATCGAACTTCGAATGACGTGTTTCGTATATAACAATGATAATTCGCAGCATTCTAAATTCAAATCACTTTCCCTCACTCTCGTAGGGAAAACGCGTTTCCCTCACTCTTATTAAGCAGGGAACCCAGTATGTTTGAGCTGCTAAGGTGAAAAAGTTATATTGCTCATGTTAGGACAATTATTGAACGAAAATGTTATCGATTTTCCAGGCAAATTTATATTCGTTTGTTGCATTTCTGACGTTTGCGGCTGGGAATTTGATACTTGGTCAGTGGTAGGTGGCTGGAAACTTAATTGCTGTTTAGAAGTGGATGGCTAAGTACTTGATAATTGGCAAGAGGTGAGTGGGTAAGATGTTTCCGAATCATTAACAGGTCGCAATTTGATGTTTTGGTTAATTTTATTGGTTATCTCAGTTTTATTTTCAACAGAGTCTTCGATGTAGCCTTCAGCCACTTTATCGGACTTCCAACCTCCGTGTCTTTTTGGAGTATTTAAATTCGCTCCCGAATCAGCAAGAAGAGTGGCTGAAGATCTGCGGAAACAATGTCCAGTGTAACATTCAGGATTTGTCAAGTTTAAATAAGTTGCTATTTCTTTAGGCATTTTAGCTATTTTGTGTCTTCCGATGATTTGCTTCGTACACTTCCCTTTCTGAAAGTTCAAAAAAAAATCTATCCGATTTTGTGTCCACGGGAAGAAGTTTTTGATATTTTCTTACAAAGGAACTCTCCTCGGATGACAAACATCCGGTCAATCTTTGTTTTAGTGTCGCGCAAGGTAATTATTAAATAAAATAAATAAATAAATATTGTAGGACAAAGTACACAACGCCATCTAGACCCAAACTAAGCAGAGCTTGTCATATGGGTTCTAGAATGCGGATAAACATACTTATATACTTTTTTTTGTAAATGAATACATATTATACATAGAAACACCCAGACCAGCGCAAATATACATTTTTGCACTGAGCGGGAATCGAACCCGCGACCTCTGGCTTAGCAATCGAACGCACTACCACCACGCCACACAGGTCGTCGCTTATGTTTTCACCAGTCAAAATCTTCGATTTTATACTCTTAAACCCAGACGATTGTCGTTTTAGAAAAGTTGTTTAATTTCCGTAGTTCTTCAAGTCAATGCCGTTTTTTATATGAACTGTACATTTCAGCATAGAATAAATCGCCCATAATTTTGACGGCTTTTTAGTTTTAGCAATTTCATTGAAATACGCCAAAAACACTGTTTCGGAGAACAATTTTGCATTTTCTCGTTTTTCCAGAACATTAAATTTTCATATACTTTCATATATTTTTCTTTTGATTATGCTGGAAGCAGGTTTTCCATCGCTAGTTTAGCTTTCGATCTTAAATCTGGTGGAGTACAGTCAATGTTCATTTCATTTTCATTTTCAGAATCATCGGAACTCATTTTAATTATTTTATTAACAAAATAACAACGAACTCCGCTTTCCCGCCAATTTTTATTTTATTTTACAGTTTGTGCCGAAAGGTAAACGCATCTGTGACTATACAGTCATGAGAACGCAATGTGTACGATAGATGAAAGAGTTCTAAATTCAAACAACACACCGCACCGTTTCATACAACATTGCCGGCGCGCACTTCGTTCCAAATTCAAAGAACGCGCCGGGAAGTGATTTTGGTTTTTCAGTCTACGTAAATATGATACTTCGCGTGTTCTTTATTCAAAAGTAATAACAATAATTCCGCGCATGTTTAAGAAATATTACATTACCTCATTAAGCCTCATTAAAAAAAATGCATTTTGATTTGTAACAAAACTTATGGCTGACAACATAAAGCATAGCGTATATACATATATATAATAAAGAAAAACAAGCTCGCCAAATGGCTTCAAAAACTCGACTAAAACGAAACCGAGAACTTACTGGTAAACACAACATGACCTCTCTCTCTCTCATCCTTTATATATGTGTATTGTATGCATATATGTGCATTAATATATAATCTAAACTGGGAAACGGCTCTCCAACGATTTCCATGAAATTTAGTATATAGGGGGTTTCGGGTTTCAGGGGCGATAAATCGACCTAACCAGGATTCATTCTTAGAAAACGTCGGAAAAAAAATTGTCTTCCCGATATTTAATTGATTACACTATGTAGGTACAGTGCGCGGCGTTTAGGTTGGCAAGCCAGGAAAAAGAAAGAACTGTTTATAAAGGTATCAAACTTTTAGTTCGATGAACGACAGAAATAATGCTCTACAAAACCGAAGCGAGCCGATCTTAGCCAGACTCTCACTCTTCTTCCCGACGTGGCAACCCAACCGCCGAGGACCTACTGTACGTGAATCATATGACCTATCTTACTAATTATGCCGACTCTTCTTGCGTGATTAGGAATAAGTGGTCTATAAAACACAATTAAAGTTATCTAACACATTTATTAATAAATGAACACAGTTTACATTTACATTATCTGCTGCAGACAACTCAATAAATTAAACAATAATATTTAGTTATTATTTACATCACTACCATGAATTTTATTATAGATTGCACAACACTACATACATTTTTACATTTTCTAATTTTTTTTTACTCACCTGGAGTATTACCTTCAATACACATTTTATTAATAATCTATATTTTCCATCGACAAAATGACTACTTTAATTCTTCATTAATTGAATATAATGTGATAACTCAATATTCGCTTTTGTTTAAATACTTAATGAAATGATCACATACATATTTCGCAAAGCTTTGCTATACAAAATAGATGTAGTATTTACCTACTGTTAAATATAATTATCGTAAATTCTTTAGTATTTGATTCAAAAGTACCTAAATAAGGTCTATGTTTAAATGCTATGTTTGAAAATATGTGAGTACCTGAAGTAAAAGTAGGCCATTTTTGCAGGTAATTGTGCACATAGTATCCGATAACCGATTCAGACATCAAATGTAGAGCTACAATAAGCTTTTTAAAAGCAAGCTTACAAACTATTACTAAGTACTTAAGTACATGCATATTTTAAAGTATTCATACTAGAACGGTATAATTAGGTAAGACCTATTTAATTAACTAGTAAGCCTTATTAGGCCTTATATGTCACTAATCTTAATAACCAGGCAATCATTACTGAAAGTGTTAAAATTTAAATAAATATAAAAATATATAGGAAGCATGTTTATGCTAAACAAAACTGCCCTGCCACCCGCCACCCGCGCGCTTTTTGTCTACTCGGGATTGGAAATGTTCGGCTGCCTGTCGTCTACCGTCTCACTAAGAACACGGCTTTTTATTATTATATATATTTGTGAATTGTAGCACAGTATTAAAACATTTAAATTCACCAAGGAGTTTGATTTGAAGAAATCTGTTACAATTTTTGGCGACCGTGACAGGACACGTACGTGTACGACACGTGTATGTATACTATTATCAAATTGTAAATTAGTTATCTGTATATTGGAGATATTTATAAAAAAAAAATCCGTTCCCGCAGGGGGAACGCGCAGGTAGATTTCGTGAAGCACGGTTAGAAATATTTTTTTGCCCCTCTATGACCTATGCTTCTTCTATGACCCACACCGAGCGCATTTTTAACATGTTTAATTTTTTTTTCTCGAAAACGGTAACTTTTAGCGAAAATCTTTTCAGACATTTATTTTAGACTTAAAAATGGCCTATCGATTTAAAATGTTTCCGACGGCAATAATGTTCACCGGTTAGAAGTTATGATTTTTTTCCCGAAAAATTTTGGTTTTTCCCCCCTCCACTTTTAGTTAAAGTTTTAATCTTATAGGTTTATAATTAAAAGTTGTTGGTATTCATGTATACTATGGGATAAAATTAGAACGGTTCGAATATCTTTCATGGAACGTGAAATTTTGAGGAAAAACTGATTTCACAAAAAGTGAGGCCCTACCGTCCCCTTAGGCCGGATTCCACCCGTTCACGAACTTAAACTAAGTTTACACCCAAGCAATTTTTGACCGCAGTTTGAAAGCGATCGGGGCAAAAATGCGACCGTGACAGTGCCGCAAATTTTGGGAAGTGGAACCATACATACATATATATATATATATATAGGTATAAACTTTTTGACCAGTGGTCAGTTCGGACTCAGGGGGTCATAACTAGACCTCCTATGAAGATTTTTTTTTAAAATTCGACAGTAGTCAAGAAACCAATAGGTAGATCGATTTCATCGAAATCTACCTAAAATGAATGATTATGAATACAAAAATATTTGTTTTTAGAATTCTTGTCCGTTTATCTAATCGTCTGTTTGTTAGTGATTTTGACGCGGTTCTTTTTATTAGAAAGCTCTTGGTTAAACTTAAAATCTGACGTATGTTTGATTGCAATTGGTTGCGTAGAACCGGACATATGACTAAAAAAACTATAACCGACCTCCGCGCGGGCAGAGCCGCGGTTATCAGCATATTTATTATCCATTTGTCTATAGTGAATATTTTCCCGCTAAAAGTTACCATAGTTTTTGAGAGAATTTTCTTCAGTTCCAAAATCTTTGTACTGAAGTATTATAGCTAAAAATATTTTTCAATCTGCTCGAAAGTTTAAATCAAACTATTTCAAGTTCACTGATGTCAAATTAGATATGAATGATGATGTTTAGCGAACTGACCTTTGAAAAGCCTTTTTTAGTATGAACCTTACATATATAGAAACGCTTACCCGGTATCGCTTGCTACAGTTGCCTCTCAATTGTCACTACCTATTCTACCGACTCCCGTACGAGTGAGTGTGTTGTTGTAATTTAGCATAACATAACATAAACTCACGCCTATATCCCCGAAGGGGTAGGGCAGAGGTGCTACCCACATTTCGCCAGTTTATGTTTAGGTCCCAATGTAATAGGTGGCGAGCCTATTGCCATTAACCGGGCACTTATAAACCTGCGATAAATACAGACATAACTTCGAAAAGCATCGAAAAGTCATTGGTGTGTGCCATGGTAAAACCTGGGATCGAACCTGAGACATCGTCTCAGCAGTCCATTACCCATACCACTAGGCTACCGCGGTGTAATTTAGCAATTTTATATTATGTTATAGTGACCTGTACAGATACAATAGTGATCATAGGTACTACAGATAGCGACGAGTAGGGAGGAGGCATAGCCGTGTTCAAATGTATAATGATCATTAGGTACATACTGTAATTGTTGCCATAGAAAAAAACAGGACTCTGTTCTCTGGTTAGTGCCAATCTTTATGCTTCACGTATCTGATATAGCACTCAAATTTCACTATTTACATAAATATTCTAATGTGAAAGCTCGTAAGTTTTTTTGTGAAGACATTATGTAAAACCGGCAGGGTGGAATTGACTGAAATTACATATTACAGATGGATAAGGGCAAAAGATTTAATAGACTATGCTCTCAATAGTCGCACGTAATAGCTAGTCCTAAATATTTGAAATGCCAATCATTCTTTTTCAAAAACTATACAAACGGCTTCTGTACTAGCCCTTTCATGTATGTTTTGTCCTTTCATCCATATTCGTAACTGATCTTTCGTAGCCAGCTACGAATATGGAATATTTTTCTCGGTTGATAACTAGCTACGAAAACAGAATTAAAATTCTCGTTTTGTAACTGGTTTTCATAACCAGTTACCTAAATGGAATTATTTTCCCCATTCATATAAAATAACATCAAATAAATCGCGACAGAATCCGTTAAAAACAGTTTTATTTCAATTACAAATGATATTTCGTCATTCAAACACATCACAAATGGCATTTCAATGACACAGAATGAGACATTATTTATATCAGCCAGTTCGACGTTAACATGACCTCCTTCCATGGCTTACGTTTTATAACAGTCTTATAAGTTACGAAAAATGAATGCAATTCTCTTTTGGTAACCAGTTATGAACGGGGAAAATAATTACATTTAGGTAACTGGTTATTAAAACCAGTTACAAAATGAGAATTTTAATTCTGTTTTCGTAGCTAGTTATGAAACGAGAAAAATATTCCATATTCGTAGCTGGCTACGAAAGATCAGTTACGAATATGGATGAAAGGGTTTTTGTGACTCTTTTTAATGGTAGAGCCGAATGCTTACCATCACCTTAAAATGTTGTGGAATTGAATTTTAATCTGTCGATTTCAGTTGATTCGATATGTCATTGCATCGGGTGGGATTGATTCGTGAGTAGATGACTGTCAATGTTGACTCCAATAAGTTGATTCGACAGATTTGAATCGACAGATATTTGATAGATTGATGCTGCTGATGATTGGCACAAACATAATCGCCCCGCCCTAGCTGGCGGGGGGGGGGGGGGAACTAGAGGGGATTCCTGCACGGAAAAAAAAGAAAGCCGCTTAAGGGATTAGGAAGGAAGGAAAGAAGCACCACGGTGACCTCTCCTACTGGATGTTCCAGATAATTACCTAACACGGGTGCTTTGGTAAGTATCTGTGGCGCATCCACGCTACTGGTTATCTAAATAATTATTTATTTACATTGACCCAATAAAATAAACTTAAATTACACTCCGAAAAGCATTAGGTAGGTACCATCAAGCGTTACTATACTAGGAAAGATATACGTACATGTGTACAGTGTACATTTTTCAGGTATATATAAGTACAAAGATATATAATATATTTATATACAAAATTATTGTGTTTGTCACAGATTTGTTTGTATGTTGGTCCAGCCAGCGTAGACGTCATAATCTATGTATCTATATGTTACAGTCAATCTTGGGACTGAGCAATGGTGTCTACTTACTTTTTACTGGTTTTCATGTAACAAATCTATGGTAAGTAAAAAGTTTGGCTGTAACATATACACATATGTGCTATACATTTAAACGTTTCGTTTCTAATATTTAATATATGATATTTGACTACTTACGTAGCACGCATGTATAATTAGTAAAATAAAGTATTTTAAATTCTAGTTACAGGTATTAAGTGCTTACATTTATTGCAAGTAAATACATTTTTTACGAGACTTCAGAAGTAAGTAGATATTTATATAAATACATCCACACTCATATTCTGAACGGTGGTTACTGGTTTTGTTCAATGTCATTATTGGGTTGACCAAAAGATTTGGTCTACTTTTGGCACTAGGTAACTTTAAGCAGAAAAAGGATTTAGGAAAGATTTGAAGAAATAATGCCCCTGACTTTCTTTGTTTGTATGTAGCGATTTTTTTTTAAATGAAGGACTATGAAACAACTATGAACGATAAGAAAAGACAGAAATGTATATAATAAATAAATACACAGCGCTATCTAGGTCCGAAGTAAGCATAGCTTAATTAACTTGTATTATGGGTTCTAGAATGCGGATTAATACATAATTTAATACATATATTTTGTACATAGAAACACCCAGACCAATGCAAATGTACATATTCATGCATACAAATATTGACACTGAGCGGGAATCAAACCGGCGACCTCTGAAATAGAAGTGGAACGCTCTACCGCTATGCCACTATTCCCTTGACGGCCTCTGTGGCATAGCGGTAGTGCATTCGACTGCTATGACAAGGGGCGCGGGTTCGATTCCCGCGCAGTGCAAATATTTGTATGCATGAATATGTCTATTTGCATTGGTCTGGGTGTTTCTATGTATAATATGTATGTATTTACAAAAAAAAAGTATATAAGTATGTTTATCCGCTTTCTGGAACCCATGCATAACACAAGCTAGTTAAACTATGCTTACTTTGGGTCTAGAAAGCGCTGTGTAGAATGTCGTAGAATATTTATTTATTTATTGAGAGGTCAGAGGTAAAAAGCGAAATACGACTTAAAATTAAAATCTTAAAATTACTTCAGTACTCGAAAGATAGTAAAAGAAACATACCGATTACATTTTTTTAAATGATTTTCATTTCATAAATAGTTACTTTGATATCGCGCAAACTTTAAGGTCAACCCAATAATTACTGGCAATATTCATTTAATGAAGATAACAGAAATAGTTGCTACTTTAGACTCCTATTAAATAGGTTGTTTATTTAATTATAAAATTTATATACACCAAAATATACCTATATAATAGGAAATTCACACTATATTTACTATAAGAATATTGTCTATTACGCATATATTTTCGTAGCTTTTTCTCTATATAATATGTTTTACATTTTGGCAGGACGACAACGGTTTACAACAATAACTACATTTATTATACATATTTTCTAAATACAGTATATTTCTATTTTATAATAAAAATAATTAGGCATCTCTATTTATTACAGAAATCTTAGATTGTTCTTAATTCAAATCTGTACGACCTGTTTTTATTACACTGATGTATTACCATGCCATGAAATGGCGACAATTATTAGAGAAAATGGCCGTGATACATCTAGTCGTTCAGAAATTGTTCAGAAATATAGCAACTAATGATCTTGCTTATTCTGTTTCTCCTCACCTGTCTCACCTGCCATCTTTACAGAGGTACATTGGTAGTAAAACATTAGTTCAAATGGGAACTTCAGTTAGTGACATTCTAATAGTTTCTTCAATAATGTCCAGCAAAGCCGAAATTCTTGGAGATTTTTAAACATAAAGCCAATGCCGCCAAGAAAATCTGCTGACAGGTGCCCCACTTCGGATGGCTTCATGCTCCGATTCTGGTGATATGCAGCATGCTACTCGCTGAAAGTGCAAATTTAATTTCATTTGTAAGTGGTTATGCTACAAGGTGTCATCGGCATTATGTTTACTACACACCCTCGCCCTTACGGAACTCTCGTATAAACCAGGTTGTGTAATGTGGGTTTTTGGGGCCTCACCTAGATATTCGGAGCCCAATCCAACCTCACGTGCTGTTTGATAAACGGACCTGGGAACAGGCTTTCAGGGGAATCAAATGGCAATTCTTTTCATGAAAATCGTTATATATGTTATGTATATGTTAGGTAGGGTATGTTAGGTTATGTGTATGTATAGGTAGGTATATGTTAATAGGAGAAGAAGTAACCGGATCCCGGACTCCAACCTTTGGATGCAACTGGGATTGGTGCTCGGATTAAAATTACCTACCTGCTTAAAAGTTCCAGGGGTGGTAACAAGTTTGTATATTGCGACAATAGGTATCATCAGTATGGAGGAGCAGGCAAGGCCCCAGCCCAACACCACTGCCCACGGAGGGTATATATAATGCTGGTATTGTAGTGGCTGCTGGTACAAGAGGCCGAATACCACAACACCCTAGGAAGAGAAAAAGATTAGAATGGAAACAGTACATTAGGAAGGCAGGTGCTCATTTCGATGGGTTTGTAATAACATTAATAACATAACTATAATCATCTGATTAGTTCCGAATAGTTAGTTTTTTTTTTTTTCAAAGTTATTTCTTGTAATGGGTCCATAAGTATGCTCGTGGTATTCAAACTTTAGCCAACTGTTGCCAACGGGTCCACCCTTTATCGCGGAAAATTGCTATTTTTCAAAATAAAAACTATACTATTATCCAGGTTATAAGTTCTCCCTATGCAACATTTGAACAAAATCGGTGCAGTATAGTGCATCAGTATGAGAAGATGACTAACAGACTTTAATATATTGATACATACAATAATGAAAGTTGGGCTGACGAACTTCCAGCATATTCGCCAATAAATACCAGGCCTGAAGCCAAGCATTTCTTCAACATCATCCGAAAATCTCTTTAGGCCTGTAAAATGAAATTATTTTAAAGAATACTGATTCAGGAGATACTCTGAAGCGTTTATTGAAAGAAAGTAGATTATTACCGTAGAACCAAGATACTGCCACTGCTTCGAAGAGAGCAGAGCAAAGCAAAGATATGCCGGCAGCGTAAGTGTCCAATAAATGGAACATGTAGATCCCGCCCTAAAAATTGTCGAAAAACTTATGAATCGGATAAAAAAAATGTTCAGTATTAGTCAATAACAGATAAAATGTAATAGCTAAATTGCTAAAGAATGAAGCAGAAAGTTGTAATAGGTGGGCCGCAGGTACTGAAAAACTGTGGGGTGTGTGTTGGGTAACCTCCTCGAGTGTCGCTCCGATTCCGATCCCGCTGCAGTCCGGGGGGAACGGAATCGGAGCGGCCGGTACACCCTGGGCGGCGGTCAATGGCTTCCCCTTCACCCCTTCATAGGGTTGGCATTGATCGTCGGCCAATACCCAACGTGGCGGGAACACATCGCTCTCCGTACTCCTCTGCTTTCAGAGGAGACAGGATGAGCGATGCTGTTAGTGGTGAGATGGCCCAGGGTCTGCCGGGGTGCGAGGGATATGCTCTATGGGTAACCTTACACCCCGGCGTCTGAAGACCCGAGACGGCGTGCGGTTTTAGTCGGTGCAAGCCCGACATAACCGCCCCCGCTGGCCGGCGGGGGGGGTATCCGAGGGGATTTCCGCACGAAAAAAAAAAAAAAAAAAAAAAAAAAAAAAGGTACTGAAAAACTGTATTGTTTCTAATTGCGATGTGTCCGATAAAGCAAAGTAAAAAATGCAAGGCATGAAAAATTGCTAAGGAAAAATAACAATGATGTGACAAAAATTTGCTTCTGGGAGACTTATGTCATAGCGATCATACAATTTTTCAAAAGGACGTTAAAGGAACATTCTATATGTCACTTATTAAAATTTGTGTGTTATCCATTTGTACCCTTTTTTTTTTTTTTTTTTTATCGTGCGGAAATCCCTTCGGCCAGCGGGGGCGGTTATGTCGGGCTTGAACCAACTAAGCAGAGGGGTACCTGGAGCGACCCCCCCCCCTCCCCCCGCGGGCCTTGCAGGACCGCCCTACCACGACCCTCTCGTGCAATGGGGTCAGCTGGCCCTGAAAAGGACCGGTTGGTCAGACTCTTGGCCGCTGACGTTGACGCCAGCTACTCCAGAGGAGCAATCAATGATGCGTCATCGCCCACGTTGCCCAGGGTGCACCAAACTAAAAAAACACAAAAAAAGTTTATGTCGACATTCCTGAACCATAAGAACTTTTAGTAGTAGTTGAAAGTGGTTACCGGCGTAACGTTGATGCAAGCCACACAGAAAGAAAAGCAGACGACTATGAGGGTGAAATGTTCCCGCCTGAGCCAGTGTGCGCCAGAGGCTCGAGCCTGGTCCAACAGACCTGTTATCACGCACTCTAGACCACCCATCTATGGAAAGAAAATAATATTTATAAAACACAATTCTGACATAATCACACAAAATAATTATTTGCTAACTGAAGCACTAGGTTAAGATAACTTCTAGTACGTTTGATGAAGTAATTACATAATAAGTCTTAAATTAATAACAAAAACTAAAAATATGTTTTCCTATTAAACATCAGTTCTTCTAAAAATCCCACTCTCATACTGTATCCGGTGAAATCCAATAAAATAAATAGAAGAAAACGTTTGTAAGAACTTACCCCTGAATCAAGTCCGAGCATAATGAGCATGAAAAAGAAGAGCATCGCCCACAAACTTGCTCCAGGTAAAGTGGCCACAGCTTCTGGGTACACTTGGAATACTAAACCAGGGCCTGAAACAATAAAAAGAAATTCAGAATTCAGACTTGATGAAATGTAAGAAGTGAAATTGAGAAATTCTAATTCAAAACTGAGAAAAGATACAATAAATGGAAGTCTTGCCTTCAGTTGCTACTGATGAAATAGGAACTCCTTGTTTATGAGACATGAACCCAAGATATGTGAAGATAACAAATCCGGAGAAGAATGAAGTGAAACAATTTACCAAAGTTGTCACCAAGCAGTCTCTGGAAAGAGAAATTAATACCACATATAATTTTTGCTGTTCAGCGTCCAATAGAAATAAAGGCATATTATGTAGTAATATTGTCTATGTAAGTATTTTTACCGATAGCAGTTATTGTGAAAGGTATTATAGCTGGCGTATGAAAGATGGACTCCAAACCCTGCACCAACTGAGTAAAATATTTGTACAGCGGCATCCACCCATACCTGAAGAAAAATATTATATTACAATAACTTCTATGGACATACCTACTACTAGACAAGCTACTTGAAACAAAACGAAAGGTAAGTATTTGAATAAAATCGTATGTTTATAAAGCTACACATCAAGATGTAGATCATCAAGATATATTTTTGAAATGGCCCTATTTGTTAAACTAAACTTTCATTTGTTCCCACGGCTTTATATTTCACATTAATAAATTTGTACGCCACGAATGGCAGATTATGCTGAACCTTCACATGTACACACCATGTAATTATAAGAACAATGTAAAAAAACAAATTCACAAATAAATATTATTCTATTCTATTCTAGATAACTGAAATTTCAATTCGAATCTATCTGCCACATAACAGTACTGTTTGCTACTTGAGTTTGAATTCGTCGGATTGAAGCGCCCTTACCTGTGATTTGACCGATTGGTTTTTTTTTAGATTTTATCGACTGTTTGTGTACGTTGAAATAGACCACTAATCGAAATGAAATAATCAGCCCGCTGATTTTTTTACCGTAGTCTTCTAAGGACGAAACTGTGTTTCGAACCGATCATCCATTTGCTAAACATTAGTCTAATTTTTTTTTGACGTATTGTAAATTCTATTTTAATGGTCTTTACGGAATAAATTATTTTTGACTTTTGACCCTGTTGAGATCATCAAACTAAGAACCACCATTTCAAAATTAATCGGATCTGGAGCGGCAATTTATCTTGTCGGTGCTGTCAAATTGATAGACGTAACATAAATAAACATGAGCTGGGTTGATATTGGTCTACGTACTTGAGTATCTTTCAATCTCGTTAGCTCTGGTTGCAGGTAGTAAGCGATGCCCCTAGTGGCCCCTGGGAGTAGCAGTCCTCGCGCCAGAAGTATAGACAGCACTACATATGGCATTGTTGCTGTCATCCACACCACTTTGCCTAGAAGCAACACACGTTGTGCCTAATTTCAAAAATCCTAATTTCATATTATCACTGGAAAAAATGCTACTATAGTGTTGTTAATAGCCATAGCCTACCATAGTGTTTCCAGACATTGAAATAATTCTAAAGTTTACAGACACGAAATGAAATATATATATATATACCTAAATATAGGGGAACAAGGGGAAATCGGAGCCAGTGGGTAATGGGATCCAGTCTTATTTAGGCATAATTATACACTGTAGAATGCGTCTTTTGGCTGCGAAGGGTAAAGAGGCGCGGGAAGGGCACGCGCGAACGGCCGCTTCGATGGTCAGTGTCGGCTCAAATGTCGGTTTTAAGCAGATTTATTGTATTTTTATCGATCTTCGAGGATGAAATATAATTTGGGCCATTGTCTTTTGCGTATAAAGTGATAATTAAATATTGTATTGAAAGTGTATATATTTACGAGGAATTATCCTCGTAAATATTTTAAAGTGTTTCAACAATAATGTCGTAATTCGAAAACGACATACGGGTAATGGGAACCAACTGGCTCATATTACACCACTTTATTTTGATTATACTAATTTTTAAACTTTCGCGTTCCATGATATACCTACAATAATTTAACTTCTTCATGATGAACTTTGTACCTCACGCACTCGATGACGTAGGACGTGCACCACTGCACCAGTCAGCCTATGACCACGACCAGGTCGAAACGTCCATAATCAAAATCAAAAAATACATAATCGCGTTAATTCCCGTTAAATTATTGTTTATTTTTATTATATTTTATGGACAAATGGAATTAGTTTTATATGTCTTACATTATTTCAAGTTTACTTTTTTATGTTGTGGTACATGTATTAGTGGTCTGGCCACTATTGCCCCCAATGGTTATCATTATCTAATCCACTGGTTCCTATTACCTCAAACCTCGGGCAATGGGAGCCAAAGCTACTTTTTATTTAATAAGATTATGCCAGTTATGTTGAGATTGGTTTCTTGATGACGAGAACATATAAGGCTGATTAGTACAGGTGTTCAATATACCAAAAATTATTCAGACAAAAGTAATTGGACTTATTCCTTAAGTGGGTCCCATTCCCCGAGCTCCCCTAATACCTTTTTTTTTATACCACTAAGGTGGCAGACAAGCACACGGCCCACCTAGTCGTATTATTTCCATAAATATATTTAAAGATACAATTAAAGGTGTTAGGCTTGTTTATCCACCGGCGGGTTTACTCACCAGTGGTGCAGAGGAAATTTTAATTTCCCTATGGCTCGAAATAAAATAAAATGGAATTGGCCAGGAATGAAAATAAAATTACAAAATTTATCGATCTATACAAACATATAGAGATTTTATGTAACTGATGATGGCTGTCGCTTTACGCGATTTAGGTTATGCACACTGTATTAATTTTATTCTAAACTAGCTGATGCGTACGGCTCCACCTGCGTGGAATTCTGTTCTCGTTCCCGTAACCCATGGGCATTTATGTGTATTTCCAGCCTCAAATTTCAGCCAGATCCGTTCAACCTTTTGAACGTGATTGAGTAACAAGCATCCAAACATCTAAACATCTTCACAAACTTTGAAATTAATAATATTATAAATAGTATGAAGTAGGATAATAGGCAAATTATGGGGGCATGCTACTACTATCTAAGCTCATAATTCTAAGATACAATCCTGACCGCTTATTCTGGTACCTACTCTTAACAATAGCAATAATGTTATGCTTAGTATCCGCCCTAATAATACATACCAGAACTCTTCACTCCTTTGAACAGTGATAGGTACAAAGTGATGTAAACTATTGCCAAGCAGACAGTCAACTGCCATTTGGGGAAGCCCAGATCGTTCAGGCCTTCCGAGTGTTGCATCTCGAGCACTGCACGACTGTAAATCAATATAACTATTTAATTTTAAAATATTCCCTCAGTCAGAATATATATTAAAGTAACACCTTCTTCACTGGGGTCAGTAGTGGATTTTCTGCGAAATTTGAACTCCTCGAGTGCTGTTTGATCCACTAATGGAGCAAACGGTGGATCACATTGAACCCCAGAGTTCAGTTTGCTCCACTGGGGTGAACATGGCCCTATATTATCTTTGTTTATCCTTTTATCCGCCGTCAATAAGCATCGACCACTTACGTGTGCCTAATATAAGGTTGAAAACTCTCAAGGGTGAAACTTTTTCGCCAAATTTGACAAACCCACAATTAAAATCATGAAAATCTGTAATATGCATACTACATAATACAGGTGTATTATGTATGCATATTACGCATGCATGAATACATTCATGTCGGATTAAGACGTTATGATTTCGTTTGTTTTAACGTTACCTAAAAAGCAACATACTAAATCATTCAAAACTATACACATTTAGTTTCAGATTTAATTATTCAATAAAAACCTGTACATTAGTATAAATATAAAGAAGACTGCAAGGTATGAGTAGTGTGCCAATTTTGGGGGCATTGGCATGTTAAAGGGTGGATACGAGAAACTTTAATCTGTCGCTTTGAAATTCTTACTATAAACGGGTGCTTGGACCTTACAAATACAGCATCTCGATACCAAACGGCTTAAAAACAGAATCTAGACTAAATTAGGATACTTGCGCCGACTGTGGGTCTACTGGCTCTACTATAGCATTTTGCTTTCGCTAATTAATTCGCAGTCACCAAAGACGGTATAATGTTACAAGATTACATCTTTTACTAGCGTAACCCTGCGTAGCCTAGCATATTTTAGCTAATACAACATGATTAAGTACCTACTGTTTCACTCCAAAGTTTGAACATCTACTTTGCATAGTTTTAAATCTAACCTGCTTTAGACACAACCAGAATTTAAATGATATGCATTAAAAGTATTACGGACACGTTGAATAAGGACACTTAGCTGTTCCGTTGAGGGTTGTAGGGAAATTATATTGACCCTTTTCAAGGGTCAATTTCCGGCGGCAATGATTGGACCTGTTATACCTGTCCCAGCGTGTTCATATCCAAAAATACGTTGTAAAGGAACAAGCGAGACATTTAAATCAACCTAGAATTAGATTGATGTGATTCAGGGGCTTGAATACCTAGTCTATAAATGTTAAACGAAATGGAGGAAGGCAACTCATATTATGTAAGAATATTTTATAACTATATATATATATCATTTTTTCTGCCGATGCATCCGTATGGGGCCCCATCAAGATCTTCAGGGCCTGCCAGCCAGTACACCTACTGATTGACGAACGAGGCTCTGGCGTGGACTTTCTTCTCGGGGTTGGGGGTTCAGTATACTAACTGCAATTCACACGGTTTGTGAGAGTGCTGCAAGACATACCCGCCAACGCTTCCTTTTCTTTATTCCCTTCACACTTATTCACATGCACGAGTGACCCTTACAAGTTTATAGACCACGGTAAGCGCTTACTATCATTTGGACCGTGATATAGATTACTTTGAAACGTTAGTAAAATTATTATTATAAAGTTGGTCTACTTACTGAAAGAACTCCGAAGCAGGTGTGAAGTGTGAAAGCGGTCCTTGATAACGGGCATCAGTTTTATTTGTATTATTGGCTCTGGACGTGTCCCAGCATTGCTCAGTGTTCCAGGCATTGTCGCAGTGCACCCACGGTAGCTCGGAGCGGGCTGATGAAACTAGGAAGTACAACGCCCAGCCTGAGGAAAAATATATAAATAAGTAAATTAAGTCATGTATTCTCGGAACATTCCTTTTATTTAAAGACCTAGACAAATAATACCTATTTCTGGTGCAATTCACAATTAGATACTGCCCGACCCATATGACGAATTATTCAAATACAATTTTTTTCATGTGGCGATCGAATCCATAATTTATTGATGAAAATAATATCTAAACACATATCTACTTACACTGAATATCAGTAAAGGGCGAGCCCTTTGTCGCAAACTCATACAGTATATACGTACCGATACAGTTTAAACTAAAGAAAGCTAAAAGAAATATATACTAAAACTAGGGATGCGATGCAGTTAGCCGATCGCAACAAAATAGAGCTGAGCGAGCATTTTATTCACGAGAAATAGGCGCAACCGCATACGCGGTCGCACCCGCGCGAACTTTTTAAGTTAGTTTCAATGGTAAATTTGTTTTTCAGTAATAATTCCTCAATGGAATGTCTGATTTTTAATTTTATGGTATCAAAACATGCTCCTAGATTGTCGTTATGACCATGCCAAATTTGGTTGAAATCAGATTTGTGGTTGCAAAGGAGTATCCGAGTTTGTAAGCAATTAAATGCATCATGGAACTCCTCCGCAACACAGGCCTCTTGTGGTAACGTTCCCAGAAGACTAGTAGCTTTCTCTGTGCTAAAAAATCCCAACCCTGGTCACTAGAAACGTCAAGTTCCGCATCTCCCTGAGATAACGAGCACTCGGAACCGCGTCCCTAACTCTCGACACCAAACGGAAATTATTTAATTACCCAATTGGAATAGTTATTTTATTTTCAAGATCTTATTTAACTGCTTATTGTAGTTTTACTTGTAACATAACTAATAAATTACACATTACATTTATACTAAATAGTAAATATTTCCTCATTAATAAAATTATATTATTATCGTGGAGTTGAATCGTCAGTCCTTGTCATCAAGAAATACTTAGTTTAATGGATCAAAAGATAGAATAGTTACGAGGTAGTTTACATCGGTATTTATTGCTATAGATTATTATTATTAACGATAGAGCGCGTATGTTGCCACACCATTTCAAATTTGGATGTCTGCCACAGTCACTGGAAACAATTTATTTGCGGAAAACCTTAAAATGAAAACCAAATTTTCCACATTAGGAACAAGAGCACACATTGATATTACGTAAGTATGTGTAGGTAATTTTGTTTAGTAATCACGAACTTTCAAAGTTTACGTGCCGTTTTTTAATAGGCGCGAAGTGGCTCAATTCTACCTTAGATACATTGAAGCGCATATCGTAAGTGATAGTGTAATATTATTGTGTGAGTGAATGTATACTGTACAGTCGCCCTCAGAAGTTGCTGTAAACTGTATTATATGATGAATAGCAGTGATAGTATAAAAAGTGGTGTTAATTTTACTAGACCACAGACCACTTTTTAGCTTATCCAAATCTTTGCACTAGTTCTTTAGAATTTGACACAAGGACCGTTAGTGATTTCAAAATTTCACCGATGCTTAGATATATGTTAAAATATAGAATGAGGTTAATAGCATACATACCAATGATAACGTTGTAGTAAAATGACACGTAGAACGCCACCATAACAGCGCAAAACCCGACTCCTGCGAATGTATTATCTGATGAATAGCACTGATAAAATACATAATCATGTCGAAAGTTTACGCGAAAAGTTTTATTTCAATAGCAGTGGTAATGTGAAAAATGTGGTATTATTTACATCAGAATACGTCTCTCTTTTCGAGAGAAAAGAAAGAAGAGAATGAATGAAATCGTCATATCGTGAGGACACCTGTATAAAATATACCTTTTCTTGTAGGTATTTTACTGCAGAACTTCTTTTGCATATTGTGCTCGAATACTTGTGAAGTCAATCAAGACCATTATGCAACTACATGGGTTAAAAGTTTCAAACTAGTTACATTAATGGAACTACAATGCCAGTAGATGGAACAAACCATATTGAGATACTTTGAAGTAAAACTATTTTTTAATGGATTCTATCGCGATTTATTTGATGTTATTTTATAATTTACATTGAACTGGGATACTTTGTTTAAATATGCTTACCTTTGAACAGTGGACATATCTTCCAAATCGTGATGGGTCCTTGTCTGTTGTATTGTCCCAGGATCAGTTCCATGTAGAACAGCGGTACAGCACCGAAGATTAACATCAGTGTATAAGGAATGAGGAAAGCGCCTGGAACCATTTGTTATTTGAAAACTTGTTGATTTCTCTCAATAGTAGATTGTTATACAAGGAGCTAAAATGACCCATTATATACGAGGTAATTTTACGAGTAAATAGAAACCGAGTTTTAATGGGTTTTAGCGCCGTGTGTTACACTATACTTTTCACTATGATTGTGAGAAAATAAAACAATCCAATACAATATGAAATATGTAGTTTATTTTATTAACTTTTCGTAAGTATTTAAATAAATGCTTTATGACATTGACGGCAACAGATTGAAAATTATTTCTTTTCCTTTCTCTTTGAATAAATATTTGAGTAAATTAGGGTCTCCATTCTCACTAGATGACGTTTTATATATATGTTCACTATTGTAAAATTAATTATTACCAGTTCAATTTGCAATTAGAGAAAAATTATAAAGATTTCGCGCCAATTTTTTTTTTTGTTTCTTCTGTAGCCGCAACACATTGCATGCGTTCTACCAGATCGCCGATTTTAGTTCCATTTTCAAAATTAAAATGAAGTTCTTTTTTTATGAAACAGTAATAAGTCGAGTCTTTATTCATGATTATTCTACTTATGACTAAAGACTTTTTCGTTTTTGTAGGCTCATTGTCATTTGACACGCAAAATTTAAAAAAAAAACTTTTTGTCCTAGGGGAAGAATTACTATTTTTTCTTCGCTCTGGTACGCCACAATGACGGTCTTTTTGAGCAAGAGGAGTGAAAAAACTTTTTATTATGTACAAAACCATTTACGTTAATTTTAATTTTTAAAATAGTGTGGTTAATATGAGTTTCCTGATACATATACTGATATATATACCACATACATATACTTTGCCTTTTATCCTCCGGGGTAGGCAGAGACAACAACCCGCCATCTGCTTCTGTACTTACATACTTCACTGTCATTAAACCTTTCATGCAAGCCCGCCGGTTTCGAGTGCCTTTGACCTGCCCTTTTGACCTTATGACGTGATTGTGTAAGTTCGGTTTTATAAATCATATTCACCCGAAGTGAAACTTCTATATCGTACCAGTACTGTAAGTATACTTCACTTAAATGTACTTATTTACTAGTTCTACAATCAAAATCATACAGGATATGAATACAAATATTTTATTCATATTTTAATTATTTCATTAGTGCAATGAAAATACGGCACTACATACTTAGTTATCCCAATATTAGGTATTTGTAGCCCAAAATTGGTAATATTTTACTAATGTAATACAATGTTTTGAACCCCTAAGCGGTTAGTGTTTTAATGTAATATATTCACCTCCATAACATAACATAAACTTTACTGTAATGTTACAACTTATGAGACAAACACCAATATTAATTTTAGTTGCTCTTATTGTAAACAGTAATATAAACAATTTAATTAATTGATTGCGAGATTTATACTTAAGTATGTAGATAGGTAAATAAAGTTAAAACATTATATTATATGAGACAATTTAAATTAAATATTTTTGTAAATCACCACAAAAAGACCCGTTAATTGACGAAGTCTTTTCACACCGAGGTTGCGTTGTGAACCGGTGGCCAGTATAGTATGAATTAGCTAATCCCATTTTATTTGTTTGACGATTTGTAAGTGCTGTAAAATACTTAGAGTCTACAAAAAATATAGTGTTGTTCAATTACCAAGTATTACAACGTGGTTTCCACGCGTACCACGCGGTTCGAATAGCCCAAAGATACTTTTTGCATTGGGTGTTTCGAATCATAGTATGAATCGCCCGATAAACTTTTTATACTGGGGTGATTCATCTTTATCGCCTAAATAACTTATAATCAACTTACCACCGCCGTTCCTGTAGCACAAATAAGGGAACCGCCACACGTTCGCCAGGTCTACCGCGAACCCTATGATAGAGAGCAGAAAGTCTGCCCCTGTACCCCATGTTTCTCGTCCATCGTCCGCCTCTGAACACAAACACATTGAACAGCTTATTTGGGATGAAATAACGGCATACATTTCAAAAAGAAATTATATAATACTGTTGGGCTAGGTATTAAGCGTCGGTAGCTTAGTGGTTAAGGAGTCGACCCTACGATCGAGAGGTCCCGGGTTCGAATCCTGGCCATTACACTACCGACGTGCACCCACGCCACAAGCAATTAAGCTTAGCTGGAGGGGTCAGGGGGAATATTAGTCATTTCGGTTACTAATATTCTTATAAAAAAAATAAAATGAAATAGATAAAAGGACATAAAGAATACTTAGAAATATTCATATATATATTTCTAATAATATACAATTTTATAGTAGTATAGATGATTGTAGGATGTATGGGTGGATTACGGGAGTATGAGGCCCAACCAAGATTATCAGAGTCGAGTCAACCTAACCTGCTAGCTGGTACACCTACTGATAACGGATGAGGCTCTAGATCAGGCTTTCCTCTTGGATTTAGGAGGTCACATATCGGCAGTCAAATTCAGACCGCTACCATAAAAGCTAAGATAAACCAAATCGAAAGGAAGTGGAAGCACGAATACAATCGGGAACAACGTTATGATGATGATGATGACGATACATTATGATTACATTTTTGAAGCCAAGATCAACTTTCTTTTTATTAGACTCCTCTCTAACATGTACTTATAGACGGGGATAAAAGCTATTTAGGAAGGATTCAAGTAGCTCAGTTGACAGAATATTACCTGTCAAGGTTCCAGTCCGGTCCTGGATTTAATAAATATAGAATTATCTACTTATTCTCATTGTCATCATCATCATCAAACAAATAAACCAATCATGAACTACAACACAAATACATACCTGTTTTGATGCTATTAGTTCGGAGTCGCTTGGAGGCTTCGCTATAGAAACATTCTTCTTCTACCTGTATTTTAGGCTCCTCTGAAAAGGTATGAATGACGTTAATTTTTGTACAAGTAACATAGAAACACCCAGACCTATGCAAATATACATATTCATGCATACAAATATTTGCACTGAGCGGACATCCCACCCGCAACCTCTGACTTAGCTGTCTCACGCTCTATCGCTACGCCATACAGGTCATCAATAATCAATATTTTTTCTAGGATAACAATTGTACATTCTAGAAAACTCAGCCTGTTACTTATAAAAATGTCCAGACCAATGCAAATAAAAAGATTCATGCATAAAAATATTTTCACTGAAGGGGAATCGAACCCGTAACTCTTATCGTAGCCGACGTAAGTTCTTTTTTACGAATCGTTAGATATTCGCATGACCCATCACAGTGAATAGGCAGAATTACGAATAAATCTATGCTATATCAATTATCCCATAGTACTGTCGGAGTCATCTGATGAAACTCTTTTATTATCTGTTTCGCTCACTCTCATTAGTCTGAAGTAGCCCCATATTTAATGTTTACGGCCGTACTATAGTAAATGTGACTCGTTGTTCTCTACTTACTTTTATAACACGACAGCGTCACTACAGATCCTTTTGTAGATTTGTTATCTGCGCATAAAATTTATCAATTATAATACTTCACTATTCAATACCAACGAAACAAACAATCTAGTAGTGCTTTGTATTTGTAGTGTAAAAAAATTGTCTGAATTCGTCCTCAACAGAGTGATAGCTTCATCATCTTAGCATGATTCTCGGCTGTATCTGAAGCTCTCGCTTTTGGGCCCGGGGTCCACTTATTTCTTCTCCTCCTATTGGTTTGATTTATTCGACTTTTAGGTAGAGACTGTCGTCCTATCTCTCAACCCCGAAAGAAGAGCCTGCACCAGAGCCTTGTCCATCAATCAGCAGGAGTACCGGCTCGCAGGTGAGGTTAGCTTGAGCCCCGGGGATTTTGGTGAAGCCCCAAAATTTTAATATAAAATATTAATTTTTTTTTATGGTATGCTACAATGGTGGAACTCAGCTTGACGGCCTCATCAGATGCTTGTTCACACCTCAGTAAAGGACCCGGCACTGCAGGAAGAAGGAAACACGTGTGCTGGTAAAGAATTCCAAGTCTTAATGGTGCAGATAGTGCGGAGGTGAAATTCCGAACCGCGTTTGATTTTGCACCGTGTGAAGGTGATACCACACTTCTGGTTCTGAAGGGCGATTTGTTGATATATAGCAATGAAGAAGTCCTGGTGGCCCTTCAGAACCAGAATCGAGGGGTTTTTGACGACCTCAAGGACGAGGACATTAGAATGTCCGTCAAATATAAGAAACAGACTCGAAACCTCAACAAAACACACTATGTGCTGAGTGTATCCTCAGGAGTTTGGAGGAGGGAGATCGACGCGTGGCACCTCCACGTGGACCTCAAAAGAGTTCCAGTGGAGGACCAATAGCCCTTGATACAGTGTACCTGCTGCCTCGGCTACGGACATACAAAGCGGTACTGCCTAGAGCCGTCAGATCATTGCAACTCCTGTGGGGAAAAGCATCTGAAGAAAGACTGCCCCAACAAAGACTCCCTGAGCTGGAACGTTGTGTAAACTGCACGTGGGCCAAATTACCACATCCGCAACATAACGCCTTTAGTAATGCGTGTCCCATTAGGAAAAAGTGGGAAGCGATGGCCAGAGTCACAGTAGCTTACCACTAGTGTGGCTCTGGAAATAGCAATCCCAACCTCAGGAAATTTGGTAACTTATGCAATCTAAAATATGTAATAAAACAAAGCAGACAAACAAAATGATGTTGATATTTATATTCTTCATAAAATTAAATATAACACATAAACTAGCATACAATAATAAAATACATAGAACATACGATGCTAAATACAGAAATACACAAATATAAATAGAAAAAAAAACTAATTATAATGTATTACGGAGCAACATCGAAAAGAAAAATTCTGTGCTCAAGCCCAAATTATATAAAATGTGCCACGAACTATTGTTCTAAGTAAACTAAGCACATTTATATCATATATGTGTTGTCTTGTTGCATATTACATATCATATTTTATTTTTGTATTTTATATTTATATTATACTAAAGCTCTGTATAGCGTAACGCTCAAACTATCGCTGAAATTTCTTATATTGTATTCTAAGTAATATGTTAAAAACAATCTATAGCTTACATGTTCATTTTAGCGAAAAACGCTCCGTAAACGAATCCTTTGTGTAACTCTTCAATCACTGTATTTGAAATATTATTTAAAGAAAATTTGACCTACCGAATCTATATATTATACTTTATATGTATGTGTAAAATGATCTCCGAGATTATTTTAAACTGATTAATAGACTGTCATCTAATTGCACAAATATTTATGTATAAAATGAACAGGCCTAATGCCGTATATTTATTCGACAAATATCTTCTAAATTTAATTGATCTGATTATTCTTCCTTAACTTTAAATAAAAATATTGTGAACAATTACAAAGTACACCAGCGGGGGTACACCAGGGGGGTCTCGTTAGAACGTAAAGTTCTAGACGGGATATATCACACAGCCTTACACGTGTTATTCTAAAATAGGAAAGAAGAGGGGTCTTTTATATATAATATGGCTGGCAACGAATCTATGACTTCTTCGGTGTTGAAAATATCCATAGGCAATGGTGACCGTTCTTTATCACTAGTTTGCCGTTTTATTGATATTCAAAAGAACATAGCTATAAATATTAGTAGGTTTATAGTAAATTGCGGCCTTACCAAGGAAGTAAGGCCTCAAACGCTGCTCACAAATCAATAATCAATAAACTCATAATTCAATATGTAGATGATTCGATTCAAGGAGTAGTTTTGGTGAAACCCTTATAGAGGGTGCAGTCGGGGATAATATTATGTATTGTCGAGGCCGGAAAAGTAAGTAATTACTGAACAAGTACATACAGTTCTGGTTCGGAGTTGCAAATCGGGTAATTGCCATTATCACCGAGGCTTATTTAAGTGCTTATATTAGGAGTAAGACATACTCGAACGAAAGTTTAAAGGAAAAGCCAGGTCAAGAGCGTGCATGTATGAAAACAAGCGAAAGGCGTATGTCAGGATCATAGCAAATGGAAAGATATTGGTTGCAAGGAAAAAATTTAGTTGAGAAAAAACGGTTTTTTTCCAATGTGGGTAGCCTGATAGTTACTTCGTCTGGGAGGGATTTTATCCAAATTTTATTGGTTTCTTATACTTTTATAAGAATATCGTTGTGTTCTATGCAGATTGTGTGTTATTAATCCTACGTGTTAGTAAGTAGTGGTAAGTTTTAGTTAGTTTAGTTTTGTGTTCGTTTGGGAGGGGCCAACATGGTCCCTCCACCCCCTACCCTGCCTCCTGTCCCTCCAGACGCCATGGACGACTTCACAGAGGCCCTCGATCTGCACTCCATATCTAATTCTATTGTGGCAACGAAGCGCCGTCTTCCGGAGGTCGAGGCCGGTATCGCTGCCAAAAGACGAGATGTTGGAGATCCTATTGCCTCCAATCAAAATTTGTACCTTCATCCAATACTTGTCATTGGCATCAAGGCATATTCTAGCCCAGATAAAGGCCCCTTCATTATTCATATTTCACGCTCAGTATCAGATCACTCTACAGAGACTATAATCCGCCCTATCAAGTTGGTCAATTTCTCGCCCAAAATAATTTTTCTAATATTCTTCGTGATGGAGTTAAAAAAGTAGGTAGAAACAAGATTTCTATCCAGTTCCGGTCTGCCATTGATGCCACCAAGTTCTTGGACAATCCCATCTTAGATCGTAACTCGTACCAAGCCACAATCCCTACATATAACATCACCAAAATGGGACTAGTTCGTGGTGTACCGACGGACCTCTCTATGGATGAGTTCGTAGAGTCGCTGGTTCTTCCCGAAGGGTGTGGTGAAGTTATTAAAGCTCGCCGATTAAGTAGGAAAGTCGTTAGCGATGGCGTAGCTTCCTGGATTCCCACGCAAACTGTGGTTCTAACCTTTCAGGGTCAATTCCTACCTGACCGTGTTTTCTCATTTTACACTTCCCTTCCTGTAGAATTGTATCAATTCCCCACTATCCAATGTAACAACTGATGCAGATTTGGTCATATTAAGTCACAATGTCGCTCCAAGCCGCGTTGTTTCCGGTGCAAGGATGCCCATACGGGTGCTGAGTGCAGTGTTCCTGAATCGCAGGCGTCCTGCATTCACTGCTCGGGTGGTCACTTTGCTACTAGTAAAGATTGCCCTGAACAAAATAGACAAAAATCTATCAAAATGTTAATGGCCAAAGAGAATATATCTTATGCTGAAGCTTCCATTCATTTTCCCCCATCCTCTAAACCATTTTCTGAAATTGTCCAATCGTCCGCTCCCTCACAGCGACCTCCTTTTTCTTCTTTCTCTCAAAATCGAACCTCCTCTTCCCTTCATTCCCGGTCGTATAAAAAAAGACCAAGACCTGCTTTAAGCCCATCTTATGATAGAGTGGGTCATCAGGCGTTAGTTGCTGATGAACCCTCCTCCCTCCCTAATGGCTGTGCATTCCTGTCTCAGACTCCCTCTCCTTCTGTATCTCAGGATAACTCTATTCTTCAACATTTAGAATCTTTAATAAATATTTTCTCCGTTTCAAATCCTAATTTACCGTCCAACATTTCCTCAAAACTGTCTCAATTACTTTCCTTACTTAGTTCTTATGGTCCAAGTGTCCGCCCTCCAGTGGAATACTAAGAGCATCTCACGTAGAAAACCTGACCTCGTTCATCTCGTAAATAAATTTCATCCATCTGTCATTGACATCTCGGAGACATGGCTGGTGCCTGGATCCCGTTTTAGGATACCCGGTTACTCCTGTCTGTGGGATGATAGGGTAGATGGATATGCTGGTAGCGCTTTACTTGTTAAGCGTTCTCTTCCATTTTCCCAAGTCCCTCTCCCCTCTTTCCCCCCTGAAATTAATGTTGTTGCTGTTGGAGCTTTCAACATTACTTTCCTCTCTATATGTATTCCCCACCCACACTCCAACTTGATTCCCGACATTCTGTGTGTCATCTCTTCCGTTCCTCCGCCGATCATCCTCATGGGTGACTTTAATGCTCACCATTGTTCGTGGGGTTCTTATAAAAATGACACTTTTGCTCTCTCCCTTCTCGAAATATTCGATGACGCAAATCTTTGTGTCATTAACAATAACTGTCCGACTCGCAGAGTTCTTCCTCCCAAAACCCTAATGATGCCGTAGACCTTACTGTTTGCTCAGCTTCCCTATCCTCTATTCTTTCCTGGAACATTTTGTCCAATTCTCATGGTAGTGACCATTTTCCTATTGTAATTTTCATTGCTGTGAGTGCAGTCCCTTTTTTTTGTTTTTTTTTTTTGCGTGCGGAAATCCCTTCGGATACCGCCCCCGCTGGAGAGCTCCAGCGGGGGCGGTTATGTCGGGCTTGCACCGACTAAAACCGCACGCCGTCTCGGGTCTTAAGACGCCGGGGTGTAAGGTTACCCATAGAGCATATCCCTCGCACCCCGACTGACCCTGGGCCATCTCCGGTTTCGAGATGGCCCCCTCATCTGCTAATCAGAGGGACACGTGGAAAGTTTCCGGACAGCCCTCAACAGGGCCGTCCTCGCCTCGGTCGGAGTTGGCCGTAGGCGGCAGCGTCTCTCCCACCCTAGGAGAGAGGCGCTGCCGTCTCCGTTGTCCAGGGTGCACCGCGTGGAGGTCCCCAACCAAGCACCCCTGTGAGTGCAGTCCCTCCTTGTAACTTTTCCCCATCCCTGAAATATCACCTTTCAAATGTTGACTGGTCCTCCTATGCATCATCTCTGGATATCAAACTTCAATCCTTGCCTGCTTTGGGCAGTGATAATGTTCTGGTTACCTACAAAGACTTTGTAAGTATAGTCACTGAGACTGCTGATGAGCAGTTCCCACATAAGAAACCTGCTAAATTTAGAGTTTCCACTCCTTGGTGGGACTCAGAATGCTCTGTCGCTGTGAGAGACAGGAAAGAGGCAGAAAAGAATTATAACAACTCCATGACACTCGAAAACTTTTTACTTTACAAAAAGAAAGCTGCCATTGCAACAAAGACTTTTTCCAAAAAGAAGAAGGAAGGGTGGCTTCGCTTTTGCGAAAATTTAGCCCCAAGAACTCCTTCTTCCTTAGTTTGGAAGCAAATAAAAAGGTATACGGGATCACTCAACGTTATGAATATTCATCAATATTCACCCTTCATCTTGGGTCGAATCATTTTCTAGTAATTTGGCCTCCCCTTTTGTTCCATATGTGGATTGCTTTCCATCCCCCCCTAAACCTCTCCCGAGCTCCAATTCACTAGACATTTCATTTAATCTTTCAGAACTCCACCTGGCGTTAGATGGGTTAGTGGATTCTTCTCCTGGTCCTGATGGCATCCTTTACTCTTTCATCCAACATTCCTCTGATAATTGTAAACAATTGTTTTTAAATTTTATAAATGCCTTTTTTGAGGATGGGATTGTTCCCGAATCTTGGAAGCTTCAAACCATCATTCCGATCTTAAAGCCCGCCAAGGATCCTTCTGACTCAAAAAGCTACAGACCAATTGCTTTATCGTCAGTCTTATGCAAAATCACCGAGCATATGATAAAGCACCGTCTTGAGTGGTTTGTTGAAAGTAAGAACTTGTTGGCTAAATCTCAGTTCGGATTTAGAAAAGGTGTGAGCACAATGGACAGTTTAAGCCTAATAACAACGGACATTCGGTTATCTTTTTTGAAAAAGGAGTATTTAGTTGGTGTTTTCCTTGACATTTCCTCGGCATATGACAACGTGTTACTTCCGGTGCTCAGAAACAAACTTACTCACCAGCTGGGCCTACCTGAGAAGCTGGTTCGTTTCATTTGTAACTTTTTTTCTGAACGCACTATTTCCATCAAAGTTCAAAATTCCCTTCTCCCTCCCCGTACAGTTTGGAAAGGCCTACCTCAGGGCTCAGTATTAAGCCCTCTACTATACAGTCTATATACTTATGACCTTGAACAAACGGTTGAACTATTTTGCCAAATTCTGCAGTATGCAGATGATTGGGCTCTTTATGTTCCCGAGAAGTCTATAAGTGAGGCGGAATCGCGATTGAATTCGGCTCTTGGCTACATTTCTGACTGGCTCCTCCAACATGGCCTATCCTTATCTACCTCCAAAAGTTCTGATGTTGTATTTACAAAGAAAAAGTCTGTCCCATCCCTTCTTATTAAAATTAATTCTGATTGTAACCCTCAAAATAATAAAGTGAAATTCCTTGGTGTTTGACTGGATTCTAGGCTATCAGGTGTTCATCACACAGACTATGTGGTACAAAAATGTGAGAGAAACATTAATGTGCTGCGCTCCTTGTCTGGTGTTTGGTGGGGAGCGCACCCCGTTACTCAAAAGCTTCTCTACAATGCCATCATCCGTTGCCACATGGACTATGGCATGTTTCTTTTGGACCCCATAAATATCTCTGGTCTCCAAAAACTCGACAAAATCCAAGCCAAATGTCTCCGAATAATTCTAGGAGCTATGAAATCGTCACCAATTAACGCCATGCAGGTCGAGTGTGGCGATCCTCCTCTCTCTCTCTTCGCAGACAGTTTTTAGCTAATCGTTTCTTTCTTAAATTGATATAAAATTCTAACCATCCTCTGCTTCGAAAATTAGAAGCTCTATCCACCTTGTACAGTCCCCACAGGACTGTTCAAGGTTCCCGCAATACTCTGCCATGCCTCCTCCGTGCTTACCTCCAGTTCACCCACCTTCCCAACCCATTTTATCAAAGTCCTCTACTTCCTCTTTATTCTGTCTCCTTCAATTCCCTACTATTCCAGCCCAATGTCGTACTGAATTTTGGTATTGGTAAAGGTTCCCTGGAGTCAAATAGTGAATTTGCCCACCGGTTTCAATCGAAATTCAAAGACTGGACTGCCTTTTTCACGGATGCGTCAAAAGTTTCTAATGACAGTCCAGTAGGCTCAGCGGTGTGGATTCCTTCTACCCGTATTATTTTAAATTTTAAGTCACCATCGGCTTCCTCTGTATTTACAGGGGAAGCCTTTGCTATTTTAGAAGCCATCCGTTTCATTAAATCTCATAATTTAAATAACTCTGTAATTTTTTCTGACTCACAGAGTTGCCTTCTGGCTATCTTATCTAACCCCTTTAGATCTAAATCTAGATTTCCCATTATCCTTCAGATAAGGGAAGAACTCTGGCTATGTCACAGTCTTGGAATTAACACCGTTCTATCTTGGATGCCTGGCCATTCGGGAATCACTGGGAATGAATATGTGGATACTTGTGCTAGACAAGCTATTCAAATTGGGTCTGAGCATCGTCAAATTTACGTCCATGACCTTATTGTCACTCTTAATCCAGCTTTATATAGTTCGTGGTCTAAAGCTTGGTGTATTTCCAAGACGGTGAAAGGCAAATACTATGGTGATATTCAACCCGACATCCCCTCCAAGCCCTGGTTCTCCAAATTCCAGACAGACAAGGAGACGACCTCCATTATTTGTCGCCTGCGTTTGAACCACTGTTGCACCCCAGTATTTTTGTCCAAACTTAGGATAAGGAATTCTTCTCTCTGTGAGTGTGGCCAGATCACACTCACAGAGAGATGATGGTACGGCGGATCATTTGTTCTTCAGTTGTCCTAGAATGCTCTATTCTCTATATGATGTGCTCCCTCCTCACGTCCCTCGTCCTAGCTCCATCAAACTTCTACTATCCCTTGTGTACACTCCCGTAGTTTATATTTTATGTAAATTTATTAAAACTAACAAATTAAAATTGTAAATTTGTATTTTTTATTTCTAAGTGTAGTCTTATAATATGTTTGTGTTATTTGTTTGTGTATGTAATATATGTATAAATATGTTTGTGTTTGTAGCTGTAGATCACACTTCAACTCTGCTTGAGAACCAATATTATTGATTCTTTTTTGACCGTACAATGTCATTTAACATAACAATCTCTCAGTTCCGAATGACTTTTCACAACACCCTGACATTGGCAAGTTGTGGCATCACACAGAAGCCATCAATCAAGAATTGAATTGAATTGGAAAGATATTGTCTCTGCCTACCCCAATGGGAAACATGGGGACTTTATGTATGTGTGCGAGACGGGGTCATATTGCCGTAACGGTAAATGACGCATGACGCTCTTTTGTGACGTACCAACGCCGATATGCAATTAACAATATAATCAATTTTGATATTCACATCTGCTAGGCATCCCGTGATAGCCACTTTTTAATAATATAAGTTTTTTAATATTGTTGATGGCATATGAAAATGCTATGTAGCCATACTAAGTTAGATACCATGTAAAAACCGTAACGTCTTGATTATGTCAAGACGATGCCCGCGGCTCCAGCCGAGGAGTTTTTCCGTTCCCGTGATGAAGGGATCCATGAAATGGTCTATCTATGTGCCAATTTTCATCCAAATATGTTCAAGTGTTTACGCGTCATTAAGCGAGAAACAATCGGACATCTTCATAAATTTTCAAATTTTATAATTAAGCGTAGCGAGCCGAAGGCGAGCGAAGCGTCTTTGGTATCAAAGTTGCACTTCAAACAAATGATAATGAATACTCCTCCGAGACCGTTTAACCGATCTCGACCAAATTTGCTACGGTGATCAAGTAGACATTACTGAGTGTCGTAAGGGGTCGAATATCCAGATCGGTCTTACCATCGAGGAATAATCACCGAAAAACCAAATCATGGAAAAGTCGACCGGTCACGTTGACCTATTGTTGGATAGGCAAATCTCTCTACGCTTAAGTTTAGGTTGATTGCCAAGCTGGCAACCGTCCTAGTATTATTAGAATATATGTAGGTATAGTCACTCACTTTACCTATCATATTATAAAATTGTAAATTGGTGACATTAGAGATATTTAAAAAAAAATACTTAGGTTATGTTAAAGGAACGATTATGAAAGCAAAAATATTTTTTTCGGCATTCCTGTCTGTTTGTTTGTTCGCGATGGACGTAAAAACTGAACAGATTTTGATACGGTTTCTTTCTATTAGAAAGGTCTTTATCAGACTTAAAATATACCGTATGTTTGATTGCAATCGGTTAAGTAGAACCGGAGATACGACTAAAAAACGATAATCGACCTCCGCGCGGGCAGAGCCGCGAGCCTCAGCTAGTGGGTATATAAAAGTAAAATGCCAACATAAATAAACAATAAACTTAAACAATAAATTCTTCCAAATTACACTAATATTCATAACAGTTCATCATCATCATCATCCTCCTTCCCTTAGGTATCCCAAAATTTTATTTGGGGTCCATTTTCATTAATCTCTACTTGCGATCATCTCAACATTCACTCCCTTCCTAATCATATCCTCTTTCACACAGTCCATCCATCTCCTCTTAGGTCTTCCTTTCCCTTTATAACCGCCCACTTCCATACTTAATAAAAACATAACATAAACTCACGCCTATATCCCCGAAGGGGTAGGCAGAGGTGCTAGCACCCACATTTCGCCAGTTTATGTTTAAGTCCCAACTTAATGCCTTCCTTACGATATTACTTTAATCCCTACGCATTACATGTGCGAATCAGGACAAGCGATGTCCTCGCAACTTTTCTGTTTGGCGCTACTTTTAAACTTCCTCTAATATACTCATTCATAATCTTATCCATTCTTGTCACACCACACATCCAACTTAGCATTCGCATCTCGGCTGCATGCAGCCGTCTTTCATCCGTCGCCTTTACGGGTCAGCTCTCTGATCCATGCAGGACAGCAGGCCGGATCATGGTCTTGTAGATTGTCCCCTTAATAACAGTTATGACCACAATACCATTCAAAACAAATCAACAATCATTATGCGAACCTCCCGTAGAGGCTTGCATGTCAATGAGACACCTCGACAATGTCCCAGCATACCTCTCATTCTTACATCCACCCCGTGATCTTAATAACGTCACAGACATTCGCCGAGCACCGCATAATAGGATTCCGATGCGGAAAAATTCCGTAATAATCTCCCTTAGGTGCCAACTCTATTGGAATTCAAAAATGCGGGACCTTAATGTCAGAACGGATAGGAATTCAGATAATTGAAGTTTATGAAATGCATCGGCATTTTTTTAGTGTGGGTATTCAGGCGGTCCTGGGAGGGATTGTCAAGATATCCATGCATATATTTTATGGTAGACTAACTGAGACATTATCCGCGTGAACTTAGATTTAGGTGTATTATTATTTTGCACGGAACTCTTGTGTTTCCTAAAATAAAAGTTGCTATAGTAACGCCTTATGACATCAGCTATCTGCAGTAAAAATCATATCAAAATTGGCACAGCCACAACGGAGATTGCCCGGAACAAACAGACAGACACACATAATTTTTAAAACTTGTAGTGTTCTTACACGCACATTCATTATACATATACACTCATATGAATTGAATGAATGTTTTATAATTGAAAACCGACACTACAATTTTATTTATTTGTATAGATGATGTATTACCCGTCCCAATTGGGCACACGCACACTATTAATAGGTTAAAATCTAACTAAGGTATCACAAGTAATCCCCCCTACCCCCAAGAGAAGCGCCCGTGGAAACACGACGGGCCTGCTTCTGCTAGGGTGACGGCTAGCCCCGACCAGGCCCACGCACATTTAGGACGGAGATCGTTCTGCGATCTCTTCCGCCCGGTGCGCCTTCTACGGCACGGGAGAGTGCTAGACCTCTCCCGTACCTTCTCTGCCGCCTTTTTTGCATCACTGCTTCGCAAAAGAAGGCGGCGGCGTTCCACGCACTCTCGCTGCCGACCATGGCCAGCACCAGGGTCTGCAGCGTGAGACTTCCCGCTCCGACGGCTGCTTCAAGGACAAGGCGCTGCTCCATCCACTCTGGGCATCGGGGTTGCCAGCGTTGGCGACCGGAGCTGTTCGGGGTCTCTGGGATACCCTTCCTAGGGCACACCAGATTCCCCGTACCACATGGCTGACGCAAAGGAGACACCGTGCGATTTTAGTTGGTTCAAGTCCGACATACCCATCTTACCGTTAGCTCCGGTGGGTTGAAGACCGTGGAGGTTTCGCACGTAAAAAAAAAAATTATCACAAGTAATTTTAAATGTAATTTTCTATTGCACAATGAACAAAACCGATTTTGCAAATTATGGGATAGTAGCCCTGAACTAGCTAAATTAAGGGCCGGCCAAATTAGGGCTGGTGGTCGAAAACGAATTAAAGCACTGCTTATTCGGGAATATTATTTAAAAAAAATCCGTTCCCGCAGGGGGAACGCACAGGTTGATTTCGTGAAGCAATTAATATTATTTTATATAGAGAACTACGGACTTTAAACAGTTTAATTTTTTTTTCTCGAAAACGGTAACTTTTAGCGAAAAACTTTTCAGACATTTATTTTAGACTTAAAAATGGCCTATCGATTAAAAATGTTTCCGACGGCAATAATGTTCACCGGTTAGAAGTTATGATTTTTTTCCCGAAAAAATTTGGTTTTTCCCCCCTCCACTTTTAGTTAAAGTTTTAATCTTATAGGTTTATAATTAAAAGTTGTTGGTATTCATGTATACTATGGGATAAAATTAGAACGGTTCGAATATCTTTCATGGAACGTGAAATTTTGAGGAAAAACTGATTTCACAAAAAGTGAGGCCCTACCGTCCCCTTAGGTCGGATTCCACCTGCACGAACTTAAACTAAGTTTACACCCAAGCAATTTTTGACCGCAGTTTGAAAGCGATCGGGGCAAAAATGCGACCGTGAGAGTGCCGCAAATTTTGGGATGTGGAACCATACATACATTCATATATAAACTTTTTGACCAGTGGTCATTTCGGACTCAGGGGGCCATAACTAGACCTCCTATGAAGAATTTTTTTTAAAATTCGACAGTAGTCAAGAAACCAATAGGTAGATCGATTTCATCGAAATCTACCTAAAAGTCAACAATGGCGACCACTCATACAGGGGACACCAACTAAGAAATTATAATCTGTTGTACCCGAGAATGTACCCAAAGGGTAAAACGGGGCCCTATAACTAAGACTCCGCTGTCCGTCCGTCCGTCTGTCACCAGGCCGTATCCCATGAACCGTGATAGTTAGAAAGTTAAAAATTTTACAGATGATGTATTTCTGTTGCCGCTATAACAGCAAATACTAAAAAACAGTATAAAATATATATTCAAGGGGGCTTTCATACGACAATCGTGTTTGTTTGCCATTTTCGTAGATAATGGTTTGGAACATTTCATGCGCGAGTTCGACTAACACTTGACCGGTTATAATATATTCGGTCTGTGTTTTGTATGAAAATATAATGTACACAAACGGAAACAGAAAATCTAGAAATTTGTAATCTACTCTTTGATAGTAATCAACGTAATACTTTAGCATAGGCACGTATATATACGCATAGGTAACATGGGCCACTTTTTATACTAGAATATTCCCCGCGAGTGGAGACGCGGGCAATAGCTGGTTTATTTTATTAGTAGGATTTTGTTCCTATCTGCTATATTAGGTTTGATATCGACATCTACTATCTAGCTGATAGATTGACAGTTACTGAATCCTATATATGCATGTTGCATGATTATGCAGTTACCTGTTTTTTTTTTCTTAAGTCCACGCCAAGACCAGCCAAGCCAAGACATTTTTACTGTGATGTGCAGACTATTAAGAAACATTAATTTAATATAACTTGTATCATTATAAATTCTACATCAATCTTATATGGAAATTAATCCACATTAGTAAATAAAAAGCGGCCAAGTGCGAGTCGGACTCGCCCCTGAAGGGTTCCGTAGCAGCAAGTAACATTATAATGCTTTTTTTAAATTTTATATTTGAGTTGATTGAATGAAAGGTAAATTGCGTTTTACGATTTATGACGTATTATAAAAAAACTACTTACTACATCTCGTTCAAACCAATTTTCGGTGGAAGTTTACATGGTAATGTACATCATATTTTTTTTTTAGTTTTATTATTCTCTTATTTTAGAAGTTACAGGGGGGTGGGGGGAAAAATTACTATGGTAAAACGGTTTGTATATATTTTTGTGTTAGGCAACTGTTGTCGTTGACTGTACCTTCATTTTCTTATTTACTATTAAAAGTTGAATAATAAATAAGGTATTATGTTTATAGGTGTTTAGACCAGACTGAATTTATCTAGGTGCAAACGTTTAGCCGTTTATTCCAATTTAAGCTGTGTTAGCACATTTTTAACCCCCGACGCAAAGTGATGGTGTGTTATAAGTTTAACGTGTCTGTATGTGTATGTGTGGCATCGTTACTCCCAAACGGATAAACAGATTTTGATTTTGTTTTTTATTTGTTTGAACGGTGAATAAGTCGGGAGTCGGGAGTATCCCTCGATAGCTATGTCGGGGGTATTTTAAATGTATTAATTAATTGACTAGAACGATTTTTTACGTTTAGTTTAGTTAAACGAATTTTCACTGTTCAAATCCAGTTTAGGTTTAGCAACGCTTGACTCTGCTCGGACATTGCTTAAAGGCTGCGTTGGTCACGGTGCTGGATTTATATACCTACTCTATTCTATTCGCGTAGGCAATGACAATATCTTTCCACGTGCTACGATCGTAGCTTTCACCTGCCGCTGTCCTACACCTGGGCAAAATGAAGTCCCTATTAGCCCAACTTTGCTCAGAATATTATTCAAAATTATCTGAATCACGAAGGCTTCAAGAAGCCACAGCAGTCTCGTAACGAAGATTCATCCCACGGGTAACCTTTCTTCCGTTTCAATGAATTGAGATTGCAAAATCAAGGTTTTATTTGATGTTTCGCTAATTATGTTCCTTTAAATTGAGAGACATCTATAGCATAAAAATAGTTTCATGCTTCATTTAACACGTAATTATTATCAGTAAAGGTTTAATATAATAATTTTCTTGCTATTTTCGGAAGTTTACACGATTTATTTGATGTTATTTTATTATTTACATTGACCAACGTTTCGGTTGCTTTTCACCAGCATGGTCACGGGGAGACTGAAGATGGTGGTCATAAGACAACTAACCGAATCGTCGGTTTCAGTATAAGTAATGAAATAACATCGAATAAATCGCGATAGAATCCGTTAAAAATAGTTTTATTTCAATAATAATTTTCTCGAATTATTTCTACAAAACTTGCATCAAGCGGTACCAATAACATTTGTAAATAATCAAAGCCTATATAGTTATTTTAGTAGTTATATTATATTCTACAACATAATAAACAACGCTATTTAGACTTTTGCGCTTTATAGACAGAGTTCGTTATATGGTTTCTAGAATGCGGATATATATGATAGATACGTTATCTTTTATAAGTACTTACATATTATATACAGAAAAACACAGACCAATGCAAGTAGAAATACGAGTATTCATGCATATACATATTTGCATGGAGCAGGAACCTAACCCGCGACCACCGACGTAGCTGCCGAACGTTCTACCGCCATGATACATCAACTCAGTAATACTATTTTAGTTTTTTATACTCTATCTGTCATTTGACTGCACTCCGCCTGATGCTAAGCTAAGGTGAATTTTAATAAGTTACAACCACCTAATAAACAAAAACAAATGAAACACAGATGAGGCTTACGGCCAAAATTTCTTAATATTTTCGTATCTTGTACTCAACAACATAATTACCGATACAATAAATTTACATAATATTAATTATTCAATCCAATAACTAACAAGTCAAGGTTATCAAGCCAATGTTATCGTTCAAACCCTTGAACCGATATCTTTTCAATAATAACATTAATAAATAATTAAATCAATTTGTTGGATTTTTATTCCTGTATTGCAACTACAATATCCTGTAGAGTCTGTACACCTTCAAAAACAAAATAGCGGTGAAATATATTAAAACTGTAAGTCCAGTGAGGTGGCGCAGCCTCCTCAGAATTTATTGCCACTCCACTTCTTATTCCGCCACTCGTGTTTGACTTGATGGAAACTTGGCTTAGTTTTTACCCGACTGCGCCAGCGTGGGTTATGTTTTTCGCGCGTATGTATGTAGTTTTCTTTGATCCCTCCCTCCCTTTATAGGCCTAACGACTGACCGGATTACGATGAATGAGGTTGGATTTTGGACGCAACAAAATATGCTGTAAAAAATATATGTTCACTCAAACCTATTGATTATAGGGTATCACAATGAAGGAAATTAGAAGGACATAATAAATATAACCAACAAATATATATATTTCAATCATTTATTTGATAGCAGTCGGTACATTATTGCAAATCATAAACTGAAAACAAAATTAATGGGTCCCGTCTGCCATCCAACTTGTTTCGGTATTTTCAGCGACAGTCGGGTTTTTTTATACTTAAATCATTTATTTTATTATATTTTCTTTTTACTAATTGGTTGATTCTATAAGAAAAATATAGTAGATTATATTTACAGGTATTTTAATACCTTTTTTTTTTTTATCGTGCGGAAATCCCTTCGGATACCCCCCCGCCGGCCAGCGGGGGCGGTTATGTCGGGCTTGCACCGACTAAAACCGCACGCCGTCTCGGGTCTTCAGACGCCGGGGTGTAAGGTTACCCATAGAGCATATCCCTCGCACCCCGGCTGACCCTGGGCCATCTCACCACTAACAGCATCGCTCATCCTGTCTCCTCTGAAAGCAGAGGAGTACGGAGAGCGATGTGTTCCCGCCACGTTGGGTATTGGCCGACGATCAATGCCAACCCTATGAAGGGGTGAAGGGGAAGCCATTGACCGCCGCCCAGGGTGTACCGGCCGCTCCGATTCCGTTCCCCCCGCACTGCAGCGGGATCGGAATCGGAGCGACACTCGAGGAGGTTACCCAACACACACCCCAAGGTATTTTAATACCTAATGCCTATTATGTCCAGGTATGTCGTTATGTAACTCTACAAACGGGAAGATTTAACTTTGTAATGTAGCCTATATTAATCAATAATTTCTTCTACCTATCTGTAGAATTTAGAAAGAAATGATATGAAAGATAAGATGCAAATCTTAGTGCACATGCTGTTACTTATCAGATTATCTTTATAAGGCTGTAGCGTCGGTTGCTTAGTGGTTAAAGAGTCAGCTTAACGATCGAGAGGTCCCCGGTCGTGACCATTACACTACTGACGTGAACCCACTCCTAAAACAAGAAATTTAGCTTAACTATCCAGCTTGCACCGAAGTTACTAATATTCTATAAAACAAAATCTTCTCAAAATGGAAAATGTTTAATTCAGTTCGTGAGAAAAACTCGTGCCAGTAGCCTTAATTTTTCGTTCATTTACCATACTCTTCTGTTTTCTGCTGTCCCTGAGCGGTGAACCTCTACAGATGTGTGTGTACAATGAGAAGACACACATAAAGACACATTTAGTGATGAAAGCTTACCATTAGACAAACCGTTTCCTTGTTGTCTTATATTGGTAACCGAAATTGCCACTCCCCCTAATCCCTCCAGCTACGCTAAATTGCTTGTGTTAGTAGTGAGTTCACGTCGGTAGTGTAATGGCAAAGATTCGAACCCGAGACCTCTCGGCCGACACCTTAACCAAAAGCTAACGACGCTTCTGATAAACAGTGAGTGTATAAATGGTTCCTACGAAACTACCACCTATCTCACCAAACGCACGCGGTGTGCTGCTAGCAGAACAGTATCCATCATCGCGCACACTTCGACCGCCTGGAGTGCAGCTCGCTCCACGACTCAGCAGAGCTGGATTGGCGCGCTGCTCTTCGTATGACGGGGCTGTATGGGTCACTACAGTAGTGCCACTTAGAGTTGCCTGTGTAAAAAATAATATTTTACTTTAGTGTGGTAACTTTGAAAATAATTAACAGTACATTACTGCCGCGGCCGCCAAGTGTAGTGTTGCCGGACTCCGTAATGCGTGCCTCGGCTGCGCCTCGGCCCGCATTACGGAGTCCGGCAACGCTCAGTTGTGGCCAAGGCTTGTATAGTGCTTTTCTCAAACAATGCGCGGAAATTAAAACTAAGTAGTATCTAGGCAGATCTTTTTATTTGAAAATGCAGTTATTGAAAGTACAATACGAACAACAGTAATTTTTCACGCGGCAAAATGTTCATTTGTTTTTTATTTTTATTAATAAACAGCTTTCTATTTGCAAGCCAGTTCTGTATTTAAATAATGCCTTGGATAAGTTACCTCCTTGGTTACCATGGTTCGGATTTGGCCGCTAAAACACGACAGATATGGATTTTCATACAACTTTTGCCGGCCGCTGCTCGCATGTACAGCAATTTCGATTTATCTCGAAGAAGGTTGTCAAAATAATGTTCAAATTTCCAAGCATGTTTGAGAAAACATAATTACTGCGTTGTTCGTCGTATGGGGCCTGATGGGCCTTCAGATCAAGACCTTCAAGTTTCAGCCGACCTACTAACCGGTACATCTGCTGATGGACGGACGAGACTATAACGCAGGCTTTCCTCTCGGGGTTATTCGGTCGGACGGCAATCCCGGCCATAAAAGTCAAAATTATCTAAATGAAAAGTAGTAGACGAAAAAAAATGTCTATCTGTCAACACCTTTTCTCAGGAACGCGTGGTGATATCAAGGTTAAATTAATATCAAGTACTCAGGTCTATAACGTCTTTAAGCTGTCTTTGCACACATATTGCATATATTATATATTATTCCAGTAAAAATCAAATTTCTACGTCAATGCAGTATTTTAAGACACAACATTCGTCCCTTAATGCAGTTTGAATAAATTATTTCTTTCTTTCTTCCTTGTGTCTTCTTTTTTTTACAGTTTTGTAAGGAACCCTCAGTGCGCGAGACCGACTCGCACTTGACCGGTTTTACATATAAAGATGTAAGAGTTCAGTGCCTTTTTATCAGCACAGACTTTAATTTTTAATTATATTTCTTTTGCTCTTTTACTGTTATAAAAAAAATATTTTGATTAAGGCCAACCAAGTTTTCGCTTAGTAAAAAAAATTGTCTACATAATGTCTATTTTTTTTTAGTGTACCTACTAGTAACCGAAATTATTAATAATCCCGTTAACCCTCCAGCTAAGTTAAATTGCTTGTGTCACGAGTGGGTCCACATTGGTAGTGTTATGTCCAGGATTCAAACCGGGACCTCTCGAACATAGGGTCGACTCCTTAACCATTAAGCTACCAAAGCTTTAGGTATATAAAGACGGTTGGTTGGTTTTCGTATGACTTAAGTATCTAAAGGCTACTTCGCCTCTAAGATTTATTAATATATTATATCGATACCTACTCTTTGCTTTATCCCATCCCGCCGTGCTTAGTTTCAAACAGAGCCATCGATATTCCTGGAATAACTGAAGCCCCTTAAACTCCTGACTTACACAATTAATGTTTAACACACAGAGCTAAGTTACCTACTGGTTACGTACACCTTTAAGAGTAAATATTATACGTAATCGTTGTAGAAATAACTTCGTTTATTCCATAACATAGATTTGAATTATAAATATAAATATTGTAGGACAAAGTACACAACGACATCTAGACCCAAACTAAGCAGAGCTTGTCATATGGGTTCTAGAATGCGGATACACATACTTATATACTTTTTTTTGTAAATAAATACATATTATACATAGAAACACCCAGACAAATGCATTATACATAATTATTTGCACTGAGCGGGAATCGCCCGCGACCTCTGGCTTAGCAGTCGAACGCACTACCGCTTATCACGCCTTTTTACTATGAAGTAGGCTACAGAATGGGTTCCGTAGCAGTCCCTAATATAATTCTAGATAGCACTCATCATAGTCATCATCCTATGTACCTTTTTTTTTTTGTTCGTGCGGTAATCCCTTCGGATACCCCCCCGCCGGCCAGCGGGGGCGATTATGTCGGGCTTGAACCGACTAAAACCGCACGCCGGCATCCTACGTACCTTTTTTTTTTTTTTTTTTTTTTTTCGTGCGGAAATCCCCTCGGATACCCCCCCGCCGGCCAGCGGGGGCGGTTATGTCGGGCTTGAACCGACTAAAACCGCACGCCGTCTCGGGTCTGCAGACGCCGGGGTGTAAGGTTGCCCATAGAGCATATCCCTCGCACCCCGACTGACCCTGGGCCATCTCCGGTTTCGAGATGGCCCCCTCGGGTTTGGGAACCACGGTGTCCCCGTCTTGCCCCGGTTTGGGGCAAGACGGGGATACCGTACCTTTCAGTCGGCTTTCAGTTCAACTACAAAGCGTCTGACCTGGAATATTTCCTTAAAGTGACTGCCATCTGAGTTTCACAATCCACTTGCGATAATAAAGTTCTATAGTTGGACAGGTTTTTGGAATTTTTAGGGCTCCAACCACGCGTAACGAATGCCACAGATATTCGTATGGTAACCGGGACTAACGGCTTAGCGTGCTCTCCGAGATGGAGATCCGATGAAGAGGTCACAATGCGTTAAGGATGGACACCCATCCTAGGACTAGCCTGGCTAGTATTACTTAATATTGCAAAGTGCTGACCTGCTCAGTTGCCGGTTATGCACGAGCCTCTCATTTAGAATATACCTAAATATATTAGTTATGCCGTATTTTTTAAGCCGAATCCGATACAATCTGAAATTGAAATTCACCTAGTCGTTTGCCCGGAATGAAGTATATTTTAATTGGTTTTCCTGTTTTAATTTATTATGGATACGTTAGTAATGCTGCGGTAGTGAGTGCGACTGCTGTAAGGTTAAGTAACGGGTTCGAGTGCCGGTTTGGACCTAGTATTATTATTGTGTTTTTCTATTAAGAAATTCTCAATAGCAACACATAATCTGAAAAAAGAGACAGATGACGGCAATTGGTTTATACGCCATTTAGGCCGAAAATAGTTGCCATAAATACACTTTTGGAAACCCCATCGCGCATATGCAAATTATTCAGGCGTGAATATTTGAATCTGCGAAACACAGTCATAAAAATATGGCAGTAAACCAGTTTGCTGAGTAAAATAATTTATGGGGATACGGGGCCCAAACCCTAGGAGGCCATCTCGAAGCCGGAGATGGCCTGGGTTATTCGGGATGCGAGGCAAATGCCTTTTGGGCCACCTTACACCCCTCGTCTGAAGACCTGAGACGGCGTGCGGTTTGAGTCGGTTCGAGCCCGACATAACCTCCCCCGCTGCCCGGCGGGGGGTATCCAAGGGGATTTCCGCATAAAAAAAGGGGTCAGAGGGTCAGACGGCAGTCACTCCCGTAAAACCATAATCACCTTAACGTTGTTCGGCTGCATCCGAGGCTAACACTTCAGAGCCCAGGGTCCATCTACTCCTTCTCCTGTTTATTAGGCTTATACGGCTTTTATGGGCTCCATATACCTCTCCTGGTCTTCGGGTACTCATGATGGTACAATAAAATAATTATATAATATATATACTGACCATAGTTGGCATCTTGTCGTGGTATTCCCTCTCATAGCTGGTGGGACGCGTCCTAGCCGCCACATCTGGCTTGTGTACCGTTGCGTCACAGGTCTCGTGTTCCTGTCGTGAAAAGTACCATATTATATTCGTATGAATGAATTCTCTATCCTAACTACTCTCTCATCAATCGTAAGGTTACTATCGCCCGTACCAAGGCAAGTATTCTGATGAGCTATTTCACTTATCCCTTCCTATCCAAGAGAACAATACGTGGTGGATTGCGGTGTCACCAATATACGGCACAAACGATACCGTTTCGAACCGAGCGGTCCGGTACTTTCTTTCTTTGTCGCAAAATTAAGAACTGGAATACCCTGGAACCCGCACACTCGTTTTCTTCTTTTTACAATCTCGGGGTTTTTAAGCGTGACATGAAAAAGCATCTGTTGAGGCCGTCAACGTTGGGACCACCGTTTTAGAATCGACAACATCTTGAATTGGTTTAGGCTTCACTTTTTACCAGTCAATTGACGGACTGAATATAAAAAAAAAGAAAAAAAGCGACGACGCACTGATTGCGTGCGGACATACAGTTACTCTCTGCATCTCTTCTCTGTTTAAATATTAGTATCCTAAGGTAGAAAAACCAACTATATTAAAACTAATAATAACTTCTGATTAAAAACATTTCGTTAAACACATAGAAAAGAACATTTTAATAGCAGCAGACATTTTAATTCAAACATGAGCTTCTCATGTTTGAATTAAAATGGCTAGAAAAGCAAATGAATCAGGATCCACTACAAAATAAATATGAGGTGGGCAGCTTGTGGGTATAGATAGCGTTAGCGTTATTGGCAGTGAATATTATCAACAAACAAACGAAATTCATATTATATTTAAAAAAGTTACAGTACAGTCATATACTCTTAAAAATTCTTCATCATCATCACAGCGTTAGTCCCAGTTGCACTTTGGAGCCCGAGGCACGCTTTCTTACATTTTCTCTTGATTTGGCTTCTCTTTTATGGGAGAGACTGCCGGCTGACCTCCCACCCTGACAGGAAAGCCAGAGTCTCATCCGTCAATAAGCAGGTATTCCGGCTTGCAGGTGAAGTTGACTTTGGCCCCGAAGATATTAATGGGGCCGCAAAGACAACCTGAAAACTCATCGTCATCATCCTAGCGTTTCTTCCCGGTTGCGTTCAAAGCTTCTAATAAGTAGCCACTTTTTTGCTCTTCCACCTCCATTTCGCAAATTCTTCAGCGTCCCTGTATATCATTGTTTTATCCCTAATGACGTTAAACCAGATTTTTTTGGGTCTCCCCCTCCCTGAGGTCCAGAAGAAATTCTCCTAAAAACTCTCCTAATAATACCGTTTGGTTTTGTTTGAGTTACGAATCTGAAAAAGATTTAGTCAGGGCCTTTACACATGAATAGTTAATTACACGTTAAAACAAATTGCTATTTTTATTTACAAGTTTTCATCTTTACACCTATTTCTGCAACCCAATCAATTTTTTTTTTTCAATCAAATATGTCACGTAATTCTAACAGAAGCAATTTCTTTTTATTTACCTGGCCGTGATGTGGGGAGGACCCGCGTCGAGATCCGCTACTCGAGGACCTGTTGCTTGCCTCTATGTACAAACAATACAATACATGTTATTTGATTGTTCGAATAAACAGCTAGAGCGAAATATTGAACGTGGTTTGGCTAAGTGTGCATTTGCGGGTCAGGTTACTAACGAAATAGTAAGTACGTGAAGTAAGGAGCATATTTTTAGAAGAGAAGCTTATAATTCCATATAGCTCAACGTTTTCTCCGGTTAATCAACGGGTTTATAAAACCTGTTCGATATCTTGGTTTTGTTTTTCAAAAATGTGTGTAAGTTTAAAGAAAAACATTCAAAAAATATATATATAATACGAAAATTTCAAAAATGCTGGAATATCCGGTAGCCAGTACCTAACCCTAAAAAAGAACAAGGGATCAGCTTATTGAATAAACATTATTCAGGGACTTACAAAAATAAGCTTTTAATAACCTAAGCTCTTAAAAATTATTATTAAAGATTATCATTATTTTAAGATTGTTTAATTCAATCGGTTTCGTGATTGTATTATGATGTCGGTAGTACCTTAGTTCAGTAAAAATCTATACAATACTCTACAATATCAAAATAGGCAAAAACAAATAGAAAAAGAATTCTCTTCCCTATCCTTTCCTTAAACAGGAAGCCGGTCCCTATCACAGTCAATGAAAATAAAAATACGCCCACTATAGCTTAGTCGGCTCCAGGACAAACAAACTGCTGTCCACTACGTGATTTGCTGAGTATAAATATTGATTCTAACATCTAATCGACCGATATTGCAATAGCGAGTACTTATCCATTTTATTGAAGCGATGATGAGAGATAAGATGTCAGATTTACAATTCAAAAGATGTGATGTGGATCCTAACAAAGGCAATGTAGCTTACTTGGAATAAACTCGTAGGTCTACGCTACACTCAACGGAAATTCCGTAGCGGATCATCCGCGTCGGAACGCCAATGCATGTAATTGCATATAGAGTATGACGTGACAGAGCGCCCAAAATTCCGCCCAGTGTACCCGTTATTAGTAATTTGTATGCAATAACTTGTATTGGCGAGCCGACGCGGAAGATCCGCGACGGCATTTCCGTCCAGTGCAGCGTAGACCTAAGTGATCCTATTGCAAACCTTTACCTATTGATTGGCATTGTTATTAGTCAGTTTTAACTCAATTTAATAAAATACTTAGAGCAATACATATCGCTATCGATCGCATCAAATGACGCAGAGAGTGAATTTCTCCGAGTGAAGTCATTGGAATGCAATCAGAACAAGAGCGTACTCTATAAACACGGGAAATATGTTTACCTCATTATTTTTATACGGTATCACAGTAATATGCAATGTATTGTATAAGAAGCTTCAAAACTTCAAAATTACGTGTTACCTTCTCATAAACATAAGACATGTAGATACATATGTGACATGTTATTCTACTAGTATTATATACATGTGACAGTATGTGAAGATATTTGGATATTTTGATGTTTGTTACTCAATCACGCTCAAACAGCATACCAGACATGGCTTGGTACAGGCATAGACTAGAGGCTGGAGTAACACATAAGCTACTTTTCATCACTGCAATAGGTTGCTGTGGGTTACGGGAACGGGATCGGAATTCGACGCGGGTCAGTCAGTCACTAAAACAGCTAGTTATTTATAAAAGCGATTATTGATTTTACACTTTTAAATTTAAAATTGTTACTCAATCACGCCAGAATGCCTGAACGGATATGGATGAAATTTGGCACTGAGATAGATTATTGTCTAGAATAGCACATTCGCTGTTTTATATTATCCAGCGATATAGTTTCCTGTGGGTCTTTGGAACGTTCTCAATATTTCATGAATGAATATGGATATGATTGGATGATTAGAAATTTCCCCGAGATGCAGATTCCAATGCAGATAAAAATAAATAAATAAATATTCTACGACATTCTACACAGCGCTTTCTAGACCCTAAGTAAGCATAGTTTAACTAGCTTGTGTTATGGGTTCCAGAAAGCGGATAAATATACTTATATACTTTTTCTTGTAAATAAATATTTAAAAAAAATATTAATAAATATTTTGGAAAAGCATGATTATAAACTTCGACTGCATATTACTCTCATAAATTGTGAAATGAATATAGATGTTATAACAGAAGTTTCCCGATCAAATCACTGGTTCCTTTAAAACTATAATTTATTATGTAATGACAGGCCATTAAAACTGAGACAGTTCTGTTTGTTGAAAGCCGTGAGAGCCATTACGAGTTTCCCTCGTTAATCCACTATGCGGATGCTGGACTTGTGACATATTCAGTAAGTAGATTGAAACGTTTACATCCTTTGGTTGGTACTATTTTAGTTTACCAAGTTTTATTTACGACAGTAAATACCAGTTAATCATCTTCTTACTTTTAAAAAAAGAGTAATCCAAATTACTAGTATTTCCGATAACCTCTCCAGTTAAGCTAAATTGCTTGTGTTAGGAGTGGGGTCAACTCGGTAGTGTAATAGCCAGAATTATCATTTATGACAAGTATGTAGATGCACTTGAGAGGGTTCAAAAAAAGTTTTTAAAATCTATTCACTACAAATTTCACCACTCGAAATGTCCATACAATTGTCTTCTTGAAGAGTACGACATTTTAAGCTTGGAGACGCAAACTGCTCATGTGTATGATGTTGCACGGCTTATGCAATAATAGGTTTGATTGTAGCGGCATAACTAATCAGTTGTGTTATGTGGTGCCTAGAACTGTATTGCAGCGCGAGGTGCGCGTACCCCGGTTGTTCTACACTGCCATTTGCAGAACGAATGCCGGTGTGCGGGCTCCTCTCCGCCATATCGTAGAAACGTACAACGAATACCTCGCCGATATTGATATTTTTGCACAGTCACACTATAAATTCAAAATTGCAGCAATTCAAATGTTAAAATCTCTGTCTTAGGGATTTTTTTTTGCTATTTCACTATTTTGTTTGTCTTTTTACCTAAACATGTATAATACAACTTCAACATGAAGTGCGCACGATTTTTTAACATAATTGTTAGTTATCATATATTATGTCGCGGATATTGCTGTGGGTTATACGTTAACGCAATAGTTATAACTTACTCTAATTTTATACTAGCAATGTACCTAACGTGTAACTGTTTTATGTCCCAATAAATAAATAAATAAATTAGAGCCCAGGACTAAACCGCCGACTCTGCATCGACGACACTATACCGTGTTTTATAAATAGTAGTATTTTCTTTATTTCTTTCAAAGGTGATATCCACACAAACAGCGGACGTCATCATATACGTACCTCAATCCCCAATCCCCAAAGTTGGGTAGTATAGTGGTAGTATCCGACATTAGTCACACGGAGACCGGTCAAATGCGAATGGTGACTAAAATCGACCGTGTAAACGATCACTTGCAGGCGCTCGCTTAACCTATTCTGCTTAACAATTTCGAAGGAAATTACCGAGACGCATGCGATTTTAGTCACCTGTGTTAATAGGCTAGCGATGCGATTTGGTCAGGCAATTTGTGAAGCGATTAGCCGTGCAGCGAAAATCAACCCGTGTAAATAAGGCTTAAGAATCAAACGCTATAGCGTCATTTACTTAATCATTTACGAGCTTCGGTTATTAGCAAACTCATCATCCTCATCACAGCGTTAGTTCTTAATTCTTAATTATTTATTGTACACAAAAAAAAATGTATTACAATTAAAATAAATGATGTACAAAGGCGAGCTTAACTCCAAAAGAGTTCTCTACCAGCAAACCTTTGAGCAGTAGAGACAGAAAAAAGAAAATAACAGAGGGAAGCAAAGTGTACAAATAAAAAAGCGGCCAAGTGCGAGTCGGACTCGCCCATTAAGGGTTCCGTAGCAGCAAGTACCATAGTAATGTTTTTTTTTAATTTTTATATTTGAGTTGATTGAATGAAAGGTAAATTGCGGTTTCCGATTTATGACGTATTAAAAAAAAACTACTAACTTGATCTCGTTCAAACCAATTATCGGTGGAAGTTTACATGGTGATGTACATCATATATTTTTTTTAGTTTTATCATTCTCTTATTTTAGAAGTTAGAGGGGGGGGACACACATTTTACCACTTTGGAAGTGTCTCTCGCGCAAACTATTCAGTTTAGAAAAAAATGATATTAGAAACCTCAATATCATTTTTGAAGAGCTATCCTTAAATATCTCACACTTTTGTTTATGAAAAAAAAAATTTTGAGTTTCAGTTCTAAGTATGGGGACCCCCAAAATTTATTGTTTTTTTTTCTATTTCTGTGTGAAAATCTTAATGCGGTTCACATAAGTTTGTTCAGGAGGTCCACAGATGCATCGAGAAAACCGACATCATCATAGTCTAATAGTGGGAGTAGAAGAGATTGTGCAAGAGTAACTTTAGTTTGAAGAGGAAGGAACTTCTGAAGATGTTTAAGAGATTGAAACGAGTAGTATACCTTCCGGCTCACCTCTGCAATGTGAACATCCCAAGAATGATTAGAGTCGATGAACACGCCCAAGTTTTTAGCACTCTTCGAATAGTTGATGGCCACAGAGTCATAAATTATTGGAGGTATGGAATTGTGATCGAGAAGGCCAAGCATATATCTACACCAATAATGATCGCTTGTGATTTATTTGAATTACCTAGTAATCCAAAAGATTTAGCCCGTGAGTTGATGTTTGCTAGGTTACTATTGATGGCGGCCACGGCCCCCGGCAATTCATCGGCTCCAAAGTGTCGGTATAACTGCAAATCGTCTGCATAGAGATGGCATTTAATTATGAGAGGTAGGACATGACGGTATACCCGTCCAACTGAGCAGTCCGACTGGGGAAGTACCTACAGAATACCGCGGCCATAATAACCTCGTGTTGTGTTCCCGGCGGTGAGAAGGGTAGCCAGAGCTCACTGAGAGTTTTTGTGCTGTCAGAGGGAAGAGTCTTCCTTCTGACAGCACAAAAACTAAAAAAGAAGGGAGGGGCGGGAGTAGCCTTTGGTCTTCCCGGAAGACTAAAGGCTATTCCTGTTTTGCAATTTCTTTTTTTTTTAGGGTCGGCAGCGCGAGTATGACGCCCCTGGTGTTGCACACGTCCATAGGCCACGGTGACCGCTTCCCATCAGGTGGGCCGTGAGCTTGTCTGCCACCTGAGTGGTATAAAAAAAAAAAATATATATAATCACGGAAAACAGAAGAGGAGAAAGAACGCCAGGTTGTTTCTAAAGCTTGCACTTTGGAGCCCGAGGCTAGCTCCACGATTTTTGTCTTGATTTGGATCATTCTGATTTAGTAGAGCGCCTGCCGTCTGACCTCCCGACGTCAATTGTTATTTGCAAACTAATCCTAAGAATACTAGCAAATATATATTAGCAATAGACTACTTTCAAGTTCGACTGTACCACTTATTTAGAAAGAAAAAGTATTGTTCATTAACGGCCGATGCCAGTTATTCATTAAATAATAATATTAAACATTGCTTTCGGGTAGCTCCGAAGTCCGAATGTGTGTGCGTGATTGAGGCATATTTGACATTGGGCTGAAAACGATGTCAAATGTGCTCCTAAAGCCTCGGCCAAGAAGTCAGCGGCGCGGGGAGTGGTTAGCGGCATACGAGCGAATTTAATTATTTTTCACTTCGCTATTGTCTGTGTAAGAATACGTTGTCTATTTATCTTTAGAGAACTTAAATTTGCGAGTCTATAAATAACAAAAGTCTAATATTAGTGTATTTGAAGCGTCGCGTCGGCAGCTTAGTGGTTAAGGAGTGGGCGCTACGATCGAGATGCCCCGGGTTTGTATCCTGGCTATTACACTGCCGATGTGAGCGCACTCCTCATACAAGCAATTTAGCTTAGCTGGAGAGGTTAAAGGGAAGAATACTAGTAATTTTGGTAAGTAATATTTTATAAAAAAAATATACTGACCTCGAGTAGTGTCTCGTAACTCGCCGGCTCCGACGCTGTTGCCAAGAACTGGCATACCCGCCATGCCGCCTGCTACACTACCCACCTCGCCATTGGGTCAGGCCTGCACCAAAAAAAAGTAAATTACGTTAAAAATACAATGAGTTACATTTGAAATTCTTTAGAAATAAAACAGGTATCGAAAAGAAATGTTCAATATCATCATCATCATCCGAGTACTAACCCAGCTGCACCCAAAGCTTGCACTTTGGAGCTCGTTAGTCAATCAGGAGGTGTTCGGGCTTGCAAGTGAGGTCGGTCAGTATCAGTAAGAATGGATTCACATAATCGTCTCGATAGTTTCAATTGATCACGGTGACGCGCATTAGTAAAATTCGATCTTAGAGTCCTAAAAAAAATATTGATAAAGCATACATTCACCTAACTCATTACTTTTTTTTGTTTTATTAAAACTTTAACATACTAATTCGTGTGATTAAATCATTACTGTACTCCATAACACAGCTGACCACTTGCCACTTGTGATGCAAGCATCCTCTTGTTCTAAAGAAGTGCCAAAAATGTCTAAAGTGGGAATCGATCGTGCTCTCGATAGCACGAAACACAATAAACGCTTTTAGACGTTGCGCGTTGGTTATCATTCGGGTGTCGCACGCCATTTAAAATATTGAATAGGTATTCTTATTTAAAATATTATTGTTAACTTTAAATGACAAATAGATATCATATTGAAGACCGTGTTGTGATGGTTCAAATACCGTTGAGTGAAAATATTTTCATGGGATGGCATATGTAAAGATATTTTCGAGGGTGACTGTATCTTTTGTGTAAGCAAAATTTTACGAAATGATCTGTTTAGTAGTTAAGGCGTGAGACCGTATCAAATCATTTATTTCCGGTACCATAAAGACTTAGAATTCTTTACCAGCACACGTAAACCTTCATCCCAAAATCTCAGGACCTAAAAGGATCTGATGAGGCCGCAAAGCTGAGAGGGCCGCAGAGCCCACTTTGTAGCATGGCACATTGGTATCTGTAATGGTGACCCTCATTTCTGAGACTTTACCTTTAGCTTACCATCTGGCGAGGTGAAGTCTTATTGATGTGATTAATATAAAAAACATTTATAATATTATATTACATACAATAATTGAACATTCCCGCACACCGGTTCAATTTTTCGACAAAAGATAGTATTCATAGACATTGTCTATTGTTGATATTGAAGGCCGAAATGTGTACAATAAGTACAATTACTTTGGCAATATAATATTTGTTCATTTTGAACGTTATTTACATATATGTAAAGAGAAAATTATATGTATTAATAAATTTAATCTTCAAATTCCTTCCCATCACCTTGTGTAACAAAGGTGTACTAATACAGTGTGAGTTTTTTCAAAATTAATGGTTCGATTCCTGGCAAAAAATATAGATTTTCAAAAATTTTATGTCATAATAATAATAATAATAACCGACATGTGGAGTTTGGATTCGGCGATTATTGTTCCGATAGTTGTATCGGTTCACGGACTGATTGCCAAGAGCCTCGAACAACATCTCCAGAGGCTCGCGTTAGGCAGTTGGGTCAAGGGCTTGATGCAGAAGGCAGTGCTCCTCGACACGGCACGTATTGTGAGGAGATTCCTCTGTCTGTAGCCCTAACCACCGGTAGCTTGGTCCCTGTACCCGATGCCGGTGGGTTACTATTTTTTATATTTTTAAATATATTTGTTTTTTTTTATATATATGGAATGTATTTAAAAATATAATTTATATGTGTTTAAAATGTAATAAAGGAAATAATAATAATAATATTTCTTTATTTGCTTAAAATGTAGTTACAATATAGGTGAAATAACAACAATGAACCAATACATTTTGTCGCTAGGCAACATGCAAATATAATAAATATACTACAAACAATTTCTAAATATAATCAATTACTTATGTCAAATTCTTATAACCATTATTTTTATCATATAATTCTTTTAATGAGTAAAATGTCATATCCAAGAGCCATAATTTAAGCTGTGTGCAGAATTTCTTATATGGTAGTCGTTTAATTTCTTTGGGTATAACGTTAAATATACACCCACACATGGCTATACAACTTTTTAAATACATTGTGGTTCTTGGTACCTTATCTAACACAATCCTGTCTGGATTTCTGGTGTTTCGGGGATATTTATCTTTCGAGGTTTTGAAGATGTTGGGATGTAGTTTTACAAATTTTGCTGCTTCCAGAATATACATACAAGGTAGGGTGAGTATTTTTAAGCTTTTGAATAAAGGTTTACACGATTCCCATGGTGGTATACCATTGCCCTTACACACTTTTTTTGAGCCAAAAATGCTTTTTGTACGTCAGTGGCATTACCCCATAAAACTAGACCGTAATTTGGTACGGAAGATACGTAACCGTGATAAGCTGCTAGGATAGTATTCTCAGTGGAAGTTTTCCGCAATTTATATAAAACAAAGACAAATCTATTAAGTTTACTACACACTTCATCAATATGAGACTTCCAGTTTAGCTGTTGATCTAGAGTGATCCCTAAGAATTTAGTTTCTTTTACTTCACTTATCATTTTACCTTCATAATTCACTTTTATGTCTTTTTTTGGGTTACCGTATGCACTAAATTGAATTAAATTTGTTTTGTCAAGATTACATTTAAGATTATTATCAGTCAGCCATTTTAAAATTAAATTTATAGTATTATTTATGTCAATAGAAAATTTATGAATGTCAATCTTTTTATCACATGTCATTATCAGAGAAACATCGTCAGCAAATAAAATACAGGAATTTGTAGTAATGTCAGGAAGATCATTAATGTACAATAAGAATAATAATGGTCCAAGGACGCTACCTTGTGGGACTCCAAAATTATTTGTAAGAAAGTTTGATCTGTACTGTTCAAGCTCTTTGGTTTCGTTAATATTTTCTATTTGTACTGTTTGTTTTCTGTCCTTTAGGTAGGAAGAAAGCCAACTTAGTGCTTGTCCTCTAATACCATTCCTACTTAATTTCGCTAGTAATGTTTCATGACATACAAGATCAAATGCGCTGGACATATCAAAAAAGACTACTACTATCGTTCTGTTATTATCTATGTTCTCCAATATCTTAGTCACTAGGTCAAAACATGCCATTGTTGTTGATTTACCTCTTTGAAAACCATATTGTTCCTGTCGTAAAATATTATGTTTCTCGATAAAATGTGTGAGACGCTTATGCATTGCAGTTTCAAAGATTTTAGATAAGACCGGTATAAGCGATATTGGCCTGTAATTACCCATACATGTTTTAACACCTTTTTTGAACAGAGGTTTAACAATGGAGAATTTAAGTACGCTTGGGAAGCATCCATCCTCAAAGGAGTAATTTATTAAATGTGTCAATATCGGCGTTATTTCTATAGCACAAGCTTTTAGTATTTTTGTCGCTATTTCATCATAGCCTACAGCATTAGTATTTTTTAGGGACATAATTATCGAGTAGACTTCAGAGCATGTAAATGGTCGTAAGAAGATGCTATTGCTTATGTTAGCCTTACTCGTATTACGTTCAGAACTAGTATTTTTATGATACGAATTTACAAAATGCGTGTTAAACGCCTCAGCAATTTTGTATGGATCAGTTATTAAAACGTTGTTTACGTTATTAATACTAGTAATTGTATCGATTGGTGTTTCAGACATAGATACCTGTTTTATTAAACGCCACGAGGCTTTACACACATTTCTGGATTTAAAGATCTTATCACGATTGTGGTTTTTTAAAGATTGATCAATACAATTTCGCAAAATTTTTGAATATTTTTTATATTTATTAATAATTGCCGAATTGTTCTCACTATAATATTTATATCGTAATAAACGTTTGCCTTTACAACTAACTTTAAGTCCTTTCGTTATCCATTCCGATTTTTTAGATTTATTTGATATTTTTACTGTAATTACTGGAAAACACAATTTGTAAAATAGGGAAAATGTATCATGAAACGACTGAAACGCGGTTTCAAACCTGCTTCCTTCATGAACTTCGTTGAACGACAAAGAAGATAAATATTCTTTAAATTTTTTTATGTATTCTATATTATAGTCCCTTTTATAAATAAAATGCTCAACAAGAGGCTTCTCTTTGTTTGGTGCCGGAATATTAAGCAATTGCGCTGTGTTATGGTCAGACAAGTCTATGTGTAATAATTCACCTGTAGCATCAGGTATATTGCTAATCAAATGATCAATGCATGATTCTTTCCGAGTTGGCTCTGTTATATGTAATAGTAAATTGAAATTCTTTGCAATATCCAATAAATGTCTAGTTTCCCTGTTATTCAATTTTGTTGTGTCAATGTTAAGATCACCAACTAGAACAATATTCTTTTTATATCGGCAAGTGACCCTGTGCAATAAAATTTCCAAAATACTAAAAAATAAATTGCAATCAGAGTCAGGTGTTCTATATAAACAGATAATAAATGTATTTTGTTGTAAAAATTCTATTGCGCAACATTCAAAGTGCTTATCAACCGATAGATCCGTACAAACATTAACCAAATCACAGCGCAAACCATATTTCAAAAAGATACATGCTCCACCTCGTTTTTGTTTATTGTTTCTGGAGTATGATGCAGCTAAGTAATAACCAGACAAATTCGCCATTTGTTCGTGTCCTTTCTGAATAAATGTCTCTGTTAAGCACACTATGTCTATATCTTTACAATTTTCCGTCAATTCATTTAAATGTAACTCTAATAGTCGTCGTTTACTGAACAGACCTGCAATATTTTGGTGAAAAATTCGAAGTAGTGAAGATTTTCTTTTATAGTTGACGAAAAAGCGATTGATCCTGTGAGACTGGGGCCTGAGTTTCTATTGTATCAGAGTCAGTTTGAATGCCCTTGTCACAGTACACAATTTTGTTACTGTTTTTTGTGCTCGTATTACGTAACGTATTTTTTAATCGGTAATTTATTCTATAGACAGCGCTATTTGTCTGTACGAGATATTGTTCATTATAATCCATTTGGTCCAATGCAGAATTGATGCTAGTACATAATGTATACATGTTTTTACAGTCAATAAAGGTACAATTATTATACTGTTTGGAAATAAAACTTAGCATAGAGTTTAGTTTGCACTCATTGAGGTATTGATTGTGAAACACTTTTACAATGAAAACATGACATTTGACAACTTTAAGGAACGCACATAGTTCAGCTTCAACTTGGAACGGATTTTTATCATGTTCACCAACGAATAATATCACTCTGTCGTGTTGTGAAATGTTGTATAGCCTTGCAGTTTTTATTGTTTCTTCGGTTTTTGCGTGTGGTTTTATGAAGGATGTAAATTTGTATTTAAGGTATTTTGAACGGGTCCTTAACTTCGTTAATCGTTTATTGATGCCTGCTCCCTGTTGCCCTCCAAAAATAAAAGCTTTTTTGCTGCTTATTTGTTCTACTTCGGCGGTGTCAACAGTTCTCTTATTTTCGTTCTTTTGATCAGAGTCATTTGAGCAGGAGTCCGGTGTGACGCTGTGTGAGTATGTCTTCTCTTGGGGGAGGTCTATTATGTGGTGGGACTGAGTACCAGTGCATGTGGTGTTCTCAATTTTGGAAGGCGTATTTTGAAAGGTGTCGGTCAATCTACGTTTAGCATATGATTTTCTTGTTGACGAAGGGCCTTTACGAAGAGATGATAAGGGGCTCCCGCAGATTTGCTTTAAAATGTTTATTTCTTTGGCTAATTGGGCAACATTTTTTCTCAAGTCTATATTTTCGAGTATAACGTTGTCCAGTTCACTTTGTGTGCTCATTAGATTCGCCTTAAGATTGTCTATTTCGTCCTTCATTTCCTGTTCACGTGAGGTCGTGACGTGAGTAGATAAATCTAGACTTTTACCCACTAATTCGACAGAAGAGGCAGACGAATTCAAGGAATCGCTCATGTTCATATTTTCTATAGATACTGCTTTCGATATTGGTTTTCTCAAAGTTATGTTGCTAATATTATCCATTTTAATGCCTTGAAAAGTTGAATTATTCACTATTGGTAAATAAGTTTTGGTATAAAATTTATATTAATATTTATTGCGAATTTAAAATTACTTTATTAATATGGTATCCCTTGTGCTGTTTATCTGTAGTTCTACCGAAATATTTTTATTACTCCGGTATCCCTGTTAGTTCAGCTACTCACCACTTGGATTCTGATTGACGCTAGTTGTCGCATAGATGACATAAATGACATTTAAATGACGTAAATCTAGTTCCACTATTGGTCGCTTGTTATGACAACGGCGGCAGTTGTAGCTTAATTGACGTTTATCGTAGAGTGACTATTGACCACTAGGCGTAATTATAGCGCTAGTTGTATGGTGAATAAATTTAAAAATTTTCTTAACGTATTTTGTTTTGGTACGTATTTTATAAATTGTAACGTAATAGGTCTTTCACATATTTATTGTTTTTAATCACTAGCACTGCACTACCGCACACATTATTTGTTAATATTAATTGATTGTATGTATGGTTTCAATGGTTTCATTCACTGTTACACATTCCGTAGCAATATTGTTATATCCTTGTTTACACTGGTTATAGAGAGTCACCAACAGTATCACATCAAGTTCACAGTTCTTGCACTTATTTTAACTATATTTTATAACATAAACAACTGTATTGTCCATTTTTAAAGAATTTAATTACGGAGCCGATGTAAACAAAGCCAGTGTTGCCACCTTTTAGTTGTCATCAAAATCGGGCTCCGAGATCAAAACCGATACTCCTTAAGTACTATTCGCTATTTAGCAATCCACGCCCAGTGTAAATGACCATTCTGTATACTAAAAGGCTAGGTAATTTTTTCCGGGAAAAATTAAATAAATTGATTATAAGTGTAAAGAACGTAAGGTATTTCTTGAATGAATCGTAAGGTCTTTAATGAAGTCTTTCATTCCGCTCAATGTAATCGAGCTCGTAGCCCCGTAGCAGCGTAGCTCGGTGCTACGAGCCCTTTTACGTAGCTGCGAAGAACAATTTTATTACGTCGTATTAGAAATTTATTTCAATTAATGCAGGCAGTAATTTTAGTCAAATTGATGTACAGGACGTTGTGTTAAGATGTTGCTAGATGGTGCAACTATTAAACAACTAGGCCGGGCCTAAGAAGGCCTAGGCTCTGGCACAGCCATTCCTCTTGGGATTGGAAGGTTAAACTGAAGTCGCTCTCATAAAAGCCAACAAACCGTCATCATCATCATCTCAGCGTTGTTCCCGGTTGCATCCGAGGCTTTCACCTCAGAGCCCGCGTTCCACTTACGAATTCTCCGGCTTTTGGTTCGGTTAATGCGGCCTTTATGGGAGCGACTGCCTTCTCACTTCAGTGACTACAGGTAAGGTTCGCTTGGGCCCTGTAGAGCTTTAGGTAAATCCTTTTTGTTATTTACAAAAGCAGTCAACGCATCAAGCGTATGAAGTAAATACAAGTGAGCAAAACTTTTAGGATCAACCTCAAAATCAAACATACACAGAATAAAGAGGCAATGTTTAAAAAAAAGTCAGGGTGGAAACTCCATAAAGCGGAGACCCAAAAAGGTTTCACAAACATGGAGGAAGCTCGTGAGGTGTGTAAGGACAAAGGTAAATAGTGAACTGTTGCTGTCGTCTCTACCTTTGTCTCTGCCTTCGCCGAAGAGAGGGTGTCAATACAGTTAGATATAGTTAAAAGTTAGATGTAGCATGGATGACTTAACATTTATAGTTAAGTATTTACTTTTGTATATATTATTTTGTGTGTTGCACTAGAATAGTATTATTTTTCCTTCGTTCTTTCTTTGACTTTGAGAATGCAGGTTCACCAGAAAGTGTAGCTTACGACCGTTACCATCATATCATTAGACCCGCTTATATACAAAGCTTACAATTTGGAGTCTAGGTACCGCTCTCCTGGGGTGCTTGGTTGGGGACCTCCACGCGGTGCACCCTGGGCAACGGAGACGGCAGCGCCTCTCTCCTAGGGTGGGAGAGACGCTGCCGCCTACGGCCAACTCCGACCGAGGCGAGGACGGCCCTGTTGAGGGCTGTTCGGAAGCTTTCCACGTGTCCCTCTGAATAGCAGAGGGCACAGTGGAGAGCAAGTAAGAGGGCCATCTCGAAACCGGAGATGGCCCAGGGTCAGTCGGGGTGCGAGGGATATGCTCTATGGGTAACCTTACACCCCGGCGTCTTAAGACCCGAGACGGCGTGCGGTTTTAGTCGGTTCAAGCCCGACATAACCGCCCCCGCTGGAGACCCCCCGCTCTCCAGCGGGGGCGGTATCCGAAGGGATTTCCGCACGAAAAAAAAAAAAAAAAGGTACCGCTCTCCTACTTTTTCTCTTGACTTAATTCATCTTAACTTTTACGGGAGCAACCGCCGTCTGACCCCTCAACCCTGAAAGGAATTCAACAAGTCTGTGTATTAGCATGTGTAGCTGCAGTTGAGGTCGGCTTCGAGGTTCTTAGTGGGCCCCATACACTCAACTAACGATACTAATTATTAATTAACATTTTTGTCAGTTAATCAAATACTTTTACACACTCCAACGGTGATTTTAAAGGTAAAGAAGTAAATCGATATAACATTTAAACTATGAATAAATTGTATGTTATCCAGTTGTTTATATTAGATACAGGGCTACTAGCGCCCCTCCTCACAACCGGGGCAAGACGGGGACACCGTGGTTCCCAAAACCGAGAGGGCCATCTCGAAACCGGAGATGCCCAGGGTCAGTCGTTGTGCGAGGGATATGCTCTATGGGCAACCTTACACCCTGGTGTCTTAAGACCCGAGACGGCGTGCGGTTTTAGTCGGTTCAAGCCCGACATAACCGTCCTTGCTGGCCGGGAGGGGGGGGGGGGTCCGAAGGGACTTCCGCAAGAAAAAAAGGTACCCCTTCTGTCCCGTAATTAATTAAATAAATATACGTCATTTGTTGAAGGCCTTGTAAATAAATAGTCCCAGAGGCATCTGTACCTACGTATAAACATAGATACATGTGGTATGACGTATGAGATCAAAATCTACAGCTATAGGACAACACTCGCATACTTAACTCTCACTTAGAGTGTAATTAATTGTGTTCACACCCTGTAGGCGTTTAGGGTTTTCGTTTTTATGAGATCTTAAAAATAAATTCTTGTTTTTATTTTTTTATTAAGCACTGTATGAGAGAGACGTAACGAGAGGAAAACTAGTAAACACTTTGCAACAACCAGGTTGCTGAGCGATATTATAGTATGTGTGGGGTACCAGGCCGTAGGAAATCCCCGTAAATGTCAGAGTGATTTGAGCAGCAAAAACGGCTTCGCCATTGACTCATTAACAGTCATATACGCACGTCGGAGCGCTTACTAAGACCTAATTTGCCTCAGTACATTACTAATTCGAGACAAGCTACTCTTGAGGTCTTAACGACCCTTTTTTTTGTAAATATCTAAAGGTCCATTTAAAGTAGGCCGAAGGGAATATATGACTTGTTATTTTGGGAATACCATCACAACATTGCACCCTCGCATAATCAGACGCGATTGAATTAAGTACACTTGACACAAAGACTATCCTCAAACTCATAAGCACTGAAGTTATCCTGTAATGAAGTAACCAAGCTCTTATACATAGATTCAAATAATAGACGATCACATATCTGGGCTTGAACCACCACAGTACCATTGCTCTTCGGGGTGCGAGAGAAATGCCTTATGGGCAACCTTACACCCCGGCGTCTGAAGACCCGAGACGGCGTGCAGTTTTAGTCGGTTCAAGCCCGACATAACCGCCCCCGCTGGTCGGCACAGGATATCCGAGAGGATGTCCGCACGAAAAAAAAACACGGACGGTACCATTGCTCCTGAGCTGTATCCGCCACTTGTATCATTACAAATTATCTTTTATTTATCACAAAGTATTCCTTTGCTTCACTGAAACCTTAACGTTTAAAATATGTAAAGGTATTGAAATAATGCATCACTTGTACTTTTCCAATGTACAATGGAAAAGGACAAGTGATGCATTATTTCAATATGTGTAGCAAGTTCCACCAAGTGCCATCAATTTACAGTATAAATAGTCAAAAGTTAGGTATAATTATTAAACAAATAGGCTACCAAGACACAGATACATATGAAATCTAGCTCAAAGTAATAAGAAGTGTAACTGATAGTAAGCGTTTGCTGATTACACAATTCCGTACTTTATCCAATAAATACCTTTTTTTTTTTTTCGTGCGGAAATCCCTTCGGATACCCCCCACCAGCCAGCGGGGGCGGTTATGTCGGGCTTGAACCAACTAAAACCGTACGCCGTCTCGGGTCTATCCCTCGCACCCCGACTGACCCTGGGCCATCTCCGGTTTCGAGATGGCCCCCTCGGGATCCAATAAATACCTATCTAAAAAGGATACGTGACACCCCTTTTTTTTTTCGTGCGGAAATCCCTTCGGATACCCCCCCGCCGGCCAGCAGGGGTGGTTATGTCGGGTTTGAACCGACTAAAACCGCACGACGTCTCGGTTCTTCAGACGCCGGGGTGTAAGGTTGCCCATAGAGCATATCCCTCGCACCCCGACTGACTCTGGGCCATCTCCGGTTTCGAGATGGCCCCCTCGGGTTTAGGAACCACGGTGTCCCCGTCTTGCCCCGGTTAGGGGAGGGGCGCTAGTCACCCCACCGTCCCGGCCTGCTTCTGCTGGGGTGATAGGCGGCCTCACCTGCCACCCCCAGGTCTGCGCTCATGAAGGACGGAGGTCGTTAAGCGACCTCCGGCGCCTGAGTCGCCGGCGACGCGTGGCGAGCATGTTACGGGCTCGGCGGGCCGGGAGAGTTCTGAACCTCTCCCGGGCGCGCTCAGCCATCTCCTTCGCGAGCATTACATGCTCGCAGAAGGAGGTGGTGGCGGCCCAGGCGCTCGCGCTCCGCACCATTGCCGCAATCATGCTGCCGAGCGAGAGGACTCCCACCCCGATGGCTGCCACGAGGTCACGCCTCGGCTCCTCCCACGCCAGGCAGTCCGCCAGCGTGTGCAGCCCTGAGTCCTCGGTCGCATCGCAGTGATGACACTCAGGCGTTGGCTCCTTCCTGATCTGATGCAGGTGATCCCCGAAGCACCCCTTCCCTGAGACCACCTGCGTCAGTCGGTACGAGAGGCTTCCGTGTCGCCTCTCTAGCCAATCCTCCATGATGGGCCTTACCGCCGCTATTGCGGCGTGCCCTATACGTGACACCCCTACTGTTCAGTATACAGGGCGTCAATTAAAAAATATTAAAGTTAACTACCATACCTAACACCATTATATCGAGTTAATAATTCATAATTACGCCTATTTACTTGTAAATGGAACGCCCAGGGGTATGTAACGTGCCACTGTTATATATCTTTCAACACAATGACGCACTTTACGAGAATATGTGTGACTCATATAGGACTCTTTTTTTATCGAACGTATTTATTATGGTTTTTTTTTATGCCACTTAGGTGGTAGACAAGCACACCGCCCACCTGGTTGGAAGCGGTTACCATGGCCTATGGGCAGTAATTAAGTTATGCATTTATTTGGACAGCCAGTATTTTTCCATTATGGCTTACATCTGAGGCATACGACCATAATTTAGGTTTAAAAAATAATATTTTAAGAATCACATCATATTTATGTCACATCATCATTGTTTTCACTCGATTGCGTTCAGAACTTACACTTTGGAGCCTCAGTAGCCTTATAGGACACAAATAGGTATTGTGCCTCCTGAGATTATCTCATACAAACACACAAAAATATCCCTCTTCTCTTCATCCGAGCACCAATACCAGTTGCATCCAAAACTAGCACTTTGGAGCTTGGAGTCCGCTCTCCTAAGCCTCCTTTTTCGTTTTATTTTGGTTTATACTCAAACGGCTGCTGTCTGACCCCCGACCGCAGGACCTACACCAGAGACCCATCAATCAGGAGATGTACCGACTATACTATCAGATGCTATTAGGAAGCCCTTGTATTCTACTTCGCCGGTATCTATAGAAAAATTGTTATTTAACAACAATAAAAGTATTAGGCATTTTTCTTCCCCAACATAAAAAATAGAATACAGACAGCTCTAGTATAAAGAGAGGCCCCAACTCAAGAGATTCAGTGACGAGTGTCTCTGACATGCGATTATCGTTTTTTTAAGTTACGTTAGTTACGCTAGCACGTCATTCTGTTAAACTAGTTGCACACCCTTTAGTAAGGCCAATGCTATAGTGAGGGTTAGAATGTCCAACCACTGAACTGTCTGAAGATGATTTCATAAATCACTTATATTATATATAGTAAAGGAACCTTATCTAACAGTATTAAAATTAAGTCCCAATTTATAACGAACTGGAGACCTGACCTCGCTACGCCCGGAGTCTGCTTTCCTACTGCTTCGTTTTTTGGTTTATGGCGTTATTGGCTTTTACAGGAGCGACTGCTGATCTTTACCCTTGATCTTGCTACCCCGATCATGAGAGGAACGCCTGCGCCAGACCCTCGTTCATCAATCATCATATCATATTGTAAACAACTAAAATAAGGTTAGCGGTGCCCCGAAGATATTGTAAGGGCTCCATTACACCCTAGCACTTTAAATAATATTAGTATAGAATAATGTGTGCAAATCTATAGTAATTACAATCGTTGAAATGATGTCGCTACCAGAGGAACGCTTACATTCAATACTTGTTATAATTTAACTATATAAATATATAAAACAGTGTGTACGCCCCAAATATCGTCAGTGGAACAACAAAGTTTACTACTGATCTGTCGGAAGGTTTATAACTAAAACAGATGTCATTTGATAGCCAATAAAAACGACATCAAGTTAATGTTCTAATATTATTTGAACCGACTTCAAAAAAGGACGAGATTCTCAATTTTATTCGGATGTTAATAAAAAAAAGTATGCATGTTCGGGCATAACTCCTTAATTTGTAGACGAATCATGCAAAATTCTTCTTTTGTTGAATAGATATTTATTCGGAAATGGTCTCATTTAAGTTTCGTAAATATCTGATGATAAGTTTCGGAGACAGATAACGGAAATCTTGAATAAACAGCAGCAAATCTATGACAATTGCTGCTACATAATTATATGCGTTATTTACATAATCACATTATATAACATAATTCCTGTAGGGTGCAAGGGTACAGTTGTGTGCAGTATATATATTCGGCGATATTGCCGTCGTTTATGAACTGATTTTTGTATAAGGTTCGGTTTAGCTTCAAGGTGGTCCATAACCATATTAATTTCATTAGCATTGGACCTTGGACTCTGGATTATATACTGGAGAAATTTTCAGAATCAAAAATGAAATGATCTGAAAATATGAAATGATCGAGATGTCGAAATCAATTCCTGGTGATATGTTCAAAACATTTTAACTCCTGTGTGGAAGCACCTTAACATTTATATGCAACAGACAGATGTCAGTATCTCTACTAACAGTGTTTGTGTTACCGACAGTGCCAATATAGCCCACCTAATATATATATTTGACTATATACCTACCTTCTATGTACAAGGGCTAAACAAACTGGTATGGGTATATCAATGCTTGTGTATGTATGTATTGTATCCTTGGATATGTTTAGTTCGCAATCCTTGGGAGAAAGTTAACAACAAAAACAACATCAAATATCTTACTCTCATGTACGTCACAACATAAACAATTTTTTAAGAATACTTTTCCTATACATTAAGATCGGAAAAATACAACATCTAGGACGAGAAACCGAGAACATCTACTTGTAACCTCGTAAATTACTCGTACTCCGAGCTGTATGATTGTCGAGCGAATCAGTATATGTAAAAGAAACAAACCTTAATTCGCGTGACTTTAATAATCTTGAAGTAAAAAGCGCTCTTTCTGTTAATGTTATCATTGATTTTCTATCATACCTAAGTTAGCGTAGTAAATGCTTCTTTTTCATCCAAGTGTCAATTCCGGTTGTATCCAAAGCCTGCACTTTGGATCTCGGGCTCCACTCTCCCACTCCTCCCCTCCATACCTTATTTGTTTATTTTGTGCGACCGCTGCCTGACCCCGACATGAAAAATTGCGCCAAAGCCCCATCCGTCAATCAGCAGGTGAGGCTGGTTTGGGCCCCGAAGATCTTCATGTGGCCCCATACACTCAGTAAATGCTTATAAAACAAATATTTCTGTACAATTTAGCCAGAGTGATTTAGACATCTTTACATTTTCAGACAGTCTGCTAACGCATTTCTAAGAGTACTCATAAATTCTAAAATGGGTATTTTTAAATGTAAGCTAAAAAATTTAATATCACTTATACATAAGTGATATTAAAAAGCACTGAAAGCAGGCTTAAATATGATAGCAATAGCAATTCTGGACGTATTTTTTATTCTTTCCTCATCTCGATGGTTTTGGTTTAATTATGCCTGTTATTTAGGGTAAAAACGGGACCCTATTACTAAGACTCCGCTGTCCGTCCGTTCGTCTGGCACCAGGTTGTATCTCATTAACCGTGATAGCTAGACAGTTGAAATTTTCACTGATGATGAATTTCTGTTGCCGCTGAAACAACAAATACTAAAAATAGAATATAATAAATATTGAGAGGGGGCTCCACACAAGGAATGTGATATTTTGCCGTTTTTTTACTCGATATTAATAACGGTACTTGAATATTCACAGACTATTTAGTTATATATTCACTTCAAAAATAAATATTTGAATTAAAATAAATTGAGGGGGCTGCCATTGTATATATAATGGTATGCCCTTCGTGCACGAGTCCGACTCGCACTTGGCCGATTTTTTTATCTCTTCTTCATACGAATGTCGAAAGAAACGGAGGAATGGTGACGTTTAGAGCTCACACTACAATAAAACAACTTCTTTTAATTGTTATTTAATTAAACAGCAGGCATGTTTTGAATAGTTGGTGCACCTACTAAATTACTGACGAGGCTCTGGCGCAGGCTTGCCTATCGAGGTTGGCAGGTCAGACAGCAGTCACTAATGAAAATTTGAGAATTTTAGACGCGATTGGGAAATCACTATGATGCCGATGATAAATCTCTGGTAAAAGAGGATCGTAAGAAAGAAGACTCATAAACAATTATTTTCGAAGCAAGTTATCATTAACAGTTTCATACTTCACAATTTTCTACACTAGCACCCGAAATCACACCGCATTTTACGAAGTCTTGTATACTCGTATATAATGAGTGTTTAACAGAGCTCCGTCTCACGCAGCCGTTATCAGTTTACCACCCTCGCTGGAGACGTCCACTAGGGTCCTTTACACAATATAAACTTAACCTTGGAAGTCATTCAACTTTTAATTTGAAGTATTTAAATTATGTTTATTCATTTTAAGATTATTTAGTTTTTTTCTGTTTGTTTTGAATTCGGAGTTCATGAATGACAGCTAGGATTTTTTTTACAGCTCGTTAATTTCACTCACTTGGCCTTTTTTCTTTTTAATTGGGGTAATCCCTTCGTATACCTCTCTCCCGGCCGCCCAGCGGGGAAGGTTATGTTGGACTTGAACCGACTAAAACCACACGCCGTACCGGGTCTTCAGATGGTGTAAGGTGACCCCATAGGACATTTCCCTCGCACCCAGGGCCATCTCTCGATTTCGAGATGACCCCCTCGGGTTTGGGAAAAAGGCGGGGGCGGGACGCTGCCGCCACGACCTGCTTCTTCCAGGGTGACAGGTGGCTCCACCCATCAGCCACTAGGCCGACGCACATGGAGGACGGAGGTCGTTGAGCGACCTCCGACGTCTCAGTTACCTCCGCGCCCCGCGGTTAGCGGATCGGGAGAGACCTGAATTTCTCCCGGACCCGCTCCGCCACCTCCTTCTCGAGCATTACTTGCTCGCAGAAGGAGGCAGCGGCAGCCCACGCACTTGCGCTCCGCACCATCACTGTGAGCAAGACGCCGAGCGAGAGGACTCATACTCCGAAGGCTGCCACAAAGGCCTACCTCGGCACCTCCCACGCCGGCTCCTTCCTGATTCAACACAGGTGGTCCCCGGAGCACTCCTTCCTAGAAATCACCTGCATCAGTCAGTACAAGAGGCTCCCGTGTCGCCACTCTAGCCAATCCTTCATGATGTCACTCACTTCGCCTGATAAAAACGATGAGTGAAGTCCTAATATTAAGTCCATCATATCAAATATCAATGAGGCTAGCGAATGAGCGAGGTCCATACATATTTTTTAATTCTCGAGGGTATTTTGAACTCTTAGGGAGATAGATAGCAAGTCGTGAACACTCAACAAAATAATTGTTTTAATGTAGATCTATTTAATGACTAAATAGTTGAAAAGTATTTTATATCAAATTATATATGTCAATTAATATATTGCAAAAGGGTTGACTAAAAAATGTCAGTCCAGAATATGATTGATTAACAATTTTTTTTAACTTTTCACTGGTTTGATTCATAGACAATTCCATACCAATCGAAAGTAAGAAGCTTATAGAATATGCAAACATTAGGTTCACTATTTTTCCCGTCACAATTCTTGAGTAGGCAGGTATAAACAGGTGAATCGAGACTTGTAACTTGCACTGATCTGGGTAATGAATTAAAGTTAAGTTAAAATGTGGATTATTTCATTACGATACTAATTTTTAAACTTTTGCGTTGTAGATATACAATAATGTTAACGCGTTAATTCCCGTTAATATTATTGTATATTTCATTACGTACACGATGGTCTGCAAAAAATCAGTCTTGAATTCCGGTGGTCTAGTTTGACCGCAGGGCAGGACCTTTTGGGATGTGGATAGCAAGTCGTAAGCACTCAATTGCTATATTATTGCACCGTAAAACAAAACAGACCTAACCTACGTGCAAGTTTCATCTTATAAATGAATTTATCAGTAAATAAATTCGGCGGCAATAGTTATTCATTTATAAGCATGTAAATTCGAATAAATTTTTAACCAAATGATTCGTATATCACTTTCAGTTGAGTGCGTTCTGTTTCGCATAAAGTCGACTGAAATATACCCAATGTACCTATGTAAACGGTAAATAAATCATGTGAAAGCGGTACGAATGACGAACGAGTAATGAACTTTATCTTGCTTTTGTTCTGAATTTTATAGGACGATTGGAACTGAGTCTCAAGGTCCGGTTTTTTAAAGTTTTACAGTTAACTTAGTTCATTTTATCAGTAGGTTTATATTGAAATAAGTCAGAGTCGGACTGGAACTTGAAGAGAGACATCTTTTTTTTTATATTTAGGACACGTCAATTTGACTTCACCTCGCCTGATGGTAAGCTGAAGGTAAAGTCTCAGGAAAGAGGGTCACCATTACATACACGTACCATGTTAACAATGGTGGCACTCAGCTTGACGGCCTCATTAGAAGAGGATTGTCGTCGTAGCACCGCGTGACACCTACCGGTCCCACTAGTGCTGCGACCACAATCCCCCTGCCCGGCTATGCACTTGCTGACCTTGGATTACCTACTATGGAGGGTTTTTCGCAATCGTGCACGGTGGTACCTACCCGGCCGAATTTTGTGACAAATTTGTGTAATCAAATTTCTACCACCAGTACATCTTATAGTTCTGAGAATTGCACAAAAATCTACGATAGCGTCGTGGATTCAATTAACTTCAAAAAATTCAATGTTTTGAAGCCTAGCCTAGCCTAGTAGGTAGTAGCAAGTCAAATAGCAATGAAGTTATTAAAATATTGAGATCAACCACGTTTACATACTGAACTGACTGGCATTCTGTCAAAAATGCATACTCTTATTCAAAGGAGTTGATTAAAAGTGCTTTTGACCAATGACGCTACTTAAAAGTACTTTTGACTAAATGATTCGAGCCCGTCTTTTTTTTTTTTTGTTTTACGTGCGGAAATCCCTTCGGATACCCCCCCGCCGGCCAGCGGGGGCTGGGATAGATTAGGTTAGAAGGTTAATGCAATAGCGTGGTGTAGCAAACCTTATTTCTTATGACCATTGGGGGATAGTTAGGTTAGGTTAGGTACAACCACCATCACGGGACCCTTTCCTTCCGACTGACACAGGTGCTTTCCGGGCACGGGCACGACTGTTTCGGAAAGTACCTGTTTAAAGTCGCTAGGAAGGAATCGAGTCCCGCCTGCCACCACTGCGACTGCAGTGAGGACCCGGCGCAACCCACGCTTGCGGTCTTCCCAGCTTAGAAGACGCAACGCCGCGCCGGGTCCTCACTGCAGTCATAGGGAGTGACCTCTCGCTGGCGGCCATCATTCGATCTAAGGCCGCCAGCGACAGGAATTTCGCCGCGGTCGCAACCTTCTGCGAAGACGTCATCTCGCAGAAGGAATGCGCGGAGCGGATCAGGGAGGCAGATGAGTTTGGCTGCTGGTGGAAGGGTCGGGGTTAGCCCTCCACCCGCGAAGAGGCGACGTCCGTGTATGTCTGGACGTCGTCTACTTGAGAGTTCTTTGGTGAAGATGCCCGTGACAGACTGCGGGGGGGGGGGACACTAGGGGGGTCGCCATGGAAGTATTCTTGTATAGTTCCAGGCCCCTCCCCCCGACAAGGCGCTGAGTATGGCACACAGCAGGGGTTTTAGTGTGTGGGGTGTGTGTTGGGTAACCTCCTCGAGTGTCGCTCCGATTCCGATCCCGCTGCAGTCCGGGGGGAACGCAATCGGAGCGGCCGGTACACCCTGGGCGGCGGTCAATGGCTTCCCCTTCACCCCTTCATAGGGTTGGCATTGATCGTCGGCCAATACCCAACGTGGCGGGAACACATCGCTCTCCGTACTCCTCTGCTTTCAGAGGAGACAGGATGAGCGATGCTGTTAGTGGTGAGATGGCCCAGGGTCAGTCGGGGTGCGAGGGATACGCTCTATGGGTAACCTTACACCCCGGCGTCTGAAGACCCGAGACGGCGTGCGGTTTTAGTCGGTGCAAGCCCGACATAACCGCCCCCGCTAGCCGGCGGGGGGGTATCCGAAGGGATTTCCGCACGATAAAAAAAAAAAAAAAAAAAAGGGGTTTTAGTGTGTGAGAGCCGCACATAACCGCGCGGCCTCCCCGCGTCGCGCGGTATGCCGTAGGACATTTACCTTAACGCAAAAAAATAAAGGAGGAACCCCCATCAATTCTTTACTAGAATTTTTTTTTGTGCATCTCTCAGAGCCACAGAAGCCTGTTATTCACTAACAATTCACGAACCATTCCGTATTTAAGTAATCCTCTTTGCTAATTCTAAAGCCAAGTACCCATATAATCATACAATGTGTGAGTTCAAAGGTGAGGTACCTAAGCACAGGGTAGGGCGGCACACTTCACAGACAATTAGGCACCGTCCACACTGCACAAAAGAATCCCTTATCAAACACACCGAGCGAATGCTTTCTGCTGGCCTCAACTCCTGTCGTTCGGTTTATAGACATGGGTCATAAAAACAGCGATTTGGTGTTAAGATTACTAATCTATTTTGAAGTACTGTTTGTAACTAGGGTCCTATAAGTCCCATATTTCCCATAATTCTACGATAGTCTACAGCTGTGGTGATGTAGAGGTAAATAGTTTGAATGATGTGCAAGAGGTCGCAGATTTGATTGCCGGGTCAGGTAATAACAGTTTTACCCTTAAGTGTAAGGAACCCGAGACAGTTACTTACTAGAGGATATATTCTGCTAACTAAGCTAACTGGACCCGTAATGGATACCGTGATGGCGTTGGAACCATCTTCCAATTCTAACGAACTATGGTAACAATCTATAATGTTACAATCATTTCAAAACATTGTTGATGCCATAACTATGCACTAATATTCTGATTTAAATTTATAGGAGAAGCAAACTTGCATTCATCAAAATACAAACTGCACTGAGTTGGCTTTAATCGTCAAACACAAATCTATGCACAATTGTTGAATAGTTTACGGCAACGTCTCAAGTGGGTGCTCAAGTCGCACCCTCCATGTCTCCATGAGTTCCCGGTGGAGCTGGGACCACTGAGCCCTGATTTCTCGGGGCTCCGGCCTATGACCCCGCTCCAGCGCCTCCTTGCGCCACTGGTACAGCAGTCTGCGGCGAGGACGCCGCAGACTCATCTACGCCCGGGACTACCGACCTCCATGATCGGGGCCTGAGGACGGCAGTTGGCCGACTCGCCGTCCTTACAGAAGCAGGCCGTGACGGAGGCGTGTCGCGTGTGCCCTACACACGCCTACCAACTCACCGAAGCGGGATAAAACCCGACCCCACCAGGCGAGGCCGCGGTGGCGGCCAAATTCCGCCGGCAACCCTGGGGTTATCCTTTCGAGGGCAATGGACACTTGGGGAGGACACCGTGCGGTTTTAGTCGAGACACGACATAACCACCTCCGCTGGCCAACGGGGGGGTATCCGAAGGGACTTCCGCACGTAAAAAAAAAAAAAGTCTCAAGTGGGGGAAACTGTTTTTTTATATACCACTAAGGTGGCAGACAAGCTCACGGCCCACCTGATGGGAAGCAGTTACCGCGGCCTATGGACGTGTGCAACACCAGTGGCGTCACACTCGCGCTGCCGACCCTGTAAAGGAAAGGGAATGGGAAAGGAGTTTGGGAGGGGATGGGAAAAGAGTTTGGGAGGGGATGGGAAAGGAGTTTGAGTTACTTGGCGTTGATATTCTGTGAGAGGGTGGTGCTTCCCCGGTCGAGTCGGCCCATTCATGCAACGGCCAAAATGACTGTTACTTGACTCTACCACCTAAAAACCTCCATATCCATATAAAACCACATAAAAATGCAAAACATTTGTCATTTTTCTAAATGAATTCCTAGTGGGGATAGTGGCAATAACCCAAAATAAAGCTATGCCTACTAGTCGTAATGTGAACCGCATATTTCATGGCCTTCATCGCTTTTGTATAACTTTATCGGCGGCACATAAGGCGCAGAGCGTGTGCCAATTAGTCCTATACTACATTTATACTACATTAACCACGACTCGTGATGACCTTTGAACGCTTTATAGAAATATTTTCGTATGAACCTGTATGAACCTAACTTGAAACTAATATTACTAAACTTCGCACATAGTTCACACACTTTCATTAGATTTACCTGTATGTTGCTATCTAAATATCTATGTACTCGTATATATGAACCCATAAAAAATCTTTGAAATTCAAATATAGTTATTATTTATTAAATATATACCTTTTTTTTTTTTTCGTGCGGAAATCCCTTCGGATACCCCCCCGCCGGTCAGCGGGGGCGGTTATGTCGGGCTTGAACCGACTAAAACCGCACGACGTCTCGGGTCTTCAGACGCCGGGGCGTAAGGTTACCCATAGAGCATATCCCTCGCACCCCGACTGACCCTGGGCCATCTCCGGTTTCGAGATGGCCCCCTCGGGTTTGGAAACCACGGTGTCCCCGTCTTGCCCCGGTTTGGGGGAGGGGCGCTAGTCGCCCCACCGTCCCGGCCTGCTTCTGCTGGGGTGACAGGCGGCCTCACCTGCCACCCCCAGGCCTGCGCTCATGGAGGACGGAGGTCGTTAAGCGTCCTCCGGCGCCTGAGTCGCCTGCGACGCGCGGCGAGCATATTGCGGGCTCGGCGGGCCGGGAGAGTTCTGAACCTGGGCGCGCTCCGCCATCTCCTTCGCCAGTATTATTAGTATGCTCGCAGAAGGAGGTGGCGGCGGCCCACGCGCTCGCGCTCCGCACCATTGCCGCAATCATGCTGCCGAGCGAGAGGACTCCCACCCCGATGGCTGCCACGAGGTCACGCCTCGGTGCCTCCCACGCCGGGCAGTCCGCCAGCGTGTGCAACCCTGATCCCTCGCTCGTGTCGCAGTGATGACACTCAGGCGTTGGCTTCTTCCTGATCCGATGCAGGTGGTATCCGAAGCACCCCTTCCCGGAGATCACCTGCGTCAGTCGGTACGAGAGGCTTCCGTGTCGCCTCTCTAGCCAATCCTCCATGATGGGCCTTACCGCCGCTATTGCGGCGTGCCCTGTGCTTGGTCGCCCGACTCGGTCCTTCCACTCCACCACGATGGCCTGGCGGAGCTGGGACTGCACGGCCTCGATTTCTCGAGGCTTGGGGTTCCATCCCTGCTCCCGCGTCTCCTTTCGCCACTGGTACAGTTGCGAAAGGGTTCTCGCCTCCAGGTCCCATGGCGGAGTTCCGGCAAGGAGACTCGCCGCCTCGAAGGAGATCGTGCGGTACCCGCGGATGACCCTGATGGCCATCACTCGCGGAAGGTAAACTGCGTTTTACGATTTATGACGTATTATAAAAAAACTACTTACTAGACAGACATGACGAATCTATAAGGGTTCCGTTTTTTGCCATTTGGCAACGGAACCCTAAAAAGTAATTGGTATTGAAAAAGTCCGTTCCCGCAGGGGGAACGCACAGGTAGATTTCGTGAAGCAATTAATATTATTTTATATAGAGAACTACGGACTTTAAACAATATTTTTAACATGTTTAATTTTTTTTTCTCGAAAACGGTAACTTTTAGCGAAAAACTTTCAGACATTTATTTTAGACTTAAAAATGGCCTATCGATTAAAAATGTTTCCGACGGCAAGAATGTTCACCGGTTAGAAGTTATGATTTTTTTCCCGAAAAATTTTGGTTTTTCCCCCTCCACTTTTAGTTAAAGTTTTAATCTTATAGTTTTATTATTAAAAGTTGTTGGTATTGATGTATACTATGGGATAAAATTAGAACGGTTCGAATATCTTTCATGGAACGTGAAATTTTGAGGAAAAACTGATTTCACAAAAAGTGAGGCCATACCGTCCCCTTAGGCCGGATTCCACCCGTTCACGAACTTAAACTAAGTTTACACCCAAGCAATTTTTGACCGCAGTTTGAAAGTGATCGAGGCAAAAATGCGACCGTGAGAGTGCCGCAAATTTTGGGAAGTGGAACCATACATACATGTATAAACTTTTTGACCAGTGGTAATTTCGGACTCAGGGGGTCATAAGTAGACCTCCTATGAAGAATTTTTTTTTAAATTCGGCAGTAGTCAAGAAACCAATAGGTAGATCGATTTCATCGAAATCTACCTAATGAATGCTCAAAGTGAAAGTCTACGTGCAATAAAGAGAGGTCTTGGTAGGTTAGCTTGTCCCTCCTTAATTCTTCCTTATATTATCGGAACGCATTGTACAAAATCAGAGTATACCTAAGGGTCACCTCACAGTAAGACACAAGGCGACTAAGGGTACATTATTGTGTTATTGTGCATCGTGAGTACTCATACACGTTTTTGCGATGCATGTGCATGCGGCAAAAGATGTTCAGTTCAAATTGGCACTTTCGTCACATTTGTTGATTGGCTATACCAATGTTAGAAATCATTGAACACGTTCAAAATTGCATTCTTATGTAAATATTGGGCAACTAATCGTGTTGCGTCATTTTACAGAGTGATTAAACCCTAAGGGCTTTCAAAGATGTTATCAATAAACGACAACAATAAGGCTTTCCTCCAATTTAACGTGAAAGAGGTTAATCTGTCGAAGGGATCCGCATCCTTCGCTTTGATCATTTGTCATGTGTACGACATGATTTCTCATCTCCAAATTACTTTTTGTGAAAAGACTCGAAAACCAAGCGATGTCGAATATATTACGAACAGTGAATATAACACATGAGCTGACAATACCATTTCTATTCAAAATAATCAAGTATATTGTCCCACTATGTGGGATCTATATCTATCTATCTATTTTCTACTATTCTACTTTTACTATTTATCTACTTCTCTCTACTAATATTATAAATGTTTAAGTTCAAGAAAATGTTTAGATGGTGATCGTGCGGTATCTCTTTATTACTCTGACCGCCAGCGTTTTCAACGGCTGTGCAGAACAGCCACGATGCGGGCCGCCAGACATTCCACCTACACGATTGCCCCGTACAGGGCTATTTTTCGCACGACCCCAAGCACAGTCTAGGAGCCGCGAAACCGCGGCCGTAGCCCACTTTAATTTAAGGACCAGACTTCGGAGATATGGTCCCATCGGCTATCGAGTACGAGCCCCGAGTACTTCATCGATGGCTCGATGCCGATCCTAACACCCATCTCATCGTTGACAGCGACGGGGTGGAGTCCGTGTGAGGTTCCACATGTTAAAAAAAAGATGTTTGGATGTCTGTTAATCGATCCCGCTCAAACGGCTGAACGAATCTAGCCGAAATTTGGTACAAGGATAGATTATCTGGAATAACACATAGGATACTTTTATCCCTGGAATAGGTTCCGATGAGAAGCGGGAACTGGATAATAACTAGTAGTATTACTATTATACTTATATATAGTATATGTATAGCAGCTAGTGCTATTTAAAAATGTGTGTTGGTTAGTCAGGTTGTATGCTGATATTAAAACTCGTTTTACAGCAACCTACCTTTAAAAATAATAAAATAAATAAGGTCAAGTAGACTGTAAAGTCCAGACAGTGAATTGCAATTCCATTTGTAAACCAAGTTATAGATAAAATTTAATCTTAGGTCATAGAGCAGATATGAGTGCCCCTTATAATATGACCTTAGAAGCTAGCAGCACTCTTGTACATACTAGTAAACACTCAGAAGAGGTATAGTACTAATAAAACTTTGCAAATAAAACTCTAGCAATAGCCGGTGATCGCGGGCTTCACTTCCTCTAATCTCGGATAACGCATAAGTGGCGTCATATATTATTTACCTTCAAACTTTTTAGTGAGTGGTTGACTGCAAAGTGAATTGTTGTTTCTTTTTACTAAATATCAAAATAGGTAATTCTGTAGACACTATTTACTAAATGATATGTGAATAAGAACAAACCTTATTATTAAAGCTAAGTTCAACAAATTCTAGGACGTACAACATAGCGCTAAACGTAACTTGTGCAGTGGAGAAGCTAAAACAACAATCAGCTAAAAATTGCATTTAAAAACAGCCAGGGCCTGTAGACAAAGTCACATTCTACTAGTGGAATCGCTCCGAAGCGAACCTTCAAATGTTCAATATGTATATGGGAGTGACATTATTTGTTACACGTGACATGTCGACAAATGTTGTCTCTCCCATACATTTCGGTCTTTTGAAGGTTCGCTTCGTTGCGATTCCACTAGTAGAATGTGACTTTGTCTACAGGCCCAGAGCTTCTTGAGAGCGACTTCTCCTACGAATAGACAAGCCCCCCCCCCCCTCCTCCCCCGGCGGGCAAGAGACCAAACGTGGGCAGACACAACACCTAGTTCCGGGAGGTTTAATCAGTAGCCAACTTGGAAAGTCTTTAAAGTGCCTGCGGACCCAAGTTAACCGCAGTAAGGAAAATATGGTAAAATGGGACAGTATTGACCAGTCACAAGTGCTCTTTTGCCCACTGTGCCCCTCAACATATATATACTATCGAGGTCCTATGCCCCTATAACGGACAACACTGTGACTGTGGTTAAGTATTAGGCCGACAAAATCTAGCCAGAAACCAGAATATTGTTATTAGCCATTGGCTTAATCAAGAAGAAGACTAAACACACTAAACTACCTATGTGGCGCAGTGGTAGAGCGTTCCCCTACTAATTCTGAGATCACGGGTTCCACTCCTGCTCATTGCAAATATTTTTAAACATGAATATAATACATTTGCATAGTCTGGATATTTCTATGTATAATATATAACATAACATAACTTCACGCCTGTATCCCCGAAGGGGTAGGCAGAGGTGTATTACACACCCACGATTCGCCAGTTATGTTAAGGTTCCAATGTAATAGGGGGCGAGCCTATTGCCATCTACCGGGCACAATATTAAGCGAGTGATAATTACCATTTATTTGGCACACATAACTACGAAAAGTCAGAGGTATAATATATATATATATATACGTATTTACAAAAAAAAAGGTATAAAAGTATGTTTATGAGCATGCTTATACTATAAGCTATGTAGTTAGGATATGTTTACTTGCGTCTAGATAGCGCTGTATAGAACACTGTCCGAGAAATCATCGAAACAAACTCAAAAACAGTAAAATTTTACATTCATATAACAGATCACCAGCGAACCTTTAAATTGAACTGTCCGGCTATTGAGCAAGCCACCACTACGAAACGTCAGCTTTTCTTTTTGCTCAAAAATCACAATGTAGGCGAAAATACAGCGATAAACCTCGTTATATAGGCGACAGACTTCGTTTATAAATACTTATGTAGTTTACAAGGTACTTATTAAAATTTGGTTTTAAAAATAACGTACAGTAAAAGATATGATATTATTGCATTTCTCTAGCTCTATTCTATATTTTTGTAATAAAAAAACCTGTACGTGCTTGTCACTTACATATTTCTTTCTTCCTTTCAGTTTCTGTTACAATCACGGGATCTTTAAGGCCGTCAAAATAGGGAGCATCCTTTCAGAATCGAATATAATATATTCTGTGTCGATAGTATTTGGAATCATGGCTCTTTCTAATTTTAAGTTCAGGTATGATGTCATACTCCATCGGGGTGGGAGTCCTCTCGCTCGGCAGCATGATTGCGGCAATGGTGCGGAGCGCGAGCGCGTGGGCCGCTGCCTCCTCCTTCTGCGAGCATGTAATGCTCGCGAAGGGGGTGGTGGAGCGCGCCCGGGAGAGACTTAGAACTCTCCCGGTCCGCCGAGCCCGCAACTTGCTCGCCGCGCGTCGCAGGCGACTCAGGCGCCGGAGGTCGCTTAACGACCTCCGTCCTCCATGAGCGCAGGCCTGGGGGTGGCGGGCGAGGCCACCTGTCACCCCAGCAGAAGCAGGCCGGGACGGTGGGGCGACTAGCACCCCTCCCCCAAACCGGGGCAAGACGGGGACAACGTGGTTCCCAAACCCGAGGGGGCCATCTAGAAACCGGAGATGGCCCAGGGTCAGTCGGGGTGCGAGGGATATGCTCTATGGGCAACCTTACACCCCGGCGTCTGTAGACCCGAGACGGCGTGCGGTTTTAGTCGGTTCAAGCCCGACATAACCGCCTCCGCTGGCACGCGGGGGGGTATCCGAAGGGATTTCCGCACGATAAAAAACCCCCCCCACGCCGCGCCGGCCAGCGGGGTGGTTATGTCGGGCTTGAACGGACTAATACCGCACGCCGTTTCGGGTCTTCGGACGTCGAGGTGTAAGATGGCCCATAAGGCATTTCTCTCGCACTCCGACTGACACAGGGCCATCTCCGGTTTCGAGATGGCACCCTCGGATTTAACCACGAGCCACGGTGTCCCCATCTTGCCCCGGACCTGTGGCGCTAAAGTCGCCCCGCCGATGTCATACCTCGTTATTTCATTAAACTTTTTTTTTTTAACTATTCACCGAAATTACTAGTATTTCCATCAATTCCTCCAGGTAAACTTAAGTTACCTGTGTTAAGAGTGTAATAACCAGGATTTGAAATCCGGACATCTCGATCTTAAGGCCGACCCCATAACCACTAAACTCCCGAAACTTTCTCACTGTTTAGACACTTATTACAAAAATCTTATTAGATTTGATAATCTGTCCTATTGAACAGTGTATGACATCAAACAATCATACTCGTAGATGGAAACAATTAGTACATGATGAGAACGATGATAGTACACTCGTTAATTACATTTAAACAATTTTTAATGAATTCTGTCTGTTTTTAATTAATAGGCGTACTGAGTTCTGCCTTAATAATATGTATATATTTGAATTATATAAAGGGGATATTATTCATTTAGAATGGCAATTATGTACTTTGACTAAATTCTGACCAGCTGGACCAGCAGGATTGCTCAACCAAAACATCACCTACAAGTCAGTACACGTGCTGATAGATGGCAGTCACTCCCAAGCAGGCCTAGGTTAAATCCGTGATTAGCGCGGATGATAATGATGAATATCCAGCCTTTTGGTCACATGAAGTGTCGATAAGTCGATTTGCTAAATTTTTATGTACAAAACGAAGGCTTTAGCCCGAGAAAAAAGGCATTAATTAAAATAAAAACTGATGTTGTCTTGCCACGTTGTTCCTACTAACCCTTAGGTCTCTTAACATCTTAGTCCGACATAACCGCCCCCGCTGGCCAGCGGGGGGGGTATCCGAGGGGATTTTCGCACGAAAAAAAGAAAAAAAAAAGGTGTTCTAGCTTCCATATAGCTTCTACTTGAAGTGAAGCGCGGTTCTTAAATGAACCAACCACATCTTGCTGCTAAGCGTTTACATCCTCTCCACGAACTTAATAAATGGCTTATTGCGATTGAAATGCAGTTTATTCGACAATAGTATCAAGTGCAAATAATACTAATAAATTAAACATTTAAAAAAAACCCCGACAAATATATTTGCAGATATTGGGTATTTTCCCCACTTTTACCCCCAGAGTTTTTTCAGGGCTCAACCAATTTTCATTGAACATATTATTTTGTAATGTGCGCGTGATGCGATTATATTTGCACTCGATTATATTTGCAGAGATTCGGTTATTCGTCCCCACTTTCACCCCCCACAACTTTTAAACGACTCAACCGAAGTCTAAAAGCACTCGCCCGTAACTCACCTTTCATAGAAAAAAAAACTAAATTGAAATCGCTTTTCACACCCCTCTTTTTGCGTCGGGGGTTAAAAACTTGAATTATTCATCATACTTTTTAGTTCATTTAATCGCTTTAAACACTAATCTTTATTTTTAAGGAGTGTATGAAGCTCCATCAAAATCGTCGTTACCCGTGGCAATCTCACATGCATACCGGTACCCTTCTGATTAACGAACTTTCCTTTTAATTAGTTATAGGAATTTTATAATTATATGTATGTTAGTCTGTAAGGTATTTATGTATGAGCCATTGTGCTTGAAATAAATGATTATTATTATTATTATTTTCGGGTTCGGGGGCTCATACGGGGGCGGGGGTTATACGGCTTTTATGGGAGCGACTACCATCAGAACTTTCAATCCCGAGAGGAGGTGGGTATGTAAATATTCAAACTAATACAGAGAGTATATGTCTGTGTAAAAAAAAACCAGGAACGAATGGGGTAAAAACGATACTTTCTGTAATTTAAAAACTTTTCAACGGAAGTGGTCGATATTATTTACATTTAGTAAAGTCACAGCCTTGGCCTATCCATGCCTACGACATTGTATGCAATGGCCTTGACACCAATTGCTTCACTGTACATTTCCAGGTAAAGCGTTTTTATACAAATATCAAGGGATGTGAAGTTAGTTGTACTTATAAATGTTCGGCGAATATTAGCGATACACGGCCTCAAAAAGGTAACACCTTCTTCAAAAGGTCATCACAGCGCAGCGGTGTAAGTTTCGGTTGCACTCAAAGCTTGTTGGTTTTCTAGAAGGCGTTCGCGTATTTTTGGTGCAACGATTCCAGCGATAAAAGCGCACATATATATAATTTTTCACTCCTCTTCCTCAAAAACACCGTCATTGTGGCGTACCAGAGCGAAGAAAAAATAGCAATTTTTCCCCTAGGGGAAAAATTCAATCCAATTCAATTTGCAATTAGAGAAAAATTATAAAGATTTCGCGCCAATGTCTTTCTAGGGATTTTCTTTAGAAAAGCCCTATTGCTATCGAGTTGTCGTCGTGGACGTCGTCGTTGCCAATTTTCTGTCACAGTTTTGGGTATAAAGGAGATGAGCTATCGAGTTGCTGTTTTCGGTAATAGATTCGTGCTGGGGTGAACCATTGCAAGATAAAGAAAAAATCGCAAAAAATCGCAAAAAAAAAAACGCTAAATCGAAAATCCCTTGTATTCGGCTGAGCTCGTCTCAGGAATTCAACTTGTTTTCACTGGCACCTCCGATTTTAATTTTTCAGAGACTTTATCAGTCTTATTCCTTTCATGACAATTCTATCTTTTTACATAATTATTCTTCCTAGTATTCATCCACGATCATTCCTCTATTCCTTAACGTGAGATAATTAGAAGCAAAGGGTGTCCCCTTTGCTTGTAATTATCTATCATACTTTCTATTACGTGTATTTACTATATATTTACTATAATCTCGTCTTCTGAGCCAGTTCTAATACTGATTTCTTTCAACATTTTAATTTTATTGCGTCTATTTACTTATTTTTATTACTATTTAGTTTTAATATAGGGGATAACCGTATCTTATTCCTTTTATTAATGTCTTATACGACTTTGTTTGTATTGTTGACTGCTTTTATAATTCCAACATAATAATCTAGAAACATTTGCCTATCTGTACTAATTAACATATGACTCAAATTGTCTCTTGTGATGTTAAATTGTAATTTTTGTTCCAGGTCATACCACTACCTTGCGAGACCGGGCATTCGACAATAAGGTGGGGAACATCCTCATTTTGATCCGGATCACAGGTGCACGATGGATTCTCCTTGTACTTGAACCTTGTCAAGTACGCGGAGAACCCACCGTGCCCCGTCAGCAACTGCGTGGTGTATTTAGTTGGTTCGAACTTTCTTATAATGCCGTATGCATGCACCGCACTCGGGAAGAAGAGCCTTGTCACTGAGGTGGTCTCGCCAGACACATACCTCCGGTTCCATTCGCCAAGCAAGTCCTTACGGATGGTTCGCTTGACGAAAGAAACCGGAATGATGCCGATGTTGCCGACGGCTTACTCTGTGGTATCCCTTCGGATAGCCCCCCGCCGGCCCCGCTGGCCGGCGGTGATTATGTCGGGCTTGAACCGACTAAAACCGCACGCCGTCTCAGGTCTTGAGACGTCGGGTTGTAAACTCTAACTTCCTCCAAGATCATAAATTAAACCAATTTGACGCTTTTAAGTCTCTGTACTCAATCTCTATATTTTTATCTGACACTAGCTACACGCCCTGGCTTCACCCCGGTATAATTAAAGCACTTTACCCATGGATTTTCCAAAAAAAATATTTCATGCAAACTTAACAATAACGAAGAAACAAAAAGAATTATCTAATTTTGTATATAAGTGCTTGGGAAGTTATGAGTGTACATACATTTAGGCGATTCATTTTTAGGGTTCCGTACCTCAAAAGGAAAAACGGAACCCTTATAGGATCTCTTCGTTGTCCGTCCGTCCGTCTGTCAAGACCGTTTTTCTCAGGTACGCGTGGAGGTATCAAACTGAAATTTATATCTAATACTCAGGTCTACTGTTCCTTGGAGCTGTGAAAAAATCAAACTTCTAAGCCAAAGCAATCAAAAGATACAGCCGTTTATGCCGTATTATTCCGCAAATTTTCGAAACTCGCACGGGAATCAAAACCTACAGGGTACTTCCCGTGAACTTAGAATCTTGAAATTTGGTACGAAGTAACGTCTTAGTACAGATAAAGGAAAAATAAAAACCGAAAAGTTTTCTAATAAAAAATATTTTTGAAAATTTTAAATTTTACTTATATACCTACAGGTTTGTACGGAACCCTCGGTGTGCGATTCGACTCGCACTTGGCCGGTTTTTATTTATATAGATTATTCACTTTTCCTTCTTTTGATACTTTTTAAACCAATTAAATTTTTAACCCGCGGTGCAAAAATTATGGGTTGTTATAAGTTTGATGTATCTGTGGAGTGTCTGCCTGTGGCATCGTATCTGCCGAAAGGATGAACCGATTTTGCTTTTTTTGTTTGAATGGTGAATGGGTCGGGAGTGTTCTTGGCTATGTTTGATGAAAATCGGTCAAGGGTTTTTTAATTATTTAATTTAATTATTATTTATAGATTTTATGTTTTAGAGACGATAGAGGTATGTCTGTCGAATGCAAACCTCTACATCAGCTACGCACCCGAAGGCGTTTATAGACTGGGCCAAGAAATATGAATTTACCTTGTATGACAATGATATTCTCTGTGCTAAAAATAAGCCAGCCTTATGGTCACGAGAAGCATCGTTAATACGCTGAAGAGATTACGAGCACTCGGATCCTATGACACCAACGTGTCGACTCTCAACAGTAAAAATTATAGTAGTATTCGCATAATCATTCCAAAGTATTGATGTAGTAACATCAAAGCTCTTAGACTAGCATGATACAGCATCCATCATGATTACTTTGAGTTAGAGCGCATCACGAATGTCTATAATAGACTATACAGCACGAGCTCCTTTGTCCAATTAGAGGAGCCACCGTGGCGATCCTTCAAGGTCAAAGCTCTTTAGTATTAAACTACATATGTACTGAGTTATTTTGTTTTTAATTTCCATAGGGTATAGCGTTATGCTATGCTTCTCTGCCACTATGATATAGGTTTCTTGACATCTATAAAATTCTACAAACATGTTAACAACAAAACTCTGTACAAGGAGACGAATTTTTTTTTAATACTAATAATAGGTAAATACTTCTATAAGCCCCGAGGTCTAACTAGGGTTACATATAAATATTGTTTCAGGTTTGCTGATGGATTTGGATGTTATTGCACACCTGGCAAACAAATTCAATGTTAGGTCCGTAAAAACATACACCTAATTTGAGAAACCTTCCATCAGCTAGCCGCTTGGTTCCCGTTGCAGAATACAAGGCCGGCCCCATTTTTCCCGTCAAGCATATGTCGTATTAGATGATTAAGGGAAGTCCTATCCCTTTATTCTCCATTTGACAGTAAACATACAGCACACCTAAAAGTACCTCATTAAATACTAATAACAGCCTCTCCCAGTATAAAATATATTTATGGACTCTTAATGACCCAAGTGTGTACTGCTACACAATAGAAATGTTATCTAGGTTTAAGGCACTGGGAAATCCATTCCGCAGACCAAACTTCCTTTACTCGTCTACGATAAGGCGCTCGCCGTAAATGATCATTCATAAAGAAATCTACTTATTCTTATAAAATATCTTATATTAATTTACTTAAATATTTTCAAAGATCAATACCAAGTGCTTCGACAGGCCATCAAGATTATATCGTCTCGATATCGATAAATAGATTAACAGCTAATCAAAACCATCGTTATCGACATTTCACTGAGAAAATATTGAGCGGAAATTACCAGCAAATGTTAAAGGCGACCTGACAGATCAATCAAGATTATAAGTTTTTAAATTGTATCCCACAGCTTGCAATATAATTTAGTAAACGTTCGCGAATCTCACAAAGTATTATTATATTTTTCTATAACGCAACATTCAGATGCTCTACGTAGAAATTACAGATTAACCATTAAGCTACCACCGCGCTTGTCAGTCGGGTGCGAGACAAATGCCTTATTTCTACCTTACACCCTGAAGACCCGAGACGGCGTGTGGTTTTAGTCGGTTCGAGTCCTACATAACATTTTTATGTTATAATGTTATAAAAAATATCAGTTCCAAAATAACTACTCACTTTGCAGTTAAAATCTTTTTATAAGACGAAGTTTATATAATCATATTGCAAATAAAACCACAACTTTCAACAATAAACAAAAAGTAATGAAATTTCACTATTAAGAGACCTTGTCAGCGGTCCGCTATTAGATTCGCCCCCATAATGCAAAGTGCACCTGTTGTTATTTATTATTTGCCCCCAGCGCTCTACCACCGTACTTTATTCGGATGCGACGTTATTCAGATATAAATGAAGTTTCATTTAATACCATTGTTTTGCATAACCTCTTTAAATACGAGTACATGATATTCTCCTCTATCACTCTGAGAAGAAAATACAATTTTGAGTTGTGCTCGCCTTTGTTACAAAATATCCTTTTATTATGTATCACAAAAATATTTATGCATATAATAAAGAATATGAAAAAACACATAATATTGACCTTATATTCTGAGAATATAAATTCAAGAGAAAGTGAGAATCAGATCAGAATATAAATTCAAATTTCTTATGATTTGACTTATCTCTGCTTTGCGAAGATTAAGAGAAAGTGCACCGCAAATATGCCTTCTGTGTTATTATGCTGTGAAGATATTCAACAAAACTTGCAACGCAATTGATTACTAACTGACATTCAGGCTGATCTCTATTAAAAAAGATAACCAACTGGTCATAACCTGTACCTACCTGTATCTGTCCTTTCCGCCATACAGAATCCGTTAAAAATAGTTTTATTTCCATGTCTAATATTCTCAAAACCCATCCATACTAACCTTCTCTTGATTTTATGTTTCGTTAAGGTTACAGTAAGTTTATAATATACCTATTTTTACGTTGCAGAAAAAAGTTGACCAGAACGCAGCTGAAAAAAATACCCAAAACATGTCCTGTGAGAAAATACGTGCTGCTTGCCTCTGATAATATCGCGCATCACAACGGGCATAGATAATCGGGTATAATCGGTACTGATGAAACGGCATTATTAAAACTGCAATGACTGGTGTCAAGACCGTTTTCCTCGGCTGTAAGAGTTGTTTTCGTTGTTTTTGAGGAAGAAAAACCTGTCTCTATCAGGAAAATAGGCAAAAATTAAAGCTATGCTAAACAGCACAAACAGAACAAGTCGCGCTAAATGTAGTCATGGAGTTTGATTTTGATTTGCAATGCAATGATACGATTTTCCGAGCTCTGTACTCTTCAAAAAATCTTTGATGAGAATGGCTTTGTTCGACGACGCGTTGTCAAGTTGAAAAAAGAGCCTCCTCGAACCAGATTTAGGTCGTTTCTGTTTTAAATATTAAATACATATAGACGTATCAGCTTTACGTCTAATTATCAGAGGGTCCTATATCATAAAATTCTCCGTATTTCAAATCGCACAGTTCATTTGTCTGAGTGTAATCGGTCACTTTAACACTTATCGCTACCGTAAGTGATATTAAATTTGTTATAGACTGGAGATAAATGGGCTGGGATACCGGGTGTAATCGTTAAGTGAGTCCAGGTGATTATTCCGTAACTATTACAGATATCAAAAAACTTTAAACTGATATCGAAAGTACGTTACCTAATGAGTAAAATGACATCAATTACTTTTTAAAAATCAAACTAGAGGTATCTACCATTTTGACGTTTAACACTCGCATACATTTAGTATGAGATTAGTAGAAAGGTTTTAGTTTCCTTATTTTAAGTGGTCTAGTACTCATTTTAACTTCATCATATTTTATGATTACGTATGATATGACAATGATGATTTTCAAGTAGATACACGTGTAGATGAATTATCTTACCACTTCAAATTAGTAGTAAACCGTGTTTCAATATCGCATTAAGTAATTTGAGCTGACTGAAAAGCAACACACTACAAAAAAAAAGATACTCTTTGGTGTTCGTTCTAAATTCAAAACTTTTATCTCGGGTTGTTGTTCCCGCCAATTTATCGTTGTTGTTTTTTAATTTGCGTAATCGTGATTGTTTCATTTATTGATTGCAAAATGGCATATTCCAAAATAGAGAAGAGAGATATGCTAAAAATGTACTACAAATATGATTGTAACAAAAGAGCGGCCATTATCGCCTACAGAAGGGAGTACCCAGATAGAGAAGTCTCTTCTGGTACGTACTTACAAAAGCTGGACACAATTTAATAAATAATGGATCTTTCAACAGAAAAAAAGGTTCGAGAGCAAGAGCTCCGGAATTTAATAATGATTTAAATAACAATATTATTAACTACGTAGTAAATAATCCACGAGAATCGACGCGGTCAGTGGCACGATTATTTCCGGTGTCCCATAATTATGTACATAAGTTATTAAAAAACACAACTTTAAAGCTTTCAAGATAAAACCTACTCAACGCTACACAATGATGATCCTTCTCGTCGGCTGGTCTATTGCAATTGGCTAGTCAATAATTATATCAATGTAAGGTCAATATTATGGACCGATGAAAGTAATATTTCAAACTGCGGCATTTACAATAGAAAAAACGCGCATTTTTGGTCAATTGACAATCCTCGCCAAATTACTGAAGTTAGAGCTCAGGTCGGTCATTCTCGAATTAAGTGTTCTTTGCCTAATTACCGTACCATTTTTTATTTTTCACTGATTTGACTAAAAAACCTTAAAATATGAAACACATCAAAGATACAAATTCAACAATTAATGAGGCGTTTGTCTAGTAATAATGGTTTCGTAATTAATGAGATTTAAAAAAATCTAATTAGAAAAGTTTTTTATTTAATGCAACGGTAATTAGATAATATCAATAAGTTCATCTAAAACAGTAAAAATGATAATATCACTCATCATATTGTGGTACAGCATTAGAATAAATTGTAAAAAAATAAAACAACAACCCAAGCGACTTCGTCAGACAGGTCAGGCCTAAACAAGGAAATTGCGAACATGGTACGGCGCGACCTTCGGAGCTCCAACACACGCCTCGTTGAAGAGGCGATAGAGCGAAACCGAGGGTCCAAAGTATTCACTCAGCAGCTTGGCTTGAGCCATCTGACGAAGCTCAAAACGCATGACGGGAGGACCGTATTATCGAAGCCGGAGATCTCCGCCGAGATAGAGGATTTCTATGGCCGTCTGTACACTGCACATGCTCCCCGTCCTCGACGAGACGACCATGATTCCAGAGCCACCCTGACACGCCACTATACCGACGAACTACCTGATATCAGTCAAGACGAGATCGTGTTAGCTCTGAGGCTGCTTAAAAATGGAAAAGCCCTCGGTGAGGACGGAATTACTTCAGAGCTTCTGAAGGCAGGAGGAGCTCCTGTCATACAGGAGCTACAGAAACTCTTCAATTCTGTCCTTCACAGTGGGGTAACTCCTAAGACGTGGAGCGGGAGTTTGGTTGTTCTCTTTTTTAAGAAGGGTGATAAGACCCCCATTTGGCTGTCACATCTGCATACAGTCAGCTACCAAACTGCGACTTTATTTTTTCGTCACAGTCGGTATACATAAAAGTCCAGAGTAGTATAATTATGTCAGATTGGGACAAAATCCAGGCCCGATATTGACGGATCATTATAAAGAAAAGATGGATGGATCAAGAAATGTGGACCTTTCAGTAATTCGCTATGAAATCCAGGATTGTAATTTGGCAATCTCAAAAGATCACCAATCTTGTTTTTCGTAATTGCAAATGCTATAAATTTTATTGGTGAAAAGATCAATCGTTTTTAAATTTAGATTAAATAGAACAGAAAAATAAAGCAAATAGTTAGGTGTATCTTCATTAAACTTGTATATGTCTAAAGGTAGGCTCATGCATGACAGTATTTTTACTTATTGTATGATACATCGCGCTAGTTTCCAGGGAAAACCATTGAACTTTCTAAATAACAGCATCATAGTCCGAGCAGTTGCAATCAAAGCTTGTATTTTAGAACCCGGAGTACGCTTTCCTACTCCTTCTTTGCTTATAGGTTGATTTATCTTGGCTTATACGGGAGCTACGACCATCCGACCCGCCAACTCCGAGAAAAAAGCCTACGCCAGAGACTCTCTGTCAATTAGCAGGTGTCAGCGTCAGTAGCTTAGTGGTTAAAGAGTCGACCTTACGATCGAGAGGTTTGAATCTAGGCTATTACACTACTGACGTGAACCCACTGCTAACACAAGCAATTTAGCTTAGCTAGACGGGTTACAGGGAATACTAGTAATTCGGTTACCAATAAAAATTTCAAAAACAGACTTAAAATATTTGGGCCTAGCTCACGAGGTTGTCAATTATTATAATCGTATCATTTCTCGGACAGATTGCCAAGAGCCTCGACAAACATCTCGCGTTAGACGGCTGGATCAAGGGCTTGATGCAAAAGGTCTCATACTCGACGTGACACATATTGCGAGGCTCTATAGATCCCTGATCAACGCCACCGGTACCTTGGTCCTAGTACCCTACAATTTTCTAAAATAAATATTGTTATATAAATTAATAAATATAAATATTCTAGGACACATTACACAGCGCCATCTAGACCCAATAAGTAGAGCTTGTCATATGGGTTCTAGAATGGGGATTGTTTATCTTACTTAGATACTTTTTTTTTGTAAAAAAATAATAAGGAAAAAAATAAATACATAATAAACATGGAAACACCCAGACTAATGCAAATATACATATTTGCAATGAGCGGGAATCGAACCCAAGCTTAGCAAGCACTTAGCAGTCGCATGCTCTACCGCTACGCCACAGAGGTCGTCAATATATCATGTATTCCAAATTTATAGCTTGGCAAATCATGCATGACACCAAGCTGTGGCGGTACAGCTAGTGAATATTAAAAAAAATAGAAATATTCTATAATAAGCAGTTTGAAAAAAATATTTTCACACCCAATCTCCTCTAGCAAAAAACGCATCAATTTGATCAGACACAACAATCATTTGTTACCATGTCTCCTCTAAAAACAACATGTTTAATGCATCAGATGTAATGATCAGATGTTTCTTATAAGTCAACCCCATTTATTTGAACAATAGACAGCTTTCGGACTTTGCTTTCGGTTTCGAAACCCCCACGGTGTCGAACCCATCGGTGCCAACGTTGAGATGGGTGTGACGGAATTGGACCTTTTAGCCGCTGGTGCGGGCACAACCACACGGTATCCTCCCCAAGTGTCCATTGCCGGACACCCCAGGTAAGCCCTCGAAAGGATAACCCCAGCGTAGGGTGACTCTGGTCGCCATCGCAGCCTCGCCTGTGGGGTTGGGTTTGATCCCGCTTCGGTGAGTTGGCAGGCGTGTGTAGGACACTGTTGGCCTGCTTCTGTAAGGACGGCGAGAGGGCCAACTGCCGTTCTCAGGCCCCGATCATGGAGCCATTTTGTCATCTTAATTTTCATAGTAAATATGAGTAATAGACTGTTTGTCGAAATAAATCGTTAAAGCTAAAAAAAATCTAAACAACGCGAGTACATAGGCTACTACGTCTTCGTTAAGATATTTAGTATCACAAAAATATATATAAGACCTGTTCAAGCCCGTATAGAAAAAATTACTATAGGTAAATCTCACAATCAAAATGACAAATATCCAATTAAAGTTTGAAACAGTTTAATATAAGAAAGAATATTTGTGAAGCTGTTTCAATAAGTTCATCAAGATAATTATCTCTTTATCGATACCCGAACTTTTTTAATTTCTTTAATATTAAAGCTGACACTCGTTCAACTTCTATTGCTTAGCTGATAGATAAAATTCAACTTTGGAAATCAGATAGCATACCTTTTTCAAGGGTAGGTAGATAGAGCTTGATGAACGCAGGCCTGAGAGTGAAAGATTGGGCTGCCCATCGCCCTGGCAGAAGCGGAGGGAGGAAGGGAGGTTGCCCCCGATTTTCACAGCAATACCACTCATCTCATGACTGATGGACAAAGTCTACCAAGGTTCATGGGTAGTTTTTCCTAGGGTATACTTCTGGCCCCAAGTCACTTCGTCACGAAACTACTGAATTTCATCCGGTTCCTGTTACGAGTGCCGTCGCACTTCGGTTTAATTTCGACATAGCCACTTCAGCACCAGCCCGGTAAGATTTTTTTATACAAGGTAAAATAAAACATATTTAGGGACTGACAGAATCACTTAATCTTCTGTTCTCAATAAAAAATTAATAAAAAAAACCGACTTCAAAAACCTGATGTACAGCAGCATATTTAAAGTGCTCGATGCTAAGACCATTTTGACCGAGTGATTTACCCTTTTGCATGCTACTTATAACTCGAGTTACATTTTGTACAGAGAAGAAATTGGTCACAATTGTCTCATCATCACACCTTGTACAGGATGTTGAACTTACTGTTGACTGTACAGTAAACTACTATCTAAACAAATTAGCGATCACCTTGAAATTAAAACTTATTGAGTTTGAAAAGGGCTTCAATATTATTGATAGCAGAATCTCCAGACCGTTATTACGTATCATAACAATCAAGAATTAGTTGTTATAAACTCTACATCCACCCACTCGTGTAACTAATTCCTTTCAACAGGTACTTACTTATCAATAAAATATTCTTCAGTAAAATCGAACTTAATATTATTGTATTTATATGATATCTTTACATAATGACGCCTGTATATCTACTCTGGGATAGCCAGAAGTGTATTAACACCCACATTTCATAAACATGTTTTATATACATATGGGCAAGAATGGTGCCGTTAACCCGTCACTTTTTCCAGAGCTCAAACTCAACCTAATAACACTAGAAACTACTCAAACCGAGAATCTAACCCAGAACGCAACACAGAAGTAGGGTAATAGAAGAAGGGTCACTCTTTCCCGATGTGTTGTGCAAGGTGACTAACGGATAGAGCTATTCGTCATCCAACAATAAACAAAAAGCGTATGAAAAAGTAATCGATTGACAGTAATAGGCTAGTCCCCCATTACGTGTGACTAACGATGACCGATAAACAAAGTCATAAAAATATTATAGATATCAATACATCTTTACATCTGCCTATGGCATTAAGTCCGCATTGGAACAGTTATATTTTGTGTTTTGCCAAAAGTTTATATAAATAAAATAAACAAGTATAGTTATTAAAGGCCTGATTTAAAGAGGCAGTTATAAATAGCAGTTTTGGTAAGTAAAAAATTATAAATGGCACGTTTAATAACTAGTTCAGCAGTTAAAACTAAGCAGTAAAGTAAACAAAAATGAGTAATAAAAAATAATGAAATGGATCAGTGAATATATAATTGAGCAGGGCAATAATTAAATGGGCGGTAAAAATTATTGAACGAGCGGCTACGTGTGGGCAGTAATAAATCGGAATTTGTTGGTAAGAAATCTCATTCTAAGCAATTCTATAAACAATGAGGTGGTAAAATAAAATATAAAAAAACAGTACTTAAATAGTAATTTCGACGGAGCCCCGCTAGGTGGTGCTCCTATTTCTACGTGTATTATCACAAGTGACCTTTCGGGGCGCGCGGTGTCCACGAGCTCGCTTCGCTCGCTCCCGCGGCTTTATCGAACCGCTCATTCCATCATTTTACCGCTCATTCAATTATTAGACTGCTCAATTATTTTTAGAATTGACATTGTGTGATAAATTAACCAACTAATTGATTTTTTTATTACTGTCCATGTTTTACTGTCGCAATAATTAATCAACCGCCATTAAATAAAATAACTGCTCTATATGTTTTCCAACTGATCACAATAACATCTCGAATATTTAAATAACATTAGCTCAAAAAATTAGTTCCCGTTATTAAAGAACCCGAAGACATCGAATACCCCGTTTAATAAATCTTCTTTTTCATAATTTTCCCTTATCATCATCCCTGTCTTTTTCATAATTTCACAAACAAATTTCTAAATCACTAATAAGTTAGTGAAGGAAATTGATCAGTTGTAATTAACTTGATCGAATCTATTTTCCTATGGTTTTTCTTTTATAAATTCCTTCACTAATTTATTTGTTTATAGATAAGGTGAGATAGGTGAGCTAAATTGAAAATGTAGTAAACAAGTTGAATTCCTGAGACGAGCTCAGCCGAATACAAGGGATTTTCGATTTAGCGTTATTTTTTTGCGATTTTTTGCGATTTTTTCTTTATCTTGCAATGGTTCACCCCAGCACGAATCTATAACCGAAAATAGCAACTCGATAGCTCATCTCCTTCATACCCAAAACCGTGACAGAAAATTGGTAACGACGACGACAACTCGATAGCAATAGGACTTTTCTAAAAAAAATCCCTAAAAAGTAGTTTTAGTAAAGCGAAGACGATGCTTCACGTGACCAAAAGCAGCCATATCTCTTGCACAAAGAAATAATAGGTCACCATAAATTCGTTAAGTGGATTACATTTTAAAATTTTATTTACACCTGTAAACTATTTTTAATGTATACTAAGCTACTTTTATGAAGGTATTAAGATACTTTATTTACTTACTAATATTTCGCCATAATTATAAAACTATTAATAAAAAATTGTATTGTAATTGTAATGAATAAACATCATTATTATTGTATTATATTATAGTAGGATTATAATGTTGTCAACCATCTATAAAAGTGTTGGCAGTTGGTGATGACGCGTAGAAATTTGATGATATTTATCATTTAGTTTAGTTTTATTTAGACACTTTTGTTGTTAGTTTTTGTTTTTATTGTAAATACTTAGGTAGATTGTTATTCATTGCATTATTCAAGTTTTTGATAAACATTACAATTAAAACGCTGAAAGTTTTCAACAATACGCAAATATTAATAGCCAATATTGAAGATCTCTTAGAACTCAAGATCTCCAAACACTGTGAAAGTAATCAAAGCCACTTACACAACTTACCAGCCATAAATATATATCTTCCAATTTATCAGCTCCTGAAGTGGAGACACTCGGTACAAAGTCTTCAAGTTCTTCAATTCACTTAGAGTTTTACGAAAGATAAGTTTTGAGAAGCGCGACGCAGAGCGTGCTGTCAACGCGGACGCTCGAAACAGACTGAGCTGAATCCTACTCGAACTAAACAACGTATAGAGAGAATTACAGGTGAATCGAGAATCATACCTATTCGATTTTTGTTTGGAAGTTAGAGAAATATTTAAATTAATCTACTTTTAACAGAATAAATCCATTTATTTTATCTTATTTTATTGTTCCCGATATTTCGGTTGCTTTTCAGCAGCCATAATAAAAAAGACGGTGGTGGAGGATGGTGATCATCCCATGTATTAAAATGTACTTAACAGAATACGTTAAATAATAACAATAAAATATTTAACTACTTGTTGTTATGTTTATCAAGAACTTGAATAATACAATGAATAAGAATCTACCTAAGTATTTACAATAAAAACAAAAACTACGAACTAAAGTGTCTAAACTAAACTAAATGATAAATATCATCAAACCACTTTTAAGACCATGGTTAAAAATTACTACCTGAATATTTAGTTACTGGGACTGTAGGTATATGTCCTTTATGTATTGTATCAATTGTATGTATTTATTATATTTTTATGTATTTATATATAATGTGTTTGTACGTAGAATTATATGATATGTAGTATATTATTTATATCTATGAACAATTTATGACGTAGTACGCCATCAACTGCCATTCCACTCCTACTGATAAATCCATCCAAAGGTTGTCTGGTAGAGATCGCTTTTAGCGATAAGACCGCCCATTGTACCTACAATATATTTAGATTTAAGATATTGTATATAATAATATGTGGTGTACAATAAAGAATATTCTATCTATCTATCTAATAAAATAAAAAGAAGTGTGAAAAAGAAGCGTTTTGTATATATATAAATATACATACAGACACCGACTATATTTTTTCGCATAAACAAAAACAATATGGCCACAGTATACCTCGTAGAGTAAATTAATACAGTGTATGTATGCCTACTCGTAACTGAATATCTGAAAATTTGAATTTCGAAAGCGTACTTTTTTTTTAAACTTTAAGTCAGATGTTTTAAATTTGTGTCGGAGGCTTTACCTCCTTACATTGCCTTTTACTCTTACAAATCTTTTTCTGCATTTAAGTGTGAAGACGTGTATGTTTTTCATCCATGTATGATATCAAACCATTTTCTTCTTTGAAAGAAAGAAAGAAAGAAGGAAGAAAGAAAAACATTTAATTTAGGACACGCACAATGATCACATTACATAATAAATAAATATCTTAAAATCTAGGAATGCCTATTTAGGCACACTGTGCGAACCCAAATATGCTTTGCTATCTTCTTCATCATTATTTTAACGATGATCCTGTCTACATATGAAGCTTTCACAGCGGAGCCCGGAGTCCACTTTCCATTTGATGTTGTTTCATTTTGGCTTTCACGGGATCGTGAGTGGCTTTTTTTTATTTACATTCACATCTTTAGATATGTAAAACGAAATAATGTAGTTAAAGCTTAATAAGTAGTACGAATCGTAGATCTAAAGTTATTTAGAACTATTAGACAATTGGTACCAAAACGCCTAAATGAGGCCCGAAGATGGCCCGTGACACTTCCGGCCTACCTAATATAAGAATGTGCAATATTAATACAAATATTTCATTAAAAATACAATAGGTTCTTCTACGCCGTAGCTACTACGCGTTTACACTGTCTACGAAAACCGTAGCCTATAAATTCTATGTTCAATAATAAGTTACTTTTATGAGAAGTGTGGAAAACTTTCTAAAGGTGAGTCCCTATTTAGTAACGTTAAATAAAATTTTTATATAAGATTAATTATGTTATACATGATGTGCACATTATTTAACATTATCGAACATTTATGTTATTAACTTGCTTTATTCACGCATACACGTCGACACTAATAAAGAATGTTAAATAAATTTATTTTGTAACATGTTTTGTTATGTAGTCTGGGTTCACCCTAAAAATCTTTTATTAAGCAATAAGCATTAAATATGTTGTAAAAGTCGTTATTACAAAATATTACGCGAATTTAGTGGACAAATAAAGCGATGACGACGTTAAGATCGGAAGGTTGCAAATGGAAAAAAGATAATGTACAATTTTTCAATTTGTGTCAGTTCATTTCTTTTTTTTATACTAATGAGGTGACAAATTGTCCACCTGAATCATCAGTTCCGCTGGCAATAGGTAGGAAGAGGCGCTGTCGCAGGCTTTCCTCTCGTGATTGGGGGATTCAGACGACAGTCACTCATATAAAAGTCAACCAAACACACCAAAACAAGGAGCCTAGTAAAGATAAGACCACGGCCAAACAGCCCGGAAGCAGTATATTCTACATATATATAGATAGTTTTTTGTAAATACATAGGAACTTACATATTATACATAGAATTACGCAGACTAATGCAAATATAGCGGGAATAGAACCCGCCACCTCTGAATTAACAGTCAAACACTGTACAGCTTCGGCATATAGTCGTTCCTTTATTAAAATTATAATTTCAAAAGGAAACTGAAGGTAAAGGTCGGCATGATGTACTATAGGTATACGTAGTAGCGGTGTAATCAGGAAACCGATAATGAACCATCAAGAACTAGTCACGAAGTAATTGAAGCGACCGTGGTCCCATTACGTGTAGTGGGTTGGAATCTTAGAAGTATAGACTTCTTTAATATGAACAAAAGATGTTGCCGGTACCCGTGTTGCTCTAAAAATGGGCCGGTCTATCTATACCATCATCATCTTAGCCTATTTCTCGGTTGCATCCGAGGCTTCAGCTCGGATTATTGGTAAGATGACGATGACGACTCATGGGCTTACCCAAAAAGCTTCGGATCAGGTAGTTACGAACACAGTCCCACATTTTTGGGGCCCCATATTCCCTACCTCAGTTTGATCTATGATCTGAAAACATTCATAGCTACTGCATTTGGTACACTTCTTTTACAGAATATTAGTGACCGAGATCACTAGAATTTCCCGTAACCCCTCCAGCTAAGCTAAATTGCATATGTTTGGAGTGGATTTACGTCGGTAGTGTAGTGGCCAGGATTCGGACCTCTCTCGATCGTAAGGCGGACTCTGAACCACTAAGTTATCTCAGGTTATTATGTTACAAATAAATAGCTAAACTAGGTCTGCAAGGCGAATCGCTGCTTGCAATGTTGAGCTGAGTGAGACATCGTGATTCTTGTCCAATAGACTTGACCGCTATTGCGGAATCAGATTTTGAAAATTTCGAACAGTGATCATTACTCCGTGGCTTTACTTACTTTTTGAAAATCACAACTCTGGACAGCTTTCTGAGCGTGTAAAGTTTGGTCACAGTGTCTCGAGCGGTTATTATGTAATTCCATCTGGAATTTTTTTAACGGTGATCATTCCTCTGTGGTAGCATTATTTTTTTCAAAATATATCCATAAACCTTCCTCTGATTGACCTCTTTAATCGTGCCAAATTTGGTTCTGATTGGATTAGTAGTTTAGGAGGAGACCTGTGACAAAGAAAATCCTGAAGTCTGGTATGAGGAGCTTTCGCTCGACTTCGTCTCACTCAGCTCAATAACTTCAGTATTACGGGTAATTGATAACGAAAAAATATATATAATAAATAAAATATAGGTAATAATATTAATATCTGTCTAGTATAGATCAGATAGACAAATAATCCAGTTATCTAATCTATGCGATAAATTATCTATAATGGATGATACCTACTGTTCGCACCTACACTGTGGTGCACAATACAGACCACTCTATCGAACTAGTTGGTGCAATTAGTTGGGTATAGTGCATGGCTTTGGCATTTCAATAGTTCTTAAATCGAAGTTCGACCCAAGATGCCACCACTTCTTAACGCTGGATTGGTTTGATAATTAGTTACGAAACTATATTTTTTGCGGTGCAGTTTAATGAAGATTTAGATATTAGAATTTAATTAGATTGATATTTAGGATGGGTTTAGTAAGCCTTACTAAAATCTTTGTGTCCCAAGCCAACCTTTCCTGCCTCTGGGTCCACCTACTAAAAACAGGCGAGGCTCTGGCGCCGGCTTTCCTATCGGGGCTTGGAAAAGCAGATTTACCAATTATTTCCGACGCAAATGACTCTTATGTATCCTAAATATTATGTCCTCACCTGTATGTACCTTTTTTTTTATGCGGGAATCCCGCCGTCCAGCGGGGGCGGTTATGTCGGGCTTGAACCGACTAAAACCGCACGCAGACTCGGGTCTACAGACACCGGGGTGTAAGGTTACAAATAGAGCATATCCCTTGCACTCCGACTGACCCTAGGCCATTCGCAGTGTCCCCTCTGATAACAGCAAAGGGGTACCTGGAGCGACCACGCCCCCCCGCGGGCCTTGCAGGCCCGCCATACCCCGACCCCCTCGTGCAATGGGGTCAGCTGGCCCTGAAGAGGGCCGGTTGGTCAGACTCTTGGCCGTTGACGTTGACGCCAGCTACTCCAGAGGAGCAACCAATGATGCGTCATCGCCCACGTTGCCCAGGGTGCACCAAACTTGGAGGTGATCCAACCAGTCGCACCCCCACCTGTATATACCTTTTTTTTTTTTTTTTTTTTTTTTATCGTGCGGAAATCCCTTCGGATACCCCCCCGCCGAGCAGCGGGGGCGGTTATGTTATGTTGTTATGTTGTTATGTGTTATGTTATGTCCCACCTGTATATACCTACCTACATTGTTTGTTATATTTTGTGCTTCAATTTGTAATTCCCGCTATCCATGGATCCCTATATTCCACCACCACAACCTATATAAGATACACAATTCCACGAACACCAATCAAAAACAATAAGGACCTCGGGCTCCAAAGTGCAATCTTTGAACGCAACTGGAAAATCACTATAAGGATAATGATGATAAATAGAAAAGATATTAGTGAAAAACCGTTCACCTAAACTCCACTGAGGTCACACAGACCGTTGACGTCGCTAAATTGGCATCAATAACGCATTCTCACATCATCAAAATATAACGGCACATTACAATAAGTACAATATTAATTGATTTATAACATTATTATACGTAATTACATAAAGTAACCTTCTCAATTCTGCAATATAAGCTACCTAAGACATGTTTAATTATAATACATGGAACAACCCTTTCCGCTCCACTGATTTTGTTGTGCTCGATAAGGAATATTAAAAGTGTTTTGCAGTCGTAAATAAAACGATAATATACTCGTATTTTACATTCAAGAATTATATTTAAAGCATTTGGCGTAGCCTATACCTAGTAGTGAAATGCAATATGATTGATTTATGTTATTTCTAGCTAGTGCCCGCGGCTCCACACGCGTGGGATACTGAGCCCGGAGTCTGCTCTTCTGCACTTTCTTCTCCTGATGTGGCTTATCGTGCCTTTTACGGGAACGACTGTCGTCTGAACTACCAAATTCGAGGGGAAAGGCTAGAAACTCGTTCATTAATCAGCAGGTGTACCGGCTTGCAAGTGAGGTTGTGGGCTCCTCGTTGTTTCATGACTGTGCGAACTCTGTGGCGTAGCGGTAGTGCGTTCGACAGCTAGGTATTAAGTCGCGGGTTCGAATCCGCTCAGTGCAAATATTTCAATGCATGAATATGTCTATTTGTCTATTTACAAAAGAAAATGTGTCTAAGTGTGTTTATCTGCATTCTAGAACCCATTACACAAGCTAATTAAGCTATGCTTACTATGAATCTAGATAGCGCTATGTAGAATGTCGTAGGAACCTCCTGATAAGTTCATAGCTCATGTGAAGAAACCAATGCAGGCAGAATATTATCCAGAAGCAAAACTCCTAGCCACGAGGAATGAAGAATGGTTTTACATTACAAACCCAAGGCTGCCAAGGCGTACCACAAGGATATTTTTTAGTTCATCCCATTACTTAAGTTCAACATTTTTACAACTAACAATTTATGATACTTAGAATGCTTGCGAGAATTGAACAGATTTCACGATTAATTTAGAACGATTTTCCAAAGAGCAGACGATTACCATAGACAATAGAGCTGCGCGTCTCAACGCACGATAAATGTCCACTCGAATGTCGCGATCTCACTAATCACTTGCCTTAATCGGTGTTTTAGAATAATAGTTTAATTTTCTAGAATAAAAGTGGCATTCATAATTCTTGATATTTCATTTTCAGGCCATTTCAACCTCACCTGTAAGCCGGTACATCTGCTGATTAACGGATAAGGCTCAGGTGCAGGATTTCCTCTCGAAGTTGGGGTCAGACGGCAGTAGCTACAAAGTATATATGCGTTCCAGAATCCGTGTTACAATGTAAATGCTTAGTTTTGGTCTAAATAGCTACGTCTAATATATCCTAGAATTATATAGTGTTTCAAATTTTGTGACACCTATTTTTCAAATACCAATATATTGGTTCAATAAGTTACAGGCGTTTCAGCGTAATAAAACTCCTAATGTGATAAAAGATAAATCGCAAACCCCCAAGCTATAGAAGCTTAAAATGGGATATATTTTCAATCTAGTAAAGAAAGATAATGGATCTTAGATGAATCAGTCTCAACGGCCTAGGAGAACACTCGTAATTTGTCCTGCTGTTAACTAAATAACTATTGATTGAAACACCTGGCTTCCAGTACCAGCGTTCCTGCGTAGACTTGACTTGAAGACTTGTAAATTGTAAAATCTTTTGTAAAGATTTTCGCGAGTCCAAGCGCTTAAGCGTTATACCTACTACATACATACACTAGCGCCCCTTTCCCTCCGGGTTAGGCAGAGACAACAGACCGCCATCTGCTTCTGTTCTTACATACTTCAGAGCTTCCTCTACTGTTATACCTACTAGTAAATAGCAAATAAGTTTACGACCCGTAAAGTAGAATTAAAGTGGCAATGGGCTAGCCACATCAGCCGAATAACCAATGGCCGATGGAGGAAATGAGTCCTAGAGTGGAGACTCTGGATCGGCAAACGGAAGGTGGAAGGGCCCCTAGTAATATGGATAAACGGATTGTTAAAGGTAGCTGGTATAGACTAGATGCGCAAGGCGGAGTGTGCGAATGCTATGACGCATATTGGGAAAGGCCTATATAGAAACGAAAAGAAAGAAAAATTGCTATAATTAGGTGCAACACATATGATGACAGGAAAAGTAAGGGACTTAGTTCTAAATATATTCCGCGTTGCCGTAAAAAACGACCCATCCATCAGTAGGCTGCAATTGGCTAATTGACCATTTGATACGACCCGTTTAGTAAATAGATAATAGTTACTGGTGCCTATATAAGAGTTGTCACTCTTGAATTATTATTACTTCTCACCAACATTGATACACCAAGCATGTAAGGCAAAAAGTCAACCTTGCAAAACATTCACTGATCAAATTAATGACGTATTGAAAAAAATGCAGGTCATAAGCACCCACGGACTAGCATGTAAGATTTAATGAAAGTAGAGGCAGCTCTTGAAGTGTGTAAGGAGAAAAGCAGATTGCGGGCTATTATGTCTGCCTACCCCCCGGAGGGAAAAAGTAGATATGCATGTATGTATTTATATGTTGACATATGCTTCGAAGAGCGTATAGTATATTTCGGTCTCTTTTAAAAACTTAGGAGATTGTATGGTGCTGCCGTCCTTCAGCAGTCATTAACAAGGTGATTATAGTCACGTGAATTAGACATTCCGGGAATTAATTCGCGCCCCGAAGCGGAACATCGCAACTAGCGGTTCAACTGCAGCATTTTCTTTTTTCTTTTTAAATTACTAGAGTAGTAACGCGGTCGAACATTCCACTGCTAAGTCGTAGTTTGCGGGATCAATTCCAGCTCAGTGCAAATATTTATATGCACATTTTCGGCCGTGTAGAGTCGCAGGCAGCAGCTAGCTATATTCATAAAATAGTCATCAATGTAGTCATACAATGTAAGTAAAAAACTATAATGTTTGAAACAATGTTAGTAATTGAAAGTTACGTAATGACAGCTATTACCGATGTAACGAAGTTTTCCGTGATCGAGAAACTTTATAAAAATCTTAGCAGGGGCCCGATTCAGTAACGCCAAGTTTTCAAAACGAGTGATTTCAATTCGATTCGAAAGAAAAACGTAGTAAACTTTGATATTCACTATGATCTATCAAAACAAAACCTAGCCACGGTTTCGTGAGGTTATTATACCTTCAGAATTATTCATAGTTGATTGCGTTTTCAACTAGATTTTGAAATGATATTGTCAGAAGTTTACGCGAATGTCACACATTGAAATAAAACTATTTGTAACGGATTCTATCGCGATTTATTTGATGTTATTTTATATTTTACATTGATCCCGACGTTTCGGTTGCTTTCCAGCAGCCATGGTCACGGGGCCATGGCTGCTTTCGATAGATTTTTAGTAATCACACGTTTCAAAACGTAATTTTACTTAATAGCCCCAGAAAATTATTTGTGTTTATAGGTAGTTGTTTCAATATTCTTTCCTACCTACACACCTACGTCTACCTACCCACAACTCCAAAAATCAGAATTGTACCAAACTCTTAGGCTCACACTTTTGGATTTGACCGATGAATATAATTGCATTTATTTTATTTAAGTTTAGATTGAATTAAACGCGCAGTAAGCACATTTAATTCAATGATTTGAAGCTTGGAAACTCAACTTTATAGCTAAGATGAAAAAGAAAGGCATCCGTAAGTAGACAGGCAAGCCGGGTTTGACCTCACAGAGCATATACTGCTCAAATTTCTGATATATTGAATGGGCAGTAGATAAAGGTCCTGTGTGTAATAACAGAAGTATGTGGTGACACATGAAAACACATGAACACGTGAAAACACCGCAGTATATTATAGCATAACATTATGTATATAAGTAAAATGCTAAAGAACCATTTTCTGCATCCTCCGTCCCAATCGGACAGCCCCCCTCAATAATAATTATTATTTCATCATAGATTCATAGCTTCATTGCAGACATTCTTGAACGCTTCTGCGTATAATAAAACGCGAGGTCTTAACCGCAGTCCGACCGTACACCTTAGCACGCGACGCGCGACGGTGTGATCGTGGGGTATTTTGCGGCTATTCCAATTATACGTCTTATGAAATAGCAGGCGACGGTGTCGGTTTCACTAGGGCCCGCAATATCGGCGCCGATGCGATAGGCGATTGGAATTTTTGTTAGATTATCAGTGCTTCATAAGCGGAGCGAGAAATTTATACTAACTGCGACTCGCGAGAATTTTGCTCATTTACGTAGATATATAACTTTCTAACTAGGTAGGTGTACCTAGAGGTTTGGTTATTTACGTAGATATACAATTTAAAGAAAAAGAAAGAAAAAGAAATGTAATTTACCCGCTAGGTAGGTATACCTAGAATATTTTGCTTATTTACGTAGATATATAGTAATACACCTCTGCCTACCCCTTCGGCGATACAGGCGTGAAGTTATCTTATGTTATGTTATAGTTTACTAGCTAGGTAAGTAGACTTAGAGAATGTTACTTATCTACGAGGTTTACAGCCTTTATTAGAGATTCCGGTACATAGAATACCGTAAAATGGGGTGAAAGAAATTGCTTATTGTAAATTCCGCTTATGTATATTTTATTTGTGTACAATAAAGTTTATTTCTATTCTAATCAATTGTATATTTTTACTATCAAAGCACTGTTTACAACTTTAACTTGCGTCGAATTACCTACCCCCATTAAAAAAATTCCAATCGCATTGAAATATTACTTGATCTTGAGTATAGTATTCTCGCAATCCGGTTCGCTTATGAACATAGCACCTTCTTCAGGCACCTCACGCGCTCCGAGCCGCGAAGAATGAGAGATATAACGCCAAGATGAAGATTTTTAAATTCACGCCAAGGAGCCTCGCCGGAAGGACGCCTCATTTATTAAAAATTTTCATTTATTAATGGTATTCTTTTGAAATCATATTATCATCTATTGAGTGAAATTATTTGGTGAATACCTTTTTTTTTTTTTTTTTTTTTTTTTCGTGCGGAAATCCCCTCGGATACCCCCCCGCCGGCCAATCGTATTTAAAAATTTTGGAATCATTTAATTTTATATAGTTTTCAATTAAATAGCTTCTACTTAGAATGTTGAGGTGGGGTGAATATGAAGCCCCACTGGATCTACAGGATCCAAGTAAACCGCTACACTTGCTGATAGACGAAAAAGACTCTGGTGGAGACATTTCTTCCGGGGTTAGGTAGACGGCAGTCGCACCCTTAAGTGCCAAAATAAACTTAAATATGGAAAAGATGAGTCCGAGGGCGGACTCCTGACTCCGAAGTGCAAGTTTTGGCTGCAACTGGGATTGGTGTTCGAATGAACAGAAGAGAGGCTAACTGTTAATTGATAATTAACCGCCGGCTCAAGCTAGCCGGTACCTGCAAAGTACGAACGAGTAAGTACTAATAATACTTTGTCCGACAGATTTTGTTTCCGAGAAAATGAATAATATCTGGAGGCTCTGGGATGTTGAACTATTAGAACTTTGGTTGTAAAGATACAGACTGTCCGGACGAATTGTTAATATCATAGAATAGGTATGTGTGTGTACCTACTATGACCGATATCATGACAAATAACAATAAAAGGTTCAAATCGAGGGAGGACTCTATACGACCTTCTGCTGCCCATCTGACTGATACGCTTACCTATGTTCACCACATGACATGACAAATAATAGTAACAATAAACAGTCCGAGCCTAAGGGAACCTTAGATAAATAGAACGTTATAATGTAACCTGATAACGAAGCGAAAGTTTGTGAATGTGTATGTTTGTTACTTCTTCGCGCTGTAACGGCTTAAATTCGAATTACAGATAGCTTGTATTACTTATCTAGTCCTATGCTGTCTCACGAGACAAATAGTCACCATTGAATAAATGCGTAAGTATATCACTTTTTTAATAAAGTTGTAAGTATATAAAAATAATCATTACAATTACAATAACCTTTAGTAGACCATTTTTTTTTAATTTTAGTCAATTTTGTAAAGTATTCTTCTCTTCATCCGAACACCAATCCTCCTAACCCCGAGAAGAAAGCCTGCACCAGAGTCTCGTCCATCAACCAAAAGATGTATCGGTAAGAGTGGTAGAGTCAAACAACAGTCATTTTGGCCGTTGCATGAATGGGCCGACTCGAGCGGGGAAGCACCACCCTCTCACAGAATATCGACGCCAAGTAGGTAACAGTATTTGAACTGTTGCGTTCCGTTTGGTGAGTGAGAGTGCCGGTGCCCAAACTTCTTTCCCATTCCCTCCCAAACTCCTTTCCCATCCCCTTTCCTTTACAGGGTCGGCAGCGCGATTGTGACGCCACTCACTGGTGTTACACACGTCCTTAGGCCGCGGTAACCGCTTCCCATCAGGTGGGCCGTGTGCTAGTCTGCCGCCTTAGTGGTATAAAAAAAAATCGGCTTGTAAATGAGGTTGGCTTGGCCCCAAAGGTCTTGGAATATATATCTACACCCTAGATACCCCTAAAAATTCATAAAATGATTTTTTATAATGAAATTTAAAAATTCATAGAATTAATCAAATCAAATAGAAATAAACAACAACTGAAGGGAATAGTGGCGCAGAGTGTGTCCCCCGAAACCTCGCAGCCATTAAGATGACATAATCGCAATAAAAATCTATATACCTACTTAGTTAGCCCGCAAACGTGACCATACGTGGTGTCTACGCATCTGCTCACACCATCTAGCGGCATCTCATACGGAACAGCTACTACTACTACGCGACTACAGTGCCACACCGTGCGCGGCGGAGAAGATAGGAACCCTCCGGCTCTCAATCCCGACTCGGGGCGCCCGCACCCCCCTCGCCATCGCCATTACCATCTTACCATCTACAAGACAAGTCACGACGCGTACTTGATTATCTAATTAATTCGTTTTTTTTGTTCTTTGAGTAATCATATGTACATCATTATTCATTCATTCATTCTCATTATCAATTAAACCACTACTTACAACAAGATACAAATAAATAATTTCATTTGGAGTAGACAAACCCGAAGCCCCCGTACTACACATTTGATCCACGAGCCGCATATTTGAACCGAGAAGACGATACCAAGTAGCTCAACGGTTAGGCCTTCGATCCCGTCTACTCTAATCCTCGTGATCTGTTAAAACCGTGTTGCATAATCGTTTTATTTATTAATTAGGTAGGTACCTACCTAGTTTACCGCGTAAGTCTAGCTTGTGCAATACCTATTCAAAAGTGCATCCTCGTGCCTGTTACCGGATAAACCGTAAGTACATACCTTATTCTACTCTATTTGGAGGCCATTATAATGGGGGTTGATCAGGATAATAACCTCAATGATCTCAAACGGCAACGGGGCACAATACGGGGTAGAATAACTCACTTCCAGAAATACCTAGACGCCTTCAGCGACAGCTCCCCTTCTAATTTACAAATTAAAGAGATAAAATTACGAATATCTGCTGCCAAAGACCATTTCCATAGTTTTAATTGTCTACAGAGTCAAATAGATTTGTGTTCCCCAGACTCAGATAGCGTTATAAACCTTGAGTATGTCGAGTCTTTTGAAAGTTTATATTTTACGGCATTAGCAACTGCTGAAAGCTTAGTGGAAAGTGGGGATTGTGGAGAGACTGGTTCAAGTTCTGTAAGTAACAGCGTTCATAAAACGGTTAAACTGCCGCAAATCAAACTGCCAGCATTCGATGGTTCCTACGACCATTGGTTGGAATATCGCAACTCATTCATGACTATGATACACAATCGCACGGACTTAGATCCTATTCAAAAATTCCACTATTTACGTAGTTCACTTAGCGGCACGGCGATGCAGGTTATAAGTGCATTAGACTTTACAGAGAATAACTATAAATATGCATGGGAGTTACTGGAGTCTAGATTCCATAATACTAGGCTTCTCGTACACAACCACATCAAAGCGTTGTTTTCGATTCCTCCTAATAAACAAGAGTCCGCGTCACATATAAGAAAGTTAATAGACACCATTATGCGAAATCTTAGGGCGCTTAGTTCATTAGAGGAACCCACCGAGTCATGGGACACTCTGATAATATACCTAACCGTCTCGCGACTCGATACTAACACAGAACGTGATTGGGAAACCCATTTAGGCACGATTTGTTCCAATTCCAATAGGAAGTTGAAGTTAAATGACCTCCTTACATTTCTTAAAAATAAGGCTGATACCTTAGATATGATAAATGCGAACACCAAACCTCAGAATAAGCCACCTGTTGTTGCTCATAACTCGAAAGGGTCACACAGGTCACCTGTTCAGAGTTTCGTAGTTAATAATAATAGCCTAAAGGGTAGGTTATCTAACAATCCTAACCAAGTGCGTAAGTGTGTCTTTTGTAGTGGTAATCATTATTTATACGCATGTTATTCGTTTTTAAACTTGCCGGTCAAAGAAAGAATCGTATTCGTAGACGATAAACAATTATGCCGCAATTGTTTACGTTCGGGACATGCATTGACCGAATGTTCTTTCGGGCCGTGCAAAGAGTGTAATTCTAGTAGGCATAATTCACTCCTCCACTTAGCGGACAGTAACGACCGCTCTGGTGCATTTCGTGAGCGGTCAGCTGATCAGCGGGTGAATACGCCCGGCGCATCTCGCGGCACCCGTACCGCCGCCGCCGTCGCCGGCGCCTCCGTCGACGCGGGTTCGTTAACGGCACTTCACACTATGTCGGTAGGGACCTACAGCTCGAATGTAGGCAACATTTCAGAACCGAAAGATTCCCTTCAGACTGTGTTGTTGAGTACCGCGTTAATCGAAGTATTAGACGTAAATAAGCGTGTACATACAGTGAAGGCACTGTTGGACAATGGCAGCCAACACTGTTTTATAACTGAGAAATTAAGACGATTATTAAATGCGCCTTCTATACAGTCCACAGTTCAGGTTTGTGGCGTTTCACAAACTATCACAAAATCAAATATTTCATGCGATATATCTATACGTTCTAAGATAAATGAATATAGCGCTAGGGTGAGGTGCCTAGTTTTGCAGCGTATAACGTCTAGTATACCCTTAACTAGCATCGACTCGGAAATTATACGTATACCTACTAATATTCAGTTAGCGGATCCCACCTTTTATATACCTTCAGAGATCGATTTATTAATAGGGGCAGATCTTTTCTGGGAAATATTAGACGGAAATAAAATTCGTTTAGGCAACGGACCGTACCTACATAATTCTAGGTTAGGTTGGTTACTATCCGGCCCTTTGTATACAAAGGGTCTATGCGTAAAGAACTTACCTAAGGTCCAATGCAACTTTATTCAGTCAATTGATGAACAACTCATGCGTTTTTGGGAGTTAGAAAATGTAACTCAGACTCGTAACGTCTATACACACGACGAACGGTTGTGTGAAGAATTATTTACGAAAACTACCATTCGCGAGGCCGATGGTAGATTTTCCGTACGAATCCCATTGAAGAACTCACCAGAGACTTTAGGTGATTCGTTTAATATGGCTAAGAATAGGTTCCTGTCCTTAGAACGTAAACTGGAACGTTCACCCTCTTATAAACGTATGTATTGCGACTTTATGCGTGAATATGAGGACTTAGACCATATGACACGTATAGATAAATTCGATAGCCCTCACTATTTTCTATGCCATCATGGTGTGTTAAAGGAGAGCAGTACGACGACTAAGTTAAGGGTCGTATTCGATGCCAGTGCTGTGACCACGTCCAACCAGTCGTTGAATGATATTCAGTTCCCGGGTCCTGCACTTCAAAATGATATTTTTTCGATACTTATGCGTTTCCGACGGTATAAATACGTGGCTTGTGCGGACGTAGAAAAGATGTTTCGAATGGTGAACATACAGTCCGATCAAAGATGTCTTCAACTCATACTATGGCGTGATAAGGTCACTGACCCTCTTAAAGTGTATCAGCTGAATACTGTGACGTACGGGACGGCATCGGCCCCTTACTTAAGCATGCGTTGTATTCGTCAACTAGCATTGGAAACTGATGATAAGGTTATAGCTCGGGTCATCACTGAAGATATCTTCGTTGACGATCTCATCACCGGTGATGACAGCAAACAGAAGTTAATCACCATATGTGAAAAAACCGCTCAAGTATTAAAGTCAGGTTGTTTTATTCTTCGAAAGTGGAAATTTAATTCTGACGTAGGACAAACCGACACTATGTTTGTAGATCAGCATACACAGAACAAAACACTTGGTATAGGCTGGTATAGTGACACGGATTATTTATATTATTCTACAAAAATAAGTGACTATAGTAATGCATCACTAACTAAACGGGTAATGCTTTCTGCAATTTCACAGATATACGATCCGTTAGGTTTATTATCTCCTGTCGTTATTATAGCGAAGGTTTTATTACAAAAATTGTGGCTTTGTAAGTTGGACTGGGACAGCCCTGTGGAACATGAGATCAGCGTAACGTGGCATAGTTTTATTGAGTCTTTGTATAGTTTAAGCGAATTAAAAATACCACGTCATGTTATGAGTGATAATACTAACGTAGAGAATAAGGAACTCCACATATTTAGCGACGCTTCCCAAGGCGCGTATGGGGCGTGCGCTTATATACGAACATATAACAGTGACTCTCAAGTATGTTGCAGGTTGTTATGTGCAAAGGTTAGAGTTTCGCCTCTCAAGTCTGTTACGATACCTCGATTAGAGCTCAGTGGTGCTCTTATAGGTGCGAGATTGTATAAAAAGATTATCGAATCGTTAAGGTTAATTTTTACCAATGTATATTTTTGGACAGACTCCACAATTGTTATCGGGTGGTTAGGTATGTCGCCGCATCTATTGAAGACTTTCGTGAGTAATCGCGTAGCCGAAATAAATGAGTTAACAGGTGACTCCACCTGGTTACATGTTTCGAGTTCTGATAACCCAGCTGATCTTTTATCTAGAGGGTTGAACCTCAATGATTTAATTAATAATAGTTTGTGGTGGAATGGGCCGTCATTCCTACAAGATAATAGTAGTGTTTTTTGTAACTATGTAAACAACGATAGTTCATTTAATTTTGAAGTAAATAATTTACCGGAACTAAAGCGTCAAACTATAAACCTAGCGTGTATTAGTCAATCGTATGATGACGTGATTAAGTTTGAAAATTATTCGTCGTTTAATAATTTAAAGCGAATAGGTGCTTATGTATTACGATTTATAGCTATAATTCGCAGTCGTCGCGTACTTACCTACGGTACCTGTCCGTTATCAGTGGATGAGTTGAACACGTCGGAACGTATGTTAGTGTTGCTAGCACAAAAACAGTCATTTCCCGATGTTTATAAAAAGTTGTTTAATAAGGAGCCTCTGAAGATTAATTCTAAGGAATGTAATCGTATTTCTGGGCTTAATATATTTATGGATGAATATAACATTATTCGTGTGGGTGGGAGATTGTCTAATTCGATTAACTTTGATTTTAATAAAAAACATCCAGTACTGTTGTGTGGTAAGCACCATCTTACAAAATTACTCGTTAGATTCGAACATATGAAACTATTTCATGCTGGTCCCCAGCAGGTTTTGTCCAGTTTACGTGAACGCTGGTGGCCGCTGAGTGCACGTAACATTACACGTAAGGTTGTGCGAGAGTGTATCGTTTGCTCGCGTATGAAAGGTAAAACGTTATCACCGTTGATGGGAAATTTACCCTCTGATCGCTTGGACCCGGGTTCACCGTTTATGCGAACAGGGGTGGATTATGCTGGCCCTGTGCATATATTAAGCAGGAAGGGTAGAGGTGCTCAGCTGACAAAGGCGTACATCTGTCTTTTCGTTTGCTTCCTTACGCGAGCAGTACATATAGAACTTGCTACCAGTCTGTCTACTGATGATTATATTTTAGCTTTAAAGCGTTTTATAAGCAGAAGGGGTAAACCTAACGTAATTTATTCAGATAATGGTCGAAATTTCGTGGGTGCAGAGAAAGAGTTGTCGCATATTTTCAATAATAGTAACAACACTAAGCAGATAATTGACTTTGCCGCTAATGAGAGTATCAAGTTCTCCTTTATTCCCCCCTATTCCCCCCATTTCGGTGGCCTGTGGGAGAGTGGAATAAGATGTTGCAAATATCATCTTAAGCGTATGATAGGGAACGCGAATTTAACTTATGAGGAATGTAGCACGGTTCTAACTCAGATAGAAGCCATTCTCAACTCCGGTCCCCTTTCCCCTCTATCTTCAGATCCTAGAGACCTAACTCCACTTACCCCTAGCCATTTCCTCGTCGGTCGGCCGTTGACTGCTCCACCATCCGAAGACCTGGAAAATAAGCCGCTGACACGTTTGACCCGGTACCAGCGAGTGGAACAGTTGCGGCAACAATTTTGGCAGCGATGGGCCAAAGAATATATATCAGAGCTACAAGTACGCACCAAATGGAAGTCACGCCAAGCTGACATTCAGCTGGACAGCCTAGTTATCATTAAGGAAGACAACCTTCCTCCGATGCAATGGAAGTTGGGGCGAGTTATTAAGATTCACCCAGGGACAGACGGCGTTTCACGCGTAGCAGATCTCCGTACGTCGATGGGTATTATCCGAAGGTCATTCTCACGCATATGCCCTTTGCTAGAAGCCTAAAAACATTAGAAGAAGCGTGATGTGTTGGAAGCAGGTGCTTCCAAAGGCGGGGCCATGTCTACGCATCTGCTCACACCATCTAGCGGCATCTCATACGGAACAGCTACTACTACTACGCGACTACAGTGCCACACCGTGCGCGGCGGAGAAGATAGGAACCCTCCGGCTCTCAATCCCGACTCGGGGCGCCCGCACCCCCCTCGCCATCGCCATTACCATCTTACCATCTACAAGACAAGTCACGACGCGTACTTGATTATCTAATTAATTCGTTTTTTTTGTTCTTTGAGTAATCATATGTACATCATTATTCATTCATTCATTCTCATTATCAATTAAACCACTACTTACAACAAGATACAAATAAATAATTTCATTTGGAGTAGACAAACCCGAAGCCCCCGTACTACACACGTGGTTATATAACATGGAAATATTACTTTACCTGTATATTACATCATTACCCGAGCACCAATCTTGGTTTCACCCAAGGCTTACACTTAGGAGCCCAGGGTCGGTTCACCTCGAGGCGCGGGGGCGACTCCGATGTCTGAGATCGCGTAACCACCTCCGTCGTCCATGAGCACAGGCCAGAGGTTAACAGGTGGAGCAGCCTGTCACCCTAGTAGAAGCAGGCCGGGGGTAAGAAATGCCAAAACCCGAGTGGTTCCTAGACCCGAGTCCCAGGCCATTTTACCACGTTTTTCTTAGTTTCACTTCGTGTCTGTGTTTCTGTGTTTCTTTCCCTCTGAAGCCTAAAATTGACACTTAATTTTCGACCACTTCTGATCACCACATATGAAGCTATGAATTTTTTTATGTAGGCAAATGCCACCTTACATTTTCATATTTAATCATCAGAAATAGTCAGTAGTTAATAACTAGATCTGCAAGGCGAATCGCTGCTTGCAATGTAGCTGAGTGAGACATCGTGATTTGAATTTTGAAAATTTTGAACAGTGATCATTCCTCCGTGGCAAGTCCGATTTTGAAAATTCTTTTTGAAAGTCACAACTCTGGACATGCTTTCTGAGCGTGTAAAGTTTGGTCACACTGTCTCGAACGGTTATTATGTAATTCCATCTGGATTTTTTTTAACGGTGATCATTCCTCTGTGGTAGCATTAATTTTTTCAAAGTATATCCATAAACCTTCCTCTGATTGACCTCTTTAAGCATGCCAAATTTGGTTCTGATTGGATTAGTAGTTTAGGAGGAGACCTGTGACAAAGAAAATCCTGATGTCTGGTATGAGGAGCTTTCGCTCGACTTCGTCTCACTCAGCTCAAAAACAAAAAAATATAAAAAACGTGGGGCGGGCGCTTTAATCCTTTAATGTATCGTTTTCCTTAGATATTCAATAATTTAGAAATTTCAAAGCGCCCGCCCCACGTTTTTTAGTGTTGAAAACGTGGTTTTTAAAAAGTTTTTTTTATTTTAACTGGAAATGGCATGGGACAGCCTGGGTGTGAGGGTAAAAAATAAGGGTCAGCTCACCTTCTCCTGATTGCTTTATCTTGTTTTTTATTAGGCTACTGGGCTACTGTCGTCCGATTTTCCAACGCCGAGAGGAAAACCTCCGCCAGAACTTCGTCCGTTTATCAGCAAAGAAGATCTTTTTTTGTATCCCGAAGATCTTTGTATAGGTATATATTAGTGCCATTATTCAAAATATAATCATAATTATCTCAGCGTTGTGTCCCCTGATTGCATCCGAGGTCTGAACCTCGGAGCCCGAGGTCCGCTTTCCTGCTTTTCCTTCTCAACTTCGCAAGATCTTGGGCATCCATGGCAGATGAGACCATTTACACGCATGTTATCCCTTACGACGTCAAACTACTTCTTGGATCACCCCGTCCTACCAACGCCCGGCGGAGGTGCCATGGCCAGACATTTGTTACCGACGTAGTAAGGTGGCTGCCGCAAAAATTGGCCGCACCAGCATTTTATCTGCAATGTCACGGACATAGAGGCTGACGCAGATGCGGAAGTCCTTCGGCGATCTTTACGCGTGACTCCGCGCACATCCATCGCAGAATATTCATCTCCGTGACACGCAGCTATCGTAAACGTAAAATATCGTTGCATCATAATATTCCCGCCAGTAATGTTGTTGATCAGTACACGGCATAGATTAGCAAGCTTGCCCGTGCCTCATTTACCTCACCACACGCTAGCGCGCCGCCGCTAAGCCGAAACACGTGGCCAAGCCTTTAAATGTCAGATTAGAGCGTAAATTAATTACCACATCAAAGCTGCATCGAAGATCAACCTCAGTGCGTACAGGGATACAGAATGATGTGTAATCCTATTGATCATCAATAATCTCCCAGCGATTTGCCAGTAGCATCCAAAGTTTGCAATTGAGAGCCCGGGGTCCGCTTATTGTGCTTTATTGGTATGTTGGTTTTCCGGGAGCGTCTGCCATCTGACCTTCTAACCTCGAGAGAGAAGCCTGCGCAAGACCCTTGTTCGTTATTTAGCACCGACTAAAAGATGAGTTTGACATGGGCCCTGTACACCCATGTGTACTCGTATTAATCTAGATCGAAATAAAACAATGTCGGTTTGTGATACCGTTTATAACTCGAGAATGGTTGAACCGATTTTCATGCTCTTTGATTTTTTAGATTTGTCTCGGCCTATACTGTGCCTGTACTTGTTTTTTTGCGTAAATCCCCAATGTTACCGTACCGCCGGCTAGTGTGGGTAGTAATGTCGGACTCGACCCGACCAAAACCGCACGCCATCTCATGTCTGTAATGCCGGGGTGTAAGGTGGCCCAATAAGGCATATCCCTCGCTCCCCGGCTACCCGGGGCCATCTCAAAGACCTTGAAATACTGTGCCTATACTAGTAGGATAATTAAAAATATGGGACGTTTGTGAAACAAACTCAGCTATATACTACAAGCTCGATGGCTACATATACTTCCTATGTAGCCATCGAGAAGATAACCATAATATTATTTACTCTGTAATTTAATACAAACGCTAGACTCTCTGTCCATAGAGAAACTGTAACTTATTCTCGTAATAAATGACATTGTCATTCAAAAGGCTTTGCGTTTTGTAGCCTCGAACGGCAGTTAATTTTGTATTTCTTTATCTTATAGCTTTTTATTATCATATATTAGGTAATCTATACTATTATAAAATTGTAAATTAGGTGTTTCTGTACCAAGGTGGGGGATATCCACCATTTCGGCGGTGAGGCCGATCATGAAGGAGTGGTTGGAGAGGCACGGTGACCTCTCCTACCGGATGTGCCAGACATTTACCGGACACGGGTGCTTCGGTAAGTATCTATGGCGCATCCACCGGGAGACAACGCCGTAGTGCCAGCACTGCGGGGATCCTGGCGAAGACACGGCGCTCCACACGTTGGTGGAGTGCCCTGCGTGGGCGAGTCAACGCCGGGTCTCGTTGCGGTCCTGGGCGTGAACGTTCTCTCGTTGGAGACCATGGTGAGGGCCGTGGTCTCCATCGGGTGCAAGTGACACGCCACCGCCTCTTTCTGCGAGCAGGTAATGCGCGCGAAAGAGACGAGAGGGAGCGGGAGGGAACCCTGCCCTCCGAGTTCCGCAGTCTGCGGCGAGGACGCCGCAGACTCGTTTACGCCCGGGACTACCGACCAGGGCATGAGGACGGTAGTTGGCTGACTCGCCGTCCTTACAGAAGCAGGCCGTGGCGAAGGCGTGTCGTGTGTGTCCTACACACGCCTGCCTACACCGACGCGGGATAAAACCCGACCCCACCAGGCGAGGCCGCGCTGGCGGTTAAGGTCCGCCGGTAGCCCTGGGGTTATCCTTTCGAGGGCTTACCCGGGGTGCCCGGCAATGGACACTTGGGCAGGACACCGTGCGGTTTTAGTCGGTTCTTGCCCGACATAGCCACCCCCGCAGGCCGACGGGGGGGTATCCGAAGGGATTTCCGCACGTAAAAAAAGGGTTTTCTGTACATTGGAGATATTTAAAGAAAATACTTGGGTTCTGTTAAATGAACTATTATGAACAATTTTAAAACTTCTGAACGGATTTTGATGCAGTTGTTTCTATTAGAAAGGTCTTTGTTAGACCTAAAATCTGCCGTTTATTTGATTGTAATTGGTTAAGTAGATGACCAAACAACGATAACCGACCTCTGTGCGGGTGGAGCCGCGGGCATCAGCTAGTTTTATACAAATATAAAAACTAAAATTAGACTTCTTGGGGACGGTAAAAGAGGATAATAGCAAAAAGTGGTGAAACTATACCAGAGAGTGTCCCACGACTCGGAATGCCCACGCTAGCACGCGTGTGCCACAATCCTGTGAAGATGTTCTACATAATTTTCGACGCGATTAGCTACTAACTGTCATTTTCTTTTCAAAAATATAAAAAATTTACTACAATTATTATTCAAGTCACAATGGCGGCTGGTGGTGCAAAATGTACGTTTGGTACGCGGCCAGGGATCGATATTCACATGCTAAATGAGATCATTCACCGGGAGGTGAAGAACTTCAGGAACTACAAGATATACAGGCCTAACTTTGGATGTTAGTATCAGAACAACCAGGGGAACCTTGGAGTAAATCATTTGTTGTAAACGATGTCGTTGATTAACAAATGATTTACTTGACATACTCAACGACACCACTAACAAAAAAAGCGTATTTAGTGAAAGATAGTGGACAACTAATACCTCAGAGAGCTTTATCTGTAACATAAATATAATTGGCCTCTGTGGCGTAGCGGTAGTGCATTCGACTGCTACGTCAGGGGGCGCGGGTTCGATTCCCGCTCAGTGCAAATATTTGAATGCATGAATATTTCTATTTGCATTGGTCTGGGTGTTTCTATGTATAATATGTATGTATTTACAAAAAAAAAAGTATTTAAGTATGTTTATCCGCATTCTGGAACCCATAACACAAGCTAGTTAAACTATGCTTACTTTGGGTCTAGAAAGCGCTGTGTAGAATGTCGTAGAATATTTATTTATTATTTATTTATAAACAAAGTTTAAAAAAAAATACAAATATGTTCCCTATGTTTTTTCGTAGTCCCAGAGTGTAGCCCCATTAATGGTACATCCCCAAATCTTCCATTTATATACTAAACATTACACAAGCGTGTCCGCTTAGAAGTGAAAAATATCACCCAGAGTTGCAAATGATGATGCTACTAACATGCAGATATTTGAATTCGGGTAGAGCACAGGAATGAGCCTACGATTTAAGTCAAAGTCAAAGTCAAAGTCAAAGTCAAAGTCAAAGTCAAAGTCAAAAATAATTTAATCTGTATAGACCATTAATACGGAACTTACAAAATGTAAAAAAAAAATTAAACGAATGTTTGGCAAATGGACCACCGGTTCGAAAGAGTTTTATGAGTCCTATGAATTGAAAAACCTACCTAATTTCTCAATTCCGACAACAGCATTTAGTCTCAATTCTCATTTATTATCTGCTCATCCTTGCTTTATCCTCTCCTACTAATATTATGAATGTAATAGTTAGTGAAGATGTTTGGATGTTTGTTACTCAATCACGCTCGAAAGGCTGTTTCAGTGTCTGTTACCTTTGGCTCCACCCGCGCGGAAATCTGATGCCGTTCCCGCAACACAATTCCCGGGATAAAATAGCCTATGTGTTATTCCAGATTATAATCTATCCCTGTATCAATTTTCATCTAGATCCATTCAGCCGTTTTAGTGTGATTGGGTAACGAACATCCAAATCCGAGCAGCCAAACATCTTCACCATTGTTAGTAGGAAGTAGTAGTTCCAGATATTTAAACACATGAATAGTTTGATATTAAGCCTGTTAATTTTCAGCTATACCTGTATCAACAAAGTTTTATGCACGACACGATCAAATCACCAACGAAACTCCGCAGCAAAAACAGCAAGTGGATAAATATGCGCATAATGTATCGCAATCGAGGGCTAAGGGGCCCAAAAACAAATACCCAGCGGCTGCCACTGAAGCTATGGTGTAAGCATATTAATGAAAATATCTGGGTGACCAAGCTTAGCTCGGCCTTTTTTCGACGTTTTCTAAAAATGGGATCTAGCTAAATCGATTTATCGTCGCGGACATACATACTAAATTTTATGAAAATCGTAGGAGTCGTTTTCGAGAGTCAGATTATATATATAAACACATACATATTTATATATATTTACAAGAATTGCTCGTTTAAAGATATTAGATAATACCCGAGTGAGACGGGCGACATGTGTGTGGAACGACGCCGCCTTCTTTTGCGAGGCAGAGCTTTTCCGCACCTTGCCGCAATCATGCTGCCGAGCGTGAGGACTCCCACCCCGATGGCTGCCACGAGGTTACGCCTCGGCACCACGCCGGGCAGTCTACCAGCGTGTGCAGCTCCGAGTCCTCGCTCGGGTATTATCTAATACCTTTAAACGAGTAATTCGGGGTCGCCTTTACTGGCAGCTAAGGCCGGTCGGGGTGGCTGGGATATTCATTCTAGGGCTCACCAGATTCCCTGGCCAAGCAAGCCGATGTGAAGAAACATCGTGCGGTTTTAATCAGTTCGAGTCCGACATACCCACCTCATCGTTGGCTCCGGTGAGGAGAAGCCCGAGGAGGTTTCCGCATGAAAAAAAAGGATTCAAATTTATACCACAAACTAGCTGCGCGCCCTGGCTTCGGCTCGCTGCAATAATAGCACCTTATCCGTGGATTTTCCAAAAAAAATCTTGCATACAAACCTTGTCTTGGCAATAACGAACACAAAAAATCCAATTTGGTGCAGACATTCAGAAATTATGCGCGTACATACATTTCGGCAATTCATTTTTATTTATATAGATTGTCTAAGGTTTCTGATCAAAACTACGGAAACTCTTTTACTTCATTCGATCACAAATCTCGGTTGCAAACAAAGCGTTCACTTTGGATCCCGGGGTACGCCCTCATACTCCACCATTCGTTTTATAGGAATGGGAGAGAGAGCAGGAGTAGGAGAGTGGATCTCAGGCTCCAAAGTGCAAGCTTTGGATGCAACGGGTTGCAAGTGTTGCAACTGATTGGCGCTCGGATGATGATGATGAGCAATAAAATATTACCGCGCTGCGTTGGTAAAACCATGGTTAACAGCTAATTTAATACAAACTAGCAGTGCCCGCGACTTCGCTCGCGGAGATTTGGATTCTTAAGGTTTTAATTTTTTGCGTGGTACCTTTGGTGGTACGCGTGGTATTCTTTTTCTAAAATAAAAGTTGCTTATGTACTTTGCGTATGTCCTATAATGTTACCTATTGGTTAGGGAAAGTCCTGTCAAAATCGGCCCGGCCGTTTCAGAGATTACCTAATTGAAATAGACAGAAACACAGACAGAAATTCAAAAATAGTAGTTGTATAAATGTATAGATAATAGATGATCCATGGATTAAACTACATACTGGAACCTTGTAACTTTTTAGATATGGATGGTACAATACTCCGTTGGAGCCGATGGATCGCAACGACAAACGGTTCTACTTCCCCAAGAGAGAAAGCTCTCACACCAAAGTTGAGATCATTATCCTTATGTCTAACCCACCAAAATCTAAAACTGCCGGTGCCCCTGCCCCTGCACCTGCAAAAGCTAAGAAGAAAGAAAAAGAATGAGAATTTTGAGAAAGAGAAACAGCTCTAAAAGAAAAATTAACAGGAACATGAAGGTTTTATTCGAAGCCAATTATGACTTTTATTAATGTTTTGATTTTTGAGATAATTTATTTTATAGTTTTATTATTAAGTTAATGGTAATGTAGATATTAGGCATTACAGAATTTAACAATATTTCTAATTTTTATTTTAGTATTAGTACTTTTGCGTTTCTCATAATACATCTTGCAAATGCGAGTAAATTTTTAAAGGTGGGTCTATCTAAGTTGTTGTCCAATGGGAAATCATCACGGTACATAAAGTTATGAGGAATTGTCTTTAAACCTACTATCTCCATTCTGAAATCTATATCAGAAGTTGCCTATGCTTAGGTGTAAATAGCGCTCTGTAATGTCCCAGAATAACTCTTCCAAATCGAATTCACCACACATTTGTAGCGTTTGTATTTACCTATATACCCACACAATTTAACACACTTCCATACCTGTATGGTTAGGAGATAATCTGACGGCGAAGTAATCTATCCACTATCTGAGATTAATCTCCCGGCCGCCAGCTAAACGAGTTAACCAGCTATTAAAATTAATATCCGCACCTGTTGATTGCGCTCACTAGATGGTGCTAGTTACAAAACGAAATCTCAAAATAAGTACTAATGGTATTAATACACTTTAGTAAGTGTATTAATACCATTACTACTTATTTAAGTAAGTGTCTTAATACCATTAGAACATTTTGAGGGTGAAATATGTAAGCTTACTTGGTGGTGGTTGGGATCAGTAAAATGAGTAGGAGAGCGGACCACGGGCTCCGAAGAAAGTCACTAACGGCTAACTAATGCTGTAATGATGTTAGCTTACTTTGTCACTATAAACATTCTTTCTTGATGCATGAGCGATGTTTTATCAATTTTAACATTTCGCGTCACGACCACCAACCGTGATAATGAGTCGTTTTGGTCACGTGACCGATTTTTCTCCTATTTCATTGCTCGAAGAGAAGAAGCTAAAGACGTGAGTCTGCCCCGATGCTAGGTTTATCATACGTCTAGGGTAGACAGAGTCAACAGTTCTGCATGTTTCTGTCCTTTAACACCTCAGAAGGTTCTCTACTTTCTCAAAATATATATGTTAAAAAAATCCGTTCCCGCAGGGGGAACGCACAGGTAGATTTCGTGAAGCAATTAATATGACCTATGCTTCTTCTATGACCCACGCCAAGCGCATTTTTAACATGTTTAATTATTTTTTTCTCGAAAACGGTAACTTTTAGCGAAAAACTTTTCAGACATTTGTTTTAGACTTAAAAATGGCCTATCGATTAAAAATGTTTCCGACACCAAGAATGTTCACCGGTTAGAAGTTATGATTTTTTTCCCGAAAAATTTTGGTTTTTCTCCCCTCCACTTTTAGTTAAAGTTTTAATCTTATAGGTTTATAATTAAAAGTTGTTGGTATTCATGTATACTATGGGATAAAATTAGAACGGTTCGAATATCTTTCATGGAACGTGAAATTTTGAGGAAAAACTGATTTCACAAAAAGTGAGACCCTACCGTCCCCTTAGGCAGGATTCCACCCGTTCACGAACTTAAACTAAGTTTACACCCAAGCAATTTTTGACCGCAGTTTGAAAGCGATCGGGGCAAAAATGCGACCGTGAGAGTGCCGCAAATTTTGGGAAGTGGAACCATACATACATATATATATACTCGTATATAAACTTTTTGACCAGTGGTCATTTCGGTACTTCAAGTACCTACCAGTTTGGTCTACCATGTTCTACAAGTACCTAAAAGAATTAGTGTTGCATTCAACGATGCAAAGCTGTCAGTCTCCTGGGAACATTTCCAGTCGGTGATGGTGACGAGAAAGGGGAACTCATGGGTTTATCGGGTTCGTCTACGTTTAAATAATGCTTTGTTCTTGATGGTTTATGATAATTATGGCAACGACAGAGAGTTCGACGATTCTCTATGGACTTCAATGATTTATGACAATATCATTCATTATTAATCAAAAGACGTTAAAACTTCAAGATAGCTTGTTAATTTGTTAATTATGTACCGTATAAATTGTGGTGTTTGCTCCACAAGGCCATAATCAAGAATTGAATTGAATTGAATTATGTACCGTATTTCTTATAACTGTTTACTATAGAAATCAGATATATTTAAGTCTCATAATTTCTATCTTTGAAAAGGTAAACTGATGTAATACTAATCTCTAAACTTTCGCGTTCCATGATATACAATAATTTAACGAGAATTAACGCAATCGTGTTTACGACCTCCTACCTCCATGAGCGCAGGCCTGGGGTGGCAGGTGAGGCCGCCTGTCACCCCAGCAGAAGCAGGCCGGGACGGTGGGGCGACTAGCGCCCCTCCCCCAAACCAGGGCAAGACGGGGACACCGTGGTTCCCAAACCCGAGGGGTCCATCTCGAAACCGGAGATGGCCCAGGGTCAGTCGGGGTGCGAGGGATATGCTCTATGGGCAACCTTACACCCGGCGTCTGTAGACCCGAGACGGCGTGCGGTTTTAGTCGGTTCAAGCCCGACATAACCGCCCCCGCTGGCTGGCGGGGGGTATGCGAAGGGATTTCCGCACGAAAAAAAAAGGTATATACATACCTTACACCCCGGCGTCTGTAGACCCGAGACGGCGTGCGGTTTTAGTCGGTTCAAGCCCGACATAACCACCCCCGCTGGCACGGGGGCAACAAAGTATATACATAACATAACATCCTCCGTCCTCGAGTCCGTGAGGAATTGGCCGGCGGGGGGGTATCCGAAGGGATTTCCGCACGATAAAAAAAAAAAAAAAAAAAAAAAAAAAAAAAAAAAAGGTACAAAATTCCTCATCCACCCGCTCAAGGTATGTATATACTTTTTTTTTTTTTTTTTTTTTTGTGCGGAAATCCCTTCGGATACCCCCCGCCGGCCAGCGGGGGTGGTTATGTCGGGCTTGCACCGACTAAAACCGCACGCCGTCTCGGGTCTTCAGACGCCGGGGTGTAAGGTTACCCATAGAGCATATCCCTCGCACCCCGGCTGACCCTGGGCCATCTCACCACTAACAGCATCGCTCATCCTGTCTCCTGTGAAAGCAGAGGAGTACGGAGAGCGATGTGTTCCCGCCACGTTGGGTATTGGCCGACGATCAATGCCAACCCTATGAAGGGGTGAAGGGGAAGCCATTGACCGCCGCCCAGGGTGTACCGGCCGCTCCGATTCCGTTCCCCCCGGCTTGCAGCGGGATCGGAATCGGAGCGACACTCGAGGAGGTTACCCAACACACACCCCACCTATACATGATACCTATATCTGTGGCGTAGCGGTAGTGCATTCGACTGCTACGTCAGGGGGCGCGGGTTCGATTCCCGCTCAGTGCAAATATTTGTATGCATGAATATGTCTATTGGCATTGGTCTGGGTGTTTCTATGTATAATATGTATGTATTTACAAAAAAAAGTATTTAAGTATGTTTATCCGCAGTCTGGAACCCATAACACAAGCTAGTTAAACTATGCTTACTTTGGATCGAGAATGCGCTGTGTAAAATGTCGTCAAATATTTATTATTTATTTATTTATGATCGCGTTAATTCCCGTTAAATTATTGTACTGCCCTAAAACTACATATCTATAATGAAATGTCAAGTAATGAGAATTGTGCAAAACGGTTTGATTGAAATCGAGCGTGTTCGAACATGTTGGCGCGGATGGCAAATCTCGAGAATTATATATCTACGGTATATATAAAAAAAATAAGAACTACAGATGTAAGCTTTAGCTCATTGTCAGTCTACGGCAAAGATTAATATATATTAGTAGCTAATAAACTAAATAAACTATAAGGTGTATGAATACTATGCTTAAAGGCTAATTAGTGGAACAGGCCGATATTGCCTAAGTCCGGGATGCCTTCTGTTTTGAACATTAAATCCATATCATCATCGTAGTACCAATGCCAGTTGCCATCTGACTCCCCAACCTTGAGAGAAAAGCCTGCGCCAGAGCCTCGTCCATCAATCAGCAGGTATTGTAGTACGTAGATCTTTGCTGAGCGGTATATAATACACGTTTAGTCCATATCATGTCACTGGTATTGTGATATCCGTATGATCATCATCCTTCAAGCCTTCTCCTAACACAGTTGGAGTCGGTGATGTTTAACGTGAAGCGGCTGCCATGCGGCGATAGCCCAGTGGCGTACGTAACGGACTGCTGAGATGAGGTCTCGAGTTCGATCCCCAGCCGCCCCAGGCACACACCTCAGACTTTTCGTAGTTATGTGTACATTAATAAAATATTAATTGTCGCTCGCTTAATAATGTGCCCGGTAGATGGCAATAGGCTCGCCCCCTATTACATTGGGACCTTAACATAACTGGCGAATCGTGGGTGTGTAATACACCTCTGCCTACCCCTTCGGGGGTACAGGCGTGAAGTTATGTTATGTTATGTGTGACTGCCATCTGGCTTCCATAACCCACTGGTGATATCGATGTCTGTAGTTAGACAAAGTTGCCGACCAGATCAACCTACTAGGTTCAAACTTAGTCACTTTGCTGATGAACCATTCTGCGCCAATGTCTCTTAACCGTGATGCTGTCTTGATTCATGTGGTTGCCACATTGCCAGGTAGAAGTAAATAAATATTATATTTTTGAAGTCACAATGGCGGCTCCTGCTGGAAAATGTACATTTGGTACGCGGCCAGGCATCGATATTCACATGCTGAATGAGATCATTTACCGGGAGGTGAAAAATTTCAGAAACTACAAGATATACAGGCCTAATTTTGGATGTTAGTATCATATCAACCCGTGACTATTTAATTATAGTTTTTCGATTATTTATCTATTTAAGTATCTATAAAAACGCATACATTCTAATAACATCTGCACGATTTATAATTTAACATAGTTAACTGGCGAATCGTGGGTGTGTAACACACCTCTGCCTACCCCTTCGGGGATACAGGCGTGAAGTTAAAACGCATACATTCTAATAACATCTGCACGATTTATAATATAACATAGTTTACTGGCGAATCGTGGGTGTGTAACACACCTCTGCCTACCCCTTCGGGGATACAGGCGTGAAGTTATGTTATGTGATTTATAGGTGTGTATATATATATATATATATATATATATAATATTACTTGTCCCGATTGTCTGACTTACTGATTCATCAACGCAGAGCCTAAGCCGCTGGAACTACAAATTTCCTTGAAATTTCAGCAGCAGACGCTTTTTATTTTGCTACCACTTAGAAAAGACTTTTTGAAATTTCACTCCTAAGATGTTGGCTTTTGGGAATTTCATATATGTACCTACTTCTGGTAAGAAATAAACGAACAAGGTTATCAGCGTTTTTCGAAATTTCACTACTACAGGCGGTAGAATAGGCGATAAGCGGTTGCATGAAAAGTCCTTCATTTTCGAAGTAAGAAGCACAAAATTTCATATAGCTGCTTAGGTTAGTTTAGGTTAATCGGTTAAGTGTATTGGTGGTTTTCAGAATTTCAGTCCTAAGTGGGTAAATAAGGGTGACCGGTTTATTGGCAGATTCTTTTAACACCGACTTGCCTTGTGAATGGGCTGTAAATGTAAATGTAAATGTAGAAGCAATAATCTTGACGTTCCTAAGTGTTATTTTAGAAATTAATTACACTTATGAGAAGATAATTTCACTATCGCATACGGTACACTTCCATTATTTTTAAACCTACTAGCATTCAACTCTTCAATAGTCTAATGCTAGATAGTTGGTGCTAAAATAATGTTATACTAACCTGTTAATTTTCAGCTATTCCTGTGTCAACAAAGTTTTATGCACGACACGATCAGATCATCAATGAAACTCCAGAGCAGACGCAGAAAGTGGCACAATATGGGCAAAATGTGTCACAATCGAGGGCTAGGGGGCCGAGAAACAAATACTCTGCGCCGGCCACTGAGGCCATGGTGTAAGTGCGCCCCAAATATAATTCCCGTGTTTTCTATTGGAAATTTTCAGTAACAACACTCAGTCTGGCCACTTGCCCGATAGATGGTCGTAGAGTCGCGCAGTATACGTAGAATAAAAAATATAAATCTGGTGAAATATAGAAAGGTGTATATGGGTCCCTATCAAGATCTATGAAGCCCAAGCCAACCTCGCCTGCAAGCCAATACACCTGCTGAATAACGGAAGAAGCTCTGGTGCAGGCTTTCCTTTCGGGTTGGGAAGTCAGACGGCAGTCGTTCCTATAAAAGCCGTATAGATATATAGCAAAAAAAGTATTAGAAACTTAACCCAGGGCTTGGTGGAAGTCTTGGATGCAACCGGGAGCAAGGCTAAGATGATGATATTCTATTCTATATTCTATGACATTCTACACAGCGCTTTCTAGACCCAAAGTAAGCATAGTTTAACTAGCTTGTGTTATGGGTTCCACAATGCGGATAAACATACTTAAATACTTTTACATAAATACATACATATTATACATAGAAACACCCAGACCAATGAAAATATATATATTCATTGCATACAAATATTTGCACTGAGCAGGAATCGAACCCGCGCCCCCTGTCGTAGCAGTCGCATGCACTACCGCTACACCACAGAAGCCGTCAATAATGATGATGATCTGATGAATTGTAGAAGTAATGCTTCAGGAACCCCTTCAGGCATATAGCATACTTCCCAGAGATTATGTTTGCAATATTTTCAGCTATGGCTGGTACAACACTCCGTTGGTGCCACTAAATCGCAACGACAAACGATTCTACTTCCCGAAGAGAGAGAGTCCACACACGAAGGTTGAGATAATCATCCTTATGGCTAACCCACCAGACTCAAAACCAAAAGCTGTAGCAAAAGCGGATCCTGCTAAATCAAAAGCCAAAAAAGAATCCAGTTAAGTTATCTGTCGCGAGTTATTCGCTGAATCTGGCGCGATGCATACACAGGTTTCAGCGCTTAGGTTGGCACGTCGGCAAAAAGAGAGAGAGTCCGGCTAACATCGGCTTACTTCGGTTTTGTAGAGCGTTCTCTCTGTCGTACATCGGACTGACAGTGAACGTAGACAGATCATGTACTATAGACTGGCTATCAGTGTATACGACAGAGAAATAGCAATTGTTTTTTTTTAGTGCCAGGCTATGAATTTTACCCGTAATATAGATAAAAAAACCTCATTTCATCATAATTTCTGAGGCGATTATCAGGAGATACTCTTTAGTGTGTACCTGATTCCCTGCCTACACACGCAGATGTGACAAGAAATACCACTCGGTTAAGGCTGGTCGTCGTCGATTTAATCGGTATTTAAACAATATAATTCTTTCAAGTAATCAAACTGACCCATCTAGTTTACAAGTAAATGTACAGGTTACAGGTAATGTCAGGTGTTTTATTATATTTTTTTATATTATTCACTGTTAAATTTATTCACACTGCTTTTACACTATATAATTTCATAACTGTATATTTTTAAAAGGATCTGGGGGATCGAAAAGGATTGAAATCTAGCTCTATGATTATCAGAATAATTTGAGACGGCTGAGCAAAAAGAATTTGTGCTATCTATTCTAGTCGAATAATATGTGTCAGTTTTATTTTTAGTATTGTGTCTATATTTATTCTCTATCTATAACTTTATAATTAACTGCCAGTCTGATGTGCGACAGAGAGAACGCTCTACAAAACTGAAAGCCGATCTTAGCCGGACACTCTCTCTGCTTCTCGACGTGACGTATTATGACGTTCCGATCTTACACCGACCGCGACGGAAGATTGGTGCGCAGAAAACGGAGCAGACCGTCGAGTGTACCGTTGGCCTTGAGCTCATACTACAGTATATTAGCCTGCGAGAAAAGGTTCAAGGACATTGACCACAGAAATCATTTTGGTCTCGTCAGTCTCGTGACAGAGTTGTCTCCTCCTTCATTGGTTGAAATGACAACTAAGACAATAGTCTTGAGTGCCTATGCCTAATCTTGAGTTTCAACGTAAGTATATCCTATACGGAGATCTGATTGTTATAAGATTTACTACCTTAAATGATTACATTATTTTGGAACCAGGCATCCTGGGAGAATGCCTTACCTAATATAGAAAAGTTCCACGTGAATGTTGCCCACAATAGGTTATTTATTGTTATATTTTCGAAGCCAATGTCGATCTTTAGAAGGCATTTTGATATTTTAAGCAAATATTTGATAAGTAATTATATTAAGTTAATTGTAATGTAGCTAGATAGGCATTACATAATTTAGCATTATTATTGGTTTTTTTTTATTCATTACCGTCCCAACATTGATCCTGTTGCAGTTAAAAGTTGCACTTTAAAGCCCGGGGTCTCCTCCTGCGACCTAAGTATGACAGCAGCAGCCTCAGTATGGCGGGGAAGACTCGTGTCTCTCGTTTTTCTACAACCAATGAAAGTTCAGAAAAATCTGTCGGCTGACCAAAACGTCTCAATGGTCATAAACTCGGGATACCTACCGAAATTACAGTATCCTGCTACCTTGACTTGACTGGCTAATCTCAGCTTTTACGGGAGTGACTGCGGCCAAACTCCAAACCTTGAGAAGACAGCCTGCCCAGAGCCTCCCCCGTTAATCAGTAAATCCCCGAAATCCCCGAAGATCTAGATGTGGCCAAACATTATCCAACCTCCCATGAATACATGTCGTTTTCCAAGATAATATTTATCAAAAGTTAATTAATATGGTAAGGCAATCCAGGGGGGTTAGTGCACTACTCGTAATTTTCCCTGATTCGCCATTTTCATTAATTCGTCAGTTTGCATAATTCGTCAATTTCATAAAAACATTTGATTACTCAATTTCCCTAACTGGTCATTTTCTTTAGTTCGTCAATTTCCCTAACTGGTTAATTTCTTGGGCTAACCACGACGCGCTTATAGCAACTCAGTTCATTTCAGCGGCGCTGAGGAAGAGAGATGGAGCTAGAGACCGTGTACGCTTCCATCTATCTCCCTTCCGCTACGTGCTGCCCAAAACTGAACTCGACGATGTCGTAAAACAGTTATTCAATTGAAATACTTTCATTAGTCACGCCATAAGATAGCCTCGTTAAGATCACTTCACCCTGTAATAGTGGTATGTAGTCAGTTTTGGGGCAATCCCTATTATTGTGAGAGGACTTTTTTAATGAATCACGGCACAGAAATAAGTAACAGCACAAATTGACACGGTGCCTTTCCTTCACCCTCAGGCCAGCGTCAATAAATAGGCGGAAGGAAAGCCGCGATAGCAGAAACAAGTGGAATTCCTGAGACGAGCTCAGCCGAATACAAGGGATTTTCGATTTAGCGTTTTTTTTTGCGATTTTTTTTTTATCTTGCAATGGTTCACCCCAGCACGAATCTATTACCGAAAACAGCAACTCGATAGCTCATGTCCTTCATACCCAAAACCGTGACAGAAAATTGGCAACGACGACGACGACGTCGACGACAACTCCTTAGCAATAGGGCTTTTCTAAAGAAAATCCCTAAAAAGCTGTGGAAATCACTGAGATCACCAATCGGCCACCTCTTTTGATAATCCTTAGATTTGTGACCGTCATTGTTAAATAAAAAAAATGTGCAAAAAAATAAAACCAGAGCAATTTGACAAACAAGACTTTGTCAATGATGTTGTCATTCGAAATATTTTGAAGTATTAAGAATATTTATTTTTCTTTTTTTTTGAAATTTTGGGTTTACTATTAAAATCAGGTGTGTTAAATCTCCTAATATCTGTTAGTAAGATGTATATCTGTGCGATAGTGGCCATGAGCCAGAGTGCACGGGCGACGAGTTTCGCCGCCTTGTAGTGCAAACAATTTTTCTGTTCCTTTCTATGATATTTTACTAAACTTAAATTTTAAGCCATAATGGACGGCAAGTGCACGTTTGGCACGCGGCCAGCGATCGACATTCACATGCTGAACGAGATGATTGACCGAGAGGTGAAACACTTCAGGAACTATAAGATATACAGGCCTAATTTTGGAGGTGAGTATTAAGGGCTCATCGATAAATCCTATCCTACTGTCCTACTTTTTTTTTTTTTTTTTTTATTATCTCATCTTATTGTTCTCATCCTACTTCCTAGCCTACTGTCCTACTTCTCATCCTACTTCCTAGCCTACTTTCCTACTAATTTTATAAATTGAATATAACAGTTTGTAAAGATATTTGGATATATTTGTATGTTTGGATGTGTATTACTCAATCACTCTCTAACGGCTAACTGGATCTGGCTGAAACTTGGTACAGGGATAAATTATAGTCTGGAATAACATATAGGCTACTACTATTTTATCCTTGGAATACGTTCCCATGGGTTGCGGGAACGGAATCATAACTCCACGCGGGTAATTCTTTGTCGTATGTAAATGCAAATAGGTAGGTACTACGCCTTGGGGGCGGCCCTACCGGATGGTGAGGGGCAAGCTGCGCCCCAAGGCCCCGCCGTTAACCCGGTGTCTCCAGCCGGATCTGCTCGGAGGAATTGTTGGCTCCCTGTTCCCAGCGCGGGCGGTGGAACATGTTCCACCGCAGATGACTCCGCCTCGGTTGCGCATGGCGCCCGACGTGGAAGACGACGACGTGCCCGAGGTGACTTGGGTAGAACTAGAGCTGGCGGTGAGAAGGCTAAGAGCCAAACACACAGCCCCGGGACCCGACGGCATTCCAGGCCGAGCGTGGGTCCTAGCTCTAGTCGACGACGCTCTCGAGCCCCGACTGAGAGGGCTTCTCAGCGCATGTTTGGAGCGGGGCCAGTTTCCGAAATTGTGGAAGACGTGGAAACTGGTCCTCATCCGAAAGGAGGGGCGCCCGGCGGACTCGCCGTCCGCCTACCGGCCCATAGTGTTGCTCGACGAGGTGTGCAAGCTCTTTGAAAGAGTAATTGCGAAGCGCCTCGTCGAGCACCTCTCAAGAGTGGGGCCGGACCTGGCGGATGGCCAATATGGCTTCCGCCAGAGGCGCTCCACCGTGGATGCCATCATGCGCGTGAGGGCTCTGGCGGAGAATGCAGTAGCCCGGGGTGAGGTGATGTTGGCGGTGTCCCTGGACATCGCCAACGCGTTCAACACCTTGCCCTGGAGTTGCATTAGGGAGGCGCTCGTGTATCACGAAGTGCCTCTCTACCTCCGCCGCATAGTCGGGGCGTATTTGACGGAGAGAGCCGTCATCTACCCAACCGTGACCGGTCTCGGTCGGCGTGAAATGTCGTGCGGGCCGCTCCTGTGGAACATCGGATACGACTGGGTGCTTCGCGGTGAGCTCGTAGGCGGTGCCGCCGTCACGTGCTACGCGGACGAGACGCTCGTGACGGCGTGCGGGGCGACGTACCGCGAAGCGACCCGAAAGGCCACGACCGCGGTTGCCCAAGTCGTTAGGCGGATCCGGCGGCTGGGTCTCGAGGTGGCCCTGCATAAAACCGAGGCCCTGTTCTTCCATGGGCCTCGGAGCAAGCCACCCGAGGGATCCAGTCTCATCGTGGGAGGAAATCGCATCGGCATCAAGCCCCAAATGAAATATTTGGGGCTCGTGCTCGACGGCCGATGGGACTTCGGAGAGCACATCCAAAGTCTGGCCCCCAAATTGAAGGGCACAGCTCTTGCTCTGGCTCGGCTGTTGCCCAACATGAGGGGGCCCGATGACTCCTGCAGGAGACTCTACGCGGGGATCGTGCGGTCCATGGCCCTGTATGGGTGCCCAATATGGGCGGAGGCCCTGAGGACCAGAACTGTGCAGATGCTGCGCGCTCCGCAGCGGGTTCTGGCCATCAGGGTCATCCGAGGGTACCGCACGATCTCCTTCGAGGCGGTGAGTCTCCTTGCCGGAACTCCGCCATGGGACCTGGAAGCGAGAGCCCTTTCGCAACTGTACCAGTGGCGAAAGGAGGCGCGGGAGCAGGGATGGAACCCCGAGCCTCGAGAAATCGAGGCCGTGCAGTGCCAGCTCCGCCAGGCCATCGTGGTGGAGTGGAAGGAACGACTTGGGCGACCAAGCGCAGGGCACGCCGCAATAGCGGCGGTAAGGCCCATCATGGAGGATTGGCTGGAGAAGCGACACGGAAGCCTCTCCTACCGACTGACGCAGGTGATCTCCGGGAAGGGGTGCTTCGGGGACCACCTGCATCGGATCAGGAAGGAGCCAACGCCTGAGTGTCATCACTGCGACGCGAGCGAGGACTCAGGGCTGCACACGCTGGCGGACTGCCCGGCGTGGGAGGCGCCGAGGCGTGACCTCGTGGCAGCCATCGGGGTGGGAGTCCTCTCGCTCGGCAGCATGATTGCGGCAATGGTGCGGAGCGCTAGCGCGTGGGCCGCCGCCGCCTCCTTCTGCGAGCATGTAATGCTCGCGAAGGAGGTGGCGGAGCGCGCCCGGGAGAGACTTAGAACTCTGCCGGTCCGCCGAGCCCGCAACTTGCTCGCCGCGCGTCGCAGGCAACTCAGGCGCCGGAGGTCGCTTAACGACCTCCGTCCTCCATGAGCGCAGGCCTGGGGGTGGCGGGTGAGGCCACCTGTCACCCCAGCAGAAGCAGGCCGGGACGGTGGGGCGACTAGCGCCCCTCCCCCAAACCGGGGCAAGACGGGGACACCGTGGTTCCCAAACCCGAGGGGGCCATCTCAAAACCGGAGATGGCCCAGGGTCAGTCGGGGTGCGAGGGATATGCTCTATGGGCAACCTTACACCCCGGCGTCTGTAGACCCGAGACGGCGTGCGGTTTTAGTCGGTTCAAGCCCGACATAACCGCCCCCGCTGGCACGCGGGGGGTATCCGAAGGGATTTCCGCATGATAAAAAAAAATAAAAGGTAGGTACTACGCATTACACCCCAGCGTCTGTAGACCCGAGACGGCGTGCGGTTTTAGTCGGTTCAAACCCGAAATAACCGCCCCCGCTGGCCGGCGGGGGGATACCCGAACGGACTTCCGCACGAAAAAAAAATGTAGATACGGAGTTTCTGCCGTAGGTCCTATATTATTAGAAAACGAAATATATTGTCACTTTCGCCAGCGAACCCGGTGTCAACTAAATTCTACGCACATCACGATCAGATCATAGATGAATCTCAGGAAGATGTACAAAGGGTGGACAACTACGAGAGAAAGGTGGGACAGGCCAGGGCTAAGGGACCTCATAATAAGTATGCGGCGCCCGCTACAGAAAATATGGTGTAAGTATTACCAGATGTATGGGTATGCCATAAAAATCTACGCTGCCTTAGGCAACTACACCTGCTGAGCACCTGCAATACTTAACGGACAAGGCTCAGGCACAGTCTTTCCTCTTCGGGTTGGTAGGCGCTACCATGAAAGCCAAAAAACTCAAATCGAACAGAGGCGATAAAGTAAGCGCACACCGGACTCCGAGGTGAAAGCCTCGAATGCAACCGGGAACAACATTAAGATGATGATGACGATTAACTATTACCAGAATTAATTTAGGAAATATCTGCCACTTCCAAGATCTGGAGCCGCATACTTTAATTTCCGTGCGGAAATTCCTTCTGATACCCCCCCCCTCGAGTTTGGGAACCACGGTTTCGCCGTCTTGCCCCCGGAAATAGGGGGGCACGAAACGAGCCGCCGCCCCAGCCTGCTGCTGTTAGGGTGACAGGCGGCTCCACCTGTCCCCCCCAGACCTGCGCTCATGGAGGACGGAGGTCATTGAGCGACCCCTCACGTCTGAGTCGCCTCCAAACATCGCGGGCTCTGTGGATCGGAAGAGACCTGAATCTTTCCCAGACCTGCTATGCCACCTCCTTCTCGAGCATTACTTGCTCGCAGAAAGAGGCAGCGGCAGTCCACCCACGCGCGCTCCGCGCCATCGCTGTGAGCAAGACGCCGAGCGAGAGAACTCCCACTCCGAGGACTGCCACGAGGGGTTGCAACCCATGGGTTAAATTAATCCTATAAGTCCTTACAATATAGCCTGATCCCTGTCAATTATGATTAGTCTGAAAGTTACTTCGTCGATTTCGAAACAGAAGGCTTCGAAATCGACGAAGTAACTTTAAACAAGCGTCACGGTTACAATTTTATTTTGTATCACCAAGTATATTTTCATCCTTTAGGTGCTGGTTTTAGCGCAATAGAAGTGTAATATATTATAAGATACTAGCTGACCCGGCAAACGTTGTTTTGCCATGTATAATATTTCTAGGAAACATTTTTTTAGTTCAATAAAAATAACTATGTAGTATAAGTGTGTGGGGATTTACTTATAATCGAAAGCGTTGTAGACAATTAAACTATACCGAAATTGTATAGTGAATAAGACAGGAGACCGGCTTCGTTCTCATCCCTACTCCGTGATGTTTGCTGGATTAGAGGTGACAAAGGTAGACATCTAGCGGGGATAACTGATCGATTGATAGTTGATCGGTTATCGACCGGCGAAGGCGGAAGATCAAATTGAATTGAGAAAAAAATCATAATTGAAGGAAATTATTAAAAATAAAAAATAAAAAATCGCGATGGAAAAATAGGGATTGATCGTAGAGGGTTGTAAATTCAGGGTTGTATGTATTTTCTAATGCTGTATCATAAAAAAAAATTATCCATCTAAAAATTTAAAAAAAAAATTGGTGTGGACTACCCTTAACATTTAGGGGGATGAAAAATAGATGTTGTCCGATTCTCAGACTTACCCAATATCCACACAACACTTCATGAGAGTCGGTCAAGCCGTTTCGGAGGAGTTTAACTACAGACAACGCGACACGAGAATTTTATATATTAGAAGATGAAAATTCACACCTAAAATGTACATCGTAACTTCTAAAACACCTAGTAATCGTTTTAAAAAATTGGTCTCTTACGCACGTACAAGGTCACTGGACTGAGAAAAAGATAGAGATGTGACTATCGCTATACGTGAGTCGATAACCGATCCTTATAATATTATTTATAAAAGAAATACAACCTCGTATAAAACTTTCAAAATTTTTTTTTTGAAATCACAACACCCAGGTTATTAATTACATAAATTGAGGTAAATCAGTATTAAAAAACCTTTATAATATTTATTTTCTCAGAGTAAATTATTATACTATAGACTCACTATTGTTAATATAATAAACACGTTTGTTTGTTGTAACAACAGCCAACTGTCACAGAGAACAAGCTATCTTGAATGGGGTTAAGCAGCCTTGTGGCCCCGTGGGCCGGTTCGTGTGTATTGATCTATATTAAAAACAAATTTGGGTATCGACTACTCAAGTAAAATAACCATCGCAATGAGAAGTTTAATATAAACTGAAGATCACAAATAATGCAATATCATTAGTGCAGGCACGCACTTCGTTATTTCCAGTTATTACACTTATTATTTACGATTTACAAAGTACGTATAAGGGTGCGATTGGACAGTCAATAAATATCGCGTTCCAGTATCTTGATCTGGTTCCAATATAGGTACGGATTTTATTTGTACATCAATAATATCAATATACGTATATTGACAGTAATTATTGCCTGTCTAAACGCACCCTGAAGATGCAAACATCATAAAATCTAGGCGAAAAGTATAATGCCCCCGCATGGTTTAGTTTCACAATAGACCTGTTGGGTGGCTACTACATATTCTTCTTTATCGTTTTAGGTACGGTTGGTACCACACTCCACTCGTCAGAATGAACCGCAACGACGTCCGATTTTACCACCCACAGAAAGAAAGTCAGCACACTAAGATTGAGGTCATCATTCGTATGTCGAAACCGAAAAAAGAGGATTAGAAGATAACGACAATGGACAAAAAAAAACCTTTTTATGTTACTTTTCGAATGTCAACTCATAATAATTTATTTCATTCTGATACAGAATTACTATTTTACAGAATAGCACTGTATTTAAGGGGTTACCAGATACAAAATTGACAAATTCTAATTAATTATATTTCTAAAAGTTAGACCCCATAGGCACCATTTTCTACATCCTAGGTGTAGTCCTATGACTTGATATGCAGATAACCTAGTATGAAATTTCGATATACTATTTTTTAAAGAACTATAAAGTGTAAGGTAAACTTAAAGTAACGAAAATGACAAAATAATTTATTTTTAAGTAAAATTTGAATTTGTTCATAATAAGCATATTTTATTTTTTATGAATTATGTTTTTTTTTTGATATACATAGTTACAAAATCCTAAATAGCTAGGTACTCTTATATAGATTTATATTTTACATTCATGAAAGATTATTATTTTGTTTTATATGTACCTATGTATATCAAAATAGGTAGCTAAGTAATAATGATGTTAAGTATTGTTTGAATAAAGATATCGTCGCTGATATGGCAATATTGGATAACTATATTAAAATTTATACAGTTTGGTATAGGGCTTAACTATCAATTAAATAACAATAACAATGACGCCTTAAAACAAAATAAAAGCATACGTGGTATGACACTATCATTGACGATATCACATCTTACCATAAGTTTTACTTTAAGTTGATTGATATATATTAAATAATTTAAAAATTACACATCGTTTATTAAATGTTCAGTATTCCTAATCATTCAAATTTCAGAAGGAAAAGGAAGTTTCTAATGTCTGGTAACCCTATCCGTAACCGATTATTAGTGCTATTCTATAATACACCTACCTAAAATTCGATTCCGAGTCTCGAATGAAGAAAGAGCTCCTTTCGAGCTCGATTTCGAATATGCCGAAGGGAGCTCTCTCCCGTTATTGTGAGACTCTACATCGAAATTGTATATTACAGAATCGCACTACAGGACGCTAAAGCTGAGCGCTCATTAGCGAGGAGACAGTCTTAAGACAGACTATTGCTCTACAGAAACGTATGAAAGTACGCAAAGCTGTCAATTACCTATAAGATCCGCACGGCGACAAGTCTGTCTTAACACTGGCTTGTCTCTGCGCTCACCCCAAAACTATCATTAATGTGACAATAACCATAAGATGGAAAAAATAACAGTCACTGTTTAACTTACAAATATAACAACCTGCCACTTTATTTATTTATTTGTATTTAGGTACGTATTTATTTGTTACATTTTGAAACGCAACAATCGCCGGGCTTCAGCTCCGCAACTTGGGTTACCTTGAACATTGTCAGTTTTTCGATGCACATCATAAAAATAATACAAACAAACAGGTATTAAATATATAAAAGGTGACAAATACAAATTACACCCTGTACACAAACATCAATTATTTTTTTACTCATAAGTACAGTTAGCGGCAAAAGTTGATATTAAAATAGGTGATGCTACAGACTACAGAGTGTCAACAGTAAGTATAGCGACAAAGTTTCAAAAGTTTCTGATAAGTACAAAGTCACCTTGACGTTCAAAATTGCGCGGAAGTATGAAACCATTAGAGCAGTAACAAGTTTCTTAGTTTAATGAAAACCAAATTATTCGTTCTCTAGTCTGTAGTATCACTTACTATTGACACCTGAATGTGATCAACTTTTTACGCTGACTGTACGTAAATTAAAAGCATCATTAGGGGGGTTTAGGGATTGCGCTGCTATTCGAATACTATTAGTGCACTAATTTCTAATCCCGAAGGAAAAGCCGAGGCCAAAGTCGTTCGTGTTTAACAAAAGCGCGCTACTCGAAACCTACCATAAGGATACAACATGTTTATCTAATTGTGATTAATTTTGAATTTAATTGTTGTGTTTTCTTACCAACATAATGGCAAGATAATTCTTTTTTGCTTTGTATCATTTTATTTTTATAATACTTTATTGTGTTATAAATTTATACTAGATTCATAAAATAGCTTTAGCTTTTTTGCTTTGTATTATTATATTTTTATAATACTTATCTCTATTTATTGTGTTATACATTTATACTATATTCATAAAATAGCTGATTTAAATAAATAATCAATAAACTATAGACGGAATTTAAACTTCTTGAATTATTTGTTGGCCACTTTATTTCTTCTCCATTTAGATCATCACACAGAGTAATTAATATACTACGTAAAGGTTATCGTCATCACCTTGTGGCCGGGGTTTGCTTACTCCTCCTCATTTTGATTTGGCTTATATAACTTTTATGGAAGCGACTGCCGTCTGACCGCTAACCCCTAAAGATAAATCTGCGCCAGATTTGTCTTTGCTCGGATTCGCTTGCAGGTTACGTTATCTTAGGCTCCGATGATTTTGATAGAGCCCATACACCCTTCTGAAACTGAAAGTACTTATTCTATTCATATTATTATACATTTGACAGCTACGCTGGACGTGAGTCCGCGACTACCAGGAAAGAGCTTCGGAGTGCTAAACTCAGTGGGACTGAGTCCGCTATTACCCGATGGCAAAAGCGCTGGGACACATCGATAACGGGGAGGGAACTCTATCGGTATTTCCCGGTCTTGAAGGTTCGTCTTAAGGCAACTTTTGTAGAACCGGACTACAAAACCTCGCAGCTACTCACCGGACATGGCTGCTTTAGGGACCAACTTCACCATATGAAAGAAGTAGAAAGTGAAAGAGAAGAGTGAGGTGGAGGACGTTCACCACGCACTGTGGAAATGTGACCTCTACGGGGAGGAACTTAAAGGTGCCTTATTAATCAGTGTTACCGTTCTTCAGGTGCTTTCAGTTTACTATCCGGACCTGGTGAGGTTAGAGGAAAATTTCTGGTACATCCGTGAATACGCGCGAAGGTGGTATAAGAAGTGCAGTGGGCTGGAGAGAGGCGAAGAACTATTTGACCTAGAAGTGGTGAAATTACAGAAAATATGATGGAGCTAGCGGAGCCACTGAAAGGTGGGCACACGGCGGATTTAAGCATCCAAGGCGTACGTGTTTTTCACGCTCCAGAAGGGGACGAGGATTATACAAGGGATAAGGACAAAGAAAACAACTTGTAGGGAGAAACGTGCGTACCCCCAAAGAACCAATGGCAAGTAAGGGTATGCATCTCCCGTGATTCGGCTTGTATAACCAGTAGGCATGAACAAGCCATGAGGCGGAGGTGGGTTTGAAGATATCCGCATTCTATAACCCATATTAGGGTCATCCAAACTATGCTTAGTTTGGATAGACAGCACTGTGTAGCTTGTTCGAAAATATTTATTTATTATTCAATTTCTAAATGAAACAGGGTTCACAATTACAACACTTTATTGATCAGAAGTCTTTTCTTTCGTAGCATACTGGTTCCAACTACGAACACTCTTGTTCTTGTAATCTTTCTTCTCCAATGGTTGCAAATGAGCTGCAGCCACGCGGTCCCTGAAAACAAATTACATTTCGTAAGTATGTACTGCTGGAGAGAAATAAAGTAGTAGTAGTAGTATCTCTTTATTGTACACCAAGAATAAGATGAAAGAAATACAAATATTATACTATGGTAAATACAATTGGCGGCCTTATCGCACTGTGGCAATCTCTTACGGGCAACCATTGGATGGAGTGAAAGAATCGGAATTTGTATTTGGGTAGTGTGGTGTACTTGATCAATGTAGGTACCTAAATATAGGTACAATTTAGATCATTGCCAAACTTACAAATACTTACTTCTAAATATGTACACACCTACATATACATACATAAAATTACAATTACACAATATACATATATTTTCGCAATATTGAACGGAAAAGGATTTGTCTGTGAAAGTTGTAGAATGCCCCGGCATTTTTAATCTTAAATTCTCTGCCGATCTCAAGAACTTACAATGAGTATCGCTCAAAAAATTTAAAACGTTTTTTAAGGTAAGAAGGAGTAGTAGGGTTGAAAAGTATACTATACAATAGGGAGAGTATGTGAGCATTCCGGCGAAGGCGGATAGGTAACCACTTGAGCTTTTTTCGATATTCAGAAACGTGATCATATTTGCGAAGACCAAATATGAATCTTATGCAGAGGTTCTGGAGTCTCTCAAGCTTATTTAGTTGGTCTTCAGTGAGATCTAGATAGCTGGCATCTGCATAATCAAGGATGGGAAAGAGAAGTAACTGTGCTAACGCAATCTTGGTGGCAATCGGTAGGAAATTACGTAGCCTACGCAAGGACTCCGCGGCCGCAAACATTTCGCGACTGATTGCCTGCAACTGAGGACCCCAAGTTAAGCAACTGTCCACGTAAATCCCTAGGTTCTTAACTGTATGGCTATATTCGATGCTAGTTCCGTTGTAAGCAACCTTTGGAAGCAATGACCAGTGTATTCTTGAGACCATCCAAGGGCTGCCAACAATGATGACCTGGGTCTTGCTCGGGTTCACCATTATGCCGTATGATACACTCCATTTGCAGATGGAGTTTAGCTCAGCTTTGACAGTATCAATAGCCTTATTCAGTTCATTCAGTGGAGCTTGAGAGTAAATTTGGAGATCATCTGCGTAAAGGTGGTAGGAAGAAGTTAGATCCCTTGTGATGGTGTTTATGAAAACGGCGAAGAGTAGTGGAGATAAAACGCCACCCTGTGGTACGCCAGCAGATGTAGTGCACCAAGAAGAAATAGTGTCTTCGATGTTAATACGCTGCCGGCGACCAAACAGGTAACTATGAAACCAGTCAATCGCTGTTGGAGATATGTTAAGAGAGCTCATTATACCTAGTAAGATGTCAAAGGTGTTGAACGCGTTGCTGAAGTCTAATAGAGCAAGAACCGTCAGGCCACCGTTTTCCATACCCGCTCTGATGTCTTCCTTAACATGTACTAAAGTAGTGGTAGTACTGTGGCCGGCACGGAACCCGGACTGGATGGAATTTAAAAGTAAGTTTTTAGAGAGAAAGTAAGTGAGCTGAGTATGAGTCAGTCGCTCGAGAACTTTAGAGAGAAAAGGTAGGATAGAGATAGGGCGATAGTCAGAGAAAGAGGAAGGGTTATTCTTTTTAGGAATAGGAATGATCTGGGCATCTTTCCAGGCTTCTGGGAACACACCACAGGTTATTGAAAAATTTAGAACATGGCAGATGATGGGAAGAATTTCATCAATGATGGGCAAAATCATATTGCGGCTTATATAATCAGCACCTACCGCATTAGAACTGATTGACATTATGCTCTTCCTAACATCACAAGCAGAAAATTGACTAAATAAGAATTGAGAGCAGTCGGGATAGTCGAAAGATGTTTGATCGTAGTTTCTTTTGTCATCTTATCAATAGTTGACGAAGCAGAGAAAAAGGAATTAAGAGAGTTTAAATTTAAGTTTGTAGGTATAGACTTTTGACGAGATTTACCTACTCCCAGTGACCTAAGAAATTTCCAAGCTTTTGCTGGTGTAACGAGCTACCGGAGTAATGAAAAAAATAAATAAATTATATAACGATACGATTTATATTAGAGAGTCATCTAGTGACCGGTGGTGTGAAATTCATAATTCGTTTGAACGGAAAGAGGACAGAATTAGACATGTAAAGGGCAACCGGAGTAATGAAAAAAAAAAAAATTATATAACGATACGATTTATATTAGAGAGTCATCTAGTGACCGGTGATGTGAAATTCATAATTCGTTTGAACGGAAAGAGGACAGAATTAGACATGTAAAGGGCAACCGGAGTAATGAAAAAAATAAATAAATTATATAACGGTTTTTTTTTTTTTTTTACGTGCGGAAATCCCTTCGGATACCCCCCCGCCGGCCAGCGGGGGTGGTTATGTCATGTCTCGACTAAAACCGCACGGTGTCCTCCCCAAGTGTCCGTTGCCGAGCACCCCGGGTAAGCCCTCGAAAGGATAACCCCAGGGTTGCCGGCGGACTTTGGCCGCCACCGCGGCCTCGCCTGGTGGGGTCGGGTTTTATCCCGCTTCAGCGAGTTGGCAGGCGTGTGTAGGGCACACACGGCACGCCTCCGCCACGGCCTGCTTCTGTAAGGACGGCGAGTCGGCCAACTGCCGTCCTCAGGCCCCGATCATGGAGGTCGGTAGTCCCGGGCGTAGATGAGTCTGCGGCGTCCTCGCCGCAAACTGCGAAACTCGGGGGGCAGGGTTCTCTCCCGCTCCCTCTCCGCCGTCTCTTTCGCGCGCATTACCTGCTCGCAGAAAGAGGCGGCGGCGTGCCACTTGCTCCCGTCGGAGACCACGGCCCTCACCATGGTCTCCAACGAGAGAACGTCCACGCCCAGGACCGCAACGAGATCCCGGCGTTGACTCGCCCACGCAGGGCACTCTACCAACGTGTGGAGCGCCGTGTCTTCGTCAGGATCCTCGCAGTGCTGGCACTGCGGCGTTGTCTCCCGGTGGATGCGCCATAGATACTTACCGAAACACCCGTGTCCGGTAAATATCTGGCTCATCCGGTAGGAGAGGTCCCCATGGTCCCTCTCCAACCACTCCTTCATGATCGGTCTCACCGCCGCAATGGTGGATTCCCCCCACCTTGGGTGCTCAAGTCGCACCCTCCATGTCTCCATGAGTTCCTGGCGGAGCAGGGACCGCTGAGCCCTGATTTCTCGGGGCTCCGGCCTATGGCCCCGCTCCAGCGCCTCCTTGCGCCACTGGTAGAGCAGCGCAAGGGCTCTCGCTTCCAGGTCCCATGGAGGGGTCCCGGCTAGGAGACATGCCGCCTCAACGGAGATCGTGCGATACCCCCTGATGACTCTGACGGCCATCGCTTTTAACGGGCTGTTTAATACAGCCACGTTGCGGGCCGCCAGAGTCTCCGCCCATACTGGGGCCCCGTACAGGGCCATGCTTCGCACGATCCCCAGGTACAGTCTCCTAGTGGGGGCGTTGGGTCCCTTAACGTTAGGCATCAGCCGCGATAGCGCGGCCGCAGCCCCCCTCAGTTTCGGGACCAGACTTCGGAGATGAGGTCCGAAGTCCCATCGGCTAACGAGTACGAGCCCAAGGTACTTCATCGTGGGCTCGATGCCGATGCTTACGCCCCCTACGGTTATGCTGGTTCCCGCAGGTGACCCTTTCCGAGGCCCGTGGAAACACATAGCCTCGGATTTGTGGAGAGCCACCTCGAGTCCCAGCCGCCGTATTCGACCCACGACTTGAGCAACCCCTGCCGTGGCCTTTAGTGCCGCGCTTCGGTGCGTTGCTCCCCGCGCCATTACGAGGGTGTCGTCAGCATAGCACACTATGCTGACACCCTCGAGCAACGTACCGCGCAGCACCCAGTCGTATCCGATGTTCCACAGGAGTGGCCCTAGGACCGACCCCTGCGGAACACCGCACGACACTTCTCGCCGCCCTGGCCCTAGCCAGCTCGGGTAAACTATGGCCCTCTCGGATAGGTATGCCTCGACAATGCGGCGGAGGTAAGGAGGCACTCCGTGATACTCGAGCGCCTCCCTAACGCAGCTCCAGGGTAGGGTGTTGAAGGCGTTGGCGATGTCGAGAGACACCGCCACCACCACCCCACCCCGCGAGACTACTTCCTCCGCCAGGCGCCTAACGCGCATGATCGCTTCCACAGTGGAGCGCCCCCGGCGGAAACCGAACTGGTTGTCCGCCAGATCTGGCCCCACGTTCGTGAGATGCTCGACGAGGCGCTCCGCAATAATCCGCTCAAAGAGCTTGCACACCTCGTCGAGCAACACGATCGGCCGGTAACCGGATGGCTGGTCCGCCGGCCGCCCCGCCTTCCGGATAAGGACCAGTTTCCCCGTCTTCCAAGCCTTTGGAAACTGGCCCCTTTCGAGGCATGCGCTAAAGAGCGCCACCAGTCGAGGCCCTAGTTCCTCCAGGGTCAGGACCCATGCTCGGCCTGGAATGCCGTCGGGTCCGGGGGCAGTGCATTTCCGGGCTTTAAGCCGGAGCACTGCTACCCCCAGTTCACTCTCTCTGACTTCGGGCACATCGCTCTCGCTATTATCAGCGTCAGGCGCCTGAGGCGGAGCCATACGCGGAGGGACATGCTCCTCCGCTCTCGCTGGGAACAAGGAGCCCAGTATCCCCTCCAGCCGCTCCGGCTGGAGGCTCTGGGTTAGTAGGGGCGCCCTTGGGCGGATTTTGCCCCTGACCGCAAGGTAAGGACGCCCCCATGGGTTCTGCTCCAGAGACTCCAGCAGCTCTTCGCGGGCCCGCCGTTTGGCCTGCTTTATGGCTTCCTGGAGGGTCCTCTTGACCCCTTGTACGCCCCATACAGCTCCGCCTCTCGGGCTGCCGCATCGTCTGGTCGGCGACGCCTCCGGCGAAACCTGGTGTACTGGCAGCGAGCGGTCACGCACGCTGCTCGCAGCTGTGCGATCTCCGCTGACCACCAGTACACCTGTTTCTTGGCCGGGCCGGGCTTAACCCTAGGCATCGCCGCATCACAGATATGCGACATGGCTCTCCTGAACCATTCCGCCTCTGCGTCGACATCAGCAGGCCTGGCCGGTGACGGAATCCAGGCCTGCACTATGGATGCCTCCAGGAGAGCCTCCCGATCCAGGCGTCTGAGCGCCCAACGTGGATCCGGGGGATTCGCGATTGTCGGCGGCAGGTTAGTTGGAGGGGAGACGTTGAACCGAATGTACTTATGGTCGGAATCCGTCTCCTCCTCCTCCACCACGCGCCAACCCTGGACGCGGCGGGCGAGAGCAGGGGTCGCGAACGCGACATCCACGACCGAACTGAGCCCCCGCCGCTCCCAGGTGGCGACATTCTCCCGGTTAAGGACCTCTAGACCACGGGTGTTGGCCCAGTCCTCCAGTACTCGCCCCTTGTCATTGGTTTCCCGGGAGCCCCAGGCCTGAGACCAGGAGGTGAAGTCTCCCAGGACCAAGACAGGACGAGGACGGCACGCAGCGAGAACAATGTCCAGTTCAGCGAGCCTTAGCTCAAGCTCGTACTGGTCAAGGCTTGGCGAGAAGTAGATGGCCACGACAGCCAAGCCCTCATAGTCCGCCGCGACACAGCCTCTGCACCTTGCAATGAGTGCAAGGCGCGAGGTGTCCGCGGCGGAACCCCCGAAGACGGTCGCTACGCCGTCCAGGTCCACCGGGCTTCCGGGGTGGACCCAGTACGGCTCAGCGACCACGACCACATTGATAGACCACTCCACAGTGCTCTGGTACAGAAGATCCTGAGCACCGGTGCAGTGGTTTATGTTCGCCTGCAGGATGCGGATTGGTGTGTCCATTAATGGACGTCTATCTCCGCATCCCGCCGCGAATGTGGCCGCTCTTGAGCGGCACCCCCGCTACCCGTACGAACGGGGCTTCGGCCTCGAGGCGGCGCAGGTACGGCTGTCCGCCCGGTGCTCCGCCGCTTTGCCCTCCGCTACGCATTTGTAGCACCGCGGCGGAGCATCACAAGCACTTGCCTTGTGCCCGGGCTGACTACAGCGGAAGCACCGATCCCCCACGGTGTCTCCCGCTGTACACTGCACTCCCACGTGCCCCACGGCCAGGCACCTAAAGCACCTGGCATCGCGGGGCTGCAGGGCTTGCACCCGCGCCTTAAGGAAGCCCCCAACGAGGAGGCTCCGTTCGTCCGCAATCTTCTGCGCCGCTGCGACGGGGCAGTTGACGACTGCCGTGCCGTGACCGGTGGAGCTGAAGCGGATTTCTCCAGCTCTCACCTGATCCCGGGGGCAGCCGCCCGCCTCCACGACGTCGGAGATTACTTCCTCCGTCGTAGCCGCATCATCCAGGCCCGAAATGCGCAAACCTGCGCATTTGTTGGGTCTGGTGACGCGGACGGCCTCCGTATCCAGCGACTCCCTCAGCTTGGCCGCTAAGGCATCGGCTTTGGGGCCGCTGGTGGCGCCGGAGACCTCGAGGAGGCGAGCTCCGGTGCGAGTTGTTTTGCACCGGAGCCCCCCCTCAATCTCGAGGGCCTTGAGGTCCACTGAGGCTTTCACCTGCCTCAGGACCTGGGCGTACCCCACGCCCTTCTCCACACCCTCCGTCGTCACCGTCAGGACGACGGCAGTGGAGCGTGGGGCGCGGAGCCTCTTCGGCGCCTTCGCCGCAGCGGCTTTGGCCGCCTTTTTAGTCACCTTCTTGGCGGCTTTTTTGGCTTTCTTGGCGGCTCCCGCTACCACCCATCCCTCCCCTCTGGAGGAACATTCGGGTGCAATGGGAGCAGCGGTTGCAGTGGGGGCGGGGGTGCCATGCTTATTTCCCTTCCCCTTCCCATTGGCCTTAGACGGCGTAGGCTTCGCTGGGACGGCAATCCCTGCCTTGGGGCTAAGATTCCCGCCGGCAGCAGTCGCATATGATGCGGGTGGCGCTAGCGGAGGACGGTACGCACGGTCCTCCAATACGCCGAGGCGCCGCTCGATCGCCACCAACAACTGAGTCACACTCGGCGCAGAAGTGGTTGCCGCCCCAGGTGCCGGCATGGACGCCGGTTTAGCTGCCCCCTTAGGCGCTGGCTTTGCCACCGGCTTAGGCGCCGCTCCTATCGGCGGAGGAGCCCTTGGCTGGGCCGCCGTCGCCTGGGCTCTTGGGGCCTTCTGGGCCTCCGGGGATCCCTTGACCAGTTGGGTCAGGTGCTTAACCTCCTCCTGGAGGGCCCGCTGTTGCTCCCGGGAGTTGACGAGCTCAGTTTCCAGGGTTGTTACCCGGGCCCTGAGCTTCGCCTCCTCCTCGGAGGCGCTCCTGGCGAGGAGCTCCTCCAAAGCCGTCTTGGCGACGGCTACGTTTTCCGCAACCGTCTTCCGCTTCCCGGCCACATTCTTGGCCCATTTCAAGGCGTCGGTAATACGGGCCAGCGCCGAAAGAAGCTCCCTAGCTGCGGGAACGTCCTGGTCCCTGCCACTGGGTAGTGGCGGGACGTGTACTGGTAGCTTCGGCGCTCTACTCGCCGAAGTGGCCAACTTGGCCGGCCGATCATCCTCGCTTGAGGAGGCCGCCCGTTGTCCGGGGCTTCTGCTCCGGTCACGGGACGGTCCACCCGAGCGTGGCCGCTTTCGTCGGAGACCCTCTTCGGTCTCCATTCGGCTGGATACCGACTCATTATCGGTACCAGCCGTCGACGCCGCAGACACAATGTCCACGTCGGTTTCCCCTCCTATTGGCAGCGGAGTTGCGGGTCTGGGGAAGGCAGTCTTAGACGACCGCGAGTGAGACCGCGGCCTCACCTCCTCTTCTCCCCCCACTAGCTCCACTCCGTCATTTTCAGTTCCATTATTCGAGCCTTGTTCGTTGTTATTGTATCCGTCCGGGTTTGTTTTAATTTTTGAGTTTACGATTTATATTAGAGAGTCATCTAGTGGTCGAAGATGCGAAAGTCTTAATTCGATTGAACGGAAAAAGGATTGAATTAGTTGAGCAGTTTTGACATAGGTGGCAGTAAACAATATGAAAAAATTATCAGTCGAGAAAAAAAATAAAATAAAAGAGTAATTACAAGAAACTAATTAAAAATAGTGTATAAAATGGTAAATTATAGTTGTAAATGTACGTAAATGTATATATATATATATATTAATCGTTGTGGGAAAAATAATATTTATAAGTGAATCGATTATAGTAAAAATTTGATTATCTGTATAATGCCGCATGGCAATTATTTGGTTTAAGACAACTGTTTAAGTATTGTTTATTTAGAGAAAATTCAATACGAAGATTAATCAATAAAATCTAAGTAAAAGCAATCACTTAAATAATATCACATATGGAATGTATGTAAATAATACATTCTAATGATGAGATAGTAATATTTGAAACGCGAAAATGCCGGAAGGTAGATTTTGTACTTTGAAAAGAAGGGAGACTGCAACGCCTCCGGGTGGGTGATTTAGGAACTAATTAGGCTTTGGCGGACAAAAGTTTTAATAAGATATACGAGGAATTACTTGGGAATGTCATGCGTAATTGTTGAAATTCATTGTTGAAAGTTTTAGTGAAGAGGTTTCAATGCTTAAAAGTATGCATGGGCATTGCAAAAGGTAGGAAATTGTGTTATTTGGGGGGGTTTGAATTCTGCGGTTGGCATTACGGGGAGGTTTTTGATTGGATAGAGACACGGGTGGAGCGCGGTTGGCGGGGGGATAAAAACGAAAGGCGCCAATAACTCTTTCACTTTTATTGGGGATCTCGTCAGGGGTAGTGGAGACGTCGTATATTTCTGGTGAGACTGTTTTTTTAGAGCATTTAGTGGGACTTAGTCGTGATATATGTGTTGGGGTTTGCGCGTTTTCTTGTTTTAAGGGGATGTTTTGAGTTGGGAAGTAATAATTCGCGGAAATAGTGGTTAACATATAGTTATTTGAATTGGAGGGATCGCCATTTTGTGAAATTGAATTTGGTTCGTGTTTGGTTGTTTAGAATGGGGTTGTTGGGAGTAGTATATTTGAATAATAATTAGTAAAAGGTAAATTACATTTCGGGACGCGATCGACATAGGGTAGGACCTTTACGTGAATGAAGACACCTTACATTGGACAAAAGTAATGCACGCAAATATATGTTCATTTCTGATGTTCTGTGCCGTTGAGTCTGGCGGTGCACACGTAAAGCAAATGCTGTCGTTTTATCATTTTTATTATGTTAGAAGTAGGAATTAGGACTGCGGCGTACTTAGCTAGTATTCCCGTAGGAAACCCAAGGCGATGTGCTTTGGTTATGGAGGGATACCTAACGGTGATAACGACTCCATATTCCTCTATATTTCGCTAGTAGCCGATAACTTTTGAAGCGAGCGGCAACCTGATTTTACCTGGAAACAGGATCGGATAAGCTTCCTGGATGTGGGTGACTGTTCGTTCTGTGATAGGTAGGCACCGTCGAAGTGGAGCCGTCCAATTCGGGCCAGGATCAGAACTTACGGAGCTCACAGTTCAGTCTTATGTATTTATTTATATATACACTAACTATTATCTCGTTAGGGTTTCAGTTCACATCCCTGAGCCTCGGCTCGTGGACTGAGACAAGCACACCGTGGTAGGGATTACACAAAGTCAAGTTTCACGAACTTGCCCCCAAAGTTAGCTAGAAGGAAAACACAACTCACCACACGATTAAGCAAAATACAATGGGTTTTGAAAGGTAAATACAGGGATTAGATTCTGTAGGTAGATAGGTAGGTACACTCATTTGTTTAGTGAAAATCTTAGGCATCACAACGAACGTAGGAAACCTTCTATTTCAAAGTCTGCTTAGTAAAATGTATTAATATCATGTTCTATATCGATTGATCGTGCGGTTTTAGTCGGTCCAAAAGGGAGCCATAGGGACTGTTCGATGGTATGTAGGTAAACTACTATTATTAATATCATATTCTATATCGATTGATCGTGCGGTTTTAGTCGGTTCAAAAAGGAGCCATAGGGACTATTCGATGGCATGTAGGTAAACTACTATTAATAATATTATGTCCTATATCGATTTATCGTGCGGTTTTAGTCGGTTCAAAAGAGCCATATGAACTATTCGATGGTATATAGGTGGGCTATTGCTGCTGTAGTTCACGTAAGAGTGGTGATACAGTGTGTAAAAATGGTGGAAGTGAGACCTACAGTGAAATTTTTGTGATTCTTTTAAGAAGTGTTGATTGTGTACAAAGCCGGGTTATAAATAATCAAAAGTAACCACACCCAAGACTAAATATTAATTACACAAAAACTTGGGTAATAACGCCTACGATATCTGCTAATAACTGATTGACCAAGAGTGATTTTTATATTTGAATTCAGTTATTATCTCTCTTTGCATGTGTTCGAATCAGGGTTCAAAGAGCCATCTCACGGTAGTTGGGAACCTTATCCAAGTGGATACTGCTCAAATCTAGAACCCTGGGAGTGTAATTCCTGTATACTAAAACCCTATATCATGGGTCAGTTATACCAATTCGTTTATGTGATCTGAGAGTGTATTATACTTTACAATAAACCTTTGAAACCACATTATTCTGAAGTGAATTGGTTACTAGCACCTTTATAAGATTACACAATATATGTTAATATCCGAGCTGTGTACAGATTCAATTTATCGTTTAACATTCAAAAACAAGAGACCGTAATCTTAGCAATCCATGGATTCTCCGTGCGGGTGCCGGGTCCATCGCGTTGCTGAGTTGGGAACTCGGGACAGTGCCTGGGACTTGCGACCCAAGTGTAGGTTTAGAAGGGGCCCCTTTTGTTGATGTACATCAACACTCACCTTCACTACCCAAGTTCCCCTCCCTGCCTAACCAAATTTGATACGAACCTACTAGTGCCGCTTTAGACATTCGTCCTAGTAATGAGCTTATTGTAGCTCTCGATAGGCCTAGATCTTTAAGTAGGTTATAGAGAGATTTTGCTGGTATACCTCTCGCTCCCACTTCCACTGCATACAAATTAACCACGTAACCGTTTTTGATTAATTCGTTTGTGAGATCATAGTATTTATTTTTCTTTATTGTGTGGTCCTTCGGTATATTTGTTTCCCACGGTACAGTAAGTTCCACAAGAACCACATGTTTTAATCTCTTAGAATATAGGAATATGTCAGGTCTAGATGACGAAACCCCAACATCCTCCGGAATTTTGTAGTGCTTTTCATACGTGTCGATTAGGAGAGTCCAATCTGGGGCAGTATCTAAGATTGAATAAGGTTTGTTCCTGGGTGTTATGGATGAACCTTCAGACACAAAGTTGATATGACGTCTGTTAGTAGTCAATCCTTTTTGGGCTCTAGCTACTGCCAGACTCATTGCTTCACGTATGATGATAAGCACCTTATCGTGTCGGCGTGAGTAATGGCCTCTATCGAGAAGCACCCTACATCCTACTAATATGTGTCTAGCCGTCCCTATTGCCTCACCACAAGTATAACATTGTTTTTCTGTGGCCTTCCCCCACCTTACCAGATTACTCTGGTCTGGGAGGGTCATCTGAAAGGCGTTAAGATAAAATTTTAACAGGGCCGGCGACCAGTCATAGATCAAGGTGCGCCACTTTAAGGCCATCGGTATGCAGAACTCTCCCATTGTCAACCATTCATTTTGGATTTCCAAATTCATCGCGTGCACTCGATATTTATCATTTTCGTCTTGTTTTAGAAAGGACTTAAGTATATCCTGGTCCCTTTCTGGCTCTCGTACTCCCAACCCCACTCTGTTTGACTGGGCCCCTATCATAAATCGTTTATGGAATAGAAGTCTAGATTCAAGCTCGGACGCGTTATTATCTTTCGGGAGTGCCCTGATTGTGACATCTTGGGATTTTCCTAAGATGTGGGCTTTGGTAACTCTAAGATGTTTATAGAGCTCCGATGGTTTCTTAAGTTTCATCCCAAAATTATTTTGATCCCTAAATAGAGCAGAGGAATCAGCAGAGTGCGCTAGTCCAAGCCACGATTTTAGCGATTTTATGACAGTTGCATCTATTTTCGCCAGTAAGGTTTTACCGAATTCATACACCAGAAAAGGCCAAGTCAGACGTGATGTTAAGTAGTTGTCATATATCCAAGCTTTTTTGATATTGTTTAGTGGTATCTGATCTATCTTATTTAGGTCATTTATAAACGTATCGACAACTTCATCTAAGGATGGTGTGCGTCCTTTATAGTCTATCTTTCTCCCAAGAAATTTAAATGGCACCAATTCAGCGACTATGGAAACTGGTTTACCCCCAATGAAGAGTCCCGGGTCGTAAGAGGTAAATTTGGTGTCCCGTCTACCCAGACATAGACAGTGACACTTACTGGGCTTCGTCCTCAGTCCATTTGTCCACGAACAGAACTCATCGACTTCCTTTAATAGTTCCTGACATTGTTTTGGATTGCGCGTCAGTATTGCGAGATCGTCAGCAAAAGCTAAGATGGACTCTGAGTATATGTTATTTACTTTAAACCGATAACCCCATTTCTTTTCGTGACGTATTAACTTGGTAATTAAGATATTAATTACTATGTTAAATGCTATTGGTGACAAGCAGCATCCCTGAAACAGTCCCACATTATACCGTAATGGTCCTGTGTGTACTTCTTGGAAGCTTATAGCAAATTTTAGCTGGGAGTAATACGACTCGATTATCTCTATGACCACGGGCGGAAAGTTATACCATTGCAACGCGTATACCATAAGGTAATGTGGAATTGAGCCAAATGCATTTTCTAGGTCTATCCAACATACCGTTATCTGTCTTTCGTATTTTCTGGCATCTTTTAAGCTTTCCGCTAACAGACTATTGTGTTCCAGACAACCAGAAATGCCGGGTAAAAACCCTTTCTGGTGGTTAGGTCCGAAATACCTATTGTTAATCATAAAATGACACATTTTTGTTTGTAGAATTGAGAAAAATATTTTTGAAATTGTGTTAGTTAGTGCTATCGGTCTAGTATCTTTAGGATGGGTCACTTCATGTTTTTTTGGAATGAGAACGAAAACCGCTTCGCCAAATGCGACTGGTATATTCTTTTCTGACCAGATTTTACTGAATATATTTGTGAGATGTTTACGAACTGTTGGACATTTTTTATACACTATATATGGAACCCCATCAGGGCCCGGAGCCGATTTAGATGATTTCTTTTTTATTTGTATCTCTATTTCCTCTATGGTAGGTGCATTCCCTTGGAATTGTACTAGAGGGTCGTGAGGTCTTTGGGTTTCCGGTTGATTGTATGGTGTTCTGCATTTAAGTATTTCATAAGTGTTTTTGTAATGTTCGTAAGTTTGTTCTTTGGTCAGAAGAAGTTTACCATTTTGGCTTTTAAAGATGTTTTTTGAGTACTGAAAAGGGTTTTTATCAAAATTTACTTCGTGCCTTGCCCTATCGTAACTATCGCAATTGTTTGCTATTTGTTGCGATATACCTTGTATTAGTTTAAGAATTGATCTTAATGCTCTAGACAGTTGGTGACTAAGATGATAATCGCCCAAGGCTTTGGCATCTCGAAGTTTTTTCTTTAGCTCCCTTTTCTTTCTCCGCAATTTAGTTTTAAAAGAGTTTTCTTTAATTTTAGGAGCATGGTAATTTGGAGGTGGATAATGCTCACTAAAATACGTATAAATTGTATCTTGGAAAGTGTTTACTTGGCTATTTAGATCTTGTTTCTTGCCTGGATGTTCTAGCAGAATGGCCAAATTTTCGTCGTGCACTTTCCAGGTTGAGTTTTGAAGGCTCGGAATGCTAAGACGTGTCCGGATATTTATGGACTCCTGGTTACTTTGACACGATGGTTCACCATGGGATGTATGAGGGTCAACTCTATCCGTAGTGACTGATGAAGTTCTTACCGACGGCTGTCACACCAAAATATATGTTATTCGTGAATAATGTTTAAAGCGGTTTAAGCGTGGCGCTATAAGCTAATACGGAATATTATCCAAGCATTATGGCAGTAAGATTTGTATGTTCTTCTGTCAGGTTCATGTTTACTCTGAATAGAGTATGGGGAATTATATTTACCGGATGTCTCGGTATAATAGGGGGAAGATGTATGAAAATCTTCTAATGCCTATTTAGACATAGGAAGGACCATGATATACCTATACACAATACAAGTGGAAGGGTCCTACTGTGGCTGGCGTGATATGGGGCCACCACCTCGGTGGGAAAATCCAATATAACTAGGTACTATTGCATAGGGGTCACCACCTCGGGGGGAAAATCCAATATAACTAGGTACTATTGTTTAGGGGTCGCCACCTCGGGGGGGAAAATACCTAACTAGGTACTTTTGTGAAGGAAGGTAATAGTGAGCAAACACCTTGGGGAGGAAACCTCAGAATAAACAGGTACCTTTGTTTGGGAAAGTGAGCGTCAATAAAGTAGTAGTCCAAATGAAGTTATTAAAACCATCTAGATATAACCTATATATTCTTGTCGTTCAAAGTACTAGTTTAAGGGAGTAGGCATTATAGGAATAAGAATTAGTAAGTTCTAATCAATAAAGAAGTAGTCTAAATGAAGTTAATAAAAACATCTAGATATAACGTATATATTCTTGTCGTTCAAAGTACTAGTTTGAAGTAGTAAGCATTGTGAAAGGAAGAATTAGTAGGTTTTAATCCAATTGATATTATTATAATAAAATTGTTATGAAATAAGTAGTGAATGATTGAAGCGGTGAACGGCAAATATCTACGTAGTTGCGGATAGTTATAGGTATCTAGATAAACGAGGTAAATGACCGGAATGCTTCTGTTCAATAGATATTTTCTAGTATAGGTTGTTTTCATCCGTTCTCATAAAAGCTACAAGGGGATACTACGGAGAACACGGAGGAAGGACTTCATTTGTTGCATGTTAGGTTGGGCCGAATGAATTAGTATAGATTGTTTCCATCCGCTCCCGTCAAAGCTACTAAGAACATTAGGTTAATCCGGAAGGAATTTGTGTAGGTATAATGGAATTTGGAGGATTGTTAGTAAATACGGAAGGAATAGGTTCTAATTTTGGGATACCTACTTCAATGAGACTTTTGTTGATTATTTAAGGAAGTACTTATGTTCGTTCACGTAATGTAAGTTTTGAACTACATACGATTAGAGGGTTTAGGAAGGCTTATTTGGTTATTTCATGGTTTAATATAGTATCATTAGAAGTTTGTGTAGATTGGATAGAAATGAAATAGGTACGTAATGGTTAGGTTGGAAGGTAGGTTGTAAGGAAAGGTTATTGATGAATTTATATGATGACGTTTCGAACAAAATAGGTTTAAAGTTTAATGTGGAAGAATAAATTAATTAGGGTTTGCGATTACATATAATTGGAATTAGGTTATCGTAGGTTCAAAATAAGAGTCAACATTCTTCACCTTTATAGAACTAGGGTTACTAGGTATCATGATAAGGGTTCCTTTTAACCACTAGATTGATCACAGGCCAAGTTTATTAGAAATAAGTACAATTTTTCAGTGAGTTTAAGTAGGTTGGAGAGTTATTTGAATGAATCATACAGGACAACAAGTAGGTGGAATAGGAATTAGGATAGCCGTAAGAGAGGAGTGAATGAGTGGTAGATATAGGTAGTTATCTAGGGCAGGAAATGTGAAAAGGATTGAGTGAATGAGTCGGTTTCGGAGAAGTAGTAGGAGTAGTAGGAGTGGGGAAAAAGAATTTATTAGGGGGGTATAGGAGTAGAAAGGGGAGGGTACACTGGATCTCCGTTTTTGACAGAATTGTGGATATATTGGCGTTGTGCGCTCCTACACACCTTACCGCAGTGATTCCTGATATGAACGTACTTTTCCCAATTTGCGGCTGTGGGACGATGACTGTACTTCGACTTGGCTTTGGCTTTTTTAGTTATAAGTGCCTTGATGTCAGCAGTTAGCCAAGGTGAGGGGAGGTGTTTCACTTTAATCCTGCGACTACCTTTTTTTTTTTTTTCTAAAAAAAAATTTTCTAAAAGAAGTTCGAAGGAGGAGAAATAATTAATGCCAGAAGAAGGACAGTAATATACACCGAGAAGTATTTTAGAGAGGAAGAGTTCAACTTCCAGGAAGAGATGCTCACCAGCATGTGGTGGAGGTGGCTGTGGTGATAAACTAAGAACAGTATAACGAAGATGAGAGCGTAGGTAAATACCCACACCACCCCATGTGACCGGCGTGCGATCATTCCTGATGAGGTTGAACAGCTGAATATGCAGAAGAGGGCAAACATGGTTTCAACCACGTTTCTGACATAAGTATATCATGAATACCTGTACAGTCAAAAGATGCCAGCATCTCAGGAAAATGAGCCGGAAGGCTTTGAGTGTTTATGTGTATAACGTTAAAATTCTTAGGAACAGCAGAGAACTGAGTTGAGTGAAAATCTCCAAGTGAAGGTCCACTTTCGATGCTGGTGTTACTATCTGCAGAGAAATAATCATCACTATCACTGCTACAATCTAAAACAGACAGTTAGTATTTAATAATAAAATAATATATATATATATATATAATAATTTAGGCAAATAAATAAATATAGAAGTTAAATAAATAGCAATTTACTATAAATATAGATGGACAGTATTATTACAAAATATATGTAGAGAAAAAAAACTATTAGTACCAAACTCCATCTGCCGGTTGCGAGTTAACAAAAGATTAAAAATAATAAAATTATAATATGTCATTTCACGTTCCAAGCTCAAATTCACAAAGTAACTTCCTAGTTACTTTGTGAATTTGAGCTTGGACCGTGCTTCGCAATCAACCCAAACTTAAGCGTAGCGAGATTTGCCTATCCAACAATAGGTCAACGTGACCGGTCGACTTTTTCCATTGATTTGGTTTTACGGTGATTATTCCTCGATGGTAAGACCGATCTGGACATTCGACCCCTTACGACACTCAGTAATGTCTACTTGATCACCGTGGCAAATTTGGTCGAGATCGGTCAAACGGTCTCGGAGGAGTATCATTTGTTTGAAATGAAACTTTGAAACCAAAGACGCTTCGCTCGCCTTTGGCTCGCTACGCTTAATAAGCATTTGAATATACTGAATTTGCCAGCGAACGGGGTTCCGCTTGTGGACAATAGGCATTTTGACTATATTTAAAATATTGTACGAATTGTTGTGATGTAGTGATGTGAAAAATGTACCGTAAAAACATATTTTATTAATTTTCAATATAACATAAGTTTCTTTTTTGTTAAAAAATCAAGATTAAAATCTTACTTTTTTTGAGATTTGATCACGTGCTTATAAACGCTCTGTGACGTCACACATAAGTAAGCAGAGTTTTTCAATACAGGCTGTCTGCATTTCCTAGTGTTAATTGCTTTAAGTCGCTTACTGTTTACTTTGGTGTGACGTCACATGTAACGGGATCCGTAATGGCGCGTACTTTTTTAAATCAAACTTTAATATCGATTTTTATCGTAAATAAAACAGTTTTCAAAAAAATATTGATGCATCTGCATTTTTATGTTGTAATACATACAAATACAGAACTATTTTTTAGCAGTAGGTACTCAAATACCCTATTCTGGTCCCAGTCCCGTGTCGTACAGGCACAAAATTTACTATGATAAAAAGTTTCGTAGTTATCACCTTTCCTATAGATAGATAGTCATATTCTGTGTCAAATTATATTCTAATCCATGCAGCCATTTTTGCGTGATTAACAAACTATTGTTTGCGATTGTGGTGGAACGGTAAAAAAAATTAAACTTCAGACCAATATTAGTAAATAAATTCTAATAGTTAATGTGAGAACTTTCATGGGTGTATGGACAACCCAAGACCTTTGAGGCCCAAGCCTATCTCACCTGCAATCCGGTTACGATAATCAGCGGATGAGATTCTGGTGCTGGCTCTCCTTTCGCGGTTGTGAGGCCAGACGGCAGTCGCACCCGTTAGTCAAAATTAACGGAATTTTGAAAAGGAGAGGGGCACTGGATTTCAAGGAGGATGCAGAGAAAGAAGCGGATGAAGAAGACCACATTCACCCTCAATAGAGTGAAAGATTCATAACTTACGCGAATTCCTCATAAGTCTTAGCAGTGTAAATTGCGTCACATTTGACATCGTTGACTCTCCAATATTTCCTGTCCTCCTCCACGCCGTCCTTCAGCTGGTCTTCAATTGCCACGAAATCTTCTTTAGACAACGGCTTGTCCATCTTCTCCAACTCAAATTTCACTAAAGCCAATATTAAGATATCGTCGCGAATATATTTGAAATAATCGGATTTCTAATTCAATTGTCAAAGATTGGTTTTGTTTGAACAGTAAATGGACGAACGTAGAAATCAATATAACAAACCGTTGCTATGGAAACAGCATTCGCATTGACTTCTTTTCCGAGTTTTTACCGACCCTTCGCCCCACGGAGTAAGGAAAGATTCGCCCACCTATCACACGTGTCTGTTTCCGTTTTCATAATATAAATAAAATATACTCACACCACACCACTTACACCAATTTTGAATTCTATTTTAAGTCTATTTTTACAATAAATTCCCTCAAAAAATAAATAAAAAAAGGAACATGCTTATGTTAGCTACGTTAGTCGAAGAAACATTAGTTTCTTGAATCTATTATTATATGTTAGATTTTTATTTATTTAATTATTGTATTGTCACCGGTCTTTTCTAACAAATTAATCCGCGACTTTTGATGTGCTCAAAAATCGAGTTCAAAGATTCCGTTACATCACAGATTACGTAATATTACTCTACGCGTAATAGTTACATAAGTACTACATACGAAGCTGATAAAGGCGTGTTAATAAAAAATCACTTTAAAAAACCGACAACGTTTCGAAATGCTCCAAAATCAAATTCAAAGATTCCATACAAATACAATGAAGCTAATAAAATCGTGTTAAATTGTAGTTAGTAAAAAGTTAAACGTCGCTCGCCACCATAAGCTACTAGATTGAAAAAGTAAACAAAGTGCAACTGCGTTGATAAGTGATCGTTTGTAATCGGATGTTGGACAAACAATCGCTTGCCCCGCTAATGTAACACGATCGGTCAATTCACGACACTCGAGCTTTAGAAAATATTTAAAGTGTAATCTCACTCTATATAAAAATGGTAAATTTTTACTATATCTCACTCGAGTGATATGGGGATACATGTGTATCCAGTGCCATCGGTCGATAGCAAGCTGAACTTCTACGGAACTACCGATCCTGGCATCGCGCAATTGAAGTTGTGTTATTTTATTTTTGGTTGTTTTGATTACTTTTACGAAAGCGACTGCCATCTGACCTCTTATCTCCGGGAGAAAAGCCTACACTAGAGCCTCGTATTCACGTCAGAAAAATGATTTTATAACACACTGTAACAGCTGGATAGGGAACAGCTAAATGCCGTAATCCACGTGCCGATAATAATTACAATACATGGTTCTCGCATGCTCGTGGGAAATGTTTGTAAACAGTTCACCGGTCCAGTTTGCCCGGCTTTATTCTGCAGATCATTCCGATTTTTGAGTTTATTGGTCACGCACGAGTGTGTGGTGTGAAAGCTTTATGAAAATAATTGATTTGTTTATTAGAAATGTGTACAAAATATGACTGTTTTCGTAAGTAACTTAATATAGTCGCCCTCAGAATTTGCTGAACACTAACAAATTCACAAAGGATCTTTACATTGAAATAAATGAATACATGAAATAATAAATTGATGTATTATTAATTTTATAATCTTCAGTAGACAAGTTCAACATGTTTAATTTTTTTTGTATTATTTTATGTAAAGTTTTGAGCTATATATTGATGGCGAATATGTTTCTCAATGAACATCTCTCATTTTGCGTAATATTCAATCCCCGTGCACTCCGCCAGATGGTAAGAAGCCAGGGTGGTCCAGAAGGTGAAGGACAAAATATTTTCTAGAAGTTATCGATCCTGAAATGAATCGATCCTTAATTACCTTGACGGCATCGATAGGTGCTTTATCAGAACCAGGGATTGTACGAAGAAAGAAACACGTGTGTGGATAGAGCATTCCATTTCTTTATCGTGTGACAAAGACAGGAAGTATTGTTTGTACTGTATGACACCTCAGTTCAGAACGTATTATTCTGGATAAAAGAGAGAGGGTGGGATTAATTGAAAAAGCGCATCTGAACACTCGCCATGATAGAAGCAATAACATATTGCCAAAGAGACCTAAGTATACCAACGTACCAATGAAGCGGTACAATGCGTAAAGCTAGTTGTGTGTATGAGACCAAGACCTAGGGGATCAACCCAACCTCATTTGTAAGCTGGTACACCTGCTAATTGACGGACGAGGCTCTGGCGCAGGCTTGCCCCTCAGAGTTAATAATGTAATATTCTACAACATTCTACACAGCGCTTATTCTAGACCCAAAGTAAGCATAGCTTAACTAGCTTGTGCTATGGGTTCCAGAATGCGGATAAACATACTTATATACTCTTTTTTTGTAAATACATACATATTATACATAGAAACTACCACCACCACCCAGACCAAAGCAAATAGACATATTCATGCATACAAATATTCGCATTGAGCGGGAATTGAACCCGCGTCCCCTGTCGTAGCAGTCGAATGCACTACCGCTACGCCACAGAGGCCGTCAAATCAAAAGAATTGGGAGGTCAGACGACAGTCGCTCCCATAAAAACAGTATAAACCAAAAAAAGAAGGAAAAGGAGTTAGTAGACTCCAGGCTCCGAGGTGAGAACCTCGGATGCCACCGGCAACAACGCTAAGATGATGATGATGATGAGCGCGTAATGCTAGTAAAATACATTGTAAAATGATGAATAAATAGGTTCTCCTTAACTAACAAGCAAGTTTTAACAGTTCAACATAAACATATGTAGGTGCTTTAAATATATTTATAAATGGTACACAGGTATGGTACATAGGTAATTATAGTATCTTTTTTTCGTGCGTATATCCCCCCCCCCCCTCCGGATAGCGGGGGCGGTTATGTCGGGCTTGAACCGACTAAAACCGCACGCCGTCTCGGGTCTACAGACGCCGGGGTGTAAGGTTGCCCATAGAGCATATCCCTCGCACCCCGACTGACCCTGGGCCATCTCCGGTTTCGAGATGGCCAGGTAATTATAGTACCTATTATTCTTTCTGTTCCAGGTCTAGCTATATTCTCTATCAATATCATGTATTGCTATGGTTACGTGAATTACGAAATATTCAAAGGGTTTGATATCAATACTAATGACATTTCGATGCTGGCCAACAACACCTCGATAAACACAGATGATATTATGAATGAAACGAAGACTACAACACCGGTAATTGCGGTAAGGAATACGTAGAATACAATACACTTTATTGTATACCAGTTATATAAATAACACGTTTTAAAGATTTAGATCGGAAAAAGAGAACATCTAGGACGGGACTTGAACCCGCGACCAGTCCCTTACAGGGGGAATGCTCTGACCAACTGAGCCACCTAGACACGTGCCAGATATTCGAAATTCTCCGATACATTAATACGTCCTAAGGCGACGTTCCGATCTAAATCTTTAGAAAAAAGTAAGCATACAAAATGCTTAAAAATGTAATTGAATTAACACGTTTTAAATTTAATTAAAGATAGTAGGTACAATGGGCGGTCTTATCACAGACTGGGATCTTATACAGACAACCTTTTGATGGACTGATCTTTATGGAGTAATAGGTAACATGTGGTATAGGCTTACCTATACGTTTTTGTTTGCCTTTTTTAAACTGAATTGAGGTAGTAAACGAGCTGGGGTGTGTGTTGGGTAACCTCCTCGAGTGTCGCTCCGATTCCGATCCCGCTGCAGTCCGGGGGGAACGGAATCGGAGCGGCCGGTACACCCTGGGCGGCGGTCAATGGCTTCCCCTTCACCCCTTCATAGGGTTGGCATTGATCGTCGGCCAATACCCAACGTGGCGGGAACACATCGCTCTCCGTACTCCTCTGCTTTCAGAGGAGACAGGATGAGCGATGCTGTTAGTGGTGAGATGGCCCAGGGTCAGCCGGGGTGCGAGGGATATGCTTTATGGGTAACCTTACACCCCGGCGTCTGAAGACCCGAGACGGCGTGCGGTTTTAGTCGGTGCAAGCCCGACATAACCGCCCCCGCTGGCCGGCGGGAGGGTATCCGAAGGGATTTCCGCACGATAAAAAAAAATAAAAAAAAAGGTAGTAAACGAGCTAATGAGATGAATAGGAAATTTCTTGACTTGTAGGTTAAAAAGCCGTCTAAAAAATCCACTTTATTTTGTTTGATTGAACTATTGAGACACAAGCCAAGAATATCTTTTCTTCCTTTCAATTCCTAAGTATTATCACTATCACTGGGTACATATTGTAAAACAAAGTCCTCCGCCGCGTCTGTCTGTTCGCGATAAACTCAAAAATTTTTATTCTGTTTTTATTTTTATGCTGTTTTCACCAATGGATAGAGTGGTTCTCAAGGAAGGTTTTAGTATATAATTTGTCAAGTTTTCGTTAACATTGGAGGTGTCGGAAAAAATAAGCCATCTGAGAGCTGTCAACGAAACCGCTGCCTAATAAATATAACAAAATGATGTATGGTTGAATTGTGTATCTTATGTAGGTTGTGGTGGTGAAATAGGGTCCCATGGGTAGCGGGAACAGGATCAGAATTCCACGCGGGTGAAACCGCGGTCAACAGCTAGTTATTCATTCCAGTTTCATCTCTAATATCTTCATTGTTTTCGATGTAAGAAGAGTACAGCGTTATTCTACTGCATCCACAGCTTGGACTTTGGTGACCAAGGTCCGCTCTGCTACTCTTTCTCTTGATTTGGCTAATTTTGTCTTTTACGAGAGAGCTGCCGTCTGCCCCTTAACCATAAGAGGAAAGCGTCCTCATGAAAGGGCCCAAGCCAACGTTACCTGCAAACCAGTACCTTTTTTTTCTGTCGTGCGGATATCCCTTCGGATACCCCCCCCTCCCCGCCGGCTAGCGGGGGCGGTTATGTCGGGCTTGAACCGACTAAAACCGTACGCCGTCTCAGGTCTTAAAACGCCGAGAGCATATCCCTCGCTGCAAGCCAGTACCTTATACATCTGCTGATTGACGGAAGACGCTCTTGCGCAGACTTTCCTCTCGGGATTGGGTGGGTCAGACGGCCGTCGCTTCCGTAAAGCCAATCAAACTAAATGACGGTAAGGAGGAGTAAGAGAGGCTCTAGGCTCTGAAGTGTAAGCTCTGAATGCAACTGAGACTACTGCTCGGATAAAGAGGTCTATAATTAATCAATTGTTTTCAGAACTCTACAACATTACATACCAAAAAATCATCAGTAAAACCTAAAGATTTCAAGAAGAGCTGTCCTGAAACTGACTTTCCGACCAGCTTGGGTGCTTACGAGATACCGACATACCGCGATCTCGTCCTGTTCACCCAAAGGACCCTACTGAAAATGTTTAATAGTTACCACGTGAAGACTCTGTATCTGCTTAAGGATATCAAGGAGGTGCTGTACCAGTCTCATCTTTACTAACTATATTCCTATATCTATACTACTATAACAAAGAAAAAAAGTTTTTTTTGGGTTCTAATCAATAAACTCTGAAACTACTAACCGATATCAATTTTTTTTACCATTAAATGCTAGGTACATTGTCTCTGAGTAACATAGGCTACTTTTTATCCCGATATTCCTACGGGATCAGAACTTACTGAAACCGCGTGGCGATGGAAGAATTTTATACAGATATAGTTTCGAAAGTCCTTACTCCTTAACGATAATGTTGCTTTCAATACTGACACGAATGGACATTGGGTGTAAGCCAAGCCAACCTCACCTTCAAGTCGGCACACGTGCTCCCACGGACTAGGCTCTGGCGCAGGCTTCCCTCTCAGGGTTGGGCGGTCAGACGGCAGTCACTTACGGAAAAGCCAACATACCAATCAAAAAGGAAAAGGGGACCTCCGGCTCCAGAGTGCAAACTTTGACGCAACTGGGAAATTGCTATGATGAGGTATTTGTTAGAAAATGAATTAGTTTCAAATTTCCTCCTTACGAGACATTTCTTTCCATACCTAAAAATATATTAATTTCCTTGTCATGACTTCAGGCAACTACAGCTACGAGCGAATATGAAAAGAAGTGTTTACCCCAAAACAGAAATTCGTACAAAAAATGTGTTAAACGTATTAGCAAGAACTGTGTGTCAATCGTCAAAGATTTGGTCGCATCAAAGGAGGCGCAGAAGGGAGCAGTTGCTCCTCTATTAGAGGTAGGTGTATGTATAGTTGCCGCCAAACTTCGTGAACAAACATCAAAAAGTCCGCGCATATGCACCTAACTGGCCGACCAAAAAACCATTAAAAGGACTGATCACTGAGCTACCAATGATTCGAGCCCTTTGACACCGTGATTACTTTAATATCATCTATTACCTGATGCCCGGTGGTGGGTACAGGCTAGCAGGTGGGATTGATTTGAGCTCCAAAGATCTTGATGATACATGCAAAATATAGTTAATGAATTGAAATAAAACTATTTTTAACGGATTTTATCGCAGTTTATTTGATGTTGTCAGCGATGGTTCGATTCCCAAATCGGGCAAAAGCATTATGCTTAATACATTATGTAGCTGTCAATCCCATGGGAACATAAAGTTATAAGCGTATTATTGCTTATGCAATTTCCGTGTAAAGAGAAAATTTCTTAGCCGAAATAAATAATTTTCTGTCATGGAAAGGGGGCAAAACATGGAGTAAGGAATGAGCTACTTACTCCGTGGCGCAAAAGCACGAAAGAAAACAATTAGCTAGCCATTTGCCCTTATAGAAAGTAGCAGACCCTTTGCAATTTTTATGCAGATATGTTCCTACTAACCATCTACTATATACTACTTCTTATACCATCTATACCTGGGTACTATATTATAGGTACATGATTATGTGGCTACCTGCATAGCGTGACGGAATTTATTTTACTACAGGGCGCTACATGTAATATGACGACGCTGGACGTCGACCCAATACAGCTAATTAAAATTCTAGCCATGGATGAAGCGTCGCTGGAATTCGCACTACCTGCCTTCTTAAGATTAATTGGCGGATGTTCTTCTCATTGTTCTAGGTACCAAACTATTATCACATTAAACAAGTATTAAAGTATCAATTTAACCAAATATGTTCTAATATAACGGTAATTTTGCAGGCAATTAGAAGATGGACGTATAATTCGTCGTCCATTACGGCACATGACGGACCAAGATCTAGTTATAAGACATTTTCTTACAAACAAAAACTACACCCAACTTATAATGGACCCCTACTTGCATGTCTAAGGATCAAAGAATGCAGCTCTTGTAAACTGGATGCATTCCGCGCATTCGTAGGCAGTGAACGCACCCACTATGATCGATCGAGCTTTGTTGAGTTTTGCATACCTTGTGCTAGATGTCGCTAGCATCAATGAACTTTTGACGTAAAGTATGAACTTGTTTAGAACTTAAAATAACTTAACCAAAATATTCTAAGCTTTTTATGTGATGTGAATTGTGATTTCCGTGAGAATACATTACTAAATAACAATATATTATAATACAATATGTGAGAATTGCGTATGTGTGATTGATACAAATGTTTGTGCACTGTATCCTGTTTCCAAGTTTCAACTTTTAAATAATTGAGAAAACTAAGATAAGGTATGTCATGTTATTTACTTTATGATGAAATAATTATCTAAAGTAAGCGCTTTTACCTTTTGTGAACATTTTGCGTACTAATCACGTTCGACGCTGCAATTAGTCGAAATTATTGTTCGGCGAAAGTTTTGTACCCTACTTTCTAGTGGTCGCATTAACTTAGTAACATCTCATAAATTACACGTTCTGTTTCACTTCTAAATAAACATTGCTAGTAAAATCAAAATAAACGTTTCACTTAAAAACTTAGCAATTTTTTTAAATTCTTATAACTTTTCAAGTTACAATTAGAAAGTTATAATACAAAGAATTATAGACAAGTAAGTTGATATTCGTACCTTTGGATGTACCAACCCTTATCTCCTCCTATTTTCATTATTCTAAATAATAGAATTTTCAACAGATAAAAGGTCATTCAGACAAAATTTATTTAAAATTAGTTAGAAAACCTAAACCATAAATGCCTGTTTTCTTCATCTGAGTGCCAATCTCAGTTGCATCCATAGCTTGTATTTTGAAGCCCGGGGTCCACTCACCATTACCTCTTCCCCATGATTTGGTTTTTTTGTTTTAGCTATTGCCTGTGTGACCCCCAAAGCTCAAGAGGAAGATCAGCACCAGAGCTAGAGAGATGAGGTTGACTTGGCCCTCAAAGATCTTAGTGGGCTCCAAACACCCAAAGTAATGCCTAGACCGCTAAAGTGGTTTTATTCAATTTTCACATACAAATAGTTTATAACAAGAAAAAAATTTAGGTTCTTTCTTTTTTCGAAAAATTGCAATCTTCTGCTATAAAAGGTTTCCATATAAGTGGAGCCTCTGGCAGCAGTTAGTACTATAGGGTAGGGTACAATTAGGTACTTGTGATGATGGCTACAATAAATTCCTCATAAGGATGATCATTCCTATTTTAATTGCAGTTTTTTCAGTATGTATTTAATATAGTGCATAGGCAAGGTTCATGGTGCACTGACAATCTAAGGATGAGATATGTATCAGTATAATTGGGAAACATTCTAAGGTCTGTAGACAGGTTATATCTGATGTATTTAAAACTATGAAAAATCATGCAACTTTTGACAGCAGTTATTTAAACAGCCGTACTTACAGCCACCATATAAAGATTTAACTTCATATGATATAACTATGCGACAATATTTGTTACAAGTGTATTTGAACAACTTCGGAGCCCAAATCAACCTCACCTGCTATTCAGAGTACCTACTAATCAAGGAAGGATGCTCTGGTGCAGGCTTTCCTCTCGGGGTTGGGAGGTCAGATGGCAGTAAACAAACCAATCGAAAATAATAAGTGGACCCTGGGCTCCAAAGTTTAAACTTTGGATGCAACTGGAAAATCGCTATAAAGATGTTAGCTGTTAACCAAACAAAACAACACTAGTAATCCCACTAATATTACAAATGTGAAAGTTTGGATGTTTGTTACTCAATCACGCCAGAATGGCTGGACGCATCTGGCTGAAATTGGGTACAGGTTTAGATTATAGTCTAGAATAGGATATAGGCTATTATTAAAAAGATTACAATTTAGCATTGTCAGTTTGAATAGCAATAAAACTATGAATTGTGAAGCACCAAGGTGAAGTGTTATTATTATTATTATTGTCCGGAAGCCGGCCAGACGATCCACCCACGAGGTTTGTGGGCCACTTCATCCATGTCCCCAACCCTCCTGTTGGATAGAGTGTGGTTATTACAGCAGTCGAGGTGCCCTTTCAAACCTTTTTTGTATCCTTGCAGAATCTTGCCATCTGTTCTATCTTCAGATCCTTCAACTCCTCCGTGTCCAGTGTGTCCGATCCCAGAAGTTCCCATAGTACATGTGACACTCAACCAGCAGGTGGAAACTGGTCTCTTCTGTCTCAATGCACTCCGGATAATTGGGGTCAGTCTTCACTCCGATCACTGTTAAGTGTCTGTTTAATCTGCGATGTCATGTTATTACTTCTATGACGAGACAGATGTTCCCTCTTGAGAGTTTGGTCAGTTGGCTCATCTTTTTCTTATCGATGCCCTTGATAAAGATCTTCAACTGCCTCATGCCTGCCGATGATCTCTCTCTCTTCGGTTGGTTTCTGCTGTAATACTGCAGCTGATTACTCCCTTGGTGATTATATGTGTTATTGGGAGCCAGGGCTCCAGCCCCGCCAAGTTTTTATCGGCGCCGTCTCTGACTAGACTGTCAGCTGTCTCATGTTGTGTCACCCAGGCGAAGTGGTAAGCGGTGTTCTTAGGTATTACACTTGTGTTACAGATAACCCTTTCTGCAAGGAACTCTGTAATCCCTACTCTACTACTAGCCAGAAAAACGGAATACCAGTAAGCAAGTACTGTTGATTAAATAAGGTATTCTGTAACACAGAGAATTTACTTTAAACAAAAAATTATGTTGTACCCAGACCCCTGCCTATATCTCTCTTTATCTTTGTAAAGACAGCAATCACTTAATTCTAGAATTAAGCTATAATACTAGAGTTTCAAAATGAGAGCTTCATTTGCAGCCAGGAACAACACTCAGGTGATGATCACATCTCCATTATTTGATATTATAAATAATAATAATATGAATATTAACATAATGAGAAAGAACTAAACTGTTATGATCAAAAAATAGAAAGCTATTAAATACAGTGGAGATTAGTACAAGTTTGTTTATTAGGAAGGCCTGAAAGCCTCTAATATCATGGTTCTTTACTGACTTACTTCTTGACTCAATTTCTGCCACTGACTGTAGATGCAGCAGTTACTATAACTTACTTTGTTAGATAACTAAACAATTTTTATTCAGGGTCTGTTACGCCTCTGTTCAGCTTCACTATATGATGATTTTGTACATAAAAACTCTCTGCTTGCTACTGGTTCTTTAGCCACCTTTTGATGATCGGTGATTGTCGAGGGCAGCTTGAATCCATGACCCACAGCACCTCTGAATAGGGAATGGGTACTTTCATTGTATCACTGGCAGATTCTTTAGCCATGAAGTTCTAACAAGACTTCACTTGCTAAAAGTGGGAAAAGGTAGTCCTAGCATGTAGATAAATGACGACGCACTAGTAAATTATTCCTTTATTTAAATAGATCATTGATGAAAGTAAGCATTAGTACAGAATATTCATACTGATTATGTAAAATTTATCTATATTAATAATTACCTATATTAATCAGCCTTAATTTGTATTCCTATTGCCCAATACAAGATATCACAGACATGCAATTTAAATATGCGTGTAACTATTGTTTTAGTAAATAACAAGGTGTTTATATAACATAACATAACTTCAGGTCTATATCCCCGAAGAGGTAGGCAGAGGTGTATTACACACCCACAATTCGCCAGTTATGTTTAGGTCCCAATGTAACAGGGGGCGAGCCTATGGCCATCTACCGGGCTCATTACTAAGCAAGCGATAATTAACATTTTTAATACACACATAACTACGAAAAGTCAGAGGTGAGTGCCCGGGGCGACTGGGGATCAAACTCGAGACCTCATCTCAGCAGTCCGTTACGTACGCCACTGGGCTATCACCGCTTTCATATATGTTTATATAACTATGTATAATGTTCATGTATTTGTTACAAGATCTATGATGTTCAGCAATACTTAAATATAATTTGCTTATAAAAAATACCCCAGTTATAGATGTTTGCCATTGAGCATATTGATACCTTAATATGATAAATGTCTTTATTTCCAGTCATATTGTATACAAACTTTATAATTTTATTCAACCATAAAAGGTATTACAAGGTTTGCGTATTAGGTGTCAATATGGTAGTTGGCCACAATAGTACAATTAACGAGTAAAACTATTTAATGGCTAACTTATTATCAGATTTTCAGAAAAATTTACTGCTTCTATACAATATTGGATGGGGTTTAAAAAAGTAATGGCTGCTTTCTGACAACGCAAGACCATATATATTTATCCTTAAAAGATTATTACAACTAAAGTTAGTACTTAGTTACTTAGCATAAAAGGTAAATTTATTTCCTTTGCTTTTTATGTTCTTTATGAGATTTGTGAGATCTCTTAGATTTTCTAGATTTTCTTTTTACTTTCTTTTGCCTGTCATTATTTGAATCACTGCTGCTAGATGATGTTGATGATGATGTAGAACTACTTGTGGATGATGTGCTTGATGATCTGTAATTAATATAAAATTATCAAAAAATAATCAGCTATCATTTTCTTTAAACCTTTCATCCATACTATGGACCAATGTGGATCCATGTGGGAATTAATAACCAAACTATTAAAGCGATGCATGCAAAGTGTAGCATTGTAGATAGCAACCTACTTTGACCAATGGACAACTGAATCTCACTACTCAAAAAACAAATAATATAACTTACTAAGCAATGAAAACCACAAGTATGTAATTGTACATACTTGTGACTTTTTGTATAAAAATTGTGAAAGTTTAACAGGGATGTCCTTTTTCAAAAACTCAAAAATGTGTCATATAGTGTTCGCACCATGTCTTAGTACCATCGATGGACCTTGGTTCGTTCTAATCATGTCTACCTAAATTATGTTTTATCCACTTTGTTTATGTACTGATTGTACTGAAGTACTAAATAATTATTACATTTGCTTATTGGAAGTCTGCGTATCACTATCTACTACATCAATTAATAATAAATCAACACACATTTGTCTACTAATTATATTTACACATACCTTGATCTCTTAACTTTTTTACTCTTCTTCTTATCCTTTGCCTTCTTTATCTTCTCTTGAAGTTTCTGCCTCAGCTCAGCTTCTCTAAGCCTCTGCAGTGGAGTGGCATATTCATCTTCACTGTCACTACTAGTACTGCTGATATCTAATACTATCTCCTTATTTGGATCCACCTAATAAAAGAGGTTTATGTAGTAATATAATACAGATAATATATAAAGTTTTTGGTGAAAATTTAGATTAAATTTAGATCCAAACTTACTTTAGATGACTTATTACAATAACATCTTACTCCAAAATGAAGGATGTATTATAATTTGGTACTTAATTAAACAGAAAATGAAGGACGGCTTCGAAATGAAACATTTATACTATAAAAACCATGGGCAACTGAACAAAAATTTTAAATTACCTTTATAAAGTTTCTACATTGAAACGTAAGGTGCCCAGCATAACCGCACTTTTTGCATGCAGATCTGGGTGCCTCCTTGCCGTATTTATTCACTAGATCAGTATAGTTGGACATTTTGGTAGATGACGTATCTATATTTTAATTTTAATTACTAAATAAACAACGCTATCTAAAAGAAAATAACACAATAATGAAAGGGACTATGAAACGTCAACAACATATACAACAATGCCGTTCCGTTTTATGCACTCAAGGTGACGCGTCGCGCATTAGATTTTATTTTATACAATTTGTAAATAAGCTATTACCAGGTTTTTAGAAGATTACCTATTTAACTTTTAGAGAGCAAGAAATTATTAAATATATAATATCAAATAAAATAAAAAATTACACATAACTTATTTGTTTGCAACCATCTTGCAATACTGTTAACGTGGAACTAAACGTAATCGTCAGAGCGTTCCTTTACAGTCAGTATAATATATATGTAATTATTTTAGTATTTTATTAATGTTAAATATAAATATTTTTATCTTTTCAGCAAATGAAGATAAACAGAGAAAATATTCCTAGAAAAATAAACAAATGAAAGAAATGTTTGGAAATGGCGGAGTTTCTGCCGTTGTGCGACGTGCTTTTCAATGTGATCTCGCTGGCCGGGTACTTTTGTGATGTAGTGTTTGATGTCGTGATGGGCTATGCACTCTTAGAACGAGGATATAAAGGCACGTTTGCAGCAGCTATATCTATTGTAATTACGTCGCTACTTATATCGCAGGTATGAAAATTGTTACAATTGTTCAATTTCCTGAGACTTTACACCGACGATGTTTTATCTTCAGAAAATGATCGAATGGGGTATACCGTATAGAATATAATAAAAATGTTCTTAAGTATAATAGCACTCATAATCACACAAAATAAATATACACAGAATGCTTCCTACAACTAGCGAAAACACACACATTGACACATTTTTAGCAGGATCTCGGTTCATTTCGGTCGCGTCGCCAGTTACGTGTTCCTGCGTTTCGATAATAATTATGTTATTATTATTATTATTTCCAACGGGGACGCCGGTGACCTGGCGGGTGATCAACCTTACCTTAGTGGGTCATTTCACCCATTTCCCCTGATCCTCCCTTTTGGGGAGGATATGGTTACCCGGCAATCACGGCGTTCCGTCGAACCTACCTGTATCCTTGCAAAATCTTACGATCTGGTCCACCATCAGATCCTCCAGGTTTTCTGTGTCCAGTGTATCCAACCCCATTGTCTCCCATCTTATCAGTGAGTCCAAGGGCATTCGGCGAGCAGGTGGAAGCTGGTCTCGTCACCATCCATGCACTCTGGGCATTTGGGGTCGGTTTTCACGCCTATCAGTGTCAGGTGCCTGTTCATTCGGCTGTTTCCTGTTAGCACTTCTATGACGAGCCTCATGCTTACTCTGGAGAGTTTTATCAGCTGGCTCGTTCTTTTTTTGTCTATGCCTTTTATGAATATCTTCGACTGTCTCATGCCTGTCGATGATCTCCATCTCCAGTTGGTCTCTGCTTCAATGCTTCGGCTGATCACTCCCTTGGTTATTTTATGGGCAATTGATAGCCTAGACTCCAGGCCAACCAGGTTTTCATCAGCCCCTTTCCTGGCCAGTTCATCTGCTAGTTCGTTGCCTGTGTTGCCCTCGTGTCCGGGTACCCAGGCAATCGTCACGTCAGCTGTTCTGGATAGCCTTTCCAATAACTTTTTGCACTCTTTGACAACTGCTGATGTTGTCTCTACTAAGTGCCTTCAGTGCTGCCTGGCTGTCGCTGTAGATGGTGACCTTTCCCGTGTTATTTAGGTGGCCTGCCATTTCCGCGCATTCCATGATAGCGAAGATTTCAGCTTGGAAGACACTTGCAAACTTTCCTAGGGGTATTGACCTATTTATCTCTGTACCGTCTGCGCATTTGATGTGTACTCCTGAGCCAGAGAGCTTTGTTGTCTCCTTCCTGGAGCCGTCTGTGTAGCAGATGGTGCCATTGGTGTTCATCTGCCAGTCGTCTCTCGGTCCTATGTGTATTCTATATTTCTTGTCAAAGGTCCTTTCTTTCCTTATCAGATCGTTGTTTGAAAAGATCATTGATAGTCTTTCTTCGTAGTCTTGACTGATCGTGTTTTTCAGTGCTTTTCAGTTTGAACCACTGTTCAATCGCTCTTTTTTTCGTTTCCAAGTCTAAGGGGTTTAGGCCTAGTATGATCTCGAGCGCGGCCGTGGGTGTTGTCCTCATCGCGCCGGTGGTCATCAGGGCCGCCAGTCTTTGAACTTTTTCTAGTTCTTGTTTGTTTCTTCCTACGTTGGCTTTATGCCACCATACTTGGGCGCCATGTAGGATTCTCGGCATGATGATTGCCCTGTAGATCCAGAGTACTGTGGCTGGCTTTATTCCCGAGCTTCTTCCTATTGCACTTTTACATTGCATCATGGCCATTTTCGCCTTCGAGCATGTGTTGCTTATGTGAGTCTTGAAGGTCAGCTTGTTGTCCAGTGTGACTCCCAGATATTTGACTTCCTTCACTACTTCCAAGTCAAGGTTATCTAGTCGTACCGGTTCAGCACTTCCGATTTTCCTTTTGTTGGTGAAAAGAACTAGTTTGTTTTTTTCAGGGTTGAGATTAAGGCCTTTGCTCCTGCACCATCTTAGTGCTTCTTTCAAACCTCTGTTCATGGTGTTGCACATGACACTGAGGACTTTGCCTGTGATTAGGAGCACACCGTCATCAGAGTATACCTGTGTGTATATGTGCATCCTGTTTATCTTGTTAACTAACTCGTCTATTAGCAGGCACCACAATAGTGGCGATAGACATCCACCTTGAGGGAAGCCTCTCCTAGCTATCACCGTACGCTTTGTTCCTGCTATCTCTGCTTGTATCAGTCGGTGTTTTAGCATGTTTTTCACCCATTCTGATATGTCTTTGTCTATGCCTTCGCGATTTAGGGTATTCTCTATTGAGGCCGGGATTGCCTTGTCGAAGGCGCCCTCGACATCGAAGAAGCAGCCCAGTGCATATTCTTTGTTGCTCATGTATCTTTGCACTTTGTTTACCAAGTTATGGAGTGCGGTCTCAGTTGACTTGCCTTCCATGTATGCATGTTGGTTATGGTGAAGTGGAGATCCGCTTTTGACTATTTGTTCTCTAATTATTCTATCTAGTATCTTCTCTAGTATCTTGAGTACGAATGAGGAAAGACTAATACATCTAAAGGCTTTAGCCTCTTGGTACGTAGCCTTGCCAGGTTTAGGTACTTCTCTCCTTCTTCCTTTTGCCGGCGCGTTCTCTCCCTCCTCCTTTTGGATTTGGTGATCCACGCGCCTTCTGCCTGCTGGGAGCTTGTTTCGCCAATGGTCATATTTATGAGGCCGTCTCCGAGAGATTCCGAGATGGATCTCACGTGTCGGCCGGGGTTGTTTTATTAGTTTGCGCTAATGTGCCCCCCCCCCCCAGAATACGAGGGGCTGCCTGTATCACTGAGTGATACAGGGAGGGATTCTCCGGCGTTGCCGGTACCCTCCTGGGGTAGTTTTTCTTTTTCATTTGCGCTACTCATATTGGACGTATCCGGGATTGCCGGATTTGGGTTCAGGTTGGGGGATAGGATGAGTGGGAAGGAGATGCCACGGCCCTGTGCATTACACACCCGCATGCGAGCTGACTCGCGTTGCGTGCAATGCAAAGGCTCGGGCATGAGGATGGGATTTGGGGAGGGTGAGAGGTAGCCCGGCTAGAGGTTTTTGTTATGTCTGTTTCTTAGGGAATCAGACCAATAACAGGCGGCAACCTCGTGAAGGATAACTCTCTAGCCTTGCCCTATCCTAGCGACTTGCGCTCCCCCCAAGACCACACCAAACTCTTCACCGGAAAAGGTGTCGAGAATAGGGGTTCTCCAACCAGACGCACATTCCGCAGGTTGAATCCGCCCCGCCCACTAATAATTATGTTACTATAATATTATTTAGTTGTTGTGTGCATATATTTGAAGCTACTGCGATCTAGAGAAGGTGTTCAAAACAAAATTCGTGCTCCGCTTCGGTAAATTATTTTGAGGGCATGTATGTCTTTAACTCTATGAATTGTTTTTGACTTTTGAGGCTACTACACTTATTAAATTTCAATATAATACTAGAGTAGCATTTATTATTACTACCTATTTATGTATCTCAAGTACCTACTAAGCTTGACTGTGTATTAATTAATCGGCTATCACCGATATCGTAGTCACGTGTAGATCTAATTAAATTTCTCGCGAAATCTTAATAAATGCCTGATATAATATCCCCAGTAAACAGTGGCCAGAGATGGGCCATGCAATGCGTACCTAGACCATCGTCATGTAGGTGTTCACACAATGGTGCATAATGCATTGCTGCGCCACGATTCCTTTGAGGTGAACCAAAAAAAACGACAGCATACCGATTACGCCACTGTATTATACAATGGCGATGGCTTGCCGTGGTTGATAATGGGCCATTGTGTACTATAGGCGCTTTAAAGATACACAACATTGGACTAGAGACATATACCGAAAGAGACCTTCACGAATTCTTGGACTAACTTAAAGAATAGGAGACTTTATGAAAGAAGTAAATACTTTATTTTGTACGTTTAGGTCCTGTCTCTTCGTTGGTACCTCCACGTGTGGTGGGCAGGTGAGGGTCGGAAGGGCCGGCCGCCATGGTTACCGATCATGCTCCACTGCCTACAACTGGGTGTGTTATGGCGGTATGCAAGACTGTTAGTGCCTGTGGAGTTGCGCCGAGTGAAGCATCAAGTGAGGGACTTGTGTAAGTAGCTGTTTTTTAAAGTGAATGCGTATTTAAATATAGTTGTGTAATGTAATGATAACGAAATCGCGTGATACAGTTTGATGTTGTAGCATCATATTTAGCCACTTCTCGATACCTAAGGGATCAAAGAAAGGACGGTGGGAGTTGGGAACTCCACCGTTACGTACCTACACGTACCTATTTACGGCAAACCCAGCCGTGTCCAGGAAAGACACACCGCACTGTCCGGAGCTATCGATTGTGTGCCATCCGCTATGTTGAGCGTGACCCCAAGTGGGCGTCCGTCGTGAGCACCCGTGGCGAGCTAAGTTGCAAACAAATCGTTTCACCTGCATAACGCTGCGTTAAGTGTGTATTTGCCTGAATCAATATGGTGCTGGGCGCCCGCGTCGTCTTCCCAACGCAGCATGTTTCTATGTGACGTGATTAGTCAGAAAAAGTCACTCGGTATATGATTCCCAGGCATGCTGAGGTTAGTTCACGCATTCTGCGAAGCTGCGCCAATGTTGCTGCTGCAGCTGCACATTTTGTTCAAAGACGCCAGTCGAGAACAGATCAACGAGCTTGGCGTCACACCCGAGCCAAACATCGATGAGCCATCAGGTATGTGCCTCGCATCTCACTTGTAAATTGACACCAATATATTATATTCATAGTAATATATAGTAGTAAGTATTTATTTATTTCTCAGATTCAGAAACTGGAAAAAATAGTCTACATATATCTTTTCACTCACATCAGTCAGGGGTATGGATATATGTGGCCCTACCAACACCTTGGGCGAAAAGCCTATCTCACCTGCAAACCGGTACACTGTTGATAGACTGAATAGGCCCTGGCGCAGGCTTCCCCTCGGAGTTGGGGTCGTACGGCAGTCGTCCCCCCCCCGAACACCTTAGTGGGGTTCCATACAACCTAAATTTGTAACTATGTAATTATACACATCATAATCTTCAATTCTACTTTTTTTCAGCAAACAAGGCGTTCGCGGAATTAAATGTGATATCAGCTTCGCTGTCCCTATTCTCCGTGTGCTGGGCGCTCGCCAGCTTCAGTAAGAACGTGCGGCTGCAGAACGTGCACCGACTCGTCCTCACGTGGCTCGGCGTCATATTCCAGGTAATCACTAAATATAATGTACTGGTTGGTTCCGCCTTATAATCAAGTCACGTTGGTTACCTTATCAGCTGTATTAGATGGGGACACTGAGTTTCTCACACCCGAATGGGTCATTTCAAAGCTGTAGATTGCCCAGGGTCAGCCAGGGTGCGAGAGAATAGCCTTATTGGGCCACCTTACAACCCCGCTGGCCGACAGGGGATATCCGTGTGGATTTCCGTACGACAAAAAATGACACAGTATAGGCAGAGACAAATCTAAAACATCGATCCACCCTTTTTCGAGTTAGAAAGAGTGCCACTAACCCGACTTTGTTTTATGTAGGTATAGGGCTATGATGATGATGATGTTTATTTTTTATGTGCGGAAATCCCCTCTGATACCCCTCGCCGGCTAACGGGGGCGGTTATGTCGGGCTTGAATCGAATAAAACCGCACGCCGCGCCGTCTCGGGTCTGCAGACGCCGGGGTATAAGGATGCCCATAAAGGGCTTAGGTAGGTGCCTCGGAGAGCACATTAAGCCGTCGGTCCCGGTTGCCATACGAACATCTGTGACATTCGTTACGGGTAGAGCCCTAAAAAATTCGACATAACTACAGAATTTCGATATCGCCATGAGTTGTGGAAGTCTGATGCCACTCGCTTTCGCAGCGAACTTTGGAAAAAGGCTCAACAGAGGATGATAACTCTCTATTCGTATTCAAGAACCTATAGTAAAAGCTACGAGTACATTTAGTTTGAATCAAGTTAACGGTGTGTAATATCTTTCAGGATGTTGTATTATAGAATCCTGAAAGTAGTACCTTTTTATCGTGCGGAAATCCCTTCGGATACCCCCCCGCCGGCCAGCGGGGGCGGTTATGTCGGGCTTGCACCGACTAAAACCGCACGCCGTCTCGGGTCTTCAGACGCCGGGGTGTAAGGTTACCCATAGAGCATATCCCTCGCACCCCGGCTGACCCTGGGCCATCTCACCACTAACAGCATCGCTCATCCTGTCTCCTCTGAAAGCAGAGGAGTACGGAGAGCGATGTGTTCCCGCCACGTTGGGTATTGGCCGACGATCAATGCCAACCCTATGAAGGGGTGAAGGGGAAGCCATTGACCGCTGCCCAGGGTGTACCGGCCGCTCCGATTCCGTTCCCCCCGGACTGCAGCGGGATCGGAATCGGAGCGACACTCGAGGAGGTTACCCAACACACACCCCCTTACCTAATATACACACGTTTGTATTATTTTAAAATTCATGCAAAGTAAACTTATCACAGGCTGGTCTATGCGACCAAAGAGTTAAGAAAAAATAAACCTGCACAACTCATATATGTTTGGGCGCCGTACATATCGGAACGAAACTTTTGAAAAGTTTGAAAAGAAATATATTTTATTTGACCACCCAACGGGAGAGAAGCTGTTCGTAATACGATTTGGATGGCGGCATGAAACAAAATCGGAGTGTGTAGGTACGGCCTTACAGGGGTGTGTGTTGGGTAACCTCCTCGAGTGTCGCTCCGATTCCGATCCCGCTGCAGTCCGGGGGGAACGGAATCGGAGCGGCCGGTACACCCTGGGCGGCGGTCAATGGCTTCCCCTTCACCCCTTCATAGGGTTGGCATTGATCGTCGGCCAATACCCAACGTGGCGGGAACACATCGCTCTCCGTACTCCTCTGCTTTCAGAGGAGACAGGATGAGCGATGCTGTTAGTGGTGAGATGGCCCAGGGTCAGCCGGGGTGCGAGGGATATGCTCTATGGGTAACCTTACACCCCGGCGTCTGAAGACCCGAGACGGCGTGCGGTTTTGGTCGGTGCAAGCCCGACATAACCGCCCCCGCTGCCCGGCGGGGGGGTATCCGAAGGGATTTCCGCACGATAAAAAAAAAAAAAAAAAAAAGGTACGGCCTTATTTGTAAGGCTCTTCTTAAAAATTAACAGTATTATGACTAATAAGGCAATAACTATCTGTTCTGTGCAGTTCCTGTGGCGCCTAGGCACGATATCAGCACGGATCTGCGCACTCACCGTGTACGCTCTAGTCTACGAGTATTGGGTTTTCTTAGTTATAGGTAAGTCTTACATTGTATTATAGGCTTGTAAAGACAGAAGCAGATGGCAGGCTATTGTCTCTATCTACCCCGGAGGAAAATGTATGTATGTGAAAGAGTGCTTTTCTCTCGCCAGACCGGAGGAGTGCCAGCCTGTCAATTAGTATCGACTTAGAGTAGCAGGATTTGTAAAACACCACCTTTCCTTCTTCCTTTCTCGTCTTTATCCTCTCCCTTCCTCTCTGCAGGTTGATCTTACTGCTGCGCTTGTTACATCTCTGGTGTTGCAAACCTCTCATTGGCCACGTTTACCATCAGGTGGGTAATATGCTTGTTGTTTGGCAGTCAAATCGATAAGAACGGCAGGACAAGAAGAAAAATATTTTTTTGTAACAGGATGTGAAGTCATTAGTTACTAGAGGTGATGAGGATTCCATTTCCTCTTAGTGCGGAAGTTCCTCAAACATTACCGCTTCCCCAAAAACGAAAGTTAAAAAAATCCTCGTGCGGTTTCGCTTCCTTTTCAAGAGGAATTTATCATCACGCATTTGAGATGTACATATTCAAGTCACTTGTGAGCGTGTAACTATACTCGTAGCAACGCCGGTGCCGCCCGCAACTCCCGCCACCCATGTTCTTCCCTGCTTATTCCCAACAACAATTTGTATATCCTACTTCCTACTAATATTTTAAACGCGAAAATTTGTGTATATGGATGTTGGTTACTCTTTCAAGCAAAAACGGCTGAACAGATCTGGCTGAAATTTGGAACAGGGATAGATTATAGTCTAGAATAAAACATGGGCATTTTTATCCCTGGAATAGGGTCCCATGGGAATCGTGAACGGGACCATGAGTCCACTCCGGCTAAGCTGCGGACAAAAGCTAGTATAAAAATAAATTCGTATTTCCCTTAGTCACAGCATCACGCGTGAAATGCTAGACCGATTTTGCTAATCCTTTATTTGTTTTGTTTATTATTATCAGGAGATTGTCCTAATGAATGAAAATTTTGGAAAATCTACGGGTATAGTCTGCACTCGGGTGACACCGGGTTGAACAGCTAGTTATAATTAAATGAATGATTAAAAAATAAAAACCCTACTGCTGAAAAGGTCGATACAAGTTCGGTAGACCCGGGACCCATTAATTTTATTTCGGGTTATGATTTACAAATGGGTCCCAATTTGAACGAATATGTATGCAATTTAGAGTTACTACACGTTACGTTTTGTATTTAGAATTTATAAATAACATTTAATATAATTTAGAAACGTTATAAGGCGTATCTTATATATATAAGGCGTATTTTTAGGGTTCCGTATCTCAAAAGGAAAAAACGGAACCCGTATAATATCACTTCGATGTCCGCACGTCTGTCTGTCAAAACCGTTTTCTCGGGAATGCATAGAGGCATCAGGTTAAATTTCATACCAAATACTCAGTCAGTACGCCTTGAAACTGTGAAAAAATCAAACTTCTAGATCAATACAATCAAATGATACAACCGTTTATGTAGCAAATTTCACTAAATTGCCCTTGGCATCAAAAACTATAGGGTACTTCCCGTTGAACTAGAATCATGAAATTTGGCATGAAGCAAGGTTTTATAGCTCAAATTATGGTAAAAATCCGAAAACAGTAAACATGCAGTTACCCACATCACAAAAAAAAATATCTTTATGTCTGTCTGTCTAAACCATTTTCTCAGGAAAGCGTGGAGTTGAAATTATTATGAAATACTCAGGTCTGAAACATCTTGAAACTGCAAAAATCTAGCTTCTACGTCATAGCAATCAAAAGATAATAATTACGCAGCAAGAAATCCTATAATGCGATTGCAGCGCCACGTGACTCAGCCGCGAAATTTTTGTTGCGCAAAAATTTTAATATTACGATATTTCAGATGACATTCAATGAAATTGTGTGATGTAAAAGGTAATCATTATGTATATGAAATGTTTAAAGTGACTAACATATTTATTTTGATGAAGATGGACAGTGTATTCTAGTAAATAGCTTCTCAATTACTAGGTACATAAAATGTTATAATTTTTTTAGCAGTTAATATGGCAATAACTTAAAGATTGATTCCCGTTGAACTAGAATCATGATATTTTGCAGAAAGAAAAAGTCTTATGGCATAAGTATAGGGCCAAAACCGTAAATATATAAAGCCATGTCACAAAAAAAGTATGTCTGTCAAGACTAGAAGCTCTACCGCAACGTTAAGTTCGCCCCTCAATCCAGTTTTGTACGGAACCCTCAGTGTGTGAGTCCAACTCGCACTTGACCGGTTTTTTTAGATACGTATAAGGTTCCACGAAAAAAAATCCAGATCTCAGAACTCCACGCGAAAGAAGTCGCGGATACAGTTAGTGGACAATATGGACATAGCCTATAAGTTATATTATTTAAAGGCTGAGTTAAATAACTCATATAAACCGAAACGAAGCGAGGGATATTGTTGATGTAGGTATATCTAGTTGGTGGACTAAGTCTAGATTATCAAATTTGTACGGCTCAGGTTTCTCCTTTTAAAATCTACACAAAAATTACAGACGTTCGGTATTATTTTAACTGTTACATTTAAATGACATTTCGGCATTTTAGGTAGATTTCGATGAAATCAATCTACCTACCTATTGGTTTCTTGACTACTGTCGAAATGTTAAACGTTATGACCCCCTGAGTCCGAAATGACCACTGGTCAAAAAGTATATATATATATATGTCGGAGAACGGGGAATCTCATCGACATTGTCTGCAGGTCTAGTGGGCGTCATTGTGGGTAAATGCGAGCACAAACACTATTTACTATCCCGAACAATTTATTATTTTATTATAATTAATAAAATGACAAATAACACTTGATAATTATATTTGAGCAGCGGGTTCGTGGCGCCGATCTTTCTTTAACACCTACTCCACTCAAAATGATCTGCCTCCGTCAAACGTTCTGTCTCCAGTGCCACCTCGCACGCTATTTATAAAGATGGCGCCTCGACCCCACTCGAGGCTACCCTCTACTCATAACACGTGTTACAAATTTAAATGAAAAGGATTGACACAATATTAAAATGTGATAAATCAATTTAAAATAAATCATGATTTAACATAGTTGTTTGGTAATTAACTGTAAATAAATTAGTTTCTATAGAAATCAACTTCAAAACTAAATAAGCAAGATTTTACACAATATAAGAATATGATAAATCATATTAAATTAAATTACGATTAAATTAACATCGAAGAGTTTTTCTAATTGATATTACATTATATTCTTCAACCAATAATCAACTTAAGTCCGAGTGCCTCCACCGACACGGCCGTCCTGACATTTCACGCGTCCTCGTGTGATGTTGAAGGGCAAGTATTATCATCTGTAAAAAAAAAAGAACGAAAAGGAAGATTTTGGGATGAAATAGTTCGGTCACGTATGGACATGTTCGTTATGCAATAACCTGGATTTTATGATTAAAAAATATAAGCTACTTGTAAGAAACAGCCACCTCTTTGTTCAGACGAACCATTATTCACACTTGTCTAGAAGCCACCTCGCTTTTTAGACAACTAATATCAACACCGGTCAAATAGCCACCTCGCTTTTTGAACAACATACATACACACCGTCTAAATAGCCACCTCGCTTTTTAGACAACTTATACCAACATCGTCCAAATAGCCACCTGGCTTCTTGAACAACTTACATACACACCGTCTAAATAGCCACCTCGCTTTTTAGACAACTTATACCAACACCGTCCAAATAGCCACCTCGCTTTTTGAACAACTTACATACACACCGTCTAAATAGCCACCTCGCTTTTTAGACAACTTATACCAACACCGTCTAAATAGCCACCTCGCTTTTTAGACAACTTATACCAACATCGTCTAAATAACCACCTCGCTTTTTTAGACAACTTATATCAAACATCAACGTTTTATGTTCATCATATACTTCTACTTTGGTACACAAATATACTCCACAAATAAATCTTACCGTCATGATCATCTGATAAACATGGATCCAGCTCAGTAGGAACATAGGATTGAGGGAGTGGGCGTAAGTGGTCTCTCGAGTATTTGTAAATACGGTTAGAATTCAAACTCTTGAGATGATACCTGTCACCATCTAACATTTCAATGACTTTATAAGGGCCTTTGTACTTAGCATCCAATTTGGTTTGATTCCGTTCGTGATTTTCAATTAAAACATAATCTCCCACAGATAATGAGGTTACTTTGGCCTTGTTCTTATCAAACCGTGCTTTATCAAGACTGGCGCTACTTTTTATTAATTTATCAGCTTGTTCTCTAATTTCGTCTACATTAACCTCAATCTCATGATCGTCTACCGTTAACAAATTTAGGGGCCTAGCTACTCTACCTATTAACAACTCTAGCGGACTTGCTTTAGTTACTCTATGAATTGTGCTATTTATAGATAGCTGAACGTCGTCTAGTGCCTCTTGCCAGGTCCTATTTAGGCTAACCTCTACAGCATTTAACATATTTTTAAGAGTACTCATTATCCGCTCTACTTGACCATTAGCGCGACATGAACCAGTTGCTATTAGATGCAGTTTGATATTATGACTCGTACAAAAATCTATAAAGTCTTTATTAGCGAAACATCTTCCTTGGTCTGCTATTATACGCACTGGCATCCCAAAAAGTGATACAGTGGCTTTAAGAGCCTTAATTGCACTCTCAGAATTAATCCTCGAGGAATGTCTAAGTAAGACATATTTCGTGAAGGCATCTATAAGTACAAAAACGTATTCTTATAGATCACTTTTGGCACTGAGCTTTCCGGTAGCATCTATGTGAATTGTATGCCAAGGGATGCTAACTTTTGGAATGGGGTGCAACTCTATTTGTTGTTTACCACTATTTGATTTAGCTACTTGACATGTTATACAATTTTCGAAGAACTTCCTAACATATTTCGGCATATTGGGGAACCAATAATGTTGATATGCCTTTTCTAGAGTTTTTTCCCATCCCAAGTGGACAATGGATTCGTGAATATGATTTATTATCGACCAACGAATAGCCCTAGGCACAATCGGTAACCAAATATTACGGTTATTTCTTTGAATTTTCCTATAAAGCACACTTGATCGTAACTCGTAAATTCGACAACTTTCTAAATCAAGATCATCATTTTCGATTTTATGAATAATTTGATTGCACTCAGGGTCTTGTCGCTGTTCGGCTTGCAGCCAGTTCGAAGATAATTCGGCTATATTAACGCGTTTTTCCTCTACACGATTGACTTTGTCTGAACTGTGACTATTCCCAATAGTATTTTTGGTGTCAAATAGATGATTTCTCGAAAAGAAGTCAACATGAGCCATTCGCTTGCCTTCCCTGTACTGGATATCAAAATCAAAAGCTTGAAGGAAAGCCCACCACCGGTGTACTCTTGGGGTTAAATCTACTTTAGCTCTAGACACTTCTAAAGAATTGCAGTCGGTAACAACTGTGAAAGTTCTGCCGTGCAAATAATGTCTAAAATGTTTCACTGAATTTACAACCGCCAGAGTTTCTAATTCATAGGAGTGATATCGAGACTCTGCGTCAGTAGTTCGTTTACTGTAGTACTCTATGGGATGTAATTTGGCTTCAGATCTTTGGAAAAGAATCGCACCATAACCTTCACTACTAGCGTCTGTATGTAACTCTATAGGTAATTTTGAGTCAAAAAGCATTAGAACTGGGGATGACGTTAATATTGAGATTATGTCCTGTCTAATTGTTTCGTATTCAGCAGTGCAAACTATTTTAGAGTTATTGTTAGCCAACAGACGGTAGAGTGGAGCCATTTTAAGATAAAAGTTATTGATGAACTGTCTAAAATAAGATGCTATACCTAAAAATTGCCTCAGCTGTGTGATAGTTTGTGGGGGTCGAGAATTGGTTAAGGCGGTCACCTTACGAGGATTGGGTCTAATTTCGCCTTCCGATATTTCGTAACCCAAAAACTGCACTTGTTTTTTAAGAAACGCACACTTTTTTAAATTTAAAGAAAATCCGGCACTACTTAGGGTTTCCAATACCGTACGTAGCCTTTCTAAACCTTGCTTTACGTGAGTCGCGGGTATAATTAAATCATCCATGTAAACTATGGCATAAGAATGTGCTAGGTCTCCAAGAGCGGTATTAATAGCCCTCTGATACACAGCTGGAGCATTGCGAAGACCAAAAGGCATCGTAACAAATTCATAGTGAGCGTCCGGGGTGATAAAGTCGGTTTTTTCCATCGAATTAGACTCAACATTTATAGGAATTTGGTGAAATCCACTAGCCATATCAAGACAGGAGTAGAGACTCGCACCTGCTAACCTTTGAACTTGGTCACATATTAGGGGTAGGGGATAGCGATCAGGAATGGTATTGGAATTTAATTCTCGAAAGTCTACGCACATTCGATCTGTACCATCTCGTTTTTTTTATTAACAATATCGGACTAGAAAAGGGGGACTTACTAGGTCTAATAACTCCGGCAGACAATAATTCACTACACTTATTGCGTACTATTAATCGTTCTTCGACGCTTAGATGATAAGGCCGCCGTTGCACGGTTGTAGAGGCATCTATAAGTTTTATTTCCAGTTCACCCGGCTTTACCCTAGTAGGGGTACCTTCAACAAAAAAGTCCCTAAAATTGCAAAGAAGTTCAACTAGTTGTGATTTAAATTCATCTGGCACGTCGGTGTCCACCTTATTAAAGTCAGCTGTGGCGTTACGTGTATCACAAGTATTAATAAGCGAAGAGTTTTTAATTATAGTTAGTTTATCACTAGAAATATGTACGGTAAATCCTAAGGCCAATAAATCGCGCCCTATCAGAATATCATTGCTCAGAAAATCATCAGGAATTACGTAAAATAAAATTTGTACGTCATGACTACAAACAGTAACATTACATAAAACTTGCACATTACACGGCACGCTTGATTTTCCCACCCCCGTAAGTGTAACAATTGCATGTTGTAATTCTCCCACAAGTTTACGTGAAATACTTTCTTTAACCGGGGAACAATCAGCACCAGAATCAAAACAAAATGAATACTGCTCACCATTGAGTGATAAGCCCGGTGATTGGCTCCATAGTATATAGGCTTATCCAGGTGCAGGGGGCTCCGCCTGGATGGACCATCTTTCCCCCATACTCGTGGGATTTGACATGGAAAATTGTAACTCAAATAAAAACAAACCGGACGATTTTAGAAACGACGACCAAGGCGCGCACAATGGTATCCGAGAGGAAGGAGCGGAGGTAGCTGGGGGTGAAGAGGAGGCGAGGCGGCGGCCTCACCCGCGGTCGGTTAAGGCTGTCTTCACCAGACCCGCTACTCCGCTACCTGTAGGCGGGGAAACGGACGCAGACGTTGCGTCTGCGGCGTCAACGGCGGGTACTGACAACGAGTCAGTATCCAGCCGAATGGAGACCGAGGAGGGTCTCCGACGTAAGCGGCCTCGCTCGGGTGGACCGTCCCTTGACTGGAGCAGAAGCTCCGGGCAACGGACGGTCTCCTCGAGCGAGGACGATAGGCCGGCCAAAAAATTGGCCACCGCGGCGGCCAGAACGTCGAAGCAGCCGATTCACGTCCCTCCACTACCCAGTGGCAGGGACCAAGGCGTCCACGCGGCGAGGGAACTCCTCGCAGCACTTGCCCGCATAACGGACACCTTAAAAGGGTCCAAAAATGTGTCGGGCAAGAAGAAGACGGTGGCGGAAAACGTCGCCGTCGCCAGGACGGCGCTGGAGGAGGTACTTGGTAGGAGCGTCTCCGAGGAGGAGGCGAAGCTCAGGGCCCGGGTCACAAGCCTGGAAGCTGAGCTCGCCAACTCCTTGGAGCAACAGCGGGTCCTCCGGGAGGAGGTCAGTCAACTGACCCAGATGATCAGGGGATCCCCGGAGGCCCAAAAGGCCCCAAGAGCCCAGGAGGTGGTGGACCACCCTAGGGCTCTTGCGCCGTCAGGGGGGGCGCCTACGTCGGCGCCAAAGCCGGCGCCAAAGTCGGCACCTAAGTCGGCGCCGAAAACAGCGCCTAGGCCGGCGCCCAATCCGCCGCCTGAGCCTGCGCCTAGTGTGGTGCAGCTCTTGGCGGCCATCGAGAGGCGACTCGGCGTTTTGGAGGACCGGGCTTACCGTCCCCCTCTGGCACGGACGGCGTCTTTCGCGGCTGCTGTCAGTGGTAAGCCCGGCCCCGCCGCCCCAGTGGCCCCAACGCCACAAGGGAAGGGGAAGAATCGCGGCACCCCCGCCCCCGCCTTAACCGCCGCTCCCGCTGCACCCGAGCGTTCCTCCAGAGGGGAGGAATGGGTGGTAGCGGGAGCCGCCAAAAAGGCGAAGAAAGCCGCCAAAAAGGCGGCTAAGAAGGCGGCAAAAGCCGCTGCGGCGAAGGCGCCGAAGAGGCTCCGCGCCCCACGTTCCACTGCCGTCGTCCTGACGGTGACGACGGAGGGTGTGGAGAAGGGCGTGGGGTACGCCCAGGTCCTGAGGCAGGTGAAAGCCTCAGTGGACCTCAAGGCCCTCGAGATTGAGGGGGGGCTCCGGTGCAAAACAACTCGCACCGGAGCTCGCCTCCTCGAGGTCTCCGGCGCCACCAGCGGCCCCAAAGCCGACGCCCTAGCGGCCAAGCTGAGGGAGTCGCTGGATTCCGAAGCCGTCCGCGTCACCAGACCCAACAAATGCGCAGGTTTGCGCATTTCGGGTCTGGATGACGCGGCCACGACGGAGGAAGTCATCTCCGCCGTCGTGGAGGCGGGCGGCTGCCCCCGTGATCAGGTGAGAGCTGGAGAAATCCGCTTCAGCTCCACCGGTCACGGCACGGCAGTCGTCAACTGCCCCGTCGCAGCGGCGCAGAAAATTGCGGACGAACGGAGCCTCCTCGTTGGGGGCTTCCTAAAGGCGCGGGTGCAACTCCTGCAGCCCCGCGAGACCAGGTGCTTCAGGTGCCTGGCCGTGGGGCATGTGGGAGTGCAGTGCACAGCGGGAGACACCGTGGGGGATCGGTGCTTCCGCTGCAGTCAGCCCGGGCACAAGGCCAGTGCTTGTGCTGCTCCGCCACGCTGCTACAAATGCGTAGCGGAGGGCAAAGCGGCGGAGCACCGGGCGGACAGCAGAACCTGCACCGCCTCGAGGCCCAAGCCCCGTTCGTCCGCAACGGGTAGCGGGGGTGCCGCTCAAGAGCGGCCACATTCGCGGCGGGATGCGGAGATGGACGTCCATTAATGGACACACCAATCCGCATCCTGCAGGCGAACATAAACCACTGCACCGGTGCTCAGGATCTTCTGTACCAGAGCATCGTGGAGTGGTCTATCAATGTGGTCGTGGTCGCTGAGCCGTACTGGGTCCACCCCGGAAGCCCGGTGGACCTGGACGGCGTAGCGACCGTCTTCGGGGGGTCCGCCACGGACACCTCGCGCCTTGCACTCATTGCAAGGTGCAGAGGCTGTGTCGCGGCGGACTATGAGGGCTTGGCTGTCGTGGCCGTCTACTTCTCGCCAAGCCTTGACCAGTACGAGCTTGAGCTAAGGCTCGCTGAACTGGACATTGTTCTCGCTGCGTGCCGTCCAGAGGTCCTCAACCGGGGGAGTGTCGCCACCTGGGAGCGGCGGGGGCTCAGTTCGGTCGTGGATGTTGCATTCGCGACCCCTGCTCTCTCCCGCCGCGTCCAGGGTTGGCGCGTGGTGGAGGAGGAGGAGACGGATTCCGACCATAAGTATATTCGGTTCAACGTCTCCCCTCCAACTAACCTGCCGCCGACAATCGCGAATCCCCCGGATCCACGTTGGGCGCTCAGACGCCTGGATCGGGAGGCTCTCCTGGAGGCATCAATAGTGCAGGCCTGGATCCCGTCACTGGCCAGGCCTGCCGATGTCGACGCAGAGGCGGAATGGTTCAGGAGAGCCATGTCGCATATCTGTGATGCGGCGATGCCTAGGGTTAAGCCCGGCCCGGCAAAGAAACAGGTGTACTGGTGGTCAGCGGAGCTCGCACAGCTGCGAGCAGCGTGCGTGACCGCTCGCCGCCAGTACACCAGGTTTCGCCGGAGGCGTCGCCGCCCAGACGATGCGGCAGCCCGAGAGGCGGAGCTGTATGAGGCGTACAAGGGGGCCAAGAGGACCCTCCAGGAAGCCATAAAGCAGGCCAAACGGCGGGCCCGCGAAGAGCTGCTGGAGTCTCTGGAGCAGAACCCATGGGGGCGTCCTTACCTTGCGGTCAGGGGCAAAATCCGCCCAAGGGCGCCCCTACTGACCCAGAGCCTCCAGCCGGAGCGGCTGGAGGGGATACTGGGCTCCTTGTTCCCTGCGAGAGCGGAGGAGCATGTCCCTCCGCGTATGGCTCCGCCTCAGGCGCCTGACGCTGATAATAGCGAGAGCGATGTGCCCGAAGTCAGGGAGAGTGAACTGGGGGTAGCAGTGCTCCGGCTTAAAGCCCGGAAATGCACTGCCCCCAGACCCGACGGCATTCCAGGCCGAGCATGGGTCCTGGCCCTGGAGGAACTAGGGCCTCGACTGGTGGCGCTCTTTAGCGCATGCCTCGAAAGGGGCCAATTTCCAAAGGCTTGGAAGACGGGGAAACTGGTCCTTATCCGGAAGGCGGGGCGGCCGGCGGACCAGCCATCCGGTTACCGGCCGATCGTGTTGCTCGACGAGGTGTGCAAGCTCTTTGAGCGGATTATTGCAGAGCTCCTCGTCGAGCATCTCACGAACGTGGGGCCAGATCTGGCGGACAACCAGTTCGGTTTCCGCCGGGGGCGCTCCACCGTGGAAGCGATCATGCGCGTTAGGCGCCTGGCGGAGGAAGTAGTCTCGCGGGGTGGGGTGGTGGTGGCGGTGTCTCTTGACATCGCCAACGCCTTCAACACCCTACCCTGGAGCTGCGTTAGGGAGGCGCTCGCGTATCACGGAGTGCCTCCTTACCTCCACCGCATTGTCGAGGCATACCTATCCGAGAGGGCCATAGTTTACCCGAGCTGGCTAGGGCCAGGGCGGCGAGAAGTGTCGTGCGGTGTTCCGCAGGGGTCGGTCCTAGGGCCACTCCTGTGGAACATCGGATACGACTGGGTGCTGCGCGGTACGTTGCTCGAGGGTGTCAGCATAGTGTGCTATGCTGACGACACCCTCGTTATGGCGCGGGGAGCAACGTACCGAAGCGCGGCACTGAAGGCCACGGCAGGGGTTGCTCAAGTCGTGGGTCGAATACGGCGGCTGGGACTTGAGGTGGCTCTCCATAAATCCGAGGCTATGTGTTTTCACGGGCCTCGGAGGGGGCCACCTGCGGGAACCGGCATAACCGTAGGGGGCGTAAGCATCGGCATCGAGCCCACGATGAAGTACCTTGGGCTCGTACTCGATAGCCGATGGGACTTCGGACCTCATCTCCGAAGTCTGGTCCCGAAACTGAGGGGGGCTGCGGCCGCGCTATCGCGGCTGATGCCCAACGTTAAGGGACCCAACGCCCCCACTAGGAGACTGTACCTGGGGATCGTGCGAAGCATGGCCCTATACGGGGCCCCCGTATGGGCGGAGACTCTGGCGGCCCGCAACGTGGCTGTTCTTAACAGCCCGTTAAAGGCGATGGCCGTCAGAGTCATCAGGGGGTATCGCACGATCTCCGTCGAGGCAGCATGTCTCCTAGCTGGGACCCCTCCATGGGACCTGGAAGCGAGAGCCCTTGCGCTGCTGTACCAGTGGCGCAAGGAGGCGCTGGAGCGGGGCCATAGGCCGGAGCCCCGAGAAATCAGGGCTCAGCGGTCCCTGCTCCGCCAGGAACTCATGGAGACATGGAGGGTGCGACTTGAGCACCCAAGGTGGGGGGAATCCACCATTGCGGCGGTGAGACCGATCATGAAGGAGTGGTTGGAGAGGGACCATGGGGACCTCTCCTACCGGATGTGCCAGATGGTTACCGGACACGGGTGTTTCGGTAAGTATCTGTGGCGCATCCACCGGGAGACAACGCCGCAGTGCCAGCACTGCGAGGATCCTAGCGAAGACACGGCGCTCCACACGTTGGTGGAGTGCCCTGCGTGGGCGAGTCAACGCCGGGATCTCGTTGCGGTCCTGGGCGTGGACGTTCTCTCGTTGGAGACCATGGTGAGGGCCGTGGTCTCCGACGGGAGCAAGTGGCACGCCGCCGCCTCTTTCTGCGAGCAGGTAATGCGCGCGAAAGACACGGCGGAGAGGGAGCGGGAAAGAACCCTGCCCCCCGAGTTTCGCAGTCTGCGGCGAGGACGCCACAGACTCATCTACGCCCGGGACTACCGACCTCCATGATCGGGGCCTGAGGACGGCAGTTGGCCGACTCGCCGTCCTTACAGAAGCAGGCCGTGGCGGAGGCGTGTCGTGTGTGCCCTACACACGCCTGCCAACTCACCGAAGCGGGATAAAACCCGACCCCACCAGGCGAGGCCGCGGTGGCGGCCAAAGTCCGCCGGCAACCCTGGGGTTATCCTTTCGAGGGCTTACCCGGGGTGCCCGGTAACGGACACTTGGGGAGGACACCGTGCGGTTTTAGTCGAGACACGACATAACCACCCCCGCTGGCTAGCGGGGGGGTATCCGAAGGGATTTCCGCACGTAAAAAAAAAAAAAAAAAAAAAAAAAGCCCGGTGATTGGTCTCACACCGCATATGTCCACTCGTTTCACTGCGCTGGATGTAGGGGTAGGCTGCGTACTGCTGCCTGCAACTGGCCACGTCTTCGAGCACCGTGATGCTACGTGTCCTTCAGCACCACACTTGTAACATGTCACCGGGGTCTTTGTCATAGTTGCGGCCGTGATGGGGCGCTCGGAGCTCTGAGTTGGTTGCTGCTTGTCTGCATGAGGGCGGCTGGAACATTCATAAGACTTATGTCCAAATTTTCCACAAGCATAACATTTTATAGAAGTAAAACAGAGCCTTGGACGTTTATTATCCTACCCAACATTCGTAAGTGCCTTTGAAGACTCTGAATAACCCGGCTTACGAAATGAAAATGACATAAGTTCCCGTTGCATTTTGCTGCGGGTAGTTATCTCTTCAGAAAAGATGTTGCTTTGTAAACGTGGTTCGATTTGCCCCATGTGAGCAAGTATTAATGACACCACCATTTGTTCTTTCTCTAAATTACCCCATCGTGACATAAGCAAAGTAAACAAACGGCTTGCATATGCAGCAAGACATTCACCATCTTGTGGCTTACCATTAAACATTTTTAAAACCGTTGCTGCACATGTTTCTGACGTATCGAAACGAGAAAGAAAAATTTCTTTAAATTCTACCCACTTCATATTAGGAAAAGCAATTTGGGAAAACCATGAAGCGGCTGAACCCTTCATGGCCTTACTGAGTATTAGAATAAGTTTACTTCCCTGTATATCATGATCCGACAAGCAGATATCAGCCGTTGCTAACCAAGCTCGAGCGTCAGTGTCTTCACTTTCTGGTTGAAATTTGGGTAACGTAATATTTTTGTCTTCGGTAGCCAGCGGTTTACGTAGTACCTCCACGAGCAGTCGCATGCTCTCTTGTTGCGCCTCGAATAAAGCGCGCCAACCATCTTGCCCGTCAATTGGATTGTCCTCGTTTTGTGCTTGCACTGATCCCACTTCTGATGTCGTAGAACGGGGAATCTCATCGACATTGTCTGCAGGTCTAGTGGGCGTCATTGTGGGTAAATGCGAGCACAAACACTATTCACTATCCCGAACAATTTATTATTTTATTATAATTAATAAAATGACAAATAACACTTGATAATTATATTTGAGCAGCGGGTTCGTGGCGCCGATCTTTCTTTAACACCTACTCCACTCAAAATGATCTGCCTCCGTCAAACGTTCTGTCTCCAGTGCCACCTCGCACGCTATTTATAAAGATGGCGCCTCGACCCCACTCGAGGCTACCCTCTACTCATAACACGTGTTACAAATTTAAATGAAAAGGATTGAGACAATATTAAAGTGTGATAAATCAATTTAAAATAAGTCATGATTTAACATAGTTGTTTAGTAATTAACTGTCAATAAATTAGTTTCTATAGAAATCAACTTCAAAACTAAATAAGCAAGATTTTACACAATATAAGAATATGATAAATCATATTAAATTAAATTACGATTAAATTAACATTGAAGAGTTTTTCTAATTGATATCACATTATATTCTTCAACCAACAATCAACTTGAGTCCGAGTGCCTCCACCGACATATTTATATATATATGTATGTATGGTTCTACTTCCCAAGTCTAAAATTGCTATTCTAAAATAGTTTTAACTCTAAAATAAATGTCTGAAAAGTTTTTCGCTAAAAGTTACCGTTTTCGAGAAAAAAACATTAAACTGTTTAAAGTCCGTAGTTCTCTACATAAAATAATATTAATTGCTTCACGAAATCTACCTTTTTTTTTTTTTTTTTTTCGTGCGGAAATCCCTTCGGATACCCCCCCGCCGGCCAGCGGGGGCGGTTAGTTCGGGCTTGCACCGACTAAAACCGCACGCCGTCTCGGGTCTTAAGACGCCGGGGTGTAAGGTTACCCATAGAGCATATCCCTCGCACCCCGACTGACCCTGGGCCATCTCCGGTTTCGAGATGTCCCCCTTACTTGCTCTCCACTGTGCCATCTGCTAATCAGAGGGACACGTGGAAAGCTTCCGAACAGCCCTCAACAGGGCCGTCCCCGCCTCGGTCGGAGTTGGCCGTAGGCGGCAGCGTCTCTCCCGCCCTAGGAGAGAGGCGCTGCTGTCTCCGTTGCCCAGGGTGCACCGCGTGGAGGTCCCCAACCAAGCACCCCTCACGAAATCTACCTGTGCGTTCCCCCTGCGGGAACGGATTTTTCTTTCTGGAATCACGTTGCTCGTTGCATGACATCCTATACTTTTTACATTTTGTCAAACTAGATGGTGCCTCTCGATTTAAATTCAAGACATCGCTATTCATATGAGAAAGTGTAGGTACTACATGCGTATGATTTAGAAATTTTTGGAATGTCGACAAACACAATTAATTGAGTTGTGTCGGAGAAAAGTATTATGACATACAATATCATGAGTATAACATACGCGCCCCGTGGTACCCATTTTATTAGTTTTATAGGGTAACGGGAATACTATTAATTTCGGTTACTAGAATATGTAAAAGTCTCATGTCAGTGTTTATTATTGAGCCCCTCCGAAACGGCTTGAGCGATCCTCTTGAATTTGTTTAAGTATATTCGTAGGGTATTTTTTATGCCCCTTGATGAACGGTATCAGAATTCCACGCGAGCGGAGCCGGGAGCAACGGCTATTCATTTTTCTGAAAAAAAATCCATTTTTAAGACATGTAATTTCAAAACTTACGATAAATATTAGGTCCTTACATATATGAAATTCGCGTTTTGTAATACTGGCTACTTTGATCTCAAATATCTCCTCTTTGGTTAGGAATTCCAATTTCAAATTTATACAGCTATTTACTCATGCATTTGTGTTTTGACAACCGTAATTCATTTGCTCAAACGCACTGTGTTTTCTTTTGCACCACCGCCGCCATACACATCATTAATCCTGCGAGCCGTTTCTGCAGGACTGGTTCCACGATGGAACTCGTACTCGTAAATAACGCGACAAAAAATAGTTCTAGATGATGACGAGCAGCTTTTACTGTAAAATGCAAAAGAGTTCTGGCCTCTGGAACTTTCTTGTATTTTTCTATCGACTTTTTTCCCTAAAAAATCAAATAAAAAGTGAGATGCTAGCCTTCTGTAAAGAGTTCTGGCCTAGAAAACAGTTCTAGAGGATGACGAGCATATTTTACTGTGAAATGTAAAAGTACACAGTAAAAGATGCTCGTCATCATCTAGAACTGTTTTCCAAGCCAGAACTCTGCACAGAAGGCTAGCATCTCACTGTTTATTGGATTTTTAGGAAAAAATATCGATAGTAAAATACGAGACAGTTCCAGAGGCCAGAACTCTTTTGCATTTTACAGTAAAAGATGCTGGTCATCATCTAGAACTGTTTTCCAAGCCAGAACTCTGCACAGAAGGCTAGCATCTCACTATTTATTGGATTTTTTAGGAAAAATAATTGATAGAAAAATATGAGACACTGTTTATTGGATTATTTAGGAAAAAAAATTGATAGAAAAATATGAGAAAGTTCCAGAGGCCGGAACTCTTTTGCATTTCATAGTAAATGATACTCGTCAACATCTAGAACTGTTTTCTAGGCTAGAACTATTCACAGAAGGCTAGCAACTCACTTTTTATTGGATTTTTTAGGGAAAAAATCGATAGAAAAACACAAGAAAGTTCCAGAGGCCAGAACTCTTTTGCATTTCACAGTAAATGATGCTCGTCATGATCTAGAACTGTTTTACAAGCCAGAACTTTGCACAGAAGGCTAGCATCTCACTTTTTATTGGATTTTTTAGAAAAAAAAACGATAGAAAAATACGACAAAGTTCCAGAGGCCGGAACTGTTTTGTATTTCACAGTAAATGATGCTCGTCATCATCTAGAACTGTTTTCCAAGCCAGAAGGCTAGCATCTCACTTTTTATTGGGTTTTTTAGGGACTAAAATCTACAGAAAAAATCCAAAAAATGACCAGAGGCTGGAACTCTTTTGCATTTCACAGTAAAAGATGCTAGTCATCATCTAGAACTGTTTTCTAGGCCAGAACTCTTCACAGAAGGCTAGCATCTCACGTTTTCTTGGATTTCTTAGGGAAAAAAATCGATGGAAAAATACGAGAACGTTCCAGTAGCAAGAACTCTTTTGCATTGCATTGGGAGAGACGCTGGTCATCATCTAGAACCATTTCGCTAGTCAGACATTCGGAATTTGAGAAGATGCTGTCTTGTGCTTGCGAAGGTAGCATCTAGTTTTTCCAAACGCAATTTGATTAGTTTATCCGCCAGTACTATTGTTATAACCTATTGAGAACATAACACTCACCGGATTTAGACTCTTGTGTGGTCAGGATTTCGAAATGTGATGAGATGCTACCATGTGTTTGCGAAGTTAGCATCTCATTTTGTCAATACTCAACTTTATTAGTAAAATCGCCAGAACTATTGTTGAAACTTGTTGAGAACATAGAACTCAACAAATTTAGACTTTTGTGCAGTCAGGCGTTCGTAATGGTGATGAGATGCTATGATGTGTTTGCGAAGTTAGCATCTCATTTTTTCAAAACGCGATATTAATAGTTTAATCGACGGAACTATTGATAAAACTTATCAAGAACTGTGGAACTATGCTGGATACCACTTTACATTGATTTTATTTGTGAGATGCTAACATTTGAGATGCCAACTTCACAGACTCCATAATATCTTTCCTCCGATATACAATTAAAATTAATTGTATCGGAATTAAAAAAAAAAAATTACGTTACGGATGTATACCTATTGTATAGTTGGTACGAGAGCAACCCACTCAATATTATAAAGCCTTGTATGGACTAAGCGTTCCAATCTACAGGAACGATAGTACTGTCCGTACAGTACGCGTATGCAATTTGAACACGCGTCTCGACTCCCTTGTCGCGGCGAGTCGTCGTCAGTTAGCTCTATAGAGGATACAAGCTGCATTGCGCCAGGCGTGTGTAACTCTTTACTGAACCGGTTCACTGTTCATTGTAAATGGCTCATTGGGCTCATTTGGAACAGTAACATTTCTCTGAAGCGAGTTCCTAGTGTTGTTAAAAAATAGCAATATTATCGTTTGTTGCCTGTAACTTGTATCTCTAATCAGAAACCTTTGCCTATCATCTACACCAGCTGTCAGTCCTAAGCCTGCACGAAGTGTAAAGGAATTTCATTATTTAAAAAAAAAGTGCTAATTATTTATTTATTGTTGCAAATAATACATATTTTATCTAATGAAATAACAGTGTTATGTACACGGTTCCAACTAATACAGTGCTAATATGCGCAACACCCCGCGCCATACGCATGACACTGTTAATCACTGTTATCTATTTGTATTATTTGCATCAGTTTTTCGATCATCCTGAAATATGTATATATATGTCTGGTCTGTGGGTCTGTGGTTTCGGCGCTCCAAATGAGTCATATCAGTGTTTCAAAACATCTAAGTTTGTGAGCCAGATACAAATATGCCAATCTCATAAATGATTCAGTTGTGCCAACTCTACCTAATACCCTGTACGCGTAGTCCGTAGTCAACTACACCTGTACGTGTATTCAACATTTCTAGGTTACAGGGGCGTGGGTTCCATATATGCCGATTACTTATTGCATCCCTTTGCAGAGATGGCAGAGATATATATCTACTCTAATAAATAATATACATACTGCATTATCTAAAACTAATTATATTTGCAGACCAATAAACTTAACATTAAATTATAACAAACGCCTTCGCTAAAATTATAGCAATTCTCAAGTTATGTATTCAGTCAATACCTACCTACTTCTTGCAACACGCAGGAGCTCGCTCGCAGCGGTCAAGCATAGATAAGAATTGCAGGTAAACGTTTAATGCAGCCCGACTGCCCGAGCCCCGAGTAGGCCAGCAAGGGATTGGTTTATAAGAGATATTTTTTCGCAATCTTTACCATTACTTGACTATATATTTCTGTCCATTTTCCTCTTACTTTTATCGGTTACATTTCGAGAATATAAGCGCAATAAAAACCACGCACCCGCAGAATAGAAAGAAATGGTGTTATTTATAGCAATATGGAAAATAAAGGATAGTAAATATTTGTTTTGATGAAAGAAAGAATTCAAACAGATTGACATTTCATTGATCATTCCCGCTGTTATTGAAACGTCGTTTTGTTTATGTAATTAGAAGTAGCATATTGTTACAGTTTTCCTGCTGAAATTAAGTTAGTGATAATATTTTATTAAGTACATACCTACATACACATACATAAAATCACGCCTGTTTCCCATAGGGGTAGGCAGAGATCACGGATCTCCATTTGCCACGATCCTGACATACTTCTCTCGCTTCATTCACTCTCATTATATTCTTCATGCATGCTCGTCGGTTTAGGGTACTCCTGACCTGCCCCTTTTCTAACACTTCCCCGATTTGGTCCAGGTATGTGCGCCTAGGTCTTCCCCTTCCGACAGTACCTACCATCCACACTCGCCTCATACACCTGTTTCGTTAGTCTTCTTTCATTCATTATCTCAACATGACCGAACCATCTTAACATACCTCTCTCAATTCTCGTAATAATTTGTAGGTTATTGTATGTATGACAAAAGTAAACAAGTCTATGTAATTAAGGATAATGGCAGCCTAGATGGGTATTGATCAGAAATATCTTTTTCTAAAATAAAAAGCATATCATACGTTTAAGTAGTGTAAGATGGATTCTCGAAACATTTTTTCAAATTCTTATGTTAAATATCCATGGTAGGCTCTTGCAAGCAGATTAAACTTTTTTCTTTTTTTTCAACGTTTATAAATTCTATTTCTTAGGTATAATAAGTGAGGGGTGTGTGTTGGGTAACCTCCTCGAGTGTCGCTCCGATTCCGATCCCGCTGCAGTCCGGGGGGAACGGAATCGGAGCGGCCGGTACACCCTGGGCGGCGGTCAATGGCTTCCCCTTCACCCCTTCATAGGGTTGGCATTGATCGTCGGCCAATACCCAACGTGGCGGGAACACATCGCTCTCCGTACTCCTCTGCTTTCAGAGGAGACAGGATGAGCGATGCTGTTAGTGGTGAGATGGCCCAGGGTCAGCCGGGGTGCGAGGGATATGCTCTATGGGTAACCCTACACCCCGGCGTCTGAAGACCCGAGACGGCGTGCGGTTTTAGTCGGTGCAAGCCCGACATAACCGCCCCCGCTGGCCGGCGGGGGGATATCCGAAGGGATTTCCGCACGATAAAAAAAAAAAAAAAAAAGGTATAATAAGTGAGGGTGCCCAATATGGGTGGGGGCCCTGAAGGCCAGAAGTGTTGAATGTGAATGCTGCGCGCTCCGCAGCGGGTGATGGCCATCAGCGATAAGGCCCATCATGGACGATTGGCTAAAAAGGCGACACGGAAGCCTCTCGTACCGACTGACGCAGGTGATCTCCGGTAAGGGGAACTTCGGGGACCACCTGCATGGGATCAGGAAGGACGCCAACGCCTGAATGCCACTAACTGCGACGCGAGCGAGGACTCGGGGCTGCACACGCTGGCGGCTTGCCCGGCGTGGGAGGCGCCGAGGCGTGTCCTCGTGGCAGCCATCGGGTTGGGAGTCCTCTCGCTCGGCAGCAATGGTGCGGAGTGCGAGCCCGTGGGCCGCTGCCACCTCCTTCTGTGAGCATGTAATACTCGCGAAGTTGACGGTGGAGCGCGCCCGGGAGAGATTTAGAACTCTCCCGGCACGCCGAGCCCGCTACATGCTCGTCGCGCGTCGCAGGCGCCGGAGGTCGCTTAACGACCTCCGTCCCCCACGAGCGCAGGCCTGGGGGTGGCAGGTGAGGCCGCGTCACCCCAGCAAAAGCGGGCCGGGACGGCGGGGCGACTAGCGCCCCTCCCCCAAACCGGGGCAAGACAGGGACACCGTGGTTCCCAAACCCGAGGGGGCCATTTTGAAACCGGAGATGGCCCAGGGTCATCGGGGTGCGAGGGATATGCTCTATGGGCAACCTTACAACCCGGCGTCTTAAGACCCGAGACGGCGTGCGGTTTTAGTCGGTTCAAGCCCGACATAACCGCCCCCGCTGTCCGGCGGCGGGGTGGAATCCGAAGGGATTTCCGCACGAAAAAACAAACAAGTACTCGGTACCTTCTCTTGCATCAGTTAAAAATACGTTTTCAAAGCATATGAGTTTTGACAGTTCTAACTCTAAATGGCCGATTTCTGAATTAAAAACATGATGTTAATTCGCGTCAACGCCTACTTACGCACAGGTTCGTAATGCGCACTATGTGTAAGTAGGCGTTGACGAGCCTCAGCTTCAATTTATTTTCAAAAACTCAATTTAGGAAACGGCCTGTGCGTGAATTGTTTAAAAAAAATCTTTACAGGTCTCCACTGGCTTTCGATGTTCCTCTGGCTGATCTCGCCGAAGAACGTGTTCCATGGTGAACGCATCAGTCGTCCCCGTAAGGCCTACCTGTCGGCGCTCATCGCATTCGTCTACGTGTTCGCTTACGTCAACCTGCAAGAGTTAAACCACAGACAGAAAATGGTATATTTGGCGCACACTTCACAAAAGAATTGAATTTAAAAAATTATGAGGCAAGGGTGAATCGGCAGATATGGAAGGGCGTTTCCGCGCGTGCCTCTTTATAACGGAGGAGAGATTTTGATCAATTAACAATACGTCGAGGTTGATGGGTTACCCTTTCTAGGGTACACCAGATTACCTGGCCAGACAGGCTGATGTGACGAAATATCATACGGTTTTAGTCGGTTCAAGTTCGACTTCACCTCACCGGAGCTAGTGATAAGGTGGGTAACCTTATCACTAGCTCCGGTGAGGTGAAGTCTGAGGGGGTATACGCACGCAATAAAAAAAGGGTGTATGGGCACCCCGTAAGGATCGACATTGGTATATCAATATATTATGTCTTACTCCTTCTACTCCTCTTGGTTTGCTTATACGTCTTTTATGAGAGCCACATGCCGTCTGACCTCCCAATCCCAAAAAAGAACTTGCACCAGAGCCTCGTCCGTCAAACAGCAGGTTCTTGCTGGCTTGCAGGTGAGGTTGGCTTGGACTCTAAAGATCTTGGTGAGGCGCACATATCGTTGACTGTATATACGTTAAGTATACCTAATAACTGCCAAACTTCCTGACAATGTACTCTAGCTGCGCAAAACGCTTTGTTGGCAAGCGCGAAGCGCGACGACGGAGGCGCGCCAATCAATCAATCATAGATAATATTAGGCCAATCACTGGCTCAAGGGGCTCGCGTCATTGGTTTATCAGTCCATTTATTGGCTTTTGGTTGGCGAGTTGACCATGCACTAAACATACGCGCTAATATTTTTACGTTTGTTTACAAAGTTCACCGGTAACTATATGAGCAAGTTCCGTGCCGCAGGTGACGTTCTACTGCGTGATGTGTGTGGAGAACCTTCTGCTGGTGGTGGCGTGGTGGTGGTCGGGCCGCGCGACGCGGCCCTTGCCTCTTGTTGCTGTCACAGCCGCCAGCTTCGGCGCCGGCATCGCCTTCATGCTGATCTACTACAGGTATATATCGCGCCAAACTTAAAGACTACTCTCACCCGTTTGTACTTATACCTTCTCGCGGTTTCATATTTTCAAGATAATATTTTCTTACTAACGTAATACTGTTTAAAAAATACACCGATGTATTGAAAAAGGACAGGTCGGAAGCACTCGTAAACCTCGGACTTGCATGAAAGGTTTAATGACAGTAGAGGAAGCTCGTGAAGTGTGTACACAGAATTTCGAATTTAAAGACAGCGGGTTGTTGTATTAAAATTGTTGTCGTGTTTAAAGTATGTATGTTTCAGAATATAAGATTATAAGATTATTTATAGACGCACAAAACTAAGAAATGAAATTGCCTGTCTCAAAATAATAGTCGTCCGGCTCGAAAGACCAGGAACTGTGTCTGTGACCAAAACCTCAAGTGGCCATAATTCAAAGCGGTCATTTGGGAAAATGATACATGTTGCTGTAGGATGTGCGGGAAATCTTACATTAGGTGGTTGTATTTTTTTGAAGAAAACTACCCTTTTTTTTTTTTTTTTTTTTATCGTGCGGAAATCCCTTCGGATACCCCCCCGCCGGCCAGCGGGGGCGGTTATGTCGGGCTTGCACCGACTAAAACCGCACGCCGTCTCGGGTCTTCAGATGCCGGGGTGTAAGGTTACCCATAGAGCATATCCCTCGCACCCCGGCTGACCCTGGGCCATCTCACCACTAACAGCATCGCTCATCCTGTCTCCTCTGAAAGCAGAGGAGTACGGAGAGCGATGTGTTCCCGCCACGTTGGGTATTGGCCGACGATCAATGCCAACCCTATGAAGGGGTGAAGGGGAAGCCATTGACCGCCGCCCAGGGTGTACCGGCCGCTCCGATTCCGTTCCCCCCGGACTGCAGCGGGATCGGAATCGGAGCGACACTCGAGGAGGTTACCCAACACACACCCCTGAAGAAAACTACCCTATTTCATTTTTTGTTATCCTAGATATTTCCACGTTCGAAGATTGGGCTACATGCTGGGAGAACATCAACAAGGAACAAACAGCACCAATAATTCGTCACAAAACAAAGATGGTATGTTCAAACAAATTATTATTCCCTTTATTCATCAAATATACATATAAAGTACATTTTTAGATATAATTATTAATTTTATTTACGTACTTATTTATTTACTTTCCTTATCTTCGAAATGAAAAGCAGAATATTAGCCTCGGGTCAAAGACCTATTTATATACTCGAACTATAGCCCAGGGTCCGCCGGGGTGCGAGGGAATTGAGATATTCACCTAGGGTCTCATATATGGGGTGTTTGTATTCACAGACACCCCATATATGAGACCCTAGACGGCGTGCGGTTTTAGTCGGTTGGAGTTCGACATAACCACCACGCTGGCCTGCTAGAGAGGATGGGGGATTTCCACACGAAAAATAAAAACTTGATCTATTAGCAGTCACTAGCGTGTAACAGTGTGTGTACGGTCCTTAGGCAAGCAGTGTAGCGCCGCGGACAACCCGTCCATCCCGGGCGTGTTCAACTGCCGCTTCGCGCACCCGGGCGCGGGCGGGGCGGGCGGCGCGGGCGGCGCGGGCGCGCCGGGCCGCAAGAAGAAGAAGCCCACCTCGTTCGTGCCGCCGCCGCCCGCGCCGCCCCCCGCGCCGCAGCCGGCCTTCTGGCGCCGCCCGCTGCCCGCCGCGCACAACCACCACGTTAGTGGACCCGTTACTTTATTTCTACGCGCGTGCACAAGATACTGCCACCGCGCCGCTGTAGTCGTCTTGTAATACATTGCTAACAACGAACATCAAGAATGTATACGTATAGTCAGCGTCAAAAATTACCGCGCGATTTTAATCGTCAAAGTTTTCGTAGTAATCACTTACTTTTGAAACGTTGTCACAATAGTTACTTTCGACGCTCTGTAGAATCAGTTACTTTTGACACTCTGGATGTGATCATCACTTTTGACGCTGATCTCATCAATTTTGATAAATTTATCAATAAACGAATGAAGAAACTTTTTTTATGTAGGGTGGTTCATCAGAAAACGAAGGCTCCAGCGTAGGCTCCCGCGTCAACATCCAACAGAAACTCCAAGAGAAAAAACAAAAACAACTTGCGGAGCTACGCGTCATAGAAGAAGAAATCAAACAGGGCAAACTAGCCAAGACCACTCCAGTCGCCGCCGAGGAGATATATAGTAGTTTACAACGACAACCAATACCAAGGGCGAAGACGCATGCAGAACCCCCCGCCTGGCCCAGCATAGAAATGACCCACTCGTACCAAAATTATCCTGTTTGTAACATCTACCCTACATACACAGAAATAAAACCAGAATTTAATATCAACTTCCAAAGTACCGAAAACCCACCAACAGATATAAACGATCCGCTAAAAGTACGAAGAATACCGTACAGATACGACAATACCCGAACGTTTTATGAAAACCCACCGAACAAGAGAAGTGACGTCACAAGGACGCCATTAGGTCCACCAAATTACCTCGCATTGAATGAAACTAGGAGTTACGATGCGAACGGATGCGGTAGCCCTAGAAACGTATTGAATAATAGTCCTAGGACTTATATGCCTGATGTTAGTAATAATTACCAGAGCGGTTTAGATAAGCCTAGAATAGCACAAAATTCTATATACTCTGAAGACCATAGACAAATCGGTGAATATTCTGGTTACTGTGAAGGAAATCAGTATTCAAAGTATGAATCTAAAGATGATTATGTGGCTGCATTGCACAATGCTCTACACGTGCAGAGTATAGACAATATCAGGAATAATTACGATGGTTGCGGACAATATAGTCAAAATTGTGAAAAGTTCCAATATCCAGGTCTTGCTGGCAAGAAGATGGAACAGATGAGGAAAATGCAGCGGTGCAGGACTCCGGAGATTTTGCTCGCTCCTCATTATTTAGAAGGGTGTAATCGACAAGTTTGCTGTCACTGGGGAGCACCGTATACGTAAGTATAACAATATTTGTTTATAGACCTCACTTAGAATCAAAAGTTACTAATTCAGAGTCTACCTTACATACTGTCGATGTGAACCCACTCCTTAAAAACATTAAGTTTAAAAATTGTTTGGTCAGGAACAGAAAGAAGGAAGAGGGTGGAGCTAGTAGCGGCGAGGAGTCGAACCCCGATGGACCAGCAAGAGAGACGCCGCGCCCGCCCAGCGATATCGATAGCCAGGTGAGTTTCATTGTTTACGTATATTACACAACAGAAAGAAACAGCATATTAACCATTGGCGTAGCCAAGGGAAGTTTGGGGGTGCAAACCGCTAGTTTGTTTATTGGACTCCTCTCTTCACGAATCTAAAACCCCTTCCCCCCTCTAAAACTCTTTCCAAGATTACACAATCGCCTCGTATTATAGCTAACTTCTGAGCTAGTTCAATGTTAGTGGGTGCTCTAATATAATAAACTAAGGACAAGTAAGACCTTCTACAATGAATTCTGAAAAAATCCACAAACATGCTTCATTCATTCAACAAAAGTAGGTATTTTTAATATCTTAATATTAAAAATACCTACTTCGGCTCATGAGGATCGGCTGCAGTTAAAATATCGTGTCTTGCTAAGAAACTCAGCTCTGCGGCTTATTTTGACATTTATAAGCTTTGTCTCATAGTAGTTTTATTATAATCTTGTTTATTGTCATCGACTTACAGTGCGAACAATGACTGACTTCCATAACTTCTGGCCTCAAATAGTCATAGACTGCACGATGCCGACGTGAGTCTCCAGTAGGTGGCATCTTACCCTCCAAAAGCCTTTAATTTACTCGGGGAAACAAGAACAGTAGTATAATAATTTCTTTGTGATACAGATATCTCTCCCGCGCTCATACACCCTTCCACGAGAGTTCAGATATTGGCGACGAAGACCACGGCTCAGAGACGCGCATGTGCCCAGCAATAATAGTAGCGATGGTAAGTTTATTATATTTATTCTATCGTGTCAGCACATGTTCCAATTATTATTAAAAACATCCGTTTGAAAATGTAATTTCTTTATTTTACTAATTTCCGGAAGGCGTTTTGCGCGCATAGCCAGTTCATATTAATTTTATTCTAGTCAGACACCTTTCTGGATCATCATCATCCGATTGCCAATCCTAGATACATCCAGCACTTCGGAGTCTGTGGTCCACACTCTTACCCCTCCTTCACTTTAATTTGGTTTATCTTTAAGTTGAACAAAGCTATTTCATGTTTTGTTTATTACTTCATGAAAGGTTTAAGAACTTAGGTACCCTTTTTTTTTTTTTTTTTATCGTGCGGAAATCCCTTCGGATACCCCCCCGCCGGCCAGCGGGGGCGGTTATGTCGGGCTTGCACCGACTAAAACCGCACGCCGTCTCGGGTCTTCAGACGCCGGGGTGTAAGGTTACCCATAGAGCATATCCCTCGCACCCCGGCTGACCCTGGGCCATCTCACCACTAACAGCATCGCTCATCCTGTCTCCTCTGAAAGCAGAGGAGTACGGAGAGCGATGTGTTCCCGCCACGTTGGGTATTGGCCGACGATCAATGCCAACCCTATGAAGGGGTGAAAAGGAAGCCATTGACCGCCGCCCAGGGTGTACCGGCCGCTCCGATTCCGTTCCCCCCGGACTGCAGCGGGATCGGAATCGGAGCGACACTCGAGGAGGTTACCCAACACACACCCCACCCAACACACACCCCAACTTAGGTACCCTAAGAAATTAGAATTGTTAAGCTACTTTTGCCATTGGCTGTACCTAGCTGCAACACCAAACTGTATTCTCCAATTTTGTTACTAGTTGAGTCGTCTCCCACTATAGAAGCCAATTTACAGACTTATTCATATCAAAAACATATTTCTATGCTCCGGGTGATGATTCACAATGTTATGCTTGTTCGGTGGCAGGTGACGTTGACAGCGGCGACAACGACAGCGACCGGCGGTCCAACTGTTCAGCGACGTCGCAGCTTCAGAGCCCCACGTACGACTACTACCGCGCCGACGTAGTGCCGAGGGACGACGCCTTGTACGCGCCAGCAGGCCCCGCCCCACTCGCCCCAGCCGAGCGCCGGCCTCGACGAGTACCTCATCCTGCCCCGCACAGAAAGCAGCCAATTAAGCCGGAGACCAAGCTATAGTCACGCATCTCTCAACGACCAATAACGCAATGAACTCTTAGTCAACGAAAGATCAGGAAACGAGCAGCAGGCGGAACTAGATCTGTCGATAAATCTTTTCATGACAGTAAACGACTTAATTTCTGCGAAAATTGTATGTGTGTTATTTAGACGCAATTCGATTCTATTTGCGGATGATCCAACTATGGACTCCTCAATATAATACTGTGCAGCAGCATCAAATATCAAGTTGGATACTTGAAATGATGTGAAAGATTTTTTTTTACCTAATGACCATTTCATTTTTTCACCCTTTGATTTCTATTCACCCCGTTTTACGGTATGTAATTTGACATGGTAGAATTTACAGGTACAGATTAAACTGGGGTGCTTGGTTGGGGACCTCCACGCGGTGCACCCTGGGCAACGGAGGCGGCAGCGCCTCTCCTAGGGCGGGAGAGACGCTGCCGCCTACGGCCAACTCCGACCTAGGCGAGGACGGCCCTGTTGAGGGCTGTTCGGAAGCTTTCCACGTGTCCCTCTGATTAGCAGAGGGCACAGTGGAGAGCAAGTAAGGGGGCCATCTCGAAACCGGAGATGGCCCAGGGTCAGTCGGGGTGCGAGGGATATGCTCTATGAGTAACCTTACACCCCGGCGTCTTAAGACCCGAGACGGCGTGCGGTTTTAGTCGGTGCAAGCCCGACATAACCGCCCCCGCTGGAGACCCCCCGCTCTCCAGCGGGGGCGGTATCCGAAGGGATTTCCGCACGAAAAAAAAAAAAAAAAAAAAGGTACAGATTAAACTCATCTCATGGAGCCTAAAATTTATGGCATACTTTCTGGGGTGACATGGTCTCGTATGGAATTCAAACTTATATCAAATAAATATACGAAATTGTACATCAATTAATAAAAAGTGTACTACAAAGATTTACAAGAAAACTAAGATCACACTGTCACCGCTAGGCAGCATACTTTCTAGCAGGTACTTTTTTTTTCCATGCGGAAATCCCTTCCGATACCCTCCCGCCGGCCAGCGGGGGCGGTTATGTCGGGCTTGAACCGACTAAAACCGCACGCCGTCTCGGGTCTTATGACGCCGGGGTGCAAGGTTGCCAATAGAGCATATCCCTCGCACTTTCTAGCAGGCACATCTATTTTACATTATAGCAATCCAATTCATGACTTTCTTATGAATCAGAAAAAAATAGCGAAAAATGTACGTTCATGTTTTAAAACGTTTTTACATGTTTTTAGTTTCATTTGTCTCGTTTCTCCGTCTGTAATTAAATCTTGCTAGTTAAATTTGACAACTGCCCGGCTTCCGATCGAACTGAAATTTGGCAGTCATATGTACATCGCGTGACAAATCAATATTATGATGACATGAAGCTAATCTGATGATGGAGCTGGAAAGTGGCTATAGGAACTCTGTAATGAAACGACGCAACCACATCAAATTTGGACTCGACGAGTACTAGGATCGTCAGCATCTGGGATGTTGGCCCGTATCCTCCCGACTTCACCCTAGCTTCTTATTATCCATTATCCAGTGGGGTGCAGTCAATTGACGGACTGAATATAAAAAATCCGTTCCCGCAGGGGGAACGCACAGGTAGATTTCGTGAAGCAATTAATATTATAATAACCTATCGGTTAGAAATATTTTTTGCCCCTCTATGACCTATGCTTCTTCTATGACCCACGCCGAGCGCATTTTTAACATGTTTAATTTTTTTTTCTCGAAAACGGTAACTTTTAGCGAAAAACTTTTCAGACATTTATTTTAGACTTCAAAATGGCCTATCGATTAAAAATGTTTCCGACGGCAAGAATGTTCACCGGTTAGAAGTTATGATTTTTTTCCCGAAAAATTTTGGTTTTTCCACCCTCCACTTTTAGTTAAAGTTTTAATCTTATAGGTTTATAATTAAAAGTTGTTGGTATTCATGTATACTATGGGATAAAATTAGAACGGTTCGAATATCTTTCATGGAACGTGAAATTTTGAGGAAAAACTGATTTCACAAAAAGTGAGGCCCTACCGTCCCCCTGATTTCAGAAAAAGTGAGGCCCTACCGTCCCCTTAGGCCGGATTCCACCCGTTCACGAACTTAAACTAAGTTTACACCCAAGCAATTTTTGACCGCAGTTTGAAAGCGATCGGGACAAAAATGCGACCGTAAGAGTACCGCAAATTTTGGAAAGTAGAACCATACATACATATATACTTCATATATATATATATATAAACTTTTTGACCAGTGGTCATGTCGGACTCACCGGGTCGTAACTAGACCTATGAAGATTTTTTTTTTTAATTCGACAGTAGTCAAGAAACCAATAGGTAGATCGATTTCATCGAAATCTACCTAATAGTGCGGTGCGGAAATTTCCGACTTGTCAATTTGGCAACATCATTCCCGAAACCTGATTTATCATTGCGCAAGTACTTTTTGGGTAGAATACTCGCTGGGGCATTTATTTTTCGGCGAATATTTCAAAATGGAGTTTTAGGCGGCAAAAAATTACTTCACGAAATATTGTTTTAAGTCCGTAGTTCTCTATATAAAATAATATTAATTGCTTCACGAAATCTACCTGTGCGTTCCCCCTGCGGGAACGGATTTTATCATTATTTTATTTTAGAAATTACCTCACACATTTTACCATTTTGGAAGTGTCTCTAGCGCATTCAGTTTAGAAAAAAAATGATATTAGAAACCTCATTATCATTTTTGAAGACCTATCCATAAATACCCCACAAGTATGGATTTGATGAAAAAAAATTTTTTGAGCTTCAGTTCTAAGTATGGGGGAACCCCCACAATTTATTGTTTTTTTTTTCTATTTTTGTGTGAAAATCTTAATGCGGTTCACAGAATACATCTACTTACCAAGTTTCAACAGCATAGTTTAGTTTCGGAAAAAAGTGGCTGTGACATACGGACGGACAGACAGACAGACAGACATGACAAATCTATAAGGGTTCCATTTTTTGCCTATTGGCAACGGAACCCTAAAAAGGGAATTTATGATTTCTTGCTCTAAAAGTACGTTTTTGACTGTACTTGTTCCTTATTTATTTAACATAGGTACGTTGATATATGTACATACATTTATAATAATATAATCCCCTATTATCTACGCACATTGAACATTGGCCAAGATACATCACATTGAGAATTGGGAATTGAAAACGTTTTCGTAGACATTAGTATTATTAAAAACTAAACTTCCTACAGCCTACTGGTGTTTATCTTCATTTAACCCTAGTATGCCTAAGGACCATCTGGTCTGTTGTACCCTAGACATTGTTCTCTTTTTTTCTTTTGGCTTTTGTGCCCAGTTAGTAAATAAAATCACAGATTTAATTCATGAATGATGTAGTTGAATAACTGATCTTTCTATCTATGGCTAAATTTAACAGGGCTTATTCTCACTCGTTTTTCGCTTTTTTTTAAAATACAAATGTAAAAATGTGTGCCAAGTTCAACAGATTCCCATAATAAAATATTTTTTGTAATGAGCCCAAACTCGATAAATTGAGTTCAGGAGTTCCTATCGCCACCTTCCAGCTCCAACATCAGATAAGCTCCATGTCATCATAATATTGCTTTGTCAGAAGATGTATATGTGCGTACCCAAATTTCAGCTAGATTGGAAGGCGGGAAGTGTCTCAAATTTAACCAGGAAGATTTAATTACAGACACAGACGAGACAAATGAAACTAAAAACTTTTTCTCGAACATTTTTTCTGATTCATAAAATAGTAGATAACTTGACTGTTATAATGTAAAGTATGCTCCTAGCGGTGAAAGTGTGTTCATAGTTTTCTAATAAATCTTTGTAGTAAACTTTTTTAAATTAGCGTACAATTTCGTACATTTTTTTTTTGTTAGTCTGAATTCCATACGAGACCATGTCACCGCTAGAAAGTATGACATAAAATTCCGCAGTTTGATTGGATTATTATTTGGAATCGCATCTCATGGTCAAGATTATACGTTCAAGACTATTCGAGTCATGAACACACTCTTGTTCATTTTGGACCTAACGGATTAACTGCGCTATATATAGCACCCATATTTATTGATAAGGTTTTTATCAGTTTTTAATACAAAAGTACAAACTGTTTAATATTTTGTCGAGTCCTTCCTTATACTACAGTGAGTCGTTTTTTTACAGCAACTAAAATATTTATCTTAATGGGAAATCATTCCAAAGTAAAGACTATAAATTGGTGAATCATATTTAATTATTTTGATGATAGGTGTTCCAAAATGGGTAACTTTTCTGAATTATTATTGCCTTCATGTTAATGAAAACTGAAAATTTACAAATATATTGTAAGTATCATCTGAGAGAATGGATAGACTATCAATATTAATAAAATATGTGTCATCGAATCTCACATAAATAAATGCCTAAGTCTTGTAATTGTGGACAAGAATAATTTAAATATAATTTACTAACAATCAGATTTTGATATCTTGTACCTTTATTACACCAATTAGTCAATTAATGTATATACTAACTTTTGTAATTTGTATCTTTAACCGGATCTCGACTTAACTCATTAGATTGCGGTACTACTTATGTAAGTTAATTATATTTAAATGTAACATACTTTTGTATCATAGTGTATATTAAACTAATGGACCGCAGAAGGGAAATAAAAATAAAACAATTTATTTCAAACTTTTATTTACTTTATTATCTATTATCCAATTGTAAAAGGGGAACCAGTCACTCTATCACTCCATGTCACTACTTTGCTACAGATCTCAGCCATTTACACATTTATAAAGAAACATCAACCGAAATAAGGTTAAAAATTCACAAATACACATTTAATGTTGATTAAATCTATCTTAGAACTAGAAGGTTCGAGCGAGCGGGGAGGCGGGGAGCGGGCTACGGGAATGACGGAAGGGCGGGGTCGGGCGTCGCCGCCCGCTCGCGCTTGACCTACGCACCCTTACAGCTAGCGACATCGGCCACGAGTTACACCAAAAACAAATATCAAATGCTATAAAAGCACTTAAAATTATAATAAGCGGTTGATCCTTCGAAAATAATAAACTTACACTACTCCAATGTAACAGTGAACTGCCTGTCTATGTAAGCTAAGCTCGGATTGACCACAAAAATATTTGATATGATTTATAGACGTCGATCGATTAAAAATAGTTATATATTGTTACGCATTCCGTTATTGCACTAAGGGTATCGTAGTGGATTTCAAACATCTACTATAATTGCAAAAATCGACTACACTTAGTCGCATAAGTGAACACATGTACTGAATGTTACGCTAACTTATCGGAAATAAAGTAATTTACAACGCGGGTATGTCCGTGTGTTCTGACTAGCGATGGAGCGAAACATGGACATACATAGGTACTGTTACTGTGACGTAAAATGTACGAGAACAATAGAACACCCCAGTAACTGTATATGAATGTCATCCCGCTACCCGCGACATCCCTTAAAATTGCATGTCCTGTGTATTATTTACACCTCTTAAAGTACACTTAACCGACTAATCAAATACATTAATTTTGCGATAGTGCCAACCAGCGAATACTTTTGCCACCTACTTTTGCATCGAAAAGCCCAAACTCTTGGTATAACCAATTTATAACATTAAGAAACATTCGATTCATGTGAACCATATTCACGAAGTAATTAAATGACAACAATTTCAGTGTATCCCATTCTCTTGCCGAGACAAAGAGATAGCATGAGATCTCCTTTCTCACCTCTAGTGTAAATGAGGCTTAATACTTATGACATTAAGTTATATATTGTAATTAGACAGTGCAGTAAATATACTTTGTAAATCCAATTAATACCAGCGCCCTAGACAACTTTATCCCTGATCCATATAAAAAAATAATTTTGGATTTTACAAGACTAATATTTAAAATCCTTACCTTACCAGTGAATACATGAAATGTCACTATAAATACGTGGTGGATCACTTTAAATTTTGTAAATTTCACATTCCATAACCACTATGCCGATATTTCGCAGAACTTTGTACAATCGTGGCATACAAAATTAATAAATGATGACGTGTCAGCGTGAAAGACGGCTCAAGTGTTAGCGAGTCCTCTTACATAAATATGTACTTTACAAACTAAAACATCCAAAAACTTACAAACTTCGACCTTACTATTTCCGAACGTTCATAAAGTTGTGATCTGACCATCAGAGCTGACTCAAAACAAAAACTTGGAACATAAACGATGATATGGTAATAAAGGAACAATTAATCGAGAGTTGTTTAAACCACAGACAAATAAAAATATCTAAGCAGGTGCATCTCTAGAAAGAGGTAAAGCAACTGTTCAACCAATATGTGTCTATTTTATGCAGGCCTGTAATAACAGCTATGGATTTACCATCTACTACTGCAAGCCTGCAAGTCAATTAATCAGAATCTTACCAGAGAAAACTACTAGCTAAAAGTACTCCCTCTCTCACACTTCAAAATATTACATCAAAATAGAACGCACGATCGATGCTCTTGTCTATAGTTTAAACGCATGACAGTCAGGCCGCATCTTTATTTCATACGAAACTACTCTATTGTAACTGATTACGAAAAAATATGCATTTTATTATCAAACTATAACTTATAAGTATAGCTAAGTATAATGGAAATGAGCCTAACACCGAGCCGCGTGACCGTAAATCAACAGTGGAGTTACGCTACAGGCACAGTAAATAAAAACGACCTTACAAATCCTACAGCTGTTTTTTTACTTGGGTTATCCTTACGCTAATGGGAATTATTCCTACAACATAAAATTATATAGCGCCCACGCGACGGCGCCGGGACAGCGCTACTGCGGGCCGGGACACGCCTCGGGGACTGCATTAGTCTAAATATTTTAAGTGGTGTAGCTTACTCGACTATGTGTGTGGCCGTGTCACGTGCTCACGATGATATGAGCTGCGGAAGATAATCATTTATCAACACTATGCACCAAAATGTAAATAATGAGTTAAATCATTCTGTTTCTTAACAAGTAGGAGAAACGTTATAAAAACTTTATAACACTTCCCCTAAGTGCCAAATGATAATATAATCGATGGCCAGTGGTAATAAATTAACAACCAAATCTAGCCCAACTTTTTAATGCTGGGTTTTTTAATTTATTACCACTGACCCCCTAGATTATAGGGCAACCAGGGAGCGTCCGAAAAGAGTTTTCTAAAACTTATTCACTCTTATTAATAAAAAACACTTACTACTATCTTAGTCCGAGTTTAAACTAAGAGTAGTTAATTCCAGACTAGCCGTAGAGTAGCTTCGGATTAACAACGTTATTAATAAACATGGCGTAAGCATAAATTAACAATGCATTCCTTACGTATAGATTAACGTGATAGCAATGGCAACTCTAACATTTTAAAAGTAAAAAAGAACGAACTATGAACGATTCAAACGTCAATTTGACAGTATTTAGGCTTCTTTTTGAGTTTGACAATAATCTATGTCTTTCAATTCTTTGAATTTACTTGTTTGGTGTCGATTGTTTTTTTTTTTTTTAAATCATATCTATGATAAAAATGGCAGTAGAACTGGAAAACCTATATTTGTACCTTTTTTTTTTCGTGCGGAAATCCCTTCGGATACCCCCCGCCGGCCAGCGGGGGCGGTTATGTCGGGCTTGCACCGACTAAAACCGCACGCCGTCTCGGGTCTTTGTACCTTTTTTTTTTTATCGTGTGGAAATCCCTTCGGATACCCCCCCGCGTGCCAGCGGGGGTGGTTATGTCGGGCTTGAACCGACTAAAACCGCACGCTGTCTCTAGTCTACAGACGCCGGGGTGTAAGGTTGCCCATAGAGCATATCCCTCGCACCCCGACTGACCCTGGGCCATCTCCGGTTTCGAGATGGCCCCCTCGGGTTTGGGAACCACGGTGTCCCCGTCTTGCCCCGGTTTGGGGGAGGGGCGCTAGTCGCCCCACCGTCCCGGCCTGCTTCTGCTGGGGTGACAGGTGGCCTCACCCGCCACCCCCAGGCCTGCGCTCATGGAGGACGGAGGTCGTTAAGCGACCTCCGGCGCCTGAGTCGCCTGCGAGGCGCGGCGAGCAAGTTGCGGGCTCGGCGGTCCGGGAGAGTTCTAAATCCCGGGCGCGCTCCGCCATCTCCTTTGCGAGCATTACATGCTCGCAGAAGGAGGTGGCGGCGGCCCACGCGCTCGCGCTCCGCACCATTGCCGCAATCATGCTGCCGAGCGAGAGGACTCCCACCCCGATGGCTGTCACGAAGTCACGCCTCGGCGCCTCCCACACCGGGCAGTCCGTCAGCCTGTGCAGCCCTGAGTCCTCGCTCGCGTCGCAGTGATGACACTCAGGCGTTGGCTCCTTCCTGATCCGATGCAGGTGGTCCCCGAAGCACCCCTTCCCGGAGATCACCTGCGTCAGTCGGTACGAGAGGCTTCCGTGTCGCCTCTCCAGCCAATTCTCCATGATGGGCCTTACCGCCGCTATTGCGGCGTGCCCTCGGGTCTTTGTACCTAAATGCCTCTTCGTCGAGTTCTTCCAGTGGATTGTAGCGGGTTTTGTAAAATTTTATACTTCTCATTATTGGGGCGTTATTTTCTATTTCGCTAATTTTTTCCATTAACATTATATCTGCGGCGTAATAGTCCATTTCCATTTTTTTCTCTTGATAAAAATATATATACTTAACAGTATGTTTATTAACTATAATAATTACCACGTTTATTGAAGATCGATTCGACTCAGTTGTGAAAAATAAAATGGCTGTCTATTACAACAATATGTTCAACTCCACACTTACTCTGTCGTTATACTAGGTAGCCCCCAGGTTTAACTTTTACGCCAAGAGTAGAGTCGGATTAGCTTACTCGTTCCTTACGCCGTGTTTATTAATAACTAAATGGCCTACTCTTAACTTAATACTGGGCGTTAAGTTAATCATACCTTACTCTATGTTTATTAATAAGAGAGATTGTGTCAGAGGAATTCAAAATGGGAGATAAGCAATAAATTAAATTAGAACCAATGTAATTTTGTGTATAAAAATATTACGAATATAACAGTTTTAGGGGTGTCCGGCAAAGTCTACTTCTCCTAAATGTCTGGAATTTTTTTTCCATTTTTTGTCCAGCGTTGGAAATTTAGGTGATGACAATATTTTTTTTAAACCATGATTTATGATTTCAAATAATTAAACCATGCATTCACTTTATTCTACTTTATCAAATTATCGTGATATTCAAGAAAAATTCATTCTGATTTATTAGAAGTCGATGTATGATCCTATATCAGAGTAGCAGTAGCATCACAAATAACCTATTTAACAATGATTTAAAAATGACAAAAAAAAACCTGCAAAATAAAATAAGCAAAACATCTACCTTGGAAAGTAAAGCGGGTGTTTATCCATTCCACTTCGTCTTATTATTTTTTATTTCATAATATATTATTATTGTAATAATATATAACTATGTCCTTTTATAATCTATAGGTATAACTATGTAGACATCTACACTCCGCTCTTATCGCCTAACATCTTAAATACACTGCAACAAACAAAATAAAAGAAAAATAAACAAAATGTCGCCCTGCATGTGATGCATGATCAGTGTTAAGAAGTGGTTAAAGTGATTCACTCATCACTTCAACACTTAAAAGCTACATAGAAACTGAAAATCACAAATGCAACTAAAAAAAACTATCTTAGGAATACATTAACGTTACATCTTATCTATGTCTGTCTCTATTAGAATCGGAATGGTAGCAGTCCGCTGAAAAGTGGCGAGCAGTTTCTGCGACAAAACCTAATTATTTAATTCATCATCATCCTCAGCGATTTCTTGAATCCAAACATTGCACTTCGGAGCCCAGGGCCCGTTTATTGGTTTTGATTGGTTTGTCGGATTTCCCGGGAACGACTGCCGTCTGACCCCCAAGCCCGAGATAAAAGCCTGCGCCAGAGCCTCGTCTGTTGATTAGCAACGAGAGAGGTATAGAATGTTGTATGAATACAAAGTCCCCCCCTCACTCCAAATGGGTTTCGTGCCTGGCCAGGAATATTGATCGGGCTTGCCAATGATCAAACCCGTTGATTTTGAAAAAAATAAACAATATGCAATAATGCTATAATATAAGCATTCGATAGTGCCGCTGATAAGGAACGAATCCGATTGTTCCACATATCCCTACTGGTAGAAAAGAAAGGATTTTTTTCCACATTTAGCTACTGGGGGGGAATACTTTCCCACTTATCTCTACTGATAAAATAATTCAGGAAATTGGTATCATCATGTTCGAAATGTCTAAGTGCTTCTATAATAAGTGTTTTGTTTATTACTTATACAATTGTTATATTTCAAAAGTATATAAACTCCTTCATTACAAGAGGCGTAGAACCTTTTTGATTATTTCTCGTTTTCTATTTAAATGTCTAAAAAAATGGAAAAATATAAAAGAAATCAATATGTACCTACATATCCAAAGCAAATATTTTCGAAAACATTATGTATGTCAGGAAAAATATTTCTAAATTTCCGAGAATTAGAGACCGACATAAGGTAAGTACCAGACACAAGAACAATCTTGTAGTCTGTGATAGTAGGCTCCAAAAAATTAGTCATTCATTCCGGGGAAATTGTTCACGTTTTTTCAACAAGCTCCCTAATGAATTTAGGGATTTACCTATACATAAATTAAGAACTGTAATTAATATTGAAATAAAACTATTTTTAACGGATTCTATCGCGGTTTATTTGATGTTATTTTATATTTTACATTGAACCCGACGTTTCGGTTGCTTTTCAGCAGCCATGGTCACGGGGAGACTAAAGATGGTTGTTGTCTTGAAGTTTGAAGTGAAAGTTATCTCAAAGTACCCGAACTATGTTGAATTGTTGGTGTTACTATTTACGCAGAATGAGCTCACCGTGTCATGAAGTCTTGTTGTATTTTGTTTTTTCTTGGAATTAAATGAGTGAATGACTGGGTCGGTCCCAAGCTGGTGGTACATTCCAACCATCTTCTCTATTAAAATTAGGATGTTTTTTAATTTCAATAGCTTCGCGGAGCATCCTAGGTAGGAATCGATTTTCTTTGGCGAGTATCTGTGGTTTATCAAATCTTAAGTAATGTTTGGTCCCCTGTTGCACGTGTTCACATACAGCAGACTTTTTTGTATGTGAACAAGTGCAACAGGGGACCAAACATTACTTAAGATTTGATAAACCACAGATACTCGCCAAAGAAAATCGATTCCTAACTTTTTTTTTTTTTTTTTTTTTTTTTTTTTTTTTTTTTTTTTTTTTTTATCGTGCGGAAATCCCTTCGGATACCCCCCCGCCGGCCAGCGGGGGCGGTTATGTCGGGCTTGCACCGACTAAAACCGCACGCCGTCTCGGGTCTTCAGACGCCGGGGTGTAAGGTTACCCATAGAGCATATCCCTCGCACCCCGGCTGACCCTGGGCCATCTCACCACTAACAGCATCGCTCATCCTGTCTCCTCTGAAAGCAGAGGAGTACGGAGAGCGATGTGTTCCCGCCACGTTGGGTATTGGCCGACGATCAATGCCAACCCTATGAAGGGGCGAAGGGGAAGCCATTGACCGCCGCCCAGGGTGTACCGGCCGCTCCGATTCCGTTCCCCCCGGACTGCAGCGGGATCGGAATCGGAGCGACACTCGAGGAGGTTACCCAACACACACCCCAATCGATTCCTACCTAGGATGCTCCGCGAAGCTATTGAAATTAAAAAACATCCTAATTTTAATAGAGAAGATGGTTGGAATGTACCACCAGCTTGGGACCCAGTCATTCACTTAATTAATTCCAAGAAAAAACAAAATACAACAAGACTTCATGACACTGTGAGCTCATTCTGCGCAAATAGTAACACCAACAATTCAACATAGTTCGGGTACTTTGAGATAACTTTCACTTCAAACTTCAAGACAACAACCATCTTTAGTCTCCCCGTGACCATGGCTGCTGAAAAGCAACCGAAACGTCGGGTTCAATGTAAAATATAAAATAACATCAAGAGACCGTAATCTTAGCAATCCATGGATTCTACGTGCGGGTGCCGGGTCCATCGCGTTGCTGAGTTGGGAACTCGGGACAGTGACATCAAATAAACCGCGATAGAATCCGTTAAAAATAGTTTTATTTCAATGTGTAACATTCGCGTAAACTTCCGACTGTAATTAATAGGCAATATTGAGGATGATTTTTTTTAAGTAAAACATTTATAAAACATTTTTCTACCTACCTGTACGTTATCTTAGTAGAAATATGTGGAAGTAAAATATAAATAAATCGGCCCTATTAACTAAGAGTGGAAAAAAATTACTTTATTCCCTACCAGTAGGGATATGTGGAACAGGCAAACGAATCCTGGGAAGCAATAATATACAGCAAACTTAAGGAAAGGTCTCATTTTTAACAAAATACTTTTTTAAGAGTTTCTAGGGCTCTGGTCAACGGAATGTTGCTGGTAAGGCTCATAATTATTTTTTTACAATATTTTCTAACACCTACATAAAAATCAGCACTGCAAATGAAATTGAAATTCGTACTAATTTTACCTACCTTTAACACCTGATTACTGACAAATGGCCGCCGGGATAATCTAGCAAATATGCATACACTCAAGGTAGGTGGTACATACATACCTACACTTTTTTATCCCATACATTTTATCCTTTTAAAAATAACTGAGGTCTGGTGAAAGTGGGATTTTACTCTATAACCTCGATGGGTTCGCGGCGCTTTCTGTGGTACCACTAGCTATCAACTACTGCTTGCGATTCGTCAAAAAGTCGCAATGCAGTTCGTGTAAAACGCGGCCGGACTCTTGGCTCTCACGTAGGCGTTCTACCGCGTTCTTACCGCTGTCATCTCGGTATGAATCGAGTTTTATGTCGTATCATCAGTATTTCAGCGATGAAAACTCAAAAAATTCGATAACAACTGTGGAATGGTTGTCAAATTTATTGGAATAGCCTTCATGTGGAACTCAGTAACCAACAAAGTTCGATTGTTAAGACTATGTACTGTTTTTAAGGTAAATTAATTTTCGTTCAGACATGAACTTGAATTATCGTAACAATATCTCACAATATAATACTCCATAAACATTGAAACAATGAAAACAAAAAAAAATCGCAATTCAGTTCAATTTAGCATAGTTACAATTTAGCGTAGTTTAGGTAACTACTATAGCCTACTCAAATGTTTACTGATAGTAAAGGCTACTTAGTTGTTTACTAAAAAAATGTATGATATATTTCTGTGAATAAGTCAGAGATGTGTAGGTATACTTACCGACTTGACTGTTGCCTTGATGAAGTCCTTCTTGTGTGCGAGGTCGAACTCCGGATAGTGGCTATATACCTGCTTGCACACAGTCTTCATCGTAATCTGCTCGAGGTTCGCGCCCTCAAGGATCTGCTTCACGTACTTCTTGATCTCATCATCCTGTATCACAGAGTAAATTATCAGAGTACAAAACGAAATGCCTCTTTAATGTAATAAAGCGCAGCTCAAATACCTAAGAATGTCATAAAAATCTTTAATTAATAATTTTGTAAAGAAAATTATTCCATATCTTCTCAAAGACTTCCAAGTCATATAATGTATACTTCCCCAATAACTTGAAATTTACCCTCTTTACTCTTTAATCATGATCATTTCGAAAGTTCTAATATTTTTTTATCTAACATCAATGTTAAAATGCTTGCAGTCACTGCATACATTACCTGTCGTAGTGAACAGATCATGAGCAATAATACATATGCGGTGTCCTCAGTTATTTACAAAAAAGTGCTTTAGCAGATAAGTTATGTGATATTTCAAGAAATTGTTATGATATACTAACAGTAGGCGGTCGCTTAGCCTTCTTGTCAGTAGGAGCGTCCGATTCGTCGCCACTCTCCTCTTCCTCGCTACCCTCCTCCTCGTCTTCTTCCTCACTGCCTTCTCCAGACTCTTCATCTGAGGAAGCCTTCTTGCCCTTCTTAGCTGGTCGAGCAGCAGCTTTGGAGGCAGGGGCTGCTTTGCCTTTTTTGACTGGTAACATAAATGTATTTTGTAGAAAGTATTCCAATTAAAGAAATTCTCAAAACAATATAGTTGTACAGCCTTATGAAGTAATAACAACCTGGCCTCGCGTCGAGCCATGGTAATTCACACATAATATAATATACCTTTCAAATTGTTATTCTTTCAATAAGTGCCGAAGATTACCCCAGATATATTTGAAAAAAAAAAAAACTCACAGTATTCAGCCTCTATAAAATTAGTATAGATGATTATTTACACCTACGTAATGGCTGATTGTAACCCTATAAGTCTTGTACAACTCAAAATAAGGGGCTCCGGGGTGAAAGTTCGGTATTCTACATCTGGTATAAATTGGATACAGACCTGGTGGAGTAGGCGCTTTCCGCTTGACGGGAGTGGCCTTGGCGTTTGTGTTCTTGGCCACCACGCCCTTGCGGCCCTTGGCCACGGGCGCCGCCGGCCTGCCGCGCTTCGACTTCGGCTCCTAGCAATACGCATGCCCATTAAATTTCCATCACAAGACATGACTACTTCTAAGTTATTCTTAACAATTATAGTATTAACTTACATCGGACGCTTCCCCTTCACTGCCAGATTCATTTTCGCTCTCACTCTCTGATTTTTCACTCTCTTCATCGCTCTCTGACTTCGCTCGTCGACCTCGGCCTCCAGCCGGCTTACTCGGCTACACGACAAACATACATTTAGCTAGCTTAATAATACTTAACTTCTGTATCATTTACTTTAACTGACTTTCGGGCTTAACTACGAAATGCTGAGTTAATAAAGTTACCTTATACCGCAAAGACTAAAACTAAGAGGAAGTGGCCCACATGATTGGTCATTATATGTGACACTTTATATATATATATATATATATGAGATAGTTTGGTTACATTAGTCTCCATATCAATGAGGTACCTAATACTAGGGGTGGCAGGTGAAGGCGCCTGTCACCCCAGCCGAAGCAGGCCAGGGCGGCGGAGCAACTAGCACCTCCCCCCCACCCCACCCTTTCCGGGGCAAGCCCCATCGTCTGATCCATCAGACACCGTGGTTCCCAAACCCATAGGGGGCCAACTCGAAACCGGAGAGGGAACTGGGTCAGTCGGGGTGCGAGGGAAATACCTTATGGGCCACCTACACCCCGGCGTCTGAAGACCCGAGACGGCGTGCGGTTTTAGTCGGTTCAAGCCCGACATAACCACCCCCGCTGGCCGCCGGGGGGAGGGGATTTCTGCACGAAAAGAAAAAGGGGTACCTAATACTCACTTTTAAACTTTATTAATTTATGATATTGTCAGAATTTACGCGAATGTCATTCATTGAAAGAAAACTATTGTTAACGGATTCTATCGCGATTTCTCCCCGTGACCATGGCTGACAAAAGCAACCGAAACGCCGGGTTCAATGTAACATCCAATAAATCGCGATAGAATTCATTAAAACTAGTTTATTTCAATTATAAATTCAGTAAATAAACTGGAATTATGTGCTTTTTCCGATCCTTAGTTAACTAAGAAGTTCCACAAAATGTTTGATATTGTAGTCCAACGCCACCACTAATTATCAGGCATCCAATTTAGCGTACAGAAATGTTACTAGAGTAGTTCATAAATCAGGACATAGATGTGCGGAGATTGCCTTACCCGGCCCTTCTTGCCCTTGGGTTTCCGGCCGCGCTTGCCGGAGGCCTGCTTTGCGGAGGAGCGGCGGCGGCCGCCGGTGGACTTGCGCTTGCGGCCCGCGCCCGCTGCCGCCTCGCCCGCCTCCGGGTCGAAGTCACTGTCCGCCTCCTCCGAACCACTCGGGTTGAATGAACCCTAGGTAAAAAACGTGCTCAGTTACTTCGAATTGAACCAATTAGATGGTGAATATTTTATATTATTCAGATGATATTCGTTACACTTCACACAAATCCATTCTCAATTACGACATTCGTCATATTGCGGGGTTTTATTATCAAATATATCTCTTACAATTTACTATTCCCTTAAAAAAAAACAGTATATACAAATAGTCATAATTAATTTTAATTCCTCTTTTGATTTTGCCATGCATTCTGTGCATGAAAATAAAACCTTTAGAAACTTACATCTGAATCTTCTGATCCATCTTTGTTAGGTTTAGGTCCTTTAACTTTAGTTTCTGGATCAGTTTCATACTCCTCGTCCGAGTAGCCTGGAGCAAAACAATCACACTGAATAATTCAATATGTACATTATAGATGTTGAACATATTAGTACCTTGTACCTTGAGATCTGATTATTGATGTGCGATTATTAGAGTGTCTCTAAAAAAACTATGGCCCAGCTGCGGCAACTATGGCCTAGCTGTAGCTCAGTCACTCACCTCTGTTGGACACCTTGACGGCAGCAGACCTGCGGGGCCGTCCTCCGGCCGACGAAGGGGGCGCGGGCGGCGGCGCGCGTGCCTGACCCCGCGCGTGCGGCGAGTTGGCCACGGGCTGCTGCAGGAAGCCTACCAGCCGCGACGCCAGCTCCGACATCGAGCCTGCACAGGAAACAGAACATACGATAATTAACTTTATGTCAATTGCGTTAGGATCTAATTCATAAAAGGCACCAACAGTAGTTAAGAGAATTCTTGAGAATTCGCGATACCGCGGAACACGCGTGACCGGCTAATAAATAATCAGAAACTCAGTTGCATTGCCCAACCCGAGAATCTAAACAAACCATATAAACGAAATTGCATTCACCGCTACCGTATCTATCTAGGTAATCTACTATTTTTAAATGTAATAGCAAGTATTATACACATATCGTTCTCCTCACAGTTCATAGTTATAGCATAGCATAGCACTTACACAGTTCATACAACGGTCAGACAGTAGTTTCTTCATCACAAACCCTGCACTGTCGATGTTCAACATAACCAAAAATCTTTCACACATACAGTCACGCTTCTTTCTCAGTTGGGTAGGTAGAATTTTCACAAAACCTTATACCATTAAAATCTACCATCTATAATGTTACCTTTCTTATCCAAATCCAACATCTCACACATGGTGCGCAGCTGTTTGGGTTCCATCTTGGTGGTCTCCTCCAACTTTGCTTTGTAGTCGGACGAGCCGATCGCCCACTCATAACCCCTAAACTTCTTGATGTTGCGTTTCACATTGCGATCCAGGCACAATTGCTGTGTATAATAAATATTACAATTTAGAATCACATAGCACAAACAGAGGGGCCACCATGAAACTTACCCACGTCCAAAAATTCGGGCCCGCTCGAAACACGAGTTTTGACTCGTTAGAAGATAGATATATCGACTAGATGATAATTTTCAGATTTAAAAAAAAATGGTTTTGAGCATAGCTATTTAAATTTCTTGACGAAAATTCTGATCAACTACTTATTGGGCTCTAATGAAATATTTTAAAATGGTATTTCAAATATAAATAATAATTTTCATTCTGATTTTTAAATTTTTAAATCTATGCAATCATCATCTAGTTTTGAAGCTGACTGTACGATGAAGTTGCTTTGGATTTCTATCGATAGGGTGCAGGCTAGACGTGGTGTGCGTGCGGGCACGTGCCATTTTTGGGCCCGATTGTGATATAAATGCGATTCATGATCGCAACGGCCTAAAACTTCAGTATGCAACTCCAATTGTATGTTTCATGATAAGCCTACTATATGAACAGTTCACAATATATTTGTATACGGTCTTGTTTTTTTTTAATATTTAGTTTGTCAAGTTTACTGCACCCCGTTGAGCACATTGCACATTTTCTTGTCCCACGCCGCTGAGACTGAATCTGGTCTGTTTAATATACTGTCGGATACATCATAGGATAGAGCTGTTCTGTAGAACAGCCCTATTATTATATTAGTCTTATTCTACGACACCCATGGAGAAATATGATGTAAGATGTACTTTTTTTCATATTTCTTAGAATAATAATAATCCATTAATGGTGTTTGTTACAACTTTCTCCATAGTCGAATGTCATTTTTTTCGTCAACCCATTTTGGTTTGTATTTTTGGTGTCACTACAGTTGGCCTCAAACACTAACAAATTTATAAACGGTCTTCACATCAAAACATATACAAACATCAATAAATAATTTTTATTGATGTTTGTATAAGTATTTTTTAAATTTAATTTTATGTTTTAGGTTTTAGAGCTAAAGTAATCGGTAACTTGGTATGTGTTAAGTTACTTTTGGAGGCGACTGTATCTATTGGTAAGTCTGGAACTTGCCGCCTGTTATTGGTCTGATTCCTTAAGAAACAGACGCAACGGAAACTAGGCGAGCCATCCCCCGTTCTCCCTCCCCTCCTGGCCCATCTTATCCTTCAGCCTTTACTTGTGAGTCGCACGCCACGTGACCTAGTTCGCGGGCGTGCGGAGCGCAAGAACAAGGCACTCCTCCCCCTACCCCCTTCCCCACCCTCTTCCAACAAAATGCGGCAAGTCCGGAACAACGACCATGAACGCAAGTGAATAAGAGAAACTACCCAGGAGGGCATTGGCAACGCCGGAGAATCCCTCCCAGGACCACCCAGTGGTCCGATTTGCCCCTCATATAATCATAATGTTTGACAGTTCTCATACTACTTTTTACTCTGGATTTAAGTAACTAAAGCAATTATAATATATTTGGATATTTTTAGATCTAAGTCTATAATAAAATTCAAATGATAGACTTACCCCATACAAATACTGATGCAGCAATTTCTGGTCTTGTGTCTTAAACCGTGAGAGTGATACTTCAACATTACTGATGTGCCCCAATGGAATGCCTTTTCCAGCTGGTAGAGGTACTGGAGGTTCAGTGGGCTGAGGAATTTTTTTAACTAACTATACTGACAATTGTTATACTTCAGTTAAACTGATATTAATATTATTTGTTTATATATATCTAATCTATGTTTTGTTCATTGTACACTGTCCTTATCATCTCTTTTTGTTCCTATCCATCCAAAGGTTGCCTGGAAGAGATCGCTTTTAGTGATAAGGTATTTTGTATATTAAATCAAATGTGATACTACTACTTTTTATGGTGTAAAATAAAGAACACACACATCTCATCTATCTTTAAAAAACTATTCTTAATTCGTTACTGTACACACAAGAAAGTAATATAACATAAATAATACGAAGGTGAGCTTAACTCAATACTGTCTTCTATCTTCTAGAAATCTAGACTAATATAATTAGCTAAGTTTACCTCCTTTTTGGGCTTAGGTTTAGGTGCCTCTTCCTCCTCCTCCTCCTCTTCCTCCTCCTCCTCCTCTTCTTCCTCGCCTTCATCATCGTCTCCTTCATCGTCATCTTTCTTGGCTTTCTTTGCAGGTTTCTTTGCTCTGTAGAAGATTTGGTCTACTGGTTTATTCGGAAAATATTTTATATATAAGGATTTAGTTTATACAGTATGTAACAAAACTAGTGCCCGATCAAGGGATACAAAGGTATCCTAAATACATAACCTTAATATAAATAACCTAAATATATGAAATCAGAAATACTATAATACTGAAAATAAATGGGGTTCACGACAATTGGTCGACATATTATTGATCGACATTATAATTAGTCGACAGCTTAGGTCGACAATGACAATTAACCGACAAATCAATTGGTCGACATAATATTGATCGAAAAAGTCGTTTGGTTAGTGTTGATGTCGTTGGTTGGTCTGTAGATAGTTTTCTTTTATATCTTAGTTGTTAGTTAATTATTTCGACAGAGCCCCGCTTCGCGGGGTTCCTATTTCTACGTGCAGTATCACATTATTAGTGACCTAACACAAAGGAAGGACTATTGTGGAGGTCTCGCAGAGACCTTCTAACCTATATCTATCCGTGTAGGGGCGCGCGGGTGTCCACGAGTTGTCGACTAGTAATCGTTATCGATCAATTGACTTCGACCGACCAATTGTATGTCGACTAATTATCCCTGTCGCTCAATGGGGTTTTCGCCCAATTGTATGTCGATGAATTGTCATGTCGACCAATTGTCGTTCGATGAAAAGTCTGGGTGCGAAATAAATGTACTATTGGAATTTTAAATGCCATTACCGAGCCGCGCCCTCTTGTTTTTTCGTTATTTTAGAGAGGGTTTGTTCATAAAGTTGCCCTTAGTTATCCGGTTTTTGTTCATATCTCCGGTTCTACTTAACCAATTGCAATCAAATACGGCAGATTCAAGTCTGACCTTTCAAAGACCTTGCCAAGACCTTTCTAATAGAAAAAACCGGCCAAGTGCGAGTCGGACTCGCCCATGAAGGGTTCCGTAGCAGGACGTAACATAATATAAAAGTTCTTGTAGTTCCTTCCAACCACGCCCCGCGCGTCTTATAATTATTATTTACTTAGGCACCTATTACCGATTTCTTAATAGAAAATAATGGTTCACGGTTTAATGTTTATGAATATTTAAAAAAAATATATATATTTGAGTTGATTGAATAAAAGGTAAATCCGGTTTACGATTTATGACGTACTAAAAAAACTACTTACTAGACCTCGTTCAAACCAATTTTCGGTGGAAGCTTTCATGGTAATGTACTCATCTCATCATCATCATCATCTCATAAACTCACGCCTATATCCCCGAAGGGGTAGGCAGAGGTGCTAGCACCCACATTTCGCCAGTTTATGTTTAGGTCCCAATGTAATAGGTGGCGAGCCTATTGCCATTAACCGGGCACTTATAAACCTGCGGTAAATACACACATAACTTCGAAAAGCATCGAAAAGTCATTGGTGTGTGCCATGGTAAAACCTGGGATCGAACCCGAGACCTCGTCTCAGCAGTCCATTACCCATACCACTAGGCTACCGCGGCTATCATGTACTTTTTGCATGTACATCATATATTTTTTTTAGTTTTATCATTCTCTTATTTTAGAAGTCACAGGGGGGGGGGGGGGGGCTCACAATCATATTAATATTCAGTTTAGAAAAAATATATATTAGAAACCTCAATATTATTTTTGAAGACCTATCACACGAATGAGTTTCAATTCTAAGTATGGAGAACCACCAAATTTATTGTTTTTTTTCTATTTTTGCGTGATAATCTTAATGCGGTTCACAGAATACATCTACTTACTAAATTTCAACAGCATAGTTCTTATAGTTGCGGAAAAAAGTGGCTGTGACAAGTGGACGGACAGACAGACAGACATGACGAATCTATAAGGGTTCCGTTTTTTGCCATTTAGGTACGGAACCCTAAAAACCGCATCAAAATCAGTGGAGTAGTTTATGAGTCCATCGCGAACAAACAAACAAATAGATTATAGACAAGACTTCCAAAAAAATAAATTTTGTGTTCATAATTGCTCATTTAACATAACCCAAGTATTTTCTTTTAAATATCTCCAATGTGCAAACACATAAAAAGGATTAGATAAACAGAACTTAATATTGACACCGATATACACCCTTCACGGATCAGACGCTAATTTTGTTATATATAGTTTCCTTTATATTTTAGAATATTTTTATACCTAAATTCTTTAAAAAAAACCACTGCGTTAAGGGCAAAAAATGAATGTAACGGACACAAAGAACCAATATTTGTCAGTACCGCAAATAGTTAGACACATTTTGTAATTACCGATACAAGGGGTAGATCCATTCCATAATATCAGAAAGGTACGCGATACCTTGCTTAGGCCATAAAAAATAATAAGTTGTAATCTATAATCGATATTAGGATCAGAAAGTGACATTACATGCTAAGTATATATAAAATAAGTAGTATAAATGTAGTAGTAATATAAAAGTTTACCGCAACTCCGCGCGCGTGTAGCCAATGTGTTATTCGAAATTATACTCTATTCCTGTACCAAATTCCATCCAGATCTGTTTAGCCGTTAGACCTTGATTTGAGTAACAAACATTCAACCATCTTCACAAACTTTCACATTTATAATATTAGTAGGTTGCATACTTTTCTTTAGCCGGTTTCTTTTTCTCTTCCTTTTCTTCTTCCTCGTCTACGTCATCACCTTCCTCGTCTTCTTCTTCCTCCTCTTCCTCATCATCTTCATCCTCCTCTTCAGTTTCCTACAGCAACAAAACAACACGAATACAGTTTCTACCAGTTCTGGTAGACTTACAACGATTCTAATAAAACCCTTTGTATTCAAAAAAGAGTTTGTACTCTAAACAACTGAAAATGTTACCAGTGAAAATGTTTAGTGATAAATTTAACATTTATAATTACTTGTCTTGACTGACTGATTCATCAACGCAGAGGCTATATAATGCTGGGGTTACAAATATGAAAGTATGGTAGTCAACGTCTTTTATGTTTAAGTTTTTTGGAAAGTGCACGCCGGAGTGGGTCAAAGGTTGTATTGAAGCCTATTATTTTGAAATTAAATAACATTATTTCATATAGAAATTAAACGGATAGTGCTTTGGCCGCATTTGCCGGAGCGCCGGATACCCGGCTTCCGGATATTGGGCCCTTTATCGCGTTACATGACGCGATCAGTTTGATTTCAATTTACAGCGAAAAACTATTTTCAGTAGCAGGCTGGTCTAGTATACGGTTAAGCGGAGTCACCTCTTACCAACAAATGCGGAATAATTCATCACAATTTGTCACTTATTATTTTGAGCACTAAACTAATCTATACAAGTAAAAAAAGTGCCAAGTGCGAGTCGCACTCGCCCATTAAGGGTTCCGTAGCAGCAAGTAACATAATGTTATTTTTATAATTTTTATATTTGAGTTGATTGAATGAAAGATAAATTGCGGTTTACGATTTATGACGTATTAAAAAAAACTACTTACTAGATCTCGTTCAAACCAATTTTCGGTGGAAGTTTACATGGTAATGCACATAATATATTTTTTTAAATTTTATCATTCTCTTATTTTAGAAGTTACAGAGGGGGGGGGGGGACATTTTACCACTTTGGAACTGTCTCTCGCGCAAACTATTCAGTTTAGCAAAAAATGATATTAGAAACCTCAGTATCATTTTTGAAGACCTATCCATAGATACAACACGTATGGGTTTGATGAAAAAATTTTTTTTGAGTTTCAGTTCTAAATATTCTGCGACATTCTACACAGCGCTTTCTAGACCCAAGATAAGCATAGTTTAACTAGCTTGTGTTATGGGTTCCACAATGCGGATAAACATACTTAGATACTTTTTTTAGGGTTCCGTTGCCAAATGGCAAAAAACGGAACCCTTATAGATTCGTCATGTCTGTCTGTCTGTCCGTCCGTATGTCACAGCCACTTTTTTCGGAAACTATAAGAACTATGCTGTTATGATGCCAAAATTTATTGTTTTTTTTTTTAATTTTGTGTGAAAATCTTAATGTGGTTCACAGAATACATCTACATACCAAGTTTCAACAGGATAGTTCTTATAGTTTCGGAAAAAAGTGGCTGTGTCATACGGACGGACAGACATGATGAATCTATAAGGGTTCCGTTTTTTGCCATTTGGCAGCGGAATCCTAAAAATGAATCGACGAAATATATGTACGCGCATAACTTCCGAACGACTGCACCCAATTGGACAGTTCTTTTTTTATATATTCGTTATTACCAGGACAAGGTTGATATGTAAGAAAAATTTAGGAAAGTCCACGGGTAAGGTGTTAAATTTCGAGCGGGGCGAAGCCAGGGCGCGCAGCTTGTGAGTAATAATAGAACATTATTGACGTGCGATTATAAAAATAAACGATGTCCATTACTTATTGTAGTATAATTGGCGTTGTGTAAAATATTGAGTGATTTTTTTTTAAATTTTACTATTCAGAATCCGGCCGGATATTAAGTTACTATCCGGCCTTATTTACACTATCCGGCCGATAGTGTAAATAAGGCTGGATTATGAAAACAAGAATGGATATGCCGGATACCGAATAGTTACCGGATATTCGTTTCATTTCTAATTTCATATACCTGTTCCTGGTTAGAAATTAATTTACACGTATATCAGGGTTTTTTTTTTAATTTTACTTCTATATGGAAGGCGCTACTACCATGTTATAGCATTAGTTTTCCTAATTTAATCCGAGGTGGGCCACTAATGTGGTATATAAATCAAATGAGCACCTACCTGTATTGTGTTTACATATATTACATCTATATACTTTTGGTTAGACTTACCGCCTTTTTGGGTTTCTTTTTAAGGGCTGCCTTCTTTCCACCTTTATCATTCGGTTTCACGTCATCCTTCTCATCCTCATCATGGGTCTCCCCATTTTCTTCCTATAAATAAATCACATTTAATGACAGTAGAGGAAGCTCGTGAAGTGTGTAATGTGTAATATGAATTGTCTAATTATTAAAACCGTGAATCTCACGAATGGTGAGTCGTAAGAGAAAAGGTAAATGGACCATTTTTGTAGAGAATTGTATGATCACTCAACTTTGTCTGACCTATTTTCACGATAAAACTTGCCGCTTTCAAGAAAAATTGAAAAAATCTTAATTTTGTACGTTTGACCTTGAATTTTTTTTTTTGCAAAAGTAGGATCGAAGGGGATTTTTGACATTTATTTATGATGATGTATTTAACGTCGCTGCCAGTTTTCAGCTCTATGCTAATTATTCCTAAGTTATGACTTATTTTTGTCTATTTTGACTGGACTTTAAGTGTTTAAACAAACGAAATCAGTTTCTTAATTAATTATCTAAAAAAGAATTAATCGGTTTCTTATTTGCGGCCAGTTTTAGAGGACAATAGTAGTCACACTTTTTGTTGACTGGTCAAATATAATGCAAAGTTGAGTTAAGCATACCTCGAGATAACAATCTTGACCAAACGTCAAAAAGTTCGCGCATGTGCACTAACCGGCTAATCAAAAAACCAATAAAAGGACTCAACCAATAACGTGAGCCCTTTGAGCCAGCGATTCACTATCACTGCATATTGTAAAACAAAGTCACCCGCGCGCCGTGTCTATCTGTCGGTTCGCGATAAACTCAAGATCTAATAAAATAAAAAAATAATTTATGGTGGAATTGTATATCTTAATAAATAAAATAAAAATATTGTACTACATTCTACACAGCGCTATCTAGACCCAAAGTAAGCATAGTTTAACTAGCTTGTGTTATGGGTTCCAGAATGCGGAAAGACATAGGTACTTATATAATTTTTTTTTGTAAATCCATACATATTATACATAGGAACACTGAGACCAATGCAAATAGTTGTATGCATATTCATGCATACAAATATTTGCACTGAGCGGGAATCGAACCAGCGCCCCCAGTCGTAGCAGTCGAATGCACTACCGCTACGCCACAGAGGCCGTCGGTATATATATAAAATCTAGTCCTGCTCATAATACGCAAATCATATTTAGCAAAAAGTAAACAACCTTAGCGCCAACGTAAGATTAGATAAATAACAAAAAGCTGTAGATAAACTACTGTTCTTAGTGTACTATGACATTGTGCAGATTATTGCCTTTTAAATATCTGTGTACTAAAAAATCTTAAAATAATGAAAACAGCAAAAATGATTTTGAAACTATTATTTAAAACGTGAGAATAAGTACAAACCTTCTTTAAATCACTATCAGACTTTGCGTCTCTTTTATCGTCTTTGGAGTCATCTCCGCCAACGTCGTCATCCTTTCCGTTGGCCGTAGTGGATTTAGCATCCCCTGTTAACAAAAAGAAAAAGTTTTTTACTTGAACTTCCCCATTACCGATCTTTAAAGGAGGATGGCATAAGTCGGCCACGGAGCGGTCCGACGTTTTGTAAAACAAATAAAATGGTAAGAATTATTTTATTATGAGATAATATTGGGTACAATATTGTTGTATCAAATGAACCTATAATAAAAAAAGTATTTAAATATTTAATTTGATTATTGACGTTCTCAATCTACGAGAAGCGTGAAAAAGCGGCGAGAGTCAAAATGCAATAATCGCAACTTTATAGTAAAATATTAGTTACCTGTAGATAGTTTCCTTCTTTATAATAATAATATATTAATATATTAGTTATTATTTAATGATTACAACTCCTATTTCTAAGTGCATTATCCCAAATGACTTAAAACGGTAAAACGCAATAACCCTTCCAACCTATATCTATCCGCACTTATCAGTCTTTTAAAATTATTTTCAATCAAAAACCTTGTTCAGTCTTGCTCAGAAAGTCGTAATTAAAGCATTTTAACAATCCGTGATAACGTCTTATTGAAATCCCCATGTATATTGACTCTCGGTCTATAGCGGAACGAGTGGGAAATAAAAAGTTCCAATCGTCACCACTGGGGACGAACAAAACTTTTTTCCCACTCGTACCCAGTGGGGATTACAGGGTGCGACGACCGGGAATAAAGTATCCATTATGGTCAGAAAGAAAGTGTGTATAATATGTATTTATTGACATCTTCACAATATAAATTATCAATTCTTTTTATCAATATTCATTAACTTCAGTTCTAAATTATATTTTAGTTGTGAATGTAATATTTTAAGATTCTTATAAATATCTCAATAATATATTCCTTCAAATTTGTACCAACCCTGATTGTTATGAAAGGCTGTAACTAGAAACTTAACCAAATCAAATACCAGCCTACTTGGCTGACATTAGATTAGCCATACATTTTATGTTTCTTATTATAGCCCCATCAATTCCAACTAATATAAAAGAAGAAAATTGTAAATGGATTCAAAAAATCATAATATACATTGTCCAAAGTCATAATTATACACTTGACTCACTAAGTGTGGAAAGGAAATAATGCCCAATAAATAAATCCTATTTCCTGTAGGTCTCAAAAGTTAGCCGAAATTTAGAAAATGGCCGACTTTGATCTGATCACACGTTAATGCTGGTGTAGTTTAATTTGACTCCCTATATCTACCAAAAATTTTGAATTTTTGTGTTATTTCTAGGGTAAGTATTTATTATCAAACAAAATTGGTGAAAAGGCTGGTAGGGGAGGGGGAGATTTAGATCCCTAACAACACAGTTATAATTTCATGTTATTTTTTAATATACTCATTTAAAACAAAATTTATTTAGATGATTCTTCTCACATAACATGGATTTTCCGATTTCGCCTGATAATGAGGAATTTATACATTGCATCAATTTTGTGGTGCTGATGAAAGTGCGACATCTAATTCTTCAATGGATTGTACCGCAAATAATTAGTATTTTGTGTTTTAACTAATAGAAATTTTCTTACAAATTCATGAGAAATTGCCGAAAGGACAATGGGCATTGCGGCCCATGAGCGGCCATCAATGAAACTAGTGTCATTTGAAAGGGGAGATCTTTGACAACAAATATTGTTCAAGGAGTACTATGAAATACCGTTTGGGAAAAAAAATATAGTTAAAATACTATTATTAAAATACTTTTTTTTTTCATTATTATTTATGTATCCTAATATTCAATACTTTTTCTATTACAGGTCTAAGAACCTTTGTTAAAATCGGTCTCGCCATGTTTCAGGCGTCAACCAATCAGCGACGAGCGCCGCTCGCACTCGGCGACTCGGCGATTACCGTTATGCTCAAGCGCACCAGCGTTGCCATTTGGCAACTTTGGTTGCCATTTTGGCAACATTTGACCCTTGGTGGCAACCAAATGGCAACCAAGCTCAAATGGCAACTTTTTGGTAACTTTTCGACTCGTCGCGTGATCATCAGTAAAAAAAATATCGAATATCTTCGCATCGAATTGAATAAAATCAAAACCTTGAACGCATTTTTATTCCCAATTGAAAACAATACATAATTAGTAGACAAACAAATTGTACCCGTATTTCTACAGTTAAAAGGTCTATTTTGGTGAATCTAGAGATAAAAGTAATTTTATGAAAACTCTAAAACAAAACAAAAATGGAAGAAAGTACCTTTTTTTTTTGTACCTATGTGTCTGTGTGCAGTATGCAGTGCAGTGCAAAGAAACTTAAAGAAAGTGAAAGAGTACTTTGTAAATTTTGTAATATACGGAAGAAAGTTTTCGTGGTTTACAAATACTTTTGTTTTTAAATCTATTGGTAAGTTCCCTTTTTATTGTTTTAATCGAAGAAGCTACCTATACTTATACCTTGAAAAACAAATTTTACTGATTGAATCATCATTCATTCATTATTTATAATCAGCGCCCTTCCCAGCCTTTTGGGTACCTAGGATAGGAATAAGACGCTTTTTAAGAATGCTCATAGAGTCATAAGTTAATGCGCATGAAATCGACGAAAGGTACCTAAGTAGGTATTTTGGGGTGCTTGGTTAGGGACCTCCACGCGGTGCACCCTGGGCAACGGAGACAGCTGCGCCTCTCTCCTAGGGCGGGGGAGACGCTGCCGCCTACGGCCAACTCCGACCGAGGCGAGGACGGCCCTGTTGAGGGCTGTTCGGAAGCTTTCCACGAGTCCCTCTGATTAGCAGATGGCACAGTGGAGAGCAAGTAAGGGGGCCATCTCGTAACCGGAGATGGCCCAGGGTCAGGTGGGGTGCGAGGGATATGCTCTATGGGTAACCTTACACCCCGGCGTCTTAAGACCCGAGACGACGTGCGGTTTTAGTCGGTTCAAGCCCGACATAACCGCCCCCGCTGGGCGGCGGGGGGTATCCGAAGGGATTTCCGCAAGAAAAAAAAAAAAAAAAGTACCTAAGTAGGTAATTTCAAATGCAAAGTGTTTTTGGGTTGTTCTCGAGGATTTCAAATTTTATCAACCAAAACAGTACCCAATAGGTATAGGTATATGCATAAATATTTTTATTAAAATAAAAACAGATTTTTTTACAGATTTTTTCTAATGGCAACCTTTGGTTTCAGATGGCAACATTTGAACCTACAAATGGCAACCTGGGCAGATTAGGCTCTGGCAACACTGAAGCGCACAGCCAGGCCTCCGTCAATCGCTCAAGGCCGCGCGCTATATACCTAGCGCTCGCGTATCGTCGACGATAGAAACAGGCAGAGGGCTGCCGAACGCCTGCCTGAGCGCTCGCATCGCACCGCACTGTACGTTTCCCGCGCTTACGCTTCGAAATGCAGAAACAACGTAATTATTGTGCAATGGATACCCATCCACTGCACAATAATTAATAATAAAAATAAAAGTAAAAAAACAAGGAAAATTTGTCGTTTTTTTCATTGCCGAGAAACGAAGAAAGGTGAGTAGTATTTTAAATCTTATCTATATGAATGTTGTCACCATTTATTTCTTGAAACATAAGTAGGTAATAAGCATGTATGTAAATAATAAATTAAAGGAGTTTTTTGAGTCAGTTATTATAAAAGTGTTGTTTTATAGGTAATTCTAAAACTGTAGTTACCTGGTACTTACGCAATAGGTAATGTCCGTTAATTTTAGATTTCTTTGATATTTTAGCTATGATTGATATAGATATAGATGAAAGCGTCTATATATAGGTATTTAAACTATCATGGTCATTCGCATTCGTATTAAAGTTATCGGGATATTTACCATGTTGTATATTAGGCATTGCGACAGCTTCAAAACAATACAACATGGTAAATATCCCGATAATTTTAATACGAAAGTCTATATATAGGTATATATACTACTACACTAAAATATTTCGTATTTTATACCAATGGTTGAACAAACTGACAAAATAATTAATCTAAATGCATTAAAATTTGAAAAAATCTCATGAGAAAGCTGTATACAGTGTACAGTAGGGCCTCCCCAATCCGGATAGGAAAAAGAATACCTCTTCCGAATTATCGAGACGTCAAGATTATAGTAGTAGGTATGCAAATGGTATGCACTATTTTAATAATAACAAAATGAATTTTTAACTTGGGTTTCATTTACTTACATTTCTTTTTGTTTTCCGTGCACCGGGATTACGTTATGTTTGGCTAACAAAAAAAAGCGGCCAAGTGCGAGTCGGGCTCGCCCATGAAGGGTTCCGTAGCAGCAAGTAACATAATATTTTTATTTTTACGATTTATGGCGTATTAAAAAAAACTACTTGCTAGATCTCGTTCAAACCAATTTTCGGTAGAAGTTTGCATGGTAATATACAATATATATATTTTTTTTGTTCTATCATTCTCGTATTTTAGAAGTTTGAAGGGGGGGGGTTGGGGGGATTACCGTATTAAAAATGTTAAAAACCGTTGATTTTCCGTCGCTTTGCTCCTGTTTTCCTTATGATTATTTGTTAAAATTATTTACGCGACTTAGGATATAACATAAACTCACGCCTATATCCCCGAAGGGGTAGGCAGAGGTGCTAGCACCCACATTTCGCCAGTTTATGTTTAGTAATAGGTGGCGAGCCTATTGCCACTAACCGGGCACTTATAAACCTGCGATAAATACACACATAACTTTCGAAAAGCATCGAAAAGGCATTGGTGTGTGCCATGGTAAAACCTGGGATCGAACCCGAGACCTCGTCTCAGCAGTCCATTACCCATACCACTAGGCTACCGCGGCCTTTAGGATATTTTCGACTATAAAATTTAATAACAGAATTCCGAGAAGGAAAGAAAATATAAATCATTATATAAAACTAAAACATATTTAATTGACAAATAAAAAACATGGTTGATTCGTAAGATTCGTTTTATTACAATAATCACCATAGGTACAACCCTAGTTGGGGTGTGTGTTGGGTAACCTCCTAGAGCAGGGGTCTCCAAACTTTGAAGCCTTCGGGCCAGAATGATTTTTTCTGTTTGTTCCAAGGGCCAAACCAGTTTTTATTTTTCTGCCCATAACTATATTTCTAGACTAGACTAGAATAGTCGCAAAGTGCGCGACCTAAGCAAACTTACGCTTTTTTGCATTTCAATTATTATTGTGTATTGTGACACTTCACGACATCTAGTGGCGAGTAGTGGTACTATGTACTATCTATTTCAGCTACCCGCTAACAGGTGGCATTCGTCGTAATTAAATATTTGGAATTACCGCGTTGGTTCAAGAAAGTTCTAGTTCTGGCTAGTGTATTCCGATCACTTCGAGATGGCAGTAATTGCATATAAAAAGGCTAGCGGCGCTACCGCGAGTCAGTCTGCGTAGGAAAGGCGAAGGAAGCGAAACTGTCTATCTCTATTGTGAAATAAAGTAACACCCGTGCTTAAAAGTATTTTGATTTTACTTATTGTTTTTATGTGTGATTTGTTAGTATGGAAAAGAAGCGAAAAATCGACAGTGAATGCAGAACGTTCCAAGATAAATGGAACTTTCAGTATTTTGTGATTGAGTCCAGTAATAAGGCGATATGTTTAATTTGTAATGAAACCATAGCTGTTCTCAAAGAATATAACATTAAACGACACTATGAATCGAAACATCTTAAAAATTACTCCAAGTATACAGGAAGTTTGCGGACGGAAAAATTTTCAGCTTTGAAACGCGGACTCAAATCGCAGCAATGTTTGTTTACCAAAGCGAATACTGAACAAGAGTCTGCAACTCGCGCCAGCTTTCGTGTGGCTCTTGAAATTGGAAAACGTGGCAAACCATTCACCGATGGAGAAATGATAAAAAAATGCTTGATTGCAGTAGCCGAAGAAATATGCCCCGAAAAGGTAAATTTATTTAAAAGTATCAGTTTGTCAGCAAACACTGTGGCTCGGAGGGTGCAAGACATCGCAGAAAATATATCATCTCAACTGTCTGACAAAAATGGACATCTTGAGTGGTTTTCTCTAGCATTGGATGAGTCAACGGATGTGTCAGATACTGCTCAGGTGTTGATTTTTATTCGCGGAGTAGATAAAACCTATGAAGTGTATGAAGAACTTCTTGATATTGATAGTATTCACGGTACGACAACTGGGGCAGATATTTTTAAGGGAGTTGAAAATGCCATTATTAAAAAGAACCTTCGATGGATAAATTTGAAATCTATAACAACTGATGGAGGCAAAAATATGTGTGGTAAAAATAAAGGAGTGGTTGCACTTGTGTCAAAGGCTGTAGATAATGATGGTGGTTCAAAACCATTAGTCTTACATTGTATCATTCATCAACAGTCCTTGTGCGGGAAATGTTTGGATATGTCTGAAGTTCTAAAACCAGTCACATCAGTTGTTAACTTCATCAGATCCACTGGGCTGAATCACCGACAATTCCGCGAGTTTATTCAAGAGATTGGAGAAAATGACTTACCATATCATACTGCCGTACGCTGGCTTAGTTGCGGAAAAGTCCTTAAGCGCTTTTTTGAACTTCGAGAAGAGATCCAAATTTTTTTAAATGAGAAGCAGCGCCCTTTTGCCGATTTAGAAAATAGTGAATGGATGTGGAAGTTAGCATTCTATGTCGATTTGACAAATCATATGAACGAACTGAATTTGAGGTTGCAAGGAGAAAATCAGCTTCTCTCTGATTTATACACCAATATCAAATCCTTCAGGCAGAAAATAATACTATTTCAATCGCAATTACGTAAAAAAAAATTCACACATTTTAAAACATGTGAAATATTCAGCCACACTACAGATACTGAATTTCCCGTCGATTTTGCAATCGAAACTTTGAGTGCTTTGAAGATAAATTTTGATACTCGTTTCTCAGATTTTGATGTCATTGCGAATGAAATTAAGCTTTTTCAAAATCCTTTTGATTCTGACATTGAAACCCTGGCTCCGGAAGTCCAAATGGAAATTATTGATTTACAGTGCAGTGATATGATTAAGAACAAGTATCAAAATTCACCTTTGCTGGAATTTTATAAGAGTCTTCCACTGGAACAATTTGATAATTTGCATAAATTTGCTCGTGGGTTGTTTTTTGTTTTTGGTACTACTTACTTGTGTGAGAAAACGTTTTCCAAGATGAAGTACACAAAGAATGTTTACAGATCTCAATTAACCGATGAGAATCTTAAATCTCTTTTGATAATTAGTACAAGTAAAATTGATCCACAACTACAAACTATTGTCGGTGGAAAATCACAATTACATAAATCTCATTAGTGTTTTTGTTTTACTGTGATTAGTGGGGTTCATTTCAATTATTTGTTAGTTATTAATATGCTTAAACTTAGATACTTAAGTTAAGTTTTCTGTGTCATCATTTCTGTCGTTAAGTTTTACCTTGCAAGTAAATAAAACTGAGTAATTATCATTCTGTGTTTTCTTCTTCAACTTATCACAGCAATAGTAACAACAATAAATCATTGGCTGTCGCGGGCCAGATTGATGACAATAAATCATTGGTTGTCGCGGGCCAGATTGATGACACTGGCGGGCCGCATTTGGCCCGCGGGCCGTAGTTTGGAGACCCTGTCCTAGAGTGTCGCTCCGATTCCGATCCCGCTGCAGTCCGGGGGGAACGGAATCGGAGCGGCCGGTACACCCTGGGCGGCGGTCAATGGCTTCCCCTTCACACCTTCATAGGGTTGGCATTGATCGTCGGCCAATACCCAACGTGGCGAGAACACATCGCTCTCCGTACTCCTCTGCTTTCAGAGGAGACAGGATGAGCGATGCTGTTAGTGGTGAGATGGCCCAGGGTCAGCCGGGGTGCGAGGGATATGCTCTATGGGTAACCTTACACCCCGGCGTCTGAAGACCCGAGACGGCGTGCGGTTTTAGTCGGTGCAAGCCCGACATAACCGCCCCCGCTGGCCGGCGGGGGGGTATCCGAAGGGATTTCCGCACGATAAAAAAAAAAAAAAAGGTACAACCCTAGCACATTCTTACGATGGCGTCACTCGCACGGCGGGCAACACAGTCTCGACTCTATGAACGCGTGTTTAAGGTACAATTCTTCTCGTTCTGTGCAGCAGGTATTATTATTAAAATTTTGTAGGTGAACATAGACTAGGTATTTTCGCTTTTGTATGGGAGTGATGTATCTGTTACGTTAGTAACTATTTATTAATCTGTGGCACAGCGCAGTCCATCGTTGACATTTGTTTCGTTGAGTACTGTGCGATTATTATTGTTTGACAATCTCTTTCGACTCTGGCTTGCATATCGGACTTATTAATATCTATCTTGGTGACATGTGCTCGTTTTTTGGACTTTTTTTAAGCAGATTCCTATAACAATGGCAGATAATCGCCAAGTGTGTATTTTATGTAATCGATCCGTGATAAACAGAAGAAGATACGAAATCACCCGTGCTCGGTTTGAAGAACATCCCGCTGTGGGCCAATATATCTTTGAAGCTCTTACCTCTGAACATCAGGTAAGTACATCAAACGAAATCATTATTTCTTAGTTGTCACGTCAACAATATAGTACTGTTTAACTTGAGGTGGTCACAGTGTTTTAACTCTCGCGCATTGAGATTACATTTCTCTGTAAGTAGTAAGTAAACTGTTACCGACGCGGCGACGTTGTCGTTCCATTTGATCCACGGGGCGAGAACGGGATAGAAGTATCGGTATTTACGTATGAGTAAGCGAGATAATTAATACTGCTTAGGCAATCGAGTAAAATATTTTTCTTTATATTTCGCTTTGTTTGAACAGCGTTCAATGAAAATAACTAAGCGTTTTGACTAATTGTAATACTCTCATTTTCAGATACAATACAATGGCCAGGAGTACATTTGTCGACCATGCTGGCAACGGGCAGAAAGAGCTGCGCAGCCAAGAGAAGACCGTCCACGCGAATGTGTATTACATATTGAAGAATATTCAAGACTCCCTAATACAGCAACGCGTTGTATGTATGAAAACTGCAGACGAACGGATCTCCGAAGGATTCCGGATAACATTAAAGTGACATTCTTGATTCATTTTAATTTTTATATTCCAAATAGTGCAAGAGTTTGCGATCATCATTTGGTATCCAATGATTGGGATCAAATAATTGACAGCCCTAACTTGCTCCACGACTTCAATGCCACACATTTTGTGCATATCATGAGCCTCATGAAAATCGCGGTGCTTCGAGGATCTATACTAGATTTTGATAATATAGATGACATGGACCCAAATGAAGTATACATCCGATTAGGCGTTAGTCGAGACCAATTTATGAATATTTTGGAACAAACTCCTTCATTGTCGAACGTATCAACACGCCCGAAAACATCTTTGGCATGCTACTTAATGAAACTGCGAAGCGGTGAAGCAAATGAAAGGCTGGCGACGCTTTTTAATATGAGCCGTAGAATCCTAGAACGACATTTAACGTTCGCCAGAGACTCTCTTTTACTGGACTTCGTTCCCCGGCATCTTGGTTATGATCATCTCAATAGAAATGATGTAGCTAACCGAAACCTACAAGTTCCAAATGCAATTTTTGGAAATGCAAATGCCTTAAACAGAAAGGCAATTGTGATAGCAGACGCCACTTACTAGGGTCAAACTGAAAGTTCTTAGAACTGGCCACTTATAAACAATATAATAAAAAAATAATTCTAAAATTTGAAAATAGAACTCTTTGCCAATATTGCTGAGTATATATTTCATTCATTTATCATTTGTTTTACGATTTGGCGGCAAATTGAAAATTGTCTGTGTCACGTTAACATGAATTTAACACGAGAAAATTTTCGTGCAATGATTTTTTATGACTTTCGATGTCATTTAAGTCAACAAGAAAGTTATGATAGACTACGATTGGCCTTTCACGATGAAGCCCCATCTCGTGCGACTGTTTACAACTGGTTTAATGAGTTTAAACGTGGTCGCACTAATCTCACTGATGATTTACGTGAGGGACGGCCTTCTACGGCGACGACTGAAAATAACATCTGTGTTGTGCGGCGTATGATAGAGACTGACAAAAGAGTGACCTATCAGCAGATTCGGACAAGCTTAGGCATCGGTATGAGTCAAGTGCACAAAATCCTCCACGAACATTTAGCGGTCAGGAAGCTTTGCGCCCGGTGGATACCTCATAATTTGACTGAGGCTCAAAAACTCCATCGTGTGGATTGGTGCCGTAAAATGATTGAAAGATTTAACGGAGGTGACTCTAATGCTGTGTTCGACATACTAACAGGTGACGAAAGCTGGATTTACTGTTATGATCGTGAAACCAAAAGACAATCTGCTCAGTGGGTGTTTCCTTTCGAGGAGTTGCCAACTAAAGTGAAGAGAGATCGAAGTGCGGGAAAAAAAATGGTGGCCTCGTTCTTTGGAAGGATAGGTCATTTCGTAACAATTGTGTTAGAGGATCAAAAAACAGTTTCTGCAGAATGGTACACTACCAATTGTTTGCCACTTGTCTTGGAAAAAGTTCGAGAGAAACGACCTCGCAGTAGGATCCTCCTTCACCACGACAACGCCTCGTCGCACACCGCCAAGCGAACGATCGACTATTTGGCGACATCAAACGTTGAATTACTGGGTCACCCGGCGTATAGCCCCGACCTCGCGCCTTGTGATTTTTATTTATTTCCAAAAATTAAAGAAAAACTTAAAGGAAAGCGGTTTATGAATGCTGAAGAAGCGGTGGCTGCGTATCGCGATGCCATTGAAGAGACCCCTAAGGACGAGTGGGCAAAGTGCTTTTCCCAGTGGTTCCATCGCATGCAGCGGTGTATTGACGTGAATGGACAATATTTTGAAAAGATATAATAAAACTAATAACTGGCTAATGTAATCAGTTTTTGATTTTCTAAGAACTTTCAGTTTGACCCTCGTATATATATATACAAAAGTCCGCAAACTATTTATTCCAAAAGCGATCATACAGTCTACACAAATACACGAATTTGTTGAAACCGTTTTTAATAGTGTGCTGCGATGGCCACATTTTAGATGCCTTTGGGCCATATTCAGCCATAGAATCAGATGCACAAATAATGAAAAATATGATTGACGACGAAGGAAATCCTTTCCATTGGTTTTTTGAACATGGAGATGTGTTCATCTTAGACCGTGGGTTTCGCGACGTAATCGACGACTTACATGCCTATGGTTATGAAGCTCACTTACCGAAAACAAAAAATCGACGACGAAGATCAATTGACGACAGAACAAGCGAATAAGTCTAGGTTGGTTACTATGTGCCGCTGGGTTGTTGAAGTTATAAATGGTTGGTTCAAACGCGATTTTAAACTATTCCGACAAGACTTTTTCAATCGTGCTTTGCCTCATATGATGACAGAATTTAGAATAGGTGCTGCATTATTGAATGCTTGCAGAGAACCATTATCAGATAGCGTTCACGCTGAAACATTTATAGAGGATATAAACCAAAGAATGAACCAACCAAATAACCTAGCAGAGTATGTCCTAGCCAACAACCTTAATCGTAGACGGGCTAGTTTCGATAGCATTACAGGAAACCAACCTAACATAAGTGATTTTCCTTTGCTGACTGAGGAGGATTTAACCATTTTTGCACTTGGTACATACCAAGTGAAGCTAGCCCGCAGCTATTATGCGGAGCATGTGCGACATGGTCTCTTTAATATAGAAACGTATAGGGATCCCGATGTTACAGGCCTAAGCAGGTACGGCATCACAGCAACATGTTTGGCTGCTAAGATGTCGAATACAATCTAGACATACTAGGTCAAAAATATATTATTCGTATATTATAGTAGATAGAGAGAAAAGCGGCAGAGAAGCCATAGAAAACTACTATTGCAGTTGTCTAAGCGGTAAGCGCACTCTTGGTTGCTGTGCCCACATTATGTGTGTAGTGTGGTATTTAGGGTGGGCGAGAAACCAAGAGGAAGAGATGCGTTTACCAGCTCATTTTTTAAACGATGTTATTGTAGACGACAACTGAATCCCATCATTTTCTTTTTTTAAAGGAATACTAGCATTATATACGAGCATTGTATATGTGTCTGTCAATAAATCGATGTATTTAATAACCAATAAACCTTTAGTTTTATTTAATCCATCATTATCTTATTAGATATGCATTACGTTTTATCATTTACGTACTTTCTTCGATCTTCAAAAACAGTACTTCCTAAATGCTATCCATTTTGATGAGAAATTTCGTATTACTTAACAGCTGTCACTTTTAAAAAATGTAATAAAAGTTGCTGTTTGTTAGCTTAATGTTGTCTTATTCATACCCAAAAAATTTGTCATTCCTAAAAAAAATGCAAAAATGGTAGTACTGAAAATAGGGTTTCCTCCAATCTTCAAGAAAAACGGCAATTTCATATGTAACGACCTAATTATACACAATGTTTTATATTTTTTAAACAACCTTGATATTAAACTATTTATATTATTGCTTTCTACATAGCTTCAACTACTAAATAGTAATATTTTTTTGTAAATATAAAAATGTTCATGCTTTGGCCGAAGTTTTCATACAAAGCTGTCGGTGTCCTTCAATTATTTATGTAGGTATCACATTCGATCAAATAAGTCATGGTTTATTTTCCTAATACACTTTATTGACACCGAAATGGACCATACGCAACAACAGAACTATGCAAACGTAAAATACTTTAAGGGAGTTATCGTAGCATTGTAACATTTTTCTACAGGCTTTTATTTATAATGCAGTCAATATAGAAATTTTAGAGTGCATTGAGCAAATGGGTGCCACGGTGGCAGCGAACTATATTACGGGCGAAGACGCGGGGCCCCGTTAGTGTTGTAATTTTTTTTTAATAATGAATACTTCAGCTAATTGTCCCTTAAAATGGTCCATGAATACTTCAGCTAATTGTCCCTTAAAGTGGTCCATAGTTAGAAAAACTCGAAAAGTGGTACCTTTAGAATAGCTCCGATTCACCTCTGAGACGTCAGGACTTTTAGTATGTGCACTTCCTATGCACCCTTAACAAGTTTCAGAAGAAATCGCTTAGGGTCCAGCTGATGCACGCTAGTAACTTGCTCTATATGTACTGGTGGTAGAAATTAGATGATACAAATTTGTCACAAAATTCGACCGGGTAGGTACCACCTAGGCTACCACCAGGTGCACGATTTCGAAAAACCCTCAATAGTAATCCAATTTCGGTTTGATTGCGTTCAGGGGTCAGCAAGTGCATACCGGGCCGTGCCGGGCATTGTGGTCGCAGCACTAGTGGGACCGGTGGGTGTCACGCGGTGCTGCGACGACAATCCTCTTTTGATGAGGCCGTGAAGCTGAGTGACACCATTGTTAACATGGTCGTGTATGTAATGGTGACCCTCTTTCCTGAGACTTTACCTTCAGCTACCATCAGGCGAGTCGTAAGAGCTTTTTTGTATCCAGTATCAATGTCGCTATCTCGCACACGTTCAAAGATTTAAAAACCACCGGGTGACTCCAAGTGCGAAACAAGGAAACAGTTCAGTGTTTGAACAGTAAAAAGTGTAATATTCACAATTCTTTATGGAACAGTACTTGCAACTTTAAAACATTTGAATAAATAAATTAATAGGTCGACAGCTGTGTCTGGCCTTTCAGCCACCAACCTATTTATAAGACTGTTATCTAACTCTCGGAGACTATAATTTTATAATATGAATTTAAGGTTTAATTCATATTTAAAATCATTCAATAAGTAGGTGAGATAATTCTCAGAATGCCTAACAGAATAATTCCCCTGTAGTTATCAACAGGGGAATTATTCTGTTAGGAAACGAGTTGTAATCACAGGCGTAACGTGAGTATCCGGTAGATTTCAATAGGTTAACATAGAAGAAAACGGGCGTAAAAAATACTTGTTACTAACATAAATGTCAGCTAATACGAACGCGCGTGTTCACGTCACGGTTGGTCAATCTAAATGAGGGGGCAGAACGGACAAATTAAATTTAATGTATAATTATAACAAAACTAACGCCGCTTAGCTACAATACCGGCGTAGTTCGTTTTGTTGTAAAACTTTGATTCAAGACTTCCTTTTATTCAGTCATCTCTGTGTATTTGTATAGGTGTATGTAATTTTATTATAAACTATTGTAACTAGAAGAGTTTGACATTATTTTACGACAATAATTTTATAATATTTTTTACTTTTTCTTTCTTTCCAGGTGCAAGGAACTGCAATTTGAAAGAAGGTTTTAAGTGAGAAATCTTTCAGCACAGCAAACTTTTCTTCTTCTTACTATTTTGAGTTCTCTAAAACTGGATACCTACCTACTGTAGTAAGACTGTGTCACCTCGGTAATTAAAATATCATTACAACTACATTTAGAAAAGTCAAGCTTGAGGTACCTTTTTTTTATTTTTTATTTTTTTATCGTGCGGAAATCCCTTCGGATACCCCCCCGCGTGCCAGCGGGGGCGGTTATGTCGGTCGGGCTTGAGTTAAGTTCCCAAACCCGAGGGGGCCATCTCGAAACCGGAGATGGCCCAGGGTGTCGGGGTGCGAGGGATATGCTCTATGGGCACCCCGGCGTCTGTAGACCCGAGACGGCGTGCGGTTTTAGTCGGTTCAAGCTCGACATAACCGCCCCCGCTGACCGGCGGGCGGGTATCCGAAGGGATTCCGCACGGAAAAAAAAAGGTACCTACCTAACAGGGCACGCTGCAATAGCGGCGGTAAGGCCCATCATGGAGGATTGGCTAGAGGCGACACGGAAGCCTCTCGTACCGACTGACGCAGGTGATCTCTGGGAAGGGGAGCTTCGGGGACCACCTGCATCGGATCAGGAAGGAGATACATGCTCGCAGAAGGTGGCGGCAGCCCACGCGCTCGCGCTCCGCACCATTGCCGCAATCATGCTGCCGAGCGAGAGGACTCCCACCCCGATGGCTGCCAAGAGGTCACGCCTCGGCGCCTCCCACGCCGGGCAGTCCGCCAGCGTGTGCAGCCCTGAGTCCTCGCTCGCATCGCAATGATGGCACTCAGTCGTTGGCTCCTTCCTGATCCGATGCAGGTGGTCCCCGAAGCACCCCTTCCCGGAGATCACCTGCGTCAGTCGGTACGAGAGGCTTCCGTGTCGCCTCTCTAGCCAATCCTCCAATACAAACAATTTTCATATGCCTTTTCGTTTAGCATATATAAATATACACTGCAATGTCAAATCTTCAAAAGATAACGAAAAGTATTTTAAGAGATGCGATAACGAGACGGTATCGTTCACTGACACGTTAATTACGTGAAAGGGTAAGTATACATATACGATAGTTTATTAATGTTGTAATTATTTACTGGGAGTACTATCAATCTTTTTTAACAAATCCCAAAACGGTAAATGCAATAAATAATTATGTGAAATGACAAAGCGTGACGTCCTTCATTCGTTATATCATTAACTCTACCTTAATTCTTAAGAATTCCGGTAGAATTTTAGCTATCTAAACCTAGTTTAAGTAGGTAACTCATTTAGTAAATAAAGTATTCCGCTATGTAACGGACTAACGGTGGACTTTATCCAATTTTTTTTTATCTTTTAATTGTATTTCATTGCGTTATTTATTTAAAACTGAACCAATCAAATTTACCTATCATATTATCAACTGGTTATCCGTGTTCGGCGTCATATGGGGTACCAACACTGCCGACATTGCCGTCGATTTGCCATTGCACAATTTTTGAGTGACGTGATGAGCTTCTGTGCATGCGTCCGCTCGTTAGTTCTTACCTTTTGTTTTAAGTAAAGTTTTTTAAAATCAAATACAAAATTCCTAAAGGAATTTTAAGATTTAAAACAATCACATAACCTGAACAGACACGAAAGGAAGATAGCAAAATATTTATTAAGACTAAATAACTGGAGCAACGTGAACTGTTTTGCATTGACTTGTTAAAATTATTCTAGACACAAGTAGAATGTTAACAGATTGTATCAGACAACTGTGGAGCAGAATTTACATATTCTAATGAAATTTTCATGAACACTGTTGCAAAGAAATGATGTTGGTTCAACAACTTCGATTGTTTCCTTTTTCATGATATCATGCTTCATGAAACTCTGTATTCAAACTTTGGTAAATAAAATATTTAAGCTGGATTCACCAATGAATATAAATGCGTATAATGCTATTAAAACTGCGTTAGCATTTTTTGGTCATAAAGTAAAACGCGAAAGCTTATTCTTACAATGGTGAAATTTAGTCTTAAACTTTAACGTCAACGAATTGCGACATATTTTGTAGGTTATAATTACATATAAATAATTATTAGCATCAACGAACTTTGAAACTGCTACATAAAATTATACTATTTAAAATGTATACAGAAAACTATTGCCAAATAGAATAAAACCGGTATATCTCAGATTGTACGGCATGTTCATAAAACCACTATAGAAAGAACTCTGGCTGTTTTATCATTTAATGAGCAGCCAAATCGGCTTATTTGGAAAGTGAATGTGAGTCAGAGCTTAGCAGTCAGTCTTAATTACGAATCTTAGGTGTCTATCGGACGTACGTAAATAATTACGAGTTGTACTTGTACTTGTAGTTGTGGAGTGAGTACTACTAAGCTTCGAGATACTGACGCACATGTCTAGGATGTAATATTTTCCGATTTTTTCAGCCACATGATGATTTGATAAGTCGTTCTTAATTTAATGGTTGGATTTAGCTTGCCCTGGTTGTTTTTAATTTCTGATCAATAATATGTTTGTGTCGTGTCGTACACAATGATGGAACGGGAAAGACATGTGAGAACTGCGGATAAATATGAACGGAAAAATTAGTGTTTGGGCACAGTAGTTAATATTTTTAAAGAAAATCAACTACTTGGTAGGCAAAATATTTTTTTACAAACATGCATGGAAATATTGTCATTAATTTTCGGACAAAGAAAATCAAATACATTGCTGGAGTGTTTTTTTGAATTTGGCCATTACAACGTTCCAGCAATGTTTGAAACGGCGTGCTGGGGTCATTAAATAATACTATTAAATAAAAAGTATGTTTTTTTTCGTGCATTCTTTTGAGAAAAGCACTATATATGCCTTTTTTCTTTTTTATCGTGCGGAAATCCCTTCGGATACCCCCCCGCGTGTCAGCGGGGGCGGTTATGTCGGGCTTGAACCGACTAAAACCGCACGCCGTCTCGGGTCTACAGACGCCGGGGTGTAAGGTTGCCCATAGAGCATATCCCTCGCACCCCGACTGACCCTGGGCCATCTCCGGTTTCGAGATGGCCCCCTCGGGTTTGGGAACCACGGTGTCCCCGTCTTGCCCCGGTTTGGGGGAGGGGCGCTAGTCGCAATGGCAATTGCCTGTCTCGTATTAGTACCTACGGCTCGGCCTTCAAACTCATACCTGCAATTGCCTATTTCACGGCCTTTGCAATAATTTATACTATTACATTCTGATTAAAAGATAATAATTAATTTTTATTCACATTTTTCATTTAGAGAAGCATTATACGGTAATTATTTACGGACGCTGTAAATACTGTATAATTATTTGAGTCTTTAAGTTTTCGTTTTTCAAAAGATCTTTTTATTAGTCACTGTAAGTAGGTACATATAAAAACCTTAAACCTTAACCTTTGTACCTTTAAAATACAAAAAGTATGTGATATATTATTGCGCGGCGCGCTGATATAGGATAACCATTAGGAAATGTAGCGCAGCTAACCAAAACATAAACAGGTGCAATAATAAATAGAAACGATCTGAAATCATCATAAAAAGCACAGTGCATTGTGTCCGAACGAAGGATGGAAGTTAGGAAATTTTTTTTTTCACCTGTTTCTTTGTACAACAGTATTCTACTTATGATATTTAGCTTTTAGGCGTTTTTAGATATGATTCTGATTAACGCTTTTTTATTTCAAAATTAGTTAGACAAGCATTTTCAAATGGCACCAATTAAATTGAAAACATTATTACAAACAAACAAAACTTGGGTCCAGTCCTCAAAAAACAAATAGCGCGGGAAAGTGCAATCCGGTCATGTTAGTACATACTGTGATCGTTACTAATTCAAATGCTTACAGATTTATCAAAAACCAGTTACTAGTACTTATACCTACTACGTTTTCAATGACGAATATGTGACGTCAACGTCGTTTTCTCTTAGTATTTGGCGATAAAGTACAATGTTTTATTTTGACCTGCTTCCTTTGTTTGGTGGTAGATTATAATAGTTTATTTGAAATGCCTCTCACAGAATTGCGAACACGAATGAGATAATTTTTTAGATTAAAATTTAGTAAAAAATTGACATAAGAAATGTAGGTATAAGTTGGTAGAAATTGAACAAAGAATTGAAACTTTATGAAATACATTATTATTCAATGAGCAATTTCTTCTTGTAATAAATATTTTTACGTTACTATCTCGGAAACTGCTCTTTCGATGGAAAAAAAGGTTTCACTTTTCAACTTCTCTAGATTGTAGGTGTTTTACCTGGAAAACGCGATATTACATGAAAATCGTAAATCCTTAAGTGCATAATTAGTATCGATGGTAGCATATTGTTTGTTTTTAAAGAAAAAGAAAAAAGAAGAGGGGCTCCAGATTAGTTAAATTGCTTTTTTTTATTGTTAGGAGTTGCTAAGTTCGTTGCACAGAGAAACAATAAAAAATCATAAGTCCAAGGTAGTCCAGGTAGGAAGGCACATTATAATGTCTTAGTAACTAAGTACAAACGAAGAAGAAAAAATAAACGCGTGTATTTAAATAAAAATTGTATACTGAAAAACTAAATAGAAATCATTCACTATGTGATGTAGAAGTTTCTTCATTCGATGAACTGCCTGATAACGCTATATACCTTTTTTTTTTTTTTTTTTTTTTTTTTTTTATCGTGCGGAAATCCCTTCGGATACCCCCCCGCGTGCCAGCGGGGGCGGTTATGTCGGGCTTGAACCGACTAAAACCGCACGCCGTCTCAGGTCTACAGACGCCGGGGTGTATCTAATATACTATATACCTATATATTTTTTAGTTCTCGTCAGTCTCAAAATTGGTCTAGACTTCTTTACAGAATTGCCTCTTGTTAGAAGTTATTTTCCGATTCCATAGTGTATCCACTATGGAATCGGAAATAATGTTATATATAAATAATGTTATAAATACATAGCCTAAAAATAGTTAATTTTGGTAATGCCATTTATTAATTTGGCTAAGAGTAAGGATATACTATACACAAAATATGTGTAATAAATTATTTATTTTTATATTTTTGTATATGGCGCGAGCGCGTCACACTGCGTCGGTAGGTTTACGTCGTCAGTACACTGGACCGGATTCGAACCGTAAAGCCTCACGACCGTAAAGCCGACTCCTTGACCACTAAGCTAACGACAAGCTAACGATACGACTCAAAACTAACTAAACTAATAGATGGCATTGAAGACTAAAAAAAAGGTACAAAATGAAGTCATTTTGTGCTTTTATTAAATTTCTTGTGTCTAACTTTTTGTGTAACAATGTGGTTATTTAAAATGGTGGGGCACAAAGTGTTTATGGTATAATCAAAAATGGATCATTTATGACTTGACTTTTTATTATATAATTAAGTTTTATGCCCTTTTTTATAATATGAACGCAGCTAAGCGTAGCCAAGTGGATGGATGTCACAATAGTAAACGTAGCTTGAAGTTGTTTGTGAGTGAAGTTCTTCTATTATACTTACCATTTTTGTATTCTACGAAGAAAACTTCAGTGGTTCATGATTATTATTATTATTTCCAGTTAAGATCTTCTATTATACTTACCATTTTTGTATTGTACGAAGAAAACTTCAATGGTTCATGATTATTATTATTATTTCCAACGGGGACACCGGTGACGGGGCGGGTAATCAGCCTTACCTGAGTGGGCCATTTGACCCATTACCCCTGATCCTCCCTTTTGTGGAGAATGTGAGATATCCGACAATCACGGTGTTCCGTCGAACCTACCTGTTTCCTTGGAAAACGATCCAATCTTTTTCACCTTCAGATCCTCCAGGTCTTCTGTGTCCAGTGTGTCCGTGCCCATAGTCTCCCACCCTTATAAGTGAGTACATAGGGCATGCCCCGTCACTATTCATGCACTCCGGGCATCTGGGGTCGCTTTTCACGCCTATCAGTGTCAGGTGCCTGTTCAGTCGGCAGTGTCCTGTTAACACTTCTATGACTGAGCTTCATGCTTCCTCTGGAGAGTTTAATGAAGATCTTCGACTGTCTCATGCCTGTCGATGACTTCCATTACCGGTTAGTCTCTGCTACTATGCTTCGGCTGATTACTCCCTTAGTTATTTTGTGGGCAATTGGTAGCCTGGGCTGTTGGCGGACCTGATTTTCATCAGCTCATTTCCTGGCCAGTTCATCCGCTATTTCGTTACCTGTGTTACCCTCGTGTCCGGGTACCCAGGCATTCGTCACGTCAACTCTTCTGGACAGCCTTTCCAATGACTTTTTGCACTCTTTGACAACTGCTAATGTTGTCTCTACTTTGTCAAGTGCATTTAGCGCTACCTGCCTATCGCTATAGATGGTGACCCGTGTGTCAGTCAGGTGGCCTGCCATTTCCACTCATTCCATAATAGCGAAGATTTCTGCTTTGAAGACACTTGCAAACTTGCCCAAGAGTTTTGATCTGTTTACCTCTGTCCCGTCTTCGCACTTGATGTGCAATCCAGAGGCCAAGAGCTTTGTTGTTTCCTTCCTGGAGCCGTCCGTGTAACAGATGGTGCCATTGGTGTCTATCTGCCAGTCGTCTCTCAGTCCTATGCGTATTCTATAATTCTTGTCAAAGATCATTTCCTTTCTTAACAGAGCATTGTTTGAAAAAAATCATTGACAGCCTTTCTTCGTAGCCTTGACTGATCCTGACATGGCCCTCATCCAATAAATTGCCAGTTCATACACCAGTGCTTTTCTGTTTGAACCATTGTTAAGTTTATTTTTTGCTTCTAAATCTGAGGTTCAGACCCAGTATGATCTCGAGCGCGGCCGTGGGAGTAGTCCTCATCGAGCCGGTGGTCATCAAGGCTCCCAGTCTTTGAACCTTGTCTTATTCTTGTTTGTTCCTCCCTACATGGGCTTTATGCCACCATACTAGGGCACCGTGTAGGATTGTCGGCATCATAATTACTTTGTGAATATAAAGTACTGTAGCTGGCTTCATTTCACAGCTTCTTCCTACTACGCTTTTATATTGCATCATGGCCATTTTCGCCTTTGAAAATGTTTTACTTATGTGACTCTTGAAAGCCTGTTTGCACTTACAAGTCATGGTTATCTTCCCCATGTAATTCAATTGGTATGTTGTATATACTGTTTCAGCCCGTGCTATCTACCTTTTATTGGTGAAAAGAACTAGTTTGGTTTTGTCAGGGTTGAGGTTGAGCCCTTTGCTACTGCACGACACTAGTGCTTATTTTACAGCCCTATTCATGATTTTGCACATGAAACTAAGGACTTTTTTTCATATTAATACTTGTGTACGTGATTTGAGACGCGAACATAGCGCCATATTTCTAGTACTACTTTACTTTATTATTAGCACGTAGCGTCAATTTCACACCTTTTGACTACAGTATTAAAGTTTGGCAAATCAAATTCCGAAGCATTGTAAGTAAACGCTAAAATTTCTGGTTCAGATGCATCCACAAATAATAAGATGTAGTTAATTCGGGCAGTTTTGATAAATGAGAAAGATAAGTGCTTTTCATATACAACATAAGGAAACTAAGATTCAGGTTAAGGTGTTGCCAATTTCAAAATTAGCTTTTCAGGATAGACCCTAGGCATCTATGGTAATCAGTCGTTTCTATTTCTATTTTCTACACATTAAATTAACCAAAATTGATCACTGAGAAGTACAATATAATGCAAAAATTGAATTTAGAAAAAGTCAACCTCATGTTAGGAGATAACTCTGCCAACTGACCAACAATGGATTTGGTCTTGGATATGTAGCAATTCTTATTGAGTAATTAAAATAAACAAGTAATGTTACTATAATAGCAAATACTTCAAATATTGTATGGTTTTTGGCAATTATCACATAAGATAAAAATAAAATTAAAATAGAGCACAATGTAGGCACAAACATATTTTCACATATTGACTTTAGTATGGTGGAACGCAGGATGTTTCTGGTGGTCCGTGGACAGACATCTGGATCCAGTTTTCTCAGTCCTTTAATTATTTTAGTAACACAAAGAAGGAAGCATTTATTCATATTGAATGATTTTCATTACAATTAGCTTTCAAAACATATTTTATATGTTTTGAACACTCCAGCAACTGACCTTTGGAGTCCTGTGAAGATTCATCTTCTGTTGTCTGCCCGTCACCTGCTCCAGACTTCTTGTCGTCATCCTGCACAATTAATTGTTTTTATTAGATCCCATTTATTCATGACTTCATTACCTTTTTTGGTCTGGTAACTTCTGGTTGTGTGTAAATAATGTGTGATTGTCTTTAGTAATTTCAAGTTTTATTTCATGTCATTAAGGTGACAAGAACATGGGCCACTAGTAGTTAAGCAGTTACTGTTAAAAATATTTAGGGTGACTTGCAAATTTCCACTTAGAGAGAACGTAGAACTGGGAAAAACATAGAAGAATAATGAAAAGAAGGTAATGATGAGAAGCAAGGACTTCAGCATTTTCACTAATCACACTATATTCAGTATACTGCTATATCCTGTTTGAATTAAGTGATTGGATGATACTTTTTGTGTCAAGCTGATCTTTTTATGCAAGAAAAGCATTAATTGAACACTCAGTGTTCTCTAAGTAAGTTTAAGGATTTTGTGTGACAGTAAAGAAAATAAACAATATTTTTACTCTTAACATTTTTGTGTTAGCTCATAAAACTGAGTAATAACTAACATTTATTGGAGACTTCTTTCAATGAATTTCACTTAAATTTGCATTGCACACTTTTCAAGTTTATAACATTCATATTAAAATTATATATATATTGTTATACAAGGATATGTCTATATCTCACAATAGGGTGTCTCACAGTGAGTAAAATACATAATGAACTTCCATGAAGAATCCAACTAGTTTCTTGCTCTCCTATTGGGATTTTTTTGGATAAGTTTGACAGCACAAATCAATGAAAGATCAGTGAACATTATAATACCACCCTGCTTAACAGAGGTAAAATACTCTTACAGCACAATTCTAATCAGCTTTACTTTTTAAATGTATTATTTTAGTTTGAAAAACTTGCTTTGTGCTTATTCTTTTCCCTTGCTAATTCTGACGAACAGTACCTAACCTAACGCCACTGCTGTTTAGTAATAAATACATCTTTATATATAAAAATTAATTGCTGTTCGTCTGTCTCGCTAAAACTCGGGAACGGCTGGACCGATTTGGCTAATTTTGGTCTTGAATTATTTGTTGAGGTCCAGAGAAGGTGTAAAAGGTGAATAAATATGGAAGTTGTTATCGATTGAGGCAGTACGAAGTCTGCCGGGTCCGTTAGTGCAATATAAATACATACAATATACACAAATGCAACTGAAATTTTCATCAAAATCTTATTTAAGTACTCCAAGATAATGGAACTGGATTCTAGTACTGGGGATCAGAAAATGTATATTTCAACACATTTAATAATATATATATATATTCGTTTATTGTTGAAAACTGCCAAGATAATTATTTAAAAATTGCAATCTTGCATTACCAAATCTGCATATCGAACACTCATTCTATTGGTGAAGTCGGCGTCATTATCACGCGCTCTCACTCAACTATCAACCTTAATGCGGTAGACATAAGTGACAAAATTTATTGCTTTTCCTCCTAGCATTACAGTAGACATACAAATAGGTACATATATCAAATAGATACTTATGTATATAAGAATACTGAAAGGAATATTCTACAACTCCAGTGAATTTCTCATATTTTATAAATTTTCACGTTCATTTTTAATACATTCGCGCCATAACCGTATGCGGATATAAAAATGTGCCTAAAAAAATAAAGAGGTTAGCAATAAAGGCCCCCGAAAGGATACCCATGTTTTATTTACATCGCCGGCAGAGTTCCGAGCGTAAATAATGAGTCGCGAGGCCGCGGTTCGGTGGAACAACAACATCACGCTGCCTCTAAAATTGAATAATCGCAAGAAACTAAATATCAAGGTCATGCGGATTTCATATCAATGTCATATAACATCGTGCACATTAACAAAGGCCCTGCAACGAAATGCAAAGGGGCGGGGGTGGCTAAAATTTACGAAATCCTGAAATATATCTCATTAGAATCAGTTTCGGTAACTGATTAAAATGGCATTCACAGTTTCTGTTGCGAAATATTGACTAGCATCACAACCCTCCGTGGCGTAGTTCCCGCTTTTAGCGGGAAGCAAACGTTCTGTCAGCCATATTGAGACGCAGGCAAACATTAATGATATAACACGGAAATAACATCACTTTACACATTAAATTGTTCTTAACAGACGCGCACTAATACAGAGCAAATTAATATAAAAACATATTTCACAACTATACCTGATTGTCACTGATTTTTGCTTTATCGGTATCACCCGACATTTTTACTAGGTACTATGAAATTGAAAGCGAATTCCAAGCGTCTTCAAACACCGGACAACACAAATGCACGCACCCATAACATAGAAAAAAGTTACAACGTTTAGTTCTGCTCGGTCCATCTTATACTTTCGAAAAAAGAAGCGATCACTACGTTAAAATCATGTAATTTTTAATATTTTTCAGTAAAAGTATAGTCTTTTACTATTGTTTTTAATTTTTTATAGCAAAATGATATTATTTACGATATCGTTACTCGCGAATGTAATGAAGAATAACGACAATATTATTAATTAGTTTTAGGGATATTGTCGTCTGTAGGTAATGAAATAGTAAATAAAATCAGGTAATACGTAAAAAAATTAACAAGTTGTTAATCAGTAGTACATAGGTAATATTTATTAAATACGATGGACATAAAGTTTCTCGCTCTCTTCAGTCCTATTTACTGCAGTACGGTTTCGTAATACACAAATAAATTGGGTAAGTAATAAAATAACTTATTTATCCACATATTCCAGATATATCATACAAATACTGAAAGAAAACAATTCTATATACAATGATTTAGCAATAAAATAATCGTATTAGATTAGAACGCTAACTACCTATCTAGTAGCAATAGCTAAACGAAATTTCTCACAGATTCACCATAGACAAAACTTAGATTTTTATGAAACTGAATACGAATAATATCAGTAGAAAATAACAAAGTTTGATTAGTCTAATTTACAAATTGTTGTTTCAGGTATATTTAAAAACTTAATTAAAATAATTCTGGGTTGTGCAAATATAAAACAAAATACTACTAGGTAAGCGTTCCATAAAACATCGTCCATTTTGTCTATGGTCCGCGTCTTTTCGCAACGATACTACCAACTCGCGTTGCGAGAGAAACCTTTCATAAAGTTTTTGGGTCATTTTGATCCTTTTTAATGGCAGCGGTATTACGCGGTTGAATGTGAAATCGGGTTCAAATATGAGTGATTATTCTTCTATGGCTACGCTTCAAAACAATAGCCAAACGCCGGGATTTGCGGCTGCTTTAGAACGTGCTAGATTGGTAAGCGTACATAGCTTCTCTTTACAAAAATCACATCTAATGACATTTGCGTGTTATTTATCGTTAATTATTTTGTGTTTATACCTTCATTATGAGAATTATCATATATTGTAGATCCAACCTGACCTTTTTTGTACGAATCAATGATCTTCTAATGAAGGATCGTAGGTAAGACAGTCAAATACTTTTACCTAACCTACTTATTGATTGTGATTATGCTCGTGTAAATTGATGAATAGTATTAAAACATAACCCTGGAAAAGTTGATGTTCGCATCCACGAGAATCGGATAGTTTTCGTTCGCGTAGACATAATGACTGCGTCGAATTACCTCTCCGTTGCAAAATGGATTAGGCGCGAATTATGCAGAATCCCTGTTGTTAATGTCTATCATTTTAATATTACATATCTAGCAATGAAATCTGTATATAGATACGAATACGTAAAGATACTTCTGTTAAAATGAATTGATTTTTAACTAGTTGACCCGTCTACCTGCTTGATCTTTATATTAGCCAATTCTTTTTTTATACAAAAGCATGAATTCGGTACGTTATTATTTCAAACTATAATATTGTCACATGTTCTGTTTTCAGTTTCACAAATATAACTTTTCCTCATGGTAGTATATTTATATTATTCTGAAGTATGTCTACAGATCCTAAGTACTCATCAGTTATTAATTTATAATCGGATTAGTCTTATTGCAAAACCAAATTAACCATTTCCCTACTACACATAGTGTTGTAAGTCCAACTACAAGTGATTACAATGAGTGTAACATGGAGTGTTAAGATAATAACTTGTATGTATACTACTAGACAGGCCGTACAGAACCAACAATTGGGTATCGTGACAGACCTTACTTGGCCAGAAATAATGTGCAGCTTTTTATAGCTGTCATATGGGTAACATTAAAACGAGGTGTGCTATGACTATAGGCATAGGTGTCAAAATTAATTAACACATTTATCTAATCTCTGCGTCCCATACCCCTTTCCCATTCCCTCGTAACCCCCGGAATCATCCCACAATTTTTCTACTAAACAGATTGTCTAGTATACAGTGCACTTCAAAACTCTATGACAATTCATTTAAATAAATATAAGAGTATCCTATTGTTGCCTGTGAATCTTGTGAGACATATATAAAACAAATATTGTATATGTAAAACACAGGTTGCCGCTAAGCTTGAGGTTGGTGGTAGTAAGAGACCTTTGGAGGACGGTCCTGAACCGAATGCGAAGAAGTTGGCTTCAGTGGATACTGGTTATCAACAACAACAAATGAGGTGAGATTTTATTACTGGTTTTAAGATGTTATCACTGTTCTATACTATCAAGTTTTTGTTAAAAAGAAGCATGTTAATTATTATTTTTACTTAAACAATTTTTTTTTTATTGCAAGTTACATTATTGATATGTGTATGCCAATCAGTTTAGTATCTGTTAGAACCAAATATTTTATCTAGACCATATTATTTCTTTCAAGTTTAGTATACAATCTTCATACTATAATTTCGTGAACCTGAATTTAGTTCCAATTGTTTTCTAGAGCCTTTGTTAGCAAGTTAGCATCACACTAATGTTCCTGAATTTCTTAAAAAGAAAATAATATTGAATACATGTTGTGTTGGTTGAATTGTATATTATATATTTAACCTTATGTTACATTAGTGGACCTGCAGCAGTAGCGCCCAGTGGTCGCTTATCAGCACCCCTGGGAGGTTCGGGGGGCCCTCCCCCGCCCGGTGGCCCACCCAACCTAATGCCAGACCAGACTCTTAACGAGTATATACGAGTTCCTGACAAGATGGTAGGACTCAGTAAGTATTCACATTTCTTTATTATGGACTTGTATTGTTGAAGTGAAAGTAGTAGTTTACTGAAGATGACCAAAGAAGATCACAGAAACATGACAGCATGCAGTAGATACAGATAGTTGAGAGCGCGACTCAGTCCTCATGTACTTAGACCTTGGTTTTGACTTTTTTTTTTGCATAGAACTCTAAACCTTTTTAAATATAAAAGTCGCCTAAGTTACGCCTTATAGCAGCAGCCATTTGCAGTACAAATGTCGTCAAAATCAGCCCAGCCACTTTGGAGATTACCCGAACAAACCAAGGGACAGACAAAATTTTTCTGTTATCAGTATTGTGCATACACTCCTATACATGTGTAATGTTACTGTTATTTGTGATGATAAAAATGCATTGATGCCAATGATGTATATTATCTACTATAGAAGATGGCAGACTGTTGACTCTGCCTACCCCGGAGGGAGAAAGGCGTGAGTATATCTATGTATAAAATTAATTTTACGAAATTTACCTCTTTATTACAAAACGTAAACTAACAAAAGAACTATGTTTGAGCCATCATTTACTTATATTGTTGAGAAGTGTTCATTTTTTTATTATGTTTTGTATATAAGGTGGTTTATTTTAATTTTTAATAAAGGTTTGTATGGATATGTATGCTGATGATGCCACAATGCTCTGAATTGACTTTACGACTTTAAGAATTGGATGAATGAATAATAAAGAATAGTACAAATCAACTATAAGTGCAGTGATAACTGCATATTATAAAACAAAGTCCTCCGTCGCGTATGTCTGTCTGTTCGCGATAAACTCAAAAACTACTGCACCTATTTTCATGCCTTTTTTGGATATATTGACTAAAATATGATGATATTTGTAGGAGGTGTCTGAAAAAAAGTTCTGGTTTAATCCCGAACTATAAAGTCTAGACTTAATCTCAAGACCATGGTTTAAACTTCTTATTACAAAAACTGAATAAACCGTAGACTACTCAGTACCATGATTTAAACCTTGCTTCAATAACAACCACAGATAACTACAAGTCTTGTTCGTTCATTATGACACCATTCGATTGCAACATTCCATATCCTCCAAAAGCAAAAGTTTTCTGAAGTCATTGATAAATAATATTTACTAAAATTGGTCACAAAAGCGGTCACTGAAGCACATCTCACAGACAAATCATCAATATGTATACAAGGCTACAACATCTATGCCACCTTCCACCCTAGCAATACAGCACATGCCAATACCGCTCTAATTATAAAGCAATGTATTAAACACCAGGTCTTACCAGAATTTCGGAACCCTAAAATACTAGCTACATCCATAGAAATCTATGACAAGCAGAGCCCCTTAACACTATCCTTAATAACCCGCCTAAACAGAAAAGGAAACCCGAAACTACAGAAAACGATTTTGATCAATATTTTGAAACACTCGGCAACAGGTTCTTAGTTGTCTCCTCCAACTGGAGACTGGAATGCCAAACACGTTCTATGGGGATCACGTTTGACAGCAACAAGAGGTCGACACTGACATAAGAATGTAGAAAAACACCAATTACGTGTCCTTTCAACTGGTCAAGCAACCCATTGGCCTAATGATCCGAGGAAAATGCCCGACTTGCTGGACTTCTTCATCTACAAAGGAACACAGTTCCGTTTTCTACACATAGAAGGCTTTCTCGACTCATCGTCAGATCATATTCCTGTTATTGTGACTATGAGTTCAACTATAATAAAAAAGCCAATAATATCATACCTATATAACAAAAACACAGATTGGCAGGGCTTTCAACAATACATAAATGAAAACCTAGATCTTAAAATCTGTCTAAAATCAGGAGAAGATATTGACTTTGCCAGTGAACATATTACTAAGATTATTCAAAAAGCGGCCTGGATCAACACTTCACCATTGCTAAATCTAACTACCACACAGAAGCAAATTTACCATTATTAGTGAAAGAAAAGGTCTTAGAAAAACGTCGCCTTCGAAGAATATGGCATTCCACTCGGCATCCTCTAGACAATAGGGATTTCAATAAAGCTGCAGCAAATCTCAAGAAACTGTTGATAGACCTAGAGAATGATACAGTACAGGCACATCTGCAGACCTTAACACATGTAACATACACTAAGAATGAGAACTCACTATGGAAAGTTGTTAAGTCTCGAAATAAGCCCAATATTATTCAACACCCTCTTAAAAATTCTGATGGCGCATGGGCAAAGACTAACAAAGAGAGAGCGGATGCTTATGGATCCTTCTTAACTAATGTATTCACACCATCCAGGCTCCTGGTAAAAACGATATGGATGACGAAGTATCTTCCTTCCTGAAAAGTGACTTTCAACTTAGTCCTCCCATTAGATATTGTACACCAACTAAAAAAAGCTCCAGGGTTCGACCTTATAATAGCTGAAGTGCTGCAAAAAATACCAAGGAAAGGTATGCCTTTCCTTATATGGTCTTCATGACCTCACTGTTAAACGCCATACTAAGAACTGCGTATTATCCAGGCACTTGGAAAGTGTCGCAAATAACGATGGTCCCCAAGCCCGGCAAGCCACCACATTTGACCTCTTCCTACAGACCTATAAGCCTATATGAAGTGATCACTGAAAATGAGGCTATCCCAGAACACCAATTTGGATTTCAGAAACACCACTCAACTATAGAGCAAGTGCACAGAGTATGCGATCAGGTGAGAGACGCCCTGGAAAATAAGAAATACTGCTCTGGGGCATTCCTGGATGTGCAGCAGGCTTTCGATAGGGTCTGGCATAATTGTCTGCTCTATAAGTTGAAGAAGCTCTTGCCACATGCCATGTATCTTCTTCTGAATTAATATCTAGATGATCGTATCTTCTACGTAAAAATCAACGATGCCACCTCTGAGTTCTACAACATAAAAGCAGGCGTTCCTCAGGGATCGGTATTGGGACCTTTGCTCTATCTGCATATACACGGCTGATGTACCAGAATCTGATAACGTGATTATGGCCACATTTGCTGATGACACCGCGGTACTTTCAGCTAATAAAGATCCAGAAATTGCGTCTAGAAACCTACAGGAGCACTTGGACAAAGTTCATATTTGGATGCAGTCATGAAAAATCCTGGCTAGTGCAACTAAATCCAACCATGTCACATTTAGCCTAAGGAAAGAAGACTGCCCCCCTGTAAAATTAGGCCAAGAAGAGTACCTCATAGTACAACTGTAAAGTTCCTTAGATTTCACCTTGACAGGAAGCAGACCTGGAAGACACATATCGAAAAAAGACGGGATGACCTCAATTATAGGTTTAGGTCATTGACATGGCTTCTAGGCAGAGGATCACGGTTATCTGTAGAAAATAAACTACTAATCTACAAAGCCATATTAAAACCAATCTGGTTGTATGGCATCCAACTTTGGGGTACGGCAAAAACATCAAATATTGAAATTCTGCAAAGATTTCAAAATTCAGTGCTCAAATCTATTGCAAATGCTCCATGGTTCATAAGAATGGGTGAATTGCACAAATACCTGGATGTACCCACAATAAAGAAGGAAATAGTCAAAACTACCCAGTCATACAAAGACCGGACCGACTCACCATCAGAATAGACTAGCACAGAGTCTCGGAAATCAGCTGGGTACAAGACAGTTTAAAGACTGCACACATGCGATAACCTCTGAGAGAGAATAAAAAGAAGGCAGCCTAACAGTGGCAAGACATGCCTAACACGTCAAGCATCTCTGTAAACAACTGCTTATGGTTTTAAATGAAACCGATCGCATGTTAGGACGGAAATAACAACAAAAAACTAAAATTGGTGAAAAATATATTTACGACATATATTTTTATTAAATTCAACTCGTGCTCAACTCAACAAAAAAGGGATCGTGCGAAGCATGGCCCTATACGGGGCCCCCGTATGGGCGGAGACTCTGGCGGCCCGCAACGTGGCTGTTCTAAACAGCCCGTTAAAGGCGATGGCCGTCAGAGTTATCAGGGGGTATCGCACGATCTCCGTCGAGGCGGTATGTCTCCTAGCCGGGACCCCTCCTTGGGACCTCGAAGCGAGAGCCCTTGCGCTGCTGTACCAGTGGCGCAAGGAGGTGCTGGAGCGGGGCCATAGGCCGAAGTCCCGAGAAATCGGGGCTCAGCGGTCCCTGCTCCGCCAGGAACTCATGGAGACATGGAAGGTGCGACTTGAGCACCCAAGGTGGGGAAATCCACCATTGCGGCGGTTGCGGGGTGCCAGATGGTTACCGGACACGGGTGTTTCGGTAAGTATCTGAGGCGCATCCACCGGGAGACAACTGCCAGCACTGCGAGGATCCTGGCGAAGACACGGCGCTCCACACGTTGGTGGAGTGCCCTGCGTGGGCGAGTCAACGCCGGGATCTCGTTGCGGTCCTGGGCGTGGACGTTCTCTCGTTGGAGACCATGGTGAGGGCAGCGGACACTTGGGGAGGACGCCGTGCGGTTTTAGTCGATACACGACATAACCACCCCCGCTGGCCGCGGCGGGGGGGTAACCGAAGGGATTTCCGTACGTAAAAAAAAAAGAAAAAATTCAACTTTATGGATAATAGTTATTCTTTATTTAGTAATAAAATATCACTATCATGTCTTTATTTGGCAATCATTGTTGTAAAATATTGGAAGATCTATGGATGTTAAACGGAACGAAGTTTTCCCGCGTTGTTCGAAACGAATTACGAAACTTTATACCTACTGTAAGTTGTATGTTGCATAATAAAGTTAATTATAAAATGGAACAATAAAAGAAAAAGAGAAACTGGGTATTTCCGAGGATCCTGAGCCAATTCATCCCTAATTAAAACAACAACTCTCATAGCATAGCAAAACGTTTAGAAAATCTATACTTCTGTCTAAAAGCTGCCTCAGATAGTTCCACAAAGGGGTTCACTCTAATACGATGTCTGTTAGGTAAGCGTGGTATGTCCAATATCTTCGATATCCATTTCATCAACTGCATTAATATCCATTACGAGCAAAAATATGTACGAATAATAACAACCTAAATAATAGAAAAATGACAACATTGACGGATGTGATTATTGTGATTACACTTTAAACCAACGTTAAACTAGGGGTCACGCAGGTTTATCTTTAGACCAAAGATAATTTATGGTTTACTCCTAAAACGCTTTTTGTAATATGACTTTATTTACACCATGGTCTAAAAACGATTACCTGATTTTACAATTAGCCAGGGTTTTGTAATAAGACCGTTTGAGAAATATTATAACAAAATGATGTATCGTGGAACTGTGCATCTTATGTAGGTTGTGGTGGTGGAATACGGTCCCATGGGTAGCGGGAACGAAATCAGAATTCGAACGGGATTCGCGAATGAAGTCGCGTGCAACAGCTAGTGATAATTAATTTAAAAAATATGTTTTTATTATGTAAGTTCGATGACCTTCATGAAAAAGGTTTTTCGTTGTAATTCAAGTAATATGCCAAGCATCTCTATTCACAAATATAGAAATTAAAAATCGTTCTGAACTACATTAAGTGTGAAAATTATATGTTCCTAACTGCACCAGAAAGCAATAAAATAATAATTTTCGAAATATCGAAAATAAGTAGTATAAAAATAAAACGGTAGTTCGTTGTTTCGTCCTATGATAATTTCGGCCCATGGGACGAAACAATACTTTTCTAAAATATAATAATTTTCATTCGTTGATTCGTCCTATCGATTTAATTTTAAAGATATCTGAGTTTTTAGTATCGTCAACAAAACAATGGTGATTACTTTAATAAAATAAGTTATTAAGTAAAACGAAATCTAGATTTGTAGAATCATCTTTTATTAAAATAACAAATGACCACTAGTTTTACAGATATTTTTAACATTCTCCTAAAACCGTTGTCATATCCACAGCACAAGTTTAGCTTGTTTTAGAACCAGTTGGTGCAGTATATTCAATATAGCTGCTGGGTTAGGTTAGGTTAGAACTGTGACCCCAACAGAGCGCGAGCCGAGCGAGCGTAGCGAGCGTGCCGCGGCAGCGGCCGGCGAAGCGGCGGAACGACATCAAAAACTACTGGACGGATTTTGATGCGTTTTTTTTTGTTAGAAAGGGCTTACTCGGACTTAAAATCTTACGTTTGTTTGATCGCAATCGGTTGAGTAGAACCTAAGATATGAGCAAAGGTCGCGTTAACCGAGATGCACGCGGGCGGAAGGTTAGTCTTCTATAAAATAATACTAATCTCTCTGCAATATTATTTTAAGCATTTTCCTTGCTGACGTTACTTCATACAAATTTTGTATAAAATGAAGAAAAAAAAAATCAATGGGACGAATCACTGAAGGAAAACTTTAATTATTTTTAATTTCTGTGATTCGTCCTATTGGGACGAACCCCTATAGGACGAAACACAGAACTACTCGTATAAAATTCATCGTATTGGTCGCATATTGTTTATCAATTATAAAATATATTACAATAATGTACCTCTACAAATTAAGAAAATATGAAATTCCCAAATCCTTCAGACGTTTAATTGCGTTCTAAGTTTTTTTAAATTTTTATGGAAATAGGGTTGTTACAAAAGTATAGGTGAAATGTATATTTTATTTGTTGTGTAGTACTTCTATGTTGTGTTTGAGACACAAATAACATTACTACCTGAGTTTTTCAATTTGAACCGACTACAAAAAAGGAGAAGTTCTCTGTACATCGCAATCTTTAATTTTATGTATGTAAGCATGGTCTTTTAGTTTATTAACTATAATTTATTCGAACATTTATAATATTCGAATAATTTCACAGTAAATAAAATATTTATATTACTACCTACCTACTTATACTTTCATGTCAACCCTATTTCCATAGAAATCTAAACTTAGAGAGGCAATCGGTCTTATTACAAAATACGGACTAACTGTAAATTCAGGTTTAAATCATCTTTAGATCAAGGTCTAAATAAATTCGTATTATTACAAAAAGCGTTTTAGTGGTAATTCATAGATGATCTTTATATAAACCTGCGTGACCCCCTAGTTTGTAGTTGGTTTAAGTATAAATCAACCTGTAAGGGACTGGTCGCGGGTTCAAGTCCCTCCTAGATGTTCTCTTTTTCCGATCTAAATCTATAACAGATTCCAATTTTCAGCTTTTTTAGGGTTCCGTTGCCAAATGGCAAAAAACGGAACCCTTATAGATTCGTCATGTCTGTCTATCTGTCCGTCCGTATGTCACAGCCTCTTTTTTCCGAAACTGTAAGAACTTTGCTGTTGAAGCTTGGTAAGTAGATGTATTCTGTGAACCGCATTAAGATTTCCACACAAAAATAGAAAAAAAAACAATAAATTTTGGGGGCTCCCCATACTTAGAACTGAACTTTTCTTCTTCTTTCTTCTTCTTCTTTTTTGTCATCAAACCCATACGTGTGGCGTATCTATGGATAGGTCCTCAAAAATGATATTGATGTTTCTAATATCATTTTTCTCTAAACTGAATAGTTTGCGCGAGAGACACTTCCATAGTGGTAAAATCTGTGTCGCCCGCCCTGTAACTTTTAAAATAAGAGAATGATAAATCTAAAAAATATATAATATATGATGTACATTACCATGTAAACTTCCACCGAAAATTGGTTTGAACGAGATCTAGTAAGTAGTTTTTTTTAAATACGTCATAAATGGATCTATCAACTCAAATAGTGCATTGTTACGAATAACAAACCGCAGTGTTGTAGCCAATTTTATATAAATATTTTTTTATGCTGCGTTTGTTCGACACGTAGTAACTCCTAGTAGGCACGCGTTGTCACCACATTTTATTTCCGTATCTAGTGGCACGTGCAAATGTTCAAGTACTAACCACAGAACATACTTATCCACACTAAATAAATATATTAAATATTAAATTGAGCCGTTCGCGGGTCGCCGCGCCTGGCAGATGTGAAGTGTCGAAAATATTGTGCATGAAAGATTTTCTTTTAAAGAAGAGTAGTAAGTAAATGTCACATAATTAAAGACAAAATATACAGTAGTCTAGTTTTATATACCACATTATTACATTATGTAATTAAAATACTGTTGCCCAATATTTATTCATATAAATAGGGTTTAATGTCCCGAAGTAATAGAACAGATTACTTAATAGATACTTAGTCTAATAGCATCCATTAAGACTAAACAGACACAAGGTTCTAACTCTGAACAAAAGAACAAATCTATACTAATATTATAAAGGTGGTAATCTCTGGATCTACTAAACCTATTTTGAAAATTCTTTTACCAGTAGAAAGCCACGTTATTTGTGACTGCCATAGGCTATAATATAGCCTATTATATCATCCCACTGCTACCCAAGAGAATCGGAGCAGCAATCATAAATCCGGCAGATTACCATACATTATATGAAAACTAGTAAATATATATTTGCATATTTGAGTTAAAGGGGTGCAACAAGGGTTCGAAATACGCCAAGGGCGAAGCTGTGGAGGTGGCCCTCCACAGCTAGTCTCAAATAATTTTCATATCAAATATATACTGATTGCACATCCAATTAACCGGAACATACAAACGTAATACTATAAAAATCGTCAGGTTCAAGTTGTTGCTTTAATATTATTATTTTAAGGTGAATATTTTACAGTGTAATCAGTATTTTTTATTAGAATTAAGATTTTGAAGTTATATTTCTTTTGGCCGTCTTACACCGTCACGAAAAACCGACACCATGAAGTTAGCTAGAAAATCTACACCCTGAAGTTAGCATGTCAACATTTTACTTTGAGTACCTTTGTAAAATTTGAGGTTAGTTGACGTTATGTATTATTATTTACATCGTAAACTAAAATATTTTTTTTACATATTTGTTTCTACAAACTTAGGATAACGCGAAGAATAAATTTTTTGAAAGATTTTTATCTTTTTATGCTTGTTATAAATACTAGCTAATTAAAAAACAAGCGTATAAAAAGCATAAAAAGTAATGTGCGTGTACGTATCCCAAAATTTATACAGTTTGCTACACAGTTATTTATACAAGGAAAACAGTATATGGCACTGTCTTTTTCTTTATCTTGATACTTTTGATTAGATATATTGAAGCATAACCGGATTATACTTTACAATATGAAGCCGTTGCCACCTTGGGAAGAACTTTCCTTTACTAAAAACTTCAGCCAAGTATTGCTTGCACATTTTTATATTCTTACTGGGAAGCATCATTCATCAGCTGGGAAAGGAAGTAGGGTCGGTCACACACAACTGACACTTTTAGTGTTAGCGAAATGTGGGTGCTAGCACCTCTGCCTACCCCTTCGGGGATATAGGCGTGAGTTTATGTTTATGTTGTTTATCCTAATTACCATAATCCACAATATCAGTTTTATTCACAGTAATAGGCCGTGGTGGTGAGCAGATAACCCGTTTACAAGCCGAGTCGGGATGCAAGATACAAATGGCGCCGGACTCTGGCGGCCAACCGGACAGACTGTGCACTCTCACCGGATCGCGGGAGGCAATACAGAGGGCTAAGTATGTTGAACTAACGTAACGTAATATTCGCAAAATACAGTGGGGCTCGTATTGTAGAACGATACTCAGGGTGAGATCTATAGAGCATACTTTGACTTAACTCAAGCTTAGCTCTGATAAATCTTAGCTGAGCATATTCTTCGTTTTGCAATTTATAGACAATTCAAATTCAAATGGGTGATCCATTTATTTGAATAATAATGATTACATATATCCATAAAATCTATTCATGTGATAAATTGAGTAACAGAATAGAAATGGATCACAACACTTGACAGATAATTGTTGTTTTTGAATTTTTGTTAATGTTAATAATTTATTCTATCTATCATAGCTTATTATTTATTCAACATACGTTGAGGATGCTGTGATAGGCAGCATTTGCATTTGGAGAACATGGAGAGATTGCTTAAAATTATTGATATCATAGACAGGTTGGGTACTGAAACCGATGTGTGACTGTACCTTTTCCGCGAATACTCAAATTATATATTTTTTATTGCTAAAATAATAGTCATTAGCACATTTATGCAGATTTCTATAGGGTATCTTGAATGTAAAATACAGGCATTACATAGGTAACACCGTGTTCCGTAAAACTAATAATTTATACAGTCGTTTAAAGGTACATTAAACTTAAGTCGAATATTATTTATATAGAACTACTTTCAATGGTGTACAATAAAGAATATTTTATCTTTGTCTTTATCTTAATACGATAAAGTTAGTTCATTAATTTAGTTGGTTTTTATTCTGAGTTTTTTGATAAGTCGCCAATTACGTGAACCTTAGACTTTGCTAAGCTTAAATTTAGAGATATTCAAAGACTGCACTATAGTTAGCGATTTTGTCTTGAGTCAGAGTAAAGATTCAGCATAGTCAATGTATGCTCTATAGATCTCACCATCAGTCATGAATCGCGACCTGAGACTAGTTATAAGTAAGTTTTGTATTCTAGACCTAAACTTGAGAGGAGACATCATGAACGCTCAGGGTTCTTTTGTCGTGTCGACGGCATATCATTTATCAAACTTTTCAAACCACTAACGCGGTCGACGATAATATGTCATTTTTTAACATTCAATGAGTAACCTACTAGATGTACGAACGGTTCCTACGTTCATACGTCGCTGTAGCGCCATCCTGATTGGTCTATAGGTTATAAATATTGGCTAGCTTTCTTACCACCCACGCCTCGAGCTGAGGCATGCGGACACTGTGATACACTTGTATATATACGGCCTAACTTAGTATTGTTCACAATGTTTAGTTGCCGATTCAAATCTGTAATCTCAATTATGAAGCCATTACTGGCTACTCCTGCTACTATAAACGTCATTTATTAAAATAATAGATTAGAATTAAACTACCTTATCTATAACACTACCTTACATACCATCTAAACAATAGATAATGACATTATCTAATTTGAAATAAAGAAGTGAAAAAGTGAAATAATTAGCTCATTTGCGAGATGACTAGTACGACTCAAAGCTCATTAATTTCAGTATGTGTTTGTTTTTACATGTATATTAAAACGTAATTGTCTTAGTGTTAGTCTTTGCTTAGCTTTGTGTTGTGTTTCTGGTAATTGCTGAATATCTTTAAAAAAAGGAAGCTGACAATGCTTTGGTACAGTTTATCAGCTACTTTCTAGCTACTATCTATCAGCTGCAATCGATTCTCACATATTGTCCTGAGTAGTGTTGATGAGGATTCCAGTTCCTCATGATGCAACATTACCTCATACATTACCGCTGCCCTAAAAATGATAGTCAGAAAATTCCTCTTTCGCTTCCTCTTAGTGTAAGAGGAATTTACATCACGCATATTATTTAGCTTGAATAGGTATAGTTTATACCTATTCAAGTCACTCGTGAGCTAACTTAAATCATATATTGCCACCAGGGAACTAGTAAACCAGATCGTAAATCACCGTGGTCGCGAGAACGCGCCGCAGCACCAAGACAGCCCTGGAGGCGGTGGTAACGGCGGCGGCCTTGGTGGCGGCGTCGGTGGCGGAGGTGGCGGTGGCGGTGGCGGTATGCCACAGATGCCTAGAGGTGGAGGCGGCGGAGGCGGAGGTGGAGGCGGAGCTGCCATAACGGTAAGTTAATAATACAAATGGCAAGGACTAGTTTTATTCATTTATAAAGATCGGCTATGCAGAAAGCGTTTTCAGGTCTCGTTGGTGGTAGTGTGGGGCGATAATTAATGAATATTAAAACAATCACGGGCTCAAATTGCTTAAAGGGCTCGCTTCATTGGTTGATCAGTCCTTTTATTGGTTTTTTTGGATGGTCCGTACAGTGTACAGTCAGCGTCAATAGTAGCTGATCAAAAACTGAGTTCCAAAAGTATTGAGTCTATAATTTTTTTTAATAACCTGACTTGCTTCTTTTTAATATTAATCACTCGCGTTAAGGTTTCAAAATAATCAAAAAAACTATTTTCAAAATAAGCGGATTCAATTTTTTTTCAATACTCATAACTATATTGTGTTTTTAAAGTGACTGATATTTAATTGAATCAAAATAGTCAGACAAAAGGGGAAGAAGTGGTATTATTCAATTATTAGCAGCAGTGTCGGCAGCTCAAGTGTGATGCCCCTGGTGTTGTACATGTCTATAGGCCACGGTAACCACTTTCCATCAGGTAGGCCGTGCGCTTGACTGCCATCTAAGTGGTATAAAAAAGTGCTATTCTCTAACTTTTTACTAGTCGACGAGCCCGCAGCAATCGACCAATCACATCATAGAACAAGGTTGTGCTCGCCGACGATTCTACGATGGGATTGGTCGATTGCTCTACGAGGAGCCAGCAGCGCTGTTTCCGTCGACGAGTGAAAGTTAGAGAATAGCACGGCTGTTCGATGTAGTGGGACCACGGGCCCTTAATGGATTAATCACATATTTGAGAATAAAAAAATAAAAAAAATTTCGCAACCGATGCTTCATTGTAAAAAAAAAACAAACTTTAAAATTAACATACCACTTATCTACTAAAAAACGTTTACATTGTAGCTAAAAAAAATTTACACTTGCATACTTGCATAATTAAAGTTAAGGTTTTCAATGGCGTTTTTAGAATCGGGTATGGCCTCCTGCATTATCTATAATACACTGAAGAACGTCTTCAGTGTATTATAGATAATGCATGGACATGACCATGTTCTGACATGTATACATTCCTCTATAGTGTTCCCATAACTCGAATACATGATTACAAATAGCGGTTGCAGTGCGAGGAGTTGACGGATCCCAGTTTTGCACCATCAATCCCCACATGTTTTCAATTGGATTTATGTCCGGAGATTTAGGTGGAAATGGCAAAGCAATAATTTCGTCGTTGTGCTCTCTAAACCATGCTCTGGTCAATCTTGCAGTGTGTACGGGTGAATTGTCGTGAACAAAATTAAACGGATCGATGCCTGGATAACAATTTCTAACAGTTGGTATCAAAACGTCTTCCATAATATCAACGTAACCTTGAGCATTCAATCGTCCACGAATTTCTATTAATTCTCCAGGCCCAGCAGACGACATCCAGCCCCAAAATCCAAGGTTTATTCTGCCGCGTGCATGAACATTGACAATATTTCTTTCAAAATACCTTGTGTTATTAATTCGCCACCAGGTGACCCTTCCACTTTCATCTGATGTAAAAGTTTTTTCATCACTGAATATGACATTCTCGAAATTGAAGTCTAGATAGTCTCGTGCAAATCTCAATCGTTCTTCCTTGTGTATTGCAGTCAGAGCAAGCTTCCTGGCCGGTTTGCGGTGATGTACTCCTGCTTTATGCAATACACGTCGGACTGTTGACCGTGATATATTAAACTCAGTAGCCAAGTTTGCGACTGGAGTGAACCCATTGTATCTTGTCCTTCTAACAATTTCGTTACGTGAAGAAGCAGATGTAACAGTCGGTCGTCCTGTTTTTCGAATTTGATTAACATGTCCTTCGCTGTCCCATCTATTGATTCAAAGAGTAACGGTATTTCGAGCAACACCAACACGTCTTGCGATGTCACCAATTGGTAAGCCATCTTCATGAAGCGTTACTATACGATGTCTTTCATGATCTGATAGATAATGCGACATATCGATGATAAAGGAATTAAGGAAATTTACTAATTTGTAGTGCTATTTAATCAAATTATGACTTCCTAGAAATATATAGATGCCTAACCTACTTAGGAATAATCAGTAATAGATTATATTCAGTTCAGTTCTTGGTTTATATAGCCACTTCAAGTGACAATTCTTGACAATGCCATAAAACAAAAGGCAGAACACAATATTTAAATCAAAATATACATCAGCATTCTAAAAAGGTTTATGTTCGACGAAAGTTTTATTCTTAATTCAGGTACTTTTGAAGCTTTTAATAGAACCATTGTGTGAAAAACTTTTGAAAATTTCTGATACTGCTTTACTTTTGATGGATAGTTTTTTTTGCATTATGAAAATATTAATGTACCAAACACTTTTGCGACGCGATTTTGTCAGACTATTGTGATACCTATATCTTGCAATGCATTTCTTTTGGACAATTCAGATACTACGCTACTATTGATGTTGACTGTACATACGCAAACTTTACGACTTTTATTCAAGAAGTTTGTCGTCACTTAGATGTTCAACTTCTCCGCTAACTTTATTTTGATGTATGAGTGTATACTCTGTTAACAGGACGAAGTAATGTTGCCGGGTCCCAAAGTGGGTCTTATAATTGGTAAAAACGGCAAGACTATCAAACAACTGCAAGAACAGTCTGGTGCCAAGATGGTTGTAATTCAAGATGGACCCAACACGGAATACGTGAGTGTGAAGCTATTTCTTATAATTTTTCGTGTTTTTAGTATCGTTTTAATAATTTTTTACCCTATCTTATATGTACACCTTTTTTTAATAAACTGTGTTGTAACTTCATATTGTTGTAATTATATGCCCACCAATGTATTATTATTGATATCTGTAATGGTGACTCTCGTTCCTGAGACTTTCCCTTTAGTTCACCACCAGGCGGGCTGAAGTGTTGTATAGAATGTTTTTTTTTCATAAATTACCAAAATGTCGCGACAATTTCCTTCTCTAAATACCTATATCTTAAAAAAAATATATTAAGAGCAAGAAGTCTTGAAGTATAGTTTTGGATATCAATACCATATAGGAGAAGCCTCTACGCATATCTGGCGACCCCTCGAAGGTTGAGCACGCCAAACAGTTGGTGTACGAGCTACTAGCTGATAAAGACATGGGAGGTGGTGGCGGTGGAGGCGGCCCGAGGCAACAGTATGATGACGGATATCCACCACAGGACCAGGGCAACGGACTAGCTACTAACTCCACAGAGGTAAGAGATATTTTATTATTATATTATCTTAGTATACCATGTCTACAAGGCATTTGGCTCAGTACCTGTTCCGTTTCTTTCACTATGAGAGCCATGATAAGCCATAGACATGTTACTGCACTGGATAGCACACAAAGTTACCAAATTGCTGCACTATTAATTACAGTGTGCAAAATCCATTCTTTTACCAAGACAGCCTCTCCCCAAATTTGACTATAGAGTACCACATCACAGTGCATAATATATCGACTTCATCGGTTATTGCCGAAGCGTGATAACAACCATTAACGTGAAATCAATTTAGAATTAAACCAATATTGCAGGTCAAAGTCTTTTCATCTTCCATTCATTTTCCCAAGTTTTATGTATTTATGTTGTATGTAATCCTTAGGTATTAGTGCCAAAAGTTGCAGTGGGCATCGTCATAGGTCGCGGTGGCGACATGATCAAAAAGATTCAAGCAGAAACAGGGGCAAGAGTGCAGTTTCACCAGGAGAGAGATGACGGTCCCTGCGACAAGAGGTAGGCCTTTTTATTTTAAGTATTCTATATCCGTTTATTTTCGTCGGTATAATTGAGAGGCCTACGCTACACATGACGGAAACGCGTTTGACCGATCTTCAGCGTAATGTGCCCGTTATTAGTCACTTATTTGCAACAAAATGTATTGACATTCTGACACAGAAGATCTGCAACGGGATTTCTGTCAAGTGTAGAGTAGGCCATAAACTTAGGATCATTCTGATCATTATGGTTGTGTGTCAATAATAAATTTAATAAATAGAACAACTAATTCAACCCTTAACTATTAATAGTCACAGATCCAAACCAAAGATCCGAGTGTTTCTTTCTTCATAGTAAACAACATCTAATATTTCTACAGGTGTTACCTGCAAGGCAAGCCGCATCAAGTAGAACAAGCAAGACAAATGATTGAAGACCTCATATCCAGTGTAAATGTAACTATTGATTCTATGTAGCGTAAATATGGGTATGTATGTAGGTAGGTAGGTAGGTAGATAGGTGAGTAGGTAGTGAGGGAATCGAGCAAATTTGGAGCCATCCAATGTGGGAAATGTTACATTCCTATTGGTAAGATCCTCAGAGCTACTAGCCCGAGCAACGCGCAAAGAACACCTTTAGTATTCGAAATTCGTTCGTTTATAATTTTCTAGGCACTTATAGTGTAGTCCAAGAGCTGGTGAAGAAAACTTAAGGAAGGTGTTTTAGGCAACTTGAAATAATAAATAATTGTAACAAAAAATAAACAGGGTATTATAAGTGTGAATACGAAAAAGTAATTAATATTTGTTAATATGAACAAAATTAGTTAACTCCTAATCGTATTCGACGATATCTCTCAAAGTAGTCTAGGAGTTGTATTACAATATATCTTTCAATTTAGTTTGTAATCTACTATGATATGCCACTTCTAGTGGTCAGGTGCTTTATTTGCTGATATGCGTAACACCTTGAAAACTATCGTAGAAAATCGTTTAGGGTCAACTATTCTTACTAAGCACAAAATAAATTAGTGCCTCCACTCATCCTATCTTTCACCCTGCACAGATTTCAATGAACAACACTTCTTCATTATACACGTCTGCGTTATATTGTAATTTATTTCAGTACATCATTCCTTCACGAACATGCATATCAACTGTGAAAGTTTAATCACAATCGGTTGAATGATATATAACTCATAACATTAATTTAAAAACCCCCCGACCAAAAAATATTTATAGCTAAGAACAATCTCAATCATATCTGCTTTCTAACAAAAAATCCGCGTCATAGTCAATATCATCCGTTCGGTAACCACGATGCCACAGGCAGACACACAGAGACAGACACAAACGTTTTTGCGTCGGGGGTTTAAAAAATGCTTAATAGACTAACAATTTATAGGATCAGTCAGATAAAGACTGTATCTGACTGATCGTATAAATTTAAATCGGAAAAAGATAACACCCACGAGCAGTCTATTTCTATTCTAGGTACGCCCGTCTCTCCAAGGCATATATATAGAAGATTTTCTAATATCCAAGACGTGTCCAGGTAGCTCAGTTGGGCAGACTATTACCCATCGAAAGGTTTGGTCGCGGGTTCAAGTCATTTTGAACCCATTTCCGGAATGTATCCAATTCGGAATAGGCCATTTCCAGAATGAAGCCAATTCGGAACGTCATTTTCAGAAAGCGTCTTTTTAAGAATAAGTCCTTTCAGGAATGCGTCTTTTCCGGACCTAGTGGCCATTTCCGGAATGTGGCATTTTCGTACTAAACCATCGTAGCGATGATTCCAGTTGCATCTGAGGCTTCCACCTCGGAGCCCGGAGTCCGCTTCCCATTTTATGTTTGGTTATTTTGACTATTTGAGATCGACTGCCTTCTGTCTGACCTCCAAACCCCGCGAGGGAATCCTGCGCTAAAATCTCCTTTGTTGATCGGCAGGTGTACTAGCTAACAAGTGAGGTTGAATTGTGCCCCGAAGATGTTTATAGGAGCCCATGCACCCGATTGTAGAGATGTATCCGAACTAATATCATCATTATCATCCTTATGGCGATTACCTTTTGCGTCCAAAGTATGCACTTTGGAGCCCAAGGTCCGCTTATTGTTTTTGATTGGTATGTCATCTTTCCCGGGAGCGACTGCCGTCTGACCTCCCAACCCTTAGAAGTAAGCCTGCGCCCGCGTCAGTTGTTTAACAGGTGGCACCGACTTGTAGATGAGGTTGGCTTGTATTTCAAGGGTGTTGGTAGGGCCCTAGAAGTGTACTACCTACGTAAAACTTTAATTGAAATTCTAATAATTTAATATTACATACATACTCATTATATAGATATTTAAGTGCAACATTTTCTCTTCAAGTCTTATAATAACCAAGAACAGCCATTGTAGCTGGGGTGTGACCAAAAATCCTAGCACTAAACATACTTATTTGTTACTTTGATATCTATAACACCGCATCACATTTACTCGAAAATGCTTAATTTTAAAAATCAATACGTCAATTGAATATGCTCGCAACGACATAATACAAATCTGTAAGTATAGTAATTCAGCGGCGCCCCGAGCCGAAATGGATCGGAGAATTTCGAATATCTAGGTAAGGGTAATCCCCTGTAAGGGACTGGTCGCGGGTTCAAGTCCCGTCCTGGTTGTTCACTTTTTCAGAGTTAAAATCTATTTCAAACAAGTATCGGCTGAAATAACCACATACGGCCTCGTTTACTAAAAAAGAAACTGCTTACTTACACATTTTATTTTCTCCATAATCATGTACTAACGTAAGTATTCACAGCATATAATATCAAAGGGAAGTGCGTTCAGCTATGGTCACCATAATTCACAACAATGCAACTCACCATTGATGAGTGCCTAGTGCGAGTTGCACAATAATATTATGAGTGACCGTTGTCATCGAGTTTAGCGAGTCGTTCAATCAAAGTGAAAACCGAAAGCTTGCGAGTGTTGGTTATAGTGAAATAAAACGTTCGGGAGACGTTAAGTCACCGTGAGTGGCGATATAATTGCGAAAAAATCGTGTCTGTTTATTTCTAAGAAGTATAGCAAATAGCAATGATTTATTTTTTAATAAGTAATTTGGTTAGCCGCAAACATGCTATAAGCGAAAAAATACGACCCAACCATAATTTGTTAATAATCCACACACATTTTAATTTGCACTTACAAACTGTAATATTCCTATTTATAACATTGAAATGTAAATGTGCTTACATAATCCATACACAATCCATTTTCACTCATTTCAAGAATCGGACATATTTTAAAAAATATTAAAATGTATGATTATGATTATTTATCACAATAACTAACTTAAAATAACAACTAATAATAAATAACTAGGTTTAGTTTTTTATTAAAATGTAAATGGATTTATTCCCTACCCATAATTATTTACGGAATAATTCATCTGTTGCTCCAAGCGAAAAACTACGGTCCGGCCATAATTTGTTAGTAATATAATAGGTACAACACACTTTTTAATGAATAAAGACGTTTTTACATCTAATTTCTCCTATAGGTTTCATTATGATGAAAAGGGATGTGATAATAATATCAACACTGACTCACTAACAACTCGTTTCACGTCACGATTCGACTTTTCAAAATTTGCAACTCGCACTCGCTAGCATTTTGAGTCAACCAATGACGTTCACAAAAGCTGACACATCAAGCGCTATTTCACATTCGTTGCTCACCAATATGATACAAATTACGGTTTTTTTCATTCGCAAGTGAATGGGAAACGTAAAACGCAAAAACTTAGACACTTAGAACCACTAATGGTTCGAATAGCACTTAAGGCGTTTGGAAAGATCCTTGAGTGCTGTTTGAACTACTAGTGATGCAAACGGTGGATGTTAAAATAGTTGCAAGTGTCACAGGATCCACTAGACCACTGGTGGATCTTGGTGAACCCCAGAATGCTGTTTGCTCCATCACTGAATTATGGTAGTGGATCTTAGTGGACTGAGGGTTACTGTTTTGTGTGATGTAATTGTTCATAATCTTTCAGAGTTAAGGGCACTTCCTTTTTATATTCTGTGATTACTCTATAACATTTTCTTATTCAAACTCTTCATTGAGTTAAGTTCTATTCACGCTTCAGTAGATGGCTTCATATTTCGAGAACATATAACGTGACGGAGTTCCATGTGTGATATAGAGACGCGAGCAAGAGGTGCGGGGGGGCGGTCGTGGTCGCGGTGGCTCTTCGCAGCGGAATGGGGAACGGGGCGGGGACTACCAGCAGTGGCAGGAGTCGCCGGAGGTCAGGGTCACCTTTACTGTATCGAACCTCAAGTGTGGACTCATTATTGGCAGAGGTTAGTACCGCATTAAGTTGATCTTTTTAAGACCCTTTTATTTTATTTTTTGAATTCATTTCTTTATATTCAATTCAAAACAAATTCAAATGTCAAAAAATGACTGGCGTGCCTTAAATGGTTCGCTAACTCAGTCAGAGTTCGCAGGTTTGATTCCCGGTCAGTGCAAATATTTGTATGCAAGAATATTTATAATATATAATTTGCATATCTGATGTTTCTATAATGTATACGTATACAAAAGTAAATGTATGCGTATTCGCGTTTTACAACCTATATTACAAGCCAGGATAGATAGATAGTGCTATGTAGTATGTTCTAGAAAAATATTGTAATTGTGATCGATATAACGTCTCAAGGTTCCGATTACCAACGAAATAAATTTGATGATTGAATTTGACGTCGATTTTGTATAAAACCTTGACCCGATGAATACAATGAATATAAGTCAGTAACAAACAGACAGTTGTTAACGAGAGTTGTGTTCAGGGGATGAATGTATGAATAAACTTAGAATAATTGCCTGCAAACTTCCGAAAATTTACGCACGTGCACTGCACAATACGGTCCAACTACAAAACCAATAAAACGACTGATCAACCTATGACGCGAGCCGTGATTGTATTAATATAATCTATGATTGATTATAAGAAACGGATAGTTATACTTGTGACTTGTGTCCAGGGGGTGAAGTGATAAAACAGATCAACGCAGCGTCTGGCGCCCACTGCGAGCTGGACCGCAGAGCGCAGGGCGCTGACCGCAACAACCGTACGTTCTACATCAGGGGCCACCCTGAGGCGGTTGAACACTGCAAGAGGATCATTATGGAGAAAGTCGGTGTGGTAAGTTGTCTTTAATTTAAATTTTAAGGTTCCCTATCATCGTCATCATTCAGTCCCGGTGGCATCCGAGGCCCTCACATCAGAGTTCAGGGTCCAACTTCCTACTTTTACTTCTCCACTTCATACTGTCTTGGGTATCCATGGTAGTAAGACCATTGGCATGCATGTCGTCTTCTAGAACGGCAAGCTAGTGCTTCATACGTCAACTACCGGAGCCTGGCGGAGGCGGCATGGGGAATTCCATCCTAGGGTAGACTGGGGTCTCTCCGTAATAGGTGGCAGAACACCGTATGGTTTTAGTTAGTCTGAATCCGACATAGCCACGTTATTGTTAGCCCCGGTAAGGTGGGACCCGTAGGGGTTCCCACGCCTAAAAATAAAGCTGCATACAAAATCAAATTGCACCATTTGATGGCTAAAGGATCAAACAACGTTATGTTTATTGAGGACATAAAAGACGACCTCTACACAGCAACACCTTAATTTTTTTAAATGTTTGAACTTAGTTATTACTATACCTACAGCCAGTAAACTTCATCCAAGAAGGCAACGGTGGTAACGGTAATGGAAACGGTGGAAATGGCAACGGCAACGGTGGAGGCGAGTTCTATGGCGGAGGTGGTGGTGGCGCTGGCGGGCCGCCGGCTTGGGGTTACAACCCACACTGGCACCAACCATCTCAACAGCAGCCACAGGTAAGTCACTCACCGAATTCGTAATTTGTTTATAAACATCGTCATCATTTAAGCAATGATTTCACTTGCATCTAAGGTTTTCACCTTGGAACTGCCCTTAAAGCCCCTAACTCTATTCTAATCGCCAGTATGTAATGGTTTTATTTTAAAGCATATGCACCACTATTTTTAAATGTCTATTGAATACCTTATGTATTATTTTTATTATCAATACCTTTTTCGTGTTACTAGCAACAAGTGCAAATAAATCCTGCGACGGGACAACCAGATTACTCGCAACAGTGGATCGACTATTACCGGTCCATGGGACTGATGCGAGAGGCCGAGGCAGTCGAACAACAGGCCAAGGTGCAACAACAGGGTGGTATGGACGGTATGTATTATTTTGTTATACTACTAACTCATTGTTCTTGGTGCGTGAGCGTTTTTTCTTTTTATGTCCTAAAAGTAATTATAATAATAATCACTACATAGTATAAAACAATGTCGCTTTCTCTGTCCCTATATCCTATACGGATTTTGATGCGGTTTTTTAAAATAGATAGAGTGATTGAAGAGGAAGGTTTATATTTATAATAACATCCATTGCACCCGTGCGAAGCTGGGGCGGGTCGCTAGTATAGAATATATGTTACTACTGTGTAGTTACTAGTAGCTCTGTATGTTAATTTTAAAACATTTTTTTATTTGATATTAACCTATAAACTATTAACCTATAAATTATTTAAGGTGGTTCTTTTAAATTCTCTAAATTAAATAAATGTACCCTTATTAATACAATGAAAGATATCAATCTTCACAGCAGTCAGTGTTAAAAAGCAATTTGAAGGGTTCTTAAAAGAATGTTATTGTGATGCAGGCGGCAGTAGCACCGGCGGCGGGGGTGGCGTGGTCGGCGGCGGTGGCGGCGGCGGCGCGCCCGCGCCCGGCGGGCCGGCCCCCGGGCCGGTGCCGGGGCCCGCGGGGGCCGGCGCCGGCGCCGCGCCCGTGGCGCACGACTACAGCGCGCAGTGGGCCGAGTATTACCGCAACCTAGGCAAGCTCAAGGAGGCCGAGGCTATCGAGGCGCAGATCAAGCAGAAGGTAACCACTCTCCACTCTCCTTGCTACAGCAATATGACACCGGCGTTTTTATGGACAATTCCATTCTATCTATTGCCAAATTAACCAAATGATGTAAGAAGCAGCAGGAAAATGAACCTCGGGCTCCAAACTATGAAACTTTACAATGTCTAACTTCGATATTTTACGTGAAACGACTGCCATCAGACCTTTACAACCAATGGTAATGGCGAAGTTCTGTAGTTGGACGGGCTTTTTAGAGCTTTAGCTTTAGCTTTAGGAAAGTCACAGATTTTCGTATTGCAACCAGGACCAACGGCTGAACATGTTCTTATTAAATGAAGTTCTTCTGTTCATTAGAGCTCCAATCCAAAAACTTGTACTTTGGAGCTTGGGGTCCGTACTTCTATTATGTATCTGGATTAAGTTCTTCTTGGTATTTGTGGAAGCGACTATCGTCTAACTGCCCAACCTAGAGGAAGGCCTGCGCCAGTGCCTTGTCCATCAATCAGCATCTGTACCAACTTGCAGGTGAGGTTGGCTTGGTTCCGAAGTTCTCAGACACGAATAGTGTTATAGTTATTTATGCAACTGTGGTATAATGAGGGGTATTAAAACATGAATGTGGGTTTATCACACGAAGCGAAGCTGAGTGTGATAATAGTATCACATGAGTGTTTTAATACCTAATTATACAGTTGCATACAAGACTTTATCTACACCCATGATAAACTAATAATACATCTTCAGAGAATGATGTACTGCCCTTTGGTATTTTCCAATTCATGAAAACTTGGTACGCCTTTTCATACTGTTTTCTAGATTTTTCCGGTAGTAATTTGTTAGAAATGTCCTTTGCTGCATTCGAAATGTCTGGAGGTGTGTTATCAAAACTTGAATCGCTCATTTTCGTAAGTAAACAAAACAATTTGCAAAAATAATAGCGAAGAAAAATAGCGGGAATTCGAATTCGAACGAATAAGCTTTAATATTTTTTTTACGGCGCGCCGCCGCTGTGGTCGTGCAATGCAACGCGCGTGAATGACAGTTCTTTTTTTGAAACTCATACAGATGCCACGCATCGAGCGGTAAGAATTTGGCTATCTGATGAGTAACCCTTTGCGCGGAAGACATTGAAAAAGCGAAAGGAGTGTTATTATGAAATTTCATACAACATTATAACACCCGTTCGGATGATATTATGGTTATTAGGACATTGGATGTATTAATGTTGGCAATAAGCTAACTGTTTGAGAATCTTTTATAGAGGATTTAAAGCATGGGTGTAGATAAATATTGTATATAAAACCGATGTTCATTCTATGTCCATTTATAGTTCATAGTCATTGTGCAAATAGTCTATTATCGTATCCGTGGTCCATCCAGCAGGCGGCAGGAGCCAGCTCTAGCGCGGGCGGCGGCGCGCCTAGCACGGCCCCGGGGGCCACCACGCCGGGCGGCTCGGCGGCGGGCGGCCAGTACCCGCAGTACGGCGTGTACGCGCCGCAGGTGTACCCCGGCTACCAGCCCTACCCCGGCTACGCGGCGCCGCAGCCCGACCACCACCACCAATAGGATGTGAGTACACCCCCCTGTACGAGCAGTAGCAGGTGTAGAGGGCAGAGCCTCGCTTTTCCTACCCCATGAGTTCTATACTACTAGACTGGCTGAAAAAACTGACAGAAAAAAAAATTGATCATTACCAAAACACGTGTTTCCTTCTTCCTTCAATCCTGGGCTCTTTGAGCAGAGCCTGAAAAAGCATCTAATAAGACCGTCGAGCTAAGGGCCACCGTGTAGTATTATTGGTATCTGTAATGGTGACCCTCATTTAAAACTTCCCTTATATAGCTTACCATTAGGCGAGATGACGTCGTGATATTGGCGTGCCTAACATAAAAAGCCATGCGAAAGGCCTTTACAAATAGACGCAGTATGCAAGTATCAAAACTCATTTATCTAGTCTCCATCCCAATGGAAGAGGGGCTATTCCCGTTTCACCCACGGAATCGTCCCACAATTTTTGCTCTAAACAGCTTGTCTAGTATACATAGAAGTCATTGGTCCCAGCTCGGAATAAGCCGAATCGACTAGTAGCAATTTAGATGTTCGGTTGATGAGATTGCTGGCAGCCTCAGTTCCCTCTCCCTATCCTTTTGCAAGTAGTACCTACTGACACCTTAATTTTCTTTCCGGACACGGTAACCGCTTACCTAATTGTATTAAGAACTATGACGCATAAGGATCTTACTTGTAATAATGACCTTCACAGTATAGAATAGATGTGATATGAAAACGGTTTATAAAGTCAATAACCTCGAGTTCAAACGATGTTTCAAATGAGTTATGTAAAAAAGAACTATTCAGTTTCGTTATTGCGATGTCACATTATATTTTCTCAACTTAATAATTATCACATAAATTTTGGTTGTACTTTATTGAAACGTATTTTACTTATTTCACTACAGAATGTTTTTCACTTAAAATGTTGTAACACTATAATTTTAAAAGAATATATAAATTCGTGTGCTCAAATTAATAAAATAGTCGTTTACTACAGAATTTTTTTCACTTAAAATGTTGTAACACAATTTTAAAAGAATATATAAATTCGTGTGCTCAAATTAATAAAATAGTCGTTTTTCAAATGAAAACCTTCCTCAGCTTATTAACACTATTAAATAACCGGTATTTTTATTACATCAATTAACTCTTAAGATCCCTAATTCATTATGTATATTTTATTGTAAAATTTCCAAATTTTATGTACATTTATTGCTCTATCTAAAGCAAATATTAGATTAAACCATACATACATTGTTAGCCTAATATCTGACTCCACTTATTTATAAAATATTGATTTTATTTATGCTCAATTTTTTTTATTTCGTTTACGCTCATATTTTTTTATTTCGTTTACGTTCTAGCCACCCAATACCACGCACATTTCTGTGGTACAGTGTAGTACATACACATACATATTTAAAGCCATCTCTTTATGTCCTTAAAAGGGTAGGCAGTGATGAATTACACCTACACTTCTCTAACTACGCCCTTCGGTCTATAGTGTACATGATTTTAGTTTTTGACAAATTGTACTAAAAACACAAAAATGAAGTTTTTATCATTGTAGTCTTGAACATCTCTACAATTGAATAGAATATAACTTGTTGGTTAATGCCCTTATTTATTTTGTTATGTACCCCTGGTTGTGTTAGACTGTAATAATGAATCGGAGGATGGAATTAGTTCATCCTTATGAAGCTTTTATATTTTCATGTTTATGTGATATAATTTGTGTAATTTATTATGGGTGATTGGTTTATGTTTTTTTTGCATTGTACATTGTTATTTATTTTACAGGCATTTTCTGTTATATAATACAACAAAAATATATTCCTGAAATGCATGTGTTACTGTAATATTATAATACATTCTGTTTCAGTTTGCATGACTTTATGTTCGAAATGTTCAATAATAAAATAGTAATTTATAACGTATACTTGACGTGTATAGTAGAAATTTAGAGCACCAAATATTTAGTGTGTGTAGTGTTGCAGATGTAGGCCAGTTCCGGGGTTGCCTGCTCGAGAGCGCAAAATCTTCCTTTATTCGTATCACTTGTTGCCATGTTTGTTTGTTTGTGTGATTACAGAGGACCGACGGGGGGACAAGCGAGCAGACGTCGTGTGAATTCCCCCGTTTTAGATGATAACGAATTAGATAAGAGTTTGGAAAATTTAGACACCGTGTCCCTCACACATCTGTTGCTAGCACTACGAGCCCGCAACCGCAATCGCCCACAATAGATGATTTCTAACGCGTATTTAGATCTGAGTGGCAAATATATTACATACACATTACAAAGCTAAGTCAGACGACCTATTACTCACGATCTGATTACATTCTAATGTTTTTAATTGTTATTTATCACTGTAAATACAAATTGATCAATAAGGACCTGATGAAAGCCCGCTCACATCTAAATTCATGTTGATCCGGACCTACAATACATAGTCGCATATCAGATACTTTTTTCTTGTAGCTAACTAACACTTAAATATTGTCAACTAAAAATATAGAATGAGAACTTTTTTTACGAAATGATAATTTAAATTTTACGAACGGCTGTGTGGTTTATCATATTTACTGTGTTATAATTGATACCATGTCCTGTGTATGAATTGTTATGATTATTTCTGTGCCAATATTGATCATTGACATGCCAGTTTGTCCAGGTATAAGTTAGAAAGCCACACTGCCTTTAGAGATGTAACAGAATGATCCGACCTACCACGGAGCTATAGAGAGAGAAATGACCCAAAAGCGGACTTCGACGCCGCGAGGATCCGAGGTAAATGCACTGTGCTGAATGACTAGCTGACACACGTATATTGTCGTTTAAATTGTGTAATATCTACGTGGTCTGGGAGATTTTAGATTCGTTTTGCCTTTGAGTATTTAACATGGGATCTCCCTGCTGTGGTTTTACCAAGCGACTACAATATGGGATTCTTCAATAAGAGCATTAAAGGTTTTTACAGGGTCGCCAGCGCGAGTGTGACGCCTCGGGTGTTGCACACGTCAATAGGCCACGGTAACCGCTTCCCATTAGGTGGGCCGTGTGCTTGACTGCGACTTTAGTGGTATAAAAAAAGGCCTTGCGTGCGCGTTTCCCTCTCGCCAAGATATATGACAATTTGGCAGTGTCCTGTCGGTAGTGTGAAGTTAGATTGTGACGGTATGGCAGGCGGCCAATCATGTGACGGTAAACAAAGTTTCTTTTCATAAGTGTGCGTAACAACTTCGTAATAATGTTGTTGTGTGCTATACGTGTGTACCTCGTCCCCCGCCGAAACAGGCAGAATAATTTCTTCGCGCTGCGGGCAGTGACGGCACCTCCCGTGTTAAATACTCAAAGCGTTTTGCCACAGTTACATCGGTAAGAAGTCATGAATATAAAGTATCCCGATTCACTAAATGAACTTTGTTTAGCATAAGTTAGGATGTAATTCATTGCCTATATCTCTCTTGACGGCTCAGGCTCAGGTTGTAACTTGCTGATGATCAGCAATGTACGGTTTAATGCCGGCTACTAGGTGTTAGTTCATATGAGAAATACATTTTAAAAGGTAATGTAACACTGTGTACATTCCCTTGGCACTATTGAGTAAATCGACGCTATAACGCTCGAAACGGTTCGGTGGGATTGGCCCCCAGACTTGTATTATTTTTAAGCATATAAAGTGTATATTGATTCACTGTGTGTTCATTTTATTTATAATTATGGTTTCTTTCACAGTCCCTGGAGGTAAGTAACCCTATAAGTAACGATACGATCGTGTATATGATGTTTTCTATACATATATTTTGAGGTGCATATTTCTGTGTCTGTGACATTTTTCGACGATGTTTATTTTGGATTGTATAAACGTAAAATATTTAGGGTTCCAGATAACTATCATAGGCGTTTGATGAATCGTTCAGATTATCAAATGTATATAACGTGAATTATAAATATTTGATGCAACAATTATAAATATTATGTTGTTAACACGTAAAGTACCATAATTTTCTACGTAGCTATATTATGTCCGTGAACGCGTTACCATTTTTTATTTTCAACTTTGTCTGGCGTAATCTTAACTATAACTTTACCGATTTCATGATGCATTGTTATTTCGTATTCCTTTTATGAATGTTTGCATATTTTAAATGTGCTTTTCACAGAATCGCAAATCCAGAGATATACTCGTAACATCACAGTCTAACCACAGACAAGCAAAACAACACCACAAAATGGCCGGAACAGTTAGACGTTTAGAAGTTTTAGTATTCTTGTGTTACTTGTTGTAACGTTTCCATGTGTCTATTTCTTGTCTTGCACTGTATTTTTACATGACTGATTACTGTTATAATACGTGTATTTTCTAAGTCGAACCCATAATATGGGGAAGCCTAAGGTGTTGATGACTGTATATCACTGTACTTCTATGATTATTTTGACATGATCCTTTATGTACACATTATGTGCCTCTCAGCAATTGCATCACTACCCTCATTTGTTGTCGATCTGTTAAAGGTGGGAGAAGTACTGCCTACTCGTTAATATCATTGAAACAGACACAAAAATACAAATATAATTGGATAATGGCGGATCGAGTTGGAGCAGAAATAAAGGTGGTATTTACGTTTTGGTAAGTGTAACTATAATAAATGGATTTTGAGTACCCTCAAACGTGAATTAAAATAGCATTCTGTAGTAGTGCATTTGAACAGATTTTTAGACGTTTTTGAAATATAATACGAAACTAGTTTTCAAAACCCATCTAAACCATGGAAACTTCGAGACTAGGTACTCTTCGTTTTTAGACGTTATTGGCTGTAACATTTACACGTTTTGAGGGTAATCCCCTGAAGAAACAGTACTAGTAGCAAAACCCTTATGCAGAGAATCGTGCGATGTTGTAGACATAGGGTTACCGAAGCAAAGTACAAAATATAATGTAGGGCAATAATTAGTTTTATAATATCAATATGGTATGGTGAAGATATATAATTTGCAGTGTCATTGCTCAATATGTATATTATATGTATTTATGAAAATATTTGTCGCACATTGTAGCTCGCCAGTACATTTCTTGATACTTTAAATTATTCAAAATGAAAAACTTGGCATTAGGATCCATTATTTGGTTAGCTGTACCTACATCTGTTAGAGTTTTCGTGTTGCAAAAAGACTATTTTTTTTTAACTTGGATCGTTCAATAACACGTCGATCAGTAAATGTCTCAAAATAATGATACTCGTATGAGATTGACTCAGCTATCACTATTTTTGTATAAACAGAGCTCTCAAAAACTAGTCGTTTTGATATTTTTGTCTTGCTAGGGGTAGGTACCAGTTCACGTTATCTACAATGTGCGGGCATTGTTCACGTGTTCTACAATGTGCGGGCATTACTAATTATATTTTACCTTATTTTTGTTTGTTGTTATATGACCTTGTTATATTTCACATGCATTGTTATTTCAATAACTGGAACAACAATTAGTCAAAATTAATTTTATTCGTGTTATATGATTGATTTCATGAGTTACGTACATGATTATTAGTTCACAGCAATCAGTTAGGGGCGAAAGTAATAAATTATAATGAATCTATTTGTTGTTTTATTTCGCCCCAGTAACTCAAGGAAATATTAAATTTGATCAGGTACTCTGCTATTCTTATAGGTAGGTACATACGTATTCGCTTTTTAACGACCTCCGTCCTCCATGAGCGCAGGCCTGGGGATGGCAGGTAAGGTCGCCTGTCACCCCAGCAGAAGCAGGCCGGGACGACGGGGCGACTAGCGCCCCTCCCCCAAACTGGGGCAAGACGGGGACACCGTTGTTCCCAAACCCGAGGGGACCATCTCGAAACCGGAGATGGCCCAGGGTCAGTCGGGGTGCGAGGGATGTACTCTATGGGCAAATTTACACCCCGGCGTCTGTAGACCCGGTTCAAGCCCGACAACCGCCTGGCAACGGGGGGTATCCGAAGGGATTTCAGCACGAAAAAAAAAGTGAAGTATTATTGCGGGATTTTCGGGAAGTGTTATGCAATAAATCAACACTCGTGAAGTTTTCCTTCCAGTTAGCGTGTGGCTGTATGTAGGCCCAGCCCATCGTTAGCTCCGGTGAGGTGTAGTCGGAAGGGGGGTTTCCTCAAAAAAAGTCTACGCCTACAATAATATTACTCAGTATTAGCAAAATAATTATTGCACACTAGCTGACCTGGCAGACTTCGTACTGCCTCAATCGATAACAACTTCCATATTTATTCACCTTTCAAACCTCTGGACCTCCACAAATAATTCAAGACCAAAATTATCCCAATCGGTCCAGCCGTTCTCGAATTTTAGCGAAACTAACGAACAGCAATTCATTTTTATATATAAAGAAGAAGATATTTTAAGAAGCGAATGCTGTCTGGCACATCACTAGAATACTCAAGGACATGCACAAGAATGACAGTTGTCATACCAGTTTGCTGTTGGTCTTCAACGAGTATAAACGTGTTCGTTCTACTAAGTTATACCCGAACTGCGATCGTGTCTCAACACCGTCTCATTAGATGTTTTATACCTTTGTTTTTGAGTACTAGTTAGTAATTAATTTAGAATATGTATTGTTTGTGACAAATGTCCGTTGGGGCACTTTGATTCAGTAAGGTGCGTGGTACGATATCTATTAAACTGCCTTGATGATATCAAATACTTCGTCCAACCAGTTAACTTTTGATAGCTCAATTTGTCATCAAATAGTTATATCCTGGTGCGTAACCTATTCGATTTAACACGACAATCGGTTTTATTTAAAAAGATCGATTTTTATTTTTCTGGATATTTTATAGACTTTATTTGCAGGTCTACCACGACGCATTATGCGCTTCAGTTTTGGACAACGGTTCAGATGGAGTACCCTATGTTTAAATTACCCCTCGGGTGGGGCAGAATAATGCAAAAATCATTTTCTGATTAAAAAAGTATATATATATATTTTACGACATTCTACACAGCGCTATCTAGACCCAAAGTTAGCATATCTTAACAAGCTTGTATTATGGGTTCTTGAATGCGGATAAATATGCTTAGATATGTTTTGTTTTGTAAATACATTTATTATACATAGAAACACCTAAACCAAGAGCAGGAATCGAACCCGCGCCCCCTGATGTAGCAGTCGAATGCACTACCGCTACGCCACAAAGGCTCTATACCTATCACTTTTAGCGATTATTTCGTATAAAAATTAACTCTATTAGTCGTGCATACGTCAGAATAAATTTTCAGATCAGATGAATTCCGTCCATTAAAAATATGAGGTTGAATTTTTGTGCATCAATATGCCTCGTCTCCCTTATCTACCTACCTACGTATTGTGCAATTAGCAATATTATTATAGGTTTATGGAGGTCCTTACACCAAATGGCTCTGCTAACGAATGTTCTATCGGCACTTAACACGTTGACTGCTGATTCTCACACACCATTGTGTTTGTTTTTTGTCGTAGTGTGTATGATCGGCAAATAACATAAAATTTCACTTATAAAAGACCGTCTCCTGACTTTGTGGTTTCGAACTGCATACTTTAGTACCGTTGTTGAGTCAGTTGATCCGATTCATCAGCAGACGCATGTGAGTTGAGGGAGGCTGTCGATGCACTCGATCTTCTTATAAGTTTTGATAGCCGGGAAAGTGGGGCTGTCGCCCAAGGCTGCAGCGGACTGCCCGCATTAATCACAGGCGAAGGAGACACCCTGAAAATTACTAGATTTATAACAAATTGATGCATAAAAAAGTAAAAAATAAACGGAAAATGAGCAAATGGCGGGCTCTTGTGTACCGTATGTCGGTCACTTTTGCGTGACTTATGTAAATACCTTTTTTTTCTTTTTTTTATCGTGCGGAAATCCCTTCGGATACCCCCCCGCGTGGCAGCGGGGGCGGTTATGTCGGGCTTGAACCGACTAAAACCGCACGCCGTCTCGGGTCTACAGACGCCGGGGTGTAAGGTTGCCATATAGAGCATGTCCCTCGCACCCCGACTGACCCTGGGCCATCTCCGGTTTCGAGATGGCCCCCTCGGGCTTGGGAACCACGGTGTCCCCGTCTTGCCCCGGTTTGGGGGAGGGGCGCTAGTCGCCCCACCATCCCGGCCTGCTTCTGCTGGGGTGACAGGTGGCCTCACCCGCCACCCCCAGGCCTCCGCTCATGGAGGACGGAGGTCGTTAAGCGACCTCCGGCGCCTGAGTCGCCTGAGACGCGCGGCGAGCAAGTTGCGGGCTCGGCGGACCGGGAGAGTTCTAAGTCTCTCCCGGGCGCGCTCCGCCACCTCCTTCGCGAGCATTACATGCTCGCAGAAGGAGGTGGCGGCGGCCCACGCGCTCGCGCTCCGCACCATTGCCGCAATCATGTTGCCGAGCGAGAGGACTCCCACCCCGATGGCAGCCACGAGGTCACGCCTCGGCGCCTCCCACGCCGGGCAGTCCGCCAGCGTGTGCAGCCCTGAGTCCTCGCTCGCGTCGCAGTGATGACACTCAGGCGTTGGCTCCTTCCTGATCCGATGCAGGTGGTCCCCGAAGCACCCCTTCCCGGAGATCACCTGCGTCAGTCGGTACGAGAGGCTTCCATGTCGCCTCTCCAGCCAATCCTCCATGATGGGCCTTACCGCCGCTATTGCGGCGTGCCCTACTTATGTAAATACCTAGGCTAACTTAGAACTGAATAAGGACCCACCGATTTCTTCGTGTCCATCCTGTTTTCGGACGTCTACTTTTTATGTGTTTTGTTTGCATTGGACCAGGCGCAGCGCTTTCCACATCTACGCCACTGCCAGAACCTATCGAAATAACTAGTGTTAAAAAATAGGAAGGTACGTGGAATGTGCTCTATTCAAAACCCCGAAGATCTTCGAGGCCAAATACCCATTACATTACCATCCATTCAAAAGTATACCCTCGAGGTTAGGGAATATTCCCGGTCCTCCCTCCCCACTGGGTACGAGTGGGAAAAAAAAATGTTTCGTTCGTCCCCAGTGGTGACGATTCGTACTTTTTATTTCCCAAAATCATATTATAAAGAAAATAGTATTTCTTTCTATAGGATATAGATCTAATTATAGGTACTCATACAAGAACTATGTTGAACCAAGCTTGTGAAAGTTTTCCGTGGTTTAGGAATAATGCAAATTTTATCAGTTCCACGTTTGCTTATTTTTTTGTATGGAGGAGGATTGAATGGTTTTTATATAGGTACCTAGATGTCCTAGGTAGGAATTAGACAGTCAATAAATTTCGTGATCCGGTGTTAAAATCCGTATAAGTACAAATTACGTCAGCACATTAATAATTTCAAAATATATTGTGATATTTAACAGGAGCGCGATAATATTGACTGTCTATCCTTGCCTAACCTAACTTACGTAATAGCTATTAATTTGCGAAACGTACCTACAACCAACATTGAGTGCTCAACTTGGTTCGATCCAGACGGCACTGTAGCGTGTAGAATACATAAAGGCCTTGCAGCTCTAATCCGAGCATCATCTCTTCTACCTACAGATCTAAAAGACAAAGTGTTATATAGATTAAGAGGGCTCCTGCTGTTTGACCAAAAGTCATTTGGCAAAATTACGCTTGACAACGTTTGGTAAAACGATGGTTTCGCCGACTGATCATTTTACAAATGACTCACTTTTCCAAATGATCAACGCATAAATATACATTTAATAAATAATTATTTTACACAATGAACATTTAGTAACTGAGATAACTGATAAAACTACTATTGGTCTAAAAACGTTTGATATAATGTGTGCACGACACAAATAGACTATGGACACATGTGCCAGTGACACGTAGATTAGTAAGCGTGAATATAATGAATAAATTATGAAAATGTTAGGTTTACGTAAATTAAAAACGTATGTAATTATGTAATTACTTTGATATTAAGCTAAGATAAATAGCTTACTACTGTTAGGAGTTAGTTTTCTGAGTAATTAAGTATGTTAGAGCCAAAATTAATAAAGAAAGTACACTCCCTGAAAAGCATAATTACAAATATAATTACGAAAATGCATTACTCAGAATCTAACATAACTTCGTATAAATAGGAAATACGACTTTGTATACTAGTATGTAAGTTTAATTACACCCCGCGACTGCCTCCCACGCCGTAAGAAGCGAATATGCGCTCCCCCGGCTGGTGCCATTTTATTAAATAGTAGCTCGCGGGAGGCAGGGCCCATATATATAAGTCTGAGGGGTCAATCCGCCCGTCATTCAGTAGCCCGACGTCGCACGGTACAGATGTAAGTACCTATCGTCGTGCAACTCTTATTGCTACCAATGTACATATATGCTATGTGATTAATATGTATAACATGAGTTCTGTAAATAAATGGAAATGCGGAGGTGAGGTAATTTGGATCGCGGGCCAGCACTACAAAAGACTATAAAAGCAGGGACCATTTGTTAGGAAAATATTGGGCAACAAGTAGACAACAAGAGTCTCTCAAGGAACAAGGAAGCTCAACAGGAAGTAGTAGATCAAGGGTAGTGCTGGGCCAAGTACATCCAATGCCTCACTGACGTCAATCAAGTCCACCCATCCAAGTGTTTCATTCTTCGACTCAACATCCGTCAAATACAGTCCACTGAAGGCGACCGCGAAGTAGTGGCAGTCTATTTGGAACCTTTTCAGGTCATAGTCTGTCATGAACCAACGGTCCTTAACATAATGTATTCAGTGACAAGTGTTTCGTTTATTATTAAATCTAATAATAATATGGTAAGTATGGATCAAATGAATACACATTATTTGGAAAATAATATTACATACATACTTATTTATTAACATATTAAAACACTAGTGTAATCAATGTTTCTGTGAAATAAGTATGTATTAACATCATTATCATCGCACATCATTAGGTCTAACGTTTAATATAATTATATAAAAAACGTCATTAATGTTAACACCCCGACTCGGATAGGTTAGGTTAGAAGGCTAAGGCGGGAGCGAAGCGGAGCGGAGCTCCCGCCTTAGCCTTCGTGGTTATTTTTTTTTAAACCACCCAGATATATATATATATATATAAAACAGACAACGTTTTGTTTGAAAAAAGAAGTACTTTTATGAAATAAGATTTTGTTAAATGATATTTGGATAAATGCTCAATTTGCGAAACATTATTTGGTTGTAGAAAGGTCAATTGACATTTTAATATTTAATACATTTAGCAACAATAGTGTTTTGTAATGGATCATTTGCTAAGTGAGTTTTTGTAAGATGATACTTTTGTCAAATGTTTCATTTGCCAAATGAACATTTGGTGAAACGTTGTTTGTCGAATGACCATTTGTCAAGTATTTTTTGGTCAAACATTAGTAATCCAGATTAAGGGCATGTTAAAACTATGGCTCTGCTGTGAATAGTCTAAATATAATTTAGATTCTGGATTGCACGATGGCGCGACGCGCGCCCCCTTTCCGCGGCAGATGGGGAACTATTTATTAATCTGTGGTGATACCCACAACCGAGGGGGCCATCTCAAATCCTAGATGGCCTAGGGTCAGCTGCGGTGCGAGGTAATTGCCTTATTAGGCCACCTTACACTCGGCCCGTATGTTAGACCCGAGATGGCGTGCGGTTTTGTCGAGTCCGACAAGCTACCCCATTGAACGGTGAGCAAACCGACCGTGCGGAAATCCCCACGTCTACCCTATACGTGGGGACTTCCGCACGAAAAAAAAGTACTGCATTGCGTACAATACCTACCTACTCGGTTAGGTACTAAATTTTGTGTTGGGTTCAGCCTGTAAGAGCAAATAAGAAATTTTATGATGTGTGTATGTGTAGGTATAGTTATGACTAAATAAATTAAAATGTTATTTTGGATTTATTAAATTTCAAAGATACGGCTCAAAGGCCCAGTAGCCATGCCAAGAATATTACAAACAAAATAGCTCTGTGAATTGATGTGATTGAATTGTGGCTTGAAGTGGCTTGTCTTGTCATCATTTTATTTTGTCAATAATGCATCATGCAATATATTGACTTTCGCATCATTACAAATAAAATTGTCAGTTTTGTGTGCTGCTGTGTCTGAATTATGAATATAATGAAGATAGAAGTGGAGGATGCAAACACATCAATGACTAAAACAGATTTAGCCAGCGAGACTCAATCTTTTGAGACAGAATTCATAAAAACGTACGAGTGTTTACCAGTATTATGGGATGCTACACATTCTGATTATACAAATAAATACAGAAGAGCTGAAGCATCTGATGTTTTGTTAAAGATAATGAAAAAATGGGATACTACTGCAACGAGAGTTAATGTTCGTCAGAAAATCAACATATTGAGATCATGTTACCGTAAAGAATTACGTAGGCATCTTAAATCCAAAATTATTGGGCCGAATGGTGAAGAAATTTACGAATACAATCCAAAAAATTGGAAATTTTATGCGTTAAGATTTCTGGGCGGCAAAGTTGACGGAGAAAGTGATTGTTTACAAGATAATAGCATAGCAGAAGTCAATTTAGATAGTACAAGTTTTGATGTAAGTATTGTTGTTATATTCATTCATATTACTTAATTATTATAATAAAATGCGTCACTTAATATTAAATTATGTGACTTTATTAGAATGGAGAAAGTGAAGAAGAAAATGAAGCACACACGAGCGATGTGCTACAAATCTTAACTGCAGACGAGACACGTAAAGAAAGTCAATCTTTTAAACCACAATATAAGAAAAGGCGAATTAAATCTGAGGACAAAGATTGTATGCTTCCTGACAAAGATTATATGCTTGACAAAGAGCTAGAAGCTATTAGCTCCAATGTGGCATGTAAGCTGAAGAGAATGAACCCAAGTCAAAGATGTTTTGCAGAATTATTGATCAATAAAGTACTGATTGGGGGTTTACAAAACAGTTTGACTGATGAAACTGACTTGACTGAAATATATAAATATGTTGAATAATTATATAAGTATATGAAGTAGGTAAAATAAATCACAAATAAAAATCCATCTAAAAAAAATAGGTAAATGATTTTCATTGTTTAGCAGCAATGATCTTATTTAAATGAGATAGATATGTTATCGTCACTGATCTTGCATGTCCTGTTGCACTTGTGCTTGCGTTGAGTGAGGCGAATTAGCCTCGTATTTAAGCGCTCGTGCCGGATCTACTTCTTAATATAAAATCATAAGTCAGCAGCCCTTATTATGTATGTATACCTACCAACTTATCTTTTATAAAATCGATTACTTACGAACTATTTCCAGAACTAGGTTGCTCTTCCCAGGGTGCGTCACTTTCCACTGCACTACTCTCAGATGCCACTAAATACATGGACCTAGAATTAGGAATAACTTGAAAGTATTTGTTACATTCACATCTCATCACAATACATCACTAATGATGTAAACTTTCGTAACATTTAGCTACGTTTATTAAAAAAAAAAAAAAGAAAAAGGTACGTTTATTAGATAAATCAGTTGCACTAAGACGAAAATGATAATTTTATGCAAGGATTGTCCTGATTTAACAGGTACACACCACACAAGTATGTAAAAAATGCTAGTCGCACATATACTGTAGGTGTAGGTACTTATAATATATAAAACAAAATGATAAAAAGTAATGTATAAGTGGGTACATATACATAAATATAATAAAGCATTTTATTTCAATTTATATTTTATTTTTCGTGCGGAAATCCCTTCGGATAACCGCCCCCGCCGGGCAGCGGGCGGTTATGTCGGGCTTGAACCGACTAAAACCGCACGCCATCTCGGGTCTGCAGACGCCGGGGTGTAAGGTTGCCCATAGAGCATATCCCTCGCACCCCGACTGACCCTGGGCCATCTCCGGCCTACCTACCCAATGAATTCTTAAATAGATAGTTTTAGGCAAATTGAAACAATGAACAACTTTGTTACATTGCCTTTACTCTATCCATACAATGTAGGTATTACCTAGCTGGTACGTATAAGTGCGGAGGAGGAGGCACAGCGCGTCGTGATGCGGAGCGTGCTCTTCTTGCACGAGATGCACGGCCAAGTAGCACTGACTCTATAAAGACATAATTTATAAACTCAGTAGGTACTTACCTAGCTATCACATATCTTTTAAGTAAATAAAATATTTGCCGTCTTAGTATCAATAAATTAGATAAATTTATTGTAACTAAGACTGCAAATATTTTATAAGTACCTTTTTTTTCGTGCGGAAATCCCTTCGGATACCCCCCCGCAGGCTAGCGGGGGTGGTTATGTCGGGCTTGAACCGACTAAAACCGCACGCCGTCTCGAGTCTTTTAACACGCCGGGGTGTAAGGTTGCCCATAGAGCATATCCCTCGCACCCCGACTGACCCTGGGCCATCTCCGGTTTCGAGATGGCCCCCTCGGGTTTGGGAACCATGATGTCCCCGTCTTGCCCCGGTTTGGGGGAGGGGCGCTAGTCGGCATGCTTCTGCTGGGGTGACGGGCGGCCTCACCTGCCACCCCCAGGCCTGCGCTCATGGAGGACGGAGGTCGTTAAGCGACCTCCGGCGCCTGAGTCGCCTGCGACGCGTGGCGAGCATGTTGCGGGCTCGACGGGCCGGGAGAGTTCTAAATCTGCCACCTTCTTCGCGAGCGTTACATGCTCGCAGAAGGAGGTGGCGGCGGCCTACGCGCTCGCGCTCCGCACCATTGCCGCAATCATGCTGCCGAGCGAGAGGACTCCCAGCCCGATGGCTGCCACGAGGTCACGCCTCGGCGCCTCCCACGCCGGGCAGTCCGCCAGCGTGTGCAGCCCTTAGTCCTCGCTCGCGTCGCAGTGATGACACTCAGGCGTTGGCTCCTTCCTGATCCGATGCATGTGGCCGCCGAAGCTCCCCTTACTAGAGATCACCTGCGTCAGTCGGTACGAGAGGCTTCTGTGTCGCCTCTCTAGCCAATTCTCCATGATGGGCCTTACCGCCGCTAATTTTATAAGTAGGTACCTACAAATGCAAAAATTCATTTTAAACATGTAGGTGTGCTTCAAAAATGTTACACAAACCAGATATAGGATCACTGTCGCTATTTTCGTTACGTTCTCGTCTCCAAGCAGACTCCGCAGCAGGCTGTGCATCTGCTGCCACTCCAAATAAACCAGATACAGCACCGGCTACCACACGACGGGATGATTTAGCCCCACCCTGCAGGTAACAAAACCTTTTGGTACCTACCTACTTATATTACTGTTAGTTAGATTTAAATGATTTGATATTTCTCTCGAAACTGACACATTGTCAAGTATAAAACTTGAAGTCACTTCAAAACAAGTCATTGCTATGTGTATAAGGCACCTGATTATGTCTCTTCAGGCCTTGATCGTTGATTGGACAGTTAATACTGAGTCAAGTGCCTATTTGCATATCATTTTTGTACCTAACTATACCTTCTTATTTGTAATTTACCCGTTTGGTAATCAATTGTTTAAATGATCCCAAAGTAGGTCGTAGCAGTGCACTCGACTGCTACGATAGGGGGCGCGGGTTCGATTCCCGCTCAGTGCAAATATTTGTATGCATGAATATGTCTATTTGCATTGGTCTGGGTGTTTCTATGTATAATATGTATGTATTTACAAAAAAAAAGTATGTAAGTATGAACCTTTATCGGGCGCATTCTGGAACCCATAACACAAGCTAGTTAAACTATGCTTACTTTGGTCTAGAAAGCGCTGTGTAGAATTTCGTAGAATATTTATTTATCGTAGAATATTTATTTGTTTAATTCTGTATTTAGGAAACACGGTTCAGGCTACAGACACAGAATAGATAATGTCTACAATTTTATTTTAAGAATTGGCGCGCTTGGTATTATGTTTTCTAATGATTAGGACACATTTTCTTTCTACAAGAGTGTTCCACTTACAGAAATACTGATGTCGATCTCAGGTACATGACTCAAATCGGCGGCTCCTTCAGCCAAATTTTTTAACTGAACGCTGTCAGTCTCCGAAGTCTGTGCTAACTTGATGAGTTCAAACAAATAGTCCCGATAGACTTCGTCCAAAGGAGTAACTGTAAAAAATTTACATACACGTTTGTCATGACTCATGAGAAACAAACAGTAGCCGCATTTGACCACAGAAATAATGTGGATTTGAGAAATCGTGTCGAAAACAAGGGTGAGAGTCCGGCTATGCTGGCTTGCTTCGGTTTTGTAGAGCGTTCTCTCTATCGCAACATGCTTTCACTAGTAGAGTGCTACATTGTCCCTTAGTAACATAGGGTAGGTACTTTTTAACACGATATTACCACGGGATCATAATTTCACGCGGACGAAGCCGTGGTTAACATCTAGTATTTTTTAAACAGACGGTTTCAACTACTCTATAAAGGGAACAAACTGTCAGTCCGTTATACCATAGACACAACGCTATATAAAACCGAAGCAAGCCTCACTTTTCTTCGCTATGCAAGACGTGACAAAAGCTGGGTACTGTAGCTAGTCCCGCTGGAAGCTAGTAAATTCATAAGTTCCACCTGCTATCAAACTTGTTTCAGTATTTTAGGGCAGTCGGGTTTTTTGGTTTCTTAATAAATATTTTTTAAATAAATAACAGTAACTCAATAACGGAAACCTACCTATGTATTGTAGACGTATGTAAGTAACGGAAGTACCTAAGTAAGTAACTTTTCGAAAAGTTTAATTTTACGTGGAAAAACAAAAGGTACATAGGTAGGCACTTACCCGGCTTTAGTATCTGAATCTCTATCATCTGCGGAGTCTTCTGGAACTGCATCTGGCCTTGCATATGCCCGTTCTGCACGTTCATTGGACTAACGCTCATTGGTAATCCAGGACCAGCAGCCATTGGCAATGTAGGTCCAACAGCCATCGGTACACTGGAACTAATTCCCATCGGCATATTTGTGCCAACAGTACTTGGTAGACATGTACCAACACCGGATGGGATGGTTGGCCCGACACTCATGGGTAATATTGGGCCAACGCTTGCCGCCTGCCGCTGGGCCGCTGCTTGTAATCCCGTGGGGACGGGCGCGACACTACCAACTTTTGCCTCCAAACTTGCCTTGGAAGGATATGCGCCAATGTTGGTAGATATTGGGGGGATATTTAGTTGGTTTGGTGTTTGAACAGGTGTTTTTGAGGTCGAGGTTGACGGTGTTGATTTTCCGTTGACTAGTAGATCTGGGGTTGGCTGTGTGGAACCTGCCCCAGGCGTGAGGTCCAGTTCATGCGTGAAGGCCATAACATTAAGTGCAGAAGAAAGTGCCGGCCCAACACCGTCCCCTACCCCGCCTGTTAGAGGACCCTGGGCCGCAGAGAGGGCTACTTGATGTCCACCTGTAGAGGTAACGCAGTCGGGAGGCGGTGCTACAGCTCCACGTCGCCTGGTAACCAATAAATTCTAGTAAGACGTTTCATAAGGTGGTAGATTTCTAGAATTCTCTCTTCTTCATCCGAGTGCCAATCCCGGTTGCATCCAAAACCCGGGGTCCAGTCTCCGTTTATATTTTATTTTAACGGGAGCAAAATTTCCGTCTGACCTCCTAACCCCGAAAAAAAAAGCTGCGCCAGAGCCTCGTTAGTCAGTCGGCAGGTGTACCAGCTTGCGGGTGAGGTTGACTTGGGCTCCGAAGATCTTGATATTTTCAGTACTATAGCAGGGTCAAGGAGGGATCAGGGTAGAGCGAGATTGTCTTTCAGTGTCCTTTAGTCGACGCTGTCATACCCCGCGTCTCTCTAAAATTTCTTCCTCCACTCCAACCTCATCAAAAATTATTTTTTACCAGAAACTAATATTTCACCTTTGACTTTTTGACGCCCCTTGCTGCCTAGCACCTTTTCAAGAGGAAACCTCCTCGGGTGTAATTTAGCACCTCTACCTCCTTGGGACTAACAGCGAGGAGGCTATGTCAGAATCAAACTGACTGAAATCACTCTGTGTTCCGTCATGGGAGCCTTTTGCCCAGGACATAATAAAGTTTGGGAAACGTTACTCTACTAGTCTCTCATTTTAATAGGACTTTTCTTCAGGTAAAATAGTTGGTGGCAAGTGAAAACTCACGGCTGCTTAGTAGGCGTAGAGATGGATACGCGGCCCCACATCAACCGTCGCAACTCCTCACCGCTTATGCCGCGTCGACGTAGCTCCGCTATTGTGACCTTTCCTACGCGCTATAAGTGTTTTTAAAGAAAAGGGACAATTCAAAATAAAATTAGGTGTTAAGTATGGTAGACCGGCAGGAATGGGCTAGGCCTCTTCAGTTAGTATCGAAGTTAAGTAGCATTATAGTACACATATATATGCTAATAATGCTATCTTTTTAAGTAGGTACTGGCGTTTTTAACTGCCTTTGTTTCGTTTTTAGATGTTTCACTTATCTATCTGGAGGTGATAACGCAAGGGTTACAGGTCTGGTCTTGCAAGCATACTTCGACTGTTAATTGACTATATAAACTTTATTAAAATACATTATGCCCTGGAATACCTACTTAGGTACTCAAAATATAAAAAAATATTTCTGACCTTCCAATTGGATAACGCTCCCTTTCGCTGCTTGGCTCTAGTCTTCGATTTACTTTTAATGACCATTACAGCTCGCACTTCATATCTAGGGTCATCTGAAGGTCCCAAACCTATAGAGTACTCTTGAAGGTACTTGTGAGCGTCCTCCTGCGCCACAGATCTTTCTAGAGACACTACTATTTTTGCCCACTGAAAGTTTTTAGATGCATATTTTAAGTAGTTTCCGTAAAGATAATTTATAAATCGGAATCTGAGTAAGTAGGTGCTAAATCTACTGCATACTCCACATCAGCGTTCTATCAAATGATAGAACGCTGATGTGGAGTATGCACCTACCATTTGGTAGGTACTTACTTTTTAAGCTTTTTCTGGGGTACATGTTAATTTTTTATTTATTTGTAAACAAAAATGACCCCAATGTCGCAGAATCGGGACTGTGAAACTGGATAACTCTAGCTAATTGAGCTTACCTGTTTGACCCATTCCTTTTCTGATTGTTCAATGACATGAGCGTAGGTGTTGCCCATCATGGCGATTAACATGTTTAAAAGCAAGATTGGCACAAATACCATAAAAATTGCAAACACCGTCTTTGACAAGTTCGGGTATGTCGTCCTGCCTAGGTCAGTGTACTGAAATATTTATTAAATGTGTTATTAGAACTCTACCAAAATGTTAAATTTCAGGTTGCCAACGCGACATCAGGCCCGTATTCTAGAATGATACTCCGTCATGAATGTCGACTTGGGAGTAATTCCAAGTACAAAAATTGTATTCTAGAACTATACTTGAGTGGAGATGTTATAAACACTCAGGTGATTTACGTTCATAAAATCTCCTCTCAAGTTTAGTTCTAGGATACTATCCGTACCTTTTCTTTTTTTTTTGTCGTGCGGAAATCCCTTCGAATACCCCCCCGCCGAATACAATCCGTACCTTTTTTTTTTTTTATCGTGCGGAAATCCCTTCGAATACCCCCCCGCGTGCGAGCGGGGGCGGTTATGTCGGGCTTGAACCGACTAAAACCGCACGCCGTCTCGGGTCTACAGACGCCGGGGTGTAAGGTTGCCCATAGAGCATATCCCTCGCACCCCGACTGACCCTGGGCCATCTCCGGTTTCGAGATGGCCCCCTCGGGTTTGGGAACCACGGTGTCCCCGTCTTGCCCCGGTTTGGGGGAGGGGCGCTAGTCGCCCCAACGTCCCGGCCTGCTTCTGCTGGGGTGACAGGTGGCCTCACCCGCCACCCCCAGGCCTGCGCTAATGGAGGACGGAGGTCGTTAAGCGACCTCCGGCGCCTGAGTCGCCTGCGACGCGCGGCGAGCAAGTTGCGGGCTCGGCGGACCGGGAGAGTTCTAAGTCTCTCCCGGGCGCGCTCCGCCACCTCCTTCGCGACCCATCCAGCGCGGTTTCCCAGGTAGGCCCGAGGAACCGGTGCGTGTATGGGTCGGCGACAGCGGCGACATTTATGGCCCACTGTGCCATGCTCTGGCGCAGAAGGGCCTGAGCATCAGCACCGTGGCCAACGTTCACCTGCAGGATGCGGAGTTGAGGATCCATTATGGAACCCCCATCTCCGCATCCCGCTGCGAACTGGAGGCGGAAGGCCGGCCTCCCGGCTTCGGCTCCCCTCCGGCGCAGGCCTTGCTTCCAACCCTGTGGTCGGCCGGCTTGCCTCCCGCTGCACACCTAAAACAGTGCAGCGGGGCATCGCACGTGCCGGCCTTATGACCGAGTTGGCCACAGCGGAAGCAACGGTCACCCGCCGTCACTTCCGCCGTGCAGTGCACCCCCACATGGCCTACCGACAGGCACCTAAAGCACCTAGCCGGTCGGGCCTGCAGGAGCCGTACCTGCGCCCTCAGGAAGCCTCCTACCAGGAGGCTCCGCCCGTCAGCGACCTTTTGGGCTGCCGCGATAGGGCAGCCGACAACTGCTGCCCCCTGTCCACCGCGGCCGAAGCGTATAGCTCCGGCCTTCACTGTGTCCGGGGAGCAGTCCCCGGCCTCCGCCACGGCGAGCCTAAGCTCCTCAGCCGTGACGGAGTCGTCCAGGCCCGTGATGCGCACTTCTGCGCATTTAATGGGCCTGGACACCCGGACGTCGGCTGCATCCAGCGACTCCCTCAGCCTACTCTTGCACGCCCGGGATCTCGAGGGCCTTGAGGTCGACGTTGGCCTTTACCTTGGCCAACACCTCGGCATACCCCATGCCTCTCCCCGCTGCCTCCGTCAGGGTGACGACAACGGTCGTAGTGCGAGGGCTACGGAGCTTCCCCGGCGCTGCTTTCGCGGCGGCCGCGGCCCTCCTGGCCTTCTTGGCTGCCTTCTTCGCGGCCTTCCGCCTGCTTTTGCTGGCTCCAGCCACCTCCCAGCCCCCTTCCAAGGGGGTTCTGGTGGGGGTTGCCCTTGTCCTTGTCCTTCCCCTGAGTGGGAGCGGGGCCCTGAGCGGGAGCGGGGCCCTGAGCGGGAGCGGGGCGACGAGCCGGCTCCGGCAGAGCCTCTACTGCAGCCGGGCGGGTATTACCCTTCCGGGCTGCAGTCGCGTAGCCGGCCACCGGTGGCGCCAGAGGCGGACGGCGGATGGAGTCCATTAGGGCCTCCATCCGACTCATCATACGCTCCTCTAGCGCCTCCACGTACGCGAACCAAGGCTCCGCCGGTGGTACTTTCTGCGGTGCTGGTGGCCGAGCCGGCTGTGCCGGCTGCTGCACCGGTTGCACCGGCCGCTCCAGCTGCGCCGACAGCGCCTGCTGCGCCGACTGTCTCGCAGACGAGCGAGTCATGCAAGCTGGCTCCGCCGGTTGCGCTCGCTGCACTGGCTGCGCCGGTTTAGTCGGGCGCACCATCCCGCTCCTCAGCTCCTCGACGGCTGCAGCTAGTCGAGCCGTCTCCCGACGGGACTCGGCCAGCAGCGCCGCGAGGGCATCATTTTCGGAGGCGATGCCGAGCACAATGTGCAGCATCGCCTCCTGATCGGGGTTCGGAGACCCCCGGAAAGACGCGGTCACTTGCTGGAGTTTCTCCATCAGAGACCGCGTCTTCCCACCTGGTTCCGACACCGCCGAGGTGGAAGGCCTCGGCGGTGACTTGCCCGCGGCCCTCTCAGGGGCCGAGGGGACTCGGGTGGATTGCCCAGCCCTCGTTCCACCTCGCGCCCCTCGGCGGCCTGCTGCCACCTTTGACGCAGGCTTTGACGCCTCGTCACTGCTGGAGGAGGTCGTCCCGGTGAGGGTGCATTCCTCATCCGACACGTCCTCCCCCAACCGGGCCTATGCGCGCCGTCTGCGCTTACGGGTCCGCTTTACAGCAAGACCCGCCGGGCTGCTCGCCCGGCTACGCTCGTTGGCGGTGTCGAATTTCTCCGACACCGCCGAGGTGTTTGGCGTCCCCTCCACGCCTGAGTGCTGCGCGACTTCCGCGCAGACTCCGTCATTCTCGATGTCCGTGTTCATGCCGTTTTTGTTTTTGTTGAATCGATCATTAAATGTGATATTTATGTTTGTGTCCATAGATTATCCCACGAGTATGGGGGAAAGGTGGTCCATCCAGGCGGAGCCTGCACCTGGATAAGCCTATATACTATGGAGGTCGGCTGGTATCCATAGGTTTTTACGACTTTGCTGTCGGGTGTTATAGACTTTTCCTTGTCGTGGGCCGGTCAATAAAGGCAAGCCCTCCGGTCAGCAAGTTCACAGCGTACCCTTCTGGAGCCACCAGTCAGGTCGTTGCTGATCACCTGCCGATTACGGAACGCGAGAGGATGGCTAGTCCTCTCTCACCGGCGGCGGCACAAGTGCCCGTCGGCCCCTGCGTTAGCAGTGGGCCAACCCGCCCCTGGATCCCCTAGGATCCTATGGTGGCCTCAGCCACAAACACCATCGCTCATCCTGTCTCCTCTGAAAGCAGAGGAGTACGGAGATCGATGTGTTCCCGCCACGTTGGGTATTACCCGACGATCAATGCCAACGCCATGAAGGGGAAGCCATTGACCGCCGCCCAGGGTGTACCGGCCGCTCCGATTCCGTTCCCCCCGGACTGCAGCGGGATCGGAGTCGGAACGACACTCGAGGAGGTTACCCAACACACACCCCAATACAATCCGTACCTACCTTAAACTTTTTCTATTCTATATTGATTATTTCTGTACTTTCAATTCGAGACTCATGACTGAGTATGTTTCTAGTATACGGTAGAGTACCTTATTAGACTTACATTTTCGTCAAGTTTTTTTTTTCCAAGCAGTCATGCAGCACATGATTTGTATTACCAGCATAGAAAACACCAATAAAAGATGAAGACTGAACCTTGTTCCAGTCCTCATATTCTCATCTATCCAACCAACACCTAATTATTTTACCATACACACATTGATTTCACAGAATAAAACATTGAACTGATTGAACATTAACCTCTAACCCCCTAAACACAGATACAAGACGAAACCAAAGACGTCCTCTGAATTTATGATATACGAGAGGAAAGCATGTAGTTAGGTATATACAAACACACCCGAAGTATTCTATTGTCGACAATCGTTGTCACTTACCCAATGCTTATGTAACGGTTGCTGGGATGCTCCCTATAACACAGGATTTTCCTACCGTAGTAGGGGTCATTGCTTCATTGCTCACAAAAATGTACCTACCTACCTATTTCTCGTAATAATTATTGTCCGTTAAATATATATTTGTTTATTATTATCAATCTCGTATGCAATAAACTATAGGTGTAAATAAAATAAAATAAATGTACGTGGGGTCATTCGGTAGTTCTGCTATGTAAGGAAAATAAATGTAGGTACTTACGCTGTAATCTCCTAATGTGATCTGAAATAATGCCATCCATGTGCTAGTATAGCTACCGAACAACGTAGAGTGAACGTTAGGAAATCCTGGAATAATTTATTAACAATGCACTTAATGCTATAACATGAATCTTATGGTACTTAACGATTAGCTTGACACAAGTAACTAACTAAAAAAATCGCAGAATCAGGTTTGTTTGTGCTCCTTTTTTCCGGTTACTCTTCAGACACCACCTGGTCATGTCGGAGTACATACACACCCATATAATAATGCCTTTTTCTGTCCGGGGTAGGCAGAGACCGGGTCACCGGCTTCTGTCCTTATACACTTCACGAGCTTCCTCTACTCTCTGTTTTTGACTTATCTAAGTACGTTGCCACCCATAATATTAGAGTTCCTGGTAAAGCGAATTACGTGACACGCGGATTGCCATCAATTCGCAGTAGGTAAGTCAAGCCACCATTTCTCCGCTTATTGTTTTTGGCCCCTTACCTTTGTATAGAAAATAGAAGGACTGTGAGAATCCAAACAGCACAATGCAATAGATAATGCCGAAGGTGAACATGTCACCTGTGATCATGCTGTATATCATTGTTACGAATGGACCAGTCAGCTTTACTGCCCTGGAATAATAAATAACCTGCTAGAAGTTTTTGAAATCGATGGAGATCGTCTAGTGACATTGCCTCTCCTGTATTGTATAGCACCTAATAAATTATACAGTATTTTGAATTTCCTGGCGTCTTGCAGATCCTCTGCCAGACGCCAGGAAATTCAAAATACTGTCCCTGTCCACTACTACTGTCCTTGTTTCTCTATAATTCCCACCAGAGTTTTATTTAAGCCATTTAGTAAGATAATTTTTATTTTCGAATAATCATACATTCAACTATAAATATTAACTAGGTATCTGTACAAAAAACAAAATTATATAATTTACATCCTAAAAAAGTTTGTACTAAGTTAAAAGTTTAGGTGTCAAAGAATTCCTCCCCATCGATGTTGATTTTAACTAAGATTCTCTCCATATTTGATTAGTTAGTTATAATCTACTATATCCTATGATTATTTAATAGATTTTATCCAGCTGTCCCCAATTCTCCCTAATTAGCTGAATCTGCACCTACTGACTGTAAACTTACCCCGCAAAAAACATAAGTAAAAACCAAGATCCTGGTAACAAAAATATAAGCAGAGCGTCTTCTAGCATATAATGCTGCATCAACCGTGCAGGTATGCATGCCAGTAGTAGTATGTTCGACATGAGGAATATGAATTTGGCGGGTTCGTGAATCTACAACAATAAAAGCCTTGTAAGTATACTTTCTGTACTCTGCAGAGTTCATCAAGAAGGATAGAATGCGCAGTACTGTCAGCGCGCAAGTTTGTACTTTGACAGTTCCCCAACCGTGCCACACAACTTACTTACAATAATGGTATTTTTATCCAAAGATAACTGGTTTGGTTTTCTATAAAGTAACTCGATTATTCATTTTAAAAGATAAAAAGTCATGGAACGTAAAGGTTTAAAAGTAAGATAACATTGTTGGAAAGAACCGCACGGCTGATGACCAAAGACAGCGGTGGCGTTTCGAAGCCGCAAATCCGACGCACCGCTACGGACTTTTCTGCGCTACCACAGACGACACTCTGTCCATGGTATGTCGTTGCGGGTGGGTCCGCATCCGTCCGCAGAATCACACACCGTGGGAACCATCTTTAGTAGTATTGCCGTGACTAGGTAGTAGGAAACGGTAGGTAAGTATACTTTGCATGAAACGGTTGTGTCTTCGTTCTACCTCTGCAGTGTACAAAACATGCGTTATGTAAAAAAGAACTTAGGTGTAGATTGTGTAAGGGGCCCTACCAACATCCTTAAGGTCCAAGCCAACCACATCTGCAACTTGGTGTACATGATAAACAACGGACGAGGCTCTGGCGCAGGCTTTCCTCTCAGGGTTGCGAGGTCTGACGGCAGGTGCTCCCGGAAAAGCCGACATATAAGCGAACCAATAAGCGGACCTCGGGCTCCAAAGTGCAAACTTGGGATACAACTGGGAAATCGCTATGAGGGTGATGCTGACGTGAACAAGAACTTAATAAACTTTTCTGAAAATATATCTGAACTTACCAGCTGTTTAAAATATGCTACCAAACCTTGATTTTTGATCTCATCCCCTTGCTGCAGTATAATATAACACAGAGTACTGGCGATAGTACCCAGTTCACTCGCCAGTCTTACGCCAGTCCTGGCATCGCTGACCTCTAAGCCCCAGTTTGGGTTGGCATCAGCTTCCCCGCTACTGTGTCGAAGGTATACAGAGATGGACAGTAGCAAGAGATGCAGCATCAGGATTAGGAGACGTTTGAGGAACTTGTTCTAGAATGATAATAGGCTTTTATTTCAAGTAACGAAAAACAGGAAACTATCCATAAATTATTGAAAAATAAAGGAACACTATGAGTCGATTTGTCAATAACGATATTATTAGATACTATTATGACTGCACGAATGACAAAGTGGTTGTCTTAACAACTGCCACCGTATCGAGAGTTGGGTTGCTTCAAATAAGGAACAAGTGATTGCGTGATTCATTAAAAAAAAATTTTTTTCTGGGTAATTTGGTTTGGTTATTTTGGGTAGGTTAGGTACATTTTATGTCGAATGACTATGTAGTTTACTATGGAATGTGGAATTAATGATTATTAAAAAAAAAATTACAAGGACTTGGATACATTTTATACAAGGTACCTATACGTTTAGGTACATACTTACCCTGGCAAAAGTCTTCCATTTTTCTTCAAGTAGTCTCTGAATGATGCCACCATCCAACATGTTCAAATGTTCTTGTTTTGTACCATTTAAAATAATAAACAGCGCTGAGTTCCAATCTAGAAAACATATTCAAGATTAGGCCGCGGTTGCCCAAGTCGTGGACCGGATCCGGCGGCTGGGTCTCGAGGTGGCTCTGCATAAAACCGAGGCCCTGTTCTTTCATGGGCCTCGGAGCAAGCCACCTGAGGGATACAGTCTCATCGTGGGAGGCAATCGCATCGGCATCAAGCCCCAAATGAAATATTTGGAGCTCGTGCTCAACGGCCGATGGGACTTCGGAGAACATATCCGAAGTGTTGCCCCCAAATTGAAGGGCACAGCTATCGCTCTGGCGCGGCTGATGCCCACCATGAGGGGGCCCGATGACTCCTGCAGGAGACTCTACGCGGGGATCGTGCGGTCCCTAGCCCTAAGCCCCTGAAGGCCAGAAGTTCCGCAGCGGGTGATGGCTAACAGGGTCATCCGGGGGTAACGCAGCGTCTGAAGACCCGAGACGGCGTGCGGTTTTAGTCGGTTCAAGCCCGACATAACCACCCAGCTGGCCGGCGTGGGGGTGGGGGGCTATCCGAGGGGATTTCCGCAAGAAAATAAAAAGGTACTTTCATGAAAATCCACTTTCATGGTTCTCTGATTTTCCATACATGTTAATTACCTAACCCAAGTGTTTTTGGGGCTCCACCAGAATTATGGAAGCCGATACACCTGCTGATTGACGAACGAGGCTATGGCGCAGGCTTTCCTCTCGGGGTAAGGTGGTCAGACGGTAGCCGCTCCCATAAAAGCCGTATGAGTCAAACTAAAAAGAGGAGAAGGAGTAAGTGGATCTCGGGCTTCTGGGTGAAAGCCTCGGATGTAACCTGGCAGAACGTTAGGATGATGTTGATGATGTTAATACCTAACGCCAAGCCCAGATTTGTAGTTTCTTATAGTTAACTAGTGAATTCCTGATACTATATCCTACTTACTGGTTCTCCCATCAGGTAGCAACGTATCCAGCGCATTTAGGGGATAAGCGGAACAGGTAATGTTGGAGTACCGCCAGAACTCTTTAGCGGATAGCTCTAACATTTCTCTGAAGACCGACGCTCGGCCCAACTGACATGATAAGGTTAGAGGGGTGAAACCAGCCAGATTCATACGTCCATTGCTTGCGGGGATTCTTGGATGTCGTAACGCGTAGCCAAACATATCCTACAACCGTCAGAAAATTAAGAAATATTAGATGACACAGTTTATATTTAAAAAAACCTAAATTTGCTACAGCGAGGCATCCAGTACACAATGGCCCATGATGGGCCACGGCAAGCCATCGCCATTGTGTACAGGAGGCAATGGTATTGTGTTTAGGTTATATACACAGTGGCGCACTATCGTGGCGCGCAATCGGTTTGTTGTCGGTTTGTTGGCACACTTCAAAGGAATCATGTACCCGTCCCATCACCCGTTGTATGAACACCTACGTGATGATGGCTTACAGTTGTACATAGCAGAGCATCCCATCACTGGCCACTTTGTATTGGGGACGTATATAATGTGTGTTGTATAATAAATACAGCGGTATTACTTCGTAACACACTTTTATTAGCTTCGTATGTATGTTTTTATGTATGTAATGTAGCGGAATCCATGAACTACATTTTGGAGTGCTTATACTTTTTAAAATATCGAAGGTATTTACCAATTATTATTTTGTACTGTACCTAGTCGAGACCTCAGTTTTACGATGAGCTTCTTAACTTACAACTCACCAGTTTATCGCAAACGACTACCATATGCAGGATCATATTGCCGAAGGAGTCCTGTGCGTCTGGATCAGCTCCGGAGTCACAGAGCAGGTTGTACACTCCCTCGTTAGCGCAGCAAGCCGCCCAGGCTAAGGGATATTCGCCTAAGTACGCGAGACCTTCGTAGTTCGTCTGCCTTGCTGGAGGTACTTGTTGCTGGTCCCGGGGGAGGAAGAAGCTACCTTTTTTGAAGGAAAATATTAAAGAATGCAAATATTGATAGAAGATTGTTTTTGTATAAAAGTCAGAAGAAGGCAAATGCTCCAAATTTTCAAAAGCACTAGTGACCTCAATTTATTTTAGTACCTATCGTACCTATCTATATTACTTACTTAAGTCTTTCATCTTTACCTACTCCAGCCTCAGTTGGGATTGGCTTTTCAGAGAAGGAAGCGGCTGAACTTCGATATTTTCCGTGAATCTGAGTACCTATGTAGTGCGTTAGAATAATATTAGGTATGTAATCTGTTTTAGTGCTCCCATTAGAAACAATATCTATGTGGGCACTACATAGAGAGTTGCCATGTTTGAATTGCCATGATGATACTCAAAGTCATCACAGATACCTACTAAAATAGGTAATTTATTTATGTTTACAGGAATTAAGTTATAATATGAATATGTATATATTGTGAAAATGTAAAAATGTTCGTAAGTACCTTTTTTTTTTTTTTTCGTGCGGAAATCCCCTCGGATACCCCCCCGCCGGCCAGCGGGGGCGGTTATGTCGGGCTTGAACCGACTAAAACCGCACGCCGTCTCGGGTCTACAGACGCCGGGGTGTAAGGTTGCCCATAGAGCATATCCCTCGCACCCCGACTGACCCTGGGCCATCTACGGTTTCGAGATGGCCCCCTCGGGTTTGGGAACCACGGTGTCCCCGTCTTGCCCCGGTTTGGGGGAGGGGTAGAGATCGGTTATCGTTTTTTATAGTGTTATCTCCGGTTCTACTTAACCACTTGCAATCAAGCATACGGCAGATTTTAACTCCGACCAAGCCTTTTCTAATAAAAAAAAGTGTCCATCGCGAACAACCAGACAAGAATTTTGTGCTCTGAATCGAATTTAACATAACTCAAGTTTTTTGTTTAAATATCGCCAATGTAAAGACACAACTAATTTTAGGATGGTATTGATAGATAGATATAAATTGAAGTCACCTTAGCAGCTAAAACGTGAATAGCTCGGAATCTGATTAGGTACTTTGAATAATCGACCAGAAATAAATAGACAAAGTACCTTTAGTCCTATATACCTGTAGAAATTCCTTAATAACAGACATTTGAACATATTGCTTATTGGTTTCTTTTTTCATAGCATACAAATGTGTTTAACATAACTTAAAATAATTATAAGTATACATTAACTAAGTACTTCATTATAAATTACTAAAATAAATAATAATATAAATTATGATATTAAACACTTAAATACCTATAGCTCTCTGCATGACGTCAGCTCCTACTTCAACCAGGTCTTGCACGAGCTCGTTGTTGCTGTATGCTATAGCCAAGTGCAGGGAACTCGCCCCTACGAATGTAACAATCACCTTTATATCATAACTAATATTGATTTTACTTCTTCATGACAGCACGTAATATGACATCCTTTTATAGAAAAACAAAATAACACTGCCCCAGGAACGGAATCCAAGACTTCATTCAATGCTACCATATTCGCTAACGTTGCGCAGTACCAACGAGGTACAGAGACCAAGCTGGCTATAAAAGTGAGTGGTCCCCCCCCCCCCCCTCAGGGAGCAACGAGCGAGTATTGTTCATGAAAGCTCACCGCCTCTGACTCATGAATCGAGTTTTTTTATAAATATTATCTTCAACCCCGAATAACCACCGTTACAGGATATTGCCTCACCTAGATATTCTTCACCTTCGACGACATCTAGTGACAATTTCGGGAAGCATTTTACTAATGTCCTAGCCAACCGCGTGTGTATCTGAAAATTAAAATAAAACCTGAATAATGTCTAAATATTAAGGAGTATGGGATCCACCAAGATATTCGGGGCCCCAGCCAACCCTTACCAGTAAGCCGGTACAGGAGGCTTTGGTACAGGCTGTACGGTGCGCCGGTGTGGGCCATGACAGCCGAGAATCGGGCCCGCCTGTGGCGCTCTCAGAGGGTTATGGTTGTCAAGGTCGTACGCGGTTACCGCACCGTATCCACGTAGGAGGCCTGCGTGTTGGCCGGAACACCCCCGTGGGACTTGGAGGCGGACGTGCTCAACGAAGTGTACGACGATAGCGTACCGGGCAAATGGCAGCAGTCGGCCTCCGCCCGAGGAGATTCGCTAGTGGCTTGAAGATAGAGATTTTGGCGAGATTGTCGTCCCGCCTGGAGGCCACGCGCTGGTTTTGCCGCCGTGAAGCCGGTCATTATCGAGTGGGCAGGGCGTCAGCACGGGACGCTTTACTGCCGACTTACGGAAGGTACCTGTTCAAGGTCACTAGGATCAAATAGAATTTTGAGATATCCCCCATATTCGAAACAACGTAAAACAATTAAAATCTTTATTAATAAATAGACAGTAAAAATTCAATTAAATTTTTAAGCATTTTGTTTGCTTACTTTTTTTCTAAAGATTTAGTCGGAAAAAGAGAACATCTAGGACGGGACTTGAACCCGCGACCAGTCCCTTACAGGGGGAATGCTCTGACCAACTGAGGTCGGTATCGGAGAATTTCGAATAGTTATCTGGGACGTGTCTAGGTGGCTCAGTTGGTCAGAGCATTCCCCCTGTAAGGGACTGGTCGCGGGTTCAAGTCCCGTCCTAGATGTTCTCTTTTTCCGATCTAAATCTTTAGACAGTAAAAAATTCAATTGTATAATATTAGTACTTCTCTTTTAACTAGAACAAATAACTTAGCATTTTCCAAATTAGTAGCAATTCCGTAAAGCCGATTAGAGTCATAATTTTAGTAACAAATATAAATAGTTGATTCTCACTCAATAAAACCATAATTAAACCGGTAAATAAAGTAACAGTAAAAAGGACCCGGCCACTGTCACTAGGAGGGAATCGAGTCCCACCTGCCACCACTGCGTCTGCAGCGAGGACTCGGCGCAGCACACGCTTGCCGTCTGTCCGGCCTGGGACTCGCAGCACCGGACCCTCACTGCAGGTATAGGGAGTGACCTCTCGCTGACGGCCAGTATCCGATACAAAAACCGAACTTCGTTGTTAAAATAAAATTAACTACCTTAGTATCGCAAATGATGAGGACATGCAGCAGTGATTCTCCCAGCGCGCCCCTGTAACACATCTGCCAGCAAGCTGTATGATCTTCCCATTTCGCCAGGGGGTCGTGTGGGGAGAGAGACGCTTCTATCGGTAACACCACCTAAATAATGTCATGTGGTTATTTTGTAGGTAGTGTAGGTGTATGCAGCCAATGAAATAGCTATAAAGGTTTACGTTATGTGTATTTGTTAGTGACTCTACCTCTTTCCACAGAAAACGAACGTTTATATCACGTTATGGTAGGCTCACAGGTAAATCTTTGGTCCCTTAAACATTTCTCGGAACTGCGGTTGTGAACATACTTATTGCCTGGTTGTGCGCCAAGCCATTTAATGTAGGCACCTATGTAAAAGAAGTATCAAAAATACATTCCTAAGCTAGAACCTATAAACTAGAGCTTTTAAACATTTTAAACTATTTTGTTAGTATATAAATCTTAAGGCTTTCACGGCCGGCGTTGCATGTAGAATATACTGCTTCCGGGCTGTTTGTATATTCTACATATTTTGTTAGTTATCTGATTTTATCTACCTGTTCCTGGTCCCTGAACTTCCATCGAAGGTACTCAGCCCTGTTGATTACTCTTCCTCTACCGCCAGCGTACATATAAGCTGCAAACTCTTCTTTAATCAACTTTTCTGCAGCTATCATTCCGCCCTTGGTATATGTCTCGAGTAAGAGGCCGCCTACAATTCATACATTTTTGATAAGTATGTACTTGTGGTAACATTAGGCTAAAAATATTTGCACTGACTGGGAATTGAACCCGCGACCGACGTGCTGCTACGTCAATACGAATAATTATTTGCGTGATCATTCGATGAGAGAATACCATTCTATGAGATCACGCAAATAATTGTTCCTTACTAAGATCGAACCCACAACACTAAAAAAAATTACTATTGGCTAAGCCACCACAAACCACTGTTTCATTCGTTCCGTTCAGTTTATTATCACAACCTTCGTCCTAGCGATAACGTTTTGTCCCGGTTGTTTCCGCCTGCATTTTCTCCCTCACTTTGCGAGGTCTTGAAATAATGAATTAAACTTCATAAATACCCTTTTTATAATCAGCAAGCTTATACAGCACGGTGTGGTCTTCACTGCTCGGCTGCGATATGACGCGGTCGAGAACTGACCCTTGTTGTACGCCACTGGGCGACACCACCTTGCTTAGTGTTCCACCCATTTTAATCTTCAGGTGAGCTGCGCAAAGAAGTTAAATTTGGATGCTGATTCGAATAAGTATATGTAATTTTATTAATGTTTTCATGACGCCCAGGGCAAATCGGGCTGTGGATGATGCCATGCGTGAGCAGCGCTATCCTTGGGGTAGAGAGTGAGAGGAGCGGTCCCTCCACGTGGCACGCCTGGCAAGGTGCGTGAAAAAGTACATTAAGTACAAAGAAAAAATCGGACAGTGTATTTTGAGAGGTAAACTTTATGATACCTTCCTTTTTTCTGCGTGCGAAAGCCTCGGGCTTCACCTCACCGGAGCTAACGATGAGATGGTTATGTCAGACTCGAACGACTAAAATCGCACTGTGTTGCGTCACATCGGCCTGTGTGTCCGGTGTGCCGTAGAAAGGCTTTCCCAGAGACCCCGACCGGCCTTAGCAACCAACATTGGCAACCCCGACGTGTTGTTGCGAATCTAAATTCCGCCTACCCTATAGAGAAGCGTGTGCGGAAATAAGACGCGGACGGACACGCAGCGCCGGCGCCGCCCACCCTGGGCCTGCTTCACTAAAATCAAACTTCTATTGTCCGTTGTTAACCCTTTCTGGTTGTCTGTTGTATTGTTTACTATTTTATAATATACAAAACTGGGTCATTCATGACATGAGCTAGTTTTAAGTAGATAGAAGGTAGGTACAACAAAAAAAGGTACCGTAAGTATAAAAATAGAAGTAGGTACCGACGTTAAGGGGTGTGTGTTGGGTAACCTCCTCGAGTGTCGCTCCGATTCCGATCCCGCTGCAGTCCGGGGGGAACGGAATCGGAGCGGCCGGTACACCCTGGGCGGCGGTCAATGGCTTCCCCTTCACCCCTTCATAGGGTTGGCATTGATCGTCGGCCAATACCCAACGTGGCGGGAACACATCGCTCTCCGTACTCCTCTGCTTTCAGAGGAGACAGGATGAGCGATGCTGTTAGTGGTGAGATGGCCCAGGGTCAGCCGGGGTGCGAGGGATATGCTCTATGGGTAACCTTACACCCCGGCGTCTGAAGACCCGAGACGGCGTGCGGTTTTAGTCGGTGCAAGCCCGACATAACCGCCCCCGCTGGCCGGCGGGGGGGTATCCGAAGGGATTTCCGCACGATAAAAAAAAAAAAAAAATGGTACCGACGTTAAGGTTTCATATACTCACTTTAAACAAACAATATGTAGGTATACCTACTATTAACTTCTTCTTATCTTGAAACATATATTCCATAGTCGTACGTTGTGTTCTTAAGTACACCATCATTATACGTAGTAAATTGCGCCACCAAATATTTCTAATGAATTATGTACACGATAAACGGGCACATCCGTACTTTGCCTTATATTATGTACATTAGGTACCTAGGTACTTATTGGGAATTAGGCTAAATAAAAGGACGGTTATAAGTTTAGACAGACAACACTAAAGTATTACAGTGTTCGAAAGCACTACACTAAATAATAACAAAAGATGAACACTTTTCCTTTTCTTTGTTTGAATCAGGTTATTTAATTACTATTTTAAAGTATACATTTTGTGTATCCCTGGATTCTTAGACAACATTATGCAGTCCTTATATCGACAGATGCATTATTTCAAGATACTTAATTACAAAAACTAAATAAACTTCAATAATTTACACAGAAGTTCTTGTAATGGAAGTAAACAGTTGCCATTGCTATGGTAACATTAAAATGGCGGATGAAGATAACACGTAGGTGACGCCCTTCGTAGGTGTCTTTAGCCATAGTTTTGATTACAAAAACTAAATAAACTTCAATAATTTACACAGAAGTTCTTGTAATGGAAGTAAACAGTTGCCATTGCTATGGTAACATTAAAATGGCGGATGAAGATAACACGTAGGTGACGCCCTTCGTAGGTGTCTTTAGCCATAGTTTTGAAAGCCATTGAAATGTTACAATTTAAGGACCTAATATTGCAATTTTTAGAGGACGCACTTTTATTTTTGGGACATGTGTGGGGGGGGGTCAATAGAAGCTTAACCCCAAGTTTGTGGGGCTGCCGCCCTTGTCCCCCGGCTGCCATCTTGGAAAAAGGGGTGCAAACACACTTTTTCACGATATCTCGGAAACTATGCGTCCTACAAAAAATTTTCGTAAAGACATACTTAATTTGTAGCAAATCGCTTTGCCTACAAATAATATGTTCACAAAACTTTTGTCCTAAAAAATTAAAGAAGTTATATATGCAAAAGCTATGCTCGGAGTTTCTCTGAACGATAGGATTCGTAACGAATACATCCGACAGAGAATCAAGGTTATCGACATAGCTCAAAGAATTAGCAAGCTGGAGTGGCAGTGGGCTGGCCATATCTCGCGAAGAACCGACAACCGCTGGGGTAAACGTGTTCTTGAGTGGAAATCGCGATTCGTCAAACGTAGTGTAGGACGCCCTCCGGCCAGGTGGGATGACGATCTGCGAAAGACTGCGGGCAGATGCTGGATGCGGCAAGCTGAAGACAGGGCGCTATGGCGCTCATTATTGGAGACCGAGTCCAGCATTGAACTAGCATAGGTTGATGATGATGATGATGCAAAAAAGTAAGTTTCAATATAAATAAAATATTTTATGCTCTATAACTTTTTTTTTACATTTTAGAAAAAAATTACCTCAGACCAATCTTGTAGATGGTCTTTTGAGGAAATTTTTTCTCTTAATTTTTTTTTTAATTTCATTCATTGAAAACCCTGTTACAGCGCTCCAAAGTTGACCGGGTGCCTCAATGCTCATGAGAATCCGGTCAAAATGAAATGTTTAACTTAGTATTATGATCTTTTTTTTAATTGTAAATACATTCTCCCCCCACACATGTCCATTAAATAAAATTGCGTCCTCTAAAAATGTAAAGCTGATGTGACATTTTAATGGACTATCTATCTTCATAGAACTGTGTACGCCTTGTCTTAGCCTACCTCGTCTGCAGGTCGGAATACCTGACGAGACTGCGGCGCAGGCTTTCCTGTCGGGATTGGGGGGTCCGATAGCAGTCGCTCTCGTAAAAGTCAAGGTAAACCAAATCAAGATAAAATACTGTACCTAATGATGATCGAATAAAACTACTACTACTACGTGGGTACATCGTAACGGTAAACTTAGTATGCTTCATAATAATAATTATGAAACCTATTGGAATGAATCATATCCAAATCAAAAGAAATGTGTTGTAATGATGATTGAACTAGTGCGTACCTTCTTTTTCTTGCAGAAATCCCCTCGGATACCCCCCCCCCCCCCCGGCGGACGGGGGCGGTTAACCTACATCAAAACGGTAAACCTAGTTTGCTTCATAAAAAAATATATTCGAACCCATTGCACTAAATCAATCATACAATGAAAATGAAAATGAACGCTAATGCAGTAATATCACAGACATAATAAGATAGATGTTTATTTTACACTAGCTGTATCCACGACTTCGTCCGAGTGGATTTAGATTTTTAGGATTCTAACTTTTTTTGCGCGGAACTCTGATTATTTTTCTAAAATAAAAGTAGCCTATTTTACGCCTCATAATACCTATTACCTATCTGCCAGTCAAAGTCGGCCCAACCGTTCCAGAGATTACTTAATTCAAACAGACAGAAAGACAGACAGATATTTAAAAAATTGCTTTTTTGTGATATCGCTCAAATAAATGCGTATGGGTGACGCATTTATTTTAAACCTGATATTTTAATGTTATAAACAGACACTTCGATACACTGTGCGCTGGCGTGTTCGGCAAACCGGACAATTATTTGATCGGAGGCCGAAAAAATATCTCTTATTGGTCTGTGGTAGTTTCTATTCTACGACACCAAAAAGGTTTCAAAAAATATGGCTGAATATTTGGGACGTGTCTAGATAGCTCAGCTGGTCAGAGCATTCCCCCTGTAAGGGACTGGTCGCGGGTTCAAGTCCCGTTCTAGATGTTCTCTTTTTCCGATCTAAATCTTCATGACTGAATGACGTCAACGTATGTATGTTTTATATCCCTTTTATTAGGGTGACCACATTTTAATATAAGGTTGGGATACGTATTATTAATTTTTTATTTATTAATATTCACAAATAAGGACAATAAGGTATATTATATACATGGTTGACAAAAAACCCTTCCGGGTTTGTCTAGACAACCGCGGTTACATTCGACTCGGGCTTATAACTATAAATTAAAGTATCTATCTATAAGGATTCGATACATTTATATTAAATTCTCTTTTTACCTTTAAAGTAACTAATAACTAAATTCATCTTAAATACTTTTTTTTTTTTTTTTAAGTAAGTTGTGGGTAAGATAAGAATATAATTATATGATAACAACAATGAATTCTTTAAATTAAATTAGGTACATATAAAAATGTGGGTAGGTTGACATAAAATGTTATCGCCAGATAGTCTCAGAATTGCAAAGCAACGAATGTGTCTGTATTCTTAGGTCACCACACCAGTACACATTCGTTTCTTTGCATGCGCATTGTGAGCCATCCATAAGAACGATAACAATGTTATGATACAGCGTGTTCCGACTTGTGACCCAAGATGCAATAAATTCATTTATATTTAATTCAATTCACCATAACAATGATTTCTTAGGTCATTAACTAAGCATTTCATTAAAAATATGTAAATAGTAATATGCGTGATTTCATATTTCATATATCACAATCTATCTTCTATATATATTTTTTTTTTTATTTGCAAGTATATTTTGTGTAGTGTGTAAGATTTATATAATACATAAGACACAGACATTATTCACATACATACATATAAAACATATAAGATGCATATATAAATATTGATAGATATTATGTACGTATGTTAGACTCGTTTTTAATACTTTGTATGTAGTACCTCTTTAGTTTACGTTTAGAGTTTTTTTCGTTAAGTGTATCCCTAAGGGCTACAGGAAGCTGGTTGTACAGTCTAGGGATGAGGTATTCGCATGTTCGTCGGCCATAATAATTAGTTTTACGATTCGTAGTCATCACATTTTTCCTACTTATTTGTCTGGTTTGGATTTTTCCTTCCATGGGGTACAGGAATTGCTGCGGGCGGAGATATTGTTCACCAAGCAAGGCACATTCTACTTGCTCTTGTACCGGCACTACCCCGCAGTATCCAAAAAGATCCCGGTAGCAGTCTTTAAATGTTTCTTTCACTTTCTGAGGTACAATCGTTTTAAGTAATTTTATTTGTAGATTGTATATCTTTTCCAGATTAGTTTTAAAAGTACGACCGTAGCTAGTGATGCCGTAGGTGATAACAGACTCAGCCAGCGCAATATATAGATTAAGTAGTATTTTATACGGTAGTTTGTATTTGAGCATGTATAATTTCGCCAGTAGTGCACGTAGTTTGTCACATACTTTATCCACATGCGGCGCCCAGCTGAATCTGTCATCCACAACTAATCCGAGGTAAGTGGCTTGGCTGACTTGCTGTATACTCGTACAGTTCCCGATGCACCTTATTCCTTTGTACAGGTGCAAGCAAGTATGGTTGTGGGCTATTATACTTACTTTGTCAGGACCCCGTGTATTATGAGCAGATCTCACGTGGAGTAGCTGTGTCTTTCCGGCGTTTAGTACTAGTCCTGTGTCGTGTGACCACATGCTTAGTGATGTAAAGTCGTCTTGTATCTTTTGCAGTGCTACATCCACATTTCTATCGGCCGCAATTAAACACGTGTCATCCGCGAATTGATATATTTGACAATGTTTTATAACGTGTTTAGCATCATTAACATATGTCAGATAATGAAGTGGCCCTAGTACCGAACCTTGCGCCGTACCCCTCGCGACGTTTACCATAACACTGGTAGCATCCCCAACCTTGACTCTGTAATTTCGATCTTTTAGGTAGTCCTCGCACCAGCCAAGCAGTGGTCCTTGAATCCCATTAGCACTAAGTCTGTCAAGTAGTTGATCGTGTCTTAATGTATCGAATGCCTTGCTGTAATCAATAAAGAGTAGAAGGACGTGCTTTCGGTTATCTAGATGAGTATTCACCAAATCCGTAAAATCTGTGAGCAGCAAAGTCGTACTTTTCTTAGGTCTGAAACCATATTGCGTGTCTGTTAAAACACTGTTCTTCTCATAATAATTATATATTTCTCCCGCAATATATTTCTCAATTATCTTATCTATGATTGGAAGCAGAGTAATTGGTCGGTAGTTCGAGTATTTGTCCTTGTCACCTTTTTTGTATACCGGTCTCACCAGCCCGGTTTTCAGTCCAGTAGGGTAGACGCCTTGCAACACACTAGTATTTATCAGATCTGTAATCGCTCCTATAATTTTGTCACCGACTTTTTTTATGTCTAGTGCACGTATTTTGTCAATCCCTGGTGCCTTTTTGGGATTCAATGTTTGGATTATTTTACGTACATCTTTTGTTTTGGCTTTTCTGAACAGCATAGTTTTATCAGTAGCTGCAAGGTATGTGTCTCGGTGCAACAAAGGCTTATTGCATTTAGGCACAATATCGACAACGGATTTCTCAAACTCTGTGGCAAAATTATCGGCAATTTGAGTTTCACTGCATGCGATCCCACTAAAAGCTTGGTGAATTACGTCTTCAATGGATTTACTTACCTTGCCCATAAGCTGATTGATTATTGACCATGACTTTCGGGGATCATTTTTGTTTGCCTGTATAGTGTCAGCAATGTGTTTGTTACGTGCTTTTTCAATCAGTTTATGACATTTATTTCTCTGCTCATTATACTTAAGACGAAGTAATCTATTTGTGGGATCTCTTAAACATTTGATGTAATGTTCGTCTGTTTTCATGCATCTGTCTTTAAGCTTGTCACTGATCCATTTAGCTTGGTTACGTTTTGATGATGTGCTCATTATTTTTGTTTGTGCTGAATGTTTATATGCTTCACTAAACTTATCCAGGATAAAATTATATATTTGGTTTGGGCAATGCATGTTTTCCGTTTGATGCCAGTCCGTTTTGTTTAGTTTGTCATATAATAAAGTACTATTTATTATTTGTATTTTCCTTTTTTGAACATCCTGTACCTGTCTCACGCCGGATAACGTAGCAACAGTCATACGATGGTCGGCCATTACAGTACCTAGCGCTGCCGAGTAGACGTCACCCGTGTGATAACGAATAAAAATATGATCAATACAAGACCTAGTCACACAGCCTTGGATCATTTCAATTCTTGTATAGTCGGAAATAGCACACTGGAGGCCTCTCCCGGACAGAAGATTTATATAGCGGTCTATCGTAATGGTTTTTTCTTTTAGGTCCAGGTTCAGATCACCCACCAGGATGAAATTACCGTTTGAGCAGTGTTTACTAAGTAATTGTGGAAGTTCGTCTCTCAAAAATAAGTGTTTACTATCATTAGGAGGTCTATACACTGCACATATAAAAATTGAGAAATGTTGTGACGTTGTGATTTTACCTATAATGCATTCACTGTGGAACGTGTGATTAGTTACTTGTGTAAAAGTGTGATTTTGTCGTACGTAGATTATTATACCTCCACCTTTACGTTTTTTTCTTAATTTATCGTGCATTGCATAACCCTCTATGTGAAACATAGAGCTTAGGGATTGTGATATATTGACCTCTGTTAATATAATGACATCAATTTTATTTTGATGTTTACTAATATGGTAGTTAAGTTGTGAGTAATTTTTGATCAATGATCTTATGTTAGTATGCATTATAGTGAAGTTATTCAGCGTAGGTACATTTAAAAAATAAGTATCTAGATTTGGACAGTTAAGTAATTCTAATGTATCTTTGAAATTAGCCATTGACAAAGATTTAAGCTATCATTGTTAGTAGGATTACAATTTATTACTTATTACATATAATGCAGTTTTAAGACACAGAGAGGTTCTAAACTATTCTATTCTAAAACTATTCGGTTCCAAGAAGACATAATTCTTGGAACCGAATAGTTTTTATTTTGCTCTTGTCATTCTTACGTACCAGTATTTTGCCTTCTGCGCTGATCCATATGTACTTATATTCCTTAAGTTGTTGTTTAACTTGATACAGTAAGGTTTTGTTGTAGTTGGTCAGTGCGTGGCGGACGATGATATTTGTTTCTGCCAATTCAGTGCTGCAGCTAGGTTTTAAGGCCGCTAATTTCATCCTAATAGATCTAGACGCTTTAACCCATGTAGCTGGGTTACAGTTTTCTTTAAGCTCCATTAGAATACCATCTTTTTTAGCCTTTATTCTTTTTGCAGATTTAAACTCCTCAGGGTTTAGGTCTAGTTTCTTCGCTATCCCTTTGGTAATCACAACTAGATCTTCATCATCTTCGTATGGGACACCGGCTATTTCCAGGCAGTTTGTTAGGGTTTTCTGTTCATCTTCATTATATTTTTGCTCCATCGCCATTATTTTAAGCTCAAGGTGCTTATTAGTATTTTCTAGGCTTTCATTCTTTTTTTCCAGTAGTTTTGTCTTAACCCTGAATGCTTTCATCTCTTCTTCAAATTCATCTACTTTGCTAGTGCAATATTCTATGGCTTTTTCAAGCTCGCTTAGCTGTTTTCTGACTGCTTTTTCTATTTCTCTTGTAATATTCTGGGTCATTTTTTGTACGTCGACGGTGAGCTTTTTTGGGAGTGCTTGGGGGATATCCATCGCCTCATCGTCTTCCTGTTCATCCTCGTTTGGTACGATTAGAGACGTCCTTCTAGGTGATGTGTTATGGCATTCGTCGCACTTCCATTCAAGTTTCCCAGAAGCTTTAATTGCTGCAAGTTGCTTGTTACTCAAGCTAGCGCACTGGACGTTGGCATGTACCAGTGTACCACACTTGCTGCACTCTACTCCAGGACTTTTTGTAGTGATAGACTTGGTGCATTGGTCACATTTAGGTAGTTTAGAAGGTGCCATTTTTTTTATTATTTTTTTTACTTTAAGGTAGCTCGAAAATGTTAGTGAGATAACTTAACACACGACTTTCTTGTAGGTGCGCCGAAAGTAAAAGTAAAAGTAAAAACCTACTCTATGTCTTTGATCACGAAAATATATTGAATAAACACAATTATGTGGTTTACGACGTGTGTGGTTTTAAAAACATTGAAATTCCCCAGCCCTTCTTCCGTTGGAGACTGATTTTCATTTTAAATAATAATATTTTAGGAAGACACGCCTATATTTTGATGAATTAATGATCTTTGAAATTATTTGATTTGACACTACACAATGCTATGTATGGGGAGATTTTTCGAAGAAGAATTTGCACAGCAAGTTCAGACTTCAAACCTTCTTTCTTTAATAGGTCTTTTTATAAGAGCAGAACGAGTAACATCGAGAAAGCTTTGAGTACGTATTAAGAAACAGGACATGCGTTCAATGTCCCTGGCGTCAAGTAACATAGATTATTGAGCTGTTTGACCGATTCTGACCAAATTTACCATGGTGATAGTGTGGACACTGAAGAGTGTTTTGAAGCGAGATGGTTCGTGTCTGATGTACCTACCATTGAGGAATAATCAACGAAAAACAGTTTCACGAGAACGCGGCCTTAGCTAAGCGCGCGACCGTAGTAAGAATGATGTCTTATTTACAAATAAGAGTTGCTCGCTCAGCTCAATTTATTTCAGTGGCACCCTGCACTGAATTCCTAGTTATATAGTATGTCAAGTAATTTTTTTGCCGCTTTTGGCGGGAGGCATAGATTATTATATATATACTAGAAAGCGGGAGGTGAGGTAAACATATATGTTACAGTACACTGTATACAGTACACAAAGACATTCTTACACACACTAATGTAAAGAAATTTCGTGTACCATCACATGTATACTAAAATAAATTACCCCACAGACACATTTCTTTTTGGTAGTGTGAGTGTAATTTTTCTGTTTATACGTGGTTGACGATAGTACCATAGTACCGGGTGAAAAGGGGTGAATAGAGATCAAGGGGTGAATAGAAATAAAATGGTCAGATAAATTGTGCAGTTTTTTTCTGCTAAGTAAAACTATGTACTATTTCAATCTGATAATGAACAGAACAATCAGATATTTGGTTCAGTACTTTAAATTTTGCAGAAGAAATTATTCTAAAATATCTAATGACCATTTTATTTCTATTCACCCATCGATCTCTATTCACCCCGTTTTACGGTACTCTGTGGACGATACGTCCAGTAGTGCAATTGCTAGTGACGGGACACAATTATATTGAGCTAAATAATGAACAAAAATGAATGAATGATATCAGCGGGTAATGAGCGCAGCAATATTAACTATTTCATACGTACACATTGTTTTCTTTAGCGGTTTATTGACCTGAATCTCAAAAAAAAATTATAAAATTTATTAGGTATAAATGAAATATGAACCAATAAAATAAATAAATTGATTTTACTAGTTACAATAATTAATAACGATGGTCTAAATAAAAACAGAGTAGTATCCACAGTCGCGTTTGGAATTACGGTAATTACTGATGTATGTAAGAAAATAAATAATATCATATAATTATTATTCCCTTTATTCAATTTTCTATACACGATGAGTTTATAGTAGTTTTGGAACGAAATGTTTTGGGCACAGTTCCGATAACATGTAAGCCTGGAAGTATTTATTTGAAAACCAAAAATATATTTCTTTTTGAAAAGTCAAAATTTAGGTCGTTTGCACAAATCAAATGAGAACTCGTGGTAACTTCTTTCAATTTCACGTAATACGCTCACTACATTTTACTACGATTAATTTCATTCAACATTTCTGCATTCAGTATACGTCCAATCAGAAGCCGATTCTCACAGCGCCAATGGAAACATGTCAGGACTCAAACGGCGACGTATGCGCCATCCCGCCGGCGTCTTCTTCAGTTGCGCGGCTCTCGCTCGAGTGTCTGTGCGGTTTGTGCTGGTATCATTAACGATTAATTGTTAGGGCCCGTCTGTTGAGGTCATCTCACTGGTAGTTCGTATCTAGTAATGCTATGTAGGTACAGTAATATTAGAATTAGTAGAGGATATGCCTCTATTAGTAGGTACCTACGATGTCGTCCATCCGGCTTATTATGCATTATGCAGAGAATCTAAATAATGAATTTGGTGCACGATGGATACACCGCGGTAGCCCCAAGACTTGGACTAGACTAGACTAGACTTTTTTTTTATAAAACGACTTGTTTATACTCGTGAATACGAAACTCATGATGAGTTATGCAGTGGTTGTCGTACGTCTTCGAATTCGTGGAAAGTGATAGAGACAGATACACATTAAATACGCTAAAATACAAAGTGCCCGTTGTGAATCGAACGTGGAGGACCCGCTCGATCTCGAGCAGTTACTTTGCTCAGAGAAGTGTAAACTAAGAAGGTACCTGTTGTTACGATCGGACGATCTACGAGGTTTCAGAAGTTCCGCGAGTTCTAATCCAAAGAGATTTCTACTCAAGGTACAAGCTCTACCACCTGGTAAGATCATCGATCTTGTGATCTACAATTCTGTTCTATATTTGAATTTGAATCTGATTCAGTTTCGTAATGTCAATAGCTATTTTTCAGTTGAAACGGCATCGGCGCGTTGTGAAGAGCTGATGTTCTTCTAATACGAGATATTGTCAAGAGTCCTAAGAAGTACGCGTGTATTCAAGTTCCCTTATATCAACGCGAATCGTTCATAGTCGCACGAGTGTGAAGCGTATTTGTTCGTATTTGAAACGTAACGTGCTTTTCTACACGTCGGAGGCTGAAAACGCTCTGCGTGGGATAGACAAGCTGAGTATAGTGTTTTTATTGGATCTAATGTTTGGTTCCAGCTGACGAAGTGCATCCAGCTTCTTTCCTGGATCTTCATGCTTGTCCAGGGAGGTTCTGGAGCAGGGTACGATGTGCCGACTCCGCGACAAGGCGCGTGACCTGACTTTATCACGCGCTGGTATATAGGCCACACTCATAGCTTCTTAAGAAGTGTGGTACGGCGACTCGGTCCGGACCAGTCGCGGAGGTTTTTGTATGTTTTTGATTTCTCGTATTTTTGATATGCTGTGTCCGTCGCGTGTTTGATACAATGTCAGAAAGGACATTGGTAGTTTACCCAAAAATGTGTCTAATTGAGACGTTGCGAGATCCTAAAACCATTGCTCAGCTTATTCCTTCTTGGATTAACAGATGCCCTTTTGTCTACAGGTAAAGTTGGTGAGATTCGACAGGAACCGCTGTAATCGCGTGCTCGCCTGCATTCCCCATTAGGTGAGCCAGTTTTAAGTTACTACATCGAACCCTAGGTGTTTCGCGACAGTACTGTAGCGTCCGGGGCTTGGACGCCACAATACCTCGTGTTGATAATAAGATAAACACAGAGGAAGAAATTTAAATGGGCATTTATTATATCATCAAAGCTTCCTAAATCGGGTTTAGGGAGGTTTTTACGCGTATACTTTTATTTTACTGCGAACTAGGGAATCGCGAACTCCGCTCAAGGACTGAGCCTAAATTTATTGCACTATTATCTTCTCTTCGGCCGGCGGACCCGGGCGGCGCGTCTAGTCGCCCGCTGTCAGCCGCCCAGCCGAATGCAGCTCCACGCCGCAATTGTTTTTTCTTCCCTAAGCTAATTTGAAACACAAAGTATTTATTTTTAAACTCTGACACATGATGGCCAGGAAACCAACCGTAGTGTGTGGGACGAGGTCCGAACACTACAGCAGCTACGCCCTTACTGGTCATTCATGTGACAGTTACATCGAACCCTAGATAAACTAAATCTGGGACACAAAAAAAAAATTATGCGAATTGTCCCTTACAATGGGAATCACGAAGCAATCTTTGTAATAATTAGTAAACGATAGTAGAATTTCAAATTATAGCAATTAAACTGTAATAAATACTGAAAAACACGAACAAAGAAAAATTGCTTCATTCTTGGCCAGGCAAAAACCCAGGTTAAAAGAAACCTGACCACAATCAGCCTCATCAAAGAAAAGTTATTGGTATCACTTGCCGATACATTTTAAGGTTTGCCCTGAAAGGACTTAGTAACACAGTACTTTTAAGACCTACCTAACTAAAAAGAAAGATGACATAACTTGATCTGTCCTTACACATTATGCATGTGAAGCAGAGACTATGTCGCCTACACATTACTAAATTATTTTTAAAACAATACTAAAGAGAAAGAACTTACTCTATAAAGAAAAGTCTGATCGAAAACTAACTTTCAATCATCGTCGGCTCTTATGTCCATAACGATTTGACTCTCTTACAAAGTTTAGATCACAACTCTCAATATTGTACAAAAAATAATTGCCTAACTCCTACGCTAGAACATCACGAACATAAAAAACAAAACAAATCTATTTATCTTCAGCAGCGCAGCAATATGAAATAAACAGAGAACACATATTAATAATAAAATACTACTAGTTACTAGTTACGCTAGTACGTAATGCGGTTTTAGTCGGTTCAAGATAACACGTTATTCACTACGTGAATTATAATTCTACTAAGACTTATAGTCCTTATTGGCCCTATTGACCCGCAGGCAACTATCAATGCTCTTGAAACATTCTGGAACAAGCCACCATCATAGCCATCTTCTCGTTGAGCACATAATATCACATAAAAGCACATAAAAGCAAAATAAACAACGATACTGATAAATGCGTCGCTCCAATTGTCGCACGACGTCTTTCTTCAAACGGTACGGGATCGATCCATTCACTGCCAACTGCAGAATGTTGGCGTTTCCGACTTCTGCGGAAACTAGCGCTTCACCAGCTGTAGCAACCACTAGCTCCTGTGGCAACCAGCACCTCTACCAGTTGTATGGAAACCGGCGTTCCTCCACACCAATTGTAGCTGTAGCAACCACCAGCTGTATGGACCGCAGCGACTCCACCAGTTGTAGCTGTAGCAACCACCAGCTGTATGGAAACCGGCGCTCCTCCACCAGTTGTAGCGTCCGGGGCTTGGACGCCACAATACCTCGTGTTGATAATAAGATAAACACAGAGGAAGAAATTTAAATGGGCATTTATTATATCATCAAAGCTTCCTAAATCGGGTTTAGGGAGGTTTTTACGCGTATACTTTTATTTTACTGCGAACTAGGGAATCGCGAACTCCGCTCAAGGACTGAGCCTAAATTTATTGCACTATTATCTTCTCTTCGGCCGGCGGACCCGGGCGGCGCGTCTAGTCGCCCGCTGTCAGCCGCCCAGCCGAATGCAGCTCCACGCCGCAATTGTTTTTTCTTCCCTAAGCTAATTTGAAACACAAAGTATTTATTTTTAAACTCTGACACATGATGGCCAGGAAACCAACCGTAGTGTGTGGGACGAGGTCCGAACACTACAGTACCTATGTAAGTTGATTATTATGTAAATAGCTATAATTATTTTTGTTGTTGTGTTTATTTTATTATCACTACATAGACCATAAAGTCGTTTATCGTTAAATCATATCCTAATAAAGTATTCCTGAAGGGTCTATGTTCTTTGTCATAAAGTATGAGCGAATAGTGGAGTACCTAAAGTGGTCAATGTGTCACGGCCTGTTTCGCCGCGCCAGGCGGCGCGTCTTTTCGTAATACCTATTCCCGCGCAGTTATGAACAAGGACGAACCTTCATTCATTAAAAAATGTCAATGAACTAACGCAGTGCTAATAATGTATCTACTCGAACGAGTGAAAAAGATTACAGAAAAGTCAACTTTTTTATTAAAACCGGTATAGCAATTTGGACATCTCAAAATACTACCACAGATTATTCCGAGCTTTTCGGGTCCAAAGCGACAATAAAGTCAGCGTGTATACATATAACGGGTGGTTAAATTGTAAGGGCCGATGTTGAATGTGAACCACACCTAAACGCCAACTTTTTTTCCGAATTTTATTTGACATTTCTCTATTTCAGACTTACTCAATTTGAACCATGGAGAGATACACAATCCAACAACGTGTTAAAGTTATCCAGACTTATTATGAAAATGGGCGTTCAAATCAAAATACATATCGTGCACTTCGTGATTTTTTTGGTCAATTTGATCGTCCAAATGTGCGTACAATCGGAAAAATGGTGGAAAAATTCGAGCAAACCGGGTCTGTAGAAGATGTGAGAACACCAGTGCATGCTCGTACAGCTCGTACTGCAGAAAATATTGCTGCTGTTCGCGATAGTGTGGCTGAAGAGCCGTCCACCTCAACTCGTCGTCGTGCCCCACAATTGGACCTCTCACGCTCGTCGCTGATGAACATTATGCATAAAGACTTGCATTTACACGCTTACAAGGTGCAATTGGCTCAAGAACTAAAGCCTCTTGACCATTCCAAACGTCGTGAATGGGCAGAATGGTGGCAAGAAATGGCAATAGTGGATGATCAATTTTCGAAGAAAATCATCTTCAGTGATGAGGCATATTTTCACCTCAGTGGATTCGTCAATAAACAGAATTGCCGCATTTGGGCGAATGAGAATCCAAGAGTGATTGTCGAAAAACCAATGCACCCACAAAGAGTGACTGTTTGGTGCGGTTTATGGGCTGGCGGCATCATCGGGCCGTATTTTTTCCAAAATGAGGCCGGTCAGGCAGTTACTGTGAATGGTGTTCGCTATCGTGAGATGATAACGAACTTTTTATGGCCCAAATTGGAAGATATGGATGTGGACGATATGTGGTTTCAGCAGGACGGTGCCACTTGCCACACAGCTAACGAAACAATGGCTCTTTTGCGCAACAAATTCAATGGCCGTGTTATCTCACGTAATGGCGATGTCAATTGGCCGCCAAGATCATGTGATTTGACACCGTTGGACTTTTTTCTTTGGGGTTATTTGAAAGAAAAGGTGTACGTCGATAAGCCAGCAACAATTCAAGAGCTAAAGGATGAGATAATTCGGCACATTAATGGCATAGAACCTCCATTATGCCTCAGCGTCATCGAAAATTTGGACCATCGGATGGAGATGTGCCGCCGAGGTCGCAGCGCCCATTTGGCCGATATTTTGTTCCATACATAATTGAGTAATACCAATATATCATAATAAAATAAAATTACAATAATTTCCTAAATAGTTTGTGTTTTATTCAAAATCAACATCGGCCCTTGAAATTTAACCACCCTGTATTTTACATTTTTAAATACATATTTATAGAATTTAAATTAAAAAATATTATTTAAACACAACATAACATAACTTCACGCCTGTATCCCCGAAGGGGTAGGCAGAGGTGTATTACACACCCATGATTCGCCAGTTATGTTAAGGTCCCAATGTAATAGGGGGCGAGCCTATTGCCATCAACCGGGCATATTATTAAGCGAGCGATAATTAATATTTATTAATGCAACGAAAAGTATATATATAGTATATATATATAGTATAACTACGAAAAGTCAGAGGTGTGTGCCCGGGGCGACTGGGGATCGAACTCGAGACCTCGTCTCAGCAGTCCGTTACGTACGCCACTGGGCTATCGCCGCTTATTATTCCGCTTATTATTTAAAATGTAAAACAAGTCTATGAAGAGCCTGACAGAACCTACCGTGAAGCTCCTTATACTGCCATGCCTTCTGCCGATCAATGATTATAATAAGAAAAGCGGCCAAGTGCGAGTCGGACTCGCCCCTTAAGGGTTCCGTAGCAGCAAGTAACATAATAATGTTTTTTTTTTTAATTTTTATATTTGAGTTGATTGAATGAAAGGTAAATTTCAGTTTACGATTTATGACGTATTAAATAATACTACTTACTAGATCTCATTCAAACCAATTATCGTTGGAAGTTTACATGGTAATGTACATCATATTTTTTTTTTGTTTTATCATTCTCTTATTTTAGAAGTTACAGGGGGGGGGGGACATATTTTATCACTTTGGAAGTGTCTCTCGCGCAAACTATTCAGTTTTGAAAAAAAATATAATTAGAAACCTCAATATCATTTTGGAAAACCTATCCATAGATACAGCACATGTATGGGTTTGATGAAAAAAAAAATTTTTCGTTTCATTTCTAAGTATGGGGACCCCCAAAATTTATTGTTTTTTTTTCTATTTATGTATGAAAATCTTAATGCGGTTCACAGAATACATCTTCTTACCAAGTTTCAACAGCATAGATCTTATGGTTTAGGAAAAAAGTGGCTGTGACATACGGACGGATAGACAGACAGACATGATGAATTTATAAGGGTTCCGTTTTTTGCCATTTGGCAACGGAATCCTAAAACAAACTAGCCACAGGTTAGTTTGTTTTTATTATAATTATAACAAGTAATCAAAAATAATATTATTAATGTTATTATCATTTTATTGTGTGTACAAAAAAAAAAAAAAAGGATTCCGTAAGAGTACAACTCGCGCGACGTTTTGTTCAAATCGTTAAGAAGCTCTTCTAAGGTGTGAATTTTCTTTTTTAAATATCTATTTTTGATTGTAATGCTCTTATTTTTTTATTTTTAAAATTTAACAGATTTTTCGATTTTCTTTTTCTGGGCGTATCGGGCTAAGAGCAAATTATTATGTAATAAGTAAAGTGTACTAAATGAGCCTAAAAAATAATTAAGTATCTCAATCACGTTTCATAATATTATTTTATAAAACATATTACTTACTTGACGTTGTGACATAGACGGGAATTGTATATCAAGTATATATAAGTAGCATATTGATGATCAAGTTGTATTCTCCAGAGGTTTTGTTGTTACAGTACATGGTTTTCTTGTATATTTCTTGGAACAACATTGAATTTCTTATTTTTATTCATAGAAGATTCCAGTTGCTGAAAAAAATTACAAATTGTAAAATACATGGCCTTAAAATTTTTGGAAAACAGAAATCAAAGTAATTGATTTATAATTAATCATTTGAAATATACAGTCTTTAGGGGCTTTAAAGTGCTATTGATCTAAGAGCTAGTGACTAACTTGCTTTTAATGCTCTCATTCATCGTACGGTACAATAGTATGTCTAATGCTGGTGATGATTAGTTAGTGCTTGAAGTGATTGCGGCCCCACCAAGATCCTCAGGGCAAAACAAAATCCAAACATCGTCACAAAATCTCACATTTATAACATTATATATAGTAGGATAGGATAAATTAGTATTAGTATGATATAATGTTAAGTTATAAAATAATAATTATATTTTACAGACCTTTCTACTTTAAATTGTTGTTCGCATCGGTAAACATTTCATTCAATCATTCATTTGATAAATAGGATAAATTAGTATAAGTATGATATAACATGTTAAGTTATAAAATAATAATTATATTTTTCAGACCTTTCTACTTTAAATTATTGTTCGCATCGGTAAACATTTCATTCAATCATTCATTTGTTGTGGGCATCCCTACTGGAGTTGCGGTGTCAAATCCCTGTACCACGAAACTTATTTATCAAACGATAGGTTAAGAGCTATGCAAATGATTATATAAATCAATAAGTAATTAATAAAAATACACTTACCTATGAAATGGAATACCATCTTTGGCAAGATTTGATGTTCTTGTACACTTGTTACACATTATCACTGCACAATCAGCCATTTTCTAATATTCGAACGAGAGCTCAGATAAGCGATACGCGGTTGTGTCGACTGCGGGGATGATCGCACGAACTAGTTTTTATAAACTGATATGTGCTATGTGTGCAGATTCTTGGCGAGAGGGGAACGCGCGCGCATGGCATCTCCGTTTCTCAGTACTCAAAGAGTAAAAATATCAAAAATAAAGTATCGAGTAAAAAAGTATCGGTATCGAAAGGGAAAGTATTCGATACCATAAAGTATCGATACTTTTTTCGAGTCCCTACTCGCAACAAACAAGGTATTACTCTATGGTCACCACCAATGTTAATCTATGCCAATGATAATGTGAGTATTGTGACACAATAACTTGTTTGTTTGGATTACGAAAATAATGTGTTGAATTTACATGACATTATTAATATTACTGTGGTGCGTTTTTAAATCTAAGACAAAAATTATATTCCTACATTAAAGCAGTGTCTTAATGTCATAAAAGTGAATGCGAATATTATCATGGAATTGGTATATAAATTTTCGTTTATCATAACATTCATAACAGAAGAATATATATTAGATAATCGTGTGATCTGACAACTTATAGAACCGATCTGGCTGTAATATTTTCTTAGAATATTTTGACATAACCTAACACGGTCACCATTGTCAACAAAGATTTATTGGAAATCACTCGCAGACCAGTCAGTATTTACACAAATAATGCACCATAATAACAGAAAACAATACCTACTTAAAAGATCATATTTGATTTATTATTTTATTTGGTTCTACAAGAAAAGTTGCGCATAGTTCATTTTTTTTTTTTTTTTGAAGATTTTTGGCTTGGTTACAAGACCTTTAAGCCATGATCAGATGTTGAATGATACCAGCTGAAAAAAGTAAAATATTTAATATATATGTAATGAGTCTACATTTTAAATATTTTTATTTATTAATTGAAGTCAATATAGCAGTAAAACATAGTAAGTTATATATTCCGTAATATTTAATATTTTTCGTATTTCACCTCGTATGTAATTTAATTCGGCTTGCCTAGTGTAGGGCCACTGGACACCAACTTATTTTATTTTTTATTTTATTATTATTTTATATACCTAATTAGTTAACAAACTTTACAAGTTACATTTATACCTCTGCCTACCCCTTCGGGGATATACATGCGTTAGTGTAGTGTACTGAAATATTGTACCTATTTGTAATAATATTAAATTACTAGCGCGGGCGGAGCCACAGGCATCAGCTTATCGCGAATTTTAGTCATATCTCTGGTTCTACTCACCCAATTGCGATCAAACATACGGCAGATTTTAAATCTGACCAAGAACTCTATAATAAAAAATCGAATAAAATCCGTTTACTTAGTAGTTTTTGCGTCCATCGCAACCAGACAAGAATTTCAATAAAAAAATTTGATTACAGAATTGTTATACTTGAAAAAACCTAGCTTGATCTCTGCGACATTTGTTAAACTGACATTCCTAGGGTTGTTATGACACAGAAAAAAATATCGATAGTAATTTTCGGCGTTTCTTACTTTATCGATGCCATAATTATTATAATGGGTAATAAAATGAAACGAATATTTTAATACATACATTTATTTATTCCAAAGGAGTACACCCCAAATAAATATCCGAATCACTTTCAGAATCGCTAGAGCAATCTTGTAAATTTATAATGAACTCTTGTTCGCAAATATTATGAAATCTAACGTCCCGCTCCCAACCTTTTTCCAATCTTCTGCAGATACATTTTCAACCGCAGTGTTTAGTAACTGCAACATTTTATTTGCCGTGAAATGCGGTGTTGTGTCAAAAAACTAGATGCGATTGTCACGAAGACACTGAAGTCGTGGCTAGGGCTAGCTCAGTCGGCCGACCCGTCGGCACTATATAGATCCGCGAATAATTTTGGAATGACGCTTAAGAAGCCATCAGAACTCTATAAACACCTAAGAGTAACTAAAATGCACGTCTTATCGGAATCTAAAGACGAAATAGTTAAAGTCCTTCCAAAAGATAAAAATGCATCGGAGCTCGAATCACGCCTCCAGTTCCATAAAAGATTCATGATAGGCTCGCAGACTGGTAGAGTAGGTCTAGGTAATATTCAGAGACAAACAGATAAAGAAATAACAAAATCTTTTCTTCAAGCAGACGAAAACAACACCTATAAGGTGCACGCAATGAACCTAGAAATGCAAAACGAATGGTTGACCCTAGGTGAATTTTGTATTCCCATAGCCTTAAAATGGCGTACCATAATATACGACTGGTCACCGGCCTTACTTAAATTTTACCTAAATGCATTCCAGTTGACCCTCCCCGACCAAAGCAATCTGGTCAGATGGGGAATAGCCACAGATAAAACATGTAACTCATGTGGTGAAGCAACTGGTACGGCTAGGCACCTACTAGTGGGTTGTAAAACGCTATTAGACCGGGGTCATTACTCGCGCCGTCATGATAAGGTATTAGAAATCATACGTGAGGCTGTAAGTTTGGCGGTAGCTAGAGCGAAAAAAGGATTAACCACAAACCAAAGAAATGACATTGCGTTTGTAAAGGAAGGCTGCTCAAAGAAATCACCTCAAAAGCCATATTCAATTTTGATAGCTGCCGTTGACTGGACTCACTCGTACTCGTAGACACGTATGAGAAGCACTATAGGATACCGGAGGATATCTGTGCCTCATCATCCAGACCCGACATATTCCTTTTTTCACGATCGCATAAGCGTGCAGTGCTTGTAGAACTCACAGTACCGTGGGAAACTAATATACCTAAAGACCACGCTATAAAGACAAACAAATACTTTGATTTGACAAACGAGTTAACCAAAAACGGCTACGTGGTTAAACTCTATGCCGTAGAAGTAGGAGCAAGGGGAATTCCAGCTAAATCCCTGTACAACTTACTTAAAGACCTCGGATTGCCAAGAGCTTCAGTAAGCTCTTTATTAAAACGTATATCAAAAGCGGCATTGTTAGGATCTTACCAAATTTGGATAGGTAGGGGGGGAACACTACTGACGGTGGAGGTGAGCGCTGATGCATCACAAGGTGGCCACCCTAAACCTACATCTGGGTCGCAAGTCCCAGTCGCTGTCATGGTGTTCCTCTCTGTACCACGCTATGGACCCGGCGACCGCACGGTGAATCCATGGAGTGCTGAGAATCGGATCTCATCTCTAGCAGCGTAACCTTGAAAGAAATACATATTTTAATATCATAAATTATACAGGAGTTAATACATAAAGAACCTGTCTAACTGAAATTCGAGCAAACAAACCTTTTACTTGGGCCCAGATAAGCTCGATCGGATTATACTGGCAGTGATATGGAGGCAGTCTTATGACGTTATGATCCTTTTCTTGGGCTATGTCATCTAAGACATACGTTGGTGTGCTGGGTTTGTGCAGACCAACGAGTCTCAATAATTCGTTTTTAAGCATTGTTTCATTGGCATCTATTCCTTTTTCTTGAAGCCATGCAATTATTCCTAACTTCCTGTTTGCCGAAGTTGGTGGTTTGTGCTTTTGGACCGAGTGATATGGGGCATTATCCATATAATGTGGCTCCTTCAAATTATCTAATAATTTTAAAAACTACTCTTTAAATTTTTCAAAATTCATTTCTTCATGGTATTCATTGGTCTTCGTAGATTTGAATGCCAATAGGCAATTAGGCACAAAACCAGATGACGTCCCAGCATGACTTTGACCTTTGCATTCGGGTACTTTGGTGGTCGATTGTGCCGTGTCATCGGTCCGGTCGGCTTTGGATACGGTATGATTGGCATTTAGCCATGTCTCGTCTAGAAAGACAACTTTGTCCCAATTTGTAATTTTTTTGACTTTCCAGAGAAAATTCACTCGAGCAAGAGCAATGTCGGTTCGTTCCATTATAATTTTTCTTTTGTCACTTTTTTGTAGGAAAATTCAATATTTTTCAAAATCTTCGATAGTGACGGCAAGCTTCCTTTAAACAAGTCTGCGTCTTTTAGGGACGCCGCCAATTTTTTTAATGTAGGTAATTCGCCGCGTATATAATAACCATATACATGGTTGAAATCGCAGCGGCGTTAAAGTCGTCAATTTTTGTGACAGAAGCAGCCTTTCTTCTTTTTTTATTTGGCGTTGAAAGCTTTTTTGCCTCGTCTTCAGTCAATACTGCGGTTGAAGATTCGCCATATTTTTCTTTACTGATGCGAATTACTGTCGCATGTCCAATACCAAGAGCATCTGCAACTCTGTCACAAACTTTTGCCATGGGTAATAGCGGTCCACCATTTTGGTTTTCTCGCTCAAAATATTCACGCAAGCGAATCACAAGCTCACGACTTTGACTGTTCAAAACAGTTTTCTTCGTTCTCTTTGGCATTATGCCAACAAACAATGAAAACAAACAATAACAACAAAGAAACTAACAGTAATAACTAAGCTTAACAAATTAAGAGCAATAGTAACAAAAACAAAGTGATGAGAACGGAAACCACGTTTCGTATACAAGGCGGTAGCACTCGTACTGAGGTGAGGAGAATGGGTCATGTCAAACAAGATGGCGGCGCGTTGGCGCCATCTTAAGGAAGAAGACACGCCGCGGCCAAACTTCTCCCGAACCCCAAAGTTGTCGAAAGGAATGTTACGAGTAGGTTAGAATTTAGATTTTATTTACTCACTATTGTAAATAATGTTATTTTTTTTAAAATATTCAATAATGTTATTTTTTTCAATTAAATGATAAATTAATTTTGAATTAAGTTTTATACAAAATATCCATAGTTTATAGTCTGTGGTCACGATGATTCATCACTCATCACTAATTAGCTCAGCATGCCCATAAAGTATGACATTGACTGGTACGTTTGTCCGTACTATTAAATTCAGAACTTCATAGGCCCGATTTTACTGACAGCTGTCCCAGAGATCAAGCTATGTTTTTTTTAGTATAGTTTATGAACAGAATACAACAAATTTAATATTGTAAAATGTTTAGTTATTTATAATTTTGATTGACTTAAAACAAATTTTATTGAATTCTATCGCGATTTATTTTGTGTTATTTTAGTACCACACTATTTCCCAGATCTCGGAATACCGTAAAATTTAAAAACGTTAGCTTTGTTAGGCATAGGTGAAAATAACGATATTTAAATTACCGTAAATTACTACCAATATTTACCGGTAAAAATACCGTTACCTGTCTTTTTAACGTTATGGGTTAATGTTAAATTGGTATCATTTTACCGGTAAATTTACAGATATTGGTAACGAAATCGTTACGTACAATTTAAAAAAGAGAGGCGGTGTTTGTGTCTTTTTAAACGGTTTTATTTAGCTTGCCCTGGTTGTTTTTATTTGTTTAGTTCATCATCATCATATCAGCCGTAGGAACTCCACTGCTGAACTTAGGCCTCACCCATTGACGTCCATTTCGACCGGTCTGTAGCGGCCTGCATCCACCGAGTCCCTGCGCTCTTTACCAGGTCGTCTGTCCACCTTGCGGGTGGCCTTCCTACGCTGCGCTTGCCGTCACGTGGTCTCCACTCAAGAACCTTTCTGCCCCATCGGCCATCGGTTCTCGGAGATAGTTAGCAAGTAAAAATTACTTTAAACCACAGCACCAAATGATAGTATGTAGGTACCAGAAACAGAAACTGACACCGTTGAGGTTTTTCGACTTCATACCGCAAATAAAATCTCACAATACGATTTCAGGAGGGTCTCTGCAAAAGGTAACTTGCAGCAAGTTTATTTATACAGAAAATGTATGACATTAGTTATGACTTGTCGTTAAAAGTATCGTTATTAGTATCGTCACCTTTATAGGTAACGTTATAATAAGTTTAATTCCCTAAGAGTTACCGTTATAACATCGTTCTGTTACTTATTTACCTCAGAAAATTTAACGTTATAATGGCCTTATTGTAAGGAAAATACCGTTATTAATGTTACTCTTATAAAAATTAACGTTATATATAAAACATTATTTTTAGCGTTAAATTGGTAACGTTACCAAGCCCTGTTATTTCTATATGTTTCGGTTGCTTTTCGTCGGTAAATACTGTCGATACAATAATAACAAATCTGTGAAAATTTGTTTTATTCCAATTAATACGTAAACAATCGACCTACATTTACTACTCCAATGCATTTTATCATCAATACTGAAAACTTATTTATAAAATTAAAAAAATAACTTTATTAAACCAAATATTTATTTTAAAATTTGGTAGTACAGACTAATATTATGTAATCTGTGGTAGTACTAAAACGTAAATATTATTTTTTATGGAAGGGTTGTGTGCGCAAGTTCTTCACCTTTTTTTTATTATTAATAAAAACAAACATTACATTATATATACATGACAATAGCAACAAAAAACCACGAAGGTTTATTATACCTGTGCTATCAAGAGTTATCAAGCACTTAACAATTTAAAATAAAGTTAGTTTACAAAACAAAAAATCTTCAAATCTCCAACCACCTACAGTAAATCTAAAAAATATGGTTTGAGTTTACTATACTTTATAGCTTATAGAAAATTACATTTTCGTGTATGAGACCTGTTTTCTATAAGCTTTTGAAATTTCATCATCATCAGTCATCGTGAAACGATGCCGCGTCGTAGCAGCCCCCTTATTCGGGTTGACCAACCGTACCGTAACCACGCGCGTTCGGGTTAGCCCTTACATTTACGTTGGTTTAGTTTTACGCCAGTTCTTCTATGTTGACCAACTGAAATCTACCGACTTCTCACGTTACGAATGCGATTACAATTCACTGTCAAACAGAATGATGCCCCAGGACGCGACGTCGCCGTCATAACGTGTTTATGTATAAGATAGGGTTGCCTACCGTACTCTAAAAGAGCATTGTACATACTCTATATCATGTAGGCGTTCTCTATAATCTTTAACACTTACTCTAAAAGAGCATTGTACATACTCTATATCATGTAGGCGTTCTCTATAATCTATAACACTTAGTCAGAGAGTACGCTAAAATACTCTTTTTATATAATGTTTACTATATACTAGTGCCAGTCATGCATACTGCCGTGTTACGAAAAAAGCACATCTAACATTTTAGAATCAGTAAAAAAGATGCATTTACCCAATTTTTAATGAACTTTTATTTCTACAATCTACGGAAATAAACTAAGTCCAAAAGGCACATCTGACATCTAAATTGATGTTTATTAAAATTGAAAAGACTTAACAACACAAATGCGTACACACCGACTTTAACAGGAAAGTATGATGAGCATTTTTAGGGTTCCGTTGCCAAATGGCAAAAAACGGAACCCTTATAGATTCGTCATGTCTGTCCGTCCGTATGTCACAGCCACTTTTTTCCGAAACTATAAGAACTATGCTGTTGAAACTTGGTAAGTAGATGTATTCTGTGAACCGCATTAAGATTTTCATACAAAATAAGAAAAAAAAATTTTTTTTTTTTCATCTAACCCATACGTATCTATGGATAGGTCTTCAAAAATGATATTGAGGTTTCTAATATCATTTTTTCTAAACTGAATAGTTTGCGTGAGAGACACTTCCAAAGTGGTAAAATGTGTCCCCCCCCCCCTGTAACTACTAAAATAAGAGAATGATAAAGCTAAAAAAAAGAATTATGTACATTACTATGTAAACTGCCAACGAAAATTGGTTTGAGCGAGATCTAGTAAGTAGTTTTTTTTTAATACGTCATAAATCGTAAACCGCAATTTACCTTTCATTCAACCAACTCAAATAATATAAAAATTGAAAAAAAAAAACATTATCGTGTTACTTGCTGCTACGGAACCCTTAATGGGCGAGTCCGACTCGCACTTGGCCACTTTTTGTCTTTTGAATGAAATATGTAATTCCGTTATTTTTCGCTTTTTAGTCCCTTCTTGGTTTTGGAAGTCGGTTATATTTTTCAATGTTATTTTGAAGCAATTAATATGCTAACTTTTCCTATAGATTTAGATCGGAAAACGAGAACATCTAGGACGGGAAGATATTTTTTTGCTGCGAGTGCCGACTTTAAAACACGAACTAGCGAAGTAGTCTGGAATTGAATTACTTGCTGCGCTCGTGATTCTAACAGACTACTGACCACAGTAAACGATTTAAAGGCACGAGACACCAGACAATTTTGTTCACGTGTGAAACATAAAACTTTTCACCTCGATCTGTGAGAAAAGTGTTTTACGGTATACATACTCGTATATTATAATAGTCCTCATAAACCGCGATGCGGCGGGCGTACCTTTTGTTTTTTCGTGCGGAAATCTCCTCGGATACCCCCCGCCGGCCAGCGGGGGCGGTTATGTCGGGCTTGAACCGACTAAAACTGCACGCCGCGCCGTCTCGGGTCAACAGACACCGGGGTGTAAGGTTTCCCATAGAGCATATCCCTCGCACCCCGACTGACCATGGGTCATCTCCGGTTTCGAGATGGTCCCCTCGGGTTTGGGAACCACGGTGTCCCCGTCTTGCCTCGGTTTGGGGGAGGGGCGCTAGTCGCCTAATGCACCGTGCGCCTGTGCCCGCCGCGCGCCCCACTCAAGACAGCCATTGAACAGTGTTGTGTTCGTGTTGAATCACTTTTTCCTTACACTCGCAGCAAAATGCGATTTTGCTGTGAGCTTTTACGCAGCAAAGGTATTCATGCTGGAATGATGAAAAAAAATGTTCTTTTTTATTTTATCATCATAAGCAAATAAGTAAGCAGGGTGCAATTATTTAGAACCCTTTCAGCAAAGGTGCGGGGCGCTGACGGGACTCGGTGTATATTGTTCTTTTTCATTTCAGATGTATGTCAGCCATTATACTCAGCCCCGTACATTTTGGTAATGGTATTCCTACATTTTTCGAGGAGCGTAATCTGATAACAAAGGACTAAGATATTATAGAACAATGGATTCAAAGCCAAGCGATCTAAAATGTATAAAACGCAAAGTTTGTATAGTACCAAAATGCGATAGTGTCACTGGTAATAGCGATAATGCGCCAAGTAAGGCATTTTTTAAAGTTCCGGATAAACAAGAATTGAAAGAGAAATGGAATAATGCGGTTGGAGGATTTGGCAGACCAATTTCAAAGGCATCTAATATTTATTGCTGTGAAGATCATTTTAATGTAAGTGTTTTAGATATAAAAGAAAAATTTCACGTATTTTCACGTAATGATCGGCAAACAACTTGACAATGTACTTTAACTACGCAGAAAGCGTTTCAAGGTTTCTTTGGTGGTTTTTTTTAATTTTTATACCACTAAGTTTGCAGACAAGCACACGGCCCACCTGATGGGAAGCGGTTACCGCGGCCTATGGACGTGTACAACATCAGTGGCGTCACACTCGCGCTGGCGACCCTGTAAAGGAAAGGGGATGGGAAAGGAGTTTGGGAAGGGATGGGAAAGGAGTTTGGGAGGGGCTGGGAAAAGAGTTTGGGCTCCGGCACTCTCACTCACCAAACGGAACGCAACAGTTCAAATACTGTTACTTGGCGTCGATATTCTGTGAGAGGGTGGTGCTTCCCCGGTCGAATCGGCCCATTCATGCAACGGGCAAAATGACTGTTGCTTGACTCTACCACCTACAAGTTGGGCCGTATAGTGCACAGTATGCGCAAACTTTCGAATTTTGTTCAAGATATTTGCCAGCACTAATACCTCGTGACGTTGAGTTCATGTGGTTTAATGTCTGGATTCTGATTGTTGTTTTGTTTAATTGTATTTTTGTTTTGTATTTTCTTGTTTTGTTTTGGAGGGAAGAAGAGATGATGACAATTAAAAATATACACGTAATTGTTCAAGTTTTCACTTCTGTCATAATTCTCGGAGTGCCACACACTTTTTATTTATCTGATCTAATCGCCTAAGCTTTCCAATAAAATGTTCTATATTTTCAGCTACATGAAGATACTGTCAACTTTATTGATCATTATATGTCAGTTGACGAGCAAGGCAAATATGGAGTCGAGCTAAAATTGAAAAGCGGCGTTCTACCTCATCGATTTAAGTGCCAAAGACTTACGGAAAGAAATATAGCAATGGTAATGATAGTATAACGGTTAATGTTAGTTTTTTCAATTTACATCGCAAAAAGAAAGATAAACTGAAGAGCACCAACTCCTGAAACTTTACTTTTAACTATCAGGCGAGGTGAAGTCGTAGCCTAAAGACACCATTAATATTAAAATTATATTCACCCCAGACGTACCCTTAAGAGACCATTAATATTAAATATATATTCACCCCAGATTGCGTAAGTTTTAACTAATTATAATATCCATTATTGTGAAGTTATAATTTAGTATGACAACTTCTTATTTCATCATTCGTTTTAAAAAAAATACCTAGTGAACTGTGTGATATATTCGTATATGTTTGACTCCTGTCGTAACTAAGAACTATCGCCTGCTCACGAAATTAATAAATTAAGCGCTCGTTTGATTTGTTTTTCAGATACCAAAAGACAATGTGGAAAGAAATAGTTACACTTCTAGTAATAAAGATCTTCAGTGCGTTGGTAGAAAAAAATCGGTTCAGTCTAACAATAATTTTAATAATGTAAATACTGTTAATAATCTAATAACCTGTACATTTGATGAAGTTACAACAAACTTGCTAAATGATAACGAAATACTTGGAGTTAAAAGTATACAAACTTTTCACAATGTGGAAATGAATATTAAAGATAAACAACATTTGACAATTTGTAAACCCTTTAAAATTGAACTTTGTGATTTAAAATATGCAGTTAATCCGAAAATTACTTCTTTACAAAAATCGATCTGTAGTGAGTTAGTAAGTGATCCAGTTGTAATAGGTATGTCTTTGAGAAACAAACGAAAACAAATTTCTGCTGATACTGTTTTGAGGAAAAGAAGAAAGTTAATTCCTAAGATATTCGGATGGGAGCAAAATCAGAGTCAATGCATTGCAATACACGATCGACAATGTAAACAACTTGAAATTTATTATCTAAATAGCAATTGTGATATAACGACATATAAAAGATTTTTTAACATAGAACTAAGCAAACGTTCAACTTTAAGACATTATATTCATAAACTAGACTTCAAAATACGTAAAGATCGCATAAATGTTATAGACTGTTGTTGTTGGTTCTGTAGGGAGAACTTAAGACCCTCAATGGAATTTACAAAAAAGCCACACACATGTGAAGTCTATAATTATTGTTCATGTTGCTGTAGAACTATTCCCCGTATCTCACATAACATGCACCTTCAATCAGTAAACATAACCGAAAGTGCTAAGGTATGGGTAAATCAAATGGTAACATATTATAAATCCTTATTACCCCTGACAGACATCATATCATTCAGTGCTATCCAAAAAGCTCTTATTGTTACACGAAATGTTAAGGATACGAGTATCCGTGTAAATAATAAACAGTACAAATCTATTTCAATCAAAGTTAACAATGAATATTATAAAATTTATAATGGCTACACAGCTTTTCACATAAAGCATCAACGCAGTGTAGAATTATTGAATGACGCAAGTGATTTTAACATAAACATTTGTTGTTGGTATAAACGAGAACAGTTTGCTAATGATTTACTCGGAATGGACTACAAAGTACGATCGAGCACCGTCAAATTCATAAGAAGTCGGCACTTATGTCCTTTTAAAGAATGTATATGTTGTTGTAAACCTAAATATAGTAAAAATTTAATTTTACCTCAAAATACTTTGTTGGTAAGACACACGACCGACGCTACTTTGAAAATTGTTAAAATTAAAATTTCACTCTCAAATGAATCTGAGCTAAACTCATCGGTTTCTCAGCCCTTTAAAGCTAAACCCATAGGTTTAAACTCATCTGCTTCTCAGCCCCTTAATGCTAAATGCATAGGTTCAAACTCATTTACTGTTAAAATGACGCCACCGTATAGTATACAGACCAAAACACCTCCCCCCAGCGAAGCATTTTCTGAGATGATTGATTTGACAGATGAGGCAACACCAGCATTTAAAAATTCAGGTATACCAATAAAATATGTAAAGAACATAGTAACAGATTCATCTATTTTAAGAGAAAAATTAAGAATACCGAGTGTATTAAATGATTTAATCAATAAAACGGTTATACCTTCTACACCAGTAAGCAATGCAATAGACGGTAAAATGGTATCTAGTGCTATTCCTAATACAAACAAAACAGAAAACAGTAATATGCCACCTGTTGCAAGTGTTCCTACTTCTATGGTTGCCAAATCTACAAATAAAGGGAATATCTTAGATTCACAAAGTTATACCAATGATTCCACAATTGAACAAATTGATAAAACAGGCTCTACATCCGTATCTAAGCCGGTTTCAAAACGTAGATCCAGAAAGCAGAAATGTAGAGCTGCTAGTCCTTCTACGTGCAGATGTAAAGCCTTACCCTTAACCGTGGATCAATTGGATATTTTACCCGTTGTTAATAATGTGAATGCTAAATCTATTTCACGTGCTATCGTAACAAGTCCTCCTATATCGATTACCACTGTAATTGAGACGAATAGTAATGAATTTTGTAGCATGACTAACCCAACCCCTTCTGAATCTGTCATAGATTATTTAATTACTAAAGCCGTAAAAGGTCTTATTATACCAACGCCCTCATTAAATTGCAATACTCAAAACACGATAAAAGATGTTAGTTGTACGTTTAGTCACAATCGGAGAAGAGATCCTAAAGATGTTATTACAAACAATTCAATAGGTACTTCACCCACACCTGTACCTATAGCAATGACCGGAATTCGATCTGATATTGAAGCAAGTACTAGTTATACAGATAAAGTTATAACCAAACCTGTGGCCACACCGCATCCCAAGAGTTCAATGATACAAATATTAAAGAGCCTAAAAAATGTTCGCATTAATAATGAAGCTGGTGGACAACTATTGGCTCAACTAGATACTCCATTAAATACCTTATCTACAACAGAATTAAAAATTCTCAATAGCATTATGATTGTAATGGAAAACAAATTACAATCTGCGGGATTAGCAAACGATAATGTTCAATTTAATTGCGATGATGTTTTGGCATATATGACACCGAGGAATGATGAACTTAAATCAGGTGTAAACGAAATTGAAGCTAATATCGTAAACCCTGCATCAGAATCTTCAGAAGCATTTCAATTATTAACATCATTAAAGCAAAAACGTTATATAAACTCATTTAATGCATTCGTAACAAAGCAAATAACTCGTAATAAAATCTCATTGAATGCGCCTGCAGTTTATGAAAAAGCCCAGCATGTTAGAATAGAGGGTTCAGTTTTGAAAAATACCGAAAAATAAACTAATAAACAAACAAAAAAATGTGACACCAAAGCTTACTAAATAAGGCTTATAACATAACATAACTTCACGCCTGTATCCCCGAAGGGATAGGTGGTGGCCCCAGAGGTGTATTACACACCCACGATTCGCCAGTTATGTTAAGGTCCCAATGTAATAGGGGGCGAGCCTATTGCCATCTACCGGGCACATTATTAAGCGAGCGATAATTAACATTTATTAATACACACATAACTACGAAAAGTCAGAGGTGTGTGCCCGGGGCGACTGGGGATCGAACTCGAGACCTCGTCTCAGCAGTCCGTTACGTCCGCCACTGGGCTATCGCCTCTAAAAGGGTAATAATAAAAGCTAACTGTCGAGTCTTACGCCACTAGGTACTCAAGCACCTAAATCAATAACGTCGTCTAGCCGTGATCAAGTGATAATAAATTGAGAAGCGATCACATAGTAGGTATTGTGGTACCCAGGGGGTTGGGTACCACGCGTGTGTGAAGTGATGAAATTATAACAATCTAATAGGAAAAGATATTATTTATTTATTAACCACTCGCACTTCCTACTTATATTATTAGGGACTTTACGCGGTTGTTTTAACTTTAAATAGCGGACTGGGGCGTATATCGCGGTCTCGGCCCAAGGATAGGCTTAAAACGGGGTTCTTCCCAGGATACTTTTCTCAGCTTCAATCGGAACGGCTCCACCAGGCCCGTTCAGATCCCGAATGTCCAGGCCGCGATTGTTTTATGATGTTCCTAACTTAAAATATTTAAACAATACAATAGTTTTATTTAAACTCTGACACATGATGGCCAGGTAACCGAACCGTAGTGTGTCGAACGAGGTCCGGACACTACAGTATTTATGACCCGTAAATTGCTTCCTTTGTTGAAGTTTATTGTAATGTTTTATTATGTTGTCTAGCTGTCTATTTAATTTGTTTTTCTGTGCACGAATGTCTTGCGTTGGCTTGATACCGGTTAAATTTCGAATTTGTACCTACCTACCATATTATTGAAACCGAATTCCGTGGGTTTGTACATAATGTATTATGTATACCGTTACGTGCTGAACTTGATAAAATAATAGACTACCTTACCTAGTACCTAACCATAATACCAAAGCTCTGTCTGTTTTCATGTTGATATTGTTAGTATCAACAGCGGAGTTTCTCTATTCGATGCGTGTTATTTTTATTATGTAGTTATAGGCACAACAATTAAATTTCTTGGTCGACCATTGCACAGATTTGTGTGAATCGATGTCAAATAATTTCGAAAAGGCAGTAATTCGTCCTTGTATCCTGATTTCAAATTTAAAACTTTAAGCATTTTACTAACTTTCCGTTATGTTCCCTACCTTTTCTTATGTAAGTAGATAAAATAACCAAAATTCTGTAAATACACAAACCAAAAATGCGTCAAGCACTATAAATGAAAAATACAAATCTAGTTAAAATACTATCTTTACCGACGAAATTAGTCATTATTCTTTATTTTACATGCGACTGTAGATATGAAATTCTATTGTTTACCTATTCTGTTACGGACCGTACGGCGAGTATTGTAAAAAATACTACCTACCTAACTTATTCATCCTGGAACTTTCTCAAAAGCGTTTGGCATTGATTTAAAATATTTACGAAAATCGATCCATTGATCTTCGAATTCGGTGAACACACGAAAAATACACATGAAATGGCATGTACTTAGTAAGTCACTCTGCTTTTTGAAAAGTCATAAGGTAACCTGCCTACTTGATTGGGCCCTTTCATTTTTTAAGGTTAATTTTAATAAGATACGAACATGAATCATCCTTGAAATATTGTGATAAAGAAGAATGCTAATGTATTTTATTGATACTATTTAGTAAGCTTGTAAATGAAGATTTTGAATAAACTTTTAAAAATGGCAACCCTATGTTGTATTTTTCATTTATTTTATTATTTATGCCTAAGGATTTACCCTATAATAGATAAACTCGCCAAAGTTGATGACAATTCTGAACACTCGGCGAGGCGGAATCGGAACATGCGCATGAATTAGATGAGTATATTATATAAGGTGTCACCAAATTAGGTGTCTGAATTTGGTGAGATGACTTGGTATCGATAAAATATGTTTTTATTTAAATCCAATGATGAACTTAGTTTTAGTTTTCATCAAAATCGGGCCCGAAATTCCTCTAGGCATTTGTAGCGATTTCTCATAGTTTCGGATTTGGCCGCATAAACAGTTGAAAAATTCAATTGTTATTGGGCCACTTTACACCCAGCATATGAGACCCGAGATGGCGGCGGCGCAGCGTGCGGTTTTGATCAGTTCGAGTCCGACATAACCACCCCCGCTGACCGGCGGCGGCGCGGCGGGCCGCAGGTAGCCGTGGGGATTGCCGCACTAAAAAAAGACTGAACTTTTTAGCCACTTAAATAAGATTCAAAACCGTTTGTAATATTTTATCCTTAGGGGAGTATACCGGTAATGCCGTATCTATAACAACTGAGTACACCCTGTCACGAGACACACTCACTTGCATGAGGTACTTCCTTGAAGTAATAAAATCTTAAACCAAGCTTAGGTCGGATTTCATCAGTGAAAATAATTTGCTTTCAGAATTTCTTTCATAAATTGCTCTATTCCACTTTAATCCACTAACCAATTCCATTCATGGATTGTTTTCCACTTTTTGTTCCACTCTAATCCATTGCCGCGATGGATTATATTCCACTGTCTTTTATATTCCGTTCTAACCCATCGCCGCGATGGATTACATTCCACTGCCTTTTATATTCCGTTCTAACCCATCACCGCAATGGATTATTTTTCACAGCCTTTTATATTCCGCTCGAATTATTTGTACGAAAGAAATTATTTATTACATAAATGAAATAAGTAACTAAATATGTAGCCAAACAAACAAAAAAACAGCTTTGGTAATTATTTCACCTCTTCAAGGAAGTCGCCTACGGTAATGCTGCCAGTTAAAACTTCCAACTGAGCTTCCTGAATCCAGTTGTCAATCATTATTTGTCCTGTATGTTTTTTTTTTACCAATGATGACGGGAAAGGTAGCTCCTCGAAGCAAGATGAAGCACTCGTTTTATTCTTTTTTACAGCAAAAAATGAAGCATCTTCTTTCAGGTGTCTTTTTGCTGGAGCACCTACATACCAACTTGAGTACTTGACCCATTCGACGCGGTGCATAGACGGGCACTGAGGATCGTCGACAATCCCATACTTACAGGCAGTGTAGAACCTCTTAAACTTAGGAGAGATTTCGCCTCCCTGTGCGTTTTCTACCCCCTTTATGGCCCACGGCCACATTTTATCATCGCACCTCTCGCCACAGACAGGGAATTCATCCTCACACGTTGCGACTGGGAACGGTGCGTACAGTTAGGTATGAAAGGCACTTTATTCCGCGCACCGGGGCAGCGCGAGTGCGACGCCCCTGGTGTTGCACACGTCCATAGGTGAATTATATTTGGGCTTTTCTTTCCTACACTGATATTGAGGTTAAAGTTCCAACCTTCCAAATTATTGTTTGTTCTGAATTACTTATCAATGATTAAAACCCAACGATGGATCAGAGTGGAAAAAAGTGGAAACTAATCCATCGATGGATCAGAGTGGAAAAAAAAGTGGAAACAAATCCATCGATGGATCACAGTGGAAAAAAAAGCGGAAACAAATCCATCGATGGATCAGAGTGGAAAAAAAAATGGAAATAAATCCATCGATGGATTTGTTTAGTGGATTAAAGTGGAATAGAGCCATAAATTTAGTTACAATATATCTTACGACTATTGCTATTAATGTTGAAATAATAATAATTATACCTATTAAGTAATAAACTATGTTCGCACGTTTTTCTCAATCCCGTACCATCCTCAAGGCTGCCGAATCTGCCGATGCAGCAGCCTCAAGCATACCAAAGCGGTATTTTTGTTACTAAGACCATATGTCATCAAAATGTCTGCTTTATTGTTATGATGTTAAGAGAAGATGTATATTGCTATTTACCACCTAAAATCCTCAGCGGTGCCGATACCGATAATGTGTGCCGGGCCTATGACAGATAGTCCCGCGTATTTTTAGATAATTATTGATGCCCTACAATTTTTATACTTACTACAGTGGACATAGGCTATAATATACCTATTATGTGTAAATTACAATGACTTGAATTTAAAAAAAAATCAATAACCCGAAGCCAGGGCGGGTTGCTAGTGACTGATAAAATGACTACAAAGGCACCTAATCGTGGGTACCGTACACACCTTTTACTTTCGACACTATACAGCTTCATCTATCAAAATTGTTTTTCCTACAAAACAAACTTAACCAGCGAGGTCACGCTCGAATACCAAGTTGTGATAATTTGACGGACAACAAAAATACACTCTACGACCTGTGAATAAAGTCTGTTTTAGTAAATATTTACTTATTAGTAGAGGCAACGTGTCCTCAATTTACGTAGAGCGCGTTCCCACAGATGTGTCGCACTCATACATACACGGTACGCTTTTTCTTTAAGAAGTTACTGAATCGTTTTATATGTTCATATGTCGATGTTGTGGTTGATTTATTATCAGTATACCTATTGAAAATAAAATTCCGGATCAACCGCTATCAATAAAGTTATTGTTGTGAGTTAAAATAGGTTAGGTATAGAACAGTCTGGGGCAAGACGGGGACACCGTGGTTCCCAAACCTGAGGGGGCCATCTCGAAACTGGAGATGGCCCAGGGTCAGTCGGGGTGCGAGGGATATGCTCTAATGGGCAACCTTACACCCTGGCGTTTTAAGACCTGAGACGGCGTGCGGTTTTAGTCGGTTCAAGCCCGACATAACCGCCCCCGCTGGCCGGAGGGGGGGTATCCGAAGGGATTTCCGCACGAAAAAAAAAAGTACGTCATATTGAATATTAAGTAAGTAATATTCCTAAATATCTGTAAATACCAACAGGATGCCAAACATCACGAACCAGCACTGTCGTGGACGAATATGCTCACAAAATAATACTATTATATTTTTCTTTTCGGACAATGGAAACACGCTTGATAGGTTGTAACAATCCCCTACGATGTTTTGCGTTAGGCGTGACGGCCACGCGCTCGAACTAAACTCGCGAATTTGCATTGTATAGGCAAATTTAAAAAAGAATATCGCGTTGTTATTGACAATATACCTATATAGTTGAAACAAATGATTTTAATAAATCGAGCTGAAAGAAGTTTCAGAAACAACACCGTACATTTTACATCTAAAGAAGATTTGAATTTCGAAGGCATTATATATTATTACTTATACTTGCAAATTAATAATTAAATACTTTTCGAGCTACGAAATATCTCAATTCATCAAAAAATCACTGATATTTTTAGTGCAAAATGGATAGTCATTGTTTATGACATAAAATATAATAATCGTGAAAGAACAAGTACATCGAGAGCGATCGTTTTATTAACTGTTCAAACTAGTATTTGTCATTCAATAGTACCTACTTAGTAATATTAAAAATGTTAACAGTATTTTAATCTAGTAAAATGTTAGGAACTAGTCATTGTGCGTAGTTCATGGTAGGGGCTAGCTAGCGATAACTGTTATGTTTCACTTCAACAAACGTCTCGATAACGCGCATACGTGCCAACGCTTTGTATTAGAACCTGAATATCAACTTACTCTCGGGGATGAGAGAACTACAGATGGCTATGAGGATTTAGCTCTATTACGTGGACGTAATCTATTTTTACATCAGAGTCGAAAGTAAAGATCTGAGCACGATGTTAGAAACAGACGGGAAAATAAAGTTATCTCTTCTCTCTAGATATAAATTCACTTATATAACACCTAATCCCTGGTAAATAAACTTTTTAAATAGTACACAACACGTACTTGAAGCCGATACAACTATTATTGTATACAAAGTTACCGCACGTCCAACCGCTTCCATGTCTACATACAAAATGGTTTTCAAACGTTCGAGCGTTCAATAAAGTTATTCTATCTCGCTTACACTGTTCGCAGGTCGTGGTGTGGAAACGAGGTAGCGAGTGTCTCGGTCACAGCCGCACTCACTGTTTATTTCCATGTCGATTCGAACGTTACGAACTTGATATAGTTGGTATAATCGCCATTTTGTTTTAAAACGTTGACGTGTTCGCAAGTGCGAAGGAAAATGTGAAAGTGGACTATAATTTTATTTAGTAAAACGTGTTAAATTGTTTTATGACGGTGACTCAAGATTTGCGGTTGCCTGTTTCTATCATAATATGGGTAATATAAAACGATTTCTATACTAGTAGTCTTCGTAGGTTGTTTGTAAGCGTTTCATACATTCATTTCATTACGAGCGACGGACGCGTGCAGACGTCAGTCGTGTGGAGGGTTGCCAATCTACAATATTCTAGTAGTTTATTAAAATATACTTCTTCTACTACTACTATATACTTCTGTTCGAAAGCCGATATGATCGCGATGGTTCTTATCTATAAATAAAGTTGTGTCGGGGCTTTTTAATTTTAATTATTAACTTATCTTTATATTGTTCATCAAAGTAGCCGTTATTAATCTCAAATAAATTATGTAGTGTAAGTAAAGTAAAAAAAGTAAAGTATTTCTTTCAAAATTTTACCGTAGAAACAGCTAGTTTTTCAGAGAATATTTAGTTAGATTAATCTACTAAATAATATATTAGAAATCAAATCAAGTAGGTACCTGGGTTACAATTCCAAATTTCGTATAGATAAATCTTTTTAGGGTGGGGAGTAATAATACATAATTTTAATCAGTTTTTTAAAAGTGAATCCCCATTTTGGGCTCTATTCCTAAACAGCATATTTTTTATAATAAAACACTAGTTATTTGAATTTTCATATAATCACCACTTATTTATTATTTTTAGATAGGTATGTTATTTTTAAATAGTCGCCTACTTATAATATTTAGGTAGTTACCTACATAACCAGGTACTTTAATTATTACAGCTTACGACTACAAGATTTGGACACGGCATTTTTTCTAATATTGTTAATAGTGACTCGTGTGTGTTTAGTTTAGCCGCGATCAACAAATAGTGACATTATAATTATTTAATCATAAATATAATGTAAAATGTAAATAAGGCCAATACATATTATACGAGGTTATATACAAAGCATTATCCGTAGGTATACTAACCTTAGGCTTAAATTGTAATTTATTTATAAGTATGATATTTCATGAAATTGTGTTCAGCACGCGGATTAAATACACGATCATTGTCTAAACAGTAGGACGAACGGAGTAGTGAAGTGTACTGGTATAATGTTATCAGAAAGGGAAGATTTTGGAGTTGCCAGTTTATAAACCAAAGCAACAAGTGGGGGAACTGGTTGAGTATTTATATTTGCGGCATACTACTTTAAATAATACGATAGATTGTTATTATAAAGATTTCATAACACTGATGAGATCGCAACCTTGTTTCTAATAGTAAATCATGTTACATGTAAATATAAATTTATAGTGAATAATATTAATAAAATCTTCTTAGTAAAAATTAAGGGGCGTTTTCTGTCGGTCCCATTATTGTATCACAGTTTTGCAACCACTTAAGGCGCTTTTATGTCCCTTGATTATATATATGTCGCCACCATCTGGTTAAATCAGGCAGTTTATTGTAAATCAGGCCGTTTATTAACGGCTTTTTTCCTTCTTCTTTTAAATCAATCAATTGTTCAACGTGATGGCTGAACGTCATGTAGTCATTTAGTTAAATTAAACTGACTGATAGATTATTTGGTTGTTTTTCTATCTCATGACTAAGTGAGCGATGTCGACGGATCCCCGCTTGGTCCTATTTCTTCGTGCGTTATCACAAGTAACCTAACACGGAGGCTTTTGTTTACCTAATCTACCTGTGTAGGGACGCTCTGTTTTGGTCACACCACTTCATTCAACACCATTCATCTCCACTCCAGTTCATTCCACTTTCGCTTTCGAATCGCTTGTCTGAGTCTTGTTCAGCCATCTTCAACGTGCTGAAATTTTAATACGCAAAGGCAAACGGGGAGTGTTTCCTGTTCAATTAACTATCGGCCTTGCCGTTTGAATGGATGCATTTATAGAACGGCCTAGGTGTCCTACATACTGGCTAATTTAACCAGTTGGCTGCGACATGTATATACATTATCATATAATGAATAAATATGAATATGTGTACATATTTCTTGTAATTTTTAAACATTTAGTACTTGTTTAGTATGACTGATTTTTATCACTAGTGATATTATACACCTCAAGGGGCAAACTAACATACAACCTGTATTGACACTTTGGGTCATTAAGTAAGGTCTATAAGAATTCATTCACTCACTCAAAATTCGAACGGAAAATCGTTTTTTGTCTTATATATACACAGCCATACAAATACCTAATTTCAGCCAAATCCGTTCAGCCTTTTGAGCGTGATTGAGAAACAAACATCTTCACAATCTTTCAAATTAATAACATTAGTAGGAGTACGAAATAGGACTTATTGCCACAGCGCGATATGTATATATATATATATATAAATATATATATATATATATATATATATATATATATATATATAGCTCAATTGTATAAAACACTTTAAACACTGATTGCGATTATTTGTATGTCCTTGGTATACGAAATATAGTATTATTATCATATATGAGCTGGGGGGCTGGCTTGACCAGGCGTCACGTGGGTGCCCGTTATTGCTGTGGAATTTCTAAAATTATCGAAAATATAAACCTTGTCCTAGCAATTATGAACACAACAAAAACATAATCATCCAAATCGGTCAAGCCATTCTCAAGATTTATTCTTAGCAACAAAGTTAGATATCTGTTTTTATTGATATAGATACTCCTATACTTTTGTTAGCTTAACTACCAAGAGTAAAAAATACGAATTATATCCTAACCAAATATTTTATGAAACGTAATATGAAATTCTCAGTATTATTCAGTGCATTTATAAAAGCAAGACTAACTCTTTTTTATTTGATAGATATTTTATATAAAAATACATTAAATATATTATATTTAAAATATTAGCTGCTGCCCGCGGCTCTGCATGCGATGATGTCGGTATGTCCTTTCCCAAGCTCTAGTCTATCAGCTCTGTACCAAAATTCCTCAAAATCGATTCGATCTACCGATCTACTGGTGGTAAAAATTTGATGACAAATTTGTCACGAAATTCGGCCGGGTGGGTACCACCATGTACGATTGCGAAAAACCCTCCATAGTAATCCAATTTCGGTTTGATTGCGTTCAGGGGTCAGCAAGGGCATAGCCGGGCAGGGGGATTGTGGTCGCAGCACTAATGGGAACCGGTGGGTGTCACGCGGTGCTGCGACGACAATCCTCTTCTGATGAGGCAGTCAAGCTGAGTGCCACCATTATTAACATGGTACGTGTATGTAATGGTGACCCTCGTTCCTGAAACTTTACCTTCAGCTTACCATCAGGCGAGGTGATGTCAAATTGACGTGTCCTAAGTATAAAAAAAAAAGATTTAGTAGTTCAGGCGTAAGAGCATTACAGAGTTTCGCATTTATAATATTAGCATGGGTAATACATATTTCGAACATTGTATTATGCGCACTTTAATTTGCAAGTAACGGCATGGAAAAATGGACTGTTGCAATGGCAACACTAATTACGAAACTTCAAAATCTTTAACTTCAAAGAAGACGTATCGAATACACTAATAAATTATACAAAAGAAAAACATAAAAGCAATGACTAGGCAGCATGGTCTCAGACCTTAGCCTGTTCCATGAACAAAAATATATAAATTAATATTTATACAAAGTTCAATGAAAAGAAAAAGTACCTATTAACACTCGATAATATACCTTAGGTAATCATAATATATTTTTTAATTGATGAACGCACGTCACAAATGAATGAAATATATGAAAATGTTATACATACAATTGTAGACTTGGAGCCAAACATTCTTGTAACGAGGCTAGGGAAACGAAACGTAGTAATAATTAAATACCTACTTTGTTTTGTGAAATGTAGGTACATAACAGTTCAAGAAGTTTTAATAACACTTGTATATTTTTCATGGGCAATGGCAGCTCTAGTACACCTTTAAAATAAGTTGTACATCAATGCGAGTTCAATTTCAACTTCCAACCACTTGATTGAAAAGCTTTAAGTACATAATACCGAACCAGCACTGGGTATAATAGTGAATGACTGATTAGAAATTTACTTAAAATAAAGTTATACTTGAACTTACTGTTTTGAGGGATGTTAAATTATTCATGTTTTAATTCAAGTACAGTTTTATATAGCATGTCAGGTGCTAATATACTAAATAAGTATGTCTATAATGGATAAAATGGCCCAAACATGCAGGGTAGATCATTTCAGTCACCAGAGGGAACTCATTGAAATAAACTTTATATATTCTGTTCATCGGAGGGACTGAAGTTGATATGTAACTAAGTCAAAGTAAGTTTTCTTATAAAACTGGTTCATAGCCCGTAGATATTTTCCTCAAAGACTACACTGACTTACTATAAGTTTAGTTAGTTAAAAAAAATAACAATTGAAGATAAATATAATTTCTATGTTACCTACTATTGTTCACAACCATTCATCATTATCGTGGTGTTGTTCCTGGTTGTATCCGAGGCTTTCACCTCAGAGCCCTACTTTCTCTTTCTCACCCTTTTGGTTTATACAGCTTTTTGGGAACATCTGCAGCCTGACAGTCCAACTCCAACAGGTAAATCTGCACCTTCATCGTTCATCATAAATAAATAAATATTCTATGACATTCAACACAGCGCTTTCTAGACCCAAAGTAAGCATAGTTTATGTGGTGTTATGGGTTCCAGAATGCAGATATACATACTTTTTTTTGTAAATAAATACATATAATACATAGAAACACCCAGACCAATGCAAATAGACATTCATGCATACAAATATTTGCACTGGGCGGGAATCGAACCTGCGCCCCTTGTCGTAGCAGTCGAATGCACTACCGCTACACCACAGAGGCCATCATCCTTCAATTATCAGGTGTGCCGGCTTGCAGGTGAGGTTGGCTCGGTCTCAAAGGTCTTTTGTGGAGCCCCATACACCCACTTGTTCACTACAACTATTAGATCGTTTTAATTTAAATAATAATGATTCCAATTCCCTTGTTCAATTCAATTCAATTTTTTTTATGGCTCCTGTGCCTTAAGCAGCAATTCCGCCAATGTCCCGTAGATAGAGCTATTAACGAAGGAGATAAAGTGGCTCAGGATTTGACCGGTTGGCTTGAGTATGGAGTTTCTTCGACCAGAATCTAAACAAAAGGACAACACAAATACTGTAGATACACATACAATGACAGCTAGAGGTGATTTATGGACACTTAAATATAATTATTTATAATTTTAGTTTATTAATATGTATATATTTCGCAATTATTCTAACTAAAGGAGTAAAAACCAGGGACAAATTCCCTTGTTACATAAACTTACGCAAGCAAGTATGACAGAATTCAAATATGTAACTCCATTCTTGTCACATCTTAGCTACAAAAAGATATTCAATTCTGTCAAACTTTGCTAAGTAGTTCAGTTTTTGTAACAGGAGTAATACCACCAATAAATAAATAAATATGCTGGTGAAAAAAAATTGATACTAAAGGGAATATTATTAATACTAATAATATTCTCTGACAAAACACAGCACTATCTAGATCCCAACTAAGCATAACTATCTATAATAATAAGCATAGCTATCATACTACCTAAATATGTTCAACAATATTCTAGAACTCAATACAAAATACATTTACATTACATTTGGCGGGCATTGAACTCGCGACCTCCGTCGACCGCTTTACTGCCACGCCACTGAGGTCGCAGCTGATAGCATTAGTCAAAAAAAAGCAACTAAATAAGCATTAGCACAAAAGATTCCGACGAGATGAGAACCTTTTCTCCTTTCTGGAAGTCAGTTAAAAAGATAATTACATTGGTATTCTAGTTACCTACTTGATTTTTGTAAATGAACTTGTTTTCTTGTTGCAAAAATACTTATTTCATTTTAAATTTAGGGCATATATTAATAATAATTATTAATATTAGGTCCTTAAATTGTAACATTTCAATGGACTAATTGACATGTATAGGTAGGGGCAACAATCTTGACAATGTACTCTAGATGTGCAGTTGCAAGTTTATAAGTCTTTTATGCGGTAAGCGCAAGCTGACAACGCACGAGTTAAAGGTGTTGCTAGTGTTAAATCGATTGATTCATGGGCGAGTCAGACTCGACCATGAAGGGTTCCGTAGCAACAAGTAAATTTTTTATATGTGAGTTGATTGAATGAAAGGTAAATTGCGGTTTACGATTTATGACATAATTTAAAAAAAACTACTTAATAGATCTCGTTCAAACCAATTTTCGGTGGAACTTTATTATGGTGATCTACATAACATAACATAACTTCACGCCTGTATCCCCGAAGGGGTAGGCAGAGGTGTATTACACACCCACGATTCGCCAGTTATGTTGAGGTCCCAATGTAATAGGGGGCGAGCCTATTGCCATCTACCGGGCACATTATTAAGAGAGCGATAATTATCATTTATTAATGCACACTTAACTACGAAAAGTTAGAGGTGTGTGCCCGGGCAACTGGGGGTCGAACTCGAGACCTCGTCTCAGCAGTCCGTTACGTATGCCACGTATATCATATATTTTTTTTTTAGTTTTATCATTCTCTTATTTTTGAAGTTGCACTCTCATTTTACCACTTTGGAAGTGTCTCTCGTGCATACTATTCAGTTTAGAAAAAACTGTGACTTATGAACGGACAGACAGACAGACATGACGAATCTATAAGGGTTCCGTTTTTAGCCATTTGGCTACGGAACCCTAAAAAACCTAATCCTGAAAATTATATTACCATTTATCGCCTATTGAACGTAGGAGGGGTGTTGAAGGTATAGATATAATTAATTATTTGTTCACAGAGAAAGTTCACGGATCTGGAACAGTACCTGCCAGAGGCAATAATACTGAACTGGAAAAGTTCAAGCGGCGGTTGATTCGGGCCGTGGCTCGTATGCTCATTCACGAGAAGAGAAATGAAGATGAGGTATGGGCGGGCCTGAAGAAAGAGACTGGTTGCGATTGCAAAGAACTCTGGTAAGTCGTGCAGGTATATCGGTGCTGTTTTTTTCTTAAATTATCCTACTGATGGACATGCGGTCTCCAGAAATAACAGCCAGGATCTACCTTGTTCTGGTGGGTGCTCCGTCTCTCCAGGGCATGTTTTTGGTATCGGTGACTTGGGGTGGTTTCAGTCGGTTTAGTACCAACAAGCACTTCCACGTGCCCTCAGGGAAAAGGTATTTGAGGATTTCTAAACCATAATAATCATCAGGATCCTGTTGTAAGATTTTTTTGTGCACTTAGAAAATTATTTTTATTACAACAATAGGCGAACACTATTTTAATCAATGGATATTGTTGTTGTAGGAACCGCATGTACGCTTTGACCGTAAAGAAGTTAGAACGGTTGTTGGAAGCCGAGGACCGCGTAAATCAGTTGCCAAAAGCAGCTCGTATGTCCATCACCGATTGGTTGATGTTTGACACGGTACTAGTGCATGAAGAATTCGACGTTATTGGCATGGTAAGTATAGAGATACTTATTAACAGGAAATATACAAAAATCAAGAGGAAGAGCTCTTATTTATATCTGGATAGTATGGAAACTATCCAGATATAAATACGCGTATGTCAGCGTCTTAGCTTAGTAGTTAAGGAGGCGGCCTTATGAATAAGAGGTCCCGGGTTCGATTCCTGACCATTACACTACCGACGTGAACCCACTCCTAACGCAAGCAAATAAACGTTTCGTTTACTAGTATGTAGGTACTCTTAAAAAAAACCGGTCAAGTGCAAGTCAGACTCGCAAACTGAGGGTTCTGTACAAAACTGGATTGAGGGGCGCACTTAACGTTGCTGTAGAGCTTCTAGTCTTGACCGATAGACATACAGATATTTTTTGTGATATAGGTAAATAAGTATTTACGGTTTTCGGATGCTTCCCTTGACTTTTTTTATCATGATGCCAGCTCAACGGGAAGTATATATAGGTTTTGATTCCCCTACGATTCTCTAAATATCTTTACATAATATAAAACAAAGTCGCTTTCCGGTGTCTGTTGACTGAGAACCTCTAAACGGGTAGTTTAGAGGTTCTCAGTCTCTAACGGATTTTGATGCGGTTTTCATCGTCAGATAGAGTGATTCAAGCGGAAGGTTAATATGAATAGTTTGATACTATTTTGTGATAATTTGTTGAAATATGACGATAATTGTTGTAAACGCCGAAAGACATAGAGGCGACTGATAGCTTCAATCGGATACGCTGCCTTTGAGACATAACTGCGATGGCATAAGATACCGGGTGGCAACGTTAAGTGTGTCCAGACGATTACTTAGTCAATTTTAAAAATATTACAAATCTTGAATCTGATATGAAAATCTGCATCTTTTAATCTGTGAAACATAATCTGTTATTTTGCGGTTCCCATTTATTTACTATGACAAGACTTGGTCAATAATCTGATAACTAGAAACGTAAAAAAATATAAAAATAAAAATTCAAATTACTTACTTAAAAGTTAAAAAAAAATTGTTAAAAATTTTGTACTTTTGCGACATTTACCTACTAGGTATGGCAAAAGTGCAAATTGCGACCATAATACTTTTTTCTTTTAACTCATTTCTATAATGTTATTTTATCGATTAAGCAAAACAGATTTCATATCAGCTAAGAGTTTTACAAATTTTTAAAATTGATGAAATAATCATCTGTATACACTTAACGTTTCCACCCTGTAGGTATATAACATGCCATACTCTTCGTACCTGGTTACGGAAGTTCAGTTACGAATGTGAATGAAAGGAAACTATTATAGCCAGCTCAGCTCTGCTATAGCTAAGCTTACTATAGCCATTTTAACTTCTAAACAAATAGTCACATTTGATGTAGTAATTGGAAAGCTATTTAGACGAATACACTAAATATGTTAGTCACTTTAAGCATTTCACACCACACAATTTTATTGAATATCTTCTGAAACAAAAAATTAAAGTGAGAATGAATGATGTAGTTTTTGATTCGGTATTTGTAGAAAATGATATCTCTCAGGGATCAGTTCTTAGTGTTTTATTATTCTTGTTGGCTATTAATGACGTCCTTTCATTCATGGAAAATCCTATAACAGGATTCTTGTTTGCTATGATTTAACAATACTATATATGATTTTAGATTGACATGGTCATTTACATTAAAATTAGAATTATAAACGGGATATTTACCATGTTTAGTATCTTTTTCGAGAATTCCCGAATTTTCGAGGATTCTCGAAAAAGATACTAAACATGGTAAATATCCCGTTTATAATTCTAATTTTAAAATAATGGGTACTGGTTAAACATTAGAACCCACCATAAAATTAATACAAAATACGCTAAATAACTTATAACAATGGTCTGCTCAATCTGGTCTCGAATTCTCAAAAATAAAAACGGAGTTCATAATATTTAAAAGAAAAGCAAAAAGAATAAAAATATTAAACTAATGCCAAATAAACACGTGATTAAATAAGTTACTAATATGAAATTATTAGGCTTGACATTTGGTAGGAAAATGACTTGGATCTCACATTTAAATAAGTTGGTTTAGTCCACTCTCGACCCCCAATAAATAATGTGTCCACTGGACCCCTAACTATAGTAATCCACTCTCGACCCCCAGGGGGTCGAGAGTGGATTTTATTTTCCAGTCAAGTTTTAGTTTCCTCTCGACCCCCATTAGTACAATTAGGATGATAAATCATTCATAAGTCTACCCCATCTTGACTGTTATTATATCGTAAAGGATAATTTTCTCTTTTTGGATGTAGAAACAGTTCTCCCTCGTGGTCCCATTAATGGGACAAAATCCTGGGACCACGAGAAAACAGCCATTTTGTCGATACCAAGTCATCTCACCAAATTCAGAGGCCTAATTTTGTGACACCTTATATATTATGATGCAGTGGTTGCGCTAAAGGACCCTGATTTTACATAAAAATGTAAAATCAGGACTTTACAAACAACGGAATAAAGCTGCTGGTGTAAAAAGAAGTTGCTATTCCGCCGCTAACCAAGTAGAAGTGCCTAAATTATTTGAGAACTTATTTGATTATAATTATAGATCTGCGAGAATATTGGCATTCGCAAGTAGTAAAGCAAGACAATTGATGTGCAGTGTTGACCATTTTTTTCATGGAACTTTTAAAGTTTGCCTCCGTCCTTTTTTACAACTATATTCGATTCATGGGGATATTGGGAGCTCAGAAGATAATACCAATATTGTACCCTTAGTTTATGTCCTCTTTGGAAGTAAAAAGCAAGCTACCTATAACCTATTATTCAGTCTAATGAAAAAAGTGTTAGCTGATTGGAAGCCAAAAAAAAAACTGTAGATTTTGAAAGTGGACCTATGTTAGCCTTAGATTTTTTTTCCTAAGATACAAATAAAAGGTTGCTTTTACCATTTTAACCGGGCTATTTGGAAAAAAGCCAAGGCTTTAAATTTAACTAAAAAAAACTACCCGGAAACACGTAGCTTTATGTACAGTTCTGGCGCACCTTCCTCAAGAAGAAATTGATAATGGATTTCTTTATATCATGGAAGACAGTCCAGATGAACAGTGTGTGAAAGAATTCTTTTTTTTTATATTTAGGACACGTCAATTTTACTTCACCTCGCCTGATAGTAAGCTGAAGGTAAAGTCTCAGGAAAGAAGATCCCTCTTTCTTGAGACTTTACCTTCAGCTTACCATCAGGCGAGGTGAAGTCAAATTGACGTGTCCTAAATATAAAAAAAGAATTAGAAAAGTTAAACACATATCACGCACTTATTAGACAAAAAATAGAAAAATGGCTGAAGCTGCAGAAATACCCTTGCTATTTTGGAGAAAAGACCTCGCGCTAACTGCTGCAAATATATCTACATTCTCAACCGGAAAGCCCTACTTTAAAATATTTTACTAAGTCAACAGCCTCAGATAGTGCATATTGTTTCCGCCCTAAAATACCACAACCCTTACGAATTCGAGTAGCTGAATACCTGAAAGAAGTAAACTGTACATTCCCCCCTTTCTTAACAAATAGGATATTATCAGAAGGATCATGAGTAGATCATAAATTTACAATAAATTTAGAGATAGGTAAAAACAAAAAAAAAATCGCCAGACTACATTTATAAAAATGCCTTTAATGAAATGCATTAAAATCGACGAAATTGTAAGGTATTCTATACAGATAGCTCAGTAATGAACGGGAGATTAGGGTGTGCTATTGTGTCGGATGACGTTGGCTATCAAACGCATATTAGGCTATTTGCCTACCTTTCGATCTTTAGTTGTGAAGCAATAGCCATTCTTAAAACTCTAGAGATAATTAAAACAAAATCTAAATCGGAAAAGTATTTAATCTACACAGATTCTAAATCGTGTTTTACTGCTTTATTAAACAGATGAAACATACATCCTCTTATTTTAAAGATCAAACAAACAGTGATTAACTTATTAAATGGAAGAAATGATGAAACGAACAAAATTAGCTCAACTGAATTTAAAAAATACATTAAACACAAAATAGTAGGTACCTTTGGGATACTTAGTTGGAAGGCAGAAGTCGAGTCTGTTTTTGACAGATCACCTACCTCATTTTCTTGTAGAAAGGACCAAATCACAATCACTAGATTACGCATTGGTACATACTAACTTATCACAGTTATCACATATCCACCTCATAACGAAAAACAATAAAAATAAATGTAAATGTGCACCATCTTGAAGAATGTGTAGCATATTCCAATGAAAAATTGCTTTGTAATGTAATATTTTAAGGGGTTACCTTAAAAGATTGCTTAAACCAAGATGGGTGTGCTCGAACCCTTAACTTTGTGAAAATGATTAATATATGTAATTTTTGTAAAGTATACCAAGTAGTCGCTAATTACCTATATAATATACTAGTGTTATGTGTAGCGCTCCGGTAAAATTAAATACAATTTTAACTTTCTTTCCGCCCTCCGGACACTCGAAAGTAAAAATTGGTCCGCCATCTTGGATTTTTTTAACTTTTTTTTTTCAAAAATTCAAAATCAGAACCCACGGTTTACTCGAAAATGACACTTATGTCGCCATGACATTAAAGATTGCGGATGAAAAGCCACTATGTTGGCCGCCATCTTGAATTTTTTGACATTTCGGATTTTTGAAAGAGTCCAGCGTGCTCTTTTAAAATCTATGTTTTTTATACCATATCGCTTCCCCACTGATGAACATTATAAAGTGACAAAAATACTAACGGTGAGAAAGTTATATATTCTGAATTCTATTATAAGACTACATAAAACAACAAAATATGACGTGAATATTTTATCTAGGAGACGGTGTACTGTAAGAAAGAGAGTTAGAATTGCATTTGCGGGACGCCAATATCTCGCCCAAGCTTCTTTTCTGTATGACACGGTGAATAAAATACTGTCCATCTGTGAACAAACCTATTTTGACTGTAAAAAATCACTCACACTATGGCTGCTGAGTCTTGACTTTGTGGAAACGGAAGCAAGTCTTCATCCGTTGACATAAAATTTGATAATGTAGTGCTGCTATTTTTTAATGTAACCTTATAATGAAATAATACTTGTACATATATGTGAACGTGACCAACTCAACTCTTTTATTCAATGTTCTCAAATGGAGCCAACACATACACGATACATGCACGCACACTTCAGACATAAATACACAAACACACTCATACAAACATTTAGACATCATGAGCGCATCAAACACACTAACTCAATTTCTATATTCTATTGTATTCATAATATTCTAATATAATTTAAACGAAATAATATTTTGCATATCAGTTAAAATAGACCAATAGTTCAAAGAACTACTACTATTTTATGATGTATCGGATATGAGAAGAGGAGGTCTTCTGACACAGATATCTTTTTACTTAAAAGAAGTCCTCAACAAATATATTTTATGTAAATGTTTATTGGTGAAGAAATAAATATTATTATTATTTCCATACTCAGCTCACCCGTGTCTACACTTTTCCCGTACATCATCTATTCCCCCCATTACTCCTTCTAGGAGAACAATTGTGTCAGTGAGTGAGTGAGTGGTAATCGAGCTATATATAATATAGTTCCCAACTTGCAGTCTCTTCAATATTCTCCATATATTTTGTATGGAAAAATAAATTCCGCCATCTTGAATTTTGTTTCTGTTCATTGAGTAGACCTTCAGGTCCGGATCACCTTTTGCTAAGAAACCACTCTTCTATCTTTTATACTCTCCGAGATAGACACCGACGAAATTTGTATGGCGGCCATCTTTTTTTCTCCATTTTGAATTTTTTTCATCTCCCTGCCAATTGGATGCGGTTCCAAGTATTTTTTGCTTGAGCAGCCCTCACCTATGTTTAATACCCTGGCCGTGTTCCTCACCCATCTTCCAAACCCTCGATCATCATCTATCTACATATTTCTGACTAAGAGTTATTCCACAAAAACATTTTAAAAAGAAACCATAAATCAGTCTTGCATAGTTCAAAACTTGTAGTCTATTCAATATTCGCCATACATTTTCTATAGAAAAAAATAAATTCCGCCATCTTGAATTTTTTTTCTATTCATCGAGTAGACCTTTGGAGTATCGAGTATACTCTCCGAGATGGACACCGACGAAATTTGTATGGCGGCCATTTTTTTTTCGCCATTTTGAATTTTTTTTCAGGTCACTAGCAATTGAATGACGTTTCGAGTGACATTTCCTCAAGCACCCCCAACCTATCTTCAATACCTTAAGCGTGTTCTTCACCCGTCTCCGAAATCCTCAATCATCAGCTCTCTCCATATTTTTCCTCGGAATGAATTTTTATCCTCTATACGAAACCATCAGTGAAAAAAAAAATTTTCATACAAAATTGTTCAGGAGAGGTGGTCAATGAGTGAGTGAGTGAGTGAGTCAGTCAGTGAATCAGCACGAGCAGCTATATATATATATATTAAATGAATCAGCACGAGCAGCTATATATATATATATATATTAATACCTACCTATGTGGTACAGCGATCGTAAATAAATAAATAAAAAAATAATAAGAAAAGGTTTGCGCCTAGCGGAATTCTACCTCAACGAGAAGTACCCTGAAATTTAGTGAAATGTGCTACTGTTTGTTGTACCTTTTGATTGCATTGACCTAGAAGTTTGAATTTTCACAGCTTCAAGGCGTTACAGACTTAAGTATTTGGTATGAATTTCAACTTGATGTCTCTACGCGTTCGTGAGAAAAAGGTCTTGATAGTGCCAAGGGCAATTGGGTGAAATTTGCTTCATAAACGGTTGTACCTTTTTTTTTTTTTTTGCGGAAATCCCATCTTTTAATCGTATTGACCTAGAAGGTTGATTTTTTCACAGTTTCAAGGCGTTACAGACCTGAGTATTTGGTATGAATTTCAACTTCATGACTCTTCGCGTTCTTGAGAAAAAGGTTTTAACTGGCAGACAGGCAACGAAGTTATCCTAGAAGAGTTCCTTTTTCTTCTTTTTGCGTCTGTAGACCCGAGACGGCGTGCGGTTTTAGTCGGTTCAAGCCCGACATAACCGCCCCCGCTGACCGGCGGGGGGGGGGGGTATCCGAAGGGATTTCTGCACGAAAAAAAAGGTACGGAACCCTAAAAAAGTTATTGTCACCAAATTCACACTGTCATTAAACCCTTCATACAAGCTTGTTATGGTATAAGTAGAGCCATAATTGTAGTGTACCTAGGAGTTAGATACGATTTGTAAGGCAGTGATTAAATAGTCTAAGTATCACGATATGCGCGATCCTGTCAATATAATGATATTATTGATGCATGACTTGGCCAGGTTATCCAGCTCGGTAGAAACAACTTCGAGAAAGAAGTGATCAAAAGGATCCAACTAGGTTGGGCAGCATTTGGCAAACTACGTAGGGTTTCTCCTCCCCTTTACCGCAATGCCTAAAAACAAAGGTGTTAGACCAGTGCGTACTACCTGTCATGACTTATGGTGCCGAAACGTGGACATTATCAGTGAGGCTAGTCCACGACTTAAAAGTCGCGCAGCGGGCTATGGAGCGAGTACATGTGGAAACAAAGCTTCACCCCATCGGTGCCGATGATGGGGTGGGCGTGTCGGAATCGAACCGACTAAATCCACACGGTGTCCATTGCCGGGCACCCCGGGTAAGCCCTCGAAAGGCATTTACGGACTGAATTTAGACAGTACAATACTTCGACATGTAGCGAACTTCGAAAACACATAGATCGACAAGTCATTGCTTCGACAGACAATTATTAGACAACACACACTTCGACAGACAATACTTAGACAAGACACATCTTCGAATGACCACTAGTTTGACAGATTTTTTTAACATTCTCCCAAAACCGTTGTCATATCCATAGTACAAGTTTAGCTTGTTTTAGAACCAGTTGGTGCAGTATATTCAATATAGCTTCTGGGTTAGGTTAGGTTAGAACTGTGACCACAACAGAGGAAGCACCGCAGCCACATTATTTTGGGAGACTGTTAAAAAAATCTGTTAAACTAGGTGTGTGTTGTCTAATAATTATCTGTCGAAGCAATGACTTGTCGATCTATGTGTTTTCGAAGTTCGCTACATGTCGAAGTATTGTACTGTCTACATTCAGTCCGTAAGTCCTCGAAAGGATAATTCCAGGGCTACCGGCGGACTTTGGCCGCCACTGCGGCCTCGCCTGGTGGGGTCGGGTTTTATCCCGCGTCGGTGAGTAGGCAGGCGTGTGTAGGACACACACGACACGTCTCCGCCACGGCGTGCTTCTGTAAAAACGGCGAGTCGGCCAACTGCCGTCCTCAGGCCCCGATCATGGAGGTCGGTAGTCCCGGGCGTAGACGAGTTTGCGCGACCTCGCCGCAGACTGCGGAACTCGGGGGCAGGGTTCTCTCCCGCTCCCTCTCCGCCTTCTACCACGCCCAGAACCGCAACGAGATCCCGGCGTTGACTCGCCCACACAGGGCATTCCACCAACGTGTGGAGCGCCGTGTCTTGGCCAGGATCCTCGCAGTGCTGGCACTGCGGCGTTTTCTCCCGGTGGATGCGCCATAGATACTTACCGAAGCACCCGTGTCCGGTAAATATCTGGCACATTCGACCACTCCTTCATGATCGGCCTCACCGCTGTAATGGTGGATTTCCCCCACCTTGGATGCTCAAGTCGCACCCGCCATATCTCCATGAGTTTCCGGCGGAGCTGGGACCGCTGAGCCCTGCTCCAGCGCCTCCTTGCGCCAGTGGTACAATAGCGCAAGGGCTCTCGCTTCCAGGTCCCATGGAGGGGTCTCGGCTAGGAGACATGCCACCACGACGGAGATCGTGCGATACCACCTGATGACTCTGACGGCCATCGCTTTTAACGGGCTGTTTAGAACAGCCGAGTTGCGGGCCGCCAGAGTCTCCGCCCATACGAGGGCCCCGTACAGGGCCATGCTTTGCACGATCCCCAGGTACAGTCTCCTAGTCGGGGCTTTGGGTCCCTTAACGTTGGGCATCAGCCGCGATAGCGCGGCCGCAGCCCCCCTCAGTTTCGGGACCAGACTTCGGAGATGAGGTCCGAAGTCCCATCGGCTATCGAGTACGAGCCCAAGGTACTTCATCGTGGGCTCGATGCCGATGCTTACGCCCCCTACGGTTATGCTGGTTCCCGCAGGTGGCCCCCTCCGAGGCCCGTGAAAACACATAACCTCGGATTTCTGGAGAGCCACCTCGAGTCCCAGCCGCCGTATTCGACCCACGACTTGAGCAACCCCTGCCGTGGCCTTTAGTGCCGCGCTTCGGTACGTTGCTCCCCGCGCCATAACGAGGGTGTCGTCAGCATAACAAATTATGCTGACACCCTCGAGCAACGGACCACGCAGCACCCAGTCGTATCCGATGTTCCACAGGAGTGGCCCTAGGACCGAACCCTGTGTAACACCGCACGACACTTCTCGCCGCCCTGGCCCTAGCCAGCTCGGGTAAACTATGGCTCTCTCGGATAGATACCTATCCGAGGCGGAGGTACCTACCTCGACAATGCGGCGGAGGTAAGGAGACACTACGTGATAAGCAAGAGCCTCCCTAACGCAGCTACAGGGTAGGGTGTTGAAGGCGTTGGCGATGTCGAGAGACACCGCCCCTACCACCCCACCCCGCGAGACTACTTCCTCCGCCAGGCGCCTAACGCGCATGATCGCTTCCACGGTGGAGCACCCCCGGCGGAAACCGAACTGGTTGTCCGCCAGATCTGGCCCCACGTTCGTGACATGCTCGCCGAGGTGCTCTGCAATAATCCGCTCAAAGAGCTTGCACACCTCGTCGAGCAATACGATTGGCCGGTAACCGGATGGCTGATCCGCCGGATGCCCCGCCTTCCGGATAAGGGCCAGTTTCCCCGTCTTCCACGCCTTTGGAAACTGGCCTCTTTCGAGGCATGCGCTAAAGAGCGCCATCAGTCGAAGCCCTAGTTCCTCAAGGGCCAGGACCCATGCTCGGCCGGAGGGGCAGTGCATTTCCGAGCTTTAAGCCGGAGCACTGCTACCCCTAGTTCACTCTCCCTGACTTCGGGAACATCGCTCTCGCTACTATCTATGTCAGGCGCCTGAGGCGGAGCTAAACGCGGAGGAACATGCTCCTCCGCTCTCGCTGGGAAGCGAGCTATGCTTGGAGTTTCTTTGAAGGATAAAATTCAAAATGAGGTCATCCGACAAAGAACTAAAGTTCCCGAGATAGCTCGCAGAATAAGCAAGCTGAAGTGGCAATGGGCTGGGCACATCTGCCGAAGAACCGATGGCCGATGGAGCAAACGAGTCCTAGAGTGGAGATCACGAATCGGTAATCGGAAGGTAGGACTTTCCCAAGCAAGATGGACGGACGACCTGAAAAAGGTAACTGGGATAGACTGGATGCTCAAGGCGCAGGATCGGGTGCTATGGCGTACAATGGGAGAGTCCTATATCCAGCAGTGGACAACAATAAGCGAATTGATTGAGTGATTGGTTGCCGTGCAAATGCAATTATCGGGATATTTATTGACTGTTTAATCCCAGCCTAAGCGGCTCACACAGAGTTTAGTAGGTAGGTCTATGGTTATGATTTATAAGATGTAAAACTCTTTTATGTCCCTTTTTTCAGAGTGAAACAGTGATGGAAGACAGAAAGGTCTTAGTGGATCTATTCGAACTGGTGGAGGAGCATAAAATAGAGTTTTTGGCTGGTAACAAACTGACCGAAGCCTGGTTGAGACTTACGATGAGTTATAACAAGCAGTAAGTTCTATTTTGTCATGTAACTGCTTATGCCTTATATGTATATAGAGACCGGTATGTTCGTGACAATGTGCTCTAGTTGCACAGAACGCGTTTTTAGGTCTCTTTGGTAAGCGGGCGGAGCGCAACGGCAGAGGCGCGCCGATCAACTGATAATATTAAACTATAAATCTTAAGGCTTTCACGGCCGGCGTTGCATTTAGAATATACTGCTTCCGGGCTGTTTGGCCGTGGTCCATCGGAAACTTGTATTCCAGACGTTTCGTCGATCACTGCGGTCGACATCTTCAGTGGTACAGGTCGGTACGCCGTCGAGTGCGGAGAACCTTCCTCGGCGGCGACTTCCCTGCGACTGATGTAGAGGCCCAAGTCACTGGCGTATTTATAGGCGCAGTTGGAGGGGGCAAACGACGTGATCGATCCTGATTGGTTGAGAGCTGCGGAACCGATGCGCTCGATCCTGATTGGTCGAAGCTAAGCAAGGGGGTGTGGCCTCTCGATACCGGGGATGGTGTTGGCTTCGTCATGATTGAATTGTGATGACGCGCGGCTCTCAGTGCTGGGTACCAATCTTTTTGGAGATGAAAACCTTAGTTTTTTCTATTAAAATTGTTGGGATGTTTGAATATTTCGATGGCTTCTCGACATAGCCGTGGGAAGAAATGTGAAGTGGTGGCTAGAACCTTCGTGTTCTGAAAATTGATGGTATGATTACCATCCTCCTGGGTGTGTTCTGCAACCGCTGACTTGCCTAAGTGGCTGAGGCGGTAATTTCGTTCATGTTCTGAACGGCGGGTCTTGATGCTTCTTTGAGTAGTGCCCACGTATACCGAGCCACATGAGCAGGGGATTCGGTAAACTCCAGCTGAAGATAGTGGGTCACGAGGGTCCTTGACCGAACGGTGAAGATCACGTAACTGCGTCGTGGGCTTGAAAATAGGCTTGATGTTGTAAGCTTCTAGCAGTCTCCCTATACGATCCGTTGTACCATGAATGTATGGCAAAAAGGCCTTCCCTAGAGGGGCAGGTTTCTCCTCATCCTGGTCCGTTAGAGAAGATTTCCTCGGATAAAGAGCTCTCCGTATCTCCTGGGCAGAGAATCCATTGGCTTGGATCTCCGAGAACGTATTCACAGTACAAGGCGGACCCTGGCGCTACTCAGTCAGGATCTTCTGAGAGTTCACCTTCAAGTCGCCCACAAGCTTTCACCTAATGATTGGGTCCGCGGGGGGAAAACTGACTTTTAACACCATGGCCTGGGAAAGTGAGCAGGCTTCTACACGACAGAAGAGGAAATTTGACAAGCTCCCAAGAAAACAAGAGTCTGGTCCAAGTCTGGATAAACGCCACCTAGTAGTGAACCTGTCAGACCACCAACTGTCTGAAGAGGAGAGGTCAGTATTGAGCAAAGGGACAATTTTGCCATTACCCCTAGATCAGTTCCGGTGGAAGATATCATCGCCAACGTTGAAGCAAGCCTGCGCAAGCTTCCCGAGGAACTGGCTGCGAGGGTCCGCCAAGAGTCCTCCAGAATTCTACAGCAAGCCAAGCCACCGAGGAGCAATATCACGGAGAAAGAGCAGAAAGCCTTAAAGAACCTAAGGGGCTAATAAGGATATTGTTATCCTAAAAGCTGACAAGGGTAATGCCACAGCTGTTGTCAATACCAAGGATTATGAGACCAAGATCAAAGATCTTCTCGACCCGGCCACCTACAAGGAGATTCCAAAGGACCCAACGGCAAGAATCTTGAGACAGGTAAACAACCTGATCAAGGGTTCGTCTATTCCAGAAGAAACGCAGCGTATTATCAAGAAGTCTGAAGCTCTTCCACCTAGGCTGTATGGGTTACCAAAGATCCATAACCCTTCAGTACCGTTGAGGCCCATTGTGAGCGCTATCGGTTCACCCACTCATCCAGTCTCTAAGTATCTCACCGGACTGCTTTAACAACATGTCGGATCGTCCTCGTCATACACCAAGGACTCTCGCCACTTCGTGGAAAAACTGAGATGTTCCGTTGGCTTCTACCAACTATAGGTCAAATACCTTCTCTATAAGAAGTGCAAGTAGTTTTAATAAACTACCACGGCACCTTGATATTGATTTGTTCAGTACTAGTGTAGCGACAGTTAGGCGTCTCTTAGCCAACTCATATTTCGACAGCAAAGGCACCGACCGTTTGGTAAGGATTACGCAATTAAATTAAATTAATTAACATTCTTACTGGTTATTGTTTTGCTTCTTTACTTGGTAATTTACCGATATTCTTTTTGTTTTTTTACCTATATGTGGAGGCTTGTAAATAGCAATTTGGTAATATTTATTGCTTGAAATTAAGTTGTTAATTAGCCGGTAAGCCTTAAAATAAAATAAATAAAAAATAAATAAATAAATAAAATAAAACCCCGTAATCCACATATTTGAGATTATCATTTACTAAAGAAAATAGTGATGTTATAATGGAAGAAGAAAGTAGAGTAACTCAGTCCATAAATAACCTAGAATCCTGTGTAGTTAAATTACAAGAACCTTGCAAAGTTGTCACTGCTTCGTATGAAATGATTTTTACTATGATTGACGGTGCTGTTTGTCACAAACTGAGTGGCGTTAGTTCCATACATGCTATATATGTGGAGCTACTCCAAAAATGATGAATTCACCATCATCGGTCTCCGATAAAATTCCTAACACAGAAAGGTATAAATACGGTTTATCCACACTGCATAATTGGATAAGGTCTTTTGAAATCTTGCTTTACGTTGCGTATAGATTACCTCTTAAGTGCTGGCAAGTTCGAGGTGAAGCACAAAAGACAATATTTAATGATAACAAGCACAGAATCCAGAATATTAAGCGAAAGATGGGTCTTATAGTTGATAAGCCGAAACCTGGCTTTGGAACTACAAACGATGGCAACACTGCTAGGACGTTTTTCAAAAATAGTGCAGTGTCTAGTGAAATAACCGGCATTGATCAGAGTCTAATCGAATCGAATTTTATACCATCGACAGAGTGATTTCTAGTGGATTAAAAATTAATATGGATAAATTCAGAGGACTTTTAAAGGAGACGAATGGTTTGTATTTAAGTTTATACTCGTGGTACAATATACCAACATCTATACATAAGGTACTTATACATTCGCCTGAACTGATCGAGTCATTTACTTTGCCGATTGGTCAGCTCTCAGAAGATGCTCTAGAAGGAAGGCATAAAGATGCACGAAATTACAGAGAATCGCATACTCGCAAAACATCTAGATCACATACTAACAAAGATTTAATAACCATCTTGTTGTTAACATCTGATCCATTGATTTCAACAATAAGATCTAGAAATAAACAAAAAAAGATATAGTAGACCCCATTTTAAATGAATATTTTAACCTGGAGTAAATGATTGTGATTAAAATCTATTATTTATTATTTACTTGTGTTTACGTACCCACTTTGTACATAAACCAACACATAAAATATCGTACACCGAAAATCCGATTTATGATAAAACGTTCTATGGAGTCGCGACACTGGGCTATGTCGAGAAGCCATCGAAATATTCAAACATTCCAACAATTTTAATAGAAAAAACTAAGGTTTTCATCTCCAAAAAGATTGGTACCTAGCACTGAGAGCCGCGCGTCATCACAATTCAAACATGACGAAGCCAACACCATCCCCGGTATCGGGAGGCCACACCCCCTTGCTTAACCTCGACCAATCAGGATCGAGCGCATCGGTTCCGCAGCTCTCAACCCATCCCTTATCTTATCCCCTCCAACTGCGCCTATAAATACGCCAGTGACTCGGGCCTCTACGTCAGTCGCAGCGAAGTCGCCGCAGAAGAAGGTTCTCCGCACTCGACGGCGTCCCGACCTACACCACTGAAGATGTCGACCGCAGTGATCGACGAAACGTCTGGAATACAAGTTTTCGATGGACCACGGCCAAACAGCCCGGAAGCAGTATATTCTACAAATATTAAACCAATCACGGGCTCAAAGGTCTCGCGTCATTGGTTGATCAATCCTTTTATTGGTTTCCTGGTTGGCGAGTTAATGCACATGGCGAACTTTTAACGTTTGTTCACGAAGTTGGCCGCTAACTATACTACTAGACTGGCTGTATCTACGGTACAAAAAATTGGTATCGATTTAAGGTGACAACTTGTTTGTAGCTGTCATACAGATTACATTACAAAAAGGCGCTATGTCTATACGACTCCATATTTAATATTTCAATTTATATTTACACAAACGAAACGACTATGAAAATTTAAATTATATTTATTATTTCAGGGAGCGTCAATGTACTCCAATGCTGTTACAACGTCGCTGGTATCAATTGAAGTTGGCTACCAGGGCACGATTCTACAAGTTCTGGTCTATGTACAAAGGTGTGGCCAGAAGACGACATTTAGGTGAAGCTTATAAACCGACTCCATTACAGGCGACGATTGCTATGCGGTTCGTATCTTCATACATATTCATATTTGTTCCTTATGTATGATCAGAGTTCTTACCATGACGTGTTGAAGCGTTCGTGTAAGGGTATATAGCTCCAACCCTCTTATTCTCCCGGAACACGAAAGTTATAACAAGTCATGGTAAACCCTCTGCACACTATTAAGCTGCCTACAGTATACGGCTTTGGAATAGGCACGTCAGGAAGATGACACGTCCGGCCAATATCGGCTTGGGGGCCCGTTGCTTATTGTCTCTTTGTACAAATACTCACTTTGTATAGTTGCAATTAATATTTAATATAAGAGTGTTAATACCTACGTACTTAATATTATTTAAATATTTTTATTAGGTACAAGCCTTTGGTGGTTAAGCCTTTCATGGTTTGGGAAGAATTAATAAGGCATTGTCTAGTGATACTACCGGAACAATTTGTAAGTGTATTTTTTATTTGTGATAATATGTCATCAAAACTGGATAAAAATAAGAATCTTCCATTTGAAATGTCATAAGCGAAATAAATTGCTTATTCAATTGTTTCAGGAATGCAAAGGTAACAATTTCCAGACAAATAAAGCATCCAAGGGTGAAGGTGAGTTAAATTATTTCTTCTTTTTTTTTTTCAAGAATACCCTATTGCAAACAACTGAAAGACTCTGTTATTTCAGTCAGTTTTTTTTTTAATTATTGCCGACTGTGACAGTCATTAATGTTACTCTAATAAATTACTTCTTTCACTGCGTACCTTTTTTTTTCGTACGGAAATCCCTTCGGGTACCTCCCCGCCGGCCAGCGGGGGCGGTTATGTCGGGCTTGAACCGACTAAAACCGCACGGCGTCTCGGGTCTTAAAACACCGGGGTGTAAGGTTGTCCCTAGAGCATATCCGTCGCACCCCGACTGACCCTGGGCCATCTCCGGTTTCGAGATGGCTCCCTCGGGTTTGGGAACCATGGTGTCCTCGTCTTGCCCCGGTTTGGGGGAGGGGCACTAGTCGCCCCACCGTCCCGGCCTGCTTCTGCTGGGGTGACAGGTGGCCTCACCTGCCTCCCCCAGGCCTGCGCTCATGGAGGACGGAGGTCGTTAAGCGACTTCCGGCGCCTGAGTCGCCTTCGACGCGCGTCGAGCATCTTGCGGGCTCGGCGGGCGGGGGGAAACCTAAATCTCTCCCGGGCGCGCTCGCGCTCCGCACCATTGCCGCAATCATGCTGCCGAGCGAGAGGACTCCCACCCCGATAGCTGCCACGACATCACGCCTCGGCGCCTCCCACGCCGGGCAGTCCGCCAGCGTGTGCAGCCCTGAGTCCTCGCTCGCGTCACTGTGATGACACTCAGACGTTGGCTCCTTCCTGATCCGATGCAGGTGGTCCCCGAAGCTCCCGTTACCAGAGATTACCTGCTTCAGTTTCAGTGCGTACCTACTTGTGATAATTATTATCATAAAATCAGAAAATCTGTTTCCTATTCATTCCAGATATGGTTCCAGATGTCATGTGTGTGGAACCTGTCGTCGAAACCATTGATTTAGATAGTGATTCTGATTTGGAACTAGAATACAGAAAACCTATAAACAATGATGATCCGGCAACAATCACTATTAAAAAAGAACCGGTAGATGACATAGATATTGATGAAAATACTCCTTATGAAAACCGACAAGAAAGAATGCTTCATTTTGCTGAAGCGGCCATGGAGGCAACAGCCATGGAGCTCGATGAAATTGAACTTGCTGATGACTCAGTGCACATTCAATCTCCTAATGCCAAAGTAGACAGTGAAAGCCTTCCAAACGAGCAAAGCAATAAAGAAATAATTTTAGATAACCTTAATCGAAACCAAGACAATATCATCCACTTAAACGAAGTTAATCCTATTGTTGAAGACACTTTATGTGTTATTGAAGACGAAAACAACGCTATTCCTCCAATATCTGAGAATCATATTAATGTAATAAACGATGGAAATGATGTAAACTCAGTAAGTGGAACTACGGCTCCTTCACTTGATAATGAAATTAAATCTCTTCTTGTGTCCGATACTATAGTAAAAGAAGTCCACGTGGTTGAAGATGAAGGAACAGAAGATAATGACATTGAAATGCAAATGGAACCAGAACCAGTATTACCACAGATCACTAGTGTTTTTGGTGGTGTTGATATCTCAAATGAAACTCTATCAAAAATTAGCCTTTTAACTGCACAAATAACCAACAGTGCAATTAAAGATAAACCTGAAAATACATTAGAACTACAAATAGCCTTTGCTACATCCATAGCACTCAACAGCGATTCCTCAGATGCCTTGAACAACGATGTATTAGTACCTGATGACACTCTTGATGATAAACCTAATTCCGAAGTTGATGCGAAAGTCACTAAAAACACTTGGTTCGGTGAATTGTCTAACGATATTGACTTCGCTGATGACGGTATTCAACTCGTAGATGATGATGATGAATCTGCATATCATATATGTAAGTATCTATGGTCTCAGTGTCTCGGCCCTTAGGTGCTTTCTTTTGTAGTAAGGCGTAAGTTTTTTATCCTTATTTTGATATTTGATAATGACATCCGAACGCCGAAAACTTGCCTCTTAGAGCATTGTCCGCTCGCCTAATCCTCAACACCGAGAGAGTGCGCAAGTTTTCTTAAACCATTCAGTAATAATAACAATAATATAAACCAATTAAAAAGGATAGGAGGATTAGACGAGGAAAATCCGTTCAGTAATTTTTGCGTCCATCACGAACAAACAGACAAGAAATTCAAAAAAAATATGTTGGTTTTCAGAATCGTTCATTTAACATAACCTAAGTATTTGTATTTAAATAGTGACTCGTCTTTTGGTTCAATCAATTCACTAAACTTAACTTCATATTATTAATGAATGTAATGTTTGGATTGCACCAAAAGTCTAGTGTAACTAAATTTACTTAATATCGATAACCGGAAATTTTTGTTCAATTTATTTACAGCTGAAATCAAAACTGAAATAAAATGTGATATAGACGAAGAAGACATAAGTATAACGGAAAAAGTGGAAGATGTACCGAAAGTTGATGAAAAACTGCTTATGGTTCCAACAGTAATATTGGTAAAATTAGATGATATGAATATATTGCCCTTACATTTATTAAAGCACATTGATAGTAAAAACTTAATAGATATTATTGCATTCAAGAATAATCCGATTAAAAAATCAGTTTTACTAGCAGCAACAAATAAAGAAGTAGATATATCAGTACCTATAAAAGAAGAAGTGGATGCGTCAGTACCTATAAATACAGTAAATTGCCCGTCAATCAGAATACAATTTGAAGATGATGAATCAGAATCTAATGATGAAGATATTATAGATGAATCTAAAAGAGTAAAACTATCAAGCATATTACTTCAGAAACCGCGTAGTCGTTCATACAATCCTATAAATTTATGTAAAAATCCAGACTTCAATACAAGACTCAAAAAATTAAATGTAGGTTTCTTCAGTTCAGCTCGTAATCGACTATTGTTAAAAGCTTGCAAACCACTAAGCATAGACGTAAACAAAGCCTTTGAAAATAAACTTGTGAACGGAATAATGTATTTGAAAATGAGTAATAATGATGACTTACATTTAGAGACAGACCCTGAAGTCAACAGTCAAAACGTTTCTGTACTACCATCAGCTATGGCTGTACAAAGTCTTATAGATAACACCGAAGGTGATATTCCACCAGCTTCATACAGTTCAATTACGTTAAAACCTGATAAAGTAGTTCCTTCAAAGTGTGAGAGAAATAAAATTATAAATTTGCCAGATATATCTGAGATTCGAAGAATCAATCAAAACCTCCTAACAGCGGAAGTTACGCCTCTACGATTGAAGAGCTGTCATACCCAAGTACCTGTGACGCTTGTCAAAACTACAAATATTGATCAAAGCGTGTATAGTAATAAATATGGTAAAGCTATTGCAGGTCCGGCTAGTAGAACAAAGTTAATGCATTCACAAATAGTCGATATTACTAAAGCAGATAACACTAATAAAGATGCCTCACATGCGAAAAATACACTAGGAAATAAAGATAGCTTGAAATCAATTAACAAGGGTATTCCGTGGAGACCGAGGAACAAACCAGAATTACCATGGTTTAGTAATAAAAACAGTATTTATTCAGAGGACACACTATTAGCTTTAGATACTCTAAATAAAATGTTATTTCTATTAACCGAAACAGATACGACCCCATCTGATAATAGTGGTAGCAGTAAGGGTTGTAGTAGTAGTAAGAGTAGTAAAAAAAAGAAGGGACGTCCTTCGCTCAAAGAATCGACACTTAAAGGCGATGACAATGATGATGTGCAAGTTGTGAGTGAAACTAAACTCGATATTGCAGATGCTAAACTGTGTCGAAAACCTAAAATTAATCTAACCAACCCGTGTAGTAAGAACTCGAAATTTGTCACCTGTTGTTGGGCTCGTGAAAGAATATGCCAGCATATATTTACAAAGAAGAAAATATCGAAGCACAATTGCCCATTTCCGTTATGTTTATGTTGCTGTAGGACCGCTCTAATACAGTTCATGAAGAAAACAGCAAAGGACAATAAAAATAAAAAAACGACTGAGGCACCAGCGTTAGATGATTCCGCAGCTGAATTAACTAAAGTCAGTACCGCAGATGTTACTGTTGCTATAGAAAATAAAGATGCCTCTGCGGATATGGTAGAAATTATTCCAATTGATGAGAAAATAGCTCAAGTTTCTGCTTCTGACTGTGTGTCTAATACAGAAATCAAAGGGGATACAATTTCTACCAATGAAGCTGCAGTTAATACAGATACTGAAATTTGTACAAGTGAAACTATAATTAATATAGATCCTGAAATTTCTACCAACGAATCTGCAGTTAATACAGACACTGAAATTTCTATGAGTGAAACTATAGTTGACATAGAAACTGAAATTCCTACCAATGAAATTGCAGTGGATACAGTTTATTGCGATGAATCTATCCAAGACTTAGAAAACCAAATAAATGATAACTCTTCACGTGATGTTATCATAGGGGCAGAGATATCAGTCACAACATCTAAAAACACAGCTTCGGTACAAAGCAAAGGTGATCCGGTAACAACATCCTCACACGCTACCACAACGAACACAAATATAAACCCATGTATAAAGACAAAGCCACGTATACGAGTAAGATCTTCATTGGGGCCAAAAGTTCCTGTAGAAGCACATTTGAAAAGAAAAAGTGTTGAAGTAAAAAGTCGCCAATCACAAATAAATCGTCGTATAGTTCCAACAGAGAACCTGCAGACTGTTGAGACACCGAAAAAAGTAGTAATTAGTATTGATCCTTCAAAGCCATTCAGACTGCGAGATAACATCACTGACAATCCTCAAAAAACATTATTAATCGATCTCAAAGAACCAAATATAATACCGAAAACGTATGTAAACCAAAAAATGATATATTTAAATAGTAAACAAATTTCAGAGCTACCTACCGATAATCCAATATTTTTGGGTAAAAATAAAATATTGCTCACTACGGCAAAATTTCCTGCTAATTTTAAATCGTTTGAAGCATATCAAGCTAATTTAAAGCAAACCTTTGCTCTGCCTAAAGGCATCCAATTAGTGCTGCTTCCCTCTGGACGAGTGACTTACATAAAAGATAGCAATCAAAGTGTTAGTGACGAATTTATGACAGCATTGCCGCACCTAATTGAAGCAATTCAACATCAGATTAATGGGCATCATGCACAACTTACGAGCAGCCAACCTAACAATTTACAACCTGAAGTAATTGACCTTTCTGACGAAGAAACGACTGATTTTGTAAAAGACACAGAAAAAACATCTAGTGATGAAGTTTCTAGGGATAGTATAAATCAAATAGAAAAGGCCGAAAAATCTCATACTGTCGAAACTTCTAGCACTGAAATTGTTACAATTAATTTAGATAAAACTAAAACTACGGAAACTACCACAAATTTGAATACACAGTCCAATCTAAATAATTCTGAATCAGTTAAAACACATGGCAGTTCTGATATGATGAATCTTACAGTTAATATAGAGGAAACAAAAACTACCGAAAGTACCACAAATAGAAAGACACAACAATCAGATGTAAATATTTCTGAATTAGTAACAACAAATGTTGTAGAGAGCAATAGTGAAAAATTTAATGACTCTATAATTACAGAAAGTGCTATAAGTGAGAATACACAATCAGATGCAACTACTTCTGTATCAGTTACATCAAATGTTGAAACTGTAGAAGGCGATAGTGGAAAATTTAATAATATTCTTTCAGATTTAATGGCTATGTCAGGTATAGAGCCTATAGATGTTACGCTCACCCCTCAAGAATCTTCTCAATTGGAGACTTTAGAAGAATTACCTGTAGCGGTAGCGGGGGCGGTAGAAAGGATGTCAGCACAAATTGCCCATAGCGAACAACCACCTTTGCAGCCCCTCTTACAACATTCAATAAACCCTCCTTTGTTACAATCTATAAATTCTACATTGGAGCGAAATTCTCCACTTCAACTTGTACATACACCGAAGGAAGGACTTGCTGATGGTAAAATGGAGGCAAATTTTGGTAAGATTTTGAGTGCTGCGCTTACTCCAATAACTTCGTTATCAGAACTTAAATATGCATGTGCACAGAGCGGTGCATTCTTTAAATTAGACTTAGAAACGGGGTTACTTTTGCCTATTAATGTTTGCATGAAAAAATTTACAGAAAACAGAGGAACGTATAATAATTTAAAACAATTAAAAGCTACTTCCACAGCATGTCCAATCATTGACCCCAAACCGATCATTGATTTAACTGACGAGGATGTTTCTGATGTCACTGAAATACATCAAATGCAACCTAACAGTCTTCTGATAAATCAACCAACTGAATATTGTGGTAAAAAGATAATCAATTATAATAATACTGAAGTTACAAACAATATTGCCGAAGGTACTAGCTATAAGGGAGTAGATATGAACTTTGCGATTGCAAGTGTAAGTTCTGGGAGTTCCAGTACAGGTAATTGTTATATAGATCCAAGTATTGACGGAACCAATGTAAGTAAAGACGGCCAAGTGAAACCGTTAAAATTATACAAGGCTCCTAGAGTGCGTCCAACTATATTGGAGCGTAAATTGAGACAGATACATCAAAGGATAAAGGAGGCTCAGGTAACGCAAGACATGCTTCGTCGAAAATTGAAAAGGAAACAAGAGTTAAAGGACTCCTTACGCGAAGAGAATGCTATGAACTCATATAACATATCTTCATCAGATGACTCGTCTGATGAAGAACCGTTGGCCAAAATAGCCACAAAAATGAGAACAGCAGAAACAACAGGTACTGAAAACACAAAGAATGTAAATGATCCCCCTGCTGGTAAAACTGGTTTACCGGCGAAAGGTAGAGTCGAGTCGACTGAAATGGAAGTTACAGACGAATTACCAAATGCAGTCGATGAACATAGTAACGATGACCCAAATATACAGCTTCCAATGGAAGAAGATGAAGAAATGCCTATGGAGTGCTTGGATGAAACGATTTTGGAGGAAGATGAAGCAGAAGAAGACTGTATTTTAGGCGTTTAAAACGTTAGTTCTCAAACAGTACAGTCCGCTGACTTTATCTGCAATAATTATTTATTTATTTTACAGTAAAGCGTGATTCCTACTTGCCCGTGGTAATCTTATATTCATAAATATTATTTATGCAAGGTAAATTGGTGAGTAAGAGTATCAGTTTTCCGAACACCAATGTCCCCCAATCAGTCCCGAGTCTCGATTATTGTCAATGTTTATGATATATTGCCCATAGCATGTACCAAGCAAACAGCTTTTTTGTATTATTAATGTTTTCTAGCTAGACTTTACTACCTAAGTACCCAGTAGGTAGTACCAATAAAATATTAATGAAAAGCTGTATTGTTTGGTACTATACTTCCCGTATATCTTTATACAAAAGTCGAGTTTAATGAATCAAAATCATTTACTTAGATTTATCGAAGACATTAATTTAACTACATCATCATGTAGTTTATAAGTAAGTTCCTACTTCATACTTCGAAGGAATTTCTTTATTTGCAATGGTCGGTTAGTGCAACAAGTTAACTCAACTCGCTTTACATTATGTTAATACGCATAACTTTCGTTCACTCCTCAGTCATGAATATTTGTAGAAGTAGGTAAGTATCCTGATAGCATTGTTAGCATTGTCCGCAAACAATTTTATTTTTCTAAGAGTTCTATAGGGTACCCACTTGCAACTCAATCATTTCATAAAACTTACGGTTCGATTTTCTATGAAACAATGCGTAATGAACGTGTGTAGTGTCAAAATGAATGCATATGTGTGATGTGATATTGTTGTAAGCCCACATCCTCAACGACATCGGCAGCTAGGCTAGGGTTGCTGGGCCGAACGCATATACATATTCATCCGGATATTTTGCCCTGACATACTGGTTATAAAAAGAAAAAATGGATACTTAAAAGTTTCACGCTCATGCGCTTCCAGATCAAATGCCTAAAAATCAGACAGGCTCGACTTGTATCATATATTTAACCGGATATGAATGTAAAAAGCCAGTTATGTCCGGTGTATTACAGTCGCGTCGTTGTTGTTTATAAACTTAAACAACTTTGTGATTTTTCACAAAAGTTATTGATACTGAACTTATCACTGTAAATAGCATTTTTATGTTTTTAATAATTCATTTAATCCCATACATTATGTGTAATTATTATGTAAGTTGATAGGCATGCATTTAAGCTATGTAGGTAAGTGATAGTCAAATATGTCAACCAATCAAATTGTGTCACTCGCGCGTCGTCAAGACAAAATTGCTACCTCCTTATGACATTTATCTAAGTAGGTATGCTAACTGTACGCCGCCCAATGGTCCCGATGATTAAGTCGACATTATACAATTCTCCGACTCCGAAATGATGGTTTTGTCGACATACATATATCCATTTCGCCGACTCTGAAATCATGGTTTTGTCGGCTTATCCATTTCTCCGACTCTGATGTCAATGCTGACATCATATCTATAAGCGTCAAGTGGTATATATAAACTGCGTGATCGTTCTATAGACTGCTCCTTCATAACCTGCATGGTAGCGATATACCCAGTAGGTTATATGAACGCTATTTTGATTTCCTTTGAAATGGATGGAGTTTGGTTCAGTCATTATTTTATTATAATTTTAAAATAATTAGGTATCTTCTTATTTTATTATTTAAAATGTACATAATTTATCGATTTTATTAATAGTTGTGATTTTATCTTAAATAATGTTGGGTTGAGTCCTATTTGGCCACATTTATGAGAACATGACTTAAAATCTTGCTATGAATGTTGCGGGTTATCCACGACGCGCTTATAGCAATTCAGTTCAATTCAGCGGAGCAGAGGGAGAGAGATGGTGCTATATATGACGGCCTCTGTGGCGTAGCGGTAGTGCATTCGACTGCTACGACAGGGGGCGCCGGTTCGATTCCCGCTCAGTGCAAATATTTGTATGCATGAATATGTCTATGTGCATTGGTCTGGGTGTTTCTATGTATAATATGTATGTATTTCCAAAAAAAGTATATAAGTATGTTTATCCGCATTCTGGAACCCATAACACAAGCTAGTTAAACTATGCTTACTTTGGGTCTACAAAGCGCTGTGTAAAATGTCGTAGAATATTTATTAATTATTTATTTATTTAATACACCTGTATGGCTCCACCTCTCTCCTTCTGCTCCGTTGCCCAAAACTGAATTGTTAAGCGATATGGTTAGCCATCTGCGCTTGTGGCATACTAGTTGGCAATGCAATCTAAGCCTACCTAGTAAGTGTAAAAATAGCAATATTTACGAGCACCAAGCATCACTTCAGCTCAATCATTCAATGATTGTGTCCAAATCGGGTTCCACCCTATTAGGATTTTTATCTTACTGTGATATTAGACTCTTAAAAAGTAAAATATTAAGTAATTCACAACTCAAATAATACTCAACAAACCTACACAGACTGTGAAAATAAAACATAATAGTATTTAACTTTAGCTAAGAAAATATCCGAATAATCTGGGGGGTTAGCATTGAACGTACATTCGAAATATCGGGCTTGCACGGAAATAAACGAAAGACGTAAGTAGCATTTATGTACTAAATAGTTACTTCAGATTTGTTTCGGTAGGATTCAAGGTGAACGAATTGTCATGTAATGTATAAATGCATTTTATGGTACCAATTACCTGTAACTTCGGCCCCGAATTTGGGATGTGCGTTTCAACATTGGTCTAATTTATTGTAGGTATATCAGCAGTAAAAATTTAGAGTTCTCGGAAACTTTTCGAAGCCTTTTACTGTACTATCAATTATTGTAATGATTGCATGCAACTATAACTACCTAATTAGCTGAAACAACTAGTTCGTGCTCGTTGTTAGACAAAACTCTTACGTGTTGGGTTGGTTGGTTCCGTGTTAAAAATGAGATATTTCCTTAAGCTTTCCGTACGTTATTACGTCTTAGAATTCGTTCCTTCTTAGCGGCACTATCGAACGGTGTAATAACACAGGATGTATTTTTCCCCAAAATCAGTGGAATATTTTTCTCACTAAGGAATATTGATTTTCCGAAAGCCGAATGATGCAGTTTTAGTATTCATCCAAAATCGGGCTCGCCAGGAACAAAAACCCGTTGATTTTGAAAAAAAAGTATTGTTATAATATTCGATAGTGCCGCTGATAAGGAACGAATTCTGGGAAGCAATAACATATGGTAAACTTAAGGAAAGATCTATTTTTCAATAAAATATTTTTTGGGAGCTTCCAGGGTTCTGGCCAAAGTTACGGCCGACGGAACGCTGGTGGCAATGCTCAGAATGAATTTAGAAGAATATTTTCTAACACTAACGTGAAAATCGGTACGGCAAATGAAAATTAACTTCGTACTAATTTTACCTACCTTTAGCACCTGATTACTGACAAATGGCCGCCGGGATAAACTAGCAAAACTGCATACACGCAAGGTATATACCTACACTACTTTATCCCATACATTTTATCTTATATAAGTGAGTTCTGGTGAACCTGGGATCTTGCTATACTTTTCCATGTTAATGTATAATTATTGCCGGCTGTCTTGTAAAATAAATTAGATTCTAAAATACCTATTTTTGTCTTTTATTTTAATAACTAATTAGTTACCACAATGGATTTAGTACAGGACTCTACCAATTTCTGGCCCAAGCCAACCTTATAGTCAGTGCACCTGCAAAACAGCGGACGAGGCTCGGGTGCATATTTTATTCTCGGGTTTGGGAGGCCGATGTATACCAATCAAAAACAAAGCGGACCCCGGGCTCCAAAGTTAGGTACTATAATGATAACTAACTCATACTGTTTTCATTATCCCAGTGCCATAAATCTGTTTTTATCTGTCTTATTTGCTCTCATTGTAACCAAAGAGCGAGCGCCAGAAAGATATAGGTACGCTGTGAGGGGGGTGTGTGTTGGGTAACCTCCTCGAGTGTCGCTCCGATTCCGATCCCGCTGCAGTCCGGGGGGAACGAAATCGGAGCGGCTGGTACACCCTGGGCGGCGGTCATTGGCTTCCCCTTCATAGGGTTGGCATTGATCGTCGGCCAATACCCAACGTGGCGGGAACACATCGCTCTCCGTACTCCTCTGCTTTCAGAGGAGACAGGATGAGCGATGCTGTTAGTGGTGAGATGGCTCAGGGTCAGCCGGGGTGCGAGGGATATGCTCTATGGGTAACCTTACACCCCGGCGTCTGAAGACCCGAGACGGCGTGCGGTTTTAGTCGGTGCAAGCCCGACATAACCGCCCCCGCTAACCGGCGGGGGGGTATCCGAAGGGATTTCCGCACGAAAAAAAAAAAAAAAAAAACGTACGCTGTGAGGTGGTCGAGGGATATGCTCTATGTGTAACCTACACCCCGGCGATCTTGTTCGAATCTTGTTCGAACCGGCGTGCGGTTTTAATCGGTTCAAGCCCGACATAATCACTCCCGCTGGCCGGCAGGGGGGTATCCGAAGGGATTTCCTCACGAAAAGAAAAAAAGGTACGCTGTGACGTTTAAAGGCGAGGGGTATACACACACACACATAGACCCCATACATATATGTAACCCGTGGGGCGCCATTCATTCATAGGTGACCCATACACATAAATCACTCATGGGGCCCATACACCCATATGGCACACACCTAGAGGATTCGAAAGGGATCACGGTCATATTTAATCCCGAAATTTTCGGGACCAAATTGCATGAATCCCGGGATTTTCGGGATTGATACATTTTTTAAACCTCGAAAGTTTACCTCGGAGCGAGCCACATGATGGACCCAGCCTAATGGTAGGAGACGTCTCCCCAGCAGAAGCAGGCCGGGGCGGCGCGCTACGCGCGCCTCCCCCTCCGGGGCAAGTTGGGGACACCGTGGTTCCCACACCCGAGGGGGCTATCTCGAAGCCGTAGAAGGCCCAGGGTCGGCCGGGGTGCGAGGGAATCGCCTTATTAGGCCACCTTACACCCCGGCATCTGAAGACCGAGACGGCGTGCGGTTTTAGTCGGTTCAAGCCCGACATAACCACCCCCGCTGGCCGGCGGGGGGCTATCCGAAGGGATTTCCGCACGAAAGAAAAAGAAAAAAGGTATAGGGAAAGAGAAAAAAACAAAATAAATAAATATTAATATTATGTACAATGTCAAAATTTGCATTATAGATAATTAATTATCTTAATATCTATCAGTTAATATCTATCTATTTTAAAGAGTGGTAGTCCGATATTCGTTAACAGAATAATTCACCTTATTATTCAATAAATTAAATAGTTTGTCTTAGAATTCATGGTTATTTCTGCAGATTTTTAGGGTTCCGTTGCCAAATGGCAAAAAACGGAACCCTTATAGATTCGTCATGTCTGTCTGTCTGTCCGTCCGTATGTCACAGCCACTTTTTTCCGAAACTATAAGAACTATGCTGTTGAAACTTGGTAAGTAGATGTATTCTGCGGACCGCATTAGGATTTTCACACAAAAATAGAAAAAAAACAATTAATTTTGGGGGCTCCCCATAGGTACTTAGAACTAAATATTCTACGACATTATACACAGCGCTTTCAAGACCCAAGGTAAGCATAGTTTAACTAGCTTGTGTTATGGGTTCCAGAATGCGGATAATCATGAAAATTCAAAATATATGACGCGTTTGGCGAGTCAAGCAGTCCCAAGTGGAATGTTTTTAGAGGCAGGACGTGAGTCAGTTTGCGGCAGATGCACGAACCAATTTTCGGTGGAAGTTTACATGGTAATGTACATCATATATTTTTTTTAGTTTTATCATTCTCTTAGTTTAGAAGTTACAGGGGGGGGGGACACATTTGACCACTTTGCAAGTGTTTCTCGCGCAAACTAGTCAGTTTAGAGAAAAATGATATTAGAAACCTCAATATCATTTTTGAAGACCTATCCATAGATACCCTACACATATGGGTTTGATGAAAAAAATATTTTTGAGTTTCAGTTCTAAGTATGGGGAGCCCCCAAAATTTATTGTTTTTTTCTATTTTTGTGTGAAAATCCTAATGCGGTCCGCAGAATACATCTACTTACCAAGTTTCAACAGCATAGTTCTTATAGTTTCGGAAAAAAGTACAAAAACTGAGACATACGGACAGACAAACAGACAGACATGATGAATCTATAAGGGTTCCGTTTTTTTGCCATTTGGCAACGGAACCCTAAAAATCTGCAGAAATAACCATGAATTCTAAATAAAACTATTTAATTTATTGAATAATAAGGTGAATTATTCTGTTAACGAATATCGGACTACCACTCTTTAAAATAGATAGATATTAACTGATAGATATTAAGATAATTAATTATCTATAATGCAAATTTTGACATTGTACATAATATTAATATTTATTTATTTTGTTTTTTTCTCTTTCCCTATACCTTTTTTCTTTTTCTTTCGTGCGGAAATCCCTTCGGATAGCCCCCCGCCGGCCAGCGGGGGTGGTTATGTCGGGCTTGAACCGACTAAAACCGCACGCCGTCTCGGTCTTCAGATGCCGGGGTGTAAGGTGGCCTAATAAGGCGATTCCCTCGCACCCCGGCCGACCATGGGCCATCTACGGCTTCGAGATAGCCCCCTCGGGTGTGGGAACCACGGTGTCCCCAACTTGCCCCGGAGGGGGAGGCGCGCGCAGCGCGCCGCCCCGGCCTGCTTCTGCTGGGGAGACGTCTCCTACCATTAGGCTGGGTCCATCATGTGGCTCGCTCCGAGGCCCATGAACAAAACAAGGCCTCGGATTTGTGCAGAGCCACCTCGAGACCTAGCCGCCGGATCCGCCCCACGACTTGGGCAACCGCGGCCGTGGCCAGGGTAGGGTTGCTTCACGGTACGTCCTGCCACACGACGTCACGAGCGTGTCATACGCGTACCTAGCATGTGACGGCGGCACCGCCTATGTGGTCACCGCGAAGCACCCAGTCGTAGCCGATGTTCCCACGTACCTATATATATATATACGATATAACGTAATACCTCACATCTACTTATTTAAATTTTGACATAAACTTCATTAAGAAATAGCAACGCGACGCGCAACGCGATTATGTGTTTCGGCTCTTAGAGAGTTTTATAACAGCAGATTCGGCACCAAAACACCGCGGCCTTTTAAATGTATCCCAAATAAAGATATGACAATGACGCCATGTTCAAAATGAAAGAGACGGAACGGAAGTTAAATTGAACTAGGAATTCAGTGCAGGGTGCGACTGAAATAAATTGAGCTGAGCGAGCAGGACTCTTACTTGAAAATAAGTCATCTTACTACGGTCGCGCGCTTGGCTAAGGCCGCGCGCTCGTGTAACTGTTTTCCGCTGATTATTCCTCAATGATACATCGGACTTGAACTATCTCGCTTGAAAACACTCCTCAGTGTCCACACTATCACCGTGGTAAATTTGGTCAAGATCGCGCGAGTGGTTACGGAAGAGTTCAGCCACCAACAAACGGCTATGCCGGGTACAATAAATAGTGAAAAAGAAGCCTAAAAATATACGTTAGTGGCAATGCAATAAATATCAAGGTTGGGTTTCATTAACTTCTTATGATTGAAGACGAAACTTATTACCTACTAATCTATGTAATTAATCTATCTATGCTATTAAATAAAGCTATATAGTACAAAATTTTTTATTTGCTTGATTGGTTGAACGCGCTAATATCTGGAACTACTGGTCCGAATAGAAAAAATATTTTTGCGTTAGAGAGCCCATTTATCGAGTAAGGTTATAAGCTATATATCATCACGCTACTACCCAGGAGAGCGGAGCAGTAATCATAAATGTCAACAAATCAGACGAATTTCCATTCAGTATTGTAGAACTAATATTTTATGTTTGGGACAAATGGGTGTCACGGGGGCGAAGCATGCCACGGGCTAAGCTGCGGGTCAATATATATTATTATTCAAAATTATAAAGCTGAAGAGTTTGTTTGTTTGATTGAACGCGCCAATCTCAGGAACTATTTGTTCGAATTGAAAACAATATTTTGTGTTGGATAGCTCATTTATCAAGGAAGTTTTTAGGCTATATATCATATAAGTATCACGCTACTACCTAGAAGAGCGGAGCAGTAATCGTAACTGTCAACAAATCGAGCAAATTTTCATACATTATTGTAGAATTAATAAAGTACGGAAATGTATGGAATAAATAGGTGCCACGGGGGCGAAATATGCCACAGGCAAAGCCGCGGGCGGCTAATGATTTCATACTTTCACGCAATTTCAAATTTATGGAGGCGATATTGGAACCGATCTGTGCAAATTGAAAATAAAGGCCTATGGTATGCTACTTATAATGTTCCTATTGGATCAATACCCTGGTTTTGCAAAAGCAAATTTTATGCCAACAGGAAATTCTACTCCACTATTCTAAGGCTTTGTTTTGGTCATTGTCGTCTAAACTATCATCTCTCTCGTCTAAACATGGTAACATCTCCTCTCTGTGAGCATTGTAACTCTCAAGAGGAACAGACTTTGTCTCACATATTCTTTGTTTGCACATCCTTTGGCATTCAGCGCCTTGTGCTAATGGATGAGCTAATTGAAATTTATGGTGAATCTGCATTAGTACCGCGCAACATTCAGACTCTTCTTGTAAATAGCTCCACATACGCAGCTATGTATAAATTTATTGTTACTACAGTAGGTCGAATTAAATTAAAATTTTGTATGGTTTCTCTCTATGTAAATTGAAGCTATTAATTTTAAAAAAATAAATAAAAAATAATATTAATATATATTTAATATACACGTATATTATATAAAAACCCACAAAAAGGAAAAAATAAAATAAAAAAAATATTCTACGACATTCTACACAGCGCTATCTAGACCCAAAGTAAGCATAGTTTAACTAGCTTGTGTTATGGTTTCTAGAACGCGGATAAACATACTTATAAACTTTTTTTTTTGTAAATACATACATATTATACATAGAAACACCCAGACCAATGCAAATAGACATATTCATGCATACAAATATTTGCACTGAGCGGGAATCGAACCCGCGCCCCCTGTCGTAGCAGTCATTCGACTGCTACGACACTACCGCTACGCCACAGAGGCCGTCAATATAAATAAAAACTTAATAAACGGTGAATTAAAAAAAAAGAATATGAACAAGAAGAATAAACTGATGACAAGGCAGCATGGTTATAGAACCTTAGCCTGTTCCGAAAGGAGCAAATATAAAAAAAAAGCAATTTCAAATGTGGAGTTTTTTTTAAGTGTGAAAAATTTACTTTTTAATTTTTTGACGCTACGTAAGTTCATCATTACCATCCGAGCGCCAATATTGGTTGCATCCAAATCTTGCACTTGGAGCCTGGGGTCCGGTCTCCTACTCCTTTCCATAGTTTGGTTTGATGGCTTTTTACGGGAGCATCTGCCGTCTATGACCGTTTGTTCCAAACAGTTCTGCTAGTAGTTCGACAGTAGAAACTAGTGTGTCTGTGACCATGGTATTGATGTACAACAAAAATGTACATGGACAGGGGTAGTTCCGTGCCAGCCTACTGTATAAAATATAATAGAATCATAGTGTGACACCATTCCATTACACAGAATTTAAGCTAAATCAAGAATCCTAATAATAATTACTTTTCAATGAAAAATTGCCATTTCCTACAGTAAAATATAGGTCACTATTAGGCAGTCGGCTAGGCTGTCACCATATATAGACATAAAAGATAATAACAATATGGATTACGAGCTCACCCAAAGGTACTCTATGCATGGGGTGCTTGGTTGGGGACCGGGGTGCTTGGTTGGGGACCTCCACGCGGTGCACCCTGGGCAACGGAGACAGCAGCGCCTCTCTCCTAGGGCGGGAGAGACGCTGCCGCCTACGGCCAACTCCGACCGAGGCGAGGACGGCCCTGTTGAGGGCTGTTCGGAAGCTTTCCACGTGTCCCTCTGATTAGCAGATGGCACAGTGGAAAGCAAGTAAGGGGGCCATCTCAAAACCGGAGATGGCCCAGGGTCAGTCGGGGTGCGAGGGATAGGCTCTATGGGTAACCTTACACCCCGGCGTCTTAAGACCCGAGACGGCGTGCGGTTTTAGTCGGTTCAAGCCCGACATAACCGCCCCCGCTGGTCGGCGGGGGGGTATCCGAAGGGATTTCCGCACGAAAAAAAAAAAAAGGTACTCTATGCATAATAAAATAATAAATCTAACGCATTTAACTTAATAAAGTAAAGTAACAAAGCAATTGAATTTAAGCAGGTACGTACTGCGTGTAGGTACTTACATGTCAATTTTAATCATCAAAATTGACATGTATTGTAATTTGTGAAGTGAACATGAACTTGTCAAAACGGAACGTATTACAAAGTTGTCTTCGCTGTCGTCAACGTGAACAATACTTAAATTTCATCATTATTTTGTAAAACTCCTACAATAAATAACAAAATAACTGGAAAAACACAAACAAGGTAACTAAGTAATACATTTTAAATTAACGTCTCATGAAATAAATAAGCTTTTTGAAGTAGTGATAGGTTATAAACCAAATATTTTTCAGATGCCTCTTTCGTGTCGATTTTATCAAGAAAAATATCCTGAAGTGGAAGATGTAGTGATGGTAAACGTAAGGTCCATTGCGGAGATGGGGGCATACGTCCATTTACTAGAATATAACAATATTGAGGGCATGATCTTGCTCTCTGAGTTGTCCAGAAGACGTATCAGATCTATCAACAAATTGATCCGTGTCGGCAAAACTGAGCCCGTTGTTGTCATCAGAGTAGATAAAGAGAAAGGTATGCGAAGACTTTTTAATAATGTAAATTTACTTGTAAGTGTTAGCATTTACTTGTTGCTGATAGGTCATAAAACGAAGCTTCTAAATTGAAGCCATTCGATGTTATAGAGGAAATACAGTAGTTAGAGTTACAAAGACACTCTGTCTTCCTGATTCAGGATCAAGATCATTCAGGAATGTGTTAATCAGGAGGAATATGAATAGGTGTATAAAAAGACATCCCTTCATAAAAAACATGTTCATATGACTGACGATGATATGATATGACATCAACTGACGATTTAACATGCTCTCTGAGATCAACTCACTCATGATATCTAAAATCTAAGTATGTACAATTTTCATTGCAGGTTACATTGACTTGTCAAAACGTCGTGTATCTGCCGAAGACATAGATAAATGCACAGAAAGGTATGCTAATGCCAAAGCAGTAAACTCCATCCTCCGGCATGTAGCAGAGCTACTGCACTACGAATCTTCAGAACAACTGGAGGAATTGTATAAGAAGACTGCTTGGCTCTTTGAGGAGAAATACAAGAAAAAAGCATCAGCTTACGATTTCTTTAAACAGGCTGCCGTGTGAGTCCTGATCTTACAAGCTCTCTCTTTTTACCTTCTTTAAAATGCAATTTTACTTTTCTTAACTGAGGTAGTGGCACATTTAAGGCAAAAAAAATACATTTCACTTTTGCAGCAATCTGACTTTAAAAGATATACCTACATGTTATAGGCGGACCCTACTCAACCCCCGAAAGCCTACGCCAAAGCTGCATCCCTCAATCAGCGTGTGTTCTAAGCCCTCATTGTGTAGAAGAAACTGCTTGTACTGGGACAGTTTATATTTATAACATTACTGATATGCAATCAACACTGGTTTAAGCACTCTGAACTAATTTATTTACCTATTTCTTCCAACAGAGATCCCACAGTATTGAACGAGTGTGGTCTAGATGAGAACACGAAAGAAGTTCTCCTTGCTAACATCAAGAGAAAACTCACATCTCAAGCAGTTAAGATCAGAGCGGATATTGAATGCGCTTGCTATGGATATGAGGGTATTGACGCAGTAAGAGCTGCGTTGAAGTCAGGCCTTGCTCTGTCAACGATCGAGTTGCCTATTAAGATTAATCTAATTGCACCACCTTTGTATGGTGAGACATTTTTTTATTATCTTGAATTTAAGGAGTTCTTGCCCACATGGACACAAATAGACCTTAATGTTATTTAATTAATTACATTAAGGTCTTTTATCTTATATAATATGACTATGAGAGAGAGTCAGTAGGGGGCACCAATACTAGGCTGCATAATTTTTGGGTTACATCAGATTTTGGGTTTGCCAAAATACTATTGGAGAGTCCAACATCTATGGGAAGACATGAACTTTTTTTTTAGAAAAAGCAAATATCACTAGCTATCTATCTATGCCTTTGATTATGTTATGCTTGCTCAGAAGACACATACGTAATTGTTAGGTAAGCGAATTGCGTAACATTATGATTGAGAGTCAGACAAACTAGCAATAATTCTACAATAAAAACACTTATTTAAGGTAATTAAAGTTTTAACCTTTTTAAAAAAGGAATTCTGGGTAGTATTTATTATATTCAGCCAAGCACACACACCTTCAGTGTACATTGACAAGCTCAATTACAATACACAAATAAAATTAATGAAGCAATATGGATTTACTTCACTTTTTAACTGACTGCAAAAAAAGGTGATTCTTAGTTTGACCTGTATGTTTGTCTGTTATCTCGCGTTTTCGTCGCACACAGTATGTCGTCTTATGGTTGCCTGGTTTCTGAAGTTAGTTCTATGCTTTTAATACAAGATCATTGTATTCTCACCATCTGATTGGATAGGCCTCATGCATTTGTCCTAGAGAAAGACCAGATTCTAGTTTTTATTTTTTGTTAAAAAAGACAAGCTAATGAATTCTTTCTCCCCTTGATGTAGTAATGACCACATCAACGCCTGAGAAAACTGATGGGCTCAAAGCGTTACAAGATGCAATTGATAAAATTAAAGAAACCATCACAGTCTCAGGGGGTGTTTTCAACGTTCAAATGGCGGTAAGTGTTAATGGAAGATTGCCACAATGGACTGTCCGCCTCAGCTGGTAGGACCTAGATTTATATTGTACTAGCTGAGCGGAGCCGGATTTATTGGCATTTATGATTCCTGCTCCACTTTCTCCAGTACAAGCGAGATGATGTTATAGCCTATTACACTCAGAAATGATGTGGCTCTCTATTGGTAAAAGAATTTTCTAAATTGGTTCAGTAGATCCAGAGATTACCCCCTACAACCTCACAAACCTTACCTCTTTATAATATTAGGATAGATAGATGAATAGGCTGGCTAGACAGAAGTACTTCAGCATCATCATCATCAAGATTCAAGTGCCAGTCCCGGTTACATCCAAAACTTACACTTTGGATCCCAGGGTCTGCTATGCCATATCTACATTCGGCTTTTATGGGAGCAGCTGCTGTCTGATAACAATCCCGAATGGAAAGCCTGCGCCTGACTTGCAAGAGACGTTGACTTGGTTCCCAAGGTCTTAGTTGTACCATTTTCTCATCTTTGTGTATATGAGAGTGAGAAATTCTAGTGTTCCAAGCGTTACAATTAAGTGGGCTGTGAGCTTGTTAGCAACTTACTTGTATTATAAAAAAAAAAACAAATCATATCTGGTGTTGTGCTTTACAGCCTAAGGTAGTGACGGCGACGGACGAGGCGGAGCTGGCGCGCCAGTTGGAACGGGCCGAGGCCGAGAATGCCGAGGTGGCCGGCGACTCTGCGGAGGAAGACGAAGATCAGGGTCTGTAGATTTGATTCTAGAAATCCTGTCTTTAAAATCGGATGCTTGCATTAAAAATAAGTTGTCTGTAGATTTGATTCTAGAAATCCTGTCTTTAAAATCGGATGCTTGCATTAAAAATAAGTTAAAATAATAATAAATAAATATTGTAGGGCAAAGTACACAACGCCATCTAGACCCAAACTAAGCAGAGCTTGTCATATGAGTTCTAGAATGCGGATAAACATACTTAAATACTTTTTTTGTAAATAAATACATATTATATATAGAAACACCCAGACCAATGCAAATATACATATTTGCACCGAGCGGGAATCGAACCCCCGACCTTTGACTTAGCAGTCGAATGCACTACCGCTACGCCACAGTTACCCCCTCCCCATCGGTTGTCACGCTGTGTTACACTTTCTGTGACCCCGCTGTAAATATTTCGTCACAAAAATGAAAACCCTCTTCCCCCGGATTTCCCTCCACCAATTTTGATACTAATTTATTTAAATAAATAAATATCTTAAAATAACGAACAAATAACCGGCCGCATAGAGACCTTGGTTCTCAGCTTATCATGTCATTATCCTCATAGCAATTTGCCAGTTGCGTATAAAGCTTGCACTTTGGAGCCCAACGTCTGCTTGTTGTTATTGATTGGTATTTCGGCTTTTCCGCGAGCGACTGCCATCTGACCTTCAAACCCTGAGAGCAAAGCCTGCACCAGAGCCTCGTCCGTTGTTTAGCAGGTGCACAACTAGTTGCAAGTGAGGTTGGCTCGGGTCTCAAGGATGTTGGTAGGGCCCTGTGCATCTTACTATGAGTAGTGTGGTATTCCTCAGTTTAGTTGCGTTCTCAGAAACCCACGAAGAAAAAAAAAAAGAAGGTAACACACGAGTATTTCTTGCATCCAAGGCTTGTACTCCGAAGCCCTGGATCCGCTTGCCTACTCTTTTTCTTCAATTCGCTTATCTTGGCTTTTGCGGGCGCGACTGTCGTCTCCCATCCCCGAGAGGAAAGCCTCGTCCGTCAATCAGCAGGTGAGGCTGGCTCGGGCCCTGAAGATAGTTTTCTTATAAAGCTTAACCTTAAGCTTCAAGAGCTACTAAAGACCGGATTTAGTAGCTCTTGGAGCTTGTGAAATGAACGGCAAACATTTTAAAAAGGACGCGCGCCAATCCAATCATAGATTTATAAAAACCAATCACAGACTCAAAAGGCTGGCGTGCGCATATGCGCGAACTTTCCCCCAGTTTACCGACTTTTGTTCAAGAAGTTTGCCGGGTATTATAATTCTGATATATTAATAACATATTTCATCGCAGGTATGGGCGACGTTCGTGTGGAGGACGAGCCGCAACAAAATGGCGCGTCGGACGAAGACGAAGATTGATAAGCTTACTTATATATACAACCTTATATATACAACTATCGTATAGTCCGCGGTACTATCTGAATATACGTCTGTTTTATACACACACTGTGTAATCATTTATATACATGCTTTTAATCAACATACCTTGTATGTAAGTATTTAGGTCAGTCGGGGTGCGAGGGATATGCTCTATGGGCAACCTTACACCCCGGCGTCTGTAGACCCGAGACGGCGGTTTTAGTCGGCTCAAGCCTGACAACCGCCCCTGCTGGCCAGCGGGGGGGTATCCGAGGGGATTTCCGCACGAAAAAAATAAAATAAAGGTCTTACCTATGAAATTGCCATTTCGTATGAAAAAAAAATAAAACGATTTTTTTAATGTATATATTTTATTTCTATTATTTAAAGTAATCATTTATTGATTTCTTGAAGGAATCAGCTGGACGGGAAGGCTACAATTCAAACAGAGTCTAGAACACCCAGACCAATGCAAATATTGCATATTCATGCATACAAATATTTGCACTAAACGAGAATCAAACCCGCCACCTCTGATGTAGCAGTCGAACGCTTTACCGCCACGCAACACAGCGTTGGTCCTGGTCGCACTCAACGCTTGTACTTCGGAGCCCGGGATCCGCTGTCCAACTCTTTTTCTGGTTTGGCTTTTACGGGAGTGACTGCCGTCTGACCTCCAAACCCGAAAGGCAAGCCTGCGCCACAGCCTCGTCCGTCGCTCAGTAGGTGTACCACTGTGAAGATGTGAAGATATTCCAGTTCATCCTGAGGTTGCCTGGAAAAAATCGCGTTTAGCGATAAGGCCGCCCTTTGTACATTGCAATAACCTTTTAATAAATAGTAAATGTGGTATTTGTTCCTATATTGTAAATACAATAAAAGTGTTATCTAGCTATCACTAGCAGGTGAGGTTGGCTTGTGTTAGCTGGGGCCCCCTAACCCTAACTGATCGTTAACTGTAACAAAAAAAAAACAAATTAAAAGTAAACATATATTTGCTATATACAAATAACTTATTTATTTGTGTCCGTTATGTTAGCGTACACAAGAGCTATATCGAGTTGGTTACTACGCCATTAAACTCTGTGTAAATACTGCCTAATTAGTGTAAAAATAAAAAAAAACTCTTCCTCTTTAGTCTAGGAAATAAACACCAATTTCACTGTGTACGCTGGCGTCACGATCAAGCTAGCGTACACATGGCCGTACTCGAAAACTGCTAATTGTAAAGCAACAAAGTTTACACACAAAAATAGTGCTCTAATACTTCTCCCACTATGCAAAATTTCATAACGATTGCTCTTGTAGGAACAGAGATATTGAACAAGACTTTTAAATGACATTCGGAGCTGGCGTTATGGCAGCGTACACATAATAGTTCTTATAGAAAGGTAACTTAACGTAACTTTTCTTTTAATAAATGCTATATGTATAAATAGTGCGTGAAATTCTGCCTCTACTGCACTAATGTGTAAATGCTTTATGCGAATTCGCAGTGGAATAATTAAAAAATCTATGTTAAGTTCTAGGAACAAATGTATTGAAGTACAGTCGCGAACAAAATGAATTATTAGTGAAATTATAAACAGAGATAAAGCGTTATTTTCTAATATAAGTTAGCATGATGTGTTTTGACATAAATAAAATTAAAATGATTACCTATTTATGTGCTTGACTGTAAAAAGTTGGTTTGCGTGGAATGGAACATTTTCAAATGCTAATGTGAAATAGACTATAATACTTTATGGCATGGCTTTTTTTATGGCAGCTCTCATGGTCGTTCACTTTCAGATTTCACTCTTCAGTTTTAATTCTGTATTTTAAAAAACTTGACAAATCACTTTTGAGCATATCTGTACCTGTACTATGAACAGAAATTAACATGGATTTTTAATTATTCCACTGCGAATTCGCATAAAGTCAGTTTTAATTCTGTATTTTAAAAAACTTGACGAATCACTTTTGAGCATATCTGTACCTGTACTATGAACAGAAATTAACATGGATTTTTTAATTATTCCACTGCGAATTCGCATAAAGTATTTACACTAATAGAGGCAGAATTTCACGCACTATTTATACATATAGCATTTATTAAAAGAAAAGTTTCCTTTCTATAAGAACTATTATGTGTACGCTGCCATAACGCCAGCTCCGAATGTCATTGAAAAGTCTTGTTCAATATCTCTGTCCCTACAAGAGCAATCGTTATGAAATTTTGCATAGCGGGAGAAGTATTAGAGCACTATTTTTGTGTGTAAACTCTGTTGCTTTACAATTAGCCGTTTTCGAGTACGGCCATGCTAGCTAGCTTGATCGTGACGCCAGCGTACACAGTGAAAATGGTGTATATTTCCTAGACTAAAGAGGAAGAGTTTATTTTATTTTTACACTAATTAGGCAGTATTTACACAGAGTTTAATGGCATAGTAACCAACTCGATATAGCTCTTGTGTACGCTAACATAACGGACACTATTTATTTACACATTCATTATTAAGATTCATTAACAAAACTTTGTTCGGGTTACCAAGTAATTAATACTAAACTGTCTATATATAATTAAACTTTTTTGCCATTTATCCTGTTTAGTTTACTCCTGTGTAATTTGTCGAAGAATAATAGTCCGGCTGCCTTTTCAATTGTTTCTGGTGGGACCTGAAATTAGAAAGAATGTCAGAATAACAATTATTTTATAAGATTTTTAGTAATTGAAATTCCTAGTATTTCCCCTAACCCCTCCAGCTAAGCTCGATTACCTGTTTTAGGAGTGGGTTGATGTCGGTAGAATAAAGGCCAGGTTCAAACCCGAGACCACTCGATACGATCGAGAGGTCCCGGCCACCTCCTTAATCTCAAAGCTACCAACGCTTCGAAGTGTTTAAGTGTGAATGGAGTCCATATTTGTACCTTTAGGATCTTACAGTATTAATTAAGTGAATAATAACGGGCGCACCAAAATCAGCGCTTATCCTGAAACGGCCACCCTACATATCACGACAAACAACCACCACTTGTTGGATCAATATTTTCAATCTAAAGCGACGAATATGCCATCCAGAGTTATCCCTACCATAACTGAATATGGTTCTGTGACACATTTTTAGGGTTCCGTACCCAAAGGGTAAACCAGGAGCCTATTACTAAGACTCTGCTATCTGTTCATCTGTCTGTCTGTCTGTCCGTCTGTCACCAGGATGTGGAGGATCTCATGAACCATGATAGTTAGACAGTTGCAATTTTCACAGATGATGTATTTCTGTCTGGTGCCGATATAACAACAAATGCTAAAAACAGAATAAAATACATATTTAAGAGTGGGCCTCCCATATAACAAACGTGACTTTTTTGCTCGATATTAATAACGGCAACAGGTAATATTTAACGAATATTTAATTGTATATTCAGATTAAAAATAATTAATGAAATTAAATATTTAATTTGGAGGCTTCCATACAACAAACTTTGTTTAATTAAAATAATAATAAGTTACAATATTATATATAAAATATATTTTATTACCGTTTCATGGTATGGAACCCTACGTGCGCGAGTCCGAATCGCACTTGGCCGGTTTTTTGGGTATATTTTAATATTAAATGGAATCTCACCATAAAACTTGTCACGGGCGTTGCATCAGGTATTTTCTGATTGGGCATGACGTAGGCTTCCATATCGAGGGTCCCGTCAGTAGCTTCACCAACAACAACCTTATAAAAATGCGTCGGTACCGCCACATAATTCGCTCCTATCACTTGGTACCGAATGTACGACTTGCCGTCCGATTCTCGTCTGAAAATTAAACGTACACGTTCAAGACCCTAAAATAAAAACAATAATGGTTCTCTAGGGCCCAACAAGATCGCCGGGCCGAAGCTGGTGCGGCGGTGCAACTGATGATTGACGCATGAGGCCCTGACGATGGCTTTCCTCTTGGGTTTAGGGGCAGACGGTGGGAGCGAAAGCCAAGTACAAGATTTGGATGTAACCGGGACTAACGATGTGATGATGATGATGATGAATACAGCCAATACTGGCTTTATTCATACGGTAGAGGAATTCAATTGTAATGTTTTTATACTCCTACTTCCTTATACCTTTACTCATTATTCTTATTTGCAATAGGCGAAATACGATTATTATTGTCTTGATGCTCCTACCAGTAGCAGAATTCAGTAACAATGAGTGAGTAGAGTTTACCTTGGTAGATATAGTGGTCCGGTACAGCAGTAAACATTGTCATATACTTTGGTCAGTTTTCGCACATGTTTCTCTAGCGTATTCCAAGCTGATCTGTTAAAGCCTTCACCCACCTGCACAAAGTATGGGTCACTGGTTAATTAATTAAATTAGTGGTTTGACTGGGGTAAGCTAAAAATCTTCTTCTTCATCCAAGTGCCAATCACGGTCTCATCCAAAAATTTTTGGAGTCCGAGGCGCCGTCCAGGAAGCGCCTGCCGTCTAACACCCCGACCTCGAGAGAAAACCCTGCGTCAGAGCCTTGTCCATCAATCAGCAGATCAGGTTGGGTTGGCTTGCGATTTTAAAGAGTCCTGTGGGGACTTTAAGCTCAATCACTTACCAGCTTAAAGCATAAGCTTCAATAAGTCAGTCATTAAATTGATTGGCGAAGTCATAGGAATGTGCTCACTGGCGACAAAATGGGATCCAAAAATATTGATTTCGTGTTTGTAATTTATGGATACCTTCTTATAGCCACTGTTGGTCCTTTTCCTAGCTCAAGGGTGCTCTTGGTCCTTTTCGAGGCTCAAGGCCACTACTGGTCCTTTTCAAGGCTCAAGGCCACTGCTGGTCCTTTTCCAGACACAAAGCCGCTGCTGATCCTTTACCAGACTCTAATTCACTAAATACTGATCTGATCTCTATTGAAGAACTACTTACTTGTGGAGCCATGTTGCTGAGGAAAAAGGTCTGATCAACATGTTTTTGGTGAAGACGATGGTTGCCAGCCGCTGCCATGTGTCCTCGATCAAAGCCTGAACGCTTGTAGTCACTGTTCTGTGATCTGCAACATTTCAATGATGTTACCTTTTTTTTTTTTTTTTATCGTGCGGAAATTCCTTCGGTTCCCCCCCCGCGTGCCAGCGGGGGCGGTTATGTCGGGCTTGAACCGACTAAAACCGCACGCCGTCTCGGGTCTACAGACGCCGGGGTGTAAGGAGGTTGCCCATAGAGCATATCCCTCGCACCCCGACTGACCCTGGGCCATCTCCGGTTTCGAGATGGCCCCCTCGGGTTTGGGAACCACGGTGTCCCCCTCTTGCCCCGGTTTGGGGGAGGGGCGCTAGTCGCCCCACCGTCCCGGCCTGCTTCTGCTGGGGTGACAGGTGGCCTCACCCGCCACCCCCAGGCCTGCGCTCATGGAGGACGGAGCTCGTTAAGTGACCTCCGGCGCCTGAGTTGCCTGCGACGCGTCAATGATGTTACCTAATGTTATTTACCTAAAATTTTGTAACTCTAATAAATCTGTTCAGGAGAGCTATTTTATACACATTTGCCACTTGTTATCTAGTGAAGCCATCACAATTCTAGGTTTATATTAACCAAATGTTCTTATAGGTTATTATTATTGTTATTTCCAACGGGGACGCCGATAACCTGGCGGGTGATCAACCCTTCTTCAGTGGGTCATTTCACCCATTTCCCCTGATCCTTCCTTCTGGGAAGGATGTGGTTACCCGGCAATCACGGCGTTCCGTCGAACCTACCTGTGTCCTTGCAAAATCTTACGATCTGGTCCACCTTCAGATCTTCTGTGTCCAATGTATCCAACCCCATTGTCTCCCATCTTATAAGTGAGTACATAGGGCATTCGGCGAGCAGGTGGAAGCTGGTCTCGTCACCGTCCATGCACTCTGGGCATCTGGGGTCGGTTTTCACGCCTATCAGTGTCAGGTGCCTGTTCAGTCGGCTGTGTCCTGTTAACACTTCTATGACGAGCCTCATGCCTCATTGCTCTTGAGAGTTTTATTAGTTGGCTCGTCCTTTTTTGTCTAGGCCTTTTATGAATATCTTCGACTGTCTCATGCCTGTCGATGATTTCCATCTCCGGTTGGTCTCTGCTTCAATGCTTCGGCTGATGACTCCCTTGGTTATTTTGTGGGCGATTGGCAGCCGGGGCTCCGGGCCAACCTGGTTTTCATCAGCTCCTTTCCTGGCCAGTTCATCTGCTATTTCGTTGCCCGTGTTGCCCTCGTGTCCGGGTACCCAGGCAATCGTAACGTCAGCTGTTCTGGACAACTTTTCCAATGACTTTTTGCACTCTTTGACAACAGCTGATGTTGTCTCTACTTTACCAAGTGCCTTCAGCGCTGCCTGGCTATCGCTGTAGATGGTGACCTTTCCCATGTTGTTTAGGTGGCCTGCCATTTCTGCGCATTCCATGATAGCGAAGATTTCTGCTTGGAAGACACTTGCAAACTTTCCTAGGGGTATTGATCTGTTTTTCTCTGTACCGTCTGAGGACTTGATGTGTACTCCGGAGCCAGAGAGCTTGGTTATTTCCTTTCTGGAGCCGTCTGTGTAGCAGATGGTGCCATTGGTGTTCATCTGCCAGTCGTCTCTCGGTCCTATGTGTATTCTGTACTTCTTATCAAAGGTCCTTTCTTTCTTTATCACATCATTGTTTGAAAGGATCATTGATAGTTTTTCTTCGTAGTCTTGACTGATCATGGCATGGCCCTCATCAAATGTGTTGCCAGTCCATAGGCCAGTACTTTTCAGTTTGAACCATTGTTCAATCGCTCTCTTTTTCGTTTCCAAATCTAGGGGGTTCAGGCCCAGTATGATCTCAAGCGCGGCCGTGGGTGTAGTCCTCATCGCGCCGGTGGTCATCAGGGCCGCCAGTCTTTGGACTTTGTCTAATTCTTGTTTGTTCCTTCCTATGTTGGCTTTATGCCACCATACTAGGGCACCGTGTAGGATTCTCGGCATGATGATTGCCTTATAGATCCAGAGTACTGTGGCTGGCTTTATTCCCCAGCTTCTTCCTATTGCACTTTTGCATTGCATCATGGCCATTTTCGCCTTTGAGCATGTGTTGCTTATATGAGTCTTGAAGGTAAGCTTGCTGTCCAGTGTGACACCCAGATACTTGACTTCTTTCACTACTTCCAAGTCATGATTATCTAGTCGTACTGGTTCAGCACTTCCAATTTTCCTTTTGTTGGTGAAAAGAACTAGTTTGGTTTTGTCAGGGTTGAGGTTGAGGCCTTTGCTCCTGCACCATCCTAGTGCTTCTTTCAGACCTCTGTTCATGATATTGCAAGTTCTTATAGGTATTTAAACTATCATGGTCACTTACATAAGTATTAGAGTTAACGGGACATTTACCATGTGTTTTCAACAGTGCCGAAATATCAAATATCCCATTAACTCTAATTCAAATGTTCTTACTCACACAACAAAACTTTCAGCCTATATACTAATGACTGAAGAATTAGAACGGCTTGTGGTTAACCAAGTAGGTTAACACATTGCAAAGTTGGACATTGGAGTCGATTCTGTTGTGCATTTTCACTAACCTAAACTAAAATCTCGAAACTTTATGTTGACTTTCGAGCCCATTCCGCTTTTGTTTTGTTTTCCAAATTGACAGAAACTATCAATTACAAGCCGTAATCATATTGAATAGTTTAAGAAACATTCTGAAATGAGCAAAACAAGATAAAATCGAAATTTAAATTTATAGATTTTAGTCTAATGTAGTAAAAATGTACAACAGAATGAACACCAACACTAGACAGGTTAGTCTTAGGATGGGTGACTATTCTTAACACATTGATATTCTTCTTTGTTTCAGACAGCATGTTAAACCGTCCCTCCCACACACGTTAAAGCACAGTGTGATGATTCTGCTAATCGCTAGCTATTTAGAAAACACTTAGAACATTCATTTAATTCAAATGTGATGTTACAGACATTAATAAAAAAACAAACAGTTATAGGTGTCTTACCTGAAGAAAGGATGTATGCTTTCATCAGGCTGAAAGTCACACTTACTGCGATCTACTGCATCATTCTTAGCAATGTGATCCTTAGTTAAATGTTCGAACACCCAGTGTGGAACTCTGTTTCGTCTGTCATAGGAAAGTACAAAGTCGTCATAGGATCTAACATTGTCTAAACCAGGAAAACCATACTTCATAATTTGTGATATCTATAAAATACATAAATTATTAGGATTATGCACTTTTTTTAGAGTACTACATAATAAACGAAATTACTAGTAGGTAGTGTTCCCGTTAGACAATCCAGCTTTGCTTGTGTTAGGAGTATGTTCACATTGGTATTGTAATGTACAGGAATTGAACCTGGGACCTCTTGATCATAAGGCTGACTCCTCACAACCACTAAGCTACCGACACTCCGAACTTAAAATTGTACCAGTAGAAAATATCCATTGAAATTGTGCAAACTGACTATTGTGGTTACAAAAACCATTGTACAGTAAAACAATAAGTTAGTATTAAAATAAAAGAATACTTCGATTTTTATATCTTGTACTATTGAAACTGATTTAAATTTTTGTGTAAATTGCGCTTCAATAATACATTTTATACATCTTATCTTTAAAAAACAAAACAGTAGCCTACCCGATCTTTAGATCCACCGGTCTCAGCAAAAGGAGTAGCTGCAGAGACTGTACCAAAGACAGGTAAGCCTGGCTTCTTCATAATACGCTGGCCATCAATAGTTACGGAGTTTGCATTTAAATATTCACTAAATTTGTCTTTATTTTGACCAATATAATAACCTCCACCTCCAACCACACTTAGTTGTGACAAATACAAAAGCCTCTTACGTAACATTGTATTTCGCCTCTATATATTTTATTAAGGTGAACGAAAGTCAAACAATACGTCCTTAATTTAAAAAATGATCAAAATAAACACGTAATAGAATTGGTATATTTTGAGGTTATGTAATATGCAATAACAAAAGTGACATTTAACTTCATTTGCAAATAATTGACAAGTTTATCATTTTATTGCCATTAAAATATTGTTTAATTGTATTATAATGTTTTTTGTATCGAATCCCATTGTTGTATAATAATTATAGTTGGTACATATAATGCTTTTTATAAATTTAATAAATCGCTTGCACGCCATCTAGGGTAAAATTTCTAATGTTACGTAACTAGATGTTTAAAAAACCAGGTGTTTAGACCTGTACCCGTATTATGAATCCTTTCGAATAATATTTCGAATCGAGCTGTGCCCGTATTATGAATCCTTTCGAAAAAAAAATCGAATAGTAATCGTATCGCGCAATACGAAAATGCTGTTACTGCTAGATGGCGTGGAAAACTCACTCACACTACGAAGCAAAATCACAAATTTCGCTCGATTTTTACAATCGTTTTTCTCAATAAATCATGCAAGTTGTTAGGAAAAAGGTAAACTTGCGCGCCTATCTATTGTCGAAAATTGATAAAATGAATAGTCCTATGGAAAAAAGTGTCTATTTTATTGTCAGAATAATGATGTTACATAAAATGTACGGAAGGGCAGGTTGGAGCATCCACTTTAAAGAACGAGATAAAGTGGGCCAGAATTTGATAGTCCTATGGAAAAAAGTGTCTATGTTCAGAATAATTATGTTACTTAAAATATACGGAAGGACCGGTTGGAGCATCCACCTTAAAGAACGAGATAAAGTGGGCCATGCCACTATTTCACAGTAGTAAGAAGTAGTATATAACTTACACCAGGGCTTGATAACATTATCTATTTTACCGTTAGAATAGCGTCATATAACGTTATTTTATAAGGGTAATATTAATAACGGTAAATTTTTAACGGTAAGTCGGAAACGAAAGAAGAAACGAAAAAGTTTATAGGGGTGAAATTAATAACAGTCATTTTTTTAACGGTTAGTCGGTAACTGAACATCATTTTAACGTTATTTATATTTTTACAAGTAAAGGTTTTTTTTTACGGATGATAGACTCATGTTTGACCTCTATCTCACCTGGTCGTAAGTGACGTTACATAAAAGTAACAATATAAATAACGATAGTGTTACCAGTAATTGATAGCTAATATTCTGTATTTTCTGTATAAACTTGCTGATAGCCAAAACCCCCTTTTGCATAGTCCCTCCTTAACTCGTATTAAGAAGTTTATTTATGGTATGAAGTTCGAAAAAAATCCTCGGTGTCATTTTCTGTTTTCAGTACATATATACGTTTGTTGCTATGGTTTGACATAATTGTTACCTGCTAACTAAACAAATAAAAACCACTAGGGCGAGCTAAATAAAAACAGTTTAAAAAGAACACACCACTGGCGAGCCGCCACTGTGTAACATTAAGTACTAAGCATCCATCTCTTTTATAAATTGTACGTAACAATTTGGTTACCAATATCGGTAAATTAACATAACATAACTTCATGCCTGTATCCCCGAAGGGGTAGGCAGAGGTGTATTACACACCCACGATGCGCCAGTTATGTTTAGGTCCTAATGTAATAGGGGGCGAGCCTATTGACATCTACCGGGCACATTATCGGTAAATTAACGGGTAAAATATATCTTTTTAACGTTAACCCTTAATGGAAAAAAGGTCAGTAACGGTATTTCTACCGTTAACCGATTCCGTTATAAAGGCTAGTACCGTTATTCTTTTTCAAGTAGGTACGTTACTAATTTTTTTTTAATATTCCGAGCCCTGACTCGAGCTGAGCACTACTTTTACATAGTTTTTACACCGCCAGCGTAAGCAAGAACCTCAAACCCTGTATCACTTGTATGGTTGTATACAGGTTGAGTTTTCCAACTGGGCGTTATTATGGCCAAATTCAAAACTATGTGGATTAGCTAAACATGCTCAAAAGAGACTCGAGTCCGATTTTGATGAAAACTAAAACTGCATCACTGAATATTTTTTAAATCAATACTTCAGGAATCGAAACCATTGATTTTGAAAAAAAAAAACACACCTGTATTATTAAACGATTTGATAGTGCCGCAGAACAATATCTGGGCAGTATTAACGTACGACTAATGAAAGAACTAATTTTTAACATCTGTATACAAATCTCAGTATAGTCAGTCTCTATAGTATTATATATTATACTCAAAGGTAATATATTATATTAATACTATCAAATAATTATGGCAAGACTATGAACATCGCTAAAATTAAAAAGATTTAAAAAGATCATACATTATTAAAAGTCATGGAGACTATGGAGCATAGATTATTGCTATGGAGAGTTTTGGCGCCAACACGGGAAAAGACGCTTCGAGGCAGTGTTGTGTTTCATTTTCTAAAATTTGTGTAATTTCGAGTTTTTATGTGTAAAAATGGTGGGTTTTTAGACATAACGTCTTCGACAACATGCACAAGTGTAGGAAAGTGGCATATTTACCGTGAATTGTTATTTTCTATGTTGTTTCCAAAACTCCAAAGAAGCCTCTAGTAAAGCTCCCACTACTTTATTAGGGCAAGACTATGTTTCCATGTTTAGGATTAGGCTGAAGGCCTTGCGCCAAAGCCCTTTTATAAATTAAAAACAATAAATTATTAAGGTCATAAAAGTTAAATGTCAAAAAATAAAGGTTATCTTATCTAAATGGATCGAAATTGGATGGAAATATTGATTTTTTCATGAAATACATAGATTTAGTATATTTTATTGGAAAGTTTAAATAACTGGAATGTAAACATTTACTGATGACCATTTTACAAAGTATAAATAATGACTAAATTATTTTTCAAAATAACCCGCATACCGTTAGCGGTTTTATCAAAATATAAATATAGCACGGCAGCTAAGGCAGTTGCGTCAGTGCAAATAAAAGGCAAGGAATTCGCATCAGACGATTATACTAATATAACGCCTAAAATTATATCATATCTAGGCCGTAATCTGCACTTGCAAAAATACCACCCGTTGTCGATTGTGAGACAAAGAATTGTTAATTATTTTTATTCGTCATTTACTCACAGCAGTAATCCTACGTTCAGCGTATATGACAACTTGTCTCCGGTAGTAACGGCTAAACAAAACTTTGATGATCTCTTAATTCCTTTGGATCACCCAAGTAGGGTGAAATCTGATTGCTATTACATTAATCGAGGAACTATGCTTCGGGGTCATATGACGGCTCATCAGAGTGAACTTCTCAAGTCTGGTTTAGATAACTTTTTGATGATTGGTGATGTCTACAGGAGGGATGAAATTGATGCTACACATTTTCCAGTATTTCATCAAGTAAGTTTCTAATTTTAAGGAGAATGTTTAGTTATTATTTTATTCTTCAATCATTATTTATTGTTGAGAGTATTAAATAAAACTGTAGTTTCATACCCACAGTTCTGTCTGTATTTTATCTACATTGAGTGGCATACAGAGATATTGTGCATTATAATATATATCCAATTTTTTATTTATTTTATTTTTTGTTATACAGCTAGATGCAGTACGGTCACAATGCAAAGATGAATTGTTCTTTGATAAACAAGATCTACATATATTTGAACACAATTTTGACCCAAAAAATCCTGAAACTTTCACCAACTCAATAGATGACCCTATGAAACAAAGCTGCCACACTTTGGAAGCCACAAAGCTAATGGAAGTTCAGCTTAAAAACTGTCTTATTAGCTTAGTGAAATCCTTATTCGGTGAAGAAATCAAGTTTAGATGGGTTGAAGCATATTTCCCATTCACACATCCATCTTGGGAGTTAGAAATTTATTATGAGAATGACTGGCTTGAAGTTTTAGGGTGTGGTATTGTTAGAAATGAGATTCTTAATAATGCAGGAGCAAACAATACTATTGCATATGCCTTCGGTTTGGGTCTAGAAAGACTTGCAATGGCACTATTCAAAATACCTGATATCAGATTAATGTGGAGTACCGATTCGGGATTTTTGTCACAATTTCAGAATGTGGACCTTAATGCTAAAATTAAATATAAGCCAGTATCTTCATTTCCTCAGTGTACAAATGACATGTCGTTCTGGCTGCCACCCAATCTAACCATAGATACATTTATGAATAATGATTTCTATGATCTAGTCAGAGATGTTGGAGGTGATATTATTGAACAGGTTTGTTTGTATTTTAATTACACTGCGCAATATGAATAATGGTGAAGTATAAAATGGCTCTGAATTCAGAGTTTGAGTTCAAACCCATACATGTAAGTATTCTGAACCCACTTGCTAACACAAGCAGAGGGTAGCCGAATACCAGTAATGTATGTGCCACATTAGTAGTAGTTTTATTTATAAATAAAAATTCTTCCTTTTGGTAGCATAGTCAAATTTGCTAAGGATTTAATAACAATACAAAAATAAAACATTACTAGTAGTTAAAAATGGCATGTCACAGTTTTCGGCTAAGGTTGCTTTTTGCTACCATGTATATGAGCAAATAAATTGATTTGATGAAGAGGATATACTGCAAAATTCAGACTGGCCCTTTTGGCTGTATCCTGATTTGACAAGGTGCTAGATATAACAGATACACAAGCAAAATTGGAAACCCCCAAAATTTTTAAATTTCTCTGGCAGTGTTACATGTACCCTTCAAAATTATTATACAAGGACAACGTTTTAGAATCATCAGTCGGGTGTCAACAAGGTGACCCTCTTGGGCCACTCATTTTCAGCCTTGCTATACATCCTGTAATTCGGCAGCTAAATTCTAAATTTAACATATGGTACCTAGATGATGGGACCCTAGGAGGTTAATACAGTTTTAAAAGATTTGGCTTTTTTAAAAGATGAATTCAGATCCATTGGTTTGCAATTAAATCCCACTAAATGTGAAATTCTTCTGAGTGATAACATTGACATCATTTCCACATTATCAAAATTCAACATTTTGGCCCCAAATTTAAAAATTGTTCAAAAAGATTCACTCCGCCTCCTTGGGTCCCCAATCTTAGAGGAAGCATATGACTCTTTCGTAGAAGAAAAGATTCAAAATTTCTGTGAAGTTTCGGACTGTTGCAACAAATTAACATCCATTCTGCTTTCACTATAATTCGGTATTGTCTTTTTGTTCCTAAATTTACACATGTTCTCCGATCAACTCAACTTTTTAAATATTTGGCTCTTGTAAGTAAAATGGATAGCGTGCTTCAAAACACACTATGCAAAATTCTAAATGTTGATATGAACGACCGTGTCTGGCTTCAGGCATCCATGCCTGTGCGTCTAGGCGGGCTCGGCGTTCGCAAAATTACCGACGTAAGTCTACCAGCATTTCTATCTTCGGTGCATGGCACGGATGAATTAGTTAGAAGAATCCTAACCCCTAGCCTAACTAATTCGGATGTGCCAGGCAAGGCCGAAGCTTTAAATGCTTGGAAAATGTTTTGCCCAAACGCTGATTTGCCAGGTAACCCATCTTCCCAGAGGCAATGGGACGTGCCACTCTGCAACATGGTAAGAAAACATCTCATTTCTACTTCTACCAATGTTGCGGAGCGTGCTCGCCTTTTGGCTGTGGGGGAATGGGAATCCGGTGTCTGGCTTCAAGCCCTACCATCGCCCAACATTGGTACCATGTTGGACGATAACACCTTCCGTATCGCTGCTTGCCTTCGTTTGGGTGCTCCTTGCGTTTCTCCGCATCGTTGTCGCTGTGGAGAAGAAGTGGGTAGCCTTGGACACCATGGCCTCTCATGCAGCAGGAGCGCAGGACGGCTTTCGCGGCACGCGTACATCAATGACATTATCCGTCGGGCTCTTGTCACCGCCGGCGTTCCAGCCGTACTAGAACCTACTGGTTTGGCGCGCGACGATGGAAAGAGGCCGGATGGGATTTCGTTGGTGCCTTGGAAGATGGGAAGGCATTTGGTGTGGGATGCGACATGTGCTGACACCCTTGCGCCTTCACATCTTCCAGGGACTGCGGACTGCGCCTGCGCTGCCGCTGCTTCGGCAGAGACCCTTAAACGGCGCAAATATAGTAATTTAACAGGTAATTACATATTTGAGCCGTTTGGGGTTGAGACGCTGGGATCTTGGGGTCCAAGTGCCCGTCTTTTATTTAAAGAAATTTCAAAACGGCTTATAGACGCTACCCGTGACCAGAGGGCTGGTTCATTCCTCGCACAAAGGATTGGCATTGCCATTCAACGTGGCAATGCCGCCAGCCTTCTGGCCACCCTCCCAGTTGACGTCGATGGGGAGGAATTTTTTGACGCCTAAACCTGCAGCTTTGTATATAGGTATACAGATATGGTTTTTATACTAATTAATAGTAATTAATTTATGTAAATATAAAATATATTTTTTAACAGATAAGTAAATTTTATTTACTGTGTAATGTAATAACTTTATTTTAGGTAAAACTCAAGGACAAATTTGTGCATCCAAAATCCAAGAAGCATAGTCTCTGTTACACTATTGTGTACAGACACCTGGAGCGCACTCTAACGAAAGCTGAAGTCAACAAAGTGCATTTGGAGATTGCAAAGACAGTTGTTGATAACTTCAATGTAGTTATTAGATAAAAAGATATTGATAAATATAATTATGTTGAATTAAAAAATGGAGTTTTTATGCAAATTTTATATTAAAGTGTTTGTCTAAATATTTTGATATTAATTTAGTTCCAATCGGTATATGTGGGTTTGCTGGGCGCAGGCTTCACTCTAAGGGGGTTGGGCGGTCAGACGGCGGTCTCTCCTGGAAAAACTGAAATATCAGTCGTCAACAATAAGCAGATTCTGGGCTTTGAAGTAACTTAATAAAAAAAACAATATACTTTTACCTACATGATATATTTCCACAATTTTTACTACTAATTACGTAAGGTGTTAAGTAATATCTGTAAATTACTAAATTATAAGTAATTAAATCAGTACATTATATTTACATAAAATTGAATAATTCAAATACACACACTTACATAATTTAATAATATAACGGTTTTACATAAAAATAAAACCAATATTTGCCGAGAAGGAAAGCATACAGTATCGATTGAAGAAGCTGTCTATACTTAGCCATAAATGCGGTGTCTATGGTTACGTTTCACCGGACGTTTGATAGATGTCAGCACTGTCAAACCAGCTAGGCGGGAATCGCTGTCGCTTAGATTGTCATAGGCTTCACCAGGAAGATCTTCCTGCGATACTGTATGCTTTCCTTCTCGGCACATAATATCGGTTTTATTTTCATGTAAAACCGTTATATTGATGTGCCTCTGGAAAGCATACAGTATCGATTGAAGACGTGTTTGTTATCTGCTGGTGACATAGAAAACACAACGCTATGATGATTATTATGGATTGAACCGTAATCGGAAAAGGAAATTAGTATTTATAGTTATCATTACTGCAACTGTTACCGTCTTTATTATAGACTATCTATAAAACTTTCAGTGCTTCGTGATCGTTATTTATTATACATAATCATTCTATCTATTAGTTAGTTACTATCTATTTCCTTGTGCATAATTTAATTAATAAGTTAAGAATCAGAAATATTGACTATCATTTTGAGTACCTAACTGTCTATGACAGTTCAAAGTTTTGAACCTAACTGTCTATGACAGCTCAAAGTTTTTTAAAGAATTAAGAAAGGAATTATGATTTTCCTTTGCAAGCTCTATTTCACGACAATATTGATTAGATAATATATTACAAGACTCAAGTAACCTCGAGATAATATCTCGTCATCGTAATGAGTCACCTGCCACTAGCAGGAGATGCCGAAACTCCACCATCACGAAGGACAATTTGAAACCAGTTTTTAATTGAAGTACGTGAGGTAGGTTATATTTTATTGTCAACTGCTATGAAGGGACTATTCAAACCCCTAACTGCAGTTCTCTTAGAACTATATTTCTCGATTAAAAGTCAAACTAAAGTAACCGGCATATGTCATAATCATGGTGTCTAGATAATCAGTTTTGGTCCGACTGCGGGTAGTTGTATTTGTAGAAACATTGTATTTTATAAGTTATCACTTTGAATGTAAAGCAAAGTAAGGCCGTGAATAATAAATTCTGATGCTAATAATGTACTATTATTATATCTATATTGCCTTTCAGCACGCTATGACAAAGAGCGTCTTTAAGAGAGCTAGATGTAACCCCTCCAATTCGGGGGAACTATTCCATGTAAATCGGGGATTCCATGTTAATGATGATTGTACTACTTCTGGCTTAGCGACTTATTACTTTAATGTTATATTTTAATTTTGCTGTTTTACGTGATACAGTTAGAAATTGTCCACATTCCAAGTTACCCGAGCACATAAGCTCTAAAACCTGAAAGGAATCAATAAACAAAATTTGAGAAATGTGAAATCGGTCCTCTGAAGATTACATAAACATTTATACGTTACTAATTTATTTCAATGTAATATGATCGTTTGTAAATTCCTCAGTGCTCAGCAACTTCCGAGGGTGACTATACAAGAATTGTCCTGTAAGAATGGTTTTCTTGTAAAAATAGATACATTAAGAATGATACTATGTCCGCAGGTTAAGGAAAGTAAGGGCTTTCCAGCTAGTGAATAAGCAATTAAGTAGAGTATCATCAATTATTTTTGATTACGACCGCACGCGGCGAAAGTATACAACGCTATGACAATCTAAGCGACAGCGATTCCCGCCTTGCTGGTTTGACAGTGCTGACATCTATCAAACGTCAAGTGAAACGTAACCATAGACACCGCATTTATGGCTAAGTGTAGACAGCTTCTTCAATCGATACTGTATGCTTTCCAGAGGCACATCAACAATAAATAGGTGACCAAAATCGTACAGATTCCTATATTATAATACCTATACAGGAAAAAAAATCTAAATAACATAAGTTCTATTAGAAATAAGCAATACAACAAAATTTAAAATTAATCATTACTTCTAATGACCTTATATTTCAATACTAGCACGATGTCAAAACGCCGTAGGTGTGTTTTTTTTATGAAGATCATCAAACATTTTAGAGGTAGGTTAATTAGCCTAGTTTTGAGTGGTCGTTTCTAAGCGCCAGTGCTGTATCTACCTCTTCTATACAAATAAATATTAATAAAACAACAGCTTTTTAGTAAATGCATATGAATGTAAATGAAGTACTTATTTAAAAAGCGTATTTTTAAATATTTTGTGTGTTTGTTTGACTCGGTTACTCTCAGAAACGGCTGGGCCGACTTTGACGGAACTTTCACGGGCAGATAGCTGTTGTTATAAGGCGTAACTTAACTTAGGCTACTTCTATTTAAGAAAAGTATTGGGTTTCCGTGCAAAAAAGAAAAGCCAGATATAAGTGCACGCGGAAGGGCGCGTGCTATGGGTGCTGGCTGGTTAAATACTTTTCGTAAGTCTAATTAGTAAACAGACTAACCTATTTTTTCCATTTTTAGATTATTTTGACGAGTATTTAATACTAATATCACAGAACAACAACTAACTTATTTATAGTGATAGACATATTTTTTATTATTAGCTTAGGTATGTTTCAAACTGTAAAAACGACGATTAGACTTTAAGGGTAGTAGGTACATTTGTGTATTATTTATATTTTGGATACTTTTTGAACAATATATATACTATATAACTTATTCTAGGGACTAAATTATGGAAAGGATAAGAAGAGCCGACTTCGGGTTCTAAACTGCAAGGTAGATGTAGATGCAACCAGGATTGGAAATACCGAATCAATTGATTTAGCACTGTTGCTATATCTTGACACCCAGTGCAACTACTAACACATTTTCTACTAGCTGCGTTTATGTTTTCAGGACACAAATCAGCTTATTTGAACATCCCTTGTGATAATCAAGATTATAAGCATCTCCATTTTATATTTAGCTTACGCTGAAGCTCTTTCCACTGTCGGATGACCAGACTTACGGCTAAACGTAATCGCTACGAGGATATCACTCGCCGAAACGTTTTGGCAATACGTTCATTATGCGTGCTGTCAAGGAGTCTAACTACTTGCTTGCGTCTGTGTTTCTGGAAAGCTATAATCTGAGTATATTCCTTCCTTCTAGGCAATTATTTTTCATCGTAGACCACATCATCAGCAGCAGGTGAATTAGTAGTTAGGCTGAGCCTATCAAATATATGAAAAACATTGCATCAAGCAATTTCATCTTTAACAAACATGGTTATTCATACACACATAAATTATCGCATTTATAATATTAGCATGAATGATTCCTTATATATTTTTTGTCTTTAAGATAAGGGTGGGTAAAAATACTTCGCCCCTCTCATAGGTCACCATTATCGAACTCAACAGTGTTCAGCTCTGACATATCTCGGATCTGCTGTTTTATACATTTAGAAAAGTCTTGATGCTGTTCAATAGATTCAGAAGATTCTTGATGCTGTTCAATAGATTCAGAAGATTCTTGTTGCTGTTTAACAGATTCAGGACATTGTTGTTGTTGTTTTATAGATTCAGAAGATTCTTGTTCTTGTTTTATAGATTCAGAAGATTCTTGTTCTTGTTTTATAGATTCAGAAGATGCTTGTTGCCGTTTTGTAGATTCAGAAGATTGTTGTTGCTGTTTTATAGATTCAGAAGATTCTTGTTGCTGTTTTGTAGATTCAGAACATTGTTGTTGTTGTTTTATAGATTCAGAAGATTCTTGTTCTTGTTTTATAGATTCAGAAGATTCTTGGTCTTGTTTTATAGATTCAGAAGATTCTTGTTGCTGTTTTGTAGATTCAGAAGATTGTTGTTGCTGTTTTATAGATTCAGAAGATTCTTGTTCCTGTTTTCTAGATTCAAAAGATTCTGGTTCCTGTTTTATAGTTCCAGAATTATTTATTATGGGTGTGTCTTTGTTTTTACGAGAATAACACTCAATGGGTTTGTTATTAGGCAAAGTACATGGTTGTACTTCCATACAAGAGACAGAATCTCCAAAGGAAAGAGTAACAGGCGATACAGAACAAACTGAGTCTGACACAATCAACATCTCCTCTGATTGAACCGATTTAGGTGATTTGGTTTCTGTTGGTATGATTGTTGTAGGCTTTTTAGGTACAGACTTTAATTTTTTTGACTCAGGCACATAGTCTTTTGTGTCTATTTGATTTCCTTTAATGCGGAGGTTTATAGGCACAAGGGATCTATCGTCTAGATCTAACTTAAAGAATAAACCTTTCTGTGAGTAAGCATATTTGAGTTCCGATACTAATTGAATGGGGCTGAGCGTTTTACGAAATACGCTACCTAAGCATGATTGCATTTCATGAACAAAGACGGGATCTTTCCGATTTGGTTGTATAGATTGTAATTGAGGTTGAGCTGCAAAATTATCTCTAGTGATATTCTTAACATTTAAAATATTTATCGATTGAAAATTGCCCGTTTCTTTGTTATTGGCCGATATACTTTCATTTACTTCAGTATTGAAATTTTGACTTGTAGTATTAGTATGTGATTCTTTATTGGTTTCTCTCGCAGCTGGTGTTTTATCAAGCAATACACTATTTATTTTCTTATTCTCGAGATTGTTAGAACACTGTGAAGTAGGTGTACTGTGTAGTTTATTAAATTCATCAACTAATAGAGTCAATGTTGCTAAATCTTTGGGGTTAGTTTCAGCTCTTAATTTACGTTTAAGGAGCGCTTTACCGTTAGGTCTTAAAACTAATTTCATGCCTTTAGGCAAAGTCACGACTTTTTGTATATAATATTGAAAATCTAGAAACTTTTTCAAGTATTTGGGAATTTTTGTTGTAGTCAGTAATATCTTATTTTTGCCCAAATATAAGAATTTATCTATAGACGGGTCTGTAAAGTTTTGCAGTATCGTCATCATCACTTCAGCATTGCGTCTGGGTCGCATCCGAGGCTTTTCTTTAAAGTTTTGCAGTAAATTAGCTAGAATGCCATTTCGTTTATTATTTTGTATATTAATTGGTTGTTTAGATCCGTGTTTTAAATTGACAATATTTGTTTCAGGTAAGTTTTGAGTTAGTTTCATGTGTACATTGCTTTGAACAGAATAAGTTTGCTCAAGATGGACTACATTTTGTTTATCAGTCTCCTGTTCATTAGATCCTTGTTTTAAATTAGCAATATTTATATTCGGCAAATTTTGAGTTACTTTCATATGTACATCGCTGGATTCATCGCTTTGTGCAGAATTCGTTTGCTTGGAATGTATTACATATTGTTTGTCAGTGTTTTGTTCATAAGATCCTTGTTTCAACTTCACAATATTTGTTTTAGGCAAGTTTTGAGTTAGTTTCATATGTACATCGCTGGATTCATTGCTTTGTGCAGAATTCGTTTGCTCTGAATGGATTACATTTTGTTTATCAGTCTCGTCTTCATAATTAAGAAGTTCGGGATTCATGTTAACGGTAAATACAGCTAGCCAGTCTTTACAGCAGCATGTGCAACGACGTTTATTTTTACAAGTATGTTGTGGGACAAAACGCTGCTTAGTTTTAAGTGCCTCTAATTTGATTCGCGCCCAACAACAGGGAGGGACCTGATAGTTCAGTTTTGGATTCATGTAATTTAAACTATTGTTAGTTGGATCTGAAGCTGACTTGCATTTCTTGCCAATATCGGCTATAATACATAACAGTGCGTCAACTGTATTTATGTCTGGTAGTACTACTTCCAAACTATTATTAATTTCAAAGTAAGGCATCTCTGGATTGCCTTGTGATTTTTTTGTTAAGAATTTTTGATAAGCTGCGTTCGCAATATTGTTTGAATTGTTTAATATATTTGGTGGTAGCTTGGATAGAATGGGTACAGAAAGTGGAGGATCGGGTTCTACGGTGTAAATTGGGGGAGGCCTATGCCCAATAGTGGACTGCAATAAGCTAACAGATTGATTGATTGGTTGATGTGCTGTAATTGCTGTATTTACCGATGTTTCAGGCTTTGGCCTAATTCGACAGTATTTGTATGGTTTACGTGCTGTTGTGTCATCTTCATTAGAATTGATATTTAGTACTACCATAGTCAATGGTACTCCAGGAGTATTTTTCTTGTTCTCTATATATTTAATCTGTTTATGTGATTCAGAAATATCAGTATTTAAATATAATCTTCCGTTAACTAGTTTGTTTTCAAAGGCCTTATTAACATCTACACACAGTGGTTTGCAAGCTCTTAGCAACAATCGATTACGTTCCGATTTGAAAAATTGATGATTTAACTTTTTAAGTACAATATTAAAGTCTGGGTTCTTTGATAACTTCTCAGAATTGTATGTGCGATTACGTGGTTTTCTAAATAAGGCGCTAGACAGATTAACTCTTTCAGTAATAAGTGTCACCACACCTTTTCTTGCATCTATATTTCTCGATACAGGTTTACTTCTAAAATTGATTAAGTCTATTATGGGTTTATTTGCAACATGTCGTAATAAATCTATAGGCAATATACCCATGTCGTCTAATTTTACCGTTTTTACTATTGGAGCCATACGCAATTTCTTATCTAATCTAAGGTCTTCCTTTTTCTTGTTACCTGCTCCAACTTCACGTACATTTACATAATTTTCCATTTTGATTTTACCTGTAACAATTATTTATACTTATTAACTCAACAATTATTTATTTATCAATTAATTGATAAAGAAAATGAAAGGCAAAATGGAGGACCAAACGGTAATCTGGTCTTGTTTCAACGTGAGATGCAGAATATATTGATGCAAATAATGCAATAATATGTTAATCCACAAAAAAAACGTAATATTAAGTTTTTGTACAAACCCTGAGAAATGATTTCGGAATAACAACCTAAATGTTATATTGGTAAAAGTTATATTTGTTATAGAATTTCAAACCTTTTTTTTTTTAAATGTTGTTCTTATAATCATTTTGCAAAGATAAGAAATTAATTTACATTTGCGAACACATAGCGCTATCTCTTATTTGCGTATTAAACTGTTATGGAACTCAACATATTTTTGCAAAAATCTGGTCAGTTGAAGCTGACGTTTGAAGGTTGATTGTGAGTTAGTGTCTTATCTAATTTTAACCGTGACCCGAATCTTCTGCTTGGGTCTCTCTAGCAGCGGCCACGGTTCGCAGCCGTAAAAGGACAGGGCTAATAATGGTTTACCCTTCAAACTGACTGGCATTTTTAGGTCAAAAATAACAGGCATTTAAATGTAAAAATTTTGCCATGTTAGATTGGCGAAGGCAGTTGTATATGGATCGGAAGTTTCCGGATCGGAGTAACAGTAACAGTGAGTAACACATTTTCAACAGAAATACATTACGCAACTTATAAATACGAAACATTCATAATATACATACCGATTGGATCTACCAGAATTTTATTTGTATCATCCATTATTCGATTACTTTCCCTAGCTTTAGCAACCGGTTCAGCTTTTATATTAACTATTGCATCGTTCGGGAAATTTTCGTTGATGTGTTTGTTTAGCCCAACGGGTTCCTTTTCAACAGCACTGGCAATATTAGCAAATTGTGTAGCTATCTGGCCGATTTGTGGCAAATTTTCAATCGGTACATGAACATTCCCAAAAATGTTAGTTATTTTCGGTAAAACTGGCTCTGGCTCACGTATAACTGATATTGTATTGTAAGGGAGATGCATTTCTATATCTTCTTCATCATTTATAGAGTTATTATCATTAACATCTGTTAAGGGATCTTTTTTTATTGATGTTGCTCTATATAATTCTTGTTCTTCGCAAGGTACGTTTTCATCAATATAAATGTTATGATCAGGTTGTTGTACTGTGATAGTCTCGAATTCTCCAGGTTTTAATTGTAAATTTGGTTCGTCTACAGTCTCAGTTAAATCTATAGTTACTGGTGGTTTTAAGATTGCGGCGTCAGAGATATCTGAAAATTAGTAAGCTATATATTAATATCGATAGAGCTATGGCATCATTATCATCCTCCTAGCGATGGTTGCGTCCACAGTGTGCACTTTGGAGCCGGGGGCACGCTAATTATTTCTGATAGGTCTGTTAATTTTTAAAGAGCGACTGCTGTCTGGTCTCCCAACCCCGAGAGGAAAGATGAATGATGAAGATATGATGATAGAGCTATGTAACTTTATCAGGGGCCGTTTTGATGATACTCTCAATGTAGCTTTTGTTGTTCAGTTTGCAGCGAACATCCATACTGAGTATATTGGGTTTAAAAAAAAAATATTAGACATAATTGAGCGTGTCTCTCTTTTCTCGTTCTTCATTTCTATATGTAACGAAAAGTTACAGATTTATTTTATGCATTCGGGTGCGTTTTTAATCTTTTTTTTATTTTACACTTTTTAGTTAGGTAATGCCACAATTAGAACCAAATTAAAATCGTTATAGATATGAAAATGGCCGCTTAAAATGTTTTACAAAAGATTTGGATATGTGCAAACAAATGAGTAGTATCCGAATGTTGTTTGTCTTCTAAATATTCTTGAATTTTATAATAACCTTTTCATTTTGATTAAGTATGAAAGGTGTTTGTAACTTACCTGGCATATTTCTTTTGTGCACTGCTATCGATTCCTGAAATATTAACCAGATTATTTCAATGATATCGTTATGAAAATCTTTTAGCATGGTGGTTATGTTGTCCGTATCATCTTAATAATATGATAATGACCAGCAAATAACTTGACAATGTACTCTAGCTGAACCGAAAGTTTAGGTCTCTTTGGTGGTACCCGCACGGTCTCGACGGTCGAGGCGCGCCAATTGTCCAATCATAAATTATAATAAACCAATGGCGGGCTCAAAAGACTTGGACTTGCGTCATTGGTTGATCAATCCTTTTATTACTTTTTTTTGGAAGGTCCGTAAGTGCACCTACCTCCTGAGACCCTCATTCCTGAGACTATCAGACGAGGTAAGTCATAATGATCAATAAACAAAAACGATACTTACAAATTGATCACGGAGAATAACGAGTTTATTTTTGATCCGCTCCTCCCAAGACATAAATGGTTTTGTCAGCAGTGATTTGAACCTATAAATATAACAGTAATAACTAGTTTATCTTTACTAATTGCCTCGATGGCACAGCAGTAGCGAGTGCGACTGCTTTTCATGCTCCGGCGCGGCATTACAAACCGTCTCACCTTGTTCAGGACTTTACGAGAGGCCGTTTTGATGATACTCTCGATATAGTTTTTGTTGTTCAGTTTGCAGCGAACATCCATACCGAGTATATTTAGATTGTCCTGCAGTGGTAATGGTGTATCCCGAAGAGTAGGAAGGAGAACCGATTTGGGATTACTATGGGGTTTTTTCGCAAGAGTGCACGGTGGTACCTACCCGGTCCAATTTGAGACAGATTTGCGCCATCAAATTGTACCACCTATTAAAACTCGTACGCGTCACGTGAGGTAACGGTATAGTGATTTGTCGTTTTGTTTTGTTATCTGAATAGACATGTATCTATAATTTAATTGTGATTTTTTTTATCGAGAAAAGCAGGCCTAGAATATCAACGTTTACTAGTACGTAACTCGAAGGCCAAGCGGCTGCAACGTGATAAGAACCGTACGGTCGAGCGTTAAGAGACATAATTGCACGTAGCTGGCGATCACGTGGACAAGTACAGCAGTACAGTACAGTAAGGACAAGCATCTAACTCGTACAAGTAGATTGATTTTCCAGGCAGTGAATTTATCTGTGACTTAAATTAATCCAATTTTTATGAGTTCTACATTAAAGAGGCAATTCGAACTGGTCTAATGTCTTTTAACGGCCGTACTATATATATATATATATGAACAAAAAGTAGTAAAACCGTAAGATGCTTTTGGCTTATGAATATTTTTGCGTTTGTTTTTTAATTTAGTGAGTGGATACTTACTGAAAAACTATCGCTAACTGCAATGGCGTAGGTCTACGGTCTTTCATAATTCTAGATTGTAGGTACAATGTACTTGTGGTGACAGACTGAAATTGGAAGAACCGTTGTCTGGTGGCCACTTTTAGTTGGTACCAACGGCGTTGCAGTAACATTGGTGTGCACATGCGGCCTCTGTAATAATTCGTTACTGCATTTTTAAATTAATCAGTAGCTTCAATTCTCAATCATAGGGTGATCAGTAGGCCTACCACCTACCATAAAACGTTCATCCGCATGAATCATGAACGAAAGAAGTGTCATTTAGGTACCATGAAGTTGGGGGGTGTGTTGGGTAACCTCCTCGAGTGTCGCTCCGATTCCGATCCCGCTGCAGTCCGGGGGGCACGGAATCGAAGCGGCCGGTACACCCTGGGCGGCGGTCAATGGCTTCCCCTTCACCCCTTCATAGGGTTGGCATTGATCGTCGGCCAATACCCAACGTGGCGGGAACACATCGCTCTCCGTACTCCTCTGCTTTCAGAGGAGACAGGATGAGCGATGCTGTTAGTGGTGAGATGGCCCAGGGTCAGCCGGGGTGCGAGGGATATGCTCTATGGGTAACCTTACACCCCGGCGTCTGAAGACCCGAGACGGCGTGCGGTTTTAGTCGGTGCAAGCCCGACATAACCGCCCCCGCTGGCCGGCGGGGGGGTATCCGAAGGGATTTCCGCACGATAAAAAAAAAAAAAAACAAAAGGTACCATGAAGTTGAGCGCGCCCGGGAGAGATTTAGAACTCCCCCGGCCCGCCGAGCCGATCGTCGATATCTCGGAAACTATTGATCGAATCTTCTGGAAATTAAAACGCATTGTTAGCGTCGAAGCGCTCTACCGAACAGTGAAGAAAAATCTACAGTCAATACAAAATCACAAAGTACTTCAAATACCTATACCTACTTACCTACAAATCGCGATAACAAGGGCGTTCCTTCGACCTCTATCGTCGGCATGACTGTGTAGGTACCTATTTGTTTTCTCGAGCGCTCCAGTAAATACCTACGTCTCTTATCTCTAGATGATTCCGGAACATTCTACTTTTATTTAAGAGCTATAAAAGGACGCCCGGCTATCGACACGAATCAGTTTATTTTCGAAAGCGAAAGCTAACACATCTTACCGAAGTGAACCAAGAGAGTTATACCTGCGACTTAAGCAACGACTGTGGACTACTGTGAACTGCTGAGCGACTGGAACTGTTGAAGAGTACTGTGTGTGCTAGTTATTTAGTTGTCTAGTTTGTGGTGAGCGAATAAACTTCTTCGTTGTATAAACGGCATTTAATTTGTACCCCGCGCAAGTAACACTAACAGTTCGGGAGTGAATCAAACATATCAGGGAGGTTTTCGTTTACAAACTATAAATTACAATATACTTCTATTAAAATATGAACTATTATATAATATATAACTATCGCCGCATATATAACTATGACCGCGGTAGCCTAGTGGTATGGGTAAAGGACGGCTGAGACGAGGTCTCGGGTTCGATCCCAGGTATTACCATGGCACACACCAATGACTTTTCGATGCTTTCCGAAGTTATGTGTGTATTTATCGCAGGTTTATAAGTGCCCGGTTAATGGCAATAGGCTCGCCACCTATTACATTGGGACCTAAACATAAACTGGCGAAATGTGGGCGCTAGCACCTCTGCCTACCCCTTCGGGGATATAGGCGTGAGTTTATGTTATGTTATGTTATATAACTATACTATAAACTAATATATAAAAAAATACATGCCTTTGTATTAGACATTTTGAAATAAGTCGTATAGTATCGTGTATTACGTTTTTTTTTTGCGGTCTCTCAAAATTCCGAATTTTACGGTTTCGGGTCGATTCATGGTAGGGTTTAGGCAGGATGAACTGTTACGTGCCATTATTGGGCTCGATTGCGGGATAAGTGCATATCATGGTATCGATTTCCCGATTTCAGTCCGCAATTGCGGATATACATTTCGTGGTAGGCCTACTGTTTTTAGGCAAAATTTACTCAATTCTATTTAACATCATTCGAGGTTTACCTAAACCTGGTTTAGTATATAAACTGCTTGAAATATGACGATGATGAAGTCACTAGGACTTTTGTTGATACATCCTTTGTTATAATATGTTTAACAAAGTTTTCACTTACAATGCCCATAATTAATATTTTTTATGAACTTTTGAACCAATTATTACTTCGTCTGACTTTCTTATTAGAATTTATGAAAAAATTACAATCCGCCCTCGCTTCGTTTCGGTTTATATGAGTTTTATGTAATTTAACATATAAGAGAGCGGATTTCATATCAGTTTAAAGTTTTGCAATATCTTTACAAATAACGAAATAATCGGCTGGACACACTTAACGTTTCCACCCTGAATACGTAGCCTATGTCCATTGGGGATAATGCACCTCTCGACTGGTGAAAGATTTTTTCCAATAAGTGCAGTGGTTCCACTACATATAGATAAACTCACAAAATTCGCCCTCTCTCCTTATAATATTACTATAGAAGTATAGACGAATATTTTTACTTACTCTTTGTTATATTCCAAAGTGAGTGCAGCCCAGGCCAAAGCTAGCTGGTGGCCCACTAGTGACTCTATATTATATTTCTTGACTAGCGCAAATAAATCCAATAAAATTGGTGGGTCGACTTTAGTACAAGGACTCTAAAAAGAAATAACTTTCATGATTTCTTGAAAAATTTAGGGACACTTTCAATACCGCTCACCACATGAGAAAGCTCTTTTCTTTTAATAATTCTACTAACCCAAATTACTAGTATTTCTGTTAACCTCTCCAGCAGTGTGGTGGATTTACGTTTGTAGTATAATGGCCAGGATTTGAACCCGGGACCTCTCGAACGCAAGGCCGACTTTATAACCATGAAGTCAAAGTCGAAAGCTACAGATGAACAAACTATGAAACTGCTACAATTCAAATTCTGCTACAATTTGTACAAAGAAACTTTGTACAAATTCACCATTTAGTAGAAATTTGAAAAGTCTATAGATTTTGACGGATGATAACGGCGCCGGCGCAGCGGTAGCGATTGAGCCTGTTATGCAAGAAATTACGCGTAGGTTCCCGGGTCGGAAAAAAAGTGTTTTTTAAATATTTAGTCCGTCAAATTGACTGCACCCCCTCTGATGGTAAGCTGAGGTGAAGTCCAAAAAGTAGTGGCCACCATTTCCAGAGATTGTCCCTAGAATGAATATATTGAGTTTAACAGTTGAAAACTCTGAGTAGCAACATGAAGTCAGAAAAAGTGCCCAGTTGGGGATTTCCCCTTAATTTCATCTACATTTGTAGGTGTTTTTTTTTTTATTTATTGATTTATTTATTCACATTTTGATAAAATGCATATAACAATGCCCCACAAAATCGCTTTCGCGCTTTGTCTGTAGGAGCTAGTGAGTCACAGAGTACTTACAGATAACAAATTTAATATCTACTTATATAATGAAGTACAAAATTTTATTTTAAGTTACTACTAGACGATTGATCGTCCAGCGCGTTTAGCAGATACTCCTTGAGTAGTTTACCAAATTTATTTTTATTCGTTTCTTTTCTGATATCGGCAGGTAAACTATTTAATAAATATGGTACACGTTTTTCAAGTATTCGGTCACCATAGTAGTTGACCACTCTGGGAACTACATATTTACCTGCCGATATCAGTCTAGTATTATGACTATGTGCTGCCAAATTGTGACTGCCAATTAACTGATTCGTTCCGACACCCATTTTCGAAAACTTCTAGCAGTGGCGGCAAACAAATTTAATGTTTCTTGACACAGCTGTCGTGTCAAACACCAACGAAGATGACACGCCTACAATGTCATTAATTATTATGCTCAAAAATAAATAAATTCTTTTTATATTATTTTTTTAACATGTAGACATGCATATGATTAAATTTGGCCTATACTTTCGGTGTTATCCAGGAAAGGAAGAGAAAAAATCAACTCACCATTTGAATAACATCGAAAGGTTCATGTACAAGTACGGTATCGAATAGCAACCAATCTGTGATGCACATGCGGCAACCTGGGAGTATCCGTTCGTTGTAATCATCAGCACACAACAATAGATTCAACTTATGCATTGTTGCTGCTCGCGAATCAGACCTAAAAGTAATATAATCAGTGAGCAATAAGTTCAAAATATAAGTATAGTATAAATCCAGATGTAATATATCTATAAAGAAGACCAAACTTAAAAGATTCTGATTAAAAATATAGTGAGCAGCAAAACATTTACTGTCAAAAAGCGTGGTTGTTCGATGATGATTGTTGTAAGCGGCCCACGCTTTTATTAACAACTGGCTGCGCCCCAGTTCAATTATAGCACCTTATCCGTTAACTTTCTAAAACATTTCTTCCATACAAACCATATCCTGACAATAACAAACACAGAAAAAAAGGAATTATCCAATTTGGAGCAGTTGTTCGGAACTTATGTGCGTACATACATTTTTATTTATATGAATAATAATTATTATATTGTCATCGGTTCTTGATATATGCCCAACATTTCAAATTAATTCGACATTTTGAAGTACTATACAATGATTTTATCTAAGAGATAACATTGACTGCTATGTATACAACACAATATGGACACAATGAGTTGATTAATTTTTTAACCTATGTGTACAGGCAAATTGGGAGTTTACGTAATGTCATCTATGACCACTGCAAAAAGTTTGTGGTCAGTGTGGTTGAAGTCCGTTTGTAACGTTAAAACAACCAAACAAACAATTTTCAGAACTTTTGTCTGTTTGTGTTCCTCTCTGTTTGAATCGAGAAGGGCTAGGCCGATTTTGATGGGACTTTCACTGGAAGCTAATATTATAAGGCTTAACATAGGCTACTTTTATTTTAGAAAATTATGGTTCCGCAAAAGGGGTGTCTAATGTTGTTCCGAACACCGCTGTGGCGACACACGCTGTTGCGAATTATTTTTCCACTGCCTCACAGGTTCGAAAGCTCATGGACTCGAATGAAATAGTCGCGAAAGACGCTGTTTCGAAAAACATTTTCATTGCCACATATAGTCGAATATAGTCACTTTATCGAAATCCAACTTGCCGGACTAGTGGTTCCGGCGCTTCGCCGGCCGCTGCCGCGGCACGCTCGCTCGGCTCACGCTCTGTTGGGGTCACAGTTCTAACCTAACCTAACCCAGAAGCACCGGAACCACTAGTCACTCTAATCGCAACAATGTTTTCGAAACAGCGTCTTTCGCGACTATTTCATTCGAGTCCATGAGCTTTCGAACCTGTGAGGCAGTGGAAAAATAATTCGCAGCAGCGTACGGCATTCGACTACATATACGCCCGCCCCGCAAAAGATAATTAAAACCCAGATAAACGTCCACGCGGAATCAGCTAGTACCAAATATTTTGTTCCGTACAGCCAGTCTAGTAGTATATCTAGAAGTCATTGTAAAATAATGTAAGTATACTTACACAACATTGTTTGTTTTGATATCATGCAGAGTGCTAGCTATAGCTTGCAGAGTTGCCCCTTTTATTTCTGTAATTAAATATTTGATTATAGTAGGTTAAGTAAGTAAGAGTTGTATGGGGCCCTAGGGGTGTATCAATGCGATTGCAGAGGAAATTTGCATTGATACATATGATTTTGCTTCGAGTATACCTTACTCCTTCTTTGTATAACTCACATCTATTAATTCAGATAGCGGGCTGTTGTCTCTGCCTACTCCAGAGGGAAAAAGGCGTGAGTATATATGTATGTAAGTACATCTATTATTTTTAGCAGGGTTAAATAGCCCAATTTTTTTATTCATACCTTCTTCTTGAGGACCTTGAGTGATGGCTGTATTACATTCTTTAGTTACGATTTTGTCCTTTACTTTTGTTAAGTCATATAGCATATTCATGGCTGTGACCTCCGATTGTTTGGGAAGGGAATCCATACTGTCATTAGAAATGTTTTTAAGTAAATCAGTTGCTTTCATTTGTGGTACATTAGCAGCTTCCTTTTGTATACGCTGCCTTTTTTGTTTGATGCGATAACTTTCATACCACCAAGACTGAAAAGAATATGGTAAGAATCAATATTATCTTATGGATGTATAAGGCCCATCAAGATTGATAAAATTTGGGAAACCTCAGTAGCTTAGTGATTAAGGCCTTACAAACGAGATCCTGGCCATTACACTATCGACGTGAACCCACTGCCAACACAAGCAATTTTGCTTAGCTGAAGGGGTTAGCGGTAGTAATTTTAGTTGCTATTTAAAAAAAAGCCAACTTTACCTCCCCAAGGCGCTCAGCCAACTAAACAAGTAATCATAGAGCAGGAGAGCAGAGCCCGGGGCTCCAAAGTGCAAGTTTTTGATGCAATTTGATGGATTGGTGCTTGGATGAAGAAAAGATAAAGCGTTTTTCTATCACCATCATATCAATATGAGGTGACCTAACCTGATGATAAAGAAAGGGTAAAATCTCAGGCCTGAAGGTGGCCCTCAGCTTGACAACCTCAACAGATGCTTTTTCACATACTTTTTTACACTGCATAAAGGATCCGAGATTATCTTATTGTGTTTTATTACTTAGTTGGATTTTATGAGAGACTATAGTCTGTTCGCCTAATAATGAGAGAAAAGCCTACACCAGAGCCTAATCTATTGTTTAGCAGGTGGAAATAGCAGCCTGTGCAGATGAATAATATTATTACAAAAGCCTACAAAACTACTGGACCACCAACAATGTGCAACCGTTTATTGCTGTCATACAGATGACTGCACAAAAAGGCGCACAATGCCTATACAGATATGTGTAAAAATTTATTAACTCATTTATCCAGTTTCTGCATACCATTCCAAATTCAAAATCATTACGGCCTCACCCAGGAACCGTCACACACGAAAAAAAAGGTATATATAAGTTGATGGTTTTCACATACTTTCCTCCAGCCAATTCCTGTTTTTTTAGGTCCTTCTAGAGCATTTAATTGGTCTGCCACTGTATGCCAACGAGCCCTGCTCTGAACCATATGTGATGCTGTTCTTGTATACTGTGAACATGTGAGCTTTTCATCAGCATTCACCAGTTTTATAAGAAGACTCCTTTGTTCATCAGTAATAAACTGAGAACGCGTAGCTTTTTTTTCTTTTTCTTGATCATCCATGATATCAGTAATAACGAATAATTTCTAAATTTTAACCATTTCTGGTAAATTGTATAGTTTTGATAGATCTACCATGTAAATAAAATTTCAGTCAACAATTTTGACAGGTGACACAAACTCAGTGAACTGAATAGTGATGTGTAGCGATGCGTCAACTTGATTTACTAACTTGAGTTGCACCTTGGTTCGAATTAACTGGGGTTGGATTCTTTGTAATACGAGCTGAATTCTTCATAACTTGTGTATAGATTTGTTGTGCACTTATTGTACCTACCCCACCCCAGCCTGCAAAATAATAATATTTGTAATAAAAATATACTAATCGATAGATTTTCAATAGCTCAATTCAACTACGTTGCCCTTTAAAATTGCTCACCTTAAATTATATACCTAATTAAAAATCAATAAAGTCGTTGAAAAAAAATTCATTTATCCGTACTTTCAAACTCCTATATCTTTTGATGTATACAATATTTTAAATTGCTCAAAGTGTTAAAGAACTGCTCAAGTTGCATTTATAATTGCTCAAGTACAGTTGGTAACAGCTCCACTTTCCTTAATTATTAAATAAATATAAATAGTTTGAACAAATTTAACGTATATAGATAATAACGTATTTACGGTTATTTTCATGGCCTGGGAGTTTATACCGCAGATTTAACCTTACCTAAACCAATAACTATAAGACCGATTCGGTTCTGGCACTTCGCCGGCCGCTGCCGCGGCACGCTCGCTTCGCTCGCTCGGCTCGTGCGTTGTGGTCTCAGTTCTAACCTAACCTAAACCAATGACTATAAATAGTACCGTGGTATATGGAGCTGTTACAAACTGTACTTGGGCAATTATAAATGCAACTTGAGCAGTTTTTTAACACTTTGTGCAAATTTAACGTATATATATATATATAAATTTAACGTAAATAGTTAACAATAACGTATTTACGGTTATTTTTATGGCCTGGGAGTTTATACCGCAGTTTTAACCGTACCTAAACCAATAACTATAAGACCGATTCGGTACATAGGTACGTTAAATTTGTTCAAACTATTTATATTTATTTAGTAATTAAGGAAAGTGGAGCTGTTACAAACTGTACTTGAGCAATTATAAATGCAATTTGAGCAGTTTTTAAACACTTTGAGCAATTTAAAATATTGTATATATCAAATATAGGAGTTTGAAAGTCCGGATAAATGTTTTTTTTTTCAACGACTTTATTTATTTTAAATTAAATAATTTAAGATGAGCAATTTTAAAGGACAACGTAGTTGAATTGAGCTATTGAAAATCTATCGATTTTTTTTTATTACAAATATTATTATTTTGCAGGCTGGGGTGGGGTAGCTACTTATTGTTCCCGCGCCTCCCATAGTGTATCATACAAAATTATTCTGACGATAAGTGATAAGACGCACTTGTGGGATTCCATCGTAGTTGCGGATATTTAATCCTGATCTTATGTTTGATTTCAATGGATTTGATCATAATAAAGCATATTATGAAACAACCATTCAAATATATTATATTATAATAATTAGTTTAGGAAATAATATTTTTTAAAGTAAGGTCAATGATCTCCACGAAAAAGGTTTTTAACTGTAATTAAAGTACTATGCGAAAAAATATACAAATTAATCGTCGTTTTATCATTAACTGTGAAATGTATATGCTCCTAATTGCACTAGAAAGCGATAAAATAATTATTTTCAATATATCGAAAATATTTATAGAATACAAAGGTATTATTGGTGAAAATGCGACCGTTATGTAGTTAATTTTATATTCATTATTATTGATATTTCGAAAAACCCGGTTAAATAAAATAACCGGCAGCGCGAGTGTGACGCCCCTGGTGTTGCACACGTCCATAGGCCGCGGTAACCGCTTCCCATCAGGTGGGCCGTGAGCTTGTCTGCCACCTCAGTGGTATAAAAAAAAAAGAATACAAATTGCCGCTAACTATACATATCTTTGGATTATTTATATGTATATGTAGGGTATTGCACACAGAATCGTGAAAAACTAAAAACCATACCAAGCAATGGCTTATTCAGCAAGCATTTTACTCCTATGGTATGGTATAGTATGGTATCACGGGCTGGTATCCGCAACTCCATGACAAGGCGCGGTTTTTGTTTTGAGGGTGGGCATTTCATTCGATCCACCCCAACTCATTGAAGAACGCCAGCAAGCTATTCACGCTGCTAGCGAACTCCCGGAGCGTACCTGTGTTTCCGAAGTACTTTACCCAGTTTTTTTTTTTTTATATTTTGGACACGTCATTTTGACTTCACCTCGCCTGATGGTAAGCTGAAGGTAAAGTCTCAGGAAAGAGGGTCACCATTACATACACGTACCATGTTAACAATGGTGGCACTCAGCTTGACGGTCTCATCAGAAGAGAATTGTCGTCGCAGCACCGCGTGACACCCACCGGTCCCACTAGTGCTGCGACCACAATCCCCCTGCCCGGCTATGCACTTGCTGACCCCTGAACGCAATCAAACCGAAATTTGATTACTATGGAGGGTTTTTCGCAATCGTGCGGTGCAGTGGCGGTTGCAGGGCAGTGTAGGACCACGTGTGCCACTGTTTCTTCCTCTCTCATGCAGGCTCTGCAGACAGGGCTGTCGGTGATTTCTAAAATAAAAAGGTGTTTATTGAAGGAGCCATGCCCCGTGATGGCAGATGTGGCCGTGCACAGTTGCCGTTTGGTCAGTTGTCGAAGACGCCTGGTCAGTCTATTTTCAAGCACAGGGAGTGCTTCCCTCGCCTGTCTGCAAATTTCCAGATTTATCCAATAGCTGTTGTGTTGATCTCTCGTTCGTTTCTTTACTCTATGATTCGTAGGTATGCAAAGGGGATCGGTATTATGGGCTCAGGTCCCATTACCACCATGTCCGATCCTCTCCTGGCAAGCTCATCTGCTGCATCATTGCCGCACGAGCTGCTGTGGCCCTTAATCCATTGCAAGGTTATGTTGTTGAAGTGGCAATTTAAGATGGCACTCCAATATTAGTCCTGAGTTTATAGTGTGGCTGTTTAAAGCTTGCAGCACGGCCATGCTGTCGGAGAGTATGCGTATTGAGTGGCCTTCCACTCTCCTGGCCATTACAGCTGAAGCTGCCAGGGTAATCCCCATGCACTCAGCTTGAAATACTGTGTTATGGGTCCCCAGCGGAGTTGAAATGGATATATTAAAGTCCTCTGAGAAAACGCCGGCCCCGGTGCCTGTACCAGTTTTTGATCCATCTGTGAAGATGCGTAATTCCGTTGGGCATAAGGCCTCACAGCGGTGGTCCTCATGAAGTTGGATCTTGTATTTTTTGTCGAATAAGTATTGTTTGGGTACACGACCATTTATTGCTCCCATCATTGGTATCTCCTTTGTGAGATCCGTGAGCAGTGAGATGTGTCGTGTGTTTCTCTCGCTCCATACGTTGAGTGCCTTTAGGCGTGTAGCCGTAGCTGTTGCTTCTTGGCGGATGAACAGAACCAAGGGTGGGAGTCCGAGCATGGCTTCCATTGCCGCGGTGGGGGTAGATTTCATGCATCCAGTGGTTGCCATGCAGGCTAGTCTTTGGGTCCGTTGTAGTTTAGCCGCTATTGTGCTGTTTTCGGTCCTTGGCCACCAGACGATAGCGCCATACGCTATCATGGGGCGGATTACTGTTTCGTAAAGCCACAGGATGGTTTTCGGTGTTAGCCCCCATTTTTTACCAATCATTCTTCTGCACTGCCAGAAGGTAATCCCGGCCTTTTCTAATTTATTGTCTAGGTGGCTAGTCCATTTTAACTTGCTGTCGAGAATAACGCCAAGGTATTTGTTTGGGTAATCGGTATTTACCTAATACCCTTTTGTTCGTGAATATGACTAACTCGGTTTTGTTCGGATTCACCGATAGTTCGAATTACTCGCATCATTTTTCTACGATGCGGTAGTCTTGGGCAGTAGGTGTTATGGTTTCATCGTGCCAGTTGATTGGTGTCGTGAAGACGCATCCGGGGAAGTGGGTTTCGATGAGTAAGCGTCTAGATTCTTCTGGCGATGTTGTGAGTGTGTTGTCCTGTTTTTTAAGGGTGGTCAGTGCCATCGGTTTTGTCTGTGCTAGGACTTTCCTTACCCTGTTTGCTGGTTGGCATGATTCTATGTTCCCACAGAATTTTCGCCATCCCTGTTTGCTTCGGTATCGGTAGCTGGATTTGGCTGAACGATAGGCGTCCCAGTCTTCATCTGCACAAGTATTCATAGCCCTGTTGAAAGCCCTTCTAACCTTCCTTCGCTTGCGCTCTAGCTCTGGGCCCCACCATGGCTGTTTGCCTGGGGTTTTGGGAGGTAGGGTTTTTGGGCTATGTGGTAGCTGTCTATTATAGATTTGGTTAAGTGGTTTACCTGTTCCTCAATCTGTATGATGTTATCGAGAGTCAGTGGAGAGCGCTGTTGAGCAAGTCTATTTGCTAGATATTGCAGGGTGAGGTAGTGGTGGCGGTGTCTCTTGACATCGCCAACGCCTTTAACACCCTGCCCTGGAGCTGCTTTAAGGAGGCGCTCGTGTATCACAGAGTTCCCCCTACCTCCGCCGCATTGTCGAGGCATACCTAACCGAGAGGGCCATAGCTTACCCGAGCTGGCTAGGGCCAGAGACGCGAGAACTTTCGTGCAGTGTTCCACAGGGGTCGGTCCCAGGGCCGCTTCTGTAGAACATCGGCTAAGATTGGGTGCTGCGCGGTCCATTGCTCGAGGGTGTCACCGTTATATGTTACGGTGACGACACCCTCGTAACGGCGTGAGGAGCACCGCACCGAAGCGGGCACATCTTCATCCACACTTCGGGCCACATCTCCGAAGTCTGGTCCCTAAACTGACGGGAGGGGGGGGGGGGGCTGCGGTCGCACTCTCGCGGTTGATGCCTAACATGAAGAGACCCAACGCTACCGCTAGGAGACTGAACCTGGGGAAGCATGACTGTACGGGGCCCCCGTATGGGTGTGACGTCTGACGGCCCGCAACGTGGCTGTTTTGCACAGCCCTTTGAAAACGCTGGCCGTCAGAGTCATAAGGGGCTACCGCACGATCTCTGTCGAGGCAGCATGTCTCCTAGCCAGGGCCCCTCTATGGGAACTGGAAGCGAGGGCCCTTGTGTCGTTGTATCAATCAGGGAGGCGCTGGAGCAGGGCCAGAGGCCGGGACCCCGAGCAATCGAGGCTATGCGGTCCCAGCTCCACCAGGAACTCATGGAGACATGTAAGGTGCGACTTGAGCAACCGAGATGGGGAGAAGCCACCATTGCGGCGGTGAGGCCCGTCATGTAGGAGTGGTTGGAAAGGCACTGCGGTGACCTCTCCTACCGGATGTCACAGATGATTACCGGATACGGGTGCTTCTTTAAGTATCTGTGGCGCATCCACCAGGAGACAACACCGCAGTGCCAGCACTACGCGGATCCCTCCGAAGACACGGTGAACCACACATTGGTGGAGTGCCCAGCGTGGGCGAGTCAACGCCGAGATCTTGTTGCGGTGCTGGGCGTAGACGTTCTCTCGCTGGAGACCATGGTGAGAGCCGTGGTCTTCAACGGGAGCAAGTGGCACGCCGCAGACTTGTCTACGCCCGGGACTACCGACCTCCATGATCGGGGCCTGAGGACGGCAGTCGGCCAGCTAGCCGTCCTTACAGAAGCAGGCCAAGACGGAGGCGTGGCGTGTGTGTCCTACACATGCCTGCCAACTCGCCGACGCGGGATCAAAACCGACCAAAAAGGTGAGGCCGCGACGGCGGCCGAAGTCCGTCGGGGACCTTGGGTTTATTTATTTATTTATTACTAGCTGACCCGGCAGACTTCGTACTGCCTCAATCGATGACAAACCTTTTAAACCTTCTCTGGACCTCCACAAATAATTCAAGACCAAAATTAGCCAAATCGGTCCAGCCGTTCTCGAGTTTTAGCGAGACTAACGAACAGCAATTCATTTTTATATATAAGAAAGAAGAAGAAGAAGATTATCTCTTCTACATCTATCTTTACAGGTAACCCTAATACTACAGAGTAGGTAATCTAATTATGTTTATACTATATATTTATCCCTATCTGTAACATATAATATACAATATTGTATCTGTAAACTCACTCAGAGAGCAACAAAACAGGTCAACATTTTGCGAAACAGCGTTCAGCGTCCGGAGAGCCCGCGTCAGCGGCGCTTCCTTCAGCAGGTTAGTGCGCGCGCTCGGCAACTGCAGCAGCTGCGGCCTCCGGCGCCTACGCACGTACCCATCTGGAACGAATATATTTATTCGCACCAGTATATCCGGATTTTGGACCTTTCCACGCATAACCTTAAATAAGTATATGACCAATATTAGCTCCCTCCTTACCGTCAACTCATTATATCCAACCATACCTAATATAAATAGTGTTGGATACAATAAAGGATAAAAAGGATAAACTCCATAATATTTTAAATATAAGTATCTAACATATTTGTTTTGAACGCACTCCAACATGAGATTATATTTAATTTCATGACTCCAGATGACCGCATTGCATTCTAACTGACTTCTAACTAATGTATTATATAATGTGTAATCTTTTTTACAAATCTTAACGATGTGATCACGAAACGTCAGCCGCATGTCGAATTGAACTTCGAGTTCTCGCACTTCTGTAACCCGAGTCAGTGGGTCTCCTTCTATGTTGTAGCTGTTTAGTACTGGAGCATGCGCGCGAGAGAATCTCATTGCAACACAGTTTGAAGTATTATTATTATTGCAATTGGGGACACCGGAAGCCGGACGGACGATCCACCCACGATGCTTGTGGGCCACTTCATCCATTTCCCCTGCCCTCTCGTTGGGGAGAGCGTGGTTATTCCAGCATTCACGGCGCCCCTACAAACCTTTTTGTGTCCTTGCAGAATCTTACGATCTGTTCCACCCTCAGATCCTTCAACTTCTCCATGTCCAGTGTGTCCGATCCCAGAAGTTCCCATCTTATTAGTGAGTACATGGGACATTCGGCCAGCAGGTGGAAGCTGGTTTCTTCTGTCTCCATGCACTCCGGACACTTGGGGTCTTCCTTCACTCCGATCACTGTCAGGTGTCTGTTCAGTCTGCAGTGTCCTGTTATTACTTCGATGACGAGCCTCATGTTCCCTCTTGAGAGTTTGGTCAGTTGGCTTGTCTTTTTCTTATCAATGCCCTTGATAAAGATCTTCGACTGTCTCATGCCTGTCGATGATCTCCATCGTCGGTTAGTCTCTGCTATAATACTGCAGCTAATTACTCCCTTGGTGATTTTGTGCGATATTGGGATCCAGGGCTCCGGCCCCACCAAGGTTTTATCGGCACCGTCTCTGGCAAGTTTGTCAGCTGTCTCGTTGCCCATGTTGCAGTTTGAAGTATTAAACTGCAAAAGATTTTTCTTACTCCAAAATACTACCCTATTAATATTATTCTGTAATTTTCGCAGTCATTTACACTTCTAATATCTAAATATAGCTTTAAGTCGTCAGCAAACAATAAACATTTAGAGTCCCCTATCACTTTGGGCAAATCGTTAATCATAATGTAGTAGTAGTAAGTAGTAGGAAGTAGTAGTAAATCTCTTTATTGTATGTACACAAGAATACTCCATACATAATATAAGATGGTACAGTTTTGAGGCATATACAATTGGCGGCCTTATCGCACAGGGCAATCTCTTACAGGCAACCATTGGATGGAGAAAAAACAGTTAATAGAAGATATAGGGCAGTTTCTGGTGTACTCTGACATTTAAATATAGAATTATAAATACATAAATTTATCACTATACATATAATATATACTGGAACAGTACCTATTTTTAGGTACTTCATACATACAATATATACTTATAATATTAAGACATAGTTTAGAATAAATAAGGAAGATGTAGAGAGAGTAGGAGAAAAATTAATGTCTATGGTTCCTGTAGATAGTGGGCCGTGACTAATTTTTTGAAGACTGACAGCGATTGCGCACGTCTTATGGCCCACAGGTAAGGCATTCCACAATCGAACAGCTTGAACAGTAAAGGACTTCTCCATGAACCTTGTGGAGTGTGCTGGTATTTGCAGCCTCAGATTCTCTGACGATCTTAAGGACCTTGAATGCGTGTCACAGAGGAAATTAAAGCGTTCTTTTAAGTAGACTGGAGTATGAGGATGAAATAGAATGTTATAAAGTAGTGAAAGAATGTGAGCATTCCGGCGAAGGCGTATGGGTAACCACTTGAGTTTTTTACGATATTCGGAGATGTGATCATATTTGCGTAGTCCAAATATGAATCGTATACTGTGATTTTGGAGTCTCTCAAGTTTATTTAGTTGGTCTTCAGTGAGATCTGGATAGCTGACATCGGCATAATCAAGGGTGGGAAGAAAAACAGATTGTGCAAGCGCAGTCTTCGTAGTTAAGGGTAGAAAGCTTTGGAGCCTACGTAAGGACCCCGCTGTGGCAAACATTCTGCGACTAACCTCTTGAAGTTGAGGGTCCCAAGAAAGACTTCTATCCATATATATGCCCAGGTTTTTTACTTTGTCACTATATTGTACATTAGTACCATTACAGGAGATGTGAGGGAGAAGTGACCAGTCTATTTTTGATATAGCTCTAGGACTGCACATGATAATAGCCTGAGTTTTACCTGCAGTGCTATTCTCTACGGTAGCTCGTCGACGAGCTCGTCGACGAGCTCGCAAAATGCTGCTTTTGATTTATATTTTATTTTAATTTTGATTTTAATTTATGATTTAGATTTAGATTTAGATTTAGATTTAGATTTAGATTTAGATTTAGATTTAGATTTAGATTTAGATTTAGATTTAGGTTTAGGTTTAGGTTTAGGTTTAGGTTTAGGTTTAGATTTAGATTTAGATTTAGATTTAGATTTAGATTTAGATTTAGATTTAGATTTAGATTTAGATTTAGATTTAGATTTAGATTTAGATTTAGATTTAGATTTAGATTTAGATTTAGATTTAGATTTAGATTTAGATTTAGATTTAGATTTAGATTTAGATTTAGATTTAGATTTAGATTTAGATTTAGATTTAGATTTAGATTTAGATTTAGATTTAGATTTAGATTTAGATTTAGATTTAGATTTAGATTTAGATTTAGATTTAGATTTAGATTTAGATTTAGATTTAGATTTAGATTTAGATTTAGATTTAGATTTAGATTTAGATTTAGATTTAGATTTAGATTTAGATTTAGATTTAGATTTAGATTTAGATTTAGATTTAGATTTAGATTTAGATTTAGATTTAGATTTAGATTTAGATTTAGATTTAGATTTAGATTTAGATTTAGATTTAGATTTAGATTTAGATTTAGATTTAGATTTAGATTTAGATTTAGATTTAGATTTAGATTTAGATTTAGATTTAGATTTAGATTTAGATTTAGATTTAGATTTAGATTTAGATTTAGATTTAGATTTAGATTTAGATTTAGATTTAGATTTAGATTTAGATTTAGATTTAGATTTAGATTTAGATTTAGATTTAGATTTAGATTTAGATTTAGATTTAGATTTAGATTTAGATTTAGATTTAGATTTAGATTTAGATTTAGATTTCGATTTCGATTTCGATTTCGATTTCGATTTCGATTTCGATTTCGATTTCGATTTCGATTTCGATTTCGATTTCGATTTCGATTTCGATTTAGATTTCGATTTAGATTTACGTAGGCTCCAAAGCTTTCTACCCTTAACTACGAAGACTGCGCTTGCACAATCTGTTTTTTTTCCCAAATCCAAATCCAAATCCAAATCCAAATCCAAATCCAAATCCAAATCCAAATCCAAATCCAAATCCAAATCCAAATCCAAATCCAAATCCAAATCCAAATCCAAATCCAAATCCAAATCCAAATCCAAATCCAAATCCAAATCCAAATCCAAATCCAAATCCAAATCCAAATCCAAATCCAAATCCAAATCCAAATCCAAATCCAAATCCAAATCCAAATCCAAATCCAAATCCAAATCCAAATCCAAATCCAAATCCAAATCCAAATCCAAATCCAAATCCAAATCCAAATCCAAATCCAAATCCAAATCCAAATCCAAATCCAAATCCAAATCCAAATCCAAATCCAAATCCAAATCCAAATCCAAATCCAAATCCAAATCCAAATCCAAATCCAAATCCAAATCCAAATCCAAATCCAAATCCAAATCCAAATTCAAATCCAAATCCAAATCCAAATCCAAATCCAAATCTAAATCTAAATCTAAATCTAAATCTAAATCTAAATCTAAATAAATCTAAATAAATCTAAATAAATCTAAATCTAAATCATAAATTAAAATCAAAATTAAAATATAAATCAAAAGCAGCATTTTGCGAGCTCGTCGACGAGCTACCGTAGAGAATAGCACTGCTGGATTCACCTTGAGACCATATGATTTACTCCAATTGCATATTTCATCCATGTCTTCGTTGATTTTGTTAATAGCGTCTGTTAGTTTATCTAGATTAGCCCTTGCATAAATCTGAAGATCATCTGCGTACAGGTGGTAGGAAGAAATAAGATTTTTTGTGATTGAGTTTATGAAAACTGCGAAGAGTAGAGGAGATAAGACGCCGCCCTGTGGTACACCAGCAGACGTTGAGCACCATACGGAGACAGTTTCTCCGATGCGGATGCGCTGCCGGCGACCATACAGGTAACTTTGAAACCAGTCAATCACTGCTGGAGATATGTTAAGAGAACACAATATGCCGAGCAAGACGTCAAAGTCAACGTTATTAAATGCATTGGTGAAGTCTAATAGAGTTAAAACAGTTAACTCGCCGTTTTCCATACCTGATCTTATATCTTCCGTAATATGAACCAAGGTTGTCGTAGTGCTGTGACCAGGACGAAATCCAGATTGAAAAGGATTTAGGAGTGAGTTTTTAGAGAGAAAACTAGATAACTGAGAGTGAATCAGTCGTTCAAGAACTTTAGAAAGAAAGGATAGTATAGATATAGGTCGATATTCGGAGAAAGATGAAGGGTTATTCTTTTTAGGAATAGGTGTAATTTGGGCATCTTTCCATGCGGTTGGAAAGGTGCTGTTGGCCGTCGAGAAATTGAAGATGTGACAGATAATAGGAAGGAGTTCGTCAATAATAGGAAGGATCATATTACGGCCGACACAGTCAGTACCTACAGCATTGGAGGTGATCGACATTATGCCTCTCTCAACATCACAACAAGTGAATTGTGTAAAGAAGAATGGAGAGCAGTCTGGAGTAGCAATTGATGAAATATAATTTATGGTTTTAGTTTTAGTTGCAGTGTCAAAAGTCGACGGAGCAGAGAAATGCTGGTTTAGAGAATTAATATCTATATTTTGAGAAATAGCGTTTTGCCGAGATTTACCGACTCCCAATGACCTTAAGAATTTCCAGACATGAGCTGGGTCCCCGTTTTCAACAGAGCTGTGGATATGTTGGCGCTGAGCATTCCTACACACCTTACTGCAGTGATTTCGAATGGCTACATACTTGCACCGGTTCAATTCCGTGGGACGACTTCTGTATCTTGACTTGGCTGCAGCCTTTTTGGAAATGAGTGCTTTTATATCATCCGTCAGCCAAGGCGATGGGATATGTTTAACCTTGATTTTGCGTGTAGGTGCATGCAAATCGTATAATTTGGTCAAGTTAGATGAGAGTAATTCAACTTTCTGGTTTATGCAATTGGAGTCAAAGAGTGTTCCCCAATCAATAGCACCGGCATCCCTACGCAGGCTACAAAGATCCATGTCACGAAAATTGCGTTGCAATAGAACTTTTGGTTTCGGTTTAGGTGGACGTAGTCTGTAAGATAAATATAGCAAGTCGTGATAAGAAAACTGGGTTGCGGTGCATTGCCCGTGCTTTGCAACGCGGTTTAGAGAAGAAACAATGATTAGGTCAAGAAGCGAAGGTACACAGTTTGGAAAGTGATGAGTAACGTTAGAGGGAAGGATAGACAGATTATTAGATTTGATGATGGAGTCCAAGGTGCGAGAACGAGCGTCGTTCTTTAGGAGACAGGTATTAAACTCACCCATGATTATAGTTTGACTGTACGACGGAACAAGGTTTTCTAACATAAGTTCGAAAGAACCGAAATAATTTATGCTAGAAGATGGACAGTAGAAAACACCTAGAAGAATTTTAGAATGAAGGAGTTCAATTTCCAGGAAGAGGTGTTCCCCAGAGTGAGGTGGCTGTGGGAATGAGCTAATCACAGTAAAAGGAATTTGAGTACGTAGATAGATGGCAACACCGCCACTCTCACCAGCCGCCCGTAAAAGCCATAGTAGCCCAGTGTTAGGTGCAATAGGAGGGCAGAACCCAGTCGCCCCCATAAAAGCCATAGTAGCACAGTGTTAGGTACCATAGGAGGGCAGAACCCAGTCGCCCCCATAAAAGCCATAGTAGCCTAGTGTTAGGTGCAATAGGACGGCAGAACCCACTCGTCGGCAGTCGCACCCATAAAAGCCATAGTAGCCCAGTGTTATGTGCAATCGGCATCGTAATCAATCGTCGGAAAAGAAAATAATATTCAAAACGACAGCTCATGAGGCATCGATTATCAATGGGGCGGTACAAAATGGCCGTCGACCTTGACCAGCGCAACATTTCGACGGCTGTGATATCGACGACACTTGCGCGGTAGGCCCACTGTTCCCGTGCCAGTGCATTCATATTTTTTACTTTTGTTCGACATACGGCAAACGCTTCGTAATCAGTCCTCATTCCCGTCGCTTTGTATTTTTTATGAAGATTGGCTTTCTTTCTTATGTCGCGAATTATTTCAATAGTGTACCACTCGGCTTCCTTTCGAGGGCGTATCTACCGTGTGGTTTTAGTCGGTTGGATTCCGACATACCCACCTCATCGCTGGCACCGGAAAGGGTTTCCACGAAAAAAAAATTGTCTTAATATTATATTCATAAGTTTCGTAATTATATTGCAATAATTCTTACGAATAAACGAGTTATGAGTTATACCCATATATATATATACATATAAATACACATATATATACATATATACATAACATAACTTCACGCCTGTATCCTCGAAGGGGTAGGCAGAGGTGTATTACACACCCACGATTCGCCAGTTATGTTAAGGTCCCAATGTAATAGGGGGCGAGCCTATTGCCATCTACCGGGCACATTATTAAGCGAGCGATAATTAACATTTATTAATGCACACATAACTACGAAAAGTCAGAGGTGTGTGCCCGGGGCGACTGGGGATCGAACTCGAGACCTCGTCTCTGCAGTCCGTTATGTACGCCACTGGGCTATCGCCGCTTTCATATATATACATATATATATATATATATGCTTATAATATAATATGCTATACATCTATACTGCGTCGGTACCTTTTTTTTTTGTTTTTTTTTTTTTCGTGCGGAGATCCCTTCGGATACCCCCCCGCCGGCCAGCGGGGCGGTTATGTCGGGCTTGAACCGACTAAAACCGCACGCCGTCTCGGGTCTACAGAAGCCAGGGTGTAAGGTTGCCCATAGAGCATATCCCTCGCACCCCGACTGACCCTGGGCCATCTCCGGTTTCGAGATGACCCCCTCGGGTTTGGGAACCACGGTGTCCCCGTCTTGCCCCGGTTTGGGGGAGGGGTGCTAGTCACCCCACCGTCCCGGCACTGCGTCGGTACCTTTTTTTTTTTTTGTGCGGAAATCCCTTCGGATACCCCCCGCCGCAGCAGCGGCAGCGGGGGCGGTTATGTCGGGCTTGAACCGACTAAAACCGCACGCCGTCTCGGGTATACAGACGCCGGGGTGTAAGGTTAGCCTTATCCCTTGCACTCCGACTGACCCTGGGCCATTCGCAGTGTCCCCTCTGATAGGAGCAGACCCGCCATACCCCGACCCCCTCGTGCAATGGGGTCAGCTGGCCCTGAAAAGGGCCGGTTGGTCAGACTCTTGGCCGTTGACGTTGACGCCAGCTACTCCAGAGGAGCAATCAATGATGCGTCATCGCCCACGTTGCCCAGGGTGCACCAAACTTGGAGGTGATCCAACCAGTCGCACCCCATTGCGTCGGTACCTTTTTTTTTTTTTTTTTTTATCGTGCGGAAATCTCTTCGGATACCCCCCCGCCGGCCCGCGGGGGCGGTTATGTCGGGCTTGCACCGACTAAAACCGCACACCGTCTCGGGTCTTCAGACGCTGGGGTGGAGTACGGAGAGCGATGTGTTCCCGCCACGTTGGGTATTGGCCGACGATCAATGCCAACCCTATGAAGGGGTGAAGGGGAAGCCATTGACCGCCGCTCAGGGTGTACCGGCCGCTCCGATTCCGTTCCCCCCGGACTGCAGCGGGATCGGAATCGGAGCGACACTCGAGGAGGTTATCCAACACACACCCCACTGCGTCGGTACCTTTTTTTTTTTTTTTTTTTTATTATTTTTTTTTATCGTGCGGAAATCCCTTCGGATACCCCCCCGCCGGGCAGCGGGGGCGGTTATGTCGGGCTTGCACCGACTAAAACCGCTCGCCGTCTCGGGTCTTCAGACACCGGGGTGTAAGGTTACCCATAGAGCATATCCCTCGCACCCCGGCTGACCCTGGGCCATCTCACCACTAACAGCATCGCTCATCCTGTCTCCTCTGAAAGCAGAGGAGTACGGAGAGCGATGTGTTCCCGCCACGTTGGGTATTGGCCGACGATCAATGCCAACCCTATGAAGGGGTGAAGGGGAAGCCATTGACCGCCGCCCAGGGTGTACCGGCCGCTCCGATTCCGTTCCCCCCGGACTGCAGCGGGATCGGAATCGGAGCGACACTCGAGGAGGTTACCCAACACACACCCCCGACGGCGTCGGTACCTTTTATTTTTTTTTTTTTATCGTGCGGAAATCCCTTCGGATACCCCCCGCGTGCCAGCGGGGGCGGTTATGTCGGGCTTGAATCGACTAAAACCGCACGCCGTCTCGGGTCTACAGACGCCGGGGTGTAAGGTTGCCCATAGAGCATATCCCTCGCACCCCGACTGACCCTGGGCCATCTCCGGTTTCGAGATGGCCCCCTCGGGTTTGGGAACCACGGTGTCCCCGTCTTGCCCCGGTTTGGGGGAGGGGCCTAATTGTTATTCAAAATATTGTACCCTTTTTTTTTTTTTTTTACGTGCGGAAATCCCTTCGGATACACCCAGCGGGGGTGGTTATGTCGTGTCTCGACTAAAACCGCACGGTGTCCTCCCCAAGTGTCCGTTGCCGGGCACCCCGGGTAAGCCCTCGAAAGGATAACCCCAGGGTTGCCGGCGGACTCTGGCCGCCACCGCGGCCTCGCTTGGTGGGGTCGGGTTTTATCCCGCTTCGGTGAGTTGGCAGGCGCACACACGACACGCCTCCGCCACGGCCTGCTTCTGTAAGGACGGCGAGTCGGCCAACTGCCGTCCTCAGGCCCCGATATTTCATAAATATTTTCAATGTGATGTCACATCAGACAATTTAACTGTTGCCTACATAAGAATAATAACACAAATTATGTCATGATCATTTTATATATTCATTATGTTTATGCCAATTATAATAGGTACTGTTGCGTGATCTTATTTTCATCATCACTATAGTACGTAGGTATACATAATTTTCCCTGATAATAATTTTACGTTGTTTTGAGTTTCCCGCCATAAAGAGAGACCGTTATTTTATGGAATGGCGGCGGCCCACGCGCTCGCACTCCGCACCATCGCTGTGAGCAAGACGCCGCGCCAAGCGGGAGTGAGAGGATTCTGAGGGTTGCCATGAAGGCCCGCCTCGACAACTCCCACGCCGGGCATTCCGCCAGCGTGTGCAGCCCGAGTCCTCGCTTGCATCAAAGTGATGGCACTCAGGCGTTGGCTCCTTTCCGATCTGCCGCAGGTAGTCCGCGAAGCACCCCTTCCCAGACATCTCCTGCATCCGCTGGAACCAGAGGCTCCCGTGTCGCCTCTCTAGCTAGTCCTCCATGATGGCCCTTACCGACGCTATTACGGTGTTGAATTTCACAGAATTGATTATTAAAAACGCTTTGTCCTATTTAACTACCTTACACACATGTAAACACGTAAGGAGCAGGGAAACGTCAGTTATCGGCAATATTTGGCAAGGTCCTAATATGTTATATGGCAACCTATCATTGAAATGGGCTCTGGCCTTTTGGGTGTTGTCTGTTACCAAACAAAGAGTAGTGTTAAAAAGACAAAAATTATAAAATTATTTTTATGTTAATGTACTTCTAAATATTATTTAGAAGTAAATTGACATAAAAAATCATACAAATTGACATTGTTTATTGTGCAAAGTGACATTTATTGACAGCCGTGACTACTATCTTCTAATATATCCTTGGAACCGTATTATATATGGCTTAAATCTAAAAAATAAGCCAACTACCCCCCCTTTTGGTAGCTTTTCTAAGTTTGATTCGTAGGCGCTTCGCAGACGATAACATTAACCTGGGTTACAAAGTTGGTTATAAAGATAAAATACTTGCAAGAATAGGGACTGCTTCTTCAGATGAGTAAATGCGGCGGGTCTGGAAGGGGATGAGTCCCTTTAGTATGGGCATCCTAATAAATGTTACTAACCACATAGGTACTCCTCACTAGGAAGATCCCAAACCAATGAAGGCCGTTATTATAAGTTACTATAAGATATCTTTATGTTTCTGTTATAATCTCTTCATTAGATTTAATATCGTATTATCCAGATGCAATGTATCCTGTACCTATATTTGATAGGGAAACAATTATTATGGAACATTTACTTTCATTTTTTTAAGTACTGGGCTCCATAATACACATAAACACAATTAAATGATTTTACTGTGCACTTTTTGATCGATCTGACTCTCTCAGTCTCACCACAGTGTACTTTATATATACTGAAAAGTCAATTCAATTTAATTTTTTTGGTGTGGCGAGCTATGCCGTTGTCGTCAGTCGTCAATGCCAATAACAGACGTGTGACGGAGTTAAAAATTTACATTGTAGCCATACACTGAAACAAACACAATCTCACAGACTGACTCAATCAGTTGACGGTTCACCCTTTTTTTGAGAGTTACCTTCTTTTAGTTTTTTTTAAAGTAATGGCGAAGTCAGACTTTTCACCTATAAGACTTCCGCCAATGTCCGTGGGTTAGTATAATAAACGAAGGAGTTTGGTCGGTAAACTAAATAATTATGATCGGCAAATTTAGCAATGATCCCAGCAGAGACATCTTAATAAAGAAAGAAACAGAAGAAATAAATAGATAGTTGCATGACTTATTATATTAAAACAAGTTAAACATGTAAATGACAAATTTAATAGTAAGTACATAATTATATGGAGCAAAACGAAAAACACAAGGGAAGAATTCACATGAAAATTTAAAATTTCAATTGATATGTTGACATAAGACTGCCTTAAATAAAAAAAAAATAACAGGAAATCTTTCACACAGGACGAGGAATATCAGGGTAGTGTGTCATACAAGGAACGCTACAAAAATCGAGCACGAAAAGATAGTGAAATAATCCTTTCACTCACCTATAGGGCTGTCTTAAATCAACAATCAACAATCGTGAATAAAATTAAAAATCTAACAAATAATTTTTTTGGTCGAACACTGAAGAACAGTTGTATAAATATTTAAAAAATCATTAAAAATCGATTTCCCCCGCCAACTTAAGACAGCCCACAATGTACGATGTCAATCAACAATGTGAACATTGTCAACTTCAACCTTCATTCAACGTTCATCTTTTTTTTTGTAAATATAAGATCTCCATTCTTTGAGTATTGGTTGGTTGGTTACAAGATGGACAGGAAATTTTAAATAAAAAGTAAATCATTCAGAATGCGAGTTGGCAACCACTACATGTAACTAGACATTTTTTTTCTTAGTACTCATTAGTTGTTACATAATAACGTTCACTCGTGCAATAAAACCATTCTCAAGTGGACTACTTGTTCCATGGCTATAAATTAGTTAGATTTAATCACGGAAATCACCCTTTTGTGAATGTGAGTGGAGAGCAATCTCTAAGAATGGCATTAGGTGAAAACGCACCCCTCTACTGTTTAGTTCACGGGCGTGGGTGATTCGGATCAGCGAGGCTGTGCGTCTCTCTTATTCACTTCACCGCTAGTTTAACTTGTGCCCGTATTATGAAACGATATCATTTCATGCACATTTTTGATGTTTTATTTCTTTTCAATGTTCTTTCAAATATTAAGTTACCTTTTAGCGTAGTACACGGTCGAGGCTTTCACTTGAGAGCCAGGGGTATGTTTACTCCTTCTTCTGCTTTCGGTTTGGCTTGTACAGCTGTTATGGGAGCGGTTGTAGTCAGACCTCCCAAACCCAAGAGGCAAGCCTACGTCAGATTTTCGTCCGTCAATCAACAGGTGCACAGTGCATTGTCTTGCGGTTGAGGTTCGCTTGGCCCCAAAGGTCTAAGTGGGTCTAGGGACATATATATAGTGTGAAGTGGCAAATTTGTGTCAAATCCAGCTAACCTTTTCTGCGTAGAAGATTATAACATTCTATGTATATAGTACTTACATAGATATATCGATGAATGTGATCCAAATCGTCAATCTAAGCAATCAATATACTAATACATACATAGGTACCTATATCGATTGCTCTTGTTTGTAGTTGGGACTTCAATTAGCAAATTGACCAGATACTGGACATGCTTTGAGTAATTTTGTTTTATAAGAGTCATTAGATTTCGCATGGTGGGCGTTCATTCTTAGCATTACTCAAGTCTTGATGATCTATGATGCATGTGAGTACTAATGTGGTCTAGGAGCCAATGGCTTCTAGACTAGAGTGTTTAGACACACTTTTTGTTTTATTAAAAACTCCCGTGCTTATCTTTTATCTATGGCAGAAATTTTTACGATAATCGATTAATGAGAGTTAGGCAGTTGGGTCAGTCAAACTTATTTATTTTATTAGGTCTTCTTATAAGAGTAGAACGTGCATATAATCACAAATAGAAAGACTAAGCTGTAATTTTAATGAATTTAAAAATGTACTTACATGTTTACTGTATAAAGAAAGGAAATAATATTTAATAATCATATTATTTTTTGTAATAGTTTTTTTGACGTCACATATTTGTAGATACTCGATTAGACAGATGCATTGACCATATATTCGTCAAAACTCAAAATACTGACACAACCACACTAATACTGGACTCACACATTACTGACCATAAGCCCCTCCTCTTAATAATTCCTAATACTAACAACAAAGAAAAAACTTCAATGAACTTTAGATTACACGTAGACCTTGATGCAATAAAATCGGAATTAGATAGTATTGACTACACCGACCTATTTAACACTGACGACCCTAATGTATCTCTTAACTCATTCATTATCAACCTGAGATCAGTTATAGCCAAACACACTAAACGTGTCCTAATCCCAAGACGACAAAAAATACTTAAACCATGGATGACCCGTGGGCTCCTGAAATGCATTAGTAACAGAGACAAATTACACACTAGGTCTAGAAATGATCCCGAAAATCTCATACTAAAGATAACGTATAAACGTTATCGGAACTTCTGCAACTCGCTTCTCCATAAACTTAAAATTGCATATGAAAGATGTGAACTTGAGAAAGCTAAGGATAACCCAAGAGCTCTGTGGAAAACTATTAAAAGTATAACACGTATTAACAAACCTAAGTCTTGCCCCACTGAACTCTTGGAAATCCGAGACAACCCTAAGAATTCCATCAATGAGGTCTGTACTAGTTTGCGTAATGTGGGTGAAAATCTGGCTAATAACATTTTATCTCGTCGCCACCCTCCCTTACGCCTAACTCACAGTCCAGCCACTGCCAGCGATAAAAATCCCCATATTCCACCCTGTAAATCTCTAGTCTTACTGGATGTTGATGCGTCTGAAGTGGAATCACTTATCCTCCAACTGCGCGATAATGCGGCTGTAGGTTGGGACGGAATATCACCCTCAGTCTTAAAATTCTGCCGAGATTCACTCATAATGCCCTTGACCCATATAATTAATCTCTGCCTAAGCAAGGGCATATTTCCGAATGCTTTAAAAAGAGTGATAATCCACCCAATTCATAAAGGAGGTGATAGAGGATGTATCGATAATTACAGGCCTATCTCGGTTCTCAGCTCACTGTCGAAGGTCTTTGAAAGAGTTCTTTGCAACCGTCTCAAGAAATTCTTGGATGTGAAGGGAATAATCTCAAGTAATCAATATGGCTTCCGTGCACGGCTATCCACGGAAGATGCAGTAATGGATTTAACCCAATCAGTAGCCGAATTTCTTGACAAACGAACCAAATGCCTTGGCATCTTTCTAGACCTTACTAAAGCATTCGATACAGTCTCTGTACCTATACTCACCACAAAATTGGAGCGCGTGGGTGTAAGAGGTATCGCACTGGATATCTTTAAAAGTTATCTTTGCAATCGTACCCAGCAAATTAAAATTGGTGATCTCCTCAGCGACGAAGAACCTGTGATGTACGGTGTCCCGCAGGGCAGCATCCTTGGCCCAGTCCTGTTCCAAATCTACATCAATGACTTATGCAATATGTCACTCCCTAATTCAAAAATCTACGCTTACGCAGATGACACCGCTATTCTAGTCTACGGTTCCTCTTGGGACAGGGTCAAAAATAGCTCGGAATTTGCCTTAAATCATATCACGTCTTGGTTAAACAACAACCTTCTCACGTTAAACTTCAAAAAATCTTGCTTCATCCCCTTCGCTCTTCGCCGTATAACTCTTCCACATCACAGTTTCTCAATAGTAGCACACACATGCGCACAGTTATCATCTCCCTGTGCCTGTCCGACCCTTACTCGTACAGAAGACGTCAAGTATCTTGGAATTCAAATCGACTCTGCCTTGAACTGGGACAAACATCTTGAATTACTCAAAAACAGAACCTTGAGGTTCATTCACATATTTAAATTACTTCGGAACTCGGCGGACCCTGATTTACTGAAGATGGTTTTTTACTCACTGTGCCAATCTATCATAGGTTACTGCATTCCAGTTTGGGGGGGCGCCTATGATTCTCACCTCATGAAAGTTGAGAGGGCACAAAGAGCCATCCTCAAAGTTATGACTCGGAAGCCTCGCTGGTACCCAACTACCCAGTTATATTTGAACTGCAAGGTACTAACGGTACGACAGCTTTACGTGCTTCGTTCTATCCTTAGAAAGCATCCCGATGTCTCTCTCTCGGACCCTGCTAAGCGCAGAAATTATCCGCCAATGACTCGACACAGAACCACATTTGCAGAACGCCAGTACTTCATATTAAGTACATATGTATACAAACAGGTGCACAAAAAATTGAACATAACAGATCTTAACAAGTACAAACTTAAACCAACCGTTACTTCCTGGCTTCTCCAGTTAGACTACCTCGAAACTGAATCTTTACTTAAATTCATTTCATAACGAATTTGCCACACCCTATCCACACACACGCACGCACGCACACACACACACACCCACACACACACACACACACACACACACACACACACACACACACACACACGCACACACACTTACACACACGAACATACACAAATATTATAAGGTTAATACATCTTAAATACATTACGCCACTCAAAGTCGATTAATTTTTCATGTAACTCGCCGAATCACTGCCTCTTATGATACAGGGGTAACCCTAGTTTAAGAGGTAGGGTAATCTATAATTGTAACGATCTCAATATTCTTAAGTAGGTATAACAAGTTACGTCAGACTATTGGATATAAATATTACCTCATGTCAATGTCATCCACTGTAATGTTACACTGTACTTCTTATGAAAATAAACATTATTATTATTATTATTATTATACATATATTTGATGATGATGATATGTGTGTATTGACAAAAGAAAAAGTAGGTACCGAAGTGTGTTTATCCGCATTGTAGAAAGTATATTACAAGCTCGTTCAGGAATTCTTTTTTTGGGTCTAGATAGCTTTGAGTATAATATTATTTGTTCTTATCAATGTTTGTTTCAAGTTATTTGAACTTGGAAATCTGTCAATTAATGATAGATATTATAGACGTGCGGGGAGCACCTTTGACGGTTGGCAGGGTTATTTTATTAATTTATTGCAATGCGGGGGACTACTCCTATTGTGGGACTGTCCCGTAGAATACGGGACGGTTGGTCATCTCCTAATTGTGACACAATTTTTTAAATTAGTGTTGCTTTATTATTAAAATAATAATAATAAATAATAATTGTTTATTTCTCACCACAAACCAATATGCTATTAATATTGCACAAAAAGTGATGGCTGTCGCTGTATACCTTTTTCTTTTTTTTTTCGTGCGGAAATCCCTTCGGATACCCCCCCGCCGACCAGCGGGGGCGGTTATGCCATACACAAGTGTACACAAGATTTGGGTTGTGGATCGCTGACGCATGTGGTAGGTAATAGAAACCTGAATTACTGGTCACCAGGTTCCTACGAACTAAGACAATTTCAAATTAAGATTACAGACATATTATATACTCATATATTATTTTTACTGGAATTAATCAGTAGGAAAAAATAACAAACTTGGTTATCTACCGTGGAAATAATTATTTTGAGAGAAACTATGTGTGTGTGTGTGAGTGAGTGAGGGAGTGTACGCGTGTGTGTGTGGGGGAGAACATCAATCAATATTTCTGTTGTGAGATAATTTTGCTGCAGTAGCCATTTATGAACCCTCAATTTGCAATTATGATGATTAAGAACACGTAGTGCTGCTAGTGGAGTTTATTATAAAGAAAAGGCCCGAGAAATGCATAAAAATCTTCGAATATACGACGTGAGTATGGGTATAGACGTGGCAACCAGGTGATTACGTCGAGAAGAGTCCTTATTATAAGGGGTAAGGAAATGCTACCTGACTACCACAGCAAGAACAAACAATTGTCTTAGCGTAACTACTTGACAGAGCTCATAGAGTTATGAAGTTGGAAAAGGCGGGGTTTGAAATGGGAAATTTTGATGATAGTCTGAACATCCCTCAACAGTTGACTGTAAGGTGTGGTCCATTAAAGCAGCGCGGCTGCGCATATTAAAAGCAACCAATTTAGTTTTACCAACATTTAGAGACGGCTTGTTAGCATTGAGCCAAACTCTAAATGTGTCGAAACTTTCTTGGGGAAGGCGAAAAGTATCAGACCATGTATTCGATACGAACACAAGCGCCGTACCATCTGCATATGAGATTAATTTCCCGTATTAGAGTTTTATGTTCCACAAGTAATTAATGAAGATCAGAAACAGTGTTAGTCCTGGGATGCTGCCCTGGGGGAGGCCATATTCTAGTGTCATTTCAGCGGTTATGAGCGACCCCATCTTAACACTCTGCTGTTGCGTAACTTTGACCTAGACACATAAATTTGGATTGGGATGTTTCGTATACCTCATGGCAATTTTGGGGAACGTGCGAGAGGGATAGGCAACATAACAATGGCAATGAACTCGACTTTGGTATTCCCATGCAAATTCACCATCGTAAGATAAATGTAAGCTATATGTTTTCTTGCTCAAAAAGTACGTTTTTGGACTATACTTATTGCTTATTTATTTAACATGGTACCTATACATTTATAATAAATCTTTTATTCTTAATCTTATCTCAGTATATGTAAGTAACACGTAGCATGATGTTCTAAACTTAGCTCAACTTTAAGTGTGTTTATAAAAGCGGTTTAAAGAAATGGTTCCTATGTTGTACTTTGACTCCCCCAATGAACTAGGCACATTGAACATTGGCCAAGGTACATCGCATTGGGTTAATTGAATTGAAAACGTTTCGTAGACATTAGTATAGGTATCTAAAAAACAAACTTTCTACAGCCTGCTGGTGTCTATCTTCATTAAACCCTAGTATGTCTAACAAAACTGGTACAGTCAAAGATCTTTCAGGTATGTTGTACCCTGAACAGATTTTCCTTATTTTTCCAGCAGCTTTTGTGCCCAGTTAATGAGACCACAGATTTTAATTCTTGAATTATGTAGTAAAAAACTGATCTGTCTATTTATGCCTATTTGAAGGTCTTATTCTCACGATTTATTTAAAAATATACAATTTTATAAACTGGCCTAAGTTCAACAGGCACTCTCTGGTATGCCAGGCTTACTGCTTAGTGCTTAGCATGGGCATAGTCATGTGGCTTAGGGTATTTCTTACATTAAAATTATAAAATTGTAAATTAGTTGTGTCTGGACATTGAAGATATTAAAAAAATACTTGGGTTAAAGTAACGATTCTGAACACAACATTTTTTTTTTTTAATTCTTGTCTGTTTGTTCACGATGGACGCAAAAACTACTGAACGGATTTTTATGTGGTTTTTTTTTAAATTAGAAAGGTCTTGGTCTTACTTAAAATCTGCCGTATGTTTGATCGTCATTGTTTGAGTAGACCCGGAGATATGACAGAAAGTCGCGATAACCGCCATTCATGCGGGCGGAGTTGCGGACATCAGCTAGTAAGTATGATATGCACTACACCCATGCTACCTTGCCTATGGTATTCGTTATGATAATCGTTAAAGTTCATTAGATTTGACCAATCTAAATATTTTACTAATATCCGAAAAAAAGTGTCTGAGAGTTACCGGCCACTGGCTCTTAGACTAGGAATTGCGTGCTTTTATCTTTGCTCCATTAAAACCTATTATGAACGTACACAAACATCATCATAGCCGCGGTAGCCTAGTGGTATGGGTGATGGACTGCTGAGACGAGGTCTCGGGTTCGATCCCAGGTTTTACCATGGCACACACCAATGACTTTTCGATGCTTTTCGAAGTTATGTGTGTATTTATCGCAGGCTTATAAGTGCCCGGTTAATGGCAATAGGCTCGCCACCTATTACATTGGGACCTAAACATAAACTGGCGAAATGTGGGTGCTAGCACCTCTGCCTACCCCTTCGGGGATATAGGCGTGAGTTTATGTTATGTTATGTTATGTTACAAACATCATATTCTTCATATAAAGAACATATGTTGCACGAACGTGACCTATTTGGTTGTTTCTGAACCACATCAATACAAATCAATTATGTGAGTTCCTGGATATTATCTACATCTTAATTACACTTCGAAAATGATGATAATCATCATCGTAGCGTTAGTCCCGATTTCATCCAAAGCTTGTACTTTGGAGCCGGAGTTCCGCCTACTCTTTTTCTTTATTTGGTTTATTTTGTTTTTGCAGGGGCGACTGCCGTCTGGCCCCACAACCCCAAGAGGCAAATCTGCGTCAGAGGCTCGCCTGATAATCAGCAGGTGTACTTTTTTTTCGGTTAGCTTGGGCCCCGAGGATCTTGGTAGGGCCCCAATACACCCTTTGAAAATGATGAAGTTTGGATGTTTGGATGTATGGAGGTTTGTTACTTTTTCACGCAAAAACGGCTGAAAGGATCTGGATGAAATTTGGCACAGGGATAGATTATAGTCTGGAATAACACATAGGCTACTTTAAACTCGGGAAAAGGTTCCCATTCCAAAGGCGCGGGCAACAGCAAGTAGTTAATAAAAGTAACTATTTGTCCGCGCGAATGACGAGATTCCGATTCCGAGAAAATAGCCTTTCGAGTGTCTGGTTCTTTCGAGGGAAAGTTTTCTGCGGCTATATTAAGAATTCTTGCAAGTAGATACCTATGGCACCGTGGGGTTATCCTTTCGAGGGTTTACCCGGGGTGCCCAGCAATTGACACTTGGGTAGGACACCGTGTGGTTTTAGTCGGTCCGATTCTGACACGCCCACCCCAGCATTGGCACCGATGGGGTCAAGGCCGTGGGGGTATTCCACACGTTAAAAAAAAAACGCGTACCAACAGGCGTATTTTAGAAAAAAAACGTATCTAAAAGACTAGGCTAAGACCAGTGCGTTAAACGAATAGCTGTCTTCGGAGTCATCTTGTATTTAAAGATAGTTTTGCAACATAGTATTTGCAAGTGATATCATCAACATTGTTGTAATATTATCCAAACACGTGGTAGGTTAACATATTAATTAATTGCAGCATACGAACTTGACGGGTGATGACCACAATACTGGAGGAATTAATCCAAGAAGCTACAAAGATTAATGGATAAGTTAATTACTACCAATACCTAACTTAACCCCGACGCAAAAACGACGGAGAATTACAAGTTTGACAGGTCTGGGTGTGTGTCTGTCTGTGGCATCGTAGCTCCGGAACGGATTAACCGATTTTGATGCGATTTTTTTCATTCAAAAGCCGATATGATCTAGATGGTTCTTGATGTTGTTTGAGATGTTTTTTAATTTTTAAATTATTTCTTATTTAAACTGACATGATTGACAGTGTAGTATCTGTGAAGTAGCAATAGCCTCGTGGAGGTAAATGGTACCTAACTAGAGGTCTTTTCTCTACTTGGATAGTGATCACACAGCCATGAAAACGTTCCCGGGTAACGGCAATAGACTCGTTCTACGTGAAGTGTAGTGCTAATACACCTCTGCATATCTCTTCACGGTTTTTCTCTTAACGAGTACTAGTAACCCAAATTACCAATATTCGCGCTAAGCCCTCCAGCCAAACGAAATTATGTCATGACCAGGATTCGACCCAGGGACCTCTCGATCGTAAGGCCGAAGCACGTCGCACGATAAAGAACAGGAATGTTCAACCCGCACACGTGTTTCCTTCTTCTTACAATCCTGTATTCTCCAAGCAAGGCGTGAAAAGGCATCTGTCGAAGCAATCAAGGCCGGGACCACCAATTTAGGATCCAGATCCTCAGCATCTGGAACGGTGGCCCATATCTTCTGGACTTCACTCCAGTTTCTTGACATCCAGCGGGATCGAGAGAATTGAAGGACTGAATTTTTAAATTAGTCATAGTCGGAGTCTTACTCTTCTTCCCAATAAGATACAGAATAGAATAACAATGTCATTCAGCAGACAAGTCGAGTTTTGTACGTACTTTCTGCTATTATAATGTATGTCTACCTATGTCTATGCATATCCTGGGTTAATGAATACCCCTTAGCTCCAAGGTAGTGACATGCCGACATGTTGGCGGCTTTGTTCAATTGCCACAGAACCCGCTCAACACTTATTGTTTCGTATAAGAAGTTACTCATCTAACATTCAATTATGGTTGTGTGTCGTCTGTCAGGGGAATAAATTGATATATGAACTTCTATCAGTATGCGAAGACAAATCTCAGTAAGAGCTTGTTAAGCTTCGGTGGCGGTGCGCGGGAATGCGCTTCCGCGTCTTAATGTACTGTTGCATTGTTTACAGGAGTGTGTTATAATATGGCGGGATTAAGGTAAGTTATTTACTTCAAAAAGTTTAGCCAGTTCATGTTATTATGTTCAATATTGTCAAATTAAACGCATCTCGATGGTGAAACACCCTAATATTGGCACCCGTCCATTTGATGGTTCTTTTGAGTTTAAAGTGAAAAACAATAAAACAATTTTATTGTTTGTCATTCTTTCAAAATAATATTTTTAACAATGACAACCAAACCTAAAGTTATAACCAATATACCTAATAGAAGTGAGGTTTAATTTCTAACAGATCAGTAAATTCCTATATTTTCATTTCTGTATCTCTTTCTTGTTTCTTGAAATCAATTGTTTTGTTTTATGTTAAAATTTTATTGTATTAACTTAAAAGTGCCATAAATGGACGGGTGACATTATTACCCATCCATTTATGGCACTTCAAATGAATCAGGTGATGGTTTGCCCTGTTGTTGTAAAATACAATGGTGCAGTAATAATATGGCTGGATTTTAGGTGCCTTTTTACGATGACAAGCTTAAACTAGGTCCTATTTACTTAACTGGAACCATAATTGCAGAAGACTGACCTTTTTACATGTCAGTTATGTTTTAAAGAGTAGTTACCTACTAGTAACCAAATTTACTAGTATTCTAGTATACTCTTCCATCTAAGCTAAATTGCTTGTGTTAGGAATGGGTTCACGTCGGTAGTGTAATGGCCAGGATTCGAACCCGTCTTAACAACTAAGGTACCGACGCTTTACTTTAGCTGAACGCACAAGGGCGAACGTTATCGGTTAATATTATATCGTTAATCCCCTATGGTGACGTAGGTACTAACAGGGGGGCTTTATCACTGTCCCTGTGCTGAGACTGTAGTTACTTTATCTACACTATCATCATCATCTTAGCTATGTTGCCGGTTGCTTCCGAAGCATTCACCTCGGAGCCCGGGGACCGCTCTCTTTTTCTCCTACTGTCTTAGGGTTCCGTACCTCAAAAGGACCAAACGGAACCCTTATAGGATCACTTCACTTTCTGTCTGTCTGTCAAAACCTTTTTCTCAAGTTGTAATTTATACCAAATATTCAGGTCTGCAACGACTTGAAGCTGTGAAAAAATAAAACTTCTAAGTCAATGCAATTAAACGATACAGCCGTTTATGTAGTAAATGTAACCAAATGCACCAGCGTTAAAATTCTATAAGGCACTTCCCGTTGAGCTAGAATCATGAAATTTGGCAAGAAAGATAAAAGTACGAAAACTGTAAGTACCTATATAAGTAGTTGCCCACATCACCCAAAAAAATGAATGTGTATCTGTCAAGACCTATTTCTCAGGAAGGCGTGGAGGTATGCAGTTGTAATTAATATCAAATACGCAGGCCTGCAACCCCGTGAAACTGTGAAAAATTAAACTTCCACGTCAATTCAGTTTTGTACGAAACCCTCAGCGCACTAGTATGATTCGAACTTCTTCGGGTTTTTTTGTAAAGACGTATTTTATGAGTGCCACTGTCGTCTGACCTCTCAATACCGAAAGGAAAGCCCAAGTTGACGTTGACTTGGCCCCATAAGTCTGGATGGGACTTCAAAGCTCCATACACCCTTGATGGTGCCTGATTGGAATTGATTTACTAATGGCAGAAATATTACTATACTGTAATAATACTGTCAACTGAAACCCTCTTCGTTATTCATAGCCGGTTAAAATACACAAATAAAAATGATGAATGTCGTTTATTACTAACGAACCGATTGAATTCAATGATAAATTATCACAACATCTCCGAATTGTCAACTCGTAAAATTATTGTGCGGTTGTATTCATCATTGACTCATACATTTCCTGAGTAATTCATCTCCTAGCAATTGCACATATCTCTACTGTGCTTAGTAATATATGTTGTAAGTGTTTATTTACGAGTATGTGATAGGACCATCATTTATTTATCAGGAGTCTGTGCGTGTTTTTAAACCTAGCCAATCGTCATTATTATGTAGAACTTAACACTGAACCTGTAGTCGTATTGTTACAAATCCCTGTATTATTACAAAGCAGATCATCACGAAATTCCGAAGAAACTCGGACATGGTGGGACTATAAATTATCTCGCTTTAGCTAAAAGGTGATGAGCAGTAAAATATAAAATCTCGAAACTCCATAGTCACCTACGAGTAAATAATAGATGTTTAGAGCCTCAACCGTTGATGATAATTTTCATCACGTTATTATATTAGGGAACCGGGTAGAATTAATTTCGATATTAAATGTAAACCTCTATTTCTTCATGATAAATGATTGAAAATATAACGATGAAATAGGTAACCTAATACATTCTGGGTTCTAAAGTGCAGAAGTAATCATACCTTGATCTATTTCGAATTTAACGCGGATGAGGTCGCGGGCAACAGCTAGTTATATAATATACAAACTCATCATCTTCTACCCTTATCCTATATTTATTTGGGCTCGGCGCAACATATAAGTATACTTTTTTCCAGTCATCTCTTTTTGCAGTCATCTCAACGCTCATTTCCGTCTCGGCCATATCATCTCTCACACACTCCTTCATCTTCTTTTAGGACTTCCTCTCCCCTTGTAACCATCCACTTCATAGCTAATGCCGTCTTTACGATATTACTTTTATCCCTACGCATCATATGTCCGAACCAGAACAAGTGATTTCCTCGTACATTTTTTGTGTGATTGTACCTACAGTAAGGGAAGTTCGAAAGTAGCTCCACTTTCGAACTTCCTTTACTGTAGGTACTCATTGCTAATCTTATGCATTATTGTCACACATCCACCTCAGCTTTAGCATCTTGGTTATATGAATTCGTCTTTCGTCCTACGCCTTTACAGGGCCAACTCTCTGATCTATACAGGACAGCAGGAGTCTCATATAAATTAATATTAAGAAAACCGTGTTATTTCTAAATGTCTATATCAACTGTTTTGACGTCACAAACTGTTAAAGAAATCATCAAATTGGCTCACGTATTCATTGACTTATGAAGGTCATCCCAAGTAGGACATCACATAAGATCAATTTATCTGTTGACCTACGGGTATCGAGATTCGATGCTAGAAGTAGAACGCGTCTGATGTATCAATCTATTTCATGCATCGATAATATTTGGGGGGTCAATGTTGGGTCGACTGCTAAAGAACAAATAGGAATTTTAATGATTAATGATTTGACATCTTCATAATTTGAGAAGGAAAAAAGTTATAAAGTTATTAATTTTATTTTTAACTTTAAAGTGATAACACGGTAGGTACAGGAACTGTTGCCCGTATGAAATATCGGGGGTATTTCATGTAACCCACAGGAATCTATACCCAGGATAAAAGTAGCATATGTGTACCTTTTTTTTCTTTTTTTTTTTCGTGCGGAAATCCCTTCGGATACCGCCCCCGCTGGAGAGCGGGGGGTCTCCAGCGGGGGCGGTTATGTCGGGCTTGCACCGACTAAAACCGCACGCCGTCTCGGGTCTTAAGACGCCGGGGTGTAAGGTTACCCATAGAGCATATCCCTCGCACCCCGACTGGCCCTGGGCCATCTCCGGTTTCGAGATGGCCCCCTTACTTGCTCTCCACTGTGCCCTTTGCTAATCAGAGGGACACGTGGAAAGCTTCCGAACAGCCCTCAACAGGGCCGTCCTCGCCTCGGTCGGAGTTGGCCGTAGGCGGCAGCGTCCCTCCCGCCCTAGGAGAGAGGCGCTGCCGCCTCCGTTGCCCAGTGTGCACCGCGTGGAGGTCCCCAACCAAGCACCCCAGCATATGTGTACCTAATTCCGAACTATAATCTTTCCCTGTGCTAAACATCTTCATAAACTTTCACATTTATAATATTTATTCCTGAAAGACTATAAAGTCTTAATATCCCTGTAATAGGTTCCCATGGGTTGCGGGAACGGGATCAGAACAAAGCAACAGCTAGTGTGAAAATAAGGCAAAGCATGAAGCATGACCACTTTGTTGCTGGGTCTACATTCGTAGGCCCAACAACAAAGTTTGCCATAAAACTTTGCTATTGGGTGTGAAGGCGACGACTAGGGCTCTCTTTTACCCCAGCCGAAGCCCCACCTGAGCAGGCTATGTAGCATGCCTAATCTCCATGGCGTGTAGATGCAGTCTACCAGGGTTCTGTGGGCTTGTTTTCTTGTTTATTCATGACGAAACACTATGTGACTTAGTCAGTTCAATTCTGACGTAGAGACTGATCCTATGGTACTCGTGGAAGTCCAAACTCAAAAAAAAACAAAAGGAGGAACCTCAATATGAAGCATAAATAAACATTAATGTATTTTTGTCAATTTCAGGTTTACCATTTTCATGTTTGTGATATATAGATTCCAGTCGAGTTATGGACAAACAGGTTAGTATCTAACTGCAACAAGGGGAAGTTTGTTATGTTTTATAAATATAATGGAAACTTCGTTTTCTTCTAATTCTAAGCGTGGATTTCTCCAGGGAAAGTAATTGTCATCTAAATGCCTCACGTAAAAATAATGATAGTCGTGGGTAGACTGTTTAAGTACTGTAAGTAGACTGAGTAGCCTAATAGTACATTTGAATTACCAGAATTCTGTTTTTTTTATCTTGCCTCTCTTGATAATTTTGATTGACATGTTGCCACATCCAAATCATCTTGTTTTGGATACAATCAAACTAGTTTATTAACAAAGTGCCCTAGAATACTGTTCAGCATTTTTATAGCAGTATTTATTTGTGAAACCAAACAAAGTCATTTACAGTTGGAAACGAGAACAAAACGCAGCCTATCACGTCGACCGGTCAGACTTTTTCCTCTAGTAATTTATTAGGGCTGTGTTTGTTTGTCGGTAATATATTGGTCTGGGCAATTTTTTACGAGAATTCGCAAGAAGGGATTTTTGTAAATAGCCTTATTAAAACATACATAAAACAGATTGTGGTCATTTTCTCATTACATAATATACATAAATACATAACCACAATGAAGCCTCTTTCCCATTGGGGTAGGCTAAGACTTACTACGATCTGGGGATACGCCTTTCGCATCTTCTGCTTTTATAATTGTTGTACATACTCGTACACTTGCCCGTTGCACCTGCAACCTGACCATTCCTCAATCTGATTGACATAATATTAACATAACGCCTAGGTTAACTACTAACAAAAAGGGGACTGGACACGACTTGTAATATACCAATGAAGTAAATGAAATCTGAATTTCATGGTATGAATATTCTCCTTATACCACAGAAGCCACCGATCAAAATATCACAACGACAACGATATCACCTCTGACCACTATGTCACCGTGTTCTACAAACCTGACCGGTCATGTGGACTTCATCAGAACGGTGGATCTTATAGCTGTCTACGAGTTGGATCAGTCGAAGACGAAAGGCGTCACAAAAGTCCAAGGTTCTCAGTATCTGCAGAAGGCCTACAGGATTGGAAACGATGCGAATCTGAGCAAGCCTTTGTTGTAAGTTTTTTTATTTACTCTAAATTATCCTCTAAAGTCTAAAGGGTAGGCAGAAGTCCAAAAGTATATCCTGCGCCGGAGCCTCGTACGTCAGTCAGCAGGTGTACAAACTTGCAGGTAAGGTTAGCTTGGGCATCGAAGGTCTTGGACGGCCTCAAGCTTAAATGCTAAGTATATAAAATAATATTCGCGCAACCTATACCTTCTACTCTTCTAGGTCCTGGGTTCACTATAATAGGAGTAGCATAGTCACTTCTACCAATGCTACCATCTCTGAAAATTTGCCTTCAAAAATTTTTTTATGCGACGCGATGTTTCAGAACTTAACAGTTGTTTGGTATTTCGTTCCAGACAGGTGTTTCCATCCGGCCTACCTCCACATTTCACTGTCATTGGCACATTTAATGCCCGAGGCCATAGTCGTACCTGGAGTTTGGTCAGGGCGAAGTCCAAGCGACTTTTGTTTTCTATAAGTCTGTTGCCTGTTACCAAAAAAATTGCTGTCTTCTACAGAGGGGCTAGAGTTCTATTTAATAGTTTAGAGGTAAGAAAGAAATATTTTTACAAGATGATGTAGTCAATAAAATAATTATAACAGATAAATTATATAGATTAAAACAGATATAAAAATTTCATTTTTGTCATATCTACGATTTGACTCTCAAATGATATAAAGATAGTTAAGTTCTCGTATATTACGAAAGTATGAATGAGTTAGTTCACAGTGTATGCCTAATTAACCAATACCAATTTTCAGATATTCACTCCAGGTTGGCATAAAATCCACGCGGCGATTACGAACAATACGGTGCATATTGCTGTGGACTGTGTCGAGGTTGGTGTATAATTATATGGTATCTCTGCACAGATATAATACAAATACAAAAAATGTTTCAAACAAAGACTTTTATAGCATATTATTAATGTGTATGGGCTCTACAAGATCTTTGGGCCAAATCCAATCTCACCCGCAATACACCTTCTGATTGTCGGACGATGCTCTGGTACAGGTTTTTCCCCTCGAGGTTGGGAGGTCAGACGGTCGCTCCCATAAAAGCTGTACAAATCAAACCAAAAGGAAGAGAATGAGTAAGCGAACCTTGGGCTCCGCGGTGAAAGACTTGGAAGTAGCCGGGAACAACACTAAGAGAATGATGAGCATGTAAGACAAAGTGGTGCGGACGCTGAGATGACAGTATATAAGTCACAAACTAATTTCTAAGGGCCCAAGCTAGTAAATATAAATAAATAATAAATAAATAAATATTCTAGCACATATGACACAACGCCATCTTGACCCAAACTAAGCAGAGCTTGTCATATGGGTCCTAGAATGCGGATAAAAATACTTAGATACTTTTTGTTTTGTAAATAAATACATATTATACATAGAAACACCCAGACCAATGCAAATATACGTATTTGCAATGAGCGGGAATCGAACCCGCGACCTCTGACTTAGCTGTCGAGTGCTCTACCGCTACACCACAGAGGTCGTCATAGTACGTAGGTTCCTATACTAGTATGTGAGGACTCAAGCTAATTAATATACCTGACACGGAGAATGGGCCAGAGGGTTTTAACCTTCCACCAATATCAAGATTTATTTCTTTACAGCTGAATCCTGCAGAAATTGCGATCCAAGACTTCATTAATGCTACATCTGTCACTATAGTGTCAAATGACGATGGCACCCCAGCACCGGTAAGTGTTTTATGTACTCGTACTTACGGCTACTACGGTTATATTAGTATTGAATTAAATTATAATTAAATAATTTTGAGAATCCGAAAAATACCTGTTCCTTTATTTGGATTGACCAACTGTAACGCGAATATGCGCGTTAGTAGGAGAAACAAAAACGTTTATTGAAAGCTTCAAGAGGTCTTTAATGGATCTTCGGCAGGACACGCGAATGATGCTTCTGTGTTAAAAGTTATATAGGCTACGGTAAAAAATTCTTACTATAAATTGAATTAACACGGAAGAACAAGTGAGACATGTTAATTAAAGATAAATAACCAGAAGACAAATAACCAGAAGTTTAATAATTCTAATGGGTGTGAATACAGCTCTGCCTACCCCTTATGGGACATAGGCGTGAATATATTTTATGTTATGTTATAATTTATTATATTTGCAGATAGACCTACAGTGGCTTTCTTTGAGCTGTTACCGATATAACCTGACTGAGAACAGTTGTGATGAAATCGTGAGTAACTTATCTCGTAATACTAGCTGTTTCCCGCGGTTCCACTAACATGTAATATACCTTGCCCACGTCCCACAGGAACCTATTCCAGGTCTAGGTCTAGGATCTATCTTTGTCACATAAGTATGCTTCATATTCGTTCAATCCATCTATTTAGTCAGACTTAAGGCAAAGGCACCCAATTCTGAGGCATTAGAATAAGGCGATTTCAAAGCAATTAACCAATTATTTTTATCTGCAAGATACATCATTAAATTATTAATTTATCTGTACATGTTTATATGAGCAACGGAGTCCTTGCTAATATAAACATGTATGTACCTGCTCCTATTCTCACACACTTCATATTGAATCTATAAAAATAAATAAAATTGAAGTATCTACGACACTTAAAACAAAAAGTAATGTTTAAAATTTCTCTTTGTTATTCTGTCTGTCTTCCTGTCTGTTTGAATTAGATAATATCTGGAACGGCTGGATCTATTTTGACGGGGTTTTCATATTAGGGTTGCGCGCCAAAGAATTAAAACCTTAAAAATTTCAACTCACGCGGACAAAGTCGCAGGTACAGCTAGATTATTTATATACTATTTAAAAATCTTTAACTTTTTAATACTCGGAATAAGAAAACTTGATTACGTTTTTTAAAACGTTATTCCGTTGTATTTAAGGCAGAATAAGGTTATGAGTACCTTTTTTTTTTTAATTTTTTTTTTTATCGTGCGGAAATCCCTTCGGATACCCCCCCGCGTGCCAGCGGGGGCGGTTATGTCGGGCTTGAACCGACTAAAACCGCACGCCGTCTCGGGTCTACAGACGCCGGGGTGTAAGGTTGCCCATAGAGCATATCCCTCGCACCCCGAATATCCCTCGCACCCCGAAGGTTATGAGTACCTAAATGTAATGTACAGATGTTAATTTTCTTAAGCAGTTTGTTAAGCACTTTTGTATGATTATATGTAACTAAATAAAATTTGATTTGATTTTTTGATTAATAATAGTCTCACAACATGTTTATTATCTATTTGCACAATACTATATAGAAAACAAAAACAAAAACGGGCCAAGTGCGAGTCGGACTCGCCCATGAAGGGTTCCGTAGCAGCAAGTAAAATTTTAATATTTGAGTTGAATGAATGAACGGTAAATTGTGGTTTACGATTTATGACGCATTAAAAAAAAACTACTTACTAGATCGAGTTCAAACCAATTTTCGGTGGAACTTACACACATTTTACCACTTTGGAAGTGTCTCTCGTCCAAACTATTCGCTTTAGAAAAAAATGATCTTAGAAACTTCAATTTGGGTTTGAAGAAAATCATTTTTTTAAGTTTCAGTTCTTAGTATGGGGAACCCGCAAAATTAATTGTTTTTTTTCTATTTTTGTGTGAAGATATTAATGCGGTTCACAGAATATCTATCTTACTAATAATACTTATCAAGTTTCAACAGTATAGTTCTTATAGTTTCGGAAAAAAGTGGCTGTGACATACGGACGGACAGATAGGCAATCTATAAGGGTTCCGTTTTTAATGAACTATATCTTGTTTCAAATCTTTTTTAAATAATGTTATTTATTATCTAAGTAAATTACTTATTGTGGTAGATATTGTCAGAAGTTTACGCGAATGTTACACATTGAAATAAAACCATTTTTTAACGAATTCTATCGCGATTTATTTGATGTTATTAACTTCATCAGTCACTACGGATAGAGTTGACTCTCATACATCCCATGGTGAACCATCGTGTCAAAGTAACCAGGAGTCCATAAATATCCGGACACGTCTTAGCATTCCGAGCCTTCAAAACTCAACCTGGAAAGTGCACGACGAAAATTTGGCCATTCTGCTAGAACATCCAGGCAAGAAACAAGATCTAAATAGCCAAGTAAAAACTTTCCAAGATACAATTTATACGTATTTTAGTGAGCATTATCCACCTCCAAATTACCATGCTCCTAAAATTAAAGAAAACTCTTTTAAAACTAAATTGCGGCGAAAGAAAAGGGAGCTAAAGAAAAAACTTCGAGATGCCAAAGCCTTGGGCGATTATCATCTTAGTCACCAACTGTCTAGGGCATTAAGATCAATTCTTAAACTAATACAAGGTATATCGCAACAAATAGCAAACAATTGCGATAGTTACGATTGGGCAAGGCACGAAGTAAATTTTGATAAAAACCCTTTTCAGTACTCAAAAAACATCTTTAAAAGCCAAAATGGTAAACTTCTTCTGACCAAAGAACAAACTTACGAACATTACAAAACCACTTACGAAATACTGAAATGCAGAACACCATACAATCAACCGGAAACCCAAGGACCCCACGACCCTCTAGTACAATTCCAAGGGAATGCACCTACCATAGAGGAAATAGAGATACAAATAAAAAAGAAATCATCTAAGTCGGCTCCGGGCCCTGATGGGGTTCCATATATAGTGTATAAAAAATGTCCAACAGTTCGTAAACATCTCACAAATATATTCAGTAAAATCTGGTCAGAAAAGAATATACCAGTCGCATTTGGCGAAGCGGTTTCCGTTCTCATTCCAAAAAAACATGAAGTGACCCATCCTAAAGATACTAGACCGATAGCACTAACTAACACAATTTCAAAAATATTTTTCTCAATTCTACAAACAAAAATGTCTCATTTTATGATTAACAATAGGTATTTCGGACCTAACCACCAGAAAGGGTTTTTACCCGGCATTTCTGGTTGTCTGGAACACAATAGTCTGTTAGCGGAAAGCTTAAAAGATGCCAGAAAATACGAAAGACAGATAACGGTATGTTGGATAGACCTAGAAAATGCATTTGGCTCAATTCCACATTACCTTATGGTATACGCGTTGCAATGGTATAACTTTCCACCCGTGGTCATAGAGTTAATCGAGTCGTATTACTCGCAGCTAAAATTTGCTATCAGCTTCCAAGAAGTACACACAGGACCATTACGGTATAATGTGGGACTGTTTCAGGGATGCTGCTTGTCACCAATAGCATTTAACATAGTAATTAATATCTTAATTACCAAGTTAATACGTCACGAAAAGAAATGGGGTTATCGGTTTAAAGTAAATAACATATACTCAGAGTCCATCTTAGCTTTTGCTGACGATCTCGCAATATTGACGCTTAATCCAAAACAATGTCAGGAACTATTAAAGGAAGTCGATGAGTTCTGTTCGTGGACAAATGGACTGAGGACGAAGCCCAGTAAGTGTCACTGTCTGTGTCTGGGTAGACGGGACACCAAATTTACCTCCTACGACCCGGGACTCTTCATTGGGGGTAAACCAGTTTCCATAGTCGCTGAATCGGTGCCATTTAAATTTCTTTGGAGAAAGATAGACCATAAAGGACGCACACGATCCTTAGATGAAGTTGTCGATACGTTTATAAATGACCTAAATAAGATAGATCAGGTACCACTAAACAATATCAAAAAAGCTTGGATATATGACAACTACTTAACATCACGTCTGACTTGGCCTTTTCTGGTGTATGAATTCGGTAAAACCTTACTGGCGAAAATAGATGCAACTGTCATAAAATCGCTAAAATCGTGGCTTGGACTAGCGCACTCTGCTGATTCCTCTGCTCTATTTAGGGATCAAAATAATTTTGGGATGAAACTTAAGAAACCATCGGAGCTCTATAAACACCTTAGAGTTACCAAAGCCCACATCTTAGGTAAATCCCAAGATGTCACAGTCAGGGTAGTCCCGAAAGATAATAACGCGTCCGAGCTTGAATCTAGACTCCTATTCCATAAACGATTTATGACCCAGTCGAACAGAGTGGGGTTGGGAGTACGAGAGCCAGAAAGGGACCAGGATATACTTAATTCCTTTCTAAAACAAGACGAAAATGATAAATATCGAGTGCACGCGATGAATTTGGAAATCCAAAATGAATGGTTGACAATGGGAGAGTTCTGCATACCGATGGCCTTAAAGTGGCGCACCTTGATCTATGACTGGTCGCCGGCCCTGTTAAAATTCTATCTTAACGCCTTTCAGATGACCCTCCCAGTCCAGAGTAATCTGGTAAGGTGGGGGAAGGCCACAGAAAAACAATGTTATACTTGTGGTGAGGCAATAGGGACGGCTAGACATATATTAGTAGAATGTAGGGTGCTTCTTGATAGAGGCCATTACTCACGCCGCCACGATAAGGTGCTTATCATCATACGTGAAGCAATGAGTCTGGCAGTAGCTAGAGCCCAAAAAGGATTGACTACTAACAGACGTCATATCAACTTTGTGTCTGAAGGTTCATCCATAACATCCAGGAACAAACCTTATTCAATCGTAGATACTGCCCCAGATTGGACTCTCCTAATCGACACGTATGAAAAGCACTATAAAATTCCGGAGGATGTTGGGGTTTCGTCATCTAGACCTGACATATTCCTATATTCTAAGAGGCTAAAACATGTGGTTCTTGTGGAACTTACTGTACCGTGGGAAACAAATATACCGAAGGACCACACAATAAAGAAAAATAAATACTATGATCTCACAAACGAATTAATCAAAAACGGTTACGTGGTTAATTTGTATGCAGTGGAAGTGGGAGCGAGAGGTATACCAGCAAAATCTCTCTATAACCTACTTAAAGATCTAGGCCTATCGAGAGCTACAATAAGCTCATTACTAGGACGAATGTCTAAAGCGGCACTAGTAGGTTCGTATCAAATTTGGTTAGGCAGGGGGGGAACTTGGGTAGTGAAGGTGAGTGTTGATGTACATCAACAAAAGGGGCCCCTTCTAAACCTACACTTGGGTCGCAAGTCCTAGGCACTGTCCCGAGTTCCCAACTCAGCAACGCGATGGACCCGGCACCCGCACGGAGAATCCATGGATTGCTAAGAATATCGGTCTACTTTACATTGAACTCGACGTTTCGGTTGCTTTTCAGCAGCCATGGGCACGGGGCAAGCAGCAGGCAGCCATGGTCACGGACTATGGCTGCCTGCTGCTTTAAAAATAGTTTCACTTATTGTGGTGTCATTTTGTTAATCATACTTATAAGATAGAGGTTAATACTAATTTCAAACTCGAAGGCAATAAATAGTTAGGTTTGATTTTTGAAAGTTATGTAACATTCTCTTCAATTCCTATCCTTTATATTTTATACACTCGGAATTAAGAACCAAATTCATCGGAATTAAGATCTTTTCATCAGAATGAGGTGCTTCGGACTACTTCATATTTTTACTTCATGTGACATTTTACATAATTTTTTTAGTTAAACCGTAAGTATATTTCAAAAATAAGATAAGTAACATTTCTGGTAAAAATAGCCAGTTCTACAGAAAGGTGTAATAAATATTTAATTTTTTATTTTTTTTTAAATTATGATGAAAATGCCGCGGAATAAGGTGTCTTTGCCGTGTACATTATTATATTGTATATATTTAAAGTAAGATCTGGTATGTTTTAGGAGCCGCCTCATCAGTTGTTAGCTACACAAAGGCCATTGGTACGTATATACATTCTTCTTTTCCTGCTATTACAACTTCAGGTACAAACTTCAGTATGTCTGGTACATTCTAGTAATCTCGGGTGTGTCAATGGGGCCCTACTAACGTCTTCGGGGCCCAAGCCAAACTCGCCTGCAAGCCTGTGCGGCTACAGATTAAAGGGCTAGTCTCTGTCGCAGGCTTTTTTTGGGGTTGGGGGTTCAGACAGCAATTGTTCCCGTAGCAAACTACGAATGAATGAACCAAATTATGAAAGTAGGAAAGAGAACCTTGGGCGCCAAAGTGTAAGGTTTAGATGCAAGCCGGGGTTGGCCCTTGTAAGAAGAGGGAATATGCCTTTTTTTAATACCATATACCAATTTTTTTTTTTCGTGCGGAAATCCCTTCGGATACCCCCCCGCCGGCCAGCGGGGGCGGTTATGTCGGGCTTGAACCGACTAATACCGCACGCCTTCTCGGGTCTTCAGACGCCGGGGTGTAAGGTTACCCATAGAGCATATCCCTCGCACCCCGACTGACCCTGGGCCATCTCCGGTTTCGAGATGGCCCCCTCGGGTTTGCAAACCACGGTGTCCCCGTCTTGCCCCGGTTTGGGAGAGGGGCGCTAGTCGCCCTACCGTCCCGGCATGCTTCTACTGGGGTGACAGGCGGCCTCACCTGCCACCCCCAGGCCTGTGTTCATGGAGGACGGAAGTCGTTAAGCGACCTCCGGCGCCTGAGTCGCCTGCGACGCGCGGCGAGCATGTTGCGGGCTCGGCGGGCCGGGAGAATTCTGAACCTCTCCCGGGCGCGCTCCGCCATCTCCTACGAGGTGAGGTGAGAAGGAGGTGGCGGCGACCCACGCGCTCGTGCTTCGCACCATTGCCGCAATCATGCTGCCGAGCGAGAGGACTCCCACCCCGATGGCTGCCACGAGGTCACGCCTCGGCGCCTCCCACGCCGGGCAGTCCGCCAGCGTGTGCAGCCCTGAGTCCTCGCTAGCGTCGCAGTGATGACACTCAGGCGTTGGCTCCTTCCTGATCCGATGCAGGTGGTCCCCGAAGCACCCCTTCCCGGAGACCAACTGCGACAGTCGGTACGAGAGGCTTCCGTGTCACCTCTCTAGCCAATCCTCCATGTACCTATTAAAAATTATAATTTTAAAAGCAATAAGATTTCAATTCAAATTTGTGTTTTTGTTTTCAGTTTGAAAATACAACGCCAGTCATTTTGCCATTAATGGTGAGTGATGTATATTTTTACTTTCTTAGAAATTTATATTATTTCACTGTGTAGGGGTCAACTGAGCCCATGGGCGGAGTTACTGAATAGTGGCTCAAGTCAACCAATAAAAAAACTGGCAGTGGTCAACTGAGCCCGCGGGCTGTGTTGCTTTTGGGTTTAGTTGGTCACGACGCCGAAGTTTTATATGGTACAAATATTATCTATAATATATAATATAATATATTTTCTTTTTTTTTATTCTTAAACCCGTCAAATTTTAGGACTTATTATATACTGTAAATTTATTTCAGGGTCCCCAAGGACCTCCGGGTCCAAAAGGAGAGCAAGGCTACAGAGGTTTACCGGTAAGTTAAATGAAAATCAATCTTATTACATAGGTGCGTAAGTGCAGTACCCGCTTTCGCTTTTGATTTCGCGCTTCGGAAAAAAGGGTGAGAGTCCGGCTAAGATCGGCTTACTCTGGTTTTACAGAGCAGTTAAAACCGTATGTATTCAGAATTTTTTTTAATTATAGTTTCAGTGGTTGTACCCCACATTAAACCATAATTTGTGTGGTTTACAGATAATTCGTCTTTATTATATCCTTTCCTTATGTTATAGGGTATACGTGGTGCGAAAGGTGAACCCGGAACACCTGGGGTGAAGGGAGAGCCTGGACCTCCTGTTGATGTTACCAATGTAAGTTAAATGAAATCATGGGGCATCCATCTACTCAATGAAACTCATAAATAGACTGACTTTAAGATATATCTTAAATAGACGTATAGTCACATGATCCCGAATTTGTACGTGACCACTTGTAAGTCGTTTGAATTCGCTAAATAATGATAGGTACATTATTTTTTCCGTATGTAGTGTGAAGTGTTATGACTGAATACGACACGAGATTTAAATAGGTTTTACAAAGGTGGATATTGACGCGCGTTACGTGGCGTTGTTAGATTTATCGAACTAACAATCTAACAAAACAGAATAGACGTAGTCTAATATGTACAAAAGCGAGCATTCGTCAGTGCGATATTCACAACTTATATGGAAATTGTTAATTGACTTATTGGATGAATAATATTATTTGACATTGCATTGAATTAAGCTAGTTTTATTATTTAATATTACTATTAATAACACTAGATTAATATAATACTTTATTAAATTCCTTAAATTTATTCGATGTTTTTTCTATATAATGTTCTTTAGCTATTTAATTAGTATTGCTTTAATATGTTCAATAGAATAGAACTGCTCAAATAAATTTACTTTGTTTTATATATTGATAATTATTGTCAGACACAGTTGTAACAAATTGTTAATGAATAAATTAAATGAAACGAACCGCATGTATACACAGAGTTTAGCACACGGCGTAACGACATGCTCGCTTCGAATGTTACATTCTGCCCCCTAACGCAGGTCAGTACCCACCTTAAGTTTCTAGACTGCAAACACTGCAAGTATGTCACAAAATATAATAATGTCAAGCACCTGTGTAGCGCTGTGTATAAAACGAGGACTATTTTCTATTTAAGGCCACTATAATTGGCCCATCAGGGAAGCGGGGAGAACGCGGGCCTAAAGGAGAGATGGGAGCTATTGGTCCCGAAGGTAAAGATTTATTTTATTTAACTGTAACAAAATTACACATATATTTAAATTTGTTAAACCCTTCCCCCCACCAAATTACAAAATACTTATTGTTTACAAATCGACCTTCTGTTATTTTTCACATCTATGCTCTTCATGATATTGTCGGAAGTTTACGCGAATGTCACACATTGAAATAAAACTATCTATACTCTTATTAAATTGTAAAGTAGTCGTGTCTGTGCATTGGATATATTACTACTAAACGAATTTTGATTTAGTTTATTTTATTAAAAAGGTCTTCCTCAGACTTAAAATCTGCCGCATGTTTTATTGCAATTGGTTGAGAAGATCAGCAGATATGACCAAAAAAGTATAACCGACCTCCGCGCAGGCGGAGCTGTGGGCATCAGCTAGTAAATAGTAACTTCAATTCATGCACATTCTTGTGGTTTTCCATAACAGAGCGGGCAATTTACTTAGCACTACTGAATTCCGTCTTTTGAGAGAAAAGGTGGTAGGTATATGTGTTAATCTGACCAGCAATTTCAGCATGAAATTAAAGCTAGAGCTAGAGCTAAGCCACACATAAACCTACGCATTTAAAAACTTGGAGAAATTAACGCTTCCCATATTGCAGGTATTCCTGGACTACCAGGCATAGACGGACGGGATGGAGTACCAGGCACAGATGGTAAAGATGTAAGTAAAAAATGTTGGGTACTTTCATATTCAGCAGTACTATGATATACCAGCGAATCAATGAACATTTATAGTGCAATGCAGGATTAGCAAGATTGGTAGGAACGTGTATTTACTAGATGGTGCTGGATGGAAGTATGTACAAACTACAATATTAGTAATGAGCAAATATTCTCGACAGGTTCATGTTGCTGTTATCCTTTCAAAGTAGAATTGTGGCTTTATGTATAAATTATATTTGTGGGGCGGTAGAGCGTTCGACTACAACGTTAAATATATAAAAATTGGTTTAGATGTTTCCATGTTTATTATGTAAGTATATATTTATAAAAGAAAATATTATACTTATCTATTTACAACCCATAATACAAGCTAGATAAGCTATGCTTACTTTGGGTCTATATAGGGCTATATAGTGTGTCGTAGAATAATATACCTATTATTGTAACACTCAGGGTACACCAGGCCCACAGGGGCCTATTGGGCCTCGAGGTGAGACTGGGCTTCAAGGGCGACCTGGGCCTCCTGGTTCACCTGCGAATATCAACGCGTCACTGATTCAAGGCTAGTTTCTGTTTTTTACATTTAATTATGCTTTCGGTTTAGTTACAGAAGTCATTATGAGGCATAGGCAACTTACATTTAAGCAGTAAGTAAACTAAGAACAATTAAATCTATCTTTGGTTGTCAGCATTTAGTATTATCTAGTCTGTGCTTTGGTCTGTCTCTTTTTTTAACCTCCGACGTAAAAACAACGAGGTGTTATACGTTTGACGTGTTTGTATGTATATCTGTCGTTAGCATCTTTACTCCCAAACGGATGAATCGTTTTTAGGGTTCCGTTGCCAAATGGCATAAAACGGAACCCTTATAGATTCGTCATGTCTGTCTGTCTGTCCGTCCGTATGTCACAGCCACTTTTTTCCGAAACTATAAGAACTATGCTGTTGAAACTTGGTAAGTAGATGTATTCTGTGAACCGCATTAAGATTTTCACACAGAAATAGAAAAAAAAAACAATAAATTTTGGGGGTCCCCATACTTAGAAATGAAACTCAAAAATTTTTTTTTTCATCGAAGCCATATGTGTGAGGTATCTATGGATAGCTCTTCAAAAATGATATTGAGGTTTCTAATATCATTTTTTTCTAAACTGAATAGTTTGCGCGGGAGACACTCCCAAAGTGGTAAAATGTGTGTCCCCCCCTGTAACTTATAAGATAAGAGAATGATAAAACTAAAAAAATATATGATGTACATTACCATGTAAACTTCCAACGATAATTGGTTTGAACGAGATCTAGTAAGTAGTTTTTTTTTAATACGTCGGAAATCGTAAACCGCAATTTACCTTTCATTCAATCAACTCAAATATAAAATTTAAAAAAAAATATTGTTACTTGCTGCTACGGAACCCTTAATGGGCGAGTCCGACTCGCACTTGGCCGCTTTTTTATATTGTTTGAAAGGTGAATTATTCGGAAGTGTTCTTATCTGTTGGGACTTTTTTTAAATATTTTTTAAATGAATTTTAATGTTACTTATTTTGGTAGGAAGCTCTGTCCACTACTTACATTGTACTTATTATTTACCATATCTAACTTGTGTATTATTGAACTTAGATTCATGTGTTTAAATTCAAATCCATTAAAATGACTTTCTCGATCGATGAACATGACCCGTGGATGGGCCTATTCGCCCATTCATGGGTCAGTCAGAACTAGTCAGAACCCATTCTCCAACTATTCGAGTGACATCCCAACACAATCGTCATATATTTGGTGAAGGTTCTACTGCGGATGGTGGCAATTCGTGATACGTACCATGCCGTTGAGTTATTCAAGAAGTTTACTACCACACCGAAGATTTATAAATCGATTTTGTTTCTCTATTATAACTATGCAAAACTTCTCATTGCAGCTTAGTTGCATTTGATAGACACAAGGAGCTTACTATGTTTAAAATAAATAACTCTCAAAGACAGTTCATTTCTGCAGGTGCAAAAGGCGAAAGAGGTGCACCTGGTCGACCGGGTAGGGATGGTGAAGCCGGTCCTCGAGGATCTGATGGACGTGCTGGAGCTGTGGTAGTATTTTGTTGTATCATGAATCTTTAGTATGCACTAAAACTGAAATTCGTCTAGCTAGAAGCAGTAATAGTGTGAGAATCAGTTATAGAATTGGTAGCGCGATTGAATAATTCTCATGGCCATTTAAAATAGACTTTTTGTTTAATTTATATGGAAATTGAAAGACAAAGAATAAGTCCATGTTAATTATTTCAGGGTCCACCAGGTCCCCTGGGGCCAATAGGAATACCAGGGCTGCAAGGAGACCGGGGGCTACCAGGCGTGCCCGGTCCTGTAGGAGAGCGCGGACAGGAAGGCCCACAAGTAAGTGCTTCAAGGTTCCTATTTTTATTGATGACAATATAATGAAATATAAAAAAATAACTAAAAAAAATCACTGCTCGATGATGATTGTTGTAAGCACACTGCGCTACTAACACTCTTTTAAGGACTGTTCGTTTAGTTTTTTAAAACGAATATTTGTTTTTGAGTTTTGATATCGAGGAGACTAACAAACGTGGTGGGCATATCGCCAAAATCAATATGTTATACATTTTTATCCGTTTCTAGGGTCAAGAAGGTCCACCTGGTCATCCAGGGCCACCGGGTCTACCAGGATCGTCAACTGCAACCGTACCATATATACCTGAACCTCGGCTGGGGCCACCTGGACCAATAGGGCCAGTGGGACAGGTAATCAATTGTATAATAAACTCATCATCATCATCATCTCATCGTTAGTCTCGGTCGCATCCAAGGCCCTTACCTCGAAGACCAGTTTTTACACCCCACTTCGCACGGTCTTGTGCATTCATGGTAGAATATATTTCTACCTACCAGAATTTATTTTATTAGGTGGGATTACTGGTAACGTAGTGGTTAAAGGTAAGGTAAGGATGCATTATTTCGTTTTTTTTACAGAAAGGTGAGCCTGGTCTTCCGGGATACCCAGGCAAGGATGGCCTGAACGGGAATCCAGGTCCACCAGGAACTCAAGGGCCTCCAGGTCTACCCGCACCACATTATGATGTCTTATCGGTAAGGCAACATAACACCAGCATATTTATTTTTAATCATTCTTATATTTGCAACAATATAGCCCTGTGGCGTACGTAACGGACTGCCGAGACGAGGTCTTGATTTCGATCACCTCTTACTTTTCGTAGTTGTGTGTATTATAAATGTTAATTATCGCTCGCTTAGTAATGTGCCCGGTATTTGGGACCTAAACATAACTGGTATATTGATAATTGTAGTAATGGTTATTGTAGGTATGGTATGGTTATTGTAGGTACTGACTTAGATCTCTACGCGGGGATCGTGCGGTCCATGGCCCTGTATGGGTGCCCAATATGGGCGGAGACCCTGAGGACCAGAACTATGCGGATGCTGCGCGCTCCGCAGCGAGTTATGGCCATCAGGGTCATCCACGGGTACCGCAAAATCTCCTTCGAGGCGGCGAGTCTCTTTGCCGGAACTCCGCCATGGGACCTGGAGGCGAGAGCCCTTTCGCAACTGTACCAGTGGCGAAAGGAGGCGCGGGAGCAGGGATGGAACCCCAAGCCTCGAGAAATCGAGGCCGTGCAGTCCCAGCTCCGCCAGGCCATCGTGGTGGAGTGGAAGGAACGACTTGGGCGACCAAGCGCAGGGCACGCCGCAATTGCGGCGGTAAGGCCCATCATGGAGGATTGGCTAGAGAGGCGACACGGAAGCCTCTCGTACCGACTGACGCAGGTGATCTCCGGGACGGGGTGCTTCGGGGACCACCTGCATCGGATCAGGAAGGAGCCAACGCCTGAGTGTCATCACTGCGACGCGACCGAGGACTCAGGACTGCACACGCTGGCGGACTGCCCGGCGTGGGAGGCACCGAGGTGTGACCTCGTGGCAGCCATCGGGAGTCCTCTCGCTCGGCAGCATGATTGCGGCAATGGTGCGGAGCGCGAGCGCGTAGGCCGCCGCCACCTCTTTCTGCGAGCATGTAATGCTCGCGAAGGAGACGGCGGAGCGCGCCCGGGAGAGATTTAGAACTCTCCCGGCCCGCCGAGCCCGCAACTTGCTCGCCGCGCGTCGCAGTCGACTCAGGCGCCGGAGGTCGCTTAACGACCTCCGTCCTCCATGAGCGCAGGCCTGGGGGTGACAGGTGAGGCCGCCTATCACCCCAGCAGAAGCAGGCCGGGACGGTGGGGCGACTAGCGCCCCTCCCCCAAACCGGGGCAAGACGGGGACACCGCGTGGTTCCCAAACCCGAGGGGGCCATCTCGAAACCGGAGATGGCCCAGGGTCAGTCGGGGTGCGAGGGGTATGCTCTACGGGCAACCTTACACACTGGCGTCTGTAGACCCGAGACGGCGTGCGGTTTTAGTCGGTTCAAGCCCGACATAACCGCCCCCGCTGGCCGGCGGGGGGGTATCCGAAGGGATTTCCGCACGAAAAAAAAAAAAAAAAAAAAGGTACTGACTTAGATCTGGGGACTAATATTTTTTTAGATGAAAAGTAGCCTAAGTTAAGCCTTATAGCGTCAGTTATCTGTTATCTGCCAGTAAAGATATCATCGAAATCAACCTAGCCACTTTGGAGATTACACAGAATAAACAGACAAAAAGAAACCTTATTATTAGTTCTGTGGCCAAACGAGTTCAGTGAGGACGAAGGAGACTACCCAATCTCATACAAAGAGGGGAGTCGTATATAGTGGGCGGTTTATACAAATAGAACTGATTTTATTCTGTACATAGGCATGAATTAATAAAATATAATAAAACTATAATAAAAGCGTGTTTTTTGATTTTTCAGAGTCCGTCGATGTCTGAAAGCGAAGTACGAAACATATGTGAAGATATTATCAAAGGTAGATTGTCTGTTTTTAAATTATTTTTAAATCTCACGTATTCGGTATGTTAATATATTAATTTTGATAAACAGATCGCCTGCACGAGCTTGTTGCAAATCTAGTCTTGCCAACACAAAATGTGATTGGAAAACGTGGTCATCCAGGTCGACCAGGGTCCCCTGGACCTCCAGGTATGACTAAGTCTAATAATTTAGACCATAATTCCTATATTTACGTACAAAATATTAGGTCGTTACATATGAAATTGCCGTTTTTCTTGAAGAAATTGGAGGAAACCCAATTTTCAGTACTAATATTTTTGCATTTTTTTAGGAATGACAAATCCAAATTTTATGTTTTTTTTTGTGTATGAATGAGACAACATTATGCTAACAAACAGCAACTTTTATTACATTTTTGAAAAGTGACAGCTGTTAAGTAATACGAAATTTATCATCAAAATGGATAGCATTTAGGAAGTACTGTTTTTGAAGATCGAATTAATTTATCAAGCTGCCAATAAAAACAAAATTTAATACAGACTTGTAAAATCTTGAAATCAACTTTCAAACAAAATATAAATAATGGAAATAGCTATTAAATTACAGGAATAACGAACTCATGAATTTGTAAGAAAATTTCGGCAATTTCATAGGTAAAGACCTATTAAATATGGTGTACTTCATACACCATATATGTATGTCTTGCCCCTCTTCTTCGAGGTCCATCATCTGCTGATCATCTGCTGATTAACAGACGAGGCTCTGGTGGAGGCTTTCCTTTCGGGGTTATTGGAACAGACCGTAGTTGTGGGGGTTGCGCTTCGGAAGCTGTTCTGAATCAAGGAACAGAGAAATAAATTACTAATCGCTGAAATAATTCCATTTGGCCACAATTTTCTTTATATTTTGCCAGGAATTCAAGGTGACCCAGGAGAACAAGGCCCACGGGGCTATCCAGGAGAATCTGGGCAGCCGGGGCAGACTGGTAGTCAAGGTGTTGCCGGCCCTAAGGGTGACAAGGGGGAAAGAGGGGCTGAAGGTATCGGTATTCCAGGACCAGAGGGGCCCAGAGGAATAACGGGTATGAAAAAAATAAATTAAAATAGTATCCTAATTTCTATCACTTCCAACTATCCTACCTCCTACTATCCTACTTCCTACTAATATTATAAATGTGAGAGTTTATGTGGATGGATAGATAGATAGATGATATCAAATCAAAACAGTCAAACGGTAGAAAAATAAAGAATTTACCGATAAGTAACAATAGAAATATGAATTACTGGTGCCTACTTATCTACAGACGTTTATGCTTAGTTTAATCGGTACTAGTTCTTTGTTTAAATTGCGATATCTATTATTCACAGGTCCTATGGGACCGCCGGGCCATCCAGGTAGAACAGGAAACCGAGGAGACTCAGGTAGAGAAGGTAAGAGTTCTATTCATGTATTTGCTAGCTAATAACCAAGGGTGTATGGGGCCCCATTAGGAACTTCGGGACGCAAGCCAACCTGCCCGTACACCTGCTGATTGATGGACGTTCGGGGACTCGGTGTTGGGGTCAGACAGCAGTTGCTTCCGTAAAAGCCAAACCTCTGGTTCAAAGCAAGGTCTCTGGGCTCCAAAGTGCAAGCTTTGGATGTAATCGGCATTGGCATTCGGATGAAGAAGATTAACTAATAACCCAACATTATAGTAGGTCTACATTATAGTAGTATTAGTAAGTAGTAAATCTCTTTATTGTATGTACACAAGAATACTTCATACATAACATAAGCTGGTACAGTTTTGAGGCATATACAATTGGCGGCCTTATCGCACAGGGCAATCTCTTACAGGCAACCATTGGATGGAGAAAAAACAGATAATAGAAGATATAGGGCAGTTTAAACGTATATAATTTTTTTTTCCATGCGTAGCCGGGACGCACTAGTAATGTAAGCAACATCCTAGATTTTTTAGATATCAGTGATGTAAATAAGGTATTTTGAAGAGTGAAGTTGAGATATAATGACATGATTCACTTTTACAGGACCGATTGGGCACCCCGGTCATCCCGGACCACGAGGCACATGTGATTGCCCTGCAGCCTACTACCCATACTCCTCGCAAGGACTCAACAAAGGACCCTGAACAGTATGAAAATGTGTACTTAATAAAAATAGAAGTAATAAGAAGCCGTCTTTTAATTTACTTTCCCCGAAAAAGGAAATAATTTTACAGTAATCACGTGTCGGTTGGGAGCCCTACCTTATTCCGGTATTGGTACTTTAGAAGAGCATTATTTCAGTTATATTTCGTTTACCACCTTTGTTACAGCTATATCCTCGCTATAATGTATTAAACGAAACAAATTGAATGATCAAAATGCTGATGTATTTGTAATACTAAATGAAAATGTAATTTTGTTAATCGTAACGCCAATATATAAAATATCTAATAAACGATAGTCTCTTTAGTACGGCTAAATTACCGAACCTAACGCTTTAAAACTAGTTGGTAACGTTTACGATGTACTTAGGTGTAATTTTACTGACTGACATGTGCTAATAGTGATAATATGAGAAATAAAATAGGTTTACAATAAAAAAAATATTATTTATTAAAATATATCGAATTATTAACGATAGTAAGTACTATAAATGATTGTCATATAATATTTGATAAAAAAATAATTTCATTTGGCATCAATTGTTGGCAGGCTCAATTTCTCGCACGGAATCGATGTCTGCTTTACAAAAGAAACATTGCTTGCTATTAAGCAGGTGCTGCATTATACAAGCTCTGAAAAAATAAAACGACTATTTTTCTCGCTACTGCACAGATTTACTGGAGAGAAGAGATGAGAATAATGTTGTTGGAAAAGTTCAAAGTAAAAAGAATATGGTCCAGTTTCCACCAGGGCAAATATTAGTATAAACAAAATACCTGCAAGAATGATGTCCACACGGTACAAAGGCTGTGTCCGCCGGTCTAGCGTAGCATATAGTACATAACAGGTCTGACTGTGTCCCGCTAGACCCAGGGGACTTTGTCCTGACCATTGTATCCCGCGCTACTCGTAACCTGTCAGCTACCAATTCCAAGGCTTTCAATTCCTTTATGGTTACGTCATCAGGATCTGGAATTACAAATTCAATAGTTTACTTGCATTGCATAAACTGTAGGTATAGGTGGCTGCTGATTATTTGGAAACGTTGCTCGAGATTTTTCGTGTTGTAAATCTGTTACTTTGTAACGTAAATTTTATGTAACTAAGTGTTCGGTTTTACTCCCTTGAGCCAATCTGCCTACCAAGCATTTTTACTAGTAGATCAGTTACCCCTGATAGGACGTAGCCTTCCCTACGCTATTCCTGACTAGCAGTGGACACCAGTGGGTAGTACCAATAGTGGTTACGGTATGATTTTCTTTTAATTTAAATTGAAAAAGGTAACATATCAGGACGGAACTGGAATCTGCAACTTCGACGGAGTAAACCACGGTTTGTTCAATCGCCCGTTCAAAATCAATAGAAATTACGAAAATTATTCAAAATTGACTCGTATAATAAAAACATACCACGATTACGATAATTCTTGTAAACATTGAACAAATACTTTAAAAATATGAATTGTATATGAAATTAAAAAAAACAATAGTATCGAATGCTTTCGTAATGTAGAAATAAAACTAACATTTATAGAACGAAAAATTGCTTCTATCTTTCGTTTTTCCCAGCATCATGTCAAGGCCATCCATCTTGAACAAAGGTTCAGTCACCAACGCTTTAGTAACCTTGTCCAAATGCTGCAAAAACAAACGATCTAACTTGAAATACTTCTATTTGTATACTGTTATACTGTTTGAAACTAATAAGTCGGTAAAACAAGCACATTTCTTTTGAGTGCAACCTGTGACCTGTACCTATTAAGGCAACACCGGAAGCATCACTCACGTGTTATTTATCCCTATTTTTCGCCAAGTAACTCTGGTGACGCTGATCAGACCTGAACCCTGAGCAAAGACAACATTGAGCAAGTAGTGTTGTTTTTTTGTTTCGTTGTTTTGTTTTTAACAGCTATTTTTCGCGCCTTAAAGTCAGGCTTCCTCCCATAGTAGATTGTTACACAAGGGTTGAAAGTCAGCCATTTCACCCGAGATATTTCTGGTCCAATAGTTCGAGGGTGAAATGCTGATATTCACCCGAGGTAAACACTCTACTTTTCATTTCGACTATGTGAGGAAATTAAAATACTACACACACATTTAATGAAACAGGTATATTGATAATCAGTTAACATAGATTAAATAAATTATATACTGTTGAAATAGATTATAAACAATAGCTTTTGCCTGTTCTTTAATCTCATCAGGAGTTAAATTATTATCCAAGTCAATAGAATCACTTTCTGAAACCATTTTTAACCACAATTAACACAAGGTATTTATTTATATTTAATCTCGTTTTCCCGCTAATTCTTTAGCAAACTTAAATTGTTATTTTTTGATTCTGAAAAAATAGTTATAATTCACGTACATACTGCCTAGATAAGTTTTGAAAATCGAATCCATTGGTTACATTGTAATCGAGTTGGTCACGAGATGTGCAACTAAGCGGCCATGTATGCTGGAATAACCACGCTCTCCCCAACGGGAGGGCAGGGGAAATGGATGAAGTGGCCCACAAGCTTCGTGGGTGGATCGTCCGTCCGGCTTCCGGTGTCCCCAATTGTAATAATAATAAAAAAAAAAGCGGCCATGTAAAAAAAAAAGTCATGATACAAGGCATTATGACGTAACTTATTATCATGGACTCCATGGTAAAACTAAAAATTTAAAAAAATATACTTTTCCGCCCTAGGGATGAAATAAGCTACTTTCCACCCGGCTATCTACCCATGAAAATTAAACTTTCCGAGCAGGAGAGATGAAAAAGTACTTTTCATCTCTCTCTAGTCTCATAGAAGTATTTTGAGCAGACACAGATCTTCTCGCAACAGTCACAACATAACGTAAGCAAAATAGTCAGTAGTTAGAATCTATAAGACTACCGTATATCCGCAATTGCGGACTAAAATTTCAAGCAATCCAATCCAAAGCTAAAACCAATGACAATAACGCATTTATCCCGGAATCGAAGACCCGAAGACGTCACGTGACAGTTCATTCGTCCTTAACCGTACCATAAAACGACCCGAAGACCGCAAAATCCGGAATTGTCAGAGCCCGCCAACAAAAATAATTATAATTCCCGAACCGCTCAAAACAGTTTAATATTTCATTTTATAATAGAAATATATTGTAATCGAAAACCTACTTGATATCTTTGATTAACGATTGATATGATTTGATTTAATGTTCGGGACATTATGTACTTTATGGTCCCGACCGACAGAACGAAATCCGAAGTAGCTTCATGGTACCAAAATTACACTTCTTTAGTTCATTCCTCGTTTCCGCAATTGCGGAATGTACGTGTTTACGCTGTAAGGCACCGTTTGAACTAGTGGTGATGATGTGGTCTGCTTGGTATCTTATTCTCAATAAAAAAACGACTGACGCCTGATCATACAAATGTACTTTATTTGAACTGTAATTAATATAATAATAGTAATTGATTATAAAAACCGGACCTTTATAGGTTTTTTTTAAACAACACACAATCGCGTTTCGGAAAGAAACAGCACCATCTAGCAAGCAACGTAAAAGTTAAATATCATATTAACAATACGTTTAATGGTAGACCTACTGATCCGTATACTAACATCAGGCGGCAGCTTAGGATTCAACATTCTGATCAGACAACCGGCCACGGGTGCCAGTGCCACATAATAGTGAACTCGATCAGTGTCTGGTAGGCCTCTAGCAACAAGTCGCGCGAAGCTAGCTCCGCCTCCACCGCGGATGCATACTCGTGATACAACGGCCATTAGCATCTGTGGAGCATATTTGAGTGAATCAATGGAAAGGATTGGTGGTGGACATAGTGACACAGTAGTACCGAAAAACGTCGTAATGTACGTATTAGTACACATTTGCGTAAGATGCTCTACAAAAAGTGCTACAAAAATCAAAGTCGAAATGATGAAGTGTACTAAAATCAGAGAAATCATGCAGCAATTCATATTCTTAAAATTTTTAAGTGGCGTGTTTCAAAACAAATATAATATTTGTTTTGAAACACGCCACTTAAAAATTTATTATATATATATATATTATTTATTCTTATTTAGGTATCTGTCCGGTTTGTTGATATTTATGATTACTGCTCCGCTTCCTTGAATAGTAGCGTGATGATATATAGCCTTTGACACTCACAAATAATGTGGTTATCTATTGGTGAAAGAATTCTCATAATCGGTTCAGGAGATCCAGAGATTACCCCCTACAAACTCACAACGTCGCAAACTTATAAATGTTAGCTCTTTACATGTATAATATAAAATATTGTTTATGTAGCATAGAAAAATAAATATCAGTATTTTGTGTTTGGCATTTGTGTTTGAATGCAACTCCGAATAATTACGTGGCACATTTTGAAATCATCTACTAAGATATCCATAGCCTCCACGTATTACATGATCTATGTCAAACCTTTATGAATCAAACCTGGCAAGTTCTTCCCAGCAGTAGTTCATTCTGATTATCACAAGCTTCCGGCTTGGTAAGCAATAAAGGTGCTAGATGTAGTGTCATCTCTAGTGCTCTAGCCAGTCCGTGATATAGGTCGAAGCAGGTAGCACATAACTTGATCTGCCGAGGTTCCAGGTGGGAGTCTATGTTAACTCTGTCCATCTGGGGAAATCAAAGAGACGTGATCGCAATTCCGTCTTCGTTTCTTCGTGAACAGATATCTTAAACACTAGTCTACTATATGTAAAAAAGAAGAACTGCTATCGAGATCTAAAAAGAAACAAGAATAAACAGATAAGTACAGTACCCATTTTACATGGTACGTCGGAAAGAAGAGTGAGAGTCCAGCCAAGCTTGGCTTGCTTCGGTTTTGTAGGCATATGTATGATGTAAATACAAAAAAAGAAAACAATCTTTAGATTCCTACGAGATCTCAAATATTGTTCTAGACAAACAGGTCTACAAAAGGTTTGGCATTATTCACCAACATATTAACTATTCTAGTTTATTCAACAATCTTAGTTTTGATCGCCTCGGAAAGATTGTCTTTCTCAATTATTGATGAGTACCTCTTGCATCATGGTGATGAACTCTGAGAAGGCCCAGTTCAGTTGACTAAGCAGCGAGTTGAGGTAAGCAGCCGATGGTACTGGATGTGTTGTCAAATAATCACGTATTCGATTCTGGATGACTTCCGATGGACAGGGTCCTATAAGACACGACTATTTTCATTATAATACTAATGGAAATACACAATAAACAAACAAAGAGTTAAAAGTAGATCTAACGGTTTCAGAATGTTACCCATAAACCTACATTATACATTTACGATTATTTGGTCAAAGCCTTCTTGCTTCGTGCTATTAAAAAGTTCTTGGAGAAGTCAAAGATGCATTATACGCACTTAGATTACCCAATATACTAAATGCCTTTAAATAAAATATAATACTGTGTCGATACCATGTTATCAAAAGTACCCAGCGTCAACTAGCGATAGCAACCTGAATTTCAACAAAACCACCGATCCTGCATTATACATTGAAAGTTTTTACGCTGGTTAACATATACATATACAAAGACTGAGCACAACTCGCCATGTATAATCGGCTTGCATAATAGAAGGATCCTTTTCATGTGTTTCAAGAGCAACTCACTCCTTTCCTCCACAATACCAAGGTATAAATCTTACCAAAACACTGGCTCATCAGTCCGGCGTCCACTTTGGCTCCTAGGTTGTTAACTGTCGGCTCCCTGTCGCCATACCTGTGTAGTATATACGTCAGGTTTCATTTAAATAATGTCTTAGATACTACGCTCTTCGTCATACGAAATATGGAGAACAGTCACAGACTGAGTAGAATTATGTTGTCCCATCATCATCATCATCTTCACCTCGGACCCCGTGCCCGGGGTCCGTGTACTTCTTCTTCTCCTTTTGGTTCGGGTTATACGGCTTTTATAGGAGTGCCTACCATGTAATCTCCAAATGCCCAAAGAAAGTATTCACCAGAGCCTCGTCCCTCGACCAACAGTGGTGTACTAGCTTAGAGGTGAAGGTGAGTTGACCTTGTAGACCCTACCAATACCTTTGGGGCCCAAGCCAATCTCACCTCCTAATCGGTGCACCTGTTAAACAACTGACGAGACTCCGGTGCTGGCTTTGGTCTCAGGGTTGAGAGGTCAGACGTCAGTCACTCCCGGAAAACCTAGCATACTAATGCATAATAATAAACGGACCACAGGCTCTTAAGTGCAACTAGGAAAGCGCTATAAGGATGACGATGAAGGCAAACCATAGGGAGGGGAAGGGCTAAGCGGACCTGCGACTCCGAAGTAAAAGTCTCGTGAACCAAAAGAAACGCTATGATGATGATGAGGCTGAAACAATAGCTACAGAGCACTTCCTTTTGATGGTATTCTTAGTGCTAGGAGCGCCAAACTCAACAAGTATCGTGTCTATTTTATGTCTTATTTTAAACCAATTCCAATATTGGTTGAAGGGCAATATATTTGTCAAATTGTGTCTATTCTGTGCTTCCATTTAGAAATTGGTGATCAATTTGCAAGAACGTAGCCTAAAATTTTGTTGCAAACTTTTGAAAAACACTAGTGGACATTGGTGATTTACTTTAATGTTTTGAAAGGTTATGTATTAGAGATCTACATTCGTGTGGCAATAAGATTTGTGAACTTAGCGCAGAGACGACAAGCGGTGTATAATATATCGTGATTTTTGCTAGGATTTTCTATAAAGACAACTAACTTACCGTTTTAGGCTTTCCTTATTTAAAGAAAGTGGCAAAATATTTAACATGTTTCTTTAACGTTACAAAACCTAACATTTTAGCTGATCTACTACTAACTATACTGATTCTTTTCATAATAGTTTAATATATACGTTTCAAGTGCTTTTTGTTTTTTATTAAACCGTTTGGTCGCGACAGAACATCTTGAAATGTCTGAAGGGAACCTTTTTAATGTCCACTTTATTCTTATATACAAAGTTAGGTAACTAATAGGTTCATTTAGAAAAAACTTAAAGTAAGAATCAGATATGATGAAGTAAAGTGCAATTATAAAATTAATCTATAAAAGATGTATCTAAATGCTGGATATAATAAAAAAAAATCATGCTAGCAGCATACATTAATTACTTCAGAATTGTTGTTAATTGTCATTTTGGGTGGAATATTAATTAATTCTTTGTCACTATAGGTCATCAAACTACTCACAGATATTAGACAGAAAGACAGAGTTACTTTCGCATTTATAATATTAACTAGTATGGATTTATGTTTGTTTTACCTGGCGGCTAAGTGAGGCCATTGTCGGTGTCGGAAACCGAAGCCTGTGCCATGCCAGAAGCGCACTAACACCCAGTTGGACTGCGCCCACGCACGATTCTGGTATGGCCGCACCAACTCCTCTACCATGCACATCTGCCTGTTAAAGTAAAAATAATGGTAATTGACATAAACTTTTATATAAGTAACGTCGTGTGGCACACTGCCGCATTGGCAGCAGCCCCATATCGGTGACATCGCAGATAAAGTCTGGGTCGCCTCTGCTAATGCAGTTATGTATTGTGTTAACTGCTTGGCTAACGTGAAAGGAAAATGTCTGGCCATGCAACTACCGCAGGAATGAAGAGACTAAAGAAATGCTGGCTTGATGTCGTAGAGGATGACATGCGTACCGATGATCTCGCTTTCGGGAAGCTGAAGTCCGTTCGAAGTAGAGAAGAAAAAATGTAGTAGTTTGCTAAATAGTTAGTATGCTAGTAGAGCACTAAAAGTTCTAAAAACGTAATGGATGATTTTTTAAAATATAACGGGATTAAGAGTAGTCGCATCAATCTTAACCGCTGAATTACCAATCCATACGAAAGTTAAGGTGTTGGGTCATGTACCTTTAAGTCCTTCAAAATAGTAAATTAAATAAGACTGTTTACGTATTTCTGTATTGTAAACAAAACTATAACTCTTAGATACCTAAGTAATGATGTAACTCCTTAGTAAAACAAGATTTACCAGTTATTCAAGAGGCTTTGTTTTGTGGCCAGGGATATAACTTAAGATGGTTTGCAAATATTCCGTTATTTCGTTTGAGTGAGTGACGATGGCAGATAGATGATGAACAAAATGAAATATTTCTCAGTGTTGTTATTTTGTGCTTCAATTTTCGATAAAACTCATAGTTGTTCAAGGCCTACACTAAAATTAAAAGAATATGAACTTAAAATATTGAAGGACTCCTATAGTACACGTAACAGTGACATCAATTATATAAAAAAATTACAAGATGAGATCAAGTCCTTGAAAATGGAATGCCATGATTTTGAAGGTATTTCCATTGAGTGTTGGGATACATCATATATTTGCAATAGTAAAGGATATATATCAGGATGCCCCTGTTGGAAGTACAAGATGGAGTATGAAAATGTAACTATGGCAAGATTGAAGTTCAACAAGTTTTACCCAAACGGTGTGGAAGTGTCGACATATTATGAAAAAAGAGTAAGAAGTTGGAATACTATTTTGGAAGTATGTGATTATGTTTCTCCTCCTTGGCCGTTTTATTATATTTATGATGAGAATGCAGGATTGGCTGAATTCACTCATTGCATTCGAGACTGGCACATAGACTGTTTTTGTTCTTCAGTAGAGTATTCTGATACTAAGGAGAACAATGAATCTGCAAGTGGTCTGAACAGAGATCAACTTGAATTGTGTAAAGACAAAATCAAATATAACTGCAGTGATGTTATAGCTGGAAATGGTTTATGCTCTTGCTGGAATTACAATGTCTCTTATGCGAATAGCGATATGTCCAACCCTTCATCACTCCCAAATAGTAAAATAGATAGTTATATGACACTCAAAGTCAATGTAGTTATTTGTAAAGAGCCATATCTTCATTGTATTGATGAGAAACTTGCTGAAGGTTGCCCTTGTTGGGAATATGAGATAAAAGAACAAGATCCAAGGGAAATAACATATCAATATCGTAAGATTGTTCGATTTGAAGCAAGTAACAAAACTGAAAAAGAGAAAAAACTTGAACTTTCTATTCATAAGGTCTGCGGACATGCGGATCCCACTGACACTTTTAATAATTTTGGTGATGGTGTTTTACAAACGTTTACTCATTGTAATCATAATGGCCAAATAATGTGCTTTTGTACACTAACTGCAGCAGCAAGTGTGTTGCAAAGTGCAGGTTGTGCTAATGGACTAGTTAAAGTGAATAACCGATGTGTTACTAAAATTGATGATTAAAAATAAACAATTTCGTTTATTTCGTTTCGTTAAAGAATTTCGAATATCTGGGACGTGTCTAGGTGGCTCAGTTGGTCAGAGCATTCCCCCTGTAAGGGACTGGTCGCGGGTTCAAGTCCCGTCCTAGATGTTCTCTTTTTCCGATCTAAAATCTTTAATAAACAATTTACCTCAATATTGTTTAATTTTCATACCAATACCAACGGGTAGGTTAGGTAGGGTTTTTTAGAGATCTTAAGATTCACAGAGAACGCTATACGGTATGATGAGAGTTAGAGAGTTTTAAGTTTAAGTTTTAAGTTAGGGCGTGTAGAGTTTTCACACGACAAGCAATATGTAGTTACTTAGCGTTACTTTGTATTTTTTTTTAATTATTACTCTTACTATGTATACACATATATGTATATATTGGTCCTACAAAACGGTTGGCACAATTTGTCTGCAGGATCTGCTGAGTGTGGGGTGCTTGGTTAGGGACCTCCACGCGGTGCACCCTGGGCAACGGGGACGGAAGCGCCTCTCTCCTAGGGTGGGAGAGACGCTGCCGCCTACGGCCAACTCCGACCGAGGCGAGGACGGCCCTGTTGAGGGCTGTTCGGAAGCTTTCCACGTATCCCTCTGATTAGCAGAGGGCACAGTGGAGAGCAAGTAAGGGGGCCATCTCGAAACCGGAGATGGCCCAGGGTCAGTCGGGGTGCGAGGGATATGCTCTTTGGGTAACCTTACACCCCGGCGTCTTAAGACCCGAGGCGGCGTGCGGTTTTAGTCGGTGCAAGCCCGACATAACCGCCCCCGCTGGCTACGGGGGGGGGGGTAACCGAAGGGATTTCCGCACGAAAAACAAAAAGGTACGGTATACGTTTTTTAAATTTCTATCTCCAAAATAGTTATTTACTCTCGGTACTTCAAATTTGCCTGAAGACACAGAACGAGTGCCAATACTGTGGTTGAATAGACTTCTTGGTGGTCTTGGGTATTCATACTTTTTATGGCTAACAAGTCTTTTTTTACGCTAACGGGAAGTATTTTACATATATTTAATAATTTAGAATAATTGCCTTTACATTTAGCCTTAGTTTTTTTGGCTTAGCTGTTAGCAGTTTTAAAAAACGAATCTGTAGCTCCTCTCCTCAATATAAGTTTTAAACGTTAAACCATAACTGTCAAGAGCGTTATCCAAAATAGAATTTACTAATGCAATAATTTTAATGTTTCACTAGGCACTTTAAAACTTAAGTAACAGAATTGACCCAGAATCCATCTTAACTTACTACACAAGAATTCAATATGACACGACCAGGAGAAGCTTGCATAAATTTTAACACCAAGATAAGTTACACAATATACTCTTTCAATAGGATTACACTGACAACCAATTAAGTTGTTATGAAGATATGTGAAGCTATGAGTATCAGTATGATTTCGAGTCTATTTACTACTATAACTTGCTGACCTTCGGATGTTTGTGTTAGGAATACTAACTGTTTTAAAGGAACACGTTCAATAGCTCTCATAGTGGCTGGCTGCGTGGCGAAAGAAGCCAGAGTCTGGACTAGAGACTCGCGAGTGCTGGCCAGTACTATACGTTGATCTGCAAACTCGGCGCACAGGAAAGCAGCACACGATACTACCAGTTCCTCCCATTCTGAAATATGATAGAGCTTCGGTGGATAAAATGAATGAAAGACCCTGTGACTTGGTAAATGTATTAAACTCGTATTTATAGAATGCCTTGGTACAAGAACGACATCATATCTAGGTAAGTACTCGTATATTGTAAAGCTCTGGTGACTATAAGAGTAAAAATACATCATGTTGTCCGCTCTGCAGTTAGTGGGACGGTATTTCTTCGGTCAGCTTCAGCTGTTACTCTCGCGTTACTACTTGCAGAGAGAAAGGGTTAGGCAAAAACGGAACCCTCGATACTTTGAAGCATAGTACGAAATGCAAAACATTGCATTAAATGAGAGGATTGAGTGGGTGTTACGTTACGTCAACACACTCGTGCTAGGAACTTTACCAACTACAAAAATGTATCTGGGATATAAGGATTTATACACACAACACATATATTTTTTGAAACACAGTTTATTCTATTGGATAAATGGTTCCAGATTCGATTCTAGTTACATTATACTCGTACAGCGTCCAACTTATAGTCTATTAACATTGTCAGTCTACTTTATTCGGGTGCCAATGCCAGTCATATCCAAAGCTTGCAGTATGTAGGCCCGGGGCCCGCTCTCTTGCGCTTCCTTTTATTGTATGTTTTAGCTTTGATAGGAGCGACTGCCGTTTGACCTCCCAACCCCAAGGGCTAAGCCTGCATCAGAGCCTCATCCGTCAATCAGGCAGGTGTACCGGCTTGCTGTTGACGCTGGCCTCGAAGATGTTAGTGTGTCCCAGATACACCCCAGCTAATTAAAACATTGACGAAAGAAAACAATGTATACCTGGCACCTGCTGTACGGGTATCGTGGGATGCATGTAAAGCCTCAGCGTGTTACAAAGCTCCAACATTGCGTCCACGTGGTACTCGGGCACGAACGCGAACAGGGACTCTGCAGCACTGGGCTCTGATTTCGATGGAACATGAAAATAATTATCTGTCTAAGGTTTCAATAGAAGTTAACTTCTAAAATTAGAAACATTTTATAATTCTCATACAATGTTTCTACATGATATTGTCGGAAGTTTACGCGAATGTTACACATTGAAATAAAACTATTTTTAACGGACCGCGATAGAATCCGTTAAAAATAGTTTTATTACAATGCTTCTGTTTAAGAAAACAACGAACTATTCGCTATATCCGATCCATCTTATTATCATTAAGCGGAAAATAAAAGAAGTTTTCCTTTGTTCTAGTAAGTAAAATTATACCTTTAGCGAATACTGTGCGTTGCAAATATATAATTTGGGGATTTCATAAAATTTAACATAAATGTGGTATTGTCGGAAGTTTACACGAATGTCACACAATGAAATAAAACTATTTTAAACTAACTTAAATCCTTATACTACTAAGATTTTGACGGGCCAGTAATGACTTTTTTGAATATTCTTTTAGTATCCGTTTGTGATAGACGCTAGTAGATAGGTAACTAATAATTTAATAATTTGCGAAGCTAGAGATAAAAAAGTTAAAAATATTTATGTAGTTATTCAAAAAAATATATTCGAGCGATATTTAACTAATCTTGTAACATATTAAATGAACAGAAAATAAAACAAACTCTTTAAGCTGTCAATTAACTTACGGTTTGACGCACCCATTTGTAAATTGGAACCGGTTCGTGGTGTGGTCACTCTTGATGTGGGGCTTTGGGGGCTGTACAATAAAAAGCTTAATCACTAAACACTACAGCGTATACATACATATAGTCACGGTTATTCCTAATGGGGTAGGCAGAGAGGACTTTTTTCCACTTGCTACGATCCTGGCATGCACCTTTCGTTTCCTTTACTTTCATAATTGCTCATAATAGTTATTTTTAAAGAATATTAGTTACCGAAATTACTAGTACGAATTAAAAAAACGGAAAAAGATTTATGTACATAAGTATTCTCCTTTACATCTCCAGCTAAGCTAAATTACTTGTGTTAGGAGTGGGTTCACGTGGGTAGTGTAATGGCCAAGGGTAGTCCGAACCCTGGACTTCTCGAGGCTGACTCCTTAACCACTAAGCGACCGATGCTTGTTTAATATGTAGATGATTGGCACTACAAATAGCTGAAAACGAGCTGGTGAGCAATATACATAAAGTTATCTTGATATTCGGGCAGCAACTCTCCACCTTAGAGTTTATTGTTACATTCTTTGTAAGGTATTATGGTTTTCGAACGTTGCAAGGGTGCGATATTATGATTCAATCTTGTGCCGTCACTATCATGAATATCACTCTCATGAAAGCTGTATATACATCAATAGGAGAAGGAGTAGGCGGTTTCTTCCACTGAAGCTATGAGACAAATGGTACCTTCTAAATATTTTTGTTTAGTACCAATGAAGTACTCTGCCAAATCGAATCAGTACTGTTCCCAGCATTTGGAGTACGTGTATAGACAAATGCAAAAAATCCGTTCCCGCAGGGGGAACGCATAGGTAGATTTCGTGAAGCAATTAATATTATTTTATATAGAGAACGTGCGGACTTTAAACAATATTTCGTGAAGTTAACATGTTTAATTTTTTTTTCTCGAAAACGGTAACTTTTAGCGAAAAACTTTTCAGACATTTATTTTAGACTTAAAAATGGCCTATCGATTAAAAATGTTTCCGACGACAGCAAGAATGTTCACCGGTTAGAAGTTATGATTTTTTTCCCGAAAAATTTTGGTTTTTCCCCCCTCGACTTTTAGTTAAAGTTTTAATCTTATAGGTTTATAATTAAAAGTTGTTGGTGATGTTATACTATGGGATAAAATTAGAACGGTTGGAATATCTTTCATGGAAATTCGACAGTAGTCAAGAAACCAATAGGTAGATCGATTTCATCGAAATCTACCTAAAAGAAATATAGAACTTTGTTGCTCATACTACCATGGCTTTATTGATAAGATCACAAACCTTTGATCAGAGCTCGAAGTATACTCCAGTTGAAGTGAAGCATAGCTAGTTCCTCCTAATAATGAGCTTTTGCCAGGGAGGATTTCTTTACTTGCTACCTGAAAGTTAATGGATAAATTACATCTTTCATTAACCTGTTACTTCTAAACAACTTAACTGAATAAATTCAAATTCACACACCATGTTGTTTTGTATTTTATTAAGTATCAATACGCCTTCAATGCTTAAATCACCATCAGATTATAGCATATTTTCCCGACTGCATACGAAGTTGTATGGGGCCAAAAAAATAGGCCCAAGCTAACCTCACCTGCAAGCCGGTACCTGGTACCTGCTGATGGGGGATCAGACGGCAGTCGCCTCCGTAAACGACAAAATAAACCGAATTATAGAAATTAGGAGTGGGAAAGTTGACCCCGGGCTCCAAAGTGCACGCTTTGGATGCAACCAGGTAAACTAAAAAGGATTTACCTGAACATGAGCAGAATACTCAGAGTCTGATGATAGTCTTAAGGAGTGTAATGTGCCAGCAAAATGCTTTGACAGTTCCACCTGCCTCTGTTTTGTCCAAATAGCGCCTATGACCCATGCCATTTGCAAAGACCCTGCTTCTAATTTTTCCTGCAAATTTGTTTCTATATCAGTCGTTATGGGCCAAGTTCCCGCGGCTCTTGAGAACTTTATATAAGCTGAGAGTTTCTCTGTGTATGTCCTCAATACAGCCTCCTGATTCGGATTGACCAACCGTACCGTAAACCACGCGCGTTCGTATTAGCCGACATATATATGTTGGTTTAGCTTCACGCCAGTTCTTTCTTGTAATATTAACCAATTGAAATCCACCGACTTCTCATGTTACGACTGTGATTAAAACTCGCTGTCATAAAGAATAATGCCCCAGGTAAGAATAGTGAATTTGGATGATGGTTGCTTTGCCAGGTAAGAAGGTAGAGAAATTGTACCTCAATTTTACAATATATCTATGTTATTGTGTGTTGTATAGTTTATAATGTATACAAATCAGTTTTATATATTTTTTTTACGTGGAATAATATTATAAATCCTGTCGTCCATTATCATTCACTTAGCACGGTTGCAACCCTCTATCAAACATTCTTTAACTATAATTGTGAAAGCGCCTACGCCGTTTATCTTAGCAAACCGCCATTATTTTTTTTACTTTAAAAAACTTAATAAATCACAACAAAATAGACAACAGGCTGTTAGGTAATAGCAATGAATCCTGATATTTTTGATATGCGGCTAAGCGTGTAGCAGAACATAAATAAAAATGTTACCTCATAAACACTCTTAGACCTCTGCAATTCTTTTAGCATCTTCTCCATGAGCTGTTTTTTTATCATGTCTTCTTCAGTCAGTCCCCCACTGGCTGATTACAAATGAGTCTGCTAAGTACATGCTACACTTAAAATATTACAATTGGAGAGCTTTGGATAAATGACGGACGGATTCAAATCTCTTTGGCAAGTTAGCAGGTTCAGTCACTAAGTTATTTAATTAACTTGAATTTTAGGTGGGTCTGTAGGGTCAACCCACCAGAAGAAAGATCGTCGGGGCAAGATAGGGACACCATGGACACCCGATGGGGCCATCTCAAAGCCGTAGATAACCTAGGGTTAGTCGGGGTGCCAGGGAATCGCCTTATGGAGTCAACTTCAACTTTTGATAGAGGCTATTGGGGGAATGGTGGTAGTCCGACATAACCATAACCGTTGGTTGGCGGGGGAAAAATTCCACACATCATTCATATTCAAAGAATCAGAAATAAATGACTAACGTCGTGAATGTAACTCAGTCGAGACGGTGTATATCCGATACTCGATGTCGTGCAAACAATCCGCCATATCCAGTTGATTGTCTCTTAGTTCACACAACTGTAACAAAACGAATCACGAATCCTTCTGTAGATAAAACAAACACCTTTTACGAGGCTCGTGGCTAAGTGATAACCGAATAAGTTAACAAAATATAACAATAAGTTAATAATGCTTCCCAGGTTAACCTTAGGATGAGTGATCATGAGCAGTTACCTCTGTGATCACGTTAAGCCGCCGTCCCGTTCCCGCTTGCCATACAAACATCTATTTTTATTACGAGATTATATATATATATATATATTATTTATTATTTGAAGGTTACGTAAACAATTTTACAAGTATTATTTATTGATTTTTAAAGATAGTTTGTAAATGCGTTAGTGTTCAGCAACTTCTGAGGGTGACTTCTACAGATATAACAGATTGTGTCAAACTATATTACCTTCTCAGCATATTTGATAGCAGCTCCATGGTATAAAGCTAGCAGTCCATCCACCAGCCTTAGATAAGCTGTTCTCACGTCGATGGCACCAGCTCCTGGCATCATGGACCTGGTACCTTTCAACGCTAGAGCAGTTTCGCCCGTAGCCCTGTTGGTGTTGCAAGTCTTGTCACATTATGCAGATTGACCCAAAAGACCAAATAAACGTAATCACAAATTCACAGCCGTTCTTTAGCTATGCATTCATCATCATCATCTTAGCGTGGTACTCATTTGCATTAGAGGCTTACACTTCAGAGCGCGTGGTTTGCTTACTTCTTATCCTACTCTTGGTTTGGTTTAAATGGCTTTTATGAGAGCGACTGTCGTCTAACCTCCCAACTCTGAGGGGCAAGCCTGCGCCAGAGCCTCGTCCGTCAATCAGCAGGTGTACCGGCTTGCAAGTGAGGCTTAGGCCCCGAAAACCGAAGTCCCGTGATGGGACCCCAAAAACTATGATGCTTGGTTATTTGTAGTTAGTGTAAGTGTAGCTTACCTAACGCTGTAATGCCGTCTCACCTGGATTGTCAGACTCGCTCTCGTTATACTTACATAAACAAGAAAATAATCTATTATTTTCATTTTTAATTTAATTGTCAATGAAAATTTATCGTTTAATTTGTTGCTAAGTGCCAAACTTGAGAACGGCTTGACTGATTCGGATGATTTCTTTTAGAAATTTAGGTAAATGCACGGGAAAAGTCGGCAACTGGGTGACGTTGGACACAAAAAGTTACTATTCAATATTTTAAATGTTAAGTTCTCCAAAATAACATAGTGCCTACTGCTGGTACTTATTACGGGTAGCACTTTAAGGATTTTGACGATCCCTTACAAGCGCTGTTTTACCTCTTAGTCGTAGGGCAAATTTTAATTCTCTATGTGTTCTATCGAGGACAAGCTTCACAATGTAACACTTATGAATGTCAAAATAAATGCTTACAGTCAAACAAGAATCTGGCAATAAAGCTCACGGCCACTTTTTTAATCGCCAGTAATTTTAATTCATGGTATACTCCTATGATGCACAATCTTGCAACGTATTTATTAAAATAGTATAACAAATCCGTTGGATTCAAATTCACCTGTTTGGCACTGGTGGCATCGGCTGATGCATGAATCTGGCCATCGAAGATATCACCTGTGGCAGGGTTGCCAGACCAGGAGAACCTGCTGTCATATCGCTCACACCTAAAAAAGATAAAAAATGACCTATTCACGCAATGTCGACTACTGTCTGATGCTGTACAAGGAGAATCAGTAGGTAGACTTACGTCTAAAAATAAATAAATGGTGTGATAATGATGATGACTTCTGAGGGTGTGCAGTATACAGGGCCCTACTAACATTCTAGAGGTGGACTTCGAATCAAAAGCCACAAGCGGACCTCGGCCTCTAAAGTATAAACTTTGGTTGCAACTGGGAAACCACAATGCGGATGACGATAATGAATGATGATGACTTCTACCAAATATGAGTTCTTTTTTAATAGCAGCTTTAGGTTTTTTTTTCTCAGTTGTTGAGAGGACCTAACTTCGCAAAGCCGCGAAATAAACCATCTCTTTTTATCTATCTGAGCATGGGACTGACCAAACTAAAATATCTGGATGAGATAAAAGCATCCGGAGTTTATACGGTACCTACATTTTGTCAGATCCCGTGCATAGAAGATCCGGGGTGACTAATTACATAGAAAATATCAAAGCACCTACCAGTATCAATACCGCCAGCGCGGTTATAATTTGGCTCAAAGCTTTGTATAAATGGGTTGTCCTCACCCAACACGTTGATCAGGTCTTGTCTGCAGACAAAATCAAACAGCTATTTTTAGAAACATTACCTTCAGTCAAATTTTTATAAAATTGATTTCTTATTTCTTTTTAATTTTTTATACGTTTGCCTGAAAGAAACCGTACCTTTCAGTGATAAGGCTGCCCATTGCATATTCAACTCTATTCTACCTTTTCATGTATATACCTTTTTTTTTTTCGTGCGGAAATCCCTTCGGATACCCCCCCGTTGGCCAGCGGGGGCGGTTATGTCGGGCTTGAACCGACTAAAACCGCACGCCGTCTCGGGTCTTAAGACGCCGGGGTGTAAGGTTACTCATAGAGCATATCCCTCGCACCCCGACTGACCCCGGGCCATCTCGGGTTTTGAGATGGCCCCCTTACTTTCTCTCCACTGTGCCATCTGCTAATCAGAGGGACACGTGGAAAGCTTCCGAACAGCCCTCAAAAGGGCCGTCCTCGCCTCGGTCGGAGTTGGCCGTAGGCGGCAGCGTCTCTCCCGCCATAGGAGAGAGGCGCTGCTGTCTCCGTTGCCCAGGATGCACCGCGTGGAGGTCCCCAACCAAGCACCCCTTTATGTATATACCTACTGTTAATTTTGGTGCAATTATAAACTTTATTATATTACACCAAAAATCCAGCAAACTGACAAATTCTTTAAAGGCTATGTTTTACTGTTTTTTTTACCTTAATGTTCGCACCAGAAAAGGTAGGACACCTCCGAGACGATCAACATTGTAGAAGTCTAATTCACCATCAATAAAAGTTCTTGCTGGTAAGTGAGGAGGCGATTGTCTGAAAAATAAATGACTCCATTTGCGATGAAAGACATTTGTTGCGCGAAATAATGATTAAGTTATTTTATTTGTTGGAAAAGGTTTTTCCTGTTTTGAGGAAAATAACAGGACTATTATTTATGAAGCCTATTTTGGTAAAAAATTCTTCAGCTAAATATGACTCAAATGGGTAGTTGTTTCTTTATTAATATTGTAAATTCATGAAAGTTTATACCCAATGTAAGCATACCTATACCTTTGTGAACTTTGCCGTTATCAGACTTGTTACAACCTCCTAGTGTGGTGTGCTTAATCGTGTTTATAGTCTGTGACCACGGCCAGATCATCGTGGTCGCAACGTTATGCAATACCTGTCTGCTACCTATATCATGAACGCGTTAATTGCCGTAAATAAATGTATATCATGAGAGTCTTGTGGCTTAGTAGTAACCAGGTAGGTTAACACATTCCAATGGTAAACAATCCCTGCCAGGTCAGTCTTAGGATGGGTGACCATTCTTAACATATTGAGACCTCTCCGTGCTTCGGAGAGCATGTAAAGCCGTTGGTCTCGGTAGCCATACAAACATCTGTGGCATGTGTTACGTGTAGTTGGCGCCCTAAAAAGCCTGACAACTGGTTTAACTACAGATCTTCGGTATCGCTAATGGGTTGTAGAGGTCAGATTGCAGTCGCTTCACGGAAAATATCGCAAGTTCAGCCGCTTAATAGTTAGACTGAGAAGTCGAGTCGAACTGTATTGGGAATAGGGTAGAAGGATAATCAATATCATTAATCATTTAGATTTCCTCTTCACTAAAAGTCTGGGTCTCTAAATAGTGCCTAGTGGCTAAGAGGCCAGTGGCAGTTCCAGTTCCAGCCCAACTTGCATCGATCATGATATAATCTTTGTATACTTTGACGTAATAAATATTTATGAATGTGCAAAAACCTTACGGGGTCCCAATGGGATTTTCACTCCATAACTTCAGTACGGCCGTCAGCAACCTCGAATGGCAGCACCAGGAGATCGCTGGCGAGTTCCGAGAGATGTTGAAAAGTCGCTGAAATAATCCCTCCTGACACTTTTTATGGCTATAGTTTTCAACTCTTTATAGTGGATAGTTATAATAGTTACAGATAGATATAAATAGTTTTCCTTCAGAAGTATGAGAGAGCGATGATGGTTACAGAATTCGGAATCAGATTAAAAAAAATAACATTTGATACTACTGATATTATCATCATCATTTTCGCGTTAGTCCCAGTGGCATCTGAGGCCTCATCCCCTCGGGGTTCAGGGTCCGTCGTCCGGCTTTCACTACTTCACTTCGCACGATCTTGACTAACTAATGTAATTGATACTACTAATATAATTTCCTTTAACGATATATGATGGACAATGTCCCATAAAAAGCTGTATGAGTAGCATTTAAATGGTCTTTACATTTCTGCTAACTTAGTTTTGACATCATAACTAAGCATTTTCGTTCGTTCTTAGCAATTAGCTCATTGCTGGAATTGATAATGACGATACTACTGAAAGCAAAAATGAAAACGATAACGGCATGACGGAAATAATTACCATGTCAAGTATGCAGTTGTCCATGATGTAACGGCGGAACTTCTCAAGAAAGATTTTTCTTGTAGAGGGAACCATGTTGCTGCCATCTGTGTTGTCAAGGAGCATCAGAAGGAACTCCAGCTTTAAGAAAATATTCTTATTACTTTAGTATGAATAATATTAAGCTATTTAGGACAAGTATCTTATTTGTGTGTCTTCGTCACACGTCGGCAAAAGGCCGCCAGATTGGTAGCAGTCGACGCGCGGGCGGGGTGGTTAGACTTGTAGGAGTCACTACACATTACTACCCACACGTACTTATTTTTTATTACTTACGTTCTGTAATTGTAAAATCTTGTTTTGTTACTCTCTACCTTGTCTATTGTCAACAACTACCAACATTTTGGTCATTCGAGCCGAGTTTGCATATATATTAAAGAACTAGTAGCCCTAGGGGGGCTACTAGTTCTTTAATATATGTGCAAACTCCTCCAGCTAACCTAAATTGCTTGTGTTACGAGTGTGCTTACATCGAGTTTACGTCATTTATAAGATATTAGAGCGTTTGGAGTGTTATATTTTAGGAAGAAGTTCAAACGAACACAGTTTTGACAGCAGTTGCTTTACATTTAGTTCAAATATTTTGTTACTAGAGGCCTGTTCCAGATAGCACAACATATTTTACTCCTCAGGGGTGAAATGTCCAAAAATACTTCCGCACTAGATGCTTACAACATAAATAAATAATAGTTTAAAAAACTAAAAAACACGCTTTTTATAGAAAACCGAACTAAAAAATTTGAAAATTAGTTGCAATAAATTTAAATTAATAGTGTTAAAAATTTCAATAAATATAAATTAATAATAGCGTAAATTAAATTTTTTTTTAAAAAGCGTGGGGTGCATGGGTCTATAGATATAAATATTTTATTGGCAGACATGAGTAGAGTGATTATCTTTTTGATAATATCTTAAAAAGCACCCCACGCTTTTAAAAAAATAAAATACATTTTTTTTATTGACACTGTTATTAATTTATATTTATTGAAATTATTAACACAATTCTTAATTTAAATTTAGTAAAACTTATTTTTTAGTTCGGTTTTATATAAAAAGCGTGTTTTTAGTTTTTAAACTATTATTTATTTCCTGCTTTTTAGTTTTGTTTATTTATAAAAAGGTTTTTTTTGAGTTTTTTAAACTATTATATGCTTTGTTGAATTAAAATTTCTCTTTGGTGTTCGAAAATTTGTTAATATTAGATAAATAGAAGAGAAATATTAAATAAATGGCTAAAGAAAATGGTAGGAAATTAAAAATTTCAGCCTCATCGACTATAGATGAAAATTATATAAATTAAAAAAAGTCTTATGTTACAAATTGAAGAATGGAATAATTTTATCAAATAAGTGTATTGTCATCGGTCCTCGATAAATCTTCAAAGTTTGAACGAAATCTGGCAGTTTAAAGTGGGTCAAAATCGCGCCCAAAGGAGTCGGTTACAAACGAACATACAAACATACAAACATACAAACATACAAACATACAAACATACAAACATACAAACATACAAACATACAAACATACAAACATACAAACATACAAACATACAAACATACAAACATACAAACATACAAACATACAAACATACAAACATACAAACATACAAACATACAAACATACAAACATACAAACATACAAACATACAAACATACAAACATACAAACATACAAACATACAAACATACAAACATACAAACATACAAACATACAAACATACAAACATACAAACATACAAACATACAAACATACAAACATACAAACATACAAACATACAAACATACAAACATACAAACATACAAACATACAAACATACAAACATACAAACATACAAACATACAAACATACAAACATACAAACATACATATAGGTGAAGCTAATAAAATAAGCGTATAAAAAGAATTAACTGCCAAAATTTCAAGTTTGTAACTTCAGCAGTTCAGGCTTTGCGTTGGATAATCTTATCAGGACTCGGGGCTGCACACACTGGGGAAATGCCGCGCGTGGTCTCGACATGGGAGTCCCCTCGCCCGGTTTCTTGCTCACGGCGATGGTGCGGAGTGCGAACGCGTGGGTCGCCGCCGCCTCCTTCGGCGAGCAAATAATGCTCGAGAGGAGGAGGAGATGGCGGAGGGGGTGCGGGAGAGACTCAGATCTCTCCCGATCCGCAGAGCCCGAGGGGCCCGAAGGAGACTCAGTCGTCGGAGGTGGCTGAACGGCCTCCGTCCTTCTTAAACGCAGGCCTGGGGGTGACAGGTGGAGCCGCCTGTCTACCTAGCAGAAGCAGGCCGGGGAGGCGGCGCGTTGCGCGTCCCCCCTCTTTCCGAGGGCAACACGGGGACACCGTGGTCCCCAAACCCGAGGGGGTCATCTCGAAACCGGATGTGGGACTGGGTCAGTCGCGGTGCGCGGCAAATGCCTGATCTGAAGACCCGAGACGGCGTGCGGTTTTAGTGTTTCGTATCCGACATAACCACCCCCGCACGGAAAAACATGACAAGTAGGTAATTATAATATATAAAACATCGTATTTTATTTTGAAAAGGAATACTTTTTATTTTCTCTTTGCCAAATTTCGCCGCATCAACTATCAGCCATCGGAAGGCCCCGTCAGCATTTCTTTTTGAAGCAACAGTCTGTTTTCAAGGCTAAAGCAATTACCAGGGCAATTGGTACTTATTTGCATAACAGTCGTGGCCGGAATTTCATAATGAAATTAACAAACCAGCCCTGACCCACAAGTTAAATCCTTAGTATAGAAGTTTTAAGAATCACTATTCATGGAAACTCTGCGGTAACTGGAGCATCCGTAGTTCGTAAAAAATATGGTAGATGGTTCCAGCGTCACCCCAGGACGTATATATAGGAGAATTTCGAATATCGAGGACGTGTCCAGTTGGCTTAATTGGTAAGACTATTCCCCCTGTAAGGGACTGGTCATGGGTTTTGTTCTTTTCTTTCTCATAACTATGTAGTTGGTTACTTCATCATACTCTGAGCCGTTTTCCAACTCAGGGTCAACTATCTATCTACATACTAACGGCCGTTTAGTATTTAGATAGATACTTCTTCAATATTTTTCGAGAAGCGACTACCATCTGACCACCACAAGCCACTCGCGATTTCGAAGTTCTGTAGTTACACAAGACTGTCGAACTTTTTAGAGTTCTAACTACTCATTACGAATGCCTCAGATGTTCGTATGGCAACCGGGACCGAGACGGCTTAGCGTGCTTTCTGAGGCACGGAGAGTTCCCAATGTTTGAAGAACGGTCGTCCCTGGCGAGTATTGCTTAACCTTGCAATTTGCTAACGAATTCGGTTACCATTTAACCAAGAGCCCCTCGATATACAGGCGGTGACTGTGTTTGGTATTTTCAGTCCGAAAAATACGAATAGGTAACTGTCATTTGCGCTGAAAGTGTTCCCAAAAACCATTTATACAAGTCTTGAGGCCATTAGTCACGGACTGCGCAGTGTTTTGGACTTCATTTTAATTAAGTCAGCAGCTGGATACGTTCCAAGTGAGTGCTGTTGTTGTTATTACATTAATTTTCTTTGGTTGACCTTCACGGTTTGGAAATAGAATTAACTATTTTTCGTTGTAAGGGATAAAGTATGTATACATTGACATTTTATCCCGGGAAGAAATGGAGGACACCTCTTACAGAGGAAGAGGAAGCGTTGCTGCTCTCGGTAACCAAGGTTTTGGACCAACATGTCTTTTCACCTATGAGGGCTTGCCTTGCATGCTTGTCATGGTCAAGCCTTAACTGCGTTATAACGCTTTACCGCTAATTTAGCTAAATCAGTAGACAACTTACATGTGGATATCGATCACCGAGCTATTCTAGTAATAACTAGCTGTGCCCGAAACTTCACCCACGCGGACCTAGCTCTAGGTTTTAATTATTTTGCGCGGAACCCTAATTCTTTTTCTAAAATTAAAGTAACCTACATTACGCTTTGTACCAGTGAAAGTTCTGTGAAAATTGGCCCAGCCGTTCTAGAAATGTCCTAATTCAAACAGACAGAAAGACAGACACAAAATTAAAAAAAAAATGTATTTTTATTATAACTACCCGTGTATACATTCATCATTGAAAAGCTGCCCTGCCCGCCCAACTACATCTAGGTCAATCGAACAATACCTGAACTTGCTCCAACGGTGCAACAGCCCTGGTTATCCTAGCGCAGTCTTCCCGATACTGGGCTTCTAACGTGACGTCATCTGCGTATGGAGGTAATAGTTTTGATATTTTATCTGTGGACAGTTCCCAAGGTGAGAGGGCTGACTTAATGCGATGCAATGATGTAAATTGCTATTTACAAATAAATAGTTGGTTCTCGCGACCCACAGGAAATTTATCATCTTAGCGTTGTTCCTTGTAGAATCCGAGATTTTCACCTGGGAACCCGAAGCCCGCCAAGTCCTACTGCAATTTTGGTTTGGTTAATATGGTTTTTATGGGAGCGACTGCAGTCTGACCTCCCAATCGCAAGAGGTAATTCATGCCTATGCCTAAGGAGGCCTATGTAAGAGCCTCCTTCGTCCATCAGCAGGTGGTGTACCAGCTTGCATGTGAGATTGGCCTAGCGCCGTAGGTAATGGTGGGGCCTTTTACATACAACCAGTGCCTTTAATGGGTTGCATTTTTACAGAGAAAGAAAACTGATTCATTTTCACAATTGTAGTAGTTGATCAGCCAAATAACCCATCAGCAGACGTGGCTGAATGGACACACCCAGAACTCTTAAGGAGTGGAAAGGTATTGTTGCTTAAATTAAATAAAGTAGTCCATATTTTCAATTAATTCATAGACAAATAGAGAGATATAAAAAGACATATAGTAACCAGTATTTTTTTACTTATTCATGTACGGATAGATAAATAAAGAGATTTAAGTAATAGTAAAATAATGTTAGGAGTTACCTGTCCCAGAAGGCGCAAACGGAGAGTGTCTTATTGTTCCCTTTTCTGTCATTTCTGTGAAAATAAAATGATGACTATGAATTGGACATGTGCTGTAATAATGCATACAATAAATTGGTTGATCAGTTCTTTTATTGATTTTTTGGTTGGTCCGTATAGTGCACATGCGTGAACTTTCCCCACTACGCCGAATTTTGTTCAAGATATTTGCCAGTAACTGTATACATCTCCTTGAGTGGACTTAGTAATACTTGGGGCTTTAAGTGTTAACCAAATGGAGTGCAATAACAAACTAGAGCTAAAATATAGTACCTGCTATCCTAGGGTCCGTCTCGCCTTGAACCGAAGTAGGTCTCTGCCACCATGCCTTCCGAATCACCGTCCGCAAGACACTGTCGTCCGGACATTTCACGTTTAGGAAATTGTCAAATCTGAGGGTACAAATAAAATCTTTCGTAATACATCAATAGATATAAATCTTGTGTTTATAACCAAATATGAGGGGCTCGTGGTTCAGTAATAATCGAGTGGATTAACATATTGCGAAGTTAAGTAATACTAACCAGGGCCTGTAGACAAAGTGACATTCTACCAGTGGAATCGCTTCGAAGCAAACCTTCAACAGTCCGAAATGTATGGGGGTTCGAAGCGGTTCCACTAGTAGAATGTTACTGTGTCTGGGCCCCCAGGACAGTCTTAGGTTGGGCGACCATTCTTAACATATTGAGACCTCTTCGTGTCTCGGAAAGCACGTTAAAGGTGCCATTCCAAAACTGACCGCAGATTGCAACTATGTGTTGTAGCGACATTTTGCATTCCGAGCACAGCGGCATTGCCGCTGCAGTCGCCTCTCTTCTGGAAAAATAACTCAGAAGGTCTCGTATCTTTACGCGAGACAGAATGTCTGACGAGTTTAAGGCTAATAATAATTTAATAAAATTATATCAAATTTTATTTCGAACATTATATCAAAACTAGCTGATGCCCGCGGCGCCGCCCGTGCAGGTCAGTTATCGTTTTTTGATGATATCTTCGGTTCTACTTAACCAAGTGCAATCAAACATCTAACTCCGAGGATGATGACTTGACCAAATATGTAAGGCCTGTAAGTGGACATCATAGCTGTGTGATATGCTACCGTATACAATACTCATTAGACTAACGTAATTTTATTGAAGAACACATATTTGACGAGGTGATGCCTTGTTTCCCGATGCTGCATGAGACCGCAGAGTACGTATACGCCATCCATTTGTTGATAGAAATGCATGTCCTGGAAATTACTCTTTCTTTACTATATTTAGATGTGTTCTAACTCGACCGGTTAGGGCTGAATAATAATATTCGACACGGTAGTACTTACATGCGACCGAAAAAGGAATGGAAAAATGATTTTTTCCTTTTCTTATTTATAAATTACTTATAAATAGAACTAATTTTTATATTAACTATTTGCTAGCGGCTATTAGCCCACGTGTAAAATATTTTCTTCAATACAAACCTTGTCCTGGCAATAACAAAGACAAAAAATAAAGAATTATCCCATTTAGTGCAGTCGTTTGGAAGTTATACCCCACTATTAGGCAATCTGTGGTAATCGCGTACACGTACCGTACGTACCTAACATTTCGGCTGACGTACTCTGATTGAATGATATTTACATTCATATAATTTTCAGGGACTACATCAGTTAAGCAAAGGTTACTTAGTTTCGATAACCCTGATCCTCTTATGTGATAAGATGATTAAGGAGATGGATTATACAATACATGCCTGAGCGACCAAGTCAAAGAGCAAGCACTCTCTAACGATGCAATGTTCAAGGATGTCGCAGAGCGCTGATTCGTCCAGAAAAGTCCAGAGCAGGTCCAGCATGGTACAGAGGCGAGGCTGGGGTTGGGCTAGAAGTTTCTCCGCAAGTCCAACCTGAAGCGACATAAAATATCTTACTTTCAATATAAATAAATATAAATATCCTAGGAAATTCTACACCACGACGATTGACTGACGAAGCACTGGTGCTAGCTTTTCTTTAGGGGTTGGGACATGGCAGATCAAAAGGCAGTCGTAAAAACCGTATAAGCAAGACTTGAAATTGAAATGTAACTAAAATAATGTTGAAAGTAATGTTGAGCTTGGCTGAAGGTCACGTGATTGAAAGGGCACGTTGCTGACAGCATGAGAAGCATTAGCAACCTTTTAAGAGGATAATAGGCGCTAATCTTAATTATTAATTCAGTTGCTGTGTTACCAAAGCGCCTGTGGAAACGCTTAACTTGATTTGATCCCTCTTTTTATACGCTATTTATTAGCTTCACCTGTATGTTTGTTTGTAACCGACTCCTTTTGGCGCGATTTTGACCCACTCTAAACGGCCAGATTTCGTTCAAACTTTGTAGATTTATCGAGGACCGATGACAATACACTAATTTGATAAAATTATTCCATTCTTCAATTTACCAAATAAGATTTTTGTTAATTTATATAATTTTCAGTCGAAAAGGCAGAAATTTTAATTTCCAACCACTATCTTTAGCCGATTCATCTAATATTAACAAATTTTTGAATAAATAAACTAAAAAAAAATAAAATAAACCAGACTAAAAGTAGAAAATAAAAAATAGTTAAAAAAAATAAAAAACACGCTTTTTATAGAAAACCGAACTAAAAAAATAGAAAATAAGATTTAATAAGTTTAAATTAAGAATAGTGTTAAAAATTCAATAAATATAAATTAATAATAGTGTTAATACAAAAAAAATGTATTTTATTTAAAAAAAAGCGTGGGGTGCGTTTTAAGATATTATCAAAATGATAATCACTCTACTCATGTCTGTCAATAAAATATTTATATCTATTGACTAATGCACCCCACGCCTTTTTTAAAAATGTTTTTTTTATTTACACTATTATTAATTTATATTTATTGAAATTTTTAACACTATTCTTAATTTAAACTTATTAAAATTTATTTAAATTTTTTTTTAGTTCGGTTTTCTATAAATAGCGTATTTTTTAGTTTTTTTAAACTATTATTTATTTAATTGGATTAAAGAAGAAGTATTTATATAAATAAAATTTTGTCTCTTATGTTCATTAGTCTCTGGTGTACGTAAAGCTAAAACATACTTTTACCATGAAGGTACTTTGGATTTTATTCTTTCGGTCGGGACCATAAAGTATGTTCGAAAAACATATCAAGGAGGTTTTGGTTTAGAATATATTTCTATTAATTATAAACCAACATATTAAAAATACATTCCTTTGTATTGGATTATGATAACCTTTCGACCTCTTGAAATAAGTAGTATAGTATCGTGTTTTCATTAAAACTTTTTTGGCGTGCTATCACAATTCCGAATTTTGCGGTTTCAGGTCGTTTCATGGCAGGGTTTAGGCCGAATGGACCGTCATGGGCCCGATTGCGGGATAGGTGTGTTTCATGGTACCAATTGCCCGAATTTCAGTTTGCAATTGCGGATGTACGTTTCACGGAAGGCTTGCTGTTTTGTTTATATATGACTCCGCATATTTTTAATTGGCTTCATCAGTCACTCAGCATTCTCATAGCGATTTCCCAGTAGCATTCAAAGTTTGCACTTTGGAGCCCGGGGTCCCTTCATTGATTTTGATTGGTATATCGGCTTTTCTGGGAGCGACTGCCATCTGACTACCTCCCAACCCTAAAAGGAAAATCGGTGCGAAAGACAGGTCCGTTGTCTAGCAGGTGCACCGTGAGGTACACCAATACTAGATTAAGTAGGTATATATTTCATCTCATGTCTTTCATTTGTAATGTGTATAGTTGCTTATGTTTAGCATTTGTTCAGAGTGTGTGTTTAATAAATGTATTTTCTTTCTTGCTTTCTTCTTTCTTTTTATGTGTTTTCCGTAATATCAAATAATATCTATTACATTTTATGAGAATTTCAATTGCGTTGTGCATTTTTAGGTTTCCGTAGCCAAATGACAAAAAACGTTCGTCATGTCTGTCTGTCTGTCTGTTCGTCCGTATGTCACAGCCACTTTTTTCCGAAACTTAAGAACTATGCTGTTGAAACTTGGTAAGTAGATGTATTTTGTGAACTGCATTAAGATTTTCACACGAATATAGAATTAAAAACAACAAATTTTGGGGAACTTAGAACTGAAGCTCAAAAATATTTTTTTCTTCAAACCCGTACCTGTGATACATCTAATGGATAGATCTAAAATGATATTGAGGTTTCTAATATAATTTTTTTTCTAAACTGAATAGCTTGCGCGACCAAAGTGGTAAAATGTGTCCCCCTTCTAAAATATGAGAATGATAAAACTAAAGAAAACGTGTAAACTTCCACCGAAAATTCGTTTGAACGAGATCTAGTAAGTAGTTTTTTTTTAATACGTCATAAATCGTACATAAACAGAAATCTAAAAAAAAAGAGAAAAAACTTAGAATCTAGATAATTACCCTGAAATGGCACGCCGCCAATGAACTCCTACATGAAATAGGCTCGCATTGTATTCAGCACATTACTTACTGCAAATGTTTTGTCCTTGGGCTTTTGGCGTTCTCGTTTTGCTACGTAAATATAAGATTAACGGGAAAATAAAAACCCATTGAATCCATCCGCTTCTAGTCAGCAGTGACCGGTTTATGAATATACTAGCTGTTGCCCGCGGCCTCACCTGTGTGGAATTCTGATTCCGTTCCCGATACCCATGTGACCTTATTCCACCGCAAATACCGATATAAGGTACACAATTCCAAGTCGGGGTGCGAGGGATATGCTCTATGGGTAACCTTACACCCCGGCGTCTGAAGACCCGAGACGGCGTGCGGTTTTAGTCGGTTCAAGCCCGACATAACCGCCCCCGCTGGCCGGCGGGGGGGGGGGTGTCCGAAGGGATTTCCGCACGGAAAAAAAAAGGTACACAATTCCACCATACATCATTTCGCAATATTTCAAAGGGTTTAGGTAGCGTTTTCACTGAAAGCTCCAACAATAATAACAGCTAATGTATACAAAAACTTGATAAATAATATACGAAGCCTTTCTCGAGAACCACTCTATCCATTGGTGAAAACAGCATAGAAATCGCTGAAGTAATTCTTGAGTTTATCGGAACAGGCATACATACGCGGTGGAATAGTTTGTTTTATAATATGTAGTGATTATTGGTATTTCTTCCTATTATTATTTTACTTAAGGGGTATCCCCATCAATATCTTTTAGCCTAGCCATCCTTAACTACAAGCTGGTTCACCTGCTGATTAACGGACAAGACTCTGGGCTTCCCTTTCGAGGTTAGGTGGTTAGGTGGCAGTCGCGCCCATAAAAGTCAAGATAACATCTAGAGGAGAAAGCATAGCTGAGCGTACCCTAGAATCGAAAGTACAAGCTTTGGATGCAACGATAATCGCAGGGATTATGGTCATGAAGATTTAGATTTTCATAAAAGTTGAATAGCGAGCGGCTGTCATGTTCCGGATATATTATGAAAAGGGTTAAGAGTAATGTTTTTAGAAAGGTTCAAAGTATGATTCAAAATGTGCCTTCAAATTAATAGTAGACCCAAGAAAAAATAGATGGAATGTGTGAAAGAAGATAGTAGCGAGGAGACAGTAGAAAGTAGTGACTGATGAGGAATGTACGGAAGACAATACCAAGTGGTGTCGATCCTGAATATTGGTTCAAAAAGTACAGTTATCGAAATTACTAGTTCTCGTTAACCCCTACACCTAAGCTAAATTGTTAGAAGTGAGTTCGTAAGACTTTCATCTTTAATTTCTTTGAATATTTTCTTGTTTATTTTCGTAGACATTAAGTTGAATTTGATTACACTTACAAAATTATCATCCTTGGACCTAGTATAGAACTCCACTGCACGTTGATCAGGGTGTAAGCTCCTAGATTTAAGACCGAGCTGACCACGCATACGTGGTAGTAATTCTGCCACCACTACGTAGGACAGTCGGAGGACTCCTCCCAACTCCACCACCACTAACCGAGCTAGAGACATGAGGAAGGCCTGAAAATATATCAAAAATTCATATGTTGCAAATTCATGAAAAAATGATTTTGCAACCATAAATAAAAGGAAATTTTATAAAAGTTCTATTGCCTTTTATAAAATAAAACGATAATAAATAAATATTCCCAAAGTTTAAAAAACACAGCGCTATCTAGACCCAAGGTAAGCATAGTTGCTTAGGTAAGCTTATATTATGGGTTCTAGAAACCGGTTCAACATTTTTTTTTGATGTAAATACCAATGACTTCAATGTATACTAGACTGGCTGTTCAGAACAAAAAAAATTGTATAGATTTGGATTCTACAATAGCCAACTTTGGCGCCACTTTTCGTTGCTGTAATAGCCACAGAGTTTATATGATTTGTTTTACATGAGATCATCAGCTGTCATTTGTAAAGTAGTGTATATGGCGCCAAAACTAAAATCAACCTATTTTATAAAATTTCCTGGAAATATACTTCATAATTGTTTAAAACCGAGTGATAAGTGTGTTGGAGGTTGATTTAGATAAGTAACTAGCTTTCTTTTACGTATTTCACCGTTTATTACCTCTTATTACACAGAGACCATTATTAATCAATGGCGAGGAGGCCCGTTCCAGCCTCACCGCCGAAGTGTGACACACTTTTTAGAAGTCATTGGTAAATACATACATATACACCCAGATAAATGAAAATAGGCATATTCATGCATACTTGCTCTGAGCGGGAATCGAATCCACGATCTCCGACTTAACAGTCGAACGCTCTACCCCTACGCTACAGAGGTGCTGAGAGAGCGAAAAGAGTGTTCGAAGAGTTCGTGTGTAAAGATAACAATTACCTTCTTGGACATTTTTTTATTTTCGTTTGCGTTCAGTGCATCGACGACCGCGTGCGGGGAGCCTCGCGGACTGTACACAGAATCCGTGCTGTGGACTCGTAATGCCACCTCTTCTTCAACTCCTTTGGATGTGTCTGATTTTGCCTATCAATAAGTAGATAAATAAATACATCTTGTGAGCGATGAGATTAAAACCTACTAAAATAAATAGTATTCGTGTGAATGTGACCGCATAAGAATATATTTTTTCTTTCTTTATTTCTTTAGTAGAGGCTTTTACTACACAGTAGTATGTTAGTGACAAGACTATTACGCTTACGCTAGAGGAGTAGGATAGAGTCAGTGCTACGAAAACAACACAAACAAGTCCCGTGCAACATCTGAGGTTCGGTTCCCCAAAATACTAGCAAATTACATACACACATAATTTATGTATTATGATGACATATTAAAATTTATAGAGTTAGATTTAACACTACGAAATATAATATCAAGGGTAAGTAAGTAAGTAAACCTTGTTAGTGTGGAAACGAATGTCGCCAAACTTTCAGATAAATAAATATTCTGACACACACAGTACAGTCTAGACCCCAAACTAAGCATAGCTTGTAATATGCTTCATCCGTTGTTTAACAGGTGCACCCGCCGACTAAATCCCTTCGTATACCCCCCCGACGCGCGCCGGCCAGCGGGGGCGGTTATGTCGGGCTTGAACCGACTAAAACCGCACGAGGTCTCGGGTCTACAGACGCCGGGGTGTAAGGTTGCCCATAGAGCATATCCCTCGCACCCCGACTGACCCTGGGCCATCTCCGGCTCTCGGTTTGGGGGAGGGGCGCTAGTCGCCCCACCGTTCAGGCCTGCTTCTACTAGGGTGAAAAAACTATACGATTGGTACCTTGCTATTCTTCGCGGTCAACGTAGTTTTCAATTCGGAAGGTCTGGTCAACTCATCTAGCAATGCTTCAAGAGACTTGAACAGCAGCATCGCACGGGTGCACTCACGGCTCGGAGCTGCCTGCAGTGGCATGAAGCCTTCTAGAGGGAAACTGTGGCCACAAAACACACATCAGTAAATTTTTCCAACTATACTATTTTAGCGAGAGACTTGAGCTCTATCAGAAAACATATTGTTACGTGCGCGGGGTACAAATTAAATGCCGTTTACACAACAAAGAGGTTTATTCGCTCACCACAAACTAGACAACTAAATAACTAGCACACACAGTACTCTTCAACAGTTCAAGTCGCTCAGCAGTTCACAGTAGTCCACAATCGTTGCTTAAGTCGCAGGTATAACTCTCTTGGTTCACTTCGGTAAGATGTGTTCACTTTCGCTTTCGAAAATTAACTGACTCGTGTCGATAGCCGGGCGTCCTTTTATATCGGGGTAGAATATTCCGGAATCATCTAGAGCACCAGAGCGTTCGAGAATAGTAGGTATTTACTGGGACGTTCGAGAAAACAGGTACCTACACAGTCGTGCCGACGATAGAGGTGAATGCCCTTGTTATTGCGATTCGTAGGTAAAGTAGTTATAGGTAGACAAAGGGCTTGTGATTTTGTATTGACTTTTCTGGATTTTTCTACACGGATCGATAGAGTACTTCGACATTAACAATGCGTTTTAATTTCTAGAAGATTCGATCAGTAGTTTTCGAGATATCGACGACCGTTGTAACATTACCCCCCTCTTAGTCATGCTCGTCCCGAGCATCATTTGTTCCATGATATCGCGTCAACCTATCCACATGGACTACCTTTGGTTTTCTCCTAAGCCCCTTCTTAATGCGGTAGGTGATGTCATTGATTTTTGTAACAACCGTATAGGGTCCTTCCCAGCGAGCTTGAAGTTTTGGAGATTTTCCTTTTCTGCGTAGCGGATTGTGAAACCATACCAGTGTTCCTTCTTCAAAACCGTTGGTGTTTGCGTTTCTATCGTACCGGGTTTTCATCCTTATACCTGTCTTCAAATTGTTTTTCCGTACCATTCTGTGCACCTCGTCCAGCTGGTTTTGAAGTTCACTCACGTAGTCCGTCACGGGCTTAGAACTATCGGGTGGCGTGCCGGTTATTGCATCCACTGGTAGCCTTATCTCTCGACCAAAATTTACTTTAGCTGGGGTGTGTCCCGTACTGTCATGCACCGCAGATCGATAGGACATCAGGAACAGTGGGATGTACTGGTCCCAATCTCTTTGGTGTTCGTCGACAACTTTAGCCAAGTGATTTTCCAACGTCTGGTTAAGCGTCGGTAGCTTAGTGGTTAAGGAGACAACCTTACGATCGAGAGGTCCCGGGTTCGAATCCTGGCCATTACACTACCGACGTGAACCCACTCCTAACACAAGCAATTTAGCTTAGCTGGAGGGGTTAGGGGAATATTAGTAATTTCGGTTACTAATATTCTTTTAAAAAAAAAAAAAAAAAAAAAAAAACCTCTCGACCATTCCGTCTGACTGCGGGTGCGCTGGAGTCGTACGGGTCTTGTTTATACCGAGGAGTTTGCACATTTCTTGAAACAGAGCAGACTCGAAGTTCCGTCCTTGGTCGGAGTGGATCTCCATAGGTGCGCCGTATCGACTGACTACTTCCTGAACCAGTTTCTTGGCTACAGTGACTGCTTCCTGGTTGGGTGTCGCAAATACTTCCGGCCACTTAGTGAAGTAGTCTTGCACTACTACGATGTATTTGTTACCCTCATCAGTCGTTGGAAAAGGTCCAGCAACATCAATGGCGATACGTTCCCACGGTGCTCCAACGTTGTACAGCTTCAATTTTCCTTTGCTTCTTGTCGGCGGTCCTTTAACCGAAGCACATGCAGTGCATTTACGGCACCAATCCTCGACATCTTCCCGACAACGAAGCCAGTAAAACCGCTGTCGCACTTTAACCAGGGTTTTCTTGACTCCGAGATGCCCGCCAGAAACACCATCGTGGATGTGCCGTAAGAGTGGGGCCACCTTGCTTCGTGGTACCACTACTTGCATGGTTACTTCCTTACAATCGTTAGACTCCCATTTCCTATACAGGACATCTTCTACCAGAGCTAAGCTGTCCCACTGGGCCCAATAGCTTTTGGTAGTTGAACTGTAAGCAGATACATCACTCCATCGGGGTTTGCTTCCAAGTTGTTTCCAGTGCAGTATAGGTTGTAGATCATCATCATCTTCTTGCGCCTTCTTCATACTGCTTCCACTCCATTCGTCGTCAAGTCCATTCACCTTTATGACTTTAATCTCTTCTCGGGCTTCGTTCCTCCGACAATGCTTGCGATCTTCGACACACGGCCTTCGTGACAAAGCATCAGCATTGCCAACTTGAGTTATAGTGATGGTTGGGGCCTCATATCGACCAGCCAGCGCACGCCCTGCGGCCCTGGCGACATTTAGTTTTAACGGAACATCTTGATCCACTTGGGTCCAGGAGTCCGTGACCCTTCTCCGTTTCCTAGAAGGACACTCTAACTGGATATGGCCCCTTCCTCCACAGAAATGACACGTTGGGGCATACCACGGTTTCCTCTCCTCTGCAACTACTTCCTTGACCTCCCTGACTCCATGTTCCACTTGGGTCCATGAGTCCGTGACTCTCCTCCGTTTCCTCGAAGGGCACTCTAACTGGATATGGCCCCTTCTTCTACAGGAATAACAAGTTGGGACATACCGCGGCTTCCTCGCCTCTGCAACTACCTCCTTGACTTCCTTGACCTTACTTATCCCGGCGTTCTGCCGTACGGTTTCCACCTCAAGGGCATAAGCCAGTGCTTCTCTTAAGGTCTGGTGGTGACACAACTGCACACTAGTTCTCACTTCTGCGTCCCGTATACCGTTTAGGAAGGCCTCCAGTAGAGTAGTCTCGATCATCACGGGTGTCGATGAGTAGACCCGACGAACGAGTCTTTCAACCTCTACAGCCCATTCCTGGAGGCTTTCACCAGCTTTTTGTTTCCTCTCGCATAGCTGCGCTCGGTAGACATTTTCCAGGTGCTTGTCACCGTAGCGTGTGTCTAACGCTTCCATCAGAGATTCCAGTGTCCTTCCTTCAGGTGGCAGGTTTTCCAGTATTACTAAGGCATCTCCTCGTAATGCAAGTGTCAAGGCCATAAAAAACTCCTCGTTGCTCCAGGCTTTAGTTTTTACCAATATCTCAAATTGGTACTTGAAGGCTGTCCACGAGGAGGTTCCATCGAAGTGTGGTAGGTCGAACTTCGCTACTAATGGTGAGGTCACGGCAACAGGTCCGCAGGTTTTTAGCCTGACAATCTCTTTCTCAAGCTCTTGCAAGCGGTCTTCCATGGCCCTAGTCTTCAAAGCCACTTCCTTACTCAGCATTTGCAAGCAGTCGTCTATGGTCCCAGTCTTCGAAGCCACTTCCTTACTGAGCATTTTCAAGCCGTCTTCGAGGTTCTTCACTTTATCTCCCAGTGCATGGATGCCTGCATCGATTTTACCCATGACAGCTCCCTGGTTGGCCTGAATCTCTTGAATGGAGCCCTGCATTTCTTGCATGGAGGCCTGCATCGTCTGTTGACTAGCCTTTTGATTGGCCTGCATTTCTTGCATGGAGGCCTGCATCGTCTGTCGACTAGCCTCTTGGTTGGCTTGCATCATCTGTTGACTAGCCTCTTGTTTGGCCTGCATGTCTTGCAAGGAGGCCTGCATCATCTGCTGCATAGAAGCCAACAGCGTCATCATGTTGGTATCTGACGAGGTTCCATCAGGTGCTGACGTAGTTACCGCTGAGATAGCAGAATCGGCCTGACGCCCTTCCTCTTCAAGGTTCCGTTGACGTGCAGCATCCATTTCCACTTGACGTCTGGTCCGTGGAGTACGCCCTTCGTCTTCACGTGGTAATAACGGCATCCCACTTCTGACACCAGTTGTTACGTGCGCGGGGTACAAATTAAATGCCGTTTACACAACAAAGAGGTTTATTCGCTCACCACAAACTAGACAACTAAATAACTAGCACACACAGTACTCTTCAACAGTTCAAGTCGCTCAGCAGTTCACAGTAGTCCACAATCGTTGCTTAAGTCGCAGGTATAACTCTCTTGGTTCACTTCGGTAAGATGTGTTCACTTTCGCTTTCGAAAATTAACTGACTCGTGTCGATAGCCGGGCGTCCTTTTATATCGGGGTAGAATATTCCGGAATCATCTAGAGCACCAGAGCGTTCGAGAATAGTAGGTATTTACTGGGACGTTCGAGAAAACAGGTACCTACACAGTCGTGCCGACGATAGAGGTGAATGCCCTTGTTATCGCGATTTGTAGGTAAAGTAGTTATAGGTAGACAAAGGGCTTGTGATTTTGTATTGACTTTTCTGGATTTTTCTACACGGATCGATAGAGTACTTCGACATTAACAATGCGTTTTAATTTCTAGAAGATTCGATCAGTAGTTTTCGAGATATCGACGACCGTTGTAACAATATGTTTATTTTTATTTAAAACTAGTTGCTGCCCGCGGCTCCGCCCGCGTTGAATTCTGACTCCGTTCCCGCGACCCATGGGAACCTATTCCAGGAATAACAAGTAGCCTATGTGTTATTCCAAACTATAATATATCCAAATTTCAGGCTTACGCGGTCAGCTGTTTGAGCGTGATTGAGTAACAAACATCCAAACATCTCTACAAACTTTCACATTTATGGTTTACGGTGTGAGGAGATTGTGTGGAAGAAGAAAAAAGAAGATATAATCACATGAATACGATAAAGAAATAGGTATCCCACACGTACATAAAATACTACATATTATAATACAAATTACCTCACAACATGCGGTTTTGTTACACATAGACATACATTGAAGTCGATAGGAGAAACCTATCTAGCGATTCCTGAGTTATAGTAAAGAGGCCAGCGGTAAAAAAAAAACCATCTAACAAAACGCCTCTCAGAAAATGATTTTATGAAAAAATAAAATTCCTTTCTTTTTAAATTAACTTCATATACTTTGCAGCGTCCAGATCCCTAGAGTTCTAACGCAAAGGCATAAATTACTTCCCTCGAGAGGGCAGACTTTACCTATAGTGTTAGGATAATTTTTTTTTTCTTGAAAGCAATTTCATACTCTGTTCCCTAAAGCATTTTGTTATTTATATAATAATGAGATTATATCTTCACTCTGACACATATTGTTGTCTAAAGAAAGTGCTTTTGTCGTTGCTATAGATGTATACCTACCTTAAACCATTGGGAAGAAGAGTGATAGTCCGGTTAAAACCGGATTTCCTCGATTTTGTAAAGCATTCGTTAGAGGGTCAGTATTAAATGCGGGCGAGCTGCGGGCAACAGCTAGAAATTTAATAAACGACTTCTATACGATGCTTGTGTCGATTATACCTTATTTTTTATTTTGTTACATCCGGCTCGAATGATCATAATGTACTGACAATGATAGCCGCAGGTATTTATTTTTCTGTTTTCATCAGGTTCAAATTTTTGTCAGATGCACTCGTTATTTTTATGACAGGCAGCAGATTAATATGTATCATAATACAATTTTCACATAACCTAACTCAAAAATATTCATTTTAATGATCAAGTTTCTAAAATAGTAATCTAAATGATGATCTGCAGTACAAACTTACACAAAAGGGACATGTCCGAAGTTAGCATACAAGTGTTCCTGCATCGCCAGCGACACAGCTGGGAAGTAGGCGAGGCCGGCTCCATGTGTCACGTTGTCAAATGCTATTCCCAGAGTCAAACCATTTCTAGGGGCAGGAAATAAGATTGGTGGTTACCTACGAACTTCTGGGTCGACTTTCTTTCCTTACTATCAACTCTGATTAATTTTAAAAAACATACTACAGTGTGGCCATTACCATTTGAGTTATTCGGCCATAAACGCCGCTACTCACGTCAATATGGACTACCTAAGTACAATGAGAACGAACGAGACAGGTAATAAAAATAGTTTAGCCAAATGACGGCAGTACTTAATTATATGCTTGTAATGCACCTAGCCCCAGGTAACCCAGAAGATATGTACGTGTACGTGTTTTGCGTGAAATCAGTTTCACTTTTTATAAAAGGTTACTGAAACATTAGGTATGTTTCGGTAACTTTTCAGTAATTCAACAAATTATGACGATCATACCTAAAATATTCCAGCGTTCCTCTGTCCAGGTCAATACAGGTGCCAATGACGTCACCAGGTAACCAAGCCTGGCCATAGGGTGATGTAGCAACGTTCCATTTCCTTATTCTGCCACCATCATATGCATAGGAGTGAGCTGTATCCCCCACTCCAGTGTCCATCGAAAACACGCAGGAAGCAGTACACCAGCCAACCTGAACGCATCAAATGTAATATACCTAATACAGCAAATGGAAAATATACACCCCGAAAACGTTGAAGTCTTATTTTGCGGGACTAACCTCTCCCACACGTCTACTAATGTTACTCCTGAACACCAGGATTGATAGCAGTAAACCACCAACATAATGATGTAATGAGTAATGAAATCTCAGGAAAAGTTTAACTGTCTTAGAACACGCAACGAAATTAATCTGAAGTAAATTGGGACAGGTAGAAATGTTATAAATCCATTTCCCTCCTTAGCGGGTGATTCCGGAAGGCTCTAACGAGATGTTTTAATTAACGTCAGGGGGAAGCATGTGAAGGGAGAGGCCCTTTCCATCCAGAACAATACGTGCAGGGGTAAACATTTACCTGCACTTGGTCGAACAATTTGATTAAAATTTTCATATCAATAAAAAATGGTCTCAGGCTTTGAGTAAATATCCTGCTTTACCCTACACCTGTTACATGCTTAAACTTAAAGCATATCTGTACATACTTGCATGATCCCCTTAGTGCCAAGTTGAACTTCGTACATCCATTTGCCAGCGAAAACACACGCCGTACCTCTGATAGTAGCGAAGCTTGAGAGGCCTTGGACACTCACTCTCTCATCTCCTACCAGGACTAGACGGCCCGTACCTAAAAAGAAAAAGGAGATAGGAGCGTGGCAAATTTGATTATGAAATGCTTCAATAGAGTAATGGATAATAACATGTGTACAATTCAGCTGTGGTGATTTATCAGAAGTACAAAAAGCAGTTCTACTTATGAAGATATTTTTTTAAATTATATTAGGCATGGAGAATGTTACCTTTGTTTATGGATTTTGAGATGGGACGGTAAGGGCAGGTAATTTTTCCAAAATCTGTGAATGCAGTTCAGAATATCTTAACACAAGGTTGAATTGCACAGGTAAAACGTCATGGATGGTCTCCTAAGAACATTTTCCTGTAACTATAACGGTTAACGTACCTGCCCTTACTCTCCCGTCTCAAGAATCCACCCAGTATAAATCTATCGTATCCTTATTAAATAATAGGTGTTATTATGAAATAAAAAAATGAGTAGTTATGTCAGTATATCTTACCTGTAGATGCATCGAATACTACAATTTTTGGTCCAATTCTGCCAGGTCGTTCATCTGTTGTTTCAGTTACTACCTGCAAAGACATAGTCAGATTGAAGGTTTTTCGTTTCTTTTTTATCTACAAGATAAAAAAGAAACGTAAAACCTTTTACACCTCACACCCTTTCATGAACTATTTTTCCTCTATTACTTAAAGGTTTGCTGGGAGAGAACTTATATGGAGTTAAACTCGCCTTTGTATATGTATTACTTTCTTGTATGTGCAATTAAATATTAAGAGGGTTGCAGAAAAAAAGTATAACAGAACATTTAGATATTTGCATTTCTGGATTTCATCATCCTCCGAGTTTTCACCCATCTCATTTCGGGGCAGCGAAACGACTGATCTTTTTCCGTGAATCTGACCTCAACAACCCCCTAGTGATATCGAAGTTCTGTAGTTAGACCTAAATTCTGAGAAATTTCTGAATGTATAATCGTATCGTATCGCATTGTAAATTGTTTACCTCCGGTGCAGGAAGATGTTTCTTTGATGACTTTGATTTTTGGTTTAAAACCTTGGTGTCCAACATCTTGGAAAGATTCTCAGTAATATGACTTATGTATTTACTCCTTCTGTAAATATATTAAAACAGTTAAAATTGTATTTGTACAAAATTACCTCCTTTGATTTACAATAATGTAGCGTAGCATGAAAATCCGCAGCTCATTTTGTTATAGCGTAAGACATTTGGTTAGTCACTTTTGCATCCGTGCATGAACAGTATGAACACAATTAGAATTGTTCGAAGTAGAGGAAATGGAATAATTTGCATCTAGTAAAACTTAAAATATATTTCATATCAATACTATACAAACATCTATGGCAGTCATTACTGGTAGTTGGAGTCCTAAAAAGTTCGACAAATGTTGCAACTACAGAATTTCGGTATCGCCCATGGATTGTGGTGGTCAGATGGCAGTCGCCTCACGGAATACATCGAAGTTCAGCCGGTTCGTAGTTAGACTGAAACACCGACCCCATCTGAGTTGGGAGAGGGCTCGGAGGATGATAACGACGCACATAACTATACATAGATAATATCCTTAAGATATTTATAAGTGTGTTCATTACTCACTGGGTATACCGATCTGTGTTGTCTTTCATCACCATTTCATTACCGAATATTTTTCTGATGGTATCATGTACTTCTCCCTTTTCGGCAGAACTACTGCAAACACCAAACATGGACCGGAGAACATTCATGATTACAAGATTCTGGCTTTGATTTTAGCAAATTTCTGGATGGGTCAGCTAAAGTAGACCTAATTGTTGTATATTTAGGGCTTGTTTTAGTACCGATTAATATCTGCTAGTTGACCATGTTTATGATCAGGCCAAATTGTCCTTTAGTCAAAAGAAGTTTGAATCTAAATTTGAGGAGTATATGGTATTGGAAATAAATAAAGTCTTTAAGTTACACTGATTGATCACTGAAGTTACACTGATTGATTGATGTGTTAATTTCAATTATAATTTGAGGTTGAACTACAAATTCATTTGTAAAATATGTAAATCATATCAAGAGTATTGAATACATATGGTAGGCGCTGTCAAAATACAATGTCATCTTGAAGTCTATGATAAAAAGTTTGTCATAAAGATTTGACAACCCTTTTAATAAATACTCATTATAAGCACCTATACTAAACTATGGAACTGGGAGTATGGGGCCCCAATAAGACCTTCGGGGTCAAGCCACCCACACCTGCTAGCTGGTACACCTGCTGATTAACTGGGGAGGCCCTGGTGCAGGCTCTCTTGGTTAGGTTAGGTCAGACGGCAGTCGCTTCCATAAAAGCCATACAATCTAAATCAAGAGGAGGAAAAAAGTGGGCGCTACCTGGTCTTCGAGTTGAAAGCCTCGGATGCTAACGGGAACAACGCCAAGATGATAATACTAAATTGCGGAACTGAGGAAAAATTATAATGGTTTACCATTAAGTAGTTGACCACTCCCGGCTTCGCATCGGACAATTCTATAACCCGATTGCATCACGGTACGGTAACGGTTAAGGTAACGGTTAAGGTAACGGTTACGGTAACGGTTGCGGTAACCGTTACGGTTACGGTAACGTTTATTGTAGCGGTAACGATTACGGCAACGGTTATGATTACGCTTTAATCCATCTTACTCATCGAACCCTTCTATCCCTTCTAACGCCTATAACCCTTCTAACCCTTCTAATCCTTCGAACCCAGAAGGGGTTAAGGGTTAGAAAACCTAATAATGTATCTCCTGTTACCCTTCCAACCCCTATAACCGCTCTATCTCCTTTAATCATTCTCACGGCTATAACCTCTCTAACCGCTTTTACCGCTCTAACCCCTCCAACCCCACTAACCCCTACAACCACTGAAATCCCTATAACCCAAGAGGTCCCGGGTTTGAATCCTGGCTATTATAGTACTGACGTGAACCCACCACAAACAAGCAATTCAGTTCATCTAGAGGGGATAGCGGGATTAGGTACTTGTATTTTCGGTAACTAGTGCTATTTAACAGTAGGGTACAAGAATGTAAGTCTCTATTTCAAATCTTCTGGAATATACTGACAAGTGTAGGTATATAAAAATTGTTGTAATATTTTAGCCTCTTCAAGGTCAAAGTTGACAATGAACATTTTTTCTTTCACCAATCCCCATTAAATTTTAATGGCCTGTGAAGCGTCCCAAGTCCTCACGAGAGGCCTTCAGACAACTTCGTACTTTAATATTTTGTACTTGGGATTGTTATGTATTTCTTATTCCTTCTATCGTCTAGGGTTGTTAACTTTCGTATTTCATTGGAAAATATTTTGTGACTATATTTATGAGTTACCTAGCTATCGGAATGGTTATGAACAAAAAAAAAGTATATAATTTTATAACGAATTAATAGTTATAACGTTATTATTAAGATGCAACGTTATTATTTTAATGGCTTTTTATGATACAATCTTCAATTAACAGGTGTTTTTATTTTTTTACGACATTCTACATAACGCTATTCAGATCCAAAGTAAGCAAAGATAACTAGCTTGAGTTAAGTGTTCTAGAATGTGAATAAACATATTTAAATATTTTTTTTGTAAATACATTAATATTTTACATAGAAACACCCAGATTAATGTAAATATACCTACATATTTATGTATACAAATATTGACACTGAGCAGGAATCGAACCCGCGACCATTGACTTAGTATTCGAACGTTCTACCGCCCAGAGGTCGTCGTATGTGTATTGAGTTTTTCTGGAAATTTTCAGAAACACCTCGACTTCAGAGACACATATTTGGCGAAATATTGTTGTGGATATTTATAACTCTGTCTACGCCTTCGATTACCGGAGCTAGGCTAATAATACAACAACAGTTTTGTACTGGCAACCGCTAAAAAATGTCCGTAATATATAGTATACACTTACGCATACTACCCACATCTGGCTATTAAACCTTATTTATGCCTAATAGAAAATGTTTCTGCTTCTAACACTTACCAACCTAGGTTAGGTTGGTAACCCTTTTTCAAGAAACAGGGAAATCCCATATGAGTTTATTTGTATGCGCATTTGAAACAGATTTAGGTAATAATGTAACTGTGGCATTTCTCCTGTCTTCAATTTCAGAGTGTAAGTTACAATTAGCAGCCTGTCGGTAGTCTAGAGGGAGGGTTACAAAAGTTAATTGTGGTAACAAAACAATTCTTAAATAATAGAGATAATAAAAAATAGAATGTATGTTTTCTTATCTATACTATTATAAAATTGTAAATTAGTTGTGTGTGTACATGAAGAAATTTAAAAAAAACTTGGGTTATGTTAAATGAATGATTCTGAACACAAAAGTATTTTTTCGGATTTCTTGTTTGTTTGTCTGGTTGTTCGCTATGGACGCAAAAACTACTGAACGGATTTTGATGCGGTTTTTAGGGTTCCGTAGCCAAATGGCTAAAAACGGAACCCTTATAGATTCGTCATGTCTGTCTGTCTGTCCGTCCGTATGTCACAGCCACTTTTTTCCGAAACTATAAGAACAATGCTGTTGAAACTTTCTAAGTAGATGTATTTTGTGAAGCGCATTAAGATTTTCACACAAAAATAGAAAAAAAAACCAATAAATTTTGGGGGTTTTGCCCATACTTAGAACTGAAACCCTAAATTATTTTGCCATTCAACCCATACGTGTCTATTATATATTATATTCTGAGAGAGATTTTTTTCTAAACTGAATAGTTTGCGCGAGAGACACTTCCAAAGTGGTAAAATGTGTCCCCCCCCCCCCATGTAACTTCTAAAATAAGAGAATGATAAAACTAAAAAAATATATGATGTACATTACCCGGTAAATTTCTACCGAAAATTGGCTTGAACGAGATCTAGTAAAGTAGTTTATTTTTAATACGTCATAAATCGTAAACCACAATTTACCTTTCATTCAATCAACTCACATATAAAAATTTTACTTGCTGCTACGGGACCCTTCATGGGCAGTCCGACCGGTTGTTTTCTATTAGAAATATCTTCGTCATACTAAAAATCTAAATTGGTTTAGTAGAACCGAATATATGACTACGACCCCGGCATCAGCAGTTACTTGATAATCTGGTGTATCTGGGGTCTCACGACCCACCAAGATCTTCGGGGCCCAAGTCAACCCCATCTGCAAGCCGGTACACAAACTTTGAAGCAATGAGTATGCTTACTTTTCGTATATATTTATTATTCCCCAATACTCCCCTCTAAGGTCTGGTCGCGGGTTCCGTCCCGTCCTAAATGTTACATTTTTCCGATTTCAATCAAACCGTAATACACATGTTGATTGACGGACGGGGCTCCGGGCTCTGGCGCAGGCCGTCTTTTCGGGGTTGAGGGGTTAGACTGCAGTCGCCCCCGGAGAAGCCAATTATGCCACATAATACATCATGGTACGTACAAAATGGTATTCCTCGAGAGATAGGGCACCTAGATAGGGTTTCTGATGCAGCTGGACAATGGCTGGACCGGGGCCAGGCACGGCTAACGACGTTAGGCCCTTTTTTTTTTCTTTTTTTTTTATCGTGTGGAAATCCCTTCGGATACCCCCCCGCGTGCCAGCGGGGGCGGTTATGTCGGGCTTGAACCGACTAAAACCGCACGCCGTCTCGGGTCTACAGACAGGTGTAAGGTTGCCCATAGAGCATATCCCTCGCACCCCGACTGACCCTGGGCCATCTCCGGTTTCGAGATGGCCCCCTCGGGTTTGGGAACCACGGTGTCCCCGTCTTGCCCCGGTTTGGGGGAGTCGTCCCATTGTCCCGGCCTGCTTCTGCTGGGGTGACAGGTGGCCTCACCCGCCACCCCCAGGCCTGCGCTCATGGAGGACGGAGGTCGTTAAGCGACCTCCGGCGCCTGAGTCGCCTGCGACGCGCGGCGAGCAAGTTGCGGGCTCGGCGGTCCGGGAGAGTTCTAAATCTCTCCCGGGCGCGCTCCGTCATCTTCTTCGCGAGCATTACATGCTCGCAGAAGGAGGTGGCGGCGGCCCACGCGCTCGCGCTCCGCACCATTGCCGCAATCATGCTGCCGAGCGAGAGGACTCCCACCCCGATGGCTGCCCCGAGGTCACGCCTCGGCGCCTCCCACGCCGGGCAGTCCGCCAGCGTGTGCAGCCCTGAGTCCTCGCTCGCGTCGCAGTGATGACACTCAGGCGTTGGCTCCTTCCTGATCCGATGCAGGTGGTCCCCGAAGCACCCCTTCCCGGAGATCACCTGCGTCAGTCGGTACGAGAGGCTTCCGTGTCGCTTCTCCAGCCAATCCTCCATGATGGGCCTTACCGCCGCTATTGCGGCGTGCCCTAACGACGTTAGGCCCTACGTGCGAATTCCGTGCCTCATGTTTCACGCATGAGGCCGCGTGCATATAACGAGCAAATCATATGGTTTTTTTTTTTTTTTGCACGATTTTGTGCAAATTATGCATTAGCTTAATATTATTTGCATGCCGCATGAATGCACACGCACGACAAAGAGCACGGCCTTACATGACCCCTAATATTTTTAACAAAACAATAACTCACCAATAATAAGCACACTTGCAATTAAAGGGTTATCGTGTACCGTTTGTACATGTACATGCAATCACGCCTTTTTCACATTGGGATAGGCAGAGACAACATCTTCCCATTTGCTTAGATCTTGGATAATTGTTTTCATACATTCACGACGGTTGCGGGTATTCTTGGTACGTTTGTCAACCCTGCAAAAATCCACAAAGGTATAAAAACGTCCCCTGCCAGCAAAATAAATAAAAATAGTTATCCCGAGTATTTAATCACCGGAGCTAAAATAGCTTTCTATTGGGTACAGTCAACATCAACACTCGATGAGGTATAACTACATATCCATAACCTTTATACTCGTACATTATAAAGAAGTGAAGTTCCAGCGTCGAAAATTTGCCAAACTTTTGATTGATATATCGGCTTTTCCGGGAGCGACCGCTGTCCGACCTACCAACCAGGTGCACGTTAGCCTGCACCAGAGCCTCGTCCGTTGTTTAGCACGCATACCGACTAGCAGATGAAGTTGCCTTGGGCCTCAAGGATGTTGATAAATAATAAAATAACACCAAAATAAATCGCGATAGAACCCATTAAAAATAGTTTTATTACAATGTGTAACATTCGCGTAAACTTTCGACAATATCAGTAATTTTATGAACTATAAATAAATGAGCGTATCTTAATAAAAATCATTTATTACTTTTCAATTTCAGAGTTGATACAACTCGAGACACTTAAAATTTTAATCTCTCTCGGTAAACAATAAAGTTCCGGTACAAACAGCGGACGGGCTTAAAATTTTAATGATCTGTAAAGGTGTGCAAGGCCGGAGCCTAAAACGGACGCTTCATTAATTAGTAGCTTTATGTCACAAATCTTTATTAGCAATTTCCACTTCAGGGATTTATTAGGTGGCAAAGCGATGTTTTTCGCAACACAAATCTGCTACAACCTTACTAATATTATAAACGCTAAAGTTTGTTAGTAGGTATGTATGTTATATAAGTATGTCTGTATCTTTGTTGTTGTGTCACGCAAAAACGGCAGAACGGATCTGATTGTAATTTGGCACAGGGATAGATGAGAGAGGGAAGAGAGGGAATAACACATAGGCTATTATTTTATATTTTTTTCCCGGAGTAGTTTCCCATAGGTGAATTATAAGCGTTCGGAGATGCGGGCAACAGCTAGTGGGTAATAAATGTCTCGTTGTGTCGCTTCCGCCGGGTCCTGAAAGGAGGCGCAGGTCAAAGGCAGACTCAAGAAATATTGGTTTGATATTGTAAAACATTTCCACTTCAGATATTTATTAACTGGCAAAACCATGATTTTTTCAGCTCGAATCTACTGTAATGAGTAAAAATGTGGTCGAGTATCAAATGAAAATCTAAACTGCTTCTCTTCTTCATCCAAGCGATCCAATTTCGGTTGCATCCAAAGCTTTTAAGTCCGGAATGCGCCCTCTTACTCTTTCTCTCCCTTTACATAATTTGGTTTAGTAGTTTTTTACAGCAGCGAATGTCGTGTGACCTCCGAACTCCGAGCGCAGTCTGCGCCAGAACCTTTCCGTCTATCAGTACACCTGTACTGGCTTGCAGGTGAGATTGGCTTGGGACCTGAAGATGTTGATAGACCCCATACAATGTAAATATTTGCTCCTTTTCACAGTTCTACTCCTCCACTTATCTCCAGCTCAGTAGAAACGCACCCTAACATCAGACACTCAATCCTATTATCCTACTAATAGTAAAAACGCGAACGTTTGTGAGTATGGTTGTATGAATGTTTGTTACTCTTTCACGCAAAAACAGCTGAACAGATTTGGCCGAAATTTGGTACAGGGACAGATTATAGTCTAGAATAACATATGGGCTTTTTATCCCTGGAATGCTAAGCAATTCCCCCATGGGAATCGGGAAAGGGAACAGAATTCCACGCAGGCGAAGCCTCGGGTAAAAGCTAGAATACAATTTACCAGGGCGACAGGTTTAGTGTAAGGAGCGCTTCACATAACAAACTGTTCAATATATCTCCCTTAGTGACGTCACTACTTCCAATACGAATGGTAATAACAAACAAAGTGCGGAGACGAAAATGTAAATATATTGCTCTGTGTACAACCGTTTAATTCCAGAGCCAAAAGTTATTTGTTTACATAGCTGGAAATATAGAAGACTAGACTTAAAAGGATAAAGGTTTATATAGATTAAGATCGGAAAAAGAGAACATCTAGGACGGGACTTGAACCCGCGGCCAGTCCCTTACGGGGGAATGCTCTAATCGCGGGTTCAAGTCCCGTCCTAGATGTTCTCTTTTACCGATCTAAATCTATAGGAAAGCATACTGCAGCATACTGATTGCTTAAAAAGTTCATTGAGATAAAGATTTAAAATAGGATGACTACCCTGTGACTAGTTCCTTAGTCAATCAAATGATGGCCTCCGTGGCGTAGCGGTAGTGCATTCGACTGCTACGACAAGGGACGCGGGTTCGATTCCCGCTCAGTGAAAATATTTGTATGCATGAATATGTCTATTTGCATTGGTCTGGGTGTATCTATGTACCTATGATATGTATGTATTTACAAAAAAAAGCGTTTATAACTATGTTGATCCGCATTCTAGAACCCATAACACAAGCTAGTTAAACTATGCTTACTTTGGGTCTAGTAAGCGCTGTGTAGAATGTCGTAGAATATTTATTTATTTATTGTATTTAAATCAATCCTTATAAGCCAAACCAAAACGAGGAGAAGTAGTAAGCGATTGATGATAGTAAGACAATGCTAAGATGCTGTAGATGAAATATCCAGACAAACAGATAAAATACATTGATTGAATCGTACTAAATATAAGTTAGTACCACCAATAATTTTATAAGTTAAGCGTTCGAAAACATCGTTAGTATTACAATTTTATTGTTATGTTTGATACTGGAGTAAGTTTTAGTACAAAACGAGTTAAAAGATTATAGCAAACTGTTAAACTGCTTTCAGGTCAAGGTTTCTGATCTGTTGGTATCATTGTGTTTCAGAAATTTTGTGTTTACTATCTAGTTTTTTCTTGAACAAAATTGTTAGCTTTTTCTAATTGCAACTTTTAGCTGTTGCTGCAGGATCAATTTAATTCATTTGGGTTAATAATTTTATGGGTTTTTCTATGTAAGTATAACATTCATGTTGATATTTAAAAAAAATGTATCTTGTTTATTTGTATTCTATCCATAGCACAAGTTAGCTAAGCAATGCTTACTTTGGGTCTTAATAGCACTGTGTAGAATGTCCTAGAATATTTTTTATGAACACTCAGAAATAGGAGAACCGCGTCTCTTAAAAAGGTATCCGCAATATATTTTTGAAATTTTTAAATAAATAAAAGCACTCACTGATTAGAGTCCTCGGGATATTTACCGTGTGTGTTAGCGTTGTGTGTCGTGAACTTGATCGAGTGTGTAGTAAGACCAGGGCCTGTAGAAAGCAAAGTCACATTCTACTAGTGGAATCGCAACGAAGCGAACCTTCAAAAGACCGAAATGTATGGGAGAGACAACATTTGTCGACATGTCACGTGTAACAAATAATGTCACTCCCATACATATTGAACATTTGAAGGTTCGCTTCGAAGCGATTCCACTAGTAGAATGTGACTTTGTCTACAGGCCCAGTGGTAGTGCTGTTACGCCTCACTAACGATTACGAAATAGGGTAGATCGGGTTGATCGATATATTTACCTACTCTTAATATTGTTTCACCGTCAACCGCCAGTATTTCCTCGACCGTGAACATGGCGTTTGCAGCAATACCGAAATATCGGACGCGCAAAACAAAACATAGTAAATAACTCGATAACTATAATAAATTAATAATGTTAGTGACCATGATAGTTTAAATACCAATATCAATTACCGAATTGCATAACACTTAACCTATTAATAGATAAAGAAATTTGAACCACAGTACCTTAAAGAAACAGGGCTTCTTCTGTTTAATGTGTTTGTAATATCTTATCCATTAAGCCATTCATTGCCACCAATTTATGGAGGTGTTTATGTCGATTTTCCATCAGAGCACATGACAGATTGACGCAAACCAGATGGTGGCACAACACAAAGGTAGTTCTCCGAAATTGACTAATAATATGTGTCGAAGTACCATCCGCCGCGGTTGGGAATTATTATGTAAATAAGCAAAATGTAAATGGTAAATTAACAGGAAGCTCACACAAATAACTTCAGTACATTATATTCTGTGCGTTTTCTTGTTGTGTTAGTGCTAAGGTTATATGTATTATGCTAGCTATTGTAGGGATGTGCTTTTTGTAAGCTCGACAAACTTGCAACCTACAACTTGGGAATCGTAATGGATCGTAAGGTTTCAATCCGATCTGAGGATCGGATCGCAGGCATCTCATTTTCAAAACAAAAACGTATGTAAATACGTCTTGTATTTACATAAGTTTTTGTTAACTATTGATATATATAGGAATTTGATAGAGTTGTATCAATCCGCAGTTCGGATCATATGGTATCGATCCGATCTTCGAGAAGATTTGATCGGATCGGTCTCGGTCCCGCTCTCGTGGAATACTGATCGGTTCCCGCAACATACAGGAACTTAGTCCTGGGATAATATAATTTATTGTACTTATTTTAATGTACACTAAACTTTATTAGCCTATTACAGTCCACTGCTGGACATAGGCCTCTCCCATTTTACGCCATAGCACCCGATCCTCCACCTTGCGCATTCAGTTTATCCCAGCTACCTTTTTCAGGTCATCCGTCCATCTTGCTGGGGGACGTCCTACCTTCCGTTTACCGATTCGTGGTCTCCACTCTAGGACTCTAGAACCTAAGCCATTTAAATAGTTACCAAATTTAATCAAAATGTATTCAGTACTTGCTGGGACACGTCGCTTCACACACACTTTCGCATTCATAATATTAGTAGCTTCGGTGTTCACAGTAGATACATCGCGTTCAGTCCTGGGCTACGCACTTCGCCATGAACTATGTCAGCCGATCGTTTTGAGTTGCGCGGCGTGACACCCTTCATCATCATCATCATCATCAACCTATTCTAGTCCACTGCTGGACATAGATCTTCCCTAATGAGCGCCATAGCGCCCTGTCTTCAGCTTGCCGCATCCAGCATCTGCCCGCAGTCTTTCGCAGATCGTCATCCCACCTGGCCGGAGGGCGTCCTACACTACGTTTGCCGAGTCGCGGTCTCCACTCAAGAACACGTTTACCCCAGCGGTTGTCGGTTCTTCGCGAGATATGGCCGGCCCACTGCCACTTCAGCTTGCTTATTCTTTGAGCTATGTGACACCCTTACCAGAGCTTATTTAAAAATAACTAATATATAAGTATATGGTTAGGAGCTCTTCTGGGGGTGTGGCCGATCCACTTACAACGCTTCTCGTCTCATAACAGAGATTCCGCAGTTCTTCATTGGAAATCTTTTCAGGGTTAAAACTCCAAGTATATATCGTAAGTATTCGTTAATGAAGATTGATCAGAAATGTAATGTCTTTAATCACCATAGTCACCTTCCACGTTTTACATTCATAAATCAGTATGGTCATAACGTGAACCTTTTCTGTAGAACATCCGGACGAATTTTGCAAATAAATGCCGTGGTTTTGTATCGTATTCGAAAATTTACAGTTAAATGGTACTATTTCACTGAACAATAAAATATCAATTGCTTCACAGCATTTCTTGCTGAAAATAGAGGGCGTTTTACAAAACAATTAAACGTGAAGCACTATTACAGCGTTCCACTTGACATACGTGTTTATTATGGCTTAAGGCATACCTTTGTGTAAAGCTTTTATCACACTTACAGCGATTAAATGTCAATTAACGTCATCAATTCTATGAAAGCTGTAAGTGAGATATTGGATTGCGCAGTATACATTTATAAAATCAGTTACTGTTATATTTCTAGAAGTGCTAAGTCCTTACCTACTTTTATTTTCCTTTCTATTTATTCTTCTGCAGGTGTTACTCTCCTCCCCTAGCGTTCATAGGTCAGGGTAACCAGATTGATAGAAATAGTACAGCATAAATAATGAATAAACTTTATGAATACTTGAACTCAGTGAATAATCAATTTCCTGGCAGGCTTTTTACCTAGGTATTGCCACCAATATAGTATAAACGAACCTCGTGCAGAGACTTGCAATGAAAGTTGATATTTGTAATCAACTTTTTTAATTTTATTAAATAGAAATAGTATAGTTTTTGACATTTACATTTTTATTATATTTTATTAATGATTCTCGATGTTTAAAATAGTATTTCTACTCAATAAAAACTATGTAATTGTTATTTAATCTAATTCATACCTATTCTTATAAATTTTCACTTTATTAATTATTTAAGTTGACCGCGGTAGCCTAGTGGTATGGGTAATGGACTGCTGAGACGAGGTCTCGGGTTCGATCCCAGATTTTACCATGGCACACACCAATGACTTTTCGATGCTTTTCGAAGTTATGTGTGGGTTTATCGCAGGTTTATAAGTGCACGTTTAATGGCAATAGGCTCGCCACCTATTACATTGGGACCTAAACATAAACGGGCGAAATGTGGGTGCTAGCACCTCTGCCTACCCCTTCGGGGATATAGGCGTGAGTTTATGTTATGTTATGTTATGTTGCCCATTATGTATGACATTTTATGATTACTTTGTAAATTGTATTAATTTTAGAAAAAAATTGCATGCCGATTGATCGGCGAAGCAATCGCCCCTGTCAGGAAAAAACAATGTAACATCTTTCACACTGTGTTTCTTGCGAATAAAGATTTCTATTCTATTCTATTCTAACTCAGTAGAGTTCGATATTATACAAAATTACATACTCGCTATCGGCTAACGGTGTGACAAGCGCTTTAAGAGTAGCGCATATTTCACTGTCGAGAATGACTGGCCATTACCGGAGGTATTAAAACATTGATGAGTAATAAAGACGTTTCTCGTCACGTAAATGTTTTAGTTTCATAATCGTTGGTGCCTACCAGGGAATAAATTGTTTGAACAGAAAATTATACAGCTTGAATTATTTTATTATAGAGTATCGGAGTGACACAGTTGGGCCTGAATTATTCAGAGAAGGCAGGAGGCATAAGGCGAGCTTAAGGCGCGGCGCGGACGCCAGCGCTAGCGGATGAGGCGAAAGCGACGCGAGGTGTTAGAGGCGTAGTAAACATGCTATCGCTACAAAGTCAGCCTGTATAATGCCGAATCTTACCGTCTCCTCGCTTTGCGCCTTCAGTTCACCTCTCGCTCGCCTTTAACTTGCCTTAACTTCGGCTCTCGCTCCCCTTAAGCTCGCCTTTCTGTACAGCGCTTTCTAGACCCAAAGTAAGCATAATTTAACTAGCTTGTGTTATAGGTTTCAGAATGCGGATAAACATACTTATATACTTGTCTTTTTTGTAAATACATACACTGAAACACCCAGACTAATGCAAATAGACATATTCATGCATACAAATATTTGCACTGAGCCGGAATCGAACCCGCGCCCCCTGTCGTAGCAGTCGAATGCACTACCGCTACACCACAGAGGCCGTCATTATCGCTTACCCACATTATCTAAGCTTGAGAGATGAGAGCTATCAACTTAGTATTCTTTTTAAACCACGATATTCTAGATCTTAACTTAGCATAGCTTGTACCTACTGGTAGTATGAACTAAAGAACACGGAGAAACATACTCAGATTTTTTTTTATAGAAGAATATTAGTAACCGAAATTACTAATATTCCCCCTAACCCCTCCAGCTAAGCTAAATTGCTTGTGTTAGGATTCGAACCCGGGACCTTTCGATCGTAGGGTCGACTCCTTAACCACTAAGCTACCGACGCTGACGCTGATATTGTTTTTTAGCTTGCACTTTGAAGGCTTTGGTTTATTTGGCCTTTAGGGGAGCGACTTCCGTCTGTAACTCCGACCTCGAGAGGAAAGCCTGCCCCACAGCCTCGTCCGTCAATCAGCAGGTTGCAGGCGAGGTTGGCTTGGGCTCGGAAGATCATGAAGGGGCCCCATATCCCCGGCATCCACCCTACATTGTTTGTCAATAGGACCACAATTTTATTGTGTTAATATTAGGTCGTTACATATGAAATTGCCGTTTTTCTTGAAGAAATTGGAGGAAACCCAATTTTCAGTACTAACATTTTTGCATTTTTTTAGGAATGACAAATCCAAATTTAGCTAACAAGCTTAATGTTGTCTCATTTTTTAACACAACAGCAACGTTTATTAAATTTTTGAAAAGTGACAGCTGTTAAGTAATACGAAATTGATCATCAAAATGGATAGCTATTTAGGAAGTACTGTTTTTGAAGATCGAATTAATTTATCAAGCGGCCAATAAAAACACAATTTTATACGGAGTTGTAAAATCTTGAAATCAACTTTCAAACAAAATATAAATAATGGAAATAGCTATTAAATTACAGGAATAACGAACTCATGAATTTATATGAAAATTTCGGCAATTTCATAGGTAAAGACCTATTATGAATGGGTATACAAAGTATACTATTCTATCTAATTATGAAGAAGTATCTATCTATACCTACTATAATAAAATTGAAAATTATAGTTGTCTGTACATTATATTCTGGAGTAATTTAAAAAAAAATACTGGGGAATAAAAATACTTACATGAACTTAAATTCTTGTCAATTCTGTTTGGATGTTTGTTCGCAATGGATGCAAAAACTATGAAACGGATTTGGATGCGGTAGTTTTGGGTAGAAAGGCCTTAGTCAGACTTAAAATCTGCCGTATATTTGATTGCAATTGGTTAAGTAGAACCGGAGATATGGCCAAAAAACGATAACCGACCACCGCGTGGGCGAAGCCGCTTCAGCAAGTTCTAAATATAACAATAATGTATCCCAAGCTATTCATTTTGAAATTTTTCAGTATGGTGAGAGGTTCAGCGGAGTGCCGAATTAGAAAACTTGTGCAACAAAAAAAAATTCATAGTTTGGGTTATCGCGACTAAAAGTAACCTTGATGATTCTATTTTTGGTCATATATCCGGATCTACTCAACTGATTGCAATCAAACAAGTTTTTTTAAGTCTGACCGAGACCTTTCTAAAAAGAACCCGTCAAAGTCCATACAGCAGGTTTTGCGCCAATCGCGAAGAAATCAGTTCAGAATCGTTAATTTACCATAACCCAAGTATTTTTCTTAACTAGGAATTCAGTGCAGGGTGCGACTGAAATAAATTGAGCTGAGCGAGCAGGACTCTTACTTGAAAAATAAGGCATCTTACTACGGTCGCGCGCATAGCTAAGGGCGCGCGCTTGTGAAACTGTTTTTCGATGATTATTCCTCAATGGTACATTGTATTTGAACAGTTGACCCCTCTTAACACTCAGCGGTGTCTACACTAGCAACATGGCAAATTTGGTCAAGATCGGTATTGTGGTTCCGGAGGAGTACAGTCTCGACCAAACGGCTTAGCCACGAAACCAAATATCTTAAATGTACAGACACAACTAATTAACAATTATAATAGACCTTTCCGCCACTAATGGCATGCTCACACACACATTTTGATATAATATCGTCTCACTTTCATAATTATCATTATTATTATAATAGCATATCCATCCCTATTATCCTTCTATAGTGCACAGGACTATAACACTTATGACTGCTAGTTCCAACAGAATAATTGGAAAAGTTGCTTAAACTGTGCGTTGCTACCTCAAGAGCTGAATAGCTAACTCATTAGTGAGAGTTTGAATTCAATATTTGGAAGGTAAATATCTTTAGTCACCTTGACATGTTAAATAATAACGGCTTTTAAAGTGTATGATTTAGGACATAGTATTGAAAAACAATTAGAATTTCTAATTTGATCTTTTTATGTAGATCAATTTGACTTTACCTTGCCTGATGGTAAGCTAAAGGAAAAGTCTCAGGAATGAGGGTCACCATTATAGATACCAATAAGGCTACAATGATGGCCTTCAGTTTGACGGCATAATCAGATGCTTTTAACGCCCTGCTAAAGGACTCGGGATTGTAGGAAGAAGGAAACACGTGTGCAGATAAAGAATTCCAAGTCTTTATGGTGTGGTTTAAAGGTGCCGAACTGTTACAACTATTTAGGTACCTATTTCATTGTTCTGTAAGCTTATTGTAATGTTATTGTTTCACGGTGGTAGAGTCAAGCAACAGTCATTTTGGCCGTTGCATGTATGGGCCGACTCGACCGGGAATGCACCACCCTCTCACAGAATATCGACGCCAAGTAACAATATCTATCCCTTTTCCTTTACAGGGTCGGCAGCGCGAGCGTGACGCCACTGGTGTTGCACACGTCCATAGGACGCGGTAACCGCTTCCCATCAGGTGGGCCGTGTGCTTGTCTGCCATCGTAGTGGTATAAAAAAAAAACGTTATTCCAGCCTCAGTTGAATCCAAACCATGCACTTTGTATTTCGGAATCCATTTTTCCACTCCTGTTATCAACTTTGGTTTATCATGACTTTTACGGGAGCGACGACCATCTGGCCCCCTTAACTCGGAAAAGAAAGCCGGCACCAGAGCCTGGTCCGTCAATCAGCAAGTGTACCGGCTTGTTCCTGAAGATTTTGGTGATAAATTTAAGAAACCAACACACCTCTTCCCGTGAGGTTGGGTTGGGATGTCAGACGACAGCAATTCCCATAAAGCTTCCCATAAAGAAGGAGAAGCAGTAAGCGGACCCGGAGGTCCGATATGAATGCTACGGATGCAATCGGGAACCACGCTAAGACGATGTCACCCATTCCCGTATACACGATTACAGTACCTATAAATGTTTGTACAATAAGTGTCATAATCTCCCAGGCAGTTTACGGTTAATAAAATTGCGATTTAGTGTGGAACTCGAATTAATTCTGGAGGTTCACTGTTGTGGGTTTATTGTGGACGATCGTAAATGTTACCATACTCTGCATGTACCTTTCGTGTCGAAATATGGAACCATTAGCAGTTTGCCACACCCCCGTTGAAAATTGATCTTAATTCTTGGAACAAAAAGTAGCTCTGTTCCTGGTCATATCGCGCATATTGGTTCCTCTCCCGATATGCGCTTGCCTGGCGCACATAGGGAGAGGCCTATGTCCAATAGTATGCCATCAAACTTTGTCAGGTCAACCGTCAGTCTTGCTGAGGGCGTCCTGCCTTCCCTTTGCCGATCTGCGGTCTCCACTGAACTCGTTGGCTCCATCGGTCTAACTTTACCTGTGTAAATTTCAGCGAATTCCGCACAGCCATTCTGATAATAAAGTAACAAACCTCTAGTGTTACAACAAACAACAAACATCAGGAATTATAATAATTATATAGTATAAGATATCTCCTTCTTTGTCTACTCTTTATAATTTATATTTACGTTCTGGGGCAATTCTCTCTGCCTAAAAAAACAATTAGGTACATCGTGATCGTGATGCTCATGACATGATTATGAAGGTTCACAAAGGCTTGCAGGTAGACTGGCTTTGCCCCGAGGGTCTTGGTGGGGCCCCATAGACCCAAACCCCTATGTGCTATTCTAGTCTATATAGATTTGTTTTCGTAACTTTTTGTACTAAAGCCTAATTCAGACTATACCAAAAACCTAAAAAATAACAAGAAACTATCATCAATAATTTACTATTACTATAAATTGTACAAATAAAACCTTTCTATCTTTCCTGTAAACACTTTTATTATACCCTTGTCTGCTAGACTAGAAATTATTGTGAGAAAATTGTAGGATTGACTTCTAGTGATGTGACAATAGCATTTAGAAATTAGGGTTTCCATATTAAATCTAAGATTTTTTTTTGGTTTCTAAAAAAGCAAAGTAAATATTTATACATATTCTTTTTAATGAATGCTAGTAACAGAAATTAGTATTTCCGTTAACCGCTTCAGCTAAGCTAAATTGCTTGTGTTCGGAGTGGGTTCACGTCGGTAGTGTAATAGGTAGAATTCGACCCCGGGCTTCGCAAGCTCGCTGACTAATTAATCATTAAGCTACCGTTGCTATTTAATTCTGTACTATACTAATATATACATACATACACGTTTGTAAACCCCAAAACGGTAGGCAAAAGTGTACCTTTACTAAGGTTATAATAACACCCCTATTTAGATGTTTTGAGTCCCACGTAAGTAGTTAAACAGTATTTTCGTTAAGCAACTTAAAAAGGGTGTTTCCTCGTGGCCAAACTAGATTGCCAAACTGATTTGGCCACGAGGAATAATATTTCCTTGTAGCCAAACTACTTGTCATTAAACTTTTGAGTCAACCTGTATACAGTAAGTTTGTACTACCGTGGACTAAGTATGTACAGTCGTGAACAAATAATAAAGTGTAGTGGCTTTTTAGAAACAATAACTTAATAAGTACCTACTTGAGTAGGTATAAGTTATGTCTAGAAAGCAATAAATAATAGGCGTCAAAGTTGAAATTACATATTATGATGAAGGTACACTCATTGTGACGGAATAATTATTTGTTGCTTTACTTGAAAAATATGATAAATGTCGTACAAGTCGTACTACAACGTTCATCCTGTCAAGAAAATGATCAACGGTTATTTCGTTATGTAATAATTGTAATTGGCAGTTAATGATGAAGTCATCGTTTTGAATTTGTTCTTGACGTCGATGTGAAAAATCGATCATGTCACTTTCAATTTCAATGAGAACATTAAAACAATCTCAAAATTGTGATTAGCAGCCTTTTCTTTGTTGAGTTTAGCGTTCCAACTTTCTACTGCATTGTTGTACTAACTTCTATTTCATTTTAAAATTGACATAAGGTTGCATAAGATTCCTCAGAAAAAAGGTAAAACATAGTGTACCAACCTACTTATATAAACTATATAAGTAGGTTGGTATATACTTCCCTACTCTTAGATAAAGGATGTGCTAATTTTATTTTATCCTCCTGTGACGCACCAGTTTGGCTACAAGGAAATATTATTCCTCGTGGCCAAATCAGTTTGGCAATCTAGTTTGGCCACGAGGAAACACCCCTTAAAAATACTTTACTTAATAACGAATTTTTTAAATCAGAAAATATAAGTACTTTTGACATTGACTATACGTGCATGCTCCAGCGGGAATATCCCCTTATACCAAATGCCAGAAATCGGAATTGCGCAATGCGATTTAAAAGCGCAAAAGTTACTCACAAACCTTTTTAGACAGAGCCACCGACAACACGAGTGCAATTGAATATTGTATTGGATTCGCCTTTTACGTTCTAGTTCAGCATAGCTCGTTAAAAATGGTGATGTATTTTGTTCACCATTTTCCTTCGTCGAGCGCTTTTGTCGGAAATTCGTGAATATAAAATGGTCCCTTATTTCGTTATAGTTGGTCAAAGAGAATAAAGCAAGTTTAGGGCACGCATTGTTCATTGTCGGCATTTCTTGGAATCCAATTGGCAGTACAGGAAGTAGTTCAGTTCGAATCTGACATAATCGTTGCGTCACCGCGTTGTGCCCATGGCGAGATGGTTCCCATCGAATTGCGTCACATGTTATTGATAGATGATAGATAATAATAGCCTTAACTAGCCATTAGGTATAAAAAATAATAGATTTTGGTATATTGCAAGACCAAAAAAAACTTGTTATTTTTTATTTATTGTGAAGTCTTAGTGACATCAGACATTATTTGTCTTATAATCATTGTTGACAAGCAAGGCCTAACGTTGAAACTTAGGCTGTATTTCCTTCAGATGGTTTCTGCAAGGTCTCGTTTCACATGTTTTATTTTGTCCTGTGAGTTTCACGAGCAACTAAATATTAAGAAAGAATTATGAGCAATGTTTTAATTAGGTAAAGTAAAATAGTCCCTTCTTCTTTATTTGTTTAGTAAGTATTAGCTGCAGCACACTAGTGAATGCAATATCTCATTGTCATTGTTGTGGTACTTAATCTTTTACGGAAATTTAAGTCATTCAGAAATTATATTATTTAAGCTGTATAAGTATTGTACTGTTTGTTTTCTAGAAGAACGAAACGGTATTAAGAAATTTAAACACTCATACCGATACAAATAGATATATTCAAATATTCATGCATATAAATATTTGCACTGAGCGGAAATCGAACCGCAACATCTAGCGTAGCAGTCGAATGATTTACCGCCTCACCACAGTGGTCCTCAAAATAAACAAATAAATAACAAGAATTCCAAAAATGTAGTCAAAAATAAAAACCATAATAAAATTCATAAAATATAATTTAATAAGTAGGTACAAAAAAAAAGTACACAACTGTTACCAATTCTTATCATACCAGGGAGCACAATCTCCATCCAACGCTACGCGAAAAATAAAACGCGATGTTTAAACTCTAGGCGCTCTGGAGTCTTTCCTATACCTTTTTTTTTTTCGTGCAGTAATCCCTTCGGATACCCCCCCGCCGACCAGCGGGGGCGGTTATGTCGGGCTTGAACCGACTAAAATCGCACGCCGTCTCGGGTCTACAGACGCCGGGGTGTAAGGTTGCCCATAGAGCATATCCCTCGCACCCCGACTGAGTCTTTCTTATACCTAATCCTTAAATTGTTTTGGTTTTTGCAAGTTAACAACAATAATATTGTTCACAGGCGTAGGTTTCTCCTCAATGGATCTTTCCTCCACTAACTTATCATTTATATAAGCCTTAAATGTTACTCGACGCTCAATAATATTAAATAATAAAGCATAAAGTAGTATAACATAAAAATATTTCATAATTTTAACCTCCAGAGTACCGGACACCATTTTTAGGGTTCCGTTGCCAAATGGCAAAAAACGGAACCCTTATAGATTCGTCATGTCTGTCTATCTGTCCGTCCGTATGTCACAGCCACTTTTTTCCGAAACTATAAGATTTATGCTGTTGAAACTTGGTAAGTAGATGTATTCTGTGAACCGCATTAAGATTTTCACATAAAAATAGAAAAAATAATAATTTGGGGGTACATAGGAACTGAAACTCAATTTTTTTTTCAAACTCATACGTGTGTGGTATCTATGGATAGGTCTATCTGTCCGTCCGTATGTCACAGCCACTTTTTTCCGAAACTATAAGATTTATGCTGTTGAAACTTGGTAAGTAGATGTATTCTGTGAACCGCATTAAGATTTTCACATAAAAATAGAAAAAAAAAAAAATTTGGGGGTACATAGGAACTGAAACTCAATTATTTTTTTCAAACTCATACGTGTGTGGTATCTATGGATAGGTCTTCAATAATTATATTGAGGTTTCTAATTTCATTTTTTTCTAAACTGAATAGTTTGCGCGAGAGACACTTCCAAAGTGGTAAAATGAGTCCCCCCCCCTGTAACTTCTAAAATAAGAGAATGATAAAACTAAAAAAAAATGATGTACATTACCATGTAAACTTCCAACGAAAATTGGTTTGAACGAGATCTAGTAAGTAGTTTTTTTTAATACGTCATAAATCGTAAACCACAATTTACCTTTCATTCAATCAACTCAAATATAAAAATTTTAAAAAAGACATTATTATGTTACTTGATGCTACGGAACGCTTAATGGGCGAGTACGACTCGCACTTGGCCGTTTTTTTTTGGAGTTTCTATCTGAAATTCTTGTAACGCACTGTTTATGCATTACTTAGCGCAAGAAAAACTGAAAAAATTTAACTTTTTTCGCAAAATAGCATTGATTTTTTTGTTACAATGCTTCCTACAGCGAATTGTTTTTTCAGGGTGCTTACAAAATTTTCAGGATATGCCTGAGAGAATTACAGCATTTTTAATACAGTTTTCATAGAAAGGGACTGATTTAACATGACCCTTGTACTTTTTATGTTTTCATTAATGCTCTTTATCTTCACGTTCACGATGACATTTATTTTCATGGTTTTTATGAGTTCGGTTAATAATGAATAAATAATTAAATAATAGATTAATTTCAGTTTATATTCTCGAAATAGTATTTATTTTACTTTGATGTACCCTCCTTTGTTTTTACTATTCTACACTACGGTCAAGTATTTACCTCATATAGGTGAAAAGGTATGAATTCGGGCAATTTGTCCACTTCTTTCGTTTTTATACTTTGTTGTGATGAGAAACTAAAAATCACCTTACCAGCCAGTAAGTAGCTTTTGATTATAGCTAACCTTTTCACTTCCGTATGCTCATGAATTTCAAATGCCAGTGTTATTTCGTGTATCTGTCGAGTGATGAGCAAGGGCGTCGCCAGGGAGGGGCAAAATATCATCCTCCATAAAATTATGGAGGATGAAAAAATATAGATTGTTTCAATTAAATTTTTAAGTATTTTGTATGCTTACTTTTTTCTAAAGATTTAGATCGGAAAAAGAGAACATCTAGGACGGGACTTGAACCCGCGACCAGTCCCTTACAGGGGGAATGCTCTGACCAACTAAGCCACCTAGACACGTCCCAGATATTCGAAATTCTCCGATATATCATATACGTCTTAAGGCGACGTTGGAGCCATCTACCGTAATTATTGCGAACTACAGAAACAATGAATAACTTTACAGTCATTTTTAAACATTGTTTTTTGATGACTCCACCTAATTAATTCAATTAAATTTTTAAGCATTTTGTATGCTTACTTTTTTCTAAAGATTTAGATCGGAAAAACAGAACATCTAGGACGGGACTTGAACCTGCGACCAGTCCCTTACAGGGGGAATGCTCTGACCAACTGAGCCACCTAGACACGTCCCAGATATTCAAAATTCTCCGATATATCAGATACGTCTTAAGGTCTTATCATATACGTGTTTCCGAAGTTCGCAATAATTACGGTAGATGGCTCCAACGTCGCCTTAAGACGTATATGATATATCGGAGCATTTCGCTGGAGGTGGCGGCCACCCACGCGCTCGCTCTCCGCACCATTGCCGCAATCATGCTGCCGAGCGAGAGGACTTCTACCCCGATGGCTGCCATGAGGTCACGCCTCGGCGCCTCCCACGCCGGGCAGTCCGCCAGCGTGTGCAGCCCTGAGTCCTCGCTCGCGTCACAGTGATGGCACTCAGGCGTTGCCTCCTTCCTGATCCGATGCAGGTGGTCCCCGAAGCTCCCCTTGCGAAGATCTCCTGCGTCAGTCGGTACGAGAGGCTTCCCTGTCACCTCTCTAGCGAATCCTCCATGAAAGAACAGGGTCTAAGTTTTATGCAGAGCCACCTCGAGACCCAGCCGCCGGATCCGCTCCACGACTTGGGCAACCGAGGTCGTGGCCTTCAGGGTCGCTTCGCGGTACGTCGCAACCGGTGCAGTGCACCTATTGTTTAAATCGGATACCTAAGCTTATTACTATGAGTCAAAAAGTGTGCAAAATTATACAGAAAATCGTTATCGTTACCACGTCAGGCATAAGGTTATAAACGGGCTTAGATTTTGCTTTGATTTGCTTACACCTTATGTCCTACGCCTTTTCTGTATAATTTACGCCTATGGTATTTCATGATTTGGCAGGTGAGGCCGCCTGTCACCCCAGCAGAAGCAGGCCGGGACGGTGGGGCGACTAGCGCCCCTCCCCCAAACCGGGGCAAGACGGGGACACCGTGGTTCCCAAACCCGAGGGGGCCATCTCGAAACCGGAGATGGCCCAGGGTCAGTCGGGGTGCGAGGGATATGCTCTATGGGCAACCTTACACCCCGGCGTCTGCAGACCCGAGACGGCATGCGGTTTTAGTCGGTTCAAGCCCGACATAACCGCCCCCGCTGGCCGGCGGGGGGGAATCCGAGGGGATTTCCGCACGAAAAAAAAAAAAAAGGTATTTCATGATTTGTTTATTCAGTATTGTATGAAAGGTTTTAGAGCTTAGGTGATCGTTGACTTGGAATGTGTGTTCTGAGGACGATTGTACATAATTTTGAAACAAGTTTTGTCAGTATTTTTTCGTAATTCATAATAATCCAATTATTTAGGGCTTATTACACAACACTGTCTATACTCAAGCTAAACTTGTAAATCGGTTTAATGTAACGTGACGGATAAATACAGACACATTTTATTTGAATACATACAATCTTACTAATATTATAAACGCCAAGGCATGGAAGTGTGTATGTTTAGTACTCTCACGCAAAAACGGCAGAACGAATCTGACTAAATTTAGTACAGCGATAGGTTTTAGTCTGGATTGACACAAAGGCTACTTTTATCCCTGGAATAGGTTCCCATGGGAAGCGGGAACGGGATCAGAATTCCACGCGGGTGAAGCAGTGGGTAAACGCTAGTATTATATATAGAAATATCCAGACTAATGCAAATAGATATATTCATGCATACAAATATAACAGCACTATGCATTTCTAATAAATGCGAATTGTCTGGGTATTTGGTGTCCCACAAAGACCTATAGGGCAATACCAACCCCACCTGCTAGCCAGTACACCTGTTGATCGACGGCCCGATAGCTCCAGGGTGAAAGCCTCGGATGCCACCTGGAGCAACGCTAAGATTCTTCTTGGTTCTTTTTTTTTAAATCGATTAAAAAGTGAAGGAACTTTTTAAAAACTGTGGACATATTGAATAAAAACTGCTTAAACGGATTATATCGCCATGTATTAGACGTTTCGCTCAGTTTTCAGCAGCCCCTGGGTCACGTTAGGATCAGAGTAAATAAAAAAAATAACATCAAAAATTTACTGGTGGTAGAAATTTGATGACACAAATTTGTCACAAAATTCGGCCGGGTAGGTACCACCGTGCACGATTGCGAAAAACCCTCCATAGTAATCCAATTTCGGTTTGATTGCGTTCAGGGGTCAGCAAGTGCATAGCCGGGCAGGGGGATTGTGGTCGCAGCACTAGTGGGACTGGTGGCCGTCACGCGGTGCTGCGACGACAATCCTCTTCTGATGAGGCCGTCAAGCTGAGTGCCACCATTGTTAACATGGTACGTGTATGTAATGGTGACCCTCTTTCCTGAGACTTTACCTTCAGCTTACCATCAGGCGAGGTAAACTCAAATTGACGTGTCCTAAATATAAATTTTTTTTATTATAATCACGATAGAATGCATTTAAAATAGTTTTATTTCAAAGTGTACGTATAAACTTCCGACACTATCAGTATAGATATAAATAAAAGTCATAATAATTTAGATAATCGCTTTACTAATCAACATCTACACACTTATCATTAAATTTTGTAGCACCAGTAGCACAATCATTGCCAATAAATGCTGAAATCTCACTCAAAATTGGTATTTTACCTTTCGAATCGTTGGAACCTGTATTATCGTCCCTTGATTGTACTGGTTTTGGTAAACCAGAGACAGCTGTTTCCGTTCCATGATTCTGGAAATTCTCAATTTTAGCGTTGTCTTCATACACAGATGTAAAGTTTGCTACAACACTATGACGGCACTCAATAATATTGATTAGTAACACAGAAACTAAGATAATATTAAAATATTTCATTCTAGATATCATAGACGTGTTTTGCGAAGAGCAATATTTTAATGACTGACTGATATAGAAATATAATGTTGAAAAAAAATATGGTTTTTGTAATGTTGTTTTGATAGTTTGGAACAAGTTTATGATTAGCTTCTCGTTTCTTGATTACTTATCTGAAGTTTTTAAGACATAAATATTCACGATTGACTCTAACTCGAGAAGGGTAAAAGTTACGAGCTGGTAAATCATCTTGAACTAATCTGGGCATCAATTTACTTTTAAATTTTGTGAATATCATCTGAAATATTATTTTTAATATTACACTCGGGTGCAATGAAATCGCACATGTGACTTTTTTTTGCAAAATATTAATTATTATTCTTTAAATAAGGAAACTCTCTTATTTTTTAATATGGAATTAAAGCGTGTTTCAATACCTATTCAATGATAACATATAAGCCGTTATAAGTTTACCCTACTCCCAAAAAAAAATCAACACCAAATTCAACTTTATTAAAAGGTGTGGCAATTAATGATTAATTAAAAAAAAAACAAATTTTACTAAAAATATCATTATTAATAAGAAGTGTTACCCCCTCTGGCCCGATTTATCACTCGACACCAGTTTTCCATCGACTCTATCAAGTGCTTGATAGAGTCTTGTGGGATAGCATCCCATTCCTAAAATCTCTCGTGGCCCTTCTGTAGACATGTCCTCATCCCACATTACCATAAAGACCTGGACTGGTCTGGGAACAGTACTGCTCTCCATTGGTCGACTGTCCAGTTCACATGTTCCTGTGCAAATCGAAGACGGACCTGGCGGTGAGCTGGCGTCAATTTAGGGCCGTTTGCTGGCCTATGCGCAGTCAGGCCGCCTTCAGCAGCGCGGGCGCGGGGCGTGGCTTGAACGAACTACAAGAACTTTTATATTATGTTACTTGCTGCTACGGAACCCTTCATGGGCGAGTCCGACTCGCACTTGGCCGGTTTTTTTTTACTTTTTAGTGAATCCAATTGAATCAAGTTTTACCTACTGCAGTAGCTGCCTTATAAAGTTAACAATAAAATAAACAATTAAGAGCTCTGTGCAGTTTCAATTAAATACATACATACCATGTCGAATTGAGAATCTCCTTTTTTGAAGTAGAATTAAAAGAACAAGACAAAGACAGCGTCGCCTTAACGCGTATATAATATATCGGAGAATTTCGAATATCTGGGACGTGTCTAGATTGCTCAGCTGGTCAGAACATGTCCCCTGTAAGGGACTAGTTGCGGGTTCAAGTCACGTTCTAGATGTTCTCTTTTCCGATCTAAATCTTTAGAAAAACATTAATTCAAAAGTGTAAATAAAAGTCATAATTTAAATAATTACTTTACTAATCCACATCTACACACATATCATTAAATTTTATCAGACCACTAGCACAATCATTACCAGCAAATGCGGAGTTCTGAATCAAAGGTGGTTGTTCACCCTTAGAATCGTTGGAACCTGTTCTATCGTCCCTTAATTTTACTGGTTTTGGTAATTCAATGACAGCTCTTTCCGTTTCATGGTTCTTACAAGGTTTAAGTTCAAAATTATATCCATACACAGATTTACGATTTGTTATAACGCTGTGACACTCAGTATTATTAATTATTAACACATACATTGAGATTACATAAACTAATTTCATTTTAGATCACACAGACGTGTATTTAGAAAAGAAATATATCAACGACTGACTGATAATGAAAAAATGGTTATTATCGTAATATTGTTTTAATTGTATTATAACAGGTTTGGGGTGATTAGTTTATCGATTCTTGACTTCTAATCTAAACTTGTCATTGGATCAGAGAGCATTGATGTTAAGAGCAAGGTTAAGTTTACAATAAAAACCGTATCAGACCTTAAAATCGAGTTGTGTGTGTTTAGATGTATATATGCATATTATTGAGCAACGCCAGTGCAGCGCAGGGCATGCCGATACACGTTTTCCAACATAAGTTGTGAACTTCTGGTAAATTGTGCTACTGGCATTCTTGCAACAGAAGCTGGTCGTGATGGACCAGGTGTCTGTTGTCCAGATCTGCGCCTAAAACTTCAGCCAGTATGATATTTATATTTACCGCTTTGAACAAGAGCGATCAAATGGTGTTCTGGCCTAATTGAACCGTTGTGATTGATAAATTAAAATTAAGTAAAAAAATAACTACAATCAGTGACAAGAATACAATTTCTTATATTTTTAATGTGAAATGTACTGGTTGAATTAACCTTTTATGAACAACTAATTAAAAACTGTTTCACCGAGAGCAGTGGCTGCTTTAGAAAGTAAAACAATAAAAAATATATATACCAGCAGTCCCAATAAAATCAAATACATAGATACGATATCGAAATTAAGAATCTCATCTTTTTTAAATAGTATAAAAAGAAAAGAAGCTATCCAAAAGTGTAGATATAAATAAAAGTTACTAAGATTTGAATAGTTAATTTACTAATCAACATCTACACACATATTATTATATTTTGTCTGACCAGTAGCACAATCATTGCCAACAAATGCTGCGTTCTGAATTGAAGGTGGTTCCTTATTCTCGGAAGCATTAGAACTTGTCTCATCATCCCTTGATTGTTCTGGTTTTGGTAATCCAGAGTCAGGTGTTTCTGTTTCATGGTTCTGCAAATACGTATTTTTAGCATTGTCTTCATACACGAATTTATAATTTGTTATAACACTGTGGCACTCAATAATATTAATTAATAACACAGAAATTAATATCACATAAACAAATTTCATTTTAGATGACATTGACGTGTATTTCGAAGAGAAACACTTCAACAACTGTCTGATAATGAATAAATGCTATTTGTAATATCGTTTTAATTTATTTTACAAAAACTTTATAGAGATTACTACTACTATTATTTATCGCGTTTATCGTTTCTTGATTTCTAATCTGAACCCGTCATTGAACCAGAGAGCATCGATGCTAAGATCAAGGTTAGGATGACAATTAAAACATATAATATTATTATTTATACTTTAATTAATATCATATCAGAACATGTATAAGACCCTACAATCGTGTTTGGAGTGTAGGTATAAATGCATAGTATAAAACGTGATCAGTTACACGCACTTGTCGCAAAAGAATAAATAAATATTCTACGACTATCTGCACAGCACTATTTAGACCCATTGTAAGCATAACTTAACTAGCTTGTGTTATGGAACTTACTTAGATACATTTTACTTTTGTAAATACATACAAATTATACATAGGAACACCCAGACCAATGCAGATAGACATATTCATGCATATAAATATTTGCACAACCCGCGAACTCTGACTTAACAGTCGAATGCACTACCGCTTCGCCACAGGAGAGACTAAACGTTCTATTTATTTTACGATAGTATTTATTTTGCATCGTTGCAAGCAAGATACACAATAACACCGATTCTGTTACGTAGACGGTACAGCTGCAGTCGAAATAATCTAAGAACTGCATTTTGACAGGTGTCGTTTTGTGTTGGGTGTCTACAAATCGATTGTGAGAATAACCGATTCAGATAACAAATGAAATTATGATCAAATTATCGGCTCCTTATGGAGCCGGTAGGGTTTGACTGAGGTAAATCTGCTGCTCCGACAGGAGCCGGCGGGGCCTGAGAGAGGTTTAGCAACTCCCTTGCTAACTTACGATTTGTCATATGAACCGATTAATCTTTACTACCATAACGATTTAAATGAAAAACATTAAAATTCCATAATGAAAATAGTACAACGTAACCTTTTTAGGACGTCTCGCAGAAATAAAGAATTCCATACATAACATAACTTCACGCCTGTATCCCCGAAGGGGTACGCAGAGGTATATTACACACCCACGATTCGCCAGTTATGTTAAGGTCCCAATGTAATAGGGGGCGAGCCTATTGCCATCTACCAGGCACATTATTAAGCGAGCGATAATTAACAATCATTAATGCACACATAACTACGAAAAGTCAGCGATGTGTACCCGGGGCGACTGGGAATCGAACTGGAGACCTCGTCTATAAGTCCGTTACGTACGCCACTGGGCTATCGCCGCGCTGGGCTATAAAGAATTCCGCCATATTTTAAATTAATTGTAGAGATTTTAACTGATATATGTACTTTTTTACATTTCTTCAGCTCAATATTAAACATTATTACTCATTAAAAAATTGTCTATAATAACTACTAATTTTAGAATTGTTTTATTTTCGTTCAAAATGTGCAAGGCTTACGTTCTGTGTCTAGCTTTTGTCAATCCCATGTGTCAAAATGCACTTCTTAGAATATTTCGACTGTAGTAACTGTAGTAATATAAATCGAGGTGTAGCTCACATAATCAGGAGTTCCGTAAAAGCAACTTTTATTGTGTAGGTATGTCGTAAAATTCAAAGGACATCAGGGTGTTGTAAACATCTTAGTTTAACGGAGAATGCTTCTTTTTCTGTTTATTACGAAATAAAAAGGATTCATATTAAATTGATTTTTTATTAGATAGTAAAAATTGGTGTAATATAAATTAATTTCATTTTTTTAAGGAAAATATATATTTATGTCTTTGCTATGTTACTGTAATTGTAAATTAATTATGTATTGAAAAAATAGCAGAATGGAGGCACTCGAAACCGTCGGGTTTCCATGAAAGGTTTAATGAGAGTAGAGGAAGCTCGTAAAGATGGCGGGCTATTGTCTCTGCCTATTCCGGAAGGAAAAGGGCGTGAGTACATTTATGTATGTAAATTTTATTGTTTGTGCTATGAAAAGTGGACCATTTATGATGAAGTTTTTCTATATACAAACTAGTTCATTGGAATGTTGTAACCTCCAGATCATTTTAGCTCGTGGCTAGTCTGAAGTTTACGGAATGTGCAAACTTTGTGAATTAATCAGCAGATAACTTGTTCAACGTCGAAGTTCGCACTCTCCGCTAGAATATTGTTGATGCGAAAACTGAACTGACTTAAAAGAATATGTGCATAATCGTTTATAATGCAAATATTCTTTAAAGTTTATTGCGTTGATCGTAGGAAATTTTATACAAAACCAATCCATGAGGATAATTGTGAAGGTTACTATTCGTATTACAATTTTTATACGTATGTATCCTACTAATATTTATAATGTGAAGGTTTTTGAAGATGTTTGAATGTTTACTACTCAGTCACGCTGCGCGGCTGAACCAAGAAGGTTAAGGAGTATAAGATTCTTGGGCTGAACTATTAATAATAATAATAAATAATAATAAATATTCTACGACATTCTACACAGCGCTTTTTAGACTCAAAGTAAGCATAGTTTAACTAGCTTGTGTTATGGGTTCCAGAATGCGGATAAACATACTTATATACTTTTTTTTTTTTGTAAATACATACATATTATACATAGAAACACCCAGACCAATGCAAATAGACATATTCATGTATACAAATATTTGCACTGAGCGGGAATCGAACCCGCGCCCCCTGTCGTAGCAGTCGAATGCACTACTGCTACGCCACAGAGGCCGTCATTATTGCTATGTATAATTTACATTATTAGAGCTATGTGTGCCTCACATATCTAACTCTTGCTTACTCGCTTTCTACTTATTCTTCATCACTTCATGGTAAAAGACAATGTAGAGAACCTTTTCTGTTCTAATCCATTCAGCAACTGCTCTTTTACGGGCCCCTCATGTAAATATACATGCGTGTTTTCTTTCGAGACTTACATCAAAGACATAATCTGATCAAAGAATTTTATTTATAGAAGCGCCATCTGCGACGTGTGCTGATCGTCAAAAAATCAACTGTATAACACAATTTTACACAATTGTCCATAAAAGGAGTATAATGTTTTCGGGCTACATAGGTGTAGGTATGTGATTTACTGTAGTCCACTGTTCCAGTAGTCCCGTTGTATCCAACGCTTACGTTCGCTCTTTTACTCATTCTCTTTATCTGGTTTATATGGGAGAGACTAATGTCTGACACCTCAATCCCGAGGGGATAGACTTATCAGCAGGGCCTCGTCTGTCAATCAATAGGTGAAATACCGGCTAGCAGCTACTGAAGTCCGCAGATCTAGGTAGGGCTCCATACATCGTGCTGTACAACAGTATGCTACGTAAAATGTAGTGTAGAAATATCAGGTCCAGCCGACGTACAGACGTGTCTTTGTAACAGCGGATAGGTTAAGGAGATCGCGGGGTGTTACATGTCTAGGACGCGCGTTCGTTCCCAGCCGGAACGCACTCACAGTGAAAAAGTTATTCCGCTACGCCCTCTACCGGTACGCCCCCGTTGCTCCTTTTTTGCCATAATACTTGCAACTAACTGTACTTAGTACAGCTGAGTAGATCATTGGAAAAAATAAATAAATAAAATTTAGACCACAATTATTTAGAAAAATAAATAGAATATAAAAAATAATTATTTCAAAGTAAACCAATTAACTGTATTTGGCAACAGAATTGTTCTGAACGTATTTACAATCAATATTGATTCTATGTAAGAGCCAATATCAATTATGAATTAATCCAATTAAATGACACACCAAATTGTACTAACATGATTGATTTTCTCCTTTGACCTAAAATATTAACCCATTATTTATATATTAGGTATTTACTGACATGACTTAACAATTCTGACTCAGATTCGTAGTTGCGACAAATAAATACACGACAAATAAAAAGGGTGACAGTAGGTACGATATGTCGACCATCAGTGATGCTTAACATACAAATCTGGGTGACCGAGCTTAGCTCAGTGTTTTTATTCAACGTTTTCTAAAAATAAAACCTAGCTAGATCGATTTCTCGCCCCCGAAACCCCCTGTAAACTAAATTTCATGAAAATCGTTGGAGCTTTTTCCGAGATTCAGATTATATATAAATACATACATATATTTATTTATACAAGAATTGCTCGTTTAAAGGTATAAGATACAGATATACTTATCCGACTTCAAAAAAAGAGGTTCTCAGTTTGACCTGTGTGTTATTCCGCGATTATTTCGTATTTAGTTGAACCGATTTTGATGCGGTATTCAGAAAAGTATTCGTTATATTCTAGAAAAGATTTCTTTATGCAATAAATGAATACTAAGTGACGTTGCGTCATCCGCATAGATCCGTAAAGCGATATATTAGTTCAACTCGACGGATGTTTTATCGTTGATGCAGTTTTTTAACAATCTGTCGTCAAATATAGTCTTCCAGTTTTCAGTGTTTTAATAAATTAGTTACGTTCACTAACAAGGGAGAAATAAATAACAAAAAATACACAACACTTGAACCGACTTCAAAAATAAAGAAGGGACTAAAAAGTGAAAATTATCTGAATTACAGATATATTTCGAAAGACCAAAATGCGCTCAAGACTTTTCTGTTCAAGTCGACACCAAATCCGAAACCATTTTACAAAGCAACAAAACAATTCAATATCTGATAATGAAGTCAATCCACACTTTGTCACCACGATTATACTCGTACATGTCATTAAATGGAGCTATATTTTTACCTCATACCTCTTTGGTTTGGCACCGACTTCAGAAAAGTCTTGTGCACATTTTGGTCTTTTGAAATAAATCTGTAATTCAGTTATTTTTCACTTTTTAGTCCCATCTTGGTTTTTTAACTTGGTAGATGTTGTTAAGTTATGTTATTAAAATTTTATTTATTTGTAAATTCATACATATTACAAATGACATAGAAGCATACCATTGTGCAAATAATCACATTCATACATATTTACATTGAGTAGGAATTGAACTCGCGGCTTCTGACGGAGCAGTCGAAGGTTTTACTGACACGTCACGTCACACAGTTTGTAGCTAGGTTTTATTATAACAACTCAATTCAAACAGAACAACACCTGCATTTTATAACATACAGCGTGTCGATATGTTTATTTTAAAATACTCGGACTAATCCAAATATTTACGTAGTTATTTAACTTTTCACAACAAATTTTCTCTTTCTCAGGTGACATCATTACTTAAGTATTATGTTGTATCTGCAGGATGAGGAGGATGATGAAAAAAAACATTTGCACTGAGCGGAATTTGAACCTTCGACCTCGCGGAAATTGAACCCTCGACCTCTGACTTCACAGTCAAATGCACTACCGCCACGCCACACACATATCACGCTTGTATATCATGGAAGAGATAGGTGGAGATGTTCGCCCACATTGCAGCAACTATATTTTACATTTATATAAAATATTCAAGCGGCCTATTACAGTATATGAGGCTAAGATTTTTTGTAAAAACGTTTTTTGTATCGCGCGAAAAGTGTATTTGCTTTTGTCAAATTGTCGGTACTATGCGGGATATTTGCTAGTACGAATGTGTCGGCAATTTACCAGTGAAACTGCGGGCTCATATGAATAACCCACGCGTATATGAGCACATTTGTTATTGTTTGTTTTTTCAGATAATATGTTATGTGTATGGGATTTACGCATGAAAAAAAAAGGTACTTTAAGGTGTTTTTGAGGTCCCCCCAAAATCTTCGGGGCCCAAGCCCTGCAAGCCGTTACTCCTGATGATTGACGTACGAGGCTTTGGCGCAGGCTTTCCTTTCAGGGTTGGGATGTCAGACGACAGTTTCGCTCCCATAAAACCTGTTTAAGTGAAACCAAAAGAAGGAGTAAGCGGGTTCTGAGACGAAGGCCTCGGATGCAACCAGTAACAACGCATCTTAGCAGGCGTCTTAGATGAATATGAGGTTACTTATAGGTACGCCCCATATCGGGGGATATCCGAAAGCATTTCCGCAAGAAAAAAAAAAGAAAAAAGAAGGTACCCACCCTACTTGCTTTGTTTTGCGATAGATAAAATATATATTTTATTAATTATATTATAAATAGAACCGCTTGTTATTTCTGAATATACTGATATTTCTGTGTTGCCAGTTATTTCTGAAGAAACAGTCAACTTAAATATTTCCATACAACATTTTTCAACTCTGTTTGACCTTATTTACCAGTGAAGACTCATATCGATTTCAAACACCCACACCAAAGTTTAGATATTTATTTATACATAGGTATTTGGATATATAGATGAGGAACAAACCGAACTAAGTCACGTAGTTAATCTGCAAATTCGGAATCAAATATTTTTGTCACAAATGTGAAGATGATTTCATGAAATAGCCTCAGCGCTGAAATTGTATGCGAGTCACGTACTGCTTGCTGTAACTTTTGTAACGGTAGCGAAGCGCCCATATTTTTATAAGATGAGACAGATTTAGCTGCAGTAGAGGGAATTGGGACCGGTTCGAACGCGTGGTACAATCAGCTGGTTTCTATGAGGTTTCCAAGCAAAATCATATATTTTAAATTTTTGGTAATGTAAGTACTCGTATGAAGATATGTATGGACCCCGTCGAGATGTTTAGGGTCCAATGGAACATCACCTGCAAACCGGTACACCTGCTGATTGAAAAATGAGGCTCAGGCCCAGACTTAGGTTTAGGGGGCCATGAAATGTTGAGGGTCCTGATGAGGATATTGAACCTTCACGTTAGAGCGTGGTTTATTCACTCAATCTATTATTATAAAGTTACAATAAAGAAAAATACTTAAGCGGCGATAGCCCAGTGGCGTACGTAACGGACTACTGAGACGAGGTCTCCCCAGTCGCCCCGGGCATACACCTCTGACTTTTCGTAGTTGTGTGTGTATTAATAAATGTTAATTATCGCTCGCTTAATAATGTGCCCGGTAGATGGCAATAGGCTCGCCCCCTATTACATTGGGATCTTAACATAACTGGTGAATCGTGGGTGTGTAATACACCTCTGCCTATCCCTTCGGGAATACAGGCGTGAAGAAGTTGTGTTACTTAGTCAGCACGTATATAATATTCTAAGGTTCACCATGGGGGCTATAATAGCCTGAACTGGACCGTGAATGGTATGAGGACTGATTGAGTTTCGATCGAAGCGACGCGGCGGGCAGCAGACTGCAACGAAGACCATGTAAGTTGAAGACTCCCATCGAAAGAACTAGGCGCGTCCATGAAACTTCTTTACATTTATAATTATACTAAGTTGTCAGGTCAAAATTACTTCTCTAACAACTTTTGGTTTTCTTCTTATTCCATCTTTCTTGTTTACCGAAATTCATAGTTTATCTAATCCAGACTTAGAACGTACGACTTAGACGTAGATGTCAAAATGTGTCGATCACCTGTTTTGATTTTCAGTTCAAACATAAAGAGACAAACAATAAGAAGTCGTGAATTTCAAGCATTATAGTCGGCACCCTAAGAAGTCATATCAAATAGTTTCACACATCAATAAGCCCCCGATGAGATATGAAAATGCGAACATTAGGCTCATGAAGGCATATATTCTGTGTTTTACGACGGCACGTTCTAAGAAATATTTCAATAGACCTCCCAACAATAAATATAAAACAACCTACCAAATTAAGTGACACAGGGTTTTATGAGGACATTTAATAGAAATAAAACTTTTAAAACGAGTAGGTTGCTCGCAGAATCATGCAGAGTTTTCCACAAAGCGGCAAATTTAAGATGACTACTTTTATATTCCCACTTGAGGATGTAAAAGCTTTTGAATTTGGTTGGATTTTGTCGTCCGGAGCTGCCCCGCCCACCATAGCAACCCCAGAATTCATTCATTCCTCATTAGGGGCTCGCCCGCATCGGGTGTCCGTACGAACGTTCGTCGCGAGTTTACGTGGAAATATACAAACAAATTGTGTTTCATCATTTCAAAAAATACTCGTGGAATTTTGGTGAGTGATTATATATTTTTTAAGATATACTTTTTAAATGTTTATGGGTTTTACTAAGCTAATAACATGACGGTTTTTTTGTCATGAAATGCGTGTGTCTGGAAAACAGGTTGATGTCGGTCTTTATTTTCTGATTTGTATTTTGAAATTGTCGGCCTATTTTGACAGTATCCTTTTAGGCATATTAATATTGGAGACGTTCAAATGTATTTACGTATTATTTTCCTTTTAAATATAGTTAAGAAATCCTGAAAACACACTTCAGTTAACTAAGAATTTAAAAAGAAACGTAAAAAGTATTGGTGAACATACAGTATAATTAGAACCTACCTACCTACTTGTCTTTGTTCTATTTTCCTTCATTTTTATCTGAAGCCTACGCATATCAAGTAATACTCAAAAACTAAATACCAGTTTTTTAACTTTAACTTTATTTGGGTATACTCGTATTTCAAATAACCCCGATGTTTAGTGGTGATGGAGATCAAGTAAATAGAGGATTTGAAAATCTAGGCAATTTGGATAACAGAATTGGAAAATAATTTTGAGAGAATAGTCATTTTAATGGCTTGTTCTATAGCTAGGTATCTGAAAAAAACTTTCATGGACTCCAAATAATTTTAATATTTATCTTTTTTTTTTTACTTTTATAATCATAACGTGTTGGTGTTAATGTGATAAGTATATATTATAATTTTAATAATTTCATTAGGTATCCGCTTTAAGCGAATTAAAACTAGAATTGCCACATTTTTACAAACTAGATAATGTTTATCGATAATATAGACCCGTGTTGAAATAAAACTATTTTAACGGATTCTATCGCAATTTATTTGATGTTATTTTATATTTTAGCTTGATCCCGACGTTTCGGTTGCTTTTCAACAGCCAGCATGGTCATTGGGAGACCCTGTTGAAAAGACAGCTGCTGAAAAACAACCGAAACGTTGGGATTAATGTAAAATATAAAATAACATCAAATAAATCGTGATAGAATCCGTTACAAATTGTTTTATTTCAATGTGTGGCAATCGCGTAAACTTCCGACAATATCATATAGACCGGTGTACCTACTTCATTGTGGAAAAAAACTGGTAGTGGTCAAATAGGCAGAGCGGGCTGTTTTTTTTTAAAATAATGGTCTGATCAATATGACTGTGGGCTCAGTGGACCGTGAATTGGCTATTTTTGATAGGTTCTTTCGAAATTAAAATGTACTTACACGGAACTGTATGTAACGTAACTGTCTACGAAGGAACGGCCTACCATGAAAAGAAAGGTGTTGCGGAATGAAGTTTTTGGACAATCTCTACTATGAGAAGCATTTAATTTATCTTGCAATCGGGCTCGAGGACAGCACGTGATATTTCGTAGATCCGAAGTGATCCGTAGCAACTTTATGGTAGCCAAATGCTACGTCTTACAGTCGTATTTTGTGCGGGCCCGAAGTTCCGGATCGGGACCGAGTTTAACGGGAATGAACGCTATCATGTAAAACATGATTGCGTTAATTTCCGTTAAATTATTGTAATTAAAAATTAGTGTTCCGGATATACGGGTCGTGGTAAAATAAAAAAAAAATGACTTAGTCTTCTATAAAAACATAGATGTTTTAGGTTTTGATTGCGTGTTGTAAGTTGTAAATGTGGTTATTTATCACTTATTTACAGTTCATGTATTTCTACGTTTGGAAAATTGTCTACATAAAAACAATCAATATACTTACTCGTAGAATACTTATTTATGTGTGTGATAATAGCACTTGTCGCGTGTGGGAATCGCCATATGACCACTCGAGCCATTGCACCACACGTGCAGACTTTTATCACAGTAAGTTAATGACAAAATTATATCGACGGTTGAAAGGTAAAAAGGGTGGGAACGACATCGAGGATTCAAAGAAAATATATCCCAAACACCATAAGCACTTGACCGAATAGTGTTTCTCTTGTCAAATGTCATTATCGCTCACAACCATTTTTCTAGTCTTTCCATTTTCGATATTATACCAATTGTTGTCGTCGTATCCAAGACCTATACAGGAAACTCATCATCTTCTTGGGGTTATGCCTTCTCCTCCTCTCCTCCTTTGATCTGACTTATACAGTTTCATGGACGCGCCTGCCGTCTATCTCTCAACCGCGTGAGGAAAGCCTGTGCCAGAGTCTGTCATTACCCGTCAATCAGCAGCCGGTTTGCAGTTTGAGGGTGAGGCCCTGCGGATCTCGGGATTCAAGGTGCAGGCTTTGGATATAACTGGGATTGGCGTCTAATGATGATGACTTTATGTTTAATCCAAATCTGAACTCAAATAGAAAATTTGAAAAAATCTTCTGAAAAAAGCTTACGAATTCGATGGTCATTTTGTATGTTCGTAGAATATGACGAAATGTAGAAATTATAGTGTCGGATCTCAGGGTATATGCTCGGATGAAGACAGATTTGTATCCGTATTACATGTAAGGCGTCGCTCATGTAAATTATAAGGCGAGCTTTGACAGAGTAATCCTGAGTCGTGGAGTCCGGTCTTGAAATTAAATGAATTGAAATTTATTCGTGGGAGACGTAGGTAGTTAAAGTAGGAGCTATATTTTTAAGTTTCAGATACAGCTTGTCTCGCCGACATTAGGCATACGAATCTTGTACATGACTTATTAATTACTACTATACATAATTAAGATTGAGTTGATATTATTCATTTTAAACAAATTTCGAAATCAATAAAATAAAATAGGGATAATAAATTATAATTATCATTAATGTCCTCTGAACTTCAATTCAACATATTAAATATTATATTTTTATTTAAGAAAGGACAATGCCCATGTCAGTATGTAAAACGGTTGCACACTTTTTTTGGCTATGTCACATAAGTATAAACTACATTAAAAAGCCTGCATTAAGTATTATCTGAAATATAAACGCATATTGTAACAGAACTTGGGGTTATTGAGAAATTAAATGATTACAACGAGAAAAACAATAACAACAAGAAAATATTGTGACACTGACTGTTGAACTGACGTTTGAGTTCTTTTTTTTGGAATGTTTTAAGACAGGGATACCATGTATAAATTAAGAGAAAACTACCACTGAAGCATACATTATTTTACAACTTTAACTGATTATCATCAATAAACTACGAATACATACACGAAATATTAAGATTACATAACTGCAATATATTTGAATGTCACATTGCGAATTATTATCACGTATTATTATTTATCCATTTTATTTTAAAAAGATTGGTATATATTTGCATTCTACGAACAATCGTTTATTTTATATAATGGTAATCATTAAATTAAAATGGAAACGATTATTCATTCAAGTTTTATATCTTTATAATTTAAATTCAAACCCCAAGTTCTATAGACGCGATTTAGTGTTGAAAAGTCATACTATAATCAATATTATTTTTTAACATTTGAAATATTGACGCGAACGTCTAAAAGCGCAACCAAGAATGGTCATTCTCCTTTGAAAAGCAATATATTTGAAAATACATAATTACCGATTCGTGTACATTATACAATTAATAGAATAGATAGAATTTTATTACAATTATTACCGTTATTAGTCATTTACAATCAAAAAACTCTTTCAGATTATAAAAGCAATGTCTATTAACCATTTCCTCAGTTTAGACTTAAATTGAGTTTTAGGCAGTTCCCTGATTATCTTTGGTATGTGGTTGTAAATTTTAATTAACATAATTAAGCAGTTTTTCTGGTGAAAGCTACTTCTACACATTTCAGATTTTATTTAAGTGGGATCTCGAGATTCAAACCTACATGTTTCACTTGCTTTAACAAACAAGAGAGTTTGGTTTCTCGCGTACATGCCTACCTCTTATATATAAATAGACACCAGTCAGTACCTCGAGTCTTGGTCTACATGTTTCTGGGGTTTCTAGGGATCTTAAAAAGTTACATCAATTTGTAAGGATTTACCTTCAATCTGAAGCTTGCATAGGGTGTACAGGGCCTTACCCACACCTTCGGAGCCCAAGTTAACTTCACCTGCTAATCAGTGCACCTGCTAAACAATGGTCGAGACTCTGGCGCAGGCTTTCCTCTCGACGTTGGGAAGTCAGACGGCAGCCGCTCTTGTAAAAGTCAACAAACCAATCAAAAATAACAAGTGAAGCCCAGGTTCCAAAGCGTTTGCGTTAGACGCATTCGGAAAATCGCTAGGAGGATGATGATGACCTGAGACCTGAAGCTCCCGAAGCTGGAGGGTATCCACTATGTTCGCGCACCAACTGAACTCCGACCGTCTGCAACTGCTCAAGTAGTGGATACGTTCACGCTCTTGGCGATTGCAACCGTGTGCGCTCCATGTTCCAATCGGTGGCGGTTTTTGTGCGAACACTAAGGAGAGCGTGCTTGTTTCTACCATATCCATCAGAGCAGGTGCAGATGCGCGGACGGACATAGTAGATACCTAGCATGACACTCGCGCACTGAGGGTTACATACAAAACTAGATTTAGAGATGAACTGGGCTGGCCACATCTACTGCTAGAACTATGGCCCCAAGCGAATGGAAACCGCGAATTGGCACCTAAACAAAAGGGGGGACAGGAAATGTCCCAACCTGATGACCTGACGACCTGAGAAAGGTAGCTCGGATATATTGGATGCCCTATAGAGTTTGATTCCCTTAAAAGTATTTTATTTTATGCTGCATGAATCACCGTATGTTTTGATGGTGTTGACGTAGAAGTTTGATATTTTCACAGCTTCATAAAGTTGCATGCCTGCGTATTTTATATTAATTTCAACTTTATACCTCCACTTTTTTCTGAAAAACAAAAATGTTGACAGACAGACATACATATTTTTTTTGATGGGTATACATATTTGACTTCAGAGTTTCAGACTTTTCCCTTGTGCTACAAGACCTTACTTCTTACCAAATTTCATGTTTCTAGCTCACGGGAAAGTGCCCTATAGGTTGTGATGCCAATGCATTTGGTTAAATTTTCTACATAAACGGCTGTATGTCAATGCAATCAAAAGTGATTGCACTGACTTAGAAATTTGATTATTTCAAAGCTTCATGTCGTAGCAAACGTGAGTATTTGGTATAAATTTCAACTTGATACCTCACGCGTTCCTGAGAAATAGGTTTGGCAGACAGACAGACGGACAACGAAGTGATCCTATTAAGGTTCCGTTTTTTTCCTTTTGAGGTACAGAACCCTAAAAATGATATAGGTTTGCAGTAGTTAGTAGTTACTCCAATTGAGGGCTAAACCCACGAGATTTTACTCGTACATAGGCACTTAAACCAATGAGTTACCTACGCATAACGGCGGTCATAACACATAAGCGAAATAGCGAATGGGAGCAAGTCAGCTTTCAGGTCAGGTCTCTTTAAAGTTCAGTTATTTTTGCTTCTTCTATTAATAAAACTTGTTTGCGGCAAAATATTTTTATTTTGCAGGATGAAAGGGGACTTTTTAATAAATGTTCCACTGCAATGTGGAAGTTTGTGAGGATGCATGCATGGATGTTTGTTACTGCCCCCTACCCTTTACTATCTAGAACAACGCGTGCTGCACTGAGGTGTCACTCCCCCACTGGAACTAAGCGGGTCGGTACTTCCTTTATTTGTCGCACGATAAAGAAGTGGAATGGTGTAAACCATTCCACTTCTTTCTTTTTTACTTTCTTTCTTTTTTACTTCTTGCACACGTGGTCTTCCGTCTTTTTTTTTTTTAAGCACACGGCCCACCTGATGGGTAGCGGTTACCGCGGCCTATGGACGTGTGCAACACCAGTGGCGTCACACTCGCGCTGCCGACCCTGTAAAGGAAAGGGGATGGGAAAGGAGTTTGGGAGAAGATGGGAAAGGAGTTTGGGAGGGGATGGGAAAGAAGTTTGGGAGGGGATGGGAAAGGAGTTTGGGAGGGGATGGGAAAGGAGTTTGGGAGGGGATGGGAAAGGAGTTTGGGCTCCGGCGCTCTCACTCACCAAACGGAACGCAACAGTTCAAATACTGTTACTTGGCGTAGACATTCTGTGAGAGGGTGGTGCTTCTCCGGTCGAGTCGGCACATTCATGCAACGGCCAAAATGACTGTTGCTTGACTCTACCACCAATTACTTGACTCTACCACCAATTACATACGTAGGAGTCTTCATACAATTCCGGGTTCTTTAAGCGAGATCTGGAAAAGCATCTGTCGAAGCAGTCTAGGTAGGAGCCACCATTTTAAGGCAACATCTTGAATGGCGGTCAATATCTTTTAGACTTCACCCTAGTTTCTTAACATCCAGCGGCGAGGTGCTCAATCAACGGACGGACGGACTAAACATGAAAAAACTCTTTCGCGCAAAAACTCACACGCAACTGGGGACACATACACATACAGGCTACTTTTTGTCCCAGGAATAGGTTCCTGTGGGCCGCGGGAATAGGAATCAGTACTTCACGCGGGCAGCACCGCCGGCAACAGTTAGTCCCTTATAAAATGTAAAGATTCAATAACATTCAACGATTTTAGTATCGTCAACTATTTTCGAAGTTAGTCTTTGTATTGAATCAAAAGCCCCAAGGATTTATTTTATTACGCAATACAACGGACGTTTTATTCAAGTCGGTTCTGTGATGTGAAGCTATTAACATGACTTATGAACAGAGAGATATTCGCATTTTGCGTTTACTTATTCGTCTTATAATCCAAGTCGAGTTACGTTTCATCTTCAGTAGAATATTTGATTAATATTTATTGTATAAAAAATATATTCAAAGAGGGATTAACATTTTTGTATTTGTAAAAGGATTAGCTGTTTATTGTATGTAGTTAAAAGAAACAAAATGTGTTAAAGTACAGCTGAATTAAAGAATCGATATACTGATTTATGGTATGAATGAAATACTGACTGGTGCCCGCGACTTCGCCGTTCTCGCGTCCCACAGAAACGTATAAGTAGCCCATGTGCTATTCTAGACCATAATCTATCCCTGTACCAAATTGCATCCAGAGTCCGTTCCATCACGGTAATAGGCTCACACCGTATTACGTGGGACCGAATATGACTGGCGAAAAAATGTGGGCATGTTATCTGCTTCTGGTAACTCGAGAACGGGTGGGACCGATTTTCATGTCCTTAGATTTTTTGATTTTTTTCCGCCTATACTGTACCATTCTGTGTTTTTTTTTGTGTAAATCCCCACGGTTTCCCCAGTGGGAGTAGTTATGTGGTACTCGAACCGACCAAAACCGCCTTCTCGGGTCTATAAAGCTGGAGTGTAAGGTGCCTGTACTAGCAATCAGGATAATTAAAAACATGAGATAATCACGAAATAAATTCAGCTGATTAGGTAACCAACATAACTTGGTTCTAAGGCGGAACGAAGTTTACCGGGTCAGCTCGTAAATAATAAAGTTGCAAATAATAGCATAGTCCTAATCCCAGTGTACTGTCAACTCCGAGCGCCAGTTTGTCCGACTAATGACGTCTTTTGTGACAAGTTTGTACGCATTCACTTGTGGTACGCCCCCGGGTGTAACGCGAACGGTGAATAAAAGAATTATATTTTTTACTTCACGCCCGCAGACGACTTCAAAAAGATGAGACTGGAATGGAAAGAAAATATGGGTGTATTCATTTGGCTTAGAAAGGTGTAGGACTCGTTGATAGAAAGAAGAATAGTTTGTGTAATGCTACATACATATGGCATCGATTACGTTGTGCGATCAATCGCAGGACGAGGATTTTTAAATACACACTGTTCGATTGATTAGTCCAACCACGAGAGCGTACATTTTTTTAGTGTTTATAGTTCGATTAATTAGTCGATTCACGAGAACTTACTATTTTTCAGTGCTTATTGTTCGATTCAATAGTTGAACCACGAGAACTTACAATTAGTCAGTACAGTCAGTACACCTTGTTAGTGGTAGAAATTTGATGACACAAATTTGTCACAAAATTCGGCTGGGTGCACCGTGTATACGATTGCGAAAAACCCTCCATAGTAATCCAATTTCGGTTTCATTGCGTTCAGGGGTCAGCAAGTGCATAGCCGGCGGGGATTGTGGTCGCAGCACTAGTTTGACCGGTTGGTGTCACGCGGTGCTGCAACGACAATCCTCTTCTGATGAGGCCGTCAAGCTGAGTGCCACCATTGTTAACATGGTACGTGTATGTAATGGTGACCCTCTTTCCTGAGACTTTACCTTCAGCTTACCATCAGGCAAGGTGAAGCCAAATTGACGTGTCTTAAATATATTAAAAAAAAAAATTGTTTAGATCACATTGTGGTTAACTGGCTCCGATCGGTGGGATATGAATGTATACAATTTACATATAACAAAAATACAATTTTTATCATTTTTGTCTGTTTGCCTCTCTGTCTATTTGTTCTGGTCTACTAAGTAGCTGGGCCGATTTTTGCTACAGATGATGTTAGAAGGCGTAAATTAGGCCACAATTATTTTAGAAAAAGTGTTAGGGTTCCACGCAAAAAAAAAACCCTGATCGAAGTCCACACGGACAAAGTCGCGTGCACAGCTATTTCCCTATAAAATACTTGCTGGATAAGCTGTGGATCGAAGCTTGAAGAATCCAATACTAGGAGCACAAACTGTGTCTTATCATCAAACTGTGAAATGGTTTTCAACTTGTGGAATGGTCTTAAAACTTAAAACAAGCAACTTTAATATACGGGGTTCTTCAAGAAGGGCATTAAAAGATTTTTACAGGGTCGGTAGCGTGAGTGTGACGCGTGGTGTTGCATACGTCCAGAGGCCGCGGTAACCGCTTCCCATCAAATGGGCCGTGTTCGTGTGGTTTAAAAAGCACAAATCAGTGCCACAGCTGTCTCATAAGTTGAATACCCTAAATAGTCCCTTTAAATGTTTATCGGACAGTAAGGCGTAATCCGGAATTTTATGTAACAACCTATTTTCAGGCATGGCAAACATCATTAGGCGAATATCTTTGAACAGACATACACGCAAGTGTACCTAATAACACTTAACAAACTGGTCCAGTGTGTAACGTAGGCAGGCTTCTATGAAAGTAGACGTAATAAACGTATTTTTTTAAATTCTGTATGCCATTCTAGCTCTTTTGCCCGCGGCTTCTACCTACAAAGTTGATTGAATCTAAGACATCGGCTCCACTGGGGACGGTGATGGAACTTCTCAAACTTCTTGAGATGCTTTTCGATCCAGTACACACTTATTTACGGTAAGTAATATAATGGTGTCTTAGGCCATCTTTTTACTTCTGTTCTTGCACTTTTTTTTCAGACCTTCATTATAATAAAAATAAAATTTGCTCAAGAACCGTTTACGAATTGCCGAGTAGTGTCACTTTTGACCTTATAGTCGCCTCACGCGGTGTGGATATATTACATCTCTATAGTAATCCCACATCTCACGCTGCATGTATTGAGGTAAAGCACATATTTTTGATGAACCATTTGTGAATAAGATGAACATAATGAAAAATATCTTATTCAGCGTAGCCTTGCTTTCCTCTAAGATACTTTTCGTTTGTGAGAAATATGGGGCATTCATTTCGCGTATTGCAATGTTTGCAATTATACATCCCACGGCCTTTGTGGCATAGCGGTAGTGCATTCGACTGCTACGACAGGGGGCGCGGGTTCGATTCCCGCTCAGTGCCAATATTTGTGTGTGTTTCTATGTATAATATGTATGTATTTACAAAAAAAAAGTAAATAAGTATGTTTATCCGCATTCTGGCCATCATCCATAACATAAGCTAGTTAAGCTATGCTTACTTTGGGTCTAGAAAGCGCTGTGTATAATGTCGTAGAATATTTATATATTTATTATTTATTTCGACGGCTTACCTGGGGTGCCCGGAAATGGACACTTGGGGAGGACACCGTGTGGTTTTAGTCGGTCTGATTCCGACACGCCCACCCACCGTGCAAGACCGTGGGGGTTTCAACTCGCTAAAAAAATAAAATCCAGGGCCTCGAGACGAAGTGACATTCTATTAGCGATAATGCCAGTGGAATCGTTCACTTATGTATCGGATTAACATAATCATTCATGTGACTGCAACGAAATTTTAATGAAACAGACAAGAATTCCAAAAAAGAAATTTGGTGTTCAGAATCGTTCATTTAACATAACCCAAGTTTTTTTAAATTATCTCCTATGTACAGAAACAACTAATTTACAATTTTATAATAGTATAGATAGACTAGCGGCCCGGGACCCGATTTCGTCCGGGAATAAATTCGTAAAAATGACCTATAACCCGACTGCAGCGCTACCTTTTGAATCGAATGGTGAATATAAGATAGCTATAAGAAGCTTTCAAATTGAATTTCATATTTCTTACTTTGAAAGTGACAAAATTCCCATATAATCGTTCATCACCTATTTTACCCCCTTAGTTGCAAAATTTTGAAAAACGCTTCATGTGCAACGTGTACATTTATTCCTAACCAAAAGTAGGTATATGAATTGTCATGCTTCTATCTTCAAAAATGACGAAATTTCCACATAATATTTCAACCCTTATTTCACCCCCTTAGTGGTGAAATTTTGAAAATCGCTGATGCATGTGTTCATTCGTTTCTAACCAAAGGCACATGTGTGAAATTTCGTGCTTCTAACTTTGAAAATGACGGACTTTCACACAAACATTCATCTATTATTTTGCCACCTTAGAATTGACAATCCAAAAATCCTTTCTTAGTGGATGCCTACAATATAATAGTACATTGTTACCCTAGGGGTGAAAGTAACTTATTTAGTCCCGAGACGAGGAAAGAAACAAGTTGAATTCCTGAGACGAGCTCAGCCGAATACAAGGGATTTCCGATTTTGCGTTTTTTTTTTTTTGCGATTTTTTGCGATTTTTTCTTTACCTTGCACCGGTTCACCCCAGCACAAATCTATTACCGAAAACAGCAACTCGATAGCTCATCTCCTTCATACCCAAAACCGTGACAGAAAATTGGCAACGACGACGTCGACGACGACGACAACTCGATAGCAATAGGGCTTTTCTAAAGAAAATCCCTAAAAATGAGTAAAAATGAATAAAACCTTCAAATCGAAAAACAAATGAAGATCGAATTGCCGCTTTTCCGCCTATTTTGTTTGTTTTTTTTCTGTGGCCGGCCAGCTATTCAGCCATTATTTTTCATTTTCATCATTGAACAAATGGTAAATATTCTGCTCAAATCTATGTTATTTTAAGGAAATTGTTGAAACTATACTAAAGTAAAGTTATTTAAAAATATATATTCTTTAAGCAATACTTAACTTTATTTTATTTCAATTCTACATCGCGCTGTAATTGAGTGGCTGTATATAAAGTTGGTACATGGTTGGTACATTGAAAATGTGCAAATAGAATTAGTTTTTTTTTTATAATTTGACAGCGATTCTCCCTAGGGATGAAAAGTATTACTTTCATCCCGCTCCTCAGGCAACTTTAGACCTACTTTCAGAGTATGAGTAATGAAAAAGGCATTTACTGCCAAAGTTTCAAGTTTGTAGGTCCAGCGGTTTAGGCTCTGCGTTGATGAATCAGTGATTCATTTCGAATTTCCATTCGAAGCGAATTCGAACGATACCACTAAATAGTTTCACTTTGTCTACAGGGCACCTAGACACAATCACATTCTATTGGTTATAACGCCAGTGGAAAAGTCCGAAGTGTATGGGAGTGGCATTATTTGTCGACATGTCAAGTGTAACAAATAATGTCACTACCATACATTTCGGACTTACTTGTGTTCGCTTTGAAGCGATTCCACTAGTAGAATGTCACTTTGTCTACAGGTTCTGGCGAAGCAAATTATTGTTTGGTTTACAAAATAATATCACTTCGATACATTTCGGACTTTCTTGTGTATACTTCGAAGCGATTCCACTAGTAGAATGTCACTTTGACTACAGTCCCTGGCAGATCAAATCATTGTTTGGTTTTCTGGTTTTTTTTTATTTGTGAGGTGAAGGTGAATGAAATATGCAACCCGGTAAAGGTCAATCTAGGCGTACGTATATCAAACAGATCGAGGACATTTTTAGCAAAGGAAAAAACAATGAAAGTAGTAGAAGTGAAACACATGTGCCAGAATGGTATCGTAGCTAGTGGAAAGAAGTTATTTCCATTTTCTACAATGACTAAGTAAGTGTCTCTTTAAATTATCATAACGCAGAAAATATTGTACATTGAATGTTTGAATAAAGTCCTATGTATTCAGCGATATCGATGACAAAAATGTGAATTTTAGAATGTTTGTCAATTTGTCAGGATCAATGTTCGAGCCTTTGATTATATAAATGTCTATAATCAAAGGTTCGAGCATCACCAAAAGCCATTGAAGTCTTTAAAAATATAGATTTAGATCGATAAAAGTCAACATCCAGGACGGTTTTTGAAAATACCTTGACCTGACCGAACTCAACGCAAACGTAGTCGCGGGTAATAACTATAGTGAATATAAATATTCATTTGCAACATGGAATTCGGCAACGTCTTAAAGTTGGCTGCCTACCCCCTTCGGGAATATGAATGCTGTAAATCAAGTGTATATTTTCATAAGAGGTGTAGAGATATATACCTACTTATTTTCTGTACTACCTAGTCTCGAGTTATTTACGGCTTCTCCGGGGTATCGTAATAAGAGATAATGAGGTTTGCCTTGCGTTAAAGTTCTTAGAATTTTATTACCTTTTGGACATGGCAATATAATGGCAAATAAGGTAATCAGTTTAGATTACCTTATTTTAACATAATTATTGCCATCACCTTATATCGTTATCATGATCATCATCACAACGTAAGTCCCGGTTGCATCCAAAGCTTGTACTTTGCAGCCCGAGTCTGCTCTCTTACTCTTTGACTTTGACGGGAGCCGCTGCCGTATGACCGCCAACTTCAAGAGCGCAGCCTGTGCCAGAGCCTCATCCGTTAATCTTCAGGTGTATGGCTCGCAGGTGGGGTCAGCTTGGGCCCCGAATATCTTTGTTGTACCCCATATACCTTAAATATCCTGCAGGTATACAGCTCCAAATCTATTATACTCCTCGTCGCCATTTTCATTTCAAAACTCGCTTAACATAAAATATATTTATTACATAAATGTGACATAGTTTGACACTTACCAAAAATAAATTCCTCATCATATTATTATCAGCGTTACACGGCATAATCCCAATTTGAAATTTGTGGAAATTCTGTGTTCATTGTTAATTTATTAGTAGGTATAATGGCGGGTGGGGTGTGTGTTGGGTAACCTCCTCGAGTGTCGTTTCGATTCCGATCCCGCTGCAGTACGGGGGGAATGGAACCGGAGCGGCCGGTACACCCTGGGCGGCGGTCAATGGCTTCCCCTTCATGGGGTTGGCATTGATCGTCGGCGAATACCCAACGTGGCGGGAACACATCGCTCTCCGTACTCCTCTGCTTTCAGAGGAGACAGGATGAGCGATGGTGTTTGTGGCTGAGGCCACCATAGGGTCCTGGGGGATCCAGGGGCGGGTTGGCCCACTGCTAACGCAGGGGCCGACGGGCACTTGTGCCGCCGCCGGTGAGAGAGGACTAGCCATCCTCTCGCGTTCCGTAATCGGCAGGTGATCAGCAACGACCTGACTGGTGGCTCCAGAAGGGTACGCCGTGAACTTGCTGACCGGAGGGCTTGCCTTTATTGGCCGGCCCACGACAAGGAAAAGTCTATAACACCCGACAGCCAAGTCGTAAAAACCTATGGATACCAGCCGACCTCCATAGTATATAGGCTTATCCAGGTGCAGGGGGCACCGCCTGGATGGACCACCTTTCCCCCACACTCGTGGGATATACTATGGCTTACATAAATATTCAAAAAGATATTAACAAGGATCGATTAACCACAACGAAAATGGCAAGAACAAAGGACGACGAAAATGACGAAGTCTGCGCGGAGATCGCGCAGCAATCAAGCGCGGAGGTAGCGCCAAACACCTCGGCGGTGTCGGAGAAATTCGACACCGCCAACGAGCGAAGCAGGGCGAGCAGCCCGGCGGGTCTGGGCGTTCCGCGGACCCGTAAGCGCAGGAGGCGCGCTAAAACTGGGGCGGGGGGGGACGTTTCGGACGAGGACTTTACCCTCACCGGGACGACCTCCTCCTCCAGCAGCGACGAGGCGTCGAAGCCGGCGTCCAAGGTGGCTGCTGGCCGCCGAGGGGCGCGTGGTGGCGTGAGGGGTGGGCAATCCACCCGAGCCCCCTCGGCTCTTGGAAGGGCTGCGGGAAAGTCACCGCCGAGGCCTTCCACCTCGGCGGTGTCGGTATCGGAGCCATGCGGGAGGACGCGGTCACTCATGGAGAGACTCCAGAAGGTGACTGCGTCCTTCCAGGGGTCCCCAAACCCTGAGCAGGAGGCGATGTTGAGCATTGTGCTCGACATCGCCTCCGAGAATGAGGGCCTGGCGGCGCAGCTGGCCGAGTCCCGTCGCGAGACAGCTCGACTAGCTGCAGCCGTCGAAGAGCTCAAGAGGGGGATGACGAGCTCGGCTCAAACGGCGCAGCGGGCGCAACCGGCGGAGCCGGCGCGCGCGACTCGCTCGTCCGCGAGTCGGTCAGCGCAGCCTGCGCTGTCGGCGCGGCCGGAGCGGCCGGTGCAACCGGTCCAGCAGCCGGCACAGTCGGTGCGGCCGGCGCAGCCGAGGGCACCGCCGGCGGAGTCCTGGCTCCCCTACATGGAGGCGCTGGAGGAGAGGATGATGTGTCGGATGGAGGCCCTAATGGACTCCATCCGCCGTCCGCCTCTGGCGCCACCAGCGGCCGTCTACGCGGCTGTAGCCAAGAGGGGCCCCACCCGCCCGGCTGCGGGTGCGATTGTGACATTACCGGAGCCGACTCCTCCTCAGCCCCCTCCCGCTCAGGGTAAGGGGAAGGGCAAAGGCAAGGGGAAGGGCAAGGGGAAGACGTCCCCAGCCCTGGCCCCAGCCCCAGCCCCAGCCGTGGTTCCGGCCACCTCCACCCCATTGGAAGGGGGCTGGGAGGTGGCTGGAGCCAACAAGAAGAGGCGGAAGGCCGCCAAGAAGGCCGCCAAGAAGGCCAGGAAGGCCGCGGCCGCCGCGAAGACAGCGCCGGGGAAGCTCCGTGCCCCTCGTACCACGGCCGTCGTCGTCACCCTGACGGCGGAGGCAGCGGGTAGGGGCATGGGGTATGCCGAGGTGTTGGCCAAAGTTAAGGCCAACGTCGATTTAAAGGCCCTCGAGATCCCGGGTGTCCGGTGCAAGAGCACACGGACGGGAGCCCGGCTTCTTGAGGTCCCTGGCGCCGCCAGTGGCCCCAAGGCCGACGCCCTAGCGGCTCGGCTGAGGGAGTCGCTGGACGCAGCCGACGTCCGGGTGTCCAGGCCCATTAAATGCGCAGAAGTGCGCATTACGGGCCTGGACGACTCCGTCACGGCAGAAGAGCTCAGGCTCGCCGTGGCGGAGGCCGGGGACTGCTCCCCGGACACAGTAAAGGCCGGAGCTATACGCTTCGGCCGCGGTGGACAGGGGGCAGCAGTTGTCGGCTGCCCTATCGCGGCGGCCCAAAAGGTCGCAGACGGGCGGAGCCTCCTGGTGGGAGGCTTCCTGAGGGCGCAGGCACGGCTCCTGCAGGCCCGACCGGCCAGGTGCTTCAGGTGCCTGTCGGTGGGCCATGTGGGGGTGCACTGCACGGCGGAAGTGACGGCGGGTGACCGTTGCTTCCGCTGTGGCCAACCCGGTCACAAGGCCGGCACTTGCGATGCCCCGCTGCACTGCTTTAGGTGTGCAGCGGGAGGCAAGCCGGCCGACCACAGGGTTGGCAGCAAGGCCTGCCCCGGAGGGGAGCCGAAGCCGGGAGGCCGGCCTTCCGCCTCCAGTTCACAGCGGGATGCGGAGATGGGGGTTCCGTAATGGATCCTCAACTCCGCATCCTGCAGGTGAACGTTGGCCACGGTGCCCATGCTCAGGATCTTCTGCGCCAGAGCATGGCACAGTGGGCCATAAATGTCGCCGCTGTCGCCGACCCATACACCCACCGGTTCCTCGGGCCTACCTGGGAAACCGCGCTGGATGGGTCGGCGGCACTGGTGCACAACCCTGCCGCCGGCAGCCCTCCTCTTGCCGTCGTTGCAAGGGGACCCGGCTGCGTGGCGGCGGCGGTTGGGGACATAGCGGTCGTGGCCGCTTATATCACGCCGAACCGAGACCAAGCTGCATATGAGCAATGGCTCCGTCAGCTGGCCGTCGTCGTCAATGCCTGCCAGCCCCGTCCGGTCCTTGTGCTCGGGGACTTCAACGCCTGGTCGTATGCCTGGGGTTCCCGACACGAAAGGGGCGCGACGGGGCATAGAGGCAGGGCACTGGTGGACTGGGCCGCACGACTCGGCCTAGTCCTCCTAAATCGGGGAGCCGTGGACACGTTCGTGACCTCGAGGGGTAGCTCCATCGTGGACCTATCGTTCGCGAGCCCCTCGTTGGCGCAACGTGTTCAGGGCTGGCGCGTCGTTTTGGGGGAGGACACAAGTTCGGATCACCGATACATTCGGTTTGACGTGTCCCCCCCTGCGAACGACGCGCCGGCTGCACCGGCTCCACCCGAGCCACGTTGGGCGCTTAAGCGACTTGATCGGGAGCTCCTCCTGGAAGCCGCCATCGTACAGGCCTGGGCCCCTGCGCCGGACAGGCCTGTCTGCATAGACGATGAGGCGGAGTGGTTCCGGGAGGCCATGACCCGTGTCTGTGACGCGGCGATGCCTAGGGCTCCGCCCTATAATCCGAGGGGTCAGGTCTACTGGTGGTCGTCGGAGATCGCGCAGCTCAGACGGGGCTGCGTGATCACGCACCGCCGGTGGGCCCGATTCCGTAGGAGGCGTCGCCGCCCCGCAGATGCGGAGGCCCGAGAGGCGGAGTTGTACGAGGGATACAGGGAGGCCAGACGAGCCCTCCGAGCGGAGATAAGGCGTTCCAAACGGGACGCCTTCCGTGAGCTGCTGGAGACGCTGGAGCGGGACCCTTGGGGGCGGCCCTACCGGATGGTGAGGGGCAAGCTGCGCCCCAAGGCCCCGCCGTTAACCCGGTGTCTCCAGCCGGATCTGCTCGGAGGAGTTGTTGGCTCCCTGTTCCCTGCGCGGGCGGTGGAACATGTTCCACCGCGGATGACTCCGCCTCGGTTGCGCATGGCGCCCGACGTGGAAGACGACGACGTGCCCGAGGTCACTTGGGTAGAACTAGAGCTGGCGGTGAGAAGGCTAAGAGCCAAACACACCGCCCCGGGACCCGACGGCATTCCAGGCCGAGCGTGGGTCCTAGCTCTAGTCGACGACGCTCTCGAGCCCCGACTGAGAGGGCTTCTCAGCGCATGTTTGGAGCGGGGCCAGTTTCCGAAATTGTGGAAGACGGGGAAACTGGTCCTCATCCGAAAGGAGGGGCGCCCGGCGGACTCGCCGTCCGCCTACCGGCCCATAGTGTTGCTCGACGAGGTGTGCAAGCTCTTTGAAAGAGTAATTGCGAAGCGCCTCGTCGAGCACCTCTCAAGAGTGGGGCCGGACCTGGCGGATGGCCAATATGGCTTCCGCCAGAGGCGCTCCACCGTGGATGCCATCATGCGCGTGAGGGCTCTGGCGGAGGATGCAGTAGCCCGGGGTGAGGTGATGTTGGCGGTGTCCCTGGACATCGCCAACGCGTTCAACACCTTGCCCTGGAGTTGCATTAGGGAGGCGCTCGTGTATCACGAAGTGCCTCTCTACCTCCGCCGCATAGTCGGGGCGTATTTGACGGAGAGAGCCGTCATCTACCCAACCGTGACCGGTCTCGGTCGGCGTGAAATGTCGTGCGGTGTTCCACAGGGATCGGTCCTGGGGCCGCTCCTGTGGAACATCGGATACGACTGGGTGCTTCGCGGTGAGCTCGTAGGCGGTGCCGCCGTCACGTGCTACGCGGACGACACGCTCGTGACGGCGTGCGGGGCGACGTACCGCGAAGCGACCCGAAAGGCCACGACCGCGGTTGCCCAAGTCGTTAGGCGGATCCGGCGGCTGGGTCTCGAGGTGGCCCTGCACAAAACCGAGGCCCTGTTCTTCCATGGGCCTCGGAGCAAGCCACCCGAGGGATCCAGTCTCATCGTGGGAGGAAATCGCATCGGCATCAAGCCCCAAATGAAATATTTGGGGCTCGTGCTCGACGGCCGATGGGACTTCGGAGAGCACATCCGAAGTCTGGCCCCCAAATTGAAGGGCACAGCTCTTGCTCTGGCTCGGCTGTTGCCCAACATGAGGGGGCCCGATGACTCCTGCAGGAGACTCTACGCGGGGATCGTGCGGTCCATGGCCCTGTATGGGTGCCCAATATGGGCGGAGGCCCTGAGGACCAGAACTGTGCAGATGCTGCGCGCTCCGCAGCGAGTTCTGGCCATCAGGGTCATCCGAGGGTACCGCACGATCTCCTTCGAGGCGGCGAGTCTCCTTGCCGGAACTCCGCCATGGGACCTGGAAGCGAGAGCCCTTTCGCAACTGTACCAGTGGCGAAAGGAGGCGCGGGAGCAGGGATGGAACCCCGAGCCTCGAGAAATCGAGGCCGTGCAGTCCCAGCTCCGCCAGGCCATCGTGGTGGAGTGGAAGGAACGACTTGGGCAACCAAGCGCAGGGCACGCCGCAATAGCGGCGGTAAGGCCCATCATGGAGGATTGGCTGGAGAGGCGACACGGAAGCCTCTCCTACCGACTGACGCAGGTGATCTCAGGGAAGGGGTGCTTCGGGGACCACCTGCATCGGATCAGGAAGGAGCCAACGCCTGAGTGTCATCACTGCGACGCGAGTGAGGACTCAGGGCTGCACACGCTGGCGGACTGCCCGGCGTGGGAGGCGCCGAGGCGTGACCTCGTGGCAGCCATCGGGGTGGGAGTCCTCTCGCTCGGCAGCATGATTGCGGCAATGGTGCGGAGCGCGAGCGCGTGGGCCGCCGCCGCCTCCTTCTGCGAGCATGTAATGCTTGCGAAGGAGGTGGCGGAGCGCGCCCGGGAGAGACTTAGAACTCTCCCGGTCCGCCGAGCCCGCAACTTGCTCGCCGCGCGTCGCAGGCAACTCAGGCGCCGGAGGTCGCTTAACGACCTCCGTCCTCCATGAGCGCAGGCCTGGGGGTGGCGGGTGAGGCCACCTGTCACCCCAGCAGAAGCAGGCCGGGACGGTGGGGCGACTAGCGCCCCTCCCCCAAACCGGGGCAAGACGGGGACTCCGTGGTTCCCAAACCCGAGGGGGCCATCTCGAAACCGGAGATGGCCCAGGGTCAGTCGGGGTGCGAGGGATATGCTCTATGGGCAACCTTACACCCCGGCGTCTGTAGACCCGAGACGGCGTGCGGTTTTAGTCGGTTCAAGCCCGACATAACCGCCCCCGCTGGCACGCGGGGGGGTATCCGAAGGGATTTCCGCACGAAAAAAAAAAAAAAAAAAAAAAGGTATAATGGCGGGTGGTTGCCGTATAATAATATATACCGACCGTATTCGGTCACACCGACTGCTGACGGCTATTGACAGCTTCATTGGTGTGCTCTCAGGTGACTGACATAGCCTATCTTTGAATAGATGTACGACCACATGCGATACAAGTCAGCAACCCTCCGACGGAATTATGATTTACTAGCTGTATCCCGCGCTTGATCCCGTCCCTGCAGCCCATAGGAACCTATTCTAGTGATAAAAAGTACCTCACACACCAAGGTGTTCGAGTTTGAGAGTAGGCCAGTTGAAGAGCTCGATGCAAGAGGAGATGAGCTCAAGGCGCGTCCATCTGCGGATATCCTACTTTTAGTAAAGATGTTTGGATGTTTGTTTGCTCGTATCTATGTGATGACTCAGCTAAATACCATCTAGAAGCGGTAGAGACAATAGAGAGACGGGCCAAGAGGCTCATTAACAACGATGCACTCGTTGAGAGAAGGCTTCAGAGCCTTGAACATCGACGCAAAGTTGCAGGCCAATCAGTCTTTTATCGGATGCATTTCGGGGAGTGTGCGCTGGAATTGCACAACTTGATACCTCCAAGCCCTTTCCACCAACGAACGACCAGACGCACAGCGACGCGCCACCGCTACACGGTGGATATTCCACTCATACGCATGAAACGTTTCGCCGACAAATTTATTATCGGAATTGCCTGCCTGAGTCTGTGTTTCCGGAAAGCTATAACCTCGGAATCTTCAAGTCTCTTGTGAATAGGTTCCTTCTAGGCAAACGAGATCCATCGTAGACCACATCGTCACTTACGACCAGGTGAGATAGAGGTCAAACGTGAGCCTGTCATCCATAAAAAAAAAGTTATTCAATTACGCTCTAATAGCTTAACGGATCTAGCTCAAATTTGGTACAGGAATAGATTATAGTCTGAAATGACATATAACTTTTGAATCCTTCGAATAGGTTTGTGTTAGTGTGAACCATAGCTATCACCAAAGATTGCACTATGTCCTAACATTTAACATTGTGAACAAATTGAATTTATAAATATGCTTGGTTTTGAACTTCAATCTAAAAATAAATATACGACGTCAAAGTATTGTCTATTCCGCTGAAATTGATTGAACATCACAGCATGAATTTTGTATGAGTGCCACGGGTAGGTCATGCAACGTCGCATCGTATGTTATGCAATGGCAAATGGCAAGGTTGGGAATATCCATAGCAATGTCATGGCAAGAACGAGGTCGTCAGTGGCAAAGTCAGGGCCTTAATAATAGGTTCACTGTTACTATATTAATGAGAAGTGGTTAATTCGTTTTTTTTTCTAACTTTTATATTGTATGATTAGTTTACGACCTCAACAACCGCTCTACAGCCGTGTAGAGCGTTCGTAGAGGTCATGGGTTTGATTCCCACTCCGTGGTATCTAGCATAGCTACTTCTTCTTCATCCGAGCGCCAATCTCGATTGCATCCAAATCTTGCACTTTGGATTCTGAAGTCCGCTCTCCTTCTAATAATTTCTTATACTATTATATAATTGTAAATTAGTTGTGTCTGTACATCGGAGATATTAAAAAAAATACCGGGGTTATGTTAAATGAACGATTCTGAACACAAAAATATTTTTTTTCTATTAAATTTTTAAGCATTTTGAATGATTACTTTTTCTAAAGATTTAGATCGGAAAAAGGGACGTATTAATGTATTGGAGAATTTCGAATATCTGGGACGTGTCTAGGTGGCTCAGTTGGTCATAGCATTCCCTCTGTAAGGGACTGGTCGCGGGTTCAAGTCCCGTCCTAGATGTTCTCTATTTCCGATCTAAATCTTTACAAAAATATTTTTTTTGGAATTCTTGTGTTTTTCGCAATGGACGCAAAAACTACTGAACGGATTTTGATACGGGTTTTTTCTATTAGAAATATCTTGGTCCGACTTAAGCCTGCCGTATGTTTGATTTCAATTGGTTAAGTAGAACCGGAGTTCTGACCAAAAACGATAACTGACCTCCGCGAGGGCGGAACCGCGGGCATCAGCTAGTACTATTATAAAATTGTAAATTAGTTGTATCTGTGTATATATAGAGATATTCCAGATAAAATATTTGGGTTATGTTAAAGGAACGATTCTGATACCAAATTTTTTTTTTGACATTCTCTGTTCGTTTGCGATGGACGTAAAAAACTACTGAACGGATTTTGAGTCGGTTTTTTCTATTAGAGATTCGGGCGGAGCCGCGGGCAGCAGTGAGTAGCAGAGCAGCTTATATTCTATACCGCACTTATCAATTCATTCATCTCATCAATTGTCCAAACTAAGTATCATAGAGTGCGTGATCGTTTTGAGTTAAGTACTCAAAACGATCAGCTTCAGAAAACATAAAAGTTTTAAACTTCTTTGTTCTTCTAAATCTATCCTTGAAGCCTTGTTTTAGTGCCTTAACCTTTCCACCGTCCTTTAAATTAAATATCACACTAAAATTAGGGAAACCGTTCCCTTAAGGTCAAATAGTATCGAAAGAGGTAAATACTTGCGCTATAAGTGGCAACGCACGACGTACCAAAAGACACGCGAAAACAACACGCTATTTTCTGGTATTCGTATGTTAGGCTGACTTAAGTGCTTATAAAAGAAAACAATTTACAATTTACCTCACCTGATGGTACACTGAAGGTGCAGTCTCCACAAGGGTCACCATTATCTACAGATATCAATGACACTACAATGGTAGTATTTTGATCAAGTTGGTGATTGGTGGTGTTTTGAAAAACGAGTACGTCTGCCTTGTCCTCGCTGTTCCCGAAACCGGCGTTTGCATCAAAACTTTAATGACAGCGATTAGTGGAGGTTCATGAAATGTGAAAGCACAAAAGAATAAAACCGGTCAAGTGCGAGTCGGACTCGCCCATGAAGGGTTCCGTAGCAGCAAGTAAAATTTGTATATTTGAACTGATTGAATGAAAGGTATATTGCGGTTTACGATTTTAGACGTATTAAAAAAAAACTACTTACTAGATCTCGTTCACTCCAATTTTCGGTGGAAGTTTATGGGAATGTACATCATATATTTTTTAGTTTTATCATTCTCTTATTATAGACGTTACGGAGGCGGGGGGGGGGGGGACACATTTTACCACTTTGGAAGTGTCTATCGCGCAAACTATTCAGTTTAGAATAAAATAGTTATTATAGTTTCTGAAAAAAAGTGGCTGTGACATACGGAAGGACAGACAGACAGACATGATGAATCTATAAGGGTTCCGTTTTTTGCCATTTGGCAACGGAACCCTAAAAATGGTGAAGTAGTATCATGGTCAGTAACATTAGTATTAGAGTTTCCGGGATATTTACCACTGGATCCAGTTACATTTATATTTAGGACACGTCAATTTGACTTCACCTCGCCTGATGGTAAGCTTAAGGTAAAGTCTCAGGAAAGAGGGTCACCATTACATACACGTATCATGTTAACAATGGTGGCACTCAGCTGGACGGCCTCATCAGAAGAGGATTGTCGTCGCAGTACCGCGTGACACCCACCGGTCCCACTAGTGCTGCGACCACAGTCCCCCTGCCCGGCTATGCACTTGCTGACCCCTGAACGCAATCAAACCGAAATTGGAGTACTATGGAGGGTTTTTCGGAATCGTGCACGGTGGTGCCTACCCGGCCGAATTTTGTGACAAATTTGTGTCATCAAATTTCTACCACCAGTGAACCTTTAGATGCTCTCGACAGAACACCACTGCATACTAAGATTGTTAAAAGGGAAGTGATTGAGAATTAAAATTACAGGAATTTCAATCCAGAGGAGGAGTTCCAATTACCGAACGTCTGGCATCAAATAGTCCATCTGTGCAAAAATACCATAAACAAGCCAAAACAAAAACGCGATACTGTCAGCGTCGTTAGTCGTGACGTAAACGTGATCGAGTTTGAGTGTCTGGTGAAATCAGTGGTAGTGGAGTTATGCATTAAAAACGATTAAGAGGGTAGATCGATATATTTACTGTTAGTTAACCTCCAGTACTTCAGTTCCTCCGTGATCATGGCGTTTGTAACAGTGCTGAAATATCGAACACTGATGTTATCTTTATCTACGTATGTATGGTGTACAAAAAAGCGTTATTAATTAATAAATCAAAATTAAGACTAGTGAAACCTTGTTACGCGATTTAATCAGCGATAAAGCCTTTTGGGCATGGGTAATTCATAAGTTTAACAATTTCATTGTAGTGTGTGAGGACACGAATTCTAATTAATAATGAAATAGGTGGTATGTCCCGTGTTGCTTATTACTCACTAAAGTTTCATATTAACATGATATAGGCTAATGAAAATCTACCTTAGATGCTTATAGATTTTTATTGGCCTATTAAATATTAACTATTTATTTTATAAAGGGTAACAACATGAAAGCTCTAGTTTTAAGTCAGTAGGTGAGTGTTGGCCGACTCGCTGTCCTTACAGAAGCAGGCCAAGATGGAGGCGTATCGTTTGTGTCCTCCACACGCCTGCCAACTCACCGTCGCCGTCGCGGGATAAAATCCGACCTCATGGGAGAGGCCGCGATGGAGGCTAAAGTCCGCCGGTAACCCTGGGGTTATCCTTTCGAGGCCGTACCCGGGGTCCCGTCAATGGACACTTGGGGAGGACACCGTGTGGTATTAGTCGGTCCGATTCCTACACGCCCATCCCATCGTTGGCACCGATGGGGTAAAGACCGTGGGTGTTTCCACACGTTAAAAAAATAAAAATAAAAATAAGGCGAGTTTTCCGATAAGCTCTTTCAAATAGTTTCACCCACTCCTTTTTTATACGGGACAACACGTCCAAGGCTGACGTAGCACCCTCACAAGGTGCAAACAAGAACCAAACGGGTCGGCACCTCTTTTCTTTGCCGTACCATCAAGATTTGGAATTCTTTACCAGCATACGTGTTTCCTTCTACCTACAGTCCCGGGTCCTTAAAGCGGGGTTGAAAAATCATCTAATGAGGCCGTCAAGCTGAGAGCCACCATTGTTACGTTATCGTTGTCTGTAAGGGTGTGACCCCCATTCCTGAGACTTTACCTTTAGCTTACCATCAGGCGAGATAAAGAAATATTGACGTGTCCATTATAAACAAAAACATAAATCATCATCCTAACGGTAGTCCCTGTTGGATCCAAAGCTTTCACTTTGGAGTCCGGAATCAGCTCTCCTACGCTTTCTCCTTCTGATGTGGCTTCATCATCATCATTTTAGCGTTGATCTCGTCTGATCCCCTAACCTCGAGATAAAAACCTGCAACAGAACCTTCTCCGTTAATAAGAATAAGAGAGAGACGGAGCTATACACGGTGTATAGCCCTATCTCTCTGCCTTAGCTTAACGGCCCGAAACTGAATTGTTTTAACGCGTCGCGTAGTAAAGCCCTTGGGCATTGAAATAAAAGGAATTCAATTTTGTAGGTAATTATTTACGCGTGAATTAGTTTTTATCGATCATTATTTTAATTGTTACAAGTTATTATGTGATGATGAGAATATAATTAAACCATTTTAATATTTTCTTACTAGCTTTTGCCTGTTGTTTCACCCGTGTAGAATTCTGTTCTTGTACCTGCTTCCTATGGGAACCTATTACAGGCATAAAGGTAGCTTAGTTATTCCAGAATATTATCTATACCTGTGCTAAAGTTCTGCCAGTCCGTTTTTGCGTGAAAGAGTAACAATCATCTGTACATCCATACTTACAAACTTTCACGTTTATAAATATTAAGTAGGATGTTTTTAAATGAAATTTTGAGTATTGTACTAAATTTTTCTATGTTTATTTGAATTTTCAGCGTCGGTAGCTTAGTGGTTAAGGAGTCGAACCTACGACCGAGAGGTCCCGGGTTCGAATCCTGGCTATTACACTACCGACGTGAACCCACTCCTAACACAAGCAATTAAGCTACGCTGGAGGGGTTAGGGGGAATATTAGTAATTTCTGGTACAGATATTCATTTTTAGGTAGATTTCGATGAAATCGATCTACCTATTGGTTCCTTTACTACTGTCGAATTAAAAAAAAAAATCTTCATAGGAGGTCTAGTTATGACCCCCTGAGTCCCAAATGACCACTGGTCAAAAAGTTTATATATATAATATGTGTATGTATATATGTATGTATGGTTCCACTTCCCAAAATTTGCGGCACTCTCACGGTCGCATTTTTGCCCCGATCGCTTTCAAACTGCGGTCAAAAATTGCTTGGGTGTAAACTTAGTTTAAGTTCGTGAACGGGTGGAATCCGGCCTAAGGGCACGGTAGGACCTCACTTTTTGTGAAATCAGTTTTTCCTCAAAATTTCACGTTCCATGAAAGATATTCGAACCGTTCTAAATTTATCCCATAGTATACATGAATACCAACAACTTTTAATTATAAACCTATAAGATTTTAGATCGGAAAAAGAGAACATCTAGGACGGGACTTGAACCCGCGACCAGTCCCTTACAGGGGGAATGCTCTGACCAACTGAGCCACCTAGACACGTCCCAGATATTCGAAATTCTCCGATACATTATACGTCTTAAGACGACGAAAAAGTAAGCATACAAAATGCTTAAAAATTTAATTGAATATAAACCTATAAGATTAAAGCTTTAACTAAAAGTGGAGGGGGGAAAAACCAAAACTTTTCGGGAAAAAAATCATAACTTCTAACCGGTGAACATTCTTGTAGTCGGAAACATTTTTAATCGATAGGCCATTTTTAAGTCTAAAATAAATGTCTGAAAAGTTTTTCGCTAAAAGTTACAGTTTTCGAGAAAAAAAATTAAACATGTTAAAATTTTAAGTATGTGTATTTTTAGTTATGGATATATTTTCAAGTAGATATGTATTTATATGGGTATTTATGTAAGTATGTATGTGATGTAACTATTTAATTAAACGCCAACAGCTACCAAATACTCCAACCAACGTACATTTCCATCCAAAGGTTGCCTGGAAGAGATTGCGTAAAGCAATAAGGCCGCCCTTTGTACTTATCCTGTCTTCTTAATTTCTGTATAAAAATATTGTAATTTGGCGTACAATAAAGTATAAAATAAATAAATAAAAATGTTACTGTGTTTACTTGTGTGTGTAAGTCCTTAGTTCTCTATATAAAATAATATTAATTGCTTCACGAAATCTACCTGTGCGTTCCCCTTGCGGGAACGGATTTTTTGAAATGTTATTCGACCTAAGTCAACATTCGAGACTCCGAGTACAAAAAGTGGCTCTTTGGTCAGCTGGGTCCTCTCGAACTTGCTCCGTGGACCCAGTTGATATATTTATTATTATTTATTATATTTCTTTGATGAAATGGGTCCACTCTCAAAAATGAGGACAAATAATATTGTTTATTCACCTTTACGTACAGACGTGTACAGGAGAGTTAGGACTGAAAATAAAACAATGACTCTACTGATAAGGTTCTCCACTGTGATTGACTGAACCGATGTAGTTATCTGTATTCGCACAACATAAATTTTTTGGTATTCGAAATCGAAGTTCACTCGATTCTCGTTGGCACCTATTCTACAACTACATATTCAAGAACCGCATTTCTGCTATGGAGTTACGACGGCTGCTACTTGTAACTCCGGGAACTTGAGTAGTACTGTGCTATACTTGCGACATGTGTAATTTAAATTTCAGCAGTTATTTAGATTTGTTACCGCTCTTCGTTTATTATTTCTCAAGAAGAACTGCTTTTTAACTAATATTTGAATGCTTTATACTTTTGTCAAATAATCTTGCTGTTCTTCATGAAGATTAAACTGTGTAATTTCTGCAATTACATTTAGAACGGATTACACCAATCCAAAAGAACTAGAACTAAAAACTGAATGATATAAGGTATACCTCTGAATTGCTTGACGTTTCGACCAGGTTACACCGGCCGTGGTCACAGGCTGCCGGATACCCGTTAACATAATTGTATATCAGTAAGTCGAACTAAACATTTAAGCAAATTTTTTATCGCCTTTTTTTCGATTCCGCATTTTTTGATATACTTAATACTATTTCGATTATCATGGCAGAACGGAAAACCACAAAAAGAATGGAAGTCGTATTTTGAGGGGGAATCTAATTTCTTCCAAAGTTCATAGGGCCAAAGCATTTATCATTCCATTGAATGTGTTATCAAAACTTACTCTTCAAGGCTTTCAACTTGTATTAGAAAGCAGTAACGGAGTCCAGTCTCTAGGGGCATGGGTCAGATATTTGGTTGATTCCGCACCCCCCTCGTCTTTTTGACCCACATCCATAAACTTTCCTTATCCGTATCGAGTTTTATTTTATTCCTGTTTTGTTCCAGATTGCTGATATATATGTGAGTAGTTGTGACAGAAAAATAAAAAAGAAGGTTAAGGTTATGAATAAGTAGTTCAAGTAGGTATTCTTAAAGGAAACTAAAAGAATAAATTCGTAAAAATTCCATAATTCGATTGCAGCGCCACCTACCAGGTGTCATGGTCACGGTCATGTCAGTCTGCTGAAAAGCAACGGACACGTCGGGTTCAATGTAAATAATAAAATAACATCAAATAAATCGCGATAGAATCCGTTCAAAATAGTTTTATTTCAATGTGTGACATTCGCGTAAACTTCCGACAATATCATGTAAGACAAGTTTAATAATAGTTCATGTGTTGTTCATTATTTTCTGAAATACTTTAGAGCTTAGGTGATCGGTAACCAGGAATTTGTTAAGTTACTTCTGAGGATAGCTGTAATTACTCAACATTTTTATTAAGAGCGATAGACAAAAAACGAAAAAGAAAAAGCCTCGATCAATATCGTAAAACGGTTCTGCTAATTGCGTACTCAATTAATTTTTAATTATTTTCTATCAAAAGTTTTTATTGGTCAAGAAATTTTTCATGATCTTCATCAAATAAATGTGAATTAGGTAATTGTTTCTGAACTGGTAGCTGGTCAATTAAGGTTCAATTATATACATCGTCTAGAGGTTGAGGCAATAATTAATAGAAAATAAATATTCTAGGACGTATTTATCACACACCGCCGTCTAGGCCCAAACATAGCTAACTTGTAATATGGGTTCAAGAATGTGTATAATTATATCTAATTACGGTACCCGGGTTTTGATTTGGCGCTTCGGGAAGAAGAGTCAGAGTTCGGCTAAGATCGGCTTGCTTCGGTTTCGTTGAGCGTTCTCTCTATCTACCGAACAATCCACTTCTTTATTCTTGAGGTTCTTAAATAAGGGTATTAGAAGGTTACAGGGTCGGCGCGAGTGTGACACCCCAGGTGTAGCACACGCCCATAGGCCACGGTAGCCGCTTCCCATCAGGTTGGCCGTAAGCTTGTCTGCCACCGCTGTACCGCTGCAGACGATTTAATGACTCCCAAATTGGTCACTGGAGATGGTATCTAAGCGGCAAATCGCAGGCAACAAGGCATCCAAAGAATCACAAGGGAAGTTAAACGAAGTTAACAAAATAGTTAGATTCACAACTAATGGATACATAAGTTTTTACCTACACAATTATCAATACGAATAACCGACGCAAGCTCGCCTAATGATACGTGATTAAAGTAACATTTAAGGTTGGAAGTTAGTAATTTGATTTGGGCTATTATACGGTTGATGATTATGTAAATGATAAAAAGAAATGGAATCGGTTACTTGTTCGGCTATTGAGCTATTTAGGTCATATGGCTGTAATACTTTATTTTGTAATTAGGTTTGAATTATTTAAACTGTTGCCCGGGCCTCGCCCGTGTGTCATTCTGAGCCCGTTACCGCAACCCATGGAAACCTATTCCAGGTAAGAAATTAGCCTATGTATTATTCCAGACTTTAATCTATCCTCATACCTAATTTTAGCCATTTAGCCGTTTGTGCGTGATTCAGAAACAAACATCCAAACTTCTTCGCAGATTTTCCCTCATATATAATATTAGTACTATAAGATTGTTAGTTTACTTCTAACCGCTATCCCTCTGCAGTAGTCTGCAATAGTCTAGTTGACAAGTTGGAAATAGTCTAAAATAGAGGTACTGCGGTTTCGGAATGATGCCTAGAAAAAGCCTAGAAACAAAATGACGCTGAGCGGTGACTCATTTACAGCGTTAAATTAAAATAATGAATAATGGAGATAGATTTCCGGAAGCTGGAAGTCTTAATTGGAAATTTCCTCCTCTTTAAAAATTTTTTTTTGTAATTTTTTAAATATTGGCGAAAAACGAAGGGCCCTTTTTTCTTCTTTAATTGTTTTTAGCTTCAGCAATTGTTTATGTTTGGCACATTTTTCTAGGTGAAATTCCGAATCGAATGACGCATAATTTTAAGAGCAGTATCTCTATTTTAGATCATTTACAACTTGTCGACTAGACTATAAGTAGTAGGCCTGGCAGAGTGGTGTGACGTTTTCCGAGTGCGCCTGAAACCACCTGCTTTATGATTGATTGTTAATGTCTGACGGGGTATCTAGCTACTTCCTTTCTAGGTAAAACCGGGGTTCCTAGTAATTTGACTCCTGTGAAGGAGTCCGTTTAGTTTTCGTTTCGTTCATGTTCGGTTTTGACATAGTCATTCACCACTACTTATAAATATATGAATTTGACTGCTTTTATTTACGGCCTTACGATCGAGAGGTCCCTCGTTCAAATCCTGGCCATTACACTACTGATGTGAACACACTCCTACATAACATTGTTATGTTATGTAGGAGTGGGTGTGCAATACACCTCTACCTACCCCTTCGGGGAAGCAAATATGAAGTTATGTTTAAATTCACGCCTGTATCCCTGAAGGGGTAGGTGTATTACACACCCACTCCTAACACAAACAATTTAGCTGAACTGGAGGGGTTAGGAGGAATATTAGTTATTAAAATTACTAATATTCTTTTAAAAAAGAAATATTTATTATTATTATGTATACTAACGTATTATATTTTACTTCATTCTTGGATATCTCATGATCACCATGCTCACTTAAAAGTAATAACTTGAAGTAACATCGGTGGTGTCCATAACTTGGTCACGTACTGCCCTTGCCCTACTTTTCTTCATAAAGGGGATTCCAAAATAATAGTACCTACAGTTTATAAGTATAGATAACGATAAAAGTTGATCAACGTAAAAATAGGTACAAATATTTTTTATATTGGAATACATGTGTTAATAATGGATGCGTTAGTGTTTTTATAATTTCGAGAGGACAAAGAAAATAAATTCATGTTTTTTTTATTATTTAATGAAAGGTCAAATCAAAAGTGATCAATAAATAAGAATTAGTCAAGCTACATTTGTTGTTGACTGTACATGATGTTATCATTCCTTCTCGAGTCTTACTTACTGATTATGTGCATCTTTTGTTACAATTTATTTTGTAAAAGCTTACAGTGTTATTATAATCACTGCTCATTGAAAAAAGTAATATGTGTATTTTTCCAAGCTCTTTTCTCATAGGATCTATCTATTAATTGAGTGTTGAGACTCCAGAAGGAAAAAAACAGTCGCGGGTAATAGCTAGTTGTGAAATAGGTATGTAATAAAATCATCAACTAAAAGAAAAATCTATATTTCTTTGCCAGCTTCTTTTAGTTACACTATGAACCTTGCGATTGGATTTGTTATTAAAAATACCTTTTAATAACCAAATGAGTAAAATTTAGTCTTCATATAGTCATTATAGTGTATGCCAGGATCGCAGCAATTGATAAAATGTGGTCTCAGCCTATCCCATCGGGAAAGATGCATGGCTTTATGTATTTAATTGCATTGTCATTAAATTGTTCTGTAATATCTCAATCTGAAGTTGTTACTTCATACTCTAAAACATGTTTGGAGAGGTAACAGAAGATATGGAAATCTCTAAATTCAGATACAAAAGCAAGTAAAATTCATGGATTGTATGCGAGTAAATTCATAAGCGTTCTTAGAGTTCGTTACACAATCGATCGGTTTACCATTTACCCCGTAGTCTCGACACAATTCCTTTTTCGACGGACTTCGTACATGATCATAAATGAATGCCACAATCGATAAACGTGCAATAAATAAATGATTTCTCACCCGACTCGCTTCGTGAAGTAATTTTAATTTAAGTTCTATTTTGGAATCATGTCGTATTCGAAACTGTCGATAGAAGGTCATGTATAAATGCATAGGGAGGTATAGATTGGTTTGTCTTTACGCAGAATTCTGATTTGATGCAGATTCAAATAACCATAATAATATTCTACGAAACACTACACAGCGATCTAGACCCAAACTAAGCATAGCTTGTAATATGGGTTCTAGAAAGCAGTTAAACGTACATACATACATATATTCTTCAGGGTTGGCAGAGACAACAGCCCGGCATCTACTTCTGTCCTTACACACTTCACCAGCTTCCTCTACTGTCATTGAACAAATGTTAGACAAAGTGGTTTTAAAAAAATGCTATTCAATTATATTGTTCAGAGGAAATTAAAAGGTCGGGGTCGGTGGAAATTAAACAAAAAAGATACTCATCATAGAGAGATAGCATGTGAATTTGAACCTTAACGTCACAGTACAACCACAGAACACTGTGGCATAACATTGAAATGTTCATGTTACAATAGTTGTTCATCAGCTCAAAGCTTAGTGATAATTCTTCAGTCCCTACCTATATTTGAGTGTAGCCTCAACGTGGCCACAGTTCCTATAAAATGTATGAGATATGTTACGAGCATAAGTTGTCATGATAATTACAGAGTGAAGAAAGCGAGCATACGAACGGCGCAGAATTATGTGAGCGATGTTATATATGACTGGTAGCCTTTGAGATCAGCCCAGAAAATCTAGCTGAAGATCGCATCAAGTGGAGGAAGATATGTTAAACCCATGACAATTGTTGGTTCCAAATTTTAGCTAAAAAACGTGACAAGAAACACATGAGAACGAAGGTAAACTAACCTCAGCTAGACATCTATCAAACGACCCTTAGTTTAGTTGCCAATCATACGGACGCTACGGTCGCTCTCGTATAGGACTATACAGTAAACGACAAAAGTTGATTAACACTAAAATATTTACAAACCCTTACTACATTGGAATACATGTACTGACGATTAATGTATTAGCAGTTTTATTATCACCGGTAGACAAAGTTAATATATTTCCTGTTTTGTTTATTATTTTATTGCAGGTTTAAGAGCTAAAGTGATCAAGAAATTGATTACGGGTAGTTGGAGCCCTAAGAAGTCAAATAAATGGTCTAACTTCAATTTCGAAAGAATTTCGATATCGCCAATGTGTTGTAGATACCAGATGGTAATAGCTTCACGGAAAATATTAAAGTTCAGTCGCTTCGTAGTTAGACTGTAAAGCTGATCCCAACTGAGTTGGGAGAAGGCTCAGATGAGGATGAGTACAGTGGCCATGGATAAATATGAAATTCAAAACGGATACTAAAATTGTTTTTCCTTCGAAGTTAAAAAAAATCTTTTTTCTAGTGTTTTGACGATATTTTTCCGATATAAATTTTGCTCTTATGATAAACTAGATGCGCGAACTGAAATCAATTGAAAAAAATTGGTCATTCGAAAATCTAACACGCGGATGCTGTTTAAATCATCCATTTTTGATACAAAGGCCTATTTCTACCTATAATTCTTTGTAGCTAATGTATACGAATATGATATACTCTTTATCATCTTAGCATTGTTGCCGCTAGCATTCGAGGCTTCCACCTGGTAGCCTGGAGGCCTCTTGCGACGTGCGACTGTCACTGGAGCTCACAACCCCGAGTCAATCCAACGCCAGTGCCTCGTCCGTCAATCAGCAGGTGTACAGACTTGCAGGTGAGGTTGGTTTGGTTCTGAAAGTTGTGGTGGGCCATCATACACCTTATCGTGTACTATCGAACTCCAAGTGTGCAACTGGGAGTAATGGGATAAATTTTTTACATTCTACTAATATTATATACCAAGATGTGTGTGAATGTTGGTACCACGTATTCCTGAAATTAGTTAACAGATTCTAATCGATAAGTGCCCTGCAGCTATCGCTTGTGGGCCAAAATGTTGTAAAATCCTACTAATATTATGAACGTGAAAGTTTGTGAGTATGTATGTTCGTAACTCTTTCACGCAAAAACGGCTGAGAGGATCTGGCTGAAATTTGGTACAGGGATAGATATAGTCTGGAATAACACATAGTCTGCTTCTACCTCTGAAATAGGTTCCCATGGGAAGCAGGAACCGGAACAGAATTTCAGGCGGGCGAAGCCGCGGGCAAATTCTGTATTCAAGATAATTTGAATTTGAATTGCAACTAACTGGCATTTACTTCAAACTTATTCTCTATTAACCTAGCTTGTTCAAAAACTTCCTCAAAACAATTAAGCAGTCTAAAAATATGATTCAAGTTTCATATCTACTTTGGAGTTCAACCGAGTGACATAAATCAAAAACGCTCGCTATAACCTCAACCAGAGATTTATAGGACCTTTTATACTTATAAAGTGTAAAACTTGTAAACTTGCAAGATTCTGCTAAGAGGCTTATTGTAGATTATTTCGGTAATTGGAAAGGGTTTAGATGTCTTGAAGAACAGATGCGTCGTTGGTCTTATGGTAAAAGTTTGCGCAAATGTTTGCATACGATTTGAGGTACTAAGTTTGATTATTAGTTCGGGAAAAGAACTATTCTAAATATAAGAACTTCAAAATTGTATGATATTGTGATGAATTATTATCAGGTGAATCTGTAATTTATAATGGACCCATGTCAGTGTAGAAATTGTTTTGTTTCAGATGGTCTGTATATCAAAAACTATCCTATTTGAGAGATCGCTCTTAGCGATAAGACCGACCGTTATACCTACTATATATTTAGACTTGAGATGATTTTGTAAAGTAATGTGTGGTGTAAGTACAATAAAGAGTATTCTATCTCTCTATCTATCTACCTATTTACCTACACATTAACAAAATTATAATTTATCCATTCTAATAATTCCAACTAAGATCTCTTTTGTAAACTCCAATGTAACCAAATCTCAAATATAAATCAAAATTATATTATTGCATTCAGTGTTAAATACCTATATAAAATTCAGATTCAATCAGGTCACCTGGATTATCCTAGCTTAAGTCTACGTATACTTCATCAGAAACAATAAGCCGTCCAATACGAGCAGTGGTTATTTAACTAGGCTATTTACTTTATCCGTTACCGCTATAGCCAATAAGGCTTTTTGTCCACAGGGTTCAGAAGTTATGACACTGAACATTGACTGAGTTAAACCTTTCGCTCCTTCTACTTTCATAATAGTTTTCATACATGTCCGGCGCTAATGAGGCTGTACGGAACATATATTTAGGTATCGTGAAAGATACACTACTTGACCAGCAACAAAAACAACAATTACAAAAAGGCGCGATTTGTCTATACAGATAGGTGTCAAAATTTATCTACAATACCCTATATTTATTTATTTTTCGTGCGGAAATCCGTTCGGATAACCCCCCCCCCCCCCGCCGGCCAGCGAGGGCGGTTATGGGCCATCTCCGGTTTCGAGATGGGCCCCCTCGGGTTTGGGAACCACGGTGTCCCCGTCTTGCCCTGGTTTGGGGGAAAGGGCGCTAGTCGCCCCGCCGTCCCGGCCTGCTTCTGCTGGGGTGAAAGGTGGCCTCACCTGCCACCCCCAGGCCTGCGCTCATGGAGGACCGAGGTCGTTAAGCGACCTCCGGTGCCTGAGTCGCCTGCGACGTTTATCTAAAATACCCGGCGTTTGGGTTGGCACATCAGAAAGAGTGAGAGTTCGGCCAAGATCGTTTGCTTCGGGTTAACCGGTATCAAACTGTCAGTCCGATGTAGGAGAGACAGAACGCACTATAGAACCGAAGCAAGCCGGCCTCAGTCATACTCTCACTATTACTACGGAAAATGGAAGTCAATGGGGGAGGCCTATGTTCAGCAGTGGACTTCCTACGGCTGATATGATGATGATGATGACAGAAACCTTCATGGGCGAGTCCGACTCGCACTTGGCCGGTTTTTTTTCTAGTTGCGGCGTCCCGTTCTAAATTCGAAATTCAAAATTCATTCCCGATTTAACCAGGAACCGTGACACAATATTTGTTCTAAACAGCTTGTTGAGTATACATAAATCTATTGTCATTTTAACGTTGAGTTCCAGTCGCATCAGTTTTGCAAGTATCATGAAGTTACTAAATACTTACCTCTTATTACGGCTTAAATGTTTAAAGACTTCGTCGGCTTCTCCCATTATGAATTCTCTTTATATAATATTTTCTTTTAAATACACAAGCCGAAGAGTAAGCTGTATTAATACGATACCTAAGCGAGGACATAAAACAATTTTAAAGAATATTGCGTAAATGTAGCAGTTTGGTATTGTAACAGCTCTACGGGCACGGCAGTGCCCCCGCCAAGATGAGGCAGTGGAAGCGCATGGCACTACCTACCTTCTCTTAAAGCTTTTTCCTTATTTTTGCCATGCATGTAGTCCCGAAACGGGCAGACGGCCACAGGATAAGTTGTTATGTGGGACCGAAAAAATACCTAAGTAAAGAAAGAAAGTACCCAAAAATTTGTGTTTAACCAAGTCTACCAAGTTTAGCCAATTTATTTGCACAGTATTGGCACAAGCCCAGCAACTCACCCCAAAACTTGCGGTAGGGATCGGGGTACTTAATTACCGTAATTGGTTCGTTCAAAGCGCTACAAAGTCATTATCTAGAATTAGTGAAGCATATGTCGTCGATAGTTGAAACTTTTGATCCCAATGTTTCTAAAATATTGGACTGATAATTAATTATCATGCAGAACCCATATTTTATAGACGTAGGAAAAGGCTTCTTCATTGGAGCTCCAATCCCGGTTACATCAAAAGTCTATACCTGCCTGGGGTCTGCTCTTACTCATCCATTCCATGATGACCACATCATGCAAAATTAATCATAATTTTGATTTTACGGGAGCGATTGCTATAGGACACCCAACAACGAGACGATGCAGGTTTAGGCCCCAAAGATCTTGTTGAAGCCCAATATACTCCAAAATAAATTAAAGTTTAATAAAGGTGGAGAGGAGCATCTTCTTAAGAGTATAGGCAAAACTGATCAATTAATATTTGACCATCACCGCCAACTGACCTGTACTTAACCAGTATGAAGCGTCAGTAGATTAATGGTTAAGGAGTCAACCCTACGATCGTCGGTCCCGGGTTCGAATCCTGGCCATTACACTACCGACGTGAACCCGCTCCTAACACAAGCAATTAAGCTGGAGGGGTTAGGGGGAATATTAGTAATTTCGGTTACTAATATTCTTTAAAAAAAATAGAATTATAGAATTACCTCTACATCAATACCGGTAGCCTAGTAAAATGCAGGAGACTCGCCATCACTAGTGCGGCTGCGTTGTGTGACGACCGCCTAACTACGTGGGCAACAAATATCTGGCCATGCCGCCTCCATTGAGCCCCGGCAGGAGGGTTCATCAAGGAGCGCTGGCTTGACATCGCAGAAGAGGACTTGGGTGCCAATGGTCACACTACCATCAATGCCAAAGACTATACGAAGTGAAGGAGTAAAAGCTGAAAGGCGGACTCCGGACTCCAAGGTGAGAGCCTCGGATGTGACCGGGATGGATTAAAGCGACGATGATGATGACGTAAACTGGTATGCTAATTGGCATCTCACTGCACTTTATTCCATTTCATCGACAGCTCCATACACAGTGTAAATAAATTACGCGCTAAGCATTCCTCACTCAAATAGTTCCCTATAAAATTGACATATACAGCACAGTAAGCTATTAGCTCGTAAATTATTGATAACATTTGTTCCATAAATACCTTTTAAATTACTTATAATTGACTTTGTCAGACTCATTTATAGACATATGTATATAATTTGCTTTATAGAGCTAATAAGAGGTACACGATACATTTTGAAATAGTCCAGCAGAAGCAGGCCGGGACGGTGGGGCGACTAGCGACCCTCCCCCAAACCGGGGTTCAAGCCCGACATAACCACCCCCGCTGACCGGCGGGGGGGTTTCCGAAAGGATTTCCGCTCATTTGGAGTATATTGGGCTTCAACAAGATCTTTGGTCTTTGGGGCCTAAGCCAGCTTCATCTCATTGTTGGGTGCCTTATAGCAATCGCTCCCGTAAAAAAAAAAGTACTGAGTTATATCACGAAGATCGCGGCATCGCTCGCTCGCGCTGGTTTCGTGGTATTGTAACGGAACGTTACATGTTCTTAACCCTAATAGTCCTAATACAATGACGATAATTCGATTTCATATTATTATTATTATTAATTGTTAATTCGCTTACTACATTCCAAAGAACGCTAAACATTGACCTAAGAAAACAGTTTAAGCCTGTGGTTGACTACGGTTAGATGCAGATCGTATAGTGTAGGTGCGAGCGAGATAGACAAATTGAACGGTTGGTGCGCTTGCATCTTGCTCGCATCGCGCGGCATCGAACACTTCGGGGAGACGCTCTGAGAGCTGCCGAGAGGTCGGTCCACGACACATTGTTTAATTTTTTACCTTGCAGTTATTTCGTATAACCTACGTTGTAAAGAATAGTAGTGTACTCATTTGCAAATATAAATATATTTCACAATAACAAGTGATCCTGTGGTGCATAATATCGCCCAACAGAGTACTCCTACGCAGTATTGAACCCCGTATTAGGGTAAGTTTTGAATAACACACAATCTCTTATAAGAAAGTATTTAACGTTATAATAGTAACAACAATAATTCTACAACTAAATGTAATCGCTTCATATTAGTATGTATGTACCATGTACTTAGTGCCTTGTAGTCTTACACCTAGTGCAATTTAACTACTGTTTGTTGATAGCTGATAGCACCTTAATATTTCTTATACTTACTGCTGTTCTGCCCTACTGTTTTTTTCTATTTGTCATTAGTGTAAACTCCGTTCTGATTGTGTACCACCACGGCAACGCCACTACGTAGTGCTTTCTTCATGTAGTTGCCGGTACCCCCCAGGACAAAGAAAAAAAATAGAACAATCTATTTCAAAACGGGATGTGATGATTCCAGGGTTTTACTGTGGGGTTTCCTGCCCTGAAGAAACGCCCCCCCAAGACTTGTATCGTCGAAGGTTGGCAGATAGACCGCAGACGTACGGAGATTGGAGCATTCGGAGAACCTCCCACCATCATCAGCGGCCAGGGCAGTACTACTGGGGGGGAATTAATCAGACGGCCTTACCACGCATAAACTAAATTTGTGTCCCACTACCTGCGTTCTTGGAATAATAATTATAATTGATTCTACTTTATTCCGGTTATTTTATTACCCCGGTAGAAGCAACCAGGAGAGTGTCACACTGGCGCCTTAAACGTGATTAAATCTGATTAATTCCTCTGTAGGGAGTGGTTGTAGTTGTACGTTGTGTGTGTTTTGTAAACGTTACATTTTATGGTTTGTATTACGTGACTGGGGTGATGTCCTAAGCACATAGCTCTGCTTGGGTTATATTTCTAAAAGTAGGTAGGTACCTACGCTATTTCTTGATTGTTTTGTGTTAAATAGAAAACGAGCATAACACTTATTATCCTTGTATATTTCATCACACCAGTTACAATTATTGAGTAAGTATCGCTTGTTTCTATAACTAAGTATATTTCATCAAACCAGAACGTTCTTGTAGGTGTTAATTGTAACAGAACGGAGTACCTAGTTTCATTTTATTAATTATCTTGTGTGTTATTCAAATAGACCCCGGGATTGTAGTATTTAATTTAAAAAAAAAAAAACAGGAAGTTATGGCCTACCCTATAAAATTTTTATCACTGAATAAAAATGAGTTGGAGTATGAAGTTGCGGTGAGAGGAGACCTTCCTGCAAATACGGTAGCTGACCTCCGAAAACAGATAAGCAAATTAGCTCAATTGTACCCTTCGGAAGATATTTTATGTTCCCACTTGGAGCCCTCTGAGGATTTGCAGGGTGTTCTCGAAGTGTTAACCAAAACTGACCTCTGCCTCCAATCTAACCCATTCGATAAAAATATACTAACGCGTATAGAGAATGTGTGCCACCATCTGTACCATAGGATAAATAGAATAACTGTTGACGATGATGTTGGGGAGCAGCACTCTGAATGTAGTAAGCTCTATAGGAAGACTTATGAGCAGTTACTTCAACTTAAACAGAAGAGTACTGATCCTCTGTTTGTCGAGCTTTCGAACTCTGACCCTTCCAGCTCAAGCAACCCGGTACCTTTAAAAATTTCAGTTAGTTGTGAGCGAACTAATGTTGTTGCCGAACTAGGCAAGCTAAAATTCGACGGAAGAACATGTGTTCGCTCTTTTATACAAAGAATTACGGAGTTTAGTGAAGCTCGTAATATAGAAGGTTCAAAACTGTTTTCTTATGCTTCGGAAATTTTTGTGGAGGAGGCTTTACATTGGTTTAGGAACGTTAAGGAGCGTGTAGGATCCTGGGACGAACTAATCATATTGCTGCGACGAGATTTTGATAAATCCGATTATGATTTTCGTCTATTAACTCAGATTCGGGGTAGACTGCAGGGAGAAACTGAGAGCATTACAGTATTTTTGGCGGTTCTCTCAGGCATGTGTGCACGTCTTGCGAAACCACTTTCTGATCAGGACAAGTTAGATATTGCTGTTCATAATATTAAACCGTGTTATATTAGCACTTTAGCCTCGGCCTCGGAGATCAAAACAATTGATCAATTGCAAACCCTGTGTAGACATTATGAAAATTTTCATTCACGGCTCACTCGTACTAACCCCACCACAACAGCTCAGTTGATAGCACCGGAATTTGCATATAAGCCTAAGTCTTGTTCCAATTCCAATGTTTTTCAAAATAGACAGCGAGATATTAGTACTAACGTTAACGAAAAATATGTGCACAAAATCGATGCAAGGGGGAGTGTATCTGCCAACGCTAATAATAAGCAACCCTACTGCCCCAGGTGTCGCAACCACACACACACCTTGAGAAGTTGCACGAATACGGAAATTTTGTGTTTTAGGTGCGGTAATAAGGGCGTTAAGAAGCCAGAATGTCCTAAGTGCAACACGTCTCTGGTCAAGGAAAAAAACTAGTTAGGCGGAATTGTCGCAATCACAAACCGTTATCACCACATAAACATTTTGATAAAAATGATTGGACCAAATGGCTAGATACAATCCGTTTATTTTTTGGTGGTTACAAGGTTGCGTCAATTCTGCAAACTGTACCTATTAATGATATGAGACCATATGTAGATATAAAAATTAATGAGCTTACAGCTTCAGGCCTTCTGGATTCGGGTTCAGCAGTTACTATTTTAGGTAAAAATGCTCATTTAACCTTAGTCGCTCAGGGGTTCGAATTGTGCTCAAATGATGACTTGTGTGTTGTTGCGGCTGGTGGACAGTCGTTAAAGAGTGTAGGTTACATTGATGTTCCCGTACATTTTGAAAATAAATTTCACACTATAAGAATGCACGTAGTACCAGAAATTCAAACCTCACTTATTTTGGGGATTGATTTCTGGCGCGCATTTCAGATATGTCCGAGATACTTGGGCCGTCTTCACCTATCTTTCGCTCCACTGAGTGAATTGCATGCTACTACACCGAATACTTTTATACAACCTTATGAAAACTTAGATGAGTCTCAGAAAAGACTAGCCAATGATATCATAAGCCAGTTTAAGGATATTTCCTTTGAATCTAGGGGACTTGGTAGGACACGTTGCATTACTCATCGCATCGACACAGGAGATTCTCCCCCTATACGACAGCGTTATTATAGACTTTCTCCTGAAAAGCAGAGGATACTTATCGAACAGGTGGACGAGATGATTCAACTGGATGTAATTGAGCCGTGTGAAAGTGCGTGGCAATCTCCGGTGCTCCTGGTAATGAAGAAAAATGGGCAGCCTCGGTTTTGTTTGGATAGCAGGAAGCTGAACTCTGTTACAAGGCGAGATGCCTATAATTTACCGTATATATCAGAGATCCTAGATAACTTGAGAGATGCGCGTTACCTTAGCAGCATCGATCTATCCAAGGCCTTTTGGCAATTACCTATTGCGAAGGAAGATAGGGATAAGACAGCATTTTACGTTCCAGGTAGAGGAACGTTCCGGTTTAAGACCACTCCCTTCGGATTAACCAATGCCCCTAGCACGCAGCAGCGCCTGGTCGACGGTCTGTTTGGTAATATGGATAACAAAGTGTTCGCATATTTAGATGACATTATTCTTGTATCTAATTCATTTGCTGACCACGTTACCCTCCTGCAACGTGTCCTGAGTAAACTACGTGAAGCTAATCTTACCGTTAACCTAGAAAAGTGTGAATTTTTCAGATCTCAACTAAAATACTTGGGGTATATGGTGGATGCAAGTGGTTTACGCACCGATCCTGATAAAGTTGCGGCTATTCTCAACTATCCGACTCCAACTAGTCGCAAGGAGCTGAAGCGTTTTCTCGGCACGGCTACTTGGTATCGTAGATTCGTCCCAAATTTTAGTACAATCGCAGGCCCGTTAAATAAACTGACTTCTAACAAAAAACCTTCATCACCTTTCCAGTGGACTGATGAAGCAGACCGTGCTTTCAGAAACCTGAAGGATCGTCTGGTATCAGCGCCGGTCCTGTCTTGCCCAAACTATGAATTACCATTTGAAGTGCATACTGATGCCAGTAACTATGGTGTTGGTGCTATGATAACTCAAACTCTTGAGGGTAAAGAGCATCCTATAGCTTATATGAGTCGGTCTCTGACTGGGGCAGAAAAGAATTATAGTATTACGGAACGTGAGACTCTAGCGGTGCTGGTGGCTCTGGAGCATTGGCGTTGTTATCTGGAAAATGGGAAAACTTTTACAGTCTATACAGACCATAGTGCCTTAAAATGGTTTCTCTCCTTAAACAATCCCACAGGTCGGCTTGCTCGTTGGGGTGTTCGGTTGTCATCTTTCAATTTTGAAATAAAACACCGTCGTGGGGTGGATAACATTATTCCGGACGCCTTATCAAGGGCCGTGCCTGTATCTTCTATTTCCACTGCCAATTATGTTACGTCCACTAGTGATGACTGGTATAAGGAAATTTTTAAAGGTTGCAAAAATAATCCTTTGAAGTATCCCAATTTCCAGGTAACAAACGGCGTTCTCTTTCGTCTTAGCAAAAGTAAATGTATTTTAACTAGCGAATTCTCGTGGAAAGAAGTTGTTCCTTTAGAGTTACGTGACAAAATTATTGCGGAGAACCATGATGAACCAACAGCAGGTCACTTAGGTATTTTTAAGACCTATAGACGCATTGCACTCAGATATTACTGGCCAAACATGCATCGTAGTGTAACCAAATATGTTAGTTGCTGTTCCATATGTTTATCTTACAAAGCACAAAATCATGCAACATTGGGCGAAATGGGACGCCCCAAACAGTGTTCTAGGCCTTTCCAGATGATCTCTATCGACTTGATGGGTCCTCTGCCCGTGACTCGGAAGCAGCATAGTTATATTTTAGTAATAACCTGTTGTTTTTCTAAATTCTGTCAAATTTTCCCATTAAAGAAGGCGACTTCCGACATCATAATTAAAATCCTAGAAGAACAAGTTTTTCTGGTGCATGGCGTTCCTCAGACTCTGTTCATGGATAACGGAAGCCAATTTATAAGTAATCAAACTAAGGCCTTCTTCGATAAATATAAGATTCCAAATGTATACCTAACACCTAGATATACACCACAAGTGAACACGGTGGAGCGTTACAATAAAACGATCATAACTTGCTTGTCTACGTTCGTCGACAACGACCATAGGTCTTGGGATATATTCATACCAAAGGTACAGTTTGCCATTAATAACTCGGTTAACGAGGCTACTGGTTTTACACCGTCCTTTTTGGTTTATGGGAGAGAAATGGTGCTTTGTGGTTCTCACTACACGGACACGGATTTAGGGGATGATGTTTTGTTCATGCCGCGTGAGATATACGCAGAAAACCTTGGCTGCTTGGGACCAATCTTTGATCAAGTACAAAAATCGCTATTTCATGCCCATGCTAAAAATACTTCACATTATAATTCACGAAGAAAAGCTTTCGAATTTAATGTAGGAGACATTGTCTTTAAGCGTGCGTATGTATTAAGCGAAAAAGACAAGCACTTCAGTAAGAAGTTGGCCCCAAAGTTCATTAAGTGTAAGGTTATCGAGAAGCTATCCCCGCTGGTTTATGTGCTAGAGGACATGACCGGTAAGAAATTGGGCACGTGGCATATCAAGGACCTAAAAATTATTGGTCATACGAATGGTAAAACGGCAAAATAATTAACCAGCATATTGATACTATGTTCCTTTTCAGGGAGATGTTATTATAATCTCAATTCTTAATATTACAATTTATTTTATATATTAGTTTGGCCAATTGCTCGCAATTTGCATGCGTATTTCATTCCTAGATTATGAAATCCTTTTGAGGGGAAGGCGGGTAATGTAACGGAACGTTACATGTTCTTAACCCTAATAGTCCTAATACAATGACGATAATTCGATTTCATATTATTATTATTATTAATTGTTAATTCGCTTACTACATTCCAAAGAACGCTAAACATTGACCTAAGAAAACAGTTTAAGCCTGTGGTTGACTACGGTTAGATGCAGATCGTATAGTGTAGGTGCGAGCGAGATAGACAAATTGAACGGTTGGTGCGCTTGCATCTTGCTCGCATCGCGCGGCATCGAACACTTCGGGGAGACGCTCTGAGAGCTGCCGAGAGGTCGGTCCACGACACATTGTTTAATTTTTTACCTTGCAGTTATTTCGTATAACCTACGTTGTAAAGAATAGTAGTGTACTCATTTGCAAATATAAATATATTTCACAATAACAAGTGATCCTGTGGTGCATAATATCGCCCAACAGAGTACTCCTACGCAGTATTGAACCCCGTATTAGGGTAAGTTTTGAATAACACACAATCTCTTATAAGAAAGTATTTAACGTTATAATAGTAACAACAATAATTCTACAACTAAATGTAATCGCTTCATATTAGTATGTATGTACCATGTACTTAGTGCCTTGTAGTCTTACCGGAATAAAAAAATACTTTCTTTCTTTCATAGCAATATAAAAAAAAATCATGAAACAATATAGGGATTTGACTGGTTGCGCTACATTTATGTGCCATCGTTAAAGGTCATAGTTTGAAATGCGGATCGGGTTCATGGATTTTTTGTTAGGAAACCTACCTGTACGTATACAGCTATAAAACTGACTGCTATTTCTAATGGAAATACGGGCCAAGATATCACATTCCCACAGGAATGTGTCCCCAGAAAAATAGTATGCTTTTCCCTCCTCTAGGTCTAGTTAAATAATATTTGGCTAAAGTCTAATTATGTGTCCCAAATTTCATCCAAACCTGTAACAGTCGTTGATTGAGTAAGAATCTATCAAACTTACCAACTTTCACATTATTAATTATTTTATTTGGATTCTTCATAAAATTCTCTATCGATTAGTATGTAAATATTCTAAAATTTATTACACACATATTGTTAACATTGCTGGTAATTAAGAGGAAAGTAAAAATTTCGATAAATATGCGTCAAATACGGTAGGTTAAAAAAAACGTATTTAAATTCAAAATATAATATTAAATTTAAAAAAACATAGTTAAATAGTATATTTAAAAAATATAATTGTCACCATACATGTTTCCATACATATTTTTTACACCAAGGCTGTTAGAAATCATGGTGCACCATGACATGCTCTCGCGCATTCATAAAAAATAAACAAGTTTTAAGTGGCCGATAAGCCGAGTACCGTGACGAAATCTACATGAAGCTGCGAGTGAAGCTGCGAACAAAAGCTAGTAGGCAATAAGTATGTCATACAGTCGCGTGTCTTAATCTGCGTGAAGAAAAGCAACGCCATCATGACATAGCTATACTTTTGTGTTCAAAGTACCCCACTGAAAGCCCGGTCGCTCTTTACTGCTCTATGTAACAGTTACAAGTGGATATTATCACGCTACGGAGAAAAGAAGTCGGCGATATGACTTGTAGGTAGTACAAGTTTTATTTTCGAGATCTAGTAATAAATCTAGCAGCTGTACTTTTTTTTACTAGTAGCATAATATTGGTGGACTTTTAGGAATTATTATATATATATAGTGCGAATGTTTAATCAATGTTTTTTTTTAATATTTGGTCCGTCCATTTGACTACACTCCGCCTGATGGAAAGTTAAAGTTCAATCTAGAAATAGAGGCTACCATTATGATGGTCCGTCCATATGGCTGGAGGATCTCCGTTTTGATGGTTCTTCTTCTTCGGTTTAACGGCAACGTTGCTAAAATATAAATATTATTACCACGTACATTAAACACAAAGATGTGGTTATATATTCTGAACTCAAATTTTACGGATTTAACAAATCGATATTCTATTATGTAGGTGTCGAGGCCTATAGCTATAATTAAATAATAAACGACGTCGAAGTCGGGTGAATGAAATATCAATGGAGTACATGCTGTATTTAAACGTGACAATGGTAATAATATATCTAGAGGCAAAGAATCAGCTAAGCCGAAAATTATGTTTATATACTGCTTGAGTACAAAACAAGCTTACCGTGATTCTAAACTACAATGTGTAAACGGACATCAAAATTATCACTTAATATATAAAGTCTAAATTTAATTCAATGCCAAATAGAACGAAGTTTCGAAATACAGATAAAAACATAGTGATATGCGCAACAGAATCGATTAATATCGATAGATTTTAGCGATGAAATAAACATTATCCAGTAACCCAGCGCAAATAAAACACTGAAGTACCTACCTACATCTAATAATATTCTCGCGTGCTGAAGTAAAAGATATCGGATCTCCAATTAAAAGTTACGTTCAATACATTGGTTAATACCCTAAAATTGGAACGGTTGAATCAAATGAACCGTTTGATTCAAAGGAGAGCTGAATTAATACGACTTTAACCTTTGATTTCAATCAATCGGGTTTTGAAGAACGATTGCAAGCAGACTCAGGAATCGTGATCATGTAATAATACTTATGTAATAGAACTTAGGAATAGTTCAACACCTGCCGCTTGTACCTTGAAAAAAGAGATTTGAGATAGATTTTTTATTTAACTGTGATATACGATGAGTGCTGTTTAGATGTATCTAGATATAATATTTCTTAATAACTATTTGAACAAGGAAATTAATTGTGTTGTAGATCTATTCTATTTTTAATGAACCAATAGACCCGAGACGGCGTGCGGTTTTAGTCGGTTCAAGCCCGACATAACCACCCCTGCTGGCCGGCGGTATCCGAAGGGATTTCCGCACGAAAAAAAAGGGTATATAATGTATGTTTTGTTGAATTGTTGACAGAATGATTATAAATTGAAATTCGCTCTGTTTAATATCATACACATATCTCAAAATTTAATGAATAATTTAGCAAGTTAAGTCTTCAATTTCAATTAGATTTTAAAATTTTAATTGAAGTGAAAACTTCTTTGGACTCGTTGAGCAGTTTTTGGGTGAACAAAAATCATGGAACTCGCATCGACATGCTTTCAAAAAATGATGGATGGATGGAGGGTGAAAAGAGGAATGAATGATGACGATTCAAAAAATACACACCTAATTGTTCAAGTTTTCTTCTGTCGGCACTCCTGGAGTGCCACTTTTTTATAATCAATCACACATTTCAAAAACGTAATTTTACTGAACCGGGCCCTGGTTATTGAGATATACCTACTAAATTCATACCTATTTCATAGTCGCTTTACGCACCATCGGCAGAGTTGAAAGGGAACGTATTCTTTTAAAAAGTTTCTGAAAAATGTGGACGTTCTCATTAGTTCCAGTGTCAATTTGTTCCGTGGAACTAGTGAGAATTTCTTTTCTCACTAGTTCTATTGGACAAATTGACACTGGAACTAGTGAGAATAACCCAAATTGGGCAATGGGAAAGAAGGAAAGATAAAGAAAATTTATTCTTAGACGTTTAAGCACATGTTGACAAACAATAAAAAGCTAAATGCATACATAAATACAGTTGATCCGAAAGTGATCAGGATCAGCATTTGCTAGACAGCTATCTAGCAAATGCTTGACCTATAATGATTCACGGATGCAATTCAGATGATTATAAATAGTTTATAATCTTAGTCTGAAAGGTGTCTTAATGTCTATTTTTACATATATTATAAATAACAATTATTTAAATATTAAATTCCCCTACATGATCTGATACATTTTTTTTACATACAAATATGAGCAAATTAAGACTAGAACCAACCGCAAATACAACTTTGTAATATAATAACCAGTCAACAATAACTTAAACTGTTTATGTACAACTACTTATAAATAACTCTAAAGAAAACTAAACCTAAAAGACAGATAAATATTTACATACATGCGTCATAGAATTCCTCCGCATCATCACCGACTGGTAATGCTCCCAGAATCCCGCAAAGACTGGCAGCATTGCCACGTTGAATGGCAATGCTAATTCTTTGTGCAAGATAAAGTCCAGCCTTCTGATCACGTGTAGCGTCGATCAACCGCTTTGCCGAATTTTTGTAGACAAAACGGGCACTTTGACCCCATGACCCCAGCGTCTCAACCCCAAACGGCTCAAAAACATAATCACCTACTAGGTAGAAGTATTTACTACTAAATGTACACAATAATAAATAACATAGTAATAAAACTACCATCACATGCTCTCTACCATGATTTTCCCAATGATTTCTACAGCCGTACACATCATGGACCAGCAACAATGCATCACTTTTGCCTATATAGATGACATTACAAGAAGGCGCGCTATGTCTATCAAAATTCTCCTTTTTTTAGGATGTAAATATTTTAGTTTATTTAATTTTGTTTTTTGTTATATGAACATTACACATTACTAAGCGAGCGATAATCGTGGCTGTGTGTTTATTCGGGGATACAGGCGTGAAGTTATGATATGTTATGTTATATGAGTTATTTGAATTATAATCTCAATTTAAAACTCATTCTAGCTTCATCTAGGAACCGTAAAACCTTTTTTTTTAAACGGAACAGCTTGTCTCGTAGTAGAACTAGAAGTCATTCGTTTTCCCATGAGGCAGTACAAGATTCTTCAAAAACTGTTACATCGATCGTACTTGAACTATTTTGTGTAATAATCGTTTATTCAAAAGTGGTGAGCTTCTTTTCCATTTTAATAAAGAAAAAATATTTTTTTTGTCATTGTCACTTCAAATATCTAAAGTGTATTTGATTCATTGAATTTGCTTAAAAGGAAGGCGTAAGGTCACCCCGTCACCGACGACGGTTGCTAGGATACTACCATAGATTATTATATATATGGATACTACTATAGATGATTTTATAATACGTACTTTATTAGCCAAAACTCTACATGATATTGTCGGAAGTTTACGCGAATGTTACACATTGAAATAATATAAATAAATAAATACTCCGAAAAGTTACAAATCGACGTAAATACATTAATACCTTCGTGCATAAAACCTCCAAAACTATATGGGTTACCGAAAATACACAAGGAAAATGCTCCCCTACGTCCTATTGTAAGCCAGATCGACACACCAACTTACAGACTGGCTCAGCACGTAGCGAAGGTACTCTCACCACTTCGAGGTAATTCAACAGCATATGTTAGAGATTCTTACCATTTTGTTAGTGAAATTAAACACCTACATCTCACTAATAATGAAACAATGGTCAGTTTTGATGTACAGTCATTATTTACATGCATACCTGTACATGACTGTATAGACATAGTTAGGAGAAAGTTAATAGAGAACACCATGCCTGAGGAATATGCAGAAATACTAAATCACTGCTTAACAACTGGCTACCTGTTGTGGGATGATAAGTTCTACATACAAATCGATGGCGTGGCAATGGGCTCCCCAGTATCGCCTGTTGTTGCTGACATATATATGGAGGCCTTCGAGGCGCGAGCTATGCAGACGGCTGCCATTACACCTAGATTTTATAAACGGTATGTAGATGACACCTTCACTATACTACCAACAGATAGTATAAATACATTTTTAACACACCTTAATTCCATTAATAACAACATACAATTCACTATGGAATTAGAGGCAAATAATTCATTAGCTGTCCTAGATGTTCTTGTAATCAGAAACTCTAATAATACTTTGAGCCATACTGTGTATAGGAAAAAGACCCATACTGATAGGTACTTAAACGGTGAATCTCACCACCACCCTAAACAGTTAGCTACCGTGGGAATGTCTTTGTTTCAGAGAGCCCGTGGGATCTGTGACAAGAAACACCTGGACGCTGAGCTACAACATGTCAAACAAGTTCTGTATGACAACAAGCTCAAACAACCGCGCATCAGTCACAGATCCCGAGAAAAGCCAGCCACTGTCGAGCGCCAGCCTGCAGTCCTACCATACATACGAGGGGTCACTGACAAGATTGGCTACATCTTGAAGCGAGCTTCAATTAACACATACTACAAGCCGCCAACGAAGATATGTCAATTTTTACCATCTGTCAAGTGCCAATTGCCTCTACAAGATGCAGGGGTCTATAAAATAGATTGTGACTGTGGGCTCTCTTATATTGGTCAAACCAAACGAAGCATTGGCACTCGCGTCAAAGAACACATAGCTGACATAAAACACCAACGCTCAAAAAAGTCTGCTGTATGTGAACACGTGCAACAGGGGACCAAACATTACTTAAGGTTTGATAAACCACAGATACTCGCCAAAGAAAGTCGATTCCTACCTAGGATGCTCCGCGAAGCTATTGAAATTAAAAAACATCCTAATTTTAATAGAGAAGATGGTTGGAATGTACCACCAGCTTGGGACCCAGTCATTCACTTAATTAATTCCAAGAAAAAACAAAATACAACAAGACTTCATGACACTGTGAGCTCATTCTGCGTAAATAGTAACACCAACAATTCAACATAGTTCGGGTACTTTGAGATAACTTTCACTTCAAACTTTAAGACAACAACCATCTTTAGTCTCCCCGTGACCATGGCTGCTGAAAAGCAACCGAAACGTCGGGTTCAATGTAAAATATAAAATAACATCAAATAAACCGCGATAGAATCCGTTAAAAATAGTTTTATTTCAAAGCCAAAACTCTTTTATTTTATATTAAAGTACGGCCGCTGAGTTATTACCGATTTGACAGATTATTCTTAAATTAATCGATATAACCTTGCACGAGCGACACATTTGCCGAATGATTTAGAATACCTCTTTAATATAAAACTTTATGTCAAAATGTCAGAATCAAGTAATTTTCCAATAAACTCTGTTTCAAAACTTAAAATAGTTTGTAAATAATATGAAAACATTTATTTTTTGTTCTTTGGCGCGCTTGTTCAAAGTTACATCGTGCGTCTAGTTTTCATAGTGATGTGCTTGATAGTATTCGGTCCGAATTCATTGGAATAGATATGATATTTATTTTATTTGGATATTTTTATTTTACTTATTCCTTCGAGCAACTTTTTTTTTTTTTTTTTTTTTACGTGCGGAAATCCCTTCGGATACCCCCCCCGCCGGCCTGCGGGGGTGGTTATGTCGTGTCTCGACTAAAACCGCACGGTGTCCTCCCCAAGTGTCCGTTGCCGGGCACCCCGGGTAAGCCCTCGAAAGGATAACCCCAGGGTTGCCGGCGGACTTTGGCCGCCACCGCGGCCTCGCCTGGTGGGGTCGGGTTTTATCCCGCTTCGGTGAGTTGGCAGGCGTGTGTAGAGGGCACACACGACACGCCTCCGCCACGGCCTGCTTCTGTAAGGACGGCGAGTCGGCCAACTGCCGTCCTCAGGCCCCGATCATGGAGGTCGGTAGTCCCGGGCGTAGATGAGCCTGCGGCGTCCTCGCCGCAGACTGCGAAACTCGGGGGGCAGGGTTCTTTCCCGCTCCCTCTCCGCCGTCTCTTTCGCGCGCATTACCTGCTCGCAGAAAGAGGCGGCGGCGTGCCACTTGCTCCCGTCGGAGACCGCGGCCCTCACCATGGTCTCCAACGAGAGAACGTCCACGCCCAGGACCGCAACGAGATCCCGGCGTTGACTCGCCCACGCAGGGCACTCCACCAACGTGTGGAGCGCCGTGTCTTCGCCAGGATCCTCGCAGTGCTGGCACTGCGGCGTTGTCTCCCGGTGGATGCGCCACAGATACTTACCGAAACACCCGTGTCCGGTAACCATCTGGCACATCCGGTAGGAGAGGTCCCTATGGTCCCTCTCCAACCACTCCTTCATGATCGGTCTCACCGCCGCAATGGTGGATTCCCCCCACCTTGGGTGCTCATGTCGCACCCTCCATGTCTCCATGAGTTCCTGTCGGAGCAGGGACCGCTGAGCCCTGATTTCTCGGGGCTCTGGCCTATGGCCCCGCTCCAGCGCCTCCTTGCGCCACTGGTACAGCAGCGCAAGGGCTCTCGCTTCCAGGTCCCATGGAGGGGTCCCGGCTAGGAGACATGCCGCCTCGACGGAGATCGTGCGATACCCCCTGATGACTCTGACGGCCATCGATTTTAACGGGCTGTTTAATACAGCCACGTTGCGGGCCGCCAGAGTCTCCGCCCATACTGGGGCCCCGTACAGGGCCATGCTTCGCACGATCCCCAGGTATAGTCTCCTAGTGGGGGCGTTGGGTCCCTTGACGTTGGGCATCAGCCGCGATAGCGCGGCCGCAGCCCCCCTCAGTTTCGGGACCAGACTTCGGAGATGAGGTCCGAAGTCCCATCGGCTATCGAGTACGAGCCCAAGGTACTTCATCGTGGGCTCGATGCCGATGCTTACGCCCCCTACGGTTATGCCGGTTCCCGCAGGTGGTCCTCTCCGAGGCCCGTGAAAACACATAGCCTCGGATTTATGGAGAGCCACCTCAAGTCCCAGCCGCCGTATTCGACCCACGACTTGAGCAACCCCTGCCGTGGCCTTCAGTGCCGCGCTTCGATACGTTGCTCCCCGCGCCATAACGAGGGTGTCGTCAGCATAGCACACTATGCTGACACCCTCGAGCAACGTACCGCGCAGCACCCAGTCGTATCCGATGTTCCACAGGAGTGGCCCTAGGACCGACCCCTGCGGAACACCGCACGACACTTCTCGCCGCCCTGGCCCTAGCCAGCTCGGGTAAACTATGGCCCTCTCGGATAGGTATGCCTCGACAATGCGGCGGAGGTAAGGAGGCACTCCGTGATACGCGAGCGCCTCCCTAACGCAGCTCCAGGGTAGGGTGTTGAAGGCGTTGGCGATGTCAAGAGACACCGCCACCACCACCCCACCCCGCGAGACTACTTCCTCCGCCAGGCGCCTAACGCGCATGATCGCTTCCACGGTGGAGCGCCCCCGGCGGAAACCGAACTGGTTGTCCGCCAGATCTGGCCCCACGTTCGTGAGATGCTCGACGAGGCGCTCTGCAATAATCCGCTCAAAGAGCTTGCACACCTCGTCGAGCAACACGATCGGCCGGTAACCGGATGGCTGGTCCGCCGGCCGCCCCGCCTTCCGGATAAGGACCAGTTTCCCCGTCTTCCAAGCCTTTGGAAACTGGCCCCTTTCGAGGCATGCGCTAAAGAGCGCCACCAGTCGAGGCCCTAGTTCCTCCAGGGCCAGGACCCATGCTCGGCCTGGAATGCCGTCGGGTCCGGGGGCAGTGCATTTCCGGGCTTTAAGCCGGAGCACTGCTACCCCCAGTTCACTCTCCCTGACTTCGGGCACATCGCTCTCGCTATTATCAGCGTCAGGCGCCTGAGGCGGAGCCATACGCGGAGGGACATGCTCCTCCGCTCTCGCAGGGAACAAGGAGCCCAGTATCCCCTCCAGCCGCTCCGGCTGGAGGCTCTGGGTCAGTAGGGGCGCCCTTGGGCGGATTTTGCCCCTGACCGCAAGGTAAGGACGCCCCCATGGGTTCTGCTCCAGAGACTCCAGCAGCTCTTCGCGGGCCCGCCGTTTGGCCTGCTTAATGGCTTCCTGGAGGGTCCTCTTGGCCCCCTTGTACGCCTCATACAGCTCCGCCTCTCGGGCTGCCGCATCGTCTGGGCGGCGACGCCTCCGGCGAAACCTGGTGTACTGGCGGCGAGCGGTCACGCACGCTGCTCGCAGCTGTGCGAGCTCCGCTGACCACCAGTACACCTGTTTCTTTGCCGGGCCGGGCTTAACCCTAGGCATCGCCGCATCACAGATATGCGACATGGCTCTCCTGAACCATTCCGCCTCTGCGTCGACATCGGCAGGCCTGGCCAGTGACGGAATCCAGGCCTGCACTATTGATGCCTCCAGGAGAGCCTCCCGATCCAGGCGTCTGAGCGCCCAACGTGGATCCGGGGGATTCGCGATTGTCGGCGGCAGGTTAGTTGGAGGGGAGACGTTGAACCGAATATACTTATGGTCGGAATCCGTCTCCTCCTCCTCCACCACGCGCCAACCCTGGACGCGGCGGGCGAGAGCAGGGGTCGCGAATGCGACATCCACGACCGAACTGAGCCCCCGCCGCTCCCAGGTGGCGACACTCCCCCGGTTGAGGACTTCTAGACCACGGGTGTTGGCCCAGTCCTCCAGTACTCGCCCCTTGTCATTGGTTTCCCGGGAGCCCCAGGCCTGAGACCAGGAGTTGAAGTCTCCCAGGACCAAGACAGGACGAGGACGGCACGCAGCGAGAACAATGTCCAGTTCAGCGAGCCTTAGCTCAAGCTCGTACTGGTCAAGGCTTGGCGAGAAGTAGACGGCCACGACAGCCAAGCCCTCATAGTCCGCCGCGACGCAGCCTCTACACCTTGCAATGAGTGCAAGGCGCGAGGTGTCCGCGGCGGAACCCCCGAAGACGGTCGCTACGCCGTCCAGGTCCACCGGGCTTCCGGGGTGGACCCAGTACGGCTCAGCGACCACGACCACATTGATAGACCACTCCACGATGCTCTGGTACAGAAGATCCTGAGCACCGGTGCAGTGGTTTATGTTCGCCTGCAGGATGCGGATTGGCGTGTCCATTAATGGAGGTCCATCTCCGCATCCCGCCTCGAATGTGGCCGCTCTTGAGCGGCACCCCCGCTACCCGTTGCGGACGAACGGGGCTTTGGCCTCGAGGCGGCGCAGGTTCTGCTGTCCGCCCGGTGCTCCGCCGCTTTGCCCTCCGCTACGCATTTGTAGCAGCGCGGCGGAGTATCACAAGCACTGGCCTTGTGCCCGGGCTGACTGCAGCGGAAGCACCGATCCCCCACGGTGTCTCCCGCTGTGCACTGCACTCCCACGTGCCCCACAGCCAGGCACCTGAAGCACCTGGTCTCGCGGGGCTGCAGGAGTTGCACCCGCGCCTTTAGGAAGCCCCCAACGAGGAGGCTCCGTTCGTCCGCAATTTTTTGCGCCGCTGCGACGGGGCAGTTGACGACTGCTGTGCCGTGACCGGTGGAGCTGAAGCGGATTTCTCCAGCTCTCACCTGATCACGGGGGCAGCCGCCCGCCTCCACGACGGCGGAGATGACTTCCTCCGTCGTGGCCGCGTCATCCAGACCCGAAATGCGCAAACCTGCGCATTTGTTGGGTCTGGTGACGCGGACGGCTTCGGTATCCAGCGACTCCCTCAGCTTGGCCGCTAGGGCGTCGGCTTTGGGGCCGCTGGTGGCGCCGGAGACCTCGAGGAGGCGAGCTCCGGTGCGAGTTGTTTTGCACCGGAGCCCCCCCTCAATCTCGAGTGCCTTGAGGTCCACTGAGGCTTTAACCTGCCTCAGGACCTGGGCGTACCCCACGCCCTTCTCCACACCCTCCGTCGTCACCGTCAGGACGACGGCAGTGGAGCGTGGGGCGCGGAGCCTCTTCGGCGCCTTCGCCGCAGCGGCTTTTGCCGCCTTCTTAGCCGCCTTTTTGGCGGCTTTTTTCGCCTTTTTGGCGGCCCCCGCTACCACCCATTCCTCCCCTCTGGAGGAACGCTCGGGTGCAGCGGGAGCGGCGGTTTTGGCGGGGGCGGGGGTGCCGCGCTTCTTCCCCTTCCCTTGTGGCGTCGGGGCCACTGGGGCGGCAGGGCCGAGCTTACCACTGACAACAGCCGCGAAAGACGCAGTCCGTGTCAGTGGGGGACGGTAAGCCCGGTCCTCTAACACGCCAAGCCGCCTCTCGATGGCCGCCAGGAGCTGCACCACGCTAGGCGCAGGCTCAGGCGGCGGATTGGGCGCCGGCCTAGGCGCTGTTTTTGGCGCCGGCTTAGGTGCCGACTTTGTGGCCGGCTTTGGCGTCGAATTTGGCGCCGACGTAGGCGCCCCCTCTGGCGGCGCAAGAGCCCTCGGGTGGTCCGCCACCTCCTGGGCTCTTGGGGCCTTCTGGGCCTCCGGGGATCCCCTGACCATCTGGGTCAGTTCCCTGACCTCCTCCCGGAGGACCCGCTGTTGCTCCAAGGAGTTGGCCAGCTCAGTTTCCAGGCTTGTGACCCGGGCCCTGAGCTTGACCTCCTCCTCGGAGACGCTCCTACCAAGGAGCTCCTCCAGCGCCGTCCTGGCGACGGCGACGTTTTCCGCCACCGTCTTTTTTTTTCCCGACACATTTTTGGACCCCTTAATGGAGTCCGTAATGCGGGCAAGCGCTGCGAGGAGTTCCCTCGCCGCGGGGACGCCTTGGTCCCTGCCACTGGGTAGTGGAGGGACGTGCACCGGCTGCTTCATCGATCTGGACGCCGCGGTGGCCAATATTTTTTTGGCCGGCCGATCATCCTCGCTCGAGGAGACCGTCCGTTGTCCGGAGCTTCTGCTCCGGTCAAGGGACGGTCCACCCGAGCGAGGCCGCTTACGTCGGAGACCCTCCTCGGTCTCCATACGGCTGGATACTGACTCGTTGTCAGTACCCGCCGTCGACGCCGCAGACGCAATGTCTGCGTCCGTTTCCCCACCTGTCGGTAACGGAGTAGCGGGTCTGGTGAAGACGGCCTTGACAGACCGCGAGTTAGGCCCCCGCCTCACCTCCTCTTCACCCCCAGCTACCTGCGTTACATCGTTTCGGATTCCTTTGTCCGCGCCTTGGTTGTCGTTGTTGTTGGTATCGTCTGGTTTGTTTTTATTTTGGTTAGTATTTTCCATATCTAATCCCACGAGTATGGGGGAAGGGTGGTCCGTCCAGGCGGAGCCCCCTGCACCTGGATAAGCCTATATACTATGGAGGTCGGCTGGTATCCATAGGTTTTGACGACTTCGCTGTCGGGTGTTATAGACTTTTCCTTGTCGTGGGCCGGCCAATAAAGGCAAGCCCTCCGGTCAGTAAGTTCACAGCGTACCCTTCTGGAGCCACCAGTCAGGTCGTTGCTGAACACCTGCCGATTACGGAACGCGAGAGGATGGCTAGTCCTCTCACTCCGGCGGCGGCACAAGTGCCCGTCGGCCCCTGCGACAGCAGTGGGCCAACCCGCCCCTGGATCCTCCAGGACCCTACGGTGGCCTCCACCACTAACAGCATCGCTCATCCTGTCTCCTCTGAAAGCAGAGGAGTACGGAGAGCGATGTGTTCCCGCCACGTTGGGTATTGGCCGACGATCAATGCCAACCTCATGTAGGGGAAGCCATTGACCGCCGCCCAGGGTGTACCGGCCGCTCCGATTCCGTTCCCCCCGGACTGCAGCGGGATCGGAATCGGAGCGACACTCGAGGAGGTTACCCAACATACACCCCTCCTTCGAGCAACTAGACTAAATATAATGCTACCATTTTTTTGCGTCTCTTAATTGCACTGTGTTGCCAGTATCTTATGATTTTTAGGATTTATGTGTGATCCAAAGACAGAAATACTGTTTTCTATGATTTAAAAATAAATACAATTAAAATGATTATGTATAATTTTTAACATTTATAATATATAAAACAACATTTAATAAATATAATTTTCTCCCTCAATTAAGCAATGTTATAGGTGTATTTTTTTAAGTAATTGGCGATACTATTCTGGCAACATCCTTACCACCGCTATTTTAATCTGTTTAGTCGTCTTCCGTACTCTCGTGCGCACAGACTACGTTCTCTTGTGTAACCGTTGTTTTTTAACTCGGCTTTCTCCTGTTTATCGTTGTAAATATTAATGGAAAGATTTGATTTAATAATTAAAAGGAGTGACTTTTTAAGAGAAGCCAGAAAAATCGAGTCTTGGGACAACGTCGTTTTTGTTGACGAAACATGGTTAAATGCGAACCACACTGTGTCACGCTCTTGGACTGACGAAACAAAAGCATCAACCTCAAAGGTTCCAATTGGAAAAGGATCGCGACTGATATTTTGTCACGCCGGTTCTGCTGGAAGTGGTTTCTTTGAAAATGGACTGCTGGCTTTCGCGTCAAAAAGTACTTCCGATTACCACGAGGAGATGGATACAGACACTTTTACGAATTGGTTCGAAAATCAATTATTACCCAGCCTGCCAGAGCCTTCTATCATAATAATGGACAACGCTTCATATCACTCGGAACAAGTGAATAAAGCGCCTACTCAGGCCTACAAGAAAGCTGATCTCCTAGCATGGCTACACCAAAATGGAATTGAAACTACTGCCGAATTGCTAAAGTCTGACTTAGTAAAGTTGGTACGCGAAAATAAATCATCAAGAGTCCGTTATGAAGTAGATGAGATAGCTCTGGCACATGGACATCGGGTACTTCGAATTCCTCCTTATCACTGCCAGTACAATGCCATTGAGCTAATATGGGCACAAATCAAAGGTATTGTTTTTTATCGCATAAGTTATGAATATGAATAATTTGTACTATTATAACATCCAATATTCAGCATATAAGTAAAAAGATACATAACTAAGAAATAAATATCTCATGTCCCTTACATGTAGGTAATTGTGTAACATTTCATTTATTTAATGTAATAAATTAACGTTATTTAATGTTTACATTACAGGTTACGCAGCTCGTAATAATACGACTCCGCCATTCAGTACTAATAAAATGATGGGTCTATTAAAAGATGCTTGCAGCAAAATAACGAAAGAAGATTGGGTCAAGGTCGTCGAAAAGACTCGAAAACTAATAACAGAAGATTATGAACGCGATATAAGAGTGGACACCATTATAGACAATGAAATTGTCATACAACTGACTGATAGCGATGACAGCTCTGGCGAATCTGGTTCAGAGTCTGAATAATTGTTTTAATAAATGATAGGTAGTCATTTATTAAAACATCTTGTACCTACTCTATTCATTAAAATGTGTAACAGTGTTTACAAATTTGTTTTATTTTGATATGTCCTCGACCAATTATCTACGCCCATCAAGGATACTCCACCTAATAAAGAACCTGTGTCTTTAACTATTATTTGTTTTGATTTTATTTAATTACACACTATACTAGAATATTTAAAAACAAACTGTTCCCAAATGATATTAGGGTTACTGGTTCAGTCACTTCACTAGTATTGTCAATTCGTCATGTGTCAAATCGGTAATAACTCAGCGGCCATACTATACTAGCTGATCAGATAAGAAATCCCTGCCCAGATGCTTGCGCGTTGCGTCTTTTTCTCTTATTGTTCGGCTCCTAAGATCTTTGTAGATTATAGAGCTAAGCTTAGATATGTAGGGCAGGGCGAAAACATTGCTCAAACTCGGTGTTCCCAGCGTAAGGTATTATTTTCAATACAAAAGACTATTGCTGTAAAATGCCACGAGGACGGTGCGCGCTAGCCATAGACAATTTATTAAGCCTCAGAGGAATCTATCTTACACTAGCTGTTGCCCGCGGCTCCGCCCGTGTGGAATTCTGGTTCCGTACCCGCTTCGCATGGGAACCTATTTCCGAGATAAAAAGTGTGTCTCTATGTATCTATGTGTTATTCCAGACTATAATCTATCCCTGTGCCAAATTTCATCCAGATCCGTTCAGCCGTTTTTGCGTGAAAGAGTAACAAACATTCATACATCCATATATCCAAACTTTCACATTTATAATATTAGTAGGATTTCATACATGGTTTTTTTTTACGTGCGGAAATCCCTTTGGATACCCCCCCGCCGGCCAGCAAAGGCGGTTATGTCGTGCATCGACTAAAACCGCACGGTGTCCTGCCCAAGTGTCGATTGCCGGACACCCCGGGTAAGCCCTCGAAATGATAACCCCAGGGTTACCAGCGGACCTTGGCCGCCAGCGCGGCCTTGCCTGGTGGGGTCGGGTTTCATCCCGCGTCGGTGAGTAGACAGGGGTGTGTAGGACACACACGGAACGCCTCCGCCACGGCCTGCTTCTGTAAGGACGGCGAGTCGGCCAACTGCCGTCCTCAGGCCCCGATCATGGAGGTCGGTAGTCCCGGGCGTAGGCGAATCTGCGCCGTCCTCATTTCATACATGGTTATGTATTCCTAATATCTTGTGCTCCTTATTGATCGGACACTGGTTTTGTTAGGGACTGTATATACATTTTTAGCATTTTTGGTTTTTATGATATATTGTAAGACGGTTAAATTGGTGGCTCCATTTTAATTATTAGAGGAAATTAATAACCAACCGCTAATCTCCAGAAAGTTATCGAGGTAGACATATTTCGCTAAATTTCAAATTGGATTATATTCTTAAAACGAGTTATGAAACAGCTTGAGACGTAAAATCCAAACTCAAACAAAATCTGATATTTTACCAAGTTTGATCTCTTTCAAGCTTTGACTGATACCCAACTCCTGAGTTTTACCACAAATCTTATAAATTCAATTTGTCTGTCAAGATGTGATGTTCGATTGCGGATAAAAGCGGCATTGAGTAATCCCAGTTATCCCGTTTGTTTAGGACACTATTTCAAATCTCGAGGGATTTAGAAGGCTTACATTGTTGTTTTTGTGTTGAGTATTTTGTCGCGTTTGCAGAAAGTTTTAGGCTGGAAGGTTTAAGCTTATAATTTCGGGTTTTTGTTTTCAAAAATGGTTTTAATCAAAATACTGATTTAACACTCTGAATGTAGAAATAGTTGAAGAATGTCTTAAGGACAAATGTATAGAATTGTCCATAATTGGCTTTTAACCGTAACTTTAATTTGTGTTCATATTTTTAAACTAAATAAACGAATACAATAAAATGTCTATAAAACTAATATGTATTGAAATGAATATGTATAAAATGTATGTAATTAATAATAATATTTGCCATTACATTACGAAAAATACGTAACAAACAACACTCTCATCGTGAACAAAGTACTTGCTCGACTGGCTCGTCGGCACCTGTACATGTTTAGAGTGATTGAAACAGATAAAGGGTCATTACTTATTATATTGCGTCTAAGAATCTTTGTTTACGAGAAATTACGGTATTCCACATTAGGGATACAATTCCAAATTTAGTTACTTTAATCTACTAATCCTGTTTTTTATATCCAAAATAGGTTTCCTTGGGTTACGGGAACGTGATCAGGAACCCACGCTGGCGGAGCCACGGGCAAGAGATATTGACTAAATAAGTTTTCATTAAACCATTCCTTCCCCTTCAGAGTCTAAAAACGTATAAACTCTTCAAGATTTCAAAAATTACCTTTTTACACTAACCACGTACCTATGTTATATAATCTTGTAAATTTATAATTCTTGTAAATTTGTACATAAATCCATTGTTAGTAATGATATCATATTTTACAAGTAAGACCCTAATTTGGGAAACTAAATCCTCGTTTCATTATATAGGATGTTTGAAATTTAAGCCCTTTCAATTGTTTACGCAGATTCTGAGGAAGTATATAATTATATCTTTCACCATTTAATATTTAGGTATTATTATGTAATATAGACATTAATGGGTACATTACAGACGTTTTCGTTTATTATAAAATTTTGATGCTGTATGTGATATGTACGGAAGGTGGGCCGGGATGGCCAGATGAAATTCCGATAAGAAAGGTAACTGGGATAGGCAGGATGTAGAAGGCGGAAAATTACGGAGACATAGGGAGAGGCCCATGTCCTGTAGTAGGTACACTGCAGTAGATTAATTTGATGGATTAGTGATGTGAGAAATACTGTGTGGCATATCCCATGTGAGCCACAGGAAAAAATAAATAACCTTAGTGTTTGTTGTTGGGGTGGATGTGTTACGTACGGTTTATTTCTATGTATAATATGTATATGAATTTACAACAAAATAAAATGTGTCTTAGTATGTTTATCCGCATTAATAGATATCTACCATAGAACCTATGACACAAGCTAGTTAATATAGGCTTAGGTACTTTGGATCTAGATAGCGTAGTGTAGAATGTCCTAGAATAAAAATAAAAATATAATATTTATTTCTGCTCGTGACAGGGACCACGGTGACGGCAGGAGGATGCAATAACCTTTTCAATCAATTGACGCTCTAAAGCCGCGCTGACAAGACTAAAGCCTGCTTGAGCACAGTAGATTTGGCTGTTCCATGGAAGCTATTTATATCGTGCCGACACTGATTACAGCATACTTAGACGACGGCACTCAACTAAAATGAACTTGAAACGCGTTCAACGGTTTATAAATTCTGCTTAGATTAAACTGATTTGATGGCTACTTAGGCAGTATTTTGGTCGCGGCAACACTGTTCGAAGTATATTTAGACGACGGTGTAAGTTTAGACGAGGGAGTAATGTATGATGACGATTCAAAAAATAAACACGCAATTGTTCAAATTTTCACTTTTGTCATCACTCCCCGAGTGCCACTGCTTTAACTGAAATTACTAATATTCTCCCTAACCACTCCAGCTAAGCTAAATTGCTTGTTAATTGGTAGTGTAATGGCCAGGATTTGATCCCGGGACCTCTCGATCCTAAGGCCGACTCCGTAACCACTGAGCTACCGACGCGACGCTTCAATTCAATTTAAATGAACTATCAACCCCTATTTTGTGCTAAAACAAGAAAAGTATTGGCTAATCTCTAATCTGATTGGCATCCTCACACCGTCAGTCCCGGTTGCATCCAAGCCTATACTTTGGAGCCCGGGAATCGCTTTCCGAACTACTGGTTCTCTTGATTTAGCTTATCTTGGCTTTTACAGGTGTGACTTGCCGTCTGACCTCCCAACTCCGAGACGAAAGCCTGCACCAGATCCTCGTCCGTTAAGCAGCAGGTTTACCAGCTAGCAGATGAGGTTTCGGTTTTGGTGCCGCAGAACTTCGTGGGGCACACAATACACCCAAAAAGAGAATAACAATAGTATCATCACTACATATTATAAAACATAGTCCTCCACCGCGTCTGCCAACTGAAAACTGAAAAACTACTGAACTGATTTCGTTGCTGTTTTCACCAATGGAGGAGTGGTTGTCGAGGAAATTTTAGAATATAATTTATCAACTTCTTAAATACATTGGCTAAAATATAAGCCCTGTAGAAGCTTTCAACGAAAACGATGCCTAAACCCTTTGAGATATAAAAAATTATGTGTGTTGGAATTGTGTATCTTATATAGGTTGTAGTTGTGGAATCTTATATAGATTGTGTGGTGTAGCGGGAACGGGATTAGAATTATACGTGGGTGAAGCCGCGGGCAACAGTAAGTTGTTCTGAAAGATTACCAATCAATGTGTATCGTATGTGTTATGTGTATTATATACCTAAAGGTTTGAAAACGGTCCGAGCTGAGAACAGGCTCGCCAATTTGAAAGACACGGGTAAATGAGTACCCATATCAAATTTCATGAGGATCTATTGAGATAGAATAACAAATACAAGGTTATCCCAAAATACTTCGGTATAACGCTAACGTTTTTGACCCTGTGAGAGGATGATGAATAAAGATGGCGAATTGCTAAGAAAATAAAAAAGCTGAAACCTGACTTGACTGGTGATAATTCTACTAATATGATAAATGGGAAAGTTTGTGAAGATGTAAGTATGTTTGTTGCTTATTAATGCTCTAATGGCTGAACGGATCTGTCTGAAATTTGTTGCAAGAATAGATTATAGTCTGGAATAATAAATAGGCTATTTTTTATCTCTGGAATTGGTTGTCTAGGCACCAGAATCAGAATTCCACGCAGACGAAGTCACAGGCAAGCGCAAGTTATGAATAAAGATGGCGAAATAGACAAGAAATAAAAAATCTGAAGTAAAATATGACTGGTGATAACGGTTGTTCTTTTCTTCTTAGGATCCAGGGTCCTTTAAGCGGCGCGTGAAAAAGTATCTGATGAAACCGTCGAGCTGAAGGCCACCATTGCTGTTGGAATCTGTAACAGTGACCCTAATTCTCGATACTTCACCTTTAGCTTATTATCACGCCAGGTGAAGTCGTTTTGACTGCCTTCTAGTGCTGATCTTTTTTCATTACATTATCAATTTGTTAAATTAGGCCTCTTATAGGTCTAAACTTTTTCATAATGTCACCCTTACCTACTCTATAATTGTATTAAGGTAACAGTCTGGTTATCGTGCGGCTTGAATCATTCAGTAATGATTTGTTTTATTCCTTAAAGAAAATAATGAATCAGGTCTGTTAATACTGATCATTTCATTGAATACAGATTCAATAGAATAAGTCGTTATTGATGTCTACGCATATTAATCAGAAGAAATAAATATGTATACGTTGAATACGATATCGTCAAGAAAATATTAATTTATCTTTTCAGAAACAGCGATGTGATTGATATGTATTTGAAAGAAAGAAACAAAGAAAATGCGTTTATAAAGGAGCCGCACATATTTATAAAAAAAAAAATGTGGTTGCAGAAGGTTACCAGAAAAGTAATATTTTCCTGAGAGTTTATAATGACAAATGACACATAATCAAAAAAGTGATCTTTCCTGATCAAGAGTTGTTGTGACAAATGACAGGTAACCAGAAATGTGATCTTTCCCTGACAAATAGTTATTATGACGTACAGAAAAGTGATCTATTCCCAACAAATAATGGTTTTTAGAAATTGAGTTTAACGCGGTCGTGTTGCCACTTCTGCATTATTGGCTACGTTACCTGCTGACAGCGACATGATGGAATTCTATGAAAGAAGTTGTAAAAAATGGAATTAATTTTGGTAAGGGGTTATCCTTTCGAGGGCGCACCCGGGGTGCCCGGCAATGGACGCTTGGGAAGGACATCGTGTGGTTTTAGTCGGTTCGATTCCAACATACCCACCTCATCGCTGGCACCGATGGGGTGAAGCCTGTGGGGGTTTCCACACGTACAAAAAAACCCTTCAATAAGTTAAATTTCTGAAAAGTGTGTTCACGCCGATAGTATTTTGGGTGAGCCAAATCTTAACCAAATCTGAATTATAAGTCCAGTGTCTTAGCTGTTTCGCCAGAGCTGCATGAATTATGTGTTATTATTGAAATGTAATTGATAAATAAGTAATACAATCCCAAAATGAAAATTGTTTTCTTCTGAAATTCACACGAAAACAAATCAACAAATATCTTTACAAAACCTCGTTTCTATCGATAATTTGAGACGAAATTCTATTCAGGTATTCTCAGCACATAACGAAATAGACACCTCAGTGCAAAACGATATCTCTTTGCAGAATTTCATTAGACATGGCCAGCATAAGTAAACTGATACACAACTCACAATCTAAAGACAGCAAAGTCCATTTTCAATTGCTGAAAGTTGAATATATCTGGTCCACGGCTACACGGTTAGCGCTTCCAAACCAGCGCAAATGGAAAATGTAAATAATAAAACTGCTCTGTATAACAATAAAGGTTATTTTTGTTTGTTCTTGTAATAAGCTGTTTACGTTTTCACACAATGTATTGCGAGCACATCAGCAAATAAGATTTATTGAATGCGATGGAGACAAAAGAAATACCAGTTGCTGTTGTACTTATATCATTGCATCGGTACGAATTGAAGTAAATAGCTAGACACTATGACATTCATCCAACTAATGTTATAAAAGCAAAAGTTTGTAAGTATGTGTGGATGTACGAATGTTTGAACGGATCTGGCTGAAATTTGGTATAGAGATAGATTATAATTATACAGAATTACACATAGGTTTTTTTATCCTCGGAATAGGTTTCCATGGGAAGCGGGAACGGGCTCACGGACGGAGTCGCGGGCAACAGCTAGTTTCAAATAAAGACTGGAGTAAAGTCGCCCTCAGAAGTTACTGAACCCTAGCAATTTGCTAGTGTTGGGCAGGTCAGACGGCTGCCGTTCCCGTAATTTACCAGAGCGACTGCCGTCTGCCTCCCAACCCCGAGAGAAAAGCCAGCATCAGAGCCTCGCCCGTTAATCAGCAGGGGTACCGGCTTGCAGGTGAAGTTGGCTTGGGCCTGAAAGATCTTGGTGGAGGCCTTTTTTTTTTCGTGCTGAAATCCTTTCGGATACCCCCCCGCCGGCCAGCGTGGGTAGTTATGTCGGGCTTGAACCGCCTAAACCCGCACGCCGTCTCGGGTCTCAAGACGCCGGGGTGTAAGGTTGCCCATAGAGCATATCCCTCGCACCCCGACTGATCCTGGGCCATCTCCGGTTTCGAGATGGCCCCCTCGGGTTTGGGAACCACGGTGTCCACGGTGAGGGCCTATCCTTTAACTCTACTACTTTACTAGCTGGCCCTCCTCGGCTTCGCCCGTGGCGTATTTCAAACCCCCGTTGCACCCATTTAACCCATACCTATATTGCTCGTAATTTATTTGTATTCTAATAATGTATCTATTGGAATCTGCTGGATTCATTAATACTTATAGTTAGTGCCCCGCTCCCTTGGGTAGTAGCGTGATGAATTATATAGCCTACTAGTAGAAGTCGGTAATCGTTTATTGGTCAAATCTCCAGCTCTACTCAACCAATCAACGCAATGAAACATACTGTAGATTTCAAGTCTGACCCAGAACCTCTTAATTAAAAAAACGCATTAAAATTCATCCAGTAGTTTTTGCGTCCATAGCGAATAAACAGACAAACAGAGAAGAATTTCAAAAAAATAATAATTTTATTGTTCACAATCATTCATTTCATATAACCCAAGTATTTTCTTTTAAATATCTCCGATGTACACAAGCGATTTTCAATTCTATAATAGTATGCTATATACTATATTAGTTATTTATGCAACTGTGTTATAATGAGGGGTATTAAAACATGAATGTGGGTTTATCACACGAAGCGAAGCTGAGTGTGATAATAGTATCACATGAGTGTTTTAATACCTTTTTTTTTTTTTTTTTTTTATCGTGCGGAAATCCCTTCGGATACCCCCCCGCCGGCCAGCGGGGGCGGTTATGTCGGGCTTGCACCGACTAAAACCGCACGCCGTCTCGGGTCTTCAGACGCCGGGGTGCAAGGTTACCCATAGAGCATATCCCTCGCACCCCGGCTGACCCTGGGCCATCTCACCACTAACAGCATCGCTCATCCTGTCTCCTCTGAAAGCAGAGGAGTACGGAGAGCGATGTGTTCCCGCCACGTTGGGTATTGGCCGACGATCAATGCCAACCCTATGAAGGGGTGAAGGGGAAGCCATTGACTGCCGCCCAGGGTGTACCGGCCGCTCCGATTCCGTTCCCCCCGGACTGCAGCGGGATCGGAATCGGAGCGACACTCGAGGAGGTTACCCAACACACACCCCAGTGTTTTAATACCTAATTATACAGTTGCATACAAGACTATCTACACCCATGATAAACTAATAATACATCTTCAGAGAATGATGTACTGCCCTTTGATATTTTCCAATTCATGAAATCTTGGTACGCCTTTTCATATTGTTTTCTAGATTTTTCCGGTAGTAATTTGTTAGAAATGTCCTTTGCTGCATTCGAAATGTCTGGAGGTGTGTTATCAAAACTTAAATCGCTCATTTTCGTAAGTAAACAAAACAATATTTGCAAAAATAATAGCGAAGAAAAATAGCGGGAATTCGAATTCGAACGAATAAGCTTTAATTTTTTTTTTACGGCGCGCCGCCGCTGTTGTAGTGCAATGCAACGCGCGTGAATGACAGTTCTTTTTTTGAAACTCATATGCAGATTCCACGCATCGGGTGGTAAGAATTTGGCTGTCTGATGAGTAACCCTTTGCGCGGAAGACATTGAAAAAGCGAAAGGAGTGTTATTATGAAATTTCATACAACATTATAACACCCGTTCGGATGATATTATGGTTATTAGGACATTGGATGTATTAATGTTGGCAATAAGCTAACTGTTTCAGAATCTTTTATAGAGGATTTAAAGCATGGGTGTAGATAATAGTTATTTATGCAACTGTGGTATAATGAGGGGTATTAAAACATGAATGTGGGTTTATCACACGAAGCGAAGCTGAGTGTGATAATAGTATCACATGAGTGTTTTAATACCTAATTATACAGTTGCATACAAGACTTTATCTACACCCATGATGTGTCCTCTATAAAATAGTAAGTAAACAAAACAATTTGCAAAAATAATAGCGAAGAAAAATAGCGGGAATTCGAATTCGAACGAATAAGCTTTAATTTTTTTTTACGGCGCGCCGCCGCGACTGTGGTGGTGCAATGCAACGCGCGTGAATGACAGTTCTTTTTTTGAAACTCATACAGATTCCACGCATCGGGCGGTAAGAATTTGGCTGTCTGATGAGTAACCCTTTGCGCGGAAGAGATTGAAAAAGGAAAGGAGTGTTATTATGAAATTTCATACAACATTATAACACCCGTTCGGATGATATAATGGTTATTATGACATTGGATGTATTAATGTTGGCAATAAGCTAACTGTTTCAGAATCTTTTATAGAGGATTTATAGCATGGGTGTAGATAAAGATATATAGATGACTCTCAGTAACAATTTGGCTTTCTATTGGTAAAAGAATTTTCAAACGCCTTTGTAACATTGGTATAGAACTATAGATTACTGCGTGTTTCTAAATAAAAGTTTTCCGAACTCTAAGCCCAATTTATCCGTAGAAAAAACGAAGCACAAAAGCAAATAAAATTGATTTTTATTGGCGCCAAAAGCAAGATTACTACTACAGATATATTACTGTCACAATCGATTCATATAAATATAATAAAGACAGATATAAAAGGCCGTACCTCGCTATATTGAATCAATTCCGATTGTGTTTGGTGTCTAGACTAAGAGTTTATTTTGGGATAATTCAAAAATTAGTATTGAATTGCAAATATATACCGCCGAGAGGATAGACCAAGGTGTTACTACACCCACATTTCACCCGCTAATAGTTATTTATGCAACTGTGGTATAATGAGGGGTATTAAAACATGAATGTGGGTTTATTACACGAAGCGAAGCTGAGTGTCATAATAGTATCACATGAGTGTTTTAATACCTTTTTTTTTTTTTTTATCGTGCGGAAATCCCTTCGGATACCCCCCCGCGTGCCAGCGGGGGCGGTTATGTCGGGCTTGAACCGACTAAAACCGCACACCGTCTCGGGTCTACAGACGCCGGGGTGTAAGGTTGCATAGAGCATATCCCTCGCACCCCGACTGATCCTGGGCCATCTCCGGTTTCGAGATGGCCCCCTCAGTGTTTTAATACCTAATTATACAGTTGCATACAAGACTTTATCTACACCCATGATAAACTAATAATACATCTTCAGAGAATGATGTACTGCCCTTTGATATTTTCCAATTCATGAAATCTTGGTACGCCTTTTCATACTGTTTTCTAGATTTTTCCGGAAGTAATTTGTTAGAAATGTCCTTTGCTGCATTCGAAATTTATGGAGGTGTGTTATCAAAACTTGAATCGCTCATTTTCGTAAGTAAACAAAACAATTTGCAAAAATAATAGCGAAGAAAAATAGCGGGAAGGTAGTGCAATGCAACGCGCGTGAATGACAGTTCTTTTTTTGAAACTCATACAGATTCCACGCATCGAGCGGTAAGAATTTGGCTGTCTGATGAGTAACCCTTTGCGCGGAAGATATTGAAAAAGCGAAAGGAGTGTTATTATGAAATTTCATACAACATTATAACACCCGTTCGGATGATATTATGGTTATTAGGACATTGGATGTATTAATGTTGGCAATAAGCTAACTGTTTCAGAATCTTTTATAGAGGATTTAAAGCATGGGTGTAGATAAACATTTTTAATTCTCTCATTGTCATCCTCATATTGATTTTCCAGTTGCGTCCAAAGTTTGCACTTGGGACCCGGGGCTCATAATTTTTGATTGGTATCTTCTGGGCTTCACCCTAGCTTCTTACCATCCATCGGGTGCAGTCAATTTACGGACTGATAAAAAAAACTATCTTTAAACTCTCTGAGGGAGTATAACCCTATCGCTTAGTCGCTTTGTACCTATTGGAAGATTCTGAATGGGCCTTGTATTCTATTTCGCTGGGGATGCACAAATTAATAAGCAATTTATGAAATTGAGTTTGGTTAGAGACATTGTGGCGTGCAATTGAAATGGCAATGGCTTTTAAATCAAGTCAGTTTTCCGATTCGTTCTCACTAATCGAATGTCAATCATAGTGTCAAGTTTGACACTTGACGGAAATGTAAATGCTTAGCTTCAATCCCCTTCGCAGAGATTGGCAGATGTGATTGAATTTGTATGCTGCTTCAATATTTTTCGATGTAATAAAAATTAATTTAATATTTTTCAATATAATCAAATTTCATTCATTATAATCAAATTTAAATCAATATATTTTAATATAATCAAATTTTATTCCACATATTTCAATACAACCAAATTTTATTCAATATATTTCAATACAATCAAATTGTATTCAATATTATTCAATGTATTTATGGTTTGTATATCGTAAAAATATATTTCTTCGTCAGAACTGAGCTCAAAAGTATTTTTATATTTCCTATCAAATCGTACTTATATTATGAATGTCAAAGTTATATATTTATATGCTATACCAACTATAATCTATCACTGTGCAAAATTTCATCCAAATAACTGTACACTTTGTTTTCAGCTGTACAGTGTGTACAGTCAGTTTGTACAGTTATTTGGATGAATTTATAATATTAGAAGGAAACTGTTGCTCGCGGTTCCGCCAATCCGCCTACCTGATATACCTACTGTTCCTTTGGGTCCTGAGAGTCACGGGAACGGGATCGGTATTTTGCGGGGTTCAACCACCCCCAACCGCTAGTATATCATAAATAACTTGCCAAAAAATATGTCATTTGTAATTCTAGGCTACATAATTTGGTTCACAAATATAACTTTATATTGGTGCCAATTCTGTTGTTTCAAAATTCTCTAAATTAGACTAAAATCACTAAGCTTTGGATGGAACCATGATCGGTGCTGAGCTGATGATTTTCTTCTACATTCTAGCGTAGTCCCTGTTGTCTCGAAAGCTTCTCTATTCATTCTTAACGTTTTTATTACGGATATTGATTGTTACAGGAGATAGTGCTCTTTGAAGGAATACGAAAGGAAAGCCTGAGTCAGAGTTTCGTCCGTTGTTTGGCAAGTGTACCGGCTGGCAGGCGAGGTTCAGGGGCCCGTACATCCTACGATGCTGGGACAATGATGATGACGTTAAAACATTCACATTTATTGCTATCTCAATAAAGTCTAATTTTAATCGGATTCCAACAACAATGAAGCTTCGAAATTTAAATAAAACGATTTTAGAGATAGTTTAGTTTAGTGAGATGCGCAACAGAATCGGTACCATTGTGTACTCGTACTAAGCTAATACAATATGATGGAACGGTTTTGTTGGCCTCTGTTTTGTGAAGCGGTGTACAGACAGAATAATAAATATAAATGTTGTAGTTATAACGCGAATTAGGTAGCGTTACAAAATGGCTGTTTTTATCTTCGTTCTCTTCCGTTATGCCACCTCTAATTGGATACGTCACGTTTTCGCAAACGTAAGGATTAAGTAAAGACACCTGCTCCTAGATACAATCAACGACAAAAGTAGCTTAACAAATTCTAATTTATTAATCAACTCAACTCTTAAAAACCTAACATAAAATACTAACAAAAGTATGAAATATATTAACTTTGTCTTTGAGGGATCCTACTAACACAACATCAAATACTAAAACAAATAGGTTTGTTAATATTATGTACAGTGCCTAGTAAATTTGCCGTTGACTCTACCATGGCAAATTTCCAATATGTAGATTGAACGCTACGTATTAAAGGTATTTTTGTAGCACTTTTGTAAACAATTTGTAGAACGTAGCATCGCAAAGCGTAGCGCATCTTACCGAAGACATGGTCTCAGAGCTATTGTGAACGAATCGAATTTTTTTTCGTAGCAACTGTAGACAACCCGTATCGAAACATGTTGCAAGCGTCTATAGGCTACGGCGACCTCTTACTATCAGGTGGAGCCGTATGTTTGTTTGCCACTTTAACCAACTCTGAAGGGAAACTGCGTTGTAATCTAAATATTTACTAAAATATTTGCTTATATACTTACGGTCAACGACAGAAGTCGATTAACAAATTCTAATCTGACCACCTTTGCTCTTAACCCTTTCATAAAACAATGAATAAAACATGAGAAAAACATAAATAAAACATGCATAAAGCATGAATAATATTAACTTTGTCCTCTGGGGATTATCAAACTACTTAAACATCCACTATTGGATTATGTAATCCTACGAAAAAAAGCTTTGTAAATATTTTATAGTTAACCTAGTTTTGTCGTTAACTGTACCTATAACTTACCTTTAATATGTTTATATGATGGTACCTATGTGTGTGTAAATAAATGACATGTAGGGGCCGCGAGGGTGTGTGCTCGCGCCTTTGAAATAGTACTTTGCTGCGGGTAGTTGCCGTCAGTTGGTTGACAGTTACGAACCGACGTGACTACACGTACGTTTGCGTCGTCGGAAGCGACTAAAAATCATCTTCTAGTTATACTAGTCATACACAAATAATGTGTATTTCCTGGATTCAGCGCCATCCATCGCCTGCGACAACTGTCTAGTGGGAACACTACGTAAATAGATTAAAAACAACACATCGCGGCGTGGATTTGAAGTAGCACACCTACGAATATATAACTATATATTTAGCATTAAAATTTTCACAACTCCAAGAGCATAATATATAAATGCAGTTTTACCGTGAGTGGTACCCCTTCCCCCCGGATCCTCGGCCGGGGCGGGATAGATGCATTCTTTCGATGATTTTGTAAGAATGCCCACTAATGTATAGGTATAGATTTTTATTATACATGTTTCAACCTGAGTTTTAATATAAATTTAAACATTTCTTTTGTTTACATGTACACACATACATACATACACTCATACATGACGAACTTCCTCTACTGTCATCAACCTTTCATGCACCAGCTTTGAGTGCTTTTGATCTCCCCTATTTCAATACATCATAAATTTGAACGACATGTGTTCTCTGAGGTAGACCCACGGAGTATATAGAAAGGTCGACCCCGCCTTGTCTGCTCACCTACACGTGCCTTACATAAAAATTTTTTAGCCGATTTTAGAGGCTATAAGGGAGGCTCCCTTATAGCCTCTATCTTACCTGATGGTAAGTGATGGTGTGGTCGACGATGGAGCACGCTTGCCTAGAAGCAAGCTTCTTTCGTTTCTGAACATTTATTTATGTAAACATAATCGTGATAATCACACATGTGTTTATTCACGTTTGTGAAAACCGTAACTTTTTATTAAAATTAATGTGTGTAATAGCCCACATTATTTATAATTTGTGCTCCTATTATCGTTTTCATGTGTTTAGTATGATACATCGTGAAGAAAACAAACAGATATATATGTGGATATTATTGCGAGTTATAGGTACATAAATAAAGTTATATATTACACCGCAAGAATTATGGGAAATTTGTTTGTTTGGCCTAAGATTTGTTTTCATAAGAGTCTAGAATTTATTTTGTGTTTTGAAGTAGAACTTGAAAAATAACCAGAATCATTTGGGAGGCTTACTTGGGGACATGCATGGAATATATGGGTGTTTAGGGCTTCACGTAGACCGTCGATGTCAAACCTACCTAACCTCCAAGCCGTTACCCCTGCTGATTGACAGACGAGGCCCTCGTCAAGGATCCTCTCGGGGTTGGCGTTTCAAAATAATCAAATTAAGAAAGAATAAGATAGCGAACCTTTAGCTGCAAAGTGTAATTGGAAGCAACTGGGATTGGTGCTCGGATGAGAAAGAATCTATCTTTGTGCTAAATTCCATCCAGATGCGTTTAGCCATGCAGTCGTGATTGAGTAACAAACATCTGTCGCATTTGATGATCATCATCCTTATCATCTCAGCGTTAAGGTCCCAGTTGCACCCGAGGTTTACACCCCGGAGTCCAGGGTCTGGTTTCCAGCTTTTACTAATTCACTTCGTGTGGTCTAAGGCAATGGATGCCATGGGGCAGTGCGACCAAAATAATATTAACATTTCACGATAAACAATATGGCTGCCATCGTCTTCGAGAATCATTTATTTATGGCTTTCACCCTGATAGAATTATATTCAAGGTTATTTATTTATCGGCCGAAGATTCGGCAAATCAATAAAAACTTTCTTCGTAGCTGGGTGATAGAATCAGTTTGAGTGTTCTGGTACCAAACTACTTCAGGAGGACTATGTTTCTAGAGTAGTCATTCGGCCGAAAATAAACCTTACTATTGGTTTCTCAAGTCTTATTTTTCATAAATGATTTGATTTGTTATATCATTATTTGTTATGATAGGTACAGTTATTACATATATATATATATATTATGTTGCTAGTCCGCTAATAATTCACTATATTTGATTTGTAAAGGAAACTGGCGTTCGTGTTTAATAAAGTAAATACTAATAATTTTTGAAGTGAAAACTTCTTAATGCGCGTTGAGCATTTTTTTTGGTGATGAGAAGTGGAATGGAACTCGCGTTTTAATTAATTTAATCGTCACCGGGACGCCTACATCACGCGAGTAGCTTTTATGACGCCATATTCGTTTTTTTTTATAACAACGCCATCTTTGTTGTAGCTGTATTTATGGTGGGAGGGAGGGATTGAAGGTTGGCGTTAGTGAGGGAGGGAGGGAACTTAGGAGGGTGAAAGGTAGGGACTTGAACAGATACACACGTAATTGTTCAAGTTTTCACTTCCGTCGGTACTCCCGGAGTGCCAGTTTTTTTTTTTTTAAGTAGTTAGGTACTTTTCTCACGTCGGGATGCGAGGGATATGCTCTATGGGCAACCTTACACCCCGGCGTCTGAAGACCCGAGACGACGTGCAGTTTTAGTCGGTTCAAGCCCGAAATAACTACCCCCGCTGGCCAGGGCGGTATCCGAAGGGGTTTCCGCACGAAAAAAAAAGAAAAAAGATAAGGTACTCTTCTCACGTAACCGAAATTACTAGTATTCTCGCTAACCCCTCCAGCTAAGTCAAATGGCTTGTGTTAGGAGTGGGTTCCCGTCGGTGGTATAATGGCCAGGATTCGAAGCCGGGATCTCTCTATCATAAGGAGCCTCTCGTACCGGCTGGCGCAGGTGATTTCTTGGGAGGGGTGCTCCGGGGACCACCTGTGTCGGATCAGGAAGCAGCCAACGTCTGAATGCCTTCACTGTGATGCAAGTGAGGACTTGGGCCTGCACAAGCTGGCGGAGTGGGTGCCGAGGCAAGATCTCGTGGCAGCCCCCGTAGTGGGAGTCCACTCGCTCGGCGTCTTGGTCACGGTGATGGTGCGGACCGCGAGCGCGTGGGTTCGGCAGAGGCTCAGGTCCCTCCCAATCTGAAGGGCCCGCGAGGCACAGAGGCGCAGGCGTTGGAGGTCGCTCAACGACGGTGTGCGGTTTTAGTCGGTTCGAGTCCGACTTAACCGCATGGAAAAAAAGGGTTCAATTGTCCGAATTGGCACTTTTTAATTCTAATATATTATCTGACAATTTGCACTCCATCAAAATATTAAAGCTATTTTGTACTATGCTAACTGTACCAAATAGCTTTAATATTATGATGACGTCCGAATTGTCAGTAAAAATATATTAAAATGAAAAATGTACAATTCGGGCAAGTGTTACTAGAAATTTATGTCCCTAACGTCGACTAGCCGTTTTTTTAGTTAGTGAATAACTGGATCCAAAGCTGGTGATAGAAACCGATAAAGATAATTTAATTTCAATTTGCGTAAGCTTTCGTCATTATGTTGTTTTGAAATGAGTTTTAATCATAGTCGTAACTCGTAACGTGAGAACCCGGTGGAATTCAATTGGTTAACATAGAAGAAAGAACTGGCGTAAAACAACTAAGTATTTCTGTTGGCTAAATTAGAGTATAAATGGGGCCCTGCAATATTTTCGGGCCCAAGCCAACCTTACCTACAAGCCGATACACCTACTGATTAACGGACGAGGGTCTGGCGCATGCTTTCCTCTCGGTTCTGAGAGATCAAACGGCAGTCACAGGCTTTGCTTCCCCTCGTTCGCCCACCGCGGTGGACGTGCGGGGGACGGAGTAGCGCACGCCGCTGATCAAGTGACTGGTTGCATATTATTATAGTGAATGTTTAAGTTAGGTTTGTAGACCCGAGACGGCATGCGGTTTTAAACGGTTCAAGCCCGACATAACCGCCCCCGCAGACCGGCGGGATTTCCGCACGAAAAAAAAAGGTACCAATTAATTATGTAGTGAAGTAAATAAAACTAATCCTGTTAATATACTTTTGTAGGTGTTACACCTGGTAAAGTAATCTTACTTTTATGTTTAACGTAAGAATACTTTTGTACTATATATTTTAGTGTTATGTAAAAAAATGAAATAAAGACTTTGAAAATGAAAAATGATGATTTCCGTATAGGCCAAGATAAGCTAAATCAAGTTAAGAACTAGGAGAATTAACTTTGATTTAAAACAAACGCGTGTGTTTACGTTACGGTTAATCAATCCGAATAAGACACCATTAGCAGTTGGTCTTATCGTGTTTATGGAACCCTAAAACGATTATAATATCTTTTAATCCACGAAGAAATTCAGGTTCTACAATTATGATTAGTGCAGAAAAGCGAACATTTTTACGCATGACAAGAATATTCATACCACGGTTAAAAATCGTCGATATCTTCAATTTCCAGAGAATTTGCGACTTGAACGACCCTCTTGTACATTTCAATTTATTGCCACTTAAAAAGACGAGAATGCTTTGAAGTAGAATTTTAATAAGTTTTTGTCCTTTTGTGGGGTAGGTAGGAGTAGGATGAGCCCTTTTTTCTCTAAGAGCGATTTCTCGGAAGCAATTATAGTATTCATCTGTTAGTATCCCTACCGGTGGGGATATCTCAGTAGGAATATATGGAACAGCCCATAATAATGATTACGTAAGTACCGTTTCTAAATAATTATGCTACGGGCCGTTACTTGATCTATTCAGTGTTTTGCTCATTGAGAACAGTGTAGGCCATTTAGCCTAAAACTAATGATTAAACTAAATTATATAATTTTTTCTTATTTGACTTAATTAATTACTTCAATCAATATGTATACTTACAGGAATAACGTGTTCCCGGAGATCTATACTAATGCTATAAAGACAGGGGCTCAATTTTGTGAATTTGCTTATAATATAATATCCGTGAGACTTTTTTTTCGACGTATTCTTATGAAACCTATCTAGATCGATTTATCGCCCCGAAGGTGGCTGTACGTATGCTAAATTTCATGAAATTCGTTAGAGCCATTTCCGATACAAGAATTGCTCGTTTAAAGGTAGTAGATTAATTAAACTTCGGACCGCACTTATTGACAAAATTCTTTCTCCGTTTGAAAGGTACATTATCCTTTAGAATAATTATGATGTGTAAATTACGACGGCTTGAGTTAAAAAATAATCATATAAACCAAAGCCAATCGAGGGCGGGTTGCTAGTGTAGAATAAAATGACTTATGTATCCCAGCAATAGTTTTCTGTAGGTCTGTGGGCGGGTGAAGCTGCGGCCAACAGCTAGTTTTAGATAAAGGCTCAAAGTCGTTAATTAAAGGAAGATCAAAGACGCTCTAAACATCTGTGTGAAAATTTACACAGATATTTAAAGAGCCTTTTATTTCTCGGTGTATAAAAATGGAAAATCGAATAAGGGTTCAAAAGAAGGTATAATTCTGTTGTATCAAATAAAGTGACCTTATTCGCCGTTTTATTCCAACTTAAACGATATAAAAGCGATCCATTAACATTAATTTGAAATGTAACAATGAGAATAATCTCTTCGATTTTTCAATTATACCTCAACATCATCATAGTGCTTTTCCAGTTGCGTCCAAAGTTTCCATTTTGGAGCCCGAGGTCGACTTTTCTGGGAGCGACTCCCGTCCGGAGCCCCCCGAGAGGAAAGCCTGCACCAGAGCCTAGTCCATTATTTAGCAGGTGCACCGAATAGCAGGTGAGGTATACTCGAACCCTTAAGGTGTTGGAAGGGCCATGCATACCCGTTATCGTTGAAAAATTGTAGGTCGTTGTTGGTCGAGTGTCAATTCATGGTCTCATCTAAAGCTTGCACCTTCGAGACCGGAATCGGCTCTCGTAATCCTACTGCTTTCCATTTTCCATCATTGATTTCCTTTACTTTTAACAACGCTGTAAAAACCGAAGCAGGCCAATTTTCCGCCCGACTGTAAGTAAATTCTCCGAACATTGTATGTAAGTAAATAACTCTAATACTACAACAAATACAAAGTCACCAGTACGTTGATATGCTGCCATTATCGACATGGAGACAATTCTATAACAACAATTTCCTCTCTAAACCGCGTTCATTGCACTACCGGTGCTATGAGCTTTTGTAACTTTTGTTATTCAAAGTGCACCCACTTACATGCGGTTATATTTTTATAGCCTCAATTTTCCTGAACTGACGATATGATCCGTTTTTATATCGTCTAAAGCTAGGCTTGATTGGCATCTATTTGCCTGCGGTACTCGAAAAGTTAAGGAATCGTTTGATTAAAGCTTTCACTGAAACTTTAACGACTATAAAAGCTACAACACTTTCAAGATTTTCAAAATCTCGCCGATATTAATCGATTTACCGAAGATGTACTGAACCGGTTGAGGGGCACTGGAGCTCATTCGATTTCATTTTTGAAAATACACTTTTGTTGCACGACCTCAATTTACCTTTTTAATCGTGAAAAATCATTTATGATACTTTTTGAGAACCCGCGCTGACCAAAGATTTTTCTCCAAACTCGATTACCTACTTATTTGTTATGTCAAAACCTAAAGAATAAATACCTATATCTATCGAACAAAATTGTGTTGGTGATGACCGTTAGAACGGGTGGACCGATTTTCATGATCTTTGAATTTTTTTGATTTGTCTCCACTGTATACTGTTGCGTTTTTTTTTTTTTGCGGAAATCCCCCCGGTTACCCCACCGGCCAGTGAGGGTAATTATTTCGAACTCGAACCGATCGTTACTGTGCATAGGCATCATATTTTAAATTATCTTAATTGCTAGTATAGACTAGCAATTAACATAATTTAAAATATGAGACGGAATAAATTCAGCTGATAAGGTAACCAACATAACTTGATTCTAAGGCGGGACGAAGTTTACCGAGTCAGTTAGTTTTTTTATACAAAGCTTCATCGATCAGGTTAATAGGAATCCCTGCTTTAATTACAGAAATGACCGTAATACCACGACAAAAACCATTGAAAATTGAGCATTTGAGCTTTTGTTTTCTTCTTCAACCCAGCGCCAATCCCAGTTATATTCAAAAGCTAGTGCTTTAGATCTTGGAATCCACTCTTCTGCAACTCAATTTATTAGTTTGCTTTACTTTTATGGGAGCGACATTTGACTATGCCCACGTGGGTGTTTATTATCGTGACTTTTAGTCATATCTCTGGTTCTACTCAACCAATTGCAATCGAATATACGACAGATTTTAAGCCTGACCAAGAGCTTTTTGATAAAAGAAACCGCATCAAAATCCGTTCGGTAGTTTTTGCGTCCTTTGCATACAAACAGATAAATAGACAAATCGAGTTCAGATTCGTTCATTTAACATTACCCAAGTATTTTTTTTTTAAATTTCTCCAATGTGCAGACACAAATAATTTACAATTTTATAATAGTATAGACGTGTCACATTGTATGAAAAAATTAAGAAAAGTCCAAGCTAATAAAATATTATTGGTGTAATTCACACGTTACCCTAAGTGCGACGCCATCTGGTCGTGATGTTGCCAGTTGGGAAAATTTCTACAAAGTTCTTGGCAATTTGTCAGATAAGGTTCCGTACTTGTTTCTTATTTGCTTATGAAACTCATTGAATAATAATAAAAGTGTATGCAGGGGCTGTGCTGATTTCAAAAGCTTGTATCCCACCAGTTATTTCTCTGTTTTCTTTTTAAGCTTAGTGACCCTGAGATTCGCCAAGACAAAACAAATGAGCCCAAACTCGATTAGTTTGTCTTGTTTAGTTTAGGAGTTCTTTTGGCCGCCTTCCTAATCCATCTTTAGACCTTGACTACCATGTGACACCAGCAGGCCTAACATGGGCGCGGGACAAATATCTCTCTCCACCGCTTATGTCAAATTGACAGCGGACAAAGGTATTTCTCCCCGGTAGCTAGCATGGCGTCAAAGGAGATAACTTATATCCCTCGCTGTGACGTAGACAAGGGACTATTTCTCCACTTGCTTAGCACGGCGGCCGTAAAGTGGAGATAATTTGTCTCTTTTTGACAGATGATAGAGAGATATATTAGTCTCCGAACTATTGAGGTGGGGACAAGAGTTGATAAATAAATAAATAAATAAAGATTATACAATTAAAAATGTCTCGCGGCTATTTCCTTCTAAGTGAGCTACAAATACAACAAACGCAACAACGAAAAATTCAGCGGCGTATGCTGCGGGATCAAATATACGTGTTCGAATTGCCAGAGAGGGAATTCATACAAAATTATAGGATTTCTAACGATATGGCCCTATATTTATGCAATACATTGAATAACGCATTACGGCCCTTAAATGAATCAGATGGCTTGCCAGTACATTATAAGGTAAATAATGTTGCATTTCATAATCGCATGTGAATGTGTATAATACCTAGCTATTCTATAAAACTCTTATTTGAGCTGCTGTGCTCCTAATCCTAAAAAATGTATTCTTTGTAACAAATTGTTTAGAGCGAATTCACAGTATTCACACATTTATTCACAATAACAGTATACTTACAACTTTTTTTTTTCACTCATTATGTACCGGGTCAATAAATAAACATGTCAAAAAGATTATTAATAAAAAAATCAAATAACCCGACTGCCCTAAAAAGACCGAAACAAGTTTGATTGCAGGCGGGACCCATTATTTTTCTTTCGGGTTAAGAAAAGAACCCAGATGGTTCTTTTTGACATGTTTATTTATTGACATTGATTGTTTATTTTCGGTACATATTCCCTTTTAAAGTTCTTCATTTTGATACCCTACTCGATAAGTTTGAGTGAATATATTTTTTGAATAACACATTTTAGCACCAAAAATCCACCATTTCGTTTTTTTATTATTTTGATATACTCAGTGTCACTCTCACAATAAATACGAATTTAACGACACCTCTCAAGCTAAAATCAGGCTGCAGAGCGTGCCAAACAATTATACATACATACATACTCTCGAAAAACATAACCCTCCTTCTGGCGCAGTCGGGTAAAAAAAACTTTATATGACAGATTGTTTTTCTTTTTCATCAATATGGCTCACTCTTTGAGTATATGCCACAGTCAATAATAATATTCTGCAGCATAATACTGATAATTTTAAGAGTCACTATTGCGCTTATAAAATATGCACGTTTCTAGGTTTTGTCAATTTTGTCGAATATTACTTTGCAAAACCAGTAATATACGGTAAACATAGATTTGGTATTGAAAAATATTTTTTCGTATATTGGTAGCATTGAGTGGAGAAACGTTGTCCCCGGTGACAAACTAGTCTCTCCTCGACGCCGTGGTAGCTAAAGGGACAAAAACGGAGGGAGAGACAAATTTTTCTCCACTCCCCTGTGACTTTTTGTCCTCATGCCATGCTAGCCCTGCAGGGAGTGTACTAAGACAAATCGAATGAGCCCAAAACTCAATAGGTTCATCTTGTTTAATTTAGGAGTTCCTGTGTCCACCTTCCTACTCCGCTATCAGACCAGCTCCATGGTACTGTAGTGTTCGGACCTCGTTGTGTCAGAGTTTAAATAAAACTATTGTACCTTTTAAATAATTTAAGTTAGGAACGTTATAAAACAATCGCGGCCTGGACATTCGGGATCTGAACGGGCCTAGTGGAGCCGTTCCGATTGAAGCTGAGAAAAGTATCCTGGGAAGAACCCCGCTTTAAGCCCTATCCTTGGGCCGAGTCCGCGTTATACGTCCCCGTCCGCTATTTAAAGTTTAAACAACCGCGTAAATCCCTAATAATATAAGTAGGAAGTGCGAGTGGTTAATAAATAAATAATATCTTTTCCTCTTAAAGTGTTATAATTTCGACACTTCATACACGCGTGGTACCCAATCCCCCGGTACCACAGTACAATGTTAATGCATTATCATGCAAACTAAATGTGTGTGCAGAATCTCAGCTCAATCGGATGCCAACAAAGGTCAAAAAATAGTTTACTAATTTGACGGACAACTTACATACGAACAGTGCAAGTTAAATAAAAGCTCGTAAAAAGAATCTAAGTCCACGCGGACGAAGTCGTGGGCATAACTAGTTATTATTAACAACTCACGAAATTATGGGCTTTCATTTAGCACTGAAATTTCTATTAGCATTGAAGATTAAATAAAAAGAGAATAATGCATCTGAAACTGTTTAACAAATATCAATGTACCTACTACCCAAAAAAATGATTATATTCTCATCAATACTACGTAGGTTTCTTTGGAACATCAAGGATTCTGCAGACAACATTCGCCTTGATGGATTTTGATAAATGACGTGTCATTGGAAAATACCGAAATCATTTATCATTTATATCTTAATCTCGAGATGGCTTCGATATATCAAGAAGCATTGAGTGATTTTACAAAATAAAATATATCTTTGAACGTAGAAGATTCACTCTATAAATACCTACCTAACTCTTTTTAAATTACCGTTGCACAACGGGGAGTGTTATAAGTGTTATGTACATGGTTTATGAGACAATAAAAAATATATTAATATTATTATAAGTTTAACTTGCTTATCTGGATATATTTGAATCTATCTGTGGCATCATAGCTCTCAATTGGTAGGGCCGATTTGAATGCAGTTTTTTTTTTCATTGAAAGCTGACGTGATTGAACTGAACAACACATTTATTTTTTATTTATTTTAGCTGGAACATCATCAGTTGTTTCGTGGTTGACGAAGGGATCTCACTAACTTTTAACTTTCGTAATTTTGTGATGTCATCAGTGCCAGTCGACGTGTTGAATTACAATTTACGATTGCTCAGACTGCGGCTCCGCAATCATGAGCTTCGAAAATTCGCATTTAGCAGTGTTCCGTAGCACCGATTCTGTGCCCATAGTGTTAAGTCGCGCATCAACGAATTTTATTGAGACTTTGCATGTATAATATTTGTAATATGTATAGTACCGAAGTAGCTCGACTGGATTTCGCTAAATGGCGCTTGATGTGGCATGGCACTATGAATTGTTTTCTATAAAATAGGATTAACAACTGTATTATAATATTGTTCCATATTTATATGAATACTGATTGTTTTCTTTTTTGTTTCAGATTATCAATGGAAATAATACTAGAAAAGAATATACGTAAAATTATATAACAATAATTATTACTAAATACTGACAATAAGCCAGGCCAAATCACTTAGTTATTTAAAAAAATTATATTTTCATATTAAAAAACATACCTATATATTTAATTATCAAATACAAAAAAGGGACGGGAAATTTATTTATAAAACACAATAACCAAATTTTCATTAAATATTTGCAATTATATTGACTTAGTGAAGTTTATTTTTATAAAAATGAGTATCGATTCTAATTTGTCTGCCAAACGGTTTAACTTAGAGAGAGCCACAAATTTTATGAGGCAATTCAGAGACCCGGATTCAAGAGAGTTGAAGAAACTGTCTGCCAACCAGTTCATGGAAGTTTGGAGCCATTACGACAGAGATGGTAAGTTCGTTTACCTTTTCTTATATTAACAAAAGGAAATTTCGCAGTTTTTTCGTGTTAGATTGAACGAAATTTCTAAATTAAAATTAAAATAGTTTCATTTCAATGTGTATCTAGTAATTCTGTAAATGGATAATATATTAAGAAGTTTTTTGTAAATCAAGAAACTAAAACAATTCTGTACATTTTGTGACTGATATTCATAATTCTTCATCTCATAATTTCTATCCAGACGAGTTTTTGGTCATACTCATACTCATGGTCATAAATATAAGTTAATTTTTAATTTTCAGTTCATTTATTATTAGTATTGATTTTTTAAATTAAATAATCGACTGGGAATTTCTTAAATTATTGATTGATTAAGGATTGATTGATTGATGAAAGATTGATTAAGTAAATGATTAATTCATTCAGGATTGATTGATTAAATAATTTTCTAGACTATGTGAATTATCATCCTTGGCGTGGCGATACAGCGTTCGACTGCCACATCGGAGGTCGCTATATATTTTTGTATATAATATACTTGTTCTTCTAAAGTATGTGTTTCTGCCAATCCTGTGCACAGTATCAAATAAAAAGTTGATTAAGTACGGATCAGATGTAATTTATGTTTGTGTATGTACCATTTTTTTTTTCGTGCGGAAATCCCCTCGGATACCCCCCCGCCGGGCAGCGGGGGCGGTTATGTCGGGCTTGAACCGACTAAAACCGCACGCCGTCTCGGGTCTACAGACCGAGTGTTTAGTAAAAACTGGATTTAGTGAAATCTGGAGTTACCCATATAGCTTGAACAATAAGTTAACTGAAATGATAATGGGCTGGCCACATCTGCCGAAGGTATTGGTAAATAAATAGTAGGTCAGCTGAACTAGCGACCTGAGAAAGGTAGCTGGGGTAGATTGGATGCCGAAAACTGAGGATCAGATGCTATGCAATTAGGCTAAAATAGATAGTTTAAAATTAGATTTTCATCTAATTCTTCAATGGGAAATACCCTATAGGTTTTATAAAATAATGTTAACGGGAATTAACGCGATTACCTGGGTATCCGAAGGGATTTCCGCACGAAAAAACAAAAAGGTATATACATACCTTTAGATTGCCAATTTGATTCCCTTGCGATTGTTCAAATATGCTGCTGCATAAACGGCTGTATCTTTTAATTGCGTTGATATAAAAGTTTGATTTTTACGAATATTTGTTCCTGAAAATTCTTGAAAAATAAATAAGACAGACAGATGGACAAGGAGGTAATCCTATAAGGGTTACCTTTTTTATCGTTTTGAGGTACGGAATCCGAAATTATCGTATTCATAAAAAAAGTCTGTTCGATATAGATACCTTTTTTTTTTTTTTTTTATCGTGCGGAAATCCCTTCGGATACCCCCCCGCCGGGCAGCGGGGGCGGTTATGTCGGGCTTGCACCGACTAAAACCGCACGCCGTCTCGGGTCTTCAGACGCCGGGGTGTAAGGTTACCCATAGAGCATATCCCTCGCACCCCGGCTGACCCTGGGCCATCTCACCACTAACAGCATCGCTCATCCTGTCTCCTCTGAAAGCAGAGGAGTACGGAGAGCGATGTGTTCCCGCCACGTTGGGTATTGGCCGACGATCAATGCCAACCCTATGAAGGGGTGAAGGGGAAGCCATTGACCGCCGCCCAGGGTGTACCGGCCGCTCCGATTCCGTTCCCCCCAGACTGCAGCGGGATCGGAATCGGAGCGACACTCGAGGAGGTTACCCAACACACACGGTGCTGCTAGATGTAGTTCAACGCCAAGGAGTATTAATAGCTTCAAAGCAACGTAGAGTGTGTAACAACGTAGTTGTGAGAAAAGTACACAGGGGGGTCAAAACTGGGTCGAAACCTGCCTGGCCTGTTGCTGGAACTTGGCCTGCGCACTACCGTGGATTAGATAAATATATTTTATTTCATAAAGACATAAGATATTATACATTTGAAAAAAATATGATGGCTGTGTAAATTGTATAAAAATTTGTATTTCTGCCACCTAAACTAAGACAAGTCCTGTATCTTAAGCGTCAGTCAGTAGAGCAAGAGCCTGCGACATCGAGGAAATAATGCTCGATGGCACACGATGATCAGGATCTTCGTTAATGTATAAAAGCTGTGTTTTTCTGCATATGACCGCAATCTAGTCTAGAATTCTTCTCACCTGTGAGAAGGATCCTAGACTATGAAGTTTGGATGATGGTTGTTTTGCCAGGTAATAGGTAGAGGGGGCGTATTACCTGGCAAAACAACCATTATCCAAACGTGTGCGGTTTTAGTCGGTTCAAACCCGACATAACCGCCCCCGCTGGCCGGCAGGGGGGTATCCGAAGGGATTTCCGCACGAAAAAAAAAAGGTAGAGGGGGGCGTTAGCATCGGTATCGAGTCCTCGATGAAGTATTTGGGGCTCGTACGTATAACCGATGGGACTTCGGACCACATCTCCGAAGTCTGGTCCCTAAATTGAAGGGGGGTGCGGCCGCGCTCTCGCGGCTGATGCCCAACATTAAGGGACCCAACGCTGGGGATCGTGCGAAGCATGGCCCTGTACGGGGCCCCCGTATGGGCGGAACGTCTGGCGACCCGCAACGTGGCTGTTCTACACAGCCCGTTGAAAATGATGGCCGTCTGAGTTATAAGGGGATATCGCACGATCTCCGTCGAAGCGGCATGTCTTCTAGCTGGGACCCCTCCATAGGGCCTGGAAACCAGGGTAAATTATAATAATATAATAAATAAATATATATTCTACGACATTATACACAGCGCATTCTAGACCTAAATTAAGCATAGTTTAACTAGCTTGTGTTATGGGTTTCAAAATGCGGATAAACATACAAATATACTTTTTTTTTTTTGTAAATACCTACATTTTATACATAGAAACACCCAGACCAATGTAAATAGACATTTTCATGCATACAAATATTTGTACTGAGCGGGAATCGAACCCGCGCCCCATGTCGTAGCAGTCGCATGCACTACCGCTACGCCACAGAGGCCGTCCGTTGCGTCGTTGTACCAATCGCGCAAGGAGGCGCTGGAGCGGAAAATCCACCATCGCGGCGGTGAAGCCGGTCATGAAGGAGTGGTTGGAGAGGTACCTCGGTGACTTTGACTACTTAAAAAAAGTTTAATTAGTTCCTTGTTGATAAGACTAACATGGTTTATTAAACAATTAGGGCTTCGCCGAATTAGAATTATTTAATTGTTATCATTATATTAAGGTATTTATTTATTTATTTTTTAACTTAATATGAAAATGAACACATCCACAATGAGTAACATCATTGGTACATCTGCCTACGAGTGTTATTTAAAAATGTCCTTTAGGGTAAGACGGCCTCTGTGGCGTAGCGGTAGTGCATTCGACTGCTACGACAAAGGGTGTGGGTTCGATTACCGTTCAGTGCAAATATTTGTATGCATGAATATGTCTATTTGCATTAATCTGGGTGTTGCTATGTATGTGTGCATTTACAAAAATAGCATATAAGTATATTTATCCGCATTCTGGAACCCATAACACAAGCTAGTTAAACTATGCTTACTTTGGGAGTAGAAAGCGCTGTGTAGAATGTTGTAGATAATTTTATTTATTTATTTGATTCTATCATTATCCGCCTCTACCGCTACCCATAGGATTCCATCAAGATTTTCGGTTCTTTAGTCAACTGGATCCACTCGAACCCGAACGCGGACCCAGTTGTTGGACATATTCATTATTATTTTGACATATTTGACATTATTATTTATTAAATTTCTTTAGTAAAGTGGGTCCGCTTTCAAAAATGGGAGAAATTAATACTGCTTTGATAGTTAATGCATTTTTGACCGCTATCCCTCTGGTTTCAGGTAATGGCTACATAGAAGGCACAGAGTTGGATGGGTTCCTGAAAGAATTTGTGTCAAGTGCCAACTTCACAGATATCAGTCCTGATGTAAGTGTTAGTTTACAAAAATAGATTAAGTTACTGTATACGGGAGGAAAAAACTTGTATTAGCTCATAAACAATTGCTAAAGTTATAAACAAGAGATGAAAATAAAGGCCTTTTGGTTTTGGCCAATATTTCATAGAAATTCAAAAATAAGACTTAAAGAGGAGGAAATTTCCAATAAAAAACTTTCAGCTCCCGGAACTCTATCTCCATTATTTATAATTTATTTTAACGCTGAAAAAGGGTCTCCGTGCGACATTTTTAGGTTACACGCGTGGCGTCAAAAGCGAGTACGACACATTGATCATTTTTTTAAGGTACTGAATATCTTTTTAAAAATTTGAAAAGAAATATGGTGTAGAATACACCATATTTCTTTCAACACTTTCAAAAATATTCCCGTTATAAATTCTACTTACAGTTAATATTTCAACAAGTTAAACGATTGTTAACTAACACTTTTTTTAATAAACAATTATTTAAACATTATCTTTCATTTACAACGAAGACAAGTTCCCTACTTGAAATTGAATGATGCGAGATCGATAACGCTTGCTCGAAAACGTTTACTCGATAGTACTTGAAATCGATAAATTATGAGCTCGACAGTTCACTCCCTCGATGCATCAAAATCTCGAATAACTATAAGCTCGAATCATCGGCAGCGCGACGGCTCACTGTACGATGTATCAAAATCTGGAAACATCATTTCTCGACCGACCATCTAATCGATTTATAGAATATCTCAAAACGGTGCGTCCTGTCTCAAAAATAATGAAATTTTTCCCCCTTAATAACGGCCCTGCCGCGTAGTTCTCAACATGTAGGTAAAAAAAAATGAAAAGTTTCAATCAATACCATAAAAAAAACACATTTCTTCGGTTATATGAAATTCAGAATAAAATATTTCGGAGTTTAAAATATACCTCGTAAGTTCCTCCTCGTAACTAGTAGTTCCGCGGCTGCCGCGGCACGCTCGCTACGCTCGCTCGCCTCGCGCTCTGTTGTTCTAACCTAACCTAACCCAGAAGCGCCGGAACCACTAGACTGTTTTCGAGATATTCTATAAATCGATTAATGAGTGGTCGGTCGAGAAATGATGTTTCAAGATAATGAGCTTTCGCGCTGCCGATGATTCGAGCTTATAGTTATTCGAGATTTTGAAGCATCGAGGGAGTGAACTGTCGAGCTCATAATTTATCGATTTCAAGTACTATTGAGTAAACGTTTTCGAGCAAGTGTTATTCGATTTCGCGTCATTCGATTTCAAGTAGGGATACCGTTTCAAAGACAGTGTGATCATTATTGAGGTTAATTGGGTATGTTTTAAGATTCGCCGCTCTCGTTATAAGGCTAGATTCTATACACTTTGACGTAACTATTAAAGCTTTCATCGCGGTATAAATATACCTAGGACTACGACCCAGATACCACAAAATTTATTAAAGCAGATATTTTGTTTGTCATGTGTTTAACATGGCAATTATTCATTTTACTGTCCACATACCTTTTGAAAGGATAGAGCCTATTCTTGTCATCACTTTTATTACTGGCTTCTATTAATTATTATTTTTTATATATAGGACATGTCAATTTGACTTCATCTAATATTTCTTCTATGACTATAATTTATTACAGTAGGATATTGAGCTATTATTTTAAATTCCCAACACGGGCAACCTTGAACACGTAGTCGTATGTAGTTTCGAATGCCGTCCTTGCAACGCACGCTGCTGCGAATTATTTTTCCATGAGCTTTCGAACCTATGAGGCAGTGGAAAAAAAAATGGCATGTTTAAGCTTTTGGCCAACCATGTGGAGAATATTACTACTGTTATATTTTTATTTTGGCCTCCACAAGCATCAGGAAAGAACACTATCTTCTTAATATTAGACGAATCTTGCAACTTTTCTTTTATAAAGTGATGTATGAAAGAACATACAGTGTTGGGCCCCTTTTTGGAATCAATTTCCAGAAAACAATAAAAGGAACTTGATCCGTCATTTGACAATGAATTTTGAAGTTGAAAAGCCATATATATAAAATTGTGAAGTAATGTTAAGCTTTGGTATGGGCAAATTTTGAGCATAATCAAACTCCAATACAAGTGTTTCTGTGTCAGACTTATTCTGAACTGACTCCAAAAGCTTTTTTTTGAGCGCATTATATGCGCAAATATTTCTACACCTAGTATGATGAAATCCCTATGAAATCCAAGATAAGTAGGATATATCTAAGTTTAACTACCTGTGACCGGCTGTACCTAGCTCCAGCCGGTCAAAACTAGATATAAACCGCACTTCAGTTATTAGCCATGATGAATACAAAAAGAAAACTAAAACAACCTTAGGGATTTGCTAATTTGAATTTAATATATATGATGCAGGGTGCTATGATCAAATGTTGACTTATATAGGACATCCGCCCTCAGTCGTTGAGACCATATTATAGAAGATTTTCATTTAATTGCACATTTTTAATGTAATAGATTTCATGAACTACTTACTATATCGACCGTGTGGCATGTTGCGCTTGTGTAGTTGTACGCACATCTCTACTCTTACTCACGCTCTTATTTACACGTGCCTAACATACTTGGTGCGTAGTTCGCTCAGTACTCAGTCGTTCTACGTGCCCAAACACCATAAATATTTATCAGTACATAATAACTGAAAATACATTCAAAAACATACATAGTTCTCTATACTCTATACTAATATTATAAAGAAGTAAAGTTTGTGAGTTTATGAGTTTGCGCGGTTGTGAGGTTGCAGGGGGTAATTTCTGGATCTACTGATTTTCAAAATTCCTTTACCAACAGAAAGCTACCTTATTTGTGAGTGTTATGATACTACTCAAGGGAGCCGAGCAGCAATTATAAATGTCATCAAATCCTGCAGATTCCCATACATTATATGCAAAACTAATAAATTACAGGCATAATATATGGGTTAAAGGGGTGCAACGGGGATTAAAAATACGCAACGGGCAAAGTTGGGTAGGGCCAGCTAGTTTTCAAAAAAGTGGTAAACATTAGATATGCCTTGCCCACGGAATATACCGATGGTGACTGTACCTAACATTAATAAAACACACACAGAGAGAGAAAAGAGATTTATGGGGCCCTACCAAGATCTTCACAGGGCCCACCTTTTATTCCTTTTTTTTTCATGCCAGAAAAAATGTACCTCATTTGCATACCGTGTTTTGTATATGAAGTATATGAAGATACCGACTAAGAAGAGAAGAAGAGATAAAAAATAGGGGTTCCCATTTAAAAAAAAACGTTGACCTTGAAATAACCTTGAAAAAAGGGTTCAAGGTCAAATCAGAGGTCACTGTTGGATTTCTCGTTGAAAGTTATCTAGGGTATGGCCTTTGTTTCACGACTAACCACGTGTGGTTTTCCGAAATTTTTTTTTCCTCACCCTGTATATATTTGCATTGGTCTGGATGTTTCTATGTATCATATGTATTTATTAAAAAAAACATATATCTAAAAAAATCAAGTATCTAAGTATTTATATCCGCATTCTAGAACCCATATGACAGGTTCTGCTTAGTTTGGGTCGAGATGGCGCTGTGTAATATGTCGTAGAATATTTATTTACTCATCCATGCGCTGGCCCACAAAGGTGCGGTGCGGGCCCGTCTTCTAGACGATGTCCAGGCACACCGGGACATCATCCTTTCGCGGGTGGCTCTAATGGCCACAGGGCCCACCTAACCTAACCTCATCTGCAAACCCGTACACCTACTGTTGAACGGACAATACTCTGACGCAGAATTTCCTTTCAGTGTTGGGAGCTCAGATTGTCGCTCCAAATAAATGTTGAAAGGAGTAAGTGGACCCTGGGCTCCGAGGTGCAAGCCTCTGATGCCATCGGGATTATCGCTAAGATGATGATAATGACCGAGCGAAAAAATATACATGGTTGATTTTAATTTATTTTTATTTATGATAATGTCGGAGTCTCCCCGTGACCATGGCTACTGAAAAGCAACCGAAACGTCGGGATCAATGTAAAATATAAAATAACATCAAATAAATCGCGATAGAATCCATTAAAAATAGTTTTATTTCAATTATATTTATTTATACAATTACGTAAATAAGATTGTAGTGTCTATTTGTAACATTAAAATAACAGCGGTTTAGTAAATACTTAAGTAACATAACATAACATAACTTCACGCCTGTATCCCCGAAGGGGTAGGCAGAGGTGTATGATACACCCACGATCGCCAGTTATGTTTAGGTCCCAATGTAATAGGGGGCGAGCCTATTGCCATCTACCAGGCACATTACTAAGAGAGCGATAATAAACATTTTAAATACACACATAACTACGAAAAGTCAGAGGTGTGTGCCAGGGGCGACCTGGGATCGAACTCGAGACCTCGTTTCGGCAGTCCGTTACGTACACCACTGGGCTATCGCCGCTCCTTTTTTACTATTTATTTTATTTATAATAAGTTTCAAATATATATTTATTACTTAATCAAATATGTTAATAGGGTACCTACTTATACAAAAAGCAATTTTGTAACATTTTTGTCTGTCTGTCTGTCTTTCTATCCGTCTAACAGTTAGACGGATAGAAAGACAGACAGACAAAAATTCTAACTTGTTAGATAGCTGATGTTATAAGCCGTAACTTAAGCTACGTTTTTTTAAGAAAATAATTAGGATTCCGCAAAAAAAAATTAAACCCATATCGAAATGCACGAAATCGTGGGGTTCAGCTCGTCTGAAGTAATACCATTAACGTCCCCAAAATTCAACTTGATAGTAATATCCGTAACCTCTTGCTGAAGTTAACCTTACTGTCGCATTACTCCAGCCTACCCCACCAGAAATTATGTAGGCGTTTGCATATTGAGTGTACCCAACTTCCGTAGCCCGGATTGCAGTGATTCTAGTACTCGTACTGCCGCGGTAGCTGATGTCTTGAGACTGTATCATGTTAGGATAAGCGGCCTTGGAGAAATAGTTCCTAGAACCAATAAATAAAAAACTGAATTGTCTGTTTGTAATGTTAAATAAGTGGATGCAGAAAATAAATAGGTAAATAAGTTAATGAATTTTGACAACTATATAAGGTGTCACAAAAATAGGTCTCTAAATTTGGTGAGATGACTTGGTATCGACAAAATATGTATTTGAAACAAAAAAAAATAATATCGGATAAAATAAAAAAATAAAAAAAATATATAAAAATAAAAAATGAAAAAAAAAACACCACCAGCGACGAGCACACGTGACGCTGGTCGCGATTTAGGTATTTCCCACACATCCGCTTCGAGAATACTGCGAGGATACTATCCGCGATACCAATCCGCGATACTAAATCGCGACCAGCGTCACGTGTGCTCGTCGCGTCACGTGACACTGGTCGCTGGTGGTGTTTTTTTTTTATTTTTATTTTTTAAATATAAAAAAATATATTTTTATTTTACCCGATATTATTTTTTTATTGTTTCAAATACATATTTTGTCGATACCAAGTCATCTCACCAAATTCAGAGACCTAATTTTGTGACACCTTATATATATACGCATAGCAGGCCTTTTTGTAATGTCACCTAAAAGACACCTACAAAAAGTCACGCACTGTTGCAGGTCAAGTAGTGGCCCGCAACCAAATTATTTATGATATTATTTTTTTTCTTTCATTCAGCCAGTCTAGTAGAAGTATAATTACTGATACTTATGTCGTTAATTTCGTCTATAGTAAGTGTCGCTGAGTATATGAAAATTGAAAAAAAAAGTTAGTGGTACTCTGGTAGTGCTGACAGAAGTGAAAACTGGAACAATTACGTGCGTATTATTGAATCGTCATCATCAATCCCTCCCTCCCTCTCTTCATCCCTTCCTCACTCCGTCCCTCACTATCCGACCACTCCCTCCCGAAGCACCCCTCCCTCCCAAACCCTCCCTTCCTCCCTCTCTCTCTACCTCTCCTCCTCCCTCCGTTTATCCATCTAGCTATAACAAAGATGGCGTTGTTATAAAAAAACTCGATGACGAGCGACATAAGTAACGATAAAAAAAAAAACGCGCCTTTTCTTCACCCAATAAAGTGCTCATATGGAAATTGCTCAACGTGCCTAAAAAGTTTTCACTACAAAAAAAAATCGAATTGAGACCTCCTCCTTTTTTGAAGTCGGTTAAAAAACAATATTTCTCCTAGACTGAATGAAATATTTACCTGTACAGCAATCGATCCCCAGTATTTGGCCAGCCCGCGGACAGGTTAGCCCTACTTAATGACGCCGATTGTACGCCTACTCCATTATAGGCAGACAATACTGCCAACACCATTAACAAGACTAAATGCCTCATCTGAAAGGTAATATTATCAAAGTCAAACTCAAAATTATTAAAAAAGCATAGTGGGTTTTTTTTTGGTCTATTTCCAGACATATTTACTTAATCTAACTAGAATGTTTTGTTTGAGTAGCATTTAGTAAAGTAAACAGTTCATTCTCTTGCTTGTTTACCGTATAAATTTTCTTGAATTTTATAATTACTGGCACCTCCATGTTTTAACAAGGGAGTAAACCATCCTGTCCTCTTAACACTGCATCTTTTACTTAAGTTAGTTGCATAACGCTTTGCGATGCTATAATAATTGTAGTTACCAGTATCGCCGCGTGGTTTCACCCGCGTAAGTCCGGATCCCGTGGAAATATCGAAATTTAAACTAACCTATGCTACTCAGTGATAATGTAGCATTCTAATGGTGAAATAATCCAAAAATTGGTCCAGTTCAAAGTCTATTCAATGCAAACAAATAAACAAACAAACAATCAAATCTTTTCTCTTTATAATATTAGTATAGATTTGCAAATATAACTCTTTCTGTCACGTTTTCACGCGGTGGTATCGGTAGTGGTATTTTTTTTGTGTGACCATTGATATATCCGTCGTTCGTGAATCAATTTTAAAAATTCTGTTTGCATTGGGTTTAACTTCAAGTTTATATGGGAAGTTTATTATTTTATATGGTACCCCATATAAATTTTATTAGTATTGAAACTAGAACTCTGGACATGCAGCAGAAAACTCCTCAAAATCAAATAGGAAAAAGATGTATGATCGAGAATGACGTCAAATGTGTTTTGTTTGGAATACATTTATGTGCATAATATTGGTGCCAATTCTGCTGTTGTAAAACTCTCTTTAATAGACTACCTTTTTAATAAAGACTAGATTTAATCTGACGGCACATAAGATTCCGAAATTCAAATTAAAACATTTTAGAGATACTTTAGTTTAGGGAGATGAGCAGCAGACTTAACGTCATTTTGTGAATTCAATAGTAAATTAAAGATTTATTTCCCCCACCGCGAGCATTCGCCTGTAATGTTACATTGCAGATTGGAATATTAGATCTATTGAGGAAGTGGTGAGTGGTGGGTGAAGATAGGAGTGGAGTGGAGTTAAGCGGAGCGGAATGAAGTGGAACGGATTGAAGCGGAGTGGAGTGAGGAGTGTAGGGGAGAGTGGAGTAACGAGCGGAGCGGAGCGGAGTGAAAGTTGAGTGGAACGTGGAGTGAAAAGTTAAGTGCAAAGTGGAGCGGAATGGAGAGTTGATTGAAGAGTAAAGCGGAGAGTAGAGTGAAGAGAGGAGTGGAGAGTTTAGCAGAGAATGGAGTAGAGAGCGGAGTGGAGAGTGGAGTGGAAAGTTGAGAGGAATGTAGAGTGGAGAGGAGAGTGGAGTCGAGGGTATAGTGGAGAGGAGAGTAGAGTGGAAAGAAAAGTGGAGTGGAGTGTGGAGTGAAGAGTAGAGTGGAGTGGAGAGAAGCGTGTAGTGGAGAGTGGAATGGATTTACCAAAACAGCGCATCTCGACACAGATAAATTAGGTTAGAAGTGTATAGATATACCCTCGTGTTAGGAAACTTGTGATAAAACACGAAGAAAGTGGAGCCCTACAATGCGAGGCAACGGTTTGATTATTCACTAATCTAAAAACCTGCAAGAATACTAGATTCCTACAGATTTACGGACGAGGGTCTGTTGTAGGTTTTCCTCTCGGGGTTGAAAGGTCAGACAGCAGTCCATCTTATAAAAGTCGTATAAGCCCCCAGATTCCGAGGGATGAGGCTTGGGATGCAACCGAGAACAAACTTAACCTGTTGAGTTACATTTACTAAAAAGGGACAAATAAACTAATTTAATAATAAAAATTAAACCGACTTCTATAACCAAAAAGACACAAAAAAGTGTAAAATAATTGAATTACAGATTTAATTAACTGTCTTTTTTGTTGAAGTCGGTGCCAACCCCGAAACACAACGTTATAAAGCATCACAAGTTCAATAGGGTCGTCTACCCGTATTGAGACCTGAAGATTTTTATCACTTGCACGAGCAGACTCATGATGTGGCGGAAGTAGACCTGCCCTATTTACCTAAATAATTGCTATTTGGCTTGGCACCGACTTCAACATATATGAATTACGTGTTTTTAATCTTTATAATTAAATCTGTAATTCAGGTAGTTTACACTTTTCAGTGCCTTTCTGGTTATTGAAGTCGGTTTAATTTTATTTAATTTAAATAATTTATCTTATTTGAATTTTTTATGACTGCAATTTTTCAAATAATAGACTCACCTTGATGATTCTCTTTGTATATCTTTGGTCGAGCTAACACTTTGATTGCAAATTTCTCAACACTGAACATAAATATTGCCAACTATAAATGGTACCTGTATTATATCGAAGAGATAACCGACAAGAGAGGTGTTATCAGTGACTCACTGATAGTGCTGATAGTGAAACAATTCTTGTCGTAAATGTTTACACTTTTGGAATCTTCATACAACACTCTTGTTTGCGTAATGTCTTTTATTATGTTGTATATTATTATGAACTAGCTGTGCCCGCGACTTCATCCGTGTGAACTTCGATCTGGGTTCTGAATTTTTTGCGCGGAACCCTCGCATTTAAAAAAATAGTTACGCGTTATAACATGAGCTCCCGTCGAAATCGGTCCACCACTTTCGAGATTACCCAGAAGAAACAGACAGGAAGACAGACAGACATAACAAAAATACTAGTTTATACGCTTTTTATTAGCTTCACCTGTATGTTTGTTTGTAACCGACTCCTTTGGGCGCGATTTTGACCCACTTTAAACGGACAGATTTCGTTCACTTTGAAGATTTATCGAGGACCGATGACAATACACTAATTTGATAAAATTATTCCATTTTTCAATTTGCAAAATAAGATTTTTGTTAATTTATATATTTTCATCTGTAATCGGATAAGGCAGAAATTTTAATTTCCAACCATTATCTTTAGCCGATTTATAAACAAAACTAAAAAGTAGCAAATAAATAATAGTTAAAAAAAAATAAAAAACACACTTTTTATAGAAAACCGAACTAAAAAAATAGAAAATAAGTTTTGATAAATTTAAATTAAGAATAGTGTTATGTAAAAATTTCAATAAATATAAATTAATAATAGTGTAAATAAAAAAAAAAATATTTAAAAAAAGCGTGGGGTGCTTTTTAAGATATTATCAAAATGATAATCACTCTACTCATGTCTGTCTATAAAATATTTATATCTATTGATAAATACGTGACGAAAATTACCTAGAAAGTCTTCAATGGAAACGTACTAGGAAAACGCGTGCATAATAACAAGTAAGGAAAATCGTCCGAGCACTATTTCCGGGTACATCCAAAGCTTGCACTTTGGAGCCCGGGATCCGCTCTTCAACTCTTTCTCCTCCTTCACATATATTATTATACTTGACTTTTACGGGAGCGACTGCCATGTGACCTCCCAACCCCAGAGCCTCGTCTGTTAGCTTGGCTCCAAAGATCTTGGTGGTGCCCCATTAGCCAAATAAGAAAAAAGTGCATTAGTTACTTAAGTTTATTAAATATTAGGTTGTAGCTGTTCCCAGGGCACGCCGCAATAGCGGCGGTAAGGCCCATCATGGAGGATTGGCTAGAGAGGCGACACGGAAGCCTCTCGTACCGACTGACGCAGGTGATCTCCGGGAAGGGGTGCTTCGGGGACCACCTGCATCGGATCAGGAAGGAGCCAACGCCTGAGTGTCATCACTGCGATGCGAGCGAGGACTCAGGGCTGCACACGCTGGTGGACTGCCCGGCGTGGGAGGCGCTGAGGCGTGACCTCGTGGCAGCAATCGGGGTGGGAGTCCTCTCGCTCGGCAGTATGATTGCGGCAATGGTGCGGAGCGCGAGCACGTGGGCCGCCGCCACCTCCTTCTGCGAGCATGTAATGCTCGCGAAGGAGATGGCGGAGCGCGCCCGGGAGAGATTTAGAACTCTCCCGGCCCGCCGAGCCCGCAACTTGCTCGCCGCGCGTCGCAGGCGACTCAGGCGCCGGAGGTCGCTTAACGACCTCCGTCCTCCATGAGCGCATGCCTGGGGTGACAGGTGAGGCCGCCTGTCACCCCAGCAGAAGCAGGCCGGAACGGTGGGGCGACTAGCGCCCCTCCCTCAAACCGGGGCAAGACGGGGACACCGTGGTTCCCAGACCCGAGGGGGCCATCTCGAAACCGGAGATTGCCCAGGGTCAGTCGGGGTGCGAGGGATATGCTCTATGGGCAACCTTACACCCCGGCGTCTGTAGACCCGAGACGGCGTGCGGTTTTAGTCGGTTCAAGCCCGACATAACCGCCCCCGCTGGCACGCGGGGGGGTATCCGAAGGGATTTCCGCACGAAAAAAAAAAAAAAGGTTGTAGCTGTTCCTCGCAGTTTTACCCCCCGTACTCGGTGTAAATCGGTGCATCGCATTTTTCGTATTACTGAGCTCGTAAGAGATAACATTAACTAGCCTATAACCTTCCCCAACAACTGGGCAATTGAATGCTTAAGGAATTTTTCAAATCACACAGGTAGTTTCAGAGACTAGCGCGCTTAAATGAACAAACTGTTCAGCTTTATTCATTAGTATAGGTACAGAGATAAAAGCTTGACAATAGTAAGTCTTGATAATTTGTGCAATATTTGTATAAATCTAGGACACGTCAATTTGACTTCACCTCGCCTGATGATAAGCTGAAGGTAAAGTCTCAGGAAAGAGGGTCACCAATACATACACGTACCATGTTAACAATGGTGGCACTCAGCTTGACGGCCTCATCAAAAAAGGATTGTCGTCGCAGCACCGCGTGACACCCACCGGTCCGACTAGTGCTGCGACCACAACCCCCCAGCCCGGCTATGCACTTGCTGACCCGTGAACGCAATCAAACCGAGATTGGATTACTATGGAGAGCATTTCGCAATCGTGCACGGTGGTACCCACCCGGCCGAATTTTGTGACAAATTTGTGTCATCAAGCTTCTATCAACAGTGAAATCAGTGGGAATCAGTGGGTGAAGTCAATAGGTTGACGGATTTTACCCTGTTTATGAAATATCCAGCAACAGAAGAAGTTTTCCGAACTGTCCGATTAGTGTACTGGCGGCCTGCCAAAAACATCCCACCGTTATTAATTTTTATTGATCAAAACTATCGCATATTTCAAATATTAGCGTTACATTTTATTCCTATTAAGTATAAAACACACGTTGCGACCGGAAACGGTGCGTACAGTTAGGTATGAAAGGCACTTTATTCCGCGCACTCTCAGGCTGTGGAATGATCTCCCTGCTGTGGTTTTCCCAAGCGACTACAATATGGGGTTCTTCAAGAAGGGCATTATTTTACAGGGTCGGCAGCGCGAGTGCGTCGCCCCTGGTGTTGCACACGTCCATAGGCCACGGTAACCGCTTCCCATCAGGTGGGCCGTGAGCTTGTCTGCCAACTAAGTGGTATAAAAAAAAACGAAATCTATCATTCCCGTTGGTCAGACTTGTGTAACCATCAATCTGACCAAAAGGAATAACCCAATACTTCGGTGTCAGCCGTACCATAGCACGCCAAAAAAAAAACCCCTAGGTAGCTATAGCCGGTAGGCTTGGCCTCCGAAGTGGTTAAAAGGACAGAATAGACGTTTATGGGGATACACACCACCATCTTTATGTAAATATTTAAACAGCGCAACACTTGAACTCGGATACCCAGCCTAGATGATTGTACCCTACTAATCCTACTTCCTACTGATGTTATGAACACGAAAGTTTGTGAGTATGGATGTTTGTTACTCTTACTCTTTCATGCAAAAACGACTGAAAGGATCTGGCTAAAATTTGGTACAGGGATAGATTATAGTCGGGAATAACGGGGAACGGGAACAGAATTCCACGCGGGTGAAGCCGCGTCAAAAGCTAGTGCAAAAGCAAAAACTTTATAAAATATCTACAGTACTAGCTCTTTCTCATAGTAATGTCAGCGACAATCTTACAGTCGCGTAACAGATACAATTTTCTCAGTAAATACATTTGTCTGCGAAACATTCCAACTATTCATCAGCGTTGTTCTCGGTTGCACCCGAGGCTTTTACCTCGGACCTCGGAGCTTGGCTTATGTGACTTTTGTGGGAGCAGTCGTCCGACTTCCCAACCTCGAGAGGAATGCGCCAGAGCCTCATTGGTATCAACAAGTGTGACGATGGTGAGATTGGATTGGCTACGATTGTCTTGATAGAGACCCATACCTACACCCAAAAAAATTTTGTTTAGACCGATTTGTTTTTTCATTTCATCATTCGTTTTTGATACACATTCTGATATTTACTTACCAACTTCTATGTAGAATTTGATAAATTTCAGAATGTGTATCAAAAACGAATGACAATTTCTCATCTCTCAATTCTTCAATATAACGAGGTGGGATATTATACGGGGTGTACACAGCCCCACGATTTTTGCCATGTGGTAAAAATCGAGCGTCTAAATGGCAATTCGGCTTTGTCGCAAGTGACTAAAACCTCGAGCCGCAAAGTAGGGCAGCATCCGATTTTGGTCGCGCGGCGACTGGCCGCATGCGGGAGGTGAGTGAAATCAACACTAAAATCAAATAAACGATCAGTTGCAAGCTCAGGTTGCGCAACATTTTCGAAGGAAATGACCTTTGATTTTAGTACCCTGCGTAAATATGGTAGCGATGCGGCTTGGTGAGGCGATTTGTGAAGCGACCTGCTGAATGGCGAAAATCGGCCCGTGTAAACAAGGCTTAAGGTACAGAAAATGAGGGCAGATGGTAATATAATTGTTCTGTGGAATAATTGTTCGTATATGTGCGTTCTGATTTCCTATATTCTTATTAAAAACCCACGACTATAACTGACTATAATACGAATATAACGCAGTTCTTGGTACTTTACCCTCTGTCGAATAAAAGTACCTGCATACTTTGGTTCAATTAACGCTGGGACCCCAAGTGTTTGGAGATATCTTCTTTACATAAAGAAAAACAAAACTAATTGTTCTGTTGTATGTCGACAATATATTACACAATAATCATAAATACCAAAAAGCTAAGAATCGACCAAATTCAAAATTATGTCATTCGATTCTTCAGATGTCCCGTAAGATTTTTAGTTAGCGACCCCAGATGTCGAGCGAGAAATAATACCCATAGCTCCTGGCAGTAGAGAGCCGGACAGTGACGTTACTCCATCCCACACCACCAGCCGTGATATAAGCAGTCGCATACTGGGTATACCCAACTTCAAGAGCCGAGACGTATGTAATCCTGGTGGTTGCATTGCCGCGGTATGTGATATCTTGTGTCTGAATATAGTTTGCGAGGGGTGACTTGGTGAAGTATTGCCTGTGGGATTATAAGATAGAGATAAAGTACAAATTCATAGATATACCTGAATTAGTTTACCCCACCCATAACAATAAAACCCCTACTAGTTAGTATACAGGGTGAAATTTTTCAACTGCTAAAATCCGAAACTATGAGGAATAGCAAAAGATGTTCAAAGGAGTATCAGGCCCGATTTTGATGAAAACTAAAACTGCTACATCGGGTTTTTTAAAAATCAAAACTTGAAGCAGGAATGAACACGTTGATTTTAAAACAAAATACACCCTGTAATATTACACCATCCAATAGTGCCACTAATAAGGAACAAATTCCGAGAACTTCCCGGAATATGCATAGGGCAAACTTAAGGAAAGACCTCATTTTTAATAAAACCTCAAATTTGGGAGGTCCACGTCCAGGTGAAAAAATTCCTTTTATAATTAATGTGAAAGTTCGTGAGGATGGATGAATGGATGTTTGTTACTCCCTCACGCAAAAACGGCTGACCTAGTATCCTAGGTGGAGATTTAGTATCCTTAGTAGAGATCTAATATCCTAGGTAGACTATGTTTGGATTGAGTCCATAAAATCTATATACTTGACATAGTTAAGGTGATAATAAAACTGTTTAGTCCTATTACCTGTACAACAATCTATCTCCTGAACCGATTATTCCTGTAACGAAGTTTCTACTTGTGACAGACGAAGCTTCTGGTTCTATGGCAGATTCAATTACTTCGATAGGCTCAGCTGCTACTTCAAGTTCGGCAGCTGAACTATTGGCGCCATTTAAAACTGCCAACGCCAAAAGAACGGCAAACAGCATTTGATTCTTCATCTATAAACATAATAAGATTGTTTTTATAATAGTCAATTCTGGTCTGGGTGTTTCTATGTATAATATGTATGTATTTACAAACAAAAAAAGTATATAAGTATGTTTATCCGCATTCTGGAACCCATGACACAAGCTAGTTAAACTATGCTTACTTTGGGTCTAGAAAGCGCTGTGTAGAATGTCGTAGAATATTTATTTATTTATTTATTAATATGAATTCCCCTTGCCAGATGGTAAGCTAAAGGTAAAGGTTTCGGAAATGAGAGTCATCATTATAGATACCAGTAATGCTACAGTGGTGGCCCGCAGCTTGATGGCCTCATCAGATGCTTTTTCACGCCCCGCTTAACGGACCCGGACTGTACGAAGAAGGAAACACGTGCGCTATAGTAAAGAACTCCAAGTATTTGTGGTGCAATTCAATGCTAGGCCTTTGCGATGTATTTTTTTTTTTTTTTTTATATTTAGGACACGTCAATTTGACTTCACCTCGCCTGATGGAAGCTGAAGGTAAAGTCTCAGGAAAGAAGGTCACCATTACATACACGTACCATGTTAACACTGGTGGCACTCAGCTTGACGGCCTCATCAGAAGAGGATTGTCGTCGCAGCACCGCGTGACACCCACCGGTCCTACCAGTGCTGCGACCACAACCCCCTTGCTCGGCTATGCACTTGCTGACCCCTGAACCCAATCTAACCGAAATTGGATTACTATGGAGGGTTTTTCGCAATCGTGCACGGCGGTACCCACCCGGCCGAATTTTGTGACAAATTTGTGTCATCAAATTTCTACCACCAGTAGAATATATACCAGTAGAATATACTCAGCAGTGGACTTCGGTGGGTTAGAAGATAATAGTGAGAATTTTATGATTGATGTATGAGGTATATGGGTGTATGAGGCCCCATTGAGATCTTCGGAGTCCCAGCCAATCTCTCCTGCAAGCCGGTAAACCGCTTGATTAAGGAACAAGGCTCTGGCGCAAGCATTCCTCTCGGGGCTAGGGAGTCAGACGATAGTCGCTACCGAAAAGCCAACCAAATCGAATTAAGAAAAATTAGAAGAGAAGTCGGATGAAGAAAACTTAGTTTAATACACAATTATACCAAAAAATATTTATTTAAAAAAATGCTTACCTTATTAATTATTTATTATTGCTTCGAATTCAAACACTGAATTTTATCGCTTAAACAACGAATATATATTGAACTGAACGCAGATTATAGATATCACAATCTTAAAGATAAAGGCTAAACTATCTGCTCAAAGAGTTTATGATTCATTGAAAACCACCTCCGCGTTCTTAATCTACTTAGGCTAAGCGCACATTAGAGACAAGACAGTCTTAAGATAGACTATTGCTCTAATAATCTCCCTAATAATCTACAAGTCAAATCACGACAAGTCTGTATTAAGTCTTGTCAGACTTGAGAGGTCATTAGACTAAGACTTAGACTTAGACTAAGAGGTCACTAGAGACATCTAATGACCTCTTAGACTAATGGTTTGGCCTCATACATCAGGGCCGTGTCCGGGACGTGTCAGGGCTGTAGCCGGCATCGGTCCAGGCACTGAATCTCCGTCGCCGGCCCGGGCACGGACGTGGATGAACGTGTTCATATAAAATGTACACACAATTTTTTTTTTTCTAGCCCCTGACGGAGCACGACCCGTCCACGACCCGGGCAAGGTACTGATGTGTATGAATAGACCTTAAAACTGTAACACATAATATATGTATGTACAGTCAGCGTCCAAAAGAGAACGCATCATCATTAGAAGATTTATATTTCCGGTTAAATCCGTGACTTTCATCTCAGACCCCGAGTCTGGTTACTCCTTAACCTCCGTTTTATTTAGCGTCTACGGATTTTGATGTGACGAGTGCGACTTTTTCTTTTTTCTTCAATTTTTGTAAATAATATCAGTATACGAAATTACTAATATTCCCCCTAACCCCTCCAGCTAAGCTAAATTATAAAAATAACAATAATAAATTTTATTTCTCAAAAAAATGTTACATGTTGTACATAATGATTAACTGCTATTTTTTAGATAGTGTACATAGGTTTAGTGCTCTGAATTCCAAACTAGATAAAGACCTGTATTTTGGAATTCAGTGATCTACTGAGAACTGTAGTATTGATTTGTAGTACTTAGGATTCGTATAGTTGCACATTACAAATTTTCAAGATAATAAAATGATATGAGATTAAAATATGAAAGCGACAAGTTATATTTATGTCAATCAATCAATCAATTAATTAGCCTATTGCAGTCCACTGCTGGACATAGGCCTCTCCCATTTTACGCCATAGCACCCGATCCTCCGCCTTGCGCATCCAGTCTATCCCAGCTACCTTTTTCAGGTCGTCCGTCCATCTTGCTGGGGGACGTCCCACCTTCCGTTTACCGATTCGTGGTCTCCACTCTAGGACTCGTTTGCTCCATCGGCCATCGGTCCTTCGGCAGATGTGGCCAGCCCATTGCCACTTCAGCTTGCTTATTCTGCGAGCTATGTCGGTGACTTTGGTTCTTTGTCGGATGGCCTCATTTCGAATTTTATCCTTCAAAGAAACCCCAAGCATAGCTCGCTCCATAGCCCGCTGCGCGACTTTTAAGTCGTGGACAAGCCTCACTGTCAATGTTCACGTTTCGGCACCGTAAGTCATGACAGGCAGGACGCACTGGTCGAACACCTTTGTTTTAAGGCATTGCGGTAAAGGGGAGGAGAAAACCCGACGCAGTTTGCCAAATGCTGCCCAACCTAATTGGATCCTTTTGGTGACTTCTTTCTCGAAGTTGTTTCTACCGAGCTGGATAACCTGCCCAAGGTAGACATACTGTTGAACAACTTCGAGTGTCGACCCTTCGATGGCAATCGGCCTCGGCGTGACATGTTCGTTGAACATAACCTTGGTTTTGTCAAAGTTCACACCAAGACCGACACGTCGAGAGGCTCCATTTAGGCTGTGCAGCATCTCGCCCAGCTGCTCCAGCGACTCCGCAACTATGACGATGTCGTCGGCGAACCGAAGATGCGAGATGTACCTACTCGCCATTTATGTTTATACCCCGCCCAGTCCAATCCAGAGTCTTGAAGACGTCCTCCAGCGCGTTGGTGAATAGTTTGGGGGATATAACATCCCCCTGTCTCACTCCACGCTGTATGCTTATGGGGTTCGTTTCGTTTATGTATTAGTATTGTAACAGGGATAGTTAAATTTAAAGGTAGGTTATAAGTTACAAGTTATTAGAAGTGAGTGGTTGGTTTATAAGGTTATAGCAAATCAAACATGAGGCTAATTTTACCTTTCATATATTAAATCTCAAGGGTGAGTACATATAGTTCAATTAAAATTTGAATTTGGAGAGTTAAAGAAAGATGTTAAGACGTGAAGACGGAAGGACGGCCCGCAGCAGCTAGGAGTCTGCACTTAGCTTTGCCCGGCGTGTCGCGCTGGCATCCACCGCTGCGTGACTCGCTCGGCGGACCTGAAAAGAGAAGGCAAAACTTTCAGTATGTGAATACATACTGCTAGTGCAGGCCGAGCATACCGAAGGCGTAAGAAAGGTGACAAGCTTCCCCAGGCACGTGATGCTTATGGTCATTATTGCAAAGCAGGCAGGTCACAGCCTTTGCAAGCAGCAGGAACAGATGCACAGAAACATAGATGACACTGAAGGATTGTTCACCATGCGGTCACTGACCGCGTGGCCCGCACAGGTTATTGTCCTTTTGACAAGCGCGAAAAGGAAAAGCATGCCTTGCGTATAAGCTACACAATTAAACAAATAGATACTGCTCACGTAAAAAGCAGCATCCCAATAAGAAAACTTTGCCACGACTACAGAGGTGTAGTGTGGCATGATAACATTCCATATAATTCCAACACATGGATAAATGTTGGCAAGCCTCGCTCACGTAAAAAACGAGGCAATGCCTGGAGTAGCTTAGCATAGCAGTGGGAACCTGACGTGGCACCATTGGTGAAGATGAAGAGGCCACGGGGAATATCCCTGGTGGGCCATTGGTACCACGTCACCCTCCAACACTAATGAGCACTCTGTAATAAAAATGATTAGCACACGTAATGTATAAATTGTAAAATTCTCACCAACGGCTCAGTACCAGAGCTAGCAGCACTAGTGGTAGCTATGCAGAAAATTAGGGCTCGCAAAACCGCTGCACCGTAATTTATAACGTCGGCTGAAAGCAGCGACTTGGTGGGAGTTCATAGATAATGAACCACAGCCGATAGGGTTGACCACAGCTAACATAGACCGAGTCGATGAAAGAATACAGATAATATTAGTAGACTATGAATCGATATCAACTAAGGAATCGACTACATATTCCACTAATATTCTTAAAAGTACAATGTGCATTGTTACAGTATGTATTTAATATTATATTATTTAACAACTAGCATATTGTGCATGATGGGTGTTTCTATATGTGGGTGTGTGAGAGGGAGTATGCGTGCGTGTATATGAGGATGTGAATTGCTGAATTGCTTCTGTTAGGAGTGGGGTCACGTTTGTGTAATGGTCAGGATTCGAATCAGGATCTCTCGATCGTAGTTTCGACTCCTTAACCTCTAAGCTACCGACTGCCAGCTGACCTCCCAACTTGGAGCGGAAAGCCTGCACCAGAGCCGCGTCCGTCAATCAGCAGATGTACTGGCTTGAGGTTGGCTTGGACTCAAACGTCTTGATGGGTCCCGAAACACCCAAGGCTTACTACTAAGTGTCGCTTGGAATTCTACAACCGGGAAAAAGTGCCCGGTTGACAGCAATAGACATCCCCTATATATAGTAAACTAGTTTCACACTAACTGAAAATAGAGACTTTATACCCCTGTACCAAATTTCAGCTAGATCCGTTCAATCGTTTGACCGTAATTGAGTAACATACATGTAAACATCTTCAAAAACTTTCACATTTATTCTATTAGTAGGATATTCTTTTAGTCACTTTAACGTAATAAGATAATCGTTTAAAAAAATGGTATCGAAAATGGTAAATGATGCCCTGTTAATTGTCGTGACCGACGAATTCTGGGGCAACAAACATTATTTTTTTGTAGTTGATGCTTTTTATGTTATAAGCGGGTTCACGGATTATTGAGCTGAGTGAGCCGAAGTCGAGCGAAAGCTCCTCATACCAGACTTCAGGATTTTCTTTGTCACAGGTCTCCTCCTAAACTACTAATCCAATCAGAAACAAATTTGGCATGATTAAAGAGGTCAATCAGAGGAAGGTTTATGGATATATTTTGAAAAAATTAATGCTAACACAGAGGAATGATCACCGTTAAAAAAATTCCAGATGGATTACATAATAACCGCTCGAGACACTGTGACCAAACTTTACACGCTCAGAAAGCATGTCCAGAGTTGTGACTTTCAAAAAGAATTTTCACAATCGGACATGCCACGGAGGAATGATCACTGTTCAAAATTTTCAAAATCTGATTCCGCAATAGCGGTCAAATCTATTGGACTAGAATCACGATGTCTCACTCAGCTCAACATTGCAAGCAGCGATTCACCTTGCAGACCTAGTTTATTTATTAAAACGTCATGCACAGAGGCGGACTTAATATCACAAGCTTTCTCTACCAGTCAACATAAGGTTGACTGGTAGAGAAAGCTTGTGATACAAGTAATAACAAAAGAAGGTGCATTAACAAAGGTAAAATTATTGAAATTATAAATACCAAATGAACGGAAAAGTAGAATACATACCAATACATGCATACATATACATAAAATATACGTATTTATACAATGTGATGATTTGCATCTGCGCTTCATTCACAGGGAAGATTAAGGTACTTATAATCGTCAACAATTGATGTCAAAAATAGAATTTAAAAAAGCCTTATACACTTTTTACCACATTTCATTTGCGTGGTATTTATGGAGCTTACTCTACCGATTGTAATCACTTGCACGTGAAAAATGAAGACATAATAAAGCACTGTTATTTTAATAATATTAAAATAACAATGTACTAGTGATTAAATACCATAAAGCTCTGTAAATAACATGCAATTGCAGTTCGATTTTTTTTTATCCCCTACGCAAAAACTACAGGATGTTATAAGTTTGACATGTCTGTGTGTGTGTCTGTATGTGACATCGTAGCTCCTGAACGAAGGAACCGATTTTGATTTTGTTTTTTTTTGAAAGCTGATAAGTCGGGAGCTATACATGACGAAAATCGGTCGCGGCATTTTTGAAATTTTAATTTTTATAAATTATTTTTATTTTAAGAATTCCAAAAAAACTTGTTTTCATAAGCGTTCATTTAACATAACCCAAGTTATTTTTTTAAATATTTCCAATGTACTGACAGCTAATTTACAATTTTATAATAGTAGAGCCAACGCCTGAGTGCCATCACTGCGACGCGAGCGAGGACTCGGGACTACACACGCTGGTGGACTGCCCGGCGTGGGAGGTGCCGAGGCGTGACCTCGTGGCAGCTATCGGGGTGGGAGTCCTCTCGCTTGGCAACATGATTGAGCAATGGTGCAGAGCGCAAGCGCGTGGGCCGCTGGTGCCTCCTTCTGCGAGCATGTAATGCTCGAGAAGGAGATGGCGGAGCGCGCCCGGGAGAGATTTAGAACTCTCCCAGCCCGCCGAGCCCGCAACATGTTCACCGCGCGTCGCAGGCGACTCAGACGCTGGAGGTCGCTTAACGACCTCCGTCCTTCATGAGCGCAGTCTTAGTGGTGGCAGGTGAGGTTGCCTGTCACCCCAGCAGAAGCAGGCCGGGACGGTGGGGCGACTAGCGCCCCTCCCCCAAACCGGGGCAAGACGGGGACACCGTGGTTCCCAAACCCAACAGGGTGCGAGGGATATGCCTTATGGGCAACCTTATACCCCAGCGTCTGAAGACCCGAGACGGCGTGCGGTTTTAGTCGGTTCAAGCTAGACATTGGCCGGTGGAGGGAATTGCCGCACGAAAAATAAAAGGTACCTATAGAGTATACAAGATATTCCTTTAGCCATTCTCTAATGGAATCGAAAATAGTAAATTTATCTCTAGGCACTTGATTATTTCTAATAGGTATGCATGATTATTTTCAATAAGGAAAAACTGAACGTTTATTTGTTCATTTATTTCCATGGTTTTATCTTTATATGCCTATTCATTTCGGCGCAATTTTTTACAGTGAGACATCATTAGAACTGACTTCATAAGCCTCAGAGTCATCGTGATAAGTACTCTTTCAAAAAACACTTGAGTACATAATCCTCCTTTCGTTATTAGTCATTTGTGGGGTGATCCAGACGCCCGCATAATTTGAATCATCATTATCATCCTCTTGGTTGCTCTGAAGCTCTTGTTGGGGCCCCGAACACCTTATTGAGTGCTGTTAATCCAAAGTCGTCTCTCTTAAGGTTGTTTTATGTTCGATTTTTTAATTGAGAAATTGAAGTTGGATGTGCTTATGCACAGTACGAAACTGTGTGTAAGCAGGTGTTGACGAGACTCAACTTGAATTTCTCTATTAGATATCGGCTTAGCAGAAAGACATGTTAAAAATGCATTTACTTTACTAGGTGGGTACAATAACTTAAACCATCGTGTATGTCGTTTTATATTTCTTGTAATATATTATTTTATTGTACTAAATTAACATTTAAACTATAACATCAAAATTGTCAGCACTATACATCACTCCCACATGATCCTCATGGTCTTTCGCCTCCTTCCTCTTATAGGAATTGTCTTTTAGGATATTACATATTATAGATTAGGTGGAAAAATACCAAAAGAGAGATCAAAATGCCGTACCGTAACCGACTTTTGATCTGGCACGTCGACGTCGGGAAAAAGAGTGCATGTCTGGCTAAGATCGTCGTACTTCAGTTCTGTACAGAGTTCCCTCAATCGTACATCGTACTGACAGTTTGATACCTTTATAGAGTAGTTAATATATAAATCAAACTAGGCATGCACTGTGCGATGATAGAACGCTTTACAAAAGTGAAGTTGGCTTACTTCGCTTTTGTATCTTCTTAGCCGGACTCTCATGCAAGTATTCTTAAATGATACTCAGTCATGAGTCTTGCTTTTTTTAAACCACATGGTTGGAACAGGTTACTGTGGCATCCATCCGGTTGCCGGAGTGTATACCTATCCGGTAACCGGATGGGAGAGTCCCACACACAATCTCCAGCTACCACTCCGTAACCGGAGGTGGCGTACGTAACAGCATTCCCCACAGGTAAAAAAAAGCAAAAAAAGGTTGCCGTGGCCTATGAATATATCTGGTATGAACCAGAGGCGCGCTGTTGACCCTGTAAAAACATACTTGAATAACCCCATATTATAGGCGCTTGGCAAAAGCAAAGCACTACTTGAAACTAGATTTAAGTACAGATTGCACATTCTAGGATTGAACCTGAATTGACCGCTCAGGTGATTCGCGTATATAAAATCTCCACTCAAGTCATCTGTAGTAATCTGTAAGTCCTAAAACTAGTTTCAAGTCGAGGCTAATGATTAAGTATCGTTCTAGAATACGGGTATCAGTTTTATTCCTAACGTGGTAAACCAAAAGCCGAGTACAGTACTTATATGATTATAGGAATCTTCGAATATTTATATTGTAAATAGGCAAACATTGGCAGAATCGTATATGAGTACGAGTAACACTTCCTTCTGAGGAGCAGCTCAATCATTGTTCAGGCATATCCTATGACCTCAATTTTGCCCAATAATTTCAACTCGGATGTGGTAACCACAGCCCCTGGCTGTCGAAAGTTGGATAGTGACAGCTTTCTTGCCAACACCGCCATTCAAGATGCCTGCCGATGCACCCTGTGTTTTACCAAGTTCCCATACTTCAACAGAAGTGATCTTAGTTGGTCCATGGTATAAAACAATTTCCGACTGTATTTTGTTAACGACTGGAAATACGGTGTATTCTTTGCTGTAAGAAATAAGATAGATGATGATAAAATGATGGGTGAGCACGTACGACAACAAAGTATGACTTTTGTCAAACGACACTGTACATTTTTTTTATAATGATCAATATGACTTCACCTCGGCTGATGGTAAGCTAAAGGTAAAGTCTCAGGAATGAGGGGCACCATTACAGACACCAATAACGCTACAATGGTGGCTCTTAGCTGGAGGGCCTCATCAGATACTTGTTTACGCCCCGCCTAAAGGACCCGGGACTGTACGAAGAAGGAAGCACGTCTGCTGGTAAAGAGTTCCAAGTACTCATGGTGCAGCAAAGAAAAGAGAAACCGAACCGCTTGGTAGGGATTATACAATATTGTATATATTGTCAGTTTGTTTTATAATGTTACTTATGCTCGCGGCTCCACCCGTTTGTAAACTTTTTGTCACTGTAACTTACTATGTTCTAAAATAAAAACTTTCCGATGCTCTTCTAAAGCCTATAAATTATGTTTAGTGTCAAATTTAGATTAAATCGGTTTAGTGGTTTGGGCGTGGAAATGTTACAAACAGATAAACTTCCGCATTTATAATACTAGATGCTGCCCGCCACTCCGCGTGGTGTAAGTTTCCCGTTCCCCACAGTTACCTGTTGCCGGAATGAAAAGTATCGTATGTGTTAATCCAGGAAATGGTCTATCTATGTGCCAATTTTCATCAAAATCTGTTTTACGTGTTGGAGTAACAAACATCCATACATCAAACATCTTCACAATCTTTCACATTTACAATAATATAGTAGGATTACTATGGATACCCGTCTGATATTCTGTAACAGAATATATATTATTATGTATATGTTTTATACATATGTTTTTTATATATACATATTTATATAATATATATATATTTGTTTTTAGTTTGAAAGCTGATAAGTCGGGAGCTATGTTTGATGAAAATCGGTCGTGACGGTCTGTAGACCCGAGACTGGGTGCGGTTTTACTCGGTTCAAGCCCTCTATTACAAATTGATTTCTTTCTGATTGATTTGGTTGAATTTCTCTATTAGAAATCGGCTTAGCAGAAAGATATGTTAAAATGCATTTACCTTACTAGGTAGGTACAATAAGGATAACTTAAACCATCGTGTATGTCGATTTATATTTTTTGTAATATATTATTTTATTGTGCTATATTAACATTTAAACTATAACATCAAAATAGTCAGCACTATACTTCACTCACACATGATCCTCGTGGTCTTTTGCCTGCTTCCTCTTATAGGAATTGTCTTTTAGGATATTACATATTATAGACTAAGTGGAAAAATAACAAAAGAGAGATCAAAATGCCGTACAGTAACCGACTTTTGATCTGGCACGTCGACGTCGGGAAAAAGAGTGCATGTCTGGCTAAGATCGTCGTACTTCGCTTCTGTACAGAGTTCCCTCTATGGTACATCGTACTGACAGTTTGATACCTTCATAGAGTAGTTATATAAATCAAACTAGGCATGCACTGTGCGATGGTAGAACGCTTTACAAAAGTGAAGTTGGCTTACTTCGCTTTTGTATCTTCTTAGCCGGACTCTCATGCAAGTATTCTAAAATGACACCCAGTCATGAGTCTTGCTTTTTGTAAACCACCTGGTTGGAACAGGTTACTGTGGCCTCCATCCAGTTGTCGGAGTGTATACCTATCCGGTAACCGGATGGCAGAGTCCCACACACAATCTCCGGCTACCACGCCGTAACCGGCGGTGGCGTTCGTAACAGCATTCCCCACGAAAAAACAGGTTACCGTGGCCTATGAATATGTCTGGTATGAACCAGAGGGCATACTCGCGCTGTTAACCCTGTAAAAACATCCTTCAATAACTTCATATTATAGGCGCTTGGCAAAAGCAAAGCACCACTTGAAACTAGATTTAAGTACAGATTGCACATTCTAGGTTTGAATCTGAATGGGGGTTTTTGACCGCTCAGGTGATTCGCGTATATAAAATCTCCACTCAAGTCCTCTGTAGTAATCTGTAAGTCCTAAAACTAGTTTCAAGTCGAGGCTAATGATTAAGTATCGTTCTAGAATACGGGTATCAGTTTTCTTCCTAACGTGGTAAACCAAAAGCCGAGTACAGTACTTATATGATTATAGGAATCTTCGAATATTTATATTGTAAATAGGCAAACATTGGCAGAATCGTATATGAGTACGAGTAACATTTCCTTCTGAGGAGCAGCTCAATTATTGCCCACTAATTTCAACTCGGACGTAGTAACCAAAGCCCCTGGCTGTCGAAAGTTGGATAGTGACAGCTTTCTTGCCAACACCGCCGTTCAAGATGCCTGCCGATGCACCCTGTGTTTTACCAAGTTCCCATACTTCAATAGAAGTGATCTTGGTTGGTCCATGGTATAAAACAATTTCCGACTGTATTTTGTTAAGGACTGGAGATAACTTGTATTCTTTGCTGTAAGAAATAAGATAGATGATGATAAAATGATGGGTGAGCACGTACGACAACAAAGTATGACTTTTGTCAAACGACACGGTACATTTAAAAAAAATGATCAATATGACTTCACCTCGGCTGATGGTAAGCTAAAGGTAAAGTCTCAGGAATGAGGGGCACCATTACAGACACCAATAACGCTACAATGGTGGCTCTTAGCTGGACGGCCTCATCAGATACTTGTTTACGCCCCGCCTAAAGGACCCGGGACTGTAGGAAGAAGGAAGCACGTCTGCTGGTAAAGAGTTCCAAGTACTCATGGTGCAGCAAAGAAAAGAGATACCGAACCGCTTGGTAGGGATTATACAATATTGTATATATTGTCAGTTTGTTTTATAATGTTACTTATTTTCGCGGCTCCGCCCGTTTGTAAACTTTTTATCACGGTAAATTACTACGTTCTAAAATAAAAACTTTCCGATGCTCTTCTACAGGCTATAAACCATGTTTAATGTCAATTTTGATTAAATGGGTTCAGTGGTTTAGGCGTGGAAATGTAACAAACAGATAAACTTCCGCATTTATAATACAAGATGCTACCCGCGACTCCGCGTGGTGTAGGTTTTCCGTTCCCCACAGATACCTGTTCCCGGAATATAAAGTATCCTATTTGTTAATCTAGGAAATGGTCTATCTATGTGCCAATTTTCATCAAAATCAGTTTCACGTGTGTTGGAGTAACAAACATCCATACATCAAACATCTTCACAATCTTTCACATTTACAATATTATAGTAGGATTAGTATGGATACCCGTCTGATATTCTGTAACAGAATATTTATATATGTATATGTTTGGTACATATGTTTTTCTACATATATATTTATATAATATAATATATGTTTTTGGTTGAAAGCATCAGCTTTCAAATTATCAAAGTCAGGAGCTGTTTGATGAAAATCGGTCGTGAAATTTTAATCTAAAAAAAAGGGTTTTTAGTTTAAGAATTCCAAAAAAAAATTGTTTTCCTAAGCGTTCATTTAACATAACCCAAGATTGTTTGTTATATTTCAATGTACTGACAGCTAAGTTACAATTTTATAATAGTGGGGCCAACGCCTGATTGCCATCACTGCGACGCGAGCGAGGACTCGGGGCTGCACACGCTGGCGTACTGCCCGGCGTGGGAGGTGCCGAGGCGTGACCTCGTGGCAGCCATCGGGGTGTGAGTCCTGTCGCTCGGCAGCATGATTGCGGCAATGGTGCGGAGCGCGAGCGCGTGGGCCGCCGCCGCCTCCTGCTGCAAGCATGTAATGCTCGAGAAGGAGATGACGGAGCGCGCCCGGGAGAGATTTAGAACTCTCCCGGCCCGCCGAGCCCGCAACATGTTCGCCGCTCGTCGCAGGCGACTCAGGCGCCGGAGGTCGCTTAACAATATCCGTCATCCATGAGCGCAGGCCTGGTGGTGGCAGGTGAGGCCGCCTGTCACCCCAGCAGAAGCAGGCCGGGACGGTGGGGCATCTAGCACCCCTCCCGGTAACCGGGGCAAGACGGGGACACCGTGTTTCCCAAACCCGAGGGGGCCATGTTGAAACCGGAGATGGCCCAGGGTCAGTCGGGGTGCGAGGGATATGCTCTATCGGCAACCTTACACCCCGACGTCTGTAGACCCGAGACAGGGTGCGGTTTTAGTCGGTTCAAGCCGGACATAACCGCCTCCGCTGGCTGGCTGGCGGGGTATCCGAAGGGATTTCCGCATGAAAAAAAAAAGGTATGCATGATCATTTTCAATAAGGAAAAACTGAACGATTATTTGTTCACTTATTTCCATGGGTTTATCTTTATATGCCTATTCATGTCGGCGCAATTCTTTCAACTCTACTCAAGTTGAATTTCTCTATTAGAAAGCGGCTTAGCAGAAAGACATGTTAAAAATGCATTTACCTTACTAGGTAGGTACAATAAGGCAACGAAGAAAAAAAAAAGGTACAATAAGGATAACTTAACCATCGTGTATGACGATTTATATTTTTGTAATATATTATTTTATTGTGCTATATTAACATTTAAACTATAACATCAAAATAGTCAGCACTATACTTCACTCCCACATGATCCTCGTGGTCTTTTGCCTGCTTCCTCTTATAGGAATTGTCTTTTAGGATATTACATATTATAGACTAAGTGGAAAAATACCAGAAGAGAGACCAAAATGCCGTACAGTAACCGACTTTTGATCTGGCACGTCGACGTCGGGAAGAAGAGTGCATGTCTGGCTAAGATCGTCGTACTTCGGTTCTGTACACAGTTCCCTCTATCTTACATCGTACTGACAGTTTGATACCTTTATAGAGTAGTTAATATATAAATCAAACTAGGCATGCACTGTGCGATGATAGAACGCTTTACAAAAGTGAAGTTGGCTTACTTCGCTTTTGTATCTTCTTAGCCGGACTCTCATGCAAGTATTCTAAAATGATACTCAGTCATGAGTCACCAGTCAACAGGTTACTGTGGCCTCCATCCGGTTGTCGGAGTGTATACCCATCCGGTAACCGGATGGGAGAGTCCCACTCACAATCTCCGGCTACCACCCCGTAACCGGCGGTGGCGCGCGTAACAGCATTCCCCACGAAAAAAAAATAACAAAAAAGGTTACCGTGGCCTATGAATATGTCTGGTATGAACCAGAGGCGCGCTGTTGACCCTGTAAAACATTCTTGAATAACCCCATATTATAGGCGTTTGGCAAAAGCAAAGCACCACTTGAAACTAGATTTAAGTACAGATTGCACATTCTAGGACTGAACCTGAATGGAGGTTTTTGACCGCTCAGGTGATTCGCGTATATAAAGTGTCCACTCAAGTCATCTGTAGTAATCAGTAAGTCCTAAAACTAGTTTCAAGTCGAGGCTAATGATTAAGTATCGTTCTAGAATACAGGGATCAGTTTTCGTTCATCCTAACGTGGTAAACCAAAAGCCGAGTACAGTCCTTATATGATTATAGGAATCTTCGAATATTTATATTGTAAATAGGCAAACATTGGCAGAATGGTATATGAGTACGAGTAACATTTCCTTTTGAGGAGCAGCTCAATTATTGCCCACTAATTTCAACTCGGATGTGGTAACCACAGCCCCTGGCTGTCGAAAGTTGGATAGTGACAGCTTTCTTGCCAACACCGCCATTCAAGATGCCTGCAGATGCACCCTGTGATTTACCAAGTTCCCATACTTCAATAGAAGTGAGCTTGGTTGGTCCATGGTATAAAACATTTTCCGACTGTATTTTGTTAACGACTGGAAATACGGTGTATTCTTTGCTGTAAGAAATAAGATAGATGATGATAAAATGATGGGTGAGCACGTACGACAACAAAGTATGACTTTTGTCAAACGGCACGGTACATTTAAAAAAAATTATCAATATGACTTCACCTCGGCTGATAGTAATCTAAAGGTAAAGTCTCAGGAATGAGGGGCACCATTACCACACTCCCACCACTCTTAGCTGGACGGCCTCATCAGATACTTGTTTACGCCCCGCCTAAAGGACCCGGGACTGTAGGAAGAAGGAAGCACGTCTGCTGCTAAAGAGTTCCAAGTACTCATGATGCAGCAAAGAAAAGAGGTACCGAACCGCTTGGTAGGGATTATACAATATTGTATATATTGTCAGTTTGTTTTATAATGTTACTTATTCTCACTGCTCCGCCCGTTTGTAAACTTTTTGTCACGGTAAATTACTACGTTCTAAAATAAAAACTTTCCGATGCTCTTCTACAGGCTATAAACCATGTTTAATGTCAAATTTAGATTAATTCGGGTCAGTGGTTTAAGCGTGGAAATGTAACAATGTAAAATGGTCTATCTATGTGCCAATTTTCATCAAAATCAGTTTCACGTGTGTTGGAGTAACAAACATCCATACATCAAACATCTTCACAATCATTCACAATATTCACAATATCTAAAGATTTAGATCGGAAAAAGAGAACAACTAGGACGGGACTTGAACCCGCGACCAGTCGTCCAACGTCGCCTTAAGACGTATAATGATATATCGGAGAATTTCGAATATCTGGGACGTGTCTAGGTGGCTCAGTTGGTCAGAGCATTCCCTCTGTAAGGGACTGGTCGCGGGTTCAAGTCCCGTCCTAGATGTTCTCTTTTTCCGATCTAAATCTTTAGAAAAAAGTTAGCATACAAAATGCTTAAAATTTAATTGAAATATTCACAATATTATAGGAGGATTAGTATGAATACCCGTCTGATATTCTGTAACAGAATTACGGAACCTCCTTATTTAAAAATAGTTATGTGTGGAAAGCTGGTCATATTTAATTTGTTCACAGGAAAGTATTTTTTTTATGCATATTATGACGACTTATCGTCTAGGTATTCCTATAACTAATTCTAACTGATTTGATTCTCAATCTCTGCAGACTAATTTAATAACCATTGTAAAACATTCTACAATGCTGTTTCACAATGAAGCTTTAGCTAGTTACCTGAAGAGTATGCTTTTTGATTTAGTACTAATCATTTCTGAGATAACGTTTGGGTTCAAGGGAATTCCATTGGCAAATGTAACATCGTGAATTGGTTCGGCATCTTCTTCAACCTCCGCAACTGCACAATAGACGCAGACTGCCAAGGTTGACAGTACCACGATTAACACTTGGTACTTCATCTAAAATAGACAAACGTATACTGTTGAAGACTAAAGTTTTAATTTGTGTCTTTAACTTTCCAACTTCATGACATTTACAGTTTTGCAAAGTCTATAAAAACATAAGTTTAGAGGTTTAGAGGTTATCAAAATAACAGAAGTGACTTACAAGTCAAACGTAATGTTTGGTAACAAATCCTAAGGAGTATAATAATAAAAAGGTTTTCTTTCATTCACACAACATTATTTATTTATTTATTCATTCAGTTTGCAAATGTAGGTAGAGGGTTGGTACATGGTTGTTGGAAGAGAATCACTACATTTGGCCTTGCGGCATGCAACAATAACAGACATGCATTGTACTATACATACTAAACAATTAAATTATCATTACATACAATAGCATAATAATCAGAATAATCAATAAAATTTCAACAATAGTAATTAGTATTCATTTAGACAATAATAACATAATTTCCGCATAATATAATAAAACAAACAAACATAAACTTAAAATAATAATGAATAAGTGATCGCTACCGTTCACAATAAAATACCCATTACCACCATAATAATTATTTTTATTTCAATAATTTATCATTAATATATTCATCTATAGAATAATAACATTTTTCCAGCAAGAGGTGCTCTAGTGCAATAGATACTCTACGATACGAATTGAAAACGATGATCTTTATGGTGTTTAGACTATCATGGTCACTAACATTAGAGTTAACGGGCTATTTACCATGTGTTGTTTTGAAATTCCCGATATTTTGGCACTGACACATGATCACGGAGGAACTGAACTGAACTAAAATATTTTAGTCTACTTCTGGACACAGTGTGTTCTCAACGTGTGCCATAGTAGCCAATCCACAGCTTTCCGCATCCAGTTTATGTCAGCTACCTTCTTCAGGTCGTCAGTTCATCTGAGTGGACCACCTTACGTTTGCCGATTCGCGGTCTTCGTTTCAGGACTCGCTCGCTCATAGTTACTCATATTAATCACCTGTTGAAAAATAATAGCACCGTTGCTATTATGGTACCATTGCCATTTTCTATTCTTTTTGTGTTTATCAGGCGTTTTATCAGAAAGCACTTTGTATTATTATGAAGAAAAGCCTTTTACGCATAACTGACTCATCAAAGCAGAGCAGAAAACTACTAGAACTACGAAATTTGGACTGTAGGTTGTACCCCCCCCTCTCTAAATCCTATACCCCCTTTAATAAACTCTTTTTCCCACTCCTACTACTCCTATTACTACTCCGAAACCAACTCATTCACTCAATCCTTTTCACATTTCCTGCCCTAAATAACTACCTATATCTACCACTCATTCACTTCTCTCTTACGGCTATCCCAATTCCTATTCCACCTACTTGTTGTCATGTATGATTCATTCAAATAACTCACCAACCTACTTAAACTCACTGAATAATTGTACTTATTTCTAATAAACTTGGCCTGTGATCAATCTAGTGGTTAAAAGGAACCCTTATCATGATACCTAGTATCCCTAGTTCTATAAAGGTGAAGAATGCTGACTCCTATCTTAAACCTACGGTAACCTAATTCCAACTATATATAATCGCAAATCCCAATTAATTTACTCTTTCACATTAAACTTTAAACCTATTTTGTTTGAAACGTTATCATTTAAATTCATCATTATCCTTTCCTTACAACCTACCTTCCAACCTAACCATTACGTACCTATTTCATTTTTATCTAATTACACAGCTTCTATTGACACTATATTAAACCATGAAATAACCAAATAAGTCTTCCTAAACCCTCTAGTCGTAAGTAGTTCAAAAGCTTACACTACGTGCGCGAACATAAGTACTTCCTTAAATAATCAACAAAGTCTCATTTAAGTAGGTATCCCAAAATTAGAACCTATTCCTTCCATATTTATTAACAATCCTCCAAATTCCATTATACCTACACAAATTTCTTCCGGATTAACCTAATGTCCTTGGTGACCTTGACGGGAGCGGATGAAAACAACCTACACTAATTCATTCGGCCCAACCTAACATGCAACAAACAAAGTCCTTCCTCCATAATCTCCGTAATATCTTTTAGTGACTTTTATGGGAGTGGATGGAAATAACCTATACTAGAAAATATATATTAGGAACCGAAGCATTCCGGTCATTTACCTCGTTTATTTAGATACCTATAACTATTTGCAACTACGTAGGTACCTGCAGTTCGCCGCTTTAATCATTCACTGCTTCTCTCGTATCGATTTTATTAAGTACTTATAGCAATATCAGTTGAATTAGAACCTACTAATTCCTCTTCCTATAATGCTTACTACTTTAACCTAGTACCTTGAACGACAAGAACATGTAGGTTATATCTAGACGTTTTTAATAACTTCATTTAGACTACTTCTTTATGAATTAGAACTTACTAATTCTTCTTCCTATAATGCTTACTCCCTTAAACTAGTACTTTGAACGACAAGAATATGTAGATTATATCTAGATGTTTTTAATAACTTCATTTAGACTACTTCTTTATTGATTGGAACTTACTAATTCTTCTTCCTATAATGCCTACTTATTCTGAGGTTATCTACCCGAGGTGCTTGCTCATTATAACTATTTCTTTCCTATACAACAGTACCTAGTTAGGTATTTTCCCCCCGAGGTGGTGACCCCTATACAGTAGTACCTAGTTCTATTGGATTTTCCCCCCCGAGGTGGTGGCCCCATATCACGCCAGCCACAGTAGGACCCTTCCACTTGTATTGTTTAAAGGTATATCGTGGTCCTTCCTATGTCTAAATAGGCATTAGAAGATTTTCATACATCTTCCCCCTATTACACCGAGACATCCGGTAAATATAATTCCCCATACTCTATTCAGAGCAAACATGAACCTGACAGAAGAACATACAAATCTTACCGCCATAATGTTTTGATTATATTCCGTAGTAACTTACAGCGCCGCGCTTAAGCAGCTTTAAATATTGTTCATGAATAACATGTATTTCGGTGTGATACTTCACTTGTTTTTGAAATGTAAGACGATAAATTGAGTCAGTACTCAGCTTGGATATTAACACAAACTGTTTTATTATGAAACTAACAAAGGAGTAATCTTTTCCTACTGCTAGCTATTATAGCAAACGACAGCGCCCCTCGCTCAAGCCGCTTTAAATACTATTCACGAATAACATGGATTTTGGTGTGATACTTCACTTGTTTTTAGAATGTTAAACGATAAATTGAATCTGTACACAGCTCGTACATTAACATATATTGTGTAATCTTATAAAAGGTGCTAGTAACCAATTCACTTCAGAATAATGTGGTTTCAAAGGTTTATTGTAAAGTATAATACACTCTCAGATCACATAAACGAATTGGTATAACTGACCCATGATATAGGGTTTTAGTATACAGGAATTACACTCCCGGGGTTCTAGATTTGAGCAGTATCCACTTGGATAAGGTTCCCAACTACCGTGAGATGGCTCTTTGAACCCTGATTCGAACACATGAAAAGAGAGATAATCACTGAATTCAAATATAAAAATCACTCTTGGTCAATCAGTTATTAGCAGATATCGTAGGCGTTATTACCCAAGTTTTTGTGTAATTAATATTTAGTCTTGGGTGTGGTTACTTTTTGATTATTTATAACCCGGCTTTGTACACAATCAACACTTCTTAAAAGAATCACTAAAATTTCACTGTAGATCTCACTTCCACCATTTTTACACACTGTATCACCACTCTTACGTGAACTACAGCAGTAGTAGCCTAGCTATATACCATCGAATAGTTCATATGGCTCTTTTGAACCGACTAAAACCGCACGATCAACCGATATACAATATGATATTAATAATGGTAATTTACCTACATACCATCGAATAGTTCATATGGCTCTTTTGAACCGACTAAAACCGCACAATCAATCGATATAGAATATGATATTAATAATGGCAGTTTACCTACATACCATCGAATAGTCCCTATGGCTCCTTTTTGAACCGACTAAAACCGCACAATCAATCGATATAGAATATGATATTAATAAATTTTACTAAGCAGACTTTGAAATAGACTAGGTTTCCTACGTTCGTTGTGATGCCTAAGATTTTCACTAAACAAATGAGTGTACCTATCTATCTACCTACAGAATCTAATCCCTGTATTTACCTTTCAAAACCCATTGTATTTTACTTAATCGTGTGGTGAGTTGTGTTTTCCTTCTAGCTAACTTTGGGGGCAAGTTCGTGAAACTTGACTTTGTGTAATCCCTACCACGGTGTGATTGCCCCAGTTCACGAGCCGAAGCTCAGGGATGTGAACTGAAACCCTGACGAGATTATAGTTAGTGTATATATAAATAAATACATAAGACTGAACTGTGAGCTCCGTAAGTTCTGATCCTGGCCCGAATTGGACGGCTCCACTTCGACGGTGCCTACCTATCACAGAACGAACAGTCACCCACATCCAGGAAGCTTATCCGATCCTGTTTCCAGGGAAAATCAGATTGCCGCTCGCTTCAAAAGTTATCGGCTACTAGCGAAATATAGAGGAATATGGAGTCGTTATCACCGTTAGGTATCCCTCCATACGGTAAGGCCCATCATGGAGGATTAGCTGGAGAGGCGACACGGAAGCCTCTCCTACCGACTGACGCAGGTGATCTCAGGGAAGGGGTGCTTCGGGGACCACCTGCATCGGATCAGGAAGGAGCCAACGCCTGAGTGTCATCACTGCGACGCGAGCGAGGACTCAGGGCTGCACACGCTGGCGGACTGCCCGGCGTGGGAGGCGCCGAGGCGTGACCTCGTGGCAGCCATCGGGGTGGGAGTCCTCTCGCTCGGCAGCATGATTGCGGCAATGGTGCGGAGCGCGAGCGCGTGGGCCGCCGCCGCCTCCTTCTGCGAGCATGTAATGCTCGCGAAGGAGGTGGCGGAGCGCGCCCGGGAGAGACTTAGAACTCTCCCGGTCCGCCGAGCCCGCAACTTGCTCGCCGCGCGTCGCAGGCAACTCAGGCGCCGGAGGTCGCTTAACGACCTCCGTCCTCCATGAGCGCAGGCCTGGGGGTGGCGGGTGAGGCCACCTGTCACCCCAGCAGAAGCAGGCCGGGACGGTGGGGCGACTAGCGCCCCTCCCCCAAACCGGGGCAAGACGGGGACACCGTGGTTCCCAAACCCGAGGGGGCCATCTCGAAACCGGAGATGGCCCAGGGTCAGTCGGGGTGCGAGGGATATGCTCTATGGGCAACCTTACACCCCGGCGTCTGTAGACCCGAGACGGCGTGTGGTTTTAGTCGGTTCAAGCCCGACATAACCGCCCCCGCTGGCACGCGGGGGGGTATACGAAGGGATTTCCGCACGATAAAAAAAAAAAAAAAAAAAAAAAAGGTATCCCTCCATAACCAAAGCACATCGCCTTGGGTTTCCTACGGGAATACTAGCTAAACACGCCGCAGCCCTAATTCCTACTTCTAACATACTAAAAATGAAAAAACGACAGCATTTGCTTTACGTGTGCACCGCCAGGCTCAACGGTACAAGGCAGAGATCAATTCACATGTGTATGCGTGTATTAATCCAGCCCAATGTAAGGTGTCTTCATTCACGTAAAGGTCCTATCCTATGTCGATCGCGTCCCAAAATGTAATTTACCTTTTACTAATTATTATTCAAATATACTACTCCCAACAATCCCATTCTAAACAACCAAACATGAACCAAATTCAATTTCACAAAATGGCGATCCCTCCAATTCAAATAACTATATGTTAACCACTATTTTCGCGAATTATTACTTCCCAAATCAAAACATCCCCTTAATCCCAACACATATATCACGACTAAGTCCCACTAAATGCTCTAAAAAACAGTCTCACCAGAAATATACGACGTCTCCACTACCCCTGACGAGTTCCCCAACAAAAGTGACAGAGTTATTGGCGCCTTTCGTATTTCTCCCCCCGCCAACCGCGCTCCACCCGTGTCTCTATCCAATCAAAAACCTCCCCGTAATGCCAACCGCACAATTCAAACCCCCCCAAATATCACAATTCCCTATCTTTTACAACGCTCATGTATACTTTTAAGCATTGAAATCTCTTCACTAAAACTTTCAACAATGAATTTCAACAATTACGCATGACATTCCCAAGTAATTCCTCGTATATCTTATTAAAACTTTTGTCCGCCAAAGCCTAATTAGTTCCTAAATCACCCACACGGAGGCGTTGCAGTCTCCCTTTTTTTCAAAGTACAAAATCTACCTTCCGGCATTTCCGCGTTTCAAATATTACTATCTCATTATTAGAATGTATTACTTACATACATTCCATATAACTATTTGTGATATTATAGGTATTTAAACTATCATGGTCAGTAACATAAGTATTAGAGTTAAGTTCCTCCGTGATCATGGCGCTTGCAACAGTGCCGAAATATCGGACATTCTTAGAACCACATGGTAAATATCCCGTTAACTCTAATACTTATATTTGTGATATTATTTGAGTGATTGCTTTTACTTAGATTTTATTGATTAATCTTCGTATTGAATTTTCTCTAAATAAACAATACCTAAACAGTCGTCTTAAACCAAATAATTGCCATGCGGCATTATACAGATAATCAAATTTTTACTATAATCGATTCATTTATAAATATTATTTTTCCCACAACGATTAATATATATATATATTTATAAATACATTTTCATATACATTTACGTATATTCACAACTATAATTTACCATTTTATACACTATTTTTAATTAGTTTCTTGTTATTACTTTTTTATTTTATTTTTTTCTCGACTGATAATTTTTTCATATAGTTTACTGCCACCTATGTCAAAACTGCTCAACTAATTCAATCCTTTTTCCGTTCAATCGAATTAAGACTTTCGCATCTTCGGCCACTAGATGACACTCTAATATAAATCGTACCGTTATATAATTTATTTATCTTTTTCATTGCTCCGGTAGCTCGTTACAAGGTCTTTATAGCCTAGGTATTCATAAGAAAAGTATCTAGGAAATTCAGCCAATAGATATGAAAATACAGTCATAGGTGTGAACTTAGATATTGTAAATTTATATGAGGTCTGTGATGAAATTTATGATTGTGGTGTTTGTGGCCACAAAACTTGATAAATAATTGATGGAGTGAGTTAAAATTTTGACAGACCGTTGCAATTTTACTCCTTACGCTAAAAATAATTGATTCAAGACAATTTATTTATACATTGCGCAAAATATAGATCATTACTTTTAAAACATGATATTCTTCTTCTTTATGTTATCTACATTCCTGAAGGTTGGCCGAACATTATATAACGCATTAGACTAAATTGTAGAATGGATCGGAATTGCAGCTCATAAACTAGAATATTGCGGTAATGACTCGTTTCGAGGAATCATCAGAGTTCAACAACTATTTGTTTAAGCATAACATTTATTTTTCATATGGGGTCATACTAAATTTGTAACTTTTTTATCAGATCTTGCGTTAACACACACAATTATATCTTTACCAGTCTTTACAATCATTTTCCGGTAGTTGAAATAGAAAATAGATAACAGTACTTTTTTTTTTTCTTGTGGAACTCCCTTCGGATACCCCCCCCCCCCCGCCGGTCAGCGGGGGCGGTTATGTCGGGCTTGAACCGACTAAAACCGCACGCCGTCTCGGGTCTACAGACGCCGGGGTGTAAGGTTGCCCATAGAGCATATCCCTCGCACCCCGACTGACCCTAGGCCATCTCCAGTTGCGAGATGGCCCCCTCGGATTTGGGAACCACGGTGTTCCCGTCCCCGGTAGAAAACAGTACTTACTGACGTAACTGAAGTCCAATTGAAATTTAGAATGTTTCAATAGTAGATAGTATGCCACCCAAAATCCAACCACACATCCCGATCGACCACCTGATCACAGGTTTCAAAATAAATTACCTAATTTTTTCTAGTTTCTGCGTTCCGTTCCAAGGTTGAAATTTTTAATTCATTCTCGCCTCACCCTGGAACCGTGACATTTTTTTTATAGTTAATAATAATAATCATTTATTATCAGATAAAATTCCATAATTTGTTAGTAGGTTGACTTATAAACTATGTTAGTAATTACGGTAATACAATTAATAAATTAAATTAAATTAAATAGGAAGCAATGACATAAAATTAATATAAATTAACATTTTATAAATTTAACACATTCACACAAATATAGATTAACACATAAAATAAAATAAAATAAATTACTCATTTTTTAGACATCATTATTATTATTTTACACACATTATTATACACACGGACCAAACTCTCCCTTCTCGGTCAGCCAGTACACATCTAATCGACCATCCATCTTTCCTGGATAGGGCAATCTAACCGTGTAGCAATCATCTTCAGAATACTGTTGCCATTCTCTCTTATACGTCCACGTATAGATGTGACTTTCTTTCGCATAATTGCATGAAAGCCGTCAACATGAGATGTTGACAAAGGCACATTGTGCCTCTGCAAACATGCGTGACGCGCTGCAGTCTGGTGGAATAATAATCTATTAAATTTTAAGATTGTTCGCAAATTTCCGATGATATTATACCTACGTAACAAAAAACCTTGCCAAAAAATTTAAATTTTAACCACTCAGAAATAGGGGGACATTTTGTCTTTATTTTTTACATAGATGCGTACGTTAAATTGCGACATTTAAAAGAAAGAAGGATGATCACTTTCTATATATTATTATCCATTGGCCTGTCAGTTTTATTTTTTTTGTTACAGCGGTACTGCTTCAACAGAAAAGTCTAATTGTATTTTTGATTTTTGAATTAAATCTATTATTCAGTTTTTTAGTGGTGTTTTTAGGTTTCTGAAGTCGGTTTAATTTTTTTATTAAAATTGTACTTCGCCCTTCTTAGAGAACCTAACTTAACTCTTATGGGACCACCCGCGCCCGGGAGCTAAACCAAACCCGATATTAAAAGAAATTTTTACAAGGTAGCTACTCTGAAACGTTGAGGAGTTCCCTTGACTGTAATTCGTCATCATCATCAGACCCATCCCATACAACCCATTTAGGTGTAAAATTTTCATCAATACAAATTAATCAAGCCAAAACACTAGATAATTGCTGTAAATCGTTGAGCAGTTCCTTCAACTGTCTTTCGACTCCATCATCAGAACGACCCAGACCTTCATTCAATAGTAGTACTTTTTAAAATAAATCATAAATTTTATAAATGCGCTAGTCGCCACTACGATTTTCGAAGGTTCCCCTCGATTTCTTGTGGATGCCATTATCAGATCCTGATGTCCAACTACCCTTGAAGTACGTCCTTTCTAATAAAAAAAAAATTTCCTCAAATGTTAGAGTAGAACTGCTTATCTCAGATGTGTTTTCACGGACTGATACCCGCTTCCCAAAGAACACCAAAGTTAGGTGCCATATGTGGAATAAAATGCCACTTCGTGCCATCATGACATAGCAATTCTATCACTTGTTTAAGTGCTCCCTGCATGCTTGCATTCAGCATAAGCGATAGTTTTAAAGCCGCGCCGACTAAGTTGAGGCCGTTGTCGCTCCACAGATCAGTACATTGAAAGGTCTGTTGGGAGTGACACTTTCTTTTGGTAACTCACCCATTGGATGTTGAATAGTAGCGGCTCTATACCTGGTACATACGATACATTCTCTGAATAGTCCGGTCAATCTAGATCAAAAAATGAGAGTGAAGGTACGTAAAGTCCCAACAAGCTGAAAATCAGTTAAATTGTTCAAAACATAATTATAAATAATATTTAAAAGTTCCCCATCATTCCCGTGCATGATTTTTTTTTATTCAAGTTCAAAGGTCAAAAAAATGAGTTTTTAGCGATTTTCAGCAAAACGGTAAGTTTTATCATAAAAGTACCTTAGACAAAATTGTAGATCATAAAATTATCTATAAAAAATGAATCAATTTTTTTTTTCCTACGAGCCACCGTTTCTGAGATATAACGATTCAAAAAGTTATAAAAGTTGTTATCGTCATAATATGCATGAGTACGCTACGTATGTACATCTCTAGAGTTGTTATATATTATCATCATCATCATCATATAAGACGTAGGAAGTCCACTGCTGATGTTCAGCAGGCCTCCCCCATCGACTTCCATTTCGACCGGTCTGTAGCGGCCCGCATCCACCGAGTCCCTGCGCTCTTTGTTAGGTCGTCTGTCCACCTTGCGGGAGGCCTTCCTACGCTGCGCTTGCCGTTGCGTGATCTCCACTCAAGAACCTTTCTACCCCACCGGCCATCGGTTCTCCGAGCTATGTGCCCTGCCCACTGCCACTTCAGCTTGCTGACTCGCTCTGCTATGTTGGTAGTTACCAACGTAGCAGAGCGAGTCAGCTCGTCTACGGATCTCCTCGTTTCTGATTCGATCTCGTAGAGAAACCCCAAGCATAGCCCGTTCCATAGCTCGCTGTGTGACCCGAGTTTCTTTATGAGGCCCATAGTGAGAAACCACGTCTCGGCACCTCCTCGGTCTTGTGTATAATTAGCCGCAGCGTATGGATGTGGTCTATGGTACTATAGCCTTTACGGAAACCGGCTTGTCCGGGAGGCTGGAAGTCATCAAACCTGCGTGCGAGACGATTCGTGATCACCCTAGAAAACAGCTTGTAATCATGGCTCAGAAGCAAGATGGGCCTGTAGTTCTTCAATAAGGTTTTATCACCTTTCTTGAAGAAGAGAACCACCACGCCTCTGTTCCACGCTTCGGGCGTAGTACCCTCGAGCAGGACGGAATTAAAGAGTCTCTGTAGAGAAGAAGCTCCGATGTCATTCCGTCCTTCAGCTTCGCCTCATGCGATAAACAGACTCTCGTGTTTTAATACCCCTTCTTATATGACAGTTGCATAGACTACTATTATAACTTTTTGAATCGTTATATCTCAGAAACGGTGGCTCGTAGGAAAAAAAGTATTCTACATTTTTTATAGATAATTTTATGATCTACAATTTTGTCGAAGGTACTTTTATGATGGATATGCTCTATGGGCAACCTTACACCCCGGCGTCTGTAGACCCGAGACGGCGTGCGGTTTTAGTTCGTTCAAGCCTGACATAACCACCCCCGCTGGCCGGCGGGGGGTATCCGAAGGGATTTCCGCACGAAAAAAAAAAGTACTTTTATGATAAAACTTACCGTTTTGCTGAAAATCCCGAAAAACTCATTTTTTTTCACCTTTGACCTTGAATAATTTTTTTCCATACATGGGAATGTTTTGAACAATTTTACTGATTTTCAGCTTGTTGGGACTTTATGCACCTTCGAATGTCTAAATTGACCGGACTAAAAGTATCTTTTTGCCAACTATATAGATAATTGATTATGCTTGTTACCCCACTATGTAACAATCTTATATGTGCATCTTTGACTAGCAACCAGGCAATGTGTGTATTATTTGGTATAATAATAGGATGTTTGTATTCTTGTGGTATGTTAGCGGCTTGCAAGCGTCCTCCTACTCGCAATATTCCAGTGCTGTCAATATAACGATTCAGCGGGATGAGGTTGCTACTTTTCTTTATCTTTCCCTTTTCCTTTAAATCCTTGATTTCTTCTCTAAAGTATGTTTGTTGTGTAATCTTTACGCATGTGTCTAATGTTTCCTTTAATTCTATACAAGTTAGGTACGTTGCATTGCTTTCTCTGGTTTCCTCTTTCCCCTTTAAACAAAGAAATCTTCGACAATAAGTACTCTTGTCATTTTGGATAGTGTTGAAAACCTTTCAAGAATAGAAACCTCTTCATCTTCATAATGAAATGTTGCAACTTGTACCTTTTTCTCTTCCAAAGCTGTGTCTCATATTGTTTCTCTACTTCTAATAGTTTGCATGGTACTCAGCCATTGTGGTCCTGTCCACCGTAGGCGTTGTGAAGGTAATTCCGATGGGTCTATCCCGCGCGAGGTGATGTCGGCAGGGTTATTTATAATACCACGTGACTCCATTTACCAGGTTCTAATTGGTTTTGTATTTCGGTTACACGATTCGCCACAAATGTTTGCCATCGTATAGGTGGGGACTGCATCCATGCCAAAACTACCATTGAATCGGTATAAGCATAGATACGATCTGTAGGTATTTTCAAGATGTGACCTGCTTCTGAAAATAATTTAGCCAATATCACCGCCGAACATAATTGGTATTGGCAGACGAGGAATCGATTTTTGTTTTAATGGTGCCTCCTTGGTTTTGCTTTCTAACAAGGAAACGTAAAAATGCTTGTTTTGGATCACACGTATATATGTATCGGCAGCGTAGGCAGTGGTGGAAGCACCTGCAACAAAGACATGAAGTTCAATATGATCATTGTTGGGGTGAGCATATGTCCATCGTTGAATATCTACGCTCATATTTGGTTTCGAAACGATAACCATTCGTCTAATAAATTTCTTGGTAGTTCATCATCCCGGTCAGCTGCAGATAACCATAATTTTTGTAAAAACATTGTAACGAGCTACCGGAGCAATGAAAAAGATAAATAAATTATATAACGGTACGATTTATATTAGAGAGTCATCTAGTGGCCGAAGATGCGAAAGTCTTAATTCGATTGAACGGAAACAGGATTGAATTAGTTGAGCAGTTTTGACATAGGTGGCAGTAAACTATATGAAAAAATTATCAGTCGAGAAAAAAATAAAATAAAAAAGTAATTACAAGAAAATAATTAAAAATAGTGTATAAAATGGTAAATTATAGTTGTGAATATACGTAAATGTATATGAAAATGTATTTATAAATATATATATATATTAATCGTTGTGGGAAAAATAATATTTATAAATGAATCGATTATAGTAAAAATTTGATTATCTGTATAATGCCGCATGGCAATTATTTGGTTTAAGACGACTGTTTAGGTATTGTTTATTTAGAGAAAATTCAATATGAAGATTAATCAATAAAATCTAAGTAAAAGCAATCACTTAAATAATATCACAAATAGTTATATGGAATGTATGTAAGTAATACATTCTAATGATGAGATAGTAATATTTGAAACGCGGAAATGCCGGAAGGTAGATTTTGTACTTTGAAAAGAAGGGAACTGCAACGCCTCCGTGTGGGTGATTTAGGAACTAATTAGGCTTTGGCGGACAAAAGTTTTAATAAGATATACGAGGAATTACTTGGGAATGTCATGCGTAATTGTTGAAATTCATTGTTGAAAGTTTTAGTGAAGAGGATTCAATGCTTAAAAGTATACATGGGCGTTGAAAAAGATAGGAATTTGTGATATTTGGGGGGGTTTGAATTGTACGGTTGGCATTACGGGGAGGTTTTTGATTGGATAGAGACACGAGTGGAGCGCGGTTGGCGGGGGAGAAATACGAAGGCGCCAATAACTCTTTCACTTTTGTTGGGGAACTCGTCAGGGGTAGTGGAGACGTCGTATATTTCTGGTGAGACTGTTTTTTAGAGCATTTAGTGGGACTTAGTCGTGATATATGTGTTGGGGTTCGCGCGTTTTCTTGTTTTAAGGGGATGTTTTGATTTGGGAAGTAATAATTCGCAGAAATAGTGGTTAACATATAGTTATTTGAATTGGAGGGATCGCCATTTTGTGAAATTGAATTTGGTTCATGTTTGGTTGTTTAGAATGGGATTGTTGGGAGTAGTATATTTGAATAATAATTAGTAAAAGGTAAATTACATTTTGGGACGCGATCGACATTGGATAGGACCTTTACGTGAATGAAGACACCTTACATTGGGCTGGATTAATACACGCATACACATGTGAATTGATCTCTGCCTTGTGCCGCTGAGTCTGGCGGTGCACACGTAAAGCAAATGCTGTCGTTTTATCATTTTTATTATGTTAGAAGTAGGAATTAGGGCTGCGGCGTACTTAGCTAGTATTCCCGTAGGAAACCCAAGGCGATGTGCTTTGGTTATGGAGGGATACCTAACGGTGATAACGACTCCATATTCCTCTATATTTCGCTAGTAGCCGATAACTTTTGAAGCGAGCGGCAATCTGATTTTCCCTGGAAACAGGATCGGATAAGCTTCCTGGATGTGGGTGACTGTTCGTTCTGTGATAGGTAGGCACCGTCGAAGTGGAGCCGTCCAATTCGGGCCAGGATCAGAACTTACGGAGCTCACAGTTCAGTCTTATGTATTTATTTATATATACACTAACTATAATCTCGTCAGGGTTTCAGTTCACATCCCTGAGCTTCGGCTCGTGAACTGGGGCAATCACACCGGGGTAGGGATTACACAAAGTCAAGTTTCACGAACTTGCCCCCAAAGTTAGCTAGAAGGAAAACACAACTCACCACACGATTAAGTAAAATACAATGGGTTTTGAAAGGTAAATACAGGGATTAGATTCTGTAGGTAGATAGATAGGTACACTCATTTGTTTAGTGAAAATCTTAGGCATCACAACGAACGTAGGAAACCTAGTCTATTTCAAAATCTGCTTAGTAAAATTTATTAATATCATATTCTATATCGATTGATTGTGCGGTTTTAGTCGGTTCAAAAAGGAGCCATAGGGACTATTCGATGGTATGTAGGTAAACTGCCATTATTAATATCATATTCTATATCGATTGATTGTGCGGTTTTAGTCGGTTCAAAAGAGCCATATGAACTATTCGATGGTATGTAGGTAAATTACCATTATTAATAACATATTCTATATCGATTGATTGTGCGGTTTTAGTCGGTTCAAAAGAGCCATATGAACTATTCGATGGTATATAGCTAGGCTACTACTGCTGTAGTTCACGTAAGAGTGGTGATACAGTGTGTAAAAATGGTGGAAGTGAGATCTACAGTGAAATTTTAGTGATTCTTTTAAGAAGTGTTGATTGTGTACAAAGCCGGGTTATAAATAATCAAAAGTAACCACACCCAAGACTAAATATTAATTACACAAAAACTTGGGTAATAACACCTACGATATCTGCTAATAACTGATTGACCAAGAGTGATTTTTATATTTGAATTCAGTGATTATCTCTCTTTGCATGTGTTCGAATCAGGGTTCAAAGAGCCATCTCACGGTAGTTGGGAACCTTATCCAAGTGGATACTGCTCGAATCTAGAACCCTGGGAGTGTAATTCCTGTATACTAAAACCCTATATCATGGGTCAGTTATACCAATTCGTTTATGTGATCTGAGAGTGTATCATACTTTACAATAAACCTTTGAAACCACATTATTCTGAAGTGAATTGGTTACTAGCACCTTTTAAAGATTACACAATATATGAGAGTCCGAGCTGTGTACAGATTCAATTTATCGTTTAACATTCTAAAAACAAGTGAAGTATCACACCAGAATCCATGTTATTCGTGAATAGTATTTAAAGCGGCTTGAGCGAGGGGCGCTGTCGTTTGCTATAATAGCTAGCAGTAGGAAAAGATTACTCCTTTGTTAGTTTCATAATAAAACAGTTTGTGTTAATATCCAAGCTGAGTACTGACTCAATTTATCGTCTTACATTTCAAAAACAAGTGAAGTATCACACCGAAATACATGTTATTCATGAACAATATTTAAAGCTGCTTAAGCGCGGCGCTGTAAGTTACTACGGAATATAATCAAAACATTATGGCGGTAAGATTTGTATGTTCTTCTGTCAGGTTCATGTTTGCTCTGAATAGAGTATGGGGAATTATATTTACCGGATGTCTCGGTGTAATAGGGGGAAGATGTATGAAAATCTTCTAATGCCTATTTAGACATAGGAAGGACCACGATATACCTTTAAACAATACAAGTGGAAGGGTCCTACTGTGGCTGGCGTGATATGGGGCCACCACCTCGGGGGGAAAATCCAATATAACTAGGTACTACTGTATAGGGGTCACCACCTCGGGGGGGAAATCCAATATAACTAGGTACTATTGTTTAGGGGTCACCACCTCGGGGGGGGGGAAATACCTAACTAGGTACTTTTGTAAAAGAAAGTAATAGTGAGCAAACACCTTGGGGAGGAAACCTCAGAATAAGCAGGTACCTTTGTTTGGGAAAGTGAGCGTCAATAAAGTAGTAATTCAAATGAAGTTATTAAAAACATCTAGATATAACCTATAAATTCTTGTTGTTCAAAGTACTAGTTTAAGGGAGTAGGCATTATAGGAATAAGAATTAGTAAGTTCTAATCAATAAAGAAGTAGTCTAAATGAAGTTATTAAAAACGTCTAGATATAATCTACATGTTCTTGTCGTTCAAAGTACTAGTTTAAAGTAGTAAGCATTATAGGAAGAGGAATTAGTAGGTTCTAATTCAACTGATATTGCTATACTTAATAAAATCGATACGAGAGAAGCAGTGAATGATTAAAGCGGTGAACTGCAGGTACCTATGTAGTTGCAAATAGTTATAGGTATCTAAATAAACGAGGTAAATGTCCGGAATGCTTCAGTTCCTAATAGATATTTTCTAGCATAGGTTATTTCCATCCGCTCCCATAAAAGTCACTAAAAGATATTACGGAGATTATGGAGGAAGGAGTTTGTTGGTTACATGTTAGGTTGAGGCGAATGAATTAGTATAGGTTGTTTTCATCCGCTCCCATAAAAGTCACTAAAGGGTATTACGGAGATTATGGAGGAAGGAGTTTATTGGTTACATGTTAGGTTGAGGAGAATGAATTAGTATAGGTTGTTTTCATCCGCTCTCATAAAAGCCACAAGGGGATACTACGGAGAATATGGGGGAAGGACTTCGGTTGATGCATGTTAGGTTGGGCCGAATGAATTAGTGTAGGTTGTTTTCATCCGCTCCCGTCAAGGTCACCAAGGACATTAGGTTAATCCGGAAGAAATTTGTGTAGGTATAATGGAATTTGGAGGATTGTTAATAAATATGGAAGGAATAGGTTCTAATTTTGGGATACCTACTTAAATGAGACTTTGTTGATTATTTAAGGAAGTACTTATGTTCGCGCACGTAGTGTAAGCTTTTGAACTACTTACGACTAGAGGGTTTAGGAAGACTTATTTGGTTATTTCATGGTTTCATATAGTGTCAATAGAAGCTGTGTAATTAGATAAAAATGAAATAGGTACGTATTGGTTAGGTTGAAAGGTAGGTTGTAAGGAAAGGTTAATGATGAATTTAAATGATAACTTTTCAAACAAAATAGGTTTAAAGTTTAATGTGAAAGAGTAAATTAATTGGGATTTGCGATTATATATAGTTGGAATTAGGTTACCGTAGGTTAAAGATAGGAGTCAGCATTCTTCACCTTTATAGAACTAGGGATACTAGGTATCATGATAAGGGTTCCTTTTAACCACTAGATTGATCACAGGCCAAGTTTATTAGAAATAAGTACAATTATTCAGTGAGTTTAAGTAGGTTGGTGAGTAATTTGAATGAATCATACATGACAACAAGTAGGTGGAATAGGAATTGGGATAGCCGTAAGAGAGGAGTGAATGAGTGGTAGATATAGGTAGTTATCTAGGGCAGGAAATGTGAGAAGGATTGAGTGAATGAGTTGGTTTCGGAGTAGTAATAGGAGTAGTAGGAGTGGGAAAAAGAGTTTAGAAAAGGGGTATAGGAGTTGAGAACGGGGGGGTACAACATCTTGGCCTTAACAATGGTTGGCGCTAACCAACCAAAAGGGTCAGTGATATCGGACTGGTTAATCGAAAATTTGAATTTATCGTGGACTCTAATCCCAGGATAAGCCAAGTGTTTTTATAACGGCGTCAAGTTTTATTTCAATTGGTTGAATATTACGTTTATTTTGGGCAATATTTTCTAAAAAAAGTATTTGAATTGCTCGACGATTTTTGCAGTTCAAAGCCAGCACTACCCAATATTTGAGAAACTTGACTATATATTTCTAGTATTTGACACTGGTCTGGCGCGCCGGTATGAATATCATCCATATAACAGCAATTCTTCATAATTTCAGCCGCCAATGGATATTTATGACCTTCGTCTTCTGCAACTTGGTGCGACGTACAAACCACAAGAAAGGAAGCCGCAGAAGTGCCAAATGTAACCGTCAGTAATTTATATGACTTATGGTCATCATTAGGATCATCTCTCCATAAAATTCTTTGCTAATCTGTATGTTTGTCCGTCACTAAAATTTGTCGATACATTTTTACAATATCGCTTACTAATACAAACTTGTGTTGTCTCCATTCCATGATCAGGGTGGTAAATCCTTTTGTAAAATGGGACCCACCAATAGGGCATCATTTAAAGAATATCCCTTAGACCCCTTTGCTGAAGCGTCAAACACGGTTCGCACTTTGGTGGCGATAAAGATTTATCGAATCTTATTACGGCATGATGTGGTAAATAAACTACACCCGTTGTTTCTTCTTCAGCTAATTTCATATGTTGAAGGGTTAAATATTCTTGCATGACCCTTGTATATTCTACCTTTAATTCGGGTTCCCTTTCAAATTTCTTTTCTAATTGTAATAGGCGCGAGACAGCTGCTTCTTTTGTTCTACCAATTTTTCTCAATGGGCGATTCCGTGTCATTTACAAAGGGTGAGTTCACCTGATATCTGCCTGATTTTGTCATTATAGTTGTTTTTTTGTAATTTTCTTCAATACAAATGCCTTGACAGGTATAGTAAAGCTTACATTGCATCTTGAGTTGACTTGAACTTCAACCATGTACTTGGTGTGAAATGGTTTTTATTCACTTTACCCGGAGACCCATCCGCTGATTTTTTCTCGTTTCAGACCCAATTCCTGAACAAGTTCTTCGGTGACGAATGAGGCCTGTGAGCCTTGATCAATAAGCGCACGGTAGACATATAGACATATGTTGTTTTATTTCTTGAGACCATATTCACCTGTGCCGTCGCCAAAAGATTGTGGCCAAATGGATTTATGTGATATGTTGTTGTAAGTTCTGATTGTTCCCCTTGCCCTGGTTCCTGATTTGCACTTATTTGCATACTATCCGAGTGGAGCAGGAAGTGATGTATTTGTGACTGATACGACAAGTTGTGTTTCAGAGGCACTTGGCTACCAAGTGGTTTGGAGCCAGGCAATTAAAACACAAGTTGTTGGTTTGTACGAACGTCGTATCTCTGAGTATGTGCTTGGTACAGATAATGTTCCTCCTTACAATATGCACATACTGTTGAGCTCGGTAGTGACGAAGCGTTGTGGAATGTCTTGACTTTGGACACCTTAGTGGAGTCTTCACTCATCTGTATCGATCTAAATCTAGCGTATAAAAAGTTCTGCAACAGTTTGAAAGTTGTGAAGTCGTCATTGTCATTAAGTGAGGTTTCTTGTTCCCATAGTCTCTTACTCTCTTTATCTAGTTTGTCCACAGTCATAAACGATATAATAGCCTCCCATGAAACAGTTGGCAAACCAAGGTTATTTAAAGTGCTCACTCCTTTGTCGAATCTAACAACTGTTTGATACTGTGTGCCGATTCTGTATGTAATGGTTTTTATCCCAAAAAGCCTTTCAAAAACACTCTTGGCAATGTATGGCTTGTTATTGTAACGTTTGTGTAGAATGTCCCACGTTAAAGTATAGTTTTGACTCGTAATTTGAATGCTTCGTAATAATATTTCTGCTTCGCCATGTAAACTTAATTTTAAATAGTGTAATTTCTGCACATCGTCTAATTCCCCATTGTTGTGAATGACTGACAGGAACAAATGTTTAAATGATAACCAGTCTGTATAACTTCCAGAAAAGGTAGGTAGCTGAATAGTAGGTAATTTAATTTCCGTCTTTAATGATCTTTCTGCTGGCCTAGGGAGTGGAGTTTATGACTGAATTTTGGCTTTCAAATCCTTTATAACCCATGTAAATCTCTTCGCATTCATTATACATGTCATCTGAAAAATATGATTGTGCTGCCCGTTCATCTTTAGCTACATGCGATATAAGATATTCATGCGAGGTCTTAAAACTGTTCCAAGCCCTTTCTAAATTTTCCTAACGAGTTTCTAAGTAAGTTGCAGTTATTCTATCTTTCGGAGCCATTTTGTAATTAATTTGAGCCTTTTGGATTTGCTCAAATCGTTCTTCTTGAAGTGGTAGGACTTGTTGCATATTCGCCATAATAATGCTCAAGTAACCCAAGCTATTTTTCTACGTGCCTAATGTAACTTGAAATATGTTCAACAGACAAATAGGTTAATGTTCACAGTGTTCGTAATCCTATAATCTAATCTTCATATATTCTATATCTATTCTTCTATACTATATATACTTATCTATACGATATATTTATTACTAGCTTTAGCCCGCGGCTCCGCCCGCGTAGATGTCGGTTATCGCGACAAAACATAGCCTATGTCCTTTCCCAAGGTCTAATCTACGTCTGTACCAAATTTCAGCAAAATCGGTTCAGTGGTTTAGGCGTGAAAGCGTAACAAACAAACTTACATTCGCATTTATAATAGTATAGGGATAGGGATATGATATGATAGGATTAATATTATAAAGCAATATCATAAAGTTGAAGAGTTTATTTGTTTGGTTGAACGCGCTAAGCTCAGGAAATACTCGTTCGAATTGAAAAATTCTTTTTATTTTGGATAGCCTATTTATCGAGGAAGGCTATAGGCTTATATATCATCATGCTACTATACAGGGAAGCGGAGCAGTAATCATATATGTCAAAAAATCGGGGAAATTTCCCTACATTATTGTAAAACTAATAAATTACAGGCATATAGGGGGACAGCTAATATAATATTATTAAACTGAAGATTTTGTTTGTTTGGTTGAATGCGCTAATCTCAGGAACTACAGATTCGAATTGAACAAGTATTTTGTGTTGGATAGCTCATTTATCGAGGAAGGCTATAGACTATATATAGGCCTATAGATAGGCTACTACCTAGGAGAGCGAATGAGAGCAAATTTCCATATTGTAGAACTAATACATTACGGGCATGTGTGTTTGGGACAAATGGGTGCCACGGGGGCGAAATATGCACGAAGCATAGCTAGTATATATATTCATATATAACTACGTAAGTAATTTGTAATTTTGAGATGTGCTGAAGTAATAAGTATTTTCTTATTTGTAACCAATATTCTAAATATCAATTTTTAGGTGCATAGTAGTTCATACTCGTATTTTAATGAATGAGGGGCAAAATGTACAATTTTTTAACATTTATGTTGTCTGTGTGCTAATCCTAGCTTTCACACCAAATTTCAACTATCTACGGCTCCAGAAAGTACCCTAACAGTATTGATGATTAACAGTCAGTGAGTCAGTGAGTGTCGGAATGTGGGTATTTTAAATACTAATATAATCTATAAGTAAAAACTAGTGGGGCGGAAATCACACAGTGATTGTCAAACTTCGGGTCAAACTTAGATTTTTTAGGGACAATGTGTATGGTAGGTACCCGAAACCGGGGTGCGACAGGTTGGGGGGTGCGACTGGTTGGAGGGGTGCGACTGGTTGGATCACCTCCAAGTTTGGTGCACCCTGGGCAACGTGGGCGATGACGCATCATTGATTGCTCCTCTGGAGTAGCTGGCGTCAACGTCAACGGCCAAGAGTCTGACCAACCGGCCCTTTTCAGGGCCAGCTGACCCCATTGCACGAGGGAGTCGGGGTATGGTGGGCCTGCAAGGCCCGCGGGGCTGGTCGCTCCAGGTACCCCTCTGCTGTTATCAGAGGGGACACTGCGAATGGCACAGGGTCAGTCGGAGTGCGAGGGATATGCTCTATGGGTAACCTTACACCCCGGTGTCTGTAGACCCGAGACGGCGTGCGGTTTTAGTCGGTTCAAGCCCGACATAACCGCCCCCGCTGCCCGACGGGGGGGTATCCGAAGGGATTTCCGCACAAAAAAAAGTATTTAATATTTCAAAATAAACATAGACATCTATTACCGTTTATTGAAGTTCTTCCCATTAACCAAACAAGATGATTGGAGGAAGAATTTTTTAAATCGGATAAGTGGTTCTTGAGTTATTGCGTATACAGACATCCAGACCAACAGACAGACCGACACAAAAGTTTTTTTGCTTAATTAAAAACGAAACGTCGAGAAAAGTGATGAAAAGTGGGTGTAAGATTTTGATTTTTTTTGCGTGATTTTAAGACTTCGGTGTCCACCTGGTTGGTGGCCCGAAGTAAAACCGGCCAAGTGCGAGTCGGACTCGCCCATGAAGGGTTCCGTAGCAGCAAGTAACATAATAATGTTCTTTTTTTAAATTCTTATATTTGAGTTGATTGAACGAAAGGTAAATTGCGGTTTACGATTTCTGGCGGATTAAAAACGACTACTTACGAGATCTCGTTCAAACCAATTTTCGGTGGAAGTTTACATGGTGATGTACATAATATATTTTGGGGGGAGGGGAGAGAGGACACCCATTTTACCACTTTGGAAGTGTCTCTCGCGCAAACTATTCAGTTTAGAAAAAAATGATATTAGAAAGCTCATTAAAATATCATTTTTGGAGACCTATCCATAGATAGTATGGGTTTGATGAAATGTTTTTTTTTCTAAGTATCAAAATTTTTTTGTTTTTTTTTCTATATTTCACAAAATACATGTACTTACCAAGTTTCAACAGCATAGTTCTTATAGTTCCGGAAAAAAATGGCTGTGACATACGGACCAACAGACTGACAGACATGACGAATCTAAAAGGGTTCGGTTTTTTGCCATTTGGCTACGGAATTCTAAAAAGCTATGCATTTAAAACACAAGTAGGTACTCTATTGACATCATATCCCGAGAATTAGGACTATTAGGACGCACTGCCCGAACTGAATCTGTATGGGTACAAAATACGGCGCGAGGATACGAAAAAAGGTAGGTAGAGCTGCGCCTACGTTGTCTCGTTTTGAGGGGGGTCAATACTTTTTTATTTTTTCCGTGCGGAAATCTGATGAAGGTCTGCCTAGCCTTTATCTACACTCAGATTTAAATATTTAGGTTACATGCGTCATCATCCCAGCGGTCTATCCCGCTTGCCTTCAAAGCTTCCACTACAGTTAAAGGAGGAGATTCTATGTTCGTCTGTATCTTTGTTTTTTTATACATCCAGATTTGACAAATTAACCTACTGATCAATTCAAAACCTTCATAAAGATCACAAAGAACAACTCGTTTTCATAAAATCATTCAAATTTTTTATTAATTACTATTATATTACATTAAAATTTTTAATAAAACACTAGACACTAGCCAAAATCGCCTCATTTATGAATTATTGTCTCGTAATGTGACTTAGTGACCCCAAATTTCAACCCAAAACTGGTACCCAGAGCCCGGGACAGACGATAGTTGAATGGTCACGTTATTTTCGCCGATGCCCCCCCATGTTATTTGTGCAAATGCAGATATGGTGCTTCCAACCGGCATAGCTGATATATAACTGATCTTGACACCAGTATTGGAAGATCGGAATATAACATCCTCACGTTGGACTGAGCTTCCGTTGGCTGGCTTAGAGAAGTGTGCCCTGTAGGAAGAGTAATTGATTATGTGCCATGAAGTAAAACTAAACTACATAATCCTAATTTTTTCATCAACAAGACAGATATCTATACTAATATTATAAAGAGAGGCTGAATTTTGTGAGTATGTTTATATATTTGGGGTAATACTCGAAATAACTGCATTTATTGGAACTAATTGTTAGGTATACCATATAAAAGGGACATTATCTCCGATTGATATATTATGTGTAAATTACAATGGCGTACGTAACGGACTACCAAAACGAGGTCTCGAGTTCTCGCGTTTAGTATTCAGTATGAGTATGTAGTATGATCTGTCAAAACAAAACCTACCTTCACTTTAGTGAGGTTATTAAACATTTAGAACCAGTCATATTTGATTTCGTTTTGTATTAGATTTTGAGATTTTAATGTTAAGGAACATTAAAATCTGTAATTAAAATGTTTAGAAATCATACGTTTGGAAACCGTAATTTTAGTGAATCGAGCCCCTAAATCGGGCTTCGGCTTGAAATATATACAGGTAGGTATATGAGGAAACCGTTTACGTTTTATAAAAATGTGCAAAATGGTTGAGGATCAACTTATGATTTACTTGAAGTTGAACTGTGGCCATAGCAATTTAGTAATATTTGTTGTATTAATATTTTATTAAAATAAATGACAATATTAAATTAGTCTACGTACCATAACACAAAAACCGGTCTAAACAAAAAAAAAACATTTTTAACCGTGTTTTTTAAAATAATCTTAATACAAATAGATAAACTGTAAACACTTATTACGCTATAATTACAAGGAACTTTATTCTGTACAACTATTCAAATTTCCCTGAAGAAGGTGGTAATCGGCTGATACGCTCAAGGTTTCAAATAGAAATTCCGTCGTATTATATATTTACGAGTACTAGCTGATGCCCACGTCTCCGCCCGCGCGGAGAGAGGCGGTAATCGTTGAAAGTGATTAACACTTGTACTAACGTTCAAGTAACCTTGTCATTGCAGTTTCTTTTACCTAAACTTTGAGCTATGGGACAGCTTACCTGTAGAGTAAACTATCTTCATGAGCGATTATCCCTACGATCAGGTTAAAGGTTACGGCAGATGTAGCCTCAACTTCTGCTTTAGACTCAAGTGCTTGTGCAGATTCAGTATCCGACTGAGATTTAACAGTTGCGCCACTGACGCAAAGCACCAGGACTGCTAGTACTGCGAACACGACTTGGATTTTCATCTGAAATAGACGAAAGTTATCAGTTTCGTGGCCAATAACAATTGCAGGTAGGTATTCGTAAGCCTGGGGTGTGTGTTGGGTAACCTCCTCGAGTGTCGCTCCGATTCCGATCCCGCTGCAGTCCGGGGGGAACGGAATCGGAGCGGCCGGTACACCCTGGGCGGCGGTCAATGGCTTCCCCTTCTGCCCTTCATAGGGTTGGCATTGATCGTCGGCCAATACCCAACGTGGCGGGAACACATCGCTCTCCGTACTCCTCTGCTTTCAGAGGAGACAGGATGAGCGATGCTGTTAGTGGTGAGATGGCCCAGGGTCAGCCGGGGTGCGAGGGATATGCTCTATGGGTAACCTTACACCCCGGCGTCTGAAGACCCGAGACGGCGTGCGGTTTTAGTCGGTGCAAGCCCGACATAACCGCCCCCGCTGGCCGGCGGGGGGGTATCCGAAGGGATTTCCGCACGATAAAAAAAAAAAAAAAAAAAGGTATTCGTAAGCCTTAGTATTCAGCAGTTATTTTTACAGTGTCTAGTTTGGCTAATCTTATAACTCCGAACACGGAATCTGCTTTCATTTATATGTAGGTATACAAAAAATTAGGAGGGTGTCACAAAATTAGGTCTCTGAATTTGGTTAGATGACTCGGTATAGACAAAATATGCATTTGAAAAAAAAAATCGGGTGTTTTTTTTTCATTTTTATATTTTTTATTTTTATATTCTTTTTATTTATTTATTTTTATTTTACCCGATATTTCTTTTTGTTTCAAATACATACTTTGTCGATACCAAGTCATCTCACCAAATTCAGAGACCTAATTTTGTGACACCTTATATATTAGTAAGGCGAAGAAAAAACAGAAATATAATAAAAGCAATACCACACGTATCTCATTAAATTATTGATCCAGCTAAGCATAGTAAATGAGTATAATGATTAAAACTTTTATTGCCCTTGGTCCACCTGCGTGGACCACAGGATACCCACAGGTGTAATATACCTGGGTGGAACCCTGAGTGGTTATAATAGGTTATACACAATATTTTCTTCAAGTGGCTGACCTAGGGATAGCCCACAGGAATTAAGTTTCACGAGTAACCTAATGCTAATCACATGACTGTTAAAAAACGGAGTGTAATGTATTGTAAGAGTAAAATGTTGTAATTAAAATAAAACTTACCTTTTTGAGTTGTTTATTCTTAATTATTTCTCTGAAAGTATACTGAAAATAGCAATTTAGGAAGGTTTATATATACAAAAATATAGATAACATTATCTATCAGATTAAGAAATCTAGGGTAAGTATTAATAAACGTGCAATTTTTGTATAAATGTTACTGTAAAAGCCCGAACTACGAATCTTAGGATTTACCAACACGAGTGGGTAAATGTTATATTGTTATTCTGCAAATCAATTCACGCGCTTCGCCGACCGCTACCGTGGCACCAGTCGTATCCGATGTTCCACAGGAGTGGCCCTAGGACCGACCCCTGGTGAACACCGCACGATACTTCTCGCCGCCCTGGCCCTAGACAGCTCGGGTAAACTATGGCCCTCTCGGATAGGTATGCCTCGACAATGCGCCGGAGGTAGGGAGGTACTCCGTGATACGCGAGAGCCTCCCTAACGCAGCTCCAGGGTAGGGTGTTGAAGGCGTTGGCGATGTCGAGAGACACCGCCACCACCACCCCACCCCAGCACCAGTTTCCCCGTCTTCCAAGCCTTTGGAAACTGGCCCCAAAAGTAGGTACATTAGTAAAAGTTTAACAACCCACTGCATTTAAAAAAAAACTGGTAACGCCATCTATGTGGTAAAGGCGTAAACATATATGTTACTGTAAAAGCCCGAACTACGGTAAATCCTAAACACTAAGCAAATGCTTTGTTTTGTAAAAAATTATATTCCAAAAATAAGTAAAGTGGGTTAGATTAGGTTAGAACTGTGACCCCAACAAAGCGCAAGCCGAGCGAGCGAAGCGAGCGTGCCGCGGCAGCGGTCGTCGAAGCGCCGGAATTGATTTGTAGAATAACAATATAACATTTACCCACTCGTGTTGGTAAATCCTAAGATTTACCGGCAAATGTTAGGATTTACCGTAGTTCGGGCTTTTACAGTAACATTTATACAAAAATTGCACATTTATTAATACTTACCTTAGATTTCTTAATCTGATAGATAATGTAATCTATTTTTTTGTATATATAAAACTTCCTAAATTGCTATTTTCAGTATACTTTCAGAGAAATAATTAAGAATAAACAACTCAAAAAGGTACGTTTTATTTTAATTACAACATTTTACTCTTACAATACATTACACTCCATTTTTTAACAGTCATGTGATTAGCATTAGGTTACTCGTGAAACTTAATTCCTGTGGGCTATCCCTAGGTCAGCCACTTGAAGAAAATATTGTGTATAACCTAGTATAACCACTCAGGGTTCCACCACGGTATTATTACACCTGTGGATATCCTGTGGTCCACGCAGGTGGACCAAGGGCAATAAAAGTTTTAATCATTATACTCATTTACTATGCTTAGCTGGATCAATAATTTAATGAGATACCACACGTATTGCTTTTATTATATTTCTGTTTTTTCTTCGCCTTACTAATATATAAGGTGTCACAAAATTAGGTCTCTGAATTTGGTGAGATGACTTGGTATCGACAAAATATGTATTTGAAACAAAAAGAAATATCGGGTAAAATAAAAATAAATAAATAAAAAGAATATAAAAATGAAAAAAAAAAACACCCGATATTATTTTTTCAAATGCATATTTTGTCTATACCGAGTCATCTAACCAAATTCAGAGACCTAATTTTGTGACACCCTCTTAATTTTTTGTATACATATAAATGAAAGCAGATTCCGTGTTCGGAGTTATAAGATTAGCCAAACTAGCCACTGTAAAAATAACTGCTGAATACTAAGGCTTACGAATACCTAGCTGCAATTGTTATTGGCCACGAAACTGATAACTTTCGTCTATTTCAGATGAAAATCCAAGTCGTGTTCGCAGTACTAGCAGTCCTGGTGCTTTGCGTCAGTGGCGCAACTGTTAAATCTCAGTCGGATACTGAATCTGCACAAGCACTTGAGTCTAAAGCAGAAGTTGCGGCTACATCTGCCGTAACCTTTAACCTGATCGTAGGGATAATCACTCATGAAGATAGATTACTCTACAGGTAAGCTGTCCCACAGCTCAAAGTTTAGGTAAAAGAAACTGCAATGACAAGGTTACTTGAACGTTAGTACAAGTGTTAATCACTTTCAACGATTACCGCCTCTCTCCGCGCGGGCGGAGCCGTGGGCATCAGCTAGTACTCGTAAATATATAATACGACGGAATTTCTATTTGAAACCTTGAGCGTATCAGCCGATTACCACCTTCTTCAGGGAAATTTGAATAGTTGTACAGAATAAAGTTCCTTGTAATTATATCGTAATAAGTGTTTACAGTTTATCTATTTGTATTAAGATTATTTTAAAAAACACGGTTAAAAATGTTTTTTTTTGTTTAGACCGGTTTTTGTGTTATGGTACTTAGACTAATTTAATATAGTCATTTATTTTAATAAAATATTAATACAAAAAAATATTACTAAATTGCTATGGCTACAGTTCAACTTCAAGCAAATAATAAGTTGATCCTCAACCATTTTGCACATTTTTATAAAAACGTAAACGGTTTCCTCATATACCTACCTGTATATATTTCAAACCGAAGCCCGATTTAGGGGCTCAATTCACTAAAATTACGGTTTTCAAACGTATGATTTCTAAACTGAGGAACATTTAAAATCTCAAAATCTAATAGAAAACGAAATCAACTATGACTGGTTCTAAATGTTTAATAACCTCACTAAAGTGAAGGTAGGTTTTGTTTTGACAGATCATACTGAATACTACATACTCATACTGAATACTAAACTCGAGAACTCGATACCTCGTTTTGGCAGTCCGTTACGTACGCCATTGTAATTTTCCTTCATATGGTATAACTATTATTTCCAATAAATGCAGTTATTTCGAGTATTACCCCAAACATATAAACATACTAACAAAATTCAGCCTCTCTTTATAATATTAGTATAGATATCTGTCTTGTTGATGAAAAAATTAGGATTATGTAGTTTAGTTTTACTTCATGGCACATAATCTTACATACATACTCATACTCATACTCTTCCTACAGGGCACACTTCTCTAAGCCAGCCAACGGAAGCTCAGTCCAACGTGAGGATGTTATATTCCGTTCTTCCAATACTGGTGTCAAGATCAGTTATATATCAGCTATGCCGGTTGGAAGCACCATATCTGCATTTGCACAAATAACAAGGGGGGGCATCGGCGAAAATAACGTGACCATTCGACTATCGTCTGTCCCGGGCTCTGGGTACCAGTTTTGGGTTGAAATTTGGGGTCACTAAGTCACATTACGAGACAATAATTCATAAATGAGGCGATTTTGGCTAGTATGTTTTATTAAAAAATTTAATGTAATATAATAGTAATTAATAAAAAATTTGAATGATTTTATGAAAACGAGTTGTTCTTTGTGATCTTTATGAAGGATTTGATCAGTAGGTTAATTTGTCAAATCTGGATGTATAAAAAAACAAAGATACAGACGAACATAGAATCTCCTCCTTTAACTGTAGTGGAAGGATATTTTGAAGGCAAGCGGGATAGAAAGCTGGGATGATGACGCATGTAACTTAAATAATTAAATCTGAGTGTAGATAAAGGCCGCCCCTCTAGCCAGACCTTCATAGGATTTCCGCACGGAAAAAATAAAAAGGTATTGACCCCCTTCAAAACGAGACAACGTAGGCGCAGCTCTACCTACCTTTTTTCGTATCCTCGCGCCGTATTTTATACCCATACAGATTCAGTTCGGGTAGTGCGTCCTAATAGTCCTAATTCTCGGGATATGATGTCAATAGAGTACCTACTTGTGTTTTAAATGCGTAGCTTTTTAGAATTCCGTAGCCAAATGGCAAAAAACCGAACCCTTTTAGATTCGTCATGTCTGTCTGTTCGTCCGTATGTCACAGCCATTTTTTTCCGAAACTATAAGAACTATGCTGTTGAAACTTGGTAAGTAGCTATGTATTTTGTGAAATATAGAAGAATAGTTTGCGCGAGAGACAATTCCAAAGTGGTAAAATGAGTGTCCTCCCCCCTCCCCCTGTAACTTCTAAAATAAGAGAATGATAAAACTAAAAAAAATATATTACCTATGTACATTACCATGTAAATTTCCACCGAAAATTGGTTTGAACGAGATCTCGTAAGTAGTTTTTTTTAATACCTCCGAAATCGTAAATCGCAATTTACCTCTCATTCAATCAACGCAAATATAAAAATTTAAAAAAAAACATTATTATGTTACTTGCTGCTACGGAACCCTTCATAGGCGAGTCCAACTCGCACTTGGCCGGTTTTATAATTTATAGATTATATTAGTATTTAAAATACCCACATTCCGACACTCACTGACTCACTGACTGTTAATCATCAATACTGTTAGGGTACTTTCTGGGGCCGTAGATAGTTGAAATTTGGTGTGAAAGCTAGGATTAGCACACAGACAACATAAATGTTAAAAAATTGTACATTTTGCCCCTCATTCATTAAAATAGGAGTATGAACTACTATGCACCTAAAAATTGGTATTTAGAATATTGGTTACAAATAAGAAAATACTTATTACTTCAGCACATCTCAAAATTACAAATTACTTACGTAGTTATATATGAATATACTAGCTATGCTGCGTGCATATTTCGCCCCCGTGGCACCCATTTGTCCCAAACACACATGCCCGTAATGTATTAGTTCTACAATATGGAAATTTGCCCTCATTCGCTCTCTTAGGTAGTAGCCTATCTATAGGCCTATATATAGTCTATAGCCTTCCTCGATAAAGCTATCCAACACAAAATACTTGTTCAATTCGAATCTCTACTTCCTGAGATTAGCGCATTCAACCAAACAAAAAAAATCTTCAGTTTAATAATTTTATATTAGCTGTCCCCCGCGGCTTCGCCCGTGACACCTATTTAACCCACACCTATATGCCTGTAATTTATTAGTTTTACAATAATGTAGGGAAATTTTCCCGATTTGTTGACATATATGATTACTGCTCCGCTTCCCTGGATAGTAGCATGATGATATATAGCCTATAGCCTTCCTCGATAAATAGGCTATCCAAAATAAAAAGAATTTTTCAATTCGAAATAGTAGTTCCTGAGCTTAGCGCGTTCAACCAAACAAATAAACTCTTCAGCTTTATGATATTGCTTTATAATATTAATAATAAATATATCGTATAGATAAGTATATATATAGTATAGAAGAATAGATATAGAATATATGAAGTTTAGATTATAGGATTGCGACTGGGTTGATTGACCGTACCACGCACGATGCGATGTTGCCACCACTGGCCGCTGGATCACTTGTCTATTATTGATAAGATCTTTCTATTCGAGAAAAAATTATGACCATTTAGACTAGTTTGAATCGTTTTGTACAGTAAATACATAAAACAGTCACTCATCTTTACAAATAAATAAAATTGCAGTGACTGTTTGTAATATTAAAATAACAGGGTTTTAATAAATGCGAATACTGATACTAAGGTAGATTTAACATTTCATTCTGTATTTTTATGCTTACATTCGATTTCTTTTATAATTTTCATGGCAGAACAACGATTTCAGAACTACATTTATACTAATATTATTTAATTATATAATAATAATATAATTATAGTTTATTTTTATGTCTGCGATAATCTTCAAAACCACTGCACTTATTATAAAAAAACTTTCACCATTTGAAAATTATTATTCCCGATGGACATAGGGTATATCTTAGGTGTAAATTAAGATGGATTGATTTTAAAAAAAAACCGTAGCGAACCGAGGGCAGGTAGCTAGTACCTAAAATAGAAAGAACAGAATTAATTTCCATATTGTTCCAGCGATGAACTTTCATTATTCGTCGGTTGTTCCAATAGGAAGCAATTTCAAAGTTGCGAAGCTCTAGCCGACTGTCTGGTTCCTGAATTAAACTGAGAATTCACATTCTCGAGCATCAATCTGTAACTTTTTGATTGTTTGGCTCTATAAACATTTGTGCTCGTAATAAAAAAACCGGCCAAGTGCGATTCGAACTCGCGCGCGAATGGTTCCGTACCATAAAACGGCAAAAAAAATCACGTTTGTTGTATGGGAGCCCCCCAAATTTAATATATCTTAATTTCATTATTTTTAAAGTGAATATAGAACAATATATTTTGTGACTATTCTCATTCTCTATTCAAGCTTCTACCTATTGCCATTATCAATATCGAGCAAAAGAAAAAAACACGTTTGTTGTAGGGAGTAAAATAAAATAAAAAAAATAAAAATAAAAAGCCTTTTATTTCCTGCAGATTACAGATATTCTTATTCTTAGTTCTATGTGTTAGTATTATAAATGAATGTTGTTAGTAATTAAGTTTAGTATCTAGGTTAAGTTATTAGTTTCGATTTTATTTCGTATTTTAATATTTATTCTGCAAGAAACCCTCTGTAGGTGAAGGCCTCCTCGAAAGCCAGCCATTCCTCTCTAGATTGAGCCACTTGAATCCAGTTAGTGCCAGCTATTTTGTTTAATGTCATCTTCCCAATAAGCTACTGTACTAAGCTGTTGTAGGGAGTATCACCTTTAATATCTAGATATGTTCTGTCTGTTTTTTATTATTAGTTGTTACAGCGGCAACAAAAATACATCATCTGTGAAAATATCAACTGTCTAACTATCACGATTCATGAGATACAGCCTGGCGACAAACGGACAGACAGATGGACGGGGTCTTATAGTAATATGGTCAAGTTGGTTTGGGTTCTTGGTCACCAAATAGTTTTGTCATTGGGATGACAGCTGAACGGAATGTAACTTGATCGCCGTGGAATATATTTTGGTACACCTGGCTTATTGTAGTATCCCGGGTGGGTAGAGTAGGTAATTGATTAAAATGTCGTCAAACACCCGTGACCATGGCTGCTGAAAAGCAACCGAAACGTCGGGTTCAATATGAGTAATAAAATAACATCAAAGAAATCGCGATAGAATCCGTTAAAAATAGTTTTATTTCAAAATGTCAAGTTATTTAATGAAAAGCAACTTTCGGCACAGATTATGAGCATGTGTGATAATCGTGTACCTATTAAATTTTTAAAAATGCCGTAAATCCAAGATGGCAAAAATATGTGCTGGACTTATAATCTCGTGTACCGTACCACCAATGTTAACCTAATAAATATATGATTATGACTCAAATTAAACTAAATGAGCCTATGGTTTCATCAATAACGCAGATCTTATATAGACAAGTAGTGAGTGGTTGAAATTCAACCGTACTTTTAAAATTCTAAGTTGGACGTCGTTGGAGCTGTAGTTGGGGTGCGAGATGCCTTATTGGTCCACCTTACACCCCGACGTTTGAAAACCCGAGACGGCGTGCGGTTTTAGTCGGTCCAAGCCCGACATAACCAACCCCGCTGGCCGGCCGCAGGGTATCCGAGGGGATTTCCGTACGACAAAAAAAAGGTACAGTCAACGACAAAAGTTGATGTTGTGGTGTGTTATTTTTTTTATATTGGTCACGTCAATATGACTTTACCTCACCTGATGGTAAGCTAAAGTCTCTGGAATGAGAGAGAATGTTACAATGGTGGCTCTAAGCTTGAAGGCCTCATCAGATGCTTCTTCACGCCCCGCTTAATAATGTACACTAAAATATTTACAAACCTTTTTATATCAGTATAGATACATGAGCCAATAAATCGACGTATCATGAGTTATGAGAGATGTATTGAGAGTTTTAATTGTGTCCCAGAGGACACAATTAATATATTTTATGTTTAGTTTATTATGTTATGCAAGGTTTAAGAGTTAAGATGATCAATAAATTAGAATTTGTTAAGGTACTATTGTCGTTGACTGTACCTTTTTTTTTTTTTTTTTCGTGCGGAAATCCCTTCGGATACCCCCCCGCCAGCCAGCGGGGACGGTTATGTCGGGCTTGAACCGACTAAAACCGCACACCGTCCTGGGTCTACAGACGCCGGGGTGTAAGGTTGCCCATAGAGCATATCCCTCGCACCCCGATCGTTGACTGTACCTACCAAAAAAAGCATTTGAATTTATTGTCTGCTAGGAAGTGATTAACGCTCGTTTTAACATTGAAGAAACTTTATCATGGTAGTTTCCTTTACGTGAAATTGTTTCAATTTTCTTTCTGTGAGCTGTGGGAAGCCTTACCTGTAGAGTAATCTGTCTTGGTGAGATATTATTCCTGCGATCAAGTTAAACATCTGCTTTAAGCTCAAGAACTTGCAGTATCTGACTTAGATATAAAGCTGCACCATTAACACAAAGTACCAGGGCTGCTTGTACCGCGAACGGGACTTGGATCTTCATCTAAAACAGAGGGAGGTTGTTAGTTTCGATGTGTGTCATGAGTACCGGAACGGGATCAGATTACCACGCGGGCGAAGCCGCGGGTAACAGCTATATTTTAAAAGTTTAGTTACTACAAAGCTTTTTCGATTATAAACACATACTTATAGCCTCGCTTCTTTCCCATTGGGGTAGGCAGAGACAACATCTTTCCACTTGCTACGATCCTGGCATACGCCTTTCGCTGCTTCCACTTACATAATTGTTTTCATGCAAGCACGTCGGTTACGGGTACTTCTGACCTCATACCAATTATCTGACTCACTTTTTTTTCAGTATTAAAAAAAACAATTTAAGTTTGCTAAAGAATTACCGGGATAACGAGATTCAATTTAAACAAATACCTTGTGTTAATTGTGGTTAAAAATGGTTTCGGAAAGTGATTCCAGTGACATGGATATTAATTTACCTCCCGATGAGTTTAAAGAACAGACAAAAGCTGTTGTTAATAATCTATTTTCAAATTGTTCTAAGTTGCTTTTATTTTTAACTGATAATCAATATACCTGTTTCATTAAATATGGGTGTAGTATTTTAATTTCCTCACATAGTCGTTATGAAAAGTAGTGTTTACTTCGGGTGAATGTCACCATTTCACCCTCGAACTATTGGCGCTCTCACTTCGTTCGAGCGCCAGAAATATCTCGGGTGAAATGGCTGACTTTCAACCCTTGTGTAACAATCTACTATTTTTATTTGAAAGCGTATACCTAACTTATTTAAAAAAATCCGATGAAGAAGACCACAGATTACCGAGGACCGATGGGGAACATTATGTAACAAAATCATTATTTAGGATAGTTGAAATCAGTTTTTTAACTTAAGCTATTGAACATAAACTTTACATCAGATTCACAATTCGCTGATGTTACTTAGTTTGCGAAGGCCAAAAATGAACTTTTTTTTATTTTTCTTATTTCTTTTTACACGTCAACTGATCTTAATTACCTACTCTTTACACAGAAATATTATCGATTGTCTTTGTCACAGAAACATTATTGTATATCTCTGTCTTACACAGAAATATTATTGTATATCTCTGTCTTACACAGAAACATTATTGTATATCTCTGTCTTACACAGGAACATTATTGTAGATCTCTGTCTTACACAGAAACATTATTGTATATCTCTGTCGGTCACACGAACATCATACTCGATGATTTAACTTAAAAACGGAGTATGCCATTGAAGATTTAGAAATAAAACTTCATAATAAGTAGTAAAGCGTACTGCTTACTCTAACAAATTTGACATATTTTTTTTTGACATATTGTCATAGTTTAAGACTTCACCCTGGTGTATTTAGTAGTTTGCCCTCGAACTTTGCAAGTGATACGCACACAAATAGTATTTTGTATCTATACATTCCTCACATTTCTTCACTTCAGCTCAGCGTCAATTCCCGTTGCAATCAAAGCTTGAAACTTTTCCATGATTTAATTTGGTTGGCCTTTACGGCAGCGACTGGCCTCTGACCTCCCAATTCCGAGAGAAAAGACTGTGCCTTGTCCGTCTATCGGCAAATTCACAAACTTGCAAATAAAGTTGGTTAAAGCCCCAAAATCATTGTCGGGGACTCCCTGATTTAATTTGATAATATCTATATAAATAAACATCAATTGTCAAACATAATAAATATCAAATAATCTAGTTGATGTGTTTCGATATCGGATTCGATGGTTTATTAAAAAAAATAACATAATAAACTTTAGATATTGAATATCTTATCAATTTCCTTAATATATCAATAATTTAAAGACATTAATAGAAGGGGATTTTCTGCTTCCGACTTATGTATTACCAAGACAGGTGCGATTCAGTAACATCACGATCTCAAAAAGCGTGATTAGAATTCGGTTAAAAAGAAAAACGCTAAGAAAACTTTGGTATTCAGTATGATCTGTCAAAACAAAACCTACCTACGTTTTCGTGAAGTTATATTAGTTATGTGGGTGATTCTGAAGTGTTAATCACTTCAGAATCACCACATAAAAAAACAGTGGCATTCTGGGAGTGTGCACAGAAGTGAAAACTTGATCAATTATGTGTGTATTCTTTTAATCTTCAGGAAATATTTACATCAGTGTCGCGAATTCAATTGTTTTTTCCCATCTCTAAAACTTCAAAAAACCACTCATAATTTATGTTTCATAATCAGGGTATCCTGACGCGTACCCTAAAATTGCCTAACATTTCAACGAGGTTATAGAGGCTAGTCAGAACGTCAGGCCTACTTCACCATACCATAGTACATACCAACCTATAGTATACCATAGTACATACCTACCTATACCATACCATAGTACATACTTTCCTATACCATACCATCGTACATACCTGCCTATACCACACCATAGTATATACCTACATATACAATTATCGCGTTAGTTCCCGCTAACATTAATTGAAACGTTCATTGAAAATTTGGTTGAATTTTATTAATCGATAAAGTCTGAAACTACTGTACCGATTTCATAAATTCTTTTGCTATCTACATTATTCCTGAATAGAGTTTTTATCGCGATATTCCCACGGTATCAGGACTTACGCGGGACTTACCCCTCGCACCCCGACCGTTATTTGTGTTACCTATCTAATCTTATACTTATCAAAAAATAATTACTCAATAAGTTATTTTTAATTAAGTATTTGGTATTTTGCTATCTTTTTTAATAATAAAATGTCCCGAGTACCAATCAACTACGTCGAAAAGAGACCATGGTATGAATCGCCTCAGTGCAAAAAAGTTATGTTAAAAGTTAGTAACCATGGTTTGAAACGACGAACGCAAAGTGTCTTGGGACGATTCGAACGCGGTCCGAATAAATAGTATGAATCGCCTAAACACCCCAATACATATACATAGACGTTTTGTTACCAGCCAGTAACAGGAAAATGATTCTCATCATCATCATAACGGTAGCCCCGGTTGCATCCAATGCTGGTACTTAGGCGCCCAGTGCCCGCTCTCTTACTGCTTCTCTTGAATTGGCTTATCTTGTCCCTTGCGGATGTAAATAGCTGTATAAGTAATTTTATAATCCATCATAGTGAAAAAAGTTAATATATATTTCATGTTTTGTTTATTATTTTATGAAAGGTTTAATAGCTAAGGCCATTGTCAGTCGGGGTGCGAGGGATATGCTCTATGGGCAACCTTACACCCCGGCGTCTGAAGACCCGTGACGGCGTGCGGTTTTAGTCGGTTCAAGCCCGACGTAACCGCCCCCGCTGGCCGGCGGGGGGTATCCGAAGGGATTTCCGCACGAAAAAAAAGGTACTTTTGTCGTTGATTGTATTGGTAAAATAATTTGCAATGTTTGTATCAGAAAAACATCTTCAAATAGTATCCGAAATATTTATTTAAATCGGAAAAGTCTACATCGACTGACGGGCTTTGAACCCGCAACCAGTCCCTTTCTAGGGGGAATACTGTTGTAACAAATTATTTTCTGAAATAGATAATTATTACTGTGAACCACAACTACCAAAAAAAAGGTGTAACAATTTATTTTCTGAAATAGATAATAAATTAGGGAGAAGCCTGGAACTTAACGTTTGACTACTAATCATAATTATTCTTCCCAAAAGACAGAATACAGGGACACATTAATTGAAAATGAATTATTATTGCATCCAGTACAGCAACGCCATCTCGTGGTATTACTGTGAACCACAACTACAAAAAAAAAAAGGTGTAACAATTTATTTTCTGAAATAGATAATAAAATAAGGAAATCCGGTAGCGACATCTATGCATGGAATTCTCCCGGAGTGTAGCAGCGTTCGATCGGAATCCCATAGTGGTTTTGTGGTTCACAGTAATACCACGAGATGGCGTTGCTGTACTGGATGCAATAATAATTCATTTTCAATTAATGTGTCCCTGTATTCTGTCTTTTGGGAAGAATAATTATGATTAGTAGTCAAACGTTAAGTTTCAGGCTTTTCCCTAATTTATTATCTATTTCAGAAAATAAATTGTTACACTGTGAATGAAATCCCCGTGGCATAGGAATTGAAAAAGTGCATTTTACCTAACCGGTCCCATCATTTTGTCCGCAGGCAGTGTCGGATGAAATGCTGGTGGAACTGAAAGCTTGCTTCATGGAGGCTTACGATGACAACCAAGATGGCAAGATCGACATACGAGAGGTAAGATAAGTTTCATTTCTTTGTGAATTTTTCTATTTTTTCCGGCCATACCTTTTTTTTTTATTACGTTCGGAAACCTTCACGGGCTTCACCCCACCGGAGCTAACGGTGAGATGGGTATGTCGGACTTGAACCGACTAACCCCGTACGGTGTCTTGCGTCAACCATGTGGAACGGGGAAACTGGTGTGCCCTAGAAAGGATATCCCTGTGACCCCAACCGGCTCCGATTGCCAGCGCTGGTGACCACGACGCGTTGTTGGGATTCTAATTCCACCTCCCCTAAAGAGAGGCGCACGCGGAAACACGCCACACTGCTAAATAATGCCTACAGGTACATATCTAATTAGGGGTGCTTGGTTGGGGACCTCCACGCGTTGCACCCTGGGCAACGGAGACAGCAGCGCCTCTCTCCTAGGGCGGGAGAGACGCTGCCGCCTACGGCCAACTCCGACCGAGGCGAGGACGGCCCTGTTGAGGGCTGTTCGGAAGCTTTCCACGTGTCCCTCTGATTAGCAGATGGCACAGTGGAGAGCAAGTAAGGGGGCCATCTCGAAACCGGCGATGGCCCAGGGTCAGTCGGGGTGCGAGGGATATGCTCTATGGGTAACCTTACACCCTGGCGTCTTAGGACCCGAGACGGCGTGCGGTGTTAGTCGGTTCAAGCCCGACATAACCGCCCCCGCTGGAGACCCCCCGCTCTCCAGCGGGGGCGGTATCCGAAGGGATTTCCGCACGAAAAAAAAAAAAAAAGGTACATATCTAATTAATATCTAATTTCCAACAAAACTTGGATGTATAAGTATCTATTCTACATATAATATTATACTTTAATTTTATTGTAGATACAGTAATATCTTGACTTGCGCGAATTCGGAGATACGCCGTTTTTATCACAGCGGCACTCATTAGTTGAATTGGCAAATTAAATAACGATTACAAATGTAACAGACGCCCTCAGTTTAATAGAAAACGTGTTACACATTTTGGAAAGAGTATGACATTCACAAAGACTATAATTTCTTATTCAAAACAAGGAATAAAAAACGTATTTATGTGCTACGAGGTAACTTTGCTTGAGGAGAAAAGTTAATCTTTTCAGGCGTCGTTCTACACCAAAATATTTAACTTCGGTTATGTTTATTTTAAAAATACCTAACATTGTAATTTTTGTATTATGCAGGTAACATTTTGTCAAATATTTTGGAACCAATTAAACATTGTTTATATGTATTTACTTATATGCAAAATTGTATCACGACTTACGCGAATTCGACTTACACGGTCATCGCTTGATCTCACCTATCGCGTAAGTCCGGGGTACCATTGCCATTGTACTTATCTGTACTGTTATTTTGTTTCAATTTTTTAAAGTACGAACAAAAAGATAACAATAATCTTTAATTGATAGACAGATAGATAGAGATAGAAAATAAAAGTATATTATATGTAGATACATATCTATACAAAATTCCAATCTAGTAAATATTATTATAATACTTCAAAGACCAATACCACTGATTACTTGATTGGTAATAAGTACATTAAGTACTAACAATAAACGTGCGATAAGATCATTTTCCATTTCCTTGGACTGTGAAAAAGTATGAGGTAATCCCCCAACGGGCTTCACCCCATCGCGATGGGGTGAAGCCGCATCGGTGCCAACCAACGATGGGATGGGCGTGTCGGAATCAAAGACTCACTCTTAAGTATACGCCAGACTTAACGGAAATGCCGTCGCGGGTCTTCTGCGTCGGAACGCCAAAAATGTTATTTCTAATAAAATAACGGACTACTCGAGCGACGGATCGCAGTATGCTCGTTATTAGTAGTTATTCTTTGAAATTCTTCTCTAACGAATTAAATAAATATAGAAATAAGATTTATAGAATATTTATTGCCAAAGCGCGGGCTTTCGCAAATCGGTGAGGCGATTGAAGTGAGTTGAGATTTTCGTGAGTATATATGAATGTCAATGTGTGCGTGCATGAAGTCGTTAAACGTTTTTTGCATGAAGTCGGCCTTCTTGATCTATTTTGTGATAATAATATGTACCAAAAGGCAACGGATTAAAGACGCCTGCATGTAGCGGAGATGCGAATGCTGAGATGGATGTGTGGTGTGACAAGAATGGATAAGATTAGGAATGAGTACATTCGAGGAAGTTTAAAAGTAGCGCCAATAAAAGAAAAGTTACGAGGAAATCGTAATTGTCCTGGTTCGGATATGTAATGCGTAGGGATGAAAGTAATATCGTAAGGAAGGCATTAAGTATGGAAGTGGTCGGAAGTGGACGGTTACAAGGAGAGGAAGACCTAAGAGGAGATGTATGGACTGTGTGAAAGAGGATATGGTTAGGAAGGGAGTGAAAGTTGAGATGACCGCAAGCAGAGATGAATGGAAAAAGCACATATGTTGCGCCGACCCCAAATAAATTTTGGATAAGGGCTGGAGGATGATGAATATGTACCTACAGTAGCCGGATCTTGATTTGGCACGTCGTCATCGGGAAAAGAAGTGATAGTCCCGCAACGATCTGCCTGTTTCGGTCTCTCTTTGTAAAGCGTTCATTCTATCACACACCGCGTGGTTACAGCTTTTTGTTTTTTCGTGCGGAAATCCCTCAGATTTCCCCCCAGTTAACGGCCACCAGGGTCGAATCGACTAAAACCGCACGCCGTCTCGGATCTTCAAACGCCGGGGTGTAAGGTCATAAGGTATTTCCCTCGCACCCCGGCTGGCTTGTCTACAGCCTGATATCTTTTTAGAGGGGTGAAATCGAATTTGTAAATGTAATATTTTATAAAAACAAAACAAGCGCAGTCAGGTATTTCCTCACCAAAAAAAAGGTACTTTATGTATATTCTTGTGTATTTTTTTACAGTTGGCACAGTTACTACCGATGGAAGAGAATTTCTTGTTACTATTCAGGTTTGATAACCCATTGGAATCAAGCGTGGAGTTCATGAAGGTATGGCAAATATCTTCTCTTTTTTTATACCACTCAGGTGGCAGACACGCACACGGCCCACCTGATGGGAAACAGTTACTGCGGCCTATATTATTTTTAGATTCATACAGTGCCCTTCGACTTTAAGATGATAAAATTATTTCTCAAATACGAACACGCTTACTTTACATGAACAATAACATAACAACGTACTACCTATATAGGCCCTTATTATCGCTAATTTATTATTGAATGATAGTATTTAAAATAGGCTGCTAGTGATTTTGAATTATTTTAAAATATGAGTAGGTTAATTGATTGGCAGAGTTATTAGGTAATTTTCCTAAATATTACCATAAGGTTTTCTTTGAATACAACACAAAACATTTAACATGAATCAGTCTTTTTGTGCTAATGCCGGGAACTGTATATGTATTTTCGTGATACGACATACATTACACCTCACAACCCAAATCAGAACGCATCGTTATAGTTTTTAATCATTCACTTTTTCAGATATGGCGAGAATACGACACAGACGGCAGCGGATACATTGAGGCTGATGAACTGAAGGTACACAAACTCGTATGCTAGATATGTAGGTATATCAAATAAGCCGACATTTGTGATGCTGCTAACCGATATAATTATTAGGGTAAACGCAGATTAAAGACAGTCGTAAGACAGACTTGTCGCGATATAGATCTTGTAGGTATTTGGAAGTATTGTTTATGAAACAGTTTTGTTCGAAGTCTACGCACTTTCATATGTTTCTATAATGCAATAGTCTGTCTTAAGACAGTCTTGTCTCCATTGAGCGGTCAGCCTTAAAGAGATCTTACGATAATTTTACGTAAAACTTTTGTAACAGAAGGTACAGATATGTATTAACTCAGCCTTGGGACATCTTCTGTTACATATATACATATGTTGGAATAGTAGTTGGCGCTGCAACTGAATTATTGGTTTTGCATCTTGCCAGATTCTCAATGGACAGATTCGCAACTAAACAGAATTATTTAAGAAATTTCCCCTAGTGAGTTGGGACATATCAGCGTAGCGCGGTGTAGCGCAGCGTAGTATGTAAAAATATAACAAATGGATTTTAATTTTCAGAACTTCCTCCGAGATCTTCTAAAAGAAGCGAAGAAAATAAACGATGTTTCAGAAGATAAACTTATTGAGTACACCGACACTATGGTAAGCTAACAACATTACTTCAGTAATATAGACATAAATAGCAACATTCGTCCTTTTAAACTACTTAACTAACAACTGTAGTTATAATGCATAGGGAAAGGTAAGTCTCAGTTCAGAGTCTCAGGACAGGTGTCTCGGGCCAGAGTCTCGGGTCAAAGTCTCAGGCCAGAGTCAGTGAATCTGACCTATACGTCAGAATCAGCTGCAGGGACTAGTACTAAGTACGAAATTACCCAACGGCCTCGTCGTAGCGAACATCCTGTAACTGGAATTATGGATCAGAGTAATCAGCTCATTCGTGCCGTGTGCTCCACTGTCTTCCAGAGAAGGGTATTTTTTGCTTCAAATGTCCATGCATTTAACCATTATCAGCAAAAACGGCAGCCAGGACCTGTTGGAGTTTATTAAGTACCTACTTTACGCGCTGCGTGACAGATACACCGTACCGGGCTAATCGTCAGAAGGATGTCAGCGTATGGTAAGAATTGTGTCGCGCTCTCAGTGATATGGTATCTAAGGGAGATTCCAAAAGAAAATATAATTACAACTTATAAATATAGTGATTATGAGAATAAACAATGTATTACTACTAAATATATTATTTTGTTGTTTACAGCTTCAAGTGTTTGACTCCAATAAAGACGGCAGACTGCAGCTGTCGGAAATGGCCAAGTAAGTAATATTATAAAGAGTACCATTGATGGTTGTATGGGGCTCTATCAAGGTTTACTCCTGCTCCGAGCAAGGCTCCGCTTACTCTTACTTTTGGTTTGACTTATACGGCTTTTATGGGAGCAACCGCCATCTGACCTTACGATTGCGAGAGGAAAGTCCGCGCTGGAGCCTCGTCTGTTAATCCGGTGTACTGGTTTGCAGATGAGATTGACTTGGACCTCAAACTTCTTGGTAGGTCCCATACACCTAATATACAACTACAATATATGTTTTATTGACCTTTTACGTATGTGTGTTGCAGATTACTGCCTGTCAAAGAGAATTTTCTTTGCAGACAAGTGTTTAAGGTAAGTAAGATAGTTTTATTTCTGTGATTTGACAATTAAGTAAATATAATGTTTACAACTGTATAGTAAGAACATTGTTAAGATTTGCAGATGTTCATAATTAAAAAATACCGAACTTTTTTCTAAGACTGATAAAATAGATGAAAAATCAAACGGGACGAAAAATGAATAATAAATGAGGCAAAATAGGAATAAATTAATGGGGGAAAGGGGAAACTGCTAATAAAAGCGGAGTAAATGACAAAAACTTGTGTATTTGTCTTGTCTGTTCATCATCATCATCATCATCATCAACCTATTCTAGTCCACTGCTGGACATAGATCTCCCCTAATGAGCGCCATAGCGCCCTGTCTTCAGCTTGCCGCATCCAGCATCTGCCCGCAGTCTTTCGCAGATCGTCATCCCACCTGGCCGGAGGGCGTCCTACACTACGTTTGCCGAGTCGCGGTCTCCACTCAAGAACACGTTTACCCCAGCGGTTGTCGGTTCTTCGCGAGATATGGCCGGCCCACTGCCACTTCAGCTTGCTTATTCTTTGAGCTATGTCGATAACCTTGGTTCTCTGTCGGATGTATTCGTTACGAATCCTATCCTTCAGAGAAACTCCGAGCATAGCTCTTTCCGTAGCTCGCTGAGCGACTTTGAACTGGTGGACCAGCCCTACCGTGAGTGTCCACGTCTCAGCTCCGTAGGTCATTACGGGTAGGACGCACTGATTGAAAACTTTCGTTTTCAAACACTGCGGTATGGATGACGAGAAGACCCGACGTAGTTTCCCAAACGCTGCCCAGCCTAGCTGGATCCTCCTCTTGGCCTCCTTCTCAAAATTGTTTTTACCCAACTGCACAATCTGCCCGAGGTAAGTGTACTCAGAAACAATTTCAAGAAGGTGGCCATCCACGACGACCGGTCCTGGATCAATGTGGCCATTGATCAAGACTTTGGTTTTATCCAAATTCATGCCAAGACCGATGCGTCGCGAGGCTGAAGCTAGGCCGTCCAGCATCTGGGTTAGCTCCTCTAGCGACTCCGCCATTAAGACTATGTCATCAGCGAATCGCAGGTGTGAGATGTAGTCGCCGTTTATATTTATGCCCTTACCTTTCCAGTCCAGCGTCTTAAACATATCTTCCAATGCGCTCCTGAACAGTTTCGGGGATATGACATCCCCCTGTCTCACTCCTCTGCGCAATTGGATGGGTTTAGACTGCTGACCCTGTACTTGGACACTCATAGTGGCGGCTTCGTAAAGGCATCTCAGCACCTCGACATAACGGTAGTCTACTTGACATAAATAATAATCATATTTGTTATATTAACACATGTTATAAGTATTATTATATTCAAATATTAGCGGTCCGGGACCCGGCTTCGCCCGGAAATAAATTCAAAATAAATTTTTAAAAAAACCTATAACCCGAGTGCAGCGCCACTTTCCAATGGAAAATGTACATACATACATACAAAAATACATACATACATAACTTCACGCCTGTTTCCCCGAAGGGGTAGGCAGAGGTGTATTACACACCCACGATTCGCCAGTTATGTTGAGGTCCCAATGTAATAGGGGGCGAGCCTATTGCCATCTACCGGGCACATTATTAAGCGAGCGATAATTATCATTTATTAATGCACACATAACTACGAAAAGTCAGAGGTGTGTGCCCGGGCAACTGAGGATCGAACTTGAGACCTCGTCTCAGCAGTCCTATACGTATGCCACTGGGCTATCGCCGCTTATGGTAAATATAAGATAACTATAAGAAGCTTTCAAATTGAATTTCGACGAACTTCCCATATAAACTTTCAACCCATATTTCACCCTCTTAGGGGTAAAATTTTGAAAAAACGCTAAAACATGTATTCATTCGTTTCTAACCAATAGCACGTGTATGAAATTTCGTGCTTCTAACTTTGAAAATGACGGACTTTCATACAAACGTTCATCCCTTAATTTGCCACCTTAGAAGTGAAATTCCTAAAAACCCTTTCTTACATGATACCTACAACATAAAAGGCATCTACTGCCAAAATGTCAAGTTCGGCGATTTAGGCTCTGCGTTGATGAATCCGTCAATCAGTCTGTCAGTCTGTCGGCACAAGTAATTAGATATGTATAGATAAACCTAGGTTCATATATCAGTATCTACCTGCATAAAATAATATATATGAAGTTGTAAATAATGACTTAACACTATTACCACAGATTACTATTACTTCGAGTGGTCATAGCCAGTATGGCAACTGTCATTTTTTATTAATTCTATCTGCAAGTTTTAATAATAGTTGTAATATGTGATAACTTCTCATTGTAACTAAATATGAAAATTAAATTAGAATGTGCAATCAGTAATAAAAGTAGCTTAACTTATATAATTAAAAAAGAAACACTTTTGTACAAATATTTTTCATCATAAATGTAAAATAAATTGTTGCTTATAATTTTAGTAAATCCACTTTCGTTACTGATCATACGTACTCGTATTACCAAATAAATTTTTATATGAAATAATTATTTTAAAAGTTGACCAAAAACAAAAAATCTTTGAAGTTGTTTAATTTTTTCTTTAATAATAATACAAACTATCTCTAGCTTTTTTGTTGATGATTCAATTGAAAGTTATGAAATATGCAATAACATTTCAAGGTATTTTTTGGCTGGTCATTGTATTAAAATAGTTAAGAAAATAGATATAATATTTTATTTTCCACTTGTTTTTTCTATGTTTATAGGTTTTCACCTTATTTAACATTGTCACACTTTAGAGACCGCTAATGCAGCACATTTTCATTAATATTAATAATAGCTGTGTTGCATGCTTTTTAACCACCAGCTTACAAACACCTAATTTTATCAGAGTATGTAAACTTGCAAATAAAACTATATGGGCCGTGTGCTTGCTCGCCACCAGTGTAATATATAAAAAAACTTCTGTTTCGCACTTGCAATTTAACAGATCCGCAATTTTTTTCCATTTACGTACTCTATTGTTTCTCGTTCGAATTTCATTAACTTTGTCTACGAGCAAGACACTCTCTTTTTCCTTTTCAGTTTTGCTTTTGTGCTTCCTAACCATAAACCAAATGGTCTATGTTACTAACACATACCTTTCTACGCCGTCTCGGGTCTTCAGACGCCGGGGTGTAAGGTTACCCATAGAGCATATCCCTCGCACCCCGGCTGACCCTGGGCCATCTCACCACTAACAGCATCGCTCATCCTGTCTCCTCTGAAAGCAGAGGAGTACGGAGAGCGATGTGTTCCCGCCACGTTGGATATTGGCCGACGATCAATGCCAACCCTATGAAGGGGTGAAGGGGAAGCCATTGACCGCCGCCCAGGGTGTACCGGCCGCTCCGATTCCGTTCCCCCCGGACTGCAGCGGGATCGGAATCGGAGCGACACTCGAGGAGGTTACCCAACACACACCCCACTAACACATACCTACATACAGAATACCTTACATTGTTATTGGGAATACCACGGGCCATCACCAGAAGCCACGTTTTTACTTAATTTTCTACTTTTTGCCCAGTCTTCAAAATCCTCACGACGCCTATAACATTTCATCCTATACCCCCATTACAGTTCACCCTATACGCCCATTACATTTCATCCCTCGTTTATATCTAACCAGCTCTAAAAATAGATCAGCCCTATTAGCTTGAGTGGCATCCGAGACTTGCACCATCCGGTGTCTTTCCACCACTTTACCCAAGTAGAGCCTAATCGCACTCAAATATCGCTAGACATTCAAGTGCGATTAGACTCGAATGTCACTGATCCCAGGTACCTCAGATTCTTAATGTAACAGTATTCTGTTACTCAGGTAGGTATTCCTTTACTTACTATACAGAGTGTTAGGGAAACGCTCCCAAAAACCAAGACAGGCTATCGCCTGACTATCGCCAGACTATCGTACTGACGATAAAAAAATTGACGGATTATTTTTTGTTCGGTTTATTATTTTTTTATGCATCACATACATTTAAATGTTTTATCAGTGTTATTCACGCTCCATCCTGTTTGTAACTAAGTTAAGCCGGTTATTGACCCCGCGCGGCGCATGAGTTCAACGACCGGCAACGTCATACTGATATTCATGCGGCAATATTTTTTTAGGTAAAGTGATGCATTTTTTATGAATTTATCGTTTTATTTAGCAGTACTAACACGATGGAGCGTGAATAACGCCAATAAAATATTCCAAAAAAAAAAACTAATTTAAAATGGTCGATTTTTTTTTATCTTTACTATAGCTAGTTTTTGTTATTGGGAGCGGTGTTTCAAGAACGCTTCATACAATGGAACATACATATACATATATTTATGTATATATATATATATTTATTATACGTAAAGGGAATTTTGAAAAACGTCCTAAAATGAACTATATATGAAAGGTACACATTTAGGAACTTACATATAATACATGACTGTAAAAATAGAAACAAGTGGCCATTCACGATCCTACCTATCGTCCAGATGGTTTGATCGGAATGATTCTCTCGGGATTGCCCGAATTGTCTTCCGATTGGTTCCGTAGGAATAACTTTCCAAATCACGCCCACCTGAGATCAGCAGCTCTACCATGACATGTTTTAAACGTTCGTGTTCCGGGCAAGAAAGAGGGATGAAGATATATAGGGTGTAGGTATAGCTTCATATTTCTTTCTCGCCCGAAATACGAACGCTTAGGTATAGCACGTCATGGTAACCAACAGTTCTACTTGATCCAATCGACGGCATCATGCCGAACATGAACAATAGAGAGTATGGTGTATGGCCGCCATAGGTAAATTAAAATTCTGGTTTTCCTAAGCTACTCTCACTGTACTACAAATAAAGAAGAAGAGCACATTACCTACCATTTGTTTGCCTGTCTGTCTGTCTATCCTAACACTAACGCTTATGTCTGCAAACCGCACTCATAGGAGGGCATAGAGGTGAGTCCTCACAGTTTTTGCTTGATAATTTATTTAGATTAGTGAAAAATAAAATATATAGTGTGTAAGTATAAATATATTATAACACTTTTTAAACGTATTATAATGCCTAAACTAAATGTTTTGTCAATCTCAAAATTTGATTCAGGTACCTTTCTGTTTTATTGAGCACGCAATTTCTTTTTATGTGTATATAAATGCAATATTATTAACTTTGACATAAATAACGACATTATACTCATAAAGATGATTGACTGATTTGTCATAAAACAGGATGTATGAAACTCAAATAAGACTATAAAAATGATACTTATAACAATAAAATTGTACTATATTAGTACCTTTTTTTCTCGTGCGGCAATGCCCTCAGTCCGGGACGGCGGGGTGACTAGCGCCCCTTCCCCAAACCGGGGCAAGAAGGGGATACCGTGGTTCGCAAACCCGAGGGCGCCATCTCGAAACCGGAGATGGCCCTGGGTCAGTCGGGGTGCGAGGGAAATGCTTTATGAGCAACCTTACACCCTAGAGTCTGAAGATCCGAGATGGCGTGCGGTTTTAGTCGGTTCAAGCCCGACATAACCACACCCGCTGGTCGGCGGGGGGGTATTCGAGGGGATTTCCGCAGCTTTTCAAGCTAGGAACTAGCATAGAATACTAGCTATATGGTTCGAATTTAGGTAGGAGTCTGGGTTGTGATTTGTAATGATTTGAAATTAACTATACCAATGATGTTGACAGTTTTTGAATTTAGTGAAGGTGGATAAGTTATTTTCAACTAGCCAAAGTGAAAGACTCGGATACAACCGGAAACATCGCTGTTTTGATGATAGATTTTTTTAAAGGTAATGCATAAACTTATGTACCCAGCGTTGGCACGCCCGGGTAGAAGAGGATATAATTACATAACGTTAATGACATAACCGGCTTGCTTCGGTTTTGTTAATAAGCGTTCTATCGTATCACAGATCACACTCTCTTCTTCCCCACGTACCAACTAAAGTGCTGGGACCTGTGCATCAAATAAACCATATCAGCAACATAACTACGAGTTAGTTTACTGAATTGCATTGTCCCTATTGTTACCATCATACTCATAGCCATATCCTGGTTGCGTACAAAGCCTCGTCCGTATTGTTTAGCAGGTGCACCGACTTGTAGGTGAAGTGGCCTTGGGCTTCGACGATGTTGGTAGCGCCGTGTAAAACCAAATAAACGTATTATCTATGTATATAAAACTAATTTCTATGTTACCAGGGTGCAACAAAACTCACGAAAGACGACATCGAGAGAGTGTTTTCCTTGTACGATAGGGTAAGATTTTATTATTATTTTCAAATGACATTTATGAACTAAACCGTACCGACCATGTTTGGATATGACAGCATACTTGAAACTCTTATTTCTACAGTTTAAAAGAAATTGTGAAGCATTGGTAAAATCGAGTCTGGCCCTACTTTTAGATATCAAGAGGAGTTACTGTAAATTTAAATCCAAGTTTGTGGGAACTTTCTAACGCGGCTGCTCAAAAAGGCTGAAAAATTTAATATTTCATAGGACCTATACTTAACAAAATGCTTATAGATTACTGTGAAAGTTGATAACCAGTTTAGGTTAATTAAGCTACACTGGTTAATAAGATTTATAAGTATTCAACATCAATGGACGTTGGGCAGGCCTTTCGTGTGGGACACAACTTGCGTCGACACCCTCGCGCCTTCTCATCTTCCAAGTAGGTACGATGAGCTGCGCTTGTGATGTTGCAGCATCTGCGGAGACCCTCAAATGGCGCAAATATAATAATTTAGAGTGCAATTATGTTTTTGAGCCGTTTGGGGTCGAAAAACTAGGTTCGGTGGGCCCGAGTGCACGGCCGCTTTATAAAGAAATCGCAAAGCGATTGGTCGACCATTAGCGTGACCAAAAAGCTGGCTTGTTTTTTTTGCGCAAAGAATTGGCATTGCCATCCAACGTGGCAATGCCGCCAGCCTTTTGGGTACGTTACCAGTCGACATCGATGAGGAGGAATTCTTTGACACCTAAACTTTTTAATTTGTACATACTTTTTTAGGATTTTTAATTTCCGTAATATATAATAAAATATAGTTTATGAATACATCAATTACGTTTTATTTTGTATAAATATTCACTTAACTTTGTAGATAGTTTATGCCAAGACCTGTCGTTTGCTAAAAACTATTTGTTACCTAAATTGACGTTAATACGAAAACTTTTAAAAGAATTGTTAACATTAGATTCAAGTATTAAATTATATTACTTACATTTCAAAAGGTCTCAAACGAAATTCGCAATCATTTTCCCAGGAGACGAGAAAGTTAACAGAACTAACCCAATTTAAGTTTGTTATCTAACGAGGCTATTCACGTAACAATCTCATTTCAGGATAATAATGGCTCAATAGAGAACGAAGAACTCCGAGGATTTCTCAAGGACTTATTAGAATTAGTTAAAAAGGTTAGTACTAAAGGTGTCTTTAATTTTTAATCTTAGTACCTACTTCTAGTACAAAATACCAAAGTTTGAATGAATGCATGTCACTCAATCACGATAGAACGGCAGAATGGATCTGGATGAAATGTGGCACAGAGATAGATTATAGTGTGTAACAACTTTTGTGTTTTCATTTCAAGTATATACCTAATTGTATAAAGGGGAATTTTTGGGGCCCCACACAACACTTCGGGGCTTAAACCAAAATCTCCTACAAGCCTGCACACCTTCTGATTAACGGACGAGGTTCTGGTGCAGTCTTTCCTCTCGGGGTTGGGGTACAGACGATAGTCGCTCTAATAAAAGTCACAAAGGTCAAATCTAAAGGAGAGAAAGTCAGGCTTCGTCCGTTTAGCTTCAGATCAAACCGGGATCCACACTTTTTTTTTAACGCTTGGAATCCCCCACGGGCTTCACCCCACCGGTGCCAGCGATGAGGTGGGTATTTCGGAATGGAACCGACTAAAACCAGACGGTGTTCTTCCCAAGCGAGCATTGCCGGGCACCCCGGATACGCTCTCGAAAGGATAACCCCAGGGTTCCCAGCGGACTACGGCCGCCATCGCGGCCTCGCCTTTAGGGTCGGGTTTGATCCCGAGGCGGTGAGTTGGCAGGCGTGGCTCGCTAAAATAATCATGACAATCATTGTAGCAATATTGCAAGCTTAATTAACATACAAATTATATATTTCCAGGACTACGATGCTCAAGACTTGTTGGAATTTGAAGAAACCATACTCCAAGGCGTCGAATACAGCAGCGAGGGCAAAATAAGCCGGAAGCAACTCACTATGATACTCCTTGCCCTTGCCAAACACCATCAGGAAGAAGAACCAGTTATACCATAAAAGTATAGAAATATGACCTCCACTCCGTCCCGTTTTCCGAACGAATTTCTAGCTTCGAGTCACTTTGACACATTCACCGCCATTTTGAGCTTAGATAAGTTATTCGCAACACATTTTTGGCGCCAACGTAAATCTGCTAAAATTATAAAATAAGAGTCGGTACCTATTAATTTTTTAATTTATTAATTATCTTTAACTAATAATTAGCAAATTGTTGAGTGGTTAATCAATTTGTGACATATTTTCTTTAATGTCCAGTCAGCTACAAGCTTGATTTCCCATTTAAAAATGACATCAATTTATAGATGAGTCCCGATTTATAAATTACCTTCACTCTACAACCTTTCATAAAATAATAAAAATAAGAATAAAACCTTGGCCTCTGAAAATTGCAAAATGGAATAAGTACATCACTTTATTTATTGAAATGCTTAATGCTTTCAATGCCTTTCAATATTTTGAAATTTGATAGTATCTTACTACTACTGTCATTGATTTTATTTTTATTATAAAATCATAATCATGTTGCTGTAACGATACAATACATCGTCTTAAGCAGTCTGATTTTCTAACACCAAGACTAGTTTGAAATAGCTAGGCACTTAGGTTAGATACTTTTTTTAGGATCGATCCTTGACATCCATCTTTTGTTGGGTTCTGTTTGGCTGAAAATGTTTGTAATTTTGTTCAGTACATAGTTATTTTGATTTATTTGATTAGATATGTAGCTTATATGTATATAGATTTTAAAAACAATTGGCGTTGAATGTGTTAAAATTTATTAGGGCTGGGATAATTAGTTGTATTGATGTTTAGTCTATAAAGTATATATCGCACATAAATAACATATTTCCTATTTTTTATAAACAACAGTTACGATAGATAATTTACAATCTCCACAATATATATTAAATCATAGATACATCTAATTTGTCCATATGTTATTTATTTATAGTCTTCTGTATTGTTTAATATTCTCCATAACATATGTCATTTATTTCAAGTTTTAAGACTCAACTAGGATATTTATTGTATGCTATATGTAATTAATACCAACTATTTAGCTTTATTGTAATCTAACTTGTCTATTTATCGTAGCATATTTAACTAGTTGCTTATTTATTCTGTATCTAAAACGACAAGTCCAAATAAAAAGTTAAAATGCGTAAAGCAAATCGCAAATAAAATTACTAGATAATTATTATACATCATCTACAAAGCCAAAAACATGCCAAATATTTTAATATTAGCTATTTGACTGAAGCACTTGGTCTAAATGAAAATTAAATTTTACCAACTATAAGAAAATATCACAATTATCAAGTACAATCAGTGACAATTTATAATGTTACGGTTACATTAAAAAAAAGGTTTTCATATATTTCCATTGACATTATGTGTGCATAAATAAATGTTAATTATCGCTCGCTTAATACTGTGCCCGGTAGATGGCAATAGGCTCGCCCCCTATTACATTGGGACCTTACCATAACTGGCGAATCAGGGGTGTGTAATACACCTCTGCCTACCCCTTCGGGGATACAGGCATGAAGTTATGTTATGTTGTCCATTGACGTAGCTACCTATATATATTACTACTTGAGCAGCATTACGGCACTTGAGTTTTTATTTTGATAACTAATGACACTGGTTGCTTTTTGCTAATATATCATCAACCAAGAATAGATAGATAATAGAAGATAATATATTATCAACCAAGTAACAGAATATATCTAATGAAAATTATATCTCATTATAATGAATTAAAGCTTAAAATAATTCTATTAACTTACAATATTCAGTAACAGCTATGTAGCAACTCTGCTAACATAATTGTAAAAATACAATATTATACACATACAGCGACATTTTTTTTCATGAAGACATGAACGTCTGAATGAAACTGAACATGAAAAAAAATGTCGCTGTTCGGGGATGCGACGGAAGTGGACGCAGAGACCATCATTAATTTTGGCGCTGTGACAGCTACAAGAATTTGCGGGTTAGTTGATCGCAATTGCTTCAACTAAGTGACTAGTTGAAGTGAATCTTCTTGATGCGCGTTGGGCGTTTTGGACTGTTTGGGTTACGGACATTTTTTTTAAATCATCTTTTTAAAGGAATTCTTGAGTTTTTCTTAGGGTTCTTGAGTTTTTCGTGGGATTCTTGAGGGTTCTTCAGTTTTTCCCGACACCTCTGCAAATATTGACTGATGATTCAAAAATTACACAGCCATTGTTCAAGTTCTCACTTCTGTCGGCACTCCCGGAGTGTTACTGGTTTTTTTTAGACGAATATTCTTAGTATTCCTCCTAACCTTTCCAGCTAAGCTAAATTGCTTGTGTTTGAGTCGGTTCATATCGGTAGTCTAATGATCAGGATTCGAACCCGGAACCTCTCAAGGCAGGCCTTAACCTTAACCACTAAGTTGCCAGTCTAGTAGTATACATGAGAGTAATTGGTTCGTATCCACTGCATCATATTTTTGATTTTCATTCTGACCAAGAGAATATTAAAACTATTTTCATAAATACTTATGACGACTTGTAGATTAACATTACAGTTAGCAATCATCCTGATCTGCAATACATATCATTCCAAAACGTTTAATTTATTAAAATACTCTATTTTTAATCAATTCATAGCACATTGTTACTTATCCGTATAAACATATTTTCATTACAAAAAACAAAACTTTTCGTATTCCTGTCAAAAAATACTTTCATCTGATATCCATATCATGAGGATATTACCCGCAGTCCGCCATATATTATATTATATAAATTATTAACTCATCAGTGGCGGATAAGTGGCTTAAAATTCAGTTACAAGATTGGCTTTCTTCTCGGGGTTGGGAGGTCACCCAGCATTCGCTTCCATGAAAGCATACAAGCTTAACTAATAGGAGTAGAATAAGGAAGCAGATCCAGAGCTTTGAGGAGAAAGCCTCGGATGCAACTGAGAACCACTCTAGGAATTGAGTCGATTAAGAGTGTGGACCTCAGGATCTAATGTGTGGGATTGGTACTCAGATGGTGGTGATGATATCCTTCTATACCACCTTGGGTTTTGTATAGACGTTAAGCAACAGTTCTGCTAAATAACTCGAAAAGCGCCACCTTTCCTAAAAGTACAAAATATAGCCAAGCAAATGTTGATGAGTTAAAATTTAGAGATTCTATAACTAATGTATAATGTTATCTGTGATCAAAACTTAACCATTGTTAACTGGAACACAAAGCGCACACTCATTGATAAATGTAAATAAAAAAGGCCGTATAATATAGGCCGTTTTTAAAAGTAGAAAAGGAACACTTTAAAAAATCGTGTACAGGCCTGTCATGACGAGCTATAAGCGTTGATTTAATGACAAGGAGGGATTTTTTAAAGGGATCCTTATCTACCTTTAAAAAAGAGCATCTAGATCTATATCCCTTTCTCGGCCAGAAAACGAACACTTATAGCACGTCATGGTAGGCCGGCTGTACGCTTTTGATTTAGCACGACCCTCACCGTCCTTACCGTGCCAAATCGAAAGCTCCATGTTGTGTTGTACAAATTAGTGCCTAGTCTATTAAACTTTCTAACTAACTAAACTTAAGAGCATCAAAAAATTATTAAAAACTATTAAATTATTCGGTGTAGCTTAATGTATCCTAAGGACTTTTTCTCTAAACGTCTTCGCTTATCATACCCAAGTAGATTAAAAAAAATGTGATAAGTCTAATCTAAAAATAATATGAGATCATGAAGAAAAGAGGAAAAATAAACAAAGTAGTTTATGAGCAGGACAAAAAACGATCTTACTTATATGAAAACAAATTTTGTCAGTATACTTCAATATTAAAAATATATCACTAATGTTATACTATAAGTAACTTAATATTTTTTGTCCCAAATAAATAAATAAATAAAAACTAATTTAATCGCAGAAATTCAAATCTTAGAGAAGTGTGGAGGCCTGTATCTCCGATAAATACAAACCGTTCGAACCACCATTAAAAATTTTACCAATGCTCTTATGTCCCCTGGGGTTATCCTTTCGAGGGCTTACCCGGGGTGCCCGGCAACGGCCACTTGGGGAGGACACCGTGCGGTTTTAGTCGAGACACGACATAACCACCCCCGCTGGCCGGCGGGGGGGTATCCGAAGGGATTTCCGCACGTTAAAAAAAAAATAAAAAAAAAAAATGCTCTTATGTCAAAATGAGGTAGATATGTAATTTTAATATAACGTATAACATACTTTGTTCTCTTTCGCACTAACTCATTAGTGCATGTCTCGTAGTACTCGTACTTGCTTGAAAGTAGGCTAATTTGCCTAGTTTGAGTAGTCGTGTCTTTAGGCAGCATATCTACCTCTTTTTCATAAAAGATTATTGGTTGCAAACAATTGATTGCAAAGAAATGATTAATTTACCAACAAAGAAAAATATGATAAGTCATTCTCCTTAGGCCACTCTTCCCCTTAAGTCTGTTAATTAAAAATAAATTGGAAAGGATGTATTAAGAAAGTAACTTATCATAAAAGCCAAAATAGTTTTAAGTCAAAGTTTCGTTAAAATTAAAAAAAGTACAGTACCCAGCTTTTTGTTTGGCACATCTCAAAAAAGAGTTATAGTCCAGCTAACATCGACTTGCTTCGGTTTTGTGGAGCGTTCTCTCTATGGCAAAAACTGTTTGTGTTTATAAAATACTAGGTGATGCCTGTGGCTCCGTCCGCGCGGATGTCGGTTATCGTGTTTTGGCCATATGTCCGGTTCAACTTAACCAATTGCAATAAAAAATAGGGCAGATTTCTGAGAAGTCTGATCAAGACTCAAAACCGCATCAAAGTCCTTGTAGTAGTTCTGGCGTCCATTGTGAACAAACAGACAGACAGACAAGAATATTTTTTGTGTTCAGAATCGCTCATTTTAACAACATAACCTATTTTTTTTATTATCTCCAATGTACACATACAGCTAATTTACAATTTTATAATAGTAGGTACAGATTGAAAATAATACTTGGATTTCCGCTACACTAAAAAGATATACCAGTAAACATGCATCGTGCAATAGAGAGTAAGAACGCTTTATGTAATCGAAGCAATCCGATCGTAGCCTGACTATCACTCTTCTTCCCGAAGTCGTGCCAAAACAAAAGCTCGGTACAGTATATTACAAATATATATATATATATAATTATATATAATTTGATGCTGGATAAAGCACTGGTGATTATAAATCAATGTGATGTGTAATTTTATATTCAATGCGACTAGAAATATAAAAAAGCGTTTGACATGGGTAAAGAATATATAAATTAGATTTTAATATTTTTTATGTTTCTGGTCCGAGCTTAAATTGATGTTAAATATTACGTAATTAATATTATAAAGTAGATATTGTTAAATTACCCAGATTGTGTGTAGAGGCCTTTTGTGTATTTTGTTAAAAAATATGATAAAATCTGTGTTGTGATGGTATAATGTTTAGCTTTAACTAAGGCTACCCGACTTTTGATGTGGCGCATCAGGAAAATGAGTGAGAGTTCGGCTTTCTTCGGTTTTGTACAGCATTCTTTCCATAACTCACCGCTTAATATATTTTAAGAGCAGTTAAAACCGAATTTATAGTTTAATTATTTTAAAAACAAACGGTTTACTACTCTATAAAAGTATCGAACTGTCAGTTCGTTGTACGTCAGAGAGAACGCTCTAGGAGACCCAAGCAAGCAGATTTTAGCCAGACTCTCACTTTTCTTCCCGAACGTGCCAAATTAAAAGCAGGGTACTGTACCTCTGATAAGATATGTATGAAGATATTATGGCTACTGATCCATCTTTCCACCGAAAGTCACTTTGGGCCGTCGCGATATATATTGTGAAACGCAACGCATTTTTCCCTGCCAAAGCAATATCGAATATTGCTTAGGCGAAATGTCGTCTAAATTAGATCAAAAATTCATCAACAGAATAAATAATAGATACAGATAATTTGCTGTATTCATTAATTTTCGACCAAATTTCAACGAATACATGGCCGCTAATGCTTTAACAGGGAAAAATGCTCTCCGTTGTGTTCCGCTATAATATATATTATGTGCATCGGCTCTTAGGGGAGATATTTACTAGCAATTGCGGGTCCCCTGTTTCCTCACAGGAGAGATATGGAGAAAATGCTTGTGGCCGTGGCTCACATAAGCGAGGAGCTCACTTAAGGACTTTTTTATAATATGCACAAAAACCGTTGCTATAGATTATGTAGGTATATTCTTATTTTGAATAGGTACATTTAGATGCAAAGTTATTTTTTTTTTTTTTGGCTAACCAGCCTTATTCTTTTTCTCATTGTAAGGCTTAGAACCCTATATCACCTGCTAAGACGAGATGACGTCTACGATAAAACACTCTTGCCTAGAAGCTACCTATTCACTTAAAACTTGAAGATTCCCAGGTTATAACTTTCCGGAAACAGTAACTTAGACTTTATTTCTTTAAGGGGAGTCTCCCCTTAAAGAAATAAAGTCTAAGTTAATTTTTGTAATGTTTTTTTCTGCAACACTTTTTTTATCACAACAGCAACACAAGCACATATTTATTAATATTCAGGAGAAAGGCTTCAAAGTTTTCATAGTCATTTAATTTTTCCACTTTTCGGTCCAAAATTATGACATAGTTCCATTCGAGTCTTAATAATATTTTCTAAACTGAAATGTATTTTAAAAGTTCGTACCTATTTAAGATTTGCAATGTAGTATTATAATTAAACCCTTCGCCTGGCACTAAGTGTTAATGTAAGATTGGAATAATGATGATATTTGTTATAAAATGTTTATATTTATAATATTGCTTTATTATTTTCCTAAAAAGTTGAAGAGCTCTTTACTATTTCAACTTCTACCCACCGTCCCTCTAATTATCCAGGAGAACGCGTGCTAGATTGCAGTGTAACTCACATACGGTACAGTAAACGGTGCTTTAGTTGACATATCGGGAAGTAGAGAGAGTGTCCGGCTACAATTTAAAAGGATTTATGGGAACTTTGGTTTTTACATGGCTGAACACTGGGTAATTTAGCTCCATGATTTTGAGAATAATTTAAGACGACCTATCGAAAAAGCGCCGTCACCTACTGAACTAGTGCTTTCTATTGTAGTCGAATAGTATTTGTCAGTTTTTTATTCTAGTGTCTACAACTTTACAATAAAACTGTTAGTCCGTTGTACGACAGAGAGAAAGCTCTACAAAACCGAAGTAAGTCGATCTTAGCCGGACTCTCTCTTTATTGTTCCCGCCATGCGGCGCCGCTTACTGCACAAACAGTACTGTCTCAAACCAAGCAGTTCGGAACTTCATTTCTTTGTGGCACGCACAAGAAACTGGAATGATATACCCGCACACGTATTTCCTACTTCTTACGACCCTGGCTTGCTGGCTGGCTGACCCCTGGCAGGGGCTGTCAGGGTACTGACCACAGTAACCACAATTTTAGGATCGTAGCTCATCTGGCATGTAGGCCTGCATCGTCTGGAATTTGTCCTAGTTTCTTATCATCCAGAGAGTTGCACTTTATTCATTGTATGAAAGAAAATTGGTCAAGTGCAAGTCGGACTCGCGTACCTTGATTTTCATACACCTAATAGGGACTACAGACTATAGACCTGGTATAAATTTCAACTTGCTAGGTCCACTTATTCTTGAGAAAATCGGTGGTGACACACAAACAAACAGCCAGACGGACAAGAGAGTGATCTAATAAGGGTTCCTTTTTAGCTTTTGAGGTACGGAACCCTAAAAAGATAACATTTATATCAGATATTATGTACTTAATGATGTGTACTACAAAATCGGATTGTCCTAGTCTAGGTTCTCATTTATTGCTTTCTTTATCAGAAAAAATAACAGACGTAGTGATTATTATTATGTAAAAGACTAATCACAGCATGTAGTCATGCAAAAGACACACTTTTGGGAATGTAATACTCAAAGTTCCGCCCCAAGCCAACCTGACTCGCAAACGGGTAGATATACTTACTGCCGATTAACAGACGAGACAACATTAATGCTCTATTAACATATTCGTAGCCCAAGTCAACCTCACCTGCCAACTGGCACACCTACCGATCATCGGACGAGGTTCAGTTGTAAGCTTAAGCTTAGGTATTACATTATAGTACCCCGATTTGGTCTCTATCACGCATCTTACCAACAATTTAACAAGATTATAGAGTAGTTAAAGCTGATTGTGTTTTAAAATATGAAAATTTATAACTACTTTAAAAGCTGTAGATGTGGGTTGTGAGAAAGAAAGCAGAGTTAGCCGGAAAGTAGAGTAAGAGTCCGGCTAATATAGCCAATCTTAGCCGGACTCTTACTCTACTTTCCGGCTTGCCAAATTAAAAGCCGGTTACTGTAATGTAATGCCTACCACAAAACAGCAAAGAGATGGCATTATATGTGTGTATGTAATGTGTTGCATTCAAACATTCAAATTAACGTACTTATTTTCCTTTGCAAGTTTTAACACATCAATTAGGTAAAAAAGTAATCATATCTTTAAAAAAGTTTATTGACCCTAAAATTAAAATTAAAATAAATTAAAAAGTAAGTTTAAAGGCGACCTAAGACATCCACCTGGACGTGGTACCCGCGACCTCTGGCCGACCTTATCTCAACTGTCACAGTATTCCAGTCGACACCTCCAGCTATGATAACTGCCGATGCACCCTGGTTGGTTCCAATCTGCGCACCCCGGACGGAAGAGATCCTGGTACTTGCTCTGCCAGTGTATCTGACTACATGAATAAGTACTGTGTTGGCGACGGCTGCCCTCCTGAATACTCCCCTGTTACCAAAAAAGGTGAGTAAATAACTAGATATCAATTGCTTTTATCATTCAATTAAAGTTCTGCAAAATAATAATCTATATAACTTATACGGACTGACTTATTGATAAACGTAGAGCGTGCAATGAACCGCTGGGGCTACAAACTTGAAGTTTTTGGATATTGATGCCTTTTATATTTTAAGCATCCACTAAGAAAGGATTTTAGGAAATTTCAGTCCTAAGGGGGTAAAACAACGAATGAAAGGTTGAATGGCAGTCCCACCTTTTCGAAGTTAGAAGCGCAAAATTTTAAAGGTTGTTCGGGATACGATCGGAAGTGGGGTAAGAATCAGAGAGAGTTTGTTGAGGTTTATTGTTCTGATCTACACTAGATATTACACTGTATAATTGTTAAGTTAAATTATTATATGTAAATGTTAAAAGAGATGTTAATGTTAGGATGTCACTGTTTAAATGTTATTTATGGAAATGTTAGAGGAATACACCCGGTCGCGACGGTTACCGAAAGTACACTACTTAATTTTACTAAAATGTATAATTAAGTCGCGTCGCCAGCGGGCTCACATCACGTGTTCGGTGTCAGCATTAACCGAATATCTTGCACAGGGCTGAGATGAACGATATGGGAATATGATTCATCAACAATTTATGTTAAAAACTACGAAAATGGAAAATGGGTACAAGATGATGTACAATTTTTTACTAATCTAAATGTTAGTAGGTAATCCTTAAACTTAATCCTTAGTTCTAGGCACTAAAGTAAACACTTAAGCACGTAAACACGTGCACGAGTTTTTTATTACACTAATCACTTGTTCACACCGAATCACTAAACGCTAATTTCTTTAATATTGGGAATGTTCCTTTATCTTTATACCTAAATTCGTTTTTCACACTTTCACTATTATGCACTCGCGCACTACTGGATGGTTCACTGTACAAACTGCAGGTAGTTGGTTGAGGCCGCGTGACCTCCGTGGCCGTCATCTCCAAAACTACGGGGTTAGCTGGCTTCGGCGCTGATGCTGCTGCAGCTTGCCACCGCCAGCGCACACGGCGACACAAGCACACTGCCGCCACGATGATTGCTACACTCCATGACGCGTAAATCAAAACATAATGATGAATGTCATGGATTGATATGTCTTCAGGGAGCATGGGCTGTTTTTTCAAGTTGTTAATCTGGTCTTCCACGTCTTTGAACAGTAGTTCATTTTCCGTTTGATTGATGTTTACTTCTACTAATTTTGGTATGGTTAAATTTATGATATTGTTTATTGGGGCTATTCGAAATGTTTCTATGTTCGCTGCGAAGTTCATTCTACTTTCTCGCAATCTGTGGCCGACAATTGTAAAATTTTCTGTCTTTATCATACAATCGTTAGGGAGATGGATAATGTTGGCTCCTGTCAGTGTCTCCGCTGTTATTTGGCCTTGACAAATTGTTCTTTTCGGACATTGGTTGCAGCAAAGGTGCAGGTATTGGTTAATCGTAGTTAAGCCAATCCATTGATTTTGACAAGTTGACATGATTGTTTTGCACTGGTTGTTGTTGTCTTTGACACAAAGATCCATGTCTGATTTTAGTTTGAAGATTGGAGTTTTCAGTTGACATAAATAAGTTGTTACATCTTGCACTAAGCAATGGTCCCAGTCGCCTGGAGCTATGGGGAGGTAAGAATCCTTTTCCAGATTAATGGCTATGTGGCTTTCAATCGGTATAATGTTCACCATTTTTGTTCCCATCTGTCGGGGTATCGGTATAGCATTGTATAGTTCATAAGAATCTTTATCAATTAACGGTACTCTGATTTCAAAAATCAAATATTGTTTTAATGCTTTTGTTTTGACCTTTAACAAAGGTAAATATTCTGCATGTCTGGTCTGTAAATTCTCAATCGGGAGAGTGAGATCTTTATCTAATTGTCCTGAAATAATGCCCAATTCTTTCTGAAGCTGTTGCGGATCAATTAAATGTATGTTCAGGTTTCCATTGTATATTTTGGTTAAAGTATCCAACAAACTGGTTTGGATGTCTTTTAAGTGAATCAGTAAATTGTTAGCGGTTATGGCGCAAAGAGAAAATTCTACAAGAAATTCAGTCTCATTTATCTTTTCTACCAAACTTTTAATAACATTGTCTAGGGAGATTAAATATTTGTTAATGATTTTGAGTTGAACTTGTATGGTTGCTTCTGTTCTTTTTAATAAATTAAATTCCGCTTCCATAACTGATGTCTGGTTTTTCCATAATAACGCTAAATGTTTTTTATTGTTCCGTACGAGCGTAATGTCCTGAGTATACTGTTCTGCGAAACGGTCATCGAGTACTCCGAATAGGGAGTTCGCCAGATACCCGACACCGTTGATAAGACCGCGCCGACGTCGCGTGCGCTCGTTCGAATACTGTTGTAATAAGACTCTGTTATTATGTTCCAGTTCATTTAGTGAATGACTTAATTGTATTCTTATTATGTCACAGTATGTCTGCCGTTTTAGGTGGTCACAAACCCTTTCCAGGTGTTTATAATATTTTTGCAAAGCGGTGTTCCCTTCCCAGTAAGGTTGCAGATCGTAGTAAGCAACTATTTTCCACTCATCTCTTACGAGCTGTATGTTTGATAATTTATCGAAATAAATGCCTTGTTGCTTATCCAGTGTATTTATGTTGATGCACATAGAGGTCGTTACCATTGATATAATATATAGGAAGGTCAATGCCGTTGTAATGAAACTCGATCGTTTGTTTAGGTATAACTGACCATGCCTACTAGGTTTACTTGACACTCCTTTGTCGGGTTGTGATTTATATTCGGTTTCTTGTTATAATGGCAATCTAGATAATTTTGTTACCGGTCTTTTTATCAGATTATTTTTTGTTTTTAATGTTACAACTCTCACGTAATCATCACTACCAGGGTGGACATCAACCACTCTTCCCAGGGTCCATTTTCCTGATGGAATGTTATCGTCATGGATGACTACCATATCACCGATTTTCATGTTTTGTTGAGGATTCCGCCACTTTCCTCTTGATGTTAGTTGGCTTAAATATTCAGCCTTCCATCTCTTCCAAATGTCTCTGAATATGTTCTGAGTCAAATGCCAACGCGTTCGAGCATCTTCACCTGTTTCTATCATCGTAACTCCTGATCTTCCAGTCAAGAAGTGAGCGGGCGATAGATAGTCAAGATCCTCTATATTTTCTGTTAGGGCACACAGTGGTCGGGAGTTTAGGCAAGCTTCTATTTGTGCTAATAATGTAGAGTACTCCTCAAAAGTTAATTTTTATTGACCCACCACGCGTTTGAGGTGATGTTTTAAGCTTCTATCTGCACGTTCCCATAAACCTCCGGCACTGGGCCACGCGGGTGCGTTAAAGTGCCATTCAATCTTCATTTCAGTCACTTCTGTGAGAAAACTGTCATTGAAAATTTGTTTTAGTTGTTCCCACTCTTCTTGTAGGATTTTGTTCGCCCCGACAAAGTTCGTGCCATTATCACTGTAGATATGCCGGGGTGTTCTTCTTCTGGCCGCCATTCTTCGTAAAGCAGCCAAGAAGGCGGAACTGGTTAGTTCTGACACTATCTCTAAATGTACGGCTTTGGTCACCATACATACGAAAATAGCGATGTAACCTTTTAATGAAAGTCCACTTCGTCCTTTGTTTCTTTTCACCTCGACAAATTTACACGGGATTTGTCGAGGTCTACCCCTGTATGATAGAATGGGTTTATACGAGGTGCCGGTAGATCTCCCATTAGTTGTTGTTGTTTTTGCCCTTCATTTTTTCGACAAGTAATGCATTTGCGAAGCTCTTTCTTGACGGTATTGTTGCCGCTGGTAATCCAATACTCCCGTCTCAAAGTAGCTAGCGTAAGGCGGGGACCACCGTGGAATGTTAATTTATGAGCTGAGTTTATGACTAAGGTAGCGAGCCGTGAGTCGCTCGGTATGATTTTGGGGTGTTTCATCTCCATGTTAATCATTGCGTTCCGAAGTTGACCTCCTACTCGTAGAATGTTGTCTTTGTCAATAAATGGATTCAACGGTAAAAGTTTACTTTTTGAATCCACCTTTCCATGTTTCGTTAAGTGGTCTATTCCTGTTCCATACTCGCTTAATTAATAATAATAATAATAATAATAATAATCTTTATTGATACAAGAACCTTATGACATTGCCTAAGACTTAAGACTAGGTTACATCTATATTGGTTAAGGTTACACAGATAGGATAAACTCTAACCCCCAAACTAGGTGTTCCTGTGACTTGGGAGTTAGTGTTCTGCTGTCACTATGATACCAGGAATTCCATTTTAATGAAAACAATTTAATCTTTTAAAGATTATGGGTTCGAATACAGTCTTGGTTCCAACGAATAAGAGGAATAAATTAGTTCAAATAAAATATTGTGTGTGCGTGAACGTGACTTATAATTTTCAACTTCGCCATACGTAATTCTTGTAACGTGAGATATCCCTGTCGTTGCTGTTTACGATCGAAGGTTGTGAGGCGTAATATGTAGGTCAAGACGCGTATGATTTTATTTAATGAACTGTGTTTTGTTAACAGCTGATCAATGATACTTTCTTCTCTGTGATTTAAGACCACATTAGTTTGCTTTGCAGACTTCTCTTCCTGTTCTGTTGTAAATGTTTGTTTCTCCCATAACTGTGTATCGAATGTTGTGAGCCAGCCGGGCCCATTTTTCCATAACGATTGGTTTTCAGGAATTGATTTGGATATAGGCTCCGACTCGCGGCGTCAGCAGGATTTTCGCTAGTGTTGACGTATCGCCACTCTTCTGAGGGGATCGTCTCTGTTATTTGGCGTACTCTGTTGGCTACAAAGGGTCGCCATTTGTTTGGGTCTCCATTCAGCCATCCTAAAATGACTTTAGAATCTGTCCACCCATGTATTTTCAGGTTGTGTTCGCACCATGACTGTTTTATTTGCTTTATGAGCTTAGATAATAAGTAAGCTCCGCTTAATTCTAAGCGCGGTAAAGTTAGCTGTTTGTTGAGTGGTACAAGTTTCGTCTTTGCAGCGACAATTATAGGTCTTTTTTGTTTTTTGATTCGGGCGTAAACAACACATGCGTACGCTTCAATCGAGGTATCACAGAACCCATGTAATTCAATGATGTCGTGTTTCCCACTCGATATCCATCTTGGAGTCTCATAGTTGTTTATGTATTTTAAATCTGCTTGTAATTTAGACCATTCATTGTATATATCAGTCGATACTTCCTGGTCCCACTGAGTATTCTTTTTCCAAACCTTTTGGAACAATAATTTCATTTTCACGACTACTGGAGCTAGCCATCCCAGAGGGTCAAAAAATTTAGAAATTTCAGATAGCAGACTTCTTTTTGTTAATTTGGCAGGTTTGGATGCTTGACACGTAAAGGTGAACGTATCCTTTGTAGGGTTCCAGCCCAATCCCCGGATTTTTGAGGTGTTTTCAGTTTTAAAATAAAATGTTGTTTCTCGACTGTCGTGAACCTCGGGTATATTTTGCAATACCTTTTGATGATTGGAGGACCATTTACGTAAGTTAAATCCTCCCGATCTCAACAGCCGGATGAGGTCTTCAATTAACTTCTGGCCCTGGTCTATGTGGTGTGCGCCGTGAACTAAGTCATCCATGTGAAAAGCCTCCTCTAAGACCTTGGAAGCCTCAGGGAACGAATCACGTTCATCCCTTGCTAGCCGCTTAAGGGACAGCATCGCTATAAACGGCGCGGCCTTGGTTCCGTATGTCACCGTCGATAATTGGAACGACTGTAGAGGTTGCTCAGGTGAATCTCTCCAAATGATTTTCTGTAAAGGGGTGTCTAATTTGTTTACCAATATCTGCCGATACATCATCTCGATATCAGCTGTGAACGCATATTGATATAGTCTCCACCTCAATAACAAACTCTGTAGATTTTGTTGTAAATTGGGCCCCTTATACATTAGATCGTTGAGCGAGCAGCCTGTAGATGTTTTCGCCGATGCATTAAATACCACTCTGTACTTGGTAGTCGTTGATTCGGCGCGCTCTACGCCGTGGTGAGGCAGGTAACATTCGGGCGTCACACTACTAGTACATTGTTCCATATGACCGAGTTCAATATACTCTGACATAAAGTCTTTATAAGCCTTAGCAAAATGTTGTTGTTTCTCTAATTTTCTCTCCAGAGTTTTGAACTGAGCGACGGCAATCTATTTGGAGGAACCAAGTTTGGAGACCATGTCACTCTTCATCGGTAATCTTACGACATATCGACCTTCCTTGTTCCTTGTTGTAGTTTGTTCGTAATGTTCTACGCACTGGATCTCTTCTGATGACATCTAATTTTCTTCTGAGATCTCCTCGACTTCCCAAAACTGTTTTATGTCTTCAATGTTTGTAACTATGACGTTACAGTGGAGTGTTTGTGCATTACCGCATAAAATCCAGCCTAGTTCTGTTTGTTGCGCGACAGGTAGTGTTACGTCATCTCCCTTTATAATGCCGCTCTATACAATGTTTGAATAAACATCGGCCCCGAGCAATAAATCGATTGGTCGGCTTATATTAAACTCAGGATCGGCCAAGTCGATGTTCTTAATTGTAGACCAATTCGGGATTCTGAATGTTTTGCTTGGTAGGCGTTTGACCAGGCTCGCCATAATGACTACTTCCGCATGGAAAGTATAATCAGTATGTAGTGATGCACATGTTATTTTTATTTTTCCTTTGCAGTTATTTTCACGTTGACCGACGCCGAAAATAACACCTTTGTAATTTTCTCTTTTAATACCTAATGTTCTGTAATTAGGGATATCTGGGACCCTTGATCAACTAAGGCTCTCATATTGTGATATATCCCGTCAGCTCCTTGGACCTTTAGTTGTGCTGTTGCTAATAATATTTCATTGTCTTGAGAAATACGTGCATTACCGATCACGTTTCTCTCGGATGTTGCCAAAGTTGAACATGACGTTGATGCTGATGCTGAGTTAACAAATGCGTCATGCAATATTGTACTATGATGACCCTTACAATTTCGACATTTATGATTGGAAGTGCAAGGTTTGCCATTGTGCGAAAATAGGCAATTAATGCAAATTCCAAGTTTTTTCACCGTTTCTAATTTTCTGTCATTTTGCAATTGTAAAAATGTTTTGCAAATCTGTTCCGGGCGCGCTCCGCCATCTCCTTCGCGAGCATCACATGCTCGCAGAAGGAGGTGGCCGCGGCCCACGCGCTCGCGCTCCGCACCATTGCCGCAATCATGCTGCCGAGCGAGAGGACTCCCACCTCGATGGCTGCAACGAGGTCACGCCTCGGCACCTCCCACGCCGGGCAGTCCGCCAGCGTGTGCAGCCCTGAGTCCTCGCTCGCGTCACAGTGATGACACTCAGGCGTTGGCTCCTTCCGGATCCGATGCAGGTGGTCCCCGAAGCACCCCTTCCCGGAGATCACCTGCGTCAGTCGGTACGAGAATCTTCCGTGTCGCCTCTCTAGCCAATCCTCCATGATGGGCCTTACCGCCGCTATTGCGGCGTGCCCTGCGCTTGGTCGCCCAAGCCGTTCCTTCCACTCCACCACGATGGCCTGGCGGAGCCGGGACTGCACGGCCTCGATTTCTCGATGCTCGGGGTTCAGTCCCTGCTCCCGCGCCTCCTTTCGCCACTGGTACAGTTGCGAAAGGGCTCTCGCCTCCAGGTCCCATGGCGGAGTTCCGGCAAGGAGACTCGCCGCCTCGAAGGAGATCGTGCGGTACCCGCGGATGACCCTGATGGCCATCACTCGCTGCGGAGCGCGCAGCATCCGCACACTTCCGGCCTTCAGGGCCTCCGCCCATATTGGGCACCCATTCAGGGCCATGGACCGCACGATCCCCGCGTAGAGTCTCCTGCAGGAGTCATCGGGCCCCTTCATGTTAAGCAGCAGCCGCGCCAGAGCGAGAGCTGTGCCCTTCAGTTTGGGGGCCAGACTTCGGATGTGCTCTCCGAAGTCCCATCGGCTGTCGAGCACGAGCCCCAAATATTTCATTTGGGGCTTGCTGCCGATGCGACTACCTCCCACGATGAGACTGGATCCCTCAGGTGGCTTGCTCCTAGGCCCATGAAAGAACAGGGCCTCGGTTTTATGCAGAGCCACCTCGAGACCCAGCCGCCGGATCCGCTCCACGACTTGGGCAACCGCGGTCGTGGCCTTTAGGGTCGCTTCGCCTTACGTCGCTCCGCACGCCGTCACGAGCGTGTCGTCCGCGTAACACGTGACGGCGGCACCGTCTGCGAGCTCACCGCGAAGCACCCAGTCATATCCGATGTTCCATAGGAGCGGCCCTAGGACCGATCCCTGCGGAACACCGCACGACATCTCACGCCGACCGAGACCGGTCACGGTTGGGTAGAAGACGGCTCTCTCCGTCAAATACGCCCCGACTATGCGGCGGAGGTAGAGAGGCACTTGGTGATACACGAGCGCCTCCCTAATGCAACTCCAGGGCAAGGTGTTGAACGCGGTGGCGATGTCCAGGGACACCGTCAACATCACCTCACCCCGGGCTACTGCATCCTCCGCCAGAGCCCTCACGCGCATGATGGCATCCACGGTGGAGCGCCTCTGGCGGAAGCCATATTGGCCATCCGCCAGGTCCGGCCCCACTCTTGAGAGGTGCTCGACGAGACGCTTTGCAATTACTCTTTCAAAGAGCTTGCACACCTCGTCGAGCAACACTATGGGCCGGTAGGCGGACGGTGAGTCCGTTCGGATGAGGACCAGTTTCCCCGTCTTCCACAATTTCGGAAACTGGCCCCGCTCCAAACATGCGCTGAGAAGCCCTCTCAGTCGGGGCTCGAGAGCGTCGTCGACTAGAGCTAGGACCCACGCTCGGCCTGGAATGCCGTCGGGTCCCGGGGCGGTGCGTTTTGCTCTCAGCCTTCTCACCGCCAGCTCTAGTTCTACCCAAGTGACCTCGGGCACGTCGTCGTCATCCACGTCAACGGGTCACTGGGTCAACGGCGGGGCCTTGGGGCGCAGTTTTCCCCTTACCATTAGGTAGGGCCGCCCCCAAGGGTCCCGCTCCAGCGTCTCCAGCAGTTCGCAGCGGGCCACCTTTTTGGCCCGCCTTATCTCTGCTCGGAGGGCACCTCTGGCCTCCCTGTATCCCTCGTACAACTCCGCCTCTCGGGCCTCCGCATCTGCGGGGCGGCGACGCCTCCTACGGAATCGGGCCCACCGGCGGTGCGTGATCACGCAGGCCCGTCTGAGCCTCGCGATCTCCGACGACCACCAGTAGACCTGACCCCTCGGATTATAGGGCGGAGCCCTAGGCATTGCCGCGTCACAGACACGGGTCATGGCCTCCCGGAACCACTCCGCCTCATCGTCTACGTTGACAGGCCTGTCCGGCGCAGAGGCCCAGGCCTGTAGGATGGCGGCTTCCAGGAGGAGCTCCCGATCTAGTCGCTTAAGTGCCCAACGTGGCTCGGGTGGAGCCGGTGTAGCCGGCGCATCGCTCGCGGGGGCGGAGACGTCAAACCGAATATATCGGTGATCCGAGCTTGTCTCCTCCCCCAAAACGACACGCCAGCCCTGAACACGTCGCGTCAACGAGGGGCTCGCGAACGAGATGTCCACGATTGATCTGGCCCTCGAGGTCACGAACGTGTCCACGGCTCCCCGATTTAGGAGGTCTAGGCCGAGTCCTTCGGCCCGGTCCTCCAGTGCCCTGCCTCTATCCCCCGCCGGGCCCCTATCGTGACGGGAACCCCACGCCAACGACCAGGCGTTGAAGTCCCCGAGCACAAGGACCGGGCGGGGGTGGCAGGCATTGACGACGACTGCCAGCTGACGGAGCCATTGCTCATACGAGTCAGCAGCTATGTCTCGGCTCGGCGTGAAGTAAGCAGCCACGACCGCTATTTCCCCAACCACCGTCGCCACGCAGCCAGGTCCCCTCGTAACGACGGCAAGGGGGGGCTGCCGGCGCGGCGGGATTGTGCACCAGTGCCGCCGTCCCATCCAGCACGGTTTCCCAGGTAGGCCCTAGGAACCGGTAGGTGTATGGGTCGGCGACAGCGGCGACATTTATGGCCCACTGTGCTATGCTCTGGAGCAGAAGGTCCTGAGCACGGGCACCGTGGCCAACGTTCACCTGCAGGATGCGGAGTTGAGGATCCATTATGGAACCCCCATCTCCGCATCCCGCTGTGAACTGGAGGCGGAAGGCCGGCCTCCCGGCTTCGGCTCCCCTCCGGCGCAGGCCTTGCTGCCAACCCTGTGGTCAGCCGGCTTGCCTCCCACTGCACACCTAAAACAGTACAGCGGGGCGCCACACGTGCCGGCTTTGTGACCGGGCTGGCCACAGCGGAAGCAACGGTCACCCGCCGTCACTTCCGCCGTGCAGTGCACCCCCACATGGCTCACCGACAGGCACCTGAAGCACCTGGCCGGTCGGGCCTGCAGGAGCCTTGCCTGCGCTCTCAGAAAGCCTCCTACCAGGAGGCGCCGCCCGTCTGCAACCTTTTGGGCCGCCGCGATAGGGCAGCCGACAACTGCTGCCCCCTGTCCACCACGGCCGAAGCGTATCGCTCCGGCCTTAACTGTGTCCGGGGAGCAGCCCCCGGCCTCCGCAACGGCGAGCCTGAGCTCTTCTGCCGTGACGGAGTCGTCCAGGCCCGTAATGCGCATTTCTGCGCATTTAATGGGCCTGGACACCCGGACGTCGGCTGCATCCAGCGACTCCCTTAGCCGAGCCGCTAGGGCATCGGCCTTGGGGCCACTGGCGGCGCCTGGGTTTGGTTGTTCCATGCCGTTTTTTGTTTATATGTTTGTTTTCAATGTCCATAACATATCCCACGAGTATGGGGTGGTCCATCCATGCGGAGCCCCCTGCACCTGGATAAGCCTATATACTATGGAGGTCGGCTGGTATCCATAGGTTTTTACGACTTTGCTGTCGGGTGTTATAGACTTTTCCTTGTCGTGGGCCGGCCAATAAAGGCAAGCCCTCCGGTCAGCAAGTTCACAGCGTACCCTTCTGGAGCCACCAGTCAGGTCTTTGCTGATCACCTGCCGATTACGGAACGCGAGAGGATGGCTAGTCCTCTCTCAGTGTTTTAATACCTAAGTTATATGCAGTTTCATACACTACTTTATCTTCACTCATAGGAAAAATTGAAATTAAACAAAGTAGGTAGGAAGTATTTTAGCGTACGCCATTTTTTTCACAGTTCGAACTGCGCATGCGTGCGCTTTTTTTTCATATTCAGCCTAAAACCTTAGACTAGTTTAATGAATAAGAAAAGATAGCGGTGCTATAATGAGTTGTATGATACAGTTGGCGGTACTATAAGTTTTATTTTTAATTTTATGTAGGTATATGCGTTTATAAAGTGCGTATGTATAGAATCGTCTTTGAATTCGTAATTCGAATTTTTCGATTTGAGTGTCGACAAAAGTTATTACATTATTGAATTGAGACCCCGGGAAGGAGAGTGAGTGTCCCGTCTCTATCGCACATTTGACTGACAGTTTGGTACATTTATAGACTAAGTACTTACGTAAAACTGCATGTTATTAAAATATGAAAACTATAGATTAGGTTATAACTACTTAAAACAATATTTTATTAAGTTTTAAAAAAATATTTAAAATAAGCTTTTACTACATTCTTGTTAATAAAAGAACTAAAAATTTAAAATCAAACGAACCTAAATTCAATGGGGTTGCTTCGTTTCATTACAGATTTCCTATGCCCGCTCCAGCTCCTTCCAGCTCCGTCATCAGACCCTGGCTACCATTGAAAGAGAAACTACTCGTTAAGACGATTCAAACGATCCCAAACTCGATAAGGTTGTATCGTTGCATTGCGAAGTTCCCATGGCCACCTTCCAACTCCATTATCAGATCAGCACCATGTACAACATTGCATTGTCACGCAACTGACACATGTATTCAAAATTTTAGCTCAACCAATAACCGGGAAGTGGATTAAATTTAATTTGCAAGATGTGATGACAAACATCTAGACAGGTGAAGCTAAATAAAAGCTTATGAAAAACTGTAGACATGGGCTGTGCGATAGAGGGAACGCTTTCCAAACTGAAGCAAGCTGATTTTAGCCGATCTCACTCTTCTTCCCGACTCTTATTGCCAAATCTAAAGTGGGTTACTGTAATGTTATACCTTTTTTTTTACGTGCGGAAATCCCTTCGGATACCCCCCCGCCGGCCAGCGGGGGTGGTTATGTCGAGTATCGACTAAAACCGCACGGTGTCCTCCCCAAGACTCGAAAACAGCAAAAGATGTAAATGTGTATGTATTCAAACATTCAAATTGGCGTTCTTATTTTGCGTTTGCAAGTTAGAACACGTCAATTAAGTAAAAAAAAAACAAAGAAGTCATTAAAAACAAATTTATTGACAATAAAATTAAAATTTAGATACTTAACGAAAACTAAGATTGTAAATTAAAAAGTATGTTTAAAGCCAACCTAAGACATCCACCTGGACGTGGTACCCGCGACCCCTGGCCGACCTTATCTCAACTGTCACAGTATTCCTGCCGACACCTCCAGCTATGATAACTGCCGATGCACCCTGGTTGGCTCCAATCTGCGCACCCCGGACGGAAGTGATCCAGGTACTTGCTCTGCCAGTGTATCTGACTACATGACTAAGAATTGTGTTGGCGACTGCTGCCCTCCTGAATACTCCCCTATAACAAAAAAGTGAGTAAATAATTAGGGATTAATTGGTTTTATCATTCAATTTAAGTTCTGCTTAACTTTCTCGATCAGATCACGCTTTCTAGTCAGAATAGACAGAGATCCTTTTTACTGACTATTAAAGAAACAACGATTGGTTTATTACCTGAAAAGTAAAGAGTTTCTAGAGGCTATTCCTGAGAAGTCACTATCCAGATCGACTTCCTCGAAAGATTCTATTATTTGTACGGGACCCTCATCATTTCTGGCATATTCAGTTCCTTCAAAATACTCCAACTCCACAGGCTCAACGGCTGCGCAGCTGACGTAAGCTGCCAGGAACGCCCCCATTGCGAACAGCATTTGGATCTTCATCTAAAAAAGGCAAACATAGGACATTGGAAAACATCTTAGAAGTTATATTGAATATAGTTAGACCACCTAACCTGTCGTGCTTATAAGCGATGGTGTTTTGCCGCAGTGCAGCCCCGGTCTAGAGGGAGAGGGATAGAACTCTACATTATATATTGCTCCATCCTTTTTCCTCTAGACCGCAGCCGTGACGTCTGGACGTCATGGTAGGCCAATGGGGGCCCAACCACGACTTCCAACCACGACTTAACTCACTGAACTGATTACTGAATAGCTTACAAATGTCAGTGATAAGACAATCATCATCAACTGAGCACCAATCTCGATTACATTCAAAGCTTGCACTCTACATTCAAACCCGGGGTCTGCTCCTGCATTCCGTGAATTCGTTCATTTTAGATGTTGAGAGGCTGTTGTCTGACCAGCTAACCATGAGAGGAAAGCCTGCTTCAGAGCCTAATACTTCAATCAGCAGGTGTACCTTGCAGGTGAGTTTGATTTTAGTGGGGCCCACTAGTGGGACACACCTGTGAAAGGCTATTTATTACCCATGAGAGGTAATTATATCAACATTCAAAGACACACTTACCATTGTTATAGATTTTGAAGTTATCTTGAGACGAGACTCTTTCACACTGAAAATACCGATTCGACGTCTCTTATATACTTAGTAAGGAAATGCAGGTTATCACAAATATATTATCACTATCTTTATAATAACAAATTTAGTTGCGGCTAAGTCTGTTTATAATATTTTTCCTGATACTATCTATATAGATAAGTAAATCTAAGCAAATTAATAACATAAGTTTATCTTTTGATTTTGATGATTATCTTCTGATGACTTAACTAATATTAAATGAAAGCATAAGTGTTGAAGTATGTTAATTATTATCTGAATATTTATTACGCTTAAAATGAAAAGCTCTATCATCTTATGACAATCAATTTGTATTCAAGAATTATTTTAGATATTGAAAAACAACGATTTATAATATTTTCTTTCACATAAAATAATACCTAATATTATTCATTGCATAGATGCGAGTGCGGTCGTTTCGTTGTTAGATAAAGCGGACCGCCACCAGGCGAGGCCGCGCTGGCGTCCAAAGTCCGCGGGTAACCCTGGAGTTATACTTTCAAGGGCTTACCCGGGGTGCCCGGCAACGGACACTTGGGGAGCGGTTTTAGTCCGTACACGACATAACCACCCCCGCTGGCCGGCGCGGGGGTATCCGAAGAGATTTCCGCACGTAAAAAAAAAAAAAAGACAAGGCCGACCCCAAAAGCGCTGGGCAAAAACTCAGAAGATGATGACTTGTACGCATCTGTTTGCTTCTCCAATTACTTCTTCTAAGCCACATGAAGGAATTTAATATAATTTTCACTGTCATTTAGATATTTTGGTACGGAAGTTTTGTATGCACGGTACATAACCATATAGAAGAACCGGCAAAAAAATTGCGTCACTGCGCAGCCGAGGAGAGGTTATAGGGGATTATTACTACTAATATAAATTTGTGTATGGGACCATCCCAGCTCGGCTTCCAATTGAGGTGGACTTGGGAAAGTTCACCTCAATTGGAAGCCGAGCTGGTACACTTCTTGATCGGCGGGCGAAGCTCTGGATCAGGCTTTCCTCTAGGGCTTGGGTGGTCAGACGGTCAGACGGCATCGCTTCCAAAAATATAAACAAACCAAATCATGGAAAGGAAGAGAATGAGAGCGGACTCCGGGCCCGGGTGGAAATGCAAGAGAAGAAGACTGTTAGTCTGAAATAGCACATTCCTGTAAAACGCGGGACAACTGATTCAGTGTTCTACGCAGGTGGAGCCACGGGCACGGAGGTGGTATTTGTTATTATTGTCGTGACGAATGACCAAGCCGTCATTTCCTGTTTTTAGTATATTTTTATCTACATTTTGGTATTGACTTGATAGTATAGATGCTATCAAGTGATTCAAGTGAGATACTAGGTACCTGTGGTTTAATTATAGATCATAATAAGTTATTATAACAAGAACGGATATGATCCGCCATATTTTTCAGTGTGACCATATTTGGTGGAGTGCTGCCATTTTAGCAGTTTTGACAATCAATTTTCGTCATTGGCAGAATGTGTTGACATTTTAATACATTGGCAGTATCTAGTAGTTTATCAATATTAGCTAGCAGATTTGCGAGTATTTAGCCTGAAGAGGGTGATAGACCTACGAGCTTAAAGTATGTGGTTTTCAAACTCGCGTAAATACTCAAAATCAGTCACCCACTTAAAAACTATCGAAAAAATTGTTGCTATAGCAATTTTGTAAAGTCAATTATGTTTTTTTCTTTTTTTTTATATTTAGGACACGTCAATTTGACTTCACCTTGCCTGATGGTAAGCTGAAGGTAAAGTCTCAGGAAAGAGGGTCACCATTACATACACGTATCATGTTAACAATGCTGACACTCAGCTTGACGGCCTCATCAGAAGAGGATTGTCGTCGCAGCACCGCGTGACACCCACCGGTCCCACTAGTGCTGCGACCACTATCCCCCTGCCCGGCTATGCACTTGCTGACCCATGAACGCAATCAAACCGAAATTGGATTACTATGGAGGGTTTTTCGCAATCGTGCACGGTGGTACTTACCCGGCCGTGTAGATTTACAAAGAAATACATGGTAAAAAATACACCCAGGTGTAAAAATGACTCCATAAGTCAATTGATCTAGTCAAATCCGGGACATATGGGTACGCAGACGAGCCAGTGGGGTACAGTCTCTCCGAGCGAGACTGGGCCGGCTGGTCACGGTTGAGCGTTTGAACTTGTTCTTGAAAGTGGTCTCTGATTGGGGTGATAGCTTAGTCTACTTCAATACTAATAAAACCTAGGTGTGTCTCGTCTCTGCTGAGTGGAGCTAATTCCAGCCGAACCATACTTTCCTAAATGCACCTGCACCCATAACCGACTAACTTGATCTTCTTGTCGTATCATTAATATCCACCCTCAGCTTTGGCCCACATATTGATGCTAAGTCTAAAGTGGCTGCTAATAAGCTGAGCATCCTGTGGAAGATGTGACAGTGTAAAGCGCAAGTTCGTTTCTCTGTGAAGTACTACTTTCATTTATGCAATAAAAGATTCTCAGTACTCCATGGATTCACCGTGTGGTCGCCGGGGCCATAGCGTGGTACAAAGAGGAACACCATGACGGCGACTGGGACTTGCGACCCAGATGTAGGTTTAGGGTGGCCACCTTGTGATGCATCAGCGCTCACCTGCACCGTCAGTAGTGTTCCCCCCCCCCCCTACCTATCCAAATTTGGTAAGATCCTAACAATGCCGCTTTTGATATACGATTTAGTAAAGAGCTTACTGAAGCTCTTGACAATCCGAGGTCTTTAAGTAAGTTGTACAGGGATTTAGCTGGAATTCCCCTTGCTCCTACTTCTACGGCGCGGCGTAGAGTTTAACCACGTAGCCGTTTTTGGTTAACTTGTTAGTCAAATCAAAGTATTTGTTTGTCTTTATAGCGTGGTCTTTAGGTATTTATATTAGTTTCCCACCGTACTGTGAGTTCTACAAGCACTGCACGCTTATGCGATCGTGAAAAAAGGAATACGTCGGGTCTGGATGATGAGGCACAGACATCCTCCGGTATCCTATAGTACTTCTCATACGTGTCTACGAGGATTGTCCAGTCAACGGCAGCAGTGTCTTCGTGACACTCGCATCTAGTTTTTGAGGAGGCTCGAGAAACGGCCAGTTAAGACGCGAGGTTAAATGATTGTCATAGATCCAAGCTTTCTTAACATTACTTATTGGTTGTTGGTCTACCTTTTTTAAATCGATAATGAAGCTATCAATTAATACGTCCAAAGCTGGAGTGCAACCTCTGTTGTAAATCTTTCTTCCGAGGAATTTAAAAGGCACGGTTTCAGATATAGTTGAAACGTTTTCCCCGCCTATACTAAGCCCTAGGTCATATGAAGTATACCTGGTACCCCGCCTACCCAGACATAGACAGTAGCATTTGCTAGGTTTTGTTCTCATTCCAGCTGTCCATGTACAGAAATCGTCTACTCTACGCAGTAGGTCCTGGCACTGCTTTGGGTTACGAGTCAGTATTGCCAAATCGTCCGCGAATGCGAGGATAGACTCCGTATATTTACCGTTTAGCTTAAACCGATAGCCCCACTTCTTGTCGTGTGTGGAAATGTTGTCTATTAAAATATTTATTACTATATTGAAAACTATAGGTGATAAACAGTAACCTTGGAACAAACCCACATTATAATTTAAAGGTTGCGTGTATCCATCTTTGGTATTAATTACAAACTTTAATTTACCATAATAAGAGGATATTATTTCCCAAATTATGGAGGGAAAGTGATACCATTTTAATGCAAACAACATAAGCTCGTGTTGTACTGAGCCAAAAGCGTTTTCTAAGTCTATCCAACAAACTGTTATTTGCTTTTCATTTGATAAACTTTCCGTCAGTAAAGAATTGTGTTCCAGACATCCTAAAATTCCGGGTAGGAACCCTTTTTGGTGGTTTGGTCTGAAATAGTTATTATTGATCATGAAATTTGTCATTTTAAATTGAAGCCATGAGAAGAAAATTTTAGAAATTGTACTGGTTAATGCTATTGGTCTAGCGTCTTTTGGACTAGTTACTATTTCTTTCTTTGGAATGAGCACAAAATTAGCCGTGCCGAAGGCCGCTGGGACTTCTTTACTCGACCAGATCCTATTGAGTATGCTTAGAAGATGTTTACGTACCGATGGGCATTTTTTATAGATAATGTAAGGTATGCCATCAGGCCCTGGCGCGGTTTTTGTTGGTTTCTTTTTGATTTGGTGTTCTATTTCGTCTAAGCTAGGTGGATTACAGTCAAATGTGAAATGAGGGCTTAATGATTTTTGCGCGTTTTGTTTACTGTATTGTTTTTCGTATTTAGGCACTTCATAATTACTTTTATAGTAGCTATGGATCTGATCGTTACTTAGCAGTAGCCTATCTTGCTTTCTGTCGCTAAAAATATTCCTCGAGTACTTAAATGGGTCCTTATCGAACTCTTATAGAGCTTTTCTATCGACGTAAAAACAATTAATAGAATTTAGACCAATATTAAACAAAATTCAAAATTTATACCTTCATTTTATATTTGTTACGCTATTATTCCATCAAAAGCGGCCAAGTGCGAGTCGGACTCGCCCATGAAGGGTTCCGTAGCAGCAAGTAACATAATAATGTTTTTTTTTAATTTTTATATTTGAGTTGATTGAATGAAAGGTAAATTGCGGTTTACGATTTATGACCTATTAAAAAAAACTACTCACTAGATCTCGTTCAGACCAATTTTCGGTTGAAGTTTACATGGTTATGTACATCATATATTTTTTTTAGTTTTATCATTCTCTTATTTTAGAAGTTACAGTTACACACATTTTACCACGCCTCTCTTTCAAACTATTCAGTTTAGAAAAAAATGATATTAGAAACCTCAACATCATTTTGAAGACCTATCCATAGTTACACACGTATGGGATTGATGAAAACCCCCAAAATTTAATGTTTTTTTTTTCAATTTTTGTGTGAAAATCTTAATGCGGTTCACAGAATACATCTACTTACCAAGTTTCAACAGCATAATTCTTATAGTTTCGGAAACAAGTGGCTGTGACATACGGACGGACAGACAGACAGACATGACGAATCTATAAGGGTTCCGTTTTTTGCCATTTGGCACCGGAACCCTAACAAAAAGGATATGATATCGTAAATAAGGTTTTTTTTTTTTTTTTTTTTTTTTTTTTTTTTTTTTTTTTTATACTAGCATCTCTGGCTTGGCCAAAGCTTACGCTCAAAAATATTTTTAATAACTAGTCTTATCTACTTTATTTGAAAAACCCACTCAGGGTTAATTTCTTTTTATCTATTCTTAATTCTATGTATATCACGCTTCCATTCTTATCCTCTAGTACCATACCAGTTCTCGCTTTTATTCCTCTCGCACTTTCATTCCATTCCTTTCATACTATTGGGGTAGGGTAGGGGATTACATTGTTTATTGCTTTCTTTATTTCTCTTTTCTTTTCCTTATCTGCTAGTTTACTTTTTATTACTTTTATTATCCTTACTTTATAGTTTACATTATCTTATTAACTATTACAAACTTTTCTGCTATAACATCTTAGTTTTACTTGTAACTACATACATTTCAAATATTTATTAATACTAACACTCTATTTTCAGATGTACAGGTTTAATTTCTTAAATTTTACACTACAGTTTAACCTTCTGGTCAGGTATACCATTATATCTGCAGAGGTTATTAAGTGCTGTTTCTATTATTGACCTTCTTGACTATGATTTCAGCAAATTTTAGAAATTCTTCCCTGTATGTTTTTATTAAGTCAGGAAAGTTATCAACTTTTATTTGTATGCCTATCCGATTCTCAATTTCAAATCTGTCTCTCGCAAAAATTGGGCAGTCCACGAGCAAATGTGCGACTGTCTCCTCGACGCCAGGCTCGCAGGCGCATGATGGGTCTTCCTTATACTTGAACCGGGTCAAGTATCCGGAAAACCCACCATGCCCCGTCAACAGCTGGGTTGTAATGCCGGCGACCTCCATCTTGCGGACGGTTCTGTATGCCGCCACCGCGCATGGGAAGAAGAGCCTGGTGCCAGAAGCCGTGTCACCCACCCTGTACCTTTCGTTCCACTCGTCAAGCGTGATCTGCCGCAGGCCACGCTTGACGAATGAAACTGGGCACAGGCTGTAGTGTGGAGCTCTCTTCGACAGCAGAGCCGCCTCCTTAGCCAGCTGATCGGCTCGTTCATTACCCTCCATCCCTGCATGGGCCTTGACCCAGAATAAGGAAATTTCCTTGCCCTGGGTCAAGCCCCGTTTAATATTACACCTGGCTTCAACGGCCAGGGGGTGGAGGGCATGACGGTTTATGACCGTCAGGAGAGCTGCTCTGCTGTCGCTGAGGATGCCGAAGGTGGCCGCACCTCGCCTGAGGACCTCACTGGTCGCTTTGCATATGGCCAGGAGCTCGGCCTGGTAGACGGTACAGTGCGGCGAGAGAGCAAGTTTGAGGGTCCTGATTTCGGCCCCGTTATTCCAAATAGATAATGCGGCGCCGACGCGACCCTCAATCTTGCTCCCGTCCGTGAATATACGCGTCTCGATTGTATTTGTGCGTTGGTATTGATCCTCGTCTACCAGGCTTAAGAACTCCAGGTTCATATGCTCCGCGGGGTGAGGCTCCTCTTTAGCTGGAGCCATCCGTTCAATCTCCCTGTCTCCCAACCATGACTGGAATACTCCTCTCTTGGCCTCGTACAACGAGGCCACCTCACGAACTCTGAGGTCCAGAGGGAGCATGCCAGCCAGGATCAGCCCTGAGTGCAGGGAGACTGTCCGGTAACTCTTAGTCAGCTTTTGGGCGAATCCGCGCTGCACCACGTTCAGCTGCTTTCTGACACCAAGCTTGTCCACCGCCACGCACCAACTGCTAGCTGCATACAGAATCGTCGGCTCCACAGCCGCGTTGTAGATGGTCCGGATCACCTCAGGATGTAACCCCCAGCTGATCCGGGCCATCCTCGCGAGCTTGTGGTAGATGCCGATCGCCTTTCTGCATACGTTTGTGACATGTGTGTTGAATGTGAGTTTGTGGTCGATGGTGAGCCCTAGGATTTTGATGTGGTCGGACAGTCCAATGTCTATCCCGCCCATGCTGAGGCGTGGGACATCGTACTTAAGCCTCCGCGTGATTACCATCGCACAGGTTTTGTGCGGTGCGAATTTCAGCTTCATTCCGATGCCCCACTCCCGCACATGCTCGAGAGAGGCATTGGCCTGTCTCTCAATCTCTAGAGCACTGTCCCCATCGAACACCAACACCACATCGTCCGCAAAGGCCTGAACGTAAACCGCCCCATTCGCCAATTTATGTAACAATGGATCCAGTAGCAGGTTCCACAACAAGGGTCCGCCGATTGAACCCTGGACGCATCCCTTCTCCGTAGAGCGTCTGCACTCCTCGCCCGCATACCTTACCCTTACCTCCCTGTCGCTAAGGTAACTACTGATTACTCGTCTCAAGTTTGCCGGACACCCTTCCTCCGCCAGCCGTACTTTTATAGCGGGCCACCAGGCGCTATCGAAGGCGCCCTCTATGTCCAAGGACACCATAAGGACTATTCTCTTCTCATCGAGACGAGCCCTTATGTGCCCCATGAGGTCATAGAGGGCGTCTTCGGTGCTCCTTTGGGGCATGAAGCCGTACTGGCGAGGACTAATCCTCGGCAAAAGGTAAAACTTGAGACGAGCAACCAGCATTCTCTCGTACACCTTCCCCAAAACGGGCAGTAGACCAATAGGTCTGTACGATTTGGGGACGGTGTACGAGTCCTTTCCTGGCTTCCTCCGTGCAACCACCACGGCTTCCTTCCATATCTTAGGAAAGTAGCCGTGGTGGAAGCACCGATTCAGCAGCTTCAGGAAAAGTAAGGGGTCGGCCCCAATGGCGTGGGTGCAGATATCTGCCGTAAAGCCATCCGCCCCCGGAGCTTTTTTGGGGTTGAACTTCTGAAGGGCATCGAAGAGTTCGCTCAGCTTAAAGGGTGGGTCATCATCACAATGACCCCTTTCGTTGTCCACCTCTTTTGCTTTTTCACGTAATCTTCGATGCCCCTCGTTGTCCTCCTCTTCCCTGTCGGTCGGGTAGAATGTTCGGGCGAGTAATTCCACCGAACCTTTTGCGTCCAGGTAAGATCCATCGGCGGCAAGCGGAGTATCCTCCTCCCTTGCTGTGGCCCTACCAATGATCCGGTAAATACCCTCCCAGAGGCCCTCCCTGTCCTGCTTTCCGCAGAAGTTCTTCCAACTTTCGACCTGTGCCTTTCTTACTTCAGATTCATACATCTCCTTTTGTTCTAGATACAACGCTACCACCATCTCTCTTCGGTCCGGCGCTGCGTTCCTGATGCGACGCCTTTTGGTGTTGACGGACTTTCTTAGCTCATCGAGTGTTTTCGACCACCACGGCATAGAGACCAACCCCGCCGGTCTTTTAACTGGGATGCTCTCCCGGCACGCTCTCTCGATCGCTTCCGTATATGATTCGACTAGAGTATCTAGTTCACTATTGTGACTCGTTTCGCCTATATCGATATCCGAGAACGATCGAGCGACACTGGCCCGGAAAGCATCCCAGTTGGCCTTCCCGGTGTTGTAAGTACGGGTTGTGCGCTCTATTCTGGTTCCTTTGGCCTTTTCCAGTCTAAGGTTGAGCGATATGCCGTTATGGTCTGACCCCGTGAGACCCTCTTCAACCCTCCAGGCGTCCACCCAGGGGAGCATATTGCTCGTGCAGGCCGTGACGTCCACGTAGCTGTGGTATCTCTTTCCGCCTCTCACAGTATCGAAAGTTGGAATATTTCCACTATTCAGGACATGGAGGTCCATCTCAGCGAGGGCTCCACTCAGTAGCTTGCCTCTGTCGTCTTCGAACTTATGGCCCCACCAAGTGCTCTTCGCATTAGAGTCCCCTCCAATAAGAACAAGCTGGGAACCTAGAGCTCGCCTCACCTCCTTAAGTCGCTCTATATAGGGCCCCAGAGGTTCCGGCCTCGGTTCAAAGTAATAGGATACCAGCGTGATCATCCAGGCACTGGTCCGGATCCCCACCACAATGATGTTGTTGGTGGTGAGTTGCGGGTACTGTACGACGTCCACAGTCGGATCGAAGACGGCAATAGCCGCCTTCACAGTCCCTCCTCCTTGCCCAGTGTTCTGGAAGACCCTGACGCCCTGGTATGCCTTCATTCTTGCCGATTTGCCTACGTAAGGTTCCTGTAATAGAGCGACGGTGGCTTTACGCCTTGAGGCTTCGAGTATGAGCTCTTCGGTTGCCAGCTTCTTCCTTTGGAGGTTTGCTTGCAGCACTCTATAGGGGGGCGCGTTCCCTGGGACCACGTTAGCACCGGTACTGAGTGGAGGACCTCGCTATATTGTCCCATCTCATTCTTACAGGGCACGAGGTGCTGAACACGCTGTGACTCGTGCCGCTCAGCTTCTCCCGCTGGCAGTTGCAGCAAGTTGGCTCTGCACCGGTATTGTAGTCCGGACACGCGACTCTCAAATGGAGCCCGCCACAGTGGCTACATTTCGGTTCCGTACTGGTGCAGAACTTTCTTGTGTGTCCGTATCCTAGACACAGGGAGCACTGCACTAATGGTGACTGGTCCGCAACCCTAATGGGTTGCAAGTCGACATGCAGTCTTCCTGTCTCCAGGACACGTGTCCAAACCGCCGGAGAGACCCTGAGCACCACGTGACACGTGTGTGGGTTCCTCGCCGTCTTGCGGTAAAGTACCGAAAGTCGTACCTGCTCTGGAACCAGGTCCCGGAACACATTATGGTTCCGGGACCTTACGGTCTTTAGCAGTTCTTCATCGCTGAGCGACTTTAAGACTCCGTACAAAATGAGGAGCGGGTCCTTATTTGGGATCTCCTCAACGGCGAGGTTTGCCTTCTTTTCTAGCCTCCCTCGTGCCTCCTTTCTTTCTTCATCTGTGCTATAGCTCATAATTACCCTTCTATCCTTCGCCTTTCGTATTCTCTCCACTGTCACCCATCCTTCATCTTCATTCGCCACTTGCCTCAGTTTATCCATCACCTGTTCACCCGTATCACTTTCATTCTTGGACGTGACTACAACGGAATGTAGCGTCGCCCGCCCCGGAACCTGAGTCACAGGGCAACCCGCCGTCACACCCGCGTACGTCACTATCCCCTTTCTTTCTCTCTCTTTCTCTCTTTCATCTTGCTTCTCAATCCTCTCTTTCAAGTCACTCATCATTCTTCCATTCTCTTTCAGCAGTCTCTCATTCTCTTCTATCTTTCTTAGTAGAGCTTCGTTGCTTACCGAGGCTGAGGCAGGAGTTGGGGGAGGTGTTGGGGTGGCAGGGGCAGGTATCCCTGACGTCCCAGCACTTTGCCTTCGTAGTGCTCTCTTCCTGCCCTCCTCGTAGGCTTTAACGATCCCCTCAAGGTGGTCAGTCCTAGCCTTTATAACTTCCTTAATTTCTCTCTTAATATTCCCCGAAGACCTTAATTGTGCCCTAATCTCATTGCAGCTGGCAATTGCTGCGTCGCTAAGCTTTGACGGCGCCGGAACTCGCAGTGGGGACGGAGGTGGTTGAGTCCCTTTCTTAGATGGAAGTTTTTGGGCAAGGGTCCCCATTTTAACATCCTTTGGACGCTGGTCTGCCTGTTGGACCTCCAGCTTGTCGATACTGCGACGTACCGACGCCGTCGGGCGCCGCTCCACCCCGGAGCTGCCTTCCTCGGCAGGGGGAGGCGCCGTCCTCTCCTCTGATGGAGGATTATCCGACGCACTGATGGTGAAACTTAAGGGGGAGCGTACCATTGGCATGTTGAGATGCGCGTTCGGTTATAAAATAATATAAAATAATTAAAATGTTGATTAATAAAATTCCAGTTAAGTTGTAAAATTGTAAAAGATGTAAAAATAAAAATAATAATGTAAAATGCCCAGTATCTAAAAATTTTATGAGGGTTCTCGGTTACGCTCAGGCCCGTCGCACGACCCGGCGATGATGCCCAACGAAACAGTTGCCCCGAGAGCTAAGTGTTCCTACGTGTGTGTTCGTGTTTTGTGTGGTGTTGTATTGAGTGTTAATGTCCCAATGGGGTGTATCTTGTATGTTTCCTAGGGTGAGTGTATGTGTTTAATGTGTGTAGAGTGAAGTGAGTGTATGTACGCAAAAATCTGCTATTCTCCAGTCCTTGTCTCCTTGTAAGCGCGCAAAAAATAGCAATTGCGAAATTTTGCTGCACTGCTCCAGTCAGGAGTAAAGTGGGTTCAAAGTTACCAACTTTAATAAGATGTAACTCGGCCTGTGTATGACCTAAAATTATGTGGAATACGGTGTCCTGTAGCTACTGGTGAGTGCTCTGTGCCTGCCAATTTTCAGCTCCCTGCGACTGCTGGTTCTGGTACCTGGTGACCACGTGCGACTTGTTTTTCTGGCTTTCCCGGCCAAACCAGAGTTTTCCGGGAAAAGCTGACGCACGTGGGAGGTGGGGCTCCACTGCCCGCAGGCGGGGGCACTTCGAGCACTGAAATCCGATCACAGGACACTTCACAAAATCACTTTTTATGGTCGACCACGGGTCGGGTCGAGCCAGAATCCCACTTTTTACGTCCTGGAGGTCACTCCCGTATTGACCGCGAGCTGCGCGATATGTCGGCAGATGGGCGCCGGCGAGACGCAACTTTTGGTGCGCGGTTTCTTAAGATCGGGCTAGAAAAACCCACTTTTTCAATTTAAAAACGTCGGAGCGAGGTTAAAAACGACCCGGTTGTCTATGTAAAAGTTGTTTATTCGTAAATAAGGTTAGATTTAGGTACTTATCTGTATCTGATCCCGCTGCAGTCCGGGGAGAACGGAATCGGAGCGGCCGGTACACCCTGGGCGGCGGTCAATGGCTTCCCCTTCACCCCTTCATAGGGTTGGCATTGATCGTCGGCCAATACCCAACGTGGCGGGAACACATCGCTCTCCGTACTCCTCTGCTTTCAGAGGAGACAGGATGAGCGATGCTGTTAGTGGGGAGATGGCCCAGGGTCAGCCGGGGTGCGAGGGATATGCTCAATGGGTAACCTTACACCCCGGCGTCTGAAGACCCGAGACGGCGTGCGGTTTTAGTCGGTGCAAGCCCGACATAACCGCCCCCGCTGGCTGGCTGGCTGGCTGGGGTATCCGAAGGGATTTCCGCACGATAAAAAAAAAAAAAAAAAAAAAAAAAAAAAAAAAAAAAGGTACTTATCTGTTTACAAGGAAACATGTTATAAATAAACTTAAACCGCAATTAGCTTTGTTATTCTGATGATATCGTCGATAACCTGTATTTCCCCGCTAAGTATATAAGTGACGTCAAATAAGTATATTCAGTGTTAAAGAGTCCTGTCTGTAGACAAGTTTAAAAACTATGACAATGTTAAGTGTTTTTTAATGTGGAAACACATTTCATGGTAATGACTAGCCTTTCATGGGTGTAATAGGGCCCCACGAAAATCTTCGAAGCCCAAACCTGCAAGCTGCTTGCTGACTGAAGGATGGGGTTTTGGCGCAGACTTTCCTCTGAGAGTTGGATGGTCACTCCCTTAACAGTTAAAATCCAACATGTAGGATGAAGAGCGGACTCTGGGCTCCAAAGTTCTCGTATGATGATGACTCTTATCACTGGCATTTGTAAGTTATTCATAGGTGCCATTACAGACATAACTCCAAAGTTCCGTTATCGGTGTATTCCAATATCCTATCTTTGCCTACAATTTTGAGGGAATTGAAGTTGCCAGAAATGATGAGAAGCCCGTACAATAAAAAAATGAGCTCCGTAGGTCATTACGGGTAGGACGCACTGATTGAAAACTTTCGTTTTCAAACACTGCGGTATGGATGACGAGCAGACCCGACGTAGTTTCCCAAACGCTGCCCAGCCTAGCTGGATCCTCCTCTTGGCCTCCTTCTCAAAACTGTTTCTACCCAACTGCACAATCTGCCCGAGGTAAGTGTACTCAGAAACAATTTCAAGAAGGTGGCCATCCACGACGACCGGTCCTCGATCAATGTGGCCATTGATCAAGACTTTGGTTTTATCCAAATTCATGCCAAGCCCGATGCGTCGCGAGGCTGAAGCTAGGCCGCCCAGCATCTGGGTTAGCTCCTCCAGCGACTCCGCTAATAAGACTATGTCATCAGCGAATCGCAGGTGTGAGATGTAGTCGCCGTTTATATTTATGCCCTTACCTTTCCAGTCCATCGTCTTAAACATATCTTCCAATGCGCTCGTGAACACTTTCGGGGATATGACATCCCCCTATCTCACTCCTCTGCGCAATTGGATGGGTTTAGACTGCTGACCCTGTACTTGGACACTCATTTTGGCGGCTTCGTAAAGGCATCTCAGCACCTCCACATAACGATAGTCTACTTGACATCGCTGTAAGGATTCCAGAACAGCCCAAGTTTCGACGGAGTTAAAGGCCTGTTCATAGTCCACAAAAGCGAGACACAGGGACTGATTATACTCTTCGGACTTCTGTATAATCTGCCTCACTGTGTGAATGTGGTCTATGGTGCCATACCCAGCCTGTTCCGGTGGCTGGAACTCGTCGAATCTCCTGGCGAGACGATTCATGACCACTCGTGAAAATAGCTTATAGACTTGGCTCAGGAGTGTGATGGGTCTGTAATTTTTAAGGAGGGTCTTATCACCCTTCTTAAAAAAGAGAACAACCAAACTCCCGCTCCACGCCTTAGGAGTTCTCCCACTGTGAAGGACGGCATTGAAGAATTTCTGTAGCTCCTGTATGACAGGAACTCCTCCTGCCTTCAGAAGCTCTGAAGTAATTCCATCCTCACCGGAGGCTTTTCCATTTTTAAGCTGCTTCAGAGCTAACACAATCTCGTCTTGACTGATATCTGGCAGTTCGTCGGTATACTGGCGTGTCAGGGCATCAACGGAAAAAGTTTTAAGTTTGTAGTCCCAGTGGTTTACGCTCTGCGTTGATGAATCAGTCAGTCCGGATAGATGATACAGAACTTCAATTGATGGATAAGAAAAATTATTTAATTATAATTAATTTACTCACCTTTTTTCTACAGGGGAACATTCAGAAAGAAAGCAGTCGTCAACACAATTCTTCGTCATGTAGTCAGATATACTGGCAAGTACCAGGATTATTTACTTTTGGTTCATTTTAATATATATATATTTTCATATATATATATATATATACATATATATATATGGTTCATATGTACTAATAAAAAGAAACTAATAATAAAAAAAACAACAAATAAGTACATACTATTTTACTCCCCACACTAATGTGCTGTGTTACTAGTGTAACAAGCTGGTGTGACCACGAGTCTGAATTATTATGTTACTTGCTGCTTCGGAACCCTTCATGGGCGAGTGCGACTCGCACTTGGCCGCTTTTTGAGCTGAGTGAGACGAAGTCGAGCGAAAGCTCCTCATACTAGACTTCAGGATTTTCTTTGTCAAAGGTCTCCTCCTAAACTACTAATCCAATCAGAACCAAATTTGGCATGATTAAAGAGGTCAATCAGGGGAAGGTTTATGGATATATTTTGAAAATATTAATGCTACCACAGAGGAATGATCACCGTTAAAAAATTTCCAGATGGAATTACATAATAACCGCTCGAGACACTGTGACCAAACTTTACACGCTCAGAAAGCATGTCCATAGTTGTGACTTTCAAAAAGAATTTTCAAAATCGGACTTGCCACGGAGGAATGATCACTGTTCAAAATTTTCAAAATCTGATTCACGATGTCTCACTCAGATCAACATTGCAAGCAGCGATTCGCCTTGCAGACCTAGTTTTATAATTGACACGTCTATATGAATTATCTCGCCTGATCGCAAGCTAAAGGCAGGGCCTCAGGAATGGAGGTCATCATTACAGACACCGATAATGCTACAATGATGGTGGCATGACGGCTTCATCAGATGCTTTTCACGACCCGCTTAAAGGACCCGGAACTGTAGGAAGAAGGAAACATTTGGCACTTGGCATACTTGAAACTCATTTTCGCAATTATACTCGAACGCGGCAACGGGCACTTGGGGAGGACACCGTGCGGTTTTAGTCGATACACGACATAACCACTCCCGCTGACCGGCGGGGGGGTATCCGAAGGGATTTCCGCACGTAAAAAAAAAAGTGTGTGTTTTTTGTGACTAACATATTGTGATTAATCTTTTGTAACGTTGTGGATTCTTTATAAATCTAATTAAAACAATATCCGTAAATTAATCGATATTTTAGTATGTTTCTATAATATATTACTAATTATCTATGGTTGTGCGAGCGAGATTGGACAGCACTAGCCCAGTTATAAACTGACGGCTCTTATATCGTCCCTTTCCTTGGAACCTTCGCCAAGGAAGGTCGCTTTGACCCCGTGGCCAACTGCTGTCGGCTCCGGGTAAGTTTTGAGATCAACATTTCCTACTTCTTTCTACAGGTGAAGACTTTCCAGCGGTGCAGCTTATTGCCTGCTAAAATGCATGGCTTATTATATTTTATTTTATACTGTGTGCTATTTCAGCCTACCTATTTAGTGCCACGAGGCCGATGACCCCTACGGTCAGAGGTCGCGGCACCAGCTTGTGCTGCCTATTTATATTTCTTTTATTATAGCTTCTAGCTACGCTGCAGTGCCGCTGGGAGATTCTCTTCACCTGCTATTTAAGCGGGTCACTTGGACGTAATTACCTAGTGACAAACTGACCCGCACCTTTCCTATTTCCAGGGTCTTCGCACCGGGCTTCGCACCATCTTAGCGGTAGCGAGGCACACCAGCGGAGACCCTGGCACGCCGGCATCACCACCAGCCACGTGTCCACTAGCTAAGTGCATACTAACATCTTGCACAACGGACCGAACAACACCACGGCAGAATATTTATTATGAATCCATCCCCTGAGGTTCATTTACTCAAATACCAGATATAAATTTATGTAACATTCTATTCACGATTATAATCTCATACTATACATTGTAATCAACCTTTTATTTAACTCTGCTCGCCCTAGCCGGTAGTAGTCTCAATTACATCCATCACTTAATTAATTTTCACAGAGCATAGTCACCTTAACTTTATTGCAACTCCATTTAAAAACTATCTATAAAAAAATAATCTATCGTTACATTGGCGCCCAACGTGGGGCACGAACCCACAACCCTGAGATTAAGAGTCTCATGCTCTACCGACTGAGCTAGAGCTTTTCTTCTTCTTTTCTCCTCTCTTTGAGATGGAACTTTGAACTTCATGTTCGTTTTCTTTTATTATTAGGCTTTGCCTAGTAATGGTTGTTGTGGGTCGGTTGGCGTTTTAAACCAACTGATGTTGTTTTTGGGTCCGTTGGCGTTTTAAACCAACGAATACCTTATTTTTATGGTTTTATACCATTTGTGGGTCCGTTGGCGTTTTAAACCAACGGATACCTTTTCTTGGAGCTGGGATATTCAACCAGTATCTGGGTATTGATTCTTATGGTTTTATACCATTATTATGCTGAGCGGTCGTGCAAACTCAGTTCCAAAAACAAGCCTTATTGCATATCTTTGTTATGTCTTCTTCCGAGCGGTTTGCAAACTCGATAAATAAGCCTTATTGTAGATGCGGTAATGTATACATCTAAAAAAAGCCCTATACTAAAAACATAACACTTTATCTTTTATAGTCGAAAATATATAGTGGTATTTATTGCTCTTTTTCTTCCCATTGAAATTGCTGTCTGTGACATTTCAATGTTTACCATCTTGCTAGATTTACGTCTGAGTCTCCAGCGCCTATTATCCTGGAAACTCTCTTCGGAAGGAAGCGTGTGCTACATTATTTAAGTGGTAACCGCAATGTATGGATGAAAATGATAGAGGAGGTATATAAGAAAGTATGTATGTGTAAGCGTAAGTCGAGCATTGTATTGAGCAGTCCAGTATCGGGTTTTTGGGTAACAAAAACCCTGAACTAATTGAGGGGGTATTGTAACGTTGTGGATTCTTTATAAATCTAATTAAAACAATATCCGTAAATTAATCGATATTTTAGTATGTCGCCAAGGAAGGTCGCTTTGACCCCGTGGCCAACTGCTGTCGGCTCCGGGTAAGTTTTGAGATCAACATTTCCTACTTCTTTCTACAGGTGAAGACTTTCCAGCGGTGCAGCTTATTGCCTGCTAAAATGCATGGCTTATTATATTTTATTTTATACTGTGTGCTATTTCAGCCTACCTATTTAGTGCCACGAGGCCGATGACCCCTACGGTCAGAGGTCGCGGCACCAGCTTGTGCTGCCTATTTATATTTCTTTTATTATAGCTTCTAGCTACGCTGCAGTGCCGCTGGGAGATTCTCTTCACCTGCTATTTAAGCGGGTCACTTGGACGTAATTACCTAGTGACAAACTGACCCGCACCTTTCCTATTTCCAGGGTCTTCGCACCGGGCTTCGCACCATCTTAGCGGTAGCGAGGCACACCAGCGGAGACCCTGGCACGCCGGCATCACCACCAGCCACGTGTCCACTAGCTAAGTGCATACTAACATCTTGCACAACGGACCGAACAACACCACGGCAGAATATTTATTATGAATCCATCCCCTGAGGTTCATTTACTCAAATACCAGATATAAATTTATGTAACATTCTATTCACGATTATAATCTCATACTATACATTGTAATCAACCTTTTATTTAACTCTGCTCGCCCTAGCCGGTAGTAGTCTCAATTACATCCATCACTTAATTAATTTTCACAGAGCATAGTCACCTTAACTTTATTGCAACTCCATTTAAAAACTATCTATAAAAAATAATCTATCGTTACACTTTCACATATAAATAATCACTTTTGTGATAAGGGAAGCTTAATGCAGAAGCAGACTAGGACAATCCGATTTCGCAGTAATAGTAAATTATTGCATCGAGCACAAAGTAATTTATTATTGCACCGAAGGCCTGATCTAACAGGCACGAGGGCAATATGAATTACTTAAGGCGAGGTGCATAATCTGCTTTCCTTTCAACTATTACCTATAGGAATAGTAGATAAAAGAAACTCATATCAAACAGTTAAAATAGAAGTTTAATTATTGAAATTAAAAGTTATGCTTGAGCAATTATTACACGTAAGGTTAAGAGTTTTGTTGGTCGTTTTTTTTGTTTTTGCTTTTTTTTTGTTTTTGTTTTTTTGTTTTTGTTTTGTTTTTTTTAATTTCTTTCATTTTTAAATCAGAATTAGTAGCAATCATTTTTTAAATTTGGAACAAGTAGGATAGAAACGAATAATACGTACGAGTACAGTCAGCGTCAATAGTAGCTGATCAAAAACTGACTTCCAAAAGTATTGACTCTATAATTTTTTTTAAAAACCTGACTTCTTTTTAGTATTAGTCACTCGCGTTGAGGTTTCAAAATAATCAAAAAAACTATTTTCAAAATAAGCTGATTCAATTTTTTTTCAATACTCATAACTATATTGTGTTTTTAAAGTGACTGATATTTAATTGAATCAAAATAGTCAGACAAAAGGGGAAGTGGTATTATTCAATTATTAGCAGCAGTGTCGGCAGCTCGAGTGTGATGCCCCTGGTGTTGTACATGTCTATAGGCCACGGTAACCACTTTCCATCAGGTAGGCCGTGCGCTTGACTGCCATCTAAGTGGTATAAAAAAGTGCTATTCTCTAACTTTTTACTAGTCGACGAGCCCGCAGCAATCGACCAATCACATCATAGAACAAGTGGGCCTAGCGCCCAAGTGTCGTCGGTATCACAGCCGTTGAAATGTTGCGCTGGTCAAGGTCGAAGGCCATTTTGTACCGCCCCATTGATAATCGATGCCGGCACGGCGTAAGAATGAATGAAACGCTGTTTTTGACAGTTATATAGCTGCCGCCTTAAAAAATTCAAATCGACCGCGTCTCATGAGCTGTCGTTTTGAATATTATTTTCTTTTCCGACGGTTGATTACGATGCCGATTGCACCTAACACTGGACTACTATGGCTTTTTTGGGTGCGACTGCCGACGAGTGGGTTCTGCCGTCCTATTGCACCTAACACTGGGCTACTATGGCTTTTATGGGGGCGACTGGGTTCTGCCCTCCTATTGCACCTAACACTGGGCTACTATGGCTTTTATGGGGGTGACTGGGTTCTGCTCTCCTATTGCACCTAACACTGGGCTACTATGGCATTTATGGGTGCGACTGGGTTCTGCTCTCCTATTGCACCTAACACTGGGCTACTATGGCTTTTATGGGGACGACTGCCGACGAGTGGGTTCTGCCCTCCTATTGCACCTAACACTGGGCTACTATGGCTTTTATGGGGGCGACTGGGTTCTGCCCTCCTATTGTACCTAACACTGGGCTACTATGACTTTTATGGGGGCGACTGCCGACGAGTGGATTCTGCCCTCCTATTGTACCTAACACTGGGCTACTATGGCTTTTATGGGGGCGACTGGGTTCTGCCCTTCTATTGCACCTAACACTGGGCTACTATGGCTTTTATGAGGGCGACTGGGTTCTGCCCTCCTATTGCACCTAACACTGGGCTACTATGGCTTTTATGGGGGTGACTGGGTTCTGCTCTCCTATTGCACCTAACACTGGGCTACTATGGCATTTATGGGTGCGACTGGGTTCTGCTCTCCTATTACACCTAACACTGGGCTACTATGGCTTTTATGGGGGCGACTGGTTAGTGACTGGGGCGACAGTGTTAGGTACAATAGGAGGGCAGAACCCAGTCGCCCCCATAAAAGCCATAGTAGCCCAGTGTTAGGTAAAATAGGAGGGCAGAACCCAGTCGCCCCCATAAAAGCCATAGTAGCCCAGTGTTAGGTGCAATAGGAGGGCAGAACCCAGTCGCCCCCATAAAAGCCATAGTAGCCCAGTGTTAGGTACAATAGGAGGGCAGAACCCAGTCGCCCCCATAAAAGCCATAGTAGCCCAGTGTTAGGTACAATAGGAGGGCAGAACCCAGTCGCCCCCATAAAAGCCATAGTAGCCCATTGTTAGGTGCAATAGGAGGGCAGAACCCACTCGTCGGCAGTCGCCCCCATAAAAGCCATAGTAGTCCAGTGTTAGGTGCAATAGGACGGCAGAATCCACTCGTCGGCAGTCGCACCCATAAAAGCCATAGTAGCCCAGTGTTAGGTGCAATCGGCATCGTAATCAACCGTCGGAAAAGAAAATAATATTCAAAACGACAGCTCATTGTGTGAAGTGTCATTTCATTACGGCACCTCATGAGGTGCCGTAATGAAATAACACTTCAAAGCGACGCCGTAGATTTGAATTTTTTTAGGCGGCAGCTATTTAACTGTCAAAAACAGCGTTTCATTCATTCTTACGCCGCGCCGGCATCGATTATCAATGGGGCGGTACAAAATGGCCGTCGACCTTGACCAGCGCAACATTTCGACGGCTGTGATATCGACGACACTTGGGCGGTAGGCCCACAGGTTGTGCTTGCCGACGATTCTATGATGGGATTGGTCGATTGCTCTACGACGAGCCAGCAGCGCTGTGTCCGTCAACGAGTGAAAGTTAGAGAATAGCACTGCTGTTCGATGTAGTGGGACCACGGGCCCTTAATGGATTAATCACATATTTGAGAATTTAAAAAAAGTAATTAATTTTCGCAACCGAAACTTTATTGTAAAAAAAAAAAACTTTAAAATTAACATACCACTTATCTACTAAAAAACGTTTATATTGTAGCTAAAAACAAATTACACTTGCATAATTAAAGTTAAGGTTTTCAATGGCGTTTTTAGAATCGGGTATGGCCTCCTGCATTATCTATAATACACTGAAGACGTTCCCGCATGGACATGCCCATGTTCTGACATGTATACATTCCTCTATAGTGTTCTCATAACTCGAATACATGACTACAAATAGCGGTTGCAGTGCGAGGAGTTGACGGATCCCAGTTTTGCACCATCAATCCCCACATGTTTTCAATTGGATTTATGTCCGGAGATTTAGGTGGAAATGGCAAAGCAATTATTTCGTCGTTGTGCTCTCTAAACCATGCTCTGGTCAATTTTGCAGTGTGTACGGGTGAATTGTCGTGAACAAAATTAAACGGATCGATGCCTGGATAACAATTTCTAACAGTTGGTATCAAAACGTCTTCCATAATATCAACGTAACCTTGAGCATTCAATCGTCCACCAATTTCTATTAATTCTCCAGGCCCAGCAGACGACATCCAGCCCCAAAATCCAAGGTTTATTCTGCCGCTTGCATGAACATTGACAATATTTCTTTCAAAATACCTTGTGTTATTAATTCGCCACAAGGTGACCCTTCCACTTTCATCTGATGTAAAAGTTTTTTCATCACTGAATATGACATTCTCGAAATTGAAGTCTAGATAGTCTCGTGCAAATCTCAATCGTTCTTCCTTGTGTATTGCAGTCAGAGCAAGCTTCCTGGCCGGTTTGCGGTGATGTACTCCTGCTTTATGCAATACACGTCGGACTGTTGACCGTGATATATTAAACTCAGTAGCCAAGTTTGCGACTGGAGTGAACCCATTGTATCTTGTCCTTCTAACAATTTCGTTACGTGAAGAAGCAGATGTAACAGTCGGTCGTCCTGTTTTTCGAATTTGATTAACATGTCCTTCGCTGTCCCATCTATTGATCCAAAGAGTAACGGTATTTCGAGCAACACCAACACGTCTTGCGATGTCACCAATTGGTAAGCCATCTTCATGAAGCGTTACTATACGATGTCTTTCATGATCTGATAGATAATGCGACATATCGATGATAAAGGAATTAAGGAAATTTACTAATTTGTAGTGCTATTTAATCAAATTATGACTTCCTAGAAATATATAGGTGCCTAACCTACTTAGGAATAATCAGTAATAGATTATATTCAGTTCAGTTCTTGGTTTATATAGCCACTTCAAGTGACAATTCTTGACAATGCCATAAAACAAAAGGCAGAACACAATATTTAAATCAAAATATACATCAGCATTCTAAAAAGGTTTATGTTCGACGAAAGTTTTATTCTTAATTCAGGTACTTTTGAAGCTTTTAATAGAACCATTGTGTGAAAATCTTTTGAAAATTTCTGATACTGCTTTACTTTTGATGGATAGTTTTTTTTGCATTATGAAAATATTAATGTACCAAACACTTTTGCGACGCGATTTTGTCAGACTATTGTGATATATCTTGCAATGCATTTCTTTTGGACAATTCAGATACTACGCTACTATTGATGTTGACTGTACGTAAAAAAAAGTATTAATATCGGCTGGCTGAATCCATTTCATTTCAATCCATTGAGATTGGCACCTTCTGGTGCGATTAAAAAAAACTGTGCAATAATGAAATGTCATAGATTTTTATTGCTCTAGAGCATTAAAGGCTCGCTTTGTACTGAGTTTTTAGTGTGATTGTGATGAAATTAAAGCATAGTTGGAAGAAAACATCATTAAGTACGTACTTACATAATATCAGATATTAATGTTATCTTTTTTGGTGATTTGTCATAATAGAGCTATTGATAAGAATGTTAATAAGCATATATATATGAGGATTAGGTTCTATTTAAATCATCAATATTGATATAACGCTATGTTATAATCTATACCATTATAAAATTATAAATTCATTACTTTTCAGGTCATAAACTAAACTTGGTCCCTTAAAAATTTGCGAAATGTCGCAAGGAGTCTTAATTGGACTTAGGGTAATAATTATGGACTGATCAACCAATGACGCACGGCAACGGCTGAGCAAGTACCAGGATATCCTTTGTCCGGGGTGCACAGATTGGAACCAACCAGGGTGCGGTGGCAGGTATCATAGATGGAGGCGTCGCTCGGCTGGAATTGGGTTACAGTAGAGATAAGGTCGGCCAGGGGTCGCGGGTTTCACGTCCAGATCGAAGTCTTCGGCTTCGCTTAAACTTACGGTCTTTAATTCACAATTTTGGTTCTATTTGGTTTATTCAATATTAATTTTAATTGGAACGTTTTATGTGTTTTATATAGTGTTTGTCGGAATAATGATTATTCCGACAAACACTCCTGGACTTGTTAGCACAGTCGAAATAAATTTCTTCAAAATATTCAAAGTCTAAGTGAACGTCAAAGTCAATATTCAAAGTCGAAGACCCACTCAACGACTGCGATATTGATGTAATCTGCCAAAACTTGCAAAGTCGTTACGTAGAAGTTAACTCACTCTTAAGATCTGTTGCATTAGAAAATCGCAAGACAACTGACCTCTAATACAAAATGAATTATATTATATGGTGCTTAAACATAATTAAGGTAATATTATTAGGTCTTTAAACGTAATTAGTAATTCACAGAACACTTTGGGAAGCTTGTTTATAAAGTATAGTGCAAATAAGTTTTTAACTAATACTAATACCTTAATAATGATTATCTTTAACGTCATTTGCTTATTAAAATTACTACTAAATGACTGCTCTATTTGGATTAGAAGATTGCAGTTTGCACTTGTTTGTAATGTAGACTCGTTATACACGCAGTTCTACGATATTCTAAACAGCACTATTTAGTACTAAAGTAACCACAGCTTAACTAGCTTGTTATGGGTTCTAGAATGTGGATAAACATACTATATATTTATGTAAATAGATACATTTTATATATAGACACCACCAAGACCAATGCAAATCTATATACTCATGCATAGAAATATTCCCACTGAGCGGTAATCGAACCCGCGGCCTCTGACTTATAGTCGAACGCTCTACCGCTCCACCACAAACGTCGTTTAATAATAAATCTGTATTACGAAACAAACAACATAATTATTACAATAATACCTAAATCTGGTAAGAAAGGACAATGGGCAAAAATGTATGGCGCTTGCCCCATCGGCCGCCACATCTGTCCTATATATTTTTTAGTCGACAATTATGTATATATTAAGACTGCAAAAAATTATTTCGGCAACTTGTTTAGATATAAAGTTATAAAGCGTTGATCATATAAAAAAATCGAATAAATTAAACCGAAAGTACGTAAATGATAAAACGTAATGCATATCTAAGTATAAGATAATGATGGATTAAATAAAACTAAAGGTTTATTGGTTATTAAATGCATCGATTCATTGACAGACACATATACAATGCTCGTATATAATGCTAGTATATAATGCTAGTATTCCTTTAAAAAAAGAAAATGATGGGATTCAATTGTCGTCTACAATAACATCTTAAAAAATGAGCTGGTAAACGGATCTCTTCCTCTTGGTTTCTCGCCCACCCTAAATACCACATTACACACATAATGTGGGCACAGCAACCAAGAGTGCGCTTACCGCTTAGACAACTGCAATAGTAGTTTTCTATGGCTTCTCTGCCGCTTTTCTCTCTATCTACTATAATGTACGAATAATATATTTTTGACCTAGTATGTCTAGATTGTATTCGACATCTTAGCAGCCTTAGTCGCACATGCTCCGCATAATAGCTGCGGGCTAGCTTCACTTGGTATTTACCAAGTGCAAAAATGGTTATGGCGTCGCCAGCCTTTCATTTGCTTCACCGCTTCGCAGTTTCATTAAGTAGCATGCCAAAGATGTTTTCGGGCGTGTTGATACGTTCGACAATGAAGGAGTTTGTTCCAAAATATTCATAAATTGGTCTCGACTAACGCCTAATCGGATGTATACTTCATTTGGGTCCATGTTATCTATATTATCAAAATCTAGTATAGATCCTCGAAGCACCACGATTTTCATGAGGCTCATGATATGCACAAAATGTGTGGCATTGAAGTCGTGGAGCAAGTTAGAGCTGTCAATTATTTGATCCCAAACATTGGATACCAAATGATGATCGCAAACTCTTGCACTATTTGGAATATAAAAATTAAAATGAATCAAGAATGTCACTTTAATGTTATCCGGAATCCTTCGGAGATCCGTTCGTCTGCAGTTTTCATACATACAACGCGTAGCTGTATTAGGGAGTCTTGAATATTCTTCAATATGTAATACACATTCGTGTGGACGGTCTTCTCTTGGCTGCGCAGCTCTTTCTGCCCGTTGCCAGCATGGTCGACAAATGTACTCCTGGCCATTGTATTGTATCTGAAAATGAGAGTATTACAATTAGTCAAAACGCTTAGTTATTTTCATTGAACGCTGTTCAAACAAAGCGAAATATAAAGAAAAATATTTTACTCGATTGCCTAAGCAGTATTAATTATCTCGCTTACTCATACGTAAATACCGATACTTCTATCCCATTCTCGCCCCGTGGATCAAACGGAACGACAACGTCGCCGCGTCGGTAACAGTTTACTTACTACTTACAGAGAAATGTAATCTCAATGCGCGAGAGTTAAAACACTGTGACCACCTCAAGTTAAACAGTACTATATTGTGGACGTGACAACTAAGAAATAATGATTTCGTTTGATGTACTTACCTGATGTTCACAGGTAAGAGCTTCAAAGATATATTGGCCTACAGCGCGATGTTCTTCAAACGGAGCACGGGTTATTTCGTATCTTCTTCTGTTTATCACGGATCGATTACATAAAATACACACTTGGTGATTATCTGCCATTGTTATAGGAATCTGCTTAAAAAAGTCCAAAAAAACGAGCACAAGTCACCAAGATAGATATTAACAAGTCCGATATGCAAGCCAGAGTCGAAAGAGATTGTCAAACAATAATAATCGCACAGTACTCAACGAAACAAATGTCAACGATGGACTGCGCTGTGCGCTTGAGCATAACGGTAATCGCCTAGTTGCCGAGTGCGAGCGGCGCTCGTCGCTGATTGGTTGATGCATGAAACATGGCGAGACCGTTTTTAACAAAGGTTCTTAGACCTCTAATAGAAAAAGTATTGAATATTAGGATACATAAATAATAATGAAAAAAAAAAGTATTTTAATAATAGTATTTTGACTATTTTTTTTTCCCAAACAGTATTTCATAGTACTCCTTGAACAATATTTGTTGTCAAAGATCTCCCCTTTCAAATGACACTAGTTTCATTGATGGCCGCTCATGGGCCGCAATGCCCATTGTCCTTTGTCTCATTGAATTTATAAGTTTAGATTTCATGGATTTCTTCTCATTCAATTTATTATGTTTGTTATAGACATTTGATCCTTATGATGGAGACCTTATCGATTGATGCCATAAAAGTAAGAACAGGATAATATTATTTTTATGGATTTTAGCCGGTTCGATTACCGAATTGGAAAATCTAGCCTCTCGACCCGTATGTAGATATGGAATGCCTGGATTTTTAGTTTTAATTTTTTATTCGTTACTAAGTAAGCTTCATCAAAAGAAGAGCCAGAACTTCGATCCACTGGCGATATCGAAGACTTTTTACGGCTCCAACTATTTGTAGGGTAACCGAGGCACGGAGGGCTGGTGAGCCCCTATTAAAAGTATACAACATATTAGTAGCATCAATTGCGTCGTAGGAATAGGGATGTCGACTAAAAGGACTAAAAGCCTAGTCCGTTAAAGAGACGTTTGTTGGATGGAGGTGATGAAAACGCTGATTCTGAGAGACGAGCTATGTGGTAATTCCAAGGGGAACACCCCCGCTTTCCAGCGGTTATTTCTGCACGAAACAAAAGAGTATGTGGTAATATGTTGATGATAATGATGATGACAAAATAATGTTGATACTTACTTCCCAATTGGTTTTAATTAATTAAGCAGTATTCTGAACGTAGACATAGACAATAAACATGCTTCACATAAAAAATCTATCATAATTACCATAAATATTGATTAATTTTTTAATGCGCCATTTTGTGTTTTGTGGTTGTTAATTTCATAGTCTTAGTTAATTAGATAACTCAATTGTGAATGAAATTTTGATCCAATTAATCATCATCATCTTGGCGTTGTTCCCGGTTGCATCCGAGGCCTTCACCTCGGAGCCCGGGGTCAGCTTACTCCATGACCTACTTTTGATTGGGCTTATATGGAGCCATCTGACCTCCCAATCCTGAGAGGAAAGCCTGCGCCAGAGCCTAGTCTGTCAATCAGTCAGTATGCCGGCTTTCAAAGGTCTTGGTGGAGCTCCAATACCCCTGTTGAAGATCAGAAGATGACAAACGCCTGCGAGAATATACTTAGCAACAATACCCGCGCACGGCCGCTTACTACGTTTTAGATTTAAGGATTTACTGTTGAAATTTCTCTGTTACCGAGTAAAGATTGTGTCAAGCTATCTCCTGAGTTTCTATTTAATTATTTTTTTTTTATTTTTATTTTTTTTTTACATTTTCGGAAAACTTACAGCTAGTATAATGAGCAAAGTGTATAATATAGCATGCGAGGGCCAGTTACAAGTTTTCACATGTAGATGTTACGATTAAGTGTTAGCTTTCAAGAAACAGTAGTAGAAACAACGGATTTAGGTACTTAAAACAATAGCAAATAAATTTAAAAAAAAAAAAACACAAAAAATAAACAACAATAATAAAAGAAAAGGAATTAAAATACAAAAAAACAGAGACAAAATAGAATGAGTACAGAAATCAATCTGTCCCTCAAACATTCATTTTATCGCCGAAAAAGTGCTCACAAGAAAGTTTCTTTAATATAGGCACACTGGTGTTAAAGATATCAATGTCAACACTCTGGGATGCTTCGTTGTATATGCGACCAGCTCTGATCATATATGAGTTTTGGCGATACGTGGTTCTTGCGATAGGAGTATAGATTAACTCAGGTCTACGAAAAAATGCAGATGGAACCCGTATGCCTATCTTGCTCACCAACTCAGGCGTGTCAACCGACCCGTTCATGACTTTGAAAAAGAACGATAAGTCAGCAATTTTTCTTCGCTCATATAGTGGAAGGATATGAAATTTTTTGCAACGGCTATAATAATTTGGAAGATAACACTGTGATCCAAACTGTATATACCTCAAGAACCTCCTTTGTATGCTCTCTATTCTGTCTATATACGTGTTATAGATAGGATTCCATACTTGAGAGCAATATTCGAGATGGCTTCGAACCAAGGAACAATATAATATTTTTATTGTTTTTATGCTCTGAAAATCTGCTGACGTTCTTAAGATAAACCCTAACGCTTTTGAGGCCTTAGTGACAATACTGTCTATATGTGTATCGAAAAGGAGCTTTGAGTCGAACGTGACACCAAGATCTTTCATCGCGTTAACTCTAGACAGACACCTCCCCCGCAGCTTATAATCGTAGCTTATGGGATTGGGCTTACGTGTAAAGGAACACGCGAAGCACTTAGCGACGTTCAAGTCGAGCCTGTTTCGGCTACAGTATTCCTGGAACCGCTCAAGATCCTGCTGCAATAGCTCAGCGTCTGTGATAGTTGATATTTGTTTCATAACTTTCATATCATCTGCATATAATAGTATTTTTGAGTTTACAAAACATTGACTAATATCATTCACAAAAATGTTGAACAGAAGCGGACCTAACAATGATCCTTGAGGAACTCCTGAAGGAATGTAAGTCGCCCTTGATGAATAACCATTTAAAACGACGGTTTGGCACCTATTTTCAACATATGACTTGAACCATCTAAAAAGATTACCCCTAATGCCCATCGACAGAAGCTTTCGCAGTAAAGTGGCATGGTGTATCCGATCAAAACACTTGCTGTAATCGGTATATATAACATCAACCTGGGACCGCTGAGCCATTCCTTCTGTTAGGAAGTCGCTACAGATGACTAAATTAGACGAGGTGGACCGACCTTTCAAAAAGCCATGTTGCTCCTCACCAAAGCCATGTTTGAGAGCAGAATAGAGTTGTGTATGAATGATTCTTTCGAGGATTTTTGCAAACACGCATAACTTTGAGATCGGTCTATAGTTCTCAACAGAGTTTTTTGGCCCCTTTTTGTGAATTGGTGTTATATATACCGACTTCCAGACCGAAGGCATTTGACCAGACTCGAGAGATCGCATAAATAGGATTGACAGAGGAACAGTGAGACTCTTAGCGCAATTGGTAATAAAAACCGGTGGAACATGGTCAGGCCCGGCTGACTTCCTTAAATCTACTTGCTTTAGGAGCCTGAAGACTTCATCTTCGCATATTTCAACAGAACTTATATCTGCTGTTGCTGTGGGGTGTTCAAATTGCTCGGGAAAAACTTGATTTCTATCCGTATCCATCAAAAAGTTAGAAAAGAAGTAATCGCTAAACATGTTAGCAATTTCCTCACCATTGCTGGACGACAGGTGTCCAAACCTGAGCACTGAGGGATAGGAGTTAGATAATCTTTTCGATTTAACGTAACTCCAAAAAGCCCTAGGGTTAATACATATGTCCGCCTCAATCCTAGTTATGTAATCCCGAAATAATTGTTTATCTAGTTCTTTAGCCCTTTGTCGCAAAATAACAAAAGACTGGTGGTCGGAGAGATTATTGTACTTTTTGAATTTAGCATGAAATTTAGATTTTTCTTTAATTATTTTTATTACACCTGAGTTAAGCCATAACATGGTCCTAGACCGAACCGGATAAGAAGAAGCATTAATTAAAGCTATTATTTCAAAATTTGGAGCGTATTAGTGGAGAAATTAAGAAAATTACGGCAAGTGCACTTGGAGGTCATACGAACAAAGGGCAAAGCGGTTATCATCGTGCATCATGATTTGGAGTCCTCATCATCATACAGTGTTAAGCCTTCATTAATTCTTAACTTTCACCCACCACTCAGGTAGTACTAATTAGCATAAGTAACAATTCTAAAAAGGTACCAGTATTTCTTTTTAACTTTAATTGTAAAGTTAACTTTTTGCTAAGTGATTGAACTAGTGCAGTTAAACATTAATTCATGTTTAATTTAGTTCTGTTCCTTGATTTCCCTCACAGTAGCTAATAATTTTGTGTACTTTTTATCTTGCTGTGTCTCGAATGTTGAAAACATAGTCCGCAATTCAGCAATTCCATCGTCTCCATGCTCAAATTTCCTTTTGGATCTTTGGGAAACATTCAAAACCTCATCTGTATTTTTTGCCATGTTTGTCACAGTACTAGTCTTCTGGGGAGAGCGCTTAACGTTCGGCATTATATAATAAAAATTATATTATATAATAAACAAACACTGTTTACCAATATTATTGTGCGTAGTGTGGCAAAAATTAATAGGTAATGTAATTATAGATATTGTACCTATAAGAAAAGGCAGCACAACTCACGTGATAATATGTTGATGTAATCTTGAACCATTCGATTGTCCCGTTATCTATATTTGCGAGTCACGCCGATCGCTGCACTCGTATATCTTCGTGTTCCGGTGTACTGCGCGGATGGAATTATTACCATCATTAAAGGTTTGTTATAACTATCTTCGTAGCGGTCACTATGCGAATCATTGCTAACGGCCTGGATGCAAGTTATGTAAGCGCAAGCATAGCACACTTATTCACGTAGCCGACGCCAGACCCAGAGCGGCCGGCGATAACACGTCGGGGCCCAGCGACAGTAACAATACATCTGCGCCTGCGCAGGGGCCGACAAACCCGGCAGCCCTCGACGCACGGGTTCCTACCTACGGCTCTGGAAGTAGCGGCAGCGTGCGTGGTTGCGCTCCTGCGACTATGTCAACATTGTCAGCTCGTATTGCAACTTCGGATCACCATAGTCAAGATATACTCTTGTCAACTGCACTAATTAAAGTTTACGACAGTAATAATTGTGAGCACATCGCTCGCGCTCAAAGTCAAAGTCAAAGTCTTTATTTTTCAAAATAGTGCAACGTAATTACATCTTTTTGACGTCAAAATCTGCTTAAAACTAAGTTTACCACCGCTTCCTAGGCCCTAGTGGAGAAGAAACGGCGCAACAAACTCCACTGCGGCATTTTCGAGACGTCATATTATAAATAGTGATTTCTTAAGACTAAATATGGCCGAATGTACATTTTTGTCTCGTGTCAAGATAAATAAATGTATATAAAAAAAAACAAAATAAAAATTTAACCAAAGTTAAACGTTAAAATAATTAAAAAAAGTTAAAATGTGGTAAAAAAAGGTTGCCTACTACAATATTATGCTGTAGTTGTAGCATTAAGAGGGGCCTGCACCATGCTCAAGCCAGACATTTTGTCTTTAAGGTAATCATCTGTCCTATAGTATGCTTTTTTACATAAGGTGGTCTTAACAAAGGTTTTAAATTTATTGTCAGGCATACCAAGGACCGATTGAGGTAATTTATTATAAAAGCGTATACCTTCCCCCCTAAAAGAATCACTAACTTTGCTGAGCCGATAACATGGAAGGATCAGTTTATTTTTATTGCGCAGATTTCTGTCTGTAATGTCACTTACTTTTGTAAAATTGGATATATTTTTCCTGACATACAGTATGTTCTCGAATATATATTGGGAAGCTACAGTTAAAACATTAATATTTTTGAATCGTTCCCTAAGAGAATCTCTCTTACCTAAACAATAAATGGCACGAATTGCCCTTTTTTGTAATATAAAGATAGTTTCTAAATCTGCTGCATTCCCCCAAAGTAGTATTCCATAGAACATCAGACTATGGAAGTAACTAAAGTATATCAGCCTAGCAGTAGATTCATCTGTCAACTGCCTAATCCGTCTGACAGCGTAAGCAGCAGAGCTGAGTTTATTGGCCAAAATAGTGATATGGTCACCCCATTGCAATTTCGAATCCATTGTTATTCCTAGAAAAGTAGTGCTATTTACAAATTCCAACCTTTGCCCCCCAGCATGATATCAACGTGTGTTTGCCTCACATTAGCCAGTGTAAACCTAATGCATTTGGTCTTTTCTGCATTCAACAATAGGTTGTTTGCAGAAAACCAATTTGAAATGGCGTTCAAAATATTATTAACATTATTTGCATTTGTATTACGCCGATCCACTTTGAATATTAGCGACGTATCATCCGCAAACAATACTATGCCAGCTTGCGCTTCAATTATATTAGGCAGGTCATTGATGTAAACCAAGAAGAGAAAAGGTCCTAGGATTGATCCCTGGGGTACACCTATTTTTAAGTTTGATCCATTTGACTTAACGTTATTCACATCAACAGTCTGAAGTCTATCTGTTAAATAAGATTCTACTAATTCTGTGGATTTTTTGTCAAAACCGTACCGACGTAACTTGAGCAAAAGTGTCTGATGGTCAACACAATCAAACGCCTTAGAAAGATCACAGAATACCCCAATAGCATCCTGCGATCCCTCCCAAGCGTCGTAAATTAAGTTAACTAGGCTAACTCCCGCATCGGTGGTAGATTTAAAGTCGTCAAAACCTATGGATACCAGCCGACCTCCATAGTATATAGGCTTATCCAGGTGCAGGGGGCTCCGCCTGGACGGACCATCCTTCCCCCATACTCGTGGGATTAGATATGGAAAATACTAACCAAAATAAAAACAAACCGGCCGATACCAACAACAACGACAACCAAGGCGCGGACAAAGGAATCCGAGACGATGGAACGGAGGTAGCTGGGGGTGAAGAGGAGATGAGGCGGGGGCCTCACTCGCGGTCTGACCCTCCAGGAAGCCATAAAGCAGGCCAAACGGCGGGCCTGCGAAGAGCTGATGGAGTCTCTGGAGCAGAACCCATGGGGGCGTCCTTACCTTGCGGTCAGGGGCAAAATCCGCCCAAGGGCACCCCTACTGACCCAGAGCCTCAAGCCGGAGCGGCTGGAGGGGATACTGGGCTCCTTGTTCCCAGCGAGAGCGGAGGAGCACGTCCCTCCGCGTATGGCTCCGCCTCAGGCGCCTGACGCGGATAATAGCGAGAGCGATGTGCCCGAAGTCAGGGAGAGTGAACTGGGGGTAGCAGTACTCCGGCTTAAAGCCCGGAAATGCACTGCGGGGGCACCCGACGGCATTCCAGGCCGAGCATGGGTCCTGGCCCTGGAGGAACTAGGGCCTCGACTGGTGGCGCTCTTTAGCGCATGCCTCGAAAAGGGCCAGTTTCCAAAGGCTTGGAAGACGGGGAAACTGGTCCTTATCCGGAAGGCGGGGCGGCCGGCGGACCAGCCATCCGGATACCGGCCGATCGTGTTGCTCGACGAGGTGTGCAAGCTCTTTGAGCGGATTATTGCAGAGCGCCTCGTCGAGCATCTCACGAACGTGGGGCCAGATCTGGCGGACAACCAGTTCGGTTTCCGCCGGGGGCGCTCCACCGTGGAAGCGATCATGCGCGTTAGGCGCCTGGCGGAGGAAGTAGTCTCGCGGAGTGGGGTGGTGGTGGCGGTGTCTCTCGACATCGCCAACGCCTTCAACACCCTACCCTGGAGCTGCGTTAGGGAGGCGCTCGCGTATCACGGAGTGCCTCCTTACCTCCGCCGCATTGTCGAGGCATACCTATCCGAGAGGGCCATAGTTTACCCGAGCTGGCTAGGGCCAGGGCGCTGGGTACGTTGCTCGAGGGTGTCAGCATAGTGTGCTATGCTGACGACACCCTCGTTATGGCGCGGGAAGCAACGTACCGAAGCGCGGCACTGAAGGCCACGCCAGGGGTTGCTCAAGTCGTGGGTCGCATACGGCGGCTGGGACTCGAGGTGGCTCTCCACAATCCGAGGCTGTGTGTTTTCACGGGCCTCGGAGGGGGCCACCTGCGAGAACTAGCATAACCGTAGGGGGCGTAAGCATCGGCATCGAGCCCACGATGAAGTACCTTGGGCTCGAACTCGATAGCCGATGGGACTTCGGACCTCATCTCCGAAGTCTGGTCCCGAAACTGAGAGGGCAGGGCTATCGCGGCTGATGCCCAACGTTAAGGGACCCAACGCCCCCACTAGGAGACTGTACCTGGGGATCGTGCGAAGCATGGCCCTGTACGGGGCCCCAGTATGGGCGGAGACTCTGGCGGCCCGCAACGTGGCTGTATTAAACAGCCCGTTAAAAGCGATGGCCGTCAGAGTCATCAGGGGGTATCGCACGATCTCCGTCGAGGCGGCATGTCTCCTAGCCGGAACCCCTCCATGGGACCTGGAAGCGAGAGCCCTTGCGCTGCTGTACCAGTGGCGCAAGGAGGCGCTGGAGCGGGGCCATAAGCCGGAGCCCCGAGAAATCAGGGCTCAGCGGTCCCTGCTCCGCCAGGAACTCATGGAGACATGGAGGGTGCGACTTGAGCAGCCAAGGTGGGGGGAATCCACCATTGCGGCGGTGAGACCGATCATGAAGGAGTGGTTGGAGAGGGACACGCTGGTGGGGTGCCCTGCGTGAGCGAGTCAACGCCGGGATCTCGTTGCGGTCGTGGGCGTGGACGTTCTCTCGTTGGAAATCATGGTGAGGGCCGTGGTCTCCGACGGGAGCAAGTGGCACGCCGCCGAATCTTTCTGCGAGCAGGTAATGCGCGCGAAAGAGACGGCGGAGAGGGAGCGGGAGAGAACCCTGCCCCCCGAGTTCCGCAGTCTGCGGCGAGGTCGCCGCAGACTCATCTACGCCCGGGACTACCGACCTCCATGATCGGTGCCTGAGGACGGCAGTTGGCCGACTCGCCGTCCTTACAGAAGCAGGCCGTGGCGGAGGCGTGTCGTGTGTGCCCTACACACGCCTGCCAACTCACCGAAGCGGGATAAAACCCGACCCCACCAGGCGAGGCCGCGGTGGCGGTCAAAGTCCGCCGGCAACCCTGGGGTTATCCTTTCGAGGGCTTACCCGGGGTGCCCGGCAACGGACACTTGGGGAGGACACCGTGCGGTTTTAGTCGAGACACGACATAACCACCCCCGCTGGCCAGCGGGGGGGTATCCGAAGGGCTTTCCGCACGTAAAAAAAAAAAAAAAGGTAGCGGACACCCGGTACTCTGTGAAAGTAGGTTTGGTTACTTAGTTTCAGGTCCAATAAATGGCGGCCATGTACCATCCAATACCATAAAATGTTGTTTTTCTTCGGTGTTTACAAATAATAGTGATTACTCCCAGGGTTTTTATGATGACGTTCAAAACCAACTTACGCGTTTTTGGCAGCTAGAAGAAGTCAGCCATATGTCATCTCACTATTCACCAGAAGAAAAGTCATGCGAGGAACATTTTCAAAATAATACAACACACTTAGCTGACGGTTGTTTTTGTGTAAGACTTTAAGCATTGTTTATTTTCATTAGAGCGTCGTGGCAAAGTTAAACCAGCATTTAAGCAGTAAACAAATTTCGAAAAATCCCTATTTTATTCCCCATCATGGGATTGAGCGTGATGGCAGCTCAACCACTAAATTTCGCGTGGTATTTAATGCGAGCAGCCCGACTACATCAGGTATCAGTTTAAACAGCATCCAGATGGTTGGTGCCACGGTTCAGGACCATCTACTGTCGATACTTAATCGATTTAGGCAGCACAAATACATTCTCGCTGCGGACGTTGAGAAGATATAAATAAATAAATAATAAATAATAATAAATCAGATCGTCTGGCGCAACCATGAAGCGGATCCCATCAAGACGTATTAATTGAACACCGTGACGTATGGGACTGCTAGCGCCCCATTTCTTGCGACTCGGTGCCTTCAACAAATAGGTCTCGAATGTGACGATGCTGATGTCAAAGAGGTAATTACTCATGATTTTTACGTCGATGACCTGCTGACGGGTGGGGATAAAATACCTGATGTACAAGGGATTCGCGATAAGGTCACTGCTGCACTTGCGTCAGCAGGGATGAATCTACGCAAGTGGAAATCAAACGAACCTAGTTTACTGTCTGGACCGTCGACATCCACAGTGGATTTAAATATAGGTCTTACTGAGCCCAGCAAAACTTTAGGTCTAAACTGGTATTATGAGTCTGATGAATTGTGCTTTCCGATCAGTAATAATATTACAAACGGAAATAAAACGTGATATGCTGTCTGTGATATCTCAGATCTTTGACCCCTTAGGACTACTCTCTCCCTGTGTCATCGTTATGAAGATGTTGTTGCAGAAGCTGTGGTTGCACAAGCTGTCGTGGGATGAGCAGTTATCTCCAAAAATCATTCATAATCTGCCTGACCTCAAACGCATCCGTATCCCACGGCATGTTATTTGTGATGCCTATAGGATCCTCGATTTGCACATTTTCTCGGACTCATCGGAACGTGCATATGGATACTGTGCATACGTCCGCAGCATCAATGCTCAAGGTGAAGTTTTCGTGCGCTTACTTTTAGCGAAAAGTCGAGTGGCACCAATCAGGCCTACCACAATACCCAGGCTTGAGCTATGCGCAAATCTTGTTGGTACTCGTCTATATGAAAAATTAATAGACTCGCTTCGACTTCGGTTTCATACTACGACGTTTTGGTCTGACTCTACAATCGTGTTGGGTTGGCTCAAGATAGCACCCAGCCGATTGCAACCATTTGTTCGAAATCGTGTTGCCAATATCTTGGAGAAAACAAATGGCTGCATCTGGAAGCATGTCCCAACCGACAAAAATCCAGCAGATCTCATATCGCGTGGAGTCAATATGAAAGAGTTGCAGAACTTGAATTTTTGGTGGTCAGGTCCTGACTTTTTACGTCAAGATATGTCTCATTGGCCTGTGACTCCAAACATAACTCAGATCCTCCCTGAAACACGAACTGAAGTTGCGTTACACGTTGCCGTAAAAATTTACGTGTTAGTTGATTTTGAGAGGTTCTCTAATTTTTCACGGCTTAATAGGGCAATTGCGTATGCGATGCGCTTCCTTAAAAAATGTCGTAAACAATTTACTGAACCGAGTTATCTCACTGATGACGATTTAAATGAAGCTTTAAATGTGCTCATTCGGATAACTCAGAGCTCAGGTTTCCCCGAATATAATTTACTTTTAAATAAACAAAGTTTGCCTAAAGCCCTTTATTAAATTAAACGTATTTTTAGATGAAATAACATAATGCGAGTTGGTGGCCGTCTTGTGAATTCTGACTTTGCATACGACAAAAAGCATCCTATAATTTTACAGTCCACTCATCGAGTTACAAAATTGCTTTTTTCGTATGAACACAAACGGTTATTTTACGCGCCTCCTCAACTGTTATTGGCCACAGTCAAAGATAAGTATTGGCCAATAGGAGGTCGCAATTTATCAAAGGCTTATTTTCATCAGTGTGTGTTGTGTAGTCGCTTGAAAGGTCAGGTTATTGCACCACTGATGGGAAACTTGCCAAAACCTCGTCTTTTGCCTGGAGGTTTCCTATTTAATAATGTAGGTGTGGACTACGCGGGTCCACTTACCGCAGCCAGCCGTCAAGGCCGTGGCTGCAAACTAGTTAAGGTTTACGTAGCCATTTTCATATGTTTCGCTACAAAAGCGGTGCATCTTGAATTAGTGGGAGATTTGACTAGCAATAATTACTTGCTAGCCTTACGCAGGTTATGGCTAGAAGAGGAAAGCCTAGCAACATTTATTCCGACAACGGTACCTCGTTTGTTGGCGCGTATAACGATTTAGCAAAATTTTTAAAGGCTTACTGTAACTCATTGGCTGAAACTGTCGCTAACGAAGAGATTAACTTCCATTTCATTCCTGCGTATGCTCCGCATTACGGCGGTCTTTGGGAAGCGGGTGTGAAATCAACCAAATATCACTTGCAACGAGTTCTGGGAAAATGTAATTTCACGTACGAAGAGCTTAACACTACATTGGTACAAATTGAAGCACTTATAAATTCTCGTCCGCTCACCCCGCTATCATCACACCCCGAAGACTTAACAGCTCTAACGCCCGGACACTTCCTTATTGGTCGCCCCTTCACTTCTCTGCCCTCACCAGATTTCAATGACTCCTCGTTTGGGCATTTACCTCGTTTCCAGTGGATAGAGCAGCTTAGGCAGCATTTCTGGAAACGTTGGAGTAAAGAATATGACGCAGAACTCCAGCAGCGTGTCAAATGGCGATCCAATCAACACTCGCTTAAAACAGATGCAATTGTGGTTCTCAAAGATGACAACCTTCCGCCGTTGAAATGGAGGCTGGGCCGCATCATTGCTCTTCATCCAGGGTCCGACGGAATTTCACGAGTGGCTGATGTGAAGACTGCTTCGGGGGTTGTTCGAAGAGCGTTTAGCAAAATATGTCCGCTTCCGGCATCCGATAGTTCCTGTTGAAAGGTATGCTTTCAACGGCCGGGGGCATGTTGAAGCTCAGAAGACTCAAACTCAAACGCCTGCGAGAACATCCTTAGCAACAATACCCGCGCACGGCCGCTTACTACGTTTTAGATTTAAGGATTTACTGTTGAAATTTCTCTGTTACCGAGTAAAGATTGTGTCAAGCTATCTCCTAAGTTTTTATTTAATTTCACCTGAGTTACTCCATAACAACCCCGTTGAACCAATTAGCATACTACCTTTTCCTATAAAAATCAGGTAAGAGTCAAGGACATGCTCTGCCAACTGATCTACCTGGATCTACCCTGAATTGACTTAAAGGCGCTTCCACAAGAAACAAGTTTATGACCAACCTGACTATATTGACCATCAAATCATGTCGTGTGGGTAGAAAATTTGATGTACAATGTACGTGTCGATGGAAATTGGCAAATCTGATTGAGCGGGCAATTTTCTCTTTTTCTCTTTTTTTCTTTTTAAAAAGAATATTAGTAACCGAAATTACTAATATTCCCCCTAACCCCTCCAGCTAAGCTAAATGCTTGTGTTAGGAGTGGGTTCACGTCAGTAGTGTAATGGCCAGGATTCGAACCCGGGACCTCTCGATCGTAGGGTTGACTCCTTAACCACTAAGCTACCGACGCTATTGTATTGTGTGGAAGCCCCATAAGAGATATCTACCGGAATTGTTATGAACTACAGGAGGAATATATGAGAAATTTTTAAATATTGTTTTATGATTACTCCGCCACATGAAATAAATGAAATCTTGAAGCAATTATCTAAGCATAGGAAGTACACTAACTTTCACTAACAGGGCTGTGTTCTCTACTTACCACGCAGCGGAAAAGCAGAAGTACATAATATATGTGCATTCTTTTTTATTTTAACAATTTATTTATTTATTCAAATTTTTTACATTACAGATCTCATATAAAATACAGAAACTTAGGATAAAAACATTATTATTATTTCCTTTATGAAACTTTATTAATAAATGGATGTAGGTACATTGAAATAAAACTAATTTTAACGAATTTTAGCGCGATTTATTTGATGTGTCACGGGGGACGGGGAGAGTCTCCTGTGACCGTGGCTGCTGAAAAGTAACCGAAACCACAGATTAATAAATAGTCGAAACGTCGTCGGGTTCAATGTAAATAATAAAATAACATCAATTAAATCGCGATAGAATCCTTTAAAAATTTATTTCAAAGTGTGACATTCGTGTAAACGTCCGACAGTATCATGGATGTATGCACTTGTATAGTAGATTGTTCAACAAGGGACTAAAACAAGCCATAATGACACGAGATGTTTTATCCTCCGCGGATGGCTAATAGTTCGAGTGTCATTATGGTTGTTTAGTCCCACGTTAAACACTCTACTTTTCACTTTGAATACGAGGAAAAAAAAAGACGTTCTATACAAAATTATTATATTTATAACTAGCTGACCCGGCAGACTTCTTACTGCCTCAATCGATGACAAACCGTTTAGCCAAATCGGTCCAGCCGTTCTCGAGTTTTAGCGAGACTAACGAACAGCAATTCATTTTCATATATAAGAAGAAGAAGAAGAAGAAGAAGATAACACAGTTTCTTAAAATTACGTATTAATCGTTAATCTAACCTAAGAAAAGTTAAAAGTGCAATTTGTACATTTGATACACGTGCACATTAATTTCCAATGAAGGACAACCGTTCATCCTTTATTTTACTCCCTTACGGGTGAAATTTCTTAAAATCCTTTCTATCCACCAAGAAAAGATTTTAGGAAATTTTACTCCCTTACGGGTGAAATTTCTTAAAATCCTTTCTATCCACCAAGAAAAGATTTTAGGAAATTTTACTCCCTTACGGGTGAAATTTCTTAAAATCCTTTCTATCCACCAAGAAAAGATTTTAGGAAATTTCACCCTAAAGAGGGTAAAATAAGGGCTTACAATAATATTAAAGGCAAAGTAACAAAATTTCAAGTTTGTAGCTCCAGCGCCTTACACTTCAATTGATGGATAAGACCAATTACTTAATTATAATTTATTTACTCAACTTTTTGCTACAGTGGAACATTCAGAAGGGGAGCAGTCGCCAATACAATTCTTCGTCATTTAGTCAGATACACTGACAGAGCAAGTACCAGGATCTCCGCCGTCCGTTGGGTGAATCTGACTAGCCTGGGTGCATCTGCACGCAACACCGCTGGAGGCGTCAACAGGAATACTGTAACACTAGAAATTACGTCTGCCAGAGGTCGCGGGTACCACGTCCAGGTCGAAGTCTTTGGCCGCCTTTAAACTTGTTGTAACAAACATATTGTAACTTCTCAATATATACAGGGCGTCCCATGGCAATGCCACATGGAGGGAAAGTACCTTAATTATTGTAGATGGGACATTTTACTGAAAGAAGACTTTATTTTAATTTTAAAAACTATTTGAACTGCATTCATACATTTTTAATAATTGCCTCATTGAACCGGGAATCGAACCCGGTTCACGAGAAAAAAAAATCGGTCTGTAGTTTTATGATACCGATCGGAAGGCATCATCGTAAGCGTTATTTTTTGCTAAATAAATTAGTATCAGAAATAAAGGGAAGACCATGAATTTTAACATTTGATGTGAAATTTTGTTCAGAAAAATGAAAAGCTGACATTGCCGAAAGGACGTACAACTGACATTATCATAAGTACCTTTTTTTTTATCGTGCGAAATTCCCTATAAATTTACCTACCCACTTGAGAAATACGCACTTAGTAATAACAAGGACCTCTTAGTACATTTTTATGAAGGGCATTTGAATACGGAAAGGTATTTAGAAATACTTGAGATATTAAGAAATGAGATAAATAATCTTCCGGTCGCAGAACGACATAACCTTACTTTTCAGCATGATGGGGCTCCGGCTCATAACAGTCACAGAACAAGGGATTATCTCAATGAACACTTTGGTTCCTGGAACGGGACAAATGGACAAATAAGATGGCCGCCGAGATCCCCGGATTTAACCCCGTTAGATTTTTTTTATGGGGGTTATGTAAAAAAATTAGTTTGCAAGAACCAGCATGAAAGTGTCAACGAGCTACAAAGAGAAATTAGACGTATTATTCTAAATATTCACCACAACAAGATAAAAAATCCGTTCCCGCAGGGGGAACGCACAGGTAGATTTCGTGAAGCAATTAATATTATTTTATATAGAGAACTAGGTACGGACTTTAAACAATATTTTTAACATGTTTAATTTTTTTTCTCGAAAACGGTAACTTTTAGCGAAAAACTTTTCAGACATTTATTTTAGACTCAAAAATGGCCTATCGATTAAAAATGTTTCCGACGGCAAGAATGTTCACCGGGTAGAAGTTATGATTTTTTTCCCGAAAAATTTTGGTTTTTCCTTCCTCCACTTTTAGTTAAAGTTTTAATCTTATAGGTTTATACTTAAAAGTTGTTGGTATTCATGTATACTATGGGATAAAATTAGAACGGTTCGAATATCTTTCATGAAACGTGAAATTTTGAGGAAAAACTGATTTCACAAAAAGTGAGGCCCTACCGTCGCTTTAGGCCGGATTCCACCCGTTCACGAACTTAAACTAAGTTTACACCCAAGCAATTTTTGACCGCAGTTTGAAAGCGTTCGGGGCAAAAATGCGACCGTGAGAGTGCCGCAAATTTTGGGAAGTGGAACCATACATACATATAATATATATATATATAAACTTTTTGACCAGTGGTCATTTCGGACTCAGGGGGTCATAACTAGACCTCTTATGAAGATTTTTTTTTTAAATTCGACAGTAGTCAAGAAACCAATAGGTAGATCGATTTCATCGAAATCTACCTAAAAAATCGACAGGGAGAGAAATAATCCAAAGAGTGTCCAAAGAGTATCCAATAATCAAAATTCATGATCTTCCCTTTATTTCTAATACTAATTCATTTAGCAAAAAATAACCCTTACGATGATGCCTTCCGATCGGTATCATAAAACTACAGACCGATTTTTTTTTTCCGGACCGGGTTCGATTCCCGGTTCAACGAGTCAATTATCAAAAATGTATGAATGCAGTTCAAATGGTTTTAGGTAGATTTCGATGAAATCGATCTACCTATTGGTTTCTTGACTACTGTCGAATTTAAAAAAAATTTCTTCATAGGAGGTCTAGTTATGACCCCCTGAGTCCGAAATGACCACTGGTCAAAAAGTTTATATTTATATATATATGTATGTATGGTTCCACTTCTCAAAATTTGCGGCACTCTCACGGTCGCATTTTTGCCCCGATCGCTTTCAAACTGCGGTCTAAAATTGCTTGGGTGTAAACTTAGTTTAAGTTCGTGAACGGGTGGAATCCGGCCTAAGGGGACGGTAGGGCCTCACTTTTTGTGAAATCAGTTTTTCCTCAAAATTTCACGTTCCATGAAAGATATTCGAACCGTTCTAATTGTATCCCATAGTATACATGAATACCAACAACTTTTACTGATAAACCTATAAGATTAAAACTTTAACTATAAGTGGAGGGGGGAAAAACCAAAATTTTTCGGAAAAAAAATCATAACTTCTAACCGGTGAACATTCTTGATGTCGCAAACATTTTTAATCGATAGGCCATTTTTAAGTCTAAAATAAATGTCTGAAAAGCTTTTCGCTAAAAGTTACCGTTTTCGAGAAAAAAAAATTAAACTGTTTAAAGTCCGTAGTTCTCTATACAAAATAATATTAATTGCTTCACGAAATCTACCTGTGCGTTCCCCCTGCGGGAACGGATTTTTTAAAATTAAAATAAAGTCTTCTTTCAGTAAAATGTCCCATCTTCAATAATTAAGGTACTTTCCCTCCATGTGGCATTGCCGTGGGACGCCCTGTATATATATATTTTTAAGAAAGTCCATTTTTTGGTACTCCTTCATTGCCCGTGGTTCGCAGTCCACCTGGGTGGACCACGGGAAAGTATCGCTCTATTTTCTATTTTTTTTATCTAAGCTATTTTAAAGTTGTATGTCTCTACATTGGAGATAGGTACTTAAAAAAATACTTGGGTTATGTTAACATTTTTTTTTTGAATTCTTGGCTGTCTGCTTGTCTGTTTGTTCGCGTTGGGCGCAAAAAGTACTGAACGGATTTTGATGCGTTTTTTTCTATTACAAAGGTCTTGGTTAGACTAAAAATCTACCGCATGATTGATTGCAATAGGTTATATATCAAAAAACGATAACGGAGCTCCGCGCGGGCGGCGCCGCGGGCATCAGCTAGTGGTTCACATGCATATCCAAATGTGAACCACTAAGTACGGAAGTACAAAAGCATGCATTAAAAAAAAGCAATATGCGGATACAATTTTTAGGGATTTTCTTTAGAAAAGCCCTATTGCTATCGAGTTGTCGTCGTCGACGTCGTCGACGTCGTCGTTGCCAATTTTCTGTCACGGTTTTGGGTATGAAGATGAGCTATCGAGTTGCTGTTTTCGGTAATAGATTCGTGCTGGGGTGAACCATTGCAAGATAAAGAAACCAGAAGTCTAGAATCAGTATTTTTAGGGATTTTCTTTAGAAAAGCCCTATTGCTATCGAGTTGTCGTCGACGTCATCGTTGCCAATTTTCTGTCACGGTTTTGGGTATGAAGGAGATGAGCTATCGAGTTGCTGTTTTCGGTAATAGATTCGTGCTGGGGTGAACCATTGCAAGATAAAGAAAAAAAAAACCCTTGTATTCTGGCTGAGCTCGTCTCAGGAATTCAACTTGTTTTTCTTTTTATAGTCCGATGTACCCGTAGAACACCAGTAAATCTCCTAGGAGTTATATGGCTACTTTTTTGTGCCCGTGGTTCACCTAATAGGTGTTTCACGGTTAACTAGTACGAAATGTTGTACCCATGATTCACCTAATAGATGTTTCACGGATAGCTATACATCCTGTATAAAAATCCATCGTGTATAAAATGTTGAAACCGTGGTACACGCAATAAGTGTTCTATGGATAAGTCATCATCATCATCGTCCTCATAACAATTTCCCAGGTGCGTTTTGATTGGTATGTCGGCTTTACCACGACCGTCTATCGTCTGACCACGCAACCTGAGAGGACAGCCTACGCTAGGGCGTCATCATGTTGTTTAGCAAGCTACTATCAGTTGAAACTCACCTACACTTGCTTGGACCTCAAAGAAGTTGGTAGGGTCTTGTACACTTGGTTATAAAGTTGTAGTTACAAACCCGGTTACGAAGTAGACAAAGCTGGTCTCACTAACTTTCCTGAGTTACCCGAGACCAAATTTGTCAGACAAAGTAGTAATCGCTATAAAGAGGATAATGAGGGTAATTTTGTCCATCTGTAACCGCAGAATCAATTTTGGTAAGTTATGGAGACCTGCACAAGAACATAATGCCACTTTTAACTATCGAAAATAGCAATTAGAAGATGGTCATTGACCTTTCCCCAACAGGGGAGTGTTCAGCAGAACAGTGGTCACCAACGGAATTCTTATACATACAGTTAAATTGGTAGAGCAAGCACCGGGATCTCCTCCGTCTGAACACTGTAACCGTAGAAATACAGTCGGGCAGGGGTCGGGGATACCCCGATATTTTTGTAACATTTTTGTCGACATTTTTGACCGCTAATAAATTAATAGTTTAATTTGTAAATTTGATTTTATAAACGGTTCGTAATATTGTTGTTGTAAATTTTCAATATATATTTATTAAACATCATATTTAATTATTTTTTCTATCTAACTGATGTTTTCCATGGTACTTATGTCCTGCGCACGCAATTTTATGTACGGTATAAGAGAATATTTTTTTTTTAAAGGCAGTCACCTCGAGTTTAAAGCTGATTCCTTGATCACGTAACTACCGACGCGTCACCTGAATCAAATAGAAAACAGGAATTTTGTATTATTAGCTTACTTAAGTGGTACGATTTGTTGCATCTTTTTTTGGAAGTGGTTATGTCGAACTCGAACTGACCAAAACCGCACGCCGTCTCAGGTCAGGTCAGGCCGTGTAAGGTGGCCCAATAAGGCAATTGCCTCGCACCCCGGCTAGCCCTTCTAGGGCTTTGAGATGACCCCCTTGTGTGTGGGAACCACAATGTGCCACCGCCGCCCCGGCCTGCTTCTGCTAGAGTGACAGACGGCCTCACCTACCACTCCCAGGCCTGCGCTCATGTAGAACGGAGGTCGGTGAGCGACCTCCGGCGTCTGAGCCACCTGCACCGCGCAGCGAGCATGTTTCGGGCTCGGCAGGCCGGGAGAGAGTTCTAACGATTTGTTGTACTTATTATTTTTTTCCAGTCAAATCCGAAATCAAAGTCTATGTATCTAGTAATCTCGTTGTTTATCATTTTCATTAGTTAAAAATATTTTAAGCTTGTAAAAATGTTTGCTGTTCAAATGGTTCTCAAGTGCTCAAAGGTTGCATCCGAAGCCTTCTTCTCAGGGCCCGTGGTCCGCTTTCCGGCTTTTTTTCCTCCACTTCGCACGGTCTTCGCCCTAGACAAATTGATTGACAAAAAAAATCATACACGTGAGCGAAATCGCAGGGAAAGCTCAAGTAAAAAGTAATGTTCAAGTGTCAGAACTTACTAAGTACCTGGATAAAGATCTAAACCACTTTTTAACAATCTAAAGCCGTGGAACATGCTGATCTTACACGATAATTAGATGAACATGATAATGTTTATTTTAACACTACTTATATCAACATTAATCATATTATTGGACCGAATCCAGTCATATCATTAATGTATAGCGAATATGTATTTGCTTATTAACAAACTTATCAGTAGCTCTATTGTGTTAAATCACTAAAAAGATAACATTTTTATCAGATATCATGTACTTAACGATGTGTACTACAAAATCGGATTGTCCTAGTCTAGAGAGTCCAGAAAAAATACCAGGCGTAGTGATTATTATTGTGTGGATGATCAATCACAATATTTCCTCTCGAGGTTGATTATAATGACAACATTAATTCTCTATTAACATCTTTGTTGCTAAGCCAACCCCGCATGCTAACTCGTACACCTATCGATCTACGGCTCGTTCTGGCATAAACTTTTAAGCGTAGGAATTACAGTACTCACACCGTGACACCGTGGTTGCCACACCCGAGGGGGCCATTTCAAAGCCGTAGATGACCCAGGGTCAGCCAGGTTGCGAGGGAATTGCCTTATTGTTCACCTGACATCCGGCACCTGAGACCCGAGATGCGATTTTAGTCGGTTCGACTCAGATACAACCATAAGCGATAGGGGTTTTAGCATGAAAAAAATAATTTAAAATAGTAGTTTATGCAACTGTCATATAAGAAGATTCTAAGTTATATGCAGTTTCATCTTCACTCATAGGAAAAATTGAAATTAAACAAAGTAGGTAGGAAGTCATTTAGCGTGCGCTTTTTTCACAGTTCGAACTGCGCATGCGTGCGCTTTTTTTTCATATTCAGCCTAAAACCTTAGACTAGTTTAATGATTAAAAAAATATAGCGCTAAAAAGATGCTATAATGAGTTTTATGATACAGTTGGCGGTACTATAATAAGTTTTATTTTTAATTTTATGTATATGCGTTTATAAAGTGCGTATGTATAGAATCGTCTTTGAATTCGTAATTCGAATTTTTCGATTTTAGTGTAGATAAAAGATATTACATTATTGATTTGAGACCCCGGGAAGGAGAGTGAGTGTCCCGTCTCTATCGCACATTTGACTGACAGTTTGGTACATTTATAGACTAAGTACTGTGGTGTCTGAACCTCATTTCACACCACGATGCGGTTACCTGGCCATTATGTGTCAGAGTTTAAATAAAACTATTGTATCAATTTAAAATTTGAATGAGGAACGATATAAAACAATCGCTGCCTGGACATTCGGGATCTGAACGGGCCGAGTGGAGCCGTTCCGATTGAAGCTGAGAAAAGTATCCTGGGAAGAACCCCGCTTTAAGCCCTATCCTTGGGCCGAGTCCGCGATATACGTCCCAGTTCGCTAATTAAAGTTAAAACAACCGCGTAAAGTCCCTAATAATATAAGTAGGAAGTGCAAGTGGTTTAACTAATAAATAATATATTATCTTATTTGATCGTTGTAATTTCATCACTTCATACACGCGTGGTACTCAACCCCCTGGGTACCACAGTACTTACGTAAAACTGTGTGTTATTAAAATATGAAAACTATTAATTCGGTTATAACTACTTAAAACAATATTTTATTAAGTTTTAAAAAAATATTTAAAATACGCTTTTACTATATTCTTGTTAATAAAAAGAACTAAAAATTTAAAATCAAACGAACCGAATTTCAATGGGGTTGCTTCGTTTCTAATGAAACGAAGCAACCCCATTGAATTCAATACTCTGTAATCAGAGTTCCTATCCTTCCAGCTCCGTCATCAGACCCTGGCTACCATTGAAACAGAAACTACTCGTTAAGATGATTCATACGATCCCAAACTCGATAAGGTTGTTTCGTTGCATTGCGAAGTTACCATGGTCACGCAACTGACACATGTATGCAAATTTTTCCGGGAAGTGGATTAAATTTAATTTGCAAGATGTGATGACAAACATCGAGACAGGTGAAGCTGAATAAAACCTTATAAAAAGCTGTAGACATGGGCAGTGCGATAGAGTGAACGCTTTCCAAACTGAAGCAAGCTGATTTTAGCCGATCTCACTCTTCTTCCCGACTCTTATTGCCAAATCTAAAGTGGGTTACTGTAATGTAATACCTTTTTTTTTACGTGCGGAAATCCCTTCGGATACCCCCCCGCCGGCCAGCGGGGGTGGTTATGTCGAGTATCGACTAAAACCGCACGGTGTCCTCCCCAAGACCCGAAAACAGCAAGAGATGTAAATGTGTATGTATTCAAACATTCAAATTGGCGTTCTTATTTTGCGTTTGCAAGTTAGAACACGTCAATTAGGTAAAAAAAAACAAAGAAGTCATTAAAAACAAATTTATTGACAATAAAATTAAAATTTAGATACTTAACGAAAACTAAAATTGTAAATTAAAAAGTATGTTTAAAGCCAACCTAAGACATCCACCTGGACGTGGTACCCGCGACCCCTGGCCGACCTTATCTCAACTGTCACAGTATTCCTGCCGACACCTCCAGCTGTGATAACTGCCGATGCACCCTGGTTGGCTCCAATCTGCGCACCCCGGACGGAAGTGATCCTGGTACTTGCTCTGCCAGTGTATCTCACTACATGAATAAGAACTGTGTTGGCGACTGCTGCCCTCCTGAATACTCCCCTATAACAAAAAAGTGAGTAAATAATTAGGGATTAATTGGTTTTATCATTCAATTTAAGTTCTGCTTAACTTTCTCGATCAGATCACGCTTTCTAGTCAGAATAGACAGAGATCCTTTTTACTGACTATTAAAGAAACAACGATTAGTTTATTACCTGAAAAGTAAAGAGTTTCTAGAGGCTATTCCTGAGAAGTCACTATCCAGATCGACTTCTTCGAAAGATTCTATTATTTGTACGGGACCCTCATCATTTCTGGCAAATTCAGTTCCTTCAAAATACTCCAACTCCACAGGCTCAACGGCTGCGCAGCTGACGTAAGCTGCTAGGAACGCCCCCACTGCGAACAGCACTTGGATCTTCATCTAAAAAAGGCAAGCATAGGACATTGGAAAACAACTTAGAAATGATATTGAATATAGTTAGACCACCTAACCTGTCGTGCTTATAAGCGATCGTGTTTTGTCGCAGCGCAGCCCCGGTCCAGAGGGAGAGGGATAGAACTCTACATTATAAATTGCTCCATCCTTTTTCCTCTAGACCGCAGCCGTGACGTCTGGACGTCATGGCAGGCCAACGGGGGCCCAACCACGACTTTACTCACAGAACTGATTACTGAATAGCTTACAAATGTCAGTAATAAGACCAATCATCATCAACTGAGCACCAATCTGGATTACATTCAAAGCTTGCACTCTACATTCAAACCCGGGGTCCGCTCCTGCATTCCGTGAATTCGTTCATTTTAGATGTTGAGAGGCTGTCGTCTGACCAGCTAACCTTGAGAGGAAAGCCCTCTTCAGAGCCTAATCCTTCAATCAGCAGGTGTACCTTGCAGGTGAGTTTGATTTTAGTGGGGCCCACTAGTGGGACACACCTGTGAAAGGCTATTTTTTACCCATGAAAGGTAATTATATCAACATTCAAAGACACACTTACCATTGTTATAGATTTTGAAGTTATCTTGAGACGAGACTCTTTCACACTGAAAATACCGATTCGACGTCTCTTATATACTTAGAAGGAAATGCAGGTTATCACAAATATATTATCACTATCTTTATAATAACAAAGTTAATTGCTGCTAAGTCTGTTTATAATATTTTTCCTGATAGTATAGATAAGTAAATCTAAGCAAATTAATAACTTAAGTTTATCTTTTGATGGATGACTTAACTAATATTAAATGAAAGCATAAATGTTGAAGTATGTTTATTATTATCTGAATATTTATTACGCTTAAAAAGCTCTATTCAAAAGCTCTATCATCTTATGACGATCAATTTGTATTCAAGAATTATTTTAGATATTGAAAAACAACGATTTATAATATTTCCTTTCACATAAAATACTTAATACCTAATATTATTCATTGCATAGATGCGAGTGCGGTTGTTTCGTTGTTAGATAAAGCGGACCCCCACCAGGCGAGGCCGCGCTGGCGGCCAAAGTCCGCCGATAACCCTGGGGTTATCCTTTCGAGGGCTTACCCGGGGTGCCCGGCAACGGACACTTGGGGAGGACACCGAGCGGTTTTAGTCGGTGCACGACATAACCACCCCCGCTGGCCGAAGGGATTTCAGCACGTAAAAAACAAGTTGAATTCCTGAGACGAGCTCAGCCGAATACAAGGGATTTTCGATTTTGCGTTTTTTTTTTTTGCGATTTTTTGCGATTTTTTTTTATCTTGCAATGGTTCACCCCGGCACGAATCTATTACCGAAAACAGCAACTCGATAGCTCATCTCCTTCATACCCAAAACCGTGACAGAAAATTGGCAACGACGACGACGTCGACGACAACTCCTTAGCAATAGGGCTTTTCTAAAGAAAATCCCTAAAAAAAAGACAAAGCCGACCCCAAAAGCGCTGGGCAAAAGCTCGGAGGATGATGACTTGTACGCATCTGTTTGCTTCTCCAATTACTTCTTCTAAGCCACATGAAGGATTTTAATATAATTTTCACTGTCATTTAGATATTTTGGTACGGAAGTTTTGTATGCATGGTACATAACCATATAGAAGAACCGGCAATAAAATTGCGTCACTCCGCAGCCGAGGAGAGGTTATAGGGGATTATTACTACTAATATAAATTTGTGTATGGGACCATCCCAGCTCGGCTTCCAATTGAGGTGGACTTTCCCAAGTCCACCTCAATTGGAAGCCGAGCTGGTACACTTCTTGATCGGCGGGCGACGCTCTGGATCAGGCTTTCCTCTAGGGCTTGGGTGGTCAGACGGTCAGACGGCATCGCTTCCAAAAATATAAACAAACCAAATCATGGAAAGGAAGAGTATGAGAGCGGACTCCGGGCCCGGGTGGAAATGCAAGAGAAGAAGACTGTTAGTCTGAAATAGCACATTCCTGTAAAACGCGGGACAACTGATTCAGTGTTCCACGCAGGTGGAGCCACGGGCACGGAGGTGGTATTTGTTATTATTATCGTGACGAATGACCAAGCCTTCATTTCCTGTTTTTAGTATATTTTTATCTACATTTTCATCCACCGGTCCCACTAGTGCTGCGACCACTATCCCCCTGCCCGGCTATGCACTTGCTGACCCCTGAACACAATCAAACCGAAATTGGATTACTATTTTATAATTGGATTGCATTACATTGGATTAATTGGAATACATGGTAAAAAATACATCCAGGTGTAAAAATGACTCCATAAGTCAATTGATCTAGTCAAATCCGGGACATTTGGGTACGCAGACGAGCCAGTGGGGTACAGTCTCTCCGAGCGAGACTGGGCCGGCTGGTCACGGTTGAGCGTTTCAACTTGTTCTTGAAAGTGGTCTCTGATTGGGGTGATAGCTTGGTCTACTTCAATGCTAATAAAACCTAGGTGTGTCTCGTCTCTGCTGAGTGGAGCTAATTCCAGCCGAACCATACTTTCCGAAATGCACCTGCACCCTTAGCCGACTAACTTGATCTTCTTGTCGTATCATTAATATCCCACACATTGATGCTAAGTCTAAAGTGGCTGCTACTAAGCTGAGCATCCTGTGGAAGATGTGACAGTGTTAACAAAGCGCAAGTTCGTTTCTCTGTGAAGTACTACTTTCATTTATGCAATAAAAGATATTATCATTCTATGTGGATGAAAATATCGTTGTGTGTTAATATATAAGAAAATAACTCTAGAATAGAAATCGATGGACTTAAGATAATAGAGCTTTTCTATCGACGTAAAAACAATTAATATAATTTAGACCAATATTAAACAAAATTCAAAATTTATACCTTCATTTTATATTTGTTACGCTATTATTCCATCAAAAGCGGCCAAGTGCGAGTCGGACTCGCCCATGAAGGGTTCCGTAGCAGCAAGTAACATAATAATGTTTTTTTTTAATTTTTATATTTGAGTTGATTGAATGAAAGGTAAATTGCGGTTTACGATTTATGACCTATTAAAAAAAAACTACTCACTGGATCTCGTTCAGACCAATTTTCGGTTGAAGTTTACATGGTTATGTACATTTTTTTTTTTAGTTTTATCATTCTCCTATTTTAGAAGTTACAGGGGGGAGGACACATTTTACCACGTCTCTCTTGCAAACTATTCAGTTTAGAAAAAAATGATATTAGAAACCTCAACATCATTTTGAAGACCTATCCATAGATACACACGTATCGATCCTGTATGGAGTACTGCTCGTATCTGTGTGATGGCTCAGCAAAATACCATCTAGAAGCCCTAGAGACAATAGAGAGACGGGCCAAGAGGCTCATTAACAACGATGCACTCGTCGAGAAAAGGCTACAGAGCCTTGAACATCGACGCAAAGTTGCAGGCCTATCGGTCTTTTATCGGATGCATTTCGGAGAGTGTGCGCTGGAATTGCACAACTTGATACCTCCAAGCCCTTTCCACCAACGAACGACCAGACGCACAGCGACGCGCCACCGCTACATGGTGGATATTCCGCTCATACGCACAAAACGTTTCGGCGACATATTTATTATGCGTACAACTAAGGAGTGGAACGCCAGCCTGAGTCTGTGTTTCCGGAAAGCTATATCCTTGGAATCTTCAAGTCTCGAGTGAATAGGTACCCTTTTTTTTTTTTTTCGTGCGGAAATCCCCTCGGATACCCCCCCCCCCCCCGCCGGCCAGCGGGGGCGGTTATGTCGGCCTTGGTACCTTCTAGGCAAACGTGATCCATCGTAGACCACATCGTCACTTACGATCAGGTGAGATAGAGGTCAAACGTGAGCCTATCATCCATAAAAAAAAATGGGTTTGATGAAAAAAAATTTTTTGCGTTTCAGTTCTAAGTATGACCCCCAAAATTTAATGTTTTTTGTGTGAAAATCTTGGTGCGGTTCACAGAATACATCTACTTACCAAGTTTCAACAGCATAATTCTTATAGTTTCGGACAAAAGTGGTTGTGACATACGGACGGACAGACAGACAGACATGACGAATCTATAAGGGTTCCGTTTTTTGCCATTTGGCACCGGAACCCTAACAAAAAGGATATGATATCGTAAATAAGGTTAGATTTAAAAGGTACTTATCTGTTTACAAGGAAACATATTATAAATAAACTTAAACCGCAATTAGCTTTGTTATTCTGATGATATCGGCGATAACCTGTATTTCCCCGCTAAGTATACCTATAAGTGACGTCAAATTAGTATATTATTCAGTGTGAAAGAGTCTTGTCTTAAGACAACTTTAAAAACTATTACAATGTTAAGTGTTTTTTAATGTGGAAATACATTTCATGGTAATAACTAGCCTTTCATGGGTGAATAGGGCCCCACGAAAATCTTCGAAGCCCAAACCTGCAAGCTGCTAGCTGATTGAAGGATGGGGTTTTGGCGCAGACTTTCCTCTGAGAGTAGGATGGTCACTCCCTTAACAGTTAAAATCCAACATGTAGGATGAAGAGCGGACTCTGGGCTCCAAAGTGCTCGGATGATCATGACTCTTATCACTGGCATTTGTAAGTTATTCATAGGTGCCATTACAGACATAACTCCAAAGTTCCGTTATCGGAGTATTCCAATGTCCTATCTTTGCCTATAATTTTGAGGGAATTGAAGTTGCCAGAAATGATGAGGAGCCCGTACAAATACTAGAATCTTTCGAAGAAGTTGATTTGGATAATGGCTTCACAGGATTAGCCAGATCAAACTCTTTACTTCTCGGGTATTAAACCATTTTTTTTCCGTTACATAGTCTGCTATAACGTTTCAAGTTGTTTTCATTAAAATACCTGAGGTCGTTGCCATTTCAGTTTACTTACATAATAGCGGCCCGGGTCGCTAAAATTCCTAAAAACTTCTATAACCTGAATGCAGCGATACCTACCGGGGCTCATCGTGCCAACTTCATGCTTCTTACTTCAATTTATACTATATATATTTATATATATATAAAGAATGAAGGGGCTTCTATACAACCGTTCATGCCGTATTTCACCCCCTTAGAGGTTCAATTTTGAACAACCCTTATTTATGTGTACATTCCTTGCAAACTAGACTGGTATATTATATATGAAATTTCTTGCTTCTAACTTTGAAAATGAGAGACTTCCGTGCAACCATTTTTATCCCTCATTTTACTCCTTTCGGGGTAACATTTCTTAGAATCCTTTCTATCTATCAAGAAAGGATTTTAGGAAATAAGGGCTTACAATATTTAGGGCATCAACGGCCAAAGTTTTAAGTTTGTAGCCCCAGTGGTTTACGCTCTGCGTTGATGAATCAGTCAGTCCGGATAGATTATACAGAACTTCAATTGATGGATAAGACCAATTATTTAATTATAATTTATTTACTCACCTTTTTTCTACAGGGGAACATTCAGAAGGGGAGCAGTCGTCAACACAATTCTTCGTCATGTAGTCAGATACACTGGCAGAGCAAGTACCAGGATCTCCGCCGTCCGTTGGGAGCATCTGACCAGCCTGGGTGCAGCTGCACGCTTCACCGCTGGAGGCATCAACAGGAATACTGTAACAGTAGAAATTACGTCGGCCAGAGGTCGCGGGTACCACGTCCAGGTCGATATCTTTGGCCGCCTTTAAACTTGTTTTAATTTATTTTAATTTACGATTTTTGATTAGCCGATAGGACTTCGGACCTCATCTCCGAAGTCTGGTCCCGAAACTGAGGGGGGCTGCGGCCGCGCTATCGCGGCTGATGCCCAACGTTAAGGGACCCAACGCCCCCACTAGGAGACTGTACCTGGGGATCGTGCGAAGCATGGCCCTGTACGGGGCCCCAGTATGGGCGGAGACTCTGGTGGCCCGCAACGTGGCTGTATTAAACAGCCCGTTAAAAGTGATGGCCGTCAGAGTCATCAGGGGGTATCGCACGATCTCCGTCGAGGCGGCATGTCTCCTAGCCGGGACCCCTCCATGGGACCTGGAAGCGAGAGCCCTTGCGCTGCTGTACCAGTGGCGCAAGGAGGCGCTGGTGCGGGGCCATAGGCTGGAGCCCCGAGAAATCAGGGCTCAGCGGTCCCTGCTCCGCCAGGAACTCATGGAGACATGGAGGGTGCGACTTGAGCACCCAAGGTGGGGGGAATCCACCATAGCGGCGGTGAGACCGATCATGAAGGAGTGGTTGGAGAAGGACCATGGGGACCTCTCCTACCGGATATGCCAGATGGTTACCGGACACGGGTGTTTCGGTAAGTATCTGTGGCGCATCCACCGGGAGACAACGCCGCAGTGCCAGCACTGCGAGGATCCTGGCGAAGACACGGCGCTCCACACGTTGGTGGAGTGCCCTGCGTGGGCGAGTCAACGCCGGGATCTCGTTGCGGTCCTGGGTGTGGACGTTCTCTCGTTGGAGACCATGGTGAGGGCCGTGGTCTCCGACGGGAGCAAGTGGCACGCCGCCGGCCCTTTCTGCGAGCAGGTAATGCGCGCGAAAGAGACGGCGGAGAGGGAGCGGGAGAGAACCCTGCCCCCCGAGTTTCGCAGTTTGCGGCGAGGACGCCGCAGACTCATCTACGCCCGGGACTACCGACCTCCATGATCGGGGCCTGAGGAAGGCAGTTGGCCGACTCGCCGTCCTTACAGAAGCAGGCCGTGGCGGAGGCGTGTCGTGTGTGCCCTGCACACGCCTGCCAACTCACCGAAGCGGGATAAAACCCGACCCCACCAGGCGAGGCCGCGGTGGCGGCCAAAGTCCGCCGGCAACCCTGGGGTTATCCTTTCGAGGGCTTACCCGGGGTGCCCGGCAACGGACACTTGGGGAGGACACCGTGCGATTTTAGTCGAGACACGACATAACCACCCCCGCTGGCCGGCGGGGGGGTATTCGAAGGGATTTCCGCACGTAAAAAAAAAACGATTTTTGATTATGATTTTGAGACATTATGATTTTTATTATGTGTGTATTATTACGTGTGGAATTACTTCACAGACTATGGCACTTACTGTCGTGTCCTGCTTACCCACACACATTTCCACCGAAGAAACTCATGAGCACCCTGAAAAAGAAAACTGCTATTAAGGTGGCAGTATACTGGGCAAACATTTGCGACACGGCAGAACTTTCATATTCTCCCTGAAGCTACTGCAATCTGACCTCCACAACAATATTAGACCTGGTTGTTGGACTTTTTGGAATCGGTTGGATTCCAAAAAACCCGTAACGAATGCCACAGGAGTTCGTATGGCAACTGGGACCGACTGTTTAACGTGCTCTCCGAGGCACGGAAGGGTCTCACTGTGTTAAGAATGGTCACCCATCCTAAGAATGACCTGGCTAGTGTTTACCACTTAACCACGGTAATTGTAACAAATTGTTGTTGTGTTGAAAAAACATTATTATGTTACTTGCTGCTTCGGAACCCTTCATGGGCGAGTCCGACTAATTGACACGTCTATATGACATTACCTCGCCTGATGGCAAGCTAAAGGCAGGGTCTCAGGAATGGGGATCATCATTACAGACACCGATAATGCTACAATGATGGTGGCATGACGGCTTCATCAGATGCTTTTCACGCCCCGCTTAAAGGACCCGGGACTGTAGAAGAAGGAAACATTTGGCACTTGGCATACTTGAAACTCATTTTCGCAATTATACTCGAACGTGTGTGTTTTTTGTGACTAACATATTGTGATTAATCTTTCACATATAAAGAATCACCTTGCTGATAAGGGAACCAATGACTGGGAGTCTAGACTAGGACAATCCGATTTACATAGTATCTGATATTAATGTTATCTTTTTTGGTGATTTGTCATAATAGAGCTATTGATAAGAGTGTTAATAAGCATATATATATGAGGATTAGATTCTATTTAAATTATCAATATTGATACAACGATAACCGCGGTAGCCTAGTGGTATGGCTAATGGACTGCTGAGACGAGGTCTCGGGTTCGATCCCAGGTTTAACCATGGCACACACCAATGACTTTTCGATGCTTTTCGAAGTTATGTGTGTATTTATCGCAGGTTTATAAGTGGCCGGTTAATGGCAATAGGCTCGCCACCTATTACATTGGGACCTAAACATAAACTGGCGAAATGTGGGTGCTAGCACTTCTGCCTACCCCTTCGGGGATATAGGCGTGAGGTATGTTGTTTATGTTATGATACAACGATTTGTTATAATCTATACCATTATAAAATAAGAAATAAATTACTTTTCAGGTTACAAATTAAACTATGTCACTTAAAAAGTTGCAAAATGTAATAATTATGGATTGATCAACCAATGATGCACGGCAACGGCTGAGCAAGTACCAGGATATCCTATGTTCGGGGTGTGCAGATTAAAACCAACCAGGGTGCGGTGGCTGGTGTCATAGGTGGAGGCGTCGGCTGGAATTGGGTTACAGTAGAGATAAGGTCGGCCAGGGGTCGCGGGTTTCACGTCCAGATCGAAGTCTTCGGCTTCGCTTTAACTTACGGTCTTTAATTCACAATTTTGGTTCTATTTGGTTTATTCAATATTAATTTTAATTGGAACGTTTTAATAGGTATTTATTCAAAAGAAATCGTTTTCTTTATCATCTATTTGGCGCGTTGTAATAAGTACCCTTTTTTTTTCGTGCGGATACCACCGCAACCCGAACCTTACACCACGCCGTCTCGGGTCCTCAGACGCCGGGGTGTAAGGTTCCCATAAAGCATATCCCTCGCACCCCGACTGATCCTGGGCCAGATACAAATTTCAGATTTTGAACTATTTATAATGAAAGCTTTGTCCGATAAGTAAAGTTATTTTAGGTTCAATATTAGACTCTGTGCAAGTAATCTTCTTTGGAAAATAAGTTAAAAACATTACTACTATATAATACTCAACATTATGAATTAATGATTTATTAACTATTATAAACAATTTTATTAGGATACCATATTAATCCACGATAAAAAACAACTGGGTCGCCATGTCTGCCACTATGTAGACAGCGTTCCCGCCTCTTTTTTCCCTACCCCATAATACCCACGAAAGAACTGTCATTCATTTCATAATCCGAATTCCCAAACCATGCGTCAGCAGCCCGAAATTGTCACACTAATCTTGTACCCGCGACCTCTGGCGGATTTTAATTTAATACTGACGCAGTTGGTGCCAACTCCTCCAGCTGTGATACTTGCAGTCGATCCTTGATCTGCTTTGATTTGTATAGTGCAGATTCGGACTTCCGACTCAAATCTTATGGCCTGACCTCGGACTTGACATATGTTGGGGACTGCAGGTGCGCTGAATGTGTCACTAAAACAAAAGGAAGTATGTAAGTACCTTTTTTTTTTTTTTTTCGTTCGGAAATCCCCACGGATACCCCCCCCCGCCGGCCAGCGGGGGCGGTTATGTCGGGCTTGAACCGACTAAAACCGCACGCCGTCTCGGGTCTGCAGACGCCGGGGTGTAAGGTTGCCCATAGAGCATATCCCTCGCACCCCGACTGACCCTGGGCCATCTCCGGTTTCGAGATGGCCCCCTCGGGAGTATGTAAGTACCTTTTTTTTTTTTTTTTTTTTTATCGTGCGGAAATCCCTTCGGATACCCCCCCGCCGGCCAGCGGGGGCGGTTATGTCGGGCTTGCACCGACTAAAACCGCACGCCGTCTCGGGTCTTCAGACGCCGGGGTGTAAGGTTACCCATAGAGCATATCCCTCGCACCCCGGCTGACCCTGGGCCATCTCACCACTAACAGCATCGCTCATCCTGTCTCCTCTGAAAGCAGAGGAGTACGGAGAGCGATGTGTTCCCGCCACGTTGGGTATTGGCCGACGATCAATGCCAACCCTATGAAGGGGTGAAGGGGAAGCCATTGACCGCCGCCCAGGGTGTACCGGCCGCTCCGATTCCGTTCCCCCCGGACTGCAGCGGGATCGGAATCGGAGCGACACTCGAGGAGGTTACCCAACACACACCCCAGTATGTAAGTACCTTTTTTTTTTTTTTTTTTTTTTTATCGTGCGGAAATCCCTTCGGATACCCCCCCGCGTGCCAGCGGGGGCGGTAAGTATGTAAGTACCTCACGTTTTTTTTACTTTTATAGTTTGGTGTGTGTGTGTGTGTGTGTGTGTGTATTTGTGAAAGTTAGTACATTATTACTGTAGAGCGTCGTTAGGACAAAAAATGAACAAAGTCTGAGTAAAGATTATAGTCTATTCAGATGTTTATTTGTTTTTTGAAACTGCTGAACAATAAAATGTGTGTGTGTGTGTGTGTGTGTATTTGTGAAAGTTAGTACATTATTACTGTAGAGCGTCGTTAGGACAAAAAATGAACAAAGTCTGAGTAAAGATTATAGTCTATTCAGATGTTTATTTGTTTTTTGAAACTGCTGAACAATAAAAAAATTAATTACCTTAGAAGCACTCTTTTTCCAGGCATCATTATTCCGACAAACACTCCTGGACTTGACGGAATAAATTGCTTCAAAATATTCAAAGTCAACGTGAACGTCCAAGTCAATATTCTAAGTCGAAGACCCACTTAACGACTACGATATTGACGTAATCTGCCAAAACTTGCAAAGTCGTTACGTAGAAATTAACTCACTCTAAAGCTCTGTTGCGGTAGAAAATCGCAAGACAACTGACCTCTAATACAAAATGAATTATATTATATAGTGCTTAAACATAATTAAGGTAATATTATTAGGTCTTTAAACATAATTAGTAATTCACCGAACACTTTGGGAAGCTTGTTTATAAAGTATAGTGCAAATAAGTTTTTAGCTAATATACCTTAATAATGATTATCTTTAAAGTCATTTACTTATTAAAATTACTACTAAATGACTGTTCTATTTGGATTAGAAGATTGCAGTTTGCACTTGTTTGTAATGTAGACTCGTTATACACGCAGTTACCTAACTTAATTTTATGATATTCTAAACAGCACTATCTAGTACTAAAGTAACCACAGCTTAACTAGCTTGTTTTATGGGTTCTAGAATGTTTTAATTATTATATATATATATATATAATGTTTCATTTAATATTTTCGTAACTATATACATTTTATACATAGACACCACCAAGACCAATGCAAATCTACATACTCATGCATAGAAATATTTGCACTGAGCGGAAATCGAACCCGCGGCCTCTGACTTATAGTCGAACGCTCTACCACAAACTTCGTTTAATAATAAGTCTGCATTACGAAACAAACAACTAATTATAATAATACATAAATCTTGTAAGGTATTTGTCTCATTGAATTTATAAGTTTAGATTTCATAGATTTCACTGGTCAACACTGTTTTTGTCACACGAACTTTTTGATGATTTTTGTTCATGCTGGTATACCCTGATCATCAATATATAATAATTTTGTTTCTATCACGTCCAGTTTTTTTGTGACAGCTACATATTCATTTCTGACCTCATATACGTGTCTTTTTTTGAATAACTTCATTTTGACGACTGCATATCTATTTTATCAACTAACTTACATTTTATATTCGTTTTTTACATCCTGAACATGCCACGAAAGTATTCTTACAACCCTGACAGTTTTTGTTATGTGTGTGGAGAATTAACTTTTACATCTCAGCGTCGAAATTTCACATCATTAATAACAGTGCTATTTGAACTATTATGGATTTCCTGTGAGGAATCAAGATAAATCCTGGGTCCCACATAAATGTTGTGTAACGTGTGTGAGACTGCTATTAGGTTGAGCCAAACAAGGACCCAGACATATGCCATTTGCCATACCAACGATTTGGACCGAACCAAAGGATAATGTAAAAAACCTGATATGTAAATTTTTTTTCATTCTCATATTATTGTTTGGTGGCCCTAGTACATTTAAAATTAGATATAAGTTTTCATGTGACAAAAAGAAGTTGAAATTTTGTTAACCAGTGTTGCCTCTCATTCAGTTTATCATGTTTGTTAAAGACATTTGATCCTTATGATTGAGATCTTATCGATTGATGCCATAAAAGTAAGAACAGGATATTATTTTTATGGATTTTAGCCTGTTCGGTGGCAAGCGAGCTTCGAAAATCTTTGTATGTAGATATGGAATCCCTGTATTTTTCGTTTTATTTTTTTATTCGTTGCTAAGTATGCTTCATCAAAGGAAGAGCCAGAACTTCGACCCACTGGCGATATCGAAGACTTTTTACAACTCCAACTATTAGTAACAAATGGCACAGATGTTTGTATGGCAATCGAGGGACGGAGGGCTGGTAAGTCCCTATTGAAAGTATACAACGTATTAGTAGCATACAACCGCCAGGGAAAATAAAAAACTCAAATTACGATCATTTGCGGCGTAGGAATAGGGATGTCGACTAAAAGGACCAAAAGCCTAGTCCGTTAAAGAGACGTTCGTTGGATGGAGGTGATGAAAACGCTGATTCTGAGAGACGAGCTATGTGGTAATTCCAAGGGGGCCACCCCCGCTTTCCGGCGGGGAGGATATCCATTGTTATTTCAGCACGAAACAAAAGAGTATGTGGTAATTATGTTGATGATAATGATGACGACGAAATAATGTTGATACCTAGTTCCCAATTGGTTTTAATTAATTAATCAGTATTCTGAACGTAGGCATAGACAATAAACATGCTTCAGATAAACCCCAATAAATTTTCTAATATCAAAACAAATTCACATAAAAAATCTATCATAATTACCATAAATGTTGATTAATTTTTTAATGCGCCATTTTGTGTTTTGTGGTTGTTAATTTCATAGTCTTGTTAATTAGATAACTCAATTATGAATGAAATTTTGAACCAGTTAATCATCATCATCTTGGCGTTGTTCCCGGTTGCATCCGAGGCCTTCACCTCGGAGCCCGGGGTCAGCTTACTCCATGACCTACTTTTGATTGGGCTTATATGGAGCCATCTGACCTCCCAATCCTGAGAGGAAAGCCTGCGCCAGAGCCTAGTCTGTCAATCAGTCGGTATGCCCCAATACCCCTTGGAGCTCCCAACACCCCTTTGTACCAGTTAGCATACTACCTTTTCCTATAAAAATCAGGTAAGAGTCAAGGACATACTCTGCCAACTGATCTACCTGGATCTACCTTCCACAAGAAACAAGTTTATGACCAACCTGACTAAATTGACAATCAAATCATGTCGTGTGGGTAGAAAATTTGATCTACAATGTACGTGTCGATGGAAATTGGCAAATCTGATTGAGCGGGCAATTTTTTCTTTTTTTTTTTCTTTTTAAAAAGAATATTAGTAACCTAAATTACTAATATTCCCCCTAACCCCTCCAGCTAAGCTAAATGCTTGTGTTAGGAGTGGGTTCACGTCAGTAGTGTAATGGCCAGGATTCGAACCCGGGACCTCTCGATCGTAGGGTTGACTCCTTAACCACTAAGCTACCGACGCTATTGTATTGTGTGGAAGCCTCATAAGAGATATCTACCGGAATTATTATGAACTACAGGAGGAATGTATGAGTATTTTTTAAATATTGTTTTATGATTATTCCGCCACATGAAATAAATTACATCTTGAAGCAATTATCTAAGCATAGGAAGTACACTAACTTTCACTAAGAGGGCTATTGTCTCTACTTACCACGGAGCGGAAAAGCAGAAGTAGGTACATACGAGGGTCAAACTGAAAGTTCTTAGAAAATCAAAAACTGATTACATTAGCCAGTTATTACTTTTATTATATCTTTTCAAAATATTGTCCATTCACCTCAATACACCGCTGCATGCGATGGAACCACTGGGAAAAGCACTTTGCCCACTCGTCCTTAGGGGTCTCTTCAATGGCATCGCGATACGCAGCCACCGCTTCTTCAGCATTCATAAACCGCTTTCCTTTAAGTTTTTCTTTAATTTTTGGAAATAAATAAAAATCACAAGGCGCGAGGTCGGGGCTATACGGCGGGTGACCCAGTAATTCAACGTTTGATGTCGCCAAATAGTCGATCGTTCGCTTGGCGGTGTGCGACGAGGCGTTGTCGTGGTGAAGGAGGATCCTACTGCGAGGTCGTTTCTCTCGAACTTTTTCCAAGACAAGTGGCAAACAATTGGTAGTGTACCATTCTGCAGAAACTGTTTTTTGATCCTCTAACACAATTGTTACGAAATGACCTATCCTTCCAAAGAACGAGGCCACCATTTTTTTTCCCGCACTTCGATCTCTCTTCACTTTAGTTGGCAACTCCTCGAAAGGAAACACCCACTGAGCAGATTGTCTTTTGGTTTCAGGATCATAACAGTAAATCCAGCTTTCGTCACCTGTTAGTATGTCGAACACAGCATTAGAGTCACCTCCGTTAAATCTTTCAATCATTTTACGGCACCAATCCACACGATGGAGTTTTTGAGCCTCAGTCAAATTATGAGGTATCCACCGGGCGCAAAGCTTCCTGACCGCTAAATGTTCTTGGAGGATTTTGTGCACTTGACTCATACCGATGCCTAAGCTTGTCCGAATCTGCTGATAGGTCACTCTTTTGTCAGTCTCTATCATACGCCGCACAACACAGATGTTATTTTCAGTCGTCGCCGTAGAAGGCCGTCCCTCACGTAAATCATCAGTGAGATTAGTGCGACCACGTTTAAACTCATTAAACCAGTTGTAAACAGTCGCACGAGATGGGGCTTCATCGTGAAAGGCCAATCGTAGTCTATCATAACTTTCTTGTTGACTTAAATGACATCGAAAGTCATAAAAAATCATTGCACGAAAATTTTCTCGTGTTAAATTCATGTTAACGTGACACAGACAATTTTCAATTTGCCGCCAAATCGTAAAACAAATGATAAATGAATGAAATATATACTCAGTAATATTGGCAAAGAGTTCTATTTTCAAATTTTAGAATTATTTTTTTATTATATTGTTTATAAGTGGCCAGTTCTAAGAACTTTCAGTTTGACCCTCGTATGTGCTATCTTTTTTAATTTAACAATTTAGTTATTTATTCAAATTTTTTACATTACCGATCTCATATAAAATACAGAAACTTGGGATAAAAACATTATTATTATTTCCTTTATGAAACTTTATTAATAAATGGATGTAGGTACATTGAAATAAAACTAATTTTAACGGATTCTATCGCGATTTATTTGATGTGTCATGGGGGACGGGGAGAGTCTCCTGTGACCGTGGTTGCTGAAAAGTAACCGAAACGTCGTCGGGTTCATTGTAAATAATAAAATAACATCAAATAAATCGCGATAGAATCCTTTAAAAATAGTTTATTTCAGTGTGACATTCGCGTAAACGTCCGACAGTATCATGGATGTATGCACTTTTAAAGTAATTAGAAAAGTCATATAACCTACAGAAATGTACATTTTTAAACTGTCACCGACCACCTTTAGCTCTCTAAACGTTATAAAATAATGAACAAAGATTGAAAAATTATAAATTTATCCTCTGAAGATTACAAAAGTCAAAACACATCAATTATTTATTGATTTATTTCAATGTAAAGATCGTTTGTATATTTGTTAGTTTTCAGCAACTTCTGAGGGCTACTGTACCTCTTTTTTTTTTCGAGCGGAAATCCCTTCGAACGCCGCCGGCCAACGGGGGCGGTTATGTCGGGCTTGAGCCGACTAAAACCGCACGCCGTCTCGGGTCTTAAAACGCCGGGGTGTAAGGTTGCCCATAGAGCAAGCCCTCGCACCCCTACTGACCCTGGGCCATCTCCGGTTTCGAGATGGCCCCCTTGGGTTTGGGAATCACGGTGTCCCCGTTTTGCCCCGGTTTGGGGGAGGGTCGCTAGTCGACCCACCGTTGCGGCCTGCTTCTGCTGGGGTGACAGGCAGCCTCACCTGCCACCCCAAGGCCTGCGCTCATGGAGGACGGAGGTCGTTAAGCGACCTCCGGCGCCTGAGTCGCCTGCGACAGGGCTGCTGTACCTTTTTTTTTTTTTTTTTTATACCCCTCCGCCGGCCAGCGGGGGCGGTTATGTCGGGCTTGCACCGACTAAAACCGCACGCCGTCTCGGGTCTTCAGACGCCGGGCTGCTGTACCTAACTCAGTCCTCTTCTCATCATATTAATACTAGCTTATGCCCGCGGCTTCGCCCGTGGGGTGTTCTGTTTCCCATTCCTGCTTCCCATAGAATCTATTCCAGGGATAAAAGTAGCATATGTGTTATTCCTGAGGATAATCCAATCCTGTACCAAATTTCGGTCGTTTCTGCTATAACACTTGTTTCTCACTAGTGTTATTCACCGGCTAGTCCAGGTGAGCAACAGAGTTTCCTAATCCCAGGGCGCCTTTCACAGAGGTTCTAGGTGGTGCACAGGTCAGCTGATCTCCAATGAAACTCAACACACGGTTGTACACACATATATTTAGATACAGAGAAAACACAAAGACACAGATGGTTATACAGAAGTATCACACATGAATTAGAGACATATACAGATAACAATTTTCAACACATATAACAAATCTTCTCATCAAGGCAGCATCACCTAGTTATTGGCACAGTTAGATATATACCAGCCTCACACCGGTCAGCAGTAATAAAGTAACCAAGTAATAATTATAGGAACAGATACATGACCTTGTTCAGTTCAGGTAGTCTTTTGACCGTCAGTGGTTGGGGACCGGCAAAGCAGATTCCGGAGCCTCCCTATTGATCCGCTTGCCCAAGGTCTAGGCCTCCACGACAGCACGATTGACACCTCAGAGTATATGTCCTTTTTTAAATTGTATACGGGGTTTTCTCCCAGAACTAACGACCCTGTTATGAATATACACAGCTTTTATCAATAACACATCTCCATTATGCGAATAGATTAACAGCAATTAAAAGAACAACTTACCAGATCAAATCTGGGAACATACACAAATTATAACCTTCAAACTGAAGATGATCTTAGATTCACAAGACGTACTTCAGACAATAAATTTTCAGAGTAGAGGACTAATGACCTCTTAAATAACAAATAAAAATCGTGTCACTGCGATCACTCTTATATACACAAATAATTCTAGACCTTTTGAGAACAATACCGGTGCATATATTTCCACTGGAATATTCTATAAAAATGAATGAATTCGACCGCATAACATACGCCCTCTGACGGGGAGTTTCTACATTTTATGAGGTACTTCCCCGTGAATTTCTTTAAGTGCAAGATTAGGCGTGAACACGTATTATGATTAAAAGTTTCTTTTTAACCCCCGACGCAAAAGCGGCGATAGCCCAGTGGTGTACGTAACGGACTGCCGAGACATGGTCTCGAGTTCGATCCCAGGTTGCCCCGGGCACACACCTCTGACTTTTCGTAGTTATGTGTGCATTAATAATTGTTGATTATCGCCCGCTTAGTAATAATGTGCCCGGTAGATGGCAATAGGCTCGCCCCCTATTACATTGGGACCTAAACATAACCGGCGAATCGTGGGTGTGTAATACACCTCTGCCTACCCCTTCGGGGATACAGGCGTGAAGTTATGTTATGTTATGTGTTATGCAAAAACGATGGGGTGCTATAAGTTTGACGTGTCTGTCTCTGGCATCGTAGTTCCCGGACGGAGGAACAGGTTTTGATTTTGTTTTTTTCTTGTTTAAAAGGTGAATTACTCGGGAGTCATCTTAGTTGTGTCAATTATAAGATTTTAATTAATTTTTGTCAAAACTAGCTTTCCGCCCCGACTTCATACCGGTGAATTTTAATCAACACCCATTTTATACCGATAACTGATAAACCCAAAATCCTTTCTAATTGCTTCCCAGACTCAATGACTTCTATGTATAGATACTACTAGACTGGCTCTACGGAACAAAACATTCGGTATCACGAAATACCACTACTTGACCAGCAACAATGCGCAACTTTTTGTTAGCTGTCATACAGATGACACTACTTAAAGGCCCGCTATGTCTAGACAGATAGGTGTCAAAATTAATTAACTTATTTATCAAGTATAGGCGTCCCGCTCCAAATTCGAGATTCAAAACTCATTCCAACCTCACCATGATACCCTTTACTTACCGCTACTTGACCAGCAACAATGCGCAACTTCTTGTAGCTATCATACAGATGTCAGAAACAAAGCGGTCATTGTATAACGATGAAATAACTTAATACGAGTCGGGGTTGAGGCTGCAGAAGTAAAAACCATTGACCTATATTTCGAACTTAACGCGGACGCAGTCGCGGGCAATAGCCACCTCTAAATAAAAACCATAGCGTGAGAATTTTATGGTCTATACTTGAGTTTAATTAAAAAGTAGATTAACATTTATAGCAAGAATTCAAACGAAAAGGAATCACTCCAATGCTGGCTCTTGCAGAAGTAGGAACTCAACATGTTGACAGTATTTATACTACTGTTATGTTTTCCTTTTAATACAGTATTTTCAAGTTCAGGTATGTCACATGTTATTTACGTAGTTAATATCATTGTTTGCTTTCAATGACTTCCATGTATAACTACTAGACAAGCCGTTTAGAAAAAAAAAAGGTGTTACAGTGGGTGAGGCGGGAATGAATTTTGTATTTGGAAAGAGACGCAGAAATTAGACAAATTAGTTAGTGAAATTTGACCCCCATCTGTATATTTATAGCGCGCATTTTTGTAATGTCATAAATTTTTGGGTCAGGCCCGGAGTCCGCGTTCCCACCCATTCCAACCATTTTTATTTAGCATATTGGTTAATAGGGAAGTGTGTGCAGTCTGACCACCTAACCCCGAAAGGAAAGACTGCGGCAAAGTCTCGTCCGTTGTTATCTTGGTGGGGCCCGGCACACGTATTTTTTTATTCGTATAATTAGGAATGTACAGGATACCTATTAGATCATCTAGGTGTTCTACGGTTACATTTTTTAGCCCGTCGTTCACCTAGGTGTTTCACGGTTACTAATGTAGTAATTGTGTGTAAAGAGGGATGAACTGCCCTGACTGCCACTATTGGGCCAGCGTAGTTATATGTAACGTATTCACGTAAGACACACGGCCGTGACCATGATATAGCTACACCCTGATTTTATTTTTAATTTGTAACATGGTCAATGGTGCCTTTCAGTCCATATTCCATATGTTTTCTCTCTCTGAGATGTTACTATAAGAATTGCCTGACCAAAAATTACTTTGTCTGAGCCCTCGTGCACAACAGTTGCACTCGCCGGTATCTTCAATTTCATACCTTTTTTTTTCAATTTCTTACCTACCTACCTTTTCGTTCTATTCTGCTGTTCCTCTCTTCTTGAGGACATGTGTAATTAATGTGTACACAGCACTACCGCCACGCCGCGGAATCGGTCACGACCACAGAACTTAGTATTATTAGTTTAGTGTTACGACCAGTGACTTCTAGGTAAAAGGTGCGGAGGCAATGAATTTTGAATTTCTAACATGGAACGACATGCAACATGTATGTCGTTCCATATTCGACATGCATACCTTTTTTTTTCGTGCGGGAATCCCTTCAGATAACCCCCCGCCGGCCAGCGGGGGTGGTACTAAAACCGCACGCCGCGCCGTCTCGGGTCGTCTCGGGTCGTCTCGGGTGCTGTGCACACAGCATCGCAGCGATGGTCGATCACGATAACGGCCCGGCAGCGGCGCTGGCTGGTGCCAAAATAAAATAATAATACCGCCACCGGCGTTGCCGTGGCTGTATTATATTTTGAGTTTTTATGATTCGTTATTTCACTAAAGATGATCTGTTTCAGAATACACTTACCACGTAATAAACGCCTGCAACATCGGTGATGTAGTACAAAATGACTGCAGCATCTGTTACTGCACAACGGAGACTTACTACGAATGTAAACCCCGTCCTTGTGATATAATTAGAGGTGAGTGAACATCATCTAAGCGAGTGTCCCAATTTTATTTCCTCAGACCCCAGACTCCGTTTTCCTTTTTTCTGTGGACCCATTGGCATGCATATCATCATCTTTCACGACGTCAAACCATCATTTCTTGGGTCTTCCTTTCCTACCGGTGGTGATTTGATTTCTAAGTATTCGCACCTGGCAGTAAGACCCATCATGAAGGAATGGCTAGAGAGGCACCGCGGTAGCCTCTCTTATTGGCTGATGCAGCTACTCCCTACTCACGAGGTTGCTGCATCGGATAGTCCGAAAGCTTGTAGCAAAACTGCAGGAACTGTTCATACAATGGCATATTGCCCAGTATGAATGGAGTGGCGCCTCAACAACCATTACAGTAGGTTGCCTCACGTTGACGACCTTAGTGCTGACCATGGTCAGCAGTGAAAGAGCGTGGAATGCCTGGAATACCGTTGCTTTGTTTCTATTTGTTGTGATAAACGTCAAAGAGATGGCAGAAAAGGAACTCTCCTGTACCGCAGAAGGTACACCAGGCGGTGGATGTCACTGGCAAAGAATGGGCATTAATATTAAGTAATTGTAATAAGTTTAAACTATTATCGACAGTCAATACCACGCAGGCTGAGGTATCACCCTCACACGTGGCAAACAATTCCATCAAGAACCATTGAACCAAGCGGTTCGGCATCTCTTTTCTTTGCCGCACCATCAGGACCTGGAACTCTTTACTAGCACAGGTGTTTCCTTTTTCCTATAGTCCCGGCTCCTTTAGGCGGTGAAAAAACTGCTGATGAGGCCGTCAAGCTGAAGGCCATTATTGTAGCATTATCGGTGTCTGTAATGATGACCCTCATTCCTGAGACATTACCTTCATTACCACTATCTTCATTCCATCAAGCGAGGTGACCATTACAAAAAAAAGAAAATTATTTAATGTATTTCGGCTCTAATAGGAGCGACTGCCGTCTGACCCCTAATATCCAACCCACCCCTCTCCCCCCTCCAACCCCGAGAGGAAATGCCCTAGAGCCTTGTTTGTCAATCAGTACGTGTATCGCCTTGTAGGTGAGGACGGCTTAGGCCCCGAAGATATACATACCAATACCACATAAAATACCATTTGCTAATATTTTTCAGACTTGGAAATAGCTGTGGTGGATTCTAACCAATTCTGTACGCCGAACCAGCTGTATATACAAAACCTAATGATATGTATCTGTAATAAAGACGGCACGTGGCCCCACCAGAGCTGTATTCAGACCTTCGTGTCTTTACCTGAAACAAGCGTCAGGAAATATACTTGCAAACCACACACTTATGTCGAGATGGATTGCAACGTATGCAGGTGTGGTTCCAACGGCGAAATTATGCCCAACCGCTGCACGAAGAACACCTGTGACAACGATACACCGCGCAGATCTGACATGGGTACTTATTCGCAGATATCTAACGTGTACAGTGACTGCAAAATCAAAAACTGGTACTCGCTGGGTCCTTGCCAATTCTGCTACTGCGTAAACAGAAACAAACTTATTTGCAACACTGGTCATCAATTCTCCAAAAATCTCAAAAAGCTGGACATAGGACAATACAACTCCGAGACGTGTGGAATTAATATGATCAAAGAAGCTATAGGGCTTATACCTCATAAACGAAAACAGCTGAGAAAAGACAAAGATAAATTAGTAGAAATTACTACTACTAAACGTAAACGCAAATGGACGGCAACATGGCAAGGCAAAGGAGAAGGAAAAGGAGAAGGAAAAGGGAAAGGAAAAGGAAAAGGAAAAGGAAAAGGAAAAGGAAAAGGAAAGGGAAAAGGAAAAGGAAAGTGGAAAGGAAATGGGAAACGTAGGAACATCACAATTGAACCTCCTTATGATGATATGCATACTGTAGATGGAATTCACAGTGATCATACAAGAGATGATGATTCAAAAGGTCATACGTCAGAAAAAATATCTGATAATATGGATTCGAGTACTGAGTCATATACTGAGTCATACACTGAGTCACACACTGAGTCACACACTGAGTCACACACTGAGTCACACACTGAGTCACACACTGAGTCACACACTGAGTCACACACTGAGTCACACACTGAGTCGTACACCGGGTCAGACTATGAGACAGACTATGAGTCAGACTATGAGCCAGACTATGAGCCAGACTATGAGTCAGACTATGAGTCAGACTATGAGTCAGAAACGGAGGCACTCACAACAACTACTCCTACAACAACGACTCCTACAACAACGACTCCTACAACAACGACTCCTACAACAACTCGGCGAAAACATCATACAAAAAAATCTGCGTGGAGCAAATTTTGGAGCTGGATTAGTGGTTAAGTTACACCTACAACGAATATGTAGGATATATACAACTATGGACTATGAAAACGAAAACAGGCAATATGTACTGTTGAGAAGTTAAGTTTTAGTAAAATTATAACACTCTACCATTCGTTTTTTAAAAATTATTAGTAACCAAAGTCACTAGTATTCAACCTGACCCCTCCCTAAGCTAAATTGCTTGTGTTAGGAGTAGGTTCACATCGCCATCGGTAGTGTATTGGTCAGGATTCGAATCCTTAATTCCGTGGAATAGAACCCGTGGTAAGAGTTCAAACTCTGGATCGGCTGACTCTTTAACCACTAAATTACCGACGTATTTTGTTCTTAATTCCTCATTAGGATCACCCAGTGTTCGTAATCTATTTACACGTAGATTTTATAGTCGTTTGGGAACGAAATATTTTAGGCACACTATCGATAACAGAACCGCCTGGAAGTATTTATTTGAAAAACAAAAATATCTATCTAATATTTAAAATTCTCGTGTCGCGGTGTTTGTAGTTAAACTCCTCCGACACGGCTTGACCGATTCTCATGAAATTTTGTGTGCATATTGGGTAGGTTTGAGAATCGGACATCTATTTTTCATCCCCCTAAATGTTAAGGGTAGTCCACCAAAAATTATTTTTTTTAATTTTTAGTTAATATTTTTTTTTTTATGATACAGCATTAGAAAATACATACAACCCTGAATTTTCAACCCTCTATGATCAACCCCTATTTTTCCATCGCGTTTTAATTATTTTTTTATTTTTAATAATTTCCTTCAATTATGATGTTTTTCTCAATTCAATTTGATCTTCCGCCTTCGCCGGTCGATAACCGATAAACTATCAATCGATCAGTTATCCCCGCTAGATGTCTACCGTTGTCACCTCTCATCCAGCAAACATCACGGAGTAGAGATGAGAACGAATCCGGTCTTCTGTCGTACTCACTATACAGTTTTCGGCATACTTTCATTGTCTACAACGCTCTCGACTATAAGTAAATCCCTGCACACTTAAAGTAGATAGTTATTTTTATTGAACTATAAAAATGTTTCCTAGAAATAATTTAAATGGCAAAACAACGTTAGCCGGGTCAGCTAGTTTTTTTTATAAAAAGGTCAAAATTGATGTCTTTTGCACAAATCAAATGAGAACTCGTGGTAACTCCTTTCAATTTCACGTAATACGTTTACTACGTTGTTTCCGCATTCGGTAAACAATGCGGACCAACCAATCAGAGCTCATTCTCAGCGCCAGTAGCAACATGTCACGACTCGAACCGCTGCCAGTGGCGTACGCGCCATCAGTCCCGCTCGGCGCGGCGGCGCCCTCTTCAGTTGCGCGGTTCGCGCTCTATATTGAGTGTCTGTGCGGTTTGTGGCGGTATCATTAACGGTCAATTATTAGGGCCCGTCTGTTGAGGTCATCAATCAAAGAATCAATTTCGTTTATTCAGTTTAGGCACATAAAGAGCACATATAAATGTCAAAGTTTTACAATTGCGTTTGTCAAAATTATCAAAAATATGTAAATAAATCATTTGAAAATGATTCTTTCGCTGGTTCGGCAGTTGGATCTACTGAGAAGAGACCAGCAAGAAACTCAGGTAGATCATCGTTATGCTTTCTTTTTTATTTGTTTTTTAATATATAGTTTTGTTTTATTTATAATAAATATGTGCGAGAGCAAGAGTTAAAAATAATTAGGTTGACCATGCATTTTTATCATTAAGATATTCATCTACTTTATAATAACCTTTTTTCATTAAACCTTTTTTCACTTCTATTTTAAATTTATTTAGTGGCAGGTCAACCAAATCCTGAGGGATTTTATTAAAAAATTTTATACATTTGCCTACAAACGAATTACCAACTTTATGAAGTCTGAGTTTTGGCGCTGCAAGCTTATTTTTATTTCTGGTATTAAAATTATGTTCGTCCGATTTTTTTTTGAACAGATCTAGGTTCTTCCGTACATATAAGATGTTGTCGTACACATATTGGGAAGCAACAGTTAAAATATTAATTTCTTTAAATAGTTCCCTCAGCGAGTCACGGGGTCCGAGGCTATAGATTGCTCGTATAGCTCGTTTCTGTAATATGAATATAGACTCAATATCGGCAGCTGAGCCCCAAAGCAGCAGACCATATGACATAACGCTATGAAAGTAACTAAAATAAACTAATCGTGCCGTTTCCTCGTCAGTCAGTGACCTGATCTTTCTAACCGCATGGGCAGCTGAGCTAAGTCTACCTGCTAAGGCTGTGATATGAGAACCCCATTGCAGTTTATTATCTAACGTTAGTCCAAGAAAACCTGTGGTATTGACTACTTCAACAGATTCATTATTCATTGTAATATGTGTATCTATCTGTCTTACATTGGGCATGGTAAATTTTACACATTTTGTTTTCTTCGCATTGAGCAGCAAGTTGTTACTTGTGAACCAATGCAATATTTTAGAAAGGGTATTATTCACATCGTCAAGTACTACTTTTTGTATGTCAGTTTTAAAAATTAATGATGTGTCATCAGCAAATAATACTATCTCACAAAGATTTTCAATGAAGTAAGGAAGGTCATTTACATATATCAGGAATAAAAGGGGTCCTAATATCGATCCCTGGGGTACTCCCATGACTAATGGGAGAATTGGTGCCATTAATGTTGACTTTTTGTATACTGCCAGTGAGGTAGTCTAAGTAAGCTAAGTGAGCTGCTCGAACCACCATAGTGACCTAATTTTAATAACAAAGTCTCATGATCAACACAATCGAAAGCTTTTGATAAATCACAAAAGACGCCAATGGCATCTTGCCTCTTCTCCCATGCATCAAATATATGTTTGACAAGTGCGACTCCTGCATCCGTCGTATTTCTGCCTTTAGTGAAACCAAACTGTTTGTTATGAAGTAATCTATTGGCAGTGAGATGCGAAAGCAGTTGATTAAATTTTTTTTTTTTTCAAAAATTTTACTGAGAGCTGGTAGTATAGAGATGGGTCGAAAATTGGATGGATCACTTTTATCCCCTGCTTTGAATAACGGAATGATTTTACTGTACTTCATAAGATCAGGAAACTGTTTTCGTCTATACATTTATTGAATATGAATGCAAGGTAAGGCGCAATAACGGGCATTATTGATTTTATTATATTGGTTGAAATGCCCCAGAGATCCTCAGTTTTTTTAATGTTTAGTTCCTTAAAAATTTTAAGAATGGTTTCAGTGTCAATGTACTGAAAATCAAAGTTAACACTACATTTATGAACACAAGACTTAAGAATTGAATCGGCTACGTTTTTTGACGAATCTAATTTACTTGTAGTGGTAATTGGAATATTTGTGAAAAAAGATTAAAATGCATGGGCCACCGCAGAATCAATATCAATGTGTTGATCATCTATTTTTAACTCGAAGGATCGATCACGTGACCTTGTTTTACAAGTTTCTTTGTTAATAACATTCCATGTTGCCTTAATTTTATTATCTGATTTTTCAATTTTAGCTCGTATATAATTTGATTTGGCTATTGAACAGACTTTCTTGAATAGTTTAGAGTACTTTTTAATATGTTCAATTACTTGTGGCTCACTAGTAGATGCCTTTGTCTGGTATAATTCATATAATTTCTTTCTACTTTTATAGATACCAGGTGTAGCCCAATCACTAAATTTAGTTTTAAATTGATTCACGTTTATTGTCTTTTTACTGAAAATATTATTAAATGCACATTTGATTACTCCGAACAAATTTCTGTAGAGATCATTCGGATCATCATTATTATTATTGAGCTCCAGCAGAGGTACTGTATCTTTAATGTTTTCTTTAAATTTTTCTAATCGATATGTCGTGATTCAATATTTTTTGGTAATGGAACATGTTGGTGCTCAAATCTAGGTAGCTGACCTGTATGATCTGATTTATCACATCTCACTGGTAGTTCGTATCTGGTAATGCTATGTAGGTACAGTAATATCAGAATTATTTGAGGATATGCCTCTATTCGTAGGTACCTAAAGACCCGAGACAGTGTACGGTTTTAGTCGCTTCAAGCCCGACATAACCGCCCCCGCTGGCCAGCGGGGGGGTATCCGAAGGGATTTCCGCATAAAAAAAAATAAAAAAGGTACCTACAAGGTCGTCCATCCGGCTTATTATGCATACGCAGTGCGTGAATATCTAAATAATGTATTTGGTGCACGATTGATACTCCGCGGTAGCACCATGACTTGGCCCTAGACTTTTATTTGTGATAAAACGACTTGTTTTTACTCGTGAATACGAAACTCGTGAGGTACGTTTTGGAATTCGTGAGAAGTGATAGAGGCAGACTTACAGTAAATACGCTAAAAGACAATAGCATAAAACCATAAAAGTGCCCTTTGCGTATCGAACGTGGAGGACCCGCTCGACTTCGAGCAGTTACTTTGTACAGAGAAGTGTAAACTAAAAAGGTACTTATGTAAGTTGATTATTTTGTAAACAGCTCTTATTATTTTAATACATCTGAAATCCGCTACTCGCATTCAGTTGTTGTGTTTATTTTATTATCACTACATTTATCGTTAAATGATATCCTAATAAAGTATGTCTGACGGTCCTATGTACTTTGTCAAAAAGTATGAGCGAATAGTGGAGTACCTAAAGTGGTCAATGTGCTCTTATAATCACCTGTTTCGCCGCGCCAGGCGGCGCGTCTTATACCTATTCCCACGCAGTTATGAACAAGGACGTACCTTCCTTCATTAAAAATTGTCAATGAATTACCGAAGCGCTAATAATGTTTCTACTCGAACTAGTTATAAAGATTATAGAAAAATCAACTTTTAACTTATAACCGGTAAAGCAATTAAGACATCTCAAAATGGTACCATAGATTATTCCGAGTAACCCCCTTTCGGGTCCAAAACGACTATAAAATCAGCGTGTATACAAGTGAAACTGAAAAAAAAATTTAAAAATAAAGAAAAGCTTTTATTGAATAATATTGCATGTACTCGTCGATTTTCATGATCTTTGATTTTTTTGATTTGTCTCCGCCTATACTGTGCCTTTTTGTGTTTTTTTTTGCCGAAACCCCTTCGGTCACCCCACTGTGGGGAGGGGGGGTAGTTATTTCGGACTCGAACCGACCAACGCCGTTTCTGATCTCCAGGGACTTTAAAACAGATTCATAAAGGTTACATCATTACATGGGTTACACTATGAAAAGGTTACAGAATGAACGTGTTACACTTATAAATGTGGTTAAAAATGTTTAAAATGGTTAATCGGTTCCATTTTCAATTGTGTAACAGTTATATATAATATGTAACAGATAATAATCTGTTGACAGTGTTAATCGAAATGTGACGTTACCAAATTTACTATCCTTTTATATTTATAATCTGAATTTTTAAATAAAGGTATTTTGTACACCCCCAAGTACTTGTTAAAACACTTATTAACACATATAAAACGTACCACTTTGAATATGGTACACTTTAGTATCTGTTACATTTATAAAAGTTTTTCTTCTGAAACAGTTTGTAAAAACAGTGTTAAAACACTTTATTACGGTTACAGTTCGGGTCCCTACTGGCCTCTCATGGGGGAGTCAAAATTGCATGAAAACATGAAAAAAACACGCAATTTCGACCGTCAAGGTGACTTTGTACTCATCATCAACTTTTGAAACTTTATCGCAATACTTTGTTTTGACGCTCTGTAGCATTACCTACTTTGACATCTGGATATGATCATCAACTATAACGCGGACTGTACGACTTTAATCCATACATTTTCACCTTATCAGTCTAACGACTCACCTGCATTGTAATGCATGTCATCTTCTTGCGTCATTCGCTGTTGCATTCGAGGCTTTTACCACGGACTCCGCGATCCATTTACTCTTTCTCCTCCTTTCGATTTGGCTTATCTTATCAGTCCCTTATGAAAGGAAAGTCCTCTCATAAGCCTCCTCAAGAGCCTCATCCGTTAATCAGCAGATGAACCAGCTAGCATTTGAGGTTGACTTAGGCCTTAAAGAACTTGGTGAGGCCCTAAAAACCCTACCTAGCAAGTACTTACCAACTAACTTAAAATAAAGATGACAGCGATAGCTTGAATAGATTTACCAAAATGGCGATTATTCTACATGTTTTGTTAGTAATTTTTTTATAAACAATACCTAATAATTTACTTTTCTTCGAGATTGCGGCGATTTTGCTGCAGAAGCCATGAAGAGAAGAAACAAGAGAAGTAGCATGACAGCTGTCTTTACATCAATACCCTGTATTTTAGAAGAAAGACTTCTATAATATTGAGTCACGTGAGAAAGAATTTTAAATTTCGAATGGGACGCAGAAACTTAACACTGAGCTTTGACTACACTAATGTACAACTGGTATCTATCCTTCTGCGAGCACGTAATGCTCGCGAAGGAGATGGCGGAGCGCACCCGAGAGAGATTTAGAACTCTCCCGGCTAGTGTCGCCAGGTGTGCCGATTTGCGCGGGACGTCCCGATTTTCAGGGGTCTGGAGACGCGTCCCTATTTGTACCTGATCGGGACGCTAAATGTCCCGATTAATCAAAAAATGAAAAAGTTTTTTCATGAAAAAATGTATATTTACGCTACGTAATTTGTACTCATTACATCACTATGTCAAATTCAAAATGGCACACATCAGCGTCACATCACATCACTAGCGCATCGCATGAACGAGAGAGCGTAATGAGAGTGAGAGAGAGGAGTTGTGCATTGCGAATGTCACTTAATCAATCAGTCATGGCCAAGATACCATTCTTGAGAAGGTAGTGAAGCCCCTTAACAACACCATGTTCAATAACCAAGAATGGTCCTTCCAGCAAGACTTAGCGCCGGGTCATAAAGCTCGGTCTACGCAGTCTTGGTTGGAAACGAACGTTTCGACCTTCATAAGAGCTGAAGACTGGCCGTCGTCTAGTCGCGATCTTAATTCGCTGGATTATGATTTATGGTCATAGAGAGGTGTATAGAGAGTACGGCTTGCTCTAAACGCCATGTAATTTGGAGTCCCTAAAACAATCCATACGATTGGTAGTGAAGAATTTTCCCATGGAAAGAGTGCGTGCTCCTATTGATAACTGGCCTCAACGTTTAAAGTACTGCATTGCAGCCAATGGAGACCACTTCGAGTAAGCTTCTTTGTATTTTAAATTGTTTTATATTTATGTATTAAACTAACAGACTGTTAAAGTAATAAATGTTATTTATTTTAAACCCAGACTTAAAAAAACTCCTTGTTTTTTGTTTACTGTCCCGATCTGCAACCCTAAATCCCGATTTTTTTTGACCTCATGTACCGATTTAAAACAAATCGGACCTGGCAACACTACTCCCGGCCCGCCGAGCCCGCAACATGCTCGCCGCGCGTCGCAGGCAACTCAGGTGCCGGAGGTCGCTTAACGACCTCCGTCCTCCATGAGGCCGCCTGTCACCCCAGCAGAAGCAGGCCGGGATGGTGGGGCGACTAGCGCCCCTCCCCCAAACCGGGGCAAGACTGGGACGCCGTGCCCCGTGGTTCCCAAACCCGAGGGGGCCATCTCGAAACCGGAGATGGCCCAGGGTCAGTCGAGGTGCGAGGGATATGCTCTATGGGCAACCTTACACCCCGGCGTCTGTAGACCCATGACGGCGGAGTGCGGTTTTAGTCGGTTCAAGCCCGACATATTATTATTATTATTTCCAACGGGGACGCCGATGACCTGGCGGGTGATCAACCCTTCTTCAGTGGGTCATTTCACCCATTTCCCCTGATCCTTCCTTCTGGGAAGGATGTGGTTACCCGGCAATCACGGCGTTCCGTCGAACCTACCTGTGTCCTTACAAAATCTTACGATCTGGTCCACCTTCAGATCCTCCAAGTCTTCTGTGTCCAATGTATCCAACCCCATTGTCTCCCATCTTATAAGTGAGTACATGGGGCATTCGGCGAGCAGGTGGAAGCTGGTCTCGTCACCGTCCATGCACTCTGGGCATCTGGGGTCGGTTTTCACGCCTATCAGTGTCAGGTGCCTGTTCAGTCGGCTGTGTCCTGTTAACACTTCTATGACGAGCCTCATGCTTACTCTTGAGAGTTTTATTAGTTGGCTCGTCCTTTTTTTGTCTAGGCCTTTTATGAATATCTTCGACTGTCTCATGCCTGTCGATGATTTCCATCTCCGGTTGGTCTCTGCTTCAATGCTTCGGCTGATGACTCCCTTGGTTATTTTGTGGGCGATTGGCAGCCGGGGCTCCGGGCCAACCTGGTTTTCATCAGCTCCTTTCCTGGCCAGTTCATCTGCTATTTCGTTGCCCGTGTTGCCCTCGTGTCCGGGTACCCAGGCAATCGTCACGTCAGCTGTTCTGGACAACTTTTCCAATGACTTTTTGCACTCTTTGACAACAGCTGATGTTGTCTCTACTTTGCCAAGTGCCTTCAGTGCTGCCTGGCTATCGCTGTAGATGGTGACCTTTCCCATGTTGTTTAGGTGGCCTGCCATTTCTGCGCATTCCATGATAGCGAAGATTTCTGCTTGGAAGACACTTGCAAACTTTCCTAGGGGTATTGACCTGTTTTTCTCTGTACCGTCTGAGGAATTGATGTGTACTCCGGAGCCAGAGAGTTTGGTTGTTTCCTTTCTGGAGCCATCTGTGTAGCAGATAGTGCCATTGGTGTTCATCTGCCAGTCGTCTCTCGGTCCTATGTGTATTCTGTACTTCTTATCAAAGGTCCTTTCTTTCTTTATCAGATCATTGTTTGAAAGGATCATTGATAGTTTTTCTTCGTAGTCTTGACTGATCATGGCATGGCCCTCATCAAATGTGTTGCCAGTCCATAGCCCAGTACTTTTCAGTTTGAACCATTGTTTAATCGCTCTCTTTTTCGTTTCCAAATCTAGGGGGTTCACGCCCAGTATGACCTCAAGCGCGGCCGTGGGTGTAGTCCTCATCGCGGCGGTGGTCATCAGGGCCGCCATTCTTTGGACTTTGTCTAATTCTTGTTTGTTCCTTCCTATGTTGGCTTTATATACATACTAGGGCGCCGTGTAGGATTCTCGGCATGATGATTGCCTTATAGATCCAGAGTACTGTGGCTGGCTTTATTCCCCAACTTCTTCCTATTGCGTGCTTTGCGTTGCGAAGTATGTGTGGATTGACTTTGAGAGATAGAGTGAGAAATAGCGTGATAAGAGAGCGATGTGGATTGACAGAAGATGTAGTGACGAGAATTGAGAAAGGTATGTTAAGATGGTTCGGTCATGTTGAGAGAATGAATGAAAGAAGACTAACGAAACAGGTGTATGAGGCGTGTGTGGATGGTACCGTCGGAAGGGGAAGACCTAGGCGCACATACCTGGACCAAATCGGGGAAGTTTTAGAAAAGGGGCAGGTCAGGAGTACCCTAAACCGACGAGCATGCATGAAGAATGTTATGAGAGTGAATGAGGCGAGAGAAGTATGTCAGGATCGTGGCAAATGGAGATCCGTGATCTCTGCCTACCCCTGTGGGAAACACTCGTGATTTTATGTATGTATGTATGTATGTTCTTCCTATTGCACTTTTGCATTGCATCATGGCCATTTTCGCCTTTGAGCATGTGTTGCTTATATGAGTCTTGAAGGTCAGCTTGCTGTCCAGTGTGACACCCAGATACTTGACTTCTTTCACTACTTCCAAGTCATGATTATCTAGTCGTACTGGTTCAGCACTTCCAATTTTCCTTTTGTTGGTGAAAAGAACTAGTTTGGTTTTGTCAGGGTTGAGGTTGAGGCCTTTGCTCCTGCACCATCCTAGTGCTTCTTTCAGACCTCTGTTCATGATATTGCACATGACACTGAGGACTTTGCCTGTGATTAGGAGCACACCGTCATCAGAATATACCTGTGTATATATGTGCATCCTGTTTATCTTGTTGACTAGCTCGTCTATTAGCAGGCACCACAGTAGTGGCGATAGACATCCACCTTGAGGGAAGCCTCTCCTAGCTATCACCGTGCGCCTTGTTCCTGCTATCTCTGCTTGTATCAATCGGTGTTTTAGCATGTTTTTCACCCATTCTGATATGTCTTTATCTATGCCTTCGCGGTTTAGGGTATCCTCTATTGAGGCCGGAGTTGCCTTTTAAAAGGCACCCTCGACATCGAAGAAGCAACCCAGTGCATATTCTTTGTTGCTTATGGATCTTTGCACTTTGTTTACCAAGTTGTGGAGTGGTGTCTCAGTTGACTTGCCTTCCATATACGCATGTTGGTTATGGTGAAGTGGAGATCCGCTTTTGACTATTTGTTCTCTTATTATTCTGTCTAATATTTTCTCTAATGTCTTAAGTAAGAATGAGGAAAGACTAATACATCTGAAGGCTTTTGCCTCTTGGTACGTAGCCTTTCCAGGTTTAGGTATAAAGACCGCTCTTACTTCTCTCCATTTCTTTGGGATGTATTTCATTCTGATGCTGCTATTGTATAGAGCCAGAAGATCGTCACTTATGTACTTGATGGCTATTTGCAGCATTTTTGGGAAGATCTCGTCCGGTCCAGCGGCTTTATAGGGCTGGAATGACCAGACACTCCACATTATGTGCTCTTTTGTGATTAGTGCCTTTCCCATCGTCTCCACTGTGGGATTCGTATCAGCTGGGGTTTCATCACCTGTGTGTTCTTCACATTCTGGAAAGTGTGTTTCCAGCATCACTTCTAAGATCTTTTCCGGGTCGGTTATTAGTTCGTCTCCGTTCTTGATACTTCCTAGTTTGCAGGTGTTGGTTTTTGAGAACATTTTTACTAGACGCGCTGCGTCGGGGTATTTCTCTACTCCTTCGCAGAAAGCTTTCCAGCTGTTTCTGTTCTCCCTTCTGCATTCTTTCTTAAATATGTTTCTTTCTCTCTTGTATATGAGCCAGCTTTCCTCATCGCCCTTTTTTTGGGCCTTTCTGAGAGCTCGTCTGGTCATTTTCCTTTTCTTCTCTAGTGCCCTTGTCCACCAGGGCTGTCCTTTACCTGGTTTGATCTCTTTGAGTAGGCATGCCTTATGGTATGCTTCTCTTAGAGCTTCATCCAGTCTAGAGATGGCCTCTTTTTCTATCTCTCTGCTGTCTTTTAGCGAGGTCTGGTTACCTGGGCTCCACTTTTTTATGTGAAGTTCATATGTAGTCCAGTCGGTTTTCCTCACATTCTATCTCCTCGCCTCTTTTTCTATCTCTCTGCTGTCTTTTAGCGAGGTCTGGTTACCTGGGCTCCACTTTTTTATGTGAAGTTCATATGTAGTCCAGTCGGTTTTCCTCGCATTCCTAACTAAGGTTTTCTCAATGTTGGTTCCCAGACTAAAAGTTATTCGTCTGTGGTCCGATTTCGAGTCGCTTTCGTCTACTTTCCAGTCTGTTATGTACCGGCTTATCCTGTCTGTGGCGATTGTGATATCCAGTACTTCTCTTCTAGTTTTGGTAACGAATGTTGGAGTGTTGCCTTCGTTTATTATGTCAAAACCTGTTGCGCTTATAAAGTCTAATAGTAAGTCACCTTTGGTATTGCAGTCTGTGCTGCCCCATACCACATGATGGGCATTGGCATCACAACCTAGAATAATCGGAATGTTCTTACTTGGTATTTTCTTATTATATCTTCCATTTCTTGTGATGGTGGTTTGAAGTCTGCCTCACTGGGTAGATATGCGGAGACTAAAAGCACCCTCTCTTTGTTGCCTGTGTTCGTCTGTCTTATCACTGTGGCACTAGCAAGGTCACTGTAACAATCTGTCTTTATTATTCCTAACGATCTTACCCTACTGCTGGCATATATGCATGCCCTAGGAGTTGACTCACCCATTTCGTGGTAGATGATTTCTCCTCCCAGGGAGCTGAGCCCTGACACACGTCCTTTAACGACGTATGGTTCTTGCAGTAGAGCAATGTCTATTTTCTCATCCACCACGTGTCTGCAAAGCTCGATCATGGCGTCGCGGCAGTGGTGTAGATTTACTTGAACTATTCTTATTTTTTGTGTGTGTGTGTTTGTGGTGTGTTATTGTTTTTGTGCATGTTTAGTGTTATTGTGCCTGTGTGTCTGTGAGTGTTAATGCTCCCTCCCTATTTTCGTCACATCGGTGGACTCTTGCCCAGCCAAGACGGTTGCAGTAATGCAACGCTTGGTGGGGGAGTCCGGTCACTCCGTGTCGTAGGGAGGGGGTGTGCTGTGTGTTGTTCTGGGCGTATCTGTTGGTGGGGCGTTTGGTTTGCGGTCGTCACCCCTTTGAGGCTCCCGTCCGCGCTCCGTCTTCCCCTCCTTCAGGCCCAGAGCGGTGTGTGTCTGGCGCCTGTTGTGTGCTGTTTGGGATCGAGCACAGTCGGTGCGGTCTGCCTTCGTCAGTGGCTCCCCTCTGCGGGGCTGCAGACTGATCGTTACTGCCGCTTTCGACAGGTTCTTCTCCCGGTGTCTTGGTGTGGAGGTTGGTGGGATGTACTGGGCATGTGTACTTTTCGGGGACTTGAGTTGGTCCTTTTCCCAGGACCCGAGCATACACTTGTGTGGCTTGATAGTTGAGCCACACGTGGGCTTTCGCTACGTCTTCCGGGACTCCCACCACAAGTCGTACTCCCAGAGGTAGAATTTCCTTGCGGATGAGAGTCCAGTCCGACAGCTTTAATTCCTCCCTGTAGTTATTCTGGATCCTGATCAGTTCCAGTGGGTCCATGCGTCGGCCTCCGGTGCTGCCAGGGAGCCAGATGGATAGCCTGTGGATATCCAACTTTCTGGGCTTTAACGGGACGCCGTTCCACTCGCCGAAGTCGCAGCCAAGCAGCCAAGTCATCGCCTCCTCGGTGTTTGGGCTCACGAGGAAGTACCCCTCGGCTACCAGTCCCGATGCCGCGAATGATAGGCTTTTGCCACTTACCCCGTCTAGAGCAGCTTCCTCGATCTTGTCGACTAGTCGTATTCTTATTTCGGCGGCCGTAGCATCGTTCATCGCCGTGCCATCTCCCCGGTGAATGATAACCGAGAGGTCACTTTGGCCCGCGGTGGGTCGTCGTGGCCCCTCGTTGCGTGGGGTGGGTTGTGGCTTCGGGCGCTTCGGTGGACGCTGCTGCGTTCGCTCCTCAGGGTCGGTGCCCTGCCTTTTCATTTTTGTGGCTCTTGACCTATTTACCTCTCCACTCGGTGTGGCCGTCTCCCTGCTGGTTGACGCACCGAGTTTGGTTTGGCTGGTCCTCTTCTGCTGTCGGCGCGTTCTCTCCCTCCTCTTTTTGGATTTGGTGATCCACGCACCTTCAGCCTGTTTGGAGCATGTTTCCCCGATGCTCATGCTAGTGAGACCGTCTCCGAGAGGTTCCGAAATGGATCTTTCGTGTCGGCTGGGGATCTTGGTAATACTTTGTGGTTTTTGGGAAGATTGCGCTAATGTGCCCCCCCCAGAATACGAAGGGCTGCCTGCATCACTACGTGATACAGGGAGGGATTCTCCGGCCCGGTACCCTCCTGGGGTAGTTTGGTGTGATCATTGGCGCTCATTTTTTGGTCGACGTTCCGGGATTGCCGGATTTGGGTTTGGGTTCGGGATGGGATGGATGGGAGGTGTGCCACGCTCTGTGCCCCGGACGCCCCGCGAGCTCTCTCGCGTTGCGTCCGGTGCACAGGCGTGGCATGAGGATGGGGTGTGGGAGGGGTGGGGAGGGATGGGAGGTAGCCCGGATAGAGGTTTTTGTTACGTCTGTTTCTTAAGGAATCAGACCAATAACAGGCGGCAACCTCGTGAAGGATAACTCTCTAGCCTTGCCCTGAGGATCCTAGCGACTTGCGCTCCCCCCAAGACCTACGCCAAACTCTGCACCGGACCAGGTGCTGAGAATAGGGTTTCTCGAACCAGACGCATTTTTCGCAGGTCGAATCCGCCCCGCCCCAAGCCCGACATAACCGCCCCCATCTCTCTCTACTTCCATATAGTCAAGTGAGGATTTTGACATGAATAAAATATCCTATACTTACACCTCAAAATTCTATACCCCTCTTCTTTAATAGACACAACCTTTATCGCACGTCTGTTATTGGCAGAATTTGTCGACGATAGCGGCGCAATTCGCCACACCAAAAAATTTAAAAGTAATTAACCTATATGTAGGCGCCATTTTGTAATATTATCTGTATGACAGCTACAAAAAATTAAATTTAGTATTTAAACATAGCTTTTTTTTTTTTATACCACTAAGGTGGCAGACAAGCACACGGCCCACCTGATGGGAAGCGGTTACCGTGGCCTATGGACGTGTGCAACACCAGTGGCGTCACACTCGCGCTGCCGACCCTGTAAAGGAAAGGGGATGTTGGAGTTTGGGAGGGGATGGGAAAGGAGTTTGGGAGGGTATGTGAAAGGAGTTTGGGAGGGGATGGGAGAGGAATTTGGGCTCCGGCACTCTCACTCACCAAACGGAACGCAACAGTTTAAATTCCTTCCCTTCTTCCCCGGTCGAGTCGGCCCATTCATGCAACGGCCAAAATGACTGTTGCTTGACTCTACCACTCTACCACTCACCTTTAGAATAAAAAATACAATCAAAATCGGTTAATCCGTTCGAGAGCTACGATGCCAATGATGCCACAGGCAGCCACAGACACAGACACGTCAAACTTAAAACACTCCGTCGTTTTTACGTCGGGGGTTAAAAAGTAGCGCATTGTTGCTGGTCAAGTACCTAGGTAGTAGTTTTAAATTGATACCAAAGTCATTTGTCATTATAATGAATATAATTTATAATAATACATTTTAACTGTCTTATAATACCTATACCTATAGTATAGAGGTCCTTATTATAATTCCAATTATTTCTAAAATTTGAACGGCAATGGCTATCGATTGAGTCTCGGCCCAGCCGTATAAACAAACGTAATTGACAATCGTCTCACCATACACTGTTCATAGCTACGACAATCTCTCTCGCTCAAACTTAATCTGATCTGTATAGCGCTGTCTGCTTCACGTCGACGTTGCCGTTCCGCTGCGCCGTTGCGCATACTGCTTCAATGCCCGTCAGTTTCGAAGTCAATTTCAGATTGATATAATGCGGATGTTCTTGTCAATTTATTTATTTGTGTCGCATTGAACATTAGGCTCATTCTATTAACTTTCATTAACGTGTTGTAAATCGAAACGATTGAAGAGTCAATAATTGATTGTTAGTAGAATTACAAATGGAATCCGGTTCTGATAGTGATGTGAAGTTACAATTACCACAGTCGACTAGTGATGTAGCCGAGCGCGAATTTGTTCTAAAGCTAATAGATCTATACCACGAAAAGCCATTATTATGGGATGCTAAAAACGAGAATTATACGAATAAATATAAAAGAATAGTCGCTCTGAAGAACATTTGCAATGAATTAAAACCGTATAGACCGAAGTATACGGTAGAAGAATTGAAGAAAAAGTTAAACATTCTTAGAACTAATTTTAATAAAGAGAGAAACAAGGTCGAGTCGAGAAGAAAGTCCATGTTGCCTGACGAAGAACCAACCTTATGGTATTACAGTGCAATGTCATTTTTAATTGGACAGCAAGTGGCGGGAAATAAACCTACATATGTGAGTGATATCATGTTTGTATTTTGCTATCATCAGGTTTTAGTTAATATATATTCTCCGCTAGGATGTAAAAAGGGTAGGTACGTGATAAGGGAACGTGGTGGTATGGTAGAATGTACAAAAAAAAAGTAGTGTAGTGACCAAGATGGAGAAAGATATGCTTAGATTGTTCGGACACGTAACGAGGATGGACAAAAGAATGACGGAACGGATTTATGAGGCGAGGGCCGACCTAACCGTATATGTCAACCAGATCGAGGTAATAGGCATGATGACAGTAAATTAACGTTACTAAAATTTAGTATTAAATTGATGAAACATGAGTCATGGAATACAAAACACGCATTTTTTTTTTATAAACAGCGTGATTGATAAATATTTTGGATAAAATAAAACTACAAAATACGGCAATCCGCCTTGTTTTGATAAATACCAATCATGTCACTTCTGAGTTACGACACTTCCGACCAACTTACTTACTCTGTGGTTACTCACTTCTGATACTTAAGTATATAAGACATCAAAAAAAGCTTACTCAGAAGTGATGTCACAAGCAACGCCATGAAGCTAACAAGTGTTTTGGTGCGAATTTTAAATTTAAAAACAATTTTTTTTTTTCCAAATGAACCTTCAAATTTTGCTGAAATATGTTATTCCCTTGAAATAATATAATGATTCCAAGCAGGACAGTTTTTCAAAATCTGTCATCATGCCTAAATATTGTAAGGGAAGCCCGAGGGCTAATTCTAATTCTATTCTATTTTGCCTTTTTTGACATTTGGGAGATCGAGACTAGATTGAGCCTGTATTTCAAACATCTTTTCATTGCGAGAATTGGCCCTTAGGTCAGGATTACCCGCAATCGGCCAAGATGTATGGAAATAATTCTAAAAGTAGAAGAAGAAGCGAAAGGTAAATCAAGATCGTAGCACGTGGAAAGATGTGTGGAGGAACGAGGTGTGTAGGAACGAAGTGTAATGCTCCTCCAAAGGGAGGATCCTCCGACCAGGCAAGGTGATCGCACCTGGCGGGCCGAGGCCCTAACGGTTGAAGTTAGGATTCTGTATATATGCTACTAAGCTTCATTTTCGTGATGCAGGATTGTGACGTAGGAATCACGTGGAAGTGTAGATGATTATTTATTTCTATAGAAAACACACAACATGAATTGAAATACAACTAAACTAAACTAGATAAAACTAAAATAAAATAAATAATTAAAAGAAATTTAAACCTAAAATGCATCGTGGAATTCCTCCGCATCACACAGGAGGCACCTGTAGTAACCTGTGGGTAACGTGCCCAGAAGACTGGCAGCATTGCCACGTTGTATGGCAATACTTATTCTCTGTGCTAAAAAGAAGCCAGCCTTCTGGTCACGAGAAGCGTCGATCATACGTGTTGCAATCTCCCTGAAGAGACTGCGAGCACTTGGACCCCATGCCCCTAACGTTTCGACTCCAAACGGCACAAATTCATAATCTCCAATAAAATTTGAGTATTTGCGCCGTTTGAGAGTCTCCGCAGAAGCAGCAGCAGCACCGGCACAGCCAGCATGGGGGCTTGGGGTCCGAGTGCTTGCAGTCTCTTCAGGGAGATTGCAACATGTATGATCGACGCTTCTCGTGGAAGTTGTGACATAGTAGACGGTTGTAGTTCAGCTTGTTGGTCGCTAGATGGCGCTGATTTCATGTAATATCGAAGTAGTAGAGCTCACTGTTGCTAGATGTCGCCTGGGTACATGTGGTATCGCCACAGATGTTATCTCTGCCTACTCCAGTGGGTAAGAAGCGTGTCTTTATGTACTTATGTATGTATGTGAAAAGTGAATTCATTAAAAAACGGAGACTAGCGAGGACGAGCGGTGCTAAACAACAGAGATGAGGAGTAAATAGCGAAGACCAATGACTTCTATGTGTAGAAAGCTGTTTACAAGGCGAGAATGAATTTTAAATTTCGAATGTAGAACCCAGGAGCTTAATAAAAGTGAGTCAATGAATTTTGACACCTATCTGTATCGGTATAGCGCGTCTTTTTTTGTCTGTATGTATGACAAGAACCAAAAGTGACGTATTGTTGTAGCTCTTGCTGGTCAAGTACCTTTTTTTTTTCGTGCGGAAGTCCCTGCCTACTAAGTGGTCTTAAATCATCTTAAATTGATAGCACATCTTTTGTTGTTTGCAACCAGTCTAGTACATAGAAGTCATTGGTTAACATGAGCGGAGCTGTGTTGCAAAGATGAAAGGAGCTGCGTAGCGGAGATGAGAGGTAATTCGTGATGTCCGGGGTCTAGCGGAATGAATGTGAGTAACATTTTGTTTAATGGTGTCTGTCAGTTCTTTTGTTCCTTATTCATACTATTATAAACTCCAGATTAAGCAGTTTCAGCGTACGACATACGACGACCTCTGTGGCGTAGCGGTAGTGGGTCCGAATGCTTTAGTCAGAGGTCGCGGGTTCGATCCCTGCTCAGTGCAAGTATTTGTATTCATGAATAAATGTCTATTTTCATTGGTCTGGGTTTATCCGCATTATTCTCAGACCACAAGCTAGTTAGGCTATGCTTACATAGGGTCTAGACAGCGTAATATAATTATACAGCAGAAGTAAAATAAATTGTAGGCATTATAATACATACACAAGGCGTCAGTGAATATGAGCGGTTAAGGAGTCTGCCTTACGATTAAGACGTCCAGGGTTTTAATCCTAGCCATTACCGACGTGAACCCACTCCTAACACAAGCAATTTAGCGTAACTGGAGGGCTTAAAGCGAATAATAGTAGTTTTGGTTACTAGTACTGTTTAAAAAAAACTTATAAGTAATCACGCTTCTTTCTTACTGCGGTAGGCAGAGATCTTTCCACTTGATACGCCTTTCACTTCTACTTTCCCTGATTGGGCCCGGAAGATGACTCAATGTGTTATGTTATACTTGGATAGCGTTTATACCTTTAACGTACCTTTTTTTTGTGCGGAAATCCCCTCGGATACCCCCCTACCGGGCAGCGGAGGAGGTTATGTCGGGCTGGAACCGAATAAACCGCACGCCGTCTCTAGTCTTCAGACGCCGGGGTGTAAGGTGGGGTGTATAAGGTGTAATTGCCGCAATCATGCTGCCGAGCGACAGGACTCCCACCCCGATTGCCGCCTCGGCACTTCCAACGCCGGGCACTCAAACGTTGGCTCCTTCCTGATCCGATGCAGGTGGTCCCCGAAGCTCCCCTTACCGGAGATTACCTGCGTCAATCGGTACGAGAGGCTTCCGTGTCGCCTCTCTAGCCAATCCTCCATGATGGGCCTTAACGCCGCTATTGCGGCCTGCCCTACCTTTAACGTACCTACATACTTTGTATTTCGTGTATATATTATGTTTCACAGAACACGAAGTGTACCCATAACAAGCTACATAATAATCTTAAGCGAAAGAAAGTGAGCATCATCAGCGAGTCGACATTAACGACCAAGAAACTTGAAGACGAGGATGAACTCCTGGCTAAATGCTGGACGATGAAGTTACGGAAACTATCCCCGGATCAAAGACTTTACACTGAAAAAATCATTAACGATACTCTGTTTGAGGCAGAGTTGGGAACTTTAACACGATACGGGGTTTCTTTCAATTCTACTCCAGAAATTTGGGCTCAATATTCTAATGAATCACATTCTCCCGTGTCACCGAAGTCATAATAAGAACCTTTTACATTTCATATAGACTGACAGACTCAAACATTTACAAATAGTATGGTCAGTAACTATGCTATATATCGTCACGCTATTATAAGTGTGCTAGGAGCAGTAGAGCAAAATCGATCTTATCTATTATTGATAAAAACTTTATTATTGCTAGGCAGATCATCACGAAATTTTGTGCAGTTTCACACAGCTCGGACATATCACGCTATCCAGCTAAAAGGTTACGAGCAGTAAAATACAAAATCTCGAAATTCTATGAGTTATCTACGAGAAAAAATTTAGTTGATTAGAGATTCATAACCCTTTGATAAATTATTATCATCACACTATTATATTACAGAACCGGCAAAATTGTATTCGATGTCACATAAAACCTCGATTTTTGAGCGAGGTCGTATCGGTATCTGTGACTCAGTGGATCTGCGGGCCGGTGCGTTCGAATGCAACCAAAATACAGATTACTTTTTACGGCTTTTAAAGCGTTAAAATAATAAATGATTCCGTATTAATTTTATTCTCATTTTTTTATTTCCAAAGAACAACTATGAGAAACACCAGTGAAGCACCAATTCCACCTCCTCTGGTGTCGAGCTGCCCAGCCAACCACACCACACCATTGGGTGTTTTTTATAGATATTCTTGTCTCGCAGCCCCGAATATTCACCGTTCCTATCCGTTGTGTGACACTGTGCAATAATACGCAGTGGTGGGATTTTCTGTCTCCCCAGGCAATAACCGAGAAAATCTGTTGGAAGTAACAACCCCCAAAGAACGGCAGAGAGGCAATGGCGCTACCATTACCCAGGCCGCATCACGTTTATTTTCTCTATGTTAGCGTTTCAGAACTTGGTCTTCTGTTTTAAAGTTTTCATTTATTTTACGAAACTAGCTTTTAAAAAAAAAAGAATATTAGTAACCGAAATAATACCGACGCTTCCAACTTTATATCCAGCTTCGCAGAGGATTCTGATGAAATCCTATTTACTTAATACCCTTAACAAATGAACTTTAATAAATGCTGATCCACGTGTTTACTATGCTATGTTTAGGCTAAGGGCTTTCATCCATCAAATATTGAATTTCCAAAAATCCTTTTTTTGCGCTTGCCTAGGCCGTAGAAAGGCCTAATTTCGTAGTCGATAGTCCAGCTACGCGTTGATGAGTCAGTGCCCGAAAACAGTTTTCTCCCTCATAATTAATCATTGAGGATATAACAATGAAACAACTTTTTTCCGTGCGGAAATCTCCACAGGTACCCTAGAGTTATGTCGGACTCGAACCGACTAAAACCACTCACCGTCTCGGGACTTCAGATGCCGGATGCCGGAGTGTAAGGTGGCTCCGTAAGGCATTTCGCTCGCACCCCGGCTGATCAAGGGCCATCTCCGGTTTCAAAATAAATTAGGGTATCAAAGTAAAAAGCTTTGAAAGTTGATTTAAAAAACATATACTACTTATATGTTTTAATGTAATTTGTAATGAGGAATGATACATTAAAGCGTTTACGGAGCTTACAGCAAACAGACCATGGAACCTATTAATTCTTTTCGGTTTATGATTTGCAAATAGGTACCGCCTGCTATCAAACTTGTTTAAATCTTACGCATCTCTCGGTGGCTCTACAATCTGGTCACAGGATTTTCCTATTCGAAACCAGGATGATACAGACAATGTTACAAACTGTCGCCGTTCAGTGAGCCTGTGCTCTGACTATGGATGAAAAAACCGAAATTTATGCACTTACGAATTAAATAAACTAGAAGAATAATTTGAATCGCTCACTATGTAAAGTCAGTGCCTCTGACTAGTCACTACCATTTCTTATCCGATCTGTCGCGATACCAGATGTACCCAGCGCCATCAAGCAACAGCAAAGCAAACTACTTCGATACCATATGTACAGTCAACGACAAAAGTGAATTAACACTTAAATATGTACAAACTTTTTTACAATGTAATACCGCCATACATGAACCTAATAATGAAAATATATGTAGTTTTGTAGCGGTCAAGCTGTAGGGACATCGTTTCCTGCAAAGGATGTGGCCAGAGCCATTAAACAAATATCTAGTGGCAAGTCACCGGGTCGCGACGGACTCAGTGTTGAACAGCTCCATCATGCGGGTCCACATATCTGTAGAGTGTTAGCTCTGTTCTACTCGCTGCGCGTGGGTCATTCCTACTTACCTGAAGATTATATGAGAACGGTCGGTGGTAGTGCCTGTAGTGAAAAATAAAACTGGCAATCTAGCAGATAAAAGTAACTACAGGCCTATTTCGCTTGCTACCATTGTTGCTAAAGTGTTTGACGGTGTGCTTAAGCACAGTTGAACAATTACGAGACACTTCGCGATAATCAGTTTGGGTTCCGCCCTCGACTGTCTACTGAAAGCGCATTTCTGTGTCTTAAGCATACTGTTAAATACTACACAGATCGCAAGGCGCCCTATATGCGTGCTTCCTTGACTTATCCAGGTCCTTTGATCTGGAGTCCTATGATGTTCTGTGGCGATATGTTTACGTCCCAATACCGAAGAGAAGCTCCTAGGACTAAAGTGATTGGATTTGATTTTGTTTTATTTCTATTATCTGATGGTATGTGATCTCATCTGATTTTTTTTGATTTTATTGAATTTTATTTGATTTAGGCTTTATTCCATTCAATTTCGTTTAATGTTATCATGATTTTTTAATGAATTTAATTGTGATTTTAATGTAATTTATTTTTAACGAACTACGAACAAGATTGGCAGAAAACATTATATCCAAGTTGTAACTTGTACCTACTAATATCTACTAACATAGACGTAAGAAAAATTGTTACTAACCCTAATGATATGAGTCCTCGATACTCGAAATAAAGTTTATTATTATTATTATTTACCCCAGAGGACAAAGTTAATATATTTCATGTTTTGTTTATTATTGTATGAAAGGTTTAAAGCCTAGGGTGATTAAAAAATTAGAATTTGTTAAGCCACTTTTGTCGTTAAGCTGAACTACTATTTCCCTACGTCAAAATCACAGCGAGATCACTTTGCCTGGTCGGAGGATCCTCAATTTGTTTTGGAGGAAGGACCATCACATCTCGTTCCTTCACAGATATATATCCTAACCTATACCTGCCATTTAAAAAAAATATTTTATTGTTAAAAAGAAATTATACAATTTTGGATATAATCCGTTGACCCTACACTATATAGACACTAAGACCCAAATACCTAGGTAAAACATAACATGGCTGGGTGTGTAATACACCTCTGCCTACCCCTTCGGGGATACATGCGTGAAGTTATAATATGTTATGTTAGGTAAAATTGGTCAAATAATTTCTTCACATTTATATTGTAAGGTATATAGCACTAAAGAGAAACGTCCCTGTGTATGAGAAAGCGTCTGTCGAAAAGTGCAAACAGATTTACGCCACGGTAGCTATAGAGTAAATTATCAAAGATAACGTCAAAAGATGTTATTAGGGTGGGTGGGATAGTAAAATAAACAAAGAAGGATTTTATTGAATTATTTGTCTAAAAAGCATCTACTATTATATTTTTCACGTAGCATGAGTACGGTGACATTTGACTAATTCCATTTCATGCATGATTCATTTCGAAACAATTTACCTAACGCGGAATACAGGAAACAACACTTAATACGAAGATAAAAAGAAAACTGTTTTATTTTGCATTTTTAACTTAAAACTATTTTTATTTCTCCGTAATTATTTAAACTTTAAATATAAACATTCCAAATACATAATTCTTGATGCGTGAATCGGAACAGGTTGAGTTAGAGATTGACATAGTAAAATCGTTATAATCGATAAATTGTCGAATAAAGTATCATAAATCGTTAGTTGTATTTTTAACTAAAATACGATTATAAAATATAATTATGTAATAATAAACTTTAAACAAAGCATTTTTGTCTTTGTGGAGCTTTATTATAATATAGCAACACTGCTTAAGCATGAGCTGGCAGCCATCTTGTTATATCAACTCAGTACGAGTGCGTCTGCCTTGTATGCGGTCTGTTTTCTTTGTTTTGAGCTTGCGTGGTGTTTTTGTTACTTGTTTTTGTTATTGACTATCGTTGTGCTTTGTTGTTTTCGTTACCGTTTTTTGTTATTGACTTTTGTTTTGTTGTTTTTTTTGGCAAAATGCCAAAAAGAACGAAAAAGACTGTGCTTGGTAGTCAAGCCCGTGAATTTGTAGTTCGATTGCGGGATTACTTTGAGCGGGAACGTGAGAATGGCGGAACGCTATTGCCTGTGTCCAACGTTTTGGATCGAGTGGCAGATGCGTTAGACATTGGGCGGAACACGGTTTCTCGAATCACTCGAAAAAAATATGGTGCTCACGATACAGAAGAAAATAAGTTGTCCACCCCTAATAAAAAGCGAACCAAAAAGGCATCTGTAACAGATGTAGACAGTTTTGCGGCCGATGCTATACGGAGCCACATTTATAACTATTACCAGAATAAAGAATTACCGACGCTTCTAAAGCTGGTCAAGTCTTTAAAAGATGCTGATTTGTTTACTGGAAGTCCTACATCCTTGTGGCGCGTATTGAAGGTCATTGGTTTCCAATTCAAAAAAGTAAACAAAAGAAAAATTGTCATGGAGAGGGGCGATATAGCACTTCGCGGGTTACCTTTTTGAAAAAGGCTAAAGCGATTACCGATTGGAGCAATGTCGTCTTCCTGGATGAAACTTGGCTGAATGCCAATCATACGGTCGGTAAAATGTGGACTGACGATACACCTCATGCCTCGACCAAAGTGCCAGAAGGAAAAGGGGAGAGATTGATTAATTGTCACGCAGGCACATCGAAAGGATTTGTAGAAAATGGGCTACTTGCTTTTAAATCGAAAAAGACGGGAGAATATCACGAAGATATGAATGCGGAAGTATTCACGGAGTGGTTTCAAAATATGCTTAGCAATTTAGAAGAACCCAGCACAATTAATATGGACAATGCCCCATATCACTCCGTGCAATTGAACAAACCGCCGACTTCTTCCAATAAGAAGAGCGAGTTGATCGAGTGGCTCCAAGCCAATAATGTGGAAGCCGATGAGACGAAATTAAAGGTGGAGCTAGTGAAGCTCGTAAAAATGCACAAGCCCCAAACGACATACAAATTAGATATGATGGCAAACGAATATGGTCACGAAGTCCTGAGGCTTCCACCGTACCACTGTCAGTACAATGCCATTGAATTAATTTGGGCCCAAATCAAAGGTAACTTGTTTAACCATAGTCTATTTACATACTTACTGACAAAAATATGATTATGTTTATTACTTGAATTCTATGACTCAATTTGTTTTTTATCTTGTTTCAGGATACGCTGCACGAAAAAATACAGCTCCGCCTTTTACAGCCACAAAAATGATGGGGTTATTGAAAGAGGGATGCAAAAATGTCACTGGCGATGACTGGAAGAAAGTAGTGGAGAAAACCAAAAATCTAATCTTACATGACTGGGAGCGAGACATTAGAATAGACTGCATAATTGATTCCCAAATAATTATTCACGTCGACGAGTCAGATGACGATGATGATGATGATGATGATGATGAAGATGATGAACATGTTTGATTTTTAATAAATAATTAAACAGGTTATCAATTTTGTTTTACGTTTTTTCTTCAAAATTATTAGTTAATAGAATCGATTTCTTCTTCATTAATAAATGATCTCGATAAGATATATAATCGATTTTATTTCATGCGATTTTATCTTGACTACATCTCTAGTAACTTCAAATCCCAAACGTCACCGTACCCATGCTACGTGAAAAATATTGTAATAAGTTTTAATATACCCCTGAACGACACTAGCGCTATGTTGGTAGGTTATCAAACTATGACACCTTTTTTTTTTCGTCTGGAAATCCCTTCGGATATCCCCGAAGCACCCCTTCCCGGAGATCACCTGCGTCAGTCGATACGAGAGGCTTCCGTGTCGCCTCTCTAGACAATCCTCCATGATGGGCCTTACCGCCGATATTGCGGCGTGCCCAAAACTATGACACCTATTTACAAAAATAAATATACATATTTGTTTGTTCATGAAATGAAATATAATTAATATAATTATATATTTTTTTATTGGGAATTATATTATTTGTTAGCAAACTTTATATTGATCATCAAATTGTAATTTTATCTTCGGTAAATAATCTATCTATCGCCATCTTTGAGTATTTAGCACATAAAGATCGCCACGAAATACTCAAAGCCACTGCCACCCATTCATAGATTATTATATATATACTAGAAACACCCATTGTTAAAAGTGCTAAATACCCAAACAAAGATTGCCATGAAATATTTTAATTGCTGAAAATTTTCATGTGGCAATACAATAACAGCTTACGACGGCCGCCATTATTGATATAGATAGAAAAGTAATCTCGTAGGTTGGAATATCGGCGTTAGTTGGTATAGAGATAATAAATTACCTATCTCTTGTAAATAAATTATTTATCACCATGGGAGTCGACGTACAAACTATCAAGCCCGGAGACGGTATGTCCTCATTAAATTATTAATTTTATACATAACTTATGTATTCATTAACACCTTCAGAGTAATGTATTTGGAATTTTGGTTCTTTTTATATCTATAAGTACATTGCATTTGTGTAAAATGACCTCAGATTCGATATTTATTTACGTTATCTGTCATCTCTGTCTACATCATAGGTGCCACATTATGTAAAGCTATGTATAAGTCTATTATAGGTCTAGACTGATAAAGCGACCGGGAACTGACGCCGCACCTTTAATTTCATGCGACGGATGATTTGTAAAAAGGATGACTTGTATTTTTCATTTTAGTTCAATAAATATGCGTATCCAAATATTTCAGTAATTATGAAGATATACAGTTATTTTACATTTATAATTGAATTCAACCTTAGAAACGCTATATAAATCCACGTGCCTGATTTTGCTTCCAAACGCGCCTCAGTCTTAGCTTTCAACTTTGTGGGCAATACCTACCTTATAAGTAAGCAATTTCAGTTTTGATTACACAGTGCCCACAACACATCTCACTCATTCAGTGTCTACACAGCCTATAACTATGGTAAGACTTATCATTGTGCTCCCTTAGCAGACCCCTATTGCACACACAGTATGGGTTAAATCCAGTTGACCAGAGTAGTAATCCCTATGACACTCAGATACAGGAGTGAATCCAGACCTCAAAAAAGGTTTGTGACAACAGCCACCCATCTTTTTATGTTAGGGTACAAATCTTGGCTGCATGCTTCACAACGGTGAATCCGCTCTTGCTCAGATAGGATTCAACTTGATGGGTAGAATACACAAAAGCTTCTAAATACTCACAACATTAAACATTTCACTTGTAGGTTATCTCCTGAACCTCCTTGTTTTGCTTTAAGCTCTGATATTTAGCAAAATACAGTTGTGGTTCTGCAATACCAGCAATAATATAGTTTGAGGTTGTCACTGTGCTGTTAACACAATGGTATGATGTTCTGACACTGGGTATAGAATATTAAAAAACATTAGACAGTTGTGATGTTCACCCTCATCATTGACTATCAAATTAGTAGTATCTTCAGCTATGATTTATAGTAGTAATGATCTTGTAAAAGAAATGACATGAAATGTCAGTACAAAGTGAAACACAAGAGCAGAGATAGTATTAGCATCTCATACCAGCTGTCTAAATTCAATAAGCAGTCACTCATTCTTCAGCCAGCTTTTTGAAGCTCATGTACAATTACTTGCCAAGATTGAACAAACAATAAGGCACTGAATTGCTTTTTTTCTGTGCCATAAATATTCTATTGGCATAAATCTGCAGTTTTAAGAGTTCTCCATAATGCTGCTGTCCTCTAACTAAAAAGCGGCTAAGTTAAAAAGCAAACTTTGAGCTAGAGCTGAAAAATGAGGACATATTTAAAGCCTATGCTAGTATTTTCTATAAATCTGCACTTACGTTGTCATTCCACAGCGAATGGACATATTTTTGAGTGTTTCTGATAATAAAGTTGCTACTGAAATATGTAAATATAAATAATAAATACTATATAGGTACCTTGTATAATACTGTGGCAGGATAGAAATCAGTGCTGATTGTACAATTCAAACTGTTAAAATTTCTTGATATGGTTCTATTACAGAATCTACCTACCCAAAGTCCGGCCAAACTGTGGTGGTCCACTACACGGGGACGCTGACCAATGGCAAGAAGTTTGATTCATCTCGTGACCGTAGCAAGCCCTTCAAGTTCCGGATTGGCAAGGGAGAGGTCATCAAAGGCTGGGATGAGGGTGTGGCTAAGGTACTAATATATCTGTAAAGTAATTGTAGGGTAAAGTTTCAACCATCATCATGAACTTAGTGTTGTTCCTAGTTTCATCTGAGACTTTTAGCCCAGGGTACAGTTAGTCTTTCTCCTTGTGTTTCGTCTTTTATGGGAGCAACCGCCATCCCAGGTTTTCCTCTCAGTGTTGCAAAAAGCAATCAAAACCACTAAGAGAATTTTTAACTCCAAAGTGCAAACTGAAAGCAACTGAGAAATCGCTATTAAGATGATGATGATTATCCTACTAATATTATAAACACGAAAGTAAGTCTAAATAAAATTTAGCACAGAGATAGATTATGGTCTGCAATAACACATAGGCTACTTACATTCTGGGAATAGGTTCCCGTAACTGGCAACAGCTATAATATTATAAATATCAAAATTTGTGAAGTTTATAGTATATGTTTGTTACTCCAATCACACATTTGGTACAGGGATAGATTAAACTTCAATACCACATAGACCTTTTATTTCCAGAGAATGTTCCAATGGGTTGCGGTAACAGGAACAGAATTCCACGCTGGTGAAGCCGCTTACAACAGCTAGTCTATTCTAATTCTGTATTGATATAAACTTATATTATCAGCTAGTTGTAGAAACAAATTGCAATGAATGAGGTTTAATGGTTAATTAAATTCAACTAATGATATGTTCAATGCAACTAATGACACGCAGCACTAGTATTCTACATTGCAAATTACTGTTTAAACACATGCTAATGTTACATTTGGTTACCGTTTGGCATTTTAATTTTAATATGTCTAGATCTAGAAGTATGCATCTAATTATTTTAAAATTCTATTTCAATAAAAACTATTTATTATAGCCATATAATGCAAGCCTTTAATTGTATGGAGTTTATGAAATTGTTGAAAAATTTGATCAGTGTTTGGAATAAAAAGACTACATTGTTCGTTCAACATTCTCTGAGCTTTTACCCATAACATTTCGGGTCTTTCAGTCGATACTTTCTGTGAAGCGATTATCATCAGACCACCATAACCCACTGACAGTTAGGCATCAACTACCTGTAATGATTGCCACAGATGTTCTTATGGCAAGTATATTGCATCCTTCAACAAGCTTACTTATTTCTCATTCTATCATTCCAGATGTCTGTGGGCGAACGCGCCAAGCTGACGTGCACCCCAGACTATGCATACGGTCAGCAGGGTCACCCAGGGGTCATCCCACCTAACTCTACCCTCATCTTTGATGTGGAACTACTGAAGCTTGAATAAAGCATACATCTATCAAGTAAACTTGCGAAGCATTTCTAAAGTTAAGCACAGTGACTGCAGCAGACTGCATTTTCTTTTCAATAAAGCAACTTGGGGGTTTTAATTGTTATTAACTATTCATTAGGGGTATGTGCACTATGTGTAAGTAATTAGTTAAACTAAATTCATTTCAGTGTTTTTTTTTTAACTTGTATGTGTAGTCAAATAAAAAAACAGTCAATATGGTTAAGCATTGTCTTTTTGATAGCATTCTTGCAACCTTAGCTCAGAGAACATTCCTTAAAAGCATTTTTCAAATAATAGATTTGTTCAATAGATGTTGTAGTCACATTTAGCAAGTTATTCTTAATGAAATCTTTATGTTGGGCGATTGTGGTTAAAAGAAAGTCAACTATGTCTATTAAGAATGTGCATTTGGATATTCAATGAAGCTACTTCCCAAAACTGTACATAATTTATGCACAATATGAAGTGTATGATCTATATTAACACTGGATGTTTGATAGGATAAGGTGGTTTCAATAATTTTCTTGTATTTATACCATATTCAGGATAGTCTGACATAGAATGTAAAAGTTACTTAACATGTCTAAACGCACAACATAGCATTGCAGTGGCAATGTGTAATGTGTGATTTGTTTACTTTCTATATCTAGCTGCCCTGAACACAGTATAAGAAAAATAAACTTATTGTCAGAAACTGTTTGATTTTATTGTACACTAGAGACCACTCCACACATGTGGAGGAGTGTGTGAACCTTCACACACTCCTCCACATGTGTGGAGTGGTAGATGGCCAAATCCGAAACTAAGGAGAATAGCGAAATTAAATCTTTCTTAAAATCCCATACCTATGTCATAATTCTCCAGAATTTGTTCCTTATTAGCGACACTACTAATGGTGTATTATAGTTTTTCTTTCTTTTTCAAAATCAACGTGTCCAATTCCTGGCTAGGAATATTGATTTTCAAAATCCAAAGATGCTGTTTGTTTTCATAAAAAATCGGGCCTTATGGTACTTTTCGCTATTCCTCATAGTTTTGGATTTGGCCATCCACACCCACTTAAGAATTCACCTGTATACAATTCACAGCAATTTAGGTTAACCAATATTGTATCAAAAAATAGTTTTTCGTGCCGCATATTATCTGCATATATACAAAACTCGCAAAGTTCACTAAGATAAATCTAATGCGATACGACACAATAAAATGGTTAGAAACTGCTACTATAGATTTTTGCACTGAATCCCAAGCAGACTTCACTTTCTACTTATTACCCACTGAGTAGAAGATGAAGATATAAAGATGCAGTTTGGTTGAACGCGCTAATCTTAATAAATAATAAATCGCTGTTCGAATTGAAAAAATATGTTTTTGTTGGATAGCCCATTCATCGAAGGTTATAGGGTTATCATGGCTACTACCCAGGAGAGCGGAACAGTAATCATAAATCGCTCATTGAATTCAATACAGCCAATTTTTGAAAATCGTTTTATTACAAAATTGGGCTTTTTAACTGCAATATTTTACGTTTTGCTGAAGACACCCGTCATTTTCGCTCATTTTGATGCAAAACTGATCAACTGCCGTTTTAGCATTGGACTGACTTACGCGCGAAGTTCAAACCAAAATCTTTCGATAACTGTACATTTTGCATTCTAACATGAAATAAAACTTAGCAAGTTATTTTTTATTACAGATTATTTACACAATGAATGTTGACTATGGCAACCTCCATTCAAGCATCAGAACAAAGTCAACCATTACCTGGTCACAACAACAATATACAAAATAACACCTACTCTAATACTCCAGCACTCAGTCAACCAGACACGACTCCTATTGATTTTTCACATACAAATTCCATACGAGACAGTCAACATGACCTTAACCTATCATTAAAATACGACCTGCATTTGAAAGAAAAACATTTAGCCAGAGCTGATAAGGAAAATAACAAGCAAAATATAAGTAATAATTTTGTGGTATGTGTGTATGATTTACAGGCTGTAATGCCCTGTCTGCAAGGTGAGGTTCTGCAGTTTTTACTATATTTCGAAATTAAATATGCCGAATTTCACTATTACTGGGCTGGGTGCAAATAATACGAACTGCTACGTTTGGCATGAAGGTGCAGGAGCTCGTGGTGTGAATGAAATAGGATCGTGTGTGCTCACGTATTTGAAGAATTTGAGAAAGCTTCTGATTATTTTGACGTAGTATTTTACAGCGACAACTGTTGCGGCCAACAGTAAAACAAATATAATGTTAGCGATGTACCAATACATCATAAATGAGTTGTCAAAGTTAAGGAGTGTTACTCATAAATTACTAATAAAAGGGCACACGCAAAATGAAGGAGATGCTGCTCACTCTCTAATTCAACGCAACATTTCAAATGCTTTAAAATCTTATCCTATTTATGTGCCCAAGCTTAGATTATTAATATGTCTAGATAGACAGTCAAAGCGTTGAAAGCGGCCAAAAAAATAGGGCCCAAAACGATTTTCCTGCTTTCAGTGTCAGACGCACTGTCAGTGGGCACGGACAATAATTAGTGATTTTGAAAATGACGGTTTGTATGGTAAAAGTGTGCAGAAATTATAAAGGACATACTAAATCAATAAAAAAAAATCCTATCATCGGTAAATACCATTATATCGTACCAATTTTAGCAAAATAAGCCATTAGCTTTTTTCTAAAATAATTTAATATTGTCGTCGCCATTTTATTCTTAACGGGTGTGTTGCTAGTTACTCAAGTCAAAACTCCCATAAAAAACGTGGCCTAGCGGGTATATTATACAATATAATGTGCAATATAATATGAGTATCGTATGAGGGGTATTTCGGCATGCTGAGTACGAATTTGATGTCATTTTTGCAAGACAAAATATGACCACCAAGTCGTAGTTATGAAATTTCAGAATGGACTTGGTATCATGTATTTTCGGTTATATTTTTTCAGAACACCAAGTAATCCAATACTAAGAAACCGATGGATACAGATAATACGAAAAAGTCGTAAAGAGGCATTCTGGCAACCGAAGAAAAACTCAGTTGTGGCTCTGACCATTTCAATAGAAAAGAGTAATATTTGGTCAATCAGCAGGGACGCCTAAGATTAAAGAAGAGAACGGTGCCTCGTAAAGCAAGTTTATAAAATAATGATAAAAAAATTATTCCACAAAAACGGATACAATTATTACCTATTGTAATTTTAGTTCCTTGGACGCTTTTACAGTCTCCTAATACATACCTACAGTTAAATGTAAAATTTGAGCGGGATTTTACGAAAAATATGCTTATAATATACTTTTATGTTGCCCGACGTTTCGCGTAATATCCTTATCATGCAATTTAATTTTCTAAAAGTTATTATTACAAATAAAGTTGGTAATTATTTGGCTTAACCTAAATAATTTAAAAGACAACACCAATTGTACTAATTTATCAAGCAATCAAGCTCATGCAGCAAGATAAAAATATATCAATAATTTTCTTTATTTTTGACATCATTAGTTTTATTTACTTTCACCATATTGATCACAGGATTCACAGGTCCCGCTCCGTGCAAATATTTGTAGGTATGTACGAATATTTGAATAGTATATTTGCATTGGTCTGGGCATTCATCTCAATCGGTTGATATAACTGCTTCAAAATTCAGTTGCACAAATAGACCCGAACATACATACATACAGCCAAGTTGAATAAAATTTGTAAGGTAAGTTGACGCATAACTTATCTTACAAATCACAAAAATAATCAAAAAAATAGTAGTCAAAAATACTTCAAGTACTAGCTTTCACTAGACCAGTCTATAATTAATATTACGATAATTCGACCAACGAAACATGTTAATGTTGTATCAATATTATTCATTAATACATAAAATATTCCCTATTTTTAAGGCAGTTTTAGCAACTGGTATCTATTTATACACGCACACTAAAAATGCAAACTGACATGACGCGAGTGTAAGACGAAGCTGTCACGCACACTATTATGGAAAATTCGTCCCATTGCTTTTTGTTCTTTTGCAGCGCGATACTCTATCTAGACATATTAATAATCTAAGTGCCCAAGCAATATATAACTCTTATTAAAACCGCAAAGAAGAAAGGAAGACCCTACGTTGTTCACGAACTTACACATGAAAGTTCTCTGGATTTAAAATGCCTGGCTATCGGCAATTACAAAAAAAAAAATTATCTTAGATGTTTAATTTGACTGAATAATAGTCACTCAATAATTCTTCTTAGTCGTGCACTCTTGACAGAGTGGTCGTGGTTATGATAGGGAGTCCTGATGAACGGCTGCTCGTGCAATGCGCCGCCATCGCTCTCTGTTGGTTGCGTTGTGGGAGCAGTCGGTCATGGTGGATTGTGTTAGGGAGGTGATGAGGTCCGACCTCTAGTTGGAGAGCGACCACGGGACCTTTTGCCCTCCATTCTGCCCTGTACCACGAGACGCTCCATCGAGTCTTCATTCCGTGTCAGGCGCCCAAAGAACTTGAGTATTCGTATTTGCCCAGTCGACGATAATCCCTCCTTTATGTGAAGTTCTTTGAGGATGGAGACATTAGTCCTATGCGCGGTCCACGGAATCCTAAGGAGACGCCTCCAGCATCGTCGCACTCAATAATAGTTGAACTCAATTTAACAATAAGCAAAGATTTTGTAGTTTAAATTTTTAATACAGTGATTTAATTACTTGTATTTATTTACTTACGTTTTAACCTAGTAATAAGATTAAAGTTTTTAATACATTTTTAACAAAATGTTCTAATAAACCATTTATTTTTATAAAATTGTGTTTATTTTTTGACATAATTTTCATGATATTGATTCACATGTTGAATGCAAAAAGGACTTTTGTGCATTTTTATGATAATGAGTAGTAGTTATTACAAAGTTCATAATGTACAAAGATAGGGCTTATAAAACGCATCTAATGGTATATTAATATCTTTTATTTAACAAACAAAAACATAAAATATTTCAAAAAAAAACACTTTTAAAAATTTGTTTATCTGTCTTGTAAAATTTATAAATTTCGATTTGTGTCCCTTTTGTATTCAAGGAGCGAAATGTTAACAAATTGGCCCGATTTCCATATATTATTGCAGAACTAATAAATTACGGGCATATTTGGGATAAATGGGGGCCACGGAGACGAAGTATGCCACAGGGTACAGCTAGTACTTACATATTAAGTTACTTTTAAGGACTACTGTGCTTAATGTAATAAAGTTGCCCCGCAAGCGCTTCCGTCAGCAGCCTTTCCCCATGATAAATTTATTTGGGATTTATAAGTTGTTGGCAAAAATAAAAATCATAATATATTCATTAATTTATTTTTATTCACTTTTTGTTACTAGATATTTTCTTGACATAAGTATAATATACTTATACATTTAAACTAAATTGCAAAAACTTAGAATATCACTCTTAGATTCAACTTAAAATAATCTCTTACAAAAATTAACTGAAAATGCAATTTTACAAAGCTCTGAAGAGAAAAACAGATAGCTATTTATTAAGTAATATTTTTGCGAAGACTTCACTTTATTCTTACAACCTAGATTCATTTGTATACAGCGAGACTTGATCTAATTCTGACAGTTGTGCTCGAAGCAACAAATGTATATCGTTTATATTACTATCTTGGGTCACACTTTCATATATATCGGTACCTATCACCTTCGGCTCAATTACCCAATTGTATGTAGTTCTTATCTTGCAGCAGAACTTTGAAAAGTCTTGGTTACGATGATTTAAGACAGATGTAATACTTGCGAATCATGGGTGTGAATACACTTCTGCCTACCCCTGCGGGGATACAGGCGTGAAGTTAGAAATCAGACTATGGACGATGATTGAGTATGCTGATTGATGACTAGTTCATAAACCTTGACCTACAATAAATTTTAAAGTAATTTAAAAATCTAACATATTGTACCTAAGTGATTATCTCGGTGTATTTAATTGATTCTCACCAGATAGCGATGGTAAATAGTTATTTTACGAAACGATTAACTTCTAAGCCATCAGCTTCTGCAAACAAAATAATGCGTCAATTTCGTTAATCTCAAGTAAAATATGTATAGTAAATGTTTATCAAATTAATAATGGCGGAGATGCCAATGATAATTTCTGCAAATAATATTTTATGCGGATTCCAGGTTACTTGAACGAATTAATATAACATCATTGAGCGACCCAAGAAGCTTGGCTTGTTCTCACTAGTTCGATCGTCTAGTGAAACTAGTCTAGTCTAGTGATCGAAACTAGTGAGATTTTTTTTCTCGTTAGTTTTCTCGAACAAATGAGAAAAAAAGTCTCAGTAGTTCGACGGTCGAACAAACAAGAAGACGGCAATAAGCGTGAAGCTTGAATGTCCAGTATCGTTATTTTGTGAAACATGGTGCAATATTGTTAAACATAACAGTTTTCTTTCAACAGGATAATAAAGTGGCCAAACAGTCTCGTATGCAGATTCGTACAATTATTTATTTAAATTTCACTATAGATGTTAACCTTCTCATTTTTGGTAATATAGCACTTTTCCGGTCTCTTAACATTAAAGGTAATACAATAGTTAGCACAGGTGTACACGATAAGAAAATAATAATAAAATTCAGACGTGTTACATACAAAATTGAATGGACAATATCTTACAATTCAACAGTAAAATTATGTTTGTTGAAATGTAACGAGCTCCTAAAAATTATCGTTAAAATGTAAGGAACTATATTTGATAAAAATAATTATAAAAATTATTACTTATTTCTAATTTTTTATTACATATCTTAATAATAATTTTACGTTTTGTCACAGTGAGACATTTTTAAATTCATAGTTACGGAAAATAAGTGTGAGTTATTTTATTATACCCATTATTGAAATATACATAGTCCCATATGCAAAATGTTATTTATAAGTACAAAAATATGTCATTTTTGCAACAAGTGTGAAGCATCTTATCATTGGCACCCGTCCAATTGTTGGGCGTTTAAAGGGAACTTAGGTAGCAAACAAGCACACGGCCCACCTGATGGGAAGCGGATACCGCGGCCTATGGACGTGTGCAACACCAGGGGCGTCACACTCGCGCTGACCAGTTTATCGTCACTATCGATTATGTATCGGAAAATATGATATTACTTTAAAAAAAAATGTATTTTGAATAATTCCATGTATAATGAAATCTGATTATGACGGCATTTTTCTAAATAAATATGTTTTATACCGTCCGCTACCTCATAGGTGTGGTGCACAAATGCGAGCGCCTGTTTCGTGCAAACATACTTGGTGGGAATTTCATGCAATGAATACAGAGTAGCAAGAAGAATGGGCGCCCGCATGCGTGAAACGCATGAGGCAGCGGACGGCCTTATGGTTCGTCGGATATACGAGCTATCTCTTCTTATAGATACAATTTTGATATGGCATAACGCGACAATGACAAGTGTTTAAAATACGCCAAAACATTTACCACGATGACCATATTATACATCGTTAATACATTTGAATTTGATGCAATTTCATCTAGATTAGGGCACAGATGTCCATGATTTATTCCTTAGAGGCTTAGTCTTTAAACCTAATGGTTTGAAAATAAAATAAAATGACAACAAAAACCCTTTTCTAGTACTTCTTAGGAAAGTTTCCTTTAATTCCTAACAGTCGAGATAGAAAACATTTACCTACTATCTTGGATCTATCGAAGATGACGCCTTGTGCATTTTTGGATTTTTTATTGCAGTTCTCAATCAATACATGAATTTCAAATACAGGAATCACTACCGTAGGGTACTGTTATATGTGGATATGTATACATTAGATACAAAAATTGTGGAATTATGTTGTATTTATAATAATTAGACACGACATCGTCACTACAGAGAAAATCTCTGAAATCTACAATACATACCTAATTAATTTTAAGTATGAAGCTATCATTCCGCTTAACAAGATAGTTTTATACAAAAATAAATAAAATTTGGATGATAAATACACGGTTTTATGAGGAACCATCCGTAGCATTTTTCGCACGTTTTTCAATGACTTTAATTCTTTCACTAATAATGTAAGAGACAGAATAATATACAAAAAAAAAGATGCAACCTAATCGAGAACTTAAACCTTTTTGCAGAATCAACAAAATACATAATAATCAAATAGCCACCACGAATATTGCCCATAAATTTACTTTTTCTCTTGCTAGCTATTTAGCATTTATTTAGTGTTCAAAACATCAACTCATGGCTAGCAAATCCGATATCTTAAAAGTTACGGTATCGCCACATAATTTGATTGATACATTTTAAATACAAAAAATGCTATAATATAAAAATAAAATGTAATATTTGATATTAGATTGGCCATTCACATTACTACTAGAATTACTATTACAGGAATATATAACATGTTTTGTCAAGTTTTCGATATTTCCGGCAACAATGTGTAAGAAACGATTCAGGACGATAGTAGAACGCTACGGTCTGCCAATGAACACCGTGATCAAGGAGCTGATAACAGTGGCAAAATATCGGAATATCGACAAAACACAAACAAGGTGATATTTAGTTTTAGTAGACTTATAAATAATATGAAGGCAGTACAAGGAGAGTGGATTCACAGTTTTGAACTAAAAGGGTAGTAAGTAATATGTTTAATTTGTCCATATAACAAATAAGTGTTATAAAACTAGCTGCAATGGCAGGTAGTACTGATATATCGAAAGAGAAATTGACGTGATAATACTATATCAATAATATATATTATATATTTACATTATATGAAACTAAAAATATTAATAAATAGGATAATATTGCAATAATTATGAAACTCCAGAGAAGCAAATAAATTAATTTATGTCATCAAATAATGGTAATGTTATTGGCAATTTGTTTCCTCACTGCTTAACTCACTTTTATTTCATATTTGGAAATATTGCTACCACAGCGCCATCTTAGACCGTCCGCTGCCTCATGCATATGCACGCTTGCGGGCGCCTCTGTCGTGCAAATAATATTGTGCTAATTTTATGCGAATAATTTCGTGCAAAATATACGATTCGCACGAAGTAATACGCAGTGCGGGCGCCCCCATAAGGTAGCGAACGCTGTTATCAAATTTTCCAACACATTTCATGTGCAGAGTACGTCCTCTTTACCAGTACCCTATCTATGCAGTAATACTTCAACCTAGTTTTAAAAATCAAAGTAACAATAACAAATCCAAGACTTGATCTACTCTGCAATGATATGCATATCCAATTGAACATATTTTAATTAAGATCAATAATGTAGTATTTTAATTTAACTATGCTTCGAATTTGACTGCAGATCACAGTTCTTTTCAAAGCTTGTTAAGACAGTGAATACTTCATACTCAACATAAAACTGGTCTGAATTATAATACCATACAAAATATGTACTTTAAGTAAATATAACATTTCAATATTATCTTTTTCAAAATCATATCAACACTTATTACACACAAATTTGTGACGACAACTCGATATATACTAATAACGTACCCCAAATGTCTTAAAATGTCCATCAAATCACAGTTGCCCATCATGGGACTAATTCACCAACTATAACTTGCATACTTCATAATTAACTGAAAGTCTATGAATTCGGTAAAGGTTTCAGAGGGCCTAAACTTAATAGTCCATCGGCTCCCAATGCCTGCAAACTATTTGCGAAACCATTTTGTGCATTATGTACTGAGATTACGGGAATTCCAAAACATCCATTGGCTTGCTCTCTGTTAGCAAGCGGTATAAAACTATATATTCCTAAACTACTCAAACGTTTTAAATTATCTTCTTGTGATAAGTCCACAACTGGCAATCCTAATTCTCTGTTTGGTCCACTGACATTGTGGAAAACTCTCTTATGGTGCTGTAGCTGGAGGGATTTGGGATATGATGCTGGGCATTCGTCACACTTAAATGCAGGCACCTTGCTCTGTGGATGGGCTGCTGACATGTGGACTGATAGTGAGTTCTGATTCATGAACATCTTCTTACATATTCTACAAGCCAGCATACCACCACCGACTTTTGCTTCAGGTATTGAGAAGTTGCTAGTTTTTGAAGTGTGTTTAATGCTGACTCCTGCGCCTAGGTTAGGAATATGAGGGACAGGTCTTTCTGGAGTCGGCGATCTGCTCTTCTGTTTTTGTTTGATACTGATCCCTCGGGATGCTAATACATTTGCCATTGCGTTTGCTTCCTTATTCACAGTTTTCTTAGTAATCGATATTTGGCTGCCGAAGTTTAGCTTGTCTTTCGCCCCTTGAACACTATGAATCATAGGTAAACCATCCCTTTGTTTCTGCATTGCCATTACCTGACAATCCTCGTTATCGTGCTTTCCCGGAAGCAACATATCCGGTCGTCTTTTCTGACCAGGTGGTCCCCCAGCCATTCCCGCGGGTCTTTTCATCGGCATGCGCATTGTTGGCTTCTGGCCTCGAACCTGACCTTGGACCTGAATTCCTGGCCTTATAGAAGGTCGTGGTCCTCTTGGAGTAGCCATACGTGGTCTCGTCCCCGTTATATTCGCTCCTGGCGCCATTCTAATTTGATTTGGCGATGACATTTGTCCACCTAAACCCTGTCCTGAGGCCACTCCTGGTCCACCCATTTCAGATCCGGAGACTTGACCCGGCGGCAACATTTGTCCAATAGTTTGTCCAACAGGGAAAGTTTGAACGTTCTGTATTTTGATCCCACTTGAAGGCGGTTTCATAGTTCCACCGGGACTTGACGCTGGTGCAAATGGTGCACCAGGTGGACCCATTTGTGAATTCATACCGGCCTGGGCCATAGGCGCCTGTCCATAGACGGCTTGTTGCATTCCTTGAAGTGGGGAAGCGGAAGAGTATGGAGACGATGATGGCGGAAATGGACTCTGTGGCATAGGTCCAGGATATCCGCCCTTAGGCATACCCGGCTGAAACTGCCCATAGCCGTGTTGTCCTCCAACGTAACTTTGTCCAGGGTACTGTCCGGGCATTGTTTGCCCAGGCGCACCATACATGTTACTACCTGCTTGTGAATAATCTGGCTGCATATTTTGCCCAGACGCATAGGAGTTATATGATTGTGGGGGCATCATCATCCCTCCACCACCAGGATAAGCTTGAATGTTGATCATGACATTTTGCTGATGAGTAAACCCAGGCCCGCTTCCGATAGTAGACAGCTTCCCAACTTGGTCAGCCAGTTGCTTTACTGGCAATAAAGACGATAGAATATTTGAAGTCGGATTATAAGGCATAAGGGTGGAGGACACAGGAGCAATAGCTAAAGAATTAGAATGTCCTGTCATTCTTCTATGATCTTCAAGCAGGGAAATATCAGTAAATCTAGTATTACACACATCGCACGTGTGTTGCGGGCCTAATGTGTCCAAAGATATGTATTCGCTCGCATCCGAAATTGAAAGGTTTTCTTTTTTTGTTGCACTTGAAAGTAAACTTTCAAAAATATCATCTGTACTTTTTTCCAGCATATCCAATGGTGGTTTAGAATCAGGTGCGTTCCAATTGAAATTATGTTGTTTTTCTGTGGAAGGCGCAGTCAATCGCGTGGATAGCATACTTGAGGAACTAAAACTAGGTTGAGAGCTAGAGTAAGAAGGCGTAGTTGGATAAGATATAGGAGTGGTTTCAGTTTTAGGAATAATAGGTTTGATATCCGGTGCTGGTGTTGCAGATACCACACAACAATCATCGTCTTCGTCATTGGAGTCACCATTAATTTCTATGATGGTCATACCCTCGTCTTCCTTTTTAGTGACAGGTAGAAGTGGAGCAGTTGTATTCGACGCTGATGGCGTGCTTTGACTGGAGTGAGCTTGTTGTAAAGGTAATGCCGCTGGTACTGGTAATGCAGTAGAGGAAGGAAGTGATGGTGCTGCTTCAGGCTCTGTTTTAACTCTGGCTAGAATTGGTGTAGATATAGTGTCAACTGGCGGTGGCGATGCTCTTTCAGATTTGATCTGATTAGAGAATATAGGAACATTAGATGATTGTGTTTCGATGGCTTCTACTTCTTGCTTCACGACAACGTTACTTGTGTCTTGTGATTCCCGCCTTTCGGGTATAGCAGCCAGTCTGTTTGGAATTTCTTGTATTTGTGGCGTTTCTTTTATTTGAGGATTTTCAGTTTGTGGCATTTCTTTTGCAGCAATAGGAAGATTCGCACCTCTTTTTGGTGTCTGCTTTACAACAGGCCTACCAGGTGGTCTGGGTTGTTGAATTTCTTTTATTGTTATTTTTGGGGGCCCCGACTGAGTCTTTACAGGTTCTTTCTGTGCAATAGACATACCCTGCAAGTTTTTAAGTGGACTCGGTTTAACAGTTGACTTGGCTGAATCATCACTTTCAGATGTTTTTCGGTTGTTATTAGCACTTTGCTGATTTTCACCGTCAGATTCATTGTCGCCCCCTGACGCTTCTTGTTCACCCGATTTATCCAGGTCTTCATCAAAGTCTTCATCTTTTTCTTCATTTGCACTACCTTCATCTTCTTCATCAGATGCATTAAAATCTTTTAAACCATTGATCACCTTAAATGAGTTGGTATTATTTCCATCCGATTTTAATTTAAGCTTGATACCTCCTAATTTTCCTAACTTTTGCATTACGTCAACATTTGAAGTATGTTCTGGCTCTGGTTCCTTCTTTATCGGGGTATTATTTTTCTTGATTGTGAAACCAAGTCCACTAAGTTTGTTTAACGCCAAATCAGAGCTTTTATTATCTGAGTCACTCGCCTTTTTCAGGGAGATGCCGGTGTTCTTGAGTATTTGGGATATATCTATTTTCTGAGGAGTTTTGGGGGCCGAAGGAGGAGGCGGTGGAGTATCCTCCTCTTCGTCGGACCAGTTCTCATCTCCAGAAGGAGGAGCATCCTCATCGTCGGACGGCAGCTTGTCGAGCACCACTGAGGGCAGCGAAACGTGGTGAAGTAAATGATTTTCTTGTTCCTCCCAATCACGGAAGTCTTCGTCGCAAGTGTAGCAACGATACTCTTGTTTTGGTTTCTTTATCAGGGCACCTGAAGATTGAAGCCTCGCTAGAATGTTTGCAACATTATTGTCAGCAGGTTTCTTATCTTCTTCTTCTTCTTCTTGAACGTTGGACTCTACTGAACCCTGGGCTTCATCATCTGTAAAAAAAAAACAAAAATGAAAATTATTTCATGTCTCAGTGATTCGCGATGGAATTATTTTGTAGTGAAATGATTGGTGGTGGAGTGGTCTAGATTTTCATAGTTAAGTTATTCCGTGGTGCGGTAAATCGTGATGGAGTGATTTCGTGATGCAATTATTCAGATTCCATAAATATCGTGATTGTTGAATTATTGAATTCTATTATTTCACGTAACTTGGGTAAAAACCATGTTTAAAAAATTTTTTAATGTCAAATGTCATGTTGACAACATTGACGCGATGAAAATAACACTGAAACATAGACACTAGTGAACTAACAGCCACAGTAACTACCCGCACGTGTCAAATTATCAAATAAGAAAGAAAAATATTTATTTACACTCTAATAGAGTACAGATAGATACAATTTATAATATTTCGTATAGAGAGAGTGTCAAAGGGGCAACAACTCAGCATAATATTGGGTTGCACCCAAAGCCTATGTTCAGTTGCAACCTATGAGTGTCATAAGCTTAAAATGGCAACAAGTAATAAGGTGCATTGAATTGCAAAACGCAAAACCCAACGAATGGTGTTGAATTGGACGTTTGGAACACAAGTTTCATCTGGACCACGGCCAAACAGCCCGGAAGCAGTACATTCTACATGCAAAGCCCAACGTTATGTAACATAATTAAAAATCATTTATTAATAATAAACAATAAATTGTATATATATAAATGAATAAAATTGGACACATTGTATATATAAAATTGAACACACTATAAATGAATTAATTAAATAATGAAATTGACAGTAATTGAATTAATCAAATGAATCGAGAAAGCAAAATTTTGGATATTTAGTTGCGTTTTAACCTGTTTTTCCCAAAATAATGACAGGGCTAATTCGTAATCACCAACCCCGAAAACCTAGAAAACGATACTCATATTGATTTTATTGAAAATGTTGAGTACGCCTCTTGTCTCGGTAAATGGACAATATATTCGTAATCACCAAAACCCGAAACCGATACGAAACGAAAACGAAAATTTTTAATTAAGCTTCTCTGCCCGTTTGGCTTTCTCGGTTCACTTGCATTCCCAAATGTATACAATGACTGGACTATCAACCAAACTAGACTAACAGCTACAGCTACTACCCGTTCGTGTCAAATGTCATGCTGCTAACATCGACGAGATGCCAACCACTACGCCAACTACACTGCACATAACAAACCGTACGTGTCAAATGTTGGCATTATTGACGAGATACCAATCATACTGAACATACAATTTGTAATTTAATTTAAACAGTAACTATTGCAAATTGTCGAATAGTCATCGTGTTGCGTGTAAACTTCAATTAGCTGGTAACTAATGAGGCCCGTAAAAAGTATTTTAGCGGGATAAACAGTAAAAGTTTTGCGTGATTCAAGCATACAATTGCTAGTGTTACATACAATTTTTTTTAAACGTCTGCCAACGGTTTACTCATTTTGTTTGCAATATTTTACTGTTTTGTTTTACTAGCGCACAGAATATATAATAAGTACTAGGGCCCCATCAAGATCTTCGGGGCCCAAGCTAACAACGCCTTCTAGCCGATAACCTGCTGTTTGACAGGCGATGTTTTGGCGAAAGCATTCCTCTCAGGATTGGGAGGGAGTGCAGATGGTAGTCCATAATAGTGGACAGGTCCAGGTAGCTTAGTTGGCAGAGTCCCCACAGAACTATAAAGAAAATAGAAGTTTTATCGCTTGCGTTTTGTACCAGATACGATGTCACCACTTGCTTGAATTTTTTTTTTAAAGATTATTATTAACCGTAATTACTAATATTCCCCCTAACCCCTCCAGCTAAGCTAAATTGCTTGTGTTAGGAGAGGGCTCACGTCGGTAGTGTAATGGCCAGGATTCAAACCCGGGACCTCTCGATCGTAAGGTCGACTCCTTAACCACTAAGCTACCGACGCATAAATTTGCTTTTTTATTTACTGTATTTTATACTAGCTTTTGCCCGCGGCTCCGCCCGCGTAGATGTCGGTTTTCGCGACAAAACATAGCCTATATCCTTTCCCAAGGTCTAATCTACCCCTGTACCAAATTTCAGCAAAATCGGTTCAGTGGTTTAGGCGTGAAAGCGTAACAGACAGACAGACAGAGTTACTTCCACATTTATAATATTAGCACAGAATAAATAATAGTACAAGTACAGAAGACCCTCTGTTTTGATGTTCACGAATGCCGCCTTTTTACGTGCCTATTAATTATTATCAGCAACGGACCGCACGCCAGCCGCGCCGTCATTGAGTTCTATTGCCCGGCGCGAAGGTCGACATTACTCTGCAAGGTGCGGAGTAATGTCGAAGATAGGGTTGTCATTTTTTTAAACTTCGTCGGTGGCAAACGAGCGTACGGTCCGCCTGATCGTAAGCGGATACGGCAGCTTTGCACTATTATCTATTCTGTGGAGCAAGCATCGACTATGTCAGAATAAGGTACAACTATGCTTATTGCTTGGCAACTCTCGTTGCAGGACATAACGACACCCGTCACTTTTTCACAGTGCACAAAAAGAGATAGGTACCTGTTTTTTTTATTTTTATATGTGCGGAAATCCCTTCGGATACCCCCCCACCGGCCAGCGGGGGCGGTTATGTCGGGCTTGAACCGACTAAAACCGCACGCCGTCTCGGGTCTACAGACGCCGGGGTGTAAGGTTACCCATAGAGCATATCCCTCGCACCCCGACTGACCCGGTGCCATTCGCAGTTTATAGTCTAGGAGCTAGCTACCAAATTCATTAAAAAAGAAAAAAAACAATATATTTACTTACTGATTACTTTTTATTGGTTTACGTAAGTAAATACTAAGGGTAATGCGGGCGTGACCTGTATTTATTGCTTACTTAACTACACATGCCTGACTTTAATATACATTTTTTTTTACCATCTTTAAATTGCCGGTTGTTAAATTTAATTGTTGCATATATGCGAAACCTACAAAACAATTTTAATAAATATTCCACTGGGAAACATGCACATGGCGATTGTGGAGGTATATTTCTAAAAAGTTCTATAAGTTTGCTGCCTGGATTACTTTGAACACAATTTTCAAAATTTTCTATGAAAGTGGTTTCTAAATTTTGTACATAACACAACATAACATAACTTCACGCCTGTATCCCCGAACGGTTAGGCAGAGGTGTATTACACACCCACGATTCGCCAGTTATGTTTTAAGGTCCCAATGTAATAGGGGGCGAGCCTATTGCCATCTACCAGGCACATTATTAAGCGAGCGATAATTAACATTTATTAATGCACACATAACTACGAACAGTGTGTGTGCCCCGGGCACACACCTCTGTGTGCCCGGGGCGACTGGGGATCGAACTCGAGATCTCGTCTCAGCAGTCCGTTACGTACGCCACTGGGCTATCGCCGCATTTTGTACATACTCTATAAAATCTTTAGGTGGAATTTTTAAGCTGCCATAAAAACTAGATTGATTGTTGAATGCTTTGTATCTAGTAAATAGATTAGTCTCGTCTAAGTCTGCAACTGATCTTGAAATTTCATCTATTAAATCATTTGAAATTTCATCTATTAAAAACGTGCAATCCGAATTTTGGTCATTGTTTCTGCAACCCGCAGCAATGCAATATTTCGTTGCCCTTATTTTATACATCGTATACAATTTGCGCTTGCGACGTTGGTATGCGGGAGACACGCGGGCGACTGGCGCGGCCCACGGCGGAGCAACCACTGAATAAGCAGCCCCGGGGTTGCCGCCGGCATGTACTTATAATTTCTCGGATCGGCGGAGTGACCCCCCCTGGCATTACAGGAAACCAACCTAACATAAGTGATTTTCCTTTGCTGACTGAGGAGGATTTAACCATTTTTGCACTTGGTACATACCAAGTGAAGCTAGCCCGCAGCTATTATGCGGAGCATGTGCGACAAGGTCTCTATAATATAGAAACGTATAGGGATCCCGATGTTACAGGCCTAGGCAGGTACGGCATCACAGTAACAAATGTTTGGCTGCTAAGATGTCGAATACAATCTAGACATACTAGCTCAAAAATATATTATTCGTACATTATAGTAGATAGAGAGAAAAGCGGCAGAGAAGCCATAGAAAACTACTATTGCAGTTGTCTAAGCGGTAAGCGCACTCTTGGTTGCTGTGCCCACATTATGTGTGTAGTGTGGTATTTAGGGTGGGCGAGAAACCAAGAGGAAGAGATCCGTTTACCAGCTCATTTTTTAAACGATGTTATTGTAGACGACAATTGAATCCCATCATTTTCTTTTTTTAAAGGAATACTAGCATTATATACGAGCATTGTATATGTGTCTGTCAATAAATCGATGTATTTAATAACCAATAAACCTTTAGGTTTATTTAATCCATCATTATCTTATACTTAGATATGCATTACGTTTTATCATTTACGTACTTTCGGTTTAATTAATTCGATTTTTTTAGATGATCAACGCTTTATAACTTTTTATCCAAACAAGTTGCCGAAATAATTTTTTGCAGTCTTAATATAGGTATACATAATTGTCGACTAAAAATATATATAGGACAGATGTGGCCGCCGATGGGACAAGCGCCATACATTTTTGCCCAATGTCCTTTTCTTAACTTTGATTAATTATATTTACTCTTTGGATTGGAATGCTTGCACTTTGGAACTCATAGTCACTCTCCTACTTTTTCACTTGATTTGACTTATCTTGTCTTTTACGGGAGCGACTGACGTATGATCCCCCAAGCTCGGGAAAGCTCACGCCAGGGCGTCGTCGTCCTCATAGCGATTGCCCAGTGGCGTCCAAAGTTTAAAACAATAAGCGGAAGTTTGCTTATTGTTTTGATTGGTATGTCGGTCAATTTTTTTTATATCTATACTTTTTTCCTTATTCTAATATTATACAGAAATAGGCCTTTTACTCATGACTGATTTTTTTCACTGCTCATCATGTTTTAGCTATAGCGTGACGATTTATAGTCTGAACCATGCCCAAGTTCCACCGAACTTTTAAATTTCATGAAGATCTGCGTTGTAATGATGTTAAGATGAATAAGAACTTCTATCGAATTTACGCTGCTTACACTTACCTATAAAAGCGTGATGATATATAGCGAACCTTATGACTAGACCGTTGGAGAATGATCATGCAAAATTTCAGCTGACTCTGTTCTGTGGTTTTCACGTGATGCTCGAACATAGATCCTAACGGACTCCATCTGTTTAGATAGACAAATAGAGTAGCAGACAAACAGACCAAAAATCTAGAAAACATATTTATTGCATCAGTATTGTTCCTAGAACACATAGCAGTTACTTTTTTGAAAAATATTAAATGTGTAATGTTTTTCTCGTTACGATTTTGTTGTCTAACTAGGCAAAGTATATAATTATGAATTAAAAAAAGAGAGCACAAATTTTAATGGGAAAAACTTTTTAATATATATTAGCTATGTACCAATTTCAGTTCAAATTTTAAAATCCATTCACAGTTACAGAATTTCGAAGCTTTCGCTTTTTTTTATGTCTGGGGATTCCATTAATATTTTTTTTATAAAAGCGCTATTTCTTTATACAACGCAATTCCTTTCATTATTTCCACCGCTAAGGCTAAGCCATTTTGAATTATTTAAATTGGCACTTATTATTAATTAAAAGCCAAATTCTTGGGGAATACTCGAATATTTAATACAAGAAAGTACGTAACGAATTGAGATTGAGTTTTTAAAAAGAATAGTAAAATAGTAAAATTATTTGACCGTCGTTGCCGCGTTGTTATTAAAAAAATGAATTAACAATAGCAAGGCATGAGGTCACATCTTATTGTTTCATACAAGTTTTCATATAAGTTACTGCTTTTGACGTTTAATAAAAAGAAACTGATTTAACTTGAAAGTCAAGTACCCTGTTTGACAATGATTAAATATGGGTTAAAAAAAACTGAAGCTTCTTCAGGAATTATTGTAATCTGCCTTCTTCGCAATATTTGTTTCCGTAGTCACATAGGATTTTTTGACTGCCCTTTCTTATTGCTTTCAATCTCCCTCCTATGATTGTCTGTAAGAAGTTGCATTGAACCCTGAACGATATGACTGCCATTTGTACTACATATTTTTTCAAAGAATTTTAAATACCAAAATGACTGATATTTCCCCTAATCCCTTCAGCTTAGTTAAATTGCTTGTAGTGTTAGGATTGGGTTAACGTCACTAATGTTATGACCAGGGTTCGAAACCCGGGACCTCTCGATCGTAACGCTGACTCCTTAACCACTAAGCTACTATAATTCCTTGGTGTACAATAAAGAATGTTACAGACCACTGAAGAATAGCAGTATCGAATTCTCTTATTACAGTGTAAGGCAAAATTACGTAATCTCAAGAGGATCGTTTTCAGAGTAGAGCAGGGGTTTGATGAATAGTGTCAGTGGAGAAAGTGAGGGTGGACATAGTACGCCCGCATTTCCACCACATCGATCGTTGTAAGTACTTGTAAGCCGAGATACGGAAGTATCCAACGAGCTACGAGAAAATACTCCTCGAGTTTACAGAAAATAAAGGTCTTGGAATCAGTGTAGTTGTGTTAGGTTTGCAATAATTCCTGCAGAGCTGAAAATTGGTGGCGGTCTAGAGTACCAACATGCTAAAGAATGAACGCTAATACTATTTCTAAAATTTAGCCTAAGTTACACCTTATAACATCAGCTATTTGCAAATGAAAATCTCATCAAAAAGGGTCCAGCCACTTCGAACATTAGCCGGAACAAACAGACAGAAAGACAGACAAAATATATATACTTTTTTGTTATGAGCTTCGTACATACACTCTTACGGCTTTATGAGAAGCTGCTATTTTAACATTACAAACAGACCATTCAATTTCGTTTTTTCCCACTTGTTCTACGGAACAGTTCTATGGTAGAACAAAAGGGACTATTTTTTCTCACTAGTTCTACGATATTAGATGGAACAAAAGAGTAGAACTAGTGGGAGTCTCTATTCCCACTTGTTCTACCAGTTCTATCGGGTAGAACTCATGGGAGATTTTGTTCTCAATAGTACTACAATGTTAGGGCTTGTTCTCACTAGTTGGATTCATTAGTTCGATCGTCGAACTATTGAGATTTTTTTTTCTCATCAGTTCGACGGTCGAACCACCACGACCATTCAATTTGGTTTTTTCCCACTTGTTCTACGGAACAGTTCTATGGTAGAACAAAAGGGACTATTTTTTCTCACTAGTTTTACGATATTAGATGCAACAAAAGAGTAGAACTAGTGGGAGTCTCTATTCCCACTTGTTCTACCAGTTCCATCGGGTAGAACTCACTCATCGTTTGTTCTCACTAGTTCGATTCATTTGTTCGATCGTCGAACTAGTGAGATTTCTTTTTCTCATTAGTTCGACCGTCGAACTAATGAGAAAAAAAATCTCAATAGTTCGACGACCGAACTAATGAATCGAACTAGTGAGAACAAGCCCTAACATTGTAGTACTATTGAGAACAAAATCTCCCATGAGTTCTACCCGATGGAACTGGTAGAACAAGCGGGAATAGAGACTCCCACTAGTTCTACTCTTTTGTTCCATCTAATATCGTAGAACTAGTGACAAAAAATAGTCCCTTTTGTTCTACCGTAGAACTGGGCCTGTAGAAAAAGTCACATTCTACTAGAGGAATCGCTTCGAAGCGAACCTTCAAATGTTCAATATGTATGGGAGTGACATTATTTGTTACACGTGACATGTCGACAAATGTTGTCTCTCCCATACATTTCGGTCTTTTGAAGGTTCGCTTCGTTGCGATTCCACTAGTAGAATGTGACTTTGTCTACAGGCCCTGTTCAGTAGAACACGTGGGAACAAACATTAAATGTTATGTATTTGTATAGATGGTGTACTGAAACTGAAGTTCGCTATCAAAAAACAGCTCCGTGCGAATTTGTGCAATTTAAAAGGTCTATTTAGACCGTACTACGAGGGTGCGCTTTTAAGTCCGCGGAATAGCGGGGAAGTACGTTTTGGTCTAACGTGTTCAGTGACTAATCATCAGCATATATACTGAGTATTATCATGAAGTAATGCAATCGGGTTAAAATTTTAGATCTTCCACGCAGATGCAAAAATCCTTAGTAAGCAAGGAAAGTGTTCAAAACATACTGGAACAGATTCCATCTGTTTACGGGAACTCTAGTCCAGAAAAAACCATGGTATACAACCTCTTTAAGCAAGGCAGGGAATCAATTAAAGACGATCCCCGACCTGGGCGGTCCGTTGAGATAACCACTTCAGATGTCATAGAAAAATTCGAAAAATTAATTATCCGGCGCGTTTGAAGAAAAAACAACTCGCAGAAATGGTTGGAGTGTCTGAAATAATTATTCTTTAGGTCATCCATGATCATCTCGGCATGACAAGTTCAGTGCAAGATGGGTGCCTAGAATGCTCAGCCACCACAAAAAAGCAGCGCGTCGAGTGATCACGTGCATTTTTTGAAATAGTGCAATGAAGACAAAGATAATTTTGTGGAGCCAATTGTTACAGCAAGATTCCATGCAGTTGCACAAAAAGGATACACCTGCACCACCGCCTAAGTAATTCAAGGTGTTGCAATCGGGATGTTTGCTGGATGAGAGGTGACAACGGTAGACATCTAGCGGGGATAACTAATCGATTGATAGTTGATCGGTTATCGACCGGCGAAGGCGGAAGATCAAATTGAATTGAGAAAAAAATCATAATTGAAGGAATTGAATCGAATCGCGATTTTTTATTTTTTTATTTTTAATAATTAAAAATAAAAAAATGAAAAAATCGCGATGGAAAAATAGGGGTGGATCGTAGAGGATTGAAAATTCAGGGTTGTATGTATTTTCTAATGCTGTATCATAAAAATTAACATTAAAAAAATTAAGCTAAAAATTAAAAAAATGGGGGTGGACTACCCTTAACATTTAGAGGGATGAAAAATAGATGTCCGATTCTCAGACTTACCCAATATGCACAAGAAATTTTATGAGAATCGGTCAAGCCGTTTCGGAGGAGTTTAACTACAAACACCACGACACGAGAATTTATATATTAGATGATTTAATACGGTTATGCGATTACAATGTTATGCTTGTAACGGGCTACCGAAGTAATAAAAAATAAATAAATTATATAACAATATGATTTTATATAAGAGAGTCATCTAGTGGCCGGCGATGCGAAATTCATAATTCGATTGAACGGGAAGAGGATTGAATTAGTTGAGTAATTCCGACATAGGTGGCGGTAAATTATATGAAATTATCGGTCGCCAGAAAATAGAAATAATTACGGAAAACTAATTAAAAATAGTGTCTAATATGGTAAATTATAGTTGTGAATATATGTATATGTGTATATAAATGTATTTATATACAAATATTAATCGTTGTGGGAAAATAATATTTATAATTGTATCGATTATAGTGAAATTTGATTATCAATATAATGTTACATGGCATCTATTTGGTTTAGGATAGTCGTTTAGGTATTATTTATCTAGAGAAAATTTAATACAAAGTTTAATCAATAATATCTAAGTAAAACGAAACATTTAAATAATATCACAAATAATTATGTGGATTTATGTAAATAATACATTCTAATGATGAGATAGTATTATTTGAAACGCAAAAATGCCGGAAGATAAATTTCGTATTTTGGAAAGAAATGTGAATTATTTAGTTTACATATGAATTTGGACAGGAATAATGCAATTAAAAAAGTTATCAGGATTAATCAAGGGGTGAGGACAAAATCTTGAGGAATTAGAATGTCATAGAGGTTAATAATAATTATAATTGGATGGGTAATTGGTTAAGGCGGGTTAAAAGAAAGGAGACTACAACGCCTCCGGGTGGGAGAATTAGGAATTAATTAGGCTTTGGCGGACTAAAGGGTTTAATAAGATATATACAGAATTACTTGGGTATGTCGTTCGTAATTATTGAAATCCCTTGTTGAAAGGATTAGAGAAAAGATTTCAATACTTAAAATTATGCGTGGCCATTGCAAAAAGTAGAAATTCGTGTTATTTGGGGGATTTGAATTGTGCGGTTGGCACTACGGGGCTGCTGCTGATTGGTTGGGGACATGGGACAGGAGCGCGGATGGCGGGGGGATAAATACGGAAGGCGCGCAAAACATTTTCACTTTTTTAGGGATCTCGCCTGGGGTGGAGGTGACGTCGTATATGTCTGGTGAGACTGTATTTTAGAGCATTTAGTGGGACTTAGTTGTGATATTTGTATTGGGGTTCGCGCGTTTTCTTGTTTAAGGGGATGTTTTGATTTGGGAAGTAACAATTCGCGGAAATAGTGGTTAACATATAGTTATTTGAATTGGAGGGATCGCCATTTTGTAAAATTGAATTTGGTTCATTTTTGGTTGTATAATGGGTTTGTTGGGTGTAATATATTTGAATAATAATTAGTAAAAGGTAAATTACATTTTGGGGCGCGGTCGAAATAGGATAGGACCTTTACGAAAATGAAGACACCTTACATTACCCACCGTGGTAGGAATTACACAAAGTCAAGCTTGACGAGCTCCCAAACTCAGCTAGAAAATGAACACAATTCACTACACGTTTAAAGTAAAATACAATGGGTTTTGATAAATAAATACAGGGATTAGTTTATGTAGGTAGATAGGAAGGTACACACATTGTTTCGTGGAAATCTTAGGCGTCACAACGGACGTAGGAAAACTAGTCTATTTCAAAGTCTGCGTAATAATATTATTAATACCATATTTTATATCGATCTACCGTGCGGTTTTAGTCGGTTCAAAAAAGGGCCATATGAACTATCCGATGGTATGTAGGTAAGCTACTATTGCTGTAGGTCACGTAAGAATGGTGATACAGTGTGTAAACTGTCTTCTAGTGATTCTTTTAAGTTGAATGACCTGGCTGAATGACATGACATTACTATTACTATTACTAATACAACTGTCAGTTGAAACGTCATAGGGATCATCATTCGGCGTGCGGAGTATAGTGAGTTATTTGAATGAATAATACATGACAACAAGTAGGTGGAATAGGAATTAGGATAGCTGTAAGAGAGGAGTGAGTGAGTGGTAGGGCAGGAAAAGTGAAAGGATTGAGTGAATGAGTTGGTTTCGGAGTAGTAGGAATAGGGTACAAAAAAAACAAGGGACGGGCACACAGTTAAAGGAGGGGGGGGGGGTACATGCTTTAGCATATTCTAATAGTTGCTATGCTAAAAAAATGGCGTACAATTTATGCCGGTTGATTGTTTTGGAAATAGTGAAAGTATGCCATACTAAATTATGACATAACATTTTATGCGTTCCAATAGGGAACCGGATGGTGACAGTTTTTAAGGAAAAAGGTGTTTCTATAGCCGGAGTATACTACGCTTTTATTTAAGAATAGCTAAAAGACGCTATCAGAGAGAATTACCCAAAGGCTCTTGTACGATAATGCTCCTGTTCACAAGAGTGAAGTTACACTCTGGCTGTTTTGCACAAGGTGGGCTTCGATATCATTGACCACCCACCTTATAGCCCAGGCTTGGTTGCCAGCTACTATTTATTATCCCGTTTCAAGTTTGAAAAAAAAGAGATTAGAATAGAAATAAAATTTATTGAACACCAATCAGAGTATGCATACCTACTTGGAATACACCGTCAACATATGTACAAATGGCGGACTTATCGCTAAAAACAATTTACTTACAGGCAACCTTTGGATGGACATGAATTTGAACATTTATGGTTAGAGTAACTAAAACCAGTAGGTATGGTTAATAGAAAAGAAAAAAAAAGGAAAAGTAAAAAAAAAGCTTCGTGAAAAAAAACATCTATCGATGAAGAAGTGAAGTCTGCAGTTTTAGCGTATTTTGAGAATGATAATTTATTTTTTTAAGGTTTCACAAGTAATTCATAGATATATGAAATGTTCTAGGTGAAAATTTGAAAATTAACAAATTTTGTAACGATTATTATTGTGTTTGTGTATGTATTGGGCCATGCATTGAAGAGCAATCTGTTCAGTAGTTTTTGCGCCCATCGCGAACAAGACAAAATTTCCAAAAAAAAAATTTTGTTTTAAGAATCGTTCATTTAATATAACCCAAGTTTTTTTTAATATTCCCAATGTATAGTTACAACTAATTTACAATTTTATAATAGTATAGAATTATAGATACATACTCAATAGCAAGACCAGTAGATTTTTTATTTATTTATATAACTTTTTCATAACACCTACAGTTATAAAATAATAATAAATAAATGTAAAGAAAACTAAACTTAAACGATAGAAAAATATTTACCAGTAGATAACTTTAATTATCACATTTTTAGACTCCTCGCCGTCACATTTAATTATCAATTATAATCAACTAGCTGACCCGGCAATCTTCGTTCCGCCTTAGGATCAAGGTATGTTCGTTACCTTATCAGCTGAATTTATTGTCTCATATTTTTAATTATCGTAATTGTTAGTATAGGCACAGTAAAGCCGAAGGTAATCACAGCCTTAGAAAACCCAGGGTCAGTCGCGGTACGAGGGAATTGCCTGATTGGGCCATAATCATCGTCTCAGGTCTGTAATGCCGGCGTGACATTAAAAACCCGAGAAGACGTGCGGTTATAGTTGGTTCGAGTCGATAAATTAAAAAAATCTGATCTGAAATCCTCTGCTTTCAGAGGAGACAAGATGAGCGATGCTGTTAGTGGTGAGATGGCCCAGGGTCAGTCGAGGTGCGAGGGATATGCTCTATGGGTAACCTTACACCCCGGCGTCTGAAGACCCGAGACGGCGTGCGGTTTTAGTCGGTGCAAGCCCGACATAACCACCCCCGCTGGCCGGCGGGGGGGTATCCGAAGGGATTTCCGCACGATAAAAAAAAAAGGTATAGTTTCGTACTCGTACCATGACGTCGTTCAGTTTCCCGTTCCAAATGTCAACAAACGAACCAAACGCGAACGCGTTTTAGTTTAAGCATGTCATAGTACGGAACATAGCAAGTCAGTTTCCAAACTTGTATTTAATTGCTCATAAACTGAATTGTTTATAAGTCATCATGGTATGGCCCCTGTTATGTAGAAACGCTATAAGTAGACTTAATCTTAGTATCAAACTAGTGAACAAACCGTAAATGTAAAGGAGTCGCGCATAAGTATTGTTTTAACTTATTAGTTTGAATTTAATTTTTTAGCATTTCTACTTAGCGGACTAGTAAATAAACCGTACCATTAGTCTAGTCCAGGGTAGTGATATTCGATATACATCGATGCATCGAAAACATCGATGTTTGCAATGAAAAACATCGAATCCATCCGATGTTTTGAAAAGCTTTCAAAATACTCGATGCATCGATGTTTTAAAAAAAAACATCGAATTGGTGATAGACGAGTTAGGCCACGTAGTGATTATATCCTCTTTGGTTTGAGCTTAGTAAAAAAAACTTAAGTTTTACCACTAAAATATTACTTATTACTATTATGAAATCATCATTATTCCGAATTCTCTAATATGGACTCAGTGACAATAAAAAAAAACTACTTTTCTCATGTTGGCTGGCGAGCGAGTTTCTATGTTTATAAACATTTAATTACATTTGGTTTTGTGAAACCAAAATAAGATATTTGTTAGCAATACATTCGTCAACTTGCATTATATACATAGATTTTTTAACAAATCAATACATTATGATGACAGACTTAGCAAATATGTTGCGGGTTATTTAGTGCTTTTTTAAAATTTGATCTTTTGTAAGATATAATACAGATGTTTCTGACACATGGCTTTTACTTGTATTTTCTTTTACTTACTCATTATGAAAGGAGCTAAATCTATTATTTTAAGAAAGATTAAACTATAATAAAATAATGGATTTAGCTCTTTTCATAAACTTTTTGTAAAAAAAAATTACAATGTAAAGATGGCATCTTTGGAGATGGGTCACTTTCCACATTATTCGAGTTACTTCGGGCCACCAACCAGGTGGACACCGAAGTCTTAAAATCACGCAAAAAAAATCAAAATCTTACACCCACTTTTCATGACTTTTCTCGACGTTTCACATGATTCTAAGTCTAATTAAGCAAAAAAAAATTTTGTGTCGGTCTGTCTGTTGGTCTGGATGTCTGTTTACGCAATAACTCAAGAACCACTTATCCGATTTAAAAAAATCTTTCGCCAATTATCTTGTTTGGTTAACTGATTGGATTTTGGGGTTTGCACGTTCAAGCTTTCGGGTACCTACCATACAAATTGTCCCTAAAAAACTTTTACAAGTGAGTTTCTTTCGAGTTATCAGAGTAACGCGTATTTGACTTTGACATTTGAGTGACAATGACAATACGTATATTGTATATTTAGTTATTTACATAAAACAACCAGACTCTGAAAGAAACTGAAATATATAATCATTTTTATGTGTTTTTGACGTCGAAGACGTTTGATTTGATTTCATTTTCTTCATATTTATTGCTCAATATAATTATAAAGACGCGTCGAATAATATGCATAAAGCCTAAGGTCTGTAATTTTGAATAAAAATACTGCAACAAAAATATCTAAGTTTGGCCCGAAGTTTGACAATCACTGGGTGATTTCCGCCCCACTAGATTTTGTAATAAAAATTTTAGAAAAAGTACTCGATGTTAAAAAAACATCGATGTTTTCATCCGATACATCGAAAGACATCGATGTATAGTTGCGATGTATCGAATCAAAAAAAACATCGATGTTTTTTCAAAGTGGACACCCCTAGTCCAGGGGTCTCCAAACTACGGCCCGCGGGCCAAATGCGGCCCGCCAGTGTCATCAATCTGGCCCGCGACAACCAATGATTTATTGTCATCAATCTGGCCCGCGACAGCCAATGATTTATTGTTGTTACTATTGCTGTGATAAGTTGAAGAAGAAAACACAGAATGATAATTACTCAGTTTTATTTACTTGCAAGGTAAAACTTAACGACAGAAATGATGACACAGAAAACTTAACTTATGTATCTAAGTTTGAGCATATTAATAACTAACAAATAATTGAAATGAACCCCACTAATCACAGTAAAACAAAAACACTAATGAGATTTATGTAATTGTGATTTTCCACCGACAATAGTTTGTAGTTGTGGATCAATTTTACTTGTACTAATTATCAAAAGAGATTTAAGATTCTCATCGGTTAATTGAGATCTGTAAACATTCTTTGTGTACTTCATCTTGGAAAACGTTTTCTCACACAAGTAAGTAGTACCAAAAACAGAAAACAACCCACGAGCAAATTTATGCAAATTATCAAATTGTTCCAGTGGAAGACTCTTATAAAATTCCAGCAAAGATGAATTTTGATACTTGTTCTTAATCATATCACTGCACTGTAAATCAATAATTTCCATTTGGACTTCCGGAGCCAGGGTTTCAATGTCAGAATCAAAAGGATTTTGAAAAAGCTTAATTTCATTCGCAATGACATCAAAATCTGAGAAACGAGTATCAAAATTTATCTTCAAAGCACTCAAAGTTTCGATTGCAAAATCGACGGGAAATTCAGTATCTGTAGTGTGGCTGAATATTTCACATGTTTTAAAATGTGTCAAATTTTTTTTACGTAATTGCGATTGAAATAGTATTATTTTCTGCCTGAAGGATTTGATATTGGTGTATAAATCAGGGAGAAGCTGATTTTCTCCTTGCAACCTCAAATTCAGTTCGTTCATATGATTTGTCAAATCGACATAGAATGCTAACTTCCACATCCATTCACTATTTTCTAAATCGGCAAAAGGGCGCTGCTTCTCATTTAAAAAAATTTGGATCTCTTCTCGAAGTTCAAAAAAGCGCTTAAGGACTTTTCCGCAACTAAGCCAGCGTACGGCAGTATGATATGGTAAGTCATTTTCTCCAATCTCTTGAATAAACTTGCGGAATTGTCGGTGATTCAGCCCAGTGGATCTGATGAAGTTAACAACTGATGTGACTGGTTTTAGAACTTCAGACATATCCAAACATTTCCCGCACAAGGACTGTTGATGAATGATACAATGTAAGACTAATGGTTTTGAACCACCATCATTATCTACAGCCTTTGACACAAGTGCAACCACTCCTTTATTTTTACCACACATATTTTTGCCTCCATCAGTTGTTATAGATTTCAAATTTTTCCATCGAAGGTTCTTTTTAATAATGGCATTTTCAACTCCCTTAAAAATATCTGCCCCAGTTGTCGTACCGTGAATACTATCAATATAAGAAGTTCTTCATACACTTCATAGCTTTTATCTACTCCGCGAATAAAAATCAACACCTGAGCAGTATCTGACACATCCGTTGACTCATCCAATGCTAGAGAAAACCACTCAAGATGTCCATTTTTGTCAGACAGTTGAGATGATATATTTTCTGCGATGTCTTGCACCCTCCGAGCCACAGTGTTTGCTGACAAACTGATACTTTTAAATAAATTTACCTTTTCGGGGCATATTTCTTCGGCTACTGCAATCAAGCATTTTTTTATCATTTTTCCATCGGTGAATGGTTTGCCACGTTTTCCAATTTCAAGAGCCACACGAAAGCTGGCGCGAGTTGCAGACTCTTGTTCAGTATTCGCTTTGGTAAACAAACATTGCTGCGATTTGAGTCCGCGTTTCAAAGCTGAAAATTTTTCCGGCGCAAACTTCCTGTATACTTGGAGTAATTTTGAAGATGTTTCGATTCATAGTGTCGTTTAATGTTATATTCTTTGAGAACAGCTATGGTTTCATTACAAATTAAACATATCGCCTTATTACTGGACTCAATCACAAAATACTGAAAGTTCCATTTATCTTGGAACGTTCTGCATTCACTGTCGATTTTTCGCTTCTTTTCCATACTAACAAATCACACATAAAAACAATAAGTAAAATCAAAATACTTTTAAGCACGGGTGTTACTTTATTTCACAATAGAGATAGACAGTTTCGCTTCCTTCGCCTTTCCTACGCAGACTGACTCGCGGTAGCGCCGCTAGCCTTTTTATATGCAATTACTGCCATCTCGAAGTGATCGGAATACACTAGCCAGAACTAGAACTCACCGTGGTAAATTTGGTCAAGATGAAAAAACCGACCCAGTGCGAGTCGGACTCCCCCATGAAGGGTTCTGTAGCAGCAACTAACATAATGTTTTTGTTTAATTTTTATATTTGAGTTGATTGAATGAAAGGTAAATTGCGGTTTACGATTTATGACGTATTAAAAAAAACTACTTACTCTACTACTTAAGATCTCGTTCAAACCAGTTTTCGGTGGAAGTTTACATGGTAATGTACATCATATATTTTTTTAGGTTTATCATTCTCTTATTTTAGAAGTTACAGGGACACACAAACTTTACTACTTTGGAAGTGTCTCTCGCGCAAACTATTCAGTTTAGAAAAAAAAAACGATATTAGAAACCTCATTATCATTTTTGAAGACCTTGAAACTTTTGTTTCATCAAAACGGTATCTATGTATGATACCGTTTTGATGAAAAAAAAGTTTTGAGTTTCAGTTCGAAGTATGTATACCCACAAAATTTATTGTATTTTTTGGGAAAATCTTAATGCTGTTCACAGAATGCATCTAATTACCAAGTTTCAACAGCATATTCGGAATAAAGTGGCTGTGACATACGGACGGACAGACAGACATGACGAATCCATAAGGGTTCCGTTTTTGCCATTCGGCTTCGGAACCCTAAAGAGGCTCTCGGCGTATATAAGTAATTGTCGTAAAATTTTTTGCTTCGTGGAATATTTTTTTTATGTATAAATACTTAACTAGATCACGCCACAGGAGTTAATAAAATATTTATAATAAGTTTTGTACTTCGCTTGTGACCCCGCGCGTCTAAGAGAGATCTAAAAATGTCGCCAGGAGACCCTTTTTCAGCGTTTAATTAAAATTCTAAATATTGGAGATATGAGTTCCGGTAGCTGGGATTTTTTATTGCAAATTTCCTTCTCTATAAGAATATTTTTTATCATTTCAACTTTCGCGTCCATGATATACACTAATTTAACGGTAATTAACGCGATTATGTATAGGTATATACATACCTTTGGATTTTTTAAATATTTTAGACAATAAACCATACATAGTAAATGTATTGTAAAGTGTGGCTTCTCCGTGTCTCGGCGAGAAAATACCTACGTCTGACAGTAGCTTTTGTAATAAGTTCAGGCCAGATCTTGTTGTTCGAATTTCGCGAACATCTGGCCTTTTCAAGTGTTGCCATTGTTTTGCGATCTCATAATAATTTTATTATGTTAAAGTTTACCTCTGAAATAAAACTATTTTTAACGAATTTTATCGCATTACATATTTTTAAACTTAGATTACTGTTTTTCCAACAAAACTGAACTTATCAACATGTATTTGATTACGTTACGTCTCGTGTAACCTGTCCACTAACCCGGGACCAAATTTAGATTTCTCGACAATTGGAAGTTAGTATTACCTAAGTAATACTTAATAATAATAGTAAGATCTGCCTCAATCTACACATAATAAATATTTACCTACCCTCGAATCAGTCATAATGACGCGCTCTCGCTGTGACTTACGTCTGCACGCATAATAAAATTGCGCACAAGTAACTATTTATTTATATAATCATGATCCGTAATTATATAAACTAGACCCGGCAAACGTGCTTATGCCATTTAAATTATGAAAAATATCGAACACAGGTATAAAAATGCAGACGCGACAATTCATGTAAATGACTTCACATCAATGACAACAGTTACATTCATACAAAAATACTAAAATCACGAATAAAAATGGGGTGTGTTCGTAAAAAGATACCTATACTGCCTTCTACAGTGTACCTACTTCTTCCTACAGTCCCGGGTCCTTTAAGCGGGCGTGAAAACGCATCTGAAGAGGCTGTCAAGCTGAGGGCCACCATTGTAACATTATCGGTGTCTGTAAAAAAAAAACAAGAAAATCGGCCGAGCCCTTTCGAAGATGCGCAACCTAATTAAACCGCAAAATATATTAAACCTCATGTCACGGTGCTTCCGTGACATGAGGTTTAATATATTTTACATTGTCTGAATATTCCGTATTGATCCATCTCGCACCAAACGAAATTGTACGTTATTTTATAGTTCTATTTTTTTGCGCCGCGGCGCCGTCCCGAACTGAAACTTCTGCACGGCCAGTACATATAATTACTTATTCTGTGGTTTGGTTGGCAACCAAATCCGCAGCACTAGCAGAACATGCAACTAAATAATAACAGCAATAAATGGCAGCAGTTGCTACCTGTTGCATTCAAAAGAAGTGATACAACATTGATGATTATGTATACATCAAGGATATTGGTTAGTTACTGAATTGCTGCTAAGTTGCTTTTACTCTTTGCTTCAAAAGGCTTACATATTTTTTAACCTATGACGCTAAGATAGCGTGGTTCCCGGTTGCATCCAAGGCTTAAGCTTAAGCTTATTCTTTTTAATCCCTTTACTGCTAGTTACCTAAAACAACGTTTTGTGTTTCTCAATGACTCACATTCACGACCTCCGTCCTCCATGAGCGCAGGCCTGGGGGTGGCAGGTGAGGCCGCCTGTCACCCCAACAGAAGCAGGCCGGGACGGTGGGGCGACTAACGCCCCTCCCCCAAACCGGGGCAAGACGGGGACACCGTGGTTCTCAAACCCGAGGGGGCCATCTCGAAACCGGAGATGGCCCAGGGTCAGTCGGGGTGCGAGGGATATGCTCTATGGGCAACCTTACACCCCAGCGTCTGCAGACCCGAGACGGCGTGCGGTTTTAGTCGGTTCAAGCCCGACATAACCGCCCCCGCTGGCTGGCGGGGGGTATCCGAGGGGATTACCGCACGAAAAAAAAAAAAAAAAAGGTGCTTGAGGTCATCAGTATCATGGCAGTATCCAAGCATTTCACAAACTTCTATGATAAATCTTTTACTGTACAGGCGGTACGGCTGTGGAATGCACTGCCTTTATCCATCAGGCGCGCCCAATCTCTGGCCACCTTTAAAAAGATGGTTATGGATCACTACCTGGCTTCTTAGTTTCTAATTGTGTATCGTATATATCTTATGTATTTATGTATGTTTATGGATGTATATGTATATTCCCTATAAGTTGACATTGATATTTATTTTATATGAATGAACAATATTTTATTTATTTCTTTCATTTCATTAATTATCACTTCCATTTTCAATTCTATAGTAATAGTCATGAACGTTATAGGAGAATTAGATCCAAAAACGTTTTTATCAATTAAAACGTGTGTATTATTAAAAAATTATGGCCGGACCGTATTTTTCTCTTCGAACATTTTACGTGCTAGGGCGCCTGATGATGGCAATACCAAATTACTTATTCATTAAAAACAAACCGTTGCTGTACTTCTTAGAAATAAACAGGCGTAGAATCTTTTAGTCGATTCAACGCCTGTTTATTTGCTGGCTGGTATTCTGGGCGTCCATCCTACCAACATAAAAAAAGGTACTCGCAATCATTTATCACCACTCACGGTGACTAAACGTCTCCCAAACGTTTTATTTCACTGTAACCCACACTCGCATGCTTTCGGTTTTCACTTTGATTGATTGAATCGCTAAACTCAGTGATAATGTCACTCAAAATATTTTTGTGCAACTCGCACTAGGCACTCCGAACGTTTTATTCCACTGTAACCCACACTCGCAAGCTTTCGGTTTTCACTTTGATTGAACGACTCGTTAAACTCAGTGACAACGTCACTCATAATATTTTTGTGCAACTCGCACTAGGCACTCTGAACGTTTTATTTCACTGTAACCCACACTCGCATCATGCTTTCGGTTTTCACTTTGATTGAACGACTCGCTAAACTCAGTGACTATGTCACTCATAATATTTCTGTGCAACTCGCATTAGGCACTCAGAGCGAAACAACAGGTCACAACCGATGACTTATATGTATACTAGACAAGCAGTTCAGAACAAAAACAAAACAAGAAGCCGTGTACGGCGGGTGAACCCGCGAGCCCAGCTAGTACTAAATAATAGCATTGCACTAAATATTCTACTTCATAAAAAATAATAAGAAACTATCACTTATTTTGTTGTGTTATGCTAAGTAATGTTGTTTGCAGAATTTTTAAACATAAGAACTTAATTATCTATACATCAAGTAAACCGAATTCAAATTTTCAACACAAGGTTGCAGTTTGTTTGCCAAATATTAAAATGACTTTTATAAACAAATGTTTTATGAATAATATATTAAAATGAATGTTGTTAATACAAGGTACCTAATACAAATGAGCTATTGCATAATGACACTTCTTGTTCATATTAGATTATTAGATCCTTTTTATATTTGTAGATATCATATTACTACTGTGCATATTAACTTCTCAAAATAATATCTAGTATACTTTTGTTAAGAGTTGACAGAAGTTGAAATAAAGATTGTTTCTCCGACTAGTTACTTGGCCTTTTAAGTAAACTGAGTTCTCACATTCCTCTCAGACTGCGAAAGTGATCAGACGTGTGCACATTTCAGTATTTATTTTATAAAATTATTGTAATTTAATAAAATCCTATACAAAAATCTCAAAGTGCAGAAAGTGAAGTAGGCGCGCATATAACTCCAAGAAGTCAAAAAACGAAGAGTGTTGGTGCAAGAGAGACAGCAAGTGCTGAGGTGAAGGTATTCAATGAGCTACGCTACGCTTGCCACCCTCAATCATCCGTCATACTGTCATTACGTGTCAACTGCCATCTTTCATCAGTCATCTATCACCTGATCTGACATCTGCTGCCATCAAGATTGCCACAGAAAAAGATAATAAATATTGGAGTAAACTGAGAGAAACATTCGAATATTGGTGCTATTCTTCGCGCAAAGACATTAAATTGAATATACAAAATAGAAGGAATGAGTCGAATAGCGTCAGTACAAAGATAACTAGAGGCCATCACTTACAAAGTGTTAGGTTACACCGTAGCTAGCATTAGCTAGCATAGCGTTTAGCATTATGCTAAAACACACTCCCACCGTCTTCAAGATCAGCATCTCCAATTATGAATGCTGAGGCAAGTGTCAAAAAATACGGATGGTGCTTTGAATACTACTTAAAACCAAAGATCATGAACCCAACGAGAACCACGAAGAAAAGTCGAGTTCATGGAAAGGAAGAACAAATCATCGAGTCTGGAATATAGAAATATCCCTTCAACAAAGGATGAAACAAAGGACGAACTGTGCAAAATAAGGATGCAGTTAAAAATATAGGCAAGACTTTGGAATATTAAGAAAGATACTTTTTTGAAATCGTTCAAAGACTATAAGAAAAATAGTCGAAATAAACTTTTCACTTTATTACTAAAAAAGATCTGCCCCTTAAACCAATATTATATAAATAAATATCGGAGAACCTCAAAGTGAACCTTAAAATGAGATGAGTATTTTTCGCTGCTCGAAATTATGTTAAAAAAATGACTATGCTTTCTGGTGGACCACAAACAGTAACATTTATCTGCGAAAGGAAGAAGGACTGCCCAGCTATGTGAATTGCTTCCAAGATGGACCTCTTCAAACTAAAAACGCAAACATGGCTATTTTTATTATAAATTTTGACATTGTTTTGTTTAATTTTTAATATTATATTGCCAATTTTTATTTCTTTACTAGCTGACCCGGCAGACTTCGTACTGCCAATCTGCAATCGATAACAACTTCCATATTTATTCACCTTTTAAACCTTCTCTGGACCTCCACAAATAATTCAAGACCAAAATTAGCCAAATCGGTCCAGCCGTTCTCGAGTTTTAGCGAGACTAACAGCAATTCATTTTTATATATAAAGACTAGCTGACCCGGCAGACTTCGTACTGCCTCAATCGATAACAACTTCCATATTTATTCACCTTTTAAACCTTCTCTGGACCTCCACTAATAATTCAAGACCAATATTAGCCAAATCGGTCTAGCCGTTCTCGAGTTTTAGCAAGACTAACGAACAGCAATTCATTTTTATATATAAAAAAAGAAGATTATTCATTTTTGTTTTTTACACTCACTTTTTATATAGGTACGGAATTTATACAATTTGTTTTGAAAGATCAATTTCTACAAACAATCACTGTCACAGACTCACAACCAACAATTACATTAACAACATTATCATTTACCCAATGCAACGTCTAAATACTCACAACATATACGACAGTGTGGACAGTTTTGGGGGATATTGTTGCTCGCGTCCGTGGGAATTACCACCTCTCCTAGAACACCCTACACGTGTCCCCTGGGTGGTGCGAAATGAGCAACAACGCCGAGTCACAGGCGGCGGTCAAATAACCTGTCAAGGTCACAGCAGACCTAGGGAAGATAAATACCCCCTAAAATAGCTGCCTTGCTGCCCTGGGAAAGTAGCATGCGTATCTTCTCCCAACCCCCCCTCTTTATGAAAATGTCAGATAACAAGAGTAATAGTATGTCATGCGATCCGGCTAACCCCCGGCGCCCTCCGGTACCCGGGCCGGGGAGTGTGAAATTAGTTACCCTAGAAGTGGTTCCTTGGGCAGTAAGCCCCCCGAAACTGTACGAACTGTGGCAGAACTACCAACAGAGTCGGTTACACAAAATACACCAAGCCAGCAAGGCACCGCATGCCCCCATCTTGGCAGAGAGTACCAGGCATTAGAAACCCAAAACGGAGAAAAGTCAGTGAGTCTCCAGAGAATATCACCACCAGCAACATGTTCAGCCAATTATCAATTGACCCGATAGATGAGCCCACTTCAGCCAAGACACCGAAAGAAAAGAAACCTAGTAAGCCTCCGCCCATAATATTGTATGGTATTGAAGATGGGAATGAGCTTACTAAACTAGTGGAAACTGTTGCAGATAAAAGTTCATTCACATATCGCATCACAAATAGAAACCAACTGAGAATCAATACCCTAGATATTGAAGCCTACAAAAGGATCATTACCAAATTTCGTGAAAGTGGCCTGATCGGTCACACATTCAACAAAAAGGAAGAACGACACTGCCGCATCGTCATTCGAAATCTCCACCATACAACACCAAAAAATGAGATAAAGGATGAAATTGAAAAAACTGGAAACACTGTAGTTGGGGAAATTATCAACTCAAGATACGGACCAGAGAAAAAACCGACCACAACATTTTTTGTCAATCTGCTTCCTAGTCCGAACAATAAAGCGGCCAAAGAAATCAAGTACATCTACCATCAATCTGTTACCATAGAGGATCCCAAGAAGAAAAACTCAATCGTGCAATGCCAACGCTGTCAGCAGTACGGGCACACAAAGAATTATTGTATGCGACCTTTCCGCTGCGTGAAATGTGCACAGGCACATAAAACCTCCGAGTGTCCAAAGCGTGATACGAGGGTCAAACTGAAAGTTCTTAGAACTGGCCACTTATAAACAATATAATAAAAAAAAAATCTAAAATTTGAAAATAGAACTCTTTGCCAATATTACTGAGTATATATTTCATTCATTTATCATTTGTTTTACGATTTGGCGGCAAATTGAAAATTGTCTGTGTCACGTTAACATGAATTTAACACGAGAAAATTTTCGTGCAATGATTTTTTATGACTTTCGATGTCATTTAAGTCAACAAGAAAGTTATAATAGACTACGATTGGCCTTTCACGATGAAGCCCCATCTCGTGCGACTGTTTACAACTGGTTTAATGAGTTTAAACGTGGTCGCACTAATCTCACTAATGATTTACGTGAGGGACGGCCTTCTACGGCGACGACTGAAAATAACATCTGTGTTGTGCGGCGTATGATAGAGACTGACAAAAGAGTGACCTATCAGCAGATTTGGACAAGCTTAGGCATCGGTATGAGTCAAGTGCACAAAATCCTCCACGAACATTTAGCGGTCAGGAAGCTTTGCGCCCGGTGGATACCTCATAATTTGACTGAGGCTCAAAAACTCCATCGTGTGGATTGGTGCCGTAAAATGATTGAAAGATTTAACGGAGGTGACTCTAATGCTGTGTTCGACATACTAACAGGTGACGAAAGCTGGATTTACTGTTATGATCCTGAAACCAAAAGACAATCTGCTCAGTGGGTGTTTCCTTTCGAGGAGTTGCCAACTAAAGTGAAGAGAGATCGAAGTGCGGGAAAAAAAATGGTGGCCTCGTTCTTTGGAAGGATAGGTCATTTCGTAACAATTGTGTTAGAGGATCAAAAAACAGTTTCTGCAGAATGGTACACTACCAATTGTTTGCCACTTGTCTTGGAAAAAGTTCGAGAGAAACGACCTCGCAGTAGGATCCTCCTTCACCACGACAACGCTTCGTCGCACACCGCCAAGCGAACGATCGACTATTTGGCGACATCAAACGTTGAATTACTGGGTCACCCGCCGTATAGCCCCGACCTCGCGCCTTGTGATTTTTATTTATTTCCAAAAATTAAAGAAAAACTTAAAGGAAAGCGGTTTATGAATGCTGAAGAAGCGGTGGCTGCGTATCGCGATGCCATTGAAGAGACCCCTAAGGACGAGTGGGCAAAGTGCTTTTCCCAGTGGTTCCATCGCATGCAGCGGTGTATTGACGTGAATGGACAATATTTTGAAAAGATATAATAAAACTAATAACTGGCTAATGTAATCAGTTTTTGATTTTCTAAGAACTTTCAGTTTGACCCTCGTAGAAACACACCAGCTAAATGTGCACTATGCCTTGGCTCTCACCCGGCCAACTACAAAGGCTGTGAGGTGTACAAAGAAATACTTGCGAGGAAAAACAACAAACAAGTAAAACGAAGAGCTGAAAGTCGTGCTACAGCGAGAGACAACACGATTCGAGACACAAAACCTCAAAGACATACTGCCCAACAATCTTCCATCGTGGATAAATCCAACAAACCGCAATCTTACGCCAAAGCTACGAGAAACGTTCCAGACAAAACGACCAAAGAAAATGATATACCCAACGAGAACCAAAACCTTACGGTACTAGATGACCGCATGTTTTATGTGATACAGGGTGATGCAACTTCTGAGTTCCGAGATATTGATGCTGGGGTACCACTAGGATCAGTTCTCGGCCCTATGCTCTACACCCTGTACACTGCAGGTTACGTTCACTCTTAACAAAGGGAACTGCCCAGCCGTAAAATTAGGACAATGTACTCTACCTCACAGTGATCATGTAAGATATCTTGGCTTACACATTGATCGTAGACTGACCTGGAGGCATCACATCAAATGTAAAAAGCAAGAGCTTCAGCTAAAGTATAAAAGCCTATACTGGATGCTAGGAAGGAACTCGAGACTCTCCTTGGACAACAAACTGCTTATATACAAGGTCATTTTGAAACCAATCTGGACATATGGGCTGCAACTGTGGGGCAGCGCAAGCGATACCAATATAAATATAATACAACGCCAACAGAACAAGATACTGAGAACTATTGCACGGGTGCCATGGTATACAACCAACAACGAAGTCCATGAGCACCTTCAAATTAAAACCGCAAAAGAGGAAATTCGGAGTTTGGCAGCAAAATACAGAGAACGGTTAATCCATCATCCCAATGAACTTGCTCGCCAACTCACCATGGACCAATATGTGAGACGCCTAAAACGTCACCATATCCTAGAGCTAGAAGACCGGCAGTAGCCCTGGGACTAAAGGAGTAGATGCTTCCAATGGGAAGCCACTCCGCAAGACACCATCACACAACAGACTTGCTCATAGCCTTAGGGCTGATTGCAAATTCACTTGAAAAAAAATAAAATAATAAAGGTTATCAATATAACCATAAAGTTACCATAAGGTCAAACTGCTATATTACGCTCTTAATGGATAATTTAACTGAAGTTACTGATGATCTGGAAGCTATAAGCGTGTCCAAATCAGTTTTATGCTATCCTAACCAGTTTTCACAGTACGTTTACAAAAAACCCATATCCCTTAATATATAGATCACATGGATGTAGTATAAATAAAGATTTCAATGAGTTGATTGTCCTTCTACACTCCACACAAGTTTTATATGATCTCAGAATGTTGGCTTAGTAAATAATGCCGACGATGCAGGGCTACGCTAACTATCAATCGACATATTTGAATCAGAATGTGGGCGTCAGTATGCTTATTATATAGACAGCAAGTCAGAAGAATACCTCCGTGTTTCTTATTCGCATGGATTTCTTTCCGCTCATCTTATATTAACACGAAACGGTGCCGACCAGGTTATGTTGAAAACACGGAGATTTGCTGTAACTTTGGAATGGGGCGCCCATATTACAGATCATCTACCCACACTGTTAAGCCTGGATTCAAATAACATCATGAATAAACCTAAATGCTATACTCAGCGTACTGACCAGCTTGCAGCTATTACAGATTTAGACGGTTATGATTTTTCATTTTTACACGAAATATTCACCCTTGGATTACAACAAATGTATAAGACATCGGGATTCTCTCCATCAAAAAGTGAGAGCAGATCCCACAATAATCGTACTAAATACTAGCTACAAGAGCTATAGGAACTATTGCAATAACTTAGTGCAAAAGTTAAAATCCGCTCATGATCGCACGCAATTCCAAAACGCAAAGGGAAATTAGTAAAAAATATTGAAAAGAGACTGAAGACTATGGCCATTTTCTTAGATCTCTCAAAGGCATTCGACACGGTTTCTGTCCCCATTCTAACGAATAGGATGGTGGCTATAGGTGTGCGGGGAACGGTTCATGATATATTGAAGAGTTATCTAAGTGGTCGATCTCAGTACGTGAAGATGGGTCACCATGTGAGCGATGAATCATAACTTACGGCGTGCCACAGGGCAGAACTCTTTTTATAACATAATATATGGAAGGAACTGGAATCTGCCTACAATCATTCAGAAAAACTACTCAACTCGGTTGTGTCTTGGCTGACAGCCAATCACAGTGAACGTCAATAAAACTGGATAGGTGAAATTCTTTCCGACAGCTAGCTCACTGTCACAACCAAAATTTTACAGAAAGCTCACACCTGTGACTATATTGGCGATGACTGTTGCTGACTTCCTACATGTATCTGGCTGTTCATGTAGATGTATACTTTCGCTGGACCAAACAGACAGACACCTTGACTTGACGCATTAGAAAACTTATTTATATTTTCAAAAAACTTAGATCTTCTGCTAATCAGATACTCTATAATTGGTGTATTACACATTATGTCAGTCCATATTATCCTACTGCAATTCTGTGTGGGGCGATGCATGTTCTACCAGTATGCTTAGAGTTGAAAGAGCGCAAAGAGCTGTTGCTGCCGAAGGTACTTGAAGGTAAACCTCGAAGATGTCCGACAACTCAGTTATATTAAGAGAGCTCTGTATTGACTGTGAGACAGCTTTTTGTGTTTCAGACTAGATTACGTAAGCACGCCCTGCTCCCTTATGTACAAAATGTCAAGCGTAGAAAAGAGCGCGTCTGAGTAATTGAACCATCAGAACAGCTGTGGCAGGAATGGAATATACAGCTGTCTGCTTTATAACCGCATCAACAAATTTATTTACATCTATCCTCTGCCTGCTAAGGAATGTAAATTGTCCCTTAAATAATACCCTACTATAATAATACTGGCTCCTGACTTTAGACTATCTGGAAACTGAACAGTTTTTGTCTTTGTCTGTTTTAAATGTGTGTCACTCTACTCTGTCACACTCATACATCCTCACCCACACACACATACAGACTCATTCATACACTTTTTGCACACAATCATATAACCAATTTATCAATAACCTATTTAATATTTTTTTTATTTTTTATTCGTTTTATATCATTAATAAATCTTCTTTTTGGCTAATTGATTTTGTAATGCAATTCATACTGTCACAAAACTTGGAAAATGATCCTATATACCGGTGGTAGGCGTTGGTACCTGTGACACAATGTTGATATACAGGGCCTGTAGACAAAGTCACATTCTACTAGTGGAATCGCAACGAAGCGAACCTTCAAAAGTCCGAAATGTATGGGAGAGACAACATTTGTCGACATGTCACGTGTAAAAAATAATGTCACTCCCATACATATTGAACATTTGAAGGTTCGCTTCGAAGCGATTCCACTAGTAGAATGTGACTTTGTCTACAGGCCTAGGTCCTTCATTTCACATCTTGATCTTGTATTATGATAAACGTGATAATGTTGTAAATCCTCATTTTGATGAATATTAATAATTTTTTATTCACTGAAATTCATTTAGTAAATTGTAATAACGCAATTTAGTTCACCTTTATTGCAGTTTCTATTGTTGGTAAAATTCAGCCTGATAGAAGTGATATTTTCAATTTTATACATTTACTTTTGCATTGGTCTGGGTGTCTTCATGTATATAATTTTATTATTGTTTTAATACCCTAGCTGTTGCCCGCAGCTTCACCTGTATGGAATTCTGACCCTGTTCCTGCTATCCATGGAACCCTATTCCACCAGTACAAACTATATAAGATACACAATTCCAACATACATCATTTTATTATATTTCAAAGGGTTTAGTTAGCATTTTCGTTGAAAGCCCCGAGACTGATTATTTTATTCTGACAGCTTGAACAAATATCTTTATATTCTAGCCAATGAAGTATACAAAAACTTGACAAACTGAATACTAAAACCTTCCTCGAGAACACACATTGGTGAAAAGACAATTAAAATTGGTGCAGTCGTTTTGGAATTTATCGAGAACCTACCGATAGACATGGTGGATGACTTTGTTTTATAATATGTAGTGATAGTGATCCATATTTTAGTTTTACTTATAAATATAACCTATGTATTTACAAAAAATAATGTATGCATTCTAGAACTTATAATGCTTCTTTTCGATAAGAAAGAAAGTTCTAGAAGAAAGGCCTCTGTGGCGTAGCGGTAGTGCATTCGACTGCTACGTCAGGGGGCGCGGGTTCGATTCCCGCTCAGTGCAAATATTTGTATGCATGAATATGTCTATTTGCATTGGTCTGGGTGTTTCTATGTATAATATGTATGTATTTACAAAAAAAAAAAGTATTTAAGTATGTTTATCCGCAGTCTGGAACCCATAACACAAGCTAGTTAAACTATGCTTACTTTGGGTCTAGAATGCGCTGTGTAAAATGTCGTAGAATATTTATTATTATTTATTATTATCAGCAACTGGTGTCTTTCAAAATTTCCATCCTCCATGGTGCTGATACCATGGATTGATAAAAATGTTGAAACACACAATAATAATTTGGAAAACACACAATATTCTGATCAAATGAGTTTCATAATAATTACTTTTTTTGAAGAACAATGTTGTGATCTGTACTATTATATAAAGCTGAAGATTTTGTTTGTTTGGTTGAACGCACTAATCTCAGGAACTACTGGTCCGAATTGAAAAATTAATTTTTGTGTTAGATAGCCCATTTAGCGAGGTTACAGGTTATAGGCTATATATCATCACGCTACTACCAAGCAGAGCAGAGCAGTAATCATAAATGTCAACAAATCGTAAAAAAAATCTATTCAGTATTGTAGAATTAATAATTTATGTTCGGGATAAATGGGTGCCACAGGGGTGAAGTATGCCACGGGGCACAGCTAGTCTAATATATCCATTCTTTTCTTTGCCAACCTGTTTTTATTGTAGTATCTTGAATAATATTGACTTGTCAAAATATTAATAATTCTTGGAGCAGATTATGTCAATTATAGATACTGTGATCATAGCAAAATGAATTGTTATAACAAAAATTGCTGGCAAATTACTATATTTTGTCTCATTGAACACTTCATATAACTCATGTACAAAAAAAAATTCTTAGCAAATAAAAACAATATCAATATTTTTTTCATTCAACACTTAGGAACAAATCATGTGTACAGATTTATTTTTTGAGGTAGGCCCGCTTTCTAGGTTAGCAAAATATTAAACAATTATTGATGAAGATGAAACTTTAATTAATGGTATTGATCAATAGACAATGGGTCTGTTATCCTAATAATAAATAATAATAATAAATAAATATTGTATTACATTGTACACAGCGCTACACACAGCTAGACCCAAAGTAAGCATAGCTTAACTAGCTTGTGTTATGGGTTCTAGAATGCGGATATACATACTTAGATACAATTTTTGTAAAATATACATATTATACATATAAACACTCAGACCAATGTAAATATTCATATTCATGCACACAAATATTTGCATTGAGCGGGTAATGAACCTGCAATCTCTGACTTAGCAGTCAAATGCTCTCCTAAATCAAACATTATTGTTTTTATAAATTAAGTTTAGCAATGCAATGTTTTAATATATATAATATTTTCGAGGTGTGCAAGGTTTTGAGTAGAAGACAGCAACCAACTCAAGAAACAACTAAGCGATCAAAGAGCAGTTAATTATTTGGCAACGACAATTTTGGCAATCGCTTTGACTAGCTATGCCTACATACACAACCAAAGCATAGGAATATAATGACCATGACTGGTGTAACTAGATATCACAATATCTAGTTTTATGACAAAAATAGTATCTTATGAACTAACCTGAATCACCATTGGTTGGCGATGATGGGATAACGGGTTCATGCTTTGTGGCCATGTTCTACGATACCTGTGAACAAGTTATTATCATCCTTTTAGCTATGATCAATGGGTCAAGTCATCATTGTTTCGTTAAATAATCATTAGATTTATCAATGATTTTACTTCCGATTCGGCTGTTAGTCAACAGTCATTCAGTCTAGATTAGAAACTCTTTTCTTATTCAAACGTTTTCGTATTATTACAATGATGTAATGTTTGTTTAGTTACATTAATTTAGGTTATTAACTTATTCACAGATAGGTATTTGGTTAGTAAACAAAAAAATAGTCTAAGCTGCACATTTAAAAAAAGAACATAAGAAAGACTTCGACAAGAAGCTGGATCTATTATGCAAACAAAATAATCTTTGAAATAGAACTATACTATAAATGAAAATCAAGTAAGTACGTGAAATGTGGAAAAAAGCATTCAAGTTCAATTCACCGGTTCACCGTTGCCAATGATTACTATCGGTACAGTGGAATTGGTATAAAACAAACTAGGACAATTCATAACATCAAACAATGAAGAAATCTGACAAAACATGCCGTAAAACAAATCTCAATAAAAATACTCACATTCATTATATAGTTTAATCGTGAGACCGAATAATTCTCACTAAAATCTCCGTGTTGTGGTTCTTGTTCACTCAAGAATCTAAATTCGACACAATCCCACACTTCACAATCCAAATTTACACTTAACTTTTTCACGCTCGCATTTAAAACTGGGAAGACATTAATCTTATGTCCGGCTTTCACTATAGCAAGTGATAACCTTGAGAAAACAACAGCAAACAATTGGAAAATGCAAATAATTTATTTTCCGCGAACTTCTGTCACTTCGCTTCTGTTCTGCAAGAAAATACAAAATGGCCGGCCAAATAAACGCGCTTGTCAAAAAAATTAAATGCTATCGATAGTCAGTGAACGCAATCCAATCCACCTTTGTCTCTGACGTCTTGCTGTCAAACTGGTTAAATATTACAACTGTAATGTAATTAAATATGCAAATTACAAATGTAATGTACTTATACGAGTTAAAATTAGGCGAGCAAAGTACCTAGTTGGCCTACGTCTTTCGATCGAACGTACACTCATTTTACCGAGGTAGTTAGACCGAAATTCTGTTCCTTTCACTCACAGGCAGATACAGACAGACGCGGTTGCCAGTGCCAGTATGGCGGACTGCCAGTATTGGACGGCTGGCAAATTCCTAGCGGTAGTCGGCAGCAGCCTCTCCTATCTCTGTCTGGCATGGTAGTCACAGCTATAGTCGATATACCTATCTCTATCGCGCGACTTGTAAGCGACGATATTTCGACATACGCATAGCGTTATAAATAACTATCAGACAAACGAGCTTAGTGGTATAATATCAGAATGGGTCGCCCCCATTTCGTACGTAATGACCTCGCTCGCTCGGCTTGAGTGGCAAACAGCGCATTCGTCTAAAGTAATAATAATACTGGATGTAGATTGAGTCGAAACGTTTGAGTCATCGAGTGGGCTGTATAATATGAGCGTAGTCGTATTATAAGTTAAATGGGCGTAGCGTTATAGGCTCAAAGATAGTAGGTTGATAGGTAGATATGATTGATATGAATCGTTTTATCAAAAATCGTTTTAAGTAGATATACCTACCTACTTACGTATTAAAAATTTATTATAAATACCTAGGTACTGTATAAGCTGCTTATGTAGTATATATTATATTATATAATTATGTATGCACCTACCTACCTAAATGTTATTTAGGAAGATACATAATTAAATGTTTTGAACTAGACACAGCATTTAAACATTTTAAACAAAGCTAAAACCTATTTAATGACAAAAAAGTACCTATGAAGCTAACAACCTATCAAACGCCCAATTATCATTTAATAAGTATAAACTGCAACCTATTAAGATAGTGGGTAATAAAAACGCTTTTTTGCTTTTCAGTTTTGGTAACCTACCTACACGAATGCCTACAGGCATTGAAAAAAAGAATAGTCAAGTGCCACGATCGGTGTTATTCTGTTCTGGTCCTAACCGGTTTGTAAGCAGCCAAGCGTATACACTCTTTCTCTCTCTCTAACCCATGGGGCCTGTGGGCATTATGCTGATTGCTAGTTACAAAGTAAAAACGGCATGCAGGTCGGTCGGTGCCTTAAAACGGTATTACATTTTAGTATTCATAATTTTATAACGATAACGCGCGTTACGAGTTGCCTCTGAAGGTTTAGTAGGTACTTACACTAGGCAAGTATACTGACGATAACTATGTATCATAATTATAACGTATTGTTAAACTAAGGAGTGTAACACTATTCTAAAAAAAGATTCTAATCAAATTTAAAATTTATATATTCATATTAATTTATTTTCAATAGATATTCATACGATTCATACTGTAATGATCACACACATACTGGTTTTTTTTTGTACTAAGGCAGCAAACAGTCCTTCCACAGCGTAGGCGACGACGTAATGTAACATTCGCAGCTAGTAGCGAGCGTTACGCGGCATGCCGCCATGTACCTAACCTACTGAAAATATGTACGAGTGACTCTTGGCTCGCTTGTTGCTAAGTAGTGTCTGCACGACTGCCCGCTTTGTAGCGTTTTTTTAGGTGAACACCAAGTCATTCCATAGTCACCTCCTCATCATCTCAGCGTAGCTTCAGGCTTCCACCCGGGTTCCGCCTTCCGACTTTTTGACGGAAATGCTGTCGCGAATCTTAGGCGTCGGAACGCCAATACACGTTATGATATTGCATATTATGTTACCTACATAATCTTCCACGTAGAGTGCCCGTTATTAGTCATTTATATGCACGGCATTTGTGTTAAGTGTAGCGTAGGCTTTTCTCCGCCACTTTGCCCGGTCTTCAGCATCATTGGCATTAAAACCATTGGCACGCATGTTATCTTTTACAACTTCAAACCAGCATTACTTGCGTCTACCCTTCCTACCGCGGCCCGGCGAATATGGCATAGCCAAACATTTGTTACCAGCCTAGCCAGGCGGTTCCGCAAAATGTTTCCGCACTAGTGATAGTGACACTCCTGCAGTTTGTCTGCAATATAACGGGCATGAAGGCTGCAGAAGATGCACGAGTTCCTCACGAGATTCACTACAGCATGTTTATTTCCGTGACACGCAGCTACCAGCCGCGCCGCCGGTACAAGCAGGAGCTGCTGGGGCGGTACAGTAGGTACAGAACCGCTCTAGCTCCAGCATCGGCCACGCTTCACAGCCATAAAAAATGATAGGTGTATAGTCCAGCTACTTCAATCTAACTGACATTTTAGGATCAAAATAACACCTACATATGCATAAATCTACATACCAAAAGATATATACACGTGCTCAAATACCCAGATAATACTCGAGTCTCAAAGTACCCGATCGATACGCACTCACCTACATAGGTATACACTGTAGGTATATATGATAAAAGGTACGCTAGGGAGAGGGTGGCTGTTGGCGAGAGTAACCCTCCGATACAACTAGACAGGCAACCCTCAGCCCCCTTTCCGGCGGAAAGGACCGTATAATAAACAGCCTCATACCTTCTATATAGATAGATATATTGCCTCCTATGCGTGGGTGAAGAAATACGTGTGGGTATACCGGGTTTTATAAAGCCTTTTAGACTTACTTTTTCTCCTTTTTGGAATCACAAACGATATTTTGTTTCTTTATGAAGCAGTATAATATTGTAACAATCATTGAACTAATTTCAATCAAACATATGGCAGATTTTAAGTCTAACCAAAACCTTTCTTGTAGAAAAAACCGCATCAAAATCCGTTTAATAGTTTTTGCGTCCATCGCGTTAAAACAGACAAGAATTCCAAAAAAAAATTGTTTTTTGAATCTTTCATTTAAGATAACACAAGTTTTTTTTTAAATATCTGCAATGTATCTATAGACTATAACTAGCGAACATCAGCGGCATCGCCCGCGTGATATTAGGCATGTATTATACAAATAAATCACTCTATCCATTAAAAAAACCGCATCAAAATCCATTGCGTAGTTTTAAAGAACTAAGTTTACATAGGGATAGACAGACGAGAAAAGCGACTTTGTTTTATGTTTTATACTATGTAGTGATAGAGATAGTATATAAGGTGTCACAAAATTAGGTCTCTGAATTTGGTGAGATGGCTTGGTATCGACAAAATATGTATTTGAAACAAAAAAAAATATCGGGTAAAATAAAAAAATAAAAATAACAATAAATATTAAAAAAAAAAAAAAAAAAAAAAGAAACCACCAGCGACCAGCGTCACGTGACGCGACGAGCCCGTGACGCACGTGGTAGACGTGCAGTCCTTCTCCTCGCAGTTTTCTCCAAGCGGCTGTGTGGGAAATACCTAAATCGCGACCAGCGTCACGTGTGCTCGTCGCGTCACGTGACGCTGGTCGCTGGTGGTTTTTTTTTTCATTTTTATATATATATATTTATTTATTTTTTACCCGATAACTTCTTTTTTGTTTCAAATAAGTACATATTTTGTCGATACCAAGTCATCTCACCAAATTCGGAGACCTAATTTTGTGACACCTTATATAGAAGACAGATAGATAAAAGTATTAAATTATTCGAGTTGGTATTATTGAACTACATACGTACCTTCCTCAACGATAGATAATTAATTTACCCATTGTAAAGATTTTAAAAGCAATTTTTTTTTGGAATTCTTGTCTGTTTTAACGCGATGGACGCAAAAACTATTAAACGGATTTTGATGCGGTTTTTTCTACAAGAAAGGTTTTGGTTAGACTTAAAATCTGCCGTATGTTTGATTGAAATGTTTAAGGCGCCGGAAAAACAGAACGACCGCGTCCTAGACGTGTCTTTGTAACACCCCGCGCACCCCTTAACCTCTCCGCGCAACGATAACGGTAAGAAGATATATTCGGTATTCCGGTTAAGTAACTTTTTTTATTTACGGTTAAGAACCGGTGTAAAACTGGATACTTCGTTGTTTTTTTATATGAATGGAAGAAGGAAGAAAGACCATTCAATTGCTGCATACCTACTCAAAAATTACGTAAGATACAGAAGATGACAGAGCTACGACGAAATTCTTTTTTTCAAATATTATTTTTTGGAATTTTGTGCTAGCATTATTCATGCTCCATCGTGCTGGATGAGTTGAAAATTTTATTAAAAAATGCATCTCTTTACCTAAACGAATGACGTAATGAATATGGGTATGACGTCGCCGGTCGTACTTTAGTACTATCACCCATCTTCGTTTTCGGGAGCGTTTCCTTAATACCTGCTTGTAAATAATATAATATAATATAATAATAATAAAGCTTTTGAATTGTATTTGGATCAACTGCCAAGAAGAAGGTTCTAATATCGTTAGAAACATAAAACAAGTAATAGACTATAGCTTGGCAAGTTCATTCGTGACACTTCCATGGTTCGCGCGGGATGCATTACGCATTGCGCTTCACTGAGACTGATCTACTAAACCGATTGAGGTCTAACGGAGCTCATTAGATTTGTTTGTGAAAAATACACTTATTTTAAATAAAGCACTTTTTGTACGACCTCAAGTTTTCTGTTTAATCGTGAAAAACCGTCAAAAAGTAACAAAAGCGGTTTTAAAAGTATATAACTTACGTTTTAATTAATATAAAGAATCAAAACTAGGTCATGGTGTAGCTTTTGAAAACCTTAAAGTTTCCTACAAGTTTTCGCGTAACGCAGAAAAAAGAAATATTTTTATAAAATGGCAAAAAAAGTTTCTAAATAACCTACAATGACTTTTTTAAACGGTTTCATATTTGTGAAGAGATTATCTACGACTTGGTATATTGTCGTAGATCGTAGACCAATCGCAAGTATAAAAAAAGTTGAGATAAGAAATCGGCAGAAAGGGTCCCGTCCCACTTGGCGGCAATACGTGTTTTGTAGTTATTTGGAGTCTCAGGAATAGGAATCCGGTCATAGTTGCCGGTCCTCGGATTTTGCAAACTCAAAAACTTGTAGCGCGCGTTCTATAATATAAAATAATAAAATGTGGTGATTATTCCGAACCTGACCCGGTCGCGGGTTAGGTTAGAAACTTGAAAAAAAAAGTAATATTATTTGTTCCGAACGTAACCCTCTTCCTAACCTGACCCGACGTTTCGTTCCTATCATAACCCGAATTGTGCAGATACGTTTAATTACTTGCCTAGCTATTTAATCAAATAGCTTAGAAGATGACTTATTTCTGCATAGTTATAAAAAAAAACACCACGAAGGATTAATGCGGAAGCTACGCTCCGCTCCCGCATTAGCCTTCTAACCTAACCTATCCAAGTCGGATACTAAATAAGTATTAAATACTGATTTGACACATATGTACTTTTTATTTTGAGAAAGATTAGAGAGAATGACCAATCTGCGCAATTTGGGTTATGATAGGAACGAGACGTCGTCGTCGGGTCAGGTTAGGAAGAGGGTTATGTTCGGAACAAATATATTTTTTTTTCAAGTTTCTAACCTAACCCGCGTCCGGGTCAGGTTTTCGGGTCAGGTTCGAATAATCAAAATATGATGAACATTGAAACAATAGTGGAAAACCGTTTAGGTTGTTTGAATTAATACTTCTGAGTAGGTACATATTACAATACCATCACTGTGATCACGGTCTAGATAGTGATATAATATAACTATCGTACAAGACTAATATAGTGCAACAGTTATATCGTTATAAGTAGGTATCTCTCATTCCAATGAGGTCGCGGTATTGACAGAGCCCCCATTTGTTGAGCTCATATTTGCACGTAGGTAGAGGTTCTAATTTTAATTTGGACAGTTTGCACAGAAATTCATTTTTCATCTCTCCTGTTCGGCAAGTTTAATTTTCATGGGTAGATAGCCGGGTGGAAAGTAGCTTATTTCATCCCTAGGGTGGAAAGTAATTTCTTTTTTAATTTTTTAACGTTTGCCATGGAGTCCATGATAATTAAGTTACGTCATAATGCGTTGATATCGTCAGGTTTTTTTTTACATGCACATCTAGTGACCAACTCGATTACAATGTAACCAATAGATTTGATTTTCAAAACTTTTCTAATGTTGGCAGTATGAATTAAACTTTTTTTTAGTATTAAAAAAAGCAATTTAAGTTTGCTAAATAATTAGCGGGAAAACGAGATTCAATGTAAATAAATACGTTGTGTTAAGAGGGGGTATTAAGAAAAATTGCTGATCTTAGATTTGATTTTTATACTCGAAAATATGTTAATAAAAAAATATGTTGTTCTGTTTTTTGTATATATAGATATTACATTATATTTAAAAGGGACTGAATTGAGTGAAAACATAAAATTATAATATTTTATCGATAGAAAACAATCACAAAGTTACGTCTAATATTCAACTAAAATCGATTTATTGCCATACATATGCATATAACTGAGTCAATATTTTAATACATTGTGTAAAAATACATTATCGAGGGATGCTACTAGCGTTTTGAAAAAATAATGTACAATTTACGAGTAATTACAATAAAACTGATTTGGCGCTTACTACGTTCTTATTCCGCGCAGAACACTCCCTTTCTGTCGCACCTGACCCGAGGTAACGGGCATGTTTTGTTTCATCAATCAGTCGTGATCGCTCCGTTGAGACGAGATAGGTTACGAAAGTATCGTATCATACTTTATATTTTACGACAAAAATCGACAATAGCCTGCACTATTGTCGATTTTTTTTCAGCACCATTTTCATTTATTTGTTTCTGTAAGAACCTTCTTCTGATAATTCAAACAACAAAAAAAAATCAGCCACGGTAAACTTCGTTCTGCCTCGTTCCTGGAGAATCTCGAACTTTGAACAACGCAGTATGTAGTCCCAAGACTAGTACCGCCAACGGTATGATGCATTACTTTAGCAATGTCCTCATACACGGCCTCAACGGACTCGTCAGGGTGTTTCGAGGTCAGCGCATATACTTTTATCACCTTCAAGGAATGCCTGTTTGATTTTTAGTATGAGACTGTTGACTTCCACAACGCTGCTTATGAGGTCCTTCGTGATCAGAAAACTGATGCCTCTCTGGGAGAGCTGATCACCTCCTTTGAAGTAGAGCAGGTTGCCTGATATAAGAGTTATCATATCCTCCCCCTGTCTTCGGATGTCAACCTCAATATATGCCAGTTGATACAACTCAGCTCTACCTCGAGTTCAGTGATGTGTTGGTTCAGCCGCAGGGTGTTGCTATTAAAAGTTGCTGGCTATAGTCGTTGATGGTACCTACCGTAGCCTACCGTAGCCCGGAGATTCTTCGCACCCCCTGCCCCACCATTACCACGACCGCTACCATGGCCGGAAATAGCAGGACCGCCGGGAACTGGGGGCCTTTTTTGTGGCTTATCTCCATTGTGAGGATATTGACCTACTGTTGTCACGCTGCCTAGACGGGTTGGTAAAGGGTTTTGTTTCGAGTTTCCACGGTAACTCCTCCCCCAAAAGGCGGGGGAGTAGTTACCGCTTCCGTTGCCCATGGCGCATCACATGGCTTTCAGGCCTTCAGCGTCACCACCTTCATTCAGATAATTAAAAAAAAAAAAATATATATATATATACATATATGTTCGATACTAAATAAAACATCAGTAAGTATTTTCTTTCTTGTTTATTTTGTTACCGCATTTTCGACAAGTTATTGTCGTTTTACAGAAATCCGGACTCCAACCTTAAAATACTTCTTATTATTTCTTTCCCTTATCACCTTTCGTCCCTTTCTCTTATACGTGCTGTTTTTACAAAATTAAATATCTTTTCGATATTCGACCTTTTTCAGTCAGTAACCGTATTCTGACATGCGAATGTCAACAAAGCGAAAACGAAAGTAACATTTTAGTAGATTATATTAAATAGAAAAAGATTAGAAACTCACTACAACAACCATGGACTTATTATTTCTACTTTTTTTATGCTGTATGTCCAAATTTTGCAAAAAGCCACAACAATTTTAAAGTAAAGGTATATAAAAAATATATTTATTTTATTACTTGCCTCTTCGTATCATCTGCACAAACATAAAGTATTGTTACTGTTTGAAGTATAGACCAACTTGCGCTTAGTTTGTATGAAAACTAATATTAGCACTATAGTAATGAAGACAAGTCAAGCGAGACTTATATATGTGTTACAATTAAACATTTAAAGTAACATTATACTATAAATAAACATATCATTATATTAGGTAGGTACCTATCTTTACGTTTTATTTATCATCGGCAAAAATAGATACTGATAGAAAAAAATCTGACTCGCAGTGTCTGATTATTTTGGGTATACTGTGCGCGATCGTATTATCGTATTTGACAAAACAAGACGGTAAGCTAAGGCAACGCGCGGCGACAACGCGAATGTAGCAAGTGTAGCAACATACGTATTCTTGCCGATGCAAAGGACGAGAGCGGGAGGTGTGAGGCGCGCGGATGAAATCTGATATTTTTTTTGGTTTATGCGCGCTCTTAAAAATGGTTTCGGAAAGTGATTCCAGTGACATACTTACATATTATTAATTTAACTCCCGATGACATTAAAGAACAGGCAAGAGCTGTTGTTAATAATGTATTTCCAATTTTTTCAATTTTTAACTGATTATCAATATATCTGTTTCATTAAACGGTGAGTAGTATTTTAATTTCCTCACATAGTTTAGACTATGACTATGAAAAGTAGAGTGTTTACCTCGGGTGAATGTCACAATTTCATCCTCGAACTATTGACGCTCTGATTTCGTTCGAGCGCCAGAAATATCTCGGGTGAAATGGCTGACTTTCAACCCTTGTGTAATAATCTACTACCTATACCATACAAAGGGGCAATATTGCCTACTAGATTAAGTTTATTAGTTTTTTTGTGGCAAATTAAAGTTAAGTAGGTGTAGGTATGTGCTTTTATTTAAAAAAATACAATTTAAGTGTTTCAATTTAATTTTCGAGGTAGTATATAGGTACCTAATCGTACATCTTGAGGTTGATGTAAATTACGTTGAAATATTCCGTTAAAATAATCTGCATCATAGCCTAATTTAATAAACAGTACCTGGGATGACCGAGCTATACTTGGCTTCCTTTTTTAATGAAATCTAGTTAAATCGATTTATCGCTCCCGAAACCCCATGTATATCTACGAATTATTTGATCTGTAACACGATTATCAATTAACATAATATTAATTGAATAAATATGATTAAACTATTATAAATAACTAAAATAAACCTAAAATACAATTAATAATTAAAAGAACCCTAAACCTACATGCATCGTGAAATTCCTTCGCATTGGATGCCTCCTGTGGTAACGTGCCCAAAAGACTGGCAGCATTGCCACGTTGTATGGCAATACTTATTCCTTGTGCTAAAAAGAAGCCAGCCTTCTGGTCATAAGATTATGTCATTGAGGCTGGCGTGCCGTGGTATTCGTCCAGCGCTCCTGCAGCACGATAAGCCATGGTGTCCGAATCTATTGACGGCTTCTCCACAGCGACATCGATACAGAGAAACACATGGGACACCTAAATGAAGACATTGCAATGCGGAAAGTAGTGTCATCTAACATAGTTCCTACGTTAAATGACGGAAGAGCTTGTAACCAAAGACCCGACTCCCACACTCCTACCGCCAGCAAACGTATTTTTAATGCTGCAGAGCATACCCTCTGCAGCATTAAAATATGTATTTGTTAAATGTTGTCTTCCTAAGCTGCAAAGCGGCCCATCCCACTGTCGCTGTGAGAAAAGGTTCTTTGGTAAATCGGTGTTCGGCCATGCAATTTCCCAAGCATTCATTGCATCACCAGTGTTCTTCCCTACTGTGGACCGAGGACAGGAACCCTGGTAAGCTTATATCCGAAATTTTGCGAATACCGAGCTTACCCAAGCGAATCAGAAGAGACGCTTGTAATGAAGCTCGGTCATTCAAGGCCACATTTAGGATTTTCATGAGAGTGCTTTTGTATAATTTTGTCCATTTCGAAAAGTTTTAAATTTTAATCGGGAGGATCCGAGGACATGAATGAATTTTGAAACAAAAAGGCAAAACCTAAGAATAGTAAAAGCCGAATGGATATTAATTTTGAGTATCTAAATATCACAAAAAATTTGAATCAAATTAAATAATTAACTAAATTCCATGAAATATCCTGGGATGAAAGTAGGATATACCACCAACGCGTGTAAATATCATGAACAAAAATTGCATTGTCTATATATAGAATAATTTTATTTGCAGAAGTAGGATCGATGGGGATTTTTGACATATTATTTATAACGATGTATTTATTGTACGTCTCTGCCAATTTTCAGCTCTATGCGAATTATTCCTTAGTTATGACTTATTTTTGTCTATTTTGACTGGACTATTATGTAATTTACGCGTACCTACTGTAAGTGACCTACAAAATATTGCTAAATATGTGAATTACGGTTTGCCCTACAGAGGAATCGACACTAAATATTATTTATTCCTGTAGCATAGGCTTATTAGTTAGCATATGCTACTCAACGTCAGTGGAGGAGCCTTTAAAGCGGAACGCATGAAAGTGAGTACAAGTAACTTGTAAGACATGACGAAAGATGTAGTAGAATGTCCTAAAATATAACTATAGATACAAATAAATAAAATTGAAGTGTATGTTTGTGATATTAAAATAACAGATTTCCAATGATTGCATATGAATGTATAAACAATCCCAACAGCAAAAATACAATTTTTAAACATTTTGTCTGTCTGTTTGACTTATGTAATCTCTGGAACGGCTTGGCCGATTTTGACAGCACTTTCACTGGCAGATAGGTACTATTATAAGGTGTAATACAGGCTACTTTTATTTTAGAAAAAAACGAAGTCACTGCCTCAGCTTTTTTATTTTCAACTTGTGGAAACCCCCACGGGCTTCACCCCATCGGATCCGACGATGGGGTGGGCGTGTCGGAATCGGACCGAGTAAAACCACACGGTGTCCTCACCATGGTCTCCAGCGAGAGAACGTCCACGTCCAGGACCGCAACGAGATCCCGGCGTTGATTCACCCACGCAGGGCACTCCACCAACGTGGAACTCCAACTGCGGCGTTGTCTGTGTGGATGCGCTATAGATACTTACCGAAGCACCCGTGTCCGATAAATATCTGGCACATCCGGTAAGAGAGGTCACCGAGGGGCCTCTCCAACCACTCCTTCATCATCGGCCTCACCGCCTCAATGGTGGATTCCCCCCACCTTGGATGCTCAAGTCGCACCCTCCATGTCTCCATGAGTTCCCGGCGGAGCTGGGACCGCTGAGCCCTGATTTCTCGGGGCTCCGGCCTATATGGCCCCGCTCCAGCGCCTCCTTGCGCCACGCACTGGTACAACGACGCAAGGGCTCTTGCTTCCAGGTCCCATGGTCCCGGCTAGGAGACATGCCTCCTCGACGGAGATCGTGCGATACCCCCTGATGACTCTGACGGCCATCGCTTTCGTTGGCTGAGCTAGTTTTAAATAAAATAGAAATCAATTCACCATACGTGGGATACTCAGAAAGTTTTGCGAAAATAAAAAAAAGTGTTATATAGGTAAATATTTTTTTATTAAATCTTTTCAAAGTACTCTCCACCAGCCTCTATACAAAGTTTCATGCGTTTGAACCAGTTTTCAAAACACTTTTTCCAATCCGCCGCAGATACCTTTTTTTTTTTTTTTTTTTTTTTTTTTTATCGTGCGGAAATCGTTTACAGCCTGCTCAAACGTTGACAGCGCATCTTCCGGCGACGAAAATTGTATCCCTTTGAGCTGATTTTTTATTTTCGGGAATAAAAAGAAGTCGCACGTAGCAAGGTCAGGGCTGTAAGGAGGGTGACCTAGGAGTTTAACCGGAGTGCTGTCCAGGAAGTCCCTCGTTTTAAGCGCGGTGTGTGCGGGCGCGTTGTCATGGTGGAGTAGTATCCCGCGGAGCCCTGTATTTGGTCGCTTGTAGATAAATTAAATTAACATAACTTTTTGTGTCTATGTTATTGATAACAGTGAATATATTCTGACTACTTCTGACTATAGGTGGTACCTAGTTTAAAATTGTATCGTTTATAAAATATTTTTTATAAATTGGTGCTGACTGTGCAATACATCTAGATAAAACATAATTGTAGAGGTCAGTGTGTAGGTAAAATAAATAAAAAATCTTTAAAAGTTACATGTGTTTTATTTTATATAATTTTTATAAATTTCTTACCCTTTCTAAATTCTCGGTTATGAAATTTTAATGTAGAAAAAATTCTGAATCTAATAAATTTTGTATCTGCACCTTTGATGGTAATGGCTGATAGTATATTAATATTCGACTATTTGGTTTGTGTCGATATTTCCTTAGATTCTGGTTCAGTACTGGCACTTGAAGTAGTTGGTAGAGATGGCAGCAGTTTTGTAGGCAAAGCGTCAAATCGTAATTGTGGTTTATGAATAATCACCGACTTTTCAAAATGAAGACAACACACATAATGATTTCTTGGCTTGGTGTCTGGCCTTGCTAAATCTGGCCTGCCAATCAATTCAGCCCATGTTTCACGCCTAAAAAAAAAAAAAATTGGACAGGTCTAAGGAAGGAGATGGGTACCTAGATAAGACAGACGGACAGACACACAGACATGACGAATTTATAATAGATCCCAAACTTGGCAATCCTAAAATTTAATATTATGAATAAATAATACTAATAAATACATTGAATGATTATTAACATTTATTAATAACTATAACACGGGGCGAGCTCAAGAATTATTTGACGATATCATAGAAAATGAACCCTTTGCAATATAATTATTTTTTATAACTTCAAACATTTTTAAATTAATTTTTCTTTACATAAACATTTACTTATATATTCGCATAAAACCGAATCATCCTTGTTTGTTTGTTTACGCTAACAGCGCGACAAGTTGAGACAGGTTGCCGCGCTGCGCGACTTGTGTTGGAAGTTTCGTAGGTAGGTAGGTAGGCGGGGTGTGTGTTGGGTAACCTCCTCGAGTGTCGCTCCGATTCCGATCCCGCTGCAGTCCGGGGGGAACGGAATCGGAGCGGCCGGTACACCCTGGGCGGCGGTCAATGGCTTCCCCTTCACCCCTTCATAGGGTTGGCATTGATCGTCGGCCAATACCCAACGTGGCGGGAACACATCGCTCTCCGTACTCCTCTGCTTTCAGAGGAGACAGGATGAGCGATGCTGTTAGTGGTGAGATGGCCCAGGGTCAGTCGGGGTGCGAGGGATATGCTCTATGGGCAACCTTACACCCCGGCGTCTGTAGACCCGAGACGGCGTGCGGTTTTAGTCAGTTCAAGCCCGACATAACCGCCCCCGCTGGCACGCGGGGGGGTATCCGAAGGGATTTCCGCACGATAAAAAAAAAAAAAAAAAAAAAAACAGGTAGGTAGGCAGGTTTGCGCGACTGTCCGTCAAATATTATCACAATTTTATTTTAATAATAATAGCGTTTTAAACGTTGTTAAAATAGTGATTAAGGTAACTATGACGTTTCTATGTAACAAAAATATGTAAATATGTGTCTGTAAGGCAAGCTAATCATGTATCATCTAGACTAGACCTATTAAAATAATTTTGAAACGACAAAAAACAGTAATAGTTTATCACTTACCTTTCCGCTCCGCTCCGCAAACGGGCAACGGCCCGAGGCCGCTCGGCCGGGCGGTAGGTAATTATAGCGCGCAAGTATATGGAGTGAAGGAGGCCTGGTAGCGGCTTGGATCATCCGCCTATCGTAGATGCGCGCTGGCAAATAATAATGCCTTCTATTTGATTTTGAAGTTTCCTTTTGTTTTTAACCGACTTCAAAAAGGAGGAGCTCTCAGAATTATTATCCGATTAACGTGATTCTTCTTTAGTTTGATGCGGAATTGCCATTTGGTCCCATAAAAAATTAACATAGTTTGGCCCAGTAGTTTTCAGTTAAGAACCATCCTCGTATTCAAGGAATATTAAAGAAAAAGAATTAGCGAAATCGGTTCAGCTCTCGAGATTTGCGCTTAGCAACACATTCAGTGATTCATTTTTATATTATAGAACATCTATAAAATATAAAAATGAATCGCTGAATGTGTGGCACCGACTTCAACAGAAAAATCCTACGCGTATTTTTGTCTTTAGAATTAAATCGGTAATTCAGTTATTTTTTATTTTTCAGTGCCAGTTTTTAGTGGTTTTTGAAGTGGGTTTTTTGTAGTCCACAGTTCAGTATCAAGAAAGTAAAATCAGTCTTAATCAATTAATGTCAAGTAAAGGTCTAGGTGTTTCTATGTATATATTATGCATTTATTTACAAAAAAAAGTTTTTAAGTATGTTTATCCGCATTCCTAGAACCCATAATGACAAGCTCTGCTTGGTTTGGGTCTAGATAGCGTTGTGCAATTTGTCCTAAAATGTTTATTTATTTATAATGCAGTTCAGCTGAGGGAGAGAATTGGAAGGCCGAACTGCTAACGATAATTCTATGGCTGTCCCAACAGGCGTATGCGTATAAGGGCAGGCGGCGCTATCGATCAGTGTAAAGCAATCGATAGGGAACAGAAATATTCGGGAATGCGTGGGAGTGTGACGTGATGTTCCTTAATTATCCAATATAATTGTTTTACAAGATTCATAGGTACCTTGTTTAATTTCAGTCTAACAATCGGTGTATAGCTCCATCTCTCTCCCTCAGCTGAACTGTTTTGCCTTTGAATTGTTATCAATTACTAGCTAGAGCGTCGCTGTAAGGCCCTAGAAGGCATAGATCTAGGTTAAAGAAACTTAACTACGTACCTACACGAGCAAACAAAAACTTCAAGCCTTCAAGCAAATAAAAAGTGAGTACCTAGGTAGGGTGATTTCGCCAGTTCGCGTCCATCACCCTATTCGCGTCCATTTTTCGGACCTCCCTATAAAAATTCTCGAAAATAGGTATATTAATACACTAAATCACCGAAAAGTCGTTACCGCCAATACCTTATCGTATAAGAGGCTCACACACATAGTCAAAAGTTATGTGTGCCCAATCAATCATGTGTAGAAAAAATAGTTAGCCTAGGTTCTTCAACAAAGATGCGCGGACGCGCGGAATGTCGGCAAAAAAATAGTGTGCAGGGGCGCGTTCGACGGTAAGTATGTTATTGTTTTATGCGTATTTTAGAATACAAAGCTGTTTCTAGACATAAAACATGAAAAAAGGAGTAATATTAATTATGTATTTGCTTGTTTTTTTAAAAGTTAAAACAGTTAAAATAAGGTGGACGCGAATTACTACACCGAATTTATAAAACTTGCAATTTGCGACCACAGTGGACGCGAACTCGTCTATTTATGATTTATTTAGTGTTTATTTTTATGTGATTAAATTATGAAAGGGAATTTGTTTTTATTTTTCATTTATGTACTAATATCATGCAATCGTAATGAGCAATTTGCGTCCACATTATTATGATTGTAGAAAAAGATACAAATATCGTTCATCACATGTGGACGCAAACTATACCTACAGGGAAATAGCATTGTACCAAATTGCGTCCATGTTTTAATTGAATACAAATAATAGCATAAATATTATTATTTAGTTTTTTCATTAAAACTAAGAGTTTAACATTAAATTTTTTACAAACTAAATGCAGTGAAATGCTTAATTTTTTATTTTTTCCTGTTTAAGATGAGTTCTTGGGAAGGTAGTAAGAAAAAAGAAAAGAAAACATACACAGAAGAAGATTTAAAGAAAGCATTAAGTGACATTCGTGAGAAGAAAAAAATCGAAAAAACAAATATGCAAAGAATATGCTATTCCCAAGACCACATTATTGGACAAAATCTGTGGACACAGACCAGATGGAGTTAAGAAACCGGGACCAGAACCAGCGCTAGGAGTGGATGGTGAAAAAAAGGTAGTTAAATGGCTTCTTAATATTTCCAAATGTGGATTTCCCGTGAAAAAACAGGAATTGTTGGATACTGTTCAGAAAACAATTCGTGATGGGGGGTTTAAAAATAAATTCAAAGATGATCGCCCAGGTCAAAAGAGGTTTGTAAAATTCTTGGCCAGAAATAATGAAGTCTCACTTAAAAATGCGGAACATATTAATAAAGCTAGAGCCCAAGTAACAGAAGAGTCGATCAGATTGTGGTATAGAGAGCTTGAGGAATATTTGGACAGTATACACCATAAAAATATTTTGAATGATCCGAAAATAATTTTTAATGGAGATGAAAGTGGATTTGCCAAAGACAGGAAAAGTTTTAGGCCCAAGAGGTTTCAAGAGGTTCCAGCAGCCATATCTTCTGCTGCATGAAGAAAGTATTGCGAAGATAAAGAGCAGATCAAGAACGAAAAACAGGAAGCAATACGAAAAAGAAAGTTAGAACGAATAGAGAAAAAAGAACAGGAGAGAGCTCGAAAGGTTCAAAAAACTGCTCCGAAACGAAAAAAGAAGATAAAAGTTACACAGGAAACGATAGAGTCGATAGATGTGGAATCTGAGAAAGAAAATGTACCAGCCGTGGAGCTGATGAAATGTGCTGAATGTGACGATGTATTAATTTCTGATGTAGAACATGACGATGAGAAAAACATTGGCTGTGACAAGAGTGTTAGATGGTATCATCTGAAATGCACGCGTTTTCTAGGAATAAGTTGTTCAGAAGCCAAAGATAATTCTTTTGAATGTGACTTATGTGATTAATTAAAATTCGAAGGCAATAGTAATCATACATTGTCTCATAATCATAATTATTATGATTCAACATTTCTTTTAGTAGTAGGATTAGACAAAACTATTGTGTTGTTTTGTTGCTATAATATACCCAACAACTTATCAATCAAGGCTGATCTTCAATGATATTGTAATATCGTGATTTTAGGGTAAAATTAACAGAACTGATTGTAGTTGACCTGCAACCTTTAAAAGGTTGAAAATTATTAATTACCTGTTTCAGAATAATGTTTCGTTTTTTTTAAGTAGTTTTGTTTTAAGTTCTATCAATGTTGAGAAGAATAAATAGGTACCTATTCTTATTTTCTTTATAGTGATTTATTAATGATAATAATGTTGATTTTCAAATAACTATATTCTTGAATAAAGAATCTGTTAAAAAATATTTTTTCTTTACATTATCTTAAAAATATCACCCCTACATTCCTTTTCTTAGCTGATGGACGCAAAATGGTCTATGGGTGGACGCAATTTAGATTTTTTGGACGCAAAGTGGGTAAAACGCGTATTTTTGAAGTTTGTCTATTTATAAAAAAAACACAAGTAGTTTCGAACAAAACTGAAAGCGAGCCCTATAGTAGACTATATAATGAACACATTACATAACTTTTACATTGAAACTAGTGCTGGAACATTTTTATCTTCTCCTTCAAACTTGCCAACTGCGCTAAATGGACGCGAACTGGCGAAATGACCCTATATACTTTTTATTTAAGTAAATCGATTCACCATGTAAATATAATAAAACAGCGAACACTATGGCGCGAAACATGAAATGACCTTGTAACTAAATAACCTCGTACAATTCGCATATAGGTAGGTACGACTTAGCGCGTGGGTGCGATAAGCCGTGGGTATGCCATGTATAGTTATGCGTAGCTACTATGTTTAACACAGTCTGCTCGACTGCTCGAGTAGGTATCTGTTATCGTGTCGCTCTCGCTGCTTGCTGCCACACAGCACATACTACCGCATATTTATATTCTGTGCACACAGTATAGTCGCGTTGCGTTATAATTATAATAATATAACGCGCAGCGCAGTGCCCCGATGCGTCATAGATAAGCACCAACTGGCAACGTAGCGCGCGACCTGGCGACCCCCGGACAGCCAGCCAGTGCGATGCTGGGTTTCAATTCAACCCGTAATTTCTTGTTAAGTTTTGAACAAACGATTCTCTACCTGAAGTTATGTGCTTTTTTTCGATACGTAAAAGGTTTATTAAAATTAATATTAATTAATGATAATGAATGTGTTACAATTTTGGATAATCTATAAGTGTACCCCTTTACCTATGTAGGTATAACAATGACATTTCTTGGTCATCCTCGCGCAGTCAAGACTAACTTGAGAAAGACTACCGATTTTATTAATCTTTTTTTAAAGTTTTCTATAGGTAAGGTTCTTACGGAAAGAAAAATTACGAAAATTGAGCCACAGACAACAGCTAGTTCTCAAATTATATTTAGGCACCTACCTATAAAAGAAAAAACATCATGGTATTTTATCGTCTACCTACAAAAAGACGACGGTAAAGCGAGGCGACGCAACGTTGCCATTCGTAGCGGCCCAGCGGGGGGTCATAATCGTAAGTTACGTTTATCGGGTTCTAGCAGGGGGGTGAGGGAATGGGTGCTTGAAGGCGTCTATTCAGTGAATACCTAATACTCGGTAGCTACTGGTAGCAATTCTGTTGTTCAAAAACTCTCTTAACTAAACTAAAAATCACTAAAATTTAGTTTAGTGATGTCAAACGACGTTTTGTATTCTGAAAACGTATGACTAAACTATTATTAGTTTGACACAACCAAAATTAGCTTAGTTACTCAACTTAGTCCAAATTGCTTATTTGGTATTCTGTTGTACGTCCTGAACGTCTAAAATTAGAAACGTCACACTAAAATTAGACGCCATCTAAAATACTGCCGACCAGTTATAGTGATAATTGTAATTTCGCTAAAATTTTTGTGGCAAATAACATTTTTATGATGAATAACATAACATAACTTCACGCCTGTATCCCCGAAGGGGTAGGCTGAGGTGTATTACACACCCACGATTCGCCAGTTATGTTAAGGTCCCAATCTAATAGGGGGCGAGCCTATTGCCATCTACCGGGCACATTATTAAGCGAGTGATAATTAACATTTATTAATGCACACATAACTACGAAAAGTCAGAGGTGTGTGCCCGGGGCGACTGGGGATCCAACTCGAGACCTCGTCTCAGCAGTCAGTTACGTACGCCACTGGGCTATCGCCGCAATGATGAATAACGATTTCGTGATTTTGGCTTTGGCCAGTCAAAGTCAAAGTCAAAAATCATTTATTCTGTATAGACCATTAATATGGCACTTACAAAACGTCAAAAAAAATTAATCTAATGCCGGTTCGAAACGCGGCCCTGTCCTGAGAAGACTCCGGCAAAAAACTCAGCGGGCTGTTTTTTTTGGTCTATTTACAAACATGTTTACTTAACCAAATTACAATATTTCATTTGAGTAGCATAGAGAGAGAGCAAACAGTTCATATCCAAGCTTGTTTGTCATCTAAATAGTCTTGCATTTTATAATAGCCTTTATACCATACCTACTCTAAAAAGCTTATTTTATTCACGCAAAACAGTGAATAAAAAGGCCTTTTATTCACTGTTTTGTTTTTATTCACTATTTTGGTGTTTGAATTTGGAACACAAAAATATATCCGGTCTCTATTTCAATGCTTACACAAACTCCTTGCGCTAAGATTCGAAATTCAAAACTCTTTGGTGCAAATAAATTCTCGAGATTTGATTGGTCGATATTTGCGACAAGGAGTTTGGCATTCGATTAATAAATATTGTTTCACAAGTTGACCACTCTAATGATAATAATAAGAAAATTACGCCTAATTTCAGTCATTGCTCTAATTTTAATGTCTATTTCAATTAATGTAACAATTCTTATTTCTTGATTAAATTTCTATTTTCGCTTAAATTATGTCTTTTCTCGTAGTCATGGTATAAAGTATAGTATGCAACTCCTGAATAAAGTACGAATTTATATCGAGGGCCATGACTCACTCGCGTCGTTCAGGATTCTAACAGTTGAATCACTCGCTGCGCTCGTGATTCAATCATTAGAATCCTTCACTTGCTCGTGACTCATCTACGGCCCTCGCTTTAAATCCGTCCTTTATTCACTAGTTGCATAATATACTATTATACCATACCTACTCTAAAAAGCTTATTTTATTCACGCAAAACAGTGAATAAAAAGGCCTTTTATTCACTGTTTTGTTTTTATTCACTATTTTGGTGTTTGAATTTGGAACACAAAAATATATCCGGTCTCTATTTCAATGCTTACACAAACTCCTTGCGCTAAGATTCGAAATTCAAAACTCTTTGGTGCAAATAAATTCTCGAGATTTGATTGGTCGATATTTGCGACAAGGAGTTTGGCATTAGATTAAAAACTGTTTTGTGTTTGCTGCCTTTATAGAAAAAAAATAGTGAATTAGCGCCATTTATAATATTTACTGTGAATTGTATGATGTCTTTTCTCGTAGTCATGGTATAAAGTATAGTATGCAACTCCTGAATAAAGTACGAATTTATATCGAGGGCCATGAATCACTCGCGTCGTTCAGGATTCTAACAGTTGAATCACTCGCTGCGCTCGTGATTCAATCATTATAATCCTTCACTTGCTCGTGACTCATCTACGGCCCTCGCTTTAAATCCGTCCTTTATTCACTAGTTGTATAATATACTATTATACCATACCTACTCTAAAAAGCTTATTTTATTCACGCAAAACAGTGAATAAAAAGGCCTTTTATTCACTGTTTTGTTTTTATTCACTGTTTTGGTGTTTGAATTTGGAACACAAAAATATATCCGGTCTCTATTTCAATGCTTACACAAACTCCTTGCGCTAAGATTCGAAATTCAAAACTCTTTGGTGCAAATAAATTCTCGGGATTTGATTGGTCGATATTTGCGACAAGGAGTTTGGCATTAGATTAAAAACTGTTTTGTGTTCTTTGCTGCCTTTGAAATAAATATTGTTTCACAAGTTGACCACTCTAATGATAATAATAAGAAAATTACGCTTAATTTCAGTCATTGCTCTAATTTTAATGTCCATTTCAATTAATGTAACAATTCTTATTTCTTGATTAAATTTCTATTTTCGCTTAAATTATGTCTTTTCTCGAAGTCATGGTATAAAGTATAGTATGCAACTCCTGAATAAAGTACGAATTTATATCGATGGCCATGAATCACTCGCGTCGTTCAGGATTCTAACAGTTGAATCACTCGCTGCGCTCGTGATTCAATCATTAGAATCCTGCACTTGCTCGTGACTCATCTACGGCCCTCGCTTTAAATCCGTCCTTTATTCACTAGTTGCATAATATACTATTTTGGCACAGTTTACTTTTACTTTGTCTTTTAAATTTATGAAGAGGCAGATTCTTCATTTCACTAGGAAGCTTGTTGTAGAAGCGTATACAGTTACCCTGAAAGGAATTACTAATCTTGTGGAGTCAACTATTACAAACCACAAGATTGTTTTTATGTCTAGTATTTACGTTATGTATATCACAAAGCCTTAAAAAATTGGAAATGTTTCTTCTAACATACAAAAGATTTTCAAAAATATATTGAGACACTACAGTTAGAATGTTTATTTCTTTGAACTTTTCTCGGAGGGAGACTCTTGGGCCCAACTTATAAATTGCCCGCACAGCCCGCTTTTGCAATACAAAGATTGTATTTAAATCTGCGGCATTACCCCAAAGGAGAATGCCGTAGCTCATAATACTATGGAACTGAAATAAACTATTCTAGCGGTATCTATGTCTGTTAAAGTCCTAATCTTTTTGACAGACAAATGCGGGCAGAATTCATTGAAAGAAATTTTAATTAAAAACATATAATTCGTTTTAAATAAAGCTATTTTTTTATACATATAATCACCAAAAATTATGTTTTACTTAAAGCTATTTTTATTTATTAAACATGTACACTACATGCTGCTAAGATCTCAGCAGCATGTAGTGTAGCAGCACTGCTGTCTCTCAATGCAGCAGCAATCACATCAACACTATGTCGAATAGTTTCTTGTAAGGTGCTATTGCTTTGGGGTGTGTTGGGTAACCTCCTCGAGTGTCGCTCCGATTCCGATCCCGCTGCAGTCCGGGGGGAACGGAATCGGAGCGGCCGGTACACCCTGGGCGGCGGTCAATGGCTTCCCCTTCACCCCTTCATAGGGTTGGCATTGATCGTCGGCCAATACCCAACGTGGCGGGAACACATCGCTCTCCGTACTCCTCTGCTTTCAGAGGAGACAGGATGAGCGATGCTGTTAGGGGTGAGATGGCCCAGGGTCAGCCGGGGTGCGAGGGATATGCTCTATGGGTAACCTTACACCCCGGCGTCTGAAGACCCGAGACGGCGTGCGGTTTTAGTCGGTGCAAGCCCGACATAACCGCCCCCGCTGGCCGGCGGGGGGGTATCCGAAGGGATTTCCGCACGATAAAAATAAAAAATAAAAAAAAAGGTGCTATTGCTTTCATGCAGGGCATTCACTAAGTTTTCATAGGCAGGAGGTCGTGAAGGCCTAGGCTAGATGCGGCGTCTCGGTACAATCCGATGGCGAATGGGGCCAGCTTCTGCCGATACACCAGATTGAGGCAGTTATGGCTGCTGTACCTCCTGAGGAGATTGTACAGAGGGCAGCAATAGAGATACAGATGGCGAGCTGCTCAATGTAATTCCCTATAATAAATATTAAATTGTTCATGTATTTCAAATCAAGCAATTATTTCCTTGCCAAATTTTTAACTGATCCGATATGTCAATTGTGTCATGTGACGTCAAATTGACTTGCACATATTCCAGCCAGAGATAGTTTAGTTGCGTAGATAACAAAGAGGTTTACACCGGGTTGCCAGGCTAGTGATCTGAATAAAACCGTTTGTACTTAGCTATGACTAAGAAAAATAACGGTTTGTTTACTGTTTGATCTATAATATGCATTAATAATCATTTTTCGGCATTCTTAAAACCTAAGAACCTCTTTATCATTCATTCTTATTTTTTTAATAACGGTAACACTTTCATATTTAAATTTTGGTGATGTCAGATTCAAATTTGGTGCTGTCATATTGAACACCAAATTTAGTTCGACGTAACAACAGAATAGCATTCCCTCTAAATTTCTCTAAAATAAGAAAATTTTAGAGAAAAATTAGTTTAGTGATGTCAGCAACAGAATTGCTACCACTAACTACTTTCGTTAAAATCGGTAGTCTAACAATTCCTTTATCACTGTCATAAATTCATCTACAGACTATAATGACCGCAAAAAATAGTATTTAGGTCTTTATCAATATCTACTCTAACACAACAATTAGTGGACTATTCCGAATATAGTAAGAGATTCTATTTTTTTAAATACACACTGACTGACATACATACTGACTACTGAATTAGAAGTGTACCTTAACTAGTATTATCTCTCTCAAAGAGGCTCTGGCGCAGGCTTTCCTCTCGGAGTTGGAGTGGAGGGGGTTAGGAGGTCAGACGGCAGTCATTCCCGTAAAAGCCAAGATAAAGCAATCCGTACGAAGAGATGGAATAGGAGAGGAGAGGTCGTCAAAGTGTAAGCATGTTAAACTGTGATTGGCGGTCGTATAAAGAAAAGGAATAGGTCTTTTTTTTTCTTTTTTTTTATATTCGTTCGGTTAATTGACTGCACTCCGCTGGATGGTGAGAAGCTAGGGTGAAGTCCAGAAGATATGGGCCACCATCCCAGATGCTGACGATCCTAAAATGGTAGCCCCTACCTTGACGGCCTCAAAAGATGCTTTTTCACGCCCCGCTTGAAGAACCCGGGATTGTTTGTAAGAAGAAGGGAACACGTGCGCGGGCAGAGCATTCCAGCTCTTTATCGTGCGACAAAGAAAGGAAGTACCGAACCGCTGAGTTCGGGAGTGTATGGTTTCCACCGTGTGCGGATGGCATCGCAGTCCAGCACGTGTTGTTCTGATATTATTATCCCAATCATCATCATCATCATCAACCTATGCTAGTCCATTGCTGGACATAGATCTCCCCTAATGAGCGCCATAGCGCCGCTTGCTTCAGCTTGCCGCATCCAGCATCTGCCCGCAGTCTTTCGCAGATCGTCATCCCACCTGGCCGGAGGGCGTCCTACACTACATTTGCCGAGTCGCGGTTTCCACTCAAGAATTATCCCAATAGTCCATAATAAATACCCGTGAATACAGCGTGGTGCAGCGGAGGGTTACGCTACAAGGCCACAGGTAAAATACAGCAAAAAAAGTCAACATTCTAATTGACTTTTATGTTGCCGAATGTTGCCGTTAAAAACCCCGACTGCATACCTTTTTTTTTTTTTTTTCGTGCGGAAATCCCGACTGCATACCTAAAATAAACATACATACATACATATACTCACGCCTTTTATCGTGGCTCGGGACGGGACCCGTTATAGAATTTCGATTCGTTTGGACCTTTTTTAACCCCCGATGCAAAAACGACGGGTTGTAGTAAGTTTGAAGTGTCTTTGTGTGTGTATCTATAGGCATGTATAATCGTCGCTAATAAACTTGACATCTCTACCTTGATGCGCACCCAATCATGCGGGCCCTTTGAGCAGTAGGTTATCTTCATAGAAATGGGCCGCTGACGGTTTAGATGTGTGAGCGCGCGCCAGGCGGCGTGTAGGCACGCGCTGCCACGCAACATTAGCATAATATAAGGTAAAATACGTTGGACGTAGTTTGGGCCGTACCGTGAGTGAGATCGCACGCGTTCTCGTAGCGTAGGTAAGTACCATTAAATACTGCGCGGCTGCTCGCAATTCGCATTCGCCTTCTCCCACTGGATTTAATTTGATTAGCGTAGTTTATTTTTATTTAGCGGTTTATAAACATATAGACGATAATAAAATATTAATTTTATTATCTATAAATGAAGTGAATAAAATATTGAAGTATGTACATAAAATGCCTTTAAATATTTAGTATTTACATTAGGAAATTGCATAAATTTATGAAAACGTTATACTTACGTAGTAGGGTCATAATTTCAAAAAAAAAATTTTCTTTTTACAGGGTTTCGCGTTCATACTTTTTTGTTGTATTTTTTTTTCTTTTCTAATTTTCTTAGTCAAGCCCTTTCATTCAATATCCATATTGAGGAAGTTATGAAAAAACTTGAAATCCGCCGTTTTGTGCCTTATTCTACTGTTCAAGCCCTTTCATTTGATATACATAGTGAGGAAACTGAAAAAAATTAAGGTAATTCGCTCTTTTGTAGTGGCGGCCATCTTAGATTTGAAATTTCTCATAGTCATTGGTAGAATATATTTACCTAATGTTTGAACAAGTAAGTTGATTATACCTCATTTAAAATCCCGAAATCATAAATATGACAATTAAAACCCGGGATAATAAAAACATGAACTGGATTTTGAGTATAGTTACAAATTATTGATTTGAAGAATCATATTCCAATTTTGAGGCTTCCTGAGTGAAATTGTATCAGATACAAATGGTTTTAAATAGTTAAATCAAATCTAAGTAGGATGTTTACGTAAATATTAAGTAAATTTTAAATTATGCCTTAAATACATTTCGTTGTACAATTTGGTTAATATTATTCAGGTAGCGGGGGTGCGGCGGTCTCTTTTTAGGGTTCCGTTGCCAAATGGCAAAAAACGGAACCCTTATAGATTCGTCATGTTTGTCTGTCTGTCCGTCCGTATGTCACAGCCACTTTTTTCCGAAACTATAAGAACTATGCTGTTGAAACTTGGTAAGTAGATGTATTTTGTGAACCACATTATGATTTTCACACAAAAATAGAAAAAAACAATAAATTTTGGGGGCTCCCCATACTTAGAACTGAAACTCACTTTTTTTTTTCTTCTGACCCATACGTGTGAGGTATCTATGGATAGGTCATCAAATATGATATTGAGGTTTCTAATATAATTTTTCTCTAAACTGAATAGATTGCGCGAGAGATACTTCCAAAGTGGTAAAATGTGTCCCCCCCCCCCCCCTGTAATTTCTAAAATAAGAGAATGATAAAACTAAAAAAAATATATGATGTACATTACCATATAAACTTCCACTGATAATTGGTTTGAACAAGATCTAGTAAGTAGTTTTTTTAATACGTCATAAATCGTAAAACGCAATTTACATTTCATTCAATCAACTCAAATGTAAAATTAACAAAAAAAAGCATTATTATGTTAGTTACTGCTACGGAACCCTTCATGTGCGAGTCCGACTCGCACTTGGCCGCTTTTTTTATTTTTGGAATAATTTCTTTAGTTTTATTTTATGCAGTTGGGATTTTTGATTTAATGAACCAGGGTTACGCTACGATCGGTTAACAAATAGTGAATTAGTCGTAATGTTACCAGGGGCGGATACAGAGTTCTTGAAGTAAAAACTTCTGTGCGTTGGGCATTTTTGAGATGTGAAAACCCTTGTGAATTCAGAACATTGTCACTGTTACCGACATTTTTTTTATAAATCAATCATTTTAAAGGGATTCTTGAGTCTTTCACGGGGTTCTTGAGTTTCTTCTTGAGATTATAGCTACTGGTTTAAATATTTCAGGCATATAGGTTCAAAATTATCAGATTAAAATACTACCTCTATCTAAACATATGTGAATCAAGAACCCATGACTGAATGTTCCGGTTCCTAGGTCATTTTAGCTAATAAAATAAAAAACTGGCCAAGTGCGAATTGGACCCGCGTTTCGTATCATTAACTATAAAAACTTGTAAGTACCAAAATTTACCTTAATTTTCAACAATTTATTTTTTGGGAATTGTTCCTTTATTTGTACCTACTGTAAGACCTTGCTTATTGCCAGCTTTCGTGATTCTAGGTCAACGGGAACCAACATATAGGTTTGCGACCCAAAACCTATAGGGTCCTTCCAGTTGGGGCTGCATACGTTGGTAGACTGCCCGGCGTGGGAGGCGCCGAGGCGTGACCTCGTGGCAGCCATCGGGTTGGGAATCCTCTCGCTCGGCAGCATTATTGCGGCAATGGTGCGGAGGAGATGGCGGAACGCACCCGGGAGAGATTTAGACCTCCCCCGGTCCGCCGAGCCCACAACGTGTTCGCCGCGAGTCGCAGGCGACACAGGCGCCGGAGGTCGCTTAACGACCTCCGTCCTCTATGAGCGCAGGCCTGGGGGTGGCGGAAGAGGCCACCTGTCACCCCAGCAGAAGCAGGCCGGGAAGGCGGGGCGGGGTGACTAGCGCCCCTCCCCCAAACCGGGGCAAGACGGGGCGCCGTGGTTCCCAAACCCGAGGGGGCCATCTCGTAACCGGAGATGGCCCAGGGTCAGTCGGGGTGCGAGGGATATGCTCTATGGGCAACCTTACACCCCGGCGTCTGAAGACTCGAGACGGCGTGCGGTTTTAGTCGGTTCAAGCCCGACATAACTGCCCCCGCTGGCCGGCGGGGGGTATCCGAATGGATTTCGGCACGAAAAAAAAAAAAAGGGTACGGAACCCTAAAAAAAACGTTTTCTTTTACCGTGCGCGCTGATGTTGGTTACTTTGCTTCGAATAGGAGTCTATCTTGTCGCGGCGAGTCACTTAGATGTATGCACGAGTCTGCTACAATATTCGAAAACAGCCTACGTTAAAACAGGTGCTGAAAATAGTACACTGTTTTACATATTGCTTCTGTCATAATAAACTCATTCAAAACATCATTATATCAACTTATTATGTATTGTATTTTGGAATTATTATAAATTAAGTACTTAATAAAAATTATATTATTTATCCACGATAGGGCTTAGTAACTACCTACTCTTATCAGTAACCTTAACCATAGGTATTATCAGATTATTATCATAACAGGTACCTACTTGTCTAGACTAACTGACCATGACTGGCTGATTCTTCAATGCAGAGCTCAAACTCAAACCGGCTGGGCTACAAACTAGAAATGTTAGCAGTCGATGTCTTTCATGTAGTAAGCTCAGACTAAAAAACTACGGATACGGACGAATAAGGTTGTAAACATCAACAAAGAAACTATTTTTGCAAATTTCACCTCTACTAGGGTACAATAAGGGATGATTAGCCTCCAACGCAGCCGGGAACAATGCTAAGATGCTCGACTAGTAGATTAAGGACGAAATACCTACTGTTTTTTCTTTTTTTTATCCTACTAATATCTAGTAGGATTCCTAGGTATTTCCTACTATCGCGAAAGTTTGTGAGGATGTAAGAATGTGTGAATAATTGTTACTCTACGCAAAAATGGCTAAACGGATCTGGCTGAAATTTGATACAGGGATAGATTATATTTGGGGGTGAGAGGTGAGGCCACCTGTCACCCCAGCAGAAGTAGGCCGGGACGGTGGGGCGACTAGCGCCCCTCCCCCAAACCGGGGCAAGATGGGGACACCATGGTTCCCAAACCCGAGGGGGCCATCTCGTAACCGGAGATGGCCCAGGGTCAGTCGGGGTGCGAGGGATATGCTCTATGGGCAACCTTACACCCCGGCGTCTGTAGACCCGAGACGGCGTGCGGTTTTAGTCGGTTCAAGCCCGACATAACCGCCCCCGCTGGCCGGCGGGGGGGTATCCGAAGGGATTTCCGCACGAAAAAAAAAAGGGATAGAATATGGAATAACACAGTGGCTACTTTTTATCCATGGAATAGGTTCCTATGGGAAGCGGGAGCGGGATCAGAACTCAGGGCGGGTGAAACCACGAGCAAAAGCTAGTTATAATATAAATTTCTCAATATTTTTAATCAATATTCATTAATAAATGCAGTTTGTTCTGAATTATATTTTAGTTATAAATTTAATGTTTTATTCGTAGATTCTTATAATATATTCATTTATTTTTGTGCTTATCTCAATAATATATTCCTTTAATTTTGTGCCAACCCTAATTGTTATGAAACGGCTATTATTAGAAACATCAAATCAAATACCAGCCTACTTGGCTGTCATTAGATAATTAGCCATACATTTTATGTTTCTAATTACAGCCCCATCAATTCCCACTAGTACGTGGGACACTCAGAATGTTTTGCGAAAATAAAAAAAAGTGTTCTATAGGTAAATATTTTTTTATTAAATCTTTTCAAAGTACTCTCCACCAGCCTCTATACAAAGTTTCATGCGTTTGAACCAGTTTTCAAAACACTTTTTCCAATCCGCCGCAGATACCTCGTTTACAGCCTGCTCAAACGTTGACAGCGCATCTTCCGGCGACGAAAATTGTATCCCTTTGAGTTGATTTTTTATTTTCGGGAATAAAAAGAAGTCGCACGGTGCAAGGTCAGGGCTGTAAGGAGGGGACCTAGGAGTTTAACCGGAGTGCTCTCCAGGAAGTCCCTCGTTTTAAAGCGCGGTGTGTGCGGGCGCGTTGTCATGGTGGAGTAGTATCCCGCGGAGCCCTGTGTTTGGTCGCTTGTAGCTCACTACAGAGAAAACTTCTGCCAAGCATTTGGTTGTGTACCATTCAGCGTTGATGCTTCTTTGATTTCGTAAAGGGATTGATAACAAGTAGCCAGACAAATTGAAAAAACTCGCGATCAAAATCTTCCCTCCACTTCTAGATCGCTTCACTTTGGTAGGTGTTGATTCGTTTTGAAACACCCAAACCGTCGACTGGCGTTTTGTTTCTGGATCATACTGATAAATCCACGACTCATCACCTGTAATGATGTCATAAACACGCCGAGACGCGCCTGCTTCAAACTTGTTTATCATATCACGACACCATTCCACCCGGGCCTGCTTCTGAGCATCGGTGAGATTGTGCGGCACCCAGCGTGAAACTATCCTTCTCACACGAAGATGCACGTGTAGAATCTCGTGAAGGCTTCCCGATCCAATCTGAAGAATGTGCTGAATCTCTTGATATGTGACTCGTCTATTATCTTGGATTAAATTTTTCACTGCTAGCACGTTTTCTTCCGGAACAGCCGTCAAAGGGCGACCACTTCTTTCTTCATCCTCCAAAGTCAGTCGACCGCGCTTGAATTCGTTATACCAACGATACATGGTCGCCTTGGAAGGGCCTTCATCCATGAATGCCATTTGAAGTCTATCGTACGATTCGTCTGGTTTCAGGCGACACTTGAAATCGTAGAAAATCATAGCGCGAAAATGTTCCCGACGCAGATCCATTTTTCAATGAGACACAATAATTGAAATTATCTTGCAAAAAATGCAGAGAGAAATTTTGAAATTGGAACGTACTTATTTTTACTCATAAATAATCATATTTTAGAAATAGATTATAACTGACCAGTCTCTCATATATAAAAACTTTTTTTCGCAATACTTTCTGAGTGGCCTGGTATGAGAGACTAAAATTATACATGGATTCAAAAAATAATAATATACATTGTCCAAAGTAATATACACTCGACTCACTAAGTGTGGAAAGGAAATAATGCCAAAAAAGCTTATTTCCTGTAGGTCCTAAAGTTAGCCGAAATTTAGAAAATGTCTAATTTTCTCTTTATCTCTTACTTTGACTATAAATGATTCCTACCTAGGATGCTATTGAAATTAAAAAAACATCCTATGTTTAATATAGAAGATGGTTGGAATATATACCACCAGCTTGGGATCCAGTCATAAACTTATCTTCATGACACTGTGAGCTAATTCTGCGTAAATACTAAACAATTCAGCATAGTTCGGGTACTTTATGATAACTTACACTTCAAACTATAAGACAACCACCATTTTCAGTCTCCCCGTGACCATGGCTACAGAAAATCAACCGAAACGTCGGGTTCAATGTAAATAATTAAATAACATCAAATAAATCGCGATAGAATCCGTTAAAAATAGTTTTATTTCAACAATATTTATCAATAGCAATATTTGTTTTCTCGCAGGCAACGGTGAACACGAACGCGAACGCATACACGGGTGAAAGTGAGTGTGATAGCGATGGCGTAAAAGCGGAGAGAGGGGGAGACAGATCATCTTTCATTAAAAGAATCCGAGTTAGTTAAGTATAGGTTACTAATTGCTCAGTAAAAGGCTAATTTGTCTAACTTTACTTTTATTCCTAATTACCATTTTTCTTTATAGCTTGAAATCTAATTACTGTATTTGTGAAGTCTTATTACCGTTCTATGAATAAAACAAACAACAATATCTCTAAGGACAAAAGAGTAATTACTGTACATTTAATATAATTCAGTTGTAACTATTAAATACTTTACGAATACACATAAAGAACATGATTAGGTGCATTTTTTTTTTTAACCTTCAAATTTGCCCCAAATGAAATATTCACCCATATACCCACCCACCCTCTGTCCGTCCGTCTGTCTGTCGGTCACCAGGCTGTATCTCATGAACCGTGATAGATAAGACAGTTAACAATTTCATAAATGATGTATTTCTGTTGCCGCTAACAGCTAACACTAAAAACAGAATAAAATAGATAATATAGGGTGATCCCACACAACAAACGTCATTTTTTGCCGGTTTATCGATAATGGTATGGAACTCTTCGTGTGCGAGTCCGACTCGCACTTTTTTTTTTACGTGCGGAAATCCCTTCGGATACCCCCCCCCCCCCCGTTCGCCAGCGGCCCGACTAGCACTTAGCCATTTTTTAAAATTATTATTTCACATCACATAGGCTAGCTCACCTAATGCAGGACTGTTTTTGCTTAAATATCGTCTTTATCGTCACTGTATGAGGCGGCAAGCTAACTGGCCCGGGGTGCCAAATATTTAAATACGCCTCTGGCTTAAAGACATGCGCATTGTATTTTAATTGATATGATATTTTATTAGCTACCAGCGACTTCGGCTGCGTCCGATAAGCTGGATTGCATGGGGGGGGGGGGATCCGTATGGAAGCATCATGAAGTGGATAGAATGCGCCTAATAAAATGCAAAATACACAAGCTTAAAATTCTTAATAGTAAATCTTAAAAGCAATGCAATTTAAACAAGCATTACATATTTGCAGGCTCACTGGATCTAACGGCGAGTTGCGTATTTTGGACTTTAACCAACTAAAATCACACGGTACCTCTCGCATTCGCCTTGGGGATCTGATCCCCCCTCCCCTAAAGAGAGGCCTGCTTCTGCTAAAGCACTAGAGCTTAATCCCTTACCTACGTCATGCTCAAATTATCAGATATTTTGAAATTTACTCATTCGTAGGTATTAAATCGACCCAACAATAGCAAATCAAAAAGCAAAATCAAAATCAATTCGTTTCATTTTCTTACGTGCTACATAAAACAGTGGTTGAGGCACTTCTCTTAGGTAGATAATACCTGTGTTAGAAGGCCTCGCTCTTCACATTCCATAAAAAAAGAAGCTAGTCAGGTAAGTACCTAATTGATTTTATATAACATTATAATAACAGTTTGAAATGTGTGCGTATGAGTGTGTGTGATTGTATGTGAGGGTGTGTTTGTGTGGGTGAGTGTGTGTGTGTGGGTGAGTGTGTGTTTGAGCAAAATCGGACCGTTCGACTCTAGCTGACCATTTGGGGGCTTACCATGAAATGTAAATCCGAATCTTCAGGCCCGCATGAAACACAAACAGAAGACGTAGCATTTGGGTGCTATGAAATTACTTTGGATTTCTTTAAGTATAGCCAAAAATAAAATTCTTTAATGTTAATCTATCGCATTTATTATACAGTTTCGTAATAATTACTTACTTAGTTAATTTAAATGACGATTCTTCACGTGCAGTCTAATAGAGAAAGCAAACGTTTCATTTTTGACTTCTGCTGAATTAAAACAGTACTCACTCTTTTTGCTTGGACCTAATTCGTATAACGCATCGTTATCCGAATATATTATGTTTAAATGACCTTTTGACGATGTCAGGTCAATAATTGTCATGCCATAAGCACCTTCGATGTTAGCTACCTTCTTCAGTTGTTTTGTGGCTATGTCATCCATATAAACTCCATCACTTGCACAAAAATACACATTACCTTTATGATCGTCAACAATTTGCCTGACAACAATTTTATTATTTATAAGAATTGTTGGATTAAAAGGTATAAAAGGCTTCTCAACTCGATATAAAGCAGTAGTGTTAGAAAAATATACGATGTCATTTTTACTGACAAAGAAATTTTCGACTTGGACATCAGCAACTTCTTTCACTTTTTCGAATGTATCGTTCGCGTATTCATAAAGATTCTTTCCTGGGTATGATATATAATAAAACTTTGTGTTGGATATGAACAAACCCCATATGGGTTTACCAGTTTCTGCAACAAGTTTTGCTGATTTTGTTTTGAAATCGTACTGATAGATACCGTTGTATCCACCGAGGTATAGGTCGTTGTTTTCTCGATGATAGAACACTGTGGTCCCTCCAACAGTGCCGTCTACTTCGTTACATATAGTCGTTTTCATGTGACAAATTATGAACCGTCGGTAACTGAAGGGTTCATTACGAACTGAACGGCTAAAGAACAATTGTTCAGTGATCCTGTCGAAAAGTAATGTTTCAGTGAAAGTACGTACCGTCACTGTCGGTACACAGCTCAACACATTCCAAGTTACACACCGATCACCTTAGCTCCAAAAATTATATAAAATAATAAAAAAATATTGAAAAATATTAAATGCGTCTTCTGAAAAGGATTAGGATGGTTTAGGCCCTTTCTCTTTACGTCCCGCTTATAAAATCTCTACGATTCGCTATATGAATTATACATCAATTAATTATTCATTTATTTGAATGTCAAAATCGTTGACCGATAAATTTGTTAGTGTTCAGCAACTTCTGAGGACCAGTCGCCCTCAGAAGTTGCTGAACATCTTCGATGACGATGATGATCTTCGATACTACGGGAACTCTGCTCAAAGTAAAGCTTTGAGCAGAGTTCCCGTAGGTAGTTAGTAATAAGGTTTATTGACCAGGTTCAAGGCTAGTCTAGCCGCTCCAAACAGCCAGATTGGCGCTCCAAATAGGCTTTATCTAGAGGCAATCTACGGAAATTTAGGGACTTTTTAACTTTACTAGACTAGATGAGACTATATTTTAAAAGTAAAACAAAACAAGAAGGGTATAGCGGAGGTTTATCAGTGTGAAATAAAACAACTTACTCATGCATCACCAAACTGTAGGCCTGTCCTAAATTTTTGAACAATATCTGCTTATCATAATACTTGTTATTGAACACTATACCGTCACACACAACCGTTCCGTTATCCTGAGCATTCGCGCTGGTTACAGACATCAGCAATACCAGGATATACATGAGGACCTGAAAGACCATCCAACCCGCTTAACTACGTCATCATCACCATCCATCATCATCACTCGGGGTCCGCTAACCCTTTGTGGTCAAACCAACCTTACCTGCCAGCCGGTACACTTGGTTGACAGACGAGGCTCTATTGTAGGCTCTCCTCTGGGGATTGGGAGGTCCGACGGCAGTCGCTTCCGTAAAAGCCATATAAGTCGAAACAAAATGAGGTAAGCTGTAATGGTAGTTTCAAGTACGATGAATAAATGAAAAAATAAATAAATAATATTACATTATGTAGAATATACCTACTGCTTCCGGGCTACATTACATTAAGAGGAGGAGAAGAACTAAGCGAACCCAGGGCTCCGAGGTGAAAGCCTCGGATGGAACCACGCTAATTAGTTATTATGCTTTTTACTATCTAATATTTACACATTTCAACACTGAGAGGGTATTTAGATTATTTTTTTTATAACCTAATTAACAATTCAAAAAACCCCAGACATAGCTAAGAACAGTCCGACTACTGCACCTTTCAAACAATACACAAAATCAAAATCGGTTCATCCGTTCGGTAGCTAAGATGCCGCAGACAGACACATACAGACACGTCAAACTTATAACACCCCATCGTTTTTACCCGTCGGGGTTGAAAATACGCCCGTTAATTAGGTACACAATTTACTGTGCGATGGAAAAAGCTCTATACCTCGTACGGCACCCATGAGATGGAGTTGGGGTGGCCCGTATAATCTACTTTGCCCAGTAGGTAACTCCACGCGGCAAATGTTTTTGCTAAAGAATAATTTTGCTGGCTACCCTAACGTATTTAGGTAAGAGGCTAAATTTTGGATATGTATTACCTATAAACTAGCAATTCTTGTATATTGTTGAATCTCCGAAACGGCTCCAATGAATTTCATGAAATTTAATATGCAGGTGGTTTCGAGGGCGATAAATCGATCAGGCAGGTATCATTTTTAGAAAACGTCGAAAAAAAACCATATCAGTCATTGAGGTTCTTGTAATTAACAGAAGAAACAAATACGCCAAACCCGGTTGCATCCATAACCTGCATTTAGGAGCCCGGGGTTCGCTCTCCTACTTACGACTCCGAATTTTACGGGAGCGCCGGCGAGTTTGCCACCTGGCCAAAGAGAAAAAAGCCTGCGCCATAGCCTTGTCTGTCAATCTACAGGTGTACTGGCTTCTGATTTGCAGGTGATGCAAGAATAAGATGTTATAATAACCAAAACAATTGTTAAAATCAACCGTTAAGATTCGGAGGGCATGGCAGTATCCCCACCAAAAACAAAAAAAAGCGAAAAAAAAAACAAAAAAAAAACAACACGGCCCGGCTGTACCATTCTTTTCTCGAAGCAGTTCAGGCGTTTTTCGAACCTTTATAACTTCGTTGTGGACGCCTGAATTTTCAGTAACCAAGCAGTCACTGTATAAAAATTGAATTTTTAATATTTAATTCATTTTGAACCAGTAGTTTATTTATTATAACAAGTTAAAGTTTCTTAATACTGTCTCTCACTCACAGACTGAGCGATCATAAAGGCACTCATGACTCTAAGGCTCTTTTAGCAGACATAGTAGCTTCAAATTTAGAATACAATTAGTGTCTAGTGTCTATAAAAACGCATATACATACAATTAAAAATAAAACTTATTATAGTACCGCCAACTGTATCATAAAAGTCATTATAGCACCGCTATCTTTTTTTATTCATTAAACTAGTCTAAGGTTTTAGGCTGAATATGAAAAAAAAGGCGCACGCATGCGCAGTTCGAACTGTGAAAAAAATGGCGCACGCTAAACTACTTCCTTGTAACCGACCTACTTTGTTTAATTTAAATTTTTCCTATGAGTGAAGATAAAGTAGTGTATGAAACTGCATTTAACTTAGGTATTAAAACACTCGAGTCAACCTATTATAAACAGACTCTCGTGTTTTAATACCTCTTCTTATATGACAGTTGCATAAACTACTATTATGGTTTCTAATTACATAATAACTTAAGACAGGCAGAGAAGTTTTGCTTGGATGGCATATTATTTACCTTATAGAAGCTTGGAAATCCGATGTATACCCACTTAATTACAGGCCAACTGTGTTTCCACCATCGTTCTACATAAAATATGATGAATTTCCAGTAAGCGCTGTGGCTTATAATGATTATTTCCTAAGCATTACGGCCACGTTTCTCTTGCAATATTTATTTATACAAATAAATCCTGAACGTTATAAAACCTATAAAGTTTCTTATCGACTTGTTATAACGTAACCACAATATTGTAGGCCAAAAATATTGTGTGTAGGGTGGAAGACCTGAATACCAGCCCGGGCCCTAATACCAGCCTTTTCACCAATTTTATTTGATAATTAGGAATAATATTAACGAATTTACTAGTGTCAGAACTCAAAAAATTCTAGATTTTTATTAGATACTTACAGTATATAAATTTTAACTACAACATCATTAACGTGTGAGCTTTAATCATAATTCAAAGTTAGAGATTATGAGAAAGTCAGCCATTTTCTAAATTTCGACTTACTTTGGGACTAAAGTGCCTAATATTACTTTACACAGTGTATATTATGATTTTTTGAATCCATTTACAATTTTCTTCTTTTATGTTAGTAGTAATTGATGGGGCAGTAATTACTTATTAAAAAACATTACAATATATGACTAATTTAATGTGAGCTGAGGAGGCTGGTACATATTTGTTTTGAACATGTATCTAGTTACAGCCGCTTCATAACAATCAGGGTTGGCACACATTTTAAGGAATATATTATTGATATAAGCAAAGTAAATAATGAATATATTATAAGAATTTACGAATGAAACATTACTTTTACAACTTAAATATAATTTACAACGTGAGTAAAAAATAAATTACTTATTCATTAAAAATAAATCATTGCTATACTCCTTGGAAATAAACACATACGATTTTTAGACATCTGTTACCAAATGGCAAAAAACGGAACCCTTATAGATTCTTCATCTGTCTGTCTGTGCGTCCGTATGTCAGTCACTTTTTTCCGAAACTATAAGAACTATGCTTTTGAAATTTGGTAAGTAGATGTATTCTGTGAACCGCATTAAGATTTTCGCACAAAAATAGAAAAAAAATTTTTAGGGTTCCCCATACCTACTTAGAACTGAAACTCAAAAATATTTTTTTCATCAAACCCATACGTGGGGGTATCTGTGGATAGGTCTTAAAAAATGATATTGAGGTTACTAATATCATTTTTTTCTAAACTGAATAGGTTGTGCGAGAGACACTTTCAAAGTGGTAAAATGTGTCCCCCCCCCTCTGTAACTTCTAAAATAAGAGAATGATAATTCTTAAAAAAATATTATGATGTGGATTACCATGTAAACTTCCACCGGGGGGGGGGGGGACATTTTACCACTTAGGAAGTGTCTCTCGCGCAAACTATTCAGTTTAGAGAAAAATTATATTAGAAACCTCAATATCATTTTTGAAGACCTATCCATAGATACGCCACACGTATGGGATTGATGAAAAAAAAATTTTAGCGTTTCAGTTTTAAGTATGGGGAGCCACCAAAATTTATTGTTTTTTTTTTCTATTTTTGAGTGACAATCTTAATGCGGTTCACAGAATACATCTATTTACCAAGTTTCAAAAGCATAGTTCTTATAGTTTTGGAAAAAAGTGTCTGTGACATACGGACGGACAGACAGACATGACGAATCTTTAAGGGTTCCGTTTTTTGCCATTTGGCAACGGAACCCTAAAAAATACATTATTATGTTACTTGCTGCTACGGAACCCTTCATCGTATCATAGACCAATAATAGGTACTTACGTATCTACAAATCTACCTTCACATGTTTTAATCGTTTTTTTCATAGATACCTACCTATCACTGACTCTTCATCATCAATCCTCAGCTGAGCGCCAAAGCGTGCACTTTTGAAGCCGGGGTACACTCTTTCCATTGCGGTAGCACCATTAGTATATTAATTAAGTACTCTGTGACTCTCACCATTCGGTTTATTCTGGCTTTTACAGAAGCGATTACCGTCTGACGCTCCCAACCCGGAGAGGAAAGATTGCCCCAGTGCCTCGTCCGTCAATCAGCAGATGTGCCGGCTGGCAGATTAGGTTCGCTTGGTCCCGACGATCTACAATTTTATTATACCCTCCGAAAACTGATAATGTAATGTTATGTATTGTGTAGTGTATATATATATAATACAGTGTTATGTAATGTACCGATGAAAATATAAACGAGAAAATAAAACTAGATTTTATACGCTTTTTATTAGCTTCAACTGTATGTTTGTTTGTAACCGACTCCTTTAGGCGCGATTTTGACCCACTATAAACGGACTTTAAAGCGTGGGGTGCTTTTTAAGATATTTTCAAAATGATAATCACTCCACTCATGGCTGTCAATAAAATATTTATATCTATTGACCCATGCACCCCACGCTTTTTTAAAATAAAATAAATTTTTTTATTTACACTATTATTAATTTATATTTATTGAAATTTTTAACACTTTTCTTAACTTAAATTAATTAAAACTTATTTTCTATTTTTTTAGTTCGGTTTTTTATGAAAAGCGTGTTTTTTAGTTTTTTAAAACTATTATTTACTAAATGATTACCACTCGTATAGTATTCTTTATTCAATAACTAGCTGACCCGACAAACTACAAACTTCGTGCCGCTTTAGCATCAAATTATGATGGTTACCTTATCAGAAGAATTTTGAAATTTATTTCGTGAGTATATCTCATATTGCTAATTATCCTAATTGCTACTATACGCACAGTAAACCGAAGGGGCCATCTCAAAGCCGTAGATGGCCCAGGGGCAGCTGGGTTGCGAGGGAATAGCTTTATTAGGCCACCTTATACCCGGCATTAGAGTTCTGAGACGGCTTGTGGTTTTGTTTGAATCGAGTCCGATGTAACTGCCCCCACTGGTGCTGTGGGGATTTTCACAAAAAAAAACTACGGCGGACTCGAGTTATGAACGGTAGATATTGGTAACACGACTTTGTTTTATACATATTATATTCTTCTACGTATTATTAATAATCTTTTTCTTAATTATATAATCTTTTACCTATTAAATGATGTCATAAAAACCTCCGAGTTGAAATCCTCTGAAAGTCCGTTAAAAAAATACGAATCCTTCAAACCTATATAAATAAATAAAATTGAAGTGTCTGTTTGTAACATTAAAATAACAGATTTTAATGATTGCATATGACTGTATTGTAATACATAATCACAAAACCTACAGAAAGAATATCATTTTTAAAATGTATGTCTGTCTATTTGAATTAGGTAATCTTTGGAACGGCTGGGCTGATTTTGACAGGACTTTCACTGGCAGATTAGTATTATTATAAGGCGTAACATAGGCTACGTTTATTTTAGAAAAAAAATAATTGATTCCGTGCAAAAGAACTGAAAATCCAAATCGTGTGGATTTGGATTTTTTGTTAGCACAGCTAGTGGAAAACATACCAGCTGCCACCATTAGACAAAACCGTAACTCAACTTCTATCCTCGTATAAAATATTCTGTTCAAAGGAGAAATTGTGAAAAGCTCCCTGGCTCGTCGGGAAATGTCGGGTTATAACGAAGAAAGCCACCCCCGGAGGCCACCCTCTGCCCGAGACCGCACGGCCCTATACAGCCGTACATAACCCCGTTATTTATATATATAGTTATGTACTGGGTGGTACAGTTGGGTGGGCACTTAGGACCCTCACTGCTATCGCCGGCGATGTCGAGGACCCTTTTCTCGGCAAAATAGGAGTATTGTACGGCTTTACTGAATCCGGCCGAACTCTGTGAACAGAAGTGGAGACTAGGAAACCCTTTGCAAATTGAATAAAGTTTCGCTCTTAGGAGTGTTAGGTTCAACGGACACTTCCCTCATTTATTTTTGTAATTTAGGTTATTATTATCACGCTTTGCTTTTGTTATTACTTTGTATATCTATGGTTGTAGCTTGTATTTCACGGAATCTTTGAAGTATATTTTGAGCAGTTCAAAACGTCGTCGGCTTAATTTGAAAGTTTTGCACACTTATCAAGTACCGATGAAAATAGGTAATAACAAGTATAAAATAATGTAAAAATCAAAAATTCAATAAAAAGTAAAAAAGCGATTTTATAGAAGTAAGTAAACTAGGAATTCAGTGCAGGGTGCGACTGAAATAAATTGAGCTGAGCGAGCTTAGGCATCTTACTACGGTCGCGCGCATAGCCAAGGCCGCGCGCTCGTGAAACTGTTTTTCGATGATTATTCCTCAATGGTACATTGTATTTGAACAGTTGACCCCTCTAAACACTCAGCGGTGTCTACACTATCACCATGGTAAATTTGGTCCAGATCGGTATTGTGGTTCCGGAGGAAAACAGTTTCGACCAAACGGCTTAGCCACATATTGTGTGCCGCCAAATAAACCATTTATTTCTGAATGATATTAATTATATTTTCATGATTATTTTAATAGAATCCTAAAATGTTCTACATAGAGCTTCAATCCCGGTTGCATCCCAGGCTGGCAGAGCCCGGGGTCCATTCTTGTACTCCTGTGTTTGCTATAATTTGGTATAATTTAGCTTTTACGAGAGCGACTGCAGTCAAGTCAATCTTGATCTTGGCGTTATTCCCGGTGGCATCCGAGGCTTTGTACTACAATGAGGTTGCACTTTGTCCGTGCAATAGCTCATGTCGAGTAGCAGGCAAATTGCCAATTCATAGGCACCTCTATCACTGACTCTTCTACCACAAAAATATGAGATTAACGACTTTTTCGAGGGTTTTTTTCATTAATTAAGGTACACTAAGAAAATACCTAACCAAACTTATATAGGCATATATTTTATTTTATTTTTTAAAATAAAAAAATACTATTTTGCCTTTCATCTAAGCAACAAAATTACAAATAATATATATCTTTTTATCATTTAAAAGGCACAACTAACCAGAAAAGTCCTTTCTTCACAATAAAAATTTAATGTTACAATAAATGATACACATATTTGTGTTATTGTGTCTTTTCTACGTATTAACAAAATAAGAGTTGTTCTAATAACTGACTACTCGTGACTTTTCTTCTTAAAACTTTCATTAATAAATAGTTTTCTATATAATAAATTAAAAGGAAAATTTGCCAAAAAACCTATATGTACAATAAATATTTTTTTATAAAATAGAATCGAACCGCATTCAAAACCAAGTAGGGACTAAAAAGTGAAAAATAACTGAATTACATACATTTTAAATTCAAAAGACAAATATGCTCATAAGACTTTCCTGTTGAACCTTCTTTCTCGGACTTGCCCATGAAGGGTTCCGTAGCAGCAAGTGACATAATAATGCTTTTTTTTAAATTTTTTATTTGAGTTGATTGAAAGGTAAATTGCGGTTTACGATTTATGACGTATTAAAAAAAACGACTTCTAGTAAGTAAGTCGTTTGAACGAGATCTATCTCGTTCAAACCAATTTTCGGTGGAAGTTTACATGGTAATGTACATCATTATATATTTTTAAGTTTTATCATTCTCTTAGATTAGAAGTTACAGGGGAGGGGGGAGGGTCACACACTTTACCACTTTGGAAGTGTCTCTCGCGCAAACTATCCAGTTTAGAGAAAAATGATATTAGAAACCTAAATATAATTTTTGAAGACCTATCCATAGATACCATACACGTATGGGGTTGATGAAAAAAAAATGTTGAGTTTCAGTTTTTATTGTTTTTTTTTCTATTTTTGTGTGAAAATCTTAATGCGGTTCACAGAATACATCTACTTACCAAGTTTCAGCAGCATAGTTCTTATAGTTTCGGAAAAAAGTGGCTGTGACATACGGACGGACAGACATGACGAATCTATAAGAAATACTTTCCTGAAAATCGCATCAAAATCTGTTCAACAAACTTCGAGATGTCCGAGATTGGACAAACATTATTTTGAAGGCGGGTAATAATGTATTTTCTACGAAACAATATATGAATATGTGGAGACCTAAGGTGTGATGTTCCAATAAAATTAAAGTCAGTACGCATTTGTGTTGTCTTTTCAATTTAGTGAATAACAATTTAGCTGTCAGATGTGTATTTCGGGCTAACTATATTTCCGTAGATTGTAGGGATAAAATTTGACGAAAAATTGGAGATGCACCTTTTTTTTATTTATTCTGAATATGTATTTAGCTTAATTTTGAAAAATGTGTTATAAAGATGTGCCTTTTATTCATAACACCTTCATAGTGCCTTAATGTCAGTTAGCACTCAATCGCTTTATGAACTATGTAAAACATGTGTACAGCGTTGGGTTGTGAGAGTGACGCACAAGCGATAACATACCATACATTTCCTTTTGAATTTTTCTTGGATACTTGAACGTATGATTTAATAAGAGAAAGTGTATTTAAAAATAAAATAATTATAAATGGTTATGTCGGGCTTGGACCGACTAAAACCGCACGCCGTCTCAGGTCTTCAGGCGCCAAGGTGTTAGGTTGCCCATAATGCACATTCCTTGCACCCCGAATGACCCTGGGCGATCTCCGGTTTCAAAAAGAACGAGGTCCACCTGACCGGTGCCCCTCACTCACAACAGGTAACTAGGTAATGTGCGTCCACTCATGTAGCTAAATCGATTACGTTTGGCAAGGGTGAAATCGATTGCCGTCCCTTTACGAAGGTACCTACGACTCTTAGTATAGGCCTACCTAACTACACTTAGGACTCGTTCCTTTGTAAACCTATATCCCTAAACTAAACATGTGTAAGTAATGCGAGTGATACACTGCGCGTCATGTTACTTTGCCGAGTACTATGAAGGTGCGTACGGATTGCGCGTTCCTGTGTTACGCGTAGTTGGGAAACACTGTCCACGCGTACATTGGATACGTGTACAGCTCCTGTACGGACGGCCGCGAACCTGTACGCGAGGTCAATCGATCCAGAGCGCTCCGCGAGCCCCAGTCATTCGCCATGACTCCGACAAACTTAGCGGTTGCGTGCACCACCACTGCTGCGGCGTTAGTCATTATTCAACACATTTTAAATAAAAAAAAGAGAAAGAAACGGAAACCTAGATGGTGGATGAAAAAATTGTATCGTGAAAGATTACAGTGTGGAAATAGGCTAATGGAAGATATAAATTATGAAGAAAGTGGGGACAAAAATTTTGAGAATGAGTTTGCAAGATTTTGAAATAATTCTTGAAAAGGTTGAACCTGAAATAAAAAAAATGAATACTAATTTTCGAGAAGCTATCACAGCCAGAGAAAGGCTATCCGTGACGTTAAGGTTCTTGGCCACCGGGGACTCATATACAAGTTTACAATATCTGTTTCGCATATCTAAACAGTCCATATCTACTATTATTATTGAAGTATGTGATGCAATTATCAAGGCTCTCAAGGATCATGTGAAGGTGAGTTAATGAATAAAAACGTTTATGTTTATCTGCTTATTTATTATGTTAATTAAAATTTTAGAAAACTGTAATTTAGGTACTTAAAGAAGTTTTATTAAATTATAATTAAGAATTTTCTGAATTATTCTTCTTGTTCTTGAACGTAACGTAATATTTCAGAAATTTCATTTTGATTATCCTCCGCTTCCTTTGGAGGTTCCGGTATTGATGTAGGTGCAGCTTGTGCTGGAATTGGCGTGTAATTGCTTTCGCGTGAGGTAGAGTTGGATAAATCCGTTGAATAGGCACCGGTATAATACCCATACTGATCTGGTAATTGGCCCATATCAGCTTGAAATATAATATTATTGATAGCATGTTTTACTAGTGTAAATGTTCGCGAGTCGTATTTTTTCAATTCATACGCAATGTGGGTCCCAAAAGAAGTGTAACAGTCTTCTTCCTGGGATAGATATTGTACACTGTGCTTGAGTAATCCCACTGCTTCTGTTAATGTGGCAGTGTCATCGTTATTACGGCGCCTTTTATTTCTGAATGATGTGTTGTGCTGTTGTTGTGTGGATGAGGCAGAATTCCTGGGTGTTTGTTGTATGGACGATGAAGAATTACTGGGTGCTTGTTGTGTGGATGATGATGCATTACTGGGTGCTTGTTGTGTGGATGATGAAGCATTACTGGGCTCTTGTTGTGTGGATGATGAAGCATTACTGGGTGCTTGTTGTGTGGATGATGAAGCATTACTGGGTGCTTGTTGTGTGGATGATGAAGCATTACTGGGCGCTTGTTGTGTGGATGATGAAGCATTACTGGGTGCTTGTTGTGTGGATGATGAAGCATTACTGGGTGCTTGTTGTGTGGATGATGAAGCATTACTGGGCGCTTGTTGTGTGGATGATGATGCATTACTGGGTGCTTGTTGTGTGGATGATGAAGCATTACTGGGTGCTTGTTGTGTGGACGATGATGCATTACTGGGTGCTTGTTGTGTGGATGATGATGCATTACTGGGCGCTTGTTGTGTGGATGATGATGCATTACTGGGCGCTTGTTGTGTGGATGATGAAGCATTACTGGGCGCTTGTTGTGTGGATGATGAAGCATTACTGGGCGCTTGTTGTGTGGATGATGAAGCATTACTGGGTGCTTGTTGTGTGGATGATGATGCATTACTGGGCGCTTGTTGTGTGGATGATGAAGCATTACTGGGTGCTTGTTGTGTGGATGATGATGCATTACTGGGCGCTTGTTGTGTGGATGATGATGCATTACTGGGCGCTTGTTGTGTGGATGATGATGCATTACTGGGCGCTTGTTGTGTGGATGATGAAGCATTACTGGGCGCTTGTTGTGTGGATGATGAAGCATTACTGGGTGCTTGTTGTGTGGATGATGATGCATTACTGGGCGCTTGTTGTGTGGATGATGATGCATTACTGGGCGCTTGTTGTGTGGATGATGATGCATTACTGGGCGCTTGTTGTGTGGATGATGAAGCATTACTGGGTGCTTGTTGTGTGGATGATGATGCATTACTGGGCGCTTGTTGTGTGGATGATGAAGCATTACTGGGTGCTTGTTGTGTGGATGATGATGCATTACTGGGTGCTTGTTGTGTGGATGATGATGCATTACTGGGCGCTTGTTGTGTGGATGATGATGCATTACTGGGTGCTTGTTGTGTGGATGATGATGCATTACTGGGCGCTTGTTGTGTGGATGATGATGCATTACTGGGCGCTTGTTGTGTGGATGATGATGCATTACTGGGCGCTTGTTGTGTGGATGATGAAGCATTACTGGGTGCTTGTTGTGTGGATGATGATGCATTACTGGGCGCTTGTTGTGTGGATGATGATGCATTACTGGGCGCTTGTTGTGTGGATGATGATGCATTACTGGGCGCTTGTTGTGTGGATGATGATGCATTACTGGGCGCTTGTTGTGTGGATGATGAAGCATTACTGGGTGCTTGTTGTGTGGACGATGATGCATTACTGGGTGCTTGTTGTGTGGATGATGAAGCATTACTGGGTGCTTGTTGTGTGGATGATGATGCATTACTGGGTGCTTGTTGTGTGGATGATGAAGCATTACTGGGCGCTTGTTGTGTGGATGATGATGCATTACTGGGTGCTTGTTGTGTGGATGATGAAGCATTACTGGGCGCTTGTTGTGTGGATGATGAAGCATTACTGGGTGCTTGTTGTGTGGATGATGATGCATTACTGGGTGCTTGTTGTGTGGATGATGATGCATTACTGGGCGCTTGTTGTGTGGATGATGATGCATTACTGGGCGCTTGTTGTGTGGATGATGATGCATTACTGGGCGCTTGTTGTGTGGATGATGAAGCATTACTGGGTGCTTGTTGTGTGGATGATGATGCATTACTGGGTGCTTGTTGTGTGGATGATGATGCATTACTGGGCGCTTGTTGTGTGGATGATGATGCATTACTGGGTGCTTGTTGTGTGGATGATGATGCATTACTGGGCGCTTGTTGTGTGGATGATGATGCATTACTGGGCGCTTGTTGTGTGGATGATGATGCATTACTGGGCGCTTGTTGTGTGGATGATGAAGCATTACTGGGTGCTTGTTGTGTGGATGATGATGCATTACTGGGTGCTTGTTGTGTGGATGATGATGCATTACTGGGCGCTTGTTGTGTGGATGATGATGCATTACTGGGTGCTTGTTGTGTGGATGATGATGCATTACTGGGCGCTTGTTGTGTGGATGATGATGCATTACTGGGCGCTTGTTGTGTGGATGATGATGCATTACTGGGCGCTTGTTGTGTGGATGATGAAGCATTACTGGGTGCTTGTTGTGTGGATGATGATGCATTACTGGGCGCTTGTTGTGTGGATGATGATGCATTACTGGGCGCTTGTTGTGTGGATGATGATGCATTACTGGGCGCTTGTTGTGTGGATGATGAAGCATTACTGGGCGCTTGTTGTGTGGATGATGAAGCATTACTGGGTGCTTGTTGTGTGGATGATGATGCATTACTGGGCGCTTGTTGTGTGGATGATGATGCATTACTGGGCGCTTGTTGTGTGGATGATGATGCATTACTGGGCGCTTGTTGTGTGGATGATGAAGCATTACTGGGTGCTTGTTGCGTGGATGAAGTCAAATCACTAGGTACTTGTTGTGTGGTTGAGGCAGAATCACTGGCTAATTGTTCATCATTTGATATAGATTCATTCACATTCTGTGTGTTGTTGCTGGTAGTTATCTGAAAAATAAAATAAGAAAAACGTTATAATTTGTTACAGCTACCCGAGACTGAAAATCAATGGATGGCCGTTGCAAAAGAATTTGAAGAAAAGTGGAACTTTCCTCATGCAATAGGCGCAATGGACGGCAAACATGTTTGCCTTCAAGCACCATTCAATAGTGAAACGGAATTTTACAATTATAAACAATATTCTAGCATTGTATTGTTAGCATTAGTTGATGCTGACTACAATTTTATGTACGTAAATGTTGGATGTCAAGGGCGCATATCAGATAGAGGTGTTTTTAAAAACACTTCCTTGTACAGGAACCTTGAAAACAAAAGCCTAAATTTACCGAATCCTGAAATATTACAAACTCCTTACAATGTGAAGGTGCCGTATATAATTCTGTGTGATAAAACATTTGCCCTCAGTGAATATACCATGAAACCCTTTTCGGGTAATCCAGAAAGAGGATCTATTGAAAGAATATTCAATTATCGTCTATCAAGAGCAAGGAGGGTAGTTGAGAATGCATTTGGAATACTGAGTTCGGTGTTTCGAGTACTACGAAAACCAGTGCTTTTGGAACCGGAAAAAGCTACAAAAATTGTATTGGCAACTGTTTATTTACACAATTTTTTACGAAAAAGCAGACTATCAAATATTTACGCACAGACCAATGCATTTGACTCGGAACAGCGAGGAGAGCTTGTTCCAGGTGCATGGCGACAAGACCAACAGCAATTAACTTCTTTTTTTCCTTTAGGCAGTGTACCTAGGAGATCGCCCAATACTCCTACTCATATACGTTTACATCTGGCGGAACACTTTGTTAATAATGTCCCCCTTGAGTGGCAAAATAATCACTAAGTTTTAATGTAACATATATATTAAATAGAACGTGTACTACCTACACGGATTAACGTAGACTAAAATATGTACTTATAATAAAATTGAAAAAGCCTCATAAAGCAGCTGGTCCATTTTCTCAGAGACCCGTATAAATATAATAACGTTAATAACTAATCGTAATTACTTACAGTAGTCTCCGTTGTTGGCAGAGGTTTGTCCTTATCATTCAGAAAAGTAAAATATTCAGATGCAAACCACTTCGGTATATATACATCATTAGCTCCTGTAAAAAAAAAGATATTACAGTATATATGCTATTATAAATATATCAATTTACAATGCGAAAATACAATGCATACAATGCGTAAATAAACAATTTAAAAACTTACCTGACCCTGTTACTAAACTTTTTTTTATTTTGCTCCTTTCTTTTCTATTAGTTGCCTCTGTGGCGTAGCGGTAGTGCATTCGACTGCTACGACAGGGGGGCGCGGGTTCGATTCCCGCTCAGTGCAAATATTTGTATGCATGAATATGTCTATTTGCATTGGTCTGGGTGTTTCTATGTATAATATGTATGTATTTACAAAAAAAAAAGTATATAAGTATGTTTATCCGCATTCTGGAACCCATAACACAAGCTAGTTAAACTATGCTTACTTTGGGTCTAGAAAGCGCTGTGTAGAATGTCGGAGAATATTTATTTATAATAAAGTTGTCATCTTTTTTTTTTAATTCACCTATTGGAATTTTCAGTTCATTTGAAATTGCCTTCCATGCATCTTGGCGTAAATCGTTATTCCGATAATCAGTTAGTGTGCTATCCCACAAGACCCGGTGAAATTCATAAAGTTGAATCAATCTGATAATATTTTCATTATTGAAACTCGAAGAACACGCGTGTTTATTCATTTTGCCGTCCAAATATAGCGTAGCCGGCCGCGTGCGTCCACTTTGACGCGCGACCAAAAACCGACTGACGGTGGCTCGCGCTGCGAGTTGGCTCGTGCGGTACGCGTACCCCAAGAGTGAACGCGTACCAGGGTACGCGCAATCCGTACGCACCTTGACAGTACACAGTACGTAACGAAAAAAATATGACAGTGTGATGTTGTCTTACGACTGTCTTGTCTACAATGAGCTACCGAGTTACGGATTCGCGCAAAGTGTAAATAAGTAGGTATATTTCTTAAGAGTATACATAAAGGTATATTATTTGCATTGGTCTGGCTGTTTCAATGTATAGGATTTTTTTTAATCTAGATTTTTTAAATATCTTAGCACTCGATATTGATGTAACGTCAACGATGTATTGTAACGTCAATACACACAAGTTTATTTAATAAGTTTTTAAAACGGGATATTTCTTCTACTGTTCTTAAAGAGGGACTATGCAAAACAGGGCTTGGGGCAAGCAGGGTAGAGCCATGCATTGGCTATGAATCTGAATCATTTTGAAAACCAAAAACTTTTTGAATAGTCTATCGAGTAAAAATATAAAAAACACATGCGACTTCCTTATTGTTAAGTAGCTCTTGCTTGGTTCTTGCTATAACCAATAGTTAAGGCACTGTTTTCAGTCTCTGATATATCGGCTTATCTAAGGAGGCCACAAAATAAGGGAATGAAATCGGTAGAAAACAATGGCCTATATAACGTTGCCCGTTATCGCAACGATTTCCCAGTGTAACCGTTTTGTAATTAAAAACTTTCCAGTACCGCAGAACACGCCCGATTCAATAATATTAGGGTTTTTAAAATCGTAATTTTACTTCCTCATGCGTTTGTGAGTTCAGAACTAACGAAAACTTATAAATTAAAATTTCAAAATCTAATTGAAAACGCATCAAACTATGAGTGATTCAGAAGATTGAATAAGCTAACGAAAACGTAGGTAATCTTACGGAATATTGGTTATTTTTTCACGTTTTTCTTTTAATCGAAATAAAATCACGCGTTTTAATAATGAGATGTCTCTATCTATATGATAAGCTGTCAGGCCGATGTGCGATAGAAAGAACGCTCTACAAAACCGAAGCAAGCCGATCTTAGCCGGACTCTCACTCTTCTTTCCAACGTGCCAAATTAAAAGCCGGATACTGACCTAAATTCGTTTAAAGGTCGTTAAGACCTCCGTCGTCCATGCGCGTCGGCCTGGGGGTGGCGGGTGAGGCCGCCTGTCACCCCAGCAGAAGCAGGCCGGGACGGTGGGGCGGCTAGCGCCTCTCCCCCAAACCGGAGCAAGACGGGTTCCCAAACCCGGGTATCCGAAGGGATTTCCGCACGAAAAAAAAAGGGTACTGACCTAAATTAATAATCAAATCTACCAGAAATACAGCGCATTTCACCAATGGTCCAACCATTGGTGAAATTCGCACCACGATCTGTAGTGTCATTGAGCTAAACGTGATACTCGTAAATTAGATTGCACCAGGTTCCTAATTGACGGACGAGGCTTTGGTGCGACTTTCTTTTTGGAGTTTGGGGGTCAGATGGCATTCGCTTCCGTAAAAGTCAAAATAAACCCATATTGGAGGAGTAGGAGAGCGGAATGCTCGGATGATGATGATGATGGTGATGATGACGGTCGTACATTCTACATTATATAACGAAAGCGAAACTGGAGAAAAAGCTATTTATACTACTCATACCCAGAAAGTGTCCTAGTAGTTTTTCTAAAATAAGGCAAAATGTACGTTATTGCTTCCATAGAAATATGTGGGCGACATATATGTATGAAAATTCGTTGGTAACGTGTTTTATTTTTCTAAATTTTGTTTTTTTATTTTCCTCGTAGGTGCAGTGCAGTATTTTGGTAAATTACTATGTATCAATCAGAAGAAAGTGCTATTCCCAACTTGAGTATTGAGACCCTCCGATGAGCGTCGGGCCTCAAACTACACCATCGTTAGTAATCGAATCGGTCCCTTTCGCCCCTCGATGAACAATGTACTATTGTGATTGTGGCAAAAGGAAGTGTTCACCACAATTGTCCATACCACCTCATAGAACGGCCGCGTTCAGAGGCAGCTTCCGATACGCTGGGTGTAAAATATGGAACAACATACCTCCGCCTATTAGAATTCTGAAATCAGCAAATACCTTTAGGTTTAAGCTGCGGCGGTATTTGATGGAGGCACAACGTGAATTCGGTATGATAGATGGGAATCTGTCTTATATCTGATGAATATGATCCGGGATATGATGCGATACGAATGGGTACCTACTATTGTTTTGTTACTTACTGTATGTTATTATGTTGCTATTACACACCTCTGTCTACCCCTTCCGGGATGCAGGCGTGAAGTTATGTTATGTTTTTGTTTTTTTTTGTTTTTATTGCTTTTTTATTTTTTTATTATGTTGTATGTTATATAGTTAATCCTTCCTGTTTTGTTTATAATATTATTGTAAGCTGATTGACGTACGTAAGTCTGGTTCGTCGTAGGTCTGGTTGAAAATCAGCGCTAGGCATCAGTCTGGCATTATGCTGAACCAGGTCCTATTCGGCAAGCTTTGAGATCTGTAATTAAGGCTATTCTTTTTCTTTATACTTTAAGTGCGTCTCAAAGCAGACTGAATAAATTTATTTCTTTCTTTCTTTCTTTCTTTCTTATTGTTAATAAAATAATAATTTCTGTTAATATGTTTATTTGCATTACAATGTAAACATCAAATATTCAGATTTAAGTTTTCCACGTAATACGACTCATAGTCCTTATACGTCCTACCCTCAACGGTACGACTATTTGATATATATTTCCTCATTTGGTTCTCAGACCATAGTTTCAGGTTCTCTTGTCCCAAATCTAGAGTTTTGGTAGTCTTCTGTAAACTTAAAAGATTCTCGTTGAGACGTTTCTTTATTTTGTCTGTGGTGTTCTGTTCTTCTTCGATTTGTGAGGTTATGTCTGTAACAAAATATTATTATTACTACTAGCAGTACTAGCTGTTTGCTTTGCCCGCGTGGAAACTCTTTAGCCGTGCCAAATTTCATCCAGATGCGTTCAGTCGTACTGGCGCGATTGAGTTACTTGAAACATCATCTATCTAAACTTTAGCATTTATTCACTTAACTCCACAGTTTTCCTAACGGCCCCTGTGGCGTAGTGTTAGAACGTTCGACTGCTAAGAGGTCGTTCGGGTTCGATTCCCACAAAGTGCAAATATTTATATGCATGAATATGTATATTTGCATTGGTCTGGGCGTTTCCATGTAAAATATGTATTTATAATAATAATAATCTTATCCGCATTCTAGAACCCTTCGACGTCGAACAGCCCTATAACCTTAGTCATCTTTAACGACATCCACGGGAAGAGATATCTACAAGTGCCACGTTAGCCACGCCAGTAACTTTGCGATTCCGCCCCCACCGGATCAGATGGTCGATCCGGAAGTGTGGTTGGACTTGGAGGGGGCAGATCAAAAGCACTCGAAACAGGCGGAATTGCATGAAAGGTTTAATGTCAGTAGAGTAAGCTTGTGAAGTATGTAAGGACAGAAGCAGATGGCGGTCTATTGTCTCTGCCTACTCCAGAGGTAAAAAGGCGTGAGTATGTATGTAATGTATGTAATGTATATAATGTATGTATGTATGTATGTCTAGAACCCATAACAAAAGCTAGTTAAGCTATGCTTACTTTGTGTCTAGATAGCGCTGTGTAGAATGTCCTAGAGTATTTATTATTTATTTATAATTGCCAATTTTTTTACATTTAAACTCACGCCTGTAGGTCCCCGAAGTGGTAAGCAGAAGTGTATCAAACACCGAAATTCATGTTTCGCTAGCTGTTTTCGGTCGCCACTTTATATTACCTTCAATCATGAGAAATTTATTCCAGAAAATCTTCACTAGAAACTAAGAAAACAGAGAATCGACCCAGCGACCTCTACACAGCAGATGCACAAACTACACTCACAAACAGACTTCACTCTGGAGGACAAAATGGGTGAGAAATAAATAGAAAAATACTCTTACCTATAACCAAAGCTTTGCTCTGCCTACCCTCCAATTCTCTCAATACAGCTCTGAGCTCTTCTCTCCTTTGTACCAAATGTACCACACGCTGTAAATTCTTGTTCAAGCTGACAGATGGACAAATGACTGAACACGATAGATCGTAGTCTTGCAGTCTCGTGTGTAGACGGCCTATGGACGCTTGTAGGGTCTCAAAAATCCAGATTTTTTCGCCACTGAAATGTGTAGTCATTATTATTATAAATAAGCTGTAATGACTTCTATAGGTATATACTACTCCTCTCGCTCGGCAGTATGATTGCGGCAATGGTACGGAGCGCGAGCGCGTGGGCCGCCGCCACCTCCTTCTGCGAGCATGTGATGCTCGCGAAGGAGATGGCGGAGCGCGCCCGGGAGAGGCTCAGAACTCTCCCGGCCCGCCGAGCCCGCAACATGCTCGCCGCGCGTCGCAGGCGACTCAGGCGCCGGAGGTCGCTCAACGACCTCCGTCCTCCATGAGCGCAGGCCTGGGGGTTGCAGGTGAGGCCGCCTGTCACCCCAGCAGAAGCAGGCCGGGACGGTGGGGCGACTAGCGCCCCTCCCCCAAATCGGGGCAAGACGGGGACACCGTGGTTCCCAAACCCGAGGGGGCCATCTCGAAACCGGAGATGGCCCAGGGTCAGTCGGGGTGCGAGGGATATGCTCTATGGGCAACCTTACACCCCGGCGTCTGCAGACCCGAGACGGCGTGCGGTTTTAGTCGGTTCAAGCCCGACATAACCGCCCCCGCTGGCCGGCGGTATATACTACTAGACTGGCTGTGTAGAACACAAATTTGGTATCGCGAAAAGCTAAAAACTAGATCACCAAGCACGCGCAACTTTTTGTAGCAATCATACAGATGAGAATACAAAAACCCCGAAGCAAATTCAAAATTCATTTACGCCTTTGAACCGGTGGTCCATTTGCCAAACATTAGATAAAAAAAAAATTGACGTTTTGTAAGTGCCGTATTAATGGTCTATACAGAATAAATGGTTTTTGACTTTGACTTTGCCTCACCTAGGAACCGTGACATAATTTTTTGTTCTAAATAACTTGTCTAGTATATATAGGAGTCATTGTTTTAAAGCCTGCACTGCATCTCGAACGATCTTGTGCAAATTATATAAGCTAATTTCGTGTAGATAATTATCTACGCGAAATTAGCTCAGTATTATTTGCAAGGAACGGGCGCCTGAAAGACGTAGCGCAGGCCCTTGTAACCACATGCTGTAACAAATTCCACGAACTCACCTATCCAAAATAAGTTTTCTGTTATCTTCCAGATTGAATTTCTTCAAATATACATTTAATTCGTCAATGAATCTTATATTCTGATTATCTGAAAAATATCTCTTTCTTTAAGCACTTAAGATAAAATAACTTTTTATGAAATAAGTGTATGAAGTCCGATTAAGATCTTCGGAGCCAACCAACCTCACACCTATCGATTACCGGATGAGGCGCAACTCAGTTTTCCCCTCGGGTTTTCGAGGTCGGACTGCGGCCGCTCCCGTAAAAGCTAAGATAAGCCTAAAATCTAGACAAAGAGCTGAATGAACGTTCATTAGTAAAAAGTGATAAGTCAGTAAGGAACAGCGTGATATGGGAACGTTGTGGTAGAAGATCGGACGTGTAAAGAGGATGGACGAAAGGAGATTGACGAAACAGATTTATGAGGCGAGGGCTAAACTGCCGTCCTCCAGCTAAAAGGCGGCGAATTGACTTCTGGTCAATTTTAACATCTTAACTTTCAACAAATATTTATAGATGTCAATAGCATTAGTCTCGAAAATGCTCAAAATTATATCCATCCACTGTTAAATGACAACTTAATTGCAGGTTTATGGGAAATACTAGCATAGGTTTTAAAATAACCCCTCATTTTTAGCTCGAAATTTGTTTTTTCCACTTAGTCGCTTTTTAGTTTGAGAACGGCAGTAAAAGGCAACCCAGTAAAGGTCTGCTTGGCGTACGTATGCCAACCAGATCGAGGACGTTTTGAAGAAAGGCCAGGTCAGGAGTACCCGTAACCGGCATGCAAAACAATTATGAAAGTAAAAGTGAAACGCGTATGCCAGGATGGTAGCAAGTAGAGGGGAGGGATGTTGCCTCTGCCTACCCCTTCGGGATACAGGCGTGAAGTTATGAAAACTTAGTTTAGTTTACCGCATTTTCACTGGTGAAATCCATTTTTAGTGAACTGAAAGAAATATAACATACCTCCTTCGTTATAAGAGCAGTTCTCCTCTACATCAAACTCTAAACTCAACTCTATTTTATTTCTTCTTTTCTCTCGCTGTTCCTCATAGAAACGACGAAGATTTGATATTGGCTCTTGAGGCATTGACAATTGACCTAAAATAATGGATAGGTATTAATAACAGTAATAATATAACAAGATATGTTACACGACGCTGCCTAGACCTCAACTAAGAATATCTTGTATTATCGGTTCTAGATTCTGGATAAACATAATTAGATACAATATTCATATGTGCGCTGAGTGGGCATCGAACCCACGACGTCTGACGTAGCATTCGAAGACTCTACAATTTTCTCTCTAAATTTTTATTATACGTATAAATAGCGTGTTGTAACATGAAGACTTCGTTTAAACGTTTCACCTAAAACATCAAAGTTCAACCGTTTTCTAGTTAGACTGAAAGTCGATCCCAACGTAGGGAAAAAAAGGCTCGGATGAGAAAAATTTAGCTAGTCATGATGCTATTCATCAATTAAGGCCGCTAACACATACGACGTAGCGTCAGTGAAATGAAGAATCTACCTCTTCATAAATTTAAAAGCCAAATTAAAACTAAACTCTGCCAAAAAGACTATTTAGACGACAAACAAGCTTGATATGAACTGTTTGCTCTCTCACTATGCTACTCAAACGAAATATTGTAATTAGATTAAATAAACATGTTTGTAAATAGACCAAAAAAAAACAGCCCGCTGAGTTTCTTGCCGGAGTCTTCTCAGGACAGGGCCGCGTTTCGAGCCGGTGGTCCATTTGCCAAACATTAATAAAAAAAAAATTGACGTTTTGTAAGTACCGTATTAGTGTTCTATACAGAATAAATGGTTTTTGACTTGACTTAACATGCTACGTTACACGTTCGTTGGTATCATGTTTATGTGTTCTTACACATAAACATGATATAACCCTAAGTCGGCAAAAATCGTTTATCATGAAATTGTGCATTGTGCATTGGATATTATATTAAAATATTTCGAGCAATAAATTAAGAACAAGCCTTTGTAATGGAAGAAAAGTGAGTTGCTACTTACTTCCAAATCTGTCGACAGACCTATCCGAGTATCCTTCACTGTGAAAACTGTTGAACATAGTGATGAGACAGTCCCGCACGCTCTGCGTCTTCATTTCAGTCACAGCAAGAGACGTTATAACTCCTCTTAGTTCATCTCTATTACTCTTCTGTAAATAATTACATTAAATTTATCGTCTTCATCTATCACCTCGCATATTTATGAGGAGGCTTCTTCTTCTTCTTCGAGTTAATGGCCAGATACAAGACTTGATGGCTAAATTTTTATATTTGGCGGCCCAAAACTTGTCCACAGCCAAAGCGCTATCCATTGCCCTATAAAGGTTCTAGGTAGTACAGGTGGAGGGGCACAGTGGGCAAGAGAACAAATGCGACATGGACTTATATTGGGCCCCTCTTGCGATCGGTCGATATAGCCCCATTTTGCCATATTTTCCTAGCAGCGGCCAACTTGGGTCCGAAGGCGATTTAATGACTTCCAAGTTGGCCACTGGAGATGATGTCCAGGCGGCAGGTTTTCTTTTGGTCTGATAAAACCTGCCGGAACCGGATGTTTGTCTGCCCCGATTTGCCCGCTTTGGGGACAGTCTGTAGCCTGAGTGGTTCTCATGAAGGAGGCTGACCTTTTGACAAAGCTTGGAATTATTGGAGGAAAAGAAATAGACTAACTTAATTATGAAAATAAATGTCACGCGTTATGTAAGGAATATTTTAACGAGAGATCAAAGGATAAAGGGATATGGTACAGAGCTATAGTAGCGGACCCTCCTCATAAACATTGTTAGGTAGAAAACTGGTTGGGAAATGGGATCGCCCACGGACTGAAGTCTGGACACATGCCGCTTAATAAGTGTAGATTCTTATTGAGAAAAAAAAACGAATTTACCAAAGTGTGGGGTTTGTAGCACTGTGGAAGATATCCTACACCTACTTATTAGCGAAATGTGCTGGATATCAGTATGCCAGGGAGGAGCTAAACTGAAGTCTATATGATAAAGGTTTCCAGCAACAAATATATTAGGGATGTAACGATACATATTTTTGCCGATACGATACCCATACCGATTTAAAACGAAAATAATCGGCGATACCGATACAGATACCGATATTGCTTGCTTAGTAGTTAAGTGCTTTATGTATGTTAAACAAATTTGAAGGAAGTTAATAAGATATTGACACTACATAATACATAGACGTACACCTGTCTACCTTAAAAGTTATTTATTTCCTAAGTATGAAACACCATATGTATTTAGGTCCTGAAGACTGAAGGAAAAATACTTAATTAATAAAAATTCAGTAATTAGAATGGAAAAAATCGTTTATTAGTTTCAAATAAAATCAATCACATATTTATTAATTAACCCTAGACACCTAACCTTTCGGCCCACCAAAAACAAATCACGATATTAATGTGGCGTACTCGTCGATTCGACGAAAGTTAGGTGTCTAGGGTTAAAAAAGATAAGTCAGTAATTAAAGTTTACTTTTGGTAGATTTTTGTTAAGAAAACAAAGTTTATTCAAATTATCAGCGGATAATCTGTTACGTAAATCATTTTGTATCAGGCCTGCAGTTGAGAAGAGACGTTCTGAAGCAACTGAGCTCATTGGGTAAGACAAGTATTTTTGTGCAAGCTTTTTTAATTTTGGATATTTATCTTCTTGGCGCCAATAGATCTTTGGATCTTGTTTGATTGGAATTTTTGGAAATCTTAAATAAGATTCTACCTCTTCTTGCTCAGGCTGAATAGACATGTTTGATAAATCTCATCATCTTCGGCTTCTTTTATCAAACTATTACAAGCAGACCAGATACCCGCAGTACGAGCATTCAACTCGGGGAAAAAGAGAGAGGATAAACTAAACTCCCAAATTATAGGAATATCTGGCGACAGCTGCCCTGTGTATGTCACTGAACAACTGCCTGCAAGTACAAAGAAACTATTTTTCCAAGCTCGGGCGTTTGCTAAAAAGAACTCCTACAAATTCTGCTGGACCTCGAATGGGTCAATATTTCTACGAAAGAAAGAAGGTGACAAACAAATTCTGATAGCCACAGAACAATGTCTTCAAACACATGAAGAAGCATGACTGTTTAAATCAATTGTTAAAATATTTCATATGCTTTTTTCTATTTTACGCATGTTTTTTGTAAATTTTATTACTAAACTAAATGTACCTCAAAATTCTATACACAGTCACAAGTTACACTTACTAATACACTTATGTAAGTTACTACAATCATACACACACGACAAAAATCCTCAATATTATAAAATATATATCATAAAAAAAAATTTATTATGGTCTCGTTCATGGGACTTACTTACAAACTACCACACTCAAATTAACTTATATACCTACACACTCTCCCCGGGACAAACAGAGTCACCACTGTCACCAGCCTCCCTACTTCTACAGTCCATGTACATCATACGCTCACCCTCTGCGATCATTGAACCTTTCATGCAAGTCTACCGGCAACCCATTTTGTAAACAACCTAAATTCTTTAATGGCTAACTCATTACTAAATATTAATAGTGAACTTGAAAATTGCGTAGTAGGTAACCCCTTAGAATGTATCCCAGAAGACTGTTATAAATATGTGAACAATTCCAGAAGGAGCTTAAAGTTATTCCACATAAATATACGTAGTATAAATAAAAATTTCAATGCAATCCGACCAATATTACATACAACCGGCATTAACTATGATATCATTGTAATGACTGAATGCTGGCTTAGTAAAGTTGTTAATATTCCCGTTCTGGAGGGATTCCAATCTCAAAGCACACTAATAAACTCGAACCAAAATGACGGAATTGTAATCTACACAAAAATTGGGCTACGGGTGAAATTTTGGGAACCAGAATTTCAATGTGGTAACTGCCTGGTATGCCAACTAGACGATAATATTGCAATAGTGGCAATCTATCGCTCCCCGTCTTACAACTCCAAAGACCAATTTGGTAAATTTCTAATTAGTCTTAATAATGTCTTTATTAATCTTTCCGCCAATCCCAATTTAATACTCCTGGGGGATATAAATGTGGATATACGAGAAGGACACAGAGACGAGGAAAGTCTCGAGTATCTTACGCTAAATGCATCGCACGGGCTCTTGCCCAGTCACATTTTTTCAACTCGCATGGATAAGTGTTATGACCATTCACTAATAAAATCCAAATTGACAACAAACACTCTTGTCCTAGACACACACGTAACAGACCATAAACCAGTTGCTGTTACTATCGATAACGCCAATCCAACTAGAAAGCAACAAAATTTTATAACTCGCCAGAATCATAATGCAATTAAACTCGAACTGGAGAAAACCGATTTCTCAGTCATCTATGAGTCAGACGATGCTAACACTGCAATGGAAATATTCACCAATATTATACAATTGGCCATTCACAAACATACCGAAGTGGTAAAAATAACAAGGCGTAAAAAAATATTCAAGCCATGGATCACACCAGGACTACTAAAATGTATTAAAAATAGAGATTGCTTGCATCATAAATCTAAAAAAGACCCGGATAACTTTATATTAAAAATAACTTACAAACGATATCGTAACTTTTGCAATTCCCTACTCAATAAACTGAAGGCTTCCTACGAGACACTCCAACTAGAGAGAGGGAAAAACAACCCCAAGCGCCTTTGGAACACCATCAAGGATATTACCAATACACATAAGGATCGCATTATGGCTAATGAGTTACTGGAAATACACGAGAGTCCCAAGGCCTCAATCAACGAGGTGTGTAGCTATTTCGCCAATATAGGCAGGAAATTGGCAGCTAACATTAAACCACAGGTTTATGAAGGTTTTTCAGGTCTAAATAACCCTCCAAATATCTTGGGTATGACCACACTGCATCCCCCTGTTGACTCCCTTGTTATCCTAAATACAGACGAATCAGAAGTAGAATCATTAATTTTACAATTAAAAGAAGATAGTGCAGTGGGGTGGGACGGCATATCCTCCACTTTGCTAAAAAAATGTCGGCGTATTTTGGTACCACCAATTACTTACCTGATTAATCGGTGCTTGCAAACAGGTCGGTTTCCGGATACCCTCAAAATGGCTATAGTTCATCCCATATATAAGGGAGGGAATAAGAACAATGTGAGCAATTATCGACCCATTTCGGTTCTCCCTGCACTATCAAAGATCCTTGAGAAAGTCCTAAGTAAACATCTTAGGTCTTTCCTTGACAAGCACCAAATAATAGCTGACAATCAATATGGATTCCGTCCTGGGGTGTCAACTGAGGATGCCGTATTAGACCTGACTCAATTTGTGGCAAAAAATCTGGACAGTCGAACCAAATGCCTGGGGATGTTTTTGGATCTCTCTAAGGCATTTGACACAGTTTTTATTCCCAAACTTATAGCCAAGTTGGAACTCACTGGAGTACGTGGCATTGCTCTGGAGATTTTCAAAGATTATCTTCGTAATCGGACACAACGAGTTAAAATTGGTACTCACGTTAGCGACGAGGTGAACATAACCTACGGAGTTCCACAGGGGAGCATACTAGGGCCGATATTGTTCCAAATATACATAAATGACTTGTGTAGAATGTCCCACTCCAACGCCAAAATATTCACATACGCAGATGATACGGCTATCATTGTATCGGGTCCGACGTGGGATAGGGTCGGTGTCGCTGCGGAGTCGTCTCTGTTGCAGATTATGGAGTGGCTCAATCAAAACCTTCTTACAATTAACTTACAGAAAACCTTTTTTCTTCCTTTTAGTATTAGCCACATAAATAGACTACCACCTACCTTCAAGCTCTCTGCACACACTTGTGGTAATCAACAGCCCTCATGCCAGTGTCCAGCAGTAGCTAGAGCTGAGTATGTAAAGTACTTGGGAATATACATAGACCAAGGACTAAAATGGAACAAACAACTTGAAGTGGTAATCGCTAGAACATTACGTCTCATACACATTTTTAAGACCCTAAGACAATCCGCTAGCCTGGATACACTGAAAATGGTATATTTATCCTTGTGCCAATCAGTAATAAGCTATTGCATCACGGCTTGGGGTGGTGCACAAAAAGGCTACATACTGAAGGCGGAGATAGCTCAAAGAGCAATCCTGAAAGTGATGACGAAAAAGAGGTTTAGATATCCAACTACACTGCTGTACTCAGAGACCGGGCTACTCACAGTTCGCCAACTATACGTTCTCAGATCTACTCTCCGGATACACTCCACTCTTCCTCCGCTGGCCCCTAATAAACGTACTTACCTCCTCCCTAATACATCACACAAAACAACTTTCGCCGAACACCAATACTTCACACTAAGTAGGAACATATACAAAAAAACAAATAAGATATTAAACATCATAGGCTCAAATCAACAAATAGTCAAGTCTAAAGTGACCGAGTGGTTAAAACAACAGGATTATGATTTCACTGAAAGATTATTAACTTACATAAAATAAATATATTACAAGTCCTACAAAATAAATCGAATGTTTCACTCATTCTAACACTTGAATACGTACTCTTACTCACACTCACGCAGACACACACACACACGCGCACACATACACACACACACACACACACACACACACACACAAGCACATAAAAGATAAGTATTTACAAAGTGTCGAATTTTAAATTTTTAATAATATGTATCTATGGTTGGCGTCAGCTCAGATTTTACATACCTAGTTCATGTAAGCGTATCGTACACTGTCTCTTAAGATACAAGTTTTACTTAGTTTAAGAGGCAGGGTCTTATAATAATGTGCCGATAAAGTTTGATCAATATTTAAATGATACCGTCTTACCAACACATATTTTATGTTAAACTTCGAAAGCCTAATGTGAACCTATCTTAAGAAATAAACATTTTTATTATTTATTTATTATTTATTATACCCGAGAAAATCTCATTTTGATTTTGTCGCGGCGCCTCTGTAGAATGAGGACGCTCTCTGTCTCTGTATGTATTATTTGTAATTAATGAAATTAGCATTCTTCTCGCATTCATGGTTGTAGTTTGCAGAGTGAACGTTCGCAATTTATAGCGCGGATCTAGTGCTGTTGCTAACATAAATGTTTCATCATTCTCTAAATAATCAAATCTATCATTGGTCCCAGCTATCAAATTCAGTATAAAAGCATTATATTCAGGGCTATAAGCATTATCATCCATAGCCGTGGTGTTCTTGATACGTTCTAAGACTCTTCGCAAACTGTTGATCAGCGGTATGGCGTCAGACAAGCAAGCAGACTCTTGACTAACGGACTTTGTTGCTTCTTCAAAATAAGTCAACGCTGAGACAACATGTTCCATTAGTACCTAATATTCTTCTGTAGCCAATTCAGTTCTACATTTCACATGGGGTAAAGATGCTTGAACTGCAACTTGCTGCTCAAGAAGTCTCCTAAGTGCGTGAAGGGTAGAATCCCAGCGAGTGACGACATCTTGGATGAGCACATGACAAGGAACATTATGGGATTTTTGCATTTCAGTAAGAATTTTACGACCTGACGTAGAATGACTGAAGTGACCAATTATAGACCTCGCCTTTGTAATCATTTCATTTATTTTCTCTTCTCCCGAAAACGCATCCTTCAGCACTAATTGTAGAGTGTGCCATACATCTGATACGTTCCGCACCCACTTGTGTTACAGCAAGCCCCATATTCGGTGCATTATCTGTTACTACAGCTCGTACCTGTTCGTCGATACCCCAATCTTGAAATAACTGACGTAAGTTTTCAGCTATGTTTTCACCGCTATGTCTTTCGTCTTCAAAAGGAAATACTGCTAGACAGTAGTTCTTTAGCTCAAAATTGTCATTCACTCCATGAGCAGTCAGACTTATAAAGTCGTTCACGAATGCAGAAGCGTCGCTAGTCCATAAGTCAGTCGTAACAATTATGTGCGGAAGTTCTTTTATTTTCGTTTTCACGTGACAGTAAATGTCTGGTATCACATTTTCAGAGATATGTGGACGGGAAACCATTTTGTATTTCGGGCACAACTGCTTAATGGTGCGTTGAAACCCCTGTTTATTGACTAAATCGAACGGCTCCATATCTACACATATTTGTTCAGCTATCGTTTGAGTGATCGCTTTTGCTCTGGAGTCATCAGTATCATACATAACATTTTTGTCCAGAATGTGTTCCAAAGTAGCTTGTTTTTTGAGTGGCGGACCGGCCTCAGTAGTCGAGGTAGATGGGGTGTCGTTTTTCAACTCTTTTTCATGATAACGCTTCACGTGTGTCCAAATGTTAGATGTCGTAAAGCCCTTCGATAAAACTGCCTTACTACCACGAGAAACGCTGACATTGCAGTATAAACAAGTTGCTTTTGTATCATCATCCTGTTTTATTTGAAAATGATTCCAGATGGAACTTGTAGGTTTTAATGGCGTTGCCATTTTCTTTTATATAAAATAAAATACTATAACAGTCTTCACTAGTCAGTGTCAATAATTAAACAGAATGAATCACGAAATAAAAGCGGCGACGTAACGTAAATTGAAACACGAGATTTCTCAACCAAAGCTTAGCAAGCACTGGGGCCGGGGCGGGGGACAGTGTGTTGGCCGGCCCAAGCGATCGTTGAGACGACGCGACGCGACGCTAAGAGCGGCAACGTCGCACGCGTCGTTCGTTTCGCGCGCTTTTCGAACTGGTTGATATCGGCTGTGTTGTATCGGCGTTGCCGATATATCGGCCGATATATCGGTATCGGAATCGGTATCGTTACATCGCTAAAATATATTATACACCACCTCTAAAGCTGCTATTAGTCTATTTAAATTTGATATAATACGGAACTGAAAGAAAGAAAGAAAGATTATATAGATACGTTTATATAAAAGTTCTTAATGAACACGTTGCCCACGCAGTATTTCGAACCTGGGGCTTCGATGCAGAATGTGCACTTCGCAAAAGAAAGCTTCTCTTAATAGGCACTTTTTAAAACTAGGAATTCAGTGCAGGGTGCGACTGAAATAAATTGAGCTGAGCGAGCAGGACTCTTACTTGAAAATAAGACATCTTACTACGGTCGCGCGCTTAGTTAAGGCCGCGCGCTCGTGAAACTGTTTTTCGGTGATTATTCCTCAATGGTACATCGGACATGAACCATCTCGCTTCAAAACACTCCTCAGTGTCCACACTATCACTATGGTAAAATTGGTCAAGATCGCGCGAAAGGTTGCGGAGCAGTTCAGCCACCAACAAACGGCAATGCCGCGTATAAGAGATTCGCTCGCTTAGGTCAATCAACATTTCGCAAAATGCACGTACATTGCGAAATATATTCTAATGATATTTCACGAAACGCTACACAGCGCTCCCTAGGCCCAAAATAAGCATGTCTTAACTCGTTTGTAAATATGTATGTAATATTGTACATATAAACATCCAGATCTATGCAAATTAGTTGTTGTTAGAAGTTGGCCTTATGATTGAGAGGTCTCGGGTTCGGATCCTGGCCATTACACTACCGACATGAACCTAATCGTGGCTCAAGCAATTTAGCTTATTCGGGTTGGCGGTAATACAAGTAATTTAGGTCACAGTACCCTTTAAAAGAAATTAGACATATTCATACACACAAAAATTTGCACTGAACGGGAATCGAATCCACGCCCTCCAACGTAACAGTCGAACGCTCTACCGCTACGCCACAGACCACTTCCTAAAAGGTGCGAGAGAATCTACTCACAATATTCTTATCAATAACGCTGATCTGCTTCCCATAGTTGGTGTTAACGGTCCCTTCGGCGCCGGACGCGAAGGCCCCCCGGCGTGCCGTCACGTCGTCTAGCACGGCCCGCAGGGTGGACACTCGCGCGCCAACCTTCGCGTGGTCACTGCGGGACACCAGCAGCTCGCACGAGTCGCCCGACATGCAGTCCTGGAGGTATATTATTTTGTAATCGTGAGGGGGTGGGAAGGGGGGCAAGATCCCAATAATCGGGAGGAGAAAAGCGTAGTTGGGCGGACCCCGGGCTCCAAAATGCAAGCTTTGGATGAAACCATTAACGCTGAGATGATGATGATTATCTAATATATAAAATTCATGCGTCGCGGTGTTTGTAGTTAAACTCCTCCGAAACGGCTTGACCGATTCTCATGAAATTTTGTGTGCATATTGGGTAGGTCTGAGAATCGGACAACATCTATTTTTCATCCCCCTAAATGTTAAGAGTTTTTTTTTTTTTTTTTACCCCCTAATTTTTTTTTAATATTTAGTTTTTTTTTATAATACAGCATTAGAAAATACATACAACCCTGAATTTTCAACCCTCTACGATCAACACCTATTTTTCCATCGCGATTTTGTTTTTTTTTTTTATAATTTTCTTCAATTATGATTTTTTTCTCCATTCAATTTGATCTTCCGCCTTCGCCGGTCGATAACTGATCAACTATCAATCGATCAGTTATCCCCGCTAGATGTCTACCGTTGTCACCTCTCATCCAGCAGGGATGAGAACGAAGCCGGTCTCCTGTCTTACTCACTATACAGTTTTCGGCCATTTTTATATCGTAGTATCGATCGTAGCAGTGACTGTTATACGTATTATTTTAATTTTTCTGTGCATCTCTCATATTAATTTTACTCTCATCGTAAATTTATTATTAATTTCCAGTGCAATAATTATTTATTCACAATTTATTAATAAAATGTTTCCTAGAAATAATATACATGGCAAAACAACGTTTGCCGGGTCAGCTAGTATTCAATAAAAAAAACTAGTGGGGCGATCACACAGTGATTGTCAAACTTCGGGCCAAACTTATTTTTAGGGACAATTTGTATGGTAGGTGCCCGAAACCTTGAACACTACAGTTGTCCGACCTCGTTCGACCACTACAGTTCATTGACCTGGCCATCATGTGTCAGAGTTTAAAAATAAATAATTGTTTGATTTAAAATAGAGCGTAGGGAAGAAAAAACAATTGCTTGGAGCTGCATTCGGCTGTGCGGCTGACAGCGGGCGACTTGACGCGCCGCCCGGGTCCGCCGGCCGAAGAGAAGATATAAGTGTATTAAATTTAGGCTCAGTCCTTGAGCGGAGATCGTGATTCCTTACAGTTCGCTTAAATATAAATATATTCGCGTAAAAACCTCCCTAAACTCGATATAGGAAGCTTTGTTGAATTAATAAATAATTATATTACTACTTATCCATTGTGTTTATCTTTTATCAACACGAGGTATTGTGGCGTCCAACCCCCGGACGCTACAGTACAAACCCCAAAATCTATTCAGTTCTTCCCATTAACCAAACAAGATGATTGGCGAAAGAATTTTTTAAATCGGATAAGTGGTTCTTGAGTTATTGCGTAAACAGACATCCAGACCAACAGACAGACCGACACAAAAAATTTTTTTGCTTAATTAGACTTAGAATCATGTGAAACGTCGAGAAAAGTGATAAAAAGTGGGTGTAAGATTTTGATTTTTTTTGCGTCATTTTAAGACTTCGGTGTCCACCTGGTTGGTGGCCCGAAGTGAATTTGTTAACATACTTTTTCTCATGTTTTCCTTTTATGACTATTTTATAGATCATCAACAGCAATTGGGGTTAGGGATTAGATACAATAAATATAATATGTTATGTACGTGTATACGGACATTGAGTTGTGTGAGCGCATCGGCTAGGGTGGCGCGCGCTTGCGTCACGTGCGCGCGGTTCTTGAGAGCGTCCAACGTCAATGAAGTGTGCAGGGACGCCGAGTGAGACAGGACGCACTGTGGAGTCACCCTAAAAACAATATTTAAAAGTGAATACGTCTTTAGGCACTTTTTAGATGAACAAAGAGCATGGAACTCGCGTCATCGTCACAGTGACGCTTTCCATGTTTTTTTAATAACAACGCCATCTTTGTTGTAGCTGATGAACTTTTTTGTTCTAAATATTTTTTCCGTGTTTTCACTTCTGTCGGCACTCCCGCAGTGCCACTGGTTTTTTAATTTTAGTACCAATTACACAACGTCATCTAGACCTAAACTAAGCAGAACTTGTCATAAAGGTTCTAGATTGCGGATAATCATACTTAGATACTTTTTTGTAAATAAATATATATTATACATAGAAACACCCAGACCAATGCAAATACACGTATTTGCACTGAGCGGGAATCGAACCTGTGACTTAGCGGTCTGTAGGTTCATTGACGTCTATGTATACCTACTATAGCTTGGCAAGTTCATGCGTGACACTCCCATGGTTCGCGCAGGATGAGTGGCGTATGACAGGGGGAGTGGGGTGTGAAACGATCGCAGGGCAGTCGTAACTGGGAATGATGACTAATCAACGAACAGTAGGCCCCAAGAATTTCGATCTTCTTTAAAACAAGATACAAGAGTGGTATGTACTTTACTCATGCTCAAAGTTGTACAACTTACCCTTTGTCAACAGTGTTATCGGGCAGATTGGTGACATTGAGACTGCCAATGAGCGCGGCTCGACGTTCACACAGCTGGGGCCACAACGCCTCGCCACTGCACTTCACCAGGGACATGTACTCCTCTGACAACATACAACACTAATAAAATAAACTAACACACACTCATTTGGTGTCGGACGTGTCGGATTTACACATTAGCACAGTAGCATTTTTTTATTTATTTTTTTGTTTTACTTGCGGAAATCCCTTCGGATACCCCCGCCGGCCAGCGGGGGTGGTTATGTCGTGTATCGACTAAAACCGCAGTGTCCTCCCCAAGTAGCACAGTAGCTATTCAAACTTCTCACGGTTTACATGATAATGCAGATTAGTTATAGATTAGAAATAATGAATAAATTATTTCTTAAACAACATTAATTTGAAAATTAAAAAACCCCCGACCCAAATTTATTTATAGCTAAGAACCATCTCGATCATTTCGTTTTTTCGAACAAACAGAATCCGCATCAAAATCGGTTTATCCGTTGAAGAGCTACGATGCCACAAACAAACACACACTCAGTCACACAGACACATGTCAAACTAATAACACCCTTGGTTTTTTTGTCTGAGGTTAAAAACAACAATGGTTCGAATTATCATTATTTAACATCGGTACAATGGTTCATTATGTGTGTGTGTGTGTGTGTACAGCATAATAACATAGCATAACATGTTATTAATAAATGTTCATTATGAATGAATCTTATTAATTTCTATAAAAATCCCATAAAATTTACTGTCCTAGGCTCCAACCTGTTCAGCCTATCAGTAAATCAGCCACTGCACACTTAGACACCAACACAAAACAAGACATCAATGCATATGTTAAAAACAAAACTTGATCCTTACCTGAATCATTAAGGTCACTATTGTTTGATGTAATGGAGTTTTGAAGAGGATTCCCTGATACTGAGGCTGAAGGCGCGCGCTGAACTTGACGCCGAGTAGACGTACACTTGTCTAGTTTGCTCTAAAATTATCAGTAACAAACATTGATTTATATGCATGGGTGCACAGGGCCTTGGGGGGCCCAAGTCACCATCCAGTCGCTGCACCTGCTAAAAAACGGACGAAGCTCTGGCGCAAGCTTTTCCATCGGGGTTATGAGATCAGACGGCAGTAAAGTGTAAAATTTGAACACAACTGGGAAATGCCAAGGAGGATGTTGCTTAACTTCTATTTATACTACTACACAAGCTGTACAGAACAAAACTTGTGTGACGGTACCTGAGTGAGGCGGGAACAAGTATTGAATGTGGAACAGGATGCAGATACTAGATGGGTAATTAATTTCAATATCTATCTGTATTCATCTGAATGACAGCATCTATGGCAGTATCGTTGGGGGCTGGTGGCCGATAGTGGTCTTTCACAATCATTTTTTTTGCCCTTACAGCCAATTTAGTAATATATATATCAGATATATACAAACTGTTATAGAATAATGTTAAACCACAGACTCCCTAATTCATTATTATTAAGGCTGGGATCCCCTTACTCCTTTCCCTCCTTTTGGTTTGGCTTTTATGGAAGCAACTGCTGTCACACCCCCACAGGAAAGCCTGCGCCAGAGCCTCATCTGTAAATCAGCAGGTATATCATAGATCTTGGTCCCAAAAACACCACCAGACTAAAATAATATCTATAATTTAGTTTACTGTGCGTTTAGGTAGACTGTATCCTTTTGAGATATGGTTAATATTGCTTGAAGAAAATGTTTACCTTCTCTACACCAATAAATAGCATGAGGTTGCGTATGCGTGTCTCCCCCGCGCGTCGCCCTGTTTACCCGGATTGGCCGATGGTTGCCAATAACGCGTCGCCCCGAGATAAGGGGGAAGACACGTGTCGAAACCTATGGCGGCAGACAAACAGAAAAGAGGCGCTCCTAAACGTGTCTTTTAATACCCTGCGCATCCCTTAACCCTTCCGCTCACCCCACACCGCGACGATAAGGTGTGCGCCGGGTGTTCTGTTTGTCCCACGCTTGTCGCGACATGAATCATGTACTATGGGATTAGAGTCATAATATTGGTGAGAACATTATATGATGGTTTTGGGTTGACAAAACTCATTAAGGTATTCGTTCGAGGTATTTACATGTATCTTTAATAGTTGAAAATTCGTTGTAAAGAGGTTGTGCGCAATGTACAGGTGTATTTTACATTGTCGCTTATGGACAATACAAGGAGTGGGATACATACTTCAATTTCGGAGCTGTCTTCCACACTACATAAAGAATCTGCAATGGATCTAGTCTCTATTAGATTAGCTTTCTTGTTTCGTAGTTCTTCAGCCACTTGCTGTAGTAACCATGCACGGCGTTGTGAATTTTCAGCTTTCTCATGAGCAAGATTCCGGTGAGCCACTAAAACATTAGTGCATTATGTTAATAAAAAAATTTTAAAAAATCATACATAAAAACCTTTCAAGAAATCTATACTATTATAAAATTGTAAATTAGTTGAGTCTGGAGATTGAAGACATTGGATATACTAACTTTTTTATTTTAATCTTTTTCTGTTCGTGATGGATGCAAAAACTACTGAACAGATTTTGATGCAGTATTTTGTATTAAAAAAGGTCTTGGTTAGACTTAAAATTAGCCATATGTTTGATTGCAATTGGTTAAGTGAACCTCTGAGCGGGTGGAGGCGCGGGCATCAGCTCGCAAAAATAAAAGTGTTGGCCCTTTGAATTTAGTAAATCTAGTAAGATTTTCATTCAAGCTACATTGCCTGGGGATGGGAACAAACCTCAACCGAGATGTATATACCTGCCTGTGACAATCTCAAACTAGGTGAATACACACTTTCAGATGCAACAGACTCCACTGCTTGTCCTTTTATTAGTTTTCTGCTTTTATGGAAGCTACTGGAAAGCCTGCCTCGTCCATCAGCTCAGCTTGCAGGCGAGCTTGGATTGGGCCATTAAAATCCAGGTGGGGCTCCACCTTGATGTTTATTATACTCTATTTATTGAACTACTCATTTCAATGTTCTAATAGTTTATGATTGTTATGAGAATGACTTACATTTACTAGACACCTTGTCCACCAACTGATTGCACTCTTGCTTCACCTGTGCTGCTCTAGCCTCTACAGCTTCCATCCTTGCTCTCAGTTCAGCCTGATGTCTCCAGAGAGATAACTCCTCAGGTACAATCACACTGGAATCAGGCTGGAATTTTGTTTTCTAATATTTTAGTTCAATAATTACTACATAGAAAATTGCCCAGAACATTTGCCTTATGATCATTAAACATCAGCTCACTTCCAATACTGGCAATTTAGTTTACCAGGAGGGGTTAATGGAATACTAGTATTCTCGGTTACTTACAGATTACTATTTACAAAAAAATTGGGTGCTACCTTATAACTTGCATGAAGGTTATCAGAGTAGCCATGTGGAGCTATGAAAGGTCAACTATTCATATTATGTTATACAAAGAATTTTCTGTTTCCTTCAACTTAAGTCGAAATGCATAAAAAATGGAAAGTTTATTTTTCTTTGTACACCCCACATCTTTTGTTTTGTTTGTGTACCAGTTTGAAATCTTAATAAAATGATTATTAATAAAATGATGATATTACCTTACAAAAAGAATTTTTCTTCTGACATCTCTGGACATCATCATTAAATACTTGCATCCTTTTAATTCTGATAGAGTCTTTAGGCTCTACATGCTCCATTAAACTACGCCATACCATATAATACTGACCTCTACACATCCTGAAATTAACATGCCAGCAGTTACTAGAGTGTCTGTGTGAGTATTTGAGATACCATAAACGTGGTGAAGTACAAGAGTCAACTCACTCAGAAAGTTTATCTTCAAAAGGCACTTTATCAGAAGAACAACCCATGGACAGTAGCCATTCCGCGAACTTTAACGGTACTTCATCACTGCGGAGTTTTTCTGCGTTCATTTTTAAGGTAACTCGGTGTTTTAATTAATTATAGATGAACTATGTAGTTCTTAGATGACTTCTGCAGTAATATTGCCGCAATCTCGTCAGTGTCAAGTAAAATACAAGTTTCTGAACAAATATTGATAGCAAGATACTAATGTCATATATTATTCCTTGGGATTAACACCTCGCAGTAAGAATAAATTTAATAAAAGTCCAGAAGAACCACAAATAATATATGCAGTAAACAGAAAAATAGTCACATCACACAATCACAACAACAATAGCAACAGACTTCAACAGAGCAACAGCCATAATTCAAAATTGACAGATGACATATAATTTTTTAATGTACGTTTGGGGAGCTAGCTTTAAATAAACAGGTCATACATAGATCCATTAAACCTACGAATTATAACTGTGGCTCAATGAAGCAACTCAAATACTGAACTGATGATTAAAAAGATATAGTTATATGACTATCAAACCCAAAATGTAGTATTCTGTAATATGTAAATTATCTAACAGTCGTCTCATGCATACATATACCTTGAGACATAAAATCTTGACCGAGCGTAAAAAGTTCGCGCATGTACAATAACTGGCCAATCAAAAAGCCAATAATAGGACTGATTAAAAAATGACGCGAATTCTTTGTGCTCGTGAGTAGTTTTATATATTTATGATTGGTTGATTGGCGCACCTCAGCCGTTGCGCCCCGCGCTTATATACCAGCAAAAGACCTATAAACTCATAACTACGCATTTAGAGTACATTGTCGAGTTTTTTGTCGCTATCCTATACCTACACGCCACACGTTTGATTCAGTTGGTGGGAGGGCGGGGCAAATCCCTTCCCCCTCCCTCAGTGACTTGTCATTGAGCGAAGCTCTGAAAGCATAGATTATTTATATATACTAGAAACTAGAAATCTGAAAGAGTGAAGCTCTCTTTTAAACAACTCATGTTAAAGTTAATTAGACCATCTTCTCCTCCCAAGCGACTGAACCGATTCGAATGTAATTTCACACAAGCAAAGATGTTACGGATGAGAAGAACATAGGCTAGAAAAACAAAAGTACCACGGAGGAATAATCACCGGAAAAAATAATTTAAAACTGATTTCTCAATGAACAAAAAAGCCTCATTCACGCGATTGGTATTGGAATTAATTTGTTCATATACACAAGACAAAAAAAGATGCTAACTACAATCTACTTCATAGATTATTGTTACATATTATATGTTCTACTTCTACCATAGATTATTGTAGAGAACTTCTACTGACATCGCGCTACGGGTCGGATTTCAAGTACTTGTATAGTACCATATTAGTCTAGATATATATATATATATTAACCATAGTACTCTGTGGGGTCGGACGTGCAGACGTATTTTTCTAGTATATATATAATATCTATGAACGTATTTATTTAACGTGATTAATCACAACTTTATATAACATGAGTTTTCAATTCCACATACGTAACGAAACGAGAACGTACCTTTTTTTTTTTTTTTTTTTTTTTTATCGTGCGGAAATCCCTTCGGATACCCCCCCGCCGGCCAGCGGGGGCGGTTATGTCGGGCTTGCACCGACTAAAACCGCACGCCGTCTCGGGTCTTCAGACGCCGGGGTGTAAGGTTACCCATAGAGCATATCCCTCGCACCCCGGCTGACCCTGGGCTGGTTCACCCCAGCACGAATCTATTACCGAAAACAGCAACTCGATAGCTCATCTCCTTCATACCCAAAACCGTGACAGAAAATTGGCAACGACGAGGTCGACGACAACTCGATAGCAATAGGGCTTCTCTAAAGAAAATCCCTAAAAATAAGTCTTTCATTGCACCTACCCAAGTGTACAAAGTTTAAAAACGAACTACGATTCAGCGCTCGAAGTTAGATTACGTTTTGTTTCCCGCACAGTGCAAATATATACTTTTTTTTTTTTATCGTGCGGAAATCCCTTCGGATACCCCCCCGCCGGCCAGCGGGGGCGGTTATGTCGGGCTTGCACCGACTAAAACCGCACGCCGTCTCGGGTCTTCAGACGCCGGGGTGTAAGGTTACCCATAGAGCATATCCCTCGCACCCCGGCTGACCCTGGGCCATCTCACCACTAACAGCATCGCTCATCCTGTCTCCTCTGAAAGCAGAGGAGTACGGAGAGCGATGTGTTCCCGCCACGTTGGGTATTGGCCGACGATCAATGCCAACCCTATGAAGGGGTGAAGGGGAAGCCATTGACCGCCGCCCAGGGTGTACCGGCCGCTCCGATTCCGTTCCCTCCGGACTGCAGCGGGATCGGAATCGGAGCGACACTCGAGGAGGTTACCCAACACACACCCCAACGAGAACGTACCTGTTCAAGATTATGATATTGTTTATCTCTATGCTATTTTACGATTCCCTAATAATTTATAGGTGGTTACTTTCAAAACGTAAAAACATAGGTACTTATATTTATTTTATGAATAGAATATGAAAAAGATGATGTTTTTATTCGTTTTTTATCTCAATATTTAAATTAGTACTACAACGTGTTTCTTATATGTTGTCGTTCTTCTGAATGTTATTCAAAAACTCAAATAAAGCTTGTCAAAAACTTTTGTTTATATTTTTGCTCTCAATTTTAATTTAGAACTGAAGCAATAACTTCATTAGTAGATAAATCAGAAATCGGCGCCAGTGGTTATAGATGGATCACGAGATTGATTAAGGATGCCTTAGGTCTACTGTCTTTAAACTTTACATGGGCCTCTTTCAAGGGCCTTCGCAGCCTTCACCCTATGATTAAAGAAATAGTTTATCGTACTGAATATGAAATAAATACCTACTATTTCAGTATAGGTACCGGTACATACAATATACATTACTGTGTGTGTCTCTATATATATAATTTCTGAGTGACCTAGTTGTACAGTTTATAGTCACACAATATATTTCTTCAAGTAAGACATGCAATGGTTCATAGTGATAAAAGAAGGAAGGATCTGGTAACCTAAGTGTGCGTAAAGCTGCAGAACACAGATCTTATATAATGCATTATGTAGGTACAGCCAGTGACAAGCGTTTAAAACATTTTAATTTAATTAGCTCTAAAACCGTTATTAAACAGAATATTCTTCTTTTATTAATGGCTTCTGCAATCTAGAGAATCGCCGCAATTTCGCCAACCTCAAGTAAAATATAATAATTTTATTATAATATTATTAATGGTGGAGATGCCAATGTGAAGTCATCATCCTCCTGCCCTTATCCCAAAACTTATTTGGGGTCGGCGCAACATGTGTGCTTTTTCCATTCGTCTCTGCTTGCGGTCATCTCAACATTCACTCCCTTCCTAACCATATCCTCTTTCACACAGTCCATCCATCTCCTCTTAGGTCTTCCTCTCCCATTGTAACCGTCCACTTGCATACTGATGCCTTCCTTACGATATTATCCCTATGCATTACATGTCCGAACGAGGACAAGCGATTTCCTCGCAACTTTTCGGTTATTGACGCTACTTTTAAACTTCCTCGAATGTACTCATTCCTAATCTTATCCATTCTTATCACACCACACATCCATCTCAGCATTCGCATCTCGGCTGCATGCAGCCGTCTTTCATCCGTCGCCTTTACGGGCCAGCTCTCTGATCCATGCAGGACAGCAGCCCGGATCATAGTCTTTTAGATTTTCCCCTTAAGGCTAAGGGGAATTCGTGAGTCACACATTGTTGCCGTAACCTGCCGCCATTTCATCCAACCTACGTTAATCCGATGCTTTACGGCCCGATCTAATTCTCCATCACTTTGTAGTGTGTTAGTAGTGAACCGAGATACCGGAAGTCGGAGTAGGTTGGTATAGGGGCGCCATCAAGTGCTATAGTTGTGGGGCTAGAGAGACCGCCGAAATCGCAAGAATTGTCAAGTATTCCAAGAAATTGTACCGCAGTCACGCTAGCCACGCTGCCGCTAAATTTTTCCGTGTCCGAGATTAGGTGGTCGATCAGAACGTATGGATATTAATTTATAATTTGAAGTATATAAATTTATAGGTTTTATAAATTTCCTATAGATTTAGATTTTATAAATTTGTTAGTATTCAGCTACTTTTGTCACTTAAGTAAAGTTAAATGCATGCTTTGTAGCCACCTTATAGGTTGATAGGCTATAGAATTTATTTAGCTATTAAATAGAATAAAATATTTATTAGATCAACATTTAATTTAATTTATCTGCAATTTGTTGTAGCACATCTGCGAGTCTGTAAATAAAAAAAATGTGTCAATGGTTAGTGTTAAACTGAGTAGTTTAGAGTTTCTAGGATGGAAAGGCTGTTATTAAGATTACTACAGTGAATCTGCTGTGGTTATCAAAATAGCAATAACTCAATAAAAGTGGTTTAAAGTGTTTTTGTTAAAAACTATAACTAAGTTCGTTTATCTGTATTTTAGAACCCACATCACAAGCTAGTCAGGTATGCTGACTTAGGAGCTAGATAGAGCTATGTAGGTAGAGCTAAAATGTCTTGGAAAATTTATTTATGTTGGAACATGAAGTAGTTGGGTATATTGTTTTACCCTCAATTTCAATTCTGATCACCTTTATTTTCTCTTGATTTACCGCTATCGCGATTATAATAACTTATAGTTTCGGGTTGACTGGCAATGTTGTAAATGCGTGTGCAACATTGTTGATGTTCATATAAATATGTTAATTATTAATATGCAAAATAGGCGCACTTGACAGAAATGAAATGAAAATGTTTTAATACAATAATGTTTTACTTTCACCTGTTAATGACTGCAACTTTTTGCTTCTCAACATTATTTCTCTCCTGCTTTACTTCGAGTTTTCGCTTCTTTATATGTAAGAGGTGTGAGTAGAAGATGGCTAAAAATACAAGCGATTGTTTTAAATAAACTTTGTTACTTTAAGGATACTATATACATAGTGTAATGTGAATTTTCTGGGCCCCAAACAACCCAATGAAAAGTTTATTATCGCCCCTTATATATTTTTTTAAAGAGTGATAGTAACCGAAATTACTACTACTTCCCCTAACCCCAACAGCTATGCTAAATTGCTTGTGTTAGGAGTGAGTTCACGTCGGTAGTGTAATGTCCAGGATTCTAATCCAGACCCTCTCGATCGTAAGGCCTTAAACACTAAGCTACCAACGCTTCATAGTTTTAATTCAACACTTACCTTGTCTCTTTTGATTTTTGAAGTGCTTTTTTGGTGGTGAGCTTGGTGAAGCTGCAGCTGGCCGTGAAGATGGTGAGGGTGTTAAGTGCGCTTGGTTAAAGGCACTTGATATCTGATGTGAGTCTGGGCTGTCTAGCACTAGAGGGTCCCGTACAGTTAATGTTACTGGGGAATCTGTGGGCTACACAAAATATTATTTAAAAATCAGTCATATATTAATTTATTTACTCAACTCAATTGGCTAAACTGTAGCAGGTTGAAGTTGCAAAATATATTTTATAATTATATCATATACTAGATGTGCTCCACCGTTTGATCAGACATCCATTGTATCACATTGCCCTTGTCTTTCACATCTTTTTTTTTATTGCTTGGTTTATAAGGGTTGTAGCATGGGTTCCAGAGATTTGCGTGTTCAAACGAATAAACGTTTAAGCTTTATAAATTAAAAGTAGGTAGTACATGAAATAAAATAAAATATACCTCTGTGGTTGCTTCATTGTCCAAATTGTTGAAAACTACTGGTCCCATTATGGTAACAACCTGCTGCTTTGGAGCATCTAAAGGTGGTTTGACTATCAATAGATCATTGACTGCAACATAGTCCTTTATTTCATTCCCACTATGGTTCACTTTTTTTTTCATGTTATGTCGAAGGTCGCGCCAAGTCTGAAATTGTATAAATTTCAATTGAAAGAAAGTAAAACTCGCCATATAAATGGAGGCTGCTAGATTTTATAACATTAAAATATAACTCACATATTAATTATAAAATGTACCCACTGATGAACTATCCAGGTTTTATTAATTTCAGTATAGGTCTTAGACCAACACAAATAAGGTAATCTAAGATACCCTTTTTGGTAATGACTTTTGTGGTTGGAATTTTGGGAATTTAAATTATTAATAGAATATTAACCAAGTACATGTTTCCATTTTAATACTGTTTTGCGTGGACCTACCAAAGAATTTAACTGTTTTACGAGCTGCAGCCAAAACCTTTCTAAGCGTAGCTTTCCCTGCAGCCCCGTGCCACATCGCCCTGAGGCAAACCCCGGATGCCTCTTCATAAAATCTTATTCTGCCATATTATAATTTAATTATTATAATATTGACAAGTATATCATCATCATCATCAAACTATTCAAGTCATAGATATAGGTATTCTCCTATATCTATGATTCAAGTCCACTGCTGAACGTAGGTAGGTATATATAAGGTGTCACAAAATTAGGTCTCTGAATTTGGTGAGAGGACTTGGTATCGACAAAATATGTATTTGAAACAAAAAAAAAAAATCGGGTAAAATAAAAAAAAATAAGTAAAAAAAGGCGGAGGATCGGGTCATCGGGTGCTATGGCGTAAAATGGGAGAGGCCTATGTCCAGCAGTGGACTGCAATAGGCTAATTGATTGATTGATTGAAGTAAAAAAAAATTAAAAAAATGAAAATGAAAAAAAAACACCACCAGCGACCAGCGTCACATGACGCGACGAGCCCGTGACGCACGTGGTAGGCGTGCAGTCCTTCTCCTCGCAGTATTCTCCAAGCTCCAAGCGGATGTGTGGGAAATACCTTAATCGCGACCAGCGTCACGTGTGCTCGTCGCGTCACGTGACGCTGGTCACTGGTGGTGTTTTTTTTTTTCATTTTTATATATATTTTTTTAATTTTTAATTTTATTTTACCCGATATTTTTTTTTGTTTCATATACATATTTTGTCGATACCGAGTCATCTCACCAAATTCAGAGACCTAATTTTGTGACACCTTATATATACCTACGTTCAGCAGTGGACTTGAATAATAGCTATAGGAGAATACCTATATCTATGACTTGAATAGGTTGATGATGATGATGATATACTTGTCAATATTATAATAATTAAATAATAATATGGCCTGGCTGAAAACTGAAACCTAAAATACGCGTATACCACCCATAGGTGCAAGGTGCACTTGCATGAATTAGGAATGTAGTGTCGATTCGGTCTGATGTCAATCTGACTGACATGACTGACCCAACTGACATAAATCTGATGATTGGTTGACAGGGTTGACATTTTTATTTGCCAAGGTAAACAATGTTGATGTTTTTCCGATAGGGTTTTCTTGATATTTATAAAATCTAATATAATGTTAGGCAATATAAAAGAATTTATTTCTGTTGTACAAGACGGACTAACATCGAATAATAACATAAGGCAAACATTACAAGAAGTACAAAAAGTGAGAAGTATATTCAAAGACAGGCAGAAAGTAGCCCACGAAAGTAAAGTGAACTATGGGGCTGGAGGTGCCCTACTTGAGAAATATCAAAATGAATGGGCCAAAATACATGAAAATGCCGACAAAAACGCTAAAGCAGCTGATGAAGTAGATAAATTAATACTAGATTTACATGAAAAAACCCAGGCACGTTTACAAAGTGCCAACGAATTGGCGCACAATTTGGCCCTGATACCTACTATGACTGCTTCCGTGGCCCAATGTATAGACAGTCTTAAGAATGTAGAGGATCTACTGAAGACTGTAGAGGATGAATTGGTGGAATTTGAAGATATTGTTGAAAGAAGTAAGATGGAGAACTGGAAACTTGACCATCATTATCATTTAACTATGTACAAAGAGAAGAAAATGGGTGAGTTTATTAGATGCTGTAGCAAGTAGTGTCTTGGAGATGTTTTATGAATTTAAATTAAGAAAACAGTGTTTTACTTACATATTAACTTATTTCTCTTAGTATTATTGCTTAATCTAGTCTTAATTGCATATATCTGTTATATATATTATATTAAATCTAACACAGGCCACTTAATTTACTTTAATTGAACTTGAGTATGTCAGTATTTTTCAATGAAAATAATTTAATAAATATAATAAAATGGTAGTGAAGGTGAGTGTTGATGTATATCAACAAAAGGGGCCCCTTCTAAACCTACACTTGGGTCGCAAGTCCCAGGCACTGTCCCGAGTTCCCAACTCAGCAACGCGATGGACCCGGCACCCGCTCGGAGAATCCATGGATTGCTAAGAATATCGGTCTCGGTCTATTTTTAAGCCATTCTTTTTGGTTTTCATGAATAAATGATGTTTAACTAAACTATATAATGTATAAAATTATTTACTATTTTGTTTCTGAGTATTAAATTGTCAATTTCAGAACAAAATAACTAGTTTTTGGAAAGCCATTTCATTTGGTAGATGTTTACCTTATTTTGAAGTTATACTTCTTGTGGCGCCTTGGGATAAATGATGGCAATCATTTTTTACAATGCTCATGCACACAGTAACGAAAAACCAACATCCTTAAACCTAACCCACTTCCAGATGACCTAGAAACTTGATATTTGGTATCAAGGTAGACTATGAGGCATATGCAAACGAAAAAATCTGGAAACTGAAAATTATTGATAACCAGCTTTCGCCCGCGGCTCTGCCCGCGTGAAATTTTGATCCCGTGCCCAGTAACCCATGGGAACCTATTAAGGCCCCTTAGCTTGTCTAGAAATCAAAAACGCCAAAGAAGTATGATAACCAGTCAGAATTTGCAGTTAAGACAAATCCTTTTTACTTTAATAAAAAGTGTGCCTGTTTCTTTTTATATTTGAATTTCTGTAGACAACTAGATTTCTTTTAATTTATTGTTTATAAAGAATTTATTATTGTGAATGCAAATAATTTACTAACAAAGTAATACTGTACAATTCCAGCTGCGTTAGACGAGGTTCGTAACAAGCTAGCCAAAGAGAACACTCAACTAAACCATGAGAGAGAGAAACAGCAGTTAGCAGAGTACCAAGCAAAAAGGGATCAGAGCTCTGCAGCATTTCAGCAAGATGTTGCCAGGTATTTGGCAAGTGGCAGTTTATATAATAGTAAGTTGTCATCAGGTTCATGGCTTACTTTTTAGGATTTATTTGGATTTTTGTCCACACCAATACCCTTATCAAGTGTGATCCCCTGATGTATGTTATATTTGACAAATCCAAAGATTCTGTGATGGTCTCTGAAGAAACAGGACCTACTCACAGATTACAATGGTCTTTTGGGAAGATGTAGGGTTCTTCAAGGGTATAAGGGGCCCACCAAAATTTCGGGGTCAAAGCCAACCTCACCTACAAGCCAGTAAATCTGCTGATTGTCAGATGAGGCTCTGGTGTAGTTTTTCCTCGCAGGGTTGTTAGGTCAGACAGTCAAAATATTGATAAACCCAGTGACAGAAGATGTGTCAACTGGTCTAATTACCGAACCAATGATACTGGAGGGTGAATTCTTGTGTTGCAGATAAACCTTCACCACCAAAAATAACGTTGGAGCAGATCCAACTGGACGCAGACAGCACCGACTTGGAGAAGTTCCTTGATAGTTGATAAACTGGTTGACAACTGTTGTTAGCTAAGTTTCGGGTAATGGTGTGACTATAGTGATAATTTCAGAGCTTGTAAAGTAAGACTATGCATTCTATTTTTATCCCAAAGTTAATATAATATTGTTGGATATTTTAATTGGGCAGTTTCATTTGGACAGCTATGGCTATTGATATGTTTTCGGGGCCCAAGTCGACTCAATCCAAGAAAGCGAGAGCTTTCCCCCCGTGGCTGAGGCGTCAGGCGCCCGTAATAGCCAAAATAAACCAAGAGAAAAGCTGGAAAACGGCCTTGAGGTGGAAGCTTTGGTTTCAACTGGGATGGGCGATCTGATGCAGAAGCATCTTTCGAATCGGATGACATTAGAAACCAATAAAATTGGATTTAGTTAGGTGAGATACGAGTTGTAAGGTTGCGACTTTGCCAGCTATTGAACTGAACTCACAAATGATTTTAAACTCGCAAGTCCTTCCGTAAACGCAATAGCCCCAATTTCTCAATCTGTTAATCCCAGCACGTGGGTCCAATTGACATACCTAGCGATTTCTGTGCGACTCTCGCAGTTATGAGGAAGAGACTTGATTAGCTATCCGCATAGTTATCTTCGTCAGATAGTTCAACGAACAGTGAATCAAGCAGCTGATGGGACGCGACCTTCGAACTTTCGAACTTTCTTGCAATAGATCATGCGATTGAGCAAAATAGTGGGTCGAAAGTATTCTCACACCAGTTCGGGAGGCTCCGCATCTACAGTTCGCCGATATCGTCATAGTTGCGGAGTCGCTGGAGCAGCTTGGGGAGTTGCTGCACAATGTCTTGGTGTAAATTTGGACAAAACCATCGGTTGGATCCAATTAGGTAAGAGTTTTTTCTCATCCTTACAGCAATGCCTGAAACTAAGGTCTTCCAGAGCATCCATTCCGTTATGTTATGACTTACGTTGCCGAAACACTGACGGTGGAGTTAATTCATAAACTAAAAGCATGTAACGGGCCTATGGAGCGAGACTCTCTTTGAAGGATATAACTCTAATTGAGGTCATCCGACAAAGTATGAAAGTTAACGACATAGCGGTCAGAGCAAGCTAAAGTGGCAATGGACTGTCAACATCTGTCGAATAATCGATGGCGGAGCCGGAACGAGTCCTTGAGTGGAGACTGAGTCTGCAAACGTTGGGAAACCCCTGTTAGAATGATGTATGTAATACGGAAGGTGAAGGACCAGGTGCTATGGCACACATTAGGAGAGGCTTATGTCCAGCAGTGGACTGCAATAGGCAAATTGACTGAATGAGTCTTCTCTACCTATGCCTTTAGGGCAATAAAGACTTTAGAATCATTCGGGATGCCATGTGTGCCAACAGTCTCACTGACATGCTGCCCAAGGTCGTACAAAGTGGAGGATGAAAAGTCGGAAAGCTGACCCTTGGCTTCGAGGCGAAAGCTTTGAGTGCAATCGGAACAACGCTGAACTCGTTATAATGTAAGGGAAGGATTTTAGCGATAGCCCATACACCTAAAACTGTTCAGGCACTTTATTGTTTAATGAACACACTCGCATACATCAATGAACCCTGAAAACATTACACTTCTTTTTTAGGCAGTCGTAAAATAGTCATGAAAGTGGATCTAATGGTGCACATTCGCAGCAAAGGAGCTATGGAACTTAGGATTATTCTGGATATATTATCACTTATTACTATCAAAAAGACACCCTGAAGTGAACAATTCATATAAAATTTATTTTTCTTTTCATAATTACCTAAAGAATTTAATTTTTGTACTGTTAACCATTTTTATGAACTGAAATTGTTTTTCTTATTCAATAATAAAGTCAAAAATACAAAAATATATATACAAAGCATTTATGACTAGTAAAAATAAGCACATTGCTAAAACAGCTTTATCGGAACACGGTGCGCACGCCGGTCACGACAACAGTTCGATACATGTCTGCGAGGGATCCCACTAAAACTCGATTCACAGCAATAATTATATCAAAAACTGACTCCGACCACTAAGAGTTGACGGACGCATCAATAAAACTGTCAAAAATATACCAGTACGTCACACACAAATCAATTTACTCATTCAAGTACTTCACAGAGCACCTTCGCCTGTGACCGACTACATCTCCACAATTTGCCACCGTCCCCTTCAACGGTCAGTGGTGGGAGTTCGTGTAAAATGTAAAAATAAACTAGTAGCAATCGGTCTGCGGTTGCTTGACGCCACACACGCGACGTCATATTCTCTGTGCTACGTTTTCCTCATGATCGGGTGGAGGTCTCCGCCTCCGTGTGCCGACATCTTCACCTTGCCGGCCACGTGGTTCTTGATGCACGGCCCCGCGTCCTTCATCGACACGGTCCCCTCCTCAATATCCTCATCGGATGAAAAATCCGATACGCACAGCGTTAAATGCCGTTTCTTAGGCGGTACCACATGCAGCGTACACCGCATGGGACCTTTGTGATTTCCCTTCAAATTAGTTTCCCGTGCCTCGTAATCCGTGTCAGACGCTGCTCGTTGTGAATCATTCTTCAAACTCCGTAAGCTCTTACTGGGTCTATGTGTTTGCTCCTTTTTTTCCCCCCTCGGGGGGGTGTGGAAGTTTTTTAAATTCATGACACTGGATGTCTGTCCCTTGGAGTTCAGATCGGGAAAATTTTGAGAGTATATCACAACGCTGTCGACCGGTTTTTCCTTATGAAATTTTGCTGGCTGCTTGCTTTTCGTATCACTCTCCGAGGGAGAGCTTGAGGCGCGTTTCTCTGCTGAGTTTCCACTACTACAACTAGTATTACTATTGCTCGTACTATATTGTTCGACGGCTTGCTTCTCTAGTTCTCGAAATTTGGTGTCTATACTTTCGTCAGAAGCCTTGTACTGTTCCAGTGCTTCTTTCTCTAGTTCCTCGAACTTATGATCGACATTTGGTGGCCGGCCGACTCTCGTGCCAGGCAGAACCATTTTGGGACTAAGTTTGAGAAGCCCGGGTGTAACAAGTTTCTGTGCTAATCTGACGACTGGAGTTAGGCCGATGGGAGCCGGAGCGCTCATACTGAGTACCGTGCTGTATAGGCGCTTCTTCCTTAATCCAGTTTCCATTGCAGCTGCACTTGTTGACGGTAGTTCGCCGTCAGTTACGACTTTATCCTGTATTTTCGGACTGTCTGGTTTATCTGATTGTGGCGTCTGTGGCTGTTCGATTGCGGGTACAACTACTTGTTCGCCAGTACTACTGTTTTCCTTCTCTGAAGTTTGGTCTGCTTTTTTTTCTTCCTCTGGTTCTATTCGGGGTAACGCTTTATGACTGGAGGTTGTTGGTGTTTGGTTAACATGTGTGAGATGAAATTTGTGGTCGAGGCGTGGAGAAGGATGGTCCCTTGGCCACCATACACCGTAACGCCGGTCGGGACATCGCGCCGGTCGTTGTCCGGTGGGCGCGTATCGACTCACGTTCGTGCCTCGATACGGGGGACATCGCGCCGCTGACGCACGCATCACAGCTTGCACACTAGCTGATAACCGACCCATAGCTCGCTGGCATTCTGTTAGTTGAGGGGGCCTTGGTGGATCGAATTGAAACTGAAACAAAAGATATCAATTTATTTGCTGGCTAGAAAAAAGTCTGTACTCCTATTAGGAAAAATTGGGTTGTTGTCAATAAAGTGTAAAGTGTTTACGTATTGTCTGTTATTAACCAGATTTATCTATTCATGACTACCGTCCTGCTGGTTTAGGTTTAAGTGAAAAAAATTATTTAGTTTTTAAAACTGAGGAAAGGCTAGTGCATTGCCAAATACTTGTTTTTTTTAACACTCAAAGAGTGTTTCTTCAGTGTTATAATATTAATACAATATATTATATTATCTTCAATTCGACTCAATCAATAGTATTTCAAAATTGTAGCAACTGTCAGAAAAAATAAAAATAATTGTAATGTGGCGATACCACATATACCCAGCGCCATCTAGCGAGAACAAGTTGTAACTACTTTGATACTACTACGTCACTACCAATCCTGAATCGTGAAAGTGAAGTTATATATATATAGGTATAACATATATACAACATCCCAACGACAACCGTTGGGCCGCGGCCCGCCAGGCGTGATCACCTTGCCAGGTCGGAGAATCCTCCCTTTGTGTTGGAGGAACATCGCACCCTTTTCCTCCACAGTAAGATAATCTTACCTTGCAAGTAGGATCGCAGAAGAGCTGAGCAGGTACATCTAGACAATACGACGGCGGAGGAGGTGCTAGCGCCGTCAGTCGTCTTGGCTGCCGGCGTCTGGCACGCATCTTTCTTGATACTGTTGGAGGACTGGGCGCTCGAGGTGTGATTGCTGGTGGGGCCCGAGTTGGGGTAGGCGGGGCCCAGAGGGCCCGAACACTGAGCACACGAGCTGCCAGCGCCGCTTCTTCACCCGCGGCTCGCCCCCCACTCGGGCCCCAGCGCTCGCTAGCTGCCGATTGGTGCCAATTAATTCCAGTACTCAGCCGTTGAAGAATATAGTAGAACTAATTACTACATTGGTGTATGGGGTTCTACTAAGATCTTTGGGGCACCAGCCGATCAACGGACGAGGCTCCGGCCCTGGCCTTCTCGGGGTTGGTAGGTCAGAGGAGTAGGCCGTTGTTCCTGTATAAAAGCCAAGATTAATCCATAATGGAGGAGCAGGAGAGCGGACCCCAATTTGCAAGCTTTTGATGCAAACGACATTGGCGATAAAATTGATTAGATACTGTATACACACAACACTTAAGTTTGGGCATTGATTGGACTGTATTCATTTACTACAGTTAAACAATCAGCATTAAGGAGCTAATCCAAATTAAGATGCCCTTTATTACGCAAGTTTGATTTGCAAGATGTGATAGACATTTAACTAAGTAACTGGTTTTGAAAAATGTAATATAATAGCAAGAGAAAAGACGCACAAATCCTCGTCAGGTAGCATTCTGTATTGGCGACGGCGGCGAGGAAACATACTGCGTTCGGACGACTCGTCTACCAACTTGCGGAACCAGTACTCCACCTGGTTTTCAAAAAAAAATATTATGCCACTTTGTGAGGGCAGTGATTATGGGTGTATGGAGCCCCGTTCAGACCTTTGCGGGCCAAGCCCATCTCGCCTTCATGCCGGTACACCTGATGATTGACAGACGAGGCTTTGGTGCAGGTTTTTCTCTCGGGTCATAGGGCAGTTGTTCCCGTAGAGCCCGGGGTCCGCGCTCCAAAGCGCAAACAACCGATATTGGCGCTCGGATGAAAAAGAGTGAAGGCAGTGATTATATTTCACTATTTGTTTATTAATAAATTACTGAGGCGTCCTTTTAAGTAACAGAAGATACTTGGGCCAGGAGACCTCGCTCTTCAAATTAGCATTAAGTTTCAATTGTATGTTAACAGGAGGTTAAACAAAAATGGAACAAGTGTGTTGGGTGTGAGTGAGTGTGTATGTGTGCGATTGTGTAATGAGTTTATAATAAATAAATATTCTACGTCATTCTACACAGCGCTTTCTAGGCCCAAAGTAAGCATAGTTTAACTTGCTTGTGTTTTGGGTTCCAGAATGCGGTTAAACATACTTTGTTTTTTGATATTTGATCTGCGATCAGTCAGTAAACTATGATCAGATGTGGGGTATGAATGGCTATGCAGAGTAATTTCTTCAATAAGAAGTCTCTTCCTTTGTGCTAGACTCTATGGGCACGTCTAGCTTGGTAGGTCTGCTATGGCAAGCCTTTTCAGTCGTCACTTGTGCTCAGGTCTGGTTAGTACAACTGCTAGGGGGTTAGGGTGCTTCTCGAGTCTTGTTTTATAACTTGCAGCAATAGATTTTATTTCTGCCTGCACAGTGTTAACCTTCAATATGTCATGCAACTCTCGAGTTTCTTATGAAACATGGCGCATTGGATAGAGTTTTTAGGATGCTGTTTTGCGCCCTCTGGAGCATATTTAAATTTGAGATTCTTGCTGTGCCCCAAAGTTGGATTCCATAGGTCCAGATCGGCTTTAATATGACATTATACAGGAGCAGCTTGTTATCTATGCTCAGAGTGGAGTTTCTACCAAGGAGCCACTGCAGATTCCTGTACCTTATATTAAGTTGATCTCTCTTGGTTTGGATATGAGCTTTCCATGTCAGTTTTCGATCAAGTTTTATCCCTCTAGATACTTCGCAACATCGCTTTGTGGTAGTTCCTGATCACCCAGTTTGACAGTTGGAGTATTTCCTTGGCGGAGAGTAAAAGTGACCTGGACAAATTTGCTGGCACTGGCCTTAATTCTCCATTTTTTCAACCAATTATCAACGTGATTTAGACCATTTTGAATATGTTCAGAAGCAATCTCAGGACTTTTGAGACTAGCGAGGATAGCTGTATCGTCAGCATAAGTTGCAATGGTCACGTTGGTGTTTTGAGGGAGATCAGCAGTATATACAGTGTAGAGCACAGGTCCTAGCACTGACCCCTGGGGTACCCCTGCTGTGATGTCATAAAATGGGGATGTACAATCACCTTCCCTAACTTGAAATATCCTATCTTACAGGTATGAGCTTATGATTTCATAAAAAGTGTGTGGTAGTGATTGCTTGATTTTGAATAGTAGCCCCCCTGTGCCAGACTATCAAAGGCCTGTTGTATGTCCAGAAATGCGGAGGAACGTATTCTTTCTCTTCTAGTGATTTTCTGACTCTACTGCAGACTTTATGCACCTGTTCTACTGTACCATGCTTCTGTCGGAATCCGAATTGGTGGTCTGGTATGATAGATCTGCACAGGTACCATTCTCTGCTGCAGTAGTTTCTCGAATAATTTTGAGATCACTGGGAGTAGGCTGATAGGTCGGTATGATTTAATGTCATGAGCTGGCTTACCTTCCTTGTGAATCATGACAATCTGTGACACTTTCCATAAGCTTGGATAGTGTTTGATCCTGAGGACACTATTAAACAATGATGTCATATATACTATTGCCTTCTTGGGTAATTCCACGAGGACCTCCTTGGTAATTAGGTCGTAGCCTGGTGCCTTTTTGCTGTCAAGGTTTTTTATTTCTTTGATGACTTCTTTTGGAGTAATTGGTGAAACATACTTATATACTTCTTTTTTGTAAATACATACATATTAGGTATACATAGAAACAACCAGACCAATGCAAATAGACATATTCATGCATACAAATATTTGCACTGAGCGGGAATCGAACCCGCGCCCCCTGTCGTAGCAGTCGAATGCACTACCGCTACGCCACAGAGGCCGTCAATGTATGTATGTCTGTATTGTGCGTGATTTCATGCGCCTATGAGAAAGGGGAAGGGGAGAGATGAAAATCATACCGCCAGCCAGCTCCAGCCCTACTTATTACATAACCTGTACTTGTGCGGTAATCGTGAAGCACAGGGGATGATTACTCATGACGTCGGTCGTCAAAGTAGTGCGTTTGTGATACCGTCATTAGTTTTTGAAGAAATGCCTCCCAAAGCCTCTTCAATTTATTTGGAAACAGCCAGCATTTTCAGGATCATATAAGTAATTATTATGAAGCATTTTATTTCCGTGCGGAGATTCTCTCGGAAAACTTTCCCCCCGGACAGTGGGGGAGGTTATGTCGGACTCGAACCGACGAAAACAGCTCGCCGTCTCGGATCTTCAGATGTCGGGATGTAAGATGGCTTGTAAAGTATTTCCCTAGTACCCCGATTGACCCAGGGCCATCTCCAGTTTCGATATCGCCCCTTCGGGTTTGGCAACCACGGTGGCCCCATCTTCCCCCGGAAAAAGGGGAATGGGGCGCAACGCACCGCCTGCCCGGCCTGATTCTGCTAAAATGACAGGCAGCCTTGCTTGCCAGCCAGCAGACCTTGCTTTTAACCAATATTGACAATTCTCAACCGGAAGTACGCTTTTTTTTTCGTGCGGAAATCTCTCCCGGGTGCGCTTCGCCATCTCCTTCGCGAAAATTACATGCTCGCAGAAGCGTAAGTAAGTACCTATTAATAACTAAGCTCGGGTTGTAATCCCGCATACCGATACCGGCAAGCGATTTGAGCGATTTGACTGCTCACTTAGAATAAAATATAATTTACCTCAGGCAACATCCAGCATTCCGTGAGGTCAGAGTTTTCGCAGCCCTGGCCGTTGTAACCTCGCAAGTTTGTTCTCTCATTAGTATTCGTATAACATTTTTCTCTTAAAAGAAAAACATGTAATTTTTATAGAAAAAGTTAAAAAAGATAAATAATAAAATTCATGAAATTCTCCTAGTGTTATTTTGCCCGTCTAATATAGGTACGTGGATGGGACTGGAGCCTAACTCCAGTTCTCAGTAATCCGTTTATTTCGTAAACATAGGTAGTATAAAGGTGTTACATTAAAGAATATGCTTTTCTATTGCTTCGCCTACAGGGATACGAAAAATACATTTAAAATTGTTCAAATAATATATTTGAACGAAATTTTAAAGTATATAAAAATAAACAAAATCAAATAAAAGTAAAACGTAAATAAGAATGTCAGTGAATATTAGCGTGGAGATATTAATGTCAAGAGGAAAGTTAAATAAAAAAAGAAGGTATAAAGATGTCAAAATTATAATTCTTTTTATTGGTGATGCCAATTTTTGTCAGCCTCGTAACAATACAATGCAGTTGGTAGAGTATATTACAGAACTTCGATAGCGCCAGTGGGTTGTGGAGGTCAGATGGCAGTCGCTTCACGGGAAATATCGAAGTTTGGCTGCTTCGTAGGTCGCAGACGACTCCAACTGAGTTGGGAAAAGGCACGAAGGATGATAATGAAGATGCAGGAGGTACAGTATAATAGTTCCCCTTACCAGAGAGCCTGGTAAACGAATGGAAATAAATAAATCCTGGTGGAGTTTTAGAACAACAGTTTTCGATAAGTCACATAAAAACTTACTAATCTTGCTGAAGATAAAAAAGAAGATAAACATAAAATTGAGTTATTAATAGTTTCTTGAACAATGTAACAAAGAATAACCTGACTTCGTCGTAATAGAAGTTTCCATAGAATTGTGCCAGTCTCGACTCTGGAATCACGTCTTTTACACTTCTCCTGCCACTACTGCTTCCATTTTCTTGGCTTTGGCTTGATATTGCTCGTTTGTTATCTACAATAATAGTAAACAATCATTTAGTTTTCTTTCCAATAACTTCAGTCCACACTTTTGGCCGACAGAAATAGTGTCCCTACAGATTAGAACTAACGGATTAATTTACAAAGGCTGTAATAGTCTCGACTAATAATTTCGGGGTTCAAGCCAACCTCATTTACAAGCCGGTGCACCTGATGATTGACAGACGAGGCTCTGATGCAGGCTTTCTTCTCGGGGTTGAGAGAGGTCAGATGGCGGTCGCTCCCGTCAAAATAAACCAAATAACAGAAAGGAGGATCACTCCTCCTTTCTTTTATTCTATATTTCTCTCGTGAGAGAGCGGACCCAAAATAAGGTGCGTAACCTGAAAATGATCACGAAGAATTCGTAAATGCGTCTTTCCCAGTCTCACTTAGAATATATTTGGGAAAGTATCGTGTAAATGGACAAATCGTTATGTCCCAGTATCCTATGCCTGAGAGCTTAGGAGAAGATTTCTACTTCCCAACTTGGATAGGTAGGAACCTTATTATAAACGAGTAGGAAACGCACCTAATAAATGCCCGATCTTTAACGAATACTAAAGAAGTAGAAGTGAGTAACATTATTTCTGGAATAGTTACAAGTCATAAAGGTATTTTTGTCATTTAAGTTGACTGAACCTAATGTCCTATACACCTGGCTGTTGTATTATACGTACCTACAGCATATATTTTGAAGGTGTAAGCTAAGGTTATGCCGTTTGACCACATTTCTCTGCGTGAAGTAGGAATTTTATCGAATTTTCTGGTCATGAAGGATGAATTTTGTCATATTTCCTTGTGAGCAGGAATTTTGTTACAATTCCTCGTCGTAAAGAAGAATTTTTGTCACATTTCCTTGTGAAGGAGGAATTTTGTCATATTTTCTTGTCGTGAAGGGCGAATTTTGCCAATTGTGCTTGTCGTGGAGGGCGAATATTGCCACATTTCCTTGTCATTGTGGCGAATTTTATCACATTTCCTTGTGAAGGAGGAATTTGGTCACATTTCCTTGTCGTGAATGAGAAATTTATTGACAATCCCTTGTTGTTAAAGAAGAAGTCTGTCGCGTATGTCGATTAGAGACCCTCGATTTCTTATGAATCTCAAAGAAGTTTCAAGGAAGAATGAGAATGAAAATGATACCAAAGTGGGTGTTAACTTATGTACAAAGTATATCGTCCATTGTTCTCATGGTTCAGAATATTGCCATTCATAGGTGTAGTAACATGAAATCAGGTTCATAGCACTAGGCTAGATCGAGACCAGACCCTATGGTAATCAAGCAATTAGCCTATTGCAGTCCAATGCTGGACATAGATCTCTCCCAATGTGTGCCATAGCGCCCGATCTTCCGTCTGCCGCATCCAGTCTACCCTTTTCAGTGGTCAGTCCATCTGGCTGATTCCATTTGAAACATTTATACTTTTTTGGCTACGCAAAACCATCTAAGTAGATTCCACAAATTCTGTCACAGAGAACATGGAAATATAAGCACTTACCGGTTAATTCACATTGATTATTTGATTGCAAACTTTGTGATTCTGATGTAGTGTCCTGTAGTACTTGTGAGACACGACAGTGCTGTGCCCAGAGACGCTGAAAACGTCAAAGCATGGTTAGACGTCTGACAGACAAATCGACAGAAGACACTTGTCCTACTTTCCAAAGGTAGTAAAATTCTGTACCTACCTGGTTAGCTATAATAAATTCATCGGGAGGTTCTGTAGCCCATGTGAGATCCGCACACAGGGCGATATGTGCCCACGCAGACGAGTACCGATCCACTTCGAAGCTCATTCAATGTGACATTTCACACATACAATTAATTATCTTTAGAATAAGAAACGAACTAATATAATAGTCACTAAATTTTAAGAGAAAAATTAACGGTAAAACTGTTAATAAAAACGACGACAATTTGAAAGACATTGGTGGTTAAATCTACAATAACAAAATTTTCCTCTTTTTTGATAGATACATGATATATTTTTTTCTTTTATTTTAAATCGCGTTTCGAATTTCGTACCTAATGAAATGAATGAAGTTGTCATCGCGATGGCTTGGCAAGGTGATTTTAAGGAGGCTTAATTTTTAACACTATGGTTTGTGTATCTGCCATATAATATAATATCTTTGCCAACGCTACTTAAAGATACATTTAATAATGTAAAACTCATCTCTATAGACAACTAAATATCTAACTTACTTTTGTAATTTATTTTACTGCTTTATTTCCTTATTGAATAATTTTACGAAGTATAATGATCAGCAACACTGATAACAACACATAAGTTTGAGTATTTTTATAGCTGGCATCTCAGTGCCCATCCCTTCCCGCCCGTCACCCTCACTCACCGGTTGTCAGTTTGGCTTGCGCAGCCAGGTGGCGTTCTCGCTACGTACTTCCCGCGCAAGCGCGCACAGCTGAGGTGGCTGAATGGACATTGATAGATCAGTTAAATAATTATTTTATTCTATTACATAAATAAATAGAACTAAACTATTAAACAAACTTGGGCTTTTATTAAAAAAAGTGTTACAAAGTATTGGCAAGTTATCGAGTACGTGTAGTAAACAATAGTATAAAGAAAAGTTAAAAAAATCGATTATTAAACGACTGTTCGTATTTTCTTTCATATTTCTTAGTGTAAAAAGCTTTTTAGTTAGTTTTGCAACAAGTGCGAGCCTCGTTGCTCGTCTCGAGAACGAGTTTCGGGACCGTTGAGTTTTTTGTTTATGTACCTATATTTGTTTGTGGTATATATATATTTTGCGAGTGAGTGTAGTGTGAACGTGGTCCGTTAGTGATGCTGCAATCGGTTACAAGTGGCCGCTGAGTCGTCCTCTCGTCACCTGTGCACGGTGAGTTATGTACTTTCTTGTATTTGTACTATTATAATACTTCTTATGCAAGTGTTTTGTCTCTGACTGGAAAGCGGTCAGTACTCAGTTAACTTGTTGAGATTCATTCTGGTTTAAAGCAAAGTATGTACATACAACAGAAGGATGTAGACCCCTACTATAAACAGTATTAACAAAAATAGGGGCAATGAAGAATCAAATCTTTGAGATGTGGACCAATGTTTTTTCGTACTAATATGGTAATGAAACGTCTGAGCAGGTACATACGATATACCTACCTATCTAATCGCTTTTAAAATCTATACTTATTTTATTTATTTTAAATATACCTATACCTTGTTTCATATGCTTTTCAAAGTACTTAAACATGAAATAATAAAAGTAAATTTTTGTACCTACATACTTCAATAAACATTAGATACGTGACAACCGCTTGTTAAGTTCAAAAATTAAGTTTTAATATGTAATGTTTCATATACTTACATGATACATTATCCAATTAAATTAATCAATAGGATAAACTATGCATTTTTTTGCATTTTATGCATTTGCATAAAATGCAGGACAAATGTGGGATATTGGATATGATTGGATATCTTGGTTTCTATAAAAATAGCAAATATTCTAAAACTTCACATAATTATTTCTAATGTAGAATGACCTATGAATATCATCCTTCTATTTTGTTAATTTTGGTATTTTTGTTTTATTCAGGTTGGTTGAAGGTTGGCTGACACTTGACATGGCTTTACATCGATAACACTTAATTTTGATTACTAGCCTTCTCCATTGCTATCGCTTTGTCTTACTTGTTAGATGCTTCTTGCATGCATTTGCTATGGGTACACTTTTTAAATTAATTTACTCGTAATTCGTAGTGCTTTATAACCTACTTGATCCATGGATAACTTTTAAAACGAGAATAAGGTGCATATTGCAAATTCTTATCTAACTGTTCATTCCTCAAGAAAAAGCTATCCATCGAGAAGACATAGTATATTAATATTTTCTTCATAGTAAATTCTTGAATATTTTCTTCATAGTAAATTCTTGATTTCTAACAAGAACATCTATCTTTGCCCGATTATTATTATTAATGAAAATCCAAGAGGATTTTTGACTTCTTTAGATGAGATCAAGTATTAACAAGTAAGTATTTCAAATAATATTAAATTTTTAACTGCACTGCATATTTCTTGCATTTGACCTCAACCATTTGCAACTGATCTTTGTTATCAAATCGAATGTAAATAATCGTTGTAGTCTTATTTTTATAACTGTTTACCATAAAATTTAACTATGCTTTTGTTTCTTAATCAGTTTCTAACCTGGGCAAGGGGTGAATCCAAAAATCTTACGCGGTGAATCATACAAAGTTATACTATACAATACAATACAGTGCGATACGGATCGCCCGTCGTCTCTCTGAAATTATTAGAATTTCATGTCATCATTACACGTAATTGATATACAAATTATAAAATTATTACCGAATTCATATGCGTATAAAACATCAGTGTTTTGTTAATAAAATCTTCCTTGCTATAAACAAACCATTATCTATTTATAATAAATTTCCTATTTATTTTTATTAACTGAAACGCTGAAACTTATAACGGCGGTTTTATCCTATGTAAGATCTTAATCCGTTTGCCCGGCCGTATCAATGGCCTTGTCCTAGTTTTCCAGTTTTCCTCCAGGATTCGGCTTTTCGTAATGCCGTGGGACGAAATAAAACCTAAATGTCTGTGCGTCATTGTTATGTGGCAACATTATGTTGCATATAATGAGTGGCAACACTCTTGAATGTATCCGCCATATTGCAGATAGATATTCTAACAATGGTACAATGCCTACACAAAACAGTCATAATGTTGGCAAAAATAAATTTAATTTCTAAATTAATATGATGTGTTTACTTTATGGGTTCATGGGATATGACGCAAAAAGCCTTTTAATGGTTAATATTTTATTGAACGAGAATAAGTTTCATTAAAATAAGATAAGTTAAGTAAGTAAGTTTACATGAGCAGTGTTGTGAGCCTAATATCTCCAAAAGAAATTCTATAACAATACTAGCAGCAATAAGGAAGTAAAAAGTGGAAGCATTTACTAAAATGTCAGAATTTGTTACGGGAATTTTGGAACCAAAAATCTAACATATTCAAATATGTATGTGTTTTTTATATGAACCTAAATAAATATTTGAATGTATGAGCTTTTAGTCTAAGGTATGAGCCTGAACATTCCTTTTTATCTTTGTGCAATATTAGGCGGGACCGGGTTGTGACCTTGGCCCATTTCGAGAAACACATCGCCATCTTTTCATATGCCCCTTATTTAGATAAATTATTCTTTGGAGGAGCTCTTAGGGGCACGTGTATATTTTTTTGGGGTGTGCTACTAGCACGTGCCGAGTTTCTCGTTCGAAGTTTTATTCCAGGGGTGTAACAGAACCAATTTGCACGTTTCAGCCTTTTCAAAAAGAATTATGTCCCATTTAGTATTTCATTTCGATGTTATAACGTAAATGAGTCGTACCTATATTCGGAAAATGAACATTAGGTAAACTTTTCTCAAACTGATGGCAAAGTAGAACACTGAAAAAAAGTTTCCGATCTAAAGCTACACTTCAGTAGGTATAGAGTATGTGGGGTGTGTGTTGGGTAACCTCCTCGAGTGTCGCTCCGATTCCGATCCCGCTGCAGTCCGGGGGGAACGGAATCGGAGCGGCCGGTACACCCTGGGCGGCGGTCAATGGCTTCCCCTTCACCCCTTCATAGGGTTGGCATTGATCGTCGGCCAATACCCAACGTGGCGGGAACACATCGCTCTCCGTACTCCTCTGCTTTCAGAGGAGACAGGATGAGCGATGCTGTTAGTGGTGAGATAGCCCAGGGTCAGCCGGGGTGCGAGGGATATGCTCTATGGGTAACCTTACACCCCGGCGTCTGAAGACCCGAGACGGCGTGCGGTTTTAGTCGGTGCAAGCCCGACATAACCGCCCCCGCTGGCCGGCGGGGGAGTATCCGAAGGGATTTCCGCACGATAAAAAAAAAAAAAAAAAAAAAGGTATAGAGTATGTAAAAATAAGTTTTATATTGACTAATAAAATCATATATCGTAATTCTGAACTACATTATAATATACCTAATTCGTTTAGTTAACTAATAATTAAATTTAAAAGCTATCATCATTATCCATGTGTTAATCCTGGTTACATAACGCCCGTAAACTATTAATCGCACGTTTTATTTGCGTAGATACCACCACTGCTAACAGTGACCTAGATAGGTGGATTAATTTTTATATCATGTGTAGATACTGCCTATGAGATGAATATAGTAACTGTTTTGCAATTGTTTAGAGCTCGTTAATTTTGTGTACGTACTCATAAATTATTCATAGGAGAATGAGTCAGGCATGACCTAATAGACGAACAGACCGAAGAATACAGTCGGTTTGAGATTTATCAACATTTTAACTTAAGTTTTTAAATGTGCTTCACCGTAGGCGATTTTGTCGTGTTACGATAGACATTACAAAAAAAAGCAAAGTATAATATTTTTTGGCAGCCAACGGCTTCAATGATATGAAACAGTTTCTGTAAAGCACTACAAGCTTCGCTATTTTAACAAGCTTTTATTTAACTTGCTCTGTGTGTATGTATGTTAGTGCGGGTCATATCTTGTAACTGAATTTATCAATTTACTTAGCAGTTATCCTCAACCGATTAAGATAAAATTTTGCATACACATGACAATGCATTAATATGGTATCTTGGAGCTGGTCTGATGATGGAGTAAGAAGGTGGCCATAGAAACTCATAAACCAAACAAGACAAAACGGGAAATTCCCGGTCGTCCCCACTGGGTACGAGTAAAAAAAAAAGTGTCGTTCGTCCCCAGTGGTGACGATTGGAACTTTTTATTCCCCACTCGTTCCGCTATAGACCGAGAGTCAAAATGCAAAGTTATTGAATAATAATAATGATTACGACGGAGCCCCGCTACGTGGGGCTCCTATTTCTGAGTGCATTATTACAGGTGACCCAACCTTTCCAACCTATATCTATCCGTACTAATTACCTCAGTCTTTTAAAATTATTTTCAATCAAAAACTTTGTTCAGTCTTGCTCAGAAAGTCGTAATTAAAGCATTTTAACAATCCGTGAAATCTCTTATTGAAATCCCCATGTATTTTGACTCTCGGTCTATAGCAGAACGAGTGGGAAATAAAAAGTTCCAATCGTCACCACTGGACGAGCGAAACTTTATTTCCCACTCGTACCCAGTAGGGACGACAGGGTGGGACGACCAGGAATAAAGTGATAAACCTAGCGAGTATGGGCTCATTTGTTTTGTCTTGATAAACACTCTGGTGCTACATGATATCAAAGGTCTGAAGATGGAGACGGCAGGTGGTCTGAAACTATACAAGATAAACTTGTCGTGTTGAGCTCCTTTGGCTGGTGTTCGCAAGCACTCTGGTGCTACATGACATTACTAAAACTAAAAACTTGAAAACAAAATAAATAATAAATAATACTTAAACAAATAAGCTTTTATTAAACAATTCCGTTGTTGGATATTGGGGCTTGAGGTTCCCGTGCAAGTGCTCTGGCTTTCTGCTTAGGGATGGGAGGTCAGACGGCAGGCGCTCCTGAAAACGCTCAAAATGAGCCACACATAAAAAACGTGGACCCCAGGGACTTATCGCTAGGAAGATGTTGAGCATCCAAACTTCTTGGCTATAAACTTTTAGAATTTAAAAAAAAACGTTATTATTATTATTATATTATATATAGCTCGATTACCACTCACTCACTCACTGACACAATTGTTCTCCTAGAAGGAGTAATGGGGGATATGGATGATGTATGGGAAAAATGTAGAGAGAGCTGAGGTGACTATGGGAAAAAATCTGAAATGTCAAAAAATTCAAGTTGGCGGCCAACATGGTGGTCGTTTCTCCGCCATCTTTGATGACATGGCAACATGGGTGTCATTTTTAGGGTTCGTTACCAAATGGCAAAAAACGGAACCCTTATAGATTCGTCATGTCTGTTTGTCTGTCCGTCCGTATGTCACAGCCACTTTTTTCCGAAACTATAAGAACTATGCTGTTGAAACTTGGTAAGTAGATGTATTCTGTGAACCGCATTAAGATTTTCACACAAAAATAGAAAAAAAGCAACAAATTTTGGGGGTCCCCATACTTAGACCTGAAACTCAAAAATTTTTTTTTCATCAAACCCATACGTGTGTGGTATCTATGAATAGGTCTTCAAAAATGATATTGAGGTTTCTAATATATTTTTTTTCTAAACTGAATAGTTTGCGCGAGAGACACTTCCAAAGTGGTAAAATGTATGTCCCCCCCCCTGTAACTTCTAAAATAAGAGAATGATAAAACTAAAAAAATATATGATGTACATTACCATGTAAACTTCACCGAAAATTGGTTTGAACGCGATCTAGTAAGTAGTTTTTTTTTAAACCGTCATAAATCGTAAACCGCAATTTACCTTTCATTCAATCAACTCAAATATAAAAATGAAAAAAAAAAAACATTTTTATGATACTTGCTGCTACGGAACCCTTAATGGGCGAGTCCGACTCGCACTTGGCCGCTTTTTTTATTGAGTAAATCGAGGCTTCTGATTTTGAATTTTTGAGAAATAAAAAGTAGAAAAATCCAAGATGGCGGATCGACTTTTTTATTTGAAATTTAGCAATTTTCAGACCCTACTACAAAAAAAAAGTTTGTTTTATGAATGTTGCAATTTCTATTTATTTTTTATTTTGTAGTATTGCCAGTATCCTTCAGTATTTAGAAAAAAAAATGTCATAAATAAAAACAAGATGGCGGACGCTCGGGAAGTCATTTTGTAAAACGATGAAATTTCTATGAAAATTAAATCTTATTTTTAAACTATCGCGGTGTAAACTCATATTTTTATAACGTCTCGGGACTTATCGCGATAAACATGGAACTTACTTTTACCGACGTTTCGAATGCGTTGCAGCACCCGTGTCACGGGAAAGTTTGTTTTATGAATGTTGCAATTTCTATTTATTTTTTATTTTGTAGTATTGCCAGTATCCTTCAGTATTTAGAAAAAAATATGTCATAAATAAAAACAAGATGGCGGACGCTCGGGAAGTCATTTTGTAAAACGATGAAATTTCTATGAAAATTAAATCTTATTTTTAAACTATCGCGGTGTAAACTCATATTTTTATAAATGAATGCGTTGCAGCACCCGTGTCACGGGTGCTGCAACGCATTCGAAACGTCGGTAAAAGTAAGTTCCATGTTTATCGCGATAAGTCCCGAGACGTTATAAAAATAAAATTAAATCTATTTTTGAGACAGTTCGCAATAACGGAGCATTTTGAGTTGTATGGGTCGGTCGTGTGGGTCTTTAAGATGTGTCGCCAGATTGAAATATTTACCCGATTTTTCGGGAAATTTACGAGATTTTCCAGAAAAACCTGAAACATGGAATTAACGATATTTTTAAATCAAATTTCATATGGCAGGATAGTTTGGATCCTCTTACTGACATTTGACTATTTTTATCTCTTCTAACTGGCAGCACCAAGAAATAGACCAACTTTTATTTTTGGGTAGAGCCGACTTTGAAAAGATAGTTTGTTCTACGAAAATTGTAATATCAAAATTTTTATTATACAGTATTGTTGCCAGTATCCTGTTGTATTTTTATAGTTTCACACTTGGTTCGAAATTCAAGATGGCGGCCAACATAGTGGCTTTTCATCCGCCATCTTTAATGTCATGGCGACATGGGTATCATTTTCGAGTAAATCGGGGGTTCTAATTACTAATTTTTGAAAAAAAAAGTTAAAAAACTGGTTGTAGAAAGTTGACGACACAGATTTGTCACAAAATTCGGCCGGGTGGGTACCACCCTGTACGATTGCGAAAAACCCTCCATAGTAATCCAATTTCGGTTTGATTGCGTTCAGGGGTCAGCAAGTGCATAGCCGGGCAGGGGGATTGTGGTCGCAGCACTAACATGGTACGTGTATGTAATGGTGACCCTCTTTCCTGAGACTTTACCTTCAGCTTACCATCAGGCGAGGTGAAGTCAAATTGACGTGTCCTAAATATAAAAAAAAAATATATAAAAAAAATGGCGGACCAATTTTTACTCTAAACATCTCTTTCTTTGAACTTATACCCAATAAAGTGTTGAATAAATAAAATAGAGCGCTATACATAACACTCGCGAGCTGCTTGCAGCTCGCACACTGCGCAAAATACTAGTATATATATATATAATATATATATTCTATATTTAATAGTAATAATACAAAGGTCAGATCGCTTATAATCAGTATTAAAGTCTTGAATCCATGTTCATAGATTACAACAAGGCTCTTCAGATCTATTAAACTCTTAATTAAAAACAATTGATTTCAATAGAATCAACAGATCATTATGCTCTAGTCTATGCATTTTAGTTACCGAAACCCACACGGTTGCTACTCTTTTGTATGGAGGATCTGCATTAAAATGACTAAAACCAGGGTGCTAGCTTGTAGAATAAATCATCCTTTCATAATTACACAACAGTACAAGCAAAAATTTCCTTTTTCATCCGAGCGTCAATCCCAGTTGCACCCTAAGCTTGCACTTTGGCGTTCCAGATCCGCTCTCCTATAACTTCATTCTTTGGTTTACAGGCCTATGGACCCCTTTTAATGCGATTTGCGATGAGCCTTCAAAATCCTTAGATAAAGAATAAAATTATCTTGGAGGAGCTCTGTAAGCTAATTCACATAACTAAATAAGTTTAATTGTAGTGCAGGTGCAGTTCCGTTACAATCAAATCACTTAACTCGGCGATCGAAATATGTACGCTCGCACCAAGTTTGCGTCACACACGTATTCACGGTAATCTACTGCTGTGCGTGACAGCGTGCGTGTGCTTCGAACAACTCGTAGCTTTGATTATAATCAAGATAAATTCTTTATAGTATCTACTTGTATTTCTTGTGAATGTGTTGTTTAATTATGTATGTATGTATTTAACATACATAACATAACATTACTACACGCCTGTATCCCTGAAGGGGTAGCCAGAAGAGTATTATACACCCACGATTCGCCAGTTATGCTAAGGTCCCAATGTAATAGGGGGCGAGCCTATTGCCATCTATCGGGCACATTATTAAGCGAGCGATAATTAACATTTATTAATTCACACATAACTACGAAAAGTCAGAGGTGTGTGCCCGGGGCGAATGGCGATCGAACTCGAGACCTCGTCTCAGCAGTCCGTTACGTTCGCCACTGGGCTATCGCCACTTATTTTTTTATTTTATTTAATTAGGTATAATTTTAATTTCGTTTTCGTTATAAAGTTCGTTAAGACCCGCACTGTCTATGCGGCGTTCAAAGATTATGATATTACTATTATCAGCATATTTACAACTCAATGAAATTTACATCGTTTTATGAAGCATTGATCAAGTAACAGTGACGTTAAAGTCCTAAAACTTAAACTTCACTGCAACGTCACTACGACTTGACAGGTGCATTATAAAATTATGTAAATTCATTATTGCATTTTGAGAAACATAACGCTAAGCTTCTTTGGTTAAGAAGTGTTGTCAGTTTCCCGTAGGTATTAAGTACATTCTGCCACATAGTCCGTCAAACTATAAAACTCTGAAACTTTCAGTGCATCTACGAAATATTCAGACGCTAGTAACTTTTTCAATAAGAGTAGGTAGCGCTTTTGAAGTAAACAGACCGTAACTAGTAACTAAAAGTTAGTCGGTATTTTCAGCTTCTGATTATTTTACTTGCTCTTTAAAATCTCGGCGGGCGTTATAGACTTCACCACTGCTTATTCTATGGTACTTTATGGTTCAGTACTTCAAGCTCGTATGCCCATAACGAAGTAGTTATCGTTAATTTATAAATAGCTTCTAAGAAGTGCCTATAAACGGTTTGTTTATCATCCTCTTGGGTCTAAGTGTAAGTTATTATGTGAAGACGTTGAAAGATTACTGCGTAGAATAGAACAGTTCATTCTGTGCAGATGATTTAAAGTTTATTGCAGTTTCGACTTATATGTTTTGCTATTTTAGAACGATTTGTAGAAAGTTGATATGATTCAATAGTTGTCGCATCCTGCTTGCCGATATAATTTGTTAAACAATCATTGTAGATAATACTGGCGATTAAAAAAGAGTGATCGTGAGTTTTAATTGCTAGATTCTTTTCTCACAGGTTTGTCTTGTGAACATGGCCGTAGTTGTTTAAGTGGTAAGTTTAGTTTTTGACGTTCATAAGTGTTACTTTGTGATCTAAATGAATAAAGGTACTTTTTTTTTTTGTGCGGAAATCCCTTCGGATACCCCCCCGCCGGCCAGCGGGGGCGGTTATGTCGGGATTGAACCGACTAAAACCGCACGCCGTCTCGGGTCTACAGACGCCGAGGTGTAAGGTTAGCCATAGAGCATATCCCTCGCACTCCGACTGACCCTGGGCCATTCGCAGTGTCCCCTCTGATAACAGCAGAGGGGTACCTGGAGCGACCACGCCCCCCCGCGGGCCTTGCAGGCCCGCCATACTCCGACTCCCTCGTGCAATGGGGTCAGCTGGCCCTGAAAAGGGCCGGTTGGTCAGACTCTTGGCCGATGACGTTGACGCCAGCTACTCCAGAGGAGCAATCAATGATGCGTCATCGCCCACGTTGCCCAGGGTGCACCAAACTTGGAGGTGATCCAACCAGTCGCACCCCTGAATAAAGGTACCTATTCCATTTTATCGATTTTAGGGTTCCGTTGAGAAATGGCAAAAAACGGAACCCTTTATAGATTCGTCATGTCTGTCTGTCTGTCCGTCCGTATGTCACAGCCACTTTTCTCCGAAACTATAAGAACTATGCTGTTGAAACTTGGTAATTAGGTGTATTCTATGAACCGCATTAAGATTTTAACACAAAAATTAAAAAAACTTTAAATTTTGGCGTCCCCATACTTAGAACGGAAACTCAAAAATTTTTTTTCATCAAACCCACGGATCTATGGATAGCTCTTTAAAAATGATATTGAGGTTTCTAATATAATTTCTTTCTAAACTGAGTAGTTTGCGCGAGAGACACTGCCAAAGTGGTAAAATGTGTAACCCCCCCCCCCCTGTAACTTCTAAAATAAGAGAATGATAAAACTAAAAAAAACATATTATGTAAACTTACTTAATATGTACCGAAACGTATGTACCGAAATTTGGTTTGAACGAGATCGAGTAAGTAGTTTTTTTTTTAACGTCATAAATCGTTAACCGCAATTTACCTTTCATTCAATCAACCCAAATATAAAAAAATACATTATTATGTTACTTGCTGCTACCTACAGAACTTCCACCCGCCTAAAATTAAGTTATCGTATCCTACAGGAATTACGTATTTTAAAGGCACCAGATTTTAAAGGCACCAGGCAGCGTATTTCACTTTCGGGCTCGTAAACTAATTATGCAACTTCGAAATATAACGTCTAAATAGTCTACGTCACTCTCGGGCTGATATCCTAAGCACCCATACATTTTTGGTATAAAAAGCAACCTAAGTCCTCCATGAGCGCAGGCTGATGGGTGATAGGTGGAGCCGCCTGTCACCCTAGCAGAAGCAAGCCGGGACAGTGGTGCGCTGCGCGCCGTCCTATTTCCTGGGGCAAGACGGGAACACCCTGGTTCCCAAACCCGAGAGGGCCATCTCGAAACCGGAGATGGCCCTGGGTCAGCCAGGGTGCGAGGGAAATGCCTTATTGGCCACCTTACACCCCGGCGTTTGAAGACCCGAGACTGTGTGCAGTCATAATCACCCCCGCTGGCTGGCGCATATGCGGAGGGATTTCCGAACAAAATAAATGTATATTTGGGACAACAAACAAAGTATTCATTTTTGGAGTAAAAATTTATTTGTAATAATGGCAAGGATAGCCTCACAAATTAAGTGATGGTGATCATAGTTCGATTAGTGACATCTACCTACTCTATTCAATACTGCCCATTTCTCCTATTACTTTCATCGATATCTTTTACGATTAATGTGTGATATTTTAGTGAACATATTAATGCCAAATATGATCCATCCCACCCACTTCCTTTTAAATTGATGTTTGGAAAAGTATTCAATAGTGTTAAGACACGAGACGGCGTGCGGTTCTGGTCGGTTCAAGCCCGACATAACCGCTCCCGCTGGCCGGCGGGGCTATCCGAAGGGATATCCGCACGAAAAAAAAATGTACATACGGTACACATATTTTTAATTAATTTTATTACTATTGACGAGCGTATAGTGCTCAAAAAAAGAAGAGATATTATATGACTTTCGTTACTCGAAGTGTACCACTAGCGATAATATAACAAGCACTGGAAACCGGAACGGCAAATTATGAACTAGCTGATGCCGTCAGCCCCACTCGCGTAAATCACCTTGCCGCAACCCACAGGAATCTATTCCCGGGATAAAAACAATATATTATGTCCTATTACCCTACTTCTACCCCTTCGGGGATACAGGCGTGAAGTTATGTTATGTTACAGACTATAAACTATTTAAGTGCCAACTTTTATTCAGATCCGTTCTGCCGTAATAGCGTGAAGAGTAAAAAGACTTTCGCATTAATAAAATAGTGGTACCTTTTTTTTTTTTTTTTTTTTCGTGCGGAAATCCCTTCGGATACCCCCCCGCCGGCCAGCGGGGGCGGTTATGTCGGGCTTGCACCGACTAAAACCGCACGCCGTCTCGGGTCTTCAGACGCCGGGGTGTAAGGTTACCCATAGAGCATATCCCTCGCACCGCGACTGACCCTGGGCCATCTCACCACTAACAGCATCGCTCATCCTGTCTCCTCTGAAAGCAGAGGAGTACGGAGAGCTGGGAAATAATTAGTAAAAAGACCTTATTAAACAACATTTTAACAGCGTGATTTATGCTTATCAGTACATGCTAGCTACAAATTACATCAGAGACTAAAGTCAAAATAAAAAAGAGTGAATTCATCAATTTCTAAGACTGACAAACGAGTTTACCTATCACCTTACTTATTCCAAGTCTCACTGACACGAAACGTTACACCGTATTGCGGTAACAAGCCTGATTTACTCCTACGCAATTCCCATATTTTTTCCATAACCTACTCATTCACAATACATACTTACACGATTTATAAATCTAAACCTTATTTCTTTGAGATTGAAGTTAAAAGAGCGTGCACTGGAGTATAAGCCAGCATATTCTTTGTCTTTGCTTATTCGTATTGTTCGTAAGTTCTTGACGGTAAGTTATACCTACCTGCCTGCCTACTTATTTTTATAGGGTTACTGATAGTATAGACTGCACATGGTTTGTACTCGTTTTAGCTTAATGCTTTTCTGTAGAGATCTTATATTGAAATTAGTTAAAATATATAATGTATATATAATGTGTTTCTTAAAACTAGGGTTGAACTCTTTAAACAACTCTCTGGCAATGCCCATGAGTCGGGACAAATAATTATATTTCTATAGATATAACCTCAACCGGTCAACTACACGTTCAAAAGTTATACGAGCAAAAACATCCACACTAACGCCTAATAACCTAATCACAAAATGAAATCTTAAACCTATCTACCATTTTTATCATAAAGATATCACAAACAAAGCAAGAGTCTCTTCAGGATGAGAGAGAGGGCCGGTCGTAATCACTCAGCGACTTCTACCTTTGTACTAATATTGTACTAACGTTTTCGTAAATATTGCACTAGGGATATAACGGTCACCGATTTGAATTATGAGGAGAGGTGACGTTCAAAAACGTGGATCAATAACAGCTACCATAACTTGAACAAGCATGACATAATCATGCAAAATATTAACGGTTTATTTTTACCGTTCTTGTCTATTATATTGTCGTAAAAGTTGTTTTTAAAAGACATTTTCTTGACTTATTAAAAGTTTAAATAAAAATTATGAGCTCTCTTAAGTATCTAATACATGAATGTATTTCAGCGTCCCGTTGAAAATTATAACTAATCGTCGCTGTTTAGTGTGACGATTGGTTATAATTTTGATTGTTGGTGATTGGTCATTATGTGAGAGTTTGGCGACACTAGTTGCCATAGTATCGAATTTAAAGGGCATTGCCTCTGTATTCTATATTCCGTAGCAACAAAGAAACCGAGACGCAATATTTTCACGAAAAAAAAATTGAAATTGGCCTATAAATATCGTACTGATTACTGGGAAATATTTCTGCAACAAACCAAAAACACATTGATGATTGGCACGCAAAAGAGTTAAAGCGACATTGAAGTTCAAAGAAAAAAGATCCGTGACAACATCATAAACCTTCACAGTACAAAGATATTCCTGTCAACTGTCCTCGATTGCGTCTATGGCGTTTTAACCGTCGTCGATATGTTCATAATATTGTTTTGAATAACACATGCACTGCATATTGGATTATGCATTATATTTTACACAAAAAGACTTTGTAACATCTGTTTTGTCATTTTTATTGTCTTTTACCGGACGGTCAACATCTGTGACTAAAACCTCAACAATTATTCTGGATAATTGACCTCATAAAAAAATATGGTTGGGGGCCATTCATTTATTACGTAAGACTATTTTGCTAGTTTTTGACTCCCTCCCCACCCTATATAAGAAAAATAAGAATAAGCTGACCCCCCCTCCCCCTGTGTAATATTTATTACGTAAGAATCTAAAGGAAAAAATGAATACACGTTTGGTTTATTGTAATGTTTATTTTACAAAGTAACAATTTTTAGGAATGTTTATTTGTACTTACAAATGAACTTATAACTTTTTTTTGGTAGTAATAAACTTTGGTTGTCCTTCATCTTTACTTATATAAGATTTAAATTTCAGTCCATGGGCTCAAAACCCACTCGAAAAGTGGATCTGCCACTGGAACATCTCTAATAATAGATGCTGCTGCTAGTTGGTTGTCTAGGATTATGACGTCGTCGACGTCCACCCATTCCACATCAGCCCCGATGCGGCACAAAACTTCTTTGCCTCGCCTTGAATATATGGCTAAAGCTGTTTCTTTTTCAATAGCTGAAATACGGCCATGAAGTTTTTTTTTGAAGTCGCGCTGCATTTTTGGACGCAAAGTATTTAGAGCATACTAAACAAATTCTTTCTATGAGCGCATCTTGTATTGATGGATAGTAAAAATCGTAAGGAACCGTCTTGAATGGGGCCTCAACTTCCATGTTTAATGATTGTCGCACAAACAAAGATGCAAAGTGATCGGATGCTTTAACATCCTATGCGACGGGAAACATGAGCAAAGGTTCACTTCTTAAAGGGCATGGCGGCGGAAAAAACCCTTGCGGAAGGATTTTACGAATATCACTCCTTATATCACCACAGCTTTCCTTTTCAGTGCATTTTACAATTTGTAAAAAGTATTGAGACTCTTGCACATGTCTTGTATACCAATGTTGATCATCTAATACATCTTCCATCCATCCATCTTACTTTTTCAAAGTATAATTTTAACTTTGCGCATTTTTGTAATCTTACGTAAGAACTATCAAGACTCCCTCCCACCCCCTTGTAAGAAAAAATAAGACATGGTCGACCCCCCTCCCGCCCTAAATCGTCTTACGTAATTAATGAATGGCCCCTTGGTAACAGATTATATGATGATGCCCTGTGTGGCGTGGCGATAGAGCATTAGACATAAAGAATATACTTTTATTTGGCAGCTACGGGACTTACGGGAGACGCTTTAATTTCCGTTAGGTTTCCCGAAACTTTGGTCCGAGTAGGCCTACATTACTCTATGGATCTGTTCGAAACCATGAAGATAGGTTCAATACCGCAGACTGCTAGTAGAGTAGAGTAGCAGTTCCCGCGGCTTCGCCCGCGTGTAATTCTATTCCTGTTCGCCATGGGAACCTATTCCAGGGATGAAAAGTAGCCTATGTGACATTAGATTATAATCTTTCCCTGCACCAAATTTCAGCCAGATCCGTTCAGCCCTTAGAGCGTGATTGAGTAACAAACAACCAAACATCTTCACAAACTTTCATATTTATAATAGTAATTAAAAAATATGAAAGTTTGTGAAGATGCTGCCCGCGACTTCGTACGCCATAAGTTTGGAATAGATCAAGGTATGTTTATTTCTGCAGTCTCGACATAACACATTACATTTGACGGGCCAGATGAGGTGATGTGGTGCACAATTACAATGATAATTCGTTCGCAATTGATAGAGAAATATGTAACATCGGAATTTCCAATATAATAGGGTGTTGATATTCATTATGAAATGTTTATGTTTCTAATCAACTATCAAGATAGTTACCCACGTACTTACACAAGTATAAGTACGTGGGTAACTCTGGAGTTTCGAGATTTTACGTTTTACTGCTCATTACTTTTCAAGTATAGCATGATGATTTATAGTTCGGATTTTGACCATGTTTAAGGCCATGCCCTAGAAGAATGTTCATGCTAAATTTGAACCAAATCTATTCAGCGGTTTCCAAGTGATGCTCGGACATAGAAAATAAAAAGCAGACAGAAAAACCCGACAAACAGACCAAAATTCTAAAAATCACATTTTCGGCATCGGTATCGCTCCTAGAATACATATCAATTATTTTTTTGAAAAATATTCACTGTACAGTTTTCACCTCAGTACGATTTTATTATATGTATAGATTAGGATAATAGAAATAAAGGCTATGCGTTTGTGATTGATTGAGTGGAGCTCACCCCATATGAGAAGCATAATAAATGAGTGCCCTGGTTATTTGACAAAATTTATTTTTACTACTTACACACATCCCTCTCTGTGTAAGTAGGACAGATACTTCTATATGAATCAAAATCTAGAAGTATTCGGCGGAACCTTTCTTTTATTTTGACATTCATTGAGTCAAATGTGGTACCTTACGCAGTTTAGTTAGCTTTAATTGCGGGTCTTATCGTTGGTGATATCCTTCCTTACACAACGAAATCCCACTGAATAAAAAACGCAATAACGCAGTGCTTATTTCTTCTCTCATAGTCTTCACCATTTTGCATAACGAATTTGAACCTAATCCCACTACAAACCCAGTTCCTAAAAGCGTGGCGTGCAAAAACATCGAAGCCTTCAAACTTAAGTCAAACTGATGAACGTCAAAAAAGTAGAAACTCAGTTTCGGGCATGACTAACCACTAATCTTATCTGATTAGTTACTTAACAAAGACTTAAACCCGTTATTAAAAAAGTCCTCTATTTTACTATATTACACACATATGTAGATAATACTCAGACCAGTAGGCAAGAGCCCAGTCCATCAAAAAAAAAAATCCGTTCCCGCAGGGGGAACGCACAGGTAGATTTCATGAAGCAATTAATATTATTTTATTAACATGTTTAATTTTTTTTTCTCGAAAACGGTAACGTTTAGCGAAAAACTTTTCAGACATTTATTTTAGGCTTAAAAATGGCCTATCAATTAAAAATGTTTCCTACAGCAAGAATGTTCACCGGTTAGAAGTTATGATTTTTTTCCCGAAAAAATTTGGTTTTTCCCCCCTCCACTTTTAGTTAAAGTTTTAATCTTAAAGGTTTATAATTAAAAGTTGTTGGTATTCATATATACTATGGGATAAAATTAGAACGGTTCGAATATCTTTCATGGAACGTGAAATTTTGAGGAAAAACTGATTTCACAAAAAGTGAGGCCCTACCGTCCCCTTAGGCCGGATTCCACCCGCTCACGAACTTAAACTAAGTTTACACCCAAGCAATTTTTGACCGCAGTTTGAAAGCGATCGGAGCAAAAATGCGACCGTGAGAGTGCCGCAAATTTTGGGAAGTGGAACCATACATACATATATATATAACGGGTTTTCCAATAAGAGGTGTTATTTTAGTATTCAAAGAAAAATGCAATTTTTTAAGATAAATAATCGGCTGTTGTTTTTATAATAAAGAGGAAGGTATGCCGTTAATAATGAAAGATAAAATCAGCCAAATGGCCACCACGACCACGATTACAGGACCATATCCTTTTAATGAAATTTTGCATAACCAAATCGCAAAGTGGCTGTCCTATGTCCTCGATTCCATCTTTGAGGTCTTGAATCGACGCTGGGCTGTTGGCGTAGACCTTATCTTTCACGTGGCCCCAAAGGAAGAAGTCGCAAGGTGTTAAATCACAAGATCTCGGTGGCCAATTGTGATCACCTCTTCGAGAGATAACACGGTCAGGAAACTTTTCCCGTAAAAGAGCAATGGTTTCGTTGCTTGTGTGGCACGGAGCGCCGTAAGACCCGGGCAAAACCGGGCCCGGCCGGTTTGTTTGCCGGGTTTTTAGTAATGGCATAGTTTCTACTTGTCAAATGTCAAAAAATAAAAGCTTCAACAGTGACAGCAACCGAAATACCGGGTGATTCAAAATAACACCTCTTGTTGGAAAACCCTGTATATATAAACTTTTTGACCAGTGGTCATTTCGGACTCAGGGGGTCATAACTAGACCTCCTATGAAGAATTTTTTTTAAAATTCGACAGTAGTCAAGAAACCAATAGGTAGATCGATTTCTTCGAAATCTACCTAAAAGCATTCTATCAAAAAGTAACGTAAAACTTAACATATAATACTTTTTTAACCTAAGTGCACAGACTACTAAAGAGATACTACGTATCGGACGGCACACTCTTGCACTTCGATATTTTATGTTGTATTTTATGAACACCAGTGATGTGTGACGTTTGTTTTTTTAAGCCAATGAAATGGTGGAAAATAATATGTTTGTGTTTATAAACTCAAATTAATACTTGGACATAATATAAGTTTTAATATTGAACGATATATTATTTTTATGTTTATTTTTTCCAAGTAAGTATTCATTAATCTCGGTAACTGTAGCTGTACCGAAACATGTAACTGCACCTTCAGATGTGTAATTCTACTGGTTTTTAACTTAATTGTATTGATTCAATTAAATTTTTAAGCATTTTGTATGCTTACTTTTTTCTAAAGATTTAGATTTAGATTGTCTAGGTGGCTCAGTTGGTCAGAGCATTCCCCCTGTAGTGGACTGGTCGCGGGTTCAAGTCCCGTCCTTGATGTTCTCTTTTTCCGATCTAAATCTTTAATTGTATTGTTTAATCTCAGATCATCATGGTTAAGACAATTTAACCCTTTATTGTATCTTTTCTCAATACCGGGAAAACGGTTTAAAATAGCGTCCTTTCATGATCTTTTACGAACACAACACTCATGATACATATTAGAATATGTAACAAATAGCGTCTTTTCACGATCTTTTACAAACACAACACTTGTGATACGACGACTTCACTCGATCACCAAAGTATCTGCAATGAGAACAAGAATTGACATGAAATTGACTTGACAAGTTTTACAACATGCACCCGGTATTTTTGCGCCCATCACAGGCGACTTAAATGTCATTGGCCCAATATAGCGCCTATTCAAGCAAAGAGATATAAATATAAAACTAAACAGGCGTGCCTAAATGTACCTTTTTTTTTTTTCGTGCGTAAATCCCTTCGAATACCCCCCCGCCGGCCAGCGGGGGCGGTTATGTCGGGCTTGAACCGACTAAAACCGCACGCCGTCTCGGGTCTTCAGACGCCGGTAAGGTTGCCCATAGATCATATCCCTCGCACTGCCTAAATGTACCTACTTGCCACTAACAATGCAGGATTTAACTGATGGCTATTGATGATATTTTTGAAAAAATGGGGTTCTAGATACGAAGTGGTCTAATTATTACCAAATTTTCAGTTCCGTATCATCTCTATGTCCATTTAAATATGCATAGAAATCAGTTTTCGCTGGCAGCTTCACATCTCCATAAGTTTATAAATCTACTTGATAACAGGGTTTTAATGAATCCGACCTACCTTTCGTAATGATTCGGCCTGGATATCGCATCGATAGCTCTTTTAAAATTGAACTGTCACAGATACGATCGGTCCACACTTTGTGATGATAAATGTGAAACCAATAGTTGGAAGTTTTTGGTTCGAAAGTCCATATTTTTTATTTATAAAATACACAATAGTTTTCATATACAACTATAAGGTAGTAGGTACATTTAATACCAATTCTTTGTGTTAACTGCGTAAATTAATGTTTTTAAATGGTATAAAAATATATGTAATTGCCTGTTTCTAATTGTTGTTTAGATGTATGTTAATCAAATCAACCTTTGGCATATTTTAGTCGGTTGCTAAATGGATGTCGTTAAAAATACATAATCGAATGCAAATACTGATCCCGTTCCTGCGACTCACAGGAATCTATTCCCGGGATAAATGTCATAGGCTTCTTTGCTATTCCAGACTGTGTTTCTGCGTGCCAAATATTATCTAAATCCATTCACCCATTTTTGCGTGAAAGGGTAACAAACGTGGATGGATGGACGTTCACTAACCTTTCACATTCAGGTAGGTGTAGGATTTACACGGTCAAAAAAACCTTCATAAAAACTATTTCTCAGCTCTTAGCTTAGCTTATATAGCTTAGCTTAGCTCTTATAGGTCAGCTGAGCGATCTGAAACTGAATTGTTTTTAGCGCATCGTGATAAGGCCCCAGTATTGTTAAGAAGTATTACAAGTTTAAAGTCATAATTAAGTTATCTTACAGAATACCTCAGCAGAATATGTACAGGTCCGCAAACTGGTTTGAGAATCTGTCGTGCTGACCAATATTAGGGCGCACGATTGGCCTAGATTCCAAAGTGTGTCATCTCCTGAAGTATTTTTAAAGCTCCACATGATCATCTGTAGGTATACCTATACTCAGGCATTCCTTCTAGATTTCGAATTCGGAATATTCATCATCAATTACCCATTGGCGCACTTTTTAGCTCGGAGTCCGCATATAATATGCATATAATTTAATTGGTTTCTTGGCAATATGTAAGCGACTGCCGTCTAACCTCCTAACCCCTAGGGAGAAGCCTGCGCCAGAGCCTCGTCCGTTGTTGGGCAGGTGCACCGACTTGCGACTTGGGGTCCGAAGGTGTTGGAAGGGCTCTGTAACCCTATTAAGTATCTACATTAAATTAAAAACGATGTGAATGAATTGCCGCCAGAGTCCTCTTTCCATGTCAGCAGCAGATCATACAGTCAAAAGGAATTCAAACTCATGTTGCATAGTACAGACCTTTATAGTTTCATTTGGGGGGAACTGGAAGGAAAGAAACGTCTTCGCTGAGTTTGATCGGCCGGATGTTTCTTAGGGACGACTCCTTAACCACTAAGCTACCGACTCTTCACCACCTTGACTCCTCCACCTTCTTAGAGACGTCTGTTTGTCTTCTACCGGACAAACCATGGAGCATTAGGACTCCAAGACGGTGAAGGAACACTCATTCAATACGAGTAATCGGATTACCTACAATTAATGGACCACCGGAACCGCACTCTCACAACATTACCGGTTTTATTTACAGATTCCACAAAGCGGTACAGCAAATCATTGATCAAACTGTTAACTGTCCCCACGTTTCTCGGGAAATTCCAAATCGATGTCAGCTGGATCGCCGTGAAATTATAAATTTCTTATATGGCCGCTAATGATTCGTACGGGCCTGTTGTAATGCTCTAATAGCCGTGATAATATACCGCCGAGCACGAGTCATAGGTGCTCAGACCTCTTATTTGGATTGACCAACCGTATCGTGAACACGCGCGTTCGTATGTATTAGCTGACACATTTAATTTGACTAAAATTTTGTTGCAATTGTTTGCTAATTGTTCTTATAAGTTTAAACGTCATTATAAAGACTTATTAGACGACAATTGTGACTATCCAGAACACGTCCACGGTAACTCAGTTGTTCAGGTCAGATTCCCCCTAGAAATTAACTGGTCACGGGACATGTCAGAAATTTATCTGAATAATACTGAAAACCGCATCCAAATGTATTGTGGTATTTGGAAGATGTACGCGTACATATATCTACATCATACCTACTTTGTTTTACAATAATGAAGTAGACCACAGGAATTAAAAATCTAGTTATATTAAATGAAATGTTCTATATCTCCAGAGCCTGCTTGTATATTTTAATTACTATGTGGCCTGCACACAGCCTTAGGGATGGAACACAACAGGAAATTGGTCGTTACCGTGTCCTGCTCCCAGGTTTTAAGGACCATTGTAACAGACGAGGGCATTCTTTAAAGTACTGCTTAATGAGATACAGTTTTCACGAAACTGAATTATTTTTGAGTGTTTTTAGAATGCTAGAAGTACTGTAATGTGGCTGCACTTGTAAATATAAATGAGAGCTGGTTTGGGATTGTAGATTTAAGACAAGACTTTATACAATAGAAGGTATATTGTACCTACAATGGCACAGTAAGGAATTTCGATAGTAGATACCTAGTAGTAACTCAGGATGTCAAGTTACTGTTTGAACGATGCGATTTTTAGGTACCTAACGTAGGGGGTGCGACTGGTTGGATCACCTCCAAGTTTGGTGCTCCCTGGGCAACGTGGGCGATGACGCATCATTTATTGCTATTCTGGAGTAGCTGGCGTCAACGTCAAGGGCCAAGAGTCTGACCAACCGGCCCTTTTCAGGGCCAGCTGACCCCATTGGACGAGGGGGTCGGGGTATGGCGGGCCTGCAAGGTCCGCGGGGGGGGGGGGTGGTCGCTCCAGGTACCCCTCTGCTGTTATCAGAGGGGACACTGCGAATGGCCCAGGGTCAGTCGGGGTGCGAGGCATATGCTCTATGGGTAACCTTACACCCCGGCGTCTGTAGACCCGAGACGGCGTGCGGTTTTAGTCGGTTCAAGCCCGACATAACCGCCCCCGCTAGCCGGCGGGGGGGTATCCGAAGGGATTTCCGCACAATAAAAAAAAAAAAAGGTACCTAACGTAGATAGTTCAAAATGAATTCAGTTAAAAATCGTATTAAGTTTTGCTTTTCTACATTAAAACAGCTTCAATGCTTGTTGTACCGTATTAGGATAAATATGGCTACATTATACACCTACCTACATTCTCCTTATGGTCACCATCTATTTAATCACCTTTTAGGATTATACAATGTGTCGTTTGACAAATAAGAGCAACACCAAATTGTCTTATTGTGTACAACGTCCTTTGCTTGCACCTTGGTAGGTAGTAGACACGTTATGAGTCGTATAACCTAGTAAGAAACATTTTCTAGTGGTGTAGGTCTACCAAGATCTTAGGGGCCCAATACAACCTGCAAAGTCAAAAACCATTTATTCTGTATAGACCATTAATACGGCACTTACAAAACGTCATAAAAAAAAATTTCATCTAATGTTTGGCAAATGGACCACCGGTTCGAAACGCGACCCTGTCCTGAGAAGACTCCGGCAAGAAACTCAGCGGGCTGTTCTTTTTTTGTGGTCTATTTAGAAACATATTTACTTAACCTAAGTAAAATATTTCATTTGAGTAGCATAGAGAGAGAGCAAACAGTTCATATCCAAGCTTGTTTGTTGTCTAAATAGTCTTGAATTTTATAGTAGCCTTTTTGGCAGAGTTTACTTTTAATTTGGCTTTTAAATTTATGAAGAGGTAGATTCTTAATTTCACTAGGAAGCTTGTTGTAGAAGCGTATACAGTTACCCTGAAAAGAATTACTAATCTTGTGGAGTCGACTATTACAAACCACAAGATTGTTTTTATGTCTAGTATTTACGTTATGTATATCACAAAGCCTTAAAAAATTGGAAATGTTTCTTCTAACATACAAAAGATTTTCAAAAATATATTGGGAAACTACAGTTAGAATGTTTATTTCTTTGAACTTTTCTCGGAGGGAGACTCTTGGGCCCAATTTATAAATTGCCCGCACCGCCCGCTTTTGCAGTACAGCTGCCAGCTGCCAGCTGGTACACCTGGTGACTAACAGACTAGACTCCGGTGGATGCTTTCCTCTCGGGGTTCGGATGCTAGACGGCAGTATCTCATAAAAACCTTATAAGCCAAACTAAAGGAAGAAGAAGAAGACTTAAGCTGTCAGCTCTTAGGTGAAAGCCACCGATGCAACTGGGAAGAACTCTAAGATGATGATGAACGTATGAAACTAAACAATGAAGGTTTTGTAAGTACATGTTATTATAACGTATATAAGTGACGCGTATGGGCCAGGTGTCAAAGTTGTCAGACACGTTGCAACCGCCCGCCGCAGCCGACCGTGGAGCGGTATCGTAGGGTTTCTATTATTTACCGATATTTAGAGACTATCATTAATATTGAAGGACTCGTGATGCATATGGTGACCGTTGAACAAGCGATTTGTAATATGCTTTTATTTACTGCTGTAAGACAATTACCGAGCACAAAATTTAGCAAATTAGCTTACACTACCTACTACCTATCTAAACCATACCTTCATAGTTCATACTAAGGAATCATCAGCATCTCAGCGCGTTACCGGTTGCATCCAACGCCTATATACTTACTTATATGTATAATATTAATGCGAAAGAAACTCTGTTAACCTGTCTGTTCCTGTCTCACCTAAAGCATTTTAGTAATTATCATTACCTATAAAATAAAGGTACTTGACGTATCTGGTTCCCCACTTGCTTCTTCTACCCCCACAGAATGCTGTTTACTGTCCATTACCTACTTCCTACGAAAGGTTTTGAAAATATAAATACCGCGGTAGCCTAGTGGTATGGGTAATGGACTGCTGAGACGAGGTCTCGGGTTCGATCCCAGGTTTTACTATGGCACACACCAATGACTTTTCGATGCTTTTCGAAGTTATGTGTGTATTTATCGCAGGTTTATAAGTGCCCGGTTAATGGCAATACGCTCACCACCTATTACATTGGGACCTAAACATAAACTGGCGAAATGTGGGTGCTAGCACCTCTGCCTACCCCTTCGGGGATATAGGCGTGAGTTTATGTTATGTTAAATAAACTTTTGAGGAACGGTTAATCAAATTACACACGTGCGAAGCCGGGAATAGATTAAAATTATATTTATTAACGGGATATTTACCATGTTTATTATGTGTATCGAGTGTCCGATATTTAGATTTAGAGGGAATAGAGTAGCTATCAATACTAACGTATTTAGATAATTATTATGTACGTTTTTTTTTACGTGCGGAAATCCCTTCGGATACCCCCCCGCCGGGCAGCGGGGGTGGTTATGTCGTGTATCGACTAAAACCGCACGGTGTCCTCCCCAAGTGTCCGTTGCCGGGCACACCGGGTAAGCCCTCGAATCGATAACCACAGGGTTGCCGACGATAATATATCAGTCACCAACTAACATCTTGTTTGCAAAAACTAGTTTAATTACCTATGCTAATAGTTCTTTACCAGTAGTAGTGATGACTCAATAGTTAAATCCATATATCAAGGACAGTTGCAAGGATACAATGATTATTTAGAACTTTAGTTCAATCACGCACATGTGTTTATGCAGCCCTTCCAAGATCTCCGTTATGTGGCCCCTAAAGCCAACCTCTCCTTGCAAGCACGCACGATCTCCTTCGAGGCAGCCAGTCTCCTTGCCAGAACTCCACCATGGGAACTGGAGGCGAGAGCCCTTTCGCAACTGTACCAGTGGCGAAAGGAGGCGCGGGAGCAGGGACGGCACCCTGAACCTCGAGAAATCCAGGCCGTTCAGTCCCAGCTACGCCAGGCCATCGTGGTGGAGTGGAAGGAACGACTTGGGTGACCAAGCGCATGGCACGCCGCAATAGCGGCGGTAAGGCCCATCATGGAGGATTGGCTAGAGAGGCGACACGGAAGCCTCTCGTACCAACTGACGCAGGTGATCTCCGGTAAGGGGAGCTTCGGGGACCACCTGCATCGGATCAGGAAGGAGCCAACGTCTGAGTGCCATCACTGCGACGAGAGCGAGGACTCGGGGCTCCACACGCTGGTAGACTGCCCGGCGTGGGAGGTGCCGAGGCGTAACCTCGTGGCATCCATCGGGGTGGGAGTCCTCTCGCACGGCAGCATGATTGCGGCAATGGCAGAAAAAAAATGTAAACATAACTGTGGTGTTTAGCAGAATAAATACTTTTTCTTTCTTTCATCTTTCCATAAACTATAAGCCTAGTCAAAAGGAAAGGAAGGAGTAAGTGGACCTTGGGATCCAAGGTGAAAGCCTCAAATGGGACCGGGAACAATAATAAGATGATGGATGGACATACATACAGGCACGGCTCTTTCGTATTGGGTTATTGGATAACATCTTTCTAACCGACTTCAGAAAAGGAGGTGAGTACTCAGTTTCATCTGTATGTTTATCCGCGATAGTTTCGCGTTTGATTGAACCGATTATGATGCAAGTCTTCAGAAAAGAAAACAAAACACAAGCGGTGCGGCACCACTTTACTTTGCCGCACCATCAAGATTTGTAATTCTTTACCAGCATACGTGTTTCCTTCTTTCTGCGGTCCCAGGTCCTTTAAGTGGGGCGTTTGCATCTAATTATGCCGTCAAGCTGAGGGCCACTATTATAGCATTATTGATGTCTGTAATGGTTATATAAAAAATTTAAAAACCGCGGTAGCCTAGTGGCATGCGTAAAGGACTGCTGAGACGAGGTCTCGGGTTCGATCGCAGGTATTACCATGGCACACACCAATGACTTTTCGATGCTTTTCGAAGTTATGTGTGTATTTATCGCAGGTTTATAAGTGCCCGGTTAATGGCAATAGGCAGGCCACCTATTACATTGGGACCTGAAACATAAACTGGCGAAACGTGGGTGCTTGCACTTCTGCCTACCACTTCGGGGATATAGGCGTGAGTTTATGTTATGTTTTGTTTATTATGTAATGGTTATATATTTACGTGACCATTATAGAAAAAAAAGTATTAGTTACATTCTGAACAAGGTTTTCGTATACTTCCACGTGACGTGTGTCGTCCGCATCATACATCCGTTATTAAGCGATATATTAGTGCAACTCGACAGTAGTTTTGTTCTTAATGCGGTACTTTAATAATCTGTTGTCCGTATGGTCTTCGAGTTTTCAGTGTTCAATAAATCAGTTACGTCTTTAGGACTATAAAAAGACGGACGCATTTCTTTTTTCTTACGTAAGTTCATTAAGTTATATCATTGTATAATGTTATTAAGTTTATTTTCAATCATTTAAGTTTAATACAACCCGGCTATGTATTTTAGGAACTACTTTACTGAATATTAGCTAGATTTTCAGTACGTTTAAAAAGGCAAAACAAACCCGGTGGGGTATGCCGCCCAGCCACGGCGGCTTTAGTGTGTAGACAGTTTAACCAGTGACCTATACTTAAGTATTAAAATGAGGAAGATATTATTATTTTACCTCAATACTGTCCAGATATCACAAGCTTTGTTATCGTTCGCATTCACTGATTAGCGCAGGTCTTATTGAAGTAGCTTAATTAGACCAATTTTGAGCGACTGTTTAAAGCGACGACGTGCCGTATCTAACTCTTTATAATGTAAGATCATTGCCCTGGCGTATGTAACAGCTAGGGCCGATAGTGTCATATGACTGTTTTTAATCGGGTACTCATCTAAAACCTGCTTGCCCCATCGATCAGCGGAAGCGTTTTTACGTCACAATCTCCATTCATTCACTTCTTTTAACATATTTAATATTGCGTAATTCTAATAAACACGAATTTTATTAAGTAATTAATTCCAGTTTCATTTCCTTTCAAGGCGGATGTTATTATTGGAAGAGCCGAGTCAACTTGTATTATTATATATTGTATGTCTTAAAAAAATAAAAATTGCGATCGCCTCGCCGATCATTTTCATTAGTGGTAATACCGGCGTTTATGTCAAAGCACGTACGTAAGGTACTTTCACTGTCAATATTGGACGGTATATTTTTACTGTTATTTTAATTACGACCGCTTCCAGATTCATAAACTTACTAATTGAAAGCACGATAATTCTCACTTTCTGACGTGCTTTTATTTAATACTTGCTTGGATATTGTATTCATCAATTAAAATTATGTCAAATATAAATGAATAGGATATACTAATACTAATCTATACTAATATTATAAAGCTGAAGTGTTTGTCTAGTTGAACGAGCTAATCTTAGGAACTACTAGTTTTAACTGAAACATTCTTATTGTGTTGGATAGCCTAGTTATCGAGGAAGGTTATAGGCTATAATATATCATCACGCTACTATCCAGGTGAGTGGAGTTGTAATCATATATGTCAACAAATTGGAAATATTTCCATATAATATTGTAAAACTAGTAAATTACAGGCATGTTGGTTCACATACTATGCTCCAAGATCCCACTATCGCCAGAACTCACTGATTTTTGCAAGGATAAAATGTATGGGATAAAATAGTGTGGGTATATTAACCTTAAGTGTAAGCATACCTGCTAGCTTGCCCCAGCGGTCATTCGTCAGTTGTCAGGTGCTTAGGTAGGTTAAGCCAGTTTAAGTAAAAGATATTTTGTTAAAAATGAGGTATTTCCTCAAGTTTACCGTATTTTATTACTTCCCAGAATTCGTTCCTTATTAGCGGTACTATCGAATGGTGCAATAATATAGGCTGTAGGAATATTTATTGAATTTCCAAAATTCAAATTATGCAGTTTTCGTTTTCATCGAAATCGGGCCCGCTAAAATCAAATCCTTTGAATATAAAAAAAACACCTTGTATTATTACACCATTCGATAATGCCGCTAATATGGAACGAATTCTGTAAAGCAATATTATGCGGCAAAGTTAAGGTAAGATCTCATTTTCAACAAAATATTTTTAGGGGCCCTATTGCTATCGAGTTGTCGTCGACGTCGTCGGTGTCGTCGACGTCGTCGGTGTCGTCGACGTCGTCGACGTCGTCGTTGCCAATTTTCTGTCACGGTTTTGGGTATGAAGGAGATGAGCTATCGAGTTGCTATTTTCGGTAATAGATTCGTGCTGGGGTGAACCATTGCAAGATAAAAAAAAATTGCAAAAAAAAAAACGCTAAATCGAAAATCCCTTGTATTCGGCTGAGCTCGTCTCAGGAATTCAATTTGTTTTAGGAATTCCAGTTTTCTGATAAAAGTTACGGCCATGGAACGTTGCTAGTAATGCTTATAATTAATTTTTAACAATATTTTCTAACACATGCCTAAAAATCAGCTCTACAAATGAAAGTGAACTTCGTACTATTTTTACACACCTTTAGCACCTGATTACTGACAAATGGCCACCGGGACAAGCTAGTAGGTATTCATACATACAAGGGTCATACGTACATTACTTTATCGTATACATTTTATCCTTGTTAAAATTAGTGAGTTCTGGTGAACCTGGGACTTTACTACACACGTGTGTATGTATTGTTACCCAACTGCAGGCATCATACGCACGTGCGATTAAGCTGTGCAAACAGGTTTGCACATACTTAATAATATAAAGTTGGTACAATACATCGTTACGTCACTGATAATTATAATATTATCAAACATCCCACTATTTTAGGTATTGTAATTATAGTTTATTGACCCGAGACGGCGTGCGGTTTTAGTCGGTTCAAGCCCGACATAATCGCCCCCGCTTGCCAGCGGGGGGGTATCCGAAGGGATTTCCGCACGAAAAAAAAAAGGTACACTCCGTTGTGAATTCATAGATGTCTTTTTTTATTAAGAATGAAGGTATTAAACTATTTGTTACCTTATTTTTTTTTTTTCGTGCGGAAATCTACAATGAGGTTTTAATTTGAATATTATTTTACTATCTGTTCCCCCGCGGCTTAAACCGCATGGAATTCTGATCCCGTTCCCGTTCCAATGGGAACCTATTCCAGGAATAAATAGCGTATATGTTATTCTATACTATAATCTATCCCTGTACCAATTTTCAGCCAGTTCCGTTCAGCCGTTTGAGTGTGATTGAGTAACAAAAGTCTAAACATCTTATTCTTTTTATTCCGACGTGTTACAGTAATTGGCATTTGTCTCGATCTTCAACAAAAGCATGGTCACCTCCTTTATAATAGGTACATACAGTGTGCGAAGGAGATGGCGGAGCGCGCCCGGGAGAGGTTCAGAACCCTCCCGGCCCGCCGAGCCCGCAACACGCTCGCCTCGCGTCGCAGGCGACTCAGGCGCCGGAGGGCGCTTAACGACCTCCGTCCTCCATGAGCGCAGGCCTGGGGGTGGCAGGTGAGGCCGCCTGGCACCCCAGCAGAAGCAGGCCGGGACGGTGGGGCGACTAGCGCCCCTCCCCCAAACCGGGGCAAGACGGGGACACCGTGGTTCCCAAACCCGAGGGGGCCATCTCGAAACCGGAGATGGCCCAGGGTCAGTCGGGGTGCGAGGGATATGCTCTATGGGCAACCTTACACCCCGGCGTCTGCAGACCCAAGACGGCGTGCGGTTTTAGTCGGTTCGAGCCCGACATAACCGCCCCCGCTGGCCGGCGGGGGGGTATCCGAGGGGATTTCCGCACGAAAAAAAAAAAAAAAAAAAAAAAAAAAAAAAAGGTACATACAGTGTACCTATGTCTTATGTTAGAACCATGTTGCACAAACCCTTCACGCATCACGGACAGAAAAGATTATTTGAGTATAGCGAACGATATTGTTGTTAGTACAGACAGCAAAAAAACTCCTAATTACTTTGACGGCTAGGTATAAATTTTACGAGGTTCATAGCTCGAGGCACGGTATACGATAATATGGAGTCGTCCTAAATCCGTGATAGTCAAATCAGGACTTCATTGGGTGTATGAGACCGCATCAAGATCTTTGGGGCTAAGCCAACCTCACCTGCAAGCCGAGCCTGCCGAGAATGGCGCCTGCTTTCGTTTCAGGGTTGGGATGTCAGATGGCTATTGCTCCGATAAAAGCCATATAAGCCAAACCAAAGGAGGAGAAGAAGCAAGCGGACAAAAGGCAAACTGGAACCACGCTAGATGATGATGAGTCAAATCAGTATTTCACGCGAGTGAAGACGCGGGTAGGTACACGTTAGTGGTGTAATAATAAATTTTAAAAGCTATTTCTTTAACTATGTATTTCGACATTTTCAGTATTACACAAACTATAATATTACTCTTAGCTCTCCCAATCGATCCGAGTTTCGCAAAGGTCAAGCCCTTATCCTGGACCTAAATTGGTCCGGATTAGACAACGATATTTATTTGATAATATTTTCAGCATGATTACCCTGAATTTCCACTCGTAATTCGAAATTTTTAGTATTGCCGCCAGTTCTTCTAGGGAGGACGTGTGAGTGACATATAAATATTGCGTTTCGTACATATTTATAAATATTGATAATATTTCCCACCAGGCGAGCTCTGTCTTCACCTCTAGTTAGATATCACTATGTATAGGAATTGGTAAAACAACCTAAGTAAGCCCTAATTCGTATGATTTACTAGTAACCATTAAAGAATTTCACTGACCACAGGTTTACTACATTATCAGATCAGTATCTACAATGGTGTCAAATTGATGTATTGTTTTACAAATGTCTATGTGACATTTGTAAAACAATACATCAATTTGATCAATTTCTTACAAAATTTCAAATCGTTTTTGAGGTATAAATTAGTAGTTCGGTCTTCAAAAAATTATTTATTATATTTATAGTAGGTAAATACATAACTATAGGTACAGTAGTGTGTCCCCTTCACCCCCCCTTCATAGGGTTGGCATTGATCGTCGGCCAATACCCAACGTGGCGGGAACACATCGCTCTCCGTACTCCTCTGCTTTCAGAGGAGACAGGATGAGCGATGCTGTTAGTGGTGAGATGGCCCAGGGTCAGCCGGGGTGCGAGGGATATGCTCTATGGGTAACCTTACACCCCGGCGTCTGAAGACCCGAGACGGCGTGCGGTTTTAGTCGGTGCAAGCCCGACATAACCGCCCCCGCTGGCCGGCGGGGGGGTATCCGAAGGGATTTCCGCACGATAAAAAAAAAAAAAAAAAAAAAAAAAAAAAAAAAAAAAAAAGGTACAGTAGTGTGTTAAAAAATCGGTTGTCTGTAAAGTCGGTTTACGGACGATAGTTCAACGTGACAACGTCATAAGAACGCGAGGTAACGCCGCATACGTCATGTGGTAACGCCGCATACGTCATGTGGTAACGCCGCATACGTCATGTTTTTTCGTGCGTGCAGCCGGCTCCATCGATTTATAAGACGTTGTCACGTCAAAATCATATCGACGGACATTAAAGCGCTCAAACATCAGGCTCAAGTGCGATGACAAGAAAAGACGACGAGAAAATCACTTTTCAATGTAGTGTTTATGATGTCGGTTGAGATCATTTGAACAATCGATGTCGCTTGCACCCTTTTGCCTTTTGTCTGTCTATGTATCTACTTTGATTGCTGACTGTACAATAGTCTTGAAAATGTATTACGCATTTTATTGGCCAGTGTAACATCACTATTGTTTCACGCTATCAATTTTGGTATTATTTTGAAATGAAAGCAGGTAAATGTAATTGATATTGTTAGAATGATGCTAGATGTTGTTATAACGTAATGCGTGACGCGTACTTGCCATAATACTTATTGCTTTTTTGGCTTATCCAGCACAAAGAGAAGAACTTTGTATCTATGCTGATGACTAGCTGTTACTCGCGGCTCCGTCCACGTGAAATACTGATCACGTTCCCGGAACCCATAAGAAACAATTTGCAGAATAAAACATAGCCTATTCGTTATTCCAGACTGCCTAGTGTACCTGTCTGCCAAATTTCATCTGAATTTGCTGGCCTTCTATAAAGAATGCCCAGCGAATCTTGCGTGAAATAGTACCTGTTTTTTTTTTTGCTGAAATCACTTCGGATACCCCTCCGCGTGAAAAAGTATCTAACAAACATCCACACACATACAAACACACACACAAACATACAACATAGAACATAGTTGGACACACTAATATTAACGGGAACTAGTGCGATCATGGTATATGCATACACAGATACACACACATACATTTGATTTGCATACCTTTTTTGAACAGTCCTAGAGTGGATACCACGAATCGGTAAACGGTAGGTAGAACGTCCCCCAGCAAGATGGACGGACGACCTGAAAAAGGTGGCTGGGATAGATTGGATGCGCAAGTTGGATTATCAGGTGCTATGGCGTACAATGGGAGAGGCCTATATCCAGCCGTGGACTGCAATAGGCTAATTGATTGATTGATTGATAATGTTGGTCACGTCTATACTATTAAAGCTGAAGAGTGTGTTTGTTTGGTTGAACGCGCTAATCTCAGGAACCAATGGTTGTTTTTTTTTTGTTGTTAGATAGCCCATTTATCGAGGAAGGTTATAGACTTTATATCATTACCAAGGAGAACGCTATTAACTAGAGCGGCTCAGTTATTATAAATGTCAACAAATCGGACAAATTTCCATACATTAATTTAAAACAAATAAATTACGGACATAATTTGAGACAAATGGGTGCTACGGGGGTGAAGTAAGCCACGGGCGAAGCCGCGGGACACAGCTGGTAAATAAATATTCTGAAAAATTCTACACCAGGACCTGAGATTAGCGCGTTCAACCAAACAAATTAACAAACTCTTCAACTATATTATAATAGTATAGAAGTGTGGCGATACCACATATACTCAGCGCCATCTAGCGACAGCAACGTGAACTACTTGGATACTACTACATCAATACCAATCCTGAATCGCGAAAGTGAAGTTCGCGCGCTGATATAGCATATCTACAACATCCCAACGACAACCGTTGGGCCTCGGCCTGCCAGGCGTGATCACCTTGCCTGGTAGGAGGATCCTCCCTTTGCGTTGGAGGAACATCACACCACGTTCCTCCACAGTGGTAATTTCCGCGAGAACCGAATTAAAGTATAGTATAGATATAAGTATAAGCACAGATTAACAAATAGTTACTACGTAAGTATAAGTAAGGATTCACACATTAGTAGATATATCAATAAATAAAATTATGACACTATTTCACATCGAACACTTTCTGCGTACCTGTGATGGCGTAATACTTGCTTATTTTATCAGAAAGTTCGGCCAGCTTACTTAATATTTGGTACATCACACACAATCATACACAATCAACATTAGTGTTACTTATAGGTAGAAGAGAAAATGCAAATATTCAATCTGTCATAAAGTTTCATGAACAACTATCAAACTTGCAAGTAAAGCAAGTAATACTATGTGCATTCCCTTACAGTAAAGCTTTCACACATAAGGAGAATGAAATTAGATATAATTTGAATAGAAAATTGCATACCTTGACTACATATTGTAGGAATATACAATTATTTGACTGTAATATTGTATTACAAAACTATATCTTGACATTGGATAGTTATTTACTATCAAATTTTTTACGACGACAGATAGCTAAGTGTTTAGCTAACTTTTTATTATGCGAAGCTAAATTTTTAGCTAATAAGCAAATAAATATTATAAATTCTGACTTAATGGATAGCGGTATCCAAAAAAAAAACTAAATTACTTGACAACAGATAAAAAATCTAGCGACATTTTTTACTGTATATCCGAAATTAACGGCTATGGGCACGAGGCTTTTGAGGCTATTGAGCCGTCTTCTAGTAATATTGATAAAAAAAGCGGCCCGTTAATGGCCAAATCTAATTCAAATTGTAAAAATAAAGTATTTAACCTGGTGCACCAAAATGTCGAAGGTCTGACAAATGGTAAAGAATTGGAATTGGAGTTGCACATGACCTTGAATGATATTGATATTTTTTGTGTAACTGAACATTGGTTGACAGACCATCAGGTCATCTTCAACTTCAAAAATCACCAGGTGGCTAGCTCGTTCAGTAGAAAAAATTGCAAACGTGGAGGCACCTTAATTATTATTAATAAGAACATTAAATTTAAAGAGCGTAAAGACCTAGTAAGCCTCTCTATTGAGCGAGTTATTGAGATAGCTGGTATTGAGTTTGAGCACTTCATTGTATTAAGCGTATACAGTCCCCCGGACGCGCCTTATGCAAGATTTGAAGAAACGATGGAAGAAGCGCTTTTTAAATGCCGTTGCTCTAAAAAGTCAATAATAGTTTGTGGAGACTTTAATGTTAATATATTAGATAACACTTTAGCGCCAGTAGAGAAAAATAAAATGTTGAATCTGTTCAAGTCCTTTAATCTTGGTAATGTATTTTTGGAACCTACTCGAATAACTGCCACAAGTGCAACATGTATTGATAATATTTTCACGGACATTAAACCTATTAACAAATGTATTGTGGATGCTGTACACTCGGATCATCGTGGCCAATTTATAAAATGCTACAGAAATTATTATGAAGTAAGAAGAAAAGAAATTAAATTTGTACCGATAAACCAATATCGTTTAGATGCTTTCAAGGAAAATATAGTGAATAAACTTCCTGATTTGCCCTTGTACACTAGTGTAGATAAGTCTTATGCAGACTTAATTAACCTGATCAATACTGAGTTTGGGAGAATTTTTACCCCAAAAACATTATCGATTGGCAGCCGTCCTGTTTTCAGTGACTGGGCAACACCAGGGATTTATAATAGCAGGAGGAGATTGTATGAATTATATTCTGAAAAATCATACAATTTCAACCCTGATTTTCAGAATTATGTCAAAAACTATTCTAAAATATTTAAGCGAGCCTGTTCCTTTGCTAAATCAAACTTTATAAAAAACAAAATATCAAATTCTGTTAATAAAATTAAGACTACTTGGAACATTATAAATTCCGAATGTGGTAAATCTCCAGCAGTTGTAAGAGATTACCATTTAAAAATAGACGGTCGCCATGTCACGGAGGATCTGGAAGTTGCGACAGAGTTTGAACACTTTTTTTCAAATATACCTGTAGCCACTACCCGAACTCTTCAGTCGTCTTCCACTTCCGCTGAGTCATTGCTTATGGAATCAATTACAAAATGTGAGGACGCTTTCAGATTCTCAGTTGTTGATAGCAAGGACATCACAAAAGCGTTTAAATCCATTGATATTAAAAAGACCGCGGACCTATGGGGATTATCAGTCAAAACTGTTTCAAGCATCATTGATGTCATTGCTCCCCATCTAGCAACTGTGTTTAATGACTGCGTCAGTAGCGGTATATTTCCTGATTTAATGAAACATAGTAAAGTCATACCTTTGTTCAAGGCAGGCAGCACCTCAGATCCCTCGAATTTCAGACCCATCTCTGTGTTGCCAACCTTGAGTAAAGTATTTGAGAAATTAATTCTAGACCAAATGCTAACCCATTTTAATAAATATAAATTATTTCATGATAAACAGTTTGGGTTTACTAAAGGACGATCAACGACGGATGCTGGTATAGAGTTATTGAAATGTATTTACGAGGCCTGGGAGGATAAGCAGGATGCATTAGGTGTTTTCTGCGATCTATCCAGAGCCTTCGATTGCGTCCACCATGATACATTGGTCAGGAAATTAGATTATTACGGAATAAGGAACAAGGCTCTCGACCTTTTGACTTCTTATTTAAACAATAGAATTCAGAGGGTTGATGTGAACGGTACACGTTCGGTGGGATCTTTGGTTTCGATGGGCGTTCCACAGGGTTCGATACTTGGACCATTTTTATTTTTAATTTATATAAATGACCTCCCTTACTACGTAAGGGATAAAAATAGTATTGTTTTGTTTGCTGATGATACTTCCTTAATATTTAAAATTAAAAGACAATTAGATAATTATGACGAAGTGAACAACGCAATCTCACGAGTGGTTCATTGGTTTAATATAAATAATCTTTGCCTTAATGAAAAAAAAACCAAATGTATTAAATTCACCCTACCTAATGTTACACAGGTGGAAACCAATGTACAACTTAATGGACAGTTGTTGAGCCTTGTGGAATCAACCGTGTTCTTAGGTTTAAGTATCGATGCTAAATTACAGTGGGGATCACATATTGAAAAAATAGCTAGTAGGTTAAGTTCTGCTTCCTACGCTGTAAAAAAGATTAGGACTTTAACAGACATAGATACCGCTAGAATAGTTTATTTCAGTTATTTCCATAGTATTATGAGCTATGGCATTCTCCTTTGGGGTAATGCCGCAGATTTAAATACAATCTTTGTGCTGCAAAAGCGGGCGGTGCGGGCAATTTATAAGTTGGGCCCAAGAGTCTCCCTCCGAGAAAAGTTCAAAGAAATAAACATTCTAACTGTAGTTTCCCAATATATTTTTGAAAATCTTTTGTATGTTAGAAGAAACATTTCCAATTTTTTAAGGCTTTGTGATATACATAACGTAAATACTAGACATAAAAACAATCTTGTGGTTTGTAATAGTCGACTCCACAAGATTAGTAATTCCTTTCAGGGTAACTGTATACGCTTCTACAACAAGCTTCCTAGTGAAATGAAGAATCTACCTCTTCATAAATTTAAAAGCCAAATTAAAAGTAAACTCTGCCAAAAAGGCTACTATAAAATTCAAGACTATTTAGACGACAAACAAGCTTGGATATGAACTGTTTGCTCTCTCTCTATGCTACTCAAATGGAATATTGTACTTAGGTTAAGTAAATATGTTTGTAAATAGACCAAAAAAAAAAACAGCCCGCTGAGTTTCTTGCCGGAGTCTTCTCAGGACAGGGCCGCGTTTCGAACCGGTGGTCCATTTGCCAAACATTAGATTATTTATTTTTTTATGACGTTTTGTAAGTGCCGTATTAATGGTCTATGCAGAATAAATGGTTTTTGACTTGACTTGACTTGACTTGACATATAGTAGTATGGTAGTATAACCAGTTTAACAAATTCGTGTATTCGCATACACGCTCACTTAATAGACAGGTACTTACTGTACGTATGTACAAGAAATTGGTATAGATTTTTGGACGCCACAGGATACAAGTTTTGTTGCTGTCATAGCCACAGAGTATATTAAATCTATGGTGAGGCGTTCCGTACCCCTCCCCCGTTCCCGCCTCACCCCCGAAGTTTGACACACTTTTTTACATGGAAGTTATTGGTCCGAAACATCAATAGCCGAGTAACCGAAGATGTGATCATGTGAACTGTAATTACGTACCTCTTTTTTTTTGTGCGGTAATCCCTTCGGACATAAGGACATAACCCCGCTGACCGGCGGGGGCGGTTATGTCCGGCTTGAACCGACTAAAACCGCACGCCGTCTCGGGTCTACAAACGCCGCCGGGGTGTAAGGTTACCCATAGAGCATATCCCTCGCACTCCGACTGACCCTGGGCCATTCGCAGTGTCCCCTCTGATAACAGCAGAGGGGTACCTGGAGCGGACCACCCCCCTCCCCCCGCGGGCCTTGCAGGCCCGCCATACCCCGACCCCCTCGTCCAATGGGGTCAGCTGGCCCTGAAAAGGGCCGGTTGGTCAGACTCTTGGCCGTTGACGTTGACGCCAGCTACTCCAGAGGAGCAATCAATGATGCGTCATCGCCCACGTTGCCCAGGGTGCACCAAACTTGGAGGTGATCCAACCAGTCGCACCCCTGTATAAGGAATTCCTTTTCTAAGATGTAGATTTAACCATAGAACCGTTTATATCAGCAGACTGATATTAGGACCATCATAGCGATTTCCCTGTTGCATCCAAAGTTTGTACTTTGGAGATTGGTATGTCGGCTTTTTCGGGAGCGACTGCCGTCTGAACTCCCAACCATGAGAGGAAAGCCTGCTCCAGAACCTCATTTGTTTAGCAGATGCACCGACTAGCAGGTGAGGTTGAACTAGGAGCTGAACGTTTTTTAGAGCCCTGTATTTATAATGGTGGCCTTCACTCTTCAAACTTCACTTATCAGGCGAGGTGAATTCATATTGACGTGTTAAACAAAATCTAATTACATTTTAAATAAAAACACTAGTAATTAGTAAAACAACACACGAATTTAGTATTTTTACGTCTAGTTATTTATCTATTGTCTCATCATGGGAAATCTACTGGAGTAATTGCAATCAAACAATTGTGCTCAAACGTAATTAGTAATTCTAAAATTACGGTATATTCCGTTTAAGTGTAGTAAAGTAGAAACAGCTTTATTTTTAAATTAGAGGCGGTTAAATCTTTATATTATTTATTTATTTGTTTATTATGATTTACCAACATTTGTTTACACGGTTACAAGCAACCAAATATTACAATCAATTAGTTTTAAACAAAGTGTAACAAATAATTATAGGTAAATACAGCATGCTATATAAAATTAGGTACCTACTCGAATCAATTATTGTATTATATTATGTTTACGGCATAGACCAATAACATATCAGTCGTAGGAAGTCCACTGCTGAACAAATGCCACCCCCATTGACTTGTTTATATTATATTGGTCTATGGTTTACGGTTAAGAGGAAGTTCGTGTGATATAATAAATTAAGTAAGTAAACGGAGGGTTGTGGTCAAACACCACCAGTCCTTTGTCATTCCGAAAGTCAAACAAGTTGAATTCCTGAGACGAGCTCAGCCGAATACAAGGGATTTTCTTTTATCTATCTTTTTTTTACTTTTTTTATCTTGCAATGGTTCACCCCAGCAGGAATCTATTACCGAAAACAGCAACTCGATAGCTCATCTCCTTCATACCCAAAACCGTGACAGAAAATTTGCAACGACGACGTCGACGACAACTCGATAGCAATAGGGCTTTTCTAAAGAAAATCCCTGTCGACGTCGTCGTTGCCAATTTTCTGTCACGGTTTTGGGTATGAAGGAGATGAGCTGCTGCTGTTTTCGGTAATAGATGCGTGCTGGGGTGAACCATTGCAAGATAAAGAAAAAAGATAAAAAAGATAAAAGATAAAATAAAAGAAAATCCCTTGTATTCGGTTGAGCTCGTCTCAGGAAATTTTCTTTATCTTGCAATGGTTCACCCCAGCACGAATCTATTACCGAAAACAGCAACTCGATAGCTCATCTCCTTCATACCCAAAACCGTGACAGAAAATTGGCAACGACGACGTCGACAACTCGACAGCAATAGGGCTTTTCTAAAGAAAATCCCTAAAAATGTACAGGGTATGTAAACTGGGGTGTGTGTTGGGTAACCTCCTCGAGTGTCGCTCCGATTTCGATCCCGCTGCAGTCCGGGGGGAACGGAATCGGAGCGGCCGGTACACCCTGGGCGGCGGTCAATGGCTTCCCCTTCACCCCTTCATAGGGTTGGCATTGATCGTCGGCCAATACCCAACGTGGCGGGAACACATCGCTCTCCGTACTCCTCTGCTTTCAGAGGAGACAGGATGAGCGATGCTGTTAGTGGTGAGATGGCCCAGGGTCAGCCGGGGTGCGAGGGATATGCTCTATGGGTAACCTTACACCCTCTGAAGACCCGAGACGGCGTGCGGTTTTAGTCGGTGCAAGCCCGACATAACCGCCCCCGCTGGCCGGCGGGGGGGTATCCGAAGGGATTTCCGCAAGATAAAAAAAAAAAAAAGGGTATGTAAACTATATAGACTATAATTATGTAATATGTATCAAAGATTTTGCAGATTAAGGCTGGACTAGGATCCATATTACAGAATTTCAACATGTTCGTAACTTTTTTACGTTTCGTTAAGTGTTAAAAAAGGTGAAAAACGAGCTTATAATCTTCATAACGTTTGTTTAAGGAGATTGTGTCACTTTGAATGTAGTTCACTTATAATAGTGTACATTTCCAATAGATCAATCATGCAGCTTCTAAAGGCTCAAATAATATTATCCGAACTAAAACAGCCGTCTATTAGCAAAGTCGTTAAGTGTTGTAATGGGCCTCGATCATTTACCCGTTTCCACAGCGCGGTGGTTATGGCAATAACCTCTCCAATGATCACTGTTCTAAAGACCATGATTAGAGCACTGTTGCCCAAAAGTTCGCTATAAAATAGTCAATTATTGTTACGCTTGTAGAAATCATGCATAGTGAATGTATGCTGTTAAAGTTTAGTTTACGAGGTCCAGGAGACATAAGTAGAAATATTTTTCACCGAAGTGCATATTAATAATAGAAGAGTCTCGTAGTCTGAGGAGGACTAAATACCATGATTAGAGCACTGTTGCCAAAAAGTTCGCTATAAAATAGTCAATTATTGTTACGCTTGTAGAAATCAGGCAATCAATTTAGTTTACGAGTAGGGTCCAGGAGACATAAGTAGAAATATTTTTCACCGAAATGCCTATTAATAATTGAACTTAGTCTGGGGAGGAAACAGCATATTATTAGGTCGGTACATATGAAGTTGCCGTTTTTCTTGAAGAAATTGGAGGAAACCCAATTTTCAGTACTAACATTTTTGCATTTTTTTTAGGAATGACAAATCCAAATTTTATGTTTTTTTTTGTGTATGAATGAGACAACATTAAGCTAACAAACAGCAACTTTTTTCACATTTTTGAAAATTGACAGCTGTTAAGTAATACGAAATTTATCATCAAAATGTATAGCATTTAGGAAGTTATAGCATTTACTGTTTTTGAAGATCGAATTAATTTATCAAGCGGCCAGAAAAACAAAATTTATTACAGAGTTGTAAAATCTTGAAATCAACTTTCAAACAAAATATAAATAATGGAAATAGCTATTAAGTACAGGAATAGCGAACTCATGAATTTGTAAGAAAATTTCGGCAATTTCATAGGTAAAGACCTATTATTATCCCGTGCACAGCAGTCTGAAATAATGCTTCAATAACAAACAATATATAGATGCGAATTAACTGATAGCTCCACGATAACAATATAGTGTAACTAATATGGTTTTAGTCGATTCAAGCCCGACATAACCGCCCCCGCTGGGCGGCGGCGGGTATCCGAGGGGAACACCGCACGAAACAAATAATGGTACCTTTTTTTTTATGCCACTCAGTTGGCAGACAAGCTCACGGCCCACCTGATGGGAAGCGGTTACCGTGGCCTATGGACGTGCGCAACACCAGGGGCGTCACACTCGCGCTGCCGACCCTGCAAAAACCTTCTAATGCCCTTCTTGAAGAACCCCATATTGCAGTCGCTCGGGAAAACCACAGCAGGTAGATCATTCCACAACCTAGAATGAAATAGGTTTTTTTATTTATGTTGTCAGGATATTTTTATATCCCGACAACGTTCAGTAATAAGTGTACTGCACAGGGCCCAGCAACATCCTTGAGGCCCAAGTCAACTTCACCTGTAAGTCGGTGCACCTGCTAAACTAATGACGATGCTCTGGCGCAAGCTTTCCTCTCAGGGTTAGGAGGTCAGATGGCAGTCGCTTCTGGAAAAGCCGACATACCGATCAAAAACAATAAGCGGCCCTCGGGCTCCAAAGTGCATACTTTGGTCGCAACTGGGAAATCGCTATGATTACGAGTAAAATTGAAAAGCGAAAAATAGAAAAATCTTCAGTCAACCTGAGTAATACTACTTACTAAATTTCCTATTAAAATGAAAAAGAATCGAAAATCATGACAAATTAAAAATCTTTTTTTTTTTTAGTTTGTCTAATGCCGCTGAGGTAACAACACAATCAAGCGTCGGTAGCTTAGTGGTTAAGAAGTCGACCTTACGATCGAGAGGTCCCGGGTTCGAATCCTGGCCATTACACTACTGACGTGAACCCACTCCTAACACAAGCAATTTAGCTTAGCTGGAGAGGTTAGGGGGAATATTAGTAATTTCGGTTACTAATATTCTTTAAAAAAAAAAAAAAAACACTAGTTTCTGTTGCCTTAGCGACTGCGGATCAAAGCACACTCAATTAGAGATTCATGTAGTGCGTGTGTCGTGGACACTCATTCAGATTAGTTCCCTCTTTCGATGAGTCACGGTTGCTGCTATAGTTGTCATAGGACTGTCTAATATTCTAATTTATAAAGAACTAGATGTTTTTTTACTTCTGCTTTTAATGTAGTTCTGATAGTATCTAATGTTGGCAGAATTTTTGAATCAGTTTAATAGTTTTAGAGTTTATCGATTACCAACAAACAAATCTTCCCTTTTATAATATTATAGGTTCGCCTGTGGCGTATTTCCAACCCCCGTTGCACCCCTCTCCATATATGCCCCTAATTTATTCGTTTTCATATAATTTACGGAAATGCAGGATTTGTTGACTTTTATGATTACTGCTCCGCTCTCTTGAGTATTGGAGTGATGATATATATATTCTACGACACTGACAAATAATGTGACTTTTTATTGGTGAAAGAATTTTCTTAATCGTTCAGTAGAGATTACCACCTTCAAACTCACAACATCACAAACTTTACTTGTTTATAATTTTAGTATAGATATAAAATTTAGTCCGTATAAAAGTCCGTTAGATACAAGAGCAGATGGAGAGATTTTGAAAAAAGGTGGCAAAATCTGGAAATGTGTCATGAAAATCGATGTAGAAAAACTGAATAAAATAGAATGATTTCTACTTCATAATAAAAAAAAGATAAACAATAATAATTAGGTACCTTATGGCCTTAATATAAGAAGAAGAGCTTACCTTTGTCCCTCTATTCGTTTTTAAATCTAATTGGCAACCCTATTCACAGTACTGATAGACAATCGATGATTGCATGCTGTGAATGTTTACGATCTAGCTTGAGTGGTAGTATTTATGTTTCTAAGTAGTTTGAAATAGACCTTGGATAGACCTCCCAGATTTTTGTCTAGGTAGGGTGTAAAACTATTTTTAACGGAGTCCCCGCTGCTGAAAAGCAACTGAAACGCCGGGATCAATGTAAAATATAAAATAACATCAAATAAATCGCGATAGAATCCGTTAAAAATAGTTTTATTTCAATGTATGACATTCGCGTAAACTTCCGTCAAGATTAGGTAGGGTGTGTTGTCGGGGTGCGAGAGATATGCTCTATGGGCAACCTTACACCCCGGCGTCTGTAGACCCAAAACGGCGTGCGGTTTTAGTCGGTTCAAGCCCGACATAACCGCCTCCGCTGGCCGGCGGGGGGTATCCGAAGGGATTTCCGCACGAAAAAAAAAAAGGTAGGGTGTGTTAAGCTCTTATTTTAAAAAGTTTGCCCTTTCATTTTTTTTACGTAAATCCCTTCGGATGCCCCCCCGCCGGCCAGCGGGGGCGGTTATGTCATGTATGAACCGACTAAAACCGCATGGTGTCCTGCCCAAGTGTCCATTGCCAGGCACCCCGGATAAGCCCTCGAAAGGATAACCCCAGGGTTACCGGCGGACCTTGGCCGCCAGCGCGGGCTCGCCTGGTGGGGTCGGGTTTTATCCCGCGTCGGTGAGTAGGCAGGCGTGTGTAGGACACACACGACACGCCTCCGCCACGGCCTGCTTCTGTAAGGACGGCGAGTCGGCCAACTGCCGTCCTCAGGCCCCGATCAAAATGTTATGCCTTTTTTTTTTTTTTAACGTGCGGAAATCCCTTCGGATACCCCCCCGCCGGCCAGCGGGGGTGGTTATGTCGTGTCTCGACTAAAACCGCACGGTGTCCTCCCAAGTGTCCGTTGCCGGGCACCCCGGGTAAGCCCTCGAAAGGATAACCCCAGGGTTGCCGACGGACTTTGGCCGCCACCGCGACCTCGCCTGGTGGGGTCGGGTTTTATCCCGCTTCGGTGAGTTGGCAGGCGTGTGTAGGGCACACACGACACGCCTCCGCCACGGCCTGCTTCTGTAAGGACGGCGAGTCGGCCAACTGCCGTCCTCAGGCCCCGATCATGGAGGTCGGTAGTCCCAAAAAAATGTTATGCCTAGTGTAACTATGTTGGATTGGATTAAAGAATACGGTAAAATTATTTATGTTATAATGTAAGTAATGTAACAAATGAAAATGGACATTAAATAACGGCGTATGTAGTCGTTTAGGCGTAGCCTTTCCACAATCTATAGCGCCCAACCCAATCTCGCCTGCGAGCCGGCACAATTGCTGATTGACGGTCGAGGCTCTGTCGCAGTTCTTCCTCTCGTTGGGGGCTCAGGTGGCTGTCGCACCCGTAAAGCCAAGATAAGCCACATCAGGAGGAAAAAGTGTAGGATAGTGGACCCGGGCTCCAAACTGGAAACCGACAAACAAAGTGGGGTTATGATGATGACGATGATGTTGCATGATTATTGACAACGATCTAAATAGGAAGCATAGAATTTAACTTTACATTTTCGAAACTTGAGAGCTTTAACAAACAAATCCCTTCCGATCCTCCGATCCGAACAACACGTGCTGGACTCGATGCTACCCGCACACGGTAGAAACAATATCGTCTCGAACTCAGCGCTTTCCTTGTCGAACGATAAAGAGCTGTAATGCTCTACCCGCACACGTGTTTCCTTCTTCTTACAATCCAAGGCTCTTCAAGCGGGCGTGAAAAAGCATCTGTTGAGGTCGTCAAGGTACGGACCACCAATTTAGGATCGTCAGCATCTGGATGGTGGCCCGTATCTTCTGGACTGGACTTCACCCCAGCTTCTCACCATCCAGAAGGGTGCAGTCAATTGAGGGATAATAGAATATTAAAAAAAAACTAGTATAATTATCTTGAATCTAAAGATATTGAACTTTAAAGCACTACTTGAGCATTCAATGAAAGTTAGCTAGGAGTCACTATAATGATCATGTAAGTAAGATGATCATTATAACGACTCCTAGTTGTTGTCCGCGACTCCGCCCGTGTGACATTCTGATTCTGTTCACCTAGGGGTATAAAAAATAGCCTACGACCAATTGCTCAGGCCTACCAAGTAGGTAACACAAAAAAATTCATAAGGATCCGTCAAGCCGTTTCGGAGAAGTTCGATAACAAACACTGTGACACGTGATATATTAGATTAAAAACCATTCGATATACTCTAAATTTACTAAACTTCTATGTACACTTACTACTCGATAAGCTGTTTCAAGAGCGTTGTGGGCCTTAGAGCAAAAAAAAAAGGATTTTACAATTTTTAGGTTTATTCAAATAACAATTATTACCTACACATTGTGGAAGTCGTAGTGGGTTCTGTCATTTATGGCCATTATAAAATAAAAACACGCAAATATCAGTTCAACTCTTCATACTCACGAATACAGAACAATGAAATGGCGCATTAACAGATTTAGCTGTTGTCCCCGGCTCTGCTCGCCTGAAATACTGCTCTCGTTTTTTTTTATATATAGGACACGTCAATTTGACTTCACCTCGCCTGATGGTAAGCTGAAGGTAAAGTCTCAGGAAAGAGGGTCACCATCACATACACGTACCATGTTAACATTGGTGGCACTCAGCTTGACGGCCTCATCAGAAGAGGATTGTAGTCGCAGCACCGCGTGACACCCACCGGTCCCACTAGTGCTGCGACCACAACCCCCCTGCCCGGCTATGCATTTGCTGCCCCCTAAACGCAATCAAACCGAAATTGGATTACTATGGAGGGTTTTTCGCAATCGTACACGGTGGTACCCACCCGGCCGAATTTTGTGACAAATTTGTGTCATCAAATTTCTTCCTACAGGAAACTATTCCCGAGATGAAAGGTAGCCTATGTGCTATTTCAGACTATAGCCTACACCTGCGCTAAATGTCAGCCAGATCTGTTCAGCCGTTTGAGCGTGATAGCGTTTTTAAATGTGTAATTTTTATCTATTTGCAATATGTTAAATTCAAAGTTAGCGTGCAAGCACCCCATAAACTATCGGTCTGAAGGATAGTCAAAGACAATAAAACTAGAAGATTACCTAATAATTCGATATAACGCGCCATTTTAAGTCACGTGCTTGACCTAACTGTTAATTGGTTTTTATGGCACGGACAATGAACACGAAATGTTTCAGAACGTTTTTCACATAAAAAGAACCGCCAAAACTACGTATTGAGGCAGTTTTTAGACGGAATTATTGACGATTAGTATCTAGCTATAACTCTTTAAGAAACACGGTTTCTAGTACAGTACCCTTTTTTTTTCGTGCGGAAATCCCTTCGGGTACCCCCCCGCCAGCGGGGGAGGTTATGTCGGACTTGAACCGACTAAAACCGCACGCCGCCTCGGGTCTTCAGACTCCGGGGTGTAAGGTGGTTGTGCCCATAAGGCATTTCCCTCGCACCCCGGCTGATCCAGGGCCATCTTCGGTTTCGAGAGGGCCCCATCAGGTTTGGGAACCACGGTGTTCCCGTCTTGCCCCGGTTTTTGCAGGTTTGGCACGTCGCGTCGGGAAGAAGACTGAGAGACCAGCTAAGATTTTGATTTGATTATAAAGGTATGAAACTGTCAGTCCGATGTACATATACAATATACAATAAATTACTGTACGTAACATAACATAAACTCACGCCTATATCCCCGAAGGGGTAGGCAGAGGTGCTAGCCCCCACATTTCGCCAGTTTATGTTTAGGTCCCAATGTAATAGGTGGCGAGCCTATTGCCATTAACCAGGCACTTATAAACCTGCAATAAATACACACATAACTTCGAAAAGCATCGAAAAGTCATTGGTGTGTGCCATGGTAATACCTGGGATCGAACCCGAGACCTCGTCTTAGCAGTCCTTTACCCATACAACTAGGCTACCGCGGTGTTTTTACTGTACGCTCATTGTATAAAGATGATCGATTCGATTTGATGACCAACAGGTAACCAATGACCGTTCAGTATTTGATGTCACGAACGTACGAGAAACCTAGAAATTTTACCTTCCAATCACATTAATAATAATGATGAATCAGCAATGAGGTCCTGTGGTTGAGATAATATATGTCTGTTATTGAATAAAAATTCTTAAGAGTTTATGGGGCCCACCAAGATCTTCGCAGCCGAAACCTACTTCAAGGCTCTAGCGTAGGCTATCCTTTAGGGGTTCGGGGGACCGGTGGTTGGTTGGTTTTAGTCGGTTCGAATCCAACACGCCCACCCCATCGGTGCCGACGAAGCCCGTGGGGGTTTCCACACTCTAAAAAAAAAGGGGTTCGGGGTTCAGGCGGCAGTTATCTTGAATACCGTCAGTGGTAGGAATGTCTATTCTATGCTCTACCTTTTATATCTCGATCTGTACAAGGTTGGTAACGCACGACTGATTCAAGGAATGAAGTTAGCGTTCAGTCTGCGGTTAGATGGTAAGACATTTTAACAAACATATCAATGTGACTTAGTACATAACTTTGTTTATAAAGTTCAGTAGTAAGTTTTTGGCATAAACACATTATGCCTTTTCCGTCTGTCTGGGGTAGCTAACTGTTTCAGTATTCCACACCGGCGGCGATGCGGGCATCAACTACTTATAGATAAAATTATCAATAAGCAACGCAGTTTACGTCTTGGCGGCAATTATATTTAATTGGACTTGTCAAAGCACAAATTATTATCTATTGATATATTAATGTACTGACACTTATGATACAGATAGGTAATTAATCAAAATCACTAACGAACGTCTAAGACACCTACCATAATATCACTATGTATTTCCAACGCGGGCGTGGAAACATACAGCGTTCGGACGACTCGTCTACCAACTTGCGAAACTAGTACTTCACCTGGTTTGCAAAAAAATAGATTACGCCACTTTGTGAAGGTAGTGATTATGGGTGTATGGAGCCTAGACCTTCGAGTTAACCTCAGTCAACCTCACCAGCAAGCCGTTTACACCTGCTTATTAACGGATGAGCCTCATGGTGCAGTTAAAGTAAACAAAACCACAAAAAAGTGTGTGAAGTGACATTATTATCATGTGAATTATCATCCTCACAGTGAGTTCCCAGTTGCGTCCAAACTCCACACTGTGCAGCCCAAGATCCGCTTATTGTTTTTGATTGGTATGTCGGTTTCACCGGGTGCGCCGTCTGACTTCCTAACCTGAGAGGAAAGCATGCGCCAGAGCCTAGTCCGTTGTTTAGCAGGTGCGGTTGATTGGGCCTCAAGGATGATGGTAGAGTTCTGTACACCATGTGGAAAAGGGAATATTTTGTACATTCGGGGCATGGGGTAGTCCTCCAAAACCGTTTCTTCCTGGCTATTACCATGCCATATATAGAGATTTTTACATAATTTATCAAAGCTTTAAAACCACCCAACACATTGTGTATCGCTATCCTCTTATATTAGCAACTTTTCAATCGTACCTACACAACTCGGTTCATTGCGCCTCATCGGCAAATTGAATTCACAGTAATTGCGTGTTTTTCGGCAGTTAGCGTTTGTGATCTAATCTGGCCTTGTTTGTTTCAGTTCGACTGAATTAAATTAAAACTTAGAACAGAGGTGTTTGTCTATTCCCATCTTGATAGAGAATGACGATGATCAGATTAAGTAACGACTTTTAAACTTGCGCGTTCCATAATATCAATATAATAATATTATGAAATTATATGCATCAGTGTGCCCCACCAAGATTTCTGAATCCCAAGCCAACCTCACCTGCTAACAGGGCCTCTGGCTCTGGTTAAAAGAAAATAGAGACAATAGAGAGATTATAATAACGGTACTGCTTATTTTAGCAACAAATTTATTTCAGCAGCAGCAGCAGACCGTTAGGAAGAAGAAAAGAAGATAGGTCTCATTAGATAAATAAAGAAATCAATGAGTTCTATGTATACCAAGCAGTTCTCATATAAAATTGTATGAAATCAATTTAATATACTCTGTGGCTATGACAGCAACAAAAAATGGTACCAAAGTTGTGTCCTATAGCATCCAAAAATCTATACCAAATTTTTTGTTGTAAACAGCCATACTAGTATAAGAAGTCATTGAAAGATTACATAAACGTATGTACATAAAACTAGAAGAGCAAAGGTATAAATACATAACTCATTTTGTTGTTTCTGTGAGGGACAACAAACACAGTAGCGTTTGTTGCTTAGTTTCAGCTTTATAGGCTTGCCATAAGACGTATGCTTGTTTCCCGAGTTTAGTTGAGTATTGAAAGAAATACAAACAGTTTAAAACAGTTATGAGAACACCGCATGGAAAACAGAACAGTAGATCGAAGTGAATGTGGTACATGCGCGTCACTAATTGTGAAGAGAATGCTCTCATTTTTGTTTATGGTAGGTGGCATGTAACGTCAATGCAAGTTTACGTTTAATATCGGTTTATTTGATTGTTTTACTGCTGCAATTTATTAGCACACGATTTGTGAACATTACTGGGTAATTTAGCGATTGAAAAAGAGTGTTATGAGTTTTTATTACTTCTTTCACAGCTCTATCGTAAACTCGACAATCGCACCACACAGTGGCACTTACAATAAGTGCCACTGTGTGGTGTGACCCACATGATTAAATACACTCACTTCACAATGCTGAATAAAAATCAAATGCTACAAATATTTATGTCTACGCATTACTTGAGATTTGAGGACAGTCGACAGACCGAATTGCCTGATTTAGCCTAGAAGTTTTAACGTAGGTATTATTCAATAAACTTCAGTACTAACGCAGTGTAAATTGTAATAAACGCGTTTTTAATGGTAGCTGAAATCCAGCCTCACACAATGAATTCAAATAAAACGTGATAACGAAGTTTAGATTGACTTGATGACGGTTTCTATAGCGTCGCATCAAAACGCGCGTTCGTATATATGGATATCTTGAACGAAGTTACCTACTTGTGAGTTATCAAAACGCGCGCTCAACGGCTGTCATTTAAATATAACGTAAAATCCGGGACCAACGACGTTTTCATTCTGTATTTTTATTTATTTTATTTTATTTTATTTATTAGGGACAAAAAACAGTTATGCGTTACAGTAAATTTTTAAAAACTAGACATAACACTAAAAACGCACAACCCACACCATTGTCCACGGAATTATAATTTGGTTTAAAAGAAGAGACGGACGCGTAGTTGTACCCAGGCGTACAAAGATGCTAAATTAAATTCAAAAAAACCTAAATTAAAAATAAATAAACCCTAACAGACTGGCACCCCAGTTTGTTAGGTCTTATTTATTCATTTTGCCGAGAATTTCAGAAGCCATTTTCTTAAATTTGTTCTCGGTAAGCGCAAAAATGTCGAGGTCAATAAAATGTGAGTTGTAGGTTGCCAACAATCGACGCAGAGGTGCTCGCTCCCCCGCATTTGTTCTACAGTTTTCCGTATAAAACAATCTGGGCACGCACACCTCCCGCCGAATAACAGTCCTAGGAACTACGTAACATATTCTATTAGTAAGTTCAATACAATTGAATTTATTATTACATATGCCGTACAGCATCATAACCATTAGCAATATACGCCTGTGCTCCAAGCTCAAAATTTTGTAATGGTTTAGCAGTTCTGTATAAGGAATCCTACTATGAAAGCACTTGTAATGAGTAGTGCGAAGAAACTTCTTTTGTACCATTTCAATACTATGAATGTACTTTTGGTAGAAAGGGCTCCAGATAGGCACTGCGTATTCAAGCTGGGAACGTATTAAAGTTTTATATAAGAAGAGAAATGTAGAAGGTTTTTTGAAATCATTACAAGACCGCATAACGAAACCATACATCCGAAAGGCTTTGTTAATGATGTTATCAACGTGAATGTCGAAATGTAATTTAGAATCTAGCAGGACGCCAAGATCTCGTACGGTTTCAGTTTTGTTTAGTGTTGTACCGTTCAAAGTGTATGAAAAATGTGTAATATTTATATTTTTGGTAAATGATATGTAGTGACATTTTGGTAGACTCAAATGAAGTTTATTGACAATACAATATTCGGAGAGCCTGTCTAGGTCCTCTTGTAAAAGTACACAATCCTGGGTGTTCGTACAGGTCTTATAGATTTTTAAGTCATCTGCAAACATTAGGAGGTTTAGAGTTAAGAAAGCAAGACTTTATATCGTTTATATTAAATCGTTTATATTAATAGCTTCGAATATGGCATGTCCTTGCCAGCTGATTGTTATCGGCAACAATAATTATAACCGAGTTGTCTACAGCCGTTGGCCCAGATGTCCGTTAAAGTTACGTTCACGCGTCATTAATTCTGTAAGTATTGTCTTGGATAAAAGGACTAATATCATTAAAATTGATGAGCAAGGCACTTGGAAACTTTTATGGAATTCTATGTAGTTTTTCTCAGTTCATTACAAGGTTCATCAAATTCAACAGTAAATTTAATAATGGCCACAGATTATTTAGCTATATATACCGGGTGTCCCACGATGGCGATACCACATTGAGGGAAAGTATCTGAATTAATGTAGATAGACAATGAAGAAGACGAAAGAAGACTTCATTTTGATTTCCAAAATAATGTAAACTACATTTATAGATTTTCAAAAACTCGATTTCCACACTCGGTAATCGAACTGGCAAAAACCACATTGGTTTTAAAATCTTCAAAACGAGCGCTATCTCCCGGTTTCTGCAGATATGCTCTTTTCCTTCATGCGAGCGCAAATCACAGTTGCACCTTGCACGTTGACACGAAGTCCGCTCTCCTACGAGGAGTAGGATTGTTATCATTTTGTTCACCAATCACCAATGTGTGGAGCGCCGTATCTTCGCTGGGATCTTCGCAGTGCTGGCACTGCGGTGTTGTCTCCCGGTGGATATGCCACAGATACTTACCGAAGCACTCGTGTCTGGTAATCATCTGTGACCTCCGGTAGGAGAGGTCACCGCGGTGCCTTTCCAACCACTCCTCCATGACTGGCTCCTCCTCACCTCGGTTGCTCAAGTCGCAAGTCATGTCTCCATGAGTTCCTGGCGGAGCTGGGATCGCTGGGTCTTGATTTCTCGGGATCCCGGCCGCTGGCCCTGCTCCAGCGCCTCCTTGCGCTATTGATACAACGACGAGGACTATGGTCCTTACTCAGTAAATTACTTCAATGCGAACTTTCGGATGTTTTAAGCTTTTTTTCGAGTCACTTTATGATTATTTGTAACTTTCGGCCTAGGTTAGGAACCAATGCATTCAGTCAGGAATGGATTTCATCAATATTTTACTTTTCCTAACATAATCTGGTACCGGTTCAGGTTCGGAATAAACCCTACATCTGGATCGCAAGACCCAGTCACTGTCGCAACACGGAACACTTAGTTACAAACCCTCTGTCTACCACGCGAAGGACTGGTACACTAACTGGTTCTTCTCTTACATAATGTATATATCTACGCATATAGATATATCTACGCATATAAATATATAATATATTACACATTGATACACTGCACTAAAACATGCTTCAAACACGAGCGTTTGTGTCGCCTGCGTTGCCTTGCATCGCCGCGCCGCTCACGTTTTAGTAGTACCATTTTCTTACACAACACTAGCTTCATTCAAGAAAATACAGTATAATATCGTATCGTCTCAGATGAAATACAGCTTTACCTGGTTCTCATTTGCATATGATTGTCTTCTCCATTCATTGAACACGTGCATACGTCACGAGGAATGCGGCCTTTTGAGAATGTCGGAGATGTACTACTGGAACAGATTAAGGTCGGATTTCACCAGTAAAAATGTTAGATTCAAGTTCAAGTAAATCTTCCAATGCGCCATAGCGCCCGGTCCTTTATATTAGAAGATTTTTTTTGTTGTTATTTGCTTTTCCTTGAAAGGGTTTAGATTAGTCTAAATCCTTTCAAGGAAAAACCCTGTACTTACAGCAGATGACGTGATTCACGTTTACAGCTTTGTATTACTTGTCTATTTTGACATTTTATTATCCGTTTTATACCTATTTGGATGGCGGCACACACACGTCTTGCGGTAGCTTTTTTCTTGTTATTCAGCCCCTAAAGGTCACAGCGTGATATTAAATACCCTTTAACTTTCCCCAAAAAATAGGCTATCAAATGCATTTTTTTTTTTCAAAATTATCGCGCATAGGTATATTCGCATAGGAGCGGCGGTAAGGCCCATCATGGAGGATTGGCTGGAGAGGCGACACGGAAGCCTCTCCTACCGACTGACGCAGGTGATCTCAGGGAAGGGGTGCTTCGGGGACCACCTGCATCGGATCAGGAAGGAGCCAACGCCTGAGTGTCATCACTGCGACGCGAGCGAGGACTCAGGGCTGCACACGCTGGCGGACTGCCCGGCGTGGGAGGCGCCGAGGCGTGACCTCGTGGCAGCCATCGGGGTGGGAGTCCTCTCGCTCGGCAGCATGATTGCGGCAATGGTGCGGAGCGCGAGCGCGTGGGCCGCCGCCGCCTCCTTCTGCGAGCATGTAATGCTCGCGAAGGAGGTGGCGGAGCGCGCCCGGGAGAGACTTAGAACTCTCCCGGTCCGCCGAGCCCGCAACTTGCTCGCCGCGCGTCGCAGGCAACTCAGGCGCCGGAGGTCGCTTAACGACCTCCGTCCTCCATGAGCGCAGGCCTGGGGGTGGCGGGTGAGGCCACCTGTCACCCCAGCAGAAGCAGGCCGGGACGGTGGGGCGACTAGCGCCCCTCCCCCAAACCGGGGCAAGACGGGGACACCGTGGTTCCCAAACCCGAGGGGGCCATCTCGAAACCGGAGATGGCCCAGGGTCAGTCGGGGTGCGAGGGATATGCTCTATGGGCAACCTTACACCCCGGCGTCTGTAGACCCGAGACGGCGTGCGGTTTTAGTCGGTTCAAGCCCGACATAACCGCCCCCGCTGGCACGCGGGGGGGTATCCGAAGGGATTTCCGCACGAAAAAAAAAAAAAAAAAAAAAAAAAAAAAAAAAAAAAAAAAAAAAAAGGTATATTCGCATAGGAGCGGCGGTAAGGCCCATCATGGAGGATTGGCTGGAGAGGCGACACGGAAGCCTCTCCTACCGACTGACGCAGGTGATCTCAGGGAAGGGGTGCTTCGGGGACCACCTGCATCGGATCAGGAAGGAGCCAACGCCTGAGTGTCATCACTGCGACGCGAGCGAGGACTCAGGGCTGCACACGCTGGCGGACTGCCCGGCGTGGGAGGCGCCGAGGCGTGACCTCGTGGCAGCCATCGGGGTGGGAGTCCTCTCGCTCGGCAGCATGATTGCGGCAATGGTGCGGAGCGCGAGCGCGTGGGCCGCCGCCGCCTCCTTCTGCGAGCATGTAATGCTCGCGAAGGAGGTGGCGGAGCGCGCCCGGGAGAGACTTAGAACTCTCCCGGTCCGCCGAGCCCGCAACTTGCTCGCCGCGCGTCGCAGGCAACTCAGGCGCCGGAGGTCGCTTAACGACCTCCGTCCTCCATGAGCGCAGGCCTGGGGGTGGCGGGTGAGGCCACCTGTCACCCCAGCAGAAGCAGGCCGGGACGGTGGGGCGACTAGCGCCCCTCCCCCAAACCGGGGCAAGACGGGGACACCGTGGTTCCCAAACCCGAGGGGGCCATCTCGAAACCGGAGATGGCCCAGGGTCAGTCGGGGTGCGAGGGATATGCTCTATGGGCAACCTTACACCCCGGCGTCTGTAGACCCGAGACGGCGTGCGGTTTTAGTCGGTTCAAGCCCGACATAACCGCCCCCGCTGGCACGCGGGGGGGTATCCGAAGGGATTTCCGCACGAAAAAAAAAAAAAAAAAAAAGGTATATTCGCATAGGTAGTTCCAATGATTATCGCGTTCAAACAATTTCGTCAGTTTTAATATTAGTAGATCTACCTACTAAGCAGCGGAAACGGATAGGGATAATTGAAGAATCCGGCGTCTGTAGACCCGAGACGGCGTGCGGTTTTAGTCGGTTCAAGCCCATAACCGGCGAGGGGGTATCCGAAGGGATATCCGCACGAAAAAAAAAATCGCTATCAATTTCGGCATTTTATTAACGCCAGATAACATTTTTTAGATCAAGTTCAATCACCAAAGGAATTGAAACCAAAGGTGAAATAACTTTTTGCTTAGCTACGAGCTCGTTGGTGCTGTAGACGTGACAACCGCTGAGCTGAAAAAAAAAACAAAATGGCCGACATCGTGGAAATCAATAAAAGCGGCAAAAACTTTGTTAAAATTTTCTGTTATCCAGGTTGTACTGGGAGCTTTTTTGTTGTGACTATGTTGAAATATGTCCAAATGGCGCATGGCGGTTGTTACGGTATATTTGGTCTTTTTATTTATGATGGCAATAGGTTCGCCCCCTATTACATTGGGACCTAAACATAACTGGCGAATCGTGGGTGTGTAATACATCTCTGCCTACCCCTTCTGGGATACAGGCGTGAAGTTATGTTATTTCACTTTATTTATACGTTGTATTAATTGTGATAGAGACCTAATTAAGTAGGCACAGTACATATTTGAATCTTATTATTAATGTTTTTGTGTAAGAATTATGGGGAAGGCTGCAGGAAGATGAAGGAGTATGAGAGTTGATTTCAATGAACATTTCCTGAAAATGGTTAGGTATGGGTAGAAATTTGGGTTTTCAGATCATTAAATTAATAAATTAGTTCTTTGTTTTTGTTCTGGATATACCTACCTACACTACAAGGATTATTTCTCGAGAATTCTTGAATCTTGGTACTGCGCAGAATCCTATATTACCAATTTAAAACCCAGTAGCCACGATTATAACAAGTAGTAAGGTACACATATCCCACTTACTTATCCAGTTTTCAAGATCCACCAGTAAAGTATTTTTAAACTCTTCCTTACACAGCGAGCGAATCTTGAACTCCCCTGAAACTAATCCTGGCCATGCGACGATAAGTATATTATTTTTACTGCATTCGAAACGGAACTGTTTAAATGGTTTTAGTTAATTTTAGTTTTTAATGAAAATAATTTCTAATGAAAGTAAGCACCGAAGATACAAAAACGACGAAGTCTGTGCCGTAGCGGTAGAGCATTCGACTGCTAAGTTCGAGATCGCGGGTTTGATTCCCGCTCATTGTAAATATGTATATTTGCACTAGTCTGGGTGTTTCTATGTAAAATATGTATTTATATACAAAAAAAAGTTACTACGTATGTTTATCCGCATTCTGGAACCCATATGATAATCTCTGCTTAGTTTGGGTCTAGATAGCGTTGTGTAATATGTCCTAGAATAGTTTGATGATGCTTGATGCGCGTGATGATTTATAGTCCGAACGTTGACCATGTCCAAGTTCTATCGAACTTCAGAATTTCGTGATGATTTACTTTGTAATAATAAAGGAATCCTCAATAATAGATATAGTCAATTTTACCCTGCTGCTCCTATCACACTTATGCGTGCTAATATGAAGAATGTCCATGCAAAATTTCAACTGAATCTGTTCAGCGGTTTTCAAGTGATGCTCTGACATCGATAATAAAAGCAGACAGACAACAATTCTAAAAATCATATATTCGTCATCGGTATCGTTCCTAGAACACATAGCAATTATTTTTTTGAAAAAATATTCAATGTATGTATAGAAGATATTTATAGATTATTCTAGAGCATTGCCCTTACAAAATAGCTGAACGTAGTAAACAGACTTAACTGGCTTCAATCCGTTAATGCCAGGGAATGCTCAATCAAAACATTTGTGCAAACAAGATTTATCTACTAATTACCGATGGTTGATTAAACAGTACTAGAATAAACTTATCAAATATCTCGCTCACTGAAAATTTAGAGTTAAAGAACCTACTTCTAAGGAGTTTCTTTATGCAGGGCGTGAAAAAGCATCTGTCGAGGTAGAGACCACCATTTTAGGATCATCAGCTTCTGGTTATGGTGGCCCGTAGTGGTTGTATCTTCTGGATAACCTAGCTTCGTACCATACAGCGGAGTGGGGCGGAATATAACAAAAAAATTATAACAAACTAAAGATTATAAGAACATTCCACAGTATATGAAGGCAAGTAAAGTTCTAACATTTTCATAAATCGTATAAAAAATGCAGAATAGGTACCTTCTCTAGGTCCTTAAATTCGAAATTAAGTAGCAAGATGACACGACCGGGTGTCGTATTGAAAAGTATGACTTGGAAATTTTTCAAAAGATTCACAGAGCGGAGTACTGTAGGTATTTTACATCCGCATATCGATATCCTAGCTACGTTAAAAGCTTGCAGTTTGGAACCCGGCGTCCGCTTATTGTTTTTGATTGGTATGTTGACTTTTCCAGGAGCGATTGCCGTCTGACCTCCTAACCCTGAGAGGAAAGCCTGCGCCGGAGCCTCGCAGAAGGTGAGGTTGTTTTGTGTCCTAAGGGATCCTGCCGTTTGGCAAAATATGTTTCGTCAAATTTCACTTCCCAAAAAACTTATCGCATAGTTTCATTTCCCAAAAGAATCTTTAGCAAATTTATATTTCGCATTTTAATCAGTTCGTCAAATATTCAGTTATCAACTTTTTACTTGCTCAATTTTTATTAAGTCAAATATACATTCAGCAAATGCTTTATTTTGTAAAAAAATATATTCCAAAAGTAAGTTCGTTCAAATTTTTTCATATAAGTTACGTAGGCTAAATCGGAACTGCCAGAAAAGTGGGTTAGGTTAGTTTAGATTGCTCCAACAGAGCGCGAGCCGAGTGAACGAAGCGAGCGTGCCGCGGTAGCGGCCGGCGAACCGCCGGAATTGATTTGTATAATAGCAATATAATTATCATAGACCTGTAAATTATTTGTCCAAGGTGAAACAAACACCCATGCAGTAGCAGCTCCAGGGTCAAAATGTCCAATTCTCAAAATGTCCAACGGTGTCAAAATGTCCAAATCCTAAAATGTCTAATTCTCAAAATGTCCAATTCCCAGAATGTCCAATTCTCAAAATGTCCAATTCCCAGAATGTCCAATCTTTGAGAATGGACTACAGGTAGCAAAATGTCCCTTTCTCAGAATGTCCATTTCGCAAAATGTCCCTTTCTCAGAATGACCCTTTCGCAAAATGTCCCTTTAGCAAAATGTCCCCTTCCTCAAACAGGCATTAAATTACTTGTGGGTTAGGTTAGAACTGTGACCCCAACAGAGCGCGAGCCGAGCGAGCGAAGCGAGCGTGCCCCGGTAGCGGCCGGCGAAGCGCCAGAATTGATTTGTGTAATAACAATAATATAATTATTATAGTAGTTATTTTGATTCTATCAGTATTTTGTATGTATTGTTTTTCATAAGTATTAATAAAGCGCTGTGATGTGTTATTGAACAAATTTACCACATTCTCAAAGATTGGAAATTCTGGGAATTGGACATTTTGAGAATTGGACATTCTGGGAATTGGACATTTTGAGAATTGGACATTTTGACACCGTTGGACATTTTGAGAATTGGACATTTTGACACTGAACGCAGTAGTAGTGTATTTCCAAAATTGAATCTTAAACTTGAAATACTAGCTTTATCGAAATCCAAAATGACAAAAAAAGCATATTTGACTACCTAATACTTGGTAAAATTAAACTTTGCATTTATTTGTTAAACAATAAATTGCCAAAAATAGTATTGCTAACTGTAAAATTGCGAAAAGTAGTTTTGCCAAATGTTTTTTTGCTAAATAAAAATTTGGGAAACATACTTTGGCATGTGACACTTTGGGGAACGTTTTTTGCCAAACATTAATAAACTGTGTCTTAGGTCTTGTACACCGGACATGGTTTTATGGGCACCAAATTATCAGACCAGACTAGAAACATGAAGTTCCGTCCCGTAATTCAAACTACAAACGTTACTCGGAAAGCTGACGCCTTTAAATAAGACAGGGCTGGATAAAAATGTGTCCTACGTCTGAAGAACTTTAGGCAAACAAACCACTGTTTGAATATCATAAAACGACTAATGTTTATAATGTCTATTTCATTGCATTGAGTTTCTGTGGCCATAGCCTGAGCGATTGATAAATAAAACAGCACACACCGGCGCTGTTACGTGCGGTAGGTCAGTGAACGAAGGAGTTAAATTAATGGATTACTTTGGCCTCGTACAGAGATAGCTGAGTGGGCCGAAAATACAATTTCAACTCCTACAACATTATCTGTTAGAATAATTATAAGATTACTAGCTGCGCGCCCTGGCTTCGCCCCGCTGCAATAATAGCACCTTACCCGTGGACTATCCCAATTTTTTCTTTCATATAAATCTTGTCCTGACAATAAAAAACGATAAAAAAAGAATTATCCAATTCAGTGCAGTCGTTCGGAAATTAAGCGCGTACATACATTTCGGCGTTTCCTTTGTATTGATATTCTCGGTGGGGCGACTAGCGCCCCTCCCCCAAACCGGGGCAAGACGGGGACACTGTGGTTCCCAAACCCGAGGGGGCCATCTCGAAACCGGAGATGGCCCAGGGTCAGTCGGGGTGCGAGGGATATGCTCTATGGGCAACCTTACACCCCGGCGTCTGTAGAACCGAGACGGCGTGCGATTTTAGTCGGTTCAAGCCCGACATAACCGCCCCCGCAGGCCGGCGGGGGGGTATCTGAAGGGATTTCCGCACGAAAAAAAAAAAAAAAAGAAGGTACTCATTCGCTCTCTTCATTCATACTTTGAACCTTTCTTTCTAAAAACATTACTCTCAACCGAACCACAATATAGGCAAAAAGCATACATACAAACATACACGTCAAACAGCGAACCTCCTTTTGTCGGTTTGAAATACGTTTTGTTGTTCACGATTCTGCTGCCCATATCGCTGGCCGCGCCGCTACCATGGTGGACGTAGCCTAATGTGTGCATCCAATAGCAACAGACCAATGTTTGTACACTCAATATGTTTCCAATATTCGAAATCAATACAAATTTGCGTGCACCGTTCATCCATAAATCATATAGATATTATCATTTCCCGAAATAGGAACCGCCTTTATCGATCGAGTAATTTATTAGCTTGCTGTCAAATCTGTATGCAGCTTATCATTTGCATAATAGACGCCTCGTACACTTGGCGGCAATAGTTACTTTATTTTTACCCGACCGCGCCAGAAGGAGGGTTATGTTCTTTGAGAGTATGTACGTATGTATAATGAGTGGGCACGCTCTGCAGCCTGAACGGCTCGATGGATTTTAGCTTGAGAGGTGTCGTTAGATTCGTATTTACTGTGAGAGTGCTACTGGGTATATCAAAATAAAAAAGGCGGATATACATAACATAAAAACTTAACTTCACGCCTGTGTCCCCGAAGGGGTAGGCAGAGGTGTATTACACATCCACGATTCACACAAAATGTTCTCTTTACAAAATAACTATAGGTCGCAAAATGTCTCTTTAACAGAATGTTCTTTTTCTAAAATATCCCTTTTTTTTTAAATTTCACCATATTTTATACCGATAGATACGTTATATTCACGTACATTATATAACCTATAAGGAGTACAGTGGAAAATAAATCAAGTACACCAGAACCAATTCGATCTTTGACTCGCAAGGATCGTTCGTTGTCCGTTTGTCTATTTAGAATATTATAATAGACATTTATCACTTGATATGAGAAAATTTATTAATAACAGCTGTATGTGGCACACGATACAATGTTACTGTCGTTTCTGTGAACACTGCAATCTCTAAACATCCTTATTAGAACTTGGTTACATTTATTATACTGACAAATAGCTTAAGTGTCTACACCATATACCCTTCAAGATTTAACTTCAGCTTTTTTATCTGTAATCCTTAATTGAAATTGTAAACAATTTCGATACTTCAATTAAGCCAAAGGTCGCGGGTTCGATTCCCGCTCAGTGCAAATATGTATATTTGCATTGGTCTGGGTGTTTCCATGTATAATATTATTATATGTATTTATTTACGAAACAAGTATTTAGGTATGTTTATCCGCATTCTAGAACCTACATGAGAAGCTCTGCTTAGTTTGGGTCTAGATGGCGTTGTGTACAATTATATATCATCTATTTATTATCATCATCCAGTCCTTATCCTATATTTATTTGGGGTCGAGGAAACATGGTTGTGTACTTTTTCCATTTATCTCTGCTTGTAGTCATCTCAACATTCACTCCCTTCCTCTCCATATTATTATCATCTGTTCATGAACCTATAAACTGATTCATGCATCTTTCACACATTCCATTCATAAAAATTATGTCCCTATATGACTATTATAATGACAAATTAATTATGCTTCTTTTATTTATTGTTTCAGGTAAAAATACCAATTATTTCCGGATGATTGATTGCACTGATTGTAGTTTGGTGTGGCGCCATTAAACAACAATAAGGTATGACCATTGGCCTGCAAATCTTCTAATTGTAATAAAAATGAAGATATAAGGCTAGCACTTGCACAAAGGTTAGAGGCAGAGTTTGGACCCAGTATGTGGCGCTACAATCGGGTTATAGGTCTTCTTTCACGGTGCGATTAGACAGTCAATAAATGTTGCTATAATATCGTGTTATCGATGTCAATACAGGTACGAATCACGTTTACACATTAATAAGTACAATATATATTGACTGTTTCATCACTCTAATCTTTGCCTAATATAAATCGAGAATTTATAGCTTGCACTCGCGCAGGTAGGCAGAGTTTGGACGCGGTAGATGGCGCTGCTACCGGACTATAAGGTCTTCTTTTATGAAACCGAGACATCTCAACTAGGATGTTATGTTTTTGGTGTGCGCGTAAAGTTTAAAGAAATAACAAAATTTGGTACTTTATGTTGTTAATGGCCTCTAGCTAAACGACTTGTTCGCCCGTGGGCGTGCGTGGGAGGAAACTGATCTTGTACAATTTAACCAAATCTCGGTACAATCAACCATCAAGGGTATTGTTATTTATTGATTTGTTAACTTAATATAGTAAGTGGTTTCCCGTAGGTTTTTGGTAGGCGACTATCTATGACTATAGGAATAGATACAAGTTATTACATCTAACCACTCTAAGATGATGATGATGAATACTTTAGAAGCCAGGTTTACCTATTAGACCTCCCCCCTACCTCTTGTCCAGAAGAAAGTTAGTTATAGGTGTCACACACGCTACAAAAAAACGTTAGATACGATCACACTGTACCGTTTAAACTGCACCGATAAATAGATGCGAGTGTGCTGTCTTTGACTTTATACAAAACTCGTTAAAGACAGTACCACGCATTGTGCTGTGAAGCTTTTATTACTTACAAGCGTTGCAGTTTAAAGGGTGCAGTGCGATCGTAACGATTTCTCGTAGCGTGTAGCTTGCCACTTATTAGATTATCATTTTAGTTTAGTTAGATTATATTGATATCCGCCGCTAATCAATCTGCCGCATTTAACACGGCTTATAAGCCATCGATTACCTAGGCGTTGACACCGACGCATACGCAATAGCGTACTAAACAGCGTTTACGTAAACCTTTCCCACAGCAAGTCTTACCAGATAGTTTATAATTCACCTATCAGCCTGCCACTTTCCATGTCAACCCTGTTTTTATAAATTATCCTATCCGGCTTTTGACTACAGCTTTTCTAGTTTTCTCTAGTGTTTGTTTGCTAGCTTATTACCGTCTAATGGGTACAGCCAACGACAAAAGATGATGTACACCAAAATATTTACAAACCTTTTTTACATTGGTATACATGGACCAATTATTAGCGTATTATTAGTTTTATAATCCCAAGAGGACGCTATTAATATGCTTCATGATTTGTTTAATATTTTATGCAAGGTTTAGGTGTTAAGATGATTAATAAATTAAAATTTGTTAATCTTCTTTTGTCGTTGACTGTACCTACTGACGTGTTAGGCTCCGTACTACTCCTTAGAGTTTTCTAACAGTGTCCAATATAATTTTGCCCAACCCGGGCATCGAAGTCAAGATTTCATGATTTCATGCAAACGTAATTATAGTATGTACCCGACCCGACTTTTGACTTGTCACGTCGGGAAGAAGAGTGCTTTGGTTTTGTAGAGCGTTTGTCTATTGCACATTAGAGCGACAGTTTGATGACCTTTATAGAGCTGTTAAAACCGTTTACGTTAATAAAATGTTGAAACAGTACCTTCGGTTTTAACTACTCTAAAATTATATCATGCCGTAAACATGCGTTGTGAGATAGAGAGAACGCTCTACAAAACCGAAGCAAGCGGATCTTAGCCGGACTCTCACTCTTCTTACCGATGCTACATTAAAAGCTGGGTACGGACAAACTTATGCCACGGAATTATGGGCGCAATCAACTTACTGAGATCTGACGCAATCCAGTTCAATTTAAGCGAAATATCATTCATGTTTGTACCGTAACCACAAGGCCATTTTTGTAATATTAAGTAATTTGTTTCAGTGTCAAGCGTTAACAAAGAAAAAGTACTGCATAATTGGCTAGTTTTAAAACTAATTTCCGGGCATTTTATATCTGTCTAATCTACCTACCCTCTAGCCTCACTTCGGTTTTCATTAATGGGATATTATCTTTTTCCAAATGATACACTTAAATCTACTAACTGATAATGTAGCTTTTTATAGCTAAAAGAATTTTTAGAATCGGTCAAGGAATTCCAGAGACGATTCTCTACAGACTTTTAATTGAAATGCCCAGGCGGAACTGGTTTAGATTTTATTTGAAAAATAATTAATGAAATAATATAATTCAAGTCTATTAATTCTTCAGGACAAAAAAGACAAAATTCAAGACTATTTTTATATTACACTATAGCTGTGCCAAGTGCCTGTGACTTCGTCCGCGCGGACTTAGATCTTCGTTTTAATTTAATTGTTTTTCGCGGAACACTAATTCTTTTTCTAAAATAAATGTAACCTATGTTGCGCTTTATAATGCTACTATCTGCCAGTGAAAGTCCCATCGGCCCAGCCGTTCCAGAGATAACCTAATTCAAAAAGATAGACAGACAGACAAAAGTAAAAAAAAAATACTTTTCGCCGTAAGTACCGTGTATACTTTATTAAAAAACTGTAATTTTAACGTTACAAATAGATAATTCAATTTCATTTATTTTTATAGATTACAGGAGATAGTCATTCAGTCAAACTACAAAGCTATGTGATCCTAATCAACTACATATTTCGAACGGCTCTCATTTCAATAAAGCTGCTCAAAGGCGACTGGCCAAGGCGACCGGTTCCCACGGATTATACTTATAGTGATATTGTTTTATATTGTATCTCGAAGTCGGCGGTTTTCATGCCTATCCAAGCTCTCTACTTATGCGGTAAACGTTGACTATTTCTTACTAATCTTCACTACAGCTAATATTTGCAATTATTCCTTGTATGGACAGTAGTTTTTGTTATCTGTTTGCCCGGCTAGGGTAGAGAGGGAACAATTGTTAGAATAGTTGTAATAAATTTAAAAGAGCGCCTCTACGGCCGCAATTATGACGTGTCATTCATCACTATTGTACTCAGTGATCTGTTGGAATTCAATAATACTGGAGTTCTTGCAGTTAAGTTTAAAATGTAAGAAGCGTCAGTTATTGTTATTAAATATTATAACATATAGGTACCCCTATATATACCCGAAGGGTCTATTGTCTCCCATTTGCTAAGAAGGGAAGTAGATTTATTATTTAACCAACACCTCCAATTTACTTCTGATTGATTTCGATGCGGGGTCCAAGAGAGTTTAATTTTCCCTGAGACTTCCCGAGTGTCATTGCTTTGTGGAGAGGGAGACCCAGCGTTCAAACTAATTAAATCAAATAAAATACAGCTTGAATTCCATTCTAATAATATGAATATGGACACCAATGCTTTTTCCAGAGGCCTTGAAGGATGGTGTTGAAGTTCAAATTGAATATTTTAGGGCTATTAAGTTACTTACAAGTGAAAGACGGGAAGCCGTATAAAGTTAAGTGGGGTTGATCAGGCGATGTAATTCAGATTTCCGTCCACGTAGCCAGATTTTTTGACCTCTTTTTGATTAAGTATGGATAGTTTGTATACTTAGTGAATGTATTTGAACTGCATTGCTTCATAAGTTTGTTAAATAATTCAATGACATCTAAGTAGGTTGAATCGAACATGAGATATTTAAAATATAAAGATAAGTAATAATAAGTATAGGTAAACCACAGAAAGCTTTCTTTGTCCTCCAGCTTCCATTACTTGAAGATATTCACCCTGATAAGAGCTTGAAGCTTTTCCTATATTAATAAAATATGTGTTAGGCCTTGGGTATATTAGAAGCAGGGAGGGGGATTCCTTTGGAATGCATACCTTTTTTGACGTAATATACTTTGGCATAACACATTTGGCTTTTAAAAGTATAACAATATTTTGGCATAATGATTTTATGGCATACTGTTTCTTTAGGCATATTTTGGTCTAATTTTGAATCGCATAAACTTATTAGGCATAATATTATTTATGAGATAACAGTTCACAATATATAAATATCAAGAAGCCGAGGTCTCGAAGTCACAAATATGTTTAATGTTTAATGTTCATATGTGTTATTTGTATTTTGTTTTTGTATTATTTTCTTAAATTTTCTGGAAGTAGGCACATGTGGCTCGCGATAACGCCTCAGCCTATTTGGATATCCCAGATCAGTCTTAAGATGGGTGACCATTTCTTATACATTGAACTGTCTCAGCAACCAAACGACGTGTGATACCTTCACTAAGAATAATAAAATAAACAAAAATAGCCACGTAAGGCGCCTAAGTATTACCGGTATTACGTTAAACTAAAACTCAACAATGTGCTGTGAATGACTGCTTATATAACAGCACTAGGATTAACACCTCGAATCAGAGCAGGCCGACTCGGATAGATTAGGTTAGAAGTTTAAAGCGGGAGCGAAGCGAAGCTGGCATAACTTCAAAATGTGTTGAAAAACTTTTTTTTAACTCCGCAGCATTTTTATGTTGATGGACATTATGCTACAATATCATAATGCGTTTCTTTTATTTTATTTTTATTTATGTTACTTTTTTATATTTCTTATGCTTTTAAATCTTTATGTTAACAGTAGTTATGGTAAAACAAATTATGCCGAATGTATATTATGCGTTTTGATGTTAAGGAAAAATTAAAGTATGCCATCATAAATTATGACATAAAATATTATGCGTTCCATTAGGGAACGGCAGGAAGGTTTTTGTGGTTCAATCCAGTGCGCGTGTCCGACCCACACTTGACCGATTTTATATTGTAAGTGTGTGACGGTATGGCAACCTCGGGAGACACACGTGGACACCTTATTAGCTTACAAAGGTATCTAACCTTACGGATAAGGTGATACCATCCGTTGACGCACGGCTTTCAAACCGTGCATATAAATGGTTGTAAAAGGTGGTATTTACCTATCCTAAAATATAAAAGTGTAAAAAACGCTACGAATCTTAAGTAGGTACAGTCCCCCCCTGAAGTTACTGAATACTACCAAATTTACCATGGAGCTTTACATTGAAGTAAATCAATAAGATTGGCATCCTATATAGGGGCCGAATCTAAGACTTTTATTAAGGGGGACGAACCGGACGAATAAAGGGTATCAGTGGGTTCTGACCCACATATAATTATTTTTGTAATCTTCAGAGGACAAATTGATGACAGATAGTTTATAACGTCAATAGGCAAGAAACGTTCATGAAAAAAATAATAATAAGCAGACCGTATTATCAATTTCGAGACGGAACTTACAGTTTCGATCATGATTCGTGACGGATTACTGGTTAGCAATATCTATAGTAATATTAATTTTTAAATTTATATTGCTATGGGTATTGATACTAATATTCTTGTTAAAATTTTGAATTATACCGTGCCTCTGTAGGGTACAGTCAATTTCAAAAGTTGCTTAATCCTTAAATGTTTAGATAAGTTACAAATATGTTTACATTGGAAACATTGAAATATTCTATTTAGGTGCCGTCGCAGAAGGAATTTCCGCACGAAAAAAAAAAAAAAAAAGGTGCCGTCGCCAACAGCTACACACTAAGCTACACAGCAACATATTCCAAGGTATCACCTTAACTCTAAAACTTTATACAAAATAACAAACCAAAATTGAAAATGTTAATTTGTCCTCTGCAGATTACAAAAATAATTATACACCAATTGATTTATTTTTTCAATGTAAAGATTGTTTGTAAATTTGGTAGCGTTCAAAAATTTCTATGTGCATATATTGGAGGTAAAAATAAATCAAATATGATTTTCTACAATTCGGTATCTTTCTTTTTTTTGTGCGGAAATCCTCTCGGAGCCCCCGGCGGCCAGCGGGAGCCGTCTTGGATCTACAGACACCGGGGTGAAAGATTGCCCATAGAGCATATCCCTCGCACCCCGACTGACCCTAGCAATTCGGTATCTCATTTACTTAACATATATCTATGCCTGTAGCTATCATCTAGCGGACATCCGACCGTCCATTTACTTACCTTTTTTTATAAGTCACTAAGGTCCTAGTCAAAAAGGAAGTTCTACATAAAATTGTCGTTTAAAAATACCTTTTAAACCTTGATAGCTTCCTGATTGATGTTCAGTTTTTCTGAACCTTTATGACGATACTTTCCCAATCTTATTTCTCACTTACTAATATTTGATATTGTCGGAACTTTACGCGAATGTCCCCCATTGAAATAAAACTATTTTTAACGGATTCTATCGCGATTTATTTGATGTTATTTTATAATTTACATTGAACCCGACGTTTCGGTTGCTTTTCAGCAGCCATGGTAACCATGAAATTTGCCAGAGAGACATAGTTACTTCTATCTGGAATAGTACAGTATGACAGTAATAGTATAGTAGTAGTAACAATGCTTCAGCGGGCGGAGCCACAGGTAACAGCTAGTTTTATTCAAATTCATGCGCGTACCGTCTAGGCGGACATCCGGCTGGCCATCTATATTTATTGCCCTTAGACATTACTCACCGGGATATGGATTTGAAACGGTAATGACCCAGGCTTTGTTTATTGACCTTCGAACGATGATGGTAATGATACCAATACTTCACACTTGATTGTTATTGATCGGCTATTGTGTAGCCGTGTTGTTGGAAGTCTTCGCGTAAGTCTTGAGAAATTTATATATTAGTAGCTAATCTTTGTAATTCTCTTTATAGTTTCGTATGAAGGCTATATTTATTATGCAAACATTAGTCATCGTCCTTATCACAGCGGTAATCCTGGGTACATCCAAAGCTTGCACTTTGAAGGCCGCAGTCCGTTTTCCCATTCTTCATTTGTCGTCGGATATGGTAAATATCTCGTTAACTCTAATACTAAAGTTTTCCGATCCTCCAACTCCTAGAGGAAAGCCACGCCAGAGCCTCAGAGCCAGAGAAATTGTTGCTTAGATGGTTCGAACACGTAGCTGTTTACGTGTCCGAACGAAAATAACGAACGAATTGACGAAAGAAGACTGACAAGGCGAGTATGTATGGCCAACCGGGTAAGACAGTCGAAGACGTTCTAAAGAAAGGCCAGATCAATAGTACCCGCTAGCGGCGAACAGGTATGGAAAAAATTATAAAAGGTAACAAGCGAAAGCTGGATGTCAGCATCGTAGCAAGTGGAAACATGGTGGTCTATCACTACCCCAATGGGAAGAGGCGTGACTGTATGTACCTATATAGCTATATAGCTATATGTAACCATATCCCTCCTTGTCTAGTAAACAACAATAAAAAAGTCACCATAACAACCTACTTTATGTAAACTTCCAGAGACACAAAAATTACTAGCAAAAAGCTTTTAAATTTAAATAATTTCCAAAGAATGTTATTTAACAAACAGTATGTTCGAAATATGTAGTTGCGTACTCGTATTGAACTCTGAACGCATTCCTTAGTCATTTGAATGGAGACAATGGCCACCAAATGTCGGTACAGAGGCAAACGGAGCGATGCTTCTGTGCCGAGATGTTATCAAGCTCGTATGTCTATTTTCAGTCTGTAATAAGTATATGGCTAGTTTTATAAGTTTCACTGGGGTTAGTGGTCGCCGGTCGGTCGATTCGCACAATTTTGTTGAAATTTTTTGTGCGAAACGACCCTTTTTATAGTTCCGTTGCCAAATGGCAAAAAACAGAACCCTTATAGATTCGTCATGTCTGTCTGTATGTCCGTCCGTATGTCACAGCTACTTTTCTCCGAAACTATAAGAACTATGCTGTTGAAACTTGATAAGTAGGTGTATTCTGTGACCCGCATTAAGATTTTCACAAAAATAGAAAAAAAAACAATAAATTTTGGGGGTTCCTTATATACTTAGAACTGAAACTCAAAAAATTTATTTTCGTCAAACCTATACGTGTGGGATATCAATAAGGATATCAAGGATAGGTCTTCAAAAATGATATTGAGTTTTCTAATATTATTTTTTTCTAAACTGAATACTTTGCGCGAGAGACACTTCCAAAGTGGTAAAATGTGGGTGTTTCCTCGTGGCCAAACTAGATTGTCCCCCCCCCCCCCCCTTTAACTTCTAAAATAAGAGAGTGATAAAACTAAAAAAAAATATATGATGTACATTACCATATAAACTTCCACCGATAATTGGTTTGAACCAGATCTAGTAAGTAGTTTTTTTTAATACGTCTTAAATCGTAAACTGCAATTTACCTTTCATTTAAACAACTGAAATATAAAAAAATTACTTGCTGCTACGGAACCCTTCATGGGCAAGTCCGACTCGCACTTGGCCGCTTTTTAAAGTATTTTTTAGTACATTTTGTACTATATCGAGAAAAAGTTTTAAATTCGACATTTTGCGAAATCACCAATTTGCAATTTCAACATTTGACAAATTCAGCGTTGTAGTCTAGAAGGAAAAAAAAATGTTCTACTATTTTTTTTATTGACTATGGTGTTAAAATACTAACTACACTCACGTTGAAATAAAAAGTACCCTATATTAAAATTATTAATCACATCCGTGTCTAGGCCAAATTTTGTCAAAATTGGTTCAATAACAAACATTTGGGCAACATTTCTAAACATCCAATATAGTTAGGTATATTTTCTGTGTATTTATAAACAAAGCTTCCAAATCAAAACTGGATATACCTGGCTAAAATAAAACAGATGTGTAACAGTTAGTTATCATGTAAAACCAGACTACTGTTTGTCATACAATGTGAACGAACTAAGAAGCGATGTGTTGAATAAATAACTCACTCGTAGGTAGGTACACTCAGGCGCAGTCTCAGCTGATTTTAATCTCTTTACGGAGAGTTCTATGTGTAGTAGATTTATAGACTGGCTGTATGGCACAAAAAAAATTGCAGTACGTTTTGGTAATACACCTTACTCGTAATCTGTAAATTCGCAAAAATTATACAGAAGAATTTTATTAAATTTATCGACGGGAAAGTAAGGGCAGGTAGCGTTTTAGTTACTGTAAAACCTACCTAGGAGACCATTAACTTTTCACGATCTTCTGAACTGCATTCACAGATATTGGAAAAAAAAATTAGAGTGCAAAATATGTTAAAATACGAAAATACATTTTTATGCCTATCGATCCTATATCTTGTGGGAATCAAAAACTATGGGACTATTTAAGGTATGACTAGTACGAGTTGAAATGACAGATGTGGGGGAAAAAAAATCCAAGCGAAGTTTGATTGCCCATAGGTATAGACGGCGTGCGGTTTTAGTCGGTTCAAGCCCGACATAACTGGCCCCGCTGGCACGCGGGGGGGTATCCGAAGGGATTTCCGCACGAAAAAAAAAAGAAGGTATACCGGGGCAAGACGGGGACACCGTGGTTTCCAAACCCGAGGGGGCCATGTCGAAACCGGAGATGGCCCAGGGTCAGTCGGGGTGCGAGGTCGCCCCACCGTCCCGGCCTGCTTCTGCTGGGGTGACAGGCGGCCTCACCTGCCACCCCCAGGCCTGCGCTCATGGAGGACGGAGGTCGTTAAGCGACCTCCGGCGCCTGAGTCGGTCGCGACGCGTGGCGAGCATGTTGCGGGCTCGGCGGGCCGGGAGAGTTCTGAACCTCTCCCGGACGCGCTCGCGCACCGCACCATTGCCGCAATCATGCTGCCGAGCGAGAGGACTCCCACCCCGATGGGCAGCCCTGAGTAGTATAGGTTTCTGTTACTAATAATTTAATGTACCTACATCCCAGATAGATACATTGTAGACATTGTGTAGATTTTTGTACATTTATAATCATGTTCAAAAAAGTATCTACTATGTATCTAATTTGATTAAAAACGTGCCTTCATACATCATCCGAACGCGTGACTAAGAAACGTGGCCCAGCGAATGGAAATTCATTTCCCGCTTTTTGAACCGATATGCTTTATTTATGAGCCAAAATTAGAGAACGCAGCGCGCAGCGATACCATGAACCAATTAAAAACCATGGCGGTATTCCATTAGGTACCTACCTGCTAAATTGGTGTAATTACGTCATACTTGGTAGGTATGACTGACTTTATCAGATTTTTTTGACTGTTTTATCTTATGTTTGGAAATAGTTACCTATTTAGTTTTAATTATTTCATTATTTTAACTACAATTAATATCCTATATAATAATAAGTTATTTAGGCACAGAAACAATTCAATTTTAATGAAAACTAGTTAGGAAAGAGTAAGGAATTAATTCTTGACAAAATCTGAAGCACTAAAAAATTAGAAATCTGTAATCGAGAACTTAAGCGGCATTTTTTGAAAGAAATAAATAAACAAGTATACAGTTTCGTAATCTTATTAAAGCTTCAGAACAACAGACTCATAGTTTGATTAGTTTTCAATAAGGTTTAGAAATTTTATTTGCATAAGTTTAACGTAAGTAATCACACGTTTTAAAAACTTAATTTCACTGAGTCGGACCCCAGGATAGTAGGTATAATTTTTTTTACTAAAAATAATATCTTGGTCTCACAGTAGATTTGAAGTGACTAATTTGCACAGTGATTCGTATGTATCTCAAGACAACGCACGCCTCTAACAGTGATTCCCTCGTCGCCTTGCATCTAAATATACAAAAGATCTGCAGTAGGTACTCCAGTCCGTGAGTATTGAACCTGTTTGTATGTCGCAAGTTGTAACTCATCCGCGGCTGTTTGCGCTAACTGTAACTGCGGTCACGTTCGAAAAGCGAACACGAAAAAAATAATATTGTCGTTTAAGACGTTATAAAATGTATAGTATGTAGTAATATAAATATAGTAAAGATAATGAAGAGACCAAAAAAAACACAAGCTTTCAAAGAAAACTTTGACATATTATCATTAATAAATACAAAAATATCTGTCAAATAAATTAAAGTGTCTGTTTGTAATGTTAAAATAAAAGCTTTTTAATTATATTATCGTCGTCTGTAGACCCGAGACGGCGTGCGGTTTTAGTCGGTTCAAGCCCGACGTAACCGCCCCCGCTGGCCGGCGGGGGGTATCTGAAGGGATTTCCGAACGAAAAAAAACGTGCGGAAATCCCTTCGGATACCCTCTTGCCGGCCAGCGGGGGTGGTCATGTCGGGCATGAACCAACTAAAACCGCACGGTGTCGTCCGCAAGTGTCCGTTGCCAGGCAACCCGGGTAAGCCCTCGAAAGGATAACCCCAGGGTTACCGGCGGACTTTGGCCGCCACCGCGGCCTCGCCTGGTGGGGTCGGGTTTTATCCCGCGTCGGTGAGTTGGCAGGCGTGTGTACGACACGCCTCCGCCACGGCCTGCTTCTTTAAGGACTTACTTAACTTGGGCTACTATTATTTTTGAAAAAGAATTCGGGTTCTGCGCATAATTAATAAAACCTATGAAATTGTATTCGCGGGTTGCAGCTAGTCAAGATAGATATTTATGAGAGTTGCACAAGAAAAGAAAGTTACCTACTATAAATAACTTTTTCCTTAACTCAACCCTCAGAATTAGCGCTTATCTCTATCTCAATGCACAACTTTAAAAGTAAATACGGTTCTAGACGAGTAAATATGTCAACCGAATACATCGTCATCTGTCGTTATATTCACATAAAACTGGCATAAACTTAAAATAAACATCGTGTGTCGTGGCTTCAGTTCAGATATAAATGTGCATCTGTGTCATATTGAGTAGTGTTACCATGTTCCTGGATTTCTGGGAACATTTGCAACGGTTACATTTGCCATGTTGTTATAGTTCTATGTTGTTCTTTAAAGTGATATAATTAAAACCTGTGTAGTCTTTAAGTTTCTTCCATCTATACTTTTAGAGATATTAAAAAAGAAAACTTGGATTAAGTTAAATGGGTTATCCTTTCGAGGGCTTACCCGGGGTGCCCGGCAACGGACACTTGGGGAGGACACCGTGCGGTTTTAGTCGAGACACGACATAACCACCCCCGCTGGCCGGCGGGGGGGTATCCCAAGGGATTTTCGCACGTTAAAAAAAAATAAAAAAAAAACATTCAGAACACAATTTTTTTTATTTTTTGGAACTTTTGTATGTTTGTTCGCGATGGAAGCAAAAACTACTAGACGGATTTTGATGCAGATTTTTTTTTAAAAAGGTCTTGGTCACACTTAAAATCTGCCGTATGCAATTGCTTAAGTAGAACCGGAGATATGACCAAGAAATAAGAACCGATCTCCACGTGGGAGGAGCCGGGTATTGGCTAGTAACTTATATTTAAATAAAATTGTAGTCGATTTTGTAGGTTTTACGGACTTCGCTTTTATGCTGCTCATCATTTCAGTGGTGCTTACTGAGCTTAAGAACTGGGACTGAATCTATGGGAATAAAAGGATATATTAATATTATATTCTATTTTCTCGAATTTATTCCATTTTAGAAACTTTACCTAGTTAGATACTTACATCAATATAGGTAAAGAATCGAGAAATAGTTTCCTTTTTACCTACCAGAGTCATGGACATCCTAGTAACCCGCAGGATGAACGACCACAGTCGATAACCAGACATAAATAGTGTCCGATTACGTTTCACCGATTTCCGTGTTTACGTATCCATGAATTATGATGTTTAATATTAGTAAACATTTTGTGAATGCACCTACGATATCTGAACTTCCGCCATTTTCGAGATTAGAATAGAATGAAATTATTAATATTTTAACATCCATTTTTTGCGTTACCAATACTCAGTATTTATGATTCTTTAACGAAAATGGTTAGTGCCTTATGTAAAATTAAGAAATGGTGAACTATTCTTATACAGAATAAGTTACAATATTTATTCCATGTCCTGTGTAGTGTTGACCTAGTGTAGTGCTTCATCTAGTTGAGTATTTTCGTGCGGAAATCCCCTCGGATACCATCCTACCCCCCCCCGCAGGCCAGCAGGGGCGTTTATGTCGGGCTTGAACCGACTAAAACCGCACGCCGTCTGGGGGTCTAGAGACGCCAGCCGGTATGTAAGGTTGCCCATAAAGCATATTCCTCGCAGCCCGACTGACCCTGGGCCATCTCCGGTTTCGAGATGGCCCTTCGGTTTTGGGGACCACGGTGTGCCCGTCATGCCCCGGTTTGAGGGAGGGGCGTTAGCTGTCGAAGTCGAGTATCTATCTCCGATTTGAGGCGAGCTTCAGCTTCCCTCTGAGCTTATTACTTGAACTTTATTATAACAAGTGCATTTCGATCATGTTTCTAAAGTAATTTTGTAAATTTTATCTATACTAAGATTATAAAGAGGACTGATTTGATTGTTTGTTTGTTTGCATTTAGTAAGCTCCGAAGCTACGGGACCGATTACAAAAAATCTTTCACCATTAGAACGCTACGTTGTCCCTGAGTAACATAGTCTGCTTTTTATCCCGATATTCCTACGGACTTATGCGGGTGAAACCGTGCCGCGTTGCTAGTCTTTGATATACAACCAATAACCATGTGTTAACCAATTTGATTATTCCAGGTAATTTACATAGATATGGTTTCGACGCAAGTGCACAAGCTCATGACTATCATCTTACCCGTACGTAATTATTTGAAACTTGAGAAAATGCTGTTTTTTTTAACTGTAAAAGTTGCAAACTTGCAGGTACTGGTTCGGTTTATTGAACGTATTGAACCTATGCAATTGAATTCTTCATCATCATCACAGCGTGAGTCCCGACTGCATCCAAAGCTTGTACTTTGGAGCCCACAGGGTCCGCTCTTCTACACTTTCTCTTGATTTGGCCTACATGGCTTTAAGAAGCGTGATTGCTGTCTGACCCCCCAACCCCGAGAGACAGCCTTTCCCAGAGCCTCATCCGGCAATCAGCAAGTTTTCCGGCTGGCAGGTGAGGTTAGTTTGGGTCCCAAAGATCTTGCTGGGGGCTCATACACCCATGTATGTGAATGAATTACCTAGTACTTAATCAAAAACATTTTACAAAACAAGCTTTTAAAATACATACGCAAACAAAATTTCGTATCTTTGCTGTGGACCGTTGGAGAATTCCTTTATCTGGAGCTAATCCTGAGAGTCGATTCAGATAATGCTCACCATAAAAGGTTTTTTCATCGGAACTAAACCATCAAGTCAAATTTCTTTCCCATCCCCTCCCAAACTCCTTTCCCATCCCCTTTCCTTTACAGGGTCGGCAGCGCGAGTGTGACGCCACTGGTGTTGCACATGTCCATAGGCCGCGGTAACCGCTTCCCATCAGGTGGGCCGTGTGCTTGTCTGCCACCTTAGTGGTATGAAAAAAGAAGAAAAAAAAATGGTTCCATCTAGCTTGCAAGATTTAACCTTAAAAACTAGCATAATACAAATATTGCAAGCTAAATAAAAGCTCACTTGCTTAATATTATAAAATTGTAAATTCGTTGCGTGTGCGTCTGTACATTGGAGACATGTATTTAAAAAAAAACGTGGTTTATGCTAAATCAACGATTACACAAAAATATTTTTTTAAGAAATCTTGACGCAAAAATTTCTGTACGGATTTTGATGCGGATTTTTATTGGAAAGGTTTTGGTCAGACATTAAATATGCCGTCTGTTTGATTGCATTTGGTTGAGAAAAACCGGAGATATGACCAAAAGTCGCCATAACCTACATCTACGCGGGCAGATTGGTAGGCATCAGCTATGGTAAAAAATATTCACCCTAAAATATTAACATTAAGATGGCGGACATAAACGATGTAAGTATTGATAATATGAATGTTTATAATGAACACAAATGTAACAGACAGTTATAAGTCCAAGTGACCATTGTATCATTCCCAATTGAAAGGTCATGCATTTCAACTTGAAATCATTGTTGATGCTTCATCCAATTTAACGGCTCGAAGAATAATAAGTAGTCGTGAACGAAACCGAGATCGGTGGGCCTACCATGACGTGCTACAAGCGATTGTGTTTTCGGCCGCAATTCAGACGAAGAGGGATGGAGCTATATAGGCTTTATAGCCACATCCATAGCTCCATTCCTCTGCTACCGCGGCCCAGAATCCGATAGCGCGTCATGGTAGACCCAGTGGTTACGATTTTGGTCTTACGGTCTCAATCAAGGTGCGTGGGCTTTACAGTAATATTATTTTAGCGTGATTTTCGATTTCATCCAAAGCTTATACCATTTGTACCCCGGAGCCGTGGTACGCTTATGAGTTCAGTGAATGGGTTCGATAGACCTGCCAACTGGTCAACGGACAAGTCTCTGGCGCCCTTTGGCTCCCTTTGGCGTTGAATAGTCAGATTAATGATTTAGTGGATTGCGAAATGCTTATATTCTAGTGTCTCACTAAGTGGTCGAAAGTCCCCATACACCCTGACCAATTCACTAGTGTGGTGTTTGATGTATATGACCCAGTGACCATGGCTCATGGCTGCAGAAAAGCAACCGAAACGTCGGGTTCAGTGTAAATTATAAAATAAAATCAAATAAATCGCGATAGAATCCGTTACAAATAATTTTATTTTAATGTGTGACATTCGCGTAAACTTCCGACAATATCACATAGTAATGTAGAGGAAGTCCACCTAGAGCACCCGTCCGATTAGCACCTAGTCTAGTCCACGAAGAGCACCTATCAATATTTTTGGAACGAGCTCGCAGTGTTACATATTATTAGAAGCTGATTTTGTTTGCTAACTAATTTCTAAACTAAGTTTAGACGACGATAATAGTATTTGAATATATTTACATTAAGATTCGACACACGATGGACATGTTGACTAAGACGTGAGAAACATACATTATGATAATGTAATTTATATAGATATGTTTGTCAACATAATAGACTGACATTGTTATCTATAGAATAATAAAGCTTTATCAGAAGAAATACTAGGAAGTTACATTCAATTTGTATTTGGAGATAGTGATTTAATTCAGTATAGGAGTAACAACGCATACATCGTTACTATGAAAAATCATATATCGTTAGTTTTTACTCGACAAGGAGCGAAGAGCGTACAAGGCCCTACCAACATCCTTGAGGCCAAGGCAACCTCACCTGCAAGTCGGTGCACTTGCTGAACAATGGACGAAGCTTTGGCGCAGGCTGTCCCCTCAGGGTTGGGAGGTCAGACGGCACTCGCTCCCGGAAAAGCCGATATACCTTACAAAAATAGTAAGCGTACCTTTTTTTTTTTTTTATCGTGCGGAAATCCCTTCGGATACCCCCCCGCCGGCCAGCGGGGGCGGTTATGTCGGGCTTGAACCGACTAAAACCGCACGCCGTCTCGGGTCTACACGGGCTCCAAAGTGCAAACTTTGGAAGCACCTAGAAAATCGTTATGAGGATGATGATGAGGCCCCCATTGTTGCATTTTTGGTATCTATACTGGTGACCCTCAGTCCTGAGACTTCGCCTTTACCGTACCATCGGTGTTGAAGTCATTTTGACGTGCCAAACATAAAAAAAGCTGCAAGTGGGAGTCGGACTCGCCCATGAAGGGTTCCGTAGCAGCATAATAATGTTTTTTTTTTATATTTGGGTTGATTGAATGAAAGGTAAATTGCATTGCGGTTTACGATTTGTGACGTAAAAAAAATAACTACTCACTAGATCTCGTTCAAACCAAATTTCAGTGGAAGTTTACATGGTAATGTACACATCATATATTTTTTTAGTTTTATCATTCTCTTATTTTAGAAGTTACAAGGGGGGGGGGACACATTTTACCACTTTGGCAGTGTCTCTCGCGCAAACTATTCAGTTTAGAAAAAAAAAATATTAGAAACCTCAATATCATTTCCTATCCATAGATACACACGTATGGGTTTGATGAAAAAAAATTTTTTTGAGTTTCAGTTCTAAGTATGGGGAACCCCCAAAATTTATTGTTTTTTATTTTATTTTTGTGTGAAAATCTTAATGCGGTTCACAGAATACATCTACTTACCAAGTTTCAACAGCTTAGTTCTTATAGTTTTGGAGAAAAGTGGCTGTGACATACGGACGGACAGACAGACAGACATGACGAATCTATAAGGGTTTCGTTTTTTGCCATTTGGCAACGGAACCCTAAAAAGCACCTATGTTAGATTCTATAACTCGAGTGTGACGGACTTCACGCAGGCCCCATTATATTTCTATGGAATCAGTTTAAAACTAAATTACTTTTTTTGGAATTCGTATAATATTATATTACTTTTTTGTTGGTAATCCAATTTAGCTCCATTCTCTTGTGCTCATCTCCACAAAAATATAAAACAACACATTACTGTACATTAATTTTAATAACTGTAGTTTCTTGTGAATTCCCGTTAGCGCAAATTAGCCCCAACAGCTAGGCATCATGAAATGGTTAAACCTTAATAAATCGGTTCATGCAGATTCGATCCTATGGTACTTACCACCACTTAAATTAAAAATTAAAGTCTATGATCAGTTTAGTGTCCGACGTTCAAATGATTTGAGACCATAGACAAATTGTATTAGCTATGGTCACGCTTCTTTTGTTTTTTACTTACTTATTCACTTTGCGAATTCTTAGAGGTCTCTTATATTGAACATAATAGAAATATATTTAAATATAGATTTGTTTATTGAAATAAAACTAATTTAAACGGATTCTATCGCGATTTATATGGTGTTATTTTATTATTTACACTGATCAAGACGTTTCGGTTGCTTTTCAGCAGCAACGCGGTCACCATCCGAATTGAGCAATTGAAGTTTAGTCTCCTCAATGCCTATTTAGTTCGCAGCACAAAATTGTGCGTAAGTAGACGTTGATGACACTCTACATTAATTTGTCAATTTCGAAAACCAATTATTACTCTTCGTGTTATGTAGATAATAAAATGTAATGATACAAAACTGAACAAAACAGTGGCTATATTTTACTACTTATTGCTTTAGTTATAAACACTAGGTTGTATACAATCTATGTAGATCTTATGCATGGATGCGCTAGCGCTGGGACGGCGCGTTTCGCAAGGTACAGTTACACGAGGTGGGTGAAGACGTGTGGGTATTATAATATTATGGATTTGTTTGTTGTATTTGTTGTGTGTAAACTAGCCGTAAGTGGCCAAGGTCTGTAGTTTTGTAATAAGTATTATCAAAACATAGTTATATAGAGTGGGTTTTGAACTTTTGAAGCGGGAAATTCTTTCGATTGCGATGAGTTACGTGGTAGCGTGCGGTTTTAGTCGGTTCAAGCCCGACATAACCGCCCCCGCTGGCCGGCGATCCGAAGGGATTTCCGCACGAAAAAAAAAAAAAAGTTACGTTAGCACGTGGTTCTATCACGTAATCAATCGCTCATATATCATCATCGTTATCCTCACAGCGACTTCCTAGTTGCATCCTAAGTTTGGAGCCCGGGGTTCGCTTGTTGTTTTTCATTGGTATATCGGCTTTTCCGGGAGAGTTTGCCATCTGACCTCTCAACCCTAAGAGGAAAGACTCTGCCAGAGCCTGGTCCGTTGTTTGGCAGGTGCATCGACTTGCAAGTGAGGTTGGCATGGGCCTCAAGGGTGTTGGTGGGGCCCTGTATACAGGTAATCAATCAGTAAGAATATTTCGGGATAGGATTTCCCAACCCGACTGTCTTCCAGTAACTATGGCTGCTGAAAAGCAACCGAAACTTCGAGAACAGTGTAAGTTACAAAATAAAACATAAAATATTTTAAAGATAAAGAACTTAGCATTATTAGTAATAAATCTTTTCAACGGAGCTCACTTCGAACATAGTATAATTAGTCCAGTCAAAATAGACAAAAATAAGTCATAACTTGAGAATAATTCGCATAGAGCTGAAAATTGGCAGATACGTTAAATACATCATTATAAATAAAATGTCAAAAATCCCCATCGATACTACTTCTGCAAAATTTTTATTCAAGGTCAAACGTACAAAATTAAGGTTTTTTTCATTTTTCTCGAAAACGGTAAGTTTTATCGTGAAAATAGGTTAGACAAAGTTGTAGATTATACAATTCTCTATAAAAATGGTCTAGTCACCTTTTTTTCTTACGACTCACCATTCGTGAGATATCGCGGTTTTAATAATTAGAAAATTCATATTGTACATACCTACGAGTAATATGCACGAGTAGTAAGCAGCCTGTACACGTCATCGGACGTTCAATATAAATGAAAATAAGAAACTATTGGTTTGTGTTACTTACACAATAAAACTTGTATAAATTGAATGAGTATTTTAAAATAAAGTAAAGAAGCGGGGGGTTGGGGATGAATTTTGGAAGCGTGATAAAAGCTCGCGCTCGCACTCGGAGGGACCCCAGTTACATTTTGATTTCAGACGAGGCGGACGTATCAGTTGCTCTGACATAATTATTCTTGCTGTGTGACGCTACCATAATTAAGTGATGTTTTAACATAGTTGTGCAGCGAATCTGTGTCAATTATAACGAAGTTTTGCATTTATTTCCTAATTTGACCTAAAACCTATCTTACGGCTTATCCAAGCTCCCAGAGTCGCGGTTACTAAATACTGTTGGTGTGACAAAGCCGGAATTAATTATTAGCCCGAATTGAGACTGATTTCGGGAGTGACTCGAACACCTAAATTTCCTTAACCACTCGTGCGATCTTGACCAAATTTACCACGGTTATAGTGTGGACACTGAGGAGTGTTTTGATGGTTCATGTCTGAGCTACCATTGAGGAATAATCACCGAAAAAGTTTCACGGGCGCGCGACCTTAGCTAAGCGCGCGACCGTAGTAAGATGTTTTATTTTCATGTAAGAGTCCTGCTCGCTCGGCTCAATTTATTTCAGTCGTACCCTGCACTGAATTCCTAGTAACCTTTACCTCTACCTATACTTACCTCATATGTAGGTGGTGCGGAAATTTATGCATATTATGTAAAAAATGAATTTTCTAATTATTAAAACCGCGATATTTCACGAATGGTGAGTCGTAAGAGAAAAAGTGTCTGGACCATTTTTGTAGAGAATTGTATGATCTACAACTTTGTCTGACCTATTTTCACGATAACACTTACCGTTTTCGAGAAAAATTTAAAAACTTTAATTTTGTACGTTTGACCTTGAATGTTTTTTTGCTGAAGGAGGATCGAAGGGGATTTTTGACATTTTATTTATAATGATGTATTTAACGTCTCTGCTAATTTTCAGCTCTATGTGATTAGATTAGTGATTAATTAGTCAAATGTCTATTTTGACTGGACTAAATAGCAGTGGTTATAGATAGCTATTCCTATTATGTTTCTAAAAGTCATAGATTCAGCTTATGATCACACATATAAACAATACAATACATCTATTAGGTAATGCACTGATATGATCTTTACAACCTATCCCACGCCTTCGTAAAATCAAAACCTCAAATCATAAGACGGTCAGCGTCAAAAGTTGCTGCACACAGAGATTTAAGATACGATCTTTACGTTAAAATATTAAAATACACAAACACCTACGTTTGTAAAACTGAGAAAACAAGGTTTTCATGTTATGGTTATTTATTTATTTATAGCACTAGTTGTTGCCTGCGGCTCCACCCTCTTGGATTTCTGATCCTGTTCCCACAACCCATAGGAACCTATTCCATGGATAAAAAGGATAGGATAAGATAGACTATGTGTTATTTCGATCTATAACTTATCCCATACCTTTTTTTTTTTTTTTTATCGTGCGGAAATTCTTCGAAAACCGGCCAGCGGGGGCGGTTATGTCGGGCTTGCACCGACTAAAACCGCACGCCGTCTCGGGTCTTCAGACGCCGGGTTGTAAGGTTACCCATAGAGCACATCCCTCGCACCCCGGCTGACCCTGGGCCATCTCACCACTAACAGCATCGCTCATCCTGTCTCCTCTGAAAGCAGAGGAGTACGGAGAGCGATGTGTTCCCGCCACGTTGGGTATTGGCCAACGATCAATGCCAACCCTATGAAGGGGTGAAGGGGAAGCCATTGACCGCCGCCCAGGGTGTACCGGCCGCTCCGATTCCGTTCCCCCCGGACTGCAGCGGGATCGGAATCGGAGCGACACTCGAGGAGGTTACCCAACACACACCCCAACTTATCCCATACCTACGATTCTTAATTGCATCCATTGAAATAACGTCAATCTAAAAAGGGCACTATGAAAAACAAGCAAGAACCATTACTGTAAAACTATTTAACGACCAGTAGTATCTAAAATACTAGATACTAGTAGTATCTGTTAAACATTCGTAGGTAATATCTACTTTATGTATGTTTATTGAATTAAGTAACAATTATGAGCCTTCCTCAAATTAAAAGTCATTACTAGATATGTTTGTTTGTGCTCGTTGTGTTAACAACTGAATTGAACTGACAACTGACTATCAAACTTGTTACATGAGCTATTTTGAACTAATAAATAAACCTCATTCGAAGTGGTAACGTGCATTCGTTCGGACGACAGCGTCGAGTGACGCGGTGCGGTATCGCGTGCGGCGTGTCACCGGTGCTACAAAGTTTGAAAAAAAAAACAACCGTTGTTTTTATAATACAATTTCATGTGCATGCTTAAATATAACTGTAGTTTAAAAAAAAATAGTGTTTAGAATTCTGTAAATGTTACTATTCTTGACGGAAACTCCTATCGTTGTGTGTAGATAATGTTAATATAATAATGAGTGAACTTCCTAGTGAATATATTTGTGAGTACTAAGAGAACTGGATTCAAGCATTTTTATAAAATGTAAGTCATAGCTTGCTTAACCAATACTTCTGGTATTCAATTATGAAGAATGATAGATACTATTTAAGTAGTTTACATAACTTAAACATTTTATTCATAACTCGAATTTTAGCCTGATTGTTGAGTATCTTTAGTTTTTTATTTTAGTGTTTTAATTTTTTGTACAAACCCTATTACTACTGCTACATTACTTATACAGTCTATGCTACGCATTGGAATATTAACCTACCAGTGAAAGTCCCGTCAAAATCAGTCCAGCCATTCCAGAGATTACCTAATTCAAACAGACAGAAAGTCAGGCAGACAGACAGACAGACGAAAGTAAACAAAAAGTTGTTTTTTTGTTGTTGTAAGTACCGTGTATATATTTATATGCATTCATTGAAGAACTGTTATGTTAACGTACAAACAGACACTTCAATTTAATTTATTTTTATAGACAGGATTGTAGCACACAAGCAATAGCCGCGAGGCCCTTCCTATTGAATTTATATTCTGTGGTCCGTGGTATCAGAAGTTGAACCTTCATTGAAATAAAACTATTTTTAATATTAGCAGCCATGGTCACGGGGAGACTCCCCGTGACCATGGCTGCTGAATATCCACCGTATAAAATAACATCAAATAAACCGCGATAGAATCCGTTAAAAATAGTTTTATTTCAATGTTGAACCTTCATGCTGGGAAACGCGTGATTCTACCACCTGTGACATAATTATGTATAAGAAACACATAACATAACTTCACGCCTGTATCCCCGAAGGGGTAGGCAGAGGTGTATTACACACCCACGATTCGCCAGTTTTGTTTAGGTCCCAATGTAATAGGTGGCGAGCCTATTGCCATCTACCGGGCACATTACTAAGCGAGCGATAATTAACATTTTAACAATACACACATAACTATGAAAAGTCAGATGTGTGTGCCCGGGGCGACTGGGGATCGAACTCGAGACCTCGTCTCGGTAGTCCGTTACGTACGCCACTGGGGTATCTATAAGAATGCTATGTATAAGGAAATAGTAATAATACCATATAGATTTATATGGGGAAAAGAGAATATCCAGCACGGAACTTGAACTCGTGAACAGGGGGAAACTCTGACCAACTGTGCTACATGGACACGTCCAGGACAACATCTTGGACAAGTCCCGTCCTGAATGTTTTCTTTTTCCGATATAAATCTATAGGAAAGGTTAGCATACTAATTGCTTCAAAAATTTCCTTGGAGTGATCATGTCTATCTAGTAAAAATGCCATTGATTTTCATTTACCTACCACTATAATAAATACTCTAGGACAAATTACATAACGCCATCTAGACCCAAACTAGACAGTGCTTGTCATATGGGTTCGAGAATGCAGATAAACATACTTAGATACTGTTTTTTGTAAATAAATACATATTATACATAGAAACAATGCAAATTTACATATTTGCACTGAGCGGGAATCGAACCCGCGACCTCTAACTTAGCAGTCGAACAAGCTACCGCTACACCACAGAGGTTGTCACTATTATATGCTATAAATATATACTCGGACACTTGGGGAGGACACCGTGCGGTTTTAGTCGATACACGACATAACCAGCCCCGCTGGCCGGCGAGGGGGTATCCGAAGGTACTTCCGCATGTAAAAAAAAAATTGCGATACCTTGGAATTGGATGGGTAAATATTTGTTACTAAATAACAGAAGAACAACAAAATGAATCTGGATGAAATTTGGCACAGAAGTACATTATATAGTCTGGAATAACACATAGGCTACTTTTTATCCCGGAAAACGGTTTCTGTGGGTTTCAGAAACGGAATCACTATTTCACGCGGGTTGAATCGCGGGCAATAGTTAGTAAGATATGTTGTAATATGTGTGTGTAATATAAATGTATGTATGTAAAGTAACCGAAACGTCGCGTCAGGATCAATGTAAAATATAAAATAACATCAAATAAATTGCGATAGAATCCGTTAAAAATAGTTTTATTTCAAGTTATGTTTCTTCAAAGCATATAGGTACAACATCAGATAATCATCATAACTCAATGCAACTTTACTGCGTACGAATTAAAATGGCGCTCCACTCTATTTGCTAAATAGGTAACATTAACAAGTGCGATGCTCTCAATTTGCTATATTATTACAGTGTAAACAGTGACCATTATATGGTAGGGCTCCTGAATCAGCGGGTGTAAATATACATAAACAACACTCACAACAACAAACACTCGATTGCAGCGCCACCTGCCGGGCCACAGCATCCAATCTTCCATTTTAGTACTGCATGGTCTAACTAGGCTATCTTTTTCATATCGTCAGTTTATCTGCCTTTTTTTTTTTTTTTTTTTTTTTTTCGTGCGGAAATCCCTTCGGATACCCCCCCGCGTGCCAGCGGGGGCGGTTATGTCGGGCTTGAACCGACTAAAACCGCACGCCGTCTCGGGTCTACAGACGCCGGGGTGTAAGGTTGCCCATAGAGCATATCCCTCGCACCCCGACTGACCCTGGGCCATCTCCGGTTTCGAGATGGCCCCCTCGGGTTTGGGAACCACGGTGTCCCCGTCTTGCCCCGGTTTGGGGGAGGGGCGCTAGTCGCCCCACCGTCCCGGCCTGCTTCTGCTGGGGTGACAGGTGGCCTCACCCGCCACCCCCAGGCCTGCGCTCATGGAGGACGGAGGTCGTTAAGCGACCTCCGGCGCCTGAGTTGCCTGCGACGCGCGGCGAGCAAGTTAGGGGTTCTCTAGAAATCGTTCGCGGCTATCGGGCGCGGGCGTTCAGCAGATGTGACGTAACCCATTGTCAGTGGAGTGAGTGTTTACTGGAGTTCGATTCGCAATTGGCAGGTTTTTATTATTAGATAACTGCAATGTTGAACTTCATACAAATCAAATAAAACATTTTTTAACGGATAGCAATTTATTTTGTTTGTATAAGTATATTGAGGTTAAAATTAATTTTATTTTAATGTATAATATTCATGTAAACTGCCGACAATTCATACAATTACTTCTATTTCTAAATATAACTTTTTGATTTAAGGTAATTACTAATTAGTAAAAAGAGGCCAATTGTCTGTTAAGTGTGTACAATGAATAAAAATGTATACCTAATGATATAATGGCGGTCACATAATTATTTTTGGAATTTATAATTTTGATTTTTAATTTATACTCTAATTCGCTCCAATTATTTATATTTAGACTAAATATTAGTGTTACACAGTATAATATAAAGATGATTCAGTAACTAGATAATTATTAACTGAGTAGGTATACGTATTCTGAATAACAATAAAATTTCAAAACTGACATAATTTCAGGCAGAATTTACAGAATTGTATACTTTCGAATAGAAATAAGTACTTAGTGGAAAAAGAAACTGATAATTACCAGTACATACACTACCAATAAACAATCGCTTTAACTTTTTGGTTTCCTAAGGGGTTATTAACTGAAAAATATAAAGGATTCTACTAATTATCGTTCGCCAATATGCTTTTGAAAAAAGATCGAATGCAATCCTCGGTTAACATTATTTTTACTACTTTTCACTTTTTGTACGAATCGCGCAATTCAATCGAAATCAATTAGCCTAGTGCAGTTCACTGCTGGACACAACTACTCATTTTCGCTACAGCACTTGGTTCCTTGGTCATCTACCTAATTCATCCCAGCTTCCTTCTTCAGTTCATTTCTTAAAAAAAAGCAGCCATGTGCGAGTCGGACTCGCCCATGAAGGGTTCCGTAGCAGCAAGTAACATAATATATATTTTTTTAAATTTTTATATTTGAGTTTATTGAATGAAAGGTAAATTGCGGTTTACGATTTATGACAAAAAAAAACTACTTATTAGATCTCGTTCAAACCAATTTTCGGTGGAAGTTTACATGGTAATGTACAGCATATATTTTTTTAGTTTTATCTTTCTCTTATTTTAGAAGTTATAGGGGGGGGGGGGGGGGGGACATATTTAACCACTTTGGAAGTGTCTCTCGCGCAAACTATTCAGTTTAGCAAAAATGATATTAGAAACCTCAATATCATTTTTAAAGACCTATCAATAGAATCCATAGATTTGATGGGTTTGATAAAAAATATATTTTTGACTATTTTTGACTTTTAGTTCTAAGTAGTAACCCTAAGGGTAACCCCCAAAATTTAGCTGTTTTTTTTTCTATTTTTGTATGCAAATCTTAATGCGGTTCACAGAATACATCTACTTACCAAGTTTCAACAGCATTTTTTATAGTTTTGTATAGTTTGTATAGTATGCATAGTATGGAAAAAAGTGGCTGTGACATACGGACGGACGGACAGACAGACAGACATACATGACGAATCTAAAAGGGTTCCCTTTTTTGCCACTTGGCAATGGAACCCTAAAAACGCACGTCGTTGGTAGCTACATAATAATTATGATTTGCAAGACACACTCTCACTTACATTTTTTATAACTGTGAGTCATTAGTTCACTTTTAACCTAAGGGTCATTAGGCGATGACCCGGAATGTGCTCAACAGATTTACAATGCCGCAGTCCGTGTTCGTAAACAATGTTTCACTGAACCTTAATCCTTTAACGCCTTGTTAGATGTTTTTCAATCAAGGAATCCGCCAGTAGATTCAGTAGTTCCTAGTTCCAATTTTAGCCCAGGGTCAGTCGGGGTGCGAGGGATATGCTCTATGTGCATCCTTACACCCCGGCGTCTTAAGATCCGAGACGGCGTGCAGTTTTAGTCGGTTCAAGCCCGACATAACCACCCCCGTTGGCCGGCGGGGGGTATCCGAAGGGATATCCGCACGAAAAAAAAAAAACAAAAAGGTCTACCATACATTTGCGGTTTGCAATCTCCATTTTGAAACTCATTAGCTCCATTGTCGAAATTATGTCTATAAGTTATGAGCTTGCCCTCATAATCCTCCGTAATAATGTCATTCAAAGATACTAGTAGTGAGCCAGGGACTAATGTTGATAGAGCCATGAGATTATCATCAGAAATGTGCCGGCTCGATTAAGTACGTCCCAACCTTTCGTTTAATATCGACTATTCGTAATAGTATTGGGTGCATGGTGGCTCCACCAAGATCTTCAGGGCCTGAGCGAACCTCACCTGTTAACCGATATACCTACTAATTAACGAACGAGGCTTTGGTGCAAGATTACCTTTCAAGTTTACGGGTTAGACCGAGACGGCAGTCGCACCTAGTAAAGTCAAGATAAGCCAAGTCAAGGGAAAGAGCAGAAGAACGAACCCCAGGCTCCAAAGTAGTAGCTTTGGACGTAACTGGAACAACGTAGTGATGATCATGATATACGTACGTAGACCACGTTGTAGTAGCATGCTGAATTTTCATAAAGATTGTTAGAGGCACTTTACCTCTTCCTATTTTCCCTGTCCATACGCTCACGAGTGACATCTCTGGTGTGGCAAGCAGTAAAACGTTTGCTATTTAGTGGATATAAAAAATCTACCCAAGGCTCCGAAAAGAGGCATCATCTAGGTTAGCAGGGTATCTAATTAATATCCTTGCTTTGAAATCAGATCCTTTATCTGCAATTTCACCTAATTATGCTATCTAATATAGTAATATAGATAGATAAGATATCTTTGCACATAAATGTTAGTGCGTTATTTCTTCTTCAGTACACTCAAGTCTGTATAACGCTGAAAGGGGTATACAGATTTCTCAGTCTCGGTGGGACTCGACATCCAATTTGTATCATTACCATCCGAGCTCCAATTCCGATTGCATCCAAACCCTGCTCTTTGGAGCTTGGGGTCCGATCTACTACTGTACGGAAAAGAGTGCTGTTTGAACCCCCAACCCCGAGAGAAAAGTCTGCGCCAGAGTTACGTCCGTCAATCAGTAGGTGTACTGCCTTGCAGGTGGAGCTTGGACCTCTAAGATCTTGGTGGGGCTCCATACACTCAAAATCCAAATCCAAAATCGAATTCATACACCCCAGAAGAACACTATTAAACGCGGGTATAAAGGCCTTGATTTCTAATCTTTCTGTCGATCTATACCGTCCATGTTTTATCTGGATACCGATTCAATATGGTGAACAATGTACCTTAGTCGTTGCTGTAACCTGATAGGTATAGCAAAGACGACATATTTATCACTGTTGAACATGCGATTCGCTCGTCGGCTATTTATTATTCCACTATCGTTAGACTAAACATTATACCTAGAATTGCTTACCTACTTACCAAGTAACCTTAGCGCACTTATTTGCTTATTTTTGTGTGCTACTAGTGATTAGGTTCTCAAAGCAAAAGACGAAGGGATTCTGCATAATTTAGGACAGCTATACGCCTAACTCTGAAAATACAGACTTCACACGATATTGTCAGAAGTTTATGCGAATATTACATGTTGAAATAAAACTTATTTTAACGAATTCATCGCGATTTCCTTGGTGGTATCTTTTTTACTTGTTAAATAGTGAAAATCGGAACTACAGTTGTCACTGTCTTTCATTCAATTACACTACAGATCAGTGTTCTCAGATAGACGGTAGCGCCATCCTTCAGTTCACAGAGTAGCTTGTACGACAATAATACATATACCTTTTGTTTACGAACCCTCAATTGAAATCGCTTCATAAAACCATGACGGAGTTGCCACAGTTTGAGCGTTCGCAGAAGAAGGTTTTCTATGCTTATTTCAAAGCCCAAAACAGTCATTTTTATTAATTTATGCAAATACGTTAGTAACATTAGACTTTATATGAACCGTTATCATTGTAACTCTGTTTTTATTTTTATTAGAATTTCTTCGAAGCGTGAACAACGTTTGGAATATTATTCTTCTAATATTTTTACAGTTTTAGCAATAACTTGTAGTTGCCAGCGACTTCGTACGCATTATGTTCGGAAAAGATCACTGTATGTTTATTTCTGCAGTCTCGATACTAACACGTAAGTATTAAGTTATTTTATTTAACGGGGATATGGTGCAATCGTTTTACAATGACAATTCGTTCGAAGTAGATAGAGAAATATGTAACATCGAAATCAATTCTGCCTGATTCCTTAATATAACAGCGTGATGATATTCATTATGAAATTTTTATGCGTCCCTAATCAACTATCTTTTATACGTGGGTAACTCTGTGGAGTTTCGAAATTTTACTTTTTACTGCTCAATACCTTTCAGGTGATGAGTTATGGTCCAGATTTTGATCAAAAGTCAAAGTCAAAGTCAAAAACCATTTATTCTGTATAGAATACGGCAATTAATACGGCACTTACAAAACATCATAAAAAAAATTTCATCTAATGTTTGGCAAATAGACCACCGGTTCGATACGCGGTCCTGAGAAGACTCCGGCAAGAAACTCAGCGGGCTGTTCTTTTTTTTGGTCTATTTACAAACATATTTACTTAACCTAAGTACAATATTTCATTGGAGTAGCATAGAGAGAGAGCAAACAGTTCATATCCAAGCTTGTTTGTCGTCTAAATAGTCTTGAATTTTATAGTAGCCTTTTTGGCAGAGTTTACTTTTAATTTGGCTTTTAAATTTATGAAGAGGTAGATTCTTCATTTCACTAGGAAGCTTGTTGTAGAAGAGTATACAGTTACCCTGAAAGGAATTACTAATCTTGTGGAGTCGACTATTACAAACCACAAGATTGTTTTTATGTCTAGTATTTACGTTATGTATATCACAAAGCCTTAAAAAATTGGGAATGTTTCTTCTAACATACAAAAGATTTTCAAAAATATATATTGGATCATGTCTAAGCTTTGCTGAACTACAAAATTTCGTAAAGATCTACCTAGTAATAATAAAGTTGTCGTCATTAATAGTTTAGACCGATTTTGCTCTACTGCTCCTATCATACCTATAATAGCGTGATGATATATAGCATAGTTTATGACCATGCCCTAGAAGAATGTTCAGGCAAAATTTCAGCCAAATCTGTTCAGCGGTTTTCAAGTGGTGCTCGGACATCGATAGTAAAAAGCAGACAAACAGACCAACAGACAAACCGACAAACAGACAAAAATTCTAATAATCACATTTTCGGCATCGGTATCGCTCCTAGAATACACATCAATTATTTTCTTGGAAAAATGTATATTTGAAGTAGCAAATCACTTCCTAGTACGAATACATTAAGTATTAAGTATTTGTAAATAAATTTAGGTACGTACGTGCTCTGAGTGACAGGGATACGATTTGTCATTTTGTTTGTAAGTTCACAAGATTTTTTAAATTCATAAACCCGTAGCGCCTGCTCTACATCAATTTTCCGAAAAACTGATTCAAGTCTATCTTCGGCAGGATGGTGAGGATAATATTTCTGTAGGATGTGTATTTCCGAGCATTAAGTAACGGGAAGTTTAGCCTCCTAGTTAAGGTTTAAAGAATTATTTTCATTTTTGTTCGTACGAAAACCTCCAAATACGGTGGGAATACCATGCCAAGGTGGAACCCCTTGTCCCACAGTCCATAGTCTAAAATCCAATTAGGTTACACCTTGGAAAGAAATCCCTTGGAACCCCGGCTCAAGAATCAATCATAAAACATTTGTATTACCATAACATATTATAGTTAGCTATTTTTAGAACTAACTCATCCTCAGTTGTACAATATATTGAAGTCAGTCAGATTTCGAAACTGTGTTAGGGCCACTCGTGACAGATGTATCGAAATTCTTATTAGCAGACTTGATAGTTCAAGGATAACTTAAAAACGTGTTATCTAGGTACATAAACAATCTACGTTTCTATAATGTGGGGTAAGGCACAGATAGGCTGGATAATATGTATGTATTTACAAAAAAAAAGTATATAAGTATGTTTATCCGCATTCTGGAACCCATGCATAACACAATCTAGTTAAACTATGCTTACTTTTGGTCTAGAAAACGCAGTGTAGAATATCGTAGAATATTTATGTAGGAAGGAAAACCTGGATGAATTGTCTGGCAGTTCAAAAGCACCTTTACCATGACCACATTTATATACTTATCATCATCATCCGTAGAACAACCTCGGTTTTAAAGCTTACACTTTGCAGACCGGGACCCGCTCTCTTTCTCCTTTCCTTACGAATTGGTACTGCCGTCTGAACTCCCAACCCCGAGTAGAAAGCCTGCGCCAGAGCCTCTTCCATCAATCACCAGGTGTAACGGCGCGCAGGTCTCTTATTTCTTCCTTCTATTAAAAAAGTGAGAGACATTGTGTCATCATCATCCACATGGCGATTGCCTAGTTGCGTCAAAACTTAGTACTTTGGAACCCAGGGGCCGCTTATTGTTTTTGATAAGTATACCTCGGCTTATCTGGCAGCGTCAGCCGTCTGTCCTCCCAACCCCGAGAGGTAAGCCTGCGCCAAAGCCTCATCCGTTGTTTAGCAGGTGCACCTACTAGCAGGTGAGGTTGGCTTGGGCCTCGAAGGTGTTGGTAGGGCCCCGCACACCCGGATATATCATGTACGACAAATGGGGACATGCAATTTAGCACACCAATTTGAATAGCACCAATTGAAATTGTTCCAAAATTATTTTATTATATTTATTTTATTTTATTTTACAATTTTAGGGAAACTTACAGCTAAAAAAGGTTCAATATTATATAATTAATATGATGAAGGCCAATTATCAGTTTCCACAACTGTATGGGATAATTGTGGTAATATTCAAAATTGGCCTGCTAAATGACATGCCCTGACACTTTAACCGGACATTGAGATTGCCTGTGTCCTGAAGACGGTCAAGGTTTCTTTTAACACACGTCTTCGCTCACGTCAGCGAAAAAACATATTCACTTGCAGTTGACTTCAAATCGCAGATGCAGCAGGTTAACTACATTACGTTAGATCAGCGTAGTTTGCGGTGACACCCGATGCGACGCTGCACTTGCGCAACGGTGGCGTGATGCGACGCGACGTCATCATCTGCTAGTTAAGCACGTACTTGTAACTGTATCTAGAACACAAAATGCTTGGTCCACTTTTGCATTATTTGCCAAATGGAATAATTAATTAATTGATTCCGGTACAGATCCCATAATTTATTTTTGTGTTTTACAATTACTAGTGTTCAATTCCGGGCCAGGAGGTATATTGCGCAGTGGAAGTTGGTCCTCCTGGCTACAATGGGGAAGTGAGCAGTCTGCGGTTCACAGAGCAAATTATTGTTGAGAAATAGGTTTCACTTACCATTTACTTAGAAGGCGCCCGAAACACAACGCTTTTTCGTGTCTGTGTCTGTATTCAAGTGTATATGAAGTGTAGGGGTGTATGATGGTTTGTGTGGACAGATCAGCACAGCGCGTGGTACAAGTGGAGCCCTTCTCATCAAATATATAATTCGGTCGAACAACTCCCAACTGATTACGTTAATAATTCCAAAATATAACCAATCCAACGCTAGCCAAATATGATTTTCACGGATTATACTTTATTCGAACAAAAAACTTATTTTAACCAAAACCTTTTCTCAGGAGTTTTGGCGCCAACGCGGGAAAAGACATATCGAGGCAGCGTTTCATTTTCTAAAATTTGTGTAATTTCGGGTATTTATGTGTAAAAATGGTGGATTTTTAGATATAAAGTCTTCGACAACGTGCACAAGTGTAGGAAAGTGGCATAGTTGCCGTGAATTGTGATTTTCCGTGTTGTTTCCAAAACTCCACAGAAGCCTCTAGTAGTCTCCACTACTTTACTAGGACAGGACTTTGACTTGACTGATAACTATGAAGGACTTTACTTGACTTGATTGTGACTAAATTACGAAAACGCTGCATAATATTCAATTCATAATATATGCAAATTACTTGTTTGTGGCCAAATGCGATGCAAGAAGCCAGAAAAAAAAAAAAAAAAAAAAAAAAAAAAAAAAAAAAACCTTTTCTCAAGACAATTCGTTCAACAAATTGACAACCAAGTGACAGTCGTAGATCTGTCAACGCAAATTTTTTTTTTTTTTTTTTACTTCGTTTAGGAACGCATCAACTAGTAAAAACCCTTAACATGCCTTTCAGAAATTACATACATACATACAATCACGGCGTTCTTCCTTCGGGGTAGGTAAGCAGACACAATAGCCTGCAAGTTCTCTTCTTTCTCGCCAATCCCGGTTGGGTTGGCGCTCGAAACGCATTAGAAAGCCAGCACTTTGGAGTCTGTGGACCGCTCTCCTACACACTTCCGTGATTGGGTTAATTTTGCCTTTTACAAGAGCGACCCTGTACTGTCTGCTTCCCCAGTCCCGACGGAATACATTCATGTAAAGGCTATACCTTATTAAAGTTTGCCTTTTAATGGCGCCAAGATCACAATCAGTGCAACCAATGAATTATATCTACGATTGCCTGCCTGCATAAATTGCCTGAGGGTTACAAGTGGAGCTGCCCTAGCAGAAGTAGGCCCTCCCGTTTTCTGGGGGCATAACGGAAAAAAAATGTGCAGGCAATGAGATATCCTCATCTTTGTGTAGGCGTTCACGTTTGAATCGATGTTTTTGATAATATATCTTCTTTGTGGATTCTTTAGGACCCAATAAATGATTTGTTTTGAACGCTTAGTCTGCTTATTACTCAGGTCGATCATCCATTAGATTTTTTACAACCATGTCGGTACAAATCTTCTATTTTCATATACGTCTAAAATTAATACTTAATGAATCTAATCTAAAATCTTTGTTTGCCAATATCTAAAATAATAATGGCTAGTCCGTTAAAGATCTTGAAATTTGAGATCTTTAACGGACTAGCCAGTTTATTCCGACCATTTAAAAACATTTTATGCCCACGGCTTCACACGATTATAATTTAAAAACATTTTATGCCCACGGCTTCACACGATTAGGCATAATTATGGATTCTATTATCAGAGTGAGTTCCAAAATAAGACCAGCGGACCTGACAGACTGTCCGTTAAAAACAAAAATATACCTATCTAAAATGCGATTGCAGCGCGCTCTACCTGGTTCAATTGTGAGTTTATGCCATCCAGGGACCTATTCAAAAACACGAAATTTTATCAACATTGGTTCAGCTGTATTTAACAGGAATGCTAAGAAGTACTAGGCAACAGGCGTAAGGGACAATTAATGCGATGCGATTGCGAAGCAAAATGCGGCTCCGCTGTATATTATATCTTCGCACTTGTTACTTCATTCGTGTTCAAAAATGATCAACGAATCCCATCTATTCTCTGCTAGATTTCCAATCTGTCAAAACTACCTTCGCTTTACCTAGAATTCTCGAAAACTCTAAAATTACGTACTCCATTAATCACCATTTCTAAATATAAGCTAATATAATACCCCACAATTACAGAAACAAATTGTAGTTTATTATTGCACATCTATAAACTATCTTCGTAAAATAAACACAACACCTACTTATATAGATGAATATAATAAACATTCTGTACGCATATTACCGGTAATCAAATCAAAACTATGAAGTTTTGATTCAGACTTTTAACGATTCAATAGCGTGTATAAAAACATCATGGAAAAAATTATCATGAGCCCAAATGAACACAGTCAAGTTTTTCTAATTGCTTTTAAACGGCATTCAAGGCCAAACCTTTTACAACTAAATTAAAAAAGTGATTACCAGTGCCCTTATGGCGTGTAATCTCCCTAAACAATGGCTTGGGTACTGGGTTATCAGTCATTAGCCTATAGTTTATTTTTCAACCATAGGCAGGTATACGATAACGACCCGACAACTTGGGTGTATGGGGCTCCGTTAAAATTTACGGAGCCAAGCCGTCACCTGCAAGCCGGTACAGCTGCTGATTGGCGGAAGAAGCTTCTGGGTTGGGACGTCAGAGGGCAGTCGTTTCCATGAAATAAGCCAAAACAATAGGAGTAAGAGGAGTTCACGGACTGAGCTCCAGAGTGAAAGTCTCGAATGCAGCCGAACGCTAAGATGATACTCGGAACGCCAATACATGTTATTGCATATAAATAGCTAATAACGGGCACATTGCGCGGCAGATCCGTCGTTCCGACTGATTTATATACAATAACATGTATTGTATTGGCGTTCCGATTCAGAGGATCCGCGACGGAAGATCCATCAAGTGTGGCGTAGACCAGGGCCCGCCGGAAACTGGTTATAAATGATGTTTTTCATTAATTAATGACAATAACATTTTAATAAATTATTAAAATACTTCGTAAGAGTATTTTCCCGTAACCGCAGAGAAGCCGCGCCCGTCTAGCTGGCCTATGGCAGTACAATTGAAATTACCTACCTAATACATTCGAATTCGTCCACTGAAACAAAGTCGACGAGTCGTTTATCGTAAAAACGTTCATTGTTAGAAGTTTCTCATAAACGCATGTAATTTAAAGCGATCAAGTAAAAACTAGATAAGTGGATACTTTCCATTTCCCTGCGATGACTTTCTACAGTCGTATTATAACAAGATACACTGTACACTGTGTTAAAAGGTTTAATCGTGTTTCCTTCAGAACTTAATTTAACACAACACGTTTTATTAATTACAGTAAAAACGGGGTGAATAGAAACAATGATCATTCGAAATTTTTAAGTAGGTATTTAATTTATATGTAGGAAAAAAATGGTACCTATTTGATAATTAATTTATCTATATCATTTATCAAATTGTAAATTAGTTGTGATATTAAAAATAAATATGGGTTATGTTCAATGAACAATTCTGCCTATAATTTTTTTTTGGAATTCTTATCTGTTTATCTGTTTGTTTCGATGGACGCAAAGCTACTGAATGAATTTTGATGCGTTTTTTTTTTAGAAAGGTCTTGGTCAGACTTTATTTATTTATATACACAAACATTTATGATAATAAATAAATAACATTGTTTTATAGGTTACATTGGTAAAATATTATTAGGTATGTGCTACACCAATTATACATATACCTGTGCATATCTATAATTGACTGATTGTCATACAAAAATAATAATTGAGAGTACATAACAAAAATAATTATAAAAAATGACAAAATAGTGTCAACATAGTTTTAAACAATTTAAAAAATATATATTAATATTATTTAAATATAATTAGTCAAGTATTGCATGTCAAGTTTTAAATAACTACTGTAACTGTATTCTGTTTTGACTGTTGAGTCAACTTAGCCTTGAAGCGCCTGGGATGTTCGTGGAAAATGTCGAGGTCTAGGTGTCTCCAGCTACCATTATATGTGGCAGTTAACCTGGCCAAAGGAGCCTATGCACCCAAGTTGGTCTTATGACGCGGTACATGGAAAAACGGAAAGTTGTTCCTAAATCTGCTATTAGGTCTCGGAACACATACTTTCGTACGCATCAAAAGTTCCAGTTCATGTGATGAGCCCCTAACTAAATTCTGCAGAAACAATAAGTCTATAGCGCTTCTTCTATCCTTGAGAGATTGTAATTCATAATACACCAACCGTTCGTGGTGGGACATCCAGGATGAAGTCCAGGAGTGACAAATGCTAGATTTCTGGTAAAAGCTTCTGTACTTTTGATTTCAATTGATTCAGTAGGACCGGATATATGACCAAAAAACAATAACCGACCTCCGCGCGGGCGGAGCCGCGGGCATCGGCTAGTATGTTATATTATAACACTCAAATAATCCATAGTTTGACTTCCACTTTGACCCATTTTACCGCTACCGAATGTACAGTCGCTCTCAGAAGTCTAACAATCTTTACATTGAAATAATTCAATAAATAGAAATTTGATGTGGGATTTCCGCACGAAAAAAAAGAAAAAAAGGTATTTTTTCTTTAATCTTCAAAGGGCGATTTATGGGTTTACAATTTTTGTTTATTACTTTATGTAAAGTTTTAGTGCTAAGGTTTGGTAATGTAGGAATTTAATTTAATCTTTTAATTTTACTACTCGAACACTTTCAGACGTGAAAGTTGGTACTTGGTAGGTACCAAATTTATAATAATTTCTTAACTATAATGTCGTTCTTACTATGGGATATGGTATGACTTCCCAACATCGACAGGTAACCATGGTTGTGCTTTCCTCAACTAGATTTAAAAATTATAATCTCAATCACAACACACACATTCACATAAGTTTGATAAAGTTCTTACGAATTGAGTTCCATATCATTTTAAATGTTTACATACTATGTTTCATAATGCTTTCATACAAAAACACAAATTCAGTGCCATCTAGTGAAGTAAAGCTAAACTTCTACAGGAACTATCAACCCTGCATCGCACAATGTAAGTTTTCACTTTCTCATTCTCTCTTCTACAACATCCCAGGCGACGGTGCAAGATCAAATTATTGCTGCGAATAATACAATAACCATGTTATAAATGTATACTTACACAAACATTCATTACCTAACAGACCGACACATTGATATGTTGTTACAGATAAATCAATATGGCCTCGGTTAGGATATTGTAACCCTATTTATTCTCCATTAGCAGTGATGAGCAGCAGGGTCATCCAGTGAGTTATAACAGTAGATAGTAGTCTTAAATAAATTCATAAATAAATATTCTAACGACAATCTACAGTGCTATTTAGACCTAAAGTAAGCATAGCTTAACTAGTTTTTGCTATGGTTTCTAGAATGCCGATGAACATACTTAGATACTTTTGTAAATACATAAATGTTATACATAGAAACACCCAGACCATACAAATATTTACACTGAGCGGGAATAGAACCCACGATTTCCGACTAAGCAGTCGAACGCACTATCGCAACCGCTACGCCACAAAAGTTAGTCACCACAGTCAATACACACGCAGTCTTCTTAGATTAAAGAAATTGTAGGTATGTAACCTACATGTCGTGGTGCAAGCGAATTTCGGGGTGCGAGGGATATGCTCTATGGGCAACCTTACACCCCGGCGTTGCAAGACCCGAGACGGCGTGCGGTTTAAGCCGGTTCAAGCCCGACATAACCGCCCCCGCTGGCCGGCGGGGGGTATCCGAAGTGATTTTCGCACGAAAAACAAAAAAAAGTATATAACCTACAATTTATATACATTTACGGTTGTTAAAGTGACCCCATCAAGATCGATGGGTTCCAAACGAACCTCACCTGCTAGTTTATGCACCTGCTGACCATCGGATGAGGCTCTGACGACGCCGCCCATTCGGGGTTGGAAGGTCAGACGGTACCCGCTCTCACCAAATTAGCCAAATCTCAGACCAAGCGGACCCTTGGCTCCGAGGTGTAGGCCTCGGATGCAACCAAGATCAACGCTAGGATGACGATGATGATCATGATATATACAATTACGTAAAGATAGTCGGTAGTCTGATCTTCAATAGGTGTATGGGATCTTCGGGGCCCAAGCCAACCTCACCTGCAAGCCAGTACACCCTCCAAGGGGCGGCGGGCGAGGCTCTGGCACAAGCTTTCTTCTCGGTATTAGGGGGTCAGACGGTATTCGCTCTCGTTAAAGCCTAAATAAACCAATAATGGAGGATTAGGAGAAAGGAACCCGTGTTCCAAAGTGACCATAATCCGCATTCTGAACACATTACAAGTTGTGCTTTGTTTGCAACTGTATAATAATGTCCTAATTAGATATATCTAGTTACGACATTATTATTAGGCATGCAAATTATGCGTAAAACACAGACCTAGGTCTAAGGTGTAAACCCATTCTAAATTTTAATGTTCAGTCAAAGTTGTCAAAGTTGTTAGGTCAAAGTCAAAGTTGGTTAGTTTGAAATCTTTTTTACATAGGAATACATGAAATGTGGATGTTTAATAGTTTTAAAATCCCCAGATTAATGTTAACATTATTCATGTTTTATTTATTGTTTTATGAAAGGGTTTTATTAGCTAATGTAATCTTCGATCAACAATAACACTAGATAACGGGTCGCGAACAAAATCAAAGCGAAAAACTGTCCGTGTTGACATTATAGTTATACTTATATTTTGTTTATTAGAAAACTTAATAAAATATACAAATCAATTTCAAATTTCAACCTTAATTATACTTAAATAAAGTACAAAATACCATATCGTTAATACATGAGTTATGTCGTTTTGTTCTTTGTGTTCACATTTCTTAGAATATTTCTAAAGTAGGAACAAAGTTGTGGAGTCGCCATAATAACTTTTTGTAAAACATTAAAATAAAACTGCATTATTTGAAATTTAGAAAATCAATATTCCTAGCAAGGAATCAAACCCGTTGGTTTTAGGGACCATTCGATAGTGCTGCTAATAAGGAACGAATGCCGGGAAGTAATAGGTAACGTACAGCAAACTTAAGGAAATATCATATTTTAACAATGGACGATTTTGACGAGACTTTCACTGGCAGATAGGTAATGTTACAAGGCGTAACATAGGTTACTTTAATTTTAGATAAAGAATTTGAGTTCCGCGTAAAAAAATTAAAATCCACAAAATTGTGAAAGTCTGATTTTCTCTGGAACGGCTAGGCCGATATTAACGGGACTTTCATTGGCAGATAGGTAGGATAGAAGGCTACTTTGATTTTACAAAAAGTATCAAATTTAACACAACTAAATCGGTTAAGGGAAACCAGTTTTAAAATTCAGTTGCAAGATTCCACTCGTACATACACACATACATTGCAAGTTAAATATAAGATTTTAAAAAGACAAAAGTAGACTATTTAGCATTTTTTTTGTTGTTGTTTGTATGTCATTAATTAATCACGATAAAAATTACAATAAAAATTATTACTCTAAAAATACACCAAGCATCTCCTGTTCTATTAAACAAAAGGTTGGCTTTGAATGTAGGGCCAATACACGTGGACTGGCCCAACATTTTAAGCCAAACTTTTATTTCTATAAAATCCGTCATTTTATTCAAAATTTAATATTTTTTGTTAGTTTAAAGCTTAAAATATAAATAATTCTGTATGTACTTACCGAAAGTAAGACACTCCGACCGATACATTGCTTTTTCGGGAATTATTTTTACAACTTTTGAACACACATTGCGGCATTGTAAAACGCGTTTACGTTGGCCGTGATTGGCCCGAACTAAATCAAAATAAGAGCTCACGCCACAAGTGCGCTGTTATTTGCCGAGACGTTTTTCTTGCGCCGACCCGTTATCTAGTGTTATTGTTGATCGAAGAATGTAATCAATGGATTAGAATTGTTAAGCGACTTCTGTTCAGGTCAGAGTAAATAAATAAAACTAAAATTATTCAGAGAAAAAGAAATGTAGACAACAAAAATAACGCGGAAATAAGATTATGACATTCAGAATATGCTGATAAAAACAGTAAAAAATTAAAATTTTAAAAATTACGAGTTAAATAATAATAACATTTACTAATTATGATATTACAATATTACATTATATTTATAATATAACAAGTTATTTAATTTTTGGTATGTGGAATGTGTTAGAGCATATTTGGAATGTTAGCGAGACGATACACGTCGCTTTGTATTCTATTGAATGCTATTGCCGCTAATTCAAACAAACATGGCTTGTGTTTTAAAAATACAGCTATTTTGTAAATATAAACAGTACCTACAGTGAAATTTATAGACTATTAGAAAATGAATTGCTCTGTGTTTTAAAATTTGCTCTTAATAGTAACGGATAGGATCATTTAAACCATTGAAACAATGATCCCAAAACATTCCCCTGGGGCACACCGTATGCTTTTTTATCCCCATAGGCATGACGCTTTCCAGCATTTTAATAATTCAACCTTTTAAATGATTAGACTCATTAATTCAATTTCAATCATTTAAAATTCAACTTAAAAAAAAATCCCTAATCATTTTAAATAACAATGCGCTTTACGAATAGCACTGACCAATCTGATGAGTGAACATTTTCTAATACTGTATCGTCAGATTTGTAGACAGATGCACGCTAAATGCTGACTTTTAAATTTTTATCCAATTTTGTTTAGCATATTAATTGTCATTTGGTTTAACTTACTAGATAAGTAGGACATTACGTGTTCTTCGACTTAAATTAAGAGAGAGAGAGTCTAAATTGAAGACACTGGGGAAATACATACATATAGTTACGAAGGCAATTGACGTAGAATACGACCACATCATTTCACTAGCTACGATCCTCACATTATTATTCATGCATGTTTTCATACCGACTCGCCGCGCCGGTTGAGGTTAATCTATCATTTGAGGTTCAATCATAATTCATAACTCAAGTAACGCAGATCGGCTGTGTTTAGTGGTTGAGGAGTCAGCATTGCGATTGAGAGGTGCCGGGCTCGAATTCTGGCCGTTATACCACCGACGTGAACCCACTCCTAACACAAACAATTTAGATTAGCTGAGGGGTTAAGGGGAATACTAGTAATTTCGGTTATTACTAGGTCCCATTTGAAAAAAAAAATCAACACCTGGTAAGTGATACTAGGCTAAGTTTATCGTTATTTATTAGTTTTTTATGCTTTAAAGTATTGCAGCCGTGTACTTGCTAGGTGTTTTTTTTTTTCAAATATAAAAGTCTTATTTCTTAGGCATTTTTAGATATTAGACAATGCAATAGTAACCAACAATATGCAAAAACTCATTTCGCTGTCGAAGTATCTCTTACTAGGTTTTAAAATGGCACAGCCGAGATAATTTGTACAGAGTATCCTACCAGTTTGCTATTCGAAGAAAGTTGCATCACAATCAATTTTGATTATGCACTAACTGTACATAATACGATTTCTCACGGGCCTCCTCACTTATTTTGACATAACGGAAGTCAATCACTATCTTGTTATCTATTTTTTTAATAGAAAGGCCAACGAAACGTAATTCAATCTGTCTCTATAAGCTTTTGTCTTGAAGTTTTCTCTGCAATTGTGCCCAAAGATGTTCCGGCGCTTACCTAACTACGAGTACAGTCGCGACTCGCATCATATAGTGAAAGTATAGGTATGACAAAACAGTTTTTGTTCAAATATTTATCTAATAACGTCCTATGACTGTGCAAGTTGTAGCCAAATGTTATCGCATAAATCTAGTTACGAATAAGACTGTGTTGAGATATAAACGGATTTGTCCTTACTGAGTACACTCCCAAGTTCATCGCCTGCAAGCCGGTAGATTGAGGAGGCTCTTGTGCAGGCTTTGCCCTCGATGACCTAAGCTGTTTTGCTCTGCCTCCGTTCTCCATATAACGGCACTTTGTTTCTCAATCGATCAGTTAGAGAAGTGATCAACAGGATAACATAGGCCATATTTTATTCTCAAAAAACTAGGGAATTTTCTGAGGTTAAAATATAGCATATGATACTCAGTGATATTGTAGCATTGTATACGTGTAAAATTTTTCTTTATTGGTCCAGTAATTTTTTACTTTATCGATTAAGTACACATACAAAAAATCTTCCTTTAAACTTTATATATACAATATTAGTACAAAGATATAGATATAACACAGACATTATATTCTAATGACTCAAGTCTTTTAACATTATCTATTTACTTGTTTCAGATTTGAGTAGCAGCGGTGTGCTAGGGTCGTGGGTGCGCGAATGATGAGCGGCGCAGGCTTCGGCCGCACGCCCCGTGCCCCTCGGCAGCGCCGCAAACATGGCCGCCCTCTCCTGCTACCAGCCTTGCCGCTCGCACCTGGCCATACCTGCTAGGTATACTGTTAATCTCCTTTATAATATTAATGGTTTCCACAAACAGTTAAGGGGGACAGGATCCCATATTCTTTTATCCCTGTTTCGTAAATCAGAAGTCTTTCCAGAAAATAAGATGGGGAATAGTGCAACTCTTCCATGGTTCTGTGGCGTAGCGGTAGAGCGTGCAACGTCGCAGATCTTGGCTCCATTCCCACTCATTGAAAGTATTTGTTTGCAGGAATATGTATATTTGGATTGCTCTGGGTGTTTCTATGTATTATTATGTACTTATTTACAAAAGAAAATGTATCAAAGTAAGTGGTTACGTACGGATAACCTATTATTTTATTAGCCATAAATAGTCACTTTTAGCTTGTATTTTACAGATTACAGGTACTGTATCGCTGTCCCCTGTCCAAACCCGAGGGGTCCATCTTGAAACCGGAGATGGCCCAGGGTCAGTCGGGAAATGCTTTATGGGCAACCTTACACCCCGGCATCTGAAGACCCGAGACGGCGTGCGGTTTTAGTCGGTTCAAGCCCGACATAACCGGCATTACATGCTCGCAGAAGGAGGCAGCGGTGGCCCACGCGCTCGCGTTCCGCACCATTGCCGCAATCATGCTGCCGAGCGAGAGGACTCCCTCCCCGATGGCTGCCACGAGGTCACGCCTCGGCACCTCCCACGCTGGGCAGTCTGCCAGTGTGTGCAGCCCTGAGTCGTCGCTCGCATTGCCTCTCAGCCAATCCTCCATGATGGGCCTTACCGCCGCTATTGCGGCGTGCCTTGCGCTTGGTCGTCCAAGTCGTTCCTTCCACTCCAACGCGATGGCCTGGCGAAGCTGGGACTCGAGTTCTCGAGGCTCGGGGTTCCGTCCCTGCTCCCGCGCTACTCTTACAGTTGCGGAAGGGCTCTCGCCTCCAGGTCCCATGGCAGAGTTCCGGCTAGGAGACTTGCCACCTCGAAGGAGATCGTGCGGTACCCGCGAATGACCCTGTTTGCCATCACCCGCTGCGGAGCGCGCAGCATCCGCACACTTCTGGCCTTCAGGGCCTCCGCCCATATTGGGCACCCATACAGGGCCATTAAAGGCTTATAACTTTCCAAATACAAAATAATATAACAGCTTAAATATTTGAGTTCAAGTAGAAATGGTAATATACACCGTGTAATCTCTATAAGTAATCTAAAACCCCAACAAGGTCAAAATACAGGCAAGTGACGACGTTGCAATCCAGGCTCGTGTCACGCAACACCATTCAAGTCCAATGCACAGCTTAGCTTCACACTTTGTTGCTACATAGACAAAAAGAATACGTGTTTTACCTGTAGAATGTAACTGACGTAATAATTAAGTTCTAAGAACGAACTTAGCCTTCCTATACACGCGTTAAATAGTGGAATACCTACTTATACCCGCGCCCGGTTTTAGGCCCGTATTCGAGAACTATGCTCAGTCATGAGTCGCGACTTCAAACTACTTTTAAGTACAGATTGTATTCAAGAATTAAACTTGAGTGATCTTGAGTGATCTTGAGTGATGAACGTAAATCACCACGTTCATAAAACCTCCACTCAAGTTTAGTTATAGAATGTAATCTGAACTTAGAACTAGTCTCAAGTAGAGATTATGACTGAGTATCGTTCTAGAATACGGACCTTAGAGACCGAAAGTGCTGATCGTAAAGATGGCTCTTCATTCAAACCCCAGCCGGTGTACAATCCACGTGAATCCATCCCTAACCCAAGCACTTAAATTTAGTTGGAGGAGTTAAACAATAGCAATACAAAGAAATACCCAGATCAATGCAAATAGTATTCTTGCATACAAATATTTGCAACTAGCTCCGCTTGCCCGCGGGTCCGCCCGCGTGGAATTGATCCCGTATGGATCCCGTTCCCACTTCCCATGGGAAGTCTATGTCCTATTTCAGACTATAATCTATCCATTTACCACTTTTCAGCCAAATCCGTTCAGCCGTGTTGATGTGATTGAGTAAGATACATCCATCCCAGCTTTCACATCAGCTTTCAGTGCGTGTTACCAGTGATGAACTACGGTGCCGAGACGTGGTCTCTCACTATGGGCCTCATAAGGAAGCTCGGGGTCATACAGCGAGCTATGGAACGGGCTATGCTTGGGGTTTCTCTACGAGATCGAATCAGAAACGAGGAGATCCGTAGACGAACTAAAGTTATCAACATAGCAGAACGAGTCAGCAAGCTGAAGTGGCAGTGGGCAGGGCACATAGCTCGGAAAACCGATGGCCGGTGGGGCAGAAAGGTTCTTGAGTGGAGACCACGTAACGGCAAGCGCAGCGTAGGAAGGCCTCCCGCAAGGTGGACAGACGACCTAACAAGGAGCGCAGGGACCGGTCGAAATGGAAGTCGATGGGGGAGGCCTATGTTCAGCAGTGGACTTCCTACGGCTGATATGATGAAGCTTTCACATTTATGATATGATATTATATATTAGTGCGATGAACGGGCACTCGCGACCTCTGACTTGGTAGTCGAACGTTCTACCGCTAGGAAACCCTACATCAGAGCCTCCTCCGTGAGCAGCAGGATTACCGGCTTTCAAGTGAGGTTGGCTTGAGCCTATATAAGATTTTGGTGGAGCCCCAAAACCACCCTGCTTGCTGACTAACTGTATTTTTGTAATATCGACTTCTAATAAATAATAATAAATATTCTACGACATTCTACACAGCGCTTTCTAGACCCAAATTAAGCATAGTTTAACAAGCTTGTGTTATGGGTTCCAGAATGCGGATAAACATACCTATATACTTTTTTTTGTAAAAACCAGACCAGACCAATGCAAATAGACATATTCATGCATACAAATATTTGCACTGAGCGGGAATCGCACCCGCGTCCCATGTCGTAGCAGTCGAAAGCCTATTTTTTAAATATTCAGTCTTCGCCCCCTGAAGGGTAACGTCACAGAATAACTATACTTAGTAGGTACTGCTAATGTATATATCTTCGGTTTGACAGACCAATGCGCGAGTATAAGAAGGTTAATGGTAATTCCTCAAAGAGTGGGCAGGTACGTAGGCATGTGTAACGCAATTTCAGTTTGTTCGCAAAGTTTTTGGGGCAAGAATATATTAAGTTAGGAGAAAATGTTTTGAAATCACGATCAATTTACGACTTCGAAGAATATTGTTCCGCAAGTTTCTGGCTTTCCTAAGACTTTGAAAGACAGATATTACTTTCTCGTAGTTTTCGTAGTCTCTTATAAACATGTAGTAGGTAACCCAGCTATGTAGTCGATTGAGCTTCGTCTTCGTGATTTAGCATCATACAAAATTTTATTGTAAACAATTGCTATAATTAGCAAAAAAGGTGGTAAATTAACCCTATTACATTAATATATCAAAATTGAGAATCACGGGAAGCTCCATCTATTTATACAGCGTGAGTTTATAGTCGTTTTGGAACGCAATATTTTGGGCATAGTTTCGATAACATGTAAGCCGGGAAGCATTTATTTAAAAAACAAACATATATTTTTTTATAAAAAGGTCAAAATATATGTCGTATGCACAAATTAAATGAGAACTCGTGGTAACTCCTTTCAATTTCATGTAATACGCTTACTACGTTTTACTACGATTATTTTCATTCAACATTTCCGCATTCGGTATCCGTCCAATCAGAAGCCGATTCTCAGCGCTGCATACGCAGTGGGTGAAAATCTAAACAATGAATTTGGTGCATCCTAGACTTTTATTTGTGATAAATTGACTTGTTTATACTCGTGACTACGAAACTCGTGATGAGTTATGCAGTGGCGGCCGTACGTCTTCGAATTCGTGAAAAGTGATAGAGACAGACACACATGTGTATGTGAATAGTGGAGTAGGTACCCAAATCGGGGCAAGACGGGGACACCGTGGTTCCCAAACCCGAGGGGTCCATCTCGAAACCGGAGATGGCCCAGGGTCAATCGGGGTGCGAGAGATATGCACTATGGGCAACCTTACACCCCGGCGTCTGTAGACCCGAGACGGCGTGGTTTTAGTCGGCTCAAGCCCGACATAACCGCCCCCGCTGGCCGGCGGGGGGGTATCCGAAGGGATTTCCGCACGAAAAAAAAAAAACGTACCTAAAGTGGTAAATGTGTCGCGGCCTGTTTCGCCTAATAGGTACCTACGCAGTTATGAACAAGGACGAACCTTCATTCATTATAAAATAGCAATTTGGACATCTCAAAATGCTACCATAGATTATTCCGAGTAAGCCCCCTTCGGGTCCAAAACGAATATAAAGTCAGCGTGTATAGGTACCTACTTATAATAATACCTACTAGTCTATGCCAGCGGCTTCGCCTGTCTATAAACGTACTGATACTGTTCCGATCCGCAAGGGTCCATATTTTCGGTCGTATCGTAGTAAACTTATGGACAAATTAGAAATTTCAGCCAAATCATTCCAGCCGTTTTTGCATGGTTGTATAACCAAAAACTCACTTACGCCATAATAAGTTAGATTAATATTGTTAATTAATTATACACAGATGTTCTAATTATGTACTTTATAACTTCCAGCAATGATAAATTAACTTAACTTTAACGAAAAATGCCCTAAGAATCGATTGTAACTGTATTTAGCGCAGCAGTCCATAATTGTAACAATTTACTCTTCGTAATTTTATGATTTTGTTCTATCTTCAAACCTATTTCCAGGTGTCTAGACGAGGACGACGACGGCTGCCACCAATCAGCGACCTTCTCCTTACGGCGGCAGCATTTCATAGAGCGATGTCACGAGGCTCGGGGGCTTCGCGCCCGCGACTGTATACCCGAGGTCTCTGTTAAGAGAACCCGGGAGGAGCTCGCCAAACATGCGGCACAAACCGTGTCGTTGAACCGCCGGCTCAACGTGGAGGCCGGCTGGTCGAAGGTCGAGGAGGTCAGGAAGAAATTCGAGGGTGCTGCAGCGTCGGCTTCGTTTTCGAGGTCTTTTGAATCGCCCCCTAGGTAAGGTTATACGCAGATCATCTTCTTAGCGTTATTCCCAGCATCCGAAGGTTTTCACCTTGGATCCTGGAGTTCGCTGGCTCCTTCTCCTCCTTTTGGATTGGCTTTTATGGGCGCGACTGATCCCATAAATATATATATATATTTAACCATAAACGCCGAAATGAAAGCCTGCGTCACAGCCTCATCCATCAATCAGCAAGTGTAACTACCGGATTGCAGGTGACGCAGGCTTGGGACTGAAGATCAGAATGGGAACACCAGATTATTTATGCAGATCTACATTTTGAATTATTATTTCGTAAACTAATAGTTGGGTGGGCAACGGTGGAGTGCTACTGCTATGCACGAGGTACCTGATTCGATTCCTAGGTAGGGCACACCGATGTTAGGTTTTTGGTTTGAAAATTGTTAGCAAGCAGTGAAGCCTAGAATAGTGTAATACGTGTCTGTTCGTATGCCACTTCTCCTTGTGGTGTAGACGAATGCATCTTTATCATAATATCCTTTGTAGGTATATCCATCAAGACGCACATTTCACAAACTGTTTGTGGCTTCACATAATAGTGCGCTAATAAAATGCTCTGGCGCAGGCTTTCCTTTCAGGGTTGAGGATCAGACGGCAGGCGGCCCCGTAAGCCTAACACGCCAATCAAAAATGGTTGAAAAGCTTAGGAAAGTGGACACAGGGCCATAAAGTGTAAGCGTTGCAAGCGGGACTAACGCTTTAGTTATTTAATTATTAAAAAAACCCATTTGAGTTACTATGTAACACTTACAAAAGTTAGAAGCTTCTGCCGTGTACGCAGCGCGAGCAACAAACACGATAAATAAAACTCGCGGCCACTATTTTCAATTCCTAAGTTAGATACAATGTTGCGTTTATAATAGTGTTAAGAAAGTAAACGTGGTAAAGTGCTGTGGCATCCAATGCACCGTATACTCGCGCATTAAAATAAAACTTGCCTCCAATGAGACTATTTAGTATAGCGTTATGTAGTATAGTATAGTAATATTATGTAATCTGTGGTATAAGTATGCCCAAAGGGCGGTACATCTCCACCACACCACATCACAAATAAAAAACGTTGAAATATATATAGGCACGTATTTTTATACATTTGAATGTGAAATATATTAAAATCTTGCTGCGAGGCCAAGTTTTTGTAAGTAGAATCCGTAGATTGATACCTTTTTTTTTTTTTTTTTTTTTTATCGTGCGGAAATCCCTTCGGATACCCCCCCGCGTGCCAGCGGGGGTGGTTATGTCGGGCTTGAACCGACTAAAACCGCACGCCGTCTCAGGTCTACAGACGCCGGGGTGTAAGGTTGCCCATAGAGCATATCCCTCGCACCCCGACTGACCCTGGGCCATCTCCGGTTTCGAGATGGCCCCCTCGGGTTTGGGAACCACGGTGTCCCCGTCTTGCCCCGGTTTGGGGGAGGGGCGCTAGTCGCCCCACCGTCCCGGCCTGCTTCTGCTGGGGTGACAGGTGGCCTCACCCGCCACCCCCAGGCCTGCGCTCATGGAGGACGGAGGTCGTTAAGCGACCTCCGGCGCCTGAGTTGCCTGCGACGCGCGGCGAGCAAGTTGCGGGCTCGGCGGACCGGGAGAGTTCTAAGTCTCTCCCGGGCGCGCTCCGCCACCTCCTTCGCGAGCATTACATGCTCGCAGAAGGAGGCGGCGGCGGCCCACGCGCTCGCGCTCCGCACCATTGCCGCAATCATGCTGCCGAGCGAGAGGACTCCCACCCCGATGGCTGCCACGAGGTCACGCCTCGGCACCTCCCACGCTGGGCAGTCCGCCAGCGTGTGCAGCCCTGAGTCCTCGCTCGCGTCGCAGTGATGACACTCAGGCGTTGGCTCCTTCCTGATCCGATGCAGGTGGTCCCCGAAGCACCCCTTCCCGGAGATCACCTGCGTCAGTCGGTAGGAGAGGCTTCCGTGTCGCCTCTCCAGCCAATCCTCCATGATGGGCCTTACCGCCGCTATTGCGGCGTGCCCTGCGCTTGGTTGCCCAAGTCGTTCCTTCCACTCCACCACGATGGCCTGGCGGAGCTGGGACTGCACGGCCTCGATTTCTCGAGGCTCGGGGTTCCATCCCTGCTCCCGCGCCTCCTTTCGCCACTGGTACAGTTGCGAAAGGGCTCTCGCTTCCAGGTCCCATGGCGGAGTTCCGGCAAGGAGACTCGCCGCCTCGAAGGAGATCGTGCGGTACCCTCGGATGACCCTGATGGCCAGAACTCGCTGCGGAGCGCGCAGCATCTGCACAGTTCTGGTCCTCAGGGCCTCCGCCCATATTGGGCACCCATACAGGGCCATGGACCGCACGATCCCCGCGTAGAGTCTCCTGCAGGAGTCATCGGGCCCCCTCATGTTGGGCAACAGCCGAGCCAGAGCAAGAGCTGTGCCCTTCAATTTGGGGGCCAGACTTCGGATGTGCTCTCCGAAGTCCCATCGGCCGTCGAGCACGAGCCCCAAATATTTCATTTGGGGCTTGATGCCGATGCGATTTCCTCCCACGATGAGACTGGATTCCTCGGGTGGCTTGCTCCGAGGCCCATGGAAGAACAGGGCCTCGGTTTTATGCAGGGCCACCTCGAGACCCAGCCGCCGGATCCGTCTAACGACTTGGGCAACCGCGGTCGTCGCCTTTCGGGTCGCTTCGCGGTACGTCACCCCGCACGCCGTCACGAGCGTGTCGTCCGCGTAGCACGTGACGGCGGCACCGCCTACGAGCTCACCGCGAAGCACCCAGTCGTATCCGATGTTCCACAGGAGCGGCCCCAGGACCGATCCCTGTGGAACACCGCACGACATTTCACGCCGACCGAGACCGGTCACGGTTGGGTAGATGACGGCTCTCTCCGTCAAATACGCCCCGACTATGCGGCGGAGGTAGAGAGGCACTTCGTGATACACGAGCGCCTCCCTAATGCAACTCCAGGGCAAGGTGTTGAACGCGTTGGCGATGTCCAGGGACACCGCCAACATCACCTCACCCCGGGCTACTGCATCCTCCGCCAGAGCCCTCACGCGCATGATGGCATCCACGGTGGAGTGCCTCTGGCGGAAGCCATATTGGCCATCCGCCAGGTCCGGCCCCACTCTTGAGAGGTGCTCGACGAGGCGCTTCGCAATTACTCTTTCAAAGAGCTTGCACACCTCGTCGAGCAACACTATGGGCCGGTAGGCGGACGGCGAGTCCGCCGGGCGCCCCTCCTTTCGGATGAGGACCAGTTTCCCCGTCTTCCACAATTTCGGAAACTGGCCCCGCTCCAAACATGCGCTGAGAAGCCCTCTCAGTCGGGGCTCGAGAGCGTCGTCGACTAGAGCTAGGACCCACGCTCGGCCTGGAATGCCGTCGGGTCCCGGGGCGGTGTGTTTGGCTCTTAGCCTTCTCACCGCCAGCTCTAGTTCTACCCTAGTGACCTCGGGCACGTCGTCGTCTTCCACGTCGGGCGCCATGCGCAACCGAGGCGGAGTCATCTGCGGTGGAACATGTTCCACCGCCCGCGCTGGGAACAGGGAGCCAACAACTCCTCCGAGCAGATCCGGCTGAAGACACCGGGTTAACGGCGGGGCCTTGGGGTGCAGCTTGCCCCTCACCATCCGGTAGGGCCGCCCCCAAGGGTCCCGCTCCAGCCTCTCCAGCAGCTCGCGGAAGGCGTCCCGCAGGCCTATTACGTATCTTCCAAAGCCAAGCGATAGCGAAATTCGAGCAAAAATTGCTGCTTTTTCGCTAAATCGTATTACGTATCTGCGATAACAGAACCATAGCAAAGTAGTGACAGTGCTGCCGCGGTGTAGCAATCGGTAAACTTAAATATGCATATTGTTCGCTGCTGCGGCGATGATCGCTTTATTTTCGTATTACGTATCGTTTTTGATGGTCTAGTGACAGCCAGCGGCAAGCAAATTTAAGTGTCAAACTGCGATAACCTTTTTACTACATGTTGGCCGATTGCCTGCCGATGGCTATGTTATTTAATCAAAATTTCTTGTATATTTAGCGTTTACTACGACAAATTTATAATATATTTCCCTAGTGTAATAAAGAAAAACTGTGTACGTGTTAGTTTATAAAAAGTTGTGCCTTCAAACATTTTTCCTTTATTGTTAGTCAGCTTCGATAACGTAATGGCTCGTGCTGTACTCTTGTTTGAAGCATTTGAGATTGAAAGCAGACGAGTAGAAAGAAGAAACACAGCGCGATTGCGGCGTAGCCTTCGTGATACAGCCAAAGCTTTGGACTTAAGTTCCGCTGAGTTCAAAGGTCACTATAGACTCTCCAAAGAGTTATTTATGAGTTTGTGCGAAGAGTTACGACCATTTATGGGACAAAGGATAAGAAGTACAAAAGTTAGTTTAGAATGCAAAGTGAGTACTTGATAATATACATATTATTACATAAAATCACTGTTAGTTTATTAGATATTAAAACTTAAACTGTGATGTTACAGGTGCTAACAGCACTGTCATTTTATGCCACGGGTTCATATCAAAAACCTGTGGGCATGAGCTACCTGCATGGGCTTAGCCAATCTAGTGTCTCCAAGGCGGTGAAAGAGGTGACATCAGCTTTGAATCATCATGCTATTTTAAAAAAATACATTTGTTTTCCCCAATCACAACAAGAAAGAAACATAATTATTAATGGGTAAGTGAATAACTAGAAACCATGATATATTATATAAACCGCGATACATAGTTGTGTGACAAAATACTATATGTAATATTAACTATATTATAATTACCTATTAAAGTAATTGAATCAATTTTAATATCTGCTTTACAGATTTTCTAATAAATTTGGTATTCCTGGCTGCGTGGGTTGCATTGATTGCACTCATGTAGCTTTAATTCAACCCACAAATCATTCGAAAAGATTTTTCAATAGGAAACACTACCATTCTAGGAATGTACAAATAGTAAGTTCTAGAAGTATTTTAAAAATGTAATTAATATAATATAAATAATTGCTACATTTATTAAAGAATATATTTTTTCAGATATGTGACAGTGATTTGAATATAATAAATATTGATGCATCATTTGGTGGTGCTACTCATGATGCTCACATTTGGAGAAACAGTGGAATTCAAGAGCATCTCCAAGAGCTACATAACAGAGGAGAGTCTATCTGGTTGCTAGGTAACAAGAATTTATTACTATTTCTGTTTTTTTATATCAAATATATTTACTGCTTCACTTACTTGACCTACTTTATTATTGCAGGTGATTCTGGGTATCCCTTAAGACCATGGCTTTTAACTCCAATAGTGAATGCTGAACCTAATAGTCCAGATGAACATTATACTAATGTCCACTGTTCAACAAGGAACACCATAGAACGCTGCATTGGAGTTTTAAAAGCGCGGTGGAGATGTTTACTTGCACACAGAGTGTTACATTATGATCATGGAATGGTCGCTATGATCATAAACGCCTGTGCTGTGTTACATAACATCTGTAACAAACATCGGCTCCCAGTACCACAGTTGCCAAATGTGGATTTTGAAAGAGATCAAAGCAACCAAATAACACTACAACCACAGCAAGATGCAGTTACTGGTGCTGATCAACAGCTCTTAGCGAGAGGTCGACTACAACGTGACCGCATTGTCCAAAGATTGTGGGCAGCTAGGTTAATCTAGTTAATAGTATTAAATAATATTTTAGATTAATATTTATGTTATAAGTTCTAAAGCGTATGTGCGTGCGGTTTTAGTCGGTTCTAGCCGGCGGGGGGGGGGGGGGGGTATCCGAAGGGATTTCCGCACGAAAAAAAAAGTACGTACTTACAGTGTTAAGAATGAAGCACCTATACAAATATGTCATATTTATTTAGTTTTATGAGTTTAGATATATTAATTAGTAACTATAGTATTTTTAGAGATTGCGATAGAACGAGGTACCTATATAAATATGGTATATTTATTTAGTTTTATAACTTTAGTTATATTAATTACTAACTATAAAGATTGAGAAGAAACGAGGTACCTTTACAAATATGTTATATTTAATTAGTTTTTTATTTTTTTTTACATAATTTACTAACTATAATAAATTTCTTCAGATTGTGAAAGGAAGAGGTATGTACAAATACATTTATTTGATTTTATTATTCCTACAAATATGTTATATTTAATTAGTTTTTTAAGGTTTTTTTACATTAAATTCTAACTATAATACATTTCTACAGATTTTATTTTGATTGATTATTGATTTTATTATTTTTGATGTTGTTATTTACGTTCAGGCGACGATGAACCTACATGTTTATAATGTTAATGATATAATTAGAATAAATAATTTCATGTACATATGTTTTTATGTTGTTCCCGGCAGAGTAGAATTGGACCACCCCATATCTTCCCAAGGGGTGTCGTACAAGGCAACTAAGGGATAGGGCTGTTTAACATCCGACAGTATATATACAGCCCTAGGCTGGGAGGCCAGACGGCAGTCGCTCCCAAACATAGCCGAAAAAATCAGCCTAATAAAATATGCATAATATGTATGTTGATTTTTTATTATTCACTCTCTAGATAACATAAAACTAACTTAACTAAACGCTTAGGCTACACATAAATTGACAAAACAATACAAACAAATAATATTCAAAGGTGTAATTTATTAGATAACAATAGAAGATTTTAAAGCAAAATATTTACATAAACATAACATAAACAAGAATTAGAAAATTATAGATTATTTGTGCCAAGTGGTTACTAACAGAGGAGAACAGAGCCACCCCACAATTATACCTTGTCCGTCTTGTCCTGGGTGTCGTACAAGGTATGTATTGGCAGCAAAATATTCTAATTAAGTACATTCAAAAATCTAATTAGAATCTTTAGCTCCCAATACACTGCTCAATTGACCTATAATCTCCACTGCAGTTTTCATGACTTCTATTTGCGTGCGAGACGTCTCAGCATTCATGCGAGACGTCTCAGCATTCATGCGAGACGTCTCAGCATTCATACGAGAAGTCTCAGCAATCATGAGAGACGCCTCAGCTAACGTTTTAGTTGCTTGAGCCATCAATGTAACGCCATCAGCTATCTTATTTTCTGCCGCCACTCTGTTCTGTTCCAAATCCATTACCCATTCTGGTTCGATTCTTGATCGTATTTCTGAAATATTTAATAAATTAATTCCAAATATTTTAAAATGTATTGAATAATAAATATTCGTTTAAATATATATAATTTATATAAAATTGTAACATTAAACACCCCTAGTGCTGCAAGCTTCAATATGCTACTACAATAACCACTTTTCATCAGGCGGGCGGATTTGTTTGCCGTCTCTATGGTACGTTTCCCACATGAACCTATTATAAGGATAAAGAATTACAAAATAATTAAATTACCAAAGTCTAATCATATACTTACTAGTAGCACTGGTTGGACTTCTTTGTCTGAGGCGAGGGCGCTTTCTTATGGGCTGGTTTACAGGGTTCTCAACTGAAAAATATTTAATTAGGTATAAGGATTTAATTAAGTAGGTACATAGAAGTTTACAACGAATTTAAATAATATTAGCGGGGTCAACTTAATAGGTGAGGTATTGAAGATATGAACTAGATCTACGATAGGTCTAGAGCTCAAGTCCCAGCCAATAACAACCAATATAAAACCACTCCTAAAGAACAATTTGGTTGTCTAGGGTAAATGAGTACATTTTTAGGTACTAAAAATATATAATTTTGTTACATCTTTGGGGTGGCTCCGGTGCTTGTGTTTCTAATAAATCTCTTTCTGTACACTGTTCTGAACTCGTAGTAGGTAGAGTATATTCTATAGGATCTGTAAAAAAAGTATGATAGGTGTTAGTGCACATAATTTGGCGCATTGCTGTGCACGACTTATATAGTAATTTTATCCCTACATGACATTAAAAATACGCGAAAAAAACGGTATTCTATTTCGGTGTTGTTTGTTCATGAAAAGAAAATGAATAAATCATTTTAATACCTTACCCAATATGACGATTTCCTGTGAATGTCCAATGTTATCAATTTGTACCGAAGCACTCGCTGGCATTGATGAGGGTGGTGGTGAGGGTTGAGAATTCTACAAGTAATAATAAAATATAATACTAACCTATTCATTCTGTATTTGTATAGATTAAACATTTTAATAGGCAACTTACAAATATAGGAACTCTGTACTGAGTGTCACCATACACAGATTGTTCCCCAATGATGGCCAAGACTTTCTTATCGTAGTCTGTCAAATCTTCTTGACTACTCGGACCACCACCAGTTGCTTGAGCATCTTGCCTTCGTTTAGCAAGCCTTGATTTGGTTTTGTGTTTGATGTCCGCCCAGTACTATAAAATTTAAAGATAATAAATTAATTATAATAAAATATAGTGGCACCTTTAGAATACCAACCACGTCCCCTTCCATCACAGATAATATCACTGCAAGAGAAGGAAAACTCGAAACTAAACCCTTCACCAACCTGTCTGGTCAGCATGGTAACAGTAAGGCTAGAAACTTTTCTAACACATAGGCTAATTGATTGATTGAAAGGAAAAGTAAATATATATAGGTATACAACCTCTGTGGCGTAGCGGTAGTGCATTCGACTGCTAAGCCAAAGGTCGCGGGTTCGATTCCCGCTCAGTGCAAATATGTATATTTGCATTGGTCTGGGTGTTTATGTATATTATGTATTTATTTTTGCTTATCCGCATTCTAGAACCCATATGACAAGCTCTGCTTAGTTTGGATCTAGATAGCGTTGTGTTATATGTCCTAGAATATTTATTTATTTATTATTTATGGGTACTCTGTGTATAGTATAGTAGATAATGAACCTACTCGATTATACGTATATAGCTTTATATTAAAATATTCAGTTGTTGAATTGAACAAAACTTAAAATAAATAGAGAGAGATTTGAAGGGTCTTACCTTTTTCCATCGTTCCCCAGACTTCGATGACCCAGAACCAAAAGAATTGAGCTTCATGGCAAGATCATTCCACAATTTGTCGGACGTTTCTTTGGATCTTGCGCCAAGCCCATCACCTTTGACTAGAGTGGGATGCTCGGTCAAAAACTCTAAGAGCTCTTCCAGTTGTTCATTGGACACTTTGTTTGTAGCCATTATATTAAAATCTGAAACAGGCGAAGTTTTATAGTGTTTTATTCCTAAAATTACAACTTTATTACACTATTTCACTTTGAACTTACTTGTTGATAGAACAGACGACTAGTGACGACAACGCACGAAGTGGAATCCAAACGAACACTGATTTTAACACTTAGACGCATTTTAAAGACGATAACGAAAGTATTTTTGGTAAATTCAAGTGGATTTGTGGACATTGTATATAAATCTTTCATCACATCTGCTTGACTACTTGACTATATTGTAAACAGATGTGACAGGACCTATGTTTCAAGTGATTGCTACATAATGGCTTTTGGCGCTAGTATCACAGCCATAAGTGCATAATTAACAATCAGCGAGCGATTAGCAATCGAAATTTAGGTAGTACCGTTTTTTTTTGCGATCAGCGATCGATCGCGCGATGACTGCGCGATAGCGGCGCATATTTCGGTGATTGCTGTTCCTTACGTGGTCGGCCTGCCGTTTGGAACGCCTTATCTCCGCTCGGAGGGCTCGTCTGGCCTCCCTGTATCCCTCGTACAACTCCGCCTCTCGGGCCTCCGCATCTGCGGGGCGGCGACGCCTCCTACGGAATCGGGCCCACCGGCGGTGCGTGATCACGCAGCCCCCGTCTGAGCTGCGCGATCTCCGACGACCACCAGTAGACTTGACCCCTCGGATTATAGGGCGGAGCCCTAGGCATCGCCGCGTCACAGACACGGGTCATGGCCTCCCGGAACGTAGATTGATACCTAATAGTTTACGGTACAACCCCAGTTTTGGGGCTGGCAAATCTGACAAACATAATCTGCCTGTTACGTATACCCGTAACATCAGAAAAAGCCTATCTAATTACTCATTTGAGTCTTGGCCTCTTGAGCATTGCCAATAGCGACGTAGTTCACCGTTAGCGATAAGGTATCATAAAAATAAGTCCTTATCTTTCAAACTGCATTTTGTCAAAATGTAGCTAATGGTGACATTGCTGATAGTTCTGAAACATTTCTGAGTGCTCTCATTATTGTTTATTTTCAGTTCAGTATCATCGTCAAGCCCATGTTTGTACAGGAATCGATTGAATATTTTTCTTTCAATTTTCTTCATTTGTTTACAGGCGTCGTTTAGCAGATTCCTTATTCGCAAGTTTCAAACTTCCCCGCAAGAGGCAAGACGGCATGGCGGCTCCACGCTCGCTGGCTCCGCCGCAGCAGCAGAAACGGAAGTCAGCAGTTGAACTCTTGGCAGAAACCAAAGCTTTTTATGTGAAGTCGGAGACTGTTCTGGATAGGAAGCAAGAGTTACCATTGAGGGTGAGATAGACTGACTTTTTCACACAACGTTTTTTTAACTGGCGATACGTGTTGAATGTGATTAGGATGCTCAGCAAACCTCGGTAGCATAGTACCTAGTTAAGGAGTTGCCCGTCGATCGAGAGGTTTTTGGTTCGAATCCTGGCCGTTACACTATCGACGTGAACCCACTCCTAACTCAAGCACTTAAGCTTAGCTGGAAGGGAATACTAGTAATTTGGGTTAATTCTTTAAAGAAAATAACGCAGTCGGCAATTTGTTATTGCTACAAGCGCGCAGATATAACAAACACTGTAAGCACGCGTATGTGTACTTTCCCTGCTGCTTCAGCTATTTCAAACATTCAGATATTTCAGCTTGTGACCACGGCCAGTGTAACCTGAGCGAAACGTCAGGCAATCCAAAGGTGTACCTTTTTTTTTTTTTTCGTGCGGAAATCCCTTCGGATACCCCCCCGCCGGCCAGCGGGGGCGGTTATGTCGGGCTTGAACCAAGGTATACATTATCGCGTTAATTCCCGTGTATTTCAAACGCAATTCACTTGTTTTTGTATCGATACAACCGCACGTTGCATTTGCGTTTATATATATCAATAGGTAACAAACGCATACAATCTGCTAATATGGCACTAAGCACGCCCAGAACATTAGACTGTTTAAAAATGTGACATGCGAAGCATTTATACCTTTAAAAATATATGAAGATTATTTTCTGCGATACAGGTAAGCAGTGGACTGGGTCAAGCAATAGCTGCCGGTGGCTGCCACCTCATCAGCTCCGGCACGTTGAGCAATGATGTCTGTTGTAACCCTTGTAAGTATAAACATACACTAACGTCTGAACGTGTACAGGTCCCTACTAACACCTTTGGGACCCTAGCCAACCTCGCCTGTTAGTCGGTACACCTACCAAACAAAGTGCAAACTTTGGACCCAGCTGGGCAATCGCTATGACACATTCTAATCTAACTTACAGATCACCATACCTAGTTCTAAAACTACTCAGTAAAATGATCAATCCTAAATATTTTTGTGATCCTCAGAGGACAAGGACTACATACTAGCATATTTTGTTTATTATCTAATAAAAAGTAAAAGTTGTTTACTGTCTAAGTGTTCAACAACTTTTGGCACCGACTATAAGTATCTACTTACTTCAATATCGTATTCACTGATCTTTCAGAACGGACATATTTTTACCGCTCTTTTACTATTCTTCACTTAAAAAGATTATACAATTTATTTTAAATATAGAATATCTGCTATTACTTTCAAACGGCAACAAAATATAGTGTCATAATTGCAAACTAATTTTTTACTTGCCACCGATGTATTTGTGCCCATAACCGTGCTCTGCCGCGGACATTGATTGATAGAAGCTGCACGTGAATTAGGCAGATTCAACTATTAATCTTATGCGCATGTCAGTATACATCTCGATGTAATATCTCGAGAGACGTTAGTTTTCCACTTAACGAGTTTATGGTCATACAACATCAGTAACATCTATTAATAGCAGATCTTTCACACTTTCACCTGGGTTAACTTACAGTTCCGATCCTATGAGCCGTGACGTGATGTTATATAGCCTTTTAGGTTCTAAATTATGTGTTGTCGATGTGAGCATTGCATATGCATTTTGATGATAATTTAAAATTTGGACGATTGCACTTTAAGCCCCCAACACGAGGCCTGCCTCGTGTTGCTTGTGAGGCGTGGTGCGTGTGCCTATCGTATGAATTTTGGAACGAATTTCGTGCCAATTATTTGCACGAAATAGGCGCCGGTATGCCTGCACACGCCCGAGAGCAGCGGACGGCCTTCGAGCCCGGGATCCGGTCTCCTACTCCAATGATTATTTAGTTTACCTTGGATCGATTGCCTTCTGACCACCCAACTGCGAGAGGAAAGCTTGCGCCAGAGGCTCATTCGTTGTTTAGCAGGTGCACCAACTAGCAGCTGAGGTTGGCTTGGGCCTTGAAGGTGTTGGTAGGGCCCTTACACCTTGTATGTCATTGTCTATATACTAAAAATAAAAGTAAACTGTCTTGTGGGCTGGTTTTGGTATCTGATATATCTTCCCTAGGGCACTCTAGATTCCCCGGCCACATAGGCCGATGTGACGTAATACCGTGCGGTTTAAGTCGGTTCGAGCCCGACGTAGCTATCGTAAGCTTCTTCGCATCGTTAGTGGTGAAGCCCGAGGAAGTTTCCGCATGCAAAAAAAGGCTGTCTTGTAATGTGTTGTAATAACCAAATGCCCTAATATGTGTAGATGCCACGACCCGCAGTATAGGCGGCACGCGGCGGGCCGTCAGCGCCGGCGAAGGGCTCCAGAACACACTGCGCAGGCTCCTGGAGCATGCCGATAGCAGGGAGAATGTGTACTCACCACCTTTCGCTGTTTGTAAGTATCTGGAAGACAATACTCTCAATCGAATTAGATCCGGCACGGCAGGCCTATTTATCATCTATAGCCATTACATTTAATTCCAAATTTCAATTCCAAGTCCAAAATATAATTTATGGCTCCAGTGTCGCCCTAAGACGTGTATAGGTGAATTTCGGCTTTCCAGGATGTGTCCATCTCAATTGGTCAGAGTACTTCCCCTAGAAAGGGTCTGGTCGCGGGTTCAACCCCTTCTGAATGTTGAGTTTTTCCCATTTAAACGTTTAGAAATAGCACACTAATTACTTCAGTTTTATTAATCTATAGCCATTTTATCCCACTGGCTGGTCGAAAAATATAGCAATCTCACACTCTTTCTTCACATCATCTTCTTGTACTGTGTATTTTACTACCAAGAATCTTCACACTTGCGTCCACCCTTAAATATGCAAATCACTATCTTTGCCGCTCCAAGAATAGCTGCCTGAATCTAGTCCCAGCAATCCTGAATAAGTTTGCTTTCAGCATCGATGCAGTTGTTAGTTCCAAGTATATATATCTCCATTAAGTAGAGATTAGGCGAATATCTGGGACGTGACTTCATGAAGTCCTGTCCAGCTAGTCGAATCCAATTACGAATCCTACTGATATTATAAATGTGAAAGTGTGTGAAGATATTTGGATGTTAGTTACTCAATCACGGTCAAAGGCTGAACGGATCTGACTGAAATTTGGTAGGTACAGGGATGGAGCGCGCCCGGGAGAGATTTAGAACTCTCCCGGACCGCCGAGCCCGCAACTTGCTCGCCGCGCGTCGCAGGCGACTCAGGCGCCGGAGGTCGCTTAACGACCTCCCTCCTCCATGAGCGCAGGCCTGGGGGTGGCGGGTGAGGCCACCTGTCACCCCAGCAGAAGCAGGCCGGGACGGTGGGGCGACTAGCGCCCCTCCCCCAAACCGGGGCAAGACGGGGACACCGGGGTTCCCAAACCCGAGGGGGCCATCTCGAAACCGGAGATGGCCCAGGGTCAGTCGGGGTGCGAGGGATATGCTCTATGGGCAACCTTACACCCCGGCGTCTGTAGACCCAAGACGGCGTGCGGTTTTAGTCGGTTCAAGCCCGACATAACCGCCCCCGCTGGCACGCGGGGGGGTATCCCAAGGGATTTCCGCACGAAAAAAAAAAAAAAAAAGGTACAGGGATGGATAGTCAGGAATAAGTTTAATCTGGGATAAATATGCTACTTTTTATCCCTGGAATAGGATCCCATACGTTGCGGGAATGGGGTCAGGATTCCAGTACGAAATAATTCAATGCTGTATTTTCAGCGCACAAAATATACGCTGACACTAGACGCCTCAAAGACTATTCGGAACGGGAGACCATTCCTCGCTCTCAGCACAACTCTGGGACTTTCTCCGGCACTTTCTCAGGGACTTCATCCTCTGGAACTTCAGGCTCAAAGGCCCATAAGTCGGACCCAGACCACAGAGAGAAGATGAACAGGCCCCTGAGTTTCGGAGACGCCAGGGTGTTCTTCCCGGAGTCGTTTGTGATACCACGCCAAAGGGCAAACGAAGTTGTGATAAAGAATACTTATTCTATACGTAAGTATGCGTTTTGCTTACTTGGAAAGGACTTGTATCCTATTACCTACTACTAGACCTTTAACTTCTGTGTAAATAGTAGTTTACGCTGTTTAGAACAAATTGGTTCGTGGGTGAGTCGGGTATGAATTTCGAATGTGGAACGATACGCATAGAACTAGATAAATGAGTTAATGAATTTTGACCCCTCGCTGTATAGACATACTGCACTTTTTTGTAATGTTATCAATTTGACAGCTACATAAAGTTGCGCATTGTTGCTGGTCTAGTAGCGGCCATACCAATTAATTTTATTCCGTACAGTTAGTACGCATTATTAGGGTTTAAAACCCGCTCCCCCCTTACGTAGCTAAGAGCAGATAAAAATACGCATTTTAGGTAAATTCCTCAAACATGGATATAATTTTTCAGCGAGTTCCCACTCAAGTCCTGAGAACATGGAGCTACCAGAGCCAGTGGTGAGTGGCTCAGGGTCGCCAGCCGACCCTGTGGCCACTATTAGTCCACCTGCCCAGTACGCGCACTCTGCGCCCAGATACATCAGGTATGTGACTTTAGGTATCTGAAAATGAGATGAGAGGGAATAGAAATGAGCCTACTAGGCCCTTCTCATAGAACCTCCACCCCCTTTCCTTATCCAATTGGAGCCGAGCAAGTCGACTCGAGAGCCTTTCCTATTGCCGTGAAGCGGCCACTCGCCAGTGGTGAGTGTCTCAAGATTTCCACCTGACTTTGTGGCTATCATCAGTCCGCCTGCATGATACGAGAAGTTGCTCCACTATCCCTTACCTCCAAATATCCAACTGAAGCTGAATGAATCGAGAGCCTATTACTGTCAAAAGGCCACCGGCTAGTGGTGAGCGGTTCAAGGTCTCCAGCTGACCCTGTGGAAACCATCAGCCCGCCTGCATGGTACAAGAAGTTGGTCTACTATACCTAACCCGGTCGTCTAACCCCCAACCCCGAGAGGAGTATAAAAGCTGTATAGACGTTGCAAATATTCTCTTTTCATTTTTAGGTCTAACTCGCACTCTCAGCCCAGTATGCGTGAAGAGGACAGCTGCCCGAATATCAACAGCCACAAGTCACTGCCAGATCTGCACACGCAGACCAGGTGCTATCCTGAACAGTAAGTGCAACAGTCCACTAACTTTGGATTTTTATCTATGCAGAGTAGATAATGAAACATTTACTTTATTGTTAAAAAGCGTTCAAACCAAGCTAATAAAAGCGTGCTCAAAGGAAAACATACGGAAATATTTGATTTGTAATTGTAGCATATTGTTGTCGCAGTGCGCACGCGCAGCAGGTGGACTCGCAGACGCTGGGCCGCTCGCCGCGCCGGCGCCGCCACTCGGCGCACCAGCGGACCGCCTCCTGCTCCTCCAAGGGCACCAGGTCAGCCTCATTCACCACACTTGCAGAACACACAGTGAAGAGGGAGGGGGGTGGGGGCAAAGCGTCAGCACTCTAACAAAGCATACCAAATGGAGCATATTGCTACTTAAAGTCAATCTTAAGTGAGACGGTGGGATGTCCACGATTGAGCCACGGATGCAGTGCTTCTTTCCATCCATATTATGTAATGAACATTGTGTTACCAAACCTTACCCCTGTCATCAAGAAGTGCACAGATATAGTTTAGTTGCAGTTTTCTGACAGTAAGGGTACCTCCCCAGTTCGACAACACCACATTATTTGTACCTACCCCCGCCTAATTATATTCATCATATGACAAATGTGAACTGGGAAAAAGGTAAAATATAAAAATAACACATTTTCCTTAATTTTGCATTTAATTTTTTCCCCAGTTCGACTACTCCACATTTTTTGTACCTACCCTCACCTAATTATATTCATCATTATTATTCTTCCATTAGATCCAACCACTCATCACTGATGTCATCTTGCGAAGCGTTTTCCGAACATCCTTCTCCCGGGGAAGAAAATTATCAGTCGTATAACAGGTACCTACATACTTTCTCTTCCTACAGTACCGTTATAAGTAAATCTCCATTGCACTCCTGACATATGAGACTATCATAGGGCCTAATCCCATGCTAAGTAGGCAATTGTTCAATGAAAATAGCTAACCAACTGTGCTTCTCACATCTGCAATTGCTCTGATGGAGACGGTACGCGCACCTCCAAAGGAACACGCACGCTGCTGTTTGTGTTCGCACGAAAACCGCCATTGGAACGATTGCAAGTTCCAAGAGTGTGAACACAGAGCAGAAACAAAGAGGCGGCCTAAGCAAATGTGCATTGTGATTCATAGTCAGTATGTCAGTATATGTCATATTGGCATGGGCACAGCTCTCTTAGCCTCAGTGTCTCTAAATATTAGGTCGTTACATATGAAATTGCCGTTTTTCTTGAAGAAATTGGAGGAAACCCAATTTTCACTACTAACATTTTTGCAGTTTTTTTAGGAATGACAAATCCAAATTTTATGATTTTTTTGTGTACGAGACAACATTAAGCTAAGAAACAGCAACTTTTATTACATTTTTGAAAAGTGACAGCTGTTAAGTAATACGAAATTTATCATCAAAATGTATAGCATTTAGGAAGTACTGTTTTTGAAGATCGAATTAATTTATCAAGCGGCCAATAAAAACAAAATTTAATACAGAGTTGTAAAATCTTGAAATCAACTTTCAAACAAAATATAAATAATGGAAATAGCTATTAAATTACAGGAATAACGAACTCATGAATTTGTAAGAAAATTTTGGCAATTTCATAGGTAAAGACCTATTATAATTCTACTCGATGCTATAAGGCGACCCCTTCCTCATCACACCCTCACCCCTGCAAAATTTCACCTGTGCTTTCATAGGGAAATCTAATTACAACACCTCTCTGTCATTGCTCTGTGAACGTGAATGTATCCACTACTAAAGGTATTGCAGATTCTTGAAACACAGTTATTGCGCAAACATATTGTATGCCCAGTTTGAAACTGCTGTCTCCCTCAGCCGCTGCGGCTCGTCGTTCGCGCGCGACTCGGGCGGCTCGAGCGGCCACTACACGCAGCGTAGCGCGCCGGCGCCGCACGCGCACGCGACTGCTCACCGCCGCACCGACTCTGGGTCCTCCACGCAGCACGACCACACCAGGTACTACTGTACTTTCCTTCCTATGGCATACCCGCGGACCTCTACAATAGGGTCCCGTGACGGACCACCACCGTGTTTTAGTCGGTTCAATTCCATCATAGCCACCTTACCATTAACCCCGTTGAGGTGGCACCGAGCTGGTTTCCACGCGAAAAATAAAAGGTACTGCTCTACAAGCAAAACCAGATTATATAGTCCTTTTCGGGCTGGAGCGGCCACTTCACGCAGCACTTTCTCACAACATGTATGCGTAGAGCGATGTTTATGACATTGGCCCATTTCATCTTCGAAGGACGTCTTTTCCTTCCCTGAACAGGGGAGGGTCCTGGGATTTGAATTATTTTCACGATACATCGTTAGTGTTTTTTGGGGGTGCTCCATCTTCAGACCGCTTCGGCGGACGCCCCAGTCAGGGGAGATGACCGGTAACCCGGTAATGGCCCAGCTTGCGATTGTTTCCTCTTCTTCACCGCTTGTTCCAGCACCCGCCCTTACTTCCACTTAGTGCAGGTATCGAGGGGAGTACGCACTTATCTGCAGCACGCTGAACCTTTGTAGCTCTAGATGTGTCCTATGTTTATTTGTTGTTATTTCTATCTGCAGCCGCTACAACTCTTACGTATCTGAATACGGCACGTCCCTGGAGTGCTACGTGTCAGCTCCCCCCCAGTTCCAAGATGGCGCCGACGCTCCTCCAGTGCCACCTGCCGCCGCCCCTCATCACCAACATCATCATCATTATACACATGTGCCAAGAGTCGGGATACACTTCCAGGTAAATAGTCAAGATAAGAAGTTAAGCGACCTCCGGCGCCTGTGGATCCGTCCTGAATTTGTTGAAATTTTTATCTATTACATCTCAGACGGTATCTTAGTGATGTATCGTAGATGGGTAGGACCACAGAGTAAATACAAAGAGGCGGCGGCCTAAGTAACTGTACACTGTTACCGTCAAGCCTACCCTGACGTCATCACTGTACCGGTCTTAGTAAGGGTGCTGTCGGCGTTCGTCCTGCGCACAGCCGTAGCCTAAATTCCTTTAAATATATATCTCCTCCATGCTAGATGGCGATACTTTATATCTCACAACGTCCCTGTTTTATTCAGTGGTATCGAGTGTCAGATACTACGTAGTAACATCGACATAGAATGAAGTCTAGCCTGAGTACCAAACCTTCGTCCCTAGCAATTACCACACCTTCTCTCTGTGTTTGCTGTATCGGTATGACTAAAGGACACGAGTGACTAAAGAACCGATCAACATTCGGATTAGAAACATTTTTTTTTTAAATTGTCATGTTATATTGCAGGCTAGCGCGCCGCCCCCTCAGTTCCAGGACGAGCCTCCAATGTACGACTACGGCGACTACGATTGCACGTACAAGGCGCCGCTCAAGTGTCTCAACGTCGGGCGGAATGAGTATGTGCGGGATTACAGTAGGTAAGTGAAAATATAAGTAGGTATAATATATAGTACGACCTCCGTCCTCCATGAACGCAGGCCTGGGGGTGGCAGGTGAGGCCGCTTGTCACCCCAGCAGGAGCAGGCCGGGACGGTAGGGCGACTATGGCTGGTCGAGTCTAAGGACGCCGGGGGTGTACGGTTGCCCATAGCGCATATCCCTTGCACCCCGACTGATCCTGGGCCATCTCCGGTTTCGAGATGGCCCCCTGGGGTTTGGGAACCACGGTGTCCCCGTCTTACCCCGGTTTGGGGGAGGGGTGCTAGTCGCCCCACCGTCTCGGCCTGCTTCTGCTGGGGTGACAGGCGGCCTCACCCGCCACCCCCAGGCCTGCGCTCATGGAGGACGGAGGTTGTTAAGCGACCTCCGGCGCCTGCGTCGCCTGCGACGCGCGGCGAGCAAGTTGCGGGCTCGGCGGGCCGGGAGAGTTCTAAATCTCTCCCGGGCGCGCTCCGCCATCTCCTTCGCGAGCATTACATGCTCGCAGAAAGAGGTGGCTGCCACGAGGTCAAGCCTCGGCGCCTCCCACGCCGGGCAGTCCGTCAGCGTGTGCAGCCCTGAGTCCTCGCTCGCGTCGCAGTGATGACACTCAGGCGTTGGCTCCTTCCTGATCCGATGCAGGTGGTCCCCGAAGCACCCCTTCCCGGAGATCACCTGCGTCAGTCGGTACGAGAGGCTTCCGTGTCGCCTCTCTAGCCAATCCTCCATGATGGGCCTTACCGCCGCTATTACGGCGTGCCCTATATTATGGGTACCTAAAGCAAAAAAAATCCAAATAGCTCTTGTTTATAGCAAGCCTTATCTTTAAATTAAAAATAATTACGTTTTATAAATACACAGTAATTACATAAGCGTTTACCTTGTCTACACATAATTGGTTTACTTCTTAAAGAAATGACTCATTACATTAATAAAGAATTAAACGCTCATGGAACATAGCATGAAGCATATACCTGGACTGCAGAGATCAATTTGTAGAGAGCATAATAACTGTCCTGGATGCTTTTTTTTTTTTTTTTTTTTTTTTTACGTGCGGAAATCCCTTCGGATACCCCCCCGCTGGCCAGCGGGGGTGGTTATGTCGTGTCTCGACTAAAACCGCACGGTGTCCTCCCCAAGTGTCCGTTGCCGGGTACCCCGGGTAAGCCCTCGAAAGGATAACCCCAGGGTTGCCGGCGGACTTCGGCCGCCACCGCGGCCTCGCCTGGTAGGGTCGGGTTTTATCCCGCTTCGGTGAGTTGGCAGCCGTGTGTAGGGCACACACGACACGCCTCCGCCACGGCCTGCTTCTGTAAGGACGGCGAGTCGGCCAACTGCCGTCCTCAGGCCCCGATCATGGAGGTCGGTAGTCCCGGGCGTAGATGAGTCTGCGGCGTCCTCGCCGCAGACTGCGAAACTCGGGGGGCAGGATTCTCTCCCGCTCCCTCTCCGCCGTCTCTTTCGCGCGCATTACCTGCTCGCAGAAAGAGGCGGCGGCGTGCCACTTGCTGCCGTCAGAGACCACGGCCCTCACCATGGTCTCCAACGAGAGAACGTCCACGCCCAGGACCGCAACGAGATCTCGGCGTTGACTCGCCCACGCAGGGCACTCCACCAACGTGTGGAGCGCCGTGTCTTCGCCAGGATCCTCGCAGTGCTGGCACTGCGGCGTTGTCTCCCGGTGGATGCGCCACAGATACTTACCGAAACACCCGTGTCCGGTAACCATCTGGCACATCCGGTAGGAGAGGTCCCCATGATCCCTCTCCAACCACTCCTTCATGATCGGTCTCACCGCCGCAATGGTGGATTCCCCCCACCTTGGGTGCTCAAGTCGCACCCTCCATGTCTCCATGAGTTCCTGGCGGAGCAGGAACCGCTGAGCCCTGATTTCTCGGGGCTCCGGCCTATGGCCCCGCTCCAGCGCCTCCTTGCGCCACTGGTACAGCAGCGCAAGGGCTCTCGCTTCCAGGTCCCATGGAGGGGTCCCGGCTAGGAGACATGCCGCCTCGACGGAGATCGTGCGATACCCCCTGATGACTCTGACGGCCAACGCTTTTAACGGGCTGTTTAATACAGCCACGTTGTGGGCCGCCAGAGTCTCCGCCCATACTGGGGCCCCGTACAGGGCCATGCTTCGCACGATCCCCAGGTACAGTCTCCTAGTGGGGGCGTTGGGTCCCTTAACGTTGGGCATCAGCCGCGATAGCGCGGCCGCAGCCCCCCTCAGTTTCGGGACCAGACTTCGGAGATGAGGTCCGAAGTCCCATCGGCTATCGAGTACGAGCCCAAGGTACTTCCTTGTGGGCTCGATGCCGATGCTTACGCCCCCTACGGTTATGCTGGTTCCCGCAGGTGGCCCCCTCCGAGGCCCGTGGAAACACATAGCCTCGGATTTGTGGAGAGCCACCTCGAGTCCGGAATGGATGCTGGAATATTTGGAACGAAGAACGGAAAGATAGGAGTGTATATGCCAAGCCAGTGGTTGTCGTGCCGAGGGCTGCGTAGCTAGGGGCGAGCCTAGTTGTTAGCGTCGTAGATATAAGTTAGGTTAGGTCATGCCCTGGGACCGGGCGACCCCAGAACTAGGCTAGCCTTACCCAGACATGCGGGGCTCTGTCTGGGTGGACCACATATTTCCCTAGCTCCTCGTGGGAACTCAATGGATTTTTTTAACTCCTGTAATGACGGCGACGTGGTTCGCAACCCGTCACGTCTTGTTTCCAGAGGGGGCGAAAAGTGGGCTACGGACAGCCACTTTGCTACACTGAATGTTAGGGGAAGCATGAATGATAAAATTGAGGAAGTATGTGAGATGATGAGTAAAAGACATCTAGATGTTCTATGTGTGAATGAGACAAAGCGGAAAGGTTGTGACATCACCACGCATGGCCAGTATACAGCCTATTGGTCAGGAGTGGCGGAATCCTGCAGAGCCAGCAAGGGTGTTGGTGTACTACTTTCCGCCAGAATGAATGAATGTATGACTGATTTTGAGTGTGTGAGCCCAAGACTCCTCTGGGTGAGGTTGAAGGTTGGCCTTACCCGCATCTTCATTGTAGGAGTATATGCTCCACAAGATGCGGCGTGGAACCGGTCCTCGAGAGGCCAGAGCGAGAGGCAGACCTTTTGGGCTAGTGTGAAAGATGTCTTGAGTAAATGTAATCAAAATGAAAGAATTGTAATGCTTGGTGATTTTAATAGTTGGATAGGAGTGAAACGTGATGGATATGAGAGTGTGGTGGGAAAGTTTGGCGATGAAAGAGTGAATGAAAACGGTGAAAGTTTGCTAGAAATATGTTTGGAAATGAATCTGGTGGTAACAAACACGATGTTCGACCACAAAAAGATTCATTTGTATACTAGAGAAGAAAGAAATCGGAGAAGTATGATTGACTTTGTAATTGTAGATGTACGGTTGAGAAAGAAAGTGCTAGACACCCGGGCTTACCGCGGTGTCGGAATTGACACAGACCACTTCCTGGTGGTAAGCCGCATAAGAGGCCTATTTAAGCGATGGCGGCATCGTGTGTATGAGTCCATTAGTGAACTAGAGCGCATAAAAGTTGAGAATTTGCAAGAGAAAGGTATGAAAGAGGAGCTTGTGAGTAAGTTGAGGAAGAAGTTTGTCAATTTGAACAAAATAAGCGAGATTGAAGAATTCTGGAAGTTGTTTAAGGAAGGAATTGTGGAAGTTGCAGTTGAAACGTGTGGTGTATGCAAGATAAGAAAAGGGTGTAAACTAGAGACTGTGTGCGTGGAAGTCCGAAAGGCAGTGTCTGAGAAGAAGAAAGCTTGGGTGAAATAGTTGGCGGTACGAGCCAATCAGAGAGTGCAGAAAGCAACGGATGAAGAGGTAAAACTGGCAAGGGATGAGTATAAGAGGTACAAAACTGTGGTAAAAGAGGTTGTGAGAAGAAAGAAAGAGAGTGAGAGAGATGAGTTTAGTAGAAGGTTATCTGACAACTTCCAGCAGAACAGAAAGTTCTTCTGGAAGGCAATAAGGACATCCAGAGGTGCAAATACGACTTCACAACTGGCCAAAGTCAGAAACCAGGACGGAAGTTTTGTGAGAGGAGAAGAATGCATGCTAAAGAGATGGAAGGAATATTTTAAAAGCCTATTTGAGAAAGAAGATGTGCCGGCACAAGTTCTTCCCAGGGACTTGAGAGAAGTAGGTGATGAAAGCGATATCAGTATGAAAGAGATTGTGGAAGCATTGAACAGCATGAAATTGGGCAAGGCTGCAGGGTGTGACAGGATTACGGTTGAGATGCTGAGAGCTGGACAAGGCGTGGTAGCTAGTCAGCTGTACCTCCTTTTTAACCTTTGCTGGAGGAGCGGCTGTGTACCAGGAGACTGGTGCAAAGCCGTCATCGTACCGCTGTACAAAGGAAAAGGGTCACAGCAAGACTGTAAGAATTACCGAGGCATTAGCTTACTCAGCATCGTTGGCAAACTGTATGCAAAAATCTTGATGAAAAGAGTGATGAATGAAACTGATGAAAAGTTGTGGGATGTACAAGCGGGATTTAGGAAAGGAAGGGGATGCATGGATCAGGTCTTTTCCCTACGAAGTATAGCCGAGAAATTTTTGGCTCACAACCAAAAAGTCTATTGCGCTTTCGTAGATTTGGAAAAGGCCTATGATAGAGTGGTGAGGAATGAATTGTGATCAACATTGTCTATGAATGGCGTAAGCAGCAGCTTGATACGAGCACTGAGATCTCTATATGAGGGTTCCAGTGCTTGTGTCAGGATAAACGGAGCTTGCACAGACTGGTTTAACATCGAAAAAGGTGTTAGACAAGGATGTGTGGCATCGCCGGGACTGTTTAACTTATTTATAGACGATTGCTTGAAAGAACTGAAAGAGAGTGCTTATGGATTAAGAATGAATGACTTGACCGTCAAATGCCTCCTGTACGCTGATGATCAAGTAATATTGGCATCATCGGAACAGGAGTTGCAGGCGATGGTTAATATTATGCATGGGGCCTTAACAAACAAAGGAATGAAAATAAATGTAAGTAAGACGAAAGTGATGATTTTTGAAAGAGAAGAAAACATGACAAATTGTAGAATTCTGATTGAAGGAGAAACAGTAGAACAAGTGAAAGAGTTTGTTTACTTGGGTTCAAAGTTTACGAGGGATGGAAAGTATGACTGTGATATTGAGCGAAGAGTTTTGGCTGGTAATCAAGTGAATGGGGCCCGGCATAATTTTTATGAGCAGCCAGAAAGTGTCTAAAGAGGCGCGACTGGCTGTTCACAGAGGAGTACTCGTCCCCACACTTATGTATGGTAGTGAATGTTGGGTGTGGCAGAAGGAACATGAGAGTAAGCTGAATGCTGTTGAAATGAGAAGTCTGAGAAGTATAGCTGAAGTGACCCTGATGGACCGAGTGAGGAACAGTGTGATAAGGGAACGTTGTGGTATGGCAGAAGATGTAGTGACCAAGATAGAGAAAGGGATGCTTAGATGGTTCGGTCATGTAGAGAGGATGGATGAAAGGAGATTAACGAAACAGATTTATGAGGCGAGGGCTACTGGGCAACCCGGTAAAGGTCGACCTAGGCGTACGTATTCCAATCAGATCGATGACGTTTTGAAGAAGGGCCAGGTCAGAAGTACCCGTAACCGGCGTGCATGTATGAAAACAATTATGAAAGTGGAAGAAGCGAAAGGCGTATGCCAAGATCGTAGCAAGTGGAAAGATGTTGTCTCTGCCTACCCCTACGGGAAAAAGGCGTGACTATATGTATGTATGTATGTATGGAACATAGCAGTACCGCAAAAGAACAGAACTCACGCTTTGAAACCATCGCAAACAAATTAGTGACATCATAACACCATATGTGTGATGTGCGTGCAGGTACCACGAGGGAAATACGGAGCTGGTGAGCGCGCAGCCGCAGTACGCCGAACTGCGCGTGCGCGCGCGCAACGACGACGCGCAGGACTACGTCAACACCGCGCAGGTAGAGCTTTACTAAATGGTCAATACAATTTAATATGTGCAAGTGTAACATGTTTTGACAGATAAGCTAGACACCAGAACATAACTTTCCACAATTTTAACGATATATGAAACAATTCTAATTTAAATGTAATTTTACTAATTACCGAGTTGAAGGAATGCAATGCGACATATTTCAGTTTCAATTCCTACAAGTTATTTGGCGGGCTTCCCAACTTCATTCCGATGACATTGACAGTTGCACGTTATTTGACAACTTCTGAAGTATTGCCTATCACCGTTTCCGAATACCCCCAAATTGATTAAAGTTTGATGTTCCGCTCTTCTTCATTATAATTATACACACCCCTGTACAAAACAATCTTATTCATTTGCATTTCAAATCGAATACATATTTATATTATTTTCAGATATGCCCACCAGAGGAGATAACGTCACCTCTGGGCACATTCAAGCGTCAGCGATGTCTACGGTATAAGCAGAGGAGACCACGACCCATCTTGCGATCTAAATCAGATATTTCCGATAGGTAATTAGACTAAGTATTTTAAATAGGTAATACATAAATACGGAATTACTTATACCCGGTTTTCGCCCATTGCCACTGACAGACGAACGTACAATTGCGCTTATTTCCAGGTATCGGCGGTCAGACGGCCGCAGCCCAGCTTCAGCGCCCTGTGAGGGCGAAGACTCCCCCGACAGTCCTACGGAGGAAGCCTCCCGCCTGCAGGACTTCTTCGAGCGCCTCGGCCTGGAGCCGCGCCAGTACGACGCGCTAGTACGGGACGCGGTCCCCGACAGCCCCGTGTTCTTCTCGTCTGCTTCCACCGTTGATAGCAACCAACTGGCTGCGGCTGCTGACTACACGGTAAATAAAGATGATAGAATTATACAGGGGGAATTTTTCATGTGGGCGCGGATGGCCAAAACCGAGACTATTTATTTATTGGAACATGAGGAATAGCAGTACTCAAAGAAGTTTCGGGCCCTATTACAATGAAAATTAAAACTGTATCATCACATTTTTGAAAAATCGAGTATACTACCAGGACTCGAACCCATCTTTGTTACACATTGAATTTTTTTTTTTTTTTTTTCTTTTTCAAGCCCGCTTCTTGGCAATCTGTTTGAATAACAATAATCCAATCGGATGTCTGATACAATCTGGTTTTGGAGTTGATGGGAGAGACATATCCAGTGATCTATCTCTCAATTGTTAGGATCGGCGAATCTTATCGCAAGGTTTGGGATTCCATATCTCTTCAGTCTGGAGAAACTGAGGCTACCAGTGCCGTACAGCTGGGCGGCAAGGGCGTTTTTGTGGTGGTCCAGTCTCATCTGATATTTCGTGCTATAGGATTCAATTTCCTGCTTCACTGATTTCAGCTTGATGTCCAAGTACATAAACTTATTGCTTACATGAGGAGTCACATTTAGCATATTGCGGATGGTTTTGTTCTGGAATCTCTCCAGTATTTCAATGTTACTGTGGCTGGCAGAACCCCATAGCTGAATTCCGTAAGTCCATATCGGTTTGATGATGCTTTTATAGACAACCATTTTGCTACTGTCCGTTAATTGGGATTTGCTTCCAATTAGCCAATACATGCTGCGGATTTTAAGGTCCAGTTGTTTGCGCTTGGTCCAGATATGCTTTTGCCAGGTCAGACGCCGGTCCAAGTGCATACCAAGGTATTTTGCATCTTCTGCTTGAGGAATCTCTTCGTTATAAAGCAAGACCGGAGGGCAAGCATCCCTTCTCAGAGTAAATGTGACGTGTACGGACTTATCTTTGTTGGCTCTGATGCGCCATTTGTTGAACCATGCTTATATTAGGCTCAGGTGGGCTTGAAGGTTCCTCGATGCAATGCCAGGGTTCTCATGCACGAAAAGCAAGGCTGTGTCGTCTGCATATGTGGCGATAGTGGTCGTTTCATCCGCAGTTGGTAGATCAGCCGTAAATATCAGATAAAGGACTGGCCCCAGGATGCTACCTTGTGGTACACCTGATTGGATTTCATGCATTTTTGAGACCTCTTCGTTGTATTTGACCTCAAAGCATCTCTTCTCAAGGTAAGATTGCATGATCTGGAAGATTGAGTGTGGCAGTGTTTGTTTTATTTTGAAGAGAAGCCCGTTGTGCCAAACCTTATCAAATGCCTGGCTGATGTCTAAGAATATTGCCGAACAGTACTGTTTATTTTCGAAGGCTTTGTAGATAATGTCCACGAGGCGATGTATTTGCTCTATGGTACCATGCCCCTGTCTAAAGCCGAACTGATGTTTAGGTATAAGGTCTTCTAGGTGGTCTCGCATTCTAGTAAGTATGATTTTTTCGAGCAGTTTTCCAGGTATAGGCAATAGACTTATTGGTCTGTATGAGGTCACTTCTTTTGGTGGTTTACCGGGCTTCGAGATCATTACCACTTGTGCGACTTTCCATTGGGCTGGAAAGACCGATAGCCGCATGCCTAAGCGTTAAAGATTGCTAGCAGTAGCATTAATCCTTTCCTTGGTAGATTTTTGAGAAGTGTTGCATCAATTTGATCATAACCTGGGGCTTTACAATCCTGTAGGTTATGGATCTCTCTGAGGAGTTCTCTAGGTGTAACGCATTTTAAGGGAGGGCACATTTGGATAGGGGTTCTGAGATATTCCTCGATATCGTGATCGTGGTTTTGGTTCGTGCTGGGCAATGGTTGGAACACACTTCTTAGATGTTCAGCAAAAGCATCAGCCTTCTCCGAGTCGGATCGAGCCCAAAGCCCGGTTTGGATGTTGATTGGAGTAATTTGGCTATTGGGTCGTTTAAGTTTTGAGGTTGTCTTCCACAAAGAGTAATTTGTGTCACTGGTTGGAGTGAGTCTACTGAGGTATGCCTGCAAGTTTTCGTTCTTCATATTTTTTATTAGAGTTTTAACTTCCTCCGAGCACTTGTTAAATTTGAATTTATCCGCGGGGTATCTCGTGTTATGCCAGACTTTGCGCAAGCGGCGACGTTCCTGGATTTTATATTTTATGTATGCTGGGTATACATGTTCTTTTGGGGCAAACGTTTTACGGCTCGGGGTTGATTCTGTTACTGCCAAGTGGATAGTCATGTTCAAGCGTTCTATTGCTAGCTCTATGTCCTCGGTGTTTCTGAGAGGAATTTTGAGATCTACTTCACGTGAGACAATGTTCTGATACTCTTTCCAGTCTGTGTGTCGGTTGTGGATTTTATAGGCTATTTCAGTAAGAATTACACTGCTGTTCACATTCAAGATAATCGGAGTATCGTCAGAAGACAAACCTATTATTTCTTCAGTACTTAGGTTATTGATTGAAAAGTTTTTGGTAACAAAGAAGTCTATCAGGTCGGGTATTCTTGCTTGGTCAGTGGGCCAATACGTAGGCTGCCCCGTGGATAGGCATTCAAGGTTAAGGTCACCAAGTACTCGGTATAATTGTCGTCCCTTTGGGTTTATAAGACGAGATCCCCAGTATGTCTGTTTGGCATTCCAATCCCCACCACAAATGAAGCGGCTTCCTAATGATGTAAGGAATTCCCTGTAGTTATCGATGGTTATGCTATGCCTTGGGGGGCAGTAGATTGCAGATACCGTAATTTCAGATTTGCCATCATTGATCTTGATATGGGAAGCTTGTATCTTTACAGTGCAGAAAGAATCAATTGGGTAGTGTTTTATGCTTGACCTTACTATGATCGCTGAACCTCCATGCGCTCCGCCAGATGGGTGGTTTGTAGTGTACATAGTATAGTTTTTGAATGTGACATGGCTTTGCATGGTGAATCTTGTTTCCGATATGAGTGCTATATCAATTTTTTCCATAAAGAGGAATGCTTCCAATTCTTGTTTTCGCTCTGTGAGCCCATTGGCGTTCCATGCAAGGATACGTATACTGTTATTTATTTTGATGGCAGCAGGCTGCTAATGAGTTGAATCATGCGATTCATCATGCTGTCCATCATGTTTGTAATGATTATTTGAAATTGGTGAAACATTTTGTCAAGTATTTCTAATATGTTGTCTGATCCTGGCGGACTGAGGGCGGGTATTGTGTTTGCTTCAGTGTTATTGGTTTTGATGGCTTCTGCGTATGTTTTAGCAGTGAGCTTTCCTGGCGTATCGTTTGGTTTTATGAATCTCCATCCAGGGTTGGGTTGCGGGTGACTAAACTGCTTATTTCCTTCTAGGTGTGCTCTTTCAACTTTTCGGGAGTATCTTTCTTTAGTCTGATCATAGTTTTGGTGTTCTTCGGCTTTTTTATGCGAGTATGTGTGTTTCGTTTTTGGATTCAGCTTCAGAATTTGCTCTTTGTATTGCTTGTACTTAGAACATCCTCTATAACTAGCAGGATGCTTTTCCTGGCAGTTTGCACATGTAGCTTCTGTGTCTCGGGGCTTAGCACATGTATTTGTAGGATGATCTTCTCCGCATTTCACACACCTAAACGGTCTGAAGCACTGATTTTTGGAATGCTCGAATCTTTGGCATCGTTTGCACTGTAATACCTCTTTTTTCTTGTAGGGGGTTTCGAAGGTAATTTTCGTATGGTTTAGAAGTTTTATTTTGAATATGTCTTTATTGTTTTGTTTTGGTTCTAAATCCACATAGAAGAGTGGCAGAGCTTCTTTGGTGGTTCTATGTAATACCTTGACTATTTGGCGAACCTCGTGTCCTAGTTTTTCTAGTTCAATGGTTATGTCTGAGGTATCCTCTGAAGGGTGTATACCTCTTAAAACAACCCTGTAGGGTCTTTCACATTTCAGTCTGTATGTATAATGGCTGATATTCTCATCTACAAACTTCTGTCTGATAGTTTTGTATGCATCTATGCTTGTAGGCATTATCTTGACAATATGTCCTGCTCTTAGAGTCGTTAAGGTGTAATCATCATTGCTAATGGTATTGTTTAAGATCTCTTTGAGAGAGTTAATGTTAATAACTCCAGTGACAAAGATTGGTTCTGGTTTTGCTGGTCTTATTGGTTGTATATTCGTTGTTTCTTCATCGTCAGCCAGCATATCAAATTGGTTGTTGGTTGGTACTGAGAATGCAACTAAGTTTGTTTTCTTTTTGGCATTTTCTGCACTTATCGGGCTTAATTCGTGACTTTTGCGTTTCACCGTAGGTACCCTATCCATTTGCCAGTTATTTTGATTTGCTTGTCTTTCCTGTTTTTGGTCTTTTGCAGAATCAAGTTTTGGTGCAGTGCCAACCGAATTTGAGCGTATTCTAACGAACATACTTATATGGAATGTTTGTTGGATCATTGTAGTCTTCTGGGTTGGCTTGTAGATACGACTTGCTTGATTCTTCTCTATTTCCATCCCTTCTTCTCCTGTTAGGTCCACTTGTGGCAAAACATTGCCCCCCCCCCCAGAATACGCAGGGCAGCCTGAGCTAGGCTCAGGGAGGGATTCTCCGGCCAAGCCGGTACCCTCCTGGGGTATTTTCTCTTGTTGTCTTGCTTCCATGGTTATGTTATATTATTATTTTTTCTTTCGGGGTTGTTTTCCCCTAGCCAGAGTTGTTCTGTTGAGTGTCAGTCACAGGGCCCCCAGACCGCCAGGGACCAAAGCAGATGAGCGTCGCAGAGTCATTAGTCTCGGCAACGACAGCCCACACCAGCCCCCCAACGGTGCGGGAACTGCAAATGACACAAGGTGCTTGCTACTTGGCTGTTCTCCTACAAGTCAAGACATTTTAGGGGTTATTTTGACCCCAAGGCTCGCTTTAGCCTCCTCTAACCAGTTACCCGGTTGGGTGTATGGTTATTCCGCCATTGTTCGGATGCCAGAGATTTGTCTGTTGACTGGCTTGGGATATCGAGACAGGACGCCGCTACTGACAGTTTGTGTGTCCCGAGGTAGATAGTAGTGCGGGGCTCGTTATGGACTGCAGCATTGCCCAGGAGGGACGACCCATAGAGGTGAAACTATATGGGCCCGTCCCTAGACCGCGGCGGCAGTCTAGAGACGGCGTGGACGCGTATGAAGCACTTGTTGGTGTGCGCCTAATAGCCTAGCTCCGCACACCTAGGCGTGCGCTACCGGCAGACTTAGTATTTAATTGAAGCGTGTTCCTGGCAAAACGAACACGCACCACTAATGCCTACACCAACCCCCCCCCCCCCCCCCACTTGAATTAAAACAATTTTTAAGACAACGCAACAATTTTAAAGCGGCTGTATCTGTAAAATGTAAAATAAAATAACACCAAATAAATCGCGATAGAATCCGTTAAAGACAGTGTTATTTCAAACAGTCTTTGAGTATTTAACACGGAAATGCCTTACGCGCGCTTTACCTTCTCGCCAAGGTACATAACAATTTGATCGTGTTGGTATAGTAGTTTGGCCGTGTCGGTGGTGACGGTATACGAAAGGAATTCTATTCATAATTGTGCGTAATAACTTAATATTTTCTTCCAGGTGCAAGGCCCTGGGGTCCAAAAGCAGATCTACCGCAACACAGAGCCCCCCAGCGTGGTAGAACGCAACGCACGCATCATCAAATGGCTGTGTCAATGTCGCAAAACGCAGATGCAGGCTCCTCAGTGAAAGTATTTTAAAATTTAAGACTTATCTATCAAAGGCATAGCTACCATACCTTTGTGATCGAGTTCCGGTGATCTGCAACCAAACCGCCGTGACCTGTGATAAAACTGTAGTGATTTTTGATCGAATTGAAGTGACCTGTGACCGATTTGCAGTGGCTTTTGATCGAAATAATCGAATGGTGTTGTAGTAAAGATCTTGGAGTGATAGGAGTGATTAATTGTATAAGAAAGCTCTATTGCATAAGATTTATGAAGTCAATGTTTCACTCTAATTGAAAGATACTTTGTTACTTTCATTCAATGTTGTACTGCGTGGAAAATGTATCCATTTCAACTGAGAGTAAAAATGCTAGGGATCCTCTAAACGAACCTTTGGGAACAAGATGGTTCATCAGTCAATATCTATATGGTTGTGTAAAATGGTAAACAACTGTTAAAGATTGTGCTAAAGATGCTAATAAATATTAATAGTAGATCTAGGAAAGTTCGAGATATATAAAAAAATCGACTAAAACCTATTGAAAAATCGCGTGAACCGATTAAATGTAGAATTTATAGTAGACGCAACAGAAAACACCTTTATGAAGTCTGAATGGCTCCTAAAAACCCTATAAGTAATAACAAAATTGTTATCTAAATAAAAATAAGCTTAATATATTACATCTCGATAAGTAATCGACTGACTTATTGAGTGGTTAATCGAGTATTGATATATTACTAATTAAATTGCTTAACACAAATGAGAGAACCAAATGTTGCTCATATTACGTAAGCATAGCAATGACTAATTCTAATTTCTACGTCTAAGACTCTAGTAAGCGATTAATAAATTAGTCTTCAAGAATAATATAACTCCTCGTTTAAATTTTATATTGACGTCTTCGCAATGATAATAAGTAATTAAAGATTTTATTAATATTAGCTCGTTCAGATACGTATAAGCTTATCATTATTTAAAATAAAATATAGAGCTCACCATCACCATCAAGAGGATACCACAATCGGACTAGACATGACTACTGATGTGCTCGTACGATTTTCCTTTGTTACATGATATTGTTGGAAGTTCCTTTGTTACGTTATATTTGTGGAGGCTGTGCGTATCTGGACGTGTATAACGGCGTCATTGCGTCGTCGACTGCTGGTAACTAAGCGATACTAGTTCATTAGTCAGTACGGTTCTTAGCTGTAAAGCGATTGACATAATAATTAATGATATAACGCTACGGCTAAATAATAAGGATGGTCACTAATATTGTTAGTATAAGTCAGCTGTGAAGGCCTATTAGATTAATTTTACATTTGTCTTTCACATCTGTTTCTATAATATAAAGTGCTCAATATTTTTAACCAACTATACAGTAATTTCATAAATTAGAGATTTACTTCCTACATAGTTACAAATCGATTAGTCGATTATTGTCACTTAGTCGACTATTAATGAGAGAAATTCTAAATTAAAATAATATTCTGAATAAATTCACCATACCTTGTTATTTAGTTTAAATACGTAAGTAAATTTCTACTTGATATATTTTTGGTCACGAAAACGATTGATGGTCGTTTAAAATTGGATTGTAAATATCAAAACGTATTTTTGTCTCGACAACTATGTACAAGTCGCGAGCTTAGCCGTTGGGCGAGTAAAGTTATTTTCGAAACGAAAACAAAGATAGGTGGACTATTATGTGGTTATTACGGTTTTAAATCAGATTATTTCAATTATACGTAAATTATTTTCTGTTATTATTATACATTTATAAAGGCTTGTTTATTAAAATGTTATTAAAATATTAAATCATTGTAATCAAAAGTACAACAAGCCACATGAGGGCCTCATTTCAGTCTATAACTATGTTTTCATTAAATTTTATGTTTTTTTTTCTAGGAAATGAAGGAATAGATAAATTTGCTAACTCAGGTCTCGTTTACTGACGATGTACTTTAGTAATATTACAAATGCCACCAAATTTAAGAAAGTGTAGTAGAAAATAAAATAATACGAAATCTTTGTAAAAAATGTTCCTGTTATGGATTTGTCATAAAATATTATTAAGCATGAATTGCATATTTATCCATATTATTTAATAAAGTTATTTTAACTGAATAAGACAATGGTACCTAGTTCTGCGATTTCACAAGAGCACAAAATATATCAATAATGTACCAATGCTGTATTTTTGTGCCAAAACATTTATGTAGGTAGGTATAGTTGGCTGAACCAAAATACAGTGTTGGATGAATTAGTTCAGATTTGTGCATTGTGTTTATATTTCAAATTAGCTATGTTGTATTTATCTAATGACTTTATTAAAATAATGTAGAGCTAGGTGTGCATATTATGAAATAGGAGACAAATATGCCACATCCCCTAATGTTCCAGATTGGGTAACTATTTTAGTTAAACAATATGTATAAGAACTGTGTCTACATGCATTTTTATTGCTATAAGCTTATTTTGTTCGACAACTACTTCAATTTTATTTATCAAAAAGTACGATTTTTTAAAAACCACATAGCTAACTAGGGCTTTTTATAATTGTAAAACAAAATAAAGAAGTTATAACTTGTGGAATAAAGACAATATTACTAAATGGAAGTATATTTTATGTCTTAACGCATAATATTTACTATAGTTCCAACGCAACAATTACTGTATTTAATCGTTATGTATTCAAATCACCATTAGAGTGGTCTAATCTCAATAAGGTAATACTAGGGTAGGAATCGTTTGTTTTCTTTCTTACAACGCATTGAAGACTACATTTCTGTTGTAGAATTTTTGATTCGAAAAGACTGCCGCTTTCTTTTAAATTTATGTATTCTGTGATATGAAAAGAAGGTATATTTGGGCAGTTTCGCTATCAACTAGGTGTCATTTTAATATATAAACAGCTTACAGTCAAACAATTCTAAAAGCTTGTTTAGTATGAACTTACAATCGTTAAATAATTAACAGGGACAATGGATATTTAGACGATTAGTAACTATGCGATATCTATACGTACCTATTCAGGCGATAAATTGTGAAAGAAAACAATATATATGTGTAGTTAATTGGCAGACGTGACCGTAAGATGTACGTACCTACTTGGTCATAAGTATATTGGTGATCTTACTCTTAGTGATTTTAACTTGAATGACTGCCTTCCTTCGTAAGATTTTCGTATAAAATAGACGTTATGTATCAATATTCTAAGTGGTTTAAATTTTCAAGTATTTCGAATACCCGAATTATTGTTTTATTGCGATGATTAGTCGATCATACCGACCTCAAATATGACAATCATTCGATTCTCACTATCAAATGCGATTTAAATATGATTTTTATTTATTACCTGATTATACCTTAAAGTAATAATTTCGAATAAGAAATTTTATCTTCAATTCGATTATTCTGTATAGTTATAAAATGTATCGAGATTGATTAGCGTAACAGTATTAGAAGGTTTAGCATTCGATGCTTCCAGTATTTGTGTAAATAAATTTACGTACATTGTTAGAAGTTTATCGTGAAGAAAGATTATATTGTGGTCTGATAATATGTGGTTTTATTTCGATTTTACCAGTCACACTACTTTTGTATCCATTTTTGATATCTTTACTAGATACCGTACAAATTTTGAATATCAGTTCAGTCAAGTTTAGACTATCAGTTTACAGCAACTGCTGCGAGTACATCTTCTATTACTATATTTAAACACGCACCGTGTTAGTTGCTCAACCCTCTTTTTCCGATATACGGAACAAGTCTTCAAGATTTCATTGTCAGTGATGGATTTGTTACTATGATTGTATCACGTTGGTGGTATGGGAGCCCCCTTAGATATTTAATTTATTCGGTTTTTCTAAAGATTTAGATCGGAAAAAGAGAACATCTAGGACGGGACTTGAACCCGCGACCAATCCCTTACAGGGGGAATGCTCTGACCACCTAGACACGTCCCAGATATTCGAAATTCTCCGATACAGATGTTCTCTTTTTCCGATCTATATCTTTAGAAAAAAAGTAAGCATACAAAATGCTTAAAAATTTAATTGAATTATTGTTTTTTTAGTATTTGTTGTTAAAGAGGTAACAGAAATACATCATCAGTGAAAATTACAACTGTCAAACTGTACACAACCCAAAGCCAATTCCGTCGATGAGACTTTATCTGCTCAGAAACACGACTTCGACGCAATGGGTGTGTACTTTGGGGGGTTTGCTGGATTGTGGATGTCGCTGCGGTGCTGGTCTTAAGCGGAACACTTATTATGGGCAGCCTCGAAGAGTACTTGAATTTTCCAGAATTAAAGAGAGATTTTTTCATGTATCTACCTATCTTCATTTATTCCTTGTGAAGAGGAGAGAGCACTTCTCGCTTGACTTTCTACTTGTCGACTGAGGTGTCGAGTCAATTTACAGCGGTTTTTTATACTCTTAATCCAATTAATTCGAATTTTCTAATTGGCCGATCGAACTCTCGCGGCTCGTTAGTGACACCGCGGCTTAACGACTTTTCGCGGATATACCCTAATGGTCGATCGGTCAATCTTACAATTATGTGTTTATTTTCTATTTACAATGATTTATATACCGTATTATGTATTCTAATAGGTAGTAGAAATAAGGTGACACGAAATAAGATACAATTTACACTTATAGATCGGTAAACAATGACGATTTCTTCGTCGCAAACTTATAACTATTATACACGATTATTCCTACAGTTTTTTGTTAAATCAGTTTAATTATATACACTAAGTATTACTTATGTACTAACAAAATAAGCGTATATACTAGTTGTTCTGCACATTCTCCCCCCGTGAGACGCAATCACACTTCTTCGCGTGCAGAAGTCGTGTCTTCGGTCAGCAGGACGATCAGCTTCCTCACCGGCCGGCGCAGCACTCCTCCCTTGGTCTGGATGTCCACGGTGCGTGTCACGTTGTCAGGCCCGGGGTACGTTGCGATGACTCGTCCTCGGATCCAGAGGTTGCGGGGTGCGTTGGGGTCCACCAGTAAGACCAAGTCATGTAGGCATACTGGGGGTCTTCGTCCATGCGGCATGCGTCGGTGTTGGAGCTCCGGCAGGTACTCGCGGAGCCACCTGGTCCAGAAGAGGTCGGCCAGGCGCTGTGCTGCTCTCCAGCTGGATCTTGATGCGGCGTCCTTGTCAATGAAGACGCCCGGCTGCTGTACTCTACCGGGTCCTCCCAGCAGAAAGTGGTTGGGAGTTAGGGCTTCAGGGTCCTCCGGGTTCACTGACACATGCGTCAGTGGGCGACTGTTGACGGTGTACTCTACTTCGGCAAGCAGAGTAGATAGAACTTCCTCGGAGGGCCGTCGCTCGTGCAGTGTGGCGGTGAGTGCTGTCTTTACTGAGCGCACCATCCTCTCCCAGGCTCCCCCCATGAAAGGAGCGCCGGGTGGAATGAAGCGCCACGATGTCTTCTTCTTGGCTGCTTCTTGCGATGTTGCTTCGTCGATGGCTCGTCGCAGCTCGCGGTCGGCTCCCTTCAGGTTGGTCCCATTGTCAGACCAGATTTCTTCAGGACATCCTCTTCTTGCCATCATGCGTCGGAGAGCGGAGATAGCTGAGTCGGTGCTTAACGAGTTTGCTATCTCGAGATGTATGGCACGTGTTGTGAGACACGTGAATATCGCGACGTACCTCTTCTGATTGGTACGTCCGACTGTCACTGTGAGTGGGCCGAAGTAGTCAACCCCTGTGTGTGTGAAGGGTCGCTTGTGATGAGCCAGGCGACACTCAGGTAGATCACCGGTCCTCGGGTACGGCGGCGCTTGAGTCTTGATGCGGCAATGTAGACACTGTCGTAGTAGTGAGCGTGTTACCGGGCGTAGGCGTACAACCCAGTATTGCTGTTTGCACTCGTTGATAGTGGCTTCAACTCCCAAGTGATGCAACTTCTTGTGGGTGTGTTGAATCCACAGCTTGACCGTAGGGTGATCTCCGTCTAATATCACAGGCGTCTTGATGTCGTCGGATACGTCTCGAACGGCTTGTATGCGGCTTCTCAAGTGCAGCACTCCGTTGACAGATACGGTGCTCAATTGATGAAGGCGACTTTCTTTCGGGATCACTCTTCCTCGTTGCAGATCTTCAATCTCGCTGCTGAAGGAGTCTTCTTGTGATGCTCGCATGAGGAGGTCTTCGGCTGACCATAGGAGCTCGGCGGTGATAGGTATGTACTTCCTATCGGCGCTTGAAGTCCTTTTCAGTACGGAAGGTGATGCTGTATTCTTCTGTGGTGCCTTCTTCCAGTCTGGATCTGTCTTAGGGTTTTTCTTAGTCCGTTTGTAGTTGACTCGTTCCGATTTTCGTCTGCACAATTGAATGAACTGTAAGACTCGAGCTGTAGCGTAACGTAGTTGGTCCCAGTTAGAGAATCGGGTGACTACGGGCAGGGCTTCAGATAATTTTTCTTTTTTCTTGGTACTTATAGTGTGTGTACCCTTTCTTCTATATCTTCGGACTTGTCTTGTCGCGATGTATCTCGTGGCCATGATTCTTCTGATGAGTAGAGGAAGTCAGGGCCTCTGTACCAGCGATGCTTCTGGCTGAAGTCCGTAGGTACGTTTCGGGTGGCGTCGTCTGCCACGTTCATCTTCGTGGGGACCCATCGCCATTCGTTCACTGTTGAGCTATCTTCTATTGCAGCTAGTCGGTGAGCTACGTAGGGCTTGTATGAACGCGAACCTGTCTTGATCCATGTGAGTACCGTTCTGCTATCCGTCCAGAAGGTCTTCGAGTCAGGTTTTCTCTCGTGCTCTTCTATGACGGTCTCGGCGAGTCTGGTGCCCATCACGGCGGCTTGAAGCTCCAATCGAGGTATTGATGTGAGCTTCAACGGTGCTACCTTCGCCTTTGCAACGATGAGCGATATGTTGACTGCCCCGTTCATGTCTTCGGTTCTCCAAAACAGTACTGCTGAGTAGGCTGACTCGCTGGCGTCCGTGAAGATGTGAAGCTGGAGGGACTTGCTGTCACTGTAGTGTAGGTATGGAGATGTTGGCTAGATTCTTCAGGTGTTCTATCCAGTCCTCCCATTTCACTGCTATGTCTTCATTGACCTCTTCATCCCACTGTGTGCCGTGTCTCCAAATTTCTTGAAGCAGCTGCTTGGCCCGGATGGTGACTGGTGAGGCGAAGCCTAGCGGATCGAATAGAGACATGACGATCCGAAGAGCTTCCCTCTTGGTGGGTGTCTTCTTGTCGCAGAGTGCCGTCGGGATGCGAGTGAAATTGAGGTTGAAGGTGAGTTCATCGGTGCCCGGCTTCCAGATCAAGCCTAGTACTCGTTCAGTTTGTTCTTCGTTCTTGTACAGTTCCGTGTCAGTGTCTTCTTGTGTGACACCGAGGGCTTCCAGCAGTTGAGGTGAGTTAGATTTCCATTGTTTTAACTCGAACTTGGCTTCCCGGTGTATGTTTCGGACGTCGGAGGCGATCTTGATGGCGTCTTCCAGCGTCTCGAAGCTATCCAGGTAGTCATCAACGTAGTGTTTCTTCACTATTGCGGAGACTGCTTATGGGTGCGTGGCGCTATACTTCTCAGCATTGGAGTTCTTCACGTATATTGCCGTAGATGGTGAACTTGACGCCCCGAAGATGAGTGATGTCATCCTGTATTCTTCTGGGGGTTGGTTGTCACGACGGTCGCCACGCCACAAGTACCTTTTTTTTTTTTTTTTTTTTATCGTGCGGAAATCCCTTCGGATACCCCCCCGCCGGCCAGCGGGGGCGGTTATGTCGGGCTTGCACCGACTAAAACCGCACGCCGTCTCGGGTCTTCAGACGCCGGGGTGTAAGGTTACCCATAGAGCATATCCCTCGCACCCCGGCTGACCCTGGGCCATCTCACCACTAACAGCATCGCTCATCCTGTCTCCTCTGAAAGCAGAGGAGTACGGAGAGCGATGTGTTCCCGCCACGTTGGGTATTGGCCGACGATCAATGCCAACCCTATGAAGGGGTGAAGGGGAAGCCATTGACCGCCGCCCAGGGTGTACCGGCCGCTCCGATTCCGTTCCCCCCGGACTGCAGCGGGATCGGAATCGGAGCGACACTCGAGGAGGTTACCCAACACACACCCTACGCCACAAGTACCTAAGTGCGTCTCGATCTTCTTCTTTGATTTTCACTTGAAGAAACATTTCTGCGATGTCTGCTGTCACTGCTATGGCGTGTTGTCTGAAGCGCATCACTACACCTGGTAACGACTGGAGTAGGTCTGGGCCCTTCAGAAGAGTGTCGTTGAGAGATACTCCTCTCGTCTTGGCAGCGGCATCGTGCACGACTCGTATTTTTCCCGGCTTCATAGGGTTGATCACCGCGAAGTGTGGCAGGTACCAGGTTCTATTCTTGTTCTTGCTCGGCGGCGCCAACTCAGCATATCCTTTTGATATTAAGGCTTCCATCTGTTCGTTGTATTTTCCCTTGAAGCTCGGATCACGATCCAATTTCTTTTCTATGTTGTGAAGTTTCTTCAACGAGTTCTCGTAGTTGTTCGGAAGCGAAGTTTCTTCATGTTTCCATAGCAGGCCAGTCTCGTATCTTCCATCTTCGTTGCGGACTGTATGCTCTTCCAGGATGCGAGATGCTTGCTCATCTGGATCTGTCTTCGGCTTCCGAGGGTTGAGGAGCAGATTGTCAGTCTCGAAGTGTTCTTTCACCAGTTGTTCGAGTCGATCGTCTTCTGAATCTCCAATTGCGTGGGTGACGTACTCGATGCGGTGTCCTAGGGTCCTCGAGTCGCTGCCGTGGAGCACCCAGCCTAAGGCAGGTGCCAGTTATCTTGACCGATGAGGATCTTAGGTCTTGCTTCTTCATAGGTGAGGTCGGTGGTGATATCTTCGAGATGACTGCACCCTCGTAACTGTCTATAGGTGACCCGTTGAGATGATACTTTGAAGTTCTTCACTGTTCTGGCTTGAACTTCTTCTTCAGCTGGATCCTTAATGCCTCGTATTTTCAATGAGACTCTTCTTGATTGTTGATCAGCTGTCTTCGTACTGTTGATGGTCTCGACCCGCAGTGGGTCGATAGGTCCCGTCGCGCCGATCTTTTCTGCTACGGTGTCGTCGAGTAGTGTGACTGTTGACCCGTCGTCTATAAGCGCGAAGGTATTGACCATCCCTGCTGGCCCCGTTAGTTGGACCGGCAGTATCTTCAGGAAAGTGGTCTTCTTTCCCGTCCACGCCGAGTTGATCGTTTCGGCCGTGTCCGTGCTTTCTTCTTCTGTGGAGTCGCTTTTTCTTCTATAGTGCAGCAGGGTGTTGTGCAGTAGCTTGCAGCCGTCGATGCCGCAGCGTCGTTCTCTGCAGGTGTGTTTCTTCTCCATCTTCTGTAGACATCGGAAACACAGCCTGTGTTCCTTGGCTAAGTCCCATCTTGCGTTGACGTCAGCTGTCTTGAACTGCTCACACTTGTAGATGGGGTGTTGCTCGTTGCAGATGGTGCACGTCTTGACCTGCTGCTGGGCTTCCATCACCGTGTTGATCCTCTGGGGGCGCTTCTGTTGATGAGTGGTGTGCTGGACTGCTAGGTTTTCAGGTTGAGCGTAGGGTCCGCATAGATCTGCTTCTCTTCTCATGAACTACTCGAACTTCAAGAGGTCCGCTATTTCCCTCGGCTGAGCTGCTGCGAAGTCGTAGTACCTATACTTGAGAACAGGTGTAAGTTTCTCAACCATTGATCTTGAGACTTCTGGGTTGTATAGGTGTAGTGAATGCAGTTCAGCGCCTTGAGTGTTGCCACGGCGTTGGTGACCCTCGTTGAGAAGATGCATATGTCCCTTGGTGATTCGCTCAGTCTTGGTAGTCCTCGAAGCACTTCCATTTCTGTAGTTGCTATTGCTTCAGGCGTCCCGAATCTTGATTCTAATGTTCTGATGATATCAGCAGGCTGCGAGTTGGTGATGAGGAGACTCTCGACTGCCTCCCTCGCCTTCCCCTTGAGGTTTCTTCGTAGCCTGTTGAGGTTTTCCACGGCGGTGTAGCCATCTTCTGTTTCGGAGTAAGCTGCCTTGAACGGCAGCCATTCCTGGTGACTTCCACTGAAGATTGGTAGCTCGATGAACTTCGGTCGCTGGGCTGCCTTGATCGCTTGAGTGATGGCGGTAGCTAGTTCGCTGAAGTTCTGCTGCTGGGCTGGTGGCGCTGCTGTCGGCGTTGGTTCACCTGGCCCCTGATGTGGTGTATCGGCGATGGCCAACATGGGAGGAGGTGGTGATTCGTGACGGCTGAACCACTCGCCGACCTTCTCCTCAGCTGCCGCCGACACTTCTTCTTAATTCAATTCTTCTATTTCTTGATCTTCGTCTTCATCTTCTTCCAGGGCGGCGATCTTCGCTGCTGCCAGTTCTATTTTAAGACGAAGTAATTCTTTTGCTTTTGGGATCTTCGCGGCTTTGCTCTTCGAATGCACAGATGAACCCCCCTTTACCCCTTTCTTGGATGGTTGTGGATGAGGCGGCTGTGACTTGCTATTCTTCCCTATCTTCTCTGTTCCAGGTGCCGTTGCTTTCGGACCTGGCGCTGTAGCTGACGGTGGCTCGATGGTAGTCACCGTCTCGGTGCTCGTAGTTCCCTCCGTTGTGGTGTTCTCCGAGGTGGACGTTTCCGTGGTTGTCCCGGATTCGGCGGTCCCCTCGGTGTCTGATGGACCCTGAACGGAGGCGGCTTTACGGCTTCTTTCTTCTGACCTCGTAGTCGGCATCTTCAATTTTTCAATTCTTCACAGTGGAAAATTCAGGCACGCACTCTTCGAGACCACCCTCGTGTTCCACTTAAGGTTTTCTTCAATGTTGACTCCAAATCCGGCTCCGATAGGACCAAAAATGTACACAACCCAAAGCCAATTCCGTCGATGAGACTTTATCTGCTCAGAAACACGACTTCGATGCAATGGGTGTGTACTTTGGGGGGTTTGCTGGATTGTGGATGTCGCTGCGGTGCTGGTCTTAAGCGGAACACTTATTATGGGCAGCCTCGAAGAGTACTTGAATTTTCCAGAATTAAAGAGAGATTTTTTCATGTATCTTCATTTATTCCTTGTGAAGAGGAGAGAGCACTTCTCGCTTTACTTTCTACTTGTCGACTGAGGTGTCGAGTCAATTTACAGTGGTTTCTTATACTCTTAATCCAATTAATTCGAATTTTCTAATTGGCCGATCGAACTCTCGCGGCTCGTTAGTGACACCGCGGCTTAACGACTTTTCGCGGATATACCCTAATGGTCGATCGGTCAATCTTACAATTATGTGTTTATTTTCTATTTACAATGATTTATATACCGTATTATGTATTCTAATATGTAGTAGAAATAAGGTGACACGAAATAAGATACAATTTACACTTATAGATCGGTAAACAATGACGATTTCTTCGTCGCAAATGATGATGAAAAAGAATATTACGAGCGAGGACATCGCCTTTATCAAGACATAGATGAATTGATTATTCGCGTTGGCGATGATAGCAGCAGTGGTGACAGCAGCTGTACTGATGACAGCGCTGCTGAAAGTGGCGACGAAACGAATTTCAATATTGAATATTTGGTATCTACGGAGAGTGATTATTCTTTGTAACTGATTGAATTTAATAAATGATTAAATTTGAGTTTGAACTATCCTATACTATTTATTCTGGATCTGGTTCAATAAATAAAACAAAAACAAAATTATGACTGTATGTTTTATTAATTAACTTATTTTACTTGCAGCGAACTCCTAGTATCAAAATCTTCAACTGTACAGGGTTGCTACATGCATTCAGCAGCGCCCTCGTTTAATTTCACGATTTTATAGACAAACTGTAATTTTAGAATTTCCTGTTTGTAGAAAAGTAATAATGATTTTTATTCATTTATTCAAATAATATTCATCCATCCATTCAATTCATCAATCATCTTCCATGTGTAATGAAAGATGTAGAATGTAATGTAATTTTTTTGTGATCTATCATTTTGGGTAAAAAAAAATAAAGAAGCTGAAAACACAGATTAATAAATAGTTACTCTGAAAATCCAGAATCTTTTGAAACTTTTTCTTCTTTTGGAATATTTTTGTTATCTAGCAATCTTGGCTGACGTCACGCGTCGGTGTTATTAGGGATTTTCCCATGAGTTTAGGGAGTAAATAAGTGGGTTGGTATTTTTAGGGGCTTTTAATTTTACTGGCTTTACTAGAGGTCTAGCAGTACTAGAGGTCGCTAAGCCACTAGGGCTTAGCGACCTCTAGTACTAGGAATTCAGTGCAGGGTGCGACTGAAATAAATTGAGCTGAGCGAGTAAGACTCTTACTTGAAAATAAGACATCTTACTACGGTCACGTACGTTACGTTCCTCAATGGTACATCGGACATGCACCATCTCACTTCAAAACACTCCTCAGTGTCCACACTATCACCGTGGTAAATTTGGTCAAGATCGCGTGAGTGGTTATGGAGTTCAGCCACCAACAAACGGCTATGCCGGGTATAAGAGCTTCACTCGCTTCGTTCGCTCAGCTCAAAAATATTTTTTATTCAGTAAGTGGAATGAAGTTCCACAGCTCCAAAATGTTACTTTTCTTTAATAACTTTTAATTGTATGATTTTAAAATGTAGAACTAGAAGAAAACTTGGACTGCTCAACAGGGCAATGCAGAACTTGCCTGAAATCACGGGAAGAAGTCTTTGTGCCGCAGTGAGCAAAGACCCGTAATTTCAGGCAGTGTGGAACCTCTTAGTAATAGGAGAGATTTTGCCTCTCTGTACGTGTTCTACGACCTATATAATGTTGTGTTCAGAAGAATTGTTCGATATGATATGGCCACGGCCACATCATATCATCGCATCGCTCACTTCAAACAAGGAATTCATACTCACACGTTGCAGCCGGCTGCGGTGCGCACAGTAAGATATGAATGAAACTTCATTCCGCTCACACTCGAACTGTGAAATGATCTCCCTGCTGTGGTTTTCCCAAGCGACTACAATATGGGGTCTTCAAGAAGGGCATTAGAAAGTTTCTACAGGGCCGGCAGCGCGAGTCTGACCCCCTGCCTCACGTCCATAGTTCACGGTGTGGGGTATGGGTATCACGTATGTATATACTAGTAGATGCGTGTTCGGGTTACTACGGCACGTGCAGGTACGCCCCACTGGAAGCTCTCTCCCACTGTATCTGCACGGCTAGGATGATTAAATAAAAAGTTTCGTTAGTAGTTTGACTGTACTGTTTAATCACTGACCCTAGTTTAACAAGGTTACTATAGCGCGAAGGCTTGAGGTGTGGACACAAGCGAACGGCCGAATAGTTAGGAGGTCACTGCCGGGTGGACGCTAGTCACCACGAAGTGCCGCGACTGGAATTCGCTGCGTAAGCAACGCCGTGCCTTGTTCAATGCACTACTGTGTCCCTACAACGGTAACCGCTTCCAATCAGGTGGGTCATGTGCTTATATGCCATCTAAATGGTATAAAAATGTTACTTTTGCAATATCAGATAATGTATATATAATGAGTATCACTAAACGTAAATAGTTATTTTAGGGTTTAGGGTAGTTTAGGGCCATAGGCCGGAGCCCCGAGAAATCAGGGCTCAGCGGTCCCTGCTCCGCCAGGAACTCATGGAGACATGGAGGGTGCGACTTGAGCACCCAAGGTGGGGGGAATCCACCATTGCGGCGGTGAGACCGATCATGAAGGAGTGGTTGGAGAGGGACCATGGGGACCTCTCCTACCGGATGTGCCAGATGGTTACCGGACACGGGTGCTTCGGTAAGTATCTGTGGCGCATCCACCGGGAGACAACGCCACAGTGCCAGAACTGCGAGGATCCTGGCGAAGACACGGCGCTCCACACGTTGGTGGAGTGCCCTGCGTGGGCGAGTCAACGCCGGGATCTCGTTGCGGTCCTGGGCGTGGACGTTCTCTCGTTGGAGACCATGGTGAGGGCCGTGGTCTCCGACGGGAGCAAGTGGCACGCCGCCGCCTCTTTCTGCGAGCAGGTAATGCGCGCGAAAGAGACGGCGGAGAGGGAGCGGGAGAGAACCCTGCCCCCCGAGTTTCGCAGTCTGCGGCGAGGACGCCGCAGACTCATCTACGCCCGGGACTACCGACCTCCATGATCGGGGCCTGAGGACGGCAGTTGGCCGACTCGCCGTCCTTACAGAAGCAGGCCGTGGCGGAGGCGTGTCGTGTGTGCCCTACACACGCCTGCCAACTCACCGAAGCGGGATAAAACCCGACCCCACCAGGCGAGGCCGCGGTGGCGGCCAAAGCCCGCCGGCAACCCTGGGGTTATCCTTTCGAGGGCTTACCCGGGGTGCCCGGCAACGGCCACTTGGGGAGGACACCGTGCGGTTTTAGTCGAGACACGACATAACCTACCCCGCTGGCCGGCGGGGGGGTATCCGAAGGGATTTCCGCACGTTAAAAAAAAAAAAAAATAAAAAAAAAAAAGGGTGTTTTCCAAGTAGAAAAGGGGTTTTGATTTTACTCTAGCAGTAGCTTATGAGGGAAATATTTTGATGAATTGGAGTTGGTAACACTGTTTGTCAGCTTACGTCATCAAACCAGTATGACGCATGACGAAATGTGTTGAAAATGTTGGAATTACGACTTAAGAGCACCCTATTTATATTTCGTCTCTAGGATAATTCAGAGCACTTTGCAACTTTGCGGGAAGTGCACAAGTTTGTTGTTGTTATCATTTATTTTGGTACACAGTGATTAAAAGTAAAGTGCCACTAAACTAGCATAATATAGACACAAACAAAAGACTTGTTTTTGTTACTTTTATGTAAGTGTTAACTCTACATGGGCATTCAAACAATTTATCGACATTAAAATACCCAGTTGCGTCATGATTTCTCAGTAACTGATAAAAAATACTAGTGTTTTCAACCATTCGTGTTATTGCAGAGAAGTTATCCGGAAGTTTTAACTGTGAATTCAGTCGAGAGTTCCTGAGTGAGATCAGTGAATCAGTTTGATGATATTAGACGATTTTGAAGACTATATTGGCGAGATGCCTCCAAAACGTGGACGACGAGGAGTCAGTGATGTTGAGGAGGATGACGACGATTACAGACGAAAAAGAGATAGGAACAATGAGGTTTGTATTTTATGCCTATAATATATAATATATTATGTATCACATCTGGCTTTTGTTTTCAGATCAATGAGGAAAATTGCACAACTTATTCTCAATTTAAAATTATAGGGATATAACCAATGTGTTTTCATTTATTTTATGTTGTAATTGAAGTTTCTATTGATAAATGATTCATCTGCTGTTCAACATTGTTAACACGTTATCTGTTAAACATTATAATCAAATTTTGGTTAAAAATAATTTTGTTATAATGTGAATTAGTCTCCTTGTAATATTTTTTTATTATTGAAATAACATTATAGTGTTTACATTAAACAATTCAGATATTCTTAACAAAATCGTTTTGAAGGTCAAAAATTAAGTCATTGGAATTGTCTTTAAATGTTGCTGTTTTCATTTTAGTTTACATTGCATCACTTACCCTGTTATTTTGCATTTGTAATGTGACATTGAATTGCACAGTAATGTGCAAATATATGAGGAAACACTGAATTTTCTCATGTTCTCTGTAATGCAGAAAATAAAAAAAAATTGTACAGATAGTTTTTTCTTATCTCAGTTTAAATTATTGTAGAGGTAAAGTTTGTGAGGTTGTAGGGGGTAATCTCTGGGCCTACTGAACCGATTTAGAAAATTCGTTTACCAATAGAAAGCTTCATTATTTGTGCTTATCACAGGCAATATATCACGCTACTACCAAAGGGAGCTGAGCAGTAGTCATAAATGGCATTAAATCTGGTAGATTCCCATACATTATATGAAAACTAATTAATAAAAGACCCGTTGCAACCCTTTCACTCATATAAAAGGGGTGCAACGGAGGTTTGAAATATGCCACCAGCGAAGCCGGGAGGCCCAGCTAGTAAGAAATAAACATAACAGATAAGAATGTTGTGAATGATTGATTTAAAGTCCTGATGTAATACTCATGTTGTTATTACTGCAGTTGTTATTGAACATTCCTCTGAATATACCCATTTCATGTAAATGGGTCTACCTCTATTAATATTACTATCTGACATACACTATATTTAATTTTAGTAGTATTACCCACTGGTAAAGGACACTTTAGGACTTAGATATACTTTAGAGAAAATTTCCCTGTGAAACTAAATATAGTATGAGCTCTTCTGTCACCTTCATTGCAAGCATAAATAAGGAAAAATAATGTGTATAAATGAACATGCAACAAAGGCATGTAGAGGTCAATGAACTTGAGTTTATTGACCTCCACATACTCACAACATACTTACAGACAACATAGTGTGACTGCACAGAAGCCCTAGTCTACTATTACCATTGTGTTATATTGATCTTTCTGTGATAATACAACAATTGTATTATCACTACAAAAAGTAAAGAATCTCAAGTCATTGGGGTACTGTTAATGGTAGTAGTCTTAAGACTTTGAAACCCAAATCATTGCATAATTTTATTGTATGATTTTCTTTGTTCTACTACTTCTAGTAATGTATTTTATAATAAAGGTAACTAATTTGTATCAATATAATGATACAGTGATTTAATAATACTTGATGTGGTATCAGATAATTACGTATTTAGCTGACCTCATTAATTGACATATGGACCTAGAATATGAGTTAATATAGAATCTATATAGTTTCTTATCCTGAGTCTCCGAGGATGGGGAAGTAGTCTATACAGAATAGATGATTTCTGACCAACTTTAAAAGAACTACATGAAAGTTACTATTAGAGTTAATATAATGGTATGGTATCACGGGCTGGAATCCGCAACTCCACGACAAGGCGCGGTTTTTGCGTGAGGGTAGGCATTTTATTCGAGAGTTAATATGATATTTACCATAGGTTGTTTTGAGTGCCCAATAGTTCGGGACTGTTGCAAGTGCCATCCCATTGACTCCAATACTAATGTTAGTGACCAATGGCCATGTTAGTTTAAATATATAATACAAATGAAAGTTCTTTAAGATACTAACACAAGTTATGTTATTTTGTTACAGGCAGTAAAAAAGAGCAGATTCAAGTCGAAGCAGAAGACACAAGAGACATTCACTAGAGTCAGTAACTTGAAGTCGGAAAACCTAGCCCTTGAAGAGAAAGTGAAAACACTGACCAAAGAGTTGCAGTTCTTGAAGGAACTCTTTTTGGCGCATGCTTCGAATACACAAAACTCTAAGTTTGATGGAATTGACCTAGATAAACTACTAGGAGATATTCCAGATGAAAAGAAATAGTATATAGTGTCTATAGACTTGCCGTAGTATATAATATAGTAAATAAGGAAGTGCTTGTGTGCGAGACTGAGACTGAATAGTCTCAATTTGCTCTATGAGTGATCAAAGTTTCTATGTGCTACGAATGTGTCATGATTGGAGAGCCTATTTTGTATGATGTCTACATGTAAATGTCTAAGTTGCAAAATATTAAAATATGTAATATCACCTTAGGTGCAGAATGCCTCAAACAAAACATCTTAGAAGTAAAAATTCTTATGCAACATTATTGAAAAATTGCGAAGCAGAAATGGATGTCTAAATGTCACCTGTTACATTTCAAATTGCCAATAATGAAGCAATCACATCAGTTTGAGTATGTCTTGACGAAAAAAAATTGTTGACATTTTGCAAATTAGCATTTCAGCATATGATTAGTGAGAATGTTATTATGGGCGTAGAAAGCAGAATGCTATATATATCTGGTTTTCTAATCAGACGTCAGATTATCTATCTATCTCTCTTATCTATCGGAATTACTTTTATGGTTAAACATCTGACATATATAAGTGTAGCCGAATACATAGGCACAAGTACACCAGCCCCCATAGCACAAAACTGTTGACTCGCATCTCTTACCAATGTAATAAGTTAGATAGATTTCATGGATTGAGATATTGCGAGAGAAACTCAAGAGATATTGCAAGCTACTCATATAATTATGAAAGAACCTCAAACCAACCAAGTGATTCGGGCTTTGGGGTAATCTAAATATAGAGTGGGGTACGCCGGGCATTTCATGTTCAGGGGTCTGATTCAGTAACGCAATGGTTTTAAAAGCCGTGAATTAAATTCGCTTAGAAAGAAAAACGTAGAAACACTTTGGCCTTTCGAATGATCTATCCAAACAAAACCTACGTTTTCGTGAGGTTATTAAACCCTCAGAACCACTTAAAATTGATGGCGTTTCCAATTTGATTTATAAATAAAAATTCTAAAAGTTTTCGTAAGTTTTAAAAACGTAATTTTACTGAATCGAGCCCCAAGGTAGGATTGCCTCACTATTCCTAAATTCTACCGTATACGTCCATAAGTGTTTTACTGTATATTACAGTATGTTAATAATACCTATAAATTGTTTTTGACACAGATGATTGTTAACGAATCAGCAGCTGCATAGCTTAAGTACTATTCTATCAATGCATTTAGGGAAATAAAATGTATTGTATGTGTACATAATACAATTGTTTCGAATTTATTACGTTACATATTAAATATATTTCGCAATTACTTTATTATGGATCTAATTTCATATGATAAAAATTTTTTGATGATTAGAATTGTATTATTTTTGTTCCTTCATCAAAACACAAAAAAACAAGTTGAATTCCTGAGACGAGCTCAGCCGAATACAAGGGATTTTCGATTTTGCGTTTTTTTTTTGCGATTTTTTCTTTATCTTGCAATGGTTCACCCCAGCACGAATCTATTACCGAAAACCAACTCGATAGCTTCATCTCCTTCATACCCAAAACCGTGACAGAAAATTGGCAACGACGACGTCGACGACAACTCGATAGCAATAGGGCTTTTCTAAAGAAAATCCCTAAAAAGCACGTCTACCTTGATAAAAAATGAATTTAAGAGTAGCAACTTGCCAGTGTCGCTCGGAATTTCTAAGGACTTTAACAATTCCCATACGTACAGATCTGTTGAGGTAATTTAAGTTATCGTGGAAGAAAGAAATCCAAATACGTACTCGTACATGAACTCTGAAAACATTACACTAATTTTTTGGGCAGTCAAGTCAAATTTATTAAAACCAGTACGTACTTCCAGGCAGCATCTCGGTGCTATTCATTATCATCTTAGCGTGGTTCGCGATTACATCCGAGGCTTACACTTCTGAGCCCAGGGTCCGCTTCTCCTCATGGTTTGGCTTCTAGGGCTTTTATGAGAGCAACTACCGCCTGACCGCCCAACCCCGAGAGGAAAGCTTGCGATGCAACCGGAAAAATCGCTAAGATGGTGATGTATGATTTTTTGCGAAATGTGAATGCGGCTGTGACATACCGCACTGCAATATGCGTCTGCTAACTCTGTATCAATAGAGCCTTAGACTTACATTACTTACAATTCTATTGCGTAATATTATGAATTGCACAATATTATATTACGACTTGCACAATATATTGTGCAATTCATAATAACTATAAATGTTGCGCAATATGACAGACGCATATTACAGTATTTGTTGTGCTTATTAGAGTTAAAAGTTTGAGAGAGTTTAATTTTTATTACAAGCTTTTATTTAACTTACTCTGTAATATGTATGTTAGTTCGGGTCAAATCCTGCAACTGAATTTTGAGACCGATTGAAATGAAATTTTGCATGCACGTTTAGTTTGGATGATAATGCATTAATATGGTACCATGGAGCTGGCCTGATGATGGAGTTGGAAGGAGGTCACAGGAACTCTTAAATTAAACAAGATAAACCATCGAGTTTGGGCTCATATGTTTTGTCTTGACAAACTCGGATGTGACATGGTATTCAGGGTCTGATGACGGAGTAGGAAGGTGGCCATAGGAACTTCTAAGCCGAGTTTGGACTCATGTGTTTTATCTTGGTAACCACTCTGGTGCTACATGATGCTCAAGGTCTGAAGAAGGAGTCGGTAGGTGGTCTGCAACTAAACAAGATAGACTTGTGTTGAGCTCCTTTAGCTGGTCTTGGCAAGCACTCTGGTTAACACCAAATTATGTAACCATAACATTACGAAAACTAAAATGATGAGAATGAAAAAGATCAATAAAAAAATCTTTCAAAAATAAGCTTTTATTAAAAAGAATCTGTTGCACTAAAACGAAAATAATAATTTTATGCAGGGGTTGTACTGATTTCAAAAGCTTGCAAATTTCGCGATGCGAGCTTTTGGAATATGTGAAGTGTCATTACGCTACTGCCCAAGGGAGCGGAGCACTAATCTTAAAGACCCATATTTACATGGAGAGTTTCTAGCACGTTCTAGGGTGAGAATTCGTATGTGATTAGTGATTATCGTAGGCGATAAACTTCAGGTGATAATTGCATACACATGTTTGTATTGAACCAAAAAATAAAATCTCGCCTACGAGTAGGTATATCATACGATATTCGTAAGGTGATTATCGCCCAGCGTTCTGTTTACACTACGACACAAATGCGTATCGTAATGCGATATTTGCTTACGACTTCTTGACTTGTCTAAACTCAATCTCGTATGACATTTTTGTTAGGTACTTCATGCGAGTATCGTACAAATCGGCTCGCAGTCTCGAACCGATTTGTTCGAGACTGCGAGACCGAAATGCGAGACTAGCCATTTATAAATCCCAATTTAAGAAATTTTGACGTAATTAGTATGCTAACTTTTGTTATAGATTTGACAATGATTATAATCATTTTTTAAATTGTTTTTTGATTACTACATCATTCATTGTTTCCATAGTGACCGTAGTTCGCAAGAATTACGGTAGATGGCTACAGCGTGGCCCCGAGACGCATTATCGAGAATTTCGAACATCTGGGACGTGTTTAGGTAGCTGTTGGTCAGAGTATTCCCGAGTTTGTTCACGAAAGGACGCAAAAGCTACTGAACGGAAATTTGATACGGTTTTTTTCTATTGGAAATGTCTCGGTCAGACAAAATCTGCTGTATGTTTGATGGCAATTGGGTAAGTCGAACCGGAGATATGACCAAAAAACGATAACCAACTTCCGCGAGGGCGGAGCCGCGGGCAGCAGCTATTATGAATACTGCCCTCCTTATTGCAAACGCAGTACTTGCAAAATGGCGGTTTCGAGATAAACGCGGTAAACATATTTCTTCATATCTAATGGAGAATATCCGTGGTATAACTTTTAAAATGTAACTTAAAAATAGTAAAAAAAATCGATCTTTCTATTGATATAGTTTTTTCTTTACTTTATTGTCTTATTTAGATAAAATGCTCAGTACTGCGTTTTCATTAACTTTCTGGGCTTGCGAGCATTACAGTATCACTAAGACTAAATGCAGTAACAGTGTTTATTACTGCAAACTTACCTAGCACATGCTTAGTACTGCGTTTGTAATTAGCAATCATTTTATATTTTCATGCCTGGTACTTAGTTAAACTGTAGGTAAATTCTACTTCTGTGAAATATTTAAATGACTAAAAACGAAATAAAACAGAAATATGTATGTATTAGACAAAATGTTTTTATTTTTTTACTTGTCTTAAATATCAAAATCAAATTTTTGTTGTTTAGTCTATATTAAATTTATAATTAGTCTATAAAACTCGTTTCAGAAAGAATCTTATTATAGTCTTTAAATATATCTTTACTCACTTTATATTTTCTTTTAAATACTTATACTTATGTTATGGCTTATGGCACTTAATCAAATCTACTCAAAATATTCTAATAGAAAAATACATGAAATTAAAAATATGTAGCCAACTTCCATAATCTATTGGTCTACAAATTCTAGATTATAGTATCAAAACTAAATTCTATTTTAGAGTTATTATCACATCAAGATGGACTCATTTGTAATTATTAATTGATGTAAAAGATTAATTGATGTTCAAAAGGATGGTGAAAGAGCACTACCTGGGCCCATAGTTTCCACCATTCCTTGTTCGCGTTATGTGCTGTCTGCGAGGTATTAAAATATTATATGTAGGTTTAGTATATATGTATGTATGTAAATTTAGTATGTATATATAAATGATTAAATTATGTACGATTAAATATAGGTGTCGTATTTATGTATCATTGTATGCTTATTTGTAGGTATATGTACCTACTTCATTGCAATACGTGTTTGTAATCCAATCTATTATATTATATGACTACGTTAGTTCTCTTTCTTTCCCGTTACACCAATTACTACCCAATGTACGATTTAGCTCATTTAGGATTCATGTCCATCCAAAGGTTGCCTGTAAGATATTGCTTTTAGCGATAAGGCCGCCATTTGTACATAATATGTTAATTAAGTTTACGATATATGCTTATTCTGATTGGTTTACAATAAAATTTATATCTATCTATCTATCTAACCAGTCTCATAAAGTTGACTTCAGGAACATTATTTAATATTACTTTAAATATTTTTAGCAAAAATAACAGAACATAAAATGTAACAAACTTCTAAACAAATAGCCTACATCATTTCTCATTTAAAAATAAAGACTTCTAATAAATCACAATAGCAATTTTTCTTATAACAAACTCGTAGAAATAATAAATTTAACACCTAAATATTTTACTCTTCAGAGTCTCTGTGTTCTATGAGATCAATCGAATCATTGTTAACGGGCATGTTTTCCCAAAATGGTAATCTGTTTTTTGGGATGAGATCACTTAAGTTCTTCAATACCTATACCTGAGTTTCTTTCTTGAGTAATCCCACGAGGCATAGTATTTTGAACAGCACAGGGTATTGAACCTTGTTTAACTATATAGCTTTGTTTTGAGGAAGTCGATTTCTTTCGTACTTCCATCGTGAGTAGTTTTAACAAAAATGGCCATATAATTTCTATGCACCTTGACACAGACAATATTTTTTATGTACTTTCATCATGTTTTTTTAATTTATATTGAGATGAATGATCTTCATACTTGTAAAAATCCGTAACATCCAATGACTTTACGTTCACCATCTCTGAATTTGCAAGCTACACGCAATCGATATAATCAGCAAAATCATAGACTGTTTTTGCTTTCTGAAGCTGATTCTCTACTTGATGGTGAAAACTGTCTGCAGACATAAAGGTATGGCCTGGTTATAGGTACTTTATTATTGGGGTGTGTGTTGGGTAACCTCCTCGAGTGTCGCTCCGATTCCGATCCCGCTGCAGTCCGGGGGGCACGGAATCGGAGCGGCCGGTACACCCTGGGCGGCGGTCAATGGCTTCCCCTTCACCCCTTCATAGGGTTGGCATTGATCGTCGGCCAATACCCAACGTGGCGGGAACACATCGCTCTCCGTACTCCTCTGCTTTCAGAGGAGACAGGATGAGCGATGCTGTTAGTGGTGAGATGGCCCAGGGTCAGTCGAGGTGCGAGGGATATGCTCTATGGGTAACCTTACACCCCGGCGTTTGAGGACTCGAGACGGCGTGCGGTTTTAGTCGGTGCAAGCCCGACATAACCGCCCCCGCTAGCCGGCGGGGGGGTATCCGAAGGGATTTCCGCACGATAAAAAAAAAAAAAAAAAAGATACTTTATTATTATTTTTGTTGCTGCGATATCTGAGCTATTGATAATCTGTACTAAAAATGAAAAAAATGCCCAGTTTTTATTTTGACCAGTGCAATTATCGGTCCAAATAGTAATTTCAGTGCAGTCACGTTTGCTTTCAAAAAATGCTCTATAAGCACTTATTATATCTTCCAGATATACCTTCTTGCCACGGCACTGTATCTGTTGCGACGTCAGCGAGTGACGTCGACGCACTGATTTGCTAGCGCGAAACACGGCACTATACCTTGCGGCATTCGTACATGCATTGCTCCCTCTCACTCTTGCTTCTCTTAAACGCAGTACTGTAGAATACTGCGTTTAGGCTTAGCATCGCAAGAGTAGGCTTTTCTTATTTTCGCTACGTTCAAATGCAGCAATGGTGACTACTGTGTTTGGCTTTAGTTAGTATTCGTTGCAAATAAGTTATATGCTAAAAGCATATACAGTAAACGTAGCAAGTACTGCATAAACTTCTAGCATATGCTTAATGCTTGAAATCTTTTTAGTAAAAGTAACATTTATGTGTAAGTACTGCGTTTCATGGTAAATAAAAAACACGTTTTTAATAAGAAAAAACTTGTAAATATATTTTTGACGTATAGAATATATCCTTAGGATGGCATTTTTGCAAAAAAGTGAAAATCTCAAAAATGTCGATTACTGCAAGTACAATTAGCAGGGCAGAATACTATTCTCCAAGTCTGGATCTGACAGCAGGAGAACTACTCTAAATGGATCTTGCTTGTGCGAAAATATTGACACTTATCTTATTGCATCAATATGGATAATTGGGCACACATCATATTGTAGGACGGAATATATTTATTGGCTAAAATGCATGTATGCGTTCGTTCGTGCAGGCATGGCTGCGTGCGTATGTGTGCTCTATTTAAATTGAAAATAAAACTTCAATAACGCTCATGATCATTTTTATTGGAAAAAATAGATTCTTACCATCTAGGGAATTTAGAATTACTGGGTAGATGTACATGAAATTATCAATTAACTAATTAGGTACATTTTTGCAATAACCATGTCAGTCGTTGTCAATTTGACTTCCAGGAATTAACTTTTAAATAATAAATCAATTTATTTATTATTCTTATATACACGATACAATAGTCATAGTACCTACAATATTTTAGTGTTGAGTAGTATATATTTATAAAAGTCAATGGTCGAGGAAGCAATCATGTAGGACACCAAGCGACATAATATTACTACTCTTATAGGGTACGGCCACAGCCTATTTACAACACCTCGGTTGTTCTGCGTCATAGTTTCAAGTAATATAATTAGAAAAATTAAACTAAAAATATATAATTCGTGCAGTTTTGTCATGTGCTTTATTTAGCTAATTGAATACAGGAAACATAAATTTAAATGAAACAATTATAATATTGTGATGGGGTCCGTCAAGACCCCGGGGTCAAGTCATCCTCACCTAGAAGCCGGTACCATTTCTAATTGACGGACTTGGGTCTGATGCAGGCGTTCGTTTCGGGGCTGAGAGGTCAGATGACAGTCGCTCGCATAAGAGCCGTATAAGTTATATCAAGAAAAGGAAAAGAAGTTAACGGACCCCAGGCTTCTTGGTGAGAGGGTAGCTCCTTCTTTTGCATTAGACATGTATCCTTGGCGGCCATCTCGAAACCGGCGATGGCCCAGGTTATCCCGGGTGCGAGGGATATGCTCTATGGGCAAACTTAAGACCCGAGATGGCGTGCGGTTTTAGTCGGTTCAAGCCCGAGATAACCGCCCCCGCTGGCCGGTGGGAGGGGGGAACTAAGGGATTTCCGCACGAAAAAAAAATAAAGACGTATCCTTAGCCCCCAACTACTAGGTATGAGAGATGTTTTATTTAATTTTTGTAATATCATATTCTAATAGTTATAGGGGCCCTAATATCTAAATGGCTAATTCAAAAGGTTAAAGATGGCCCCGGATAATGCTACAGTATCATCAATTTACAAAGTAGTTTTAAACAACATCGCGTCAAAGACTAAATAAAGCATGGATCCTTTAAGAATTTCAGTCAATTTAGCTGCTAACTATACAAGGGATACTACACTCAACATATCAAAATTATTTCCACACATTAATAACTCCATCGGCAGAGGAACTCACAAGATATGGCTTGCTTCCTTCTACGAGAGTGAGGTCTGTGATGGGGGCGGTGTGGTAAAACGACCGCGACTCCACCGTGCGATACACATTGTCTTCTATGAGAGAAGCTGGTGGGGACGAGTTGAGCTTGCAGCATTCCTGGATGACAGTGGTACCGTCTATTATGCGGCTCCTGTGGATATCAAAAACCAATCTGAGCAAGTTACGGGGGCTTCGTATATGCGTTTGATATGTATACAAACAGGCGACTAACCTACAACTGCGACAGTTTTTTTTTCTTTTTTTTTTTAGGGATTTTTATCCGTTACGGATATGTCAATCCTATCGTAGCTTAAAACAGTAAACATGCTTACACAGTATAACAAATAGAAAAAATTAACTATCGCTGATAGGGACCAAATAACCCAAAAAAACTTCTAGGTGTTGCCAGTATATCATGGAGCATACCTATAAAATAAATAAATATTCTACGACATTCTACACAGCGCTTTCTAGACCCAAAGTAAGCATAGTTTAACTAGCTTGTGTTATGGGTTCCAGAATGCGGATAAATATACTTATATACTTTTTTTTTTGTAAATACATACAACATATTATACAGAGAAAAACCCAGACCAATGCAAATAGACATATTCATGCATACAAATATTTGCACTAAGTGGGAATCGAACCCGCGCCCCCTGTCGTAGCAGTCATAGGTCCCAATCAGAGACTCTCGGGCCGTTTCATAACATACACAGTCCATTAATAGGTGGTGCACATCCTCTACTATACTGCGACAGTTGTGGGTTGGTTTCCATCTGCATAACCTCCAGAACACTTTAAGCCCATAGTCTGAGGGTTTATAATCATACATCATCATCCTAGCGATTTTCCCGGTTGCATCGCAAGCGCAAGCTTACCTATCGGGGTCGGGGTCACAACAAACATATAGGGTATAGCTTGTTTGTTATAAGATTCATGCATGCAATTGAGCAAATTATTTTATGTACCCACCTACCTACTTATTATTAAATTATGAATTGTACTAATTGAATGTGTAGCACTAAGCAAACCTTAGTGGTTTATGTGTTATGTAGAACTAATTTGTGTACTGTTTGTTTTTAAGTGATAATAAAAGAAAAAAAAAACGGTAGTTGCTTCTAGCAGACCTTGGGCTCCAAGGTGAAAGTCTTGGATGTAATCGGAACAACGATAAGACGAACCTAACTGAACAAATATCGAAATACCCTCTCCTCTCTCCTTTATTCATGTCTGTGCTGTGTTTCTATGATGTTATATATATATATATATTATGTACCTAATAGTAGGTGTATCACTGTAAATTATATGTGTAGTAAGTATAATATGTATTCATAATTTTATGTAGATAATATATCAGAGTATAAATGAAAAATATAAATTAATTTAATATGTACACCGCAAACTGCCCTAGTTGTATTCACTGATTCTCTCCATCCAATGGTTGCCTGTAAGAGATTGCCCTGTGCGATAAGGCCGCCAATTGTATATGCCGCATAACTGTATACCAACTTTATGTTTCTGTAATCTTGTTCTTGTGTACATACTATAAAGAGATTATTATTATTAATACGTACAAGAAAAGTCAGATCGTACCTGTACTTAGCACTAGGCGAGTACTTAAGCTGGTCACTGGGGGCGTGGACCAGCACATACGAGTCCTCAGGATGGTCCAGGTCCCAGTAGCGCAGGCGCAGGTCCGAGCCGCCCGTCACCACGAAACGGTTGCCTTCCCGCGCCCCGCAATATATTGAGCTAATGTAGTGGGATGCCTGGGAAAGTAATTGCTACTTGAGAGGAACATAGAATTAAAAAAAATTGACGGGTATTACAATGAGGCTACGTGTTTTCGGTTACCGTTTCATTTAGCTGTACTATTGCGATGGAGCATGAATAATGTTTATATCAATTTCCAATTCCAAAAAAGAAGCGATGTAAAAAAAATAAACCAGTCGAAAAAAAGCTCTATTTTTTTAATCTTCAATACTATCGCCTGTCTTCGTTTTCGAGAGCGTTTCCCTAACACTCGGTAGTTTTTGTTAAAAATTAGCTCTTTATTGGCGGTATGTCATTATTTCCCAGAATTTGTTCCTTATTTGTGACACTGTCAAATGTGTAAAACATAGTTTTCTTTTTCAAAAATTTCGATTCCTAACCAGGACTCGAAATTTTTGAAAAAAAAATTGTTTTTGTTCAAAAATCAATATTCCTAACCAGGAATATTAATTTGTGAAAAATCCATGATATGTTAGTTTTTATCAAAATCGAACCCGAGAATCCTTTGAGTAGGACTTTTCGCTACATCATAGTTTCAGATTTGGCCATCACACACGTACACACCAACGTAACCGACGTGAATTTATGAAAATGCTGATGAAAGTAGAAGAAGTGAAAGGCACATAAATGTTTACCAGGATTGTAGCAAGTGGAAAGATGTTGTCTCTCCCTACCCGAATGGAAATAGTAGATTGTTACACAAGGGTTGAAAGTTAGCCATCTCACCCGAGAAATTTCTGGCGCTCGAACGAAGTGAGAGCGCCAATAGTTCGAGGGTGAAATTGTGACATTCACCCGAGGTAAACACTCTAATTTTCATTCGACTATGTGAGGAAATTAAAATACTACACACACATTTAATGAAACCGGTATATTGATTATCAGTTAAAAATAAAAGTAAAATTAGAACAATTTGAAGATAGCTTTTAACAACAGCTTTTGCCTGTTCTTAAATTAATATCCATGTCACTGGAATCACTTTCCGAAACCATTTTTAACCACAATTAACACAAGGTATTTGTTTATATTGAATCTCGTTTCCCCGCTAATTCTTTTTTTTAATCCTGAAAAAAAAAGTTATAATTTACGTACGATTTTCAAAACTTTTCTAATGTTGGCAGAACATTAGAAAAGTTTTGAAAATCGAATCTGTTTGGTTACATTGTAATCGAGTTGGTCACGATATGTGCATTTAGGCGGCTATGTAAAAAAAAAGCGTCATGATGTCAAGGCATTATGACTTAAAATAAAAGAAAAATACTTTCCATCTTAGGGATGAAATAAGCTACTTTCCACCCGGCTATCTACCAATGAAAATTAAACTTTCCGAACAGGAGAGATGAAATAGTAGATTGTTATACAAGGAGCTAAAATGACCCATTATATACGAGGTAGTTTTTTTTAAATAGAAACCGAGTTTTAATGGGTTTTAGCGCCGTGTGTTACACTATACTTTTCACTACGATTGCGAGAAAATAAAACAATCCAATACAATATGAAATATGTTTTTGTTTCTTCTGTAGCCGCAACACATTGCATGCATTCTACCAGAGATCGCCGATTTTAGTTCCATTTTCAAAATAAAATGAAGTTCTTTTTTTATGAAACAGTAATAAGTCGAGTCTTTATTCATGATTATTCTACTTATGACTAAAGACTTTTTCGTTTTTGTAGGCTCATTGTCATTTGACACACAAAAATTAAAAAAAAAACTTTTTCCCCTAGGGGAAAAATTGCTATTTTTTCTTCGCTCTGGTACGCCACAATGACGGTCTTTTTGAGCAAGAGGAGTGAAAAGTATATATAGGTATATGTATGTAGTACTCACAGCAGAGGCGTAGTGCAGGGGCTGCACGCTGTTGGTGCAGGGCCACAGCGCGGTGGTGCGCTGCGTGGACTCCAGGCTCCACGCGCCCGCGTCCCGCGCGCCCGCCGCCCACACCGCGCCGCCCCCGCCGCCCGCCCCGCCGCTCACGATGCGCCGCACGCGCTCCGCTGGAGTCAAGTGAAGTTATCAACTTATACGAACCAAGAGGTGCTGGTTTGACGTCGTAGCGGATCGGTCTCAGGGATGCCAAAGACGTGCGAAATGGAGGAAAGCTGGAAAGCGGACACCTTGCTCCGAGGTGTTTGACTTATAGAAGATACCTTGAACCCTATTGATTACGCTTTGCCGTATCCACTTCAAAAAATTGTAAAATATTCTAAGGGTCGGCAATAATTGAGCGCGACATATAAAGGTATTATGGGTTGATTTTTAACTAATGACGCAAAAACGACAGGATGTTATAAGTTTGACGTGTCTATGTGTCTGCCTGTGGCATCGTAGCTCCCGAACGGATGAATCGATTTTGATGCTAATATCTGTCAAGGTTTTTAAATTTTAAATTGATGATATTATTAAAAACAATCATCATCACCCTCCGAACCTTTTCTCAACTCAGCTGGGTTCGGCTTTCAATGTAACTACGAAACAATCGAACTTCAATATTTTCCGTGAAGCGACTCCCTGGAGCTCAGATTGCAGTCGCTATCCGCAACAAATGTTCGTATGGTAACCGGGACCGATGGCCTAACGTGCTATCCGAGGCACGCAGGAATATTAAATGTGTCAATGTGAAGAAAATTTACAACTAAATATTGATAATGTGAAACTTACAATTAGGATGTCTTATGGATGTAATGGGGAGAAGAAACCGCAGGTCCCATACACAGATGGCGCCGCTGGACGTGCCCACCGCCAGGTACCCGCAAGGGTCCGCGTACAAGCACGTGTACACACCCTGTTTGAGGTCTCCTTGTAGCTTCCAAGCATTACCTGTAATACAAATAAAAGAAAATGCATCGATTTTTACATTTGATCTTATTTTTTGGGCTCACCCATTAGGCGGGGTGAAGTCAAATTCATGAAACGTAAATAAAAAAATTGTGTTACTGTATTGTGGTCACAGTCGTGACTTCATTCGGTCTGTTCCTGTTCCGGTTCTGTCCAGTTATTTAGAATTTATTTTTTTAAAGAACAAAAACCGTTTTTTTTTAAGTTTTCATCCATGAAAGAGTGGTAACTCGACTCCGTATAGGTTCCCGCGCGTTCCACGATTCGCTTCCACTAACGATGTCTATATATTTACATTTTGTGTATAGTGCTAGTAAAATTCATTTAAAATTTAATAAGGAATCTAAAATGTTATAAATTTTGATTACATTTGATTGTTTATATTTTGAACTATTTTGGGAAGTAAAAATTATAAAAAATCATAGTTTCAGTTAAGTTAGGCAATATCTTATTATGCAATGCATATTTCGGCGCGTACCGGGCGCGCGCAGGTCCCAGCCCACGACGGAGGCCAGCAGCGTGGCGTAGGCGATGAGCGAGGGCTGCGCGGGCGCCGCCACGCACGCCGCGTCGTCGCCGTCCGCCTCCAGCTGGCGGCCCTGCGACAGCGACAGGCGCGACGAGCCGCCCTCCAGCCTGGGCCATGCCGACACGCATAGGTACATACGCATAGTCGTACACATATCGTTAAGCGCCATTCACATGGAGAGCGTTTCTCGCACGTTTTAGAGCGAGAAATTGTAGGCGATGATTTTTAGACGATAATCAATCGACTGACCTCTGACTGATGAATATGACGACCTCTGTGGCGTTGCGGTAGTGCGTTTGACTGCTAAGTCAGGGGTGGGGTCGCGGGTTCGATTCCCGCAAACACCTAGACCAATGCAAATATACCTTTTTTTTTTTATCGTGCGGAAATCCCTTCGGATACCCCCCCGCGTGCCAGCGGGGGCGGTTATGTCCGACTTGAACCGACTAAAACCGCACGCCGTCTCGGGTCTACAGACGCCGGGGTGTAAGGTTGCCCATAGAGCATATCCCTCGCACCCCGACTGACCCTGGGCCATCTCCGGTTTCGAGATGGCCCCCTCGGGTTTCGAGATGGCCCCCTCGGGAATGCAAATATACTTATTTGCATTGGTCTGGGTGTTTCTATGTATAATATGTATTTATTTACAAAAAAAAGTATTTCAGTATATTTATCCGCATTCTATAACCCATATGACAAGCTCTGCTTAGTTTGGGTCTAGCTGGCGTTGTGTCATTTGTCCTAGAATATTTATTATGTCCTAGAATATTTAATCGCTTTCAAATTTTATGTGAAATAACTTTCACCCGCAAACTCCTAATTTGGATTGTCATATACTAGTTATATGACTGGACGTTTCCGGACCCTCGTTTGAATCTTGAAGACCCAAAAGTCAACCTCAATTACTAGCCAGTACACCAGCTGATTGACGAACGAGGCTTTGGTGCAGGTTTTCTTATCGGAGTGGGGAAGTTGGATAACGGCAGCTCCCGTAAAAGCCCACATACACCAAATTCAAAGCAGGAGACGTCGAAACAACGCTACGATGACAACTATAATAGTTATTTATGCAACTGTGGTATAATGAGGGGTATTAAAACATGAATGTGGGTTTATCACACGAAGCGAAGCTGAGTGTGATAACAGTATCACATGAGTGTTTTAATACCTAATTATACAGTTGCATACAAGACTTTATCTACACCCATGATAAACTAATAATACATCTTCAGAGAATGATGTACTGCCCTTTGATATTTTCCAATTCATGAAATCTTGGTACGCCTTTTCATACTGTTTTCTAGATTTTTCCGGTAGTAATTTGTTAGAAATGTCCTTTGCTGCATTCGAAATGTCTGGAGGTGTGTTATCAAAACTTGAATCGCTCATTTTCGTAAGTAAACAAAACAATTTGCAAAAATGATAGCGAAGAAAAGTAGCGGGAATTCGAATTCGAACGAATAAGCTTTAATTTTTTTTTTACGGCGCCCCGCGCGCCGCTGTGGTAGTGCAATGCAACGCGCGTGAATGACAGTTCTTTTTTTGAAACTCATATGCAGATTCCACGCATCGAGTGGTAAGAATTTGGCTGTCTGATGAGTAACCCTTTGCGCGGAAGACATTGAAAAAGCGAAAGGAGTGTTATTATGAAATTTCATACAACATTATAACACTCGTTCGGATGTTATTATGGTTATTAGGACATTGGATGTATTAATGTTGGCAATAAGCTAACTGTTTCAGAATCTTTTATAGAGGATTTAAAGCATGGGTGTAGATAAAATAACTATAGATAATATTTCAGCATGTATCATAACCGAACATACCTCAAAACGAACACTGATTCCTGCGTAGCAGCTACCAAGGATTGACCACCTTCGCATGCGGCTAACGAAACCACAGGACCTGCGTTCCTATTGTACATGGACTTGGATCTAGAACATAAAGAAAAAACATGGATATCAGTTTATTGACTGCTCAATATGTGTGCTTTAACATCTTACAACTTTGCTACAGGTTACCTAACTTGTATATGATATAAGTACAGTCAGCGTCAAAAGTGGATGACGATTGTACAGATAGCAAAAATAAAAATCCCAATGAAAGTTACTAATTATACTTAGATAAATGCTTAAATTACATTTGAAGATTAAGAATTATAAATGACTATGTTCAAAAACTCATTTTTACAATCTGAAAATGATCATCTACTTTTGGCGCCGACTATACATCCACTCGTTTCATACACCTGTAACGTCTTACGATATGATGACGATGATGATGATAAGTCACGCCGTCATTTCTTCAACTATGTTTATAGGCGGTCCCAGGTATGAGACATATTTACTGACGGATGGCGCACTACTTCCCCACACCACAAAACAAGAAGGTGTTAGTCTGGGTTTATTTGTATTATGATTCGGCCCCCAGGATACAGGGATAGTTCTCTAGTACCGAAGTTGTAAACAAAAAGATAAATATATGTATTTACATATATTTATCTTTTTGTTTACAGGTATTTACCTGTTAACATGCGCGTGACCTTGTAGTTTCGACGCATCCCACAGGCGAACAGTCCCGTCGTCTGAACACGAACCGAACAACGAACGTTGGGCTGGTAAGGTAACTAACTGGTTCACTCGGGCCCTGTTAGCAAAATATGGTCATAATATTTATTCTACCAATCCCGCTAATATTATAAATGAGAAAGTTTGGATGGATGGATGGATGTTTGTTACTCTTTCACGCAATAACAGCTGGACAGATCTGGCTGAAATTTGGTATAGGGATCCCATTTATCCCTGGAATAGGTTCCCATGAATTGCGGGCGGAGCCGTGGGCAACTTAATAAAATAATATATAATAATAATAATAAATAATAATTACACTAGAACTATTACAATTCGCTGTCGTTCTCTCTCTGAGGTAGATAGGCGATTTACTCTTTTGTAACAAACGCCACAATAGAATGGCATATAGAACGAATCGCAATACAGAATTAAACGCATTATTGAGCGAAAGTGTGACAGTACTGCGGTCAGCACTGTCACACACGAACGAACAAACACATCCAGTAATGACACTCGGGAAGCCCCAGGGAAAATTAAACGGTCTTGGAACCAGCATCGAAATTAATCAGAAGTAAATTGGACGAGTTCTTTTTATTTTTTTATACCATTCAGGTGGCAGACAAGCTCATGGCCCACCTGATGGGAAGCGGTTACCGTGGCCTATGGACGTGTGCAACACAAGGGGCGTCGCACATTTAGAAATACAACAAATCCAGATCAAGATCTGAGAATTAAATAATCCAAGTATCTACGTTACCAGTCGATATCGATTGGGAGGAATTCTTTGACACCTTTTTTTTTTATTTTTTTTTTTTTTTATCGTGCGGAAATCCCTTCGGATACCACCCCGCGTGCCAGCGGGGGCGGTTATGTCGGGCTTGAACCGACTAAAACCGCACGCCGTCTCGGGTCTACAGACGCCGGGGTGTAAGGTTGCCCATAGAGCATATCCCTCGCACCCCGACTGGACACCTAAACTTTTTACTTTGTACGTACTCTTTGTTAAGATGTAAATATTTTAGTTTCTATAATTTTGTTAGAAGATAGATAAAAGTACCCCAAAAGTAAATAAAACAATTAGTATTTAGTAATGAAGTGATATCTTACTTATGCTCGTGTAGATAGGCGAGCAGCTGGTTGCCAGGCCTCCAGCCGGCGGGAGGCAAGGTGTCCTCATTACACTCCATAGGGTTTTCGTGGCCCCTGCCGAGATAGTCGCTGTTAGTCGATGTTCTAGTGAACGAGTTACAACATTATAATCTTATTTCGTATAAAAAATAAAGTAATCATTTAAAATTAGTAGTTTAGATATGAGTGAAATGTATTAATTGATTGTGAAGATGTTTACCAGTCACCATAGTTAATTGATATATCAGTTACTTTTATTGATTGTCAGAACAGTAAGTTATATAAAATCTTGTGTAAAATAATAAGCTATGACATCATACCGTGTTATTGTCGAATCAATGAAAACAATAATATAATAATAACATAACATAACTTCACGCCTGTATCTCCGAAGGGGTAGGCAGAGGTGTATTACACACCCACGATTCGCCAGTTATGTTAAGGTCCCAATGTAATAGGGGGTGAGCCTATTGCCATCTACCGGGCACATTATTAAGCGAGCGATAATTAACATTTATTAATGCACACATAACTACGAAAAGTCAGAGGTGTGTACCCGGGGCGACTGGGGATCGAACTCGAGACCTCGTCTCAGCAGTCCGTTACGTACGCCACTGGGCTATCGCCGCTTATTAATATTAATATTAATAATGGAATATAATTTTTATAGCTTTTTTAGGCTTCACCTCTTCCACTCGCAGCAAAATCGCTTTTTTTTCTAAAACTATTTATCTACATTCATACCTTAACGACTTTTGGTACTTCTGCTGCATGCGACTAGTTAGATCCCTCAGCTCGACGCGACACGGCGCCATACTATCTGTAAACAATAGGAAAGCTCGTAACTTGAAAATAATTTTAGATTTTTTGAAAAGAACGAAAACACTATTAGAAAAAAAAAAATTTTTTATATGGCAAACTAACCACATTGCGATATTAAAATAATATCCTTTGAGGGAATGGCATTATACAAAAGGTTTTTGGTTGGACTACGTTGGAGCTACACTGTTGGCCCTTTGATTTAAATGAAGTGAACCGACAAACTAATATTGCAAGTCAAATGTCTCAGCTATTACTGTAATCACCAAACTAAATGTATATTCTACGAGATTCTCCACAGCGCTTTCTAGGCCCAAAGTAAGCATACCTTAACTAGCTTGTGTTATGAGTTCTAGAATGCGGATAAACATACTTATTTTTTTTAAATACGTAAATATTAAACATAGAAACAGACTGATACAAATATACATATTCATGCATACGAATATTTACATTGAGCGGTAATCGACTTAGCAATCGAACGCTATACCACTTGGCCACAGGTCGTTTAAGTTTTGACAATTATGCCAAAGGTATACGTTACATTGTACATAGCTCGCGCTGTGTCCCATCTGCGAGTGCTGTGGAGGGACGCTCAGGGCTTGTGACGTCACCCCACTCGCCGCTACCGATGCCGATCCCCCTTCTGATACTGAAAAAGGAAGTATAAATATACAGGTTGTTTCTTATAACTCCTAGGAACTATTTTGATATTTTTTGTAAGCAGCCAGAGTTACTAGAATATTATTACAATACATAAAACAAATATACAAATATACAAAGTTGTGTTAGTGATTACCGCGGTGAATCCGAGAACGGGTGGACCGATTTTCATGATCTTTGATTTTTAGATTTGTCTCCGCGTATACTGTGCCTTTTTGTGTTTTTTTACTGTAATCCCTACGGTCACCCCACCGCCGGCCAAAGTGGAGGTGTTATGTCGGACTCCAACCGACCAAAACCGCACACCGTCTCGGTTCTCTAATGCAGGGGTGTAAGATGGCCAAATAAGGCAATTCCCTCGCACCCCGGCTGACCCTGGGCCATCTACGGGTTTTGGGTTTTTTTTTTTATATACTACTCAGGTGGCAGACAAGCTCACGGCCCACCTGATGGGAATCGGTCACCGTGGCCTATGGACGTGTGCAACACCAGGGGCGTCACACTCGCGCTGCCGACCCTAAAAAAAAGAAATTGCAAAGCAGGAATAGCCTTTAGTCTTCCGTGAAGACCAAAGGATACTTCCGCCTCTCCCCTCTTTTTTAGTTTTTGTGCTGTCAGAAGGAAGACTCTTCCCTCTGACAGCACAAAAACTCTTAGTGAGCTCTGGCTACCCTACTCACCCATAGTCCCGTCGGGGCTCTGTAGGCACAGTACACTGTACACTGCACATACTAGCAATTAGGACAATTGAAATATGAGACATTCATAAACAGAAAAACATAACATAAACTTACGCCTATATCCCCGAAGGGGTAGGCCGAGGTGCTAGCACTCACATTTCGCCAGTTTATGTTTAGGTCCAGGTGGCGAGCCAATTGCCATTAACCCGGCACTTATAAACCTGCGATAAATACACACATAACTTCGAAAAGCATCGAAAAGTCATTGGTGTGTGCCATGGTAAAACCTGGGATCGAACCCGAGACCTCGTCTCAGTAGTCCATTACCCATACCACTAGGCTACCGCGGCTACTGAGACATTCACGAATATCAGCTAATAAGGTAACCAACATAACTGGATTCTAAGGCAGGACGAAGGTTGCCGGGTCAGCTAGTTATACAATAATTGTAATTATTCTGTCAGTAGCAACCCGCTTCGCTTCGGTTTATGAGTTTTTTACTCAACAGCTGCAAAAAGCACATGGTGTGGAGACGACCTCTGTGGCGTAGCGGTAGTGCGGAAGTCGCGGGTTCGATTCCCGCTCAATGCAAATATGTATATTTGCATTGGTCTGGGTGTTTCTATGTATAATTTGTATTTATTTCCAAAAAAAAAGTATTTAAGTATGTTTATCCGCCTTCTAGAATCCATATGATAAGCTCTGCTTAGTTTGGGTCTAGATGGCGCTGTGTAATTATTCCTAGAATATTTATTATTTATTATTAATTTAGCCTAACTCTTTATAACATTAGTATACTTAACTAAATTATATTTTTTTATTTAATACAATATACGAATAAATTTTGTATAAAAAAGATTACTTAACAATTTGTAAACCAATATTGTTAAAGTCGCGAAAATCCCTGATATCCCTAATATTCACATGAATAAATATTAAGTACCTCGAGAGTGTTGATCATGCGAGTGGCCAAACATATGCTGCCATTCAGTATTCATATGCGTCTCGTGGGACGCTGACGTTTTGTGCGTACGTCTGAAACAAAAATAGTGTCTTAGTATTAGAGTTCACGAGATATTTACCATGTGTTGTTTCGAGTATCAGCTATTTCGGTACTATTGCAAGCCCCATGATCACGGAGGAACTGAAGTAGTGGCGGCTAACGGTGAACAAATTTGTGGACACATGTAAATATATCGATTTTAACGCGTAACACCAGCACCACTGGTTTCACTAGAATTTGAACACGATCGCGACACACGACGCTTACCGTAACTTTTTTTTTTCGTGCGGAATTCCCCTCGGATACCACCCGCCGGCCAGCGGGGGTGGTTATGTCGGGCTTGAACCGTCTAAAACCGCACGCCGTCTCCGGTCTTCAGACGCCGGGGACGCAGGGGGGAGGGGCTTGTCCAGAAGGCAGTAAACAACAGATCCCAGGTTTCAATAAGCAAGCTTTGGATGCAACCGGTACTGGCTCAAAAAGCGTGGGGTGCTTAGAACGAACATCACCGTGCTTTTTAACAATAACATAAATGTTATTTATTTATTTACAAATGCAGGAAGAGGGTTAGTACATATTCATTACAAAGTTTTATTATTCATTCTATTTTCTAATATGAAACTCATTCCTTAAACAACTATTTTAATATGAATAGTTTGGTGTTAATATAAGATTTTTAAAATTTTTGTTTATTAATTTAATAAAAGTATCTAAATTTTTGCAAGCCTAGTATTTAAGCGATGTCAAAATGTTGTGTTCACCTGTTCTGTCCCGAGGCGTACAGTTTATCCAGGTGCGGTAAAGTTTCTGTGACACCAGTATCAAGTTGTACAGCCCGAGAAATGCCTGACTGCTGTAGATACAAACGACCTGGGGCTTCAGTTATATGCTGGGGAGAAGAGATTATTATGTTAAAATTTGCTGTAATATCTCTATAATTTATTTTTAATTTCAAAATCTATATTTAGCAGAACATACAGTGATCAAATTGATGATGTACTGAAAAACTGGCAGGTCAGAAGCACTCGAAAACGACCATGCATGAAACGTCTTTATTTCTGGTACAGAAGCACATTTGCACATTTCTCCGCACAAATTGGAAGGTCCGAGAAGTCCCGGAGGAGTACTACCTCTCAATAAATATTGACATTAAGCAGTTCTAGCTGTTGCCTGCAGTATTGCCCGCGTATATATACGGAGTCTGTACCCGCCACAGCAACCTCTTCCAGGGATATAAAGTACCATATGTGCTATTTAAGACTATCATTTATATCTGTGTCCATTTGCTAAACATTAGTACTTTTTTTTTACATCTTGTAAGTATCGTTTTAATGGTCTATACATATACATGAATTTTGACTTTCCTTCCCACCATCTGTCTTCCTATCCCGAACAACACATGCAGGAATTAGGCGTCCTCCTCATACGGTGCAATCGATACCATCGCGAAACAAGCGATTTGGTGATTCCTTCGTCTGTCGCATGGTAAAGAACTGAATTGCTTTACCCACACACGTGTCCCTTCTTCCTACAATTTCGGGTTGTTTAAGCGGGGCTTGAAAAAGCATCTGTCAAAAGACGTTTTGCTATTTTTTTCTGTACCCTTTTCCGCTGTATATATATATATATATATATATATATATATATATATATATATATATATTTTTAGTGTGTGATATCTCTACTGTTGCAAGCGATCATAGGCTAAGTATCAGTTTACATCAGAGGGTCATGTTCATGTTTGCTACCTTAGTACTCTATCTGAAAAAAATCTTTTTTACCCTCAATATAATTTTTGACGTTACACTTATTTTTATAAAATAGTCATTTTTGGAGACTGACGAGTAACGCCGCTACAAGAATATTACATACACGCTCAATAGATGGCGTTTTATCGATTTTCTGAACCGCGTTATGGTTTCGTTACGGATACTAATATATAATGACTCAGTTTATATTGTTTATTCACATATACTCACGCCTTACGGTCACATAAGCATAACCTGCTTAGTGATCGTAGCACTACTTTTTTTAAAAGGCACTTTTGTCTAAAAGTTGTCTTACCGTACCGTGTGGCGTGTAGAGAGTGATAGACAGATATACATAGATGGATTGTTACGTCGCTTGTTGGGGTAATTGGTGGTAAGGGAGTCATATAGACGTCACCAATTCAACCAGTGTTGCCAACTTAGTGGATTTTCCACTAGATCTGGTGGTTTAGGCATGCCTTACAGCGAGTTTGGATTTAGTGGCCAGTGGATTTTATAGTGGATTAGATTGTTCCAGTTAGTGGTAATTTACGTAATTTAACCGCTAGTGTGATTCATAAAATGCTCTGTATACGTTATAGTTAAAAATGAGCATTTAGGCCCGGAACTTCAAACATGGTTTAAGTTTAGGATGTAGGCAACATTGCTCAAATCAAATCTGTCGGACATCTGTAGACAATAATCGGGGAATCCCTGTCCCCGATTATTGTCTACAAACTTCTTGAATAAACGATTATGAACGTTATTTGTACGTACACCCAAAAGTTTCGTGATTCTTGGTTACGTGTACCAGAACTGAAGGACTGGTTGCAAGTAGTGGAAAGCACTGCTGGTCCAGTAGCTAAGTGTAAATTATGTGGTACATTATTAAGAAATCATTTTGGAGATTTAAAGAATCATGGATTATCTAAAAAGCACCTGCATAATTCAAAGGTACGTAAATTTTATACGAATTCAGCTTTATGTTAAGTGTATACAGGAAAGACCTTTGCGGGCGAATATTATTTAATGAAGTAACACCTTTTCTATTACATTTGATTTATGTAAGTTCTTTTTCTTTCACAGATTGTAACTAAACAACCCAAATTGGCTTTCAAAGTTGAAAGCATGGGGAAAAAGCAAGAAGAAGCCAGGCTAGCATTATATACAGCGGTACATACTAGCATTCGTGTAGTGGATCATTTGGGAGACGTGATTAATCACACGCACAAGGAGGATGATAAAATTCACCTGCATAGGACTAAATGTACCCAAATTATTAAAAACGTTCTAGCACCTCATTTTTCACAAAATTTAATAGAAGATTTGAAAGATCAATCCTATAGTTTATTGATTGACGAATCAACCGATATCGCAGTTCATAAATATTTGGGAATTGTTGTTATTTATTACAGCTGCACTCACAAAAAAATTATATCTACATATTTAGATATCCCAATGCTCTACGAGTGTGATGCAGACGGCATTGTTGCCGCCATAAAAGAATTAAAGAACCTATTATTGTAGTGATATTATTGTAGTGATATTATTGTAGTGATTTTACTATAGCGAGTTTGCAGCTATATAACACTACGCTTAAGCACGCGACATTTCACAAGTATCGCAGATGGTTGTCGCTCATGAATAAGTAATATTTTGTGTCGCACTGTAATTTCTAGTGGAATTCTGGTGGTTTGAGAGCCCGACAAAGTTTAGTGGTTTTCTGGTGGTTAATACGGCCTTATTTGGTGGGTTGATAAAAATAAAGTTGGCAACACTGAATTCAACGAAAGCGAGAGATTGAGAATAGTTTAGATAAGAATTTGTACTATAAAAATCAAATTTATGCATCGCCTCCAATAGACTTATTCGGTTTGAGCACTTTTGAGAAAAGAAAAAAATTGGTATCCTATCCCTTTTTTTTTTTTTTTTTTTCGTGCGGAAATCCCTTCGGATACCCCCCCGCTTGCCAGCGGGGGCGGTTATGTCGGGCTTGAACCGACTAAAACCGCACGCCGTCTCGGGTCTACAGACGCCGGGGTGTAAGGTTGCCCATAGAGCATATCCCTCGCACCCCGACTGACCCTGGGCCATCTCCGGTTTCGAGATGGCCCCCTCGGGTTTGGGAACCACGGTGTCCCCGTCTTGCCCCGGTTTGGGGGAGGGGCGCTAGTCGCCCCACCGTCCCGGCCTGCTTCTGCTGGGGTGACAGGTGGCCTCACCCGCCACCCCCAGGCCTGCGCTCATGGAGGACGGAGGTCGTTAAGCGACCTCCGGCGCCTGAGTTGCCTGCGACGCGCGGCGAGCAAGTTGCGGGCTCGGCGGACCGGGAGAGTTCTAAGTCTCTCCCGGGCGCGCTCCGCCACCTCCTTCTTGAGCATTACATGCTCGCAGAAGGAGGCGGCGGCGGCCCACGCGCTCGCGCTCCGCACCATTGCCGCAATCATGCTGCCGAGCGAGAGGACTCCCACCCCGATGGCTGCCACGAGGTCACGCCTCGGCGCCTCCCATGCCGGGCAGTCCGCCAGCGTGTGCAGCCCTGAGTCCTCGCTCGCGTCGCAGTGATGACACTCAGGCGTTGGCTCCTTCCTGATCCGATGCAGGTGGTCCCCGAAGCACCCCTTCCCTGAGATCACCTGCGTCAGTCGGTAGGAGAGGCTTCCGTGTCGCCTCTCCAGCCAATCCTCCATGATGGGCCTTACCGCCGCTGGTATCCTATCCCTGTAACACTGAAACCTAGAATTATATTATAATACAAAAACAAAACGTATCAGCCACACTGCTTATCTATGGTGAAATTTGGGTGTTTAATCACCTCTGCCTATATGTATGTAAATATAAAATCATTTTATTACGACTGACACGTGACTACCCTCGGGGTGATGTATACAGGTATTGTAAAATATATTTGCGTTATGGAAGTACAAAAATTGAGAGATTATTTTAATTTTTGCTTATAGGAGTGGAATTACAATTAAAATAGTAGGCTCATTCCGAATGAATGAATGGACATGGTAGTTTATTCATCGACTAGCTGCTCTTTATTTTGAACTTTGACCTACGAACTACTACTAACTACTACGAACCTGCGTAGACGAGCCTTGTATTTTAATCAGATGTGCACTCATTGCCAGCAGTTGATTTTCCACGTGCTCCGTCATACCTTCACAAAATCGAAAAAAAAACATTAAAAAACATTGTCATTCCGTGAAGCGAAAACTTGAAAAAGTGCGTGTTTATTTCCATGTCATCTCAAAAATGCCCAACGCGCCGGAAGTTTTCACTTCAAAAACAAAGTATTTTCAATGAATCACACATTAAAAAGAATTGACTCCAAGAGAGTCATCCTAGGGAGGAAGAGAACCATCAACTCGGTTTTAGGGGCCAGAAAATGAACCATTATGTATATTTATAAATAAATTCTGGGATTCAAAAGAATCGATCTAGTACCAAATTTCAAGCTAAGCTCACTAACCGCCATTACATAATGTAGTGCAAAAAACCACCAAACTGGCTGAGGGTGGAATACAGCGAAGGGGACAAACAGGTGGAACGATTTGGCGAAGGCCTTTGATCAGCAGTGGGACAAAATTGATTAAATAAAAAAAAGAATAATCATATTTCATGAATTCTAAGAAAGAAGAGCCCAAGGCATCAAGAGGAGTGTAGGAGCAGGGCGACTCCCACGCCACCGTTTTCTTCCTGTGTAGTTTGACGATGTAGTTTGTTTCGGCTTATTCGGCCTGAGCTTCGTCCTTCAATCATCAGGATTTAAGGGTTGCAGTTCCACAAATATATATCGGCTTAAATGCTTACCGTCTGAAGCTAATCTTCTGAACAAGTTCCTTAGTTGCTGACCCATCTCGGAGTATTGCGGCATCGTACCTTGCTTAACCTAAAAAATATGTCAAATGTTATTTTTATACAATACTAGCTGATGATCGCAGCTCCGCCCGCGTTCTACTTAACCAATTGCAATCAAACATATGGCAGATTTTAATTGTGACCAAGACCTTTCTAATAAAAAACCGCATCAAAATTCGTTTAATACTTTTTGCGTCCATATCGAACAAACAGAAAAGAATTCCATAAACAATATTTTTGTGTTCAGAATCTTTAATTTAACATAACCCTTATTTTTATCTCTCCAATATACAGACACAATTAATTTACAATTTTATAGTCGTATAGATAGAGATACACCTCTGCATAGCTTATTCAACGGACTAGCAAAATCTATGTTGGTGATTGTTATGTTATTTTTAAACACCTCACCTTCAATCTGGTATTCCTTCTCTCTCTCAGTGTATGAACAAGCCGATCAACGTCTCCGTGGCGAAGCACTGCATCCAGAACCTTCCGTGGGATCGGTTCTGCTAGGCTTTCTAAAAGGAGTTCTGCTCGTTCCACCTGAAGGAAAGAATTTAATGCCTAGTAGTCTAGTGTATGCCTTTGAGGGGTTAGTTGTAATCGAGTAGGTTGACACATTGCAACAATACTAGCTAAGTCAGTCTTAGGATGGGTGACCATTCTAACACCCCTCCGTGCCCCGAAGAGCACGTTAAGCCGTTGGTCCTGGTTGCCATACGAACGTCTTTGGAAGTCGTTACGGATAGTTGCAGCCCTAAAAGTCCGACAACTGGTCAAACTGCTGAACTTCGATATCGCCAGTGGGTTATCGAGGTCAGATGGCTGTCGTTTCAAGGAAAACGACGGCCTCTGTGGCGTAGCGGTAGTGCATTCGACTGCTACGACAGGGGGCGCGGGTTCGATTCCCGCTCAGGGCAAATATTTGTATGCATGAATATGTCTATTTGCATTGGTCTGGGTGTTTCTTTGTATAATATGTATGTATTTACAAAAAAAAAGTATATAAGTATGTTTATCCGCATTCTGGAACCCATAACACAAGCTAGTTAAACCATGCTTACTTTGGGTCTAGAAAGCCCTGTGTAGAATGTCGTAGAATATTTAAAAAAAATAAAAATATCGAAGGTCGGCTGTGTCGTAGTTAGACTGAAAGCCGATCCCAACTGAGTTCAGAAACGGCTTGGCGGATGAGTTACCAATTAGAATAATATTCATTAAACTAGCGGTACGCTATGATGGCCGTTTTCACGATTGTCCTGTCATGAAGTTTCGTACAAATAAATGATAAGATTGAAGGAGCAAATTTCTGTTGTTTATTGTCAATAGTGAGGTGCAGTGTATACTTATTTACCACACAACTCGGCATTTATGATTTTCGAAATTCTGTTTGATAAAAAATTGACATTTTAATGTTTCAAAACGGCCATCATAGTGTGTCGCTAGTTTAGTTTCTAATGAATTAATAAAACAAATAAATAAAAATTTAATTCTTTCAATAAAGAAGATAAAATATGTATACCTGTATGAGTTTGTGTTTAAGATGTGGCCACACCAGCGGTAATATCTTGCAGTTGACGTCGATCGGGTTTAAAAGACTCGACACGCAGGATACAAGGCCGCATACTTCGTGACGGATCTGATAGAGAAAATTGTATTAAAACATTTAACTGGATTTTACCGCAGTGTAAAGATTTGGATTCTTTACTAACAGACGCGTTTCTGTCTTCCTACAATCCGAGACCGTTAAGTGGGGCGTGAAAAAGCATCTATAACAAGGCCGTCTGACGAAAGACTACCATTGAAGCACTGTTGGTGTTGGCATCTAGGGGTATATCGTTTTATTGTACACCAAGAGTAAAATAGGCATAAACAATTATATCGACTTTAACTTTTGAACTTGAAGTTGAACTTCTCTTACCACGATGATACAATTGGCAGCCTTATCGCTAATGTCCTTCATCATTTACTCCATCTATGACCTTCATTCCTGAGACTTCAGTGTCATACATGAAGTGATCATATTGAGGAACCTCACATATAAAAACAATTGTGCCAAATTTCATTCAAAGTCGTCCAGCCGTTCTGTTGTGATTGAGTAACAAACATCCATTTACCCGTTCATTCAAACTTTTACATTTATAATATGTAAAGTATTAAAAACTGTTCCAAACCCATAAATTAGGATGCGCTAAGAAGACAGCACTTTCCGCAACAAGGTCGCACAACGCCTGCTTCGGCAGTAGCCCCAATTCCGCCAGGTTGGTAGTAGCCCTGAGAGCTTTTGCTATGATCCATTCTGATTGATCTGTGAGTCCCTGTAACAGATAACGTCTGATGTCAGTTATGATTAAGATACTCTTTCATTCATTAGCTCATGGCTCGTATGGTGTAAAACGTCTTCACTTCAGCAAAAATATTCGGTCAGAGTGATATGCGTTAGCTTTAATACTCATAAATAGGAAATATGCATAAACAATAAAAATATAAATACTGTTGAAAATGATAAAATGATATTTTAAATCAGGGGTCTCCAAACTTTGAAGCCTTCGGGCCATAATGATTTTTTCTGTTTGTTCCAAGGGCCAAACCAGTTTTAATTTTTCTGCCCTTAACTATATTTCTAGACTAGACTAGAATAGTCGCAAAGTGCGCGACCTAAGCAACCTTACGCTTTTTTGCATTTCAATTATTATTGTGTATTGTGACACTTAACGACACCTAGTGGCGAGTAGTGGTACTATGTACTATCTATTTCAGCTACCCGCTAACAGGTGGCATTCGTCGTAATTAAATATTTGGAATTACCGCGTTGGTTCGAGAAAGTTCTAGTTCTGGCTAGTGTATTCCGATCACTTCGAGATGGCAGTAATTGCATATAAAAAGGCTAGCGGCGCAACCGCGAGTCAGTCTGCGTAGGAAAGGCGAAGGAAGCGAAACTGTCTATCTCTATTGTGAAATAAAGTAACACCCGTGCTTAAAAGTATTTTGATTTTACTTATTGTAAATTTTTTTTTAAAATTATTATTATTTTAAAAAAAATCACACATTTTAAAACATGTGAAATATTCAACCACACTACAGAGACTGAATTTCCCGTCGATTTTGCAATCGAAACTTTGCTGTTTGTGTGCTTTGTGCTTTGTGTGCAAAGTGCTTTGAAGATAAATTTTGATACTCGTTTCTCAGATTTTGATGTCATTGCGAATGAAATTAAGCTTTTTCAAAATCCTTTTGATTCTGACATTGAAACCCTGGCTCCGGAAGTCCAAATGGAAATTATTGATTTACAGTGCAGTGATATGATTAAGAACAAGTGTCATAATTCATCTTTGCTGGAATTTTATAAGAGTCTTCCACTGGAACAATTTGATAATTTGCATAAATTTGCTCGTGGGTTGTTTTCTGTTTTTGGTACTACTTACTTGGGTGAGAAAACGTTTTCCAAGATGAAGTACACAAAGAATGTTTACAGATCTCAATTAACCGATGAGAATCTTAAATCTCTTTTGATAATTAGTACCAGTAAAATTGATCCACAACTACAAACTATTGTCGATGGAAAATCACAATTACATAAATCTCATTAGTGTTTTTGTTTTACTGTGATTAGTGGGATTCATTTCAATTATTTGTTAGTTATTAATGTGCTTAAACTTAGATACTTAAGTTAAGTTTTCTGTGTCATCATTTCTGTCGTTAAGTTTTACCTTGCAAGTAAATAAAACTGAGTAATTATCATTCTGTGTTTTCTTCTTCAACTTATCACAGCAATAGTAACAACAATAAATCATTGGCTCTCGCGGGCCAGATTGATGACAATAAATCATTGGTTGTCGCGGGCCAGATTGATGACACTGGCGGGCCGGATTTGGCCCGCGGGCCGTAGTTTGGAGACCCCTGTTTTAAATCATATATAAATTTGAACTGTATATAGTAAGTATATAGTATAATAATAGTCTGACCTGTTGCAGCAAAGGAACTAATATAGGCGCTGCATGCTGTCCAACATAGGCGGCGACGCCCACCACTCGCTCGAAGAAACAACCTCTAAGAGCCGCCTCCTCCTTATCGTTGAGGAATGTCACCATGTGTGACAGGATGACGTCATTTGCTGAGAAATATAAATTATACTAGTTTTATAGTCTCATCATTATCTGGGCGCCAATTGCTGTTGCATCCAAAGCTTGTACTTTGGAGCCCAAGGTCCGCTCTTTTGCTCACCCTTTACTTATTTAGTTTATCGCGTCTATGATAAGCGCCTGACACTTGAGTGCCATCCCTAAGAGGAAAATCTCAAAGAAATTCAACAAAATTCGACGAGCACTCTCATCCCGGACGTAATCAGGTTTTAATCTCACATGATACGCAAACACCGCGTCGGTAGCTTAATCTTAAAGAGTCAGCCTTACGATAGAGGGATCCAGGGTCCCAATCCTGCCCGTACACTACCGACGTGAACCCACTCCTAACACAAGCAATTTAGCTTAGCTGAAGGGGATAACAAGAATACTGGTAATCTACACGATTGTATAAAGCTGAAGAATTTGTTTGATTGAACGCGCTAATCTTAGGAACTACTAGTCCAAATTGAAAATTCCTTTTTGTGTTAGATAGCCCATTTAAGGAGGATACTTATAGGCTATGTATCATCACACTACTACCCAGGAGAGCCGATTAGTAATCATAAATGTCAAATAAGACAAATTTCCATTCAGTATTGTTGAGCTAATAATTTATGTTTGGGATAAATGGGTGCCATGGGGGCAACTATGCCACGGGCAAAGCCGCGGCGCATAGCTCAAAAATTCTCGGTCTCGCTGGATCAATCAAGAACCTGTCCATTTAAGTAAGTTACTCTTGTGGTGTCCGGGCGAGTGTATCGGCCTATCCTCTTGCATAACTATATCACAGAAGAAGGAATAATCTTCTTGTTATATATAAATATGAATTGCTGTCCGTTAGTCTCGCTAAAACTCGAGAACGGCTGGACCGATTTGGCTAATTTTGGTCTTGAATTATTTGTGGAGGTCCAGAGAAGGTTTAAAAGGTGAATAAATATGGAAGTTGTTATCGATTGAGGCAGTACGAAGTCTGCCGGGTCAGCTAGTGAATTATAAATGGTAGCGATATTACGTACCTTTTTGTTTCCCAAAAAATATACAAAGTTTGGTGATGCCATTTTCCACTAAGGCACGCTTCACGACTGCCTGGGAGTCAGTAAGTAAATACGACACTGTTGATCTAACCTGCAAATTTGACACAAATCACGTCTTTTCATACTGCTTGGGTGTGATGTCGACTATATCTATCGTCGTTATGAAACAAAGAACAAGTATACGAACCATTTCATGCAGAGCTGATAATTCGGTCTCATAGTTAATGTTGGCAGCTTCTTTATCCACCATATTCTGTGTCTGATCCAGGAAACGCACTGCGGTCTCAGCCAACTTTGCTAAATAAGTAATATATAGGTATGATTTATTGTCCTTCTTCACCAATAAGAACTGAGCGCCAAGTTTGAGAGTATACACCCGAAGTGCATATTAAATTAGGTGGTGTTGGCGGCTAGCCGTCTCGTTGCCCTAGCAGAAGCAGACCCAGAGTGGCGGTACGTTGTTTCCTTACGCCTAGGGGAAGTGGTGTTTGATCCCCAACAACACATCGGGGTCGCCAACGTTGGCGGCTAAGGTTAGTCGGCATCTCCAGGGCACCTGGTTCTGGCAGATATATCTTGAATTTGCGTCCAAAGTGGGAGGCAATTTAAAAACTTGACGAGAAAATGGGGTGGGATACAGTTTGGTGTTGTAGCCACATATCCATTATCTACAAGTAATACTGCCTCTGTGGCGTAGCGGCAGTGCATTCGACTGCAGCTACGACAGGGGGCACGGGTTCGATTCCCGCTCAGTGCAAATATTTGTATGCATGAATATGTCTATTTGCATTGGTCTGGGTGTTTCTATGTATAATATGTATGTATTTAAAAAAATAATTAAATAAGTATGTTTATTCGCATTCTGGAACCCATAATACAAGCTAGTTAAACTGCTTACTTCGGGTCTAGAACGCGCTGTGTAGAATGTCATCGAATATTTCTTTATTTATTTATTAATTACACTTCTCGTCAGCTAAAGAATCAAATAATTAGTTACTTACGAGTCTAACTATAAATAGAATATTATTGTAGTACAAACCATGATCGCTATCTATAAAGAAGTGTGAGTGATGGTCTTAAATATTTTTAAGATATCACCACCTAATAAGGGCCTGACGCAGAAGGCAGTCCTCATTGACACGGCACGCATTGTGAGGAGGTTTGTCCTCTTCGACACGGTACGCATTGTGAAGAGGTTTCTATCTCTGAAGCCCTAACCACCGGCATGTATATTTGATGAATAACTTCATAAATTTTACAAAATTTATACAGCTACTGGAGCCTCCTTAAGTAACAGAATATACTTGTGCCATGAGACCTCCCTCTTCCATTATTAACAATAAGTTTCTAATAGGCTTACCATTATGGTAAGAAGAAACAATAGACCTGCTTACCAATATTGTTAGCATATGCCTGTCTCACAGGTACACTAGGGTCCGTTGCTCTAGGTGCTAACTCCGGCAGTATGTATTCGGGGAACACATTGCAATCTGCATTAGGTAAACTCTGTACTAAAGATACTGCTCTCGCGCAAGTCGCTACGGCGCGTGCGCGTACTCGTGCCACGTTGTCATGTGATAAGTGGATCTAGAAACGAAAAAAACACTGGTTACGCTCCACCGTTTTGCGCTACCTTGTATTACGAAAAGTCAACTGTTAGGGATTTCCGCACGAAAAAAAAAAGGTACTTAACCCGAGGTCGCTTAACGACCTACGTCCTCCATGAGCGCAGGCCTGAGGGAGGCAGGTGAGGCCGCCTGTCACTCCAGCAGAAGCAGGCCGGGGGTGGGGCGACTAGCCCCCCCCCCCCAATCCGGGGCAAGACGGGGACACCTTAGGTTCCCTGGTTCCCAACCCCGAGGGGGCCATCTCGAAACCGGAGATGGCCCAGGGTCAGTCGGGGTGCGAGGGATATGCTCTATGGGCAACCTTACACACCGGCGTTTTAATACCCGAGACGGCGTGCGGTTTTAGTCGGTTCAAGAACGACATAACCGGGGTATCCAAAGGGATTTCCGCTCGAACAAAAAAAGGTACTTACAATATATGGTAAAATTCTATCCAAAATCGTCTCCGAACTCGAATTTTCACACAAAAGTTGCAGGATCTCCAAACTGTACAATTTTGACGTGCAGTGATGCAATCCTCTAATACACGAGGTCACCAATGACGTAATCAGTATCAACCCTTCACTATCAGGGCCCATGGATTTCGTCTCTGGTCTTTTATCATCATCGTCTTCAAAATCCGTAGTATTTATATTTAGAACCTTGAATTTGTCTTTTATTTTGTCTATATTATCTACATTATGATGGTCGGTGGTTTCTTCGACCAGATCTTGGTAGTTCTTAGCATCAGATGGTTGTGTGAATATCTTGATAATATTCTTGATGTCTTGATGTATGCGGAGTATTTTTTCGTCTGGTGGTAGAATCGGTTGGGCGGAGAATATCAACATATAAGACTGCAGGAAAGAGTAGAAGTAATGGGGGAATAACCTGAAACAAAGAAAAACAGAGCGCTATTTAATACTGATCTGATTAGCTAGTCTGATTGGGGAAATAACTTCGCCAATACGTCAGTAATATCTCTTTTATATCAATGCAAGACATATTAAGCTGCAGGATCCAGTTCAGTTTAACTTGAACGCAATCATTTTTACCGGGTAAAGGTCTATCCACACATATCAAGGCCGAGCCCGGGACGTGTCAAGGCCGTAGCTGGCGTCGTCGGCCCAGGCACTGAAGCTCCGGCGACGGCCCGGACGTGTGCGAACGAGTTCATATAAAATGTACACAACTATATTTTTTGAGCCCCTGACGGGGCACGGCCCTGATGTGCGTGGATAGACCTTTACCCGGTAAAAATGATTGCGTTCAAGTTAAACTGAACTGGATCCTGTGTCCTGTTACATTGTTTAGTTTGAATTTATTTAATCGTGTTTAATTTCATACGTGTAATCCACACTTCATAGCTTTATAGGTTTATGAACCAAAAGCTATAGGATACTTCCGATTGACCTAGAATTGTCCATTTTGAATATAAGCCAATCTTACAGCGCAAGTAAAGAGGAAATTCAGAAAAATAAAAAAAGGAAGGAAAGGAAAGGAGGAAGGCAAATTAAGATGAATTTTGGTACGGTAAGTATACATTTTCGCGAAAATCTAAATTTGCCAATTTTTATCGTGTTAACTCCGGACCTTGATTTTTATACACCTAATAGGGACTATTTGATTTGATCCGCCTGGCTGCATGCAGCTAGTTGCCCGAGCGTTGTGGGCCTTACAATGACCAGAGGTTGACCATGATGGTTTTCATACTTTCATAGTTTAAAGGCACCGTTGCCATCACTGCGACGACCTTATACCACGGCGTCTGAAGACCCGAGACGGCGTGCGGGTTTCAGTCGCTTCAACCCCGACATAACCACCCCCGCTGGCCGGCGAGGGGGAATCCGAGGGGATTTCCGCACGGAAAAAAAAAGTTCCCGGGTTCGAATTCTGGCCATTACCCTACCGACGTGATCCCACTCCTAATACACTTTAGCTTAGCTGGACGGGGGGAATATTCTTTAAAAAAGGAAGCATTGTTGATTATGTTTCGTAGACGCTTCTAAATAAGTCTGACTTAGACTTTATAATAGGTCTTTACCTATGAAATTGCCGAAATTTTCTTACAAATTCATGAGTTCGTTATTCCTGTAACTTAATAGCTATTTCCACTATTTATATTTTGTTTGAAAGTTGATTTCAAGATTTTACAACTCTGTATTAGTTTTTTGTTTTTATTGGCCGCTTGATAAATTAATTCGATCTTCAAAAACAGTACTTCCTAAATGCTATCCATTTTGATGATAAATTTCGTATTACTTAACAGCTGTCACTTTTCAAAAATGTAATAAAAGTTGCTGTTTGTTAGCTTAATGTTTTCTCATTCATACACAAAAACAAAACATAAAATTTGGATTTGTCATTCCTAAAAAACTTCAAAAATGTTTGTACTGAAAATTGGGTTTCCTCCAATTTCTTCAAGAAAAACGGCAATTTCATATGTAACGGCCTAATATAAATAATTGTAGGTATGCCATGAATAATGTATCTACCTACGCTAATGTATGATAGTCATTAATCAACGGCAATCTTATACATTACCGAAATGAAAATTATACTATATTGGTGTATTCTGCCTGTATGTTGTATTTTACATTATGGAATTAATAAGTAGGTGCTTACTCAATTAAATAAATATTATTGAGTAATTTTATAATAGGAAAATACACTTATAGGTCTATTACACTTGTTTTTTGTCCCACTTCATATCCTACTAGTGTGAAGATGTTTGCATGTTTGTTACACAATCACCCTATAACGTCAGAAGGGATCTGACTTAAATTTAGTACAGGGATAGATTATAGCCTGGAATAACTTTTTATTCCTGGATTAGATTCCCATAGGCTGCGGAAACGGGATTAGAATGTCACGCGGGAGAAGCCGTGGGCAACAGCTAGTAATACAATATTTAAGTATTAATTCATTTAGTTTATTTTGGTTTTTACGGGCACGACTGCCGTCTGACATCCCAACCCTCACCTAAGTTTGAATGCCTGCGCCAGCACCTCGTCCGTCAGTCATCAGGTGTATCGGTTTGCAGGCGAGGTTGACTTGTACCTCGAAGATTTAGTGGGGCCCCGTACACCCCCGTGGAAACCGTGAACTTCAGGACTCAGTCCCTTTCACATCAGCAGCAGATTTCGCGGGGTGTGGTTCAAAGGAATTATACGAAAAAAATGTTTTTTAATACGTTTAAATTTGAAACTGCGTATGAAACAATATGACCATAATAACATTATAGCGCAGTTACATGGTATAATAACTTGTAGCAGTACAATTAGAATAAGAGCCTCCTTGAGGTACATTAGCGGCAAACTGCAGTAAAACCACTATGTAGTTTGTAAGCAGCAAATTTAGATTCAGTGGCAGTGAAGCGTCTATGTTGAACAAACCGCATGCACTTATCTTTCTGAACGAGTCCCGATTCAGCTGTATCAAGCTTTTGTATAGTCGTTTTTTTTTATCTGCAAAATGAAACACCCAATATTGAGCACATTAGCTAATTTCTTGAAACAATTGTTAAAATATAATGTTACACACTATCTGAGCAAAGTACATCTTCATCGTACATCAATCGTTGTATACAGACAGTTTCGAGGTCCTCGATGGCTAAGTAGAATTTCTCACAGTGCAAAGATAATAATATTACCAGAGTAAAATTCTTTACTTCCAGAAATACTGTAGCAGTCAGTGCCATGGTATCATCAATCTAAAACGTTAAACATAAATTTATTTTTGTACCCATATATATATATATATATATTGATAAACTCCTAGGTACTATAACAAACTTACATTCTTCAAAGAATATGTTTTTAATTTATATAGTTCTAATTGCATTTGTAGATAACCTAAAGACCGGCAAAGTGTATCTGCACAGTGCAAGAATATCTGTAATATAATCGATACAGTCAATGAAATTTAAGACACTGTTGAGAATTTCAGCCAAATAACAAACTATCTTAGAACATCAATCCCAAACTTTATTGTGTTGTGAACTTGTGACTTAACCTAGTGATTTTATGTTTCCTAATCGGTGACCCATCCACCTACAACAAGTTTTAACCCAATTAGTGCAAAAAGGAGAATAAAAAAGTAAAAAAACTGCAACCCTGTATTTTATTGCCAGGTCGCGACCCATATTTAGAAAGAGCTATTATAGAGGATCTGGAAGAAGTTGTTATAGCTAAATTCAGTCAATAAAGCGTATGAGAGGAATATAGAATGATATAAGTAGTATTTATGGTACATGCGCATCAAAATTTGAGTTCATAAAAGGAGGACTTGTTCGTATCTGGTACACCATAGAGATAAAGACGTAGTGTAGGTGTGAAAAATAATTACCACAACTTGAAATATGTTCTTGTACAAAGAATAAGCCTGCATAAGCTTTTGGTATATATCAAAAACTTTCTTACTATCCTTTCCTTGCAGATCATCAATCGAAATAATATTGTCTTTAAAGTAATCTAAATATAATTTCAGCAACATTATAATTCGAATCGCATAAATCATATTCAAGTCACAAATAATATATAAATAATCACAGAAACTATCTACAACTTCAAAATAACTATACGAGACGTAATAAAATATCATTAGCAGTAAATTAAAGCATATTGTTCCCAAATTTGTGATCCAGTTCCAAAGAACAATCATTTTATATTTATAACCAATATTCACATTCTCGTGGATCATTTGAATGGTCAAAACTAATAACACATTATTGTGGCCGTGCTTGACAGTGAGAATAAACACTGCAGCTATTCCAAAACAATTATACATCGAATAGAAGTACGTTAGAAATGTTTGAATATTACTGCCAAAAAGGCTGGTTGTACTTTGTATACTACCAAATATCATACTGTAACCATACGAAATAAACACAACTGCCAGAACTGAAGCTATAATCATATTAAATTGCCTTCCATTTGAGTATATAAAATTGTCTCGTATTGTAAACTTGGGTGATAAAAACATATTATGTAGCAGATAGAAAGGATAAAATATAAATCGGATGTCGTTTTTCAAGTAATTGTTTAGTAAAATCTCCCCGGGAATATTTGCTGATAATTGTGATATATACCCAGTTGAAATACTGACGACTGAACTTAGCATATTTTAAACTTTAGTTAGCACATGGAATTTAGTTATTACAAAAAAAAAAATTGGAGATTTCTCTGTTTGCGGTACCAAAAGTAATAGATACAGATTAATTTTACGTCCACCCTTATAGACAAACATAAGCTTATAATCAGTTATTGAAGGTTTTATCAACTATATCCATTATTGGAATGAAGTCCTATAAATTAAATAAGGAAGCTCTTATGTTATACAGTATGTAACAAAATTAGTGTCCGATCAATAAGGCATACCACCATACTAAATACATAAACTAAAAACCAGCCAAGTGCGAGTCGGACTCGCCCATAAAGGGTTCCGTAGCAGCAAGTAAAATTTTGATATTTGAGTTGATTGCATGAAAGGTAAATTGCGGTTTACTATTTATGACGTATTAAAAAAAAACTACTTACTAGTTCTCGTTGAAACCAATTTTCAGTGGTAGTTTACATGGTATTAATAATAATAATAATCCTGTGGTATTAAGTATTAATGACCGCATGGATGTGTGGAAGAGCAAGGAGTTGCATGGACGTTTCTATCGGGCTCTCCATGGGCCTGATATAGACTTACCAGCATCTGTGTCTTGGCTACGCTTCGGTGACCTATTTGGGGAAACCGAAGGCTTTGTTTTTGCAATTATGGACGAAGTTGTGATGACGAATAACTATCGGAAGTATATTCTAAAGGATGGTACGGATGACATATGTCGGGCGTGCCACCGTCCCCCACCGAATCCCTTAGACATATAATTTCTGGTTGTTCTCGTCTTGCCAACGGCGAGTATTTGCATAGACATAACCAAGTAGCCAGGATTGATCATCAACAGCTTGCTCTAAAGTACAGTCTTGTGGAATCAGAGGTACCGTACCATAGGTATGTGCCCGACGCAGTTCTCGAAAATGGGCATATCACGTTGTACTGGGATCGATCTATCATCACTGACAGGACTATTGTAGCTAATAAACCTGATATAGTGTTGATAGATCGATCAGAGCGCCGCCCAATAATTATCGATATCACCATTCCACATCACGAGAATCTTGTGAAAGCAAGAAAGAAGAAAAACAAATAAAATATTTGGATTTGGCTCACGAGGTTGTCGACATGTGGAGTGTGGATTCGGCGATTATTGTTCCGATAGTTGTATCGGTTCACGGACTGATTGCCAAGAAACTCGAACAACATCTCCAGAGGCTCACATTTGGCATTTGGGTCAAGGACTTGATGCAGAAGGCAATGCTACTCGACACGGCACGTATTGTGAGGAGATTCCTCTTTCTGGAGCCCTAACTACCGGTAGGTTGGGCCCTGTCCCCGATGCCGGTGGGCCACTATTTTTTATATTTTTTTTTTTTTTTTTTTATTGGTTCACAAAACTGAATACAATCAGTATTACATACACTGCATAGGTTAACAATAAGTCATTGCGTGATTATATTCTACTAGATGTGAACACAGCATGCAATGTAAGGTTTATGTTATGTTATATTTTACTAATAACAAAATTATGAACAAAATAAATAAAAATAACTTAAAAAAAAAAAAAAACAAGAGTTACAATTTGCAGTCCGTTACAGATGCTATTCTCATTTTCAAAGGGGCCAAAGAATGTTGACGAATAAATACATCTATATCATTACGTATATTATTTGACGAGGCACTCATACCATAAATAGGGGAGTGCTGGCCAAGAATATATTTGTTTTTTTTATATAGAATGTATTTAAAAATATAATTTATATGTATTTAAAGTTAAATAAAGGAAATAATAATAATAATAAATAACTACTGGCATAATAACTGGCAACACTACGTCAATAAGGCCATTTTTATCTTGCTCCGTACGTAAATTCATTTTTTTCACGTTTTTAATAAATACACTACATCAATAAAAAGACCCAAATATACCATTTACCGTTTAATCAAGAAAATAAAATGTTTAACTCTAATATTACACACAATACCAAAAAATCAAGAATATACGCTTCTGACAGCTAGTGTCAAACCCGTACTATGGAAAGATACAAGAAAAAACTAGATAAAATTATGTTGACCAGATCCAGGGCACGAGAAGCACAAATTACACCTCCGGACTCGTCGCCCAGCTCCGCCTCCCATCCCCGTGCAGCGGCATCTCCGACAACGGGTATTGCAGAGGCGTCGAGCTCTAGTTCAAGCGACGAGTTCTTCTCTCCGCCGACGTCGCCAACACCTGAACGTCGGCCGAGGAGAGGCCGGCCACCGAATGGCTTAGGACCCCGACGCCCACCGGCTTCGAATAGGGTCCCCGCTACCGGTGGTGATGTGCATCGCATGCGATGGACTAACTCCATAAATGAAAATGTCATGCGGGCATATTTTGTGGCTACAGAGGGAGGAATTAACCTCACTGCGTACCGTGTTCGTATGTTGCCTCTGTTTCAGGAACTTGAACCATCTATCAACGTTTCGGCACAACGCCTGTCGGATCAGGTGCGGGCCATACAACGCTGTCGCTTGTTGGATGACGCCGTACTTGAGAGACTTTGCTCAGACGTGCAGTGTAGCCTCGTCACCCCTTCTTCGTCACGACCTGTGGGTCATGCTAATACTAGTGAAACACCACAGGCTACTCCTGATGATGAAGTAACCGCGGCTACCGCGTTTGCCTACGCATAGAAAAAACATAGCGCTAGTGTGTGCCCTAGACTCGATGTTACCAAAATATTTCGAGTCCAGTGTCGACCTTACTGATACACACTCAATTCTGTATTGTGCGGCGGTCACGGTATGTCGAGTAGCTGGCGTGAAATTCTCAGGAACTAAGACAGCTACTCGACCTAAATCCACCGTGCCTGGCTGGCAATGCAGAATTGAGCGTCGTATCGCCGAGACTAGGGCACTCATTGGCAAGCTGTGCTGCTTCAGGTCTGGCAATACACGCCCGAGAGTAATGCGCTTCGTGACTCGAGCATTTTCAGGGACTAATGTTAGTCCTCGTGAATATTTGCTACGAGTCACAGAGCGCATTGACTTCCTGATGCAGAAAGTTTATGCGTAGGCAAACCGTATACGACGTTACAAGAAGAGAGTGGATAGATACACCTTGAATCGTTCGTTCTAAAAAGATAAGAGGTGGGTTTATAGAAGATGGGAGCAACCTAATTCAGATGTGGTGCCGACCCAATGCTAAAGACACTAGTTCATTCTGGCGTAGCATTTGGTCGGTGCCTGTTAGTCATACAGAGGGTGAATGGATACGGGATGTCAGGCAGTCATGTGAGTCAATACAAGCAATGGAGCCAATAGTTATTAGTGAAAATGATGTCGCCAGTGCAGTCCGTTCGTTATCAAACTGGAAATCAGCGGGACCGGACGGACTGCACAATTTCTGGCTAAAATAGCTCCACAGCTCACATGCCTGTTTGGCATCACAGTTCCAGTCATCACTCGAATCAGGATCGCTCCCAGCTTTTATGACTACAGGCATAACCCACCTACTCTACAAATCAGGTAGTACCACGGACCCCAAAAATTATAGACCAATAACCTGTTTACCAACAATATATAAACTTCTTACATCCATTCTGACAGGTAAATTGTCAGCTCACATAGAGAATAACTCTATAATGTCTATCTCTCAGAATGGATGTAGAAGTGGGGCACGTGGTACGAAGGAGCTCCTTATTTTTGACATGGCCATTAGCCAACAGTGGGCCTACCGCCCAAGTGTCGTCGATATCACAGCCGTCGAAATGTTGCGCTGGTCAAGGTCGACGGCCATTTTGTACCGCCCCATTAATAATCAATGCCGGCGCGGCGTAAGAATGAATGAAACGCTGTTTTTGACAGTTAAATAGCTGCCGCCTACAAAAATTCAAATCGACCGCGTCTCATGAGCTGTCGTTTTGAATATTATTTTCTTTTCCGACGGTGGATTACGATGCCGATTGCACATAACACTGGGCTACTATGGCTTTTATGGGTGCGACTGCCGACGAGTGGGTTCTGCCGTCCTATTGCACCTAACACTGGGCTACTATGGCTTTTATGGGGGCGACTGGGTTCTGCCCTCCTATTGTACCTAACACTGGGCTACTATGGCTTTTATGGGGGCGACTGCCGACGAGTGGGTTCTGCCCTCCTATTGCACCTAACACTGAGCTACTATGGCTTTTATGGGGGTGACTGGGTTCTGCCCTCCTATTGTACCTAACACTGGGCTACTATGACTTTTATGGGGGAGACTGCCGACGAGTGGATTCTGCCCTCCTATTGTACCTAACACTGGGCTACTATGGCTTTTATGGGGGCGACTGGGTTCTGCCCTTCTATTGCACCTAACACTGGGCTACTATGGCTTTTATGGGGGCGACTGGGTTCTGCCCTCCTATTGTACCTAACACTGGGCTACTATGGCTTTTATGGGGGTCGTCCCCATAAAAGCCATAGTAGCCCAGTGTTAGGTGCAATAGGACGGCAGAATCCACTCGTCGGCAGTCGCACCCATAAAAGCCATAGTAGCCCAGTGTTAGGTGCAATCGGCATCGTAATCAACCGTCGGAAAAGAAAATAATATTCAAAACGACAGCTCATTGTGTGAAGTGTTATTTCATTACGGCACCTCATGAGGTGCCGTAATGAAATGACACTTCAAAGCGACGCCGTAGATTTGAATTTTTTTAGGCGGCAGCTATTTAACTGTCAAAAACAGCGTTTCATTCATTCTTATGCCGCGCCGGCATCGATTATCAATGGGGCGGTACAAAATGGCCGTCGACCTTGACCAGCGCAACATTTCGACGGCTGTGATATCGACGACACTTGGGCGGTAGGCCCCCAGATCCGCCGTAACCGAAAGAATCTGACGACATGCTGGATTGACTACAAGAAAGCCTACGATTCCGTGCCACATGGCTGTTGAGGGTGCTGGAGTTGTATAAAATTGATACAACTCTATGCACCTTCTTAAAAGAATGTATGGGGCAATGGAGGACGGTTCTTCTTTCTCCAGGGTGTCGTCAGGTCCTTGGGGATGGTGTACCGATAAAGATCGAGAGGGGTATATTCCAGGGTGATAGCCTGAGTCCGTTATGGTTTTGCTTAGCACTGAATCCTCTCAGTACAATACTGGAGAATTCAGGACTTGGCTATCAGTTGCGGAGAGGAGGTCAAGTTATATCCCATCTTCTTTACATGGATGACTTGAAATGATTTACCCCCACCGACTCCCAGCTGGTAGAATTACTTAAGGTAACTGAAACCTTTAGTAATTCTATCAGAATGGAGTTTGGTGTAGACAAATGTGCAGTCATGCATGTTAAGAAGGGTGGGGTTGTGAATTGAACTTTCAGATTCTACACAACTGAAATCTCTCTCGGCAACTGAAACCTATAAATATCTTGGTATGTCACAAGCGCTAGGTATTACTGAGGCTGCCATGGAACAGACGTTGCGGGATCGTTTCTTTGGGCGCCTGAAAAAAGTACTTCAGAGTCTTTTATCGGGCGGTAACAAGGTGCGAGCCTACAACGGCTGGGTCATGCCAGTCTTAGTATACTCCTTTGGCATACTAAGATGGACTCAGACCGAATTAGATGCCCTGGATAGGAAAGTCCGTACGTTGCTAACTGCAAATCGTATGCACCACCCACGCTCGTCAGTAATGAGGTTGTATATCCCACGGGAGTGTGGGGGTCGTGGTTTTTTAAACGCCAAGACTCTCCACAACCGTGAGATATGCAACCTTAGGGAATATTTCCTAAACGTTCACGTGGGTGTGCACCGAGATGTAGTGGCAATAGACAACGGACTGACCCCTCTAGCTCTGGCTAAAGAGAACTGGCACAAACCGGTAATACTTAGCATCGCTGATCGTAAGGAAATATGGAAGAGCAAAGAGCTGCATGGACGTTTTTATCGGGCCTTAAATGGGCCCGACGTAGATATAAAAGCATCAGTGTTCTGGCTACGCTTCGGTGATCTCTTTGGAGAAACCGAAGGTTTTGTCTGTGCAATTACAGATGAAGTTGTCATGACGAATAATTATCGGAGGTATATCCTTAAGGACGGCACGATTGACATATGTCGGGCGTGTCACCGTCCCGGAGAATCCCTAAGACATATTATCTCTGGTTGTTCTCGTCTTGCTAACGGAGAGTATTTACATAGACACAACCAAGTGGCCAGAATCGTTCATCATCAACTTGCTCTGAAATACGATCTTGTAGATTCGGAGGTACCGTATTACAGGTATGTGCCAGACCCAGTTCTTGATAATGGTCGTGTCACGTTGTACTGGGATCGATAAATCGTCACTGACAGGACTATTGTAGCCAATAAGCCTGATATAGTGGTGATTGATCGATCAGAGCGTCTCGCAATAATTGTTGACATCACCATCCCCCATGATGACAATCTCGTGAAAGCCGAAAAAGACAAAGAAATAAAATATTTGGACTTGGCTCACGAGATTGTCGACATGTGGGATGTGGATTCAGCAATTATTGTTCCGATAGTCGTATCGGTTCGCGGACTGATTGCCAAGAGCCTCGATCAACATCTCCAGTGGCTCGCGTTAGGCAGTTGGGTCAAGGGCTTGATGCAGAAGGCAGTGCTCCTCGACACGGCACGTATTGTGAGGAGGTTCCTCTCCCTGGAGCCCTAACCATCGGTAGCTTGGTCCCTGTACCCGATGCCGGTGGGCCACTATTTTTTATATTTTTAAATATATTTGTTTTTTTTTTATATAGAATGTATTTAAAAATATAATTTATATGTATTTTAAGAGTAATAAAGAGAATAATAAATAATTTATTTCAGGTTACCAAGACTCATTTAAATACATTAAATTAAATTAAAATTAAAATGAATTGCAGTGACATTATAATATTTGTCGTAGTCCTATTATTTATTTCAAAACATGCATGTCATTAACAGAAACAAAAAAAATCTGTTCCCGCAGGGGGAACGCACAGATAGATTTCGTTAAGCAATTAATATTATTTTATATAGAGAACTACGGACTTTAAACAATATTTCGCGAAGTTAACATGTTTAATTTTTTTTCTCGAATACGGTAACTTTTAGCGAAAAACTTTTCAGACATTTATTTTAGACTTAAAAATTACCTATCGATTAAAAATGTTTCCGACTGCAAGAATGTTCACCGGTTAGAAGTTATGATTTTTTTCCCGAATAATTTTGGTTTTTCCCCCCTTCACTTTTAGTTAAAGTTTTAATCTTATAGGTTTATAATTAAAAGTTGTTGGTATTCATGTATACTATGGGATAAAATTAGAACGGTTCGAATATCTTTCATGGAACGTGACATTTTGAGGAAAATATGATTTCACAAAAAGTGAGGCCCTACCGTCCCCTTAGGCCGGTTTCCACCCGTTCACGAACTTAAACTAAGTTTACACCCAAGAAATTTTTGACCGCAGTTTGAAAGTGATCGGGGCAAAAATGCGACCGTGAGAGTGCCGCTAATTTTGGGAAGTGGAACCATACATACATATATATATATATATATATAAACTTTTTGACCAGTGGTCATTTCTGACTACCCTGAGTCCGAAATGACCACTGAGTCATAACTAGACCTCCTATGAAGATTTTTTTTTAAATTCGACAGTAGTCAAGAAACCAATAGGTAGATCGATTTCATCGAAATATACCTAATTAGAATTATAAATTAGTCATAAAGATATGCATATGCATGTCAATAATAAAAATAAAATAAAATCACAATTTAAATTACGTATTAAATATATTCGATAGCTTAGTGGTTAAGGAATCGACCTTACGATCGAGAGGTCCCGGGTTCGAATCCTGGCCATTACACTACCGACGTGAACCCACTCCTAACACAAGCAATTTAGCTTAGCTGGAGGGGTTAGGGGGAATATTAGTAATTTCGGTTACTAATATTCTTTAAAAAAAAAATTATAATAACAAACTAAACACTATGTTCGTTAGCGCCCTTTTAATATTACAAATAAATATTCATTTATTGCTAACATTTGAAAATAACTGAGTTTCCTAATTCTAAATTCGTGAAATAAATAATAACGATTAATGACGCTAACAATTATTTATTGATTATAAATAATAACGATTAATGACGCTAACAATTATTTATCGATTTACGATAAATAATTGTTAGCGTCATTAATCGTTATTATTTATTTCACGAATTTAGAATTAGGAAACTCAGTTATTTTCAAATGTTAGCAATAAATGAATATTTATTTGTAATATTAAAAGGGCGCTAACGAACATAGTGTTTAGTAGAATTAAATATATCCTGTGTTAGAATTATAAATCGATATTATTTATTTTATAAAGTTAAAAGTAAATATATTATTTTGGTCATTCTCAAATATTACAAACTAATAAATATTTATTTGTAATACTAAAATGGCACTAACATAAATTGTGATTAATGGAACAAATTAAAAGGATGTTGCTTGACTATTGAGACACGGTGGGGAAAAGGAGTAGCTTGGTTAACGCCATTTTAGTAAAGATTATTCTGGTCTGAACAGTGAAAGTGAACAGCTGGAATATTCCCAAGTAAGTACTGCACAGTATAATTAAAAATTACATTGCCATATATGTGTGTGTTAACAATTAGAACGAATACCGGGTGTATAATCCTTATGATGATTAATATGTTAGAAATGTACCTACCCAATCTTTGCAATATTGGAATAAACGTTTGTTTAATTATATTTGTGCCTTGATTCATTCTCCTTTACCTCTATCGACCTTACAAGTCAGAAGTGGGATTATAAAATGTACCCACCTACTCCTAGTACATTTTTTTTCCTTTTAGTTTCTATAAGTTGCTTTATTATGGCAATATAGAAAAAGTAAAAGTAAATCAGATAAATTAAAATTTAAAACCTATTCAGCTAAGTTGAATAAAATTATTGCATTAACTAAAAAATCGCAAAACAATTTCTATATTAAAAATAGTAAAAATAAACCCAAAGCTATTTGGAATGTTATCAATAATTTAAAGCCTGAAATTCCCAAGGACTCAATTACACGTCTTAAAGTGGATGGTAAAGTGATAACTGACCCATTAGACAGCCCAAAACTTTAACAAATTTTTCATTAATGAAATCAAATCGTTGACATCTATAAAAAACCAAATATTAGATAATAATTCAACATTAAACAGTAATTTGACATTTAACTTGACATTAAATAATAACCAGACATTCAGAAACAATGTGACATATAATAACACTCTGACATTTTGCAATAACCATAATTCAATTTTTATGAATCGTACGACGGCATATGACATTGACCGAATACTCACTACACTTAAGAATACAACGAGTACTGGTTACGACGGTATTACAACTAAAGTAATAAAGCATGTTAGTAAAACTATATCACCGGTAATGTCTCACATTTTCAATTTATGCATACTGCAAGGTATTTTCCCTTCGAAATTAAAAACAACTATTGTCAAACCACTTTTTAAAAAACAAGATCGTGAGGATATGGCGTGTTACAGACCAATAGCTCTGATACCGGTAATATCTAAGATATTGGAAAAGATTTTATATGAGGCACTTTACAAATATTTAGAAAAATATAACATAATTACCGATTTACAAACGGGTTTTAGAAGAAATATGACTATAAATAAAGCCATTTATAAACTTATCAGTGACGTCATGGTCCATATAGATAATAAAACACCAGTTTGTGCTCTTTTTATGGATATCAGCAAAGCCTTTGACTGTGTAGACTACCAAATTCTAAAAACTAAGTTATTATCTAACTTGTGGCATTAGAGGGAATGTATTAAATATTATTATGTCTTTCTTAAGCAATAGAAAACAAGCGACATCCATTAACCAAATATGTGAGTCAAAAAGAATGGAAATTACTTATACTTCGGACTATGAACAGGTAGAATATGGAGTCCCTCAAGGCAGTGTACTGGGTCCCTTATTATTTCTAGTGTACATTAACGACTTTCCTAAATCAGTCACTGTGCCAATGATTTTATTTGCAGATGACAGCACTTTAATATTCTCAAATAAAAATCATAAAATACTTAAAGACACCTTAAATAATACACTCTCTGACGTAGTTGAATGGCTGAGATCGAATAACCTTATAGTTAACTTCACCAAGACCACTATAATGGTATTTAGAAATAGAGTCAGACCGCCAATTGACGTAGCAATTGACTACGCGGGTACAAATATAAAAGAAGTGGACACGACAAAGTTTTTAGGTTTAATAATCGATTGTAACCTTAATTGGAAACCACATATTGATAATGTTTGCACTAAGCTATATCAAATTTCGTACGCTCTATACATGCTGGCAAAAACCGTAGACTTAAGTACTTTAGTGACCGCATACCATGCCTATGCAGAATCGGTAATACGCTACGGCATAATATTTTGGGGTAACTCCACGGACTGGGAAATGATCTTCAAAGCCCAAAAGCGATGTATCAGATCCGTATGTAAAATCTCGAAAACTGATAGCTGCAAACCACACTTCATTAATTTAAAGCTATTAACCTTCCCAAGCCTATATATCATAGAGGTGGCTTCATTTGTCAAAGGTAATAAGCGGATGTTTGAACACCTATCTGGCACTCGGCATCAACATAAAATAAAAATAATTCAAAATAAGTCTGCTTTAATGAATAAAAGTATTCTATGTATGACGACAAGGATCTTCAATAAACTGCCGACTGAACTGTGCTGCACCGATAATATGTACGAATTTAAAAATAAGCTTAAAAATATTTTAGTACAAAAGGCATAGGTACTATAGTGTGCAAGAATATTTAGATGACAAGAGTGTGTAATGTCTGGCAAATTTTTAATTTTATTCGTTTGTGACATTATGATATTATTTACTCCTTGACATATTGACATAATTACCGTTATATAAATCGAAATTTCATTCATTATGACATTACATATTTATTGACATTGTTATTAATTTTATGAAAATTGGATTTATTGTGTATTTTGTTTTTCCATTTGGTATAACTCAATTATGACATTTATTATGGTTTGTTTTTATTATGTTTCAATTTTACTCATGAAATTATGATATTGCATATTTATTGACATTGTAATGATTCACTAATTATGAAAGTTGAAGTGATTGTGTAAATCTATATGTAATGTAGTTCATTATATTATTTAAAATTAGTACGTATATTTGCATGCCTTGAGGCGGAATTTGGCTGTTCAAAAAAAAAAAAAAATTTCATGTAAACACCTTATGTACCCATTTTCGCAAATAAATTATAATGATTATGATTATGATTTGCCGGTATGTTTGCATTCGCAACACAGAGTACTGTATTATATACTGAGAATTTGCAATGAAGTAAAAACAGCTAATTTTAGAATAGAATACTATTATTGTATAGGCAGGTACCTACTTCATATATTTCTAAATCACCATTTGACTAATTAGTTTTAGTGGGCACCTATCCCAAGCACGAGCTTGCTATGATCGTCTAGTCCTAACTATAATAATCTAATTTCATTATTAATTACTAAGCGGTTTCAACAAACATACGCCGATTGCCGTTTTTGTTTTACTTTAATCTAACCTTTTCCTATATATCTTAGCCGATTATAGCTAAATAAATTCTATTCGCATGTATTTAGGTTCTATATATTGAATGGTAGCAAGGACAGTTTTATAGCTAATAATTTCTATAGTTTTATTTTATTTATTTCGTTGAAATGTATTGCATAATATAAATAATGATAACTATTATAAAGCTAAGAACTGTTATTAGGTAGGTATATCTAAATATTTGCATGTTTGAAAGTAGTGAAACTAGATTTGAGTTTTCTACCACTGCTACTATATACCCAAATTATATAAAAAAAAGAATCTATTTTATTTTTGAGTATGGCAAGCAGTGTCGAGTCTTAATGTTGACAACTTCTGCCAATCTCAAACGTGCGTTTATTACTTTGACATAATGTCTGTGGTTTATAATTTGTGTTATTTTGGGAACGATGGAAAACTTGATTGTGTTGGACTCGTTATGAATCTTATTGTCAACAAAAGACAAGATTCCTTGCTAAAACAATCGGTCTGTCAGCACTAACAATCAGGAATGCAATCAGTACTTACTATAAACACTTCCATTTGTTAAATACACACCCATACAGATACAAACATCACAAATAGTTTATAGTGTTTTAACCCTTGGTACATAATTTGAAATGCAGCATCTTGTCCGTTGTTTTATTATTTCAGGAACTATGGTTTTTTTTTTTTTTTTTTTTTTATATTTGTTCCGTCAATTGACTGCACTCCGCTGGATGGTGAGAAGCTAGAGTGAAGTCCAGAAGATATGGGCCACCATCCCAGATGCTGTCGATCCTAAAATGGTAGCCCCTACCTTGACGGCCTCAAAAGATGCTTTTTCACGCCCCGCTTGAAGAACCCGGGATTGTAAGAAGAAGGAAACACGTGCGCGGGCAGAGCATTCCAGCTCTTTATCGTGCGACAAAGAAAGGAAGCACCGAACCGCTGAGTTCGGGACTGTATGGTTTCCACCGTGTGCGGATGGCATCGCAGTCCAGCACGTGTTGTTCTGGATCGAAATGGAGAAGGTGGGATCAGTTGAAAGAGCTCGTCAGAACACTCGCCGTGGTAGAGGCGGTAAAATACAGCTAGAGAGGCAATGTCTCTACGCAGCTGCAGAGGTTCCAGGCTATTGGTAATCTCAGGACTCTCAATGATACGGATGGCACGCCGCTGCAATCTGTCGAGAGCGTCTAATAAGTACTTTGCGGAGCCGTCCCAGAGATGAGAGCAGTATTCCACGCAGGGGTGAATTTGTGTCTTGTACAAAAGACACCGCTGCTCTGGCGTGAAAAACCGTCTCACCCTGTTCACAACTCCGAGTTTTCGTGAAGCTGTTTTGTTGACGCTCTCGATGTAGTTTTTATTGTTCAGTTTGCAGCGAACGTACATTCCGAGCATGTTAAGGTGGTCTTGCAGTGGTAGCGGTGTGTTCTGAAGAGTTGGAAGAGGAAGGAAGGAGGATACTTTGGCTGTGAACGCGGACGCTTGTGTTTTCTTGGCATTGAACTCGACCAAGTTCTCAGATCCCCATTGGGAAATGCGGGTCAGGACCCGGTCGAGCTCAGTGACAAGTTGTCGTCTGTTTTCCTCAATATCGGTCCGCTTGGCCGGACACCTCCGTAGTATCCCCCATGCAGAGTGCTATCGTCTGCATAGCATTGAATGCTGCCAGTCATGTCATTGATATGCAGAAGAAAGAGAGTGGGTGATAGGACGGACCCCTGAGGTACACCAGCATTAACCTGCATGAACTCTGAAGCTCGGCCGTCAAAGAGAACTCGGATGCTGCACTCATGCAGGAAGCTTGTAACCCAATTGTACAATCGAGTAGGCAGACCATAGGCCGGAAGCTTGGAAAGAAGCGAGCTGTGCCAGACTCTATCGAAGGCTTTGGCGATATCAAGGCTGATAGCCAATGACTCGCCATGCCTGTCCATAGAGTCACCCCAGAGATGTGTGAAGTACGCCAGAAGATCACCCGTTGACCGCTTCGGTCTGAAGCCATATTGCCGGTCATTAATTAATGAGTGATCTTCTAGGTAACGCATGAGCTGTGTGTTTATAATATGCTCAAACACTTTACAGAGGACTGAGGTGACAGCTATAGGTCGATAGTTGCCCGGGTCCGAACGGACTCCCTTTTTCGGGACCGGTTGTATGTTCGCCTCCTTCCAAACCCGCGGGACTTTTCCTGAGGAATAGGACAGGCGGTACAGCCGTGTTAGCGTTGGAGACCACTCCGCTGCACATTTTTTTAGGACCAACGCGGGAATACCGTCAGGTCCACTGGCTTTCCGGACGTCGAGTGACTGTAGGGTTATTCGAACGTCGCATTGCCTGATGCGAATATCAGGCATTGAGTGGTCGCAGCTGGGTAGCGTTGGTGGCTGTAATCCACAGTCATCGACACGGAAATTAGCCGCGAAGAGGTTAACCAGCATGTCTGCTTGCTCTTGCGGCTCGTGAGCCAGTGAACCATCAGGGTACCGTAGTGGCGGTAGCGAGGGCTGGCAGAAGTTGGATTGCACGGCTTTGGCCAGTCGCCAATAGCCGCGGCTGCCTGCGGGATACGACATGAGTTCTTGACCAAGCCGTGCTATGCGCTGAGCATCCGCTCTAATGTATGCCCTCTTGCAGTCCTTTGTGACTCTGTTATACGCCGCCTTGAGGTGACCCACATTTGGATCGCGCACTGCGCGTGCCCTGACCCAGGCACGGAACGCCGACTGCTTTTGTTGTACAGCGTCATTGCATTCACGCCCGAACCAGGGGCGAGCTCTGCGAGCACTGGTGACGTCGGTGTATGGGATATAATACTCCATACCCAAACTGATGGCAGAGGCGCAATCTGATGAGTCCCTACACTCAAAGCAGCGCTGAGTCCACGGAACGGAAGCGAAGTAGTCACGTAGTCCGTCCCAATCTGCTGACGAATAGTGCCATAGTCGCCGCTTTACCTCCACAGGTTGCGGAAGAACAGCGACTGACACGTTGGCACAGACCAGACTGTGGTCAGAGGACCCCAATGGGGCTCGCACCGAAACACTGTACTGGGCTGGGTGGGTCGTCAGCAGAAGGTCAAGCAAAGAGGGCGCGTGACTTGCTGTCTGGTATCCTGGTGGTCTGGAGTACCAGTTGTGTCAAGTCATGCGTGAGAGCGAATGCGTGGGCGGTCCGACCCGCATGGTCCGTTCTGGGAGATCCCAGCCACTCCTCGTGGTGGGCATTAAAATCTCCCAAAAATACCAATTCCGCGGACGGAAACCGCTCCTGCGCAACGTCTGCCGCCTGACTCAGGTGGTCAAAGAGTCGAGTCGTCTCCGTGTCTCCTCCTTTATGGGAGCGGTAAACGCACACGTAGACCTGGCTGGACGGGCCATGGTCCACGTATAGCGAGAGGATAGAAAAGGATGGGTCCTCCAGGCAGCGCAAGCGACGACAACAAACATCCGCCCTAAACGCACACACCCCAGCTTTTCCCAGGAAGTTTTCCTCTATCACATAGCCGGGGTAGAGTAAGTAAGACGTGTCATCAGGGCGGCGTATTTGTGTCTCCGTCAGGAAAAGCAAAGCTGGCCGTACCGCCTCTAGGTGATGGTGGACGGCTGTGAGGTTTGAATGGAGTCCACGAATGTTCGTGAACTCTACCTCAAATGGTGTTGACTTACCCCCGTACCCTCCCGAATGTGGACGCCGGGTCCACCGTCCGGTCACCAACCGGCACGACGAGCCACATCGAGATTATGCGCGACCTGGTGGGGCAGCCTTCCGGGGTGGTTAGTCCTAGTCGGGCCCCTGTACTATGCCGCGGGCGGCCAGCGGCACCACCGTTTCTACGAGTCTCCCTGTCCGGCGGGTTGACCTTTGGGTCAACATGACCACACTCGACTCCACCAATACTCCGCTGGTCCCATTCCTGATGCATCGTCTGCCCCCTCATACCCGGCTCTGCAGTTGCTGAACCCTGAACACAACCCAACCGAGGTTGCATTATTTGGAGGATTTTTCGCAACTGCATGGTGGTACCAACCCGGACCAAAATTGTGCCACCAGTATCTTGCGCCAGAGCCTCGTCCGTTGTTTAGCAGGTGCACCGACTTGCAGGTGAGGTTGACTTGGGCCTCTAGGATGTTGATGGGCCCTATACACCCAAAAAATGATGAGAGCATACGACGTTCCCGTAGCAGAGATTCAGCTGCTTGAGAGCGTGACATGAGGTCACGTAGTTCAAGAAACCGAAGACCGTCTTCGCGTGGCCGTGTGCTGACGACTACGTCACCGCAGCATGTTCGCCGTCCACGAAGACGTCACGACACGTCCGATCGATGTCACCAGCTCTGCTAATCGTGCGGTCCCCGGTCATCTACATCAGTGGCAACAATCAACGAGCCGGATCCGCGATGCTGCCGGTCGCCAAGCCCCAGGAGCGGTTGCAGCCAACGGTCGGTGGTACTCGGAAGAAAGCCTCCCTACGAGACGCAACACAGGTCCCGCAGCCCAGTCCAACGAAGTCGGAAACCAGGTGTTGAGCACACTGACGAGGATGGAGCCCTAACAAGAGATGTCGGTGAGCCTTTTTTTTTTTTTTTTTTTAACGTGCGGAAATCCCTTCGGTTACCCCCCGCCGGCCTGCGGGGGTGGTTATGTCGTGTCTCGACTAAAACCGCACGGTGTCCTCCCCAAGTGTCCGTTGCCGGGCACCCCGGGTAAGCCCTACTAATCGTATGTTCTAACAACTAGTACTAGCTTTGAAGTCTTTGCGCGGAGATAACTCTATGCAAAAACAAGGGAACTTTAATAACTGTACCGGAGTTCGATCCGAAAAAAAAAGAACAAACTATGAACATATGGCTACAAAACGTAAACGAATGCGCCGTATTTTTTTTTTCTTTATCTTGCAATGGTTCACCCCAGCACGAATCTATTACCAAAAACAGCAACTCGATAGCTCATCTCCTTCATACCCAAAACCGTGACAGAAAATTGGCAACGACGACGTCGACGACGTCCACGACGACAACTTGATAGCAATAGGGCTTTTCTAAAGAAAATCCCTAAAAAATGTAGTAAATGTAACCGAGTAGGACATAACACGGACCAGTGTTATGCTAAGCTTCCAGTGCCAGCACCTGCTAAAAGTGTGATGCGTGTCTCTAGTTTGTGTACAACTAAAGATCAATTTTTCAAGACAGCCTTAGTAAATAATATTCCCTTTAGAGTTTATATTGGCCTAGGTAGCGACTGTTCCATGATGAAGTGGTCTGAATTTCAAAAATTGGGAATTTCGTTTAACTTGGACAACTCTATTTTAGTAGGTTTTGGAAATTCATCGGTATTGTCACTAGGTAAAGAGACAGTATCCATTTCTATTGACAATGTTGTGGCTGAAGTAGAAGTAGTCATAGTACCAGACAATGTTATGGAACCGTCTTTAATGATCGGTCACACTAGTACGGAGCAGCAATATATAGAAATACATAAAACTGAACACCGTTTAGAAATTATACAATAATAATAATAATAAATTTATTGATACAAAAGTTTACAGTTACAATCATTTTGACATCAATGTGGTGGTTAATATTTGTGAAATGATGAGTACTGATACCCAAACTAGGCTAATGCCTGTATTTTGGGAGGCAGTGTTCTACAGACGTTGCGTAATCAACAATTGATTTTTACTGAGCGGCGTGCATATTGCTTCGAAGTAAGTATTAATTAATTATAAATTTATTATCCATTAATATGTTACTGATGTGTGCGTGTGTGTGCGTGTGTGTAAGTGTGTGCGCGCGCGCGTGTGTGTGTGTATGTGTGTGTGTGTGTGTGTGTGGTGTGTGCGTGTGTGAGTGAGTGAGTGATATAATATGTTGTGAGGTGAATGTAAGAGAGAGGAAAAGTTTTTGGTGGAGGTGTTGTAGGAGTTTTATGCAAGGTATGTGACTAGGTTCTCTGTGTTGTCATAGTCAAGTTGTTGTAGCCATTTAGTGATTTTGCTTTTGGCTTCGATTTGGTTTGTACCTGCAATTCCAATGTTTTTATGAGCTATGTTGTAAATTTTGGCGCTCAAGCAGCTGTATTGTGTTTGGGCGAAAGACGTTTTGCAGGCTACCGTGGGACACGCTGGTTTAAGACTGCGTTTTTTTGGGTCAGGTGGGGGTACTTTTGGGTGTTTTTTTAACAGGGCTCTGAGCACAAAGAGCTGACGCACAGTTAGCAGCTCGGTATCACGGTATAGTTGTTGTGATGGGTATCGGTAGGGTTTTCTTGTCATGACCTTAAGTATTGATCTCTGTGCTCTTTCTAAGCCAACGAGGAGTGTTTTGCCGGCTCCTCCCCACACAGTAATGCAATACTGGATTATAGACTGGCATAAGGCCATGTATACATGTTTTAATTTGTCGGGGGGTGCGGTGTCCCTCAGTGTTTTGAAAACATACACCAGACGCCGTGATCTAGTGATCATGAGATTTATGTGCTTGTCCCATCTCAATGCACTGTCTATCAGCACGCCTAGATACTTTGTACTTTTGCTTCGTGTAAGTTCGTAGCAGTTGCAGTTTTTACGTGTGTTTGCAAAGCTCTGACGTCTGACACTCTGACTGCTATTTTGTGTAATGCAAGTACGGGTGTGGGCTTTGATACAGAAGTCTTGCGGAGGATCGCTTAGTTTTGAGATGGCAAATGGGACATAAGTTGTTTTGGATAGATTTAAGGTTAGCAAGTTGTCGTTTAACCAGTCCATGATTCTAGTCATTGAGTATTCAGCTCTTTCTTTTACTAACTGCCAGTTGGCGCCTGATACTAGGATTGCTGTGTCGTCTGCGTAGGTGACAATTTTCGTGTGAGGTAGGGACATCGTGCAAAGATCATTAATATATATTTGGAAGAGGGTCGGGCTTATTATACTTCCTTGCGGGACGCCATAGGACACAGTTTCCTCGTCACTTAAATAGCTTCCTATTTTGACGACCTGTTTTCTGGAGTAGAGGTAATCCCTGAAAAGCTCTAAGGGTAAACCTCGTATCCCATTCCTGTCTAGCTTATTTAAGAGGATGGGGACAGAGACCGTGTCGAATGCTTTGGAGAGATCTAGAAAGACACAAAGAGACTTTATTCTTGTGTCCAGGTTTTCGACTATAGCGCTGGTTAGGTCGTGGACGGCATCTTCTGTCGAACCCATAACATATAACATAACCCAACCATATTGGTTTTTAGCCAAAATATTAAATTTGTTCAGGTATTCCGTCAGTGCATTATTAAGTACTTTCTCCAGAATTTTAGAAAGCGCGGTTAGTACCGCAATAGGCCGATAGTTGGCGACACAGTCTCTATCCCCATTCTTATAGATAGGGTGTACGATAGCCTTTTTGAAGGAGGTTGGGAATACTCCAGTATTTATTGCTCGGTTACAGATGTCCGTGATGGAGGGAATTAATACCTGTTGGGATTCTCTAAGTGTTTGCATTGAGATGGCGTCCCATCCTACAGCGCACTCTGGACGGAGCAGTAGCATAATAGTTTTTATCTCGGATTTGGATACTTCCAAGAGGGCCATTGAGTTTGATGGGCTGCTTATGTTTACTGAGTTGTTTGCGGGAGGTATTGGGCAGGGATTTGATGCAATTATTGCATCAGCGAGGTTTTCTCCTACCCTTGTGAAGTAGTTGCAAACGTTGTTTGTGGAGTCTTGCGGGTTTGTACATATTTGTAGGAGCTCATCGGGGCTACGGGGAGCTCTCCACAAAGCCTTGGTGTCATTACCCGCTTTATCTATTAGAGTTTTTCCATATGCTGTTTTTAATTTAGAAAGTAGTGAATTACAAAAGTTCCTATAGCCTGTGTATGTTATTTTTAAGGTCATATTATTAGGAGCGTTTTTGATTTTGTGTGAAGCCTATCCCGATTACTAATACATCGGAGTAAACCAGGGGTGATCCATGGCTTTAGGATTATGTTTCTCCTACTTATGCTTGTTTTTTTAGTGCTCTTCAATGACGGGCGAGATTATGGATATAAGGGTATTCACTGCTACATTTACATCATCTATTCCTAGTATTTTAGAAAAATCTAGATTGGCCAGGTCCCTTTTTATAGCTTCGTGGTCAGTAGTAGTCTTAACGAGGGAGTGGTGGTTACGGCGGTGTTTGACTTTATCTATAAATAGAACTATAGGTGTGTGATCTGTCAAGGAGGATTCTAGTACTAGAGTAATGGTGGGTAGGATAGGTTTCATAAATGTGTGATCCAAGCACCTGGTGATCCTTGTGGGAAAGGTGTGGGTTGGGGAGAGACCATAGGTGGAATTGAATGTTAGATATTCCTCTGACCACGGTTCTTTGTTTCCGGCACATATGTCGATGTTTATGTCACCGACAAGAATTAAGTTTAGACTTGGGCGATCGCTGAATTCCTTATTAAGGCTATCGATGAAATTGTCGAAGTTGTCTCTAGTGTTTAAAGATGGAGATCGGTATATGGCTACAATTTTTGTTTTATTTTCTATTTGGCATACTAGGCAGCTTGCGTCTTTGAAGTTAGGTTCGTATATCTTACACGTTAAATTTCTATTTGTAAGGATTATTATACCGTCGTTTTGGTTGGATATGATTTTCGTCGAATGTACGTTATATCCGTCCAGAGTAGGTAAGTTGTTTACCTTGCTTAGCCAGCATTCGGTCAGTACTATGATGTCAAACGTAATTTTTGTTTCTGACAGTAAAGCGCGGAGTTGATCAAAGTTTCTATTTAAACTACGAATGTATATATGGAATAACTTAAGGGCTTGCGTGGGATTTTTGTGGTATCTGTGGCAGTCTTCCGGAGTACAGGTATACGATTCTGTTGAATTGTTTGAATCTAGGTCAGTATTTATATTATTTATGTTAGTCATTTTTGAGTGTGTAAACACAGACTCCTTTCGCGAGCCGTTTTGGGTTAAGAGACAAATTGGTGATCGACTTACATCGCAAAATTGATGGTGGGATAGACGATTGAATCAGTGTTGTTGAGATGATGTGAAGTAGAGTGAGTATGTGTTTTTTGTAGTGTATGTATGTTGTGTATGTAGTGTGTTTAATAACATATTTGTTTGTTTGTTTTAGGTTTGTGCTTAACATATCTTTTACTTTAGTTCCAGATGAAGTGAAGCAAGGTAGAAAATAATAAGTGTTAAATAGAGAAATACAACTTAAATCTATACAATTAAACATGAATGAGCAATAAACATGCGACAATAGTCACAGTTTTTTTCCTAAATCTATCGAGCACTGTTCTGACGTGACTAATATCTGTTGGTCTCCTTGTGCCTTGCGAAGAAATATGTTTCCATTTGTCGACCAACAGAACTTAAATGCGTATTTTTTTGCGAATTCTCGTGACAGGTGGAACAGTTTCTTGGAGCTTGCCGGTAGATGATCGGCGACGTATAAAGGTTGTCGTTTGCCGGGAATGGCGATTAAATCGGTATTTAGTTTCTCGTCCCTGTTTGCCTGTTTATTATTGAACTCTCGTACAGCAGATATTGTATTTTGTTTCAATTGTACTGTCTGAAATTCAGCGATAACGGGGCGTGTTGTACCTGGTTTACCGGGTATACGATAAACGTCCCGGAGGTCAGATGCGGCGATCGCTGAGCCAACAGATTGCCCGATCTTACAGACAATATTAGACAGATATGCGGTGGTTTCTTTTTCAGCCTGTGGTAGATTTCTTATCTCAATGGTCGAGGATCTAGATTTTAATTGGAGATCGTGTATCTCTCTTTCTATAGTTTCGATGCATCTCCGCTGCTCCAATCGTTCTTTTTGCAAATTATGTAAACCAGACTTGATTTCCTCGTATTGCCCATTTATAAAAACCATAGATTGGGTCAATTCGTCGTTAGATTTCTGAATATTCTTGTATTGACCCTTCAATTCGGAAATGTCTGATGTTAATTTTGTTATAAGATTTGTTTGTTGGTCGGAAATCACGTCTATTTTAGTGTTTAGTTCGTCCTTCTAATCTCGCAGCATATTCATTATCGCTTCCTTGAAGTCTTTGTCCTCTGTTCCATGCGGTTTTGGATCGCTGCGGGGAAGGCGTTTGCTCCGTTTTGTATTGGTATCTGACTCCGACTGAGTATTTTCTGTGGCATTTGTAGGTGACCGGCGAACAGACATTTTTAACAGTTTTTGCTTTATTTTGTTGCAACTTGCATCCGCGACGACACGAATAGCACACACCCGCGGATTATTAATACAACTAATGACTGTAACATTAATTGGAAACACACTAGTATTCCACATTAGACCAGTACCATGGTCTACCACGCAGTAGCTCCCTCTACGTGTCAACAGCTGATGCAACTGAATCTGCCATCGATATTATTTAAATAGGCCAGTTCTACCGGTATAAGCCAAGTCTCTTGAAGCGCTATAATCACACACTCGTCACACAAGCTCCGAATACCATCCACCCCCCTTTACGTTCTTACAATTATATGTAGCAAATTTATAAATCGTGTTATCCATTATTCGAGCGTAATAGACCGGTTGTTGACGTCATAGTGTCCGCTCGTCTGTTTTTGAAATGCACAAACCGCCTAAATATTATTTTTGGCCAATGTCCTCATTTAAAAAACAGGGACACTTTACACTCAGGTACAAAAAAAAGTAATGTAGGTACATCACACCAGGGTACACCCTGGGCGGCGGTCAATGGCTTCCCCTTCATGGGGTTGACATTGATCGTCGGCTAATACCCAACGTGGCGGGAACACATCGCTCTCCGTACTCCTCTGCTTTCAGAGGAGACAGGATGAGCGATGGTGTTAGTGGCTGAGGCCACCATAGGGTCCTGTGGGATCCAGGGGCGGGTTGGCCCACTGCTAACGCATGGGCCGACGGGCACTTGTGCCGCCGCCGATGAGAGAGGACTAGCCATCCTCTCGCGTTCCGTAATCGGTAGGTGATCAGCAACGACCTGACTGGTGGCTACAGAAGGGTACGCTGTGATCTTGCTGACCGGAGGGCTTGCCTTTATTGGCCGGCCCACGACAAGGAAAAGTCTATAACATCCGACAGCAAAGTCGTAAACACCTATGGATACCAGCCGACCTCCATAGTATATAGGCTTATCCAGGTGCAGGGGGCTCCGCCTGGATGGACCACCTTTCCCCCATACTCGTGGGACATGATATGGACAACACAATTAAAATATCGAAGAAACCGGACGGATTAAAAACAACGAACATAGGCACTAATAACGGACACGAAAGAGTGGTAGTAGTGGAGGGTGAAGAGGTGAGACCACGGTCTCGCACGCGGTCAGCGAGGTCCGCCTTCCCCAGACCCGCTACTCCGCTCCCAATTGGCGAACGGAAACGGACGCGGACACAGGGTCCGCGGCGTCAACGGCTGGCACCGCCAACGAGAGAAGTAGGGCGAGCAGCCCGGCGGGTCTCGGTCTGAAGCAGACCCGTAAGCGAAGACGGCGCACAAAGGCCCGGCTGGGGGAGAGCGTGTCGGATGAGGATTATACCCTCACCGGGACGACCTCCTCCAGCAGTGACGAGGTGTCGAAGCCGGCGCCCAAAGTGGCTGCTGGCCGCCGAGGGGCGCGAGGTGGAGCGAGGGTTGTGCAGGCCACCCGAGCCCCTTCGGCTCTTGGGAGGGCCACGGAAATGTCACCGCCGAGGCCTTCCACCTCGGCGGTGTCGGAGCCGTGCGGGAGGACGCGGTCGCTCTTGGAGAGACTCCAGAGGGTGACCGCGTCGTTCCAGGGGTCCCCAAACCCTGAGCAGGAGGCGATGTTGCGCATTGTGCTCGACATCGCCTCCGAGAATGAGGGCCTGGCGGCGCAGCTGGCCGAGTCTCGTCGGGAGACGGCTCGACTAGCTGCAGCCGTCGAGGAGCTCAAGAGGGCGGTGGCGAACCCGGCTCAACCGGCGCAGCGGGTGCAACCGGCGGAGACGGCGCGCGTGACTCGCTCGTTGGCGAGGCAGTCGGCGCCGCCGGAGCAACCGGTGCAGCAGCCGGCACAGTCGGTGCGGCCGGCGCAGCCAAGCGTACCGCCGGCGGAGTCCTGGCTCCCCTATATGCAGGCGCTGGAGGAGAGGATGATGTGTCGGATGGAGGCCCTAATGGACTCCATCCGCCGTCCGCCTCTGGCGCCACCAGCGGCCGGCTACGCGGCTGTAGCCCAGAGGGGCCCTACCCGCCCGGCTGCGGGTGCGGGTGCGACCCTGCCGGGGCCGGCTCCTCAGCCCCCTCCCGCTCAGGGTAAGGGGAAGGGCAAGGGGAAGACGTCCCCAGCCCTGGCCCCAGCCCCAGCCGTGGTTCCGGCTACCTCCACCCCATTGGAAGGGGGCTGGGAGGTGGCTGGAGCCAATAAAAGCAGGCGGAAGGCCGCCAAGAAGGCCGCCAAAAAGGCCAGGAGGGCCGCGGCCGCCGCGAAGGCAGCGCCGGGGAAGCTCCGTGCCCCTCGAACAACTGCCGTCGTCGTCACTTTGACGGCGGAGGCAGCGTCGAGAGGCATGGGGTATGCCGAGGTGTTGGCCAGGGTAAAGGCCAACGTGGACCTCAAGGCCCTCGAGATCCCGGGCGTCCGGTGCAAGAGCACACGGACGGGAGCCCGGCTTCTTGAGGTCCCCGGCGCCGGCCTGCGCCGGAGGGGAGCCGAAGCCGGGAGGCCGGCCTTCCGCCTCCAGTTCACAGCGGGATGCGGAGATGGGGGTTCCATAATAGATCCTCAACTCCGCATCCTGCAGGTGAATGTTGGCCACGGTGCCCATGCTCAGGACCTTCTGCTCCAGAGCATGGCACAGTGGGCCATAAATGTCGCCGCTGTCGCCGACCCATACACCTACCGGTTCCTCGGGCCTGCCTGGGAAACCGCGCTGGATGGGTCGGCGGCACTGGTGCACAACCCTGCCGCCGGCAGCCCCCCTCTTGCCGTCGTTGCAAGGGGACCCGGCTGCGTGGCGGCGGCGGTTGGCGACATAGCGGTCGTGGCTGCTTACTTCACGCCGAGCCGAGACATAGCTGATGACTCGTATGAGCAATGGCTCCGTCAGCTGGCAGTCGTCGTCAATGCCTGCCACCCCCGCCCGGTCCTTGTGCTCGGGGACTTCAACGCCTGGTCGTTGGCGTGGGGTTCCCGTCACGATAGGGGCCCGGCGGGGGATAGAGGCAGGGCTCTGGAGGACTGGGCCGAAGGACTCGGCCTAGACCTCCTAAATCGGGGAGCCGTGGACACGTTCGTGACCTCGAGGGCCAGTTCAATCGTGGACATCTCGTTCGCGAGTCCCTCGTTGACGCGACGTGTTCAGGGCTGGCGTGTCGTTTTGGGGGAGGAGACAAGTTCGGATCACCGATATATTCGGTTTGACGTCTCCGCCCCCGCGAGCGATGCGCCGGCCACACCGGCTCCACCCGAGCCACGTTGGGCACTTAAGCGACTAGATCGGGAGCTCCTCCTGGAAGCCGCCATCGTACAGGCCTGGGCCTCTGCGCCGGACAGGCCTGTCAACGTAGACGATGAGGCGGAGTGGTTCCGGGAGGCCATGACCCGTGTCTGCGACGCGGCGATGCCTAGGGCTCCGCCCTATAATCCGAGGGGTCAGGTCTACTGGTGGTCGTCGGAGATCGCGAGGCTCAGACGGGCCTGCGTGATCACGCACCGCCGGTGGGCCCGATTCCGTAGGAGGCGTCGCCGCCTCGCAGGTGCGGAGGCCCGAGAGGCGGAGTTGTACGAGGGATACAGGGAGGCCAGAGGTGCCCTCCGAGCAGAGATAAGGCGGGCCAAAAAGGAGGCCCGCTGCGAACTGCTGGAGACGCTGGAGCGGGACCCTTGGGGGCGGCCCTACCTAATGGTAAGGGGAAAACTGCGCCCCAAGGCCCCGCCGTTGACCCAGTGTCTCCAGCCGGAGCTGCTCGGAGGAGTTGTTAGCTCCCTGTTCCCAGCGCGGGCGGTGGAACATGTTCCACCGCAGATGACTCCGCTTCGGTTGCCAATGGTGCCCGACGTGGCTGACGACGACGTGCCCGAGGTCACTTGGGTAGAACTAGAGCTGGCGGTGAGAAGGCTGAGAGCCAAACGCACCGCCCCGGGACCCGACGGCATTCCAGGCCGAGCGTGGGTCCTAGCTCTAGTCGACGACGCTCTCGAGCCCCGACTGAGAGGGCTTCTCAGCGCATGTTTGGAGCGGGGCCAGTTTCCGAAATTGTGGAAGACGGGGAAACTGGTCCTCATCCGAAAGGAGGGGCGCCCGGCGGACTCACCGTCCGCCTACCGGCCCATAGTGTTGCTCGACGAGGTGTGCAAGCTCTTTGAAAGAGTAATTGCGAAGCGCCTCGTCGAGCACCTCTCAAGAGTGGGGCCGGACCTGGCGGATGGCCAATATGGCTTCCGCCAGAGGCGCTCCACCGTGGATGCCATCATGCGCGTGAGGGCTCTGGCGGAGGATGCAGTAGCCCGGGGTGAGGTGATGTTGGCGGTGTCCCTGGACAACGCGTTCAACACCTTGCCCTGGAGTTGCATTAGGGAGGCGCTCGTGTATAACGAAGTGCCTCTCTATCTCCGCCGCATAGTCGGGGCGTATTTGACGGAGAGAGCCGTCTTCTACCCAACCGTGACCGGTCTCGGCCGGCGTGAGATGTCGTGCGGTGTTCCGCAGGGATCGGTCCTGGGGCCGCTCCTGTGGAACATCGGATACGACTGGGTGCTTCGCGGTGAGCTCGCAGACGGTGCCGCCATCACGTGTTACGCGGACGACACGCTCGTGACGGCGTGCGGAGCGACGTACCGCGAAGCGACCCTGAAGGCCACGACCGCGGTTGCCCAAGTCGTGGAGCGGATCCGGCGGCTGGGTCTCGAGGTGGCTCTGCATAAAACCGAGGCCCTGTTCTTTCATGGGCCTAGGAGCAAGCCACCTGAGGGATCCAGTCTTATCGTGGGAGGTAATCGCATCGGCATCAAGCCCCAAATGAAATATTTGGGGCTCGTGCTCGACGGCCGATGGGACTTCGGAGAGCACATCCGAAGTCTGGCCCCCAAACTGAAGGGCACAGCTCTCGCTCTGGCGCGGCTGCTGCCCAACATGAAGGGGCCCGATGACTCCTGCAGGAGACTCTACGCGGGGATCGTGCGGTCCATGGCCTTGTATGGGTGCCCAATATGGGCGGAGGCCCTGAAGGCCGGAAGTGTGCGGATGCTGCGCGCTCCGCAGCGAGTGATGGCCATCAGGGTCATCCGCGGGTACCGCACGATCTCCTTCGAGGCGGCGAGTCTCCTTGCCGGAACTCCGCCATGGGACCTGGAGGCGAGAGCCCTTTCGCAACTGTACCAGTGGCGAAAGGAGGCGCAGGAGCAGGGACTGAACCCCGAGCATCGAGAAATCGAGGCCATGCAGTCCCAGCTCCGCCAGGCCATCGTGGTGGAGTGGAAGGAACGACTTGGGCGACCAAGCGCAGGGCACGCCGCAATAGCGGCGGTAAGGCCCATCATGGAGGATTGGCTAGAGAGGCGACACGGAAGCCTCTCGTACCGACTGACGCAGGTGATCTCCGGGAAGGGGTGCTTCGGGGACCACCTGCATCGGATCAGGAAGGAGCCAACGCCTGAGTGTCATCACTGCGACGCGAGCGAGGACTCAGGGCTGCACACGCTGGCGGACTGCCCGGCGTGGGAGGTGCCGAGGCGTGACCTCGTGGCAGCCATCGGGGTGGGAGTCCTCTCGCTCGGCAGCATGATTGCGGCAATGGTGCGGAGCGCGAGCGCGTGGGCCGCCGCCACCTCCTTCTGCGAGCATGTGATGCTCGCGAAGGAGATGGCGGAGCGCGCCCGGGAGAGGTTCAGAACCCTCCCGGCCCGCCGAGCCCGCAACACGCTCGCCTCGCGTCGCAGGCGACTCAGGCGCCGGAGGTCACTTAACGACCTCCTTCCTCCATGAGCGCAGGCCTGGGGGTGGCAGGTGAGGCCGCCTGTCACCCCAGCAGAAGCAGGCCGGGACGGTGGGGCGACTAGCGCCCCTCCCCCAAACCGGGGCAAGACGGGGACACCGTGGTTCCCAAACCCGAGGGGGCCATCTCGAAACCGGAGATGGCCCAGGGTCAGTCGGGGTGCGAGGGATATGCTCTATGGGCAACCTTACACCCCGGCGTCTGCAGACCCAAGACGGCGTGCGGTTTTAGTCGGTTCGAGCCCGACATAACCGCCCCCGCTGGCCGGCGGGGGGGTATCCGAGGGGATTTCCGCACGAAAAAAAAAAAAAAAAAAAAAAGGTACATCATATTATAGAAGTGTCTCTCGAGCAAACTACTCAGCTTAGAAAAAAATTAAATTAGAAACCTTAATATCATTTTTAAAGACCTATCCATAGATGCTCCATATCCATAGACACGTATGGTTTTTTGAAATTTTTTTTTTTATGTTTTAGTTCTAAGTTTGGGGAACCCCTAAAATTTATTGTTTTTTTTTGCTATTTTAGTGTGAAAATTTTAAAGCGCTTCAACAGCATAGTTCTTATCGTCTCCGAAAAAAGTGGCTGTGACATATGTTCAGACATGAGACAGACGAATCTATAAGGGTTCCGTTTTTTTGCCATTTGGCAACGGAACCCTAAAAATAGTGTATCAATGAAAATAAATGTACTGTTTTTTTTTAAGAACTTTCTTTATTAATAGGTAATTAACGAATATAATATTAGATCAATATTACAAAACAATAACTTAAAATGATTATGTACAACTACTTATAAATAGCTCTAAAGAAAACTTAACCTAAAAGGCAGATAAATATTCACATACATGCGTCATCATCACCGACTGGTAATGTTCCCAGAAGGCGGGCACGGGCATTGCCACGTTGAATGCCATTTCCTAGATTATAATTACCTAATATCTTCCCAAAATCTAAGTATGTGACAACAGCACATAGTAAATATCGAATATTTAGCGTCGGCCCACAATACCGCCCCCCGTTGGCTGCACCCTCACATAGTGTTGCCAAATAAGTTTCCGCATCGACGTAAATTTTATTGCAGTTTTTTTGGGGTAATTTTGTTAACTTATTTTCCAAAATGGATTACATAAACAAAACCTAATATTGATATCTATACAGGGTGAGGAAAAAGTATGGAAACCCAGGAAAATTCGGAAAAACACACGTGGGTAGTCGTGAAACAAAGGTATATATATATACAATGTGTAACAAAAGTGCTGTACGATCCGTGAAGGTGTACACCGGGTGAGGAAAAGTATGGAAACCCTGGAAAAATCGGAAAACCGCACGAGGTTAGTCGTGAAAAAATATCATACCCTAGATAACTTTCAACGAGGAATCCAACGGTGACCTCTGATTTGACCTTGAACCCTTTTTTCAAGGTTATTTCAAGGTCAACAGTTTTTTTTTTTAATGGGAACCATTATTTTTTATACGGGAATCGAAAAGAGCGTAAAATTTTACGTCCGAATACGTGTTAAGGTATGAGGAATTAGCTACCATTACGAAGGTTAAAGTAATAAGTGAGTATTTTTTGGATGAGTGCATGATAAAAAGTTTCGAAGTTAATCCATTTCAAGTGTAAACATAATTATAAACAGTCAATATTAGATAAAAAAAAGTCATCAATGTCAAAGTCAAAATTTCTTCTGCTCTTTTTATGAATGAGTTCTACAGTAGAATCACCGCAATTTCACCAATATCAAGTAAATTTTTGTTTTTTTTTCATAAAAGACAAATTTAATTCATGTCAACTTTACCATGCTCCTAGTATTGCAACTTTGTCAAATACATTTAATGTCTGTTTGACAATCTCTATCTAAATTGAGGAAATAATAGATGAAGCTAATCTAGGAGATATATTTTCCGAACCCCATTTTTAACACAATGCGATTGTCTGGTATCACACAAAGAAATGATATGAATAATTGAGCTGAGAGTGAGACGAAGTCGAGCGAAAAGCTCTCTATACTCCACTCGGTATATTTCGGTTGTGACGATAATCCTCCTAAACTAATCGACCAATTTTGACCAAAGCCTGGCATGTAAATACAACTTGATTGAGAATAAAATGGAAAATCAAACAAACCATGGAGGAAAAATTACCTATCACGAATTTCAAATCTGATTTCTCCAAAATGATCAATGTTGAGACCACGATTTTGGCGTCAAAATGTGCAACTCAACTATTGGCTTAAGACAGAAAAAGAAAATTGAAAATCGGTCTAGCAACGGAGGAATATTCACCGAAAAACAATTCAAGGTAGTAGTTGTAGGGCAGGTTTTGTAGGTAATCATGTAGTGCACTTTCAGCTCCACATTGCAACAGCAGAATGCATTGCGGCTCTAGTAATATCAGTTCGAGAATCTATAATCATGTTGAGGAAATACCTATTTTTTTTTTCTTTTTTCGTGCGTAAGTCCCTTCGAGATCCCCCCACCGGCCAGCGGGGGCGATTCTGTAAGGCTAGAACCGACTAAAATCGCACGTCGTCTCGGGTCTTAAAACGACGGGGTGTAAGGTTGCCCATAGAGCATATCCCTCGCACCCCGACTGACCCTGGGCCATCTCTGGTTTCGAGATGGCCCTCTCGGGGTTGGGAACCACGGTGTCCCCGTCTTGCCCCGGTTTGGGGGAGGGGCGCTAGTCGCCCCACCGTACCGGCCTGCTTCTGCTGGGGTGACAGGCGGCCTCACCTGCCACCGCCAGGCCTGCGCTCATGGAGGACGGAGGTCGTTAAGCGACCTCCGGCGCCTGAGTCGCCTGCGACGCGCGGCGAGCATGTTGCGGGCTCGGCGGGCCGGGAGAGTTCTAAATCTCCACTCCGCTACTGAATGTCGAAGTTTAAAATGTCGACGTATGTTAGTTCTAAAGTACAGGATCTCGATGAACGCCAGTTCGAAAGTTCACTGCAGCGAAGTATGCAAGGCTGACGTATCGACTCGGATAGGTTAGGTTAGAAGGCAAAGGCGGGAGCTCCGCTCCGCTTCGCTCCCGCCTTAGCCTTCGTGGTTATTTTTTTTTAACCACCTAGAAAATTAATTGTTGTGTGTCTCGTGATATTGTTTTATCAAATTTTCATACGTCGGCCTTGCATACTTCGCTGCAGTGAACTTTCGAACTGGCGTACATCGAGATCCTGTACTTTAGAACTAACATACGTCGACATTTTAAACTTCGACATTCAGTAGCGGAGTCCTAAATCTCTCCCGGGCGCGATCCGCCATCTCCTTCGCGAGTATTATATGCTCGCAGAAGGAGGTGGCGGCGGCCCACGCGCTCCATTGCCGCAATCATGCTGCCGAGCGAGAGGACTCCCACCCCGATGACTGCCACGAGGTCACGCCTCGGCGCCTCCCACGCCGGGCAGTCCGCCAGCGTGTGCAGCTCTGAGTTCTCGCTCGCTTCGCAGTGATGGCACTCAGGCGTTGGCTCCTTCCTGATCCGATGCAGGTGGTCCCCGAAGCTCCCCCCCTTCCCGGAGATCACTTGCGTCAGTCGGTAAGAGAGGCTTCCGTGTCGCCTCTCTAGCCAATCCTCCATGATGAGCCTTACCGCCGCTATTGCGGCGTGCCCTGCGCTTGGTTGCTCAAGTCGTTCCTTCCACTCCACCACGATGGCCTGGCAGAGCTGCGACTGCACGGCCTCGATTTCTCGAGGCTCGGGGTTCCGTCCCTGCTCCCGCGCCTCCTTTCGCCACTGGTAAAGTTGCGGAAGGGCTCTCGCCACTGGTACAGTTGCGGAAGGGCTCTCGCCTCCAGGTCCCATGGCGGAGTTCCAGCAAGGAGACTCGCCGCCTCGAAGGAGATCGTCCGGTACCCGCGAATGACCCTGATGGCCATCACCCGCTGCGGAGCGCGCAGCATCCGCATACTTCTGGCCTTCAGGGCCTCCGCCCATATTGGGCACCCATACAGGTCCATGGACCGCACGATTGAGGAAATACCTAATAGATTAAGAGAATTTAGTATCTAGTCACTGTTTTCCGATCGTCATTTTTAATAAACTGCCATTGTCAACAATCACGTTAAGAAATGATGTTGATAAATAAAATAATAACTTCAATTGAAATAAAACTATTTTTAACGGATTCTATTGCGGTTTATTTGATGATATTTTATATTTTACATTGGTCAAACCAAGCGAAGCATTGGCACTTGCGTCAAAGAACACATAGCTGACATAAAACACAAACGCTCAAAAAGTCTGCTGTATGTGAACACGTGCAACAGGGGACCAAACATTACTTAAGATTTGATAAACCACAGATACTCGCCAAAGAAAATCGATTCCTACCTAGGATGCTCCGCGAAGCTATTGAAATTAAAAAACATCCTAATTTTAATAGAGAAGATGGTTGGAATGTACCACCAGCTTGGGACCCAGTCATTCACTTAATTAATTCCAAGAAAAAACAAAATACAACAAGACTTCATGACACTGTGAGCTCATTCTGCGTAAATAGTAATACTAACAATTCAACATAGTTCGGGTACTTTGAGATAACTTTTACTTCAAACTTCAAGACAACAACCATCTTTAGTCTCCCCGTGACCATGGCTGCTGAAAAGCAACCAAAACGTCGGGCTCAATGTAAAATATAAAATAACATCAAATAAACCGCGATAGAATCCGTTAAAAATAATTTTATTTCAATGTGTAACATTCGCGTAAACTTCCGACAATATCATGAATAACTTCAATTCTTATATGAATGAAAATATCACTGCTAGTCTGGAATGGGTGCTATATTTTGTTCGCATTACAAAGTTAAGGACGTAAATAATAGATGATCCTAATAACTTAATAACGTTCATACAAAATCCAAGATAACGTTCAGTATTCGATTTATGAAAGGAATTATGTAGTGATGTTACTACCCAAAATAATAAAAAAAAATAATTAAAAGATACCTATCATACGGTCATTTAAATGCACCCATAGTCCTGACCGCAATTGCATAATAATAGCAGTATTTAAAAAGTAACGTTTATTTTGTAAACACAACAAAACTAGCATTTTTTAAAGGAAAGTCACTGCAGGTAAAATTGCAGTAATACAATTATATAATTCGTAAGTAGGGATATCAGAGTCAACGGCAGCGCAGCATCCACGTTGAACAAACCGCACGCACTTATCTTACTGAACGAGTGACGGTTTCGCTGTATCACGTTTTTGTATAGTCGTCTTTTGCTATCTATAAAAAACATATATGTAGATTTGTAATCCCTTAAAACTATTCTATCCATAAATACCCACCTGGACAATGTACGTCCATCAACTGCAGTATACAGGTAGTTTCTACTTCCTCAATAGCTAAGTAAAATTTCTCACAGTGCATACATAATAATATGCCAAGAGAAACATTCTTAAACAAAAAGAATATTGTCGTAGCCATTGTCGACATCTCAACAATCTAAAACATTATGAAACATTAATGTCATTTCTTGCATCATTAACTGTTGTATATTAAGCGTACAACTCACATCAGTCAAATGGTTTGCCTCAGGATCAAATACTTCCAATTGAACTTGTATGTTACCCAAACAGCGGACGAATGTATCGGCACAGTATAAGAATATCTGTAAAGTAATCGACAAAATTCGTCGATTAAATTTTTTTATTTAAAACTAGCTGTGCCCGCAACTTCGCCTGCATGGACTTAGATCTGGGTTTTAGTGTTTTTTTTTTGCGCGGATTCCTGATTCTTCTTTTAAAATGCAAGTACCCTATGTTACCTTAGTCACGTTATCGAAATCCAACTTTCCGGATTTATGGTTCCGGTGCTTCTGGGTTAGGTGAGTTTAGAACTGTGACCCCAACAGAGCGCGAGTTGAGCGAGCGAAGCGAGCGTGCCGCGGCAGCGGCCGGCGAAGCGCCGGAACCACTAGTCCGGAAAGTTGGATTTCGATAACGTGACTATGTTCAAGCGTATGAGGCAGTGAAAATGTTTTTCGAAACATCGTCTTTCGCGACTATTTCATTCGAGTCCATGAGCTTTCGAACCTGTGAGGCAGTGGAAAAATAATTCGTCACAAGGACGGCATTCGAAACTCCGTAGTCCCTTCCATGATAGGACTAATACTTAATTAATTATTAAAATATATATTTAATCGATTTACATAATAAAAATTACCAAAGCATGAAATATGTTCTCATACAAATTGTAAGCTTGCATTATTTTTTGATAGATGTCAAAAACCTTCTCATTATCCTTTCCTTGCCGATAATCAACCACGAGATTATTCTTTTTAAATTTCAGCAAATATTCCTTTAGTAACATAATAATACGAATCGCATAAAGGACATTCAAGTCATAGATTAAAAATAAATAATCTACACAACATGCTGCGATTTCCCAATAATTAAACGCGATGCCGAACAATGCTATGAGCAGCATACCAAAACAAATTGTGCCCAAATTATAGATCCAGTTCCAAATAATGAATTTTTTATGATTTTCTATCATGTTAACACTGTCTTGGATTGCCTGGATAGTCAGTAGTAGCAAAACGTTATTGTAACCATGCACGATATTGAGAATAAAGACAACAATGATTGCAAAACAATTGTACACCGAATAAAAGTATAGCATTAAAGTCAACGTTTTACTGTGAAAGCCAAGACGGTCGGCTGTTTGTATTTTATTTACGCTAAACACTTTGTAACTATATACAATAAACAAAACCAACAAAAATAAGGCTGTGGAAATATAACATTTCCTTCCATTGGGATAGATGAAATTATCACGTATTGTAAACTTGGACGATAATAATACATTTTGCAGCAAATAGAATGGATAAAATATTTTCAGAATATCGTTCTTCAAGTAGTTATGCAGTAAAATCTCTTCGGGTATACTGGGTGATATAGCAGCCGACATTTTTGAAATAAACCACTTAGAAAAACTAACTACTGAATTAAACATATTTCTAAAACTAAATAGGCACGCTCCATCAACCAATAGATTCAACTGAATTGGATATAAATATTAATATTAATTAGTCCTGGATGTCTTTAACAAATTATAGCTTCTATTAAAATTAAAGAATTAAGTATTAATAGAGGAGCGATATAAATTAAATTTCTAACATATCGTCATGCCTAAACGTATGAAGAAAAAAAATAACATAACATAACATAAACTCACGCCTATATCCCCGAAGGGGTAGGCAGAGGTGCTAGCACCCACATTTCGCCAGTTTATGTTTAGGTCCCAATGTAATAAATAGGTGGCGAGCCTATTGCCATTAACCGGGCACTTATAAACCTGCGATAAATACACACATAACTTCGAAAAGCATCGAATAGTCATTGGTGTGTGCCATGGTAAAACTTGGGATCGAACCCGAGACCTCATCTCAGCAGTCCATTATCCATACCACTAGGCTACCGCGGCTAATTTATTTAATTGTAGAACAAGGAAATAAGAAAATAAAGCATTACATACTGAGAGATAATTTAAATATTATTTACACGGGCCTAAGTGTTTCTATTATAATTATTTCAATAATAGGTAAGCCGCAGAAGAAAATAAATAAGTTAAATAAAATCACAATCAATCAAAATTGATCTGCTGACGCACATAGAAGTATGTATAATGGTCAGAATAACCCGGTTACCTTAAAAAAAATATAACGTACTCGTAAATCAATTTATTAAACCTTAATACGCTGAAGACATAAGACTCAAACTCTTATAGACTGAACCTTTTTTAAGGCTCGAGCTCAATTTAAGACTCAAGCTCTATTTAAGACTCGAACTCTTTTTAAGACTCGAGTTCCATTTTAGCGTGTTAATCTTTGTGAAAAGACTGAAGCTCGGTTCGACTCAAGACTCCGAGTTCAGTTAGTTCACTGAGTCTTGTAAAATTGAGCCGAGTCTATCGAATTAGGACTAAAAGACTCGAGTTCTTTATATTTCTAGAACGAGTTCATATAAAATGTACACAACTATATTTTTTGAGCCCCTGACGGGGCACGGCCCTGATGTGCGTGGATAGACCTTTAAGCGGTAAAAATGATTACGTTCAAGTTAAACTGAACTGGATCCTGTTTAGTTCCATTGTTTAGTTTGAATTTATTTAATCGTGTTTAATTTCATTCGTGAAATCCACACTTCATAGCTTCATAGGTTATTGAACCAAAAGTTATAGGATACTTCCGATTGACCTAGAATTTTCAATTTTGAATATAAGCCAGATCTTACAGCGCAAGTAAAGAGGAAATTCAGAAAAATAAAAAAAGGAAGGAAAGGAAAGGAGGGAGGCAAATTAAAATGAATTTTGGTACGGTATACATTTTCGCGAAAATCTAAATTTGCCAATTTTTATCGTGTTGACTCCAGACCTTGATTTTTATATACCTAATAAGGACTATTTGATTTGATCCGCCTGGCTGCATGCAGCTAGTTGCCCGAGCGTTGTGAGCCTTACAATGACCAGAGGTTGACCATGATGGTTTTCATACTTTCATGGTTTAAAGGCACCGTTGATTAGGTACGGAGAGATCCTCAGGTCACGCCGCATTAGCGGCGGTAAGGCCCATCATGGAGGAGTGGCTAGACAGGCGACACGGAAGCCTCTCGTACCAACTGACGCAGGTGATCTCCGGTAGGGGAGCTTCGGGGACCACCTGTATCCGATCAGGAAGGAGCCAACGTCTGAGTGCCATCACTGCAACCACCTTACACCCCGGCATCTGAAGACCCGAGGCGGCTTGCGGTTTTAGTCGCTTGAAGCCCGACATAAACACCCCCGCTGGCTGGCGAGAGGGAATCCGTGGGGATTTCCGAACGGAAAAAAAAGTTCCCGGGTTCAAATCCTGGCCATTACCCTACCGACGTGAACCCACTCCTAATACAAGTAATTTAGTTTAGCTGGACGGGGGGAATTTTCTTTAAAAAAGGAAACATTGTTGATTATGTTTCGTAGACGCTTCTAAATAAGTCTGACCTAGACTTTATATAAATAATTGTATGCCATGAATAATGTACCTATGCTTATGTATGATAGTCATCAATCATCGGCAATCTTATACATTACCGAAATGAAAATTATACTATATTGGTGTATTCTGCCTGTATGTTGTATTTTACATTACGGAATTAATAAGTAGGTGCTTACTCAATTCAATAAATATTATTGAGTAATTTTAGAATAGGAAAATTCACTTATAGGTCTCTATTACACTTCAGTCGGGGTGCGAGGGATATGCTCTATGGGCAACCTTACACCCCGGCGTCTGTAGACCCGAGACGGCGTGCGGTTTTAGCCGGTTCAAGCCCGACATAAATTTCCGAAGGGATTTCCGCACGATAAAAAAAAAAAAAAAAAGGTCTATTACACTTGTTTTTTATCCCAATTCATATCCTACTAGTGTGAAGATGTTTGTATGTTTGTTACACAATCACCCTCTAACGTCAGAACGGATCTGACTTAAATTTAGTACAGGGATAGATTATAGCCTGGAATAACTTTTTATTCCTGGATTAGATTCCCATAGGCTGCGGGAACGGGATTAGAATTACATGCGGGAGAAGCCGTGGGCAACAGCTAGTAATACAATATTTAAGTATTAATTCATTTAGTTTATTTTGGTTTTTACGGGCACGACTGCCGTCTGACATCCCAACCCTCTCCTAAGTTTGAATGCCTGCGCTAGCACCTCGTCCGTCGGTCAGCAGGTGTATCGGTTTGCAGGCGAGGTTGACTTGTACCTCGAAGATTTAGTGGGGCCCCGTACAACCCCGTGGAAACCGTCAAGTTCAGGACTCAGTCCCTTTCACATCAGCAGCAGACTTCGCGGGGTGTGGTTCAAAGGAATTATACGAATAAAAAATCATTTTTTAATACGTTTAAATTTGAAACTGCGTATGAAACAATATGACAATAATAACATTATAGCGCAGTTAAATGGTATAATAACTTGTAGCAGTACAATTAGAATAAGAGCCTCCTTGAGGTACATTAGCGGCAAACTGCAGTAAAACCACTGTGTAGTTTGTAAGCAGTAAATTTAGATTCAGTGGCAGTGAAGCGTCTATGTTGAACAAACCGCATGCACTTATCTTGCTGAACGAGTCACGATTCAGCTGTATCAAGCTTTTGTATAGTCGTTTTTTTTTATCTGCAAAATGTAACACCCAATATTGAGCACATTAGCTAATTTCTTGAAACAATTGTTAAAATATAATGTTACACACTATCTGAGCAATGTACATCTTCATCGTACATCAATCGTTGTATACAGACAGTTTCGAGGTCCTCGATAGCTAAGTAGAATTTCTCACAGTGCAAAGATAATAATATTACCAGAGTAAAATTCTTTACTTCCAGAAATATTGTTGCAGTCAGTGCCATGGTATCATCAATCTAAAACGTTAAACATAAATTTATATTTGTATCCATATATATATTGATAAACGCCTAGGTACTATACCAAACTTACATTCTTCAAAGAATACGTTTTTAATTTATATAGTTCTAATAGCATTTGTAGATTACCTAAAGACCGGCAAAGTGTATCTGCACAGTGCAAGAATATCTGTAATATAATCGATACAGTCAATGAAATTTAAGACACTGTTGAGAATTTCAGCCAAATAACAAACTATCTTAGAACATCAATCCCAAACTTTATTGTGTTGTGAACTTGTGACTTAACCTAGTGATTTTATGTTTCCTAATCGGTGACTCATCCCATCCACCTACAACAAGTTTTAACCCATTTAGTGCAAAAAGGAGAATAAAAAAGTAAAAAAACTGCGACCCTGTATTTTATTGCCAGTTCGCAACCCATATTTAGAAATAGCTATTATAGAGGATCTGGAAGAAGTTGTTATAGCTAAGATCAGTCAATAAAGCGTATGAGAGGAATATAGAATGATATAAGTAGTACTTAGGGTACATGCGCATCAAAATTTGAGTTCATAAAAGGAGGACTTGTTCGTATCTGGATAAAGACGTAGTGTAGGTGTGAAAAATAATTACCACAACTTGAAATATGTTCTTGTACAAAGTATAAGCCTGCATAAGCTTTTGGTATATATCAAAAACTCTCTTACTATCCTTTCCTTGCAGATCATCAATCGAAATAATATTGTCTTTAAAGTAATCTAAATATAATTTCAGCAACATTATTATTCGAATCGCATAAATCACATTCAAGTCACAAATAATATATAAATAATCACAGAAACTATCTACAACTTCAAAATAACTGTACGAGACGTAATAAAATATCATTAGCAGTAAATCAAAGCATATTGTTCCCAAATTTGTGATCCAGTTCCAAAGAACAATCATTTTATATTTATAACCAATATTCACATTCTCGTGGATCATTTGAATGGTCAATACTAATAACACATTATTGTGACCGTGCTTGACATTGAGAATAAACACTGCAACTATTCCAAAACAATTATACATCGAATTGAAGTACGATAGAAATGTTTGAATATTACTGCCAAAAAGGCTGGTTGTACTTTGTATACTACCAAATATCATAGTGCAACCATACGAAATAAACACAACTGCGAGAACTGAAGCTATAATCATATTAAATTGCCTTCCATTTGAGTATATAAAATTGTCTCGTATTGTAAACTTGGGTGATAAAAACATATTATGTAGCAGATAGAAAGGATAAAATATAATTCGGATGTCGTTTTTCAAGTAATTGTTTAGTAAAATCTCCCCGGGAATATTTGCTGATAATTGTGATATATACCCAGTTGAAATACTGACGACTGAACTTAGCATATTTCAAACTTCAGTAAGCACACCTCATGGAATTTAGTTATTACATTAAAAATATTGGTGATTTCTCTGTTTGCGGTACCAAAAGTAATAGATTCAGATTAATTGTACGTCAACACTTATAGACAAACATAAGCTTATAATCAGTTATCCAATAACGTTTTATGAATTATATTCATTATTGGAATGAAGCCCTATAAATTAAATGAGGAAGCACTTATGTTATACAGTATGTAACAAAATTAGTGTCCGATCAATAAGGCATACCACCATACTAAATACATAAACTAAAAAAAATGTATCAATGAAAATAAATGTACTAATTTTTTATATGATTTTAGATTGACATGGTCATTTACATTAAAATTAGAATTATAAACGGGATATTTACCATGTTTAGTAAACATGGTAAATATCCCGTTTATAATTCTAATTTTAAAGTACTAATTTTTTGTTTCCAATTTTTTATTTCATCATCATCAACCTATTCTAGTCCACTGCTGGACATAGGACTCCCCTAATGAGCGCCATAGCGCTCTGTCTTCAGCTTGCCGCATCCAGCATCTTTTTTTTTTATTAATAGGTATTTATCAAATATAATATTAGATAAATATTACAAAACAATAACTTAAAATGATTATGTACAACTACTTATGAATAGCTCTAAAGAAAACTAAACCTAAAAGACAGATAAATATTTTACATACATGTGTCATAGAATTCCTCCGCATCATCACCGACTGGTAATGTTCCCAGAAGACTGGCAGCATTGCCACGTTGAATTGCAATGATAATGTACTCTTGGAATTTTAAATGCCATTTCCTAGATTATAATTACCTTATATCTTCCTGAAATCTAAGAATGTGACAACAGCACATAGTAGATATCCAATAATATTTAGCGTCGGCCCACACTACCGCCCTCCGCTGACTGTAGCCTCTGGCTGGCTCACCCTCACAAAGTGGCCCACCTGTGTTGTCAATTAAGTTTCCGCATCGACGTAAATTTTATTGCAGTTTTATGGCGTAATTTTGTTAACTTATTTTCCAAAATGGATTACATAAACCAAAACTAATATTGATATCTATATACACCTTCACGGATCGTACACCACTTTTGTTACATATTGTATAAATTAAGTACCTACTTAGTACAAATGAAAACGAGGACCGGACGAATTTAATCCATTTTTTTAATTTCTAATTAGCTACCATTACGAAGGTTAAAGTAATTATACTTCGCACGCCGAATGATGATCCCTATGACGTTTCAACTGACAGTTGTATTAGTTATGCGAAACAATTTCGATAAAATACTGTTTTTTCAGGCAAATGTCATGTCATTCAGCCAGGTCATTCAACATAATAAGCAATATTTATTTATTTTGAAAAAAAAGACTACGCGCATTGATGGACATAAAACACTAGATAAAAAAGTAACAGCCTTATTTTATTTTATTTTACTATACTTTAATTTTTATTCAAATTGCATAATTTAAAGAATTTAAAATTCTTTTTGAATTGAATTTGAAAGAATTCATAATTAGCTGGCAATTATGGATTACATGGAAAAGTATTTAAAAGGAGGCCATAGACCTACCGTATTTTTTTAATTCAGTCATGTCATGTCTTGTCAGTCTGTTTTGTCTTCTTGTCACACCGCATCACATCGCGTCATACGAGTGCTCTAACGCCTTGTATGCGCCACGTCTTTCTGTGTTAGCTGACTTTTGTTTCTGTTTTCGCTGTTTTGTGTTATTTGTTGATTTTCTGTTACCTGTTTGTTGATTTTCGGTTTTGCAAAATGCCGAAAAGACAGCGTTTGCGAGACTATTTTGCTCGTGAACAACAAAATGGCGGACCCTTGTTACCGCTTGACAATGTTCGCGATCGGGTAGCCGATGCTCTAGGAATCGGAAAGGCTACTATTTCTCGAATAACAAAGGAAAAATTTGGGGAGTCGTCCATGGAGGACAATAAACTATTAACACCAAAGAAGAAAAAGAAAAGGTTATGTCATATAACAGAACCTGATGATTTTGATTTAGATGCTATACGCAATCATATTTATGGTTACTACCTACGAGGTGAACTACCGACCTGCCAGAAGTTATTATCTTCATTAAAAGCTGCAGAACTCTTCAAAGGCGGTGCTACTTCTCTTAGAATTGTTTTGAAAAAATGTGGATTCCGCTATAAAAAATGTGACAAGAGAAAAATATTAATGGAGCGTACTGACATAGCTTTACTACGATGCGATTTTCTTCGCAAAATCAAACAAATTGATAACTGGGAGAAGGTAGTATACCTTGATGAGACATGGCTGAACGCCAATCATACTGTAGGTAAGGCATGGACGGATGACACAGCCAAATCCAGCACAAAAACTCCTGAAGGAAAGGGCCAGCGCTTAATCATTTGCCACGCTGGCACAGCTACAGGTTTTGTGCCGAATTGCCTGTGGGCTTTTAAGTCAGTGAAAACAACGGAGTACCACGAGGAAATGAATTTCGAAAACTTTAAAACATGGTTTATAAAACTATTAGAAAATTTGAATGAGCCTCACTATATTTTAATGGACAATGCTTCATATCACTCAGTTCAAATTAACAAACCCCCCAGCAGCAATAACAAAAAAGCTGAAATTATAGAGTGGTTACAACGCAATGGTGTGGAAACTGACAGTCAGATGTTAAAAAAAGAGTTGGTTAGACTGTTGAACTTTCACAAACAACAGACGCACTCATCATATTTTTTGGATGAATTGGCCAAATCAAAAGGACACACGGTAATTCGGTTACCGCCCTATCACTGCCAATATAATGCAATCGAGTTGATATGGGCGCAGATCAAAGGTAGCTATATTTTTTATTTATATAATATTATGTATATGCATATATTTCTAAAAATAATTACTAAATGTACAAATATTTTCAGGTCATGCAGCTAGGCATAACACAACTCCGCCATTCACGGCAAATAAAATGATGGTTTTATTGGAAGAAGCTTGCGCTCAAGTGACAGCTGACGATTGGCGAAAAGTGGTCGAAAGAACGAAGAAAATTTGCTTACAAGACTGGGATCGAGATGTACAATACGACAATATCATTGACCAACCGTTAATAATAAACGTCACGGATAGCTGCAGTTCAGACTCAGATTTTGAAGATCCGATTGACCCTGTATCAGATTCAGATTGATATAAATAAAATACAAACTCAAAGCATTTGTTTTACTTTTCCAACAAATTATCGATATTTTGTTTAACGATGTGTCCCTTCTTAGTCGATAACAGCTTGACGACGTAACTTTTGCAGCACGTACCATGTACATTTGCATTGAGTTTTTTTCTATTATTTCCGAACATTACGTAATAATTTCTTAATATTCATTTTTATAATTTACAATTGTACACAATTATGATTTTTTCGACTTTTTAATGGACCTCTAAAGGATTTGATGTGATAGGACGTCAGTACAATGTTAAGCGCTAACGAACTGTCATAGGGATCATCATTCAGCGTGCGGATTATAATAAGTGAGTATTTTTTGGATGAGTGCATGATAAAAAGTTTCGAAGTTAATCCATTTCAAGTGTAAATTTAAACAGTCAATGTTAGACAAAGAAGTCATCAATGTCAATGTCAAAATTTCTTCTGCTCTTTTTATGAATGACTTCTACAGGAGAATCACCGCAATTTTACCAATATCAAGTAAATTATAGTTTTTTTTTCATAAAAGACAACCTTAATTCATGTCAACTTTACCATGCTCCTAGTTTTGCAACTTTGTCAATTACATTTAATGTCTGTTTGACAATCTCTATCTAAATTGAGAAAATAATAGATGAAGCTAATCTAGGAGATATATTTTCCGATCGCCATTTTTAACATAATTGATATGAATAATTGAGCTGAGAGTGAGACGAAGTCGAGCGAAGTTCTCTCTACACTTCACTTGGTGTATTTCGGTTGTGACGCTACTCCTCCTAAACTAATCGACCAATTTTGACCAAACCTGGCATATAAATACAACTTGATACCCGGAAGATTTCGAAAACATAAAATTGAAAATCGAACATACCATCATCATCCTCCTACCCTTATCCCAAAATTTATTTGGGGTCGGCGCAACATGTCAAAATCGAACATACCATGGAGGAATAATCACCCTTCAAAAATGTCATTAAGTATCTGATTTCTCCAAAATTATCAATATTGAGAACACGATTTTGGCGTCAAATCGGTCTAGCAACGGAGGAATAATCACCGAAAAAACCAATTCAAGTAGTAGGGTAGTTGTTGGGCAGGTTTTGTAGGTAATCATGTAGTGCACTTTCAGCTCAACATTGCAACAGCAGAATGCATTGCGCCTCTAAAATATCAGTTCGAAAATCTATAATCATGTTGAGGAAATACTTTTTATTTTATTTTTCCGTGCGGAAATCCCTTCGGATACCACCCCTCCCCGCCGGCCAGCGGGGGCGGTTATGTCGGGCTTGAACCGACTAAAACCGCACGCCGTCTAGTGTCTTCAGACGCCGGGGTATAAGGCTGCCCATAGAGCATATCCCTCGCACCCCGACTGACCCTGGGCCATCTCTGGTTTCGAGATGGCCCCTCGCTCCGAGGCACATGAAACCTGTTCTTTCATGTGCCTCGGAGCGAGCCTTGGTTTTATGCAGAGCCACCTCGAGACCGAGCCGCCGGATCCGCTCCACGACTTGGGCAACCGCGGTCGTGGCCTTCAGGGTCGCTTCGCGGTACGTCGCCCCGCACGCCGTCACGACCGTGTCGTCCGCGTAGCACGTGACGGCGGCACCGTCTTCGAGCTCACCGCGAAGCACCCAGTCGTATCCGATGTTCCACAGGAGCGGCCCCAGGACCCATCCTTGCGGAACACCGCACGACATCTCACGCCGACCGAGACCGCTCACGGTTGGGTAGAAGACGGCTCTCTCCATCAAATACGCCGTGGAGGTAGAGAGGCACTTCGTGATACACGAGCGCCTCCCTAATGCAACTCCAGGGCAAGATGTTGAACGCGTTGGCGATGTCCAGGGACACCGATCACATCACCCCGGGCGATTGCATCCTCCGCCATAGCCCTCACGCGCATGATGGCATCCACGGTGGAGCGTCTCTGGCGGAAGCCATATTGGCCATCCACCAGGTCCGGCCCCAAAAGGATACCTAACATACAGAATCACAAAAAACAGTAATAGGGTCATTTAAATGCACCCAAAGTCCTGATCGCAATTGCATACTAATAACAAACACAGATTATTTAAAAAATACAGTTTATTTTGTAAACACAACAAAACTAGCATTTTTTAAAGGAAAGTCACTGCATGTAAAATTGTAGTAATACAATTATATAATTCGTAAGTAGGGATATCAGAGTCATCGGCAGGGCAGCATCCACGTTGAACAAACCGCACGCACTTATCTTACTGAACGAGTTACGGTTTCGCTGTATCACGTTTTTGTATAGTCGTCTTTTGCTATCTATAAAAAACATATATGTAGATTTGTAATCCCTTAAAACTAGTTATTTTATGTCTATCCGTAAACACCTACCCGGACAGTGTACGTCCATCAACTGTAGTATACAGGTAGTTTCTACTTCCTCAATAGCTAAGTAAAATTTCTCACAGTGTATACATAATAATATGCCAAGAGAAACATTCTTAAACAAAAAGAATATTGTCGTAGCCATTGTCGACATCCCAACAATCTAAAACATTATGAAACATTAATATCATTTCTTACATCATTAACTGTTTTATATTAAGCGTACAACTCACATCAGTCAAATGGTTTGCCTCAGGTTCAAATACTTCCAATTGAACTTGTATGTTACCCAAACAGCGGGTGAATGTATCGGCACAGTATAAGAATATCTGTAAAGTAACCGACCAAATTCGTTTTCAAATTTAAAACTAGCTGTGCCCGCGACTTCGCCCGCATGGACTTAGATCTGGGTTTTAGTGTTTTTTTTGCGCAGATCCCTAAGTCTTTTTCTAAAATGTAAGTAGCCTATGTTACGCCTTATAATATTAGCTATCTGCCAGAGAAAGTCCCGTCTAAATTGGCCCAGCCGTTCAGGAGATTAACTTATTTGTACAGACAGACCCACAGACAGATTGACAAAAACAAAAAAGAATGATTTTTTGTTGAAAATACCGCGTATAAACATATATGTAGATTTGTAATCCCTTAAAACTAGTTATTTTATGTCTATCCGTAAACACCTACCCGGACAGTGTACGTCCATCAACTGTAGTATACAGGTAGTTTCTACTTCCTCAATAGCTAAGTAAAATTTCTCACAGTGTATACATAATAATATGCCAAGAGAAACATTCTTAAACAAAAAGAATATTGTCGTAGCCATTGTCGACATCCCAACAATCTAAAACATTATGAAACATTAATATCATTTCTTACATCATTAACTGTTTTATATTAAGCGTACAACTCACATCAGTCAAATGGTTTGCCTCAGGTTCAAATACTTCCAATTGAACTTGTATGTTACCCAAACAGCGGGTGAATGTATCGGCACAGTATAAGAATATCTGTAAAGTAACCGACCAAATTCGTTTTCAAATTTAAAACTAGCTGTGCCCGCGACTTCGCCCGCATGGACTTAGATCTGGGTTTTAGTGTTTTTTTTGCGCAGATCCCTAAGTCTTTTTCTTAAATGTAAGTAGCCTATGTTACGCCTTATAATATTAGCTATCTGCCAGAGAAAGTCCCGTCTAAATTGGCCCAGCCGTTCAGGAGATTAACTTATTTGTACAGACAGACCCACAGACAGATTGACAAAAACAAAAAAGAATGATTTTTTGTTGAAAATACCGCGTATACGTTCATTTGCATTTATTGAGAAACCGTTATTTTGACGCTTCAAACAAACACTTCAGTTTTATTTATTTGTATAGATGTATCGATTTATTGTACAGTCAACTACAAAGAAATGTATCCAATTTAATCTTACAAAATGATGTACCCCTGCGAGTGCCACTATGAACTAACCAAAGATTGTGACAAACATGGTATCCACCGAACTTGACAGTAACATGTATGCGCGTAAAGCGCAATAATTATGTATCCCACAACATTTCCTGTGATATGTACACTTACAATCTTAATTAAAAATCTATCCAAATACTGTGAAAGATAATTGTATACATTTAATGTTCCAAAGAAATCTAACCATAATAAAAAGGATGTACGAATTTCGAAGTGCTACCGAAAACAAAAAAGCATCTTCTCTGAGAATTCCATTTAAAAATAAATTCATTACATTGCACATTTATAGAGTTTGACTTATCTATCTGACACTTCATATTATCTAAAATATTCGCGATACTTATTATTATAACAATTATTAAACAAAATGACATACCGTATAGATGAACACATGAAACATCGCATCGTGGCTTTACGTGAAAATGGAGTCTCGGTTACAGACATTTCTGAAGAGTTTGGAATTACGGTAAGTATCTATTAAATCAATAATATTCTTTATAATAAGAGTTTTACTTAGTACATTTTGTGTAGTATCAGACTTATTACATTATATTTATTTAGGATTCATTATATTGTTGCAGAGGAAAACAGTAAATTTTTGGTGGAAACGTTGGTGTGAAGAAGGGGCAGTACAATGCCACAAACCTACGGGACGTCGCCGTGTGACGACAGCAGATGACGATAGAAGTTTAGTGGAGAACGTCCTCGCTCATCGTTTTGTAAGCATTCCAACTTATGCGTCAGAATTGAGAGTATCGCAAAACACTATTCGTCGAAGACTTCAAAGTGTAGGACTCAAACATAGAATACCCGCGAGAAAACCAATATTGAACGATCGCCATAAAATGCTAAGATTAAATTTTGCAAATAATTACCTAAACTACGATTTCGAAAACGTAATATTTATTGACGAAAAAGTTTTTTCTACGAATGAACATGGACGCTTATCGCTTTGGAGATTAGACAATTCCCGCTATGAAGAACCGAACGTACTAGCAACCAGACAAAGTGGTCGCTTGACCCTAGGATTTTGGCTTGGATGTCGTCGTCAGGACCTGGAGAATTGATAGAAATTTCATCCCGATTAAATTCAGCGAATTACAGAGAAATCTTGGAAGATGTGTTAATACCCACTGCACAAAACGTATTCGGAAACCGTACGATAACTTTTATACAGGATAATTCATCTGTACACAATTCTCGAATGGTCCAAGGTTGAATTCAAGAGCAAGAGAACCTCAATCTTATTAAATTGCCACCAAAAAGCCCGGGCTTAAATCCTATCGAAAACCTATGGGGATTGATGGTACAGAATTGGGATTCGACAGATATAAGGAATATACAAAATTTAAAAGAACATGTCTACCATCTATGGGACATGAGTCGCGGAAGCAATTTTTGTGAAAAATGCGTTCTGTCTATGCGTAACCGGCTAGAATCCGTTATACAAGCTGAAGGTGGTTATACCAGATTTTAAATTGACTTTAAAACGAGTATAATTATAAGTTTCAATGTTTATTCGAAGGGATATATTTGTTATTTTCAGTTTTGTTTTTTTGTTATCTTAAGTGTAAGTTCTTTCCTAATAAGAATAAATGATAACAGTCTTTTTATCTTTTATTCGTCATCCAATACACGTGTTATGAATAATTTTTTGCCATCGGTTTCATTCGGAAAAGTTCGAATTTATCATACTTACTCAACTATACTATAACTATAGAAACTAACTAAACTAACTATAGAAAATATCATTACAAATCTACAAAAGGTAATGTGTTCCTACACACATTACCTTTTGTAGATTTGTAATGATATTTTCTCACGAAGCGTCAAATCTTTTGTTTTGCAGTTATGTCAATAATAGGAACATTAAATGTATACAATTTTCTTTCACAGTATTTGGATAGATTTTTAATTAAGATTGTAAGTGTACATATCACAGGAAATGTTGTGGGATACATAATTATTGCGCTTTACGCGCATACATGTTACTGTCAAGTTCGGTGGATACCATGTTTGTCACAATATTTGGTTAGTTCATAGTGGCACTCGCAGGGGTACTTCATTTTGTAAGATTAAATTGGATACATCTCTTTGTAGTTGACTGTACTTCTCCAACCCCTTTGGGGAATTATAATATATTTTGTTAGGTCCTCATATAATAGGTACCTATGCAATTGCCGAAATTTTCTTACTAATTCATGAGTTCGTTATTCCTGTAATTTAATAGCTATTTCCATTATTTATATTTTGTTTGAAAGTTGATTTCAAGATTTTACAACTCTGAATTAAATTTTGTTTTTATTGGCCGCTAAAACAGTACTTCCTAAATGCTATCCATTTTGATGATAAATTTCGTATTACTTAACAGCTGTCACTTTTCAAAAATGTAATAAAAGTTGTTGTTTGTTAGTTTAATGTTGTCTCATTCATACACAAAAAAAAAAATTGGATTTGTCATTCCTAAAAAAATGCAGTAATGTTAGTACTGAAAATTGGGTTTCCTCAAATTTCTTCAAGAAAAACGGCAATTTTATATGTAATGACAATATAAAGATACCAAAAGCAAAAATAAATTAGACGTTGATGATGTTCGGTCGGTTTAGGACAGAAGAGAAAAGAACAGAAATACTCGTAGTACCTACATAGCATTCACTGAATAGACATAACATAACATAAACTCACACCTATGTTCCCGAAGGGGTAGGCAGAGGTGCTAGCACCCACATTTCGCCAGTTTATGTTTAGGTCCCAATGTAATAGGTGGCGAGCCTATTGCCATTAACCGGGCACTTATACACCTGCTATAAATACACACATAACTTCGAAAAGCATCGAAAAGTCATTGGTGTGTGCCATGGTAAAACCTGGGATCGAACCCGAGACCTCGTCTCAGCATTCCATTACCCATTCCACTAGGCTACCGCGGTCACTGAATAGAATTTGTATTAATAAACCAATCGCCTCTCTATAGGGTCGGCGTAGTGTGAACCGATGTTTCCATGATAGGACTAATACTTAATTAATTGTTAAAATGCATATTTAATCGATTTACATAATAAAAATTACCAAAGCATGAAATATGTTCTCATACAAATCGTAAGCTTGCATTATTTTTTGATAGATGTCAAAAACCTTCTCATTATCCTTTCCTTGCCGATAATCAACCACGAGATTATTCTTTTTAAATTTCAGCAAATATTCCTTTAGTAACATAATAATACGAATCGCATAAAGGACATTCAAGTCATAGATTAAAAATAAATAATCTACACAACATGCTGCGATTTCCCAATAATTAAACGCGATGCCGAACAATGCTATGAGCAGTATACCAAAACAAATTGTGCCCAAATTATAAATCCAGTTCCAAATAATGAATTTTTTATGATTTTCTATCATGTTAACACTGTCTTGGATTGCCTGAATAGTCAGTATTAGCAAAACGTTATTGTAACCATGCACGATATTGAGAATAAAGACTACAATGATTGCAAAACAATTGTACACCGAATAAAAGTATAGCATAATAGTCAACGTTTTACTGTGAAAGCCAGAAAGGTCGGCTGTTTGTATGTTATTTACGCTAAAGATTTTATAATTATATACAATAAACAAAACCAACAAAAATAAGGCTGTGAAATATAACATTTCCTTCCATTGGGATAGATGAAATTATCACGTATTGTAAATTTGGAAGATAATAATACATTTTGCAGCAAATAGAAAGGATAAAATATTTTCAGAATATCGATTTTCAAGTAGTTATGCAGTAAAATCTCTTCGGGTATACTGGGTGATATAGCAGCCGACATTTTTGATATAAACTACTTAGAAAAACTAACTACTGAATTAAACATATTTCTAAAACTAAATAGGCACGCTCCATCAACCAATAGGTTCAACTTAATTGGATATAAATATTAATAAGTCTTCGATGTCTTTAACAAATTATAGCTACTATTAAAATTAAAGTATTAAGTATTAATAGAGGAGCGATATAAATTAAATTTCTAACATATCGTCATGCATAAACGTATGAAGAAAAGAATTTTAAACAATCAGACACATGAGTTTGTTATACGATTTCAAAAGAAAAAAAATGTCAACATCGAAAAATGTATCGACTCAAGATCTGCATAGTACACCCGATTAAATTTTGATACCACAAAATTTATGACAACTAGTGACCCCATGGGATGGTCGAATTTCGACCTTTTTTTGAGGTTGTCAGTTAAATTACGATACATTTCTTTTTAATTTTGTTATATACGTCAGCTGTGAACATTATACAAATATGTCATAAAACGTTTGATGGTGGTACTTCACAAGTCACATGGATATTTGTATTTGCGTATTCGACAAATAATAACCACGTATGGACAGTATATTTGACAAAGTATTGTAGACTGAATGGCATCCCTCCTATGTTATAAAAAATAAATTGGAAGGAGCAATTTCTTGGTTTTATTTTTAACAAATTAGTTCTCAATTTTGGAGGAAAATCCATGGTCAGCACAGGGGTAAAAAAAGAGGTCAAAGTATATACTTATTATATCATCTTATCATCAGAGGTTGTCAGAGGCGGACGTTTATAAAAATTCTCGCCATAAATTAGATTAACGTGCAAACTATATTCGTTCTAATAGTTTACAAGTGAAGTGCAAGTTTCGTGTGATTAAGTATTATTATATTCGTAACACAACAATTAAAATAAATATTAAGTGTGACCGGAATAGCGAGCGGAGGGACAACTACCTCACCGCTACGGTAAGAGACAGTGCACATAATTGTTCTCTCTGTCTAATTCGTCTGCGAATAAATCAGTAATTACCGCACGATTTAAGATTCACACAAATATGATAATATGAATCGCTGCGCTGCCGAATGTACCATTGATTTGGATACAGAAGATTACATGAAATGTACACGGTGCAAGGATGCCTACCATTACATTTGCCTGAACCTGTCTCCTACGGAGGTCGCATCTCTCGATCAGGATAGTAAGCGTAACTGGTCTTGTCCCAAATGTTTCAGTAAGCAACCGAAAGGAGGAAACATTAATCTACCAGTTCGCCCATCAACTCCAACTTCCACAGCCGACATAACATTTAATGTCACCCGCCGCAAAACGCAACAGAGACCGGAATCGTTACAAATGACTACCTCGCAGTCAGATTTTGTTTTGCGTACCGAGCTAAGGGAATTGATACGTGAAGAAATGCGTACTGTTGTGAAGGAGTGTATCACCGATCTTAATATTACACTGAAAGAAAATCTGCAAGCTATGCGTGAACAAATTAGCGGTTTTAAGGATTCCCTTAATTTCATGAGCGATCAGTATGATAATCTGCATAAGACGGTAGAAGAATGTCGGGCCAATCTTACATCTTTAAGTAAGGAAAATGAAAGTTTGCGGTCTGATAATATTAAACTATCGAACAAACTGTCCTTACTAGATCAGGTATCTCGAGCCTCCAATTTAGAAATTTTATGCGTCCCGGAAACTAAATCTGAAAATGTCATAAGTATTGTGAAACAGCTGGGTCGAGCTGTCAACTGTAATATCAATGATAACGAGATACTTTACTGTTCACGCACTGCAAAAATAAATCCTACAAATACTCGCCCCCGTTCTATTTTAGTAAAATTAAATTCCCCACGTACCCGTGACTCATTGTTAGCGGCCATAGTAGCACATAACAAGAAACATGCGCAGGACAAGTTGAACACTAGTGACTTAGGCTTTGGTAGCAGCAAGTCACCTGTTTACGTGGTAGAAAACCTTTCCCCTGAGAATAAATCCTTACATGCTTCGACCCGTCAACGCTGTAAACAACTACAATATAAATTTGTGGGTACGCGGCGGTCGAGTCTACGTGCGCAAATCGGAAACAACACATACAGTGTTCATAAGTAATTTAGACGTTCTGAATAAGTTAAGTTAGTGTAAATAATGTTGGGCAACATATCTTTTAATATTATATTTGTTATAGAGAGTAAATATGCGTGTACTTCTCATTACAACACTTATAAATTCATTTCAATATATATTAACTTACACAACTACTCGAACGTATTGAGCCCAGTTGTTGTTGTAACTAATTCACGTATTTCGTTATATTCTATTAATTTACTTCAATACTACTTATATTCTCGTACTATTGTTAATAATTATCGAGAGGTGGATAGATTATATTTCATATTGAAAAGAGCTAGTTACTGTGTTATTCATCCTATTTCCATGTCAATAAATACACTAGACAATTTATGTATTGACGAGCAGTGTGAAGTCTCCAACAGCTACTGTGAAGTATATGCGTTCGTATATGTGTGTGCGGCGGTCACTTTCAGGAACAGTTTAGAGGGATTTATGGCCAGCACTAAGTTTGTTAACATGTGCCACGGTATTAAAAAAATGTATGTAGATGCTCGTATACATATATATCTAGTCCAAATTGGGGTATACATCATAGTTTTAGTTAAATTATTGTCTCATGAGTTATATTTGCTTCATATCACACATATTTGTCCTTCTATTGGTATAATGAGAAATAAAATTATCACTAATATTCTTAAATACAGCCTAACTACGGTATACTGTACGGTGCTGACGATGACACAAGCTTCTCAAATGGTACTTTTTATCATGTATTCTAATACTCATTAGATGAGTATTAGAATACATACTATATCATTCCACTATATCACATTATCATAAGTCATATGGACTAATATGTGTTGCTAAGTATTATTATTGCGTCGGCGGGGAGCACTCACATGGATCCGCAGTGAACTGGACACAAACTGAGGTAATGACATATTTTTCATACATTCAGCGGCCTGGTTACGCATATTCTCTGATTCTGGTTACTATAGTGTGTGGGGTATATGCTTATAATGTGTACTACGGAGCGCAATCAAGGATCCTAGCAGCGTACAAATTAAATATGCAACAAGTTCTGACTCAGACATTTTATCATTACTTGTCAATTTTATCGTGTTTATTATTGGCCACGTTAGCATTGTGTCTGGTTGCATCTATTTGGGCGCCCGGATTCCCATTACCCCTTCCCTTCCTCTCGGATTGGCTTGTATGGCTTTTATGGGAGCGACTGTCGTCTGACCTCACAACCCAGAGAAGAAAGCCAGCACCATCGCCAGAACCTTGGCTGTCACTTGGCAGATGCACTGGCCTGCAGGTGCGATTGAATTGGCACCGAGGGTCTTGGTATGGCCCCATATACATAAAAATACAAATGCAATTATCATTTTTATTGTGTATTAATAATTTAATATTGATCTCCATTTTAAAGATCTGTACAAGAATACTCACTGCTCACTATGGTGATATCGCATTACATCGTTACAGATTAATTGGGATACCAAGAGATAGTTCCTTACATGACTCAGTATATATGTCGCGACTGCTGCGGCGTGATTTCTGGTACGGTAATAACCAAATATAATGGCTACTAAAGGAAAAAGTTTAAGTATCTATTATCAGAACGTCCGTGGCCTACGCACAAAATGTCTGGATCTGTATAACAATATCCCTAGCCACAACTACGACATAATTTTAATAACAGAAACGTGGCTACAAAGTGATATTTTAAATAGTGAAATATGTGATAATAGATACGAAATATTTCGCCGGGATCGTGATCTGTTACGTACCGATGAAGTAAGTGGTGGAGGTGTTATGATTTGCATTAAACATAAATACGCCGCCAGTGTGCTTTTTGATTTTAGTGGTATAGCGTCTGAGCTAGTTTGTGCCACTATTTCCGCCCAAGTTTTACACACACCAGTCAATTTACACATTGTTTTAGCATATATCCCGTCCGGTAGTTCTAATATACCTACTCAGCTTGATGAAGTTAAAAAATCATTACGGGAGCTTACGTTTTCCCATTCGTCTGATACGGTTTTGTTGGTAGGGGATTTTAATCTTCCTTGCTTACAATGGTCCGATGGTAGTTATCTGCTGGTCAACATTGGAACAAAAGAACTTCAATCTGCGGCTACCCTTTTTGTTGAAGACCTATTATTTGAAGATGTACAACAGTACAACTGTATTCAGAACACCATAGGTCGTACGCTAGACTTGGCCTTTTGTAACCTACCCCTTAGTGTGTTTAAGTGCAACAGTAGCCTTTTGAAGGAAGATAAACATCATCCCTCCTTCTGTATAGAAATAGCAGACCTATATATTACGTCGTTCACCGAACAAATTAATATAAGACATAATTTTTACCGCTGCGACTACGATGCTCTAAACAATCACTTGAGTCAGATTGATTGGTCTGGGGTCTTGCATGCTGGTACTGTTGACGATGCCGTGACCAGGTTTTATGAAATACTGAATTATAGTGTTGAAATGTTTGTTCCTTTAGTTAAAAAACACCACAATAGTAATTATCCTACATGGTTTAGCCCATCCATGGTGAAAATAATTAAGGAGAAACATAAACTACACAAAAAATGGAAAAAAATCGGTAATCCCCGTGACCATTTAGAGTTCACTATTCTTCGTGATAGGCAACACCGCGACCAGAAAAAATGTTTTCATACTTTTATATCTAAAACAGAATCTAATATAAACCGCAACTCTAAGGCATTTTGGACTTACGTTAAGTCAAAAAGAGGTGGCAGTCAATATCCTAACCTGTTTACATCAGAAGGTGTTACTTTTACTGAGGGACAGACCGTATGCTCAGCTTTCAACAATTTCTTTCATAGTGTGTTTATTGATGTTCCTGCTAATGGTTCTCTAAATATGCCTGGTACAGACTGTGATACTCATATTAATGTTTTGTCAAAGGTAGCTCTCACAGAAGATATGGTTCTCAATATGTTAAGGACACTTGACAAGACAAAGGGCCCTGGCTATGACGGAATACCAGCTATACTTTTATCAAGATGTGCTAGCAATCTATCCTATCCTCTATACTTGATATTTCAAAAATCATTACAGCTTTGCATATTTCCATCCATGTGGAAAAAAGCTCATATAATACCTATCCATAAAAAAGGATCAAAGTCGGTAATTCAGAATTATCGTCCCATATCTATCCTTGTTATTATTAGTAAGATCTTTGAAAAAATTATATACAACAGCATTTACCCAATTATTTCACAAAGCATTCCGAATACTCAGCATGGTTTTGTAAAGGGCCGTTCCACTAACTCTAATCTTGCTCTATTTTGTAATTATGTCTTGTGTGAGATGGAGTCCACTGGGCAGGTCGACACAATCTATACAGATTTTGAAAAGGCGTTTGACCGTGTTCACCATGACATACTACTTGCTATGCTATATAAGTTAGGAATCCATGGGGATTTACTACGCTGGATACGGCAAGCTATTACCCTAGGGGGATTCAAATCTAACTTCATTGATATCCCATCAGGAGTGCCGCAGGGGTCTCACCTCGGGCCTCTTCTCTATTGTGCTTATTTGTATGATATAGACAAATGTTTGAGTAATTCAAAACATCTAATGTATGCAGATGATAAAAAGATTTATATGAAAATTAATTCGAGACTTGAATGCGAATTGATACAACGCGATCTTGATGCTTTATTTTCATATTATAAACGCAATAATATTACCATTAATATTGACAAATGTCAATGCATAAGTTTTAGTCGCCGTAGAAGCCCTATCGAGTACACATACAAATTTGGTGATAATGCTATTGCAAGGGTAGATCATGTTAGAGACCTGGGAATTGTGTTGGATTCGAGGATGCTTTTATCTCGCCATATAGACACCATTACAAGTAAGGCGTTCAGAAATTTAGGCTTTGTTATGCGCACGTGCTCTCAATTTAAAGATATTAATTGTCTCAAAACTGTCTACTGCGCATACGTGCAAAGTGTACTGGACTACGGCAGTCCTGTTTGGTCTCCCCAATATGTTACATATATGGATAGGATAGAAAGAATACAAAAACGTTTCCTAAGACATCTAAACTTCAAGACAAGGAGGCGACATGTATCATATCTTGATGACTGTAAGCAGTATAATCTACTGCCTCTGTCTAGCAGGCGCGTGTTACTTGACATGGGTTTTTTGTTTGCTATTATAAGAGGCGAAATTGATAGTATGGACCTTCTCTCTAATATAAATTTAAGTGCACCAAAAACTCGAACTAGACATACCCGCCTTTTCAGTGTTCCTCTGCATCGCACTAATTACGGTAAAAATGCAGTTCTCACACGCTTACCTAGTTGTTACAATGACAACTTTGATGACTTTGACATCTTCCACCTCTCAAAAAGTGTTTTTAAGAAAAAAATTTATTAATAAGTTACAATCATACTTGCCCGAATAAAGATTGTAAAAGAACTGTTAGATTAAGTTAGAATAAGATTGTAAGAATATTTATAAATACATAGATATTACTTATATTTTAAGTGATGCATGCAATTTTTACATGTCGGGAAACTTTGTTACTGGCTAAGAATCCTATGTAATTCTTAATTTATCCACGATATATGTATCATAGCTGTTAAGTTTCTAAACAAATAAATAAATAAATATATCTAATAGAGGGAAAAATAGGGAAACTGATAACGAGTGGTACTTCATATTTTAAATAATATAAATATAATATTAACTGCTTCGTTTACGTTTGTCACTGGACTACAATTGGAATTGACGAATCAGATTTGGACTGCATTTGATTTTAAGATATCAGAATTGAACGACACTTGAAATTTACAAAACAAAATTAGACTTAGAATTATATTTTAGAATTGACCAATCGGAATTAAACTACACTTAGAATTGTCAATAAATCATTTGGACAATTGAATTAGTCATCAACTTCGTACCGCAACGACACCATAGAGCATTTAAAATGAATTCAGAATGCAATGTTACTCTGAGGAAACCGGCTACAAGATCAAAATCTTTAGAAAATATAGATATGAGCGTTTCTCTGAACTCATCAGACTCAGGCGAATTAATAGGCAAAAGTCTGGATATATCTACCCATGTCTTCTCGCTTGACCACGAAGAAATGAAGGAAGAATTAAATAGTTTAAAGTCAGCTTTGCAGAGCACTCAAAATGAACTAGAAAATGTTATACTTAAGAATACAGACCTAAAAAAACAAGTCGCTCATTTACATCAAGAGTTAGGAGTATTGAGACAAATCTGCAAAAGTCCGTTGTCTTCAATTCGTAAACTACAGGTATCAACCAGAAAAGCAAAGGCCAAACGTCGGCTCACGGACTCATTCACAAACACTCCTTCCAAAACTCAGCTTGAGGCTAACCCGGCTCCCATCAACATGGATAGGGGTGAAAATGATAGTGACCTGAGGAAACATACTCGTGGTACTACTTCAAAAAATATTTCACCAGTAAATAATAAAAATGGTACCAAACTGACTCAACATCAAGAAAAATATGAAAGAAAAGCTTTTATTTTCGGAGGACAAGGGTATTCTGGTATAACCGAATATTTAACTAAGTCTAGGGCGCATACACGTTACTCAAAATACCAAATCACATCTTTTCTCAAACCCCACGCCACTACGGCGAATATTCTAAATAGTTGTAAGCTTTTTGATATAAAGAAAGATGACAGAATTATATTATTTATTGGCCAAAATGACTCAAATCCTTTTGAGATGGAAGCTGAACTATGTACATTCCTCAAATCTGTCAAATGTCATGTTTTCATAGTAAAGGTGTACAAAAACAAATATTTAAATGAGCGTAAATTGAATTCTATGTTACATTTCATTTCTAAGCAATATGCCAAATGTACTTATATAGATGTTGATTATGATAGGTTGTATAATTGGTATTCTTTATGTAAGATAATAAACTGTATGTTGGACCAGATTGACTACAACGAAAAATTCCTAGCACAAAAAAGTCATTCAGTCCACCGGCGTCGTACTGGGAGGTGGAATGACCTACTCTGTAATAGTGGTTCGAAAGTAAACTGCTGTACACAAACTGTAACATCAACAAATGACCAACATACTCAAACGGAACCAGAAAATGTAATAGTACTGAGCCCTACTCCTGAGCAACAGCTTTTTCGTATCTGATGAAGCAAAAGATTCTTGTATGCTTAGAATCTTGCATCAGAATGTAGCCAGTATATTCAGTAAACGTAGATTTCTAGAAATACACCTAAGCAATCTTGCACAAAATAACAAAGAAGTAGATATATTATGCTTAATAGAAACTTTTATTCAAAGGGGGCATGAACAAACGGTACATATCTCTGGTTTTGACTTAGCAGCTTCTTACTGTAGGCTAAATAAAAAACGTGGTGGTTCTTGTGTTTTGGTCAAACGAGGTATACGCTATAGACAATTAAATTTTTGTATTGACTACTCTGTGGATAGGCAATTCGAGTGTTGCGGAATTGAAGTATTTTCACAGAATATGGTGGTTATTTGTTTGTATAGAACACCAGACTCTGACTGTGAATTGTTTCTTGACAAGCTTCGAGTACTTCTGCATAAAATAACCTACAGACTCAGTAAAAATAAAAAAATTGTTATAACTGGGGACATTAACATAGACACATTACAATCCCAAACCAAAGAATGCAGATATCTTATTGATCTAATCAAAAACTACAATCTAGTACTACATATAGACGAACCAACTCGACAGCTTACATATCATGTCAGAACCTGTCTTTCACATCACAGTTACTGTTTCCTTGGTGATTATTTATATAATAAATTAAACTCGTTTTTAAATATATATCCTTTAACGACAAAAAATTGCAAACAAACCCTCACTTCTTATCTCTTAAGTCTTGATTATAACTCTACTGAAAATTTATTAATTGTTCCGGCATAAGTTAGTTAGTATTCATCATCCTCATTTACTCATATACCTGCACACACAGACGCACACCCTTACACACCCTCTCACACACACACACCTACATATACACCCATACACTCACCCTCACACTCACTCACACACACACGACTTCACCCTTCACTCACTCTCTCACACATACACACACTATGCAAAATTTTTCTTATAGATCTATATACGTGCGCAGTTCTATTCTTTTGAATTGTCTCTTTACACAGAAGAATATTTAATTTTGCGCTAAATTAAGTACGTATTCATTTATCTTGTAGGGGGCCTGGTAATCTGTGTGACAGGATTTCCTAGTGCAGATACCAGTCTCCCACAAAGGAGTAAAAATTTTATTTATGAGTCGTGTGGGGGCGAATGCAGTGATATCCTTCTGTTTTCAAATGGATATTGCTGTATTCTCTGCTACATGATTTATATTTAATGTGCTTAAAATGTATTTTGTGTACCTTTGTGGAAGAGAACAAATAAACTATATTATTATTATTATTATCTCCTTTATTTAATTTCTATACATATAATTACATTTTTAAATATATATATTAAAAAAAATACAAATATATTTAAAAATATAAAAATAGTGTTCCACCGGCATCGGGTACAGGGACCAAGCTGCCGGTGGTTACGGCTCCAGGGTGAGGAACTTCCTCACTATGCGTGCCGTGCCTAGCAGAACGGCCTTCTGCATCAGGCCTTTGAGCCAGCTGCCTAACGAGAGCCTCATAAGGTGTTGATCGAGGCTCTTGGCGATAAGTCCATGTGCTGACACGACTATCGGTACAATAATAGCTGAGTCCACATCCCACATGTCGACAATCTCATTGGCCAGGTCCAAATATTTTATTTGTTTTTCTTCTTCTGCCTTCATGAGATTCTCGTCATGGGGGACAGTGATATCAACTATCATTGCACGACGCTCTAATCGATCCATTATCACTATATCAGGCTTATTGGCAACAATAGTCCTGTCAGTGATAATAGATCGATCCCAGTACAATGTGACACGACCGTTTTCGAGAACTGGGTCGGGCACATACTTGTAGTATGGCACCTCCGAAGTCACAAGATTGTATTTAAGGGCAAGTTGCTGATGTACAATCCTGGCCACTTGGTTATGTCTGTGCAAGTACTCACCGTTGGCGAGACGAGAACAACCGGAAATAATGTGTCTGAGTGATTCTCCGGGACGATGACATGCCCGACAGATGTCAACCGTACCGTCCTTCAGAATATACTTCCGGTAGTTGTTCGTCATTACAACTTCGTCCGTAATTGCAAAGATAAAACCTTCGGTTTCTCCAAAAAGATCACCGAACCGTAGCCATGATACAGACGCTTTTAAATCTATATCGGGCCCATTTAAGGCCCGATAAAAGCGTCCGTGTAGCTCTTTACCCATCCATACATCCCTGCGATCAGCAGTACCAAGTACTACAGGTTTGCGCCAGTTCTCTTTAGCCAACGTGAGAGGGGTTAGGCCATTGTCCACTGCGACCACATCACGATGCATATCGGAATCTACACGTAGGAAATATTCTCTAAGGTTGTATATCTCACGGTTATGAAGGGTCTTGGCATTTAAAAAACCACGACCGCCCAATTTCCGCGGGATATACAACCTCATTACCGATGAACGTGGATGGTGCATTCGGAATGTGGTCAGCAGTGTCCGGACCCTCCTATCTAGAGCATCCAGTTCAGTCTGAGTCCATCTGAGTATGCCGAAGGAGTACATTAGGACTGGCATGACCCAACCATTGCAGGCACGAACCTTATTACCGCCCGATAGAAGGCTTTTCAGAACTTTTTTCAGGCGGCCAAAGAAGCGCTCCTGCAATGCCTGCTTCATACCAGATTCGGATTATTATTATTATTATTATGTATCGACCACTTTATAAGCAATATACCACATGCGACTGGAGAGCTTTTGCATTTAGATATATCCGACCACAACACGGCTCAGTTGCTTAGCATCCCAACGGAAAATAAAGAAAAACCTTTAACAGAGTATTATATTCACAAAAGAGTTTATAACGACGAGTATTTGCAAAGATTTCGGGAATATTTGTCTAGTCTCTCGTTCAAGGAAATATATGAAGGGGACAATTTTGAACCTTCATTTCAATTATTTCATGAGACCTTTTCTTTATTTTATAAGTTATGTTTCCCAAAAGTGAGGGTAAAAATATCGAACAAGGTTCGCAAACTTAGGTGGATTACAAAGGGGTTAAGAATAAGTTGCAAAACCAAACGTTCGTTACGCTACAAGTGCTATAGCGATAAATGTAGCAAAATCAAATATAAATACAAAAAATACTCGAAACTGTTACGTAATTGCATCGATCAATCCATCAAAAATCATAATCGCGATGAAATTCTGAATTCAAAAAATGTATGCAGAACTTCCTGGCAATTAATAAAGCAGGAATCGGAATCCAGAAAGCAAATGGAGACTATCACTAGTATTTATGAAAATGAAATGTTACTTAGGGAACCGCTCGCTATAGCAAGAGCATTTAATGAATATTTTGTAAATTCGGCGTATACCGATAACATTCCATCACAAAATACATTTAAAGGGTGCACTTGTGGTAGTATTTTCCTGAGCCCATTCATTTGTGACGAAATCTATTCGATTATTTTGTCTCTAAGCAATAGTAATGCTGAGGGATATGATGAAATTTCAACAAAAGTTATTAAAGCGTGTGCGATAGAAATAACTCCTGTTCTGACCCATCTCGTTAACTTTTCATTTAGGGATGGGTATTTCCCCAATGAGCTCAAAATTTCCATAGTGAAGCCTCTATATAAAAAGGGAGAAAGAACTTCTTTAGAGAATTATAGGCCAATATCTTTAATACCTGTTCTGTCAAAGGTCTTTGAAGTGGCAATGCATAAGCGTTTGACTGGTTTCATTCAAAAACATAGCATTTTACGCAATGAACAGTACGGCTTCCAAAACGATAAATCTACGACTTTAACATGTTTTGATTTGGTGACCAAAGTCATAGAGAATATTGACAACAACAAAATAGTAAGTGTAATTTTTTTTGACATGTCCAAAGCCTTTGATCGGGTTTCTCATAAAGTGTTGCTAGAGAAACTTGACAGGTATGGTATAAGAGGGCCGGCACTAAATTGGATTAGGACATACTTAAAAGACAGAAAGCAATGTGTCGAGATTCAAAATATGAATGACAGTAAGGAGCTTACAGCATACAAATCCGATGTTATCGGCAATAATCTAGGCGTTCCTCAGGGCAGCGTCCTGGGCCCTTTATTATTCTTGTTATATATTAATGACCTTCCTGACATTACTTCAAATCCTTGTATAATGTATGCTGATGACATTTCTTTAATTATGACTTGCGATAAACATGCGGACATTGAAAATTTCTCAATTGACATAAATAACACAATAAATGATATAATTAAATGGCTCAATGATAATAATTTACAGGTGAACCTGAATAAAACCAATTTAATTCAATTTAACACAGGTCCGATGTTACTGAAAAATCTAACAGTAAATTATAAAGAATTTAAGATAAATGAAGTAACAGAAACTTCATTTCTAGGTATAACTCTAGATGGACATCTAAATTGGAAATACCACGTAAACAAAGTGTGTAGCAAAATAAATAGATTTGTATATGTCCTTTATACACTGCGTAAGACTTCTAATCAAAAAACAGTGTTAGCAGCGTACCACGGATACGTATCTTCCGTCTTAAACTACGGGCTTATCTTGTGGGGGAATTCAACAGAAGTTCAAAGGGCTTTTATAGCTCAAAAAAAGTGTGTAAGAGCCATTGCTGGTATACCACCTTGGCAATCTTGTAAACCTTTCTTTAAAGAGCACCGTATACTTACCTTGGTCTGTATGTACATTTTAGAAGCTGCTAAATTTGTAAAACTTCGCCCACACCTGTTCAAAAAGGCAAAAGATCTTTATCCCAGAAACACTAGACGTCCAGACAGAATCGTTTTGACAAAGATACCTAGAACCACAATGTTTCTCAAAAATTGTACAGCAATGTGTGGCCGTATTTATAACGCAGTGCCAGATGAATTAAAACATTTACCCACAAATAGGTTTTGTAGAAAATTTAAATTATGGCTCTTAGAAAAATCATTTTATTCTTTAGACGACTACTTTAAAAATTAAATTTATTTATTTAATGACATTCAAATTTGTAATACCTATTGTGGACATTATTAATGTAGTTATTTTGGACATTGTGAATTATCTTGGACATTATGACTATTTTATTATTATTGCTATATTGACATCCTATTATGACTATGATTATTCTATGATATTTTGTATTGTAATCTAATTTTTATAATAATTGTATTTCAATTTTGTTTTGAATGGAAGAAATTAAATAGAGCCTAAGCTAATATTTGCATGCCACTGAATGGTAGATGTGCGGAACTGAATTATCTGTATGCAACATCATGTATGACCACATTTCTGCAAATAAATGAATTTGAATTTGAATTTGAATGAGCTCCAGTGGACCTCAATTGGTTTAGTAGTTCTCCTGTAAATCGCAATAAAGTCGCGTTTTCGGGCGAAATTTGAAATCTTTACAATCATCATTTACTTTTGTCGCTGACTGTCATATCAGTATTAAAATGTTTGTTTCATAAACAATGATAAAATTCATAAAGTATTGTATACTATATTCCGCTACTATATTTCCGCACGATAAAAAAAAAAAGGGGTCCCCATACTACTACTATAAAAACTTTACTTGCTGCTACGGAATCCTTCATGGGCGAGTTCGACTCGCACTTGGCCGGTTTTTTTTATTAATATGAAGAGCTGAAACTTCGACAGGTTGTAGCTTTTGTGGTCTTAGAGGTTATCCACAACTTAATATATTGTCGTTATCATAGATCAATCACAAGTACCTTTTTTTTCGTGCGGAAATCCCTTCGGATACCCCCCCGCGTGCCAGCGGGGGCGGTTATGTCGGGCTTGAACCGGCTAAAACCGCACGCCGTCTCGGGTCTACAGACGCCGGGGTGTAAGGTTGCCCATAGAGCATATCCCTCGCACCCCGACTGACCCTGGGCCATCTCCGGTTTCGAGATGGCCCCCTCGGGTTTGGGAACCACGGTGTCCCCGTCTTGCCCCGGTTTGGGGGAGGGGCGCTAGTCGCCCCACCGTCCCGGCCTGCTTCTGCTGGGGTGACAGGCGGCCTCACCCGCCACCCCCAGGCCTGCGCTCATGGAGGACGGAGGTCGTTAAGCGACCTCCGGCGTCTGCGTCGCCTGCGACGCGCGGCGAGCAAGTTGCGGGCTCGGCGGGCCGGGAGAGTTCTAAATCTCTCCCGAGCGCGCTCCGCCATCTCCTTCCTAAAATTTATTGTGTTTTTCTATTTTTGTGTGAAAATCTTAATGCGGTTCACAGAATACTACATAATATCTACTTACCAAGTTTCAACAGCATAGTTCTTATAGCCGTACCTGTCGTGAATAACTTAACAAATCGAAAATACAAATTTTTCAGGGCATCCATTTTTAAGTTTAAGTTTTATCTGTAAATTCAGATTTTATGTTTTTGAATATTTTTTTATCTGAATGCAATTCATTTGCTTGGGATTTTCAGATATCATAAGATTATTTTATGAATTTACTGTATTTACAGTAAAAAAATGACATATCAAGTTGTTCACCAATGAGTTATCAAGTTGTTCACCTAAGTACCTTTAAGGGAAGGGAAGTACGTGTGTAGAAAAATCAAAAGTAATAAGTATAGTCTCTGCCTACCTCTTATGAGATTGAAATCGTGATATTATGTATGTAAGTATGTGTATAGGTATGTATAGGTATTGACGATGAGGTGGAGTGGTTCCGGGAGGCCATGACCCGTGTCTGCGACGCAGCGATGCCTAGGGCTACGCCCTATAATCCGAGGGGTCAGATCTACTGGTGGTCGTCGGAGATCGCGAGGCTCAAACGGGCCTGCGTGATCACGCGCCGCCGGTGGGCCCGATTCTGTAGGAGGCGTCGCCGCCCCGCAGATGCGGAGGCCCGAGAGGCGGAGTTGTTTGAGGGATACAGGGAGGCCGCCTAGGGGGCGACCCTACCGGACGGTGAGGGGCAAGCTGCGCCCCAAGGCCCCGCCGCTAATCCGGTGTCTCCAGCCGGAGCTGCTCGGAGGAGTTGTTGGCTCCCTGTTCCCAGCGCGGGCGGTGGAACATATTCCACCGCAGATGACTCCGCCTCAGTCGCCCATGGCGCCTGATGTTGATGACGACGACGTGCCCCAGGTCACTTGGGTAGAACTAGAGCTGGCGGTGAAAAGGCTAAGAGCCAAACACACCGCTCCAGGACCCGACGGCATTCCAGGCCGAGCGTGGGTCCTAGCTCTAGTCGACGACGCTCTCGAGCCCCGACTGAGAGGGCTTCTCAGCGCATGTTTGGAGCGCGGCCAGTTTCCGTAATTGTGGAAGACGAGGAAACTGGTCCTCATCCGAAAGGTGGGGCCCAGCGGACTCGCCGTCCGCCTACCGGCCCATAGTGTTGCTCGACGAGGTGTGCAAACTCTTTGAAAGAGTAATTGCGAAGCGCCTCGTCGAGCACCTCACAAGAGTGGCGCCGGACCTGGCGGATGGCCAATGTGGCTTCCGTCTGAGGCGCTCCACCGTGGATGCCATCATGCGCGTGAGGGCTCTGGCGGAGGATGCGGTAGCCCGGGGTGAGGTGATGTTGGCGGTGTCCCTGGATATCGCTAACGCGTTCAACACCTTGCCCTGGAGTTGCATTAGGGAGGCGCTCATGTATCACAAAGTGCCTCTCTACCTTCGCCGCATAATCGGGGCGTATTTGACGGAGATAGCCAGTCTAGTCATCTAGATCTCTAGATGACTCTAAATCTAGATAGATAGATAGTCATCTACCCAACCGTGACCGGTCTCGGTCGGCGTGAGATGTCGTGCGGTGTTCCACAGGGATCGGTCCTGGGGCCGCTCCTGTGGAACACGGGGCAAGACAGGGACACCGTGGTTCCCAAACACGAGGGGGCCATCTCGAAACCGGAGATTGCCCAGGATCAGTCGGGGTGCTAGGGATATGCTCTATGGGCAACCTTACACCCCGGCGTCTTAAGACACGAGACGGCGTGAGGTTTTAGTCGGTTCAAGCCCGATATAACCGCCCCCGCCGGCCCGCGGGGGTAGTTTCTGTACGAAAAAAATAAAAAAAAGGTATGTATAGGTAATAAAGAAACAAACAATTGCAAAATAATAATTTTTATTCCGAAAAAAAAGTTAAAATATTATAGAATTAGTTGAATTCTTCTTTATTTGAATTCGCTATTTAGGGATAAACCACCAAAACTGCAGTTATCTCTATTTAACATATCGCTTTGTCTCATCACATGCGCAACGGATAAAATATGTAATAGATGATAGATTTATTTGTCACAAAATACAACGCAATTTCGATGCGGTAATAACTGAACAGCTTGATTTATGCTATTAAAAACGTTAAGTAGGTTGTTTGAATAAATGAACATCTCGTGTTGTTCGTTAACTTTTCTTAATAGTTGGCAGTATTATAATGACATGTTGAGTTGTGTAAATAATTACAATTTGTATGTTTTAATATCTCAAGACGTTACATTGTACCATTTAGTAAGAGAGTTATTCAAAAATTCACATGTTTGCTATGTGCGGTAAAACAGACCTATCGACTTAGTCATTTATTCACCCTATGAAAGAAGCAAACCTAATGCCTATTATGCATTAAAAAAATATATGTAAGTCGATTTATCAACCTATTCACGCCTGGTACGGATAGTATCGGAAAAACGTGACTGTAACATACGGACGGACAGACAGACAGACATGACGAATCTATAAGGGTTCCGTGTTTTGCAACGGAACCCTAAAACGGAGGTTATAGACTTTCCAAATAAGTATCACCAGAAAAACACGGTATTTCGCAATTTACAGGAGAACTACTAAAACGCTTGAGATTCATTAGAGCTAAATTGATTTGTTTCTTAATGATACACATTTGTATATATATCCACATTTTTTGTACTTCCTCAAGTTTTCATTATAACTGCGAAAAATCGTTTTTGGGACTTTCTGAGCACTTTTTTCACCCCCGTGACCATGGAATTTCCTCTAAAATTGACCACTTATTTAATATGCCAAAACCTAAATACCAATATACCAATCCATCTACCAATAACAAATCAGAACCATTCAGGGACCTACTCAAACACACACACATGAATTTCATCAGTTTTAAAATTGAATTTCATACTTTTGCCTTCGAAGTAAAAAATATATGTGCCTTGTTTATACACTTTCAACCCATAGTTTATCCATTTAGGAGACTCATTTTTAAAAGCGCCGATACACTTGTTCGTTTATTTCTAACCAGAATCAGATATATGAAATTTAGTGCTTCTTTCTGAAAATGACGTACTTTCCACACAAACTTTTTACCATTATTTCACCCCCTTAAGAATGAAATTTTGAAAAAACGCTGATATACGTAATATATTTATTTTTTAGCCAGAATTTTAGCCAGAAATTTCATATATCGACTTCGATATATGAAATTTCGTGCTTCTAATTTTGAAAATAACAGACTTCCATACAACCCTATAATCTTTATTTTACACCCTTCGGGGTGAAATTCCTGAAAATTCTACCGTAGTCGATGATAACAACATAAAAGGCATCAACTGCCAAAATATGACGTTTGTAACCCTAGCGGTTTAGCCTCTGCGTTAGTGGATAGATCAGTCAATCGGTGAGAACAAATAATTTTATTAGTGTGTAGAAAATATTTTAGCCATGAGACTGTGCAGCAAAAGTGGGTATTATTTGATAATCCCTCAAATTATAACCATCGGCAATCTAATTCTTTATAGCACCGCCAGTAATATTGTAACATTTTTTATTTTAGCGACATCTGTTGATCCGTCGTGGAACCCTAACCATACTAGACTTAGGGACTTAACTACCGTGCTATCGATGGAGACTCTTAGTTTTCGCTAGTGAACGCGAGATGGTGCCAGTTGTTAGCCATCTGGCGTTCGATGTAAGTTCTATTAGCCCATACTCTATTATTCTAGAAAGTAAGCCAGTTTGTTTACCATTTGTGGGAATATTAGTAGGGTTTCCAGAAGTTTCATATGAAGTTCCGGTGCTGACGGTTTTCTCGATCATTCTAGTGATATGTAGGAGTGTATATATATTCAAAGCACGGATGTGAAGTGTTTTGTGTTGTAAAGTTCGTCTCGGGAAGATATATAGGCATCGGGCGTTTGAGATTGGTCTATCTATTTTGCTGCGTTAAATTACTGTGAAATTAATTCTTGACTCCAACAGTCATAATCGATTATTGAGAACCGTCGTCGCCCCGATTGTGGGCATTGCGTGCACCTTGACGTCTGCAAAAAGCCGAAAGTTGGAAGGGCTGGAGAAGTGATCCTGTTCAAGGACAGGTCGGATTCTGATGCATTACAATCCTCGGGCATCCTAAGGTTCGCAGACCGCACCCAAGGCCTAACCGGCTCACCTCGAGGACGGACCACCTTTGTCCACAAGGTCATGTGTATTGATTTTTGATTACTTTTACTGTGTACATAACCTTACTTTGTAAATTTTGTCATAAAAATTCAGCCCAACATCTTGCTGCTCCGAAAGGGAGCTTAGGAGTAAAGTAATTTGTGTATAACCTTCTCCTAACAAAATTTAGCACTAAACTTTAGGCCAGCATCTTAGCTGATCTGAAACGGAGCTCAAGATTTTGATTATATTGTCAGATTTCTCAAGAAAAGATCCTAACCAAGGATTTGTAAATTTATCTACTGTATTGTGAGATTAGAACAGCACTGGAGTCCTGCTCTGCTTGTATATGAATGTAATTTCTTGGTATATATATGTCATATTGTATGAAACCTCTTTCTTGTTTCATTAAAGGTGTCCCCTTGAAATGCACTAATTTAAATAATTATTTATAATTTGATGTATTTATTATTTTGACAAAGGCGCCCTGGGATTAGTGAGTACTTGCTTCCATATCGACTGGGTCAGCCGGTGAAGTAACCAAGGGAGGTTTTCCGATTACAAATATATGTCCGATCCCTCGAGGCAAAGTTGAGGAGGTGTTGCAGGAGAGTAGTTCACGTGTGCTGATGGCAACATGGCTATTCATATAGCCGAAGGTCTCAGATGCACAAATCACAGAATATTTTGTGGTCTGCAATTTTGGATAACGAAGAAACCTTGGGCTCTCGTTTCAAATCAAAAAATCAAATCAAAATGTTTTATTTTCCAACTCATACATTGTTATAACATCCATATATTGAGACGAACCCAACAGCTCTCGGATTATTTTAAACATCACTGTACATTGCTTTATATTTTTGTTTCCACGTTCAATGACGAGGGGTAAATTACAAACCAACCGTAATTAGTGGATTTTTGGGGTTCCGTAGCCAAATGGCAAAAAAACGGTTCGTAATGTCTCGAAAAAAAGTGGCTGTGACGTACGGGCGGACAGACAGACGTCCGTTTGTATGTCACAGCCACTTTTTTCCGAAACTATAAGAACTAGGTATGCTGTTGAAGGGGTGTGTGTTGGGTAACCTCCTCGAGTGTCGCTCCGATTCCGATCCCGCTGCAGTCCGGGGGGAACGGAATCGGAGCGGCCGGTACACCCTGGGCGGCGGTCAATGGCTTCCCCTTCACCCCTTCATAGGGTTGGCATTGATCGTCGGCCAATACCCAACGTGGCGGGAAGACATCGCTCTCCGTACTCCTCTGCTTTCAGAGGAGACAGGATGAGCGATGCTGTTAGTGGTGAGATGGCCCAGGGTCAGCCGGGGTGCGAGGGATATGCTCTATGGGTAACCTTACACCCCGGCGTCTGAAGACCCGAGACGGCGTGCGGTTTTAGTCGGTGCAAGCCCGACATAACCACCCCCGCTGGCCGGCGGGGGTATCCGAACGGATTTCCGCACGATAACAAAAAAAAAAAAAAAAAAGGTATGCTGTTGAAACTTGGTAAGTAGATGTATTCTGTGAAACGCATTAAGATTTTCACACAAAAATAAAAAAAAGAACAAAAAAATTGAGGGTTCCCCATACTTAGAACTGAAACTCAAAATTTTTTTTCTTCAAACCCACACGTCGGGGTCTACATCTATGGATCAGTCTTCAAAAATGATATTGAGGTTTCTAATATCATTATTTGCTGAATAGTTTGCGCGAGTATATAGTAATAGTTTTAACTTCACTGAAGTAAACATTATAAACTAATAGTAATAAAACGGGTACTTGTGGATAATGAACAATAAGCGTCAAATTAATTCGACTCGTCAAATCGAGTAGCGGGCCGCAGTACGCCACAAGCTTCGCTCGGTGCACCTCGTGAACAGGGCCATAAAGTAGTATTACCTACGTACCTACTTATGGTAGATAACCCGTGAAATTCCCGTGAAAATCGACCAATGCCAGAGATTACCTAATTCAAACAGACAGATAGACAGACAGAGAGACAAAAATGTCAAAAATTGCTTTTTTGGTAAATGTATATGCATTTATTTAAATCCTGTTATTTTAATGTTAAAAAAAGACACTTCAATTTTGTTTTGTATTGTACATCTGTCACTGCATAGAAAATTGCAGTAATACAATTATATAATTAGTGAGTAGTGATATCAGAGTCAATGGCAGCATAGCGTCCACGTTAAACAAACCGCACGCACTTATCTTACTGAACGAGATACGGTTTAGCTGTATCACATTTTTGTATTGTCGTCTTTTGTTATCTGTAAAAAAGAAAACAGATGTATAGATAGCTTTGTGATGGTTCCCTATTGGAACGCATAAAATTTAATGTCATAATTTAGTATGGCATACTTTCATTCCTCCTAACGATCATAACGCATAACAATCAATTAATTTGCCTATTGCAGTCCACTGCTTGTCATAGGCCTCTGCCCAATGTGCACTATAGCACCCGATCCTCCGCCTTGCGCATACAGTCTATTCCAGCTACCTGTTTCAGGTCTTCAGTTCTTTGTCGGATGACCTCATTACGGATCTTATCCCTCAAAGAAACTCCGAGCATTGCTTGCTCCATAGCACGCCGCGCGACTTCAAGGTCGTGGACTGGTTACTGTCACTATCCACGTTTCGGCACCGTACGCCACTGGCACTGGTCGAAGACTTTCGTTTTCAGGCATTGCTGTAAGGGTGAGGAGAAAACCCGACGTAATTTGCTAAATGCTTCCGAACCCAATTGGATCCTTTTGGTGACTTCTTTCTTGAAGTTATTTCTACCGAGCTGGATAACCTGCTCGAGGTAGACATATTTTTGAATAACTTCGAGTGTCGACCTTCACTGAACAAAACCTTGGTTTTGTCTAAGTTTACACCAAGACCGACACATCGTAAGAATCCATTTAAGCTGTGCAGCATTTCGCCTAGCTGCTCCAACGACTATGACGATGTCTTCGCAGAACCTAAGATGCGAGATTTATTCATCGTTTATGTTTATAACTCGCCTATTCCAATCCTGAGTCGTAACGACGTCCTCCAGTGCGTTGGTGAATAGTTTCATATAAGGGATATAACGTCCCCCTGAAGACAGGAGGACGTTATCTCCGTGAAGCCTACGCCATAAGCCTACAGCGTGGAGTAAGAACTCCACGCTTTATGCTTATAGGGTTTGTCTTCTGGTCTTGTAGCTGAATCTTAGCACTTCGATTCGATTATATTCGATATTCGATCGACTAGGTCTCGATGGAGTCGAAGGCTTTCTCGTATTCCACAAAAACCATACACAGCGGCTGATTGTACCATGGGTCTTTTGTACTATCTGCTGAACAGTAGGTCTACGGTGCTGTAGCCTTTTCAAAACCCAGTTTGCTCCAGTGGCTGTAACGCGTCGAGTTTATCAGCGGGACGATTCGTGACGACTCTCGAGAACAACTTGTAGACATGACTCAGGAGTGAGATGAAGAAGTTTCTCTAGTGCGAACACTTCCGACCCCCTATTTCACTCATACGTTGTTCGCGTATTTCTGCGTGGTTAAAAGTCGGATTGCTTTGAGTCGGCGTTTAAATCCTGATGCTGGTATCAACAGTCATTAATAAGCTAGTAAACAAAAATAGTGACTATAAACCGATCAAACCTTTTGATATTTACGTGTTGCAAACTGTTATGCGCATAAATAATATTATGCTTTATAAGTTCCCAACGTTAAGGGACCCAACGCCCCCACTAGGAGACTGTACCTGGGGATCGTGCGAAGCATGGCCCTGTACGGGGCAACCGTATGGGCGGAGACTCTGGCGGCCCGCAACGTGGCTGTTCTAAACAGCCCGTTAAAAGCGATGGCCGTCAGAGTCATCAGGGGGTATCGCACGATCTCCGTCGAGGTGGCATGTCTCCTAGCCGGGACCCCTCCATGGGACCTGGAAGCGGGAGCCCTTGCGGCATTGTACCAATGGCGCAAGGAGGTGCTGGAGCGGGGCCATAGACCGGAGCGTCGAGAAATCAGGGCTCAGCGGTCCCAGCTACGCCGGGAACTCATGGAGACATGGAGGGTGCGACTTGAGCAACCAAGGTGGGGGGAATCCACCATTTCGGCGGTGAGACCGATCATGAAGGAGTGGGTGGAGAGGCACTACGGTGACCTCTCCTACCGGATGTGCCAGATATTTAACGGACACGGGTGCTTCGATAAGTATCTATGGCGCATCCACCGGGAGACTACGCCGCAGTGCCAGCACTGCGAGGATCCTGGCGAAAACACGGCGCTCTACACGTTGGTGGAGTGCCCTGCGTGGGCGAGTTGAACGCCGGGATCTCGTTGCGGTCCTGGGCGTGGACGTTCTCTAGTTGGAGACCATGGTGAGTGCCGCCGTGGTCTCGGACGGCAGTAAGTGGAACGCCGCCGCCTCTTTCTGCGAGCAGGTAATGCGCGCGAAAGAAATGGCGGAGAGGGAGCGGGAAAGAACCCTGCCCCCCGAGTTCCGCAGTCTGCGGCGAGGACGCCGCAGACTCGTCTACGCCCGGGACTACCGACCTCCATGATCGGGGCCTGAGGACGGCAGTTGGCCGACTCACCGTCCTAACAGAAGCAGGCCGTGGCGGAGGCGTGTTGTGTGTGTCCTACACACGCCTGCCAACTCACCGACGCGGGATAAAACCCGACCCCACCAGGCGAGGCCGCGGTAGCGGCCAAGGTCCGCCGGTAACCCTGGGGTTATCCTTTCGAGGGCTTACCCAGGGTGCCCGGCAACGGACACTTGGGGAGGACACCGTGCGGTTTTAGTCAAGACACGACATAACCACCCCCGCTGGCCAGCGGGGGGGTATCCGAAGGGATTTCCGCACGTAAAAAAAAAAAAAAGGGTGCCCGGCAATGTACACTTGGGGAGGACAAGGTGTGGTTTTAGTCGGTCCGATTCCGACACGCCCACCCCATCACACCATCGTCGGTACCGATGGGGTGAAGTCCGTGGGGGTTTCCACACGTATAAAAAAATAATGCTTTATAAGTTTATGCGATTTAAAATTAGACCAAAATATCTTAGTCTAAATGATAGTTATGCTTAAAGAATAAATATTATGCCTTTAAATTTTATGCCAACCCTGTTTTACTAAAGTAAATTAGGACAAATAAAAAATTATATGTTTTTTTTATCTTTGTGATCTTTGTGATCCTTCAGAACTAATTAGTTTATTTCTATCCAAAAACACCCACCTGGACAGTGTACGTCCATCAACCGTAGTATACAGGCAGTTTCTACTTCTTCAATAGCTAAATAAAATTTCTCACAGTGCATACATAATAATATATCTAGAGTAATATTTTTAATCACAAAAATAATTAATGTACCCATAGTCGACATCGTAATAATCTAAAACATTATGAAATAGGTATTCATTTCATTCTGCTCATCTTATACCATTAGCTGCAGTATATTTATTAATACTAACAGAAGCTTACATCAGTGAAATGGTATGTTCCATGTTTAGATATTTCCAACTGAATTTGTACGTGACCTAAACAGCGGGTGAATGTATCGGCACAGTGTAAGAATATCTGTAAAGTAACGGATAAAATTTGTCGATAACATACTTAGGATTGTACATATTTTATCGCTATTGGAAGAGCAAGATCCCGTTCGGGAATATACGAACGTGTAAACCAAATAAACGATGAATATAAAACACTCATAATCCTCCTAGCCTTTTTTCAACTCAGTGCGACAGCGGTCTGCGCGACCCCAATGGCCCAATGACCCAAATGGGCGACCAAGATTTCTGTCTAACTACAACACACAAAGAAAAAATTAACTAGATACTGGTGACATTCCTAACGAACTACAACTACCTCTCACCATTGCTGGTCTAGAAAAGAAAAGCAAAAATATTACATCGCTCACACTGCGTTCTACCGGAATGATTCGGATAAAGAAGTAGGAGTAAAATATATCAATCGCATGTAAAATTGGCAAGTATAGTACTTAGGCTCTCATTAGAGAACTATTGCTTTGTTAATAGACACAACCCATCAATATACAAAGAATATATAGAAAAAAGATTACCGAAGCATGAAATATCTTCTTATACAACGTGTAAGCCTGCATAAACTTTTGATATACATTAAAAACTATCTCATTATCGTTTTCTTGCAGGAAATCAAACACGAGAATATTATTTTTGAAGTTTATCAAATATTTTTGTAGCAATATTATAATCTGAATAGCATAAATGAGATTCAAGTCATAATTTATAAATAAAAAATCTACAGAAATAGCTGCGACTTGCCAATAATCAAACGCGTTGTAGTAAAATAGCATAATCAGTACACTGACACAAATTGTCCCCAAATTATAGACCCAGTTCCAAATAATGAAATTTTTATGATTTTCTACCATGTTAACATTGTCTTGGATTGTCTGGATAGACAGTACTAGCAAAACGTTATTGTAGCCATGAATAACATTGAAAATAAAGACTGCAATAATTCCAAGACAAGTATACGCCGAATAAAAGAACATTACAACAATCCATGATTTACTTCCAAAGGGATTATCTGTTAGTAAGGTTAGTTCACTTCTCACGTTGTAACCATAAATAACAAACAAAACCATCAAGAATAAGGCTGTGATAATATAACATTTCTTTCCATTTGGATAGATGAAATTATCTCGTATTATAAACTTTGACGATAAAAATATATTTTGCAGCAAATAGAAAGGATAAAATATTTTCAGAATGTCTTCTTTCAAGTAGTTATGTAGTAGAATCTCTTCAGGTATACTCGATAACATAGCGGCTGACATTTTGGATATAAGTCCCTTAGATAAACTGACAACTGAATTCAACATATTTCTAAAACTAATTTGACGCGCTTCATCAAGTTGATTCCGATGGATATCATATTTTTGACAATCAAAAATAATAGATTAGACTTAATGAACCATATCTAAATATTAATCAGTCTTCAATGTCTTCAACAAATTATCATCATTATTAAAATTGAATAGCAGCCATAGCTATTCAATTGGAGGTACATTGGAGGTATTTTTAACCGACGAAAAAAGGAGGAGGTTCTCAAGTCGACGCGTAAATTTTTTTTATGTATGACCACGCATAACTTTTTTACAGAGTCAAAATCACACTGAAAATCAAAACAAAATCGGACTGATTTTGATAATTCTTTTTTTATTGGAAAGAGTATACCCCGAAGTTGGTCCCATATAAATTTGAAAATAAAAATCCAACCCTAAGGGTAGGAAAACAGGGGATGATGGATTGTTTACTCACTGAGGGGATGATGGATTGTTTACTCACTGATTGTAAGGTATGACTACGCATAACTTTTTACAGAGTAGTCCGATTTTTTTTTATAATTATTTTTTTAATCTCGTTATTAGATTCTTATAAATATCTTTTTCTCATTCAAGCAGCATTTTTTTAGGCCTACCCATGTTGGTATATAAATCCTGTTTTTTTAAGTATTTATATTATACAACAAATAATGGTTAAAGACGTATTATATGAAAGTTAATAGCTTAAGTAAGGTAGGTAGATATTTTAAAAGTAATCAAAAATTAAGCATGTAGTAATTAGAGGATTATAGCCATAAAAAAATATGAAATAAAAACTTTTTAACAAAAGATTAAACCGCCGAAAAAACTGAAAAGAAAAAAATAATAAACCTTTTTTATTTAAGTTTAATAACTGTCTTCTTAAAGTAATGAAACTATATCTAAGTATATATTTTTGTAAATAGTTGAGTTTTTAATTACCCTTAATAACCAAGTTCTTAAACTAATGTAAGTATAGCTAAGTAATTTTGAGTCGGCGCCAAACAATCAATGTACAAAGATCACTAAATTACCTTAAATTTAACGAAATAACCAAATCTAATTAACAATGCAACATGAAATCTCCAGCGATAAACATTAACATTCCAAAAAATACACTCTCCGCACCACCACTTGCAACGACGTGTGTGCCCGTTAGGGTTGTTGTCTCGCTGACATTAACTTCGTGAACGCTCGGCATTTTCCGGCGAAGGAGCCGCGCCGCCGCGCATTACGCTTTACGTAATTAATCAATTACATAGCTTGTTTGGCACCGACTCAAAATTACTTAGCTTTACTTACATTAGTTTAAGAACTTGGTTATTAAGGTTAATTAAAAACTCAACAATTTTTACTTTTTTCGGCGGTTTAATTTTTTGAACAAAATTTTTTTAAAAACATTCTTAGGTTATGTTAAATGAACAATTCTGAACACAAAAATATTTTTTTAAAGTCTTGTCTGTTTATCTGTATGTTCGCTATGGCCGCAAAAATTGATGAAAGGATTTTGATACGGTTTTTTTACTAGCAAGGTCTTGGATAGATTTAAAATCTACCGGATGTAGTGATTGCAATTAGTTAAGTAGAACCGGACATATAACAAATACAACGATAACTAACTTCCGCGCGGGCGGAGCTGCGGGCATCAGCTAGGACATACATATCCTCACGTTTTTTTGGGATAGGCAGAGACAATAGCCCGCCGTCCGCTTCTATCCTTACAATGTATGTCATACTACACGAGCTTCCTCTACTGTCAGCATGAAAGGTATAATACCTTTCATGCAAGATTATTTATATAACTCAAAAATCTTCTTTTTAACAATGGAAACGATTACAGTGAGTGTTTTTATATTTTACCAATAAGTTAAACATCTATTGTGATCGTGAAGAAGCTCGAAGTATTCTTCCAAATAGGAAGGTGTAAAAAAACCTACAATTATTATGTAGGCAGTCATCAATATGAATATTCTGACAACATCTATATAAGATCCGCATGTAAAAGATAAGTACGGAGTAGTTGGTTTTAATCCCTAAAAGTTATAATTCCTTATAGTAAGTAGTAGTAGTACCTTATAGTAGTACCATTAGGTAGGTACTACCCAGTACATCAAATATCTAACATACATACAGAATTTTAATTTTCCTACTACTGTAACCCCTGTACGCCAAGATCAACAGTAGCGATCCACGAACGCACCGAGTTCACGCACGAAAGTTAAACTGTCTTGGAACCCGTATCGAAATTAATCAGAAGTAAATTGGAGGAGTTACAAATATAATAAATCCACTTCCCTCCTCAGCAAATCGGAGACAATACACACAAATAGGCAAACTACTTATAAAAGAGATGAGCACCACGGATACAATTATTTGATTCCAATAATACGAGTATGTATGGCAGAAAGGCCTAAACGCACGGAAATTTACCCCAGTTTACATGAGATCCGCATTGTATAAAGCTCCATTTGTCATCTGTACACTATTCAACATAACAGTACGTTCATTTTGGCAAATACAACACTCACAAAGTATATGTTGGGCAGTTTGGTCATATTTAGAATAAGGTGTTGAACACTGACAAAGCGGTGGTTCGACTTTTTATTTTTTATTTGCGGAAATCCCTTCGGATAGGCCTTCGCGCCGGCCAGCGGAGGTGGTTATGTCGTGTATCGACTAAAACCGGACGGTGTCCTCCCAAGGTGTCCGTTGCCGGGCCGTCTCAAGCCGTTACTGCTGTAAAAATTTGGTGTAAATGTAAAAACTTGTTTTAGCACATAAACAATTGCAAAAGATATAAACTGTGCAGAACAACTAGTATATAAGCTTATTTTGTTAGTACATAAGTAATAGTGTATATAATTAAACTGATTTAACAAAAAACTGTAGGAATAATCGTGTATAATAGTTATAAGTTTGCGACGAAGAAATCGTCATTGTTTACCGATCTATAAGTGTAGATTGTATCTTATTTCGTGTCACCTTATTTCTACTACCTATTAGAATACATAATACGGTATATAAATCATTGTAAATAGAAAATAAACACATAATTGTAAGATTGACCGATCGACCATTAGGGTATATCCGCGAAAAGTCGTTAAGCCGCGGTGTCACTAACGAGCCGCGAGAGTTCGACCGGCCAATTAGAAAATTCGAATTAATTGGATTAAGAGTATAAAAAACCGCTGTAAATTGACTCGACACCTCAGTCGGCAACTAGAAAGTCAAGCGAGAAGTGCTCTCTCCTCTTCACAAGGAATAAATGAAGATACATGAAAAAATCTCTCTTTAATTCTGGAAAATTCAAGTACTCTTCGAGGCTGCCCATAATAAGTGTTCCGCTTAAGTACAGCACCGCCCCGACATCCACAATCCAGCAAACCCCCCAAAGTACACACCCATTGCGTCGAAGTCGTGTTTCTGAGCAGATAAAGTCTCATCGACGGAATTGGCTTTGGGTTGTGTACATTTTTGGTCCTATCGGAGCCGGATTTGGAGTCAACATTGAAGAAAACCTTAAGTGGAACACGAGGGTGGTCTCGAAGAGTGCGTGCCTGAATTTTCCACTGTGAAGAATTGAAAAATTGAAGATGCCGACTACGAGGTCAGAAGAAAGAAGCCGTAAAGCCGCCTCCGTTCAGGGTCCATCAGACACCGAGGGGACCGCCGAATCCGGGACAACCACGGAAACGTCTACCTCGGAGAACACCACAACGGAGGGAACTACGAGCACCGAGACGGTGACTACCATCGAGCCACCGTCAGCTACAGCACCAGGTCCGAAAGCAACGGCACCTGGAACAGAGAAGATAGGGAAGAATAGCAAGTCACAGCCGCCTCATCCACAACCATCCAAGAAAGGGGTAAAGGGGGGTTCATCTGTGCATTCGAAGAGCAAAGCCGCGAAGATCGCAAAAGCAAAAGAAGAATTACTTCGTCTTAAAATAGAACTGGCAGCAGCGAAGATCGCCGCCCTGGAAGAAGATGAAGACGAAGATCAAGAAATAGAAGAATTGAATCAAGAAGAAGTGTCGGCGGCAGCTGAGGAGAAGGTCGGCGAGTGGTTTAGCCGTCACGAATCACCACCTCCTCCCATGTTGGCCATCGCCGATACACCACATCAGGGGCCAGGTGAACCAACGCCGACAGCAGCGCCACCAGCCCAGCAGCAGAACTTCAGCGAACTGGCTACCGCCATCACTCAAGCGATCAAGGCAGCCCAGCGACCGAAGTTCATCGAGCTACCAATCTTCAGTGGAAGTCACCAGGAATGGCTGCCGTTCAAGGCAGCTTACTCCGAAACAGAAGATGGCTACACCGCCGTGGAAAACCTCAACAGGCTACGAAGAAACCTCAAGGGGAAGGCGAGGGAGGCAGTCGAGAGTCTCCTCATCACCAACTCGCGGCCTGCTGATATCATCAGAACATTAGAATCAAGATTCGGGAGGCCTGAAGCAATAGCAACTACAGAAATGGAAGTGCTTCGAGGACTACCAAGACTGAGCGAATCACCAAGGGACATATGCATCTTCTCAACGAGGGTCACCAACGCCGTGGCAACACTCAAGGCGCTGAACTGCATCCACTACCTATACAACCCAGAAGTCTCAAGATCAATGGTTGAGAAACTTACACCTGTTCTCAAGTATAGGTACTACGACTTCGCAGCAGCTCAGCCGAGGGAAATAGCGGACCTCTTGAAGTTCGAGAAGTTCATGAGAAGAGAAGCAGATCTATGCGGACCCTACGCTCAACCTGAAAACCTAGCAGTCCAGCACACCACTCATCAACAGAAGCGCCCCCAGAGGATCAACACGGTGATGGAAGCCCAGCAGCAGGTCAAGACGTGCACCATCTGCAACGAGCAACACCCCATCTACAAGTGTGAGCAGTTCAAGACGGCTGACGTCAACGCAAGATGGGACTTAGCCAAGGAACACAGGCTGTGTTTCCGATGTCTACAGAAGATGGAGAAGAAACACACCTGCAGAGAACGACGCTGCGGCATCGACGGCTGTAAGCTACTGCACAACACCCTGCTGCACTACAGAAGAAAAAGGGACTCCACAGAAGAAGAAAGCACGAACACGGCCGAGACGATCAACTCGGCGTGGACGGGAAAGAAGACCACTTTCCTGAAGATACTGCCGGTCCAACTGACGGGGCCAGCAGGGATGGTCAACACCTTCGCGCTCATAGACGACGGGTCAACAGTCACACTACTCGACGACACCGTAGCAGAAAAGATCGGCGCGACGGGACCTATCGACCCACTGCGGGTCGAGACCATCAACAGTACGAAGACAGCTGATCAACAATCAAGAAGAGTCTCATTGAAAATACGAGGCATTAAGGATCCAGCTGAAGAAGAAGTTCAAGCCAGAACAGTGAAGAACTTCAAAGTATCATCTCAACGGGTCACCTATAGACAGTTACGAGAGTGCAGTCATCTCGAAGATATCACCAACGACCTCACCTATGAAGAATCAAGACCTAAGATCCTCATCGGTCAAGATAACTGGCACCTGCTGGTGACGTCCGAGACCAGAACGGGCGAACCAGACCAGCCAGTAGCATCCCGAACACCCTTAGGCTGGGTGCTCCACGGCAGCGACTCGAGGACCCTAGGACACCGCATCGAGTACGTCACCCACGCAATTGAAGATTCAGAAGACGATCGACTCGAACAACTGGTGAAAGAACACTTCGAGACTGACAATCTGCTCCTCAACCCTCGGAAGCCGAAGACAGATCCAGATGAGCAAGCATCTCGCATCCTGGAAGAACATACAGTCCGCAACGAAGATGGAAGATACGAGACTGGCCTGCTATGGAAACATGAAGAAACTTCGCTTCCGAACAACTACGAGAACTCGTTGAAGAGACTTCACAACATAGAAAAGAAATTGGATCGTGACCCGAGCTTCAAGGGAAAATACAACGAACAGATGGAAGCCTTAATATCAAAAGGATATGCTGAGTTGGCGCCGCCGAGCAAGAACAAGAATAGAACCTGGTACCTGCCACACTTCGCGGTGATCAACCCTATGAAGCCGGGAAAAATACGAGTCGTGCACGATGCCGCTGCCAAGACGAGAGGAGTATCTCTCAACGATACTCTTCTAAAGGGCCCAGACCTACTCCAGTCGTTACCAGGTGTAGTGATGCGCTTCAGACAACACGCCATAGCAGTGACAGCAGACATCGCAGAAATGTTTCTTCAAGTGAAAATCAAAGAAGAAGATCGAGACGCACTTAGGTACTTGTGGCGTGGCGACCGTCGTGACAACCAACCCCCAGAAGAATACAGGATGACATCACTCATCTTCGGGGCGTCAAGTTCACCATCTACGGCAATATACGTGAAGAACTCTAATGCTGAGAAGTATAGCGCCACGCACCCACAAGCAGTCTCCGCAATAGTGAAGAAACACTACGTTGATGACTACCTGGATAGCTTCGAGACGCTGGAAGACGCCATCAAGATCGCCTCCGACGTCCGAAACATACACCGGGAAGCCAAGTTCGAGTTAAAACAATGGAAATCTAACTCACCTCAACTGCTGGAAGCCCTCGGTGTCACACAAGAAGACACTGACACGGAGCTGTACAAGAACGAACAACAAACTGAACGAGTACTAGGCTTGATCTGGAAGCCGGGCACCGATGAACTCACCTTCAACCTCAATCTCACTCGCATCCCGACGGCACTCTGCGACAAGAAGACACCCACCAAGAGGGAAGCTCTTCGGATCGTCATGTCTCTATTCGATCCGCTAGGCTTCGCCTCACCAGTCACCATCCGGGCCAAGCAGCTGCTTCAAGAAATTTGGAGACACGGCACACAGTGGGATGAAGAGGTCAATGAAGACAAAGCAGTGAAATGGGAGGACTGGATAGAACACCTGAAGAATCTAGCCAACATCTCCATACCTAGAAGATACCTACACTACAGTGACAGCAAGTCCCTCCAGCTTCACATCTTCACGGACGCCAGCGAGTCAGCCTACTCAGCAGTACTGTTTTGGAGAACCGAAGACATGAACGGGGCAGTCAACATATCGCTCATCGTTGCAAAGGCGAAGGTAGCACCGTTGAAGCTCACATCAATACCTCGATTGGAGCTTCAAGCCGCCGTGATGAGCACCAGACTCGCCGAGACCGTCATAGAAGAGCACGAGAGAAAACCTGACTCGAAGACCTTCTGGACGGATAGCAGAACGGTACTCACATGGATCAAGACAGGTTCGCGTTCATACAAGCCCTAGCTCACCGACTAGCTGCAATAGAAGACAGCTCAACAGTGAACGAATGGCGATGGGTCCCCACGAAGATGAACGTGGCAGACGACGCCACCCTAGACGTACCTACGGACTTCAGCCAGAAGCATCGCTGGTACAGAGGCCCTGACTTCCTCTACTCATCAGAAGAATCATGGCCACGAGATACATCGCGACAAGACAAGTCCGAAGATATAGAAGAAAGGGTACACACTATAAGTACCAAGAAGAAAGAAAAATTATCTGAAGCCCTGCCGGTAGTCACCCGATTCTCTAACTGGGACCGACTACGTTACGCTACAGCTCGAGTCTTACAGTTCATTCAATTGTGCAGACGAAAATCGGAACGAGTCAACTACAAACGGACTAAGAAAAACCCTAAGACAGATCCAGACTGGAAGAAGGCACCACAGAAGAATACAGCATCACCTTCCGTACTGAAAAGGACTTCAAGCGCCGATAGGAAGTACATACCTATCACCGCCGAGCTCCTACGGTCAGCCGAAGACCTCCTCATGCGAGCATCACAAGAAGACTCCTTCAGCAGCGAGATTGAAGATCTGCAACGAGGAAGAGTGATCCCGAAAGAAAGTCGCCTTCATCAATTGAGCATCGTATCTGTCAACGGAGTGCTACACTTGAGAAGCCGCATACAAGCCGTTCGAGACGTATCCGACGACATCAAGACGCCTGTGATATTAGACGGAGATCACCCTACGGTCAAGCTGTGGATTCAACACACCCACAAGAAGTTGCATCACTCGGGAGTTGAAGCCACTATCAACGAGTGCAAACAGCAATACTGGGTTGTACGCCTACGCCCGGTAACACGCTCACTACTACGACAGTGTCTACATTGCCGCATCAAGACTCAAGCACCACCGTACCCGAGGACCGGTGATCTACCTGAGTGTCGCCTGGCTCATCACAAGCGACCCTTCACACACACAGGGGTTGACTACTTCGGCCCACTCACAGTGACAGTCGGACGTACCAATCAGAAGAGGTACGTCGCGATATTCACGTGTCTCACAACACGTGCCATACATCTCGAGATAGCAAACTCGTTAAGCACCGACTCCGCTATCTCCGCTCTCCGACGCATGATGGCAAGAAGAGGATGTCCTGAAGAAATCTGGTCTGACAATGGGACCAACCTGAAGGGAGCCGACCGCGAGCTGCGACGAGCCATCGACGAAGCAACTTCGCAAGAAGCAGCCAAGAAGAAGACATCGTGGCGCTTCATTCCACCCGGCGCTCCTTTCATGGGAGAGGATGGTGCGCTCAGTAAAGACAGCACTCACCGCCACACTGCATGAGCGACGGCCCTCCGAGGAAGTTCTATCTACTCTGCTTGCCGAAGTAGAGTACACCGTCAACAGTCGCCCACTGACGCATGTGTCAGTGAACCCGGAGGACCCTGAAGCCCTAACTCCCAACCACTTTCTGCTGGGAGGACCCGGTGGAGTACAGCAGCCGGGCGTCTTCATTGAAAAGGACGCCGCATCGAGATCCAGCTGGAGAGCGGCACAGCGCCTGGCCGACCTCTTCTGGACCAGGTGGCTCCGCGAGTACCTGCCGGAGCTCCAACACCGACGCATGCCGCACGGACGAGGACCCCCAGTATGCCTACATGACTTGGTCTTACTGGTGGACCCCAACGCACCCCGCAACCTCTGGATCCGAGGACTAGTCATCGCAACGTACCCCGGGCCTGACAACGTGACACGCACCGTGGACATCCAGACCAAGGGAGGAGTGCTGCGCCGGCCGGTGAGGAAGCTGATCGTCCTGCTGACCGAAGACACGAGTTCTGCACGCGAAGAAGTGTGACTGCGTCTCACGGGGGGAGAATGTGCAGAACAACTAGTATATAAGCTTATTTTGTTAGTACATAAGTAATAGTGTATATAATTAAACTGATTTAACAAAAAACTGTAGGAATAATCGTGTATAATAGTTATAAGTTTGCGACGAAGAAATCGTCATTGTTTACCGATCTATAAGTGTAAATTGTATCTTATTTCGTGTCACCTTATTTCTACTACCTATTAGAATACATAATACGGTATATAAATCATTGTAAATAGAAAATAAACACATAATTGTAAGATTGACCGATCGACCATTAGGGTATATCCGCGAGGGCACGCCGCAATAGCGGCGGTAAGGCCCATCATGGAGGATTGGCTGGAGAGGCGACACGGAAGCCTCTCCTACCGACTGACGCAGGTGATCTCAGGGAAGGGGTGCTTCGGGGACCACCTGCATCGGATCAGGAAGGAGCCAACGCCTGAGTGTCATCACTGCGACGCGAGCGAGGACTCAGGGCTGCACACGCTGGCGGACTGCCCGGCGTGGGAGGCGCCGAGGCGTGACCTCGTGGCAGCCATCGGGGTGGGAGTCCTCTCGCTCGGCAGCATGATTGCGGCAATGGTGCGGAGCGCGAGCGCGTGGGCCGCCGCCGCCTCCTTCTGCGAGCATGTTATGCTCGCGAAGGAGGTGGCGGAGCGCGCCCGGGAGAGACTTAGAACTCTCCCGGTCCGCCGAGCCCGCAACTTGCTCGCCGCGCGTCGCAGGCAACTCAGGCGCCGGAGGTCGCTTAACGACCTCCGTCCTCCATGAGCGCAGGCCTGGGGGTGGCGGGTGAGGCCACCTGTCACCCCAGCAGAAGCAGGCCGGGACGGTGGGGCGACTAGCGCCCCTCCCCCAAACCGGGGCAAGACGGGGACACCGTGGTTCCCAAACCCGAGGGGGCCATCTCGAAACCGGAGATGGCCCAGGGTCAGTCGGGGTGCGAGGGATATGCTCTATGGGCAACCTTACACCCCGGCGTCTGTAGACCCGAGACGGCGTGCGGTTTTAGTCGGTTCAAGCCCGACATAACCGCCCCCGCTGGCACGCGGGGGGGTATCCGAAGGGATTTCCGCACGATAAAAAAAAAAAAAAAAAAAGGGTATATCCGCGAAAAGTCGTTAAGCCGCGGTGTCACTAACGAGCCGCGAGAGTTCGACCGGCCAATTAGAAAATTCGAATTAATTGGATTAAGAGTATAAAAAACCGCTGTAAATTGACTCGACACCTCAGTCGGCAACTAGAAAGTCAAGCGAGAAGTGCTCTCTCTTCACAAGGAATAAATGAAGATACATGAAAAAATTTCTCTTTAATTCTGGAAAATTCAAGTACTCTTCGAGGCTGCCCATAATAAGTGTTCCGCTTAAGTACAGCACCGCCCCGACATCCACAATCCAGCAAACCCCCCAAAGTACACACCCATTGCGTCGAAGTCGTGTTTCTGAGCAGATAAAGTCTCATCGACGGAATTGGCTTTGGGTTGTGTACATAAACAATTAAGAAAAGAAAGGCATTTTGTTTTTCGGCAATATTTCATAAACTATTCATATTAAGACATTTCAAAAAAAGATTCTCAAAGAGGAGGAAATTCGCAATAAAAAAAATCGCATCTCCATTATTTATATTATACTTAATTTTAATTTAACGCTGAAAATGGGTCTCCGCGCCACATGCTTAGGTTGCACGCGCTGCGTCAAAAGCGGTTACGATACAGGCTTATGAACTCGCACAAAACGTGCGAATCGACTCCTTTAAATTAGATTATTTTTTCTGTAGGCGATTCGCACTAAGTTAAAAAAAATTAAAGTACAGTCGTACTCAGCCATCACTGAAATAAAACTAAAAATAATCGGAGTTTAAATAACAGAGTAAATATACTTGAAAGTAAGAAAAATGTGCATTTAATAAGTAATAATTATCACATAAAACGTGGCATATCTACATGCTTATTAATACAAAACAGTAAGAGCCTACTTAGGGAAAAATGAAATAGAAAGCTCTATATAACCGAGTTCGGTTCCGCCGAGGAAGGTTCTCCGCACTCGACTTCGTCCCGACGTGTACCACTGAAGATGTCGACCGCAGTGAAACGTCTGGAATACAAGTTTCCGATGGACCACGGCCAAACAGCCCGGAAGCAGTATATTCTTCAAAGCTCTATATGCTTTTACGCTTACTCGCGTTGGTCATGGGTCTACATTTGGTTTAGTTTTGTGTTGTAAGATTAACTGTAGACACTATGCGTGCCTAGTCGATAATTTAAGATTATATTGTGATGTTACACAGTGTTGTGTGCTAGCAAAAAACCAAGGTAATGTGCAGACGTTAAGCATGTAGGTAATGCTATTAGTATTATTAACTGTTATATAAATATTAATCCCTTTATTCTGGCTGACTGAGAATTACGAAAAGTCTTTCTTAGTGTATTCCTTTGTTTTTGTAAAAATACATTTCATAATGATCTATTCTAGTTAAAATAGTACCTATTGTAACACAGCTTTTATACTAAAGTTTGTATTTAATACTACATATTAATAACTATAGTCGTTAAAGAACAAGTGACGCCAGCTAGTGGAAGCGTCATCAAAATATCGATTACAAAAAATGAGACAACATAAGTAGTGCAGGTTAATGAGGGGATAAACCGTAAATTATTTGCTTTTATATTCATATAGATATACAGGTTGCTCAACTTCTATTTACTATCTATCTGCTTAGGTAAAAAGTAAATTATCTTACTTCTTATTTATATAAATTTATCAGGAATGTTTAATACAATGAAAGTAATTCTGGTAAATGCTGCTTCATTTAATTAGTATGTCATTGGATAATTATTATAATTTTCAGACAATATTGAAGCTTGTTAAAATACTTAAGTATGGCAGCAGAACCATAATTGAGTATAGGTGTAACGGCTGACATCAGTTTTATTAAGTCAGAAAGAGGTCAATAACTTCTATTAAGGCATGGATATAGATATAATAAGCAGCGCAAGAACAAAAATAGTGTTACAGTCTGGAGATGCGTCAATAGACAAAGTTGTAAAGCACTTTTACATACAAATAATGACCTCCTGTTAACAAAAGAAGAACCTCATTCATGCCAACCAAGCGTCATAGAAAATGAAACAAAGTGTCATATAGACAAATGCATTGAACGGGCGGAGAAAGAGCTCACAACTATACCTAACATTTATGGTGAAATGGTTTCGGACTTGCGTAATGCTGGATATGATCTCATACAAAAAATTCCTGATTTTCAAAATATTAAGAAAAGACTCTATCTACTTAGAAACAAATCATTACAGGTTAAAAAATGAGATTCAAAAAAGTTCAAGATTTTATTATTCCTCAACGCTGCGAAGATTTGATTTTTGGTGATTATAGATATAAGAAAACAAGAATTATACTTTTTGCAAACCAAATGCAATAAAATATATAGAAACAGCAGAAAGCATTTTCTGCGATGGCACATTCAAAAGCTGCGTACCACAATTTTTGCAAGTTACATATAGATTTGGGGAGTACCTTTAAACATACAAACATTTTACCAGCCATATACGCTTTACAGCCGAACAAAAAAGAAACATACGATTTTTTTTTAACCTAATAAAAAGTCAAATTCCTCAATTTTCTCAACGTCTATTCCACAGATTTTAAAACAAGTGCGATGACTGCTACTGAAAAAACATTTCCTGGCGCTCGTATTCAAGGTTGTTTATTTCATTTTCAAAACTCTTTATGGAGAAGTGCAAAGAAATTAGGAATGGATAAATCCTTAAATGATAAAATGCACGTTAAACTTTGCATGGCTCTAGCATATTTACCTCAAGAATATATATCAGATGGCTGGTTATATGTTGAATCAGAAAATGAGCCTGAAAAGAAAATTACTCAATTTAATAATTATTTTGTTAATACTTGGTTGAATGAAAATGCTTATTTATCAAACAAATGGACATTTTTTTATTTATGTCACAATACAAATAACGCCATCGAAGCTTGGAACTCGCTTTTCAATAGATTGATAAAACCTGAACCAAACATTGCATTGTTTTTAGATACTTCACGTAAAGATTCGAATTATTATTTAACCCTTTATAATAAAAATCTGTATATTTCAATTAAAAGTCCCGAGAGTATTCTCTCGGGACTTTTAATTGAAATATACAGATTTTTAGTAGTCTTATTAGACTACAAAAAAAAATCGAAGATATCATAAGGAAATTGAATCGTGGTGAAATTAATAATAAGCTTTGTATCGAAAAATTACGAAATTAGTTTGCTGTTAATATTGTATACTTTTATCTTTAATTTTTTTATTGTTATAAAGTAACGACTGTGATTTTGATTGTGATTAAAACCAAATGTCTACTTTTATAATAAGTTTATATTTTAACCTGTTATATACGCATTAGAAGTAAGCATTATATTATTGTTATAACTTGATTTGCTATTGTTGATTTGTTCGTCATACATAAAGAGCTTAGCTAACAAATTTCTTATAAGGTAAAATCTGTGATTCAAATTATGATTATAGCCATTGTTCTAGTTTTATGATAAGTAAATATTTAATTGTGATATGAGAACTGTGTTTAAGTACACTTCTGTGATTTATACATATATTTTTTACCCATTTAAACACGTTCCTGGTGTACCAAATATTCTTTAATAATAATTAAAAGAAAAAGTCGTATATTTTATATATTTCTTATAAGAAATGTAAATCTCACTATTATTGATACTTCTTAATTTTTTTAACCTGCGGTTAGTGACGCTTATCTATTACAATTTGATCGATATTTGCTAATTTTTCAACCTGTTAGAGCATGTTTGGTACTTAGTTTAGTAAAGATATTTTTGATTAGTTAGTGTGTTTATTTTGTATTTAACATATTTGACCTTTACTACTTCTGGACTCAAGTATACTTTATTTTAACTCCATTTCACAAAACAACATTTATTTATTATCTGTGCCAATAACCTACTACATATTTTTGGAAGTGACGATTCGTATGCCAATAAATTAATTTATGCGAATCGCCTACAGTAAAAATAATATTATTGAAAGGAGTCGATTCGCACGTTTTGTGCGAGTTCAATTCGTGCGAATCGTCTAATAATTATACATGTATACATTGTTTAATTTTTTAAAGGTATTGATTTTTTTGAATTTAATTAAATTATGGTATGTATGTTAAATGAAAAAAAAAGTTTAAATAATTGTCTTTTCGTGTAATTTTTTACATATTATTAGTCTATGAAATAGTGGCGACAAACGAAATTTAATAATAATATTTCTCTTCTTCAAATGTTTATAACTTTTGCAATTGTTTACGTGCTAATACAAGTTTTTGGCACATTTGTCTAGGCGTCATTCCGAATCCAATGAGGTTAGGGATTTCCGCACGAAAAAAAAAGGTATCACACATAATTTAAAGAGCGGTACTTATCTCTATTTTAGACCATTTTAACTTGCCGACTATACTAGCTCCATAATATATGTATTATGGAGCCAGCCCAGGTAAGTTGCTCCATAGATAGTCTTTAGCGTATTAAAAGAAAGACCCCGTGTCGCACTTGATATCCTAGACAAGGCGTAAAAGCTTTTCTTGAATTATTCGCCCACTGTTTTGATATCACTTCACTACATATTATAAAACAAAGTCCTCCACCGCGTCTGTCTGTCTGTTCGCGATAACCTCAAAAGCTACTGCACCGATTTTCATACTGTTATCACAAATGGATAGAGTGGTTCTCGCACGTTTTGTGCGAGTTCAATTCGTGCGAATCGTCTAATAATTATACATGTATACATTGTTTAATTTTTTAAAGGTATTGATTTTTTTGAATTTAATTAAATTATGGTATGTATGTTAAATGAAAAAAAAAGTTTAAATAATTGTCTTTTCGTGTAATTTTTTACATATTATTAGTCTATGAAATAGTGGCGACAAACGAAATTTAATAATAATATTTCTCTTCTTCAAATGTTTATAACTTTTGCAATTGTTTACGTGCTAATACAAGTTTTTGGCACATTTGTCTAGGCGTCATTCCGAATCCAATGAGGTTAGGGATTTCCGCACGAAAAAAAAAGGTATCACACATAATTTAAAGAGCGGTACTTATCTCTATTTTAGACCATTTTAACTTGCCGACTATACTAGCTCCATAATATATGTATTATGGAGCCAGCCCAGGTAAGTTGCTCCATAGATAGTCTTTAGCGTATTAAAAGAAAGACCCCGTGTCGCACTTGATATCCTAGACAAGGCGTAAAAGCTTTTCTTGAATTATTCGCCCACTGTTTTGATATCACTTCACTACATATTATAAAACAAAGTCCTCCACCGCGTCTGTCTGTCTGTTCGCGATAACCTCAAAAGCTACTGCACCGATTTTCATACTGTTATCACAAATGGATAGAGTGGTTCTCGAGGAAGGTTTTAGTAGCGAATTTGACAAGTCTTTGTATACATTTGCTTATATAGGTTGTGATTGTGGTGGTGGAATAGGGTCCCATGGGTAGCGGGAACGGGATCAGAATTCCAGGTGGGTAAAGCCGCAGGCAACAGCTGTGTATTTATATTGGCATAATTCAGAATTCAGTTTTTTTTTTTTAGTTTTCTGACCCGAACACAATTCAAATAAATCCGGAATCCGTTTTGGGTTAGCCCAATCTTTGAGAGTATAAATTTTATCGAGGAAAGTAAAAGTCATTGTGTATCGGATAACCAAAAATACTAGTTTGAATAGCCTAGAATAACATGATATTCAGAATACAGGGACCTGTCATTTTCGAAGATCCTTATGCAATAACACCCCCTCTCAGGAACCTCGCCTTAAAACAGCACCAAGTGAATGAAGTTGCTGAACACAACTTTCGCAGATTTTTTCAAATAAAATACAATTAAATTTAGTAACCAAAATGTTTATTAGCACAATTTCAAAATAAATAAAAAACATATCACTGCATAGAAAATTGCAGTAATACAATTATATAATTAGTAAGTAACGAGATCAGAGACAACGGTAGCGCAGCGTCCACGTTGAACAAACCGCACGCACTTAGCTTACTGAACGAGTTACGGGTTAGTTGTATCACATTTTTGTATAGTTGTTTTTTGTTAACTGTAAAAAAAAATATATGTGTATTTGTGATGCTTCACAACTAGTTACTTTATTTGTATAAATAAACACCCACCCGGACAATGTACGTCCATCAACCGTAGTATACATGCAGTTTCTACTTCCTCAATAGCCATGTAAAATTTCTCACATTGCATACATAATAATACATCAAGAGAAACACTTTTTACCAGAAAAAAAAATGTTGTACCCACAGTCGACATCACAACCACCTAAAACATTATGAAATCTTGATGTCATTCTGCTCATCTTATACTGTCAGTTGTAGTATATTTATTAAAACTAACACAAACATACATCAGCAAAATGGTAAGTTCCAAGTTTAGATATTTCCAACTGAACTTGTATGTGAACTAAACAGCGGCTGAATGTATCGGCACAGTGTAAGAATATCTGTAAAGTAACCGACAAAATTCACCGATAATATACTTAAATTTAAATTAGAAAATTACGTCTTGAGACAGGTATATTATCTTTTATATTGTATAACCGTAAAAACTAAAATAAGGAACATGCAACACTAAACGTAAAAACTAATTAGACGTTGGGACGTTCCTAACGAATACTATCTACGTCTAGGAGAAAAGACAGAAATAATTAAAGTTCTCCCAGGATAATCGAGATAAACGAATAGAAGTAAAATATATCAATCGCATGTAAAATGGGCATGTGTAGTACTTAGGCTCTGATAAGAGGAATATTACTTTGATAGTTGATAACTTATCAATATACAAAAAATATACAGTACAAAAATTACCAAAGCATGAAATATGGTCTTATACAAAGTGTAAGCCTGCAAAAGCTTTTCATAGATGCCCAAAACTTTCGCATTATCCTTTCCTTGCAGATAATCAACCATGAGAAAATTCTTTTCAAAGTTTATTAAATATTTCTGGAGCAACATTATAATCCGAATAGCATAAACGAGATTCAAGTCAAAAACTATAATTAAACAATCTACACAAAAAACAGCGATTTTCAAGTAATCGAACGCGAGGTAGATAAATACTATAGGTAGTAGACTAACACAAGCTGTCCACAAATTATAGACCCAGTTCCAAATAATGAAATATTTATGGTTTTCTATCATGTTAACATTGTCTTGGATTGTTTGGATAGTCAGTACTAGCAAAACGTTATTGTAACCATGCACGATATTGAGAATAAAGACTACAATGATTCCAAGACACTTGTACACCGAAGAAAAGTATATTAAAAAAAACAACGTTTTACTGCCAAGGAGGTTAACTGTTGGTAATATTTCCTCATTCACTTTGTAGCCATATACAATAAACAAAACCGTTAAAAAGGAGGCTATGGTAATATTAAATTTATTTCCATTTGGATAGATGAAACTATCACGTATTGTAAACTTTGACGACAAAAATATATTTTGCAGCAAATAGAACGGATACAATATTATCTGAACATCGTCTTTCACATAGTTATGTAATAGAATCTCTTCGGGCATACTCGATGATATAGCGGCCGACATTTTTGATAGAAAAGAGATTACTAAAACTAGCACGCTTCATCAAGTCTATCTGATGGGTATAATATTTTTGACAACCAAAATTAATGGATTACCACATTAATCAATCTTCGAGGTCTTTAACAAATTATATATATTCGATTATTTAAATTTAATCTTATGGTAATGATAGCGGGGTGTTATGAATTAAGTAGTACGTAGACGACTAAGCTTTGCTTGGTGTATTATTTAGGTGTTTTATTTTATAGGAAACACATAGATGATTTTAAAAAGCCAAACATTGTCTAAATTCTAATTGTTGAAGCGTTTTCCGAACCTACTGGGTGTTAGGGAAACGCTAGCTGTTCCACTACATGGCGACCAACCTGTTGCACTCTGTTATGGAGGCATCGGGATGCTGGCCTTGGAGGGTAGTTGAATTCGAGGCACGGTGCACCACTGGACGACCGCAGGTAGATGGGGGCCCAAGTAGTCTGTTGGCCACATATGAAAGGCTGCCCCGCCAACTCTCGAAAAATCCCTGGATGCCCCATCATGCCGGTTGGCGACCAGAAGAGAGGGCCCGATGTATATGACCGGGGGGGGGGGGAGTTCGGACGTCCCCGCAATCTCTAGTTTCCCAATGATGCCAACCATCCAGAGTGTGCCTGCGGGTTGCCGGCGTGGAACCTCACTTAACTGCCATTGTCTCACCTATTCTTCACTCATCACATGAAAAAGTACAAAGTTCGAAAGCGGCTGCACTCCCTCTCTCTCAAAGTGCACCTCACTAATATCCGAGGTCTGCACTCAAATCTCGTAGCAGTCCACAACCAGAACTGAGACTGAGAAACTAGGTACGATTACATTCTGTTTTCTGCCGTAAACATGTTTTAATTTTTCATACATACTTCTTAATTTTTTTAACCTGCGGTTAGTGACGCTTATCTATTACTCTGTGATCGGTATTTGCTCATTTTTCAACCTGTTAGAGCATGTTTTGTACTTAGTTTAATAAAGATATTTTTGATTAGTTGGTGTGTTTATTTTGTATTTAACATATTTGACCTTTACTACTTCTGTACTCAAGTATACTTTATTTTAACTCCATTTCACTAAACAAAATTTATTTATTATCTGTACCAAAAGCCTACTACATATTTTTGGAAGTGACGATTTTCCTGCCAATAAATTAATTTAGTGCGAATCGCCTACAGTAAAAATAATATTATTGAAAGGAGTCGATGCGCGCGTTTTGTGCGAGTTCAATTCGTGCGAATCGTCCAATAATTACACATGTAATAATACATTGTTTACTTTTTTAAAGGTATTGTTTTATTAATTTAATAAAATTATGGTATGTTCTGAACACTTTAAAAAATGTGTAATGTAAAAAATGTAATGTGTTAACTAACAAAATTTTCTGGAACTTATCATTGTAAATGAAAAAAAAGTTTAAATAATTGTCTTTTCCTGAAATTTCTTACATATAGTCTATGAAATAGTGGCGAAAAACGAAATTTATTAATAATATAATAATGTTCATAACTTTTGCAATTGTTTACGTGCTAATACAAGTTTTTGGCACATTTGTCTAGGCGTCATTCCGAATCACTCAATCATGAGGTATCCGCTAAGAGCGGTATCTCTATTTTAGACCATTTTAACTTGCCGACTATACTAGCTCCATAATATATGTATTATGGAGCCAGCCCAGGTAAGTTGCTCCATAGATAGTCTTTAGCGTATTAAAAGAAAGACCCCATGTCGCACTTGATATCCTAGCCAAGGCGTACAAGCTTTTCTTGAATTTTTCGCCCACTGTTTTGATATCACTTCACTATATATTATAAAACAAAGTCCTCCACCGCGTCTGTCTGTCTGTTCGCGATAACCTCAAAAACTACTGCACCGATTTTCATACTGTTATCACCAATGTTCCAGGTGGGTGAAGCCGCGGGCAACAGCTGTGTATTTATATTGGCATAATTCAGAAATAATTCAGAAGTCAGTTTTTTTCTTGTTTTTCTGACTCGAACACAATTCAAATAAAACTGGAATCCGTTTTGGGTTAGACCAATCTTTGAGAGTAAATTTTATCGAGGAAAGTAAAAGTCATTGTGTATCGGATAACCAAAAATACTATTTTAAATTGCCTAGAATAACATGATATTCAGAATACAGGCACTTCTCATTTTCGAAAAATCCTTATACAAAAACACTCCTTCTCAGGAACCTCGCCTTAAAACAGCACCAAGTGAATGAAGTTGCTGAACACAACTTTCGCAGATTTTTAAAAATAAAATACAATTAAATTTAGTGACCACAATGTTTATTAGCACAATTTCAAAATAAATTAAAAACATATCACTGCATAGAAAATTGCAGTAATACAATTATATAATTAGTAAGTAACGAGATCAGAGACAACGGTAGCGCAGCGTCCACGTTGAACAAACCGCACGCACTTAGCTTACTGAACGAGTTACGGGTTACTTGTATCAGATTTTTGTATAGTCGTTTTTTGTTAACTGTAAAAAAAACATATGTGAATTTGTGATCCTTCACAACTAGTTACTTTATTTGTATAAATAAACACTCACCCGGACAATGTACGTCCATCAACCGTAGTATACAGGCAGTTTCTACTTCCTCAATAGCCATGTAAAATTTCTCACATTGCATACATAATAATACATCAAGAGAAACACTTTTTACCAAAAAAAAAAATGTTGTACCCACAGTCGACATCACAACCAACTAAAACATTATGAAATCTTGATGTCATTCTGCTCATCTTATACTATCAGTTGTAGTATATTTATTAAAACTAACACAAACATACATCAGCAAAATGGTATATTCCAAGTTTAGATATTTCCAACTGAACTTGTATGTGACCTAAACAGCGGCTGAATGTATCGGCACAGTGTAAGAATATCTGTAAAGTAACCGACAAAATTCACTGATAATATACTTAAATTTAAATTAGGAAATGGCGTCTTGAGACAGGTATATTATCTTTTATATTGTATAACCGTAAAAACTAAAATAAGGAACATGCAACACTAAACGTAAAAATTAATTAGACAATGGGACGTTCCTAACGAATGCTATCTACGTCTAGGAGAAAAGACAGAAATAATTGAAGTTCTCCCAGGATAATCGGGATAAACGAATAGAAGTAAAATATATCAATCGCATGTAAAATGGGCATGTGTAGTACTTAGGCTCTGATAAGAGGAATATTACTTTGTTAGTTGATAACTTATCAATATACAAAAAATATACAGTACAAAAATTACCAAAGCATTAAATATGGTCTTATACAAAGTGTAAGCCTGCAAAAGCTTTTGATAGATGCTCAAAACTTTCGCATTATCCTTTCCTTGCAGATAATCTACCATGAGAAAATTCTTTTTAAAGTTTATTAAATATTTCTGTAGCAACATTATAATCCGAATAGCATAAACGAGATTCAAGTCAAAAACTATAATTAAACAATCTACACAAAAATCAGCGATTTTCAAATAATCGAACGCGAGGTAGATAAATACTATAGGCAGTAGACTAACACAAGCTGTCCACAAATTATAGACCCAGTTCCAAATAATGAAATATTTGTGGTTTTCTATCATGTTAACATTGTCTTGGATTGTTTGGATAGTCAGTACTAGCAAAACGTTATTGTAACCATGCACGATATTGAGAATAAAGACTACAATGATTCCAAGACACTTGTACACCGAAGAAAAGTATATTAAAAAAAACAACGTTTTACTGCCAAGGAGGTTAACTGTTGGTAATATTTCCTCATTCACTTTGTAGCCATATACAATAAACAAAACCGTTAAAAAGGAGGCTATGGTAATATTAAATTTATTTCCATTTGGATAGATGAAACTATCACGTATTGTAAACTTTGACGACAAAAATATATTTTGCAGCAAATAGAACGGATACAATATTATCTGAACATCGTCTTTCACATAGTTATGTAATAGAATCTCTTCGGGCATACTCGATGATATAGCGGCCGACATTTTTGATAGAAAAGAGATTACTAAAACTAGCACGCTTCATCAAGTCTATCTGATAGGTATAATATTTTTGACAACTAAAATTAATAGATTCGGCTTAATTGGATTGCCACATTAATCAATCTTCGAGGTCTTTAGCAAATTATATATTTTCGATTATTTAAATTTAATCTTATGGTAAGGATAGCGGGGTGTTATGAATTAAGTAGTACGTAGACGACTGAGCTTCGCTTGGTGTATTATTTAGGCGTTTTCTTTTATAGGAAACACACATAGATGATTTTAAAAAGCCAAACTTTGTGTAAATTCTAATCGTTGAAGCGGTTTTCGAACCTACTGGGTTTTAGGGAAACGCTAGCTGTTCCACTACAGGGTGACCAACCTGTTGCACTCTGTTATGGAGGCATCGGGATGCTGGCCTTGGAGAGTAGTGGGATCCGAGGCACGGTGCACGACTGGACGACCGCAGGTAGATGGGGGCCCAAGTAGTATGTTAGCCACATATGAAAGGCTGCCCCGCCAACTGTCGAAAAATCCCGGGATGCCCCATCGTGTCGGTTGGCGACCGGAAGAGAGGGCCCGATGTATATGACCGGGGGGGGGGGTTGGACTTTTGCAATAAAAGAATAAAAGAATTATCAAATTCGGACTACTCTGTAAGAAGTTATGCGTGGTCATACATAAAAAAAATATACGCGTCGACTTGAGAACCTCGTCCGTTTTTTCGTAGGTTAATTAGTTGTATCTGTAAATTTTCTTGTTTCTAGGCCCACGAATATTTAATATTGTAAATACAAAAACGGAAATCAGTTACAAGACTAGAGAGACTGCATGAAAAACGTAAAAGCCTGGCTCATATCGTTAAAATACGAGGAGGCGGAGGATCTTCTGCTCGTTCCAACATAATTGACAAATCTAATAAATACAAATATACATTTCTGAACACATTACACTTACATACACAAACACCCTCTCCCTAATACACACACACACTAACAGACGCACACAAATATCCTCACACACACACGCGCGCACACACGCCGTCTTTAATGTTACATAGGGTATAGGGGAAAAAACTAGTTTTTAAGTTGAACAAAACAATTTACTGATTATTAGGAATATTTATGTAAATAGGCACTAGTAGATTCGCATCAAAGTTTGGTTAGGCAGGGAGGGGAACTTGGGGAGTGTTGATGTACATCAACAAAAGGGGCCCCTTCTATACCTACACTTGGGTCGCAAGTCCGAAGCACTGTCCCGAGTTCCTAGTGTTGCCCAGAATCGGAATGCAAGAACAAGAGTCGTGCAGTCTTGGTCTTGGTCTTGCTGTTTTGCAAGACCAAGACCAAGACCACCTATTTTTTGCAAGACCAAGACCAAGACTGACCCTAGCAAGACTCGCGCAAGACAAGACTACGGTCTGCAAGACTCTTGCAGTCTTGCAGTGAAGTCAAACTGAGATTTGAGCATTTTGAATACCTATGTAGGTACTAGGTACCTTTTTTTTCTTTTTTTTTTTTTAGTGCGGAAATACCTTTGGATACCGCTCCTGCTGGAGAGCGGGGGGTCTCCAGCGGGGGCGATTATGTCGGGCTTGAACCGACTAAAACCGCACGCCGTATCGGGTCTTAAGACGCCGGGGTGTAAGGTTACCCATAGAGCATATCCCTCGCACCCCGACTGACCTTGGGCCATCTCCGGTTTCGAGATGGCCCCCTTACTTGCTCTCCACTGTGCCATCTGCTAATCAGAGGGACACGTGGAAAGCTTCCGAACAGCCCTCAACAGGGCCGTCCTCGCCTCGGTCGGAGTTGGCCGTAGGCGGCAGCGTCTCTCCCACCCTAGGAGAGAGGCGCTGCCGTCTCCGTTGCCCAGGGTGCAACGCGTGGAGGTCCCCAACCAAGCACCTCAGGTACTAGGTACCTATTTGGTTTCTAGACTGACAATGATAGACATAGGTAAGGTAGCACCTACCTACCACTATACCTATTACTTTTTTGAAGTATAATGTTTTTATACCTACCTATGTTTAGCGTAGATAAATAGAAAGGGAACTTCACTGACCTTGAATCTCTTGAAGCCCTAGTTATTGAAGAACACAATGCGGTAATAAGTAGGTACATATTCCATTTTCACTGAGAGACAAATTGTCACATTGCCCACATGTTGATATATGTATATATGTACCATACCACTGGCAGCCGTATGACCCGATGTCCGACGTGCGTGCCAATTTGGACGTAGCGCGAGTGAACGACTGAAGGTTACCGTGACTGAAGTTCTTTTCATTTTACCTTTTTTTTTTCGTGCGGAAATCCGTTCGGATACCCCCCCCGCCGGCCAGCGGGGGTGGTTATGTCGGGCTTGAACCGACTAAAACCGCACGCCGTCTCGGGTCTTCAGACGCCGATAATATAACTCTGTGCGTTCTGTGTAATAGGCGCGTGACACTCAATTGTTTTAAATTACTTAATAATATAAGTACTTACCTAAATGGTTTGTTTTAATATTTTTTTGAAATCGGCGTCTGCAGACCCGAGACGGCGTGCGGTTTTAGTCGGTTCAAGCCCGACATAACCGCCCCCGTTGGCCGGCGGGGGGGTATCCGAAGGGATTTCCGCACGATAAAAAAAAAAAAAGGTACCCTTATCAAAACAACATTCTTTTTAAAACCGCGATTTAGGCCACTAGCCACTATCATTCGGCAGAGGAACGAATGTTTAAAACACTCGGTTCTAGCGACCCGACGATTATTAAGAGAATAGGCAGCTTCAAGGTAGGTACAGTCCTACCTACCTACCTAAATATCACAAGACTCGAAGTCCATTTTATTTATTTAAGCTTCATGTACAAAGGCGGACTTCCATATTGTAGAACGCAAAACAAATCATTATTTGCACCTATCTACGCATATGTATTATTGCATTACCAGCACCTATTAGTCTCAAGATTTATCAACTATCACTGAGTGTAGGTACGTATACCCTTATAACGGCTACTTTTGCCTATTTGGCACATAGAAGTCTATGTACTGTGGTGTTCGGCCTCCTTCGAACACTACAGTTAATTCCCTGGCCATCATGCGTCAGCGATTAAAAATAAATTTGTTTAAATATAAAATGAGAGAATAGGGAAAAACAATTGGCTGGCGGACAAGTTGGTGACAGTGGGTGACCGGGGGCTCCGGCCTCGACGCCGTACGAATAGAGTTCCAAGCAAAGTGATCGTAGGCTCAATCTCTGAGCAGAATCCGCGGCCCTCTTCAGTTCGCATATTAAAGTTAAATAAACTCGCGTAAAATCCCCTCAAACTCGTTATAGACGTTTTATGTGAAAAATAAATGCTATTTAAAATATAAATTACTGCTTCCGGGCTGTTTGGCCGTGGTCCATTGGAAACTTGAATTCAAGACGTTTCGTCGATCACTGCGGTCGACATCTTCAGTGGTACAGCTCGGGACGCCGTGTCACTTGAACCCGTGTCAATTGGGTTTTAAAATGAGTGACGTAGATTCAAATAGTTCTGGTCAGAGTAGTGAGAGTTGGGCTAGGTCTAAAAGACTTAAAAGTAATTTTGATGAGTTTTTCGATATAATTCATGCTACTTAAACTGCAACATGTAAGTTATGCCACCATAAGAAAGTTGAAATTAAAATGAAGAACAGAAAAACTTACTTCAGGATTACGGAAGCATCTACTTCTTAGTCTTTTGTTCATCATCTAATGTTTATTGTTTCTTGGTTTAAAAATTGATAATTTCAATAAATAGTAAAGACCAAGACTGGCTCAAGTCTCGTCTTGGTCTGGCAATGGGCAACACTACGAGTTCCCAACTCAGCAACGCGATGGACCCGGCACCCGCACGGAGAATCCATGGATTGCTAAGAATATCGGTCTAATATAGAAAGTGTGGAGGCTCCTAACATAGGCATTATTGGTTTGCCTATAAGCAGTCCTAAATTACTAAGATGAAGAATTTACTATGTACAGAACATTCTTTTTGGTCAATAAATAAATAAATAAATAAACATAAATAAAAATTGGCGATATATATAAAAAAACTTGGGTTATGATTTTTATTTTATTATTGATAAATGAACGATTCTGAAATCAAAACTATCTTTTGTGGAATTATTGTCTGTTTGTTGGTGATGGACACAAAAAGTACTGAACGGATTTTGATGCGGTTTCTATTAGAAAGGTTTTGATGAGACTTAAAATCTGTTGTATGTTTGATTCCAATAATTAATTTAGGAGAACCGGAGATATAATCAAAAAACTATAACCATCCTCCGCGCGGGCGTTGCCACGGGCATCAGATAGTTACAAGATATAATATTGTACCCTAATATATCTACCGAATCACTGAAAATTACAGGGAAGGGCAGTTATTAGAATAGCCCCAAGTGAATAAAATTACAATTGTTCTATAACTCATGTTAAAAGGACGAAAAAAATACAAATTACTAACACAATATATACAGTTTAATTTAACAACGGCATCATATTACTTCTTTTTTAAATAAAAATATGCATCAAAACATGAAAAATTGCAGTAATACAATTGAATAATTAGTAAGTAGTGATATCAGATTCAGCGGTAATGTAGCGTCTACGTTGAACAAACCGCACGCACTTATCTTACTGAACGAGTTACGGTTTAGTTGTATCACATTTTTGTATAGTCGTCTATTGTTATCTGTAAAATAAAAACAGATATGTAGACAGCTTTGTGATCCTTCGAAAGTATATACTGTATTCGTATTCATAAATATACCTGGACAATGTACGTCCATTAACTGTAGTATACAAGCAGTTTCTACTTCCTCAATAGTTAAGTAAAATTTCTCACAGTGCATACATAATAATATAATTAGGGAAATATTCTTAATCAAGTATAATAGTGTTGAAGCCAATGCCGATATTGCAATAATCTGAAACATTATGAAATACTAATATTAATATGTTCATCTTAAATCGTTAGCTGCAGTTCATTCATTAATACTAACATAGACTCACATCTAGAAAATGGTATGTTCCAGGTTTATATACTTCCAATTGTATTTGTATGTTACATAAACACCGGGAGAATGTATCCACGCAGTGCAAAAATATCTGTAATTTACCTTTATCTATATTTGGATGTAGACATCCTAACCCCATGGGGGGAAGGTGTAAAAAAAAACGACGGGTTGCACTTCGGGAGTGCCGGCAGAAGTGAAAACTTGAATATTAACGTTGTGCATTTTTGATATTTTGGAATGATTAGGGAATAATTTTGAACGAATTATCAGTATAAAAGTATTATCATTTATGTGGTAACATACAATATTCATTTATTGCGCTATAGTACACAGACATGACAATTTATATTACATTAAAAATTTAACACTTCAGAACTACTACAATTAATTTACATTAAAAAGTTAATCTCTCAGAAAAATCAACTTCCATTCATAATTTTAACGACTTTTTCACCATCATTATTACCAGAACCATCATCGCCAATATATTTATAAAGTACTCACTCATTTTCTTTCGCTATTTCTTCGTCACTTTTTTCATTAATAGATGCCCTTTGTTTAATTTCCATTTTATATAAATAGATTTATGGCACAAAATAGAATAAATATTACAAAAAGTTATATGATGACAAAAAGTGTTTCTTGGGCCTCGGTCGGAATCGATCTCAGTCTTGACGAAGTCAACGACCACTCATTAGACGAACGCGCCACCAAGGTTGTTAAGTACAGTGTGACCTTAGCGCTTCTATATTTGTTGTCTTACGATCAGGTCACGTGTTTACTGACGCGAGTTTAACCTTTTTACCCATTACAAAAAAAGTGCACAACGCCGCTAAAGAAGTTTTCACTTCAGAAAAGAGAAAAAAATCGACCTATTCATTGAATAAAGATACTCCTGAAAAACTGCTAAATTACAGGACAGCGATTTGAAGTCTGGTTTACACAAAACTGTCTGCAACCTTTTTCTTTATCTTCTCTAGCGAAATAATTCTATTACATAAACATCTAAAGCAATATTAAGTATGGGCAATACGAGTATTAGCGACAAAAATAAAAAAAAGTGACACAGCTTCAGTTCAGTTAACAATATATACCGGCTGGAACTTTTGACCTTACCTGGAGGGAAAGTACTCTAAAGACTGGAGATAGTAACTTTGACTTAAAGAAAACATTCCTTTATTCTTAAAAAGAAACAAATCTGCATTTAAATATTTTCGAAAACTCGCTTGCCACCCTCGGCGATAGAACCTACTAAAATCTGTAAAAGAAACATTCTGTACTTTTATGGCATCAATCAATAGGATTGTTCTCACTAGTTCCAGTGCCATTTTGTCCCATGGAACTAGTGAATTATTTTTTTCCCAAGTTTGATTATCATGGTCAATGGAACTAGTGAAGGTCAATTATAAGGATCAAATCTCTCTACAAACATAGTAAATTAAATCCATGAATTCTAAACTTTTGAATTCAATGCGATAAGAAACATGGTATGGATGTCAGGTACCTTTTTTTTTTTTTTTTTTTCGTGCGGAAATCCCCTCGTATACCCCCCCGCCGGCCAGCGGGGGCGGTTATGTCGGGCTTGAACCGACTAAAACCGCACGCCGTCTCGGGTCATGTCAGGTACCTGATATCCACGCATATCAGGTACCTGACAGGGATGTGGCCGTGCCAAAACCGTTCATCCGGGTCCTGTCCTGTGAGGGACTTTCTGTTCACACACGTCAGGGGGTATAACCGGACTTTTCATCCAAATTTTCGTCCGATTGGATTCCATGTTATTTTTGTACTTGGAACCCATACATTTTGGATGAGATAAATCGTACAAAACGCTAAATAATGCGTACCGCCTCCATTAAGAACTCGTCATTTATATTTTTCTATGAAAAATCTACTACGTGCAATAAAAATATCAGTACACCCACGCACGTCTCAGGCACTGAAGTTCCGTCGCCGGCTCGGGCACGGATGCGTGTCAATGAGTTCATATAAATGTACACAACTATATTTTTTGAGCTAGTGACGTCCCGGGGACGGCCCTGATGTGTGTGGATAGAACTTAACGCAAAGGTCCATCAGATACCTTACTAACAATTATCTTTGAGGTCACTCTATTTATTCTAAACAGTACTAAATGACTGAACTTTGTTGTTTGTAATTTAGCTTTATAAGGTAAATGCGTGAAGCACAAGTCATTTAAATATAGAATGCCATTGTAACGTGACGTTGATGGACCAAGTGAGGAAAAGCATGATAAAGGAACGTTGTGGTATGGTAGAAGATGTAGTGACCAAAATAGAGAAAGGGATGCATAAATGGTTCGGACACGTAGAGAGGAGGAATGAAAGAAGACTGACGAAACAGATTTACGAAGCGAGGGTGAAAGGGCTGGGACCTGGTAAGGGTCGACCTAGGCGGACGTAGTATGTCAATCAGATCGAGAACATTTTAAAGAAAGAGGCCACGTTCAGAGTACCCGCAACCGGCGAGCATGTACGAAAACAAGTATTATGCGCAAGTGTTAAGCATTTTCATCAACTTCTTGTTCCATTGAATTTATAAGTTTAGATTTTATGGGTTACCTTTTGATTCACCATGTTTGTTAGAGAGACTTGATCCCTATGATTGACTCAACAATTGATGCCATAAAAGTCCAGAAGTATTCTTTTCCGGAATATAGCAGGTTCGATTACCGAATGTGGCAATCGAGTTTTCGAAAATAATTAAATGCAGATTTGTTTCTTTTTAAAAATAAATTACTTAATGCTTCCTTTGAGTAAAATTCGCAATCTCCAGTATTTAGAGAATAGAGTACTTTCTCGGCAGGTAAGGATAAAAATTCCAACCTGTATAGTAAAACTTACCAAAGCATGAAATATATTCTTATACAAAGTGTAAGCCTGCATAAACTTTTCATATATATTAAACACTCTCTCATTGTGTTTTCCTTGTAGATTGCCGACCAACAGAATGTTCCTTTTAAAGTTCATCAAGTACTTCTTCAGTAATATTATTATCCGAATCGCATAAATGAGATTTAAATCATAAATGATAAATAAATAGTCTACAAAGATTATTACAGTATCCCAATAATCAAACGTAATGTAGAAAAAAGCCATAAGCAGCAAATAAATACAAGCTGTACACAAATTATAAATCCAGTTCCATAAAATGAAATTTGAATGTTTCTCTATCATTTGCACATTTTCGTGGATTGTCTGGATAGTCAGTATTAGCAAAATGTTATTGTAGCCATGTACAATATTGAGAATAAAAACAGCAATGATTCCAAAACAATTGTAGATCGAATAAACGTATACTAAAAACACCAACGTTTTACTGCCAATGTCGCTGACTCCTTGTAGTGAATCGTCGTATATCACTTTGTAAACATATACAATAAACAATACCAGCAAAAATAAAGCTATAGTAATATTAAATTTCTTTCCATTTGGATAGATGAAATTGTCACGTATTGTAAACTTTGATGATAAAAAAACATTTTGCAGCAAATAGAAAGGAAAAAATATCATCTGAATGTTAGTTATCAAGTAATTATTTAGTAAAATCTCTTCGGGTATACTCGGCGACATAGCTGGCGACATCTTTGATATAAACTTCTTCGAAAAACGAACTATCGAATTCAACATATTTCTAAAACGAAATAGGCACGCTTCATCAGTCTATTCTGATGGGTATGATACTTCGACAACCAAAAATAATAGATCCGATTAAATTGGACATCCCTATTAATTAGGCTTCGATGTCTTTAACAAATTATATTCATTATTGAAATTGAATCCCATAGTATTAATCAAGGGCAAAATAAATTAAGTATTCTGAATTTATTAATTATTCTTCCCTTGTTATTCTGTACTATTATTATTCTTATATAGTGATGGAGTCGCATTTATTAGTCTTCATTCTACATTTTCTTCAGCCACTTCGCAGAGAAAATCTTTGTATATAACATCTTGAATTGAGCCGGAGTCATCATCCTCTGAGCCTTTTTCCAACTAAGAAGGGTCGGCATTCAGTCTAATAACGAAGTTAGATATTTTACGTGAAGCGAATGCCATCAGACTAACGCTATCTATGGCGTATCGAAGTTCTGTAGTTTGACCACAATCTACCTTATTTTATTAAATTTTTGTTTGTGACATGGACATCAATCCATTGGATTGACCTCCGAAACGAACTAAACATGTCTTATCCAAAGAGTGCTGAAACTATATAACTACATGTAGTTGAATACCTTGAATAAAAATAAAATTAAAACCTAAAAACCAACCTATCATATAGCTCAGTAGTACATCACGGTAATTAAGACACCTAGGATAGTAATTAAAAGTGGAGAGAAGCCGAAAAATTAACACAATTAATTAAACAAAGTTGCTGACTGTAAAGAACCACAGAACGTAAAAAGGAAGTAGGTATAAGCTGGACGCAGATTACCTATTAAAAAAAATACAACTTGATTTAGTTACTACAATTGCAATACTTATTTATAATGAAATCACTTGCCACTATATAAAAAACTGCAGTAGTACAATTGAATAATCAGTAATTAGCAACATCATACTCAGCGGTAGTGTAGCGTCCACGCTGAAAAAACCGCATGCATTTATCTTACCGAACGTGTCACGGTTTAGTTGTATCACATTCTTGTATAGTTGTCTTTTGCTATCTGCAAATAACAGGAAAGTAGTCACCCTTCAAAACGACTAACTTTATTGACATCCATAAACATTACCTAAACCCACCTGAACAATTCAAGTCCGTCAATTTTAGTATACAGACAGTATCTAAATCCTCAATTGCTAAGTAGAATTTCTCACAGTGCATACATAATAATATTATTAGAGAAACATTTTTCATCAAAAGCAATACTGTTGATATCAATGTGAATATCTCATCCATCTAAAAATAATGTAATTTACATATTATTTTGTTTATTTTATATAACTAGCTGTAGTATTTCACTAAAACAAACTTACTTCATTGAAAAGATTAGGTGCAGGTTTATATATTTCTAATTGCATTTGTATTATGCCTAAACAGTGCCAAAATGTATGGGTACAATAGAAGAATACCTGTAATGTAACCTTTATCGTCAAAATGTATTAATTAAGCAACACAAATAGTCATAATTTGCTAATAGTCCAGTCAAAATTGACTTAACCCTTGCATTTTTTCAAAGAAGTTAAAAATTTACATAAACGGTGATACCATTAAAATGATGTGAGGTAGCATGTCGGTTAATAAAGGTAAACTCAGATTATTCACAACCCTATTTTATTGTAAAGAAGGGAAAATCAAAGACGCACTAAATAGTAAAATCAGAACAATGTTTTTAACATAAAAAGTGTTTTTTTTCTAGGAATGAAGCGAGTGTTTGCGCGTCCATATGTCACCGAGAGACCGCGCAATTTTCTGCGCAGGCAGTCATTCGACGACGAACTAATAATAAATTGATATGGATGTCAGTCTGTCTGTAAATGTTATTTATATTAAAATTAATATATAATTTACTAAAATAAATAACAAACAAATGTGACACATAAGTCACTACAATGAAATTGTGGAATTGTGAAAATATCGATCCCATGGGTGCAAAGAAATTGTTCAAGCTCACAATTTTTTTTTTTTTGCGTATATTTCTAAAAGGCTACAGGAAAATATTTCAGAGAAAATATTTTATGTATATTGTGAAATTCTCTACAAAAACCAGCCTTCCTATTGAAAAAAGGAATACATGTATATAACTTTTCTTTGAACCATTTTTCACATAACCTTAAAGATTTCGAGAAAAATCGGAAAAACCGATTTTCTGGGTTTTTTGTTCTTATCTGGCACAAAAACTCTTTTTAACTATACGAAATTTGGTGGAAACTTGAAAGTAAACTTTAAAATATTCAAAAATATTTTTTATTATATGATGTAACTAAAAATTTACGGTCTTCGCAATTTTTCCTTTATAAGAGAAATAAGACGTAAAATTCCAGATTTAAATTCCTATATTTAAATTAAATTCCAGATATTAAAGATTCCAGATATTTAAAATCCAGATAAATCCTATATTTAAATTCCAGATTCTAAGTTCACGGGGAGTACCCTGTAGGTTTTGATTCCCGTGCGAGTTTCGAAAACTTGCGGAAATTTGCGGCATAAACGGCTGTTTCTTTTGATTGCTTTGGCTTAGAAGTTTGATTTTTTCACAGCTCCAAGGGACACTAGACTTGAGTATTAGATGTAAATTTCAGTTTGATACTCCACGCGTTCTTGAGAAAAACGGTCTTCACAGACGGTCAGACGGACGGACAACGAAGTGATCCTATTAGGGTTACGTTTTTTCCTTTTGAGGTACGGAACCCTAAAAAGAGTCTAAAGAAGCGATTATTTAAAAAATTAAAGAATTTATATCTTTTTTGGAAATATTCCAAGAAATCCTATACTACCTTTCTACTCCATCTTGAATATTATGTAACACCAGAAAGATTGACAAGACAAAACAAATGAGCTCAAACTCGATAGGTTTATCTTGTTTAGTTTAGGAGTTGCCATGGTCACCTTCTTACTCCATCATCAGACCAGCTCCATGGTATCATATTAGTGCAATTCCATCCAAAGTAAATGTGTATATCAAATTCTATCTTACTCGGTTGAGGATAACTGCTTTAAAATTCAGTTGCAAGATTTGACCCGAATATACACACATACATATATATAGTTTGACCCGAATATACACACCTACATATATATATATATAAAAACACAGGAAAAGTTATAAAAGCTTGTAATAATGACTATGGTTAATGTTTTCCGTTATGACCATTATTTTAAAAGGCTTGATAAATGTTAACATACATCCACTTTTTTTTTACGTGCGGAAATCCCTTCGTATACCCCCCCGCCGGCCAGCGGGGGTGGCTATGTCGTGTATTGACTAAAACCGCACGGTATCCTCCCCAAGTGTCCGTTGCCGGGCACCCCGGGTAAGCCCTCGAAAGGATAACCCCAGGGTTGCCGGCGGACTTTGGCCGCCACCGCGGCCTCGCCTGGTGGGGACATACACTTATTGTAAAAATAATTTTTCCCTCTTTAAATGCACCCCATTTCACTCTCGTACCAACTTCAATTTATTTTTGCCGTCATTTTCGCTATTTTCCTTTGATTTCCGATGGATCTCATGCTGTTCTTACTTTTCCCTTTTTTGTCTTTTTATAGCTATCTGCACAAGTAAATAGACAGCTTCGAAAACAAAAAAGAAAACGATTTATCAATTTAAGTCTATTGCCGTATCATCATCATCAATGGTAAATCGATTATTTTTATAGATAATTGTATGATCTTTAACTTTGTCTAACAATATATTCCGATAAAAATGACTGTTTATGAGAAAAATGCAACAACGGATATTTGTGACTTGATTAAAGAAATTTGCACCCATGGGATCGCTGAGGACTGACTGGGAGGTAATCGCATCGGCATCAAGCCCCAAATGAAATATTTGGGGCTCGTGCTCGACGGCCGATGGGACTTCGGAGAGCACATCCGAAGTCTGGCCCCCAAACTGAAGGGCACAGCTCTCGCTCTGGCGCGGCTGCTGCCCAACATGAAGGGGCCCGATGACTCCTGCAGGAGACTCTACGCGGGGATCGTGCGATCCATGGCGTTGTATGGGTGCCCAATATGGGCGGAGGCCCTGAAGGCCGGAAGTGTGCGGATGCTGCGCGCTCCGCAGCGAGTGATGGCCATCAGGGTCATCCGCGGGTACCGCACGATCTCCTTCGAGGAGGCGAGTCTCCTTGCCGGAACTCCGCCATGGGACCTGGAGGCGAGAGCCCTTTCGCAACTGTACCAGTGGCGAAAGGAGGCGCGGGAGCAGGGACTGAACCCCGAGCATCGAGAAATCGAGGCCATGCAGTCCCAGCTCCGCCAGGCCATCGTGGTGGAGTGGAAGTAACGACTTGGGCGACCAAGCGCAGGGCACGCCGCAATAGCGGCGGTAAGGCCCATCATGGAGGATTGGCTAGAGAGGCGACACGGAAGCCTCTCGTACCGACTGACGCAGGTGATCTCCGGGAAGGGGTGCTTCGGGGACCACCTGCATCGGATCAGGAAGGAGCCAACGCCTGAGTGTCATCACTGTGACGCGAGCGAGGACTCAGGGCTGCACACGCTGGCGGACTGCCCGGCGTGGGAGGTGCCGAGGCGTGACCTCGTGGCAGCCATCGGGGTGGGAGTCCTCTCGCTCGGCAGCATGATTGCGGCAATGGTGCGGAGCGCGAGCGCGTGGGCCGCCGCCACCTCCTTCTGCGAGCATGTGATGCTCGCGAAGGAGATGGCGGAGCGCGCCCGGGAGAGGTTCAGAACCCTCCCGGCCCGCCGAGCCCGCAATACGCTCGCCTCGCGTCGCAGGCGACTCAGGCGCCGGAGGTCGCTTAACGACCTCCGTCCTCCATGAGCGCAGGCCTGGGGGTGGCAGGTGAGGCCGCCTGTCACCCCAGCAGAAGCAGGCCGGGACGGTGGGGCGACTAGCGCCCCTCCCCCAAACCGGGGCAAGACGGGGACACCGTGGTTCCCAAACCCGAGGGGGCCATCTCGAAACCGGAGATGGCCCAGGGTCAGACGGGGTGCGAGGGATATGCTCTATGGGCAACCTTACACCCCGGCGTCTGCAGACCCGAGACGGCGTGCGGTTTTAGTCGGTTCGAGCCCGACATAACCGCCCCCGCTGGCCGGCGGGGGGGTATCCGAGGGGATTTCCACACGAAAAAAAAAAAAAAAGAGATCGCTGAGGATTTTTCATAATTTCCTTATAACGATTTTCCTAACTTTCATGTAAAATTTTAGCTTCTTTGGAATTAATGCAAGGGTACCCTTTTTTATACGTGCGGAAACCCCCTCGGGCTTCAACTCACGGGGGCTAACGGTGGGTTGAACCGACCGAAACCACAGGGTGTCTTTTGCGTTAGCCATGTGGTACGCGGAATCTGGGGTGCCCTAGAAAGGAAATCTGAAGTACTACTCAAATTAGAATCGAATAGACATAAATCATCAATAATACATTTAAAAAAGTTACCATAGCATGAAATATGTTCTTAACCAAAGTATAAGCCTGCATAACAGTTTGATATATGCCAAAATCTCTCTCATGGTCCTTTTCTTGAAAATAATCCATTAAGATAATATTATTTTTGAACTTATACAAATAATTCTTGAGCAAGGTTATCACCCGAATTGCATAAATGAGATTCAAGTCGTAATTTATAAGTAAATGTTCCACTAAAATACCTACGATATCCAGTGAATTTAATGTAGCATACAACATTATTATAAGCAGTATACAAATACTAATCGTAACTAAATTATATATCCAGCTCCAAAAAACAAACCTTCCACGGCTTTCAGAAAGATTGACATTATCTTGGATCATCTGAATAGTCAGTACTAGCAATACGTTATTGTAGCCATTAACAATATTGAGAACAAAGATTGCAATGATTCCAAAACAATTGTACACTGTAAGGAAGTATATAAAACAAATCAACATTTTACTACCAAAGAGGTTGACTGCTTGTATATCTTTATCGCTCAGAAAATTGTAAAGGTATAAAGAAAACAAAACCACCAAAATTAAGGCTATGGTCATATGAAATTTCTTTCCATTTGGATAGATGAAATTATCTCGTATTGTAAACCTAGGGAATAAAAATATTTTTTGCAGTAGATAGAAAGGGTAACACATTATCTGAATGTCGCCGTTTAAGTAGTTATGTAGCAAAATCTCTGGTGGAGTATTTGATGATACTTTCGGTGACACTTTTGATATATATCCTTTTGAAATACTGACTACTAAATTCGACATATTTGTTGAACTGAGTATACGTCGTCAAGTCTATTCTAATAGCCAATATACTTCCGACAGCTAAAAAATGGATTCGGCCTAGTTGGACGTGTTCCATAAATCAGTCAACAATGTCCTTAACAAATTACATCCATTATTGAAATGAAATCTTTTAATGATAATAGAGGGACGATTTGTATGCAATTTATATTTTAATATGGCGTGATAGAGATTTCTTTGCTCATATTTTCTTTCACATCGTCATCACCCTCATAGCTATCTACTAGTTACGTTCAAAGTTTGCACTTTGGAGACCGAGGTCCGCTATTATTTTTCATTGCTTTTTCGGCAGCGACTGCCGTCTGACCTCCCAACCCTGACTGGAAAGCCTGCGGCAGAGCCTCTTCCGTTGTTGAGAAGCTGTACAGCCTTGCAGGCGAGGCTGGCTTGGGCCTCAAGGATATTGGTAGGGCCCTAAACAATTGTAGAAATTATATTTTTTATATATAACAATTATGTATTCGACTTGACTTGGACCGCACTTGCCCGCACGGAATACGTAGGAAAGACGTAGTATTTACCTTCCATAAAGTTACTCTGGATTTCTTTAGGTACATAGGGTTTAGGCCGAACGTAATACCACGTGTCGTATTCGTGCCCGATTGCTGCATAAATGCGTTTCATAGTACCGATTTTATGCTAGGAATCTTTGACTGACGAAGTCCAACTGTCAACAGTCCAGGAATGTGTGAAGTAACTGACTTAAAATGTTATTCTCATACAAACTCACTACATAGTAAGTTTTGACGACGATCTAATATATTGCACCACTAAACAACCATAGAAATTATTAAAAATTACTAATAGTGGCTCTATGAATAGTTTAACCTCGCGAGTACTTACTTTTTCGCCACGCTTTATTTAAAAATGGCGTCCAGGCTGTGGGTCCGAATGAAATGAAATTTATGAAAAAACTGACGGCAAACCCAGAAAAAAACGAAACATATTCTTCGAAGAATCTTTAGAAAAAGTAAGCATATAAAATGCTTAAAAAATTTTATTTAATTATAATTCGTATCGCATAAATGAGATTCAAGACAAAAATTTTATATTTTTGTCTTGAAAGTTTTGTCTATGTAAGTGAAACAAAAATCTACAATATCAAAATAATCTTCGGCCGTGTAAAAAAATACCATCAGTAGAGCGGCCACACTCAAATTAGAGATCCAGTTCCAAATAATAAAATACTTGACATATTTTTCACCAATATTGACATTTTCGTTGATCTTCTGGATAGTGAGCATTAACAATATGTTGTTATCACCGTGAATGATATTAAGAATAAAGATAGCAACTATATCAAAACAATTATACATCGAAAAGTAGTATAATAAAGAATTTACCATTATACTACCCATGTGACTTGTCACTCTGTCACTATGAATCTTTCTATAACAATATAAAACTAACAAAACCAGCAAAATCAAGGCTATAGTTATATTAATTTTCTTTCCTTTTGGATAGATAAAATTCTCTTGAATCGTAAACTTGGACGAAAAAAAAAGAAATTTAACATGTAAAATGCGTTAAACATTTTTTGGACGTCATTTTTCAAGTAATTATTCAATATAATCTCTCCGGGTGTATTAAACAACGTTATCGGTAGCATTTTTGATGCTTTTCCATCTTGTATACTGACGTCTTTTATCGAGCAACTGACCACTGAATTTATCATATTTCTTGAAAGTACGCATTCATCACTATTCTAAAAGGCATGAATTGTAAGCCCATGCAAACAGTTATACAAATATGAATGAATTGTCGTCGTCTTGTGAAGGCTATGATAATTTCAAATGAGATGTTAAAAAAAATGATAACACATTCACATACACAGGTAAGTAGGTAGGTATACGATGGTCGTTATATTTAATTACTAACTGTTACCCGTAACTTTGTCCGCGTTAAATTCGGAATAGCTCAAGGTATGTTTACTTCTGCAGTTTCGAACCCAACATGTATTAGGTTACCCATTTCATCGTTATATTTTCAATCATGTGTCATGAAGTAATAGAGGTTTATAATATATATAACATCGAAATTAATTCTACCCGGTTCTCTGATATAATAGCGTGATGATATTTATTATCCAAGGTTGAATCTCTTATCAACTATCTTTTAAACGTACTCCGTACTTTAGAAATTTCATATTTTACTGCTCATCACCTTTTAGCTAGGCGGGGTTTTCAGTTCGGTCGTGGATGTAGCACTCGCAACCCCTGCTCACGCCCGCCGCATCCATGGTTGGCGCGTGGCGTGATTGAGGAGGAGACGTCGTCCGAACAAAGATACATTCGGTTCCATGTCTCCCCTCCACCTAGCCTGCCGCCGACTATCCCGAATCCCCCGGATCTACGTTGGACGCTCAGACGCCTGGATCGCGAGGCTCTCCTGGAGGCATAAATTTTGCAGGACTGGATTCCGTCACCGGCTAGGACTGCCGATGTCGACGCAGAGGCGGAATGATTCAGGAGAGCCATGAAGCAAATCTGCGATGCGGCGTTGCCTAGGGTTAGCAACGAAACAGGTGTACTGGTGGTCAGCGGAGATCGCCCAGCTGCGAGCAGCGTGCGTGACCGCGCGCCATCAGTACACCAGGTTTCGCCGGAGGCGTTGCCGCCCATGCGGCAGCCCGAGGGGCGGGTCTATATGAGGCGTACAAGGGGGCCAAGAGGACCCTCCAGGTTGCCATAAAGCAGGTCAAAAGGCGGGCCCGCGATGAGCTGCTGGGTTCTCTGGAGCAGAATCCATGAGCCTCTACTGACCCAGAGCCTCCAGCCGGAGCGGCTGGAGGGGATCCTGGGCGGAGGATCTGCCTCAGGCGACTGACGCTGATAATAGCGTGATGGATGTGCCTGAAGTCTGGGAGAGTGAACTAGGGGCAGTAGTGCTCCGGCTTAACGCACGGAAAAGCACTACCACCAGACCCGACGGTATTCCAGGCTGAGCATGGGTCCTGGCCCTTGAGGAAATAGGGACTCGACTGGTGGCGCTCTTTAGCGCATGCCTCGAAAGGGGCCGGTTTCCAAAGGCGTGGAAGACGGGGAAACTGGTCCTGATCCAAAAGGCGGGCGGCCGGCGGATCAGCCATTCGGTTACCGGCCGATCGTTTTGCTCGACGAGGTGTGCAAGCTCTTTGAGCGGATCATTGCAGAGTGCCTCGTCGAGCATCTCACGAACGTGGGGCCAGATCTGGCGGAAAAACAGTTCGGTTTCCGCCAGAGGCGCTCCACCGGGGAAGCGATCATGCGCGTTAGGCGCCTGACAGAGGATGCAGTGTCGCGGGGTTGGATGGTGGTGGCAGTGTCGCCAAAGCCTTCAACACCCTACCCAGGAGTTGCGTTAGGGAGGGGCTCGTGTATCACGGAGTGCCTCCTTACCTCCGCTACATTGTCGAGGGATACCTCTCCGAGAGGGCCATAGATTACCTGAGCTGGCTAGGGCCAGGGCGGCGAGAAGTGTCGTGCGGTGTTCCACAGGGGTCGGTCCTACAGCTACTCCTGTGGAACACCGGATACGATTGGGTGCTGTGCGGTCCGTTGCTCGAGGGCGTCAGCATAACATGTTGCTGATGACACCCTCGTGATGGCGCGAGGAGCAACACACCGAAGCGTGGCACTAAAGGCCACGGCAGGGGTTGCTCAAGTCGGGGGTCGAATACGGCAGCTGGGACTCGAGGTGGCCCTCCACAAAGCCGAGGCTATGTGTTTTCACGGGCCTCGGAGGGGACCAACTACGGGAACCAGCATAACCGTAAGGGGCGTAAGCATCGGCATCGAGCCCTCGATGAAGTACCTGGGGCTCGTACTTGATAGCCGATGGGACTTCCGACCAGATCTCCGAATTCTGGTCCCGAAATTGACGGGGGCAGCCCCCCTCAGTTTCGCGAGCAGAAATCGCTATCGCGGCCAATGGCCAACTTTAAGGGACTTAACGCCCCTACTAGGAGATTGTACCTGGGGATCGTGCGAAGCATGGCCCTGGGGCCCCCGTATGGGCGGAGACTCTGGCGGCCCGCAACGTGGCTGTTCTAAACAGCCCGTTGAAAGCGATGGCCGTCAGAGTCATCAGGGGCGAGGTGGCATGTCTCCTAGCCGGACCCCTAAATGCCCGAGAAATCAGGGCTCAGCGGTCCCAGCTCCGCCAGGAACTCATGGAGACATGGAGGGTGCGACTTGAGCAACCAAGGTGGGTGAATCCACGATCGCGGCGGTGAGGCCGATCATGGAAGAGTGAACCACGGTGACCTCTCCTACCGGATGTGCCAGATAATTACGGGACACTGGTTCTTCGGTATCTGTGGCGCATCCACCGGGAGATAACGACGCAGTGCCAGCACTGCGAGGATCCTGGCAAAGATACGGCGCTCCACACGTTGGTGGAGTGCCTAGCGTGGGCGAGTCAACGCCGGGATCTCGTTGCGGTCCTGGGCGTGTACGTTCTCACGCTGGAGACCATGGTGAGAGCCGTGGTCTCCGACGGGAGCAAGTGGCACGCCACCGCCTCTTTCTGCGAGCAGGTAATGGGCGCGAAAGAGACGGCGGAGAGGGAGCAGGAGAGAACCCTGCCCCCCGAGTTCCGCAGACAGTAGGGTTCCATAGCCAAATGGCTAAAAACAGAACCCTTATAGATTCGTCATGTCTGTCTGTCCGTATGTCCGTATGTACGGGGATGCCGGGCATTGAGGTACTCATTATAAAGCATCAGCTGAGATGGTGTGGCCACCTTGTGCGCATGAATGATAGCAGATTACCTAAAGTGGTGTTTTACTTGGAACTCTTTTGCGGAAAGCGGAAACAAGGAGGACAATATCTGCGGTATAAGAATGTTTTCAAGCGCCACCTCACAGCTTGTGATATGCCTAGCCACCGTTGGGAGCGACTCGCAATGCAGCCTCGGAATGGCAGTCCACTGTCTGCAAAAAGGCTGACAGGTATGAGTAGATGCGTTTGGAAAACCTGGATGCCAAACGCCATATCCGCAAGACTTGCCCAAGGCCCTCTTACTCATACACCTTTAACCCGGAGGGACAACTTTACTGCGAGCCAAGTGACCGAATCTTTAAAACTAAGTTTGGATTTGCAAGCCACATTCGAGTCAAACACAATCCATGAAATTGACGGAGTCGCTGTCGTCGGATTCGGCGAGGAGGACTATAATTAGCGGCGGTTTTAATGTAACTGCAGTAAGGAACGCGAAGCGCTCGCCGAGGGCGTGTTAAAAACCGCATCGTACTCAACACGCTGGGATACCTTAGAGCGAGATTGAGTCACAAACATCCAAACATCTTCACAAACTTTCACATTTATAATTTTAGTAGGATGAGTAATTGTTGTACTGACCAATTCCGTGATATACCATTACATGTAGGTAGGTTTCCTTACAATAATTTTAATCTATAGAGTACATAGGCACACTGATGAAGTTTACTGGAGATAGTGGAGAGGTGTAAACAAACTCTATTGGCCAGTTTCTGAATTGAGAAAATAAAGTTGAATCTCTTTTGACGCCTACTCAAGCACAGTCCCGTTATCAAAACTGTGTTTAAGTAAGCGTTGAGGGAGTAAGTCAACTTCACTGGACTATTCAAATCAGTGGCATGGTCTTCTATATACTGATCATTTAATTAAAATTTGGTTTAGGTACCAATATCTAATGTGATGCTCGCGAAGGAGATGGCGGAGCGCGCCCAGGAGAGGTTCAGAACTCTCCCGGCCCGCCGAGCCCGCAACATGCTCGCCGCGCGTCGCAGGCGACTCAGGCGCCGGCGGTCGCTCAACGACCTCCGTCCTCCATGAGCGCAGGCCTGGGGGTGGCAGGTGAGACCGCCTGTCGCCCCAGCAGAAGCAGGCCGGGACAGTGGGGCGACTAGCGCCCCTCCCCCACACCGGGGCAAGACGGGGACACCGTGGTTCTCAAACCCGAGGGGGCCATCTCGAAACCGGAGTTGGCCCAGGGTCTGTCGGGGTGCGAGGGATATGCTCTATGGGCAACCTTACACCCCGGCGTCTCTAGACCCGAGACGGCGTGCGGTTTTAGTCGGTTCAAGTCCGACATAACCGCCCCCGCTGGCCGGCGGGGGATAAGGGATTTCCGCACGAAAAAAAAAGAAAAAGGTACCAATATCTATACTATTATAAAATTATAAATAAAAACTTTAACAAAAAATAAACCGCCGAAAAAAACTGAAAAGCAATAAATAATAAACCTTTTTTATTTAACATTAATAACTATGTTCTTAAACTAATGTAAGTAGAGCTAAGTAATTTTGAGTCGATCCTAAGCTATTTAATTAATTAGGTACGTAAAGCGTAATGCGCGGCGGCGGCGCGGCGCGACACGCCCCTTCGTCGGAAAATGCCGAGCGTTCGCGAAGTTAATGTCAGCGAGACAACAACCCGAATGGGCATATACGTCGCTGCGAGTGGTCATGCGGAGAGCGTATTGTTTGGAATGTTAATGTTTATCGCTGCAGATTTCATATTGCCTTGTTAATTAGATTTGATTATTCCGTTAAATTTAAGGTATTTTGTGATTTTTGTACATTAGATTGTTTGGCGCCGACTCAAAATTACTTAGCTATACTTAAATTAGTTTAAGAACTTAGTTATTAAGTTTAATTAAAAACTCAACTATTTACAAAAATATATACTAAGATATAGTTCATTACTTTAAGAAGTTAGTTATTAAGGTTAAATAAAAAAGGTTTATTATTTTTTGCTTTTCAGTTTTTATGGCGGTTTAATTTTGTCTAAAAAAATATTTCATATTTTTTTGGCTATAATCCTCTAATTACTACATGCTTAACTTTTGATTACTTTTAAAACATCTACCTACTTTACTTAAGCTATTAATTTCATATAATACTTCTATAACTATTATTTGTTGTATAATATAAATACTTAAAAAAAACAGGCTTTAGGGTAGGCCTAAAAAATTGCTGCTCATCAATCATCCCCTGTTTTCCTACCCTTAGGGCTGAGTTTTTATTTTCAAATTTATATGGGAACAACTTCGGTCCAATAAAAAAAGAATTATCAAAATCGGACTACTCTGTAAAAAGTTATCCGTGGTCATACATAAAAAAAATATACGCGTCGACTTGAGATGTTCTCAAGTCGACGCGTATATTGATAAATGAACGATTCTGAAGTAAAAAATATTTTTTGTGGAATTATTCTCTGTTTGTTGGTGATGGACGCAAATAGTACTGAACGGATTTTGATGCGGTTTCTATTAGAAAGGTTTTGATGAGACTTAAAATCTGCTGTATGTTTGATTCCAATAATTGATTTAGGAGAAACGGAGATATAATCAAAAAACTATAACCATCCTCCGCGCGGGCGTTGCCACGGGCATCATATAGTTACAAGATATAATATTGTACCCTAATATATCTACCGAATCATTTAAAATTACAGGGAAGGGCAGTTATTAGAATAGCCCCAAGTGAATAAAATTACAATTGTTCTATAACTTATGTTAAAAGGACGAAAAAAATACAAATTACTAACACAATAGATCCAGTTTCATCAACTCACTTTTTTTAAATAAAAATATGCATTAAAACATGAAAAATTGCAGTAATACAATTGAATAATTAGTAAGTAGTGATATCAGATTCAGCGGTAGTGTAGCGTCTACGTTGAACAAACCGCACGCACTTATCTTACTGAACGAGTTACGGTTTAGTTGTGTCACATTTTTGTATAGTCGTCTTTTGTTATCTGTAAAATAAAAACAGATATGTAGACAGCTTTGTGATCCTTCGAAAGTAGTTACTGTATTCGTATTCATAAATATACCTGGACAATGTACGCCCATTAACTGTAGTATACAAGCAGTTTCTACTTCCTCAATAGTTAAGTAAAATTTGTCACAGTGCATACATAATAATATAATCAAGTAATCAATAATAGATATTCTTAATCAAGTATGATAGTGTTGAACCCAATGCCGATATTGCAACAATCTGAAACATAATTAAATTTTAATGTTAATATGTTCATCTTAAATCATAAGCTGCAGTTCATTCATTAAAGTAACACATACTTACATCTAGAAAATAGTATTTTCCAGGTTTAAATACTTCCAATTGTATTTGTATGTTACATAAACATCGGGAGAATGTATCGACGCAGTGCAAGAATATCTGTAATTTACCTTTATATACATATTTGGATGTAGACATCCTAACCCCATGGGGGGAAGGTGTATAAAAAAACGACCTATTCATTGAGTAAAGATACTCCTGAAAAACTGCTAATTTACAGGACAGCGATTTGAAGTTTGGTTTACACAAAACTGTCTCCAACTTTTTTCTTTATCTTCTCTAGCGAAATAATTTTATTACATGAACATCTAAAGCAATGTTAATTATGGGCAATACGAGTACTAGCGACAAAAATATTAAAAAGTGACTCAGCTTCAGTTCAGTTATCAATATATACAGGCTGGAACTTTTGACCTTACCTGGAGGGAAAGTACTCTAAATACTGGAGATAGTAACTTTGACTCAAAGAAAACATTCCTTTATTCTTAAAAAGAAACAAATCTGCATTTAAATATATTCGAAAACTCGCTTGCCACACTCGGCGATAGAACCTGTAAAAATCTGTAAAAGCAACATTCTGTACTTTTATGGTATCAATCAATAGGGTTGTTCTCACTAGTTCCAGTGTCAATTTGTCCCATGGAACTAGTGAATTATTTTTTCCCCATTATCACAGTCAATGGAACCAGTGAAGGTCAATTATAAGGATAAAATCTCTCTAAAAAACATAGTAAATTAAATAAAAGGAAATACATAAATTCTAAACTTATGAATTCAATGCGAAAAGAAACAGCACTCTAAAAGTCTATCCACGCATATCATGGTCCTGACAGGGCTGTGGCCGTGCCAAGACCGTGCATCCGGGTCCCGTGAGGGACTTTCTATTCACACACGTCAGGGGTGTAACCGGACATTTCATCCAAATTTTTAAAACAGATTTACGAAGCGAGGGTGGAAGGGCAACCCAGTAAAAGTCGACCTAGGCGGACGTGGTATGTCAATCAGATCGAGGACATTTTAAAGAAAGAGGCCACGTTCAGAGTACCCTTTTTTTTTTTTTTTCGTGCGGAAATCCCCTCGGATACCCCCCCGCCGGCCAGCGGGGGCGGTTATGTCGGGCTCGAACCGACTAAAACCGCACGCCGTCTCGGGTCTGCAGACGCCGGGGTGTAAGGTTGCCCATAGAGCATATCCCTCGCACCCCGACTGACCCTGGGCCATCTCCGGTATCGAGATGGCCCCCTCGGGTTTGGGAACCACGGTGTCCCCGTCTTGCCCCGGTTTGGGGGAGGGGCGCTAGTCGCCGCACCGTCCCGGCCTGCTTCTGCTGGGGTGACAGGCGGCCTCACCTGCCACCCCCAGGCCTGCGCTCATGGAGGACGGAGGTCGTTAAGCGACCTCCGGCGCCTGAGTCGCCTGCGACGCGAGGCGAGCGTGTTGCGGGCTCGGCGGGCCGGGAGAGTTCTGAACCTCTCCCGGGCGCGCTCCGCCATCTCCTTCGCGAGCATCACATGCTCGCAGAAGGAGGTGGCGGCGGCCCACGCGCTCGCGCTCCGCACCATTGCCGCAATCATGCTGCCGAGCGAGAGGACTCCCACCCCGATGGCTGCCACGAGGTCACGCCTCGGCACCTCCCACGCCGGGCAGTCCGCCAGCGTGTGCAGCCCTGAGTCCTCGCTCGCGTCACAGTGATGACACTCAGGCGTTGGCTCCTTCCTGATCCGATGCAGATGGTCCCCGAAGCGTTCAGAGTACCCGCCACCGGCGAGCGTGTATGAAAACAAGTATTATGCATTTTCATCAACTTCTTGTTCAATTGAATTTATAAGTTTAGATTTAATGGGTTACCTTTTGATTCACCATGTTTGTTAGAGAGACTTGATCCCTAAGATTGACTCAACAATTGACGCCATTAAAGTGCAGAAATATTATTTTTTCGGAATATAGCAGGTTCGATTAACGATTGTGGCAATCGAGTTTTCAAAAATCTTTAAATGCAGATTTATTTGGAATAGGAGGATTTAGGATTTATCGAGGGGAAAAATAAATTAAGTATTCTTAATTTATTAATTATTCTCCTCTTGTTATTATGTACTATCATTATTCTTATGTAGTGATGGAGTCAGCCACTTCTAAGAAGGGTCGCCATTCAGTCTAATAACGAAGTTAGATATTTTACGTGAAGCGAATGCCATCAGACTAACGCTATCGATGGCGTATCGAAGTTCTGTAGTTTGACCACAATCTACCTTATTTTATTAAATTTTTGTTTGTGACATGGACATCAATCCATTGAATAGACAACCGAAACGAACTAAACATGACTTATCCAAAAAGCGCTGAAACCATATAACTATATGTAGTTGAATACCTTGAATAAAAATAAAATTAAACCGTAAAAACAAACCTTTCATATAGCTCAGTAGTACATCTGTAATTAACACATTTGGCTAGACAATTAATTGAGCTGAGCGAAGCGAAGCTCTAATACGTTGCTAAGCCGTTTGGTCGAGACTGTACTCCTCCGGAACCACAATACCGATCTTGACCAAATTTGCCATGGTGATAGTGTAGACACCGCTGAGTGTTTAGAGGGGTCAACTGTTCAAATACAATGTAGCATTGAGAAACAATCATCGAAAAACAGTTTCACGAGTGCGCGGCCTTAGCTATGCGCGCGACCGTTGTAAGATGCCTTATTTTTTCAAGTAAGAGACCTGCTCGCTCAGCTCAATTTATTTCAGTCGCACCCTGCACTGAATTCCTAGTTAAAAGTGGAGAGAAGCCGAAAAGTTAAAACAATGAATTAAACGAAGTTGCTGACCGCAAAGAATCACAGAACGTAAAAAGGAAGTATAAGCTGGACGCAAATTACCTATTAAAAAAAATTCAAACTTGATTTAGTTACTACAATTGCAATACTTATTTATAATGAAATCACTTGCCACTGTATAAAAAACTGCAGTAGTACAATTGAATAATCAGTAATTAGCAACATCATACTCAGCGGTAGTAAAGCGTCCACGCTGAAAAAACCGCATGCATTTATCTTACCGAACGTGTTACGGTTTAGTTGTATCACATTCTTGTATAGTTGTCTTTTGCTATCTGTAAAATAACAGGAAAGCAGTCACCCTTCAACATGACTAACTTTATTGACATCCATAAACATTACCTAAACCCACCTGAACAATTCAAGTCCGTCAATTGTAGTATACAGACAGTATCTAAATCTTCAATTGCTAAGTAGAATTTCTCACAGTGCATACATAATAATATTATTAGAGAAACATTTTTCATCAAAAGCAATACTGTTGATATCAATGTGAATATCTCCTCCATCTAAAACATAATGTAATTTACATATTATTTTGTTAATTTTATATAATTAGCTGTAGTATTTCACTAAAACAAACTTACTTCATTGTAAAGATTAGGTGCAGGTTTATATATTTCTAATTGCATTTGTATTATGCCTAAACAGTGGCAAAATGTATCGGTACAATAGAAGAATACCTGTAATGTAACCTATATCGTCAAAATGTATTATTAATCTACACAAATAGTCATAATTTGCTAATAGTCCAGTCAAAATAGACTTAACCTTTGCATTTATTTCAAAGAAGCTAAAAATTTACATAAAAGGTGATACCATTATAATGATGTGGGGTAGAATGTCGGTTAATAAAGGTAAACTCAGATTATTAACAACCCTATTTTATTGTAAAGAAGGGGAAATCAAAGATGCACAAATTTGTAAAAACAGAACAATGTTTTTAACATAAAGTGTTTTTTTTTTTCTAGGAATGAAGTGCCTGTTTGCGCATCCCTAGGTCACCGAGAACCTGCGCAATTTTCTGCGCAGGCAGTCATTCGACAACGAACTAATAATGAATTGATGTGGATATCAGTCTGTCTGTAAATGTGATATAATTGAAATAAAACTATTTTTAACGGATTCTATCGCGGTTTATTTGATGTTATTTTATATTTTACATTGAACCCGACGTTTCGGTTGCCTTTCAGCAGCCATGGTCACGGGGAGACTAAAGATGGTTGTTGTCTTGAAGTTTGAAGTGAAAGTTATCTCAAAGTACCTGAACTATGTTGAATTGTTGGTGTTACTATTTACGCAGAATGAGCTTACAGTGTCATGAAGTCTTGTTGTATTTTGTTTTTTCTTGGAATTAATTAAGTGAATGACTGGGTCCCAAGCTGGTGGTACATTCCAACCATCTTCTCTATTAAAATTAGGATGTTTTTTAATTTCAATACCTTCGCGGAGCATCCTAGGTAGGAATCGATTTTCTTTGGCGAGTATCTGTGGTTTATTAAATCTTAAGTAATGTTTGGTCCCCTGTTGCACGTGTTCACATACAGCAGACTTCTTTGAGCGTTGGTGTTTTATGTCAGCTATGTGTTTTTTGACGCGAGTGCCAATGCTTCGCTTGGTTTGACCAATATAAGAGAGCCCACAGTCACAATCTATTTTATAAACCCCTGCATCTTGAAGAGGCAATTGGCACTTCACAGATGGTAAAAATTGGCATATCTTCGTTGGCGGCTTGTAGTATGTGTTAATTGACGCTCGCTTCTAGATGTAGCCAATCTTGTCAGTGACCCCTCGTATGTATAGTAGGACTGCAGGCTGGCGCTCGACAGTGGCTGGCTTTTCTCGGGATCTGTGACTGATGCGCGGTTGTTTGAGCTTGTTGTCATACAGAACTTGTTTGACATGTTTTAGCTCAGCGTCCAGGTGTTTCTTATCACAGATCCCATGGGCTCTCTGAAACAAAGACATTCCCACGGTAGCTAACTGTTTAGGGTGGTGGTGAGATTCACCGTTTACCACCAGCTTGAGACCCAGTCATTCACTTAATTAATTCCAAGAAAAAACAAAATACAACAAAACTTCATGACACTGTGAGCTCATTCTGCGTAAATAGTAACACCAACAATTCAACATAGTTCGGGTACTTTGAGATAACTTTCACTTCAAACTTCAAGACAACAACCATCTTTAGTCTCCCCGTGACCATGGCTGCTGAAAAGCAACAGAAACGTCGGGTTCAATGTAAAATATAAAATAACATCAAATAAACCGCGATAGAATCCGTTAAAAATAGTTTTATTTCAATGTGTAACATTCGCGTAAACTTCCGACATTACAATATGATATAAATTAAAAATAATATTATAATTTAATAAAATAAATAACAACAAAATGTGACACATAAGTCACTACAAAGAAATTGTGGAATTGTGAGAATATCGATCCCATGGATGCAAAAAAAATTGTTCAAGCTCACAAATTTTTGTTTTTTTTGCGTATATTTCTGAAACGGTGAGAGCTACAGGAAAATATTTTATGTATATTGTAACATTCTCTACAAAAAAGGTATTGTTTTTCCCACGAAGCCGCAGACCGCAGGAAAGTCCTGTTGGAAATATAATATATAATGTAATATAGCGAAAATTACGGGTAAAATAAATTAAACTCGATTTAATACGGGAGTGAAATGATTAAGGGTGAAACATAGTTTTTCACGATTTGCAGCGAAACCAGACTTCCTATTGAAAAAAGGAATATAGATAAGTATATAACTTTTCTTTGGACCATTTTTCACATAACCTTAACGATTTCGAGAAAAATCGGAAAACCGGTTTTCTGGGTTTTTGTTCTTATCTGGCACAAAAGCTCTTTTTAACTTTACGAAATTTGGTGGAACCTTGAATTTTTATGTTTCAAACACGTTACAATCAATATATTCTTTTTATGTATTGTATTTTGAAGTTTAACTAAAAAAAAAGTCCAAAAAAGCGATTATTTAAAAAATTAAAGTAAGTAGTTAATATAAGATATTAAAATATATCTTTTTTGGAAATATTGCAAGGAATCGTATACTACCTTTCTACTCCATCTTGAATATTATGTAACACCAGAAAGTTTGACAAGACAAAACAATTGAGCTCAAACTCGATAGGTTTATCTTGTTTAGTTTAGGAGTTGCCATGGTCACCTTCTTACTCCATCATCAGACCAGCTCTATGGTATCATATTAATGCATTTCCATCCAAAGTAAATGTGTATATCAAATTCCATCTTACTCGGTTGAGGATAACTGCTTTAAAATTCAGTCGCAAGAAACACGAGTTTCTATCAAAGAAACTCATGTTTCTTGCGACTGAACGACTTTCTCGCAGGCAATTATCATGATGTACCTGACATCTTATATATATTTAATATTATGCAGTACATAAATGAATTTGTAATAAACTTGACATTTATATTTGATAATTAATTATTATTATTTTGAATTGGTTATTGTGTTAGTGGACAGTACCTACAATTAATAATTTTCCTTGATATCATTTTATTATTATTGACATGTATCTCCTGACTTTCCTTTGATAATAACTATTGTCTTTTTCATTTATCGAGATCTTTCTTGACACTTATAATTGACATAATGTTTGTTATTGTATTGAATTGGTTGTTTTAGATTTTTATTAGCATTGGATAATGTAATGTAATGTAATGTAAATGTAGCAATAAATGATTTTGAATTTGAAAATTTTGAGATTTGACCCGAATATACACACCTACATATATATAGTTTGACCCGAACATACACACCTACATACATATTTAAAGACACAGGAAACGTTAAATAAAAGCTTGTAATAATGACTATGGTTAATGTTTTCCGTTATGACCATTATTTTAATAGGCTTGATAAATTTTAACACAGTATACACTTATGTAAAAATATTTTGTCCCACTTTAAATGCACCCCATTTCACTCCCGTACCAACTTCAATTTATTTTTGCCGTCATTTTCGCTATTCTCCTTTGATTTCCGATAGATCTCATGCTGTTCTTACTTTTCCCTTTTTTGTCTTTTTAGCTATCTGCACAAGTAAATATAATGCTTCGAAAACAAAAAAAACGATTTATCAATTTAAGTCTATTGCCGTATCATCATCATCAGTGGTGAATCGATTTTTTTTTATAGATAATTGTATGATCTTTACAATTTACAATATATTCCGATAAAAATTACTGTTGAGAAAAATGCAAAAAACGGATATTTGTGACTTGATTAAAAAAATTGCACCCATGGGATCGCTGGGGATTTTTCATAATTTCCTTATCACGATTTTCCTAACCTTCATGTAAACATAAACCCCTTCGGGTTTCAACTCACGGGGGCTAACGGTGAGTTGAACCGACTGAAACCACAGGGTGTCTTTTGCGTTAGCCATGTGGTACGGGGAATCTGGTGTGCCCTAGAAAGGAAATCTGAAGCACTACTCAAATTAGAATCGAATAGATTTAAATCATCAATAATACATTTAAAAAAGTTACCATAGCATGAAATATGTTCTTAACCAAAGTATAAGCCTGCATAACAGTTTGATATATGCCAAAATCTCTCTCATGGTCCTTTTCTTGAAATGAATCCATTAAGATATTATTTTTGAACTTATACAAATAATTCTTGAGCAAGGTTATCACCCGAATTGCATAAATGAGATTCAAGTCGTAATTTATAAATAAATAATCCACTAAAATACCTACGATATCCAGTGAATTTAATGTAGCATACAACATTATTATAAGCAGTATACAAATACTAATCGTAACTAAATTATATATCCAGCTCCAAAAAATAAACCTTCCACTGCTTTCAGAAAGATTGACATTATCTTGGATCATCTGAATAGTCAGTACTAGCAATACGTTATTGTAGCCATTAACAATATTGAGAACAAAGATCGCAATGATTCCAAAACAATTGTACACTGTAAGGAAGTATATAAAACAAATCAACATTTTACTACCAAAGAGGTTGACAGCTTGAATATCTCTATCGCTCAGAAAATTGTAAAGGTATAAAGAAAACAAAACCACCAAAATTAAGGCTATGGTCATATGAAATTTCTTTCCATTGGGATAGATGAAATTGTCTCGTATTGTAAACCTAGGGAATAAAAATATTTTTTGCAGTAGATAGAAAGGGTAACACATTATCTGAATGTCGCCATTTAAGTAGTTATGTAGCAAAATCTCTGGTGGAGTATTTGATGATACTTTCGGTGACACTTTTGATATACATCCTTTTGAAATACTGACTACTGAATTCGACATATTTCTTGAACTGAGTATACGTCGTCAAGTCTATTCTAATAGTCAATATACTGGCGACAGCTAAAAAATGGATTCGGCCTAGTTGGACGTGTCCCATTAATCAGTCAACAATGTCCTTAACAAATTATATCCATTATTGAAATGAAATCTTTCAATGTGTATGCAATTTATATTTTTATATGACGTGACTTCTTTGTTCATATTTTCTTTCACATCGTCATCACCCTCATAGCGATCTACCAGTTGCGTTCAAAGTTTGCACTTTGGAGCCCGAGGTCCGCTTGATATTTTTCATTGCTTTTAGTCCACACTTGTCCGCAAGAAATACGAACGAAAGACGTAGTATTTAGCTTCCATAAAGTTACTCTGGATTTCTTTAGGTACATAGGGTTTAGGCCGAACGTAATACCACGTGTCGTATCCGTGCCCGATTGCTGCATAAATGCGTTTCATAGTACCGATTTTATGCTAGGAATCTTTGACTGACGAAGTCCAACTGTCAACAGTCCAGGAATGTGTGAAGTAACTGACTTAAAGTGTTATTCTCATACAAACTCACTACATAGTAATTTTTGGCGACGATCTAATATATTGCACCAATAAACAACCATAGAAATTATTAAAATTACTAATAGTGGCTCTATAAACAGTTTAACCTTGCGAGTACTTACTTTTTCGCCACGCCTTATCTAAAAATGGCGTCCAGGCTGTGGCTCCGAATGAAATGAATTTAATGAAAAAAATGACGGCAAAGCCAGAAAAAAAAGAAACATATGTATTCTTCGAAGAATTATAATAAAATGACATGTCACAGCATAAAAAACTGCAGCAGTACAATTATATAATTAGTAATTAACACCATCAGACGCAGCGGTAATGCAGCGTCTACGTTGAACAAACCACATGCACTTATCTTACAGAACGAATCACGGTTTAGCTGTATAATACTTTTGCAGAATCGACCTTCGTCATCTGTGAATTAAAAACGGAATATTGAGATTTACAGTGGCCTCTCAACCTTTCACAACTACTACTGGTACTTTTCACCATATGACACATATTAGGCACGCACCTGAGCAATGTATGTCCATTAACCGCAGTATACATTTAGTTTCCACGTCCTCAATAGCTAAGTACAATTTCTCAGAATGCATACACAATAATATAACTAGAGCAATATTCTTTATCAACAAAACCACCGATGCAGATAATGTGAGAGTGTTGTCAACCTAAAATGTTATGAGGTAATCTAAAATATAGGGATAACTAGATTCTATACTACACATATTATTAGATAATTATTAGACTTATAAGATATTTATTAGACTTATTTCATCTATAAAGCTAATGCAAATACTCACAACGTAATTTTCCAATTTATATAGCTCGAATTGTATTTGCATGTAACCTAATGAGCGGCAGACTGTATCGGCACAGTGCATGAATATCTGTAAGATAACCGTTGAAACGTATCTTAGATTTATTGATATGCGAAAGAGAATTGATGATGATGGTGATGAATCATATTCGGAGAATGGTTTGTCAAGTTGTTCTGCATACCATTCATATTATTAGCGTATAATGGTTCATGAAAGGAGACATAATAACCTATCAGCTAACATCGAAAAAACCGAAGGTGCACAAAAAATTATGAAATCATAGGTCTCAGCTTCCATACACGCAGGGTGATTTTAAATATAGACTAAGATCCTGTGAGAACTAGTCACAGAATCTCACAGCATTTTACAGGCTACGTCATAGTAAGAGCGTCAAAAATTGTTTTTGCGCTAATAGTTATCTGTAGCAGATAGACACGGTTGGCTATTATTGTTGCTTATTATTTCCCATCGTAAGTTTATAACAATTTATTAAACTTCAAGGGTGTCTGGCGGTAAGTTTTAGCAAAACCAATGTAAATAGGTATCCATTTTGCTCTTCTTTTCCATTTTTATAGTAATATAAAAAAATACGCTTTATACTATAACGTTTTATAACAGCAATTTTAAACGCCTTTGTTACATATTGATGCAGTCAAAGTCAGTGCCTTTCAAGGTTCATATATGAGTAAATCTTTCAAAGTGTATACATAACATAACATAACTTCACGCCTGTATTCCCGAAGGGGTAGGCAGAGGTGTATTACACACCCAAGTGTATACTTGCGGTAAAAATCAGTCTTTATACTATGACTTAGGTCTGGCATTTGGAGCTTTTGCTACATAAAATTACACAAAGTAAAAACATAATTCAAAACGTAAATTTACCAAAAAATGAAAAATCTTTTTATACAGAGCAAAAACTTGCATAAGCTGTTCATATACTGCGAAAATAGTATCGTAGTCCCTTTCATGTAGCTCATCCATCAACAGAACGTTATTTTTAAACTCAATTGCATACATCTTAAGTAACATTATAATTCGTATCGCATAAATGAGATTCAAGTCAAAAATTATAAATAAGTAAGTGACACAAAAATCTACAATATCAAAATAATCTTCGGCCGTGTAGAAAAATATCATCAGTAGAGCGGCCATACAAATAATACTCAAATTAGAGATCCAGTTCCAAATAATAAAATACTTGACATATTTTTCACCAATATTGACATTTTCGTTGATCTTCTGGATAGTGAGCATTAACAATATGTTGTTATCACCGTGAATGATATTAAGAATAAAGATAGCAAAGATTCCAAAACAATTATACATCGAAAAGTAGAATAATAAAGAATTAAGCATTATACTACCCATGTGACTTGTCACTCTGTCACTATGAATCTTTCTATAACAATATAAAACGAACAAAACCAGCAAAATCAAGGCTATAGTTATATTAATTTTCTTTCGTTTTGGATAGATAAAATTCTCCTGAATCGTAAACTTGGACGACAAAAACAAGAAATTTAACATGTAAAATGAGTTGAACATTATTTGGACATCATTTTTCAAGTAATTATTCAATATAATCTCTCCGGGTGTATTAAACAACGTTATCGGTAACATTTTTGATGCTTTTCTATATCGTCTTTCATCGAGCAACTGACAACTGAATTTATCATATTTCTTGTAAGTTCATCACTTTTCTAAAAGGCATGAATTGTAAGCCCATGCAAACAATTATACAAATATGAATGAATTGTCGTCGTCTAGTGAAGGCTATAATAATATTATTCAATTTTCATTATTGAAATGAGATGTTAAAAAAATTGATAAAATATTCACATAGACAGGTAAGTAGGTAGGTATACGATGGTTGTTATATTTAATTACTAACTGTTACCCGTAACTTTGTCCGCGTTAAATTCGGAATAGCTCAAGGTATGTTTACTTCTGCAGTTTCGAACCCAACATGTATTAGGTTATCCATTTCATCGTTATATTTTCAATCATTTATCATGAAGAAATCGAGGTTTATAATATATGTAACATCGAAATCAATTCTGCCCGGGTCCCTGATATAATAACGTGATGATATTTATTATCCAAGGTTGAATCTCTTATCAACTATCTTTTACATGTACTCCGTACTTTAGAAATTTCATATTTTACTGCTCATCACCTTTTAGCTATAGCGTGATGATATATAGTCTGAACGTTGAACATGCCCGAGTTCTATCGAACTGCAGAATTTCGTGATGTTTTGTAATAATAAAGAAATTTTCAATAATAGATTTGGTCGATTTTACACTACTGCTCCTATCACAGTTATAATAGCGTGATGATATAGCGCAGTTAATGACCATACCCTAGAAGAATTTCATGCAAAATTTCACCTGAATCCGTTCAGTGGTTTTCAAGTGATGCTCAGATATCGACAATAAAAAGCAGATAAACAAACAGACCAAAATTGAAAAATCACATTTTAAGGATTCCGTTGCCAAATGGCAAAAAACGGAAACCCTTATAGATTCGTCATGTCTGTCCGTCCGTTTGTCACAGCCACTTTTTTCTGAAACTATAAAAACTTCCACCGAAAATTGGTTTGAACGAGATCTAGTAAGTTGTTTTTTTTTAATACGTCATAAATCGTAAACCGCAATTTACCTTTCATTTAATGAACTTAAATATTTACTTGCTGCTACGGAACCCTTCATGGGCGAGTCCGACTACACTTGGCCGGTTTTTGGAATTGGTATCGTTCCTAGAACACATAGCATTTTTTTTTTAAATATTTAATGTACAGTTTTCACCTCGTAACGATTTTATTATATGTATAGATAACACGTTAATACTAGGTCTGCAAGGCGAATCGCTGCTTGCAATGTTGAGCTGAGTGAGACATCGTGAATCAGATTTTGAAAATTATGAACATTGATCATTCCTCCGTGGCAAGTCCGATTTTGAAAATTCTTTTTGAAAGTCACAACTCTGGACATGCTTTCTGAGCGTGTAAAATTTGGTCACAGCGTCTCGAGCGGTTATTATGTAATTCCACCTGGAATTTTTTTAACGGTGATCATTCCTCTGTGGTAGCATTAAGTTTTTCAAAATATATCCATAATCCTTCCTCTGATTGACCTCTTTAATCATGCCAAATTTGGTTCTGATTGGATTAGTAGTTTAGGAGGAGACCTGCGACAAAGAAAATCCTGAAGTCTGGTATGAGGAGCTTTCGCTCGACTTCGTCTCACTCAGCTCAATAATTTTAAACACGCTCAACTCAGCCTGAAATTACGGGACTGTAAGAAGAATGATCTGTCAATTCAAGGCAGATAGTCAAATATTGGGCTATGGAGAAAGAAGTAAACAATTTGTGACAGACCAGTCTATAGTTATAATCTCTTTATTCTCTGGCTCCATAGGGAATATGCTTATTATTCAAAATGAGAGGATTTTTTAAATATTCTATATTGCTATAGAATCATCCCAATTTTTTATATAATTTTATATTTATTCAAGGTTTTAAAATGAAACTAAACCATCGCTAAAATATGCGTCTCTTTTTATCGAGTTATATAACCTTCATATTGTACATAATTTTGTATTTACATTTGTATTGTACATATGTATATATGATAGAGTGAATAATTTGAGGCGAGGGTCTCCGAGACCGTTGTGTTTTAGATACGTGTGCTTCGAAAAGTAGACGTCGATGGATTATGAAAATCATATATGTTATTCTATGCAATAGCCCTGAATAATATATGTGATATTGCGTAAATATACTCGAGTCTTTCCGGTTATTCCATACACGATGACTTTTATTTTCCAATTTTTATTTTCAAGGACAGTGTAATACATATAGTAATTCAAAGTCAACGCCAAAAAACTTGACAATTTGACCTTGATGCGCAACCAATGACGGGAGCCCTTTGAGTTTTATACTATCATGATAGGTTGTTGTCAAGGTCAAATTATAAAATTGTTTAGCGGTGACTATACCAATATGAAGCGTTCAGAGAGAGTTCATCAGTCCCTAGCGAAACATGTCAGGACGTCTGTCAGTTTGCGGCATACGCACAGCGAAATTGTATGTTTTTAAATGTAGCGCTACTGAAACTGTACTCCTACGGTATTGTAACTGCTACTAACCGGAGTCGACAAAAATCAGTTTACATACAAGATCATAAACAAAAATCAGCTAAGAATAACTAGCTCGGACACAGATGTTTACAAAAAACTAATCGGGATTGTGAGAGAAAACGGACTGATCGGACATACATTTAATATAAAAGATAATAGAAACTATAGAATTGTTATACGAAACCTTCACCATTCAACATCTATTAAAGACATTAAAGACGAAATAGAGGCCACAGGCAATGAAGTAACTGGGGAAATAATTAATGCAAAATATGGACCTGAAAAAATACCAACATCCACATTTTTTGTAAATTTAGTGCCAGGGCCATACAATATAGGTACCTCTGCAACCAATCGATTATTGTGGAAGATCCAAGAAAAAGAAAGTCCATTGTCCAGTGCCAGCAATATGGGCATACTAAAAACTATTGTTTGCGACCATTCCGGTGTGTAAAATGTGGACAGTCTCATAAAACTTCAGACTGCAGCAAACGCAATCGCAATGCTCCAGAATACTGCGCGCTTTGTGGTGGTCCCCACCCAGCTAATTATAAGGGTTGTGAGGTATACAGAGAAATACTAGCAAGACGCAACCAAAAACCAGATAAAAAAAAAATACCAACTACTACATCATCTGTAGAACCACATAGCAACTCAACAAATACACAAGAGAAATCACCGAGAAAGTCATATGCGGAAGTACTGACACAACACAGAAATATAAATAATTGTGGAACTGAATTGAGAATCTGGCATCAAAGTAGGCGTAGCGAAGACCGACCTGAGTTGAATAGAGCTGGTAAAATGCTGAAAGATATGCTAAGAAAATGGCGGGATGATACCCTCCAGACACAGTTAGAAGCTCTAACTGCAACCGAGGCAACCAATTATTCACTATGGAAATTAACAAAATCATACAAAAGACCCGATCTCTAAACCACCACTGAGAAATAAACAAAGGTGGGCGAGAACACCTCACGAATTGTCAGTAATGACCAAACTTTCGAGGGGGAAATTGATGAAGTTCTTCTACAAGAATATCAAATGTTTCCTCCACCTAAACCAGTAACATTTAGAGAAGTCTGTAGGACCATAAGAAATCTAAAGGAAAAGAAATCTCCTGGATTTGACCTCATAACGAAAGAAATTCTAAAACATCTGCCGAAAAAGGCGGTAACATTTCTTACTACACTTTATAATGGTATCCTTAGAGTTTAGCATTACCCTCAAGAATGGAAACTATCCAAAATTATAATGATACACAAGCCAGGAAAACCTCCAGGTGATGTTAGTTCCTACAGACCAATCAGCTTTTTACCAATACTGTCAAAAATCTTTGAAAAACTGCTATTGCAAAGGATTGCTCCTATTTTGCAAAGAAACAAGATGATTCCAGAACATCAATTTGGGTTTAGGCGACATCACTCCACAATCGAGCAAGTCCACAGGGTGAGTGATAAAATAAGGAAAATTCTGGAAGAAAAAGACTATTGTTCCGCGGCCTTCCTCGATATCCAGCAGGCTTTCGACCTGGTGTGGCACAAGGGACTTTTTTACAAAATCAAAACTCTCCTACCGCATTGCTACTGCCAATTGCTACTTTCCTATCTAATGGGACGGCTGTTTCAAGTTAAAGAAGGCGACACTACCTCCGCATGCCATGAAATCAGAGCTGGTGTTCCCCAGGGGTCCGTGCTGGGACCTGCTCTATACACTCTCTACACATCCGACCTACCACACGATGACACCGCTATTCTAGCCAGTGATAAAGACACCAATACTGCCACTGAAACATTACAAAAGAGCCTGGATAAAGTATCCAACTGACTGCAGAAATGGAGAATCAAGGCAAGTGCCGCAAAGTCTACTCATATCACCTTCACTTTGCGGAGAGCGAATTGTCCCCCTGTACGACTCGGAGATACCGTACTGCCTCATCAAGACTCCGTCAGATACTTAGGCCTACACCTCGACCGTCGATTGACATGGACCCAGTACGTAAAAATGAAGCGAGATGAGCTTAAAATACGATACACCAACTTACTGTGGCTTCTCGACAAAAATAGCAAGCTCTCTCTAAACAATAAGCTCCTGATTTACAAATCAGTATTGAAGCCTGTTTGGCTATATGGCATCCAACTATGGGCAAGTGCTGGTAACTGCTCCAACGCATGCAAAATATAATACGCCTCACAATAGCCAATGTTCCATGGTATATCACCAACAAAGAAATACATGAACAACTAGGGATGAATAGTGTGAAGGAGGAGATATCAAAGACAAGAGAGCATTATCAAAATAGACTCAAAAACCATCCTAACGTACTGGCAGCAAAGCTATTGACACCCAGCTACAACAAGCGCCTCAAGAGAAAGGATGTTATCTCTTGATTCAAAATAAGGAGTTGATGTCTTCGATGGAAGACGCACTTTAAAAAAATGAGAATCTTCACCACATCCGCTAATAGCATAAAGCTGATCGCAGATAATAATTGAAACACAAAAAAAAAGTAACTTAAATGCCACATCGTAGAGAATGTGCCAAATGTACAATGCCGTTGATAAAAGGTAAGACTCGAACTTTTATTTACGATTACAATGCTTAAGTATTAGTACACTCTTTTCTGTAATGTATAAGTAAGTAGTGTAAATAAGTACTCATTGCATAAATATTAAAACTAAGTCATGTATCGCCATTATAATTAGCCAAGACATTAAAAGAATTTATAATGATCGGCATTACTTCTAATAGACGCATATTAAATGGTATTATTATAATACGTACTAAATATTGGGAACCATACCTACCAGCGTACCAACGTACATGTATATTCAACACAACGAAATACTACTACTACCTGTTATAGTGAGGCTTACCTACCTATACTTATGTAGGTATACAAATAATAATGTAATATGTTAATTGGTGGCGGTATCTGATAGATATACCTATCAGTTGTTTCTAAGACGGCATTTCGTGTGTATTATTTATAACACCTTATTAAACATAACATGGTGTCAGGTGTAAAAATATAATTGTTACGATAAGTTCAAGTAGTGAAAGTGTAAAAGCGTGAGAAAAATGCCTAAAGAGGAAACAACTCCCGGTTCGCAACAGCTGATTCCCATGTTTATTCGGCATTGCAACAACCGGCCGTCATGAATGAACAAGGAATGCTTTCTATTAACTGGCGCGAGTGGAAAACGTCATTTGATTACTATTTAATTGCATCTAACAAGGAAAACTGCTCATCTCGCGAAAAATGTGCGTTATTTTTACATGTGATTGGGAAAGATGGCCGAGAGATACTAGAGGAGCTAGATTTAGAAGAAAGTTCAAAGTCTAATTATGACGTGTTAGTGTCAGAGTTTAAACGTCATTGTGATCCAGCCAAGGACGTGAACTATGAGCGGCATTTTTTTTTTTGAAATAATGCAAAATGATGACAGTTTCGATAAATTTTACGGTAAATTGAAGATACAAAGTAAGCTGTGTGAGTTTGGTACATTGAATAAGAGTTTAGTGGCTACGCAAATTATACGAGGTATTAAAAAGAAGCAAATGAGGCAGAATATGCCTAGTAAGAGTAAATTAGAGCTAGATGAAGCTATAAGTTGGTGTCGAGCAGTAGAGAAAGCATCCTATCAGGCAGCGGACGCAGTACGACTGGAGTGACTGGAGGTGAAGAAGTGAACTGGAGGCGCTTGGACGAGAGCGCAGCCGCGGAGGTAATGTTCGCAGACCGGGGGGGCGAGGGGCCCCTGCTGGACCTAGTCGCGGGGTGCAGGTCCCCGCCTGTCGAAGTTGTGGTCGGGCGCCTTGCCCGGCACGCGTTATTACTTGCTACCGCTGTGATCGGCGAGGGCACTTCGCGGCGTGCCGCACGAGGGCGGTGGGCAAGGCCATGGCACAGGAGCAGAATACTAGCGAGGCGGCCGACAGAGGTAACAACGAGGAGGACAGCGAGTCGGTATGTGAATCATTGTTATTAACATTGTGTTCCGTGGCTTGAGCGTGTTTACGTGAATAATGTACCGATTCAGTTTAAGTTAGATTCGGGTGCGGATGCGTCCGTTATGTCTTTGAGCTCATTTAGAGAGGCTGGTTTTAGAAGGACATTATTAAGAAAAAGTGATTTAGTATTAAGTGAAATAAGTAGATCTAGGTTGCCCGTCATTGGATATTTTGAACCAACAATAAAATATAATAATACAGAGACTACAAAAAAAAATTGTATTGGATGTACCTAAATTGTAATAACTTATTGGGTCTTTCTGCTGTTTAAATTTAAATTTAATTAAACGAATAAATGAGATAAACACTTATAAATTTGACGATAATTTGTTTGAAGGACTAGGAAAATTGCCAACAGTTTGTAAAATTATAATAGATAAAAATATTGTGCCCAGGGTTTGTGCATCCAGAAAAATACCATTAAAATTAAAACCGCGAGTGAAAGATGAATTAGATAATATGGTTAAATTAGGTGTCATTGTACCGGAGGATAATCCAACGGACTGGGTATCGAATATTGTGGTCGTTGAAAAGCCAGACGGGCGCATTAGGCTCGTTTTAGACCCGTTTCATTTAAATAAAGCGGTACGCCGTTGTCATTTTCAGCTGCCTACTTTGGAAGAGATCGCTGGTAACTTAGAGGGTGCTAGTTGGTTTTCGAAATGTAATGCGAAAAATGGCTTCTGGATGGTAAGTTTGGATGAACCTAGCTCAAAGCTATGTACTTTTACAAGTCCGTTTGGAAGGTATAGGTATTTAAGATTATCGTTTGGAATAAAGTCAGCACCGGAAATATTTCACAATGCTATGTACAAAATGTTTTTTATGGAAGGGTTTGAGGTATATTGCGATGATATTTTGGTGTGGGGAAAAACGAAAGAAGAACATGATACAAGATTAAATGAGGTGATGGAAAGAGCTAGGAAAAATGGTGTTAAGTTTAACAGAAAGAAATGTGTGTTCGCTGTGAGAGAGATACAATTTTTGGGGCATATATTCAATAGTAAAGGTATGAGACCCGATTCAAGTAAACTTAATGCATTTTAGATTGACATGGTCATTTACATTAAAATTAGAATTATAAACGGGATATTTACCATGTTTAGTATCTTTTTCGAGAATCCGATATTTCGGCACTGTTACAAGTACCATGATCACGGATGTACTGATTTCGAAAAAGATACTAAACATGGTAAATATCCCGTTTATAATTCTAATTTTAAACTTAATGCAATTAAAAAACTACCAAAACCAGAGGACAAAAAAGCATTAGAGCGGTTTTTAGGCTTGACAAATTATTTATCAAGATTTATAGCGGGTTATTCGAGGGTTTCTGAGCCGTTAAGGCAGCTAATAAAAAAGGAGATAGATTTTAAATGGGAGTACGAACAGGAACGGGTATTTACGAAATTAAAAGATAGTTTAATAAATGCTCCGGTACTGCGGTACTATTCACCGAATGAACCGGTGACAGTGTCAGTCGACAGCAGCAGTAGAGGGATGGGTGCGTGCTTACTGCAGGGCGGACGACCCGTAGCGTACGCTTCTCGAACTCTCACTCCGGCCGAAGAGAGATGGGCGTAAATCGAAAAGGAATTATTAGCGATTTTGTTTGGTTGCACGCGTTTTCATCAGTCATTTCTATGTCCGTATACATACGGACATAGAAATGTAACAGTTGAATCAGACCATAAACCGTTAGAGGCTATTTTGAAAGAATCATTAAATGAGACGCCACCTAGGTTACAGCGAATGCTTTTAAAATTACAACTTTATTCAATCCATTTAGTTTATAAGCCGGGAAAGGAAATGTTTATTGCCGATGCGTTATCCCGAGCTCCTTTAAAAGAACATTTTGATAATGAGACAAGCATTGCGGATGATGTAACCATTCAATGTTTGAAAGTATTAATGCAGCTCCAGGAAAATTAGATAACATTAAGAGAAACACGCGTACAGATACAGAGTTAAATGATGTTATAAAGTATTATTAAGAGGGGTGGCCAACAAATAAAAGCAAAGTAAGTGATCTGGCTAGACCTTATTGGGCGTTGCGCAGTGAAATATACGTTATAAATGATATCGTGTTCAGAAACAACAGGATAGTTATTCCGGTTTCTATGAGAGAAGAAATGCTTGTTAAATAAAGCGCATGAAGGGCATTTAGGTTTAGATAAAACTAAACGTCGAGCCCAAGATGTGATATGGTGGCCGGGTATGGCAGCGCAGCTGGAGGAGCTCGTCCGCCGGTGTGAGGTCTGCCAGCGGCACCGCAACTCCCAGCGGAGGGAGCCGCCAAAACCCCATACACAGCCTGACTTGCCGTGGCAAGTTGTGGCGACTGATATTTTTGAATTTAAAAATAAGCACTTTTTACTGACAGTAGATTACTATTCAAAATTTTTAGAAGTGGCACAATTAAACAACCACTAGGGTTGTGTCATAAATATTAAAAAGAACATATTTGCAAGATTTGGCATACCAAATAACTTAATCTCAGATAATGGCCCACAGTATTCTTCAGAACAATTTAGAACATTTAGTACTAATTGGGGTTTTACGCACACAACAAGCTCTCCACTCTATCCACGATCTAACGGTCTTGCCGAAAGAAATGTGCAAACGATCAAAAATCTATTTAAAAAGCCGATGACGATGGGACAGAGTGGAAGTTAGCATTACTCAATTTTAGGAATACGCCAGTAAGCGGTGAGCCGTATTTACCAGCTCAGCTTTTGATGAGCAGGTCATTGAATATCAGACTACCAGCTTGCGAACAATGGCTAACGCCACGCACGCCAGATACTAAAACAATAAAGAATGTAAGAAATATTAAAACCCAACAAAATAAACAATATTATGATAGAGGAACTAAAGAACTAAAAGAATTAAAGTCAGAGTAAAAGATGGTAAAGTGTGCATTAAAGCAACTGTGTTAAGAAAGGCTGATAATGATAGGTCGTACTTGTTGAAGTATGAAAACGGCGGCACATACAGACGAAACAGAATGCAGATAATGTCAATTCCGCAAAATAGTAGTAGTGTGGCAGATCAACAAACACCACGAAATAGTTTGAGTGACTTTGATCATGTAGACATCCCATTGAACCCAGATCCGATAGAAGATCCACCACAGTCGATAATTCACGATACTTTACCTACTTCTAACTTAGTCCCATATGTGACCAGATACGGCCGTGTTGTTAAATCACCACATAGATATGTATAATTTTTCAGTTATTAGCACATTATTCATATTTAAAGGCTTAAGAGGGGAGATGTAAGTGTAGCTGAGATGATGTTTTATGTGTTACAGCTCAGCTATTGTATTTTGTTTATTCTTGATTAAGTTAAGAAGGGAGATGTTATAGTGAGGCTTACCTGCCTATACTTATGTAGGTATACAAATAATAATGTAATATGTTAATTAGTGGCGGTATCTGAAAATATATCAGTTGTTTCTAAGACGGCATTCCGTGTGTATTATTTATAACACCTTATTAAACATAACACTACCTACCTCTAAATATCTAGATAATGTCCGCTCTTCTATTTCTTTTCATAATTTAGTTCATATTGGCTTCTACGGGAGCGACTGCCGTCTGACCTACCGAAAACCTGCGCCAGAGCGTTATCCATCAATTGGATTGCAGGCTTGATTGAGCCGATGATCTGTATGGGGTCCCATAGGTTAAGGGCTCTATAAGTTTATGGGCCCCATTTGTGTACGGGCCCATGGGTATATGGGCCACATAGGTGTATGGGCTCAATGTTTCTATGGGCCCCATAGGTGTAGGGGACCCTTGGGTGCAGGGGCCTCATTAGTGTATGGATCCCATTAAGATCTTGCAGCTAGGACTCCGGAACCCGCTCTTCTACTACTCCAATTTTTTTATTTTATTATTATTAGTTATTTCCAAGAAAAATCAAAATACAACAAGACTTCGTGACACTGTGAGCTCATTCTGCGTAAATAGTAACGCCAACAATCAGCATAGTTCGGGCACTTTGAGATAACTTACACTTCAAACTATAAGACAACCACCATCTTCAGTCTCCTCGTGACCATGGCTGCTGAGAAGCAACCGAAACATCGGGTTCAATGTAAATAATATAAATAATAAAATAGCATCAAATGAATCATGATAGAATCCGTTAAAATAGTTTTAAATAAATAAATATTATAATTATCATCAACTTTATTCTCTTTATTTAATGTGTTACTAAAAGATCTTAAATAAAAGTGACATCATTATTTATGTTGATACCACAACACCTGAAGTTATCCTTCGTTGTTTGTCTATATTTTGGCGCGAGAAATTGTACGCGGACCGCCAGCATCTCGTGCGGTGTAAAGTGGCAACTTTGCTATGCCAAAAGTCCTTAAAGTCGTCGAATACCTTTTTTTTTTTTAATAATTAGAAATAATATTTTACATACGAGTAATATGCACTAAGACGCAGCCTGTACACGTCATCGGACGTTCAATATAAATGAAAATAAGAAACTATTTGTTTGTGTTACTTACACAATAAAACTTGTATAAATTGAATGAATATTTTAAAATAAACTAATGAATTTTCTAATTATTAAAACCGCGACATCTCACGAATGGTGAGTCGTAAAAGAAAAGGTGACTGGACCATTTTTGTAGAGAATTGTATGAGCTAACTTTGTCTGACCTATTTTCACGATAAAACTTACCGTTTTCGAGAAAAATGGAAAAACCCTTAATAGGCATGTGGACTGTACTCAAATAAGTATACAATTTTACCACGAAAAGGCAGTTTCTATAATAGAAATAATAAAAAACACAATATTTTCTTCAATAAACAGGGGATTAGTTTTTTATTTAATAAAATGTAATTAAATATTTCACCCTCAAGTCACGTGACAATGAACACCAATCAAAATGCGTGACCTGTTGCCAAACAAGAATTTTTGCTGTCAAGTGCTATGGTCCGGCCCATAGTGTTGCTACCGGCCCATAGTGTTGAAAGAGTAATTGCAAACCGCCTCGTCGAGCACCTCTCAAGAGTGGGGCCGGACCTGGCGGATGACCAATATGGCTTCCGCCAGAGGCGCTCCACCGTGGATGCCATCATGCGCGTGAGGGCTCTGGCGAAGGATGCAGTCGCCCGGGGTGAGGTGATGTTGGCGGTGTCTCTGGACATCGCCAACGCGTTCAACACCTTGCCCTGGAGTTGCAAGGTAGGGAGGCACTTCGTGATACACGAGCGCCTCCCTACCTTCGACGCATAGTCGGGGCGTATTTATCGGAGAGAGCCGTCATCTACCCAAGTATGACCGGTCTAGGTCGGCGTGAGATGTCGTGCGGTGTTCCGCAGGGGTCGGTGTTAGGGCCGCTGTGGAACATCGGCTACGACTGGGTGCTTCGCGGTGACCTCATAGGCGGTGCCGCCGTCACATGCTACGCGGATGACACGCTCGTGACGGCGTGTGGCAGGACGTACCGTGAAGAAACCCTAAAGGCCACGGCCGCGGTTGCCCAAGTCGTGGGGCGGATCCGGCGGCTGGGTCTCGAGGTGGCTCTGCACAAATCCGAGGCCTTGTTTTTTCATGGGCCTCGGAGCGAGCCACCTGATGGATCCAGCCTAATGGTAGGAGGCATTAGCATCGGCATCGAGCCCCAAATGAAGTATTTGTGGCTTATACTCGACGACCGGTGGGACTTCGGTAAACATCTCCGAAGTTTGGTCCCCAAGCTGAAGGGCACAGCTAACGCTTTGGCGCGGCTGCTGCCCAACATGAGGGGACCCGATGACTCCTGCAGGAGACTCTACGGGGGGATCGTGCGGTCCATGGCCCTATATGGGTGCCCAGTGTGGGCGGAGGCCCTGAAGGCCAACAATGCCCGGCTGCTGCGGGAACCGCAGCGGGTGATGGCCAACAGGGTCATAAGGGGGTACCGCACCATCTCCTTCGAAGCGGCGAGTGTCCTTGCCGGAACTCCACCATGGGACCTGGAGGCGAGAGCCCTTGCAGCCCTTTACAAGTGGCGCAAGGAGGCGCTGGAGCTGGGATGGAATCCTGAGCCGCCAGAAATCGAGGCCCAGAAATCCCAGCTTCGCCAGGCCATCCTGGTGGAGTGGAAGGAACGACTTGGGCAACCAAGTGCAGGGGCCGGCAAAGGGAGCTTCGGGGACCACCTGTTTCGGATCCGGAAGGAGCCAACGTCTGAGTGCCACCACTGCGGCGCGAGTGAAGACTCGGGACTGCACACGTTGGCTGAGTGCCCGGCGTGGGAGGTCCCGAGGCGAGAACTCGTGGCGGCAACTGGGGTGAGAGTCCTCTCGCTCGGCGCTATGATTGCCGCCATGGTGCAAAGTGCAAGCGCGTGGGCCGCCGCCGCCTCCTTCTGCGAGCAAGTAATGCTCGAGAAGGAGGCGGCGGAGCGAGCTCGGGAGAGATTTAGAACTCTCCCGGCCCGCCGAGCCCGCAACATGCTCGCCGCGCGGCGCAGGCGACTCAGACGCCGGAGGTCGCTCAACGACCTCCGTCCTCCATGAGCGCAGGCCTGGGGGTGACAGATGTGGCCGTCTGTCTCCCCAGCAGAAGCAGGCCGGGGCGGCGGCGCGACGCGCGCCCCCCCTTTCCGGGGCAAGGTGGGGACACCGTGGTTCCCACACCCGAGGGGGCCATCTCGAAGCCGTAGATGGCCCAGGGTCAGCCGGGGTGCGAGGGAATTGCCTTATTAGGTCACCTTACACACCGGCACTTGAAGACCCGAGACGGCGTGCGGTTTTAGTCGGTTCAAGCCCGACATAACCACCCCCGCTGGCCGGCGGGGGGGTATCCGAAGGGATTTCCGCACGAAAAAAAAAAAAAAAAGTACTATGGTGTTTGTTGATATTTGGATAATATTATTACTGTGATTCCCGAGAAATTTCTTCGAAATTTGCTCAATTATCTTTTTGAATCAATTTTTAAAGGTTTTCCCATAATGGAAAGTGGATATATTAAGACAGATAGTTCAAATTTGCCAAGAATTGATTGCTTTACGGTGGCTAATTTCTTGGCAACAAATAGTAACTTCTGCTCTGGTGAATTTAGAAATGTGAAGACCTCCATGTAAGTAATATACTCAGGATACATTATAATAGTAATCGTAGGTATTTATAAACTCGAAAAGTTAAATTGAATATAATAAAATAAAATAGTATTATTTAGAGGTTATGTTTTATCTTTTTAACAATTTTTTTCATTTCTTTTTAGTTCCTCGAGGCAGAAAAAAAAATGTATTAAAAATTATTTTAATACAGGGAAATCTAACAAATATTATCAAACTTACATCAAAATGATCCTCACAGAAATCATTTTACTTTGTGTAGATACAAGTGCCGGATCCCGACGGGCTAGTTGAAGCCACATTTTCCGCATCGTTTTTGTACGTGGAACGTGAATAAATAGTTTTTCAGGTGTTTTAATAGTACCACTTTCACACTGCGGCACCGCACAACATTTATAAAACGTAGAATCCATCTTATTAACACAAAACTACGAAATAACTTTCTATTACATACAACTTCGACAATGTGTAGGAACAAGTGACGTCACAGCGGGCGTTTGACAGGTATCCACGTTTTGGCGCGAAATTTGAAATGGAATTTTAAAAAACTTATTTTAAAGGTATTAAAAAAAAAAATAGTTTGGGCTATATTTCGTACTTATGCATGGTTTTAAACACTTTCCCAAAAATAGTCCACATCCCTATTTTGTACGTTTGACCTTAAATAATTTGTTTTGCAGAAGTAGGATCGATGGGGATTTTTGACATTTTATTTATAATGATGTATTTAAAATTATTCCTTAATCAAATGTCTATTTTGACTGGACTAATAGCCGTTTGTTATTTTCTGTAAACACTAAAAAGACGTTTTAGGATGTAGAGTAACCTTTTCGTTTTTAAACTATTTGGGTTGTTATTAGTAAAATAATAATTACAAAACTAAAAAACCGAAAACCCCACTGCGGTTTTTTTTCTTTTACTGTATGGAAAGAAAAAATAGAAGCTTCTCCTGTTAAGTTGTTACGAGGGAACATAGAAATGGATATATGTACTATACATAGATACAGGACTAACACGTAATCCCCCTGTAGCAGTTACGCCTTTGTCTAGTCATATTGGTATATTATTCTATTATATATATGTATATTAGGTAGGTAGGTATATATATTCGACTTGCCAACGTACCGTCGTATATAAGTGCTATCGGACTGATGGCCAATTCTCGTAATAAAAAGATGTTCAAGATTCAGTCTCAATCTAGTCTCGATCTCCCAAATGTCAAAAAAGGTGTACTCAAAACAAAATTTTCAATATTCAAAAAAAAATTGGACCTTTTTCTGACCTTTGGGAGATTACTAGATTACGAGAATTGGCCCTCTGATGGGCCGTATTCAACCGCCCGCCTCTTGGTGATCGTAACTACGACTAATGTCATTTAAAACGTATATCTAGATAGTCTTCGCCTCCTTCTTTGGCTTCACCGCAGTCGGGTACAAACACCTATAAATCATTCCCTGGACAATGTACACCCATCAACTGCCGTACACAGACAGTATCCACGTCCTCAACAGATGAGTAATATTCCTCGCAGTGTAGACATAATAGGATTACCAGATAAACATTCTTAGTCAATATACCTTTTTTTTTTTTTCTTTTTTTTTTATCGTGCGGAAATCCCTTCGGATACCCCCCCGCGTGCCAGCGGGGGCGGTTATGTCGGGCTTGAACCGACTAAAACCGCACACCGTCTCGGAATGTTGAAATAATTGCTATAGTGTTAAAACTCTGAAACGTTTTAAAAAATTATCAGTCGACGGTATGTTGAGATTTACCTTGAGATTTAGGTGATAGTATGAAACTTACATCAATAGAAGGATTTTTTTCGGAGTTAAGAATTTCCAAATGCATATGCATAGGGCCTTGAAGAAAGTATCTGAACAGTGTAAGAATATCTGTAATATAACCAAGGTATAATGCAAAAAAAAACTCATTTTATTTTTGCGAATACGTAATAGTAATATGGTGAAATTTAGTTTAGACATGAGTGAACAATGATCACAGCCAATCAATCTGGCGTGTTACGCGAATAGTAAAATGCAAAAAACTCGATCAGGGACGCTCACAAGAGCCTTAGAGCGGACTTCACCAATGGTTTGAACCGAGATCATAAAAACTAACTATAGTCTGTTCGCGTTAAGTAAATAGTGACTCATTAGTGCAACTGCAAAGTAAAGGCGTATTCATACTAGGGCAAAAATTTAACCATTAAAATTGAAGCAAAACTTATTGTAACATAGTATTTCGAAATATTAATATTTTAAATTAAAATTAAATCAGAATTGTCAAAATCTTCAATAACATTTACATATATAATGAAAGAATTGTGTTCCGTGCGTGCCATAACATCATCTAACTCCCACATTTTTAGGTACATTTCGATGAAATCGATCTACCTATTGGTTTCTTGACTACTGTCGAATTTTAAAAAAAATCTTCATTGGAGGTCTAGTTATGACCCCCTGAGTCCGAAATGACCACTGGTCAAAAAGTATATATATATATGTATGTATGGTTCCACTTCCCAAAATTTGCGGCACTCTCACGGTCGCATTTTTGCCCCGATCGCTTTCAAACTGCGGTCAAAAATTGCTTGGGTGTAAACTTAGTTTAAGTTCGTGAACGGGTGGAATCCGGCCTAAGGGGACCGTAGGGCCTCACTTTTTGTGAAATCAGTTTTTCCTCAAAATTTCACGTTCCATGAAAGATATTCGAACCGTTCTAATTTTATCCCATAGTATACATGAATACCAACAACTTTTAAGTATAAGCCTATAAGATTAAAACTTTAACTAAAAGTGGAGGGGGAAAAACCAAAATTTTTCGGGAAAAAAATCATAACTTCTAACCGGTGAACATTCTTGCCGTCGGAAACATTTTTAATCGATAGGCCATTTTTAAGTCTAAAATAAATGTCTGAAAAGTTTTTCGCTAAAAGTTAAGAAAAAAAAATTAAACTGTTTAAAGTCCGTAGTTCTCTATATAAAATAATATTAATTGCTTCACGAAATCTACCTGTGCGTTCCCCCTGCGGCAACGGATTTTTTCTTTGTTAAATCAGCACAGGGTCGCAGCATTTTTTTTTAAATAATAATCTTTTATTTGTCTAAAATATTTCTCCGATCCGTTCGAGTTTATTGTTCCAATTGCGTCATAAAACAGGTTTTCTGTATATGAGTTTTCTTGTTGAGTTATTGGCTGCAATATTTTTTTTGAGCTGAGAGTGAGACGAAATCGAGCGAAAGCTCCTTTCACTCCACTCAAAGTATTTCGTTTGTGTCCCTCTAGCGCCTAGACCCTTCGACCGATTTTAATTAATTTTTAGCATAATAAATCATAGATGTTAGTGATGTGACGGACATAGGCTATACACATTTAAATTATGAAGTACCACGGAGTAATAATCTCCGAACAAAAAATTCAAAAGCTGATTTCTCAAAAACTACAATTACTAAAATCTAAGTTTTGGCGCCAAAACGTAGCCTATAACCATAAAACCCGATTAAAAAAAGAAAACTGAAAATCGGACAAGACAAGGACATAAGGACAGGGAATCATCACCGAACAAAACTGACATGGGCACTCTCAGCTCAACATTGCAAGAGCTACTGCCTTGCGGATCTAGTTTTATTCGGGCTGTCAAAAATTCTTTTGGAGTGGGCTTGCCATGGTACGGCAGCAGGCTAAGAATTTCAATATCATTTGTTTTTACAGTTTCGTTGACGAAATATGTATTATTTTATGTTTTTAAAATTTACAAAACAACAAATTTACAACTGTTTAATGTGAATACGGCATTATAATTTAATAAGATATAATTGGTCGTGGCTAAGCTAAGTGACAACGATGAGTCAATATTATCTTCACGCGAACAGACTTTAGTACTTGTAGGATCTTTTTAGTTCATTATTAATATAAATAAATTAACAATTACTGCAGCTACAAATATTTTCCTATATAAAATATAAGCTTGCATAATTTTTTGATATATATCAAAAACTTTCTCACTATCATCTTTTTGCATATCACCGTTCGACAAATTACTGTTTTTAACCTAACCAAATCCATGTTAAGCAACATTAGAATACGAATTGCATAAATGAGATTCAAGTCAAGACTTATATGTAACCAATCCACACAACTCTCTACGATATCAAAATATTGATGTGAAGTGTAGAACAATACCCTCATCATTAAAATAGTACAAATTACGCCCAAATTGAAGACCCAGTTTATAATAATAAACACTTTGTATATTTTTCACCCGTATTGACGTTTTCGTGGATCTTCTGAATAGTCAACATTAATAAAACGTTTGTGGCCGTGTACGATATTGTGAATCATACACCGAAAGAACAAAAATATAAATGTTCCAGATTTACTGTCACATATATTTCTAGATTGTCTGTCATCGTATATCCAATTGCTGTGAGCATTGAAAGCAAACAAAACTACCAAAAGTCATGACAGGATAATATAAAATTTCCTCCCGTTTGGATAGATGAAATTGTCTCGTATTGTAAACTTGGACAAGAAAAATATGTTTTGCAGATAGAAAGGATAGAATAGTATTCGGCTGTCGTTTTTTAGATAATTATTACATTACAATCTCTCCGCGTACATTCGGTGTCATTGTCAAAGACATTTTGAGTTTGACATCATAGGTATATAGCCGACGACTGAATTTAACAAATTTTTCAAGTTCAACGCCTAGGCACCAATCATTGGGACTATAATATATTGTAAGAGGCATGATAAATAATGGGCTCGGCATAATTGGATGCCCCGACGTCTATACAAAATATATAATAGGTCTTTACCTATGAAATTGAGTTAGCAATGCTCGACACGTTTGTCTTTAGGCTTCACGCAGAGGTTCAGAACAAGGAGACGGTGTTGTACAGTGAGATGCTCTCCGCGAATAACCTTGCAGTTGGCCACTTTGCTGATGCTGCACCTCCTAGTGAGTAGGAAATCGATTTGAGTAGCGCGCCCCGTGAGCCTGTAGGTATTAATACGTTCGGATTTCTTTTTGAATTACGTGTTCACGAAAGCAAGATCCGCAGCTGAATACGTTCTGACAATGTGATCTCCCTCTGCGTTGTGACTACCGTACCCAAAACCACCGTGAACACGCCCAAACTAATCACGCCTATCACCCACATGATCATTCAGGTCACCACCCAGAACTATTCCCTGCGTCCACGGAATACCACAAAGCACTTCACTGAGTTGATTCCAAAAAAAATGTTCCGGTTTTACTACGCCCAGCCTGCGGTGCGTAGGCACTTATCAGATGGGTAATGATCCCATCGATAAATACCCTCAAATGCGTAGGTACTTTTTTTTTTGTGCGGATATTCCTTCGGATACCCCCCCGCCTGCCAGCGGGGGCGGTTATGTCGGGCCTGAACCGACTAAAACCGCACGCCGTCTCGGGTCTACAGACGCCGGGGTGTAAGGTTACCCATAGAGCATATCCCTCGCACTCCGACTGACCCTGGGCCATTCGCAGTGTCCGCTCTGATAAGAGCAGAGGGGTAACTGCGTAGGTACCTATTAGGCGCTCTGCATAAAACCGAGGGCCTGTTCTTTCATAGGCCTCGGAGCAAGCCACCCGAGGGATCCAGTCTCATCGTGGGAGGAAATCGCATCGGCATGAAGCCCCAAATGAAATATTTGGGGCTCGTGCTCGACGGCCGATGGGACTTCGGAGAGCAAATCCGAAGTCTGGCCCCCAAACTGAAGAGCACAGCTCTGGCTCTGGCGCAGCTGCTGCCCAACATGAGGGGGCCAGATGACTCCTGCAGGAGACTACGCGGGGATCGCGCGGTCCATGGCCCTGTATGGGTGCCCAATATGGGCGGAGGCCCTGAAGGCCAGAAGTGTGCGGATGCTGCGCGCTCCGTAGCAGGTGATGGCCATCAGGGTCATCCGCGGGTACCGCACGACCTGCTTCGAGGCGGCGAGTCTCGTTGCCGGAATTCCGCAGGAGCAGGGACGGAACCCCGAGCCTCGAGAAATCGAGGCCGTGCAGTCCCAGCTCCGCCAGGCCATCGTGGTCGAGTGGAAGGATCGACTTGGGCGACCAAGCGCAGGGCACGCCGCAATAGCAGCGGTAAGGCCCATCATGTAGGATTGGCTAGAGAGGCGACACGGAAGCCTCTCGTACCGACTGACGCAGGTAATCTTCGGTAAGGGGAGCTTCGAGGACCACCTGCATCGGATCAGGAAGGAGCCAATGCCTGGATGCCATCACTGCGACGCGAGCGAGGACTCGGGGCTGCACACGCTGGCGGACTGCCCGGCGTGGGAGGCGAAGAGGCGTGAACTCGTGCAGCCATCGGGGTGGGAGTCCTCTCACTGGGCAGCAAGATTGCGGCAATGGTGCGGGAGCGCGGGCGCGTGGGCCGCCGCCCACGTGGCGGTGGACGGGTTCCGCCATCTCCTTCGCGAGCATTACATGCTCGCAGAAGGAGATGGCGGAACCCGCCCTGAAGAGATTTAGAACTCTCCCGGCACGCCGAGCCGGCAACATGCTCGCTGCGCGTCGCAGGTGACTCAGGCGCCGGAGGTTGCTTAACGACCTCCGGCACCGTCGGCCCGCTCCGGTACCGGCAGCCCCCTCCGGCACCGGCGGCCTGCTCCGGCACCGGCAGCGACCTCCGGCACCGGCGGCCCGCTCCGGCACCGGCAGCCCCCTCCGGCACCGGCGGCCCGCTCCGGCACCGGCAGCCCCCTCCGGCACCGGCAGCCCGCTCCGGCACCGGCGGATCCGGCCCACTGGCCGGCGGGGGGTATCCGAAGGGATTACAAGGATGGGACACGAAAAAAATAAAATCTACCTATTAGGCGAAACAGGCCGCGACACATTGACCACTTTAGTAGTAGTAGTAGTAGTAGTATCTCTTTATTGTACACCAAGAATAAGAAGAAATAAATACAAATATTACACTATGGTAAATACAATTGGCGGCCTTATCGCACTGTGGCAATCTCTTACAGGTAACCATTGGATGGAGTAAAAGAATCGGAATTTGTATTTGGGTAGTGTGGTGTACTTGATCAATTTAGGTACACCATATTTAGGTACCTTTTTTTTTTTTTTTTTTTTTTTTTTTTTTTTTTTTTTTTTTTTTTATCGTGCGGAAATCCCTTCGGATACCCCCCCGCGTGCCAGCGGGGGCGGTTATGTCGGGCTTGAACCGACTAAAACCGCACGCCGTCTCGGGTCTACAGACGCCGGGGTGTAAGGTTGCCCATAGAGCATATCCCTCGCACCCCGACTGACCCTGGGCCATCTCCGGTTTCGAGATGGCCCCCTCGGGTTTGGGAACCACGGTGTCCCCGTCTTGCCCCGGTTTGGGGGAGGGGCGCTAGTCGCCCCACCGTCCCGGCCTGCTTCTGCTGGGGTGACAGGTGGCCTCACCCGCCACCCCCAGGCACCATATTTAGGTACCTACTCCACTGCCGGAGGTCGCTTAACGACCTCCGTCCTCCATGAGCGCAGGCCTGGGGGTGGCAGGTGAGGCCGCCTATCACCCCAGCAGAAGCAGGCCGGGACGGCGGGGCGCCTAGCGCCCCTCCCCAAAACCGTGGTTCCCAAACCCGAGGGGGCCAACTCGAAATCGGAGATGGCCCAGGGTCAGTCGGGGTGCGAGGGATATGCTCTATGGGCAACCTTACACCCCGTCGTCTTAAGAGCCGAGACGGCGTGCAGTTTTAGTCGGTTCAAGCCCGATATAACCGCCCTCGCTGGCCGGCGGGGGGGGGGGGGGTATCCGAAGTGATTTCCGCACGAAAAAAAAGGTACCTACTCCACTATTCGCTCATACTTTATGACAAAGGATATAGGCCCGTCAGAAATAAAACTCGATCGAACGACAATAAAACAATTCACTATGGTGCCAAGGGTATAATTATATGGTAGTGTGTGCAAAATGCAGTATCTACTTGTGTGAATACTTATTAAATCGTACACCGGAATTGTACAAAATATAATACTCAAATTAGTCAACCAATAAAAACACATATCATTATCACAGTATGAATAACTGTAGTAGTACAATGGTATAATCAGTAAGTAGCAATATTAGACTCAGCGGTAGCTTAGCGTCCACTTTGAACAAACTGCACGCACTTATCTTAATGAACGAGTCACGGTTTAGCTGTATCACATTCTTGTATAGTCGTTTTTTAATATCTGTGAAAACATAAAGTACAGTTAAATATCTAGGTAGAGTAACATTGAACCCTCTGAAGCGACTTACTTTTTTAAACTAAACCAAAATACGTATTATTTACCTGGACAATGTACATCCATCAACCTCAGTACACAGACAGTGTCCACGTCATCAATAGTTAAGTAAATTTCTCGGCATGGAGGCATAATAATATTAATAAATAAATATTCTTAGCCAAAAACCCGATTGATGAAATCATTCCAACAATGTAAGTCATCTAAAATAGACATGAATAAATTATGGATAATGTTAGATTTATTACCCTAATCCATACCCTCATTGTTTTAATACAATTATAATGTTTATTTTGAACATTAAAGAAAAGAAAAGAAAATAAGTATAAAAAAATAAAAATAAAAGGAATATAAAAAGAAAAGAAATGAAAAAAGGAAAGAAAAGAACAGAAAAGAAAAGAAAAGAGAAAAAAATAAGATGGATGAATAGGCAATACAAACTCACTTGAACGACAGAAGATTTTTCTAATTTATATATTTCAAAATGCATTTGAATATAACCTAAACAGCGGCAGAATGTTTCGGCACAGTGCCATAATATCTGTAATACATCCGATATTGTCAAAATTAAATATATCTTGACAATTGCATGACATTTTATATAATTGAAGCATTGGTGAGCTAGTCAATATATAAGTGAAAATTACCAAAGCTTCAAATATTTTCCTATACAAAATATAAGCTTGTAAAAGCTCTTGATATATTTTAAAAGCTTTCTCAGTATCTTTTCCTTCTATATCATCAGTGGAGAGAATTTTGTTCTTGTAGTTAACTAAATACATCTTTAGCAACATTAGAATTCGTATTCCATATATTAAATTCAAGTCTAAAGTTACATATAAGAAATGCAAGCAAATCTCTACAATTCCAAAGTAACCATAAGAGATATAAAACGATACTCTATGCGTTACTGAAATTACAATTATAACCAAGTTAGAGATCCAGTTCCAAAGAATAAAACACTTTTCACATTTGTCACCAATATTGACGTTCTCGTGGATCGTCTGAATAGTCAACACTAATAAAACGTTGTTGTGAGCGTGTACGATATTGTGAAAGAGGACTGCAAGGATTTCAAAGCAATTTAACACCGAGTAGAATACTATTATGAATGCCTGAGTTTTAGTGTTACCCATATTCGTAGTGTGTATACTTCCGTATAACCTTGTGTTCCCATATAAAACACACAAAGTTGCCAAAAATAAAGACAAACTTATATTAAATTTCCTTCCATTTGGATAGATGAAATTGTCGCGTATTGAAAACTTGGACAAGATAAATATGTTATGAAGCAAATAGAAAGGGTAGAATAGTTTTCGGATCTCGTTTTTTAAGTAATTATTTAGTAAAATCTCTCCGCAGAAATTCGGTGTCCGAGACATTTTTTACATTTTCCACTTCAAAATGCTGAGCTCTGAATTGAACCCGTTTGTAAGTTACTATTTGTTGAATATATTCTAATAATTAAGATTCGGCTCTAGATAAATGTACTTTGACGTTGTTTCAAATTAATTCATTGAATCCATTAATGAAATGAAATCTACAAAGGTGTTCTAAATTAAGTACCCAGATAAAGTAAAACGAAAAACACGAATTTCAATACAACTAATAAAAAAAACAATTAATGACCATCAATTCTGCGATTACTTTTTAAAGGTAATCATTACCATTACAGCTTTATTCTCGGTTGCATTCAAAGCTTGCATTTGGTTTGGGCCCAGTACGAGTAGGTACATCTAAAAAGTAAAATCAATAAACCACACACACACACACACTGCCATGCATTTGGAACACACACCCATGTTACTTACTTACTTCTATGTCGATACTTATATAAAAATAACCTCGACAAACATCACTAAATCCAAAGTAATCGTCTGCGAATTTGAAATATAGAAGCATCGTTATATTAATAAAAATTACTCCCAACGTAGAGATTCAATTCCGTAAAATAATATGCAGCTTTTTTTTTTCGTGCGGAAATCCCCTCGGATACCCCCCCACCGGCCAGCGGGGGCGGTTATGTCGGGCTTGAACCGACTAAAACCGCACGCCGTCTCGGGTCTGCAGACGCCGGGGTGTAAGGTTGCCCATAGAGCATATCCATCGCACCCCGACTGACCCTGGGCATTCTCCGGTTTCGAGATGGCCCCCTCGGGTTTGGGAACCACGGTGTCCCCGTCTTGCCCCGGTTTGGGGGAGGGGCGTTAGTCGCCCCACCGTCCTGGCCTGCTTCTGCTGGGGTGACAGGCGGCCTCACCTGCCACCCCCAGACCTGCGCTCATGGAGGACGGAGGTCGTTAAGCGACCTCCGGCGCCTGAGTCGCCTGCGACGCGCGGCGAGCATGTTGCGGTCTCGGCGGGCCGGGAGAGTTCTGAACTTCTCCCGGGCGCGCTCCGCCATCTCCTTCGCGAGCATCACATGCTCGCAGAAGGAGCCCTCTCCGCACCATTGCCGCAATCATGCTGCCGAGCGAGAGGACTCCCACCCCGATGGCCGCCACGAGGTCACGACTCGGCACCTCCCACGCCGGGTAGTCCGCCAGCGTGGGCAGCCCTGAGTCCTCGCGCGCGTCACAGTGATGACACTCAGGCGTTGGCTCCTTCCTGATCCGATGCAGGTGGTCCCCGAAGCACCCCTTCCCGGAGATCACCTGCGTCAGTCGGTACGAGAGGCTTCCGTGTCGCCTCTCTAGCCAATCCTCCATGATGGGCCTCACCGCCGCTATTGCGGCGTGCCCTAATAATTTGCAGCTTATGTTTTGTATCAATATTGATTAACTCGAGGATCGTCTGAATAGTCAATAATTTTTTTATTTTTTTTATTTTGTATGATAGGTACAGAAACAGACAACAGATTGAGTGTATACACAATGTTACTACAAACTAAACAACTTTTGTAAATCTGATGTCCACTTACATCTATACACAGCATTTCAGTGGCATCTTCGGTGCTGATTTACTAAATATTAACTAACTTAAGTATCAACTAGTAGTAGCCATACACATACCAAATTCAATGACGTAATAAAATAAAAGATGTTATTCAGGCGGCATGCCTTCACCGCGTATTATCTTTTTAAATTCATAAAAGCTATTATGAAAAATATCCAGACGAGAGCACACAGAATTATAATACTTGCACATTCTAGCGAGCGGACCATTCTGGGACACATTGTTGTTGCTTGTAGGTATTATAAATAGTTGTGGGATACGCACAGAACGCGTCGGTATCTTGATGTCAAGTTTGTCCAAAAGATAGCTGTCAAGTGAACCATTTGCTATTTTGTACAAAGTGCACAGGTCGCTCATCCACCTCCTCCTCTCAAGACTTGCCATCTGAAAGTGGGCAAGTCGCTGGTCATATTGATTTATTTTGCGCCTAAGAGCATACTTTGAGCATAAAGCTCTAAGAAACCGTCTTTGTACAGCCTCTAATCTATCTGTATGAATTTTGTATATCGGGGCCCATACAGCTAAACAGTACTCAACCATGGTTCTTACGAGAGAATTGTATAAGATGATCAAGGATTCGGCTTGCCTGAACGGTTTAGTAATTCTAAGAATAAAGGACAACATTCGGTTGGCTCTACTACAGATATGATCATAGTGAGGTCTAAATGACATAACAGAGTCGAATATTACTCCCAAGTCTCGAATCATATCAACTCTATCTATAAGAATACCCTTAACATTATAGTTATACTGGATAGGGTTCCTACTCTTTGTAAACGTTATAACCTGGCACTTCTTAATATTCAGAGCCATAGAGTTTTCATAGCACCAATCGGAGATAGTATTAATATCCGATTGAAGGGCCTCACAATCACTTTCATCTGATATACGTCTAAAGACTTTAATGTCGTCTGCATAGGCCAAACATTCACTACTAATTTTGCTTAGCAAGTCGTTCACAAACAACAAAAACAATAAAGGACCCAAATTTGACCCCTGGGGCACGCCCGATGTTACTAAAAATGGCACAGATTCATACCCACTAAGTGCAACGAGTTGTGTACGGTTCAACAGGTAAGAAGTTAACCATCTGTATAAGTTTCCATGGATTCCCACATGTTGAGCCTTCACAAGCAATGCATAATGGTCCACTCTATCGAAAGCTTTCGAAAAATCAGTATATATAGAGTCCACCTGCTTTTTATCATTGAATGATGCACATAAATATGTACTATAGCATAATAGATTAGAATTGGTTGACCTTCCAGTGACAAATCCATGCTGTCGTGGACTCAATATATGTTTGAGGTGGTTATACATATGGGTATAGATGAAACCCTCAAATATCTTGGCGAATAAGTTTAGGATACAGATAGGTCTGTAATTCAACACATCACCCTTGTCCCCAGATTTATACACTGGTGTGACTTTGGCTATTTTCCATAGGCTAGGAAATATGCCCTCATGCAAAGACTTCTCAAATATAATTAATAACGGCGTAACAAGAGCAGTAGCGCAAAAACGAACAAAGATAGGTGGGATACCGTCAAAACCACCAGCCTTAGAGAGATCGACACTTTGTAACTTTTTTAACAATTCTTCCCTAGTTATTTGTAATTTACCAATAGAGTAGTTCGATGACGGAAAGTTAGGAAAGTAATTACTAGCGGTATTGGAAGAGTAAATTGATGAGAAATGACTTGCAAACAGGTTTACAATATCTTCACCCTTAGTACCAATTTTGTCTTGGTAACACATCTGACTAGGAATATTATTGGTGATACGTTTAGATTTTGTGTAGCGCCAAAAAGCTTTTATGTTGAGTTTAACATCCTCTTCAATTCGCTCTATGTATGTTCTAAAGCACCTCTCAGTAACTTCCTTGGCTCTAGTTCTGAGCATAGAGAACTCATCGTAATCTCTGGGGTTTCCAAATCGCTTAAATCTAGTATGAGCTTTGTTTTTAGATGTAAGCAATTTAATTAGATTTTTGGAGAACCATATCGGATATTTATTATTTGGCCCATTAGACTTTGGAGTATATTTTTCTATGATGGAATGTACGTTATTGTAAAATAATAAAACAAATACCTCACAGCTCATATGCAATGCATATTCTGTCCAATCAATTTTCAATAAATCATTTTTACAGCTTTCGTAATCAGTTTTACGAAAACATAGCTTTTTAAGCAATGTTTTCTGTATCAATGTAGAAGGAGTGGTTTGAAGTACAAGTTCAAATGTCGGATGGTTCTCATCTAGACGACTTATGTGTAGAGTTGGCGTAATAGTAAATAAGTCTGGGCAATCAGTAATAACTAGATCTAGTATTCGATCCTTATAGTTCTTCTTAAAATTAAGTTGTCGCAATGTAGTGAGATCAAATAGGTCATATAAAGCTTTTGATTTTTCACAGTAATAGTTCAGAGGACAGCCAGTTTCAGATGACCAGAGAACATGAGTTAGATTGAAATCACCCACTTACAGGTCTTGTGATTTGACATATTACCAACTATGTGACCACATTTCTTAAAAAAATCACAACCAGCATTTACCGATAGATATCCAGGCAGATAGGCGACACATAGATTCATAGTAAAATCCCCATTTAATGTGATTTGTACCCACAAATCCTCCATATAGTCTGACTGCCAGTCATTTCTCATCAAAATTTTGAGTTTTTTAGAATAAGCAATTAATACACCACCTCCATAATCCTTATTATACCGTTGACAAAATCCAGGATCACGATCCCTACGTACCACACAATATCTGTCATCGAACAATTCAGAGGACAATACATCTGCATCAAGCCAAGTCTCACACAAACATATTATATCAAAGTTATTACACAATACATTATTATAAATATCAACAGTCTTGCTCCTCATACCTCTAATGTTCTGATAGTAAATTGAAAGAAACATTTTTGCTATTAAGTATTTATGCAATTATTATTACCCATTATGGGTAAGGAGGATGTACTGATGGTATTAACTTATTAGAGCAAGGCTATCGCTATTCTTAATCAATATGTACTTAGAATCAATTGTTTTTCTAACATATATACGTCCGTTTTTTACCCATATGAATTTATACCCAAGTTCTTTCGCTTTTTTACGAGCTGTAGCATGTAAAGATTTGTTGGAAGGCGATAAATGTTCACTCACATATACTGGTTTCCTTTCACCCGCAATCCCCAGTAATGATGTATTCAGTTTGTCACTAGGATTTGATTTATTATATCTATGTACAGCAGAATAAAAACCATCACGATCTTCAATACATCTAAACTTAACGATTACTGTACGAGGTAGCTTACTTTCTCTATTCAACTTTGCGACTCTAGTGCACTTTAGTATGGCATCTTCTTTCAAATCATGCCCTATCACACGAGAACATTGTTTTAGAAGATTAGGTAAATTTTCATTATGGTGCTCAGGTACACCTTGCATCTCCAAGTTGTTCTCGCGCATATGTTGCTCCAGATTATTTAGGCGATTAGATAGTTCTGACACAGTGGACTTGAGTTCGGAATTCTCCTTTGAAATTAATGCATTATCTTTGGCTAGAGTTTCCATCGCATACTTCATTTCATCATGCATTGTGCTAAGGAAGTCTACAGACTGGCGAAACTCTAATAAGTCGTTCTTAATAGAAGACAATTCTGTCTTTAAGATACTAGATATCATCTGCGGTATTTCAGTCTTGATGGCTTTAAGTACTTGGTCACTTATAGCCGATACCAAGGCGCTTTTATCATGCAATGAACTAGTACAATCGGATATAAACCCAGGTATCTGTTGACTGTCCGATAGCTTCTTTCTTGTAGTGACGTTTTCCATACCAATATCTTCATGACACATTCTAGAAGCCTCCTCTTCATCCTCCCTGAGGTTTCGCACTGGTGTATTAGTGTTTCCCACCTTTGGTAGTTTACTCCTGCACTCATGACATACCCACTTGATTTTCTGCTCTTTAGTCATAGACGAGAATATCTTTTTATCCGATATATTTGCGCATACAAAATCATAGAACTTATGACATTTGCTACATTTTAAACATTCTCGACTATCCACACTGTTCCGACAACCAGCACAAATAGTACCCCTTGACGCCATCTGTGAACTCCAAGCGGTACCAAGTACGCCAATAATCCAAACGTACTGCACACAAAAGGGTCTTCACGTCAAAGTTTAACTTCGGACTATGATTGCAAATTTGATATCGCAGCTTCACTTACTCGGTGGCGTAACGGTCAAAGCACCCGCTCACGATTCGGAGACGCCGGTTCAAATCCTGCTTTCCCTTAACCACTTTTTCAAGTTTGCATTGAATCTAGCAGACAAATGCAATTTTACATCTCACCAAGACAGCCCGCAGCAACGATGTCAGGGGGAGTATCTTGCACTTGATATCTCGCTTCCACCGCCCACTGGGAGGAGACAGCCGTAAAGACTTCACAGGACGAAACGAGAGGCACCGAACTTAGCTAGTTGACCAATCACGAATTTAGATAAATGAATTTAGAAATTGCAGAGAAAAAGCACCGACACACGTCCGCTCCCAACACTACTTGACACAGTATTATAATATTTATATATATACCTGATTATAGAATATACAGATTAAATCAAACTTCATTACGTAAATTAATAGCTTTTTCTTCAATTAATAATTTAGGATGGATATTATTCGCTATTATAATCGCAGAAAATTTATGATTATTTTATTTATGTATTTATTCTTTTATAATTAGTATTATATTTTTTATATTTTATATTATAAATATATTTCATATTAATCAATTATTCATTAATAATATTAACTTATTAATTAAAATTAATTTATTTATTAATTTTATATCATTAGGAGGATTACCCCCATTTATTGGATTTTTCCCAAAATGAATTATTATTAATTTTTTAATTATAAATAATATATACATATTAACTTTTATTATAATTACTATAAGATTAATTGTATTATTTTTTTATATTCGAATTATTTACTCAATTTTATTATTTAATTATATTAAAACTAAATGATTTAAAATTTATATTAAAAATAAAAAATTCTCTTTAATTAATATTTTTTCTTATATTTCTTTATTAGGAATAATTTTTAGAACTTTTTTTTTTTAAGGTTTTTAAGTTAAATAAACTAATAATCTTCAAAATTACATATAAAGAAATTATTCTTTAAGCCTTAGTAATATTTTTACCCCTTAAAATTTGCAATTTTATATCATTATTGAATTAGATTGAATTGATTGATTATTGAAATTGAATTTATACCGCGGTAGCCTAGTGGTATGGGTAATGGACTGTAGAGACGAGGTCTCGGGTTCGATCCCAGGTTTTACCATGGCACACACCAATGACTTTTCGATGCTTTTCGAAGTTATGTGTGTATTTATCGCAGGTTTATAAGTGCCCGGTTAATGGCAATAGGCTCGCCACCTATTACATTGGGACCTAAACATAAACTGGCGAAATGTGGGTGCTAGCACCTCTGCCTACCCCTTCGGGGATATAGGCGTGAGTTTATGTATGTATAAAGCTTTCTAATTAATAAAAGAGAAATTTCTCGTAAATAAATTTACAATTTATCGCTTTACTCAGCCATTTTATTTTATTTTAATCTGCGAAAATGACTTTATTCAACAAATCATAAAGATATTGGAACATTATATTTTATTTTTGGAGTTTGAGCTGGTATAGTAGGAACATCTTTAAGATTATTAATTCGAGCCGAATTAGGAAACCCCGGATCTTTAATTGGTGATGATCAAATTTATAATACCATTGTAACTGCTCATGCTTTTATTATAATTTTTTTTATAGTAATACCTATTATAATTGGAGGATTTGGAAACTGATTAGTTCCTTTAATGCTAGGAGCCCCTGATATAGCATTCCCTCGAATAAATAATATAAGTTTTTGACTACTTCCCCCCTCTTTAACTCTTTTAATTTCAAGAAGAATTGTAGAAAATGGAGCAGGAACAGGATGAACAGTTTATCCCCCACTTTCATCAAATATTGCACATAGAGGAAGCTCTGTAGACTTAGCTATCTTTTCATTACATTTAGCAGGTATTTCTTCAATTCTAGGAGCTATCAATTTTATTACTACAATTATTAATATACGATTAAACAAAATAATATTCGATCAAATACCTTTATTTGTATGAGCTGTAGGAATTACAGCATTTTTATTACTTCTTTCATTACCTGTCTTAGCGGGAGCTATTACTATATTATTAACAGATCGTAATCTTAATACTTCTTTTTTTGACCCTGCAGGGGGGGGAGATCCTATCTTATATCAACATTTATTTTGATTTTTTGGCCATCCAGAAGTATACATTTTAATTTTGCCTGGATTCGGAATAATTTCTCATATTATCTCCCAAGAAAGTGGTAAAAAAGAAACCTTTGGTTGCTTAGGAATAATTTACGCTATATTAGCTATTGGATTATTAGGATTTATTGTTTGAGCTCACCATATATTTACTGTAGGGATAGATATTGATACACGAGCTTACTTTACTTCTGCAACTATAATTATTGCTGTTCCAACTGGAATTAAAATTTTTAGTTGATTAGCAACATTTCATGGAACTCAAATTAATTACTCCCCCTCTATTTTATGAAGTTTAGGATTTGTATTTCTATTTACTGTTGGAGGATTAACAGGAGTAATTCTTTCCAATTCATCAATTGATATTACTTTACATGATACTTATTATGTTGTAGCACATTTTCATTATGTATTATCAATAGGAGCAGAATTTGCAATTATAGGAGGATTTATTCATTGATATCCATTATTTACAGGATTAAATATAAATCCTTTTATATTAAAAATTCAATTTTTTATTATATTTATTGGAGTTAATTTAACTTTTTTTCCTCAACATTTTTTAGGTTTAGCTGGAATACCTCGACGATATTCAGATTATCCAGATTCATATATTTCTTGAAATATTATTTCTTCTTTAGGATCCTACATTTCTTTCCTAGCAATTATATTTATATTACTTATTGTTTGAGAATCTATAATCAACCAACGAATTACCCTATTCCCTTTAAACTTAAATTCATCAATTGAATGATATCAAAATCTCCCCCCCGCTGAACATTCATATAATGAACTCCCTATTTTAAGTAATTTCTAATATGGCAGATTATATGTAATGGATTTAAACCCCATTTATAAAGGTTTATCCTTTTTTTAGAAATGGCTACATGATCAAATTTTAACCTCCAAAATAGAGCTTCTCCATTAATAGAACAAATTATTTTTTTTCATGATCATACTTTAGTTATTCTTCTTATAATCACAATTCTAGTCGGTTATTTAATAATTAGATTATTCTTCAATAAATTTACTAATCGATTTTTATTGGAAGGTCAAATAATTGAATTAATTTGAACAATTTTACCAGCAATTACTTTAATTTTCATCGCATTACCATCTCTTCGTTTACTTTATTTATTAGATGAATTAAACTCACCTTTAATCACTCTAAAATCAATTGGACATCAATGATATTGAAGCTATGAATATTCAGATTTTCATGATATTGAATTTGATTCTTATATAATTCCTACTAATGAACTTCAACCTAATAACTTTCGATTATTAGATGTAGATAATCGTATTATTTTACCTATAAATAATCAAATTCGTATTATAGTAACTGCTACAGATGTTATTCATTCATGAACAATCCCATCATTAGGAGTTAAAGTAGATGCTAATCCTGGTCGATTAAATCAAACTAATTTTTTTATTAATCGACCAGGAATTTTCTATGGTCAATGCTCAGAAATTTGTGGAGCTAATCATAGTTTTATACCTATTGTAATTGAAAGAATTTCAATTAAAAATTTTATTAATTGAATTAATAATTATCACTCATTAGATGACTGAAAGCAAGTATTGGTCTCTTAAATCAAATAATAGTAAATTAGCAATTACTTCTAATGAAAGAATTAGTTAATTTATAACATAAATATGTCAAATTTAAATTATTACTTAAGTAATATTCTTTTATCCCTCAAATAATACCTATTAACTGATTAATAGCTTTTTTTTTTTATTAATATTTTTAATTTTTAATATTATAAACTATTATATTTATAATATTAATTCTTTTAATAATATAAATAAAAAATTTAATTATAAAAATAAATATTTATATTGAAAATGATAAGTAATTTATTTTCAATTTTTGACCCTTCTACTAATTTATTTAATCTTTCCTTAAATTGAATTAGAACAATTTTAGGAATTTTATTTATTCCTTATTCATTCTGATTAATTCCTAACCGACATTATTTATTTTGAAATTTTATTTTTAATAAACTTCATAATGAATTTAAAACCTTAATAAAAAATAATTATTTTCAAGGATCAACATTCATTTTTATCTCAATATTTTCTTTTATTTTATTTAATAATTTTTTAGGATTATTTCCTTATATTTTTACAAGAACAAGTCATTTAACTTTATCTCTTTCCATTTCCCTACCTTTATGATTAAGATTTATAATCTATGGATGAATTAATAATTCTCAACATATATTTATTCACATAATTCCTCAAGGAACTCCTCCAATTCTTATACCTTTCATAGTATTAATTGAAACAATTAGAAATATTATCCGACCGGGTACATTAGCAGTCCGATTAACTGCTAATATAATTGCAGGACATTTATTAATAACTCTCTTAAGCAGAACAGGTCCTAATATAAATTTTTATTTAATTATAATATTAATTTTAATTCAAATTCTTTTATTAATTTTAGAGTCAGCTGTTGCTATTATTCAATCTTATGTTATTGCAATTTTAAGAACTCTTTATTCTAGTGAAGTTAATTAATAATGAAAATAAATTATAATCACCCATTTCATTTAGTAGATTACAGACCATGACCTTTAACAGGAGCTATTGAAGTTATAACTTTAGTAACAGGTATAATTAAATGATTTCATAACTTAAACATAAATTTATTAATTTTAGGATACTTAATTATTATTTTAACAATATATCAATGATGACGAGATGTATGTCGAGAAGGAACTCTTCAAGGTTACTTATTTACTGGTTATACTATTTTAGTAACAAAAGGTCTACGATGAGGAATAATTTTATTTATTGTTTCAGAAGTTTTTTTTTTTATCTTTCTTTTGAGCATTTTTTCATAGTAGTCTATCTCCTAATATTGAAATCGGATCAATATGACCTCCTATAAATATTACCCCCTTTAATCCATTTCAAATTCCTTTACTTAATACTATCATTTTAATTAGTTCAGGAGTATCTGTTACATAAGCTCACCATGCTTTAATAGAAAATAATAATTCTCAAACTACTCAAGGATTATTTATTACTATTATATTAGGTATTTACTTCACTATTTTACAAGCTTATGAATATTTTGAAGCCCCATTTACCATTGCAGATAGAATTTATGGATCAACTTTTTTTATAGCAACAGGATTTCATGGATTACATGTTATTATTGGAACATTATTTCTTTCAATTTGCTTAATTCGTCATTTAAACAATCACTTTTCTAAAAATCATCATTTCGGATTTGAAGTAGCAGCATGATATTGACACTTTGTTGATGTAGTTTGATTATTCCTTTATATTTCTATTTATTGATGAGGAAATTAATTATTTATATAATATATTTAGTATATTTGACTTCCAATCAAAAGGATTAATTTTTATTAATATAAATAATTATTATTATAATAAATATCTTTATGTTAATTATAATTCTTGTTAATATTTTAATATTATTATCAACCATTCTATCAAAAAAATCATTTTCAGATCGAGAAAAATCTTCCCCCTTTGAATGTGGATTTGACCCCAAATCTGCAGCTCGAATTCCATTCTCCTTACATTTTTTTTTAATTACAGTCATTTTTTTCATTTTTGATGTAGAAATTGCATTAATTTTTCCTATCATTCCCCTATTTATAATAGTAAATTTTTTATTATGAACAAAAATTAGATTTTTTTTTATTATTATTCTACTTATTGGATTATATCATGAATGAAATCAAAATATATTAAATTGAACAAATTAAATAAATAGGATTATAGTTTATAAAACATTTGATTTGCATTCAAAAAATATTGATAATTAATCAATTTATCTTATTTAATTAAATATGAAGCAAATAATTGCATTTAATTTCGACTTAAAAGAAAGAGTACAATAAATACTCCTTATTTATTAATTGAAACCAAATAAGAGGTATATCACTGTTAATGATATTAGTGAATTATAAATTCCAATTAAAGAAATATAATAAAATTAAGCTGCTAACTTAATTATTAGTGGTTAAACCCATTAATATTTCTTAATAAATATATATATTTACACTATATAAATATAAATATATATGTATATATATATATATATATATATATATATATATATATATATATATATATTTATATAGTTTAAATAAAACTTTACATTTTCATTGTAAAAATAAAATAATTTTTTTTTATAAATATTTAAAAATAAATTTTATTTCCTTAATATCTTCAATATTATACTCTATATAAGCTATTTAAATATAATAATAATAATATAAATATAACTAATATTATTCATAAAATAAATCTAAATAAAAAAAATATTAAATTATTATTATGATAAAAATTATAAAAAACAGAATATTTTTCAATAACATTTATTATCCCTAATCCCAAATATAATTCACTTCAACCTATATCTATAACCTCTATTAATTTTTGACCAAAATTAAGAAAATAATATCTTACCCCATAAGTTGATAAATTAGGTATAAATCATATTAAACATAAAAAATTTCTTAAATTATAAGTGAATAAAAACTTATTAACAGAATAAATTCTTATATTTCTAATTAAATAACCTAATAAACCCCCAATTAATCTAACATAACTTACTATTATTTTTAAATTAAAAGGTAAATAAATTATATAAGGATAAGAAAAAATCATTCATCTTAAAAATCTACCTCTTACTACTCTTATAAATAATAAAATAAATATTCTCTTTAATATAACATAATCCTCATCATATAAATTATAAACCCCCATTAAATTATAGTCCCCAACCATAAAATATATAATTAAACGAATTGTATAAAATACTGTTAAACCTGTTGAAATATAAAATAAAAAAAAAACTAACAAATTTAAACTTCTAAATCTCACTAATTCTAAAATTAAATCCTTAGAATAAAATCCTGCTAAAAAGGGGATACCACATAAAGCTATATTAGAAATATTTATTGTCATAAAGAAGTTAAAGGAAAATATTTATTAATTCCACCCATAAAACGAATATCTTGTATATCTCTTATCATATGAATAATTACCCCCGCACATATAAATAATAAAGCTTTAAATATAGCATGAGTTAATAAATGAAAAAAAGCTAAATTAGGTAACCCTATTCTTAAAACTCTTATTATTAAACCTAATTGTCTTAAAGTAGATAAAGCAATAATTTTTTTCAAATCATACTCATAATTTGCTCTCACTCCTGCTATAAATATTGTTAATCCAGAAAATAATAATAAAATTTTAAAAAAAAAAGTATCAATTAATAATAAATTAAATCGAATTAATAAATAAACTCCTGCAGTTACCAAAGTAGAAGAATGAACTAAAGCAGAAACTGGAGTTGGAGCCGCTATAGCAGCCGGTAATCAAGATCTAAAAGGAATTTGAGCTCTTTTAGTTATAGCAGCTAAAATAATTATTATACTAATTATTCTTATCTCAAAATCATTAGTTATAAACTCTAAATAAAAAATATAATTTCATCTTCCATAATTTATTATTCAAGAAATAACTAATAAAATCAAAACATCACCAATTCGATTTGATAAAGCAGTTAATATTCCAGCATTATATGATTTTAAATTTTGATAATAAATTACTAATAAATAAGATACTAAACCCAACCCATCTCAACCTAATAAAATTCTAATAATATTAGGTCTAAAAATTAACATTATTATTGAACCAACAAATAATAAAACTAAAATAATAAAACGCCTTAAATTTAATTCTGACATTATATATCTTTTTCTATAATAAATCACGACAGAAGAAATTAAAAAAACAAATATTATAAATAATAAAGATATTCAATCTAATAAAATTGATATAACAATTATATTTGAATTAAATGACATAATCTCCCACTCTAAAAAAACCACTATATCATTTATAATAAAATAAACTATTATTAAAAAATTTATTATTATTATTATAAACAAAAAAAAAAGAAATAAAACAAATAGAATATTTTATATTATTAATAATTTAAAATGAAATTTATTCATATTTTTGACACCACAAATCAATATTTTTTATTAAATTATTTAAATAAAATCAAATTATTCTATAATCAGGTATATATCGCCTTTATATCCATATAATATTTTCTGGATTAACAATATTTATAGCAGGAGTGAGAGCAAATTATGAGTATGATTTGAAAAAAATTATTGCTTTATCTACTTTAAGACAATTAGGTTTAATAATAAGAGTTTTAAGAATAGGGTTACCTAATTTAGCTTTTTTTCATTTATTAACTCATGCTATATTTAAAGCTTTATTATTTATATGTGCGGGGGTAATTATTCATATGATAAGAGATATACAAGATATTCGTTTTATGGGTGGAATTAATAAATATTTTCCTTTAACTTCTTTATGTCTAAATATTTCTAATATAGCTTTATGTGGTATCCCCTTTTTAGCAGGATTTTATTCTAAGGATTTAATTTTAGAATTAGTGAGATTTAGAAGTTTAAATTTGTTAGTTTTTTTTTTATTTTATATTTCAACAGGTTTAACAGTATTTTATACAATTCGTTTAATTATATATTTTATGGTTGGGGACTATAATTTAATGGGGGTTTATAATTTATATGATGAGGATTATGTTATATTAAAGAGAATATTTATTTTATTATTTATAAGAGTAGTAAGAGGTAGATTTTTAAGATGAATGATTTTTTCTTATCCTTATATAATTTATTTACCTTTTAATTTAAAAATAATAGTAATTTATGTTAGATTAATTGGGGGTTTATTAGGTTATTTAATTAGAAATATAAGAATTTATTCTGTTAATAAGTTTTTATTCACTTATAATTTAAGAAATTTTTTATGTTTAATATGATTTATACCTAATTTATCAACTTATGGGGTAAGATATTATTTTCTTAATTTTGGTCAAAAATTAATAAAGGTTATAGATATAGGTTGAAGTGAATTATATTTGGGATTAGGGATAATAAATGTTATTGAAAAATATTCTGTTTTTTATAATTTTTATCATAATAATAATTTAATAATTTTTTTATTTAGATTTATTTTATGAATAATATTAGTTATATTTATATTATTATTATTATATTTAAATAGCTTATATAGAGTATAATATTGAAGATATTAAGGAAATAAAATTTATTTTTAAATATTTATAAAAAAAAAATATTTTATTTTTACAATGAAAATGTAAAGTTTTATTTAAACTATATAAATATATATATATATATATATATATATATATATATATATATATATATATATACATATATATTTATATTTATATAGTTTAAATATATATATATATATATATATATATATATATATTAAGAAATATTAATGGGTTTAACCACTAATAATTAAGTTAGCAGCTTAATTTTATTATATTTCTTTAATTGGAATTTATAATTCGCTAATATCATTAACAGTGATATACCTCTTATTTGGTTTCAATTAATAAATAAGGAGTATTTATTGTACTCTTTCTTTTAAGTCGAAATTAAATGCAATTATTTGCTTCATATTTAATTAAATAAGATAAATTGATTAATTATCAATATTTTTTGAATGCAAATCAAATGTTTTATAAACTATAATCCTATTTATTTAATTTGTTCAATTTAATATATTTTGATTTCATTCATGATATAATCCAATAAGTAGAATAATAATAAAAAAAAATCTAATTTTTGTTCATAATAAAAAATTTACTATTATAAATAGGGGAATGATAGGAAAAATTAATGCAATTTCTACATCAAAAATTAAAAAAATGACTAATTAAAAAAAAATGTAAGGAGAATGGAATTCGAGCTGCAGATTTGGGGTCAAATCCACATTCAAAGGGGGAAGATTTTTCTCGATCTGAAAATGATTTTTTTGATAGAATGGTTGATAATAATATTAAAATATTAACAAGAATTATAATTAACATAAAGATATTTATTATAATAATAATTATTTATATTAATAAAAATTAATCCTTTTGATTGGAAGTCAAATATACTAAATATATTATATAAATAATTAATTTCCTCATCAATAAATAGAAATATAAAGGAATAATCAAACTACATCAACAAAGTGTCAATATCATGCTGCTGCTTCAAATCTGAAATGATGATTTTTAGAAAAGTGATTGTTTAAATGACGAATTAAGCAAATTGAAAGAAATAATGTTCCAATAATAACATGTAATCCATGAAATCCTGTTGCTATAAAAAAAGTTGATCCATAAATTCTATCTGCAATGGTAAATGGGGCTTCAAAATATTCATAAGCTTGTAAAATAGTGAAGTAAATACCTAATATAATAGTAATAAATAATCCTTGAGTAGTTTGAGAATTATTATTTTCTATTAAAGCATGGTGAGCTCATGTAACAGATACTCCTGAACTAATTAAAATGATAGTATTAAGTAAAGGAATTTGAAATGGATTAAAGGGGGTAATATTTATAGGAGGTCATATTGATCCGATTTCAATATTAGGAGATAGACTACTATGAAAAAATGCTCAAAAGAAAGATAAAAAAAAAATACTTCTGAAACAATAAATAAAATTATTCCTCATCGTAGACCTTTTGTTACTAAAATAGTATGTTTACCTTGAAGAGTTCCTTCTCGACATACATCTCGTCATCATTGATATATTGTTAAAATAATAATTAAGTATCCTAAAATTAATAAATTTATGTTTAAGTTATGAAATCATTTAATTATACCTGTTACTAAAGTTATAACTCCAATAGCTCCTGTTAAAGGTCATGGTCTGTAATCTACTAAATGAAATGGGTGATTATAATTTATTTTCATTATTAATTAACTTCACTAGAATAAAGAGTTCTTAAAATTGCAATAACATAAGATTGAATAATAGCAACAGCTGACTCTAAGATTAATAAAAGAATTTGAATTAAAATTAATATTATAATTAAATAAAAATTTATATTAGGACCTGTTCTGCTTAAGAGAGTTATTAATAAATGTCCTGCAATTATATTAGCAGTTAATCGGACTGCTAATGTACCCGGTCGGATAATATTTCTAATTGTTTCAATTAATACTATGAAAGGTATAAGAATTGGAGGAGTTCCTTGAGGAATTATGTGAATAAATATATGTTGAGAATTATTAATTCATCCATAGATTATAAATCTTAATCATAAAGGTAGGGAAATGGAAAGAGATAAAGTTAAATGACTTGTTCTTGTAAAAATATAAGGAAATAATCCTAAAAAATTATTAAATAAAATAAAAGAAAATATTGAGATAAAAATGAATGTTGATCCTTGAAAATAATTATTTTTTATTAAGGTTTTAAATTCATTATGAACTTTATTAAAAATAAAATTTCAAAATAAATAATGTCGGTTAGGAATTAATCAGAATGAATAAGGAATAAATAAAATTCCTAAAATTGTTCTAATTCAATTTAAGGAAAGATTAAATAAATTAGTAGAAGGGTCAAAAATTGAAAATAAATTACTTATCATTTTCAATATAAATATTTATTTTTATAATTAAATTTTTTATTTATATTATTAAAAGAATTAATATTATAAATATAATAGTTTATAATATTAAAAATTAAAAATATTAATAAAAAAAAAAAGCTATTAATCAGTTAATAGGTATTATTTGAGGGATAAAAGAATATTACTTAAGTAATAATTTAAATTTGACATATTTATGTTATAAATTAACTAATTCTTTCATTAGAAGTAATTGCTAATTTACTATTATTTGATTTAAGAGACCAATACTTGCTTTCAGTCATCTAATGAGTGATAATTATTAATTCAATTAATAAAATTTTTAATTGAAATTCTTTCAATTACAATAGGTATAAAACTATGATTAGCTCCACAAATTTCTGAGCATTGACCATAGAAAATTCCTGGTCGATTAATAAAAAAATTAGTTTGATTTAATCGACCAGGATTAGCATCTACTTTAACTCCTAATGATGGGATTGTTCATGAATGAATAACATCTGTAGCAGTTACTATAATACGAATTTGATTATTTATAGGTAAAATAATACGATTATCTACATCTAATAATCGAAAGTTATTAGGTTGAAGTTCATTAGTAGGAATTATATAAGAATCAAATTCAATATCATGAAAATCTGAATATTCATAGCTTCAATATCATTGATGTCCAATTGATTTTAGAGTGATTAAAGGTGAGTTTAATTCATCTAATAAATAAAGTAAACGAAGAGATGGTAATGCGATGAAAATTAAAGTAATTGCTGGTAAAATTGTTCAAATTAATTCAATTATTTGACCTTCCAATAAAAATCGATTAGTAAATTTATTGAAGAATAATCTAATTATTAAATAACCGACTAGAATTGTGATTATAAGAAGAATAACTAAAGTATGATCATGAAAAAAAATAATTTGTTCTATTAATGGAGAAGCTCTATTTTGGAGGTTAAAATTTGATCATGTAGCCATTTCTAAAAAAAGGATAAACCTTTATAAATGGGGTTTAAATCCATTACATATAATCTGCCATATTAGAAATTACTTAAAATATGGAGTTCATTATATGAATGTTCAGCGGGGGGGAGATTTTGATATCATTCAATTGATGAATTTAAGTTTAAAGGGAATAGGGTAATTCGTTGGTTGATTATAGATTCTCAAACAATAAGTAATATAAATATAATTGCTAGGAAAGAAATGTAGGATCCTAAAGAAGAAATAATATTTCAAGAAATATATGAATCTGGATAATCTGAATATCGTCGAGGTATTCCAGCTAAACCTAAAAAATGTTGAGGAAAAAAAGTTAAATTAACTCCAATAAATATAATAAAAAATTGAATTTTTAATATAAAAGGATTTATATTTAATCCTGTAAATAATGGATATCAATGAATAAATCCTCCTATAATTGCAAATACTGCTCCTATTGATAATACATAATGAAAATGTGCTACAACATAATAAGTATCATGTAAAGTAATATCAATTGATGAATTGGAAAGAATTACTCCTGTTAATCCTCCAACAGTAAATAGAAATACAAATCCTAAACTTCATAAAATAGAGGGGGAGTAATTAATTAGAGTTCCATGAAATGTTGCTAATCAACTAAAAATTTTAATTCCAGTTGGAACAGCAATAATTATAGTTGCAGAAGTAAAGTAAGCTCGTGTATCAATATCTATCCCTACAGTAAATATATGGTGAGCTCAAACAATAAATCCTAATAATCCAATAGCTAATATAGCGTAAATTATTCCTAAGCAACCAAAGGTTTCTTTTTTACCACTTTCTTGGGAGATAATATGAGAAATTATTCCGAATCCAGGCAAAATTAAAATGTATACTTCTGGATGGCCAAAAAATCAAAATAAATGTTGATATAAGATATGATCTCCCCCCCCTGCAGGGTCAAAAAAAGAAGTATTAAGATTACGATCTGTTAATAATATAGTAATAGCTCCCGCTAAGACAGGTAATGAAAGAAGTAATAAAAATGCTGTAATTCCTACAGCTCATACAAATAAAGGTATTTGATCGAATATTATTTTGTTTAATCGTATATTAATAATTGTAGTAATAAAATTGATAGCTCCTAGAATTGAAGAAATACCTGCTAAATGTAATGAAAAGATAGCTAAGTCTACAGAGCTTCCTCTATGTGCAATATTTGATGAAAGTGGGGGATAAACTGTTCATCCTGTTCCTGCTCCATTTTCTACAATTCTTCTTGAAATTAAAAGAGTTAAAGAGGGGGGAAGTAGTCAAAAACTTATATTACTTATTCGAGGGAATGCTATATCAGGGGCTCCTAGCATTAAAGGAACTAATCAGTTTCCAAATCCTCCAATTATAATAGGTATTACTATAAAAAAAATTATAATAAAAGCATGAGCAGTTACAATGGTATTATAAATTTGATCATCACCAATTAAAGATCCGGGGTTTCCTAATTCGGCTCGAATTAATAATCTTAAAGATGTTCCTACTATACCAGCTCAAACTCCAAAAATAAAATATAATGTTCCAATATCTTTATGATTTGTTGAATAAAGTCATTTTCGCAGATTAAAATAAAATAAAATGGCTGAGTAAAGCGATAAATTGTAAATTTATTTACGAGAAATTTCTCTTTTATTAATTAGAAAGCTTTATATTCAATAATGATATAAAATTGCAAATTTTAAGGGGTAAAAATATTACTAAGGCTTAAAGAATAATTTCTTTATATGTAATTTTGAAGATTATTAGTTTATTTAACTTAAAACCTTAAAAAAAAAAAAAGTTCTAAAAATTATTCCTAATAAAGAAATATAAGAAAAAATATTAATTAAAGAGAATTTTTTATTTTTAATATAAATTTTAAATCATTTAGTTTTAATATAATTAAATAATAAAATTGAGTAAATAATTCAAATATAAAAAAATAATACAATTAATCTTATAGTAATTATAATAAAAGTTAATATGTATATATTATTTATAATTAAAAAATTAATAATAATTCATTTTGGGAAAAATCCAATAAATGGGGGTAATCCTCCTAATGATATAAAATTAATAAATAAATTAATTTTAATTAATAAGTTAATATTATTAATGAATAATTGATTAATATGGAATATGTTTATAATATAAAATATAAAAAATATAATACTAATTATAAAAGAATAAATACATAAATAAAATAATCATAAATTTTCTGCGATTATAATAGCGAATAATATCCATCCTAAATTATTAATTGAAGAAAAAGCTATTAATTTACGTAATGAAGTTTGATTTAATCCCCCTAATGCTCCAACAATAACATTAAGAGCAATATTAATTAAAATAAAAATTTTATTAAAATAATAAGATAAAATAATTATTGGAGTAATTTTTTGTCAAGTTATTAAAATAAAATTATTAAATCAGGATAATCCTTCAACAATATTAGGAAATCAAAAATGGAAAGGGGCAGATCCCATTTTTTAATATTCTAAATCATATTCTACGACATTCTGCACAGCGCTTTTTAGACCCAAAGTAAAGTTTAACTAGCTTGTGTTATGGGTTCCAGAATTACTAGCTTTTTTATTTTTGTAACATAACATAACATAAACTCACGCCTATATCCCCGAAGGGGTAGGCAGAGGTGCTAGCACCCACATTTCGCCAGTTTATGTTTAGGTCCCAATGTAATAGGTGGCGAGCCTATTGCCATTAACCGGACACTTATAAACCTGCGATAAATACAGACATAACTTCGAAAAGCATCGAAAAGTCATTGGTGTGTGCCATGGTAAAACCTGGGATCGAACCTGAGACATCGCCTCAGCAGTCCATTACCCATACCACTAGGCTACCGCGGTTATTTTTGTAAATACATACATATTATACATAGAAACACCCAGACCAATGCAAATAAAAATATTCATGCTTACAAATATTTGCACTGAGCGGGAACCGAACCCGCGCCCCCTGTCGTAGCAGTCGAATGCACTACCGCTATGCCACAGAGGTAAATATATTGTAATCACCGTGTATGATATTAAGAACAAAGACTGACTATTGAGTTTTACTTTAGGAAGTGTTAGTTTCTCCTGATATATAATAGAGTACAATCAAGTAGGCATTTAAAATAAAAAGAACTGCAAAGAAAAAAAGGACAAGCTTATTATGTACATCTCAGCCCGTTTGGATAGATAAAACACAAACAGAAATATAATATCTATGTGATAAATAGAACGGGTAAAACATCATTTAGGTGTCATCTTTCACGTCATTATATAGTAACAGATCTGCAGAAGTACTTGATGAAATTATCAATAACTTTTTTTCCATTCAAATTAAATAAGTATTGTTATTGGTGGCCTTCATTGAGTACTTTTTACCTTATGCCCCTACAATGCGACTTTATAATTTATTATAACAAGGAATTCAATGTCAATTAGTTCAGCTTAATTGAATACTTACAGTTGAAAACATTTGTGAATATATGCAACAATGATCGATATAATAATTTACTTACACTAATTGAACGGTATGTAACCAAACTTTTCATTTATAGATTGTAATAAATTAGTAAAGTTGACAGTACAAAACAAATTACTTTAATGTAGTGTTGCCCTCTTCACGAAAATGATGTGAGATGTTGATGTCCTTTCCGACATTTTATTGATTAATTGTTATAAAATTATAGAGAAAATAAGTAAAAAAGAATCATTACCATTGAAGTCTTCACCTTGACTGTAAGCGAATACAATTTTTGCTTCCATAACCAGGACAGCAACTGGTCGGTGAAGAGAACACCGTTCATTTGGAAGGCAGCAAACTGCTAATTAATTAATTAAGAAACTACCTTGGTGACCTAGCATCGCCCCGTTTCTACTTTTCGTTGTTAGGGGTTGGTTGTATTTGACACTACGTGTTTTGTAGTATTTTCCGAAAATTTTCATTCTTTGTTATACCAGAATAATCGCCACTTATTAAAATTGTAATTTATTTTACTACTTTGTATAAGATGTAAACATGAAAAAAAAAACATTGTTCCAGTTGTTTAAGAGCCTGGCCGTGATATAACATGAGTGTAGCCAAGGCGAGGGTGTTTTGGGAATTCGGAACCGTCTTGCCCCTACTCCCCCCAATTGAAAATAGTATCCCTATTACATAAACTTTTTGTTACTTTTCAGATGTACAATAAGGTTAACCCCCCGATATTAATCAATAGATACATCGAAGTTTTCGCCTCGCTATCGACCTAAAGGCAAAGACGAAATTGCATTCTCTATAGGAAAGTCTAGGGCTAATTAAAATTATACCTTTCGGAATATGCAACACCCCAGCTACTTTATAAAGGTTAACGGATGAAGCAGTCGTTGGATGGATTGGAGACGATATTTTTGATGTCGGGAAGAGAAAGTTTTAAGTAAAATACTATTAAATTCTGTGTTCTTAAGAGTTATGAGGGGCGGTGAATAAAATAGTCAAAGTCAGAGAAATTCCTGGCAACAGTGTTGATCCTTCACAAACAAATCATATACCTATACTGGTTTTAATTCTTTCCAAAAAGTTAATCCAAATAAATCACAAGCGATCAATATTGGTGCTAGATATATGCTTGGCCTGCTCGATCACAATTCCATACCTTCAATAATTTATGACTATGTGGCCATCAACTATTCGAAGAGTGCAGCTAAAAACTTGAGCGTGTTCATCGACTCATAATCTTTCTTGGGATGTTCACATTACAGAGGTGAGCCGGAAGGTATACTACTCGTTTCAATCTCTCAAACGTCTTCAGAAGTTCCTTCCTCTTCAAGCTAAAGTTAGTCTTGCACAATCTCTTCTACTCCCACTATTAGACTATGCTGATGTCTGTTGTGATGTATGTGATGTCTCGATGCATCGGAGGACCTCTTGAATAAACTTGAACGCTTGCAGAATTTAGGGATTCGCTTTGTATTCGGTCTACGAAAATTCGATAATGTATCTGAATTTCGGAAAAGGCTGAACTGGCTCCCTATTCGGCAGCGTCGTAATACTGATATCTTATCTCTTCTCTCTACTATCCTTCACAGCTCTTATTCTCCAAATTATCTGCGGGAACGTTTTGAGTATCTCCTACCTCGGGGCAAAGCCTGATGTCTTTCCTCCTCCCTTCCACTTCATACTCCTGCACACAGCTCCAGCTGTTATGATGGGTCATTTACTATACAGGCTGTTCGACTATGGAACTCACTACCGCACTATATTCGAGACAGTCGCAGTCTGGACATGTTCAAAAGAAGAACTAAAGAACATTTCCTCTCACAATGTTAAAGTATATATGGATGTATATAACGTATTTATATGTATGTATAAAATATACATGTATGGATGTATATTATTTTATTTTACATATAGTATATTATATTTACTTTTTGAATGTATAATTTATGTATGTCTATTGATTTATTTTTACCATCTTTCGTTTATGTTTACTTGTTATTTGTAAACTTTGCTTCTCTCTGTTATTTTTTTTTCTGCCTCTACTGCTCAAAGGTTTGCTGGTAGAGAACTCTTTTAGAGTTAAGCTCGCCTTTGTACATAATTTATTTTAATTGTAATACATTTAAGTATAAAAAAAAATTTGGTTTAAAATAAATAATAAAAAATTAAGAAAAATATTATTCATATTAAAAACCACAACATATATTCACTAAACCACAATATATTATACGTTTTATAACACATGTCACTTTATTAAAAACTGCAGTAGTACAATTATATAATTAGTAAGTAGGGATATCAGAGTCAGCGGCAACGCAGCGTCCACGTTGAACAAACCGCACGCACTTATCTTACTGAACGAGTCTCGGTTTAGCTGTATCACATTTTTGTATAATTGTCTTTTATTTTCTGTGAAAATAAAAATGTATTGGATTTGTGGTGACCTACTGAAATCAACAACACTTCAAAAGTTTACATTCACATTTACTCCGCACCTGAACAATGTATGTCCATCAATCGTAGTATACTGTCAGTTTCCATATCCTCAACAGCTATGTAGAACTTCTCGGAGTAGGTACATAATAATATTACCAGAGCAACATTCTTTATGACTAACAATATAACACCGGTGAAAGAGAAAGCATCGTCTGCCTAAAACGTTATTAAGTAAAATAAATTTGTACATGGGCAATTTTGTGCAGTTAATCTACGCCTATGGAACACTTAGTACTTCTTCGTAGAGTCTAACACTCAAAATACTTACATGAAATATAAGCTGATTTTCAGATTTAGAAGCTTCAAACTGCGATTGTAGATAACCTAAACAGCGACAGACTGTATCGGCACAGTGTGCGAATATCTGCAATATAATCGATAAGAACTTTGTTCGGATTATAAATAGTTAAAAATCAACCCTTCCACCGAGTGATATGAACACGATGGGTGTGCCGATGTTATTGAGAACTTTGGTAGTACCTAAAAATGAGATAAAATATATGATACTGTGTTTACGTAAAGGTAAACAGAGGTCTAACATTGATACTCTGTCAATAAAGAAAGTAAAATATTTTTCTAAGTAGGTAATTATCTAGTAAAAGTTCTGTAGGTGTACAGTTGTACTTGAGGACACTATTGGTGACACTTTTGATGTTTTCCCTTTTTGTAAAATTACATCTGAATTCCACAACTTTCTTAATTTTATAATGCGATGTTATTGAGTCATAAAACGCCATGAGGCAACCTCATGGCGTTTTATGATGTGACTTCACAATTATAATAAGAAATTGAATTATTGATTGCGTTTAATTGAAAGCCTACAATTAAAATACGTGTAAGATTATTATCATTCATTGATAGCTATAATATTTACACATACTAATTGAATGGAATTTTACTAAACATTTCATATACGTACATATGGATTCTAATGACTTAGTGGAGTAAAGAGTACAAAACTCGTTATATTTATTGCGGAAAGTTGATGTTCCAAACACAAACTTCAAAATTTTATCGACAACTAATTAATCCCGAACACACTTCACTAAATTTAATTTAATGCGTCCTAAGCAATATTCAAAAAAAAGTTTTCACCTTACACACTCCAAGGGTGCCGACAGGGGTGAAAACTGGAACAATAACGTGTGTATTTTTTGAATCGTCAGAAAATATTTACGGTGGTGACGGTAACGGTAACAGTGTCACGAATTCATTTTTTTTTTACTCCAAAAACTAAGAACCCTACGAAAAACTCGAGAACCCCTTTAAAAAGATAATTTATAAAAAACAACAGTTGAAATAAACACAGTAGCAGTGTCGCGAATAGAATTGTTTTTCCCATTTCAAAAATGCCCAACGCGCCATTTAGGGATGTCCCCTCGCCAGCCGACCGGCCAGATGTGTAGCCCTGAGTCCTCGCTTGCATCACAGTGATGGCACTCTGACGTTGGCTCCTTCCTGGTCCGACACAGGTGACACACCCCTTCTCAGAGATCACCTGCATCAGAAAGCCCAACGCTCCTATATCAGTTTACACTTCAAAAATGAAAATATTGTAGCGTACGCTTCTAACAGCTACTTTAAATCCTCACCACGTGACGTTTTACTGATAAGTTCTTACAAAGTTAGAGAAAATAAGTATAGTCTAAATAATTTAAAAGCTGCTATTTTACAGCCGTCGTTCTGTGAACCACGTGAGCGTAGTTCATAATTATGATTGATCAATGTGTAACCATTTTACGATTTTCAGTATGACCCATAGGTATTATTTTCCTGGGGTGCGACTGGTTGGATCACCTCCAAATTTGGTGCACCCTGGGCAACGCGGGCGATGACGCATCATTAATTGCTCCTCTGGAGTAGCTGGCGTCAACGTCAACGGCCAAGAGTCTGACCAACCGGCCCTTTTCAGGGCCAGCTGACCCCATTGCACGAGCGGGTCGGGGCATGGCGGGCCTGCAAGGCCCGCGGGGGTGGGGGCCGCTCCAGGTACCCCTCTGCTGTTATCAGAGGGGACACTGCGAATGGCTCAGGGTCAGTCGGAGTGCGAGGGATATGCTCTATGGGTAACCTTACACCCCGGCGTCTGTAGACCCGAGACGGCGTGCGGTTTTAGTCGGGTCAAGCCCAACATAACCGCCCCCGCTAGTCGGCGGGGGGTATCCGAAGGGATTTCCGCACGAAAAAAATAAAAATTAAAAGGTATTATTTTCCTAATACGATTCGAATTAAGTGGCCTTTTTAGACCCGCAGAGGACTAAAATTGATACTGTGTCTACAAAGAGAGAAGAATCGTCAATTCACAAATTAAAATTACCAGAACGCGAAAAATCTTCTTATATAAGGCATAAGCGTCCATTAATTTTTCATATATGTCGAAAACTTTATTATAATCATTTTCATCTTGATCATTTATCAGCATAACATCGTTATGAAACTTAATTAAATATATCCTAAGCAATATTATAATACGAATAGCATAAACTATATTCAAATCAACAATTATATATAAATAAGCTGTACAAATATCAGCAACTTCAAAATAACCATCCGAGAAATAGAAAAATAAGATCATTAGCATATTTAAACAAATTACAAATAAAGCGGAAATTCTATTCCAATAAATAATGTGCGACTTATACTTGTCATCAATATTGATGAACTCGTGAAGCGTCTGAATAGTCAATATGAGCAATACATTATTATTACCGTGTATGATATTGAGAATAAAGACTGTAACGATCGCACAACTATCATATACAGAATAAAAATATTCTAAGAAACAGTGAGTTTTACTGTTGAAAGTGAGAGTCTCTCCTGATATATAATCGGATACAATCAGGGAGGCATTCAAAATAAAAAGAACTGCGAAGATTGAGGACATGCTTATGGTAAATTTCTTTTCGTTTGGATATATGAAATTGTCTCGAATTGTATACTTGGACGATAAAAATATATTATGTACTATGTAGAAAGGGTAAAACATAATTTGCATATCTTTTTCCAAGTAATTATTTAGTAATAGTTCTGCAGGTGTACTTGAGGACACTATTGGTGACACTTTTGATGTTTTTCCTTTTTGTAATATTGCATTTGAATTCAACAACATATTTCTTAATTTTATAACGCGGTGTTATGGAGTCTTGCCTCATGGCGGTATATGATGTGGCATTACGAATAAAATAGGAAATTGAATTATAGATTGCATTTAATTGAAAGCCTACAATTAAAATAGATGTAACATTATAATCATTCGTCGTAGGTATAATATTTACACATTCTAATTGAATTGGATGTTAGTCAACATTTCATATATGTACCTATGGATCCTAATAACTTAATGGAGTAAACAGTACAAGTTGATGTTCCTAACACAAACATGAAATTTTATCGATTATAGGTACTTGTTAGTTAAACCCACACACGTTTCGCTGTGGCCTTGTCTAAGTGCCTAGTGCGCGTTGCACAAAAATATTATGAGTGACGTTGTCCCTGAGTTTAGCGAGTCGATCAATCAAATTGAAAACCGAAAGCAATCGAGTGTGTTTTACAGCGAAATAAACCGTTCGGGACACGTTTAGTCACCGTGAGTTGCGATATGATTGCGAGTATTGACTATAATTTTTTTTCAAGATCTGTTAATTTCTAACGAGTATAGCAACAGTTTAATTTTTAATGAATAAGAAATTTGGTATTGCGATCATCCCGTGCCTTAGCATGCTCTAAGCGAAAAAATACGGTCCGGCCATAATTTGTACACATAATAATAATACACATACATTTTAATTCATAAAACGTATTTGGATCTAATTCTCCAATAGCTTTCACTAATATTAGGTACAATACCATCTAGGGGACGCCACCATAGCAGCGGTAAGGCCCATCATGAAGGATTGGCTAGAGAGGCGACACGGAAGCCCCTCGTACCGACTGACGCAGGTGATCTCCGGTAAGGGGAGCTTCGGGACCACCTGCATCGGATCAAGAAGGAGCCAACGCCTGAGTGCCATCACTGCGAGGCGAGCGAGGACTCGGGGCTGCACACGCTGGCGGACTGCCCGGCGTGGGAGGTGCGGAGGTGTGACCTCGTGGCAGCCATCGGGGTCCTCCATGAGCGCAGGCCTGGGGGTGGCAGGTGAGGCCCCCTGTCACCCCAGCAGAAGCAGGCCGGGACGGTGGGGCGGCTAGCGCCCCTCCCCCAAACCGGGGCAAGTAAGCAAGGACACCGTGGTTCCCAAACCCGAGGGGGCCATCTCGAAACCGGAGATGGCCCAGGGTCAGTCGGGGTGCGACGGATATGCTCTATTGGCCACCTTACACCCCGGCGTCTGTAGACCCGAGACGGTGTGCGGTTTTAGGCGGTTCAAGCCCGACATCAATCAATCCCGAAGATCAATCTTCTTCTCCTCTGTCTCACTCATAGTTCTAGTCTAGTTCATTCGTCTTTCCATATGTTCAAGCCCGACATAACCGCCCGCCGGCCAGCGGGGGCGGTTATGTCGGGCTTGAACCGCTTTAACTAACAAGTACCTATAATCGATAAAATTTCATGTTTGTGTTAGGAACATCAACTTGTACTGTTTACTCCATTAAGTTATTAGGATCCATAGGTACATATATGAAATGTTGACTAACATCCAATTCAATTAGAATGTGTAAATATTATACCTACGACGAATGATTATAATGTTACATCTATTTTAATTGTAGGCTTTCAATTAAATGCAATCTATAATTCAATTTCCTATTTTATTCGTAATGCCACATCATATACCGCCATGAGGCAAGACTCCATAACACCGCGTTATAAAATTAGGAAATATGTTGTTGAATTCAAATGCAATATTACAAAAAGGAAAAACATCAAAAGTGTCACCAATAGTGTCCTCAAGTACACCTGCAGAACTATTACTAAATAATTACTTGGAAAAAGATATGCAAATTATGTTTTACCCTTTCTACATAGTACATAATATATTTTTATCGTCCAAGTATACAATTCGAGACAATTTCATATATCCAAACGAAAAGAAATTTACCATAAGCATGTCCTCAATCTTCGCAGTTCTTTTTATTTTGAATGCCTCCCTGATTGTATCCGATTATATATCAGGAGAGACTCTCACTTTCAACAGTAAAACTCACTGTTTCTTAGAATATTTTTATTCTGTATATGATAGTTGTGCGATCGTTACAGTCTTTATTCTCAATATCATACACGGTAATAATAATGTATTGCTCATATTGACTATTCAGACGCTTCACGAGTTCATCAATATTGATGACAAGTATAAGTCGCACATTATTTATTGGAATAGAATTTCCGCTTTATTTGTAATTTGTTTAAATATGCTAATGATCTTATTTTTCTATTTCTCGGATGGTTATTTTGAAGTTGCTGATATTTGTACAGCTTATTTATATATAATTGTTGATTTGAATATAGTTTATGCTATTCGTATTATAATATTGCTTAGGATATATTAAATTAAGTTTCATAACGATGTTATGCTGATAAATGGTAAATGGATAATTGGTGGTGATTGTCTGTATGAAATATTGAAACTATAGCTTCGGTTTTAACTATTCTAAGAAGATATCAAGCTGTTGACATGCGCTGTGCGATAGAGAGAACGCTTTACAAACCCGAAGCAAGCCTATCTTAGCCGGACTCTCACTCTTCTGCCCGACGACGACGACGTGCCAAACCAGAAGCTGTATTGTAGATATTTTATTAATACAATTAGGAGTTTCGAAGAGTCGCGATTCCATATCTCCTTATTTCCACAGATATTAAAAGACAGTTGTACAAAAATGTGATACGTCTAAACCGTAACTCGTTCAGTATGATAAGTGCGTGCGGTTTGTTCAACGTGGACGCTACACTGCCCTTGAGCCTTATATCGCTACTTACCAATTATATAGTTGTACTATTGCAGTTTTTGATACTGTGACATGTGTTTTATTGTTAAATATATTAATAATATACGGTGTAGTTTTTAATAACAGTTCTTTTCAATTAAATCAGAATATTTCCGCGGCCCGGAATACCGATCCCCATGGGAATTTATTGCTTGATAAATTTAATAGTACCCTTTGTCCTATTATTCCTGTCGTACTCCTCTTGTGTGTCCCAAATGCTTTTATGTATACTAGAAAAGCTGTTTAGAACAAAAATTGTGTCACGGTTCCTGGGTGAGATGGGAATGAATTTTGAATTTGGAACGTGTAGATAGGATAATGTGTAGAACCACAGATTAATAAATAGTTACTAACGTAACAGATACATCACTCCCATACAAAAGCGAAAATACCTACTCTATATTAACCTACAAATTTTTTATAATAATACCTGCTGCACAGAACGAGAAGAATTGTACCTTAAACACGCGTTCATAGAGTCGAGACTGTGATGCCCGCCGTGCGAGTGACGCCATCGTAAGAATGCGCTATGATGATTATTGTAATAAAACGAATGTTACGAATCAACCATCTTTTTATTAGTTAGTCCAACTATTTGTATAAAATTACGAAACAATTTACAGACTTTCGTATTAAAGTTATCGGGATATTTACCATGTTGTATTGTTTGGAAGCTGTCGCAATACCTAATACACTATGGTAAATATCCCGATAACTTTAATACGAATGTGAATGACCATGATAGTTTAAATTCCTATATATAGACGCTTATTCCTACCCATAGCTAAAATCTATCAAAGAAATCTAAAATTAACGGACATTACCTATTGCGTAAGTACTAGGTAACTACAGTATTAGAATTACCTATAAAACAACACTTTTATAACACCTGACTCAAAAAACTCCTTAATTTACGAATGATGAGAATATTCATATTATAGATAAGATTTAAAATACTACTCACCTTTCTTCGTCTCTCGGCAATGAAAAAAACGTCAAATTATACTTTGTTTTAATTTTTTTCATTCATTTAAATTTTCGTTTGACTTTTACACCCATCCACTGCACAATACTCGTAATTACGTGGTTTCTGCATTTCGAAGCGTAAGCGCAGGAAACGTGCAGTGCGGTGCGATGCGAGCGCTCAGGCGGGCGTTCGGCAGCAGTTTGTATCGTCGACGGTACGCCGAGCGGTAGGTATTTAGCGCGCGGCCTTGAGCGAGTGACGGAGGCGTGGTAGAACGCAGATAATAGATAAATGTGTTAATGAATTTAGACACCTATCTACATAGGCATAGCGCGCCTTTTTAACCGGCTTCCTTGTAATGGCATCTGTATGACAGCTACAAAAAGTATGTGGTCGGGTTGTGGTCTTTGGTGATACCAATTTTTTTGTTCCGTACCTTAGTAGTACCGTGCATGTAAAAGTTATGCAATTTGTAAACAAAAAGTTAAGTCGAACGTGATTGGTTGATTCAAAATTTTAGCGGATGCGAGTTGCATGACTAAAGTCGTAAAACAAGTTATCAATGAGTTAGTGTTGTCATTGTCACATCCATTTTCAATTATACACCGAGATTTAATAGTCGTTTTGGAACGAAATATATTGGGCACAGTTTCGATAACATATAAGCCTGGAAGTATATATTTGAAAAACACAAATTTTTTTTTTATAAAAAGGTCGAAATTGATGTCGTATTTACAAATCAAATGAGACCTCGTGGTAACTCCTTTCAATTTCACGTAATACGCTTACTACGTTTTACTACGATTATTTTCATTCAACATTTCCGCATTCGGTATCCATCCAATCAGAAGCCTCAGCGCCAGTGGAAACATGTCGCGCCACTGGCGGCGACGTACGCGCCGTCCTTCCCGACCGGCGCCCTCTTCAGTTTCGCGGTTCTCGCTCTGTCTGAGCGTTTTGTGCCGGTATCATTAACGATTATTAGGGCCCGTCTGTTGAGGTCATCTCACTGGTAGTTCGTATCTAGTGCTATGTAGGTACAGTAATATAAGAATTATTAAAGGATATGCCTCTATTAGTAGGTACCTACGAGGGCGTCCATCCGGCTTATTATGCATATGCAGTGCGTGAATATCTAAATAATGAATTTGATGCACGATGGATACGCCGCGGAAGCTCCATGACTTGGCCCTAGACTTTTATTTGTGAGTAGCTGTTGCCCGCGAATTCTGATCCCGTTCCCGCAACCCATGGGAACCTATTTCCGGGATAAAAAATAGCCTATGTGTTATTCCGGACTATAATCTATCCCTGTGCCAAATTTCAGTCAGATCCGTTCAGCCGTATTTGCGTGAAAGAGTAACAATCCGAGAGGAACGTGCACCGCCAGCTTTCCAACTATAAACAGTCCAATGGCATTCTAAGTCCATTACAATCTGGATTCAGACCAGGACACAGCACTACTACTGCACTCCTGAAAGTAACCGGGGATATCAGGGACGGAATGGAGAAAAGTGGTATCACAGTGCTAGTGTTATTGGATTTTTCCAAATCATTCAATTGCGTGAATCATGACATCCTGTTAGCAATACTTGCACATCTTAAGATCTCACCCGACGAGCTGGAATGGTTCTCTTCATATCTTTGTGGACGTCAGCAGTCAGTTTGCGTGGATGAGATTTCATCGAGCTGGTGCAATCTCGACTCTGGGGTTCCACAAGGCGGTATTCTTTCTCCTCTTTTATTCTCCTTATTTATTAACTTGATTACCTCTGAACTTCAGTGTGTGTATCATTTGTATGCCGATGACCTGCAGTTGTACAGCCAAGTCAGTGTGTATAATCTTTCGGAGGCTATTGACAGGATCAACACTGATTTGAGCTCAATAGGCAGCTGGTGTAACAAGTTTGGACTGTCTGTAAATCCTAATAAATGTCAGTATTTTAATTGGTAGTACTCGTATGATTAACAGGTTAGACAAAGCAACTCTGCCAACATTAACATTCAATGGAAAAACGATTCCTGTCACTCAGAGCGTTAAAAACCTGGGCTTACATCTCGACGCTACATTTAACTGGCAAGCTCATGTATCTTATGTCTATCAGAGGGTAACAGGGATGCTACGCAATCTGTGTCGCCTCATAAACTTCCTTCTAGCGGAAACCAAGGTAATGCTTGTGCAGACTCTAATCTTTCCAGTCGTGGACTATGGTGATGTATGCTATCTCGACCTGAATGCAGATCTGCTCAATGAACTTGACCGACTCCTCAACAATTGCATTTGATTCATATTCAACCTTAGAAAATACGACCACGTCTCAACTCATCGATCGGAGTTGGGTTGGTTGCCTATACGTCAGCGACGTAATTTGCGAGCGGTGACGCAGATTTTTTCATTCCTTAATTCCCCTAACATCCCTACTTACCTAACATCTCAGATGCAGTTTCTTAGCTCTAATCACAACAAAAATCTACGTTCATTTTTGCGGTTTTAGCTACTCCACAAAGGTATCAAACTGTCAGTACGATGTATGGCAGAGACAACGCTCTACAAAACCGAAGCAAGCCGATCTTAGCCGGACTCATTCTTTTTCCCGACACGCTCAATAGCTGGGTACTTTACATACTACGTACCTGTGTAAGGTACGTCCATCAACCGCAGTATACAAGCAGTTTCCGTGTCCCTTATAACTATGTAGAACTTCTCACAGGCCATACATAATAATATTACCAGAAAAATATTCTTTAACGATAGTAATACTATTCCAGTTATGTTGATAGTCTCATCTACCTAAAACGGTATTAGATGAATTATATACAACAGATTCTATTTCATCTTCAGATCTTTAGGCCATCCGCTGCCTTGTGCGGGTGCACGCATGCGGGCACCTGTTTCGTGCAAAGAATATGGTGCGAATTTCGTACATTTTATACATACGATTTGCAAGAAGTACGGGCACCCGCATGCGTGAAACGCATAAGGGAGCAAACGGGCTTAAACCATAATGTATCTAGTGACTGGGGGACTGAGCTTCGCTGTAGTTGTTACTAGGTATTAAATAACGCTATTCGTAAATCTATGAGGTACCTAGGTACGAATTTGGGGTGTGTGTTGGGTAACCTCCTCAAGTGTCGCTCCGATTCCGATCCCGCTGCAGTCCGGGGGGAACGGAATCGGAGCGGCCGGTACACCCTGGGCGGCGGTCAATGGCTTCCCCTTCACCCCTTCATAGGGTTGGCATTGATCGTCGGCCAATACCCAACGTGGCGGGAACACATCGCTCTCCGTAGGTACTCCTCTGCTTTCAGAGGAGACAGGATGAGCGATGCTGTTAGTAGTGAGATGGCCCAGGGTCAGCCGGGGTGCGAGGGATATGCTCTATGGGTAACCTTACACCCCGGCGTCTGAAGACCCGAGACGGCGTGCGGTTTTAGTCGGTGCAAGCCCGACATAACCGCCCCCGCTGGCCGGCGGGGGGTATCCGAAGGGATTTCCGCACGATAAAAAAAAAATAAAAAAAAAAGGTACCTAGGTACGATGGCGAACTCTCCCGGCCCGCCGAGCCCGCAACATGCTCGCCGCGCGTCGCAGGCGACTCAGGCGCCGGAGGTCGCTTAACGACCTCCGTCCTCCATGAGCGCAGGCCTGGGGTGGCAGGTGAGGCCACCTATCACCCCAGCAGAAGCAGGCCGGAACGCGGCGGGGCGATTAGCGCCCCTCCCCTCCAAAACCGGGGCAAGACGGGGACACTGTGGTTCCCAAGCCCGAGGGGGGCGGGCATCTCAAAACCGGAAATGGCCCAGGGTCAGTCGGGGTGCGATCGAAATGCTTTATGGGCTACCTTACACCCCGGCGTCTGAAGACCCGAGACGGCGTGCGGTTTTAGTCGGTTCAAGCCCGACATAATCGTCCCGTCCGAGGGGATATCCACACGAAAAAAAGGCACCTAGGTGCATTATTGCTTGGATTCATGTTAGCACAATGGTAGGTACCTCAAAACACTACGAGATGGCGTTATTAAGTGGAAAGTTAAAAAAAGATGTATAAAAGTCTTTTTTTTTATTTAAATAGATGTCTAGATATATATAAATTTGAAAAAACATTACCCAAACACAAATTTTCATTCAAATGGATAGGCGTGAATTATACATAAAAGGTATAAGGCGTAAGGCATAATCAAAGCAAAATCATACGTATTGACGCTCGAGATAGTAAATAGTAATGTATTAACTATATACCTAATAAAGAATTGCTAGTTTAATAGAATGAGGTTTACATAAATGACAATTCTTTGGCGTAAATGTTAAACGCATGCACTTACACATTGAAGACCCGAGACGGCTTGCGGTTTTAGTCGGTTCAAGCCCGACATAACCGCCCCCGCTAGCCGGCGGGAGGGTATCCGAAGGGATTTCCGCACGAAAAAAAAAAAAAAAAAAAAAAAGGTACTTACATTAATTCCGGATTGACTTTTAAACGTATATGCGTCTAATTGTAGTTCCAAATAACCTAAACAGCGGCACAGTATATCGGCACAGTGCATTAATATCTGGAAGATAACCCATATGATTATAAATTATAAGAACTCAAGTTCCAGCATTGCACCACCAGTCAACTGGGCTAACTGGACCCGTGCTTGAGCCCGGACGGATTAGAATCCGATTAGAATGATAAAATTAAAGAGAATTTCAAACAATCTATCCAAACATAACGTATCACGTTTTCGTAAGGTTATTAAACGTTGAAAATCACTCATAGGTTGATTCGTTTTCAATTAGATTGTGAAATTTTGATTTTTAAAGTTTTCGTAAACTTTGTAATCACACGTTTCAAAACCGTAATTTTACTTAATCGGGCTCCTGGATAGTTAAAATTCCCATCTACATAGGTCATTCAAGGTCAGAATTAATTCCTCAAGTCTAGCGTAGGCCTGCTACAAAGTCTAACCAAGCCGATCTTAACCAGACTCTCACTCTTCTTCCAGCAGGTGTACCGGTTTACAGGTGAGGTTGACTTGGACATCTATGTGTGGTCCCCTTGAGGACACCCTTATTATAGATTATAGAAATAATATGAATATTTTTCAAATTAAAATTACCAAGACACGAAATATCTTCTTATACAAAGTATACACTTCCATAAACTTCTCATATACGTCGAGAACTTTATCACAATTATTTTCTTGATACCGATTTAACCACAGAACATCGTTATTAAACTTAACCAAATACATCGTAAGCAATACCATAATCCGAATCGCATAAATGAGATTCATATCAATAATTTAATACAAATAATCTGTAAAAGTGTCAGCAATTTCAAAATTTTTATCCGTGAAGAAAAAAAATAATATCATTAATGTAGCACTACAAATTATAGTCAATGTGGACATCCAATTCCAAAAGATAATATGCATTTTATATTTTTCTTCAATATTGACGCACTCGTGGATCGTCTGAATAGACAATAAAAGCAATACATTATTATTTCCGTGTATGATATTGAGAATAAACAGCGCACTAAATGCAAAACAATCATATAACGAATAGAAATAAAAGAAAAAACTTTCAGTATTACTGTTGCTTTCATCTAATATCATCGTAGCTCACATTCTTGTAGCCATACAGAATAAAAATAACTGCGAAAAATAACGACACAGTTATATTGAACTTCGTTCCGTTTGGATATATAAAATTATCACGTATTGTAAATTTCGAAGTTATCAATATATTTTGTACCAAATAAAAAGGGTAAAATATTTTTTGTATATCGTTTTCCAAATAATTATTTAGTAAAACATCATTGGGTGTACTGGACGATATTATTGGTACAATTTTTGATTTATTTCCTATTTTTATTTTAACATCTGAACTCAACAACATATTTCTTAAGCTAATACGTGTTCTTTGGTGAGTCTTACCTAATAGATCTCATATGATTGATTTTACAATTACAGTAAGTAATTGAATGCTGAATTACGTAAAAGATTATTATCACACGTACTCGTAGAAAGTTATATTATTTCACATTAATTAATTTAATTTAATCTATTGATAGATATACACGTGGCACACAGTTTATCACATTAAATTTTCAACGGATTATATTGGTCAAGACATACATACATATTTAAAACTATATTTTTGAACAAAAGCTATACAAACTTTTGTTCAAAAAGGTGTTTTCTTATTTTTGCGAAAATTGGTATTTTTTGGATTGAAAATTTATATGGGAAACACGTTTAAACTCGATAAAATTTGAAAGGTAGAAACATGATATTCTATATTCAAACTGATGGAATTTCGTAGGTATGCGTGTTTAAGTAGGTATTGTTGATATTCACAATTGGACACGCTGGCGCTTCAGTCGGGTTATAGAATTCATATTAGATTTCTTTATTTATTTTTCTTTATTATCCCATATTTCATTTTTGGTATAAATGTTACTTGTGATATAAATAAGTGTAAAAATTCTGAAGTCAAACATTAATAAATAGAAAATAAACTAGTTACTTACCTTATTGAAGCTTCCAACAAGTGTAATAAGTGTTCAAACGGAAATCTATTCTTTGATACGCACTAATAAACAAATTATGAGTTATAGACAATTGACCATAACTAAAGGGACTAACTTATACAGTACGAAGCGAGTCGCAAAACCGCGTGTCACCGCAGCAATGATCATAAAAATCACTATTAGATTGAAACAGCAGTATTGAAGCAGGAGAATATTCTCCTTAAAATAAGCTCTTGTAACAACCGTGACTCATCTGATTAATTAATTGGTATTTTAGTCTATTGGTCTACTGGTCTACTAGAATATTCCACTTACTTGCCCCTAGCCTCGTCTAGGTACAGCTCAGCACTTCGCCTATCTCGGGGGCTTCGCTCCGTCATAGAGTGCAGTAAAGCCTTCAGCTGCGGCTCATCAGTCGTCAAGGTCATAGTAGAAGGTCGTTCTTCCCCGTTGCGATATGAGAGCAAGCCGGGCAGATCCAAAGCTGGAGTGCCATCGTTCCATAGTTCCAGAAGAGCACAGCTAGAAATAAATAAAAATAAATGTTATACGTTCTCTTCGTCAGCCTCTACTAACATCGTTCGTCAATCAGGTGTGTACAGGTTTGGGGTACCTGTAAGTTCGCGAAATACGAATTCCCATTGGAAAGGCTAGCCATGCATCTCTTCACCGTAGACGAGTTTAAAACTAAATATTTTTTCAACATAGCTTACCCAGCTGAGAATATATCCATGCTGGGTACCAGTTCACCGACTTTGCACGGCGACTCGCTCAGTAATAAACCTCCAGACCTATCGTCACCCTGCAAAAAAGTAGCACACTCGTACTCATCACCTTTATACATTTTTACATTTATCTTGTAATATGGATTTTAGAATGCGGATAAACATACTGAGATACATTTTTGTAAATACATACATATTATACATAGACACACTCAGACCAATGCAAATATACATATTCGTGCATACAAATATTTGCACTGACCGGGAATAAAACCAGCGACCTCTGACTTAGCAGTCGAACGCTCAGCTGTAACATATATGTACCCATACTATGTTCTATCATAGAATATGATGTACAAATTAAAATACTATTAGGTAAATGTATAAAATAGAAAGTACGTGATCATGATTTTTGTAAACGCTTATTAAAACCTACACAAACAAGACACAAATAATCAAGCAAAACGATTTAATCAGGTACAACACATACAACAATAGTAAGTAAAATGTTAGTCAGTTAACTTTTAAATACTTCAATATTTTCTGATTGAAAGAAAGAAAGAAAAACATTTATTTTGCCAAAACATAAAAAAGAAGAAAACACAGAGAAAATACATTATTATTATAGCATATGCTATGGAAGGATATTCCAAAGCGCTGGTCTTCCGTGGTACCCTAATTGAACTAATTAAATACAGTGTACAACAATACTGCACGGTTTTACACACCAAATTTGATTGGATCTTCGTAGACATCCTGTTGCATACCGTGGGTGCCATACGAAACACATGACTACATAATGCGTCAAGTACACAATGGCCCAAGATGGGCCACGAGAAGCCATTGTGTACAGGGGGCAATAGTATACAGTGGCACACGGTTGTCCATCGTGGTGCGCAATCGGGATGTTTTTGGAACACTTCAAAGGAATCGTGGCATAACCATGAGCATCAACCTGATGATGGCCTACAGTTGCGCATTATAGACCATGGCCCATCACGGGACACTATACTGCGGACACAATACCTGCGTTTTGCTTGGCACGATTTAAAACTCACAGAATATCAGTAGCATTGCATATTTAGTGCTTACCGCTGGTCTGTTGTGTGGGTCAGGTGCTCTGACAAATCTTTCAGGCGCGACGTAGCACAACCGTCTTCGCGACGTGTCGAAGAAATAACTGAAGTCCGCCGGGTTATCATCAGGCAAGAACGTTGGTTTGAACGAAGCGATGTCTGTCAGTAACACCCACAGCCATGAAGTTACCATTATATTTTCTAACTACAAAGACAAGAAAGATAGTACAGTTAGAGTAAAAAATCTCTCAAGCCGCAATCAAAACCGAATTTCGTAACTAGCTGCGATAAAGTAAACATTACTCTGCATCTGCAACTGGTTGTGATAGAAGAATTTTAATTCTTTGATCGCAACTATACTTAATCTTTACTAAGTTTTACAACCAGTATTTTTGATTAACTTTAATCAACATGTCCTACTTATGATTTATTATTAATAAAAGAGACAATTTATGTCATTAAGATTTTAAACAATCTATTGCAACCAGTTGCAGATGAATAATATTTTCCCCATTGTACATCGCTATGAAATTCGGTTGCAATGGTAGTTTGAGGGAAAAATAGAGATGTAACGCATGAGTCATAATAATTGGTAAGATTCTTCAGAAAAGAGGTTTAGAGCACTGGGTCAGTAGAAATTATATAATAAATTATTTTACATAATTAATTTGCAAACTACACCAGACTTATATAAAAGTGCATTCTGCAACTATGCTGTTACTGTTATTAATCTAATATATAAAATTCTCGTGTCGCGGTGTTTGTAGTTAAACTCCTCCGAAACGGTTTGACCGATTCTCATGAAATTTTGTGTGCATATTGGGTAGGTCTGAGAATCGGACAACATCTATTTTTCATCCCCCTAAATGTTAAGGGTAGTCCACTCCTAAATTATTATTTTTTAATTTTTAGATAATTTTCTTATTTTTATGATACAGCGTTAGAAAATACTCTACTCTACGATCAACCCCTATTTTTCCATAGCGATTTTTATTTTTAATCATTTTCTTCAATTATGTTTTTTTTTCTCGATTCAATTTGATCTTCCGCCTTCGCCGGTCGATAACCGATCAACCATCAATCGATCAGTTATCCCCGCTAGATGTCTACCGTTGTCACCTCTCAGCCAGCAAACATCACGGAGTATGGATGAGTACGAAGCCGGTCTCCTGTCTTACTCACTATACAATTTTCGGCATACTTTCGTTGTCTACAACGCTTTCCATTATAAGTAAATCCCCGCACACTTATACTAGATAGTTATTTTTATTGAACTAAAAAATGTTTCCTTGAAATAATATAAGTACATGGCAAAACAACGTTTGCCGGGTCAGCTAGTATTATATATTCTTATCTAGAGTTGGGAGAGGCTGGTCATCTGTCATACAGGTTCCCACTTAGTACGGATACCAGTCTCTCACACAGATCTCACCTTTTAGGTAATGTAAAACTAGTTTTTAGGCTATTTATTGTTATTGTTATGCTTTAATGTGTGAGAGAAGAAAATAAACTTTTATTATTATTATTCCCTTTATTACAATTAACATACATATATAAATTATATTTTTAAATTCATTCTATATTTAAAAAAAAACATATATATTTAAAAATATAAAAAATAGTGGCCCACCGGCATCGGGTACAGGGACCAAGATACCGGTGGTTAGGGCGCCAGAGAGAGGAACCTCCTCACAATACGTGCCATGTCGGGGAGTACCGCCTTCTGCATCAAGTTCTTGATCCAACTGCCTAACGCGAGCCTCTTTAGATGTTGGTGGAGGCTCTTGGCAATCAGTCCGTGAGCCGATACGACTATCGGAACAATAATTGCTGAATCCACATCCCACATGTCGACAATCTCGTGAGCTAAGTCCAAATATTTTATTTGTTTGTCTTTTTTGGTTTTCACGAGATTGTCATCATGGGGGATCGTGCTGTCAACAATTATTGCGAGACGCTCTGGTCGTTCAATCACCACTATATCAGGCTTATTGGCTACAATAGTCCTGTCAGTGATGATTGATCGATCCCAGTACAATGTGACACAACCATTATCAAGAACTGGATCGGGCAATTACCAGTAATACGGTACCACCGAATCTACAAGATCGTATTTCAGAGCAAGTTGTTGATGAACGATTCTGGCCACTTGGTTGTGTCTATGTAAATACTCTCCTTTGGCAAGACGAGAACAACCAGTGATAATATGTCTTAGGGATTCTCCAGGACGATGACACGCCCGACATATGTCAATCGTGTCGTCCTTAAGGATATACCTCCGATAATTATTCGTCATGACAACTTCATCTGTAATTGCACAGATAAAACCTTAGGTTTCTCCAAAGAGGTCACCGAAGCCTAGCCAGAATACTGATGCCTTTATATCTACGTTGGGCCCATTTAAGGCCCGATAAAAGCGTCCACGCAGCTCTTTGCTCTTCCATATTTCCTTGCGATCAGCGATGCTAAGTATTACCGGTAGCCAGAGCGAAAGGAGTCAGCCCGTTGTCTCCGTTGCCACTACATCTCGGTGCACACCCACGTCAACGTGTAGAAAATATTCCCTAAGGTTGCATATCTCACGGTTGTGGAGGGTCTTGGCGTTTAAAAACCCGCGACCTCCACACTTCCGTGGGATATACAACCTCATTACTGATGAGCGAGGGTGGTGCATACGATTTGCAGTTAGCAACGTACGGACTTTTCTATCCAGGGCATCTAATTAGGTCTGAGTCCATCTTAGTATGCCAAAGGAGTATACTAAGACTGGCATAACCCAGCCGTTGTAGGCTCGTACCTTGTTACCGCCCGATAAAAGACTCTTCAGTACTTTTTTCAGGCGCCCAAAGAAACGATCCCGCAACATCTGTTTCATGGCAGCCTCAGTAATACCTAACACTTGTGACATACCAAGATATTTATAGGTTTCAGTTGCGGAGAGAGATTTCAGTCGTGTAGAATCTGAAAGTTCAATTCTTTCAGATTCCACAACCCCACCCTTCTTAACATGCATGACTGCACATTTGTCTACACAAAACTCCATTCTGATAGAATTACTAAAGGTTTCAGTTACCTTAAGTAATTCTACCAGCTGGGAGTCGGTGGTGGCAAATAATTTCAAGTCATCCATGTGAAGAAGATAGGATATAACTTGACCTCCTCTCCGCAACTGATAGCCTAGAACTGAGTTCTCCAGTATTGTACTGAGAGGATTCAGTGCTAGGCAAAACCATAACGGACTCAGGCTATCACCCTGGAATATACACCTGTCGATCTTTATCGGTACACCATCCCCAAGGACCTGACGACACCCTGGAGAAAGAAGAACCGTCCTCCATTGCCCCATACATGACTTTAAGAAGGTGCATTGAGTTGTATCAATTTTATACAACTCAAGCACCCTCAACAGCCATGTATGTGGCACGGAGTCGTAGGCTTTCTTGTAGTCACTCCAGCATGTCGTCAGATTCCTTCGGTTACGGCGGACCTGTTGGCTAATGGCCATGTCACAAATAAGGAGCTCCTTCGTACCACGTGCCCCACTTCTACATCCATTATTATTATTGATTACTACTGCCTCATTGGCGTAGCTGCTACGAGGACGGCTGTTGCGCATGAGGACTTAATTCAATGAAATTTTAAAGCAATTAGTATGCTAACTTTGCCTATAAATTTAGATCGGATAAAGAAAACATCCGGGACGGGACTTGATATACTAATAAACAATGTTTAAAAACAATTGTAACATCATTCATTGTTTCCGTAGTTCATAAGAATTACGGTGGATGGCTCCAGCGTCGCCCCGAGATGTATAATATATCGGAAAATTTCGAATATCTAGAACGTGTCCAGGTAGCTCAGGTTGGTCAGAGTATTGCCCCTGTAAGAGACTGGTCGCAGGTTCAAGTTCCGTCCTGGATGTCTTCTTTTTCCGATCCAAATCTATGAGGACTTAAGTGCGATGTCCGGGCAAATTTAAGTGTAAACAAATTCTCAGTAGCAACACGAAGTCTTAAAAAAGTGCCTGGCTAACAGAAATAAGTTCGTTCTATATTGCATGGGACTAAAAGGTGTACCTATAGCTAGCGAAATGAAGGTGTAGGAGTAGCTATTTAAAATATTCAAGTACCTTTATATCACCATGGCAAATACCAAGCTTATGCATGCGATGCAAGGCATATAGCACTTGGAAAGTGATCCATTTCTTCTCCAGTACAGTCAGGAATGGTCTTGTAGACATGCGGTCATATACACTGCATTTGCAGTATTCCCGCATTAGGAGACCCGCTTTATCTGTTAGCTGGAAGGATGATCATATTTTCTTAGATATTATAGTAAGAATACCTATGTGTACATGTAAATGGATGAAATAGCGGCAATAGCCCAGTGGCATACGTAACGGACTGCTGAGACGAGGTCTCGAGTTCGATCCCCAGTTGCCCGGGCACACACCTCTGACGTTTCGTAGTTATGTGTGCATTAATAAATGATAATTACCGCTCGCTTAATAATGTGCCCGGTAGATGGCAATAGGCTCGCCCCCTATTACATTGGGACCTCAACATAACTGGCGAATCGTGGGTGTGTAATACACCTCTGCCAACCGCTTCGGGGATACAGGTGTGAAGTTATGTTATGTTATAAATGGATGAAATGGCCCACTCAAGATGAAGATCATTCACTCGGTCACCAGCGCCCCCAATCGTAATAATATTCGGGGCCCAAGTCAGCCTCATCTGAGAGCTGGTACACCTACTGATTAACGGACGAGGGTCTGGCGCAGGATTTCCTTTCGAGATGACAGCCGATCTCGTAAAACCAAGTAAGTTACATCAGGTGGAGAAAGTATAGGAGACTGCACTCCAGGCTCTTAGGTCCAAGTCACTGATGATGGTAGTGGTGATGATGATAATGATGATGATGATGAAAAAGATTTACTCTCATGAACTATGAATACTTACTATAACTCTTTGAAATGGTAAACAATTAAATGCCGAAGCCAGTTGTTCTTTAATTTTGAGTATCCTCTCCTTATGTTCAGCTAGAGGTAATGACGGGTCATGGACTGCAAACACTTTTACAACTACCAGACCCTCTCGGGATCTGGCTCTAGCTACCTTTAAGAATCTTGTGGAGCCAAGGCTGAAACAATAAATAGTTGTATGAAATGTGGAACACCTATTTCAAGGTGTTATCTTGAAATATGGTGTTATGGCGTAAATTAATTGTAGGGCCATTTGGCAGAAAAATTGAAGGCCGCTGAGTTTCTTCCCGGAGTCTTCTTAGGATGGGGCCACATTGTGACCCGGTGTCCATTTCATAAATTAGTTAGTAAAGTTGTTTTTATGACTTGTATAAAGACGATATGTATTCAACTTTTACTTTCTGCTATTTTTTTCGTTTTCTTTTTTTATGGTAGACTGAATCTTTTTGATTTTCTTTTAGAATTTGAATGAATCTTTTTTTATGGCTCACGTTTGACCTCTATCTCACCTGGTCGTAAGTGACGAAGTGGTCTACGATGGATCACGTTTGCCTAGAAGGAACCTATTCACTCGAGACTTGAAGATTCCGAGGTTATAGCTTTCCGGAAACACAGACTCAGGCAGGCAATTCCACGTAAAACCAAAACGTTTCGTACGTATGATTGGAATTTCCAGCATGTAGCAGTGGCGTGTCGCTGTGCGTCTGACCGTTCGTTGGTGAAAAGGGCTTGGAGGTATCAAGTTGTGCAATTCCAGCGCACACTCATTTCGAAGAGTGTGCGCTGGAATTGCACACTTCAAATCCGGTTATAAACCGATAGCCCTGCAACTTTGTGTCGATGTTCAAGGCTCTGAAGTCTTTTCTCGACGAGTATATCATTGGTATTGAGTGTTTGAAATATAACTAGGTAGGTATAATGCTTGTGTAAACAATATATTATACTCTTGAGAATAAGTAAATTAAACAGGAAGCAATGAGGGGAAATAATGAATACTGTTCTAAATAATATAATTCTAGGGGTAACACTGGATTGCAAGCCCAAACAGATGCCTTTTTTTTTTTTTTTATCGTGCGGTAATCCCTTCGGATACCCCCCCCCCCCCCGCGTGCCAGCGGGGGCGGTTATGTCGGGCTTGAACCGACTAAAACCGCACGCCGTCTCGGGTCTACAGACGCCGGGGTGTAAGGTTGCCCCTAGAGCATATCCCTCGCAACCCGACTGACCCTGGGCCATCTCCGGTTTCGAAAAAGGCCAAAATGGCTATGATTTTTTTTATTTTTTTATTTAAACTTTACGCACAACAATAAAATTGTACAAAGGCGGACTTAATGCCATAGGCATTATCTACCAGTCAACCTTTGGTTGATGCAGAGATAAGTCCCAGTAGGTGCTCGAAGGATTTCAATAAACGAAAGAATGGTACAAAAAAATACAAAAAAAGAATATTATACCTATAATGTTATAGGTATCTATGTAGTTATGAATACAATATAATATTATTAAGTTTTAATAAATTTAAATTAGGAATAGTGTTAAAAATTTCAATAAATATAAATCAACTGATTTAATAACCTTATAAATTAAATTACATAAATAGTTATTTATGTTCGTCTAAAGAAAGACCGCCCAAACCTGTACCTGGTGCAAAAGTGCCCATCACACTGGCGGCATTACCTCTTTGAATGGCGATGGCCAGCCTCTGCACCAGGTACGATCCGGCGAGGGAGTCACCCGACTTCTCTCTCAATCTACGCCCTATGTCCTCCAAAAAGCGTTTTGCTTTCACGCTCCAACAACCCATCGTCTCCACCGCGAAGGGAACGAAGTGATACCGGGCCTGTAACGTGTCGTACTTGAGCCACTTCCCAGCAGCTGCATCCTCGGCAGTAGCGGCCGGAAACCGGACCGTACGACCGAGGTGGCTTGGAGCGACAGTGCTGACGCACGTGGCGTCCCATACCAGGCACTTACCGCTCTTTCATGGCACCAAAGTCATACCATCCGGCCTCCTGCCATCAGACCTGCTAAGACCGGGCGGCTCAAGCAGGCACAGGACATCTGCCGAAGCCAGGGCCCTCCGGACTATGTCGTTGAGAGCATGGTGACGCGGGAACCTACCTGCGCACCTACGACTGTAACGTTGTGGATTCTTTATAAATCTAATTAAAACAATATCCATAAATTAATCGATATTTTAGTATGTTTCTATAAATTATTACTATTTATCTATGGTTGTGCGAGCGAGATTGGACAACACTAGCTCAGTTATGAACTGACGGCTCTTATATCGTCCCTTTCCTTGGAACCTTCGCCAAGGAAGGTCGCTTTGACCCCGTGGCCAACACTGCTGTCGGCTCCGGGTAAGTTTTGAGATCAACATTTCCTACTTCTTCTACAGGTGAAGACTTTCCAGCGGTGCAGCTTATTGCCTGCTAAAATGCATGGCTTAACATATTTTATTTTACTGTGTGCTATTTCAGCCTACCTATTTAGTGCCACGAGGCCGATGACCCCTACGGTCAGAGGTCGCGGCACCAGCTTGTGCTGCCTATTTATATTCCTTTTTATTATAGCTTCTAGCTACGCTGCATTGCCGCTGGGAGATTCTCTTCACCTGCTATTTTAGCGGGTCACTTGGACGTAATTACCTAGTGACAAACTGACCCGCACTTTTTCTAATTCCAGGGTCTTCGCACCGGGCTTCGCACCATAATGGCGGTAGCGAGGCACACCAGCGGAGACCCTGGCACGCCGGCATCGCCACCAGCCACGTGTCCACTAGCTAAGTGCACACTAACATCTTGCACAACGGACCGAACAACGCCACGGCAGAATATTTATTATGAATCCATCCCCTGAGGTTCATTTACTCAAATACCAGATATAAATTTATGTAACATTCTATTCACGATTATAATCTCATACTATACATTGTAATCAACCTTTTATTTAACTCTGCTCGCCCTAGCCGGTAGTAGTCTCAATTACATCCATCACTTAATTAATTTTCACAGTGCATAACTCACCCCTTAACTTTATGTAAACTCCATCATATACACCCTTCTACAAAAACATTTAATCGTTACATTGACGCCCAACTCAGTACATGGTGACCACCGGCCTCCACCACGGAACCACAGGTGCATATATGGGATTCGCACACCCTGCAGCCCAGGCGGAGCGCCACCGCCACACGCAATGAGTCGTCGTCTAGCAAGGTCCCGAGGTGAGGTGAAGGCAGTGCGTGCAGCCATGCTCCCGATTCCGGCTGAGCCACAGCTCGGAGTCTGGCCACATCAGCTCCTGAGGCACCCTCTAACAATTGGGCCTTAACCTGCCCAGCAACAACGTCGTCCCAAGCGCGCTGAACACAACGAAAAACAGCGCTCGCCGCTCCCGAACTGCGGACCACCCAAACTGACTCGGCATCAGCTGCAAAAGGCACGCTCACCCCGTCGCCATTGGAGCCAAGAATTAAAGTGTCGTTTTTCCCGAGTGCGCACAGTGATCCCCCATATAAATAGGGGCATACCGTAGGATTTAGTTGTCCACTTAGCAGGAAATTGGCCAACTTTATCAGACACTCCATCAAGCGCCGGCCATTCTCCCCCGCAGAGCCGGACGTAAGCTCTTTCAAATGCCCCGGACGCAATCCATCCAAACCCGCCGCCGAGCCACTATAAAACAAGTTTAAAGCTAATACCACGTCCTCCATCGAAACAGTGACTATCAGAAACGACGCGTCCGGCGCGGGTGGAAAACTTAGTGGACGCGATGGGCTCGGGTGTTTAAGCTCCAGGGCATTCAGGGTGTCGGGATCGTGCTGGGCGAACGACTCGTCGGAGACAAGTAGCCGGACGGCCCCCCGGAGGTCAAAACTTTGGCCTCGATGGCCTTTCGCTTCCCACGAGGAGCCGAACGCCGTGGAATATTGTAATCGCCCGTACACTCGTTCTCCCCAAAAGACTGAATGTTGGCCCTAACTTTGGCTGTCATATTGCCCGGCGCGTCCTTTAATGGAACTCTCAAAGCCCTGGAAGCAAAAGTAAGGAGCGCGGCCCACTCATCCACTCCGTTACGGTCAACGCACCCGTTTATAACGTCGCACAACTTATCCGCCGCCTGATTCCGTGCGCCCCTCGGAATATGTCTTAGAACAGCGGTACTGGCCATAAGGAGGAGATCCCTTCAAGTAAACCGGTACCCGATACAAATGGAGCCTGAGAACTCAATACAGCGGTTGGCGTGCAGCGTGGCAGCCGCTGGACCCAGTTCTTTGTGAACCCGAGATATGTGGATCTTAAGACCACGCGCACTAAAAATGCGCGAAGATTGTGAACAGTGTGGACAAGGACCGGACGCAGGAAGAGAACTCATCTTAACCAACAGACCCCGGGTATTAAACTAGCAATTGTCAAAAAAAAAATTTAAAAAAATCCCTTCCTTATGGACAAGTACACACAGCCTAATTACACCTTATGAAACATTCATACAAAGTTATAATCAAAACACACTGTGTAAAGCTATTAGAAACTCTAACAATGCTAAAATGACAAATGAGTAAAACCAAGAACTGATCAACTGTGTCAAAAATAACGTCTAAAAAATTAAATAATTATTAATAATGTCGACATCTTAAAAAAATATAAATTAATTAGATATATTTCATCACATAATGTCAATTTGGATGGGTTTAATTAAATAATGATTAATAATAATAATATAATGATTTATGAGATGATATATATTTATAAGATATAATATTATTATATATTATACTTAAACAATAAATAAAGATACATACACAGACCTATAAATATCAAATACGTACAAATATATATATAAAAAAAAAAAAACCTTAGAGATATTGTTCTGCCTATGGGTTGTTATACAGTTGGCGTACTCTATTCTTGAAAGTGGTACGGTCAGTCAACATCCTGATTTCGAGAGGAAGGGCATTCCAAAGAAGAATGGATTGCACTAGAAAAGAGGAGTGGACGCGACTTGAAGTATGAGTTGGACAGTGCAGAAGAAGATTGTTAGAGGAGCGCAGATATTTATCATGGTTAGAGCCTAGTAGATCAAGATGAGGATTTTAAGTAAGCCGGGGCGTTGATAGAATTCAGAAGTGGAAACAATAAACAGACAGCTCGCAGACTGCGTCGCCGACGAATCGGCAACCAGCCCAGCTCTGTACGGTAAGCCGAAATGTGGTCGTACTTCCTAAGACTGTAGATGAAACGAATGCAATTGTTGAGAAGTCGGTCAAGTTTATCGAGCAAATCTGCATTCAGGTCGAGATAGCACATATCACCATAGTCGAAGACAGGAAAAAGTAAAGTCTGCACAAGCATTATCTTGGTTTTGGCTGGAAGAAAATTTTTGAGGCGATAAAGAGCCCGGAGTGTCCCAGTTACCCTCTGGCAGACGTTAGTGACCTGAACCCGCCAACTCAGGGTTGAGTCAAGGTGTAAGCCCAGGTTCTTAACACTACGTGTGACAGGAATATTTTTCCCGTTAAATGTAATCGGTGGCAGATTTAGATCGTTCAACCGGTTGATAATATGACTACTGCCAATTACGGACTGGCCGTCAACCCTGACAAATGCCAGAGTATTAACTCTGGCATTTGTCAGGGTTGACGGCCAGTCCAAATCTATCACACCAACTACCTATCAAGCCTAAATCCGCATTTATACAATCAATAGCCTCCGAGAGATTGTCCACAGAGGCTTGGCTGTACAACTGCAGGTCATCGGCATACAAGTGATGATGCTGTGCAAAACCGCAATAGGAAGAACATGGGGATGAAACCAGCGATGTGCTATGGACCTACAAAGCAATTATCCTGCCAAGAATCCTACATGGTGCTCTTGTATGGTGGCATAAGACTGCCATTGGGAGAAATAAAGCCGAACTAGACAAAGTACAAAGGTTAGCAGCTCTGATGACCACGGGCGGGATGAGGACAACTCCCACAGCCGCGCTCGAAATCATATTGGGGCTTAATCCCTTGGACTTAGAAATAAAAAGAAAAGCAACCGAACAAGTGTTCAAACTCAGGAGCACTGGGCAATGGACCGGAACCATTATGGATAAAGGCCATGCCAGTATCAGCAAGAATTACGAAGAGAGGCTGTCGATGATCCTCTCCAACAACGACTTGATTAGGAAGGAGAGAATCTTCGACAAGAAGTACAGAGTACACATAGGACCAAGAGACGACTGGAGGACAGATGCCAATGGCACTGTCTGCTAAACGGAAGGACGACGGCTCAAGGAAGGAAATAACAAAGCTATCTGGATCTGGAATACACATTAACTGTGAAGACGGATCAGAGATAAATAGATCAATATCCTTAGGCAGATACGCAAGTGTCGTTCAAGCTGAAGAATACGCCATAAAGGAATGTGCTGAGCTGGTCGAACACCTGAGCAACATCAACCGGGTGACCATCTACAGCGACAGTCAGGCGGCGCTGAAGGCACTAAGCAAAGCGGAAACGACCTCAGCAATTGTAAAGGAATGTAAAGAGTCACTAGAGAAACTGGCTAAAAAAGTCGACTTAACAGTCGCCTGGGTGCCCGGTCATTAGGGCAACATGGGCAACGAGACAGCTGACAAACTTGCCAGAGACGGCGCCCATAAAACCTTGGTGGGGCCGGGGCCCTGGCTCCCAATATCGCACAAAATCACCAAGGGAGTAATTAGCTGCAGTTTTACAGCAGACACTAACAGACGATGGAGATCATCGACAGGCATGAGACAGTCGAAGATCTTTATCAAGGGCATCGACAAGAAAAAGACAAGCCAACTGACCAAACTCTCAAGAGGGAAAATGAGGCTCGTCATAGAAGTAATAACAGGACACTGCAGACTAAACAGACACCTAACAGTGATCGGAGTGAAGACTGACCCCAACTGTCCGGAGTGCATGGAGACAGAAGATTTCCACCTATTGGCCGAGTGTCCCATGTACTCACTAATTAGATGGGAACTTCTGGGATTCGACACACTGGACACGGAGGAGTTGAAGGATATGAAGGTGGAACAGATCGTAAGATTCTGCAAGGACACTAAAAGGTTTGTAGGGGTGCCGTGAATGCTGGAATAACCATGCTCTCCAGACTGGGGAAAGGGATGAAGTGGCCCACAACAAGCTTTGTGGGTGGAACATCCGTCCGGCTTCCGGTGTCCCCAATTGTAATAATAATAAAAAATAATATAATTATTGCACACTATATACGCTGTACACAACTATGGTGTCACTTTTTGTAACTGTCATAGCCACAGAGTATACTAAATTTATTTTATTTTAAGATTTATAAATTTATTTTATACGATTATATATGAGATCATCACCTGACATCTGTAAAACAACGTAAGGGCACCAAAATCATGAATCTATGGTGAGGTGTCCTGTACCCCTCCCCCGTTCCCGCCTCACCCACTAAGTATGACTCACTTTCTGTTCTGAACTGCTTGTCTGATATACATAGAAATCATTGATAAAACATTACTGGAAAGCTTCAATAATAATAATTTTTATTGACATATTTTTAGTGAATTTTTTTTCTTTTTTTTTTTATAACACTACGGTGGCAGACAAGCACACGGCCCATCTGATAGGAAGCCTATGGACATGTGCAACATCAGTGGCGTCACACTCGCGCTGCCGACCCTGTAAAGGAAAGGGGATAGGAAAGGAGTTTGGGAGGGGATGGGAAAGGAGTTTGGGAGGGGATGGGAAAGGAGTTTGGGAGGGGATGGGAAAGGAGTTTGGGAGGGGATGGGAAAGGAGTGTGGGAGGGGATGGGAAAGTAGTTTAGGCTCCAGCACTCTCACTCACCAAACGGAACGCAACAGTTCAAATACTGTTACTTGGGGTTGATATTCTGTGAGAGGGTGGTGCTTCCCCGGTCGAGTCGGCCCGTTCATGCAATGGCCGAAATGGCTGTTGCTTGACTCTACCACTCGGAAAATTCACCAAGATCTTCAAGGGCCACGTCAATCTCACCTATGAGCCACTACATCTGCTGATTAACAAACAAGGCTTTGGCCTCATACCTTTCAGGATTGGGGGTCACTTCCATAACAGCAAGATTTAAATCAGAAGTAGGAGAGTGGACCCCAGGCTCCAAAGTGTAAGCTGTGTATGGCACCGAGATTTTCGCTCGGATGATGATGAATTTGTTCCAAAAAAGATTGAAAGAAGATAAACTTAGGTAGTGCTTCGGCTAAATTTTAAAACAGCGTAGCTGAAATGACGTCCAAGAATATTTTGAAAATGTGTCTGCTCTTTCAAAATAATTTTACGACGTGGGTATAAAGTAAAGAATGGTAATAAATAATGATAAGTTTGGTAGTACTTATTAACGGATTTCTTACCTCTGGTCAAACGATAAGTCTACATGATCGCTTAGATAATGTTCTACGGGATATATTTGCGAAGGAGCAACGCCGACGAGCTGGTTACCCATTGTGTAATGTAAAAGTTATGTAGCAATTACGTTCAACACATAAGTCCTTTAATAAATAAGGTAATTTATATTTATACTCGAAACTTTAAAAGCACTCGTATGAAGCGCTTGTGAATGACAAGCAATAATTAATAATTTCTTGAATTTGATATTGAAATAGCTATTGAAAACGTTTTGTATGTTATCAAAACAAAGCAAAACTCACTATTTTACTAATCTGCTGACAAGTCTGACAACTGACAGTGACAGTTAGGAAAATATTCGTCATTATGGTCTATTATTGACATCATTGACATTGTTTTAGTTTAGAGTCTAAACCAGTCTAAACTAACCCTGGGGTTATCCTCTCGAGGGCTTACCCGGGGTGCCCGGTAACGGACAATTGGGGAGGACACCGTGCAGTTTTAGTCGATAATTGACATAACACGACCGCTGGCCGGCGGGGGGTATCCTAAGAGAAAGTTCTAAAACCGTAAACAGAGAATAAAAACGATTAAAACCGATGATCCAAAACCGTAGACAGCCTAAACTTTAGACTGTCTTCGGTTATAGATCATCGATGAATGAGCCAAAGTAGTATTCGTAAAGTTCATTTAAATAGTGATAAATAATGGTATATGACTAAATAACAACAGTTTTACATTGCCGTCTTAATTTGAAGTACCCTGTTCCATATTCCATAATAATATTCATTTGCACAGCACACGCTTTTCATTGGCCTTATTAATCTATGAGACTCATAGACTATATTGACAACACAACTCATCAAAACTGCTGTCATTATACTCTATGGTTTCTCTTTCCTTCAACAAACAAGCATTCCACCCATTTTCATTATATTTGTTATCGTTTGCACATAATATTTCAAAAAAATGTCTTCTAAAAGTGAAAAAGATCGAGCTAAACAGATTCAGGACCGATGTCAAAATATATTATTGCAAATGTTGAAGGATGAAGACAATAAATATTGTGTTGACTGCGATGCTAAAGGTACGCGAATTTTTTTCTTTTTTGAATTAATATACGATATCATTCTATGTGAAATTTGACTTCATTTTCATGACGAACGATTTAACGATTCTACTTTGTTACGTTACAATTTTTGCGAAAGTGCATTGGGTCCTTGAACTCAATTTTTAACATCCAAATTATTCAAATGAGTCAGTATTATCTCCAAATAACTGTTCTATTATCGCTTTAAACCTCAAATACTGACTATTACCGTGATGTCTAATTTGTTGTCACTGATAATAGTAATTGGAAATTCAGAAACTGATAATTATGCTTCAAACAAGTTCTTGCAGGATGCAATGGCAAAATTCGTATGAATTTTCGCAATACACGAATACACGATCGATTTATACACGAGTATAAGTGACTAGCACTGCCCTGCATTTTATTTTTAGATATCTAAAATACTTACAGCCTCCATGTAAGTACATCAAACCTTCTTTACAGGAAAGAGGTTGCAAGACAATCAATCTTTTGTGTGTATAATACCTAAACATACTTTAACCATTAACTAACAATTTCCAGTCTAACAGCAATTCTTAATATGGAATATCTTCTATGATTATCATTGTAGTCAATCGAATGTAAGAGATTTAAAAAAAAGGCCAGGTCAAGAGTACCTGCAACTGGCGAGTAATATGTATGAAAACAATTAATAATTAGAAGTGAATAGTGTACACCAGGATCATAGCAAGTGGGAACTTGTGGTCTCCGCCTGCACCATTGGGAAAGAGGTGTGAATTGTTTCGATCAAAATTAAAAACCAAAAAGAAATAGTATGTTGATTTCCCTAAGTCAGTCTATGAATAAAGAATTATTTTCAAACAGGTATCTTAAAACTTTTTGCTCCAGTATAAAAAAGCTCTACATAATATAAAAATAATTTACCTACTTTCATTAATCCTATAAAGTTAATTCATTTTTTTGTTTTGTTCTAAGTCATTAGTACTGCTTTTGTCTTCGATACAGGGTAGGAAAATTTGCAATTTTTTTTTTTAGTTTGTTGCCATGGTAATTGAGATGGTTTCACTGGTGGCACTGCTGCGACGACAATCCTCTTCTGATGAGGCCGTCAAGCTGAGTGCCACCATTGTTAACATGGTATGTGTATGTAATGGTGACCCTCTTTCCTGAGACTTTACCTTCAGCTTACCATCAGGCGAGGTGAAGTCAAATTGACGTGTCCTAAATATAAAAAAAATATAAAAACGTAAAAAAAGGCCTCGAAATCTCATAGTAGTATTCTAAAGTCAAAGTGGTTATTCAAATGAAGATGCATGTGCAATCATTATGACTGGCAAAAACCACTCTTGTCTAAACCACCCTTACCTGACTATTACTACAAGATTGACCTCTGTGGCGTAGAGGTAGTACGTTCGATGGCTAAACCAAAGGTTGCCGGTTCGATTCCCGCTCAGTGCAAATATGTATATTTGCATTGGTCTGGGTGTTTCTATGTATAATATGTATTTATTTACGAAAAAAATAAAGTATTTAAGTATGTTTATCCGCATTCTTCAAGACGATGATGTCGATGTCTACAATAGAATAAAATAAAGTAATCAATTTGTAAATTATCATTTAATAAAGGCTTAAAAATAAAATAAAAAATAAATCTGCGTTCTAGAACCCATATGACCAGCTCTGCTTAGTTTGGGTCTAGATGGTGTTGTGTACTTTGTCCTACAATATTTATTTATTTAAGATATTTGGTGTACCATTCCATTCACCAGAATTTTTTACCACATATTGCCATTTATTTGTCACATAACCAGACTCTTGCTACTGAGAATTTCATAATAGATGAACCCAGTAACATTTTACCTGACTCAACAATCAAACCCAAGACCTCACAGAAACATAAGCTCAAATTCATACCATGATATATAAGATATAGAAGAGACAACCATTATAGTGACAAATTCTCTTTTATCACAAAGAAAATACAAAGCAATTCAAAAGTATTTGTTTAAATTGATTTTCATAATATTATGTTATCTGTAAATACACAGCTTGTAGCAAAACATAAAGAAAATATTTATTACTAATGCTATTATTAATGTCATTCCATTATTCATAATCTGATATAATCCAATACCTTTAAACAAGCAATTCTTGTATAGAATTTGGATCTTGGCAACTGCTCTAACAATTTCCATGACATTTAGTATGTAGGGGGTTTGGGGGGCGATAAATCGATCTAACTAGGTTTTTTTTTAAATATTTAGAGTCAAATTAACTGCACCCCGCCTGATGGTAAGCTGAGGTGAAGTCCACAAAGTAGTGGCCACCATTTCCAGAGATTGTCCCTAGAATGGTGGCCCCTACCTCGACGGCCTCAACAGATGTTTTTTCACGCCCCACTTAATGTGCCCAGGATTGTAGGTAGAAGGGAACACGTGAGTGGGTAAAGCGTTCCAGTGCTTTATGGTCCGACAAAAAAAGGAGTCACCAAACCGCTTGGTTCGCGATGGTATCGATTGCACTGTATGAGGATGACACCTAAGTCCTACACATGTCGTTCGGGACAAGAAGGGAGAAGGAGGAATCAATTGGAATAGCTCATCGGAACATTCACCATGGTATATGCGATAGAATACTGCCAAGGAGGCTATATCTCTACGCAGCTGCAGAGGCTCTAGAGTACTGGTGCCCTCAGGACTATCAATGATCCGGACTGCCCGTCGCTGCAATCTATCGAGAGCGTCCAACAGGTACTGAGCGGAGCCATCCCACAGGTGAGAACAGTATTCCACGCAGGGACGAACCTGAGTCTTATATAAAAGACACCTCTGCCCCGGCGTGAAAAACTGCCTCACCCTGTTCAGCACTCTGAGTTTGCGTGAAGCTGTTTTAATAACGCTCCCGATGTAATTTTTGTTGTTAAGTTTGCAGCGAACGTCCATACCGAGCACGTTGATACTGTCCTGTAATGGTAGTGGTGTGTTCCGAAGAGTTGGATGGGGAAGGAAAGAAGATAACTTTGCTGTAAACGCGCATGCCTGTGTTTTCTTGGCATTGAACTCGACCAGGTTCTCAGACCCCCATTGGGAAATGGGGTCTAGGTCCCGATCGAGCTCAATGACAAGTTGCCGTCTTCTTTCTTCAATGTCAGTCTGCTTGGCCGCTGAATGTCCGAGATAACGCCCATGCACAGTACTGTCATCTGCATAGCAAAGTATGCTGCCCACGGACAGCATACCATTGATATGCAGAAGAAAGAGAGTGGGCTATAAGACGGACCCCTGAGGCACACCAGCATTGACCTGCGGCCATCACAAAGGACTCGGATGCTGCATTCATGCAGAAAACTGGCAACCCAGCTGCACAGTCGAGATGGCAGACCGTAGGCCGGGAGCTTGGCAAGAAGCGAACTGTGCTAGACCCTATCGAAAGCTTTTCAAACACCTTGATGAGAACTGAGGTGACAGCTATGGGTCGATAGTGCCCGAATCGGACCGATCTCCTTTTTTGGGGACCGGTTGTACGTTCGCCTCTTTCCAAGCCCCCGGGACCAATCCCGAGGAATAAGACAGGCGATACAGTCGCGTCAGCGTTGGAGCTAACTCCGCTGCGCATTTTTTAAGTACCACCGCCGGGATACCATCAGGGTCCTGCGCTGCATCCGTATCAGGCAATGCGACGTTCGCGCTGCACTGCAGTCACTCGATGTCCGGAAAGCCTGTGCTTTCCGGACATCGAGTGACTGCAGTGCAGCGCGAACGTCGCATTGCCTGATACGGATATCAGACATTGAGTGGTCACAAGTGACAGGTGTTGGCGGCTGCAAGCCAAAGTCATCGATTCGGGAGTTAGCCGCAAAGAGGTTAACCAGCATATTTGCTTGCTCTTGCGGCTCATGAGTTAGTGAACCGTCAGGGTAACGCAGTGGGGGCAGCGAAGGCTGTCAGAAGTTGGATTGCACGACTTTGGACAGTCACCAGTACCCACGGCTACCCACGGGATGTGACATGAGTTGCTGACCAAGCCGTGCTATGCGCTGGGCATTCGCTCTGACGTATGCCCTCTTGCAGTCCTTAGTGACCCTGTTATACGCCGCCTTGAGGTTCCCCGCATTCGGATCGCATTCGACTCGTGCCCTAGTCCACGCGCGGTACGGCGACTGTTTTAGTTGAACAGCATCAGCGCACTCGCGCCCAAACCAAGGCCGACTTCTGCGGGCACTGGTGACCTCAGTGTGTGGAATATAATATTCCATACCCAAGCTGATTTCACCAGCGACGGCAGAAGCACAATCCGATGGGTCCTTTCCATCAAAGCAGCGCTCAGTCCACGGAACGGATGCGAAATAGTCTCGCATGCCGTCCCAATCCGCTGACGAATAATGCCATAGCCGTCGCTTTATCCCCACAGGTTGTGGAGGTGCAGTAACTGGCATGTTGGCGCAGACCAGACAGTGGTCAGAGGAACCCAGTAGAGCTCGTACCGAAACACTGTACTGGGCTGCGTGGGTCGTCAGCAGGTCTAGCAAAGAGGGCTCATGACTTGCTATGTCTGGTATCCGCATGGTCTGTTGTACCAGTTGAGTCAAGTCATGCGTCAGTGCGAATGCCTGGGCGGCCCGTCCCGCATGGTCAGTTTTGAGAGAGCCCAGCCAGGTCTCGTGGTGGGCGTTAAAGTCTCCCAAAAATACCATTTCGGCGGTCGGAAACCTCTCCTGCGCAATGTCTGCCGCCTGACTCAGGCGGTCGAAGAGTCCAGTTGTCTCGGTATCCCCGTGATGGGAGCGGTATAGGCACATGTAAACCCGGCTAGAAGAGCCATGGTCCACGTGTAGCCAGAGGACAGAAAAGGATGGATCTAGAGGATCCATCCTTTTTCAGCGGCAGCGCAAGCGGCGACCACAATCATCCGCCCTAATATACACGCACACCCTGGCTTTTGCAAGGAAATTTTCCTCTAACACATAAGCCGGGATAGAGTAAGTAAGACGTATCATCAGGGCGGCGTATTTGCGTCTCGGTGGAGGTTTGTATGGAGTCCACGAATATTCGTGAACTCCACCTCAAAAAGTGATGTGTTGGTGGGAGAAGAGTATGCCGCTGTATTTTGTGCTCCATTTCTTGTTGACGCTGCCATAATTATTTTAAGGGGAAGTGAAGGCGTGAAAAAAAAAAGAGCTGACGGGAGGGAAGCGCGGGGTTTGGTTTCGCCTATGGATGCATGGCATGGCGGTGGCCGACCCGCCGAACGGAACGGCCCCCGTACCCTCTCGAGTGTGATCGCCGGACCCACCATCCGGTACGACGAATCACATCGGGATTATGCGCGACTTGGTGGGGCAGCTTCCCGGGTTGGTTAGTCCCGGTTGGGCCCCTGTACTATGCCGCGGGCGGCTAGCGGCAGCACCGTTTCTACGGGTCTCCCTGTCAGGCGGGTTGACCCACGCCATCCACACTAGACTCCGCCAATACCCCACTGGTCCCACAACTGTTGTGTCGACTGGGTCCTCATCCCCGGCTGTGCAGCTGCTGAACCCTGAACACAACCCAACCAATGTTGGGCTATTTGTAGGGTTTTCCACAGCTGCATGGTGGTATCAGTTTCCATAGCCATGTTGGCCGCGCCAGTGATTACTAGGTCGCGTGTCCGCTCTCCACGTGGGTCAGGTGTCCGACCCGGACGTATGGTTGGATTATAGAGAGCAAGGTTTCATTTCTGTAGAATACGTCAAAAAAAATCCAAGTGAAGCTCCGGTCTCCCAGGTACTATAAATAATCAGGGCACGGCGCAATAGCGGCGGTAAGGCCCATCATGGAGGATTGGCTAGAAAGGCGACACGGAAACCTCTTGTACCGACTGACGTAGGTGATCTCCGGTAAGAGGAGGTCCACCTGCATCGGAGAAGGAAGGAGCCAACGTCCCTGAGTGTCATCACTGCGATGCGAGCGAGGACTCGGTTCTGCACACGCTGGTGGACTGCCCGGCGTGGGAGGTGCCGAGGCGTAGCCTCGTGGCAGCCATCGGGGTGTCCTCTCGCTCGGCAGCTTGATTGCGGCAATGGTGCATAGCGCGCCCTGGAGAGATTTAGAACTCCCCCGGCCCGCTGAGCCCGCAACATGCTCGCCCCAGCAGAAGCAGGCTGGGACGGCGGGGCGACTAGCACCCAGAATCCGGGGTAAGACGAATAATAATCTACAACATACTATGCAGTGCTATGGACCCAAAGTTGCTTGTAATTAAGTGTTCTAGAATGTGATTATTACTCACATTTAAGTACCTATATGATTTTACAAGCTTTGCCCTGCGGCTTCGCCCGTGGCGTACTTCGCCCCGTGGCACCCATTTATCCCATACATGTCCGGTATTTATCAGTTCTACAATAATGTATGGTCATTTCAACACAAAAATATTTTTTTTATTCAAACCAGTAGATCCTGAGATTAGCGCGTTCAAGCAAACAAACAAACTCTTCAGCTTTTTAATATTAAGTATCGATTGGAATTTCCGTAAATGTTTCAGCTCTATGGCATGGCTGCTGAAAAGCAACCGAAAGATCGGCAACCGAGGCCTTACCACGTCGCTCTTATAGCAATTCAAAAGCAATACAGTTCAGCTGATCCCTCAGCTGAACTGTATTGCCGAGAGATGGAGCTATACACAGTGTATAACGTGACTCATGGTAAAAAAAAACCCAAAATGAATAGCGATAAAATCCATTAAAAATAGTTTTATTTCAAGTTGAAGTCTATTTGTATGTAATAATCAATTGTAAATGAAAGCCAATGACTTCGGTCTATTAGACTGGCTGTGAACCACGCGTATAAATCAAATACAATTATTTAAAACATTGTTCATGATTAAATAAAAAATAAAAATTGATACTTTTTGCATCTGTCATATAAAGGACATACAAAATGGTGTCAAAATTCATTATCCCACTAGCTTACCCGTCAAACTGGCAAACCCCCACAAAATATTAATTACGACGTCGCGTGTCGATATCACGTTTTATTGAAGTCTACGTTCAATGACGATAGCAAAATCGATTGTTTTAACTACTGAATCGCTGCAGCATCACGTTTTGATGACTCAGAGATTGCAGCTGTACTGAATGGGCTAACTTCCTATCATTCAAATAGTTGAATTTTTAAATAAGTAATAGCTAAAGAGCGGTACAGGGCCCTACCAGCAGGGACTTAAAAACACATTCATATAGGTTACATAATTATATGGGTTACACTATGAACAGGTTACAGAATGAAAGTGTTATACTTATAAATGTGGTATTGAATCTGTTAATCGTTACCACTTTTAATTATATAACCGTTATATATATGTAACAGATATTAATCTGTTAAGAGTGTTAATAAGTGTTAACCGAAATGCTACGATGCCAAATTTACTATCCTATTTCTATTTATAATCTAAATTTTTAAATAAAGGTAGTTTGTACACCCCAAAGCACTTTAGGACGTTATTTCTGCTACACTTATAAACACATATAAAACGTACCACTTACACCCCCAAGTACTTTAAGACGTTATTTCTGTTACACTTATTAGCACATATAAAACGTACCACTTACACCCCCAAGTACTTTAAGACGTTATTTCTGTTACACTTATTAGCACATATAAAACGTACCACTTACACCCCCAAGTACTTCAAGACGTTATTTCTGTTACACTTATTAGCACATATAAAACGTACCACTTACACCCCCAAGTACTTTAGGACGTTATTTCTGTTACACTTATTAACACATATAAAACGTACCACTTTGAAAAAGTTACACTTTCGTAACTGTTACATTTATAAATGGGTTTCTTCTAAAACAGTGTTAAAACACTTTATTACGGTAACAGTTTGAGCCCTACCTACCAGCATCTTTGGGGCGCAAGCCAACCTCGCCTGCTAGTCGGTGCACCTGCTAAACAACGGACGAGGCTTTGGCGCAGGCTTTCCTCTCGGGGTTGGTAGTTCAGATGGCAGTTGCTCCCAGAGAAACCGACATACCAATCAAAAACAGTAAGCGGGCTCTGGGCTCCAAAGTCCAAACTTTGAACGCAATTGGGAAATCGGTATGAGGATGATGATGAGTAAAAGAACGGTAATATTAAGGTCGGTTGTTATTTTCCCACTTTTATTCATTTTTAATCACTCTACTAGTAGATTAATTATTTAAAAATAGAACGGTGTGATGTCATACCTTATTTTTTCATGTTATTTTTACAATTTCCACGGAACTTGCCGTTTTCACGTTTAATAAAAAGAAAATGTTTTGCTTTGACAGTCAACTACATTAAAAAAAATTGGCTGGTAGCTTAATTAAAGTTAGGGCTTCTTAATAATAAACTGAGAAAAACTTTTCGTTTTATTTAAAACAAGCACTGCACAGTAAGAACCCTAGACCAAAAAAAATTATAGCTAATGAGAGAGGCAGTGTTGCCATTTTTACACTGTGTAAAATTTTCACTTACAAGTTAACAAGCTTTGAACAGGGATGAGAATAATTTGTGCCCCTTTTTACTCGGACTTTTCAAAAAAGGAACCCCCTTGCGAAGCCGGGATTTATCAACTAATATAGCCAATAAAATTATTAGCAAAAGTACTTGTATTGTTTAAATTATTGCCAATGTCAAACTTAAAATATATGTGCACGCTTGCAGCTGGCATCGTACAATGAAATTTAAAAAATATGCAACTACGACTGAGGAAGTAATCGTTAGTATTATTTTATACTATGTAGAAACATACTTTATTAGCAAAATAACTTCAATAACATTACATAAATTACTATTGAATTTTGATCCCCGAAAAACAAATTCGTATTCATTCGTCCGCGTGGGTTCAGATTACTAAAGTTTTAAAGATTTTTTGTGCGGAGTCCTATTTCTTTTCCTAAAATAAAAGTAGCCTATGACGCCTTATAATATTACAAATCTACCAGTGAAAGTCTAAATCGGCCCAGCTTAGGCAAACATAAAAAAATTGCTCTTTTGTTATATATATCGAAATACACTCATCTATATATATAAGGCATCACAAAATTAGGTCTCTGAATTTGGTGAGATGACTTGGTATCGACAAAATGTGTATTTGAAACAAAAAAAAAATTTCGGGTAAAATTAAAATAAAAATACAAAAAAATAAAATTAAAAAAAAAACACCACCAGTGTGCATTGTGAATATTAAACAAGCCCACTCTTGTAAAAGTGGACTCGTCTGTCCACAATTTTTTTGTGGTAGGATCTTCGTCTTGTTCCGCCTAGCCAGTGAGGGTAGTTAACAGACCAAAACCGCATACCGCATCGGCTCTCTAATGCCGGGGTGGCCAAATAAGTCAATTCCCTCGCACCCTGGCTGACCCTGGGCCATCTTCGGTTTTGAGATGGCCCTCTGGGGATACTGTGCAAATATGAGGCATTCACGAAATAAATTCAGCTGTTAAGGTATGATTACCTTATCAGCATCTATTTACGTTAATAACTTTGTTACCTTTGGTTAAAATTTATAACATGTTTTTATAAAAATTACAATATAACATAAAAACAGTTGCCACCCCTTTGTCAAGATGGCGGCAGCGGGATAAAAGTTGAGACCCTACAAACTTGGATTAACTTTACACTAATCCCCTTTAGACATCTAAAAAATGAAATTGCGTTCACTGACTTTTGAATGCTAAGCCATGTAACATTTCAATGAACTAATAGGAGTGAGGAAGAAAATATTTTTTATGAAAAATCCTAGAATCCGATAGCAGCGTCATCAGTTATCAATTTCAAACAGCCACCCATTCAAACACAAAAGAATTGTGAATTTTTTTCATCATCATCTAATCTAAACCAATCAAGGACCTACTCATACACACACACACATACGAAATTATATAAATCAGTTCTGCTGTTTTGAGAGGAGTTCAGTGAAATAGTTGAAAGGCATGCATTGTAATGCCATTTTTAGGGATCTGTACCTTTTTTTTTTTTTTTCGTGCGGAAATCCCTTCGGATACCGCCCCCGCTGGAGAGCGGGGAGTCTCCAGCGGGGGCGGTTATGTCGGGCTTGAACCGACTAAAACCGCACGCCGTCTCGGGTCTTAAGACGCCGGAGTGTAAGGTTAATACCCATAGAGCATACCCCTCGCACCCCGACTGACCCTGGGCCATCTCCGGTTTCGAGATGGCCCCCTACTTGCTCTCCACTGTGCCATCTGCTAATCAGAGGGACACGTGGAAAGCTTCCGAACAGCCCTCAACAAGGCCGTCCTCGCCTCGGTCGGAGTTGGCCGTAGGCGGCAGCGTCTCTCCCGCGCTAGGAGAGAGGCGCTGCCGTCTCCGTTGCCCAGGGTGCACCGCGTGGAGGTCCCCAACCAAGCACCCCGGGATCTGTACCTCAAAAGGAAAGAACGGATCCCTTATTGGATGACTTCGTTATCCGTCTGTCAGTCTGTCTGTCAAGGCCTTTTTCTCAGAAACTGGTGGAGGCATCGAGTTGAAATTCATACTAAATACTCAGGTCTGTAACGCCTTGAAGCTGTGAAAAAATCATACTTCTAGGTCAATGCAATCAAAAGGTACAGCCGTTTATGTAGGCAATTTTATCAAATGCAAGTATATCAGTACTTATAGGATACTCCCGGTACGTCCCGTTGAGCTAGAAGCCTGAAATTTGAAAAGAAGCAAGGGTCCATACCTCAGTAATGGGAGAAATCTGAAAACCAGTACTAACTCAATAATCATCTCATAGTATGTGCACACCAACTCATAGTATCATTGTAATCAGATGTACTTAATTTAAAGTGACATCACACAAGAAGTCAAAATTTAGTAGTTTGGTTTTACATAGCTGTTATCTTATCAAACTAACTTACATCATAAAACTACTTACGCAATAATTGTCAAGCAAATACCTACGTAACTTTTGATAAAAATGATAACTGTATACATCATATGTTCATCTACAAATGTTATCTGTCTCAATCAGCCTGTACCTCTTCTGTGTATAAGGCTTGAGTCTACCATATTATCCTACTGTACCCATAGTAAGACAACATGGTGACTGACAGGGAAAGTGCGTGTAACCTGAAGTCTGCACCGGTATCGCTTTTGAACACGAGAAGAACGAAATGTAATATCTGTAGATCAAGCTGTAGTTCTGGTCGGTCCTTTGCTTATAGTTGGCTAGCAGACCTAGCCATTAGTCAGTACAATGCTTTGAGGACATTATGAAGAAATCTGAGATAGGAACACAGTAGGTATTCCTCGCCATTATTAATGTCAAAGTTAATTTGTAACCCGCAAAAGTCAGAGATACGTGACCGCGGATCAAGATTTACGATAAACTATTCAGAAATTCATAAACATACAAATCGGAATAATATATTAAGAATATTTTTGTTTTGAAATAGGTAAATTGTATAATTTATTTACCAATATTTGCTGGGAGAAAACGCCTTAAGGTTGCCTTTGTACATCAAATTTACATCTGTACTCCTTAAGATATTATTTACGTGCTTACACAGTACGTAAATAATATCTTACGATAAAGAATTAAAAATACCTTTATTTAAAATTCACGATAGGTACCTACCAGGGTCAGTCGGAGTACGAGGGAAATGCCCTATGGGCAACCTTACACTCCAGCGTCTGAAGACCCAAGACGGCGTGCGGTTTTAGTCGATTCAAGCCCGACATAACCGGCGGTGGGGTATCCGAGGGGATTTCCTCACGAAAAAAAAGATACCTACCTATTTTGTACGTGTGGAAACGTGGGGGTTTCCACACCATCACCCCGGGGCTACCGATTGAGATGGTTAAAGTGCGGGACAAACAAAACGGACGTAAGGTAAAGACGCGCCGAAGACGCGTCTAAGACGGCCCGCGGTTAAAGTATATCAAAGACCGTCTCTCCGGTGCAGACAGGGCGCGATGACGGTTCTCATACTAAAGAGTGCGCGGGGGATACTTTGAAAACGTGGCACCCGCCCGCGCGCCCATGCACGTAGCAAAACTAAATGTGAGAAACGTCTTCGCGCCCTGTCTCTTTGATATATTTAACCGCGGGCATGTTTTCGACGCGTCTTTGCCTTACGGCCATTCCGTATGTTCAGCGCCTAAGTCAAAATCAAACCGACGAAAAATCACATGGTGTACTGTCATGCGAGTCTATAACCCGGGTGTATGGTATGGTATGGTATCACGGGCTGGTATCCGCAACTCCACAAGGCGCGGTTTTTGCGTGAGGGTGTAAATTAGAATGGAAATTGTCAGTTTGGCAAAGTGAGGAGGTGCTAAATCTATGTGTTTGGTGCGTCCGCAAGACTAATTGTTTAGTCGAACCTAGTTCGAAAACAATTGCGAGTCAGTAGACTTAATTTAGGCTAATAACATTAATTATGTTGAATAGAAGGAAATACATCATTAGTAATATATCCTGTTTTGTAACAGGGCCGCCATGGATACCCATATGAAAGACAATAGTTTGGTTAATTCATTTATGATCTTCTTGAGATGCTTCGATAGGGGTACAGCAGGCTATTACGAGTGTCTAATGACCGACCTTTTTTCACTAGGAAAATGTTTGTATTAGCATGGAATCAGAAAAATGCACCTGGTGGACGGCAATAGACTATTTCTAACTCCTCAAATTTGCTTTTGATTAATTTCAATGCGGATTCCAAAACAGTTTAACTTTCCTTGAGACTTCCCGAGTTTCATTACTTGTAGGTCACTAAGTACTGTTGATCCTGGTTAGCAGGAGTTACAGTAGTGGGAATATGGGTGGGCTACATCTCTTATTATAATCGGGATATTTACCATGTTTGTGTGTTAAGTCAATATGAGCTCAATTGATCAAGTAAGATATAGTACACAATTAACACTATCATAAATATACAAACCAACGATTTGAACTGATGATTCGTTACCCTAAAAGTAAAACACAAACTATGTTCATTTTTCTCTACTATTGTAACTCTAACACAAGTAAACCAAATAAGTAACCCTTGGTTTTATGCCCAAGTTTAAGAACATACTGACATATTTTCAGCGTGACTGAAATATCTTTTATCATATTTATCACTAGAATCATGTAGTTAATAATGAAATTATCACAGCGCTCAGAATAGGTTATATTTTACTTATTTCACCACTGAAGTTACAAAGCCTGACCTTTTGGAGGAGAGCCAACCCTCCTGTCCTCTTTTGGAGGGCGTGCCGCCTCTTCTGACGCGCTAATTGGATGGCAGGCTGCCCAGTCAATCACGTCATCGGGGTAATATTCATGAAAGTTTGTCTTCGTCACTGTTACGAAGGAAATAACTCTTAACCGCTTGCCAGTCAGTGTTACCGGTTGTGGTCTGTGTTTGACCAAATCTGTCAATTAAAAAATCTATATTACACAACGCCATTTAGAGTAATGGATTCTATAAACTTTAAAGGATTTTAGTTTCTTTCTGTTACTGGTCAGGAATGCCAGCAGACAAGCTCGCCCCCTCGTCGTTTTCCCATTGTTCCGTCTGCTAATTAAAACAGGCCGTGAAACGGAATAACCCAAAACGGGCCACTCCCCAACCAAGTTTTTTTAGACCAACACCCCATAGTAATCTAACAAGACAATAGATAGATTTTAAGTGCTTATTATGTTAGTTGGTTTTGACATATCGTCATACTGGCTTTACTTCTTTCTGATATAAATACGTGGATTTCCTAATTTTAGTTAATTAATGATGCTAAATAAGCCTTTTAAGTTGTAGAGATAAATTGATAACTTGTTAGCACATAACCACGAGCAAATATACTGCTCTGGCTGTAAGTTCAAATGTGATACCTTTTTTTGTGATACCTAGTCGGTAATTGGCAGCGAACCTTATATTAAATTATTTCTATTGATCGTTCTCTGAAAAATACTTTATGGAGCTTTAGATATTATGACCCTTCTTACTGGTCTGAATACATACTACATGGTTCATTGGGCGATCGGAATTAGACCGTAAATCGTAGTCATTGTAAGTTAGAACGTAATACAGGTTCTTTCCAAAAGAACCTTAATTAAGTAACTACATAAAAAATAACCTAAACTACATAAAAAATGACTACCTGAAAAAGGTAGCTGGGATAGACTGGATGCGGATGGAGGACTGGAGGTGGATGACCAGGTGCTGTATTAGGAGATATCTATGTCCAGTAGTGGACCGCGATAGGCTGATTGAATGATTGGTGCTGTTGAAGTACCTGCGAAGAAGAAACAGTTTAATGTTATACTATGACCGAGGAAAAAGCTTTTTGCTCCAAAGACTTCGTCATGATACACAATGTTCAAAACAGAGAAAAAAATATTTATAGATATCCTTTCTTTTTGTAGGACCCCGTTGGGCGTCATGGAACCTGGGTATATTTCTATGTATCAGGTGTGCCGGTATACACCGTAACTTAGGCGTCCACATCTCCAAGGTGAAGAGTGTCAACCTCGACTCATGGACGCCCGAACAAGTCGTAAGTATCCCATCCCTTAAGCACTTTTACAAGACTTTATGACATCCTCTGGTAACTGCTCTATTCGTGGACGGATTGCAAAAATTCACAGTTCTAAAAGCTCATAAAGTCATCAGTCTCAGCTATCGCCAGCGCTATGAGTGTCTACATAAACGAAACTAACTGCAAGACAGTGTTGTCAGAATAGTCCACAGCAAATGTAGAGGCATTTTTCTAATGACAGGTATGTATACGAAATTAACTGCAGAATAGCCCACAGCAAATGCAGGTGGCATTTTTTTAAAGAGAGCATTTTTCAAAAACTATTATTCAGTCAGAAAATACTGAACTGCCTTACTCAAATCATCATCCTCCAACATTTATCTTAACTACTCAAACCCTTGCTACTTCTACTTCTGATGTTACCAGTTTTTCTTCTACACAATTCATAAACGTTTTCACCGCTTTTAGACTTCAACTAATAGCCTTATAAGACGCATCTTTGAAAATTGATGAGGAAAACCCTCATATTTCACGGTGTGGTCATCGATCGGCAGTGATATTAGCTGCAAGATTATCCTCCCTGTCATCATCAGTATCCCTAAATACACTCTCCTCGACTCTGCATTAGTCTGGAACGCAGTTAAGAACAGTTGACAGAGTATGAATATTTATTCACCTCTGCATATAATATCTTGCATCGGGAATATATAGTTGTGAATTATTAAAAAAGCAAAAGAGGATATATTCTTTTAAAAATTTCCTTTCATTCCAGGTGTCCCTCCAACAAATGGGCAACTCTCGTGCCCGAGCGGTCTACGAAGCAAACTTACCTGATTCTTTTCGAAGACCGCAGAATGACTCCTCACTTGAAGCGTTCATCAGAGCCAAGTATGAGCAGAAGAAGTATATCGCCAAGGAGTGGGTACCACCGCCCGCACCTAAAGTTAACTGGTACGTGGATATCATATATTAACCATTATAATAATAGTATTATTATAATGGCTTTTATTAGCAGGAAACTTGCTAGGAAATTAATTTTTATTCTAACAAAGGGAAACTAATTATTGCGGTCGACACAAGCATTGTCTCCTCTTAGAACCTAAGCCCATAGTAAAAAATTTGATAGTTTTGTCAGGTCGCTGTAGTGATGAGGGTAGTGTATAATCGTTAATTAATCCATTCAATTATCGATATTATTCTCCCGTCCTCCTATAACGACAATTTCGACTCGTGCGTATTTTTATTCGGTCAGTCAGTCTATTCTATTAGAATGTGTGCTCAATACCTGCGTGCGTGTGCTACAGTCGCTTCTTAAAAAATCGCAGACCTCATGGACCTTAGAAAACATTCTTTAAACATGAGTTATGTCTTCGTCTAGACGTTTTCCTTATATAAAACGCACATGAACCTATATATGTCGTCAGGTGTTCAAATTTGAATCGCTGATGTGAGACAATAATGTTTAATTTCATTACCAGGAGCATTTTTTATCGGGAGATTATCTCTAAAAAATTTTTTTAAATATATTATAATTTTCTTACAGGGACAAAGAAATTGATGAAGAAATGGAGAAACAGAAAAGAAAAAAGAAATCCACCAGTTCGGGGCTAGGACCTCTGCCCGCTCCGGCTGCCAGTGATAAAAAATATAATGTAAGTTTATTTTTAATAATTGCACATCAATATTTTTTTAACTTGTATGAGCGGGCGGAGACGTTTAATTATTGCGATCAAATAGCGTGATCGACTGTAGGGACAAATGACTGACTGACGGTCTGTTTGCACATCAATGTTATTGATAGGACTGCAATATATATTGACTGTCTATACATGCCCTATGTTAAGTCTAAAGGATGAAAGTCATTAGGCCCACAGGTACCCATCCTATCCTAGGATATTTGATAGGATGTAGGATCTGAACATTCTATATGTAAGCTGATGACAAAAAGCTTGGCTAGTATTATTTGTCGAAACCTATGAAAAACCAACAGGAAGACTAAAATTTAAAACTTTATCGTCACTATCAGTTTTAATACGAGTAATAATTCGAAACTCAATTAGACCTATTAACATAATAATACAATGTTGCAGAAATCTGACGTCATACCCAACCTCCCTAAACCAAAATCTTCCGTAAGTCCAAAGTTGGGCAGATCTACGCCACCTACTAGTCAACCAGAGACGAGCAAGACTTCCAATGGCTCTACAGACCTTCTAGGCTTAGACACCGGCAAACCAGACCCCAAGCCAGCCAACGACGACATATTTTCTAGCTTCTTCTCAGCACCACAGGAAAAGCAGCCAGAGCCGAAGCCTGAAGAACTAAAGCCAGATTTAAAAACTGAAGAGGAAAACTTCTTCAAACAGGCTGCCCCAACGGAGAAGGAAAAGTCAAAATTAACGAAAGACAGTATATTAGCATTGTACAGTCAAACACCGTCAACTAATTTAGTGAATCAATTTAATCCGGCGCAGCCTATACAACAAGCGCAACCTCCCTATCATCCGTTCGGAAATGTGTATCAGCAACAGAACTTTAATACCAATACTAACTTTGCACAGAATGGTATGCAGCAAATGAACCAATTTCCTCAAATGAACCAGTTCCAACAACCGTTTGCCGGTCAGGTTCAACAACCAATGCAGAGTCAGGCATTCCAGAATACTCAGTTCTTTAATCAGGCCCAACAGCCTTTGTCACAACAGTTTAACAGTCTGAACTTAGGCCAGAGTTTTCCAAATGCGTTTACGCAGCAAAATACTAATGTTACCAGCAACACGACATGGCAGTAAATGTTGCTAGTAACAAATAGGTTGTATTAGATTTTTTTATTTCACAAATGTATTACGGGATGCTTGTGGCAATGTAGTGATCTTTTTCCAGATATTTTCAAAAGCTTCATACACAATTTTTTTTAAAATATTATTTCTTCAATGTTCATTATGATTTCAAATCGCAACGCTTCAAAAGACACTGGCATCAAAGAAAAAAAAAATCGTCATGTTCTAATATCAAATAAAGCTTTTGAAGGGACACTACTATTTTTGACATCACATGTAGTTGTTGCATAACTTTGATAAAAATATCTGTAAATCATTCACTACATTACATACGAGCATAATACATCTGTGCCGATGATTTATCAGGAGATTAGCAGTTATGTCGAGCAATGGTTCGCTCGCTTGTTAAGCAGTTTGTTCCTATATTATATTATTGCTCAGATTGTTCAAAACTGGCCGGTATTTTGGAGCAAATGGTATGAGGAGACTGCTTACGATACCAGCTTGCAAACGGCCATATATTTTAATTGATGAATATGATTTAGGACCATTGTCAGGAATTATAACTCTTCATACCTTGGCAGACCAGCTACAGCCATGTGAGTGCAACATGAAGAGTCAGAATCATCGATCGAATCATTATCTCTATAACTTGGAGGGAGGGATACCCATATTCCAGTATTTGTATAATATTTTGAAACGGTCTTGTTATACTTGTCACTCTACATTCCTGTTCTGAAGGCCGGCCCGAGGCCTTACAACATATAAACAACAGCAAAACTGAATAGTGCTTATTAAACACACGCATTGCTACTTTTTTAGAAGTTACTGTATTATTATAATAGGCTTGGCTCCCAAAAGAGACATGTATGCAAAATATGCAGACTATATTCTGACTTCTTATTGTTATGGCGGGCGAATGGACTGCTTTTAATACAGCCGAAGGCACACAAATAACAAAACAGTTTGCAGTCTGCATATTTTGCAAAATGAAATTCTATTGGTGCATAGACTATAAACATTTCAGTATTTGTATTGAAGTAATTCCCATTTGTTTTAACTTGTTAATCCACAGTTAGAAGTAATGGTTTCTAAGGTTTTCTCACGATTTAATTACGAACGCAATACGTATTAAATAAGAAATCCATAGTTCGACTTGTAAAAATTGCCCCTTGTCTGATTGATATCTGATATACTTAACTCATAACAAAACTCTTGAACAAACGTCAAGAAGTTCGCGCATGTGCACTAATGATCAACCAAAATCCAATAAAAGGACTAATCAACCAATGACACGAGCCATTTGAGCCCCTTGATTAGTTTTATGTATCTATGATTGGTTGATTGACGCGCATAGATAAATGTTGACGCGACTCCACCGCCGCGCCGTCACGACTCACGCTTTCCACCAAAGAGACCTAAAAACTCTACGCATCCAGAGTACATTGTCAAGATTTTTGCCCCGCTATACGCGGTACAGGAAGCTTACCTCGCGCCTATATTTCTATGGAGCGTTCCTGATAGGTGCGGTAAGCGTGACAGCGGTGCGGTACAGATACATACTGCTTTCAGTACCGAGTATACCGATCGTGCTGATTTCGCGTCACTACTGCACAGAATAATCAGAAATGGCCCTTATCACAACTATGATTTATGCTTCAATAAACCTTATAAGTGTCTTAACCCCTTCGATACTGAAGAGACACATGATATTACATTAAAATAAAATTGCAGATATTTGAGAGTGAGTTTTAGTGCACAAAAAAAATTAGCACAACTAATAAGTTTAGAAAATATTGTACGCGTTACAAATTAGGAATCCTTCATGCCATACCATCACCATGTCGATGTTACGTGGTATCAGTGAAAGAAATTCTGCTCCTACAAGTAGGCACTGGTGTTATTATTGGGTAAAAGGTCTTATTTCAATAGAAATACTGTAAATGAATGTGCCGTTTTTATCAGTTCTTTCAGATGATACAGTTCAATCCACACAGTCCACCAATTATAAATACTTCTATGGATTAGAAAATATAAGAATTAACTTCGATTTGAAATATATCGTATGAATAGAACTTAACTAAAAATCAATATACCTAAAATATAAAAAGAATTTGCAATTAGTCCAAGGCAATGATTATATTATATTTCTTTTAATTTCATTATACAAATCTATTTATATTGCGTGTTCTAAAATTTTACACATTGATTAATAATTTTGCACTTTAATAATATTAATAATTTATGCATTATTTAACAATCATTTGTGATTGTGTAACTTTTTTAATTCGCGGTAATTTTAAGTTGCTTTTTTGTTCTGCAGACGTTCCGAATTTAAATGATTCACCGAATTATCTGCAGTTTTATTTTTGTATACTTACATAACAGATGTTTTTAAAATTATTTGTTTTTTTATTTTGTATATTTTTATTATTGTGAATTTGTACGTAATTGTAAACAATCTTAGCATTCGGGACGTTTGTTATTATAAAATTGGTGCGTGTTCGTATTGTATTATTTTCTATTGATAGATGTTATAGTGTTAAATAAATCTGATAAGCATTTTCTCTAAATTGTAATGTTTCTATATTATAAACAATTTAAAACGTACGCTATTTCCAACTCACGCTTTTTAGGCAATTTTTGGCGAAACTAAAAGAGGCTATTTATCGGCACATATGTTCAGGAGTTCGGAATATAAGTAACTCAGATTCATGCCATAACGCAGTAGCCTTACAACCTTAACTAACAAAGCAGCCGATAACTCGCTCCTTTTAGGTTAACCAGTATTAAGAGATGTTAGCTACAAGTTATTTTTAATTTTTGGTCTTAAAAGACTGATTTAGAGCGTTGTTCATTTTGGACAGGGTCGTATTGTTTCGTAAACAAGAATAATAATTTGTCAATTTATTAAAAAAATACTCAAGAATTCGTTTGGCTCTACGACTTATGAAAGTAGGATCATCAATTTTTTTAGATATAAGTATAGAAAAAAACAGAGTTTGAGAATTAAAAGTTGCAGGTCCTACTTTTGTGACATTCTATTGGCCGTTTTTTGAATTGAGAAATTGAAACTGAGTCTCTTCAACCTCAACGTTGAAGAGACTCAACTTCAATTTCTCAATTCAAAACAGGCCAAATTCCCACGAATAATTTGTGTGATTTATACGTTGCGTAACGGCATCACGTAGACGTGATGAAACGGACGGTTGAACCAAGAAAATAACATAAAGGCCAGCACACACTAGCTAACTTTCAACATTTAGTCACAATGTTTTTTTCCTAAAAATTACCATATAGATTAGGTATATCGAATTAAATAATTCACAAACTGCGAACTGTGCCCGAGCGGCTCTGTAGAGTACTAAATAAATATACAAGTCACGCAATATTTGTTCTGTGAAAGCTCTAATACTTGTTGCACCTAACGAGAGTGCCTAGCACCCATACCACAGATTACCTAATAGTTGGTACAGATGAATCACTGCCTGGTAATTCAAACGTACTTATATGAGTTAGATGCCTACTTGTCCACGTGATCGACCGCTGCGTGCAAATATGTATATTGACACTCGACGGTACGGCTATTATTACGCTGCAACCTTGGAGTTACGTACTAGTATACGTTGCGATGCTAGGGCAGCTTTTCTCAATAAAAAAAATATTCAATAAATTTTAGGTAGGTACGTGACAAATTAGGATACCGTTACCTCGCGTAAAGACGCGTACGAGTACATTCGTCATCTTATATTAAAAAGAAGTAGATACGGTACTGATGCTTAAAACAGTCACTTAAAACTGAGCTAATTAGCCTACCTTAATGTACTGCGCCGCTGCAATCGGGCTATAAGATTTCTTTTTTATGATTGTAAGCGAAGCCAGGGCCCAGCCCGCTAGTTATAAATAATAGGGCAGGTTGCTTTTATTATTAAATAGCCTAACCCTTAGGTTTATTATATTACTTAGTAATATAATAAAGCCAACATTTTTTTAAATATTTCTATACAGTACCTACCTATCAAACTAGTATACATAATTGTAGGTAGGCAACATGGTTTTGTAAATTCACGTTTGTTAGAAAATCTTTCTTCATCAATAGGCAGATGGAAAAAAGAAAGGTCTTTATTTGACTTGTTGGATTCGCATCCATACACTACACACAGAGAAGATGTAATAGCATAGATTACTAACCCAACAAAATTCGAATGAATGCACAATACGAGCGCGCGGACGGCTGTTTACAACCCTACCGAATAAAGAATAGGGGTTGTCCTGGAAGTTCCGCGGCGAGTACGTGCTTTATAGCGCACAAGTACATAGAGTGCGTGAAGCCTGCCCATGCTAAGTAGTATCGATAAAATAAGTTCTACTGAGTTATGTACATGTTACCTATTTTTGTTTAATGAAGATTTTTTTATAAACAAGGATAATGATCAAAATCACCTTGTTACTAGTCAGCTAGTGTATGGGGGCTTTATTTAGAACTGGTCGGCTCATACACCCCACTATCTAGAATGTGACAATATTCTTGTTCGCACAAGAACAATGTAGCAGAAGTATTTACGATAAATATCTTATTTTGGTTATAATTTATGTGTAATCTTTCATTGTGATGAAATTGTAAAAGCCGAGTACATATTTCAGGCCGCCATAAGGAAGAAATATCACGATAATTGTGCACCCAGAGTATATTTTTATCCTATATCACCTTTACGAATAAGGCAGAATTAAAAAATGTATATATACGATACAATGAAGTGTTGATAATGGTGTGAATAATGTGATTATAATATTTAGACCTTACCTACTAACTTTCGTCACAAATTTACTTTCAGGTGTACTAAACTAGCGATACTACAAGGTCTGGTCTAGCGTATGGAGTATTGCTATAATTCCCAGTCCCGGTAATTTATGAGTTGGTAGTAGTAGTAATACGGTCACGGGAATTCCCCGGACTTTTGTAACTGCATTGTTTTTTTTTTAAGAATAAGAAATAACACACTGGCTGTTTAGTAATTCGTATAATTGGCAACACTATAATTTACAAAGACCTTGGTGTTATCAAAGAAAGGACATAAATTGCCGGAACATATTATAACAACAATCAACATAATTAAGATTTAGTCACTACAAAACACCAGCTCATCTTGCAAGACTTAAAATTGTACATAACGGAAAATGTGACACTTGTTGAAATAAAGTAGCAGTCGGCTACTTCATTTGAACCTAGGATCACTAGATTTGAACATATTATAATGAAATGTCAAAAATGTAATATTGAAGGTTAGTTTTAGTTTTTGAACTTCAAAACGTTTGGGACAGTGAAGTGCCGACAGAATTTAACAAACTTAAGTGATCCTAAATATTTCAAACCTATATAGTTAGTACGGTATTTGTCTTTAAAATGTATTTATTATTAAGTTAGGCATTAAGGACTTTGTATCCAGTTGCCAATAAAATCTTAAAACTAAATCACAGGAACAATAGTATAAAATAGTACGTGGGCCAGTTTATTTTTCATACATACAAAGTGTGTAACTCAATTCTAATTATTGAATACTGATAGAAAAACGGCAGATGTCTAGATTTTAACCAAATTAAATATCATGTTTGAGATGAGTCATAATTGGAGTCATTAAGCAATACTTACTATTAGTATCGTACTAAATAATCCAGAATTTAACATGTGACCACCAGTTCCGGGAGTATTGAAAGTACCGGAACCAGCTCTGCGAAATATCGACTGATATTAATTACAGAAACCTAATTCCCGGGAGCTTGCCCTACACTTGACAAAATCTCGAGATGTCGTTCAACTTCGTTCACGCAGTCCGTAAAGACATTAAAAAAAACTACAAATATCTGTTGGTAAAATTGTGACGTCAGTCTAGGCAGCCGTGTTTTTTAATCATCATTAAAATACTTTTGATGTATTTAGTTAAAATTTTAAATGTGATTCTTCAACAAATGAGTATGTAATATAGTAAAAAGCGGGCCATTAGTGATATTGGCTAAATGTAGCCCCGATCGAGCCTGTATTTCGTTTACAACAATAAATATAATGCCAATAGGTGTAACTGTTTTTTTTTTACCCTAAACTTAAACTAAATAAGTTATAGGGCTCCTCGTGCGAAGTGTAAAAAGCCGGAAAGCGGACCTCCAGCTCTCGAGGCGAAGGACTCGGATGCAACCGGGACTAAGATGAAGATATAATGATGATGATGATTAATTAAAAACTATTGTATTTTTTTATTTAAACTGGCAAGGCCCTAGCAGGTCTTTGCCACCATTTCTCGCAATTTTGCCTATTTGAAGCAATCACTGAAGTATCCGCGAGACACGATCACGCTCTCTCTCTCTCTGACCCGTTTAGCGAAGTGGCCCTCCCCGTCAAAAAACATTGAATTGAAAATAGGTTATATCTATATGGGACATTTAGAATGACTGTGCGTGTTAATGTAATGGTATGTTTAAAAAGCTGTAAAATAATAGAAGTATGCAGCAGAGTATGTGTTCCAAAAATCAGGTCATCGATGTAACATTGTAACCCTTGATTTTGTACAATGTGCCTCACTATAAAAAAAAAATCACTATCCTCATTTATTGGAGTTCCGCCTAGAAATTGTATGGACACGTGGGAATGACATTTCTAAAGCTGGACTGAATTTCGCCAGAGCAAATCCATTTAAGTAAATTGACTTCTCAGGTTTAATCCGTTTAATGCAATAAAGTTCGTTGAGTAAAATGTATTACTAAGCGGTTTTTTTATAATGGAACCTTAAACACGCTAACAAAATAATATATGCTGAAGCGAACGAAACGAAATGTTATCACAAATTTGCGTTAAACGAAACGCTGCCATAGGAGCTTTTAGTGGGAAAATTGTATTAATGTGATATCTTCTAAAATACTGTGTATAAAACGAAGTGGAATTTTAATAGACTAGTAAATATGAACCCAGGGTAAGTGTCTGCATTAAATTCAATGGATTTAACATATAACTTACTGTTCATTTTGATAAAAATCTGAAGAGACTTTTTTGTTTTGGCGCCTGCCGCCATATTGTACGAAACAGCTGTGATGACTTATGAACCACTTCTGTACGCTCCGTTGTTTTTGTCGTTTATATTATTTTAAAAAATGTGTTGCTCCTTACGTCGTAATAAACAATGACAATGTTGTGTGAGAATCGTGTTAATCAATAAAGTGTAAAGTTTTCATGAATCGTGTTGTGTTTTCTACAATTACGTTCCACAATGGCTTGTGGCTTGCAAAATTACGAGGACGGAGACGTGCCCGCGGCAGAACTCGAGTTCCAAGCAAAATGGAACAGGTTTTCCGACTGGCTTCATTGCATATGTGTGGTAACGTTCGATTTAGAGCTAGGACAGGCTATGGAAAGTGTCTATCCTCCTGGTGTCCAACTATCTGATCAAGAAAAGTGTAATATTTGTTATTTGGCGTTCCCGGATTCTAATTCTGGATGTATGGGAGACACTCAGTTCCACGTAAGACTACGTTCCAGAACAGGTCTTACCCAGCAACAACTTTTGTACAACGACGACAGTGTACCGACATTACGTGCAGATTCAACGCACTACTGGGGATTCGTTTACTTCCGACAGGTCAAGGACCCATCGCTACCACGAGGCTACTTCCAGAAAAGTATAATTTTACTCACTAGATTACCATTTATCAACTTGTTCTATAAAGTTATTCAGTTGATAGCTCCTAAACATTTCGAGGAAGGAGAAAGGAGCTTGGAAGCGGCTTGTCATGATATCAATAGATGGCCATCACTAGTTGCTGGCCAAAATGTTTTGTTACCTGTGCTTGGTGCAGTATTTCAGTCATACATTCCTAATCAACAGACTGGGAAGATAACTCGCTCTGACATAGCCAAACAAGTACATTCACCTAATGTTCCTCATATTTTAGCATCAATGCAGGATGTGAATGTATTTGATGTTTTATCCAGTGTTATTTCACACTTACATTTATTATGGGAATTAGTTCTCACAGCAGAGCCTATTGTTGTCATGGCTAGCTCACCTACAGAATGCTCAGCATTAGTACAAGCACTGACTTACTTGATACAACCATTGCCATATGCTGCTGAATATAGACCATATTTCACAATACATGACAGTGAATTTAAAGAGTTCACACGGAAACAATATAATCCACCTTGTGTGATACTGGGTGTGACCAATCCATTTTTTACAAAAACATTGCAACACTGGCCTCATACTATTAAGTTAGGTGATGCAAGTACGATAAAAACTAAACTAAGGAAAGTTGGTAATCTTAAGCTTTTAGATACTGCTCCTGGAGTATATACACAGTATAAGACTTTTTTGGAAAAAGACAAGGCAATTATAAAAAAACTACATAATGGAATAAGAACTGATAGACCATCTGAGGTTCAAACTGCAATGGTCAAACGTCACTTGCTTGAATTGACTCAAAGTTTTATGATTCCTTTAGAAAGGTACATGGCTTCCCTGATGCCTCTACAGAAGAACATATCCCCATTCAGAGCAGCCCCAATCCCAAATCCATTTAATCCTGAGGATTTCTTTGCCACTTTACAACAATCTGGACCTCAACTAACTACAGGAATTAAAGGTGACTGGATAGGCTTGTATAAAAGTTTTTTCAAAACCCCTAATTTTAGTGCATGGTTCCATGAGAGGCATAGTAATTTGACAAATAAGCTTCATGCATTACAACTTGAGGCACTAGCAGAAAGTGACTTGAAGGCTTGGTCAACTGGTAAAAAGGAAGTTGAAATTGTGGATATGGTTTTAAAACTAAGAGAAGTCCTAAAGAGTAACCCTCCAGTGGCAGATAACACAAGGACGTTATTGGCGCGACGCTTAGAAGATCTCAATTGCGTGTTACCAGAAGATATGAAGTTAGTTTTGAATGTAGCTACGTGACAGAAACACTGCTGCGCCTCGAGTTTGAGAGGATGCAGCGATGACTGCAAGATTGAAATCAGGAAGTTTGGTCACCCAATTGCTTGTATGTAAATTATTTTTGGAGCCACTATGTCCACCATTTTCTAGGATTTATGAAAACCTATTGCAATGAATAATTGTATTAAATTGTAAAATTTAGCAGTTACTAAATATCTGCATAATGGATTTGTTTAATCTTCATGTACCCATGCATTGGTCTGTCAGACCGCAAATATACATTGGCTTTGGTTTCTTTTTAGTGTATAATGCTGGTGTTTTGTGCTCCTTAGTAGCCAAACAAAAATTATTAGGGTTTCATACTCATTTTCGAAAGACATTTTAGCTATTTCTACAATACGAAATTATTGAAGAACTATTTAACTAATCGTTTATTTGATTGATGGGCCATTTCATCGAACCGATAGTACATTTGTCGACGGAGGCCCACGTTGCGGGGCACTTTTTAGCTCGTAGTGTCTAAAGCGACCTAACGCGAAGGTCTGCGAGACCTCCGCTATACTCTATTATTTAACCTAATCTATCCGTGTCGGGATGCACTGTGTAATATAGGTGATATTGGAATAGCCACTAAGGCTATTCGATGAAATAGCACATTGATCAAATAACCCATGGGTTAATAATATTCGACGATTTGGCGTTGTAGAAATGATTTCCGATGGGGACGCCGGCGACGGACGGTACGGACATTACACCCGTAATGCGGGGAGAGTGCGTTCGATCCAGCCCTCTCACGACACAGCGTCAAACCTTGTATCCTTGATAAATATAATAAAATGATTTCTTGTGTTAGGTGTGGCTTCACCTCTGACACTAGGTAGAGTCTGAATGTGTGTTCCATCATCAGCATCTTTCGATCTAAGAGACCAATGCGCGGGTGGGTATATGTGTTTCACTATTTGATATAGGAAGGTTCAAAATGATTTTCCTCTTGTAAGTTAATATGCAAATATAATTAGTTACAAATTTACTAGTTTAATATGTTTTCAAAGACTCTAATATCTACTGCTTGATGATATATTCAGTCTAAAACACTTATACACAAGCGTGACTAATTTGTTTTGACAATGCTTCCATTCACATATAAATTAATGAAATAAGTAAGTATAGTTAAATAAAATATTTTAGAATTTAGTGAATAAATACTATCCTGTATTAGGAATGACTGATCTGGGTTAATTTTTGATTTTTCCACACCAGTAGGAATGAAGTATTGAATGATGTTCCGATTTATGTCACGAATTTTTTTAATTTTTAGTTGGTACCTATATGGCGTATTTCAATCCCTGATTTATATTTCATATTTTTATTAATTCATTGCTTTTTTTTATTTCGGTTGAACCTACGAATTCTAGCTGGTAGTCCAAATGGGTAAAATATTATACACAAACCGTGTATAATGTTCTACCCATTTGTTTTGCTTATATTTTTAACGGTGAAATAAAAGAAAATATGTTTAATACATACATGTTTATATAAACATTTAAATCACATTGACCTGCACGTAATATTTATACCGTGATTAGAATATTATATTGTACAATTTTACGGCCATAAATCCGCATAATTAAATTAAAGTACTGTAAATGCTTGGGGTGTGTGTAATCTGACTAATCTGTTAAAGACAACATGATATTATGAAACTACGTCGATTATAAAAATAAGTGTTGTAAATAATTAAGATATAAATAATTAATTTTATTTCGCGTCATAAGCAGAGTTGGCAAACCTGTGTCAAATACCTGTAATTTTAATGAATTTCAGATCTTTTTAAAATATATATTTTGTGTATATCATGTTCGTGTGAGATATCCCAGTCCAGAATTTGTGCTGAGGCTCAGATTTTCCTTATACAAATTTAAGCAACGTCTTAAAACGTTATGTCACACCAAAATTATTTCCATTATTACAATTTTGAAACATAGTTACTTAAATCGTGATTAGGATTCTACTCTTTATCAGATCCATACTGACCATCATTATTAAGTGGAACGTGCATATTACTTACCCGGTGACGAAGCGCACCTTCAGAATTTGCTCTTATGTTAACGTCTGTAGGCGTTCCACCAAAATGTTTACATTTATTCACAGGCCGTCGTTCGATGTTGCTCCATTTCAAACCGTCCGTCCGCGCTGCTCATATGGACGTCATAATATATTATTTTCGGACTGTTAAATTGCGACTTGTAACATATATTATTTTTTGTTTCTTTGTTTCCAGTAAATTATAAAACAAAATGGGATACTTTTGTTTAATTGATAATAAAGAATATTTAAATTTTGTTTAGCGAAAGCATAATAAAACGGAAACAATTTTGCTATCATGCATAAGGGAGTCATGTTACTGAATCACCGTCCATTATATAAATTTAATTTTTAATATCATCAAAACTATGCATCCCACAAGATATCAAACTTTTTATATTAAAAATAAGTCTTTTCTTTTGTTATCTAATGCCATACAGCTTAACTACTTAAGATTAAGTACCTAATGATGTCTTCATTGTGTATGTAGTTAAGTGTGTTACTATTCACTATTCTCGTTGAAATATATTTTCATAAAATGTTTTAGTAGAACGTATCTTTAGAATCTCGATGTGTCTGTATCTATAATCGTAACGAGTACTTCGCGTGAGTCAATATTGTAACAAACGCAAGGCTGCTTGCTACCTATTGAAAAGTATAATCACAATTATCAAATTGTGTCGTAGTGTGTATGAGCCAGTTAGAAAGCGAAGTCAATTATTGCAACCTTCAAGGTTTTCATTTTTGTTTTTCCAATATAATCTATCAAGAGAGGAAAATAAGCGTTAGAAATTATCTATTTATATGGAATATAATTTGTTTCCAAACGTAGGTAGTCTTCAAAACGGAATGCATGACTTTCAGTTTCATAGAAGTTGGCGCTTCACACTCAATGTCCTTCCAAATTGCTTATTAAGGGCCATCTAGCTAAAACCAAGCTTTGAAACTGACCAATTTCGTTAAGAAGCTGTTTTGTAGTGGAGTAGGGAGTTGAGAAAACATCGTTTTTTTTTTATCGACACAATCATATCAAAGAATTTAATCCTCGCCATTCCTCACCACTTCACAACGGGACGTAGCAGAATTAAAATATTCTAACCTGTAATAAAATTAAGTATTATCTTATTACCAGAACAATCATGCAACAGTAATATTCCGTGAACTCAACTTAGGTACTTAACTATGTATATCTATTAACATTAAAGATGAAACGGATAGTGATTTGGCCGGATACCGGAATCGGCAAGCTACAAAGCCGGGGCGTCGGATATTCGGTTATAAAAATAAAGGGTGTCCATAACTTTTTTGAAAATCGGAGGCAGTGAAAGCCACTACCATAGTGGCTTAAACATATTGGGTTGTTATAACGAATGGTTATAAATGAACTTTGGAAGACCGGGAAATCGGCAAATTGAAATTGCATTAAAGCGAAGCGGGTCACTAGTAAATAATATAATAATAACGATGTTTGTATTGTTAATTTGTATTATAGTGTAAAATAATTAGGATAAATGGATTGTTATCGCCTAAAAGATTGCTTCTACATATATTTTATCGACGAACAATATTATAGAGCAAAGCTTAATTTTTTTTACGTGACAGGTATGTTCTATGCTTGTCAACGGTTGTGAAGTGGATAAGCTAGTTCTTATCTCCAGGATACTGACTTGGCGTCATTATCGATTTTACTGAAAAGATAACTACAGGAGCACGTTTGTCCAAGAACTAATACTGAAGTGCTAAACTAGATCCCCGTTATGGGTGATTAACTTTGTTTTGAGCAAGTATCGTACTTATTGTACACATACTCGTATCCTAGATACGTAATTATATGTTACCTTGGCTACGAAATTTAGCTAATCTGGCCAATGTAGTCCTTTTGTACAGCCCGGAATATTAATACTTCAAATTGCCTGCGTAATTTGAATCCATGTTAATCCTTGTCGTAAGTGATTGTTTCAAAACTGGCATTTATTGTCTACGAAGACGGCTCACCATCGTGTGAGTCGTACGCTCATTTTAAATGGTATAAAAAAAATTTGCTGCGATCACAGATTGTAATATTTAACTGAGAGTCGTGGATAGGTAAGGATAAATACCTAAATGAATAGGTAATATAGGTTTCGTAGTAATTGGGTAAGCATGAGCGTATCGTGTACGCTTAAAATGTGTTTGAATAATTGGGTGCCAAATGTGATGTATTATTTTAAATAGTGAGCGTTATGGCATTATAATTTATTTTTAAGTACCAATGTATTGTACTACAGTTGTATAAAGAACCCATCTCACTCCACTCGTCTTAACTTGAATTAGTGTAGGTACTCAAACGACGTACAGTGGACGTTTCCGCCTGGCTGCGGACTCTACCGGACGGCGCGGTTGGAATAGTCTGATCTTACAATATTGCCTTGGTTCATCCCGCGAAAAATGAAACTTCTCGGTATACCAAATGGTTTTTTTTTGTACACCAAATAATAAATTAATAATAAAATACCATGGAATGCATACTTCGCAAAATTAGCTCTGGATAAAGAACGCACACTTAGGATTAGTGCACTCCTCGGGTATTTCTCAAAATTAACTTTTCGGAAAATGTACACATTTTTTTGCAAATAGTTTAAACATAAAAAGTACTCAGCGCCGTTTAAAAGCAGTGCACCAAATGTGTAGTGCGTGTTTTTTTTCAGTGCAGATTCTGCACCTAGGTGTTAGAATTTAGTAATCCACTGTGCGACGTATACGAGTGTGTTTGGGATGTTATTTTTATGATCGTTAAGGGATCGCATTATGTTATGTCGTTTACTAAAGTAGCGAGGCTCAGTATACTCGCTCAAAATTACAAATTCGGTACAAGGTTAAGCCAATGTTAAAAAGGTTTCTTTTTAATTATTTTAACCTTCAACTGTATGGCTTATGCGCTGGGTGGGCATCAGAGTAATATATTTTTATGTAGCTACCCAATATTGTATGCTCTGTTTGCTCAACATATTCGGAAGATGCTCATGTCAAGGCCGGGTCGAGCTAATGTAGAGTATGTTTTCGACTTTAGATAACGCTGACCGAGTGTGATGTTACTTTAATATCTAATCTATTACATAAACTGTTTATGATACAACGGACGAAATATTATGTCGTACTCTTGTCCACGACTGATAGGTATCTATTACATAAACTGTTTATGATACAACGGACGAAATATTATGTCGTACTCTTGTCCACGACTGATAGGTACCTAGTACCTACTACGTCATCATCGCTCAGAATACACTACTATTTATAATACTATCAAAGATTGATAGAATAGAATAAAGATTCACCTATAACTTTCTGGATGTTGTTGTTTGTTCTTTTCTTCCGTGTGGAATTGAACATTAGCGGGAAGTAGCACTGCCATCACTATCACTTCATATTATAATACGAAGTCCTCCGACGCGTGTTTGTCTGTTCGCGATAAACTCAGAAACTACAGCACTGATTGTCATGCTGATTTCGCCAATGGATAAAGTGGTTCTCGCGGAAGGTTTAACTATACAATTTGTCAAGTTTTTGTAAATATTGATTAAATATAATGATATTTGTTAGAGCTGTCGGAAAAAATAAGCCGTCTGGGAGCTTTCAACTGAAACGCAGCCTAAACCCTTTGAGATATAACAAAATTATGCATGGTCGAATTGTGTAGCTTATACAGGTTGTGGTGATAGAATAGGGTCCCATGGGTAGCCGGAACGGGATCAGAATTTCACGCGGGTGAAGCCGCAGGCAACAACAAGTTTAAAGTAATAAGGTTGCTACTTCCGTTACTCACGAGAGCACGAAGAGCTTTTGTTCAAAATCTCACACTCAATACCGACTTAATCTAAATTGCTTATAAGCCAGAATTCGAACCTGCAACCTCTTAATATTGAAGCCCAATGCGTTGCGTTCTACTTGTAATACAGATTTTCTGTATCTTCGAGCTGCACATTTATTACTGGCTACTCTTTCGAGTACCCAGTAATAAATGCTTTGATCAGAATATTCGTAGAAAAGTTAACGTTAATAGTTTTTAGGTTTCCGTACCCAAAGGGTAAAACGGGACCCTATTACTAAGACTCCGCTGTCCGTCCGTCTGTCACCACCCTGTGTCTTATGCACCGTGATAGCTAGACTAAAAACAGAATAAAATAAACATTAGGGGGCTCCCATGTTGCGGGGATCGTGCGGTCCATGGCCCTGTATGGGTGCCCAATATGGGCGGAGGCCCTGAGGACCAGAACTGTGCGGATGCTGCGCGCTCCGCAGCGGGTTCTGGCCATCAGGGTCATCCGAGGGTACCGCACGATCTCCTTCGAGGCGGCGAGTCTCCTTGCCGGAACTCCGCCATGGGACCTGGAAGCGAGAGCCCTTTCGCAACTGTACCAGTGGCGAAAGGAGGCGCGGGAGCAGGGATGGAACCCCGAGCCTCGAGAAATCGAGGCCGTGCAGTCCCAGCTCCGCCAGGCCATCGTGGAGTGGAAGGAACGACTTGGGCAACCAAGCGCAGGGCACGCCGCAATAGCGGCGGTAAGGCCCATCATGGAGGATTGGCTGGAGAGGCGACACGGAAGCCTCTCCTACCGACTGACGCAGGTGATCTCAGGGAAGGGGTGCTTCGGGGACCACCTGCATCGGATCAGGAAGGAGCCAACGCCTGAGTGTCATCACTGCGACGCGAGCGAGGACTCAGGGCTGCACACGCTGGCGGACTGCCCGGCGTGGGAGGCGCCGAGGCGTGACCTCGTGGCAGCCATCGGGGTGGGAGTCCTCTCGCTCGGCAGCATGATTGCGGCAATGGTGCGGAGCGCGAGCGCGTGGGCCGCCGCCGCCTCCTTCTGCGAGCATGTAATGCTCGCGAAGGAGGTGGCGGAGCGCGCCCGGGAGAGACTTAGAACTCTCCCGGTCCGCCGAGCCCGCAACTTGCTCGCCGCGCGTCGCAGGCAACTCAGGCGCCGGAGGTCGCTTAACGACCTCCGTCCTCCATGAGCGCAGGCCTGGGGGTGGCGGGTGAGGCCACCTGTCACCCCAGCAGAAGCAGGCCGGGACGGTGGGGCGACTAGCGCCCCTCCCCCAAACCGGGGCAAGACGGGGACACCGTGGTTCCCAAACCCGAGGGGGCCATCTCGAAACCGGAGATGGCCCAGGGTCAGTCGGGGTGCGAGGGATATGCTCTATGGGCAACCTTACACCCCGGCGTCTGTAGACCCGAGACGGCGTGCGGTTTTAGTCGGTTCAAGCCCGACATAACCACCCCCGCTGGCACGCGGGGGGGTATCCGAAGGGATTTCCGCACGAAAAAAAAAAAAAAAAAAAAAAGGGGGGCTCCCATGTAAAAACTTGTTTTGTTGCCGTTTTTTGCTCGATATTAATAATGACAACAGGTAGACGCTTGAAATATTCACAGAATATTTAGCTGCATATTCGCATTAAAAATAAATATTTTCGTACAACAAACATGATATTTTTCCCGTTGTGTCGTATAATGATACAGAACCATTCGTAAGCGAGTCCGACTCGCGCTTGGCCGTTTTTTTATTCAATCTATATACTCGTTAGCTCGACTTGGTCTGACATTAGTAAGACCAAGAAATATGAAATGAATTAAGTGCCCTGCAACTTTAGTTTGTGTACCATAACGTTTCTAGGCTTTCTCTCCGTTGAAAAAAATATAATCAACTCACCGTTTTACACCAACGTGATTGGCGACACTTTGTGAAAGTTGGCGACACTAGACATTGAAAGTTTGGCGACATGAGTCCAACGTGATTGGCGACACTTTGTGAAAGTTGGCGACACTAGACATTGAAAGTTTGGCGACATGAGTTGCCGTGCTACTAACGTTTATGGGCTACATCTACAAGTAATATTTCGTGATTAAGACATTCAATACGTCTTATTTTTGCCAGCTCAGGCTAGTTTAAACAATAATCGCCACTTGTAAATAAATGTACAAAATGCACTGTGTATGTAATACATGATAAATGAAATAAACATATTTTTTAGATAACTTGTTTTATTAACGCTGTGTGCTGTCCTGATACGACAAGGCGAGAATATGTGGTATGCAGGCGATTGCTATCCATAAACTGTGTACAAATAGGAACTACAGAACAATATAGTACTGCAGTCATCTACGGAATGAATGATCATATATAGAAATGGGGTAGATGCACAGAGAAAATATAGATAGATGTTGTAATTGCCATTTAGCATCGAGTAAGCACAGTCCACAAGTACTTGAGCCGCCACCCCTCTGTATTTACTCTGTGGGTAGACGTTATCGCGATGTCGGGTGTACAGCGTTGCATGACATCTTTTTAATATAAGATCATATGGAACGGATAGTTTCATTCAATTCAAGCATTTCGAGAATTTCACTTTTGCAATTGCAATATGTAAAACACTTTTTTGCCCACATACCCTTAAAAAGTTCGAAGCACAATATCACACCCTTAAAAATTTCGAAGTACAATATGACACACTGAACACATTTTTTTATAAATTCGTCGTAATTCTGAGAGATTAAAGCAAATCGATATGTCAGCTAGTAGTAGCTAAGCTATATGGCAATAATTAAAAAAATAGTACCTTGTCACACAAAAACTGAAGATACAATAGAAACAAACATGTTGCATATTATCATCTGTGTACGTGATAAAACAGATAAAAAAGCAAACAATCTAATAATGGTTATGAAAAAAAAGGAAGATAGTTAAACTAAAAATGTTGACAGAATTATTTTCTCTTTTTAGTACCATTTTATTGCAGCTAATTAATAATGTATGCATATAAAAATGATTTCCATCAGAGGACTTGATACAACAAAAAAAATAACATAACCTTTTATTACTTATTAGCACAAATACTCAATACCCCATTTTTTTAATAAATTATAATAACCACATAATTTGAGTAACAGAAGTACTGTTCATTTACTTGAGGGCTTGTCAGGGCATCTATTGGAGCAGTGTCTCTTGACGGAATAATCTAAAAAAAAGTGAGCTGATTGCATTAAGCTCCACTATGGTGCAAACGCCTATTCAAACAAATTCGTCTTCACCCAGCTATGCCAATATAGCTATATTCTATACCTCACGGTACAATAGCATTACTTATTCAAAATAAATTCAATTAAATTGTACTATGTCTAGTATTTTACTAAATACTAAAATAAATCATGGCAGAAACATAACATAGTGATTGGGACTAGTCAAGTCTAATTATAATAACAATTTAACAGAGTTTATGGATAACATATTGCACAATACTAAATCTAACCAGTGCAAAGGACATGGGAGAATAAGTCCATGACACACGTGACAGATCCTTTGGCGTCCACAACAAAGTCTAAACAAAACATTATTTACAACTATAGGCGGGTAGATCACAATCGATTATATTTAGCTTTGCTCCATATGTTGTCATTATCTGTGATAAGTGAATATACTCCGGCAAGAGTAAGACCCACTGCGCCACCCAGGGCCATGGAGCGGATGCCCGAGGTGCTCTTGTAGATGAGACCAGTAGTTGCAGCTGCTATAAAAGTGTTTCCTGTGTCTTCCTTATCGCGGAGCCACGTGACACCGAGAGCAATGCAGGAGTAAAAAGATGCGATTATACCTAAGGTGCAGCCTGTGTTTGTGCCTGGAACATAATTTTTTTTTTGTTTAGTTTATTTTACTAATAGTACTGGAAAGATAGTGCTTGAATACATATGACCATAATGTTGCTCATGAAATGTGCACATTATTTACTTTTATATCAGTCAATCAAATAGTTGGTTCAGTAATTGCAGTTTAATGCTGGACACATAACACATTCTACTAAAATGTACTGCATTTTGATATCGGACAGTGGAAAGGTAGAAGAATGTAAGCGACAACGACCGTTGACAGGAAAATCACTGTGCTTCAAAGTGTTTATGAGGTTACTTGGAACCGTTTTTCTTAACGGCAATATCGCTTGCACTCTTTTGCCTTTCAACCATCGATATTAACTTTATCCCACAACAAAAAGCGATATTATTCATTCTGTTGACTTGATTTGTTTAATAATGAATGTAGTATTTTAATAAAGTTTTAAATCTGTATAATATTTTACTGAATGTAAAGTATGATGATCTTTAAATACCTATATTTAAAAGTAGGTAGGCTGAGATAATACGAAGCCTTCCCACTAGTGCCAGTGCAACATGAACCCATGGACTAGTAAAGATATTTGCTCTTGGTTAGCATTCTATATAGCTGACAATTAGCTAATCGAATTGCTACTGTAATTGTTGATTGTTTTCTGGGCTGATTAATATAATTTTTTGTTTTTTTATTTAACCAATAAATATATGATTTCAGCTTGGGTTATACTAAACTACCAAATATACAGACCTTGTTTCATGACATAGTTGATGATTTGTGTCCTTCGAACTTTGCCTGTCTGGCCTGCTAGTGTGGTTGCTCTTAATCCTTTATATAAACCGGCCATTCCTCCTAAACCTGGAAAATAAACATTTTGAACATTAACATAACTGATACTACTTTATAGAGGGTATCTAATTGAAGAGTCTCTTCATCCAAGCACCAATTCCAGTTGCATACAAAACTGGCACTTTGGCACCTGGGTTCCACTCTACTGCTCCTTGCCTGCCTTCTGACCTCCCAACCCCAAGAGGAAACCTAATCAAATAAAAGGATTTCCTTTTATTTGATTAGGTTTCCTATAGGAGGAGGTTTACCATAACTTATTATAAATCCAGGATATTTATCCTGGATTTATAATAAGTTATGGGAAATACTTTTGAAGTGAAATACCTGACTAAAATAATAGTCTTCAGCCCAAAAAGTCATAAAACTGCTTGTTATTCATGTCCAGTTCATCAGTTTCTTGCCTTTCAGTACTTGTTAAAAAAATTGGTCATTAAGAGCAGAAAATGATAGAGAAAAGGAACTGATAAGATGATGTCTGACAGGAATGTATGGAGGAGAATGACCTGTTGCACTAACCACAAATAATTGGAAAAAGGGTAGGTAGATGATGATGATGATAAATAAGAAGAAAATGATGCAATATGTGTAATGTCGGTAGCTTAGTGGTTAAGGAGTCGACCCTATGATCAAGAGGTCCTGGGTTCGAATCCTGGCTATTACACTACCGAGGTGAACCCACTCCTAACACAAGCAATTAAGCTTAGCTGGCTTTTAAAAAAAAAGGTATTTCAAATTAAGTAATGACAATATGCCCACACAAATAAGAACTTAATTTATGATTAGATAAACATTGACATACTCTATAAGTACATATGGGTAACAAATGTCTGGTCATGCCACTTCTGCCGGGCTGCAGTAGGAGGGGGAGGCTAAGGAAGGGGTTGGTTTGATTTCGTAAGTGATGACATGCTTGCCAATGATTCACCACCATGGATGCCCAGATCATGCAAAGTGGAGAAGAATAACCAGGAGGTGTAGCCTCGGATGCAATTACGACACAACACTAAGATGTGAAACTCATTGAAAAAATTGTCTAACTCTAATACTGTCATCTAAAGAAGGAAACAGTTGGTTGATTATTCCAATGTGTAACTGTAATATTCAGAATCAAAAGAATAAGCTGCATTATGGCGTTATTTCTCATTATTTACTTATTTATGTACATCCATCCTTTACATACACTCTTTAACAGCAAAACGCTGAGACTAAAAATAAGTCAGATCTATTTATTTCTACTGTTTGTTTAGGTTAGATGCATTCCTAAATAAAGTAACTGGATAGGTGTGTGTAAACTAGATTAGGTACTCGATGAAGATACTCCATAATAATACTTTTACCCATTTTATCCTTGCTTAGGTACTATTATGTAAAAATCATTAACAATTTAGAGGTTATATCATTAATTACACCATTTCCTCACCTGATCCACTCATAAAGGACATTCCAATAATGGGCAAAGCAACGTTAGACCTTCTGGCAGTAGGAGCCATGTGACTATCATCAGGGTACAAGAATTCTGGTTGCATTTTCGGTATATAGTGAGGATCGAAGTTCAAATAAGGTGATAGACCAGCGGTTGCCTGGTTAGATTTCTCCTCATTTTTATTTATAGACAGTATTTCACCGAACAAAGACATTTTTACGGGTTTAACACTATTTTCACTAATCTAAAAATTAAACGTGATTTAAAAATCACGCAGCGAATTTACAGAAATCGAACTTTTATTGAAATGCCAATGTCAAAAAGAAGCATAGAGCACAGACAGAGTACAGATAAGATATCATATATAGATTACATAAATAAAAAATATATGAATGTTAGTGTTGGCAGCGTAAATATTATTTGATGCACAATATTTAAAAAATGGAATTTCTATAATTAATAAATAAATATAGATTTTCATTCAATTTGTTACAGTGAAATGCGAACTCCGGATGAAGTGCGAAAAATTATAAAGATCGCTAAGCTACACGAGCCGGAGCTAACCGAAATTACACAAGTATTGAGATTTCCAGAAGCAGATAAGAAAAATGACAACTTAAAACTCTTGTTGTTAGATGATAATCTTCTGAAACAAATGGAATCCGGAAATGAGTTAATATTTAAAGGTATTTTATATATATTATATAATTACAAACAATGAGTGGAGTTGGAGGGGTGAACATTCTGTTGAGGTGATTCTTATTAAAAAAGTTGAAGGGGGGGGGGTCAAACGGCATTCGTCCCCGTAAAAGCCTAAATATGAAAATGAGGAGTAGGTGAGTGGACCCTGAGATCGTGAGAAGTGTAAGTCACTGCTTTTGATTCTGGCATCACAGCGGTGGTAGCGTGGAAGGCAGTCTACAAAAAAGACAGTTATTTATCTTATTCATTTAATATACATCTATAGCTTTATCTTTTAGGTGATCCGGACGAAAATGTAGTACTATGCACAAATAATAAGACTTATGATGTTAAAGAAGCAGAGACATCAAACAGCCTGTTGCTAGTCCCAGAACTACTGTTTGCCACATTTACAGGACTTGATGAAACGATGAATAACAATTCAATGGAATGTGATTCAGATACATCTTTAGATAAGTCCAACACAAGTCTCAATAAATCCACAGAATCTGATGAAGAAACCAAACCTCCAAGGAAAATTGAACACAAGGACATTGTCAATACTTTTTTCACTTATTACGAATTGAAACCTTGTAAACCTCGATTATCGAAGTTGCGAAAATTACTAGAACCTACTAGATATCAGGGATTAGAGCTTGAATATGCAATAGATAAATCAAAGTTGCTAAACTATGATGCCCTATTCGACCAAGTTCAAGCTTCGAAAGCGGAGTTAAATGAGGAGTTGGAGAAGATACAAGCAATAGAAATTGATGGATATTATCGATTACTGGAATTTGATTATGAATTTCGGGTATTGTCGTACATGTTGGATCTGATTGATGAAAATTCGTGGGCTTTAGATAGGATATCTAAAGAAGTGACCATGGAAAGTTTAAAAGAGCTTGTACCCCTACCAATATTGGAAACGATGTTTAGGTTTTATACGAATAAGTCGGCCCTAGAGAATGATATTCAGTTTTATGAATACAAACAAGATAATGTGTGTAAATTTCTGGCGCGAGTGTTACTGAAAAGTGCGGGCAAGTTTAACTTAGCAGAATTTTTGCAAGCATGGAGAGATTCCGTACCTGAAGGAATGTTTACTAGTGTAAGTATACCTATAAACTGGTGATTGAAGCTGGGCACTGACCGGTGGTTCAGGGTTTAATGTAACATGTGAAAAACGAGCATTCTTGCAGACAGTACGTAGAAAATAGCGAGCTAGTCGGTACCCAGCTCAAGATATGAAATTTTAATATTTATTCTTTAGAATTTGAAAATTTCAAATAATTAAGTAACCCTAATATCTGTACAACTAAAGTGCCTTAAATTGTATCGTTGGTCCAGTCCAGGCTTTCATTGTTGGGTTAATAATTTCTTTCGGCTAATACGTCTAAGTTTCCGATGCATCTCATGTTTTCCAGGAATCTCTCCTATCGGGAATAGCATTAGTCGACAAATCATGTACGCCTCAGGTGGTTTGGGGTTTTGCAGAGAGTGACTTACCGGAAGACATTAATGAACGTTTCAAAGTATTATTTCAAACTAAAGCGAAATGGACTGTTGACGACATATCGCCTTATATAGAGTGAGTATTTTGAAGACCCGTGTGGGAATGGCTTCCACTTTAATACCAGCATTGGCTTGACCTTTTTGAACGATTGAACTTGCAAACAAGTAGTCACCCACCTGATAGCAAGCTATAACCGTAACTTTTATACGTTTGTAACATGGTTCATATGCGCATTGCTGCCTGTTAGAGAATGAAAATCCGAAGAGGAGGATCGGCCATACTAATGCTCCATATAAAAAAAATAAGAAATATATATTTACTATTTACTATCGATTACAAGTACTCCCTCAACCGAGCCGTTGAAAAGCATGACTCTTCCAATGCTTTTATGATTATAATTGTTATATTTATTTATCACTTTTGCAGACGTTATGCAACAGAGAAGTTAAATGTGAATGCTCTCTTAACGAAGTATGCCCGAGCTTCAACTCAAGATGGTGTTAGGATGTTTTCAGCCAAACATATGAAATAAAGTACACCATTTAACGTCAAACACTCAGAAATGTTATGTTGTTTTATCTCCGTGAATAAAATGCAATTTTACTGATTCAATAATACATTTTATTTAAAAAATGATCTTACATATAAAAGTAAAATTATCAGAGGAGTCAATAGTTTACATAAAACTAGATATTAATACAATTACTTATTTTACTTAAATAACACAGCCTTCTCAAATTTTTCATGACGACGCCATTAGAAGCCACCTTTAAGATCCTTCACAATAAAAAATATTGAAATTGTACGATCAACGTTACAGCAATTCAAATATATTTCATATGGAATGTCTAATAAATTATATAAAAAAAAATGACAATACTTTTCTTCATTCTAAATCTTATAATTAATCTCTTACGGGTAATAGCTTTGGTATAATTAAGATTCTTGAACATTCTTTCTGAGTTTGTTCAATTCGTTCATCATTTCTGGAGGCAAGTCCGCACCCACTTCTTCCTCGAAGTACTTTTCGATGGCATCAGCTTCCTGAAGCCAGAAGTCCTTAGGTATACTGAAGAGAGTCTTCAAGTCAATAGGTCCGAGATTCTCTACGTTAAGTTCGCCAACAGCTGGGATGTATCCAAGAGGGGTCTCGGTATGACATTGTTCATTGTTGCAACGACGCAGGATCCAGTCCAGAACGCGCGAATTTTCACCGAAACCAGGCCAGAGGAATTTACCCTATAAAATGAGATACAGGATTACTGTAGAGTATTTCTTAAATTTCCTTGATTGTATTCAATTAGGAGTTTAGGTTAATAATTTTAATTAATTGTCAAAAATTACCATTTGTAATACACAATGTAACACATAAATGTTCAGTAATGTTTCGGTTTACAAAAATTGCGAAAAAGTCTGGGAAAATTACCTCATCATTCTTACGGAACCAGTTGATATGGAAGATCTTAGGCATCTTGCGACCAGGTTGAGGCATAGACAGCCAATGTTGCAAGTACTCGCCGAAGTTGTAACCGAAGAATGGACGCATGGCGAACGGATCATGCATCACGGTCTTACCCTGCAAAAGAACAACATTACTAAATTAAGGATTATGTGGAGCAATTCTTTGAAATTATTGTTTATTTTTAGCTGGACCAAACTTGTCATCATCGTCATCTTACCGTTATCCGAGGCCTTCTTCTGATTTGGCTTATATGGCTTTCATGAGAGTGATTGCTATCTGACCTCCCAACCCTGAGAGGAAAACCTGCGCCAATACGTCGTTCGTCAATCAGCAGGGGTACCGGCCTGCAGGTAAGGTTGGCTTGACCCCTATACGCCCAAGTGGACCATGTATCCAGGTGTCTAATGCATATTTAGTGGCAACTTTTAAGTCTACTTACAGCATGTTCAGCAGCAGCAGTAGCTTCAGATCGCATAGATGCTCCCATGAATACACCATGTTGCCAGTCTCTTGCTTCGATAACAAGAGGCACGCCAGCTGGGCGGCGACCACCAAGCAAGATGGCAGAAATTGGCACACCCTCGGCACTCTCCCAGTCACCGTCAATTATTGGGCATTGTTCAGCTGGAGTGCAGAATCTGTTTTAAATAAAGATATATTTTAGTTTTAATAAATATCTGCCTACCCCAATGGGAAAGAGGTGCAACTGTAGAATAATAATAATAATTTATTCAAGTAATCATAGTACAATGAAATTTACATAGTTTCGTAATCTATCATGCGATATTAAGTTATAATTAGTGCATATGCCTTAGATATATATTTATATATATTATAAATCTATATACTTATTTATGTGTGTGTACTTAGGCTTCTGATATTTTTAACAAACCCCAAAGGAAATGTTTGTATGTAATATACCAAATTCTAGCTTATTATTAAGAAACTGTTTTTTTTATTATTGCATTTTTTTAGATAGGCAACCCTAGAACCATAGTGTATTATTTCTTTTTTTTCGTTACCTAGAATTAGGGTGCGCAGCAGGTGTCTTTTTGCTGAAATCCCATGGCTGGCCCTTCCAATCAATCAGCTGGTCAGAAGGAGCTCCCATGCCTTCCCACCATACTCCACCGTCACTAGTTTCGGCTACGTTTGTGAATACCGTGTTTGTGAATATAGTTGACATTGCGATTGGGTTTGTTGCTACCGAAGTTCCTAGAAATAGAAGTAAAACTGTTATATTGTCATCATTCTTCCGAGATATACAAGCGTCCGCGTGTGTAACATGTCAAAGTTTAGATGGATGGCCATCCACATCCATTATGTTTGTTTATCTATCAAGCCAGAACGCCTGAACGGATTCGGATGAAATTTGGTATAGAGATAGATTATAGTGTAGATTGGCAGATAGGCATTTTTATCTCTAAAAAAGCCTACTATGGGTCGCAGGAACAGGATCAGTGTTACTAAAGGAACAATGTCTTACCTGGAGCAACTCCAAAGAATCCTTTCTCCGGATTTATAGCCCTCAACACGCCGTTCTTGTCGAACTTCATCCATGCGATATCATCACCCACGCACTCCACTTTGTACCCTGGCAATGTGGGGGTCATCATGGCCAAGTTGGTCTTGCCACAGGCAGAAGGAAAAGCTGCTGCAATGTATCGTTTTTGTCCTTTGGGGTCCGTTATTCCAACGATCTGTTTAATAAAAAAATTGGATTATGCTTAAAAGTTCTGGCAGCCAAGGCGAGGAATTTCTTCCTTGGGTATACCCGGGTTCCCCTATAACCGGTATACGTGACGGAATATCATGAGGGTTTAGTCGGTCCGATTTCCGGCACTGCCCGGTGGTATCCGTGGATGGGTTTCCCGGACAACTATTAAACTATTTTGTCATCGAATATTTCGAATATTTTCGGGCTCGCAATAACATACGGTACCTACCTACTAAGGCCATGTCGACTTCACTTTTTTCATCTTCTTGTTTCGAAGTAAAGATTGAATGCAAATATGTATCGTAAATAGACTTACCAACATGTGCTCAGCGAGCCAGCCTTCCCGCCTCGCGATGACAGAGCCCAATCGGAGCGCGAAGCATTTCTTGCCCAACAAGCTGTTGCCACCGTAACCACTTCCTGCGTAACAAATAAATAATGATATTAGCAAATTGAGTAGCCTAGGCGTGCGGTATGCCTGCAGATGTACCTTCAAGTAAACGAAGGGAGTTTGGGAGCTTAAGATTTACGCACAACTCGACGGAAATACCATCGCGGCACTGCCGCATTGGGAACGCCAATACAAATGACTAATGACGAACACTGCGCGGATAATTATCCAATTATAATTCGTTGCTCCATCGTCGCATCGTCATTATAACTGTAGTTTAGTGGTTAAGCATTCAGCCTTAAGATCACGAGGTCCCGTGAACCCACTCCTAACACAAGCAATTTAGCTTGACTGACTTTTTTAATAGTCTATAACAACAAAATGGAAGCACTCAAAAGTCACCTGACTGTGTGAAGTGGCACTGGGAACTCTTGGCAGTCACTATTTAGTGAGAATGAGCTATCTAAACCCTCCTGGATGAATCAAATTCTCGTCTACGCGTACGAATTATCTTCCAGATTTCCTTACAAATCCCTGCTGGTTGGCGACCCTAAACGACAGAATGAGGTAAAGTAGCACTTTGAACTCACCATAGCTAACAATCTCGTTGTCTGCGGGTCTGTGGAGGATTATAGTGCGGGAGGGGTCACAGGGCCAGCCGGGGGTATTGCCCTCAGTGCCCACAGCGTGCAGGCAACGGATGAACTTTTCATCTTGACGAAGAGCTTCTAAGACCTTGGCACCTAGAAGAACAGTGAGGTAAATTAGGGTAAGTATACCAGTTGTTAATTACTAAAATGTAGATATTACAGATTTAAATTAGTGTTAGAATATTCTAGAAAGCCAGTGAGCACACCTTCAATATCTATTATAATACTGTATACATGTAGGTAAATGTCTTTTATCTATTTGAGTATGACTCAAAAAGTACTAGGCCGATTTTGATGAAGACTTAGCTTTCAAAAACTTATGATTACACTTAAATAGTAACTTTAAATGTGACATACAGGTGAAGCTTCAGGTAATAACTAGATTTTTATAAAATTATTCTTAGTTTGTGTGTTATTTTGGAGTTTCGGACTTTAAAACCAGCTTACAATAGATTCAATTTGATGCAATTATTTAATTATTACATTTTCGTGAGTTTTAGAAAGTAATTTGTTAGAGCAAATAAGAAAAAGAACGTTATTCTGTTCTTTAATTAGAATAATAGGCTCTGCAACGCTTGCAGTGTCTATTATTATATTTTTACTCGACCTTTAATAAATTCAAAATCGATGGCACCCAGAGCCCAAGAGAAGATTAGTATCTGCTGGTGCCAGGGCATCTAATATTTCTTTATTATATAACCACACCTAATATCTCCTTCAGTAATCAGAATTGTATTATACTGAATTCCACCGATTCCACGTAATAAAAAGGAGGCTATAGTACCTATAAATGTTTGCAGGACACTTTTCGTGACTCTGTCTGTGCCGACTACAGAGCATCTTGTTACTGAACAACTTATGAACTCTTTACCTGTCTTGAGAATCGACCTCAGGAATACATAGGTACTTACACATGTAAGGAAAAACTGGTGGTACAAATCACTGTGGCTGATATCATAATCTAAGATAACAATCCTACTAAATCTAATAAGAATGCTAACAAAAATATTTTTGTTTTTAGAAAGTAAGATTACTCCAAACGTATCACGATGTTTTAAAATAGGTATATTTTACGCAAACGAGGTCACGGTGAATTGCTAGTTGCTTTGTAAAAACAATAGTTCCTTGTCAGAAAACAAAGAAATCTGTTCAAGGTGCGCTATTTACATTTTTATTATTGCATTTCTATTTCAAAACAGACTTAATATGGTGTTATTTATAAAGAAATTATTACGTTTTCAAACAATCTCCACTTGCTTTTTCATTGTTTTGTGTCCTTGGTGCGGTGTGTACCTTAATTAAAAGTACTTTTTTTTTTCATGCGGAATTCCCTTCGGATACGCCCCCGCCTGCCAGCGGGAGCGGTTATGTCGGGCTTGAACCGACTAAAACCGCACGCCGTCTCGAGTTCAAAGAGGTTATAGAGGGATATAGAGACGTATTACGTACGCATAATAATAATTTAGGGGCTATATAAGGTGTCACAAAATTAGGTCTCTGAATTTGGCGAGATGACTTGGTATCGACAAAATATGTATTAGAAACAAAAAAAAATATTGGGTAAAATAAAAAATAAAAAATAAAAAATGAAAAAAAAAAACACCACCAGCGACCAGCGTCACGTGACGCGACGAGCACACGTGACGCTGCTAGTCGCGATTAAAAAAAAAAGGTATTACCCACACATCCGCTTGGAGAATACTGCGAGGAGAAGGACTGCACGCCTACCACGTCCGTCACGGGGTTGTCAATCTATGGGCTCGTCGCGTCACGTGACGTTGGCCGCTGGTGTTTTTTTTTATTTTTTTTTTTTTGCACCAAATTCAGAGACCTAGTTTTATGACACCTTATATAGTATGTAATCTGTAGTAATATTAATGGTATTTTTTTAATCCCATGCATTCACAGAGGCAACGTTCTGGTCTAAAGCGGTGGATGACAGGACGAGAGTGGCGTGTAGCGAGAGCGGATTTTACCAAGTATAAGACCGCGATCAAGACGAACCTAGCTGTGTAATCACGTTTTATTCAGTGATTTGAGTTGAAAGTCTAAGAAGCCATCGTTGACGCTACCGCCCTTTCAATCGCCTGCGCTCTCATCGGGAGCTCGGCCTTATACGGCGCATCCGCAGATCCGTGTGTTCACATGAATTTAATAACTCTTGCGTTTACTTTAGATCGTAATTACTAATTAAAATTTCTGTTCTTGAGGCCATTTGGTTTCGTGTTTTCAACTGTCTAGTATACTTTTAGTATTTGCTTATAGGTAGGTTAGTAATGGGGACTCATTAAGATCTTCGAAGCCCAACCAACCTGCAAGCTCATACACCTACTGATTAATGGGAGAGGCCCAGGCGCAGGCTTTCCGTGCGAGGTTTGGGGGTCAGATGGCAGTTGCTTCCGTAAAAGAACAAACTACATCAGGTGGAAAAAGCGAAGGAGAGCGGACACCATACAGGCTTCAACGTGCAATTTTTGAATATAAACGGGAGTTCTGCTGGGATGATGATGAATTTTAGAATTTGCTTAAGACATATATGTAGCGTTTTGTAAATAAATGTTATTAAATAATGAAATATTTTCATTAACTTACCCATTCTGGTCATGACGCGCATAGAGTAGACAACATAAGGAGAGTCGGTGACTTCCACGCCGATCTTCGAAAGAGGAGAACCGACAGGGCCCATGGAGAAAGGGATCACGTACATTGTACGTCCTGATAACAAAAAAACGTAACTATAGGTTAGTATGTATAGACTTTTAGGACCTATGTACGTGGATAGACGCGCTTAGAAGTTGCTGAAAACTACTACCCAAGGGAGCTGAGCAGTTAATCATAAATGGCAACGAACCCAAAGATTAGATTTAGAATTAGATAGATTGCCATACATTATTTGAAAACTAATTAATTACGAGCTTATAATATATGGAGCTTCCGTTCGAAACATGCCACGGGCGAAGACGGGGCGGGCAAGCTTGTCTATAATATAGGTACTTGCTTGTCTAGTAGTATATTTACATTACTCTGCGACTGTACCGCTCCATAGGAACGCGCAGCGGTCCAGCGCTATCTGTCTGTACTGTAGTATACAACATACATGGAAGTCAATACGTTTTGTTTACAAATTGACCAAACTTATGATATTTTTTTATTTTCATACAACCTTTCTAGTAGGTACTTATACATACGTCTTTCTCATAAATGTCACAAATCGGCGTTATTATAAGAAACAATATAGGTGCTTTGTTTTGTGACATAGTTGCATTGTATTTGCGATAAGTACAATGCATCGTTTGTATTCGTCCCCGATTGTTTTCAGTCTTTTTACCGGCTTCGAAGAATTACGAATGCATGTGATTGTGGGAATCGTAGTTGATACATTTCCATTTGGATTCGACCGTGACCATTGTGACACCGGCTAGTTTGAGGATTAAGGCTTAATACTTAGATACTTATATAAATATGTGTATCGCATCTGGGCTAGAGACCAATGTCGGCCTTACAGTTTCGCGGTTATCTAATTCTGGACGGAGAGTTTTACCTAAGTTACTTTTGACCTAATATTTATTTATGGTATAGGTAGGTATTGTCGGTATGCGGGGGGGTTTCCGAAGGGATTTCCGCACGGAAAAAAAAAGGGTACAGATATCGCTACTTGTGTTTTTATTTAATTTTTTGGAAAGAGTACTTACTAGGAACCGAAATTACTTACTAGTATTCCCGGTAATCCCTCCAGCTAAGTTCAATTTCTTGTGTTCGGAGTTAGGGGTGGGACCTCTCGATCGTAAGGTAGACTCTTTAACCATTAAGCTGCTGACGCTTTTAAGTTGTTTGAACTTGGAAATTCGTGAACAAATTATGAATCCAACTATGTACCTACTTATTAAGTAATCCGTGATAATATGGTACTTAATGCGTAACGCGTTTTACGTTTTGCTGGATTATTTTATCAATAATTGCAATGCGGCTGACCTCCCAACTGGGCTTAATATTATCATCGAAAATATTTCCTTGGCAATGGCATCAAAACTATATACTAGTGACCTACCCCAGTTTCGCACGTTATATTGCTGATTGTTGTTGCTAATCAAATAACTTCCTGAAAATACACAAATATGGACAATAGTATTGAAATAGCGTGTTTACCTCTCATGCATCCTGGGAATCTATCAGACACAGCCTTATCGTAGTCATTGGGAGCTATGTAGTTCCCTAAGGCCGATTTTTGACCCTTCCGAGCGATTGGTACTACATCGCGATCCTTTTCAGAGCAGATGAAGGTCTTGGACTCCACACGAGCCACGTCAGCTGGATCCGTGCGGGCCAACCAGCTGTGGAAATGACACCATTTTAACATTTAAAATAAAAATCGTTCCGTAAAATTAGCGCTCTCACGGAATCAATATTGTGTAAAACGTAATAATGCCATAATGAGCATATTGGGAAATTAAAACAAAATACTACAATTGGATTCAGCGCAGAGCCAGCGAAAAGAGAATTTATGATAGGTATACGTTTAGGCTGCCGGGATACGAAGGAATTGCTTTATTGGCCCACCTTACACCTCAGCATATGAGACCCAAGACACAGTAATGGGTGTACTGAGCCCAACCGCACGCCATCTCTTGCGATGTCTTGCGGTTTAAGTAGGTTCGCAAGGTAAGCAAATCGATCTTAGATGGACTGTCTCGTCATGTCACTCTTCCTCCCGACGCGGCATTCTTTCAAGAGGCATGTCGAACAATGAAATAACGAATCTGATTGATTTGTTCTTCAGTGGCTAATTATTATTGGTGTCAATTTCTATTCTAGTGCGGTGCACCTGCTGCACTCATAAACAACGGACGAGGTTCTGGTACAGGCTTACCTCTCGGGGCTTGGAATGAGATCAAAATGATAACATACCAATCAAAAACAATAAGTGAACCTCGGGCTGCAAAATGCGGACTTTGGAAGCAACTGGGCAATTGATAATAGCATGATGATGAAGTTTCTTTTATAGTGTAATATATTGGCATAAAAGATTCTTTAACTCGGTTTACTCACCAGTTATCATATTTCGGCAGTCTCTTCAAGGTGCCTTGTTGTTGCATGATGTGCAACAACGCCGCCGCCTCGCCTTCGGAGCCATCACACACGTGAACGTGATCAGGCTGACAGAGAGCGGCGCTACGTTCCACGAAAACACGAACCTGAGTAAAAGGACCAACTTATTATTTTGAACTTTGATCACTATATACTTAAGGAACTTATTGGTTAGTTTATTAAGAAGTATATGATGCCCGCGGTGCCTGTGTGTGTATTTTTCCCGTGCCAGATACCTGTAAGCCGGTACACTGGCTGCTTAACGGTCGAGCCTCTGGCGCAGGCTTTCTTTTCGGGTTTGGAGGTCTGACCTCCACAGTCAAAGTTAAACCAAAAGGAGTAGAAGTAGTAGTAGTACGCTAAGATGACGATGAGTTGTCATTGGTAGCGGTTATCACTTACTTGTGTGGTTTTTAATCACCTTGTGTTTTAAAATGTGTGTCAAATGCATTACTCTGCTAGTTGCTTTACAGTAAAGATAACTTACCTTAGGAGTTAAAGCAGCAAGTTGTGGGTTGGGGGTGGTTGCTCCTCGCAATGCGGTTTGGTGGGCAGCGCGCCCGCACGCCAATGCCACCTGAGCATATCTGGGGACAAGAAGAAACATACATCAAGTAACATGTAGATTATCATCATTCTCCGAGCCTTTTCCCAATTTAGTTAGGGTTAGCTTTCCATCTGATTACGACACGGCCGAACTTCAATAATGCAGTGTTATTCGACAGTGATGTGACTGCCTTCTGACTTTCACAACCCACTGGCGATATGGAAGTTCTAGTTTTTAGGGCTTAAACTACCCTAAACGCATGGACTCCTGTACGTTTTACCAAAACTCATTCTCACAATTAACGGAACCTAACATAATTTTTCACTTTTATAGATTTGACCGAATGATGGTTGACCAAAGAACGTTTGACGAACGGAACGTTTGCTTTTCCTACAGTTGGCCAACGAATGTTAGCTCGTACATATTACAATTGCCATAACCTATTTACAATTGCCTACCCCAGGACATCCATCCTAAGACTGAGTTGGCTAGTCAGTCTTGTAATTTTTGTGTTATAATATAATTTCATTGTTGAACATTAGATAACAATAATTTTATTGTACGTTCTATGTAACTGTAGAGGTGATGTAATTCCAGGCACATATTTGTGTGTGATGGGTAATTCCTGAATAAATTTTTCTATACACAATATGAACTAATTTCTATACCTATTATATGAATGACGTTATACTGTAAAACTTAGCTATTTTCCTTTTGTAATCTATATAAACTTGGACTTTCCGGTAGCGGTTTATCCGGTATACTATATACCTTCTGATATAATTAATTTATCAAAAAAAGAAATTTAAAATTCATTATTCATATTCAAGTTTTTAGTGTATGTAAGTAGTTTAAACAGTACTTTACGTGTCCATATCAGTATTTTGTTGCCTTTGTAAATTGGTGTTGTAATGTACAAAATATAAATACATTGAAAATTGGTTATATCTCTTGCTGTACTTCGTACTGTGAAGATAAGTGTCTTGATGTGCTCGGTATTTTGATATGGCCTATATTTTAATTATTGTTTGAAACCATAGAGTCTCACTTATTTATCTTTTAATCATTTCCTGTAAATTTATTGTAAGTTCACGGTCGCACTTTTCAAAATGCTAAAGCAATAACAATATGTATAGTTACTTGAATGCTATGTTTGCCCGAAAACTACTACTTTTTTTCATTATTAAGTAAGTACCTACTAAGTAACCACAAAGTTACCTAACCACCTATTTACAGGCAACACATATTAACACTAAGTGTTGTTATGATCTCAAAACGCTGTTAGTAGGTAATAATGCGGTGATGTACCCACTTATCTATCATAGCACTGCTTCAATTTGAGTCAAGTTGTTGATCAAACAATATTCTAGGAACTGATACGCGATAGTTGCATTTCAGGAGTGGGACCGGGTCTTGTGGGACTGCAAACCGTCAAATACACTGGCGGTGCATTCGCGCGGTGGCTTCTATACATGTCTTTATACAGCTTAGCTTAGGTCAAAACTCTCATATTTCTGGATTACTTAGGTACTAATTGCCGTCGCACGTCGGGGTGCGAGGGATATGCCCTATGGGTAACCTTACTTCGGCGTCGGTAGACCCGAGGCAGCGTGCGGTTTTATACGGTTCAAGCCCGACATAACTAATAAACATAATTGCCGCGATAGCGAGTAATAGAGTTACCTTTTTATGTAAAATAAATAAGATTCTAAGGTTGGTTTTGCAAGGAAGTAAGTAATAAAGTAAAACCAACCATATTTAAATTGAATTGTGGTTTAGAAGCCTTTACCCCACTTGGAGCTATTTTATGGTAATAACTAATAAATAATAACTTAAAGACTTGTCGGCGTTGTAATTGCAAAATCTAGTAACGGATACGAGACAAATTTTACCTTTTTATTATTACTCAATTTTACCATGTTTCACTTTTTATAGCATTGCGACTGTGTACTTTTTTTTTTTTTTTTTTTTATCGTGCGGAAATCCCTTTGGATACCCCCCCGCCGGCCAGCGGGGGCGGTTATGTCGGGCTTGCACCGACTAAAACCGCACGCCGTCTCGGGTCTTTAGACGCCGGGGTGTAAGGTTACCCATAGAGCATATCCCTCGCACCCCGGCTGACCCTGGGCCATCTCACCACTAACAGCATCGCTCATCCTGTCTCCTCTGAAAGCAGAGGAGTACGGAGAGCGATGTGTTCCCGCCACGTTGGGTATTGGCCGACGATCAATGCCAACCCTATAAGGGGTGAAGGGGAAGCCATTGACCGCCGCCCAGGGTGTACCGGCCGCTCCGATTCCGTTCCCCCCGGACTGCAGCGGGATCGGAATCGGAGCGACACTCGAGGAGGTTACCCAACACACACCCCTGTGTACCTACTTGCTAGATTTTTCAGATATGAACGGCCTATGTCTAGGCCGTAGATAGAGTATTTAAGTATATTTGCTCTGTAGTCTAGGCATATTTAGATATCTGGACATTCAGAATTGATGTGATAATGCGTTTGTTTCCACCGATCCCTAGTATTCTGCAAAATGTAGACTCATTTTTTCTAGCAGGTGTATCTTAGTTTTTTACAATTTTTTTAATTGCACAGCCGCAGTCTTGCGCTGTATACTAGATAGGTTTACCAAAGATGTTCTGTTAGATAAGGTAGCTAATTGAAAAAATGTTGTAAAATGTTACCTACTTAACACAACTTACTACGTAAAGCAATTTACTTTATAAAGCCACGCCAGCCGCCGCTTCGTCCACGTGGACTTAGATCTGAGCTTTGAATTTTTTTGTGCGGAACCCTATTTGGTTTTCAAAAAACGTCTAATTGTTTTTTTTTAGATTTTCTCTGGCAAAGTCAAACAGACAAACAGACACCTTAATTGTATTATTTGTATAGATTGAGCAAACAATTGAATTTACGTGTATTGTGGGTGGGCATTGAAGCAGTTTTCCTAATTGATTCTAAAGAACAATAACATTGCACACTGTAGTTAGCAAGCGGTGCAAGCATGGCTAATATAGATGCGAAGTCATTTTTGAATTGGTGTTTAAGTATTAAAAAGTTAGTGTACACTAACTTTTTATATAAACTTAGCTGTTTTTTTTTGTGAGAGTAGCAATTTGTAGGAACGTTCGATTGGTAAGTAACCTCTAGGTTTATGGAAGTACTAACTGCTGCCCGCGGCTTCGCCAGCATGAATGTCGGTTATCGCGCGTGGACGTCCATACGAACTGTCATCTCCTATTTTGTCTTTCCACAGGCCAAAATTTCAAAAACGCTTTGGTATCAAGTGTCTATAATAATACAAAGTTTCATGACGATATCTTCGAAAATGATAAACTTTCTTTCCCTATTTGACCGCTTCAAGCTTTTTTTCGGGACAAAAGTAATTCTTTTTCTTTTCTCTCTAGCCCATCTCTGTACCAAATTTCATCAAAATCGGTTATGTGGTTTAGGCGTGGAAGCGTAACAGACAGACAGACAGAGTTACTTTCGCATTTATAATACTAGTATGGATGGATTTATCTAATTAGAGTTATTGTATAGGTCACAAACTCGTTAATGTAATATGCCCGTCAATAACTATGTCTAGAAAAACTGCGTAAAGTCGCCTTCAGAAAAACATCAACAAAACAAATGGTACAGATCATTGAAATAAATCAGTAAATAATAAATTTATGTATACTTAATTGTTTAAGTGATCTTCAGAGGACACATTTAACATTTTTCAATTTTTGTTTGTTATTTTATGTGAAGTTTTATAGTCAAGGTGATCGGTAAGTTGGAATGTGCTAAGTTATTAGTTATTACCGATGGCCATTGTATTGAACAAAATTATGATATTCAAGAGGGACCTACGTATGAAATAAGACGTCTTTTTAGCACTTAAACAAATAGTGGTTTCGTGAGAATTGTTTCTTAAGAAACAGTTGTTTTCCGTTTTTTAAGTCAAAGTCTAAGTATAATTATTATACTCACTGAGAAGTTTTCTTCACGTAGTCTTCAGGGATGCTGTTAAGGTGCAACATTTTTAATTATATAAAAAATAAACTATTTAATACTTTCAAAATTTAAGTTGAAATACGAAGACTAAAACTTCAAACTAAGTTGTAGTACAATTACTAAAACTGAACAGAAATATCAACCATCTGTAGTATCCTATTGTATTTAGTTTGCTACCCATTTAATAACGCGTATAGTAACTCTCGAAACGTAGTGAATGATTTTTCTGCGCGGGCGCGTTTTATATATCGAAGGAGTGTGCGCACGTCGTTCTCTGATTGGTCCGCGTCGCGGGTGTGTCTCGTGACGTTCGCACACGCAGCGTTGACCTAAGCTTGTCGTTATTGAAACAACTTGTTTTTCATCTTAATGTTTTTGTTTTGTAACAACTCTACGAAATATTTTATTATCACTTTGAATGTCAAATGTCGCGTATAGTAATATTATTAGGTGTTTTGATATTTTTCCGTTATTGTGGTTTGGTGTATGGAGCTCCATCAAGATCCTTGGGCCCAAGCCAACCTCACCATCTAGCCAGTACACATGCTGATTAACCGATGAGGATATAGGCGCAGGCTTTGGGGGGCAAGGCGGCAGTCGGCAGTCCCGCAAAAGATAACCCATATTAAGAGCAAAAACAAGAGCGGACCCAGGCTTCAAAGTGCAAGTTTTGAATGCAACTGGCACTAATGACAATCATAAAAAATGTGGTTAAAATGTTAGACGAATAAATAGATATTACTGTAGGCTCACGCCAGTCGGGGTCTCTGGGATATCCTTTCTAGGGCACACCTGATTCCCCGTACAACATGGCTGACGCAAGAGACACCGGTTTTAGTTGGTTCAAGTCCGACATACCCATCTCATCGTGAGCTCCGGTGAGGTGAAGCGCGTGGAGGTTTGCGCACGTTAAAAAAAAAAGAAAAAAAAGGACTACTTGTAACAGGAAACCTAATACTTTCGCCTATTCACACACTGTGACATTTATGTGACGTGATAACAGCAAAACATTATTGCATCAGAAAATTCAAATTGAATGGTCCGAAATGTATTCGCGGCTATTCGTGGTGAGCGTGGCTTATTCAAGTTCAATGCTACAGCTGTAGGCTGTAGGAAATTTCCAATCGCAAAAATACGTTCGTCAATCTTTTGAGTTCAAAACTGACATCTCCTTTTTGAAAGCTACTTTTGACTTTAACCTTTTACAGTTACAAAGGTCATTAAGTCTCGTATATATTAATTAATACCTACTTAATTGTAATTGTTTTTAATCTTTGTCCGTTCTTTGTATAATGCGTAAACAGGATTTGTAATGTGTCCTACTAGATTAGATAAAGTTAGAAGCAACGACACACATTATTTCGTCAGCTTGATCCAAAACTCAAGGCAAGGCAGGTCTCGTGTTTCGTCACCGTGTCGTGCCGTATCGAAGCGAATGCATGCATACCACCGATAATATAGGTAAACTTACTTGCTATGTATATATGTTTAGTGTTCAGTTTAATAAAAAAAGGGCCATTATACAAAATGTAGGTAAGTAAGTACTGTAGGTATCCGGTCATAGGGTTCCTTACTCAAGATAAAAACGATTAATTATATTTTGACGCGACGCTATATTTTGGAAATACTTTTTGCCCGCGGCTCCAGCAGCGTGGAATTCTGATCCCGTTCCCGGAACCCATTCTGGACGATAATCTATCCCTCTGCCAAATTTCAGCCAGATCCGTTTAGTCGTTTGTGCGTGAAAGAGTAACAAACATCCATACATCCTCACAAACTTGCCCGTTTATAATATTAGTAGGATAGAAGGATCTATCTGTTTCTCTTTCATCAAATAATGTTTCACACATTTTTGTTAATAAAGGTGACTGCAACATTTCCACCTTTGTAACCTCTACCTAACCTAGTTTAGAGAATGTAGATGTGAAAATACCTTGTATTTCTTTCATCAGCACATTTTAGAATATTAAGTAAATCTCTTTTTCGTGCGGAAATCCCTTCGGATACCCCCCGCCGGCCAGAGGGGGCGGTTATGTCGGACTTGAATCGACTAAAACCGCACGCTGTCTCGGGTCTACAGACGCCGGGGTGTAAGGTTGCCCATAGAGCATATCCCTAAATTTTATTTGTTTTTGATAAAATTTTACCCGGCGACCATTTTGATCTGATGTCAAAACACATGGCCAGTATTTTTAAATAAGGCATAAATAGTATTATGGAATTAGGTATCTATCGGTAGAATCTGTACTGGAGGCCAATACAAACATGACCAAACCTCAAACTGTTACTGGTACTCAAACTGTTACGGAGCGCAGTTCAATTTGTCACCTAAAATAAGTAGTTCTGTACTTAGGAGCCTACTTATGTATCATTGCATACTACTATCTACTGCATTGTTATTTCTTCCTAAATACTAATGTTATTAATGCCTAAATTGTTACCTAGCTATGGAGGCTTGTTATTAGCAATATTGTTACATATTTGTTGTTACCATATAATTTGTCATTAGTCTGTAAACCTTCTTCAGAAGTAAATAGATAAAATAAATAAACCAAAAATGAATGAATTAACCAGGTACCTACTCACGTAAGTAAATCGAGTGATTAGGTTTTTCTACGATGTAATGATGACTATCCTCATCATCCTCATATTGGATCATCACCTTGGAGTCTGGGGTCCACTGCCGTCTGACCTCCCAACCCCGAGAGGAAAGCCCGCGCAAGAGCCTCATCCGTTGTTTAGCAGGTGCACCGACTTGCTGGTGAGGTTGGCTTGGACCTCGAAGGTGTAAATAGGGCCATATGGACCCAACTATAAGATTGGTAATTACTTAGAGCAACAAAAAAGTTAGATAGAGACACAATTTAGCTTTTAGCATGAGTGGTCAAAAGTCAAAATAAGGTGTAAGCATATAATAATCTATGGGTGTAAGGTAAATCGCCCCGGTAACTACCACGTTGACAATTTTTTTGATGGCTATCTATGAGTACGTGTACCTACTGAATTTTTTTTTGTTACTAGCACTATATGGACTCCTTTGGTCCGAAATAAATATTTATTATTATTATTAAATACGGGAGTGAAAGTAAGTGGCAAAAGTAACTATGGATAGTTATGAATTACATAAGAATATATTGGAAACTACATAAGGTGTTTCAAATTCGTTAAAAGCATTTTGATTTTGTTTAACTTTCTGTTCGATTGGTTTCTCTAAATATCAATAATAAACAGATTGCCTTCTGTTTAATTCCCGCAATTGGATCTGATGACGTCAACATTTGCCATACCAATTTAGACTTTAGACATATAGGTATTCGACAACTAAGGAAGGCGTTTATGTAAGGCGCATTGACGTAAGTGTTTGATCAACTGTTTTGAACAGTTTTTGTTTATTATAAATTGGTTTGTTTCTTTTTGTTTCGAAATGTGGGCATAGAATACTTCATCATTCCGCCGGGGGTTCTTGAAGAGGAAAACGAGGCAGGTGACTTGTAAACGTTGTGATCAAATTTCGCTAAAAAAGGAATTAAAAAAATAAAGTAGCATCCATAGATACATGTATGCGCACAGACTTATGATTATCTTATGATAACAGACCGAACATTTCCGATTTCTTTTGACGCCAAATTTACCACATAAACAAGGGAGCTCAGACGGGGCCGAACTAAGGCTGACAACTTCTACGAATAACTGCGTACCTGCATACGTTCATTAAAATGATGATGATGATTGATGAGAATGGCCAGAATTAAACATTTTAGTACCCAAAATATTAGGCAGGTCACTGGAATTAGATTAGAAACGTGTAATTTAGTTATTCATTTTCTTTCGGTTTATGATTTGCCAATGGGTCCCGCCTGCCTTCAAACTTGCTTTGGTCGTTTTAGGTTAGTCAGGTTTTTTTGATTTTTTTATTAATAATTTTATTGTATATTTTTGTTATGATATATAATTTTTGACATCACCTTTCCCACTCTTTATTTTGATACCCTACTCGATAAGTTCGAGTGAAAATATTTTTTAACAAGATACATTTTAGCGCTAAAAATCCGCCAATTGGTTTTTATTTTTATTTTGATATACCAGTGGCACTCTCACAGTAAATGCGAATCTAACGACACCTCTCAAGCTTTTGTCAAATCCATCGAGCTATTCAGGCCGCAGAGCGTGCCAAACAATTATACATACCTACCTATATACATACTCTCGAAAATCATAACCCTCCTTCTGGCGCAGTCAGGTAAAAAATAACCATAGGTATATTATGCTCTGCGGTAGCAACAGCGCAAATTTGAATATCGGCGGTAATTCTGACCCGTGACATTGATAAAGAATATATTAAACAACTCGATCATCAAACCCGCCAAGCCAGAAACATTTATTTTTTTCTTATCTCACGACTCGTGGGTGTGTCTGTTTGCATAATAATTACGATACGAATTTAAAGCCGTCGCGATGCGTTGCGACCTTTGCTATTTTTTTTATAACGGAACACGTTTCAGTATATCATAGACCAATAGTAAGCATTGTTTATATATTGGTCTATGTTCATATAAAATAACATGTCAACGCTTTACTTTGTCAAATATAATATTCATGTGTTTCTGTTCTAGTCTATAAATCTTACACCTACAGGAAGCCTATTATAATATTCTTATTGTACCATAATATATTATTATTTCTATGTCTGACTGCTGTCTTCCAGAATAAAGGCATGGGCCTGGTATGGAATACAGTTTCAGTATATTCTGTGTTCCTTTCTGCTTGACTAAAAGCTATCAATGGTGGTCTAATGTATACTTGAGTTAAATAAATATTTTTAATAAGTTTAAAAAAACTAAAAACACGCTTTTTATAGAAAACCGAACTAAAAAAGTAGAAAATAAGTTTTTATAAATTTAAATTAAGAATAGTGTTAAAAATTTCAATAAATATAAATTAATAAACTAATTACATATGTAAAAAAAATGTATTTTATTTTAAATATTTTATTGACAGACATGAGTAGAGTGATTATCATTTTGATAATATCTTAAAAAGCACCCCACGCTTTTTTTAAAAAACACTATTATTAATTTAAATTTATTAAAACTTATTTTCTATTTTTTTAGTTCGGTTTTCTATAAAAATCGTGTTTTTAGTTTTTTTAAACTGTTATTAATTTTAAATTTTTAGTTTTTTTTTAATTTTATTATAATTTTATCAAATTTGTGTATTGTCATCGGTCCTCGATAAATCTACAAAGTTTGAACGAAATCTGGTAAAGGTGGGTAAAAATTGCGCCCAAAGGAGTCGGTTACAAACAAACATACAGGTGAAGCTAATAAAAAGCGTATAAAAAGAGAGTAGCGTAGGTAGTAAGTTTTTTGGCCACTTTCAATTTAAGTCATTTAAACGCCTCAAATTGGGGCTAACTGTTTTTAATTGTTGAGTGTTTCAAAATCATTCAATCAACTTGATACAAAATACAAATGATTTGACTTTATCTTGACTTTGTTCTGTGGTCAGTAACTGTTAGGTTGTTTTCCCCCGGGAGAATTTAATACGTAAACAGTATTGAAATGTAATTACGTTTTACCTAACTGTAAAGTTATTATAAGGCGGGTTGTATGTGTTTGTATGTATGACATACATACTCTTTCTCTATGGGGTAGAAAGAGACCACATGTTTCGCTTGCAACTGGGATTGGCGTTCGGATGAAGGAGTGGGTTCCTGGGTTCACGTCGTGTCATGGCTGGTGTCCCCAGCCCAGCCCAGGGGGACCCACGACCTCTTGATCGCTCGAATATTTACTAACATAGTTAAATGTAAAGCTAACAGAAGCATGTTGAAGTCATGTGAACATGGCTGCCGAAAAGTGAACCGTTGGGCAAAGTGGAAATTTATATAAAAGAAAAAACATATAATTCTATAAATGCGATAAAATTCATCGCAATGTGTAATATTTGCGAAAACTTCCACTAGTATCAAACAAGTGGTAATAAATTGAATTACAAAGACATAAAATAGTGGTTCAGTATAATTATTACCTAAAGTCTACTAGTGGTACGGTAAAATTTACGGCAAAACTAAACTAACTTAAGTGCTTTTGCACTCGAAATTTTTTAAACGCTTTGACCACGCTCCTTCAATTCGATTGCAACGCTCAGCAAACGCAAGGCAGTCGAGAAGATGTGACTGTTGCAGGCGAATTCACACGATAAATCCTTGCGTTTGTATCGCTATAAACATGCATATACACAGAATTAATAATAAGAGGTAAGTACCATTTTTTTTTTTTTCGTGCGGAAATCCCTTCGGATACCGCCCCCGCTGGAGAGCGGGGGGTCTCCAGCGGGGCAGGTTATGTCGGGCTTGAACCGACTAAAACCACACGCCGTCTCGGGTCTTAAGACGCCGGGGTGTAAGGTTACCCATAGAGCATATCCCTCGCACCCCGACTGACCCTGGGCCATCTCCGGTTTCGAGATGGCCCCCTTACTTGCTCTCCACTGTGCCATCTGCTAATCAGAGGGACACGTGGAAAGCTTGTGAACAGCCCTCAACAGGGCCGTCCTCGCCTCGGTCGGAGTTGGCCGTAGGCGGCAGCGTCTCTCCCGCCCTAGGAGAGAGGCGCTGCCGTCTCCGTTGCCCAGGGTGCACCGCGTGGATGTCCCCAACCAAGCACCCCCCAAGAGGTAAGTACCTATTACTAATATTATTTTTGTGTGCATATATTTATGCGAGTGTTTGTATATGTTACTAGCTACCCGCCCTCGGCAACATATTAATACACCTCTGCCTATCCCTCAGACGATACACTGGCCTTTTCTTTTCTAACGTGTGGAAACCCCCACGGGCTCTACCCCATCAGTGCCAACGATTTTTTTTATTTCGATACACTGGCCTTATAAAAAAACCTAAATTTGAAATATCATACATATCGGTTAAGGATATTTTATTGTTTTTTGCCGCATATTAATAACTTGTCAAATGAATTAATGAGGTGAATAGGAAGCATACACTGGTGGTAGAAACTAGAAATTTGATGACACAAATTTGTTATAAAATTCGGCCGGGTTTAGTGGACTCAAGCCCGACATAACCGCCCCCGCTGACAGGCCGATCCGAAGGGATTTCCGCACGAAAAAAAAAAAGGTACCACCGTGCACGATTGCGAAAAACCCTCCGTAGTAATCCAATTTCGGTTTGATTGCGTTCAGGGGTTAGCAAGTGCATAGCCAGGCAGGGGGATTGTGATCGCAGCACTAGTGGGACCGGTGGGTGTCCCGCGCTGCTGCGACGGCAATCCTCTTCTGATGAGGCCGTCAAGCTGAGTGCCACCATTGTTAACATGGTACGTGTATGTAATGGTGACCCTCTGTCCTGAGACTTTACCTTCAGCTTACCATCAGGCGAGGTGAAGTCAACAAAGTCAAAGAAGTCAAAAAAAGAATTGACGTGTCCTAAATATAAAAAAAAAAGCATTTGAATCGTCAAAGTTAGCATTAATAAATGTCCGATTTTAGATATTCACGCCTGTATATTCCTAAATAGATAGCCAGAAGTGTACGACACCCAAATATCGACCGTTCTCTTTAGTGCCATGCAATAGCATAGTGACTGACAAACATCTTGACAATGTGCTCTAACTCTAGGCGGTTGTGCGGGGCGCGCGCGCGACACGAGACAGTCGTGGCGCGCCAATTAACCAATCGTACATTCGGACTCAAGGGGCTCGCGTAATTCGTAGATCAATCCTTTTATTGGTTTTTTGTTTGGTCCGTATACTGCACATGCGCGAAGGGTCTGCCACTACGCCGACTTTTGTTCAAGATGTTTGCCGATATCTGTAGAGTGGACTACGACTATGCCGTGTACTGGGTATGTTTCTAGGTTCCATGTTGCTATTAAAAATGTTCTTCTCTTATATTAAAATCAGTCAGGAACAGATCTAGGGGTCACAGGGGTCATGATTCTCAGAAAATGCGCGCTAAAATATTATTTTAAAAATGACCATAGACAACGTGGCTAGGCATCCCCGAATCGTGACACAATTTTTGTTCTTAACAGCTCGTCTACTAGTTACACATACGCCCTTTTTATGTTAATGAATTTTTGAAGCATTTGTAGTTGTTAAATGTCGGTAAAACAGATCACATACCGATCGTAAACGCGTTTACTTGTACCAACCAATCAACTACGCAATACATTTGTATTATGTATGTACTAACATTATCCGTAGGTAGGTATTCTAGTTACCGTACTGAGCGCGATAATTATGACAAAATCCCTTCATAATCATACACTAGACTGGACTTTGGAATAAACTTTGTGCAACCGCCACATCTATCTATCTATGTATACTTTTATAATATTGTAGATTAGTTGTGGCTGTACATTGCAGATATTTAAAAAAATACTTGGCTTATGAACACAAAATATTTTTTTTTTGCTTGTGTTAGGAGTGGGTTCACGTCAATAGTGTAATGGCCAGGTTCACACCCGGGACCTCTCGATCTTAAGGCCGACTTCTTAACCACTGAGCTACCGGAAGAGAACATTGACTATGATTTTTTTGTTCTTAATCCTGTTATCTTGTCTGGAAGAGGAAATAATGGAGATTATACAATATAACTCTATCTATATTTATTTTCGAGTTAAGACACTCTTCAACGGAGCACCGTGGGGTATGTCAAACATTGGAAATGTGCGCTCAGATGAATATGTCAACTGGGTCCGCGGGCCGAGTTCGAGTGGTCCCAGTTGACTAAGGAGCCCTATGTAATCTCGGTAACTTGATTTATTTTCGAGTTGTGATCGAGGAACGTATGGTTAAGGTTGGATTTTACCATTATAAATTTGCTTAATTGAACTGAGTTCTCATGTTACATGTTAACTATGCTAACGAAGTTAAAAGTGAATTAAATGTGTTTATGTTTATCGGTGAAATCCAGCCTAAGGAAGATTCGAAATAACTTGTTTGGCAAACTGAAATAAGTATTCTGACATGCTACACAGCGCATTCTAGACCCAAATTAAGCATAGTTTAACTTATATACTTTTTTTTTGTAAAAACATACATATTATACATAGAAACACCCAGACCAATGCAAATAGACATATTCATGCATACAAATATTTGCACTGAGCGGGAATCGAACCCGCGCCCCCTGTCGTAGCAGTCGAATGCACTACCACTACGCCACAGAGGCGTGGTATGTTTTATATTGAAGCGGGCACACATTCGTAATATGCTCTCACTTCCATTGTATAGAAATGACCTACTGTGTACTGTGACTAGAATATGACTAAACAGATTTGGGGTTATGAAGGTTTGCGGAACTTCCAGGCAATGACTGATTTTTGAAACTGACTTTGTATGAATGTTACACATCTGTTGTGTGATGCCTTTGACTAACCTAAAAGGAGATTTTTTATTATATCTACTTACGCTTACAATGGCAAACGGTTTATATAATCCGATTAGGATGGATTTAAGAATATAACGAATGTGGAAGCGCCAATAGCTTAGTGGTTATGGTATTACGAGCGAAATGTCCCGGGATCGAAGCCTGGCCGTTTCAATACCTTTGCTTTTAAATATGACTTCCTCTCGCTTGATGGTAAGCTAAAGGCGAAGGCGGAGAAATGAGGGTTACCATTGCAGATACAAATAATGGTACATACAACGTTGGCCCACAGTTTGATGGCCTTTTCACGCTCCAGTTAGAGAAACCGAGATTGGCAAAGTCAAAAAATATTTTTTCATGTTGGTCACAAAGTAACACTTATGAACGTCAAGATGCTTCTGCATTTACTGCCAGATTCGCAAGACAATAGGTAAAGCCCGTGAGAATAGAACCTGGCTATAAAAACTCTCTTGTACTGTAGGAAGAATTAAACACGTGTCTTGACAAAGAATTCCAAGTCTTTATAGTGCGGCAAAGAAAAGAGGTGCCATACTGCTAGGTTCTGGATGGAATTAGTTGCACCGTTTGAAGGCGAGACCTCCTTCTTTATAGGAAACAAGAGGGATTTTACCTTAGCTTACCATCAGGTGAGTTGAAGTCATATAGACGTGACTTATTTAAAATAAAAACATTAGTCTTAACACTATGTAGCGATGCGAGTGTGGACTTTGATGTTGTTGCACAAATAACTTAAGCGTTTAATTTCACGGTGACCTCTCCTACCGGATGTGCCAGATATTTACCGGACACGGGTGCTTCGGTAAGTATCTATGGTGCATCCACCGGGAAACAACGCCGCAGTGCCAGCACTGCGAGGATTCCGGCGAAGACACGGCGCTCCACACGTTGGTCGAGTGCCCTGCGTGGGCGAGTCAACGCCGGGATCTCGTTGAGGTCCTGGACGTGGACGTTCTCTCGCTGGAGATCATGGACGGAGACCGTGGTCTCCAACGGGAGCAAGTGGCACACCACCGCCTCTTTCTGCGAGCAGGTAATGCTCGCGAAAGAGACGGCGGAGAGGGAGCGGGAGAAAACCCTGCCTCCCGAGTTCCGCAGTTAGCGGCGTACGGAACTCGGGAGGCAGGGTTCTCTCCCGCTCCCTCTCCGGCGTCTACGCCTGGGACTACCGACCTCCATGATCGGGGCCTGAGGACGGCAGTTGGCCGACTCGCCGTCCTTACAGAAGCAGGCCGTGGCGGAGGCGTGTCGTGTGTGTCCTACACACACCTGCCAACTCACCGACGCGGGATAAAACCCGACCCCATCAGGCAAGGCCGCGGTGGCGGCCATAGTCCGCCGGTAACCCTGGGGTTATCGTTTCGAGGGCTTACCCGGGGTGCTCGGCAATGGACACTTGGGAAGGACACCGTGTGGTTTTAGTCGGTCCGATTCCGACACGCCCACCCCATCGTCGGCACCGATGGGGTGAAGTCTGTGGGGATTTCCAAACTCTAAAAAAACATAAAAAAAAGCGTTTAACTTTATTTTTCTCAGAAGATAATATATGATGAGCATCTCTGTGAGCATAAATTGATCGTAAGCAATTCATACCTGTTGTTAATGAATTCTTAATTAAACGATTGTTTGTAGAAAAATAATGCTAATTATTGTTATAATTAAAAGTAAACCAATATATCAAATCAAATCAAATCAAATAATTTATTTGCCAGAATATGGTACAATAGATGTTATAATAAATTTTTTTCCTACATATTCTGCCACATACGGCGTGCAAATTTATAATTTATGTCATATTATGTTGTAATTAGTTACCTACACCAAGAAATATTGTTATCTGTTATTGTATTGTCCAAAAAATCATTAATATTGTAATACATTTTGTTTAATAATATGTCAAATAATTGTTTCTTAAATAATGTCATACGTAGGTTGGTCATACTTTGTGGAAGGTTATTAAATATTCTTATACACAAGAAGCAGGCCGTGGCGGAGGCGTGTCGTGTGTGCCCTACACACGCCTGCCAACTCACCGAAGCGGGATAAAACCCGACCCCACCAGGCGAGGCCGCGGTGGCGGCCAAAGTCCGCCGGCAACCCTGGGGTTATCCTTTCGAGGGCTTACCCGGGGTGCCCGGCAACGGACACTAGGGGAGGACACCGTGCGGTTTTAGTCGAGACACGACATAACCACCCCCGCTGGCCGGCGGGGGGGTATCCGAAGGGATTTCCGCACGTTAAAAAAAAAAAAAAAAAGAAAAAAAAATACACATACAGTAAACATTTTTTCTAAATAGTTCCAGATTAATTGGAGGCAAGTGTAACCGGTTTTTATGTCTCGTCCGGCTATTCGCATAATCACCAAGCTTCTCAAATAGATGGGGATATTTTTTTACAAAGATACATATTTCAAAGATATACAAGCAGGGTAGTGGTAGTACTTTGAGATTTTTAAATAACGGCTTACAACTATCTAAGAAAGAGGCCCCGCATACTGCTCTAATGCATTTTTTTTTGTGTTTTAAAAGCTCTATCTATATCTGTTGAGTTACCCCATATGATAATGCCGTATCTAAGGACCGATGACACATAGGCATGGTAGGCAACCCTCGCCGTATCTAAATTAACTGTCTCTCTGACTCGCTTTAGTGCATAGACAAAACGGTCCAATTTTGTACAGATTCTTTCAATAGGTATGTGCTTTCCAGTTGCAGTGTTTGTCTATAGTTATACCTAGAAATACACATTCATTTACAGTAGGAAGTAGGCTGTTTTTGTAGTAGATATCAATGCTGTTTGTCTGTGTGTTAGATGCTTGAAACTGTATTATGTTGGTCTTTGTCATGTTTATTTTTAATTTATTTTGTTGGAACCAGTCAATAGCACTATCTAGCGCGTTAGTGATGTCTCTTCCCAGGGTAGCTTTATTTTTACTTTTTATTAATAGTGTTGTATCGTCCGCGAAAAGGATAGGAGTCATTTCTGATTGCATCAGGAAGGTAATTTATATAGATGAGGAAGAGTAAAGGGGCTATATTGCCGTCACATTATTTGACTATGTAGAGTGTAGAGGATGAATAGAAAATAGATCTATTATGTTTGAAAGGGCATAATTAGGTAGATTTCGATGAAATCGATCTACCTATTGGTTTCTTAACTACTGTCGAATTTAAAAAAAAATTAGTTATGACCCCCTGAGTCCGAAATGACCACTGGTCAAAAAGTTTATATATATATACACAAGAATTATACACAAGAAGCAGGCCGTGGCCTATAAGTGGTATATATATATATATATATATATATATATATGTATGTATGGTTCCACTTCCCAAAATTTACGGTACTCTCACGGTCGCATTTTGGCCCCGATCGCTTTCAAACTGCGGTCAAAAATTGCTTAGGTGTAAACTTAGTTTAAGTTCGTGAACGGGTGGAATCCGGCCTAAGGGGACGGTGGGCCTCACTTTTTGTGAAATCAGGTTTTCCCCAAAATTTCACGTTCCATGAAAGATATTCGAACCGTTCTAATTTTATCCCATAGTATACATGAATACCAACAACTTTTAATTTAAAAACCTATAAGATTAAGACTTTAACTAAAAGTGGAGGGGGGAAAAACCAAAATTTTTCGGGAAAAAAATCATAATTCTAACCGGTGAACATTCTTGGTGTCGGAAACATTTTTAATCGATAGGCCATTTTTAAGTCTAAAATAAATGTCTGAAAAGTTTTCGCTAAAAGTTATCGTTTTCGAGAAAAAAAAATTAAACTGTTTAAAGTCCGTAGTTTTCTATATAAAATAATATTAATTGCTTCACGAAATCTACCTGTGCGTTCCCCCTGCGGGAATTTTTTGGCATTTAATTGCACCTATTTAAAGTATAATATTGTACTAAAAAATTGTGTATTTAAGTGTCTGTCTTGTGGTTGTGTCGTGTACTGGCTTTATTGTGGTAATTTTTATTACTTACTAGCTAATGCCCACGGCTACGCCCGCGCGGAGGTCGGTTATTTTTTTTTGGTCATATCTCCGGTCCTACTCAACCAATTGCAATCGAATATACGGCAGATTTTATGTCTGACCAAGACCTTTCTAATAGAAAAATCGCATCAAAATCCGTTCACTAGTTTTTGCGCCCATCGCGAACAAACACTGAAGAATTCCAAAAAAAATATTTTTGTTTTCGGTATTGTTCATTTAATATAACCCATGTATTTTTTTTTAATATCTCCAAAGTACAGGCAGTACGATTTAACATAGTAATGGAAGTATTCTGTGTCAAATAAGAAAATTAAAATGGGGGTGTAAATGGGATCCCTTTTTTTTTTTTTTTTTTTTTATCGTGCGGAAATCCCTTCGGATACCCCCCCGCCGGCCAGCGGGGGTGGTTATGTCGGGCTTGCACCGACCAAAACCGCACGCCGTCTCGGGTCTTCAGACGCCGGGGTGTAAGGTTACCCATAGAGCATATCCCTCGCACCCCGGCTGACCCTGGGCCATCTCACCACTAACAGCATCGCTCATCCTGTCTCCTCTGAAAGCAGAGGAGTACGGAGAGCGATGTGTTCCCGCCACGTTGGGTATTGGCCGACGATCAATGCCAACCCTATGAAGGGGTGAAGGGGAAGCCATTGACCGCCGCCCAGGGTGTACCGGCCGCTCCGATTCCGTTCCCCCCGGACTGCAGCGGGATCGGAATCGGAGCGACACTCGAGGAGGTTACCCAACACACACCCCGGGTGTAAATGGGATCCCTACCAAGATCTTCGGGGCCCAATCCGTCTTTAACTGCAAATACCTGCTGATTGACGGATGATGCTCGAGGCTGATTGATTCGTTGGGCTTTACTTAGTTTAGATCTAAATAGCGCTGACTAGTTTGGCTCAGAGTCATCATCATGACCTTAGCGTTGTTCCAGGTTGCATCCGCGGCAATCACCTGGGTACACCAGAATCCGCTTACTGCTTTTTTTTTTATATTCGTTCCGTCAATTGCCTGCACTCCGCTGGATGGTGAGAAGCTAGGGTGAAGTCCAGAAAATATGGGCCACCATCCCAGATACTGACGATCCTAAAATGGTATAAGCCCCTACCTTGACGGCCTCAAAAGATGCTTTTTCACGCCCCGCTTAAAGAACCCGGGATTATAAGAAGAAGGAAACACGTGCGTGGGCAGAGCATTCCAGCTCTTTATCGTACGACAAAGAAAGGAAGCACCGAACCGCTGAGTTCAGGACTGTATGGTTTCCACCGTGTGCGGATGGCATCGCAGTCCAGCACTTGTTGTTCTGGATCGAGATGGAGAAAAAGGGATTAGTTGAAAGAGCTCCTCAGAACACTCGCCGTGGTAGAGGCGGTAAAATACAGCCAGAGAGGCTTTACTTCATTTTGGTTTGATTTAAAAGGCTTTTGTCTGACTTCCCTACCCCGAGAGGAACGCATGCGCCTGAGCCTCGTCCGTCAATCAGCTGGTGTACCGGCTTGCATTCGAGGTTGGCTTATAGGTCTGCGTGGGGCCTCATAGACCCAATGCATTGGTACTTAGTGAGTTGATTAAATGTTACCCATCCAATTCATCATACCCACACTTCCTCTACTTCCTTATTGCACACTTTGTTTCATAAGTTTATTATTATCAATAAAAAATATACAAGTAAATAAATAATCGGCAAAGTGCGAGCCGGACTCGCGCACGAAGGATTCCGTACCTTTATTTATACAATAGGAATTTATAGGAACCCTTACTTTATTTCTAAATATTCTGTGAATATTTCAAACATCTACCTGCTACCGTTATTATTATAGAGTAAAAAACGGCAAAAAATTACGCTTGTTGTATGGGAGTCCCCCCCTTAAATATTTATCCTATTTTAACTAAATTATTTATTTTCAAAGTGAATATATAACTAAATATGCTGTGAATATTTCAAGCGTTTACCTGTTGCCGTTATTAATATTGAGCAAAACATGGCAAAAAAATCACTCTTGGAGTCAAAGTTTGCCATTTAAAAAAAAGAAAGCGCCCTTTAAAAATTTCTTCGTCTTCTAGAAGCTCAGTCGTTCGTATCTGATCACTGTGCTTTATTTATTTTTATATTGGGCAAGTCTATATTTCTTTACCTCGCCTGATGGTAAGCTAAAGGTAAAGTCTAAGGAATGGGGGTGACCATTACAGATATAATAGTAATATAAATGTTACAGTGTAGGCCCTCAGTTCGATGGCCTCATCAGATGCTTTTTCACGCCCCGGTTAAAGGACCCGGGACTGTGAAAACAGTTCCAAATTCCAAGATGAAAAGTATTGACCCTATTTTTTTTTAACTCCAATGTCATGCCGACAGAATAAGGAGTGTAAATACAAGGTTAAACAATTATTTCCGTAACATTTATTGTTTATAATTAAAAGTACAAAGACCAAAAGAAACGTCAAATAGTTTAGTATGATAATGAATGTTAAATGAAACTAACTGCGCAACGCAGATTTACGTATCGTGGTTTATATTTTACCTAGGTAAAACCTAGAAAACGGTTGAGCTTAGGTAAAATATAAGGTTTAACCAGGTGGGACGCACCCTAGCTAGATGGACGGACGACCTGAAAAGGGTAGGTCACACAGGATATTATACCATTGCCGTTTCGATTTTCCCAAAAATAAGTTTTTTTTTTGTAATTACATTTGATATATACATAGAAACACCCCTGCGACTTTAAACTTTGCAGTCGAACATACTACCGCCACACCATGATGTTGGCTAGAAGTTAGCATTCGTTCTGCTTGCTTCTTCGGGGGTTTCCCTGCATAATATGTGTATGTAGTATATACAGTCAACGACAAAAGTTGATCAATATTAAAATATTTACAAACCTTTTTAATATTAGAATACATCTACCAATGATGCTGTATAAGTAATTTTGTAATCCCCAGGGGACAAAGTTAATATATTTAATGTTTGTTTATTATTTTATGAAAAGTTTAATAGCTAAGGCGATTAATAAATTTATTTGAAGCTACTTTTGTCGTTGACTGTACCTACCTACCTACCTGCTCATAATTATAACTACACATTATTACTTTTTTAATTTATTATGTGCTATACTCATCTAGGTGATAAGGCAGCTGTTTTTGATAAATAATAGTGATTAATTATTAATCTTGTCTGACCCGGCTATACTCCCGGAAAGGTTTGCCTTCCTCGATTACTAGTAATCAGCGCTTATCAGTCCATAGACCTTGAATGACGAGACGAACCATCAATCCATGTATTCGGTTGTACGACACGCCTACGTCCATGCGTGCGTAATGGAATATTTTTTGTAGCACGTCTACGTCACACATGTTAGAAAAAGTAGTTTTTTGTTTCCTGTATGCCATAAAATCGTTTGAGTGACGTCACGATGGCGTAATGCAATGTCAGTGTAAAAAAAAAACAAGCCGGCCATAGATTACTGAAGCGTCACGGAAGTTATAAAGTATACAAGTAGGCCCGGGCATATATGGGGCCCACGGAGTAGGGCAAGATAGTATCTTTCCTTACTCCGTGGGGCCCCATCAAGAACTTGGGACCAAGCAAACCACACGCTTGCAGGAAGGCGGTACACCTGCTGATTGACGGACGAGGCTCTGGCGCATGCTTTCCTTTCGGGGTTGGGAGGTCTCAAGGCAGTCGCTCTCATAAAAGCCGTATAAGCCTAAATAAAAAGAAGGTGAAGGAGTAGCGGAATCCGGGCTCCGGGGTAGAGTCTCAGATGCTTGGAGCCTCAAAGGTCTTGGTGGGCCCTAAAATATCCCTATAATACTCCTCTAAATACGATACTAGCTTTTACCTGCAGTCTCGCCCGCGTGAAATTCTGTTCGCGTTCCCGCTTCCCATGGGAAAACCTATTCCAGGGATAAAAATATGATGTCTATGTGTTATTATTACAAACTATAATCTATCACTATACCAAATTTCAGCCAGATCCATTTAGCCGTTTTTGCGTGCAAGAGTAACAAACATTATGTACCATACACTCACAAACTTTCGCGTTTACAATGTAAGTAGGATAGTAGGATACACCTACTTTATGACTGTATCAAGTTTAATTTAAAAAAAGTATGTACTTCATTTTAATCTTTATCAACAATTGGTCACTGCTTGTGGGTGTGTCTTTATTACATAACTCAATAAACTAAATGACTTTTTAAAAGGTACCGCAATTCGCTTTTATCTCATTTTTTTATTATTTATACCCTCCTTTGGCGGACAAGCACCCGCCCACCTGATGGGAAGCGGTTACCGCGGGCTATGGACGTGTGCAACATCAGGGGCGTCACACTCGCGCTGCCGACCCTGTAAAAAACTTCTAATGCCCTTCTTGAAGAACCCCATATTGTAGTCGCTTGGGAAAACCACAGCAGGGAGATCATTCCACAGCCTGAGGGTGACAGAGGGTGCGCGGAATAAAGGCCAAAGCGAGAAAATGTATCGAGTCCGATATAATCTCTCCCACTGGATTTTTTTTCGGCAAAATTAAAAATTGAGTTTTGGTTATTCGTCTCAAAGTGCAAACGGCGACGTGCCAAATTAAAAGTACAGTCAACGACAAAAGTAGCTTAACATATTCTAATTTATTGAGCACCTTAGCTCATAAACCTTTCATAAAAAATTAAACAAAACATGAATCGTATTAGCTTTGTCTTCTGGGGAATATAAACCTAACTATTTATGTCAATTATTGGTTTTCCAATGGAAAAAAGTTTTGTAAATAATTTAGTGCTTATCAACTTTTGTCGTTGACTGTACCTACCTACCCAATTTTTGATTGTTCTTGTACCTACCTATGAAAACTGTACGAAGCTGATATTAATTTTCTGATACACTGATATGCGAGTTAAATTGCATCTTATTGCATGTAATGGTTTTGGGTTCATTAAAGCTCAACGAACTTCTAAACGCAGGAACGAACAGTCTCTAGGCAACGAACTGATGCAAAGGATAATATAACTCTGAGCACTAGGACATAGCTTGCTTTTTTGTCTGCCATGTAAGTAGATAGCTTTGCAGATATTTACGTTAATGGAGGACTAGATTCCAGTCTTTATCTAAATTGGTCATACATAATATCATTTCAATGGGCCGTAATCCTATGGATTAAATGACGCAATTGACATATTACTGCAGCATTGTCTATGGAGAGGTTTATGCTAACATGGCTGGCTGCCTCATTAAAAAAACTATATAGTCATTTAAATCTCACCCAGCGCAATGGAATGAGGAAAGCCATCGATACTGATATCAAAAGTTATGACGTGATACTGACAACAAATAGAATACATTTTATATCAGTTTTTTATAATAAGACTATAAATAAAAAACAAGCTTCGAATACCAAATAGATATTCTCGTTTATTGCTTTGTCTGTATTTGTCAAGGCCAAAAACCATTCTAGAAGTGACAGGTCACTGAGAGAATGCTGGGATCCGACTTCTTTGTCCATCTAGGAGACTAGGAAGCTTGTTCATTATTTGATATTTTATAGTAGATTTTAATACGAGGAAGATTTTTTCTCGGTAACTTTGTTAAAAATAAGATTAGGTATATCGAGAGTGGGGTGTGTGTTGGGTAACCTCCTCGAGTGTCGCTCCGATTCCGATCCCGCTACAGTCCGGGGGGAACGGAATCGGAGCGGCCGGTACACCCTGGGCGGCGGTCAATTGCTTCCCCTTCACCCCTTCATAGGGTTGGCATTGATCGTCGGCCAATACCCAACGTGACGGGAACACATCGCTCTCCGTACTCCTCTGCTTTCAGAGGAGACAGGATGAGCGATGCTGTTAGTGGTGAGATGGCCCAGGGTCAGTCGAGGTGCGAGGGATATGCTCTATGGGTAACCTTACACCCCGGCGTCTGAAGACCCGAGACGGCGTGCGGTTTTAGTCGGTGCAAGCCCGACATAACCGCCCCCGCTGGCCGGCGGGGGGGTATCCGAAGATATTTCCGCACGATAAAAAAAAAAAAAAAGGTATATCGAGAGTATCTACCTATGTTCACAACAAATATGTCGATATTATTAATAGAAATTCCCGTTAACACTTCCAGCTGAGCTAGATTGGTTGTGTCAGGAGTGGGAGGCCCTTCACCCGCTGGTCTAGCCACCCGCGAGGGGGATGACGTCCATGTGCCTGGACGTTGCCAAATCGAGAGTTTTAAAGGTGTGGTGCCCGCGTTAGTAGGAACGCGCTAGGAGGGAACGCCATAGAAGTATTCTTGCATGGTTTCAGGACCTCTCGATGAGTCCGGCGCCATATCATAGTCTACCACCACCACCTCTTTTTACGATAAGAAACTGTGGAGTCTAAAGAACCCGAATGCTTTTGAACAAAATGCTTGTATTCCATATTGTTAGAAAAAAAAAATTATCACCTTTCGAAATTCGTAAACGCTAATCTACAGATTTAGATCGGAAAAAGATAACATCTAGGACGGGCCTTGAACCCGCGACTAGTGTCTTACAGGGGGGAATGCTCTGACTACTGAGCCACCTAGACACGTCCCAGATATTCGAAATTCTCCGATATATTATATATATTCTCTCATCATTATCTTAGCAAGGATCCCGCTTGAATCAGAGGCTTTATATCGGATCCAGGGATTCGCTGTTCTTTTATATTTGGCTTATTTACTACCACAGATTACATAATATGTACTACCGAGAAATTGTCCATGGACCATATCTAATTAATGACCAATGGCTGCATGATGCAACAAGTCACACCTCTTGCAACTTCAAGATAGCAAGGAAACACAAAGAAATAATGAATAAAAGTAGACACTTTTATTTCTCTTTATTTGCTCTTTTGTGATAGAAATGGAGCCATATTTACATCTTTGGGGTAGTATACACCTGCTGATTGACGGACGAGCCACTTTTATTGGTATAGAAAGCCAGTACAGTTATCTTTTCGGGGTGGGAGTTGCTCCTATAAAACCTAAGTTCAAGCCAGACCAAAAGGATGAGAAGCAGAAAGCGGACCCTGAACTCCGAAGGTCTCGGATGCAACTGGAACAACGCAAATATGATAAGGATGATGATGAGTTATATCAACGGTGAATGTGAATCCGAAACCAAAGTTGAGAAGATCACAAGCATCATGATACGTAAACCTGAAGTTTCTGATAATAAATTGGTACCATGAAATGCAATACTCCCGCAATCGGGTCCGAAAAAAGCAAGTGACACTTCGCTCGGCCCTAGCACTTTTTTTTTACGTTTGGAAATCCCCACGGGCTTCACCCCATCAGTGCCGACGATTGGGTGGGCATGTACGCCCGGGACTACCGACCTTCGGCCATAGCACTACCGAAAGAATTCCCAAGAACTTCATGATTTGTAAATGCTCGTTTGTGTCTCGTGCGGGCCCGAAGTTTTGGATGTATCTATATCGTGGTAGCCTCCTGGTGTTAAGTACAAAGTAATCGTTGATTATATTATATATGGCATCTTAATTTAAAAACTCGCATTACATTGTATTATCTAGATAAAATCTCACTTCCTTGAATGAATCATTATTGTTTTTGAAACTGCATGCAATTTATGATTTTGGGAAAATAAGGAGTTCTATGAACATTTAGGTAATCTAGTATGGAGGCTTGGGATAGACACCGTGTGGTTTCAGTCGGTTCGATTTCGACATACCCACCTCACCGCTTTGCACCGGTGGGGGTTTCCATACGAACAAAAGATCTACTAGATCGGCCACACAGAATTAGGGCCCCCTTTAACGTTTGTTCAGCGTAGGCGTTCGATGAACGTATGCACGGCGCAGACGACGCGACAATGGATGTGTTCGTGACGATATTTCGGCGTTTCTGCTTGAGTACATGAATGCGTTTGCACTCTTGTTAGCGCAGGGTTAATTATTAACTGCAGCAGTCAACGTTACACACGCATCGCGTTGAATGCGTTGCGCATACATTCACCGAACGCCTACGCTGGAAAAACGCTTAGTGTGTAGTGGTCCTTCTCTTCTTGGGGGCAAGACGGAGACACCGTGGTTACCAAACCTGAGGGGGCATCTCGAAACCGACGATAGCCCTGGGTCAGCCGGTGTGCGAGGCAAATGACTTATGGGCCACCTTACACCCCGGCTTCTGAAGACCCGAGACGGCGAGTCGGTTCGAATCTGACAATCACGTCCGCTGGCCGGCGAGGGAGGGTATCCGGAGGGAATTCCGCACAAAAAGGGCTTTGCGATACTATCTTTCACAGCTCTTGTCGTTCCGATAAAACTATACCTATAGGTAAGTGTAGTTCTAAAAATCTTGAACAAAGTCGCATATGTGCACTAACTGGCCAATCAAAAAACCAATAAAAAGACTAATCAACCAATGACGCGAGGTGTGAACGATTTTGACTTTAAAAAAAATCTATGATTGGTTGCCGCCCGTCGCGCCCCGTATTTACCACCAAAGGGACCCCAAAATTAGAACTCTCCCGGCCCACCGAGCCCGCAACATGCTGCGCGTCGTGGGCGACTCAAACGCCGGAGGTCGCTTAACGACCTCCATGAGCGCAGGCCTAGGGGTGACAGGTGAGGCCGCCTGTCACCCCAGCAGAAGCAGGCCGGGACGGCGTGGCGACCAGCGCCCCTCCTCCAAACCGGGACAAGACGGGGACACCGTGGTTCCCAAACCCGAGGGTTGACGTCTCGAAACCGAAGATGGCCCATGGTCAGTCGGGATGCGAGGAATATGCTTTATGGGCAACCTTACACCCCGGCGTCTGAAGACCCGAGACGGCGTGAGGTTTTAGTCGGTTCAAGCCCGACATAGCCGCCCCCGCTGGCCGGTATACGGAGGGATTTCCGCAGGAAAAAAGGGACCCAATAATTCGAAGTGCCCAATAATTGTCAAGATTTATGATACCAATAATAGTAGAGCAATATAGTGTCCTTAGGTATTCCACTATTTCAACTATGCAATGTACTAGTTTTTAATAATTAATAAAAGTTTATTCGAACATTATTTCTTTCTTTATTATTTTACTAGCGGACGCCAGCGTCTTCGCCCGCGTGATATTATGCATTTAATTTACATATACACCTACCCCTTGAACCACTCGATCTATAAAAAAAAACCGCATCACAATCCGTTGCGTAGTTTTAAAGAGCTAGGCATACATAGGGACAGACAGACTGGAAAAGCGACTTTGTTTTAAACTATGTAGTGACATGTAGGTAAATTATTATTTTTTTGTCTTGGACATCTTTGCTATTTTATTTGATAAGTATAAAATACTTCCATATAACCTACGTTACTCAGCAGGTAATTAATTAATAGGAACAAAGAAACATTTTGTAGGCTTATTTTATGGCAATATCCTTGAAAGTATATTGGTGCACTAATTAGATGAATATTTTTTATATGGTGAACTAGCTGTACTGGTTCTATAATCACTTATTATTATTACTATTTTTTTTTTAAAAGAATATTTGTAACCGAAATTACTAATATTCCCCCTAACCCCTCCAGCTAAGCTAAATGCTTGTGTTAGGAGTGGGTTCACGTCAGTAGTTTAATGGCCAGGATTCGAATCCGGGAGCTCTCGATCGTAGGGTCGACTCCTTAACCACTAAGCTACTGTTTTTGTACTATTTAATAGTAAAAGGGTGTGTGCAGATAGTCAATATATATCGCGATTCTGTCAATATATATATTTATAATATTGATGTGCAAACGCGATATTATAGATGCGCAAACGAACGCGATTTTTCCCTACACCGGATCACGATATTGGATCGCAATATATTGACTGTCTATACGCGCCCAGAGTATATTAAAATTAAAATAAATAATAGTTTAAAAAACTAAAAAACACGCTTTTTATAGAAACCCGAACTAAAAAAATAGAAAATAAGTTATAATAAATTTAAATTAAGAATAGTATTAAAAACTTCAATAAATATAAATTAATAATAGTGTAAATAAAAAAAATGTATTTTATTCTTAAAAAGCGTGGGGTGCATGGGTCAATAGATATAAATATTTTATTGACCGACATGAGTAGAGTGATTATCAATTTGATAATATCTTAAAAAGCACCCCACGCTTTTTTTAAAATAAAATACTTTTTTTTATTTATATTAAATTAATAATAGTGTAAATAATAAAAAAGTTACACGTACATGTAACACTATTCCTAATTTAAATTTATTATAACTTATTTTCTATTTTTTTAGTTCGGTTTTCTATAAAAAGCGTGTTTTTTAGTTTTTTTAAACTATTATTTATTTTCTACTTTTTAGTTTGATTTATTCATAAATAATTAACACGCTGCTGTTGCCTCCTATTTCAGAGTTTATAATGTGACATTTTTCGCTACTACGTGATACAAAGTTGACGGGATAGATGGCGCTGTTATCAAATATTTACAGAGCTGTCAGTAAATATTTCGCGAATGCATTCGTTTAAAATATTTTGCAAATTGAAAAATGGAATAATTTTATCAAATTAGTGTATTGTCATCGGTCCTCGATAAATCTACAAAGTTTGAACGAAATCTGGCCGTTTAAAGTGGGTCAAAATCGCGCCTAAAGGAGTCGGTTGCAAACAAACATACAAACATAGAAACAAACACAGGTGAAGCTAATAAAAAGCGTATAAAAAGTCACAGCACGGGATGGAAAATATTTTCAATTTCGACTATTTGGATTAAAATAATAGGTACCTACTATTTTTAACGATTTTTTTGCACGTATTACGTATGTTTTCGTACGTACGGAGTAACAGATTGAAACTTCCTGCAATATCATATTGGAACTGGAACCAAACACGTTTTATTTCTCACCACCTTTTATATAAAACAATCTTTTACCTCAATCCGCCCTGGTAATCTAATTAGTTACAATTAAAATTAGGTAAATAATTATTCGCTTATTAAATCATTAACATTTTATTTGACCCTCCACTTATCGAACTAGATCCCGGATGGAAAATTTGTAAACTATAGATATTTTAATTTAATAAACACAATAACATTGATAATGAGTTACTATCAGTCTTAGGTATAAACTAACTGTGTCCGCGACTTTGTTCGCGTGGAGTTAGATCTGGTTCTATTTTATAACCCTATTTACTTTTGCATAATAAAAGTTGCCTTAGTACGCCTTATAACATCAGCTATCTATTATCAAAATTCCGTCATTATTGACCGACCCAGCCATTTCGGAATATTACCCGGTACAAACAGAAAGAAAGGCCATACAGTCAAAATTTAAAATAAAATTATTATTGTTAAAAGTATCATACCGATATGCATTTATTAAAATGGTGTTATTTTAATATTACAGACACTTCCATATTTCTTATTTGTATAGATTTATCTTGACTTTTACGGGAGCGAGTGTCGTCCGACCTCCCAACCCCAAGAGAAAAGATTACGCCAGAGCATCGTCCACCAATCAGCAAGTGTAACGGCTGGTGGGGCCTCATACAGCATGCCACAAGCTTTTAAACATATGTATGATAAAAATAATCTGTTTAGGTAGATAGGTATATCATTATCTGAAAAAGCCCACATAAATAGGTGTACTTCTGACCCCTCATGTTGCCCCGTTTCTCGTCGTCGGTGGGGAACTTAAAATTGAAAGATTAAAGTCCATGTTAACGTCCAATAAATTGATGTCAAAGTGTTAAATATGACGAAAACTTGTTCAGCAACTACGGTTCACATCGAAGCTGTTACTAATTGCGATAAATTTAATTATAAACATATAATGTTATTGTGTAGATAGACAGAATCTTTTCTTAGACAGGGGTGTGGGGCCACGCCTCTGATTGAAAGGTCACCTATTCACCTCTAAATATCTCACATTTGTTATTTATGACGACATTTTTAAACAAGTTGGATGTATGGGCCTGCATGACCTTCAAGCCGGTACAGCTGCTGATTGATGAGGCTCTGACGCGGGCTTTCCTCTCGGGGTTGGGGTTCTGGCGGCAGTCGCCCGTAAATTATGAGCTTAATCAATAATGCTAGAGTAGGAGAGCGGACCCAACGCCCCCATTTTTAACGAATGTTAACGGTGTTTGGCGACCTCAAGGACGAAGACAACAGGATGATGGTGAAGTATAAAAAGAAGGCCCGGAACCCGCTCACCACCCACTACGTTTTAAGCGTATCACCAGCAATTTGGAAAAGGGCGATTGAAGCGAGAAAACTTCACGTAGACCTCCAAAGAGTCTCTGTGGAGGACCAATCGCCCTTAATCCAATGCACCCGCTGCCTGGGTTACGGTCATACGCGGAAGTTCTGCTCGGAACCCAGTGACCTATGCAGCGGATGCGGGGATAAGCACCTCCAGAAGGAGTGCCCCAAGACAAACGCACAAGAGCACTTGAACTGCATTAACTGCGCACGTGCTAAACTGCCGCTCGTACAGCATAATGCGTTCTCTAGCGACTGCCCCATTAGGAGGAAGTGGGACGCGATGGCTCGAGCTGCTGTAGCCTATTGCTAGAGTGATCCAGCCATCGCGCCGCACTCCATAGGAGTACAAGTTAACAAATTAATTAGAAAATTCAATTACAAACAAATTTTATAAATTCACTTTAGGCCTCATAATATAAATTGATATGCTATAATGGTATTTAAAAAAAATATGCATTGTAACATTCAAACAGAAAAATAATAAAACAGAAATAAACAAATCATTCAATTTAAAACCACGTAAAACTAAACTTGTACTTCCTAACTCAAAGAATTTTTGGCAATAAATAAAGAAACATAAATACACTAAGACACAAAAATACTATACAATACACAAAGTATCACTACACGGTACAAGCATTAAAAACACAATTCTCGATACTAAAATAATATAATATAATAATAATATATATAAATAGTTACATGCCACACATCTACAGCTACACTACATTACTAAGACACACGTACATTTTAACACACCGGGCATTTTGTAGTTTAATAAACAATAAACCGCTCAATAAACCGTTAGAATAATAAGCACACATGGAACACAAACTTACACAACTCGACACAAATCGAAGCAATAACCCCCTTTCGACTTCAACAAATATATTTAGAATCCTACAAAATTGTCCCAATAGAATAGCCCAAATGGCTCAAAAAATTAAACACTATTACATGATTATTATTATTAAAGTTCAGTCCAGTCAATACATTCAGACACTTAAAATTCTCAACTTCGTATTTCACTCTGAAAAAATTAAAGCTCTACATATAGTTTTAAAACCTTCAGACATTATTCTTCATTTTCACTTAAATTAATAGTAATAAAAAACTTAATCCGTAAAAAAGGACCGCGCGAATCTAACGCGCGGGTACACAAGGGGGGTCTCGCTACAATATATTATATATAATATATTCTAGCGGACCCACAAAAAAAAAAAAAAAACGCCCCCACTAGGAGACTTTACCTGGGGATCGTGCGAAGCATGGCCCTGTACGGGGCGCGCCCGTATGGGCGGAACGTCTGGCGGCCCGCAACGTGGCTGTTCTAAACAGTTCGTTGAAAGCGATGGCCGTCAGAGTCATAAGGGGATATCGCACGATCTCCGTCGAGGTGGCATGTCTCCTAGCCGGGACCCCTCCATGGGACCTGGAAGCGAAGGCCCTTGCATCGTTGAACCAATGGCGCAAGGAGGCGCTGGAGCGAGGCCATAGGCCGGAGCCCCTAAAAATCAGGGCTCAGCGGTCCCAGCTCTACCAGGAACTCATGGGACATGGAGGGTGCAACTTGAGCAACCATGGTGGGGGGAATCGACCATCGCGGCGGTGTGGTCGGTCAGGGAGGATTGGTTGGAGAGGCACCACGGTGACCTCTCCTACCGGATGTCCTAGATAATTACCGGACATGGGTGCTTCGGTAAGTACCTGTGGCCCATCCACCGGGAGACAAAGCCGCAGACTCATCTACGCCCGGGACTACCGACCTCCATGAGCGGGGGCTGAGGACGGCAATTGGCCGACTCGCTGTCCTAACAGAAGCAGGCCAAGATGGAGGCGTGTCGTGTGTGTCCTACACACGCCTGGCAACTCACCATCGCGGAATAAAACCCGACCCCATCAGGCGAGGCCGCGGTGGCGGCCAAAGTTCGCCGGTAACCCTGGGGTTATCCTTTCGAGGGCTTACCCGGGGTGCCCGGCAATGGACACTTGGGGAGGACACCGTGTGGTTTTAGTCGGTCTGATTCCGACACACTCATCCCATCGTTGGTACCGATGGGGTGAATGCCGTGGGGGTTTCCACACGTTAAAAAGTGTAGGAGAGCGGATCCCGGGTTCCGGCTAGGTTTGGAAGCAATCGGGACTGGCGCTCGGATAGCGATGATTTTTTGCACAAGGGTGTGGGGACAAGCCGCCTATTAAAATGCCACCTTTTCACCTGTGAATATGTCTCAATTGTTTTCATCTATGACTAGTGTTTTTTTTTCATTTACGTTTTTATATAGCGCTAAGATGCATAGTCATTATTTATGCTTACATTATTTGCGCTGAGTGGTATTCGAACAAGCACAATATGATATCATACACAGCTATTATATATATAATAGACTATATGTACATTATTATCACAAGTAGGTAAGGTATCCAGTATATCCACTAAACATTGCCGATTTGATGTCCGATTTGATGTCCGATTTGACAGTCCTCACAATCATTTCGTTAAATCGTTGACATTGCCATCTAGTAAACTTTAACGTAAAATAAATTTGTAGAGACACAAGGCTTAGGAAAACACAGTTTTTGGTATATTTATTTACAGATACAGACCATCACACAAAGTATTTATTTCATAATATGAACTTTAATGAAGATTATTTTATAAATCTACGTTTAAACCATGTCAATTATTTTTAAATCGTTATCAACATTTGCTTATTATTTTCTTGTATAAAATGTAGATGGCGTTAATAGTCATTTATGTTACTTTACTATTACGCACCGGGCGCATGAAATATTTATTTCGTGCCCTCGACCCACGGGAACCTATTCCCGGGATAAAAAGTATGTGCCATTCCAGAAAATAATTTATCACTGTGACCGTAAGCCGGTTCTAAAAGAGAAGAGGTTCATCAATGAAAATATTATGATAAAGAAATATAACAAATCCGACAATACAAGACAAATAAAATCTGATTACCACCTCAGCCTCGTTAGCAATGGTTAAACATTTATTTAACTGTTAAAAAATAACGTAAATCTTAATCTTTACCTAAATAATACACGATTGAACTTGTTTGGGCATTACTAATAGTTGGGAAAATGTGAGCGGCGATAGTCCAGTGGCATACGTAACGGACTGCTGAGACGAGGTCTCGAGTTCGATCCCAAGTCGCCCTGGACACACACCTCTGACTTTTCGTAGTTATGTGTGCATTAATAAATGTTAATTATCGCACGCTTAATAATGTGCCCGGTAGATGGCAATAGGCTCACCCCCTATTACATTGGGACCTTAACATAACTGGCGAATCGTGGGTGTGTAATACACCTCTACCTACCCCTTCGAGGATACAGGCGTGAAGTTATGTTATGTTATGTATGTTATCTTAAAATGTCTCTTTAGAAATAGAAGTGCTCTGATTAATGTCTAATTTTTAGTCCTGTAGCGTCGTCAATATGATGTTTGTATGGTAATCGGGCGTGTCCTTTACTCGATTGTCAATTTTCTTTCTATTTGTATGAGTATACAAATCATGTAAAATCCTCCTAGGTATTTCTGACATGGGGTTTTAAGCTTTAAGAGACCACAACATAGAGATATCGCCGGAATGTGATAAAGGTAAATTTGTTCTGCGACAAGGGAGTAAGATCGAAGAATGACGTTGCATGTGGAACGGAACGCATACAAAGACGCAAGAACCACAGTACAAGAAATTCGGCAATAGGACAATTTTATTAGTAACTAGCTGTACCTGCGACTTCGCCCGCGTGGTCTTAGATTTGTTTTTTTGTTGCGCGGTGCCCTAAGTGTTTTCATAAAATTAATGTAGCCTATGTAACGCCTTGTAATATTAACTATCTACCAGTGAAAGTCCCGTCAAAATCGTCCGAGCAGTTCCAGAGATTACATAATTGAAACAGACAGAAAGACAGACAGACAAAATTTTGGAATATTGCCTTTTTGTTATAGTTACCGTATATTGATATGTATTAATTAAAAGCCTGTTAGTTTTATAATAAACAGACACTTAAATTTTATGTATTTGTATATACTTATAGTATATTATCTTTTTTTGTATATAGATAATATTTGTTTATTCAAACAAACAACATGGTGTACTGTGAATCATACTTTACTCCTGTCTGTGTTATTTGACATTTTCATATTCCATATTCTCACCAGACTGGTTCTCCTTGCTTCGACCGATTAATGTTCGAAGTCGGTTTAAGGACTTCCACTTGGTCCAAGGAAGGTAATGACCAGAGGGAAGACTCTCTGACAGCGTCACGAAAGAGGTCGGTGACTGGTTTTAATATTTTTTCATGGAAATTTATATATTACTGGATATTTGTTGATTGTCAAGCCACAGAATAACAAATATTTTTTTTTTTGTACTTACAAAGCATCATATAATATTATCGAGCATCCTCAGATCGACTGTAATAGAACCTTATTTGGATGAGAATAATTTACAGATGACAGCGACATTCATGTTCAAATGTAAAATGGTAATTAAGTTTTGAAATGATTGCTTGTAATGCATGTAATAATAAATTTACTACGTGTGACAGCTGGTTGTGATATTTTGAATTTATTTGCATGCATATAGGAGCGTCGGCTGTGATGATTCAGTGGTGGTAGGTTAGACTACCATAGCCAGCTGAAAGTTTACAATTATTTTCATAATATCATTGGAGAATCATGAAAACAAATGTCTGTGAACTTCCAAAAATTTGCAATTTATGGACGTAAAGTCCTCCCATGCCGATGGTTGTTGGTTATTTTATTACAAACTAGCTGTTCTCTACGTCCCGCCCGCGTGAAATTCTGATCTCGTTACTGTAACCCATGGGAACCTATTTCAGGGGTAAAAAGTAGCCTATGTTTTATTCCAGACTAATCTATCACTGAACTAAATTTCAGGCAGATCCGTTCCGTATTATTAGAAGGATTTTAGAAGCCTTTTACAAGTTAAACTTCTGTCTATAAATATGTATGTTGTACCAATGGCTGTGCGTCACGCACGTATACATTTGATTGATCGCAATGTTGTGAAAATAGACTCGTAAATAGCTAGACGTGTTGCCGACACACCAGCGAAACCTGTTTAGGATTAGAGCGTTACAGATACATCGAAGTTACATAGGCACTGTCCCTACTATAGGTACCTACCCCATGTAGATGTGATTGAACTCATCGATTTCTTTACTTCGTTTTAAGTCTAGTTCGCACTGCGTTAGTAATTTAGTAGAGCAGCGTGTAATTCAGTGGCTAAACTACTCGCTACTACACAGAAAACGTTCACATTACGGTTTAGTACAGTACACAAGTGAGTGGTATTGTGCAAGATGAAGGGGCTGCAATGCAATAGACTGAATAAACTGATTAAACTAATCGTAATGGCTATTTTAGAAGAAGTGGACAAGGAAATTTGTCTGATTAAGAAAAAAAAGTTCCATAACTTCTTCCTTTCCATGGTACGAAAATGGATCGATAGAATAGATAAACTAGGAACTACTAATTATCTATTTAATTTCCTTTTCACCAAATCCGGGTATATTCATTGCATTTTCTAATTCCAAGTATGCGGATTGTTTCATTTGTTTAATTTAATAATACGGGGACTTAATATTCCACAAGCATTCATGTTAAATATTTGAAAACAAATTTTAAAGTTGTTTCTTCGCTCCAGCGAAATGACATGGTGGTCAGATGGTCCGGAGGATTTTTTTCGGGCAGGCGGCCACTAATGAACTCGACTAATCAACAGGTTCGGACTTATTTAGCCGGTGAACCAGTGAGCATGGATGCGCGGTGGGAGGCGCTACTCACCCTAAAAAAATAGAGTAAAATGGATCGACTCGACTAAATCATTTACTAAATTACTCGACAAATATTTTGTAGTTCGCACATATTTAGCTACTAAATTAATCGCTACTCTTCTAAATTACTAGCCTAATCCGAACTAGGCTTTAGTTTAAGTGGATAGTTGCCTGTAAAGCTGCAAATGTTATCAATGTATTTTGGAAAATTGTCACGTAATTGTACAAAACGAGTGATAAAAATGTGTATGGAAAGTTATTATCTATGCTTATTGCCAGTTTATTTTACCGTCACATCTACATAACGGTAAACGGTAACACACCGCTGAATTGAGACACAATTTTTGTTCGATACCCTCAAGCCAGCACTACACTTCTTGACGGACATTTCGTCGCGGATCCGTTGAAGACCGGCGATGGCATTTCCGTCGAGTGCAGCGCTGGCCTATCAATTCTAGAGAAAACCGGAGAGAATGCTCGCCCTACAAAACCGAAGCAAGCCAATCTTAGCCGAACTCTATACATTCTTCTTTCGCGCTGCGTTCCGATCAAGGGTAGAAGGTAAGTTTATAGTACTGTATACTATTTACACTGTACAGTAAGTTGTTTGCATTTGCCTGAAACGTCATCGTTGTCAGCATTTTTAACGTTGTTCCCGTTTGCATTTGAGGCTTTCACTTCAAAGCCGCTTACCCCTTACGCCACTCTCCCCTTGATTTGGTTTATACGACTTTTATGGGAGCAACTGCCGTCTGACTTCGGTAACTTCCCGCCGGCCAGTGGGGTGGTTATGTCGGACTTGAACCGACTAGATAAGCACTCCGTCTTGGGTCTTTAAACGCCGAGGTGTAAAGTGCCCCACAAGGCATTTCCCTCGCACACCGGCTGTGACTTCCCAACCCTGAGAGGAAGGCCTGCGCCAGAAAGTCGTCCGTCAATCAGAAGGTGCATTAGCTGAAGGTTGGCTATATAGGTTCTGAAGGTATGGGTGTGGCACCCTTGAAAGTTTTAAACTAGTATCTACCGTAAAGATTTCGTACAATCTCTATTAAATTTTGCATGTACCACATGCCTAGTTTTAGCTTATCTATATATGTAAAACAAAGTCGTATTAGTCATCACTAATACGACTTTGTTTTACATATATAGATAACCCGTTCTTGAGTTTACCCCAGTCATCACTGGGGTAAACTCAAGAACGGGTCGACCGATTTTCATGATCTTTGATTTTTAGATTTGCCTCCTCCTATACTATAACTTTTTTTTTGCGGAAATCGCCACAATTACCCCCCCTGCCGCCCAACGGGGGTGGTTATGTTCGAACCGACTAAAACCTCAAGCCGTATCGGTCTGGAGACATTCACGAAATAAATCCAACTGATAAGGTAACCAACATAATTTGATTCTATGCCGAAACGAAGTTTGCCGCGTCAGCTAGTAGGTTATAAAATATCTACTCACTTTTTAGTTATCCTTGAGAAGACGAACACCATTGTTGTTTCTCGTTGACAGGCCCAATTTTTGTATTTTCTGTAACAATCAAACATCGTTGTGTGAACATTTGGTTGCTTTGCTTAGCATCACTATGAAGACGTTAATTTTTATACCTGTTTATTATATATAGTATAGCTTTTACCCGCGACTTCGTCCGCGACCAAATTGTGAATCTAAACCATCCTCGAATCCCCTTGAACTCACACAAAAAATTTCATCGAAATCAGTCCAGCCGTCTGGGAGGAGTTCAGTGACATACACACGCAAACAAGAAATATATATATAAAGATTATTATATATAGTATAGCTTTTACCCGCTACTTCGTCCGCGACAAATTGTGAATCTAAACCATCCTCGAATCCGCTTGAACTCACACAAAAAATTTCATCAAAATCGGTCCAGCCGTCTAGGAGGAGTTCAGTGACATACACACGCACGCAAGAAATATATATACATATATAAAGAAGTAGTAAAAATACAGTAGTTTTTGTTTTCAATCAAATCTAATTGCATTATGGCTCAATTACACTGGCTGTTAGCCCGAATTCGATTGCCTAACGAATTCGGACAAACGACTTAGTGTAAATGAACGTAGTCGAGTACTGCCTTATAAGGTTGAATATGGAATTCGAACAAACAACACGTGTAAATGAATGGTTTTGTTTTGACACGTCAATTTGACTTCACCTCGCCTGATGGTAAACTGAAGGTAAAGTCACGGGAAAGAGGGTCACCATTACATACACGTATCATGTTAACAATGGTGGCACTCAGCTTGACGGCCTCATCAGAAGAGTATTGTCGTAGCAGCACCGCGTGACACCACCGGTCCCACTAGTGCTGCGACCACAATCCCCCTGCCCGGCTATGCACTTGCTGACCCCTGAACGCAATGAAACCGAAATTTGATTACTATGGAGGGTTTATCGCAATCGTGCACGGTGGTACCCTTTTTTTTGTTTTTTTTTTTACACACGGCCAGCGGGGGCGGTTATGTCGGGCTTGAACCGACTAAAATGCCACCCCCTGCACGGTGGTACCCACCCGGCCGAATTTTGTGACAAATTTGTGTCATCAAATTTCTACCACCAGTACTGTACCAGTCTTGGCGCGTTTCAACCCGACCGCTCGCACAGGGTCGTTTGCCCGTGTTCCAGTAACCAAACCAATGTAACTAGTGCTTCGGGTGCCTGAATTCGAGTAACGTCTGTCGTGCATCGGAATTCGGGCTAACGACCAAGTGTAATTGCACCATTAAACAAATGAAATTAATAATTGGAATATGCTCTATGGGCAACCTTACACCCCGGCGTCTGTAGACCCGAGACGGCGTGCGGTTTTAGTCGGTTCAAGCCCGACATAACCGCCCCCGCTGGCACGCGGGGGGGTATCCGAAGGGATTTCCGCACGAAAGAAAAAAAAAAAAAAAAAAGGTGTGTACATGGTCCAACTAACACCTTTGATACCCAAGACAACCGCACATGCTAATGAGTGCACCTACTAACGCTATTCGCTGCTAGACAAGCCGAAATACGAATAAAAAATAACGGACCCTGAGCTCCTAAAGTGCAAACTTTACGCAACTGGGAAATCGCTATAAGGATGATAAATAAAGCGACGATAGCCCAGTGGCGTACGTAACGGACTGCTGAGACGTGGTCTCGAGTTCGATCCCCGGTTGCCCCGGGCACACACCTCTGACTTTTCGTAGTTATGTGTGTATTAATAAATGTTAATTATTGCTCGCTTAATAAATGTGCCCGGTAGATGGCAATAGGCTTGCCCCCTATTACATTGGGACCTTAACATAACTGGCGAATCGTGGGTGTGTAATACACCTCTGCCTACCCCTTCGGGGATACAGGCGTGAAGTTATGTTATGTTATGATGATAAATAAATAAATAAATATTCTACGACATTCTACACAGCGCTTTTTAGACAAAAAGTAAGCATAGTTCAACTAGCTTGTGTTATGGGTTACAGAATGCGGATAAACATACTTATATACTTTTATTTTTGTAAATACATACATATTATAGAAACACCCAGACCAATGCAAATAGACATATTCATGCATACAAATATATGCACTGAGAGGGAATCGAACCCGCGCCCCCTGACGTAGCAATTTATGATGATGGCGACTTAAAAGAAATTAATTCATCATCATCATCCTGAGTGTCAAGGTATACTTCAAATAAATTATTTATTTGACATGTCTAATCCATCAACGCTGTTGATGTGTTTACAAACAGGTTTAATCTCTTAAAAAGATAGTACTTCGCTATCACAATATTTTGGATTTACGTTGAAACAATCCAGCATCGATAAAAGCTATTGATAAACTTTGATAATTATCGGATAACTTCCTAATCGAATTAAGTATGTGTCATTGACTTTTGGAGCATATTTTGAACGTACCGGCGACGGCTGTCTCTCTGATGCAGGGCATTCTTCTCTTCTGAACATGCTTCTGAAGCAACTGCACCGCAACCATTGTAGCCGAGTAAAGAATTTTAGTGCTTCATCGTGCGACAAAGAAAGTCTACATTTTGTGATCAGGGGGTTTAAGCAGGTCGGGGCGGCAGCGCGTTGCGGTAGAGCGCTCAACTGTTAAGTCAGAGGTCGCGGGTTCGATTTCCGCTCACTGCAAAAATGTATTTGTATGCATATATTTGCATAAGTCTGGGTGTTTCTATGTAAGTATATTATGAATATATTAAAAAAATATCTAAGTATGTTTATTCGCATTCTAGGACCCACAACACAAGCTAGTTAAGTAATGATTAAGATAGCGCTGTGTAGAATGAATTTGGAATATTGATTTAAAAGTATTCAAAATTATGTGAGTAGGTACCGAAGGGTAGCAAAACCGAGGTAACTGCTCCAATGGAAACGAAGTTGGCTCCGATTAATTTTATTGCAACAGCAGTACGCATTAATAGCTCTGGCAACATATCAGTAATTCCTGAGATTACATCGAATGACGCTGCGTTGGCTGAAGGCGGAATATCTACTAGTAATTTCGGTTACTAATATTTTTTTTAATTTAGATCTTTCAGTTCGTTTTAGATCCACCTCGGCTGTATTGTATAGCCAGTGTATGTTCGGACAACGAAAATCATGTCCCTTTAAGTAGATTTTCTGGTTTGGGGGAACAAAAAGAAGACGAACAGGTGCAAGAGCAGTGACCTACAGGTTTGATCGGCATGCTCTGAGCTCTGCCTATCTCTGGTCTTGAGTGGTGGGTAGTTAGGTAACTATGTCGTTCACAAAAAATGTCCGCCAAACACCGTCGTTTCTCTCGGCATTTTACTTCATAAACTTAAAAATTATGTTAATGACAGTTTCCTGTCTTAATAGAATAAAGGTGAGGTTGGCTTGGGCCTCAAGGATATTGAGGCCCAACCCACTATTGAAACTACGTGGGTTTTAACTAGTTTGAAAAGATATCAACCCGAAGACATGCACTGTGCGAAAGATAAAACTCTCTACGAGACCGAATTCGAATGAAATTTTAGAATTTCGCACAGTGATACTCGTAGTCTGGAATAGCACCGGCTACTTTTTACCCCAGGATTATGGTCCTATGGGTCGTGAGAACGGAATCAGAATTTCATGCGGATGGAGTCGCGACAATGGCAATAAGTCGCAGAGTACGGCTAGTGAAACAAAACAAGAACATCTAGTTGACATTTAATCGTAGAATGCGGTAGTTATTATTCTAAATGTCACACATGTCTTTCAAAGATGACTTTTAATCTTTTAATTTTGTTCGCGTTTCTTTTGTTTGACACATATTCTCTTACATCCATACATCCCTGAAGTGGTAGACAGAGGAGAGCGTCTCCCCCCACCAAAACCGGGGTAAGACGGGGACACCGTGGTTTTAAACCAGAGGGGGCCATCTCGAAACCGGAGATGGCCCAGGGTTAGTTGGCGTGCGAGGGAAATGCTCTATGGGCAACCTTATACACCTTATGGCGTCTGAATACCCGAGACGGCGTGCGTACGAAAAAACGGCTGAACGAATCTGGCTGAAATCCGGTACACGGATAGATTACAGTCTGGAATAACACATAGGCTACTTTTTATCCCTTAAGTAGGTTCTCATGGGAAGAGAGAACGGGAACAAAATTCCACGCGGGTGAAGTCGCGGCCTAGTCTTTGAATATAAAAATATTTTTAGTTAAAAAGTTTTAGTAAAAAATTAGAGTTTGCTGGTTGAGTTTTGGGGCATTAAGGACATGCAGTTGCTAATGGTATTACAATATATTAAAAGTGTTTCGACATCAATGCCGTGTGTCACGAACTATGTCCAATACCTACAGATTATATACTAAACAAAAAATGTTGTGATAAGTAATATTTGGGAACATTATTTTAGATTCCGCATTTTCAATGCCACTGCGCACACATTGCGTTCGTAAACAATAGTTGATTCATAAACATACAGATAAAATCTTTTCCTGCAATTTCCCTACTGAACTAAAAAATATAACGCAGTTTATGGTCACAAGATATTATTTTGTTTTTACTAAGAATTGCTCATTATCAATAAATATTGTATCTATATAATTACATAATGTTATGTTATGTTATAATTATTATGTCTATACAACTAAGGGCCACAAGTTTTTTAATGCCGTATCACGAAATCAGTTATGGATAATAAATTTTTTAACTTAGCTTAACTGCAAAATAATGTTGGTTACAACTTAGGCTAACAGTTGTTTAAAAAATTGTAATTTTTTAAATTTAAAATAACATTAGCCATTTTAAATGGAAAACACGAATAAAAGAAAACAGTGTAAAATAAAAAGCGGCTAAGTGCGAGTCGGACTCGCCCTTGAAGGGTTCTGTAGCAGCATGTAACATAATAATGTTTTTTTTTTAATTTTTATATTTGAGTTGATTGAATGAAAGGTAAATTGCGGTTTACGATTTATGATGTATTAAAAAGAAACTACTCACTAGATCTCGTTCAAACCAATTTTCGGTGGAAGTTTACATGGTTATGTACATCATATATTTTTTTTTAGTTTTATCATTCTCTTATTTTAAAAGTTACAGGGGGGGGGGACACATTTTACCACTTTGGAAGTGTCTCTCTTGCAAACTATTCAGTTTAGAAAAAAATGATATTAGTAACCTCAATATAATTTTTGAAGACCTATCCATAGATATGGACAAAATCTGGAAGAACCGCGGTATTCGCCCGTAAACCAAAGTGCAACTCGTTCGTGCCTTGGTATTTTCTATTTTCCTGTACGGCGCAGAAACCTGGTGCTGCAAGAGCAACGATAGCAAAAAGATCGATGCTTTCGAAATGTGGTGTTGGAGAAGGTTGCTCAGAATTCCGTGGACCGCTATGAGAACCAACGAGTCCATACTGCAGGAGCTTAACATCACGACAAGGCTCTCAGCAATCTGCCACCAAAAGGCCCTTCGCTTCTTCGGACATATCATGCGGTCTCCTTAGCATAGTCTGGAGAAGCACATCATAGTGGGTCAGATGGAGGGAAGACGAGCCAGGGGCAGAGCACCCTCAAGATGGATAGATGCCATTAAGAAAACTGTGGGGCCGGACATCCAGATGGTAGTCCACAGCTGCAACAACCGCAGCGAATGGAGAGCTCGCGATCTTCAGTATTGAGGGACCGAGGAAGAAGAAGAAGATCCATAGATACCACACACGTATGGGTTTGATGAAAAAAAATTTTTTGAGTTTCAGTTCTAAGTATGGGGACCCCCAAAATTTAATGTTTTTTTTCTATTTTTGTTTGAAAATCTTAATGCGGTTCACAGATTACATCTACTTACCAAGTTTCAACAGCATAGTTCTTATAGTTTCGGAAAAAAGTGGCTGTGACATACGGACGGACAGACAGACAGACATGACGAATCTATAAGGGTTCCGTTTTTTGCCATTTGGTAACGGAACCATAAAAAGGACTTGAATATCTTTTTTTTTACGTGCGAAAAACCCGGCCAGCGGGGGCGGTTATGTCGGGCTTGAACCGACTAAAATCGCATGCCGTCTCGGGTCTTAAGACGCCGGGGTGTAAGGTTGCCCATAGAGCATACCCCTCGCACCCCGACTGACCCTGAGCCAACTCCGGCTTCGGGATGGCCCCGTTAGGGTCTTCACAAACTTTAACATTTACAATATTAGTAGGATAGCATCTAGTTTGACAACATTTATAATGTGTATTTTATAGCATGTGGCAACCCAATGTTTTATTATGGTCACATCATTCGGGTCATTAAATTTCACAATAAATTCAAACCTTGCCTAATGTTATTGTAACCGCTTATAACCTATTCAGAATTATCGATGTGGAATGTCATTTTAGTTCATTACTGAATAGTTACGAAATATTGTTTAGATTATTGGTGCAGAGGATCTCACCGACATCCCTGAGGCTCAAGCCAACCTGCTAGCTGGTGTACCTGAAGACAACGGACGAGGTTCTGGCGCAGGCTTTTCTCTTAGGGTTGATTGGTTAGATGGCTTTTGGTGAGAGTTTTGAGGTGAATCATCAACATCTTAGCGCTGTTCCCGGTTGAATCCGAGGCTTTCACCTCGGAGCCCGGGGTTTGCTTTGCTTACTCCATCTCCTTCTTTTGGTGACCTGACCACCCAACCCCGAGAGAACAGCCTGCGCCGAGCCTCGCCCGTTAAACAACAGGTGTTAGTACAAGTTTGCAGGAGAGGTTGACATGGCCTCAAAGTCCTTGTTCGGGTCCACACTCAGCAATCACGATATTTCAGCTATATAATGTTTTTCTTCACCTAAGTTTTGATACCTTATTAGATTTTTTAAAACATGATCTATAGCACCCTAAGAGATCAATTTTTCGGATGAAGCACTCAGCTTTTGGTTGCTATATTGTACTTTAGTGATGGAATAGTGCCCACGGGAGACACAATACAAGGGTTCTGCATCTACCCACATCGACAACTACTTAAAATGCTTTTAACAGGGATAAGGCAGTTCAGATACCTCTATAGATATAAAGTTAACACAATATAGTCGTAGATTTTGTATACATGTGAGGTGTGGTGATTGGTGATAGAGCATTCGACTGCTAAATCAGAGGACGTGGGCTCGATTCCCGCCTAGTGCAAATATTTTTATGTATGAGTATGACTATTTACATTGGTCTGGATCATCATTTAATTACCGTGGCTTCCAGTTGCATTTGAGCCTTCTTCATTGGAGCCCGCGTTTCATATATACTTTCTTTTCTTTTAAATTTGACTTCTGTGACTTTTAGAGTGACACCGGTCCGACCTTCCAACTTTGAGAGAAAAGCATGCGCCAGAGCCTCCTCTGTCAATCAGTGGGTGTACCGGATTCCAGGATGGGCCCCTTCAAGCCCCTGAGGGTTTTGGTGGGGCCCCATACATTGACTCCATTACATGTGTCTGAGTGTTTAGTACGAAATAGCCTGGCCTTCTACACGGGGAAGATTGCTGGTGAAATATGCGTGTAATCTGTTTTTACCTCTTAATACTCCTTCGAGGATAAACAAGCTTCAATAAACAGAAGTCGGTTAATAAAATAATAATTTTCTACAAAAATCAATAACATAATACTTAACAAATGTTTCTTTTGATACAGTAACGTCATAAAATGCAAACAACCATGAAAATTCTTTAATTATTACAGATATACAGTTAAAAATAAATAAAAAACATGGCGCTCGATAGCTATGTTGTAAATACATACAATAACATTGTGATGTCACCGCCCGCTATCGGTCGTATACGCTTCTTCGATTCCACTTACATCATACTGTTTACGCGCGATATCAGAGGGGCTCGCCTTTGGTTGGGTCAGTGGAAACTTCTGTAATCGGACTACTATCAGTCTGTTTATAAGTCAGTACTGTTTATCACACGTGCCTCCAAGTTCTATCCTATTTTACATTTCAACCATTGTAATCAATAGTTGAAATGTAAAATAGCATAATGAAGGTATTGCCAAAACGTTTTGGCAATGCGTTCATCATGCGTGCTGCTAAAGAGTTGAATGCCCTGCCAGAGTTTATGATTCCGGAGAGCTATAACCTGGGAGTTTTCAAGTTTCGGATGAATAGGTTGCTTCTAGGCAAGTGTACACATCATAACTTACCAATAGGTGAGATAATGGTCAAACTCGAGCCTACTACCAATAAAAAAAAGACATAGTGGAATCTTTTTAGTGTAATATTTTGTATATTCAGTCTGCATCCCGCTGGATACTAAGAAGCTAGGGTGTTCAGAAGATACGGGTCACCATTCCAGAAGCTGACGATTCTAAAATGGTGGTCCCTATCTGGACGGCCTCGTCAGATGTTTTTTCACGCCCTGCTTAAAGAACCCAGGATTCTGAAAAGAAGGAAACAGGTGTGCCGGTACAGCATTCCAGTTCTTTACAGTGCGATAAAGAAATGACATTCGGAACCGCTTAGCTCAAAACGGCATTGTTTCTACCGTATATGGGTGACATCGCAGTCCAGCACGTGTTGTTCTGGATAGGAAGGGAGATGGTGGGGTTAGTTAATAGAGCTCATCAGAATACTTGCCGTGGTAGAAGCGGATAAATACAGCCAGATAGGCAACGTCTCTACACAACTGTAGAGATTCTAAGGTGTTAGTAACCTCAGGACTCCCAATGATACTGACTGCACGCCGCTGATGCAAAAATTGGCGAGAGCGTTTAATAGTTTTACTGGTTTGCCTCTAGGGGGAGTTGGTCTTATAATCTATTGTTACATTTTTAAGGCTTAGCGTGAGAAAGTCAAAGAACGCAATATTATTTATTTGGTGGCTAGAGGCGGTTAGTGTAAAGTTTATTCCAAATTTGGAAGTTTGTGGGGTCGCAACGTTTATGCTGCGGCCGTCCTCTTATATTTGGTTGAAAAAAAATTGTTCCTTTTTTATGTAATTTTGTTAATAACTTCGTTACGGAAGTCTACGACTAAAAGTCACGGAATCAAACTTGTAGAGAATTTAAATTTCCACGAAACTGATTTTCCTAATTTTCTGTGCGACGAATAGTTGCCCTATATAGCGTAATAGTACGCGACCTCACAAACTTGGATTTAAGTTTACATTGACCCCCTGTATCATCATCTAAAAATTAAATTGCGTTCTCTAACTTTTGCTACCCCAAACGTAACTTTAAATGGACTATTATGGGAATTATTATTTTTAGGACAGTTATCCTCTTTACACAGTTGACGTTTTGGCACAGTTGTCCATATAAACCATATCGAGGGCGTTATTCTATTTGCAATCTCAAAGTGCCCGGTTAAGGGCTATACGCTCGCTCCTTTAGCGTAATATTCTAAGGTCACCCCTTATTATGCTTCAAAAATGTGGGTGTGGTATATACGTATCTGCATGAACTTTCGGAGACACAAGCGTGACAAAAGAAGCCATACAAATTGTAACAATTGATCTAATTTAATCTTATCTGTGATAGGTTCTGGAGGTCAGACAGATGTGGGGGCTACAGATAAGCAATGTGTAGCTACACATGTATAGTTGTTTTCACATTCTTGCGTCACTTTTACGCGGAACATAACATCTTCATACTTGAAACAGATAACTTATCAGTGATGATTGTCTTGTCTGTTTGCGTTGTGATAATAGATGCGGTATCTGTGGCATGATCTTGAACAGAATATGTTATGTGGGTGTAAGGATAAAATAAACACGTAAAGGTCAAGATTAGGCTTGTATGTAATACATAGAGCTCTGTTGTTCGGAAAGCGAAAACAGTGTTATACTTAAGGCGCTCTTTCAATAATTCGCATTGTGTTCTTAGGGCCCGCCAAGATTTTCAGGGCCCAAGTCAGAAGTCAGTTGGTCCCGTAAAACGTATCTCTTAGCCAAATCAACAACGCTCGCTGTGATGATTATGATACGGTGCAGAAACATCGTCAACAACCTGTTTACAACTCGCTAATCTTTTATAATAGCAATGTTTTACGCAAAAATAATTGCCTTATCCATCCCTAGGTCAGTTCCTCGTATATATCGGTTCTATTAACGGAAGTGGTGCTGACATTTTTATCAGTTTCGCAAGCGGCTGTCATCATATTTATGTCGTACACAGATCAACTATAGACTCTACCTAATTTGCACTATCGTTAGCCACAATAACAATTAGTCTATGTTTATTAAACAATTATCTAACATATATTTAATGAGCTTAATTAGCCAGGGCATAAATTTATTATTAAGTACTAGCTACGCGCTCTGGCATCGTCCCGCTGCCATAATAGCAACTTACCCGTGGACCTTTTTTTTTTCTTCCATACAGGGTTTGTATGGAAGACAAAAAAAGGTCCACGGGTCCTGACAATAACGAACATAAAAAAAAACAATTTGGTGCAGTCGTTCGGAAATTATGAGCGTACATACATTTCGGCGGTTCATTTTTATTTATATAGATAAGATGAATATTCGGAATAATACACAATATATACACAACATATACACAATATATACCTTACATTATCTATAAAAAATGCCCATCGGTACGTAAACATCTTCTAAGCATATTCAATAGGATCTGGTCGAGTAAAGAAGTCCCAGCGGCCTTCGGCAAGGCTAATTTTGTGCTCATTCCAAAGAAAGAAATAGTAACTAGTCCAAAAGACGCTAGACCAATAGCATTAACCAATACAATTTCTAAAATTTTCTTCTCATGGCTTCAATTTAAAATGACAAATTTCATGATCAATAATAACTATTTCAGACCAAACCACCAAAAAGGGTTCCTACCCGGAATTTCAGGATGTCTGGAACACAATTCTTTACTGGCGGAAAGTTTAAAAGATGCCAGATCAAATGAAAAGCAAATAACAGTTTGTTGGATAGACCTAGAAAACGCTTTTGGCTCAGTACAACACGAGCTTATGTTGTTTGCATTAAAATGGCATCACTTTCCGTCCATCATTTGGGAAATAATATCCTCTTATTATGGTAAATTAAAGTTTGTGATTAATACCAAAGATGGATACACGCAACCTTTAAATTATAATGTGGGTTTGTTCCAAGGTTGCTGTTTATCACCTATAGTTTTCAATATAGTAATAAATATTTTAATAGACAACATTTCCACACACGACAAGAAGTGGGGCTATCGGTTTAAGCTAAACGGTAAATATACGGAGTCTATCCTCGCTTTCGCGGACGATTTGGCAATACTGACTCGTAACCCAAAGCAGTGCCAGGACCTACTGCGTATAGTAGACGATTTCTGTACATGGACAGATGGAATGAGAGCAAAACCTAGCAAATGCTACTGTCTATGTCTGGGTAGGCGGGGTACCAGGTATACTTCATATGACCCAGGGCTTAGTATAGGCGGGGAAAACGTTTCAACTATATCTGAAACCGTGCCTTTTAAATTCCTCGGAAGAAAGATTGACAACAGAGGTTGCACTCCAGCTTTGGACGAATTAATTGATAGTTTCATTATCGATTTAAAAAAGGTAGACCAACAACCAATAAGTAATGTTAAAAAAGCTTGGATCTATGACAATTATTTAACCTCGCGTCTTAACTGGCCGTTTCTTATATATGATGTAAACCAGAGCCTCCTCAAAAAACTAGATGCGAGTGTCACGAAGACACTGAAGTCGTGGCTAGGACTAGCTCAGTCGGCCGACCCGTCGGCACTATATAGATCCGCGAATAATTTTGGAATGACGCTTAAGAAGCCATCAGAACTCTATAAACACCTAAGAGTAACTAAAATGCTCGTCTTATCGGAATCTAAAGACGAAATAGTAAAAGTCCTTCCAAAAGATAAAAATGCATCGGAGCTCGAATCACGCCTCCAGTTCCATAAAAGATTCATGATAGGCTCGCAGACCGGTAGAGTAGGTCTAGGTAATATTCAGAGACAAACAGATAAAGAAATAACAAAATCTTTTCTTCAAGCAGACGAAAACAACACCTATAAGGTGCACGCAATGAACCTAGAAATGCAAAACGAATGGTTGACTCTAGGTGAATTTTGTATTCGCATAGCCTTAAAATGGCGTACCAAAATATACGACTGGTCACCGGCCTTACTTAAATTTTACCTGAATGCATTCCAGTTGACCCTCCCCGACCAAAGCAATCTGGTCAGATGGGGAAAAGCCACAGATAAAACATGTAACTCATGTGGTGAAGCAACTGGTACGGCTAGGCACCTACTAGTGGGTTGTAAAACGCTATTAGACCGGGGTCATTACTCGCGCCGTCATGATAAGGTATTAGAAATCATACGTGAGGCTGTAAGTTTGGCGGTAGCTAGAGCGAAAAAAGGATTAACCACAAACCAAAGAAATGACATTGCGTTTGTAAAGGAAGGCTGCTCAAAGAAATCACTTCAAAAGCCTTATTCAATTTTGATAGCTGCCGTTGACTGGACAATACTCGTAGACACGTATGAGAAGCACTATAGGATACCGGAGGATGTCTGTGCCTCATCATCCAGACCCGACATATTCCTTTTTTCACGATCGCATAAGCGTGCAGTGCTTGTAGAACTCACAGTACCGTGGGAAACTAATATACCTAAAGACCACGCTATAAAGACAAACAAATACTTTGATTTGACTAACGAGTTAACCAAAAACGGCTACGTGGTTAAACTCTATGCCGTAGAAGTAGGAGCAAGGGGAATTCCAGCTAAATCCCTGTACAACTTACTTAAAGACCTCGGATTGCCAAGAGCTTCAGTAAGCTCTTTATTAAAACGTATATCAAAAGCGGCATTGTTAGGATCTTACCAAATTTGGATAGGTAGGGGGGGGAACACTACTGACGGTGGAGGTGAGCGCTGATGCATCACAAGGTGGCCACCCTAAACCTACATCTGGGTCGCAAGTCCCAGTCGCCGTCATGGTGTTCCTCTCTGTACCTCGCTATGGACCCGGCGACCGCACGGTGAATCCATGGAGTGCTGAGAATCGGATCTCATTGCTTGGGACATATGACTTTATTTCATAGCAAAATAGGAGATTCAATTATTATAGTACTCGATATTACGATAAAATAGTTTTACAAGTAAGAAAATTTTCGAAGATAAAATTTCGAATTATTGAACATTATATGATTACTGAAGTTTATGGCACATGTGTTGTAAGCAGGTCTATCGTCTAGCAGGTGAGGTAAGCTTGGGCCGCGCAAATCGTGATGGGACCTAGGGATATACCGATTGCAAACATGTTGATATGTATGTGTAAAATAAAATAATGTGTAACAATTAGATCTGAGTCTAACTACATTGTTGAAACATAGATATTTCTTATTTGACTTTGAACTTCACAGCTCAAACAATAATGTCAGCATGATAACTAAGGTTTTTTGCATAACTTATCCATAAATAAACAAAATTGTTTTATTTTGATAAAATACCTTTTAAAATCCACGTTAAATTTTTTAAATTCAAAAATTTATTATTTTCTGAGGTTCAGATTCGTTACACATTAAGTTGTATATTATGTACCTATCTTTTCTCAATTCAGTGTTTATAATTAGTTTAGTAATGGGTTGGCCAAATGCCCGTGCGGTTAATGACACAACTATTAAAAATAATTTTCTGTTTTCAAATGTCATAGCAGGACAATGAAAAAAAAATGCATGACAAGTCTAGTGTTCTCAGATAGACGGTGGCGCCACCCTTCAGTTCACAGAATGGTTGGTACGACTATAGGTACATACTTTTTAGAAAAGTTTTTATGTCGTTATGTAGGTAGTTAGTCATTTATATCATAATGATGTTAAACCATTTCCATCTTACCAAAACCGTAAAAACATATTATGGAAGGATGGCCCTTCAAAAATTATTAACATCGACACGAAATTAACCATGAAGACAGTCAAACGACACGTACGAGCTAAGAGCTCTATTTTGAAAAGTACTTAAGATTTTTATAAAATTTTTTTTTAAAAAAATACACGGAATATGACTAGTCCTTTGGGACTAAAGTAACCAATTTATTCATTGACAGTAAGTACTAAGAATAATTTATTCTGTGTCATTGATGTATTGATATGTAGTTATTTTTCTTCATTCTGTTAAACTATTGGCAATTTTGGACACCTCGTGGCAGCCATCGGAGTGGGAGTCCTCTCGCTCGGCAGCATGGTTGCGGCAATGGTGCGGAGCGTGAGCGCGTGGGCTGCCGCCACCTCCTTCTGCGAGCATGTAATGCTCGCGAAGGAGATGGCGGAGCGCGCCCGGGAGAGATTTAGAACTCTCCCGGTCCGCCGAGCCCGCAACATGCTCGCCGTGCGTCGCAGGCGACTCAGGCGCCGGAGGTCGCTTAACGACCTCCGTCCTCCACGAACGCAGGCCTGGGGGTGGCAGGTAAGGCCGCCTGTCACCCCAGCAGAAGCAGGTCGTGACGGCGGGGCGACTAGCGCCCCTCTCCCAAACCGGGGTACAACGGGGACACCGTGGTTCCCCAACCCGAGGGGGCCATCTCGAAACCGGAGATGGCCCAGGGTCAGTCGGGGTGCGAGGGATATGCTCTACCTTACACCCCGGCGGCGTCTGAAGACCCGGGACGGCGTGCGGTTTTACTCGGTTCAAGCCCGACATAACCGCCCCCGCTGGCCGGCGGAAGGGTATCTGGAGGGATTTCCGCACGAAAAAACAAAAGGCAATTTTGGAGAAACCCAATAGCCTCTTGCGAAAATTATTTTTCATTTTGCCCAGGCCTGCGCTCACGGAGGACGGAGGCCGTTGAACGACCTCTGACGTCTGACTCGCCTCCGCGCCTCGCGGGTTCTGCGGATCGGGAGAGACCTGAGTCTCTCCCGCACCTGCTCGGCCGCCTCGTTCTCGAGCATTACTTGCTCGCAGAAGGAGGTAGCGGCAGCCCACGCAATCGCGCTTTGCACCATCGCTGTGAGCAGGATGCCGAGCGAGAGGACTCCCACTCTGAGGGCTGCTAAGAGGGCCCGCCTCGACACCTCCCGCGCCGGGCACTCCGCCAGCTTGTGCAGCCCTGAGTCCTCGCCTGCATCACAGTGATGGCACTCAGACGTTGGCTCCTTTCGACACGGGTGGTCCCCGAAACACCCCTTCCCAGAGATCACCTGCGTCAGCCGGTACGAGAGGTTCCCGTGTCGCCTCTCTAGCCAGTCCTCCATGATGGGTCTTACCGCCGCTACTACGGCGTGCCCTGCTCTTGGTCGCCCAAGTCGTTCTTTCCACTCAAAGTCAAAGTTAAAAACCATTTATTCTATATAGACCATTAATACGGCACTTACAAAATGTCAAAAAAATTAATCTAATGTTTGGCAAATGTCCTGAGAAGACTCCGGCAAGAAACTCAGCGGGCTGTTATTTTTTTTTGGTCTATTTACAAACATATTTACTTAACCTAAGTATAATATTTCGTTTGAGTAGCATAGAGAAAGAGCAAACAGTTCATATCCAAGCTTGTTTGTCGTCTACTTAGACGACGTCTTGAATTTTATAATAGCCTTTTTGGCAGAGTTTACTTTTAATTTGGCTTTTAAATTTATGAAGAGTTAGATTCTTCATGTCACTAGGAAGCTTGTTGTAGAAACATATACAGTTACCCTGAAAGGAATTACTTTCTTGTAGAGTCGACTATTACAAACCACATGTCTAGTATTTACGTTATGTATAGGTATCACAAAGCCTTAAAAAATTGGAAATGTTTCTTCTACTCGTAACATACAAAAGATTTTCAAAAATTTATTGGGAAACTACAGTTAGAATGTTTATTTCTTTGAACATTTCTCGGAGGGAGACTCTTGGGCCCAACTTATAAATTGCAACCATGATGACCCGGCGGAGCTGGGACTGCACGACCTCTATTTCTCGAGGCTCGGGGTTCCGTAACTGCTCCCGCGCCTCCTTTCGCCACCGATATAGTTGCGAAAGGGCTTCGCCTCCAGATCCCATGGTGGAGTTCCGGCAAGGAGACTCGCCGCCTCGAAGGAGATCGTGCGGTAACCTCTGATGACCCTGTTGGCCATCACCCGCTGAGAATGTAATAAAACCTAATATCTAATATCTTTATAAAATCTTTTATTTCTTAAGAAAATTTTGCTTGGATGTAGAGGTAGGGTTTATATTCCACCTACTCTACTAATGAATTGTCCAGGAATTATTATATTATACATGATATACATCATATTACTATTATATTATTATCTATCTATACTATTATAAAATTGTAAATAAATTGTGTTTATTTTTTTTAATCAACAAGTTTATTTTATATGAACGATTCTGAACACAAAAATATTTTTTTGGATTTGTGAAATGTCTGTTTATCTGTTTGTCTTTTTGTTCGCGATGGACGGAAAAAATTGATGCGGTTTTTTCTTTTAGAAAAGGTCTTGGTCAGACTTAAAATCAGCCGTATGTTAAATTGCAATTGGTTAATTAGAACCGGCGATATGACCAAAAAACAATAACCGACCTCCGCGCGGGCGGAGCCGCGGGCATCAGCTGGAAGAATATATTATTTAATCTGTGGTATTATGGAAGGTTTTAAACCTTCCATAATACCACAGATTAAATAATATATTCTAGTTGCATCATAGAGGTGGCCAGCAGTTATCTGATCTATGGATTGTTTTTTGTTGTTGTCGATTAAAAAATACGGATATTAAACAACAGTATAACAATATGCTTAGCCTCTAAAGAAATTATTTAAGTTGTACAGTGCCGGGTTGTATCCGATACCGGATCAGCCTGAACACTGTTACAACTACCAACCTTTTGGCTACCCTTCAAAAGAGGATCCCTGTGCGTCTCATTCCGCACACACTCCAACAAAATATGGTTCAGGTCGTCAAGTACATTACAGGTGGTACAGTTTCGAGATATTGTTTTATGCATTAGGAACGCTCTGTGTCTATTTAACATGTGCGAGGTATTTATTTATAACCACATTAAGATTAGTTTATCGTTTGGATGGTTAGCAACGCTATAATTTATTAAAGATAAAGACTGACCTGTACGAACTGCTCGGTTGGCAATTTATTACGTGCACTGTCAAATGGAAGGTTCACTCCTTAGCTGTCGAGCCCACCGTTCGGTAGACTCGACAGTGAGTTTGTGAGTTTTAATTATTTTCATGAGAAACTAAAATAATTAGAATAATAATACATATTGAAAATTATAAAACAACAAAAAAGCTATAATGTAGCAAGTTAAAAAAGGTTTGCTTAGAAATAAGTTAATATTTTCAAGTTTCAACGCTGTAAAAATAGGAAAATGCGTCGTCCTTTGTTTAAAAGAATCTGTAAATTTTTGGAATTTTGAATTGTATATACATAATGTATTCGAAATCATGAATAAAGTGCTTCTGGTAGTCCAGGAATTTCTAGTCTTGACGTACACATATATCAAAAAGATGCAACGTAGCCAGTTTAAAAAAATTCGAATATTTTTCTTTGGTTTATGTTATGGATAATATGCCCCTTTTCCTTACGACCTAAAAAAAATTCAACTCAAGTCTATGCTTAGCAGGAAAAACCGTACAAAAAATTATAAATATCAAAGGTGTTCTTTGAGTTTAAAAATGATCGCTCTCTTCTAAGGAATGTTTAAAACTGTCTGTGTCACTCGGGATGTGAATTTCTTTAAAAAAAAAAACAAAGTTTGAAATGTGCGTCCTACTGTTTAGTCTCACTTTCTACTGTGCTGCAAACTGGCTTGGCTTACTCAATGCAAATTAATGAATAAAAAATATCTAAGTTAATAATTAATAATAACTAGTATTAAATTAAACCGTCTCAACAGTGGGTAGTTGACACATTATTTCACAGTTGTGGTAAATAGTAGGTATTTAATACATAATAATATCTAGTAAGAAAATATAAATTTATCCACTAATATTATAGGTTTAATTTAAAATTTAACAAAGGCTAAAATGGCGCTTGATGGAACTACCATATTAAGTTGTTATGTTGTTATTACTATCATATGAAGTTATTAACAATAACTTCATTGATTTGCTAACAAAAGCTTTCTTTACTGTCCTCCTTCATTCATTCATTCATTTACTTTGAGAACAGTAGGTGACCCGACATTAACTAATATTGCAACATAACCTACAAATTATGACGAAACCAATCACTCGTATTTCATTATTATAAAAGAAATAACACTATTAATTTTAAAATATGACGTCTACACTCACCAGACTTAACGGTGCGCGGGAAAACCGGTATTCTCGATGCGTTTCACGTTAACGATAATGTTTATTTTTTTTATAAAAACGGCGTTCGAACGTGCTGTAAGCGGCCAACGCACTGTTATACTGAGGGTAAACCCGAGAGATGTATATTACTCGCGCTTTATCAGCGTATATACAGTCTTTGAATGTGATTACCGAACTTCTGACGTTTTCGGTTTTAGATGGGTCAAGGTTTTACAGATGATACATTTCGGTGAATGCATTCCTACACGTGGCTTATTCTGTTATCTATTGCCATTATTATGATGTCAAAAAATGACAACATGCTATAGTTTTAGGAACTAAAAGTTGTGTCTTTGAGAACAATTGTTAGAATTTACTGAAAGGAAAATTATTGTTTGAATACATACTTACATAATAATACACTCATGACTCTCTCCATTTGGTAGGTAGAGACAACAGCCCGCCATCTGCTTCTGTCCTTACACACTTCACGAGCTTCCTGTACTATCATTAAACCTTTTTATGTACCCTATTGTTCGAATGGGTTTATTTATACAATGGAAATTTTACACATATTAACATTTAGAAATGCCTTATGAGCAACCTGACACCCCGTCGTCTGAAAATACGAGACGGCGTGCAGTTTTAGTCGGTTCAAGCCCGACATAACCGCCCCCGCTGGCCTTTGGGGTCCGAGGGGATTTCCGCATGAAAAAAAAGGTATCTTCTTGTTATTATAATATTTATAAAAAAAAACTTATTGTAACAAAATTTAATTGGAAAGTTTTCTACAGTTACAACAAATGAACTGACTGTAGGGACCTACTTATTAAATGAATAACACTAAAAGAGCTATAATAATCACATCCGTTCTTATTTTATCCTTTTTATCAAGTTTAATCATCCACCCAGCAATCAATTAATTTACAATAACAATGAATGACGTCACATGCTGTTATTTCTTATAACTTTCCATGGGACTTTATGACAATAGATAAATGTTACCAATTTGACCATAAAATGACACTGATATGACTTGACTAGCAACTACTCACCATCATCCTAGCGTTCGTCCCGGTTGCACCTGAGGTTGTCATCTCGGAGTCCAGGCTCCGCTTTTTGATTTTTACTTCTCCACTTCACACGGCCTTGCGCATCCACGGTAGTGAGACCATTGGTACGCATGTCATCTTCTACGATGTCAAGTCAGCACTTCTGCGGTCTACCCCAGCTACCGGAGCTCGGCGGAGGTGACATGGCCAGACATTTGTTACCCACGTAGCCTGGCGGTCGCCGAAGAATGTGGCCGCACCAGCGAAGGCTACTATCTTGTATTTTGTCCGCGATGTCACGGACATGAAGGCTGCCGCGGATGCAAGAGTTACGCGTGACTCCACGTATCCACCGCAGCTTATTTATCTCTGTGACACGCAGCTCCTACTTGTGTCGGTCTAGCCACGGCCACGCTTCGCAGCTGTGTAAGGACAGCCCTATGATGGTTTTATAGACCTGCCCCTTTAACCTAACGGGCTTTTTGGGGTCGGAAATGTCACCAGTAACCTCACGCCCCTTGGCCGAAACAGCGGCAATGCGTGCCTTGACGTCACAATCGATGTCATCAGTCGCGTGAAGTTCCTAAGTACTTAACTTAGCCCGTGTGCTCGACCAAGTCATCAACTGTGCGGACGGGTGTTGGATCTGTAGAGCTTCGTTAAGCTCTACAGATACAGAAGACCGAGTACATGACGTTTCATGTACTCGGTCTTCGCCACATCTAACTTCCTAATTCAACTCCTTCCACGTCTTCACCAATCAAGCAATCACCAATCTGCCCCTGTCCGCATCCACCACAGCGATGTCACCAACAGCGGTCCGAACCATCGGAATCGTGGTACATGTCTCGGATGATGTAAATATAGGATTCTGGGACCCCTTTGGACTGCAGTGCCCACCAGATCACCGCGTGATGTATAAAGTCGAAGGCCTTATACATGTCTAAACAAGCAATGATTCTTACCCTGTATTTCTCCACGACAATCCTTAGAGTGACCAGTAACTACTCTTACCTAACATGGTAATTAACTGTCAAATCAAATCAAATTTGATTTAGTATGATTAATACAATTTATATACTTATCTTTATAAACGGAATCACGAGAAAATTCCCTGAATCTAGGCAAAATATAGTACTCCAGGGATGCGAAGCCTGACGTGGTATGTTAAAAAGTAAGCACTCCTTTGTGACATTTCGTAATGGCTTCACAAAAATGTAAGTAAAAATATCTAGTATTTTATTGATACTTATGACACTGTTGGGGGGTTACAGTAATAATGTTTGCTCCACCTACTTTCCTCAAATGCGTTGTGTGGGGATAAAAATATAACCTGTCATAATTATTATATGCGAATACAAAAGGGGAAAGCTCCTGTACGCGTTCTAATAGCCACTTTTTTTAATAATAACACAAAGGGCAAAATCGTGGATTTTTTAAACCGTGACGTTAATTCTACTTACCATTCGAAAGGCGAATCTATTGTCGTCAACCAAGTAAGGTGGAAAATTTGAAAGGTTTCTACCACGACTGCCCAAAAAGAATTGTAATGTTTGTAGTACTTTTAGGGTTCATGTACGTAAATGTGAGTTTCTTACTCTCACCATAACTTTTAAATGCATGAACAGATCTCTGTTCATGCATTTAGTTATTCATCAATTTTAACAGTTCAAATGGATCGTTGAATCCTTAGGCACATCATTGGGGTTGGGGGGTCGCGTGAAGGCAAAATTAACCATATCATGGAATGGAGGAGAGCGTATGCGGATCCCGAGCTTCAAGGTCCAGGCTTTGGATAGAACCGGGTTGGCCTTCGGAAAGAAGAAGAGACATAAGTACAAAACTATAAAAATAGGTTAAAACAATTACAACACAATTCAATAGCAGGTAGGTAGCTATATTAATAGAAAAAGCTTCAACGGGGGTGTGAAACATATTCTAAATCCACCTGTAGAGCGGATCCATCAAAGAACATTGTTCGACATACAACACCAGACACCCTTTCTTTGATCTATTTGTCTATTGTCGCTTTGCATAGAGCACAATGGTCGTGCGATCCAACAGATGATGCTTTTCAAAATGGCCCCCATTGTCGATAGATATTTATGAACTTCAATACGATAATCCGATGTCCTTTTTCTATTGAAAAGTGGAATCGTCTTAGAAAAATATATTTATAACTGTTTTCCTAGCAATTTTATATCTCTTTTCTTAAGAATAAAAAATAAAATTTTAAGGCAGGTCGAGTAAGGAGTACGCATTATATATTATTATACCTTAATTGGGATGAGTTTTAAGGGATGAATACGGAACAACCCTAATATTCTAACTAGATGTAACTCAAAGTACTTAATAATAATTAGGTTAAGTCAATATTAATTAGTTAAACGGAATATTAATCAGATTAGGTCATTATTAATTACGTTAACTAGGTCTGCAATTCAATCTGCTGTTGCAAAAATTGAGCGAAGCAATTTCCCCAAGACTTTTTCCAACGGTGATAATTCCTCAATGGCTAGTCCGATTTTCGTTTTTCTTTTTTGCATAACATAACATAACATAACTTCACGCCTTTATCCCCGAAGGGGTAGGCAGAGGTGTATTACACACCCACGATTCGCCAGTTATGTTAAGGTTCCAATGTAATAGGGGGCGAGCCTATTGCCATCTACCGGGCACATTATTAAGCGAGCGATAATTAACATTTATTAATGCACACATAACTACGAAAAGTCAGAGTTGTGTGTGCCCGGGGCGACTGGGGATCGAACTCGAGACCTCGTCTCAGCAGTCAGTTACGTACGCCACTGGGCTATCACCGATTTTTTTTGCCTTGTGTATATAAATAAATTACTTAATTTAATACCAATGGCGTGAAGACTTTTTGTTCATTGACAAATCAGATTTTGAAAATTTTGTTCGGTGATTGTTCACCGAACAAAATTTTACACATGAATTTTTAATTACATAGCCTATGTCCTTCCCATCAGTAACATCTTTGCTTGTTCAATTAACTTGATTCAATTAAATTTTTTAAGCAATTTGTATGCTACTTTTCCTATAAATTTAGATCGGAAATGTGTGAAATTTCATTAGAATCGGTTCAGCCGTTTGGGAGGAGAAGATGGTCTAACGAAATACACGAGTCGTCTAAAAGACAGCAAAAAAAAAAAAGGTACAGTAGGTAAGTACCTTTTTTTTCGTGCGGAAATCCCTTCGGATACCCTCCCGCCGGCCAGCCAGGGGCGGTTATGTCGAGCTTGAACCGACTAAAACCGCACACCGTCTCGGGTCGGTAAGGTTGCCCATAGAGCATATCCCTCGCACCCCGACTGACCCTGGGCCATCTCCGGTCTCGAGATGGCCCCCTCGGGTTTGGGAACCATGGTGTCCCCGTCTTTGCCCCGGTTTGGGGGAGGGGCGCTAGTCGCCCCACCGTCCCGGCCTGCTTCTGCTGGGGTGACAGGCGGCCTCACCTGCCACCCCCAGGCCTGCAGTCATGGAGGATGGAGGTCGTTAAGCGACCTCCGGCGCCTGAGTCGCCTGCGACGCGCGGCGAGCATGTTGCGGGCTCGGCGGGCCGGGAGATTCTAAATCTCTCCCGGGCGCGCTCCGCCATCTCCTTCGCGAGCATCACTTGCTCGCAGAAGGAGGTGGCAGCGGCCCACACGCTCGCGCTCCGCACCATTGCCGCAATCATGCTGCCGAGCGAGAGGACTCCCACCCCGATGGCTGCCACGAAGTCACGCCTCGAGGCCTCCCACGCCGGGCAGTCCGCCAGCGTGTGCAGCCCTGATTCCTCGCTCGCGTCGCAGTGATGACACTCAGGCGTTGGCTCCTTCCTGATCCGATGCTGGAGGTCCCCGAAGCTCCCCTTACCGTAGACCACCTGCTTCAGTCGGTACGAGAGGCTTCCGTGTCGCCTCTCTAGCCAATCCTCTATGATGGGCCTTACCGCCGCTAGTAGGTAAGTACCTACGAACCGGCAACGCTGACCCTAGACCCTAAAGGGTATACAGCGAGTTGTCATTCAGTGCCCTTAGGGCAACGCCATCCATGCCCGCAACTCTCCAAAAACGGCATCAAAATCTTATTATGCACAATTTTTTTTTTAATTTGGATTTTTGGCGCGTCTTTTTTTTCATGCCGAAATCCGCCCGGATATCGACTAGAACCGCACGCCGTCTCAGCTCTTCAGACTTCAGAATTGCCTTATGGCCACCTTACACCCCGGCATTAGAGATCCGAGATGGCGTGCGGATTTGGTCGGTTCGAGTCCGACATCGGTCGGGAAAAGCGGGGATTTTCGCAAAAAAGAACCACGAAATGGCATAGTATAGGCGGAGAAAAATCTATAAAATCAAAGATCATGATGTGTCGTGAGGGATACAGTGTCGACAGCAGCGCCACCTACCGGGTCCAATGGTGTTTGCAAACCATCCAGGCACCTATGGAAATATACACACAAAATATTATCCAAATCGGTCCAGCCTTTTATAAACACACGTACACAAGAATTATATATTGTATTAAGATATACCTAGATACTCAGGTGTGTAAGGCCTTGAAGCTTAGAAAAAATCAAACTTCTCAGTCAATGCAATTAAAAGGTATAGCCGTTTATGTAACAACCAAATGCGAGGGCTTCAAAACCTAAAGGAGTTATCAATTATATTAATAGGAAATACTCAAGTCTGTAACGTCTTAAAGTTGTGAAAAAATCAAACTTCTACGTCAAAAAGCAATCAAATGATGTTGTTCTTTATGCAGCATAGTTAGACAATCGCAAGGGAATCAAAACCTATAGAGTACTTCACGTTGGGTTAGATTCATGAATTATTTTGCAGAAAGTAAAGTGTCATAGCACAAGTATAGAGAAAAGTCCAAAAAACCGTAAATATGTAGGGTTACTCACATCCCAAAAAAAGTATCTGTATATCTGTCTGTTAAGACTCTACAGCTACGTTAAGTTGTCCCCTCAATACAGTTTTGAACAGAACCCTCAGTGTGCGAGTCCGACTCGTACTTGACCGGTTTTTTGTAACTAAAGACACATTATACATAGAAACACTCAGAACTCAAATATACATATTTGCAATGAACGGGAATCGAACCCGCGACCTGTGACTTAGCAGTCGAACTCTCCGCTGCTACGCCACATAGGTCGTCGGATTATAATAAAGACAACTCCCACACTATGGCGATATCACTGTATTATGAGCTTTTTACAAAGACGTAAACAACAGACTCAAGGTACACCCACACTCGACAAGTGTCTGTTTAGTGTATTGGGAGACAATGGACGTATGGAAGATATCTGATCTAACTAAGTTAATTACTCATTCGTCCACCACATGAGCTTTGTTATCTTGATGAAAACTTGAAAAGGGAGGTAGATATAATGAAAACGAGGTATATCTACAGTATTGCTATAATGTGAAAATAACTTTTTATGCTCCAAAGAAGGATACGAGGCTCGTATGCAGAATTTGTCTGCCCAGAAGCTTCTATAACCCAACACTTGTATAGTGTTGGGCTACAGAAGCATTTGTAAACACGCAGTATATATAGAAATCTCTAAATTTTGAAGTTTTAATGATAACTTCTTAAGTTATAAATATGTATTACAGCTTTGTTTTATTCCACTGTTATTTCTTTTTCTCCCGCGAAATATAAAAAAAACATGGCATAGATATGAATATTTTATCAATGGAAAAGTAACAGACAGCAGTTATCTCTATGATTAAATGTGCTCTCTATTCGCATTGTTTACTCAATACTATTGTTTATTTCCTCAATAATAAAGTGACAATGAAAATCTTAAAACTAAGGCATTTTTTTTTATTTTCAGATGAAAGTACTGGTTCCCAAACTATATTGCGTATATTTAGGAGTGAAAAGGAACCTCATACAACCTTCACATTTCATATTCACGTCGGTAGCTTAGTGGTTAAGAAGTCGGCGTTACGATCAAAAGGTTCTGGGTTCGAATCCTGGCCAGCACACTACTAACGTGAATCCACTTCTAATACATGCAATTTAGCTTAGCTGGTTAAGGTTGTGTTTAGGGGAATATTAGTAATTTCGGTTATGTACTGATCTTTTCTAAAAAAAAACACACGAATGGTACCTGTTACACCCCGGCGTCTGTAGACCCGAGACGGCGTGCGATTTTAGTTGATTCAAGCCCGACATAACCACCCCCGCTGACCGGCGAGGGAGAATCCGAAGGAATTTCCGCACCGAAAAAGAAGGTACCGGGTAAGAAACGTGAGAGTTCGGGTAAGATCAACTTGCTGCGGTTTTGTGAAGCGTTCTGTCTATCATAAATCGGATTGACAGTTTAATCCCTTTATAGATTAGTTATCAGAGTAAATAATTTCTAACTTTTTGACAAGCACCTGTTAGCCAGTACATCTGCAGATTAACGGTAGTCACTCTCGTAAAATTCAATAGAAACAAAATTTTGGGAAAGAGAAATAGAAAAGTGGACACTGGGCGAGTGCAAGCTTCGGGTGCAAACGGGATTGGAGCTCGATTGAAGAAGACACATGTCTCAGTATCGCTTGGCCATAATGCTAGTTCGGTACCTTTTAATAAAAAACACTTACTACTATCTTAGTCCGAGTTTAAACTAAGAGTAGTTAATTCCAGACTAGTACGGCTAGCCGTAGAGTAGCTTCGGATTAACAACGTTATTAATAAACATGGCGTAAGCATAAATTAACAATGCATTCCTTACGCATAGATTAACGTGATAGCAATGGCAACTCTAACATTTTAAAAGTAAAAAAGAACGAACTATGAACGATTCAAACGTCAATTTGACAGTATTTAGGCTTCTTTTTGAGTTTGACAATAATCTATGTTGACAATTCTAGCTGTCTTTCAATTCTTTGAATTTACTTGTTTGGTGTTGATTGTTTTTTTTTTTGTTTTTTTTTTTAAATCATATTTATGATAAAAATGGCAGTAGAACTGGAAAACCTATATTTGTACCTTTTTTTTTTCGTGCGAAAATCCCTTCGGATACCCCCCCGCCGGCCAGCGGGGGCGGTTATGTCGGGCTTGCACCGACTAAAACCGCACGCCGTCTCGGGTCTTTGTACCTTTTTTTTTTATCGTGCGGAAATCCCTTCGGATACCCCCCCGCGTGCCAGCGGGGGTGGTTATGTCGGGCTTGAACCGACTAAAACCGCACGCCGTCTCTAGTCTACAGACGCCGGGGTGTAAGGTTGCCCATAGAGCATATCCCTCGCACCCCGACTGACCCTGGGCCATCTCCGGTTTCGAGATGGCCCCCTCGGGTTTGGGAATCACGGTCTCCCCGTCTTGCCCCGGTTTGGGGGAGGGGCGCTAGTCGCCCCACCGTCCCGGCCTGCTTCTGCTGGGGTGACAGGTGGCCTCACCCGCCACCCCCAGGCCTGCGCTCATGGAGGACGGAGGTCGTTAAGCGACCTCCGGCGCCTGAGTCGCCTGCGACGCGCGGGCGAGCAAGTTGCGGGCTCGGCGGTCCCGGAGAGTTCTAAATCCCGGGCGCGCTCCGCCATCTCCTTCGCGAGCATTACATGCTCGCAGAAGGAGGTGGCGGCGGCCCACGCGCTCGCGCTCCGCACCATTGCCGCAATCATGCTGCCGAGCGAGAGGACTCCCACCCCGATGGCTGTCACGAGGTCACGCCTCGGCGCCTCCCAAGCCGGGCAGTCGCGTGTGCAGCCCTGAGTCCTCGCTCGCGTCGCAGTGATGACACTCAGGCGTTGGCTCCTTCCTGATCCGATGCAGGTGGTCCCCGAAGCACCCCTTCCCGGAGATCACCTGCGTCAGTCGGTACGAGAGGCTTCCGTGTCGCCTCTCCAGTCAATCCTCCATGATGGGCCTTACCGCCGCTATTGCGGCGTGCCCTCGGGTCTTTGTACCTAAATGCCTCTTCGTCGAGTTCTTCCAGTGGATTGTAGCGGGTTTTGTAAAATTTTATACTTCTCATTACTGGAGCGTTATTTTCTATTTCGCAAATTTTTTCCATTAACATTATATCTGCGGCGTAATAGTCCATTTCCATTTTTTCTCTTGATAAAAATATATATACTTAACAGTATGTTTATTAACTATAATAATTACCACGTTTATTGAAGATCGATTCGACTCAGTTGTGAAAAATAAAATGGCTGTCTATTACAACAATATGTTCAACTCCACACTTACTCTGTCGTTATACTAGGTAGCCCCCAGGTTTAACTTTTACGCCAAGAGTAGAGTCGGATTAGCTTACTCGTTCCTTACGCCGTGTTTATTAATAACTAAATGGCCTACTCTTAACTTAATACTGGGCGTTAAGTTAATCATACCTTACTCTATGTTTATTAATAAGAGAGTAGTAGTATAAAAAAATCTAGTTTTAATATTGTATTACATAAAATTTTCCCTTTTCAACAAATTAACTGTATTTACGTCACCTAACCTTCCAGAGTACCTTGAGAAATAAATAAATAAAAAAAATAAAAAATAAAATGGTAAGTCGAGTCAGAGGTTTCCCCTAGAAAGGGGCTGGTTACGAGTTGAAAAATAAAAATGGGCGGCCATTTTATTTTTTCTTGCGGAAATCAACTCGGATGCTTCCCGCCGGCCAGCGGGGGTGATTATGTCGGGCTTGAACCGACTAAAACCGCACGCCGTCTCGGGTCTTCAGATGCTGGGATGTAGACCATAAGGCATTTCCCTGGAACCCGATGCCCCGGCCCTGATGTAGACGTTTTCCGATGAAAATTTATAGGAAGAGTATTAACTTTTCCTTTGAATTTACATTTTGCAATTAGTATTTTAGTACTGAGTAATTGCTTCAAAATATCGTCCACATAATCATAGTTATGTTAACTATGATGTAAATCTAAAAATATCTATTAATTGGAGACATACGCTTATAAATGACAACATTCATTAGAAAAACAAAAACTAAAACGATCATTTTTAATTCAGACAAATATTATCGTATCCTCATTACCCATTTTAGGATCGCCGAGGCTTTCCCTCCCATAAGAAATAACAGTGCGCGATATGCGCAGGACGTTTATACTCTGTATATAAGCTGACTGGCCCCTAGCCGGCCCACTGTTGGTCTCCAACCGTGGCAACACTTGCACAGCCACAACCAGTGATATATAATGAGTGCAGTGAAGTGTAGGTGAGTGAAAAAAAAATATTTTAAAACTATTCCGGTGTGGAACGAATCTAAAAATAAAATACGTTGCATTCTTAATTTGAAAGTGCTGTGAAATCTGAATTTGATCCAAATTTAAAACGTACCCAAGATAATTACGTAGACTGTTTGGGTAATTTAATTTATCCATCAAAAAGATTATGTTCTCATACTAGCTACCGCGCGGCTTCGCCCGTGGCTTACTTCGCCACCATGGCACCCATTTGTCCCATTACAGGTCCGAATTTATTAGTTCCACAATAATGTATGCAAATTTGCCCAATTTATTGATATTTATGATTGCTACTCCACTGTCCTAGCTACCTATAGCATGGTGATATATAGCATATAACCTTCCCCTATGAATGGGCAATCCAACACAAAAATATTTTTTCAATTCAAACCAGTAGTTCCAGAGATTAGTGCGTTCAACCAAACAAACAAATAAACTCTTCAGCTTTATAATATTGGTATAGTGTTTTATTTACAGAATTATAATGAAAGATGCTTATTTCATGTTGTTATTACCTACCTCTATACTATTATATTGATGATATTCGGGGCTGCACACGCAGAGCCCGCGTCCGTCCACCATGAGCGCACGCCTGGGGGTGACAGTTGGATTCGCCTGTAACCCTAGCAGAAGCACGCTTTTCCCGGGGGCAAGTCGGTGTCCCCCCGTGGTTCCCAAGCCTGAGGGGGCCATCTCGAAACCAGAGATGGCCTTGGGTCAGCCGGGGTGTGACGGAAATGCCTTATGAGCTACCTTATACCCCGGCAACTGAAGACCCGAAACGGCGTGCGATTTAAGTCGGAGTCCGATACAACCACTCCCCGCTGGCCGGTGGGAGGGTATCCAAGGGGATTTCCGCACTAGAAAAAGGTAGCTCAGTTGGTCACTGATCATGGATTCAAGTCCCGTCTTAGATGTTGACTACTCCCGATTTAAAAAAACTTACTTTAAAAATAGGTTTATGACTTTGTATGATTCTACTTTTATTTCCTCTTTCTGCTGAAAAACAAACAGTTTCGATATGAATATTTAACTAAGGAAAATTAACAAGGAGCAGTCATTTCACTGATTAAAAATACTCTTTATCGTAGGCGTGTTTGCTTAAAACGATATTGCGCATATCTCGAAGTGGAAAATAAATTATGTACCATATGTAGATACGTAGGAAGTTATTTAACATTTTTCTTCTGACTTTGATCTTAACCTGAGATTAATCTGTTGCGCTGAGGACACAAGGAAGAACTTTGATGAATTTACCACTAGGGGAGTGCCCCTGCGTATCTTATCATGTATTTTTTGTTCCAGCTCGATCACGGTTAGGACTGATATACCTATTGCCACTTGATCATCACCATTCCAGCGTTAATCCGGGTTGCATCCAAAGCTTGCACTTTGAAGCCCGGGGCCCGCTTTTCTACTCTTTGATTCCATCGTTTTTGACTCATCATTGGTTATTACATCAGCGACTGCCGTCTGACCCTCCAACTCCAAGAGTATAGTGCCAGATGCTGAAGAGTATCTGTATGAATAAACTGGCTAACGACTGATAAAGCGTTTCAATCCCATTTTTATTGACATCCGGATGCAGACCGCAGATTTTGCAAAACTTTCTTTCATTTAACCCTTGTCTTTTATTTTTGTGCGGATATCCCCCCTTCGGGGTGGTTATGTCGGATTCGAACCGACTAAAACCAAACCATCTCGGGTCTTCGCCATCACCCGCTGCGGAGCGCGGAGCATCCGCACACTTCTGGCCTACAGGGCCTCCACGCATATTAGGCACCCATATTGGGCCATGGACCGCACTATCCCCCGTAGAGTCTCCTGCAGGAGTCATCAGGCCCCCTCATGTTGGGCAGCAGCCGCGCCAGAGCGTTGTAAACGTTGTCCTGACAATTACGAACATAAACGCAAAATTAATCGTCTAAATCGGTCGAACCGTTCTCAAGTTTTGCACTTAGCACCAATTTTGCGATTCATTTTTATTTAATCAGATATAGATATAGGATTAGCAGGCCTCATAGATCGCTAAGCTTTTGCTATGTACTTGCCCAATGGGACCTAATGGATCCAATTTTTTTTTCGTGCGGATATCCCCTTGCACGCCGTCTCGTGTCTGTGTGGTAAATATTCACAACACGCCGTACATCAAAAGATAGTCAGATGCAATTACTGAGTTGTCAGGTGCGGCTATGAATCGAAAGCTTATCGTTGTTGCCTGTTCTCCGGGGACAGCATGTGGTTGTATTGAGGAAGAACAAGAATTAAATAACTACCAAGTTTTATACAGAGAGAAATGAAACGTTTTGAAATTTGTATCGACCCATCGATTTCACTCGTTTATAGTTTTACTTGAGTATATTATAAATTATTACTATTTTTCGTTAATAGTTTCTAATAACATAACATAACATAACTTCACGCCCGTATCCCCGAAGGGGTAGGCAGAGGTGTATTACACACCCACGATTCGCCAATTACATAACATATTCTTTACTTGTTGTAGAGACTAAGTATTTTACATTGAATAGATCAGGTCGAGGTCTCGAGTCTAGGGTCTAGAGGAGACGAGGTCTCGAGTTCGATCCCCAGTCGCCTCGGGCACACCTCTGACTTTAGTTATGTGTGTGCATTAATAAATGTTAATTATCGCTCGCTTAATAATGTGCTCGGTAGATGGCAATAGGCTCGCCCCCTATTACATTGGGACCTTAACATAACTGGCGACTCGTGGGTGTGTTATACACCTCTGCTTACCCCTTCGGGTATACAGGCGGGAAGTTATGAAAATCCCATACCTACAGCGCTATCTAGACTCAAAGTAAGCTTACTACAAAGTAAGAATATGGATAAACATACTTCGATGTTTTTTTATACATATGTACCAACATTTGTATCTATATAATATGCGTAGAAACTGGGTGTTTCTACGCATATTATGCCAATGCAAATATACATATTCATGCATATCAATCTTCGCATTGAGCGGGAATCGAACCCGAAATAGTATTGACACTACACAGCACACGTCATACAATACAGTGACTGGTTCTAATTTTCAATAGCGAACAAGTCAAAAGCCAAAGTTAGTAGTTAATCGCATTGTGAATTATGTTGCCCATGTTTACACCATTTATCATTATCCTCATAGCGATTGCCCAGTTGAATTTGTCTGTTTTTGATTGGTATGTCGGTTTTTCCGGGAGCGACTGTCATCTGACCTTTCAACCCTGAGAGAAAAGCCTGCGCCAGAGCCTCGTCCGTTGCTTAGCAGGTGCACCGACTTGCAGGTGAAGTATGCTTGGGCCTCAAGGACAAACAGCATATTGGCACACAAACGATACCTGCGGGACACGATTTATTCTAAAGCAGGAACCCTACGCGTTCTTATTAAAATTAAGTCAAGGGAATGAATCAAACGCCTTCGTGCTTACGTCATGACATACTTAGCTCTCCGAAATATAATAAAACAACAAAGAAGGGAGAGCACTTGTCATTTTAATTCCATCTTATTTAGTATATAACTATAAATTGACCTTAATATGTTAGGTGCTCTGTGTACGCTTGGTTATCCGATGACAAAAGATGGAACGTGTCGAGAAGGCTCATGGTGGTATGACCCAGCGAAAAAGGAGTTTGTAGTTTGTTACAATGTTGTTAAAATCTGAAACTATGCTTATAATTAACCGATTTGAAATGTACTCGTATGTGGCATAGCTGTAGAGAGTTCAACTGTTAAGTTAGAGGTCGCAGGTTCGATACCCTCTCAGTGCAAATATTTGTATGTGTGATATTTGGATTGGTCTGGGTGCGTCTGTATGTAAGCTTTGAAATAAAACTAGTTTTGGCGGATTTTATAGCGATTTATTTCAATGTGTAATTATTCGCGTAAACTTCCAACAATAATATACATATTTCTATGTATGTTCATCCATATTCTAGAACCAATATTACAAGCTAGTTAAGTTATGCTTACTATGGATGGATCTAGATAGCGCTGTGTAGAATGTCCTGCAATATTGTTATTATTTATAAAAAGGGACGAGCTTCTCAATTGAAGGCGTATTAATTTTTGATTCTGAATTCTTGAGGCCAATTTACGCAATTCTATTTCTTCCATAAAATTGCGTGGGTAGGTCTCATATTTAAGATAAATAAGGATAAGCAGTAGTTTTGAGGCATTCTTCATTCGATGGTCAATTTTAAAGAAGCACAATTTTTGCAAAACGGGCTGATTTAAGAAAAACCTTTTACAATAAAGTAAACATAAAATTAGGTAGGTATTTAAACTATCATGGCGCTTGTAACAGTGCCGAGATATCGGACACTCCAAAGAACACATGGTAAATATCCTGTTATCTCTAATCAATCAATCAATTAGCCTATTGCAGTCCACTGCTGGACATAGGCCTCTCCCATTGTATGCCATAGCACCCGATCCTCCGTCTTGTGCATCCATTCTATACCAGCAACTTTTTTCAGGTCGTCCGTCCATCTCGTTAACTCTAATACTAATATAAGATACCCTTATATTCTTAGCTACCATTCCATTAGCTTCTTCCAGCCTAATTTGAATAGATCGTAAGGGTTTTTATAAAAGTTTTATAATTTTTAAGGTTAATTATAAAAAATCATAAAAAAAAAACATAAAATTCGGTGTTCGGTGGGAAGTTTCCGACCCTCTGCTCTCCGTATGAAAAGTAGACGGTATAGAAGCTGGTTTATGAAAAGGTTTACTGTCTCTACATTAGTTCTGAGTCATGGAAACCGTACGAACGGAACGGGGTTTCTTCGGAGTTGAGAGGAAGTAAGCCCCTCCTCACCGTTACCTGCAGTGAGACAAATCATTAATTGTACCATCATCATAACATAGTCCCGGTTGTTTCCATAGCTTGCACTGTGGAACCCAGGGTACGCTCTTTTACTCTTAATTAGACTTTTATGAGAGTAACTGCTGACTAAGCAGAGCCTCATCCGTTTATCAGCAGGTGTACCGGCTAGTAGTTGAGCCCCTAAAACCTTTCTTGGTATTTCACATCATCATCTTTACGTTAGTTCTGGTTGAATCCAAGGCTCTCACCTCGGAGTCCGGGGTTCATTTACCGGCTTCTACTTCGTACGATCTTGGCCATCCGTAGTAGTGAGACCATTGGCATTAACCAACACCCAGAGGCATTAATTGTACGAAGCTACCTACTTAAATTTATCCTGCATTAAGACCGATGCATCTGTTAATTTTTCAGTCCATATGTCAATCGCGCCAATAAGGTTAAATTAGAAAAGTTAATATGGTCGTTAAGATTTTCTAATTTTCCGCGCCACTTTATTAACTTTTTCTTTCATAAGAACCTTCTCCTACATACATAAACTTTTAATAAACAATAAAAGAATAAGGAAAATCAGTCCAGCACTTCACGCGTGATGCCGTGACCAAGCTTAGGAAAATAGGAATTAATTTTATATATATAAAGATTTAAGACACATAGTGTATTATACATTGCCGCAGTTCATAGTGCTAAAGCCTTTTATCTGAATCCCTATGAGCATTTTCCATTTGTTTTACTACCCAACATGTGGTGTTATAAAGAAAATAATAGGTACTGTTTTTACTGCTGTCAAAATTTAAAATGCTTTTAACGATGCAGTATACGCGCGAAACAGTTGTGATATGATAATGCGATCTTTGTAAGCGAGCGTAACGATGCTATTATTATAACATAACATAAGTTTATAATACCACGTAAGTCTGCCTGTGTTCTAATTAACTTACATCATCGTTCAATGAAATGTTGAAGCAATTATAATGTTTACTTTCCCTATAGATTTAGATAGGAAAAAGAGAACATTGATTGAGAGGACGGGACTGAACTCGCGACCACTCCCTTACAGGGGGAATACTCTGACCAACTGAGCCGCCTAGACACGTCCCAGATATTCGAAATTCTCCGATATATTATACGTATATATAATAAATAGTATGGTAATGTTAATTATCGCTCGCTTAATAATGTGCCCGGTAAATGGCAATACGCACGCCCCCTGTTACATTGGGACCTAAACATAACTGGCGATTCGTGGGTGTGTAATACACCTCTGTGTACCCCTTCGGGAATACAGGCGTGAAGTAATGTTATGCCAATAAATAGTATATACGTAGAGGAAAGATGTATTTGTTTGTAATCGATTAAATCTGAAATTTCTGAATCAATTTCAAAAAATATTTTACCGTTAGAGGGTTACATTATCCCTGAGTAACTAGTAGGCTACTTTTTATTTCGATATTCGCACGGGATAAGGTAGGGTTAAGTAGAACCGGAGATATAATCTAACAAGTTGAATTCCTGAGACGAGCTCAGCCGAATACAAGGGATTTTCGATATTGCGTTTTTTTTTTTTGCGATTTTTTCTTTATCTTGTAATGGTTCACCCCAGCACGAATCTATTACCGAAAACAGCAACTCGATAGCTCATCTCCTTCATACCCAAAACCGTGACAGAAAATTGGCAACGACCGCGCGGGCTGTGCTGCTAGCACTAACATAAAAAATATAACCACATCGACACATCATTTCGAATGATTGTCCTAGATAATAGATATCTAATGTATTATCTTTGCATGTTTAATGTATTGCACTTATCTCGTAATGGACAATGAACTAGACTAAGTAGATTATTCCACTTAATGATTACAAGTAAGTTTGATAGTGTCGGAAGTTTACGCGAATGTCACGCATTGAAATAAAACTATTTTTAACGAATTCTATCGCTATTTATTTTATGTTATTTTATTATTTACATAGAACCCGACGTTTGGGTTGCTTTTCAGCAGCCCTAGTGACGGAGAGACTGAAGATGGTGGCTGTCTTATAGTTTGAAGTGTAAGTTATCTCAAAGTACCCGAACTATGTTAAATTGTTGGTGTTACTATTTACGCAGAATGAACTCACTGTGTTATGAAGTCTTGTTGTATTTTTATTTCCTTTTATTTTTCTTGGAATTAATTAAGTGAATGACTGGGTCCCAAGCTGATGGTACATTCCAACCATCTAATAAAAAACGATTATGAAAGTAGAAGAAGCGAAATGGATATACCAGGAACATTGCTAGTGGCAACATTGAGAAGTATTGGGACCTTTGGGGCCAAGTCAAACTACACCTACAGACCCGGTACACCTGCTGATTGACTGACAAGGCTCTGGTGCAGGTTTTCTTCTTGGGGTTGGAAGGTGATACGGGAGTCTGACGGTTGACTTGGGTTCCGAAGATCTAGGTGGAGCACTATACCCCTGGCGGCACTTCGTGGCTATGGAAGAAAACCGCTATAAAAAGCCACCCAGGCAAGGCGAGTGTCCGGGTCTATCTGCAAATTCGTTCAAAGACGCCAGATTCGGTCTGAAATAGACCACTATCGGTTCACCTTGACCTCAGTAACCCTGGCCGTACAGGAGAGGTAGTTTTGTGGGACAGGAGATCAGTAATAACTGGAGCACAAACATTCATGAACAATGACCTCAAATGTATAGGTACTACGAGACTGGCTGTATAGAAGCAAAAATTTAGTATCGCGAAAGGCCATATAAAACAACACACACCTTTTTGTAGCTATCATACAGATGACACTACAAAAAGGCGCGCTATGACTATACGAATAGGTGTCAATATCGTGTGTTTACAGATGCTTCTTTAGCGGAACACTTGTAGGTATTAGTGTTGCCTAAAGCTTTTGGGCGGACAAATTGAGCATAGGTACTAGGCACGCGGGGGGGTATCCGAAGGGATTTCCGCACGAAAAAAAAAAAAAAAAAAAAAAAAAAAAAAAAAAAAAAAAAAAAAGGTACTACCCACGTATTCTTCTTCAGCACAACACACGCGTCAATATCCAGTGGCGTAGCGTGCCTTGTCGGGGCCCCGTATAAAAATTTTTTTGGAGGCCCTTATATGGAGGTAAAGATTTTTCACAAAAGAAAAAAAATATTGTGAGAAGAAATATTTATTTATCACATAATTTACCCATTTTACAAATAAAAATCGAATTTTAAATATTCAATCTCCTTGCCTTTTTTTCGGCAAACTGATTTATTAAATAATTTATGGCTGATGATAAATATTTATTGTTCATGAAAGATGTATTTCTCCCCAGGTGTGTCTGTATGGTGATGGCGTGGCTGTTGGCGGCGGCGCTGGTCTCCGCCCAGATCACCTTCAGCCGCGACTGGACCGGGGGTAAGCGCGCCGCGCCGCAGCTCCCCCTCGACTGCGGCCAGTTCACCAGGCTCTGCAAGCATTTTGTAGTAAGTACACAATCATGTAGCTTTCTTACTTCTGGTGTCACTTTGATACAGTACCACACTACTATATTCATGCATACATCCATCCTTCTGGGGTAGGCAGAAACAACAGCCCGCACTCGCAAGCGTCGATGGCTTAGAGGTTAAGGAGCCGCCCTTGAGATCAAGAGGTCCCGGGTTCGAATTCTGGCCATTACACTAATGAAGTAAACCCACTCCTAACACAAGCAATTTAGCTTAGCTGGAGGGGTTAGGGCGAATACTAGTGACTTGGGTTACTCAAAGAAAAAACATTGCACTGCTATAGCAAATACACCCAATGCCATCTAGTAAAGCGAAACTGGACTATTTCGAATTAATTTTGTATTACGCTTTGCTAACGCTAAGTACTAACTGCCAGCACATGAATAAATAAAGAGTACGGTCAGTAAAGAGTTGCCAGTTCACACTGAGAGATTTTATATTATTCTGATATAAAAATATCCAAGAAGGGGTACATAAAATACCACTTTCTGGTAGCTAGTCCCATGTGTGATGTGAGCCTATGTGTCTAGAGAGTAACGTAACTTGTAAATGATAGCCCCTCTTCTTCTGGTAACCATCCTCTTTATATTAACATGCACGAGATGTAGGATACATAAACCTTGGAAACCATATCAATCAAGCGGTTTGTGTGTATGTTTGCCACCATCACCATGATCATAACAGCGTTAGTCCCGGTTACATCCAAAGCTTGCATTTTGGAACCCGGGGTAGGTACGCTTACCTTTTTTTTTTTTTTATCGTGCGGAAATCCCTTCGGATACCCCCCCGCGTGCCAGCGGGGGCGGTTACGTCGGGCTTGAACCGACTAAAACCGCACGCCGTCTCGGGTCTACAGACGCCGGGGTGTAAGGTTGCCCATAGAGCATATCCCTCGCACCCCGACTAGGTACGCTTACCTACTCTCGATTTGGCTTATCTTGGCTTCTGCGGACACCAACAATCGAGGAAAGCCAGCGCCAGAACCTCGTCCGTTAATCAACAGGTGTACCGACTAGCAGGTGAGGGCCCCAGAAATTTTGGTGGTATAAATTAATAGATTTATTTCTTTGAAATAAAACTATTTTTACGGATTCTATCACGATTTATTTGATGTTGCTTTTTTTTATTTCCGCTGAACGCGAGCGACGTTTGGTTGCGTTTCAGCAGCCGTGGTCACGAAGAATAAATCGCAATAGAATCTGTTAAAAATAGTTTTATTTCAATGTGCACATTCACGTAAACTTCGGACAATATCACATTTATTTCTTACTTACTTATCAATTCTCTCCAATGTTGGCAGCACGAGTTGAAGCAGGCCCTTACATCGGAAATGGCCAGCAAGCACCACCAGGATTTCGACAAGCCCCCCCTATACGACGATGAATAACCGTCTCACTGTGACAATACTATAGAGGCTGCTAAGAAATATACATCATGGCCAATGTTCATCATATATTTTGACGTTTGAAAAATGGCGGCAAGTGTATTCTATTTTTAAATTAGGATAAGTGCCAAATAGGATGAAATTCTTGCGATTTCCTGAAAATCATCAAGTTGTACAACGAATTATGGACAGATACCGATCTATTCTTGGAGAACGAAGTGAAAATATTTTAAGATATTTAGATTTATATGAGACTTGTCTTCTGATCTCAATGGCAATTCTGGATATTATGATTATTCAAGATTTTTTAATTTTTTTTTACTCTTTTCAAAAACTTTTGTTACATTCTAATAATTTATTCTAATCGATAAATATATCAATAGATTTGATTCTACCCTAATCCATTACTGGGATGGATTAGGTCCGACTGATTTTCAAACGGTAGGTACCTACTGTTTGATATTTCAATAATATTTATTATCAGGGTTGCTCATATTTCACCGGTTTTCGTATTCCATTTTACATTGCCAAGATACATTATATTCCACTGTGATCTACTGTCAGAAGAATTGTAGGTACCTATTGCAGAAAAACAGTTCTTCGAGGATCCTCATTTTTTAATAAATGAATAGCAATGAAGTTTGTTCTAAAATGTCGTGAAAAATAATAACAGTTGCACCATGTCCTTTAGTTTCTAGACTCTCGCGAGACCTGCACCATGATTCAACCAATCCAGTCAATTGCCATGAATAAGATATAATAAAGTTTTATTTTATAATGTGCTCAATTCTAGTCATGACGCTTTACTGCTAGTATGTAACATAGTTAGGTATAAAGTAATTTAGGTATCCAAAGTATGAATTAAATGCATGACACGACCCTTAGCCGAGTATTTTGTATTAGCATGTGAAATAACTGACTTTCTCTGATGTATTATAATAAAGGAGATTGACACGTTTTATTGTGTTTGCATACATACCCCTGTAGTGTGACGAAGATAATTAAAAGATAAATAGATAAAGATATTTATTGGACGGATGAGCGATACGTATCGTTATTACCGAGTATCGATACAATGCTATGCAATACAATGATATTTTGTATTGATATGATACACTATAATAGCTTACGATACACAGCGAAACGTATAGTTTGCCTCGTTCGGTACAGTACGATATCGATAATATTTACGCGTATTCCTAATTTATTGCACGTGTATGCGACGTGGACTCCACTGATAAGAATTCTTACCAGTATTTTGAATGCGAAAGTGAGTTTGTTATAGAAAAACTAGCAAAAACAAGTTTATGAAAATTTGCACACAAGTATCTATACTCCAACAAGAAAACATAGGCAGGCATATTTATTTCGGGAATAATTCGAAACGAAGTCATTCGAACGTTAAACTTTATAAAATTCTCCGCACTCAACTCTGGCTACACTTACCTCGGGCAGATTGTGCAGTTAGGTAAAAACACTTTTGAGAAGGAGGCCAAGAGGAGGATCCAGCTAGGCTGGGCAGCGTTTGGGAAATTACGTCGGGTCTTCTGGTCATCCATACCGCAGTGTTTGAAAACGAAAGTTTTCAATCAGTGCCTCCTACCCGTAATGACCTACGGAGCTGAGACGTGGACACTCACGGTAGGGCTGGGCACCAGTTCTAAGTCGCTCAGCGAGCTATGGAAAGAGCTATGCTCGGAGTTTCTCCGACAGAGAACCAAGGTTATCGACATAGCTCAAAGAATTAGCAAGCTGAAGTGGCAGTGGGCCGGCCATATCTCGCGAAGAACCGACAACCGCTGGGGTAAACGTGTTCTTGAGTGGAGACCGCGACTCGGCAAACGCAGTGTAGGACGCCCTCCGGCCAGGTGGGATGACGATCTGCGAAAGACTGCGGGCAGATGCTGGATGCGGCAAGCTGAAGACAGGGCGCTATGGCGCTCATTAGGGGAGACCTATATCCAGCAGTGGACTAGAATAGGTTGATGATGATGATGATGATGACTCAACTCTGAATATAAAATTATATTGACTACCTACTGCAAACTGGCAAAGGCCTATACTTTTGCCAACATTTTTTTAAACATCTTAGTACGTCACTAGTCACCCCTGCCAATTAGTTCAACCTTGTTGAAGTTCTCGTCGAAAAACTGCCGGCGGCGCCGTAGGCATTACGTTGGTCCATATACACATTTCTTATTGGAGGGTTGTTGTATAAAAGGAAAAACAGCGTTTATACTAAAAACATTATATTGTGATAAAATGATTTTATGTACAAATATAATATTATTACAAACTACACATACAATTATTGCAAAATCAATCAATTCCATTTATATACGGCACCATTTGCCGCTAAATAATTATAGTTAAATGTCATGGTACTTTAAGTTCTTGGCTGTCATTTTTTTCCGTTTAGGTTATTTTGATTAGGTATTTGGTTAGCGATTAGACAGGAATGCATTAACCAGTCGATTAGCCTTGAATTATTTCACAAACATGAAGTGTTGCATTTTAAACGCCATGGTTGATATCTTCAGATAAGTTATTTAATGAATTTCTAACGTTAGTAGATAGTGTTTGTGCCAGTTTAGATGTATAATACAGACGGTAATAATCAAATATTTCGTATAAAGAATAATACGTGAGTCAATACTGTACATGTCAGAATATTATTATTTAAAACGAGGTGAAAATCTAGTTCTAGATTTAGTCAATGAATGAGCGCTATCCGAACACTTTGTAATCAGGCACTACTCTCAATTTGAAGGCGGGAACCACACTTCGCTATTTATTACGCGGCTAGGCTGTATTCGGCCGAATATTTGTCATTTGATATTCGCGCTTATGCGTTATGCGTGCGAACAAAGTACATTTAGACAAATGTGCCCTCCACACTTCGTCGTAAGCGGCCGAATAAAGCGATCAGCAAATCCTACTAATATTATAAACGTGAAAGTTTGTGAGTATGGATGTATAGACGTTTGTTACAATTCCCATTAAAGCGGCTGAACGGATCTGGTTGAAATTTTGTTCGGGGATAGATTATATATAGTCTGGAATAAACCATAAGCTATTTTTTATCCCTGGAATAGTTTCGCATGGGAAGCGCGAATGGGAACAGAATGCCACGAGAGCGAAGCCGCGGACAAAGCCTAGTAACACATAACGTAGTGTGGTTCCACCATCAGATCAGACGCATACCAGCTATCATTACGCCTACACGTAAGTACATTTCTAATGAATAGGCAACTAAAGTAATAATGTATATTAGTTTGATTACATGAATGTTAAACTACTTCCAAAAAATGCATTGGGAAATACAAACTACACTGAATATTGTTAGTAGTGTCAGTGTGATGTATTGATATTGTGTTGAGAATTATAATATAGTTCATACAACACCGTGTCATGGCACTTCACCTGCGAGCCGGTATCCCGGCTGATTAAATGACGAGGCTCTGGCGATGGTTTTCTCTCGAGGTTAGGGTGTCAGGCGGCAGTTGCTCACATATAAGCCAATATTCCTCTTGATATGGTAAGCCCAGCCCAGAGAAAGAATAGGTTAAACGCTGGGATAATTAATGATATAGACACATTTACGTCTGTAATTAATTTTGGTGAACAAAATCGAGTAGAGATATGATGGATAGATCTATCTATCTATTTAGTTAGCTATGTGCTTGGAAGTCGATGCCACGGTCGAACACAAAAATTATATATACGAGCAAAGATTAAGGGGCAGATACATGCGCAACTCTTAGCTCGGTTTTGTAAGAACCATAGTATTCTGTTTCTATACAAGTAATGTATAGAAATAGCGTTAAAATGCCCAGTGAAAAAAAACCCATGCCCAATAGTCTACCGCTTATATAATATTAACGTTAAAGCTAATTAATTCAGTCAAACTACACTATGAATAATACATACAAAACTTAATTTTAATACACGCTGCTATCGCCCTTATTGTTTACGAAATAAAATCTAAAATGGTAAAGGTCGCGGTAAACTTGATGACCGCTCTGAACTTCGCGGTTTGATTTTTTGTAAGATAATCTCTAATTATGATAAAGTTGTTTCAAAAATGAAAGTTTATAATATAGTTTATTTACAAAAATTAATTGAAATTGCAAGCATTTTCTCAAATATTGCTGTAGTTAGACCTGTTGTCGGACGGTCCAGGACTCCAACTACCCGTAGAGACTGCCGTAGATGTTCGTATAGCAACCGGGACCGACGGCTTAACGTGTTATCCGAAGCTCGGAGGGGCTCAATTTGTTAAGAATGGTACTAACCTGGCCAGTATTGCCTAGCTTTGCAATGTAACCTATTCGGTTATCAGTTAGCCACGTGCCCTATGAATGAAATTATGGAAATGCTATTGTACTCGTCTATATCATGCGCAAGTTCCGACTCGCCGAGTATTCAGAGGGGTCATCAACTTTGGCGAGAGGTATACCATGCTGTCAGGTTTCATACATAATATATGAACATACAATCATCTCATACCAGCATGCATGAAACACTCTCAGCAATCTAGAAAAGGATGTCGCGTGTTAAATGCTTGCTGGAAAGTGTTTCCAAAAAGCTACCAATGATATTTTCAGATGATGGCACTTCATAATGGTGAGTTAGAAGAATGTTTAGATTGATGGCTAAAAATAATAGGTCTTTTAACGCAAATATTTGGAATGGTACTAGTGTTGTATTTTAAAACACATGAGCATTTAATTATATTAAAAGTCATCAAAGTCAGAATTGTTATGCCAAGTACACACCAAGCGAATGAATCACAGCGAAAGCCAGTGGGATTTTGTAATGATCGCTCGACAGCGTGTGGTACTGACCGACAAATCCCACAAGTTTGCGTTCGTTCACTTGGTTTGTACTCAGCATTGTATCATATGGTTTCACTGTCATATGGACCAGCCATACTCTCCGTAAAGGTGGATTGTATTTGTCAATGATCTGATCATAAATCATTTTGATAAACTTTTACTGACCAGACAGTTATATAATTTTACAAACATTTCATGATAATTTTGCACAAATGATTGCAATATGTGAATTGAAAACAATATAAAAGGATCGAGAACTTTTGCGTTAATTTTGAATAATATTTCAAGGGAGTACGTATAGTACGTGTTCCAGTATAAGAAATATATACCGTCATCTGTTAGTGACTATCGTTGCTGTGCGCGTAAAAGTTACTGTGTTTTTGTTATATTCGGCTTGTTACGTAGTTTTTATCAATATTCCAATACGCTTATAATGTAAAAACCACTAATTGATATTCATAGATCGAAGATATAGAAAATTTTAAAAGGAAAAATGTCTGGCATCTCTTTTGTATACCTACCGAGAAAGTTGTTATAAACAGTGTGTTTACATAGCTTTTGTCCAAAATAAACAGTGACACTGATGTATTGAAATGTATTGGTGTGAGTATACTAAGATAACATTATTTTACATAATATTTATGTAATGACGTCACATTATCATGCGCAAAATTATCAACAATTAAGGACAGCGGTAAACAGGTATATCACTGTACATACTGGAATTCTATTAATAAGATATGAAGGTAAACTCTGAAATATCTTTGCCAGTTTGTCTGTGAGAGGGTTATATAACATAGAACAAATGATTCGTTGATTTTAGACAATGATCACAGAAAGTAAAAACATGTAAAGGTGCCATCACGTCACACAAAACAGTGACGTCATTGCTTAGTCTCCAAAAGAGTACAATTTTTAAGACCAATTGAAACTTAAGTGGTACCGTATGCGGTAGAGAAAACCGAGTGGGAATACGGTAATACTACGGTTGCTCTTGCACTTCATACTGACCTGAGTGAATCCGAATGTATCCACAGCGGCAGTGAATACCGCTCAAAGTTTATACACCAAGTGACATTCTACGAATGGAATGGCTACGAAGCGAACTTTCAAAATTCCGAAATGTTTGGGAGTGACATTATTTGTTACACGTGATATGTCAACAAATATTGTCTCTCCCATACATTTCGAAATTTTGGAGGGTTGTTGCTTCGAAGCGATTCCACGAGTAGAATGTCACTTTGTCTAGGTCCCCAGGTTTGAATAACCATTAAAAGTAAATGTCTTATAGCTTAGCAAGATTTGGCGTAATGGTTTTGGTGTAACGTGCGCGCGGGACGGCCGTCGGTAACCCACGTCTCGTGCGAACGTTTCACCACCCCTGCCTTACACCCCTCATCCCGCGCGGACTGTGGAAGTGTCAAGCATGAATTTGTCAAGCTATAGTAGCTAATTCTGTTAAAAATGTTTACTGCATGGTGGCACACATGTGCTTGCTGCAGGGTAATTTCTCATGATTTCATATTAACGTGATGTAGACAGAATAATTCGTCAGCGAATTTTTTAATTCAATCCTTATTTACATGCAGACATCATACATTATTTGGGTATTCATAGCAATCATTTATGAATGTACTGGCGTCTAATCATCATCAGTACCACAGCACCTGACGTATTCAAGAGCTTTATTCAAACAGTCCAACCAAATATCTCTATCTTTCGGAGTATCGGCAGCTAACAGATGCCTTCTAACTACTGAACCATCAGGGCGTTTCACGTATACCAAGGAACCGGAGTCAGGAACGATAAGCCCAGCAGGGACAGCCGACTCTAGAAGAATTGTGTTCGGCCGAGCACAAAGATCTCGTGGTGCTCGTACTACTCTTTCGGAGATGACTGTAGAAAGATCAATGTCGCCGATAGGCATCTGAAATAAACAAAACATGGGTACTACAAATGTCAATACGATTGATACATTCTTGTTTTTATATTCAGTCCATCAATTGACTGCACCCCGTTGGATAGTGAGTAGCTGGGGTGAAGTCCAGAAGATACAGGCCACCATGCCAGATGCTGTGCTAATGTTTCAACTAAGAATAGGACTGTCAAAGCGTCATTTTGTTTACACATTTACTTGTACAGTGTAAAAGTGAAAGTGTCTTCTCACCTTCTTTTGAACATCGTCAGGATACTTCCAGTAAGCCAGTCGTGGTGAGTGCAGGCGGAACCATCTTCTGTGCCAAGCACCGAGTCCTGACACGTCATCGAAGGCGGTGAGGAACGCCGCGTGAGCAGACGGAGGAGGTACTTGGACCCGAGCTTTGATTTCCATGTTCACTGATCCTTCTAAAGGACTGGCCGCAGGCAGCTGAGAATAAAGCAATGGAAATTAATTTGTAAATGAATGTAAGGATTTTGTATATCAGATGAAATTTCATATTTTGACCAATGCATAATATTATGATATTGGAAAACATTGTACAGTAACCGGCTTTTGATTTGGCACGTTGGGTAGAAGAGTGCATCTGGCTAGGGGTCGCATCTTGCGATCTTGCTTGGGTTTTGTAAAGCGTTTCCTCTAGCGTACAAAGGACTGACAGTTTGATACCTTTATAGCAGAATTAAAACAGTCGGTGTTTATAAAATATGTCAAATTCAAAATTAATTCTTTCTGTACCAGTGTAACCAATTGATTCAATAAATTATTATTATTATTATTATTTCCTTTGTATAGACCACCAAAACGGCACTTAAAAACGTCAAATAAAATTGGACTAATGTTTAGCAAATGGACCACCAGTTTGAAACGCAGCCCTGTCCTGAGAAGTCTCCGGCAAGGACCAAAGATTCGGTTTTAACTATTCTATAAAGATATCGAGGGGTGGATATTAGCTGTGCGATGGAGAGACCATATAAAATGTGTACCTTCATGTACTGACGTTTCAGATAAACCTGAAAGCCTATAGGGCTATGTAAATAAAGTACCTTGTTGAGGGTGAAGCTCCTGCGCGAAGCCTGCTGTAGCGCAAAGATGCAGTAGCCGTGCAGTGCGAACTGCGGTGAACGTACCGCGTGAGGGCCCATGGGACTGTGTACTCGAGGCGCCTTCAGCTCTGATACCTTGGATTTGGGCGTCAGTAGCTTGGAGCTCGGCTGCGGATCACAAAATAACACTTTTTTGACCACTTATCATCATTATCATCTAAGCGTGGTTCCTAATTGCATCCGAGGGTTTCACCTAGGAACCCGGGGTCCGCCTTACCCCTCTTCTTTAGATTGGCTTATGCGGCTGTTATGGGAGCGACTGAAGTGTGAGGAGGTCACACTGGTCCTTTCTTGATAGTGTCGTTAATAAGGAACAAATTCTGGGAAGTAATGACATACAGCAAACTCAAGGAAAGAGCTCATCTTTAACGTAATAATATTTAGGGTTCCGTTGCCAAATGGCAAAAAACGGAACCCTTATAGATTCGTCATGTCTGTCTGTCTGTCCGTCCGCATGTCTCAGCCACTTTTTTCCTAAACTATAAGATCTATGCTGTTGAAACTTAATAAGTAGATGTATTCTGTGAACCGCATTAAGATTTTCATACAAAAATAGAACAAAAAAACAATAAATTTTGGGGGTCCCCTTACTTAGAACTGAAACTCAAAAATTTTTTTTTCATCAAACCCGTACATGTGTGGTATCTATGGATAGGTCTTCAAAAATGATATTGAGGTTTCTAATATCATTTTTTTCTAAACTGAATAGTTTGCGCGAGAGACACTTCCAAAGTGGTAAAATATGTGTCTCCTCCCCCCCCCCCCTGTAACTTCTAAAATAAGAGAATGATAAAACTAAAAAAATATATGATGTACATTACCATGTAAACTTCCAACGATAATTGGTTTGAACGAGATCTAGTAAGTAGTTTTTTTTAATACGTCATAAATCGTAAACTGCAATTTACCTTTCATTCAATCAACTCACATATAAAAATTAAAAAAAAACATTATTATGTTACTTGCTGCTACGGAACCCTTAATGGGCGAGTCCGACTCGCACTTGGCCGCTTTTATATCAAAAAGTTTTATAAAACAGTGTTCTTTTTCCAAATCAACGGGTTCGAATCTTGGCTAGGAATATAGATTTTTCAAAAATCGAATAATGCAGTTTTAGTATCCATCACAGTCGGACCCAAGACATCTTATTACTTTCGCTATTCCTGATAGTCTTAGATTTGGCCATTCAAGCCCACTTGAAAAAATCCACCCTGTGTTATTGTAAACGCATGGAGAACTTTCATATCGTGATGCAAGATCAGTTTTTGTGAAGTAGTTCATAGTAGAGCACAATAATTTAGTAACAAAATAATATCCTTACCTTTTTAGTGTTGATATGATATTTGACGTCATGTGGCAATAGTTCTTTTGAAGCTTGCAGTAGATATACTTCTACAGTTACCTGATAACAGAGAAAGTAAAATATTTGATGTGTATGCAAATATAGTTTCCTCGTTCCGTGAAGACGAAGAGACAGAATCAACTTGGAGGATCTGGACAGGTCTGGATTCGAATACTGACCATTACACGACCGACGTGACCCCACTTCTAACACAAGCAACTTAGCTTAGCTTTTATCCATGGTTGTTGAAAAGCAACCAAAATATCGGGATCAACCTTAATAACAAAATAACAAATAAATCGCGACAGAATCCGTTAAAAATAGTTTTATTACAATTAGCTGTAGGGGTGAACGGGAATACTTGTAATTTCGGTTACTAGTACTATTTTAAAAAGTGCACTTTTTTTTATTCCGACCTGTTACTGAGAGCAAAAACAATATTTCGACCCAACCCGGGAATAAAACCCGAGACCTCATGCATGCGCACTCGGTACCCTTGCACCACTGTTAACTGTTAAAGCCAGGGATGACATGGTATAGTTTGGCTATTCTTCCTAGGTTACATCTGCGCACCCGCACATCTGCATGTCCGTGATGACGCTCCGTATGGATTTATTTCATTCCATACCGACGGCCTCTGTGGCGTAGCGGTAGTGCATTCGACTGCTACGACAAAGCCGCGGGTTCGATTCTCGCTCAGTGCAAATATTTGTATGAATGAACATGTCTATTTGCATTGGTCTGGGTGTTTCTATGTATAACATGTATGTATTTACAAAAAAGTATATAAGTATGTTTATATCCGCATTCTGGAACCCATAACACAAGCTAGTTAAACTATGCTTATTTTGGGTCTAGAAAGCGCTGTGTAGAATGTCATAGATGGATGCTATTATACATATAAACCTTCCTCTTCAATCACTCTGTCTATTAAAAAAAACCGCATCAAAATCCGTTGCGTAGTTTTAAGGATATAGGATAAGAGAAAGCGACATTATTTTATACTATGTAGTGATGCCGATATACTCAATTCATAGAAAGCCCCAGTGTGGTGGTACCTTTGAGATCCCTAAACGCCAAAAAAAAGAAAACTAATGGGATGTCACAACACGGCGCCTTTTAAACACATCGCCGCAATCATTGATACGACATAAACATAACCACATTCGTCATAAGGGGTAGTCCATTAATCACGCGATGTTTTAAGAAAGAAAGAAAGAAAGAAAATTGATTTTTATTGCGGATAAAACACATGCACATATTAGGATTAAGGAAACACCTAAATAAGAAAAAAACAAGAGATAATAACAATACACAAGTCCACACAACAATATTAAAGATATATATAAAAGTCTAAAATAACGGTGGACCTACAGCTACTCAGACGGCGACCATGCCATGTCGTAACACCAAAAAGGTTCGGGGTTTTGCGGCAAGGATATTTTTATTTCTTATCTGTGGTCGCTGCCTGGGCAGATAACGCGGCGTGTGACATGCACGTGACAAAATTGACATTAGTGACATTGTCAACGTGTCATGTCCTACGTGGCACATAGAAATTAATGTAAAAATGCTTGGTACATCACACATGGTCTCACTTAGCACGTGTATCATTGTATTACAATTAAAAGAAAATGTACAATGTGTCCGCAATAAGGGCCAGACACTCAGCATAAACTGAGGTGGGTATTAGCCACCACCGAACTGATTTTCAGTGTAAGCCCTTAGCCCTTAAGCAACTTTTTAATCTACCCCCATGGTGAAAACTCCTCCCCCCTTTTGAAAATCACGTTTATTTCTTTCAGAGGTGCAAGGTGAGGGTGAGTTAGTAAATGGTAGTAGGTAAGGGATGAGAAAAAGTTCATATGGCAACCGGGAGCGATGGCTAAACATGTTCTTCAAGGTACGGAGGGGTCTCAATGTGTTAGGAATGGTCACCCATCCTAAGACTGCCCTGGCTAGTATTACTTTGCTATTCTGAATTAGTTCATAAAAATAGCATTGTATGTAATATGTTAAAATTTTGAAGGACCACACTTGTATTAGATTTAAACAAGTAAAAATAATGATGCGGAGAAATAAATAAATAGATACTTGTTGTTTATGCCGTTTTATATATAATATATTAATTTAATTTATTCATCGCTCACACCACATGTTGCGCCATCTTTGGGATTCGTATGTAACCTTTAGGTACAACTTCGACTCACGAGATGGCATTTTTGCGCTGCGACGTCTCGGCTACATCGCTAGTGTGTTGCTCTGGCGCTCACAAGTCTCGCTGTCGCGCCTCCATCGCGAAATGACGTATGTCACGTCCACCTCGTTCTAGACTCTTCTAGACGAGCTTTCATCATAAATATCGCATAGACTATAATACCTTCACGCCTGGTTCTGATACGCTGTCAGAAGACCAGCCTTTTTATCGCGTCTCATCAGCATCGGATGATTGACGCGCTCACGCGCCGTTGTTTTATGGACTAGCAAGTGATTCTCGAGAGACCTTCCACCTACAGTGCTGATTTCGTGTATAGTGATCGACCAGAAGCCTGCAGCAGCATCCATAACCCAGGAGTTCGAGTTTGCCGATTTGGTGAGTACGTTTTCCCTGAGTTGGTGCTCTCATCGTGGTGTGAAGCCTCTTATATTTATATATATATCTACCCGCTAACCTGTCCTGGTCCCCAGGACAGGCGATCCACATTTCTATGTGGTTAAACGCATCCGCACCCCCATAAAAGTTTGGTCCATTTCGAACCGGATTTGACCGGTGTTCCTTGATACCTATATCTATTCGCTCTCTGCTATCGTCGAAGTTATAATTTACCTTTATAGGCTATAATCTCGCTAATCCATATAAAAACGGCTATTATTTAACCTTTTATACGCTTTTTACTTATTTTCTATATAAGTGGGTAGGTATCTACTTACCTCACTTCGCATCGCAAATTGTTTCTACAATTTATTATTAGTTATCTAACTATTCGCTAATATTCGTCAATTGTATAAGTCTATACGCATATTTCTATAATATCTTTGCGTTATAGCTGTGCTACTTACGTTTTTTATAATTTGCTAAATAGGTACCTACAAACTATTGCGCAGGTACTCGATACTTATTATCGCATTTCTCTCGCTAAACTTACGTATTGCTACCTATTCTATCATCTATTGCTTGCATTGAAGTTATATTTGTTCAATAATACCTATCTATTTAGCTAGGTACGTAATTTTTGCTCCAAATTTCATTTTGGTCATAAGTAAGTAGGTAGACGCAAAACGCGCTTTACTACGTAAGTCCCTACATCGTCGCTTCGCTTCCCAAACGATCGCTCGCTTGCATTGAAAATGGCGTCCGAAGCTACACTTAAAATTATCATCGCTAAAAAAGAGGCAATATTCGCGCGTATGAATGCTATATACACAACCGCTACCAAATTGTCGCCGTCCGACATAGATACCCGAAGTAAGCAGGAGTTTCTTGCCGCCTCGGCAAATATAAGTGGCTTATATAGCCAATTCAACGACCTCTGCGATAAACATAACATCTTATTGTTAGAAGAGGATCCCGATTACAAACTTAATTTTAATAATTGGGAAGCCTTTGAATCTTTGTATTCGTTTGTCCAACATACACGCTCAGGTTTACTGTCTCGTCACGATGTGTCCGCGGGTGTTAAATCCACTTGTGACACTTTTACTACTTGTCGATTAGCCCCGCTAAGCCTAGTGGGATTTGCTGGTGAGCCAGAAAGCTGGCCACTCTTTTATCAAAATTTTAAAACGAACGTGCATGATAACAAACAGCTAACTGACGCTCAACGCGTTCAGTACCTCGTAGGTAAACTAACTGGGAACGCCCTTAATGTTTTCGCGGGAATTATTCCCAATGAATCCAATTATCGCACGATTTGGAATTCTTTAATCGCTAAATACCAAGATAAACGTTCGCTAGGATCTATGTACCTAAATAACATTCTCGATGTAAAACCTTGTTCTGAGTCACCCGCACAATTAAATAATTTCATTGAACGAATTCATTCATCTTGGTCCGCTTTAAAACAATTAAACATTAAGGATTTAAATGACTTTATTTTTACCCATATAACTCTTAAAAAATTGGATTCTCAAATAGTAAAAAACTTTGAATTATCTGTTCGCGACAAAGAGGTCCCTTCCAGTACTGATCTAGTAGACTATATCCGTCATCACATTAAAGTTCTCGAACGTACCACTGTCGCTCGACAGAACGTTTTGAAAACGCAAGGGTCTAATTCTGTTGGCCGCTCTGCGACATCGAAAGATTCGCATACATTCACTATTACCGAAAGTAACGATAATAAAACCGCTTGTATTTGTTGTAATACTTTGCAACACGTTCATTTATATGAATGTGGTGCATTTAAAAAAATGCCTGTAAAGGATCGCTTTAATTTTATAAAACATAATAAACTATGCATTAATTGTTTCAGTTCACAACATAATACATTTAATTGTCACTCGCGTAATGTTTGTAAACAGTGTCATAAAAAACACCATTCGCTATTGCATTTTGATAATCGTCCGCGCGATTCGTTTTCTAACGACAGCCAACAGAATTGGCGCCTTCCGTCGGATCGCCCGACCGCTACCGCTGCGAGCGCAGCTAACGCCATTGCCGACACGAACGCCGGTCGTACGCGACCCGACGAGCGCTCGTCCGTGTGCATGCACACGCATGCAGAACCATCGCTTGCGCCGCCCGTGACTTCGTCGCGCGCTGCCAAGGAATGTACGAGTTCTATAACTTTGCATTCTTGTAATCAACTCGCACCTAATAAATATAATAAAACAATTGTCTTGCCTACCGCTCAAGTATATGTTCCTAATAATGGACAACGCTTTACTATACGCTGTTTAATTGATTGCGCTTCGCAAAATAATATTATAACGCTCGCATGTTGCAATAAATTAAAATTAAATATTAAACCGCTCGTTAATTCGTCCTTGAAAACTGTAGGTTCGATCTCCGCGCCTATTAAAGGTTACGTTTCGCTTACGATTCAATCGCGCGTTTCTGACGCTCAATACAATTTGATGTTGCTAGTGGTTGATCATATCACTGATCAGCTACCTACTCGCTCTATACCTGCATCCATTATGGATCACTTTAATCATTTACCGCTCGCTGATGATTGTTGGAACTCGCCCGGGAATATTGACGCGATTCTCGGTGTTCAGATGTTCGCTTTCATTATACGCGGAGGTAAAGTGATACCGCCGCTCGCGCAGTCAGCTGATTGTTCGGATATCGCTCGCTCCGCACCGCACGCTCTCGAGACTACTCTTGGCTACATTATCATGGGGGAGATACCTGCTATGAACTCTGATGGTGTAGTCTGGTCCTTCGGTCCTTTAATTAACAATTTAGATTATGATTTAACTAAGTTCTGGGAGCTTGAAGAGGTGCCTTCTATAAATAATTTAAGTCCCGAAAATCACGACTGTGAGAACTTTTTCGCAGCTACCGTATCAAGAACGTCCTGTGGTCGCTTTAGTGTGTCGCTACCCTTTAAGGGCGATCCTAAGTCTTTAGGTCATTCCTTTATTATCGCTCAGCGCCGCTTCTCAGCGCTCGAACGTAAATTTAACGCTCTTCCCGCTTTACGTCAAGCTTATAATAACGTCATCGCTGATTATATAGATAAAGGTTATTTATCCGAAATACCTTATTCTCCTACCGCTTTAACTGAAGGATATTTCATTCCGCATCACGCTGTTGTACGACCTGATAAGGCGACAACAAAAACTCGCATCGTTTTGGACGCTAGCGCTAAAACCGATACCGGCACATCGCTTAACGATTTGTTGCATACTGGTCCGAATCTACAGACCGATTTATTTTCACTCCTTTTAAATTTTCGCTATTTTAAAATTGCTATCACCGCTGATATACAGCAAATGTACCTTAGAATCTTCCTTACCGAAACTGACCGCAAATATCAAAAAATATTATATCGATTTAATGATATCGAACCGCTTCGTATACTTCAATTTAATTCTGTCGCATTCGGTCTTCGGTCAAGTCCATTTTTGGCTATGCGTACAATCCGTCAGTTGGCTGACGATGAACGCGCTCGCTTCCCTCTGGCTGCAGAGGTCGCCACTCGGGAACTGTACATGGATGATCTTACGACATCTGTACATTCTGTCGGGGATGGCATTCGCTTGGCAGACGAGTTACTTGCTCTATTTAAGTCTGGCGGATTTAATCTTGTCAAATGGGCAAGCAACTCGCCTGAACTTCTAGCTCATTTGCCCGAGTCTCATCGCGCTTCTGTTGAATTTACTGACGATAGTGACACGCTGAAAGTATTAGGCTTAAAGTGGCTACCTACCACAGATGTGTTTTCGTTTTCTACATCCGCATCATCCGCAGGTAACACTAAACGCGCTATACTTTCTACCATCGCTCGCTTGTTTGACGTATTGGGATTTGTCGCTCCCGTCATACTTTATGCAAAGCTCTTGTTACAAGAACTTTGGCTCGCTAAAATTGGTTGGGATGAGGAGCCCCCAGAGTCTATCACTAATCGCTTCGGTCAATTCAAAGAAGAATTATATCTTTTATCTAGTTTACAAATACCTCGTCACTTAGGTATCTCTGCAGGCTGCGTTGTACACCTGCTCGCCTTTGGAGACGCTAGCATGAAAGCTTATGGCTGCGTTATTTATTTACATGTAACACATCCTAATCGCGACATATCCATTCATTTGGTATGTTCAAAATCTAAAGTAGCTCCGCTAAAGACTATTTCGCTAGCAAGGCTCGAATTATGCGCCGCGCTTCTTCTCGCTAAACTTGTAAATCAAGTTCATAACGTTTTTCATGCTCGCTATACCATTGAAGATGTATTCGCATTTTCGGATTCCACCATCGCTCTGTCGTGGATTCATTCGTCGCCGCACCGGTGGCAAACATTCGTTGCTAACCGCGTGTGTAAAATTCAGGAACTTCTGTCACCTGACCGTTTCTTTCACATCGATGGGGCATTGAACCCTAGTGACATTGTGTCACGTGGTATTTTACCCTCGCAATTAATAAATCACCCGCTTTGGTGGCAAGGTCCACACTGGATCCGTTGTCCAATCTCTGAATGGCTGATCGCGCCGTTTGAGCCGTCTCGCGTTGAAGGTGCTATACCTGAAATAAAAAATACGGTTACACTTACCACTATATCCGATCTGGATACCTCGACATCGCCACTTCTTGAGCTCGCTGTCCGGGTCTCCTCCTGGAAAAAATTGCTACGCAGTGTCGTCTATATTTTACGTTTCACACGGAAATTACCTCGCTCGCCCTCGGTCCAAGTTTCTGAGCTTGAAGCCGCAGAGATCGCGATTCTTCGCGCTTTACAATTAAAATACTTTAATGACGAAATTAAAAATATAAATAAAGGAAACTTACCTTCTCCCGCGTTACGTAAACTCGATCCTTTTGTGGACGACCACGGATTAATTCGCGTTGGTGGTCGATTGAAGAACGCTAATATACCTTTCGAAAATCGACACCCAGTCTTACTTCCCCGCCGCGATCATATAATTGATCTTATAATTGACGATTGTCACCGCTCCAACTGCCACACAGGCTCGCATTTGCTTATGTCGCTATTACGCCAACGTTATTGGATCATTTCTGCCAGAAATATTATTAGGACTCGCATCCGTCAATGTAACTTCTGTTTTCGTACAGCTCCTTCGCATCCAACGCCTATGATGGCAGACTTGCCTCCCGCTCGTGTACAGGAAGCCAAAGCCTTCACGCACACGGGTGTTGACTACGCTGGTCCCATCCGTATTACTCTCGCTAGACGCAGAGGCCAACACGCACTGAAGGCGTACATCTGTCTATTCGTGTGCCTAGTAACAAAGGCGGTGCATATAGAGCTTGTCTCTGATCTCTCATCTGATGCCTTTCTAGCTGCGTTCAAACGCTTTATCTCGCGTCGCGGACCAGTTGCTTGTATATATTCCGATAACGGAACAAATTTTGTTGGAGCCAAACGACAGTTGGACGAACTCTACAGTTTCCTGTCTTCGAAAGACACCTCTGAGGCTTTTCAGTCTGAATTAGCTAAAACTAAAATTGAATGGAAATATATTCCTGCTCGCGCGCCCCACTGGGGTGGACTTTGGGAAAGTAACATTAAGAGTGTAAAAACGCATTTATATCGTTGCATTGGTCAACAATTGCTGTGCTATGAAGAATTAATTACGGTTTTAACTCAAATTGAGTGTCTTCTAAACTCGCGTCCGCTGTGTTTGCTGTCTGATCAGCCACACGATATCTTAACACCCGCTCATTTCTTAAATACGACACCTTTACAATCTTTACCTGCTCGTGAAATTGATCAATCTTTAAGCCTCTCTAATAGGAAAAATCTTTTGGATAGTTTGGTTCAAAGTTATTGGAAAAGGTGGCACGTAGACTACTTGCATACTCTTCAATTGAGACAAAAATGGAATACTCCTGATGTACCCATTCAACTAGGAGCACTTGTACTCATTCATCAAGATGATACACCGCCGCTACGCTGGCCGACAGGCATTATTGAGCAAGTATTCCCTGGCAAAGATGGTATCACTCGAGTCGCTTTAGTTCGTACTACTACTGGAACTTTTAAGCGTCCAGTCGTAAAGTTATGTCCTTTACCTTCGCAATGATTTGTACTTTTAGTTTATTTCGCATTAGTTTATAGCACAGTTGTTACGTACTTTATATTATTTACCTACTCCTAATTATATTCACCCATATAGACATATTCTATTAGATATCCGCATCTTTGCTTTCTTTCACTATTGAAACTCCTACGGACTTCCAAGCCGGGGAGAATGTTTATGCCGTTTTATATATAATATATTAATTTAATTTATTCATCGCTCACACCACATGTTGCGCCATCTTTGGGATTCGTATGTAACCTTTAGGTACAACTTCGACTCACGAGATGGCATTTTTGCGCTGCGACGTCTCGGCTACATCGCTAGTGTGTTGCTCTGGCGCTCACAAGTCTCGCTGTCGCGCCTCCATCGCGAAATGACGTATGTCACGTCCACCTCGTTCTAGACTCTTCTAGACGAGCTTTCATCATAAATATCGCATAGACTATAATACCTTCACGCCTGGTTCTGATACGCTGTCAGAAGACCAGCCTTTTTATCGCGTCTCATCAGCATCGGATGATTGACGCGCTCACGCGCCGTTGTTTTATGGACTAGCAAGTGATTCTCGAGAGACCTTCCACCTACAGTGCTGATTTCGTGTATAGTGATCGACCAGAAGCCTGCAGCAGCATCCATAACCCAGGAGTTCGAGTTTGCCGATTTGGTGAGTACGTTTTCCCTGAGTTGGTGCTCTCATCGTGGTGTGAAGCCTCTTATATTTATATATATATCTACCCGCTAACCTGTCCTGGTCCCCAGGACAGGCGATCCACATTTCTATGTGGTTAAACGCATCCGCACCCCCACTTGTTTACAAATAACTGTAAGTTGAAACAAATATATAGGTAGGGTTATGTATTGCTTGCTTGTTATAAGATTTTATGCATGCAATTAAGTAAATTATTTTATGTACCTTTTTTTTTATTGTTATTATAAACTCACGCCTATATCCCCGAAGGGGTAGGCAGAGGTGCTAGCACCCACATTTCGTCAGTTTATGTTTAGGTCCCAAAGTAATAGGTGGCGAGCCTATTGCCATTAACCGGGCACTTATAAACCTGCGATAAATACACACATAACTTCGAAAAGCATCGAAAAGTCATTGGTGTGTGCCATGGTAAAACCTGGGATCGAACCCGAGACCTCGTCTCAGCAGTCCATTACCCATACCACTAGGCTACCGCGACTTACTTTTATTTTTTTATGTGCGGAAATCCCTTCGGTTACCGCCCCGCCGGCCAGCGGGGGTGGTTATGTCGGGCTTGAACCGACTAAAACCGCACGCCGTCTCAGGTCTGCAGACGCCGGGAACCAGGTACTAGCTTAAAATATGTGTTCCATTCTCGAAATAGTCTATGAAAGAACTTACCTTGAAGTCGCTTGCAAGTCCTAACATGCGGATTTCGTCGGGGAAGTGGAGCAAGTTGCTCGTAGGTTTAGTTTGTTGCATGCTGGTCGCGAGGACTCGATCGCGACACTTTATCAGGCATACTGCGTGATGGCCTACAGCGCCATCTGTAAAATTATTAACACGAGGTTATTGAATACTGGGAGAGCAAGTTATGGAATACTGGGAGTGTTTTGAAGCCTTTCATTGAATACATTCGCAAGTTGCTACAGTTTTTTTAATGCATTTGATGATGGTATTATTTATAAAAATTGATATCATCATATCAACGTAATAAATATTTTTAATTTATATCTTATATACTATTATAAAATTGTAAATTAGTAGTGTCTGCACATTGGAGATAACATCGATGATGACACAAAAATATTTTTTTGGAATTCTTATCTGTTTGTTCGTGATAGACGAAAAACTACTGAACTGAAGAAAGTTCTTGTTTAGACTAAAAATTTGCCGTATGTTTGATCGCAATAGGTTAAGTATAACCGGTGACATGACCAAAAAACGATAACTAACCTCCGCGCGGGCAGAGCCGCGGGCATCTCTGCTAGTGGTATTTAAAACTAAACGAATTAAAAAGTCCAATATGTTATGTAGACAGTTACAATAGTTTCTTAATTACTATAGTAGCAAAAAAGCACGGATCTTGCAAAATCTCCGAGCGGTGACCGATGAAATGAGAAAAACATATAAAAAACTAAAAAGGGTATATGGGGCTTCACCATGACCTTTAGGGATAAGCCAACGTCGCCTGCAAGTCGATACAAGTGCTGATCAATGAGTGAGGCTCTGGTGCAGGCTTGTCTCTCGGGGTTGGGAGGTCAGACTGCAGTCCCGCAGACCCTATGCTACGAGGTGAAAGCCTTGGATGTAATAGGGAATAAGATGATGATGATGTTGATGACAAAGTACTAAAAAGATATACATACCAGCATTGAGTTGCCTAACATAATCCCTCTTGAGCGGAACTGACAGAGTGTTGACATGCAGCGACGCCATACCGGCCGTGGCCGCGGGCCCCGCGCCCTCCACCTGTAGTCTCTGCAGCTCGTGCAGGCAGGCCTGGCGCCGGTGAGCTGGAATCAAACCATAAATAAACATTTTTGGACCGGTGTACAGGGCCCTATTAAAACCTTTGGGGCCTAAGTCAAGTATCTGTCTAGGCCGTCAAGGTAGGGACCACCATTTGAGGATCGATAGTATCTGGAATGGCGGCCCATATATTCTTATCTGGACTTCACCCTAGCTTTTTCTTTTGCTGGACTTCATCTTAGCTTTTTACCATCCAGCGAGGTAAGTCAATTGACGGGTTAAATATTTAAAAAAATCCTTTTTTAAATATTTAGTCTGTGCAGGTGCCAAACAACGGACGAGACACAGGCGCAGATTTGTCTCTTGTGTTAGTGAGGTCAGACGACAGTCGCTCACGACTATCGATATACCACTCAAAACCAATTATGTAACTGGAAAATACCTAGGAGAATGATGTAATATCTTAGGACATAACTACACAATGCTATCTAGACTACAAGTAAGCATACCTTAACTAGCTTGTTATACGGGTTCTAGAATGCGAATATACCTATTTATTCTGCAACGCAATTTATATGTTATAGTTACTGTGACTTACTTGCTAATAACAGCAACCTCTCGCCCTCTGCTTGTTCTGTGGAGCCACTGAACTCCACTGTGGCCGCGCAAAGGTTTAGTGCTTGACTTGCCTGTAATCAAATTAATACAAATATAAGTCTACAACATCTTAAACACAAGCTTAGAACTAACTATAACAAAGTTCTTTACCAAGCTCAATGTTTTTTTTTTTTTTTTTTTTTTTTAATCTTTATTTATTTCGGGGTTTTGATCCAGTAAGGATATGTCAACCCCATCGTACCTTATATCTAAGTTAAATACAAAAAAGTCTTACGATTAATCCAGTCTACTACATCAATGGTTATAGATGTATCATTGCTGAGCTATTGTGATCAGGTGGCATAATTTTTGGGCTGCTTGTGAAGTTGGCGAACTCATAATAGTTTGTATTAAACCCACATCCAGAGAATTTAATTTTAGTTCCTTAAGAAGAGCCTCACGCTCAGTTTTATTCCGGTCACACTCCATCAGCAAATGTTGCACATCCTCAATTTTATCGCACACTGAACAGTTAGGCGAGTCAGCTTTTTTCATCAGATATGCAAATTTTGCTGATGGAAAGTGACCAGATCTAATTCTTAGAGCTAATTTTATATAATGACGGCTCAATCGATCGTCATCAAACCATGCCACCTGAGGAGGCACAGTCTGAATGGTCTTATACCAAACACCTTTGTCTATAGATCTATGATTAAAATGTGCTACCCACTCATCATAACAGGTTTTTTTAAATTTTGGCACTAACTCCCAATGGTCAGGCAAATAATTTACAGCGGTTCCGTTTACAGCTGCTAACTTGGCTATCCGGTCTGCCTGTTCGTTTCCCTTGAGGCCAATATGCGCTGGAACCCATTGCAATCTTATATCTTTACCACTTTTATTTAATAAAATAATAGTTTTTAAGATTTCATAGGCTATCGATGCTCCTCTGGATCCAGAAGCGCATCGAGCCATATGCTGCAGCGCACTCTTGCTGTCCGAAAAGATAACAATTTTGTTTAAATTTTGATCTTTTACATAAGATAAGGCTTGATATATTGCAATGAGCTCCAGCGACATTATGCATGCCTCACGGTTAACTTTAAATCCAGCCCCATAGTGTACACTTTGATCATAGAAACCAGCTCCTAAACCACATTCGTTTTTAGACCCATCCGTAAATATTTTGTGCCACTCGCTGTAGGTATTGTTTAACTCTGATACTACATTATTTAATAATAAATTAGGTTCGTAAGAATATTTTGGGGATTGCATACATTCAAGGTGAAATACAAAATAGCTTTTAGTTTCTATACCTGTTACCCAAACGTCTAAAGAAAACATACCAAGAAGATGGAATGAATTAATATTACATTGACTCACATCACTGAAAGTTTTAATAAGCAGCGGTTTTTTTTTATTCGCCCAGTATCTATTATTAGAAAGGTCACTTAACTTTGACATTAGGTCAATAGTCTGATTCCTATGCCAAGATGCCAACTTCAAGCTATATTTATGGGCCAAGTATTGTCTTCTCAAAAATAATGGCATTAAGTTTAATTCACTTTCCATAACATGGATCGGCGAACTTTTAATAAAACCTCCTACAATTCTCAAGGCTTGGTTTTGTAATCTGTCATGTTTTAATAAATGTGTTTTCGCGCAACAGTCATAGATGAATGATCCATAATCCATTCGACTTCTCATTAGACTTATATACAGCCTACGCATATGTTTTGTGTGCACTCCCCAAGCACTACCAGTTAGAACTTTTAAAATATTTAAATATTTTGAACATTTTTCAATAGTTACGTTAATGTGCTGACCCCATCGTAAGCTTCTGTCCAACCACATACCTAAGTATTTAGCACATTCTGTTCGAACCAAATTTTGCCCACTTATTTTCAACATAGAGACTAATCTTCTACGGCCCCTGCTATACACACAGTAATTAGATTTAGTAGGGGATAGTTCTAAACCAAGTTCACTTAAAAATGACACTATGATATTTAAGTCATTTTGCATGTATGTTTCACATTTCTTAATATCTCTGTCCTTAATATAGAAAACGTAATCGTCCGCATATTGTGACCATATTACGTTTAAAGGCACTGTGTTAATCCCGTGTGTTATTAAATTAAAAAGTAAAGGGGATAGAGGATCTCCCTGTGCTAAGCCTTTATTAGTCCATCTTGTAATTGTACAGTTATTACTATTATCCAATTTAATATTGAGTTGTCTTTCACTTAGAAAAGACCAAATGTAAGTACATATTTTCGATTAAGGTTATCTAGAATATTAGTCGCCGCCTCTATTGACACATTGTTATATGCATCCTGTATATCCAAGAAGCATACCAGAGTAGGGCAATTTTCTGTGAAACCAATTTGTATATACGTAACCAACTGAGTTATTGCATCTAAACAAGAATGTGCCTTCCTAAAACCGACCGTGTTCGGTGAAAAAAAATTTTTTCTTTCCGCATACCACTCCATTCGCTTGTATAACATTAAATGGAATGTTTTGCATAAACAAGAAATTAGGGATATAGGCCTAAGTTTAAGCTCCGGGGAATTATTATTAAATTTTGGTATAGGCATTACTTGAACTCTTCTCCATTGATGAGGGATTATACCGGTATTTAAAACGTTATTGTATATTTTAAGTAAAAATAATTTAGCTTCCTTGGGAAGATTATAAATCATGGAGTATGAAATTCCATCCTCGCCTGGTGTCGAGTCCTTTTTCTTAAGACAATTTTGAAGTTCCTGAAAACTAAAATTCCGTTCCAAGTCGGCGTTTCGTGACACAAATTTAGGCATTATATTTTGTACGTAATCGGGAGTAAGAGAATCTAATAATTGTTTTTGTTTATCCGCGGGTGGATGGATTTTTGTGACTCTGAAACCCTTAATCCATCTCATACGGCGCCACATCTCCGAAGCCGAAGTTTCTTGATCGATAGAATCGCAAAACGTTTGCCAATTTGAAGACTTTGCTTTATTTATTAATTTCTGAGCTTCTCGCGTTTTTTGGTTAAGTATGTTTAAATTATCTGGGGTTGGGTTGCGACGAAACCTGGTCAGCGCCAATCTGCGTTGAGCTACTATATTTGATAACTCAGGGTTCCAGTAGGGTTTTGGCTTAAATTTAGCCGTGGGTTTATTACAGTATTTTATAAAGGGAATGGATTTGTCAGCTGCGGCATTAATTTTATTCAGAAAACTACTATACATCTCTTGTGAGTCGTTAATATCAACATAATTAAAATTATTTACTAATGATTTCCGGTATTCAATCCAATTAGCTTTTTTATAATTTCTTTTTTTTGTTGTATTGAAACTATTTGTAATACTGGTAGATATTTTAATCACCAAATGGTCACTGCCAAGGTTTTCATTAAATACTTGCCAATCGAAGTATATGGCCAGATCGGACGAGACAAAGGTAATGTCTGGTGAAGTCTGTTGAAGATTACCACTAACCAACTTGATTCGCGTGGCTAACCCATTGTTAAGATATATATAGGAATTATCTAAGGCGGCATCTAATATGTACGTGCCCCTTGTATCGGTTTTGATCGACCAATTCGTGTGGTGGGCATTAAAATCTCCAGCTAAAATAGTAGACTTACTAAATATTGAAAAAATACCATCCCAATCAGACTGTTGAGTATGCACAGAAGAAGGGCAATAGATACCTACCACATGTTCTATATTTCTACAATTTACTAATCTAACGCAAATTATTTGTATTCCGGTATTATTACAAGTTATGGGCACTACATACGACTGTATAGACCTATGCACCATTATTGAAATCCCACCATATGAGTCACTTCTATCATACCTATATATATTATATCCTCTAATAGTAAGATGAGTTTCACTATTCAGCCATGTCTCACTCACGACAGCTATGTGTATATTTTCCTGATTCAATAACTCAGCAAATGAAATTAATTTAGGTCTTATACTTTGAGCGTTCCACTGCAAAATATTAATCTTTATATTAGCCATTTATAAAGCTAAACAATGTCTCTATATACTCTCTCATAGAAAACCAATTTACTAAAAATTCACGAAGCTCATCAAAAATTATTTTAAAAAACGATACAATCTTATCTTGCATTTTATCATTGGACATAAAAATACATTTCAATTTAAAAAACAATTTCTTAAATTCGAATTTATACCTTAATTGCTCATTACTGATACTCTTTCCTGTGTTTTCTCTTTGAGGTTTATTAACGCTTTCTTCTTCTGTAAACTCCGACAAAACTTGAATGACTTCACTTTTCTTTTTGTTTCGCGATTTATCTTGTACCACTGGTTCGTTAGATGTCTCTTTTTCAAATTCCATTGAATCTGCCTGCAGTGAGGTAGGTTCTGGACGTACCACCGTGCCACTCACTATACCACTATATGTTGCATTATTTCCTACTAACTTCGTGCTTGATGGCAGATCTATTGTATTTCTAGATCCATGCTTTATTGCTCTTTGTTGCTCAATAACAATTTGAAGTGCTTTTCTATATGGTATTTGTTTTTCGCTCATAATGACCCTTATCTGTCTTTCTTTTAAATAAAAAGGACATTTTTTATCTAATACCAGATGTGCTCCCTTGCAATTCAAACATCTAAAATTCTTTTCATCACAATTTTCGTGGTTACTACCGCATTTAGGGCATAATTTCTTTTTAGTGGGACAAAACCTAAAAATATGCCCGAATTGCCAACAACCTGAGCATTGGGTCACGGGAAAAGTATAGGCTTCAACTCTAAAACGGCAGTCATATGCATATATATGAAGTGGTAATGTGTTGCTTTTGAAACAAATCCGAATAGATTCGCTGTCTACCCATTTTCCCTCCGTGCTTAAGCGTTTTAACCGTTTAATAGAAATAATTTCTATTTCGCATTGTATTATTTCCCGTAGGTCCTTATCACATAGATCAATGTCAACACCTTTTACAATGCCATATGAAAATGACATTTCGCTTATTTTTTGACAGCGGAAACCCATATCTGTGAGTTTTTGGCATTCTAACAATTTATTAGCATCTTCTTGGCCTTGAAATTGTATCAATACCTTATTAAAACTTTTATATTTAATTCTAGTGATACCCGAAATGTTCTCAGATTTGAGCAGCTTTGCCAAGGCCATTTGTTTTGGCAGACTTTCCATAGATATGACACATACTTCGTACATTGTATTCTCTTCTGCTTGTTTATCATTTTTATTTTCACCTACCCTCTCTTCATTCATAATCTCTGACGATTTACTTCGAATAAACCGCTTTGGTCTCCTTCTCTCCACAGTAATAAAGTCATCTTCTGCGCTGTAATCATCTTCTCTTTCCTTCCTTTTCTCTGCACTTCCTTGCCCAGATTCAATATTTTTTGCGGCTAACGTCTTGTTAATTGTTGACTGTTTAAGTTCTTGTCGGCACATATTTAGAAATTCCGAGTCACTGGAGTCTTCTCCTTCATTACTATTTTCTTCCATTATAAACAACAAACGCAATCACCAATAAAATCCACTAATGAATAGGTACTTCGAAGTTACTCTGTACAAGCAAAAAACGCGCGCGTTCTGTACGCGTTTCACCAGGCGAGTCTGATGTTTTTATTGCAGTCAATGCCCGCACAAGGAAAAAATAACAAACTTAACAAAGTCCTTTGTGCTTGAGGTAGCTTATGATGAAAGATCGGTAATATTTGATATTTCTTAAGCACGATTCAGTAGCAAATTTTCAAACAATAAATCGATAATTAGTGATGAATGTACGACTGAGTTAAAATATAGAAATTACAACTGTTACAGCAGAGTGGCAGCTGATGTAAAAATCTGCTCAAAATTAAATAAAAAACGAATAAAGTACATTTTCAGACAGAAATCATGTGACGTGACTGGTTGTCAGTATCACTCACAAGCCCATAACGTAACCTAAGTTAAGGGTCATAAGTTCGACAATCTTCGTAAATCTGATGAAGTACGAAATAATGTTAAAATACCTGTGATATAACTGTTTGTTGCTTCACAATTTCGTTTTGAAGTTCGGCAATGCGCTGCCGAACAGTCATGACGTGAGCCGTGGGCTCGTCCGGAGTCGGGGGTGGCTCGCGGTCCGGTGATGCGTGCCGAATCACGCGCATAGGCGTCGAGGGGGTCGACGACTAAAATATGAATGAATAGCAAGATTAGGTAACACTCGGAAGATTATTATTGATTAGGGCCTGCATAGACGAGGGACAGTTCAATATTTGCTTGCATAGTAAACCCTTCTCTTAATTTGTGACAAAAAAATAGACCGTATTCCGTATACGGTCCACGTCAAGGTTTTCACACAGTCCAACGCGTGGGCCAAGTGGCGTGAGGTATCTGGTGTCATTTGTAACCCTAAAATGCCGGTTACGTTAAAGGGACAGTTCTGTAAAACCATCTTTAGGCATGTACCTTTACACGGCTGCGAAACGTGACCGCTGCTGGAGCGACACAAGCGGCAGCCACGTATCACGGTTCATTCTTAGTTCTAGGCAGCTGCTTAACATCAGGTGGGCCTATACTTGTAAACGTAGTATAACAAAAAGGAGGGAATAAAACTTACAGCATTCTGCATTCTCCTGTAAAAGCTGACGCTATGCACGAGCTCACTCCCCTTGTCAAGTCTGAAGGCAGGAGTCGTCGGTTGCTGCTTCATCGGTGACTTGAAGGTCGCATGCTCCTGGTATACGAAACTTGATGATGATTCCACCGAACGCTGCGAACCGTTATGGAACGGTTGTCTCAAAGTTTTTAATTGGGAGAGGAGTTTGATAGCTGTGATCATCGGTGATATACAATCAAACAGTGAATTTTTCAGGGTGTATAAGGCGTCACCAAGGCCATCCCAACTTTACTTGCAAGCCGATATACTGGCTGATTGACGAACGAGGCTCTGGCGCAGGTTTTTCTCTCGGGGTTTTGAGTTCAGACGGCAGTTGCTCCCATAACAGTAGTATAAGCCAAATCAAAAGAAATACGCGGACCTGGACCCCGAGGTGATACACAATCGGGAAAAACGCTATAAGATGAGGATGACGATGAGTGACTGTTTCACCTCACCCTTTACATTGGGCCGTTTACGCACCATTGTTAAGTGCACCTGTTTGTTTTTGTTCAGTAAATTACCTTATTAACTTTGGGCGGCGTAGGGCCTTCACTTTGCTGCTCTAACGCCTCATCCAACATGTCATCCAACTCGCTGTCACATGTATCGCTTTCCGAATCGCTTTCCCGTACCGCTTTTCTGTAGCTGCTGTTATTTTTCTTAACCACCTAAACAAAAGATGTATGTCATAAAAATTAAATATATTGCATTTAAATTTATTCAAAGGTAACTAAACTAGTTATCTTGACAGTATAGATATGAAGGCGTACTTGAATTGTTTGCTGTCATTGTTTACGGAATTCAGAAATCACTTACATTCATAACTTCACGACCGAAGGAAGTTTCAGCCCAGTTTTCGGATTTGTTCAACTTGTCGTTAACAGTGTCCGGGGTCTCTTCAGAACTGGAATAGGTATGTATGATACAAATTAGATTTATTAAGTCTTTGAATTGAAAGTACAAACAGATATACTAAGGTACAAAAAGCGATCATATCATAGTACCTACAGGTATATTAACATACCTTTAAATTGCCTTGAATTGCCTGACGTTGACCTGAATTGTATATAAAGTTTAAATGTTAGTATTGATGATTTTATTCCAATGCTTTGCTGTGAATATTTTTTACTAAGTGTTTGGATTTAAGACGCGTTAATATTGATAACAAGGTTCTGCCCGTGAGGGTTAAAAAAAAAGTGCTATAGCACTCAGGAATAATGTAGCTTTCGTTTAGTGAAAGAATAAATCGCTTTAGTAGTTTACACTACAACCCCCACGTTCAAACTTTAAGTAAGGGTATAGCGCTAAACTCAACGGAAATTCCGTCTCGCTTTATCGGCGTCGGAACGCTAATGCCTACAAGTTATTGAAATATACTTAGATCAGACTAAAACCATACCAATTCAGGCTTGTATTTTTCATTAGCAGAATACTTATTTTCATTCAATATAATTCAATACTTTTCGTACGTTTATGGTTTGACTTGGCATTTTCCATTCGTATTTGCGGTATAATCCGATATTATCTTTCACACAGTCCATCCATCTTCTCTTAGGTCTTTCTCTCATCTTTTAACAGTCCACATTCATCCTTATGCCTTCCTTACGACAGTTACGTCCCTACGCATCATATGCCATATTTTTCCATGCGGTAATCCCTTCGGATACCCACCCGCCGGCCAGCGGGGGTGGTTATATCGGACTTGAACCGACTAAAACCGATCGCTGTCTCGGGTTTTCAGAGGTTATCGGGAGTGTGGTGGCCCAATAAGACATTTCCCTCGCAACCCGGTGGACCACTCGGGTTTGGGAACCACGGTGTCCCCGTCTTTCCCATTGCGGAACGCGCCGCCAGCCCGGCCTGCTTCTGCTAGGGTGGCAGGTGGCTCCACTTATCATCCTCAGGCCTGCTCTCATGGACGAAGGAGGTCGTTGAGTGACCGACCTCCGACGTCTGAGTCTCCTCCGCGCTCACGCGGGCTCTGTGGATCAGGGGAGACCTGTATCTCCCGGACCCGCTCCGCCGCCTCCTACTCGGGCATTACTTGCTCGCAGAAGGAGGCAGCGGCAGCCCAAAGACTCGCACTCCGTATCATCAATGTAAGCAAGACGCCGAGCGAAACGTCTCCCACTCCCAGGGCCCGCTTCGGAACCTCCCACGCCGGGCACCCGGTCAGCGTGTGCAGCCCTGCCCTCCTCGCTGGCATCACAGTGATGGCACTCAGACACTGGCTTCTTTCTGATCCGACACAGGTGGTCCCCGATGCACCTCTTTCCAGAGATTACATTCGTCAGCCGGTTCGAGTCTCCCATGTCGCCTCTCTAGCCAGTCCTCCATGATGGGTCTTACCGACGCATCATATGCCTGAACAAGGATAAGCGATTGCTTCGGAAATAAAATGAACCATCTTGACATATTTTTTATAAACTCGTCACGGTATCCTTTTTTGAGGCACGGCCTCACTGACTTCAATTCGACAAACAAGAGGGATGGAGCCATATAGGGTATATAGCTCCATTCCTCCGGTACACGAACGCTTAAAACATGTCATGGTAGAGTTGTAGCACGGACCGCACCTTAGACACACTGCTCTGCTCTTGTATTATCAAACATTATTATCTCTACTAATAATTTATCTTACTTCACATATACTGCAAAGTAATCTAACTGCGTTGATTCTACTTTAATGCCATAGGACTCTCGGTGGATAATAGGTATGCTAATAATAGGGCACGTCGCAATAGCGGCGCTAAGGCCCATCATGGAGGATTGGCCAGAGTGATCTCCGGTAAGGGGAGCTTCGTGGACCACCTGCATCAGATCAGGAAGGAGCCAACGTCTGATTGCCATCACTGCGACGCGAGCGAGGACTCGGGGCTGCACACTCTGGTAGAGTGCCCGGCGTGGGAGGTGTCGAGGTGTGACCTCGTGGCGGCTATCGGGGTAGGAGTCCTCTCGCTCGGCAGAATGATTGCATCAATAGTGCGGAGCACGAGCACGTGGGCCGCCGCCGCCGCCTCCTGCGAGCATGTAATGCTCGAGAAGGAGATGGCGGAGCGAGCCCGGGAGAGATTTAGAACTTTCCTGGCCCGCCAAGCCGCAACATGCTCGCCGCGTGTCGCAGGCGACTCAGACGCCGGAAGTCGCTTAACGGCGTCCGTCCTCCATGAGCGCAGGCCTTGGGATGGCAGGTGAGGCCACATGTCACCCCAGCCGAAGCAGGCCGGGCGGCGGGGCAACTATCGCCCCTCCCCCCTTTCCGGGGCAAGACGGGAATAACGTTGTTCCCAAACTGGAGGGGGCCATCTCGAAACCGGAGATGGTCCAGGGTCAGTCGGGGTGCGAGGGAAATGCCTTACATCCCGGCCCCGGTCTGAAGACCCGAGACGGTGTGCAGTGTTTACAGTTTAAGCCTGACATAGCCTCCCCCGCTGGCTGGCGGGGGTATCCGAGGGGATTTCCGCACGAAAAAAAAAACGGTATACTAATGATAGACTGTCGCTTTGAAGAATCAAAACTATAACAACTAGGTTCTAGCGGCTTCGATAGAAGTTTTCTAGTCGGAAAGTTAGTTGCAGTGCCACCTGTCCGATTCGTATCGGACAGGTGACATTTATAGTTACAATCGTTTGTAACCATAAATCGTACAGAAACGTATTTCTTCGGGGACTACCTGCATCGGATCAGGAAGGAGCCAACGCCTGAGTGCCATCACTGCGACGTGAGCGAGGACTCGGGGCTGGACACGCTGGCGGACTGCCCGGCGTAGGAGGGGCCGAGGCGGGAACTAGTGGCAGCCTTCTTGGTGGGAGTCCTCTCGCTCAGCAGCATGATTGCGGCAATGGTGCGGAGCGCGAGCGCGAGCGCGTGGGCCGCCGCCACCTCCTTCTGCGAGCATGTAATGCTCGCGAAGGAGATGGCGGAGCGCGCCCGGGAGAGGTTTAGAACTCTCCCGGTCCGCCGAGCCCGCAACATGCTCGCCGCGCGTCGCAGGCGACTCAGGCGCCGGAGGTCGCTTAACGACCTCCGTCCTCCATGAGCGCAGGCCTGGGAGTGGCAGGTGAGGCCGCCTGTCACCCCAGCAGAAGCAGGCCGGGGAGGGGCGACTAGCGCTCCTCCCCCAAAACGGGGCAAGACGGGGACACCGTGGTTCCCAAACCCGAGGGGGCCATCTCGAAACCGGAGATGGCCCAGGGTCAGTCGGGGTGCGAGGGATATGCTCTATGGGCAACCTTACACCCCGGCGTCTTAAGACCCGAGTAGTGTGCGGTTTTAGTCGGTTCAAGCCCGACATAACCACCCCTGCTGGTACATCCGCACGAAAAATAAGGTATGTACTTAAAATAAATTTAATAAAGTGTAACCTACCGGGACTAATTGTGATTCTAAACCATCCAATCAAATATCTAGACACGAAATTTCATCGAAATCGGTTCAACAGTTGGAGAGTTTTGTGACATACACAAGTACAGGTTTTTATAAATAAATATTGACCATCTGCCGTTTTTACGGTTGTTTTAATGCTGACTCCGGTGGCTAAGGGGCGTGTTACGCGAGCAGATGTGTTTTTAACCGTCACCGTGTTTAGTAAAAAAATGGCCAAGTGCGAGTCGGACTTGCGAACGAAGGGTGCCTTACCATCAATAAAAAACGGCCAGAAAAATCACGTTTATTGTATGCTTATGTATACTCTAAGGTTGTATGGGAGTTTAATATTTGTTTTATTTTCAATTTAATTATTTATTTTTAAAATGATTATATCACGAAATATTCTGTGAATATTTCAAGCGTCTACCTGTTGCCGTTATCAATATAGAGTAAAAACAAACAAAAAAAAAATCACGTTTGTAGTATGGAAGCCCCCTTAAATATTTATTTTATTCTATTTTTTTATGTGTTGTCATAGCGGCAACTAAAATACATGATCTGTGAAACTCTATCACGGTTCACGAGATACAGCCTGGTAACAGACGGATAGACGGACGGACTGCCGATTCTTAGTAATACGGTCCCGTTTTAACCTTTGGGTACGGAACCCTAAAAACTGAATTATAGTGGCGGTAGCAAACGGCTCCTTAATAACTCAATATTTGATATTTTACAGGTAGAAGTAATAAACGAAGTAATACGAAATGTGAAATATTTCTTTAATCTTAAAAAAATCGAATCGAATCGAATATTTGTACTACGTATGGCAAGCAGGGGCCGAACACACACATGCGGCTGAGAAACACATGTGGCTGAGAAACGCAAGTGGTTGTATACCCAGGGGTCACATTCCAAAGGACGCCTTGTTACACACTGGCATATAGGTAGATCATTCTATATTGGCATTTCGATAAAGATGTACATATGTGGAATGCGGCAATTTATGTGAACGCGTGTTGCACGAAAAATATTAGTATACGGTTGGCCATCCAGTTACAGTCGCCAACTACTAACTTAAGCCAAATATATATCCGATATCCGAAAAGCGTTCGGTTGCAAACCGAGCCGCATGATGCGCGATTTTGTTTTTCAATTGTGGTTAGATGTGCCCGCGTCTACGTCCGCTTGGCCTTAGATCTGGTTTTTTTGTGTGCGGAACCTTAATACGTTTTTGAAAATAAAAGTAGCGTAAGTTACACATTTTGTAACACCAGCTATCCCTCCGTCTATGCGTCAAAATCAGCCCAGCCACCTCAGAGACTACCCGAAACAGACAGACAAGAATTTTATACGTTGCTATTTTGTTGGCATATATACATTCGTATGCATTCATTAAAAAGGTGTTCTTTTGATATTCAAATAGACACTTGATTTAATTTATTTGTATACATAGATGTAAGGCTACAATTCTACAGGTATTAAATAAACTAGCTAAATCTCAAGATTTCATATGAACAAATCGGCCATTTTTTTACTCTGCTGTCCGCGGACCTTGGGGAGCCATACTTTCATTGTCCTCATAAAATATATCTCCAATCTTAACATAAATAAATAAATATATACATAATCGTTGAAAATAATTTTATAGGTACATAATTAAATCTATATCTGTATACATAAAATAAAGTCGGGTTAGTGATACCCTTTATAACTCGAGAACATACAACATATTTAACAGGTGGACCAATTTTCATGATCCTTGATGTTTTATATTTTGATTTTGTGTAAATCCCCACAGTTACCCCCCGCCGGCCTGCGGGGGTGGTTATACCCACTCTAATAGGAAGAACTCTAATACCATAGTGTAATGTGGCCCAATAAGGTAATTCCCTCGCTGACCCTGTGCCATCTACGGCTTTGAGATGGCTCCCTCGAGGGAGAATAAATTCGGCTGATAAGGTTACCAACATAACTTGATTCTAAGGCGGAACGAAGTTTGCCGGGTAAGCTAGTAATTAATATATGAAATGCATCGCCAAAAAGCCCTTTGTCCCTGTAATATGATTCTGCGTCAACGGCGGCGCGGTGCGTGTGTCTGGCTCGAATGTGTGTCGCTCCTTCATTTACTTTCATGCATACCTTTCCTGTCATGCTTTCGAGACGAACAATACAAGGGCCCTTAGAGTCGTTAACCGTCTCGCATTTCTCAGTCCCACCCACCATACCATGGGGTACCATTCCCGTAATATGGGAATATTACTGTATATTTAGTATATTTACAGAGTGTATGAAAACCTCCAGCCCCAAGTGAAGCAAATATAAAGAAGATAGTTCAGTCGTGTCAGCGTGATTAAGTAACTTTTAAAGGGTTTTATTTATTCGTTTTAGATATTGCTTTATGTGATTTATTGTTGTTATACTAACACTTTTTTAAACATTAAAATACCAAACACAACACTGAAAAACCAGATATCATTCACAGCAAAACATGGGTCATAAAATAACCAATAAAACATATTAAAATTTGTCAATAGCTTTATTCTTACAAGAACAAACATTAATAATTAAGTTTATATTATCACAGACAACGTAATTTATAAATACCGAAAAAAATCATATACTTATACAAATAAACGTTAAATAAATGAGAATTTTCAAACAGTATTTTGTTTTTATGAAATTACAAATAAAATAAGAAAACAAAACACTATAAAACTGGGTAAGACCCGTCAACCCACTGGCTTCACCCACCGGTGGGTGCAGGGGGAATTACAGTTGGAAACAGCAAGTACATTGTGCTATGGCTGGATATAAGATGGCAAAAACTATAGAAAAAAAACATTTCGGGCATACCAGGAATCGGAAATTCTTCTGAAGCCAGTGGAAGCACGGGTCGTGGGCCGTAAAAATTCATTTACTAAAACACTTAATTAATTAATAAGTCCTACTTATTGACAAAAGGTCAATAAGTAGGAAGAATTAATGCTAATTAAAATAAATTAAAAAATATGTCAAGTTTGCTACTATATATTCCACATACAAGACAATGGCGCGTCAATTTTTTGTTACTAGTGACTTACTAGGCCAGTGTAATTAACTTTAAAAACAAGAGCAAGTGGAAAACATGGTAACAGTATGACAACTATACGAAAACAACGCAATCAACGGGGAAAATAAATAAAAATGGAGTGAATTTTAAGTGTGATAAATTGATGTTTATTATACTCAGCGCAAGTTTTTAAAAAGTAAGTAGTATAAGTTTTTAAAAACTTTCAAATGAAAAAGTTAAATGTAATATGTTTAGTCTATAAGTTTCGTACGAACCATTTTTTACATAACCTAAATAACCTAAAATAGAATTAGGAAAGCCATCAAATCAATGAAGTAGTGTTTTTTATTGAAAGTCATAAGCTGAAATCTTCAGATGCTTCTTTACGAGTTTTCACCGTTAATTCGTTGGAAAATAGTTTGTGTGTGAAGTTCTTAAGCTTTCCATGAATACTTTTATGGGTTTCTGTCAATGACTTCATGTAAAATAATAAATAAGCTGTGCAGAACAAAAATTGTATCATGGTTCCTGGGAATTCCGCGGGAATGTATTTCGAATTTGGAATTAGGAACGGGAAGCAGAAACAAATTAGTTACAATAAATTGCTGGTCAAGTAGTGGTTTCTTATAGCCAGTCTAGACATAGATGTCATTGGTTTATGACAAGTATAACTCTACATACTTCATCGAACCAGGTTAAGAGACAGTTATAGATTTTAATGTTAAGTGAAATAATAAACTGTACTGAAACTCGTGTGTGACTGTGTTCGACTACAACTTCAGTGGTCTCGGGTTCGATGCCCGCTCGGTGCTAATATTTGTAAGTATGAATATGGCTACTTGCATTTGTTTCTATTCACAAAAGAAACAGTAACCAAGTAACAAACCAATCTGCATTCTAGCACCCATATTACAAGCAAATTAAGTTATTGCTTACTTTGGGTCTAAATAGCGCCTTATCTAGAATATTATTATTATTAATACATGTTCGTGAACCTGTACGTTAGTTTTACCTGCGTTCAATGCGGGTATATGCGTGTATGAAAAACCCTTGATCGCATTCATAGAATATACCTTAGTTGCTAAGCTATTTCAACTCTTATGTACAACAATTAAGGTCAATTTTAATTTGAGTGGCAATGTATATTAATTATGCATGTATCCATTCTTGTCGGAGCCTCGGCGAGCCCTAATAACCTATAACTGGTATCGTAATTTTTGCCAGAAACGGTCTTGTTAGTCTGATCTCGTTTAAGTTTATAGACATTTAAAGTTGGTCCTAGAAATCTATTATTATCATACGACAAGAATTAGCTTTTAGAATATTGAGGTAAAACACTACTTAACTTTAAGTACTAAATATTCAAAGCGCAATAACTGAAGGCTTGTACTTATACCCGACTGCCTAGAATAGGAGTGTAATTAGGTACCTACTCGACTATCAAGTCAAATGAGTTTTATTTTTAAACGTCGAAACGGTTAGTTCTGTGGGAAGAAATAAAATATATTTATATACTTATATAAAAAATTAACTAGCATCGAACAAAGTACCTATACATAGACATGACATCTGTATAGCAAAATGTAGATAGATTAGTTTTTCGAGGGCTTACCCGGGGTGCCCGGCAACGGACACTTAGGGAGGACACCGTGCGGTTTTAGTCGATACACGACATAACCACCCCCGCTGGCCGGCGGGGGGGGGGGGGGGTATCCGAAGGGATTTCCGCACGTAAAAAAAAACAGCCGTTTGTTTCTTAGCTATTCATCAACTGGTAATAAGTTTTAAGTAATATAAAATATAAATATTTATTTTAAGTACATAGAAACCAGTTTCCTAAGGATCACCGTCCACTGCAGTGTATAAATCAATGATATGCAACATTTTCGTTAAGGCAATGGAATAATGATAACGTGAGAACAACGTGTAATATTGACTTTAGCTCTGGAAATGTTACGTAATTGCAGCTACTAAGACTGGATTTCATCAGTGAACATCCGTGCACCTAAACTGAGAATGAAATTTATTGAGTAAAACGCTGTGGTAACGCAGTGTAGTTCACCTTGATCACAGTTTCAATCCTATCGTTGGTGAAAGAGTGTGGTTCCAGTGGTTACTAATAGTTTAAATATTGATATGAAATGTAATATCAAATTATTATGCATAACTATGTAACTGCATCTACTTTGTCAGCATTAAGTAGTCTAATATTTTATATACTAAATTATATAAGTACTTACAATTATCTGTAGTAAAACCATTACAATCTAATAGGCAACTTACAGTCTTACAATATTTTATTGCATTTTTATAAGTTAGGCGTATAAAGAAATTATACCTACAAGTGCCTAGAAATTGGAATCAATGTTTTTATAATAAGAAAACAATTGAAGGTAAATTCACCTTTTGAACGGTGTACCTGTCATATATTTCATATCGACTCTGTACACGTGTACTTTTACGACCATAACGTTTTTGCGACACATTTAAATGGCTTGCAAATAAACTGCCGCAGTGTGAACGAACCTTCATTTATTTTTAATAGCTTTGCATTACTGTAATCCTTTCAAAGAAATGCGTGCGAGGGAATGCAATATGAAAAGGTTTTCATAAACTTTGAAAGAAGCAGGCGTATTGCAAATGAATAGATATGCTAATATATTTAGCGCTCGTGTACATGATACGTGTAGACGAGACAACCACCGCACCGCAACCGCGCCACCGCGCCGTCGCCGTCGCTGCCCTTTGATTCTGGATTAAATAAATAAATAAATATTCTACGACATTCTACACAGCGCTCTCTAGACCCAAAGTAAGCATAGTTTAACTAGCTTGTGTTATGGGTTCCAGAATGCGGATAAACATACTTATATACTTTTTTTTTTTGTAAATATATACATTATACATAGAAACACCCAGACCAATGCAATTAGACATATTCATGCATACAAATATATACAATGAGCGGGAATCGAACCCGCGCCCTCTGTCGTAGCAGTCGAATGCACTACCGCTACGCCTCACAGGCCGTTGATTTTAGCCACGAACATCACACACGTACACGTGTGTTGCTCGATGTACCTCGCTAGTAAGTAGTAATTTCTAAAGATTTAGATCGGAAAAAGAGAACATCTAGAACGGGACTTGAATCCGCGACCAGTCCCTTACAGGGGGAATGCTCTGACCAGCTGAGCTATCTAGACACGTCCCAGATATTCGAAATTCTCCGATACATTATATACGTCTTAAGGCGACGCTGGAGCCATCTACCGTAATTCTTGCGAACTACGAAAACAATGAATAACTTTAGTATTTCCGTAGTTCGCAAGAATTACGGAAATACTGTGGGCTGGAGTCGAATCGCGGCGCGGCGGCGGCGGTGCGGATGCGGCGCGGCGTTCCATGTACACGCGCTTTAGACGTAGTTATAAACAGGCGAGCACCATTAGCGGTCACCATGCAAATATGTTGACCCAATAACGTTCATACATTAGTTGAATACGTAATTATGTACGTTACTTCACACAAACATTTGTAAAGGAAATCGTTCGAAATTATTTGCAAATTTAAATTTTATATGTTTATGTTGGTCAAGTTCGTTTTCATTCGATATGCTTAAGTTATCTACTCAATATTATTTGTATTAGGATATTTTTATACTAGTGAACCCAAAGAATACTAGGTCTGCAAGGCGAATCGCTGCTTGCAATGTTGAGCTGAGTGAGACATCGTGAATCAGATTTTGAAAATTTTGAACAGTGATCATTCCTCCGTGGCAAGTCCGATTTTGAATTTTTTTTTTGAAAGTCACAACTCTGGACATGCTTTCTGAGCGTGTAAAGTTTGGCTACAGTGTCTCGAGCGGTTATTATGTAATTTCATCTGGAATTTTTTTAACGGTGATCATTCCTCTGTGGTTGCATTAATTTTTTCAAAATATATCCATAAACCTTCCACTGATTGACCTCTTTAATCATGCCAAATTTGGTTCTGATTGGATTAGTAGTTTAGGAGGAGACCTGTGACAAAGAAAAGCTCCTCATACCAGACTTCAGGAGTCTGGCATGAGGAGCCTTCGCTCGACTTCGTCTCACTCAGCTCAACAAAACCTAGGCAAAGTCTATATATAAAAGTAACTTCCTCTTGGGTTTATATTCCAAGAGCGGCCCAGTCGTTGTCTAGTTCAATTTTAAAAAAAAAAAGAAAGATAAATCCCAAAACCCGGTTGCAACATCACCTAACAAGTTCAATTGTGAATCTAAACCATCTAAGGACCTACTCAAACACACAGACGTTTCATCTAAATCGGTTCAGCCTTGCACTTATGGATTGAATTTATTTAGACAGTAGGTACAATCTCCTTGGGGTGTGTGTTGGGTAACCTCCTCGAGTGTCGCTCCGATTCCGATCCCGCTGCAGTCCGGGGGGAACGGAATTGGAGCGGCCGGTACACCCTGGGCGGCGGTCAATGGCTTCCCCTTCACCCCTTCATAGGGTTGGCATTGATCGTCGGCCAATACCCAACGTGGCGGGAACACATCGCTCTCCGTACTCCTCTGCTTTCAGAGGAGACAGGATGAGCGATGCTGTTAGTGGTGAGATGGCCCAGGGTCAGCCGGGGTGCGAGGGATATGCTCTATCCTTACACCCCGGCGTCTGAAGACCCGAGACGGCGTGCGGTTTTAGTCGGTGCAAGCCCTACATAACCGCCCCCGGTGGCAGGCGGGGGGGTATCCGAAGGGATTTCCGCACGATAAAAAAAAAAAAAAAAAAGGTACAATCTCCTTCGAGGCGGCGAGTCTCCTTGCCGGAACTCCGCCATGGGACCTGGAGGCGAGAGCCCTTTCGCAACTGTACCAGTGGCGAAAGGAGGCGCGGGAGCAGGGACTGAACCCCGAGCATCGAGAAATCGAGGCCGTGCAGTCCCAGCTCCGCCAGGCCATCGTGGTGGAGTGGAAGGAACGACTTGGGCGACCAAGCACAGGGCACGCCGCAATAGCGGCGGTAAGGCCCATCATGGAGGATTGGCTAGAGAGGCGACACGGAAGCCTCTCGTACCGACTGACGCAGGTGATCTCCGGGAAGGGGTGCTTCGGGGACCACCTGCATCGGATCAGGAAGGAGCCAACGCCTGAGTGTCATCACTGTGACGCGGGCGAGGACTCAGGGCTGCACACGCTGGCGGACTGCCCGGCGTGGGAGGTGCCGAGGCGTGACCTCGTGGCAGCCATCGGGGTGGGAGTCGTCTCGCTCGGCAGCATGATTGCGGCAATAGTGCGGAGCGCGAGCGCGTGGGCCGCCGCCACCTCTTTCTGCGAGCATGTGATGCTCGCGAAGGAGATGGCGGAGCGCGCCCGGGAGAGGTTCAGAACCGTCCCGGCCCGCCGAGCCCGCAACATGCTCGCCTCGCGTCGCAGGCGGCTCAGGCGCCGGAGGTCGCTTAACGACCTCCGTCCTCCATGAGCGCAGGCCTGGGGATGGCAGGTGAGGCCGCCTGTCACCCCAGCAGAAGCAGGCCGGGACGGTGGGGCGACTAGCGCCCCTCCCCCAAACCGGGGCAAGACGGGGACACCGTGGTTCCCAAACCCGAGGGGGCCATCTCGAAACCGGAGATGGCCCAGGGTCAGTCGGGGTGCGAGGGATATGCTCTATGGGCAACCTTACACCCCGGCGTCTGCAGACCCGAGACGGCGTGCGGTTTTAGTCGGTTCAAGCCCGACATAACCGCCCCCGCTGGCCGGCGGGGGGGGGGGTATCCGAGGGGATTTCCGCACGAAAAAAAAAAAAAAAAGGTACAATACTTCGACATGTAGCGAACTTCGAAAACACATAGATTTTTTAACATTTTCCCAAAACCGTTGTCATATCCACAGTACAAGTTTGGCTTGTTTTAGAACCAGTAGGTGCAGTATATTCAATATAGCTTCTGGGTTAGGTTAGGTTAGAACTGTGACCCCAACAGAGCGCGAGCCGAACGAGCGAAGCGAGCGTGCCGCCGGAACCACATTATTTTGGGAGAATGAAAAAAAAAAACTGTCAAACTAGTGGTCATTCGAAGATGTCTTGTCTAAGTATTGTCTGTCGAAGTAGTGGTAATTCGAAGGTGTGTGTGTTGTCTAATAATTGTCTGTCGAAGCAATGACTTGTCGATCTATGTTTTCCAAGTTTGCTACATGTCGAAGTATTGTACTGTCTAAATTCAGTCCGTAAGTCTCAGCCGTGTGGTAGTACAGTGACATACACATACACACATACCTACACAAGTTTTTACACAAAATATGTTAAGTTGGCTTGAGTGTTTTGATCTTTTTAAGTTCACAAGTTAAGTATACATATTAACTTGCAACTGGAGAATTCTTGCGAACTAACGATTTCAAAACCGGGGTGGTGTAAAGTGACTGGGCATTGTGAAATTTTACACATGAACGTGTCTCCGAGAATGTATTGAATTACTCGTGTATACTACAAGTAATATACAAAAAAGTAAAATCCAATCTTTAGAAAACATACAGTTGGCCACCAAAAATCAGCCCGATTTTTTATAATTTTAATATACTAGATCCTTATTTTTAATTCCTAATTTCAGTTGCTAGTAGGTAGGAACACTAAAAAGAAAAAAAAAGAATAGCACTAAATATAGACGAGACTGTTCAAGTGAGTTGAGATCCTCGTTAGTAAATATTTGAAACGTGTGTGTTTTCGTTCGTTGTATTAAGTCGGTCTTTGTATTTACTTCTTGCTTAAACTATTATTTAATTAATTTAGTTAACTAATATTTAGTTAAATGGCTACTGACCGAATATGATGCGAGAAGAATGAACCTTAATGATTTAAACTGCAAGATTACTTAGTCAGTCAGTATAAAAACAGATAGCCACTTTGAGTAGTCAGAAAGTAGGTACTTATATATTTTTTTACTGCAGTATTTTTTTAGACAGGATTATGTCTCTTTCACTTTGTCACGTACACAGATATGATAATTTATTAAATAGGATACAAATGCAAAAACGGCGTGTGGCCCGGTGGATATAAAACCGGAGCTCACCAATGTCAAACTACTAAACACTAATGATTACGTATGTTAATAAGTTACGAAAAACGCTATAAAATCAGTCGAATAACAAGTTAGGCACGGTTTAAATTCTTTATAATATATATGCAACGTTGAATTTTCTTTCTCTTTGTAAGGCAGCCATATGCGGGTTATTTCAGTAAGGGGAGGGGCTGTAGGTTTGTTTTTCAAAAAAGTTTCAAAGGTTTAAAATTTGAATATACGTTTCCAAGTTCGTCGTTAGTTATGAAATTGTTGAACATGCGAATCTGTGAATTTAAGATGGAAACTGAGGGACTAATTTTAGCAATTATTCCATTGCGCGACGACGGTTGGCTGCCTTACCTTATTCACAAGTTTAAAAACAAGCTGGTAGTTAATCTCTCAAGCCCATTATTACGTAACTTGAAGTCTATTTTTGCTGTAACTGTATTGCATGTTAAAATTATGAATAAAATTAATGTTAATCAACAATCACTAACTACAGCAAAAAAAAACTTTCAGCCTTTATAAGCGTTAGCTTGAGCGCTATAAGTAAGAGTGAAGTTCGCCCATCGCCTTAGCAGGACATCTCACAGCGTGGTCCTGCTCAAAAGCGGCCCCAGACACTGCAAATCTACATCGCCTACTGTTCTACAGACGGTTATGGTTTGCCGGAATCCGCTGGGATTTTCTTAGATTATTACACCCGGACCCCGTGTAAGGTTTCCGTGAAGAAACACGGTTCACTCACGGAGATAGCCTTTTCAATGCTAGCCCTAGCGAAGTATTTGCATTGGAAACAAACAAAGGTTAAGTAGTAGATATACCACAATATCTGAATCATCATCATAGCACGATTTGCACAATCGAAAGGTTAGAGTCAGCCCGCACTATTCCAGCAAGGACAACCAAACTCGTGTCAATCAGTGGGATAGTTTATTAAACTGGGTTGCTAAGCGTTGTAAGTATATTATAAGTAGACCTTTTTAAGATTTACAGGATTTTGAATAGAATTCGTACTGCAAAATAAGATTTTGTTTTGGTTTCAACCTTATGGTGTCTTAATATTAGGTTGGTATCTGTCGTATATAAAAATGGATGTTGGTATATTCGATTAGGCAATTCCCAACACCGTTTGATCGATTACCCCAAAACTTGGCACATCTGAGCGCTTTTCTAGGGTGTTCTAATGATGTATTTTTTTAAATAAACACGATTATTTATACTTTTATGCCGAAAAATACACCATGGCCTAACTGTAGAGTTCGTGTAGCTTTAATCTCTAGAAAAGAGATATAAGATAAGTGCGTACTTAAGTTACGCAGCTAAAAGTCTCTAGTTGATTTTACATCTACTAGAAGTAACACGGATTTTTTATTCCACTCAGGTGGCAGACAAGGTTACAGCAATTGCAATTTTAATGATCGCAATCTTTGTATTACCCGCATGCATAAATGATGTACTTAATTGTAGTGAGATACAAAGTCAAACTGCTCGAGTTAAAACCTGTGTTACGATCTAGTAGATATAACTTGTCTGAACAACTACTAATAGTTTTCTCTATAAACCGATGTCATATAACGACCAATAAAATAGCAGTCACGTGTCTAAAACGACTCATTTCATTGGTCAGAGTCTCGAGACACATCAGTCTGGGGTCTCTCGAGTTCCTTCTCGATGCGGAGTTATATTTTACTTCAACATCGTTCACCTAGCACTCTTAATTTCTAATAATATCTAATGGTAGTGATAATTTGATCATTAAAATGTCTACTGCTTGCAACAAAATCAGTTGCAAAACAACTTCGCCATTTTGAATCCCTAAAAATGAGTATAAGGCCATCTAGTGTTCAAATCCTATAACTTGCTACCTGTAAATTTAAATACAGAGGAAGAAAAACACGCATTCAAGCGTATAGTGCCCACACCTTGAGCCTCCACATTCAGAATATTCATCTTGAGTGTGTGATGTGTCCGTTTCTATGTCTGATAAATGAGGATATAAGCTTGTTGGTTGTTGGAGAACTGCTCCGTTGGTTTGTGCCTCTTTTTTGTTATTGTTCACTTTTATCCTTTTAACGTCATCCAGAACTGAAAGTACTACAGGTGAGTCTTGTGAACCTGAAACAATATAAAACTCTAAATTACAATTATACTAAACATTGATTCAAATTTAAAAAAAAGAACTTTTAAATAAGCTTTTATTATGTTCTTATGAATTAAAACAACTAAAAATTTAAAATCAAACGAGTCGAAAATCGATGGGGTTGCATCGTTTCATTACAGAGTTCCTATGACCTGCTTTCAGCTTCATCATCAGACCCTGGTTACCATTGAAAGACAAACTACTCATCAAGACGATTCAAACGAGCCCAAACTCGATGAGGTTGCATCGTTTCATTGCGAAGTTCCTATGGCCACCTTCCAGCTCCATCATCAGATCAGCACCATGTCATCATAATATTGCATTGTCACACGATTTACACATGTATGCAAAATTTCAGCTGAATCAGGAACCGGGAAGTGGATCAAATTTAATTTGCAAGACTTGATGACAAATATCGGGACAGGTGAAGCTAAATAAAAGCTTATGATAGAAGCTGATCTTATCCACTAATGTTGGTAGTTTTCGAGTGTTGCTGCTGAAATAGTTCCTAAGGCGGTAAAAAGCTCCATCGAATAGTATCGTATATACTTGTTTTTGTTTTTATCTACACTTACTAGCCTGAGGTACTTTTACAGAAAGGTGGTCCAAAGTTTAGATTTCCTTTCTTATTTGTTATTTTGGATATATCACCCCATTATAATACTAGTTAATTATTCAAATCAACGGGTTACTTTTCCTAGTCGTACTAGTTCAATGATCTAACTGTTAGGACGCAAATTATATCGTCCGTTCGAATATTTGGCTGGATAAAAGCTTCGCAATTTATTACACTACCTAGTCAAACATTTTGCAAGTGCTGTTTGAGTTTAGTTTCACGTTCATTGCGAGAACACTCAGGCCGTGCGACACAATAGTCTTGCAGTTTTAGACGTTGGGGACGATAATATTGCGCAAGTTCAAAGTACTCATACCTGCGTTTCTGTTAAATCCAGTAGAATTATTGTATAGTAATAGATTGCCCGCAACAGGTACTGGACTATTGAAAAAATATACAGTACTGATATTTTTCAATAGTCCTATGTCAATAGAACGCTAGAAGCAATTTGTTAATTTATAGTATTATGTCTCTTTCAAAGCTTTGGAGACAAACACCGCATCTTCGTTGCAATACGAGGCCTTGTCTATGTGAGAGCATTCAGCAATGTTCATTTCATAAAAAGCCAATCCATTTTTAGTTAAGTATACAAAGCAAGATATATGGCGTGGATGTATTTAAAAAGTTGGATCGGCCCGTTGATTTCGCGATAACACAGTTCTAACGGCTCATCAGTTTTAGAGTATGCCACCCATACTCCTTACAATATAGCTTAATCTCTGTGACAGTTATCACGAGTGCTGTGATACAATGTAGTCCGTATTTTTTGTTGATAAAACTCTTTATTTTTTTAATAGTGTTTTTCATATTGTAATTGACTGTTTTATGAATAAACATGTTTATTTTATTACCAATAACGAGTCCATGGTATTCTTTTTTACTCTGAGGAAATAAATATTGTAAGTGGTTTTTTATACTAAATTACCTCAATGTATGTATTTCATCATCTAACAGCATGTGAAATTGTAATTGTAGTTGTGCACACGCACAACGCAGCGCATGCGCTAGAGGGTAAATGGGTGTAAAAATATACTAACTTCGTCTTTTAACAGGTTGTGATCCAATAACTCTATCGCCGTCCTTTTCACACTCTTTAACATTCAATGCCAGTTGGGATTTGCTCTTTTCGTCAAAGGTAACCTTAGGTATATTGGCAATGATCTCTGGCTTCTTAATACCTTGTGAAAGGCTTGTCGTGCTGCCCATCAGGGGCGCCTTCTCTGAAGGATCATGCTCGCTGGGCTCATCATCAGAGTCATTCTGGTTGTCTAGTTTTTGAGGTTTTGTTGGCTGGAAAAAAATAAAACAAAAAATTCGATTTAGCACATTTTTCGCTATGGTACCCATGTACAATCGATCGCATTAGATGTATATTTTGTGGTTGTGAGTCCTAATATACAGTACTAGCTTTTGTATGCGGTTTCACCTACTTATAACAATTTTTCTTTGTACCACTTAAAAATTTCGTGATTTCGTCGCTATAATAAGTGAAAATTTGTACGCCTACGAGGCCTTACATGGCCAGGTGGAGCTGGTACATTACTAACCTCACACTTCATATTAACGTTAAATAGCAGTATGCTGTATTCATACGGCTTTCCGTTCCCTTTCCCTTTGCAGGAAGAATCATAGGTATTAATTGTAACCCGAGGGGGTCATCTCGAAACCGGAGATGGCCCAGGGTCAGTCGGGGTGCGAGGGATATGCTTTATGGGCAACCTTACACCCCGGCGTCCGCAGACCCGAGACGGCGTGCGGTTTTCCCGGTTCAAGCCCGATATAACCGCCCCCGCTGGCCAGCGGGGGGTTATCCGAAGGGATTTCCGCACGAAAAAAAAAGGTATTAATTGTAAATTGTAAATCCGAAAATATAAAGAGACCAAGGTACAAGGTACCAAACATCCCTTTTTCTCATTACAATTTAAAGCTGACTACTTGAAACCAGGTTGCGAATCATGAGGCTAGTGAGATGAAACATACAACGCGACAAACTCCACAAGCGCCAGCGCCGTGCAATGAAATACGGCATTATATTAAATAAAATTTGACGTTTTTTTCTCAGAAAATAATAATAATCGTGAATAACACATTATTGTAAAACTAAACAAATTAAAAATAAATAGAGGGCCACGAACGGCGGAAATGTCGACATAAGGCACAACTGTTTCACCAATTACCTGAATGATTCACCCCACTACGCTTTTGAACCAACACCTCTAAGTGCTGAGTATTTGCATAAGTTTGAATATACAGTTATCACACTTCGTTGATGCGAATATTGTGTACCGATATTTCTTGTAGGTCTATATGATTACATCGTTGCTAACGTGGTTTAAGTTTTTTACGAACCGAGTTCGATGAAGTATTATGGAATTCCCTTGTCTGGAGAAGCAGTGCGGATACTAGTCCTGGTTCCTGGTTATACGCTCGACCCCTTTTTCGTCAGATTAAGAACCCAGTTGGCGATATGTAGATAGTAATACAACGTAGCCAGGACAACGAAAGGTACAGCAAATTTGTGCTGGATAATTCATTGCTCAAGCGAATACGGAAATTACGTCTAAAGAGAAGGTGTGAACGAACAACACATTGTGCTGACTATAAGTATCTGGTAATGATGATGTCATTTATTACAGTAAATAACACCTCGAGTAATTGTATATTCTTACCCAGTAATGGTGAAAAAAATAGTAACCTTCTGGTAACGAATGTTATATTTTTCTCTCTCGAATAATCGAAAAATTTCAAATGCTTTTGATAAGCATTTATCTCGGTATATAACTTGCTTTGATTACTTACGTAAATGTCACTAATATATTTATAATAAGTAATTCACTTTGATTCGAGTACCTTTTTTTTTTGTGCGGAAATCCCTTCGGATACCCCCCCGCCGGTCAGACGGGGCGGTTATGTCGGGCTTGAACCGACTAAAACCGCACACCGTCTCGGGTCTACTGATTCGAGTACCTACTGAGCGCTGAGATTCTACAAGTAATATTTTTTGCTACTTACGGACTACGGACTATGAAGTTTTTGTAAGTATAATCAACTTCAGCTTTGATGAGTCCTAGGGATTTCCCATAGATGTTCATCTTGAAAAGTTCAAGATGTAAAATATCAAAATTTGAGCTACTTAGGTAGGTACTTCCCGAAGCGTATAGAAGCGATAGTCACAAATCTTGCATATTACCATTTAGATTTAGACTATGAAGTCTAAATGATAATAATTATGCAAGATTTTTGGTCTGGTAGAAGAAAGCGCGCTGATGTGAACTATCTCTCGAAAAAGCTTGAAAAAGTGCGCTCATAAAAGTGAATAAACCCTTACAAAACTCTATCAATATCATAATACAAATTTCTAGACTGTATGAGCTGTAGTTTAAATTGTTAAACGAAATATTATCACCATATTTTTAGTGAAAATCGCTTTATTGTCAACACAGATTACATTATTAATTGTGACTTTAATTTTCACATGGTTGTTTTGTTTCACTTTATTACGTAAAAATTTCTAAGTCTCTATACCTATTGAAATCTTTGAGTTTAAAGCATGATAAAATTGTCTCCCCCATCCTCCATCACAATGGTTAATAACTAAAACATTTTACATTAACGGTTAGCTCTTTAGTCACCTGGCACGCAACCAGCGCCGCCTCGCCTCAAGCGGTTAGTATTCTTTATATGGAATACTATGGCTAATTCGCTACTACGTAACTCCAGGGCGCCTCGCCTGTGAGTTAATTTAGTAGATTGAGTACCCATTGTATTCCATGAAAAGAATACAAATCGCTGGGGGGAAGGCGGTGCTGGTCGCTATGACCTTAAGTGTTATAAAAGTTAATGCTTACTAATTAAGCTGAGAAGTATACAATATTTTGGTGAAGTTTCAAATTAGGTAATAAGATATCATTAGCAAAGAACTGTCAAAAACCTTGGATGTTCGATACCCTGCTAATAAGAGAACGGTTTCTTCATTCGTTACCCACTACTTTAGGTGCAGTAGAAATACAATGCAAATTAGCAAACGTTACGAACGTACAATTTTGTAACAACTACTGTTTATGGATAGTACTGTAGTTATTATCACTTAAGTTCGTTTACTTAACACTTTCAGTACTTTGTACGAGTTATGTCATATACGCATGGTGCACATTAAAAGGATGCTGTGTAGAAACTTTTAGCGAGATGTAAACGACATATATTTTAAAGTTTGGTTGTTATTTTTATATTTATCAAAAATATTCAGGGTGTTTGTAAATTCAAACTAAAATTTACTTAAATCGTCTTCAAATTATGTACTTTTGTTATAATTTCAGTATGACAGTTTTTTGTACAGTATTTTGATGAACTTTTCTGTATTCAGAAGCTATTATTTTTACAAACGAGGTTTTGGGGCAGGGCTTCCTCGGGGTTGGGGGGTCAGATAGCAGATGCTCCCGAACAAGCCAAGATAAACCAAAATAAGGAGTATACTAGAGTGTACCCGGAGCTCAAAAGTGCAAGCTTTAGATGCAACCGGGATTCGAGCTTAGATGACAATGATGGAGGACGCTAGTAAGTATTATAATCTAAAAAGAGATAAAAATTTAAATTACCCCCGACATAGCTAAGAATACTCCCGACTGATCACAAACTTTCATAAAAAAAAAACAAAATCAAAATCGGTTCACCCGTTCGGGAGCTACGATGCCAGACAGATACACAGACACGTCAAACACACAACACCCCGTCGTTTTTGCGTCGGGGGTTAAAATCTAATACATACAATGGCAGAGCTTAATCTGAACTCGTTTCACTAGTCTAAAGATACATTTGTAGTATTTATTTACATCTCATTGCGTTGTGGTGTCACCGACGTACGTTGTACCTCGATCACCGTACGTGATCGCAGGATTATGTCTCAAACCGTAGTCGTTTCGCAATGCTAATTATAATTTCGTGTCAGAGTAAACGCTCTTGGATCAAATGCCCGCAAAATACTAAGCTAACAATGCTAAGATATCGCTTTAGCAGAAGAACAGTATATACTCCCCTTACCGAACCGACCAGCTGAGTTGTCCAACTGGTTGGTTAGTTTAGAATAAATATTCTTACCCACCCAACTGCTTTATTTTTTATTTAGTTATTGATTTCATATTTCAAACACTCAAAAATGATTATGACAATTAAAGAAAAACATAATGGTAGTAATACTGCTTGGTCATGTAGTAACAAAAAAATACTAACCGACCACCTGATTTGTCCAACTTTTGACTGACTTTACTGTTGGTCAGTTATGATATTTACACTTACTTGACTGACACTACTGATAGTGAGCTGTTACATGGTAACATATAATGAGTTAATCATTATTATTAATCTTTATTTCTCTTCCAAAGTTTACATAAAGGTTCAAGACAAGGTACATCTTTATTATTATTCCAAAGTTTACATAAAGGTTCAAGATAAGGTACAATTATATTGGTAAGGCAGTTTGGGTTAAATATTGAACAATTCTGCACCGTTGTAATTAAACCCTACCAAGAGGTAGGGTTTAATTGATATTGATTTAATTGATTTAATTGAAATAAACTGAGTAAAACTTGTATCTTGTATCTTAAGAGACAGTGTAAGAATAGTTCGGTTAGATGTTATATTTTTACTTGCACGTTGGTTACCTTATTTCGGTTTTGGAGAGTTTTGAGTCCTGGTTCGGACATGGAATGCGAATTGGGGAAAGTAATATCGTAAGTTTTTTTTCTGTAGATTATTTAAGTAATCTTCTTCATAAGTTCGAGGCAGGAAATTAACAGACGCCATTGCTCCGTCAAGACAGAAATAGCTTCGTAACTGCGGATAAGACAGTTTTAGCTCGATTCTACCTATATGGTATATCAGATTTGCAGCTAGTTTTTCATTTATAACTAAAGGGGAGAAGTTTATTGATGTGAGACTCGTTCATGTGTACCTACTATATAAAGATAATGTTAAAAAACCTGGCAAAGACAATTAGGCGGTCTGTGACAACTTCTTGAAATAGGATATAACCAATTCCTTATTTGGCCACATCTTGTTACGCTCAGTTCTAGTAAAGCCGGTTTCTGTTTTTGACCGTTTCGCATTATAGAACGACGTAAACGAACATCAGACCAAGATAAAATTCTAAGTAAAAAATCTGGGCACGGACATACTTGTGTAAAAAAGGTAGAAATTAGTGCATGAGTGCAAGTGCAATAAACTTGTGAAGTAAGTCAAACGTTTATTGTAAATATTCCAAAGGAAATAGAAAGTTTTGTCGCAAGTTTTAACGCCTGAGTACTAGTAGACTTAGGCGTGTCCCTTATTTGCTAAGCGGAGCCAATCCCTACCTTCCGGGGTCACTCGTTACCCGATAATTGACCACTCTAAGCTTCTTGGCGTAACACTAACATCTGTCCTCAACTTTAGCCCATACATCGAGGAAAAGGCTCAAGTAGCTGTCAAAAAACTGGGTATCCTGTCGAAAGTGCGACAGTACGGCACATTCAGTCCAGTTAAAGGTGCACTTAATTCAACTATAGGGGAATAAAGTATATGAGTTAATGGCACACGGGTGAATTTTCTGGGTGCTTTAGGTCTGCTAAACCAATTATAATTAAGGTGTCCTTCATTCTACGAGAATTTAACACCATTGCACACCTTTTTTAACTCATCACTAAATCTTTTTCAAACCAATCCGCATTCGTATATCTTCATCGTAATATTAAAAAACGTAATTCTTTGTCTTTGCATTTTAACAACCCTCCGCATGTGACTGGGGAGGATCAATCGCGGGACATGTTTAGAATACTAATATAAAACAACGTGTGGTAAAACTTCCCCTGGTAACTTTAGGGGTTTAAATAAAATCATAGTTTGATCACGCACGAAAGAATGCTGATGAGAATTTCAATGTTTTAACATATTCACGATATTTGTATGAGAATTATTCCCAGCCACGTTTCGATAACAGCGGTGTATGGACTCTTTAAAAATAGAACTTAAAAACTTAAAAAAATTTCAACTCACACAGCCACAAACATAGAAAAGGTAAAGGAGACAAGTTGTCTACGTAATCTTTGAAAAAAAAATAGGAATGGGATACCTTTTTTTTTTTTTATGGTGCACAAATCCCTTCGGATACCCCCCCGCCGGCCAGCGGGGGCGGTTATGTCGGGCTTGCACCGACCAAAACCGCACGCCGTCTCGGGTCTTCAGACGCCGGGGTGTAAGGTTACCCATAGAGCATATCCCTCGCACCCCGGCTGACCCTGGGCCATCTCACCACTAACAGCATCGCTCAACCTGTCTCCTCTGAAAGCAGAGGCGTACGGAGAGCGATGTGTTCCCGCCACGTTGGGTATTGGCCGACGATCAATGCCAACCCTATGAAGGGGTGAAGGGGAAGCCATTGACCGCCGCCCAGGGTGTACCGGCCGATTCCGATTCCGACACTCGAGGAGGTTACCCAACACACACCCCGGAATGGGATACCTCACTAGCCTTGAGTTCGAAAAAGTCATCGTCGTTTTGGGATGGGACTAATTGAGAAGACAACTTTACTTCACAGCAAATTAGCGACAAAGAAACACATAAAATCCTTACTAATATATAAATGTGAAAGTATCTCTGTCTGTCTGTCTGTTACGCTTTCACGCCTAAACCACTGAACCCATTTTGCTGAAATTTGTGTACAGGGGTAGATTAGACCTTGGGAAAGGACATAGGCTATGTTTTGTCGCGATAACCGACATCTACGCGGGCGGAGCCGCGGGCAAAAGCTAGTAGTTTCTAAATATGACAATAAAACAAAATAAGCTATAAATACGAAGATATTAGAAATAAACTTGATGATCATAACCAAATTTTTTTTAAAGATTTTCCCATAAGCCACGCAATTTGTAACTTGAAGTACTTGACCAATATGTATCCTTAGTAAAGAGTCCTGACGATTGTTAACATAACATCACACCAAATGTAAGTGAAACCGCACGGCACAGATACTGCCTAAAAACCTAGCTAATTAACAAAAAATGATTGAATTCAGAATGTTATGTAACTCACCTTATAATTGAACCTGTTATTCAGCATCTCCATTTCTTTCTCCCTCTCTTGTTTAAACTTATTCGCTATCGTGGACTCGCTAATCGTCTGTTCTTTACTGAATAGCGCTGCCAACTTGCCTTTGATACCTCCGAGAGAGCTTTGACTTATATTATCGTCGGGGATATCGTCTTTTGAATTTGTTCGTGAGTTTGCTAAGGAGTTGGCAGTTTTTGTCGGTGTTGTCTTGTGAGGCAATGACTTCTTGTCTGAAAAAAAGATGTACTAAGTGAGAAGGTTGAAGGTTATTGATTGAATAATATGTGCCAACAATGAAGGTTTTTTACTGTGTTTATAATGTTTGTATTGTGCTTTAATGGAAAAAAAAATCGAACGTTTTTGTGATGCGATGACAACGAACGTCGTTGCGTGATCGATTTTTTTTTTTTTAAGATAAATTTATGAAGGTGCTTTATAATCGCTAAGCGAACGTTTTCCCTGACATCAACAGCTCCGTGTAAGAAGATAACATTGAAAATTTATCGGTTTAACATTCATATCCATATCCAAAGTATCTTTACACATTGCGTTGAAACATTTGTACTGTTATTCTATTATTTTATATAAAACTCAGTCCTCGGTATATCAAGTAACCTAGATAGAATCTAGGTATCCTTGTAAAATGACTTATTGCAAAAAGAAACAAATACAAAATTTAGCATAAGTACATTCTTTAAAAAAAGTAATATAATAAAAAATATTTACAAATAAAATCAGGAATGCTAAAATAACATACATAACTATATTATATACTTATAGTGTAGTTAATTGGTTTTGTTCTTAACTGTCTGTTAATTGATATTGGATGGCCACTTGAACAAAAGGGTATCTATCTATACTATTATAAAGTTGTAAATTAGATGCGTCTATACATTAGAGATATGTCAAAAAAACTTGGTTATGTTAAATTAACGATTTTGAACACAAATATTCTTTTGCGAATTCTTGTCTGTTAATCTTTTTGTTCGCGATGTACGCAAAAACTACTCAACAGATTGTCATGCGGATTTATCTATTAGAAAGGTTTAGGTCAGACTTAAAATCTGCTGTATGTTTGATTGCAATTGGTTAAGTAGAACCAGAGATATGACATAAAGACGATAACCGACCTAACCGCGGGCGGGCCGTGAACACTAGCTAGTAGTGGCTATAAAACTGTTGCTTTATGCACAGCTGTCAAGAGAGAGGTGTGGTCCGTCATCCGTGTTAACGATACAATTGTTCAGGTTAACGAGACGAACCTTGGCAAACCATCTGCTGTTTTACGGGTGAAGTTAACTGAATAATTTGTATCGACTACTTTTATTGGTGTGTCTTTATTTTTACCTAAACCAAATAAATAGCGAAAAGTTAAAAAAGAGCGGCCAAGTGCGAGTCGGACTCGCCCATGAAGGGTTCCGTAGCAGCAAGTAACATTATAATGCTTTTTTTAAATTTTATATTTGAGTTGATTGAATGAAAGGTAAATTGTGTTTTACGATTTATGACGTATTAAAAAAAAACTACTTACTAGATCTCGTTCAAACCAATTTTCGGTTGAACATGGTAATGTACATCATTTATTTTTTTAAGTTTTATCATTCTCTTATTTTAGAAGTTACAAGGGGAAGACACACATTTTACCACTTTGGAAGTGTCTCTCGCGCAAATTATTTAGTTTAGAGAAAAATTATATTAGAAACCTCAATATCATTTTTAAAGACCTATCCATAGATATCACACACGTATGGGTTTAATGAAAATAAAAATTGAGTTGCAGTTCTAAGTATGGGGAGCCCCCAAAATTTATTGTTTTTTTTTCTATTTTTGTGTGAAAATCTTAATGCGGTTCACAGAATACATCTACTTACCAAGTTTCAACAGCATAGTTCTTATAGTTTCGGAAAAAAAGTGGCTGTGACATACGGACGGACAGACAGACATGACAAATCTATAAGGGTTTCGTTTTTTGCCATTCGGCAACGGAACCCTAAAAACGAGCATAGATTGAAAATTGAAATTAAGTTATAGCGTCAATCGCAAATCGCTGGCCAGACGTTTTAATATGGCAAGCACGCATAGATTAAGCCAGATGGTAAGCAGTAACCATGAATTAAACACGTTTTACCTAACCCTTTAACCCTAAACCCAAACAGCGCAAGGAAAACAAATACTTGTTCCCGGCCTATAAGTACAGAGCTTCTTTTAGCTTTTCAATTGGTTTTCTCGATTTTTGATATGGGTCATTAGTTAATAAAATGTTGAGCAATTAGGTAAAGAGCTTTCGAGCTTTCAATAAGTCATTACAATTTATTTCTCTCACCTTTCGTCAAAATACTTCGAGGTTTTTATCGTACTTTGGTTCAACAAACATAGTTAAATTCAATAGGTTTCGTGAGCTGGCAAACTAGGTCAAATATATTCGATTTCGATTTTTCACGGATGTTAACAATTTGTTGTCAACTTTCCAAAATCATCTCAGAGAATACAATAAGTGTATTGTTGACATGTTAGGTAGGTGTTTCATCGAGCAAGACGTGAGAACCTAGTTTAGTTTATATTGATGACAATTATGTTCACTGGTGAAAACCGACCTAGAATGTTAAATTTCAGTTTTAGATGTTTGTTACTTGTAACTTAAGATACCGGAAATCTATTGATTTTTAATTTAGTTTTGAATTGGTTTCTACTTTTCGGTGTTTTGATACTATTATTATTTTTAGTTGTTTTCTCCATTTTGGTGTGTTTTGGTATTTATTTAAGTTGTTAAGAATATTAAAGTTTGGTTTTAGTTGATTGTTACATAAACATAACATAACATAAACTCACGCCTATATCCCCGAAGGGGTGGGCAGAGGTGCTAGCACCCACGTTTCGCCAGTTTATGTTTTTAGGTCCCAATGTAATAGGTGGCGAGCCTATTGCCACTTATAAACCTGCGATAAATACATTGGTATTTATTTAAGTTGATAAGAATATTAAAGTTTGGTTTTAGTTGATTGTTACATTTCGATTAAATCACTGGAATTCGGTAAATGTTTTCGATTTTTTGACAATTATTTTTTAAATAACATTAGAGAACAAAAGTGTATTCGTTAACCAAAAACCCTACCGCTATTAAATACCATTATAATTCCATGATTCACTTGTCCTTACTCCTACATCACTAAAGTGTAAACCGGTTTTCGAAAAGTGTAAGTTGAACAACAAAATAGTATAACTTTGTTGACAATTTGCATTTTTAGACTTATTTAGGTCAAGAAAATATTGCAGAATAAGTACTAAACATTGTGGTTATGATATCGGAAATCTTAATGGCCCTGCATTGTTTTACTGTAGTCATTGAGGACAGAAAAACGTTGAGGAGACCGAATCTCATTAATTTTAAACACTGCAAATAATAATGCTGTTTGTACTAAACGACGTAGCAAGTCACATTAACTCCTTTGTGAGAATTATAAAGCGTTATGAAACTTTATCAATATAAGTCGAAGTTATAACCAATTCAAAATTTTTTGAATCAAGATATGATAATTATGATGACGCTATGATAGATGAAGATATGATAATTAAATTAGTATCGCTTCGCAGATATGATTAAAGTTTTTGAAATAATTCAAACATTTTGACCAGTTAAAGGAGCAATGCACTTTCAACGGGCGAAGCTTATTAAATCTATGTATTTCGATTTAGTTTTTTTTTATTATTTCAGTGCTGCAAGACTTAAGAAGAATTATTGTAACTTTTTGAAAACGGTTCATGTGATGACTTGTGATATTCTAAAAGTTTTTGATGAAGTCTGATGGCCTTAAATGGTAAAAAAAGCTGACCCTACATACACACTTTAAATAGAATATTATTTAATGTCTGAAAATTATATTGCTAAATTACCTTATTTTCAAATCCAATCTCACATCGATCAAACACTATCAATTGGTAACTTTCGAACACAAAATTCCAATGAAGAATTCCACAAAAATCGTCAAACCCGACCACAAGCGATCACGATTTAAAAAAGTTGGTTATCTAAGAAGGTCTGACTTGTTTTACGCGAGTGCATGGAATGATCATCGACGCGGATCACCAACCGTTGGTTTGGTCCACCTCTACTCGAGCTAGTGATGTGCGCTTCCGAATCCCACGCCCGCTACAGAGCTACTAAACCTTTTGTGGCAATTCACAGAATGACAAAAAGGCTGTCGCAGTATTTCATGCCTGAATGGTCTGCAATTCAACTTGGTTCGGCTGATCGATTCCTGTGTTAAATAGCTGTTAATTTCGCAGGAAAAATGTTGCATACCGTGTCGCTTTCATTTCGTATTAATTGTTTTCAATCTTTTGGTGGCCTGAATAAAATTTGGATTTAATAATAACTACTTGGCTAGCGCTTGGGGCTCTTCTTTCTCTATGCGTGGTAGGGTATCCCCAAGGGAACCAAGTACCTAAGGCAAGGAATCTTTGCATAGTACGTCAAGGCCTTGTCGCCGTTCTTTTTTTTCTTACGTGCGGAAATCCCTTCGGATACCCCTCCGCCGGCCACCGGTGGTGGTTATGTTGTGTCTCGACTAAAACCGCACGGTGTCCTCCCCAAGTGTCCGTTGCGGGCACCCCGGGTAAGCCCTCGAAAGGATAACCCCAGGGTTGCCGGCGGACTTTGGCCGCCACCGCGGCAGGCACACACGACACGCCTCCGCCACGGCCTGCTTCTGTAAGGACGGCGAGTCGGCCAACTGCCGTCCTCAGGCCCCGATCATGGAGGTCGGTAGTCCCGGACATAGATGCTGTCTATAAATCTATCCATTGCAATGTACATAATAGATTTTTAACGTGTAAAACTTGTACCTATTCGAGTGTATATCTTGCAAACGCTTTTTAATACTCTTGGGATATGAGCTAAATGATTTATCCATTATATCTAAACTCAAAACATGCCATTTGTGAAAGCTACCGTCAAAATTGATATAATTCAAAATCTTTACTTATGAAAAGTGAAATCACACTTTTCTGCGTTAAATGTTCGGCTCAAGGGCCGTGTAACTCATCTGTCGAGTCAAGGTTGATGGCGCCTGCTTGCTTGCCTTGCTCGCAGCCCACTTAGCGACATCACTTCACTTAATTTCGGTTACAGTAGCATGTTTGTTTCACAACACTATGGAGGTACTATTTTGAAGTAACGTTTTACGTTAATGGTAGGTACTTAATTTTTTAATAAACATCTTTAAACAACTGACACATCGGTATCTTTAATGGTGACCCTCATTTCTGAGACTTCACCAAAAAAAAAACAAAAATTAATTTTCGCATTCCATGATACACAATTATGATTGCAGGTCGGGTGCTGTGGTGTGTAAGAGGTCTATGTCCAATAGTGGACTTATATAATAGGCTAATTGATTGATTCTGTGAGCTCGTTAATCCCATAAACATATTCAATTAATGATGATTAAGTTTTAAGTTGTAAAAAAAAATTGGTTTTTAATTGCGATTTTGAGTCAGATTAACGGATTCAATTAAGGTCTCAGTAACAACACTGGAAATGTGTACTATTAACGTAATACATGATTTATTATACAAGCGGGTAAAGGTGTATATAACAGCTAACAACACAGTTTTTATTACTAACGCGTTGTCAACACAACTCCAAGGAGATAATGGCAACCGTAGCTGTTACAGTTAGCTGGGGTTTTCATAAGTCACCGGTATTTCCCCCGCTTGAAATTCGAACTAATATTTAAATTATTTCATTCCGCCACCTACTTACACTGGTTTATTTTTTGGAAAACACTTCAAATAAAATATAGAACATGGCGTCACCTGATACTTACTATCGGAAGTTTACGCGACTGTCACACATTGAAATTAAACTATTTTTAACGAATTCTAGCGGGATTTATTTGATGTTATTTTATTATTTACATTTACCCCGACGTTTCGGTTGCTTTTCAGCACCCGTGTTCACGTGGAATCTCCCCAGAATGGCATAGAATCCGTTAAAAATAGTCTTATTTCAATGGCATCACCTGATAAGTTTAGAGAATTTAAACAGACCACGGCAAGATATTAAGGTAGTTCAGCTGGAAAAGTATTCAATCGGTATTAGGTTCCTGTGCTGTCCCCTGTCCTGCGTGTTTGAGTCCTTTGTTTATTTTAGATCTTAAAGGAAAATATATGATGCTGTAGGTAGGAATAACTGCTGTTTTAGCACGTCTTTATTACGACTAAATATTCCGCCAATATTATTTTCTTCTGGGCCTCTACGTGACATAATATTAGCGATAACACCAGTGGAAAAGTTCAGTAATGTATAGGATTATTAATGTAACAAACCTTTTAACCTAACTTAATAAGTAAATAGTGTCTTTCACCTTGGCAACAAAACCTTCATATCAAATGGCCAGACTAGTTGTATAACAGAGGCTTTTAAAAGCGTTTCACGGGGCACGTAGTCGTGCAACTTGTTGTGAATGGTGACCTATCATAAGAGAATGACCGCGGCATCGTTTAACCAAGCAGATCGATAGATCTGTGCGTAGATCGGCAGATCAGGAGATCTGTAAGGTCCCTAGTCATTGGAGTGAATGTGTATGATTCTTTATTTTTTGAAATACAAGAAACCGTGTCAGATGAGTAAGACACTTTTAAAATGAATACAATTATTGTGAATATCTACTCAGATTTACCTGCGTCTTCTTAGCTGAGAACTTTCCTATATGGACATGCAGGTATGTAGGTAAAAAACCAATGAAGGTCTGCTTTCGGTTGCTTTGAGTCTAGTAGCTACGTAGCTTACGTAAGCCAAGCAAGGGGTTATGTACTCGCAATATGGAGTATCGACAATCGTCAGGTTTCGACTTTATACATCATTTCGTCGTTAAGCTAGGTTTAGGTTTAGCTTCTATTCAGGCTCTGCTGCCCAAGGACGACTGCAGGTGGGAAAAAAATATGGAACTTATAAACAAATACTTAAAATCAACATCTTTATTTCTTTGAGAATTTCACTGCGGTAGTACTTATATACTAAAATAAATAGAAAAATATGGTAGAAGATGAATAATGTTACATTTATATTTACAATAGGTACCATTTACCAACGATCTACATCGATAGAGTCAGTTCTACTTCCCCCCGTAAAGTTATAATCTTTAAAATTGTTTTGATTAGATGAAATCAAGGTGATACAGTCAATGAAAAAGGTGTTCCGTATCAGATTTTATAAAACTTGAATCCATCAGCATGAAACCGTTTAGCAGAAAAATATTTTCCCACATAAGTCATCAACCTTCTTTCAGTATGATCAAGGTTTTCAGACTTCACCTTCGGAAACATAGAAGAAAAGTAGAAGAAAATAAAATAATTCCATGACACTAATTTTTTTATAAAAAAATAGAATAGACTTCAAAAACCAAGAAGAGACTGAAAAGTGAAAAATAACTGAATTACAGATTTAGTTCAGAAGACAAAAATGAGCATAAGAATTTTTTGTTGAAGTCGGTGCCAAGCCTAAAAGGGGTTCATATCTCGATGGATATTGAATCCTTTGTTGCTTTATAACGTTGTTTCAAATTTCTTAATACCGGAATCATGCGAACGATTTCAACCAAACCAGACCGAACCATATAATCGTGGACCTACCTCTTTCTTTAAGTCGGGTAAGTATACCAAAACCTTTTCCAGCATATAACAAATACGTTTCTGATGAAAACTGCGCTAAAATCGGTCTTTTTAAGTCAGTAAGTTAATTTTTTAAGTCGGTTAACTATGCTTCTTTGAAATACTTTTCTGAAAATTGCATCAAAATCGGTTCAACCAAATTCGTGATACCTAATCATAGACAAACCTACATCCTTTTTTAAGTCGGTTAAGTATACTACAACCTTCTCCGGAATATAAAAAATCTTTTCTGAAAACCGAATTAAAATGGGTTCAACCAAACGAAACGTGAGTAAATCGCGGCAAAAAAAAGGTCCAAATAGTGAACCTCCTTTTGAAGTCGGTTAAGAACTGCGGTCGTACCTAAATATAAACAGGCCTTTATATTCAAGATAATCAGGACCAAGGCCCTTGCACTGACCCTGACCATAAAAGCCGTCTCAAGCAGGACGTTTACACGAGGATAAAACCTGTATAGAGTGTATTGAGTCATTCTTTACGCGAAAGCATGTTGGCTTTTCGTTTTCTGAGAAGTTTCCCAGGAACACTTGTATTTTGAGGCGTTTAAAGCTTCAAAGATACTTAGGTATGCAGATAGGAAATTTAAGGTTTACAGTTGGTAATTGCTACTCATTGTTTTTATAGTGGCAACAATATTCCTTTCGGTATAGAGTTGCGACATGTCAAATTGAAATATATATTTATGTAAGTTATTATTTGAGATTGAGATGAAACAAAATAATGAACTTAAATTTAATCTAAAGACATGTTAAATTCAGTCATCATAACATCAAAATTTATGCATTGACATTAATCGCCAGAATCAATCGCGAGAAAATAATTCTGCAATAAAAAGTCATCATCGTCACTTCTTTTCATACAATGACTGTGTGATATTGCATCAGCAAGTTATTGCTTAATATTAAATGGAATTGAGTGTATCATACTGTTCATATACAAGTGCTAGCAAATATCTTGAACAAAAGTCGGCAAGTTGGCGCGTGTGCAGGTGCACATACGGACCAAACAAAAACCAATAAAAGACCAACCAATGACGCGAGCCCTTCGAACCAGTAATCTATGATTAGTTAACTGGCGCGCCTCGGCTTTGGCGTCACGGCACAAACACCAAAGAAACCTTAAAACGCATTCTGCGCAGCTTGAGTAAAAATGCAGCTTTCATATCCTTAAAATTTATATTTAGACTTTTTTTAACCTGTTTAACTCTAAGGTTTTCTCTAAGGCATACTTATTTTACTTTTCAGAATACCGCCGTCGTATCTGTAACTAGTTGCTATTAAGTAATGATTCAGAGTAAGACGGTAGTATTTCGGTAATGACAGTGTTATATTGTGGACGATGCCCTCTAATCAGTCATGTTCAATTATATATTAACAAGTAGGTCCCACATTGTTGACATGTTTCATTATAATTTCAACTACAATACCGTACGATTGTGAAAGTTCGTTATTATAAACGCATTAGACGTAATCAGTTGTGCTTTTTTGATTAGAGAGGGGCACAATGGTATTTTTGTCCTAAAAAGTGGCTCAAAAGGCAAAAACACAAAAGACAACTCATGGAAGGTAATTGATACTTGGCACTCGGTAAGGGTTGCAGGTGGTGCAGAGTGCATCATATTAGTAGTCCGTCATCTTAGTAGATCCGTAAGGTGGGTAAGCAAGCAGAGTAGAAAAGCAACATTATGTAAATATATAACTGCTGCTTTCTGTCTGGTTTCGGTACTTCCCTCTGATCGAAATTACTTGTTGTGTCTACCTCCTATAACTTCCCTTTACGAACAAAAAAACGCCTTGTTAAAATGATCTTCAAAATGCAAAGATTTCTCCGTAGAGAATAAAGGCATCATTCACTATATTTTTTTTTTTATATTTAGGACAGTTCAATTTGACTTCACCTAGCTTGATGGTAAGCTGAAGGTAAAGTCTCTGGAAAGAGGGTCACCATTACATACACGTACCATGTTAACAATGGTGGCACTCAGCTTGACGGCCTCATCAGAAGAGGATTGTAGTCGCAGCACCGCGTGACACCCACCGGTCCCACTAGTGCTGCGACCACAATCCCCCTGCCCGGCTATACACTTGCTGACCCCTGAACGCAATCAAACAGAAATTAGATTACTATGGAGGGTTTTTCGCAATCGTACACGGTGGTACCCACCCGGCCGAATTTTGTGACAAATTAATGTGTCATCAAATTTCTACCACCAGTAACTACGTATTCTTAAATACGCAGTTTGACTACTATCTAATATATAGCAAGAAGGTGCGGGAGTTAAGGATCCATTAGGAGGAATGTTCTTCATACTTCGCACATCTCTTGGAATAAATAATGAATAAAAATGTAGTCGCACTAAAACAAAAATCTAGTGGGGCGGAAATCACACAGTGATTGTCAAACTTCGGGCCAAACTTAGATATTTTTGTTGCAGTATTTTTATTCAAAATTACAGACCTTAGGCTTTATGCATATTATTCGACGCGTCTTTATATATTGAGCAATAAATATGAAGAAAATGAAATCAAATCAAACATCTTCGACGTCAAAAACACAAAAAAATGATTTTTTAGGGACAATTTGTATGGTAGGTACCCGAAATCTTGAACGTACAAACCCCAAAATCTAATCAGTTCTTCCCATTAACCAAACAAGATGATTGGCGAAAGAATTTTTTAAATCGGATAAGTGGTTCTTGAGTTATTGCATAAACAGACATCCAGACCAAAAGACAGACCGACACAAAATTTTTTTTGCTTAATTAGACTTAGAATCATGTGAAACGTCGAGAAAAGTGATAAAAAGTGGGTGTAAGATTTTGATTTTTTTTTGCGTGATTTTAAGAGTTCGGTGTCCACCTGGTTGGTGGCCCGAAGTAATAATAATTTTATGCGAGTGCTAATGGCTGATCCCAAAAGTTAGTATCGCGCAAGATATTTCTGGAACAAGCTTGTTTTTAAAGTTTTTTATTATTTTATTTCAACTTTATAGTTTTAGTGTTATCATGTCGCACCAGACTGACCATGAATACCATGTAACAACAAAGAGTTCGCCAAGACAAAACAAATGAGCTCAAACTCAATAAGATTATCTTAGCTCAATGGTACCATATTATTGCATTGTCATCCAAACTTAATTTGTATGCAAAATGGTTGGTCAATTGGTTGCAAACAAATGGCCGAAAAATGGTTTACAAATTATTATGATGGACAACTTTTATTACAACAGGGGCCTTACCGCGACGCTGTTATAGTAATTCGAAGGTAATGCAGTTCAAAGACGGAGTTATACACTCTATCTCTCTCCCTCAGCTGAACTGCATTGCTTTAAAATTTCTAGAAGAGTGTCGTGGTAAGGCCCCTGTGTAAGTTAAATAATAGCTTGTAAAAGTGCAGCCTAAGGCCGCATTTCTTGCCCTATGGTCCGGTAAACCGTGTCCGGTCATCCGTCTGGGACACTATGGAGTTCAAGATGTCGACGCTAGCACAGATTCACTGGAGTACACCGTGGAACCGAACCCTATAGACAGCGTCTCATGGAAATGCGGCCTAACTCTGGGCTAGACAGAGTATTTTTATCTTAAGTATAACGTAATTAAATTAATGGTTTGGAGAAAATCATAGCTTAGTCGTATAATTATGTGTTGCAACTCAGGAAACGCACTTGCGCAGTATTATTATACTGTCCGATGAAACGAGCACCATCTGTCTCTCTATAAAGTAAATTTTTGTTACGGATTGTGTTAATGTTTGAAAAGTCGACTATAGTTTTTACCATTTTTAACCGACTTCCAAAAAAGAGGAAGGTTCTCAATTCGTCGGAATCCTTGTATTTTTTTATGTATGTTCTCCGATTACTCGAAGACACCTGAACCGATTTACAAAATTCTTTTTTCAAGACTTCAGAAGAAAAGTCTTGCGCGTATTTTTGTATCTTTTCAATTAATATTCTGTAATACAATTATTTTTCATTTTTCAGTGGTTTTTGAAGTCAGTTTTATTTTAGGAATTTTCTTTATGTCGAAATTTACAAGTTCAAATAATAAAATGGTGTTAAAATTAAATTGAACTGGGTGGAGAGATCGCGAATCAGCAAAACAGAAGATAGCCATCCCCCAGTCAGATGGACTGACAACTTGAAAAAGGTAGGATGAGATAGACTGTACGCGGAAGGTAGAAAATCGGGTGCTATCGCGCACATATAGTGATCTGCAAATAGGCTACATTGATTGATTTAAATAAACTAGATAGCCCAATAGAACAACCCAACTGTTTTGACCTGTCATTAGCTCAAGTCCCACTCAAGTCCAGAATTCAATGAGTAAGATTTCGACGATAACAGATACCCTCATAAAAATATTATAAAATTGACTACCGCAATTTTGTTTAGCACATACGTGACAAACGGTATCAATTATTTCGTATGACATAATAATATGCAAGGTTACGTCTATAGTAACTTAAGTAGGTAGGTACTCCATTAAAGTGTTGATTGTTATTGTGTTCAAATATTTGTCAAACTCAACGCCATAGTTGTATGATAAAGATCTCCTCAAACTGTTTATCCGGAAGTGTAAGAGTGTTCATATCAACTCTTGAACATTTTAGTAAGAATTCTGGCGGTACTCTCAAAGAGAATTCTATAATTCTTATACTTTTACTAGCTGATGCCGTACTGCTGTTGTTGTATTTTTTAAGTTTATCTCGAACAGACAGACATAGAGAGGCGGCGGAGTACTTTGTTTTATAATATGTGGTAATATCAATAATTCTTATACATTTATATGTTTGCGTTTTCGCTCATTGTATTGTATTTATTTAGTGGTACTACTTGGATGTAGGGCGTATGGGGCTACACCAAGACCAACGGGGTCAAGTCAACTTGTCAACTTCAACTGCAAGCCAGCTGTAGCGCAGGCTTTCCTCTCAGGGTCGGGAGATCAGACAGCAGTCGCTTCCATCAAAGCCGTATGCCAAATCAAAAGGAGGAAAAGGAATAAGCAGACCACGGGCTCCGAAACTTCGGTTGCAACTGGGAACAACGCTAAGGTAATAATGATAACATAACATACATAACTTCACGCCTGTATCCCCGAAGGGGTAGGCAGAGGTGTATTAAACACCCACGATTCGCCAGTATGTTTAGGCCCCAATGTAATAGGGGGCGAGCCTATTGCCATCTACCGGGCACATTACTTAGCGAGCGACATTTATATTTATAATGATAACTACTGTAGAAATGTCTCTTCGTTTTCATACGGTCAGTTTCCATCTTTAGACTAATGTTAGATGTAACATTTTCATCTGTAATAGAATTTAAACCTGTCTATACGATGTAATAAAATTAGCTCAATATATTCCAGTCTATAGATCAATTTAGTTCTGAACATAACATAAACTCACGCCTATATCCCCGAAGGGGTAGGCAGAGGTGCTAGCACCCACATTTCGCCAGTTTATGTTTAGGTCCCAATGTAATAAAGATAACATAAACTCACGGCTATATCCCCGAAGGGGTAGGCAGAGGTGCTAGCACCCACATTTCGCCAGTTTATGTTTAGGTCCCAATGTAATAGGTGGCGAGCCTATTGCCATTAACCGGGCACTTATAAACCTGCGATAAATACACACATAACTTCGAAAAGCATCGAAGTCATTGGTGTGTGCCATGGTAATACCTTTTTTTTTTTTCGTGCGGAAATCCCTTCGGATACCCCCCCGCCGGCCAGCGGGGGCGGTTATGTCGGGCTTGCACCGACTAAAACCGCACGCCGTCTCGGGTCTTCAGACCCGGTGTAAGGTTACCCATAGAGCATATCCCTCGCACCCCGACTGACCCTGGGCCATCTCACCACTAACAGCATCGCTCATCCTGTCTCCTCTGAAAGCAGAGGAGTACGGAGAGCGATGTGTTCCCGCCACGTTGGGTATTGGCCGACGATCAATGCCAACCCTATGAAGGGGAAGCCATTGACCGCCGCCCAGGGTGTACCGGCCGCTCCGATTCCGTTCCCCCCGGACTGCAGCGGGATCGGAATCGGAGCGACACTCGAGGAGGTTACCCAACACACACCCCTGCCATGGTAATACCTGGGATCGAACCCGAGACCTCGTCTCAGCAGTCCTTTACCCATACCACTAGGTTACCGCGGTTTAGTTCTGAAACTTTTATAAAATAACAAAACTTGAAATTGAACCTTATCATCTCGGGATTACAAACATATCTATTATACTAATTTAAGAATTTAAAAACATAAAAACTTGAGTAATTTTAAATGAACGATTGTAAAAACAAAAGGACTTTTATTGAATTCTTGTATGTTTGTTCGCGATGGACGCAAATACTACTGAACGGATTTTGATGAGGTTTTTCTATTAGAAAGGTCTTTGTCAGAATTAAAATCTGCCGCATGTTTGAGTTGCAATTGGTTAATAACCGGAGATAAGACCAAAAAATTATAACCGACCTACGCGCGGGAGGCGCCGTGGTCAACAGTTTGTTAATTTAAGGATACTCAGCTACTTTTGTAGCTGACTTTACCTAATAGGAATTGAGAACAAAATAGTTTTTTCATGTCGTTTCAACTTTCTCTCCGTAGTGTCGACAACTAGTGACTATATCGGAATAGTCTGAGGTCAGTGAAGTGTTACACTTAGGGCTGGCCACGAAACTTCAATGCAGAGTCAGTTACACATTCAATTCCATGATTTTTATACCACTACAGTAGTAAACAGGAGGAAGGAAGGTAGGGAGAGAGAGAGAGAGAGGAAGAGAGGGTGTTATGATGATTAAAAAAATACACACGTAATTGTTAAGTTTTCACTTCTGTCGGCACTCCCGGAGTGCCACACCCTTTTTCTCTATAGGAACGAATGCCGTCTGCTCCCCCAGCCCAGAAAGTGGAATTATATGACTGCATTGCATTTGTTGACTGTGTGAGAGTTTACAACTCATAACGGAGCTTAGTCACAAGAACGGGGTTTTTATGCCGTCTAACAACACTTACTTCTCTTCCTTATCAGGGAATACTGAAAGCTGGGAGAGCAATGTTTTACTTAAAAAAGTTGTATATCGTCTTGCTCTGCCATCACGTCCGTTAAAATCCTTTACAATTCTATGCTGCGCCATACAGATTTGGAGTAGCTTCGAAATACTGATACGAGTACGGCATAGTGAGCTTTCAGATTCAGACAGTATAAAACAGCAGGTCTGAACTGTAGAACTCGAAGGTCTTTTTGGTTCTATCAATGTTAAAAACTATTACAGAACCCTGGTATCCATCAACATACCAGGGTTCTATAGAATTCTTCTGGTTAATAGTGATGCTGATTTATATTAAATAGAAGAATTCGCAAAACTCATTGCACAGTAAAATAAAGTGCGTGTACTGATGTAGTTTTACTTCTTTGGCGTAATAAGATAGGAATCTTTCTAAAAAAAATATTCTACGCGGTATCGTATGTTATGTAATTCTTTAGTTGGTTTCAATACGTAAGAACGGTGATCTATCCTAACACTGACCTGGCTAGTATTGCTTAACCTTGCAACGTGCTAAACTGCTCGGTCACCATTTTTCCACGAGCCCCTCTACTGAAGTTCGACAGTAAACTACCTTATTGTCAAACCATTAAGAGACTAGGTATTGGGATGAATTCATTGGTGAACCAGATACTCTCTAAATCTTCCAGCTGACTTTCTAATCCCCAAAACCAACTTGGAAGGAAAGCTAGACAAATCCAGAGACCGAGAGTTAGGTGCAGTAGTAGTCTCGATAAACGGTATTCCGATTGTCTGGCTGATCGCTTGAGGCAATAGAAATGCATTCGAATATGTAGTAATTAGTACTGTTATTGATCCATTGTAATATTGAGGAGAAAGTATGCACATGGCGCCAGACAACCAGACCAGTACGACCATGTCAGTGTTTTAGATGATGTGTGTTACTCACGGCTAGACTTTTTTTTAATATTTAGGACACGTCAATTTGACTTCACCTCGCCTGATGGTAAGCTGAAGATAGTCTCAGGAAAGAGGGTCACCATTACATACACGTACCATGTTAACAATGGTGGCACTCAGCTTGACGGCCTCATCAGAAGAGGATTGTCGTCTGCGACCGCGTGATACCCACCGGTCCCACTAGTGCTGCGACCACAATACCCCTGCCCGGCTATGCACTTGCTGACCCCTGAACGCAATCAAACCGAAATCGGATTACTATGGAGGGTTTTTCGCAATTGTGCACGGTGGTACCTACCCGGGCGAATTTTGTGACAAATTTGTGTCATCAAATTTCTACCACCAGTAACTCGACTCGTATTTTAAATCCGTATTGTGCCCAAATAATGTGTGCACGACACAAGGATGAATGGATCCTGGAATGATGGAGTCTTAACTAATATTCATCATCATCCTTATAGCGATTTCGATTCCGTAAGGACACCTACTGATTAACGGACGAGGTTCTGGAGCAGGGTTTCCTCTCGGGGTTAGGAGATAGGACGGCGGTCACTTCCATAAAAGCCATTGTTGCGTTCCTAAACGAAGTAAAAAAAAAAAAAACAATTTGCGTTGACAGATCTACGACTGTCACTTGTTGTCAACTTGTTGAAAGAATTGTCTTGAGAAAACGTTTGTTGAAATAAGTTTTGTTCTAATAAGTATAATCCGTGAATATCCTATTTGGCCAGTGTTGGATTGGTTATATTTTGGACTAATTAACGTGATCGGTTGGGAGTTGTTCGACCGAATCATATATTTGTCTAGAAGGGTTCCACTTGTACCACGCGCTCTGATCTGTCCACACAAACCTCATACACCCTACACTTCATAAATACTCAAATACAGACACAGACAGGTAACAGCGTCGTGTTTCGGGCGCCTTCTAAGTTGGTAAGTGAAACCTATTTTACTAACAATTGCTCTGTGAACCGCAGACTGCTCACTTCACATTGTAGCTAGGAGGGCGAACTTCCACTGCGCACTATACCTCCTGGCCCGGAATTGAACATTTTGGTAGCAAGAGCGTGGTTGTGTCGGATTCGAACCGACTAAAACCGCAGTCTCGGGTCTCATAACCTTATTTGTATTGGTTATTAGTTGTAAACAAGTTAATATCAGTTTGGTGTGCTGATTTGGAGTCATTGCTGGGGAACCATTATGACTAATTAATTGGCAATCTCTTGTTAAGGCATTTGATTTAATCTTTAAGCTATATTGAATTATATTGTATTGGTGTTTGTATCAGTGTTGGATAAAATAAATTGAACTAACATTGTTTAAATAATTATTTGTTTGGGTAATCTCTTGAATTTTGTTGGAATGTCTCATTTAAGTGCAGCGAAGGAGGCCATAGCCGGTATAACCACACAATTGAGGTGGTTCACGTCGGCGGCGGCCACCACTACTCGACCAGAGCTGGCAGAGACCACTCTTACCAGGTTCGGCGGTATGGAGAACAGGCTTGGGGCTGTAGATGCCCTGTTCACCCGCTTTAGCCACCTGGCTGAGGACCTCGGGTTGGACCAGCTGAGTCAGGCAGCGCGGGACAAGGTTGTTGGCGACTACGACCAGATCCTGGCGTTGGCAGACACGATTTCCCTACGTGCTAGGGAAATATTGAAGAGCCGGGAGTCTGTCCAGGTCAAGCCGGAGACCTCTGTCGCTGGCCCGGGACTTTTAAGCAAGCTGCCCACGCTTGAACTGCCACATTTTGATGGTCAGATGGACCACTGGCTGGGCTTTCAAAATTTATTTGTGAGTCTGGTCGACTCGCGCTCGGACCTTGGACCCGCCCAAAAGTTGGCCTATTTGATGTCCGTCCTCAAGGGAGAGGCCCGAGCCTTGGTGCAGCACTTGCCGGTGACGGATGCGGCTTACCCTACTGCTCTGGAGCTGCTCTCCCGGCGGTACCACAATAAACGGTGTTTGGCTGACGCTCACATTAGCCATATTTTGGGGTTGCCCTTTATTACGGGAGTGTCGACACTGCGTACCGACCTTTTGAACCCATTGGTGGCAGCCACCAATGCCCTCAAGCGACTGGAGCTGCCGGTGGACCATTGGTCCTATTTATTGGTGCACATAGTGCTGCAACGACTGCCTGCAGACTTGAGGTCTCGCTTTGAGCAGAAGTATGGTGGGGATAGTGCCACCCATCTCCCCCGCTTTGATGACCTAGTCAAGTTTTTGGAGGATGAATGTAGGATCCTCGACAACTCTGGCCTTGCCTCGGGGTCACGCCAACCGCCTCCCCGGCCCAGAGACCAGGGACGGACCGGGGCTCGGGGGCCCCTTGAGGGTCGCCCCGCCCCCCGTTTCGCCGGCACCCAGAGTCGTCCCAGTTGTGACTACTGCAGGGTCACGGGACATGGCATCATTTCTTGTGCGGCCTTTTTGGACTTGCACGTCAGTGCCCGCCGCCGAATTGCCAAGGCACGCCGACTGTGCTATTCTTGTTTGGGGGCTCATCTTCAACGGGAATGCCCCGACTCCCGCCCTTGTAGAATTTGCAGGGGGTCCCATGTGGACGTTTTGTGCGCTAACGCGAACCGCGCTGGCAGTCCAGCCTCTGATGTGGGTTCGCGCACGGGCGGGGATCGCGGAGACGAGCACCAGGTCCGCTCGCCGGTTCCAAACCGGCAAGGGGCCCGCACTTTCGAGCACCGCTCGCCACCCCCCGCGCCGCGGGACGGCCGCCAGGTCTCCCCACATGAAGGCGACTATGCAGCCGCTGCTCGCCGGCAATGGCCGGACCAGCACCGCCTGCACTCCCCTCCGTTGGCGGAGCGCCCCAGGTTGGAGTCGCGCCCTCCGCCATTCAGGCATCCGGTGGGATATGCCCCTCCAGCCATGGCACGCGGCTCGGGACACCGCGCGGATGAGGAGTTTGCGTTCTATCCTCTTCGGGAGAGATTACAGCCTGGGTGCGGCGATCGGTCGCCGCCCAGAAGGAAGTTGGCGCCTGCCCCACCACTGCAACCTCCCAGATCGACACGGTTTTGTTGCCTACGGCATCGGTTAGGGTCTGGGGACCAACGGGGTCCTCTGTTGTGGTCCGTGCCATTCTGGACACGGGATCCCAGGGTTGCATTTTGTCGTCTTGGTTGGTGGGACAGGTAGGCCTAGACATACGTGGCTATTCAGACACGATTAGGGGAGTTGGCAACGCAGCCGTCACCACTGTTGAGGGACAGACTTGGTTTGGGCTCACTCCAGTGAATTGTTTGGCCCCTAAAATTGCTACCTCGGCCATTGTGATGAAGAATATTTTGGGAAGGCATCCCCAAGTTCAGCTGTCTTCCGAAGTTGTCCGGTTGACGTCAGGCCTGGATTTGGCTGACCCTCGGTTTGATTCCCCTAGCACAGCGCATTTGTTGTTAGGTTCCGACGTACTCGGGAGGATAATTTTGGATGGTAAACAGATCTTGCAGCCGAACGGTTTGGTGGCTGTCTCGACCATTTTTGGCTTTGCAATGATGGGACCGGTGTTGAAGGTCCCCCCTCCACCTGAGCTTGATGTTGCATTGGTGTCTGGCTCCGCTCTCTCTGACGCCGTTCAGAGGTTTTGGGAGGTTGAGGAGCCCCCTCAGGTAGCCCGTTTGAACCCGGAACACCAGGATTGCGAATTGTTCTATCAGAACAACACGGGTCGACTCCGTTCCGGTCGGATTGTTACCAGGTTGCCCTTTGTCGCAGTGCGACCACCTCTCGGTGAATCTAGACCTACGGCCGAGAAGAGATTGTTGGCAATGGAGCGCCGCATGGGCAGGGACCCTGTGTTGAGGCAGAAGTACTTGGATTTCATGCAGGAGTACGCGGATTTGGGACACATGTCGGTGTCAAGGTTGGATTGGCGCTCAGTTGAACATTACTTCCTGCCCCATCATGCGGTCCTCAAGCCGTCCACTGGCAAGCTGCGCACGGTGTTTGATGGGTCTGCGCGAACTTCTTCGGGTGTCTCATTGAATGATTGCTTACATTCAGGCCCCAAATTGTTAAAGGACCTTTGTGACGTCATCACGTCTTTCCGTCGACATCAGGTTGTCTTTGTGGCCGACATCAAGATGATGTTTCGACAAACGGTCATTCACCAGGATGACAGACGTTATCAGTTAATCCTGTGGCGCGAGAACCCCCAGGACCCCATGATTGTGTACGAGCTCAATACGAATACATACGGCCTTCGTTCTAGCCCCTTTGTTGCCATTCGTTCGCTTTGGGAGCTCGCGGACCGAGAGCGTTTGAAGTTCCCTCGGGCGTCCGCCATCTTGAAAACGGACCTGTACGTCGATGACGTCTGTACTGGGGCTTCCACGGTTGGGGAAGCCATTTTATTGCGTGACGAGTTGATTGGGATCCTGGCTTCCGCAGGATACGAGTTGCGTAAATGGGTGTCCAACTCTCCAGCTCTATTGGAAGGTTTGCCGGAGGATCATAGACAGGACCCGCATTTGTTTGAAGACGTTGACAACCCCGCCATGATGGCCGTCCTCGGTGTTCAGTACAGACCTGTCCAAGACATCTTTACATACGATGTCGACCTAGAGTCGCCCCACACTTGGACTAAACGACTTGTGTTGTCTACTGTCGCAAGGACTTTTGATCCTAATGGTTGGATTTGTCCGGTACTGTTTTGGGCGAAATGCTTTCTCCAGCGCCTCTGGACCGCGGGACTTGGTTGGGACGAGCCGCTTCGGGAAACCCTGTTGAAGGATTGGATCCACTTTGTGTCCACACTCCCTGCGGTCAATGAGGTCGTGTTGCCCCGCGCCATCCTCCCCCCTGGGAGTTACACTGCTACCCTCCACGGGTTTTGTGACGCGTCGTCGCACGGTTACGCAGCCGTTGTTTATCTGCGCACTGTCAGCGCGACAGGCCAGGGGAAGCTCTCGCTGGTCATGGCCAAGAGCAAGGTAGCCCCTCTTCGAACAGCATTGACCATTCCCAAATTGGAGTTGTCAGGGGCAGCTCTTCTTGTGCGTCTATTGAATCACGTTGTTAATACCTTGGGTGAAACTGTGGACATTCGATCCTCTTACGCCTGGACGGACAGTCAAATTGTTTTGTGTTGGTTGAAGACGTCCGTCCACACTTTGGAGGTCTTTGTGGCGAACCGAGTGTCACAGATACAAAATTCTGCAACACCTTTAACTTGGAGGCATGTCCCTGGGGACCTGAACCCCGGCGACGTGGCCTCACGTGGGTGCACGGCCCCTCACTTGATTGATCACCCCCTCTGGTGGGGGCCAGAATGGCTGACTCGGTCCGAGGATGCTTGGCCTCGAATGCCAGTCTTGATGACGGATCCTTTGCCCGGGCTAAGGGTGCTCGCTGTTGAGACGAAGGACCCGCCGTTTGATCCCGACCTTTTGTTGAATCGGTACAGCTCCCTCGATAAACTGTTGAATGTCACATCTTGGATCAGGCGCTTTCGTCACAATTGTAGGAACCGTGGGGACAAACGCCTGTCGCCGGTCCTTTCTCCTCAAGAGCTCCAGGAGTCTCTCCTCCTTTGGGTCCGCTCTGTGCAGGCTGCACACTTTGAGAAGGAGATTGAAATCTTGAAGTCCGGTATGGCTAAGTTGTCGGGAGCTATCAGTAAGCTGAGCCCCTTTTTGGATGATGCGGGTTTCTTGCGTGTTGGAGGACGTTTGAGGCACTCTAGCCTCCCCTACGGAGCTCGTCACCCCCTTTTGTTGCCCAAGGAAGGCCATTTGGTCAAGTTGTTGGTGACTGATCGTCACATTAAGAACTCGCATGCCGGTTGTAATGCGCTGTTGGCCATTCTGCAGCGGGACTTTTGGATTTTGTCGGCCCGTCGTACTATCCGCAGCATTGTCTTTCGTTGCATGCCATGCTACCGGACTAAGGCCCCCACTATGCAGCCCATGATGGGAGACTTGCCGGCTGATCGTGTCAATGAGGCAAGGCCTTTTGCAGGCGTCGGAACGGACTTTGCCGGTCCCCTTTTGGTGAAGACGTCTACTCTTCGTAACAGTAAAATCCTTAAGGCTTATTTGTGTGTGTTTGTCTGCCTGTCAACGAAGGCAGTACACTTGGAGCTAGTAACCTCGCTCTCGACGGAGGCCTTTGTGGCAACTTTGGATAGATTCGTGTCTCGCCGTGGGTTGCCTTCTTTAATTAGATCTGATTGCGGTACCAATTACAGAGGTACAAGTAACTATTTGAAGGAAGTTTACGCCTTCCTTGCGGAGAACCAGGTTGACATAGGCAACAAATTAGCCCGCAAGGGGGTCACTTGGCTGTTTGACCCGCCAGCCTGCCCCCATTGGGGGGGTATTTTTGAAGCCGCGGTGAAAGCGGATAAGGGACTCTGGCGGAGATTATTGGGAGACACAGTTCTCACCTTTGAGGAATTAGCTACGGTATTTTGCCGCATTGAGGCCGTACTAAACTCGCGTCCATTGTGCCCGCTCTCTTCGGACCCTAATGATTTGGAGGCCCTAACCCCGGGCCATTTTTTGATTGGACAACCACTTGTCGCCCTGCCGGAGCACCCCCTTGTCGATGTGAGCCGAAATCGGCTATCGCGGTTCCAGTTAGTGCAACAGCTCGCTCAGAGCTTTTGGAAGCGTTGGAGCTTGGAGTACTTGCACATCCTCCAGCAGCGCGTCAAGTGGACGGATAAAACTCATCCTCCCAAGGTCGGAGACCTCGTACTGATTAAGGATGCCAACCTAATGCCGTTGCATTGGCGCCGGGGGCGCATTCTCAATCTAGTGGCTGGCACCGATGGGGTTCCTCGATTTGCTGAGGTTTTGGTTGACGGATCGGTGATGAGGAGAGCGGTCGCAACCTTATCAAGATTGCCAATTGATTAGCGGACGGGAAGGCCCGTCCGGAGGGGGTAGATGTTGCGTTCCTAAACGAAGTAAAAAAAAAAAAACAATTTGCGTTGACAGATCTAGGACTGTCACTTGTTGTCAACTTGTTGAAAGAATTGTCTTGAGAAAACGTTTGTTGAAATAAGTTTTGTTCTAATAAGTATAATCCGTGAATATCCTATTTGGCCAGTGTTGGATTGGTTATATTTTGGACTAATTAACGTGATCGGTTGGGAGTTGTTCGACCGAATCATATATTTGTCTAGAAGGGTTCCACTTGTACCACGCGCTCTGATCTGTCCACACAAACCTCATACACCCTACACTTCATAAATACTCAAATACAGACACAGACAGGTAACAGCGTCGTGTTTCGGGCGCCTTCTAAGTTGGTAAGTGAAACCTATTTTACTAACAATTGCTCTGTGAACCGCAGACTGCTCACTTCACATTGTAGCTAGGAGGGCGAACTTCCACTGCGCACTATACCTCCTGGCCCGGAATTGAACAGCCATATAAGTCAAACGGGAAGGAGGGGGAGTAAGGGGACTCCGGGATCCGAGGTGAAAGCCTCGGATGCAACCGGGAATAACACTACGATGATGATGACTTTGGATATATGATTTTTTTTTCAGGAAGCGAGTCTATTACCGTTAAGAAACACTTTATAGAAGGTTTTATGTTTATTAGCGGATGGAGAATAGACATTATACCCATTACAAAAGTGTGAACATTTATAGAATTTTAGGTCAAGATAATGTATTGGCGGATACTATATACATAAATTGCTGAAGATTCGATTCAATAGAGACTTTATACATTTTAGAATAGGGTCGAATTAAAAGTAACCAATGCATACAAGATTCTCACAAGCTTGTTACCATATGTGGCCTATATTAATGTTAGATTGTAATGGTAAAAATGCATCGTGCTATCAACATTTCGAGTTTTGCGACCACAAACATGATGAACAAGATGCTGTATTTTTACAAATGCCTATGGTACGCAAGCACGGATCCCGGCGGTCAGTAAATTGTTACCGCTGACACAGTTCTTTCAATTTTTTAACACCATACATGTCGAAGACACTATAAACTTTACAGTACCTTTTTATTATATTTTCAGGCTTTTTATTTGGGTATGAAGAGTGAGAGTCCAACTAAGATCAGTTTGCTTCAGTTTTGCTTTCCAGCGTTCTCTCTATTGTACAACGGACTGACAATTTGATACCTTTATAGAGTTCTTAAACCTGTTGTTTCATCATCATCACCATCATAACCGTTGCGTTTATAAAACACGCCCTTGGCTCCGCCCATGCTGAGGTCGGGTATCATTTTTTTGTCATATCTCCGGTTCTACTAAACCAATTGCAATCAATCATATCGTAAATTAATGGAAAAAAACCGCATCAAAATACGTTCGGTAGTTTTTGCGTCCATCGCGAACAAACAGACATGAATTCCCAAAAAAATTTGTTTTCAGTATCGTTCATTTAACATAACCCAAGTTTTTTTTGTAAATATCTCCAATGTACAAACGCAATTAATTTCCAATTTTATTACCATTAGATTAAAAGTAGGTATAGTTTTGGTTTCAACTTAGGAGTAAGCGCAGGCTTCTAGGTGAAGCCAAGAGCGGAACCGGGAACTACTATAAAAACATATCATGTTGCAGAGAAGCGCTGTGTGTCACAGAACGCTCTACTAAACTGGAGTCAGCCAATCTTAACCGGACTCAATCTTGCAGAACTTTTGCTAAATCAAAATCGGGGTATTGTTCTACTATTGATTGTGACCTGACACTAACCGCAAATTATTTAACGGTAAAAACGGTTTTTGGCACGATAGAACACATATGAACTGTGTCATTAGGCGTTTTGCGGTAAATATCAAATGGTTCATTATTTGTTCGACCTGGATAAATTCATTAGCATGTATTGAAAAGTAGACTGGGCGCCTTATTGTCACAAAAATACGATGATTCATCATTGTAGCTCGCTTTGAATATGACGTGTTGCCGCAACAACTTGTGCAATAGCGCTGAAAGTGATTTTCTTTCATATCCTTACAAATAAATACATTAGGTTTACAATATCCCTAGCCAAAACACTCATTTTTAGGGTTTCGTACCTCAAAAGGTAAAAAAGGACCCCTTATAAGATACTCTCTGTCCGTATGTCTGTCCGTCTTTTCGTGTTTCCCCACCGATTTGCTCAGGAACGAGTGGATCTAGCAAATTGAAATTTATACCAGATACTGGGGTCTATATTCCCTATTAGGTGTATAAAAATCAAGGTCTTGAACACTATAAAAAGTGCGAATTTCTCGCGAAAACTTGTTTCTTAGTACCAAAATTTACCTACATTTTCAACTTTTTTTATTATTTGGAATTTGCCCTTTACTTGTGCTGAAAGACTTTGCTTTTAACCAAAATTGACAATTCTAGGTCAAACGGAAGTACCTTTTTTTTTTTTTTCGTGCGGAAATCCCCTCGGATACCCCCCCGCCGGCCAGCGGGGGCGGTTATGTCGGGCTTGAACCGACTAAAACCGACCTAGTAAGGACAGCAGTCGGCCGACTCGCCGTCCGTGTGTCCTGTCCTATACACGCCTGCTAACTCACCGATGCGGGATCAAACCCGACCCCTTCGCCGAGGCCGCAATGGCTTACCCGGCGTGCCCAGCAATAGACACTGTGTGGTTTTAGTCAGTCCGATTCCGACACACCTATCCCCTCGTTCGCCCGTGGGGGACTCCACACGTAAGAAAAAAACCGGAAGTAACTACCCTATAGGTTTTGGTGCGAAAACCAATACCTATGTTCCCGTTGACCTAGAATCACGAAATATGGCAAAAATAAAGGATAAATTCCAAAAAATAAAAAACGTTGAAAATTAAGGTAAATTTTGGTACCTACAAGTTTTCAAATATAATGATACGGAACCCTTCAGGTGCGAGTACGAATCGCATTTAATCCTACTCTATCACGCAAAATACACATCTGCCTAACCCTTCGGGGATACAGGCGTGAAGTTATGTTATGTTATCACGCAAAAACGGTTGGATGGCTTTGGCTATAATTTTGCACATAGCGTTAGGGTAGGGCACCCGGCATCTGAAGACCCGAGACGGATTGCGGTTTAAGTCGGTAAGTATCCGAGGGGATTTCTGCACGGAAAAAAGGGTACGACTGGGAATAAGTCAGGTAACATATTATTCCGGGAACAGGTTTCTGGTGCATCGTTATTCTTCTTCAGCTTAAAATCTCTATGCAAAATCTTAACGAAATTATGTAGTTCAGTAGTTAAGGCGTGAAAACAGAACTCCGTCAAAAGGAGAGTTATTTTTGTCTATACGTATGTACAAAGTCTACAGATATGCGAACTGCAACTGATGCATAGAGGTATATCCAGACTTCCGTATTGATACTAACGCTGTCGTATCTGTCAAAGTCGTATTTCTGTTTACACAGCTAAATCTATCTCGAGAGACAGAGTATAACGGGACTTCCCGTTCAAATTGCGGTCAGCTAACATTGCAACAGGAATGCTCTGGAGTTATGAACCACAGCAAAAAGTCACAGTGCTAAACTGCTAAGCATACTTGAATAATTTAGTGTTTCTGCTTACTTGAGTTATGTAGTCAGAACTCGTTGCTCTAATTATACACAACGAATTCGATAACAGTCCGTTATTTACACACTTAAAAAGCATTGAAGCTAGAACTGTCATTAAACCTTTCATGCAAGCCGGTTTCGAGTGCTTCTGACCTACCATTTTTACAATACATTATCAATTTAATCGGATTATTATATTAATTATTATATCACGAGCGATGAAGACCTTTTTTTAAAACATTAAGAGGAAAACAAGTACAGAGCCTGTTTAATATTAAGCGGTTACCCGCTTGTGAATATTGACTTCTGCCTGCCTAGGAGGATAATAAATAAATAAATAAATATTCTACGACATTCTACACAGCGCTTTCAAGACCCAAAGTAAGCATAGTTTAACTAGCTTGTGTTATGGGTTCCAGAATGCGGATAAACATACTTAGATCCTTTTTTTTTTGTAAATACATACATATTATACATGGAAACACCCAGACCAATGCAAATAGACATATTCATGCATACAAATATTTGCACTGAGCGGGAATCGAACCCGCGCCCCCTCTCGTAGCAGTCGAATGCACTACCGCTACGCCACAGAGGCCGTCTATGAGCGTTTCATTGGTTCATTGGTGGTACGCAACCCCTTTTGTTGGGACTCGAACCGACTAAAACAGCAAGCCGTCTTAGGTCTATAAAGCATTTTCTTCACACCCCAGCTGACGCAGGGCCATCTCCTGTTTCGAGATGGAACCCTCGGGTTTGGGAATCACGGTGTCCCCGGCTTCACCTGTCAACCCCAGGCCTGCGCTCATGGAGGACGGAGGCTGTTGAGCTACCTCCGACGTGTCAGTCGCCTCCGCGCCTCGCGGACTCTGTGGATCGGGTGAGACCCCGGGCCCGCTCCACCCTCTCCTTCTTGAGCATTACTTGCTCGCAGAAGGAGATAGCGGCAGCCGACACACTAGCACTCCGAACCATCGCCGTGAGTAAGACGCCGAGTGCCGAGGACTGCCACGAGGGCCCGTCTCGGCACCTCCCACTCCGGACACTCTGCCAGTTTGTACAGCCCCGAGTCCTCACTTGCTTGGAACTTAGACGTTGGCTCCTTCCTGATCCGACACTAGTGGACCCCGAAACAAGAGGGTAAGCAAACCGTATGGAAGAACCGATTTTATTGTTCAGAGTCTTGACATCCACTTATATAGTAATATAGTCCACGAGGTAGGCAAAGATGTAAGAAGTTGAGGGCGAGTAAATTTATGTTAAGGCAAAGATGTTAGAAGTTGGCTGCGAGTCTATTTTTTTAGAATCTACGCACTTACTTCTTTCAGAAAAACTTTGTGCGACACGGGAATCGAACCCGAGACCGCGACAGTCTTAAACCCTAAGATAATAATAATGACCTAAGACGATTATATTAATTACTAGCAGTTGCCTGCGGCTTCGCCCGCGTAGAATTCTGATTCCGTTCCCGCAACCCATGGGAACCTATTCCCGGGATAAAAGTAGCCTTTTTTCAGGCAATTTTTAATTTTTTTTTCTCCGTAAGAACCATCCGCGTACTTCAAGGAATATTATAAAAAAAGAATTAGCGAAAACGGTTCAGCTGGTCTCGAGATTTGCGCTTGGCAACTCATTCAGCGATTCATTTTTAGGGTTCCGTTGCCAAATGGCAAAAAACGGAACCCTTATAGATACGTCATGTCTGTCTGTCTGTCCGCCCGTATGTCACAGCCACTTTTTTCCGAAACTATGTACGTAGGGACCGTCGATTTTGTCGATACCAAGTCATCTCACCAAATTCAGAGACCTAATTTTGTGACACCTTATATACGTCAGCTGTGAACATCATATAAATGTCATAATACAAAAGAAATGCATTGAAGTTTAACTTTCTGACAACCTCAGAAAAAGGTTAAATTTCGACCATCCCACGGGGTCACTAGTTGAAGTAAATGTATCAGTACTACTTAGTCGCTAGCTCAAGACAGTCTTTAGGAGCGAAAAATGTTCAACATGGGATAATGATGATTATGATGAGCTCAGTCAATTGCATATACTTAAATTTGATAGCTCACGACATAGCCCACTAAAACCTAGACTATCAAAGGTCAACGATCTTTCAGCTGTCAGCTCCTTAAACCTGTATCTGTAATATAAGTGGACATACCTTTTTTTTTTGTGCGGAAATCCCTTCGGATACCCCCCGCCGGCCAGCGGGGCGGTTATGTCGGGCTTGAACCGACTAAAACCGCACGCCGTCTCGGGTCTTCAGACGCCGGGGTGTAAGGTTGCCCATACAGCATATCCCTCGCACCCCGACTGACCCTGGGCCATCTCCGGTTTCGAGATGGCCCCCTCGGGTCTGGAAACCACGGTGTCCCCGTCTTGCCCCGGTTTGGGAGAGGGGCGCTAGTCGCCCCTGGACATACTACCTATATATTATAATAAATGGTACTTACTAGTAAAATCGATTAAACAAATGCCAAAAAACTCGTAATAGTTTTGCGCTAATTTATATTTTAATCTATTCTCATATGTCCGACATTTAGATAAGTGTTTGAATAAGTTCCAATTGATTTCTGGTAATTTGGGCGGAAACGTTCGCGAGCACCTTTCCTAGCCTCTTACTTATATTGCACTTAGATTAGAGTTACCTTGATTTGATACATGTCTTTAGGATCTTTTGAAGCTAAAATGCAATGACTTGATATTTGTTGGTATCAATTTCGATATAAAATACTATCAATTATTCTATATCCTATATCTCCAATCGTTAATAAGTCAGTGCTTCTATCGCCTGTAGTACAGGTTTCCAAAGTACAGGCATTAATATATTTTAGCTTATAATTATTTCTCTAATAAATGCAACCTCGGATTGATTGATACCTGTCTCCTTTTTTTTGTCTTATTAGCCTGTCAACTGAAGTTGCAAAAATTATAATTCACTAGCTGATGCCCGCGGTTAGGCCCAAGCAGAAGTCGGTTGTCGGTTTTTGGTTATATCTCCGGTTGTACATAACATCGTCCATCGCGAACAAACAGATAAACAGACAAGCATTTCCAAAAAAAAAATCTTGCTTTTAGAATCGTACATTAGCCCAAGTTTTTTCAAAATATCTCCAATATACAAACACAACTAATTTACAATTTTATAGTAGTACCTATATATAGCTAAATGGGTTGGTATGGGACCCGCACCAAGATCTTCGGGGCTCAAGCCAACGGAATCTGAAAGGTCGGTACACCTGCTGATTGACGGACGAGGCTCTGGCGCAGGCTTTCCTCCCGGGGTGGGGAGGTCATACGGCAGTTGCTCCCTTAGAAGCCGTAGAAGTCAAACCAAGAAAAAGAGTTATGAGAGCGGATCACAAAGTACAAGGGCTAGAAAGTCTAAGTTTTTGATGCAACCAGGCGGTATTAACGCTGATATGATGAGATATTTCATCAATATACAAAATACTGCTGAGGATTTAAATTGCCAATATTTTACGATGTTGCTTTTCACTGTTGTCCATAACAGTAGTAGTCTATTAGTTGCATGCAGTTTAATTCGACTTGATCGGGGTTAATCATGTGTTTTAAAAAATTAAGGAAATACTTCTCATAACGGCATCTAGATTTATAGACCAAAAAAAAAACTATCAACTAACAAGTCTGCATTTAATATAAAAAACTATTCTAAGTATAAAAATACAATTAAATTTGAAACTAAACTAAGTAAATTAAATTAATCTAAATAAGATATTGCCGGAAGTTTACGTGAATGTCACATTGAAATAAAACTATTTGTAACGGATTCTATCGCGATTTATTTGATGTTATTTTATATTTACGTTGAACCCGACGTTTGGGTTGCTTTTCAGCAGACATGGTCACGGGGAGACTAAAGATGGTGGTTGTCTTGTAGTTTCAAGTCTAAGTTATCTCAAAGTACCCGAACTATGCTGAGTTGTTAATGTGACTATTGGCTGATGAAAAACAACCGAAACGTCGGGTTCAATGTAAATAATAAAATAACATCAAATAAATCGCGACAGAATCCGTTAAAAGTTTTATTTCAATAATCTAAATATATTAAAAAATAGTTTAAAAAACGGGGATCTCGGCAGGGTGCATTGACTCTTACATAACTTTCTTGGTTGTTATAATTTTGCTCAGACATCACAAGTTTCATCATGATTTCATTGCGTTATTTCCTTGTTTCTAATTATTTCTTAGCATTATTATGATTCAATTAGCACTCATTTACCTGTATAATTGTTATTATAATTATACTTCTACTTGTCATTTTAAGATATTTTTATGTTAATGTTTATAATAATTTTAACTGCCATTTTATGGTTATATTTATGGAATACAATTTCGTTTTGGTTATTATATGTAAGTATTACCTACTAGGTAAGTAGTTATTATCAGCAGAATTTTTACTATTATGTATTCATAAAATGACATAATATGTATTTACCTAATTTTAAAAAGTTTACAATTGATCGAATGCATTTCGTTAGGTTACATCATGTCTCATTGGAAAGACAGCTCATTATAATTAAAATGTTTATGACGAAATAATATGCAACAGCCTAAAACGAACGGAAATTTGAATCAGATTGAAATTGAATTGAAAATTTGATCCATACATAATATGCTCGTAAGAACGTTGGTTTTGATTCAACGAGTGTATACAAAGCATAAAAAAGGAATATATCGATCTAACTGACTAGATTTATTAGACGACAAGATATATTTAAACTTTCATTATGTAGTAAATATTGGTATACATATAATATATATAAAAAATTTACATGACATGGATTTGACATTTACAAGTCTTAGTTTTTTTGTCTTAATTCCTATTGGGAATACTAACGTTTGATGTTAAATTTGTTATACATGATTTAATAATATATACTTATTTTCTATTAGCATCGTATCGTATTGCTCTATTTAAATGTAGGTTATCAATGTTATTAATTACACAATCAGATGTTTAATTTGTCATCTGCACCAAAAACTTTCCACAAAAGATGTACTTTGAATTAAGGTAGTGTAGTGGTTTTTAACTGTTATAGCAAAATACAAACGTATACCTACATAATATTTTAAGTTTCGTGTTGATAGAGTAATTAAACTTAATTAGCAAGAAAAAATCACTGTGTAATACAGACGTTCATAACAAGTATGTACGGCAAACCGACAACGATTGGTTACAGCTCATAAAACTAAAATAACTGTACACCAGACTCGTGTGCTCCTTCATTGTTGGCAGAAATAATTAAGTATAAATAGCTTACCTTTATTGTCGCCGTGTAAAGTCTTCACAGAGGGTGCGAGCCCGAAGGGGGCTTTAGGAACGATGGCAGCACCCTTATTTTTCTCAAAGAGCGCCTTACGCTCTCTTAGACTCATTTCGGCGGGGTCCTTCGCCTTAGGGCTGCCGGCTTCAAACATAGCCGCTTTAGACAACACAGAACTTCTGTCGACATTCCCGTTTATTTTAGGAGCCAGCCTTTTTACTAAAGGCGATCCTTTTTCTGGCGCCGGTTTGTCGTCGACCGGCTCTACTTTTGTTTGTTTACAATCGTCAATTACGTCATTATCGTTCTCTTCGCGTTGCACTGTGTTCTCTTTGTTGTCTTTATCACTTTCACATTCATCTTCAGTAATGACCTTCTGGGGCGGCGTGGGCGCTTTGTACTTCTTGAGAGACGGTTTTTTCGATATAGCCGGGTTGCCCGGCGACTGAGCCACCATAGTCGCCATATTGGGGGCTGAAGCCACACTGGGGGTTGTCGATGCCCACTTCGGTTCCTGTCGGTTTTGATCGGCAGTTTTCGTGGCGAATTCGTAGACGAGCCGCGATTGGCTGGCCGATGTGCGCCGGTAGCCCTCGCCCTCCTACGATTGGACAACGGTCGCGTTACGCGAGGGGTGAGCACGTGGTTGCATTCTGTTTATTGATACGTTTTGAAACCGGGCGAGTTTGTGCGCGCGGTTAGTCAAACTGGGTTAGATGTTAAAGAGCTGGCGAAGTTGCATCACACTCGAGACGCGGATTGTGCAATGTATTATTAGGATACTGTTATTGTATGACGTAGGAAGCTGTGTGTTTGTGGGTTGAATGAACGTTTTCCGTACGTTCATGTGTCGCACGTGAGGAGCGTGTGGCGTCCTACAACTGACTGAGCATGACTGAGTGTCTGCCGGGCGCAGCGGTGTCAGGAGGGCCGAACACTTACCAGGGCGACCCAGCTGATATAATTATTCTGACGCATAGTATTCGGTCCGTTTACATCGGCTTTGTACTTACCATTATAATTATGAGGAAGTAAACATTATTATTTCGGAAAAATGACATGTGTGTGTATTATGTATGATTTATACTAATAACAAGTAGGCTTTTGTGTTTATCCTGATAAATCACAGCATGGTTCTCAATTGAGTGCCCGTTTGCGTCATCGTATATTTCTGAATTGAAGTAAATACTAACCGCATTTATTAAATGGTTGCTTTACAATTATGTGTACGGGAATTAACGCAATCATAGTAGGTATATGTAAATATGTCATGACTGCACCAATTCCTATAAACGATTATAATTGTAGAATGGGATGCGAATGGTTATAAATTAGTAAATATGTAATACCTACCTACTTATATATCTAGGAGTGCACGGATGGGCGCACTGGTACAAATGATACCGCGTCAACTCCGCGTTGAATATTGGAGATTCGATCCCAAAATGGGATAATTTATTTTCTTTCTTTCCTTTTCTTTTAAAAGAATATTAAGTAGTAAACGAAATTACTAGTATTGCACCTAACCCCTTCAGCTAAGCTAAATTGCTTGTGTTAGGAGTAGGTTCACGTTGGTGCTGTTGAAGTCTGCATGTAATTTGTAACCGTTTTTTAGCCCCTACGCAAAAACGACGAGGATATAAAACCCCGTCGTTAGTTTGACGTGTCTGTGTGTGTTTGTGCCATCGTAGCTCTCAAACGGAAGAACCGATTTTGATTTACTTAGTTTATTTGTTTGAATGCTGAATTAGATGGGAGTGTTCCTATATCGGTGGTTTTTTTAAATTTTTAATTACTCTTATTGTAGTTATCGCAAAACCCACGCAACCGCGATAAACAAGCCTTCGTACGGAAGTTGTGCTTTCAAAAACAACATTCTATCAACGGAATAGAAATTCAAGAGGAAATGCCCTTAAACCACGTTGATATGGAAACCAGGGTTGCCAAACTCTCACATATTACAGCCAATCATATCACGGAAAGCAGTGAAGTGACTGTTGATAATTTTGAACAGAGAACGAGCGTAAAAGGAAATATCAGTTAGTAGCCAATCGCGTTAAGAATTATGTTGAACATCTCCACAGCATTGTGGCACACAGGGCAAAGCTTCGGGCGGGGGCACTTAACACAGTAACTGTTTCTAAATGTTTCCTGTCATGCAATGACAGTAAGCTGTAGCGTACCTTCCAGAAATCACTAAGTATATAGATATAAAACAAAGTCGTGTTAGTGATGGATGACCGGGATAAACTCAAGAACGGGTGTACCGGTGTTCATGATCTTTGATTTTTTAGATTTCTTCGAGTATATTGTGCCATTTTGTGTGGGTGTTGTTGTGGGTTTTTTACGCCGGCCAGCGGGGATGATTTTGTTGGACTCGAACCGACCAAAACCCCACGCCGTCTTAAGTCTTTAATGCCGAGGTGCAAAGAGAGACTTACGAAATAAATTCAGCTGATAATGTAACCATCACAACTAGATTCTAAGGGTGAACAAATATTAGTAATTTCGGTTACTAATATTCTTTTAAACACAAAAAAAAGATCTTGTTTATTGCGTGATTTTATCTTTCCTAAGTTAGGTCAAAGCAATATTCCTTTAGGCACCTTTTTTAGACACGAGGCGGTATCTTTCATTCCTATAAATATAAATGAACTCATAACCCACATACTTATTATAAAACCTTGGCAACACCCGGAAACAATGGGTATGTAAGTAAGTACACTTATTTACCTAAATAACCTACTTATCTGAATCATGTTTTAAAGTTAAAATATCGTCGCCAATCATACGTAGGTGCCGATCATAATCTCTTGAACCCAAAAAGGGTGAGACCGAGTCGCGTTTGTTACCTGCTGACCACGGGAGAGCTCAAAAATGCTACACTAACAAGACATCTTCGAATATCGCGCAAAATTACTTTTAACAGTTTTAATATCAACCTTACGGAAAAAATCGCCCACAGAAGTTGCTGAACACTAAATTTACAAACGATAAATTGAAAAAATTGAATAGAAAAAATAAATCCTAAATCAATTATGTATGAACATAAGTATTTTTGTAATCTTCAGAGGACAGGTTTAATATAGCTGACGCCCGAGGTGAAGCCCGTGGGGGTTTCCACACGCTAAAAAAAAAAGCTGACGCCGTTATCGTTTTTGGGTTATATCTCCGGTTCTACTCAATTAAACATACGGCAGATTTTAAGTCTGATCAAGACCGCATTAAAAGGAAAAAAAAACCATAGCGAACAAACAGATAAGATTTCCAAAAAAAAAATATTTTTGTGTTTAGAATCGTTCATTTAGCATTTTTAGGGTTCCGTTGCCAAATGGCAAAAAACGGAACCCTAGATTCGTCATGTCTGTCTGTCCGTCCGTCCGTATGTCACAGCCACTTTTATCCGAAATTATAAGAACTATGCTGTTGAAACTTGGTAAGTAGATGTATTCTGTGAACCGCATTAAGAACTCCCCGTGACCATGGCTGCTGAAAAGCAACCGAAACGTCGGGATCAATGTAAAATACAAAATAACATCAAATAAACCCTAATGCAATCCGTTAAAAATAGTTTTATCCAACGCATTAAGATTTTCACACAAAAATAGAAAAAAAAAAACAATAAATTTTGGGGGCTTCCCCATACTTTGAACTAAAACACAAAAAAAAAATTCATGATTGATATTGAGGTTTCTAATATCATTTTTCTCTAAACTGAATAGTTTGCGCGAGAGACACTTCCAAAGTGGTAAAATGTGTGCCCCCCCTCTGTAACTTCTAAACTAAGAAATTAATAAAACAAAAAAAAAAATGATGTACATTAACGAGATCTAGTGAGTAGTTTTTTTTAATACAATCATTCAATCAACTCAAATTTAAAATTTACATAACATAACATAACATAAACCCACGCCTATATCCCCGAAGGGGTAGGCAGAGGTGCTAGCACCCACATTTCGGCAGTTTATGTTTAGGTCCAAATGTAATAGGTGGCGAGCCTATTGCCATTAACCGGGCACTTATAAACCTGCGATAAATACACACATAACTTCGAAAAGCATCGAAAAGTCATTGGTGTGTGCCATGGTAATACCTGGGATCGAACCCGAGACCTCGTCTCAGCAGTCCTTTACCCATACCACTAAGCTACCGCGCTAAAATTAAAAAAAAAACATTATTCTGTTACTTGCTGTTACGGAATCCTTCATGGGCGAGTCATTGAACAGACACAACTAATAAACAATTTTATAATAGTAGATATACATAGATGTTTCGTTTATTATTTTACTACAAGTTGCCCGCGGCTCTGCCCCCGTAGAATTTTGACCCAGTGCGTGCAACCCATCGGAAACTATTCCATCGGAGACTATAATCTATATACCTCTGTACCAAATTTCAGCCAGTTCCATTCAGCCGCGTGTGCATGATTGGGCAACACACGTCCGAACATCTTCACAAACTTTTACATTTATATTATTAGTAGGAATAGGACGAAAGGTTGAAGAACTAATCCTAATGCGCATGAGCATGAATTTGTATTATATTATTTTGTCGTCGCATTTTAAGCTTGACACTATATTTAATCGCAGCATTTTTTTTTATATTTAGAACACGTCAATTTGACTTCACCTCGCCTGATGGTAAGCTGAAGGTAAAGTCTCAGGAAAGAGGGTCACCATTACATACACGTACCGTGTTAACAATGGTGGCACTCAGCTTGACGGCCTCATCAGAAGAGGATTGTCGTCGCAGCACCGCGTGACACCCATCGGTCCCACTAGTGCTGCGACCACAATCCCCCTGCCCGGCTATGCACTTGCTGACCCCTGAACGCAATCAAACCGAAATTGGATTACTATGGAGGGTTTTTCGCAATCGTGCACGGTGGTACCCACCCGGCCGAATTTTCTGACAAATTTGTGTCATCAAATTTCTACCACCAGTAAAAGCATTACTTATGTTTGACTGATATAAATGATGTTTGAAATAAGTTCGTAGGTATTTTCGTCGAACTAATTTGAACGTGAATTTAGCAAAAACTCTAAACAAACTCAAAACAAAAAGACCTATAGATTTTTTGTAATCCCTATCGAGGCACCTACAATGTTCATGAAGTTACGCATAAAAGAAAAATTTTCCCGGCAGAGTTATGTCTGCATCCGAAGCACGACGTGATTCGACACAGAAAACTCATGTCTTTCGAGTCATTTCACCTAATAAAATAACAGAAAACTGTGAAGTAATAATAATTATACACTTTATTGGTCGAGACTTGAGAAACACAGCCTCAAGAGACTTCGTGCCGTGCTACACGAGTTGGTTTCTCATACGTTCGTCAAACTCGTGGCAACCTGTCACTAAACTGTATGTTCATTGGTTGAAATTCAATTAGAAAATGCATGTAACAAAAGCCGCGGTAGCCTAGTGGTATGGGTAATGGACTGCTGAGACGAGGTCTCGGGTTCGATCCCAGGTTTTACCATGGCACACACCAATGACTTTTCGATGCTTTTCGAAGTTATGTGTGTATTTATCGCAGGTTTATAAGTGCCCGGTTAATGGCAATAGGCTCGCCACCTATTACATTGGTACCTAAACATAAACTGGCGAAATGTGGGTGCTAGCATCTCTGCCTACCCCTTCGGGGATATAGGCGTGAGTTTATGTTATGTTATGTTATATGTTATGTAACATAATGTTTTTTTTTTAAATTTTATGTTTGAGTTGATTGAATGAAAGGTAAATTGCAGTTTACGATTTATGACTTATTAAAAAAAAACTACTCACTAGATCTCATTCAAACCAATTATCGTTGGAAGTTTTACATGGTAATGTACATCATATATTTTTTTGTTTTATCATTCTCTTATTTTAGAAATTACATTACACATTTTACCACTTTGGAAGTGTCTATCGCGCAAACTATTCATTTCTTTCTTCAATTATTCATTCATATTTAGAAAAAAATGATATTAGAAGCCTCAATATCATTTTTGAAGACCTATCCATAGATACCACACAGTTCTAAGTATTTCAAATTTTTCTGTTCTTTTTTCTATTTTTGTATGAAAATATTAATGCGGTTCACAGGATACATCTACTTACCAAGTTTTGACAGCATAGATGTTATAGTTTAGGAAAAAAGTGGCTGTGACATACGGACGGACAGACATGACGAATCTATAAGGGTTCCGTTTTTTGCCATTTGGCAACGGAACCCTAAAAAAACATATCGTATAATTAGTATATTCCAAGGTCACCGCCTAAAATTATATGTAGGTACAGGATATTATATGTAATAACAGAAACCAAATTAATGACGTAAAAACAACTAATGGAAGTTCAAGTGGTTATTTATTGATCGACAAATTGGATATAAGTTGATTTTTTTTGCGAGGTAATTACTAAGGAAAAATATGGTTGTTTATTGCTTCATATCATGACAAGCAGCCAAGCCTGAATGTATGTAAGTGATATCCGACGCTCAGGGACACTGGTGGTACCAGGGGCAGGCAACACGTGGAAATAACGTGATTGATACTTTATTGCAGGGCTTGCACGTCCCGCGAGAAAAAGATTGCTATAGGATCAATACAGCAACTAAGTTGAAAGGCAGGTCTTGGTCTAGGACAAAAATTTTACACAATTTATATTTTTCTAAGGTTTTTTTATTTAATTTTAAGTTTAGGTGATTTGTATATTGGAATGTGATAAACTACTTTTACCGCTGCTCGTACATTAATAATATGATGTAATATTATGAGTTACATGGTATTAATTCCATTTATGCGGAGAAAACGTTGTTTACATTTTTGTGGGTGTTTTTCGGATAGTGTGGGCGCCAACTGTATGCTAACCGAAAGTGAAATTGATTTAATCCATCATTTTTTTACTATATATTGTAATTTTTAGTTAACTACTTTTCAATTGAAACAGAAAAACAGCGTTGATCTGTGATGCGGGTATACGTCACACTGTCTACATAAGCGTTTTTTTTTAATTATTGTGATAGTGTTTTTAGCAATAAACGCGGCGGGTCTCTTTTATGCATTTTAAATTTACAGTTAAAACCTAACATTTCAGGTCCTTACAAACCTTTTAAACCCTTTAAGGTTCTAGGTCCGTCAAACAAAGACTTAAATCATAAAGCCGGTTCCATACCTGTGTTGCAACAAAAGATATTCAAGAAGAATCATTAACAAGTTTCGAAAAAATAACAACGCCTACAAACGATGGCACTACAAAACAATGACTCTTGAGTTGGAACAAAAAAATCGGTCAAGTGCAATTCGGATTCGCACGTGAAGGGTTCCGTACCTTTGCAGTAGATATAACACTATCACCATCATCGAAAAACGCGAAGATGAAATAAGGGCAGGATGCCTTAATTCCATATTTATTTGGGCATACATATGTGATTCTTCCTTCATCTTTGCTTACAGTAATCTCAACATTCACCCTCCCCGGCCATATAATCTTTCATACCTACAGTCCATCAATCTCCTCCTAAATCTTTTTACGTATCCATACTTAATGCCTTCCTTTCGACATTACTTGCAATGTCTCAGGCATCAGGTACGTCTTAGTACTTAGCTAATTTTTTAATCTATTGTGTTTAATACCTATGTCAGGCCAAGTATTACTCATTTTATTATAATCCAACATTTATTTAAAAACGTAGCAGGGGGCTAGTTGGCCGTCTTTACAGAAGCAAGCCGTGGCGGAGGCGTCTCGTGTGTGTGTCCTACACACGCCTGCCAACTCACCGACGCGGGATAAAATCTGACCTCACCAGGCGAGGCCGCGGTGGCGGCCACAGTCCGCCGGTAACCCTGGGGTTATCCTTTCGAGGACTTACCCGGGGTGCCCGGAAATGGACCCTTTGGGTAGGACACCGTGTGGTTTTAGTCGGTCCGATTCCGACACGCCCACCCTAAAAATACCAGATAGCTGGAAAGCTAAAAAGTTAGCAGGAATAGGATGACTCACAACTTCTTGAGAAGAAAACCACGAATTTTCGAAAAAAAAGTCTGAAGTAACGAGCATGGCAGAGCAACATCATTTAACGCCGAAAATAACAGACACCGACTAATAAACCATGATTTGTATATCAAGAACTCAGTAAATATGTTTAATTATAAGACTGAGTGTTGTGTCTTGGTAATAAGAAATAAATATGAGCGACAAATATGATGATTTCATTTATATTTATGCAATTCTTAACTTGATCAACTTACCCCATACCCTTTTTTTTTTTTTTTTTTTTTATCGTGCGGAAATCCCTTCGGATACCCCCCGCCGGCCAACGGGGGCGGTTATGTCGGACTTGCACCGACTAAAACCGCACGCCGTCTCGGGTCTTCAGACGCCGGGGTGTAAGGTTACCCATAGAGCATATCCCTCGCACCCCGGCTGACCCTGGGCCATCTCACCACTAACAGCATCGCTCATCCTGTCTCCTCTGAAAGCAGAGGAGTACGGAGAGCGATGTGTTCCCGCCTCGTTGGGTATTGGCCGACGATCAATGCCAACCCTATGAAGGGGTGAAGGGGAAGCCATTGACCGCCGCCCAGGGTGTACCGGCCGCTCCGATTCCGTTCCCCCCGGACTGCAGCGGGATCGGAATCGGAGCGACACTCGAGGAGGTTACCCAACACACACCCCAACTTACCCCATACCCATGCTCAACACCTCACTATCGAGGCAAGTTAAGCATGTCTGACTTTAGTTATATACTTTAGAGCAATTTCCTGCTAAACTATACAGAGTATAAAAAAACAGTGATACCTTCATTTGTTTTCAGATAAATTTCCTAACAATCAGAAAAGGTATCATATTTCTAATGCAAACCATCATGGAATAAGAAGGTGATAAAGTCAAATTTGCTCAATCTAACTCACTACCCTCCATGTTCGAATCACGACAAGCACTTTCCTCGTGATAACACTAGTAGTAGGAGAGGTGATGACCTCGGGCTCCAATGTGCAAGCATCGGATTCAACCGGAATTGGTGCTCGATGTGAGATTCTCGGATGCAGGACCCTAATAATGCTACAAAAAATAAAATGGGGACTGTCAAAAATATCAAATTCCACGTTCCTAAATTGAATGAAATCTATTAACCAATTTACATTACTTAAGCTCATACCCTCCTAAAATTGTGATAGACGTTCCCTTTAAGTCAATAGGCCCAGTTACCTACCATACTCAACTACTTTAATAAGTCGTTTTATTTATTGCGTTAACACTTGGGTATTTAAAAAAGACGTATTGGATCGACATCTAATACCTTTAAGCGAGCAAATCTTGTATATATATGCATGTATCACTACATATTATGAAACGAAGTTCTCCGCCACGTCTGTCTATCTGTCTGTTCGCGATAAACTCAAAAATTAGTGCACCGATTTTCATGCTGTTTTCACCAATGGATAGAATGGTTCTCGAGGTAAGTTGTATACATTGGCTACAATATAATATTTGTTGGAGGTGTCGGAAAAAAATAAGCAGTCTGGGAATTTGCCACGTAAACGCTGTCTAAACCCTTTGGGATATAACAAACTACTTTTATGCCTACTATATTATAAGTACTCCCATAACAGGTACCCATAGGAAGTGGGAACGGGAACAGAATTCCACGCGGGCGAAGCTGCGGTCAACTGTTAAGTAAATAAATATATATCTCGGAAACGGCTCCAACGATTTTCATGAAATTTAGTATACAGGGAGTTTCGGGGGTAATAAAACGATCTAGCTAGGTTTCATTTTTAGAAAAGGTCGGAAAAAAAAACCAAGCTAAGCACGGTCACCCAGATATTCTGTGTTTAAACTACCTACTTATGTATAAAAATATTATGTTAAGTTATTTTTTTTTTATTAAAAGTAATTGAGAGACATTTGGCGATTCAAGGATTGTATAACGTACATAGATATCCAATAAATAGATCATAAGCTACGGTTTCTCTACTATACAGATGGTAGTGACACAAGTTTTATGATAATCTTAGACCCAAAGTGTAGTACGAGCCTCGTATCTTGCGGAAAAGAGCTCCGAGGGATTACAAAGAGTAAAGGGGGAGGAATGTAGTATGTAGTAGTTTGATCTATGGCCGATCTATGGTCTGATGTCGCGGTTGTCAGGGTGTCTGTCAATAAACGAGCTCTCAAACTGGTTATATAGTTTATTCTATCCTTCCTCTCATCAGCAGAAATAACACAAAGATGTCCGATAGGCTGAATGTTAGTTTGAAGATCAGGATTGAATAGAGGAATCTACTAATGTATAAACAATACGACAAAAGCTGAGGTATTTACGAAGATTATAATAACCAACACCTCGGAGTAATAACAACGCATTCTCAAAATTAACTTAATTAACACTGCCAGAACTACGCTTACAAGTGTGCAGTAAAATTGATTAAGTGGACACATCTGTCTAGACGTCTCTAGGCATACCAGGTTTACTAACATATCATCGCGTAATCTGATCTAAAAGTTCGATGCACTCAACAAATCGATGTTATAAAAGCATTTGCAGAAAAACGTCGGAACCAACCGGTAAATGATGCGCAAAAACACGGTTCAACAAACTCCAATCCTACCAGTTAAAGAAGGCCATAACTATGAAATAGCGTGAAATAAAGTGCGAGCATTTTAAAATAGACCAGTTTTCACGCTAGGGAATGGAGGCTGGCGTAACAATGATGCAATTAAACGTAAAAAGGTTGCGACATGAAAGTTGCGGCGGTTAATCGGTGTTTGGATTTAAAACGATAATAAATTTATGCTGTTTTTATGTTTTATTGTACATGGGCTTTCTCTGTATAAAGATAACACGTTGCTTGTACAGAAAACAAGGATTTCCTCACAACAGCTATAAAATTTGTTTTATTTCGATGATGGTAGTGGGATGCTCCTTCGCAATCTAGGAATAACATTAAATATGTGTTTAACTGTTTTAAAACCCGTAGATTCTGTTTATCTCGGTCGTGTATTGAGCTTTAGCTTACCATCAGGCGAGGTGAAATTGGTTTGATGAAAAAGATAGGAGGAATCAAGGAGATTCTATAAATCAAGTTTCTATTTCGAACATCAGTTTATTCAAGAAGATCATTACAATAACATGGCCGTGGAATGCGTAAGCCAGTTAGCATAAGTTTGTTATGTTTAAAACAGAGCCAATAGAGCTTACGAAGCGTCTCGTATTCGGCTGTTCGATTATAGCGTGGATTGATATTTTACAGAGAATTCCAAGTATTAAATTAGGTACTGTTTCGATTTGATAAGGGACACATGTTTCTAAGCTCGCAGTACTAGTTGAATTTTGTTATATTTGAGAACTACTACGTATATATCTATAAACGTACATGTTTTTTTCGTGCGGAAAGCCGGCGGCGGTTGTGTAGGACTTGAACCGACTAAAACCACACGCCGTCTCGGGTCTTCAGACGCCGGGGTGTAAGGTTAAAGCATTTCCCTCGCACTGACTGACTGACCCTGGGCCATCTCCGGTTTCAAGATGGCCCCCTCAGGTTTGCGAACCACAGTGTCCCCGTCTTGCCCCGGTTGGGGGGGGGGGAGGGGCGCTGGTCGCTCTAGCCAATCTTCCACGATGGACCTTACTGTTCTGTATGTATCTATGCAAATACTCTGGGCGAACAATTGAGACCTGTGCTGCAGCTCTATCTCATTGGATAGAACTGCAGCTCAGGGGGTCTAGACAAAATCACATTCTATTGGCTATAACGCCAGTGGAAAAGTCCGAAATGTATAGGAGTGACATTATTTATCGACATGTCACGTGCAACAAATAATGTCACTCACTCCCATACATTTCGGACTTTTTTTATATTCGCTTCGAAGCAACTCCACTAGTAGAATGTCACTTTGTCTACAGGCCCAAGTCTCGAGTCACAACAAAGTAGACAACACAGAAACTTTATCCATCATGAAACTGAGATAGCACATATCAGTGTTTCACAATGGATAAGTTGGATCAAGATGGAAGTTGGAACTTCCATGTTGATTCAAATGGTGTCGGGATTACCTATCTCAATCTACAATAGGAGACTGTCCTTAAGACATTCATTAATTATTTAGATCGGAAAAGAGAACATCTAGGACGGGACTTGAACCCGCGACCAGTCCCTTACAGAAGGGAACGCTCTGACCAGTTGAGCCACCTAGACACGGTTCAAGTCCCGTCCTAGATGTTCTCTATTTCCGATATAAATCTATACGAAAAGTTAGCATACAAATTGCTTAAAAAAAATTAATTGAACATTCATTAAGTCACTAAGACATGCTCCTATCTGCACTTCAGCCACTGTTTTACTTTACTGGACACCAGAATTATCTCCTGAAATAATACCCATGCAGTCTACCACATAAATACTTCTAATCATCAGTAAGTACAGGGTGTCCAGGACCCTACCAAAGTCTTCAGGGCCCGAGTCAACCTCAACTGCTAGTCTGTGCACTGGCTGCTAAATATAGGCGCTGGTTTTCCTCTCGGGGTTGGAAGGTCAGACAGCAGTCGCTTTTGAGGATCAACAAACCAATCAAAAAGCGGTATGGGTCCGCTCATAAGCACAAACTGGTGGATTGTAAATACAAATACTACGACTAAGACAGTGTGTACATAACAGTATAAGACTTAGGTATATGTTTAGCGGGGTGTGTGTTGGGTAACCTCCTCGAGTGTCGCTCCGATTCCGATCCCGCTGCAGTCCGGGGGGAACGGAATCGGAGCGGCCGGTACACCCTGGGCGGCGGTCAATGGCTTCCCCTTCACCCCTTCATAGGGTTGGCATTGATCGTCGGCCAATACCCAACGTGGCGGGAACACATCGCTCTCCGTACTCCTCTGCTTTCAGAGGAGAAAGGATGAGCGATGCTGTTAGTGGTGAGATGGCCCAGGGTCAGCCGGGGTGCGAGGGATATGCTCTATGGGTAACCTTACACCCCGGCGTCTGAAGACCCGAGACGGCGTGCGGTTTTAGTCGGTGCAAGCCCGACATAACCGCCCCCGCTGGCCGGCGGGGGAGTATCCGAAGGGATTTCCGCACGATAAAAAAAAAAGGTATATGTTTAGCATGGGCAACCTTACACCCCGGCGTCTGTAGACCCGAGACGGCGTGCGGTTTTAGTCGGTTCAAGCCCGACATAACCACCCCCGCTGGCACGCGGGGGGGTATCCGAAGGGATTACCGCACGAAAAAAAAAAAAAAAAAGGTATATGTTTAGCTCAGACACGTATTACTGTAAGTCAGCATTCCACAAATGCCTGTTCGTGCAATATAGGAAGTAATTGACGTGACGGCTACATATGTAATACTTCGATTTATGTGCCAAGCTAAAATTGCTTTGTAGTCCTCTGTTGTGGTATTGTATGCAGATGGAGTAGAGAAATAAATCTTTGGACAGAATGATGAATCGCAAGGATGAATGGCTACTTCAACATGTGCTTGGCATTGTTACTGTACTGTTTAATAACGGCTTATTGGTGGCAATCGATTTTTCTTAATGGCATAAAGCGAGGAGTTATCTCATTATCATCATCCTCATAGCGATTTTCCAGTTGTGTCTAAAGTTTGCCCTTTGGAGCCCGGGGTCCGCTTATTGTTTTTGATTGGTGCTTATGTAGGCTTTTCCGGCTCCGACTGCCGTCTGATCTTATGTTGGTTAGGCCCTGCACATCTAATGAAGAAAGGAGTTATCTCTAATCTCTAATATATTTGTCAGAGTCTCATTCACTAATGGGGGTTGCAAACCGAAAACTAAGCTAACTTTGACTGGGTTAGTTCGTATAACTGACGCAATTTTTCATACTTGTGCACCGACTGCATGTAAACTGACCAAAATATGCGAAAGTTTATGCCGATGCAGCTATATACGAGCTAATTTAAGCCCTCGCGGTTTCGAGATGGCCCCCTCGGGTTTGAGAACCAAGGTGATCCAGTCTTGCCCCCAGGAAAGGGGAGCGCGTAACGCGCCGCTGCCCCGACCTTCTTCTGCAAGAGTAATGGGCGGCTCCACCTGTCACCCCTCCCCCCCCCCTCTCATAGAGGAAGGAGGTCGATGAGCGACCTCTGACGTCTGAGTCGCCTCGGCGCCTTGCGGGCTCTGCGGATCAGGAGAGACCTAAGTCTCTCCCCGGCCCGCTCCACCGCCTCCTCGAGCATCACTTGCTCGCAGAAGAAGGCAGCGGCTGCCCACGCGCTCACGTTCCGCACCATCGCCGTGACCAACATGCCGAGAGAGAGGGACTCCCACTCGAGGGCTGCCGCGAGAGCCCCTCGCGCCACCCCCTACAAATTGAACTTGAATTATTCGTTAAATTGAACTCCAGACGAACTCTACAACACAGAGTGAGCTTTCGTTGGTTCCTTTTAAATTCGGAATCATTAAAATGGAGACATATCTACCTATAGAGAATTTAAGAGCTCTACGGATTTCTTTAGCTGCAGGATAACTTGACAACGCGCTAACGCTGCTTCTAATTACCCGACTTCAGAGAAGCAAAAAGGCCGGTCATGATTTTTTGTCATTGGTAATAGTTTCATTAACAAACAATCAACTTATTAGCCACCATTTAGACCGCTGAAATCAGTATCTTCATTCTGAGAACTCACAGACAAAGAATTCGCATAAAAGATATAGTATAGTGACCCTTATTACAGTTACACGGAAGCTCTCGTCAGAGCGTGATGATGACATTTTAAACGACCGCAGCACGCGAGATTTGTTTGTATTTAGAATCACCTTTTGCGCAGTTAGTGAATGTTCTGTGGAAATAAATGTTTAGGAGGTAAGCTTGCTATAAATAAGTGACTTATTTTTCCGGTCGATGTTTTGTCAGATACGAATAATAGATAATAAATAAATTATTTTAATAAGTTGAAAAGTGGTGAGAGGCGTGTCGCCGGAAATTTGATAACACCGTTTGTTTTATAATATGCCACGTGAGATTATAAACTGTCGAGGGCACTTTTCACTTCATGCTACTGTTGAGAGTTTTCAACAGATAACCCAAAACATTTTGGTACACAAATCATGATTGTGCCATAGGTATACCTACAGTGCTGATTTTACCAAATTTTTATCAAAAAATAAGTAGACAAAATAGAAAAAAGCGGCCAAGTGCGAGTCGGACTCGCCCATTAAGGGTTCCGTAGCAGCAAGTAACATAATAACGTTTTTTTTAAATTTTTATATTTGAGTTGATTGAATGAAAGGTAAATTGCGGTTAACGATTTATGACGTATTAAAAAAAAACTACTTACTTGATCTCGTTCAAACCAATTATCGTTGGAAGTTTACATGGTAATGTACATCATATATTTTTTTTAGTTTTATTATTATCTTATTTTAGAAGTTACAGGGGGGGGGGACACATTTTACCACTTTGGGTCCCGCACAAACTTTTCTGTTTAGAAAAAAAATGATATTAGAAACCTCAATATCATTTTTGAAGAGCTATCCATAGATACATCACACATTATGGCTGCGATGAAAAAAAAATTTTTGAGTTTCAGTTCTAAGTCTTTGGGGACCCCCAAAAAAATCTTAATGCGGTTCACAGAATACATCTGCTTACCAAGTTTCAAACGCATAGTTCTTATAGTTTCGGAAAAAAGTGGCTGTGACATACGGACGGACAGACAGACAGACATGACGAATCTATAAGGGTTCCGTTTTTTGCCATTTGGCAACGGAACCCCAAAAAGAACAAAATTAAAAAACAAAAGATAAAAACAACTGCACTCTCTGTTCACTCACAACTACCAAATTCAACATAAAATGTTATAACATAATCAAAGAATGCATTCTACCGCACAGTTAACGCCAAGCATACAAAATAGACTCAAACATCGCATCTACACATCGCCACCCGCACGGCTCTGCTATCTAAACAGCTCTAATTCGAAGTTTCAAATTATGCGGCGCGATGGACCGACCACACGTAGCGATCGCGGGGGTTACGTTAAACCCAAGATGTGCATGTGTGAATAAGAATTATTTATCTCAATGCAAAAATACAGTTTCTATTGCGAGCGTTTTATTTGAGGATACATTTTTGGATGTTCGGGTGACTTTACAAATTTCGCCGGCTACATACATTCGATGCTCGATTTTTTAGGGGTTTTCTTTAGAAAAGCCCTATTGCTATCGAGTTGTCGTCTCTAATCACGAACCTCATTCTAGACGCCCAAGGATGTTAACAACAGATGAAAATTGTGGAAGAAATGTGGAGGATTAGGAGAATGAGACCCCGGGCTCTGAAGTACAAGCTTTGGATGCAACCGGCATTAGCGGTCGGATGAAGAAGAGAGCTCTAATACAGAACCTATGCACAACAAGCTGACGAAATATGCTCTGGATCATTCAATCCAGAGGCGTATCTGAATTCAGCTTTACCACAAGAAATATTCTTAAAATAACCGTCCCATGGCATTGGCCATGACGTCCGTCACACACCCCCTTTGTCCTCTTCTCGTAACACGTAACATGGGCCTTTACGACTTATTTTGATCTTTTACGGCTATATTTAAGCCGAGACTTATTTTTCGACGACGTCTGGGTGGGCTGGTGGGACAAAAGAATTTTTATTAAACCAAATTTCGAGTCTAGGGTTTTACACGGGTAATATGGTTAAACACTGTATATTTTTAGGCTAGAATTTTCTGATTGTTTTTTTTTTTATTAATATTAAACTATAACAGATGATTAACGGTTTCTCTATCTCTCTGAACACTTGCAAAATCAAATCACTCGTATCTACGTTATTATCTGTGGTAAAGAGAAGGAGAAGGTTTTTTTTATACCACTAAGGTGGCAGACAAGCACACGGCCCACCTGATGGGAAGCGGTTACCGCGGCCTATGGACGTGTGCAACACCAGTGGCATCACACTCGCGCTGCCGACCTTGTAAAGGAGTTTGGGAGGGGATGGGAAAGGAGTTTGGGCTCCGGCACTCTCACTCACCAAACGGAACGCAACAGTTCAAATACTGTTACTTGGCGTCGATATTCTGTGAGAGGGTGGTGCTTCCCCGGTCGAGTCGGCCCTTTCATGCAACGGCCAAAATGACTGTTGCTTGACTCTACCACTCACAATCTCACAAAGGTCGGAAAAGTTTACTAGAGTAGCGACACAACCACGATTTGCATCGATATTTTTTTTGAAAAATGTAAGATGGTCAAGACTTTTTCAAATAGCCATTCACAAACAAAAAATTTACACTCTTGCTTTATAAAATAACAATCTTTATGGCATTCAAAGGAATTTTACAAGTAATAGACATAAAATTCATAAATAGCGAATAGCGGAATATTAGTTTAAACGTTTATCATTTGCCAAACTTTAGCACATGGCAACCCTACCCTACACAAAAGAGCGCATAAAATCATCGCATTCGAATTCTTCCACTGCTAACATAACAACGTACTAATATGCGCCCGAGTGTACACTATTGTTCCCTTTATTTTACACGAAACAGAGTATTTGCAAGCTCTTGACGAATTATTGTTGTGGTCGCCATTGTTTTCCTTACCGGTTTTATTAGTTTTCGCAGAGACAGCATTGTAGGCCGCTGAATGTTTTAGTTAATATATTTATGTGCATTTTAATCTCAACTTGTATTTGTAGTCGATTTTTATTTAGCTCATCAATTGACATGGGGCGATGTCAATTGATGAGCAGATGGATGGTAGAAGCTAGGATAAAGTCCAGAAGATATGAGCCACCATTCGCAGATATTCAAATGCTCGATCTTCAAATGGTGAACCCTACCTTGACGGCCTTGACAGATGCTTTTTCACGCCCCGCTTAAAGACCATGAGATTGTAGGAAGAAGGCAACACATGTGCGGGTAGAGCATTTCAGTGCTTTGTTGTGCGACAAGAAAGGAAGTACCAAACCGCTTGGTTCGAGACGGTATTGTTTCTACCGTGAGTAAGTGACACCGCTGTCCTGCACGTGTTGTTCTGGGTAGGAACGGAGACAGTGGGATTAGTTGAAAGACCCCATCAGAACACTCGCCGTTGTAAAGGCGGTAAAATACAGCCAGACAGGCAACGTCTCTACGCAACCGTAGAGGTTCTAAGGTGTTAGAGACCGCAGGACTCCCAATGATATGGACTGCACGCCGCTGCAATCGGTCGAGAGCGTATAATAAGTACTGCGCAGAGCCATCCCAAATATACAATGACGCCTCTTTCCCATTGGGGGACAGTAAAAACATCTTTTCACTTGCTACATTCCTGGCAAACGCCAGGCCTGGCCAAGGGATGAACATGATAGATACGATATGATTCCAATAAGGGATAAACATAAGCATGCATAGATACTATGTAATTTTCAATAATATGATTGGTAAAACGACTAGATATTCACTCTAATTGAGAGGGTGATTTTAATTTCACCCTTATTCAATAACAAACTGTCTTGTGCCGCCTCCGCAACGTAGGGCTTCCGCCTACCAGATAGTCGGACAAACTCGTCAAACAGAAAACCAGCCACATTGGTTGCAGTGATAAGGTAAAATATGTAGACATCGAATGAGTGAGTTACAGGAAAATCTAACTTACAATAATTTCAAAATCTACATTTTTATAATATTTTTATTTATTTTTCCCTTTTTATGAACGTAACCTGATTTATTGAACACTGAAATCTAGAAGACCATACGACGATATATTGTTATAAAAGCGGGTATACCTCCATTTTTAAGACTCGTTAAAAGGAAAAAAATATATAAGCAGAAGTTGAGTGATTTGTGATTCTGATCAATATAAACCTATATTAAACTAGCTTCGACATGAAAGCCTCGCATGCAACCGGGATCTATAAGATAATTATGGCTTTTCATCTCAGTTTATTTATTTTTATTAATATGACCATTAGATGGCAATAGGCTCGCTCCCTGTTACAATGAACCTAAACTTAACTGGCGAATCGTGGGTGTGTAATACACCTCTGCCTGCCCTTCGGCGTAATAGGCGTGAAGTTATGTTACATTAATTAATTTTTCATTTCTTTGTGGATCCACTTCTGAAAGACAAATCAGAATAAATATGGTACTATTTTCTAATACCTAAACCTAACCCAAATAAACTGTTGAATCATCTGTTCACAGTTCGTTACAATGTCACCAGACATGCAAATGTATTGTTTAGTATGCCATGCAGCTAACACATTAAATTGTCTATACATGGCCTGACGCTAATCCTTAACTAGACGAGCTCAGGGAAATGTACAGAGTCGCGCATACTGATTATAAAGACACGAATCTTCGTAGGTAAATTATCTTCAGAAGTACTCACATAATTACATCACATAACAATAATAAAAAACCGGCCAAGTGCGAGTCGGACTTGCCCATGAAGGGTTCCGTAGCAGTAATTAAAAATTTTATATAAGTATGTGAGTTGATTGAATGAAAGCTAAATTGCGGTTTACGATTTAAATAGCATAGTCCTGATAGTTTCGGAAAAAAGCGGCTGTGACATACGGACGGACAGATATGACGAATCTACTATAATACTGTCCGATGGAGCAAACGAGTCCTAGATTGGAGACCACGAATCGGTAAACGGAAGGTAGGACGTCCCGCAGCAAGATGGACGGACGACCTGAAAAAGGTAGCTGGGATAGACTGGATGCGCAAGGCGGAGGATCGGGTGCTATGGCGTAAAATGGGAGAGGCCTATGTCCAGCAGTGGACTGCAATAGGCTAATTGATTGATTATTATTACGATGAGACAGATAAGAGCGGATTTTATCGATGATAGGAACCGAGACCAAGTCGAACAAAACTGCGTTATCACATTTTACTCATTGAATTACAATGAGAACTTAGTTTAGATACTGATTTTCACTGGAGACATTCAGCCTAACCAATAAAACATTTTGTACAACAGAAAAAAAATAGTACAACGGTTACTCCATGGCTTCTCAGAACAGTTTAAACAAAGGTCGCGACGCCGAATGCCTACCAAATGTTTATAATTGTCACTCGTACGCAAATTTGTTGTCCATTGATGGGTAGTACCACGTGCTTCAACTATTTGTCAACATCGTTGTATGAGCGTATTATTGACTTTAAACGATATTTTGTCTGAATATAGGCGCCATTTATTAGCGTATTCTATGGTAGATATTATGTAATGATATATTTGCATTTAGGGACTAATCAATAGCAGTATACTGCCGGACAGCACTCCATCTGGTGCATTCCGCATGCCATCATCATCTTAGCGTTGTCCCCCGGTGGTATCTCATCCCAACCCCAAAAGGAAAGCTTCCACACCAGAGCCGCGGCATCCGTAAGGTGGGAGGCGTCTGGGGGCGCCCCAGCCAGATTGACAATCGGTCATTATGAACAGCGCCACTACTTCTTTATGTTAGTTACACAGTTTGCTCTGTGGCTAATTCGCTACTACTCTACTGTCAGCATTCATTGCTATGCAGATGATAGCACTCTGCATGGGGGATACTAAGGACACCCTGCGGCCAAGCGGACCGACATTGAGGAAAATAGACGACAACTTGTCACTGAGCTCGACCAGGTCCTGACCCGCATTTCCCAATGGGGATCTGAGAACTTGGTCGAGTTCAATGTCAAGAAAACTCCCAACTCTTCAGAACACACCGCTACCACTACAGGACCACATTAACATGCTCGGAATGGACGTTCGCTGCAAACTAAAAAACAAAACTACATCGAGAGCGTCATCTAAACAGCTTCACGAAAACTCGGAGTTCTGAACAGGGTGAGAAGGTTTTTCACGCCGGGCAGCGGTGTCTTATGTACAAGACACAAATTCGCCCCTGCGTGGAATACTGCTCTCATCTCTGGGATGGCTCCGCTCAGTACTTATTAGACGCTCTCGACAGATTGCAGCGGCGTGCCATCCGTATCATTGGGAGTCCTGAGATTACTAATAGCTTAGAACCTCTGCAGCTGCGTAGAGACATTGCCTCTCTGGCTGTATTTTAGCGCCTCTACCACGGCAAGTGTTCTGAGGAGCTCTTTCAACTAATCCCACCTTCTCCATTTCAATCCAGAACAACACGTGCTGGACTGCGATGCCATCCGCACACGGTGGAAACCATACAGTCCCGAACTAAGCGGTACGGTGCTTCCTTTCTGGGCGTGAAAAAGATTCTTTTGAGGCCGCCAAGGTAGGGGCTACCGTTTTAGGATCGTCAGCATCCGGGATGGTGGCCCATATCTTCTGGACTTCACCCTAGCTTCTCACCATAGAGCGGGGTGCAGTCAATTGACGGAACGAAAATAGAAATAAAAAAAATGCTACACCTTTTAGGCGCAATTAGGCGTTAAGCCTGCCACCTGCGCAGTCATTCAGTAGGTACCAGCTGCGTCTGGTCCGCCAATGGTCCTTAATCACAGTCAAGGGGTATAATAACTATAATGATACGTTTCGTAATACGTCAGATGCGTAGTTTTTATTTATTTTCAGATATAAACGCAAACTTAGTATATTAAATAGTCGACAAGAGTAGTAGCAACTGACAAAGAAAAAGTATCAAGGTATTGTTACATAATTCTTGCTGTAATCAAGAAGTTACACTTATAAGCGATCGTATATTGGGCCCACGATTTGGAGCTATACACCCTGTATAGCACCATTCTTATCCCTTTAGATCACGACCGCGCTGCGCGGCGCTTATAGCACATCGTAGTAGCACAGCAGATCAAATTCGAGTAACTCAATGCTCTGCACGGACAAACTTAAAGAAAGACTGTATCCAAATAAAATGAAGTTATTGAGGTTTTTCGAATCCATAATATCTCGACTGCAAGCCCAACACATCAGTTATTATGTTACCGTGGCTTCCATAGCCGTAATCTATTAAACTTCTTAGGTAAACTGTTTGAAGCGTTCATTAGTTTTCGACCAGTCAACTCTGAGGCGATGCGGAGATAAATAGAAAAACCTACCAATACATCCTTCTAATTAAGTAGGTATTTTTTATTTTTTATTCAGGACACGTCAATATGACTGCACCTCGCCTGATGGTAAGCTGAAGGTAAAGTCTCGGGAAAGAGGGTCACCATTACATACACGTACCATGTTAACAATGGTGGCACTCAGCTTGACGGTCTCATCAAAAGAGGATTGTCGTCGCAGCACCGCGTGACACCCCCCGGTCCCACTAGTACTGCGACCACAATCCCCCTGCCCGGCTATGCACTTGCTGACCCCTGAACGCAATCAAACCGAAATTGGATTACTATGGATGGTTTTTCACAATCGTGCACGGTGGTACCCACCCGGCCGAATTTTGTGACAAATTTGTGTCATCAAATTTCTACCACCAGGTACTTCATTTAATTGCCTAATGTTTATTTTAGCTTCTGAAAAAATCATAAAAAGTCATTTATAAGTACAGGACCCTACTTTTAATTTGTCACGTCGGGAAGAAGAGTGAGTCCGGTTAAGGTTCGGCTTTCTTCAGTTTTGTAAGAAATTTTCTCTGTCGTACAGCGCATGTCTACAGTTCGATATCTTTTTAGAGGAGTTACAACAGAAGTTATATTTTTAATATATTATAAACACAAAAAGTTTTAACTACTCTATAAAGGTACCGAGCTGTCAGTCCGATGAGCGAGACAGAACGCTCTACAAAACCGAAGCAATTCAATCTCATCTCACTCAGTCTTCTTTAATCTAAAGCCAGATATTGAATAATATTGTAGGTATGGGTAATGGACTGCTGAGACAATGTCTCAGGTTCGATCCCAGGTTTTACCATGGCACACACCAATGACTTTTCGATACTTTTCGAAGTTATTTGTGTATTTATCGCAGGTTTATAAGTGCCCGGTTAATGGCAATAGGCTCGCCACCTATTACATTGGGACCTAAACATAAACTGGCGAAATGTGGGTGCTAGCACCTCTGCCTACCCCTTCGGGGATATGGGCGTGAGTTTATGTAAGTTTTATGTATATCAAGTGACATAAACTGTCTGTCAGGAAGTGTCCGGTAGAAAATGTTTTTGTAGTTTAGAGTTGCAACAAGTGCAAGAACGAAAATCATTTACATCAATATTGATGTACCAAAGCTCCTGTTAAAATCAACATAGCAATTTCACGTATTGCAATGTTGCTAATTGCCGCTACATGTGTGTGTATCCGAACGTCGAAAGGATGCAACTTCGCCAGTTATGAGATCGAATTTTGAATAATTTTAACCCATAACCGTTGGTTAAATACATATAACATTTCACCATTGTTCCAATCATAAGATATTGAGGTACATTAGGGAAAAATATGCGAACATATGATATATAATAAGTTATTATATTAATATACAAAAAAATAGATCGTTAGTAAGAAATATGACATTTGATATATATGTGTTAAATCAGAATGTTAAAATAAATATAATATATTTCACGTAATATAAAATGCACATTGGTAATGGATGAATTCAGAAGCTCTGAATTTCCATAAAGCACTTGATAAATTACATAATTAAGATAAGTTGAAAAAAAGCAATTATCGGGATCAAGATAACTGACAATTCATCCAATAAAATTATGTGCTATTAAAACAGAAATTAAAACTTACCTTATTAAATTATCTCATAATTTTATTGTTTTTTTTTTTAAAGACTTCAAAAAGTTTTCGTCAAAATCCAATAAAAAAAAATGCTTCGAAAGAACACCATAACAGGCATAATTTAAGCTTTGAAATTATTATTTTAAATAAAAAAAAACACTATTTAGCTGAAATAAAGTACCACATCATTAGAGCACTCTCTTACATGCTAGGTACTTACATATTCGGCAACAATTTGCTTATTGAGTCTCGTGCACTCGTTCATTGAAGACTTGGTGAATGTATGCGGGTCAAATTTCCTAGTAGCCTGAAACAATTGTATATTATATAAAACCTATTTCAGTCGCTTAATGGGGGTGCTAATAAGACGATTCTTGGCGGATTCTCTACTGAGTCTTTTTTTTAATATTAGTAATCAACATTACTAACATATCACCTAGCCCCTCCAGCCAAGCTCAAGTACTTAGGGTAGGTTTACGTTGGTAGTGTAATGGGCAGAATTCAAACCCTGGACTCTCGATTGCAAGGCCGAGTCTTTAACCACTAAGCTGCCGTGCTATTTTTACACCTCTATTTAAGGTGCGAGTATAATAATAGTAACACTTAAGAAACAAAATCATTCAATACCAAATAACAATTACAAAGTTGTTTTAGGTAGGTAGGTAGGTACCTGTTTCGATTTGGTTGTAGATTCTATCACCTTGTTGATATCCTTGAACGAGTGTATGGAGACGTCTAGTGTAGAAGCTTCTAGATCTTTGTTTTTTGGCTCTGATTTGGCTGCGGGCTTCTTAGGATTCTCTGGTTGCTGTAACAAATGATTATGTTTTGTTTTAAATCGGAAAAGTCAACTTTTAGGTCTCTAAAAACACATAATGTTATATGTTGTGGTTTTTTTACGGAAATTGCCACGGTTGCTAATGCCCCGCCCGACCATCTAGCGGTGGTAGTTAAGTCGGACGCGAACCGACCAAAACCTGACGCCGCGGCGCCGTCTCGGGTCTTCAGTGCCGGGGTGCAAGGAGACATACACGAAATAAATTCAGCTGTTATGGTAACTAACATAACTAATGATTCTAAGTCGGAACAAAGCTTGCTGGGTCAGTTAGTTTATAATACTAGCAATTGCCAGCGGTTTCACCCGCGTGAAATACTGATGCAGTTCCTGTGACCCACAGAAATTTATTCATAGGATAAAAAGCCTATGAGCTATACCAGACTACAGTGTCTACGCCGAATTTCATCTTAGCTATCCATCGGAGCCTAGGGTCCGCTTACTCCTACTTCTCCTTTAGATTTGGCTTATGCAACTTTTATGATAGCAACTGTCGTCTGTTTGAGCTTTCAACCACAGAAAGAAAATCTACGCCAGAGCCTCATCAGTCAGGGCCAGTGCACCGGCTGATTGACGGATGAGGCTCTGTTGCAAGCATTCCCATTCCCCTTGTGGTTGTGGGTCGCTCCCATAAAATCCGTTTACGCCAAATCAAAAGGAACAGGAGTAAATTGAGCACCGGCTCACAACAGACATCCAAGCCCCATCCTGTAAGTTATTACTAATAATAAAAAGACCATGCCTTGACGGCACTTCAGACCACTCTCCTGTTCTTCTAACAATCGCCACATCTCCTATTATCAAGCAAAGTAACATAACCCTACACAACCATAAAACTGATTGGGCTTCTTTTAGAGACTACTTAAATGACAACATTAAGTTGAACATTCCGCTGAAATCCCCTCATGATATTGAGGAGACGACAAAAAGCCTTTCAAGACTTATTCAAGAAGCCGCATGGAAATGCACCCCTGAGCTGAAGTACATGAAATCAGTAAATAGCACACCAACTACAGCCCTGAAACTTCAAATTGAGGAAAAAAGGAGACTCCGCCGTAAATGGCAAACTAGTCGTCATCCCTCGGATAAAACCGCACCCAACAAAGCAATCCTAGAACTGAGGAAATCAATAAAAGAGTTTCAGGAGGAGAAGTTTCAAGTGTATGTAGAGTCGCTAAGTGCTCATAAGGTGACCAACTACTCCCTATGGAAGGCTACTAAACATCTCAACCAACCACAAGTTCCAAAACCACCTATAAAAACTTCTGACAATAACTGGGCTCGGTCTAGCAAAGAAAAAGCTGAGACATTTGCGAAACATTTGGAAAATGTCTTCTCTCCAAATCACGCAGCACCAGACACGGACGAAACGTCAATCGACCAACTGTTGGATGAAGACCTAGCGAGTGCATGCCCCCAGTTGAAGCTCGCGACTCCACGAGAAGTGCACAGTGTTATCGCTAACCTCAAAGACAAGTCCGCTCCTGGATACGACCTGATAACCCCCAGAGTCCTAAAAGAACTTCCTAGAAAGGCAGAAGTACTTATTACAATGCTCATCAACGCTATCATGCGAATTTCTTACTACCCGAACCACTGGAAGGTATCGCAGATAGTTATGATCCATAAACATGGTAAACCAGCCATCTTAGCCACGTCCTATAGGCCAATTAGCTTACTACCAGTGTTATCAAAAGTCTGTGAGAAAATCCTGCTGGCAAGATTAGTCCCAGTTCTCGATGATCTAAAAGTAATACCTAACCACCAGTTCGGCTTCCGCCAACACCACTCTACCATCGAACAAGTGCACAGAGTCTACAACACAATACGTAACTCTCTTGAACAGAAAGAATATTGCTCCGCAGCTTTTCTTGACATCCAGCAGGCGTTTGATCGAGTGTGGCACAAAGGACTACTCTACAAAATAAGAACACAACTTCCGGCTACCTATTTCCCAATTCTCAAATCATACTTGGAAGGTAGAATATTTCAGGTTAAGGAGGAGGACGCTCGATCGGACTTCTATGATATTAAAGCAGGTGTACCCCAGGGATCCGTCCTAGGGCCATACCTCTATACCCTTTACACTGCGGATCTGCCCAACACTAATGAAGTCACAACAGCCACATATGCAGATGACACCGCCATCCTAGCATGCCACTCAAATCCTGAAATTGCTTCAGCTGGATTGCAAACTCAACTGGATGTAATAGACACATGGCTGAAAAGATGGCGAATAGCAGCAAGCACGACTAAATCTGCTCATATAACTTTTGCACTCCGCCAGGGTGACTGCCCACCCGTTACTCTAGCAAATGAAACCTTACCACATGTAGAGCACATAAGATACCTTGGACTCCATCTGGACCGAAGGCTCAATTGGAGACATCACCTCAAAGCAAAAAGAGACGCCATGAACCTCAAATTTCGGCACCTGCACTGGCTACTGGTACTATTCAACTCTGGGGAAGTGCAAGCCATTCAAATATTGAAATTCTTCAACGATCTCAGAATTCAATATTGAAGACTATTCTGAAGGCACCGTGGTTCATCACCAATGCAGAGGTTCATGAATTCTCAAATCTGCCCACTGTAAGAGAGGAGATAGCAAAATACTGCACAAAATACAAGATACGTCTCAAGAACCACCCAAATGAGCTTGCCCAGAGGCTACCGCGGAGCGACACGTCTACGCGTTTGAAACGGGCACATATCTTGGAGCTGGACAAGAAATATTCCAGCTAAACACTAATGGAGCTACTGTGGTGACTTCTTTCTCCTGGGAGTTGTGGTCTTAATGAAGGCCATGCTCACTTGCCATCATCCCTCCACACATCCGATTATAGTATTTTACTGATTGCGGATAAACTGACAACCAAAAAAAAAAAAAAAAAAAAAACTTACATGAGTATGGTGTGTTAAATCATCCTCCCAATTGTTGATCTGGTCCGCTAGAGCTGCCAGTCTACCAAACTTCTTTTTCCCATCAGGCTGCGGGCGTGGTTTTGGCTTGGCTGGTTCAAACACTGATGGTGGAGTGGCTGATGAGAAGGCGTTTTCTGTGCGGTGGATTGGTGATGATAGGTTTGGATTATCTGTAAAGATATTAATTTTTAAACAAAATTATTATTCAAGCTGGTATGTAAGCATACGGCAAGCATGTTAATCACTTATCATGCCCCATGAGCGGTTACAACATCATCATCATCTTATAGTTGTGTCCCAATTGCTTCCGAGGCCTACAACTCCACCCCAAAGACGGAGCCTCTCCAGAGCCTATCAACAGACATACTGGCTTGCATGTGAGGTAAGCTTGGGCTCTGAAGGGTCAAGGTGGGGCCCTATTTACCTACTATATTCTCTTAGATAAACAATGGTAGGTTATTCTAGAACTTATAGGTCCACTTCTTTAAGCACGTCTTTAAGCAAAACACAAACTTTAACTGAAATTTATAATTATGAAGTCATTTAATTACTTGTGGGCAAGAGAGTCACTAGTTAACCAGCTATTTATTATCACTAAACAAAACCTATTTTTTATCAAATACTTTTTCTTATCACCCATATTTGATAGTAATTCTTACCAAAACAGGATAGCACTGTGAGTCAATGGTGATTTAATATAACATGAGTAATAGCATCTTATCAAAATATACTAAGGCGGGTGCCAATACGTTGGTTCAAACTAGCTTATAGCCGCGGTTTCACCCGCGTGGAATACTGATACCGTGTCCGCGACCCACAGGCACCCATCCCGACAGTAAGACGCATTCTACATCCAACAGACATATACAGACACTCAACCTCACCATCGCGTTTCAAGAAAACATGCCCGGTGAAGGGCAAAAAAACCATAGGAGTATGTCATTGTTCTGACAGGAACATATCAGTTAATTGAACATTAACTTTGCCAAGATTGGTAAGTGTCCCTTCAACTCAAGGATTGAAAAATGACACCCTTTGTCATTTTAATGATAACATTATAATAAAAGCTATTTTCACATACCTGAATACAGATTTCCAAGCCTGTCCAACCGAGACTTCATGTTATGCCTTAAACCAGCACGGTCAGCCCGCTCCGACATTTCTGCTGATCCCTTCTCCAAGTTACTGGATGTGTCCTCTAAATACAACAATACAATCAATTCTTTAATTGATATTTATCATAAAATAGTGTAGTCAAAATTAATTTGTATAAATAGGTGTCAATGCGTTTGTTATTTTATTATGTACCAATTATAATGGAACTTGATAACAAGGAAGCCTGGGGTGAAGAATGTGGCCCAGGGTACGCCACAGTAGCGGCGGTAAGACCCATCACATCACCAGCTGACACAGGTGATCTCTGGGATGGGGTGCTTTGGTGACCACTGGTGTCAGATCAGGATGGAGCCAACGTCTGAGTGCCACTGTGATGCAAGCGTGGATCAGGGCAGCACACGCGTGCAGAGTGCCCGGCGTGGGGGGGATGCCAAGGCGGGCCCTCGTGGCAGCCCTCGGAGTGGGAGTCCTCTCGCTCGGTGTCTAGCTGTAGTCGGAGCAAGTAAGGCTCGAGAAGGAGGTAGCGGAATGGGTCGGGGAGAGACTCAGGTCTTTCCCGATCCGCAGAGCCCGTGAGGCGCGGTGGAACCAGACGTCGGAGGACGCTCAACTCTGTCCTCCTCCATGACCACAGGCCTGTGGATGACAGGTGAAGCCGCCTGTCACCCTAGCACAACCAGGACCCCTTGTTCCGGGTGCAAGCCAGGGAAACCGTGGTTTCCAAACCTGATGGGCCGTCTCGAAACCGGGGATGGCCCTGGGCGAACAGGAAGGGGCGAATTTGGCTCTATCAAGATCGCCAGGGCCCAAGTTAAGTTGGTACACCTGCTGATTTACGGACAAGGCTCTCAGGTAGGCTTTCCTCTTGGAGTTGAGGTTGGAGCAGTTACTCCCTTTAAAGTCAGTTGATAGTAAATAGGCAAAATTATGTAAAAGTTTACTTTTTAAATACACGTCCACAAACAAACACTCACTAAGTTTTATTAAAATCTATGATTTATAACTTCACTTCACCTCAACACATTACAGTGAGAAATATAAACAAGTAATTCTACACACAACAAATTCAATTAGTTAATGTTTTGTTGAACTTTAGCTATTAATTAGTGGTAACATTATCTTACATTAGTGACTAATAACTGTACTTTGAAGAAGGATACCAGAAGTACTTACCGCTACTTGTCATTTTGAGGTAACACAGCAGTTAGTCATTTCAATATTAAGTGCCTGTGGTAACTTTTATTTATATCTATTACCTACAGCTATATTTTAAATACAATTTGTGTAATACACACAAATCATAGTCACCAGGCTGGCTAGCAAGTGTGAACTTTTGTTAATGAGTTAAACTTAAACATTAAACATTTTAAATACCATCATAATTAAATCCTGTTGATTGCTATTTTGTTGTAATATGCAAATAATTCTTACTAACTGTTCCAAGTGCCTCGGGCTGTGAGAAATACTAATCCCGTGACCCACAGGAACCTGTTTCCAAGATAAAAAGTAGCCTATGTGTTATTCCACATTATATCTCTGAATCAAAGTTCATTCAAATCTGTTCAGCAGTATTTGCATAAATGTGTAACAAATATCCATCCATCTACACAAACTTTGCTTTTATAACATTAGTGGGATTAGATTACTATCCTAATCTAATCTCACTAATATTATAAAAGTGAAGTTAGTATTAATATTTAATACCTAGCATACAATTACCATTATTCTATTTTCATAAGTAAGAAACCTTTCTTTATAGATATGTGGGCAAGAAAGTATAGGAAATGAACATTTAAATATTAATTTCGATATATAAGACTAGTCCACCACTTGATAAAATTTTCTTTGAACAATGAATATGAGAATACTCACAGATCAAAAAAAGTTATAATATTTTTAATATTACTGTAGATGTGTGTAGATACTGTTTAATATTTTTCTGTTCGCTTTTCAACTGCAAATTGCAACACGTAAGTAGAGCCTCGAGTGGTAATTGGCAATAGTAACTGCTTACCTACAGGGGGGTCATACGCTTGAAGTAACATAATCCGATTACCATTGCTCTATCTTGATGACATTAAAGTTTTATAAAGAAAAGCTTACCTGTTATTTCTTTGATAACAACATTGCTTCCAGGCAGAGCCTGTGAGTCATACACTACACTGATAGGTGCATCTCTTTCTTCAACTTGAACCTCAATCTGAATATCATTTCTGTGAGAAATGTTAATTTCCACTGACACATCAGAATTTCGTCGAGTAATGCTGCCTTTTTTAGGACTTTTAAATTCTTTTTTCGTCACAATAATATCATTACGGGGACGCTGTGGCGACGACGCATCAGCCTTCAAACTAGATCTTTTCGAAATAGCTTTTTTAGGAGTTTCTGACCTCGTTAACTCTTTTGATTGCCGTCGAGGTGGAGTTTCCAATCTTGTGTACTCTTTTGATTGACGTCTAGGTGGAGTTTCCGATTTTGTGTACTCTTTTGACTGTCTCCTAGACGATGTAACTGATTCTCTAACTATTTTACTAGGAGACTTAACCGGTGAACTTTCAGATTTCCCGACAGCGATATTTTCAGATAGCGGTTTCCGTTTAGGGACCACTTGTCCCGAGTTTGCAAGCTTTTGGTCAATCTTCTCCTGTCTAGCCCGCGCTCTCTCTAACATACGCTGGAAATAAATTGCAATGCGTTATTAACAATCCATAATAACATTTACGAGTATACTGACCTTCAAGTTGTGCGACGGTTGAAACATGAATAAAATAATATATATTGCTTGCACATACCTGTGTGAAAGGATCCATATCTGCAACTGTGTGAAGTGTCCCAATATCACCAATTATGCAGTTCTCATAGTTCGTATACCCTTTCAATAAAACCTGACAAGTTACTTAAGTTTTTGAGTTAATCACACAAGAAAACGATTACATACACCAAACATTTACCCGTTGTTAATCTGACGTTTGATACGAATATTTGAATTTAGTTTACTGTTGATCCGGTAGGCGTCGTCGCGTCGCTAATCGCGATACCACAGATTACTAAATATCTCTCATAGGGTAGGGCCTCTTATATACTCTTTTGGTAGGGTAATGCAAGCAGAACAGAGAGACAGAGAGGTTGAAAAAAGGGTGCCCACCAGCTGGCAGCGTAAATGGTAAAAAGAAAGGAAAATATCTTTTTTTTCACTAGAATAGCGCTTAGGTAAGAATGGGTAATAAAATTATATTAAGTTAACCGTTTCTATGTTTTGATGAGTTTATTATTTTTTGAACAAATATCTGAATATTATTTTACTCATTGAACTTCCTATTATATTTAACAAGTATAATGTTCCCTAATGCCTCTAATCTAATCTGTAAAATTTACCCTTTTGTTAGGGCCTGCCGTTAGACGGACACTAGGGAGAACTTTTACAAATACAGTCACTGTATTTGTAAAAGTTCTCCCTAGCTTTACCTAGAGGGTAGATCTATTGGAGAACTGATACTGACGGTCGCTCTTGAAAACTAGATTTAGTTCAAGTAAGATAGATATTCAGCAATAAAAATAACAGCGATCAAGTGAAATTAAACTCGGTTCCCACGTTTTATTCAATACAATTCATTGGTTATCTACGATTTTTAAGGATATTTCCAGTGAAAATGAATTTAGACCAACTAAATTCTTTTGTTTTAGAGTAGATTTCACCACTGAATACCAACATTTAATTCAATTTACACTGCGTTAGTAGGTACATGTTACGCAGTGAAATTCGTTATGTAAAACGTGGAAACTCAGTTTAGTTAAAAGGATTTTTTTGGTCTTCCAGCTAGAATGCAGCCTTACTAAATAACTTTCATGAATTGAAAACGTCAATATCAATATCATATAAAGTATTATGTCGTATCTAGACACGCGGTAGCGTCTCCAGCCGAGTTCAAAGAAAAAGGAACTAGCGACGAAGGTATATATTATATTTTTGAGCTACTTCTGATCTGACTCCTTCACAACTCGAAACCTATTTAACCTACGCACCTTTCACCTTAGACGGAGTAGCATCGTGGTTCCCGAACCCGAGGGGGCCATCTCGAAACCGGCGTTGGCACAGGGGCAGTCGGGGTGCGAGGGATATGCTCTATGGGCAACCTTACACCCCTGCGTCTGTAGACCCGAGACGGCGTGCGGTTTTAGTCGGTTCAAGCCCGAAATAACCGCCCCTGCTGGCCGGCCGGGTATCCGAAGGGATTTCCGCACGAAAAAAAAAGTTAGGTACTAATATTATAAAGAGAGAAACTGAATTTTGTGGGTTTGTCTATATGTCTAGGGTAATGTTCGGAACGGCTGCACTCATTAGAAAAAGTCTTTCAACATTTTCCTTATGGTCATAATTATTATGTCTAGGTAAAAAAATATATAAACCGAAGTGAACCGACGGCGGGTTGCTAGTATGTAATGAATATGACAAACAAAGTACTTATCTACAGTATTATACCCGGCCTTTGATTTAGCACGTCAGCACTCAGAAGAGTGAGAGACCGGTCAAGATCACAGATCACTTATATTCTGAGTTAAGGTCAACCTGCTACGAATTTGTAGAGTGTTCTCTCCAACATATGTATATCGGACTCCTTCATAAATTAGTTAAAACTGTTTATATTTCTAAAATATTAAAACTTAGCTTCCTTGTTCATTACTCTGAAAAGACATCAAGCTATAGACAAGCGTTGTGCGATAGAGATAACGCTCTACAAGATCGTAGCCAGCCAATCTTAGTCGTACGCTCACTCTTCTTTCCGCGACATTCCAAAAACAAAAGCCTCTCGGTGGCATCATTATCCCATTGTTAATCCCGGTTGCGTCCAATATGGCTTATCTTGGCCTGTATGAGAACGAATGCCGTCTCATATCCAAAACTCGAGAGGAAAGCCTGCGCCAGGGGTTCGTCTGTAAATCAGCATGTGTACCAGCTCTCTGATGAGCTTGGCTTAGCACCCGAAGATCTTGGTGGAGTACACAGTATTTTCACTATTTAATTAGTCCATAACGGCTTAAGTCACAAACTTATATAAACATAACATATATAGATAATAATTTAATACGTAATTTCTGAGACGCGCAAGAGAAGCCCCAAATGAATTAAAAATAAATTATATTTATCTTTTGTGCCACAGAACAAGTTTAAAAACATATCGCAACTTGAAACCTTGCCATGGCTTGACATTAGCAAATAACCGCCACCAAGCTAATAAATCTTTTCATTAGGTCAACATTTAGGCCATCTACACACAAGTGCCTACGCCCGTGCCTCGTAGAGGAAGTTAAGCTATCGTCATTGTAGTAGTTGGAGCCCTAAAAAGCTCGACAAACACTTAACGTTTTCTGTATAATTCAGGCCTAACGCGAGCTTGAGGTGTGAAACAGACACCTGTACTTCAAAACGGTTTCATACTTTTCATATAAAATGTACGAAAGTGATGCTTTGTAAATTTCACAGAAAAGGCTTGGCGGAGCCTCTTGGTTGCCTGCTCCGCAGTGCTAGCAAGTGAGACTGGAACGCCTTACTTATGCCTCTTGTCTTTTCTATATAATTCACGCCTTAACCGTGCCACGTCTTAAGCTCGCCTTATACCTCTTGCCTTTTCTGTATAATTCAGGCCTAAAACTCCGGAATTCTATTAACAATGCAAATTAATACAAGATTGTAATAAAATGAGTGAAGATTGTAATAAGGAGTGTGTAAACCGCCTAAATATAAATAAGTATTATTGAATAATTTGATTATATGCACTGACGGCGTACAGTTTCTCACCGAATGACGTAGCGCCTTAATGCTGGTAGGTAGGTTACCACCAGTCAACTCACTGCGGAACCAGTTTCGTGGAAGTATTTGTTGAGCATAGACTTGTTTGTGTGTTCAAGAGGAAAATATGGGTAAGTCACAGAGATGCTTTTATATAATTACAATAAGTATACTAGGACTCGATGTAAAATGGTGCGCAGTTTCCCATCTCTTTAGTATAGTTGTACTTATAAGTAGCGAACTTGAAATTTATTTTCTTTAACGTGATTTACAGATTTAGACAATTGGTTTTTGTTTGTCGTTGTTTATATTTCTTGGCGAAAATGCTGTTAAACTACTCAGCGTGCTCTATAAAAATTAATGTCATTTGCGTGCAGATTTTTAAATTCTAACTCTTGCAATGATCATCTACTATTGACGCTAACACATACGGAAGTTCTAGTAAATCTTGTTTCTTGCGAGTGCTGTTCTCTGGTGAATGAAACGGGGAAAATCTTAAAAAAGTTAGACCCACATAATTTAGGTTGCCTGTTTCTTTGTTCTCTTTTTGGTGGACAAACGGCAGACTTGTGATCCCTAAAAATTGTTATGACTATCATAGAAATGGGGGAAAGTGGGACCTGTTTATAAGGCTGTCATTGATTCAGTGCATAATCCTAATGATAACGTAGGAATTTTTGATGCAATGCCCACAATGTTTAAGTCTACATTTCTAGATTTTGGAAACATGCCTGCCAATGGTCTCACTACCATGGTTGCAAAAGATAGTGCGAAGTGAAAAAGGAAAAGCAGTACAGTGGAGCCTGGGTTCCAAGGTGTAGGCCTCGGTATACAACGCTGAGATGATGATGATGAAAAGGTTTTTAGAAAATTCACTATACACTCGTTTAAGATTTTGTTACTTAGTAAATAAAAACAATCTTTTTTTTTCGATAGGCTAACTTTACAGTTGTAGAAAAAATATTGATACTAACCCGATTGTTGTGGTAATTGCACATTTTTACAAAATTGTAAGCAACATTTGTATCCTACATCCTACTATAATATTATAAATGTGAAGGTTTGCGAATGATTTTTGGATGTTTATTACTCAATCACGCTTAAACGAATAATAATAAATAAATAAATAATAAATATTCTACAACATTCTACACAGCGCTTACTAGACCCAAAGTAAGCATATGTAGTTTAACTAGCTTGTGTTATGGGTTCCAGAATGCGGATAAACATACTTAAATACATTTTTTTGTAAATACATACATATTATACATAGAAACACCCAGACCAATGCAAAAAGACATATTAATGCATACAAATATTAGTACTGAGCGGCAATCGAACCCGCACCCTTTGTCGTAGCAGTCGAATGCACTACCGCTACGCCACAGAGGCAGTCAATAGAACGAACGATCTGGCCGAATTTGGTAGGTACTGGGAAAAATTACACATAGATTATGTGAACATGGGTTGGAAAGAACGGGATCAGATTTCAATGTGTGCGGAACTGCGGGCAAAAGTCCAATTAAGCTATCGTCCCACCATCATTATACATCTTCAAGCGATGGATAATACAAGCGATGGATAATATAATCACATCACGTACCATCTCAAAACGTGCGGCCAATTGTCACCAATGGTCGTTTACAATTTCCTTATAGGAATTTTAACTTGGGATTCCCCTTCACCTTTTTGTTGCCAATGAACAATAGTGCAGCGTGATTCGGTGTGATTCACAGGTTATGTAGATACACTAAAGCTATCCACTTTCTTGCCACATAAACTTATAAAAGCTTCGTAATAGATGTAGGTACATATATTTTATAAAGAACTAAGTACAAAACAAGCAAAGGGGTGTTTGGGGCCCCACCAAAGTCTACGGGGTCCAAGCCAACCTAACCTACTCGCCGGTACATCAGCTGATTAACTGAAGAGTCTCTGGCGCAGACTTTTCTCTCGGGGTGCGGAGATCAGACGGCAGTCGCTCGCGCAAAAACGTAAAAGAAATGTAACAAAGTGGACCCTGGACTTAGAAGTACAAGCTGGCCCCTGGTATATGATATCTGTGTCCTGATTGAGGATCATTGTGGTGTAGTGGCAGAGCGTTCGACTGTGGGCAATATTTGCACTAAGTGAGCATCGAAGCCCACTTAGTGCAAATATTGGTATTATGAATAGAATATGTAACTAAGTAGGTATATTTCTATGTATAAGATGTATGTATTTACAAAATAAAATGTATCTAAGTATATTTTTCCGCATTCTAGAACCTATATCACAAGCTAGTTAAGCTAGGCTTACTATGGGTCTGGAAAGCGGTGTGTAGAATGTCGTGGAATATTTATTACGTCGTGGAATATTTACATTGACCTGGGTATTTCTAAGTATGATTATCTGCCCGCTTGAGCCAATATAACAAGCTATGCTTATTATATTTTATCATACCAATGCCCACAATGCCTTTATGCAGTCTTCAGAAAAATATCGTTAGGTTATTGGGTGCCAACTTTTGCAGACCTGACGATAAGGAAAATGATAACAAAAGTTTTGCATTATTAATTTATCCTTGAAAACATTAAATACCTAAACACATACATATTCACACCTTTCTCTCCCTGGGGTAGGCAGAGACAACAGCCCGCCACGCCACCACCGAGAAGGTTGCATTATTGGGGCCACCTTACACCCATTACATTAGAACCTCGAGACGGCGGTGCCGGGCGGTGTGCTGTTTAGGTCGATTCGAATCCGACATAACCAACCCCGCTGGCCGGTGCTTATCCGTGGGGATAATCGCGGAGGAGAGGAGGTTCTGCAAGGTTTTCGACCTTGGTTTGTTTGTCCACTTTTGGGAGGTCAAACGGCAGTCGCTCCCATAAAAGCCGTACAAGCAAAATGCGAAGAAGGAGTAAGCGGACCCCGGATTCCAAGGTCTGCACACGCTGGCGGACTGCCCGGCGTGGGAGGCGCCGAGGTGTGACCTCGTGGCTGCCATCGGGGTGGGAGTCCTCTTGCTCGGCAGCATGATTGCGGCAATCGAGCGCGTGGGCCGGCAAGGAGATGGCAGAGCGTGCCCGGAAGAGGGTTAGAACTCTCCCGGCCCGCCGAACCCGCAACATGCTCGCCGCACGTCGCAGGCCATTCAGGCGCCGGAGGTCGCTTAACGACCTTCGTCCTCCATGAGCGCAGGCCTGGGGGTGGGAAGTGAGGCCAGCTGTCGCCCTAGCAGAAGCAGGCCGGGACGGCGGGGCGACTAGCACCCCTCCCAAAACCGGAGATGGCCCGGGGTCAGTCGGGGTGCGAGGGATATGCTCTATGGGCAACCTTACACCCCGGCGTCTGAAGACCCGAGACGGCGTGCGGTTTTAGTCGGTTCAAGCTCGACATAACCGCCCCCGCTGGCCGGCGGGGGGGTATCTGAAGGGACTTCCGCAAGAAAGAAAAAACACCGGATATATATGTAAGTATCTAATCTAACATGTATACACTTTTACTTCTATAGAAATATTTTCACACTGCATTATGAACATGACCTCATCGTGCGTATAACGTTCACGATAAGATCTTTGTACAAGCAGTTAAATCTAAAAAGTATGCTACTGTAAACGATAAAAAATAACGGTCAAGTGCGAGACGGACTCACTAAGAATGAAGAGCGTGAATGGGACGCCCCCCAGCCAGATAAACTGATAACCCAAAAAGGGTAGATCATTTAGACCGGATGCTGAGAGCGGCAGATCGGATGCTGTTTCCCAAGCCTATGTATAGCAGTAGACTGCAACAAGGTATTAATTTAAAAATCAAAAACCCCGACACAATTTATTCATAGCTAAGAACCATCTCGATCATATAGCCTATCGAACAAAAAATTAACATCAATATAGGTTAATCCCTTCGTGAGCAACGATGCCACAGACAGAACACACACAGACAAGTTAAACTTATATACCCCGTCGTTTTTGCGTCAGGGGTTTTTATGATGTAAATATATTTGCGGTTTTCGGACTTTTCCCTTAATTGGTGCTATAAGACATTGCTGTCTGCAAAATTTCAAGATTCTAGTTGCACGGGAAGAACCCTGTAGGCTTTGATGCCCTTGTGCTTTTGATGCAAAAAGGTAATTTCAGGTTGACGGTATCGATAGATGATTTATCACGCTCCACTCGCTCCAGGACCCGGGAATGTCATGGTCTTACAATTCATTCCGCACCCATAGGACACGTGTCTCCCTTCACATGTGTGTTGCTAAAGACTTCGACGGCCTCGGCCGACTGCTATGACAGGGTGCGCGGGTTCGATTCCCGTTCAGTGCAAATATTTGTATGCATGAATATACCTATTTCCTGGGTGTTTCTTTGTATAATACGTAAGTATATACAAAAAAAGTAGGTATGTATGTGTATATGTGAGTATCATATGGGTATGAACCCATAATACAAACTAATTAAACTATGCTTACTTTGATCCAAAAAAAGAACAAAAATAAAGACATCTAAGGCCCGTATTCTAGTATATATATATATATATATATATGAATCTCGACTTGAAAGTAGTGTTAAGTACATATTGTATTCTAAAACAAAACTTGAGTGGAGATTTTATAAAAGTTCAGTTGATTTACGTTCATAAAACCTCCACTCAAGTTTAGTTCTAGTATACAATCTGCATTTAAAACTAGTTTCGAGTCTCATGACTGAGTATAGTTCTAGAATACGAGCCTATAAGTCTATATGGTTCGACTACGGAAATAACAGCCCTTTAAAAAGTTATACAAGAGGATCCACAGTGGCAGGGCATTGGCATTGGCCATTTATCCATAACATAATAACTCAAAAGACTGAAATTACTAACAACCTTTTTTATGAGCAAACAGTGCATAAATAAATCCAAGGTCCATTATCCGCTATGAAATAGCAAGGATTTATTTGCCAATACTCATATGTTAGCCAATAAAATTTCGTAATATGCATAATGCGTTTCATTCAATACAAATGGATCTTATAAATCACTAGCAAACCGCCCTTTTAACGCAACTCCTACTTACAGCGTTTACTCCTCCATTTATGGTAGTGAGTCTATTGGCACGCATGTCAGCTTTTACTCTGCCCTCATACCGGGGCCCGCACGAAGGCAGCATGGCCAGACATTTCATAGTCAGGCGGTCGCAGCATAATCTGTCCCCATCCGTGAAGCCATTCTCTATCTCGATCAATACTTTTGCTACTAAACTCTTTATTTTTTATTGTTTTTTTTTTATTACACATACACTTGAATCATTACTTTTATTGTATGGTTCACAAAACTGTTTAAACAGTTTGCCTGTGAATTCAGTTGAGTCTCAGTCTTAAGGTAGGTACTATATTCCTGGGGTGTGTGTTGGGTAACCTCCTCGAGTGTCGCTCCGATTCCGATCCCGCTGCAGTCCGGGGGGAACGGAATCAGAGCGGCCGGTACACCCTGGGCGGCGGTCAATGGCTTCCCCTTCACCCCTTCATAGGGTTGGCATTGATCGTCGGCCAATACCCAACGTGGCGGGAACACATCGCTCTCCGTACTCCTCTGCTTCCAGAGGAGACAGGATGAGCGATGCTGTTAGTGGTGAGATGGCCCAGGGTCAGCCGGGGTGCGAGGGATATGCTCTATGGGTAACCTTACACCCCGGCGTCTGAAGACCCAAGACGGCGTGCGGTTTTAGTCGGTGCAAGCCCGACATAACCGCCCCGGCTAGCCGGCGGGGGGGTATCCGAAGGGATTTCCGCACGATAAAAAAAAAACAAAAAAAAAAAAAAAAGGTACTATATTCCTTTAAGTCTTTCAGTCGATCTTTAAATATTAAATGCAATAATCAAAACGTTCCTATGTCTATAATGCGGTCTCTCATTTAGAAGCCTGCATTACCTCTGTAATACAGGCTGCCAATTTTTAATTAATAATTGGTTTTTATACATACATTATAATAATTTTCCTATATTAATTATTAGTCTCATAAAAATAATGCTATAAATAGGTGATCTTGAACTAATGTAAATAAGATTGTATATTCATCTACAAAATATAATATTCAGACAGTAGGTAAATAATTAGGTAATACACAAAGAGTCAGTGTTTACCTATAATACCAATGAGTAATACAAGATTCTGATCACTGCTAGGCGTAAGTAGCTACTGGAATTCCGATTGCTTGGCCATTGCTTAAATAAAAATGTACCTAACAATTTACTTGAAGCCAATTAAATCCATTTAAGTAGCGCTCGTTCGATATCTGACTGTAAAACATGAATATCGACATACTCCCATCAAGAAGCTTCCAAACAAAAAACACATGCATACTCAATATCAAATAAAAGGGATTACTTCAACACCTGCAACTCTACCATGACTTCCTGGAGCTTTGAGCATGCTCTTTTTCGCCCTGAACACAAACGCTTTAATTCGGCATGATAGGCCCTCTGGATCTTGAAGTGTATGGAATGATGCATTTTTCTTTTTAATTTTACAGTAATGGCGACAAAAATTAAAAGCTACGAGTATAAATGTTAAGAGTTAGTGTGTGGCATATAGATAAATATTATGTACTAAAAGAGATGGGTGTACAGGACCCTAACAACATTCTTGAGGTCCAAGCTAACCTCTCCTGTAAGTCTGGACACATGTTAAACGATGGACGAGGCTCTGGCGCAGGCTTTCCTCTCAGGGTTGGAAGGTTGGCCCTGGGTTAGCCGGGATGCGAGGGAAATGCCTTATAGGCCACCTTACACCCCGGCGTTTGAAGACCCGAGACAGCGTGCGGTTTTAGTGGGTTCGAATCCGTCATAAGCACCCCCACTGGCCGACAGAGGGGTATCAGGGGGGATTCCCGCACGAAAAAAAAAGGGTTGGAAAGTCAGATCGCAGTCGCTCCCGCAAAAGCCCACATACCAAAACACAATTAGAGGACCTCAGGCTCCGAAGTAAGGGCTTTGGATGCCACTGGGTAATCGCTATGAGAATGATGATGCCTAGAAGAGCCTGTAGACAAACTCAAGAATTAATTTATAAAAAATTGAATTTCAGGTTCAGCTACAGTTCTGCTGTCCATCCTGGCTGTGGCGGTGATGGTGTGTTACACGGAAGCTGGTGAGATCCTTGTTTTAATATTAAGTTTATTCACTTATTTATTTATTTCATGGAACAATATCATACATTTAAAGTTACAGTATAGTCATAAAACAGGTCTAAACAAAACAAAGTGTCTTCTCATTAAGTTTATGGGTATGTGCTGTCTAGATAAATAGGTAACCGCCCCCGCTAGTCGGCGGGGGGGTATCCGAAGGGATTTGCGCACGAAAAAAATAAAATAAAAAAGGTACTGTTGCCCTCGGTATCAGCCTAACACATGCCAAGGTTCCGGCCCTCTTAGCTCTATAAATTTGCATAAAATAGTAAACATGAAATGAAATGAGAAACCGAATTGAGGAACCTCTTTTTTTAAGGCCGGTTAAAAAAGATTATTTTCATTTGTTCGACTTTGGTCAGTTATTTATGTCCGTTTGGACTGAGGAGCCACTTTTCGTATCTTAAATTAAAAAAGTCTAGTCTACTTCGATTTTATAGACCACGCCCTACTGCAAATACTTCCAACGCCAAGGGCCTGACAAATATTGGCAACTCCCTTTACGTTTTTATTTCTAATAGAGTTAAAATGAAGCGTTTTTAAAACGTGGCATTTAATGGCTTTGGACTGAGACAAAGCTAGGATGATGCAGAAGATAGGAGCCCGATACACCACGTTCATAGCAAAGGTTGTGTAGGCAACGATGCGTGGTTGTAGGTGAGATTTTTAAAGGAACAGCTGATTTGCAGTGATGCGATTATATTTTTCAATGTCGTTTAAGTAGGTACATAAGAGACTATGAGGACGCGCGTAGCGTTCGGCAGTTGTATCGACCGACTAGCGACTGTTTGGAAGTCTACAGGTTGTTTGGAAGAGATCTAGTAGACTATTAAAGTCATTTTTTCACTTGGCAACTTCTTGATAATATGATTATGAGTTTAAGTGTGGCGGGCGGAACTGCAGGTACTGGCTAGTTCTCTATGTCCGATCTCTATCTATAACGACTGGATGGATTATTACTCAAAGTCATAGGTAGAGTACGACCAGGAATAACACATAGAGAGAACTGAATTAATACCTACCTGTCCTTGTTCCAATGATTTCTATATATTCTAGAATGGCTGTACAGATTAAAAAGTTTTGTATTGCGGAAGGCCATAAACCGCCCATCAACCACGCGCAACTTTTTTTAGCTGTCATACCACCCACACTCCCGCCTCATCCTCGCACCGTGATACAAATAGTAGTTTTTTTTTATAAGCTTAAGGTAAAGTCTCAGGAATGGCAGATGGAGTCACCATTACAAACACCAATAATGTTACAATGGTGGTCCTAAGCTTGACGGCCTCATCAGATACTTTTTCACGACCCGCCTAAAGGAAAGTCAAAGGTTATGATATATTATAGACCACCATCATGTAAAGTGGTCGGTAAATTGAGAGTAAATTATCCAATCAAAGATAATGAGCCTGCTTTCGTTTAGGGTTGTCACAAATCGTTCTTTTGTCCTACGTCATCCGCCAATCGTTATCATCCGAGCGCCAATCCTTGTTGCTTCCAAAGCTTGCACTTTGTCCGGGGGCTATCTTTTTTTTTTTTTGGTTTATCTTAGTTATTGAGTGGGGGATAACCTACCTGCTGTCTGACCTCCCAACTACATGAAGAAAGTTATTACATTGTTGGTTAGAGCACTTCCTCTAGATTTTATATTCCGTTACATAAATACTAAGCTAGTATGTTAAAATATTCATTTAACTATATCCTCCTTTTTTAAGCATAGTAGTTCTAAGTAACTATTCTAGTTAGCAACGCTATTTTTTCGAGCAGAATTCCCCTCGGAGACCCTCCCGCCGCTGGTCAGCGGTGTTGGTTATGTCGGACTTGAACCGACTAAAATCGCAAGCCGTCTCGGGTCTTCAGATGCCGGGTGTAAGGCGACCCATAAGGCATTTCCCTTGCACCCCGACTGACGACAAGGGGAACAAGGGGCTTCTGCTAGAGTGACATGCGGCTCCACCAGTCATCCCCAGCCCTGCGCTCATGGAGGACGGAGATCGTTGAGTGACCTCCGACGTCTGAGTTGCCATCGCACCTCGCGAACTCTGCGGATCGGGAGAGACCTGAATGTCTCACGGACACGCTCCGCCAACTCGTTCTCGAACGTTACTTGCTCACAGAAGAAGGCAGCGGAAGCCTACGCGCTCGCGCATCGTTGCCGTGAGCAAGAAGCCGAGCGAGAGGACTCCCACTCCGAGGGCTGCACACCTCTCACGCCGGCCATTGCCAACGTGTGCAGCCCCGAGTCCTTACTTATATCACAGTAATGGCACTCAGACGTTGGCTCCTTCCTGATCCGACACAGTTGGTCCCCGTAGCACCCCCTCCCAGAGATCACCTGCGTCAGAGGTTCCCGTATCGCCTCTCTAGCCTGTTCTCCATGATGGGTCTTACCGCCGCCGCTACCTCAACCTCAGTGTGCCCTGTGCTTGATCGCACAAGTTGTTTCTCATACTCCACCACGATGGCCTGACGGAGCTGGAACTGCATGGCCTCGATATCTCCAGGCTGGGACCCTGAGTCCCCGCACCCACGTTTCCTTTCCTTATCGATATAGTTGCGAAAGGGCTCTCACCTCCAGGTCCAATGGTGGATTTCCGGTAAGGAGACTCACCGCCTTGAAGGAGATCGTGCGGTACCCACTGATGACCCTGTTGGCCATCACCCGCTGCGCAGCGCACAGCATCCGCACATTTGTGGCCTTCAGGGCCTTCGCACAGATGTGGCACCCACATAGGGCCATGGACCGCGTGATCTCCCCGTAGAGTCTACTACAGGAGTCATCGAGCCTCCTCACGTTGAGCAGTAGCGGCGCCAAAGCGGGAGCTGTGCCCTTTAATTTGGGGGTTAGTTCCCCGAAGTCCCATCGGCTGTCGAGCACGATCCTCACAACTGGATCCCTCAGATGAAGCGCTCCGAGGCCTACGGAAGAAAAGGGTCCCGGTTTTATGCAGAGCTAGTTGGCAACCCTAGTTGTACTAGACCGCTTAACCTTCTTGTAATGACTATGATAGTCAAGTACTATAGACACTTAAGAACGTGTTTTCTTTATCGTGATCATGACATCATTAGTTTTATCACGATATTGAAATTTACTTATTTAATCACATACATATTGATGGCCTTTGAAATGTAGGTACTTATTATCAAGGGCACGCCGCAATAGCGGCGGTAAGGCCCATCATGGAGGATTGGCTAGAGAGGCGACACGGAAGGTTCAGAACTCTCCCGGCCCGCCGAGCCCGCACCATGCTCGCCGCGCGTCGCAGGCGACTCAGGCGCCGGAGGTCGCTCTACGACCACCGTCCTCCATGAGCGCAGGCCTGGGGGTGGCAGGTGAGGCCGCCTTTCACCCCGAGGGGGCCATCTCGAAACCGGAGATGGCCCAGGGTCAGTCGGGGTGCGAGGGATATGCTCTATGGGCAACCTTACACCCCGGCGTCTGCAGACCCGAGGCGGCGTGCGGTTTTAGTCGGTTCAAGCCCGACATAACCTGTTATGTCGGGTGTGATCCGAGGGGAATTCCGCACGAAAAAAAAAAAGGTACTTATTATCAACCATTATTTGTTTATCGTGGTACCATTAGACAGTACCATTGATGGTAGTACTGTGGCAATTATTATTTGCCGTGTTCCATTACCTTGATGGTACCATTGCAAATATTATTTTTTGTTAACCGTGGTACCTACATTTAGAATATAAATAATAACCAAAAGGAGAATGCCCATTCTTGGTTGCGCTTTTAGACGTTCGCGTCATTATTTCAAATGTTAAAAAATGATATTGATTATAGTATGATTTTTCAACACTAAATCGCTTCTATAGAACTTGGGGTTTGAATTTAAATTATAAAGATATAAAACTTGAATGAATAATCGTTTCCATTTTAATTTAATTTTTACCATTATATAAAATAAACCATTGGTGGTAGAATGCAAATATACCAATCTTTTTAAAATAAAATGGTTAAATAATAATACGTGATAATAATTCGCAATGTGACATTCAAATATATTGCAGTTATGTAATCTTAATATTTCGTGTATGTATTCGTAGTTTATTAGTGATAATCAGTTAAAGTTGTAAAATAATGTATGCTTCAGTGGTAGTTTTCTCTTAATTTATACATGGTATCCCTGTCTTAAAACATCCCAACAGAAAACTGAAACGTCAGATAAACAGTCAGTGTCACAATATTTTCTTGTTGTTGTTGTTGTTTTTCTCGTTGTAATCATTTAATTTCTCAATAACCCCAAGTTCTGTTACAATATGCGTTTATATTTCAGATAATACTTAATGCAGGCTTTTTAATGCAGTTTATACTTATGTGACATAGCAAAAAAAAGTGTGCAACCGATTTCCATACTGACATGGGCATTGTCCTATTGCAATAACTTTTTTGAAATAACAACAACGTAAAAACAAACTCACCTACTTTAAAAAGAAAATTAACATTTTAGACCAATGCTCTATAATTAATCAAAATAAATTTTTACAAGCTTCAATCAATCAATTAATTAGCCTATTGCAGTCCACTGCTGGACATAGGACTCTCCCAATATACAAATCGAAGCCCTTGCGATCTTTTTAGATGCCTATCACTATACCTAGACATCTAGTCATCAAATAAGTTTATTTTTTACGAAATGCCCACCACCCACAAGAAAGCGACCCTTACGATGGTAAACTAGATACACTTATCTATATATCCTCCCAATTTCATTTATGTCCGCCGTAGGTATTTTTTCAATACCTACTATTTGCCCGTTGGCCTTTTCTGTATTAAAATAATTACTTTTAATTTCTAGTAATCTGGTAATAGCCAAATTTACCACTTTACCATCAATGGTACCACGGCAAAAAAAATCCGTAGTACCATAAATGGTTCAACGACGACTAAAAATTGCCACAGTTCCATCAATGGTACTATCAAATGGTGCCATGGGAAACAACTGTTATCAATTTCAGTCAGATTACTAATTAATGACTTAAATACAATTTTCAGCTGGCAACTGTCCTCTCCCGTCTAAAGTGTATGGCTGCAGCCCTAAATGTGTCCAGGACTACGACTGTAAGAACGGCAAGGTGTGCTGCTCCAACGCCTGTAACGCTAAATCCTGCTCAGAACCTGCTCCGTATGGCGGCGGCACTGGATCTAGCGGCAGCAAGTATCAAAGTAAGTCTTATAGATGTCTGTACACAGCACTACATACATCTGAAACCTATCCTACTTCCTACTAACTTATCAAAAATATAGATGTGAATGCTAAAACAGCTGAATTAATCGGGATGAAATTTGCCAGAGAGGTTGTATCGCGGTGTTGATGGAGAGTCAGACGGTAGTCGCTTCTGTAAAAGCCAGCCAAATCATATCTTGGAAAGAAGAAGTAAATTAGCGGACCTCGGGCTCCAAGCTGCAGGTTTTGGATGCATCTGAGGTTGGTGTTCGGATGGAAAGAGACAAATGCCATTTATAGAAACATATCTAGGTACATACAACGTTGGGGTGTGTGTTGGGTAACCTCCTCGAGTGTCGCTCCGATTCCGATCCCGCTGCAGTCCGGGGGAAACGGAATCGGAGCGGCCGGTACACCCTGGGCGGCGGTCAATGGCTTCCCCTTCACCCCTTCATAGGGTTGGCATTGATCGTCGGCCAATACCCAACGTGGCGGGAACACATCGCTCTCCGTACTCCTCTGCTTTCAGAGGAGACAGGATGAGCGATGCTGTTAGGGGTGAGATGGCCCAGGGTCAGCCGGGGTGCGAGGGATATGCTCTATGGGTAACCTTACACCCCGGCGTCTGAAGACCCGAGACGGCGTGCGGTTTTAGTCGGTGCAAGCCCGACATAACCGCCCCCGCTGGCCAGCGGGGGGGTATCCGAAGGGATTTCCGCACGATAAAAAAAAAAAAAAATAAAAAAAAAAAAAAAAAGGTACATACAACGTTCTAATTTAGTCCTATTAGGGATACCAAAGATTTGTAGACTTTGATTTTTATCTTTAAATCATGTTATCTTTTAGTCAGCATTTGAAGATGTTTATACCTATGGTTTCATTATCGTGGAAAAGTTTGTTTCAAGATTGTAAAATACCCATTCACTGGGCATTGGTTTACCCTTAAGGTGCCATTCCGCAACCGACCGCAGACCGCAACCGCAGGCGGAGCAGTCGACCGCCGCGACACAACTGGTTTCTATGTGTTTCACCTGCGGTTGCGGTCTGCGGTTAGTCTCGGAACGGCACCTTTACTTAGTTAACTCGAAAAACGAAAGTTACGAAGAGACAACAGGTTTCTTTCATAAACGCAAGCCACGCCAAGTAAACTTTATTATATTTGTCACACTTCAACGTGCACAGCAATGTCTTTTTTTGGTTTCAGTCACTCTGTTTTCGAAGATAATACTTTCACTAAATTCGCAACAAATGCACTAAAATCATTCATTATTTTTTCAGCCGGTACTGGAGTGTACTGCGACAACGTCAAGTGCAATGCTTATGAAGTGTGTAAGCAGGATTCGATCACCAAACGTATGAAGTGTAGCAGACCTTAAACACCATCTTACTACACAGATCAGGACGACCCGTCGACCTACTGGCTTCACCCACTAGTGTATAATGTTTTTATTGATAGATAATTTTTGTATTTTATAGCCAGCCCTAAAACTAGCACCTACTAGGTGCAAGGGGAAACTGTAATTCCCCTTGAGCACACTAATGGGTAAAGCCAGTGGGTGCACGGATCATGCACCACAAGTTTGGGTTGTAATGTTATCTTTTATCATCTGTTAATGTTTATCTTTCTTTATATACGTTCATACCACTTAATTTTTTTTTTAATTACTATTCATCATTATACAACTAGCTTTTGCCCGCGATTTAGTTCGGAATAGATTAAGGTATGTTTACTTCTGCAGTCTCGATCCCAACATGTTTTATGTCATTTTTTTTTATTATTGTTATTAAGGACTTTATACACATAGTACATATCGTTCTATAGTAACTATACAATTTGCTTATTTTAATATATATTCGACTAATAATGTCATTTTTATATTTTTAATTATTTAAGTGTTATGAAGAAGAAAACACCTTTTTCTGGTGACTGACTTGTGAAGTTAAACTACCGGAGCTAGAACTGCGAATTTAAGATAGTAGGTTTATTTTATGGCACCTTTTTCATAGGTGAAAACTCTTATAAACATAATGAAACACGTGTATCAGTCAAGATGCTTATATCTTGACTTATAAGTTTCTTGGTATCAGCATTTAACTAAATTCCTCAGTTAAGGGTATTAAAGAGGTCTTTTTCAGAATCGTGCAAAGTAGCGGCGGAAGCTAGTATCGTATATAGGAAAAGGGTGAATTTCAACAAATGCCATTTTTTTATCATATCGGTGAACTTTTTCATTTATATGTTTTTTGTATATTTTTCAGGTTTTATGTATTTTTTTCGATATCATATATCCCCAAATTTAATATCATCAACGTATCATTTAAGATTAAGGAGAAAATTCAGTTTGAATTTTGGTTTCCACCGACATGACAAACCGACACCGATTATTTTTCTGTACACCGATATGATAAGTTTATCCACCGAAAGGATATACATATCCAGCGATATGATAACATATCCAGGGAAATGATAATCTATTCACCTTTGAAAATCAAAAGGAAATACCTAGGAAGGAGGAGGGAGGAAGGTACCTACACCTTATTTTTACATGGGTGACTTAAAACTGAAGACCTGACCTGAAGAAGATCATATCCAACTACACTACTACTATATAATGTATGTAGGCATATATGTATGTATGTGTTTATATGTATGTTCTTGTATGTTCCATTTTTTCTTACCGAACGAAAAACGAAATCACGCAGGATCTACCGATATGATAAAACGACTCACCGAGATGATAAAATGATCTACCGATATGATAAAGCAATCCACCGATGTGACAAAACTGTGCATTGATCATGAATCAAAACACCGATATTAGATGTAAGACACCGATTGATTTTTTCTTATCATTTTCGGTGTAAATTATCATATCCCTGGTAATAAAGACCACCGATTACAGCGATATGAGAACAGTGTCGTGAGAAATTACACACTTTTTAGAAAATTAAAAAATGCATTATTTCTAGGATAAATTTAGTAACAGTCAATGAAGCTAATTCACTTACTACCTCGATTAGAACCAAACAACAATAATAAAACTGCTCATTACACTAGAAAGATGCAACCACCGATAGTATAAAATAATTGTCCGGGAGCAACTGAAATGGAGTACATACGTTATTGGCGGGAATATGCAGCGATTTGACAGACGTCCGTCCTGACTGCGCACTAGCACCAACACGCACTAACGAGAGAAATAAAATTGGGGTGGGGACACTGCCGGACTCGTCGATGTAAAGTTAGGTGTAAATTACTTTTCTCCAGCGATATGAGAACATTTTGCAGGACAAGTACGTTTGTGCCTCTCAGTAATAATAATCGTTAATTATGTAATAAAATATGCCATATATTAATAATAAAACTAATATTTTATGAAATTTAATAATTTATATATGTATATATAAAATAAGTAAGTTAAGTATAACTTACTTATTTTTATTAGTGTATAGGTAAGCTTCTCCATTAAAGGGTCCAAAAATGTGTCGGGCAAGAAGAAGACGGTGGCGGAAAATGTCGCCGTCGCTAGGACAGCGCTGGAGGAGCTCCTTGGTAGGAGCGTCTCCGAGGAGGAGGTGAAGCTCAGAGCCCGGGTCACAAGCCTGGAAACTGAGCTGGCCAACTCCTTGGAGCAACAGCGGGTCCTCCGGGAGGAGGTCAGGGAACTGACCCAGATGGTCAGGGGATCCCCGGAGGCCCAGAAGGCCCCAAGAGCCCAGGAGGTGGCGGACCACCCGAGGGCTCTTGCGCCGCCAGGGGGGGCGCCTACGTCAACGTCGGCGCCAAATTCGGCGCCAAAGCCGGCGCCAAAGTCGGCACCTAAGCCGGCGCCAAAATCAGCGCCTAGGCCGGCGCCCAATCCGCCGCCAGAGCCTAGTGTGGTGCAGCTCTTGGCGGCTATCGAGAGGCGGCTTGGTGTTCTGGAGGACCGGGCTTACCGTCCCCCACTGGCACGGCCTGCGTCTTTCGCAGCTGCTGCCGGTGGTAAGCCCGGCCCCGTCACCCCAGTGGCCCCAACGCCACAAGAGAAGGGGAAAAAGCGCGGCACCCCCACCCCCGCCATACCCGCCACTCCCGCTGCACCCGAGCGTCCCTCCAGAGGGGAGGAATGGGTGGTAGCGGGAGCCGCCAAAAAGGCGAAAAAAGCCGCCAAAAAGGCGGCTAAGAAGGCGGCAAAAGCTGCTGCGGCGAAGGCGCCGAAGAGGCTCCCGCCCCACGGTCCACTGCCGTCGTCCTGACGGTGACGACGGAGGGTGTGGAGAAGGGCGTGGGGTACGCCCAGGTCCTGAGGCAGGTTAAAGCCTCAGTGGACCTCAAGGCCCTCGAGATAGAGGGGGGGCTCCGGTGCAAAACCACTCGCACCGGAGCTCGCCTCCTCGAGGTCTCCGGTGCCACCAGCGGCCCCAAAGCCGACGCCCTAGCGGCCAAGCTGAGGGAGTCGCTGGATACCGAAGCCGTCCGCGTCACCAGACCCAACAAATGCGCAGGTTTGCGCATTTCGGGTCTGGATGACGCGGCCACGACGGAGGAAGTCATCTCCGCCGTCGTGGAGGCGGGCGGCTGCCCCCGTGATCAGGTGAGAGCTGGAGAAATCCGCTTCAGCTCCACCGGTCACGGCACGGCAGTCGTCAACTGACCCGTCGCAGCGGCGCCGAAAATTGCGGACGAACGGAGCCTCCTCGTTGGGGGCTTCCTAAAGGCGCGGGTGCAACTCCTGCAGCCCCGCGAGACCAGGTGCTTCAGGTGCCTGGCCGTGGGGCATGTGGGAGTGCAGTGCACAGCGGGAGACACCGTGGGGGATCGGTGCTTCCGCTGCGGTCAGCCCGGGCACAAGGCCAGTGCTTGTGATGCTCCGCCGCGCTGCTACAAATGCGTAGCGGAGGGCAAAGCGGCGGAGCACCGGGCGGACAGCAGAACCTGCGCCGCCTCGAGGCCAAAGCCCCTTTCGTCCGCAACGGGTAGCGGGGGTGCCGCTCAAGCTCAGTGGACCTCAAGGCCCTCGAGATAGAGGGGGGGCTCCGGTGCAAAACCACTCGCACCGGAGCTCGCCTCCTCGAGGTCTCCGGTGCCACCAGCGGCCCCAAAGCCGACGCCCTAGCGGCCAAGCTGAGGGAGTCGCTGGATACCGAAGCCGTCCGCGTCACCAGACCCAACAAATGCGCAGGTTTGCGCATTTCGGGTCTGGATGACGCGGCCACGACGGAGGAAGTCATCTCCGCCGTCGTGGAGGCGGGCGGCTGCCCCCGTGATCAGGTGAGAGCTGGAGAAATCCGCTTCAGCTCCACCGGTCACGGCACGGCAGTCGTCAACTGACCCGTCGCAGCGGAACCGAAAATTGCGGACGAACGGAGCCTCCTCGTTGGGGGCTTCCTAAAGGCGCGGGTGCAACTCCTGCAGCCCCGCGAGACCAGGTGCTTCAGGTGCCTGGCCGTGGGGCATGTGGGAGTGCAGTGCACAGCGGGAGACACCGTGGGGGATCGGTGCTTCCGCTGCGGTCAGCCCGGGCACAAGGCCAGTGCTTGTGATGCTCCGCCGCGCTGCTACAAATGCGTAGCGGAGGGCAAAGCGGCGGAGCACCGGGCGGACAGCAGAACCTGCGCCGCCTCGAGGCCAAAGCCCCTTTCGTCCGCAACGGGTAGCGGGGGTGCCGCTCAAGAGCGGCCACATTCCCGGCGGGATGCGGAGATGGACGTCCATTAATGGACACACCAATCCGCATCCTGCAGGCGAACATAAACCACTGCACCGGTGCTCAGGATCTTCTGTACCAGAGCATCGTGGAGTGGTCTATTAATGTGGTCGTGGTCGCTGAGCCGTACTGGGTCCACCCCGGAAGCCCGGTGGACCTGGACGGCGTAGCGACCGTCTTCGGGGGGTCCGCCGCGGACACCTCGCGCCTTGCACTCATTGCAAGGTGCAGAGGCTGTGTCGCGGCGGACTATGAGGGCTTGGCTGTCGTGGCCGTCTACTTCTCGCCAAGCCTTGACCAGTACGAGCTTGAGCTAAGGCTCGCTGAACTGGACATTGTTCTCGCTGCGTGCCGTCCTCGTCCTGTCTTGGTCCTGGGAGACTTCAACTCCTGGTCTCAGGCCTGGGGCTCCCAGGAAACCAATGACAAGGGGCGAGTACTGGAGGACTGGGCCAACACCCGTGGTCTAGAGGTCCTCAACCGGGGGAGTGTCGCCACCTGGGAGCGGCGGGGGCTCAGTTCGGTCGTGGATGTCGCATTCGCGACCCCTGCTCTTGCCCGCCGCGTCCAGGGTTGGCGCGTGGTGGAGGAGGAGGAGACGGATTCCGACCATAAATATATTCGGTTCAACGTCTCCCCTCCAACTAACCTGCCGCCGACCATCGCGAATCCCCTGGATCCACGTTGGGCGCTCAGCCCCCGGAATCGGGAGGCTCTCCTGGAGGCATCAATAGTGCAGGCCTGGATTCCGTCACTGGCCAGGCCTGCCGATGCCGACGCAGAGGCGGAATGGTTCAGGAGAGCCATGTCGCATATCTGCGATGCGGCGATGTCTAGGGTTAAGCCCGGCCCGGCAAAGAAACAGGTGTACTGGTGGTCAGCGGAGATCGCACAGCTGCGAGCAGCGTGCGTGACCGCTCGCCGCCAGTACACCAGGTTTCGCCGGAGGCGTCGCCGCCCAGACGATGCGGCAGCCCGAGAGGCGGAGCTGTATGAGGCGTACAAGGGGGCCAAGAGGACCCTGCAGGAAGCCATAAAGCAGGCCAAACGGCGGGCCCGCGAAGAGCTGCTGGAGTCTCTGGAGCAGAACCCATGGGGGCGTCCTTACCTTGCGGTCGGGGGCAAAATCCGCCCAAGGGCGCCCCTACTGACCCAGAGCCTCCAGCCGGAGCGGCTGGAGGGGATACTGGGCTCCTTGTTCCCAGCGAGAGCGGAGGAGCATGTCCCTCCGCGTATGGCTCCGCCTCAGGCGCCTGACGCTGATAATAGCGAGAACGATGTGCCCGAAGTCAGGGAGAGTGAACTGGGGGTAGCAGTGCTCCGGCTTAAAGCCCGGAAATGCACTGCCCCCGGACCCGACGGCATTCCAGGCCGAGCATGGGTCCTGGCTCTGGAGGAACTAGGGCCTCGACTGGTGGTGCTCTTTAGCGCATGCCTCGAAAGGGGCCAGTTTCCAAAGGCTTGGAAGACGGGGAAACTGGTCCTTATCCGGAAGGCGGGGCGGCCGGCGGACCAGCCATCCGGTTACCGGCCGATCGTGTTGCTCGACGAGGTGTGCAAGCTCTTTGAGCGGATTATTGCAGAGCGCCTCGTCGAGCATCTCACGAACGTGGGGCCAGATCTGGCGGACAACCAGTTCGGTTTCCGCCGGGGGCGCTCCACCGTGGAAGCGATCATGCGCGTTAGGCGCCTGACGGAGGAAGTAGTCTCGCGGGGTGGGGTGGTGGTGGCGGTGTCTCTCGACATCGCCAACGCCTTCAACACCCTACCCTGGAGCTGCGTTAGGGAGGCGCTCGCGTATCACGGAGTGCCTCCTTACCTCCGCCGCATTGTCGAGGCATACCTATCCGAGAGGGCCATAGTTTACCCGAGCTGGCTAGGGCCAGGGCGGCGAGAAGTGTCGTGCGGTGTTCCACAGGGGTCGGTCCTAGGGCCACTCCTGTGGAACATCGGATACGACTGGGTGCTGCGCGGTTCGTTGCTCGAGGGTGTCAGCATAACATGTTATGCTGACGACACCCTCGTTATGGCGCGGGGAGCAACGCACCGTAGCGCGGCACTAAAGGCCACGGCAGGGGTTGCTCAAGTCGTGGGTCGAATACGGCGGCTGGGACTCGAGGTGGCTCTCCACAAATCCGAGGCTATGTGTTTCCACGGGCCTCGGAGGGGGCCACCTGCGGGAACCAGCATAACCGTAGGGGGCGTAAGCATCGGCATCGAGCCCACGATGAAGTACCTTGGGCTCGTACTCGATAGCCGATGGGACTTCGGACCTCATCTCCGAAGTCTGGTTCCGAAACTGAGGGGGGCTGCGGCCGCGCTATCGCGGCTGATGCCCAACGTTAAGGGACCCAACGCCCCCACTAGGAGACTGTACCTGGGGATCGTGCGAAGCATGGCCCTGTACGGGGCCCCAGTATGGGCGGAGACTCTGGCGGCCCGCAACGTGGCTGTATTAAACAGCCCGTTAAAAGCGATGGCCGTCAGAGTCATCAGGGGGTATCGCACGATCTCCGTCGAGGCGGCATGTCTCCTAGCCGGGACCCCTCCATGGGACCTGGAAGCGAGAGCCCTTGCGCTGCTGTACCAGTGGCGCAAGGAGGCGCTGGAGCGGGGCCATAGGCCGGAGCCCCGAGAAATCAGGGCTCAGCGGTCCCTGCTCCGCCAGGAACTCATGGAGACATGGAGGGTGCGACTTGAGCACCCAAGGTGGGGGGAATCCACCATTGCGGCGGTGAGACCGATCATGAAGGAGTGGTTGGAGAGGGACCATGGGGACCTCTTCTACCGGATGTGCCAGATGGTTACTGGACACGGGTGCTTCGGTAAGTATCTGTGGCGCATCCACCGGGAGACAACGCCGCAGTGCCAGCACTGCGAGGATCCTGGCGAAGACACGGCGCTCCACACGTTGGTGGAGTGCCCTGCGTGGGCGAGTCAACGCCGGGATCTCGTTGCGGTCCTGGGCGTGGACGTTCTCTCGTTGGAGACCATGGTGAGGGCCGTGGTCTCCGACGGGAGCAAGTGGCACGCCACCGCCTCTTTCTGCGAGCAGGTAATGCGCGCGAAAGAGACGGCGGAGAGGGAGCGGGAGAGAACCCTGCCCCCCGAGTTTCGCAGTCTGCGGCGAGGACGCCGCAGACTCATCTACGCCCGGGACTACCGACCTCCATGATCGGGGCCTGAGGACGGCAGTTGGCCGACTCGCCGTCCTTACAGAAGCAGGCCGTGGCGGAGGCGTGTCGTGTGTGCCCTACACACGCCTGCCAACTCACCGAAGCGGGATAAAACCCGACCCCACCAGGCGAGGCCGCGGTGGCGGCCAAAGCCCGCCGGCAACCCTGGGGTTATCCTTTCGAGGGCTTACCCGGGGTGCCCGGCAACGGACACTTGGGGAGGACACCGTGCGGTTTTAGTCGAGACACGACATAACCACCCCCGCTGGCCGGCGGGGGGGTATCCGAAGGGATTTCCGCACGTTAAAAAAAAAAAAAAAAAAGTTTATAAGCTTTTTTGTTTGTAACAAAAGTAGAGGGACAGCACCGATTTGAAAAAAATAGAGGTTTATGTATTTATTTCTACCTTTATATATAGTCCTAGCCAAAATATATTTTTGCCACAACCCAATAACTACCTATTGAATACAAAAAAAATAATTCAGAACAATATTCCTTTTTTCAAATACTAATTTCACCGAAGACAAAAAAAAAGCAATTTGGGAAATTCACCCAAAACTTTTAAACAGAAGACCATTCTGAAACACTTACGACCAACCATCGGAAAAATCAGCAAATAAAAAAAAAGGGATAGACAAAATGTAAGAATTCAAATAAAGAAGAAAACGTGGTGCAGCCTGGACAACGGAACCGCCATTGCATCTCTTCCATTCTCTGGGAGAGGCGTTGTTGCATCCGCTTAATGTTATACTTACTCTGTTCCCCCACGTGTATATCTGATTAGTAGACGACACTAGGGGAAACAAACGAGGTGGCTGGCGAGTTGGCCATCTCTGTATTATTACATAGTTGTGATTATGGTCTAACCCCATTTAATCTTCAGGGTTCTTTCCCTAATAAACTGAAGGTGCTGGGCTGGGTAGCTCATCACTTTATTAACGGGCCAGTGGAGGTTAGTGGAGTTTAAAAAAAATATATTCTACGACATTCTACACAGCGCTTTCAAGACTAAAAGTAAGCATAGTTTAACTAGCTTGTGTTATGTGTTCCAGAATGCGGATAAACATACTTGTATACTTTTTTTTGAAACACATACATAGTATATATAGAAACACCTAGACCAATGCAAATAGGCATATTCATGCATACAAATATTTGCACTGAGCGGGCAACGAAGCCGCGCCCCCTGTCGTAGCAGTCGAATGCACTACCGCTACGCCACAGAGGCCGTCAACGCTTCTTTAAAAAAAACCGGTAAAGTGCGAGTCGGACTCACACACTGAGGGTTCCGTATAAAACTGGACACTGATGCAGGGGCTAGTTAACAAAATGGACTGGCCACATTTGCCGATGGACTGATGGTACCAAGCTTGTCCTAGAGTGTAGATCTCGAATCAATAATTTAAAAAGTTGGGACAGGATACTCCAGCCAGATACACTGACGACCTGAAAAAAGTAGCTAGAACTATACTGGATACCCTATTGATTACCCTGAAAGTGTCTAAATATGCTGCATAAATTACCGTATCTTTTTAATGGCATTGATCATCATTGACATAGAAGCACAGAAGATACATAGAAGTTTGATTTTTTCATAGCTTCAACGGGTTGCGAACTTGTCTATTTTTGATATTAATTTCAACTTGATACCTCTACGCGTTCACTCAAAAATTACCAAAATAACGACAAAGCTTTGATTATATAAATGTCTAGATGGAGCGTCGCCCTACTACCAACAGATATAAAACAAGCCAACCGATGTAAACATGTGTGCGTGCTCCCGGTGTTTTACACGATGCATTCATTTTTCTGTGTGCGTAAATAATGATACCAGCTACTACAAAATATCCCTAAAATCGCATAGCTATAATTACATTAATAAAATGCTATTTAAATATATGTACGTATTTTTATGTCAGCCTCTGTGGCGTGATAGTATTAAACGCGACTGGTATGTAAGCGCCGCGGGTTCGATTCTCGCTCTTTGCATTGCTCTGGGTACTTTCATGCCGCAGAGAGCACGTTAAGCCGTCGTCGGTTACGGTTGCCATACTAATATTTATGGCAGTCGTTACCGAGTAGTAGGAGCCCTAAATCACAGTATTGTTTGAAATATAAAGTTTACATAAGAAGATATCATTTTTTAAAGTTTTTGTCTGTCTGTTTGTTCCGATGAATCTATGAAACGCCTAGACCGATTTTGACGGTACTTTTACTGGTAGATAGCTGTTCTGACGGTTTGTTTATGAAAATATGTATTTGAAATGTCCAGTCTTGAATTCAAATTGTACATAATATAATTTGAATTAAAAACTAACTAGACATTTAGAAGATAGTAGTAGATGTTTAGGTAACTTGTTTATATACGGGAAGTACCTATCTCCGAATTCTTATCTCCAAGCTAAGGGGCAGAAAAATAGGCTTCAAAAGACTCAATTAGAGTAACATAATAAAGAAATAAGTACCAACATTCTACGATATAATACTATTAAAGCTAATTAAGCCTTTTCATTGCCTATTTATCTCAAATTTATTTTTTAACACAGTACTTTATGGCCACTAGAGGGCACCACATTAGCTTCAATGACACCACATATAGCCTATAAACAGCGGACAATAAAGACGCTTCTAATGGTTACCTCATTTGTCCAATAACATTCTAATAAGTAGTTGAGCAGTTACGAAGGAACAGATGAACATACATTTGCTTGTCAAAATCATAACCCTCCTTTAGCTTTGCCGTAGTTAGTAAATAATGTTCTAATCTAAATCAATGAAAATTGGGAGATTGGCTCCCCCAACCGATAAACATGAATTTAAAAAAAACTGGCAACACTCACAAATATGGCGTGTGATGAATGACATTTTTTTATGATGAAAAGAAAAAATAATATAACTTGTATTTTGGTTATTTACCGATGATAGGTAATGTTATAGTAGTTTTTAGTCGTCCTTTATAATACCGACACACTTTAATAGTACAAGTCGCCATTATTTCGACAGTTTTTGTTTATTGTTTTTCGCGGGAATTACGTAGTGACACCGAGCCGACACGATGGTCACTGGACCAGCGCGTAAGTACTTAGGGGATAGATGTTAACTCTTATTTTTTGGGACGCTTGTGCGCATTTGACACTCCATCTAGACATTTATATAATCAAAGCGACAAAGCTATTAAAATACGAAAAAAATGACAACAAAAAATACAGACAATCTGTCAAAGTAAAAAATATGACATATTGACAGTCAAAGGTAAACAAAATTCCATGTTAATCGATTGCACTAAAAGTTTATAATACCGACTTCGAATTTAATCTGGTGAAAAATATTTTGCAATCCCCTTTATCATTTTAGGGGTTGAATATTAAAAAACGATGAAACATGTGTTTAATTAAATCTTTTAAAGAATCTTAATGTCAATTTAGAAGTTGATCAGGCAAAGAAAACAAGTTTTTCTATATACAAATTTCAACGCCTTTTCAGCCTCTTAGGGGTCGAATTTCCAAAAATCCTTTCTTAGTAAGTACACGCCTACATCACTTAAGGAATATTTGTCTACATTTTTTATAAATGGTTCTAGACTCAGCGGTTTCAGCTGTGCGTTGAATGATCAGTCAGTCAGTTAGTTTCTGCTTATATATATATACTATATATATATATATATATGTATGTATATATATATATATATATATATATATATATATATATATATATATATAGAATATATATAATATACATATATACATATGTTTATATACATAGTAATGATACACAACTATCTTGGAAATCGCTGTGACTATTTGGATAAACAATATTTTTTATTTAGATGATGTGAACTTAGATAAAGCAGCGATGCTTAAAGTCATCTATAAAGGTTATCACTACGGTTATGCGCCGGAGTCTGGTAAAAAATGAAATAAAATAAAATCAGTATTAAGAAGTCATTTAGTTTATTACAAATATTGAGTTACATATTGGCGTTAAAAATAGGTTAGTGCCTATACGTTAAGAATACAGTACCTATGTTACTAAAAATTACATGATAAGATTATCTTTCAAATATAAAATCTTTGAGAGCCTTTTGCGAACATGGTGGAGGACTCGATTGGATTATCTAATGTCCAAGGAGTGCGAAGACAGAGTCTACATACGATCGGCTTGCTTCGGTCTTGCTGCAGCCTTTTTTTTTAGCGTGTGGAAACCCCCTCGGGCTTCACCCCAGATATTTTTTTAGAGTAGTTTTTTTTTAGGGATTTTTTTAAACACAAACGGTTCTAACTATTACATCAAACTGCCAGTCCTATGTACGATAGAGAGACCACTCTACAAAATTGAAACAATCTTAACCGAACTCTTGTTCTTAACGATGTGTCAAATCAAAAGGAAGTACTGTACCTACTTTGTTATTATTATACTCATGGAGCAACATCACGCATCCCCCAGAGTAAGGGAGACGCGGCAATATAGCCCTGGTGAGGTGAGCAATGCACGGCCGGGTTATTAGGGAGATTGGCAGAACCGCCGCGCCGGACTATTCGGGCATTGTCGAGCAAGACCGCTCTCTGTATCGTGGCCGCCACTGACTATATACCTACTTTTATTATTTAATATTAAACACAAAGTATTAAGTACTCATTCAAATAATAAGAGTTACGCCGTTTAGCAGTTGAATTCCCTAATATGTTGTTTAGGCTGGCTGGCACTTCAGTTGCTTGTTAAACGGGTCTGGCTTACAGACTTCCCAAGGCGTGCATTTCACACTGTTACAGTAAACGCCAGATCCTTTCTGTGGTTTTCCAGCGACGAGTTGAACTGTGGAAAAAACAAGTAAACTTATAACATGTATATACTCATCATCATCAACCTATTCTAGTCCACTGCTGGACATAGGTCTCCCCTAATGAGTGCCATAGCGCCCTGTCTTCAGCTTGCCGCATTCAGCATCTGACCGCAGTATTTCGCAGATCATCATGTATATAAAATATATATATATGCAAACGGTGCAAATCTCACCATCTATTAGGCTCAAGCCCACCTCACCTGCAAGCCAGTGCACCTGCTAAACAACGGACAAGGTCCTGGCACAGGCTTTCCTCTCAGGTTGAGAGGTTAGACGGCAGTCGCTCCCAGAAAAGTAGTAATACCAAAAAAAAAAGCGGATCTCGGGCTCCGAAGATCAAACTTTGGACGCAAAGGGAAGATCTGTACTACAGACTTTCACTCTTCATCCCGACGAGGTCAAAAGTCGGGTAGGTACTGTACCTAGCTTTAATCATCGTTCGCTTATGTGTACCCGGCATTAAACAAACATTAAAAGGCTTTTTAGGGTTCCGTTGCCAAATAGCAAAAAAAGAACCCTTATAGAATCGTCATGTCTGTCTGTCTGTCAGTCCGAATGTCACAGCCACTTTTTTCCGAAACTATAAGATCTCTGCTGTTGAAACTTGGTGAGTATATGTATTTTGTGACTTTCACACCAAAATACAAAAAAAAACCAGTAAATTTTGGGGGTTCCCCATACTTAGAACTGACTCTGAAAAAAAAAATTTTAATCAAACCCAATACGTGTCTCTCCATAGGGTATCTATGCATATGTCCCCTGCCCCCTGTAACTTCTAAAAGTTTTATCAGTGTCTTAATGATAAAACTAAAAAACATATATGATGTACATTAGCATGTAAACTTCCACCGAAAATTGGTTTGAACGAGATCTAGTAAGTAGTTTTTTTTACGTCATAAATTGTAAACCGCAATTTACTTTTCATTCAATCAATTCAAATATAAAAATGAAAAAAAAAACATCATTATGTTACTTGCTGCTACGGAACCCTTCATGGGCGAGTCCGACTCGCACTTGGCCACTTCTTAATAATTGCGATTATTCATATCCGATGTTAGACTACTACATATGTCATGATATTTGAGTCGATTTGATTTTTTCGTACCATTTGCTCAAAAAAGTGACATTCTATGCCACAAAAGTGAACATAACAATAGTAATTTTTAATCTGTTAAAACCAGGGAAAGAAAATTGTACTGAATTTCATTCACCTCTAGGGGGAGAATGTGATTTAAATTTGGAATAGGTACTTACCGAAATTTATACTGAACTACATCTGTGTCCTAGACTAATATTTTTTTTGTCGGAAAAGCAAAGGCATCAAGCTCATACGGCCTCGTCGGCTTTCGTAATTTTATTTAATAATCATAACTGCATAATAAATGCGTATTCCTTTTTCAAAATAATATTTATTATCAAACTTCTCATTAACAATAAATGTACCAAACAAAAATGTAACTCTCTCTATCAGTAATTGGACCAATGTTTCGAATGTTAACTTTTACTTTTAATTGTCATTATTTTTAATAAATGCTTATCTCATATTATTATTGTGTTTTGTGAGTATTTTCCTCGGTGTTAAAGCTGTCTTAGTCTTGGGTGAACTTAAATCCCTCGCTACACTCAGGACTCGTCTTAAATCCCTCGCTTCGCTCGTGATTTAAGTTTTTAACACCCTCGCTACGCTCGGGAGTAAACCTCGAGTCCTTCGTTACGCTCGCGATTTAAATCGTCACCCGCGACAGAAGACACTGCTTTAGCCCCTTGGTTAATAATCTACCTCTATCTATTATAGTTGATATTTATTAATGACAAAAACTATACTTTTATGTAACAGGAAATTACATCTAGCAGACCCCAATATACCTTTTGTTTTTTTTTTTTCGTGCGGAACTCCCTTCGGATATCCCCCCTCCGGCCAGCGGGGGCGGTTATGTCGGGCTTGAACCGACTAAAACCGCACGCCGGCTCGGGTCTTAAAACGCCAGGGTGTAAGGTTGCCCATAGAGCATATCCCTCGCACCCCAAGATACTCATTAGTTTTTCTTGCTTATGATCCTACTAAGATTATAAATATAAAAGTTTGTGAAGATGTTTGGATATTCGTTACTCATCAGAACGGCTGAACCGATCTGGCTGAAATTTAGTACAGGGATGGATTATAGTCTCAAATAGCACTTAGGCTTTTTATCCCGGGAATAGGTTCCCATGGGTTGCGGGCTATTTATTTGGTGAAATATGTGTGATAATCACAGAAGTGACGACTTCTGCTTCGTAGCGGCAGAGAGTTTGACTGCTCGACGTAGCACTATACTTGTCTACCTACTCGAATGTGTTCGCTACACTTCTACCGTATCTATTCATGCAAGCACTTCGGAGATATATTATTACCGGCGAGTGTATAAAAATAATGATATCTGTATCACACTCACATATTTCTGCTCACTCACATATTCCGGATAGAGAGTACGTGGACTGTGGAGGTAGTGTTTCCCAACCATGTTTCACGTGGTCGGGCGTAAGCCAGGGCAGCAACCTGGGCCCGCTTCTTTTCATTATAATGATTAACGGCCTGCCGAGTGTAGTTAGCGAATCAACACCCTTGTTATTTGCTGATGATTTAAAATTGATACGAGAGATCAAACAGGATGACGATCATAATGTACTGCAGCGGGATATAAATAGGGTTGTACAATGGAGTCATGACAATAAGCTCTTTTTTAATGTGACGAAGTGCTCCATTGTCACGTTCACTCGTGCTCGTACTCCGCCTCAACACCAGTACCATGGAGGGGATCCAGTTGCAGCGCGTCACCGCAGTAAAAGGTCTGGGCGTTCAGTTTGCGGCTGATCTCAACTTCCGAGAACACGTTACCAATGTTTGTAAAAAAGCTTACCGCAACCTAGGATTTGTGTTGCGACAGGCAAATCCAGTTTACAAACGTTGGTGCATTGAAAGCTCTGTTTGAGGCTCACGTGAGGAGCCATCTGGAGGGTGACTCTGTTATCTGGTCCCCACATGAGGATAGGTATAAAGACATGCTGGAGCGTATCCAGAACAAATTTATTAGGTTCCTATACCTTTTTTTTTATTTTTTATTTTTTTTATCGTGCGGAAATCCCTTCGGATACCCCCCCGCCGGCCAGCGGGGGCGGTTATGTCGGGCTTGCACCGACTAAAACCGCACGCCGTCTCGGGTCTTCAGACGCCGGGGTGTAAGGTTACCCATAGAGCATATCCCTCGCACCCCGGCTGACCCTGGGCCATCTCACCACTAACAGCATCGCTCATCCTGTCTCCTCTGAGAGCAGAGGAGTACGGAGTGCGATGTGTTCCCGCCACGTTGGATATTGGCCGACGATCAATGCCAACCCTATGAAGGGGTGAAGGGGAAGCCATTGACCGCCGCCCAGGGTGTACCGGCCGCTCCGATTCCGTTCCTCCCGGACTGCAGCGGGATCGGAATCGGAGCGACACTCGAGGAGGTTACCCGACACACCCCAGGTTCCTATACCTAAAGATGTATGGGGTATACCCAGGATATCCGTTATTGTATCCTACTTTGTTTGTTCTGGGTATAGTGGGTTACTGTAGGCTTGAGGTGAGAAGAGAAGTGGCGTTAGCCACATATGTGGTGAAAGTCTTGAGAGGGCTAATAGATAATCAGGCAGTACTGCGGACGACCTCTCTGTGCGTCCCGGACGAGTACATAGGACGTCGGAGGCGACCGCCACTATTCTCGGTGCCGTATACCAACCTACTACAGCTAGCGCCGCTGACGCGAACGTTGCGTGTGCTCAACACGCGTACACGGTATCTCAAAGGGTAGATTTGGTTTCTTGTACGCGTAGTGAATTCACGGAGGCTATGTTTACTCAGTTAACTGTATTAAATTAGTTTAAGTTTAAGTTTTGTTGTTATTGTAAGCTATTATTTATTATTTAGTTTCCATCTGCCATTGTATTAGGTAATCCTGAATAGAATAGAATAGAATAATTTATTTGCTCATAAACATGGTAATGATGGTTGCAAGTATGAATAAATAAATAAATAAATAATATTTATTACACTCGCAAACATTGAATTAAAAACCCATTGTCAAGCTAAGTTTAGTCACAAAAAATACTAACTTTTTTCCTTAGAATACAGTTTGAGGTACGGAGCTCGATCGGTGCAGGATTTCGTATTGTATTGGTTGGGGCAGCAAATTTTGCCGTACTTCTGGCAATCGGCATCGGTGAAGCAAACTGGTTTGTTGTTGTATACTTTAAACTTCGGTGGGCACTGACCGGCATGGAATGAAGTAACTAAAACAGAAATTAATTAAATATTATAGAGACTTCGGATGTTGGGAGTTGCATTTTGTATATAGTTCAGTCGGCCAACTATGATTTTAGGGCTCAAAGCTAACCTCCCCTGCTAGCCGGTATACACCGCTCGCGCTCTGCTGATGACGGAAAAGGCTTACGCGGGCAGTCCTCTCGGTGTTAGACGGCGGTCAACAGTAAGAACGGACCCAAAAACCGACATTGGCGCTCAGATGACGGGAAGAGACGACCCCCAAGTTTTTTTTTATTTTTTTTAGTTAATTTTTATTATAATTAATTTATTATGATTATATTATTATTATTTTTTAGATTAATTACGCTTATCTACTTTAAAGAGATAATTATGGACAAAAACAACAATAGTTACCCGATGCCAAGTCCCAGGCCAATACTGTAGCGACGAAAAGCAGGAGGCTTAGGCTACCTGAAATTATTAAAAAATACATTATAATGCTCATATTTAATATACCAGCTGTCGTTCGTCCTAACTAGGTGTTCTTCGCCCCCGGGGCACCCATTTATCCCATACATTACGTATAGAAATTGGCCCGATTTGTTGACATTTATGGTTACTGCTCCGCTCTCCTGGGTAGTAGCGTGTTATATGTAAACAAAAAGAACTTTTCAATTCGAACCAGCAGTTCCTGAGCGAATTAGCCCGTTCATCCTAACAAACAAACTCTTCAGCTTTATAATATTTGTATAGATAAAGTGACACCTTTTCACATTTACCTTTAATTTTATAAGCTTAGGAACTTAGGAAGGATTTTTGGATAAGAAGGAATTTTACCTCTTAGAGGATAAAATAAGGGATAAATGGTTGTAGGTATGGAAATTCATCATTTTCAAACTAAGAAGCATTAAATTTCATATAGCTACCTGCTTCTAGTCACAAATAACGGTTAAAGGATTTTTTACGAATCCATCCCGTGTGAAGCCGGGATGAGTCTGTAATTCTATCTAATCATCATCTGTCAGCTCTTGTCCCATTTATTAGGGGTTGGCGTAACTTGTCATTCTCCTCCCTTCCTGCTATTTCCTATTTCACGTATGTCATCCTTATTTATTTATTTTTTTACTTCTGGATACCCCCTCGGGCTTCACCCCATCGGTACTGTAGTGTTCCGACCTCGTTCGAGCACTACAGTTCGTTGACCTGGCCATCATGTGTCAGAGTTTAAAAATAAATTCTTTTTGATTCGAATTTAGCTTAGGGAAGAAAAACAATCGCTTGGCGGACAAGCGGCTGACAGCGGGCGACCTGGGGATCCGGCCTCGCCCGCCGTCCGAAGAGAAGTTACAGGTATACTGATTGTAGGCTCAATCCTTGAGCAGAATCCGCGAATCCCTACAGTTCGTTTTAAACATAAATATATTCGTGTAAAACCTCCCTAAACTCGATATAGGAAGCTTTATTTGTGCAAATAAATGCCCATAGAAAAATTAATCCTTGTGTTTTATCTGTTCGTCAACACGAGGTATTATGCCGTCAGCCCCGACGCTACAGTACCAACGATGGGGTGGGCGTGTCGGAATCGGACCGACTAAAACCGACCCAAGTGTCCATTGCCGGGCACCCCGAGTAAGCCCTCGAAAGGATAACCCCAGGCTTAACGGCGGACTTTGGCCGCCACCATGCCTCGCCTGGTAGGGTCGGGTTTTATCCCGCGTCGGTGAGTTGGCAGGCGTGTGTAGGACACACACGACACGCCTCCGCCACGGCCTGCTTTTGTAAGGACGGCGAGTCGGCCAACTGCCGTCCTCAGGCCCCGATCATCCTCGCCGCAGGCTGCGGAACTCGGGGGACAGGGTCCTCTCCCGCTCCCTCTCCGCCGCCGTCTCTTTCGCGCACATGATCTGCTCGCAGAAAGAGGCGGCGGCGTGCCACTTGCTCCCGTCGGAGACCACGGCCCTCACTATGGTCTCCAACGAGAGAACGTCCACGCCCAGGACCGCAACGAGATCCCGGCGTTGACTCGCCCACGCAGGGCACTCCACCAACGTGTGGAGTGCCGTGTCTTCGCCAGGATCCTCGCAGTGCTGGCATTGCTGCGTTGTCTCCCGGTGGATGCGCCATAGATACTTACCGAATCACCCGTGTCCGGTAAATATCTGGCGATATATACCTGGATAAATTTAAATCTAAATCTCGCACCTTCCATGTCTCCATGAGTTCCCGGCAGAGCTGGGACCACTGGGCCCTGATTTTTTGGGGCTCCGGCCTATGGCTTCGCTCCAGCGCCTCCTTGCGCCATTGGTACAATGACGCAAGGGCTCTCGCTTTCAGATCCCATGGAGGGGTCCCGGGTAGGAGACATGCCACCTCGACGGAGATCGTGCGATACGCCCTGATGACTCTGACGGCTATCGCTTTGAATGGGCTGTTGGCAGCCACGTTGCGGGCCGCTAGAATCTCCGCCCATACGGGAGCCACGTACAGGGTCATGCTTCGCACGATCCCCAGGAACAGTCTCCTAGTGGGGGCGTTTGGTCCCTTAACGTTGGGCATCAGCCGCGATAGCGTTGGGCATCAGCCGCGATATAAGAAAGTTTCTCGATCTCTGCTGTTAAAGCCCGCTCATACTTTGAAAGTTTAAAATAACATTACTTTCATCAATTCTCATAATATGACTAAGTGGGTCAGTCGGGGTGCGAGGTAAATGCCTTTAGGCCACCTTACACCCCGGCGACTGAAGACCTGAGACGACGGACGGTTTTAGTCGGTTCAAACCCAACATAAGCCCCCCCCCCCTCCCCGCTGGCCGGCGCGGGGGTATCCGGGGGGATTTATGCACGAAAAAAAAGGTACACTATGACTTATTATTACAGGAAGAAAAGAACCAAACACATGGTGTCTAAGTCAATACTATTTCATAATGCAAATAACAGTTACCTACCTATTAATTACTCATGGTAAGTTTTAAACATAGCATATCTTCCGAAGGAAAATTCTACAGAAAACCAATGTAAACAATATAACAATGATGACAATAATAAAATAAATGACCTTTCCGCGTCGGTGTACATTTTGAAGACGATGCGAAATTAAAAGACTTTTTAGCGTAATAGGAAGGAGGAGCTCGTGACTATGAGGTAACCGGGTAGGTTAGCATATACTGCCCAGCCAGGTCAGTCTGTGACCATTCTTAGCACATTGTGACTCGGAGAGCACGTTAAGCCGTCGCCGTCGGTCGTGGTTGCCATAGGAACAATTGTGGCATTCATTGCGTGGAGTATTCATTAAGTGGAGCTCTAAAAAGTCCGACTACCTGGACTAGCTACAGAATTTCCGTATCGCCAGTGGGTTGTGGAGGTTTCGTAGTTAGACTGAAAGTCGATCCCAACTGAGTTGGGCAAAAGCTCTGATGATCTCTGCTGATTTATCGTAATTTTAGTAACAGTAGTGCGGGAAGCCTCTCGCTTAGAACCATGGTTTTGTGCATGGTCAAGAGCGTGAATATTTTTAGGCCTAAATATTAACATTATTTAACCGGCTTTAAAATAAAATTTCAAACACTCACCCATGATTATAAGATTCATAAGATTCAAAGTTTTCAATTCGTCTGCTTCCTACAAAATCCGAATTAATAATGATCTCAACTCAATAAACTCTCATGCTCCCTTTATGAAGGTGCTGAATCACTGACTGATTATACCTACAATAAATAATACACAGATTTTCCTCAAACTACATAACGGGTTAATTAATAGGTATGTACCTTGTCATTACAGAATACCACACGCGAAAAAACTGACGTTACAAAAACCTAATAAAGTGTCTTTATACCTACCAGTGTCAGATAGTTTTAATCATATAAATGATAAGGGTTTTTTAATAATCGGAAAATACATCGATTTGAAAGGCCCCCCGCCTTTCAAATCGATGTATTTTCCTCCATCCACTTTAAATTTGATGGCGGCTGTACACATTCGTCGAAACACCCCGAGACAAGCCGAGAGCGAGTATGTACACGGTGCTCTCATCTTGTCTCGATTACTTGTCGGTTTTTGCGCCCGAGTCAAAGGATCTCATTCATCCATTACGGCGGGAATCTTCAGTACATCTGACAAAACGAGTGTGTACATTTCTGCTCTTGTGGAGGGCCTCATCGGGCGAAACTGTCGTCGAGAGCCTCTCGATGAGTGTCTACAGCCGCCATTATGTTTAAATTATTTAAGCTTTGACAGGAGCGAGTGCCGTCTGACTTTCCATTCCCAAGAGGAAAATCTGCGCCAGAGCATCATTCGTTGATCGTCAGGTGTACTAGCAGTTGGCTTGTGCCCACAACATGCTTGATGCTACCCGAAGTAATAAAAAAGCTTTTATATTAGTATACAGGTATCAAGCGGTACACACACAAATGCTTTGTAGAGTTAGTAGTCGCTTGACGATTGAACGATCTACCACTGATGCAGCAGACGCTAAAACAACTAGTCGATACAGTCGCTAAAGTTTCATTGTTGTTTGATGTAATTTTTTAATTGAAATTATTGCTCAATAGATGAGAATTACCAATTTACACCACAGTTTCACATGTAGGATAAATTTTTGCACAATATTTTGTTCATGGTCAAAAAAGCTCTGTTCGTACCTTCAAGTTATGCTATGTAGGTAAGTACCTAACTACTGGTACTGTTAGTTTAATGCCTTTGTACTTCACGTAAATAACGCAGTAAGCGAGACGTTGAACCTGCAATCAAGCAGTTGTTTGTGGGTTCGATGTACTCCAGAGTACGAATACCTACATAGTCTAGTTTTTGCCTGATGTAAGACGAGCGTGGTGGCACGATCGCTAAAGGACTCGTCATTTAGGATTGGTGGTGAGGCAAAATTATGCCCTTTTTTACCGGCTGACGCAGTGTCTCATTTGACATGGCCGCTACGGGGAGTACCTCTGTCGCATCAGCCAGTAGCCAGTTTGCCTTAAGCACTACAGTCTATCATCTTCTCCACCATTGTGTTCATATATCTTTGACATTAAAAAGCGAAAGTTGGTATGAATGGATGGATGTTTGTTACTCAATCATACCAAAACACCTGAGCAGATCTGGATTAAATTGGCACAGGTATATATTCATTTACGGACTGAATTTAGACAGTACAATACTTCGACATGTAACGAACTTCGAAAACACATAGATTGACAAGTCATTACTTCGACAGACAATTATTAGACAAAACACACCTTCGAATTACCACTACTTCGATAGACGATTATTCAACAGACAATACTTAGACAAGATACATCTTCGAATGACCACTACTTCGCAAGATTTTTTAAATTATATTCCAAAAATAAGTAAAGTGGGTTAGGTTAGGTTAGAACTGTGACCCCAACAGAGCGCGAGCCGAGCGAGCGGAGCGAGCGTGCCGCGGCAGCAGCCGGCGAAGCGACGGAATTGATGTTTCAATTGATTGGGTACATATTTAATTAGGTAGGGCACATTTTTTAATAGATTTCAGAGCATTATTATTTTGGAAGAATGTTAAAAAAATCTGTCAAACTAGTGTTCATTCGAAGATGTGTCTTGTCTAAGTATTGTCTGTCGAATAATCGTCTATCCAAGTAGTGGTAATTCGAAGGTGTGTTTTGTCTAATAATTGTCTGTCGAAGCAATGACTTGTCAATCTATGTGTTTTCGAAGTTCGTTACATGCCGCGGCAGCGGCCGGCGAAGCGACGGAATTGATGTTTCAATTGATTGGGTACATATTTAATTAGGTAGGGCACATTTTTTAATAGATTTCAGAGCATTATTATTTTGGGAGAATGTTAAAAAAATCTGTCAAACTAGTGGTTATTCGAAGATGTGTCTTGTCTAAGTATTGTCTGTCGAATAATCGTCTGTCGAAGTAGTGGTAATTCGAAGGTGTGTATTGTCTAATAGTTGTCTGTCGAAGCAATGACTTGTCGATATATATTATGTGTTTTCGAAGTTCGCTACATATCGAAATATTGTACTGTCTAAATTCAGTCCGTAACTCGTATATATATTATAGTCTGGAATAAAAAAGCCCATAGGCTACATTTTATCCCGGGAATAACTAATGTAGGTCGCGGGCTCAGGATTAATATTTCACACGTGGGTAGAGCCGCTGCAACAGCTAATAAATTCATACATTTAATTACAAATTCCCCTTTCATTCTACAGTAGCATAAATACCATGCACGTAATAACTCACGTAGGAGCTTATCAAAGTGATTTGTAATTCTGACATATATTATTCTCGTCTTTGGGGTATACCATGAACAGGGAATAGTATTTTCTGCTAAGTTTGTTTTAATTATATTATTTGTTAACAGAGGCATGTAGATACCACTGCTTAGGTACGTCATAGTGTTAACTGCTTAATGATGGGATAAAGTAAACTAGAGAACTGAGCTAGACGTGCGAAATAATGTCACTTAAATACGTCAGTCTGTTTCTCCGCTCACCTCCAAACTATAACGGAGTTTGAAACAGTTTTCACTATCATTTAGATATTTTTATAGGCAGGGTCGCTAGTATAGAAAAAAAGCGGCCAAGTGCGAGTCGGACTCGCCCATGAAGGGTTCCGTAGCAGCAAGTACATTTTTTATATTTGAGTTGATTGAATGAAAGGTAAATTGCAGTTTACGATTTATGACGTAAAAAAAGAAGTACCTACTAGATCTCGTTCACACCAATTTTCGGTGGAAGTTTACATGGTAATGTAGATCATATTTTTTTTAGTATTATCATTCTCTTATTTTAGAAGTTACAGGGGGACACACATTTTACCACTTTGGAAGTGTCTCTCGCGCAAACTATTCAGTTTAGAAAAAAATGATATTAGAAACCTCAATATCATTTTTGAAGACCTATCTATAGGTACAGAACACGTATGGGTTCGATGAAAAATAAAATTTTGAGTTTCAGTTTTAAGTAAGTATGGGGAACCGCAATTTTTTTTTTCTTCTATTTTTGTCTGAAAATCTCAATGCGGGTCACAGAATACATCTATTCACCAAGTTTCAACAGCATAGCACTTATAGTTTCGGAAAAAAGTGGCTGTGACATACGGACGGACAGACAGACAGACATGACGAATCTATAAGGGTTCCGTTTTTTGCCATTTGGCAACGGAACCCTAAAAATGGGGTAAGAATGAAGAGAATGTATAATAAGGACAGGAAAAGTTTAACGCTTACCACATCAGAGGTGATATGCGCGATGCTACCTGCAGACGGGAAACCAGGAAAGGGGAGGGGAACAGGTATAAGAATGAGAAAAGAAACGGAGGGGAGAAATATTTTGTTGTAGAAGACTGGTCGATAACTTTCATTACCTGGCTCTTTTATCATCAAAGAATCTACTTATGCAAGGTATTAAATGTTAATGTAAATTCTGACTATCATAAACTTAAGTTAAATGACACATTGTTAAATAAAGGGTGTACGCGTAAAAATATTCATTGTGGACTTTTTTGATTCAATTCATAAATGTAAATCAAGAAAAGTGTGTGTGTACTTATGTAGGCACGTAACAAGTTATACTTCTTTGGCGTAACAAGATAAAAAAAATAATTAAAAATTTAAACCTTCCGTTATCCTACGTTTGCAGAAATAATAATGTAAAAACTTACGTTAGTATATTATGATATAAATAAATAATACACACCGTTAGTGCCTCAAATTCTGCAAACATACTCAAAATAAAATATTGACTAGCTAACTTGAGGGCGTCGGTTTTCTAGCTAACTTCATGTCACGAAAATGTTCACGAAAGACCGCGCATCATTAAAATTTACTCTCATAATTTTTCCCTAACGCGCCAAAAGAAAAGAAACTTCAAAAAGTCCAACATCTACGGCAGACGGGTCTTGAATCTGCAACAGTCTCTTACTTTACAAGAGAATTACTGCTCACAGAACCTTGACCTGTTCTGGATAGCTGAAATTCTCATATCTATACCTACACTTACCTACAGAATTATGTTCTTATGAAAACGTTTTCTGCGTGAAATTCGTGCGACCTGAAGAAAATTCAAGCAAAAAAGAAAATGGTAGACCCCCGTCTCCTAGATCGCGTAGTCCGTATAGTCGATACGTCTTGGCTTTGGCTCAGCTAGTAATTCCTTTGCCTTCCTCCGGGCACCACGCGCGAAGTTACCGCCATAGCGCGGACACGCGATTGTACAATTTCCAAGAAAAACTATTTTCATTATCGAAGTTTTGTATAACGAGTTTATGTTTTTAAAGTGCACATGCAAATGATGATTTGAAGTCTTTAATATCATTTTGATAAACGCTGAATAGGTACATAATAATATTATATCATTGTCTTGTATTGTGATAAATTTGTTTAGATTAGGCGTTGAGACTTTAGTAATATAGACATCAATGAGATAATTTAGGGGGGGGGGTGGCAGGCGCCCTCGCCTGCCACCCCCCCCCCTAAATCCCCAGCAGAAGCAGGCCGTGACGATGGGGCGTATGCCGAAACTATAAGAACTATGCTGTTGAAACTTCGCAAGTAGATGTATTCTGTGATTCGCATTACGATTTTCACACAAAGATTGAAAAAAAAAAACAATAAATTTTGGGGGTTCCCCATACTTAGAACTGAAACTCAATTTTTTTTTTCATCAAACCCATACGTGTTTGGTATCTATGGATAGGTCTTCAAAAATGATATAGAGTGAATGAATTATCGTGGTGATATAAGTGGCAAAATGTCCCCCCCCCCCCCCTGTAACTTCTAAAATAAAGGAATGAAAAAACCAAAAACAATATATGACGGACATTACCATGTAAACATAACAACATAACATAACAAATTGGTTTGAACGAGATCTAGTAAGTAGTTTTTTTTTAATACGTCATAAATCGTAAACCGCAATTTACCTTTCATTCAATCAATTCAAATATAAAAATTTAAAAAAATAACATTATTATGTTACTTGCTACTATGGAACCCTTAATGGGCGAGTCCGACTCGCACTTGGCCGCTTTTTTAAATATTCAAGTCTTTCTTTTATTATATCTATATATCTTTATTATATAGACCTTTTTTATCAGTCTGTCAATTGAGTGCACCCCGCTGGATGGGGGTGAAGTCCAGAAGATACGGGCCACCATGTTAAATAATTAATAAAAAGGAAAAAAAAAGTGTAAAAAAGAAGTTGGCACAGTATAGCCGTCACCGGCCTGTACCTGTACTGGTGATGTTTGTTGGATAATTACATAATAATTAAGGAAAAAAAATTGTGAACAAAAAATTTGCACGGTATAAGATCATGAGAGCAAATGACATTGTGTTATTTTCTGAAATTATTTATTTTATTAAAATAACACTTAGCAATGTGCCTGGTAGATGGCAATAGGCTCGCCCCCTATTACATTGGGACCTAAACATAACTGGCGAATCGTGGGTGTGTAATACACCTCTGCCTACCCCTTCGGGGATACAGGCGTGAAGTTATGTTTATGTATGTTTATGTTTTATGAATTACTTTAAAAAAAAAACACCACAAACCCACCAAGTTCTGTGGGGCCCAAGCCAACCTCACCAGCTAGCCGCTGTACCTTTTTTTTTTTTCGTGCGGAAATCCCTTCGCATACCCCCCGCCGGCCAGCGGGGGCGGTTATGTCGGGCTTGAACCGACTAAAACCGCACGCCGTCTCGGGTCTTAAGACGCCGGGGTGTAAGGTTGCCCATAGAGCATATCCCTCGCACGCCCCGACTGACCCTGGGCCATCTCCGGTTTCGAGATGGCCCCCTCGGGTTCGGGAACCACGGTGTCCCCGTCTTGCCCCGGTTTAGGGGAGGGGCGCTAGTCCCCCCACCGTCCCGACCTGCTTCTGATGGGGTGACAGGTGGCCTCACCTGCCACCCCCAGGCCTGCGCTCATGGAGGACGGAGGTCGTTAAGCGACCTCCGGCGCCTGAGTCGCCTGCGACGCGCGGCGAGCATGTTGCGGGCTCGGCGGGCCGGGAGAGTTCTAAATCGCGCTCCGCCATCTCCTTCGCGAGCATTACATGCTCGCAGAAGGAGGTGGCGGCGAACTAGCCGCTGTACCTACTGATTAACGGACTTGGCTCATGTACACGTTTTTCCTCCCGCGGTAGGGTCAGACAGCAGTCAGCAAGACGCTGTGATGATGATGATGATTCAAACATATCAATGGATGGAACTCGAACCCGAGACATCGTCACGCCCGGATATGAACTAGGTGGAATCCTGCCGTTTGACAAAATACGTTTCGTCAAATTTCACTTCCCAAAAAACTTATCGCATAGTTTCATTTCCCAAAAGAATCTTTAGCGTATTTCACATTTTAATCACTTCGTCAAATATTCATATGGCAACTTTTTACTTGCTCAATTCTTATTAAGTCAAATATACATTAAGCAAATGCTTTATTTTGTAAAAAATTAAATTCCAAAAGTAAGTTCGTTCAAATTTTTTCATATAAGTTACGTATAGGCTAGATCAGAACTGCCAGAAAAGTGGGTTAGGTTAGGTTAGAACTGTGGCCCAAATAGAGCGCGAGCCGAGCGAGCGTAGCGAGCGGGCCGCGGCAGCGTCCGACGAAGCGCAGGAATTTATTTGTATAATAGCAATATAATTATTATAGAAGTTCTTACCTTTTTTTTTTTTTTTCGTGCGGAAATCCCTTCGTATACCCCCCCGGCGGCTAGCGGGGGCGGTTATGTCGGGCTTGAACCGACTAAAACCGCACGCCGTCTCGGGTCTACAGACGCCGGGGTGTAAGGTTGCCTATAGAGCATATCCCTCGCACCCCGACTGACCCTGGGCCATCTCCGGTTTCGAGATGGCCCCCTCGGGTTTGGGAACCACGGTGTCCCCGTCTTGCCCCGGTTTGGGGGAGGGACGCTAGTCACCCCACCAATGTAATAGGTGGCGAGCCTATTGCCATTAACCGGGCACTTATAAACCTGCGATAAATACACACATAACTTCGAAAAGCATCGAAAAGTCATTGGTGTGTGCCATGGTAAAACCTGGGATCGAACCCGAGACCTCGTCTCAGCAGTCCATTACCCATTACCACTAGGCTACCGCGGTTTTTCATTGTCCTATACATCAATGCTTAAATAGTGAAGGTGGTAAAAGTCGAAACCTTGATCGTCAATTTACTTTTCACCGGCTTCCCCTCTGAAATGTTCACCCTTCGCCACTGCTATGTATTGTATACTATAAGACAAGCTGTTCAGAGCGCAAATCCCCAATGGTTACCCCCCCCCCCCCCATTCATGAGACTTTACCTTTAGCTTACCATCAGGCGAGGTTAAGTCATATTGACGTGACCAATATAAACAATATAATTGAGCCGCGGTTCCGGAGTGGGGGGGGGGGGAATGGGGAGAGGTACGGGCCGTAGTGATACGTAGATATCAAAATTCATTATCTCATTTATTGCAATGAATTTTGACACCTGTCTGTATAAGAACCAATAAGAAGCACCTTCTTGTAGTTTCATCTGTATGACAGCTACAAAAGGTTGTGCGGAGTTGATGGTTGGTTGATGGCTATTACGATATCAATTTTGTGCGCGCCTGTCTAGGACTAGGTCACAGATTACTAAATAGTTACTACGTAACAGATACTTTACTCAGTAGAAAAATTCCAAAACCTACTGCTATAATAGACTACTCCGTCGCGTCAGCAACCATTGCATGCTAAAATGTGCCTAAATGCTTAAGCGTACAGTTGAGATTGCTTCGAACTGCGCGATCCCACAGCAATCGCAGGGCTGCCTCTTTGATAAAATTAAATTAACATAACTTTTAGTGTAATGTTATTGAATATATTCTGACTACTTCTGACTAGGTCGCACCTAGTTTAAAATTGTATCGTTTATAAAATATTTTTTATAAATTGGTGCTGACTGTGCAATACATCTAGATAAAACATAATTATAGAGATCAGTGTGTAGGTAAAATAAATAAAAAATCTTTAAAAGTTTCATGTGTTTTATTTTATATATTTTTTTATAAATTTCTTACCCTTTCTAAATTCTCGGTTATGAAATTTTAATGTAGAAAAGATCCTGAATCTAATAAATTTTGTATCTGCGCCTTTGATGGTAATGGCTGATAGTATATTAATATTCGAATATTTGGTTTGTGTCGATATTTCCTTAGATTCTGTTTCAGTACTGGCACTTGAAGTAGTTGGTAGAGATGGCAGCAGTTTTGTAGTCAAAGCGTCAAATCGTAATTGTGGTTTATGAATAATCACCGACTTTTCAAAATGAAGACAACACACATAATGACTTCTTGGCTTGGTGTCTGGCCTTGCTAAATCGGGCCTGCCAATCAATTCAGCCCATGTTTCACGCCTAAAAAAATAAAAAAAAACAGGACAGGTCTAAGGAAGGAGATGGGTACCTAGATAAGACAGACGGACAGAATGACACAGACATGACGAATTTATAATAGATCCCAAACTAGGCAATCCTAATATTTTATATTATGAATAAAATAATACTAATAAATACATTGAATGATTATTAACATTTATCAATTTATTAATAATTTTAAACGTTGTTAAAATAGTGTTTAAGGTAAGCATGACGTGTCTATGTAACAAAAATATGTAAATCTGAGTCTGAAAGGCAAGCTAATCATGTATCATCTACTAGACCTATTAAAAATAATTTTGAAACGACAAAAAACAGTAATAATTTATCACTTACCTTTCTTCATTGACAGGTAAATGGAAAAATGTTAGGTGTTTATCCCTTCTTTTACTTGATTTGCACCCATCTACAGCACATAAGGCACCAGACGGCATCGTAGGTACGCGTATGAACGGAGCGATTAAAATTAAACAGCGTGCGTGCGCTTCGCTAGCGAAAACCGCAGTGAAATTTGGTCCGCAAACGGCCCGAGGCCGCTCGGCCGGGCGGTAGGTAATTATAGCGCGCAAGTATATGGAGTGAAGGAGGCCTGACTAGGTATATATAGAAGGTATTGCCTACTACAAACACTCTTAGGGTGAGCGCAGATTAGAAACAAAACAGTCTTTCTTTAAACAGACTTGTCGCGTTGCAGATTTTGTAGGTATTTGACGGCTTTGTTTATTAAACAGTTTTGCAAGCAAGTCTGTCTTAAGACTGTCTTGTCTCTAATGAGCGGTCAGCCTTACACTGTACAATGCACTCATCTTACTCACCTGTTTATGCGCTAATGTATGGAGGAGAATAACACGTTGTATTGGCCCCAAATAATTGGGACAAGGGCTGAGAGATAATGATCCGTCCTGTTTATGGATGTTAGAGCCATTTACTACTTTTAGTTTTTGAAGTAAAAACTTCTTTAGGCGCGTTGTTGAGTGAAAACATCTTTAGGCGCGTTGGGCATTTTTGAGATTGAATTTAGAAAAAAATAATTCGTGACACTGTCACCGTTACCGTTTTATATCTTTTTTATCTTTTTAAAGGATTTCTTGAGTTTATCGTGGGGTTCTTGAGGGTTATTGAGTTTCTCGTGGCATTCTTGAGGGTTGTTGAGTTTTTCGTCTGTAAATACTTTCTGACGATAAAAAATATACACATGTTCTAGTTTTCACATCTGTCGGCACGCCTGGAGCGCCACTGTTTTTTTTAAATCAGGTAATAAACAACTACTTATAAGGGTGGTGGTTACTTAAGGGTGTAGTGGGGGCCCTACCAACATCCTTGATGCCCAAGCCAACTTCACCTGCAAGTCGGTGCACCTGCTAAACAATGGACGAGGCTCTGTGGCAGGCTTTCCACTCAATGTTGGGAGGACAAATGGCAGTCGTTCTCGGAAAAGCCAACATATCAATAAAAAACCTCACCTACGAACTGTGACACATTTTTTGTTTTAAACAGCTTGTCAGTAGTTCACATAGAAGTGCTGCCGTAAAGTATAATCTGTGGTCTGTATTAATATTATAAAACAGAGGCTAAATTTTGTGAGTTTAAATAAATAAATATTTTAGGACATATTACACAACGCCATTTAGACCCAAACTAAGCAAAGCTTGTCATTTGGGTTCTAGAGAATGCGGATAATCATACTTAAATCCTTTTTTTTTGTAAATAAATACAAAATTTATATTATAATTTGTAAATAATACATATAACAGTTTGTTTATCTATTGGGGGTAATCTTCGGAAGCACTGCACTAATTGGAAAAATGATTTCACCAATGGAAAGGTATATTATCCCCGATGGACATAGGCTATATATTATGTGGCTTGAGTTCAAAAAATCATATAAACCGAGCTCAAGTTGCTAATATCTATATAAAACCCGTTCCCGCAAGGGAAACGCACAGGTAGATTTCGTGGAGCAATTAATATTATTTTTTAACATGTTTAATTTTTTTTTCTCGGAAACGGTAACTTTTAGCGATAAACTTTTCTGACATTTATTTTAGACTTAAAAATGGCCTATCGATTAAAAATATTTCCGACGGCAAGAATGTTCACCGGTTAGAAGTAATGATTTTTTTCCCGAAAAATTTTGGTTTTTCCCCCCTCCACTTTTAGTTAAAGTTTTAATCTTATAGGTTTATATTAAAAGTTGTTGGTATTCATGTATACTATGGGATAAAATTAGAACGGTTCGAATATCTTTCATGGAACGTGAAATTTTGAGGAAAAACTGATTTCACAAAAAGTGAGGCACTACCCCTTAGGCCCCTTAGGCCGGATTCCACCCGTTCACGAACTTAAACTAAGTTTACACCCAAGCAATTTTTGACCGCAGTTTGAAAGCGATCGGGGCAAAAATGCGACCGTGAGAGTGCTGCAAATTTTGGGAAGTGGAACCATACATACATATATTATATATATATAAACTTTTTGACCAGTGGTCATTTCGGACTCAGGGGGTCATAACTAGACCTCCTATGAAGATTTTTTTTTTAAATTCGACAGTAGTCAAGAAACCAATAGGTAGATCGATTTCATCGAAATCTACCTAAAATAGAAGCGGTATCTCTCAAAAAGCATTTAATTTTATCTTATGTGGAGAGTATCTCTGAACTAAATAAGAGATCAATATTACTAATTAATTCATTATGACTATGATAAATTACCGTTCACACTACGAGTATATACTCGTAATTAGGTCGGTGCGCTGAAAATATGTTACTAATAGCAATGTGACTCAAATACACAAATCCATCAGAAAACATATAGTCCATTTAAAAGTTACATTTGGGATTGCAGAAGTCAGAGATCGTAATTTCATTTATGGATGTCTAGACGAGGTCAGTGTAAAGTTAAATCCAAGTTTGTGGGGTCACAACCCTTGTCCAGTGGGGCTGCGCAAATATTGGGCAAACTATGTGTCGCATGGAAAATTTGTAAAAGCAGTTTCCTTGCAAATTCAATTCTCTACAACTTTCGTGATTTTAGTCGTAAAACCAAAGGTAACCAAGTCTTAACGAAAATAGATAAAAAATTAGGAACAAATTTTCTTTTATCCAAATATTTTTCAAATTTGATTTCTTTTTTAAGGGTTTTCTAAGGTGTATTAGGCTCCATTGAAATAATAGGAGCCCAAGCTACACTTGCAGGTAGGTACCAATGCCGAGAGGATTACCTGCGCCAGAGCCTTGTTCGTCAATCAGAATGTACATACCAGCTTGGAGAAACATCACCTGCAAATTATTTCGACAGCCTATAAAACCCTAGGAAATTATTAAAATTTGAAAAAAGTTGATTTGTTTAGAGGAAAATTTATTAGTTCTGTAACTATTTTCGTTGATAACTAGGTTACCATAGGTTCTACGACTAAAAGCACCAGAATCTAATTTGTAGAAAATGTAATTTGCAACAAAACTGTTAAAGATAGCGTAAAATCCATCCGCACCCCTTTTTCAAGATGGCGCCCGTCGGACAAGGGTTCCAAGGGGTGTAACCCCATAAACTTGGAATTAACTTTACACTAACCCCCATCTAGACATCCAAAAACTATAATTACTCTGTCCTTTGCACGCAAAGCCTTAAAAATTTAACATTTCAATGGATGGAATATTTGTACTTATTTATTCATCGATTTAGAGCCGGCGCTAACCGATGGCACTGCACGTCAAAATGTTTTAAGTGACGAATAGAAATAGACCTAACCGCATGACAATAAAATTCAAATTTCACAATCATACCGCAGTGTTATCTTTGTGCCTATGGTTGCTATCATTGACATTTCAGTTTTATTTTAATGCAGTTAAAGTCTATTTCGTTTTGTCACTTAAAATACTTTTACCATGCCGTCAGTACTCGCTCTTATGGTTATTTTAGTTGACCGCACCACTCACCAGGACATTCACCCTTATATTTTTTATGTAGTATGCACGCAGTCTGGGTTTGAAAGGAACGTCCCTTTACCAACTACCTATTACTCTGCCTATCACCCTAGTCCCTACCATTTGCCATACTTTTCCAAAGCGGTTACAGTAGCTTTTTCAGTGTATAATTTATTAAAATTAGGATAACGTAATGGAATTGGTAAAATAATGAGGGTAATACATTTTTAATAACAAAAACGCATTCTATTATTTTACGTTTTATTGAGCTGAGTGAGACGAAGTCGAGCGAAAGCTCCTCATACCAGACTTCAGGATTTTCTTTGTCACAGGTCTCCTCCTAAACTACTAATCCAATCAGAACCAAATTTGGCATGATTAAAGAGGTCAATCAGAGGAAGGTGTATGGATATATTTTGAAAAAATTAATGCTACCACAGAGGAATGATCACCGTTAAAAATTCCAGATGGAATTACATAATAACCGCTCGAGACACTGTGACCAAACTTTACACGCTCAGAAAGCATGTCCAGAGTTGTGACTTTCAAAAAGAATTTTCAAAATCGGATTTGCCACGGAGGAATGATCACTGTTCAAAATTTTCAAAATCTAATTCACGATGTCTCACTCAGCTCAACATTGCAAGCAGCGATTCGCTTTGCAGACCTAGTTATCTATGGTAGATTGAAGCCGCGTAGCAACGTAACACAGCGGACAATGGCATTTCATTGTTTCATTTAAGTATTTACATTGTCCACATCGATATGATTGACTAAATTCAACAATGAAGGTGTTTTTAAGCTTGCACTTTTGAGCCCGGGGTGCACTCGTCTACTCCTTTCCAGAATATGGTTTATACTGACCCCAACGTAAAAGAATAATCAAAGTTATATTTACCTACACAAATATACATTACAAAAATCAGTCAAGTCCAAATCGGACTTAGTCGGAAAAAGTTAACGGTACTTTTGTAAAACTGAAGTTAGCATGGCAGCTAAGCTTCGGAACCAGTTGTGAAAGCGGATTGTATGTTTATTATTCGCAAATAGTTGCGATAGTAGTCAAATAGTAAAATCGTTTATTGTTGTGTGACAGTTACTGTACGCCAAAGTTAATTAGATTACCTACCTGGCTTTTAATTTAGCACGTCGCCGTCGCGTCGTCGGAACGAAGACTCAGGGTGAGATCTATAGACCATACTTTGGCTTTGCTCAAGCTTAGCTAAGGTAAATCTTAGCTGCATATCCTTTATTTTGAAATTTATTGACAATACATGTAAGATTCTGCTAAGCATGTGCTAAGACTTGCAACGTGAAAATACAAACTTGGATTCCTTTTCATACATTATCGTCTTGATACTTCTTTAAATTAAACTAGAAGTAGATGTTAAAACTTATTTATACAAATGGACGAATTCATGTGACAAAGTGAGAAAACAATTTTTTTTAATAATATATTTAGTCCGTCAAATTGACTGCACCCCGCCTGATGGTAAGCTGGGGTGAAGTCCAAAATGTAGTGGCCACCATTCCAGAGATTGTCCCAAGAATGGTGGCCCCTACCTAGACGGCCTCAACAGATGTTTTTTCACGCCCCGCTTAAAGAGTCCAGGATTGTAGGTAGAAGGGAACACGTGTGTGTGAGTAAAGCGTTCCAGTGCTTTATGGTCCGACAAAAAAAGGAGTCACCCAATAAATTAGCAAGGTCATTTTATAAGTTACATAATAAAAACTGATCTCAAAACGTCGATAGATAATTATTGATGGTTTTGAATTGTTGTAAATGTTAATAAACATTCTATCTGATGTTTCTATTTGATGTTTTATTCAGTTTTGTATGGCGAAAATAATAAAGTCATCATATTTGTTCAGATTTCTATAGGCTACCTTAAATGTAAAATAAATCTATTACATAACACCGTGTTCCCTAATACTCAAAATTTAAGAAGTCGTTTAAGGTTAGACAAGACGGGGACACCGTGGTTCCCAAACCCGAGGGGGCCATCTCGAAACCGGAGATGGCCCAGGGTCAGTCGGGGTGCGAGGGGTATGCTCTATGGGCAACCTTACACCCCGGCCTGTTAAGACCCGAGACGGCGTGCGGTTTTAGTTGATTCAAGCCCGACATAACCGCCCCGCTGGCCGGCGGGGGGGTATCCGAAGGTATTTACGCACGAAAAAAAGGTATAAGTATACAGATTTTGTTATACTTATAGTATAACAAAATCTGTATACTTATACCTTTAAAAAGGGAAAAAAGGTATAAGTATACAGATTTTGTTATACTTATAGTATAACAAAATCTGTATACTAATACCTTTTTTTCACCTTTAAAGTTATAAATCAACCGCCAAATCAAGACAAGACTCACTCTACAGCCTACAAATTAGAATAAGGAAAATGTTTACCGCGTTATTAAAGAACTTCAAAGTAAAAACATAGAAAATTAAAAACATAGAAAAGTGAAAACATAGACAATGAATGGTGATAGAACAGATAACACAGACAGTAGTGACAATGCGCGATGTCCGTTGTGGGAGCGGCTCGGATGTGCGCGCGGCGTCTGCGCGCGATTGTGTCGTCGGCGCAGGCGCGTGGCACCAGAACACGCGCCTAATGGAAAATCATGTAGCAGGTCAGTACTTATTCTTTTAGTATCATGTTCTTGATAAGCTAATTGAATGAGGGATAAGATAAGATTAGATTTCTTTTATCATCATCATCACCTTCATAGTGATTTCCCAGTTGCGTCCGAAGTTTGCACTTTAGGAGCTCAGGGTCCGTTATTGTTTTTGATTGGTATGTCGGCTTTGACTGTCGACGGTATGTTCTTCCAACCCCGAGAGCCTCATCCGTAGTTTACCATGTGTACCTAATAGCAGGTGAAGTTGAATTGGACCCCAAAAGTGTTCGTAGGGCGCACACATGAGGCTAGACTTTGTCACACGATAAAAAAACTGGAATGCTTTTCCCGTACACGTGTTTCCTTTTGCTGACAATCCTGGGATCTTTAACCGGGGCATAAAAAAACATCGGTCGAGGCCGTTGAGGTAGGGACTACCGTTTTAGGTTCGTCAGCATCTGGAATTACCTATATATTCTGAACTTCACTCTAGCTTCTTACCATCTAGCGAGATGCAGTCAATTGACGGACTGGAAACTTTATTGTAACTTTATGTGTATCATGTAACTGTTATATTACTTCAATTAGTACGCCAAACAACTACCGCTCAATCCTACCAACACATTACCATCCAAAGGTTGCCTGGTAGAAATCGCATCAAGCGATAAGGCCTTTGTATAGCTTCCTCCTCTAATTTTATAATACTTATGTGTATTATGTTTACCTGGTGTACAATAAAGTGTAGCATAAATAAATAAAATGGTATTCTTTATTAAATATCCCCAATGTACAGACAAAAATAATTTACAATTTTATAATAGTATAGATTCGTATTCAGCTACGTTTGTTATTAATCACGGTGACAATGCACTGATATTTATTTTGTACTTATAATTCTAAGCATCAATCACCGCTCCACTATCGCCCCTTACTATCTAAGGACCAGAGAAATAAATCAGGGACCATTTACGTCAGTTAATGTCACCAATCACCATTAATCGTTATTATAATAGCTTTAATAATGTATTTCAATTGCTTTTACAAATGGATATGTAAAATTTCATTGCTTTTATCAGTGAGCTATGGCTTTTATTTACATTTAAGAATAAGCTCACGCATATAGAAGTCGTAGTCAGACTTTTTTGTTGTTCATTTTTGCAATTGAAATCTGCCGGATACCTACGTTACTTTATGACTAAGACAAAAACTCGTTTCCAAACAGAATTACCCCTTTTTTTTACGTGGGTAATGCTGCTACCCACGGCACCTCCGGCTACGGGGCAATAGCCGGAGATCGTGTGTAGGACTCTCCCATCCAATAGCCGAATGGGCAAACCCACTAAACCCCACCACAGAATTATAACCTAAGTTCTAATCTAACGTCCGTTGTGTCTGACTGGTGACTTAAGAGTTTCCAGGTGTATTTAACTATATCAAGGTTAAGTAAACAACTATCTCGTATTGTTATTAGACCTTATTCGGTCAGTAGGGTCTACGACGAGACCTTGAGTACCTTGGTAGAAGAAATGCAGGTCAAGCATTTCGATTGTACAAGTTACCTTAACTTATCTCGTTAATAATGTTATACTGCCACCTCCCACTGCACTTGAAATTTTATTTCTCTTATACACGAACAAAGTTTGGATATAATTATATAGCACGTATTAAGTACTCTCATTTTAATCAAATTAACTGATTAATACCTAGCTTTACCCTTGTATACTTCGGAATCTTCTACAGTTTTCATGTTGATATAGAATAAAACATACCTTAATAATTTTGCACCAAACTATATTATCATTCATTAGATTATAGGCATTAGTCCTTCGATAAAAAAAAAACGATAATTGTGACCTTAAAAATAAATGACGCATGATAGGTTCCGTACATGAAAATCTGTACCTCAAAAGGAAAAAAAAACGGAACCCTAAAAGTATGACTTCTTTGTCCGTCTGTCTGTCAAGTTTTGTTGGTTTTCTCAGGAACGCTTATGTGGTATCAAGTTGAAATTATTATCAAATACTCAGATCTGCAACCTCTTAAAGCTATGAAGAAATCAAAATTCGAAGTTAATCATGGGTACAGCCGTTTATGCAGCATATTTAACCAGTCGTAATGGAGTTGGGCAAGAAGCAAGGTCTTTTAGCTTCCGTTGGTTTATTTTAACTTATACGGGAACGTCTGCCGCCTGACTATCCAACCCCTAGAGAAAAGTCTACGGTAGACCCTCGGCCCCATACACCCCACAGGACTTTTCACTTCTTAAGACGTTAAAATAAAACCTTACAATGTAGCCTTTTTACTCCAAAAATAACGGATTTCGCGGCAAAACACGCGTGAATCAGTATAGCCATATACAAATACTTAAGTAAGGTTAATAATACTTTTGTAATTATATATATAACTTTTGTAATTATAATTCTAAAAATAACTTGACTCTTGAATGGATTTTCTTTTTACTCCAATCAAGGTTGAGGGGCTATACGGCGAATTCAATCATCATCATCACGACGTCAGTCCTGGTTACATCCAAAGCTTGCACTTTGAAGCCCGGGTCCGCTCTCCTATTACCCTCTTGATTTGGCTTATCTTTGCTTTACCTGGAGCCACTGCCGTCTGACAGCCCAGAGCTCTACAAGAGAGTCTCGAGACGGAAGTCTTCCCGTAACCATGGTCTCTGAAAAGCAGTGGTAGAAATTTGATGACACAAATTTGTCACAAAATTTGGCCGGGTAGGTACTACCGTGCACGATTGCGAAAAACCCTCCATGGTAATCCAATTTCGGTTTGATTGCGTTCAGGGGTCAGCAAGTGCATAGCCGGGCAGGAGGATTGTGGTCGCAGCACTAGTGGGACCGGTGGGTGTCACGCGGTGCTGCGACGACAATCCTCTTCTGATGAGGCCGTCAAGCTGAGTGCCACCATTGTTAACATGGTACTTGTATGTAATGGTGACCCTCTTTCCTGAGACTTTACCTTCAGCTTACCATCAGGCGAGGTGAAGTCAAATTGACGTGTCCAAAATATAAAAAAAAAAAAAGCAACCGACCTCGTCCTTAGGATCATTGTAAATAACAAAATAGCACAAAATAAATCAAAAAAAAATTTGTAATAATAGTTTTTTAGCAATTATACATTCGCATAAACTTCTGACAATATCATACCTATTTGTAATTATTGACACAAGCTTTCAGCTATAATGCTCAGCGGGCCTACCACTACGCGCATTAAGCAATTTCGTTGTAGCCAGCGGTTCAGAGGCAAGAGATGGCATCTATATCCCTTTGAACCTAACTACCTACTAGGTAACCTAGTAGTACTGAGAATAAAGAATCCTCTTATAAATCCATTTGTTAAAGTGACCGTAAAGCAATACGCTATGGGGGCAAAACATCAGCAGCGGCCTTTGTGGCGTAGCGGTAGTATGGCGTAGCCTTTGGCTGCTACGACAGGGGGTGCGGGTTCGATTCCCGCTCAGTGCAAATATTTGTATGCATGAATATGTCTATTTTTATTGGTCTGGGTATTTCTATGTATAATATGTATGTATTTACAAAAAAAGTACATATGTTTGTTGTTTATCCGCATTCTGGAACCATAACACAATCTAGTTAAAATATGCTTACTTTGGGTCTAGAAAGCGCTGTGTAGAATGTCGTAGTATATTTATTTATTGGCTGTAAAATAAAACAGGTGCAATATTAGAGGACTGTTAATTTATTTTTATTAAATGACAAAACGGTTCAAAAAGGTTCAAAACGGTTCAAACGGACAAAAAGGAGTCTAGAAGCTTATATCACAGATTACTAAATAGTTACTACTTATATACCGGGTAAAATGGGGTAAATAGAACTCAGGGGTTGAAAAGAAATAAAATGGTCAGATACATGTTTCAATTATTCTCGTTTAAATTAAAAAATTAACAATGAAAAGAATCCATCGATCCATCCATTCAATGAACCCTATAAAAACCAAAATTTTATGTTTTGTTTGTATTTTATTTAACCAAAAGTTATGTTCAATTTCACTACCAATTATTTTAAATTTACCCCAACCTTAGTATAATTTAAACAAATTCAACACAATTAAAAACCAAACGCAAACGTCAGAGTTGTCCCAACCATGTTACAAAAGTTACGTGTCGTGGTGTCGTGACCGAATTGCTTTTATTCCGGATATTATGGCGTTTTGACCCGAAAGCAGTGTACGTTCGGGTTGTAAGACTTGGAGAGGGCAGTGAGTAGAGTACGTATAGGTATTATTTGACCTTTGTTTGACATAATTGCTGTAATTTTTACGATTTTTATGTAAAGGGTGTTTCTAGTAGGGGATTCGACCATATAATTATGTTTAAATGTAACGTTAATCACTTTTCTTTAAAAGTATACACCTGTGCGATTGAAATATTTATCTTTGCATTTGATAGCCCGGTTCTTAGGAAAAGCTATTAGCTTTTATAACCTTAACCTTTATAGGAGCCGAGCAATAACAAAAAAGGTATCTGTTTCTTCTTGCTCAATCCCCTTTAATTTCCTTCCTACAAGTGTGAACTACGTCAGCAGCGAACAGATCTAGCTAATATTTGATTCTGACAGAGTACTTATTATAACATTCTCATCCATTCCCGGCTCCCACACAACACTTGTCAGGCAGGTATTGCGTGATATTTCGAATGTGGTAATTCTTAGACTCGTGGGTCACGCACACTGAATATAGGTTACTGTTTTATGAAAGTTCCCGTGTCGAGGCCAGAATGGTCCTTCATATAAATTATGGAGGTTATAAAATTATATTAGGTTACACGTAAGATTATATGAACGCAATAAAATTTTACAGGAAGTGTAAATAATAATGGTGTTGAAGGGATTAAACGTCACGCTATTTTTTAAGGGTGAGGTGAGTTTTTGATGATAATGCTAATAGAATTAATCGTATAACCCATGAGGATTCTATGCCTATCAACTTGAAAAGTCGTTCAGAATGGTTCAGATAGAGTTGAATTCAGTTTCGGGCCGCTCAGCTGACGGAGAGAGATGGAGCTACGTTCTCTTTCACTCAGCTGCGCGGCCCGAAACCAGAATTGTTTTTAGCGCGTCGTGGTAAGGCTTTAGAACCACTATGTGAGGTGGCGAGTGAGGGATGCACCAATATTAAGAGTAATTTATAAGTAGTTCGAAAAAGTCTACCTCAAAGTGAGACTACGAAAACCACTATACGTCATAGATCGTAAACTGCAATTTACCTTTCATTCAATCAACTCAAATATAAAAACTAATAAAAAAAACATTATTATGTTACCTACTGCTACGGAACCCTTAATGGGCGAGTCCGACTCGCACTTGGCCGCTTTTTTGGTTATAAAATAGTCTAAAAAATATGAAACCAGTAATCGGAAACTAAGAGAGCATTATTTTATCCGAAGTACAAGGAATTGATTGAATATTGGTATATTTTTGGAAGCTTACGATTATTTAACTCAATCAAAATGTATAGTTTGGATTTACAACATTGTACCAAAACTATTTATTTTCTTTTCTATATTTTTACTTTTCTTCATCTGGTTCCCTGCAATAATTACGATGCAGTTCTAAGGTAAGTATCACAAATGGCAACAGACAGTGTCTCTTATGTTACATACCGTGTTGACCCTTTACTATGGTTCATATATTTTAAATTAAATTGCAACCTTAAATGCGAGGCTATGAAATAAAAGCTATATTAAAATTTCTAAGTAGAGACTAGTTCTTTGTTTGTTCAACATCGGTATCAATGTATAATATAAATGTATACAATGTGTATTTTGTCGTCGTACGTCGTTACCTGGCGCTGCTTGCGTTTGCCTATTACCATTAGTGATTGTCCTTCACCGCTGCTAAGTACCGACATCAAAAAAAGAAAAGATATTTTAAGAATAAATTGATTTTTAATTGTACGGAGCAAAACATTTGTAGGTGGTGGCAATATGTATATTAGTATGATGCTTTTTCATAGGTTGTATTACACCAGTGAAAACCCGTTTAAATAAACTTATCGTCACGTTTCACACAATGAGATTCATTGAGTAAAATCTGCTCAAAAAGTTTAAATTGAATTAAACGTGTTTATATTCATAATTAAAATCTCAAATTAGTCGTCAACGAGTGCAACTGTTGTGCATGATGTCAAAGATTCGATCCCCAGGTTATATTATGTAAGATTTTAGAATCTGTTAGGTAATTCTTAGTGGCATGGTCAGTCCGACTTTACAACACACAGAAGCAACGTGATATTAGTCTAACTCTAAGGCCCATATTCTAAAACGTTACTCAGTCTTGAATCTCGACTTGACGCAAGTTCTAAGTATATATTATATTCTAGAACTAAACTTGAGTGGATATGTTAGAACACTCTACATTCAAGTTAAGTTCTAGAATACAGTCTGTACTTAAAATTAGTTTCAAGTCGAGACTTATGACTGAGTATCGTTCTAGAATATGGGCCTTAGTGTCTTTCCCTATGTAAAGAGTATGAGTAAAAGCCTGGTACGACTTACTGCTCTTATGACATTTTGAATTCGCTCAAATCGATACTTTGAGGCTCAAAGGGGGTAACCGCCATTTTGGCGAAAATAACTTTTTAATGCAGCTCTACTTATTTTTTCCTTCCTTTAGCAATCTGTATATTTAAAGTCTTCCAATTGACTTCATTTCCCAAAAAAATGGTGTTTACGACCCCATTTTGTGTAGAAAATAAATCAGATTTTTAGTTTATTAAAGTTTTTATTTAATATTAAAGTTAAAGTTTATTCTAAAGATTTAGATCGGAAAAAGAGAACATCTAGGACGGGACTTGAACCCGCGACCAGTCCCTTACAGGGGGAATGCTCTGAACAGTTATTCATTGTTTCCGTAGTTCGCAAGAATTACGGAAACTGGTTCATATATTTTAAATTAAATTGCAACCTTAAATGCGAGGCTATGAAATAAAAGCTATATTAAAATTTCTAAGTAGAGACTAGTTCTTTGTTTGTTCAACATCGGTATCAATGTATAATATAAATGTATACAATGTGTATTTTGTCGTCGTACGTCGTTACCTGGCGCTGCTTGCGTTTGCCTATTACCATTAGTGATTGTCCTTCACCGCTGCTAAGTACCGACATCAAAAAAAGAAAAGATATTTTAAGAATAAATTGATTTTTAATTGTACGGAGCAAAACATTTGTAGGTGGTGGCAATATGTATATTAGTATGATGCTTTTTCATAGGTTGTATTACACCAGTGAAAACCCGTTTAAATAAACTGAACTGAAAAGGGGGAATGCTCTGAACAGTTATTCATTGTTTCCGTAGTTCGCAAGAATTACGGTAGATGTCTCCAACGTCGCCTTAAGAGGTATATGATATATCGGAGAATTTCGAATATCTGGGACGTGTCTAGGTGGCTCAGTTGGTCAGAGCATTCCCCCTGTAAGGGACTGGTCGCGGGTTCAAGTCCCGTCCTAGATGTTCTCTTTTTCCGATCTAAATCTTTAGAATAAAGTAAGCATACAAAATGCTTAAAAATTTAATTGAATTAATTAGGCGGAGTCATCAAAAAACAATGTTTAAAAATGACTGTAAAGTTATTCATTGTTTCTGTAGTTCGCAAGAATTACGGTAGATGTCTCCAACGTCGCCTTAAGACGTATATGATATATCGGAGAATTTCGAATATCTGGGACGTGTCTAGGTGGCTCAGTTGGTCAGAGCATTCCCCCTGTAAGGGACTGGTCGCGGGTTCAAGTCCCGTCCTAGATGTTCTCTTTTTCCGATCTAAATCTTTAGAATAAAGTAAGCATACAAAATGCTTAAAAATTTAATTGAATTAAAGTTTATTTTTATTTTTTTCATTGGTTTTTGGTTCTCCTGAAAAGTCGAGTTTTGGTGCTTACGCCCTTTGAGCCCCGATGTATCGAACTCACCTCGACAGATGGATGGATGTGCTCACGCTTTAATTGTCTAGGCCGTCGTGTTAGTCTATGTTCAGGAGTTAGCCAAATTTTAATTGAATTTCTTTGATAGATTAAGCGTCGGTAGCTTAGTGGTTAAGGAGACGGCGTTACGATCGAGAGGTCTCAGGTTCGAACCCTGGCCATTACACTACTGACGTAAACTTGGGCAAGCAATTTAGCTTAGTGGTATGGGTAAAGGACTGCTGAGACGAGGTCTCGGGTTCGATCCCAGGTATTACCATGGCACACACCAATGACTTTTCGATGCTTTTCGAAGTTGTGTGTATTTATCGCAGGCTTATAAGTGTCCGGTTAATGGCAATAGGCTCGCCACCTATTACATTGGGACCTTTTTTTTTTTTTTTTTTTTTTCGTGCGGAAATCCCCTCGGATACCCCCCCCGCCGGCCAGCGGGGGCGGTTATGTCGGGCTCGAACCGACTAAAACCGCACGCCGTCTTGGGTCTGCAGACATTGGGACCTAAACATAAACTGGCGAAATGTGGGTGCTAGCACCTCTGCCTACCCCTTCGGGGATAAAGGCGTGAGTTTATGTTATGTTATGTTTAATTTCTATAAGTACTTTTAAAAAAGAGAAGAATGTTATTAAAATAATGACTTATTAAGTGTATAGAATAAACCAAGTTTCAACGGCTACTGTTCTTCACCTCTCCTCCCCTTTTGAAGGACACTACTTTCTGCTGACGCTACTAGTATTCAGTGTCCCCACTTTGTTGATATGTTCTACATAAGGGGTAAGTAACAAGTAGTATTACGAAGCCTCCTGTCCAGTAAAAACGTGAGGCTCAGTGAATTCCATTCTGATTTTTGATAAGTACCATGTCTAAAATCTCCCATACCATACGGAGGAACTCTAGTATTAATTTTGTTAACTTTAGGAGATTCCACTTTTTGGACAGGTATGATAATTGTTTTAATTTATTGCACGTTAATATGACAGCCTCAGGAATAAGAGTCACCATTATATTATACAATGGTGACCTTCAGCTTGACGGTCTCATCTCATCATGGTTTTTAACGCCCCGCTTAAGTTACCCGTGGTGTAGGAAGAAGGAAACGGGTGTTGTTAAAACTTTTTTACGGTTTGACAAGTTTATACTATGTTTTTTGTGGATGTATGTATGTTATTCCTTCGGCTGTACATCATGTTTAACCATTCGTTGAGCTTTCTCTATGATCCCTAAACTTCTAATTCATATTTGTTATATTTAATAAACTGTTTACTGTTTGTGTGTATGTGTGTGTGTTGCGGTGTATGAGGGTGTATTTGTGTGTGTGTATAATAAGGAATTAAGAACTTTCCATGACAAGTTGCTTACCCTCTTTCGCAGAAGCCGAGAGTCCCGCCGTCGTATCAACCATGCACCATCAGCCCTCTACAGCGTGGTAGGCGAGCGTCTCCGCACCAACACTCCTCAAGGACTCCAGTGCGCACTGTTCTGTGGAGGAGCACGATGTCCTTACGAGCGGCCGCAGACTGGAGCTGCAATACAAGGGCTGTATTCGGACTGGTAAGTATAGGTACTTAGATTTTAAGTCTGGTTTGAGTGGGTAAAGAACTATGTACTAATGCTTTCTCACTTCAGTAGCAGCGGGAAACGGACGCACGCGTTACTTAGTACGGCTTGTGAAAGTACCAGAGGTTTAATACATTTCCTTTTGCCCATATTTTCTTTTCCTTCCTTTAATATTTTTTACCTCATGTACAGCAAAGGCACTCACCCTCTCGGGGAATCCACGCTATAAATACATTTAAAGAATATTAAGCACTTCCTCCTAATTTTACATTCCAAGGAACTGCGATTAAACCATCAATTAGTTCACCAACCCTGATGATTCACTAATCTAACATAACACTTTTTTTTCGTGCGGATTCCCCCTGGAGACCCTCCCACCCCCGCCGGCCAACAGGGGTGGTTATGTCGGATTCGAACCAACTAAAACCACATGCCGTCTCGGGTCTTCACAAACCGGGGTGTTAGATGGCTCATACTGCATTTGATCTGATTCTGAAACTATTCCCGGGCTAAAAAATATACTTTATATTTTAAGCTGTTTTATCGTGAAAGAGTAATAAACATCCATCTATCCGTCCTCACGAACTTTTACATTTTAGGAAGTAAGATTCGAGTATAATATCCTAGATAATATATATCTTACGGGTTCTAGAAGAAAAAAGATAAATATACATACCCCTCATAAATGTTTTTTTTCTACAAATACCATACCTTTTTTTTATTTTTTTTTTATCGTGCGGAAATCCCTTCGGATACCCCCCCGCCGGCCAGCGGGGGCGGTTATGTCGGGCTTGCACCGACTAAAACCACACACCGTCTCGGGTCTTCAGACGCCGGGGTGTAAGGTTACCCATAGAGCATATCCCTCGCACAATACCATACCTACATAGAAAATACCCAGTTCGGGGCTAACAGAGAGGTGAATATACGCACTCGATCCGATTAAAAACGCACGATGCCTTCTGCATCAGCCATATAGTCGGGGTACGAGTTGTACTGTAGAGAGGAAATCCCTTGACCCGTACCGGTCTTTGCCACGTACTTTGCCGACCCCGACGCGTTGTTTGAGACACTACGTGCCATCACCTTGGGTTTGCTTCTAAGCCTCGGTCAGCGTCTGAGTCCGCGACCACTCACGTATCAGCCGAACACTTCATCGCTACGCCATACACTGTTACTGTCTACGGAGTCCCGTAGCAAATGCTTTCGGTTTTTCAGTTGGCAGAAGTTTACGGACGTTGCTATTGTAACGTACTACGTTTTCAATAGCAACGTCCGTAAACTTGTCAGAGAGATAGCAATAGACTCGTGGGTCCTTGAACTTTCGGAAAGAATGGGACATTCCGTGATAACACTAATTTATGGTTGCCCTAGATCCGGACTAGCCTCATAATGAATGACTCTCTTAAGTAATAATATACCACAACTATACGTAAAGCGTAGCATGCAGTTGCGGCCATTTTTATTATAATATAATGTCACAATATTGTACCCCCCCCTTTTTTAAACTCCTATACCCCTTTCTAAACTCTTTTTCCCCACTCCTACTACTCCTATTACTACTCCGAAACCAACTCATTCACTCAATCCTTTTCACATTACCTACCCTAGATAACTACCTATATCTACCACTCATTCACTCCTCTCTTACGGCTATCCCAATTCCTATTCCACCTACTTGTTGTCATGTATGATTCATGCAAATAACTCACCAACCTACTTAAACTCACTGAATAATTGTACTTATTTCTAATAAACTTGGCCTGTGATCAATCTAGTGGTTAAATGGAACCCTTATCATGATACCTAGTATCCCTAGTTCTATAAAGGTGAAGAATGCTGACTCTTATCTCAAACCTACGATAACCTAATTCCAACTATATGTAATCGCAAATCCCAATTAATTTACCCTTTCACATTAAACTTTAAACCTATTTTGTTCGAAACGTCATCATTTAAATTCATCAATATCCTTTCCTTACAACCTACCTTCCAACCTAACCATTACGTACCTATTTCATTTTTATCTAATTACACAGCTTCTATTGACACTAAATTAAACCATGAAATAACCAAATAAGTCTTCCTAAACCCTCTAGTCGTAAGTAGTTCAAAAGCTTACACTACGTGCGCGAACATAAGTACTTCCTTAAATAATCAACAAAGTCTCATTTAAGTAGGTATCCCTAAATTAGAACCTATTCCTTCCATATTTATTAACAATCCTCCAAATTCCATTATACCTACACAAATTCCTTCCGGATTAACCTAATGTCCTTGGTGACCTTGACGGGAGCGGATGAAAACAACCTACACTAATTCATTCGGCCCAACCTAACATGCAACAAACAAAGTCCTTCCTCCATAATCTCCGTAATATCTTTTAGTGACTTTTATGGGAGTGGATGGAAATAACCTATACTAGAAAATATATATTAGGAACCGAAGCATTCCGGTCATTTACCTCGTTTATTTAGATACCTATAACTATTTGCAACTACGTAGGTACCTGCAGTTCGCCGCTTTAATCGTTCACTGCTTCTCTCGTATCGATTTTATTAAGTACTTATAGCAATATCAGTTGAATTAGAACCTACTAATTCCTCTTCCTATAATGCTTACTACTTTAACCTAGTACCTTGAACGACAAGAACATGTAGGTTATATCTAGACGTTTTTAATAACTTCATTTAGACTACTTCTTTATGAATTAGAACTTACTAATTCTTCTTCCTATAATGCTTACTCCCTTAAACTAGTACTTTGAACGACAAGAATATGTAGATTATATCTAGATGTTTTTAATAACTTCATTTAGACTACTTCTTTATTGATTGGAACTTACTAATTCTTCTTCCTATAATGCCTACTTATTCTGAGGTTATCTACCCGAGGTGCTTGCTCATTATAACTATTTCTTTCCTATACAACAGTACCTAGTTAGGTATTTTCCCCCCCGAGGTGGTGACCCCTAAACAATAGTACCTAGTTATATTGGATTTTCCCCCCGAGGTGGTGACCCCTATACAATAGTACCTAGTTATATTGGATTTTCCCCCCCGAGGTGGTGGCCCCATATCACGCCAGCCACAGTAGGACCCTTCCACTTGTATTGTGTATAGGTATATCATGGTCCTTCCTATGTCTAAATAGGCATTAGAAGATTTTCATACATCTTCCCCCTATTATACCGAGACATCCGGTAAATATAATTCCCCATACTCTATTCAGAGTATACATGAACCTGACAGAAGAACATACAAATCTTACCGCCATAATGTTTTGATTATAATAGTTTCCGTAGTAACTTACAGCGCCACGCTTAAGCTGCTTTAAATATTGTTCACGAATAACATGTATTTTGGTGTGATACTTCACTTGTTTTTAAAATGTAAGACGATAAATTGAGTTAGTACTCAGCTTGGATATTAACACAAACTGTTTTATTATGAAACTAACAAAGGAGTATTCTTTTCCTACTGCTAACTATTATAGCAAACTACAGCGTCCCTCGCTCAAGCCGCTTTAAATACTATTCACGAATAACATGGATTCTGGTGTGATACTTCACTTGTTTTTAGAATGTTAAACGATAAATTGAATCTGTACACAGCTCGGACTCTAACATATATTGTGTAATCTTATAAAAGGTGCTAGTAACCAATTCACTTCAGAATAATGTGGTTTCAAAGGTTTATTGTAAAGTATAATACACTCTCAGATCACATAAACGAATTGGTATAACTGACCCATGATATAGGGTTTTAGTATACAGGAATTACACTCCCGGGGTTCTAGATTCGAGCAGTATCCACTTGGATAAGGTTCCCAACTACCGTGAGATGGCTCTTTGAACCCTGATTCGAACACATGCAAAGAGAGATAATCACTGAATTCAAATATAAAAATCACTCTTGGTCAATCAGTTATTAGCAGATATCGTAGGCGTTATTACCCAAGTTTTTGTGTAATTAATATTTAGTCTTGGGTGTGGTTACTTTTGATTATTTATAACCCGGCTTTGTACACAATCAACACTTCTTAAAAGAATCACTAAAATTTCACTGTAGGTCTCACTTCCACCATTTTTACACACTGTATCACCACTCTTACGTGAACTACAACAGTAGTAGCCTACCTATATACCATCGAATAGTTCATATGGCTCTTTTGAACCGACTAAAACCGCACAATCAATCGATATAGAATATGATATTAATAATGGTAATTTACCTACATACCATCGAATAGTTCATATGGCTCTTTTGAACCAACTAAAACCGCACGATAAATCGATATAGAATATGATATTAATAATTTTTACTAAGCAGACTTTGAAATAGACTAGGTTTCCTACATTCGTTGCGATGCCTAAGATTTTCACTAAACAAATGAGTGTACCTACCTATCTACCTACAGAATCTAATCCCTGTATTTACCTTTCAAAACCCATTGTATTTTACTTAATCGTGTGGTGAGTTGTGTTCTCCTTCTAGCTAACTTTGGGGGCAAGTTCGTGAAACTTGACTTTGTGTAATCCCTACCACGGTGTGATTGCCCCAGTTCACGAGCCGAAGCTCAGGGATGTGAACTGAAACCCTGACGAGATTATAGTTAGTGTATATATAAATAAATACATAAGACTGAACTGTGAGCTCCGTAAGTTCTGATCCTGGCCCGAATTGGACGGCTCCACTTCGACGGTGCCTACCTATCACAGAACGAACAGTCACCCACATCCAGGAAGCTTATCCGATCCTGTTTCCAGGGAAAATCAGATTGCCGCTCGCTTCAAAAGTTATCGGCTACTAGCGAAATATAGAGGAATATGGAGTCGTTATCACCGTTAGGTATCCCTCCATAACCAAAGCACATCGCCTTGGGTTTCCTACGGGAATACTAACTAAGTACGCCGCAGCCCTAATTCCTACTTCTAACATAATAAAAATGATAAAACGACAGCATTTGCTTTACGTGTGCACCGCCAGACTCAGCGGCACAAGGCAGAGATCAATTCACATGTGTATGCGTGTATTAATCCAGCCCAATGTAAGGTGTCTTCATTCACGTAAAGGTCCTATCCTATGTCGATCGCGTCCCAAAATGTAATTTACCTTTTAATAATTATTATTCAAATATACTACTCCCAACAATCCCATTCTAAACAACCAAACATGAACCAAATTCAATTTCACAAAATGGCGATCCCTCCAATTCAAATAACTATATGTTAACCACTATTTCAGCGAATTATTACTTCCCAAATCAAAACATCCCCTTAAAACAAGAAAACGCGCGAACCCCAACACATATATCACGACTAAGTCCCACTAAATGCTCTAAAAAACAGTCTCACCAGAAATATACGACGTCTCCACTACCCCTGACGAGTTCCCCAACAAAAGTGAAAGAGTTATTGGCGCCTTTCGTATTTCTCCCCCGCCAACCGCGCTCCATCCGTGTCTCTATCCAATCAAAAACCTCCCCGTAATGCCAACCGCACAATTCAAACCCCCCCAAATATTACAAATTCCTATCTTTTTCAACGCCCATGTATACTTTTAAGCATTGAAATCTCTTCACTAAAACTTTCAACAATGAATTTCACCAATTACGCATGACATTCCCAAGTAATTCCTCGTATATCTTATTAAAACTTTTGTCCGCCAAAGCCTAATTAGTTCCTCAATCACCCACACGGAGGCGTTGCAGTTCCCTTCTTTTCAAAGTACAAAATCTACCTTCCGGCATTTCCGCGTTTCAAATATTACTATCTCATCATTAGAATGTATTACTTACATACATTCCATATAACTATTTGTGATATTATTTAAGTGATTGCTTTTACTTAGATTTTATTGATTAATCTTCGTATTGAATTTTCTCTAAATAAACAATAGCTAAACAGTCGTCTTAAACCAAATAATTGCCATGCGGCATTATACAGATAATCAAATTTTTACTATAATCGATTCATTTATAAATATTATTTTTCCCACAACGATTAATATATATATATATTTATAAATACATTTTCATATACATTTACGTATATTCACAACTATAATTTACCATTTTATACACTATTTTTAATTAGTTTCTTGTAATTACTTTTTTATTTTATTTTTTTTCTCGACTGATAATTTTTTCATATAGTTTACTGCCACCTATGTCAAAACTGCTCAACTAATTCAATCCTTTTTCCGTTCAATCGAATTAAGACTTTCGCATCATTGGCCACTAGATGACTCCCTAATATAAATCGTACCGTTATATAATTTATTTATCTTTTTCATTGCTCCGGTAGCTCGTTACAATATGTGCAGAACAACTAGTATATAAGCTTATTTTGTTAGTACATAAGTAATAGTGTATATAATTAAACTGATTTAACAAAAAACTGTAGGAATAATCGTGTATAATAGTTATAAGTTTGCGACGAAGAAATCGTCATTGTTTACCGATCTATAAGTGTAAATTGTATCTTATTTCGTGTCACCTTATTTCTACTACCTATTAGAATACATAATACGGTATATAAATCATTGTAAATAGAAAATAAACACATAATTGTAAGATTGACCGATCGACCATTAGGGTATATCCGCGAAAAGTCGTTAAGCCGCGGTGTCACTAACGAGCCGCGAGAGTTCGATCGGCCAATTAGAAAATTCGAATTAATTGGATTAAGAGTATAAAAAACCGCTGTAAATTGACTCGACACCTCAGTCGGCAAGTAGAAAGTCAAGCGAGAAGTGCTCTCTCCTCTTCACAAGGAATAAATGAAGATACATGAAAAAATCTCTCTTTAATTCTGGAAAATTCAAGTACTCTTCGAGGCTGCCCATAATAAGTGTTCTGCTTAAGTACAGCACCGCACCGACATCCACAATCCAGCAAACCCCCCAAAGTACACACCCATTGCGTCGAAGTCGTGTTTCTGAGCAGATAAAGTCTCATCGACGGAATTGGCTTTGGGTTGTGTACACAATAAATACTTAATACGTTATATAAGCCTGTTCTTCTATTGGCGATCGTGAAATCCTCACCTTTGGTCGGACAGACTTATTGTTTCTGTTTAAAATAAGTAGCTGATCTAAGGGAGGAGGACGATTTAATAGGTGTCTTGACGGGGGAGGTTTATTACTGACTACTGAACTGATTTAAAAAGTTCTTTCACTCATAGAAAGCTACATCAGTAGGTAATATAGACCATGTTTTATCCCAATATATCCACGGGATCAGGACTCACGCGGGTGAAACTGCGGGGTGGAACTAGTATTTTATATTATAACCCATTAGATTATCCCTCAAGCGTACTGCGACAATGTAATGAAATACAATATGCATTCTAGCGTAACGGTCATCCATCCACTTTATTTTATTTATGTTAATATAATTATGCCCAACACATTCTAAACCTAATAATACTGCATGCGACTTGGCAAAACCCGTGACATTTGTTTTAAAAAGACGCTATTAGGTACACTCAGCAAGGCTGCACACGCTGGCGGACTGCCCGGCGTGGGAGGCGCCGAGGCGTGACCTCGTGGCAGCCATCGGGGTGGGAGTCCTCTCGCTCGGCAGCATGATTGCGGCAATGGTGCGGAGCGCGAGCGCGTGGGCCGCCGCCGCCTCCTTCTGCGAGCATGTAATGCTCGCGAAGGAGGTGGCGGAGCGCGCCCGGGCGAGACTTAGAACTCTCCCGGTCCGCCGAGCCCGCAACTTGCTCGCCGCGCGTCGCAGGCAACTCAGGCGCCGGAGGTCGCTTAACGACCTCCGTCCTCCATGAGCGCAGGCCTGGGGGTGGCGGGTGAGGCCACCTGTCACCCCAGCAGAAGCAGGCAGGGACGGTGGGGCGACTAGCGCCCCTCCCCCAAACCGGGGCAAGACGGGGACACCGTGGTTCCCAAACCCGAGGGGGCCATCTCGAAACCGGAGATGGCCCAGGGTCAGTCGGGGTGCGAGGGATATGCTCTATGGGCAACCTTACACCCCGGCGTCTGTAGACCCGAGACGGCGTGCGGTTTTAGTCGGTTCAAGCCCGACATAACCGCCCCCGCTGGCACGCGGGGGGGTATTCGAAGGGATTTCCGCACGATAAAAAAAAAAAAAAAAAAAAAAGGTACACTCAGCAAAATAACACCTGCAATTTAATTTTAATGACGCCACTGTGCTTTGACGCACGTCAGGAATGTAAAGGGCAGTAGGAGTTAATGGAGGGCTATGAACTCTACCTACCCGGGTAGAGAAAGTCGTGAGTGTGAACTTCAACTATCCAGGACAGGTTCAAGTAGCTCAGTTGGTTAAAGTTATCTTAATAAAGTTGAGTTTTTTCTGATTTAAACATATATAAAATGATATTGAGGTTTCTAATATCAATGTTTTCTAACCTGAATAGTTTGCGCAAGAGACACTTCTAAATTGGTAAAATGTGTGAGCCCCCCCCCCCTGTAACTTCTAAAATACGAGAATAATTAAACTAATAAAATATGTGATGTACATTACCATGTAAACTTCCACCGCAAATTGGTTTGAACGAGATCTATTACAGTGGCACTTAGAAATATCGTGTGCCGCTTCAACCCTGGCATGCGTCTTCTGCCCCTCAGACGATTCCAATTTATCTTAGAGTGGTTGTGTTGTTAGTGATCTCGTCTGGCTCTGGCTGCAATTTTTTACTCACGCACTTTGCAGTTAAGTACCTTTTTTTAATACGTCACAAATCGTCAACCGCAATTTATATTTCATTCAATCAACTCAAATATAAAATTTAAAAAAAACCTTATTATGTTACTTGCTGCTACGGGACCCTTCATGTGCGAGTCGGACTCGCACTTGGCCGGCTTTTTTTACTGTGTTATGTGCCGTTAGGATTTATACTTGCACATAAATTTTACAGTGTGACGTCATTTATTTCATAATTTCACAAGTACCTATTCAAAGTGCTAGGTATGTCAAAAGCATTAAAAAAAAAATCAAATCTTTTATTTTGTTAGATTATACTATATGTGAGTACCATACGTCAAATGAAGACTTCTTTGATGGTCTAACTTCTGATAATATATAATCTGAATAATATTATGTGCATAACAATAAAAAAACCGCATACTTACGTATTTTATTTTACGAGAGCAAATGCGGGTGCCTTATTAATCAAATTATTTCGCTAACTATACAATAATAAATTGTACAATAATTATAAAGTTAGCTCATGCAAAATGAAGCCTTGGTTAAACGTTGTTTTTACCAACAACTAAAGCACTTTGTATGCAAGAATAGTTTTCTCGCGTGATTTGAATTACGTGGGTGGCAACTAGGTATTTGTATTTTTATTTATTTAACAAACAACCTCTAATAGGTTGTCTAAAATGTCTATGCGAGTGTGGTCATTAGCAACTCTAAACTACCTTTGACTATATACAAGAACTACATTAGCACATAATATAAATAATTGGAAGGGACTGATCGCGGGTTCATAAGAAAATAACTTTATACTTTTAAAATATTACATAATATCTAGTCTATAAGCAAGGAAACTTAGTTCATACAGTCATAGTGATTTTATGAATGTAAGTTAATTTTCCTTAAAGTGACTTTTGTCCATTTAAAAGTAATGATTGAAAAAATTATTAAAGAACTATTTCTAGTTTTTTTTATTAACTTAGCAATTCACAATTTTCACCTTTATCTATGGTCGATTATAGTATGTGGTCAATTAAAAAATTATATTTTGGCGCATATTTTAAAACTATTAAAGGTGGGCGTTTTCAACGTCTTTTTTATTTAAAACATCAAAACGATGTCGTATTTAATTTTGATAATTCTAAACTGAACATATAATAATTTAAATCTGTTCCTGTGGGTCGCGGGAAGAGTTGTTTACTAACTACTAAGATTATCTAACATAAAGTTTTCATAAATTTTTCAACGGCTAAAATCCAATGACTTCTATGTGTACTAGACAAGCAGTTTTTTTTTTTTTTAGACAAGCAGTTAGACAAGCAGTTCATAAAAAAAAATGTGTCACACTTCAGGAGTGACACATTTTTTTGCGGTGGGAACGGGGACGCCTCACCATAGATTCATAATCTAGTTCGCCCTTACACTACTTTACAGATCTCGGGATATGCTCTATGGGCAACCTTACACCCCGGCGTCTGTAGACCCGAGACGGCGTGCGGTTTTAGTCGGTTCAAGCCCGACATAACCGCCCCCGCTGGCACGCGGGGGGGTATCCGAAGGGATTTCCGCACGATAAAAAAAAAAAAAAAAAAAAAGGTGATGATCTCATAAAAAATCGTATAAAATAAATTTAATATACTCTGTGGCTATGACAGCAACAGAAAGTGGTGCCAAAGTTGTGTACAGTAGCGTCCAAAAATCCATACCTATTTTTTGTTCCGAACAGCCAGAACATAGAAGTAATTGCTAAAATCAGATATGTTTTGCAGGATCACAGACGATATTCTAGCGATGGCACGACCCAGCACGGCCGCCATCGCCGCCAGGAACGTTATCCAACAATTCCATAGGTAAGGCTCTAAACTACATGCAATACTTTATACTTAATGGCTCTTGGAAATGTCTAGAAAGATCCAAAGTAGCTAGGTTAGGCAAAGAACAAAAAAATGATATCGCAATAGTAAGCTACACGGAGTTTTCGTAGCTAATTATACACACAATGACAAATGAGAAGACAAAAATGTCCGTTAGGCTTATATACAGATAGGGATCAATAATCATTAACTCAACCTTAACTCATTCATCTAGTCTGTCTCGTACCTCTCCCCCTTTTCCACCTCACCCGCGGAACCGCGACATTATCGTTATTCTAAACGATTTGTTTAGTAGTATAGGTACATATAAGTAATTCAAGTTAGTCATAATTGGCGCGAACGCGATTAAAATTATTAGAAGAAGCGAAGAGACGGTATTAATTTATGATGCGCCATGATGGTTCCGTGTGGATGGTTTCAATTATTTTGCGGGGATCCCTAATTCTTTTTCCAAAATAAAAGTAGCCTATGATACCCCTTATAATATTACCTATCTGCCAGTGAAAGTCCCATCGAAATCGGCCCAGCCGTTCCGATTAACTAATTGAAACAGACAGACTTGCAGACAAATAGACAGACAGATTGAGAACAAAAAAAAATTAAAAATTGCTTTTTGTTAATGTCCGTTTTGAATACCAGGGTTTGCTCTCCTGCTCTTTCTTTCCGTGATTTAGTTTATTTCACTTGCACGGAAGTCACTGCCGTCTGACTTCCAAACTCCGAGAAAAAAGCCTACGCCAGAGCCTTGTCCGTCAATCAGCAGGTATACTGGCTTGAAAGAAAGAAAGTATTTATTCAACCTTAACCTAAGAGATACGCATATAAATACAAGAAAGAAAAAAATAACACAACATACAAGTACAGGCATGTACCTCGCAGGCATGCTGAACAGGACCTGGTGCAGCATATGCCTGGCGCTGATTTTCAACCAGGCCAGGCAAAAGAAAATACACAACAACAAATAGAAACAAAAATGAGACCTAAAAGACATTTAAGGTGGTAATAAAAATTTTAAGTAAGGTTGGCTTGGGCGCCCAAAATCTTGATGGAGCCGACCTGAATGTAATCTCAGAATTAACTGGTAATCAAAACCCACATTACCGTCACCAGCATCATCCTCCTAACTATTGCACTTTGGAGCCCGAGGTTCGCTTATTATTTTTCATTGGTATACCGACTTTTACCGGGAGCGACTGCCGTCTGAAGAAAGAAAGAAAGGTGGTGAGGTTAGTTTGGGCCGCAAGGATGTCGGTAGGGTCCTGTACACCCAACATTACCATAATTTTGTTTAATAAATTTTCAGCTGGGGTGTCCGAACAGTGATCAACCTCCAAACCCCGGGGGAACACGCGAGCTGTGGACCCCCACTAACCAAATCTGGCTTTACCTATGACCCTACTATCTTCATGGCGAATGACAGTAAGTTTATTGAATGATTTTGACTTTTTTATCGTATCACATAACAATAGAAATGATCAAGGATGGAAACAACGCTATTCCTCGTTTTGTTCAAGAAGCTAACGTTGTGTAGTATGATAGAAGATGTAGTGACCGAGATAGATAAGTATTAATTTCAAAATTTAAAAACCCCGATATTTTACTTAAATCACATAGGCTTTCGACCAAAAATCCGCATCAAAATCGCTTCATCCGTTAGGGAGCTACGATGCCACGGACAGACACACACCCGTCATTTTTGCGTCGGAGTTTAAAAACAGGTCATATGGGGGTCATCGTTGTCATCGTATCGTCGTTGCATCATAAACAAAATTTGCATAGAGTAAAAAAGCATCCCCTAACCTCGAAAGGAAAGTCACTGCTGACTTTCGTCCCTCAGGTACCGGCTTGCAAATGAGATTGACTTAGGCCTGGACATTTTTTTTTAATATTTAGTCCGTCAAATTGACTGCACCTCGCCTGATGGTAAGCTGAGGTGAAGCCCAAAAAGTAGTGGCCACTATTTCCACAGGTTATCCCTAGAATGGTGGCCCCTACCTAGACGGCCTCGACAGATGTTGTTTCACGCCCCGCTTAAAGAACCCAGTATTGTAGGAAGGATGTTAGCGAGAATACACCCTTTTTTTTTTACGTGCGGAAATCCATTCGGATACCCCCCGCCGGCCAGCGGGGGTGGTTATGTCGTGTCTCGACTAAAACCGCACGGTGTCCTCCCCAAGTGTCCGTTGCCGGGCACCCTGGGTAAGCCCTCGAAAGGATACACTCCTAGCCTAATAATATGATCGCGTTCATTCTCGTTATATAAAATTAATGATCAGTATTTCCCTAGCACATGAATTGGACTACGCATTTGCTATGGCAATACTGAAAGGCAATATGCCGTATTATATGATGCATTGATATCAACGTGAATCAGATGGAAATGCGAAAATAAGCTATCTAGATTATAGGTATGTTAACTTTTTTGTTTAATGAAAAGTTCGAAATAGCCACCCCCGCAGGCCGGCGTATCCGAAGGGATTTCCGCAAGTAAAAAAAAAAAACGGTTCAACGTTCCTCAAATTTTTTATCATAAAATACTAAGTCTGTCATCTAAAAAACATCGTAACTAATTAGATAATCAAAAGGATTGCTATACCATTCACAATTCCGTAAGAAGTCAAAATTCCCTTAAAATCCCAGCTATATAAATAAATAAATAAATAAATAAAGTGATTGCCCAGTGATTCCCCAGAACAAACGGATACAAAGAAAGAGACAATTAAAAAAAACGTTTTGTTATCACATTACTCATGGCATTTATTAGAAAAACTGTTATTTGAATATTACAAGACACTTCAATTTTATTTATTTGAATTTATATATTAATGATCATCATCTTAGCATTGTTCTCGGTTGCATTCGAGGCTCTCACCTTGGAGCCCAGGGTCCGCTTAATCCTTATCCTCCTTTTGGTTTAACTTATACGGCTTTCATGGGAGCGACTGCCATCTGACCACCCTACCCCGAGAGGTATGCCTGCGTCAGAGCCTCGTCCGACAATCAGCAGGTGTGCCGGCTTGCAGGTGTGTGTGTCGGCTTGCAGGTGTGTGTCGGCTTGCAGGTGAGGTTGGCTTGGGCTCTGAAAATCTTGGTAGGGCCCCAAATACAGGGTGTATTTGGTGTGTTGTACCTTTTTTTTTTCGTGCGGAAATCCCTTCGGATACCCCCCGCCGGCCAGCGTTATGTCGGGCTTGAATCGACTAAAACCGCACGCCGTCACAGATTAATAAATAGTTACTAACGACGCCGTCTCGGGTCTTAATACGCCGGGGTGTAAGGTTGCCCATGGAGCATATCCCCCGCACCCCGATGGTGTGTTGTACCTATAGATGACTGCAATATCATCATCATTTTTTGTACAGTATATTACTACAACTTCGCATGGCCGGATTATGGAGAAGCAAGTCTTAGCGGGCTCCTCAACATGGCGAAGGTGCTCTCCTTTGCGCTGCAAGAAGGCAGGGTCGCCATACATTGTCATGCGGGTAAGTTAGTTTATTTCTTCATATCGCTGCGTCATACTTTAATTTCGTTTATGGTTTATCCTAGGCATGAATTGCACAGAAAAGGCATAAAGTATAAGGGCATATTCAAAGCAAAATCACACGTATCGATCCAATTTTGCTCCACGATCACGTCGATACATACAGTCAGCATCAAAAGTAGATGATTATTTTCACATTTCGCACTATTCGTGGTAGAAAACGTAAGCTAAAAATGCATGGTTTCCAAAAAAACGGTCTTAATACAGTCCTACGAAAGCTATATGAGTATAAATTTCACATTACATAGCCTAATGTGCATTAGGACCGTTATTAAAACCGGTAATAAATAGCATACGATTTTTTCTCTTCTGAAAACCATGAATTTTTAACTTACGCTTTTCTTCCACGAATAGTACAATTTTAAAAATGAACAGCATTTTCATTAAAAATAGAAATTACTTTGGTCAAAAACTATTTTTTTAAATATTCACATGATCATCTTCTTTTGACGCAGACTATACGAAAATATCGATGGACGGAGATCGTGAGACTGCAAGATGCAGTCTTTGCTATCCCAATGGGAAAGAGGCGTGATTATATGTATGATCGAATTAGGTTTTTTAATAAACTCCAATCTATGACACCTACAGGTTCCAGCTCGCCGAAATAAGTTCCGGGGAGCTGGTAATCCGTCTTATTCCCAGGAACCCGGACGAAATTTTAGATATTAGGTCCTAGAAACCCCAACAGACCTTGGCTGTTTGGCAGTAAGCAGCGTAACCGTAATATAATAAAGAAATAAAGAGGCAATTAATAAAAAAACCTTGTCTGAAATTTAAAATGTTAATTAGGCAGCAGCGCTAACAAAATATCTCGGCACCGGTTACGATAATTTTAGATTCGATAGTTTATGTTAAGCCATCTATTCAGAATACTTCAACTATAACTAAGCGGCCTATAATCAGGCGGCCTCTGGACTGATTCCGCCTGCGTAGTACTTGTATATATTTATTCGTGGGAATGCCTCTGGACGCCAGATCGCTGTGGACACAACAACGCTTTTACTACGCGGTAAATACGCGGTGTCCAACTAACTATAGCCACGTGGTGCCTTCCGTTTGCCTGTATAGATGGTTTGCCCGTGGACCTTTGTGTCCTTCTGCCTCCCTGGAGATGACCAAACCCCTCTCTTCTCTTTACGCACGGGACACTTAGTTACCATAAAGCATTTGATAATAATCATATAACTATATAATAATTACTTTTTACACCACACAATTTAAATGAATATCTTCTGAAATGTCGTAAAATTAAAACTATCACGCAACACAATTTAGAGTTCCGGCGCTGCAGTCGGGTTATACTTAGGCTTTCTTTTTTCTGAATTTATTCCCATGCGGAGCCCGGACCACTGCCCTCTAGTATATTGGGTATATTATATAGTAAGCTATTATTTACGTCTTCCATTGTTCAAAAATAGACTATAATAAGTAGGTAAAAAATTAACAATTAATTTAAAATTAAAAATTTAAATTAAACATTAAATTAATATCAAGTTATTCATTTTCTCAAAACCAAGACAAAACAAAACACAGCTGGCCTTCAAGACATTTTGAGCTCATTCTGCGCAAATAGTCGAACCAACCAAGTTCGAATATTTAAAAACAACATTACACTTCAAGACATGAGGCTGACACTAGCACTCTGTTCGTGAGCATGACTGCTAAAAAGCAACCGGAATGTCGGGAATAGTGTAAATAATAAAAAACACCAAATGAATCGCGATAAAATCCGTTGAAATAGTTTTATTTCAATTAGTTAAGTATCTACAATTAAAATGAATCTTGAAGCACAACACTAGCCGTTCCTAAATAAAACACAAACGAATTGAGAAACGCGAAAAAATATGATACCAACCTTATCGTATTCTGTCAGTTGAAATTCACGATATATAGTATATATTACTCTGTGTTCACGATACTAAGTAGTATCCGTTAGTAGTCTGTGATACTAAGATGTTTGCCTTGTTATTATATCTTCTTATAACAACAATAATATTAGTGTTACTATTATATTTAGTAATGATGGTGGTCATCTTAATTTATATTAAGGTAAAGTACGAACCGGTCAAAGGAGTGTGCAAATCAAAAGCTAGACTAGACAATAAAATTGTGTTAGTGACTGGTGGAAATCAAGGCATTGGTCTCGAAACTGCTCGAGACCTCGCTTCACGTGGAGCGAGAGTAATCATTGCTTGCCGCGATGGAAAAAAAGCAGCAGACGCAATCACTGACATTATAAGAACTACTGGCAACAAGAACATTGAATACCAGTACTTAGACTTGGCTAGCTTCAGGTCTGTTCGAAAATTTGCCGAAGACTTCAATCAGACTTACGATCGACTTGATATTTTGATCAACAATGCTGGCTGTGCAGTGCTCAAACACAAGGCTACTCAAGATGGCATAGAGTTAATGATGCAAGTGAATTATCTTGGACCTTTTCTACTCACAAACTTACTCCTCGATAGGATAAAAGCTTCTCCAGCTGGCAGGATAGTCATAGTATCTTCACACGTCTATATAATTGCGCGAATGACTCCTAATCAGTTAAACGGCTTGAACACAAGGAATCCTTTATTCAAGTATGCTAACAGCAAACTGTGTGACGTTTTATGGGCGAAAGCGTTGGCAAATAGAATGCCAAGTCACGTAATAGTAAATTCTGTGCACCCTGGGCTTGTTAAAACTGGTCTTTTTGATAGTACCTTCCGTATTTTCCGCGAGTGGTTGATGTTCTGGATTTATGTACTTAATTTCAAAACGCCTAAAGAAGGTGCTCAGACAACAATACATGTGGCTGTGTCTGAAGAAGTTGCTAATGTAAGTGGAAAATATTTTATGGAATGTAAGGAAGCTGATTATGCCAAGATTGCTCATAACGATGAACTCGTGGAGAAGATTTGGAATAAAAGTATCCTGCTGACGAGTTAATGCAATGTGTTATTTTATATATAAAAAAAATTACTTTAAATTTTTGGGTTATAAAACTATATGCCTGATAAATCTGACAATCCTGATTTGATCCACAAATGATTTATAAACAGTTCACCATTTGCTTGTCCTTACATACCATGTTTTGTAGTTGCATGTAAGTGAGGTAGACCTCAGATTAAATTAAGTTAATGATAAACAGTTAAAAAAAAACAAGACAATATGTTAAGAGTGAGTTAATATATGTTCAGACAATATTTTAACATAAAATAATAGTTATCACTATTGTACCGAAAAATACCAACAATACCTCTATCGATTCGAAAAATATTTTTCCGATTTGGTTCACACATGAGAGAGTTTGCGGTAACTAACAAAAAAAAGTTTTTCTTTTAAGGTACGAAACCCTAAAAAAGACATTAAAATGTGTTGAGAACTGGTGATGAGGGCCTATTCAAATGTCACCGCTAAAACTGTCAACCCTGGTCGTTGGGACAAAATTTGACATTTGTTCCCAACCGCCCCCAGAGTGGGTGTTCTTGAAGATAAAGTTTACTCCAATTACTCGGGCTTTATATTTTTTAAATCTTGTCTTGAAGCGGTTGGATATTTTTGTCTGTACTTTGGCGGAATTTGAGAGGTTGGCATTGATTGGATTGCCTCACTGACCTTTAGGATGTTATGGTCCGTTGTTTTGGCTATTTAATTTTTTGTGATTGTTTTTCTCTAATTTCCACATTGCTGTATTAGGTTTGTATGTGGATAAATAAATAAATGCATAACTTAATTAGTAGTAAAATATTCACATATGACTTGGCTTTTTTGTGTGCAACGGAGAGTCGCGGCGACCGAACCGGATGTTTCTTTCTGGCGATAGTCAAGAAGACCGGAGACATTATCCCAGGCATTTATGAGATCAATAGCTTCTCAACCTACCTAGGATCGACTTAAATAATTAAATTGTATTATAGGATGTAGCTCTGTAACAGATAGGATTTAAGTTTAACTTACATCATAAATGCAATGAAATAAAATAAAAAGTTAGGTAAAATACATTAAACATGAAAAGAAATTGCATAGTAAGATTCAAAATAATATACAAAAACTAATTCTAAGATAATATACCCTGATAATTAAGTTTATCAAGCTATTCCTCTCTCCAAACTTTGTGCTGTGCCCGACAGGGTCCATAATTGTAACCTATTTTTAATTTAACAACTGTATCACATTATGGAATGCAATAAAGGTATTGAGAATTGAGTTCAAAGCTTGACGCGGGAAACGAAGGCCCCACGTCACCGTTGTCAGCAAATCCGACACAGCAGTCATCACTGCCATTGCACGCATGCCAATGGCCGTTGTGGCAGTGAGCACACAGCGCGTAAGTGCTCTCACAAGTCCACCATCCGTGGCACTGACACCTCCTCCGAACTAGAACGAAGGAAGTGGAGACGGGGTAGAAGCACCCAAGTACAATAAAGACGTGCCGACGAGCGAAGAGGCACCACATCGGCACCTTTGTCGCGAAACAAAACGGCCTTCCAACACGAGCCCCCCGCTCCCGAGCTGGTGGACTGACCTGGTTCCTGAGAGGGAACGATGAAAGAAGTAGCGGCTGACTCGATGACGTATCCCGTCTCTAATTTTGACATAGCGGTCTAACTCATTAAGGTGGCCCACTCACTCCTAGTGGATCAAGACAGCTCTGAAGACAGCTCTCATCACTATAACAACCACCATACGTCAGGGGTACTCCCGTGACCAGCCGGAGGACTGACGGTGGTAAGCAGAACAACCGATATAATTACCGGCATAACAAAATTAAAGTACTCAGAAATAGTTCGCAGTTGTAAATCGCAGCATATTGTCATTTATACCGCACTAGCAGGCTGACCCGGCAAACTTCGTTCCGCCTTAGAATCAAGTTATATTGGTTACATTATCTATCAGTTGAATTTATTTTGAGAATGTCTCCTTGCCTCCCGGCATTAAAGACCCGAGACTGCGTGAGGTTTTGGTAGGTTTGAGTCTGATAGAACCACCCCACAAGGCGGTGGAGGGACAACCGTGGCGACTTCCGCAAAAAAAAACAAAAATCATGAAAATCAGTTGACCCGTTCTTGAGTTTACCCCGGTTATTATTAACGCGATACTGTACAATATTCAAAATGATTTGTTACGCGTTGGCACCGATGGGGTGAAACTCGTGGGGGTTTCCACACGTTAAAAAAAAACAGTATGGAATCATTATATTTGCTTTGTTTGGATAAAATTTTACCTAAAAATATCCCATACTGTAAACATAGACTAGACTGTTGTGACTTCGCGTTTATAATATTAGTAGGATCAGAAGGCCGATTCTCACAGTTATGCCAATCACAGACCGAAACGTGATTGAATTGCGACTGAATTATTAATTGACCGAAAATAAGGTATAATAAAAATACACTCCAGTTTCGGTATAATCTCAGTTCAGTTCTATTTGAAAATCGTGGCTGATATAGTGTTCAGTGCGTGAACCGAGCGAGCGCAGTAATAAAAAAAATTAACAGCTCTGCTAGCAGTCTCCTTTAACCCGGAGACAAGGGTGAGGAGTGCGACCACGAGCAGGTAGTATTCAAGCCGTAGTCCCACCACTCACTTTCACGCAATCACTACTTCGTTCCGAAGCGTGATCTAAAGCACGGCAGTGGAAACGCAAATAAAACTAAAACTTACTATCTAACTAAAATAAAGTGTATAATGATCCGGATCTACACCAATGTGCAGTCTACAAACGGTACAAAATCATTAATCAAACACAGGAAGTCGGTGCGAATATAAAACGGTTCAAACAACAAAATACCGCAATTTTATAAAACCGGTTAACCGACAAACCCTCAAAACGGTCAAAAGGCATACGAGGAACCGTCCCGAACTTAGAACAAATCAAACAAATAAGTAATATCAAAACTTTCCGGGAAGTTGAATTCCCGTTACCGGGAACTGGTTAGTTCGCTCAGAATCGACCACCAAAAATTACCCGGAAATCCCGAGAAATACTAAACTATAAAATTAGTTATTTTAAACGCTCGGCTACAAACAAATCAAATTATAAATTACTTTCAATTTTATTGCAAGTAAACACCGATAGGTATCTATTCAGACCTCCCGGTGGGTCCGATCAAACCCATGAATAAACAACAAATCAAATTTAAACCGATTTTTAGCACGTACTTGTTTTAATAATCAAATTAAGCCGCAATTGACACCCGATAGAAATCGACCAGGAAATATTTTAAATATAATAACAATTCCAAGAAGTTTTAAGGTGAAAATAGTCAAATTCAATTGCATCAAAAGGCAAAATAATATCGATAAATTAACACTCAAAATGGCGGACTTGAACCGCGTGTTAATTTTCAAATGGCAAACCAAAATTAAACCAATCCGTTAATTATCATCAACAATACACAAAATATATTAATTAATGGGTCACTGACCTTCAATAGACCGGGATTCAGCCGGAAAAGTAGCAAAGATTGGAAAGTGTGCCTATTTAGTGTATCTAACTATATGTGACATGAATGTAGGTGTAATTGAATATACAATAAACTAATTATGCAATAAAATATAATGTTATATTTACTTCCCATAGAATTTCAACCGCAGCAAAGTTCCAAGTCCAACGAACGCGATGGGCGTATTCACTTTATTTAACAAAGAGATAACCAAAAAAGCGCGAGCACATGGTCCACCAACGAGCCAACGAACTCCCTCACAAAGCGACGTCGCGCTCAACTCCGCGCTCAACTCACGATGTACCGGCGTCAGTTCACGTACAATAATGCGCGGGTACGTAAAGAAAAAATATGATTGATGTTGGTCCTATCAATACGCGGTACCAACATCATAACATAAATACTTTACGATTAAAACTAAACATATACGTAGATTAATAACATGCATTTTCTTTTTTAGTTTTTATGGCTTTGACACAAGGCCATCAGCCCAATCCTTAACATTGAAATAAATCTTAACAATACAATACAATTTAAACAAAAATAACAGAGAACATCAAAGAAAAGAACTTAAATAAACAAAATTAACACGCATTTTGTGCAACATCCACAGAGAATTAAGAAAATAACTCAATAATCACTCATAATAGCCCACCCCGGGCTATTATGAGTGATTGCCACAATCGAATTAGTTAAATGTTAGTAACTAACTTATTTTCATATTCGAGAGATCATATCATTCGATTATGACGCTACTACTAATCGGACTAAACCCTGTCGTAAAAACAAGTAAAAAATCGAGAGACTCGAGAGTCGCTTTTATAGGATAGAACGAATTCACGATTAGACGTAGTGTAGGTATGTTGTGAAGTAATTTGACAAAAAGTAGGAAGTATTGCTTTTGTTTCATTAATAAAATGATCTTTTTTTTTGTTTTATTGTTGTATTATAGTGATATATTATTTCTAATTATATATTAAATCTAATATTCCTTATAACTAAGACGGCTGAAACCTTACAAACTCTCTATATCGCAAAATCATTGACCTACAAAAATATGGATTTAATAGCTCAATGCAAAAAAAAAAACAATTCTGACGTTTATAGAGCGAAGAAAATACAAGTTTAATTTCGTTCGCATTAAATTATCAATGAAAAAGTTTAGCAGAATATCGATTTAGACTGATTTGCAAAGGATTTGCACATTTTTCAATATTATTATTACATCACAATGTGTGATCTTGAAAATGTTGTTACGAGACTACCTTTTTGACATTTGGGAGATCGACTACTCGAGACTAGATTGAGACTGAATTTTGAACATATTTTTTATAACGAGAATTGGCCCTCAGATCCGTTCAGCCGTTTTTGCGAGAAGGAGTAACAAACATCAACACATCCATACATCTATAGATCCATATCTCCAGACACCTATGAAAGAAAATGCCCTACCTACATTCGCGCGCGAGCCGAGGCACGAGCTGCGTGTGACTCGGCTCGTAGAACGCGCGCTCGCGTCCTCAGCGGTTGTTGGGCACGTATCAAAGGGGCCCGCGGGGTTTTGTATTTGTTTCATTATTTCATTAGTTCGTGGTTGTATTTATTTCATTCACGGTTTAATATTTTTTTTGTATGTTTGTAAATTATTAAACATGAAGCTGATGCCACTAATATATTGGCGTCCTTCATAGTTAATAGTCCAAAGACTATTAACCGCGTCACGACAGTGTGAACATAATTGATTGGCTCGACTGAGCTGGCGCTGAGCCGTGAATGTAAATGAGCTATTAAGGTTGCTTTGTGGTACCTCCTGCTGCACGTCGTCACGAGCGTGTCTTCCGCGTAGCACCCAGTCGTAGCCAATGTTCCACAACAGCACCAACTACCAACTAACTAACGCCAACCCCTGCGAAACACCTCGCCCCATATGCCCCGACTATTCGGCGAAGGTTGAAAGGCACTGCGTGATAGACGCTCATCCCTAATGCAATTCCAGGGCAGAGTGTTGAAAGCGTTGGCTATGTCCAGGGACACTGCAAACATCACTTCGCCCCGGGCAACTACTTCCCTCACGCGCATGATCGCATCCACGGTGGAGAGCCCCAGATGGAAGCCGTATCCAGGTCCGCTAGGTCCGGCCCCACTCCAGAGTGGTGCTCGAGCTGTTTCGCTATAACTCTTTCAAGGAGTTTGCACACCTTGTCGAGAAACACTATGGGCCGGCAGGCGGACAGCGAGTCCGCCGAGCGCCCCTCCTTTAAGAAGAGGACCAGTTTACCTGTCTTCCACAATCTCAGAAACTGGCCCCGCACCAAGCATGCGGTGAGGAGCCCTCTCAGGCGGGGCTCGAAAGCCTCGTCATCTAGGGCCAGAACTTTTATGACCTGGAATAACGTTGGGTCCTGGGACGATATTTTTGGCTTTACTTGCCCCTAATCATAAGGTAGGGCTGCCCCATGGATCCCGCTCCAGCGCCGCAAGCTATTGGCTTGCGGCGGATACCATACAAAATGTATGCAAACTGGAGCTCTTTTTAAGTGGAGTTGAGTTATAATGCTCGGCTTCATAACACCGCGGACGCAGGTTCAATGAAAGTGACGAGGCCAGTGCGGCGAACCGCACACCCTGCACACTAGGTAAAGACTGCATACTTCCATACATACAAACTTTCGCGTTTATAATATAAGTAGGATTTTGTTCCCAACCGCCATGAACAGTAAATTCTCTACACCCTGAGCTTGTAAAAGATTTCAAAGACTCGATCGTATCTCACTAAAATGGTTGATGTTTCGGATTTATGTTCTGAATTTCAAGACGCAAAAAGGAGGTGCCGAGGCTACAAAACATCTGGCCGTGTCTGAAGAAATACGACGAATTTGTGGAAAAAAATTGGAACAATAGTATCACACTGACGAGTTAAAATTCAATGTATTCGTCTGGCATACTATAATGAAATCGTTTCAAGAAATAATGAAACAAACTCAACTTGGAAATTGTAGCGTTTCATTATTTCAGTATTAGTTAATTGTTAGGAAAATTCTAGACAGGTATAATTTCTTGAGCACAATAAATTATTTAAATGCCTTTTTTTTTCAAAATATGAAAATATTTTTGTGGTGATTTTTGTATACTTAAAGGTAAAGTATTAACCAACTTCCCAAGTTTAGTCAATCGCTTATTGCCTCGTTGGTAAAATGCCATTAGATTGCGCTTTCTCGGTGTGATCCTGAAACTTTAGGTAACTTTAGGGCTTACCCGGGGTGCCCGGCAACGGACACTTGGGGAGGACACCGTGCGGTTTTAGTCGCTAGTCGTCTAGGCTAGTCTAGTCGCTGGCCAGCGGGGGGTATCCGAAGGGATTTCCGCACGTAAAAAAAAAAAAAAAAACCCTACGATAGTATAATTGGGTTATTCCTTCTGCTATCCTTGGGTTATTCGGATTCGGTAACACTCAACACTACGGAGTGTGGAAACCTGCCCTGCCCTCCAAGTAGGTACCTACCTTTATTTTTTTTCGTGCCGAAATCCCTTCGGATACCCCCCCGCCGGCGGGGAGTTTTATGATACCGTTGGCGGTACTATAATAAGCTTTATCTACACCCATGCTATAAATCCTCTTTATAAGATTCTGAAACAGTTAGCTTATTGCCAACATTAATACATCCAATGTCATAATAACCATAATATCATCCGAACGGGTATTATAATGTTGTATGAAATTTCATAATAACACTCCTTTCGCTTTTTCAATCTCTTCCGCGCAAAGGGTTACTCATCAGACAGCCAAATTCTTACCGCCCGATGCGTGGAATCTGTATGAGTTTCAAAAAAAGAACTGTCATTCACGCGCGTTGCATTGCACCACCACAGCGGCGGCGGCGCGCCGTAAAAAAAAATTAAAGCTTATTCGTTCGAATTCCCGCTATTTTTCTTCGCTATTTTTTTTTCGCTATTTTTGCAAATTGTTTTGTTTACTTACTATTTTATAGAGGACACATCATGGGTGTAGATAAAGTCTTGTATGCAACTGTATAATTAGGTATTAAAACACTCATGTGATACTATTATCACACTCAGCTTCGCTTCGTGTGATAAACCCACATTCATGTTTTAATACCCCTCATTATACCACAGTTGCATAAATAACTATTATTTTTAATTTTATGTATATGCGTTTATAAAGTGCGTATGTATAGAATCGTCTTTGAATTCATAATTCGAATTTTTCGATTTGAGTGTAGATAAATAGTTATTTATGCAACTGTGGTATAATGAGGGGTATTAAAACATGAATGTGGGTTTATCACACGAAGCGAAGCTGAGTGTGATAATAGTATCACATGAGTGTTTTAATACCTTTTTTTTTTTTTTTTTTTTTTTTTTTTTTTTTTTCGTGCGGAAATCCCTTCGGATACCCCCCCGCGTGCCAGCGGGGGCGGTTATGTCGGGCTTGAACCGACTAAAACCGCACGCCGTCTCGGGTCTACAGACGCCGGGGTGTAAGGTTGCCCATAGAGCATATCCCTCGCACCCCGACTGACCCTGGGCCATCTCCGGTTTCGAGATGGCCCCCTCGGGTTTGGGAACCACGGTGTCCCCGTCTTGCCCCGGTTTGGGGGAGGGGCGCTAGTCGCCCCACCGTCCCGGCCTGCTTCTGCTGGGGTGACAGGTGGCCTCACCCGCCACCCCCAGGCCTGCGCTCATGGAGGACGGAGGTCGTTAAGCGACCTCCGGCGCCTGAGTTGCCTGCGACGCGCGGCGAGCAAGTTGCGGGCTCGGCGGACCGGGAGAGTTCTAAGTCTCTCCCGGGCGCGCTCCGCCACCTCCTTCGCGAGCATTACATGCTCGCAGAAGGAGGCGGCGGCGGCCCACGCGCTCGCGCTTCGCACCATTGCCGCAATCATGCTGCCGAGCGAGAGGACTCCCACCCCGATGGCTGCCACGAGGTCACGCCTCGGCGCCTCCCACGCCGGGCAGTCCGCCAGCGTGTGCAGCCCTGAGTCCTCGCTCGCGTCGCAGTGATGACACTCAGGCGTTGGCTCCTTCCTGATCCGATGCAGGTGGTCCCCGAAGCACCCCTTCCCTGAGATCACCTGCGTCAGTCGGTAGGAGAGGCTTCCGTGTCGCCTCTCCAGCCAATCCTCCATGATGGGCCTTACCGCCGCTATTGCGGCGTGCCCAGTGTTTTAATACCTAATTATACAGTTGCATACAAGACTTTATCTACACCCATGATGTGTCCTCTATAAAATAGTAAGTAAACAAAACAATTTGCAAAAATAATAGCGAAGAAAAATAGCGGGAATTCGAATTCGAACGAATAAGCTTTAAATTTTTTTTACGGCGCGCCGCCGCCGCTGTGGTGGTGCAATGCAACGCGCGTGAATGACAGTTCTTTTTTTGAAACTCATACAGATTCCACGCATCGGGCGGTAAGAATTTGGCTGTCTGATGAGTAACCCTTTGCGCGGAAGAGATTGAAAAAGCGAAAGGAGTGTTATTATGAAATTTCATACAACATTATAACACTCGTTCGGATGATATTATGGTTATTATGACATTGGATGTATTAATGTTGGCAATAAGCTAACTGTTTCAGAATCTTTTATAGAGGATTTATAGCATGGGTGTAGATAAAAGTACTTTTTTTACTTTTGCCTGCGTTACGCGAAAACTTATGAATGTCAGTTGTCAAATCGGTCAGAAACATGTATACTTTTTTGAATGTCAATCAATACTACATAAAAAGGTAGACTGATTTTGCTCATGTAGATTCGATTTTCATTATTTTGAATGTTTAGTAAATTATTAACATTTTGTTGGTTAATATCGCTATAATTAAATGCACTATATGTATAAATAATAAGTTTATACCGTGCATTTAATTTCTTTGAGTTAAATACCTTTTTTATTTTCGTGTGGAAATCCCTTGGGACCGCCTGGCTGGCGGGGGGGTGCCAGCATCGTGGTACTGACAACACGTGCAGCCGAAGTGTCGCCCTCATTCAGTGTAGCATCTCTTTTGCATGGCACATGCCTTTTTTTTTATTCCTCTCAGGTGGCAGACTAGCTCACGGCCCATCTGATGGGAAACGTACCGCGGCCTATGGACGTGTGCAACACCAGGGGCGTCATACTCGCGCTGCCGACGCTGTAAAAACCTTCTAATGCCATGCCATTTAAAAGCTCACTTCTACGTCTGTGAAGTTGGCATCTCAAATGTTAGCATCTCACAAATAAAATCATATAAAGTGGCATCCAGCATAGTTCCATAGTTCTTGATAAGTTTTATCAATAGTTCCGTCGATTGAACTATTAATATCGCGTTTTGAAAAAATGAGATGCTAACTCGGCAAACACATCATAGCATCTCATCACATTACGAACGCCTGACTGCACAAAAGTCTAAATTTGTTGAGTTCTATGTTCTCAACAAGTTTCAACAATAGTTCTGGCGATTAAACTGATAATGTTGAGTTTTGTCAAAACTTTCGTATCGACTGCCTTGAGGCCAGATTGCTTGCGGTAGAAGAACAGAGGTCGGTAACGCTCCCTGAGGCTGCTGAATCGGTTGAGACTGTGGTCGAGGGGCTACGACGTGCGCTCAACGCCAGGGACCAGGAGCTGCTCGGAAATGACGTCGAAATTACAAACATACCGGAAGTCAATGGCGAGAGTCCTGCTCACCTGGTGAAGATCATAGGGACAAAGCTGGGCGTCGTAGTGGAGAAGCGTGAAATTGTTAGTGCGGAGCGAGTAGGGAGACGCGAGCTTACCGCCACTGACCCACAAGGTGCAACCGAGCGGCGCCCGACGGTGCTAATGGTGCCACTGGGGCGCCGTGACCTGCGGGACGAGTTGCTGAAGGGGGCGCGCGTGCGCCGGGGAGCTACGACGCGGGATCTCCGTATGGACGGCAGTCCGAGGCGCTTCTATGTCAACGAACGCCTAACTAAAACAAACCGGCAGTTGTTTCGTAGGACTAGGGAGGCAGCCGGGGGCGCTGGTTGGAAGTTCGTCTGGACGAGGCGGGGTCATATCCTTGCCTGCTGCAAGCCCGGTGATCGCACTCACCGCATCCGGTCTGAAGATGACCTGGCAAGAATGTTTAGCAGTGAGAGACTATCACTATAAAACTTTATACCTTCGTTGCATTTTTATACTTAGATGGACTGTACTGTGTGAAAGAGTGTTATGTTGGGTGGGCTGTAAGATTGTGACCGATGTGCGCCAAATTTGTTACGGATTTACGGTCGAGCCAATGACGTGTGACAAGCTGCTCTATTTAATATGTTCGCACCCACTCATTATATAGGGAGCATACGAACTGAAACATATACACATTTGCAGTCTGTAAGGGGAAGCAGGCCGGTGTACGATAGGTATATGTTAAATTATGTATTATCTCATACAACACGGTGTAGTTATCTTGTGTCTACTTTTGTTCTGTATATTTTTGATTTCTGCTTATGAACACTATTTACAATATATTACATTATTACAACTAATAAACACACATATACATTTATACTATACATCAATGAATCTATTCTTCTTTACCTTACTGCATTCTTTACATTCTTACTTTCATAAACACCATACACAATATATTGCATTACTACAATTGGCTTGGAGGTAGCAGTTGGTATGAGGAGGCAGCATATAAAAAGAAAATGACAATAGGTAAATTTCTTAAGTTTGGACTGCTGAATACAGGTTCTCTGTCCACAAATCACGACGAGTTTAGGATAGCGATGCTGCGTCACGCCGTGGATGTCATGGCCAACCGGGCTCCCATAGTACCGGGCTATAAACTGAGGCACATTACGAGGCCAATAAACATAAAAAGGGGCGAGGAGGGGGTGTAGCTTTCTATGTTAAAGCCGGGATCAGTGCACGTACTAGAGTACATTCGGTTCACCCTAGTGTGGAGCAAATGTGGATCACTCTAAATGTTCCCGGAAAGAGGCTGCTGGTTGGGACTGCCTACCGCCCACCCTGGTTAGATCTAGATACTTTCTTAGAAGGTATAACGGAGAGTATTACTGCTTTGTCACCTTATGATTTTGTGGTGCTTCTGGGTGATTTCAATGTAAATATGCTGGAAAGAGAGGAAGCCAAAACGCAGAGATTAATGGATTTTCTGACTTGTTTGAACTTGGTACAGGTTGTACGGACGCCCACACACTTCACAAAAGAGGCTGCTACACTCATAAATGTGATATGCACAGATGTTAAAACACGTGGCATTGTTGTTGACCATATCAACGAGTTACGACGCCATTCGGTTGTGGTTTGCGATACGGTATTTAGGAGAGTTAAACCCAAACCCAGAACTATCATATACAGACCAATTAAGGACATTTTAGTAGAGTGTTTTGATAGGGATAGGGACTGTCTACCATGGGCAGTAATAAGTGGTATGCAGGATGTTGACTCAATGGTTCTAACCCTAAACGCTTACATCATACAATTGTTTAACCTACATGCACCTCTAAAAAGGAAAACGGTTGAGGCTCGACCCACACACTGGATCACGGACAATTTCCGTTTGTTATTCCGCTTGAGAGACCAGGCACGGAAGAGGTATCGCAAAACCAAACTAGAGCAACATCGGAGCTACTATGTTGATATGAAAACTCTGGCGGCCACTTCACTGCATAATGAAAAGGCCGCCTATTTTCAAACCAACATTAATAAAAATATAAAGGACTCTAGACGATTGTGGCAGAATTTAAAGACAGATATCCTCCCAAAACATGGAGAAACCTTACTCCCAAGTCATTTTGATGATCCTGATGCTATTAACCTAGCATTTTTGGATGTTCCAGGTTTATCAGTGCCATCTGTCTCCCTACTGACCTATTTTGAATAAAATAGATTAACTTCATCTCGTTTTATCTAGTGCCGGTCAGTTCTGAAGTAGTGCTCAAGATTATAAAAAGCATATACACAAATGCACAGGGTGTGGATGGAATCAGTAATGATATGCTGCTAATGACTTTGCCTTCAACCCTACAGGTTTTCACTGACATTGTCAACACTTCCATCATGAACCACAAGTACCCAGACCAATGGCAATGTGCTGTGGTTCGTCCTATTGCGAAAAACAGTAATCCACAAAACTACAAAGACTTAAGGCCTATAAGTATACTCCCTTGTCTGTCAAAAGTCTTGAAGCGTCTGGTTCATACCCAGGTGATGGAGTATGTGGAAAAACATAATGTACTACTTGAGCTACAGTCAGGGTTCCGTAATGGCAGGGGCACAGCTACAGCTCTGTCTGATGTGGTGGGTGTTGGGGTTGTACGAACGATAAAATAAAATGTCGTTTGTGGAAGAAAACAAGGTATATTTCTTGAGTACAGACTGTCTTTTACCGTATCTTACAATGTACTGGGCTCATCAATCCGTGGTGAGGAATAGTGCGGGTGACACCGTGCACTTACATAACTATGTATATACAGAGTTACTTACAATTATGTATGTGTGTGTGTCCCCACAATATTCCCCCCCTTTTACAAAGGAATACACAAAACTAAAATTCACAAAAATAGGTACCTAAAATACACAACACATTATAAGTAGGGCCGTTCTAGTTGTTTCGTATCACATAACTATGTAACCCGTGGGAGCACCCGTCGTATCCGATGGCGAAGCAGCAGGCACGGTTTTTGGCTGGACGGTCCGAAACTGCACGGATGGTGGCCTGACGTTCAACTTGACTATTTCATTATGTAACCATGATTTGACACGACGATTACAAAATACTCTAACGCCGTAGAGGATCAGGACAGTTAGCAATACTGCCAAAATTATCAGAACTATACCCATGACGTTTACTCTTCGAGATAGTTCGGCCGTGGTGTTCACTTGCGCTTGTACTACGGCGACGTTGTCCTTATCTTGGTAATTGCCCGTTTTGGAAATTATACGTGTTGTTAACAGGAATATTGAAGGTAAAATGAATAAATAATTTGTGAACTAAATAAAATCGATTGCTAAATACATACCTAAAATTCGTTTAAAAAATAATAACATTTGCAATATTTGCAGTTTACAACTTACACTAAACATTATTACTAATAAATTGTATCAGCAATATTATATACTGTCTACACTTTATTTAACACTTTAATCAACCTTACACAATACTTCATGTTCATAACAAACAACGTGATATACCAGCATTTATAATAACTCTCGAACCTATATGATAACTGAGTTCATTAATCATCTTAATGTTACGTATTTATCCATGTAAAAGGCATTAATTATAAATACATAACGTATCTGTTCTAGAATTTAACGTTTTCCTAGCCGAAATTCGGTTAGGTTAGCACAAAATTGTCATAACTCTATCTGTACTATCTTCAATATAACTATAATATTAAATGATATAAACAAAATATATGTTTTCCTTACGGAACCCTAATCATTTTATTGCAACAACAAACAATACCTAATCATAATGCGAAGCGTACGGGTTGACGGCTCACACGGCCGGTTCGGGTTACGTGTTGCTTAGCACTTGTTGATCGAAGCTTAGCACGCATTTCTGGCTGTAATTCCTGCGATTTTGTAGCACTGTCGCTATCACTATCTATTTTTTTATTTAAAATAAAGGTATCATCTTTTACTAGGAATGCTGGCTTCAATCTATCAATTGATATGTGAGTTTCGCGACCGGGCAATTGAAGTTTGAAAACTTTTGAACCTCTATTCAGTACTCTAAACGGTCCGTCGTAAGGCGGTTTTAGGGCCTTGTGAACTCTGTCATCCCGTACAAACACAAAATTACAGTTATGCAAATCAGAATGAACAAATATTTTACGCGGATTTGCCCTGTCTTTTGTCGGCCGAAAACTAGTAATGTATTCACGAATTTTATTAAGTAGACTATACTGGTCGCATGACTCTTTTTCTTTTGAAATATCGTAGAATTCACCGGGCAAACGTAAAGTTTTACCGAAGGTTAATTCTGCTGCGCTTACTTCGTTGTCACTGCGTATAGCCGCGCGGAGCCCCAGCAAAGCGGTAAGAAAGAAAGAGAAAGAAGAAAGAAAGAAAAAAATAAGGCATCAAACTGGCGACCTTGGTCACTAGTGATACGTACTGGGCAACCGTGCCTAACTATCCATCCTTCGTAAATACATTTAGCGACTACCTCTGCGGTTATCTCTTGAACAGGAAATGCTTCTGGCCAACACGTACACCTATCTATAATTGTTACTAAGTACCTAAAACCTTGTGGTCTAGTCGGAAGGGGTCCCACGATATCAACGTGAATTTGTTCAAACCTAGAGACCTCAGGAAACTTTCCCAACTCTGAAACGACGTGACGGTTGACCTTTGATCTTTGACATTGTAAACATGTCCTAGTCCAATGTCCTACATCTGCATTCATACCAGGCCAAAAGAAATGTTTAGAGACCATCTTACGTGTTGTGCGTTTACCAGGATGGCTCAAATTATGGACGCTCTCAAAAGCAATTTTTCTGAATGTCTCGGTTAAATAGGGTCTAATTATGTTAGTAGAAATTTCACAATAAATTTGTTTATTACAAGTAGGTAATAAAACTTGTTTTAATTTTACAGAGCTATCGTTATCTTTACATTGCGTCACCCGTAACAAGTACTCGTCTTTCACCTGCGCGACAGCAAGTGCATCGAAGTCCAGTACAGTCGGGCAAAAAATAGTTTCTAAACGAGATAAAGTATCGGCAACAATATTATTTTGGCCACTAATATGTTGTATGTCGACTGTGAACTCGCTAATAAAAAGAAGATGTCGGGTCCTTCTCGGAGTTTCTTTATCCTCCTTACTGATTTTTGAAAATGCATGACATAAAGGTTTATGGTCCGTATACAACGTCAGAGGTCGGCCTTCAAATAACTTACGAAAATATTTTACTGATTTATAAATGGCTAAAAGTTCTCGGTCATAAGTTGAATATTTCTGTTCAGTCGGAGTAAACTTCTTAGAGAAATATCCCAGAGGTTTCCATGAACCTTTAACTCTTTGCTGCAATACGGAACCCATACATGTATTGGATGCATCCGTCATCAAGGCAAGTGGGGCATTTGGCAAAGGATGTGACAACGTAACGGCTTTTTGTAATCCTGACTTACATTGCACAAAAGCATTTTCTGAAATATCCGACCATTGAATACGTGTCTTATCATTTTTCTTTGTATTAACCAAATATTTGTTAAGTTCACATTGATACGACGCTAAATTCGGCAAGTGAGGCCTATAAAAATTTAGCATGCCTAAAAATCGTCTTAACTCAGCTATCGTTTCAGGCTTCGGAAAGTTAATTATGGCTTTTACCTTATCATTAAGTGGTCTAATATCGTCCACGCTAACATCGTGACCTAAGAATTCTATGCGCGACTGTCCAAAACAACATTTATTCAGATTAATAGTTATGCCGTAAGTATTGAAACGTTCGAATACCAACCTTAAATGTTCATAGTGTAGGGTCGAATTTTCGCTGGCAATTAGAACATCATCTAGATTATTATATAAAAAATCTAATCCCTGTAAAACTGTATTATTCATGAAACGCTGAAATGATTGGGCCCCGTTGCGCATCCCAAAATTTAATCGCGGAAATTCGTAAAGTCCGAATGGGGTAATAATAGCGGTTTTTTCAATATCTTGGGGTGCTATGCAAATAGTGATACGCTCTCGTTAAGTATATCTAATTTTGAAAAAATGGTTTTATTTGCTAACACATACGTGAACTCATGTAAACGTGGAATAGGATATCTGTCGGGCTTCGTAATAGCGTTTAGCTGTCGATAGTCGCCACACGGTCTTAACTCGCCGTTCTTCTTAGTAACTACGTGTAGCGGACTAGACCATGCGCTTTTAGAAGGCCTACAGATTCCTAATTCTTGTATGATTCGAAACTCCTCTTTGATCTTTATATATCTATTGGGCGGTAAGGGACGGCAACGGGCATGAACTGGCGGACCAGTTGTCTCTATGTAATGTACAACATTGTGCGAGGGTGTTTCCCTGAATGTCGCTGGTTTGGTAATATTGGGGTACATACATAACAAATCGTAATAGGGATGACTTTCGACAATAGAACTTGAAGACGGCTGATTTAAACTTACAATTGAAGCTATAACTTGTATATCTGTAACTTGATCTATAAGCTTACGTTTATGCATATCTACTAAAATTTTATGATATGATAAAAAATCAGCTCCAAGAATGGACTGTTTTACATCGGCTAAAATAAATTCCCAACGGTACGGTCTGCGAAGTTTAAGATTTAAAACTAATGACTTTACACCATACGTTGCAATTTCCGTACCATTGGCGGCATATAACTTGTAATCGGAACGCTTTATATCTCTAAAAAGTCTTTTATTTAATGGCAAAACTGAAACGTTCGCATCTGTATCAACCAGAAAACGTAATCCAGAGTTGAAGTCCATCACTGAGAGGTGACTGCAAGGAATGACGGCAGAGACTTCCGCCGGCGACTGTACCTGGTCCTCTAGTTTTCCGACTTGGAGTGGTTAGCTTTGCCTTCTTGCTTTCATGCACAGGGCGGTGCACATCTATGAGCTCGCTGCCGGTATCTATAATGATACACGCAAAGCCAATCGGGTGATTCCGGGGTACGGCTCCTTGACCTTGAACGCGAAGAACGTCGAAATCGGTTCCCAAAACGTCTCTCACTCGATCTTGATCCTGAACGTTCGATGTTGTCCAGTCGAACATTAATCTTCGCTATTTCGGCAGCGATACTCGATACATTCAACTGCGTATTCGTAGGCTCCCGGTTCGACGCAGTTGGTGAAATTTCAGACACGTGGTTGCTTCTCGTGGCCTCAGCCACATTATCTGCTATCATTGCCAAATTGTCTAAGTCTTTTGTCTCTGACGCGGCCAGCACGGCGCGAACTGTCCATGGTAGATGACCTTGCCAAAGCACTCTCAGTGTGTCATCGGGGATCTTGTCTCGGGCCAGATCTCTCATTCCACGGAGGAGTTGTGAGGGTTTCTGATCCCCCAATTCCATCTCCCCTATAAGTTTCTCTATCTGTCTATTTTTTGAGTCTTCGAACAACACGAGCAACTTATTTTTTAATGCTTGGAATTTACGTGATTCTGGCGGTTTGGTTAAGAAATCGGTAATTTGTATGATGACTTCTTTCGGTAATTTCGAAACTACCAAATCAAATTTGCTGTCATCACCCATCTTCTGCGGCGTCAGAATAGCTTCGACGCGAATAAACCATACGCGAGGTTGGTCCATCCAGAAATCTGGAACACGCGACGACAATGATATGGCCATGACCTCCGCCGGCGGTATTGGCGTAATGCTCGAATCAGTGCTCATTTTTTACAAGTTCACAATTCACACTCGCGACACTAGGTATTACTGTTCTTTGTCGGGGTCACCAATTGTTGGGGTTGTACGAACGATAAAATAAAATGTCGTTAGTGGAAGAAAACAAGGTATGTTTCTTGAGTACAGACTGTCTTTTACCGTATCTTACAATGTACTGGGCTCATCAATCCGTGGTGGGGAATAGTGCGGGTGACACCGTGCACCTACATAACTATGTATATACAGAGTTACTTAAAATTATGTATGTGTGTGTGTCCCCACATGGGGAATATATTGGAGGCGAGGGATGAGGGAGAGGGCACAATCCTGGTACTACTGGACTTCTCACGGGCTTTTGATGCTATCGACACAACACTAATACTTTCAAAACTGACATATGGATTCACAAGAGATACAGTGGAGTGGTTCCATAGCTATCTCAATAATAGGAATCAGTGTGTGGAAATTCATAGAGACGATGGAACCAAGGATTGTTCCACTCCACGCCGAGTATCCAGGGGCGTGCCCCAGGGCTCAATACTGGGTCCACTATTGTTTATCCTGTACAGTGCAGATATCGGTAACTCCTTTACCAACTGCAAGTACCACATATATGCTGATGACATCCAGGTCTATAAATCATTCAAGCCCTCGGAAGCAAGAGCTGCTGTCCGGCTTATCAATGAGGATTTGGAGAGCATAGTGACATGGGCAGAAAATAACTCGCTGGTGCTGAATCCAAGCACGTCGAAGTTCATGGTTCTGGGCTCAAGACAACAAATTAATTCAATTTTGACGGCCAACCCTGTGCTATTAATTAAGGGAGAGGTAATTGAGAGGGTTGAATCTGTCACCAATCTGGGGTTAACATTAGACCACTACGTTTTGAGGCCCACATAAATAAAACTATAAGCAGCTGTTTTTATAGATTAAAAGTCCTTTATAATATTAGAAAATACTTAAGTACCCCTATTGGAAAACTTCTGGTTGACAGCTTAGTGCTGTCAAAATTTAATTACTGTGATACAGTCTACGGCCCCTGTCTATTAAAACGTACAGAATCGTTAATCCAGAGAGTCCAAAATGCTTGTGCCCGATTCTGCGTAAACATCCCAAGAAGTAATCATGTCACCCCTTTCATAAACAAGCTTAGATTGTTGAAGATGGCAGCCAGGAGGAAATTACATCTCGCGAGTTTATTATTTGGTGTGATAAATACACAGAAACCCACCTATCTTTATAAGAAATTAAGCTGGAGGCATGAGAAGCAAAGGTTCAGCAAAAGGTCAGGGGTGCCCCCTCTCTCACTACCCAGGTACAGGAAAATGGCTTTTAGGGGTTCCTTTAGACATGCAGCAACACACTGTTGGAACGTCCTGTCGCTCCCGGTGCGCTGCCTGAAAACAAAAGCAGCGTTTATTCTCCCTCTCAAAAAAATTGTATATGGAGGAACAATTAAATGGTTGATACAAGAACTTATTTAACTATTTTCATCTTTCAGTTATCAAGGTCTCAATTCATATCATAAATGTTATATTCAGACAATGTAACCTGATAAACATTTTTCTCTAGTATTGAAACTTACCTTGAGTTTGAGGGCTGACGCGCTGGGGGGGGAGGCAGGCCGTATTTGGCTGCTGGTGTGATGCTGAGGCCTGAAAACATCTCTCGCATCATAAACCCTAAAAGACACATTAAATGTAAACTTGACCAGAATATGAAGGAAGAGGAGTGGTAGTTTAGTTTATTTGATTACCTTTCTTACCTCACTTCGAAATATACTATAGGTATATATCATTATTGGGTGGAGCGCTGTAACAATGCTTGCTGTTTTATTTCTTTTTATATGGTTTGTTTTTCATATCGATTCACAGCAAAATTAATTAATCGAGCAGGAACAAATTACACTTATGCATTATACACATTATACAAATGAAATAAATAGGTATATTTTCCCGTGGTATATTACTCTGATATATGATTTTAGATTGACATGGTCATTTACATTAAAATTAGAATTGCCGCATTACGTGACCTGCGTGATGATAAGAGCGTTCTGGTATTGAAAGCCGACAAAGGAAATGCGACGGTAGTCATGAATGTCACTGAATACGACAGAAAAATTCGTGATTTATTGAGTGACGTGGGTACCTACAAAAAGGTGACTTACAACCCGACGGCTAGGACGAACCGAAGCACCCTGAACCTGATTAAGAAATGCAGAGGGGCGATCGGCGAGGACATGACAGTACACTTACTGAGACCGCGAACCTGTCAACCGCCCAGGCTATATGGATTGCCTAAGGTCCACAAGACAAACGTCCCTCTACGACCAATCGTGAGTCAAATTGACTCACCCACGTACGAACTGGCAAAACATGTAGCGGGTGTCCTGCAGCCACTGCTGGGTAAATCAACATCGTTTGTGAAAGACTCCCGTCATTTCATCGACATTTTACGTCTGGAGAATGTGAACGACAACGAAGTGATGGTCAGTTTTGACGTAGAGTCACTATTCACCAATGTGCCAATAGATGAGTGCATGGACGTCATCAGAGATGTTATTAGGGACAACAACATTCCAGTGGAATATGCCAAACTTTTGCAGCACTGCATAGCCACGAATTACTTCGTATACCAAGGCGAGTACTACCTTCAAATAGACGGCGTGGTAATGGCCAGCCCAGTGGCTCCAGTGGTAGCCAACCTCTGGATGGAACACTTTTTAAACAGAGCCATTGCCACTGCACCTCATGTTGTCAAAGTTTGGAAGAGGTATGCCGATGACGTTTTTTGTATACTGGAGGGTGACGAAAGTGTTGTGAAGGGATACTTGGCACATCTGAATAGCATTCATAGGAAGATCCAGTTTACCCATGAAATGGAAAGGGAAAGAAGTCTAGCATTTCTTGACGTAAAGGTGGTAGTTCGAGAAGATGGTTCCCTGGGTCACACAGTGTACAGGAAGCCCACTCACACTGACCGATACCTGCACGCCAGCTCGCATCACCATCCCCGTCAACTGAACTCTGTAGTGACGTCACTTACCGACCGTGCATATAGTCTATGCGACGAGGAACATTTAAATGCTGAAATTGTACACCTAAGGGGCGTTCTACAGAGAAATGGTTACAAGAAGCGTATCATGCCACCTAGATACACACCAGCACCTAAACGCCTGGACTATAAGGTTGAACGACAACCCGCGTACTTACCATACGTGAAAGGAGTGACAGATAAGGTCGCTAATATTTTAAAGAAGTTCTCAGTAAAAACTATCTTCACTCCTTTTAAGAAACTGACTCAATACCTACGCACACCCAAAGACAGTTTTCCCTGAGAACATCCAGGTGTTTATAAAGTTGACTGCAGCTGTGGGAGCTCCTATATAGACCAGACCAAACGTACTGTCTCAAGCCGGATCAAGGAGCACATCAGGGCGGTCAAAAATAACGAGCCACAGAAATCGGCTATCGCTCAACATCTTTTGGAGGAGGGGACGAATCACTGGATTGAGTTACATAACCCTCAGATTCTCTCGACAGAACGCCACTACATACCCAGAATGGTGAAAGAAGCAATTGAAATTAAAAAGTACAAGAACTTCAACCGGGAGGATGGGTTTCAACTGTCGAGTGTCTGGCATCCAGTGATCCGTATGTTCACAAGGCCCAAACAAACTGCAATTCCAAAAACCGCGCGAGCCGATACTGTGAGTGTTGTGTGTCGTGAACGTGATCGAGTGCGTAGTGAGAACGCGGACAGTGGTAGTGGTGACGCGCATCAGAAACGAGTGAGGAAGAGGGTAGACCGATACGGTTTGCCGAGTAACAACTAGCCTGCAGAACTTTAGTACATCAGTGATCATGGTACTTGTAACAGTGCCGAAATATCGGATTCTCGAAAAAGATACTAAACATGGTAAATATCCCGTTTATAATTCTAATTTTAATATTACTCTAAATGCTGTACGCTTTCGTACACCGCTAAAAGTTCTCTGTAGTATGCAGGCCACTCAGCTTGTTTAGAAATCAGTTTTTTACTAAAAAATGCTAACGGACACCATCGACCTTCAATCTCTTGCTGTAAGCAAGCACCAATGTGTACGCTAGACGCGTCCGTGAACAATCCTAACGGAGCATTGCTCACGGGGTGGTGGAGAAGTGTGGCGTCGGTAAGGCTTTGTTTACAAGTCTCAAAAGCCTGATGCAGTTCGGGTGTCCATGGAAATGGAGCAGCCCCCTTACTTTTAGACGCAACGACAGCATCGATCAATGGGGCTTGAGACTTAGCCGCGTGTGGGATGAAACGACGATAATAGTTGAGTACTCCTAAGAATCTCCTCATCCCTTGAACTGTATCTGGGGGACGGTAGTCCATTAGGGCTTGCACCCTGTCCTGGGGAGGACGGACTCGCTCTGCAGTGATTGAATGACCAAGGAATACAACTTCGCTAGCGCCCAGAACACTCTTAGATGGGTTAACCACAACGCCGTAATCTTGGAAACGCTTGAAAAGCGTGCGAAGATGCCCCTGATGGGTAGCCTCATCTGCAGAGAAGACGAGCACGTCGTCGCTATAGGGAAAACAGAAGTCGAGACCCCTTGTGACCTCGTCGATGAACCGCTGGAAAGTTTGTCCAGCGTTACGGAGGCCAAATGGCATGAAAGGGTGTTCGAAGAGGCCAAACGGGGTAACGATGGCCGTTTTCGGAATATCTCCTTCAAAAACGGGAATCTGATGATACGCTTTCACTAAATCGACGGTGCTGTATACCTTCGCACCAGCGAGACTATGTGTGAAATCATTGATATGGCGTACGGGATATCTGTCGGGAACAGTCCGAGCATTTACGCCACGATAGTCGCCAGTAGGACGCCAATGACCATCCTTCTTTGGGACCATATGCAAAGGGAACGCCCAAGGACTTTTAGAAGGCCTAACAATCCCCTCTTGTATCATTTGCTCAAATTCCTTCTTGGCTGCTGCCAGTTTGTTGGGAGCCAAACGACGTGGGCGACATGATACCGGAGGTCCTTCAGTTGTTTTTATGTAATGCACAGTGTTGTGCTTTATAAGCCTCGGCAGACCAGGAGGACGTGTAACGTCAGGAAATTCAGCAAGCACCTTGGAAAAACTTGAGTTCCCGATGGAAATAGCCTTGACACTGGTCTGTGACGTGTCAGACACGGAAACAGGTACGGACAGATCCGTGTTTCCATCCACAAGGCGCTGTCGTCGACAGTCGGGCAAAAGGTTGTAGTAGCTCAAGAAATGTGACAGAAGCGAACCAAAGACAAAAAACCTAAGAATAAATGTTGCCAGATTTACATTATCCCTTTTTTTTTATATACAATTTATATCGACCCCTGGTCGACGACTGCTCGGGCCACGGGTCGATATAAATTGTATCAGTACTTATAACACAGTTTTATGCATGGTAGGTGCCATCGTATCCCTGTCGGTGCCTCTGAAAACCAGCGCTGTCATGTTATCCGCATGACAGCATCAAGCTGAGAGGCAGCCCGATTCTGCGCGGATATGGCGTACATCGGCACACAATCGGTTAATTCCACACTGAGTATTTTTGTTTGTTTTTATTATTATTAGTATTATTTGTGTTTTTTTTTATTAGTTCTGTTTTTTATGTTGTATTTTTTATTTTTAGATTTCTCGAGATTTTTGTATTTTGTTTAACTTTGTACTATGTACGTGTATCCGTATAGAATTAAAATAATTTCTTTCTTTCTAACTTCACAAACACATGGTAGCATCTCATCACATTTCGAAATCCTGACCACACAAGAGTCTAAATTCGGTGAGTTTTATGTTCTCAATAGGTTACAACAATAGTTCTGGCGGATGAACTAATCAAATTGCGTTTGAAAAAACTAGATGCTACCTTCGCAAGCACAAGACAGCATCTTCTCAAATTCCGAATGTCTGACTAGCGAATTGGTTCTAGATGATGACCAGCGTCTCCCGCAATGCAATGCAAAAGAGTTCTGGCCTCTGGAACTTTCTCGTATTTTTCTATCGATTTTTTTTCCTAAAAAAACCAATAAAAAGTGAGATGCTAGCCTTGTGTGCGGAGTTCTGACTTGGAAAACAGTTCTAGATGATGACGAGCATCTTTTACTGTGAAATGCAAAAGAGATCTGGCCTCTGGAACTTTCTTGTATTTTTCTATCTATTTTTTTCCCTAAAATATCCATGAAAAGTGAGATGCTAGCCTTCTGTGCAGAGTTCTGGCTTGGAAAACAGTTCTAGATGATGACGAGCATCTTTTACTGTGAAATGCGAAAAAGTTCCGACCTCTAGAACGTTCTCGTATTTTTCCATCGATTTTTTTTCCTAAAAAATCCAATAAAAAGTGAAATGCTAGCCTTCTGTGCAGAGTTCTGGCCTAGAAAACAGTTCTAGATGATGACGAGCATCTTTTACTGTGAAATGCAAAAGAGTTCTGGCCTCTGGAACTTTCTTATATTTTTCCATCGAATTTTTTTCATCAAAAACTCCATCAATAGTGAGATGCTAGCCTACCGTTGAGAGTTCTGGCTCAGAAGACGTTTCTAGATGATGACCAGCATCTCTCGCTATGAAATACAAAATAATTAAAATTATAAACGGGATATTTACCATCTTTAATAAACATGGTAAATATCCCGTCTTTTCTTTCTTCTTCGAGTTTTCGAGAATTCTTTTTCGAGTATCCGATATTTCGGCACTGTTACAAGTGCCATGATCACGGATGTACTAAAGTTCTGCAAGCTAGTTGGTACTCGGCAAACCGTATCGGTCTACCCTCTTCCTCACTCGTTTCTGATGCGCGTCACCACTACCACTGTCCGCGTTCTCACTACGCACTCGATCACGTTCACGACACACAACACTCACAGTATCGGCTCGCGCGGTTTTTGGAATTGCAGTTTGTTTGGGCCTTGTGAACATACGGATCACTGGATGCCAGACACTCGACAGTTGAAACCCTTCCTCCCGATTGAGGTTCTTGTACTTTTTAATTTCAATTGCTTCTTTCACCATTCTGGGTATGTAGTGGCGTTCTGTCGAGAGAATCTGAGGGTTATGTAACTCAATTTTGCAGTCAACTTTATAAAAACCTGGATGTTCTAAGGGAAAACTGTCTTTGGGTGTGCATAGGTATTGAGACAGTTTCTTAAAAGGAGTGAAGATAGTTTTTACTGAGAACTTCTTTAAAATATTAGCGACCTTATCCCGTTTTTAATTTTAATTTTAATGTAAATGACCATGTCAATCGAAAATCATATAAAATACAAAAGAGTTCTGTATATGCGCGTCCGACGACAAATTTAACGGGGTCTGTATGCCCATCCTAGCCAATCCCTGGCAACGAAATTTCTGATTGGTCACAGCTGCGAGGTTTCCCACGTGCGTGGGCAGAGCTCACACTCTCCCGGTACACAAGTTTTCTACTGTACCGAGCCGGCGAAAAATGTATGGTTAGGAGTTCTCTTGAACGTAGTTGAAAAACAGCGCAAATGTACGATCGACAAATCGAGCTTTTTTCCCGTGAACGGGATTTGCCGTCATGTAATATATTATGAAAATAGGTTCACCCTTGTTTGGTATAACAACGTTTAGTCGAAAATTACTCCGGCTAATTTTAGTTACAATAAAGTCATTCCGCATAATTATTCATTTGAGCAAATAATTAATTGGTAGAATTTTATTTAGCATATTTATTTCAAATATTTATATATTTCAATATTTATTTAGCATATTTAAAAAAAAAGTTCCAGAGGCCGGAACTCTTTTGCATTTCACAGTAAAAGATGCTCGTCATCATCTAGAACTGTTTTCTAGGCCAGAACTCTTCACAAAAGAGTAGCATCTCACTTTTTATTGGATTTTTAGGGAAAAAAATCGATGGAAAAACACGAGTAAGTAAGTTCCAAAGGGCAGAACTCTTTTGCATTACATTGCAAGAGACGCTGGTCATCATCTAGAACCATTTCGCTAGGCAGACATTCGGAATTTGAGAAGATGCTGTCTTGACTTGCGAAGGTAGCATCTAGTTTTTTCAAACGTAATTTGATTAGTTTATCAGCCGGAACTATTGTTGTAACCTATTCAGAACATAAACCTCACCGGATTTAGACTCTTGTGTGGTCAGAATTTCGAAATGTGATGAGATTCTACCATGTGTTTGCGAAGTTTTCATCTCATTTTGTCAAAACTCAACTTTATCAGTTTAATCGCCAGAACTATTCTTGAAACTTGTTGAGAACATAGACTCAACAAATTTAGACTTTTGTGCAGTCAGGCGTTCGTAATGTGATGAGATGCTATGATGTGTTTGCGAAGTTAGCATCTATTTTATTTCAAAACGCGATATTAATAGTTTAATCGACGGAACTATTGATAAAACTTATCAAGAACTATGGAACTATGCTGGATGCCACTTTATATTGATTTCATTTGTGAGATGCCAACTTCACAGACGTCTCACTTCTCCGGTTTACTCTACCGTTAAACTTACCGAGTAACTTCCTAACGCCTTCGTATTCCATCGTATTTATTCGCCTTCGTATTAAATAAATCGACTATATTTTTAAAATACTACTTTGGCCAATTATCGTTTAGTGGTCAGTGGTGACCCCTGATGTGTTCGGTAACTCCCTGATTCTATAGGACTCTAGGAATGCTGGTATATAAATTACAATGACAGATTCTAATATAGTTACATAACTGTAGTCTGACCCACCCTACCGGCTTCTCCGAACCTAACTACTACTACTGTAACAAACGAATCAAATATGATCCTGTTAAATACACTGCCCTACATATGAAAAGAACTTAGTAAATTCGAACTCTAGCTTAGCGTGCGACTAAGGTGGGAAAGTTTTACCACACCATTTCCTTCCATAGGATGTTACCTACGACAGATTGCCTATAGCAATTTAACTTATTTCACTGCTGAATTGACGTACAAACTGTCTACTCCAATTATTAAATATCTTTCTTTAGAATTTATAAAGTTTCACCTTTGGCACAGATTCCACCAATCGCCTTATGCAGTAGGATAAATAGAGGAGGATAAAGTCTTCAAGTATATAGGATAAATTACAACAAGTTAAACGATTTCTTAAACCGACCCGACGGTAGATTCAAAATACTCGAAGCTATACCTACATAATTACTAAAACTCGTTTGTTTTACTGCACAAGAACACCTCACTAAAATCATAAACTAAGAATTAACACTTTCAAATACCGCGTGATAAAATATAAGTACCTTGCAGAATAGCCTGCAGGCGCAGGACCGAGATGAACACCCCACCGACTCTGTTGAACTCCGGGAAAAGAATGACACACCACCACCAACCAACTATCCAAGGCTTCGATTTCGCTCCAAAATCTACCTCTAACTATCATTTTTCCAGAAAACAAGCAAACATGTCTCCAGACAATAACAAAGTTTCTGTACCGAGAGCGAATCTCCGGTACGTGTAAAACATGTTATTACTTCAAATCAAAATCAAAATCAAAATATATATATTTTTTTTTTTTTTTTTTATTGAATATTAGTAACCGAAATTACTAATATTCCCCCTAACCCCTCCAGCTAAGCTAAATTGCTTGTGTTAGGAGTGGGTTCACGTCGGTAGTGTAATGGCCAGGATTCGAACCCGGGACCTCTCGATCGTAGGGTCGACTCCTTAACCACTAAGCTTTTTCTTACGTGCTACATAAAACAGTGGTTGAGGCACTTCTTTTAGGTAGATAATACCTGTGTTAGAAGGCTTATTTCTGCACATGATATTTCAAACAATTAGATTAAGAAAACTCCGAAAACAACTAACTAATTTTCTGATGCGATCTCCGCTGACCACCAGTACACCTGTTTCTTTGGGTCTAGGGTCTGGCTTAACCCTAGGCATCGCCGCATCGCAGATATGCGACATGGCTCTCGTGAACCATTCCGCCTCTGCGTCGACATCGGCAGGTCTGGCCAGCGACGGAATCCAGGCCTGCACTATTGATGCCTCCAGGAGAGCCTCCCGATCCAGGCGTCTGAGCACCCAACGTGTATCCGGGGGATTCACGATAGTCGGCGGCAGGTTAGGTGGAGGGGAGACGTTGAACCGAATGTACATTTTTTTTTTTTTTTTTTTTCGTGCGGAAATCCCTTCGAATACCCCCCCGCCGGCCAGCGGGGGCGGTTATGTCGGGCTTGCACCGACTGACAAGCCGTCTCGGGTCTTAAGACGCCGGGGTGTAAGGTTACCCATAGAGCATATCCCTCGCACCCCGACTGACCCTGGGCCATCTCCGGTTTCGAGTTGGCCCCCTTACTTGCTCTCCACTGTGCCATCTGCTATCCACCACTACTACTACTACACCTACCTACCACTATACCTATTACTTTTTTGTAGTATAATGTTTTTATACCTACCTATGTTTAGCGTAGGTAAATCGAAAGGAAACTTCACTGACCTTGAATCTAAAGCCCTAGTTACGTAGTAACTATTTAGTAATCTGTGGCCCTAGTTATTGAAGAACACAATGCGGTAATAAGTAGGTACATATTCCATTTTCACATAGAGACAAATTGCCACATTTCCCACATGTTGATATATGTATACCTATGTACTGTGACGTCTGGGGTCTGACCTCACAGCTTCTCTTGCTAATTAAATGATAACACAAGTAACTAAACAAAAAGTAACTAAACAAAGTTTGACTGGTGGTAGAAATTTGATGACACAAATTTGTCACAAAATTCGGCCGGGTGGGTACCACCGTGCTCGATTGCGAAAAACCCTCCATAGTAATCCAATTTCGGTTTGATTGCGTTCAGGGGTCAGCAAGTGCATAGCCGGGCAGGGGGATTGTGGTCACGGCACTAGTGGGACCGGTGGGTGTCACGCGGTGCTGCGACGAAAATCCTCTTTTGATGAGGCCGTCAAGCTGAGTGCCACCATTGTTAACATGTTACGTGTATGTAATGGTGACCCTCTTTCCTGAGACTTTACCATCAGCTTACCATCAGGCGAGGTGAAGTCAAATTGACGTGCCCTAAATATAAAAAATATATATATATATATATTTTATAACATTTATTTTTCACACAAAACTCCTATCAACGAGTTTTAGGGGATTTTACGCGAGATTATTTAGTTTTACTATACGAACTGAAGAGGAACGCGGATTCTGCTCAGTGATTGAGCCGACGACCACTTTGCTTGATACTCTCTTCGTACGGCGGGTCGAGGCCGGAACCCCCGGTCACCTGCTGTCACCAACTCTCCGCCAACCAATTGTTTTCCTATTCTCTCTATTTTAAACATTTAAACAAATTTATTTTTAATACCGCTGACGCATAATGGCCAGGGAACTAATTATAGTGTTCGAAGGAGTCCGAACACTACAGTACCATACCACTGGCAGCCGTATGACCCGATGTCCGACGTCCGTGCCAATATGGACGTGGCGCGAGTGAACGACTGAATATTACCGTGACTGAAGTGACAATCAGTGCGAGCGGCGACTTGCGCAGTGTCAATGTGAAAGTTTGCGAAGATGTTTGTATGTTTGTTTGTTTGTTACTCAATCACGATCTAACGGCTTAACGGGTCTGAATTTGGTACATGGATACATTAGAGCCTAGAATAACACAGGCTACTTTTTATCCCGGGAATAAGTAGGTACACACATACTTTGGGGTGCTTGGTTGGGGACCTCCACGCGGTGCACGCGGTTTTGATTTAATGAAACATAGTAAAGTCATACCTTTGTTCAAGGCAGGCAGCACCTCAGATCCCTCGAATTTCAGACCCATCTCTGTGTTGCCAACCTTGAGTAAAGTATTTGAGAAATTAATTCTAGACCAAATGCTAACCCATTTTAATAAATATAAATTATTTCATGATAAACAGTTTGGGTTTACTAAAGGACGATCAACGACGGATGCTGGTATAGAGTTATTGAAATGTATTTACGAGGCCTGGGAGGATAAGCAGGATGCATTAGGTGTTTTCTGCGATCTATCCAGAGCCTTCGATTGCGTCCACCATGATACATTGGTCAGGAAATTAGATTATTACGGAATAAGGAACAAGGCTCTCGACCTTTTGACTTCTTATTTAAACAATAGAATTCAGAGGGTCGATGTGAACGGTACACGTTCGGTGGGATCTTTGGTTTCGATGGGCGTTCCACAGGGTTCGATACTTGGACCATTTTTATTTTTTATTTATATAAATGACCTCCCTTACTACGTACGTAATAAAAATAGTATTGTTTTGTTTGCTGATGATACTTCCTTAATATTTAAAATTAAAAGACAATTAGATAATTATGACGAAGTGAACAACGCAATCTCACGAGTGGTTCATTGGTTTAATATAAATAATCTTTGCCTTAATGAAAAAAAAACCAAATGTATTAAATTCACCTTACCTAATGTTACACAGGTGGAAACCAATGTACAACTTAATGGACAGTTGTTGAGCCTTGTGGAATCAACCGTGTTCTTAGGTTTAAGTATCGATGCTAAATTACAGTGGGGATCACATATTGAAAAAATAGCTAGTAGGTTAAGTTCTGCTTCCTACGCTGTGAAAAAGATTAGGACTTTAACAGACATAGATACCGCTAGAATAGTTTATTTCAGTTATTTCCATAGTATTATGAGCTATGGCATTCTCCTTTGGGGTAATGCCTCAGATTTAAATACAATCTTTGTACTGCAAAAGCGGGCGGTGCGGGCAATTTATAAGTTGGGCCCAAGAGTCTCCCTCCGAGAAGAGTTCAAAGAAATAAACATTCTAACTGTAGTTTCCCAATATATTTTTGAAAATCTTTTGTATGTTAGAAGAAACATTTCCAATTTTTTAAGGCTTTGTGATATACATCACGTCGGTAGCTTAGTGGTTAAGGAGTCAACCCTACGATCGAGAGGTCCCGGGTTCGAATCCTGGCCATTACACTACTGACGTGAACCCACTCCTAACACAAGCATTTAGCTTAGCTGGAGGGGTTAGGGGGAATATTAGTAATTTCGGTTACTAATATTCTTTAAAAAAAAAAAAAAAAAAAAAAAAAAATACTAGACATAAAAACAATCTTGTGGTTTGTAATAGTCGACTCCACAAGATTAGTAATTCCTTTCAGGGTAACTGTATACGCTTCTACAACAAGCTTCCTAGTGAAATGAAGAATCTACCTCTTCATAAATTTAAAAGCCAAATTAAAAGTAAACACTGCCAAAAAGGCTACTATAAAATTCAAGACTATTTAGACGACAAACAAGCTTGGATATGAACTGTTTGCTCTCTCTCTATGCTACTCAAATGGAATATTGTACTTAGGTTAAGTAAATATGTTTGTAAATAGACCAAAAAAAAACAGCCCGCTGAGTTTCTTGCCAGAGTCTTCTCAGGACAGGGCCGCGTTTCGAACCGGTGGTCCATTTGCCAAACATTAGATTATTTATTTTTTTATGACGTTTTGTAAGTGCCGTATTAATGGTCTATGCAGAATAAACGGTTTTTGACTTGACTTCTGACTTTTGCACCCTGGGCAACGGAGACGGCAGCGCCTCTCTCCTAGGGCGGGAGAGACGCTGCCGCCTACGGCCAACTCCGACCGAGGCGAGGACGGCCCTGTTGAGGGCTGTTCGGAAGCTTTCCACGTGTCCCTCTGATTAGCAGATGGCACAGTGGAGAGCAAGTAAGGGGGCCATCTCGAAACCGGAGATGGCCCAGGGTCAGTTGGGGTGCGAGGGATATGCTCTATGAGTAACCTTACACCCCGGCGTCTTAAGACCCGAGACGGCGTGCGGTTTTAGTCGGTTCAAGCCCGACATAACCGCCCCCGCTGGAGACCCCCCGCTCTCCAACGGGGGCGGTATCCGAAGGGATTTCCGCACGAAAAAAAAAAAAAAAAGGTACACACATACTTTTTTAATTCATAATTACAGATAATGAAACCGCACGCCGTTTCTGGTGTTAAGACGCCGGGGTGTAAGGTTGCCCATAGAGCATATCCCTCGCACCCCGACTGACCCTGGGCCATCTCCGGTTTCGAGCTGGCCCCCTCGGGTTTGGGAACCACGGTGTCCCCGTCTTGCCCCGATTGCTGCCCCCACGGGGGAGGGGCGCTAGTCGCCCCACCGTCCCGGCCTGCTTCTGCTGGGGTGACAGGCGGCCTCACCTGCCACCCCCAGGCCTGCGCTCTAGAGTACCTATAATATAATTCTGTATGTTCTGTGTAATAGGCGCGTGTCACTCAATTGTTTTAAATTACTTAATAATTTAAGTACCTAAATGGTTTGTGTTTTAATATTTTTTAGAAGTAGCTTTGATTATATAAATGTTATATAATCAAAGAGAAGTAGGTACCCTTATCAAAACAACATTCTTTTTATAACCGCGATCTAGGCCACTAGCCACTATCATTCGGCAGAGGAACGAATGTTTACAAACCTCGGTTCTGGCAACCCGACGATTATTATCTCTTAATAATCGTCGGGTCGCCAGAGTCAAATGGGCAGCTTCAAGGTAGGTACAGTCCTACCTACCTACCTAAGTGACACAAGACTCGAAGTCCATTTTATTTCTTTAAGCTTCATGTAGGTACAAATGCGGACTTCCATATTGTAGAATGCAAAACAAATCAATATTTGCACCTATCTACGCATTTGTATTAATTCATTACCAGCACCTATTAGTCTCATGATTTATCAACTATCACTGAGTGTAGGTACATATACCCTTATAACGGGTATATAAACCCTTTTGCCTATTTGGCACATGGAAGTCTATGTACCTACTTGCCACGGTAAAGCTTTATGCCTACTCTCCACGTGTAAACCTGTGTAAACGTTTGTCAAAGAGATACCGCTTTAAAATAACGGTTTCCGTTGCCAAATGACAAAAAAACGGAACCCTTATAGATTCGTCATGTCTGTCTGTCTGTCCGTCCGTATGTCACAGCCACTTTTTTCCGAAACTTCAGAAACTATGCTGTTGAAACTTGGTAAGTAGATGTATTCTGTGAACCGCATTAAGAATTTCACACTAAAATAGAAAAAAACAATAAATTTTGAGGGCTCCCCGTACTTAAAACTGAAACTCAAAATGTTTTTTTCATCTAACCCATACGTGTGAGGTATCTATGGATAGGTCTTCAAAAATGATATTGAGGTTTGTAATATAATTTTTCTCTAAACTGAATAGTTTGCGCGAGAGATACTTCCAAAGTAGTAAAATTTATCCCCCCCCCCCCCTGTAACCTAAAATAAGAGAATGATAAAACTAAAAAAAATATATGATGTACATTACCATGTAAACTTCCACCGGAAATTGGTTTGAACAAGATCTAGTAAGTAGTTTTTTTTTAATACGTCAGAAATCGTAAAACGCAATTTACCTTTCATTCAATCAACTCAAATATATATTTTTTTTAAATGCATTATTATGTTACTTACTGCTACGGAACCCTTCATGGGCGAGTCTGACTCGCACTTGGCCGCTTTTTATTAATAAGAAATACGAAAGAAATAACATTTCTTTTTAAATAGTTAATGTTAATAATGGCTAAGTCATCACCTAGCTATGGAGGCTTGTTATTAGAAATATTGTTACATAAGTATTTGTTGTTACCATATAATTTGACATTAAGCTAAATAAAAACAATAGTTTTTAAAATAGTTGTATGTCTTTCTGTTTATTTGTTCTGGGTAATTTCCGAAGTGGCTGAACCGAATTGGACGAGATTTTTACTGCAGATGTAAAACGACGTAACTTAGGCTACCATTATATTGGAAAAATTACTAGGGTTCCGCGCAAAAAAAAACACAGATATTAGTCCACTCGGACGAAGTTGCGGGCACTGCTAGTTTTACATAATTTTAGAGATGGTCGGTAACTTGGCATGTGAAAGAATGTTCAGCTAGTACTGATGGCGACTGTACATGCATATTTGTTTGATTGCTAATTAGTGAACTAACTAACTACCGACCACTGCGCATGACATCTATATTACACACATCTATATTATAAAATTGTAAATTAGTTGTGTATGTACATTGGATAGGTACTTAAAAAAACTTTATGATTATGTTCAATGTTTTTTTTTGTTTTTGTCTGTTTGACTGTCGCGATGGACGCAAAAACTACTAACGGAATTTTCATGCGGTTAGACTTAAAATCTCCCGTATTGCAATTTTAACCAATTGCATATTAAAGTAAAACCGGAGATAGGACCAAAAAACGATAACCGTCCTCCGCGCGGGCGGAGCTGCGGGCATCAGCTGGTATCAGATATGATAATGTGAAACTATTTCAATATGAGTCTTCGTCATCATGCTACCGCAATTTCCGGTGTATCCAGAACTTGCACTTGGAAGCCCAGAGTCCGGCCTCGTACTCCTTTTTTTTTTTCTTTTTTTTTGTATTTTTTTTTTACGGGAGCGACTGCATTCTGATCTCCCAGACCTGAGAGGAAAGCCTGCGTTAAAGTTTCGTCTGTCAAGCAGCAGGTGTCCGGGCCAGCAGGTGACGTTGGCTAGGGTTCCGAAAAAAATTAGGCCTTACTCTGGGAGTACTATGTCCCTTAATGATATATCCTTGTGATTGACCTACGACACTTTCCTTTCATAAAGACCTAGTGCGACAATTGTCTTAATTCTACGTAAACTAAATGTAGCGTCTGACTTTCACAAGTGTTACTTATTAACCTAGAGGTATAAATTAAACGAACCAACTTTTAAGACTCACTCTAAAGAAATAAAATAAATATGCCAACTGGGTCCACGGACTAAGTTCGAGTGGACCCAGTTGACTAAAGAGCCTAAATTAGTTTTCAATGACATTCAAAATAAAACGATAATGATAGTTGTAAGAACTACTAGGCGTACAAGTTCTAGATTGTAGAAATAAATTGTATCGTGTGTCTACACAGAGTAATGAATATACTACGGTCTATATATATCTTATAGAGTCAAGGCTCGCACCCGTCCTCAGTCCGTGTCATGCTGCCCTGGTACAATTACTGTGTATTACTGGTATAAGTATAGACTGTAAGACAAATTGGCTTTCTGTATGACCTCCATGCACTTCTGGTAGGCAATTAATAATATACGTAAGTTAAATATAATGTTCTTTTTCATCTCTCCTGTTCGGAAAGGTTAATTTTCATGGGTAGATAGCCGGGTGGAAACTAGCTTATTTCATCCCTAGGGTGGAAAGTTTTTTTTTTTTAATTTTTGGTTTGGCATGGAGTTCATAATAATTTAATAACGTCATAATGGCTTGATATCACGACGCTTTTTTTACATGGCCACCTAAATGCACATCTCGGGACCAACTCAATAATTACAATGTAACCAATAGATTCGATTTACAAAACTTTTCTAATGTTGGCAGTATGTACGTGAATTATATCTCTTTTTTTCAGTATTAAAAAAAATACAATTTAAGTTTGCTGCATTAGCTGCTTAATTTAGCTTTGCTGCAATTTAAATTTGTTGTAATGTAAAAAAAAATAGCGGGAAAACGAGATTCAATATAAATAAATACCTTGTGTTAATTGTAGTTAAAAATGGTTTCGGAAAGTGATTCCAGTGACATGGATATTAATTTAACTCCCGAGGAGATTTAAGAACAGGCAAAAGCTGTTGTTAATAATGTATTTTCAAATTGTTCTAATTTTACTTTAATTTTTAACTGATAATAAATATACCTGTTTCATTAAATGTGTGTAGTAGTATTTTAATTTCCTATGTGAATAGTCGAAATGAAAAGTAGAGTGTTTACCTCGGGTGAATGTCACCATTTCACCCTCGAACTATTGGCGCTCTCACTTCGTTCGAGCGCCAGAAATATCTCGGGTGAGATGGCTGACTTTCAGCCCTTGTGTAACAATCTACTAGTACTTGTTGATTTTTTTATTCTTTACTTTTCAGATCGTTAAAATTGTTATTATTCGGTAAAAAACATACGTACCTACTGTTTACGCTCAATTCTTCCTGCTTCTTTGCCGAGAGTGCTTGTTTGGGTACTTACCAGTGCATTTGAGACGTGAATCCAAAGCGCGCTCACCCTGAACTTGTTTAATCAGATGACAGACTGCCCTTCCCGCCAACATGAGGCCATTTGAATGATTTGCAAGAGTTTGCCCGGCGCAGATGAGCGTATGTTCTCACTAGTTCCAGTGTCAAGACGCTGTCTAGTCTATTGCCGTGGATATTCAGGCGTTACTATTCGTATGTATGTTCAAGAATGACGGGACGATGGTTCTCATAGTCTCAGGGTTGGGGAGTTAAACGGCAGCTTCTACAAAAGCCGTACTTATAAGCCAAAGCGAAAGGAGGAGGAAGGTGAAGGCCTCAGATGCAACCGGGAATGGGGAATGTATTACGTGTATTAAGGTGATGTTATTATGCGATTTAGTAAATTTTATGATGAGATTGAATGAGCAAATAGAGAAATACGTCTAAGTGAAGCACTCCCGAATTCCTCTTAGCACGGAAAATCGTCTATAATTGGTTGAAGTATCAACAGTATCGAGTATTGACGCAAACATTGCAACATTTTAAAGCAACAGCCAATCACGGTAAGACTATGTATGTTCTTTAATCATTTCTTTATATATACCAAGTTGGCCTCCACGACATCCGCCGGAACCGTGAGACACTACGTGCATGTGTCAAAACTTTTTACTTAACACAAAATAATGATAGGTACACAGGTACCTTTTATTTTATTTTTTTCGTGCGGAAATCCCTTCGGATACCCCCCCCGCCGGCCAGCGGGGGCGGTTATGTCGGGCTTGAACTGCCTAAAACCGCACGCCGTCTCGGGTCTACAGACGCCGGGGTGTAAGGTTGCCCATAGAGCATATCCCTCGCACCCCGACTGACCCTGGGCCATCTCCGGTTTCGAGATGGCCCCCTCGGGTTTGGGAACCACGGTGTCCCCGTCTTGCCCCGGTTTGGGGGAGGGTTATAGGTACCTTTTTTTTTTTTTTTATCGTGCGGAAATCCCTTCGGATACCCCCCCGCCGGCCAGTGGGGGCGGTTATGTCGGGCTTGCACCGACTAAAACCGCACGCCGTCTCGGGTCTTCAGACGCCGGGGTGTAAAGTTACCCATAGAGCATATCCCTCGCACCCCGGCTGACCCTGGGCCATCTCACCACTAACAGCATCGCTCATCCTGTCTCCTCTGAAAGCAGAGGAGTACGGAGAGCGATGTGTTCCCGCCACGTTGGGTATTGGCCGACGATCAATGCCAACCCTATGAAGGGGTGAAGGGGAAGCCATTGACCGCCGCCCAGGGTGTACCGGCCGCTCCGATTCCGTTCCCCCCGGACTGCAGCGGGATCGGAATCGGAGCGACACTCGAGGAGGTTACCCAACACACACCCCAAGGGTTATAGGTACCTAATATTACTATAAGGTTTCATCAAATTCTGTTTACGTCTGTATAAGTAAAATACTTACATACATACATTCATATGCTCACACCCGTAATCCCCGAAGGAGTAGGCAGAGGTGTATTAAACGCCCACATTTCGCCAACTATGATTTTCGGTCCCACGTAATAGGGGGCGAGACTATTGCCGCCAATCGGGCGCTTTGTCTTGGGCTGTATGTTTATTGTCGGATGGAGACCAGCTCCTATTTTTTTTTTATATTTAGGACACGTCAATTTGACTTCACCTCGCCTGATGGTAAGCTGAAGGTAAAGTCTCAGGAAAAAGGGTCACCATTACATACATGTACCATGTTAACAATGGTGGCACTCAGCTTGACGGCCTCATCAGAAGAGGATTGTCGTCGCGGCACCGCGTGACACCCACCGGTACCATAATCCACCTGCCCGGCTATGCACTTGCTGATCCCTGAACGTAATGAAACCGAAATTGGTTTACTATGAAGGGTTTTTCGCAATCGTGCACGGTGGTACCTACCCGGCCGAATTTTGTAGCTAATTTGTGTCATCAAATTTCTATCACCAGTATATTCCTATACCTTAGTCACCTTCTACGACACCCATGGGACGAGATGGGGTGGTCCTATTCTACTCCACCGGGAACGGCGGGAACCAACAACCAACAAAAATACCTACTTAAAATTAAATAGCCCAATTGGGAGTGTGACCAATGAATGTGATAATGACTACTTCACAGAAATTATTTCTCAGTAAAATAAAATCGATACATAAATGCTTATGCTATTGTGATCTAATTATTCTATTTCCGCCCGAATTCACCCCTGTATAGCCAATAAACCTACGATATTTTGATATTTATCGACAAAGAGGTAGCGGTATATTAAAAGAGTTTGCGACAAGTCAATTGCTCTTTGGATTTTTGCCGCTCTGAGGTCAAAGGTATCCGGATATTTCAAAGACTAATTAAATTAAGAGGCTCAAAAGTGTCAGAACGAACGGACACCATAACCTACAAGTTGTAGTGCAACCTGCAATAGGTCTTTCAATGAATATTGTAGCCAAACCATAAGGATAGATAGATGCTATAATATTATACCTACTTTATCACAGGGATAGTACCTACCTAATAGGGTTAGTGCAGTAGTCGAATAAACAAGTTCGAGATAAACTTAAAAAAGGTGGGTTCAAGTCAATTATTAATAATTTATGGAAATTTAAAGTAGGTAGGTACCTAAGTGAACTCTATCAAAACGTTCCTCTTTTGATAGAATTCACTTAGTTACCTCCGTCACTTTATTGTTTTGCTCGGACTGCACGGGTTGGATTTGCCCCCTAACCAATAAAACTACTGGCCTACTGGATATAGGCGTGATTGTATGTTAGGTAGGTACCTACCTATGTTAGTTTGATACTACGTTTAAGATTACGTTTCTGTTTTTATATTCTTTGGTAGGATATTATTTTTGTCAATAGATGCCGACGTAGGTTCGGTAGGTATCTTTTGGCCTTTCGGCATGTGCTGTGCCGTCTGAAATTATACCTATAAGGGGTTTTGATAAAAAAATGCATTTATTCTCGATTTAGCTGCGCTTAGAGTCAATCGGGTTTTAAAATAAGTGACGTAAATTCAAATAGTTCTAGTCAGAGTAGTGAGAGTTGGGCTAGGTCTAAAATACTTAAAAGTAAATTTGATGAGTTTTTCGATATAATTCATGCGACTCAAACTGCTTCATGTAAGTTATGCCACCATAAGAAAGTTAAAATTAAAATGAAGAACAGAAATACTTTAGGATTACGGAAGCATCTGCTGTCTTTTCACGAGAAGGAATCGCGACTATTACTTCCTGGAAGCCAACCAATCAAGCAAAAACCAACAAAGGGACCTATATCAAAGTTTTTTATGACCGATGGAGAAAATAGACAGGAAAGAAAAAATACCTACCTAAGTGCTAATTTAATTACAGTTAGGTATCTAGGTACTTACCAACAGTACCTCGGCATACCCCATACCTCTCCCCGCTGCGTCTGCCGTCAGGCGGCCAACAGGCCAAGGTGAAGGCCAACGTAGACCTCAAGGCCCTCGAGATCTCGGGCGTCCGGTGCAAGAGCACACGGACGGGAGCCCGGCTTCTCGAGGTCCCCGGCGCCGCCAATGGCCCCAAGGCTGACGCCCTAGCGGCTAGGCTGAGGGAGTCGCTGGATGCAGCCGACATCCGGGTGTCCAGGCCCATTAAATGTGCAGAAGTGCGCATCACGGGCCTGGACGACTCCGTCACGGCTGAGGAGCTTAGGCTCGCCGTGGCGGAGGCCGGGGACTGCTCCCCGGACACAGTAAAGGCCGGAGCTATAGGCTTCGGCCGCGGTGGACAGGGGGCAGCAGTTGTCGGCTGCCCTATTGCGGCAGCCCAAAAGGTCGCCGACGGGCGGAGCCTCCTGGTAGGCGGCCAGTCGGTGGGCCATGTGGGGGTGCACCGCACGGCGGAGTGACGGTGGGTGACCGTTGCTTCCGCTGTGGCCAGCCCGGTCACAAGGCCGGCACGTGTGGCGCCCCGCTGCACTGTTTTAGGTGTGCAGCGGGAGGCAAGCCGGCTGACCACAGGGTTGGGAGCAAGGCCTGCGCCGGAGGGGAGCCAAAGCCGGGAGGCCGGCCTTCCGCCTCCAGTTCACAGCAGGATGCGGAGATGGGGGTTCCATATTGGATCCTCAACTCCGCATCCTGCAGGTGAACGTTGGCCACGGTGCCCATGCTCAGGACCTTCTGCTCCAGAGCATGGCACAGTGGGCCATAAATGTACGCCGCTGTCGCCAACCCATACACCCACTGGTTCCTCGGGCCTACCTGGGAAACCGCGCTGGATGGGACGGCGGCACTAGTGCACAATCCCGCCGCCGGCAGCCCCCCTCATGCCGTCGTTGCAAGGGGACCCGGCTGCGTGGCGGCGGCGGTTGGCGATATAGCGGTCGTGGCTATATAAGTATCACGCCGAACCAAGACCAAGCTGCATTTGAGCAATGGCTCCGTCGGCTGGCCGTCGTCGTCAATGCCTGCCAGCCCCGTCCGGTCCTTGTGCTCGAGGACTTCAACGCCTGGTCGTTGGCCTGGGGTTCCCGACACGATAGGGGCGCGACGGGGCATAGAGGCAGGACACTGGTGGACTGGGCCGAGCCTAGTCCTCCTAAATCGGGGAGCCGTGGACACGTTCGTGACCTCGAGAGCTAGCTCCATCGTGGACCTATCGTTCGCGAGCCCCTCGTTGGCGCGACGTGTTCAGGGCTGGCGCGTCGTTTTGGGGGAGGACACAAGTTCGGATCACCGATACATTCGGTTTGACGTGTCCCCCCCTGCGTGCGACGCGCCGGCTGCACCGGCTCCACCCGAGCCACGTTGGGCGCTTCAGCGACTTGATCGGGAGCTCCTCCTGGAAGCCGCCATCGTACAGGTCTGGGCCCCTGCGCCGGACAGGCCTGTCAGCATAGACGATGACGCGGAGTGGTTCCGGGAGGCCATGACCCGTGTCTGTGACGCGGCGATGCCTAGGGCTCCGCCCTATAATCCGAGGGGTCAGGTCTACTGATGGTCGTCGGAGATCGCGCAGCTCAGACGGCCCTGCGTGATCACGCACCGCCGTTGGACCCGATTCCGTAGGAGGCGTCGCCGCCCCGTAGATGCGGAGGCCTGAGAGGCGGAATTGTACGAGGGATACAGGGAGGCCAGAGGAGCCCTCCGAGCGGAGATAAGGCGGGCCAAACAGGCCGCCTTCCCCGAGCTGCTGGAGACGCTGGAGCGGGACCCTTGGGGGCGGCCCTACCGGATGGTGAGGGGCAAGCTGCGCCCCAAGGCCCCGCCGCGCCGTTAACCCGGAGTCTCCAGCCGGAGCTGCTCGGAGGAGTTGTTGGCTCCCTGTTCCCAGCGCGGGTGGTGGAACATGTTCCACCGCAAATGACGCCGCCTCGGTCGCCCACTAGTAGTAGAAAGTAGAAAAAAAAAAAAAAAGTACTTCTTCTTTCTTTATATTTTCTTTCTAGAACTAGAGCTGGCGGTGGGAAGGCTAAGAGCCAAACACACCGCCCCGGGACCCGATGGCATTTCAGGCCGAACGTGGGTCCTAGCTCTAGTCGACGACGCTCTCGAGCCCCGACTGAGAGGGCTTCTCAGCGCATGGTTGAAGCGGGGCCAGTTTCCGAAATTGTGGAAGACGGGGAAACATCCGAAAGGAGGGGCGCCCGGCGGACTCGCCGTCCGCCCATAGTGTTGCTCGACGAGGTGTGCAAGCTTTTTGAAAGAGTAATTGCGAAGCGCCTCGTCGAGCACCTCTCAAGAGTGGGGCCGGACCTGGCGGATGGCCAATATGGCTTCCGCCAGAGGCGCTCCACCGTGGATGCGCGTGAGCGCGTGAGGGCTCTGGCGGAGGATGCGGTAGCCCGGGGTGAGGTGATGTTGGCGGTGTCCCTGGACATCACCAACGCGTTCAACACCTTGCCCTGGAGTTGCATTAGGGAGGCGCTCGTGTATCACGAAGTGCCTCTCTACCTCCGCCGCATAGTCGGGGCGTATTTGACGGAGAGAGCCGTCATCTACCCAACCGTGACCGGTCTCGGTCGGCGTGATATGTCGTGCGGTTTTCCACAGGGATCGGTCCTGGGGCCGCTCCTGTGGACCATCGGATACGACTGGGTGCTTCGCGGTGAGCTCGTAGGCGGTTCCGCCGTCACGTGCTACGCGGACGACACGCTCGTGACGGCGTGCGGGGCGACGTACCGCGAAGCGACCCTAAAGGCCACGACCGCGGTTGCTCCAGTCGTTGAGCGGATCCGGCAGCTGGGTCTCGAGGTGGATCTGCATAAAACCGAGGCCCTGTTCCATCGTCATTATCATCATTATAGGGACCCAGTCTCATCGTGGGAGGAAATCGCATCGGCATCAAGCCCCAAATAAAATATTCGGGGCTCGTGCTCGACGGCCGATGGGACTTCGGAGAGCACATCCGAAGTCTGGCCCCCAAATTGAAGGGCACAGCTCTCGCTCTGGCTCGGCTGTTGCCCAACATGAGGGGGCCCGATGACTCCTGCAGGAGACTCTACGCGGGGGTAGCTAATCTCCGAAGCACCCGTATCCGGAGATCATCTGCGTCAGCCGGTACGAGCCTCTCCAGTCAATCCTCCATGATGGGTCTTACCGCCGCGATAACGGCATGCTCTAAGTAGGTATTTAACTAAGATGGGTACGTTGATTTTGTCCCATGATTGACTGTCCCAACTATTTAGATAATCTGTGCCTATAGCACTCAGGCCGCGGTCACGAACTCAGCGGCGAGCGGGGCGGCAGCGGCAGCGACTTGGCAGTTGAGCGTACCCGGTCGCGAAGTCAGCGTCACCGCGCATTGGAGCGCGCGCAACACGCGTCGCTACCGCTGCCGCCCCGCTCGCCGCTGAGTTCACGACCACCGCCTCAGGGATAATGTAGTTACTTATTAGTGAAAGAATTAACTAACACTAGTAATTCCGTCAAAAAGACATCGTATTGTCAAACAAAATTGGGAAAAGGCTGGAATTAGGACCAGTGCTGGTATTCGATTGTAAAAACTATTCTACTGAATAATATGGGGACTTAACCACCTTCTTAATAACAATACTAGGATGTCAAGATCAGCACAACACGTCGGGTTAGTGTTGCCCATTGCAAGGCCAAGACGAGACTTGATCCAGTCTTGGTCTTAGTCTTGCATCGATACCCCTGGTCTTGGTCTTGTTCTTGGTGTTGCAGCAAGAGTCTTGCGAGTCTTGCAAGGCTCGCATTTAACAATTGCTTAGTGTGATTTAGTTACATATAAAACATCGTAATAAAGTAGAGAAACTTGAGATTAAATTGACATAGATTCTTATGTCAATAACTTTACATTATTTTTAAAATATTGTCAAGATAAATAGTGATAGTAATCGTAATCACCTTATATGGAAGAGTTTACAAAATACTATTTACTGAAATATCTATTTTCAGCCCAAGAAACAATAAACATGGTAAATATTAGGTTGACTTTAATAATATTAATAATTACAGAATTATTGAAAGGTGCTTAGCCTTTTTTTTTTTTTTTTTTACGTGCGGAAATCCCTTCGGATACCCCCCCGCTGGCCAGCGGGGGTGGTTATGTCGTGTCTCGACTAAAACCGCACGGTGTCCTCCCCAAGTGTCCGTTGCCGGGTACCCCGGGTAAGCCCTCGAAAGGATAACCCCAGGGTTGCCGGCGGACTTTGGCCGCCACCGCGGCCTCGCCTGGTGGGGTCGGGTTTTATCCCGCTTCGGTGAGTTGGCAGGCGTGTTTAGGGCACACACGACACGCCTCCGCCACGGCCTGCTTCTGTAAGGACGGCGAGTCGGCCAACTGCCGTCCTCAGGCCCCGATCATGGAGGTCGGTAGTCCCGGGCGTAGATGAGTCTGCGGCGACTGCGAAACTCGGGGGGCAGGGTTCTCTCCCGCTCCCTCTCCGCCGTCTCTTTCGCGCGCATTACCTGCTCGCAGAAAGAGGCGGCAGCGTGCCACTTGCTCCCGTCGGCGACCACGGCCCTCACCATGGTCTCCAACGAGAGAACATCCACGCCCAGGACCGCAACGAGATCCCGGCGTTGACTCGCCTACGCAGGGCACTCCACCAACGTGTGGAGCGCCGTGTCTTCGCCAGTATCCTCGCAGTGCTGGCACTGCGGCGTTGTCTCCCGGTGGATGCGCCACAGATACTTACCGAAACACCCGTGTCCGGTAACCATCTGGCACATCCGGTAGGAGAGGTCTCCATGGTCCCTCTCCAACCACTCCTTCATGATCGGTCTCACCGCCGCTATGGTGGATTCCCCCCACCTCGGGTGCTCAAGTCGCACCCTCCATGTCTGCATGAGTTCCTGGCGGAGCAGGGACCGCTGAGCCCTGATTTCTCGGGGCTCCGGCCTATGGCCCCGCTCCAGCGCCTCCTTGCGTCACTGGTAGAGCAGCGCAAAGGCTCTCGCTTCCAGGTCCCATGGAGGGGTCCCGGCTAGGAGACATGCCGCCTCGACGGAGATCGTGCGATACCCCCTGATGACTCTGATGGCCATCGCTTTTAACGGGCTGTTTAATACAGCCACGTTGCGGGCCGCCAGAGTCTCCGCCCATACTGGGGCCCCGTACAGGGCCATGCTTCGCACGATCCCCAGGTACAGTCTCCTAGTGGGGGCGTTGGGTCCCTTAACGTTGGGCATCAGCCGCGATAGCGCGGCCGTAGCCCCCCTCAGTTTCGGGACCAGACTTCGGAGATGAGGTCCGAAGTCCCATCGGCTATCGAGTACGAGCCCAAGGTACTTCATCGTGGGCTCGATGCCAATGCTTATGCCCCCTACGGTTATGCTGGTTCCCGCAGGTGGCCCCCTCCGAGGCCCGTGGAAACACATAGCCTCGGATTTGAACGAACCGCGCAGCACCCAGTCGTATCCGATGTTCCACAGAAGTGGCCCTAGGACCGACCCCTGCGGAACACCGCACGACACTTCTCGCCGCCCTGGCCCTAGCCAGCTCGGGTAAACTATGGCCCTCTCGGATAGGTATGCCTCGACAATGCGGCGGAGATATGGAGGCACTCCGTGATACGCGAGCGCCTCCCTAACGCAGCTCCAGGGTAGGGTGTATAAGGCGTTGGCGATGTCGAGAGACACCGCCACCACCACCCCACCCTGTGAGACTACTTCCTCCGCCAGGCGCCTAACGCGCATGATCGCTTCCACGGTGGAGCGCCCCCGGCGGAAACCGAACTGGTTGTCCGCCAGATCTGGCCCCACGTTCGTGAGATGCTCGACGAGGCGCTCTGCAATAATCTGCTCAAAGAGCTTGCACACCTCGTCGAGCAACATGATCGGCCGGTAACCGGATGGCTAATCCGCCGGCCGCCCCGTCTTCCGGATAAGGACCAGTTTCCCCGTCTTCCACGACTTTGGAAGGTGCTTAGCCTTACATTAATTCTTTTGACTAAGAATTAATGCAAAGTAACCACCTGGCTGACTCATCACTTCACCTATTTCTGTGTTTTCTTATTACTAGTGATGCTTTGGAAAATAATCTTTCAGCGGGCACGGAAGTTGCAGGTATTGAAATAAAATCACGAGCCATTGTGGATAAAATCGGATATTCCGTTTCATGCGTCCTCCACCACTCCAAAATGTCTTCCGAGCTGGCGGCTCTCGGCTTACATAAATACTCCTCCAACTCATCAGTAATTATGAAGCCATGGTGACCAGATCCTGAAGACGTAGGTAGACCTGTGTATAGCTTCCCGAAATCTATAATATCTTCATCTTCATCATGTTCGCGAAGAATATTTTCAATATTTTCATTGGTCTGTGGAGACTTAGACATAAGGTTTATTGTACTTTTATATTGCGTATAAATTTCATTGAATTTGCGAAGGATTTCTGTTTTTATTTGCTGTCCCCACATAGTCATTTCGAAAGTCTCAGCCTTGTGCCTATGGTCTAAAATTAAATTTGTACAGTAAATTCAGTTGCTCTTCTTATAATGCGTAAGCATTTTATCTCGGGCTGCTTGAAAACTCAGAACGAGCCTTTCGTTCACTTCGGTTTGATTTGGTTTCTCGTCTAATTGTTTTGCCATGGATTCAATTTTATCCAGCAAAGGATTGAATGACACAACGACTAGCGGTATTGTAACATATTTTTCTCCACCAAGTTTAGTTGACGAAGTTTATAGAAATAGAAACTTATATATTTTGTCGAGTATTTGCCATTCAATTTCCGTGATTTAAAAATCGTTTAATTCGCTGACAGAAGTACACAAAATGTTAAATACCCATTCGCACTCAAACAAAATCCAATCATATCATGAGTAGAATTCCGTCTTGTTGGACAGTCAAATATGAGATTAAGATCAGCTGGCACGCCAGCTGCTTCACAAGCAGAGTGGAACTTTCTTTATAAGATGTCACTTCTTTTTATTTTACAAGAAATACTGCGTAATTTTGTAATCGCTGTACGTGAGTCAGCAATATTTGGCATATGTTCTTCATCTTCTTCACTTTTCTCTTCATACTGCTGTTCTTTTTATGCATTTTCAGTTTCACTGTGTAATGCAAAATTTTTAATAAATCTTGTATACTGTAGTACTGCAGTTAAACCTTAGTAGGTATATACCTACAATACATACAAACAAATATTCATAGTATTAATGTTGTATCACTTTTCTCTTCATACTGCTGTTCTTTTTATGCATTTTCAGTTTCACTGTGTAATGCAAAAATTTTAATAAATCTTGTATACTGTAGTACTGCAGTTAAACCTTAGTAGGTGTATACCTACAATACATACAAACAAATATTCATAGTATTAATGTTGTATATTGTATCATATAATTATCATTTATGTATTATTATTTTATTTCAGCCAGCACTTTCTGAAAACCGCAGTGACCTCTTTGTGACAGCTACAGTTGATTGGATTGTAAAAATAAATCTTCCTTTCTCATTTTTTGATGATTAAGATACACAAGAATATTTTCGATCCATTTGTCCAAACCCGATGATGGTATTTCCTAAAAGGTCAACTCTCAGACGAAGGTTAAAGAGCGATCTGAAGAACTACAATCGCATGTTAAGAGCCGACTACAACATTACTCGTGCAAAATGTCATTTACCATTGATGGATGGACCTCTATTGCTGGTAGGAGTTACTATGGCGTCACTGTTGTCACAGACAACGAGTGGAAATATCGATCTATAGTCCTTGATTTTGATGCCTTAACGCGGTCGACATACTGGGGAAGATATTGCAACGATTTTCCACGAATGTTTACTTGAATATGATTTATTTGATAAAATACAGGGTATTACGGTCGACAACGCAAGTGCAAATACTCAATTCATGTTTGAACTTTGCAAACAACTACCACATTTTGACCCTGAAAATCAACATTTCCGGTGCTTTGCTCACATTTTGAACCTTGGTGTACAAGATTTATTAAAAATTTAGCATTACACAGTGAAACTGAAAATGCATAAAAAGAACAGCAGTATGAAGAGGAAAGTGAAGAAGATGAACAACATATGCCAAATATTGCAGACTCACGTACAGCGATTACAAAATTACGCAGTATTTCTTGTAAAATAAAAAGAAGTGACATCTTAAACAGAAAGTTCCACTCTGTTTGTGAAGCAGCTGGAGTTCCAGCTGATCTTAATCTCATATTTGACTGTCCAACAAGACGGAATTCTACTCATGATATGATTGGATTTTGTTTGAGTGCGAATGGGTATTAACATTTTGTGTACTTTTGTCAGCGAATTAAACGATTTTCAAATCACGGAAATTGAATGGTAAATACTCGACAAAATATATAAGTTTCTAATAAACTTTATCAACTAAACTTGGTGGAGAAAAATATGTTACAATACCGCTAGTCGTTGTGTCATTCAATCCTTTGCTGGATAAAATTGAATCCATGGCAAAACAATTAGACGAGAAACCAAATCAAACCGAAGTGAACGAAAGGCTCGTTCTGAGTTTTCAAGCAGCCCGAGATAAAATGCTTACGCATTATAAGAAGAGCAACTGAATTTACTGTACAAATTTAATTTTAGACCCGAGGCACAAGGCTGAGACTTTCGAAATGACTATGTGGGGACAGCAAATAAAAACAGAAAGCCTTCGCAAATTCAATGAAATTTATACGCAATATAAAAGTACAATAAACCTTATGTCTAAGTCTCCACAGACCAATGAAAATATTGAAAATATTCTTTGTGAACATGATGAAGATGAAGATATAATAGATTTCGGGAAGCTATACACAGGTCCACCTACGTCTTTAGGATCCGGTCATCATGGCTTCATAATTACTGATGAGTTGGAGGAGTATTTATGTAAGCCGAGAGCCGCCAGCTCGGAAGACATTTTGGAGTGGTGGAGGACGCATGAAACGGAATATCCAATTTTATCCACGATGGGTCGTGATTTTATTTCAATACCTGCAACTTCCGTGCCCGCTGAAAGATTATTTTCCAAAGCATCACTAGTAATAAGAAAACACAGAAATAGGTGAAGTGATGAGTCAGCCAGGTGGTTACTTTGCATTAATTCTTAGTCAAAAGAATTAATGTAAGGCTAAGCACCTTTCAAAAATTCTGTAATTATTATTATTATTAAAGTCAACCTGATATTTACCATGTTTATTGTTTCTTGGGCTGAAAATAGACAATTTCAGTAAATAGTATTTTGCAAACTCTTCCATATAAGGTGATTACGATTACTATCACTATTTATCTTGACAATATTTTAAAAATAATGTCAAGTTATTGACATAAGAATCTATGTCAATTTAATCTCAAGTTTCTCTACTTTATTACGATGTTTTATATGTAACTAAATCACACTAAGCAATTGATAAGTGCGAGCCTTGCAAGACTCGCAAGACTCTTGCTGCAACACCAAGAACAAGACCAAGACTGAACGTGCAAGACCAAGACCAGGGGTATCGATGCAAGACTAAGACCAAGACTGGATCAAGTCTCGTCTTGGCCTTGCAATGGGCAACACTAACCCGACGTGTTGTGCTGATCTTGACATCCTCGTATTGTTATTAAGGTGGTTAAGTCCCCATATTATTTAGTAGAATAGTTTTTACAAGTGCTAAATCGTATTGGCCAACTATTCCAGGGTTCTCCGAGACAAAATTAGCGAGAATCGAACGAAATACCTTTTTTTTTCGTGCGGAAATCCCTTCGGATACCCCCCGGCGGCCAGCGGGGCGGTTATGTCGGGTTTGAACTGACTAAAACCGCACGCCGTCTTGGGTCTTAAAACGCCGGGGTGTAAGGTTGCCCATAGAGCATATCCCTCACACCCCGACTACTACAGCGGCGGGGGCCGAGCGGCTGAGTTAGTGGTTACACTTGAAAAAACATAGCTTGATCTCAGCGACATTTGTTAAACTGACATTCCTAGGGTTGTTATGATACAGAAAAAAATATCGATAGTAATTTTCGGCGATTCTTAATTATCGATGCCATAATTATAATGGGTAATAAAATGAAACGAATATTTTAATACATACATTTATTTATTCCAAAGGAATATCCGAATCACTTTCAGAACCGCTAGAGCAATTTTGTAAATTTATAATGAACTTTTGTTCGCAAATATTATCAAATCGAACGTCCCGCTCCCAATCTTCTTCCATTAATTTTCTGCATTTGGTAACTACCTTTTTCCAATCTTCTGAAGATAAATTTTCAACCGCAGTGTTTAGTAACTGCAACATTTTATTGGCCGTGAAAAGCGGAAGAAAAACTTGAAAGAAAAACATATTTTAATATCATAAGTTATACAGGAGTTAATACATAAAGAACCTGTCTAACTGAAATTCGAGCAAACAAACCTTTTACTTGGGCCCAGATAAGCTCGATCGGATTATACTGGCAGTGTATGACGTTATGACCCTTTTCTTGGGCTATGTCATCTAAGACATACGTTGTTCTGCTGGGTTTGTGCAGACCAACGAGTCTCAATAATTCGTTTTTAAGCATTGTTTCATTGGCCTCTATTCCTTTTTCTTGAAGCCATGCAAACAAGATGGCGGCGCGTTGGCGCCATCTTGCGGAAGAAGACACGCCGCGCCCAAACTTCTCTCGAACCCCAAAGTTGTCGGAAGGAATGTTACGAGTAGGTTAAAGTCAAAGTCTTTATTTTTCAAAATAGTGCAACGTAATTACATCTTTTTGACGTCAAAATCTGCTTAAAACTAAGTTTACCATTTACCATTTACATTATATTACATACCATTTATATATTAATTAAATATAATATTAACACAAAGGAAGGGTAGGCGCAAATTACCACTGTTCACATCGAGTCCGTATTTAAAGTGAATTATAAAATATATTTCCTATAAAATAGAAGCTAAAAGTGTATTAACCTATGAAATAGTGCCAATTCTTACCACGATTGCATGGAGAACTAAGTGAACATTCAGTGTATCGAAATATAAGTTTCAAAACAATGATCAGCTGTGTTGTGTCAAGTGAATCAAAACATTAGACTGGCCACCTAAGTAAGTTTTTAATAATAGAACATTTTATCAACTAAAAGCTCGAATAAAAAGGTTCGTAAAAACCAAATAATTATTACAAATCAAGACTAAATAATAAAAACATAACTTTAAAAGTGCTTGTCATTGTCAATTCAGGCTACAGAACACAATACGTTAATACAGCCTAAGCCATCTATCGAAAACCTTGAACAGCACATAGCCAAACACGCAAGAGCTGATACAATCGACCTAAAACCACAAAATCGAGTTAACTTAGCTCTCTGTTTCGTTACATAATCAATAGAGGGCGCTATTCGCAAATTTGTCTTTTATTACTTTTAAACCATGGATGAAATTAAAATCATACTGGAAAACATGCGAAAGGAAATGAAACAACAAAAAATAGATATGCTCGATATGAAAGAAGATATTAAAACTACAATAAACAATAATATAAATGATAAGTTCAGAAGCTTGGAAATTAAAAATGAAAATTTAGAAAAGAAATTAGAGGAACATTTCTTCAGCTATAAGAAATTTGGAACAGGTTTTTACATTAGACGTAAAAACGTGCTTATTTTTGGAGTAGAGGAACGAGAAAAATCCTATCACGATTTGGAAAAAACAATTACAGATATAATAAACAAATATTTTAACTTGCAGAACGAAAATGGTATAGAAGCTGTCAGAAGACTTGGTAGAAAGGGCGAGAAGATCAGACCTGTTATTGTTACATTTAGCACAATGGGATTAAAAATAAAAATCCTGCAAAACCAAAAATGTCTAAAAAACTCACCTTATTATATAAAACAGGATTACCCCCTAGATGTCTTGACCAAACGAAGAGACCTACAAGCCCAACTGAAAGAAGAAAGAGAATCAGGAAATAAAGCTTTTATAAATTATGACAAGCTCATCGTGTTACCCAACAAAAATAAAAACATACCACAATACCTTACAAACAAAAGGATTTTATCTGAATCACCCGAAATAATGACACTCAACAGCCAAAGAATCACTGAAAACAAAAAACAGCCTGTAAAGAAAACAAAGACAACTTGTACTATGAAGAATTATATCCTACAAAAACCAAAACCTGTTTACAACACCGAAAGTACTTCGCACGAACAAGTACTATCGGCAGAGAACTATGAAACAGAATAGCAATCAAAGAAGGCCCCTCCCGATCTCCCAATCCGGCCGGTCACCGTGGGAGAAAAAGACCAAAACCCTCCAGAGACAAGTACCTCAAATAAGTTAGAACATATATACAATAATCTACTCCATATTGCGACATACAACGTAAACACTTTTTCAACTTACACCCGCCTATTAGAATTAATGGAAGCACTGAAAAATACGAAATTCGATATAATTGGCTTATCGGAAATTAGAAGGCTAGGGAACTCAATTCAAGAATATGAAAGCGTTATCCTTTACTACATAGGAGAGACCCCAGGCCTTTATGGTGTTGGCTTTCTCATAAAGAAATACCTCAAAGCTCACATCGTGAGCTTAACTGGTTTATCAGAAAGAGTGGCTTTATTGACGCTAAATATTAACGGTTTCAGAATAAGTATAATACAAGCGTATGCTCCAACAGAAGCTGCAAAGGACGATGAAATAGAGCTCTTTTATGACACCATCGATAAAGCCTTGAAAATATCAGAGAAGAACGTAATAGTCATGGGTGACTTTAACGCCAAAATTGGTCAACCAAAACCAGAAGAAAATATGATTATGAAAAACCACGGATATGGCACAAGGAACAGCAGAGGTGAACGTCTAATAGAATTCGCTTACGAAAACAAACTTTCTATTATGAACACTTTTTATAAAAAGAAAAACAGCCAAATATGGACCTGGCGCTCTCCAGGTGGCACCTATAAAAATGAAATAGACTATATATTAACTTATTTGCAGAACAATGTGCAGAATATACAAGTCATCAACCTGGATTTCCATACAGACCACAGATTCTTAAGAGCGACATTTTTAATACAAAAATTAAAGATAACTAGAATGAATTATGCTAGCAACTCAAGAAGCTCACTAAAAAATGAAGAAGAAATATCAAGATTCAAACAGTCACTCACCGAATGCAACAAAGACCTAATGCACTGCCAAGAAATCAACTCTGTACAGGAATGTTATGACAAAATAGTAAACATTTTGGAAACTAGTCTGAAGAAAGCTCATATACACAACATAGGTAGAGCAAAAAGCAGTGTGATATCAACCCATACTAGAGAGCTAATACAACGTAGAAGGGTTCTACAAAATACTTTTTTTTTTTTTTTTAACATATTTCTGCTAACATGCGATCGGTCCCTGGACCATAAGCAGTTGTTATGGGTGATTATTTAGCGTGTTAGGCTTTCCCTTCCAGTGTCAGGTAGCCTTTATTTTTTTATTTTTTTTATTTCAGGTTGTCCCATATGTGCAGCCTCTTAAGGCGTCTTATTTTGGGTGCTTCAGTAAGGATTTGGGCAAGTTTATTCTCGTGATGTGCAATCCTGTCTTTATAGGTTTTTGTTATTCTATTTATCTCCTCCTTAATGGTGGATATTTTCAAATATTCGTGGATATCTTCCGTTCGTGTGAACCACGGAGCATTCACTATTGCCTTCAGCACGCCATTTTGGAATCTCTGTAGAATTTCAGTATTTGAAGTTTTCGCTGAACCCCATAGTTGGATTCCATATGTCCATACTGGTTTCAGTATAGCTTTGTATACTGTAGTTTTGTTTTCCACTGATAGTCGTGAACCTCTGCCAAGGAGCCATTCCAGGGATCTGAGTCTGTGGTTTAGCTCGTCTCTCTTCTTTTGTATGTGCGGCTTCCATGTTTGCCTACGATCGAGATAAAAACCAAGATATTTCACAACTGTCTGGTGTGGTAGTACCTCCTCGCCCAATTTTACTGCAGGACAGTCCTCCTTTCGAAGCGTGAAGGTGATTTGGTTTGATTTATTTGCGCTGGCTTTGATCCTCCAATTCTTCATCCAAGTGTGGACCTTATCTAGATGTTTCTGAACTATCTTGGATGCAACTACAGGGTCTGAATTTGATGATAGGACCGCTGTGTCTGCGAAGGTAGCTGTCATTACATCTTGAGATTCTGGTACATCGGCTGTAAACACTAGATAAAGTAATGGTCCTAAGACTGAGCCTTGTGGTACTCCGGCCTTAATGTCATAGAAACTTGAAGAAGAGTCGTTTATTTTAACGTAGAACATACGATCTTCCAGATAGGACTGGAGTAGCAGGTACATATTGTGTGGTAGTAGGGTCTTCAGCTTAAACAGTAAACCATCGTTCCAGACTTTGTCAAATGCTTGCTGTACATCGAGGAATACTCCACAGCAATATTCTTTATTTTCCAAAGCATTTCTTACGTATTCTGAGACTCTATGCACTTGCTCAATAGTGGCATGGTTTCTGCGGAAACCAAATTGGTGTTCCGGAATGCTCGAATTTTCATAGACACATCGGTTTAGTCGTTCAAAGATAATCCTCTCTAGAACCTTTGATAGCACTGGCAACAAGCTTATTGGCCTGTACGATGAGGTCAAATTGGGTTGTTTCCCAGGTTTTGGGACCATGGTTATTTGTGAGACCTTCCAAATGCAGGGATAGTATGATGTCCTGAGTATTGCGTTGAACAGTACTGTGATGTAGGTTATTGCCTTTTTTGGCAGTTTTTTTAGTATCTCTGCAGTGATTAGATCAAAGCCTGGTGCTTTCCTCATTTCCAGCTCAAAGATCAGCCGCCGGACTTCTGTCGGGGTGCAACACTTCATGGGAGGACTGAGCTGCAGATCACTGCTCAGATATGTTTGTACTTCATCATCTAGACTTGAATCCAAGTCATCATTTGGAGTGAAGACATTTCTGAGAAACTGCGCATATGCTTCTGTTCTATCTTCGTCACTTTTTGCCCATTTACCATCCTGGGTTCTGAGAGGATGATCTATCTTCTGCGGTTTATCACGAGACTTGACTGCTTTCCAGAGGGAGTGTTCATTTTTAGCTGGGGCAGAGGGAGTCAAGTTTTGTAAGTAGAACTGTAGCGTTTCGTTTTCTGTCTTGATTAGAAATTGTTTGAGTTCTGCTGCGGCCTTGTTAAATGCTCGTTTATCAGAAGGATTTCGGCTGCAGTGCCACACTCTTCGTAATCGTCTCTTCTCTAACACTCTTTGTTTCACTTCCAGCGTTACATTTTGTGTCACCTTTTTTTGGAATACACTTTTGGGTGTACTAGCCCTTGCTGCAGACTGTATACTCTGTGTGAGTGAGATAGTAGCATGCTCTATGTCATCGTTTGTCTTTAGAGGTACTTTCAGTTTTAAATTTTCATTTAGTATGTGTTGAAAGTAATCCCAATCTGTGTGTTTATTACACAAAAATACACTTCCTTGTTTATTAATGATGGATGTGCTCATTGTTAAAATGACCGGTGAATGATCCGAGGAAGTATCATGGCAGTCCTCTATTTCTAAGAAATGTGACTGTATTCCTTTAAACAGGAAGAAGTCCAGTAGATCTGGTAATCTGTTTGCATCTTTTGGCCAATATGTTGGTTTTCCAGTTGAGAGACATTGGAGGTGATTCTTTTCCAAGCTTCTCTTTAGACTTCGCCCTCTTGTTGTAATGAGACGCGACCCCCACTGTGTGTGTTTGGCATTCCAGTCGCCTCCAACTATAAACCTATTACCAAGGGTTTTAAGGAAGGAATCAAAGTCGTTTTGGTCAATTTCAGGAACTTGTTTTTTCTTAGGAGGGCAGTAAATTGATGTTAGCACGATTGGGCTCTGCTTATCCTACACCATTACTGATGTGGCCTGTATCCTTGGTGTCCGATATTCAGGAAGCAACTGATGTTTGATGCCACTCTTTATTAGTATAGCAGTACCCGCATGGGCTTTGTTGTCTGGGTGAGGTGTGGAGTAGGCACTGTATCTATCAATTGTTATTGATGTTTTTTCTGTTAGATGTGATTCTGATACTAATAGTACGTCAAGGTTCTGAACTTTTAGCAGAATTTCTATATAATATTTCTTATTTATTATACCGTTGACATTCCATGTTCCTATTCTCAGTGCCATTTTAGTGCACTAGTTTGGTCACGATTGTTGTGAGGAGACCCATGAGGGTGCCCATCTGGTCAAGTAAGCGGTCTAGCTTTTCAGCTTGTTTTGTTAATATTGCTTCAAGGTTTGGAGAAGTTCCTGCTGTGGCCTGTGCATATGTCCTGGTATTTTCATTGTGTGTTGTAGATGGTACTGCTTCCTCATTTGGTGAGTCTCTTGCCTCAGTATGGTTGGTGGGTATTTGTTTTTGTTGTTTTCTAGCACCAAACTTCCTTTTTTGTATTTCTTGAAACACTTTACACCCTTTATAGTTCGCAGCATGGTCGCCCAGGCAGAGGGCACACTTGGCAGGCTCCTTTCTATCCTGCTTTGGGCAATCCATGGTGTTGTGACTTTCTGCACACTTCACACACCGGTACGGTCTCATGCAGTAGTTTTTTGTATGACCATATTGTTGGCACCTCTTGCACTGGGGAATAGTTTTCCTTTGCCTAGGTTCTTCAATTTTGACACTGGTGTGGTAGATGTATTTCAGATTTTTAGCAGCATCAGTGTTAGGTCCGGGCTCCAAGTTTACAAACCAGGTTGACAGAGGTGTTTTGCTTGGGCCATGTCTAGCATTAATTATTTCCCCACGCACTTTATTACCAGTACTCTCTATTGCTAACTTGATGGCATCCACAGGAGTAGAGTAGTGGAGATTTTTAATTACTATTCTGTTTGGTCTTTCATTCCGTGGGGTAAATGTGTGGCCGATAAGGTTTTTTTCACGTACCATTGATAGCAATTGTTTGTATGATTCTATACATTCAGCAGTTACCCGCAACTGATTTTTCGTTACAACTTTGAAGGTGTATTTTGAGATTTCTAACGATTCTTCGATGACTTTTTTCAATTTGGCTACATCTTTAATGCCATAGAGCATAATAGGTGGGGGTCTGTTGGGTCTTTCTTTGATTGTGGGGTCCACATTCTCATCTATTGGCAGTTGTGAATATCTATTTTGGGTGGGTAGGTCTTTATCTGGTGATTGGGAACTAAGTTTCCTTTTTTTGTATTGGCCGAGGATTGGTATTGTTTGCCAGTTGTTCTCGTCATCAGGAGTTGAGTTGTAGGGATCTAGGTTCACTTTTTGAAGCATATCTAGGCGTGAACTATTTCCATGGGACAATGTTTTAGGTGTCGGTGTTGGGGGATTCATTCCGATTTGCACATTAGGCGTTTTTTCTTTTCCACCAGTAGCATCATTACTCCCACAGGCCTGGACAGCCACTTATGTGGGGTTTCTTTTCTCTGAAGGCTTTATTTTCAAAATTATTCAACTTAATTTTATTTTAAAACTTAATAAATTGAATTGAGGGTAGGTGATAGATTTGGAGTTATGTGAATTGTCACTCGCGAAATTATTTGCACTATTTTTAATATTAATTTAGTGTTTCACACAAGGATAACAATGTCACACATTTCACTAGTCTTTATTTACACAGTCACTGTATTTTCACACATGAAATCACTGTTTTTCAATAATTAACATAATAATTCTTTGAGAGCAGTTTTGCTTTCAATGACAGATACATATCAGATACATATCTACAAAATACTAAACCAAAAACGCGAGCTATGAAAAATGAATTGAAAGCACTGTACAAACTGATAAGCAAATATGTTCGAAAAGACTACTCAACTCACCGAAAACTTACTATCATAAAGCATATTAACTCCACAGGAAGTTTTAAAAAAGCTTACAAGGAACTTCGATCTCATAAAGTATGGATAGAAGGACTTCACAACGCTCAAAAAACAACGCAAAACCGTAAAGATATCCTAAACATAGCAACCAACTTTTATGAAAACCTGTACAGTGCCCCAGTACATCAATACACTGATCAAAATGAGAGGTTAGAAATTGATGAAAATGATTTAGATATAAAACCAGTGGATGAAATAGAAATTATAATGGGAATAAAAAGGTTAAAGCTAGAGAAGAGTCCAGAACCTGACAGAATAACAAACGAGGCCATAAAAACAGCTAGTGCGTTCCTAGTAGACCCACTGACTCATCTTTTTAACTTAATATTAAGTTACTCTACGACACCTATACAGTGGTCTGAGTCTGATATTATATTATTGTTTAAAAAAGGTGACCCACTAAACATAGGCAATTATCGTCCAATTAGCCTCCTTCCATCTCTTTATAAGTTATTCGCATCGACTATAGAGAAGATAATCAGCACTGCACTAGAAATAAGTCAACCGATCGAACAAGCTGGGTTCCGAAAGGGTTATTCCACAATTGACCACATCCACTCTCTAGAATTGCTTATAGAGAAATATCAAGAATACCAACGTCCGCTCTACGTAGGGTTTGTTGACTATCAGAAAGCTTTCGATACTATACTACACCCCGCAATATGGAAAGCTTTACAGTCACAAAAAGTAGAGAAAAAGTACGACCAAGTCTTGAAATACCTATATGAGAAAAATACTAGTAGAGTGAAATTGGAGAGCGCAGGACCACCTATCCCTATCAAAAGAGGAGTAAGGCAAGGCGACCCCCTGTCGCCTCGAATATTTATAGCTGTACTGGAATCGATTATCAGTAAATTAAATTGGAAAACAACTGGTATATGTATTCAGGGTAAATATATCAGTCACCTGAGGTTTGCCGACGATATTGTCCTAGTATCAGAGAATAGCACGGAACTAGAGTCAATGTTACAAACATTACAACAAGCAAGCAGAGAGGCAGGACTGGAAGTTAACCTGAGCAAAACCAAACTAATGACAAATGCCGCACAAAACTCTATATGTCTCGACAATGCACCGATTGAGTACGTTGAGAGCTATATTTACTTGGGAAAACATATTTCCTTTAAGAAAGAAAATAACGATGTAGAAGTAGATAGAAGAATAGCAACGACATGGAAAAAGTTTTGGAGCCTAAAGGAAATCTTAAAAAGTCAGATGCCTTTAAATATCAAGAGCAGGGTCATGGACTCTTGTCTCTTGCCTTCTCTAACCTACGGTTGCCAAACCTGGAAGTTCACCGTGAGGGTTAAAAATAAAGTCAGGTCTTGCCAGCGAAGCATGGAGAGAAGTATTGTTAAAATCAGAAAATGTCAAAAAATTCGTCACGCTACCATCAGGCAAAAGACAGGAGTAATAGATGCGCTCGCCTATGCTCTAAAGTTAAAATGGGGATGGGCAGGACATGTAGCGAGGATGAGCGACGATCGTTGGACGATTCGCACGACATCATGGTCAGGCCCTAAAGGCACTCGGAAAAGAGGAAGACCTGTAATGAGATGGGCAGATGACATCACACAAGTAGCAGGTAAAGACTGGCTGACAGAAGCCAAAGACCGCGACCGCTGGCGTTCTCTGGAGGAGGCCTTCACCCTCACTACTTGAGGGGTTCATGCATGTTTAAGATCTACATTTAATTTTCTTATTTATATTTAATTTCACAGTTTAATCGTATCCAATTTTAAAATTATTGAGACATTCAACTTTTGATTTAATTTATACATTTTAAATCATTATTATTTATAGTAAGAACAATAATTATTATTTCACATTTTTATATGTAATTAAAACAATATTAGTATTTAATAAAGTAAAGTACCGAAAAAAAAAATTAAAAAAAAAGTTATATATGAAAACTGTACACGGAATTTCAAAAAAAATGTAGTAACAAATATTGTTAAATCTCTTATTTTTTTAATGCATGAAATAAAAGGCTTTTTTTTTTTTTTTTTTTATTATTTATTATTTATTTACATACCATTTACCAGTTAGAATAGCCTAGTGGTATGGGTAAAGGACTGCTGAGACGAGGTCTCGGGTTCGACCCCAGGTATTACCATGGCACACACCAATGACTTTTCGATGCTTTTCGAAGTTATGTGTGTATTTATCGCAGGTTTATAAGTGCCCGGTTAATGGCATTAGGCTCGCCACCTACTACATTGGGACCTAAAACATAAACTGGCGAAACGTGGGTTTGGGGATATAGGCGTGAGTTTATGTTATGTTATGTTATGTTGTAAATAATGTTTTTTTTTTTATATTCAATAATGTTATTTTTTTCAATTAAATGATAAATTAATTTTGAATTCAATTTTATACAAAATATCGATAGTTTATAGTCTGTGGTCACGATGATTCATCGCTCATCACTAATTAGCTCAGCATGCCCATAAAGTATGACATTGACTGGTACGTTTGTCCGTACTGTTATATTCAGAACTTCATAGGCGCGATTTTACTGACAGCTGTCCCAGAGATCAAGCTGTTTTTTTAGTATTGTGCATCGATCGCCCGCCAGCTGATCCTTTGTTGTGATCGAGCGGCGGTAACGAGGTTGTATTCATTGCATTTTTCTAACTTTAACTGCAACTTTATAATAAGTTGATTTCGTTATCAATTTAATTGAGTTTTATCATTGTTTGCGCTTCAAATATGACTGAAAAAGAATTACGAGAGTTTATTGCGGAAAGAGGTCGTATTAAGTCACGTGTGACGTCATTTGAAAAATATTTCAAGCCTATTTTATTAACTGATATAAGTATAACCCCATTCAATTAACTATACTTGAGGCTGAGCAAATACAAGACCTTTTAAGCGGTTTTGACGCCTTACAAAATAAAATAGACTCTTGATGAAGAGGAAGAGTCAAAAATGCTCGAGAGAGAGGAATTTGAGAACCGCGTCTACAAGTTAATTGCTCATGCTCAGGGGTTGCTTCAAGCTTTTGAGAATGGACTTGGTGATAATGGCTCTCAGACGACCTTGAAATCGTCTAGACATTTAAAATTACCTCCGTTAAAAATTCCTTCGTTTAAAGGAGACCCAAATAAGTGGTTAGGGTTTCGCGACATGTATAAATCTCTTGTTCACGATAACGAAGATCTCGATGACGTCAGTAAGTTTCATTATTCGAAAACTTATTTAGTCCGCTCAGGCAGTCATAAATTCAGTCACAGTTCACAAGTCATAAGTTCACTTATGATAATAATTATTCCATCGCGTGGTGGCTCTTATGCGATAGGTACGACAATAAACGACTGTTAGTAAATGAACATATTAAGTGCTTATTTTCAATTGAGTCTATGTCTAAGGAATCTGAAAAGGGTTTAAGGGATTTAATTTCAAAAAACTTAAATGCATTGAATTCATAAGGGGAACCCACGGATCATTGGGACTCCCTTATTATATACATACAATTCATTAAACCTTAAACCTTATATACATGGCGTCTACAAAGTTAGACACAAAAACTGCTAATGACTGGGAAAAGTTTAGGACTACTTTAGAAAGAACTAAATTAGATAACTTTTTTAATTTTCTTCGGCAGCGAGCCATCGTATTAGAAACCGTTCATGCTAGCAAACCCGATAAATCTGAAAAGTGCAATAGCATGGTCAAGTTCAAGTCCTTTACTGCGTCATCGTCTTCTGCCAGTCTTGAAAGGAATAATAATAGCTGTCTCGAATGCAAACAGAATCATAAATCATATGATTGCCCTAAGTTTAAAATGTTACCTGTTGAGGAGCGTATCTCGAATGTTTTTCAATGGCAATTATGTAACAATTGTCTTCGTAGCGGTCATAGGTCCGCTAAATGCAGACTAGGTGGTTGTCGTGTTTGTAAACGAAAACATAATACCATGTTGCACAAACAGTCTCCTTTAAATAATTCACAGCCTCCTCGGTCACCACAAGGTTCGGAAGACACTTCGTCACCTCGTTCAACTGCAAACGACAACAGTGAAAGTTCTCATATTGCAGATAATTCTTCTGGGAATACTTTTGCCACCAGCATGTCTGCTGTCTCCGCAAACCAGGCTCTATAACATACAGTTAGCAGACCCCGGTTTCTGTTATCCTTCAGAAATCGACCATCTTCTCCGAGCGGACATCTTCTGGGACCCACTTTGTCCCTCTAAAATCAAGCTGGGTCCTAACAAACCTCTTCTACAAGAAACCCAATTGGGCTGGGTAGTAGCAGGTCCAATGAGAACAAATAACGTCTCTAAAACTAATCGTATGTTTTGTCACTTCAGTAAAGGCATTCAATTACAACTTTCTAAGTTTTTCGAATTAGAAAATGTGCCTTCAGAGATTAGTCCTTTCGATGAAAATATTTGTGAAAAGCTCTTCACAGAGACAACAGGATGGTAGGTTCAATGTTCAGATTCCTCTTCGTGAACCGCCCAGTGTGCTAGGCGACTCTTATCATATAGCTGAAAAAAGATTACATCAAATGGAAAGAAAAATGAGAAAAAATCCTTACTTTCATGAACAATATGTCAAATTTATGCAAGAATATGAGAGCCTAGGACACATGAGCGAGGTCACAAATCCATCACAGGGTTGTTACCTTCCTCATCATGCTGTCAAGGAAACGTCCGCTGAAACGTCCTCAGGAAAGTCTCTTAACGACATCCTGTACGTAGGGCCCGTCGTCTAAGACAACCTATTTTCGATCTTGTTAAGATTTAGACAGCATCAGTATGGGGTTTAGGCGGGCGTGGAGAAGATGTACCGACAGGTGCTCGTCCAGCCTGAACAGCGGCCTCTACAAATGATACTGTGGCGTGATAGTGAACAGCTTCCTATTAAAACATACCAGCTTAACACCGTAACATACGGTACTGCTTCTGCACCATTCTTAAGTACAAGGTGTTTATTTCAGTTATCAAGGGACTGTGAAGATGAGAAGATGCTCAACTGATCAGATCCGACTTCTACGTTGATGACTATCTGTCTGGAAGCAGTAACAAAGCGGAGTTAGCTCGCATTATAACCAAAGTCACAGAAATTCTGAATTCAGCATGTTTTCCTCTCCGCCGCCCCGGCAGCCTAGTGGTATGGGTAATGGACTGCTGAGACGAGGTCTCGGGTTCGATCCCAGGTTTTACCATGGCACACACCAATGACTTTTCGATGCTTTTCGAAGTTATGTGTGTATTTATCGCAGGCTTATAAGTGCCCGGTTAATGGCAATAGGCTCGCCACCTATTACATTGGGACCTAAACATAAACTGGCGAAATGTGGGTGCTAGCACCTCTGCCTACCCCTTCGAGGATATAGGCGTGAGTTTATGTTATGTTATGTTATGTTCCTCTCCGTAAGTTTCGAACAAATGTTCCTTCTGTTCTAAAAAACAACCCAAATTTACATACTACTAAAGATTTGGAGTTAAGTTCACAATCTAGTACGCTCGGCCTCAAATGGGACCCAGCCGCTGACTTCTTACATTTTCCTACCGTATTTTCTTGTTCTTCTCTAGCTACAAAGCGAGTAATCTTATCCAACTCAGCAAAGCTCTTCGATCCACTTGGGCTAATGAGTATTTGTACTATAACTCTAAAAATCATACTACAAAAGTTATGGCTTACCAAATTAGACTGGGATGAACTGACATAGAAAGAATAAGGTTTACATTTGTACATGTTTCGGGCTTAAATAATTTATCTCGTATTCAAATTCCCAGGTGTGTCTTAAGTGAAAACCCAGATAACGTTGAGCACCAAGTGAAAACCCAGATAACGTTTTGCGATGCCTCGGAAAGCGCTTCAGTCAAGCCTCCAACGATTCCACGCTTAGAGCTTTGTGGAGCTGTAATAGCAGCTCGTTTAGTAAAAAAAGGTCTTAAAAGCTTCAAGACTGAATATTGCTAAAATATGTTATTGGATCGATTCTTCTGTTGTCCTCGGTTGGCTGTCCTCTCAAGCTCGCGACTTAAATTGCTAGAGACCAACCGGTGCCCGGGCACCGCGAGTACGTACCGTTTGTCAAGTTGCGTGCGTGTCTAATCGTGTAGCGGAAATCCAGCAGTTAACGTCGTCCGGGTGTTGGCGCCACGTACCGGGACTTCAAGACCCCGCCGACCTCACGTCTCGAGGTGTAGATCCCAACCTTGTACATAAAACTACTTTGTGGTGGCATGGCCCTCAATTCTTACTGCAATCCGAGTCTGATTGGCCCAATAACATAAACTATACAAAGTAATTACCTGAAAAGAAAACTTACACTAATACTAAAACTAACTCTTCAACTAAAACTACTACATGCACTAGTACTACCATACCTAAGAGTTCTCACGCCACCACTCTTTGCGGAATTATGAATTTTGACAAATATTCGAAGTTCACAAACGTACAAAGAGCCATGGCCTTCGTACTAAGATTTATTCATAATCTAAAAACCACGGACTCAAAACAAACAGGCAATTTAACAGCTTAGGAATTGGAAACTTTTTGAAATGTTTAGTAAAACAGCACCAAACCGAATGTTTTGAATCCGAGTTAAATTTATTTTTAAATTAAAAAATCTTACCTTCTAGGTCCCGTATTTTATCTCTGAGACCGTTCGTAGACGAAGACGGCATTATCCGTGTAGGTGGGCGCATTCAGCGCGCAGCGGAACCGTACTGTAAAAAGCGGCCAAGTGCGAGACGGACTCGCCCATTAAGGGTTCCGTAGCAGCAAGTAACATAATAATGTTTTTTTTAAATTTTTATATTTGAGTTGATTGCATGAAAGGTAAATTGCAGTTTACGATTTATGGCGTATTAAAAAAAACTACTTACTAGATCTCGTTCAAACCAATTATCGTTGGAAGTTTACATGGTAATGTTCATCATATATTTTTTTTAGTTTTATCATTCTTATTTTAGAAGTTACAGGGGGGGGGGGACAAATTTTATCACTTTGGAAGTGTCTCTCGCGCAAACTATTCAGTTTAGAAAAAAATGATATTAGAAACCTCAATATCATTTTTGAAGACCTATCCATAGATACCACACATGTATGGGCTTGATGAAAAAAGAATTTTTGAGTTTCAGTTCTAAGTACCCCCAAAATTTTTTGTATTTTTTCTATTTTTATATGCAAATCTTAATGCGGTTCACAGAATACATCTACTTACCAAGTTTCAACAGCATAGATCTTATAGTTTAGCAAATAGTGGCTGTGACATACGGATGGATAGACAGACAGACATGACGAATCAATAAGGGTTCCGTTTTTTGCCATATGGCAACAGAACCCTAATAACATCCTATGTTGTTAGATTCTAGTCACAACTTGATTTTCGCTCACGAGCATAAAAAAACTTCTGCACTGTGGTCCACAGTTGCTACTTACAAACATACGCCAATGTTACTGGCCTATCTGCGGTCGACAACTTGCGAGAAGCACTGTAAACAATTGCCAAGTATGTAAAATCATGAAAGCAAAAACCATAACTCCCATTATGGGAAATTTACCTTGCTCTCGAGTTACTCCTTTTTTTTTTACGTGCGGAAATTCCTTCAGATTCACCCCCCCCCCCCCCGCTGGCCAGCGGGGGTGGTTATGTCGTGTCTCGACTAAAACCGCACGATGTCCTCCCCAAGTGTCCGTTGCCGGGCACCCCGGGTAAGCCCTCGAAAGGATAACCCCTGGGTTGCCGGCGGACCTTGGCCGCCGCCGCGGCCTCGCCTGGTGGGGTCGGGTTTTATCCCGCTTCGGTGAGTTGGCAGGCGTGTGTAGGGCACACACGACACGCCTCCGCCACGGCCTGCTTCTGTAAGGACGGCGAGTCGGCCAACTGCCGTCCTCAGGCCCCAATCAAAGAGGTCGGTAGTCCCGGGCGTAGATGAGTCTGCGGCGTCATCGCCGCAGACTGCGAAACTCGGGGGGCAGGTTTCTCTCCCGCTCCCTCTCCGCCGTCTCTTTCGCGCGCATTACCTGCTCGCAGAAAGAGGCGGTGGCGTGCCACTTGCTCTCGTCGGAGACCACGACGCTCACCATGGTATCCAACGAGAGAACGTCCACGCCCAGGACCGCAACGAGATCCCGGCATTGATTCGCCCACGCAGGGCACTCCACCAACGTGTGGAGCGCCGTGTCTTCGCCAGGACCCTCGCAGTGCTGGAACTGCGGCGTTGTCTCCCGGTGGATGCGCCACAGATACTTACCGAAACACCCGTGTCCGGTAACCATCTGGCACATCCGGTAGGAGAGGTCCCCATGGTCCCTCTCCAACCACTCCTTCATGATCGGTCTCACCGCCGCAATGGTGGATTCCCCCCACCTTGGGTGCTCAAGTCGCACCCTCCATGTCTCCATGAGTTCCTGGCGGAGCAGGGACCGCTGAGCCCTGATTTCTCGGGGCTCCGGCCTATGACCCCGCTCCAGCGCCTCCTTGCGCCACTGGTACAGCAGCGCAAGGGCTCTCGCTTCCAGGTCCCATGGAGGGGTCCCGGCTACGAGACATGCCACCTCGACGGAGATCGTGCGATACCCCTGATGACTCTGACGGCCATCGCCTTTAACGGGCTGTTTAGAACAGCCACGTTGCGGGCCGCCAGAGTCTCCGCCCATACGGGGGCCCCGTATAGGGCCATGCTTCGCTCGATCCCCAGGTACAGTCTCCTAGTGGGGGCGTTGGGTCCCTTAACGTTGGGCATCAGCCGCGATAGCGCGGCCGCAGCCGCCCTCAGTTTCGGGACCAGACTTCGGAGATGAGGTCCGAAGTCCCATCGGCTATCGAGTACGAGCCCAAGGTACTTCATTGTGGGCTCGATGCCGATGCTTACGCCCCCTACGGTTATGCTGGTTCCCGAAGGTGACCCCCTCCGAGGCCCGTGAAAACACATAGCCTCGGATTTGTGGAGTGTCACCTCGAGTCCCAGCCGCCGTATTCGACCCACGACTTGAGCAACCCATGCCGTGGCCTTCAGTGTCGCGCTTCGGTACGTTGCTCCCCGCGCCATAACGAGGGTGTCGTCAGCATAGCACACTATGCTGACACCCTCGAGCAACGTACCGCGCAGCACCCAGTCGTATCCGATGTTCCACAGGAGTGGCCCTAGGACCGACCCCTGCGGAACACCGCACGACACTTCTCGCCGCCCTGGCCCTAGCCCGTTCGGGTAAACTATGGCCCTCTCGGATAGGTATGGCTCGACAATGCGGCGGAGATAAGGAGGCACTCCGTAATACGCAAGCGCCTCCCTAACGCAGCTCCAGGGTAGGGTGTTGAAGGCGTTGGCTATGTCGAGAGACACCGCCACCACCACCCCACCCCGCGAGACTACTTCCTCCGCCAGGCGCCTAACGCGCATGATCGCTTCCACGGTGGAGCGCCCCCGGCGGAAACCGAACTGGTTGTCCGCCAGATCTGGCCCCACGTTCGTGAGATGCTCGACGAGGCGCTCTGTAATAATCCGCGCAAAGAGCTTGCACACCTCGTCGAGCAACACGATCGGCCGGTAACCGGATGGCTGATCCGCCGGCCGCCCCGCCTTCCGGATAAGGACCAGTTTCCCCGTCTTCCACGCCTTTGGACTCGAGTTACTCCTAACTTACCTTTTCAAATTTCAGGTGTTGACTTCGCTGGGCCTTTCCCTATCAGAGACCGCCTCGGCCTCGGATATAAAATCATCAAGAAATATGTATGCCTCTTCGTTTGCTTCACAACTGGAGCTTTGCATCTCGAGGTTGCATCTGACCTCAGCTCCGAAGCATTTGTAGGCGCAAGCAATGATTTAAACCAATTCTTAACTCTTAAAAATGAATCTCTCTCGTCTTTCGCTGCGAACGAAGGTATAGTAAGTTTCGGTTTTCACCGGCTTACTCTCCCCACTTCGGTGGGCTTTGGGAGGCAGGCGTGAAATCCGCTAAACATCATTTTTATAGAATGTTAGGAAAAAATGAAAATCATTTATCTTTCGAAGAGTTACGTGGTTTGACAAGACGAAGCAATTTCAAATTCACGTCCCCTTACTCCTCTTTCATCGGATCCTTGTGATCCTCTTCCATTAACCCCTGGGCATTTCCTGTTCGGAAGACCACTTACCTCGCTGCCGTCTCCAGTGCTGTTGGATACAAAGACTACCAGATTAAACAGATACCAACAGATCGAATAACTGAGGCAACACTTTTGGGAGAGATGGCGCAATGAGTTCCTTTGCGAGCTACAACAGAGATCCAAATGGCGAGTCAACCAAGGGTCGTTGTCACAAGGAGACATGGTGATCCTCAAGGAAGCCAACCTGCCTCCTCTCAAGTGGCGAATGGGTCGGATCCAGCGACTCTATCTTGGAGTAGATGGCGTCGTGCGTGTTGCAGATGTCCTGACCTCGAAGAGCACTGTGCGCCGTGCAATCAGTAACCTGTGTCCTCTACCAGCTGAGCCGCCAGACAGTGCATCCTCTCAAAACCTCACAGTCTTCGGGGGGGGGGGGGGAGTTGTTTGCGCCTGCAACTATAACTAAACGCAAGATGGAGGGCTGCGCGGGCGCACGGGACGGGGGGGAAGAAAAAACTCGATCTTACGAATGGCGACTATTTGAGTGACCAGTTGTAATTTTGAACATAGCTCACTAATTAAATATATTGTGATATAACGTCTCGTAATCTTTATGACTATTATTAATCATTATAATATATTTTATAATTAAAACAAAGTACGATAGCACTAGTTCACGATAACAAAGCTTAAGGCCGAAATAAAATGCATCGTAATTACATTTTACATATGCTATACCTCAGTAGAGACGTGAATTTTCAAGTGCCAACATGTTCTTCGCGCTGTTAACTTACCTAATAATAACAGTAACATCGCTAGTGCTGGTGTATTGCGCAGGCATTCTAGCCATTATTATTTATATGAGGCTAAAATTCGAACGGGTCCAAGGTGTATGCATATCGAATGCAAGACTAGATGGTAAAGTTGTAGTAGTAACTGGTGGAAATCAAGGTATCGGCCTCGAAACTGCTCGCGACTTCGCTTCCAGAGGAGCGAGAGTAATAATTGCTTGCCGCAATGGAAAAAAATCAGCAGAAGCAATCTCTGATATTATTAAAACAACTGGCAATAAGAACATCGTATATCAGTGCTTAGACTTGGCTGACTTCAGCTGTGTCCGAAAATTTGCCGAAGACTTCAATCAGACCTACGATCGATTAGATATATTGATCCACAATGCCGGCTGCATAGGGCTCAAACACAAGGCTACTATTGATGGCATAGATATGTTCATACAAGTGAATTATCTTGGACCTTTTCTACTCACAAACTTACTCTTAGATAAAATAAAAGCTGCTCCGGCTGGCAGGATAGTCTTAGTATCTTCATACGCCCACTTTTTTGGGCGACTGACTCCTGAGAGGTTAAGCGGCTTGAACACGATATATCCGTTCAACAATTATCCTACCAGCAGACTATGTGGTATTCTTTGGATGAAAGCTCTGGCAAAAAGATTACCAAGCCACGTAACAGTGAATTCTCTACACCCTGGGATTGTGAACACAGATATTTTTGAAAATTTCGATCGTCTCGCTCAAAATTGGTTGATGTTTTGCAATTATGTACTAAATTTCAAGACGCCTAAAGAAGGTGCTCAGACAACAATACATCTGGCCGTGTCTGAAGAAGTTGCCAACGTAAGTGGAAAGTATTTTATGGAATGCAAGGAGGCTGATTATTCCAAGATTGCTGATAATGACGAATTGGTGGAGAAGATTTGGAATAAAAGTATCCTGCTGACGAGTTAATGCAATGTGTTCTTTTAGATAATTAAAATATTAATTTAGTTAGTTTTCGGTCATAAAACCATAAAAAGATACTGCAACTGCTAAGCAACAGCCAAGGCTCTGGCGCAGGCTTTCCTCTCAGGGATGGGAGCTCCGGCTTCGGTCTATGGCCCCCGCTCCAGCGCCTCCTTACGCCATTGGTACAACAACACAAGGGCCCTCGCTTCCAGGTCCCATGGAAGGGTCCCGGCTAGGAGACATGCCACCTCGTCGGAGATCGTGCGATATCCCCTATCACTCTGGCAGCCATCGCTTTCAACGGGCTGTTTAGAAGGTTGTTTACTGGTGGTAGAAATTTGATGACACAAATTTTTCACAAAATTCGGCCGGGTGGGTACCACCGTGCACGATTGCCCTCCATAGTAATCCAATTTCGGTTTGATTGCGTTCAGGGGTCAGCAAGTGCATAGCCGGGCAGGGGGATTGTGGTCGCGGCACTAGTGGGACCGGTGGGTGTCACGCGGTGCTGCGACGACAATCCTCTTTTGATGAGGCCGTCAAGCTGAGTGCCACCATTGTTAACATGGTACGTGTATGTAATGGTTACCCTCTTTCCTGAGACTTTACCTTCAGCTTACCATCAGGCGAGGTGAAGTCAAATTGACCTGTCCTAAATATTTAAAAAAAAAGCCACGTTGCGGGCCGGCAGACGTTCCACCCATACGAGGGCCCCGTACAGGGCCATGCTTCGCACGATTCACAGGTCATGGACACCTGCTTTAAGTATATGCAGCGATGGGACCACTGCCCTTGTTTTTATAATTGTTTTTAATACACCAATTACATTAATTAAATTAAAATCTTATTAATATTATAATGCTATCCTACTTACACAAATAGATAAACTTGTTATCCAGTGATAAGGTCAACACAACATCGGCATATATGGGTCTACCAGAAACTCATGGACTTTAAAAAAATAAACAGAATGATAATTTTGATATGGTAATGTCAAATATCTCTGTAGATGGTAATGTCAAATGGTAATGTCAAATGTCTGTCAAGTACAAAGTTAGGTTGTACCATCTTGATACGTCTTCATCTTTTAAAAAGCAATGTAGAGATTTTAGAATAATTTTCTAGTTCCAATTGAAGATTAAATCATTATACAATGAGATAGTTAATCCTTTTATGTAATAATTATGCCAAATCGGTTCCACTTCAATTGTGTATGTTAATCCGTAATCACAGCTATATCATCATCTTCACTATTTGTTTTTTATCATTGACCTATTCTTTGTTCTATAGATGTTTATGTACATTTATTTCGACTTATGTAAAATAAAGTTATAAGTAGGTACTTAAATTTATTTTCGTTTTTATTAAAAAAAAGCGTCTAAGTGCGAGTTGGATTCGCCCATTAAGGGTTCGGTAGTAGCAAGTAATAAAATAATGTTTTTTTGTTGAATTTATATTTTTGAGTTGATTGAATGAAACGTAAATTGCTGTTTACGATTTACGACGTATTAAAAAAAACTACTTACTAGATCTCGTTCAAACCAATTTTCGTTGGAAGTTTACATGGTATATTCATGATATATTCATGGTATATTTTTTTAGTTTTACCATTCTCTTATTTTAGAAGTTGCGGGGGGGGGGGGACACACAATTTACCACTTTGGAAGTGTCTCTCGCGCAAACTATTGAGTTTAGAAAAAAATTAAATTAGAAACCTCAATATCATCTTTGAAGACCTATCCATAGATACCACCTCTGGGTTCGATGAAAAAAAAATTTTTCAATTTCAGTTCTAAGTATGGGTAACCCCAAAATTTATTGTTTTTTTTTCTATTTTTGTGTGAAAATCTTAATGTGGTTTACAGAATACATCTACTTACCAAGTTTCAACAGCATACTTCTTATAGTTTCGGAAAAATGTGGCTGTGACATACGGACGGACAGACAGACAGACATGACGAATCTATAAGGGTTCCGTTTTTTGCCATTTGGTAATGGAACCCTAAAAACAATGTTTAATAAGTTCAAAATTTTAATTTAATAATTTTGCTTAATAAGTAATAACGCATTAAAATTTCAAGCAGAACTTAATAGTAGGTATTATTACCCCGCTATATCCTGTTCTCTTCATTTTGTAATTGACAACAACACTATTTCTCCTTTTGTATCAACTGTAAATAATTAAAAATGTTTACATACATATTGATGCATATCTACACCTAGTATAAAATAATAAAATTAAAACCCGAATGGTACTCTACTTCTATGTATGAGAAATAAATAAAAATTAAAAAGTATCAAGATAGTTTAGTCCCATTTCCCCAGTATTGCACTCTACAGTTTTTAGGGTTCCTTACCCAAAGGGTAAAACGGGGCCCTATTACACAGCCAGGAGCCATAAATAATATAAAAATATTTATTTAAGGGGCTCCCATACAACATACGTGATTTTTTTCCCTAGTTTTTGCTCGATATTGATAACGGCCAGATAGATGCTTCAGTGCTGTTGCAGTGTAATTATTTCACTTAATATTCACAGAATATTAAGTGATATATTTACGCTTCACAAAATAATAAAATTAAAATAAAACAAATATTTTCGGGGGCTCCCATATAACAGACATGACTCTTCTGCCATTTTTATAGGTGATGGAATTATCTTAAATCCTACTAATATTATAAACGCGAATGTTGTAAGTATGGATAAATGGATGGATGTTTGTTACTCTTTCACGCAAAAACGGCTGAACGGATCTGAGAGAAATTTGGCACAGGGATAGATTATAGTCCGGAATAACATATAGGCTACTTTTATCCCAGGAATAGGTTCCCATGGGTTGCAGGAACGGGATCAGAATTCTACGTTGGCGGAGCCGCGGGCAACAGTTAGTAGTTGTAGTGGACTTGTTAGTTTTATAATGTTTTTTATTGTAACACGTGGGAAACACAGACTATAGAATAGGGATAGTGTGTCATGGAAAGTATTGAAAGCTATATTAGTATTTGAAATCTCATAGATTTCAGAGAAACTTAAGCTGCCTATACACTCAACAAACCTCTTGATATTATTTCTGTGCATATCATATATTGTCGATAGATAGTAACCTGTCACATATTCCTTGTTATATTTATATGTAACAACCTGAGCTGTGTTATGATCCGGTAAGTGAAGCTTAAAATTTTTCCCTATAACATTCGGAATATTACTAATTATGTTGTCTATACATCTATTTATTCTAGTGGCCTCTTGAATATGATGTCGAATACCATAATTGGAAATACCTAAGTTCTTTAAATTTCGTGCAGTCTTTATTGTTATCTAAAAAGTTTATATTAAAATCTCCACTTATTATAATTCTCCTCATTTTGTGTTGCAATGTTGCTAGGGTTTTAATAAAATTTTCAAAAAATATCTCAATATTTGCATCAGGGGTTCTATATAACTAGTCTGGCCATAAATACTGTTACATCAAAACTTTTCTTTCTTTCTCAACTTATTAATTATCTTGAATTTGGAACACGTATATTATTTTTAAAACTTCTTCCGATTTCGCGCCATTTCACATATTTTTTCGTGTTCATTATCGAATTACAATAATTATGGAATGGGTGTTAAAGAAAATAGAATCGCAGTGATCGCCTTGCACAAAGTGGGTATGGAGCCGTCGTCGGTCATATTCCAGACACTTCAAAAACTTAGTATCAGCCGTATGTTCGTATTCTTCGTGCTAAAACTTTAATAAATATGTAGAGGTACATATACACTTTAATAATATTACATTACTTCATTTAAAAAAAATGCATTTTCATTTGTAACAAAACTTATGGCTGGACTAGGTATGCACAATACTATGAGGTTAATACTTTTAATTTCAACCCCGCAAATCTCATAATGGCATTTTATGCAGAAGTCTTTAAGTTCTTTCAACTCATTACATTGGATATAATTCTTACACAATATACATGTACCACTCCGCCTTTGATTTCGTCGATTTTGTTACACCAACCTAAACCGACTGTTTTACATTGTACAGTTTTGTCGAGTGATAACGACTTCGTAAAACTGTCCTCCGTTCTAACATCACAATTAAAAGACCACTTTCTCAACGGAAAGCACTGCTTTTAAAACGTTACTAATATTCTCACACAATGACAATAATTCCTGCTTATTATTATGAGAATATATTAAATCGTCGCAATAAAATGAATTTAATATTATAGAAGTAATTTGTTCATCACCGCACTCTAGTGCTAACTGCCGTAGGTAAACATCTCATGGCGAGGAATGGCGCGGACGCCGCGCCACCGTGCCATAAGTGACAGTATTTAATTGATAAAGCCTAATGGATCCCTTTTATTTACTCGCCACATGATTTGTTGCAGTTGTCGCTGATCAGACTGTAGAATAATTTGACGAAACATTTTCTCCACGTCTACGCAAGCGACAAACGCGAACTGTCGAAAGCGTAAAAGAATACCTACTAAGTAATTTAACAGCGGAGGGCCTATAAACTGTATAACATTCAACGACTTACCGGTAGATGTTTGTGCACCTGCGTCAAATACTACTCGAAGTTTTGTAGTAGTACTTTCGCGTTGTACGCAATGATGCGGTAAAAATAATACGGTGATGTAAACGAGTCAATGCGCGTCATATGTCCCAATGATAAATATTCTTGTAAAATGTTGGAGTACATACGCTTTAGCTCGGGCGAACGATCTAACCTTCGCTCTAAAGATTAAAACATATTCTTTGCTAACTCTTATGAATCGCCGAGCGAATCAGCTGATTCTCGTAACGGCATTCGTACTAAGAATCTGCCGTCTTAATCGCGGGTGGTGGTGGAGGTAAAACGTTCCTCGCACAACCTCTCATCTGCTGTGAGAATATTGTTTGTTGATTTGCTGTTATCAACTTCTTATTCTCAAAAACGTTTTAACTGGTCATCTAACGAACTTGGCAATGAACAGCAAACCATATTATTAGTGTACTTAATTGTGGACTGTTTACTATGGCATAACGTACCAGAAATGATCCACCCTAAATGAGTATTTTATATATAAGTACGGCCCGTTGGACAAACGCATCCGACCCTCTTGTAATAAACTCCAAAACACGTCAGCTCCTAGCAGCATATCAATGTCTGATGGGATGTGATAACCTGGATCCGCGAGTGTAACGTTCGGCGGAATTTGCAAAGAATTGACATCAATGTGAGTGTTTGGTAAATTATAAGTAATCTTAGGTAAAACTGAACAATGTGAACGTGAACTAAAACTACTAACCCTCGAACGTACAAGTAGGTCACAGGACTGTTCTGATCGCAGAACACTGTTACCTATACCAGCGACGGTGAGCGTGGACTGTATAGTTGTTAAACGTATTTTTTTACAAAGTTTATCTGTAATAAAACAACGCTGGCTGCCACTCTCGAGAAGGGCGCGCGCCATTGTGTATGTATTATTATTACAAAGCTCAACGAGTGCAGTTACTATCCACACACTATCCACCACTTCACTAGCGTTTGTGTCAGTGTGCGTGAGACCCGAACTAAAACGAAGCTAATTACAACTTGTGTTATCTAAGCTATTACATTGTTTGTTTATGTGAACATTGCTTACATGACCCATACTGACATTCTTCAACAGAATGACCGCAACGCAAACAATTAGCGCATACAATGTTTGTTTTATTACAAATAAATTGTATCCTATGTTGTACAGGTAGATTTAGAAATCTTATGCAAGCGTATAACGCGTGATTGCCGTTTGCACATAATGCAATTGGGTGCGCGCGATGGTGTTTGATTTTGTTTGTGTGAAACGAAAGAACGCATTTGCTGGGGAGATTGACATCTGCTAACTGTTGACCTTTTTAATGGTTCACTAGGTTGTTTGTGACCTTGAGCTTGCACCATATCCAAAACGTCTGCACGGTCCTTTAAAAACTGTATTATGTCATCAAAAGTTACTTTGCAGCCGTTACAAATGGAACTTTTAGGTAGATTTCGATGAAATCGATCTACCTATTGGTTTCTTGACTACTGTCGAATTTAAAAAAAAATTCTTCATAGGAGGTCTAGTTATGACCCCCTGAGTCCGAAATGACCACTGGTCAAAAAGTTTATATATATATATATATATGTATGTATGATTCCACTTCCCAAAATTTGCGGCACTCTCACGGTCGCATTTTTGCCCCGATCGCTTTCAAACTGCGGTCAAAAATTGCTTGGGTGTAAACTTAGTTTAAGTTCGTGAACGGGTGGAATCCGGCCTAAGGGGACGGTAGGGCCTCACTTTTTGTGAAATCAGTTTTTCCTCGAAATTTCACGTTCCATGAAAGATATTCGAACCGTTCTAATTTTATCCCATAGTATACATGAATACCAACAACTTTTAATTATGAACCTATAAGATTAAAACTTTAACTAAAAGTGGAGGGGGGAAAAACCAAAATTTTTCGGGAAAAAAATCATAACTTCTAACCGGTGAACATTCTTGCTGTGGGAAACATTTTTAATCGATAGGCCATTTTTAAGTCTAAAATAAATGTCTGAAAAGATTTTCGCTAAAAGTTACCGTTTTCGAGAAAAAAAAATTAAACAAGTTAAAAATGCGCTCGGCGTGGGTCATAGCGTAGTTCTCTATATAAAATAAAATTAATTGCTTCACGAAATCTACCTGTGCGTTCCCCCTGCGGGAACGGATTTTTTTTACTCTCCCACTTCTTGCATGTATTTGGATCTAATTTAGCGACAATCAAATATATAATCAATGTGTCCCAATGTTCTGTGGGTTCACCCATAATTTTTAAAGATCTCAAATTTTAGGTAGATTTCGATGAAATCGATCTACCTATTGGTTTCTTGACTACTGTCGAATTTTAAAAAAAATTCTTCATAGGAGGTCTAGTTATGGCCCCCTGAGTCCGAAATGACCACTGGTCAAAAAGTTTATATATATATATGTAAGTATGGTTCCACTTCCCAAAATTTGCGGCACTCTCACGGTCGCAATTTTGCCTCGATCGCTTTCAAACTGCGGTCAAAAATTGCTTGGGTGTAAACTTAGTTTAAGTTCGTGAACGGGAAGAATCCGGCCTAAGGGGACGGTAGGGCCTCACTTTTTGTGAAATCAGTTTTTCCTCAAAATCTCACGTTCCATGAAAGATATTCGAACCGTTCTAATTTTATCCCATAGTATACATGAATACCAACAACTTTTAATTATAAACCTATAAGATTAAAACTTTAACTAAAAGTGGAGGGGGGAAAAACCAAAATTTTTCGGGAAAAAAATCATAACTTCTAACCGGTGAACATTCTTGCAGTCGGAAACATTTTTAATCGATAGGCCATTTTTAAGTCTAAAATAAATGTCTGAAAAGTTTTTCGCTAAAAGTTACCGTTTTCGAGAAAAAAGAAATCCGTTCCCGCAGGGGGAACGCACAGGTAGATTTCGTGTAGCAATTAATATTATTTTAAATAGAGAACTACGGACTTTAAACAGTTTAATTTTTTGTTCTAACTTTTAGCGAAAAACTTTTCAGACATTTATTTTAGACTTAAAAATGGCCTATCGATTAAAAATGTTTCCGACTGCAAGAATGTTCACCGGTTAGAAGTTATGATTTTTTCCCCGAAAAATTTTGGTTTTTCCCCCCTCCACTTTTAGTTAAAGTTTTAATCTTATAGGTTTATAATTAAAAGTTGTTGGTATTCATGTATACTATGGGATAAAATTAGAACGGTTCGAATATCTTTCATGGAACGTGAAATTTTGAGGAAAAACTGATTTCACAAAAAGTGAGGCCTTACCGTCCCCTTACGCCGGATTCCACCCGTTCACGAACTTAAACTAAGTTTACACCCAAGCAATTTTTGACCGCAGTTTGAAAGCGATCGGGGCAAAAATGCGACCATTAGAGTGCCGCAAATTTTCAGAAATGGAACCATACATACATATAATATATATATATTTAAACTTTTTGATCAGTGGTCATTTCGGACTCAGGGGGTCATAACTAGACCTCCTATGAAGAATTTTTTTTAAAATTCGACAGTAGTCAAGAAACCAATAGGTAGATCGATTTCATCGAAATCTACCTAAAAATTAAACATGTTAAAAAATAATATTAATTGCTTCACGAAATCTACCTGTGCCTTCCCCCTGCGGAAACGGATTTTTTTAATAACGAATCAATTAACTTTCTTAGTTGAGTGGGAGATTCTTTTGCTATTGTTTGTAAAGAGAACAAAGGTTTAACATGATTGTTAATTAATAACCTATTGTTATCGTATTTATTGATTAGCAGATCCCAAGCAACCTGGTAGTTGTCGGTACTAAATTCTAACGATTTGGTGGTAGAGTCAAGCAACAGTCATTTTGGCTGTTGCATGAATGGGCCGACTCGACCGGGGAAGCACCACCCTCTCACAGAATATCGACGCCAAGTAACAGTATTTGAACTGTTGCGTTCCGTTTGGGGAGTGAGAGTGCCGGAGCCCAAACTCCTTTCCCATCCCATCCCAAACTCCTTTCCCATCCCCTCCCAAACTCCTTTCCCATCCCCTCCCATAAACTCCTTTCCCGTCCCCTCCTAAACTCCTTTCCCATCCCCTTTCCTATACAGGGTCGGCAGCGCGAGTGTGACGCCACTGGTGTTGCACACGTTCATAGGCCGCGGTAACCGCTTCCCATCAGGTGGGCCGTGTGCTTGTCTGCCACCTTAGTGGCAAAAAAAAATCACCTGCAAAGCACTGCCTTTTAACGAGGAACGTAAATAATGGTATTTTTGTATAGGATTAATTTCTTTTGCATTATGAATCAAGGAAATAAATGTAGGTATTACGATATTCTAGCCAGTTTTCAAATGAGCCGTCTAAGGAGGGTAATGAAATAGTGGGTAACTTTAATAATAAATGTTTATTTGACTCAAGTACACATTATAGACAGATGGTTACAACTCTAAAATCAAACAGAAAGGACACTGAACATACTGAAACTGTATTCCATACTAGGCTAAATAACTTTATAACGCTATTTGTGTTAGACGAAACTATTGCGGACGTAACTTGAGATTTACTGAGACATTTTGCTTTAGACATTAACGAGTAATATGGAGATTCTATAGTTTCCCTAAGCTGTAACTAGGATAACCTTTCGAGGGCTTACCCGGGGTGCCCGGCAATGGACACTTGGGGAGGACACCGTGTGGTTTTAGTCGTTCCGATTCCGACACGCCCACCCCATCGTCGGCACCGATGGGATGAAGGCCGTTGGGGTTTGCACACGCTAAAAAAAAAAGCTGTAACTGAGCCAACAACTTGTCTCGGCGTCGATAAAGTCCTCAATCTGCGATTGCACATCTAGGTAGGGACCCTCCCCCCTCCTGTCCCTACGTCGCTAGTTAAAAGCGTCAACAATACCTAGTCGTATTCTGTCAGTTGAAATTCACGATACTAAGATGTTCGCCTTGTTATTATATCTTCTTATAACAACAATAATATTAGTGGCTATTATATTTAGTAATAATGGCGGTCATCTTAATTTATATTAAGTTAAAGTACGAACCGGTCAAAGGAGTGTGCAAATCAAAAGCTAGACTAGACAATAAAATTGTGTTAGTGACTGGTGGAAATCAAGGCATTGGTCTCGAAACTGCTCGAGACCTCGCTTCACGAGGAGCGAGAGTAATCATTGCTTGCCGCGATGGAAATAAATCAGCAAACGCAATCACCGGCATTATAAGAACAACTGGGAACAAGAACATTGAATACCAGTACTTAGACTTGGCTAGCTTCAGGTCTGTTCGAAAATTCGCCGCAGACTTCAATCAGACCTACGATCGACTTGATATTTTGATCAACAATGCTGGCTGTGTAGAGCTCAAACACAAGGTTACTCAAAATGGCATAGAGTTAATGATGCAAGTGAATTATCTTGGACCTTTTCTACTCACAAACTTACTCCTCGAAAGGATAAAAGCTTCTCCAGTTGGCAGGATAGTCATAGTATGTTCACACGTCTATATAATTGCGCGACTGACTCCTAATCAGTTAAACGGCTTGAACACGAGGAATACTTTATTCAAGTATGCTAACAGCAAACTGTGTGACGTTTTATGGGCGAGGGCGTTGGCAAATAGAATGCCAAGCCACGTAATAGTAATTTTTGAAAAATCATTTTTGATAGTACCTACCTTCCGTATTTTCGGCGAGTGGTTGATGTTCTGGATTTATGTACTTAATTTCAAAACGCCTAAAGAAGGTGCTCAGACAACAATACATGTGGCTGTGTCTGAAGAAGTTGCTAATGTAAGTGGAAAACATTTTATGGAATGTAAGGAAGCTGATTATGCCAAGATTGCTGATAACGATGAACTCGTGGAAAAGATTTGGAATAAAAGTATCCTTCTGACGAGTTAATGCAATGTGTTATTTTATATTAAAAAATAATAATTTACTTACCTTAAATTTTTCGGTTATAAAACTTTATGCCTGATAAATCTGACAATCCTGATTTGATCCACAAATGATTTATAATGACATTTAAAAAAACTTTAATATCCCGAATTACCCAGTCGGTACAACTGCTAAGCAACGGCCGAGGCTCTGGCGCAGGCTTTCCTCTCAGGTCGGACGGCAGTCGCTCAAGGAAATGCCTTCATACCATTCAAAAACAATAAACGAATCTCATGCTGCAAAGTGCAACCAGTAAACGCTATGAGATAATCGATTATCTAGGTAATGTTGGTGTTTATCGGTACAATGGTGATAATTTTTATTTCAGTAGGTAAGATACCTAAAATTGTCTTGCAATACAACATATTGTCTTGTTTTTTATTAACTGTTTTTTAATAACTTAATTTAATCTGAGGTCTACACCACTTACATGCAACTACAAAACATGGTGTGTAATGGTGTGTAAGGACAAGCAACCTAAAACTGTTGTCTCTGCCTGCTCCGGAAGGAGAAAGGGAAGAAGAAAAAGGAAATGCAGTTTTCGTGATGCAATTTACGAATGTAACCTAATTTTAATTAACAACTGTATCACATTATGGAATGCAACAAAGGTATTGAGAATTGAGTTCAAAGCTTGACGCGGGAACCGAAATCCCCACGTCACCGTTGTCAGCAATTCAGATACAGCAGTCATCACTGCCATTGCACGCATGCCAATGGGCGTTGTGGCGGTGAGCACACAGCGCGTAAGTGCTTTCACAAGTCCACCATGCACTGATACCTCCTCCAATCTAGGACGTAGGAAGTGGAGACGGGGTAGAAGCACCCAAGTACAATAAGACGTGCCGACGAGCGAAGAGGCACCACATCGGCACCTTTGCCGCGATACATAACGGCCTTTCAACACGAGGCCCCAACTCCCGAGCTAGTGGAAGCAGAGTGCCCGACTAACCTGGTTCCTGAGAGGGAACGATGAAAGAAGTAGCGGCTGACCCAATGACGGAATCCGTCTCTAAGTTAGAGGTAGCGGTCGAACTCATTAAGGCGGCCCACTCACTCCTAGTGGATCAAGACAGCTCTGATGACAGCTCTCATCACTATCACAACCACCATACGTCGCGGGTACTCTCGTGACCAGCCAGAAGACTAACGGTGGTAAGCAGAACAACCATATGATTACCGGCATAACGAAATTAAAGTACTCAGAAATAGTTTGCAGTTTGTAAATCGCAGCATATTTTTTTTTTTTTTTATATTTAGGACACGTCAATTTGACTTCACCTCGCCTGATCGTAAGCTGAAGGTAAAGTCTCAGGAAAGAGGGTCACCATTACATACACATACCATGTTAACAATGGTGGCACTCAGCTTGACGGCCTCATCAGAAGAGGATTGTCGTCGCAGCACCGCGTGACACCCACCGGTCTCACTAGTGCTGCGACCACAATCCCCCTGCCCGGCTATGCACTTGCTGACCCCTGAACGCAATCAAACCGAAATTTGATTACTATGGAGGGTTTTTCGCAATCGTGCACGGTGGTACCTACCCGGCCGAATTTTGTGACAAATTTGTGTCATTTATACCGCACTAGCTGACCCGGCAAACTTCGTTCCGCCTTAGAATCAAGTTATATTGGTTACCTTATCAGTTGAATTTATTTCGTGAATGTCTCCTTGTCTCCCGGCATTAAAGACCCGAGACTGCGTGAGGTTTTGGTCGGTTTCGTTTGCATGAAAGTAAAGTAGACCTCAGATTAAATTAAGTTATTAAAAAAAGCGGCCAAGTGCGAGTCGGACTCGCCCACTAAGGGTTCCGTAGTAGCATTATTAACCTTTTAACTAAAAATCTTCGATGTGCGTATCACTTGTATGCCGATGATTTGCAGCTGTACGTTCAGGCGGGTGTGGGAGATACATGTGATGCAATAAATAGCGTAAACCAGGACTTGGAACAAATAAACAGCTGGGCGAACAGATTTGGATTGACTGTGAACCCGACTAAGTGCCAGGCTGTCATTATAGGTAGCCATCGGTTAATTGGCCGAGTAGATGCACTATCCTTCCCCCCCAATTATGTTCAATAGCTCGACCATACAATTAAGCCCTTCAGTTAAGGATTTAGGTTTATTTATAGACTTGACCTTGACCTGGCGAGGCCAAGTATCTCATGTTAGTCAGAGAGTTACTGGAACGCTTCGAGCATTCTATCGCCTACGGAACTTCTGCCCACGAAGACCAAGACTATGCTTGTTCAAGCTGTACCATTTCCCGTATTTGATTATGCTGATGTTTGTTACTTCGACCTGAATGCAGAACATCTCAATAAATTTGACAGACTATTAAATAACTGCATTCGGTTCGTTTTTAACCTCCGCAAATCAACGGGCACTTACCACTCTCTTTTCAATTCTCACATCTCCTAGTCCTCCTATCTACTTATTGTTTTGCTTGAGGTATAAAATAAATAATAATCTTGGATTTCAATTAAACTTGGTTTTAATGTTCTATTAGAATGGTATTACATCAAGTTAGCCTTTATCACGCCATCTTGTCGACGAGTGATGTAACGTCACGATAGTGACGTTACCTACTCATAACATCCTCCTTATCATAAAAAGTGAAATTATTATAATTTTACAGCGTGAGACAGTTTAAGAAAATTTACTAAACTATTACCAATAACTCTTGACAACAAAGATTGTTTTAGTAACTTAAAATAAGACAGTTTGTTGAACTAATTCTATATCTATACATATTCTAGACTTAACCAAATCTATCAGTCCTTCAGTCACTGGTAAAATGTTTGCTCAGTTAAGAAAATATAAACTTTTACAAATCTAACCGTCTTGGTGGTCTTATGACTCTTCCACCCCTAGTGCGCATTTCCACTGCAGTTGTACGCTCTTCAATAGACGGTGCTACTGTATGAGTATTAGGAGATGTCTTGATATTTGAACTTTTTTGTGATATATTTTGAGATACTTCTTGAGGTGACTGCGGAGGCTTCAAAATATGCTCTCTGTTTCTCCTTCCTATAAATCCATCTGACCCCTCAACAGTATAAGACCTAGGTTGATCACATTTGGTCCTTACTGTGCCTGTAATCCATGGAGCATCTGGCATTTTCTTAAAATAGACTTCATCTCCTTCTTGTAGTTCTGGCAATGATTTAGTCTTTCTGTCATAGTAATTCTTCATTTTATTTTTATTTTCTTCCTTAGTTTTTACATATTCTTGAAAATTGACTGTTCTTGGTCTTAAGTTTTTTGTGACTGTTGGTAATTGCGTTCTAAGTGAACGTGACATTAATAATTGTGCTGGAGATGGTAGATTTCCTCTAGGTGTGTTCCTGAATTGAAGCAAAGCAAGATATGGATCTGTCCCTGACTCCTCTGACTTAGTAAGAAAACGTTTACATATCTTTACTGCTGACTCTACCAACCCATTTGACCTTGGTATGTAGGGACTTGACGTGCTATGATTTATTCCCCATTCCCGAATAAAATTCTTAAACTCTGCCGAATTAAATGGTGGCCCATTGTCAGAGAATAACTCAACTGGAATGCCATGTCTGCTAAAGATACTTTTAAGACAAACAATTACTGTTTTGGCGTTAGTACTTGCCACTGCCATTAATTCAATATAGTTCGAGTAATAATCTTGTACTACTATGTATTTTTTAGATTTATAATCCATAAAATCAACACCAACTTTTTCCCAAGGAAGTAATGTAACATCATGTGGAAGAAGTGGTTCTGGAGCATTTGAGCTTCTATATGTCAAGCAAATATGACATGACTGAATAGTGTTTTTTATGTCAGTTGACATAAATGGCCAAAATACATGTCCTCTAGCAAATGCTTTTGACCTTTCAATTCCCAGATGACCACTGTGTATTATTTTCAAAATCTCTGGCCTTAATTTCATAGGTATGACTATACTGGCACTTCTGAAAATTAAATCATTTTCTGTATGTAAATCAAATCTATACTGCCAATATTCATGCAGATCTTTGTGTATTTGAGTTTTACTCGATGGCCATCCTTCTTTACAATACTTTTTCAGCATCTGTAGACTTTCATCTTCATTAGTGCCTCTGATTAACCACTGTAGACGTTCTGATGAGACTGGTAGTGACTTAATCAGTAAATTTACATGAACAATAATATCATCATCTAATTCATCTGAACTTGTTTCAGAGAGTGCTGCTCTTGACAAGGTATCAGCAATGTACATGTGACTACCTTTCTTGTAAACTACATTTAGACTATAGCATTGTATTTTTAACATCATTCTTTGGAGACGTGTTGGAACCTCAACTAAAAATTTTTTAAACAATGTTATTAAAGGAGCATGGTCTGTCTCTACAGTAATATTTTGCCCATATATAAATTGATGAAACTTGATGCAGGCAAAAACTATTGAATAGAGTTCTTTCTCTATCTGAGCCATTTTCTGTTGTGTATCTGTTAAAGTTTTTGAAGCATAATATACTGGATGTTGATTTTGTAACAACACCGCTCCGACAGCACTCTTACTGGCATCACTTTGTAGGACAATAGGATCATGAACATTAAAATGGGACAACACTGGAACTTGACATATTAATTGTTTCAGACGACAAAATGTTGTTTCATGATTGGCAGTCCACTGCCAATCAGTAGATTTTTTTAATAATTGGCGTAGACTTTCTGTCTCGCCTGCCATATTTTTAATAAAAGGACTTAAATAATTAAGTAAGCCTAGAAATCTTTGTAAATCCTTTAGACACGTAGGAGGGGGCATCTCTTTGATGGCTCTGACTTTTTCCGGATCAACTGTGATTCCATCCGCTGAGAACATATGACCCAGATATTTAATACTTTCCTTGAAGAATGTACATTTTTCTTTATTAAACTTGACATTATATTCCTTTGCTCTTTGAAATACTATATTAAGGCGCTCATTATGTTCTTGTAGTGTCCGACCACTTACTAAAATATCATCACTGTAGACTGCCACCCCTGGTATGTCACCAAACATTTCAGTTATAATTCTGTGAAAATACTCAGGAGCACAACTGACTCCATATGGGAGACGTTTAAAACGGTATCTGCCAAACGGTGTATTGAAAGTTGTGAGGTATGAACTCTTCTCACTCAATTTACACATCCAAAATCCACTACTTGCATCCAAGGTGGAGTAAAATCTTGCACCAGCCACCTTGGAGCGGACCACATCTACTGATAGAATAGGATAATGAGTCCTCTTAATTGCCTGATTTAAATTACGGGGGTCTAGACATACCCTTAATTGACCATTTTTCTTCTCTATTAAGATTAAAGAACTCACCCATTCAGTAGGCTCTGTGACCTTGGTAATGACATCCATTTTTTCCATCTTCTCAAGTTCTTGTTGCAGTCTATGATGTAATGCAAATGGTACCTTCCTCGGAGCATCAACTTTTGGCTGGACCTCAGGATTTGTACTTATGTGACACTCACCAGGAAGACAACCAAGACCGGTAAAAACAGAATTATTACATTCAACAAGTTTACTTAAATATATATTTTGTGACTGACTTGACTGTAATTGAAATGACTGTGATTGACTTTTTGTGACTTTAGGACATATTACTTTACTTGAATTTGACTCAATTTGACTTATTTCAGAAGACAATTGATTGATATCACTTTCTGACGTTTGGATGCTTGTAGTGTCTACACAGAAAACTCTTTTAATTAGTCCAATTTCTGAGCAAGTAAGTTTACCTAATACAGTTGGAGAATTCACATTTGCAATTATAAAATTTATTTGTTTTGTCATATAGAGGTCATTAAATTGAAATTTACACTAAGTTTTGTTGACCTAGTACCTCTAGACTATTACCACTGTATGACTTAATTTTTACATTTATGACATCATTTTCATCATTTATCATTTTAGACAATAATGTTTTAGTATTAAGTGAATCATGAACACTTTTAGACATAATATTGACATCACTGCCCGTATCAATAATACAATTTATTTGCGAATTATTTATATATAAATTAATTGTCCATTCACTAGACAACGACTTTGATGACTGAATATGACCTATAAATAATTCATCTTGTTCTGACTGTACCTGTGGCATATTACGATCTGACTGTACAAATCTTACTGACTTGGACTGAAATGACCTACAACAGACTGCAAAATGGCCGACTTTTTCACATTTTTTGCACCTTACACCTAATGCTGGACACTTATAACGATGAACTTGATTACACCTTGTACAAACTTCCTGTCTTGACGGCTGACTATTTTGACTTATATTCCTGGAGTTAAACTTTGATCTTGAGTGTGACTGACTAGTGTTATACAAGACTGAACTTTGTTCTGCTGTCAATTCATCTGTTTGATTTCTGGAAGCAAGCATGGCCTTTGCCATCTCTAAGGCCTTATCAAGATCTAGCTTATCTTCGAGCAATAATCTTTCTCTTATATAATTATATTTTTGATGCATGTTACATATGAACATTATTTTGATAAGGCGTTCTTGCAGCTGCCCTAACTCACAGTTTTGTGACCTTAATTTTAATGTGCAAGCAAAATCGTCCAAGGATTCATTTTCACCTTGTCTATATGTGAAAAAATTATGACATTCTTATGTGAGGTTAGCTTTTGGGGCAAAGTGATTTTGGAATAACTCTATAAGCTTATCAAATTTAATAGTATCCTCGTCTTTTCCAAATGTATTAAATACATCCACGCCCTTTTCACCAATGACATGAAGAAATAGAGCTACTTTTCTGCCATCATCCTCTTCATCCAAACCAGACGCACGTAAATAAAATTTGAATGACTGCACCCATTTTCTCCACTGTTGAGCCAAGTTACCCGTCATCACCATGGGCTGCGGACTTGACATTCCGGAAACTTTCTTTGTCCTGGGCTTTTGGTCTTCATCAGACATGATGATGCCGACTTTTCACACGAGAATTTGATGACTAGGTTCGACACATGGATCATGAACCCAATTCTGACACCATGTTTTGCTTGAGGTATAAAATAAATGATAATCTTGGATTTCAATTAAACTTGGTTTTAATGTTCTATTAGAATGGTATTACATCAAGTTAGCCTTTATCACGCCATCTTGTCGACGAGTGATGTAACGTCACGATAGTGACGTTACCTACTCATAACACTTATCTCGTATCTTTCAGTACCTTCACACAAATCACGATAGAGACCTTCGGTCGAAAAATAATCTCCCCTTGCTTTGTTCGTTTCATAATACTGGTTTAGTTCATTCTTCTTTTCCTGTACAATCTGTGCTTCTTTGGAATGCGCTACCTCTTGGAATGAGAAAGGCTACCAGCCGTCAGCTGTTCAAGACGAAAGTAGGTACGCCAATTAATGTTCGAAAAACTGGCAGAAACATCAGGATAGTAATGTCAAATTAACGATACCATATTTATTATATATATATATATATATAAATATTATTATTATTATATTAATCCCTGGGAAATCCCTTCGGATACCCCCCGCCGGGCAGCGGGGGCGGGGTATGTCAGGCTTGAACCGACGAAAACCGCACGCCGTCTCGTGTTTACAGACGCCGGGGTGTAAGGTTACGCATAGAGCATATCCCTCGCACTCCGACTGACCCTGGGCCATTCGCAGTGTCCCCTCTGATAAGAGCAGAGGGGTACCTGGAGCGATCACCCCCCCCCCCCCGCGGGCCTTACAGGCCCGCCATAACCCGAACCCCTTGTGCAATGGGGTCAGCTGGCCCTGAAAAGGGCCGTTTGGTCAGACTCTTGGCCGTTGACGTTGACGCCAGCTACTCCAGAGGAGCAATCAATGATGCGTCATCGCCCACGTTGCCCAGGGTGCACCAAACTTGGAGGTGATCCAACCAGTCACACCCCATGTACATAAGTACCTAAATATCTCAAAATCATTTACGCACACGTAATAGTAGTAGCTCCTGACGAAAATTTAACAATATATAGTAAAACTCTTAAAAACCATAGTGTATGAATACAAAATAGGACAAAAGTAATAGTGACGTTTCTCCTAAATATAAAACATTGTGTGAAGTCTAAATCTAAATCTTGTGTTAAATAATACTCTTAATACTTTAGAGGTTATCTGAGCCGACATCATATTTTGACAATCAATAGTATCAACTGTCATCAGTTACACTGAAATATTGTTTTTTTTTTTTTTTTGAAGATTTTTGGCTTGACTGAAATATTGACATCTACCAAAGTGTTGCCATAATTAAAAAACATAAGTTACCGGTGACTATCAGACGTTCCGGTAAAAATGGATCAACATCTTATAACACTTTTTGAGGACATGAAGACAGAGATGAAAAACCAAACCAAATTAATCATGCAGAAAATGGAGGAGAAACTGTACCCTCTATTAAAAGAAATAATAGATTGATATAAAACTATTTTTAACGGATTCTATCGCGATTCATTTGATGTTATTTTATATTTTACATCGATCCCTTTTATATGATTGATTGATGAGAAATAGTTTTATTTCAATGTGTGACATTCGCGTAAACTTCCGACAGTATCATGTAGAAATAATAGACTTGAAATCCGAAAATAAAAACCTACGCGAAAAAATTGATAACCTAGAGCACGAAAACCGTAAAAATAATATAATTTTGCCTTTGGATTTAAAGAGGAAGAGATTTGAAAACAAATTCTGATCGAAATAGTCATTGAAATGATAAAAAAAAATATAGATATCAGCCACAACGACATCAATAACATATACCGCCTAGGAAAAAAGGGTGCAGAGAATAAAAAGCCAAGACCTGTTTTCATCTCTCTCACACATGCTTGGAAAAAAGAACAAAACATGAGGAATAAGAAAAAACTGTCCGAAATCTATCTAACAGAAGACTATCCACAAAATGTATTAATGAAGAGAAAGGGACTACAACAACAGTTGATAGCAGAAAGGCAGAAGGGAAAGTATGCAGTGCTAAAATACGACAAACTCTTCATACGAGATAACATACAAACGAAAGAAAAACGCAAACGCGAGCGTTCTGTATCAATTTCACCATAAAAGTATGCCCAAAAAAGCAATCTGCAACCTACGAAAACAACAAAAACAAGCAGATCAAATGCCTTTGACATAATGCGAGGAAGGAGTAACTCTCTCACCATTCTCACTCCAACATCCAAACAAACATAGGAACTCGACAGCCGGATAATCAAAGAACATACAAATATAAGCAAAACACCTCGAAAAACATTCCCCAATCCAGCTGGTCCCCGTGGGGAATCAGACCAAAACCCTCTAGCAATAAATAAAAAACCAAGAAAAGTTTTAATAATTAGCACTTACAATGTGATAACTTTAGCATCGACAGAAAAATTCATAGAACTTGTGCATTCATTGGAAATATTCAAATTGATATATTAGGATTAGCAGAAGGCAGAAAAAATGGTATATATTATAGAAGAACACCATGAACATATCCTCTGTTACAAGGGCAACACACCTGGACTGTACGGAGTCGGGTTCCTTATCAGTCGGAAACACAAAGCCAATTTTATTGAGTTCACTGGTATATCTGAACGGGTAGCCCCACTGCGCATGAAATTTGGAGAACACTGCATTTCAATTATCCAAGTCTATGCCAACCGATGAAGCAGATGAGGCTGAAATAAATCAATTCTATGAAGAACTTGAAAAAGCCCATGAAACACCTTTTTTTTTTTTTTTTTTTTTTTTTTTACGTGCGGAAATCCCTTCGGATACCCCCCCGCCGGCCAGCGGGGGTGGTTATGTCGTGTCCCGACTAAAACCGCACGGTGTCCTCCCCAAGTGTCCGTTGCCGGGCACCCCGGGTAAGCCCATGAAACACCTAACAAAAATATATTGATTTTAGGGGATTTTAATGCAAAGATTGGTCAACCTAGGCATAAAGAAAAACTTATACTAGGCAATTATGGTTATGGAAAACGTAACCAGAGAGGTGAAAGACTAATGCAATATGCCTTCGAACACAAGCTCTGCATAATGAATACTTACTTTAAGAAAAAACTTAGTCGTAGATGGACCTGGATTTCGCCCGATGCACAAACAAAAATTGAAATAGATTTATAATAAGTAATCAACCCAAGTGCAAAATAAATATAGAAGTCGTAAACAAAATAGACTTTCTATCTGACCATCGATTAGTTAGAGCTTCTCTGATACTGACAACACCACCTTCATCAAGAAAGAAATTCAAAAGCTACCAAAATCTCCTAAAACCGACTCTGAAAAATCTGAGTATTTGAAGAACCTAAGGGATAATATTAATACCCGCCTTACAGACATATGTAATAGCAATGATGTTCAAACTCAATATGACGCCCTAGAAAAAATAATTAAACAAAGCCTAAAAATAGAAGAAAAATAGTGTATGTTTGTGTGTATGTATCTATATGTATGTTTAGTGCCTGGGGTATACCTTCTGTATACCTAAATTCATTAAAATTTATTAGTTCCATGTACACAAGACTGCCTCTCTTAGCATTGAATTTCCTCTGTGCACTCCCGGGTTTGCTGGAAGAAAACTCAAATTTGAGTTAAGCTCGCCTTTTGTACATAACATCTCATAAGTATTATATGAATGTAATTTATGTGTGCAATAAAGAATTAAATAAAATAATAAATAAATAGATAAAGACTATAAAACAAAGAAAATAATTAGTGAATCAACACAAAAATTAATAAACGAACGCTCAGTTTTCATAAAAAAAAAAAAAGATAAAACTCAAGAATTTATTCAAAGAAACAAATAAAGCCATAACAAACGACTATAAAACCCATAGAAAACATATTTTAGGAAGAAACCCAAAGCAATATCGAAGTACAAAAAGGGGGCTCAGGGAGCTAAACACACTCAAGAACTGGATAACAAAACTAGAAAACGGTCACAGAGAAATGAGAACAAGAAAAGGAGTCATAGATAGTGCTACAGAATTCTATAGAAACCTTTAATATCACTATGACAGACATACAGAAATTCAGAGGATCTTCTACAAGCCATTGATGAACAAGAATTACATAAATATATTTGCAAACTAAAACCTGACAAAAGCCCAGGACCTGACCACATAACTAATGAGGCTATAAAAATTGGAGCACCAGTACTAACTAGTATCATAACAAAACTATTTAACAAAGTGCTGTAGCAAGGTTGTGTCCCTATACATTGGTGCAGCTTAGACATTGTTTTATTGTACAAAAAAGGAAACCCCTTAGACATTAGTAATTACAGACCAATAAGTTTGATACCTACTATCTACAAGGTATTCTCATTTGTCATACTTAGTCGAATAACAGTAACAATCGACAACAACCAACCAATGGAACAGGCAGGATTTCGTGCAGGCTTCTCACCGGTCGATCACATCCATGTTTTAGAACAACTCATAGAAAAATATAAGGAATTCAATAGGCCACTCTATATAGCCTTTGTGGACTACTCCAAAGCATTTGACAGCATAACACACATATCTATATGGAAGACATTGGAAAAAAATAAAGAGGAAGACAGATACATACAAATTATTAAAGATTTATATTCTAAAAGCACAAGCAGAATAAAACTAGAGACAAAAGGTTCAGAGTTTCCCAATAGACGAGGCGTAAGGCAAGGTGATCCTCTTTCCACGAAACTATTTATAGCAGTACTAGAAGGTGTCTTTCAAAATATAGACTGGGGAAGCAGGGGCATACAGTTAAATAATCAACACCTAACACATCTGAGGTTTGCGGATGACATTGCTGTTTTTAGTGAAACTGCACTAGCGCTGGAAAAATGCTACAAATCTTACATGTGGAAAGTAAAAAAGTAGGTCTGAGTATGAACCCAAGTAAAATAAAATCATGTCGAATAGCTTACACAAACCTATAAAACTACAATATGAAATAGAAAAAATAATAGAATATAGGGAGTCCTATAAATATCTAGGGAAGCAGGTATCATTTGACACCACCAATAATGAGGAAGAAATCTGCAGGAGAATAAATATAACCTGGAGCAGATACTGGGCACAAAAGGAGATCTTAAAAGGAAATTACAGCTCAGAATACAAAAAGACTGTAATGGACACTTGCCTACTTCCATGCCTAACATATGCATGCCAAACTTGGGTATTTGATAACAAAACCAAATGCAAAGTAAGGTCATGTCAGAGAGCAATGGAGCGCAGTATGCTGAAACTAAAAAGGATATATAAAGTAAGACACGAAAGAATAAGAAAAATAACCAGAATTACAGATGCCTTAAAGCATGCCCTGAAACTAAAATGGTAAAGGGCAGGACATGTTTCTCGCCTGAAAGATGATAGATGGACACTTACAGCTACTAAATGGCCAGGACCAAAGGGAAAAAGGAGAGTTGGTAGACCTCAGAAACGCTGGGTCGAAAACATTGTCCATGTTGCTGGGAAGGAATGGATGATTAAGGGTCAGGACAGAGACGATTGGAAATGGCTAGAGGAGGCCTACGCTCAAGAAAGGGATCCATACCTAGTAAAATAAATAACTTACTAATTAGACTAACAAGTTTGTTTAAATATTAAATTACTATACTGTACTACTAACCACACTAACACAACGTTTAAATTAGGTTAATGGAATGGAATTCAATAAAGGCTTTATTATTATTATAAGCATATATAACATAAACTCACGCCTATATCCCCGAAGGCAGAGGTGCTAGCACCCACATTTCGCCAGTTTATGTTTAGGTCCCAATGTAATAGGTGGCGAGCCTATTGCCATTAACCGGGCACTTTATTACCCTATTTGGGTCTGATTTGGTTATTATAAGTACCTAAATATATCATAATATACCTATAAAATATATATAAATAATATATAAATATATATATATAATATATATAATATACCTATAAAATAAAATCATGTCGAATAGCTTACACAAACCTATAAAACTAAAATATGAAATAGAAAAAATAATAGAATATAGGGAGTCCTATAAATATCTAGGGAAGCAGGTATCATTTGACACCACCAATAATGAGGAAGAAATCTGCAGGAGAATAAATATAACCTGGAGCAGATACTGGGCACAAAAGGAGATCTTAAAAGGAAATTACAGCTCAGAATACAAAAAGACTGTAATGGACACTTGCCTACTTCCATGCCTAACATATGCATGCCAAACTTGGGTATTTGATAACAAAACCAAATGCAAAGTAAGGTCATGTCAGAGAGCAATGGAGCGCAGTATGCTGAAACTAAAAAGGATATATAAAGTAAGACACGAAAGAATAAGAAAAATAACCAGAATTACAGATGCCTTAAAGCATGCCCTGAAACTAAAATGGTAAAGGGCAGGATATGTTTCTCGCCTGAAAGATGATAGATGGACACTTACAGCTACTAAATGGCCAGGACCAAAGGGAAAAAGGAGAGTTGGTAGACCTCAGAAACGCTGGGTCGAAAACATTGTCCATGTTGCTGGGAAGGAATGGATGATTAAGGGTCAGGACAGAGACGATTGGAAATGGCTAGAGGAGGCCTACGCTCAAGAAAGGGATCCATACCTAGTAAAATAAATAACTTACTAATTAGACTAACAAGTTTGTTTAAATATTAAATTACTATACTGTACTACTAACCACACTAACACAACGTTTAAATTAGGTTAATGGAATGGAATTCAATAAAGGCTTTATTATTATTATAAGCATATATAACATAAACTCACGCCTATATCCCCGAAGGCAGAGGTGCTAGCACCCACATTTCGCCAGTTTATGTTTAGGTCCCAATGTAATAGGTGGCGAGCCTATTGCCATTAACCGGGCACTTTATTACCCTATTTGGGTCTGATTTGGTTATTATAAGTACCTAAATATATCATAATATACCTATAAAATATATATAAATAATATATAAATATATATATATAATATATATAATATACCTATAAAATAAAATCATGTCGAATAGCTTACACAAACCTATAAAACTAAAATATGAAATAGAAAAAATAATAGAATATAGGGAGTCCTATAAATATCTAGGGAAGCAGGTATCATTTGACACCACCAATAATGAGGAAGAAATCTGCAGGAGAATAAATATAACCTGGAGCAGATACTGGGCACAAAAGGAGATCTTAAAAGGAAATTACAGCTCAGAATACAAAAAGACTGTAATGGACACTTGCCTACTTCCATGCCTAACATATGCATGCCAAACTTGGGTATTTGATAACAAAACCAAATGCAAAGTAAGGTCATGTCAGAGAGCAATGGAGCGCAGTATGCTGAAACTAAAAAGGATATATAAAGTAAGACACGAAAGAATAAGAAAAATAACCAGAATTACAGATGCCTTAAAGCATGCCCTGAAACTAAAATGGTAAAGGGCAGGATATGTTTCTCGCCTGAAAGATGATAGATGGACACTTACAGCTACTAAATGGCCAGGACCAAAGGGAAAAAGGAGAGTTGGTAGACCTCAGAAACGCTGGGTCGAAAACATTGTCCATGTTGCTGGGAAGGAATGGATGATTAAGGGTCAGGACAGAGACGATTGGAAATGGCTAGAGGAGGCCTACGCTCAAGAAAGGGATCCATACCTAGTAAAATAAATAACTTACTAATTAGACTAACAAGTTTGTTTAAATATTAAATTACTATACTGTACTACTAACCACACTAACACAACGTTTAAATTAGGTTAATGGAATGGAATTCAATAAAGGCTTTATTATTATTATAAGCATATATAACATAAACTCACGCCTATATCCCCGAAGGCAGAGGTGCTAGCACCCACATTTCGCCAGTTTATGTTTAGGTCCCAATGTAATAGGTGGCGAGCCTATTGCCATTAACCGGGCACTTTATTACCCTATTTGGGTCTGATTTGGTTATTATAAGTACCTAAATATATCATAATATACCTACCTTAGAGTAGGTATGGATTTATTACGTTGCAAAATAATTGTTGTGTATATGTTGAAAGAAAGAAAGAAAGAAAAATGCGTTTATTTTGGCTTATTGTAAATGTTGCTCTTGATTATGCACCTACCGAATCTTTCTCTGCACCACCGTGGGTTGACTGGTAGAGAATGCCTGTGGCATTATGTCCGCCTAAAAATAAAAATAAGATTTATTCTATTTTGTGCCATAAATCTATTGATATAAAATGGAAATTAAACTAAGTGCATCTATTAATGAAAAAAGTGACGAAGAAATAGTGAAAGAAAATCAGTGAGTACTTTATAAATACATTGGCGATGATGGTTCTGGTAATAATGATGGTGAAACAGTCGTTGAAATTATGGATGGAAGTTGATTTTTCTGAGAGATAAGCTTTTTGATGTAAAATAATTGTAATAGTTCTGAAGTGTTAAATTTTTAATGTAATATAAATTGTCATGTTTGTGTACGATAGCGCAATAAATGAATATTGTATGTTACCACATAAATGATAGTACTTTTATACTGATAATTTGAAGCAATTCGTGCAAAATTATTCCCTAACAATTCCAAAATATCAAAAATGCACAACGTTAATATTCAAGTTTTCACTTCTGCCGGTACTCCTGGAGTGCAACCCGTCGTTTTTTTTAAATATATGAATAAAGGCATTAAGTTGAAATTAATATAAAATAATCAGGGCTGTAAGGTAAGCTCTTGTAGCCGTGAGAAAGTCAAACTTCTAAGTTAACGTAATCGAAAGATATGGTCGTTCATGCAGCATATTTGTGACGTTTATGCAATCGCAAGGGAATCAAAACCTATCTATAGGGTACCCATTAAATTACAAATCACGAAATCTAGCAGGAAGCAAAGTCTTATAGCACAAATAAAGCATAAAGTCCGAAAACCATGCATATTATAACTATGTACAATTTTAAAAAATGGTGATTTAAAATGTATTTCAATTCTTGATCAATTTTAGCCTATTGCAGTGTATGCTGGACATAGGTGCGCGCCACAGTTCCTTATCCTCCGCCTTCAGTATCCAGTATAACTCAGCTACCTTTGCAGGCTCAGGCCTAATGATGGTTTTATAGACCTGCCCCTTCAACTTAACCGGCATTTTGGGGTCACAGATGATACCAGTCATCTCACGACACTTGGCCCATTCAGCAGCAATGCGTGCTTTGACGTCGCAATCGATGTCACCAGATAGATAGATAGATAGTGTCGCGTCGCGTGAAGTACAGATCCCAAGTACTTAACTCGATCCGTGCGCTCGACCAAGTTATCGCCTAAGCGGACGGTTGTGAGATCTGTTGAGTTCAATGCTAAGTACTCGTCTTCGCCACATTAAGCTTCAGACCGTCGTTCTCAAGCGCCTCCTTCCACGTCTTCACACGTCTCACCAATCTGCCCATGTCCGCGTCCACCAGTGCGATATCATCAACATCAGAAATTCACATGAGCATCCACGGAGGTTGCTCATGTGAATTTCAGATGCTGTCCGACAAAACGTCTAATATCACGCTAAACAGAAGCAGATTAAGGACTGATCCTTGGTGTACACCGACTATGATGGGGAAGGGTTTCGTGTCGCCAACAGCGGTCCGAATCACGGGATCGGAATCGTGGTATATGTCTCGGATGATGTCAATATAGAATTCTGAAACTCCTTTGGACCGCAGAGTCCACCAGATCATCGTGCGAAGACCACAGTCAAAGGCCTTCTGCATATCTAGAAATAAGTAATGCAGAGACGTATTCTTCGTCGTGTATTTCTCCGCAATGATCCTTAGTGCCAAAACAGGATCCAAGGTCCCGTGGCCGGGGCGAAACCCATAATGACACTCCGAGAGTGCACACTCCTGCCAAATCCGGGAGTCATTAGCCTCTCGAAGAGCTTCATGGTGTGGGACATTACCTTTATACCGCGGTAGCTGCCACACTCCTGCATCGACTCCTTGCCTTTGAAGACTGGAGTAATGATACTCAGCTTCTATTGGTTACCGGGAAGACCCCTCCCGGTGAGAAGTATGCGGTTCAAGAATTTTGTAAGGATGTCCGCAACACGGGAACCCATCGCCTTCCAGGTCTCGATGGGGACTCCATCGGCTCCGACAGCTTTTCGGTTCTTCATGCGGTGGAGAGCAGTCTGGACTTCTCCAGGCGTTACCGGTGGCATTAGTCCTTGAATTGGAAGCTAGAGTAGCTCGTGGAAATAAGAGCACCTTTACCGCGACTTCAAAGTTACAAAAACAACACTAGTCGTGAATAAACATTAAATGAGTTGAGGAACAATAGTATTGCACAGTGACGATAGCTATCCTTGTTTATGTTAAGCTGAAGTTGGAACCAGTCAAAGGTGTATGCATATCAAATGTTAGACTGGACAATAAAATTGTGTTAGTGACTGGTGGAAACCAAGGTATCGGACTCGAAACTGCTCGCGACATCGCGTCAAGGGGAGCGAGAGTAATCATTGCTTGCCGCGATGAAAAAAAAACAGCAGAAGCAATCACCGATATTATAAGAACAACTGGCAATAAGAACATCGAATTCCAATACTTAGACTTAGGTAACTTCAGCTGTGTGCGAAAATTTACCCAAAACTTCAATCACACCTACGATCGATTAGATATTTTAATCAACAATGCTGGCTGTGCAGGGCTCAAACACAAGGCTACAGCAGACAATATAGATGTGGCGGTGCAAGTGAACTATCTTGGACAGTTTCTACTCACAAATTTACTCCTAGACAGGATAAAAGCTTCTTCAGCTGGCAGGATAGTCATAGTATCCTCACACCTTCATCTATTTGGCCGACTGACTCCTAATGAGTTAAACGGCTTACATACTAAAAGTTGGTTCTACAAATATGCTAACAGCAAACTATGTGAGGTTCTATGGACGAAAGCACTTGCAAAAAGATTGCCAAGCCACGTAACAGTGAATTCCCTACACTCTGGGGTTGTTAAAACTAACATATTTCGAAGACTCGATCGTTTCTCGCAGAAATGGTTGATGTTCTGGATTTATGTATTCAATTTCAAGACGCCTAAAGAAGGTGCTCAGACAACAATACATCTGGCCGTGTCTGAAGAAGTTGCCAACGTAAGTGGAAAGTATTTTATGGAATGCAAGGAGGCTGCTTATTCCAAGATTGCTGATAACGACGAATATGTGGAAAAGATTTGGAACAAAAGTGTCACGCTGACGAGTTAACAAATTCAATGTATTCATCTGGCATAGTATAATGAATCGTTTCAAGTAAATAATGAAATAAATTATATGTTTTATGGTAAATTAATATTTAAATCTTATATCTACTGCCTAGATGTAGATGAGGATATAATGGTAGTAATTTATTTTAAATTTATTCACAAATTAAAAGCATCATTCGTCCCCTTGCAAGTACCAGAGTACCTACTTAATTATTTCCCTATTTTTCTTCATTATTAGAAACATTTATAAATATAATTTTAGGGGATGGTTTTAGTTAATAATGTCACTGGCGCATTACTCATTTTTTGAAAACGCAAAATACGTAATGTAAATGCAATTTTTTTTCAAACAGAATCACAGAAATATTATCGAGATAGAAGGGCCAAGTGGGTGTGGCACCAGTGCCAAATAGGTTCAATATATTGCATGTTTTACTAGGCCTTAAGAGGGGTGAAATGCCTAAATATTTGCATGTTTGAAACAAAATATCTAAATAACTGGCTATTGAATTCGAATGAAAAAAATGAAAATGACGCATGAACATCTAATAAACATTTTTAATTGAAAGAAATTGTATTTTCATGGACCACTTTTTAGGAAAAAAAATCTCCAACGAATACCTATTTCAGACATAAATTGCAAAATTTATCTAAATCGGCTCAAGCATTTTATTTAGTTTTTACACCAAACGAAAGGTCTTAATAATGCGAATAATTTTAATTGAGAGTTTTATTTTCATTCCGTTTTTAACTGGTGAAAATTAATTTTAACACGAAAATTGAAGTTTATCCACGCGAGAGTGCCTGCCCCGTCGCCCTGTAATCCCCCGCGAGCCCTGCCGGCAGTCCGTTTCGGTATTTCATCGAGAGTGGACTGCGCGCCGGTTTCGGAGCGACTTCAGATAAAGTTTTATAGATTTTGACGAGTTTACACTCATTTGAACATATATATATATATTAATAGAAATACTTAGTTAAGTTCATATCTTTAGGTTAATAGCTATAAATACTGCTTTTATGCTAAATTATTGTTTGTAAATAATCAGAGAATAAATAAGATCAGACGTTTTAAAACTGTAAAGTGCTGTGCTGTGGGACTTTGATAAAATGCCAAAACATAAGAAAAAATATCATGTTAAAACAGGACGTAAACTACAAAACTATTGGTGAGTACCTACCTAATTTTATTAACTTAGTAGATACCTGCCTAATTTTATTTACGAAGTAGGTACCTACCTAATTTTACTTACGAATTTAGCTAGGCTCCTACTGAGAGAAGGAAAAGGTATCTAGAATGTACTACGTGAGTTCGACAAAAATGGAAGTGCGATTAACGTTTGTGTGACAAAACTGTAGGTAGGTATTGCGACTCACCTTAGTTCGAATAATTTTTATTATGATCGAACTGTATTTACAAATTTATACCTACAGGTATTGATTGACGACCTGTTTGGCGCAGGGGTACCTACTATACCGCTGCGCTGGAGGTCCCGGGTTCGATCCCCGGACTAAACAAATATTTGTGTGCATGAACATGTCTATTTGTCTTGGTCTGGGTGTTATCTATGTATATTTAGTATGTATATACTAAAAAAAGTAGGTATATAAGTATGTTTATTTTATAAATCCGTTATCAAGTATCCATAGCACAAGTTCTTCATGTAACTTAACGTGGGCTAAATAGGTAATTGGTGTGATTGTATGCAATAATTTAATCTATTTCATAAGTTATTTATTGATAACTATTAATTTTTGTATTGACTCTCGCTCGACTACGTATCATTTTCTTAAAATGGAATCATCGGTAGGTAGGCATGCATTTTACGCTCAAAGCTTTCTCACAAAGGTGCGAGTGAATATAAATAAGTACCTACCTATTACTACGCGTACGAATTAACTTGGCACCCAGTAAAGGTAAACTTACCTACCGAAACTCGACAAACCCGGCCGCCGCGCCGCGGCAAGCCGCGGGCCGGTACAGAGCGGTGCCGATGCCGGGCGCCCGCGCGCCGCGCGCCGCGCCGTTGGTCGTCGCGTCGGCGTCGTCCGCGGTCCGCGCCACACCGCCACACCGAACTATTACGAACGTGGTGGTGCTTCAATTATTTAATTACAATCATGCATCCATTTGTTCATGTGTCCATGCTTTTAGATACAAGTTGGTTAAGTACTAACTAAGTCTATGAATTATTTTTAGGGAACAAAGAAGACGTAAACATGGTGGTGATGATGAAAATGCCAAGACCATATTGAGCGTCACATCAGTGAATCCTTTTCAAGACTTAGACTTAGTGAAAACAGTTCTGTGTAAGTACCTTGACGTACCTAAACAAAAACTTAAAGTTAAATGTGAAGTAGATATATCCACATTAATTTACATGAACATGATGAAATTATTTAAGTATGTCATAATAGGTATCCTACTAATATTATAAATGCGAAGTTTTTGAGTATGGACGTATGGATGGATGTCTGGATGTATGAATGTTTTTTACTCTTTTCACGCAAAAACTACTGAACAGATTTAGATTAAATTTGCAACAGAGATAGATTAAAGACTGGAATAACTTAGGATTTATTTATAGTATTTTTGTTTTTTTTTGCAGTCCTGCAGCTGCAGAAGTATTGAATGAGACCGCTCATCTAAACCAAAATAATTATTTACAGGAAACTGAGGTAGGTATATTTAAAAAAACAATGTAAACTTGATATTTATACCATGCTTCATTCATAGGGTGGGGTGGGGTACCGTGGCTTTGGTAGTGCGTGGGCAACGCATCTCGTTCAAAAGTGACTTGCTCTCAACCCCGGCCGCCAACGAAGTGTCATTTACATCAAATGTCATTGTCAACTGACAACTAAACATACTCAAGCAATAACCAATGTTATGTTAACATACAACATCACTAAATTCAAACAATTATTACTTGGCGTTCGTAACATTCAGATATCACACTCTCCGTCATATATATAATCCATATGTGGACACGCCTTAACTTAACTTTTGGCTTTAAATATAGTTACTTACAAAATAATCTTCTTACAGGTACTGGTAGACCGAGCAGACACTCCTGAACTATTAGTGGAGCAAGAAGTACCAGAAATATATGTAAAGAGCCTTCAGGAAGACGTCTCGTGGATATAAAATATTTCTTCGAAGAAATAAAGAAGATTTCCAGACACGGCTGTCTAGGCTGCGATATACAGTGTTTACAGCTCGTAGGAGAAAAACAAACTGGATTTCGATCAAAATTTAAATTTAAATGTGGGATGTGTAATATGGTATTCTTTGTAGAAAATGATTGTAATGACTGTGACATCAACAACTCTGCTGTAGCAGGCACTATTGCTATTGGTTGTGGTCATTCACAGCTCCAAGAATTAGCGTCAGCTCTAGATTTACCCCTAATATCTTCAACGGTATTTAGAACCAGATAAGAGTTGGTTGCGAAGAAATGGGAAGAGATAGCTCATGAAAATATGAATAAAACTGGAGAAGAAGAAAAAGCTTTAGCTATAGCAGAGGGCAGAGTTGATGAAAATGGTATTCCTATCATTGATGTAATAGCAGAGGGGTGCTATTCCAAACGCACTTATAAAATAAATTATTCTTCTTTATCTGGAGCCGCCGCTATAGTTGGAAGAAAAACGGGTAAAATTTTATATTTGGGGATTAAAAATAAATATTGCAGCATTTGTACGCAAGCCGAGAGGAAGAAAGTCAGTGCAAAAAGCCATCAATGCTTCATAAATTTTAATGGGCCATCAACTGGTATAGAATCTACCATAATTGTAGAAGGGTTCAAGCAATCTCTGGAGCGACATGGCCTTATATACGGAAGACTGATATCGGACGGAGATTCCAGCACCTATCATAAAATTCTCGAAGCTCGTCCATACGATAACATCACAGTGGAAAAAGTAGAGTGCAGAAACCATCTTCTGAGAAATTTATGCAACAAATTGCAAAATCTTCAAAACGATACCAAATACTTAATACGCCATAGGAAACTTATAACTAAGAAAAGAATTTTGTCTATAAGAGCGAGTATCTGCGCTGCCATTAAAAACAATTCCGAGAAAGGAAGCCATGATTTTCATACAAACATACTTTTTGAAGATATTTTAGCAACGCATTTGCACGCATTTCCAAATCATACAAAATGCAAATCATATTTTTGCAAGAATTTGAATGAAGACGAAATAAATGACACAGAAAACAATAAAATACCAAATGATTTCTTCACAAGTAGTCTTTGGCCTAAAATTTGTTTGATTATGAGCAATCTTGCTAGCCATTCAAGAAGTCTTATTCACAACGTAGACAGCAATGTGGTGGAGCGATTTCATAGTGTTGTTGCAAAATTTGTAGGCGAAAAAAGAGTAAATTACGCCCTACGAGGTGGGTACCAAACGAGATGCACGGCAGCTGCAGTCTCGTTTAACTGCAAAAAACCACTATCGACACTATATAAATCTCTGGCAGGACGGAGTCCTAGGGGACGTGTGAAGATTTATGAAGAAAAAAGGATAAAAAGATTAAATCTTCTAAAAAAATATACATACAGGAAGCGACGAGTACCATTGGCGAAAAAAGATGAAAATTACAGAGAAAATAGTCTCAAGCCTGATGTATCTGATGATGTAATGGAAAAACTGAAAAAGACCTTCATTGAAAATTTAAAGAAAACAGACGAAGAAAGGCGGAGCATTGAAAAGAAAACTATTCTACAAAGTAACTCTAGCGAATGGCTAGAATTGCGTCGTTCGATGCTCACAGCATCCAATTTTGCACGTATCATTAAAAAAAGAGAAGACACAAGCTTTAACTTTAACTATATTGGAACCAATATAGTTAAAGAATTGTTATATAAAGCAAAAAATTTAGACAATGTAACGTCCATAAAACATGGTCGCGAAAATTAAGTGTCCAATAACGGCAAACAAAATAGGAATAGATCAAGCTTTTAAAGAAAAAAAAGTTAATTTCTGGATCCAAGACAAACAAGGTCACATAACGATAAATATAAGGCATGATTGGTACATGCAAGTACAGGGGCAACTTCATGTCACCAGAAGAAATATTTGCTTGTTCGCTGTGTGGTCCAATCAAAATCAACCTCTGAAAACTGAAATCATATACAGAGATGATAAGTATTTTGAGGAAAATATGAAAACCAAACTTGTTACATTTTATGAAGACTGTATTCTACCCGAACTTGTTGACCCACGACATACCAGAAATCTTTCTATAAGAGAACCACAGTACATAAAAGATGCTATTGAAAAAAGAAAGAAGAAAAAAACTGACAAAGAAAACAGAAAACCGCCATCATCTCTGTTACATAGCGATGAGAATAACCAAAGAAACGTTCAAAAATCTCAAAACGTCAGTCCACAGAAAAATGAGTCTGTTTTACATAGCGATGAGAAAAATCAAGGAAACGTTCCATCGACGCAAAACACCAGTCCTCAGGAAAATGATCATATATTTCTTGATTTGAAGCAACCAACATGCACGCGCTTTTTAGACTTCAGTAGTTTTTAGGGTATCGTAGTAAAACGTTGCCGCCTGCTGTTTTACACAGTTCATTCCATGAACGCGCCATAAATTTTCTTAGTAGGTAAGTACATAATGTTTAATTTGTATGTAAATAAAATAAAACACTGTTAACTTAATAAATATGACTTTTATTTAATAAATACCTTAAAAATTTAAAGTGACCTACTATGTAGTGTAGAAAAAAAGCTTCACAGATAGGTACATAAATTTGCAGAAAATGCAGAACATGTCAAGTATTGAAGTTAATTTATATAGGAATAAAGATTTATTTATTTATTCACGTACACACACGCACATACACACACATACGCACGCACTCACGCACACGCACACACATAGACAACAAACTTACCACTATTTTCCCCGTCCTCTGGACCTCAGTAACTGCACTTCGCACTGCTGTCGCTGTTTCGTGTCGTCATCTTGGCTTTCCACTCATTTCACTCCGCTCTGTAGCCGACGCCTAGTCGTCCGCTGGCTTTCCACTGATTTCACTCCACGTTAGCCGCTGTGGCGGCTGTTTCGTCATTTACTAGTTTTCCACCCATTCCACTCTGCTCTTCTAGCCGCTGCGTAGCCGTCACTTTGCTTTAGCCGCTGTATTATCGTCCGCTAGTCCTTCAGTAGCTCTACTCCTCTGTGACTGCTGTTCCATCGTCCACTGGTTTTCCGGTCATTCCACTCCGCTGTAGCCAGTCGTCACAACTTCGCAGTGGCCGCTGTTTCGTCGTTCACTGGTTTTCTACTATTCCATTCCACTTTTGGGTGGATCAGATAATTCATTTCTCGTCTAAAATATCTAAAATATAGTATAGGTTAGATATAGTATTTAATTATCATTAAAAATGCTACAAAAATTCTAACATGTAGTTAAAATTAAAGTACCAAACCGGACTGCAGTCCGGTTAGGTACCGTCCGGTTAGGTAGGTTGCAACATTAAATAAATAAACCTAAATTTCTAACAATCACATCAATTAACTAGCTCATAAGTAGGTAGTTATCATTAAGAAACTGTGTTATGGAAACTAGATAACGGATAAATAAATACTTATATACTTTTTTTTGTAAATACATACATAATACCGGGTGTAAGGGGAACGCTCCCGAAGCCGAAGGCCCGTGGTAGTACTCCGGGTACACTACATATTGGCAAAAAAAGACTTTTAGATTTGGAGTTTTTTTTTTTTTTTTCATTTATTTTTCGATTTTTTTGCATTATTTATTCTCCATCATATTAGAAAAGCTCAATGAAAAGACAATTTTATAAAAAAACATCACCACGGAAAAAAAACAAATGGCGCCAAGTGCGTGCTTTTTCTGTAGCGATGTTTTTTTATGAAATTGTCGTTTCATTGAGCTTTCCTAATACAACGGAGAATAGGTACATAATGCAAAAAAATCGAAAAAAAAAATGAAAAAAAAAATCTCCAAATCGAAAAAATATTATGCCAATATGTAGTGTACCCGGAGTACTACCACGGGCCTTCGGCTTCGGGAGCGTTACCCTTACACCCGGTATACATAGATAACACCCAGACCAAGACAAATAGACATGTTCATGCATACAAATATTTGTCTTGTTCGGGAATCGAACCTGAGACCTCCGGCGCAGAAGGCAGGTATCCTACCCCTGCGCCAAATCGGTCAAAAGGTAAAAGACCACAGGTAACAGCAAACGGGAACCCATTCTAAACCTAAAGAACAATGTAAAGGGATTAGAAAAAAAAAAAACAAAATCCGCCACTTTGTATTTATTACAAACATACATACTAATTGGGTAAGTTAAATAAAAGCTTGTATGTTATATAAATTTCGGCTGACGTGACGACTGCCTTGGCGTCTACAATACACCGTAGACGCGCCTGACTCGGTGACGCGCATAGGCGCATATAAAATAGGCAGTATTCCAGAACATAATACTTATTCCCTCTGCAGTTTACTAGTCACTGAACTATTCTTAGCAGTACCGTACATTTCCGCTAGATGGCGGCGACGTCGGCAAAAGAATATGCGAGCTCCGAATCGTCAAGGTCACCCAGGCCTCTTAGGGCCTTAACGACGAGCTTCCCGCTTCCGCGTTCAGGACATAAAAAAGTTTACAAATTCATAAAAATATGCCTTATTGTGCTGTGACAAATTGTAGAAACAAAAGTAGTGAAGCAAATATATAGAAAGGAGATATTTCATATCATCAGTGAGCATTGAAATTCTATAAAAAGTATTTTTTGAGAAACCAAAATAATTGGTTTGCATTTACCATGTTCATTGAATACGAACAAAAGTTTTATATTCTTTTGTTATGATAAATATGCATTGCTGTCCACATTCAACACTTGCATACAGAAATGAAATGCACAATGCACCATGCACCGCTAAAAATCGTAGAGATAACCGCTGTGATTGGTCATCGAAAGCTAGGGTATCGCTACGTGTATCGTTGAGTCTTAGATATTATCGATGAATTTATTCAATATTAATTTGAGTCTCAGTTCATGTTTTGTTTTTTTAACCCCCGACGCAAAAATGACGGGGTGTTATAAGTTTGACGTGTCGGTGTGTGTTTGTGTGTGTGTGTCTGTCTGTCTGTGGCATCGTAGCTTAGGGATGCGCCGATTTTGATGTAGTTTTGTTTGTTTGAATGCAGAATTAGTCGGGAGTGATGTTAGCTATGTTTGATGAAAATTGGTCCAAGATGGCCGCCGCCACAAAATGGTAGATTGCATTTTTTTACACAATACCCTCAATATGGGTATCAAATCAAAGGGCTAGACTAGTAGAATACGAATATGACAAATTTCAAATCCAAGATGGCCGCCACCACAAATTTTTTATGTATTTTTTCATATTTATGGCACGTCAATTTGACTTCACCTCGCCTGATGGTAAGCTGAAGGTAAAGTCTCAGGAAAGAGGGTCACCATTACATACACGTACCATGTTAACAATGGTGGCACTTAGCTTGACGGCCTCATCAAAAGAGGATTGTCGTCGCAGCACCGCGTGACACCCACCGGTCCCACTAGTGCTGCGACCACAATCCCCCTGCCCGGCTATGCACTTGCTGACCCATGAACGCAATCAAACTGAAATTGGATTACTATGGAGAGTTTTTCGCAATCGTGCACGGTGGTACCCACCCGGCCGAATTTTGTGACAAATTTGTTGATTGATGTTCCGCTGGTTATAGGTATGAAGTGTGACACTGAATCTAATGTGGCGCCCTCTGGATGGATGGATGGATGTTTGTTACTCTTTCACGTAAAAACTACTGAATGGATTTTAATGAAACTTTACAATAACACATAGGCTACAATTTATAACGATAATCGATATTATAGCGATAACCGACATCCACGCGGGCGGAGCCGCTAGTATAAGATAAACAAGCTTGGAAATAAATGCTCCCTCACAACGCTACACAAACATTCTACTCTGTAACTAGCTTAAGTAAACATTTTTGTAAAGAGACCAAAAAAGACAAATCCGTTCCCGCAGGGGGAACGCACAGGTAGATTTCGTGAAGCAATTAATATTATTTTATGAACATGTTTCATTTTTTTTTCTCGAAAACGGTAACTTTTAGCGAAAAACTTTTCAGGCATTTATTTTAGACTTAAAAATGGCCTATCGATTAAAAATGTTTCCGACGGCAAGAATGTTCACCGGTTAGAAGTTATGATTTTTTCCCGAAAAATTTTGGTTTTTCCCCCCTCCACTTTTAGTTAAAGTTTTAATCTTATAGGTTTATAATTAAAAGTGGTTGGTATTCATGTATACTATGGGATAAAATTAGAACGGTTCGAATATCTTTCATGGAACGTGAAATTTTGAGGTAAAACTGTTTTCACAAAAAGTGAGGCCCTACCGTCCGCTTAGGCCGGATTCCACCTGTTCACGAACTTAAACTAAGTTTACACCCAAGCAATTTTTGACCGCAGTTTGATAGCGATCGGGGTAAAAATGCGACCGTGAGAGTGCCGCAAATTTTGGGAAGTGGAACCATACATACATATAATATATATATATATATATATATATATATATATATATATATATATATATATATATATATAAACTTTTTGACCAGTGGTCATTTCGGACTCAGGTCATAACTAGACCTCCTATGAAGAATTTTTTTTAGAATTTGACAGTAGTCAAGAAACCAATAGGTAGATCGATTTCATCGAAATCTACCTAATAGCCCGCTGAGTTCGAGTGTTCTCCGGCTTCAGGACAAGTCCGCGTTTCGAACAAACTAATCAAATTGTCATAAAAACTAATGGACCACCCATTTGCTGAACATTTTTTTTGACGTTTTGTAAGTGCCGCTTTTTATGGTCTATATAGAATAAATCATTTTTGACTTTGGCTATATACATTAAAATGAAGTGCATAAGTGTCTCATTATGACTTATGTGATTAAATGATTTTGAATGGCTTATATTATATTAAAGATGTCTTATTAAACTAATAAACACAATTTATTTTCTATGATTAATGATTACGCAAAATGAATAAAGTACCTTAATAAAAATAGTAATTCAACATCCATTGTAGATATGAATATCGATAATCACATATGTGTCCCTCACTATTTGCCCGCCACACCACGACAATGACGTCACATTGTGGGTGTGGCTTGTCGAAATGTGACACGCGCGAAATGTAAGCGAATAAGAAATCGTAACCGTTCTTTATCTCGAGAATATTTCTGTGAACAGAATACATTTCTGTGTGGATAATTATAACTTGAAACTTGGAAGGTAACCAACTTTACCTTTATATATATAAAGGTACAGTTGGTTATCTTCCAAGTTTAGTCAATTAGTTTATTGCCTCGTTGTTCCAATGCCTTAACATTGCGCTTTCTCTCTGTAATCCTAAAGCTTTAACCGAACGAAACTATAATTAGGTTATACCTTCTTCTATCCTTGGGTTATTGGGTAACACTCAACAGCACGGAGTGTAGAAACCTGCGCTGCCCTCTAAGTGCGTATATTCTTTGTTTTTTAAACAAACACACATTTTTGAATTCAATCGGATCGAATACACCGGATCACGATATCTGACCGGATTAAATGATATTGACGTCTCCACGCGCACTATGATACGACATTGTTGGGTGTGAAACCGTTCATTATCATTATCGTTCAAATATTTTAGCATTATGCATATATGACGACCTCTGTGGCGTAGCAGTAGATCATTCGACTGCTAAGTCAGAGGTCGCATGTTCGATTCCCGCTCATTGCAAAAATGTATATTTGCATTGGTCTGGGTGTTTCTATATATTCCATGTATTTATTTACAAAAAAAAGTACATAAGTATGTTTATCCGCATTCTAGAACCCATATGACAAGCTCTGTTTAGTTAGGGTCTAGATGGATGGAAAATATTTATTTATTATTTATTTATTTATATTTACGCCACGCGCGTCAAAAACAAAACTCCTAATACCTTTTTTTTTTTTTTTTTTTTTTTTTTATCGTGCGGAAATCCCTTCGGATACCCCCCCCCAAACTCCTAATACCTAATAGTGCGTTCGCCGTTCGTGGTAATGACATTAGTTTTAATTTGTCATCTATTTTAAATAAGTTTTAATCTATTTGAGTATTTTTAAATTTGAAATGTTTTCGCATCGGCTATCGTTATTAATCACAATGAATTTCAAAAATACATATTAACAGTTGATATTTTGTAACGGAATCTTTGAACTCTTTGGAGCACTTCTAAACGTCGTCGGATTTGAAAGTTTACACACTATCGAGGACCGATGACAATACAAAAATTTAAAAATAATTTAAAGCACTATAATAAACTATAAACGCTATAGAAACGTAAGGATCGTCATCGATCCTTACGTGACTATAGCGTTCCAATGACTACAAATTAATCGTCCTCTCCACTCTCCACTTTCTTAACCAGTACAACACGTGCAGCCGAAGAATCACTCTCATTCAGTGCAACACCTTTTTTCCTTCATTAGCACACGCTATTTAAAAGCTTGGAATTTTTCAGGATATTTACGTGTCCTAATTATTTGGGGTCAATCGGTATCACCTGAGCACTCCTTTCGTTCGCGTTCTAGGTAGCGGTACAGCGGTACCAGTCAGTCTATAGCACCAACTTCGAGTCCTTTAATTTAAAAACAAAAATTTAATATTAGTAATATTAGTAACCGAAATTCCTAATATTCCCCCAAATCCTACGGATAAGTTCTAAGCTACCAAAGCTTAGGTATAATTAGGTACATTATTTATAGTTTATTCCTTTTAAAACTTTTTATAGGATGTTACTTATGTTTTTTTTTTTCAGATTATATTCTTTTTTTACACTTAAGTACAAACACACATTAAGTACACAGTACCACAACACTAGTACAACAAACGAGTGTAAGGACGAAATAAAATACATATAAATTACATTTTGCCAATGCTATACCTCAGTAGAGACGTGAATTCCAAAGCGCCAACATGTTCCTCGCGCTGTTAACTTACCTAATAATAACAGTAACATCGCTAGTGCTGGTGTATGGCTTAGTCATTCTAGCCGTCATTATTTATATGAAACTAAAATTCGAACTGGTCAAAGGTGTATGCATATCAAATGCTAGACTGGATGGTAAAGTTGTGCTAGTGACTGGTGGAAATCAGGGTATCGGGCTCGAAACTGCTCGCGACCTCGCTTCAAGAGGAGCGAGAGTAATCATTGCTTGCCGCAATGGAAAAAAATCAGCAGAAGCAATCGCTGATATTATTAAAACAACTGGCAATAAGAACATCGTATATCAGTGCTTAGACTTGGCTGACTTCAGCTGTGTCCGAAAATTTGCCGAAGACTTCAATCAGACCTACGATCGATTAGATATATTGATCCACAATGCCGGCTGCATAGGGCTCAGACACAAGGCTACTATTGATGGCATAGATATGTTCATACAAGTGAATTTTCTTGGACCTTTTCTACTCACAAACTTACTCTTAGATAAAATAAAAGCTGCTCCGACTGGCAGGATAGTCTTAGTATCTTCATACGCCCACTTTTTTGGGCGACTGACTCCTGATACGTTAAACGGCTTGAACACGATATATCCGTTAATCAATTATCCTACCAGCAGACTATGTGGTATTCTTTGGATGAAAGCTCTGGCAAAAAGATTACCAAGTCACGTAACAGTGAGTTCTCTACACCCAGGGATTGTGAACACAGATATTTTTGAAAATTTCGATCGTCTCACTCAAAAGTGTTTGATGTTTTGCAATTATGTACTAAATTTCAAGACGCCTAAAGAAGGTGCTCAGACAACAATACATCTGGCCGTGTCTGAAGAAGTTGCCAACGTAAGTGGAAAGTATTTTATGGAATGCAAGGAGGCTGATTATTCCAAGATTGCTGATAACGACGAATTCGTGGAGAAGATTTGGAATAAAAGTATCCTACTGACGAGTTAATGCAATGTGTTCTTTTAGATAAATTAAATTAAAAATATAAATTTAATTGGTTCGGTCATAAAACCATAAAAAAGACAATGGTAACAGATTCAGTTTTTCATTCATTTTGGGTTCAAGTGGAACGTTTTATGCCTGACATACAGAATCTGTTACAAATGTCTTTTTCATCCCTGCTGTTCAGAAAGTTTAATTTTCATGGGTTCATCGGGTGGAAAGTAGCTTATTTCATCCCTAAGGTGGAAAGTATTTTTTTTTTTATTTTATGGTTTGCCATGGGGTCCATGATAACTAAGTTACGTCATAATGCCTTGATATTGTGACGTTTTTTTTACATGGCCGCCTAGATTAACATCCTGTGACCAACTCGATTACAATGCAACCAATAGATTCGATTTTCAAAACTTTTCCAATGTTGGCAGTATGCACGTGAATTAAAACTTTATTTTCAGAATTTAAAAAAATACAATTTAAGTTTGCTAAATAATTAGCGGGAAAACGAGATTCAATATAAATAAATACTTGTGTTAATTGTAGTTAAAAATGGTTTCGGAAAGTGATTCCAGTGACATGGATATTAACTTAACTCCCGATGAGATTAAAAAACAAGCAAAACCATTTGTATTGTGCATGTATTTCCAATTTTTTCTATTTTACTTTAAATTTTAACTGATTATCAATATACCTATTTTATTAAATGTGTGTGTAGTATTTTAATTTCCTCACATAGTCGAAATGAAAAAGTAGAGTGTTTCCCTCGGGTGAATGTCACCATTTCACCCTCGAACTATTGACGATCTCACTTCGTTAGAGCGCCAGAAATATCTCGGGTGAAATGGCTGACTTTTTTAACACTTGTGTAACAATCTACTATTTTTATGGTTTTATGACCGAAAACTAAATCTGAAAATCCTGGTTTGATCCACGAATAATGTATGGTACATTTAAAAATCCTTTTTTATCCCGGATTACGCAGTCGGTGCAACGTCTAAGCAGCAGCCGAGGCTCTGGCGCAGGCTTTCCTCTCAGGGATGGGAGGTCCGATGGCAGTTGCTCCCGGAAAAGCCGACATACCATTCAAAAACAATAAACGGACCACAGGCTCCAAAGTGCAAACTTTGGACGCAACCAGTAATCGCTACGAGGATGATGATGAATTCTTTAGAAAGTTATCTGAATGCTCTTCACTTAAGTTCATTTTTATATGGCCTCGGGTTTCTTCTTTACAAAATATAGAATGCTCTACTTTTAAAATTAACGGATAGAAGGATACCTGGTTAAATATATGTAGCTTATTGTTGAATAGGATGCACAAAGCACACCTGCTTTAAGTATATTCAGCGATGGGACCACGGCCCTTGTTTTTATAATTGTTTTTAATACAGTAATTACATTAATTAAATTAAAATCTTATTAATATTATAATCCTATCCTACTTACACAGATAGATAAACTCGTTATCCAGTGATAAGTTCAACACTAACACGGCAGGTGTAGGTCTACCAGTAACTCATGGACTTTAAAAAAATAAACAAAATGATAATTTTGATATGGTAATGTCAAATCAAAGTATAAAGTTAGGTTGTACCGTCTTGATAAATCTTCATCTTTTAAAGAGCAAGAAATACATGTGGAGTTTTTAGAATCATTTTCTAGTTCCAATTGAAAATTAAAGCATTATCACATAAAAGCATTAGGTATACAATGAGATCCTTAATCCTTTTATGTAATAAATATACAAATGGGTTCCATCCTCAATTGTGTATGTTAATCTGTAATCATCATCACCACTATTTGTTTTTAAGGTTCCGTTGCCAAATGGCAAAAACGGAACCCTTATAGATTCGTCATGTCTGTCTGTCTGTCTGTCTGTCCGTCCGTATGTCACAGGCACTTTTTTCCGAAACTATAAGTACTATGCTGTTGAAAATTAGCATTAAGATTTCATACGAAAATAGAAGAAAACACAATAAATTTTGGGGGTCGCTTAACGACCTCCGTCCTCCATGAGCGCAGGCCTGGGGGTGGCAGGTGAGGCCGCCTGTCACCCCAGCAGAAGCAGGCCGGGACGGTGGGGCGACTAGCGCCCCTCCCCCAAACCGGGGCAAGACGGGGACACCGTGGTTCCCAAACCCGAGGGGGCCATCTCGAAACCGGAGATGGCCCAGGGTCAGTCGGGGTGCGAGGGATATCAACCTTACACCCCGGCGTCTGCAGACCCGAGACGGCGTGCGGTTTTAGTCGGTTCAAGCCCGACATAACCACCCCCGCTGGCCGGCGGGGGGGTATCCGAAGGGATTTCCGCACGAAAAAAAAAAAAAATAAGGTACCCTTCGGCTTTTAATTTTATTATTTATACTAGGTGTAGATATGCGTCAATATAATATCTAAACATTTTTAATTAATTACAGTTGACAAAAACAGAGAAATGGCGTTGTTGTCAATTACAAAATGAATAATGATACAGAGAGGTAACAATACTATTAAGTTCTGATTGAAATACTGATGCGTAATTAAGCAAAGATTTTTTTTAAATAAAAACAAAAATAAATTTCACTACCTATAACTTTATTTTACATAAGTTGAAATAAATGTACACAAAACATAGGTATATAGAACAAAGAATAGGTAATTATGTTGCGTGCCACAGTCGAGTAGGTAAGTTCTCTTGATTTGGTAATTGGTGGCGATGCGGCGGTGTTGGGTGTTGGAGACAAACGACTGAAGACTTCTTCAAGATTATTATTAAGATACAACAAGATCTTTAGACGACCAAACTTGGAATGATTTGCTTAGTTTTTTTTTTTTGTGTGCGGTGTGGGTTGTTGGCCGACAGGCCTCTACAACCTTACGCGAACAGTGTGGCGAGCGCATAGGGCTCTCAGCCGAAAGTTGATTTTAAGCAACACGCCTCAAGGGTCCCCAGTGGGTCGGCCTCGGCTTGGGCTGCTGCTGGATTAATACTGGGGCGACCTAGGCCCACATTTACGAACAAAGCGCGGCGCGTGTTCCGCCCTCGTCGGCGAAGACGGAACCGCGGTTTATTTTGTGTAGCTCCGCGAGCTGTGTAGGCTCTTCGTTTAGCGAGTGTTATTGCATCATCGGGCTCTCCGAGAGCGTGTCTAGGTCTCCGCGTGCGTGAAATTAAACTCGGTGTGTAGTTTACAGCCTCAACCACTAGAGGGTTGGGGTGAGTCGGGGCAGAGTCAAAGTAGCTAAGGGAGCACTGTTTTATGTACTGCCTGATCGTCGGCAGTTCTAGGTCGGTGTGAAGCTCGACATTACGCATAAACCACGGTGCTCCCGTAGCTCGGCGCATGAAACGATTGCTTAGAGAAATCGATGCCCTTTTATACTGACAATTTCTGACTCATGGGGATAATCCTTATCACTTAGTTAATGTGTGAAGCCATACAATTTAATATTATTTTATCAACTTGTCAACTATCGTATCCCAACCATATGTAATTTGGTTTTAAGACTTCTACAGTGTAGCACAAGGTAAGTTTTGCAACAAGGTATTACAATGTGAGGTCGACAATGTTGTAATCATGATGCAATATATCATTGTAAAATCATATCACATAGCTAGGTCAATAATAAAAAACCGGCCAAGTGCGAGTCGGACTCGCCCATGAAGGGTTCCGTAGCAGCCAGTAAAGTTTTTATATGTGAGTTGATTGAACGAAAGGTCGCGGATGACACATGCCTCTTCTACTTCGATAATTCCATAAAAAACATTATAACGGTAGCTCAAAAAGACCTTGACATAATTAATGAATGGCTGAAATATAATTTGCTAACAATAAACACAACATACGTCGTCACGACGTCATATATGGTACTTGCCGCTAAAAATAAACCAATAGGGGAGTTCTCACCGCTTACTATAAATAATGATATTATTAAACGTTCCGCCCACGAGAAATACCTAGGACTATGGATAGACGACACACTTACCTGGAAATTGCATATCGATCACGTTAAAACAAAATTATTATCATTATTAGGAGCCTTACGCAAAGTCAACAACTGTATTCCAAAAAAAGTAGCTACCATAATATACAATTCATTAGTAAAGTCGCATTTAGAATATTTAATCGAAATATGGGGATCAGCCGCTAAAACCAACTTAAGTCCATTACAAAGAACCCAGAATAAAATAATCAAAACACTTTTCCATTACCATTATCGCACACAAACAAACACATTATATAATAAAACCAAATTATTAAATCTGTCGCAACTATACACATATAACACCTGTTTACTAATAAAAAATATCACTACAAATTCTATACAATCGAATATACAGTTAGATAAAAAAGAAATAACCTATAATCTAAGAAACAAAAACAAACTACAACTTAAGACTCCTCGGACCAATTATGGCAAAAAAACACTATTGTTTGAAGGTGCACAGCTATACAATAAATTACCTAATGATATTAAAACCTGCGAAAATATAAATGTATTCAAAAGTAAACTTAAAAAATATATACATACAGTGTGAGATGGCTCGAATCTAAATTCGTAAGCGAAAAAGAAATATTTGTTAAAGATATCCCAACTCGCCACAGACAAATGTTTTTTACCATTTTATAATAATACTTTACTATGTATCTCATTTTAAGTGAACTGATTTTGTTCTTATGAGAAATAAAGTTCTTTAAACCTAAAGGTAAATTGCGGTTTACGATTTATGACGTATTAAAAAAAAACTACTTACTAGATCTCGTTCAAACCAAATTTCGTTGGATGTTTACATGGTAGTGTACATCATAATTTTTTTTTTTTATCATTCTCTTGTTTTAGAAGTTACAGGGGGGGGGGACACACACAATTTATTCCATATGTTTACAATATGTTTACAATAAATTAAATAGGTCTTTGGATATTTATGGTCTGAATACAATTGAATGCAAGAGAAAAGTGACAGACTTGCTTTTGGGTATTGACTACGATGAAACTGAAAGTATCATCGAAGTTATATCTTAAATTCTTCTCGATTTTACCTCTTTGCAAAATAATCTCCCACACCGAGGGACAAAACACACATGCACACTCACACACATACTTACACCACAAATACAACACTAACACTAAATACTCAAAAACAATCCACACATGATTAAATTAAACTATACATGTTACACTCACTACACAACAAATTCTGTATTATTTATGTTTCTCAATTATTGTATTCGTGTAATCTCATTATAATTGAAATATTTGGAAATAATATAATTGAAATTTGAAATGAATCTAAAAATAAAAATAAAATTGTATTTTGAAATCGCTTTATTTGTATTTTTGAGTATTAAATCTAAAACAGAAATTATATTGAACATGAATAAGATTGCAATTATGAATAGAATGTTATTATGGATTGTATTTTAAAAATGATTTAATATACCTACTTATATTGTAATTTAATTTCATTGATTTGATTGTAATTTATAGTTGGTTGGACAGTAAACTTACATACTGATTTAACTAAAATTTAAAATTTTGAATTTACCTTAATTTAATGTAATGAGGTGTTTAAAGAGATATATAATCTGATTATTTGCTAGAAGAACTCTGACCCTGAAATACAAGTTTAAATAAACTTAGTTCAGGTGAAGAAGCTACAATTTGTAATGCATGAAATTAACAACAAAAACCTATGTAAGATCAATTAAGTGATGTATACAAAAATGTACTTTAAGATTAGGAAATAAAGAATTATTATTATTATTATTATTCTCTACCAGTCAACCATAGGGTGGTGCAGAGCTATCACGAGGTAGGCATAAAAATGAAGTATAAGTGATGAAATCAAAGATAAATAGGTATACAAAAAACAAAACAATACATATTTAAAACATATACATATATATATAGATATTCGACGGCCTCTGTGGCGTAGCGGTAGTGCATTCGACTGCTACGACAGGGGGGCGCGGGTTCGATTCCCGCTCAGTGCAAATATTTGTATGCATGAATATGTCTATTTGCATTGGTCTGGGTGTTTCTATGTATAATATGTATGTATTTACAAAAAAAAAAGTATATAAGTATGTTTATCCGCATTCTGGAACCCATAACACAAGCTAGTTAAACTATGCTTACTTTGGGTCTAGAAAGCGCTGTGTAGAATGTCGTAGAATATTTATTTATTTATTTATTATATATATATATATATATATATATATATATATATATATATATATATATATATATATATATATATATATATATATATAGATATATATATACATATATACATATATATAGATATATATATATATATATATGTTTTATATATGTACATACAAAAAACAAAACAATACATATATAAAACATATATATATATATATATATAAACATAACATAAACTCACGCCTATATCCCCGAAGGGGTAGGCAGAGGAGGACATTTCGCCAGTTTATGTTTAGGTCCCAATGTAATAGGTGGCGAGCCTATTGCCATTAACCGGGCACTTATAAACCTGCGATAAATACACACATAACTTCGAAAAGCATCGAAAAGCATCGAAAAGTCATTGGTGTGTGCCATGGTAAAACCTGGGATCGAACCCGAGACCTCGTCTCAGCAGTCCATTACCCATACCACTAGGCTACCGCGGTTTTTTTTATGTTTGTTGTATGTTTCTGTAATACCTATATGTATTTATGTTAAATATATATGTTTTATATAATGTATTGTTTTGTTTTTTGTATGTACCTATTTATCTTTGATTTCATCACTTCTACTTCATTTTTATGCCTACCTCGTGATAGCTCTGCACCACCCTATGGTTGACTGGTAGAGAATCTTGTGGAAGATCTTGTTGTATCTTAATAATAATCTTGAAGAAGTCTTCAGTCGTTTGTCTCCAACACCCAACACCGCCGCATCGCCACCATGACTTAAACTGCATTACCAAATCAAGAGAACTTACCTACTCGACTGTGGCACGCAACATAATTACCTATTCTTTGTTCTATATATGTTTTGTGTACATTTATTTCAACTTATGTAAAATAAAGTAATAGGTAGTGAAATTTATTTTTGTTTTTATTTAAAAAAAATCTTTGCTTAATTACGCATCAAAATTTCAATCAGAACTTAATAGTATTGTTACCTCTCTGTATCATTATTCATTTTGTAATTGACAACAACGCCATTTCTCTGTTTTTGTCAACTGTAATTAATTAAAAATGTTTAGATATTATATTGACGCATATCTACACCTAGTATAAATAATAAAATTAAAAGCCGAAGGGTACCTACTGCTGTGTAGGGACGCCCGCGCCGGGGCGACTAGCACCCGTCCCCCTAACCGGGGTTAGACGGGGACACCGTGGTTCTCAAACCCGAGAGGGCCATCTCGAAAACGGAGATGGCCTAGAGTCAGTCGAGGGTGCAAGGGATATGCTTTATGGGCAACCTTACTCCTCGGCGTCTGAAGTACCGAGACGGCATGCGGTTTTAGTCGGTTCAAGCCCGACATAACCGCCCCCGCTGGCCGGCGGGGGGGTAGGTACTGCTGTGTCTGAGAAATAAATAAAAATTAAAATGTATCAAGATAGTTTAGTCCAATTTCACCAGTATTGCACTCTACAGTTTTTAGGGTTCCATACCCGAAGGGTGAAACGGGACCCTATTACTCAGACTTCGCTGTCCGTCCGTCTATCTGTCTGCCTGTCCGTCTGTCACCAGTTATACAGTTAACATTTTCACAGATGATGAATTTCTATTACCACTATAACAACGAATACTAAAAACCATAAAATAAATATAACCCTTTGTGCGCGAGTCCAACTCGCACTTGGCCGGTTTTTATTTATTTCCTTAACCTTTAATTTGCTACCACTAGACCTGTACAATAATTATACATACATACATATACTCACACGTTGCTCCTTCCGGAGCAGGCAGAGACAACAGTTCACCATTTGCTTGTCCTGCCACACCATGTTTCGTAGTTGCATGAAAGTAAAGTAGACCTCAGATTAAATTAAGTTACCTATTAAAAACGGTTGAAAAAGACAAGATAATGAATTGTTCAGATACTGAAATAAACATTTTCCCCATTGTTTCGATACACACCAACAATATCCATCTAAAATTAGAAAAATAATTTTCCGATTTGGTAGATACATGAGGGAGGGTATATACATGTCTGTCTGTCTGTCCGTCCATATGTCACAGCCACTTTTTTCCGAAATTTTAAGAACTATGCTGTTGAAACTTGGTAAGTAGATGTACACTGTGAACCGCATTAAGATTTTCACACAAAATAGAAAAAAAACAATAAATGTTGGGGGTCCCCATACTTAGAACTGAAACTCAAAACATTTTTTCATCAAACCCATACGTGGATATGTGTATGGATAGGTCATCAAAAATGATATTTCATTACCATGTAAACTTCCACCGGAAATTGGTTTGAACGAGATCTAGTAAGTAGTTTTTTTTAAATACGTCATAAATCGTAAACCGCATTTTAACGTTCATTCAAATTATTAAATTATTAAATTATTATGCCACTTACAAGTACATAGTTGCATTTCAATATTGTTGTGTAAATTTAAATTTGCTCATGTAATAAATACCTAAATATAATATTATTGCAAACCCTATTTGTGGGGATAGATACAGGTTCCCACCTAGTTCGGTTGCAGTTGCTCCCAATTATTAACATGTACCAAACATTCAATTAAATTTTTAAGCATTTTGTATGCTTACTTTTTTCTAAATATTTAGATCGGAAAAAGAGAACATCTAGGACGGGACTTGAACCCGCGACCAGTCCCTTACAGGGGGAACGCTCTGACCAACTGAGCCACCTAGACACGTCCCAGATATTCGAAATTCTCCGATACATTATTACGTCTTAAGGCGACGTTGGAGCCATCTACCGTAATTCTTGCGAACTACGGAAACAATGAACAACTTTACAGTCATTTTTAAACATTGTTTTTTGATGACTCCGCCTAATTAATTCAATTAAATTTTTAAGCATTTTGTATGCTTACTTTTTTCTAAATATTTAGATCGGAAAAAGAGACGTAATAATGTATCGGAGAATTTCGAATATCTGGGACGTGTCTAGGTGGCTCAGTTGGTCAGAGCGTTCCCCCTGTAAGGGACTGGTCGCGGGTTCAAGTCCCGTCCTAGATGTTCTCTTTTTCCGATCTAAATATGTACCAAACATTATAAGTTGGGTCAAATACTTCCGAGTTATACTATTGTATTTATAATGTAATGGCCTTGTGTGGTATAAATAAATAAATAAATAAAATCAACTCAAATATAACAATTTTACTTGCTGCTACGGAACCCTTCATTGGCAAGTCCGACTCTCACTTGGCTGGTTTTTTTTTGAAGTCGGTTAAAAATACGTTTTCGACGCCTACAAGAAAAAGTACAGCAACACACTAAGGTTTAAAAAAAAACGAATACTTCTATTTTAGGACTTCACAAACACTTCACAGGCTTAAGGCGTCAAAGTAATATAATAACCATTGTAATTTCACCAGCTCCCTATGTAAAGAACGTCAGTAGGTGCAGCTGCCATTTGTATGAAATAAATATGAGAAATATCGCTTAGGGCTACGATATGAGAATGAATTGAAACTGACTGTACCCTATGTACACTGTAACAGCACTGGCTTTTAACAGTCGCCACCCATCACTAAATACTAATCTGTAGTCTATGATCGCACTTCCTTCAGCTTGTAACTCTGTTAGACTATGTCTGTGATAATAATTGTGCACTCAATTAAAAAGAAAATACTTTATACTGGCATATCATTGTGGTTCGTGATTCAAGTATCGCAAATTATGGGCAACATGGCATCCACAACATATCGTATGGAATTGTTAAACAAAACAAAATTACGATACATGGTGAATCCAAACACAAGCCGTGTTCATCAAAAATCTGGTATGGAACTTCGTTTCCAGCGAATTGGAAGCACCTACCGAACCTGTTAAGAAATAAAAACTAAAACTACGAAGAAAAACTCGATGGCATGATTGGAACTTTTCCTGCTTTTCGAGGTACGGAGATTATAGAAATTATAAATAAACTTAAACCCGACAAATGCTCAGGCTCAGACAATATAACAAATGACGCAATAAACGCTAATAGGCGCTATCACTAGCAAAATTTTTTAATATGATACTAGAAACAACTCATACGCATCACAACGGTCGGAATCTAATATTACCATGCTCTACAAAAAAGGAGACCCCAAAAATATAGGCAATTACTGGTCTATAAGTCTACTATCAATCATTGTACAAAGTTGATACACATGAGGGGTATTAATTGAAAGCACCAAATATCAATTAACTAAATATATTCAATAGTTTAGCCACAGGACATTTTTCTAGTTTTTGCTTATCCAGAACATCTTTATCTGAACTATTGAAGTGTACGTGTATATCTAAGGGTAATTACTTCAAAAGGATGAAAATATTACGATGCTTGCATGTTGCGGGCTCGGCCGGCCGGGAGAGTTCTAAATCTCTCCCGGGCTCGCTCCGCTGCCTCCTTCTCGAGCATTACTTGCTCGTTGAAGGAGGCGGCGGTGGCTCACGCGATCGCGCCCTTATTCCATACCTGACATATGCATGCCAAACATGAAAACTTATAAATAAAACAAAAAATAAAATAAATACATGTCAAAGAGGAATGGAACGTAGCATGCTAAACATCAAAAAACAACACAAGATAAGACACATAAAAATAAGATCTAAGACGAAAGGAAATTGATGCGCTAAGCCACGCACAAACAAGAGTAGAAATGGGTGGGTCACGTACCGCATCACAGATCACAGGTGGACTAAGACACAGAGGCAGACCGTAGACTCGATGGGATGATGATATCCAAAAATAGCGGATCCTCGATGGATTCAAATAGCTCAGGATAGAGAATGATGACAAGCCTTGGAGGAGTCCTTCACCATAGAGGGGTTCCTGAAACACACTAACACAGAAAATAATTACATTAGAAACTCAGAGAGTAAATAGATATACTTAAATATGATGAGTTAAAGTGGATAAAGAATAAGTCGAAATGTATACTTAGTTTATATAATAAACTAGCTGTCTCCGGCGACTTCGCTCGTGGCATACTTCGATCCTCGTGGCACCCATTTAACCCATACATGCCTGTGATTTATTATTTTTACAATTATGTATGGAAATTTTCCTGATTTGTTGAAAATTTATGATTACTGCTCCGCTCTTCTGGGTAGTAGCGTGATGATATACAGCCTATAACCTTCCGCGATAAATAGGCTATCCAAACAAAAAGATTTTTTCAATTCGAACCAGACACAATTGTGAGGAAATTTTTCAAGTTATTTCGCACAGACCCTTGAAGGCATCTAACGCAAAAAAAAAATGAAGGCAACGTATGTAACATGCCCGGACATACCTTCTATTTTTGTTTTTTTTTGCGTGCGAAAATCCCTTCGGATACCCCCTTTTTTTTTCGTGCGGAAATCCCTTCGGATACCCCCTGCCGTGCCGGCCAGCGCGGGCGGCTATGTCGGGTTTGGACCGACTAAAACCGCACGCCATCTCGGGTCTTAAGACGCCGGGGTGTAAGGTTACCCATAGAGCATATCCGAATAAAGAATAGTATGAATAAAAATTATAGTACGTCTAAATAATATGTCCTCGAAAATAATTACATTACCCATCACCATCTGAGCGTCGTCGTCTCGATTGTGTCCGAGGCCAACACCTCGCAATGCCCGATACGTATCGATATTTTAGAGTATCAATACAATAGAATGCGATATGCTGATATTTTGTATCGATACACGTTATTGCGATATAGGCTATACCATATCGCTTCGCCAGGTGTATCGAATCAAAAATATCGTATTGTACCATAGTTAGAGCTAAATAAAAATTTCATATATGAATGAAGGAATTAAGTTGAAATTAATATCAAATAATCAGGGCTGTAGGTAAGCTCTTGTAGCCGTGAGAAAATCAAACTTCTAAGTTAACGCAATCGAAAGATATGGTCGTTCATGCAGCATATTTACGACGTTTATGCACTCGCAAAGGAATCAAAATCTATCTATAGGGTACTTCCTGTTAACTTACAAATCACGAAATTTAGCAGGAAGCAAAGTCTTATAGCACAAGTAAACCATAAAGTCCGAAAACCATGCATATTATGACTACCTACAATTAAAAAAAAATGACGATTAAAAATGTATTTGAATTCCTAATCAATTTTAGCTTATTGCAGTGTATGCTGGACATAGGTGCGCGCCACAGTATCTTGTCCTCCACCTTCAGTATCCAGTCTAACTCAGCTACCTTTGCAGGCTCAGGCCTAATGATGGTTTTATAGACCTTCCCCTTCAACCTAACCGGCATTATGGGGTCACAGATGATATTAGTCATTTCACGACACTTGGCCCATGCAGCGGCAATGCGTGCCTTGATGTCGCAATTGATGTCACCAGATAGATAGATAGTGTCGCGTCGCGAGAAGTACAGTAGCTCTACCATGTGTTTAATACGGCAGTAGTATACTGTAATGTATTTATCTGTGGCATCGTTTTCGATGGCTGGTCTACCATGAATTTTGTAAAACGAAACTGTTTCCGACTGTAGTGTATCAAAACGGAACGGTTCTATATGTTTTCGGATACGATCCGTAGTATACTTGACAGTTTAGCGCAATTTGCTGCCATGAGTTTGCCATGAGTTTTGACATTTAGCGACAGGATAAACAATAGAATACTATTTATATGCTCTCTTGTCGCTCTCACTGTTTATTTTAGTGGAGAAACGAGTATCGGTAATGTAATATGGCGGCTTTCTTATAATCAGCTGTTGGGCGAATGCAATGTTTAAGCTTTACACATAGATATCTTTGTTATTGAATTGATCCATGTTTTGCAAATTTATAAAATCAGTCGAAATTTGTTGATTAAAAATTTCCTTGGTTATATTCGAAGAGGCCCTATGATACAGTCCTTTAGCATATTGAACCAAGCATTTAATGTAGGTACTTGTATGTACTTAATCTGATCATCATGGATGACATATTGTCATCATGATCAGAGCATTAGGTCCGGTTGCATCCAATGCTGCATACCAACTTGATCCGTCCGACTCAGGTCAAAGACGGGCGCTGAGGATTGTCGACAATTCCATAGTTATAGGCAGTGTGGAATATCTCAGCCTTAGGATATTTTGACTCTCTGTGCATGTTCTACCTCCTATATAATGGTGTGTGTTCAGAAGAAATGTTTGAGATGTGAGGCTGAGGCTGTATACTACAATATGGGGTTCTTGAAGAAGGGTATTAGGTTTTTACAGGGTCAGCAGCGCGAGTGTGACGCCCCTGGTGTTGCACACAGCCATAGGCCGCGGTAACCGCTTTTCATCAGGTGGGCCGTCTGCTTGACTGCCACCTAAATGATATAAAAAAAAAAATGGAGCCCGGGGTCTGCTGCCCGAATCTTTGTCTTGTTTTAGCTTCCGGGCTACTGCTGTCCGACTTCCTAACCCCTTGATGACATGATGACCATCATAAAAAATCATTTCCCATTCCACTTTCCAAAATTGGAGCTAACTGTGATGTATATAAATATGCTTTAAGCATTCTTTAACATATGCTTAGTTTGAATGTAGATTTAGAAAAAAGATCTAATCGAATCTAATTTATGGGGCTCCACCAAGATCTTCGGGGCCATAGGCAACATCACGTGCTAGCCGATGCATCTGCTTATTATCAGACGATGCTCCGGCATAGGCTTTCCTCTCGGTACTGACGAGTCAGAAGGCAGGCGCTCCCGCAAAAGCCCGAAAAATCAATAGAAATAGAAGAGAGGACCTAGGACTCCAAACTTCAAGTTTTGAATGCAACCGGGACTAATGCTGTGATGGTGACAATAAGTTTTAAACTAGACAGTGCTGTGAAGTATGTCCTAGAATATTACTATATATACAACTAACCCAAAATAACAAGACGTTTTTATTAAGGTATACTTTTTATTAATGTAAAAAAGGAGATGTGCACTTTTTGTATGGACGTTGGTTTTTTATTCCGAATAAATTCCGATATGGCTCAAATTATACTGATATATAGTAGCCAAAATTAGGAATCGGGAATTAGCTGGAGTTGGAGCGAAGCTAAGTGTAGACATTCAACTTGACTCATTATTTCTCAGCCTTTATATTCAACTTTTGACTAACTTATATTATCCACACAATGTTGTGGAGTAGCACGTGTGTGGCACATTCAATATGAAATATATTTATAGGTCCATCACATGAACCATGCTCATTTAAGTAATGTAAGATATCTATGCTTCGTTTGCTGTGCAAGATATAGTTATCACTAAATAGGACTCCTTACTAGGTCATCATAACTACAGGATTAGTCGTTAATTTGCGTTTGTTGCAAGCCAATAGTGGTAATAGTTCATGTATCGTTTTGGTACTGCTCAGATTTCAGTAGCTTGTAGCTATTTAAGTCTCAAATATTTTCGATCAACAGTTATACTTGGACAAGCAGTCAACATATTACAATTTTATTACGCCAAGAAACTTTATAGGCGGAATACAATGATGGTGTTTAAGTATCATAATTTCAAAACATTATAATATGTGAACGATATCTGTATGTAGTTAAATAATGCACTTTATTCATAGATAAATCAAAAGTAGGTAACGCTTTTCTTCTGAATATGGCGTAGCCTATCATTTTCTCTTTATATTTGTAGAAATCTCACAATTCCTCATAGCATACCCAAAGTAAACAAAAAATTATTACAAAACAAACTTTAAACAACAAATGCAACAGAACCGTCATCCATCTGTCACACGTGATGCGTAGGTGACAATTGTCAAACTTATCTTTTTTTTTGTTGGGCACCGGTAACAAAAGTTTTGTTCGTATTCAGCCTAAAAAATAAACCGAAGCAAAAACGTTGTTTTCTCAAAATTGCAGGAGTTTAAAATTTCATTTGATAAATCATAATATAAGTCCTTAGGAAGTCTATCCAAAAATATTTGGTTCATAGCTACTGGAATTTTTCAAGGATAAAAAACCATTTCTGGACAACTCCTTTGTCAGACAATTATTTGTATACCCTTTGAAATAAATTATACTGTGAAAATTAAAATAACAACTTGCCTTTTGATTTATTATAGCTCAATTGAAGAACTTAACGTACATATTTTTATTTTTTTCGTGCGGTAATCCCTTCGGATACCCCCCCGCCGGTCAGCGCGGGTGGTTATGTCGCGCTTGAACTGACTAAAACCGCACGCCATCTCGGGTCTTAAGACGCCGTAGTGTAAGGTTGCCCATAGAGCATATCCCTCGCACCCCGACTGACCCTGGGCCATCTCCGATTTCGAGATGGCCCCCTCGGGTTTGGGAACCACGGTGTCCCCGTCTTGCCCCGATTTAAAACCAAATGAAACCTACAGCGTAATACGGTAGTCTATGGTAATACTTATTTCCGGTATCGTGAAGTCAATATCGTATACATGAGTCGTAAATTAATCTCATGGTACAGATGACAACAACACGTTAGTATAATCGCGTGAACACGTGTAGAAACCAGAGTCCGTATACGATTCACGTTTATTTAATTCATGGTAGAGCTAAAGTACTTAACTTGATCCGTGAGCTCGACCAAGTCATCGCCTAACCGGATGGTTTTGAGATCTGTTAAGTTCAATGCCAAGTACTCGTCTTCGCCACATAAAGCTTCAGCCCGCCGTTCAAGCGCCTCCTCCCACGTCTTCACACGTCGCCCCAATCTGCCCATGTCCGCGTCCCCCAGTGCGATATCATCAGTATCAGAAATTCATCCGCGGAGGTCGCTCATGTGAATTTCAGATGCTGTCAGACAGAACGTCTAATATCCCGCTAAACAGAAACAGATTATTAAGGACTGATCCTTGGTGTACACCGACTGTGATGGGGAAGGGTTTCGTTTCGCCAATAGCGGTCCGAATCATGGAATCGGGATCGTGGTATATGTCTCGGATGATGTCAATATAGAATTCTGAAACTCCTTTGGACCGCAGAGCCCACCAGATTATCGTGCGAAGAACACAGTTGAAGGCCTTCTGCATATCTAGAAATAAGTAATGCAGAGACGTATTCTTCGTCATGTATTTCTCTGCAACTATCCTTAGTGCCAAAACAGGATCCAAGGTCCTGTGGTCGATGCGAAACCCATAATAACACTCCGAGAGAGCAAACTCCTGCCAAATCCGGGAGTCATTAGCCTCTCAAAGGGCTTTACATTACCTTTATACCGCGGTAGTTGCCACACTCCTGCACCGACTCCTTGCCTTTGAAGACTGGAGTCGTAATAATCAGCTTCTATTGGTTACCGGGGTGACCCCTCCCGGTGAGGAGTACGCGGTTGAAGAATTTTGTAAGGATGTCCACACCACGGGAACCCGTCGCCTTCCAGGGCTCGATGGGCACTCCATCGGCTCCGACAGCTTTCTGGCTATACCTCTTTATGCTGCTGGTTCAGTAGCTCGTGGAAATAAGAGCACCTTCACTCCTTCACCGCGACTTCCTCGCATAGTTACAATGAAATTAAAAGTTACAAAAACAACACTAGTCGTGAATAAACATTCTATGAGTTGAGGAACAATGGTACATAATAATTACTTATACTTATTTATGCAATTTTAACAGAATGCCCTAGTAGAAAGGTGGATTTCACGGCACCAACATGTTATTAACGCTATTAAGTTTTTTCATTACAACAGTAATATCACTAGTTCTTTTGTATTGCACAGTGACGATAGCTATCCTTGTTTATCCTTGTTTATGTTAAGCTGAAGTTGGAACCAGTCAAAGGTGTATGTATATCAAATGTTAGACTGGACAATAAAATTGTGTTAGTGACTGGTGGAAACCAAGGTATCGGACTCGAAACTGCTCGCGACATCGCGTCAAGGGGAGCGAGAGTAATCATTGCTTGCCGCGATGAAAAAAAATCAGCAGAAGCAATCACCGATATTATAAGAACAACTGGCAATAAGAACATCGAATACCAATACTTAGACTTAGGTAACTTCAGCTGTGTGCGAAAATTCGCCGCAGACTTCAATCACACCTACGATCGATTAGATATTTTAATCAACAATGCTGGCTGTGCAGGGCTCAAACACAAGGCTTCTGAAAATGGAAATGATGTGGTGATGCAAGTAAATTATCTTGGACCTTTTTTACTCACAAATTTACTTCTAGATAAAATAAAAGCTTCTCCGGCTGGCAGGATAGTCATAGTATCATCTTGCCTTCACTCATTTGGGCAACTGACTTCTGATCAGTTAAACGGATTACACACGGAATGTCCATTTTACAAATATTCTAACAGTAAGCTATGTGAGATTCTATGGATGAAAGCATTAGCGAAAAGATTGCCAAGCCACGTAACAGTGAATTCTCTACACCCTGGGCTTGTAAAAACTGATATATTTCGAAGACTCGATCGTATCTCACAGAAATGGTTGATGTTTTGGATTTATATATTGAATTTCAAGACGCCTAAAGAAGGTGCTCAGACAACAATACATCTGGCGGTGTCTGAAGAAGTTGCTAACGTAAGTGGAAAGTATTTTATGGAATGCAAGGAGGCTGCTTATTCCAAGATTGCTGATAACGACGAATATGTGGAAAAGATTTGGAACAAAAGTGTCACGCTGACGAGTTAACAAATTCAATGTATTCACTTGGCATATTATGTTTCAAATAAATAATTAAATAAATTATATGTTTTATGGTAAATTAATATTTAAATCTTATATATACTGCCTAGATGTAGATGAAGATATAATATTAGAAATTTATTTTAAATTTGTTAACATATTAAAAGCATCATTCGTCACCTTGCAACTACCAGAGTGCTTCATTATTTCCGTATTTTTCTTCATTGTTAGAAACATTTATAAATATAATTCTAGGGCATGGTTTTAGTTAATTATGCAAACGCAAAATACGTAATGGAAATGCATTTTTTTTTCAAACCGAATACATTTCTGTGTTAATCTAATATATAAAATTCTCGTGTCGCGGTGTTTGTAGTTACACTCCTCCGAAACGGCTTGACCGATTCTCATGAAATTTTGTGTGCATATTGGGTAGGTCTGAGAATCGGACAACATCTATTTTTCATCCCCCTAAATGGTAAGGGTAGTCCACATCAAAATTGTTTTTGTTTAATTTAAAGATAATTTTTTATTCTTATTTTTTATGATACAGCATTAGAAAATACATTCAACCCTGAATTTTGAACTCTCTACGATCTGTTATACGTATTATTTTAATTTTTCTGTGCATCTCTCATGTTAATTTTACTCTCATCGTAAATTTATTATTGATTTCCAGTGTAATAATTATTTATTCACAATTTATTAATAACTGATAAAGACAGTTTTAACTATTAGTTAATTAAGTGATCTCATGTAAATAAACACGTGTCGTTATCTCCCGCCAACAACGGCCATTACCGTACCTGTATATATTGTACTTAACGTTTTTTGGAAATAGTCTTAAATTAAAACGAAAACGTGTACGTGTTTAATAAATATACCGGTTTCATTATTGTGAAAGGTAAGTCAAATAATAAGCAAACGAATATAATATTAAGTCACTGTTTTTTACCAATACACTGATAAAAGGATTTATTAACTATTAATAATTAATTTTCTTTGAAGACAACTTTAATAAAAAAAAATACATTCAATTAATATTTATTTTCGAATTTATTTGACGACCTCTGTGGCGTAGCGGTAGTGTATTCGACTGCTAACCCAAAGGTCGCGGGTTCGATTCCCGCTCGGTGCAAATATGTGAATTTGCATTGGTCTGGGTGTTTCTATGTATAATATGTATTTATTTACAAAAAAAAGTATTTAAGTATGTTTATCCGCATTCCAGAACCCATATGACAAGCTCTGCTCAGTTTGGGTCTAGATGGCGTTGTGTACCTTGTCCTACAAGATTTAAAAAAAAAGTTAATTTATTAATAGTTGTAAATGTAACATAAAATAAATCGTATTCAATAAACAAATGTTTTCTAATAATATACATGGCAAAACAACGTTTGCCGGGTCAGCTAGTAATAATCTATTATACGAGTATAATACGAGTACGTGTTCTTGAGTGGAGACCGCGACTCGGCAAACGTAGTGTAGGACGCCCTCCGGCCAGGTGGGATGACGATCTGCGAAAGACTGCGGGCAGATGCTGGATGCGGCAAGCTGAAGACAGGGCGCTATGGCGCTCATTAGGGGAGATCTATGTCCAGCAGTGGACTAGAATAGGTTGATGATGATGATGATGATGATGATGACGAGTATAAAAATGAATCGCAAAATGTGTTGGTAAGCGCATAACTCAACAACGCCTGGACCAATTTGACCAATTCTTTTTTTTAATGTTCGTTGAAGTCCAGGGATGGTTTTTACGGAGAATAAAGTTAAAAAAAATGCATAAAAAATATTACAGGCATGTTTGGGATAAATAGGTGCCACGGGCTGAAGTATGCCACAGGCGAAGCCGCGGGGGACAGCTAGTTATATATGTAGGGACACATCATTGTACATTAATCTGCAACGTAGTCAATAAGATACGTACGTGTGTACCTTTTTTTTTTTTTTTTTACGTGGGGAATGCTGTTACGCACGGCACCGCCGGCCACGGGGTGGTAGCCGGAGATCGTGTGTGGGACTCTCCCATCCGCAAAACGGATGGGCATACCCACTAAACCCCACGGTGTGCCATACTCTGCGCCTTATCGGGGGGGCCTGAAATTATGCAGGAATACTTCTATGGCGACCCCCCCTAGCGCATGCCCATTAACGCGGGCACCACACCTTCCATTCACACCCGCAGCCACGCTCAGGGCGGCATGAGGCGCAAGTACTCGCGCCTCCGCCGTCCGGCTCGCCGGCGTCGGTTTGGATCAGAAAGGGAATCTCCCTCCCTGATCCGCTCCGCGCCTTCCTTCTGCGAGATGACGTCCTCGCAGAAGGATGCGACCGCGGTGAAGTTCCTTTCGCTGGCGGCCATGGATCGGACGATGGCCATCAGCGAGAGGTCACTCCCTATGACTGCAGTGAGGGCCCGGCGCTGTGACTCCCAGGCCGACCAGGCCGCAAGCGTGTGCTGCGCCGAATCCTCACTGCAGACGCAGTGGTGGCAGGCGGGACTCGATTCCCTCCTAGCGACCTTGAACAGGTACTTTCCGAAGCAGCCGTGCCCGGAAAGCACCTGCGTAAGTCGGAAGGAAAGAGTCCCGTGCTGCCGCCCTGCCCACTCGACAATAACCGGCTGGAGCGCCTCCACGGTAGCAAAGCCAGCACGTGGAGCCTCCAGCCGGGACGTTCACCTCGCCATAATCTCCATGCGGGCGGCTTCACGCCACCCGCGAATCTCCTCGGGCGGAGGCCGACTGCCGCCATCCGCCCGGTACAGCGTCGTCCGCCGATACACTTCGGCGAGCACTTCTGCCTCTAAGTCCCACGGGGGAGTGCCAGCCAATGCGCACGCTACCTCCGTAGATACGGTGAGGTAACCACGTATGGCCTTGACCGCCATAACCCTCTGAGGGCGCCACAGTCGGGCCCTATTTTGGGCGGTCAAGGCCGCCGCCCACACCGGCGCACCGTACAGTGCCATTGACCGGACAACCCCTGTGTACAGCCGCCTGCACGCGACGCTGGGTCCCCCTAGGTTGGGCAAGAGCCGACCCAGGGCAGACGCAACGCCGACGAGCTTCGGAGCGAGCTGCATGAAGTGCTCGTCGAAGCGCCACCTTCCGTCCAGAGTTAGGCCCAGATACCTCATCTGGGCCTTGATCGGTACGAGGACCGAGCGGACTTCGATCGAGGCGCCACGGGGTGGACCACGGCGGGGCCCGTGGAATAACAGGGCCTCTGTCTTGTTCGGAGCCACCCGTAAACCCAGCGCCTCGATGCGCTCGACCACCTGGGCTACTCCCCTGGAGGCCAAGCGTGCTGTCTCTTCATACGAACCCCCAGAGGCTGTGACAAGCGTATCGTCTGCATAGCAGATGACGCCCAGCCCCTGGGGGAGAACACCACGAAGCGCCCAGTCGTACCCGATATTCCACAGGAGTGGTCCAAGGACCGACCCCTGTGGGACACCGCACGACATGGGCTGACGTCGCAGCACTCCGTCTCGGTCCTCGTACAGAACATTCCTGTCCTCTAAATAGTCTGCCACCAGCCGCCTCAGGTAAAGCGGCACCCCATGATACCGGAGTGCCTCTCTGATGCAGCTAAATGGCAGACTATTAAAGGCGTTGGCGATGTCCAAGGACACCGCCAGTACCACGCCACCACAGTTCACTACCTCTTCGGTCACGGCCCTCAGGCGCATTACCGCATCGATCGTCGATCGCCCAGCTCTGAAACCGAACTGAGCGTCCGACAGATCGGGGCCAATCTCGCTCAGGTGCTGGACGAGACGGGCAGCGATAATCCTCTCCAGCAATTTACCCGTCTCATCCAGCAACGCGATAGGCCTGTAGGCCGAGACCGAGTCGGTAGGCCGTCCCGGCTTTGCCAAGAGCACCAGCTTCCCGCGTTTCCAGCTCTCAGGGAACCGTCCGCTCGCCAGACTCGCGTCGAACAGTCCCCTGAGGCGGTCATCTAAGTGGTCGAGGGTCACAGCCAAGATCTTGGCAGGTATCCCGTCCGGCCCAGGGGCGGTGTTCCTCGAACGAATTCTAAGAACAGCCGCCCCGAGCTCTACCTCGGTGACGGGCGGAATCTCCTCTTCGTCGTCCCCTTCGTCTAAAGTAGGAGGTGTCATGGACGGTGGCGTGTGTTCCGCCCGCTCCGGGAAAAGACCCTCGACGACTTCCGCAAGGAAGCTGGGCTGGAGAGCCTCGGTAAGGGGGGGCCCCGCGCACGGAGCTTGGTCTGCACCGCGCGATACGGGCGACCCCAGGGATCACGATCGAGGCTCTCCAGCATCTCCTTTCTTTTTTCCTCTTTGGCGCGCGTTATGGCCAGCTCATAGGTTTTCTTCCTCTCTCGAAGCACTTCTACTCGCCGGCCTACTTCCCCGTCGTCGCGGGGGCTCCGCCGGCTGCGTTTTAGCAGCCTCCGGGCATGATGAGTCGCCGCACGGAGGCGTGCCAACTCTGGGGACCACCAGTACACCTCCTTCCTCGGAGGCCGGGCTCGCCAGCGAGGCATTGCCGCATCGCATATCTGCGTGATCGCATTGCGAAAGCGGCATGCCTCGGCGTTAACCTCCTCGGTTGGAGGCAGGGGAGACAGCCAGGATTCTACGATAGCTGCCTCCACCAGTAAGTCCCTCTTCAATTGGCTCGAAACCCACCGCGGAAATCGGGGAATTCCACGCGCCATGTGACCCCTTCTGGGGCCCTGGTTCCGGGAGAGCTCAAATCGGATATAAGAATGGTCCGAGAGCGTCTCGACCTAACCTAAGCTAACCGCCGGCTGCGCCCGGGCTCGACTCTTACTAACATAACCAGTCGCAATATAACTTCAGTGCAAATCAGTCGTTGTTTCAATTCCCAAACCCGAGTAAAAGTAACCTTCGACTTCAAGTACATACTTAGTGATTACCGGATATCAAGTAGATAGATATCCCAGTAAATTGGTGACCCCGACTTAGAACGTTTTTTTTCTTGTGTTTCGGAATTTGGAAAGTTCCACGTGGACAAAATGTCAGTGCCAACAGGACCACCAACGCCAGCGACACAGCCCAAGACTGAGGGCAGGGTCGACAGCGAGGAGAGGGTGCTGTCTAGCATCACGGTGTCGTCTAGGATTCCAGACTTCTGGGCAGACCAAACGCGACTCTGGTTTGTCCAGTTTGAGGCCGCCGTGGACGGACAACGATTAAGCGATGCCGCCAAACAAAACTTGGTAGTGACCAAGCTCAACAAAGCCGCCATCCAACAAGTAAGTGACCTTTTACTTGACCCTCCTGAGAGCCGGAGGTATCAAACCTTGAAGGAGCGACTACTTCAAGTGTTTGAAGAGTCGGAAACACGCAAGCTGCAGAAGCTTATTGGGGAGATGGAGCTGGGTGATCAGCGACCGTCACAATTACTACGGCGTATGCGAGATTTAGCACGCGGGAAGGTACCGGATAGCACCCTGAGCATGATGTGGCAGTCACATCTACCTACGGCAGTGAGGGCCATACTCACCGTCACCGAGGCCAAGGATTTGGACGTTCACTCACTTACTCACTTACTAACATAACCAGTCGCAATATAACTTCAGTGCAAATCAGTCGTTGTTTCAATTCCCAAACCCAAGTAAAAGTAACCTTCGACTTCAAGTACATACTTAGTGATTACCGGATATCAAGTAGATAGATATCCCAGTAAATATATAAAGGTAGTTGGTTACTTTCCAAGTTTAGTCAATTAGTTTATTGCCTCGTTGGTCCAATGCCATGACATTGTGCTTTCTCGGTGTAATCCTAAAGCTTTAACCCTACGATACTATAATTGAGTTATAACTTATACCTTCTTCTATCCTTGGGTTATTGGGTAACGCTCAACAGCACGGAGTGTAGAAACCTGCGCTGCCCTCTAAGTACGTATATTCTTTGTTTTTTAAACAAACACACATTTTTGAATTCAATCGGATCGAATACACCGGATAAAATATATTGATATCTGACCGGATTAAAATATATTGACGTTTCCACGCGCACTATGATACGACATTGTTGTGTGTGAAACCGTTCATTATCATTATCGTTGAAATAGTTTAACATTATGCATATATTTACGCCACGCGCGTCGCAAACAAAACTAATAATAGTGCGTTCGACGTTCGTGGTAATGACATTCGTTTTAATATGTCATCGATTTTAAATAAGTTTTAATCTATTTGAGTGTTTTTTAATTTGAAATGTTTTCCCATCGGCTATCGTTATTAATTACAATAAATTTCAAAAATAAATATTAACAGTCGATATTTTGTAACGGAATCTTTGAACTCTTTGGAGCACTTCTAAATTTCGGCTTTGAAATTTTACACACTATCGAGGAACGATGACAATATAAAAATTTAAAAAAGATTTTGTTTTTTTTTTATTAAACTAAGTTTTTTTACAAACACGCATTTATTAGCTCCATTTGAAACGTCGAATTAACTTAAAAATAATTTATCGTCCTCTCCACTTTCCACTTTCTTAACCAGTACAACACGTGCAGCCGAAGAATCACTCTCATTCAGTGCAACACCTTTTTTCCCTCATTGGCACACGCTATTTAAAAGCAAAAAAGTAGGTCTAAGTATGAACCCAAACAAAACTAAAATCATGTCGAATAGCTCACACAAACCTATAAAGGTAAATGAAAAAATAATAGAATATGTAGAGTCCTATATACGAGTACATCTAGGGAAGCAGGTATCATTTGACGCCACCAATAATGAGAAAGAAATTTGTAGGAGAATAAACATAACCTGGAACAGATACTGGGCACAAAAGGAGATCTTGAAAGGAAATTACAGCTCAGAACACAAAAAGACTGTAATGGACACTTGCCTACTTCCATGCCTAACATATGCACGCCAAACTTGGGTATTTGATAACAAATCCAAATGCAAAGTAAGGTCATGTCAGAGAGCAATGGAGCGCAGTATGCTGAAAATAAAAAGGATATATAAAGTAAGACACGAAACAATAAGAGAAAGGACCAGAATTACAGATGCCTTAAAGCATGCCCTGAAACTAAAATGGCAATGGGCAGGACATGTTTCTCGCCTGAAAGATGATAGATGGACACTTACAGCCACTAAATGGCCAGGACCGAAGGGAAAAAGGAGAGTTGGTAGACCTCAGAAACGCTGGGCCGATGACATTGTCCATGTTGCTGGGAAGGAATAGATGATTAAGGGTCAGGACAGAGATTGATTGATTGATTGGAAACGGCTAGAGGAGGCCTATACCCAAGAAGGGATCCATACCTAGAAAAATAAATAACTTACAAACTATACTAACAAGTTTATTTAAATATTAAATACTATACTGTACTACTAACCACACTAACATAAAGTTTAAATTATGTTAATGGATGGAATTCAATAAAGGCTTTATTATTATTATTATTTAAAAGCTTGGAATTTTTCAGGATATTTACGTGTCCTTATTATTTGGGGACAGTCGGTATCACCTGAGCACTCCTTTCCGCACCACGCCACACGTTCCTAGGTAGCGGTACAGCGGTACCAGTCGGTCTATAGCACCAACTCCGAGTCCCTTAATTTAAAAAAAAAGAAACAATTTAAATAAAACTATTTTTAACGGATTCTATCGCGATTTATTAGATGGTGTTTTATATTTTACATTGATCCCGACGTTTCGATCGCTTTTCAGCAGCCATTGTCACGGGGAGACTTATTTCAATGTGTAACGTTCGCGTAAACTTTCTACAATATCAAAAAGAAAGAATATTAGTAACCGAAATTACTAATATTCCCCCAAATCCTTCGGATAAGTTAAATTGCTTGTGTTAGGAGTGGGTTCACGTCGATAGTGTAGTGGCTAGGATGCGAACCCGGAACCTCACGATCGTAAGGTCGACTCCTTAATCACTAAGCTACCAATACTTAGGTATAAATAGGTGCATTATTTATAGTTTATGTCTTTTAAATTTTTTTATAGGATATAACTTTTGTTTTTTTTTTTTCAGATTATATATTCTTTTTTCACACTTAAGTACAAACACACATTATCGCGACAGTGGCTAAATTTATACTTAGATCTCACGTACCTGGGCTCTCAAGGGTTACCGGTATGTTTCTGCTTCGCTGTTGTAGTGCAAGGTTATATGAAGTTACTGGGTTAATTGGCTCGATTGCTCCTCCTGTATATAAAATAAATAGATGAGTACATGAACAACCTCATTCGTCAATGCCAGCTACTGTGGACTTGTGACAACCCAATGACTACTCCTCGTGTAGTCTGTTATCAACGGATTAACATTACAGTCGTGGTGTGTAATGTAATCATGACCTCATCGGTACTTAAACTCACTGACTCTAAAGTCAAGGAAAGGGTCTCTCAAGCTCATAGGGAGCTTCTCTTGAGACTACAATACTCGTCCAGGACGTGGTCTCTCAAGCTCATCGGGAGCTTCTATCGAGATCACAATACTCGTCCTGGAAGTGGTCTCTCAAGCTCATCGGGAGCTTCTATTGAGATCACAATACTCGTCCTGGAAGTGGTCTCTCAAGCTCATCGGGAGCTTCTATTGAGATCACAATACTCGTCCAGGAAGTGGTCTCTCAAGCTCATCGGGAGCTTCTATTGAGATCACAATACTCGTCTTTCTGAGTAATCGCTCTAAGGAACCATCGGACGTCTCCGATGTTCCCCATGACTTGTTACGTGCACACCAAGCTTCTCAGACACATCCGGGATTCCAGAACGCCACCTAGTTCTTACGATCCACCGGATGGCCGCCACGGAGACCCGTCGATATTGGTAAGGCTCCTCAGGCCTCGCGCCATAGTAATATTTCACACCATCTGTGTAAGGCATTCATCAATAAGTATTCGAACGATACACAAGGTAAGTACTACCATAAAACATATCAGAAAGTAAGGACGCGTTCGACCTTCGAAATACAAACGGGGACCATCAAAGAATATCTTAAAGGGGCATTCTCAATCTGCCGACGCAAAGAGATAATTCATAATACTCAACTTAAGTTCAGAAGAAAGTATTCCATCTCCCGTGACTCTGCTTCAGCTCTGCTGGTTACTAAAACAATTTTATCTTCGGCACGCCTAGCACCGCCGCCATTACAACTCAAAATCTTACCGCCGAAAAAAACCATAGACTGATTCTAGACACCATCCTCTTTATAGTGTTGCTACACGAAATAACTAGAGTAATTCTCACCTAGAACTCTCGCCTGGCGCGACACACATTAAATAAAAACTACAACAACACTAGTACAAAAAACGAGTTTAAGGGCGACATAAAATACATATTAATTATATTTTGCCCTTGCTATACCTCAGTAGAGACGTGAATTACGAAGCGCCAACATGTTCCTCGCGCTGGTAACTTACCTAATAATAACAGTAACATCGCTAGTGCTGGTGTATTGCTTAGGCATTCTAGCCGTCATTATTTATATTAAGTTAAAATTTGAACCGGTCAAAGGTGTATGCATATCAAATGCTAGACTGGATGGTAAAGTTGTGCTAGTGACTGGTGGAAATCAAGGAATCGGCCTCGAAACTGCTCGCGACCTCGCTTCAAGAGGAGCGAGAGTAATCATTGCTTGCCGCAATGGAAAAAAATCAACAGAAGCAATCTCTGATATTATTAAAACAACTGGCAATAAGAACATCGTATATCAGTGCTTAGACTTGGCTGACTTCAGCTGTGTCCGAAAATTTGCCGAAGACTTCAATCAGACCTACGATCGATTAGATATATTGATCCACAATGCCGGCTGCATAGGGCTCAAACACAAAGCTACTAATGATGGCTTAGATATGTTCATACAAGTGAATTATCTTGGACCTTTTCTACTCACAAACTTACTCTTAGATAAAATAAAAGCTACTCCGGCTGGCAGAATAGTCATAGTATCTTCATGCGCCCACTTTCTCGGGCGACTGACCCCTGAGACGTTAAATGGTTTGAACACGATATATCCGTTCAACAATTATCCTACCAGCAGACTTTGTGCTATTTTATGGACAAAAGCTCTGGCAAAAAGATTACCAAGCCACGTAACAGTGAATTCTCTACACCCTGGACTTGTGAAAACAGACATTTTTGGAAACCTTGATTGTTTCACGAAGAAGTGGTTAATGTTTTGCAATTATGTACTAAATTTCAAGACGCCCACAGAAGGTGCACAGACAACAATACATCTGGCCGTGTCTGAAGAAGTTGCTAACGTAAGTGGAAAGTATTTTATGGAATGCAAGGAAGCTGATTATTCCGAGATTGCTGATAACGAAGAATTTGTAGAAAATATTTGGAATAAAAGTGTGATATTGACGAGTTAAATAAGTCAGTGTATTCTTGTGGCATAGTGTAACTACTGTAACTTCTGTACTGTCATATAATTATTTAATATATAATGGTTGTATAATACTTGAGTATTTATTTTAACTGTATGGTATATAATATATAATATAATATATGTAAATAGTACCTAGGTGACCTGGGCTTCTATGCAATTTCAGAAAGGTAGGTATAAAAAGATAAATGTAGGAAAGGAACACCTTATCTAAATTAAAATTTTAACCAAATCGTCAGCAATTTCTGAGAGCTATTACGTTTTTCAAACAGTTCCATTGCATACAATCTAAGCTCAAGAAATAAGTATCTGATATCGATGATCAGTAAACGCACAGATAATTGTTTGAGAACAACTATCATATAATAATATCAAAGCCTGCGCCTGGGCCTCACCCATATAGATCCCAATTCTTTTGTCAGCGATGTCTACAACGACGCATATTCTTAGTGTTGAACTTGGCTCTTATTTCACATTTATGTTTTTGATGGGATATCATTACTTTTTGAATGATGAATTGATGAATTTATTAATTTATTTATTTATTTTAGTAAACCAACCGCGATACAAAAAGCAAATAAAACCGTAAAACACAATCTAAAAGAATGGCTAATAACCGGTTTTCCTTAACAAATTCACAAAGTATAGTTCGGCTTGTAAACGGATAGGTAATAATAGGTACTAATTTACAAAATAAATTAATAACTTAAATTGATGAATCGAGGCGCCTATTGATTATGTCGTGCAGTAGGCGCAGACCTAAGTGATAGGATATTGTATGTAGTACAACTTTGTTGCTATGACATCGGAAGAGCGCGGCTGCGGTAATTAAAATGATTGATGAATATTTTTTTAATTCATTCAATTTGATCTTTCTAAATAATATAAATTGGTGACCAAATAGGACAGGCATAACCTAAAATGCTGCGTACATATGCGAAGTAAACGGTTCTTAGGGACCGTAACGTAACGTCTTCGAAAGGTTTACAGGTTCTTATTACGAAACCCAGGATTTTGAAGGCTGTTGTAGTTATACGGTCTATATGGTCAGAAAATGCTAATTAGCGGTCGAACATAACACCTAGATCATGAACTGTGCTGACTCTGTTTGGACTCTGGGCTGGGATCCCCATTGAAGTTATATTCAAAGTTAAGTGGATTCCTTCTACGAGTATAACTAATGAATTGACATTCTTAACATTCTTAACATTTACTGTATTTTTATTAATTTCATATAAGTATTCGTTTAGACTATTTAGATCTGCTTGGAGAGCTACGCAGGGATTAAAGTTTTTAATACTGAGAAATATTTTTTTGTCATCCGCACACATAAGATATTTCGATTCTTTAATAGCATCGCCAATGTCAAAGAGGTAGGCGTTATAGAATAAGTATTCTAGATGGGATCGTAGAATGCCATGTTGTGTTTTTGGTACACTAGTCACAATATATGGATAAATAGCGTTATACACTAGCTTTTTCAAGTACCTTTCCCAGGGTATTTAAGATAGAAAATCCTCTGTAGTTTTCAATGTTACTGCGTGAGCCCTTCTTAAAAATGGGAACAATTATGCCTTTTCCATACCTCAGGAAAAATCCCCTCTCTGAGGGAGCGATTCAAAATAATATGTATAGGATTTGCCAAAGATTTCGCGCAACCCTTCCAAAATAATGGGGGTTTCCCATCACTTCCCGGTCCCTTATCAGTGCAGAGTAAATCCAGTGCCCTTTCCACAGTAGTCAAATTCACCTGCAAGCTTGTGATTATATGAGAGTTTACATCAACGCAGTCTGTAAAACTTATAATCACTATTGTCATTTCGTACACTGAACACACTGTATATAATACGCGTTAAATGCCTCACAAATCGATTGTTCATCGGTATAGTTAGTATTTCTGATGTTAATAGTTTCGGGTAATTAGAGCCCCCACGCATTTTTTTTTTTTTTTTTTTTTTTACGTGCGGAAATCCCTTCGGATACCCCCCCGCCGGCCAGCGGGGGTGGTTATGTCGTGTCCCGACTAAAACCGCACGGTGTCCTCCCCAAGTGTCCGTTGCCGGGCACCCCGGGTAAGCCCTCGAAAGGATAACCCCAGGGTTGCCGGCGGACGGCCGCCTCGCCAGGTGGGGTCGGGTTTTATCCCGCTTCGGTGAGTTGGCTGGCGTGTGTAGGGCACACACGACACGCCTCCGCCACGGCCTGCTTCTGTAAGGACGGCGAGTCGGCCAACTGCCGTCCTCAGGCCCCGATCATGGAGGTCGGTAGTCCCGGGCGTAGATGAGTCTGCGGCGTCCTCGCCGCAGACTGCGAAACTCGGGGGGCAGGGTTCTCTCCCGCTCCCTCTCCGCCGTCTCTTTCGCGCGCATTACCTGCTCGCAGAAAGAGGCGGCGGCCAGCCACTTGCTCCCGTCGGAGACCACGGCCCTCACCATGGTCTCCAACGAGAGAACGTCCACGCCCAGGACCGCAACGAGATCCCGGCGTTGACTCGCCCACGCAGGGCACTCCACCAACGTGTGAAGCGCCGTGTCTTCGCCAGGATCCTCGCAGTGCTGGCACTGCGGCGTTGTCTCCCGGTGGATGCGCCACAGGAGCCCCCACGCATAGATTAAATATAAGTCCAGAAATTCTTAGGCTTGAACTTCAAGGCATCCTCCTCTGTTTCCTTAATGTATTTACTGAAACACGTTTGCTGCACGGCCCGCTGCCTCGATCGCAGCAAACTAAATTCATCACGATCACGCAAGTTACCGTATCTCTTCCAACGTGTATGTGCCTTTGATGTCTCTTTTATTATATTATGTGACATGTGTGCATTAATAAATGTTAATTATCGCTCGCTTAATAATGTGCCTGGTAGATGGCTATAGGCTCGCCCCTTATTACATTGGGACCTTAACATAACTGGAGATTCGTGGGTGTGTAATACACCTCTGCCTACCTCTTCGGGGATACAGGCGTGAAGTTATGTTATGTATTAATCAAAGATTTACTATACCATACAGGGTATTAACGTTTACCTGAATGACTTAGTGGAATAAACCTATTAATTCTTTCTTGAGTTAAGTGGTAAAACATGAGAATGGCTTCATCCATCGAACCCAAACCCAATAATGCCGGCCAGTTAATGGCATCGAAGTGCTCATTTAACCCGTTGAAGTAAGATTTCCTATAATTAGGTCTAGGGGTACATTTTTTTCTGAACGGGGAAACAGTTAGTTCAAAAACTTCAAGTGTAAACACAGGATGCGCCGGATCCATCTTCGTAAAAGGAACCGAATATTCATCCACTTGTAACAGGTTTACTAATGTTTGGCAAAAAACGTTCCCCAAAGTGTCACATGCGGTCAAATAAGGTTTGGCATAACATACTTTTCCCTGGCATGGCTGGCAACATACATGGCAAAAAAATACACTGCTGCATGGGTGTTTGTTTCACCTTGGACAAATAGTTCACAGGAACTTCTAAAATAGTTATATTGCTATTAAACAAATCAATTCAGGCGCTTCGTCGGCCGCTGCCGCGGCACGCTCGCTACGCTCGCTCGGCTCGCGCTCTGTTGGGGCCACAGTTCTAACCTAACCTAACCCACTTTACTGGCAGTTCCGATCTATCCTACGTAACTTATATGAAAGTAATGTATTTTACTTTATATATAATTAATTATTAATGAGACATGCTTTTTGAACGAACTTACTTTTGGAATATAATTTTTTACAAAATAAAGCATTTGCTTAATGTATATTTGACTTAACAAAAATTGAGCAAGTAAAAAGTTGCCAAATGAATATTTGACGAAGTGATTAAAATGCGATATATAATTTTGCTAAAGATTCTTTTGGGAAATGAAACTATGCGATAAGTTTTTTGGGATTTGAAATTTGACGAAACATATTTTGCCAAACGGCAGGATCCCCTTGTAACGGTAGATTAGAGAAAGCTAAGTCCAAGGTGTTACCTTTATAGTTTATGTATTCAAGAAACCTAGAAAACCTAGTTCATTTACATACCTGCCTCTTGAACTTCTACAGATTCCTTCTTTTGAAACATCGGACACTGGAATTCCATTTTATGCATGGGAGGTTAAAATAACCAACAAAAAATAGTTACATATTTTTTTGTATTTCGCGTAATCGTTGCCCTCACGCTTCTCATTACAGTATCAATGTCTGTGGGTATGAGGTGTGCGTCGGACGGTATGTAGACAACACTAACATAAAGATCGGAAGATGCGGACAGAGCCTCAGATGGAATTACTATGGTCAGCATGTTCGTAGTGATACGAGGTCCACGCTCAATACATGAGAATGCACCAAAAGTGTGGCGCGCTAGTAGTTTTATCGGTTGCGCTTAAGTTATGGTCTTCAAGGAACACATCGTATTTATTGTCACATAATTACCCGTTAAGAATACCGCCGTGCAGCTAAGTTTCAGTGATAATAATTAAATCATAATCACTCCCTAAAGTGGCCTACTGAAATTGTACCTTACCCCTAAGACCGCGACAATTCTGGTAATACACTTTTAAACTAGAAGTCGCCTTAACGAAGAAATATAAATTCACACATAATACTCACAGAGATTGCGTAAAATATACAAACATTAATACTTATATAATTACATTCATAACGCCTTGATTTAACTTGGATCGAGATTTATGACATGTAGTACGTGTAAGGTACTGTCCGCGGGATTAAAACGATAAAATAATAACCGTCTATTCGCCTACTTTCATGCTTAATTTAGTTATTACTTTGTTGATACTAATCGTACTCAATATTATAAAATATGTGATAGTTTGTCAAGATATTTGGATGTTTGTAACTCAATTACGCTCAAACGGCTGAACAAATCTAGCTGACATTCGGCACAGGAATAAATTGTAGGCTAGAATAACATCTACAGGTTAATTTTATACCTAAAATATGTTCGCATAGGTTCCGGAAATGCAATCAAAATTTCACGTAGGTGGAGCCGCGGAAAACAGCTAGTTATCAATAATTTTCAGTTTTCAAATTTTTTTCTTTGTATCTGCCTTATATTCTGTCTTCATGCTAAATATTAACTTTCTAGGTCATCTGGAAGTGGTTTAGGTTTATGATCTATAAAAATACTGGTTAGATCAACATTTATGAAAAAAATAATTACGAGTTGTAAAGGGGTCAGAAGTAGCTCGAAATGGTTCGTGCAAATATATACACGGCTGCTGCGTCAACAGTTCCTGTTTCTCTGAACTTGGCTGGACAAGCTGCCGCTGTCTAGATTTTGAATGAAATAAATAAATATTATGGGACAAACTTCACGGCGCTATCTAGACACAAATCTAGCTCGTATTATGATACAATACTTAATCGGAAAACACCCAGGCAAATAGATGCAGTATATTCATGCATAAAGTGAAAGGCACGACACAGGAAATCCTGGTGTGTGATCTAGGGAACAACTCATGTACATTGATTGAGACCATTTTTTTTTTACGTGCTGAAATCCCTTCGGATACCCCCCCGCTGGCCAGCGGGGGTGGTTATGTCGTGTCTCGACTAAAACCGCACTCAGGGAGGACACTCCCTTGATTGAGACCATAAATAAATTATTATTATTATGGTTACATTACTATTTAAACTTCCACCGAAAACTGGTTTGAACGAGATCTAGTAAGTTGTTTTTAGGGTTCCGTGCCTCAAAAGGAAAAAACGGAACCTTTATAGGATCACTTCGTTGTCCGTCCATCAAGACCGTTTTTCTCAGGAACGCGTGCAGGTATCAAACTGAAATTTATATCTAATACTCAGGTCTACTGTCCCTTGGAGCTGTGAAAAAATCAAACATCTAAGCCAAAGCAATCAAAAGATACAGCCGTTTACGCCGTCCGCCGCCGCCGTACTCGCACGGGAATCAAAACCTTCTAAAACCTACCTACTTCCCGTGAACTTTGAATCTTGAAATTTGGTACGAAGTATCGTCTTATAGTACAGATAAAGGAAAAATTGCGAAAACCGTAGATCTTTTACTTATATACCTACAGGTTTGTACGGAACCCTCGGTGTGCGAGTCCGACTCGCACTTGGCCGTTTTTTTTTAATACGTCATAAATCGTATTCCGCAATTTACCTCCATTCAATCAACTCAAATATAAAAATTAATAAAGATATTATTATGTTACTTGCTGCTACGGAACCCTTCATGGGCGAGTCCGACTCGACTCGACTTTACATTCTCTATTTTATGCTGGTATGTTTGAACCTCTCACGGGCTTAAGCCAATTGGGTAAGTGGGTTCATTCTGAATTATAGTGGGTATTTGAGTGGTGGTTGTGAGGAATCGCCGAACTAAGGAAGAAGTATCATAACAACTGATCTCAGTAATGATATGTATGATTTTTTATGTAGGCCTAGTTTTTTGAGTGATGTATGTAATGATTATGGGATGAGACCTGTTGATGAGATAATGATGGGTATGATTTTAACTGTGTGTTGGCCACATTTGCTTTATCAGCAAGTGGTATATATATTTTTTTCTATATCCAGAATAATGTTTTCAGAATTAGAAATCGAAATATCTAATATATGTGATTTGGTCAGCTTTTAGTGTAAGTTCGGGTTCGATCCCAGGTTTTACCATGGCACACACCAATGAATTTTCGATGCTTTTCGAAGTTATGTGTTCGGGATACGATCGGAAGTGGGGTAAGAATCAAGAGAGTTTGTTGGGAAATACAAAATTGTTTATTGTTCTGATCTACACTAGATATTACACTGTATAATTGTTAAGTTAAATTAAATGTTAATGTTAAAAGAGATGTTAATGTTAGGATGTCACTGTTTAAATGTTATTTATGGAAATGTTAGAGGAATGCACCCGGTCGCGACGGTCACCGAAAGTACACTACTTAATTTTATCTGCCTTGCCTGCTACTGCCTACCCCTTCGGGGATATAGGCGTGAGTTTATGTTATGTTATGTTATGTTTAGTGTAAGTGTTATACGTAGTCGTTTTATCTGTTATGATGTCTCGGTCCCAGTAGAATTGTGTGGTTTCGCTATTCAAAAATTATTTGGTTTATAAAAAATATTAAGTTTCAATTTTTCTACTAATTTATACTTTTTGACTAATACTAAGTAAGTGTATTTCTTTGGCTACATTATTATCTCGAGTGGTGTATTGTTTCTTACCAACAATTGGGCAACCTGCCTAAATGTAGTCTATAGTCTCTTGGTTAGTTTCGCTATTCAAGACATTATTTGGTTTAGTGCCAAGTGCGAGTCGGACTCGCACACCGAGGGTTCCGTACAAACCTGTATGTATAAGTAAAAGTTCACCCATCACAACAATCGAGTCATAGTTATGGTAGTAGTAACTGTAAAATTTTCAAAAATATTTTTTAGTATATGATGTAACTAAAAATTTACGGTTTTCGCAATTTTTCCTTTATCTCTACTATAAGACATTACTTCGTACCAAATTTCAAGATTCTAAGTTCACGGGAAGTACCCTGTAGGTTTTGATTCCCGTGCGAGTTTCGAAAATTTGCGGCATAAACGGCTGTATCTTTTGATTGCTTTGGCTTAGAAGTTTGATTTTTTCACAGCTCCACGGGACAGTAGACTTGAGTATTAGATATAAATTTGAGTTTGATACCTCCACGCGTTCCTGAGAAAAACGGTCTTGACAGACGGACGGACGAACAACGAAGTGATCCTATAAGGGTTCCGTATTTTCCTTTTGAGGTACGTAACCCTAATAAAATATTAAGGTTCAATTTTTCTACTAATTTATATATTTTGGCTAATGGTAAGTAAGTGTATTTATTTGGCTACATTATTATCTCGAGCGGTGTATTGTTTCTTGGCAAGAATTGGGCAACTTCCCGAAATGCAGTCTATAGTCTCAGGGTTGGTGTTACACAATCTACATCTATCTGATACTACTGTTGGGTCCTTAATTATATATTTTTGGTAATTTTTAGTTTTTATTATGGGATCATGAATGACGAATGATATAACCTTCTGTTTTTTTAATATATTTCCTGTTTACAATCATGCGTTTGAAGTCTCCTAGGGATGTTGATATAAAACAAATCATTGTCGAAAAATGTAAGCTTTAAATTAACTTTTGTTCAAATAGTTTAAAAATATTTGATTTTTAAAATTCAATTTCTCGAGGCGCCCAAAAATGCTCCATACAAAATCGTGCCTAGTAGTGTCGTCACAGCTTAGTAGCGCGTAATGCAAATGTATGGAGTGCAAGGGAATATCACATTTATCACATTTATTTTAATTCATTAATTTCAAATTTAATAAGGAATCTAAAATATTATAAATGTTGACTTAATTTGATTGTTTATATTTCAACCTATTTTGGGGACTAAATGAAAAGTTACAGATTCAGTGTAGTTGGGCAATATCTTAATGGATTTTCGCAATGCATATTTTTTTCAGAACTAATATATAAAGCAGTATTGATGAGAATCTGACGATCATGTCAACATCCCTATTGATTGGAGTATTTTCCATAAAGGGATTCCAGGTAGGGAAGAAGAGTATGAATTATCTTACTGTAGCACAGGTAAGATAATAGATACAACCGTAACGTAGTACCGACTGTAGTTACTAGACTGTGGTAATTATAATACTCTGTATAAATAATTGTGTCACCTGATTACAATACTTTAGCAAAGAAAAGCACCAATAACAATGACTCTAATACAATAGTTTTATTGACATCTCACCACGATAGTTTGAAAGCTCCTCTCTCCACGGTTGCGAAGATGAAACGCACACAATAGAGTTTTTCGACGAGGTAGGTCGGATGGCATTTTCGTTGTAGTTCTCACCAAGTACGTTCAGCGTTCACAAAAATATTATTACACACCAATACACCTTCTCATATAAGGTAGGTATATCTCTTCTAATTAAACAATAAATATTTAGATACTCAATTGAAATAAAAGTTCTACAACACTAGTTTCATATAGACGATAAACAAGTTATTGGATACAAATAAAAATGATATTGTAGTCGTACTTTGTACATACTATTAATTAATACCACAGTGGTAAGGTAAAGTTCACAGCGCCAACATGGTTCTCGCGCTATTAAGTTTTCTAATATTAACAGTTACATCACTAATTTTGTTGTTTTTTGGAGCGACAGTAGCCATTCTTGTTTTTTTTAAACTAAAATTAGAACCGGTCAAAGGTGTTTGCATATCAAATGCTAGACTGGACAATAAAATTGTGTTAGTGACTGGTGGGAATCAAGGTATCGGACTCGAAACTGCTCGCGACCTCGCGTCAAGGGGAGCGAGAGTAATCATTGCTTGCCGCGATGGAAACATATCAGCAGAAGCAATCAACGATATTATAAGAACAACTGGCAACAAGAACATTGTATACCAGTACTTAGACTTGGGTAACTTTAGTTCCGTTCGAAAATTTGCCGAAGACTTCAATCAAACCTACGATCGACTTGATATTTTGATCAATAATGCAGGCTGTATGGGGCTCAAACACAAGGCTACAGCAGACGGTATAGATGTGGCGGTGCAAGTGAACTATCTTGGACCTTTTCTACTCACAAATTTACTCCTAGACAGGATAAAAGCTTCTCCAGCTAGCAGGATAGTCATAGTATCCTCACACCTTCATCTATTTGGTCGACTGATTCCTAATGAGTTAAACGGCTTACATACGAAAAATTGGCTCTACAAATATGCTAACAGCAAACTATGTGAGGTTCTATGGATGAAAGCACTTGCAAAAAAATTGCCAAGCCACGTAACAGTGAATTCCCTACACCCTGGGGTTGTTAAAACTAACATAGTTCGAAGACTCGATCGTTTCTCGCAGAAATGGTTGATGTTCTGGATGTATATATTGAATTTCAAGACGCCTAAAGAAGGTGCTCAGACAACAATACATCTGGCCGTGTCTGAAGAAGTTGCCAACGTAAGTGGAAAGTATTTTATGGAATGCAAGGAAGCTGATTATTCCAAGATTGCTGATAACGAAGAATTCGTGGAAAAGATTTGGAACGAAAGTGTGATACTGACTAGTTAACAAATTTAATGATAGTAGTATGTATAGTAGTGCATGTATACCTATATATACATATATATTTTAAGGTGAATTGGATTTTATTTCTGCTGTAGGCTTAAGTATAATGTGAAAGATTTACAACGATAATCACCATCGCTGTTACTCCATTGTTTGCGCGTTAAAAATATAATAACCGGTAAAGCCACGCCAAATTGACGCACTACAAAAATATAGTAGGTATAATCAACGACAAACATAGATGATGATGACACGAAAATGTTTACAAACGTTTTTACATTGGAATACATTTACCTAGTGAGAATGAATATGAAGAGAAGAGATGTGAATAAAATCTGATTTAATGGTTCGTTTTACTTAATTACGGTTTCGGTTGGATGTAAAAAATGCATTATATACCCAAGTCCTTTTCCCTCTGGAGTAGGCAGAGACAACAACCTGCCATCTGCTCCTATCGTAACAAAGAAGATCCACGAAAATGTTTCGCGGGTAAAAACTGTCCTATATAATAAGTTCTCAACACTTACTTTACTCCCTTCTCAAAATCCTTTCATATTACTTGCCTAGGCCGCGACGATAACGACTGTCTTGGACATGCTCTTATCCTATTAATATTATATTATAAACGCGAAAGTTTGTGAGTATGGATGTATGGATGTTTGTTACTCTTTTACGCAAAAATGGCTGAGCAGATCTAGCTGAAATTTGGTACAGGGATTGATTATAGCCTACATAGGCTACTTTTAATCCCTGGAATAGGTTCCCACGGGAAGCGGGAACGGGATCAAGATTCCACGCGGGCGGAGCCGCGGGCAGCAGCTAATATAAAAGTATCGATATAATCGAAAATATAACAGTGACATAATTTAATATGAGTTAGGGTCGAAACAGCAGAATGAAAAACATCTTGATCCATTCCGAACTTAACGCAGACAAGGTCGCGGGCAACAGGTATATTATACTACTAGTATTTTGCGCGGTGCTCGAGCTGCAAGCAGCTCGCGAGTGTTATGTGTAGCGCTCTATTTTGTTTATTTATTTCAAAAAAAAGAACGATCCGCCATCTTGGATTTTTCAACTTTTGTTTTCAAAAATTCAAAATCAGAAGCCTCGATCTACTCAAAAATGACACCCATGTTGCCATGTCATCAAAGATGGCGGAGAAACGACCACCATGTTGGCCGCCATCTTGAATTTTTTGACATTTCGGATTTTTCCTATAGTCACCTCAGCTCTCTCTACATTTTCCCATACATCATCCATATCCCCCATTACTCCTTCTGGGAGAACAATTGTGTCAGTGAGTGAGTGAGTGGTAATCGAGCTATATATAACGAAATAATCGGTGTACATACATTGAAAATAAACGGGCCGTTTTGAGAACCACCTCTTTTTTGGAAGTCTGTTAAAAGCATATCAAAGTCTTGCACATTTGTCTCTTCAATATTCGCCTTATATTTTGTATGGAAAAATAAATTTCGCCATTTTGAATTTTTTTCTATTCATCGAGTACCTAGACCTCTAGGTCCTGATCATCTTTTGCCAAAAAACCTCTCTTCTATCTTCTATTATACTTTGTGAGATAGACGCCGTCGAAATTTGTATGGGCGCCATCTTGAATCTGCCATTTTGGTTATATTTTTAGCTCACTGGCAATTGGATGAGATTCCGAGTGATTTTTATTTGAGCACCCCCTACCTCTCTTCAATACCTTGGCCGTGCTCATCACCCGTCTCCAAAATCCTCAATCATCAGCTCCCTCCATATTTTTCCTCCGAATGAATTTTCGTCCTTTATACGAAAGCATCGGGGAAAAAAAATTACAGCAGAGGTGAACCGAAACACAATTCCATCCATCATTTTTTCGGCGAGGACGCCGCAGACTTGTCTACGCCCGGGACTGCCGACCTCCATGATCGGGGCCTGAGGACGGCAATTGGCTGACTCGCCGTCCTTACAGAAGCAGGCCGTGCCAGAGACGTGTCGTGTGTGTCCTACACACACCTGCCAACTCACCGACGCGGGATAAAACCCGGGATAAAATAAAGGTGTAACATTAACAAAAATATATATGCTCTTCTATGCTCCGCCAGGCATACTAAAAATACATTTAAACGGCCATATTATTTAAAAAAAAAATTGAGGCATAAAAATAAAAAAAAACAAAATCAAATAAAGTCAACGTAAATAAGAATGTCAGTGAATATTAGCGTGTAAAAGATATTTATGTCAAGAGAATAAAATTTAAAATGCAAATTGAATATCAAATATTAAAATTACATTAGATATAAATTAGTACTTAGATGTCAAATTCAAAGGTTGTCATTCGAATATTCATTTAGGGAGTAATAAATATGTTTTGTCAATGAGGAAGTCAAACAGCTTGATGTTTCTTTTGTTCAGGTACTCCAACATTTATTCCTTATTGTACTCTTCTCTTGTACACTCACGAAGATCCTTAGTTATACAGCCTTAGGCCAACACGTTATAACCCGTTTTGAGTTATTGGCGGAAACATCGGAATCGCCATATAAAAAAAAAAAAAAAAAAAAAAAAAAAGTCAAACAGGCTACGCTTAAATTCACTGACGTCTGAGCATATCCGAATTCGCCTTGGCAGTTTATTATATAATTTTGGCGTCATTACATAAAGGCTTTTATGAAAAAACGTGATCCTAGTGCTTAATAAATGAAGTTTATCGGAGCGACGTTGACTCTCTAAGTATCTATTAAATAGGTGCATATTAGTTTTAACGAACATATTGACTTCATATATATACAGACATGGTAAAGGTAAAGATAAAAGTCTATTTTTTTTCGTTTTAGTCCACATATTGCTCTGAGACATTTTTTTTGTGCTTTAAAAGCATCATTGTTGTTTGTTCCATTGCCCCAGAATATTAAACCATATCTTAAAGTGGAAGTCACCTAACCATGGTATGCCGTAAGTAGTGCATTCTCATTTGCAACTATACGCAGCATGCATAGTGCGTAGGAGAATTGATACATTTTCATGCATACCTGCTCAATATGTGTTTTCCACGACATATTACTGTCAATGTGCAAGCCCAAAAATTTACCAGTTGGTAACCCTGGGGTCCTTTCGAGGGCTTAACCGGGGTGCCCGGCAATGGACACTTGGGGAGGACACCGTGTGGTTTTAATCGGTCCGATTCCGACACGCCCACCCCATCGTCGGCACCGATGGGGAGAAACCCATGGGGGTTTCCTACGCTAAAAAAAAAGGGCTTGCAGAGTTAGAAGCTTGGCTCTTCTTAAGATCTGATATTTTTTTACAGTATAAGCAAAGGCTCGTCTTGGCATCATTAAATATGAACATATTTATTTATTTGGTGGGATGTCATTTCTTTTTGTAATTTACATTGTTATGGGTTCTAGAATGCGGATGAACATAAGAATTAATTTGGGGAGTTATCAAAAAACAATGTTTAAAATTATTATAAAGTCATTCATTGTTTCCGTAGTTCGCAAGAATTACGGTAGATGGCTCCATCATCGGCCCGAGACGTATTTAATATATCGGAGAGTTTCAAATATTTGGGACGTATCTAGGTGGCTCAGTTGGTCAAAGCATTCCCCCTGTAAGGGACTAGTCAGGGGTTCAAGTCACGTCATAGATGTTCTCCTCCTGTCTTCCGATCTAAATCTATAGGAATGCAGATACATACATATTCATGCATACAAATATTTGCATTGAGCGGGAGTCAAACCCGTCTCCCTTCACGTAACAGTCGAATGCACTACCGCTTCACCAGAGAGGCCGCAATAGGAAAAATTAAACCCATATCCGAAAGTCGGTCAGTTTGTCCCTCAATCTACTTGTATTCTGAACCCTCAGTGCGTTAGTCCGACTCGCACTTGACGGTTTTGTATAATTAATTGTATTTTATGCACATTTAACCAATATTCTAAATACATTTTTTTATATTCCAAACTTTAAAATTGACAAAGTTCCAAGCAAACTTTCACCCCTCTATTTTAAGGGATGCGGGTAAAATGTTCAGATTTTTCAATTCTTATGTTATATGTGTGCTAATCCGCTCTCATACCCAATTTCAGCTTACTACGACTTCAGGAAGTACCCTAACAGTTTTGATGACTACTCAGTGTATAAGTGACGAAACCTGTGTATTTTAGACATTAATAATCTCTAAAGTATAATAGCTATGCATTTGAAACTTGGTATATTTAATAAGTACTCTATTTACTTCATATCCTGAGAATTTGGACTTTCTAGTACTGTCCACACTGAATCTATAAGAGTACAAAAGTTAATCATGGTTTTTTTACGTGCGGAAATCCCTTCGGATACCCCCCCCCCCCCCGCCGGCCAGCGGGGGTGGTTATGTCGTCGTGTCTCGACTAAAACCGCACGGTGTCCTCCCCAAGTGTCCGTTGCCGGGCACTTGGGGAAGCCCTCGAAAGGATAACCCTAACAAATAAATAAATAAATAAAATTTCAAATGGTTAGTTCTAGTTGAAAAAAAAGTAGTCCATTTTTTACTATTTTCGTTAATAATTTTGTTATCTTTAATTCTATGACTAAAAGTCCCAGAATAAAAGTTGTAGAGAATTTAATTGGCAACAAAAGTACTTTTAGAAATTTTCTGTGCGACAAGTAGTTTGTAAAATATTGTGTAATAGTAAAAAAATATTCACACCCCTTTTTCAAGATGGCAGCTGCGGGTAAAGGGTTGCGACCCCGCCAACTTGGATTTAACTTTAAACTAACCTCCATTAGACATCCAAAACTTAAAATTGCGTTCTCTGACTTCTGCAACCCCAAATGTTACTTTTCAATGAATTACTAGGGGTTCATCTTTTTATAATTTACTTTATCATTCCTAAAGATTTAGATCGGAAAAAGAGAACATCTAGGACGGGACTTGAACCCGCGACCAGTCCCTTACAGGGGGAATGCTCTGACCAACTGAGCCACCTAGACACGTCCCAGATATTCGAAATTCTCCGATGTAAGGGACTGGTCGCGGGTTCAAGTCCCGTCCTAGATGTTCTCTTTTTCCGATCTAAATCTTTAGAAAAAAGTAAGCATACAAAATGCTTAAAAATTTAATTGAATTTATCATTCCTTTTAAACCGAAATTGAAATACAATTTTAATCCAAAATTCGCAATCACGCATTGTATGTTAATGATGCCTTCTGTTCTAATCTATACAAATAAATAAAATTGAGACTGTCTGTTTGTAATCTATACAAACAAATAAAAAAAATTAAGTATCTGTTTGTAAAAAATAACTTTTAATGATTGCATAATGATATTTATAACAACAATACAATTTTTAAAATTGTTGTCTCTCTGTCTGTCTGTCTGTCTGTCTTTCTGTCAGTTTGAATTAGGTGATCTGTGGAACGGCTGGCCGATTTTGACGGGAAGTTCACTAGCCATACTTTTATTTTAGAAAAAAAATTATGGTTCCGCGCAAAAGAACTAAAACCTTAAAAATCTGAATCCACGCGGACGAAGTCGCGGGCACAGCTATTTGTACCATAAATAAATCGATACCACAACACTAGTCGTGTATGGACAGAAAGCGAGTTTTTGGACAGGAATAAAATTACCCACACAGTAATGGTGTAATACTATTACCAGCACAGTAGTAAGGTGAAGTTCACAGCCCCAACATTTCTTCACGCTAAGTTTTTTCATCACAACTGTAATATCACTAGTTCTTTTACCAGGCCACTCAGAAAGTATTGCGAAAAAAAGTTTTTATATATGAGAGACTGGTCAGTTATAATCTTTTTTGCAAGATAATTTCAATTATTGTGTCTCATTGAAAAATGGATCTGCGTCGGGAACATTTTCGCGCTATGATTTTCTACGATTTCAAGTGTCGCCTGAAACCAGACGAATCGTACGATAGACTTCAAATGGCATTCATGGATGAAGGCCCTTCCAAGACGACCGTGTATCGTTGGTATAACGAATTCAAGCGCGGTCGACTGACTTTGGAGGATGAAGAAAGAAGTGGTCGCCCTTTGACGGCTGTTACGGAAGAAAACGTGCTAGCAGTGAAAAATTTAATCCAAGATAATAGACGAGTCACATATCAAGAGATTCAGCACATTCTTCAGATTGGATCGGGAAGCCTTCACGAGATTCTACACGTGCATCTTCGTGTGAGAAGGATAGTTTCACGCTGGGTGCCGCACAATCTCACCGATGCTCAGAAGCAGGCCCGGGTGGAATGGTGTCGTGATATGATAAACAAGTTTGAAGCAGGCGCGTCTCGGCGTGTTTATGACATCATTACAGGTGATGAGTCGTGGATTTATCAGTATGATCCAGAAACAAAACGCCAGTCGACGGTTTGGGTGTTTCAAAACGAATCAACACCTACCAAAGTGAAGCGATCTAGAAGCGGAGGGAAGATTTTGGTCGCGAGTTTTTTCAATTTGTCTGGCTACTTGTTATCAATCCCTTTACGAAATCAAAGAAGCATCAACGCTGAATGGTACACTACCAAATGCTTGGCAGAAGTTTTCTCTGTAGTGAGCTACAAGCGACCAAACACAGGGCTCCGCGGGATACTACTCCACCATGACAACGCGCCCGCACACACCGCGTTTAAAATGAGGGACTTCCTGGACAGCACTCCGGTTAAACTCCTAGGTCACCCTCCTTACAGCCCTGACCTTGCACCGTGCGACCTCTTTTTATTCCCGAAAATAAAAAATCAGCTCAAAGGGATACAATTTTCGTCGCCGGAAGATGCGCTGTCAACGTTTGAGCAGGCTGTAAACGGGGGTATCCGAAGGGATTTCCGCACGATAAAAAAAAAAAAAAAAAAGGTATCTGCGGCGGATTGGAAAAAGTGTTTTGAAAACTGGTTCAAACGCATGAAACTTTGTATAGAGGCTGGTGGAGAGTACTTTGAAAAGATTTAATAAAAAAATATTTACCTATAGAACATTTTTTTTAATTTTCGCAAAACTTTCTGAGTGTCCCACGTACCATCAAAAATTACTGTTATTGTGTGTGACTGTGTTGATGTACAATAAAGAATTATCTATCTATCTTACATGTCTGAACTAAGACAAGCGATTCACTCACAACTTTTCTTGTTATTGGCGCTACTTTTAAACTTCCTCGAATGTACTCATTCCTAATCTTATCCATTCTTGTCACACCGCACATCCATCTCAAAATTCAAATCTCGGCTGCATACAGCCATCTTCATCCGTCGCATTCGAAACAAACAGAATAAATTATATAGTTTGATAGTCAATTTATATATATTTCTGTTGTATGGCTTGTATAAGAATGATTTATACCGAAAACTACCCACTTCACCTCGTGGTAAATCAGGAAGACGTGGAGAAATCGAGCAACCCGAAACGTTTCTTCCAATATTAAGCCCAAAATTGTCCAGCCCATTAACCTACCTCTGTATTACCTTCACTACATTATTTTTCGTCATATGACACCTGCGTAATGAACTATGTTCATTGATGTCTATATAACGTAAGTTCTGTGTTTGTATATTTTTGAATTTTGAATTGAATAAAACTAAATGTAATAAACAAAAAAAAATTCACAATTTGAAAAAAAAAACATGAAAAAAATCGATTTGTCAAAAAAATACCCTTTTTTTACTTAGTAGTAAAAAAAAGTACTTTTTTGACAATTCGATTATCTACGTAAAAATTTTAACGTCAGTTAGCATAATTAGCACACAACCAATGTTTTGCGCGGAAGCGTGCTTCATAAGGTACGTGGACTTTTTGCAAGACATTTTTAAGTCAGTCTGAGGCATTTTTGTGCTTATCTTCGACTTTAAATCACTTTATAAGTGGAAAAATAATAAGGTATAGACATATATATATATATATATATATATATAAATATTCAACATTGAATAAATAAGTTTCAGTTGTATTATATTTCGATCATGGCTCAAAGTTCAGTTAACTCGTCGGCCTTTCATATATCTACATATAAACAATACAATTTTGCATATTATGATAATCACAATTAATTTTTGAAGAGCAGCGGAAAGTAACACCACAGATAACATGTACTTATTTTTTTAAATAGATGAGAATTAAGAAGAGTGTTGTGTAGCATCAGAGGCGTTCACCTCAGAGCCCGGGGTTCGTCAATCAGCAGGTGTACCAGCTTATAGGTTTTTAGGGTTCTGTTGCCAAATAGCAAAAAACGGAAACCTTATAGATTCGTCATGTCTGTCTACCTGTCCATCCGTATGTCACAGCCACTTTTTTCTGAAACTATAAGAACTGCTGTTGAAACTTGGTAAGTAAATGTAGTCTCTGAACTACATTAAGATTTTCACACAAAAATAGAAAAAAAAACAATAAATTTAGGGGGTTCCCCTTGAATTGAAACTCAAAAATTTTCTTTTTCACCATACGCTTATATTGAGGTTTCTAATATATTTTTTTTCTAAACTGAAAAGTTTACGCGAGAGACACTTCCAATGTGGTAAAATATGTGTCACCCCCCCTGTAATTTTTAAAATAAGAGAATGATAAAACAAATAAAATATATTGTACATTACCATGTAAACTTCCACCGAAAATTGGTTTGAACGAGTCTAGTAAGTACTTTTTTTTTTAATACGTCATAAATCGTAAACCGCAATTTACCTTTCATTGAATCAACTCAAATATACAAAATTTTACTTGCTGCTACGAAACCCTTCATAGGCATAGGCGAGGCCGACTCGCACTTAGCCGGTTTTTATAATAATGGTAACGTCAATATGATTTTACCTCGTCTGATGGTAACCTACAGGAAGAGTCTCAGGAATGGGGGTCAGCATCAGGCCCCTCTTTCCCACTGGGCACTCTGGGCACGTGCCCAGGGCCCCGCGATCGAAAGGGGCCCCTTGGTTCCAGCAAGATCACCAAATGATGATAACCGATATCAATTACCGAAAAACATATTGGTTTTGAAAAATCAAATAATAGTGACTGACTACAATACTTAGTTGCTTATTAGTTTTTACTTGCATGAAGTTTATTTATTTATTTAAGTTATTTATTTAAGTTACTCTACTCTCGCTCGAAAATCAGGCTAGCCAATATTAGAAGGTATGTTTAGATTAATTTAAATACATACTTATATCTATCTATATATATAAAAATGAAACCCGTTTTCCGTTGTCACGACATAGCATGAAAACGGCTTGACCGATTTGGCTGATTTTTTTTTGTAGTTTTTTAATACTCCGTACAAGGTTCTTACGGAAAAAATATTAAGAAAATCTCTCAGAAAGATTGAAAAATAAACATTTAATTTTGCATATTTTAAATCTATATATATAAAAATGAAACCCGTTTTCCGTTGTCACGACATAGTATGAAAACGGCTTGACCGATTTGGCTGATTTTTTTTTGTAGTTTTTTAATACTCTGTACAAGGTTCTTACGGAAAAAAATATTAAGAAAATCTCTCAGAAAGATTGAAAAATATACATTTAATTTTGCATATTTTAAAAAAAGCGCGTTACGAATGTCAACCTCATTCAAGGCGGTACGAAGTTCGCCGGGTCAGCTAGTGACTGTATAAGAATACAATTTCACTTCAAAAGTTAAGCACTTTCCATATAATGGATCACTATACAACCGCTCATCCCCTGTTTAGCCCGCTAGGTGTGAAATTTAAAAAAAACGCCGGTACACGTGTACTTTTTAAGCAGAAGCAACTATTTGAAATTTCGTGCTTCTTACTTCGAATATGGCGGAATTTTCATACAATCGTCTTATTTTACCTCCTTAGTACCAAAAGTTTCAGAAACGCTGGTACACGTGTTCATTTAATTCTAACCAGAAGCAACTATCTGGAATTTCGTGCTTGTGACTTTGAAAATGACGGAAGTTCATCCCTTATTTTGCCAAATCACTAACGAAATTTCCAAAAATCCTTCCTTATTATCCACTACATCATAATAAGCATCTACTGCCGAAAATTCAAGTTTTAGCTTTAGTTTTAGTTTAGAAACAGTCAGTCAGTCAGTCAGTCGGGACAAGTAATATATGTATAGATTGCCAGTTCATTTACAGTCAGTAAATCAAAAAAAAATTGTAGAACCTTGTTTACTTACTTTCTTTGTCTATTCCAACAAAATAGTGCTCTTTCAAGGTGTGACGGGATACCGAAGTAATAAAAAATAAATCAATTATATAACAATACGATTTATATTAGAGAGTCATCTAGTGGCCGGCGATGCGAAATTCATAATTCGTTGAACAGAAAGAGGATTGAATTAGTCGTGTAACGGACTACCGAAGTAATAAAAAATAAATAAATTATATAACAATACGATTTTATATTAGAGAGTCATCTAGTGGCCGGCGATGCGAAATTCATAATTCGTTTGAACGGAAAGAGGATTGAATTAGTCGTGTAACGGGCTACCGAAGTAATAAAAAATAAATAAATTATATAACAATACGATTTTATATTAGAGAGTCATCTAGTGGCCGGCGATGCGAAAGTCTTAATTCGATTGAACGGGAAGAGGATTGAATTAGTCGGGTAATTCCGACGTAGGTGGCGGTAAACTATATGAAATTATCGGTCGGCAAAAAAAACTGTTTTTTTTAGATCATTTAGTGGGACTTAGTCGTGATATATGTATTGGGATTCGCGCGTTTTCTTGTTTTAAGGGGATATTTTGATTTGGGAAGTAACAATTCGCGGAAATAGTGGTTAACATATAGATTGAAAAATATACATTTAATTTTGCATATTTTAAAAAAAGCGCGTTACGAATGTCAACCTCATTCAAGGCGGTACGAAGTTCGCCGGGTCAGCTAGTGACTGTATAAGAATACAATTTCACTTCAAAAGTTAAGCACTTTCCATATAATGGATCACTATACAACCGCTCATCCCCTGTTTAGCCCGCTAGGTGTGAAATTTAAAAAAAACGCCGGTACACGTGTACTTTTTAAGCAGAAGCAACTATTTGAAATTTCGTGCTTCTTACTTCGAATATGGCGGAATTTTCATACAATCGTCTTATTTTACCTCCTTAGTACCAAAAGTTTCAGAAACGCTGGTACACGTGTTCATTTAATTCTAACCAGAAGCAACTATCTGGAATTTCGTGCTTGTGACTTTGAAAATGACGGAAGTTCATCCCTTATTTTGCCAAATCACTAACGAAATTTCCAAAAATCCTTCCTTATTATCCACTACATCATAATAAGCATCTACTGCCGAAAATTCAAGTTTTAGCTTTAGTTTTAGTTTAGAAACAGTCAGTCAGTCAGTCAGTCGGGACAAGTAATATATGTATAGATTGCCAGTTCATTTACAGTCAGTAAATCAAAAAAAAATTGTAGAACCTTGTTTACTTACTTTCTTTGTCTATTCCAACAAAATAGTGCTCTTTCAAGGTGTGACGGGATACCGAAGTAATAAAAAATAAATCAATTATATAACAATACGATTTATATTAGAGAGTCATCTAGTGGCCGGCGATGCGAAATTCATAATTCGTTGAACAGAAAGAGGATTGAATTAGTCGTGTAACGGACTACCGAAGTAATAAAAAATAAATAAATTATATAACAATACGATTTTATATTAGAGAGTCATCTAGTGGCCGGCGATGCGAAATTCATAATTCGTTTGAACGGAAAGAGGATTGAATTAGTCGTGTAACGGGCTACCGAAGTAATAAAAAATAAATAAATTATATAACAATACGATTTTATATTAGAGAGTCATCTAGTGGCCGGCGATGCGAAAGTCTTAATTCGATTGAACGGGAAGAGGATTGAATTAGTCGGGTAATTCCGACGTAGGTGGCGGTAAACTATATGAAATTATCGGTCGGCAAAAAATAAAATTAATTACGAGAAACTAATAAAAAATAGTGTATAAAATGGTAAATTATAGATGTGAATATACGTATATGTATATATAAATGTATTTATATATAAATATTAGTCGTTGTGGGAAAATAATATTTATAATTGTATCGATTATAGTGAAATTTGATTATCTATATAATGTCACATGGCAACTATTTGGTTTAAGATAGCGGTTTAGGTATTGTTTGTTTAGAGAAAATTTAATACAAAGTTTAATCAATAATATCTAAGTAAAAGGAAACATTTAAATAATATCACAAATAATTATTTGGATGTATGTAAATAATACATTCTAATGATGAGATAGTATTATTTGAAACGTAAAAATGCCGGAAGGTAGATTTCGTATTTTGAAAAGAAATATGAATTATTTAGGTTACATATGAATTTGGACAGGAATAATACAAGTTAAAAAGTTATCAGGATTAATCAAGGGGAGAGGACAAAATCTTGAGGAATTGGAATGTCATAGAGGTAAATAATAGATGTAATTGAATAGGTAATTGGTTAAGGCGCGTTAGAAGAGAGGGGGTTGCAACGCCTCCGGGTGAAAGATTTAGGAACTAATTAGGCTTTGGCGGACTAAAGTTTTTAATAAGATATATCCAGAATCACTTGGGTAAATCGTTCGTAATTGTTGAAATCCCTTGTTGAAAGGATTGGAGAAGGGATTTTATTACTTGGAATTGTGCGGGGTCATTGCAAAAAGTAGAAATTCACGTTAAAAGGGGGATTTGGTCTGTGCAGTTGGCACAATGTAGCTGCCTTCTGATTGGCTGAGGGCATAGGATAGGAGCGCGGTTGGCGGGGGGATAAATACGGGAAGCGCGAAAATCACCGGCACTTTTTTGGGGCATCTCGTCAGGGGTGGAGGAGACGTCATATATTTCTGGTGAGACTGTTTTTTTTAGATCATTTAGTGGGACTTAGTCGTGATATATGTATTGGGATTCGCGCGTTTTCTTGTTTTAAGGGGATATTTTGATTTGGGAAGTAACAATTCGCGGAAATAGTGGTTAACATATAGTTATTTGAATTGGAGGGATCGCCATTTTGTAAAATTGAATTTAGTTCATTTTTGGTTGTATAATGGGATTGTTGGGTGTAGTATATTTGAATAATAATTAGTAAAAGGTAAATTACATTTCGGGGGCGCGATCGACATAGGTTAGGACCTTTACGTGAATGAAGACTCCTCACATTGGACTGGAGTAATACACGCATATACATGTGTATTGCTATTAGTCTTGTACCGTTGAGCCTGGCGGTACACTCGTAAAGCAAATGCTGTCGTTTTATCATCTTTATTATGTTAGAAGTAGGAAATAGGGCTGCGGCGTGCTTAGCTAGTTTTCCCGTAGGAAACCCAAGGCGATGTGCTTTGGTTAATGAGGGATACCTAACGGTGATAACGACTCCATATTCCTCTGATAATTCGCTAGTAGCCGATAACTTTTGAAGCGAGCGGCAATCCGATTTTCCCTCGAAACAGGATCGGATAAGCTTCCTGGAAGTGGGTGACTGTTCGTTCTGTGATAGGTAGGTACCGTCGAAGTGGAACCGTCCTTTTGGGCCGGGATCAGAACTTACGGAGCTCGCAGTTCAGTCTTATATATCTATTTATATATACACTAACTAGTATCTCGTTAGGGTTTCAGTTCACATCCCTGAGCCTCGGCTCGTGGACTGAGACAAGCACACCGTGGTAGGAATTACACAAAGTCAAGTTTCACGAACTTGCCCCCAAAATTAGCTAGAAAGAGAACACGATTCACCACACGTTTAAAGTAAAATACAATGGGTTTTGATAGATAAATACAGGGATTAGGTTCTGTAGGTAGATAGGAAGGTACACACATTGTTTCGTGGAAATCTTAGACATCACAACGAACGTAGGAAACCTAGTCTATTTCAAAGTCTGCGTAGTAATTTTATTAATATCATATTTTATATCGATTTATCGTGCGGTTTTAGTCGGTTCAAAAAGAGCCATAGGAACTATCCGATGGTATTTAGGTAGACTACTATTAATAATATCATATTTTATATCGATCTATCGTGCGGTTTTAGTCGGTTCAAAAAGAGCCATATGAACTATTCGATGGTATTTAGGTAAGCTACTATTGCTGTAGTTCACGTAAGAGTGGTGATACAGTGTGTAAAAATTGTGGAAGTGAAACCTACAGTGAAATTTTAGTGATTCTTTTAAGAAGTGCTGATTGTGTACAGAGCCGGGGTCATAAACAATTAAAAGGTAACCACACCCAAGACTAAATATTAATTACACAAAAAGTCTAAGTAATAACACCTACGATATCTGCTAATAACTGATTGACCAAGAGTGATAATATTTATAATTAAATTCAGTGATTATCTCTCATTGCATGTGTTCGAATCAGGGTTCAAAGAGCCATCTCACGGAAGTTGGGAACCTTATCCAAGTGGATACTGCTCGAATCTAGAACCCCGGGAGTGTAATTCCTGTATACTAAAGACCTTTATCAAAGGCCAATTATACCAATTCGATTATGTGATCTGAGAGTGTATTATATCTTACAATAAACCTTTGAAACCACATTATTCTGAAGTGAATTGGTTAATAGCACCATTTATAAGATTACACAATATATGTTAATGTCTAAGCTGTGTACAGATTCAATTTATCGTTTAACATTCTAAAGACAAGTGAAGTATCACACCAAAATCTATGTTATTCGTGAACAGTATTTAAAGCGGCTTGAGCGAGGAGCGCTGTAGTTTGCTACAATAGCTAGCGTAGTCAAAATATTACGACAGTAGGAAAAGAATACTCCTCTGTTAGTTTCGTAATAAAACCGTTTGTGTTAATATCCGAGCTGAGTACAGACTCAATTTATCGTCTAACATTTTAAAAACAAGTGAAGTATCACACCAAAATCCATGTTATTCGTGAACAGTATTTAAAGCGGCTTAAGCGTGGCGCTGTAAGTTATTACGGAAACTATTATAATCATAACATTATGGCAGTAAGATTTGTATGTTTTTCTGTCGGGTTCATATACATTCTGAGTAGAGTGTGGGGAGTTTTATTTACCGGATGTCTCGGTATAATAGGGGGAAGATGTTATGAGAATCTTCTGATACCTATTTAGACATAGGAAGGACTGTGATATATACAATACAAGTGGAAGGGTCCTACTGTGCATGGCGAGTAAGGGGCCAGCACCTCGGATAGAAAACTTCGGAATAAGTAGGCACCTTTGTGTAGGAAGGCGAATATCAAATAAAGTAGTAGCCTAATTGAAGTTATTAAAAACATTTAGATCTAACCTACATCTTTTTGTCATTCAAGGTACTAGTTTAAAATAGTAAGCATTATAGGAAAAAGAATTAGTAAGTTCTAATTCAACTGATATTACTATAATAAAATCGTTATGGAAGAAGTAGTGAATGATTAAAGAGGTGAACTGCAGATACCTACATAGTTGCAAATAGTTATAGGTATTTAAATAAACGAGGTAAATGACCGGAATGCTTCAGTTCCTAATAGATATTTCTAGTATAGGTTAGTTTCATCCGTTCCCATAAAAGCCACAAAAGGCATTATAGAATAATTTCTATAATGCCTTTTGTGGCTTTTGTGGAGGAAGGACTTTGTCTGTTGTATGTTAGATTGAGGCGAATGGATTGTTATAGGTTATTTCCATCCGCTCCCGTCAAGGCCACTGAGGACATTAGGTTAATCCGGAAGGAATTTGTGTAGGTATAATGGGGTTTGAAGGATTGTTAGTAAATACGAAAGGAGTAAGGTTCTAATGTTGGGTTACTTGAATGAGACTTTTGTTGATTGTTTAAGGAGGTACTTTTTTTTTTTTTTTTGTGCGGAAATCCCTTCGGATACCGCCCCCACTGAGGAGCGGGGGGTCTCCAGCGGGGGCGGTTATGTCGGGCTTGAACCGACTAAAACCGCACGCCGTCTCGGGTCTTAAGACGCCGGGGTGTAAGGTTACCCATAGAGCATATCCCTCGCACCCCGACTGTTTAAGGAGGTACCTACTTATGTTCGTTCATGTGATGCGGGATTGTGAGCTACCAGTGACTATAGGGTTTAGGAAGGCTTATCTGGTTATTTTATGGTTTAACATAGTATCATTAGAAGTTTGTGTAGATGGGACAGAAATGAAATAGGTACGTAATGGTTAAGTTGGAAGGTAGGTTGTAAGGAAAGGTTATTGATGAATTTATATGATAATGTTTCGAACAAAATAGGTTTAAAGTTTAATGTGGAAGAGTAAATTAATTGGGATTTGCGATTACATATAGTTGGAATTAGGTTATCGTAGGTTTAAAATAGGAGTCAGCATTCTTCACCTTTATAGATCTAGGGATACTAGGTATCATGATAAGGGTTCCTTTTAACCATTAGATTAATCACAGGCCAAGTTTATTAGAAATAAGTACAGTTATTCAGTGAGTTTAAGTAGGTTAGTGAGTTATTTGGATGAATAATACATGACAACAAGTAGGTGGAATAGGAATTAGGATAGCTGTAAGAGAGGAGTGAATGAGTGGTAGGTATAGGTAGTTATCTAGGGCAGGAAATGTGAAAAGGATTGAGTGAATGAGTTGGTTTCTGAGTAGTAGTAGGAGTAGGGTGCAAAAAAAGTAAGGGGCGGCACACGAGAGGAAAAAGGGGGGAGGGCAAAAAGGCCATAGGGGCCCTATTGTCCTAATGTGCCCAGGGCCACAAATAGTTTAAAGACGGCCCTGGTCACCTTTACAGACACCGATAATGCTACAATGTTGACCCTCAAATTTTTTTTTCACACTCAACGAAGCTCATCTCGACAGATACGCAACTCGACAGTAAATGGATATAAACGCCTGTAGTCACAACGAGCCAAACAAAGCAGTCTATTGTTCAAGGAAATAAATGCGAATTTAGTGTTGGGACGTGTTGAATTAATGAAAATGATAATTAACTAAAAATTATGAAGTAAAGAAATTCGAGGGGTGTAATATTTTTTTCGGCCGGTACCAGAAGAAACTCATTATAGTGATAGCAAATTCAAGAAATAGACTATAATATTAATAATAATAATACCCACCTAATTAGTCTGGTAGTGCTACAGACCCCAGAAACTAGAGCCTCTGTACTACATTTTCCATTTTTTGTATTCTTATGTCTGATTGTGTGTGTACATAAATAAATAAATAAAATAAAATAAATAAATAAAACAATAGGCCTATTACATGCCTACCGACAGTCTATAATCTCCTAACTTCCATTCTGAGAGTCAAAATTACTGCACATTTAGAAAAAAAATCGATCATCTCTATCTCTCAGAATGGATGTAGGAGCGGGGCCCGTGGCACTAAAGAGCTCCTTCTAGTTGATATGGCCATTAGCCAACAGGTGCGTCGTAACCGTAAAAATCTGGCGACATGTTGGATATATTAAAAGAAGGCTTATGATTCTGTTCCACATACATGACTTCTGAGGGTGATAGAGTTGTGTAAAGTTGATGCAACTCTATCTACCTTCTTGAGGTCATGTATATGTAGCAATGGAACACGGTTTTCCGCTATACAGGATGTTGCCAGACAAACGATGCACCTATAAGAATCGAGAGGGGTATATTTCAGGGTGACAGTCTGAGTCCCCTGTGGTTCTGTCTAGCACTGAATCCTCTTAGTACAATATTGGAGAATTCAGGGATAGGCTATCGGTTGCGGAGAGAGGGTCGAGTTATATCCCACCTCCTATACATGGATGACCTCAAACTATTTGCTACTAATGCATGTGGAAAGAGGTGGTATAGTGGAATCCTTCGGATTCCATTAAACTTAAATCTGTTTCTACAACCGAAACCTACAAATATCTAGGTATGTCACAGACATTAGGAATCTTCGAGTCTGGTATGAAGCAGAAAAAAAAAGTTCTGAAAAGCTTTCTATCGGGTGGCAACAAGGTGCGTGCCTACAATGGTTGAGTCATGCCAGTCCTAATGTAGTCCTTTAGCATACTTAGATGGACTCAGACCGAACTGGATGCCCTAGATAGAAGAGTTCGTTCGCTGATGACCACATTTCGGATGCACCACCCACGATCATCTGTAATAAGGTTGTATATCCCGCGGAAACTGGGGGGTCCTGGCTTTCTAAATGCTAAGACCCTTCATAACCGCGAGATATACAACCTTAGAAAATATTTTCGTCGAACAAATACAGATATGCACCGTGATGTGATCGCAGCGGATAACGGCTTAACCCCTCTTGCGTTGGCTAGAGAGAACTGGCGCAAACCTGTGGTACTAAGTATTAATGATCGTATGGATGTATGGAAGAGCAAAGAGTTGCATGGACGTTTTTATCGGGCTCTCCATGGACCTGATATAGATTTACCAGCATCTGTGTCTTGGCTACGCTTCGGTGACCTATTTGGGGAAACTGAAGGTTTTGTTTTTGCAATTATGGAGGAAGTTGTGATGACGAATAACTATCGGAAGTATATTCTAAAGGATGGTACGGTTGACATATGTCAGGCGTGCCACAGTCCCTGAGAATCCCTTCTCCCTAAAGTATAACCTTTTGGAATCAAAGGTACCGTACTATTGGTATGTGCCCGACGACGCAGGCGCCGGAGGTCGCTTAACGACCTCCGTCCTCCATGAGCGCAGGCCTGGGGGTGGCAGGTGAGGCCGCCTGTCACCCCAGCAGAAGCAGGCCGGGACGATGGGGTGACTAGCGCCCCTCCCCCAAACTGGGGCAAGACGGGGACACCGTGGTTCCCAAACCCGAGGGGGCCATCTCGAAACCGGAGATGACCCAGGGTCAGTCGGGTTGCGAGGGATATGCTCTATGGGCAACCTTACACCCCGGCGTTTTAAGACCCGAGAATGCACGAATAAAAAGTTATGTGCCCGACGCAGTTCTCGAAAATGGGCACATCACGTTGTACTGGGATCGATCTATCATCACTGACAGGACTATTGTAGCTAATAAACCTGATATATGTTGATAGATCTCTCAGAGCGCCGCGCATTAATTATCTATACTACCATTCCACATGACGAGAATCTTGTAAAAGCCGAAGAACGTAAACTAATAAAATATTTGGATTTGGGTCACGAGGTTGTCGACATGTGGAGTGTGGATTCGGCGATTATTGTACCGATAGTTGTATCGGTTCACGGACTGATTGCCAAGAGCCTCGATCAACATTTCAAGAGGCTCGCGTTAGGCAGTTGGGTCAAAGGCTTGATGCAGAAGGCAGTGCTCCTCGACACGGCACGTATTGTGAGAAGATTCCTCTCTCTGGAGTCCTAACCACCGGTAGCTTGGTCCCTGTACCCGATGCCGGTGGGCTACAATTTTTTTATATTTTTAAATATATTTGTTTTTTTTTATATATAGAATGTATTTAAAAATATAATTGATATGTATTTAAATTTTAATAATGGAATGAATAATAATAATAATAATCATTTATTTCAAGCACTATGGCTCATACATAAATACCTTACAGACTAACATACATATAATTATAAAATTCCTATAACTAATTCACACGAAATGACGGCGCCGGCGTCGTGTTGCGCTGCTGTTGTGGTGTCTCGTAGCTACCCTCAAAATCGGCGCCACATTCGGCCAAAACTCTTCTTTGAGGAAGTTCGCGAGGTGATGTGTCGGAACCCGTACCACGAACGACTTGAAATTGGTGCCGTGGCGGGACTCTAGCCTCTGGACCCTCAAAGTCCAGTTAGTCTTCGTCCTGATTGTAGGAACTGCACCACATCTTCAACTGTCGTGGAGTGGTGTAATCGGGACAGGTACAGCTGCGTCGAAGGTGTTGCAGGACGCAACAACATATTGGGTCCTGCTAACGCAGTACCGCATAGATTACGACAAGGAGGCTTCTTTCTCTTTTTCTTCTCTACCTTTATGTAGCCATCCTTGTCACACGAGTCCTTGTTTGGACCCAGCTGTTTCGGATCGTTGTGGTCCGATGCACAGCTTCGCTTTGACCCTATCTCATTACCTACTTGGCGTTTTGTTTGCGTCATAACAGGCTTGTGTGAGGCAACAATAGCAGCGTAGGCACGAGGAGGTGTCGGCGTACCCACGTGAGTCATTGTTCGGATGGGTGTCGAAACGGCGTCGGCAATTGAACACTTTGCAGGGCACGCATTTTCGGCGAAGGGTGACGTAGTGCAACTCGCCGACTCGAAACTGCAGATGGATGCATTTTGTGCCCCGCGACGTTTGTTTACGTTAGAGGCATCGGGCGACCTACTTGTCGAAACAGCATTGCGTAACAACTCTACCTCGGCACGTAGTTCACCTATGGTCTTGTTTGGCACCTCCATCTTGGACTGCACCTCGACCAGGTTCGCTTTCAGAGTTGTGATGTCGTTAAGCAGTCTGGTGACATCGACGTAATCGAACGTGACGGGGGGTAGCTTATGTAGCTCCTTCGCCACGAAAACAGGCACGTTGTCCGGGTCGGTGCTCTTCAGGATGATGATGATGTCCTGGATACTCTTCTCGCCTCTATCCCTCCGTCGGGACGGTATGTGATATAATTACCCGAGGGCATGGAACAGCAAACGCTGTACAGATCTGCAGGATGCTGACCTCGATATAGACTATAACCATAGGCCGTTTTTTCTGATTTCATTCATCTTTCCTTTTATGTTTTCTACTTTATATTTTCTAGAAGGTTCTGAAATCGTTTAAAAAATTGCGCAGTAAATTGGAAAATTTCAGTAAACTTAACGACTATTTCAGCTGCTAGTTATTTTTATTATGTATATATTGGTTATTAAATTCTAATCAGCCATTAGTTTTCATAAATCACTGGGGGGGGGGGGGGGCTACATAATCATCACACTGTGCAAAGTTCCTGGCGCTGTGGTCGTGCCGGAGAAGAAGAGCGCAGAGCCAGTCACAACACCCTAACTTGTCTGTGATGGCATGAAGCCTTGCTTTGTCTCCTGCGCTTTCAGCACAGAAGCTCTCTTAACCTTCTCCCTCCCCACCACACCTTCTAAAAATGGCCCAAAAGAGGAAAGGAATGAGAGTTTTGACATCGGTATCCTCGTCCACATTGTAAGTGCACTTCTACAACATTAGGGGCCTACACACCAATATCAATGCAGTTCACCAGCACCTAGAAACCGCTCCTTATTCTTCTTAACGGAGACAAAAATACTAGGTCCGCAAGGCAAGGTAGCTCTTGCAATGTTGAGCTGAGAGTGCCCATGTCTGAGTGATATGGAAAGGAGCATAGAATATCGTAACAGCCTAACCTGACCTATCCGCCTTTTTTTTTTGTTTCTTTAGGGGAAATGTCCACTAAAACCCCTGCGGTGTGCCATACTCTGCGCCTTGTCGGGGGGGCCTGAAACTATACAAGAATACTTCCATAGCGACCCCCCCCTAGCGCCACGGGCACCTTGATCACAGAACTCTCAATTAGGCGACGTCCAGGCACACACGGACGTCGCCTCTTCGCGGGTGGCTAGAACAGCAGGTGGAGGGCTAAACCCGTCCCTTCGACGACTTCTGCCTCCAGATCCCACGGAGGGGTTCCGGCCAATGCGCAGGCCGCTTCCGTTGACACGGTGCAGTACCCGCGTATGGCTCGGACCGCCACGATGCGTTGGGCCCTTAAAAGCAAGGGCCTATTGCGGGCAGTCAGGGCGTCCGCCCACACCGGTTCGTCGTATAGCGCCATCGACCGGATCACGCACAGTATACAACCGTCGGCACCCGATACTGGCTCTGCCCAGGTTCGGCAAAAGCCTTCCCAGGTCCCACGATGACCTAACCGCCTAACCTAACCTAACAACCTATCCTAACCTAAATTGTAGTTTATGAGAAATCAACTTTAGAATATTTTGTTCGGTGATTATTCCTCCGTGTCTTGTCCGATTTTCAGTTTTCTTTTTTTAATCTGTATTTATGGTTATAGGCTACGTTCTGGCGCCAAAACTTAGATTTTACTAATTGTTATTTTTGAGAATTCAGATTTTGAATTTTTTGTTCGGTGATTATTCCTCCGTGGTACTTCATAATTTAAATTTGTATAGCCTATGTCCGTCACATCACTATCATCTATGATTATGCTAAAAATAATTAAAATCGGTCGAAGGGTCTAGGCGCTAGAGGGACACAAACGAAATACATCGAGTGAAGTGAAAGGAGCTTTCACTCGACTTCGTCTCACTCTCAGCTCAATAATGCAGCTTATCTAATATATCCTGGGCATAAAGTCGAGCACAAGTTTTTGAGTGGTGCCGAGGTTTGCATGTACGTCTGGTATGACCAGTTGCATCCCACACCGAAGGCCTACCCATCTTTCAAGGCACCAAAAACGTACCGTCTGGAATCTTGCCATCGTCATGCACCAAACCAGTAGATTCAAACATGACAGTAACTCCGGTGGTGACAAGAGGCGGATAATATCATTTAGGTGTGCATGACATGACATGCGTCCTGCGCTACTGCCGCATAATTGGTTGTGATGTCCAAGTCTGTCGACTGCTTCTCCACAGTGACAACGAACTGGAGAGACACAAGGGGCGCCCGAACGAAGACAAGTTGCCATTCTAAATATTGTGTCGTCCAACATAGTGCAAATGTGGGGCGACGAAGGAGTTTTCAGCCAGACACCAGACTCCCATTCTGCCACAGCCAAAAGGCGACCACGCTCTGCAACATTATAAGATGTATTTGTGAATTTTGGGACGAAAAGGCAATCTCGAACAATTGTCAATGCTGTATGTAGAGGAGTAGATCAAAAGCTTCATTAACATTTTGTATTTTTTCCTCAACGAAAAAAGTATAGGCTTCTCCTAGAATCGGGAATCCTTTTTTTTTGTGCGAAAATCTCTGGGCTTGAACCGACTAAAACCGCACGCCGTGTCGGGTCTTCAGCTGCCGGGTTGTAAAGTGTAAGGCGTGTTCTCGCACCCCTACTCCCACTCTGTGGGCCGCCAGAATCGGATATCCTAGGAGCCGAAGATAAATTTTATATAAAACTTTTAAATTTGCATGCAATGCATTACATTTTGAAATTGCCAAAAAACTGTCAAGAATTAATTTGAATAATGAATTACAAGCGCAGCACTAGGTACAAATAAACGTTATACTTGATAAGATATAAATACTTAGTCCTACAGTGGCATGGAATACAATAAGTGTACTCCGTGTACAGTGGTATTGAGGTTATCGCAACGGCAACATGTTCCTCACACTTTTAAGTTGGCTTTTAATAACAATAATATCACTGGTACTATTATATTTGATAGGGGCGGTGGTCATCTTTATTTTTATCAAGTTAAAGTTGGAACCGGTCAAAGGAGTGTGCACGTCAAATGTTAGACTGGACAACAAAATTGTGTTGGTGACTGGTGGAAATAAGGGCATCGGTCTCGAAACTGCTCGCGATCTCGCTTCAAGAGGAGCAAGAGTAATCATTGCTTGTCGCGATGGAAGAAAATCAGCAGAAGCAATCAACGATATTATAAGAACAACCGGCAACAAGAACATCGAACACCAGTACTTAGACTTGGCTAGCTTTAGCTGTATTCGAAAATTCGCCGCAGACTTCAATCAGAACTACGAGCGACTAGATATTTTGATTAACAATGCTGGTTGTGCTGCGTTGCAACAAAGTTGCACTGAAGATGGAATTGACATGGTGATGCAAGTGAATTATCTTGGGCCTTTTCTACTCACAAACTTACTCCTAGATAGGATAAAAGCGTCTTCAGCTGGAAGGATTGTCATAGTATCCTCGTGCCTCCATTTTCTTGGGCGATTGACGTCTGAAATGTTAATCGCCTCGAACACGAAATGTCCATTCTTCAAATATTCTACGAGCAAAATATGTCATATACTATGGATGAAAGCACTAGCGAAAAGATTGCCAAGCCACGTAACAGTGAATTCTCTACACCCTGGGTTTGTAAAAACTGATATATTTAAAAGCCTCGATTGTCTCATGGAGAAGTGGATAATGTTGTGGATTTATATATTGAATTTCAAAACACCTAAAGAAGGTGCTCAGACAACAATACATCTGGCTGTTTCTGAAGAAGTTGCTAATGTAAGTGGAAAATATTTTATGGAATGCAAGGAAGCTAGTTATTCTAGGAATGCTGATAGTGACGAAATCGTCGAAAAAGTTTGGAATAAAAGCGTCATGCTAACAAGTTGAAGAAGTCAATGCCAACTTCTGATATATATTATTATAAAAAACCAGTTTCACATGAATAATAAATTAAGTTATTGGAATGTCTTTTTTTTTCTACTGATAGTTACTTATATACTCGTATGTGGATAATTTAAATTGAATACGTTTGTATATAGGCAAGGGCGTCGCCAAGGGGGGGCAGATAGCTGCCCCCCTCCCTAGGAAATCGAAAAAATGAAGCCGAATGGAAAGTAACCAAAGTCCTAAGGCCATTATTATTGAGTCAGGGATATCGCTCTTATAAAGTTATTATAAAGTATAATTTGGCAGTATCGGTTTTTATTTTCCAATGCATATAGATTATAATTATTTATCCAAGAATCGAGATGATTATGGCATAATAATTCTTAAATAGTTATAATAGAGCATCATTTTGCACGACCTAAAACTCGCGCCACCGACCGTCAGTGTTGCAACGTACCTACCTAAACCGATGCGAAAACCAAAAATAATATCTGAAGAGTTTGTTTGTTTGGTTGAACGCGGTAATCTCAGGAACCACTGGTTCGAATTGAAAAATTATTTTCATGCGCCAAAACGTCCGCGAGACATGGTAAAAAATCAATAACAAAAAAATCATAGAACTCTCCCGGCCCGCCGAGCCCGCAACATGCTCGCCACGCGTCGAAGGCGACTCAGGCGCCGGAGGTCGCTTAACGACCTCCGTCCTCCATGAGCGCAGGCCTGGGGGTGGCAGATGAGGCCACCTGTCTCCCCAGCAGAAGCAGGTCGGGACGGTGGGGCGACTAACGCCCCTCCCCCAAACCGGGGCAAGACGGGGACACCGTGGTTCCCAAACGCGAGGGGGCCATCTCGAGACCGGAGATGGCCCAGGGTCAGTCGGGGTGCGAGGGATATGCTCTATGGGCAACCTTACATCCCGGCGTCTGAAAACCCGAGACGGCATGTGGTTTTAGTCAGTTCAAGCCCCATATTAAAAAAAAAGGTGCACTGCACCGGCGCGCGGCGATCATTAGCTATAGGCCGCGCCAAACATCGTGAATTTTTGACCTTGACACAAGGGGTAGGCAGAGGTGTATTACACACCCACGATTCGCCAGTTATGTTTAAGTCCCAATGTAATAGGGGGCGAGCCTATTGCCATCTACCGGGCACATTACTAAGCAAGCGATAATTAACATTCGCAATACACACATTACTACGAAAAGTCAGAGGTGTGTGCCCGGGGCGACTAGGGATCGAACTAAAGACAGTCCGTTACGTACGCCACTGAGCTATCGCCGCTATTTATTTTCTGAAAATATGAAATTTTGCCCCACCCGGGGCCAAGGGCTGGCGACGCCCTTGTACATAGGTATAATAAGTAGGTAACCACGTTCTATGTTCCTCTGAATCTATTTTTTGTGTATGCCACGGGCATCAGCTAGCATCAGTCTTTTCTTGTGGATTTTCTACAAATTATTTCACAGTGTTATGTTAGTCGCGTTCTGGTTTTTCTATTTATTTCCTTATCTGATAACCTTTGGGACATGTTACCTATCTGATAAAAACGTGCTTCTCATGTTTATTGTGGGAAATGCTCGGTATGCACTTGAATGCCTCGATATTTCCGTCAGTCTGCCCGCAGCTTAGCTCCAAGACCCTTATAGTTCCTGAAAGCTGTAATTTGACATGAAATATATTAATTTTTACCGTTATTCGCATAAGGACAGATTATCCCATAACATAACATAACACAACTTCACGCCTGTATCCCCGAAGGGCAGGCAGGCAGAGGCGTATTACACACCCAATATTCGCCAGAAAATGACAAAAGAATCAAAAAAGACAAACTCTCAAACGAACAAATTCTCATAAGTACAGATTCTCAAAAAGGTAGAAATGGTACAGTTGCACACAGTCTCACACATCACATAGAAATAGGCGAATTTTTTTTTCGTGCTGAAATCCCTTCGGATCCCAGCGGGGGTGGTTATGTCGGGCTTGAACCGACTAAAACCGCACGCTGTCTCGGGTCTACAGACGCCGGGGTATAAGGTTGCCCATAGATCATATCCCTCGCAAGAAATAGGCTACCTTTTATTTTTATTTTTATTTTTATCGTGCGGAAATCCCTTCGGATACCCCCCCGCCGGCCAGCGGGGGCGGTTATGTCGGGCTTGCACCGACTAAAACCGCACGCCGTCTCGGGTCTTCAGACGCCGGGGTGTAAGGTTACCCATAGAGCATATCCCTCGCACCCCGGCTGACCCTGGGCCATCTCACCACTAACAGCATCGCTCATCCTGACTCCTCTGAAAGCAGAGGAGTACGGAGAGCGATGTGTTCCCGCCACGTTGGGTATTGGCCGACGATCAATGCCAAATCTATGAAGGGGTGAAGGGGAAGCCATTGACCGCCGCCCAGGGTGTACCGGCCGCTCCGATTCCGTTCCCCCCGGACTGCAGAGGGATCGGAATCGGAGCGACACTCGAGGAGGTTACCCAACACACACCCCAGAAATAGGCTACCTACACGTAAAGTGAAAATGATTTTTTTTCTCTTGTCTACCCCACGGCACAGTCTCAGAACAACCATATTCCATCTTCATAGAAACGGTCAGAACGCGGGTTATACCTTTCTAATAGTAACATCTAAATCCGTGCAGTAGTTTTTGTGTTCATCGCGAACAAAAAGACAAGAATTCCATTTAACATAACCCTAGATTTCTTTTTAATATCTACAAAGTACAGACACAGCTAATTTACAATTTTATAATAGTATGTAGATATAGATTTCGATTATTAGTATTCTTTAAAGAAAAATAGTATTGCTTTCAAAGTTTATACATATGGAGGAGTGGGGTGATGTTCCTCCGACACAAACGAGTGATCCTCCGACCAGGTAAGGTGATCACGTCTGGCAGGCTGCGGCCTAACGTTTTGACATCGGGATGTTGTATAAGTAGGTATATGATAATATCAGCGTCTGTACTTCAATTGCGTCATGCATGATTAGTAGTATCAAATCAGCCTGTTATCGCTACGGACCCATGATACCACCGAATGACACCACAGGGTGGTGTCATGGGTATTTCAGTCCCCATGACACCACCCTGTCTAATCTATATCTACATACTATTATAAAATTGTAAATTAGCAGTGTCTGTACTTTGTAGATATTAAAAAGAAATCTAGGGTTATGTTAAATGGAATTCTCGTCTTTTTGTTTATGTGTCCGTAGCGACTAGATGGCGCTAGGTAAGGTACCTACGTTTTTTTTGGTGCGGATATCCCCATGGATACACCCCAGCGGGCGTGGTTATGCCGGATTCGAACTGACCAAACCCGCACGCCGTCTTGGGTCTCATTGTGTAAGGTGGCACTGGTTACATTTTTTTGTGATTATGTGGGTTTCGAACCGACCTAAACACACACACACACACACACATCACACCACACCATTGTTACAGGTTAATTATATTTTTGGACCTCAATAAAATCTTCAATGTTTCAGGTCTCGGTCGGACAGGAGTTTTAATAGCCTGCTACCTGGTCTACTCAATGCGTGTGAGGGCTAACGATGCCATCCGCTTGGTGAGGAAGAAAAGACCCAAGTCAGTTCAGACATCAGGCCAAATCCTGTGCGTGCAGCAATTTGAACATTATCTTCTGCCACAGACTGTAGTCTTTAGCTCAAAGTAAGTTCAATTTTGTTAATATTTTGTTAATTATAATGGATGGTAAATCAATATTTCACATATAAGAAGTGAATCCTTGGACATCCCATTCATGAGCCTGACTTGTTGGTGACATTTTGTAAGAACCTACTCCTAAAATGGCTACCGAGAATTAGATACTAATGCAGGTCAAAAGACTTTCTTGAGTGTTTCACAATTCTCAGTACTATTCAGTTATGCCAATACCCCGCAGTTACAATGAAAGAAAAACGTGTTACTTGGGTCCTTTTGTAAGAGATTTAATTAGAGCATTATTAGCTGGTCAGGGTTTCTTTACCAGTCCTGATTACAAATCGAACTGAACGGGGATCCACGTATAACGAATGACAAACGGGTCCGTCCTTATGTACTTTTTTGATTTGTCCACTCTGGCCACTGCTAATCAGAAAGTCAGACGGAGAAATAAGGAGTAGTTCATTGGTCTATTATTCCATTGGCAAATCTTACTCTACTAAAAAAGAGCTCTACTAAAAAAGCAGTAATCTCACTGAGATGCATCCGTTGCCAAAGTTTTACCACGAATAAGTACTATTAACTAGCATACTGGCGTATTTGATCGTTATTTAATTTATATACTGAACAAATGATAAATAATTTCCAACCAAGTATCCCGCTGAAAAAACTGCAACAGTTTATTTATATTCAGGGAAACCCTCAACTTAACTCAAGATAAGAAGACATCGGAGTTCACCTTAAAACAATACTTGTATCGACAAAGAGCAACACTCCACGGCCTTGACGAAAGAGCATTCAGAGAACTGCCTAAGGTATGTATCTGTTATCGATTGGTTATTCTGTGAGGTCCTGGGGCCTTACCATGATGACTTCTAAACAGTTCAGTATCGGAGCAATTCATTACAAGTTTGTAATCTGAATTGCCATGATTCGTACTACGACATGGTTAAACTGAAACGCGTTCGCGTTTGTTCCTTTGTTGACATTTGGAACGTGACATGAGTACGAAACTATTCAGCCCCTTTATTCTGATTGACCAAACGTACGGCGTTCATATTATCCGACACCTTTAAGTTGGTTTAGTTTTACGCCACTTCTTTCTTCTATGCTAACCAATTGAAGTCCACTGGCTACTACGTTACAACTGCGATTAAAACTAATTGTCAAACAGAATAATGTCGTATTTCAGGTCTGCAATTGAATTTCTACTAAGCGGTCGTTAGCCCCCTGTTGGCATACTATGACGTGCTTTTAAGCAATCTTGTTTGGCGCAACGCGGCCGCGGTTCAGATGGAGAGGTATTAAGCTTTACCCTACATAGTTCCATCACTCTCCCTTTAGAGGTTTTAGAGAGTTGTATTAGATTGCTCCGAAACTGAACCATTTTATAATCGCCATGGTAAGCCTGCTGCACTTTGATCAATAGATTCATAATTCAATATATACCGGTGGTACACGGCGTAACATTCGTAACATTCGTAACATTCGTAACATTCGTAACATTCGTAACATTCGTAACATTCGTAACATTCGTAACATTCGTAACATTCGTAACATTCGTAACATTCGTAACATTCGCAGCGACCAGCGAGCGTTATAGATTTATTTGGAGATTTATTTTCCAGATAATCTACTGCCTCTGTGAGCGTCTCCTCAAGCTGTGCGGGACACCCGCTCAAAGTGTTGGTATGGACTTCCGTGTAAAGATCAAGCCATTCTATAAGAGCTTCATGGTGTACCGACTTCGAAAAATGAAACCTCCAGACCCAACCACTCCTGACGAAGTTATGAATAATATTGGTAACCTTTTTTCAGCATTTCTTCCACTGTTGCCTTCAGACTCTTTTCCTATTGTTCACCTATTAAGCTAGCTGTTTTTAAGTCCCGAAGTAATTTCTTGGTACCATCAAGCTACATATTTTGGTTCGTGCTTCGTACGGGCCCGAAATTTCAGATTGTAATATGTTTAATAGTTTTTTTTTATTTATTTATTATTAGGGCAATCTACCCAGTGCTGTTTAGACCCAAAGTAAGCATAGTTTAACTAACTTGTATTATGGGTTCTAGAATGTGGATATACATATAAGACTTAGGATTATTTTTCGTAAATAGTTATGGAAATATATATTATATATAGAAACACCCAGACTAGTGCAAATATACATATTCATGCATACAAATTTTTGCAAGCTATCAAACGCTATACCACTACGCCACAGAGTGCGTCAAAGAATGGTCAATGGTCCCCCTAATATTAAACGATTTTATAGTTATCAGATTCTTCATTTTACTTCACACCTAAGGTATTGTTCTTTCAGGTAATGCTACCTTGCCAATGGTGGAATGGCGGGATCCAGTAGAGGAAGATATTGAGAGGAACTTGGAAACCGTGACCAGAATCACGGGTAACTCCTGCAATAGCGGTATACCCGCCGTACAAATACATGAGGTTTGTATTTTGTATCACTACGCAGCATTGGACCAAATGAAATGATGACCAAGCCAACCTCACCTGCAAGCCGGTACACCTGCAAGCCGGTACATCTGCAGGCCGGTACACCTGCAAGCCGGTATACACCTGCTGATTGACGGACGAGACACTACCGCAGGTTTTCATTAAGGGGTTGGAAGGTCAGACTGCAGTTACTCCCACAAAAGTCAATTAACCCAAACCTAAAGGAGAACATGGATTAAGCGGACCCCGGGCTCCGAGATGAAAGCCTCAGATGCAACCGGGATCAACGGCGAGATGTTGATTCTTTTTGGGGTTGAGAATTCAGACAACGGCAGTCGCTCCCATAAAGGCCAAGATAACTCAAACCTAAAGGAGGAGAAATTAACGGAACCCAGGCCACGAGGTGACAGCCTCGGGTGCAACCGGGAACAACGTTAAGATTATAATTATGATAATGGGCCCCATAACTCTCTGAAGAATTTTCATATCCATCGCTTGTGTATCCACAGGCGTTCACAGTAGACCACAGCAGTCTTCCAGGAGACCGAATGAAGTATCTTAAGGACCTACGTAACGACATCAACCAGCAGAGGGACGCCATAAATAAGATTAATAAAGAGGTAGGACTGACAATCTAATCTATTTAACTAATAACCTATTCTAATTTATTAACTGTCGGTTTCTGAACGTTTGTTGAATTTTTGTTTGTATCAACTTAACACATTGAATACTGTACGCTCATTCAGAGGGGCTCGTGGTCGATAAGTGGTAATCGAGTAGATCTATAAATAATTCTAGCCAGGTCAGTTTTAGGATGGATGATCATTCTTATCATTTTATTTATTTCATATTTTTTCCACTATCTTACAGGGTATCCCACTAAACAATAATGGACTTACAACTAACACACACATAAGCAATTAAATAATAAAACATAAAGTACAAATACAACTAAACACGCCAAAAAATAACAAAAAATCAAAAATACTTACATTATATGAAATAATATAACATATAATGACACCCTAGCAAGCACACTCCATTGGCCAGAGAAAATGTCCATTCTGTCTCTAATTCCATTGATTATTTTTATGAGACCCCTCCGAGGCTCGGAGAGCACGTTAAGCCATCGGTTCCGATTGTCATACAAATATCAATGACAGTCGTTACGGATAGTTGGAGCTTTAAGTCCGACAGCTGGACTAACTACTCTAGTAACCGGAGATGGCCCAGGGTCAGTCGGGGTGCGAGGTATATGCTTGATGGTTAACCTTACACCGCGTCGTCTGTAGACCCGAGACGGCGTGCGGTTTTAGTCGGCTCAAGCCCGACATAACCGCCCCCGCTGGCCGGCGGGGGGGGGTATCCGAAGCGATTTCCGCAAGAAAAAAAAAAGGTACTTTGATATCGCCAGTGGGTTGTGGAGGTCAAAGTCGCTTAACGGAAAATATCCAAGTACGGCCGCTTCATAGTTAGACTGATAACCTATTCCAACATCGTTTATCAAAATCGGCCAATATCTATATTATCTAGTGTTGACAAAATTATAGAAAACGGCATTATAAATCAATTAGGAAACTACTTACAAACTAACAGTATTTTAAATGAATCACAACATGGTTTTCAAAGTGGTAAAAGTACCAAGACATTACGCAAATTTTACGGATGAGATAAATAGGTATGTCGTAGTAGTATGTAGTATGTCGCGTCTTAACTGGCCGTTTCTTATATATGATATAAACCAGAGCCTCCTCAAAAAACTAGATGCGAGTGTCACGAAGACACTGAGGTCGTGGCTAGGGCTAGCTCAGTCGGCCGACCCGTCGGCACTATATAGATCCGCGAATAATTTTGGAATGACGCTTAAGAAGCCATCAGAACTCTATAAACACCTAAGAGTAACTAAAATGCACGTCTTATCGGAATCTAAAGACGAAATAGTAAAAGTCCTTCCAAAAGATAAAAATGCATCGGAGCTCGAATCACGCCTCCAGTTCCATAAAAGGTTCATGATAGGCTCGCAGACTGGTAGAGTAGGTCTAGGTAATATTCAGAGACAAACAGATAAAGAAATAACAAAATCTTTTCTTCAAGCAGACGAAAACAACACCTATAAGGTGCACGCAATGAACCTAGAAATGCAAAACGAATGGTTGACTCTAGGTGAATTTTGTATTCCCATAGCCTTAAAATGGCGTACCATAATATACGACTGGTCACCCGCCTTACTTAAATTTTACCTGAATGCATTCCAGTTGACCCTCCCCGACCAAAGCAATCTGGTCAGATGGGGAAAAAGCCACAGATAAAACATGTAACTCATGTGGTGAAGCAACTGGTACGGCTAGGCACCTACTAGTGGGTTGTAAAACGCTATTAGACCGGGGTCATTACTCGCGCCGTCATGATAAGGTATTAGAAATCATACGTGAGGCTGTAAGTTTGGCGGTAGCTAGAGCGAAAAAAGGATTAACCACAAACCAAAGAAATGACATTGCGTTTGTAAAGGAAGGCTGCTCAAAGAAATCACTTCAAAAGCCTTATTCAATTTTGATAGCTGCCGTTGACTGGACAATACTCGTAGACACGTATGAGAAGCACTATAGGATACCGGAGGATGTCTGTGCCTCATCATCCAGACCCGACATATTCCTTTTTTCACGATCGCATAAGCGTGCAGTGCTTGTAGAACTCACAGTACCGTGGGAAACTAATATACCTAAAGACCACGCTATAAAGACAAACAAATACTTTGATTTGACTAACGAGTTAACCAAAAACGGCTACGTGGTTAAACTCTATGCCGTAGAAGTAGGAGCAAGGGGAATTCCAGCTAAATCCCTGTACAACTTACTTAAAGACCTCGGATTGCCAAGAGCTTCAGTAAGCTCTTTATTAAAACGTATATCAAAAGCGGCATTGTTAGGATCTTACCAAATTTGGATAGGTAGGGGGGGGAACACTACTGACGGTGGAGGTGAGCGCTGATGCATCACAAGGTGGCCACCCTAAACCTACATCTGGGTCGCAAGTCCCAGTCGCCGTCATGGTGTTCCTCTCTGTACCACGCTATGGACCCGGCGACCGCACGGTGAATCCATGGAGTGCTGAGAATCGGATCTCTATCTCATCCGTAAAATTTTATTATATATTTACCTAAATTTTTGATTATAAAAAAGCATTAGAAACTCTAGAAACAAATACATTATCGCAGGCTATAAGGGAATGTGGAGTGGAGAAGCCACTAAATGAATGGTTCGGAGACTATCTTACTTCGCGGTCCTACCGAGTGAAGGTTGGGAACACGCTTAGCGATAACACGGTGGTTCGATGCGGCGTCCCGCAGGGCTCCGGCTGCGGTCCTTTGTGCTACTTAATGCATGTAAATAGCTTATGCGGAACATTACAACATTGTTCAGCAAACATGTTCGCAGATGACCTATGTGCGCTGCGTGCTGGCACTGACTTGGCAGAGACGTGTCGACTAGTCCAGCAGGATGTAGATGCAGTTGTTAAGTGGTCACACGATAAAGGCATAGTACTTAATTCTGATAAAACAAAACTATTAATCATACATTCTCCCTATTTACCGTTAAAAGAGATCCCTTGCTCTCTTTTCAATCATTCATATGATTGTATTCACAATAACCTCGTCAACTGTAACTGCAAACCAATAGAGAGAGTAAAGTGCGTAACCTATATAAGTATGAAAATTGACGAACACTTTTCCTGGTCAGAACATATCGACTTTATATGTAATAAGCTTAGAGTATTATATATAATATTATGCAAATTTAACCACTTAAGTTATAAAGTTCCCAGAGGTACCCTAAAACTGTTGTATAGTAGTATGGTGGAGTCTATAATGGACTATGCGCTCGACTGTTATGGACTAACTTTTAAAACATATATAGATAAGGTAGAAAACATACAAATGAGATTTATTAAATTATTAGTAGATAACAAAATTAAAAATAAGTATAAAAATGATTATTATAAGCTGTATAAAGTGCGTAAAATATTACCGGTTAGTGTGAAACATAAATACATACTTGCAACCAACAACCATGGCAGTCGAGAGCACGATTCGTTGGAGACATGCTATGTTGACAACAGGTACAACACACGAGGGGTGCGACTGGTTGGATCACCTCCAAGTTTGGTGCACCCTGGGCAACGTGGGCGATGACGCATCATTGATTGCTCCTCTGGAGTAGCTGGCGTCAACGTCAACGGCCAAGAGTCTGACCAACCGGCCCTTTTCAGGGCCAGGTGACCCCTGCTGTTATCAGAGGGGACACTGTGAATGGCCCAGGGTCAGTCGGAGTGCGAGGGATATGCTCTATGGGTAACCTTACACCCCGGCGTCTGTAGACCCGAGACGGCGTGCGGTTTTAGTCGGTTCAAGCCCGACATAACCGCCCCGCTGGCCGGCGGGGGGGTATCCGAAGGGATTTCCGCACAAAAAAAAAAGAAAAAAAGGTACAACACACGAGCAATGACGGCCGGCAAATTTATAGTACCGAGGGTTAATAATGTGTATGGGGATAGGACGCTTAAGAAAAGAATTCCTTACCTATTGAATAGCTTACCCAATAGACATTAGAAAAGAAAATAGAAAAAATATATTTAAAATTAAATTGATAAGCACCTCCTGAAATCCTTGCCATAATAACTAATTACCTAATATTCTATTGTAATGTATAATTAGATACCTACTTCCTGATCCCACAGTCAAATCGTTTGTACGGTTTTGTGGGACATTGTACTAGATTATAAGATAAAAAACATGTATTTACATGAAAAAAAAAAACAGAGTTAGGAAAGGGGTCGGAGGATGGTAACAGTGGGGCATGGTAACATGACTTATCGTTTTCTGATCGAGAAGGATGAAGCTGAATAGGGTTAATATTGTTTTTAACACAAATCTTGTGATAATGCCAGGATGATCCAGTAATCCTGACAGGTCTGCTGTTCGAGTGGCTAGAAGGTCTGAAGCAGCCAGTGCTGGACCGAGAAGACCTAGCCATCATAGTGGGGCGAGCGCATAACGTGGAATCGTGCATCCTGGCGTTGACACTGGTGAGATTTATTTTTTCGTTTTAAAATCCATATGAAGATTTTATTTTAACACCCAAGGGTGCAAGCCAACCTCACCTGCAAGCCGGTACACCTACAGATTGATGGACAAGGCTCTAGCGCAGGCTTTCCTCTCGGAGTTAGGAGGTCAGACAGTGGTCACAACCCATAAAAGCCTTATAAGCCACACAAAAGGAGGAGTAGGAGAAAGCGGACTCCGGGTTCCGAGGTGAAAGCCTTGGATGCAACCGAAAGCAACGCTAGGATAATGAGCAGAGCAGTAGGCCTACCATGAAATGTACATCCGCAATTGCCGGCCCGCATGAAACACGAGCGAGGGAAGTGATTTAGGTACCACGAAGTTACTTCGGATTCTGTTCTATCGGTCGGGACCATAAAGTATGTTGTATGTGAATCAACCTTATCAAGGAGGTTTTCGTTTACAATATATTGTTTTTTTTTATATTTAGGATACGTCAATGGATCAAAAAAGACCGTGAATAATTTTCTTTAGGTTTATGATTTGCAAATTATTTGCAAATAACAACATACATTTTAGCGCCAAAAATCCGTCATTTTTACTATTTTGATATTACTCACAGTAAATACGAATCTAATGACTCCTTTTAAGCTAAAATCCATCGTGCCGTTCAGGCTGCAGAGCGTGCTACACAATTATACATACATACCTACATACATACTCTCGAAACGACTGTTTCAGTCGGGTAAAAAAACATTTCTTTGTATTGGATTATGATAACGTTTCGGCCTTTTGAAATAAGTCGGCCCTGAAAAGGGCCAGCTGACCCCATTGCACGAAGGGGTCGGGGTATGGCGGGCCTGCAAGGCCCGCGGAGGGGGGGTGGTCGCTCCAGGTACCCCTCTGCTCTTATCAGAGGGGACACTGCGAATGGCCCAGGGTCAGTCGGAGTGCGAGGGATATGCTCTATGGGTAACCTTACACCCCGGCGTCTGTGACTCGAGACGGCGTGCGGTTTTAGTCGGTTCAAGCCCGACATAACCGCCCCCGCTGGCTGGAGGGGGGTAAGGGATTTCCGCACAAAAAAAAGGGGTAAGGCCGAATGAACTGTCACGTGCCGTCTTCGGGCTCGAATATTGTTCATCGAGGGGATAAAGGGACCGATTGCTAACGAGGGTGTAGTTTGAGGCCCGGAAAGCAGCGGAGAGTCTCAATATACACGAGTTGCGGGATAAGTGCGTTTCATGGTACTAATTTCCTGAAATATCTGTCCGCAATTACGGATGTACGTTTCAAGGGAGGCCTTTAGACCCCGGGCTCCAAAGTGCAAGCTTCAGACGCAATCGAGATTGGTACTCGGATGATGAGATAATTATTTTAGTACAGATTTACATTGATGGTAGGTATAGGTATCGGGTTTCTTCCTATTCTTATTCTTCGCTGGTGCGGCCACATTCTGCGGCTACCGCGAGCTACGTCGGTAACAAGTGCTGGCTTGACGACGTAGAAGATGAAATGCGTGCCAATGATCTCACTACCATGGATGCCCAAGACCATCCGAAGTGGAAAAGTCAAATGCGAAAAACGGACCCCGGACTCCGAGATGACAACCTCGGATGCGACCGGTACTAAGGGACTAAGGTATAAGGTTAGGGTCGAACTCCCAATATCGAAAGTCGGACGCTTTAGCCACTAATACTTATAGGTCCGTATTTATTTTCTAGGAGGATCTAATGCTCATCGAATATCTGCTTCGCTTCATAACCCGCCTCCGTCCGCTGGCAGCTAATAAAAAGGTGGACATTCTAAAACGTCTCCTGGCGTCCCTGACCCACCAAGCTGTCATGGTGAGTGGCCGAAGTCTTCCTTCCCGCAAGGACTTCCACAGACTCCGAGACGGGACGTGCAGTCAAGTTGTCAACTTCATGCTACGTATGATAGTAGAACTGCAGAAAGATATGATTAAACCTGGTAAGGATGATGCGGACGTGATCGTTCCTAGACGGTGCAGAATAAAAGCGTGGAAATAATTGTGTTTTATTTTATTTTTCTCTTATATGCTCACGCTTGTACCCATATCATCGAAGTGGTAGGCAGAGGTATATGTCAGCGCTATAACCCGCCTCCGTCGACTGGCAGTTTACAAAACGATGGACATTTTAAAACGTCTCCTGACGTCCTTCACTCACTAAGCTGTCATGGTGTGTGGCCGATGTCACCTACCCGCAAGAACTTCCATGTGCCTAGTGTAGGTATTTTGATTTCAAATGGGTCGTTACTTACATAACCAATTAGAAATATTTAGATTTCAGAATTATTAAAAATAATAGAAGCTATCTTCGTTGGTCGGTAGCGTCGGTGGCTTAGTGGCTAAGGAGTCGACGGTCGAGAGGTCCAAGTTTCTGGCCATTACACTACCGATGTAAACCCACTCCTAACACAAGCAATTTAGCTTAGCTGGAAGGGTTATGGGCAATTTTTTTTTTTTTTTTATATATTTAGGACACGTCAATTTGACTTCACCTCGCCTGATAGTAAGCTGAAGGTAAAGTCTCAGGAAAGAGGGTCACCATTACATACACGTACCATGTTAACAATGGTGGCACTCAGCTTGACTAGTAATTTCGGTTACTAATATTCTTTCTGAAAAAAAAACCTTTCAAAACAAAAACTTAATTATGTCGATGTCAAAACAAAACTTTTAACAATAGATACTATCTATTAGTAACTAAATAAATAATTTATATACAAAACCTATATTTATAGATATTTAAATATTGTTTAGGATCAACTTAATTATGCACTGTTGAGCTTGACACTTTTTATTCCAAATCTGCTCAACTAATTCATCATCGTCAGCGATACGGAAATATCTTGCTTTCTTGCACTCCTTAAAATACATTCCACTAACATAAGCAACTTCTTCAGACACGGCTAGAAATATTGAAGTCTGAGCACTTTCCTTAGGCGTCTTAAAATTAAACACGTCGAGTAAAAACATCATCCCAATCCGCTAAATAGGGTAGAGTCTTTTATATTTGTTAGTTTTTACAATGCCAGGGTGTAGTGCATTTACAGTAACATTACTTGGCTCGTGTCCATAGAACCGCACATAATTCAATGTATATCTTTAGTGTGTAACCCGTTCAACTGGTTAGGATCTGTTCGTCCGAACAAATGTAAATCTGAGGACACTACGACTATCCAACTACCTGGAGAAGCTTTAATCTTATCCAGAAGTAAATTTGTAAGCAGAAAGTGGACAAAATAATTAGATTTTTCTGAAGTATCAATACCATCCTCACTGACCTTGTGTCTGATAAATCCACAGCCAGCATTATCGATTAAAATGTCCAGTCGATCGCAAGTCTGATTAAAGTCTTCTACAAACTTTCGGACACTACTGTGAATTTAAACAAGTCTAAATATTTGTATATATTCTGAATTCAAACTTTTTACTTCTACTATTGTTAACTTCTATTATTGAATTCAAACTTTAACCTCACATAAAGCAAGCCGGCTGCTGCCAATAGAACTACCAATAATACTAACACTATAATAATGAACAATATATTTTACAATAACGCGAGAAACATATTTACTCAGCTAGATTCAACGGTACTGTGTTAAATATTTAAAAAAAAAAACAAAAAAAAAAAACACTTGATACTTACAGGTTTCAGCTTCAGGTTCGACAGGTCAACTACCATTCAATCAAACATAAATATTAACAATAAACAAACAAACAATATCATAATTAACAAAACATATCATGAGTCCTCTTTCAAATAGACTCTTTAAAAAAATATTTACAGAATCCTTAAAAGTCTTCTCCTTGTTTACTAAGAAGTTCACGATTAAGTATACCCATCTATTTACTTACAAAGTACAGTACCCGGCTTTGGATTTGGTTGGTACGTCGTCGGGAAAAAGACTGTGAGTCCAGCTAAGATCCACTTGCTTGGGTTATATAGAGCGTTCTCTCTATCGAACCTCTTTAGAGTATGTTATGTATAGTTACAACTACGCTACAAGAATATGTACGGGCTAATTGGTAGATACTCATCATTATCAGTACACAAAAAGTACTCCTAGACAAACAAGAACTTATGCCTGTATGGGCATACGGTATTCAGCTTTGGAGCTGTAGAAAACGCACCAATGTTGAAATAATTCAAAGATTTCAAAAGAAAGTACTTCGGAGTATGGTAAACGGAAGCGTTTACCATACTCCGAAATACAATAGATATGAGGATATAAAAAATACGCCGAAGCAAATGAACAGAGACTTCTTCAATATGTGAATGTCGAGAATATCCAGCTCCTTGACACAACGGACATGGTAAGAAAACTGAATGGGACTAAGCCTTTTGAGTTCATGATCATCATCATCAACCTACTCTAGTCCACTGCTGGACATAAGTCTCCCCTAATGAGCGCCATAGTTTGAGTTAGTTGAGTGAAATTCGTGTTACGTAGTGCAATGATTGCTACCCTTGAAGAACACAAGAACAAAGTTTCTTTCCATTATAATAGCACAGATTACATAATATTATTCTAATAATAATAGAGACCAAAAGAAAAGTGTCGATGGACACATTCTATAAATCTGTAAGTTTTTAGCATATTAAGTTAAATTTAAATTACATAACAGCCTTATGGCAAGATTGTAAATGTTATGAGATAACCATTTAGTTACATCATAAGGAAAATAAAAATATATTTTATGAACACATACTGTTTTACCTACTTAGGTGTCAAATTGTCATTCCGATTTACGATAAAGACAACGCTCTACAAAACCAAGGCAGGCCTCCTTCACTCCATATACTTGCGCGCTATAATTACCTACCGCCCGGCCGAGCGGCCTCGGGCCGTTTGCGGACCAAATTCAGGGCCTGTAGACAAAGTCACATTCTACTAGTGGAATCGCAACGAAGCGAACCTTCAAAAGACCGAAATGTATGGGAAAGACAACATTTGTCGACATGTCACGTGTAACAAATAATGTCACTCCCATACATATTGAACATTTGAAGGTTCGCTTCGAAGCGATTCCACTAGTAGAATGTGACTTTGTCTACAGGCCCAGTGCGGTTTTCGCTAGCGAAGCGCACGGCGCACGCACGCTGTTTAATTTTAATCGCTCCGTTCGTACGCGTACCTTTTTTCTTTTTTTTATCGTGCGGAAATTTACGGTGCCTTATGTGCTGTAGATGGGTGCAAATCAAGTAAAAGAAGGGATAAACACAATACTGGTGGTAGAAATTTGATGACACAAATTTGTCACAAAATTCGGCCGGGTAGGTACCACCGTGCACGATTGCGAAAAACCCTCCATTAATCCAATTTCGGTTTGATTGCGTTCAGGGATCAGCAAGTGCATAGCCGGGCAGGGGGATTGTGGTCGCAGCACTAGTGGGACCGGTGGGTGTCACGCGGTGCTGCGACGACAATCCTCTTCTGATGAGGCCGTCAAGCTGAGTGCCACCATTGTTAACATGGTACATGTATGTAATGGTGACCCTCTTTCCTGAGACTTTACCTTCAGCTTACCATCAGGCGAGGTGAAGTCAAATTGACGTGTCCTAAATATATTTAAAAAAAAACATTTTTCCATTTACCTGTCAACGAATAAAGGTAAGTGATAAACTATGACTGTTTTTTGTCGTTTCAAAATTATTTTTAATAGGTCTAGTCTAGATGATACATGATTAGCTTGCCTTTCACACACAGATTTACATATTTTTGTTACATAGAAACGTCATACTTACCTTAAACGCTATTTTAACAACGTTTAAAACGCTATTATTATTAAAATAAAATTGTGATAATATTTGACGGACAGTCGCGCAAACCTACCTGCGAAACTTCCAAGACAAGTCGCGAGGCGCGGCAACCTGTCTCAACTTGTCGCGCTGTTAGCGTAAACAAACAAACTAGGATGATTCGGTTTTATGCGATTTGTAAAAAATATATAAGTAAATGTTTATGTAAAGAAAAATTAATTTAAAGATGTTTGAAGTTATAAAAAATAATTATATTGCAAAGGATTCATTTTCCATGATATCGTCAAATAATTCTTGAGCTCGCCCCGTGTTATAGTTCTTATTAATAAATTGATAAATGTTAATAACCATTCAATGTATTTATTAGTATTATTTATTCCTAATATTAAATTTTAGGATTGCCTAGTTTGGGATCTATTATAAATTCGTCATGTCGGTGTGTCTATCCGTCTGTCTTTTAAAGATTTTTTACTTATTTTACCTACACACTGACCTCTATAATTATGTTTTATCTAGATGTTTTGCACAGTCAGCACCAGTTTATAAAAAAAATATTTTATAAACGATACAATTTTAAAGTTATGTTAATTTAATTTTATCAAAGAGGAAGCCCTGCGATTGCTGTGGGATCGTGCGGTGCGAAGCAATCTCAACTGTACGGTTAAGCATTTAGGCACATTTTAGCATGCAGTGGTTGATGACGCGACGGAGTAGTCAATTATAGCAGTAGGTATTGGATTTTTTCTACTGAGTAAAGTATCTGTTACGTAGTAACTATTTAGTAATCTGTGACCAAGGCATGTATATTTTAGCCGGACTCTCTCCTGTAGTCGCACCGCTCGCCACATACAGAGAATTCATCCTCGCTCGTTGCAACCGGATACGGTGAGCACAGTGAGATATGAAAGGAATTTCAATCCGCAGACGTTCGGGCTGTAGAATGATCTGCCTACTGAGGTTTCCCGAAGCGACTACAGTATAGGTTTCTTCAAAAAGGGCATTACAGGTGACGCCTCTGGTGGTGCACACGTCCATAAGCCGTGGTAACCGCTTCCCATTAGGTGGGCCGTGTGCTTATCTGCCACCTACGTGGTATATAAAAAAAACTCTCGCTCTTCTCCTCGACTGCCAAATCATAAGTTGGATTCTGTAGTAACATAAATTTCGTGCTATTTATATGAAATTATGTTTCTTTGATCTCTATGTATTACATTCCTTGCACCATTTATCTGATTGCACTGTACTGTGAAGCTAGGGTACAACAAGGTACAACTACCAAAAATATTAAGACATACATATACTACCTACTTAGGTAAATGATTGTTCTTCATTTCTTTTTCCGATCTAAATGTAAAAAAGAAAAAATATAAGTAAATTTAAAAATTCTGAAAACTGTGTGGGCCGAAACTGTAAACGTTCTCAGTGCAACGCAGCAAAAAACGCAATCTCCTCGCCATCTTCCTACTGGTGGCAAAGATGCAGAGTGTCTAGAGGAAGATGAGGTGCCAACAGACGTGCCAAATGAAGTTCCATCTACTGCTGCATTTACCAACGCATTTGGGACACATTATTCGGCCTGAAACATCGCTTTCACAATCTTATTTGGCACGTCATAAATAGTCATAACATTAAAAAATCTGAGGAATTTTTGACGTCACAAAACAGCTATACTTAAAATTAGAAGAAATTACAAATATTACAATTATATCCGCAGCTATTATTAGTTATGTATATGCCATAGTACTATGAAGGTGTTCATCTGTTTATCAGAGTTCATCATCATAAATGGCAACAAGATTGAAAAGAAATTTATTTCTATGCTTAAAAATTATGTCATGATATGTTTGAGATGGGCGACAATTTTTCCATATGCTATATAAAAGCTGCACGTAAAACATACGTACCCTATCTTCGATGTTTTAACATCATTGCTTCAACGCAACTAATCAAGCACTATATATTTTATAGTAACAATAGTACAACACTAAAATTCTGACATGATTCCATCATTGTGTGAGTTAGAGTTGTTAAGTTATAGGCGTTATAGCTTTTCTAACGCAACGAAAGCGTTTTATGTTTAAATTATCGTTGCCGCTCGTCGTCGCTTATTTTAGATGTCCATCTAAATAAGCTATGGACTAGATACAACTAGGGGATTTAGATTTTTACTACTGTACAACTAACGAACATTCCTATATCCTATAATTAGTAATCCTACAAAGTAGTCAATTGATTTGATACGACTTCGTTACTAGTTACTCGTTAATCAAATATTGATTACTCTTTTATAATCTTTGGATCATTCGCAACTAAATATCAAAATATCATAAAATCAAAACCAAAGAGTAAAGTAATAATCATATAATTGATGCTAATGCTATAATATAGGCCTCATTTTTTTTACATAAAAAAATACGAAAAAACATGATGTCTGTTATGCTTTACCCTAAGTACAAATGTTTGCTTTTATTTTATAAAATATTACATGAATGTATACAATTGTACATACGGTTTTAACAGTTATTAATTACGTTAAGTTTCGTTATATCGTGCTCATCTCTATTGTTATTCGTTCGTAATAATAATTACTTGGTCTGTGGTGTTCTGTCGTGTCATCGGACTGTAATTACACGTTGTGTGGCCACATTCGTATATCTACGAAGTTTAATAAAATTTACCTGTAATCCGTGAAGTGCGACGTCGACACATTTTCTATTGTATTTTTTAAATAATACTTACAACAACAATGTCATCCACCGAAGAGACCTCTCAACTTAAAGCTGGCCACCCCCCGGCAGGTATTAACTTAGTTTTGTAACTCTTTGTTTATGTGCCGTTATAGCATTTAGAAAAGATTTGTTCGATGTCAGCACTGACCATACGGCAACTTGAATATATCCCTACTTACTAGGCTACCAGTCAACTTTCCGGTACCTATCCAATTCAAACTATTATTTGGCATAAATAAGTTACATTTTTTCTATTATTGCTAAGTTGCGCAAGACCTTGAGTTTTATAATTACGTCAGCCACGAGTACATAGGTATTATTATTATATATCCTATGATAGAGGTGTTTGCAAACAAAAGAAGTAGAAGTCAAGGTCAACAGGCGGACATATGATTGGTTGTAATATAAAGTGCCTATAAACTGTATCCGCTGTCGTTATGTGTATTCATGCTAGAGCGAATGCATGAATCTACATATACACAATCTTACAGAACCTCAAGTATTGTTCAACTATGACTGCTTGATTATCCATACTTGCTTGTCAAGCTTAGTTTGTAGATGGTGCCTTCTTTTCTTTTTTTTTTCGTGCGGAAATCCCTTCGTATAATCTACAAACTAAGCTTGACAAGCAAGTATGAAATTTGTAGTATAATTCAAAAATCTTGACATTGCGTAGACCATATTATTCGGTCTCTTTGGTGGAAAGCATGGGGTTCGACAGGCAGAGGTGTGCTAATCAACCAATCTAAGATTATTTAAACCTCAAAATAGTTCAAAGAGCTAGCTTCATTGGTTGGTCAGAACTTTTTTAAATTTTTTATTTACCAGTTAGTGTGCTATACCTAGAATGGTGCATTAAGTGTAATCTAATTCTTTTTATCCACTTTGTAGCAAGGTTTTCTTTAATTTTTCTTATAACTATGGATATATCATGCAAATGAGCCCCCAATTTTTAATAAATCAATTACACTCAGATGTTAAAATTAATGTTTATGCCATATATTCTATTAGTCAATATTGTCTTTGATAATTATTTTACTAAAACATTAGAAAAAACCTTTTCAATTTCTATATGTCAATCAATACCTCCCAAACACTCTTTAGTTGCATTCTCACTGAATCATCACTCTACTACTACTAACAATATTCACAGTGAAAGCCGGTGGCATGAGGATCACCCAGAACAAATCTCCACACACAAGGGACACCAGCAAAGAGCCTGCAAATGAAGACCTAACAGGTTTATCTGGACCGTCTCCAGTGCCTTCTAATCCTGTATCTATTTCTGGAGCACCAAATAGAGGGAATGCAGACTTCACTCCAGAAGCGGCTCAGGTTGCTCACAGCCCTAAGCCTCCAGCACAATTTAATCAAGCGCCAAAGCCCCACATCCATCAACCCAGGAAGTAGATTGCATATAATGGAGTACATAATAAGTTTAAGGTTATAGAAGCATAGGCAATCCATATAAATAACAATAGAACCATTGCTAAAATTTATAAGTAATTCTGGACACATATATGAAATTAAAATCAACACATACCAAAACATGGATAATTTTAAAACGCATTTTAAGCCAGTCAATCCTATACTAACCTTGACATGCGCTATACATATTTGTGGTTTATACAATACATTAAAATATGAAAAAGAAAAACAACGTTTTCAATACAAAAGTAAAGAAAATAGCAAAATGAAAACCAAATATGGCTTATCTAGCTTTGTGATGCCTGGTAAAATAGGTTTTTTGTCAAAAATTTGCACACTAGATTTGTGTTGCAAAAGAACATGGGTACTTTGTAGAGCATCACAAAATGGATGAAGTATAGTTATATAAAAAAGATAACAATCGAGTCACGATAACTGGCATACCTATCACAAATTATATTGTTTACTTTGAGCGTTTTAACAAATAAACGGAATTATATTGAGGAATGCTTCTTTAAGGATAACATATCTTATAATTAAGATTATATAGAATGTGACCTACTAATTTTTAGTAGCAAGTTATTATTTTTTCCTCTTGGGCTTATAATTTCAACATTACCTAAAAAGTCTTAAAATGGCATGGCACTATGCCAGGGGATCCAACCACCCATTGATTCTTTAAAAAAAAATTGAAAGAAATCAGTGCAAGCCGCTAATATGCTATTAATACATCCTTGTATCTTAGGACTGGCAACTTCAAATACCATATAGGTAATATAAAAAAAAAACTCATTGATTTTACAAAAATTGCTAAAAATATGAGAATATACCATAACTGGAAGAATATTTGAAATAATATCAATAAATATGCTTCATAGCCGCTAAAAATATTTCCACTATCAGTTACGAAAAGGGATTAACGCTTATTATATGTATGATAACAAATAAACCAATTTGATCAATAAGTTGTTTGTTATCATAACATGTTTATAAAAAACAACTATTTAGGTATTCAATTGAAATCTAATTGTACAGATTATAAAACATGATAAACATTGATTTTTAATCTGTTGTGTTGAAGAACTTGTTGAAAAAAATCACTAACAATAAAATTGACTTCCAGATTTCATAGAAAAATATAAGCAATCCATGGTTCTATAATTTTTTTATTATTAAGTTATATTTTAGCAATATAATATGTATTGTAGTATTTGTATAATAATTTTTTTGTTCCTTTGCCTTGATGTAGGTACGTCGTAAGCAGGCTGTTGTAGTGTGTACCTATATAACAAATGAATATTGTTAAGATAAAAAAAAATAGGGTTTCATGTAATGTGTACTTATGCCAAAATTATTTCTTCAGAAGTCTGTTCCACATAGTCCATTAATACAAGTATTAAAATAAATATTGGCCAAAATTGTTACTACATAGATAGTATAAAATTCACAAAAATGTGAACTAAACTTTGAAAATGTTAATGCTATTTTGACAACTAGACTTTTTTTGTTTTAGCATATTTACCTTAGATAATATTTGAATGAAGGCGGAATAATACAGTATAGGTATTCATTAAGTACATTATGTATAGTGTTACATTAATACTTATTAAAAATATAATATGTACACATAAGACTACAATTAACATGCGCTTTAGTTAACGCATATTTGCTTTTATATTGCATTTCTTTGATACAATAAGTTTATTGTAGTTATTTGTATTTATGTTTGCGATGTAGGTTTACCATTATGTCAAAATTAATAATTGTGAAAATATGGAGTCTTGAGAATGTACAACTTTCTTTTTAATCTGAAGCTCAAGAAAAATATATAGGTACAGGGAGCTAAATTATTTAATGTTTTGGTTTAAAATTTTATTTATTTTCTACTTTCTGCAATATTTAGAGTGGAATTGATTATATTTATGTTAGTGCAGGAAAAATAGATACTATGTCGGTGCTAACCAGTGCAGGTTTCGTTTACAAGAAAAGTCATTTAATTTCTATTTACATTCCTAAAACTAACGTTTTAAAGCTTTTTTTATTTCTTTTTCGGTCTGAATGTTACGCGTTGGGACCATTGTGTGTTAAGTAACGTTTCTTCATATTAGTTTTAAAATAAATTTTAATAAAAAGTATGTTGATTTTCTTTGAACTTTCCTCTCATTTTACTCAGTTTACATAGAAGACCTGTCATGACGTAATCTAAGCGTCCGTTTTCCGTGCGAGAAAGAGGGATAGAGCTATACACCCTAATAAATGCAATCCCTCTTTCTCGCACGGAAAACGAACGCTTATACCACGTCATGGTAGGCCCACAGTATCAAATATTCACCTGTAAACTGTAATTCTTTAGCTCATTGCTGATCTTATGAGAATGAGATTTTTAAACCAAAGGAGGTATAGGTATCCATATACACCCTATTGGTCCCAAGCCTAGATACCCCTACAGCCCGGTACATGGTAATTTACGGAGGAGGCTTGTTTCTTGGGGTTCGAAACACCGATAAACCAAGAACAGACGGTAGTTGGTCTTGTAAAAGTTGAAATTAAATAATGGAAAGGAGGTATAAAAGAGCGAACCCGGGATTCCAGTGCAAGCTGTGATGTAACCAGGGTTGGAAGAGGTTGATATGCACCCATTTCATAAATCTCGATATTCAGTCTCACGTAATTGAGGGCGAGCCAATTCTCGTTTACCGGACACTTTCTTAACTCACGCCGCACAATCTGATTTAAAACTGCCCTATCCCTTATTCCCCTTTTTTTTTTTTTTTTTTTATCGTGCGGAAATCCCTTCGGATACCCCCCCGCGTGCCAGCGGGGGCGGTTATGTCGGGCTTGAACCGACTAAAACCGCACGCCGTCTCGGGTCTACAGACGCCGGGGTGTAAGGTCGCCCATAGGGCATATCCCTCGCACCCCGACTGACCCTGGGCCATCTCCGGTTTCGAGATGGCCCCCTCGGACCCTATCCCTTATTCCCCTGGTTCAACACCCACGGGCAGAAATGAATTGGCCTTTGTATTCTACTCCACCGGCAACCATGATATTGACTCACATAGGTTCTTCATCATCTGTACCATTATAAAATTTTAAATTACTTGTCTGTACATTGGAAATATGGAAATATATAAAAAAACCGGCCAAGTGCGAGTCGGACTCGCCCATGAAGGGTTCCGTAGCAGCAAGTAACATGTTTTTTTTTAATTTTTATATTTGAGTTGATTGAATGAAAGGTAAATTGCGGTTTACGATTTATGACGTATTACATCTTAATGCGGTTCACAAAATACATCTACTTACCAAGCATAGTTCTTATAGTTTCGGAGAAAAGTGGCTGTGACATACGGACGGACGGGCAGACAGACATGACGAATCTATAATGGTTCCGTTTTTTTGCCATTTGGCTACGGAACCCTAAAAATACTTGGGTTATGTTAAATGAACGATTCAGGACAAAAATATATTTTAAGGAATTCTTGTCTGTTATGTTTGTTCGCGATGGACGCAAAACTTTTGTACGGATTTTGATACGGTTTTTCTATTCGAAAGGTCTTGGCCAGATTTAAAATCTCTCTTATGTTTGATTGACATTTGTTAAGTAGAACCGAAGATATAACCGACCTCCGCACGGGGGGCGCCGCAGACATCAGCTCGTTATTTAATAAAAACTCAAATGGTTCAAAAATTAATTTATTTCAATAAAGCTCCTTCCCAAAAGTAAAATGTAATTACATATTCAAAAATAACACTTTTATAGCAAATGTAAACTTCAATCAAAATATGATTACAACAGTGATACATTACAAACTTTAACTTTCAAGTACATATTGCCTGGGTACATAATATAATGTTAAGGCGGCTTGTCACGCTGCGTGATTCCGCGGAACCGCCCACACCCGCCCCAAAGAGGCACCGTGGAAATAAATATTCTAAGACTTACAGCGCGCTGTCTTGACCCAAAGTAACTAAGCTCAACTAGAATGGGTTCTAGAATGCGGATAAACATTTACTTTTTTTTTTGTAAATCATACGTATTATACATAGAAACACCCAGACTAATATGTGTTATGCATACAAATATTTACACTGCGGGGGATATGAACCCGCGACCTCTAACTTAGCAGTGGAAACGCCAAAGGTCGTCTGTGGATGAGCCGACACGCACCTTGGAAACGTTGAAAGCGCGGTGTATGGCTGTCTTCACACACTGGCACTGTGAATAGCCGCCTTTATCTACGGGCATATTCAGAAAGTGTCCACAAATAAATACCTACACCTTAACAATTTCCCATTAGAACGCTGCTGCGTTCCGTTTGGTGAGTGAGAGTGCCGGAGCCCAAACTCCTTTCCCATCCCCTCCCAAAATCCTTTCCCATCCCCTCCCAAACTCCTTTCTCATACCCTTTCCTTTACAGGGTCGGCAGCGCGAGTGTGACGCCACTGGTGTTGCACACGTCCATAGGCCGCGGTAACCGCTTCCCATCAGGTGGGCCGTGTGCTTGTCTGCCACCTTAGTGGTATATAAAAAAAAAGATAATTGTAGTTATCAGGCCATTAGTTGTGAGTACAAAACTTGTTATGATATGAGTCTTGTTATGAACTCATTACTGATAAAGGCAACGCGTCGCAACTTTTAGACTACATCAATAAGTAGGTAGGTACTTATTCTTATTGTCTTCCTGGATAACAATTTTTTTTTCGTATTAATGACAAGACTACTTAATCAACAAACTATACTGACAAAATTCGCAATGGAGTCGATTTGTTTTGTTTGGTGATTAGTGTATTTATAAACTTTGGCGAAGTATTCATCATCAACCTATGCTAGTCCACTACTGGACATAGGTCTCCCCTAATGAGCGCCATAGCGCCGTCTTCAGCTTGCCGCATCCAGCATCTGCCCGCAGTCTTTCGCAGTTCGTCATCCCACCTGGCCGGAGGGCGTCCTACACTACGTTTGCCGAGTCGCGGTCTCCACTCAAGAACACGTTTACCCCAGCGGTTGTCGGTTCTTCGCGAGATATGGCCGGCCCACTGCAACTTCAGCTTGCTAATTCTCTGAGCTATGTCGATAACCTTGGTTCTCTGTCAGATGTATTCGTTACGAATCCTATCCTTCAGAGAAACTCCGAGCATGGCTCTTTCCATAGCTCGCTGAGTATTATGAAACGGAGTTATATGAGGCGGAGTAATTTTTTTTTTTTTTTTTTTATATTTAGGACACGTCAATTTGACTTCACCTCGCCTGATGGTAAGCTGAAGGTAAAGTCTCAGGAAAGAGGGTCACCATTACATACATGTACCACGTTAACAATGGTGGCACTCAGCTTGACGGCCTCATCAAAAGAGGATTGTCGTCGCAGCACCGCGTGACACCCACCGGTCCCACTAGTGCTGCGACCACAATCCCCCTGATTAATGAGAGTATTATGAGGTGAAGTATTATGAAACGTATATTGATGAATAGCAACTTTCGTTAAATGCTGTTCGTTGTTATTCTGGTGTCCAGGGCCCTTACCAACATCATTGAGGCCCAAGCCAAGCTCACCTGCAAGTAGGTGCACCAGCTGAACAATGAACGAGGCACTGGCGTAGTCTTACCTCTAAGGGTCGGACGCTAGTAGCTCCCGGAAAAGCCGAGTGCTGACATACCAATCAATCAACCTCATGCTCCAAAATGCAAACTGGGACACAACTGTGAAATCGCTATGAGAATGAGTGATTTGGGTATGTCCGGGAGCTCTCGCGCTCATCAGCGGGCTATTGTACAATCACGAAAGACTAACGAGGCCCTCGGTTGGCCGAAAAGCGAGCATCCCGAACATATCCGAAGTAAGTTCTATCGTCTGAATGACACTCGATATCGAGTTTGTATATTACAAAGTAGCACAGTAGTAAATAGTTTCAGCCTGTATAAAAAGTACCATTAGAATTAATGGTACTGACAGCCTCCGTGGCGTGGCGGTATTGAAAGCGGCCGCTACGCAGGAGGCGCGGGTTCGATCCCCGCTCAGTGCAAATATTTGTATGCATGAATATGAGTATTTGCATTGGTCTGGTCGTGCCTCGGAGAGCACGTTAAGATGTCGGTCCCGGTTGCCATACGAATATGTATGACAGTCGTTATAGGGGAAATGGGTGAAATGGCCCCACATAGAAGGGCTGATCAGCCGTCTGGTCAAACGGCGTCCCCACTGGCAGTATATGTGTATATAATGGTACTTTTTTATTATTAATCAATCAAATAGTAGCATGAAATAATTTATCGATGTGTTTGCTTTCAGATATCGCTTGGCATTGCGTAGGTACCCATAAGTTCCCATGATGACCCTTAGACTAAAGTACCTAATTAAATAAACTAAGTACCAAACTATTTACTATATTTTGTCAGAAACCAATCTTTATTGTCAGTGACCAAGCTGGTGACGTTGAGTAAAAGTTTTTGCGCTGGGTTCACTCGTTTTGACATATGCCTTCAACGACCTTGAATTAATTTATAACCTAGGAATAATATTGACTTCAATATTAGGTCATAATGGTGATAAAGCCATAGGGTACTCGGTACGTGCATTCTGTAGATCTCTAGCAAATAGCCTTTATAGGTACTCTTTAATATTTCTTCGAAAATGAACCTTGCCTGGCTTTGCCCAGTGTCGTATTGAATATCTGTAAACCATAAAAAAACATAGTTCAATGTATCTATTCAAGTTAGTTTATGAAAAGTGTACGCAGAAAATGGACATGGAACTGATCTAACGACTCTTGACCCCAGTCAAATTTTTTTTGCATGAAAATCAAGAAATGGCAAATTTTCATTATTGCATTTTCAATAAAGCTAAATAGAGAGTGCTCTGCTGTGCCCTTTTTTTGTGCACCCCGCACCATCGCTGTGAGCAAGACGCCGAGCGAGAGGACTCCCACTCCGAGGGCCGCCACGAGGGCCCGCCTCGGCGCCTCCCAAGCCATATGCTCTGCTGTACCCTCAGATAAAAAAGATAAATCAGTTAAATGCTGTCTAGATTTAGAAAATAAACGCAGCATTCTATTATGATTAAATTGAAGCGAATGTCTTATTCAACACGTGTACCTATACCTACCTACTAATTAAAATGTACCGTCTATTGTTGAAAAAAAGACAGTAATGAATTAGATAGGTACCTATAGTCTATAACGTGGTAAAATGGCTGGGGCCTCAAATCATTTCACAAAAAGCGAAGAACCGGAACTAGTTGTTTTACAAGGTCAGCGTGTTGATCTTGAGGCTTGGAATAAATCTTTTAAAAGTCTCAAGTTTATTATCTCTTAGTTTAACTGAAATTTAAGAAGTTGTGAAATGTTTGGCTTGTGAAACCTTACAATCAGTATTCAGCAGGGTACTATACCTAGGCAACGGCCTAGGTATAGTACCCTGCTTTAATTTGACATATCATATCGTCGTCGGGAAGAAGAGCGAGTTCGGTTAAGATCGGCTTGTTCAGTTTTGTAACTACAGCGTTCACTCTATGGCACAGCGCATGTCTACACTTTTACAGCATACCTACCTTTATAGAGTAGTTAAAACTATATTACTTACAACATATTAAAACTATTAGCTCCTGTTCTAACTACTCTAAAAATATATCAAGCTGTAAACATACGCTATGTAATATAGAGAACGTTCTACAAAACTAAAGCAAGTCGATCTTAGCCGTACTGTATGCCACTGTCGTATTTCTGGAAACCCTTCCACTATTCAGAACTCCAGTAGTTCTGAACTGCGGGAGGGTTTAATCGCTTGAACACGCAGTTTGATGTATTAAATGCTACCCTGCTTTTAGTTCTATAATGCGGGAGGAATTACAAACGAAATATCAGCATTATGAATATGAAGTCCCACCGATAATCAGACTAAAATTTGGCTTTTAAGTTTGACAGATACAATAGATAGCGGTAACGTTATCGAGGGAAGACTAGAGAAGGGTAAAAATTATAATATCTGCTTCTAAGAAGCCACGATAGCGAGCGAATCGAGCTCGTCGAACAGCGCGCCGCGACACAGATATTGTATATAGGTTAGAACGCTTTAGCGTGCGACCCTTCGTGTAGGGTTACTTTTGTAACTTTCATAAGTGTTACTATGGAGTGTAACTTTCATAAGTGTTACTTTGGAGTGTAACTTTCATAAGTGTTACTTTGGAGTGTTACTTTGGAGTGTAACTTTCATAAGTGTTGCTTTGGAGTGTTACTTTGGACCTTATTACTTTCATTTTAATTTACCGATTTCGTCAATTGAAATTAGCATAAAATCCGTAATTACATTACTTACCTCTTCTTCCGAGTTTCCATTAGCAATAGAGTTCGCGTTAGTCGGAGGTGGAAACGTGGAGGTCATAGCTGTCCCTTCTGCGTTACGTGGCTCTGCGAATGAGTAAATAGGTACAGCTTATAGCACAACACTTGGGTCTAACTGCTGAACTTCGATTTCGCCAATGGGTTGTGGAGGTCAGATGGCAGACGCTTTCGGAAAATATTGAAGTTCTGCCAAGTACTTTGTCACATAGATTGCAAAGCTGACCCCAACAGATCTGGGAAACGGCTCTGCGGATGAGCACAAGATTTTAGACAAGTCTCTCACTTAAACAATTACGGCAAGAACATTTAAAAAAATTGTTATCTTCGAATTACGTTAGAATATATTTTATCCTCATGCTCGTGGCTAGGTGATAACCGACTAGGTTAACACATTGCAAGGTGACGCAATTCTAGCCAGGTCAGTCTTAGGATGGATGAACACCTCCGTGCCTCGGAGAGCACGTTGACACATCTGTCTCGGTCCCCACACAATCATCTGTAGCATTCGTAACGGGTAGCAGGAGCACTAAAAAGCCCGATAACTGGTCTACAGAACTTTGATATCGCTAGAGGGGTATGTAGGTGAGATGGCTACTGGTGGTAGAAATTTGATGACACAAATTTGTCACAAAATTCGGCCGGGTACGTACGTGCCCGATTGCGAAAAACCTTCCATAGTAATCCAATTTCGGTTTGAATGCCTTCAGGGGTCAGCAAGTGCATAGAAGGGCAGGGGGATAGTGGTCGCAGCACTAGTGGGAGAGGTGGGAGTCACGCGGTGCTGCAACGACAATCCTCTTCTGATGAGGCCGTCAAGCTGAGTGCCACCATTGTTAACATGGTACGTGTATGTAATGGTAACCCTCTTTCCCGTGACTTTACCTTCAGCTTACCATCAGGCGAGGTGAAGTCAAATTGACGTGCCCTACATATAAAAAAAATGGCAGTCGCTTCATGGAAAATGTCAATGTTCGGCCGTTGGGTTAAGTTGGGAAAATGTCGATGTTCGGCCGTTGGGTTAAGTTGGGAAAATGTCGATGTTCGGCCGTTGGGTTAAGTTGGGAAAATGTCGATGTTCGGCCGTTGGGTTAAGTTGGGAAAAGACTCGAATGATGAAGATAGTTTGTCTTCATAATAATTGTAAAGTCCATGAGGTATCCTCACCTCGCAGTTTTGCAGCGTCCGTTCTAACTTTCTCTGACTGTAAAATAATAAATTACGTTATAACTTAATAGATTAGTAGATTTGAAGCGTCGGTAGCTTAGTGGTTAAGGAGTCTACCCAGAGGTCCTGGGTTCGAATCCTGGCCATTACACTACCGACGTGATCCCACTTCTAATACAAGCAATTAGGCTTAGCTGGAGGGGTTAGAGGGAATATTAGTAATTTCGGTTACTAATATTCTTTAAAAAAAAATATGTAAGCTCCATCTGTCGCCAGAACTCACTTATTTTTACAAGAATAAAATGTATAAGATAAAATAGTGTAGATATGTACAGTCAACGACAGAATTCAGGACAGTTTCATTCCGGGGTAGGCAGAGACATAACAGCCCGCCATTTGCTGCTATCTTTACACACTTCACGAGCTTCTTCTACCGTACCGGTACTGTGGGACAAATTCCTTTTAACGCATTGCGTTTGTGACTTATTGATGGCTAGCTGTGCCCGCGACCTCGTCCGCGTGGATTTCGATTTTTATGGTTTTGGTTCTTTTGCGCGGAACCCTAACTTTTTCTAAAATTAAAGTACCTTATGTTACGCCTTGTAACATTACCTATCTGCCAGTGAAAGTCCCGTCAAAATCGGTCCAGCCATTTCAGTGATTAGCCGGAACAAACAGACAGACAGACAAAAATTGAAAAAAATGATATTTTGGTGTATGTACATGTATATATATTCATATGCATGTAGTAAAAAACGGTCATTTCAATATTACAAACAGACACTCCAATTTTATTTATATGTATGTATAGACTAGCTGTGCCCGCGACTGCGTCCGCGTGGATATCGATTTTTGGGGTTTCAATATTTTTACGCGGAACCCCAATTATTTTTCTAAAATTAAAGTAGCCTATGTTACGCCTTGTAGCATTACCTATCTGTCAGTGAAAGTCCTGTCAAAATTGACTTAGCCGTTCCAGAGATTACTTCTTTCAAACAGATAGAAAGACAAAATTTTTAAAAATTGTATTTTTGTTTTGAGTATCTCGTATACAATTATGTGCAATCACTAAAAATGTATTATTTTAATATTACAAACAGACACTTCAATTTTATTTATTTGTATAGATGTAGGGCCAAGAAGATTTTGTTCATTCACTTACGATGTCGACGCCACTTGGCTTGTAATACTTGGCGATGATGTCCTTGTCACTGGGGGCTCCAAGTATTGTCAGGGACGCTGCAATATCATGAGCTATAAAATGAGAGCTGCCTGCTCCGATGGTGAGGCACGCCTTGAGGCGGAATGTGGTTGGTCATATTCATATCATGTTTAACACATTTACACTGTACCCATATTCGCAAATAAATGATTGATTGATTGATGATTCATCTCGAAGGCTTTCATCTTGGAGCCTTGGGGTTCAATTTATGCGTGACTTAGGTAGGTGGCCGTCTATACTCCGAAATCTGATTTCCGGTCGAGGCTCTGACATAGGCTTTCCTCTCAGGGTTGGAGGGTCACACTGCTGTTGGGGGGGGGGGGGGGGGCAGAAAGGGGGGGTAAGAATAATAAAATAACCTGTAAAGGAAGAGTGGAAACGTGGACTTCGGGCTCCAAAGTGCAAGCCTCGGGATGTAACCCGGATCGGTGATGGGATAGATGTTGAACTTACACATCTGTTGCTTGGCCCATATCGACTCCCTATAGTTGACCCGCTTGGCCACGCGGCGACGCTTGCCCCGCGCGTGACGCTTCGGGGGTAGTCTTGAGTCCGTCGACAGTCGACGGGCCACGCGGTGGTACAGGCATCGTGACGATGCGTTAGAAACCTAAACAAAAAGTGTGCGGCACTCCGGGAGTGCCGATAGAAGTGAAAATTACGTGTGTATTTTTTAATCTTCATCATCATCACGTCTCGGTGACGTGTGACGTAGCCTTTATGACAAAAAAGAAAATGTACTGGCAGCATGATTGAGGAAGAACGATACTTTCACTTAACATCGACGTTATGTAGCATCATCATTACTTTGAGTGAGGGTCCATTCGTCAATTCCTCCTGTCCTGAAGCGACTGCCGCCTGACCCTAAGTGAAGCCGGCACCAGAGCTCGTCCGTCACGATTAAATTTAAAAAATCACCCACAAAAGCGCTTAATATGGAAAGTGCTCAAAGCGCCTAAAAAAGTTTTTAACTTCAAAAATAACCAGAATCATCGCTCGCTCCTTCCCCTCCTTTTGGTTTGGCTTGAACAGCTTTATGAGAAACGGGTGTCTGACCTCCCAACCCTGAGAGGAAAGCCTGCGCCAGAACCTCTTCCGGCAATCATTAGGTGTACCGGCTTGCAGGTCACCTTCGCTTGGCCTCCAGGATCTTAGTGGGGCCCATAGACCCAAATGAACCACAACCTATCAGCAAATTTGCGGTAAATTTCACTGTGATTTATTAATACACTAGCTGCTGCCCGCGGCTCTACCAACGTGAAATATTAATCCCGTTCCACCCACAAGAACCTTTCCAGGAGATTAAAAGTAGCCTCTCTTACTCGGTAGAGGGCGTGGCCAACCTTAACAGCAGGTACACCTGCTGATTAACGGATTCCAAAGCAGACCCTGGGCTCAAAAACAGACCCCGGGCTATACAGCAGACCCAGGGCTCCGAGCTTTGGATGCAACTGGATTTGGCGCTCACATGAACAAGGAGATATTAAACTAGTAACCAGTTCGCACTGCACATCATCAAGCTCATCTTCCATTATGTCCAGCTCATCGGAATCCTTCGACGGCACGATGAGGAGCTTTGTCTCCGGGCAGCTGGACGACACCATCAATTGAGACGACCTCGGGAAGATCAGGCGATGCGCTGTTCTAAAGAAAATTATTCGATCAGTATTGTTCTTGTAATTAATTACCGTCTTCTTCATCTTAGACTTAGGTAATAAATAACTTACAACGCCAGGGTCGGTTAGAAGATACATCTTGGGATTAATTATAACATTATAACTCAATGCCACGAAATAAAATAACTCAATACTTTGAAATAAAAACAATGGAATTAGACCTCAAGTCATGTCATGTTGAATACTGCGAGTACAAGTAGAGCTACCTGGGTATATACGTCGGTGGTTGGAACACTTCTCTGGTGGCCAAATCCTGACAGATACCATCGATCAGCACTATGTCCTCCATCAGCTCATTGACGACAAACACCTGTAATTATTATTACTATCGAAGTACGGCAGCATTACAGAAGATGTACTTCTGTAATCCGAATAATCGAAGTATGGTAGCATATTAAGATGTGGGATTCAATAAGACCCAGCTTCAGCTTAGTTGGAGGGATTGAGTGAACCTCAATCCCCCGATTCGCCCCCGAATAGTCTATATATAAAACAAAGTCGTGTTAATGATGACCGCGATGACTATATTGTGCCTTTTTTGTTTTTTTTCTTGCTGTAATCTCCACGTTTACACCACCGCCGGCCAAAGTTGGGGTAGTTATGTCGGACTCGAACTGACCAAAACCGCATGCCATCACGGGTCTCTGATGCCAGGGTTTAAGGTGGCCAAATAAGGCAACTCCCTCGCACCCAGGCTATCCCTGGGCCAGCTTGTCACATGTTGTCATGTATATATATATATAATTTTTTTTTTTAGATAATATTAGTAACCGAAATTACTAATATTCCCTGCAACCCCTCCAGCTAAGCTAAATTGCTTGTGTTAGGAGTGGGTTCACGTCGGTAGTGTAATGGCCAGGATTCGAACCCGGGACCTTTCGATCGTAAGGTCGGCTCCTTAACCACTAAACTACCGACGCTTATACGCATAATATGCTTTTTCTCTTTAAATGAACTCACATTACACATAGAAACATCCAGACCAATGCAAATACACATAATTGCAATGAGCGGGAATCGAACCCGCGACCTCTGACTTAGCAGTCGAACGCTCTACCGCTATCCATACAGAGGGAATACGAACAATAGAAATAAACATAATATTCACGTATACCATTACTGGAACTAAACTGGAATCGAAACCTTACCTTGAATGCTTTCAGACAAGGCACAAACGCATGCTCTAGCCTCATACTGAGCTTTTCCGAAGGCCACCCGGAGTACGCTGGCACTGATGGCAACAGCATCATAGACATCTTTATGCCAATCTCTCGCCACATCGCGGCTTCAAGCCTGGAAACCATCGAAAGGATTTCATGGAAACGGAAGTAAAAAAAAAACATCCTCTCGCTAGGGGATATAAAAAACCAATTCTATTTACAAAAGGAGTAGGCACTAGAAATCCAATAAAGCTATATTTCGTTGAAAGTTTGATATATAGGAAGCGGTAATAACAGGACACTGAAAAGTAGTCCCATCCTAGATTTGTTCACGTACTGTTGGTAGTCAGTCTTTAGTTAAGCCACAGATTACATAATATTATTAGAATCCGTTAAAAATAGTTTTATTTCAATGTGTGACATTCGCGTAAACTTCCGACAATATAATATTATTCTGTTAAGCTAAAGGTAACGTCGATTGGGGTAACTAACCGGGGCTAGAAAAACGCACGTGGTTGCACAGAATTACGTATAATGACTCAGAGAATAGACATACAGAATGGAACGTGTCCTGCCTACTGCCCTGTCGGTACGCAACTTACTCGTATTTGGCTAGCGCGGGACGCTCAACCGATGACTACTCCCGACTCAATACAATACTATACATCTGTTCAGAGTACTAAGTAAAATGAAAATAATAATTTTATATAAGGGTTGCGCTGATGCCTTACAGAAGCAGGCCAAGACGGAGGCGTGTCGTGTATGACCTACACACGCCTGCCAACTTACCGACACGGGATCAAACCCGACCCCATAGGCGAGGCCGCGATGGCGACTAAAGTTCGCTGGTAACCCTGGGGTTATCCTTTGGAGGGCTGACCCGGGGTGCTCGGCAATCGACACTTGGGAAGGACACCGTGTGGTTTTAGTCAGTTTGATTTCGACACGCCCATCGCATCGTTGGCGAAGTTAGGGATGTCCTGAATTAGCAGTAGGTACCTATAACACTGCGGAGCACGCCCGGGAGAGACCGTGCTCGCCGCGCGTCGCAGGCGACTCTGGCGCCGGAGGTCGCTTAACGACCTCCGTCCTCCATGAGCGCAGGCCTGGGGGTGGCAGGTGAGGCCCCCTGTCACCCCAGCAGAAGCAGGCCGGAACATTGGGGCGACTAACACCCCTCCCCCAACCGGGGCAAGACGGGGACACTGTGATTCCCAATCCCGAGGGGGCCGTCTCGAAACCGGAGATGGGCTAGGTTCAGCCGGGGTGCGAGGGATATGCTCTATGGGCAACCTTACACCCCGGCGTCTGTAGACCCGAGACGGCGTGCGGTTTTAGTCGGTTCAAGCCCGACATAACCGCCCCCGATGGCCGGCGTGGTACCCGAGGGAATAATCGCACGAAAAAAAAGGTACCTATAACACTACGAATTAAGTAAAGAATATACCCCATAATAGGATGTGGTGCCAGGTTGAAGGCTTCCTTGATGATGCCCAGCGTGATGTAGTACGCCTGCACAGCACTGTCGCACCTCACTGTATAGCTGTACGGTCGGCTGGTTAGTACCTGTTTAACATATAGAGAATCACGGCTCTTTTCTGTTGGGGTAGGCAGAAACTACTGGTTTGCACTTGCTACGATCCAGACGTACACCTTGCGCTTGATGGACAAAATATAACAGTTCACGCTCCGTCTTTGGGCTCTTCGAACCTCCTTTGACTGGTGTCCGACCCACATTAAACCTCCTCACCTCTCCCCACCCCGAGAGGAAAATTTACGCCAGATCCTCGTCCATCAGCAATCAGCAGGTGTATCAGCATGCATGTCCGGTTTCATTGGAGGTGGTTGATCTTGGCCCTATACACCCAAAGGCAGGCGGATGATGACGCCAATGACTTAGCTACATACCTAGATCCTAGATGGAGAATAAAACTTACCCCCAATACACCAACAGCGTTCCCAGAGACTATAAAATCTTGACTAGGTTCTCCGAACTTCAGGTCTGTCATGAACTCGTAGTTGGGTATCGCTTCGTCTATCTCATCGTCAGGGGGTACGTAAGTAGCTTCTAGAAGACCCGACACAAGGATGTAGAGGCCTTTAGGTTCGTCGCCTGCGGGGATGAAGTAAGATTTTTTGTTAAAACCAGAGCAATTGAGTAGCGCCAAAGAGGCGGTGAAAAAGTAACAATAGAGGTCCAGCAGCAAAAGGCACACCGGCGTCAGAAATCGCAAAACGATCTCCAGCCTCCATAACCGCAGGCCTGGATGCGACGTTTCAGTTATTCTTCGCCCTAGCAGAAGCAGCTCCAAGGTGGCGATGCGTAGTATTTCTGCGCGCGATTCTCTGCAGGGAATTTGATTTCCAACAACACATCGGAGTCGGAGCCCCACAGATAACCAACGTGCCCCTGGTTCCATGGCAACACAGAGCAACGATTAAGGAACACCGATCAGTTTTAGTCTATTTGAGTCCGACAAACCCACCCCACCGTTAGCTCCGTTGAGAAGAAGCTTGAGGGAACTTCGCACGTAAAAAAATTGTTTCCATTTTATCAATGTGAATCAGACGCAACTAATTTGTCGCGCACGTCCACCCTAGAATTCTTCATATGGATCAATATAACGATAATGCCTCTATCCATCCATGCATCTTACCTCTAGAAATTAGTACATCATTAATATTGTAGTTGAGTATTTCTGAGTTTTCGAGGAAAAAATCTGCTATCCTCTCGTTGCCTTGGAGCCATGACACCGCACGGAGTTGAGTCTGAGAACGAAAACTCCTGATATAACCGATTAGTCCTGGTGTTCACCACCAATTTGGCCACCACTGGTGGACAGAGAGACAAATTATGAAATTATGTTCCGCTGTCCACCAGTGGTAGACAGAGCAACATATTTTGACAGAGGTGGACAGAGCAACATACTTTCCGGACTAGTGGTTCCGGCGCTTCGACGGCCGCTGCCGCGGCACGCTCGCTCGGCTCGCGCTCTGTTGGGGTCACAGTTCTAACCTAACTTAACCCACTTTAGTTATTTTCGGAATATAAGCCGAGCGAGGCAAGAAGTGCGAAACATCAGTCCATCGATTGATAAATATTCGAAGAATCGTTCAGTCGAAGCAGCGTTTGGCGACAAAGTCGTTTCGCAATATTGTGGACAGCGGAACATAACTTCATAATTTGTCTCTCTGTCCACCAGTGGTGGCCAAATTGGTGGTGGACACCGGGACTAATCAGATATAACTATTAGAAGACCACAATATATGTCAGCTGTAGGTAATTCGTTGTGCATTACTTTTCTGGACTAGAAGACTCAAATCTGTCATTTTATCGAGACTCTTCTAAAGGCTAAGTTTAATAATTTTTTATATATTATAAGTTTAATTGTAATAAAATAATTATAATAAAGTAAACTTGCCTCGCAAGTTGAGAAGTATAATGTGTACTTAGTTTAGAATTAGAACTCTTGCCTTGCGATAGTGAGCCTAAGATAGTCTGCCTGTTCACCACGTGGTGAATAGGCAGATGGTGAATGTCTCGCCAGCGCTTTTCGCGAAGGGAGGAGGGCTTAATTTCCTCCACAATGACGGAAAGACGAAGTCTGCAGGGTCCTATACCTCCTCATACTATCTCTTCCGGCATTAGGCCTGATATCAGAGACACCGTATGGTTTAAGTCGGTTCCACGTCGACGTAACCGCGTTGTGCTAAGAACGAATAGCATCAGTCATATTTCAGTACCATTTAACGGACATACTTAACATTGCTATTAATAGCAACTTAATAGCAATGTTAAGTATGTCCGTTAGGTATACGTCTAACCTCAGGTGACGATGGTGCCACCAAGCTGCCCTTGTGTCGACACATCTGAATCTTATCTTCAATTGCTTTTACGAGCATCCGATACTCCACTTCGTCGAGAAAACCTGACAATTGGTAAAATGAAGGTTTACAGGTTTTACTCTTAAAGGTTCTTCCATGAATGGCCTTAAATAGTTACCATACCATGTGGACCCTTACCATAAGTACCCTTTCTTTTTTTTCGTACGGAAATCCCTTCGGATACCCCCCCGCCGGCCAGCGGGGGCGGTTATGTCGGGGTTGAACCGACTAAAACCATCCGCCGTCTCGGGTCTTCAGACGCCGGGGTGTAATAGAGCCATAGAGCATATCCCTCGACCATAAGTACCCTATACAATGAGAATGGTGGTACACATATTTTTTACATAACAGTATACCTTTTTTTTTTTTTTTTTTTTTATCGTGCGGAAATCCCTTCGGATACCCCCCCGCCGGCCAGCGGGGGCGGTTATGTCGGGCTTGCACCGACTAAAACCGCACGCCGTCTCGGGTCTTCAGACGCCGGGGTGTAAGGTTACCCATAGAGCATATCCCTCGCACCCCGGCTGACCCTGGGCCATCTCACCACTAACAGCATCGCTCATCCTGTCTCCTCTGAAAGCAGAGGAGTACGGAGAGCGATGTGTTCCCGCCACGTTGGGTATTGGCCGACGATCAATGCCAACCCTATGAAGGGGTGAAGGGGAAGCCATTGACCGCCGCCCAGGGTGTACCGGCCGCTCCGATTCCGTTCCCCCCGGACTGCAGCGGGATCGGAATCGGAGCGACACTCGAGGAGGTTACCCAACACACACCCCACATAACAGTATACCTAAATACCCTTTTATTCCTACATTTATTACTATCGTAATTGTGTCTACTGCATTTTTTTTGGTGTAGAATCATATATCTATCTATAAAAGAGTTATCTATCTATTGCGGAAAATTACCATTTTCTAAACTAAAATATAGCCTATGTTGTTCCTCAATTTATAAGCTATCTCTATGCCAGATTTTAACTAATTCGATTCAATGTAGCGGTCAAAAGGTCAAGCGGACAGACAGAGTTACTTCAGCTAGTACGTGTTCAAGGTAGTTCATGAGGAATTGTTCTCCCCATATCTTAAACAACCCTAGTAAAGGAACAAAAGCATAAAAGCGGTGTAAATCTTATTTGAAACTGCAGATGTTGTTGTACCTTCTTCCTTAAGCTGCATCGCATCCAAGGTCATGATGTTGAGTGTAGATGTGGTGGCTTGCTTAGTCTTCACTGTGATGGCGGTCCAGGGACGATCCCGTTGCAGCAATCCTAACTGCCGAGTAACTGCCAACCTTGAAGACAACCATAATAAGGCCTACGCTGCATTCGATGCAAAAGGAAGAGATGAAATAAGCAGACCCCGGGCTTTAAAATGTTATACCCAGTTGCATCCGAAGTTTTCAGCCCGAGCCCTCCTGGATGCTATCGGGAACCACACAGGTATCCCTTAGCAACCAAAGGACGACTCGGGCGCAAGCTTTCCTTTCATGGTTGGACTCAGGCGGTTTTCGCTCCCGTAATAGTCAATACGCACACAAAAATGGTTAGAAGGAGTAGGAATGTGGACCCTGGGCCATAAAGTAGAAGCTTAGAAGATAACCGGGATGCAGAAAGCGTGGATGAAGAAGAAGAAGGGCTGGTACCTGTCCGTATCCAATTTATTGGTGAGCATATCTTGTATCTGTTTGTTGTCTACCAGCTGGGGCAACAGCGTGCACACCTCTTGTGCACCGGTTACGAAACCCTTGAACGAAATAAGTATATCTTTTAAATGGTGTACAGCCCTTTAGGCCAGATATATTTCGTCAAATTTGACTTCCCAAAAAACTTAACGCCGTAGTTTCTTTTTCCAAATGAAATTCTACTGAAACAAACATGTTACGATATGATCAGACACGTAACCCAACTGAATAATGCTCCTGGTACTTACCTTGCCGACATCATATCCAAAAGCAAGTTGTATGTCGATCATCCGGTCTATGTAGCCCATAATTTTGGGTACAGAGACGCTGCAACATATTCATAGTACTTTTAAAACAACAACAACATCATTGAAGTGAAAACTTTGTTAAGCGCATTGAGTACTTTTTAGGTAACAAAATCATGGAACTCGCGTCATCGTCCCCAAACGCTTTCCATATTCTAAAATATGAAGTGAAACACTTCTTTATTTATTACAATGCCATCTTTGTTGAACTTTGATGAACTCGTTTGGAACATTAACAAAATTATTTTGTGCCGACCTTGGTGAATTTTCGAACTGATTCATAATGAACAACATAGATGGCGCTGTAAATACTTCCTGAGGATTAAAAAATACACACGTAATTGTTCTAGTTTTCCCGTCTGTTGGCACTCCCAGAGTGCCACTGTCTTTTTTTATATGAGGCACGTCAGCTTGACTTCACCCATCATCGGAAAGTAAGAAGCTGTGAAGTCTACACAATGAAAACCACCAGAACAGATCTATAAAACCATCATTAACCATCATCAAGACTATTCTTCTACACCGCTGTTAAGCGTGGCCGTTGCTTGAGTGGCAGTAGCGTGTCACGGAGATGCATATGCTATGGTGGATGTGCAAAATCACGCGTGAAGATCGTGTGAATAGCTCCCGCATCCGCGGCAGCCTCTGGGTCTGTGACATTGCACGCCATGTGAGTAACAAATGTATGGCCATTCACTTCCGCGGGGCCCCGGTAGAGGGGGAGCCCTAAAAAGTAGTGGTTTGACGTCATAAGGGATGACTTGCGTGCCAATGGTCTCACTGTCATGGATGCCCAAAATCGTGCGAACATGAACAGTACCAAAATAGTAAGTAGCTCTCAGGTTTTTGGCCTCGATAGATGATTTTTCACCTGGGATTGTACGAAGATGGAAAAAAGTCTGTAACATGAAAATCAAATGGAAAAAAAATCCTGGATATTGGAGGTATTTTGAGATGTCAATGTCTAGCAAATGGACCACCAGTATACAACACGGCCCCGTCCTGAGAAGACTCCGGCAGGAAACTCGGCGTTTTTTGTGATACACACATGTTTAGTTAATCTAATTAGTTACAATGATGAGCAGGTACATACCGGGCCAATTTACACAGCCTTAGGAACCTTAGCATTCGTAACAGCTTAGTGGCGGTAATGAAGCTGGAATTCGAGTTGTTCCACTTATCCCACGAAGACACGCTGTCTATTACGTCTAGCACCAGGTCTAAGAACGAGAATAATAGGTGATTTGCTACCCTTTTCTTTCTAATTGCATTGTTGTTGAAAATGTTTGGAATAGGAGGCCTATTTATTACGTGAAAACGAGAAACTTGTCGGCGCAATATGGGTATTATTCGGTACACCTCTACCTACCTCTCTCAGGACATGTTTACAGGAATGAGCATATGTATGTAAAACTGAATCTACTAACCGCCAGTAGCCATGACAATGATAAAGAAATCCAATTTATTCCAATGGGATTTAAAATAACCAATGAAACCGAAGGCACACATCTTAATGATCATCTCCAAGACATATATCATAAAGAAAAACCTGAAACCATAATTATTAATTCAAAGTTCAGTTTAAAAATTAAAGAAATTTCAGTTTAATCAAAAAACTAACTTTCTCGAAATATGCACATTTCTCGTACTTATGCGCTGTTCACCGTTGAAGAGTGTACGGGGGTGTGCGTTCGGCCAGGGCCCTACCTACCTACCCTACCTTCTTTGAGGCCGAAGCCAACCTCACCTGCTAATCGGTGCACCTATTAAGCAACGGACGAGGCTCTGGCGCAGGCTTTCCTCTCGGGGTTGGGAGGTCCGGCAGCAGTCGCTCCAGGAAAAGCCGACATACTAATCAAACATAATATACAGACTTCGGGCTCCATACACGGACTTTAGACGCAACTGGGAAATCGCTATGAGGATGGTGGTGACCGCTGAAGAGTTCCTTTAACTAGAACTAATCCTGGATGTCGATGTAGCCAGTGTCACTTGAGATAGTCAGGATTATGTAGGTAAGGGTTCTAACGAAGCATGGAAATAAATTTACTGGCTGGCTCTGGTAGAATTCCTTGGGAAACTTGACATTGGCTTCTCCGCCATTAATAATTTTATGAACATTTTTTATTCTAAAGATTTAGATCGGAAAAAGAGAGTGAGAGTGTCTAGGTGGCTCAGTTGGTCAGAGCATTCCCCCTGTAAGGGACTGGTCGCGGGTTCAAGTCCCGTCCTAGATGTTCTCTTTTTCCGATCTAATTCTTTAGAATAAAGTAAGCATACAAAATGCTTAAAAATTTAATTGAATTAATTAGGCGGAGTCATCAAAAAACAATGTTTAAAAATGACTGTAAAGTTATTCATTGTTTCCGTAGTTCGCAAGAATTACGGTAGATGTCTCCAACGTCGCCTTAAGACGTATATGATATATCGGAGAATTTCGAATATCTGGGACGTTTCTAGGTGGCTCAGTTGGTCAGAGCATTCCCCCTGTAAGGGACTGGTCGCGGGTTCAAGTCCCGTCCTAGATGTTCTCTTTTTCCGATCTAAATCTTTAGAATAAAGTAAGCATACAAAATGCTTAAAAATTTAATTGAATTAATTAGGCGGAGTCATCAAAAAACAATGTTTAAAAATGACTGTAAAGTTATTCATTGTTTCCGTAGTTCGCAAGAATTACGGTAGATGTCTCCAACGTCGCCTTAAGACGTATATGATATATCGGAGAATTTCGAATATCTGGGACGTGTCTAGGTGGCTCAGTTGGTCAGAGCATTCCCCCTGTAAGGGACTGGTCGCGGGTTCAAGTCCCGTCCTAGATGTTCTCTTTTTCCGATCTAAATCTTTAGAATAAAGTAAGCATACAAAATGCTTAAAAATTTAATTGAATTATTTAGGCGGAGTCATCAAAAAACAATGTTTAAAAATGACTGTAAAGTTATTCATTATTTCCGTAGTTCGCAAGAATTACGGTAGATGTCTCCAACGTCGCCTTAAGACGTATATGATATATCGGAGAATTTCGAATATCTGGGACGTTTCTAGGTGGCTCAGTTGGTCAGAGCATTCCCCCTGTAAGGGACTGGTCGCGGGTTCAAGACCCGTCCTAGATGTTCTCTTTTTCCGATCTAAATCTTTAGAATGAAGTAAGCATACAAAATGCTTAAAAATTTAATTGAACATTTTTTATATTTTAACTTGAGGCGGCCAAATTACGGCGATTCTTTCGATTACGTCATTGGACTAAAGTATTTTTAGTCTAGTTGAGAGAGTTTTGTAACAGTTTTTTTTGAATAAGCACCTTTGTCAAATGGCAAAAACGGAACCCTTATAGATTCGTCTTGTCTGTCTGTCTGTCCGTCCGTATGTCACAGCCACTTTTTTCCTGAACTATAAGATCTATGCTGTTGAAACTTGGTAAGTAGATGTATTCTGTGAACCGCATTAAGATTTTCATACAAAAATTTTAAAAAAACAAACAATTTTGGGGGTCCCCATGCTTAGAAACTCAAAATTTTTTTTTTCATCGAATGATAAAACTAAAAAAAATATATGATGTACATTACCATGTAAACTGCCAACGAAAATTGGTTTGAACGAGATCTAGTAAGTAGTTTTTTTTTATTACGTCATAAATCGTAAACCGCAATTTACCTTTCATTCAATCAACTCAAATATAAAAATAAATAAAAAAACAGTTTTTTGATTGAGCTGCTACGGAACCCTTGATGGGCGAGTCCGACTCGTACTTGGCCGCTTTTTTGTAATACATCTAAAGCTGGGTACAGACCGATCGACGAAAGAAGACGAAGGTTGCAAACATGTGGGATTCGTCGATTATGGTTCCCTTTGAAATAAAAGCAGCTTAAAGCTGGTCAACAGCAATTATCTATCAATTTTTAAACACTACTGATATTATGGACCCAGACACTGTTAGTCCAGCTAAGCAACTTGCAACTGGTCCATCGTTCAAAGGACCAGAAACAGAATAATGGTACGTGCTATTTAACAACATATCTAATCTCTATTATTCCTATGAATCTCTTAGTTCTAAATAGCCAATGTACCTTTTTTTTTTATTGTGCGGAATTCCCTTCGGATACCCCCCCGCCGGCGAGCGGGGGCGGTTATGTCGGGCTTGAACCGACTAAAACCACACGCCATCTCGTGTCTACAGACGCCGGGGTGTAAGGTTACCCATAGAGCATATCCCTCGCGCTCCGGCTGACCCTGGGCCATTCGCAGTGTCCCCTCTGATAACAGCAGAGGGGTAACTGGAGCGATCACTCCCCCCCGCCGGCCTTGCAGGCCCGCCATGCCCCGACCCCCTCGTGCAATGGGGTCAGCTGGCCCTGAAAAGGGCCGGTTGGTCAGACTCTTGGCCGTTGACGTTGACGCCAGCTACTCCAGAGGAGCAATCAATGATGCGTCATCGCCCACGTTGCCCAGGGTGCACCAAACTTGGCGGTGATCCAACCAGTCGCAACCCTGCCAATGTACCTACTGCTAAAAAATGAGGCAACATCACAAAAAAACTCACAGATTCAAAACTTTAATCGTCAACATAGCTGTTCGAGAAGGAGTCTTCATTACAACTTCGCAGAGTATCACGGGCGTGTTGCACAGAATCATCAGATATATGAAGCCGTCGAACCATACGTTGGTGACCAGCCTGTAGCAATACTGACGCCAGTTCTGACGAGGGACTTGCGCATTTGCAGCCTCGGGGGTGATCATGTTCACTAACTTGCGACGTAACCAATGTGCGTGTGTCTGAATACAATAAAATAAGTTAACGGAATTAAGAAGTAAAAATTGTTGGATATTAGCTTTGGACGCCTATGGGGTTCCAACACAGGGGCGAGAATAATGTTAAGTATATGGAGATGGCCTAAGTGAACGATTAATTGGAATTCTCTTCATTTAAGTGGACTTTAATACTAGTGTGGAGTAGGTAGTAGGTGTGATGCTCCTCCAAAACAAAGGGAGGTTCCTCCGACCAGGCAAAGTGATTGAGCCTGGCGGGCCGAGGTGTTACAAATCACGTGGTAGTTGGGACATAGTAGATGGAAGTAGTTCAGCTTACTGTTACTAGATGTCACCTGGGTACATGTGATATCACCACACTGGGTATGTATACCCTTTAACCGACCAGTCTCTCCCCGTTCAAGCGCCAATCCCAGTCGCATCCAAATCTCACATTTTTGAGCCCTGGGTCAGTCCCCTGCTCCTCCCTTTTATCCGACTGCCAAGGAAGGGTTATATTTTTTTGCGCCTATCTTGTATGTATGCATGTAATATTCTTTTTTACCTCATATGTTCCAAACCACCGCTGCACGGAGTTCTGGTTTGTTTGGCTTTATGGGAGCAACTGCTACTTGACTCCAAACCCTGAGAGGACAGCCCGCGCCAGCCCCTCATCCCTCAATTAGCAGGAGCACCAGCTTGCAGGTAAGGTTGGCTGGACCAAGATCTTGGTATGGCCTCATACACCTACTCTATCTATCGTTTGCCACAAGAAAACCCGTCTACTCCCACTAAGATCGGTGACTAACATAAGGAGTGGAGGGAGAGGCTCGTGACTAAGTGGTAACCGAGTAGGTTAATAAGTACATTGCAAAGTTAAGCAATACTAGCCAGGTCAGTCTTAAGATGGGTGACCATTCTTAACATATTGAGGCCCTCCGTGCCTCGGAGAGCACGTTGAGCCGTCGTCCCGCTTGCTATACGAACTATGGCAGTCGTTACGGGTAGTGGGAGCCCTAAAAAGTCCGACAACTCGTATGTACTTCAATATCGTCAATGGGTTGTGGAGGTCAGATGGCAATCGCTTAAGGGAGAATATTCGGCTGTTTCGTAGTTAGACTGAAACACCGACCCCAACTGAGTTGGAAAAAGGCTCGAAGAATGATGTTAATAGAAATGCACAAGTCACCTTTGGTTTCCAAAGCGTGCCCAGCTGCTCCAAGTTGACCTTGCCATCGTCTGCATCAGCAGCGACCTCAACAGCTTGTACCAAAACCCTAACCCCATCTTTACTGATCTTCCCGTGCTCGTATTGACGCCAGTAAGATATTTTCATGGCCTTCAGAACACGTTGATTTGCTTCCCTGGAGATTATAAAGCCTGGTTTTTTATTCAGCTCGTCGAGATGAGTAAGTGCATATCTTGTTGCACTCGCCTAATTTTGAGTGACCGTTTTTATCATCATCATCTTCGCGTAAGTCCCTGTCAGATCCGATGTTCTCACCGGGGTCTGCCTCATGGTTTTTACTCCTCCCCTTCGCACGGTCTTGGACATCCATGGTAGTGAGACCATTTGCACGTATGTCATCGTGTACGATGTCAAGTTAGCGCTACTTGGGTTTATCCTTCAGCACCTACTGGCTACCTATGGCGGCATGTCTAGACATTTGTTCTCCAGGTAGACAGGCGGTTGCTGCGTAACGTGGCCGCAACATCGAAGGCGATTCTCCTGCATTTTATCTGCGATGTCACGGACATAAAATGTAAACGCCAGTGTTGTATCTACCTTTATACCACGAAATCATTTTTAAACACTGTTAAAAAATTATTATTAAAATTCTAGGACATTCTACACCACGCTATCTAAACCCAAAGGCATAGCTTAACTAGCTGGTGTTATGGGTTCTAGAATCCGATTATGTATCTTAAATATCTTAGATATTTTTTTTTAAATACATACAAATTATACATAGAAACACCCAGATTTTACCTGATCATCTCGGCAAACTCCTTTTTTGTGGGTTCATTGGGTATTTCCCTTTCGCAGTCAGGACACGTGGTGTAATGGTACCCCATATAAGTGTCATCGTCACTATCATCATCGCGTCCAGACATCTGGAGCTGGTAGGGGTGTTTGATTGTGGTTCCTAGAAGACGCCTTAAGTGAGCAAAACCCTACCAAGTTCAACTAAACTGGTACATCGGACTGACGATGATGGTTTGATACATTTATAGAGTAGTGATAAAATACTAGCTGATTCTCGAGACTCCGTCCGCGTGGATGTCGGTTCAATCAATCAATTAGCCTATTGCACCCCACTGCTGGACATAAGCCTCTCCCATTGCACGCCATAGCACCCGGTCCTCCGCCTTGCGTATCCAGTCTATCCCAGCTACCTTTTTCAGGTCGTCCGTCCACCTTCCGTTTACCAATTCGTGGTCTCCACTCTAGGACTCGTTTGCTCCATCGGCCATAGGTCCTTCGGCAGATGTGGTCAGTCCATTGCCACTTCAGCTTGCTTATTCTGCAAGCTATGTCGGTGACTTTAGTTCTTTGTCGGATGACCTCATTTCGAATTTTATCCTTCAAAGAAACCCCAAGCATAGCCTGTCGCTTGTTGTCAGTTATCGCGACCAAAAGTAGTCTACTTATGTCCTTTTCTCTGAGAACCGTTAATTCCTTCACCAAGCAAAGCTACATTATTCCCGGGTGCTATTTTTTATCTTCCATATCCCTCGCATACGGAAGCTGGTGTATGTAGGTACCTACCTACATAGCTCATAACTACTGCCTTTTTTACTGGCTGTACTAACCAGCTTGTTAGTACAGCCAGTAAAAAAGGTACAGAGCCCTACCAATATCCTTGAGGCCCAATTGAACCTCACCTGCTACTCGGTGCACCTGCTTATAACGGACGAGACTTTTGCGCAGGATTTATTCTCAGGTTTGGTAGGTCAAACGGCAGCAGTTCCCGAAAAAGACGAAATACCAATCAAAAACCGGACCTCGGGCTCCAAAGTGCAACGCAACTAGGAAATCGTTATGAGGATGATTATAACTAACCAGCTTGCACCAAGTCCCAGTTAGCATCAGCAAGAAACTTATCCATCTTCAGCATAGAGATGCAGCGGTCCCGGGTCAGCATTATCCGTTTTACGCAGTTTGTCATGTTGGCCTTCTTGGCCAAGGATATCTCGGCGAGACCGAGGACCTTCAACACTTTGCGCATTGATGACGCATTTATTAACACTGAGAGAATCACCAATCCTGCTGTTTGGATGATAAAGACCTTGAAAAGGAAATATAAGTCGTATGATCAAAGAACTGACCTAAAGATTTTTTTGATTTAAGAATAGGTACCTACTAGTACCCGAAATTACTAGTATTACCATTACCCCGTTACTTGTGAGGAGTGGGTTCACGTCGGTAGCCTAATCGCCAGGGTTCGAACACGCGACCTCTCGCTACGCTACCCACATTTTACTCTGCTGTGCCTACTAACCATGAAGAACCTATTTCGACCCCTGTACAAGGCAACCACTGCCAGCGTTGCCTCCAACATCTCCTTAGGTAGGAAGGAGATCGTAGTCAAAATGACCCACCTATGGTATAAACTTCCAGGAAACAAAACCGACAGCCGATAAAGTTTAGAAGAAATAGTTAGTATTTAATGCCGAATCATAGTTTCAAAAAGGAACCTTGTGAGAATTGCTCTATGGAAACAAAGTGCGAAATGTGAGATATTCATATCAACCATCACATCATTCATATCAGCGCATGTCGGCGATCTGATTACCAACTGCCTATGCAATTCGATCAAGGCATGACCCCAAAAATGACATGAAAACCGCTATAACTAGTACGAAAAGCATCCAGCCAAAGGTTTCTTACCTCTCCAGCTTCAGATATCCTGGGCGTCTGCAGCACCATGAGCGCTAAACACAGAGACAGAGCACCCCTGAGCCCGCCCCATACGCACGCCATAGAATGTTGCCACGTCATGCCGTAGCCCACGTGACGAAGTAACGGTGTCATAGCCGCGTATACCAGTAGCCTGGTGACAATGATAGGGTTAGATGGATAGATTTGGGTGTAGAGGTCCCCACCCAGATCTTCGGGGCCCGAACCAACCACACCTGATAGCTAAAGTAGGTAATTTGGGAAAGGGGTCTTATCCGCGAAGTGGTCATTTTAAAATGGTAATCATTTCTGGAACTAGTAATTTTAGGAAAGTGGTCTTATCCGGAAAGTAGTCACTTCAAGAAAGTAGTCTTTTCAGGTAAGTGGTCATTTTAGGAAAGTAGTCATTATCGACATAAAGGTGATGAGAGTGATAGGATTAGATGAATAGATAAACATATGTGTAGGAGGCCCCACCAAGATCTTCGGGGCCCATTCAACCTGATTTGCTAGCTTAAGTAGTTAATTTGGGAAAGTGGTCTTATCTGAGAAGTGGTTATTTAAGATGGTAGTCATTTCTGGAACTAGTCAAATTAGGAAAGTGGTCTTATCCGGAAAGTAGTAATTTCAACCTCACTCCCAAGTAGATTGACGGACTAGACTAAGTTCATGCTGGCAAGATAAACCAAACTATGGAAAGGATCCCAGGTGCCAATGTGCAACCTTTGGATGCAACAGGAATTTGCGCTCGGATGGACAAGAATACATTTATATAGAGAACAGTGGCAATAGGTTTTCTAAACGGAAGCCATCTTCGTATGACTAAAATCACCAAGATGGCTACCCTTTATGATAAAATATCTAGAGGTATGCCTCGGGTGTTATTGGGGTCCCACCAAGTTCTTTGGGGCCCAAGTCAACCTCAGTTGTAAGCCTGTACTCCTGTTGATTGACGGTCACTCCCATAAAAGCCGTTTAAGCCAAACCAAGAGGCGGGCCAAGGGCTCCGAAGTGTAAGCCTCCGATGCAATCGGGAACCATGCTGAGATAATGATGTAGGCATGCCTTGCCTATAAAACCGACTAGTATCTCACGGCAGCACTTGCCCCTGATTTTATATTCCGTGATAAAAATAATTACTCACCTTGAACAATAAACTGTGGTATAAGTCACAAATATCAACGACACTTGTCTCACACTGATGATGTCATTCCCTTTATCAAAGATCACAACTCCCACCATTGTGAATAGCAACGTATTCGCCGCATGCGCAGCTATCGTCCAAAAATGAGACACGATCATCTCCACATCACCAGCTATCGTAGACTTCTTATTACTCACCATTATACCCGTTACTACAGTAGCAAGAAGTCCTGACACATATAAGAACTTCTCGCCGATATAAAAGGTAAGATATGCTCCAGCTAAAGTCACTGTTACTGCACAAAGTTCGTCATAATACGTCCCGGATAGTATAGTACTTGTGATTTTTCCCATCACTATTCCTAGTAAAAACCCTCCGCCGGCATATCGGAGTAAATACAACGTTATTTGAGCTGGTGATTCTAGGGCATGAGCGATATAGCCGAATACAGCCGTATATTCTATCATCACTGTTACATCGCTCAACAATCCTTCTCCAAGAAGTAAGATACTTATGTATTTCCCTTTCGTCATAGTCTTCAATTGTCCTACAACTTCTAAAGGATCTATTGACGAGCATACAATACCAAATAATAATGCCACAGAGAAGTTCCAACCAGCTCCAATCAAATAAAAAGCCATAAAAGCAACTATAAGCGCTGTGAGTAACGCTCCAGGGACTCCAACCAAAAATATTTGCAAGAGACTTCGCCAGAATGAATGAGCATCTACGCTGTATGATGTCTTGAATATAAGGATAGGTAGAAACGTTAATAAAAGTATATCAACGTCCATATAACAGACGCTTACTAACGGACGGAACGCGGGGATCTTGTTCGCACATAACCCAGCAATACCTCCGAAAGAGAACATTATAACTCTGTAAGGTATTGACATGTCTATCCATAGCATCACTAGTCTTACTAAGACGCCGATTAGAAGAGTGGTGAAAATAAATAAGCAGCCTGAGTAACTTGGGTAGGATAGCCCAGGGTCGATAAATTCTTCGTCAGTAGTTTCCAATTCGTGGTTTAGGGCAGTACCTTCGAGGGCTTCAGTGGTTTCATTGGTGATTGTTTTGATGGTAATAGTTAAAAGTAAAATTACAAGGAGTAATAGTCTTAACGCCATCTTGGAGTGGCCTACTGGATTTGATGTTTTCGTTTTAGTTAATCAAAGTCGCTTAGCTATATTTCATTAATTTTTAAATGTTTATGGCCATAAAAATGAATATTATAATATGAATATTATATATATAATATTATATACTATAAATACATATTCGCAAAGTCACACTTAAAATTTAAAGATGCAGCAATTGGAGTTTTGAAAAAACAAGTTTTAAATGCTTTTTATTCACTTGCATATATTACTTTGCGGACGTTGGTGTGCGTTATGCGTTTACCTAACAAACACATTTAATGTATACTTCTAATATCAATGTACAACGCATAACTGTTGAATGTTCCAATCCTACTAATATCATAAACGCGAAAATTTGTAAGTATGGATGGATGGATGGATGTTTGTCACTCTTTCATGTAAAAACGGCTGAACGGATCTGGCTGAAATTCGTCACAGGGATAGATTATAGTCCTGAATAACACATAGGCTACTTTTTATCCCAGGAATATTTCCCATGCGTTGCGTGAAGCTGCGGGTAACGGCAAGTAACTAAATAAAGTTAAATATGGTTTCCTACTTAATATTATAAATGTGAAAGTTTGTGAAGATGTTTGGATGTATGCAACTCAATCACGCTGAAACAGCTGAAGGGATCTGACTGAAATTTGGTACAGGGACAGAATAACACAGGCTATTTGATCACTGGGATAAGTTCCAATGGATTGCGGATACGGGATCAGAATTCCAAGGGGGCGGAGCCGCGGGCAACAGCTACAACGACTTTTATGTACTAGACATGCTGTAAAGTACCACCGACTTAATTAAGGTTATTCTCCATAATTTATTTTATCGACTGATAGGTTTTTTTTTTTATTTGGGTAACCCTTAAAATAAATATCAAAAATCCAAAAATAAATATTTTAACTTAATTTAATCATTTCTCAAATAAAATTAAAACATAATCTTTACTATTATAAAATTATAAATTAGATGTGTCTGTACATTGGAGATATTTGAATACTTGGGTTATTTTTAATGAACGAGACTGAACACAAAAATGTTTTTTGGAACTCTTGTCTTTGGAACGTTTGTTCGCGATTGACGCTAAAAGTACTTGACGGATTTTCATGCGGTGTATTAGAAAGATCTCGGTCAGACTTAAAATCTGCCGTATGTTAAGTAGAATAGAGATATGACCGAAACAACGATAACCGACCTCCACGCGGGTGGGGCCGCGGGCATCAGCTAGCTACACACAAAACAAAGTCACGAAAATATCATAAATTTATAGGAAATAGGAGTCTAACTCCATTGTTATTAATATTATTTTTACTTGGACTTTTATAAGGAGAAAACTTCTGTGTTGCTTTCCTAGGAGATTTTCGAGGAGTGACACTTTTACGTCCAACTTTCTCTAGCTCTATAAGCTCCTTAGCAGCAGTTTCCAGCATCCGTTTCTTCCAGTCTTCATAAGATTCTATTATTTCTTCTAGTTGCTCATCTAGCTTTGGCACGTCAATCTCCATTTTTTCTTCAGATTCAACTGTAAAGAGAAAAGAGAAATGTATAAACACCCACAAATCACCAGTATTTATAGATTTATAAGCTGTTACCCGCGGCTCCGCCGGCCGATCCCGTCCCTTAACTTACAAGAACCTATTCCCGGGATAAAAAGAAGCTCATGTGCTGTTCCAGACTATAATGTATTTCTGTTCCAAATTTCATCTAGATCAGTTCAGCCGTTCTGGCGTGATTGAGTAACAAAGATTCATCAATCAATGGAAAAAAACTTTCGCATTTATAATAGTAGTTAGACTTGGTTCGTAGAGAGGATGGATGAAAGATTGACGAAATAGATTTATAAGGCGAAGGAGAATGGGCAACCCGGTTATGGGAAATGTATGTATGTTAATCAGATCGAGGGTCTAACGGCGAGCAAATACGAAAAAAAAATATTTTTTTTAAGAATTTACCTTACCTCTGTGGTGTAGCGGTTGTGCGTTTGAGTGCTAAGTCAGAGGTCGCGGGTTCGATTTCCGTTCAGTGCAAATATGTATATTTGCATTGGTCTGGGTATGTCTATGTATAATATGCATTTATTTACAAAAAAAAGTATTTAAGTGTGTTTATCGGCATTCAAGCACCCATTTGAGAAGCTCTGCTTAGTGTGGGTCGAGATGGCGTTGTGTCATTTGTCCTAGAATATTTATTACTAATATCCCCCTTAACCTCTCCAGCAAAGCTAAACTGCTTATGTTAGGAGTGGATTGACGTCGGTAGTGTAATGGCAGGTTTTGAACCCGGGACTTCTCGATCGTAATGCCGGCTCCTTAACCACTAAGTTAGCTACCCTACCGACGCTAATTTATGAAAGTAAAAGAACCGAAAGGTGTATGCCAGGATCGTAGCAAGTAGAAACATGTGGTCTCTGCCTACCATTCCATTAGGAAATCGGCGTAACTGCATATATGTGTACTGTACTATATGTATGTAAGGTTCAATACATCTCTGCCTTAATGAGGTTCACTGTAGACTTACCATTCTCGACTATCTTCTTAGTCTGTCGTCCTTTCTTCTTTTTAGCATCTGCAAAATGTAGGTCAGTGAATTTTGTCCAGTCCGCTTCTAATTTTGCAAACTGTGACGGCTTCAATCTCGACTTCTCAACAATTTTACTTTTTGAAACTTTTATTTTGTTTACTCTGAAATTTTAATTGTAAACATTTACATAAGAAGTAATTGTGCAATTGCATGAAAACCACAGATTATACAATCAATGGGAAGTGGAAGTGCTTTCTTTCTTTCTTCTTTCAACACTATACTGGACAACACATATTTAAATAGGGTATGGCCTTTAATACCAACTTTCCTTCGATGCCTACTTTTAATTATTTCATACACTAATTCCTTACAAGCCAACCTTTTATAAATCACTAAACCTGTGTTCCTTTATACCTACTTTCCTGTGATGCCGATGTTTTCAAATTGCATTTGTGTTGGTTTATGTCGCCAATTATTATAAAAATGGGTATTGCTTATTTCACTATGCCTAATATTTTTTCAGTCACATCTACAAGTTTTATATTAACTATGTAAGTCCCGGAATGACTTTCCGATGCTTTTCGAAGTTATGTGTGTATTTATCGCAGGTTTATAAGTGCCCGGTTAATGGCAATAGGCTCGTCACCTATTACATTGGGACCTAAACATAAACTGGCGAAATGTGGGTGCTAGCACCTCTGCCTACCCCTTCGGGGATATAGGCGTGAGTTTATGTTATGTTATGTTATGTAAGTCAATTAGCGTTGCCTTACCTTTTTCTTTTTCTAAAAAGTTGGCATGTCAGGAATTTGTGGATGAAGTAATTAAAAATAAGCATCGAAGGAAATTTGACATTAAAGCCCGTATTTCAATATTGAAACATTAAAATACGCCTCAGTTCTAAGATAATTTAAACTGCATTTTAATAGAATTGAAAACTTAGTTTAATTAAAAGAATTTTCAATGGTGAAATTCAAGGTTCTCTTGACCACCATACTTGTAATTGAAGTGTGGATTATGCATGATTAATGGATGTACTCACCTACATGCCTGATGTACCGCCATACACACATATTGCGGTAGTTTTAAATCCAGTTCCTGCAAACATATATACAGATTTATGAAAATGTGGATTTATGGAAACAATTTTACATAACATAAACATAACTTCACGCCTGTATCCCCGAAGGGGTAGGCAGAGGTGGTTTATTTAAATGTACCTATATTAATAAATATGTATATATAATACTAAAGTATGTATGTTTGTTACTCAATCACTATCTTCCGGTTGAACAGATCTGGCTGGAATTTGGTACAGCATTAGTTTATAATCTGGAATAACACATAGGCTATATACTTTTTATTCCTGGAAAGCACGGTAAGCGGGAACGGGAACAGAATTCCACGCGGGCGAAGCTGCGGCTTGTTCCTAATCAAATAAATAAATGAATAATAACGGGTACACTACGCCTAAGATCCGTGGTGCCGTCGTCGCGACCCAATTCATATGTACCAATTGTATGTAGCCAATTCCATGTGGTATTGGCGTTCCGACGCAAAAGATCCATCAATGATTTTTTTTTTAGTTTTTATTTTTTTTTAACGGTCATCTTAATATTACGACCCCCCCCTTGATTGTAAGCTAAATGTAAAGTCTCAGTAATGAGGGTCATCATTACAGACACCGATAATGTGCAGCATGGTGACCCTCAGCTTGTTGGCCTCATCAGGTTGGCCTCATGATTTGTACACACTTAAAAGATTTTACTGCCTAGATTTTAGGTTGGTGTCAGGGGCCATTCCCTCGCTTCCTGTAGGTATCACACAGGATAACCAAGAAGAAGCGATAGGCCACTAAGGATATCCTACAATGAGCAACAGTCCAAAAAATAAAATATTTCATATTTCATATTCAAAAAAAAAAAAGCCCAGTTGACTGGTATGGCGTTCTTTAGTATTTCTATTTTCAAGTACAAAAAAAAAAACTCCAACAGGACTAACCATCTTAGACTGTCGCTGATACTCCTCTAGGATCTTTTCAGCCAGGTCCTGTACACCACTACACTGCAGTGTCACACACAGCATGTTAGTTGTCAATTTATCACTGTTCAGCTCCAAAAGGTTCTCAACTACTTTTTTAGTGTTTGTGTAAGCAGATGGTTTCAGACCTGAATACTTAACAGCTGATTTCTGAAATAAAAGAAGAAGTTCATAGCATTATCTGAGCTCCAACCCCATTTCCTACTGATATTATAAATGTGTAAGATTGTGAAGATGTTTAAAAAATATATATATATTCTACGACATTCTACACAGCGCTTTCTAGATCCAAAGTAAGCATAATTTAAGTAGCTTGTGTTATGGGTTCCAGAATGCGGAAAAACATTCTTATATACTTTTTTTTTGGTAAATACATACATATTATACATAGAAACACCCAGACCAATGCAAATAGACATATTCATGCCTACAAATATTTGCACTGAGCGGGAATCGAACCCGCGCCCCCTGTCGTAGCAGTCGAATGCACTAACACTACGCCACAGAGGCCGTCGTTTGTTAGTCAATTACACTCAAATGGGATAGATTTATAGGCAGGAATAACACATAGGCTACTTTTTATTTCTGGAATAGGTTCCATGACATGTACAGAATTCCATTTAGGAATGAAACATTTTTGAGAGTAAATCGTTGTGAAGAGGGTGTTGGGTGTCGCCAAAACGCATCGTGTGTGCTAGTAGCATAATGGTGTGAGACATTGGATTTGAAATCAAGAGTTTCCAAGTTAAGTTTCCCCACTGATGACATAAACATTGAGGTTAGTTGTGAGTATTGTACAAAAATATGCAGAAGGTCACGAAAACAGACTTAATGAATTCACTGATATCGTAAGAAGACTGAAACGGACGAAATAATTTGAGTTAGTGTAGTGTTTTAGTGACAAATAAATAAACGTAGTGATAAGTGCTGCGTACAAAGAACACATGAACAAAGTGTCTTCGCCTTAATAAAAACTAAGTAAGTGTTAATGGACGCATTCTTAGAATTATGTTTACATGGTAATTTAGGTAAAATTTATTTACTTATTAGTCAACAAGGCTAGATTGTATAAATAAAGTATTGTTTACCTACAGTACTTCATCAGGAGAAAAAAAAAGTTGTGAGAGGTTAGCAAATCATGTGTCACTAGAGTAGTAATCTTTAAGTTTAAAATAAACTATGCCTATTGAGCACTGGTTGTTGTTATGGCAATAGACCTTCAGGACAAGTCTTCTAGGTTCATACATTAATTAGTTAATTGACTTTCTAGATCTCATTTGCTTTTAAATCTTTTGGCATATCAACCAGGCACATGTTTTACATTATTTTCTTGTTTTTTTTTTTATATTTAGTCCGTCAAATTGACTGCACCCCGCCTGATGGTAAACTAAGGTGAAGTCCAAAAAGTAGTGGCCACCATTTCCAGAAGTTAAGTAAAGTTGAATGCCAGTCCTTTATGGTATTGTGAGGAGATTCCTCTCTCTGTAGGCCTTTATATTTTTAAATACCTTTAATCAAAATGTAAAAAATTCATTGTTCATTTGTTTTCTTCACATATCAGGCATGTAACAATTTAAGTTAACATAATAGTTTAGATTACTCAAAATAATTGTTTTTGTACAGTACATATATACTAATATGTGAGGATCTGGTGCCTGAAGTAGATAAATTCCTTTTATGTTAGGTATGTGGTTCAGACACTTCACTGGTTGAAATGTTATATTATGTTATGTTAAATGTTATATTGATTTTGAATACTCACTGTATCTAAGTCTGCCCCTAGAAGACCAGCTGCAAGGTCCAAACATATGACAACCTTGCTTGTGTCTGTTAAGTTTATACCCGTAGTGCTTTTGGTTTGAAGTAGCCTTTGGAACTCTGCTGCTTTGCTGGAATTAATATTATCAATATATTAAGGGGAATGTCTTAAAAGAACTTAACATTTCTAGAAGAATGGTGGGACGGCTCACAAGATCAACCATGCTGAACTCTGCTAAGGAGCTGTCTTAAATTCGAACAGCTAGATTTATTCAGGGTGAAAAACCTACAAAAAGTCATTGGTAAAATTGCGATATTTGTAACCGTAGCACATGTATTATAAGCGACAGAGTATCTGAAGTTCAATATAAAGATTTTATCTTGATTGTTTTAACTTACTTCAAAACTTTATTCTCATCGCTTATTCCAAGTTTAGAGGCTATTAGACTTAACGATTTGCTGGCCATATTTATGATAGTAATAACGAAAAGTAAATTTGATTTCACTTATTATATAAAAAATGTAACTGATAACAATTCATTCAACACTGCTAAAACACAACACAAAATCGCGCCATTTGAACGATAATATGACATTTAACAGTTCGTTTCGTTCATTGCTCCGATCTTTAGAATTAGTTTGTCTTTGATTTAAAATATAAGATGAACACAGAATACACAAATAAAAAATAAAAAAATAACTTCAAAACGGAGGAGTAATGTAGTTATAGTGTAGTAGTAGTAGTAGTAATGTAGTGTAAATTCACCAAAACTGTCGAAACTAATTTACGAGTTTCAAGTTTACATGAAAAATTACAATATTCTCTATTAATATTCATTAGACTAAATAATTAATTTTGGAAAAAAATATGTATATAAGTACGTGATCTTTGCATTGTACATCAAAATATAATAAATAAGTATTTTCACTCTTTTTATAATGTAATAAAATTTATTTAACCGTGTATTAAGCGCGGAAAAACATTATGAGAAAGACTGTTAAATGTATTCTACTATTTAACTATAATTTTACACGCAAATATACCGAGAAATTGAATTTTAGTAATCGAGTATGAAACTAATTTGCCGTACAAAGATGTACTGTTTAAAACGGTTTACTTTAAAAAAATGAATTAATTCAATTCCAGATTTTATATGCTGAGGAATAGTATAATTTCATAGAATGCTAAAATTATTATTTCTCCGTTCTCAAAATTGCACCATCTGACATTGTTAATCTCTTTCGTTCATGGTCGGAAAAATCATCTCGATTTTCGATGACCACGCCCCTTTATCTCGATTTGGAATGAAGTTTCAATGATAAAACACCTTGCAATATCACAGGAGGCGACATGTTGATTTTTTTCTATAGGTTCTGTGAAGCCGATACGGATCGCTGTCATTGCTACAAAATGTCTTTGTAGTTATCAGGGTGTAGGTCATTTAATAGTAGTTATATTAACTAATCCGTGCTAATTTTCATATGTTAAACGTATAGTAAAGAAAAAGAAGAGGATCCACTCCACCCGAATCAGGGGTGTGTATGCAGTGATAGACCGATATAGATTTGTATCAAAATAATCTGAAGCTATTTATAAATATTATTTTCTCAGCTTTTACTTATGTTCAAACGTTAATAGTAACGTCTGATCTATAAATAACTCGTGAAAGTTTATAAATATTACAGTATTCCATGGTGGACTCGTGAGTAGAGTCGTCGGGTCATTACATCCAAAGGTTGCCATTTTTTAGTTGGAATTAGTCGTGTGTGGTGATAATCGGGGCGTGATCTTGTGGTTGTTCGCTGTCGGTACCGAGTGAGACCGTGTGTCAGTGCTGTGGTGATCCGTGTGCCGTGCAGTGAAGAGCCGAACGCGGGATACTTAGTCGTTCAAAGTGCATAAGATAGTGTGGTGATTTCAGGTTGAGATGCAACTAGTGTCAATTCACTCGAGATAATAGCCAGTGCGTGTGTCGTGTGGTAGCAAGTGATAATGCGGTCGCAGTGAGAGGTTCGGAGACACCACCACGGCTTCTTCAGTGGCAGGTGGCGCGCGGGGAGCCGAGTCTCCTTCGCAGCCCAACCAGGACACCGTGGATAACGCCACACCCACCTGCTGGTGAGTATTTCACTGCTTATTATGTTTTTTTTACTGTAGTAAATATCTTTGACATGTAGTGAAAGAACTGAGTAAAAGTGAATACTTCAAACTCTCCGGAAATAGTGAAATTATTGGTTTTTATATAACCTGCAGTTAAATTCAACCTTTTACCTTTACTAGGCTTAGGCTTTAGTAGGATAAAGCTTTATTGCAAAATGAAAAGGCACCAGTATTCTCATACAATTCTTATAGAACACATTCTGTAATGAAACTTCATATCTGTTGATTGATTCGATGTTGATGCATTTGTTAAGGATATTATTACATTATGTTCAATCTAAAGCTATATAATTATATGGTTTCCTGTCCTATTCTGTATTATTTTTTTGTAAATACTGAAGTTATTGATTAATAAAAATTAAATAAATATATCTATGGCACAAAAAAAAAAATGTATGTTTTTTTTTGTTTTACTCACTGATAATAACTACTTATTTACATTTGAATGTCTATACTGAGCATTGGTCATGTACTACGTTGAGTTGAGTGTTACCTTCCTACTCTGTGCCTAACAAGTGTGGTAGTTGAGGATCTAATTATAGGTCATAGACTGAATTTCACAAATGATACAAACCAAGATCAATATTGCTACGAAGCTGCATTATCATGTTTCAATTCATTTCTTTGGCAGAAATGCAAGGACTTGGTTTAGTTGAATGGAATTGCATTGCTGAAATCAGCATTCTAATTTATATCAGTAAGTCCACAGATTAAGCTATAATTAATGAAACTTTATGTTACATTATTAAAAGCTAAAGTTAGGTTATATTGTCCTGTAACATTGGATAAAACCATCATAATGATCATTATTATGCAGTAATATCCTGCTTAAGCTTTAAATATTGATAGTTAATAACCACTGTTTTTAAATTATCATACATGTATAATAAAACAACAAGGAATATTGATCATTACTAAACTTTTGTGTCAAATCTATTTGCGTGGGGGTTTATTTTCTTGCTATCTCTGTAATGAGTGCACACTATATTGTTTTCAATTTTCCTCTCAACCTTGATAATGGCAGAATTGTACAATGGATTGAGTCATTATGTTAAAGAAATTGAATGTAAATATGAAAATGCAGTATGAAATGGCAAAGTGACATGACACATCTAAGAACAATGGTTAAATTATAAGTTCACACAAAAATACTAAAATTGAGATTAAGAAATGTGGGGTGAGGATAGGAGTTTGAAAAATACTTTAGGACCTATTACCATATCTACGAAATATACGTAAAAAAATCTTTAGAGGAGTTTGGCCACATACACCCTGGACACGAGATTTTTCATTTATAATATATCAAACTACTAACACACTCTTGTTACTTTGGTATTTTCCAGATTTCTAACTCAAGCCATTGTAATTTACACGTAATATAAAACCTATATCCATCGAAGATAATGTACCTTTAATATTTTCAATAAGTGCAGTGGTTTCGAGGATTACCCCAGACATAAATAAACAAACTCATGAAATGCGGTCTCTCTCTTCATAATATTAATATGGATAAATTACCTATAATTATTCAACACATTTAAGTGTACCTTACATACCTTAAATATATAATGGTATTTCTGTACTGTTAACAGAATACCATTTTGTCTACATTAAAGTCAATTTATCATTTGTGTAATCATAGGAAGTCTAATTACCTACATTAATTCATTTGTTGGCAAGTGGATGTTATTAAAAATGTGACAAGTTTAACATAGTTTATATATGCAATGATCTGACTACGTAGAGCTATTTTGGGATAATGACCTCAACCAAAAGCATTTATGAAAATAGAAGAAACGAAAGGTCTATGCTAGGTTCGTAGTATGTGGAAACATGTTGTCTCTGCCTATCCTCATGGGAAAGAGGTGTTACCTAATGTATATTGTGCATGTGCTATTTTAAAATTCTGTTGTATTGGAAAAGCGGCAGAACAGGCACTGTAGACCACAGGCTTTGTGTCATCGGTTTAATGAGCGGAGAGTATGCTCATGAATTGTGTTATGACAGAAAAAAGTAACAGACTGTTACTGTCTCTGCTTACCACCGAGGGGGTTAAGCGTGAGTATATGGATGTGAGGGGCTATTATACAATTCATATTAATTGAATGGATCCTCAAAGGGATCCAACTTTGTTGTATTTGTAACAAACTTGTATTTGTAAATACAGTGGTTTTTCAATACAGAGAATAGTTTTTTATTGTCCCAAGAACCATATTTAATAAATTATTTTCATTTTTTTTTTCAATGTGGATTCAAACCTTAGTCTGCCATTTTTTTCTGATTGTATAATTAGTGTCTATGTAAACAGGGCTTATGATTTAAATTGCATTACCCTTTGTGAAAGTCATACATGAAAATCTGAATATCGTCATTTTGTCTCGTATGAGACACATCAAGTATTTCTATAACGCGAATATATTTTAGGTAGGTAAAGTACAATGTGACTAAGTGTATTTTTGTTCTGGAAACTTGGATTTATTGTAATTCTCAATCCCAACCAGAGACGCGAGTCTACATTATCGAATATATTATATATATTATCACGAACCCCTCCTTTATTAGTCCCACAAGGATGGAGGGATGTTTGTTACTCTCGTGCAAAAACGGCTGAATGGATATCGATGAAATTTGGCTCAAATATATTATGTTCTGAAATAGTAAATAGGTTACTTTTTATACCGGGAACAATGTTCATGGGGATCGCGGGTACGGGATCGGCATTTAAGGCAGGCGGAGCTGCGGGCAACAGTCAAACCCAAGTAGCCTGGCGGATGCCGCTTAAAGTGGCCGCACTAGCACAAGCGACTCTCCTGCATTCTATCTGCGATGGCACGGACATGAAGGCTGCGTGGATGCGAGAGTCCCTCACGCGATCCTTACGCGTGACTCCACACACCCACCGCCGCATAAACATCTCCGCGACACGCAGCTTCTGCTTTTGTCGCTTTAGCAACGGTCACGCTTCGCAAATCGCAACCGTGTAAACGGACAGGCCCAATGAAATTTAATACATACTCAGTATTCAGACAATAATAAATGTTATTAATGGCTGATCTTATCATTTAAGTAAACTCTTAAGATATCATAATATAGTGATCTAATTTAAATCAATCTAAAACATTTACATACAATGACATTGGTGACAGATAAGAATACATGTTTAACATATTTAATTATTTTTGAAAAAGATTTTTTATAAAGATGATGTCATCTTGATTGTCTTGTGGAGGCACATTGAAAGCGAGGGAGGTGCTTGGCGATTCCTTTAGTTGGGCAATTGTCTGTATAAAAGCACGGAGTTTGAGAAAGTGCTCGGTTAACATCAATAGGTTCGCTTCCTATTACGTGGGACCAAGAACACGGTTGATAACACATAGGCTTTTTATCCCTGGAATAGGTTCCCATGGGTTTGCGGGAACGAGATCAGATTTCTACACGGGCGGAGCCGCGGCCTACACCTAGATAAGCTGGATAGTATATAAACTTATATTTATTATTTATACACATATTATCCGGGTTGTGTCTTTTTAGGGTTTAGGGATAAAGATTGATAGTTTATTCGTCTGAATAGCTTTCCAATTACCTACTAAATAATTGTGACTATTTTTTTAGAAGTTAAAATGGCTATATATATATATATATATATATATATATATATATATATATATATATATATATATAGCCAAGCTGAAGACAGGGCGCTATGGCGCTCATTAGGGGAGATCTATGTCCAGCAGTGGACTAGAATAGGTTGATGATGATGATGATATATATATATATATAAAAGATCTGTGTCAAACTCTACAGCAACGTTAAGTTCGCCTCTCAATCCAGTTTTGTATATACGGAACCCTCAGTGCGCGGTTCGACTCACACTTCACCGGTTTTTTTAATGAAAATTACTGTCGCCCATTTCTTGACAGATGACGTAATTCAGAGGTATGTACAGTACAATTCAAAGGTATGTCCTATCCGTTTTTGAAATATTTTTTACATAGATCCTTTTTAATTATTTATGTTCTCATGCCTGTTTACCTCCTAAGGGACTTTAATCATAGATTCTTTATTGACCTCCGAACCATTTCTTCATCATCATCACCCAAGCGCAAATCCCAGTTGCGTCCAAAGCTGGAGTCTGGGGTTCGTTCTCCTACTCCTCCTTGCCCATGGATTGGTTTATCTTAGCTTTTACGGGAACGACCGCCATCTGGATAGCAATCCCGACAGGAAAGCCTGCGCCAGTGCATCGTCCGTCAATTAACCGGTGTACCGGCTTGTAGGTGAGGTTGGCTTGGGCCTCGAAGGTTTTGGTGAACGTACACCCAAAATAATCTAGTTGAAATAATCATGAATGAATATGTGTGATGAATGTGATAATTGATGATAAATTTGTGTTTTAATGACGACTACAGATAGTCTACTTTAATCGTGCGATAAAGTATCTCGAAAATTCAATAATAAACAATGTGTCTTACTACGGGCTCGCGGTTTGTTAGTTTAAATAAATCTTTTTTGTTTTGTTTGTATATTATTTTTAAATGGTGAAAATGATTTTATGGATTCCGACTGATTTCTTATTGTTCATAAACAAATAAATCCTACTAATATTATAAACTCGAAAGTTTGTGAGTATGTATGTATGTATCTTTGTTGCTCTTGCACGCAAAAACGGCTGAACGAATCTGGCTGAAATTGGGCACAGGGATAGATTATAGTCCGGAATAACACATAGGCTACTTTTTATCCCGGGAATAGGTTCCCATGGGTCGCGGGCAACAGCTAGTACATGAATATACAGCTTTGTATATTTGTGTCCCCTTTTAAACGTTTTCTGAGCACGCAGGACTCAAATATTTTGTTCCTCTAAGAGAGATATTTTCAATGTTATGTGGGGTAAAAACTTTTAAATACTACCCCACCAAGATCTACGGGGCCAAAACCAAAGCCTACTGCAAGCGGGTACACCTGTCGAGCCTCTAGTCCAGACATTCCTGTCGGGGTTGGGGGGGTCAGACTGCATACAAAATAACTACAGTATCTAAATAAATCTCGCTCCATACAGCATACATTATCAATCCTGAGGATGTTAAATATTCAGCATTATTACGTTCCTTTTGCAAAATACTCCAATAATAGTTATCATGTTAGGAATCGAGTGTTGAAGGCTGATGGATGTCTTGACCTCCCAAATAGCAAAAAAAGATTTACACAAACAGATTTACAGAAACAGTTTACCAGTGCTAGCTCAATGGTACAAGGCTCAACCCTACAAGACTGACCACTGGACACGGTTTGCCGAGCCCAACCTTGGCGAGATAAATTAACTGGGAAACGCGGCTAAACCTCTTCTGAAATACCACTTAAATTACAGTTTAACATAACATAACATAAACTCACGCCTATATCCCCGAAGGGGTAGGCAGAGGTGCTAGCACCCACGTTTCGCCAGTTTATGTTTTAGGTCCCAATGTAGTAGGTGGCGAGCCTATTGCCATTAACCGGGCATTTATAAACCTGCGATAAATACACACATAACTTCGAAAAGCATCGAAAAGTCATTGGTGTGTGCCATGGTAATACCTGGGATTGAACCCGAGACCTCGTCTCAGCAGTCCTTTACCCATACCACTAGGCTACCGCGGTACAATTTACGAGGCGGAAATCGATGAGATCGATGAATAAAATGTATTTAAGGAGCGTGTATAAGCTGGCAATATACCACATGGAGGTGCTTTCAGGTTTTGTCCACCTCTAGTTTTTTCAGCGATAAATTTCCTTGCAATCTTTCAAAGCCTCTGTTCATATCCGTTGCAAGGCAAGACTACGGCTTAGACTGAACGGAAGTCTGTGCGCTCTTTCGCGGTTTTTTCCCTGTACCACTGTTTTGCTGAAGTTAGTCATACCAATAAAACAAGCTAAGCTATAGTACCTACACTAGAGTCACAACACTATGAACTGAGTTTTCACACTCTTTACGTTTAAGAGGCGGGCATCTAAGCAGCTTCTGTAATAAACGTACAATGATATTCACGGTAATTAATTCTATCATGGTACAGTCAGCTTCAGTCAGGTAGTCAGCTAAGGTTCCCAACTCGCCCGGCATACCCGGCCGTTTCTAGGATTAATGTTCAAGCTCCTGAGCTTGCTAGATCTGCAATAATTTCTGGTTTCTCTTTCGACTCTTAGAATATCTATAGAATAATCATCCCAAATTCTAGAAAAATGTAATGTGTAGTTAATAAGGGATGAGCGTATAGATTTGAAGACTTTTCTATATGTACACATAGCGATTCCCGGACTCCGAGATTACAGCCTGGGATGCAACCGCGATCAAACTTAACTACTTAACAAACTAAACTTAAGTTAAATTTATCAAAAATATTTTTCTGTTGAAGTCGGTGCCATGCGGAAACACAACTTTATAAAGCATTACAAATTCATTAGAGTCGTCTACCACCCGTATTGAACGGTCAATATACCCGCTCGTGATTGGTTGTATTTTGCTGGAGACGTGGAGACCTCACTCACGCTTACAAATTTTATCGCTTGCACGGGGAGACTCATGATGTGGCGGAAGTGGACCTACTTTTTTTATCTAACTAATTCAATTTGGCTAGGCACGGACTTCAACAGAAAAGTCTTACGTGTTCTTTTACCTTTTCAGAAATAAATCTGTAGTTCAGTTCTTTTACACTTTTCAGTATTTTTTGTTGTTGAATTCGGTAAACTTGTTTATATTCAAATAGTTTATAATATTGGTAAAAGCAGAAATGTAGAAAGTTGTCAATCTAATCTAACATTTTTCTAGACTTACGATATCTATTCCGTTATGAAAGTCACGTTTCGATTTGTATTTCAAACGTTATCAAATTATCGGACAACATGTTAAGCTAAGGTCATCGTTGAAATTTATATGTTGAATTTAATGTGCCTGGTGAAGAAAATTACCAGGGCCACCACACTAACCGTGGGTGTAGTACAAAGTGACTACATAAGGTAAACTGAAATAAGAAAATATTTATTTTTATGAATAAATTGAACCGACTTAAGTATACTAAACCTTCTCCAGAAGCTATATATATACTTTTCTAAAAACCGCATCAAATTCGGTTCAACTAAACGCGAGAAAATCGCGGACAAACATACATATACAAACATACAGATCAAACAGTAAACCTCCTTTTGGAGTTAGTTAATTCATTGTCGAAATGAGGATGATGAGCAGAGCTCTACTGAGCCATTCTAGGGATACAAGTGTGAGTGGGGGGTTTTTTGGAGCCCCACAAAGATCTTCGGGGCCCAAGTCAACAGTACCTGCAAGCCGATACGCCTGCTGATTGACGGACGAAGCTCTGACACAGGCTCTTGGTGTTGGGTAGCCGAACGGCAGCCGCTCCCATAAATGCCGTATAAGCCAAACTGAAGGAGGAGAAGAAGTAAGCGGAACCTGTCCTCCGAAGTAAAAGCCTCGGATGCAACTTGCAACAAGGCTAAGATGATGATGATGACAAGTTTGAGTGTATCAATAGTAATATTATAAAGAGGAAAGATCTAAGTGTTTGTTTGTTTGCATTGAATAGGCTCCGAAACTACTGGACCGATTTCGAAAATTCTTTCACCATTCGAATGCTACATTGTCCCTGAGTAACATAGGCTACTTTTAATCCCGATATTTCCACGGGATCAGAACTTACGCGGGTGATTCTAGTAGAAAATAAAAAGGGGAGGTAGTTATAGGCTAATATCTTGTACTGTGACTGTCTGTGTGTGAAACATGTGCGTAATGTATTCCATTAGGTTCATTGTATTGGTATTTACGCTATTAGTAATCAAAAAACATTACCACTTTTCATTGATGATCTGTGGTGTGACGAGAATGGACAGAATAAGGATTGAGTATATTAGAAGTAGTTTGAAAGTTGCTCTGTAGAATGAAAAACTGAGAAGCGAACGACTGTCGTGGTAAGGACATTGGACATATATTATTATTATGAAAAGAGATGAATGTATTGTTGTTAAAAAGGTTCAATTCATGAATGTATAGGGCTTGTGTAGCAAGAATAGGTGAATAGAATAAGTGAAAGAGGATATGGGGAAGGGAGTGACTGAGGAGATGACATCTGACGGGAATGTATGGGGGAGAATGACATGTTGCGTCATAATTGGAACAAGGCAAGATAGGTGATTCCAGTACTTATGTAGTTTGATGTAAATACAAGTTCTTGGTAGTTATTTGCGGCCACGTGTTTCAAAGTCGAAAGCAAGCACACAGTTTCAAAGATGTTGTTAGGTCAGTCTAAGTCACGTGGTCCGCCTGAGACCTCGGCCGACGTCACGGCACGTGATACAGGTCGGCACGATACGAAGAGATGTCGTGACGTTTCACGGTGATTACGACGTTATCGACGAGACAATTTTTTTTCGTGTGGGAATCCAAGTTGGTGCCCCCTCGACGGCCATCGGGTGTGGTTATGTAGGATTCGAACCGACTAAAACCGCATGCCGTCTTGGGTCTATCGATCGGGTCACGCCGGGTGGTAAGGTGGCCCATAAGGCATTTCCCTTGCACCCCGACTGACCCGTTTGAAAACCACAGAGAAAAAGGGGACGCGCAACGCGCCGCCGCCCTGGCTTGCTTCTGCTAGGGTGGCAGGTGCGCTCATGCAGGACGGAGGTCTCTAATTCATCTCCGACGTCTGGGTGTCTCCCGGACCCGCTCCGCTGCTTCGTTCTTGAGCATTACTTGCTCGTAGAAGGATGCAGCGACAACCCACGCGCTCGCGCTCCCCATCATCGCCGTGAACAAGATGCCGAGCGAGAAGACTCTCACTCTGAGGGTTGCCACGAGGGTCTGCCGAACAATAACCGACCCCGGGCTTTATGGTGCAAACTTTGGACAAACTTTGAACTTTGGACTAAGAAATGACTATGAGGATGATAATTTCATACGAAATCGCAATACTAAATCGTGCCCAACAGACAATGTGTAATATAGATGTTATTGCAAGCGATGTAAACATATGGATTTCCCTCTGTACTCGTCCAGTGTTGCGTCACGGATCCAAATGAGTTTTATGAATGAAAATACATTCATAGTGGTATTACCAATTGTGTTTGAATTAAAAAATAATAAACAAATGACTCAATATACTGAATATTATTTGTTGTTTGTTAGGAATTTACTGAATAATGGTTTTATAGAAATGATAGTGGCAATGGAAGTAGATATGTAACAAAATTGCAACGATTGTTGATATTGCATAAACATTTGGACAAAAGCACACACATTGTGGCAACCAAGATCTTCGTAGGCCAAGCCAACCTCGCCTGCTTATAAACGGGCGACGCTCTAGGGCAACCTTTTCCTTTCCGGGTTTGGGGGTCAGACATTCGCTACCATAAAAGTAAATATAAGGCATATCAAGAAAAAGAAAAGAAGAGCGTACCCTTTTTTTTTTATTGCGGAATTTCCTTCGGATACCCCCCCGCCGGCCAGCGGGAGTGGTTATGTCGGGCTTGAACCGACTAAAACCGCAAGCCGTCTCGGGTCTACAGACGCCGGGGTGTAAGGTTACCCATAGGGCATATCCCTCGCACCCCGACTGATCCTGGGCCATCTCCGGTTTCGAGATGGCCCCCTCGGCTTTGGGAACCACGGTGTCCCCGTCTTGCCCCGGTTTGGGGGAGGGGCGCTAGTCGCCCCACCGTCCCGGCCTGCTTCTGCTGGGGTGACAGGCGGCCTCACCTGCCACCCCCAGGCCTGCGCTCATGGAGGACGGAGCTCGTTAAGCTACCTCCGGCGCCTGAGTCGCCTGCGAAGAAGAGCGTACCCTAGGCTCGAAAGTGCAAGCTTTGCATGTATCATATAAACTCATAGCTTAGGCTATCTACACACCAAAGCCGCCGCCGGGCTTATTTTGCGTGTTTTGCGTTTAATCGCACCGGAACAAACGCAATGCGAACCCAGCGGAACAAGTCAGTGTGTTATGCCACCGGGCTGCTGGCTTTGGTGTGTAGATATATAGCCTTAAGAAAATATAGGACAATCGTGTTGTGACAGCATACAGTAAGCACTGAGCGAACGACATATCAAGTATGTAACCTAAGGCACGTGTGAGTGCGCCTGCAGGCCTCGCAGGACATATACTGATCAGCTTGATGATGTGTTGAGAAAAGGGCAGGTCAAAACCACTCGAGACCGGCCTGCTTGCATGAAACATTAAGCTGACAGTAGAGGAAGCTCGTGATGTGTGTTAGGACAGAATCAGATGGCGGACTGTTATCTCAGCCTGCCCCTGAGGAGTAGACGTATTTATGTGTGTATAACATCACACTCTTCGGTCTCGAATTGTATGTGTACCATGCATCATCAATTAACTGCCTCTCACAGTCAATATAAAAGCTGAATTTTACCGATAAATTTAAATACGTTGAATTCTATTTCTAGTGCGTTAGTGAGACCGATATTCTTAGCAATCCATGGATTCTCCGTGCGGGTGCCGGGTCCATCGCGTTGCTGAGTTGGGAACTCGGGAAAGTGCCTGGGACTTGCGACCCAAGTGTAGGTTTAGAAGGGGCCCCTTTTGTTGATGTACATCAACACTCACCTTCACTACCCAAGTTCCCCTCCCTGGGTAACCAAATTTGATACGAACCTACTAGTGCCGCTTTAGACATTCGTCCTAGTAATGAGCTTATTGTAGCTCTCGATAGGCCTAGAGATTTTGCTGGTATACCTCTCGCTCCCACTTCCACTGCATACAAATTAACCACGTAACCGTTTTTGATTAATTCGTTCGTGACATCATAGTATTTATTTTTCTTTATTGTGTGGTCCTTCGGTATATTTGTTTCCCACGGTACAGTAAGTTCCACAAGAACCACATGTTTTAACCTCTTAGAATATAGGAATATGTCAGGTCTAGATGACGAAACCCCAACATCCTCCGGAATTTTATAGTGCTTTTCATACGTGTCGATTAGAAGAGTCCAATCTGGGGCAGTATCTAAGATTGAATAAGGTTTGTTCCTGGATGTTATGGATGAACCTTCAGACACAAAGTTGATATGACGTCTGTTAGTAGTCAATCCTTTTGGGGCTCTAGCTACTGCCAGACTCATTGCTTCACGTATGATGATAAGCACCTTATCGTGGCGGCGTGAGTAATGGCCTCTATCGAGAAGCACCCTACATCCTACTAATATGTGTCTAGCCGTCCCTATTGCCTCACCACAAGTATAACATTGTTTTTCTGTGGCCTTCCCCCACCTTACCAGATTACTCTGGTCTGGGAGGGTCATCTGAAAGGCGTTAAGATAGAATTTTAACAGGGCCGGCGACCAGTCATAGATCAAGGTGCGCCACTTTAAGGCCAACGGTATGCAGAACTCTCCCATTGTCAACCATTCATTTTGGATTTCCAAATTCATCGCGTGCACTCGATATTTATCATTTTCGTCTTGTTTTAGAAAGGACTTAAGTATATCCTGGTCCCTTTCTGGCTCTCGTACTCCCAACCCCACTCTGTTCGACTGGGAATGAACCTATCATAAATCGTTTATGGAATAGGAGTCTAGATTCAAGCTCGGACGCGTTATTATCTTTCGGGAGTGCCCTGATTGTGACATCTTGGGATTTACCTAAGATGTGGGCTTTGGTAACTCTAAGGTGTTTATAGAGCTCCGATGGTTTCTTAAGTTTCATCCCAAATTTATTTTGATCCCTAAATAGAGCAGAGTGCGCTAGTCCAAGCCACGATTTTAGCGATTTTATGACAGTTGCATCTATTTTCGCCAGTAAGGTTTTACCGAATTCATACACCAGAAAAGGCCAAGTCAGACGTGATGTTAAGTAGTTGTCATATATTATATTATACTTAATTTAATATATGACAATTTTCATTGGTGAATTTGGCTTCAATGAAAGAGTGTTAGTTCCTTGGTTCAGCTCGAGCAGGTTCAGTCATACTGGTAAACGCATATTTTACGAGCTTTTATCAGGTCAGGTTAGGGTGATATCAATAGGGTATTTGACTACTGCTAAAAATAGTTCTGTATTATGTGTTACAACATAAAAATGCAGACTGCATCAATATTTTTTTGAGAACTGTTTTATTTACGATAAAAATCGATATTAAAGTTTGCCTTAAAAAAGTACGCGCCATAACGGATCCCGTGACATGTGACGTCACACCAAAGTAAACAGTAAGCGACTTAAAGCAAGTTATATATAGGTATATAATTATTGAAATAAGTTGCAAAAATAATGGTTTATTTTGAGATAATTATCCTTACTAATATTATAGATGTGAAAGTAACTCTGTCTGTCTGTCTGTCTGTCTGTTACGCTTTCACGCCTAAACCACTGAACCGATTTTGCTGAAATTTGGTACAGGGGTAGATTAGACCTTGGGAAAGGACATAGGCTATATTTTGTCGCGATAACCGACATCTACGCGGGCAAAAGCTAGTATAAGATAAAAGTGAAACATTATTAGTAATTAATAATTGAACCAGTCGATTAACACTAGGAAATGCAGACAGCCTGTATTGAAAAACTCTGTTTACTTATGTGTGACGTCACAGAGCGTTTATAAGCACGTGATCAAATCTCAAGTGAGATTTTAATCTTGATTTTTTAACAAAACAGAAACTTATTTTATATTGAAAATTAATAAAATATGTTTTTACGGTACATTTTATTAGGATGACAACAATTCGTACAATATTTTAAATATAGTCAAAATGCCTATTAGATCGAGTTCATTTCGAAGAAAGGCCAGGGGGCTAGACAATGTCACATTCTATTGGCTGTAACGCCAGTGGAAAAGTTCGAAATGTATGAGAGTGATATTATTCTTCGACCTGCGTGACATGTCGGAAAAATAATGTCACTCCCATATATTTCGAATTTTTGCGAATGCGCTTTGAAGCGATTCTACTAATAGAAGGTCACTTTGTCTACAGGCCTAGGTCAAGAATACCCGCAACCGGTGCGAATGTATGAAAACAATTATGAAAGTGTTGAAACATGTGGTTTCTGCCTACCCCAATGGAAAAGAGGCGTGCCTGTAGATTTATATTTATGTATGATTAGGTTTTTAGATTATTCTATCGAGCAATAAGGCTTCAACAAAAGTTCCCTATTGACAGTAATACCCTCGTCCCCAGTTATGTAGAACCGAAAACATTGTTAGCGAAATGTGACTGATTATACATCTGCCTTCCCTTACTGGGATATAAAGAAGTGGGTCTACCAAGACCATTCGGGACCAAGCCAACCTCACCTGCAAACCGGTACACCTGATGATTAACGTACAAGGCTCTGACGCAGGTTTTCCTCTCGAAGTTTCTTCTATAAAAATCGTATGTATTTACTTAGTTACCGATGACACTACCAAAAAATAGAAAAGTGAATAAAAAAGTGGCCAAGTGCGAGTCGGACTCGCCCATGAAGGGTTCCGTCGCAGCAAGTAACATAATATAAGAAGTGGAGGCCTGAGATACAAACGAGAACAGCGCAGCGCTAAGATGATGATAAAAGGCTTGTGCTTATAATGATAGCCAGCATTGTGTGGCTCAGCTGCTTTAGTCAGAAACAATTACTGAATTATATAGACAAGTCTATTTATACATAGGTATCATTGTTAGAAGATCTCACGCTGTTTTTTTCTCTCTATAATAGGTTAAACATAGTTGTCAAGACGCTTTGATGCTCTGTCTAAGGATTAAATTGTAATTCTTGTTCCCTTGGTAGTACAGATTTGTTTTTTCTGCCTTCTTATTGTAGCGGAGAAAGGTTCTTAACATGCTTTCTGTTAGTTTAGATCGGAAAAAGTAAACATTCACTATATCTGTTATACCTTTATTTTTTTTTTATTTTTTTTATCGTGCGGGAAATCCCTTCGGATATCCCCCCGCGTGCCAGCGGGGGCGGTTATGTCGGGCTTGAACCGACTAAAACCGCACGCCGTCTCGGGTCTACAGACGCCGGGGTGTAAGGTTGCCCATAGAGCATATCCCTCGCACCCCGACTATATCTGTTATACCTAAAACGATGTAGATTGTAGATTGATTAGATTTTTGCCTAGGTGAGTGCGACTGCTTAGTATTAAATCTCCGGTTTGATTTCCTGTTGAGCAAAGTATTACTACAGTTTTCCTTCTTATAAAGGTTTACAAAACAAATTGGTCTCATAGACCAACAAAATTAAACGGTATATTATAGCGAAAACGCGTACTAACATCTAGCGAAAATAGCTTAATCTATTTAGAAGAAGTAAATGAAATCTGCATCGCACTATCAAAATTTTACCAATAGCCATACTTGATGGTGTCGATTTAATGTACCTTTTTTTTTCGTGCGGAAATCCCTTCGGATTTTCCCGCCGGCCAGCGTGGGCGGTTATGTAGGATTCGAACCGACTAAAACCGCACGCCGTCACGGGTCTAAAGACCGGGGTGTAAGGTTGCCCGTAGAGCATATCCCTTATACCCCGACTGACCCTGGGCCATCTGGGGTTACGATATGGCCCCCACGGGTTTGGGAACCACGGTGTCCCCGTCTTGCCCCGGTTTGGGGGAGGGGTGCTAGTCGCCCGTATTTGTTTAATATCCCGATGTAGTACTTTAAAAGGCATCATAGCGATTTCCCAGTTGCGTCGGGAGTTTGCACTTTGGAGCCCAAGCTTTTTAATTGGCATGCCGACTTTTCCGGGACCCTACGTGCCTGCACGCCTGCCTGAAACCCAACCTTGTTAAGCAGGTGCACCGACTAACAGGTGAGGTTGCCTTAGGCCTCAAGGATGTAGGTAAGGCCCCCCCACACTCCAAATTATTAATTAATCAATTAATTTGTTAGAATTGAGTATTTAGTTAGTTGCCGCTGACACTAACAAAAGCGTCAAAATAAGCATACTGTTATATCTGACTCAATAGTTTCAATGACGTCAAATGTTTCAAATGATACTATTGTTGTAGTTCTATTCATCCTGCTAAACAACACCTATGACACTACAGGCCAATGCCTAAAGTACTACATGCCCATAATATTATACTTGCAAATTATGGATGACGGTTTTTGATTCTGAGAAATGACACCTTGTGTTGAATGTGGGGGGGGGGGGCAACCAGATCTTTGGGGCTCATAGGTGAGGTGAGGTCACCTGCGGACGGACGAGGCTCTGGCACAGGCTTTCTTCTCCCGGCTGGGAGGTCAGACAGCAATTCCTCTCGTAAAAGCTAAAAGTAGTAATTACACATCCATATTTTGCCATCTATATATCTATATATCCGTTAAAAATAGTTTTATTTCAATGTGTAACATTCGCGTAAACTTCCGACAATATCATCTATATTATTGTCGCTCACGTATTAGAAGGCATATAAAAAAGTTAAAGGCTTTTTTAGCTCAGAATCTGGTAAGTAGCATTCGCCATTTTTTACCACATTCTGAGCTAAAAAATCCTTTAACAACTAGCCCGACCCGAGAATTGTCTGACCAAGACCTTTCCAATACAAAAAACTGCATCAAAATCCGTTCAGAAGTTTTTGGCGTCCATCGCGAACGAACTAACAGACAAGAATTCCAAAAAAAAATATTTTCTTGCTCGGAATTTTTCAGTTAACATTACCCAAGTTTTTTTTTATATCCCGTATATATACACAACTAATTTACAATTTCAAAATAAGCCTCTAAAAGTGAGCTAGTTTAACTATAAAATCATGTTCAAAAAACGTAAAATAATTGTAACTTACCAAGACTTTCAAAGATATAAACAAGTTCACATACAAATGAGTCGTGATACTTAGTATAATGAGCTCTTCGGAGTGCTTCGGACGACCAAATAGTCGCTCTATAAGTGTGATAACTTCTTGATAAGTGACTTGGGACATGCTTCGAATGTGAAGCAAGAAGCTCTTATAACTTTCTAGTTGAATTAGGTAAAAGGTTAACTCGATTTAAGGTCGTAGTTACGCGATTTGTCTGAAATAGAATATTATTTTAATGATTATTTAAAGTATAAATTTAAATTGGAAAGCTGCAACATCGAGGGGACCAAGATAATTCATTAACGTCATGTTTTCAAAACGTGTTATTTCACTTTTATTATAAAGATAAATGTAAAACAGAACTTTGATATTTTTAAGGTTGATACACCGTCAGAATCACCCATAGTTTGATTCGTTTACAAATTTTAATATCATAAGTTTTCGGTAAGTTTTGAAGTCACACGTCTCAAAAACGTAATTTTACAAAATTGGGGCACAGAATCTGAAAGTAAATTAATAACATGCACTGATATGGTAGGATTCAAATAAGTACTACATTGAATACCGACCAACCCGGAGAGTCTGAAAGCGTTTTGGCCAATAGCGTCCGATCAACAACCAGTGGCCAGTAGCACAGACGTATAGTTAGAGACTTAACCCTAAAGAGTACTAAATATACATTTTATCTTTCCTTACTCCGTGAAGTATCTCCAATATTAATCGGGACAATGTAAGGATTCTAACGTCCAAATCAGCTCAGCGATTTAAAAGTTATGGTGAAATAAAGACACTCATGTGCTTACATACTCGTAAACACCTCTTATCTTTCGTATAGAAACCCCGTCGGGAATTATTATTATATAATAATGGCCGACTAAAACCACACGGTGTTCCATCATGGAACCAATTGCGGGCATCCCTAGGTATGCTCTAGGAAGGAAATCCCCAGAAAGGAATACATAATCCCTAAAAATATTACCCTCCTTTTTTGGGCAGTCTTTAATAATCCGTCTTATTCTTATCTGACATTCATAAGATTGACGATTTAATCAACTGATTTGATTAGATTCAAATGTTTATATAGTATCTATAAATGTATTGCTATCAGGCAAAACGGGACTCCCCCTTCGAATTACGCACCGCCTGACTGGTGAACTACGTCAGTGTGTACAACCCTGCGTCCTCGCTTGCATGACAGTAATTTCACTCAGACGTTGGTTCATTCCTGATCTGACACAGGTGGTCACTGAAGCACCCGTTCCCAGAGATCTCCTACGTCAGTCAGTATTCTAACCACCCAACTTTGAGAAGAAAACCTACACTAGAGCCTCATCCGTTGTTTAACAGGTACACTGACTTGCAGGTCAGGTTGACTTGGACCTCAAGGATGTTAGTATGGCCCTGTACACTGTGTACACCCGGTAGGGCCCTGTACATCTGACATCAGACCTATTACTAGGAATGGTCGTTAACCAGGAAGACTACAGATCCAGGATGCTTGGGGTACTTACATAGAGTGCCTAATGTGAAAGAGAGGCTTGGTCACGGTGTAATTGAAGTCTATATTTTTTAGCTGAAAAGTCATCTTAGGTCACTGTGCAGTTTATACCTATCATCAAAATAGTTCCGTCCATTTCATAGATATAAATAATAACAAATTAACCGAGGCAGTTATCGAGTGATAAACTGATAATAATGTTACGTTATCATATCAGGGATCTTTCATAGATACCAGTAGATACATTGTTAGATTAAGTAATGGACAGATTGATAGGAAAGTCCAAGGTGCGTTCGGAAATGTATGTAAAACTAAATTGATCGTGAATGCCAGATGTTGCCTGACTGTCCAATTTCGCTATGATATTTTTCATTTCTCATTTTTGTAAGACCCAATTCTTGATATTAACGTTTAGTATATGAACTTACTGTATTTTACATTTGTAGCTTCCATTAAATTTGTATCTATACATATAATAAAATCGTAACGCGGTGAAAACTGTATATTGTTTTTTTTTTTAAATAATTGATGTGGATTCTAGGAGCGATACCGGCGCCGAAAATGTGTTTATAGGGTTAAAAGTTAAAAAAGGAACCCTTATAAGATCACTCTCTTGTCCGTCAGACTGTCTGTCTGTCCGTGTGTCGCTACCGATTTTCTCTGGAACGGGTTAACTTTAAATTTATATCTGATACTGAGGTGTATAGTCCCTATTGGGTGTATAAAAATCAAGGTCCTGAATAAGCACGATAAAAATATATGGCCAAAAATAGATTTTCGCAAAAATTTGTAAGTATAAAAATTTACCTTAATTTACATTTTTTATTTTTCGGAATGTTCCCTTTACTTGTAATGTAAGCACCTTACTTTTAACCAGAATTTTGGGTTGTTAAACCTATTATGGTAGTTCCCATTGACCTAGAATCACGGAATTTGGCAAAAAACAAGGTCTTACAGCACAAATACAGAAAAAAATCCAAAGAATAAAAAATTTAATATTCAAAGGTGTCCCCATACATACATAGTTGACGCCAATTCAGATAGTCCTCTGAGTTGTATGGGCAGTCCTACAATTAAGAGGACTAGCTTAATTGGCACTAACCTCAATAAGGTAAATAAATGAGATTGTGCCATTGTGTGAAAGAGAAAAAAATCGTCGCAGTGTGCGCAGAACATTTTACAGTAAAGACTAAAGCTATCATTACACCATGCACTCCCTTTTTTTTTTTTACGTGCGGAAATCCCTTCGCTGGCCAGCGGGGGTGGTTATGTCGTGTCTCGACTAAAACCGCACGGTGTCCTCCCCAAGTGTTCGTTGCCGGGCACCCCGGGTAAGCCCTCGAAAGGTTAACCCCAGGGTTGATGTTAATATTATGTAATGATATTTAGACAATCGCAAGGGTAACAAAACTTATAGGGTTGCTTCCCGTTAAGCTAGAATCATGATATTTTGTAGAAAGTAAAGTCTTATAGTACAAGTGAAGGGAAAAATCCGAAATCCCTAAATATGTAGTTGCCCACATCACAAAAAAAATATCTGTATATCATCTGTTAAGACAAGAACCTCTAGTGCAACGTGAAGTGCGCTTCTCAATCCAGTTTAGTACGAAACCCTCAGTGCGCGCGTCCGATTCGCACTTGAACGGTTTTTTGAATTTTTGTCTGTATGTCAGCAGGTTTTTATCGATGTTGCAAAAGATGATGTTGATTTTTTAGGGTACGATCAACTTCGGTATATATCATCACGCTATTATAGGTCTGATAGGCGCAGCAGAGCAAAGTCGATTAAAGCTGTTATTGATTATAATTTTTTGATTATAAGGCAGATCTTCACAAAACTTTGCAACTCGGTAGAACTCTGACATGATCAACATTCAAACTATAAATGGGTAATAATAATAACCCAAACTACAGTGGTTTTTTTTTTTAAACCCACTGTTACATTATATATATATTATTATATATATATAGGTAATTGAAAATATAACAATGAAATAACTTTAAACATGTTGGGATCGACACCTAGGTACTGCCAAAGTCAACATACCTTGATCTATTTGGAACTAAACGCAGACGAAGTCGCGGGTAAGATGTAGTCTGTAATAAACTTTGTGTTATGATAAAATAACTTTATTCCAATCTCAAAAGCTACTAAGGGTTATGCTTTCTCTTTAATTGAATTGTCCATTTAATTAAAGAATAAATTAAAATGTGGTATAATATTGATGTAATAAAAAAGCCGTAAAGCCGCCGCCGGTTTTGTTGTATAGACAGCCTAAGCCTAATACCACAACTTTAGGATCGTCAGCATATGGAATAATGGCCCGTATCTTCTGGACTTCACCCTAACTTCTTACAATCCAACTGGGTGCAGTCAATTGAAGGACGAAATATGTAAAAAAATAATTACGCAGACCAATATATAACATAACATAAACTCACGCCTATATCCCCGAAGGGGTAGGCAGAGGTGCTAGCACCCACAATTCGCCAGTTTATGTTTAGGTCCCAATGTAATAGGTGGCGAGCCTATTGCCATTAATCGGACACTTATAAACCTGCGATAAATACACACATAACTTCGAAAAGCATCGAAAAGTCATTGGTGTGTGCAATGGTAATACCTGGGATCGAACCCGAGACCTCGTCTCAGCAGTCCTTTACCCATACCACTAGGCTACCGCGGTACCAATATATAAACAATGTATATAAAGAGTGGCCCCGCGCATGTATTTATTGGTCGGCAGATGATCTGCTAGGAAATTAACATATTTCATGGAATAATTTACTTTGGTTTTATTCAGCCCCTTCAAGTATTGTACTAATTGAATCGGCTTTTTGTGTTAAGCCTTATTGCCGAAAATACTCAGCATCATCATTCCAGCGTTAATCTTCGGTTCTGTCAACAAATTGTGCGTTACCCGCAAGTGAGTTTGGCTTGGGCTCACAAGATGTTCGTGAGGCCCCATACAGCTTAAACCGACCGAATTACCGAAAAAAAATACTAGACTAAATAAAATAAAATAAATATATAATAAAATTAAAAAATAAACTGATATTTAAAGTAATGCTACATTCCGTAGTCACTTTATACTAATTACATGAGTGAAACTTGAGCTTATTGTAACATGCAATTACGGAAGACTAATTAGTACAAACTACATAGAAAAGTACCTAATTTGTTTAATGTGATATTCTAACTTTTAAACTTTCTCGTTCCGTGATAATACAATTTATGTTTAATAGAAATAAGACGATCATGGTACAGGGGAACACCACAGAACTAATAATGAGGAGTATAGAAAAGTCATGCGAAATAAAAGCGCGATGCGCCTATTTGGACTATGAAGCCTCTCTTTCAATTCAGAACGAATACCTACTTTCTCTCTTAACTTAAAAGAGCATCGTGTTATCATGTTATCGGTGGAGTTACGCCATAATATTTTCCTTGTAGCAACCCCATCACCTCCAGATACGACCCTACTTGTACTTTTGTCTTTATCTGTTCCATATAATGTACTTCTTGGCCTACTTCTCTCTTTCCATCAATCTTCCCTTCTATGACATTTCTTATGAGCACATTGTGGCTGATCAGAAGACCAACCCTTTTTCTCAATGTTTTCGATGTTTTTGAAGGTAGAACTCCTTTGTTTAATTTTTCCGGTACTTTTTCGTTAGTTATCCTGTTTACTGTTAACTTATTCGCTCCACCTCCATTTATTGTGTCTCATAGTCAATGCTTCACATCCAAAGAGTGTAACAATATAAAAGTTTACAAATAATTTATTTAAAGAATGTAAACATTGTTTTACAATATTTTAAATAGTTTAATGTACACAAGGCACTAATCTTGTTTACATTAAATTATAGGCAATATGATAAATAGTGATCGTTTCACATTCTTAGGAGATTTTATTTAGTGGGTGGCCAACTGTGAAGAAGTGAAAATTCGTGTCCATTAGAGAAATGTAATATTATTTTGAAGGTATATATTGCGTGGAGGCTTGAATCTGCCTGCTGTTGCCAGAACGATGCATGTACACCTAAATGGTTTGTCATTTAGATTTATGCTACAGTATAGAATTTTATGTAAAATATTGACGAAAATTCAAATTCTCGACTATTACTACTGTGCTAAAATTTTGCAAAAGAAAATTATCACATTAAATCTAAAATTGTGTGTAATCCTCTTATTAAGTGAAATATATTTTTTTATTGCCTTTGTTGATTCTTTCGCCAAAACTTTTTAAACTACATTCAACATCACTCAAAAAACATTTTGACGTTTGTAATTTCATTTATTATTAATATTGTTTAAAGTTCAGCTTAAAGCGCTATCAGTAAGGCTCTAGACTTCTAGGTAATGGGACAAAGACCGACAAAATTACGCGAAAGAGGCACCTTGATAGTCTTTGATCAGCGAGTAGGTACAAGCTTAAAACCAGTATTTTTTTCTTTTTTAAGAAAGTAATTAGGAAGTCATAAAATTTAATCTCACAGAATGCTAAAAAATGATAATAAGATCGATGTATTAATTTAATTTCCATTAGATTAAATGATGAAATAAATCTCTTAGCTGTGTTCATCTTTGCCGTCGCTTTTCGGATACCCCCCCGCCGGCCAGCGGGGGTGGTTATTTCGTGTATCGACTAAAACCGCACGGTGTCCTCCCCAAGTGTCCCTTGCCAGGCACCCCGGGTAAGCCCTCGAAAGGATAACCCCAGGGCAGGGTAATCAATTATTTTAAATCATGCTTCCGACCTCATCGTGTTTTGGTTTAATATCTTTGACAGTTTTTTTTTCAATTGATTATAATATATTTTTTAAATTGTTTATAAATTTCAGCAGGTTTCGGCAGGCACACTGCATGTATGAAATGGAAAAGCGCTGTCAACATGTCTTATTGTGATAAGCTAAATGTTATTATTGTTGCCCGCGGCTCCACCCGCGTTGAATTCTGATCCCGTTACCGCTACCTATGGAAACCTATTCCAGCGTTAAAAAAGCCTATTTATTATGCCAGACTACAATCTATAATCTAGTACCAAATTTTAGCCTGATCCGTTCAGCCGTTAGGGCTTGATTCAGTAGCAAACATCCAAACGTACAAACATCTTCACAAAATTTCACATTTAAAATATTAGTAGAAAGTAGAATAGGGTAACAAACTAAATTCTGCTGATTCTTCAGTATAATAGCGTGATGATATTAGTTATGTATGGATTATGAGTAATTCTGTGAAATTCCTAGATTTTATATTTTACTGCTCGTCACCTTTTAAGTATAGCGTGATGATTTATAGTCCCGTTGTTAACCATGTCTGTGTTCTACCAAACTGCAAAATTACGTGTAGTTCTGCCTTGTAATAATAAAATTATGATCAATAATAGTTTAGATCCATTCTGCTCTGCTGCTCCTATCATACCTATAATGGCGTGATGATATATACCGAAGTTTATGATCATACCCCAGAAGAATTTTCGTGCAAAATTTCAGCTGAATCTGTTTAGTGGTTTTCAAGTGATGCTCAATCATCGATGATAAAGTGCAAACAAACATACAAAAAATTCTAAAAATTACATTTTGGGCATCGGTATCGCCCCTAGAATACATAGCAATAGTTTTTTTTTGAAAAATATTCAATGTGCAGTTTTCTCCTGGTTACGATTTTGTTGTATGGTTACAACAAAAGCATGGTTTTGAAATTTATTGCACGTTTTGTGATGGAGGTAACATTTTCTCGACACAAAATGATCACCTCATTCTTGCGGTACGTATTTGAACCACGATTTTGTAATAGTGCAGGTTACTTAGTATGTACATACTTCCGAATTGATTGCATTGATAAGCTTTTTTTTTAAAATAATATAATAAATAAATATTCTACGACATCATATATATATATATTTAGGACACGTCAATTTGACTTCACCTCGCCTGATGGTAAGCTGAAGGTAAAGTCTTAGGAAAGAGGGTCACCATTACATACACGTATCATGTTAACAATGGTGGCACTCAGCTTGACGGCCGACATTCTACACAGTATCTAGATCCAAAGTAAGCACAGCTTGACCTGCTTGTGTTATGGGTTCTAGAATGCGGATATACATATTTAGATACTTTTTTTGTAAACACATTAATATTATACATAGAAACAACTAGACCAATGCAAATATTCATATTCATGCTGACAAATATTTGCAGTGAGCGGGAATTGAACACGTGAGCTCTGAATAATTAGCAGTCGAACGCTGTACCGCTACGCCAGAGAGGTCGTCAATATAAAAAGTGTAATATAGAAATAGTCCATTGAAAAGTTACATTTGGGGTTGCGTTTTTTAGAGGACGCAATTTTATTTTTTTGATGTGTAGGGGGGGTCAGTGTTTATATCGTAAAAACCACTTCAACCCCTATTTTCAAGATGGCGGCCGTTCGACAAGGATGGCGACCACCCCACAAACTTGGTTTTAGCTTTACACTGACCCCCCCCTACACATCAAAAAAATAAAATTGCGTCCTCTAAAAAACGCAAGGTTAGGCCTAAAAAATGTAACATTTCAATGGACTATACAAGCCCGACATAACCGCCCCCGCTGGCCGGCGGGGGGGTATCCGAGGGGATTTCCGCACGAAAAAAAAAAAAAATAAAAAAAAAAAAAAGGTATATCAAAACAAAATAGACTTTTAGTTATTTTATGGTTTAGTTATTTTATGGTATGAAACAAACATACATGGTTTTATAATAGTTATGATTAAGATAAATCTAATCTGATATTCAAAGTATGATGTTCGAAATACATTGATTTTTATGTTTGTCAAATGATTTCAATTCGAATGACTAAAGGAATATTATAAATCAAAACTTGACGTGTTACGAATACGATAAGGCATTTTACGAATATGAACGTTATCTTGTGTTTTGTATGAGTTTTACTGACGTTGTTACTAAAATGTATGTGTTAGTTAGAATAATCATTGGCATGTACTAACTTAACTTCACTTACCTCACGGAAATTTTCATCATCACCATTTACCTAACGTGTATCCCGGCTGCCACCTCGTAGCCATAGCTCCGCTTTCCAGCTTTTTCTTCACTAATTCCCACGATCTTTAGCACCGATAGCGAGACTATGAACTGGCGTGTCATTCTTTACAACGACAAATATTTCTTGTGTCTTCCCGTCCTACCACAGCCCGGTGGAAGCGTCATGGTCATACATTTATCCCTCACGTAGCCTGGTCGCGCTAGCGAAGGCGACTCGCTTGCAGTTCATCTGCGATGTCACGGACATAAAGGCTGCTGCAAATGTGGTAGTTCCTCAAGCGATCTTCACGCGTGACTCCGCACATAAATCAGGCAGAAGTGTATTTTTACTAATTGCCGAATATATTTCGGTCCCGTGTAAAGTCAATACCCTATTTTGTATGAATGAAGCGTTTATCTCAGTGACTAACAAGTCAATTGTAAATAAATTGTCATTCGTAAATGGAGTAGGACCTTTACAAATTTGAATTCAGCGTCGCGAAGCTAAGTCCATCAATTTCTAATTAAATTGATGGACTAGCTTCATAGCTCGCTGATTGGTATCGTATAGATGGTTCCTCAGAATTTGTACCTTCACGGTTCAACGATCCATTTACAATAAAATTAGTAGTACGTATTTTATAAAAACATCAGGTTTTTTATTGTTTTTATTTAAGTACAAATTGCCATTTGACATGCCATTAATCGCCTTAATACCTTTGACCCTGTCATCTTGATAGAATTTAAGCTTTACAGCTTCCTAATAAGAGTACTGATTACTTTACAAATACAACTTTTACATTAAATGATAGTCATAGGATCTTCTAGGCACAAGTCAATATAACCTACAAGGTGCACCTGCTGATTGACGGACGAGGCTCTGGCGGAGGCTTTCCTCTCGGGGTTGGAATTGTCAGATGGCATTAACTCCCGCATCCAGCATCTGCCCGCAGTCTTTCGCAGATCGTCATCCCACTTGGCCGGAGGGCGTCCTACACTACGTTTGCCGAGTCGTTTGGATGCGGCAAGCTGAAGACAGGGCGCTATAGCGCTCATTAGGGGAGACCTATGTCCAGCAGTGGACTAGCATTGGTTGATGATGATGATGATTCACTCCCATAAAAGCTAACCAAACCAAATTAAGAAAAGTAGGAGTAGAACAGCGGACTCCAGGCTCCAAAGTGCTTTTTCAGATTTCTTTCACTATCCGAGAGGAATCTGAAATATGGTCTCTCCTCAAAATGTTCCCGATCAGATTAACATACGTAACTCATTTAAAGTAGAAAGGACCTTTTTTTTGTGCGGTAATCCGTTCGGATAGCTCTGGCTCGAAGCCAACCAAACCTGCAAGCCGGTACAGCTGCTGATTAACGGACGAGGCGCTGGTGCAGGCTTTGCTCTCGGAGTTGGGGGGTTAGACGGCAGTCGCTCTGATGAAAGCCAAGACAAACCAATACAATGAGGAGCAGGAGAGCGGACCCTGGGCTCCAAAGTACGAGCTTTGGATGCGACTGGGATTGGCGCTCAGATGAAGAACATTTATGATGAAATATATTTAACTTTAATTTAACACTTATCTGTATAGGTTACTTTGTTATTTTCACTTTTTTTTAAATCCTAATCGCACATGGCCACCTGTGCAAGATTACCGGTGCCTTAACAGCCAACACCACTAGGTATCACATAAGCATTACTGACCCTCTTCCCCCCTCCTCCAGGAACTCTGGCGACCCCAACAACCAGCAGAACGACACAGGATCACACAAGTACAGTACTTTTTTTTTGTTTTTTTTTTTTTTTCATTTGAAGCCACTTGTATGTTTTATCTACTACTAAGGTAATCAATCGTACGACCCAACTGATGCTAAGCGATTGTCATAACTTATCGCCAGTCGGTTGTGGGGGTCAGATGACAGTCGCTTCAAGAAAAATATCTTGGAAAATTAGTGGAATGAAAGCTGCCCCAATTGAATTGGGAAACGGCTCGGAGGAGGATTAAATAAGATGATGATATTTCTCTGCTCGAGCCGGCCATCTACTCGACCATGAGCTTCAATCCCGGTTGTACCTTGGAGCCTAGAGACCACCCTCCCAATCCCCTCCATTCCATTATTGACTTGGCTTATTTTAGATTTGTCAGGAGCTACTGCCGTCTGAATCTCCTAACTCTGAGATGAAAACCTGCGCAAGAGCCTCGTTCGTCAATCTGCAGGCGTACCCGGCTAGCATCTATTATAAGGTTGACTTGACTGGTCCATAGAAATGAGTACCTGATATTGTTGAAAGTTTAGGCGAATGTTTCACATTAAAGTAAAAACTGTTTTAGTGGATTCTATCGCGATTTATTTTGTGTTATTTTATTATTTAGATATACTTTGAGATAAATTACATCTCAAACTATGAGACAACCACCATTTTTACTCTCCCCGTGACCATACAGAGAAGCAACTGAAACGTAGGGATCAGCGTATTCAAAAGTAGGTACTAAATAGAATATTTAAGGCAGCTGGTTACGTAGCAAGCTTATTATTTGATTTTTAAGAAATGGTTGTGAAACTAAGCTACCAAAGTGAAGTACGTGCGCCGGAGCTTCGAGCGAGCGCTTGCACCTTGATAGAAGAAACACATGCAAAAATGTCGTGTACGGAACGCTGGTAATGTCGCTGCGTGAAAAAGTGCTTATGGTTCTCAGAAAACGAAGTGTGAACCACAATTTGTAAGGAAGTTAATACTTAATAATAAATCTTCATTATGTTTCATATAATATGCTAAAACACTCAATCATTGCGTACTATTATACATAATAAATATAAGGTAATAATTTAAGCCAATTGGCTGGCCACATCTGCTGAAGATTCGATGGCCGATGGAGACAAGATGGACGAACAGCCCCCCAGCAAGATGGACGAACGACCTGGCGCATATTGGGAGAGGCCTATATCCAGCAGTGAACTGCAATAGGATTCATGATATAAGTACACAATGTGCCGTGCCCAGTAGACGGTGGTACGCACGAATCTCCAGAAAACGAAGAAGAAATTGTTAATCGGTTTTTTTCTGGATTGAAGGTACTCTGACCTTTTCTGTACTGATTCACTCGAAAATCATTGAATCCGTCGCTACTTCCCTACTGACCAATTAGCATGCACACCTAGTTGTGCGGTGGGGAATGCCAATCGAACATCCTTCCCCCACGGTAAAACCAGTTGGGCATTTCTTTCTTCATTTAAGGCATGATGAACGCGTACCAAACAATCTCACTTTCGCATTTTAAAATATTAGTTAAGATTAGTTGATATTACTTCTCCAAACATAAACTTACAAACAAAGAAAACGAAGTGACATATGCGAATTCGTAAAATGGCGAATACGCAGTGGCATTTCCTGTCTGATATTACAATAATCATTTCTTTGGAAGTTACTCCCAAATCTTACGTCAAAGTACGCACCTTTTCTCAGAATTTCACACTTCGGTCTAAAGACGACTGTAATGACGGATATAAACAGGTGTTTATTCTTAGACACAGAGTTGTAAATATTTGATTTATTTCTTGTAACAACTTATTTTTAAACCATATCTAAAAATAAACCATGCTGTAAGTTCGTGGGTGTCGTCATAGAATATTTAGGGTGGCGTCCACTAGCGGCGACGGAACGATATGTCGTGTTGAAAAAAGTTTTGCTTTCATTCAATTATATTATGCTCGCGTTAGATCTTATATCAGCTAATGTTAGGTAATGATTAGGTGGATGAAAATACTTGTCTAGAATATAACTACAAATTTCCTCGCTAGGAGAGATGTATAACGGGATTTTTCGTTTAAATTTCGGTCACCTAATGGAAAACCCGCAACCTTTCTAGTGTTGCGAGTGTCAATGATATTTGTAATCCTTTACCATCCGGTGGGGTCCCTAGTCTCTGAGCCTCAAACCTTTGAGGCCGCAATGATCCTTTCAAGGCTTTAGTTTCGTAAGAGAGATCAAGAAGAGAAATGCTAATACACTATCATAATACAGGATTGTAGGTGGTCCGAATTGGCCTGTACTAAAGCCTGGAACTAAGACAATATTCGTCCTCTTCCTCTAGTCTTATAATACAGAAATACATATATGGTACAAGCAGCAAAGAATCTGATTCCTATCAACGCTACTCTTGTCCAGATTTCTAAGTTAATTCTCTGATAATAGTGACAATATTGAGTTACATTCTAAAAACGTTCTCGACTTTAATTAACTTCCATTAGGATAATTTTTAGAATATAAATAAATTAAATACGGCATATCGGGTGTGTAGGGCTCCACTTAGAGCTTTGGGATCAAGCTAACCTCACGAACGAGTCTGGCGCAGGCTTTCCTGTCGGGGTTGGAAAGTCAAACGGCAGTAAAAGTAAAGTAGTCATACGTGAAGTAGAAGCCGTAAAAGGCAACCCAAAAGGAGAAGAAGTAGAGGACCCCGGTCTCCGAGGTGAAAGCCTCGAACCCAAACGAGAACAACGGTTAGATGATGATGATATACCTTATAGGCTTCCCATTTCAAATTGTTCTGTCACTAATAAACCCCTGTGAAAAACGTCCATCAGCTGAAATAGCCTGTCCTGCTTATATTACACCACGGGTCCAATCAGCGCTAGCCCGCAAGTTGGCATTAGTTTACACGTCCGGATACACGAGGAGATCACTGCTTAGCGGGCAGCTCTTCACTGGAGAGTAAATTTCGTCCCGTCTTCACGCAGAGCATCGCAGATATGAGGCACTCACCGGCGCGCTATCAGAACTGCAATATCGTCATAATCATCTGCAACTAACTCTGTAGGAATCCTACCGCAAGAAACACAACACAAGATTTATCTATGATCTCCAGTATGACAGACTTACTTCCGCAGTAAGGTTTAAATGAAGGAACTGTATCATGCAAAGGGGCTCGTGGCTAAGCGGCTAATTACAAACTTAAGCAAAACTAGCAAAGGCAATCTTAGGATGGGTGACCATTCTTCTGACAGATTGAGACCCCTCTGTGCCTCGGAGAGCATGTTAAGACGTCGGTCCCGGCAGCATTAAAAAGTCCAACAACTGGTTTACTACAGAATTTCGATATCGCCAATGGGTTGTGGCGGCCAGATGGCAGTTGCTTCACGAAAAATATCGAAGTTCAGCCGCTTCGCAGCTAGACTGAAAAGCCAACCCCAACTGAGTTGGGAAAAGACTTGGAGGATGATGAGCTGTATCAGCCGATAGAGAGAGGCAATGAATATTTCTGCCTTAACGCTTTAGTACCGCTGCAAGTAGCCGCTCTAGTGAACAGCAGCACTTTTCTCCTCTGTTTAATTATTCGTGCCCTTCCTGACGGTTATGAAACTCTTAACTTTGAGCTTACGAAGCATAAAATAACCGTCTTGAGAATTATATTCAGGTAAATGTTAAAATTCCTACATTAATATCTGCATTTAAACGGTTTTTCACTTTTTCTTGGCCACTTTTCATTAGAAATGAATGAAAATTGTAATCATTTAGGGAGAATCTCGAAATTTGATTAAAATACTGATGCTGTGCCCACTACAGGAACCTATTTAAGAACTACCGTTTTTTCTATTCCTGACTATAATTTATCTCTGTGCCAAATTTCTTACAGATCCGTTCACCCGTTTTTGCCAGTAAGAAGGGTAACAAACATATCCATTCATAATTACATACTTTCTCATATTTAATATTTCTAGGATCCATTACTGTGACACATTCGACAACCACTCTAACGATTGCTTTTTATGTAGATCTACCAATGTAGGCAGCTTCTTAAAAAAAATCTGCTCTGAAAAGAAATGAAATGCACTTTCATTATAGGGATATCATAATATATCTTTGGGATATTTACTGGTATTGTTAGTATAGATTGAAGCTCTACCAAACGGTCCTAAAAACAAAACACCTAGCGAAGCTCGGCCGCCCAGGTAGGTTATAGTACTTATCAAGTACTATTAAACGAGCAATTATTTAATAATATACATTAATTTTTGTACATTAGTATCTTGGAAAAACGTTCCAAACGATTTGAATGTAAATTGTTATTTAGATAAGAGTTTGCTTTACAATTTCTATTTTAGATAAATATGAGTCTTCCTGAAATAAAAAACGTGCTCTTATACAAAAAAAATACCGCGCGATCCTTGATCCTTACCCTTTTTTTTAGCGTGTGGAAACCCCCACGGTCTTCACCCAATCGGTGCCGACAATGGGGCGGGTGTGTCGGAATCGGACCGACTAAAACCACACGGTGTCCTTCCCAAGTGTCCATTGCCGGGCACCCCGGGTAAGCCCTCGAAAGGATAACCCCAGGGTTACCGGTGGACTTTGGCCGCCACCGCGGCCTCGCCTGGTGGTGTCGGGTTTTATCCCGCGTCGGTGAGTTGGCTGGCGTGTGTAGGACACACGACACGCTTCCGCCACGGCCTGCTTCTGTAAGGATGGCGAGTCGGCCAACTGCCGTCCTCAGGCCCCGATCATGGAGGTCGGTAGTCCCGGGCGTAGACGAGTCTGCGGCGTCCTCACCGCAGACTGCGGACCTCAGGGGTCGGGGTTCTCTTCCGCTCCCTCTCCGCCGTCTCGTGCGCGCGCATAACCTGCTCGCAGAGAGAGGCGGTGGCGTACCACTTGCTCCCGTCGGAGAGCACGGCCCTCACCATGGTCTCCAACGAGAGAACGTCCACGCCCAGGATCGTAACGAGATCCCGGCGTTGACTCGCCCACGCAGTGCACTCCACCAACGTGTGCAGCGCCGTGTCTAGTGCTGGCACTGTGGCGTTGTCTCCCGGCGGATGCGCCATAGATACTTACCGAAGCACCCGTGTCCGGTAAATATCTGGCACATCCGGTAGCAGAGGTCACCGTGGTGCCTCTCGAGCCACTCCGTCATAATCGGTCTCACCGCCGCAATGGAGGATTCCCCCACCTTGGATGCTCAAGTCGCACCGTCCATGTCTCCATGAGTTCCCGGTGGAGCTGGGACCGCTGAGCCCTGATTTCTCGGAGCTCCGGCCTATGGCCCCGCTCCAGCGCCACCTTGCGCCACTGATACAGCAACTTAAGGGCTCTCGCTTCCAGGTCCCATGGAGGGGTCCCGGTACGGAGACATGCCGCCTCGACGGAGATCGTGCGATAGCCCCTGATGACTCTGACGGCCATCGCTTTTAACGGGCTGTTAGAACAGCCACGTTGCAGGCCGCCAGAGTCTCCGCCTATACGGGGGCCCCGTGCAGGGCCATGATTCGCACAATCCCCAGGTACAGTCTCCTAGTGGGGGCGTTGGGTCCCTTAACGTTGGACATCAGCCGCGATAGCGCGGCCGCAGCACCCCTCAGTTTCGGGACCAGACTTCGGAGATGTGGCCCGAAGTCCCATCGGCTATCGAGTACGTGCCCAAGGTACTTCATCGTGGGCTCGATGCCGATGCTTACGCACCCTACGGTTATGCTGGTTCCCGCAAGTGGCCCCCTCTGAGGCCCGTGACAACACATAGCCTCGGATTTGTGGAGAACCACCTCGAGTCCCAGCCGCCGTATTCGACCCACGACTTGAGCAACCCCTGCCGTAGCCTTTAGTGGCGCGCTTCGGTGCGTTGCTCCCCGCGCCATCACGAGGGCGTCAGCATAACATGTTATGCTGACGCCCTCGAGCAACGAACCGCGCAGCACCCAATCGTATCCGATGTTCCACAGGAGTGGCCCTTTGACCGACCCCTGTGGAACACCGCATGATACTTCTCGCCGCCCTGGCCCTAACCAGCTCGGGTAAACTATGACCCTCTCGGATAGGTATGCCTAGACAATGCGGCGGAGTTAAGGGAGGCACTCCGTGATACTCGAGGGCCTCCCTAACGCAGCTCCAGGGTAGGGTGTTGAAGGCGTTGGCGCTGTTGAGAGACACCGCCACCACCACCCCAGCCGCGAGACTACTTTCTCCGCCAGGCGCCTAACGCGCATGATCGCTTCCACAGTGGAGCGCCCCGGCGGAAACCGAACTGGTTGTCCGCCAGATCTGGCCCCACGTTCTTGAGATGCTCCACGAGGCACTCTGCAATAAATTGTTTGATCATCCTGATACTAATAATTCTAAACAGCTAAGCCAGTACATTAAAAGGAATATATGAACCATAGTCTTAGAATAATTCCAAATGTAATATTCCAACACTACCACATCACCTCACAACTGTGCCTACATTATAAAACCCATACATATTTATCCCTATAATTACACGTACAAAGTGAAACAGCATTCGGAGTGGCCACTTTCCCATATCAAGCATGCCGTCCATATCAGCTACGTTTCGTTTCCATACACATTGTAACCATTGTCGGCTCACTCTACCAAGGAATTTAAATCAGTTAAAACTGTACGCCTGTTATGGGAAAGACGTCTTATGTAATTGTTAAGAGAACCCGTAGTTTTTGTGTCGAAAATTTGTGTTTGTGAGACGACGGTGGCGAGATGGTTTGACGATTAATTTTAAGGTCGTATTTCATGTTTTTTTTTTTATATAATAATTTTCTTCATTTGAAATCATTGTACATATTATATTACTAGCTGATGCCCGCGGCTCCACCCGCGCGCCGGTCGAATATAGTTTTTTGGTCATATCTCCGGTTCTACTTAACCAATTGCAATCAAATATAACGCTAGATTTTAAGTCTGACCAAGACCTTTCTAATAGGAAAAACCGCATCAAAACCCGTTCAGTAATGTTTGCATTCAACATGAACAAACAGATAAGAATCCCAAACAATAATATTTTAATGATCTCCGAAGAGGCTCTGGCGCTGGTTTTTCTCCCAGGTTGGGAGGTCACACGGCAGTCGCTCCCGTAAAAGGCAATATGAACCAAGGCGTATTAGAGCGTACCCCGGGCTCCAAAGTGCGAGCTTTGGATGCAACCTAGATTGACACTGGAATGATGATGAAGTTTATTTGTTACTAATCATCTCAATACACAATCATCATTGCTACCGTAAAAGCCTAGATAAACCAATAATGGAGAAGTAGACGAGCGGACCCCGGGCTCCAAAATGCAAGCTTTGGATGCAACTTGGATTGACGCTCAGATGATGATAGACATAGGAGTCAAACGAAATGAATTCTACATCAAATATTAAGAAAATCGATATTTGTTTGGCCACACATATGCACTATTTCAAGTCCAATCAGAATTGCACAGTAGGGTCCAGTTGTTTATGATAATAATCATACTTAAGTACCAAATTGCTCGAATATACAGTTGCCCTTACCAAGTTGGGTGTGGGACTTGCAAATGCAGTCAGCATCGAATTCAAATGATTGGAATAATTATGTATATTTGTAGTCCATTGTCGTCATCTGGAATACATTAGAAATAGCCTAAATACATTTTGAATCTAAGTTTAATAACATTACAGCACTTTACGAGCATATTTTTAAGGACGACTGCCTCGGTTGAGCAATTAGTTATTGGATTTTACCGTTCGAAATTCTTAGTAGCAACAGATAGATGGATGGATAGATTTATAAATAAAGTTGGTGATATGTGGGTTTATATAGATATACTTTCACGGGCGTGTACACAATAAGTTTCATTTCATTGCAATCAGTTAAATGGTAATGGATTGCACAATAGACGAACTAAGAACCGCTTCCCATCAGGTTTGCCGTGAGCTTGTCTGCCAGCTGAGTGTTATAAAAAAAAATAAACATTTGTTGTACAGAAGATATTGACATGTTTATGAAACAACAAAAAATATATTACAAGACTTCACTTTTTTTATACCACTCAGTTGGCAGACAAGCACACGACCCACCTGATGGGAAGGTCACTGCGGCCTATGGACGTGTGCAACACCAAGGGTGCCACACTCGCGCTGCCGACCCTGTACAAACCTTCTAATGTCCTTCTTGAAGAACCCCATATTGTAGTCGCTTTGGAATACACAGCAGGAAGGTCATTCCACAATCTGAGGGTGCGCGGTATAAAGTGCCTTTCATACCTCACTGTACGCACCGTTTCCGGTAAGAATGTGACCGTGGGCATCATATGAAACCATTCTTCTGAATACACCCTATTGTATAGGCGGTAGAAAAAGCAAAATTACTTGACTATTTTTAACTCACGACATCGGGGATAATGTACCTTTCAAATGGTGACAGAATTTTTCCAATAAGTGCAGTGCTTCCGAAGATTACCCTTAACATATAAACAAACTCACATAACTCGGCCTCTCTCTTTATAATATTGGTACTTGTATAGATTGTTAGATAATACAAATTTAGAATTAGAATAGAATGTCTAAAGCGGCACTAGTAGGCTCGCATCAAATTTGGTTAGGCAGGGAGGGGAACTTGGGTAGTGAAGGTGAATGCTGATGTACATCAACAAAAGGGGCCCCTTCTAAACCTACACTTGGGTCGCAAGTCCCAAGCACTGTCCCGAGTTCCCAACTCAGCAACGCGATGGACCCGGCACCCGCACGGAGAATTCATGGATTGCTAAGAATATCGGTCTCTACAGCGTAGTAGCGTATGGACTGACAACCTGAAAAAGGTATCTGGGATAGACTGGATACGTCTTGCGCATGGCGAAGGATCGGGTACTATTTCGCACATTAGGAGAGGCCTACGTCCAGCATTGGACTGCGACAGGCTAATTGATAAAGTGTAGTATAAACAGTTCAGAAATGTATGCCATGGAAGGGATATAATGTACAAAAATGCAATTCTCGCGCAACGCAGTTCTTCCACAGAATATATATAGTACTTACGTTATTCATGTAGTTCTACCGTTAAAATTAGTGAAATGGCATGTAAAACCAAGTCAGTTATTTTAGTTGGTACCTATGGGAGCACCCATTCGACGGCTTGTTATTAGAGCGTCGGTAGCTCAGTGGTTAAGGCGTCGGCCTTCCGATTGAGAGGTCCCGGGTTCGAATCCTGGTCATTACACTATCGACGTAAACCCACTCCCTAATACAAACAATTTAGCTTAGCTGGAGGGGTTAACCAGAATTTGTAATTTCTGGTACTAGTACTTTTTAAAACAAAACTCTAAGTACCTACCAACCTTTATAGTGACCGAATCAATATTAGATATCTTCATTTTTATAATTAATAAATAAATATATAAATATTCCACGACATTCTACACAACGCTATCTAACTAGTTTGTGTCATCGGTTCTAGAATGCGGATAAACATACATTTTTTATTGTTTTGTTTTTTTTTTTTTTTTTTTTTTTTGTTTTACAACCGCGGTAGCCTAGTGGTATGGGTAAAGGACTGCTGAGACGAGGTCTCGGGTTCGATCCCAGGTATTACCATGGCACACACCAATGACTTTTCGATGTTTTTCGAAGTTATGTGTGTATTTATCGCAGGTTTATAAGTGCCCGGTTAATGGCAATAGGCTCGCCACCTATTACATTGGGACCTAAACATAAACTGGCGAAATGTGGGTGCTAGCACCTCTGCCTACCCCTTCGGGGATATAGGCGTGAGTTTATGTTATGTTTTTTTTATTGTAAATACATACATATTATACATAGGAACACCCAGACCAATGCAAATAGACATATACATGCACACATACACTTGCACTGAGCGGGAATCGAACCCGCGACCTACGACGTAGCAGTCGAACGCTGTACCGCCACGCAATCTTTTTCCCTACAAATTGGCCTAATATGGTTGGTGAGTTAGATGCCTCCGCAACACGATGACCACCTTGCAAAAGGACCGCATCTCATAATGTCAACTTCTCAAAATCTAGCTAACGCGCATCGCTTCTCTATAAATAAATATTCTACGACATTTTACACAGCGCTTTCTAGACCCAAAGTAAGCATAGTTTAACTAGCTTGTGTTATGGGTTCCAGAATACGAATAAACATCTTATATACTTTTTTTTTGGTAAATACATACATATTATACATAGAAACACCGAATAGATATCATATGCAAAAAGCAAATCTTTTAAACGAAGTTTGTCATTTTAATTTAACATTCAAATGTTACTGAGGTGCCAAATATGGTACCAATTAGTTCACTGATACTAATTACTATATCCTTTTATGACTTATATACATGATTGTACATTATGTCCATTGATGACTTAGTTACAAAATGGTATTATAGGTTACTAGCTATTCCCTCCCGAGGGGGCCATCCCGAAACCGGAGATGGCCCAGGGTCAGTCGGGGTGCGAGGAATATGCTCTATGGACAACCTTACACCCGGCGTCTTAAGACCCGAGACGGCGTGCGGTTTTAGTCGGTTCAAGCCCGACATAGCCACCCCCGGTGCCCGGCGGGGGGGTATCCGAAGGAATTTCCGCGAGAAAAAAAAAAGGTTACTAGCTATTACCCCCGGCTTCACCCGCGGAGTTGTGATCCCGTTCGCTACCCAAGGAATCCCATTCCACCACCACAACCTATATACGATACAGCGTTTTCGTTAAATGCTTCCCAGACGGCTTACTTTTTTTCGACATCTCCGACAAATATCATTATATTGTCAATGTATACAAAAACATGTCAAATTATATATAGTCCATTGAAAAGTTACATTTGGGGTGCGTATTTTAGAGGACGCAATTTTATTTTTTTGATGTGTAGGGGGGGTCAGTGTCAAGCTAAAACCAAGTTTGTGGGGTCGCCACCCTTGTCGAACGGCCGCCATCTTGAAAATAGGGGTTGAAATGGTTTTTACGATCTATCTCTTAAACTATTTATCTGATAAAAAAAAATTGTTAACATTTTTTGTTGCAAATTAAATTCTCTACAGCGCTCTTTTTATCTCTTTATACGGTGGTAATAAAGATGATAATTCTCTTGACAGCCTAAGATACAAACAATTTGCCAAGGCAGTGACAAAAAGCACATTTAACTTATCTTCACTTCCTCCAATACAATACACAGGTCGCTTTCATACTTTCCGAGTCTACCATCAGGTCCAGTCGTGGCTTGGTAATAATAATGATCTTGAAGACTGGGGCTGGAAAAGCATGTGGAAAATTATTGATGCCAGTGCAGAGCTCTAAACCTCCAGCACCCCCTGAGCTTCTAAAATTGATCTTTTGCAAATGCAAAGGAAACTGTAGATCAATGTGTGGATGTCGAAAAGCAGGGCTGAAATGTTCTGCAGTGTGCTTCCATTGTTCTGGAGAGACTTGCAGCAACGTAATGGGGCTCTCAGAATTAATAAATGAAAAATGACTTTGATGATGAACCGCCGACATTAACACCCCTTCCTTCTCCAGTTCTCCCACTGATATTTAATTCAGAAAGCCGATCAGATGCTGAGCCGCAGCCTGGTGCATCGAAAAGACCGAGGACGGAGTAGTTCAAATTTAGAAAATCACCGTGGATTATGCCTATTGGGGATACCACGTAAAAAAACGCGCCTCCAGACTCTTCCTCGTGTGTGGTGGGGAAAAGAGTCAATAATTAATTATTAATAATATTGCAAAATTAATAATTTAAAAAATTATAATAACAAAATAAAAAAAAAAACAAAAGTTACTGGACCAAAGTTGTAGAGAATTTAATTAGCAACAAAAAACGATAACAATTTTTTTTTATCAGATAAATAGTTTAAGAGATATATCGTAAAAACCATTTCAACCCCTATTTTCAAGATGGCGGCCGTTCGACAAGGGTGGCGACCCCACAAACTTGGTTTTAGCTTTACATTGACCCCCCCTACACATCAAAATAATAAAATTGCGTCCTCTAAAAAACGCAAGGTTAGGCCTAAAAAATGTAACATTTCAATGGACTAATACTAAAACCTTCCTCGAGAACCATCCAAGCTATCCATTGGTGAAAATGACATGAAATTGGGTGCAGTAATTATTGAGTTTATCGCAAACAGACAGACGCGCCGGAGGATTATGTTTTTTTTAAATATTATTTGGCCGACTCGCCGTCCTTACAGAAGCAGGCCGTGGCGGAGGCGTGTCGTATGTGTCCTACACACGCCTGCCTACTCACCGACGCGGGATGAAACTCGACCCCACCAGGTGAGGCCGCGCTGGCGGCCAAGGTCCGCCGGTAACCCTGGGGTTATCCTTTCGAGGGCTTACCCGGGGTGCCCGTCAATGGACACTTGGGTAGGACACCGTGCGGTTTTAGTCGGTTCATGCACGACATAACCGCCCCCGCTACCCGGCGGGGGGTATCCTAAGAGATGTAGTAATAAGCAACCGACGAGCTTGTATGAAAATAATAATTATGAAAGTAGAAAAAGCGAAAGGTGTATACCAGGATCGCAGCAAGTACAACATGTGGTCTCTGCCTACCCCAATGTTAAAGAGGCGTGACTGTATGTATGTATAAATAAAATAAAAAAAGCCTTGAATGAATAAATGGATGTATGTTTTTTACTCAATTACGCTAAAATGACTGAACAGACTGTAGGGTTTGAGGAAAGCATGAGTCTAGGTGGAAAGATTAGGTTTATATCTAATATTTAACCCCGTAAATAACTGCTAAAAAAAATCATTTACAAATAAAAGAAAATGTTTTCCGAAATTTCATAGTCTTAAATCCTTCAGGGAGTTGTATGCTTCTGCATAAACTCCACCGTAAGGCTACTAGGATACCATAAGTCATGAGGTATAACAAAAAAAAACCTTTTAGAACTTTCTTACACGTAGCAGGTACATATAATGTTTGATAACGTCAGACGCGCCGGAAATTTGTTTCGTCTGCAGAGCAAGGCGGCACGGGAAGCAGATTGAATTAGATGAAAAGACTAAGGGCCTACACTGACTGACGGCACTGGGAAAGTTTTTTATGTTATATACTAATTTCGGCGATACATTTATTATGCGTACAGCTAAGGAGCGGAATTGCTTGCCTGAGTCTGTGTTTCCGGAAAGCTATAACCTCGGAACCTTCAAGTCTCGAGTGAATAGGTTCCTTCTAGGCAAACGTGATCCATCGTAGACCACATCCTCACTTACGACCAGGTGAGATAGAGGTCAAACGTGAGCCGAGCCTATCATTCATAAAAAAAATGTGATGAATAAAAATAAACTTTAAAAATAGATTATGTTCGGAAAAAGTCCTGGAGTCCATGAAGTCCATCCAGGATGGGACTTGAACCCGCGACCAGTCCTGGATATTCACTTTTTCCGGTCTAAATCTATTGGAGAAGTTAGTATACTAATTGCTTTAAAATTTAATTTAATTCATGTAGCAGAGTAATCTAAAAATAATGTTTAAAAATGTAACAACATTCATAATTATTGTTTATACGGGACTTAATCGCGTTAATAAATATATAATGGTATATATTTACCTCGACTCCCGTATAAACAATAATTATGTGTGAAAATCGTGTAAGTTTAAATCAATGTAACAACATTCATTGTTTCCGTAAGTTCGTAAGAATTACGGTAAGTGGCTCCAGTGTCGCCCCGAGACGCATAATATATCGGAGATTTCGAATATCTATAACGTGTCCAGGTAGCTCAGTCCTGGCCCTGGATGTTAACTTTTTCTGAACTTGCTTTAAAATTTCAGTTAATAGAAGGTCTAATATAACTTCATGAAAATAAAATTCAAATTTCAACTATGATCATCACAGGCACAAAAGCAATACGGTATCATCATTGAAATTGAAATTTTATTGTCATGGCGTTAAAGTCTATTTCTATTCGAAATTCAATACTTTGCCGTGCCGCGCGATTGGTTAGCATAAGCCCTTAGGTGTAATCTGGTTGATCTTATTCTTAAGGCTTTTGTCGTAAGCTGTGTTTCCTTCTGTTTGAAAAATAATACGAGTACATGCTAGTAAATCACTCATAATTTTGTTAATTTTAACTAATCTCATCATCATCTTAGCGTGGTTGCACCTTCACCTTCGTGTCCTTCTCCTGCGGCTTTTATGGGTGCGACTACCGTCCGATTTCCCAACCCCGAGAGGGAAACCTGCGCCAGAGCCTCGTCTGTTAGTCAGCAGTTAAACCTACTTCCAGGTGGAATTGGTTAGTCTCTGATGGTTAACGAATCTCATGTATTCGGTAAAAAGCATGTGTTTTAATTAAGCAAATTATTATTTTAGACCTGCTTGTATTCACGTTAACCCTCGATATTTATGATAAATGCTTAGGACCGATAGTCGATTAGCAAAAAATTGCAGAGTAGCAAAATTTTCCATTACGCATTTTATGAAAAAAACCCTTTAAGGACTATTTCGGTTTTACAAGGGCTCTGAAGCTCTGAAGATGTTTGAAGACTTTCGGACATCTATGGTACTTGATTTGACCTTACTCTACAAATTTTGATTTGTTAGATTAGCAAATTTGAACCCTGTTGAGGTTGGGAACATGCTCTTAAAGTGATCATCAGTTTTGTTTTGAAAATTGGCAATTCTTAATTATTAATGCTTAAAATTCTTAAATCCTTCTTCATATCAATTCTTAAAATTCGAAAAGTAGTCGGTGAATTGACTTTAAATTTTGACACCTCATTGCTTTCCTCCCAAGAGTTTATCGATAAGTAGTATAATCGATGATATGTCGGTAGCTTAATGCTGTTAATTTTAATTAATGGTGTTCGAATCCTGGCCATTACACTACCGACGTGAACCCATTCTTATCACAAGCAATTTAGCTTAGTTGGGGGTTTAGCGTGAATACCAGTCATTTCAATCGCTAAAACTCTTTATAAAAAAAGTTTGAAGTCGGTGCCAAGCCCTGCTCGCTGTGCTTGAGCTATGATGAAATAAATAAAGGCAAGATGTTGGAGGAGTGAATCCTTATAACTAACTAACCTAGGTATTCACCTACATACCTAATCCTCATCATCATCATCCTGACGCTATAGCCGCTGGTGGGCCTTGAACTGGTCGAATAAATTTCTCCATTCGATCCTATTCTTAGCTTTTTCCTGCCAGCCGGTCACTCCGATTGCCTTTAGATCTTGTTGGATTCCATCGAGTCTATTACCGTTACATACCTATTACCGTTTGTTAATAGGTATGTAGGATAGATTAGTAAGTTTGTATATGTAGAGTATATTAACACATTACAAATAAATATTTTAAAAAAATAGTCTTACGATTAGAAAAAATAAGCATACAAAATGCTTAAAAAAATTTAAGTCTTACGTTCACATTTGTATTAAATGTGTAGATTCAGTTATTTTTTACTTATTTTTTTTCGTGCGGAAATCCCTTCGGATACCCCCCCCGCCGGCCAGCGGGGGCGGTTATAAGTACCTTTTTTTTTTTTTTTTTTTTATCGTGCGTAAATCCCTTCGGATACCCCCCCGCGTGCCAGCGGGGGCGGTTATGTCGGGCTTGAACCGACTAAAACCGCACGCCGTCTCGGGTCTACAGACGCCGGGGTGTAAGGTTGCCCATAGAGCATATCCCTCGCACCCCGACTGACCCTGGGCCATCTCCGGTTTCGAGATGGCCCCCTCGGGTTTGGGAACCACGGTGTCCCCGTCTTGCCCCGGTTTGGGGGAGGGGCGCTAGTCGCCCCACCGTCCCGGCCTGCTTCTGCTGGGGTGACAGGTGGCCTCACCCGCCACCCCCAGGCCTGCGCTCATGGAGGACGGAGGTCGTTAAGCGACCTCCGGCGCCTGCGACGCGCGGCGAGCAAGTTGGTCCGCCGAGCCCGGTTATAAGTACCTCATTTTATTTCTCGAAGTCTGTAAACTTCGAATAAAATATTGTTGAGCTGCAGTTATTTTTAATTAATCGCGAAAGGATATCCTTTCAGAGAGCATAATGCAATGTCAGCCATAAAATGAGTGATGTACAACTTATTTGGTTTGCAAATGTGACCGAATATGTCCTATCCGTGCAATTATTCATATGTAGTAGAAATGTCTCAATTTCAAGTGTGAATTTAAATCCGCAGCAAAACTAACTCAATTACTTAGTTTTGCTGCGGATTTAAATATTGTCGCAAGGGTTAGAGGATATAGGTCATAACGGGATGTTCCTTTATAATTTATGGCCACCCGAGGGTAAGTACAGTCGGCGACAAAGGTAGAGTTAAAATGGCACTTACAAAACGTCAACATGTTAAAAATAGTGCAGCTTATGTTTACTATACTGACAAACGATTCACAACACGGCTCTGTCCTGTAGATTGAAAACACTCAGTGGGAGTCGTTATTCCCGGTTACATCCGAAGCTTCCAACTCGGAGCCTGGGGCCCGCTCTCCTTCTCCTTTTGAGGCCGTGTGCCCTGCCAACCCCGAGAGGTATAACTGTGCCAGCGCCTGGTCCGTTAATAAACAAGTGTACCGAGTTCTTTGTGGAGCCCCGTACATTCTGCAAACATGATCCTATTCTTAGTTCAAATATGTACATAATTTCATTATTAGACTTGTGTTGTTGACTGTATTTGTCATACCCTACCTAACTTCAATGGAAATCGCAGGAAAACAACGCGACCGGTTAAAAATAAACACAACACGTGTTTTAAGCTGGTGAGTGGCATTGCCAGAGCTGTTCGTGAGGGGTAAGTTGTGAAACACGCACGTGAGCGATATAATGCATTCTATCCTTTTCGTGCAGACCATCTGGGTGGTTATGTAATGAATAAGAATATGATGGATACGAACAGCTACGCCGTTTTGAAGTACAGAGAGGGCGAAGGGATTTTTTCTATTGTTTTAGAATATACCCGCTTAGCCCGCGACTACGTCCGCGTGGACATAGATCTGGTGGTTTTTTTTGTGCGGCATCCTAATTATTTTTATAAAATACATAAGCCTAAGTTACGCCTTATAGCATTAGCTATCTGCTAGTGAAAGTCCCGTCAAAATCGGCCCAGTCATTTTAGCCAAGTCTAACAGACAGATAGAAAGACAAATAAAAATTGTTATTAAAAACGTGTACACATTCATAGGCAATCATTACAAACTGTTATTTTAATAAATCAAACAGATACTTCAATTTTGTAGGCAATAAAGGGAGCCTTTTTTTACGTGCGGAAATCCCTTCGGATAAAGCCGGCCAGCGGGGATGGTTATGTTGTGTATCGACTAAAACCGCACGGTGTCCTCCCCACGTGTCCGTTGCCGGGCACCCCGGGTAAACCCTCGAAAGGATAACCCAAACTACAAACCAAACCCTTCCAAGAAACTAATCATCATCCTCCGAGCTTTTTCCCAACTCAGTCTGGGTTTATGTAGAATGTTCCAAACGTTTCGTCGAACACTGCGGTCGACCACCACTGAACCACTGATACCGAATACGAGTACCACTGGAATTCAAGATATGAGTAACACTGAAGATGTCGACCGCAGTGCTCGACGAAACGTTTGGAACACAAGTTTCATATGAACCACGGCCAAACAGCCCGGAAGCAGTATATTCTACATGCAACGCCGGCCGTAAAAGCCTAAAAATTTATATCAGTTTGGGTTTCTTAAGTTATTATGGCCACCGGGACCAAAGACTTAACGTGCTCTCTGAAGCACGGAAGGGTCTTAATGTGTTCATGCTAGGATAATAGTCACCCATCTTAAGACTGTCCTGGCTAATATTGCTTTACTTCGCAATGTGTTAACTTACTCGGTTACCGCTTAGCCACGAGCCCCTCCAAGAAACTAATAACTATTTTTTTTTTCCTAACATTAAAACACGGATTCGGCTGCGGAAATCGCTTCGCGTACGGCACAAAGACGTTCGAACATAATGAGGCTATTAACATATTTGTTGCATTACGCAAAACAATTGGTCGGATGAATAGCCCTCACTCCGGACATGTGAGGCCGAGCGACGGCGGACAAGTGGAATTTTTGTTGGTACTCTTCGGAAAAACTGTCCGATAATACCTTACAAACAAGTGGCTCGGCTGATCTTCCTTTTATGTGTACATGACTTCATCCCGACTGATGGTAACCTATAAGTGCAGTAACAAGGTCAGCATTATAGATGCCTTTCACACAATGCCTTCAAGCAAGTCTAAAGTGAATAGGTTGCTTCTAGGCAAGCGTGCTCCATCATCGACCTCATTATAACTTACCAAGAGGTGATATAGTGCGGGTTTATTGATTGTTGACATTAAAAAAATAGCATTGTTGAAAGGATCTCGTGCTAAATCATCATCTCAGTATTGTATTGTGTTGTATCCGAAGCACTCATCTCGGAGCCTCATGCTAAATGCTAGGATAAAAGACGTACCAAGATCTTGGGGGTGAGGATGAGGCACCGGCGCAGGTTTTCCTTTTGAGGTTTGGAGGTCAGATAGCAGTTGCTCTATAAAAGCAAAGATAAGCCACATTAGGAGGAGAAAGCGTAGAAGTGTGGACTCTGGGAATCAAAGTGCAAGCTTTGAATGTGTAACATAACGCATCCAAAGTTGGAAAGAATTGTTAACAATTGTTGGAGCCACAATAGCTGCGTCAATTTCATTGGTTATCTGAATGATATTTTGTTCAGACCATAAATTGCAAAATGTCTAAATTTTAAAATCCGTAAAAAACGTGTACTATGTATTTTAGAATCACATTTCGCCAGCTAACAGCTATATTTTTTGGTCTTACCAACCCTCTCAATCTGTCTTCACTCAACGTAACGAATTTTTTGGTCCTTTAGGCGCCGGACAAACTGAATGGACAGGAACGGCCTAAGCGCACCCCGCGCAGGGTGTGACAAAGAAACGTCTAGGACGCGCGTCCGTTCTGTTTGTCCGGCGCCTTGATTATCGAGTGGTGTAATTAAATGTTGACTGTAGTGTATGTGTATATGATGGATATATTATTATGTCTGCAACACCAAACTGTCATGACCCTCCGAGCCTTTGCCCAACGTAGTTGGTTGGGCTTTCAGTCTTACTACGAAACGGCCAAACTTCGATATTTTCCGTTAAGTAACTGCTATCTGGACTTCCAAAACCCACTGGCGATACAGAATGGCTGCCACTAGGTCACGCCTCGGTGCCTCCCACGCCGGGCAGTCCGCCAGCGTGTGCAGCCCCGAGTCCTCGCTCGCGTCGCAGTGATGGCACTCAGGCGTTGGCTCCTTCCTGATCCGATCCAGGTGGTCCCCAAAGCTCCCCTTCCCGGAGATAACCCTCGGCAGTCGGTACGAGAGGCTTCCGTGTCGCCCCTCTAGCCAATCCTCCATGATGGGCCTTACCGCCGCCATTGCGGCGTGCCCGGAGATGGCCCAGGGTCAGTCGGGGTGCGAGGGATATGCTCTATGGGAAACCTTACGCCCCGGCGTCTGTAGACCCGAGACTGCGTGCGGTTTTAGTCGGTTCAAGCCCGACATAACCGCCCCCGCTGGCCGGCGGGGTACCCGAAGGGATTACCGCACGAAAAAAAAAGGGGTTGCAACTACTCGTAACGACTGCCTTAAATGTTCGCCTATATAAACCTACCGATTACCACTTCGCTATGAACCTATAAGACTATAATAGAGCTAATAGAAGCATATGCTTGTACACTAAGTCCAAATATGATCGTAAAAAATGCTGACAAATTGGTTACAGCATCTAAATTATGATGAAACAGAAATTTAATCCTAAATTATAGTTCTAAGTTAACGTAGGTCAGACAATCTCTATAATAGTAATTTATTTTTGTTCAAATTCATTACTTTTACTCTTTGTTATTAACATTTCTTAATCCTTTGTGCTATATTTATTGCAGTAATTATTTTATTCTGTATACTGGTCACGAGGGTTCTGGTGACCTATAATTACAGAAACAAACTGTTGTATCTAGTTTAGGCACCAGTCTTACAGTAAATTATTTATTAAGCTACGCTAAGAAAAAGTTATATTTTTGTTTTATATTTATTTTTATTTGTTTGAGAGAATAAAGTTTTTTCATCCCTCCTGTTCGGAAAGTTTAATTTTCATGGGTAGATAGCCAGGTGGAAAGTAGCTGATTTCATCCCTAGGGTGAAACGTAATTTTTTTAAATTTTAAGTTTTGCCATGGAGTCCATGATAATTAAGTTACGTCATAATTACTTGATATCATGACGCTTCTTTTTTTACATGGCCGCCTAGATGCACTTCTCGTGACCAACTCGATTACAATGTAACCAATAGATTCGATTTTCAAAACTTTTCTAATGTTGGCAGTATGTACCTACGTGAATTATAACTTTTTTTTTCAGAATTAAAAAAAAACAATTTGTGTTTGATAAATAATATAATAAGCGGGAAAACAAGATTCAATATAAATAAATACCTTTTGTTAATTGTGGTTAAAAATGGTTTCGGAAAGTGATTCCAGTGACATGGATATTAATTTAACTCCCGATGAGATTAAAGAACAGGCAAAAGCTGTTGTTAATAAATCTATTTCTAATTTTACTTTAAACTTTAACTGATTATCAATATACCTGTTTCATTAAACGTGTGTGTAGTATTTTAAGTGTTTAACTCGAGTGAATGTCACCCATTTCACCCTCGAACTATTGGAGTTTTTCATCCTCCTATCGAGTCGGAGGGCCAGAAATATCTCGGGTGAATTGGCTGACTTTCAACCGTTTTTTTTTTACGTGCGGAAATCCCTTCGGATACCTCCCCGCCGCCGGCCAGCGGGGGTGGTTATGTCGTGTATCGACTAAAACCGCACGGTGTCCTCCCCAAGTATCCGTTGCCGGGCACCCCGGGTAAGCCCTCGAAAGGATAACCCCAGGGTTGCCGGCGAACTTTGGCCGCCGCCACCGCGGCCTCGCCTGGTGGGGTCGGGTTTTATCCCGCTTCGGTGAGTTGGCAGGCGTGTGTGACACACGACACGCCTCCGCCACGGCCTGCTCCTGTAATTAAGACGAGTCGGCCAACTGCCGTCCTCAGGCCCCGATCATGGAGGTCGGTAGTCCCTGTGTCAATCTACTATTTTTTATCCTCTTCATTAACAGCAAACTGTAACCCGGAATTTCGATATCATGAAGTGTTCTAGATTAACAACCCACTATGGAATCAAATTTAATTTCGTATTTATGTCAATACGCAATAATTAGCCATTTTATTCGCATAAAAAACCAAAATGTACTTTTCAACAGTGCCAGGCTCCACAGTTTGAACCGAAAATAGTTTTCCTGTTGCCTTGACATGGTGTTTCATGGGCTATGTTTAGACTTTAGGCACAATTATGAATTTAAAACATTGTGTGCCTAACAGCTAGGGTTTTACATGAGTTTCAAGGTCAAGGTGTGTTTTGCGTAATCTTGCTTGTTTTTTTTTGTTACATTCGCGAATGATCTTCATAACACAGTTCCTTTCGGCTTCTTTCTTACGATTTATGCCTTAAAAGTTCGGTCTAACAATATAGTAATGACTAATGAATAATGACTTATCTCACTCAGTACTTAGTATGTTACTTAATCACGGTAGAGGTGCTGCACGGATCGGGATTATTCTGGCACGGAGATAGATTATATTATAATAGTCTGGAATTGCACATCGAGTACTTTTATTCCAGTAATAGGTTCCGCATTAGGTTGGGTGCCGGTATATATATATACTGTTTTTTTTTACTTTATTTTAAATTTACATTTGTTAGTTGTCGACTAAATTTTACAACAATAATAATATTTTACAGCTTTAAGTGTTAATTACATAAGCTTTTATTCTTATTAGACCTATCAGTCACACATACACCACACGAAGAATGTCAGAAACGGCTTACCTAATTTATCTGAACTTTAAAACTATAAATCAGAACTTAAGGCGAGGGTCCCTGAGCAAGGGTGTTTTTAGATTAGGATTTTTCGAAAATGAGAATTTCCTGTATTCTGAAAATCGCATATGTTATTCTAGACTATACAAACTAGTATTTTCGGTTATCCGATACATGATGACTTTTACTTTCCTTGATAGAATTTGATCTCAAAGATTGGTCTAACCAGAAAGGAATTCCCGTTTTATTTGAGTTGTGTTCAAGTTAGAAAAATAACAATGATACCAAAATGAAGGTCATTGATAGGAGGATGAAAAACGGTTATTATTCTGTATTATAGCAAGAAAATTCAAAATACTTACGTTTTCTACTTATATGAAGCGTTCAGAGAGTTGATCGGTCCCGAGCGGAACGTGATCGAGGCAGGACGTGTGTCACTTTGTGCTAGTCGAGTTATTTTTTTTGAATGAAGTTACGTTGCATAAATGTCACATCGCAGAAAATTTGTCATTTGTACAATTCCGTTGATAAAAGTTGAGATTGGAATTTTATTTGCAATTACAGTGCTAAAGTACATTATTATTTTCATATTGTGTTAATACATAATATTAGGTAAACTTATTACAAATATAGTTTGAGTGTAACGTTTCAACAATACTACTAACTCAACAACAACTTATTGTGGCGTGGTGGCAGTACATTCGACTGCTTCGTCGGGGGGCGAAAGTTAGACCCCCGCTCTGTTCAAATATTTGTATGTATGAATATGTCTATTTGCTTTAACATAAAAAAATTCTTCATAATAGGTATATTCTATTTTAAAACAATGAATGAACGCTATATGGACGTAGACGGATATCAAAATTATAAATCGATTTTGAGTACTACGACTTTGAGTATTTTTCTGGCGGTCCACGCACCACGTACACGATATATGAATATAACCAATCATAAATCCTACTATAAACGTACTTAGGGTATATGTATAATAAATCTATATATTATAGTATCGTTAATATGGCATTATTATCCTGAAGTTTCTGCCAGTTTTTCGAACATTAATTGGCAAAATTTCGCATAGAATACATAGACAGCTGGTGGTAGCCTTAAGTCAATATGAACATGAACCAATTAATTAAAAAAGAAGTAGAAGAGCGGGCAGCTGCAAGATTTTGATAGAGGCTCCATGCACTCATGGGGCCCGTACACCCATGGGGCCCCATACACATATGTCACCCATGGGGCCCATACTCTTATGGAGCCCATACACCCGTGGGCCGCGTACACCAATGGAGCCCATACACTTATATGGACCATAAACCTATGTGGCCCGATACCCTATGGGGCCCCTTACTGATGATTGCGACGTCCAATTATTCGTCAATATGAGTACTAGTGTATGTTCTAAGTATTTTAGCTAAAGCTCTTATTTTCACACTACAAGGCGTATAATGTTTAATGAGTATATGAAAGTTTGTGTTTCCACCATTACTTTTAAATGCTTAGAATATACCATTCTAAGCATTTAAAAGCTATGGTGGAAATACAAACTTTTAAGATTAAGAACGGTTAAGATCCTTCCATAAATTCCAATAAATGCGTGTCACGTTACCCGTAACTTCAGTCCGCAACTTTGAATGTATGTTTCATGATAGGGTATTTATTATACGTATTATAGTCCATTAAAATATACACACATAATTGTTTATTTATTTCCCAATGTCAGTTCAAAACAATGATGAGACACCAATTATTATTTTCGAACCAAGACGTGGAAAAGAACATTCGCACCACGTGAACACAACTAATATAATCCTAAACCCATCGCGTGGATTTCCATTCGTTTATATTAAAGCATTTTATTTTAAACCTAAAGATGATTTTCATGTTCACAAAATTTTCACCAAAGATTAAGATGTTTTCAAGAACGTCTTTATCAAATTATATTGATTAAAGACTGGTATCTTATTAGTCTACCTTCAGTTCAATAGACAATAGCATTGTTTCTATTATACTGTGTAGCATTTAACCAAGTTTAATTTGATTTATTTACAGGTGGGCGGCGTGGTCGGCAATGGGATGCTTCGGCTCGCCGGGTGGCAAGAGCAGTGAAGATGACGCCAAGACACAAAAGCGCCGCAGCGATGCAATCACTAAGCAATTACAGAAAGATAAACAGGTTTGTGACACCTTTTTATTTTTTTTTACGTGCGGAAATCCCTTCGGATCCCCCCCCTCCCGCCGGCCAGCGGGGGAGGTTATGTCGGACTAAAACCCCACGCCACGCCGTCTCGGGGACTTCAGACGCCGAGGATGACACTTAAAGGCGGTCACTTTGACCGTCTCAACTTAATTATAAGAAACTGCTTTTTGCGATGAAACCACCGAGTTCATATTCAATGTAATCAAATTTTAATATTACGTTCTCTCTCATATATTTTTGGTCCCAAGAATCGCTATGTTGTAAAGTGTCTATGGTATTGCTTGGGACCTTTTTACTTTGAAAAGTCTATTTCGCTTGCGCCCTTTTACCTTACGACGATAATTACCTATGGTAACCAGCGCGAGAACTTCAATTTCGCGATGCAGGCTTCGTAGTTCTATAGAAGTTCATCTGATCATCTCCACTATTCTAAAAAATGTGATTATCCTGTCGGTTTGTTCCAGCTATATCGAGCGACGCACCGGCTTCTGCTATTGGGCGCTGGCGAGTCCGGCAAGTCGACTATAGTAAAGCAAATGCGAATTTTGCACGTCAACGGTTTCTCCGACAAGGAGCGCCGCGAGAAGATCGAAGATATCAAGAAAAATATACGAGATGCAATACTTGTTAGTATTACTAATCTATTTAGATGATTCGTAGCTGACTTCCCATAACCTTAAAATGTAGCAACATTTATTTTTTATTTTTTATACCACTAAGGTGGCAGACAAACACACGGCCCACCTGATGGGAAGCGGTTACCGTGGCCTATGGACGTGTGCAACACCAGTGGCGTCACACTCGCGCTCCCGACCCTGTAAAGGATAGGGGATGGGAAAGGAGTTTGGGAGGGGATGGGAAAGGAGTTTGGGCTCCGGCACTCTCACTCACCAAACGGAACGCAACAGTTCAAATACTGTTACTTGGCGTCGATATTCTGTGAGAGGGTGGTGCTTCCCAGGTCGAGTCGGCCCATTCATGCAACAGCCAAAATGACTGTTGCTTGACACTACCACTCTTAAATCATCTTCGAATGTCTTATTTATTGATTAAATCTGTAATTAATGGTATAGGAATTACTGTGTAATTTTTTTTTATCGTTGACATGCATATCTTTAATTCGTAATTAAATTTTTTAGTACATTGATGACATGCATGGTTAAATATAATTTGCACATGGCTAATAATTATTATAATAGGACTGTGAAATCTAATGTACTTATAAAATGAGTCTTGGTCACTTGGAATGAATGATTTATTATATTATTATACTAGCTTATTCCCGCGGCTCCGCCAGCGCGGAGGTCGGTTATCTGATGGTATCTCCGGTTCTACTTAATTGCAATTAAACATACGGCATATTTCATCTATTAGAAAAAACTACATCAAAATCCTTTCAATAGTTTTTGCGTCCATAACGAACAAATACAAGTTCATTTATCAAAATCAGAATCTCTGAATTATCTCCAATGTACAGACATCTAATTTACAATTTTATAATAGTATAGATTAGGGTATACAGGACCCATACTATTTGGTGATCTTCTCACCGACCAAACCAATCTCACCGGCTATTCGCTGCAACTGCTGAATAACGGACAAGGTCTTGCGCAGGCTTTCTTCCTGGCCGGAGATGGGGGGTCAGATGGCTGTCGCTCCCGAAAAAGCCGACATACCAATAAAAAACAATAATCGCACCCCGGGCTTTAAAAGTGCCAACTTTGGGAACAACTGAAAAATCGCTATAACGATGATCTTCGAAGGTCTTCGAGGCTCAAACCAACCTCACCTGGGAACCAGTACACCTACTTATTAACGGACGAGGCTCTCGCGCAGACTGTCCTCTTGGAGTTGGGGTGTCAGATGGCTGTCGCTTCCGTAATCGGGCGTTCTGATGATGATATATTTTTACTAAGGTTATAAAGAGGACCTAACATGAAAGGAGAAGGAGATGAGGTCTAACAAAAGCAGGCAGGTGATGATGACTGAGGTTAAAATATTATTTGTCATGTTTCAGACAATCACAGGCGCCATGAGCACCTTAACGCCCCCCATACCGCTCGAAAAGCCTGAGAATAAGGCGCGCGTCGATTATATACAAGTAAGTATTTCTTTTGGTGAATACCGTTTTATAATAATTTTTGGGTGTATGTCAATCAGATAAAGGATATTTCGAGGAAATTCCAAGTCAAGATGGGTACTCTTGAGCTGGGATTTTCGCAACCGGTGAGCATATATGAAAAACTAGCTGCGCGCTCCGGCTACGCCTGGTGCAATTATAGCTACCCTACCCCTACCCGTAGACTTTTCAAACTTTATTTTTTTCTTTCGTACAAACCTTGTTCTGACAATAATGAACACAAAAAGAAGTAATTTACAATTTGGTGCAGTCGTTCAGAAGTTATGCGCGTACATACGTAACATAACTTCACGCCTGTTTCCCCGAAGGGGTAGGCAGAGGTGTATTACACACCCACGTTTCGCCAGTTATGTTAAGGTCCCAATGTAATAGGGGGCGAGCCTATTGCCATCTACCGGGCACATTATTAAGTGTATATACATTTCTGCGATACATTTTTATTTACATAGAGTTAAGATTTAGACAGCACTTACAAAACTTCAAAAATACTATAGTCTGTTCGCGTTAAGAAAATAGTGACTCATGCATTTGCAGTAAAACTGCAAAGTAAAGCCGTATTCATACTAGGATGAAACAAACTTTTTATTACAAAGTATTTTCAAAAATGTGTCATTTTATGATTAACAATAGGTATTTCGGACCTAACCACCAGAAAGGGTTTTTACCCGGCATTTCTGGTTGTCTGGAACACAATAGTCTGTTAGCGGAAAGCTTAAAAGATGCCAGAAAATACGAAAGACAGATAACGGTATGTTGGATAGACCTAGAAAATGCATTTGGCTCAATTCCACATTACCTTATGGTATACGCGTTGCAATGGTATAACTTTCCGCCCGTGGTCATAGAGATAATCGAGTCGTATTACTCCCAGCTAAAATTTGCTATAAGCTTCCAAGAAGTACACACAGGACCATTACGGTATAATGTGGGACTGTTTCAGGGATGCTGCTTGTCACCAATAGCATTTAACATAGTAATTAATATCTTAATTACCAAGTTAATACGTCACGAAAAGAAATGGGGTTATCGGTTTAAAGTAAATAACATATACTCAGAGTCCATCTTAGCTTTTGCTGACGATCTCGCAATACTGACGCGCAATCCAAAACAATGTCAGGAACTATTAAAGGAAGTCGATGAGTTCTGTTCGTGGACAAATGGACTGAGGACGAAGCCCAGTAAGTGTCACTGTCTATGTCTGGGTAGACGGGACACCAAATTTACCTCTTACGACCCGGGACTCTTCATTGGGGGTAAACCAGTTTCCATAGTCGCTGAATCGGTGCCATTTAAATTTCTTGGGAGAAAGATAGACTATAAAGGACGCACACCATCCTTAGATGAAGTTGTCGATACGTTTATAAATGTCCTAAATAAGATAGATCAGATACCACTAAACAATATCAAAAAAGCTTGGATATATGACAACTACTTAACATCACGTCTGATTTGGCCTTTTCTGGTGTATGAATTCGGTAAAACCTTACTGGCGAAAATAGATGCAACTGTCATAAAATCGCTAAAATCGTGGCTTGGACTAGCGCACTCTGCTGATTCCTCTGCTCTATTTAGGGATCAAAATAATTTTGGGATGAAACTTAAGAAACCATCGGAGCTCTATAAACATCTTAGAGTTACCAAAGCCCACATCTTAGGAAAATCCCAAGATGTCACAATCAGGGCACTCCCGAAAGATAATAACGCGTCCGAGCTTGAATCTAGACTTCTATTCCATAAACGATTTATGATAGGGGCCCAGTCAAACAGAGTGGGGTTGGGAGTACGAGAGCCAGAAAGGGACCAGGATATACTTAAGTCCTTTCTAAAACAAGACGAAAATGATAAATATCGAGTGCACGCGATGAATTTGGAAATCCAAAATGAATGGTTGACAATGGGAGAGTTCTGCATACCGATGGCCTTAAAGTGGCGCAACTTGATCTATGACTGGTCGCCGGCCCTGTTAAAATTTTATCTTAACGCCTTTCAGATGACCCTCCCAGACCAGAGTAATCTGGTAAGGTGGGGGAAGGCCACAGAAAAACAATGTTATACTTGTGGTGAGGCAATAGGGACGGCTAGACACATATTAGTCGGATGTAGGGTGCTTCTCGATAGAGGCCATTACTCACGCCGCCACGATAAGGTGCTTATCATCATACGTGAAGCAATGAGTCTGGCAGTAGCTAGAGCCCAAAAAGGATTGACTACTAACAGACGTCATATCAACTTTGTGTCTGAAGGTTCATCCATAACACCCAGGAACAAACCTTATTCAATCTGAGATACTGCCCCAGATTGGACTCTCCTAATCGACACGTATGAAAAGCACTATAAAATTCCGGAGGATGTTGGGGTTTCGTCATCTAGACCTGACATATTCCTATATTCTAAGAGGTTAAAACATGTGGTTCTTGTGGAACTTACTGTACCGTGGGAAACAAATATACCGAAGGACCACACAATAAAGAAAAATAAATACTATGATCTCACAAACGAATTAATCAAAAACGGTTACGTGGTTAATTTGTATGCAGTGGAAGTGGGAGCGAGAGGTATACCAGCAAAATCTCTCTATAACCTACTTAAAGATCTAGGCCTATCGAGAGCTACAATAAGCTCATTACTAGGACGAATGTCTAAAGCGGCACTAATAGGTTCGTATCAAATTTGGTTAGGCAGGGAGGGGAACTTGGGTAGTGAAGGTGAGTGTTGATGTACATCAACAAAAGGGGCCCCTTCTAAACCTACACTTGGGTCGCAAGTCCCAGGCACTGTCCCGAGTTCCCAACTCAGCAACGCGATGGACCCGGCACCCGCACGGAGAATCCAAGGATTGCTAAGATTACGGTCTCTCTAAGTAAACTAGTAATTTTTTTAAAATGAATCAGAAAAGATTTAGTTCGGAAAAAAGAGAACATCTAGGACGGGACTTGTACCAGCGACCAGTCTCTTACAGGGGGAGTGCTCTGACCAACTGAGCCACCTAGACACGTCCCAGATATTCGAAATTCTCCGATATATTATATACGTATTAAGGTGACGCTGGAGCCTTAAGTAAGCATACAAAATGCTTAAAAATGTAAATTGAATGAATTAGAATCCCCAGATCTTCATTAACATTTACAATAAAAGAATCCGTTGTCTTGCAGGAGTGCCATAACTTCGTATTTTTTTTCTTTCTATCTGTTCGAGTCTACGAGGGTCAAACTGAAAGTTCTTAGAAAATCAAAAACTGATTACATTAGCCAGTTATTAGTTTTATTATATCTTTTCAAAATATTGTCCATTCACGTCAATACACCGCTGCATGCGATGGAACCACTGGGAAAAGCACTTTGCCCACTCGTCCTTAGGGGTCTCTTCAATGGCATCGCGATACGCAGCCACCGCTTCTTCAGCATTCATAAACCGCTTTCCTTTAAGTTTTTCTTTAATTTTTGGAAATAAATAAAAATCACAAGGCGCGAGGTCGGGGCTATACGGCGGGTGACCCAGTAATTCAACGTTTGATGTCGCCAAATAGTCGATCGTTCGCTTGGCGGTGTGCGACGAGGCGTTGTCGTGGTGAAGGAGGATCCTACTGCGAGGTCGTTTCGCTCGATATTTTTCCAAGACAAGTGGCAAACAATTGGTAGTGTACCATTCTGCAGAAACTGTTTTTTGATCCTCTAACACAATTGTTACGAAATGACCTATCCTTCCAAAGAACGAGGCCACCATTTTTTTTCCCGCACTTCGATCTCTCTTCACTTTAGTTGGCAACTCCTCGAAAGGAAACACCCACTGAGCAGATTGTCTTTTGGTTTCAGGATCATAACAGTAAATCCAGCTTTCGTCACCTGTTAGTATGTCGAACACAGCATTAGAGTCACCTCCGTTAAATCTTTCAATCATTTTACGGCACCAATCCACACGATGGAGTTTTTGAGCCTCAGTCAAATTATGAGGTATCCACCGGGCGCAAAGCTTCCTGACCGCTAAATGTTCGTGGAGGATTTTGTGCACTTGACTCATACCGATGCCTAAGCTTGTCCGAATCTGCTGATAGGTCACTCTTTTGTCAGTCTCTATCATACGCCGCACAACACAGATGTTATTTTCAGTCGTCGCCGTAGAAGGCCGTCCCTCACGTAAATCATCAGTGAGATTAGTGCGACCACGTTTAAACTCATTAAACCAGTTGTAAACAGTCGCACGAGATGTGGCTTCATCGTGAAAGGCCAATCGTAGTCTATCATAACTTTCTTGTTGACTTAAATGACATCGAAAGTCATAAAAAATCATTGCACGAAAATTTTCTCGTGTTAAATTCATGTTAACGTGACACAGACAATTTTCAATTTGCCGCCAAATCGTAAAACAAATGATAAATGAATGAAATATATACTCAGTAATATTGGCAAAGAGTTCTATTTTCAAATTTTAGAATTTTTTTTTTATTATATTGTTTATAAGTGGCCAGTTCTAAGAACTTTCAGTTTGACCCTCGTATTGTTGACTTAATTTTTATTTTTCGAATAGGTGAGGTATTTTTAAAATTGACAGAAGACGCGTCCTTACTGTCTGTACTTCAGCTGGTAAATGTGAATTATAGTAGTAGTAGTAGTACCTAGTAAATTATAAAATCACGATTTTATAATTTACTAGGATTCAATTGGTCAAAGGGTGTGGCTAAGCTGAGTGATAATAATGATGAGTCACTATTTTCTTAACACGAACAGACCATAGACAAATGTAACACCTGTTTGCAACCCGACCCCGCCCTGATAACTCCGGCAAGAAACTCAGCAGGCTTTTTTGTTGCTCTATTTACAAACATGTTTACTTAATCTAATTACAATGTCTTGTTTGAGTAGCATACCAGAGTAAATAGTTCATTATCCAGCTTGTTTTTCGTCTAAATAATCCTGAATTTATATATAATAACTTTTTCGCCAAAGTTTCGTTTAGATTAGACTTTGAAATATATTAAGAGGTAAATTCTTAATTTAATTAGGGAGCTTGTTGTAGATGTGTGTACAGTTACCCAGGCTGGCATGAATTACTAATCTTGTTGACTATCATAAAGTTCCATCGCAATCTGATGAACAGTACGGCAGCGCATAAAATACAAACCAATTTCGTATAATAACATATAACATAACATCACGCCTGTATCCCCGAAGGGGTAGGCAGAGGTGAATTACACACCGACGATTCGCCAGTCATGTTGAGATCCCAATGTAATAGGGGGCGAGCCTATTGCCATCTACCGGGGACATTATTAAGCGAGCGATAATTAACATTCATTAATGCACACATAACTACGATAAGTCAGAGGTGTGTGCCCGGGGCGGCTGGGGATCGAACTCGAGACCTCGTCTCAGCAGTCCGTTACGTACGCCACCGGGCTATCGCCACTTTGTATAATACCGCCTTCAATTCAGGTGTTGGTGTGTGTTACAGGACGTAGCGTCGCAACCGGACTTCGACTACCCGCTGGAGTTCTACGAGCACACGGAGGCGCTTTGGAAGGACCAGGGCGTGCAGCGCACGTACGAGCGCAGCAACGAGTACCAGCTCATCGACTGCGCCAAGTAGTGAGTACTGGACGCTGCCTTCGACTAACCTTAATCATGAGCATAGTTAGGACGAATGGTGGGTAATACACACAATACAAAATCATTACACTTTTTATTGTATATAACGATACAGCTGCTGATTGACGAACGAGGTTCTGGTGAAGGTTGTCCTCGCAGATGGCAGTTAGAGTTACTTCATAGTTATGCTAAACCAAATTATGGAAAGGGGGAATAAGAGAGCGGACCAGGGGCTCTTAAGTGAAAAGTTTAGATTCAACCGGGATAAATGCTGGGATGTTGATGAATCGTTTCACTAAATGGTACATATAAGCTCCGACTTCAAAAAAAAAACACAGCTTCGGGCCTGACAAATTTGATGATTGAGTCAAACAATTAGGTATAAGTCCTTTGTTTTACCTGATTATCCCATGTAAATCTCAGCCACCTGGGCAATAGCCAAGTCCTCCAAAAAATGCATTATGTCAAAAAATACCGCAAAATGTTACTTGTACCTACCACAGTTGATGCAGGATCTGATTTGGCCATTGCTGATAGTTGTGAAAATTTGACTTTAGAAATCTTTCTAAATTCTTGAATTATTGCCTAATTTTCAGTTCTGTGTCATTGTCAAGTCCATGTTTGTATGGCATAAGGTTTTCTTCGTTATTTCTCGCGTTTCGTTTAATATATAGCTGTATTATCCTTATCAATTACGAATAATGAACTCCAATAATATGTATGGCAAAAATGGCCGTCAGTTTACTTGAAGTGTAAGTGCATATTTATCTCAACACACATGTGTTTCGTTGCAGTTTCCTGGACCAAGTGCACATAATAAAGCACGCGAACTACACGCCCACGGAGCAAGACATCCTGCGATGCCGAGTCCTCACCTCTGGTATCTTCGAGACGCAATTTGTCGTCGACAAAGTCAATTTCCAGTGAGTTTTCTTTCATTTTATAATCGTTTCACCTCTCCAGCACGAGAAGGTCGCTTTTGCTGCGTAAAAAATCGAAGCGAAATCGTGTACGAGCGTGATTAAAAGTGATTGAGTGATGATCAAATTTCGAACACCAACTTTAAGATTTGTCTAATGCCTTTAAATCACTCACAATGCTCAGTAGGTTAGAATCACGAGCGTAGCAAGTGATTTAATTCTAGACCTAGACTACTTCGCTGGTGCGTGATTTAAAGTCAGCACTCACAGCAAAATAAGTCCAGAGTTTACAAAATGTACATGGTTACCCGTGTACATTTTGTAAACTTGAAGCGTCTTATTAAGTACAAAAAAATACTTATGAAACTATACTACTATACTTATGAAAAATACAGGTTACCTCGCTGCTCTGTAATTAACAATAAGTTCAAAAGTATACAAACAAAATTAAAATTAAAGTGAAGACAAATTTACAAGTGTGCTTCAAGATAATTTACTGGGACTTTATTATCCATACTACTAATGTAAATGCGAAAGTAACTCTGTGTGTCTCTTACGCTTTCACACCTAAATCAATGCACCGATTTTTATGAAATGTAATACAAAGTTATACTAGAACTTGGGAAAGGACATAGGCTATGTTTGGTCGCGGCATTAAATATTATTTCATCTTTCTTACTTTCACTACTCCAACTTTTATTCAAGATGTTGGGCCGTCTACTGTATTAATTAACTCGGTCTTCTCAAATGTTTCCAGTATGTTCGACGTGGGCGGGCAGCGGGACGAGCGGCGTAAGTGGATCCAATGCTTCAATGACGTCACCGCCATCATCTTCGTCACAGCCTGCTCGTCATACAATATGGTACTGCGAGAAGATCCCACACAGAACCGTCTGCGGGAGTCACTCGACCTCTTCAAGAGCATATGGAATAATAGGTACCTACTAATTTTGTTATTGAATATTTGGTCCTGAGGCATGTGTTTACGTATAAGTACTTTTGAGGTTTTGGGTTCGATTCCCGTGTCGTGCATAGGGGTTATGTTAGGTAATTCTCAGTAGCTACACGTTGCATTTAAATTCGTTGCGAGCCTTATGGCTTCCATCGCTCTACGAAAAGGGTTCGAACCCTTTTCTCGGAGGTCAAATCTGCCGCCCATACCGGCGTATCATAAAGCATATTCACTGAACAATCCTCGTTTACAGCCTTTGGCAAGCAACCCTGGGTCCCCTAAGAATGAGCAATGGGTAAAATGCCCCCCTACCTGGGGGATAGGTGGGATTTTACACTCCGCTTAGAATAAACTCGTAAGAAGAAGGGTACACGCATGTGGGTAAATCATTCCAGTTCTTAATCGTGCGACAAAGATAGGGAATCTAAACCGTTAGGTTTAGAACACAGTAAATACAGGGAAATCGAATTACAATCCGATTTCTCTATGAAAGAATGCGTGACACTTTGCGCGGGTTAAGGATTGTTAAAGAGGGGTTAGATCCCACCCACTTCTTCATTTTCTATCTACCAGTTAATAGCAAAACTACTCACTTCTCTTCCACATCGATGTAGTAGTAGTGCGTAGTGTAATTCTCACACTAGATGTCTCTAGTTGTAACACTGACGTACTCGGATACAAAGTATCGCCGTCTAGCTTATGTTATATTTGAACACACTGAGGCTGAGACCAGTGCACAGGACGAACACCGACAGTACACTGACTAACGCCACGCCTACTGCGATAACGTCACGTGTTAGGGTGGGCCTACCTTGAGAGTCATGGTGCACAGTTACTTAGGCCTCCTCCTCTTTGTTATTACACCTCGTATAAGGGTGTCACCTCGGTCTAGCAAGTATTGTTCTGGAGAGGATGAAAGTCAAAACAAGTTGAATTCCTGAGACTCAGCTGAACACAGCAGCGCTCAGCCGAATACAAGGGATTTTCGATTTTGCGTTTTTTTTTTGCGATTTTTTGCGATTTTTTCTTTATCTTGCAATGGTTCACACCAGCACGAATCTCCGAAAACAGCAACTCGATAGCTCATCTCCTTCATACCCAAAACCGTGACAGAAAATTGGCAACGACGACGACGTCGACGACAACTCGATAGCAATAGGGCTTTTCTAAAGAAAATCCCTAAAAAAGTCACTATGTTGGGTTCTGTATAAAAAATGGATGCCAAAAGGCAGCTTGTCTACGCAACTAACTATAAAGTTGCTAAGATTTTAGTAGACTAAAGTGTTGGTTCTATGCAGATGGCTACGCACGATCTCGGTGATCCTGTTCCTGAACAAGCAGGACCTGCTGGCGGAGAAGGTGCTGGCGGGCAAGTCGCGGCTGGAGGAGTACTTCTCGGAGTTCGCGCGCTACGCCACACCGCCCGACGCGCCCAGTGACGCGCGCGACCCGCCCGACGTGGCGCGCGCCAAGTACTTCATCCGCGACGAGTTCCTGGTGAGTACCGCGCCTACAGCACGCCGCCCGACGTGGCGCGCGCCAAGTATTTCATCCGCGACGAGTTCCTGGTGAGTACCGCGCCTACAGCACGCCGCCCGACGTGGCGCGCGCCAAGTACTTCATCCGCGACGAGTTCCTGGTGAGTACCGCGCCTACAGCACGCCGCCCGACGTGGCGCGCGCCAAGTATTTCATCCGCGACGAGTTCCTGGTGAGTACCGCGCCTACAGCACGCCGCCCGACGTGGCGCGCGCCAAGTACTTCATCCGCGACGAGTTCCTGGTGAGTACCGCGCCTACAGCACGCCGCCCGACGTGGCGCGCGCCAAGTATTTCATCCGCGACGAGTTCCTGGTGAGTACCGCGCCTACAGCACGCCGCCCGACGTGGCGCGCGCCAAGTACTTCATCCGCGACGAGTTCCTGGTGAGTACCGCGCCTACAGCACGCCGTCCGACGTGGCGCGCGCCAAGTACTTCATCCGCGACGAGTTCCTGGTGAGTACCGCGCCTACAGCACGCCGCCCGACGTGGCGCGCGCCAAGTACTTCATCCGCGACGAGTTCCTGGTGAGTACCGCGCCTACAGCACGCCGCCCGACGTGACGCGCGCCAAGTACTTCATCCGCGACGAGTTCCTGGTGAGTACCGCGCCTACAGCACGCTGCCCGACGTGGCGCGCGGCAAGTACTATTGTTGTACTGATAATTTGCGTTATCAGTACAACAAGCGGGTTCTCTCCCCTCATGGGCCACCAATATGTTTATTTAGATATATAATAGACTTATTAAATACGTCACTTAGAACCAGTACATGAAAACGCCTGCCTGAAAACCATGGATTACTATGCATTTCTATAAGGCGCTGCAACACACATGTAATATCCTGTTTTGTGGGCAATACATGCGAGCATGTATTCCTCAGAGTCTTTTCCCGAATCAGTTGGGCTTGGTTTCAGTCCAACTACGAAAACAGCCAAACTTCGGTATTTTACGTGAAGCGACTGCCATCTGACCTGCCCAACCCACTGGCGATATCGAAGTTCTATACTTAGACCAGTGGGCCTACCGCCCAAGTGTCGTCGAAATGTTGCGCTGGTCAAGGTCGACGGCCATTTTGTACCGCCCCATTGATAATCGATGCCGGCGCGGCGTAAGAATGAATGAAACGCTGTTTTTGACAGTTAAATAGCTGCCGCCTAAAAAAATTCAAATCGACGGCGTCGCTTTGAAGTGTCATTTCATTACGGCACCTCATGAGCTGTCGTTTTGAATATTATTTTCTTTTCCGACGGTTGATTACGATGCCGATTGCACCTAACACGTGGCTACTATGGCTTTTATGGGTGCGACTGCCGACGAGTGGGTTCTGCCACCCTATTGCACCTAACACTGGGCTACTATGGCTTTTATTAGGTGTTTAGGGATCTGACTCAAGTGAAATACTATTGTTGATAAACTTTATTTAGAATTTCGCTTGAATATATACTCTTAAGTTATGCATATTAATAAACAATTGTAGGGTACAAATAAATATGGTCATCCAGATCATGTATAACAAAAGTAAACTAAAGACGGTAGGTTTCAAAACTTCGGCACGATTCGAACGTAGGCAGCGGTGTACTGCGAACTGCGAACGAATCTATAAATATGAGTGGCACGCCGATGTGCGTTCCTTTCTGCCAGCAGCCGCTCACGCTCCCGCGCCCACTTCGCCGCCTCCAAGTTCCGAATAAAACTGTTCTTTTGAGAACAACATTTGTAACCATGTTTGAAGTCATCATGTGTAACCATCATCATGTGTAACCATCATCATGTGTAACCATCATCATGTGTAACCATCATCATGTGCAACCATCATGTATAATCATCATTGTAACCATTATGTGTAACCATATTAAGTGCGTGATTACATTGTAACCATAGGTACATCTTATCGCATCGTATCGGCAGCGGCACCTACAGGGCTCCCTTTCAAGTGAAACGTACCAGTTGTGTTATTGTTCGCCCGAAACGAGTGGTTTTATTTTGTTTCAGGTTTCTTTTGTTCGTTTCGGGTTGCTTAGAGGTGTATTCGCCGGGTTTGACTTCGTTCTGTTGTTTCAGTGACCCTTTTAGATTTTCAGTTGATTTCTTGGTGCTTACGTGTGTATCTTGTTCTTGATCTCTTATGGTATAGGCGGGTTTCAAGCGGTCGATGGATATTGTTGTCGTTATATCGGGTAATTGTATCGTATAGGTCTTCTCGTTTTTTTCCAGTACACGATACGGCCCTTCATATGGCGGTTGTAGGGGTTTGCGTACAGCGTCGATTCGCACAAATACACGCTCGCATGTCCTGAGGTCTTGTGGCACGAATACAGATCGTCTGCTAGAATGGCATGTGTCGTCCTTATTTGGTTTGAGTGTGTTTATTGTTTCACGGAGTTGTTGTACGAATGAGTCGCCACAGTTCATATTCGTCGAAGTTGCTGTCGTGAAAAAATCACCAGGTAGGCGCATGTTGTGTCCGTATGTTAACTCTGCGGCACTCACACCTGTATCACTACGTAATGCAGCTCGAAGTCCCATAAGTGCGGTAGGTAACTCTTCGTCCCAGTATTTGTTGTTATACAGTCGACATTTGAGTGCATTTTTCATAGATCGGTGCCACCGTTCAACGATGCCATTCGCTTGCGGATGATATGGGGTCGTTCTGGTCCTCTTTATTCCCATGAGTATCATTATTTGCGAGAACAAGTGGCTTTCAAATTGACGGCCCTGGTCAGTTGTGATCGTTTCCGGACACCCGAATCGGGTTATCCAGTGCTCGTAGACAACTTTCGCTATTGTTTCAGCTGTTATATCTTCCGTGGGTATAGCTTCCGGCCACCGAGAGCATCTGTCTATCATTGTGACAATGAACCGGTACCCTCGTGAGGATGTGCTAAGGGGGCCCACGATGTCTAAATGGATTTGTTGAAATCTTTCAGTCGGTTGAAAACTCGCTATTGCGCTTGATGTGTGACGTTGAATTTTGCTTTTCTGACATAGAATACAATTTTTCGCCCAGTAGCCGACATCGACATTCATAGACGGCCAAAAAAACTTCCGACTCATCATTTTACGTGTAGTTCTGACACCCGGATGGCTCACATTATGCAATGCTTCGAACGCAGCGCAACGATATTCCACTGGTAAGTAAGGTCGAGGTTGAGGTAACGACGTCTCACAGTGTATAGTTGAGGAAGTTTCAGGTATTTTCACCTTTTCTAGGGACAGGTTGCTCCGTTGCATTAGTTGTACAATAGTGACGTCTCTGTCTTGGGCTTCTGAGATGCTCTGGTAGTCAAGAGTAGTGGGACACGTTATTGTATCGATTCGACTAAGTGCGTCTGCAACGACGTTCTGCTGTCCACTGATATGACGTATGTCCGTAGTAAACTCGCTTATAAACATCAACTGGCGTGTTCTTCTTGGAGTTTCAGAAGTAGATGGTGGCTTGTGGTAGACGTAAGTTAGTGGTTTGTGGTCCGTGAAAATAATAATTTCTCTGCCTTCAAACATTTTCCGGAAATATTTGACCGACATATGCACGGCTAATAATTCGCGGTCAAACGTGCTGTATTTTTGTTGTGCATTATTGTATTTCTTTGAGAAATAGCCTAGTGGCTGCCACTTTTCGTTGACGAATTGTTGCAGTACAGCGCCCGCTGATGTATCCGATGCATCACAGAAAATGGCTAACGGTACTCGATGCAATGGGTGAGCGAGTAACGCGGCTTTTTGAATGCTTAGTTTACATGCTTCAAATGCCCGTGTAGATTTATCTGTCCACGGTATCTCCGACTTATCTTTCTTCTTGGCTTTGGTTAGAAATGCATGGAGTGGCGCTTGAAGTTCGGCAGCTTTAGGTAAATTTTCTCGGTAAAAGTTGATCATGCCAAGGAATCGTCGTAACCCGTCAATGGTTTTGGGTTTAGGATATTCTGCGATGGCTTTTACTTTTTCACTCGGTGGTTTGATGCCTTCTTTAGACACCGAGTATCCCAAAAATGTGACTTCTTCTTGACCAAATACGCATTTCGCTGGGTTAATTGTTATCCCGTATTGGTCCAGCATTTGGAATACTTTTCGGAGGTGTTGTCTATGTGTTTCTATATTTGGAGATCCCACAAGAATGTCATCGATAAACGGGAAAGCGAAATCGAGATCTTTGAGGACTTCGTGAATAAAACGCTGAAATGTTTGCCCTGCGTTTTTTAGACCTGGACACATTCTGGGGAATTCAAACAGGCCAAATGGTGTAATTATTGCAGTCTTCTCGATATCTTCTTCATAAACTGGTAGTTGCTGGTAAGCACTGTTCAGGTCTATTGTGCTGAATATTTGTTTCCCTGGTAACTGGTACGTAAATTCTTTGACCCGGGGAATAGGGTAGCGGTCGGGCTTAGTAACTGCGTTGAGCCTTCTGTAGTCACCGCATGCTCTGAGGTCACCGTTCTTCTTAGGGACTATATGTAGTGGTGAAGCCCAAGGACTTTTGCTGGGTCTACACAGACCTTGATTCATCATATTTTGAAATTCTTGCTTGACCTGCTCGTAGCGATGCGGTGGTATAGGTCTGGAACGACAATGTACTGGCGGTCCAGTTGTTTCAATATGATGTTCTACGCTGTGAGTGGGGTTCAATTTCATAGACGTCAATCTTGCGATTCCAGGATATTCTTCTAGTAAATCATGGTAAGACTGTTGTGTATCTATGCTTCGAACGGTTGGTATATATGTAGCTCGCATTTGCGCGTTTGATGAAAGTAGTGTTACACTGTCAATAAGTCTTCGATTATTCATGTCAACTATTAGCCGGTGGTGGTTTAGAAAGTCGGCACCCAGGATGGGCTTGGAGACTTCAGCAACGATGAACTTCCATCTAAACGGACGACGAAGGTGCAAATCGAGCTCCAAAGTCTTCTCTCCATATGTAGGAATGATTGTGTTATTAGCTGCATATAGTTGAAACGAAGTAGGCGTAGATTTTGTTCCCTTTTTCTTGGGTAATACGGACACATTGGCTCCTGTGTCAACCAAAAAATGTTGTTGGTTTCTGCGATCTGTCACGAACAGGCGGTGTGATTTTTCGTAAACGCCGGATGCCGCCTCATCCAGCGTTGTTTTTAGTTTCCCGTCTTCGTCTTGAATGAGCATGGTTCAGTGCAAAAACGAGCTTTTTGTCCGAACCGGCGATGGTAAAAGCAGTATGGGGAGGATGATGGAGCAATATTTCGACGGCTGTGATATCGACGACACTTGGGCGGTAGGCCCCCAGTTTATCGGACTTCTAAGGGCTCTAACTAGCCGTAAGGAATGCCACAAATGTTCGTATAACAACCGTGACGGCTCGATATGCTCTCCGAGGCACGATACCACTACGTGAAAACATTCCTAATTGTAATGGTTTTGCTTGCAGCGCATCAGCACGGCGAGCGGCGACGGCAAGCACTACTGCTACCCGCACTTCACCTGCGCCGTGGACACGGAGAACATCAAGCGCGTGTTCAACGACTGCCGCGACATCATCCAGCGCATGCACCTGCGGCAGTACGAGCTGCTCTAACCGCGCCCCGCCCGCGCTCCGGTAACGTCTCACTGTTGTGCGCCAGCCCACGAGCGCGGCTACGGGGTTTCATTCGACAGAGGGAAGGGCGAAAATACAGGATTCCATTATGGAATGAGGCAGATTTTAGCCAGGAGTGGGGCAAATATGGGATTCCATTCAGGAATGAGGCAAATATACAAGATTTTATTCGAGTGTAGGGCAAAAATATAGTATTTCCATCCAGAAGTGGGGCCAATATACAGGATTTCATTCTGGAATGGGGTGGGGCAGATTTATTTAGTAGTTTGGCAAAAATACATAGGATTTTTAGATTCGATCGGATTTACAGAGATTTTAGAAACATTTTGACATAGGTCTAAAAGTTATGGGTTATTTTTTTATCTTTTATTGGAACCTTTAATACGCCACATCACCGCACCGCAATACGGAAGGTCAATAGTGGCAATAAATACAGGTTTTTCTTGTTGATTCCCAGATCATTGGTGGTGGTGGGTCGGGCTGCTGGCTGTCCCGCATACGCGTGTCGCGTACCAGATCGACGCACGCTCGCTGTGAACCCTCTGCCGTAGTGCGTTGTGCACCAGCGTAACGGTAACGCTTCGTAACGATAACCGTTGTTATTCTTAGTTTATAGTAACGTTGATGATACATCTGAAATCTCGTTATGTAAACGATTCTGGACTATTTATTGGTTAACCAACGGAAAGCATCGTGTATTTGTACCAGTTGTTTGAATAACGATTTTTCGGAGTTATTATCGAAGTAACTGTTTCTAAACTTTGTAGTTGGTTTTATGAATGATTGTTATGATTTAGCAAAATTTATCGCCGTGTTAATAAGTTAGCAAGTATCGATTTTAAATATCTAATTTTTTTCTTGCGTTAACGTTATTTCGTTATCGTTTTTAAAGTTTTTTGAAGATATTTGTTAACTTAATAATATAGTTTTATGGTCGCCTATTGTCTGTTACATTTTTACTGCTACCATGTCTATTTAACATATCCTGTCAGAATTTATTTTTTCGTGTTCTCGAATTTTCTCAAGTGTGGCTGTATCTCGAATATTTTTCTAGAGAATTTAGTATTTTGGACATATATTTGGTACTTTTGGAAACAATTATTTACTCGAATGTATACTTGTATATTGTCAATGAATTCAAATCTTAGAAGCCACTCTTGTCCGTATGCAGTATCTATATTTTGTTTATGTATTTTCTTAGGCGATCATTTTAGGCGATGTTATTGAACAATTTAAATTGAAACGAAGCGATTATCGATATGTCAGGGCTAGCGATGCTCACATGGTGTTTCCGAACGTGCGAGTTCCCAAAAAAGCTGGCAACTATAAGTCGATTTTAGACGAAGACTTACTAAATATATATTATGCATTTTAAGTTCAGATGTATTTTTTTTATTCACAAATGACTAAACGTGCTATTGATACAGCGAGTGTCCAACGCCCTGAGTCCATATTTTAATGCATTTGTGTAGTTAGTAAGTTTTCGCCTTAGTCGATTAAGTGAACGCGCATCATTTATGTCTTATTTTGAGGTGTTAGTGATGTGTCGTTGTCGGGTCTTGGGTAGTGATGTGATTCGACTGCACTTTTCAGTCGTGGAGGGCTCGACAGCCGCAAATTTGTTAATATTGTATCGATATCTAAGCCGAGTGCTCTATCTACAATATTGAAATCAGTTGACACAAACAAATAGTACTTATAAGTTGTTCTTAATTCTTATTATAATTTGCGTCAAAATTCTATTTTAAATGAATAGTTAGAAATTGTTTAAACGCGTACTTTTAATTTGAAAATTATTAAATAAAAACGACACAAGGGTTAGGACAGAATGTCGTTGTATTAACATTATACGAATGTTTTTATATTTCGAATTGACTATTTATATTTGAAATGAGAATATCGCTTACCATAGACATTCTGTTAGACAGACCTTTTATAAAGGAGGTTATACATTTTGACAGTTTTGTTTTTTCATGTCGATTTGAAGTTGGTATGGAAAGTCTGGAAATCGAACTAGGCTAGACTGGTCCAAGAAAGAGCGGATGACCCGTGAGGTAGGGTGAGACGGTAGCAAACGACGACGGTGTGAATGAAGAAGGGATGAATATACTGATAGCGCTTAATTCCAAAATATCAACTGGTTAGTTGACACAAATCTAAACAGTTGTTAAGGTCAATTCACACTAAACCGTCGTCGTCCGCACCGTTCCGTAGCTGTACTCAACGGTTTTATATTAAGGATCATCGATGTACTAGATACGTCTCGAGGCTAAAACTATAGTATTCACGTCGTTTCTCGAGAACAGAACTTTTAGGTTAAGCTTTGGGTACGACTGTGGACTATGCATGATAGTAAGATTTATCCTTTACAATATTTCAGTCGTACACGATTTGCACTTGTTTGGAAGTTTGAAATTTTAAATATTACCAATTATGTAGTTGATTAAAAATCTATATTTATTTTTTTAGAGGTACACTTACGCACAATCTGTTGCTCAGACTGTAATCAAAGCAAAATGAGCGCTTGATCGTTGTTATACGTTACATTATAGGCTAAGAGTGATAGTTTTTTTTTAACATGCACTACCACAAGGCGCATCACAAGATTAAGTTTCCACTTTACTGTTAAACTAAGAGGGTTGATATTTAAATGACTTTAATATATTAGTCTAATGTTGAGATGAGTATCGTTGGGATCAGAACCGAACCCTGTGTTTCTGGTGCTCTGGTAAGAAAATCCATGGGATCCCGACTGGCCTTAGCTACCATCTCCTGGCGACCAATTCTCCCTTACCCTATAGAGACAGAGAGATAAAAAAGATAATTAACCTCTTTTATTTTTAGATTGTTACCAATAGATCCTGAGTATCTTATGTGAGCAGTATTTTTATCCCATAAGAAACTTTTAGACAAGTGCATTTCAAGTATTGCCTCGGTTTTTGTGCATAGTCTACTGCCCTACCCCTCAAGTTATAGAGCGCAATAATATGCTCAAATTAGGCCAAATTGTTTTATTTATTCAACAAAGTCCGCTATTTAAATAAAAATACAATATTGTAGTCAAAATATACACCTAGTAACCGTTTCCTTTTTGTTCTTTATTCAAATTTATCTAATATTTGTTATCTGTATATTTTTGATTACAGAGGTTTTTTATTGGTAATATTATATTTTGCTTAAGAGTTATTTGGCACTGATGTGTTGTATTCAGCCTCGAATGTCATATCTTGACGAATTAGTGTAAAAACGTTTGTTTTTAATGTGTCCTATGAATTCACAGTTAGATCGTAATCTTTTTATATTTGGTAAATAAAATATATTATGAAAAATCGAATTGATAGATTTTTAGTGTTGTTATGCAAATTGTGTTGATCTAAAACATTATAATTTGCACATAACACTTCAGTGCCAACGTTTACTTGTTTGATAGTTTAACGGTGGGAGTTAATAAAAAAACGTTGTCATGATGACATTCTAAATTTGACAAGAATACCAAACGCCATAACTATACATTTAGTTTTTTTTATTAATTCTGTCAGTAAAGCGATTTATTTTTAATTTTATCGATGTACGTCTTCCAATATTGAGTATAGATTTTTATAATTCTTTTTGTGTTTGTTTAACTTGTTTATAGCACAATTTTTGACTAAAATGTAACAATACAAGTGCTTTTGTAGGTTTAACATAGCTTTTATTTTTCTTTTGTAACATGAGCTTCTAGTAACATAAGGTCCAAAGACGCGGTTGTATGTGATACAGCCGACAGAATATCAATATCCTAGCAGTATTTGAGTTAAAAAAAAACTATTTTCAAAGATTATTCTATTTTTGTTTTGTTTATAAGATGGACACAAGTTTAGCCCTTAAGTACAAAGATTACTAACCTAACCCTAACATTAATTTACTAATATATAATTATTTATATTTAAATTTAAAAAAAAATTGGTTTATGTACTTACACATTGTGCTATTTTAAGATATATTTTTTAAAATACAAAATGATCTATTCTATCGTTATGAATCTTAATAATGTATTTTGAATTAGTGAACTGTTCATATATTTTCCGTTTAAGGTATGTATCAACTGATGCGCAAGAGTGACTGACAATGTTGGCTCTAAATAAATTTGTCGTACAACTATCGCACTGCACTCATTCCACAGAAACATTGTATATTATCAACACGATTTTCATTGTAGATACGATGAGTTGTTGCCCCACTATTGCCCAACAGTTGATAACTTATGAATTGAATTATTAGTAAAGTAAAATAAACTTTACTAGTAATATTTTGGTTGTTCCAAATACCTTAAATGGTTATTAATAAAATTGTTAATATATAAAATGTTAGCAAATGGTCCTTAATATAAGAAAGTTAAGCTGGAGTTTGTGTTATGTGCCATAATCTAGTGTTGCCAGCGGAAACACCATATCCTATGTTACCATACAAAAAAAACTAAAATATTCCTTCCTCGTATCGTATGTAAAGTAACAAAAATCGCTATATTTTGCTTTCTAATCGTAACACTATCGTTATTTTTTTTTTAAATATAACTATATTGAAAGTGTATTTTTTTTTCTTTTTGTGTTATATAAGTTTTCACTTTAAATGTAAGTAGAAGAGAATATAACGTATATTTAAATCATAAATGAAACTCTGTTTAATTCATACTGTTCGCGTACGGAGGTTGGCGAGTTTTTAGCCTGTCAATTACTGGCTATACAAATCACGAGTGAATGCGGTGCAATGTGGTTTTTTTAATTAAAAATAATACTAGGACATAGGGCCTTAACTTGTCTACTTAAACCCACCATTTTTCTGTACAGGACATTCAGCGCTTACCTTTAGCCAACTCAAAGATGTGTATATTTACGTTCCGCGTTCGTAATCATGAGTGCAATAAGGCGACCGACCTCCGTATAGCATCACATCATTATAGAATTCATTGTGTAATTAAAAATTAACATGGCATTCTTTATTATGTATGTAAAATTAAAAAAGTACTATTTGGTAGCTATTTAATTAAGTTCTAGCGTAAAATAAATCCGAATGCAGAAGTTACACAAATACGTATTTATTGAATTTCGTAGTTTTCGTTTTTGAAGTCGGATCTGTACGGGCTTGACGATACCTTTTTGGACTTAGGGTTGCGTTCAACTGAGGTGAGCAAAATAAATCATATTTCAGTAGTTCCATCTTCGAACGAGCACTTAACAGTGTGAAGTAGTTATAGATCAACTTCACAAGTGTGATATTAGACATTTCCGATAATATCTAAATATAAGTTATCGAAAATGTCCAAACTACATTTCTATTGTACACAATCTACCTCACAAGAGTGAATGAACAATTCCGATTACATATTTTTAAGTGCTACCGGAAATGTGCAATGTTGCGCTTACAATAAGTTTCGGACATTATTTCATTATAATTTTTTAGTTGTAATGCTCTAAGGAATTGATAACGATGCCGTTGGTGATCAGTGTGATAGTAATATATTTGTATATACAACTTTTTTAATTACTAAGTCGGCATACAAGCCCAAGGTCCGCCTGATGGTAAGCGGTTATCGGTGTCCCTATAAACGCTTGCACCACCAGAGGCATCACTCACACGTTACCTACCCTTTTTTAATATAATTTCGCAACGCACTTTTTTAAATATAGTACGCGAGAGCATCGCGAAAACTTCCTCGAAGTCGGAAAGCCAATTGACGCAGTCTCATGTGGGGATTAAACCAACGATACTCGAGTTACCAGCAGCGCCCATCTAAGCATTCCAAATCTTGTTCATGCGCTGATTACGGTTTTCAAAGTTCCTTATTGAAGCACTGTACTGCCCTGCAACTTTGCCTCTCATGTTGCCAGTACAGCGAATATTTCTACGACAAAAGTCTGAATGTTGTGCACTATACGGACCAAACCAAAAAACCAATAAAAGAACCCAACGGCGCGAGAGCTTTGAGCCCGTGATTTGTTTGATATAATCTATGTTTGGTTAATTGGCGCACCTCGGCCGTCGAGCCCAGCACCACCACCAGAGCCCTAAAAACCGCTTTCAGCTACAGTACATTTTCAAGATGTTTGCCGGTCACTATACAATGGGGGCTACCATGAAGTGTACATCTGAAACTTCGAGCCCGCACGTAAAATATATACGAAATAGTAGGTATTTCATATTATTTATAAGTTACTTCGGATTTATGTCGGTAGGGTTAAGGCCGAATGAAGTGCCGTCTTTGGGCCATATAGCGGGATAAAAGAGTTTCATTTTACCAATATGGATTATGGAGGGAATATGGATTTTTTTCTTATATTTTTAATCATTCACTAAAATCGTTAAAGAAAAGAGAAAAATATCCCGTTCTTAAAAACTAAGTTTGGTAAAACAAATGGTGCTTGAAATAGCCCACAAATTTGGATAGTTTAAACGCTCGCCATCTTCACTCCATCACAAGCGCTATGTGACGTCACGTTCCGTTAAACAACGAGTAAACCAATCACTACCCACGAAAAGACTATAAGTTACTTACACTGACGTCACATTCCATCTAATCAATAGCGAGCATTAAGATATTTTAAAATGCTTGCTCAATTTTTGAATTTCATAATATTTTCTTAATGAAGAAATAATTAAATAGTGATGATTATATAGCAATATAGAATATATAAAAATGTATTTCTTCCCATTTTGAATAATATGCATATTTCCTATATACCCGAAACTTCGGATGTACGTTTCATAGTAGGCCTAAAGAATGCCAAAGTGTGAATAATATGTATTGCAAATTTTCATAGGCTAGTTAACCGTTGATCTTTTAGAATATAGAGGATAAATATGAAATATCCTCCGACCAGGCTACTCAATGAGCCTGGACGACTGATATTGAGACCTTGTGTGTATGCTTGATATCGCGATGCAGAATCAGTTTGAAAAGTAGTTTGATGTGGATTCGCTTGATGGCGATCGGTACATATTCATCAGTTGTATAATAAATCTCGGGTTAAGTTTAGAATCAAAGACAAAACATCTGTCTCCTGTGGTTTATAAAAAATCTTAAAATAGCTTTTATGAATTTAATACGTTACGTATGGAGTTTTATCTTGCAGTCAGTCCTTACTTCTCCGGCAACGTCTGAAGGCAGAAGAAAAGGGAACGATAGGAAGAAAAAAAAATGCCATCTTAGGGGTGCTATGTCCTCGGTTGTGTGGATGCAACCTAAGTCCAAAAAGTCGCCATCGTGCGAATAGTTTTCGTTAAGCAAAGTATGTGCTCACTAATTTAGTTTTAAACAGACTTCATACGTAGGCCAGGTACACATGAATGTGTCTGAATAACCAGCTTCAGAAAGACAATTCGGTGGGTCACACGTTACTGATGGTTAAGATTGGATGTCGTTGTTGTGGTGATTGAGATTTGAACTCGCAACCTATCCGTTCACACCCTATCCATTAACCTATCACTGCTTTTCTTAGGGTTGATGTAATCGAATTTCGATATGAACTTACCTAACAGTTGTAGTTTACAAGTCAGTGGCCTTATAGTACGGCCGTTGTCATGATTTTTTGTCTCATTTTTCTTAGAGAGCGACATGTGATGTGCGTTGTGGCGTTAAAGGCTAGAATGACGACTCAGATGCTTACGGCCGTACTATGAAATTTAAGAATTTTCGGTTGCTTTATCCCTTTAGGGCTTAGGGGACGTAGTGGTCAAGCTACTCTGATATAAGAGAAAGAACGAATTTCATTTATTCGGAGGACTTCGAGAGACACGTATAAACTTATTATTTAAACTGCTACATAATCCTACCTCGCAAGCGTGTCCTCTTAGGATCTAGTACAGCATGTACCAGACTGTTGCCTAGCGCTGATTTACGACCTACAGATGCAGATCAGCTTATCGTTCTATAGTGCACGTATACAGCTGTAACAGTGATCATAAGAAATGCACATTCAAAAGAGTTATTTTTTGATGGAGGATATCCATGGGTGTACCTTTTTTTTTCGTGCGGAAATCCCTTCGGATACCCCCCCGCCGGCCAGCGGGGACGGTTATGTCGAGCTTGAACCGACTAAAACCGCACGCCGTCTCGGGTCATCAGACGCCGGGGTGTAAGGTTGTCCATGAAGCATATCCATCGCACTCCGACTGACCCTGGGCCATCTCCGGTTTCGAGATGGCCCCCTCGGGTTTGGGAACCACGGTGTCCTCGTGTTGCCCCGGTATGGGGGAGAGGCGCTAGTCGCCCTCCCGTCCCGGCCTACTTCTGCTGGGGTGACAGGCGGCCTCACCTGCTACCCTCAGGCCTGCGCACATGGAGGAAGGAGGTCCATGGCTGTACCTGGGCAATAAAATGGACGGTATGCCGTGCCGTGTCATACTGTCACCGTCATCATGACCTCTCAATATTTTTTTTATAAAGTCTGTCAACTTTGCTGTATCAAATCTTTTAAACTATTTTTAGGCTTTATTTTTTTAAAGGAAGAAAGAAAGAAGACCCATTGTGAAAAGTAAACAGAGGGCTTGAAACATACTTTTTTAAAATTAATAATAGAATATTAGGTTTTAGAAAAACGAAGACGTTTTTTGCATGAAAAGGCCGGTAAGCACTCAAAACCAGCGTGCCTCTATGTAGGAATGATGACGGTAGAGGAAGCTCTTGAGGAATGAAAGGATCGAAGCAGGATATGTTTGTGCTGTTGAGTATAAACTTGACTGCAGAAAATTCTGAAGCTGATTTAAATTGTAAAAAAAAAAGATGGATTTATATGTAATATATACACCTCATGGAAATAAGGATAAAGTTGTTTATAGAATAATAATAATCATATACAAATATTATTTATACCATACCTACTCTAAAAAGCTTATTTTATTCACGCAAAATAGTGAATAAAAAGGCCTTTTATTCACTGTTTTGTTTTTATTCACTATTTTGGTGTTTGAATTTGGAACACAAAAATATATCCGGTCTCTATTTCAATGCTTACACAAACTCCTTGCGCTAAGATTCGAAATTCAAAACTCATTGGTGCAAATAAATTCTCGAGATTTGATTGGTCGATATTTGCGACAAGGAGTTTGGCATTGGAATAAATATTGTTTCACAAGTTGACCACTCTAATGATAATAATAAGAAAATTACGCTTAATTTCAGTCATTGCTCTAATTTTAATGTCCATTTCAATAAATGTCACAATTCTTATTTCTTGATTAAATTTCTATTTTCGCTTAAATTATGTTTTTTCTCGTAGTCATGGTATAAAGTATAGTATGCAACTCCTGAATAAAGTACGAATTTATATCGAGGGCCATGAATCACTCGCGTCGTTCAGGATTCTAACAGTTGAATCACTCGCTGCGCTCGTGATTCAATCATTAGAATCCTTCACTTGCTCGTGACTCATCTACGGCCCTCGCTTTAAATCCGTCCTTTATTCACTAGTTGCATAATATACTATACTCTATAATAATAGGAATATAACAGTATGTTTTATGTATTGCCAAAAATGTTTTCGAAACATTTATCCAAAAATTCTTTGGAATAGATGGTTATTTTTTCTTCAAAACTATTAAAAGACGTATTTGTGCATATATAATACTCACATCTGGTATCCCAGAAAAGTTAAGCAGCAGGTGAGAAAATACCCACAGTTCAGATATATTTATATGACTTAAAAATCAATAATGTAATTTATTGAAGTCAAATCTGCAGGCGGTATCTCGCGTTCACCACTGAGGAATGGAAAGTTAGACGAGATCCTGCTTCTCGCTATTTTCTAAATTTAAGTTATAGGAAAAAATATATTATTACACACCCTGTCTTGCAATACTGAATAAGCTGCGGTAACCGCTTTAGTATCAGCGTAACGAATACTTATGTGCCATCTTAGTGGCATTTTTTAGTTTCGATTGTTGATCAATTGAAACGCCTGTAGCTAAGTAGTATAAAAATGGTGTTTTCTTATTCTGAAATATCTGGTTATTCAGGTTCATTCACAAAGCGTAACCTGGCTATGCTTTTGGTATTTTCGGCATCGTAGAAGAATCACAATTTAGGCCGTCTGCTGCCTTATGCGGGCGCCCGCACTGCGTGCACTCGGCAACAAATGGCCTTATAGGGAAGCACATTGAATTCTAAAATAATTTAGGGTTGAACGCTTGATTTGGAATAATTGTTTAGTTAAATGAAGTGTCGATTAGCTTAATATATTTTTTCGGTTGTTCATACTACAAAGACTTGAATTTATACGTAATGGTTTTAGTTCAGTTTTATAATTAATGCAAAGCGTCCGAGAGCTTCTTGTCCCAACGTCGTGGGATCTTTTAAAAGTTCAATCGCAACGTGTACGATGCCGTTGTTTCATTTTTAGTGGGGACAGCGCCGATTTCTTTTTAAATATTGTAAGATGGAAGTTTAGGAAGTTAAATGTAAAATTCTAGCTATCTGGTTTTGAAACCGTCTCGCTAGATGTCGCCTTTAAAAATGGAACAACGCGCTACGATTGTGTAAACATTGTATATTACTGTCCTGCCCTCATCCCCTTACGATTTAAGTAAACATGCAATAACATGTGAGTCATGATTCGTGTATAAAGGTAGCTTAGAACAAAATTTTCTATGTTTTTCAATATTTAGATGAAATGCTGTCAGTAAGAAGTGAAGGAGCTAAGGATTCCGGTTAGACCGTGTCCGGGGCATATATTTCATTTACATGTTTTATTTTTCAATTTCATGTTCGAAGCAACAATATCGACGTAGGTTTAATACTTTGTTTCGCGTGTTCAGCTCCTCAACTAGTAGGTACGTAACGTCCGTTGCCAATAACCAAATAGTATTGAAAGATTCCTCCTTTTTTAAATATATCTTCATAGTAGTGATAAGTGAATGTACTTGCGCACAATGTGTATGTGAGGTTCGCGTCGAGTACCCTTTTGTTGAAACAAAGTGCAGCACAAGCCTGCAACATATTTTTGGTAATGTTATACCTGTACCTCCCGCATCTCTCTCGCTAAACATTATGGTGGCATTTAATTAGTGCTCATAGATTACTTTCCATTGTAGCACAAAAATAATAAAAAAGTATTTTTCTCTCAATTTTTGGTAGTTAATTTTTTTTAAATAGATATTTTATAGCATAGCTCAAAGTCACACATTGTTTAGAATCGGTATTTGAGATCAGCACTTTACATTTGTATCCGTTACTGGCCGACTGCGGAGTATGGTGTATTTACTCTTAATACCTACGTTTAATGATATACTGAAAAACTATATTTTTAACAAATTTAATTTAAAAATATACCTAATTAATGAAATTTCTAAAGATAAAAATGAAATTTTTAATATTTATGTGTATAGTAGTGTGTACTGCGAAGTGATTATAAATAACAAACGCTTATAATTTTTATGTCTCCACAGATTCGTGCAAAGAGAATATATAATTTACTGTCCATGAAATTAATAATAATCTATAACTGATGTGTACAAAAATCAGTATGTTTCAGGCATTTTGAATCCGACTTAATGTATGTAAAAATAAATGTTGTTTTAAAATTGTTGTATTTCATTTGTCAGCGCTGGGCCTACCCCATAATCACTTGCAGTGCCATGTTACGAAATAATCCTTCCCCAATTTTTATGTAGGTCTTATTTATTTAATGGGTCTATCCCTGAAGAAGTTAATTGGCAAGTGGTTAAATAATACCTTTAACGACATTCTTATAATTTTTTGATTTTACTAACTAATAGAAAAACTGGAACAGCTCGCCAGTGTCCATCGACTCTATCAAATCGAGACTCCAGACTACTCACCCCATCTAGAGCTAGGATATTTTACTACATAATGAGTTTAGCCCTAGTAAAACCAGGTTCGTACCCGTTACACGACTGAAGTTACGAGTTGAGCTGAGAGGTCGGTACCAGAGAATGTTCGCTACATTTCACGCGCGCCAGAGACAGTGAAACCGCCACCCACTCGCTGTTTTATCCACTGTGACCATTGACAATCATTTAAACCCAAAGCGTATGAACCTCCCCCCTGTTCGGAACATTAGCCAGAACCGGTATCGCCTCTACCAAAGAAAAGAAAAGCGTTGCTAATTCAGTTGCCCTGGACCTGGATCCCAATATTATCACCATCTACGAAATTTATTCTATTCTATTTATTATATTTAGTTTAAAGTGAGGTTCGATTTAATAACAGAATAACTTTATAAAAATCAAATTTATTATAAAAACCTAAGAAGACACGTATTGTGTAACATAAAAACACTTCAAAAAGCAAATCAGAATTTAGTCAAAAACATTGTAAGAGCAATGAAACAGCCAAACAAATATTATTTACATGCATATGGCAATACATAAGGTACGACACATCTTTGGACTTGCCCCTATCGCAATGATATTCGTCAAAATGTCTAAGTCTAAAATTGAAATACAGTGAGTAGTAAAAGCATAATTCTTAGTAAAAGTTTGACAAATTCAGATCAAATATAAATAGAGAGACTAGGATGACGATGACACAAAGATAACATTTTAAAATCAATAACATTGTATACTAAAGCTTAGCACGGAATTGTCGATTAGATAGTAACAGTCGCATAACGAAAACATGTAAAAACTTATAAAGTAACATTGGTAACAAGTAAGCCGAAATACAGGGATTCCAATTAAATCATTTGTATTTTTTCAGTGTGTCAACAGATAGTGACTACACGAAAACAAATTATTTAAAAAAAAGGTTTAGAGGTTTATATTATAGTAAGAATTCTTTGACTTTCAAGGAGGCCAAGCTATTTGAGTTGAGCTACATTACCAGTGCTTATTACTATTTAAATAAGTTATTTCTACCGCAGATAATTGTATCGCAATTTGCTTATAATAACTAAGAATTAAAAATGGTAGATGTGTGCGTAGATTTGTTTCCGCTCTCTACGATAAGGCATGCTATCTTGATCCGTACAATCGAAGGGTGATGGGTGACCAAAAAGTCAATGCGTTTTTGCCACAACTTAAACATAAAAGCAGCTTGTTTGTACATTAAATTTGATTACATATCATTTTAGAATTAATAAGTTAATACCTATAGCGAGCATTTAAATTTTTTTCATTACATAGGTATTCAAAAATAACCAAGTCAAGAAAAATTGCAAAAGTTTGTTGCAAATGTTTTTAATTTATATTTTGATATCACGCGGACCTTTTGGTTAAACGAAATGCATATTGCGTACATAAAAATCATTAAATATAAGTGTGTTTTTAATTTACAACATAGCCACTATCAAATCTCTGCGCTAAGCTTCTAATTGGGCAATGTTCAATTACAAAATTAATATTACATATAGGAGTAATGCGTCCTTTAGCAAGTCTCGCCAAACAGGGACTTCACTTAACCTAACATTAAATATAAGCGTACTGACCTGAAATTATATTAAAATAGAACATATGAATGTGCATTATTCCTATAAGTAGCCATTTAATAAATATTAACAATCCACTATTAGAAAAAAATCTCCTAAATATCTATTAGGCAACTACAAAAGGCACTCAGCTGCTACATTCGAAGTTGACAGATAAAGTTACGGACTCAATTCTATGTTTTTAGCAGTACAGGTATAAATAGATCTGAAATAACACAGGCTATTTTTTATCACTGGATATATTTAGATTATAAGAGGATCAGAATTACACGCGGGCAGGGACGCGTGTAACAGCTAGTAGATACATGTACATTATACTATACATAGAAACACACGGACGAATGCATTTCATTAATATATGTGGGACATATTCATGCATACAAATATATGCACTGGGCGGGAATCTAACCTGCAACCTCCAACGTGACTTAAGTAGGTAAGTAAGGAAAGATAGGGAAAAGGATGGAGTGGCCCGCAGATGTTACGGATGGATCGTTTCTCCGTTCATCGGCGTCCCCGTTGGTAATGATAATAGGTACACAATATGCCTAATGACAAGCAATTATCAGTAGACATGGGTGTGAATAGATTCTATATTGAAATACCCAGTACTCTATTGATGTGAACCCACCCATTGGGTGTACTAGTAATGTATGATCTACATTAATTTAAAATTTCAGTACCTTATAATGTATTTAAGTAGTAATGCACATTTATATATTAGGCCCTGCACTGCCTCATGCATGTAACGCACGTGTAATGTCGTGCAAACCAAATTAATTATTTACACGATTTTGTGCAAATTATCTGCACATCACTATTATTGGCATGGAACAGGCGCCCGCACGAAGTAGCGCAGAGCCTTACTTTAAATTGAACTAATACTATAATAGACTGAGGTATGCATTGGGCTTACTATTACAGATAACTTAAAATAAGCGAGTTTGGATAGTCTGTGGTCTTAGAGCAAAAAGACTTAATACCAACATAGCAGTGTTAAATATTTAAGAACGTACATATTTTTACGTATGTAAGGAACATTCTTTTGCATATCATTCAAATGGTAAATTTATACCCTAGAAGCCATAGGTCTACAGTATAATGACCGGCAAACTTCTCGACAATATACTCTTGCTATACTTCCAATCATAGATTATATTAAACCAACCACGGGTTTAAAGAGCTTACGTCATTGGTCGATCAGTCCTCTGATTGCTTTTTTGGTTGGTCCATATAGTGCACTTGCGCGAACCGACCGTTATTTAAGAAGTTTGCCGGCATTTGTACTGTACTATACTACTATTGTGCGTCAGGGTAGTCGCGATGTCTAGAAAGCTTTCGCATATCATCTTCAGTTAATAATACATATTTGATAACTATTATCTATGAAAAAAAAAATCAACTTAATACAAAATTTTCTTTATACCTAAAAACACTAAAAACAGGGTTTGACTTAGTTATAAATCTCATCTTTATTACGTTTTTAACACAAAAACTAAACGTAGCTAGTTAGGTCCGAAACGGGTCCGAACGAGTCGGCCAGGTCCAAACTAGTCTGTCAAGTCCGAAGTAGTCCAACAGGTTTAAGCTACTAGTTGGTCAGGATCCAAATAATCAGTCAGGTTTGAACTAGTTGGTCAAGTAAAAGCACAAGAGGTACAGAATTGTATCTGCTTAGTAATAACTAAGATCGTGTCATAGTAACTTCTTCTCGTGTAGTTAAATATAGAAGGAATTATTACAGGAACAAATTGATCATCGCGGAAGTCAATAATTTTTGGAAATAGCAGTGTAACTGTGTTAAAGCTAATGTTAATTTTGCCTGATCAAAAAAGAAAGCCATGTTTTACGGCAATTAATTAGCTAGTATTTTGTAGTTGATTTCAAATTACCTTAACTAACTTCATATAATTAAATAACTGCTACTTCACGGGGTACCCTTTAGTGATGCTTATTACAGTTTCATTAAAATTAAAAAGGCATGATTTATACAACAGAAAAAAACTACAAGAAAAGTTATCTAAATCGTAAAAAAAATGTCTAAAAACTTAGTCTAATTTGAGAATAACTTAACAAATCCTAATTATATAAACATTGGCACTTAGTTTTATTATGTACTGCATTTATTGGTGGTAACTCCATCCAACTCACACACAGTACACTCCTAACCAGCTTAGTTGGTAAGAATCAAAAGAACAGAATTATGTGATGTGACCCAAGTTACTTAATCTCTTTAAAAATTTTTATCACTAAAGTCTTGCGAAAAATACATACGATTTGCACGATGTGCGAACGCCCGCATACGTGAAACGCACGCGAACTGCCTAAATCTCTTAAAAAAAAGATATATGGCCATCTTGGAGGTTATTTGAGTAATATGTTTTTAGTAGGTAGTTTTAGAATCGATGAACACCCTGTTACACAAATGGTGTTCACCGATTTTAAATATGTGTCCTACAATTTTTAAATGAATACATTTATGTTCTTTAAAACTAATACAACAATTATTTTGTCATATACTTGCTAATTGGTCCCTAAATAATATTATCACTTTAAGTTCCTTATAGAAAAACACTGTCTTTTATTTATTTTCTTTTAAATAACTGTTTCACTGAGGAACAATCAGTGTTGTAGAGGAACTTACAAATATAAAATGGTACAAAATACCGGGTGTTAGGTAAACGCTCCCGAAAGGCGATAGCACTGGAGACAAATAAAATTTTGATTGGTTTATTTTTTTAATTATATTTTTTGGAATGTTTTTTAGCATTATTCACGCTCCAGCGTGATAGTACAGCTAAATGAAACCATAATTTCACAAAAATGCATAACTTCACCTAAAAAAAAATGAATGCCGCAATGATTGTCGTTGCCGCTCGTTGACCCGGGCGGTGCGCGCTGTTAACGACCCGTTTCATTCAGCTGCACTAGCACGATGGAGCGTGAATAATGCAAAGAAAGATACAAAAAAATAATATATTCGAAACAAATTTAAACCGATCGTAAAAAATGGCTCAAATTTTGCTGCCTGCCTTTTTTCGGGAGCGTTTCCCTAACACCCAGTATAATTCGAAACTCAAGTAGAGGCCTAGAAGTGGGTGCCAGCCGACTCCAGTCTAGAGTACATTTTTTAATACCTTATTAACATGTAGAAATTGTTCATTACTTCTGGGTTTAATTAGTTCTAGGAGTCATCATTTCGAAAAGCTAGCAAAAAATTGGCATCTTTTTAAAGATTACTGAAATATTATGTATCAAAAACTCTGTGAACACTATTGTTTCAATTAGACATATAATTGAGAACAACAACCTGAATTTTCCTTGAGGTCCAAATTTTGCAACGTTTGTTTCCAGTCAACATTTAAACTAAATTGCGTCCTAATTTTTAAATACTGCATTTGTATTCTTAATGGCGCATTACTTCCATTAGAAGTCTGTCTGAGTTCCAAATTTTTTCATAATATAATCAATATCTCATAATTCGGTTGTCTGAGTAAACAGTAGCGAATGGTAAAAAAAGATTTCATACCCATAACACCATAAAACTCATAGGTGAAATATTATCTAAAAATTTCAAAATGCAAGCTGGTAGCAAAATGTTTTATAGATTGCCGCTGTTCGACATTGACAAAGGTCACTTGAGCAGCGGGTCCTACCATAACGTGCTATAAAGCGATTGCATATTGGGCGGCTCCATCCCTATCCCTCTGGACCGCGGCCCAATACACGATCGCTTATAACTCTCCATGGTGGGCCCACTGTTCACTACAGAACACTTCTCCTTTCAGAGTAGACTTTTGAACTTCAAGTACAAAACAACGCTCGTTTGCAATGGGGCCCAATCATTAAAAAGCTTATACATTAAGTACTTACCATAACTAGAGTTCTATTAACACTGAGACACACTCTTTCCCACAATAGCGCAAAGTTCATCACTGTTCAGTCCAGGTATACGTAGAAGTTGTCAGTACCAGTGTACTTGGTGGCGAAGGCCTTGCCTAGTGCGGTGGGAGCGCTGAAGGCTACATCCTGGGGGCGAAGCGCCGCGCCGTACAGGAAGGAGGCGCGGGCACAGGACAGGAGACGCGCCGCTATGCCTTGCCGTCTGTGATTGAGGTGCGTCCATAACCGGGACACGCCGCACCTGGAGAGGGAGGGGTACATATTTTACAGACTGAAGATGGGTGACTGTTCTTAACACATTGAGACTAAACCGTGCCTCGGAGAGCCGCCGCTCCCAGTCGCCATACAAACATGTGGCATTTGTGGCGGTAGTTGCGAGGCCTAAGGAGTCCGACAACCAGTCTTACTCCAGAACTTCGATAACGCCAGTGGGTTGTGGAGGTCAGATGGCAGTATTCACGAAAAATATCGCAGTTGGGCCGTGTCATAGTTAAACTGAAAGCCCAAGCCAACTGAGTGGGGAAAAGGCTCGGAGGATGAATTACTTGATATTTAAACTTACTTGACAGGATAATCCTCGACGCTACAGCAGTCAGGATCGCCGGGGATGAGCTTGTACGCACGCACTTTAGGCTCCACTATCAAACACCCAACTATTTGCTTCTTATCTATACACAGGTACGCCTGAAAACAATATTTTTTTTATTTAGTATGTAAATTTTAGATATTTTATAAATGATGCTTGTGGCTACGACCGCGCGGAATTCGGTGATCGTTTCTTGGTCATATCACCGGTTCTGCTTAACCAATTGCAATCAAACATACGGTAGATTTTAAGTCTGACAAACACCTTTCTTAAAAAAAAATTTCATCAAAATATGTTCAGTAGTTTTTGAGTCCATCGCGAACAAAGAGACAAGAATTACAAAAAAACAAATTGGGATCAGAATCGTTTTTAATTGGATGCAACCGGTATTGGCCTATTTCCCAATAGGGGTAGGCAGAGACCATACTTGTTTCGATCCTGACATAGACCTTTCGCTTCTTCTACTTTCATAATTGTTTTCATACATGCTCGCTCGTTCGCACGATGATAATAACAAATATTTGCACTGAGCGGGAAACGAGCCCGCGACCTCTGACTTAGAAGTCGAATACTCTATCACCACGCCTCATTCAATTGTGATGAAATCTACGCCAATTATCGTTCGTGAGTTACGCCGTAGACAATTGCCACACAAAGGAAGATTTATTAGCTATTATTAGTATCACGCGAATTGAGGTAGCGTGTATGGAGGTATTCTTTTATATTTTTGTAGTTTTATCATTGTATTATTTTAGAAGTTACAAGGGGGGGGGGGACACATCTACTTACTAAGTTACAACAGCATAGTTCTTATAGTTTCGGAAAAAAATGGCTGTGTAATACGGACGGACAAACAGACAGACATGACGAATCTATAGGGGTTCCGTTTTTTACCATTTGGCAACGGAACCCTAAAAAGTACACTTTAGTTACAGCCAAGTGAGAGAGAGATTTATCGACTGATAGATTACAAAATGGCTTCATTATCAAAATTATACTTCATCGTCCTGCAATTCATAATTATTATCTTAGCGTTGTTCGGTTGCATCAGAGGCTTTCACCTCAGAACCCAGGGTCTCAGATATGGTTTATGCGGTTTTTATGGGAGCGACTGCTCTGACTTCCCAATCCCGAGAGGAAAGACTGCGCCAGAGCCTCGACCGTGAATAAATTGGTATACCGGCTTGCTGGTTAGGTTGGCTAGGACTAAATTTAGAATAAATTAAAATTAATAATTTTCATTCTAATTGCTAATTTTGAAATCTGAACCATGAAATGTACATTCATAATAAAAAAAAAATTAATTATCTACTGTTGTCGCTGACTGTACGTCGTATGTAATTATAGATTACTAGCTGTTGCCCGCGGCTACCTATTCCAGTGATAGAAAATAGCCAATGTGTTATTTCAGACTATAAGCTATCCCTGTGCCAAATTTCAGCCAGATCCGTTCAGCCTCGAATGGCGTAATTGAGTAACAACTATACAAACATCTTCACAAACTTTTACGTTTATAATATTAGGATAGGATAGGATACAAATTAGTTTATTCAACAAAGTAAACTTACAGTATACGTGTGTATCCGGTCGGTGGGCAAGTTGTTCCCGTAGCCGAGCTGTGGGTGAACAACCCTGTTAAGCAGCTGGTCCACCTTCCGCCACCCCTGCTCACCGCCCCGCACTCGGATACAGCGTGATGTGCCCGAACGGTCTACTATGCACTCGTCTTTCCAACCCTGTAGACATTTAAATTATACATTTTCAATCGTTTGATAGTAGAGAGCATGGGAACAGCCACAGAGGATTATTTTGGGGGATCTAAACTCACTCCTGCCCCACCGCACTACTAGGCTACAGTAGCGTTAGTACCGCCGGCCCCTTCCCCGAAATTCAAACTATTATCTAATCAACCATTTCTTATTTTTCACATGGATCATGGTCATTTCATGCACACTAACAAGATACATATAGTCACGACTCTTTCCCATTGGGGTAGGCAAGGACAGCATCTTTCCACTAGCTACGATCCTGGCATATACTTCTACTTTGATAATTGTTTTCATACATCCCAAGCTAAAAGGCGACTAAGTGACGTCTGGTCAATTTTCTCATCTTAACTTTAAACCAATATTTATAAACATTAATAGCAATTTGACTCTCGTAAATGCCCAAAGAAATATCCAACATCTAATATATGACAACATAGGTAATTGCAGATTGTCACCCCAGCAGAAGCAGGCCGGGACGGTGGGGCGACTAGCGCCCCTCCCCAAAACCGAGGCAAGACGGGGACACCGTGGTTCCCAAACCCGAGGGGCCATCTCGAAACCGGAGATGGCCCAGGGTCAGTCGGGGTGCGAGGGATATGCTCTATGGGCAACCTTACACCCCGGCGTTTAAAGACCCGAGACGGCGTGCGGTTTTAGTCGGTTCAAGCCCGACATAACCGCCCCCGCTGCCCGGCGGGGGGGTATCCGAAGGGATTTACGCACGAAAAAAAAGAAGGTAATTGCAGATCTATAGAAAATACTAGCATAGGTTTTAAATTTTCCCTCATTTTTCAGCTCTAGCTCGAAATTTGCTTTTTCATTTAGCCGCTTTCTAGATTGAGGACAGCGGACATGCACGCCGGTAATGGGTACTCTTGACCTGGGCTTTCCTTAAAACATCTTTGATCTGATTAAGATACGTAAGCCTAGGTCGACCTTTACCGGTTTGTCCAGTCACCGTTTGCCTCATAAATCTATTTCGTCAATCTTCTTTCGTTCATCCTCTCTAGATGTCCGAACCATCTGAGCATCCTTTTCTCTAATAAATAATAAAAATAAATATTACACGACAAATTACCCAACGCCATCTGGACCCAAACTAAGTAGAGCTTGTCATATAGGTTTTAGAAAGCGGATAAACATTCTTATTTTTTTTTGTATATAAATATATATTATACTTAGAAACACCCAGACCAATGCAAATTTACATGTTTGCACTGAGCGGGAATCGAACCTGCGACCTCTGACTTAGCAATCGAACACACTACCGCTATGCCACTCTCTATCCGATGCACAGCTTCCTTATCACGCTGTTCCTCACTCGGTTCATCAGGGTCACTGCAGGTATACTTCTCATTCTCATGTATGTTACTTACATTGAAGCGTAGAACATCGGTGGCATTATGATGAACTAGATGATCATGCTCGTCTTGCGGATCCCCAATCTGCGAAAATAGAAATACAGCATTACTGAATGAAATAATAATATGATAGCTAACGTTTTATTAACCCCCGACGCAAAATCCCTCGTGTTATAAGTTTGAAGTCGATGTCTGTGGGTGTGTCTGTCTGGGGCATCGTAGCTCTCAAACGGATGGACCGATTTCGATGCGGTTTTTTTGCCAGTTGTCTTGCGGTTCTTAGTTATGTTTGGTTAATATCGGTCCAGCAGTGTAAGAGTATGAGTCCCTTTTTCAAGGGAATTTTTGGCGTATGATTTCTCGATAAGTGCTTAACGCGTGCCCGTATAATTGTAAAAAGCCAATTTTTAATTTTTTAAGGGTTGTTCCTTAAACTATAAGTATTTATGGCGTAGCATATTTTTAATGTTCCGTTGCCATATGGCAAAAAACGGAAGCCTTATAGATCCGTTATGTCTGTCTGTCTGTCCGTCCGTATGTCAATGCCACTGTTATTCCGAAACTATAAGAACTATGCTGTTGAAACTTGGTAAGTAGATGTATTTTGTGACCCGCATTGAGATTTTCACAAAAAAATTGAAAAAGAACCAAAAAAATTTTGGGGGTACCCCAAATATTTATAACTTATACCTATACTATACTCATCAAACCCATACATATTACATTACATATCTATGGATAGGTCTTCAAAAATGATATTGAGGTTTCTCATATCATTTTTTTCCAAACTTAATAGTTTGCGCGAGAGACTCTTCCAAAGTGGTAAAATTTGTGTGTGTGTGTGTCCCTGTAACTTCTAAAATAAAAGAATGATAAAACTAAACAATTTTATTTACCTTTCATTCAATCAATTCAAATAGGTATTTAAAAAAAAAGCGTTATGTTACTTGCTGCTGCGGAACCCTTCATAGGCTAGTCCGACTCGCACAGCGCACTTGCCTGCTTTATTTTTTATTTTTGTCGTTATAATTAAATTGTGATGCCTTTTTTTTTTTTTTTTATCGTGCGGAAATCCCTTCGGATACCCCCCCGCGTGCCAGCGGGGGCGGTTATGTCGGGCTTGAACCGACTAAAACCGCACGCCGTCTCGGGTCTACAGACGCCGAGGTGTAAGGTTGCCCATAGAGCATATCCCTCGCACCCCGACTGACCCTGGGCCATCTCCGGTTTCGAGATGGCCCCCTCGGGTTTGGGAACCACGGTGTCCCCGTCTTGCCCCGGTTTGGGGGAGGGGCGCTAGTCGCCCCACCGTCCCGGCCTGCTTCTGCTGGGGTGACAGGTGGCCTCACCCGCCACCCCCAGGCCTGCGCTCATGGAGGACGGAGGTCGTTAAGCGACCTCCGGCGCCTGAGTTGCCTGCGACGCGCGGCGAGCAAGTTGCGGGCCACCATTGCCGCAATCATGCTGCCGAGCGAGAGGACTCCCACCCCGATGGCTGCCACGAGGTCACGCCTCGGCGCCTCCCACGCCGGGCAGTCCGCCAGCGTGTGCAGCCCTGAGTCCTCGCTCGCGTCGCAGTGATGACACTCAGGCGTTGGCTCCTTCCTGATCCGATGCAGGTGGTCCCCGAAGCACCCCTTCCCTGAGATCAACTGCGTCAGTCGGTAGGAGAGGCTTCCGTGTCGCCTCTCCAGCCAATCCTCCATGATGGGCCTTACCGCCGCTATTGCGGCGTGCCCTGCGCTTGGTTGCCCAAGTCGTTCCTTCCACTCCACCACGATGGCCTGGCGGAGCTGGGACTGCACGGCCTCGATTTCTCGAGGCTCGGGGTTCCATCCCTGCTCCCGCGCCTCCTTTCGCCACTGGTACAGTTGCGAAAGGGCTCTCGCTTCCAGGTCCCATGGCGGAGTTCCGGCAAGGAGACTCGCCGCCTCGAAGGAGATCGTGCGGTACCCTCGGATGACCCTGATGGCCAGAACTCGCTGCGGAGCGCGCAGCATCCGCACAGTTCTGGTCCTCAGGGCCTCCGCCCATATTGGGCACCCATACAGGGCCATGGACCGCACAATCCCCGCGTAGAGTCTCCTGCAGGAGTCATCGGGCCCCCTCATGTTGGGCAACAGCCGAGCCAGAGCAAGAGCTGTGCCCTTCAATTTGGGGGCCAGACTTCGGATGTGCTCTCCGAAGTCCCATCGGCCGTCGAGCACGAGCCCCAAATATTTCATTTGGGGCTTGATGCCGATGCGATTTCGTCCCACGATGAGACTGGATCCCTCGGGTGGCTTGCTCCGAGGCCCATGGAAGAACAGGGCCTCGGTTTTGTGCAGGGCCACCTCGAGACCCAGCCGCCGGATCCGCCTAACGACTTGGGCAACCGCGGTCGTGGCCTTTCGGGTCGCTTCGCGGTACGTCGCCCCGCACGCCGTCACGAGCGTGTCGTCCGCGTAGCACGTGACGGCGGCACCGCCTACGAGCTCACCGCGAAGCACCCAGTCGTATCCGATGTTCCACAGGAGCGGCCCCAGGACCGATCCCTGTGGAACACCGCACGACATTTCACGCCGACCGAGACCGGTCACGGTTGGGTAGATGACGGCTCTCTCCGTCAAATACGCCCCGACTATGCGGCGGAGGTAGAGAGGCACTTCGTGATACACGAGCGCCTCCCTAATGCAACTCCAGGGCAAGGTGTTGAACGCGTTGGCGATGTCCAGGGACACCGCCAACATCACCTCACCCCGGGCTACTGCATCCTCCGCCAGAGCCCTCACGCGCATGATGGCATCCACGGTGGAGCGCCTCTGGCGGAAGCCATATTGGCCATCCGCCAGGTCCGGCCCCACTCTTGAGAGGTGCTCGACGAGGCGCTTCGCAATTACTCTTTCAAAGAGCTTGCACACCTCGTCGAGCAACACTATGGGCCGGTAGGCGGACGGCGAGTCCGCCGGGCGCCCCTCCTTTCGGATGAGAACCAGTTTCCCCGTCTTCCACAATTTCGGAAACTGGCCCCGCTCCAAACATGCGCTGAGAAGCCCTCTCAGTCGGGGCTCGAGAGCGTCGTCGACTAGAGCTAGGACCCACGCTCGGCCTGGAATGCCGTCGGGTCCCGGGGCGGTGTGTTTGGCTCTTAGCCTTCTCACCGCCAGCTCTAGTTCTACCCAAGTGACCTCGGGCACGTCGTCGTCTTCCACGTCGGGCGCCATGCGCAACCGAAAGCGGATTTCACCAATACTAAGCGCGATCAAGTCAGCTCATTGTAAGAATCCAGTTTAATTCAACTTGATTGCAATTATTTTACTGGTGAAATACCTTTTTTTTTAAATATCTAATATTGGTAACCGATAATATTCCCCTTAACACCTCCACCTATTCTAAATAACTTGTTTCTAAAGTTCACGTCAGTAGTGTAATGGCCAGGGTTCGAGCCCGAGACTTCTCGATTGTAAGGCCGGCTCCTTGACCACTTAGCTACCAACGGCGACGCTTAAACGTATGTAGACGAGAAGTTTAACTATTCAGTTCATCCTAACCAACAGAGTGCTTCCCATGACGTGTTAAAACTCTGTCGTTCGAACGAGAATAGGGGATGGAGCTATATATCCTACATAACTTCATCTCTCTCTCTCTCTCCTCGAGCGACTCACATTTTAACACGTCATGGTAATCCTTTAGATAGAGGGGTCGTGGCTAAGTGTTAGCCGAGCAGGTTAACAAATTGCAAAGTTAAGCAATACTAGTCAGGTCAGTCTTAGGATAGGTGACGATTGTTAACACATTGAGATCCCTCTGTGCTTCGGAGAGCACGTTAAGCCGTCGGTCCCGGTTATCATACGAACATCTATTGTAGTCTAAAGATTTAGATAGGAAAAAGAGAACATCTAGGACGGGACTTGAACCCGCGACCAGCCCCTTACAGTCCGTAGTCGCAAGAATTACGGTAGATGGCTCCAACGTCGCCTTAAGACGTATATGATATATCGGAGAATTTCGAATATCTGGGACGTGTCTAGGTGGCTCAGTTGGTCAGAGCATTCCCCCTTTAAGGGACTGGTCGCGGGTTCAAGTCCCGTCCTAGATGCTCTCTTTTTCCGACCTAAATCTTTAGAAAAAAGTAAGCATACAAAATGCTTAAAAATTTAATTGAATCTATTGTAGTCGTTACGGGTAGTTGGAGCCACTGGTCTAACTACACAGCACTTCAATATCGCCAGTGCGTTGTGGAGGTCGGAGTCACTTCACGGAAAATATCAATGTTCGGTTGCTACCTAGATACATTGAAAAGTCGACCCTGAGTTGGGAAAAGACTCGGTGGACGATAGTAATCCTTTAGGTAGCTCAATTGGTAGAGATTGCTGCGATGACTAGTATAAATAAGGAATATTTCTGTATTGTCACCTGATAGATAGTTCCACATTCGGCACACTGGGTAGCGCCGAATTTCTTCTGACCAGCATCAATCACATATTGGTCTTCTCCGGTTTTCAATAGCGAACGCTTACCGGTCTTGTCTGATGAATCTGCGACAATTATGAGATAATTAGTCCTTCATACAATCCTAATATTTTTTTTTTTTAAGAATATTAGTAACCGAAATTCCTAATATTACCCTTAACCCCTCCAGCTAAGCTTAATTGCTTGTGTTAGGAGTGAGTTCACGTCGGTAGTGTAATGGCCAGGATTCGAACCCGGGACCTCTCGATCATAGAGTCGACTCCATAACCACTAAGCTACCAACGCTTCTAAACTAATATTAATATTATAAATGTGAATGTTTGTGAAGATGTTTTGGATGTTTGTTACTCAATCATGCTCAAACGATTGAATGTATCTGGCTGAAATTTGGTAAAGCGATAGGTATCTGGAGTAACATGAACGCTACTTTTTATCCCATGGGAAGCGGAAACGCGATCCGAACTAAAGAGAAGCGGCGGGTAGTTAAAAAAATAAATGTCAGAACTTAACAAATGCAAAATGACTGTTACAGATTTAGGAGTGTTCCCCAATAAAATTACTAAACCGGTTATTTGAATAGCTTGTATCAATCGAAGTTATAAAAAAACATGACCGCAAGAAATAACTTTGTTGAGTAAACGTGGAGTGTAATTACCATTAACGTGCTGACAAAGTAACTACCTTGATGAAGTAGTTACTTATTATGTTGTGTAGGTATTCTAAGGTGTGTGGAAGGCGTTAATCAACTATTTAGCGGTATATGCAAGAATAATTTTATAATTATAACAGGTTTCATCTACCGTACTAATATAAAAGTAAATAAAATTTGTGGAGTTGGAACTATGTCTAAATAAATATTATTGTTAAGTACTTTGTTAATTTGAATTTAATCATTAGCCTATTGCAGTCCACCGCTGGACATAGGTCTCTCTCAATGAGCGTCACAGTACCCGATCCTCCGCCTTGCGCATCCAGTCTATACCAGGTACCTCTTACAGGTCATCCGTCCATCTTGCGTCCTACCTTCCATTTGCTGATTCCAGCTTTCCACTATAGGACTCGTTTGCTCCACCGGCCATCATCATTAAGTACCCACTGTTCAATCGTAGTCATGTAAAAATAATATTAATAGGTACTGTGCCAGCGGGGTGCTTGGTTGGGGACCTCCACGCGGTGCACCCTGGGCAACGGAGACGGCAGCGCCTCTCTCCTAGGGCGGGGGAGACGCTGCCGCCTACGGCCAACTCCGACCGAGGCGAGGACGGCCCCGTTGAGGGCTGTTCGGCAGCTTTCCACGTGTCCCTCTGATTAGCAGATGGCACAGTGGAGAGCAAGTAAGGGGGCCATCTCGAAACCGGAGATGGCCCAGGGTCAGTCGGGGTGCGAGGGATATGCTCTATGGGTAACCTTACACCCCGGCGTCTTAAGACCCGAGACGGCGTGCGGTTTTAGTCGGTTCAAGCCCGACATAACCGCCCCCGCTGGAGAGCGGAGGGTCTCCAGCGGGGGCGGTATCCGAAGGGATTTCCGCACGAGAAAAAAAAAAAAAAAAAGGTACTGTGCCAGTATGGTGCGGAGCGCGACTGCGTGGGCCGCCGCCACCTTCTGGCGGAGAGGGAGAAGGAGATCGCGGAGCGCGCCTGGGAGAGATTTAGAACTCTCCCGGCCCGCCGAGCCTGCAACATGCTTGCCGCACGTCGCAGGTGACTCAGGCGCCGGAGGTGGCTTAACGACCTTCGTCCTCCATGAGCGCAGGCCTGGGGGTGGCAGGTGAGACCGCCTGTCACCCCAGCAGAAGCAGGCCGAGACGATGGGGCGACTAGTGCCCCTCCCCCAAACCGGGGCAAGCCGGGGACACCGTGGTTCCCAAACCCTAGGGGGGCCATCTCGAAACCGGAGATGGCTCAGGGTCAGTCGTGGTGCGAGGGATATGCTCTATGGGCAACCTTACATCCCGGCGTCTGAAGACCCGAGACGGCGTGCGGTTTTAGTCGGTTCAAGCCCGACATAACCGCCCCCGCTGGCCGACGGGGTGGTATCCGAAGGGATTTCCGCACGGAAAAAAAAAAGGTACTGTGCAGCAAACATTAACTGGACCAGACATATAGCCAGGTGTAATATTTGACTACAGGAATATAGTATATTTACAATTGTGGCACTTAAACCACTGGATCAGGTGTGCAGTCTGCCTCGCTATCTAGAACAGATCCGAAATAAACTAATACCGTCCTGAATGTTGTCTTTTTCAGATTTAACTTTATAATAATCAGATAATGAAGTCCGACGCAGCTAACAGTAAAGACGTCTGAAGAATTTATGATATAAGTAATTACCTTTAGATCCAGGTGTACTAATTCCATGGTTGGGCTTCTCAAAAATAGAGAACAATTTCGGATTGTCTGTCTTATCAACTCTTTCATCGGCATTTTTAGAAGATTCTGAAAAAAAAATATTTGAGACAGATTTAGTACAGATTCCTAGTGGCGTAGTGGTAGCGCGTTGGGCTGCTAAGTCAAATTTTGCGGGTTCGATTCCCGCTCAGTACAAATATTTTTGTCTGAGTATAAATAATATGTTTTATTTACAAAAAAGTAATCAACATTTTAACGAAAGACCAGGTCCAGAGACCTTGCAACCGGCAAACATGTATGAATAGTATTATGAAAGTAGAAGCGAAAGGCGTATGCCAATATCGTAGCAAGTGGAAAGATGTTGTCTCTGTCGACCGCAATGGGAAAGGGGCGTGACTATATTATCTATGCATGTATACTAACAAATTGGTACGTTTATCACACTTATCTAACTGCTGTCATACAATCTATAACGACTTTGAAGTTTTTTTTTCTTCCATACACATAATGAAAACAATACGTACGTATTTAGATCCGTATTTTAAACCTTTTATTTTTAAGTAGACAATAAATTGGTCAATTAATCTTGGTGTAATATTTCAACCTTGTGTACGAGAGGAAACAATAGACTAATTATGAAACGTTTGTATAAGATTATAATATAAAGTCAAGAAATATTTTATTTGATTATATTTATTTTTTATGCATTTTATTTGTCAGCTGTTGTCCGCAGCTCTGTCTAATCCGCCGTCCACGATACATGCTTGTCCTGCAAGTGGGTTCACGTGTGTTAGGAGCGAGTCAAAATGCTTGTGATTAAAATTTTTACTCAAGATTAAAGTTTTGTCTACCCGTTTAGAGATACAGGCATGGTTAAAATATATCGGCTATTTTCTAACATACTTTTTCATTGAAAATCATGTTTCAATGAAATGACCTGTGGATAAGTCTCATTATGCTCCTTGAGTTATGGAATTTTAGTGTTAAATTTTTGTCATTACCATGTTGCTTCAGTTTTACCCTGATTATTTAACTTTTTCAACTAAAAATATTGATTACCTTTGTTAATTTTTTTTTAGATCTTGCTCATCAATACAGTCAACAGAGATAATAATCAGAATTGTGGGAACTTTACGCGAATGTTATATTTAATTAAAACTATTTTTAACCGACTTCCAAAAAGGAAGGTTCTCAATTCGTCAGAATCTTTTTCTTTTTTTTTGACTCTAATTTGGCTTGACACCGACAGAAAAGTCTTACGTGTATTTTTGTCTCTTGAATTAAATCTGCAATTCATTTATTTTTTCTTTTTTCAGTGTCTGCTTTGTGTAGTGGATTTTTGAAGTTGGTTTTATTTTGTTTATTAAAAATTTATCGCTTTGTTTTTTAACGGATTGCGATAGAGTTCGTTGGAAATTGATTTACTTCAATTATTGCCCTGTTCCCTCAAAAGTGTTGGAAAAGGTGTATGTATGCTAACTTCGATGGTTAGTAGAGTTAGTAGACAAAAAGAAGCATATTTCATGGCCACTTACCGCCAGTAGATGGCACTACAGTCTCGGTAGATGCTAGAACAGCTTCGGCATTGATGTTGTTGGACTCCGCCATCTTGAGAATCTGTTCATCAAGCATTTTCAACTCTCGCTCAATTTCGTCTAAGTCCGGCAGTTCTTCTTGGGCTAGAATGGATATACATAATTTTTGATCCATTTATTTTGAAATATATGTTTTTCGACCAAGAAGACCAGGCTTGACGTTGAGGATGCCATGGGTGCCAATGGTCTCACTCAGCAGTAATGCTCAAAACAGTGCAAAGTGAAGGAGTAAAAGCATGAAAGTTTTTTTTTTATCCCTTACTATTATAGGTGACCTGGCAAACTTCGTTCCGCCGTAGAATCAAGTTATGTAAGTTACTTTATCAGCTGAATTTATTTCGTGAATGTCTCATATATTTAATTATCCTAATTGCTAGTATATGCACAGTATCCCGAGGGGGCCATCTCAAAGCCGTAGGGCAGCAGCGATGCGAGGGAATTGCCTTATTAGGCGACTTTACACCCATTAGAGACCCGAGACGGCCTGCGGTTTGGTCGGTTCGAGGCCGGCATAACTACCCCTCACTGGCCGGGGTGGGGTAACCGTGGGGATTTCCCCAAAAAACCCCACAAAATTGCAAAGTATAGGCGGACACAAATCTAAAAAATCAAACATAAAAATCGGTCCACCCATTCTCTACTTATAAACGGTATATTTAATATTATATACCTATAGATTATATTATGGAGAAAAGCGAAAAAGTAATACGGGTAGTAATATGGGTAAGTTATTGGGTTGGATTCCAAAAATTCATAAGCATAATTTATTTACTGAATATTGGTTTAAAAAAAAAACTAGGATTAAAGAATAGTAATGACAATTTTTTCTATTTTATACCTCACTACGCTATTATTATTGGGTTCGCAAGTTAATTAAAAAGAACTTTGTAAAGGTACAGGAAATCATTAATATTTAATGACTGAGCATGTATTGTACTCGTACAAAAATTTCACTTACCTGGTGCAGTATTTTCATCTACCAGAATATAACCTCCTTCAACTGGCAAAAACTGACCACTCTTCGGTATTTCACCATGATTTTGTATGTGACCTGCCTCATTCATAACCACATCGCTTGTCACTGTTTCAGGCATACTTTCTGGTAGGGGAGCAATGCCTAGTGGTAATGATACTTCTTGTCTATGGCCACCTAACTCTATAATGACAGCTTCAGAGTCCTGCGGTAGAGAAGCTATTCTCACTGGTACGGCTGTCACTGGCTGGAAGATTTGGTTGGTCTCTTCTATGACTGTACTGTTGAAGCAAGGTATCTCCTGGGCAGGTTTTGTAAATGATAGTTCGGACTCCGGTACTTCTTCTTCATTCCATTGGCTGAGAAGAGCCTCGATTGTTTGTTTTTCTTTGTCGAACGGGTCTGCTTTATGTATAGTAAAAAATTGTTTTCATATATTAACTGTCAATTATATTTTCTCTATCTGTGTCAAAAAGATTATCCCTATCGCTTGTATCATTATCCATCTACCCTACAAATGTCGTAAATACTGTCGGAAAAGAACGGGCGCACTACGTTGAAGATGAGAGAGACGCCCGTTATTGGTCATTGACTTGATATACTAAACCTCACCTGCTAAACAACGGACGAGGCTCTGGCGCAGGCTTTCCTCTCAGGGTTGGGACTCCCAACTCGACTTCGGTGGTCAGACGGCTGTCACTCCCAGAAAAGCCGATATACTAATCAAAACAATAAACGGAAATCGGGTTCCAATACTAAACTGGAAAATCGCTATGATGATGAGTTTGTGGATATATGGATATACATGTAAATGGATTGGGGGTAGGTGTCTGTGAAGAAAAATGACAGGAGCTTTTTTTACAGATGAAATTATTTTCATGGGAGCCACTGGAGACATCATGTGATATTCATTGTGCTAGACTACTCATAAAAATGACTATTGTTATATGACCCATCACTCATTATTTCATTTGAAAAAAGCTCATTATATAATTAGGACAATTATCCACTTACCATTGGCAAGGTCTTGAGATGAATTCTGACTCAGCATGGAAGTATCAGTTACACTACCATTTGACATGCTTTTATTCAACATAGAATTGTTCAAAGATCCATTGCTATACTGAACCACTTTATTTTTGAAAATTTTCGGCTTTCTTATTCTATGCCTGACTCCAAGATTGATCTGACCTGGCTTTCTTTTACGTCTGTGTGAGTTAGAATGTCTCATTCTTCTACTGTGTGTAGTGCTAGCCTCGATAGCACTAGAAATCTTAGAAACCACAATGGTATTTAGTTCTGGGTTGCTCTTTCCATAGAAGGATTTAGCAGACAGAATTTCTTTCAATCTATCACTGTTAAAGAGTGATAATCGAGCTTTAGGTGCATTCTCCAGTCTTGGGTACTTAGAAATCGGCGCGACTTCTGATAAACTATCGTTACGTAAACGCTTGTGACTTTTATCACCGTCACAAATGGATTCAGGACTTTCCTCAATCTCTATAACCGAACGACGGCTGTGTCCTAGTTTAGGGGGAGATGCAACCTCAGTTGTATTATGAGGGGTTTTCTGCATCTGTGTAGGTGATAACATGCTGTCCATATCCATTTTCGTCAAGCAGATAACTGCATTCTTCATTGGGGTAATATTCTTCTTCTGTTCAAGTAAAATACCTTTGAAAGTTTGTAGTTTTGGTGTTATTTTCTGTTTCCTACTGGACCTCCGAACAAATTTGGTAGGAGTATTCTCTTTGGAATCGGTACCAGAGTCTGTGTCAAAGTTCAGATCTTTTAGAGAACTGCTGCAGCTCTCAGTGTCAGCAATAAGACTAGCCAGGCTTTTTCGGGCCCTGCTTGATGTAGATGAGGTAGTATGTACACTCGTACAAGAGTGTGTTGAAGATGGGGTTCCGGGGTGGTTGTTCAAGTGTGGAGTAACAGGGGTTGAGATAGATCCTGTACATTTTGGGTCAGGATATGAATATCGTGTCTGATACTTTTTCAAAGTAAACGGGGACTTGATGAAGTTCTTTATGTCATTGGTTTCTTTTAGTTTTCTTGTTTGACTTCTGGTTTCATCTATAATGATTGAAATCATTTTAAATACATACCAATATTAAATATTTGTTATATAATACCCTTGCACATTAAAATTTATTTATGGATGATGTGTCAATGTTAGCTACAATGTCTTATATCTTATTAATATTGTCATTAATTGGAGTAGCTGTGAGGTTTATTGTTCAGACAAGAAAACTGAGTAAGTAGCTCTGAGGCCCAATTCTCAAGATAAAAAGATGAAGTTTCAGTCTCAATCTAGTCTCGATCTCTCAAATGTCAAAAAAGGTGTAATCATAACAAAATTTCTAATATTGTCAATGAAATTTTGTTACGAGAACCCATTTGGGAGATTGAGACTGAATTTTGAACGTCTTTTTATTGTGAGAATTGGCCCTCTGTTAATAGAGTATGTTCTATACTATAGTCTGACTGCCACCAATATCAAAGACAGAAGTAGAGTTAAAAAAGTAGCATAATAAGCATTTCTTTGTGACATTAAATAGGTTCTTCTCTTCATTTGGATAGAGTGGTTATAACTATATCTTTATAACCTAAAGAAATTGGTTAGTTCTAAATTGTATTACAGTTAATAAATATATTAAAAAAAAGATGTGTAGAGAACAATAATAATTTATTACTGTGCTATATTAGATAAGCAGTATCAAACATACATTGAACCAGAGACTAAGCAATTTATCAGTGACCTAAATTTGTAGATTATTGCCAAGTGTTGATTGCAAATGGCACAGTAGTTTATAGGTGTAAGCAAATTGCAAATTTTGCTGATTCAGATTCATTCCCATTTACAGCTTTTGTGACTTAGATTTTATTGCTGAGCAGACTAGATTTTTAACATCAGTTAGTTCCAGTGAGATAGAACATATTATTTTTATTTGATATTTGAGAGTATATTTTATTATCAAAGCTGCTTGATGGAAAACCTTATGAAGAAGTTTTTAGGACCACTATATTCCCTAATGTTAAAGTCGATATTATTTTAGGTTCATAGTTCTTTCAAAAAACCTTGATATAGGTACAATTTAAAAAAAAAGAGAGTTTATTTAAATATATGGTAAGGTGTACAACACATCTATCTACTTCTTCATGGTTATACAAATAGTTTTATTGTCCTTTGGTAGAATTTCTGGTTCATAAGGTAATCCATTGTTAAGAAAACATTGCAATGTTAGTTAAACACAACATTGATTGCTAGAAATCAATCATAATTATATTGTACATCGTTGGCATTTAAAAACCACAGGATTTAACCTTAAAAAATCTAATAATGCTATCATGTTGCAGGATTCCTTTTCTATTGATTTTATTCTATCAGTAACTTATCTGAAAATAAAAAGCCAATAACAGTAATTGTACCCCAGCAATCTGGGATACAATATAAAATGATACATGTTGCAAGATGTAAAACAAAAAGGACCTTGGATTGTATATGAAAGTCACCATACATGAGCCATCATATACCCACCAGAATATTGAATGTTGGAGTAACATTTTGAAAAAACATCAAGTATAATAACGAAATTAACAGGATTTGTATACAAACACTTACGCCACAAGCTTCTTTCTGGCGTCTTAGGAACATTCTGGTCGTTTTCATCTCCAGAACTAGAATCTAGAGTACTGATGATGCCCAGATCGCAGTCTTCACTGTCACTCTCGCTATCTACCACCGGTAGTGTTCGATGTGTCGTTAAAGACTCCCGTGAAGCAATCTCTTCCCTTTGAAATAACCCTTTTTTCCTCTCAGACATTTTCGGCGTGTGAGTATGAGGAATCCGCGCAGAACGTCTCGGAGTTATTGCAGCCATTTTTCTACACTAATTGAAGACCGTAATTAGAAATGAGATACGAAATAGGACACTGCTGATCACCGCAACGACAACGCAGCCTTGCTACATGTTCTAAATTTTGCTTAATTATCAGTATTTATAACACATAATACATCAAATTGCATGATAACAGACGTTGTGTAAGTAATCACTAACTGTATAATTGTATATAATAAGTATAATGTATCGAAAAACGTGTGTAGACAAACTTATCAAACGTTAAACCACTCTAAAAGCAACCATTGTTGTTTGGCGCGTAAACACCTGTCATTGAAAAGTATTGCCATATAAAATAATTAAATGTAAATGAGTTATTTTGTTATATTTTCGGCCCTATTTAAAATGAGAGGATTAATATTGTATTAATTATGGGAATTATATTCAATTGTGAATAGTTATACTTTTGTAGTGACTATTTGAAAAGTTTAGAGGTATGTATGGTACTGGTATAGTTACCTTTATAGTGACTGTAGATGTCGGTTGCTAGCATTCTGTAATTTTCTTGCATTCTTCAAGAAAAACTTCGGTTGATTACGAAGTTTATCTTGATAATATACACTTTTATGTGTCTAACCGAAGTATTTTTTGCAGTGTATTTAAATGAAACAATATAATCATTATTTTTTCCATTTTTCAACATAATAAGCATTTGAAATGTCCCGTTATAAAAATATGCATAAAGTACTACGATTGAACTGATTGAACTGAAAAGTACAGAAAGATTGGTGTTCAAGACTAAGTTAAAATTGTTACAACAGCGCAGTGATAACTAGTGCATTTACTGAAGATTGTATGCGTTCGATTCATTTAACTCGATAAGTGTGTCGATCTATAGTATGATCATACGTCAATGTAATGTTATGGATAGCAACACCGAAAACCGCGCCAAAGTAAACTGATTAAATGCGATGTTTAAATTATTTGTATATAAATATATAGTCAATTACGTAAGTACTATATATATTCTGCCGTGAAAGTTTAATTGTAGTCCTTAAATTATATTATAATGATTTAGAGTTTTATTACTTAATATTATAATCGTCGAAAACACGTTGACTAATGTAGGTAAGTCGTTTACAATACTTTATGATCTCTATAGTTTTCAACCGTTAACAAAATTAATGAAACAAAATACTCATAGGTACATAAAATTGACTGCTAATTTAATATACCTATCTACGGAGGTACTTAGACTTCATACGAAAGTCATTGAATTTAGCAGTATTGTAAAGGGTTCAGAAGTAGCTCGAAATGGTTTGTGTAAATACACAAATGGCTGCTGGGTCACCGGTTCCTTTTCTTTGAACTTGGCTGGACAGGCTGCCGTGTGTCTAGATGAAACAAAGAATGAGACCGTTTATAACTCGAGAATTAGTAGTATAGACATCAATGCTCGATAACGGGTGGATTGATTTTCATCTTTGTTTTTTTAGATTTGTCTCCGCCTATACTGTGTCATTTTAACGTTTTCTTTTTAGTAAATCCCCACGGTAAATCACCGCCGGCCACTTGGGGTAGTATGTCGGACTCGAACCGACCAAAACCGCATGCCGTCTCGGGTTGGCCGAATAAGGCAATTCCCTCGCACCCCGGCTGACCCTTGGCCATCTACTGCTTCGAGATGGCCCCCTCGGGGCCTATACTAGCAATTAGGATTATTAAAAATATGAGGCATTCGCGATATAAATTCAGCTGATAAGGTAACCAACATAACTTGATTCTAAGGCGGAACGAAGTTTACCGGGTCAGCTAGTATTAGTTGGCATTGATTAGAGCGCTGATAAATGTAGTTACTTACATATTTGCATACCCTATGGTTCAATCTCCATCCGTGTGTTCATCCCAGTCGCATCCAAAGCTCGCACTTTGGACCGGGGGCTCTCCTGCTCCTCCTTTTATTTATGGGAGCGACTTTCGTCTTACCTCTCACCCCAAGAGAAAATTCTGTGCCAGAGCCTCGACTATTGATCTGCAGGTATATCAGCTGGCAGGCGAGGTTGGCTTGAACTCGAAATATGTTAGTGGGGCTTCATACAATCATTATACATTATGAAGGAACTGTACTATATCTATGCTTATATTATAAAGCTGAAGAGTTTGTTTGTTTGGTTGGTTGATTGGTTGAACGCGCTAATCTCAGGAGCTACTGGTTCGAATTGAAAAAATCTTTTTGTGTTACATAACCCATTTATCGAGGAAGGTTATAGGCTATATATCATCACGCTACTACCTAGGTCAACGCAGCAGTAATAATAAATGTCAACAAACCGGGCAATTTACGATATTATTATAACATACACATATACCTTTAATAGAACTAATAAATTATGGGCATGTATGGGACAAATGGGTGCCACGGGGGTGAAGTATGCCACGGGCGAAGCCGCGGGGCACAGCTAGTATAATATACTTAAATATAGCTGTTTGAGTCTGACTTGATGTGTTCCTTTTTTATTAGATTGTTTATGATAATATTCTACAATGATAGTTTTATTTTATGCAAATGTTTTCTAGTTGATGTTCTGATGCGCAACGAGCTAGGAAGGGCGGTAGACTGGATTGGTCATGCATCACCGAAATGTGTAGTTTTTATTCAATGGTATAAAGCACGTGGAATGATTTATGATCAGGTGGAAATGAAAGGGCAGAGCAGGTTATTACAAACTCTGTTAACAATAATGCTCTACAGTTGCAACTTAAAAAAATGTTGAAGTAGCTGCCAGTAGTAAACAGTTCATTAACGTTTCTTTTCTCTTTTCAAATATATCTAGCTATAGAGAATATTGTTTTTCTGTGGTATTACCATCAGACTTAAGAGACACAGACCGAACATTTCCGATTTATTTTGTATTATTTATTTTCTAATATGTGGTAAATGTTGCTGGTGTCACAATTGTTACTATAATTATTATACCTCATAATTGAATATGTATTGTGTCACTGTTTATTTACCTCAATAAATAGAAAAAATGATAACCATAAGAAACAAGAGTAAATATTTCTTACTCGTTAGTCGTTACCATGGCGACCAGTGATGACTGGGTCGAAAATTTGCTTCCACTCGATATCTATGCTTGTGAGAGTGTTTACATGTTAAATATTTGTTGTTTACACACACCGGGCAAAGAAAAGGATAGTGCATATTACCAAGTGACTACAAAGACAGAGATCGTGCGTCACGTTATAGACAAAATTTAAATGTAGTATTCCGTCTGGTATCATACGTATCTATACTTATATAATACTAGCTTTTGCCCGCAGCTCCGCCCGCGTAGATGTCGGTTATCGCGACAAAATATAGCCTATGTCCTTTCCCAAGGTCTAATCTACCCCTGTACCAAATTTCAGCAAAATCGGTTCAGTGGTTTATGCGTGAAAGCGTAACAGACAGACAGACAGATAGAGTTACTTTCACATTTACATATTAGTAAGGATTATAAAGCTGAAGAGTTTGTTTCGTTGAACGCGCAAATCTCAAGAACTAGGTACTGATTAGAATTGAAAAATGCTCTGTGTGTTGGATAGCCTATTTATCGAGGAAGGCTATAGGCTATATATCATCACGTTACTATCCAGAGGATCATATACGTCAACAAATCGGACAAATTTCCATACATTATTGTAAAACTAATAAATTACAGGCACCAACCCATACTTACTATGGGTTATGTAGTAGGTTGTAGGTGGTATGTCACGGGCGAAGCCGTGGGGGACAACTAGTACGTTTTCTTTTTTTTTCGTGCGGAAATCCCTTCGGGTACCCCCCCGCCGGGTAGCGGGGGCGGTTGTGTCGGGCTTGAATCGACTCAAACCGCACGCCGTCTCGGGTCTACAGACGCTGGGGTGTAAGGTTACCATAGGGCATATCCCTCGCACCCCGACTGACCCTGGGCCATCTCCGGTTTCGAGATGGCCCCCTCGGGTTTGGGAACCACGGTGTCCCCATCTTGCCCCGGTTTGGGGGAGGGGCGCTAGTCGCCCCACCGTCCCGGCCTGCTTCTGCTGGGGTGACAGGCGGCCTCACCTGCCACCCCCAAGCCTGCGCTCATGGAGGACGGAAAGGGGCGCCTGAGTCGCCAGCGACGCGCGGCGAGCATGTTGCGGGGTCGGCGGGCCGGGAGAGTTCTAAACCTCTCACGGGCGCGCTCCGCCACCTCCTTCGCGAGCATTACATGCTCGCAGAAGGAGTTGGTGGCGGCCCACGCGCTCGCGCTCCGCACCATTGTCGCAATCATGCTGCCGAGCGAGAGGACTCCCACCCCGATGGCTGCCACGAGGTCTCGCCTCGGCGCCTCCCACGCCGGGAGGGGACAACTAGTACCTATATAATCATCATAAGTCTGTGGATATTACTTAGGTAATCAATAAATAATAAATAAACATTCTACGATACTACTAATTATACATTATCTCTTCTTATTTTCGTAGTGTTGTAAAACTTGCATCCAAGGCTTCGGAGCCCGGGGGCTGCTCTTCTATTCCTTCTGTCCATAATTTGGTTTATTTTGCCTTTTTCCTTTTGTTTTTAATGCCCACGGCTCCGCCCGCCTAGATGTCGATTATGGTTTTTAGTCATATCGCCAGTGCTACTCAACCAAACATACGTACATACGCAATCAAACATGCGACAGATTTTGAGTTTGACCTCTTAGGCCTTGCCTTCTTTATAAAAAACACATAAAAATCCGTGTAGTAGTTTTTGCGTCCATTGGTCACAAACAGACAAGAATACCAAAAAATAATCTTCAATATCGTTAATTTAACATAGGTAACCCAAGTTTTTTTTTATATCTCCAAACTAGCTTTTGTCCGCGGTTTCGCTTCCCATGGGAACCTATTCCAGGGTTAAAAAGTAGCCTGTGTTATTCCAGACTATATTCTATCCCGGTGGGGTGGGGGGTATCCGAGGGAGTGATTTCCGCACGAAAAAAAATTAGATATTTAGAAGGAGTAGGAAAGCGAGCCCTAGACCTCAAAGTGGGAGCTTTAGAGACAACCGGGACTAACGCTAGGATGAAGAAGAGAATCTTATCATCTTGGCCACTGCACTTAGAGGTGCGGCCCCCCGGTGGGAGGGTGAATTGATAAGGATTGAGAGGGGGGGGGAGGTCCTCGAACTGCAACACACTTTTTTGTTCTACACAGCTTGTCTATTGACGACGACGACCTATATGGCGTAGGGGTAGCGCTTCATTTACTGCGATGTAGTTCGAGGTTCGATTCCCGCTCATTACGAATATTTGTATGCATGAATAGGTATGTATATTTGCATTGGTCTGAGTGTTTCAGGGTGTGATTATGTGTAATACGTATGTTTAAAAAAAAGAAAATGTATCTAAGTAGGTATGTATATCCGCATTCTAGAACCCATAACACCAACTAAGTTAAGCTATGCTTATTTTTATTTATTTTATTTAAAATTTATGCACACACAATAATATTATTACAATATATGGATGGTGGAAAGTATAGTACAATGGTACTGTTTATTTCTTTAAGAAATTTCTTCCAGCAGACCGAACTTACTTTAGGTCTAGAGTTTATTTAGTAGTACGTAAATATATATTTATATATACATACATATACCTTTTTTTTTTATTGTGCGGAAATCCCTTCGGATTTCCCCCCCCGCCGGCCAGCGGGGGCGGTTATGTCGGGCTTGAACCGACTAAAACCGCACGCCGTCTCGGGTCTACAGACGCCGGGGTGTAAGGTTACTCATAGAGCATATCCCTCGCACTCCGACTGACCCTGGGCCATTCGCAGTGTCCCCTCTGATAACAGCAGAGGGGTACCTGGAGCGACCCCCCCCCCCCGCGTGCGTAGCAGGCCCGCCATGCCCCGACCCCCTCGTGCAATGGGGTCAGCTGGCCCTGAAAAGGGCCGGTTGGTCAGACTCTTGGCTGTTGACGTTGACGCCAGCTACTCCAGAGGAGCAATCAATGATGCGTCATCGCCCACGTTGCCCAGGGTGCATCAAACTTGGAGGTGAGCCAACCAGTCGCACCCCTACATACATATACCTACTACTTTGAGTAAATATGATTAAATAAATTATACCTATGCGTTTCAGTGGTTGTACCTACTCAGGTACGCATGCACTAGATATTACATCATTCGGCCTTGACGGGTTATTTCTTTGAAAACACACCTGCTACAAGTACTTACAATAATTGTTTAAGCTAGTAACTAGAATATCCACGACATTTATAAGCTAACCGCAGTTACTGTTAGGGCCACTAATTTCTAGGAACACTAATTTCTAGGGCCACTGGTCCGTATTGACACTTTTTAGGGTTCCGTACCCAAAGAGTAAAATGGGACCCTATTATTAAGACTCCGTTGTCCGTCCGTCTGTCCGTCTGCCACCAGGCTGTATCTCATGAACCGTGATAGTTAGATAGTTAAAATTTTAGAGATGATGTAGTTCTGTGGCCGCTATGACAAAAAATACTAAAAAACAGAATAAAATAAATATTTAAAGGGGCTCCCATACAACAAACGTGATGTTTGCTCGCTTTTGCTCGATATTGGTAACGGCAACAGGTAAACGTTTGAAATATTCACAGAATATTTAGTTATGTACTGGTGGTAGAAATTTGATGACACAAATTCGTCACAAAATGCGGCCAGGTGGGTACCACCGTACACGATTGCGAAAAACCCTCCATAGTAATTCAATTTCGGTTTGATTGCGTTCAGGGGTCAGCAAGTGCATAGCCGGACAGGGGGATTGTGGACGCAGCACTAGTGGGACCGGTGGGTGTCACGCGGTGCTGCGACAATAATCCTCTTCTGATGAGGCCGTCAAGCTGAGTGCCACCATTGTTAACATGGTACGTGTATGTAATGGTGACCCTCTTTCCTGAGACTTTACCTTCAGCTTACCATCAGGCGAGGTGAAGTCAATTTGACGTGTCCTAAACATGAAAAAAAATATTCATTTTAAAAATAAATAATTAAATTAAAATAAAATAAATATCTTCTTCTTCTTTCTTATTTATAAAAATGAATTGCTGTTCGTTAGTCTCGCTAAAACGCGAGAACGGCTGGACCGATTTGGCTAATTTTGGTCTTGAATTATTTGTGGAGGTCCAGAGAAGGTTTAAAAGGTGCTATCGATTGAGGCAGTACGAAGTCTGCCGGGTCAGCTAGTAAAATATAAAATACAACAAACGTGATTTTTTGCCGTTTTTATAGATAACGGAACACTTCGTACGCGAGACCGACTCGCACTTGGCCACTTACTAATTTTATAATTTTTTAAATTATATATTATATTTTGTACAGTTGGCATAGTAAAATATTATTAGAATAATATTATGTAATCTGTGGTACAATACAGCTTTCCGTAAAAAAATATTAAAAGTATTAAGTATCTATTCAGACCCAGTGGCCCTAGAAATTTGTGTCCCTATCGTCGGCTATATGCGATACTATCGATACGATGACACGACACCATGTCACAACGTGAGTGCCGGCTGCACCCAAAGCTTGTACTTTGGAGCCCAGGGTCCGCTCTCATAGTCTTTCTCTGGATTTGACATATATTCTGCGACAGTCGCTGCCGTCTGACCTTCCAACCCCAAGGCGCCGAACAAACAGAACCGACGCGTGTCCTAGACGTATCTTTGTAGCACCACGCACCTTCCGCACGCAGTGAGCATAGGGATTAAGGGGTGCTCGGAGTGTTACAAAGACACGTCGAGGACGCGCGTCCGTTCTGTTTGTCCGGCACCCTAGACAAAAGCCTAGAGCCTCGTGCGGTATGAGGTTGGTTAAGTTCCTGTAAATGTTGGTGTAGCCCCCATGCCGCCATGTAGGTACAGGAAAAGTAGATATGACACCAACACAAATCTACTTCAAGAATTCAAAAAGTTCTGCTTGAATTGAGCTCATATTTTGACAAGATGTACAACCCTCTTCAAGGATGGTTTTTATCAATTCTACGTTTTTTTAGATGGCGCTGCAATCGGGTTATAGGATTTTTGCGATTTAATTCCCGGGAGAAGTCGAGATCCGGATCGCTAGTTTTTTATAAGAATTCTAATTCGTCATCATCATCATCATCAACCGATGCTAGTCCACTGCTGGACATAGGTCTCCCCTAATGAGCGCCATAGCGCCCTGTCTTCAGTTTGCCGCATCCAGCATCTGCCCGCAGTCTTTCGCAGATCGTCATCCCACCTAGCCGGCATCGTCATTTTAATGGGTTTAGTAAAATTAACTAGTATTATTTCTTCAAACAGATAAACATTCCGCGAGTCATACTTACATAAGTAAAGAGTACCAAGAATTACGAGTTATTGTGAAAGTTTGTACATATGTTTGGTCGTTACGCAAAAACAGCTCTAAGAATTTGGATGAAGTTTTGCGCACATATAGTTTAGTGTAGGTACACTTAGGTGTCTAAGAGGCGAGACAAACAGTCCGTACGTAAGGCAAAGACGCATCGCGAGCGCGGTGTTTTAGTGAGTTTCATACAAAATGAATAGAAGCGTCGCGACACAGAACAAACACATAAGACGGGACACGGGCGAGACAAGGGCACGACACTTGCGACGACTGCGTCCTATCCTAAAACATACAGAAGACACGAGACGCGGACAAGACATAACTGCGCGAGGTGAGCAGAGGGGTTAAGGGGTGCGCGGCGGGAGGGTTACTTTGAACACATGACACTCGCGTAGCAAAGCTAAATGTGAAAAACGTCTTCGCGCCTTGTCCGTACCCCGTCTGTTCGATATATTTCAATAACGGACAGATCTGCGACGCGTCCGTAGCGCCCCCGCACCTCACGCCTGTTCTGTTAATAGGGCTCTACCAAGATCTTAAGGCCCACTCCAACCTCATCTGCGAGAAGGTATACCGGCTGATTTATAGACGAGGCTCTCGTGGTTGGTGTGAGCTTACTTCTTCACGACCTAACTTCTGAACCAATTTCGATAAAAGTGTGAAAGAAAGTTAGTTCATACCTTGATGTCTCAGTAAATGGCAACTTGTAGAGAAAACGAACTAACGACAAGCGGTACGGCAAACACACAACTCAACTACTGCTAGTCCGCCTCTAGAGAACAGTAATCAGCTCAACATTCCTGGCCGCTAAAACCATAATGGCTTATATCGTACTCTGTATATCGTCTGATGGTATCGGGGGTTGATCTAGTGAGTAGGCGAGTTACCGTCTACCAGACTTCAATCATGTTAAATCGTCTATAGCATTTACAGGGAGCGGTAGGTACGTTTTTGTAGTTTTACAGCGCTGCCTGGTATGATTATCCCTAGTCTAAAATCTCCAAGTGCCTCTGAGGCTTATATAGACGAAAACAACACTCATGAACAAAAGCAACTTTTGTCTAGCTCCTTAGATCTACTTATAACGAATTACCTAGAAGCATCAAAGACTTACACATCATTGCTGTTAAAAAGTCCTTAAGGGAATAGGTATAATATGTTGTAGTTGTTACTATGATACAACTGATTTCTTCAATGACAGTAACAATCTCCATGTACATTTTTTTGTCTCGTGCTAAAATCCCTTCAGATACCCCCCCGCCGGCCAGCGGGGGCGGTTATGTCGGGCAGTCCGCCAGCGTGTGCAGCCCCGAGTCCTCGCTCGTGTCGCAGTGATGGCACTCAGGCGTTGGCTCCTTCCTGATCGGATGCAGGTGGTCCCCGAAGCTCCCCTTCCCGGAGATCACGTGCGTCAGTCGGTACGAGAGGCTTCCGTTTGGCTCTCTAGCCAATCCTCCATGATGGGCCTTACCGCCGCTATTGCGGCGTGCTCTAATCTCCATGTACCTTATTTTTTTTTTTTTTCGTGCGGAAATCCCTTCGGATACCCCCCCGCCGGCCAGCGGGGGCGGTTATGTCGGGCTTGCACCGACTAAAACCGCACGCCGTCTCGGGTCTTTCGGCCGGGGTGTAAGGTTACCCATAGAGCATATCCCTCGCACCCCGACTGACCCTGGGCCATCTCCGGTTTCGAGATGGCCCCCTTACTTGCTCTCCACTGTGCCATCTGCTAATCAGAGGGACACGTGGAAAACTTCCGAACAGCCCTCAACAGCCTCAATCGCCTCAGTCGGAGTTGACCGTAGGCGGCAGCGTCTCTCCCACCCTAGGAGAGAGGCGCTGCCGTCTCCGTTGCCCAGGGTGCACCGCGTGGAGGTCCCCAACCAAGCACCCCAATCTCCATGTACCTTTTTTTTTTTTTTTTTTTTTTCGTGCGGAAATCCCTTCGGATACCGCCCCCGCTGGAGAGCGGGGGGTCTCCAGCGGGGGCGGTTATGTCGGGCTTGAACCGACTAAAACCGCACGCCGTCTTGGGTCTTAAGACGCCGGGGTGTAAGGTTACCCATAGAGCATATCCCTCGCACCCCGACTGACCCTGGGCCATTTCCGGTTTCGAGATGGCCCCCTTACTTGCTCTCCACTGTGCCATCTGCTAATCAGAGGGACACGTGGAAAGCTTCCGAACAGCAATCAACAGGGCCGTCCTCGCCTCGGTCGGAGTTGGCCGTAGGTGGCAGCGTCTCTCCCGCCCTTGAAGAGAGGCGCTGCCGTCTCCGTTGCCCAGGGTGCACCGCGTGGAGGTGCCCAACCAAGCACCCCAATCTCCATGTTCCTATCTCCCAAATGACTGACTTATGTACTTCCTTTTTATTTTTATTTTTAGGGATTTTCTTTAGAAAAGCCCTATTGCTATCGAGTTGTCGTCGACGTCGTCGACGTCGTCCGTGTCGTCAACGTTGTCGTTGCCAATTTTCTGTCACGGTTTTGGGTATGAAGGAGATGAGCTATCGAGTTGCTGTTTTCGGTAATAGATTCGTACTGGGGTGAACCATTGCAAGATAAAGAAAAAATCGCAAAAAATCGCAAAAAAAAAAAAAACGCTAAATCGAAAATCCCTTGTATTCGGCTGAGCTCGTCTCAGGAATTCAACTTGTTTTCATATTTTATATAACTATTATATTTATTTTTATAAAACTGTGCGTAGTTGAGAAATAAAAGCTGGAAAGCGGACCCCGGACTCCCAGGTGAGAGCCTCGGATGCGCCCGGGACTGATGCGAAGATGATGATGAGTAGGCATTAATGTGGTTGGAGTCGATTATAAATACCTCCCTAACACAACACACAACAGATGACCTAGGTACCTATATAGGTCCTGTTACCGTTTGTAGGCAGGTATAATTAGACAAGTATGTACTATGTAGCTACTTAAGTATTCTCATCAACAGTAGGTCAGCATGATTACCCAGCTCAGCAATCCAATGAAAGCAATTATATATTCTGGTATCGGGGCGTAGCTCTGCAGTTAGGTAGTTACATAAACATATTAAATAGGTCGCCGGGAATGTTTACGAACGTAACATGTGGCGGGTAATCTGAGCGGTGGGCGTCCATCTTGGTTTTATAATGAGCGCGCCAATCACTGGCGAGGGCGGTACACAGCTTCCTTGAATATATTGGTTGTGATTTATGTCAGCTACTCTTTTCCTGGTATCAAAATCAAATAATAATAACAGTGGTGGATGAGTTAGATGATGATGGCGGTCAAGGCCGGGGCTCATAGAAAGGTGCCTTCCTTAGGGCCTACTGCCTACTTTCATTTGCTCTGGTCGCTATAAAATATGAAGATATTCAATTACCTTTTTTTTTTTTTTTTTTTTTATCGTGCGGAAATCCCTTCGGATACCCCCCCGCCGGCCAGCGGGGGCGGTTATGTCGGGCTTGCACCGACTAAAACCGCACGCCGTCTCGGGTCTTCAGACGCCGGGGTGTAAGGTTACCCATAGAGCATATCCCTCGCACCCCGACTGACCCTGGGCCATCTCACCACTAACAGCATCGCTCATCCTGTCTCCTCTGAAAGCAGAGGAGTACGGAGAGCGATGTGTTCCCGCCACGTTGGGTATTGGCCGACGATCAATGCCAACCCTATGAAGGGGTGAAGGGGAAGCCATTGACCGCCGCCCAGGGTGTACCGGCCGCTCCGATTCCGTTCCCCCCGGACTGCAGCGGGATCGGAATCGGAGCGACACTCGAGGAGGTTGCCCAACACACACCCCTAATCGATCATTTTCAAGTTAGAAGTAAAGAACTGGGAAAATATTTTAGGATTTTCCACCTAGGTTACACACGGGTTTTGTGAATAGACCCCCGTGGCGGAATACCATGTGATTTCGGACATAGCCGGTCTTACCTTTATACGTAAAAAATAAGTCTTTCATTGCACCTACCCAAGTGTATAAAGTTTAAAAACGAACTACGATCCAGCGCTCGAAGTTAGATTACGTTTTGATTCCCGCACAGTGCAAATATATACCTACCTATGCATGAATAGATAGGTAGGTATGTCTATTTGCATCTGTTCTGGGTGTTTCTATGTATAATATAATAATTTGTAAGTATTGTAAGTATTTATCCGCATTTTAGAATCCATAATATTATCTAGGTATAACTTATACTTAGTTTGAGTCTAGGAGTGTAGTAGGTACTGTAGCGTCCGGGGGTTGGACGCCACAATACCTCGTGTTGATAATAAGATAAACACACGGATAGATAGTTATATGATCATTTATTAATTCAACAAAGCTTCCTAAATCGGGTTTAGGGAGGTTTTTACGCGTATATATTTATCTTTAAACGAACTAGGGAATCGCGAACTCCGCTCAAGGACTGAGCCTAAATTTAATACACTTATTTCTTCTCTTCGGCCGGCGGACCCGGGCGGCGCGTCAAATCGCCCGCTGTCCGCCGCACAGCCGAATCCAGCTCCAAGCAATTGTTTTTTCTTCCCTAAGCTATACTCAAAAGTATTATGTATTTATTTTTAAACTCTGACACATGATGGCCAGGTAAACGAACCGTGGTGTGTCGAACGAGGTCGCACACCACAGTACCTAGGTTTTTCTAGCCAATGTCTCAGAACAACTCAGACACAGCTCACATGATAAATTGTTATTATTTTGTGGGAAGATACTGAACGTGTGTAAAAATTACACCAACGGTTTACAGTCGCTATAATATGAAATATGTGTGACATTGGTGCTTAAATTTGGGCTCCGAAGGTTGTCAAACAATAACTATTTAAGTATATTTTTCTCATATATACGGAAGATATTGCCATAGGTAATAATAAGCTTAATAAGTCCTCAACGCAAACACATTATAGGGTAGGTATTAATTATTATTTATATCATACATGATATTATAGTCAAGTCAGTAATCACAGAAGTGTCAGGCAGAGGTGAGGCAATCTATGTATACAGTGGCGACTGCCGTCTTACCTCCAAACACCAGGAGGAAAGACTGCGCCAGAGCCTCGACTAATAATCACCAGGTGTTCGAACTTGGGGTGTGTGTTGGGTAACCTCCTCGAGTGTCGCTCCGATTCCGATCCCGCTGCAGTCCGGGGGGAACGGAATCGGAGCGGCCGGTACACCCTGGGCGGCGGTCAATGGCTTCCCCTTCACCCCTTCATAGGGTTGGCATTGATCGTCGGCCAATACCCAACGTGGCGGGAACACATCGCTCTCCGTACTCCTCTGCTTTCAGAGGAGACAGGATGAGCGATGCTGTTAGTGGTGAGATGGCCCAGGGTCAGCCGGGGTGCGAGGGATATGCTCTATGGGTAACCTTACACCCCGGCCTCTGAAGACCCGAGACGGCGTGCGGTTTTAGTCGGTGCAAGCCCGACATAACCGCCCCCGCTGGCCGGCGGGGGGGTATCCGAAGGGATTTCCGCAGGATAAAAAAAAAAAAAAAAGGTGTTCGAACTTGAAGGTGAGGATGGCTTGGGCCCCAAAGATCTTGGTGGGGCCCCATATACTAATGATGATTTTACCTTTAAAATCGATATTATAAAGAGAGACCGAAATTTGTGTTTGTTTATATGTTTGGGGTAATCTTCGGAACCACTGCACTTATTGAAAAAATTCTTTCACCATTTGAAAGTTACATTTTTCTCGAGGAACATAGGCTAAACAGGTCTGTACATTATGTGTAAAGTATGATGATTAAGATGACTTGATTTAAAAAAAAAACTCATATTAACCGTAGCGAAGCGAGGATGGGTTGCTAGTATATTACCTATATGAAACAAGCAAGTTTTATTATATTTATTTTAATACTTAGTGTATTCTATAAATATCCATTAGTTGCACGGATGCACCTTACTTTGATTAATTTGTGAAAAAACTCTGTAATTTGGCAAGTAATCGTACGTTTTTAGTTTTTACCCACAAGCACCTCATAATTTGCGAAACAGGCATTCAATGTTAATGTAAACTCTGACATTGATTAGTGTCAGAGGCATTTGAATGTCAATGGTCTCACTGCTAATGATCCCGAAGACCGGGTGAAGTGGATGAAAAGTTGGAAATTCGTCCCCGGGCTCTGGGTGAGTGCTAAGATGATGATTAGTGATGGATAAACCATGCAGGTGAGGCTGATTTGGGTTCCGACTCCTGAACTGCGCCTCATGCCGCCTTAGTGAGGTCGCGGGTGGATAGGACGGGGTTTACCTCCACTCGCAGTACAGCCCCCCGCGAAGGGGTGACGTCCCGGTGTGCCTGGTCAATGCCTAGAAGACGGGCCTGCACTGCACCGCACCTTTGCGGGCCAGCGCATGGGGTGCCGTCTTTGAGTGCGTAGTATTTCTGACGGTTCACTCACTAAGTCGCGCTGTATGGCATACGGCAGGTTGTTTTAGCCCAATTTCCCCCGTACCGTGCGGTATGCGGATGAGGTGTATTTTTTTCTGACTGAACAAAAAAAAAGGTGCCCGACTCCCGAGGGTGTTTGAGCATCTTACCAAAATATTAACGGGCTAATCAACTAAACAACTTAATTTACTTCGTACTACACTTGAGAAGGTCGACAGTCAATATAATTAAGGTGCCAATAGGTAATCATATAAGCCAGCCGTAGGACGAGTCGATAAGAGTTGGAACAGCGAACCGATTAAGTATTGCAATTTACTTTTGACCATCCAACGGTGCCTGTAATATATTGCTTTTAGTGACAAGGCCGTTCATTGAATATACTAATATTGACTAGTACTTACCTGCTCTTTGTAAGAAAATATAAGTGTATTGCACATTGAAGGTTATTTTTCTATAGATATCTCTCTAAAGCTGCGCACTCACCGATGTTCGGGGCGTAATGTACTCGTAACATTCACAGCGAGCAAGTCGTTATACCGTGTAGGTAGGTACCTACTGAAAATCGATGCACAGTACCCCACGACTTCAATGTTCTTCACGTTCCTGGATGAGGTGGCACTGCATTTTGAATGTCGAGACTTAGTAAATATATGAATAAAATTGTGACCTTAATGTTTAATCCCGAGTGAAGGCCTACACCAGAGCCTAGTCCATCAGTCAGCAGATGTATCTGCTTGCAAGTGAGGTTAGCTTGGGCCCTGAAGACCTAGTTTCTAGTAAATATTATATTATAAACAATTATGGGAATCTAAAAATTCAGGTCGAAATACGGATTAAATATGTGGGTGGAAATATTTTTACACGGCTTTCGCAAAGTGCTCAGTATTATTTCAAAAATTCTGTCGTGGACCACAGGTACCGCGTGAACTAATCGACTCAAATCGAAGCAAAGTTGATGATGACGCAGAATCCTATTGATTCTATAGAATATTCGCCCGGTGAAATTACGCAGTACGGGTTCGGCTTAACTTTTTCAAATCGTGTCGAAATATACATCTATTAAAGCATTTACAGTGTTGCTGTATGTTCGTTCGAAATGCTTCTAAATTTAAATTTAAATGAAACAAAAAAAGTCATGACTTTGAACCTGGGTTGCTAGGGTCACCTGAATGTGTAATGATGTAATAATACACAGAAAAAATTGCTAATTTCAAACCGTAAGCAGTGGTGCTACATGCAATGATAATACTTTGGTCTTAAGTATGGTAAAACATTAATTTATATATCTGCCTACCTCATACATATTTAACAGCATTTATGGTTGTCCTTCACAAATCCGAGGCTATGAGTTTTTACGGGCCTCGGAGGGGGCCACCTGCGGGACCCAGCATAACCGTAGGAGGCGTTAAAATCGGCATCGAGCTCTCGATGAAGTATCTCTCCGAAGTCTGGTTCCTAAACTGAAGGTGGCGGCGGCCGAGCTCTCGTAGCTGATGTCCAACATGGAAAGGCACCGCGGTGACCTCTAATGCCGGATGTCATAGATATTACTGGACACGGGTGCTTCGGTAAGTATCAGTGGCGCATCCATCAGGAGACAACGCCGCAGTGCCAGCACTGCGAGAATCCCGGTGAAGACATGCATGGTGCTCCACACATTGGTGGAGTGCCGAGCGTGGGCGACTCAACGCCAAGAACTCGTTGCGGTCCTGGTTGTGGACGTTCTCTCGCTGGAGACCATGGTGAGAGCTGGGATCTTCAACGGGAGCAAGTGGCACGCCGCTGCCTCTTTTTGCGAGCAGGTAATGCGCGCGAAAGAGGCGGCAGAGAGAGATTGGGAGAGTACCTTGCCCCCCAAGAACTTGCCTTGTCTACGCCTAGGACTACCGGCCTCCATGATCAGGGCCTGAGGACGGCAGTCGGCCGACTCACCGTCCTACAGAAGCAGGCCAAGACGGAGACGTCCCGTGTGTGTCCTACTATACACGCCTGCTAACTCACCGACGCGACGCGGGATCCAACCCAACCCCAAAGGCGAGGCCGCGATGACAGCCGAAGTTCACCGGGATGCTTGGGGTTGTCCTTTCGAGAGCGTACCCAGGGTTCCCGGCAATGGACGCTTTTGAAGGACGCTGTATGGTTTTAGTCGGTACGATAAGTTCGATTCCGACATACCCACCTCATTGCTGGCACCGGTAGTACCTACGCACACGTAAAAAAAAAGCATTGATGGCTGTCGCACTTTCTGCTTTCTGTTTTACCTGCACTGAGTGTAGCCAAAAAGCGATGAAAACCACTGGATACTGTTTAGTACGATTAAAAACCCTACTTACTACAACTTGGGTGTTCAAATCGGGCTATAGAATATCATAATATTAACTTATTTAAGTTGAGGAAGAGGACAATTCCTTCGTGCCAAGAACCTTAACCTAAATACACTTATAAGGGAATATAAGGCTATGAGCATAGCGATGAAATTATTCAAATAATGTGAATGACAAGGGCAATTAACAATCTAAATGTCAATTCTCCGGTTGGTTTTCAATGTTAAAAGGTATGATGGGGTTTCCATTGTGTATAAAAACCTCTATTCTTATATTCTATTCTTTATAACATAAAAAATCAAAAGAACAGAGCAATAAGAAGTGAAGATTCTAAGTAAACACTAACAATTAAAGGTCTGTAGTTTTGACCATTGTGTTCACTTTTGTTATGGAACAAAAGAAACCCTTAAATGTAATCGAAGTATTCAAACATATAGTTCTAGATCACTTCTGAAATAGTTTTGTCGAGCTCAAAAGGTCGAAAGCTGCGAGATTTTCAAGGCGCTTCCGCGATTAATTAATCGTAATGCAATAACACTTATATTTTGGAAAGACGTGGTGGAGGTTCCGATTCCATTAAATTCGGTCCGCAACTTCGGATGCACAAATGTCAGGGAGCCTTTGACTTACCAAAATACGATTAGGTAGTAACTACTAAATACCTACCTAAGTACTTACTTATTAAAAATTAATGTTGGTGCTCACATTCATTTACCTACCTTCTTACATAGCTATGTTTTTACAACCATATAGGTCTGCTGCTTACATACAATACATTAAATTATTTATTTCATTGGGAAAGCCACGCAAATTCTAATGTAAGAATCTTAATTATCAATGTATTTTAATTGCTTAATGTAGATATTCACCGATTAACCTAGATGGTACTGCAGAATATTGGGGTGGCAGGTGAGGCCGCCTGTCACCCCAGCAGAAGCAAGCCAGGACGGTGGGGTGACTAGCGCCCCTCCCCCAAACCGGGGCAAGACGGGGACACCGTGGTTCCCAAACCCGAGGGAGTCATCTCGTAACCGGAGATGGCCCAGGTTCAGTGGGGGTGCGAGGGATATGCTCTATGGGCAACCTTACACCCCGGCGTCTGTAGACCCAAGAGGGCGTGCGGTTTTAGTCGGTTCAAGCCCGACATAACCGCCCCCGCTGCCCGGCGGAGGGGGTATCCGAAGGGATTTCCGCACGAAAAGAAAAAAAAAAAGGTACTGCAGAATATTACATTTCCTACCTACGTATTTCGGTAAATACGGTTCGCTCCATTAGACAGAAATGCAAGCCGCAAGCATATCACGTGTAATTTTTTCTTCAAATCACTACAAAACAAAACTGAGAACGTAGGTACAAAAAAATAATCAGTTTTATTAATTGCTTAATCCTCGACCTTGTCAGGCGCACTGTATTTGTGTAGCTACGCTATTAACACGATCGCATAACGACACATCTATTTACACTTTCTCTAACATTACGGTAACGAGGACATCGAACTGCGTACGCAATGTATTCCTCAGAAGTATATTATAAAATATTTCAAACATTTTTGGAAAAGTAGTCAAGTACCCAGTCGCCATTTGACAGCGACCGCACAATCTCGATACTTCTGTCATTGCGCATTCCATCACCGCACCAAAATGTTACTTTATTATGATCTTTATAATATAAACAGCGTTTTACAACGCTAGCAACGATGCGTGAATTTCGAAATAACGTGGTAGAAGCAGCAGCTATCTCATCATCATTGATAATGGTCGGTTTGGCAACGTCGCGTCGCTCACCTGGCGCTACCTGCGCACTGTCAACAGGGGGGCAAGCGAGGCAAACGCCAGTCGATCCAACGATCCGACAGACACGCTCGTCTCGAGCTGTCTTTACCGTTCTACATTCAAAATATTCCATAAATAATACTTTTATACTCTTTAAAGTGACGCGTTTGTACTTTTATAGTGTTGTTGTAACCCTTGAAGTGAAAACTTTGCAGTTTGTGGACAAATAGCATAATTCAAATTAGGAACGTTCAACGACACCGTTCGAAAAGCTTGTTCTTTTCATTGAGTAGCGAATGGACTCTTAGATTTCGTGTGGCTATGTGCTGTGAGTTAATTCTAGATTTTCACCTACAGCGGAAACAGCTTACGTAGACGGTTAGCGGTAAAACGCCGTCCGCGCCGCACACTAGTTCTTGTTTCATGTTGAGTAACCGTCAGGTTTCTAAAAAGTGCTTTCGAGACGAACATACACAACGCGTACGTGAATTTTCATCGCCCACTCGTAGTAGGACGGAGAGGTTTTGATCCCGTTAGAAAGTTGTAAAAAACTTGGTCAGTCGTCGGATTAAATGGACGTGGAGTGTTGAATAGTTGGTTGTAGCGGAGGGTTGTGTTGTGAAGTTGTTGATTATTGCATGGCGCGATGATCAGCGGTGGTTGGGTGTGCGCTCTGCACGTGCGCACCGCAGGGCTCGGCGGCGCCGCGCTCGGCTCAGACGAGGAAGAGACCGTCTACCTTGCCTATGTCGTCATCGACGTCCTAACTAACCAGGTAAGCAGGCTTAAGAGAATAACGCAATAACGTTTTAATTGCGACTGTATTCTACTAAAGAATGAATAAACGCCAGTCCATTGAATAGCTGTTGTTCAGTTACCGCCGGCATTCGGAAGACAGCGTGTTACCAGTCGCCACGCAAGGGACCGGTTGTAAGTTGTTTCTTTGTGCGAACGGAACGGGAAGGAATAAATGATAGCATTATCTACAATTTCAACAAAATCGTCCTAATAATTAGGCATTTTGTCAATCTACCCCCGTTAAAGGTCCCGTACTATTTGTGAAAGAAATTGAAGCAGTAGAAATCGATTCTTCTGGTAGGTAGGTACCTTTCTAATGTCCAACTTAATAGTTTGTTCAAATATTGATATACATAGCCTGTTATAGGGGTTTCAGAAAGCAGATAACCATACTTATTTACATACTTCTTTGTGTAAATACGTACATATTATCATACATAGAAACACTACGACTAATCTAAATGCATACAATTTTTTGCACTAAACGGGAATCGAACCCGCGCCTCCTGACGTAGGAGCCGAACGCACTACCGCCACGCCATGATTGATTTGTATTAAACAGTAGAAAATAATTGAATTATCTTAGAGGAAGTCCGTGATGCACTAATGGATTGACCAAATTTGTCGAAGTTGTATAATGAGGTTAACACACAAATTCCACGTTAGTACTGATAGGTTATTAAAGAAATATCTCTATATGTGTGAACAGTCAAATGGGTTATTAATGTTAAATTGATGGTTTTGTTCACCTTCCTAGAAGTTAGGAGTGAACTACTAGACTGGCTGTGTGGATAGTATCAGACTAATAATTGTAAATTAGTTGTCTGTACATTATTTAAAAAAATAGGTACTTGAGTTATTTTAAATGAACAATTTGAACACAAAAATTTTTTCTTTGTAATTCTGTTTGTTCGCGATGGACGCAAAAACTACTGAACGGCTTTTGATGTGGTTTCAATTATAAAGGTCTTGTTCAGACTTGAAATCTGCTTTGTTTGAATGCAACTTGTTAAGCAGAACCGGGGATATGACCAAAAAAGCGGCCAAGTGCGAGTCGGACTCGCCCATGAAGGGTTCCGTAGCAGCAAGTAACATAAAAATGCTTTTTTTAAAATTTTATATTTGAGTTGATTGAATGACATTTAAATTGCGTTTTACGATTCTAAAACGTATTAAAAAAAAACTACTTACTAGATCTCGTTCAAACCAATTTTCGGTGGAAATTTACATGGTTAATGTACATCATATATTTTTTTAGTTTTATCATTCTCTTATTTCTAAAATAGACACACATTTTACCACTTCGGAAGTGTCTCTCGCGCAAACTATTCAGTTTAGAGAAAAATGTTAGAAACCTAAATATCATTCTTGAAGACCTATCCATAGATACCAGATACGTGTGGGCTTGATGAAAAGAACAAATTGAATTACAGTTCTAAGTATGGGGACCCCCAAAATTTATTGTTTTTTTTTCTATTTTTGTGTGAAAATCTTAATGCGGTTCACAGAATACATCTACTTACCAAGCTTCAGCAACAGCAAAGTTTTTATAGTTTCGGAAAAAAGTGGCTGTGACATACGGACGGACAGACAGACAGACATGACGAATCTATAAGGGTTCCGTTTTTTGCCATTTGGCAACGGAACCCTAAAAACGATAACCGACCTCCGCGCGGGTGGGCATTGGCTACTAATATAGATAGATGATCATATATTTCAAAGTACTGGAGATACAAGTATACGGGTCTACCAATGTATAGAATACCTAACTTATTTTCACCGTTAGAGTTCTTTGTGATAATGTAACTGTAGATACCCAACCGTAAATATAAGTTTAATTATTATTGAGTTAGTAAAGTTTAATCTTCAGAAGAAGACATTACATATTCTAGGTTTTCAATCCGTGAAGTACATCCTGAAAGATTCTGAGCAATTTGGACGAACTAAGTTGCGGTTTTAGTCGGTTCAAGCCCGACATAACCGCCCCCGCTGGCCGGCGGGGAGGTATCCGAAGGGATTTCCGCACGAAAAAAAAAAGGTATTCATTAATTACGTGAGGTAATTTTGGCGATTTTTCGACCCCTCTTTCCCCTTGGTGAGATGTCAGTAGATTCGCTCGATCCCCTCCCCCTCCCTTAATCTGAGGTGAGACTTTTAAAAATGCATATTTTCTTATGTGAATAAGTAAATCTGTGCTCGGTTATGTTGTTTCTTGCTGAAAAAAAATTACGTGAGATTTGTCGAGACCATCCTCTCCCCCACGTGAGATTGTGTGACGTTTGGGTTGACCACCAACCCTCCCCCTAAACGCCTCACGTAATTAATGGATGCCCCGTAGATACGCCCCTAGTATAGGCATAGCGCGCCATGTCGCGCATTGTTGCAGGTCAAGTAGTGGTTTTTCGCAATACCAATTTTTTGGTTCCGTACAGCCAGTCTAGTAGTTATACATAGAAATCGTTAAAAAAATAAACGTATGATAAAAAATGAGTCAAAATTTGATCCTAGCGAGGTGCATAATTTTGTTTGATGATATTAGGTAGAACAAGTAGGTAGTTAAATGTAATAGGATGTTGTTAGTTAGTTGCCTGCGCCAGAACCTCTTCGTCAATCAGCAGGTACAGGTAACTTTTTATCCATTTTCTTTAATAACTGTTAATAACCTTTGGTTCTACGGCGAAAAGTCGTAGAAAAAAAAAATATGTAGAGAATTTAATTTGCAACAAAACACTAAGTAAATTTTCTGTACGCTTCATTGTTTGCCCAATATAGCGTAAAAACAATTCGCACCCCTTTTTCAAGATGGCAGCCACGCGACAAGGGTTGCAACCCCATAAACTTGGATTTAACTTTACACCAACCCCCTGTAGATATCTGGCTATGATAGCAACAAAAAGTAGCGCTAAAGTTGTGTCCTGTAGCATCCAAAAATTCATAACATTTTTTTGTTCCGAATAGCCAAATCTAAGTCTAGTATAAATAGAAGTCATTGGCAGTTAACAACAAAACTTTTGGGATGGTTCCGAGGGTGAGGCGGGAATGGATGACGGGCACGGGACCACAGAGACTATAAATTATATATAGAGACTATAATTATAGATAAATGCATTCATGAATTTCGTCCTATGTGTATATTCATAGCGCATCATTTTTAATATCATATGTATGACAGCCACAAAACGTTGCGCATAGTTGCTGTTTTGTACCACCCACGACGGCTCATAATATTTTATTCATAAAGATGTTGTTAGAAATCTTACCATCATCATTACACAACTAATAAGTTTTTACTTTACTGTTTACCACTGCAGAAAAAAATAATTGCATGAAAACTTGAATCTCGCAAACAAATTTCATAATTGTTTGTACCTATCAGATTATATCTTCAGTCTTCACGATCTTTATATAATAATTACGTACGTTAATTATTATGCGTGCAGTCTGAGGATAGAATTATAAATCTGATTGCTTCTCATCGAAATACGCGACACAACACCAAGCTACGAGAGAAATAAAATACTGAGTTGCCAATGTTGCAATTCATATCGAAATAAAACCACTTTTGACGGATTCTATCGTGTTTTTTTTTGCTGATATTTCATTATTGACACTGGTCCCGACGTTTCGGTTGCTTTTCAGCAGCCATCGACACGGGCACACTTACCTATAGATAGTGGGTGTACGGGATTAAAGACACCAAATCAATCACGACGACAGAACCTGTTTAAAATATTGTAGTTTTATTTCAATGTGTAACATTCGCGTAAACTTCCGACAATATCATGCAATGCAATAGTCAAAGGCAAACTGCTTCATAAATCTCAGTAAAATATGATGTTATTATGATTGGCATAATATAAACGTTCTTACGTAACTATGCGTTAATAAATAGTTTCACTTCAATGGAAATGAAACTATTTATTTTATGTTATTTTATTATTTACATTGAACCTGAAGTTTCGGTTAGGTACTGTTCAGCAGTCACGGGGAGACTCGACTCGCGATAGAATCCGTTAAAAATAGTTTTATATCAATGTGTGACATTCGCGTAAACTTCCGAAAATATCATTGACGTTATTGTTACAAGTTAACTCTAATAAATGTACTTAATATAATGTAGTCATTGGAATGTGTTCCTGTGTATATGCACTAGTTAGTAGGTTACTCAAAATCTGCCGTATGTTTTGATTGGTTAAGTAGAACCGGAGATATGATCAATAAACGATAACCGACCTCCGCGCATTTTATTAAGTATATTGCTATAATAATCTGGTACTTATATTAAGCACACTGATGTTGGGTTTTAACTAAACTTTATCTGAAGGACTGTCTGAAAAAATCCCACCTGTCCCATCATGGAACTGGGTCAATGGGACTAGTGAGTTAGACCCAGATTGCAATTAGTTGGTTCCTTATTTTCGCTTGCAATCTAGAGGTCCTGGGCTGGAAAATAATTGGCGAAATGTGTTTGTAAAATACACCTCAGTGTCCTCAGCCTACGGCTTTTGGGACTTACAGGCCAGAGTTGAGTATAAATAAAAATATATTACCTGGGAGTTAGAAGCTATATTTAATGCCGTTCTCGTAATGCAACAGGTCTGTGCTGTCTGTGAGAAAAGAACACGTGAGCAATAAAAACTAAAAACTCAGGGCCACTTCTTTTTATATCGCCTAGTTACAATTACATATTGGGTACAGTGTCTTGTATCAGATACAGCATTATTTTGTATGAACTTACGCACGTTCATCCCAGGGATTTCCATATGGAAACAAAACAAAAAAGCGGCCAAGTGCGAGTCGGACTCGATCATGAAGGGTTCCGTACCAGCAAGTAACATACTAATAAAAAATATATTTGAGTTTTTTTTTTTTTTTTTAAAGAATATTAGCAACCGAAATTACTAATATTCCCCCTAACCCCTCCAGCTAAGCTAAATTGCTTGTGTTAGGAGTGGGTTCACGTCGGTAGTGTAATGGCCAGGATTCGAACCCGGGACCTCTCGATCGTAAGGTCGACTCCTTAACCACTAAGCTACCGACGCTTAAAAGTCTTAAAAGCTTAAGAGTTGAATGAAAGGTAAATTGCGGTTCACGAGTTATGACGTAAAAAAACTACTTACTAGATCTCGTTCAATCCAATTTTCGGTGGAAGTTTACATGGTAATGTACATCATACATTTCTTTTAGTTTTATCATTCATGGGGGGGGGGGGGCACACATTTTACCACTTTGGAAGTGTCTCTCGCGCAAACTATTCAGTTTAGAAAAAAGGATATTCGAAACCTCAATATCATTTTTGAAGCACCACACAGGTATGGGTATGATGAGAAAAAAATATTCTTGCACTTCATTTTTTTATAATTTGTCAGTGACAGATTGAGAATTTATTAAAAAATCAAATAGCATTAAATTGGTTCATATTTTAGTCTTAATGAGATGCAAGTGCAATGAGAATATCGACTTCCTTAGTAGTCCATTGAAATGTTACATGACCTTTGCATCTTTTAGAGGACGCAATTTTATTTTTGGTACATGTGTGGCGGGCCAATAGAAACTTAACCCCAAGTTTGTGGGGTTGCCGCCCTTGTCGCCGCCATCTTGGAAAAAGGGGTGCTAACACCTTTTTCGCGATTTCTCGGAAACTATCCTACAAAAATTTGTAAAGACATAATTTCCTCAAAAGACTCTACAATTATAATATAATCTACAATTAAATCATTAATAAGTAATTTATTTGTAAAATGTATATAAAAAAAGTTATAGAGCAAAAAATATTTTTTTTATAGAAATTTTCTCACTTTTTTGCTTATAACTTCTTTAATTTGAAGTTTAGGGCAAGAAGTTTTTGAACATATATGTAGGCAAAGTGATTTGGTACAAATGATGTCTTGGCGAAATTTTTATAGGACGCATAGTTTCCGAGATATCGCGAAAAAGGTGTTAGCACCCCTTTTCCAAGATGCGGCAACCCCACAAACTTAGGGTTAAGCTTATATTGACCCCACATGTCCCAAAAATAAAATTGCAATATTACGCCCTTAAATTGTAACATTTCAATGGACTATATGTATAGTACACGCTGTCAAATATAAAAAAGACAATGAAAAAAGCAATGCTAACTGCTAGGGACTGGTCGCGGGTTCAAGTACCGTCCTGTATGTTCTCTTTTTCCGATCCAAAAAGCGTTAAAATGTTGTGATAGTGTCAAATATTCTAAAGTGATATAGTGACGTACACAGTGCAAAATGTTGTAGTACATACATCTTCACCATCAGAATACTTCTGATCAGAACACTTATGCACATAGCGCGAATGATAGTGAGAAAGCGATACTTTCGAGGAGTTTTAAACCGTCAGGTGTTTCCGACTAAAATAGCAGCACTATTGTCGTCGGTATCCACCTATATTATTTCTCAAAAAATATAATTTAAAACAGTCTTGATCGTTTAGGTTTAATATTGCACAAATATAACAAAGTCACACTCCATGATCCATTATGATTACCAATGTTATGAGGTACCAACACGTAGATAGGTACAAATAAAGAACACATTAAAGTATTCTCTTCGCTCTCGGTGTGCATAAGGAACTCCCGCATCCCCGGCAGCCTTCGCTGGCGCAGCCACGTTTTCCGGCATGCGGTCTGACTACGTTGGTTATAGATATCTGACCATGGCACTTATGCCGGGGACCGGCAGGAGAAGGAGACCCAAGAAGTGCTGGTTTGACGTCAAGGTCGTTCCAATGGTCTCACTAGTAGTAGTCGTAGTATCTCTTTATTGTACACCAAGAATAAGATAAAAAGAAATACAAATATTACATTATGGTATACCTATACAATTTGCGACCTTATCGCATCTTTGGCAATCTCTTACAGGCAACCATTGGATGGAGAATATATATCATATAAGGAGTAACAAATCGATACACGACATAACCACCCCCGCTGGCCGGCGAGGGGGTTTAGACGTAGGGATTTCCGCACGTAAAAAAAAAGGAGTAACCAATTTCTAGATATAGCCGATGTCTCGCAGATAGTGATCACTAACGAATTTTTTACACACCGTTAATGATTGTGCGCGTCTAATAACTACCGGCAGAGCATTCCACAAACGAACCGCTTAAACGGAGAAGGATTTGTCTGTGAAAGTCGTAGAATGCCCCGGCATTTTTAATCTTAAATTCTCTGCCGATCTCAAGAACTTACTATGTGTATCGTTCAAAAAATTAAATCGGACTTTAAACTACCATGGATGCCCAAGATCATCCGAAGTAGAGAACGAAAAGCAGTAAACCGGACCCTGGGCTCCGAGTACATCGGATGCAATCGGGACACAAAGCTGAGATGATGATGATGCTCTCGGAGTGCATAAGTAATTGCTAAACGGTCTGATTTCACGGTGTACCGAGATGCACCGGTGCTAGCTAGCGGACATTGTTTACTGGGCTTAGACCCGGCAACAAACATATAGATGTACTTCATCATCATCATCATCAACCTATTCTAGTCCACTGCTGGACATAGGTCTCCCCTAATGAGCGCCATAGCGCCCAGTCTTCAGCTTGCCGCATCCAGCATCTGCCCACAGTCATTCGCAGATCGTCATCCCACCTGGCCGGAGGGCGTCCTACACTACGTTTGCCGAGTCGCGGTCTCCACTCAAGAACACGTTTACCCCAGGCGGTTGTCGGTTCTTCGCGAGATATGGCCGGCCCACTGCCACTTCAGCTTGCTTATTCTTTGAGCTATGTCGATAACCTTGGTTCTCTCTCAGATGTATTCGTACTTAATCGAGGGAAAAAAGACAAATGGTTTCAAGCGACATCGAAAGTTAAAAGGAAAACCATGCGGCTGCGAATTTCGTAAGAGAGACACCCAATAACACCTTGCCCTTTAACATAATAGGCCTGTGACTTTGCCCGACCTCATGCACAGCTGTCCGAGGCAGCGACATTTGAGCTGTTTAATTGTCATCAAAAATACTTTTTTGTTCACTAGAGTGTGCAAGGTTTTTCGATAAATAACTAAATACGAGTAGATTATGTTATCAATTTTGAGCATTTAGACACAGATTACCTAAAAAGTTGATTTAGAACTCATTCCTTTTAAAATAACTTACAATATAAATGTCAGTTTAGTCAATCGCGTTGCGAATTATGTTGAACATCTTACAGCATAATCTTACAGCATTGTAGATTGTGGCACATAAGCGATAGGTTCATTTCCTCTTAATTTTATACTCCGTGGGTACATATTCCCCAGCTGGGACCAAACTTCAAATAGAAACTATCATGATTTTAATAGGCTAAAAGTGGGGCAAACCTCAAATTGCAAATATGCATATTTTTGCAAAGCATTTTTATGCATACAGCTGATGTAACAATAATTAAGTATTTGTTCAATTCAAAAAAAGACTGTTTTAATCAGCTTACTCGTTAGCATACATGCTCGTAAAAACAATAACAATTTATAATTTTTGGAATAAGTAGTTCCGAAATTTCTACTGGGTATTTGATTATCAAGTCATATCAATTTATTTTTATTAAATGTCAAATGGTAAGTTTTATGGAAACTAGTCTATAGATACAAATAAATAAAATTGAAGTGTCAGTTTGTAATATTAAAATTACATATTTTAATGATTGTACATGACATGTATGTAGACATGATACTTATAACAAAAATACAATTATAAAAAAAATTGTTTGAAAGAGGTGATCTCTGGAACGACTGGGCCGATTTTGACGGGACTTTCACTGACAGATAGGTAATGTTACAAGGCGTAACTTTAATTTTAGAACAATAATAAGGGATCCGCGCACTAAAAATTAAAACCCACAAAATTGTGAATAAAATTTTGACGGGATTTTCACTGGCAGATAGGTAATATTATAATAAAAATTAAATATATATTTTAGAACAAAAAAGGGCTAGGTGTTTTAAAAAAGTACTAAAACCCTAAAAATCTAAATTAAAACCGGATAACGTCTTTTACTTTATATAATTTGCTCAGTCAAATATTTTATGTTAACTATTTCTATACTTAAAATTAAATATTTGACTGAGCCTTTCCAAGGTACTTGAGAAATTCAATAGTTTAAACTGTAAGCCGTTGTTCCACTAAGGTTCCAGGTGAAAAAGGATGAATAACGTTCAAACAATGTCTTTTTTTGTACCTGACAACATGTTATTTAACTGTTATTTAAGCGTGAAAGCATAATTAACAAAGAAACTCACTTTCGCATTTTAATATTAGTTACTTTTCAGTTTTTTTTGTGTTATAACAAGTAGGTATATCCTATATGAGAAGCGTTTTATTTTCAACTAGATGTGCCCGCGACTTGCCCGCGTGAATTTAGATCTGACTTTTAATTCCGCGCGGTACCCTTATTATTTCTCTAAAATTGAAGTAGCCGATGTTACGCCTTGTAATGTTAGCTATCTACCAGTGAAAGCCCCGTCGTAATCGGCCTAGCCGTTCCAGAGATTACCTATTTCAAACAGCCACAGTCAGACAGAAAAAAGTACCGAGTATACATTCATTGAAAAACTGTTATTTTAACGTTACAAACAGACACTTCAATTTTTATATATTTGTATGAATGTATAGATTGCTCAGGCATATCAGCTGAAATACATACTAAAAATATAAGCCATCTCGAAACCGGAGATGGCCCAGGGTCAGTCGGGGTGCGAGGGATATGCTCTATGGGCAACCTTACACCCCGACGTCTGTAGACCCGAGACGGCGTGCGGTTTTAGTCGGTTCAAGCCCGACATAACCGCCCCCGCTGGCACGCGGGGGGTATCCGAAGGGGTTTCCGCACGATAAAAAAAAAAATAAAGGTACATAGGGATTTCCGCACGAAAAAAATAAATAAAAAGGTACATAGAGGTAAAGTATATACCGGCAGACTGTCGCCATTGAAAATGTCAAGACGAGTTCAATTTAAAATTAAAATGTAAGAAATTGTAATAACTATTTTTCGTATACAATTTCGTCCGTCATTGGATCGGCTCTTTGGTTTTCACAAGAAAATATTCCAAGCATGGATACATCGATTTTGTATTTTATAATTATAACTTTACAGGTAAATTTTTATAGAAATTTCGAAATCTATAGAAAAACTACTAATACTTAATAATACTCAAGATAAGTTAAAACTATGAATTCAGTGCAGGGAGCGACTGAAATAAATTGAGCTGAGCGAGCAGGACTCTTACTTGAAAATAAGACATCTTACTACGGTCGCGCGCTTAGCTTAGGCCGCGCGCTCGTGAAACTGTTTTTCGGTGATTATTCCTCAATGGTACATTGTATTTGAACAGTTGAAACCCCTCTAAACACTCAGCGGTGTCTACACTATCACCATGGCAAATTTGGTCAAGGTCGGTATTGTGGTTCCGGAGGAGTACAGTCTCGACCAAACGGCTTAGCCACGTATAAGAGCTTCGCTCCGCTCAGTTCAATTAAAATTTAATAGTAATATAAACAAATAAAACTTGTAGCAGCAGTAGCGGTCAGATGTGGGGCTATTCCAAAGTACACAGATAATTACAAATTTTAATTACAACTATAAAGTATTTATTGACAAAGGTGACAAGGTGGACAACATGCTAAATCATTGAAGTAAGAAGGTTGACACAACAAAAGTGTTAGTGAATGTCTTTTTACCTTTAGAATAAAAAAATGAACTTCGCAAGGGTACGTGATAATATTTTAAATAAATATAACTTAAAAAAATATAGTACATAGTAAAAAAGTATAAAGGTATTTGTTATTAAAGTGACATGATAAAATATCAAAAGCGAACATGATTGATCTAAAAAAGAGCATCATTATGCGATATGAACAGTAAATCTATACATATAATAAGATCGTAACGAGGTGAAAACTGTACATTAAATATTTTTGCTTTGTGTTTTAGGTACTGGGTTCTGGGATACCGATGCCAAAAATGTGATTTTTACATTTTTGTCTGTTTGTCTGCTTTTTAATATCGATGCCCGAGCATCACTTGAAAACCGCTGAACAGATTCAGCTGACATTTTGCATGAATATTCTTCTAGGGCATGGTCATGAACTGCGCTATATTTTCTTTTTTTTTTCTTTAAAGGAATATTAGTAACCGATATAGGTATTTAAACTATCATGGTCACTAACATATGTATTAGAGTTAACGGGATATTTACCATGTGTTTCTAAGAGTGTCCGATGTTTCGGCACTGTTGCAAGCGCCATGATCACGGAGGAACTTATCTTAGAAACACATGGTAAATATCCCGTTAACTCTAATACATTAGTAACCGAAATTACTAATATTCCCCCTAACCCCTCCAGCTAAGCTAAATTGCTTGTGTTAGGAGTGGGTTCAAATCGGTAGTGTAATGGCCAGGATTCGAACCCGGGACCAGTCGATCGTAAGGTTGTCTCCTTAACCACTAAGCTACCGACGCTTAATTATCATCACGCTATTATAAGTGTGATATTAGCAGCAGGGTAAACTCACCCAAATCTTTTATTGATCTAATCTATCAGCAGATCATCACGAAATTCTGCAGTCCGATATAATCTCGGACACGGTCAATGTTTGGACTATAAATCATCACGCTATGGCTAAAAGGTGATGAGCAGTAAAATATAAAATCTCGAAACTACAGAGTTACTTACGTGTAAAAGATAGTTGGTTAGAGACTCAACTTTTGATAATAAATATCATAACGCTATTATATTAGGGAACCGGGTAGAATTAATTTCGATTTTACATAACATAACATAAACTCACGCCTATATCCCCGAAGGGGTAGGCAGAGGTGCTAGCACCCACATTTCGTCAGTTTATGTTTAGGTCCCAATGTAATAGGTGGCGAGCCTATTGCCATTAACCGGGCACTTATAAACCTGCGATAAATACACACATAACTTCGAAAAGCATCGAAAAGTCATTGGTGTGTGCCATAGTAAAACCTGGGATCGAACCCGAAACCTCGTCTCAGCAGTCCATTACCCATACCACTAGGCTAGGCTCTTCTAGGCTTTCGATTTTACATGTAAACATATATTTCTTCATGATAAATGATTGAAAATGTAGCGATGAAATAGGTAACCTAATACATGTTGGGTTCGAACCTTCAGAAGTAAACATACATTGATCTATTCCGAATTGAACGCGGACGAAGTCACGGCCAACAGCTAGTATACCAATATTTTTGTTGTCAAAAATAATTTAGATACTTGACGCAATATACGCAAAACGTCCAATAACGCCCAATCGTGTGTTATTTATAGACATAGACTAACTGATTTACTGATAATTGCTGCGTCACTCATCATACAAAAATGTAACAAAAGGCAGTTTTGTATTTTCATTGGCTGTTAATTATAAAACCATCCATGTCTTCTTATGACACATTTACACCTTTGAACTCAGATACTTTCACGATTATTATGCATATTGCATACAGCCAATGCTAGTTTTTGAACGTGAGTAAACCGTCAAATTCGTTGTAATTCGATAAAAAAGACGCTTGTAACAGAATTCCTAATTCAGAATCAATTACTTTTTTTACAATTTTAAAAGGTGTGAAGTACTTTTACCTACTAACATAAAAAACTCCGTTGAAGAAAGTTATAATTTTGTTCACTCATTTCATTTGTATGCACTATTATGAATTTAATGTACGAATTGTACAAACGTGTACAAAACTATTTTTATTTTTGTTACTAACAGTTTGATTAAGCCATGTTTTGTTACTGCTTTAGACTTTAAAGCAATAACATTTATAAAAGAGTATTAAGTCTAAAGTTTGGACTTATAAATTCTCTTTTATAAATACATAATAGTTGTTAAATCGAAAAGTCATAATTACCAAAGCATAATGAAGTCATACATTAAAATCTACAACGAATGTTTTGCTTGTTTAGTGATTTACGATGGAGTCAGATTGAATCGATAACTACTTTAAAATCGGCTTGCTTTAAGTGCTGAATAATTCAGATACATAATAATAAAACGGTGTTGTAATTTTACATAATCTATTCAAATATACGTCACTTTGTGTCATAATCACCAATACTAAACAAATTAGAATTCAAGACAAGCTAAAAATAAAACCCGTTCGACCAGTAGATTTTGACTTCAAACCCATTAAAGGAATAGTATCTCATCTCCGGCCACTTGGATCCATTGCAATGACTTCATTGATCGATCCTAGCATACCTTTTCTCCCACACTAATATTTTTTATTTAAAAATGAGCCTCTGTTGTTATTAAGTACTTAAAACAAAACATTTTGTAACAAAAGTTAGTTAAAGTAATGCGTAAGAGCGATTTTTACTAACATTAGGAACCGAGATCAAGTCACACTAAACTGCATTATCACGTTTTAATCAATGAATATCATTTAGGGAAATATGAAGACTCAGTTCAATTAAACAGATTTTCATTGGTGGCATCGGCCTTGAAACGTTACATCTCCATTTAGCCAAACGGCTTTTCACTAGTGAAATCCAGAGTAAGTTCTAAGTTTAGCCCTGTCAGAACGGACACAAACAGACCCTTGAGATTAATAGATAGAATAGATAGGTACAGCATATCATCATACACCACGTGAAAAGGGGAAAGGAAGAAACAAAAAAGATAATGAAATACTCCAGCAGTCTCACAACAGTTTCGCAGTCTGCGGCGAGGACGCCGCAGACTCATCTACGCCCAGGACTACCGACCTCCATGATCGGGGCCTGAGGACGGCAGTTGGCCGACTCGCCGTCCTTACAGAAGCAGGCCGTGGCGGAGGCGTGTCGTGTGTGCCCTACACACGCCTGCCAACTCACCGAAGCGGGATAAAACCCGACCCCACCAGGCGAAGCCGCGAAGGCGGCCAAAGTCCGCCGGCAACCCTGGGGTTATCCTTTCGAGGGCTTCCCCGGGCTGCCCGTCAACGGACACTTGGGGAGGACACCGTGCGGTTTTAGTCGAGACACGACATAACCACCCCCGCTGGCCAGCGGGGGGGTATCCGAAGGGATTTCCGCACGTAAAAAATAAAAAAAAAAAAAGCAGTCTCACAACACGAACGAAATGCAGCATACTGTTACTTAACGTCGATAGTGAAAGAGCAGAAAGTTATTTTTATTGAAAAAGGCACTTTGACATGCTATTTGATTTTTATCAGATAGAAAGGTTGCAAATAGTATGTATTCTTCATTTGTAATATCGTCCAGTAAATATTTATTCAAACTAATTATCAAGATCAGTCAGTCCCATAATCTTGTTTCTATAAGTAGATATATAATTATAATCAAATTAGTGATGTGCAGCTGAGTTATAGCACAGTATATCTCAGATTTCACAAGAAAAAATCCGTTCCAAGAACTGAAAGTCGCCGCGTTTTCAACAAGAACCACCATCATAAATAATTTAGTAAGTGGTAACGCAGTTTATCATATAATATAAGAAACCTATACTTATGCTTTAAACGAATTGATCTAGTTTAGCTAAAACATATTTTAGTATTCGATAGCCTAGTTCTTGGCTAAGGTTATTAAGACTGTTTAATATCACACTGAGATACTTAGGGGCCGAACAGTGAGAAAAACAAGGGTGGGCTCCTTCCGAATAAAATCTAGTAGGTATATAGGGCCAAACCGCGGGACATAGTTAGTTCAATTATAATTTTATTACGAAATAGACACGGATACATTTAAGGTTGTAAGTGTTATAAGATACAGAATTTAATTAGGTAGCTGTTTTATTTTATAATTGATTGCAACTGTTATGTAATTATGTAAGAAAGTTGCTCGAGTTATAATTTTAAATCAGATTAGTATGATAAACTGCCTCGTTGGCCTCGAGACATATCTGAGAGATTAAGTTTAAGTAAGTACATTGTATTATGGGTTCGATTCTCGCTCGGTGCAGTAATTATATACTTATATGATTTTTTTTAACGGTGAATCGGTCTTGGAAGAAAGGTTGCGACATCTATCTTTTTGTATTCTCTGGGTGAATAAGTTCCAAATCATCTTTGATGTGATAACGAAACCTTTTCAAAACTGCTGTTTTTGAGAATTATTGACAATAGATTTTTTGGGTGAGTGGTTCTATATCCAAATGTTCCAAAAACATTCAACAATTTTATAAATAAAGTAGTTAGGTACTTATACTTATGATATTGAACATTGGTAAGCACGAATGCATACGAATTTCAAATTTATTCATTCCAAAATGGAGGACGTCTGTATGTAATTAACAAATTATACGAATTTAATATCCATAGAAGTATCTAATACTTTCGCTGTATGCATACGAAATCATTGAATAATATCGACGATTTATTCTGGACATAACTCATTTAATGCATTGAATATAAAATTTATCGAGACCTTGATTGAACGATTAATTACTTAATTAATGCTTACGTAGATCTTTTATTTTCAGGGTTAAGTACTTGTATAAAATACTAGCTAATGCCCGCGGCTCCGCCCGCGCGGAGGTCGTTTATCGTTTCTTGATCATATCTCCGGTTCTACTTAACCCATTGTAATCATAATCAAACATACGTCAAATTTTAAGTCTGATCAAGACTTTTCTGATGGAAAAACCACATCAAATTTCGTTCCGTAGTTTTTGCGTACATCGTGTACAAACAGATAAACAGAAAAGAATTTAAAAAAAATAGTTAGAATCGTTAATTTACCAAACCCAAGTTTTTTTTTAAATACCTCCAACACACATATACAACTAATTTTCAATTTTATAATGGGGTTATGCTTTCGAGGGCTGACCCGGGGTGCCCGGCAATGGACACTTGGGCAGGACACCCTGCGGTTTTAGTTGGTTCATGCACGACATAACCGCCCTCGCTGGCCGGCGGGGGGGTATCCGAAGGGATCTCCGCACGTAAAAAAAAAGCATCAGTAAGTACGTATTCAGTCACCTAATCCAATAGATAGGCACATCACGATTCCCATCAGTGAAGAAAGGTCAACTTTGTTTCTTTTCTTCATAAAATTATTATTCATTATCAATTTGTTACAATCATGTCTCAGTGTAAGTAATAATTACACAGTGAATTGTAGTTTAAAATAATAATAATGATCAATCTACATGGATATTTAAATTGAAATGAACATTCTTTAATTTTTTGGTTGGTTGTCACTGTGAAATTTCATACAATTACACTATAGATTACGACAGATTAGTGTCCTCAGATCATCATCATCATCATCATCATCAACCTATTCTAGTCCACTGCTGGACATACATCCGCCATAGCGCCCTGTCTTCAGCTTGCCGCATCCAGCATCTGCCCGCAGTCTTTCGCAGATTGTCATCCCACCTCAGATAGACGGAGTTAAACACTAAATATGTCGTTAAGATGCGTAACATCTATTTATTTAAAAAAGGTAAAAAGATCTATGTCTATCCAATATGTATCAAAAAAAATTTAAAAAAATCAATATGTGTCAAAAAAAGTCAGTTTCTGCGGCCCGGTCCCGTTCCAAATTCGAAATACCTACAAAATTCATTTCTACCTCACCCAGGAACAATGCCACAATTTTTGTAATAAACAGGTTGTCTATCATTGCTATAATACACTTTTTTGAACAGTGTAGTTTTTCACCAACGCATTATAAAAAAGAACAAAAGTTATCTGTCATGGCGGCGATTCTTATCGGTCACTGTAATATTTCAGTATCTATGCATTTGTTTAATACAACTGACAGCTGCTAGCGACTCATTTTCTTTTAAAGTAGCATAAACATTATCGCTATCTCGCTCCACAATTTGAACGGTACGCGTTGTTAATGGAGACGAATATACTTATCGCGTTCCGGTGTTAGAATCTGCTAAACAAATGCTATGGCAGGTACGTCAATGGACTACACGGTCGAAAGAAACAGAAACGTTGTACAGAAAAATAGAATAGTCTGGTATACCTTTTTTTTTTCGTGCGAGTAAGTAAAACTTATGCTACTTAATTGCTACTTACCAATAACCTAGTAATCTGCAAACAATGGAGGAATCACCGGACAAGAAATACTAGATCCAATTGTTGTACTATACTTACCTGTCTTCACACAAGTGCAATAAGTTAACAAAGTTCTATCGCAATCGGATGAACGATACGGCAACGTAAAAAAACGAACAAACCAATATTGGTTTCCTAGGTCACGCCATATAGTTAACTTGAGAACGATTTATTATTTCATGGATTTTTTTGAGTTTTCTATTAGGTACTTTGTAGAAACCGCCCCCGCTGGCACGCGGGGCGGTATCCGAAGGGATTTCCGCAAAGGTACTTTGTAGAAGGCTTTGATTATATAAATGTCTAGATGGAGTGTCAAATGCGCACAAGCGTCCCAAAAAATAAGAGTTAACTTCTATCCCCTAAGTACTTACGTGCTGGTCCAGTAACCTTCGTGTCGGCTCGGTGTCACTACGTAATTCCCGCGAAAAACAATAAACAAAAACTGTCGAAATAATGGCGACTTGTACTATTAAAGTGTGTCGGTATTATAAAGGACGACTAAAAACTACTATAACATTACCTATCATCGGTAAATAACCAAAATACAAGTTATATTATTTTTTCTTTTCATCATAAAAAAATGTCATTCATCACACGCCATATTTGTGAGTGTTGCCAGTTTTTTTTAAATTCATGTTTATCGGTTGGGGGAGCCAATCTCCCAATTTTCATTGATTTAGATTAGAACATTATTTACTAACTACGGCAAAGCTAAAGGAGGGTTATGATTTTGCCAAGCAAATGTATGTTCATCTGTTCCTTCGTAACTGCTCAACTACTTATTAGAATGTTATTGGACAAATGAGGTAACCATTAGAAGCGTCTTTATTGTCCGCTGGTTATAGGCTATATGTGGTGTCATTGAAGCTAATGTGGTGCCCTCTAGTGGCCATAAAGTACTGTGTTAAAAAATAAATTTGAGATAAATATGCCGTGTTTGGCAATGAAAAGGCTTAATTAGCTTTAATAGTATTATATCGTAGAATATTGGTACTTATTTCTTTATTATGTTACTCTTGAGTCTTTTGAAGCCTATTTTTCTGCCCCTTAGCTTGGAGATCAGAATTCGGAGATAGGTACTTCCCGTATATAAACAAGTTACCTAAACATCTACTACTATCTTCCAAATGTCTAGTTAGTTTTTAATTCAAATTATATTATGTACAATTTGAATTCAAGACTGGACATTTCAAATACATATTTTCATAAACATACCGTCAGAACAGCTATCTACCAGTAAAAGTACCGTCAAAATCGGTCTAGGCGTTTCATAGATTCATCGGAACAAACAGACAGACAAAAACTTTAAAAAATGATATCTTCTTATGTAAACTTTATATTTCAAACAATACTGTGATTTAGGGCTCCTACTACCCGGTAACGACTGCCATAAATATTAGTATGGCAACCGTAACCGACGACGGCTTAACGTGCTCTCTGCGGCATGAAAGTACCCAGAGCAATGCAAAGAGCGAGAATCGAACCCGCAGCGCTTACATACCAGTCGCGTTTAATACTATCACGCCACAGAGGCTGACATAAAAATACGTACATATATTTAAATAGCATTTTATTAATGTAATTATAGCTATGCGATTTTAGGGATATTTTGTAGTAGCTGGTATCATTATTTACGCACACAGAAAAATGAATGCATCGTGTAAAACACCGGGAGCACGCACACATGTTTACATCGGTTGGCTTGTTTTATATCTGTTGGTAGTAGGGCGACGCTCCATCTAGACATTTATATAATCAAAGGTAGAAGGTTGTACGGAAAGTAAAGTTCAGAAAATTGCGCAAAAAAATTGGATAAAATCAGAAAACTTAACGAATATTTTAGTATTCCACGTGGACGGAGCTGTGGGCAACAGCTAGTAGGTTTTAGATAAAATCTATGACCATTTGACCATACCTAGTGTAATTTGTTTCACTTATTGTTGTCGTGATAAAAAAGGGATCCTTATGCGTGACTACTTTCGTCTCGTAATTTTCATGTGCATGTAAGGGCGTGATTTAGCACATAAATGGCAATTTGAAATGTGTGCGTCACATCCGCATTTCAAATTTAAATTATAGGTACAGACAATATCTGCGAATCATGTTAGGTTCGTTACATTTGTGTGTTGAAATCATTATGAATTACTGTCATGTAAAGGTGGGTACTGACCTGTGTAAACGATGCAGCTAATTTGACGTATAGGCTAATCAAATGGCTGAAGAAAACTCCTCCTGCAGCATCTAGAGTAACCAACTCCTAATCCTAACCTAATCTATTGGGGTATTCGGTCGCTCCGGCGCTTCAGTGTTTAATGAATGGCGGCCTAGACGTCTAATTGGCCAACTAGTTTAACCAACTGGCTGCGAATTATGCATGCAGCTCGTTGCTCACTTGTTTCCTCGTACTGACTGTACGAATGCTCGCTTGTAACATGGTACATTACGCCGTGTGACGCTGGTCGTTGCGCACTTTCGCTCAATAATACCGCCGCCGATCAGTACCCACCTTAAGTAGGTGACAATGTCATTATTTTAGCACAATTACTTACTGATTTATACTATTTCGAATGTCATCGTATTATTTATTTTGGCGCAGGCGTCGAAGTTGATTTTTTTTACAATTACCCTGCGTTTTTAGATTTCACCAAAAAGCTCTACTAGAAATGTTATTTAAAGGCTGGAGGTACTTCCCCAATAGGACGACTCCAAATACGAACGGGAAATCCCGTTATGCTCTATTTCCTACAGTGTTATATGGAGGTAGGTGAGTACTAAGTTTTGTAATAACCACATTCAACACGGATAATAGGTACCTATATGTACATATATGCCGGCGGCGGGGGGGTATCCGAAGGGATTTCCGCACGAAAAAAAAAAAAAGGTACCTATATGTATGTACATTATAGCAGTTATAATAATAATATAATTAATAGATCTAAAAAACACGCTTTTTATAGAAAACCGAACTAAAAAGATAGAAAATAAGTTTTAATAAATTTAAATTAAGAATAGTGTTAAAAATTTCAATAAATATAAATTAATAATAGTGTAAATAAAAAAATGTATTTTATTTAAAAAAAGCGTGGGGTGCATGGGTCAATAGATATAAATATTTTATTGACAGACATGAGCAGAGTGATTATCATTTTGATAATATCTTAAAAGCACCCCACGCTTTTTAGGGATTTTCTTTAGAAAAGCCCTATTGCTATCGAGTTGTCGTCGTTGCCAATTTTCTGTCACGATTTTGGGTATGAAGGAGATGAGCTATCGAGTTGCTGTTTTCGGTAATAGATTCGTGCTGGGGTGAACCATTGCGAGATAAAGAAAAAATCGCAAAAAATCGCAAAAAAAAGCTCGTCTCAGGAATTCAACTTGTTTTAAAATAAAATAAATATTTTTTTTATTTACACTATTATTAATTTATATTTATTGAAATTTTGAACACTATTCTTAATTTAAATTTATTAAAACTTATTTTCTATCTTTTTAGTTCGGTTTTCTATAAAAAGCATGTTTTTTAGTATTATTAAACTACTATTTATTTCCTACTTTTTAGTTTTGTTTATTCATAAATAAATTAACACGCTGCTGTTGCCACTTATTTCAGAGTTTATAATGTGACATTATTCGCTACTACGTGGTACAAAGTTGAAGGGATAGATGGCGCTATTATCAAATATTTACAGAGCTGTCAGTGAATATTTAGCGAATTCATTAGTTTAAATTATTTAGCAAGTTGAAAAATGGAATAATTTTATAAAATTAGTATATTGTCATCAGTCCTCGATAAATCTACAAAGTTTGAACGAAATCTGACCGTTTAAGGCGGGTCAAAATCGCGCCTAAAGGAGTCGGTTACAAACAAACATACAAACAAACAGACAAGTGAAGCTAATAAAAAGCGTATAATAATTGATTTATTGCAGGTAATCATTAATGATTATTAAACGTTCCAAACTCCTATGAAAATTCACTTAAAATTCATTACAAATGTAAACTGTTAGTAAATAAATTAAAAACAATTAAATGTCAAAAATTCGAATAATTCCCGATAAAATAAAGATAATTAAAATTAGGAATTCATAAAAGTAAAATTCGAAATTAATAGTTCTAGTTAACAATTGATTCTGGTACAAGCCACAGATACCATATTTGCATGCCTCTTCGTTGACGATCGGACACGGACCATAAAGGAATGTGCCCCCTTACGCATCACCGCAAAAAAGTCATCAACCCTGTGCGCTGCAAACATGCCAGACGCACTACACCGCCACGGAAGTCCTAGAACAGAGTGATTTTTACAGCATCCACTGCATCGAGCCAATCTACAAGCTAACATATTACTTATTGCAGCTATATATTGACATGGAAAGACAGAGGTCTTTCATGTCATCATCATTCCTTAGATCCTCCTTGATTATATTATTCAAGTACCTTTTGAATTTCGTGACATAATATTTGAGTTGTCTGCTATTAGGCTTATACCTTAAGCTGCGTACCTACTGACTGGTGTTGCAGGGCGCAATGTAATATTCGTAGCTAGCATGTCACTACGCTGTTTACTGAAAATCCAAGTAAGACCGCCTGATTGCTCGCTAATGTAATATTCGTAGCTAGCATGTCACTACGCTGTTTACTGAAAATCCAAGTAAGACCGCCTGATTGCTCGCTAATGTAATATTCGTAGCTAGCATGTCACTACGCTGTTTACTGAAAATCCAAGTAAGACCGCCTGATTGCACGCTTTTCTCGTACTGACTGCATGAATACTCGTTTATTACACCGGGACAAGAGTCGGTGCGGAACAGCCCGCAGCGTCGTACCACTTAAGGAGTAACGTCTGTGGAAGCACAGACAAGTCCATAGCAGCGTCGGATCCGCGCCTTTGAAACTAACCGACACGCACCATGGAAAGCAATTGTTGTGGGGTGTCTGTGGTTTGTAGATCTACCATGAAATTTACATCCGCAATTGCGGGCCCGCACGTAACACGAACGAAAGAAGTGTCATTTAGGTACCATGAAGTTACTTCGGATTTTGTTCTTTCGGTCGGGACTATAAAGTATGTTCGCGACTGATTCAAACATATCAAGGAGGTTTTCGTTTATAATGATCTTTACATAAAAATGAACTATTAAAAACCAACATGTTGAAAAATACATCAATTTGTATCGAATTATGATATTTATATCCTTTATATCTTTGAAATATGTCGTATAGTGTCGTATAGTATAATTAAATTTTTTTGACTGACTGTCAAAATTCTGAGTTTTGCTGTTTCAGGTCGTATGGTTTAGGATGAATGAACTGTCATGTGCCGTCGTCTTCGGGCAAGATTGCGGGATAGTAAGTGCTTTTCATGGTACAGATTGCTTCAGTTCGCAATTGCGGATGTACGTTTCATGATAGGCCTGCAGATGCGAGTGACCCGCCGCATTAGATGTTTCACATCAAAAAGTCCACACTTCCAAGCTATTTGTGAATCGACACGTCAAAGTTGAGTTTGTAACAGTTATTGTCAATAGAGATAAACGTGTGTGAAGATAAGCTATCGTAATCATCTCAACTGTGATAACGATATCTTTTATTGCTGGTATAATCGTACTGTCGCTGTTAGGTATAAGTTTTGGCAATTGTATTATTAACTTTTGCTAAACTACAATTTGTCCACTGATCACAATTACATTGTTTAAAAGAAAGAAGAGTTACTTTCATATGAGTCAGTTCGATAGGTTCCACCCCATGTTCCACCAGTGGAGCAAACAGCACTCTGCGGTTCACTGTGATCCACCATTTGGCCTAAACTACCTCATTCTCAGACTATTTAAATGGTCTATTTAAATAGTCTGATGAATAGATAATATGGAGCGTATAATACAGAAAAAGATATAACTATGTGAAATAATATTGTTCTTCAAGATCTTTAAGTAGATTGGGGGTTAATCCCCGCAAAGGAAACAGTTAAAGATAACCTTCAAAACATTACAACTGAATAATTAAGTGAAATAAGTGATTTATGGGCACACCTACCTGTTTCACAAACTTGCCTGTAAGTATCTTAATATTAAACATGTATAAGTTAGTATTTCGATTGAGTTTCCGATTTATGAATAATTTATAAACATAATGCGCAGCACAATTTTGCACTTACTTCATGTATCTTCGAGACATAAATTAATTAATCTATAAATGATTCTTGATTTATTATCCCTTAGAAATAAAGATAAAACGATAAATCAGCTAATATCAACAATCTTTGGGTTAAATTGATGAACCCTACGGTACTTCCTCACTCAATGTTTTAGTTTAGTTAAAGATATATACATTTACAACAATTTTCTTCAATAAATCACTACATTTCCATTATTTTCTATTTCCGAGGACCTTTTTTTTTTTTTTTTATCGTGCGGTAATCCCTTCGGAAACCGGCCAGCGGGGGCGGTTATGTCGGGCTTGCACCGACTAAAACCGCACGCCGTCTCGGGTCTTCAGACGCCGGGGTGTAAGGTTACCCATAGAGCACATCCCTCGCACCCCGGCTGACCCTGGGCCATCTCACCACTAACAGTATCGCTCATCCTGTCTCCTCTGAAAGCAGAGGAGTACGGAGAGCGATGTGTTCCCGCCACGTTGGGTATTGGCCGACGATCAATGCCAACCCTATGAAGGGGTGAAGGGGAAGCCATTGACCGCCGCCCAGGGTGTACCGGCCGCTCCGATTCCGTTCCCCCCGGACTGCAGCGGGATCGGAATCGGAGCGACACTCGAGGAGGTTACCCAACACACACCCCTCTATTTCCGAGGACCTGTTATGTTTCATAATAAATAAATAGATAGCTATGATATTTAAAATGGATGCAATGCATCGGCATTCAACGCTTGAAAGAAGTCTATTAATAAAACATGCTATATATCCTCCGACCATTACTAGACTATGGATCTACAGTCGTTCGTAACTTTACAGAATTCTTCTGATTCTATAATATTCATAACAGCAATTAGCATTCTGTACTCTATGTCAATTGCTCCTTCCACATTCGAGGCAAGTCAGTGCTGACCCGATACTGACATCGTGTTGATTTGAAGTCAGTACAGAGAATTGATGCGTCAGTGCTGCAGTTTACATCGCGCTATCTAGACCCAAAGTAAGTATAGCTTAACTAGCTTGTATTATGGGTTCCAGAATACAGATATATATATACATAGATGCTTTTTTTGTAAATATATACATTTTATACATATAAAAATCCAGAGTAATGCAAATATACATATTCATGCATACAAATATTTGGACTGAGCGGGAATCGAACCCACTACCTCTACAGCTACGCCACAATGGTCGTCAAAAGTCTTAACTAAGAGAGACATAAAGTTACTTATTGACAAGGATGCGCAAATACAAAATGGTTATTGCGGCCATAATATGTGTTCTGGGCAATGGGATTTTATACCTAATACCAGGTATTATTACTTGTACGCTATATTTATACATGAAAAACAACAAGTAACATGTCAATCGTTTGTTTAACCGTCCAAGTCATAAAACTATGTTATGTTCTTAGTTATGGTCATCACTAGTGTTGCCAGGTCCGATTTGTTTTAAAACGGTACATGAGGTCAAAAAAATCGGGATTTAGGGTTGCAGATCGGGACAGTAAACAAAAAACAAGGAGTTTTTAAGTCTGGGTTTTGTTTATTGCGTTCTAAACTACTAGTACAAGTATAGTTTTATATTAATTACGTAAATTAAATATGTATTTAATCTTACATAAAAAGTAATCAGTCTTGCTGGACTAGAAGAAATTATAAAATAAAATCGTATTTTAAGTGTAATTGACGCACTTCAGAAGAATAAAGTACCTTTTTATTTTTTCCGTGCGGAAACCCCTTCGGATACCCCCCCGCCGGCCAGCGGAGGCGGTTACGTTGGGCTTGAACCGACTAAAACCGCACGAAGTCTCGGGTTTTAAAACGCCGGGGTGTAAGGTTGCCCATAGAGTATATCCCTCGTACCCCGACAAGAATAAAGTACCTTTTTTTTTTCGTGCGGAAATCCCTTCGGATACTCCCCCGCCGGCTAGCGGGGGCGGTTATGTCGGGCTTGAACCGAATAAAACCGCACGCCGTCTCGGGTCTTCAGACGCCGGGGTGTAAGGTTACCCATAGAGCATATCCCTCGCACCCCGACTGACCCTGGGCCATCTCCGGTTTCGAGATGGCCCCCTCGGGTTTGGAAATCACGGTGTCCCCGTCTTGCCCCGGTTTTGAGGAGGGGCGCTAGTCGCCCCACCGTCCCGGCCTGCTTCAGCTGGCGGTCTCACCTGCCACCCCCAGGCCTGCGCTCATGGAGGACGGAGGTCGTTAAGCGACCTCCGGCGCCTGAGTCGCCTGCGACGCGCGGCGAGCATGTTGCGGGCTCGGCGGGCCGGAAGAGTTCTGAACCTCTCCCGGGTGCGCTCCGCCATCTCCTTCGCGAGCATTACATGCTCGCAGAAGGAGGTGGCGGCGGCCCACGCGCTCGCACTTCGCACCATTGCCGCAATCATGCTGCCGAGCGAGAGGACTCCCATCCCGATAGCTGCCACGAGGTCACGCCTCGGTGCCTCCCACGCCGGGCAGTCCGCCAGCGCGTGTGCAGCCCTGAGTCCTCGCTAGCGTCGCAGTGATGACACTCAGGCGTTGGCTCCTTCCTGATCCGATGCAGGTGGTCCCCGAAGCACCCCTTCCCGGAGACCACCTGCGTCCAGTCGGTACGAGAGGCTTCCGTGTTGCCTCTCTAGCCAATCCTCCATGATGGGCCTTACCGCCGCTATTGCGGCGTGCCCTGCGCTTGGTCGTCCAATCGTTCCTTCCACTCCACCACGATGGCCTGGTGGAGCTGGGACTCCACGACCTCGATTTCTCGAGGCTCGGGGTTCCGTCCCTGCTCCCGCGCCACTGGTACAGTTGCGAAAGGGCTCTCGCCTCCAGGTCCCATGGCGGAGTTCCGGCAAGGAGACTCGCCGCCTCGAAGGAGATCGTGCGGTACCCGCGGTTGACCCTGATGGCCATCACCCGCTGCGGAGCGCGCAGCATCCGCACAGTTCCGGCCTTCAGGGCCTCCACCCATATTGGGCACCCATACAGGGCCATGGACCGCACCATCCCCGCGTAGAGTCTCCTGCAGGAGTCATCGGGCCCCCTCATGTTGGGCAGCAGCCGCGCCAGAGCGAGAGCTGTGCCCTTTAGTTTGGGGGCCAGACTTCGGATGTGCTCTCCGAAGTCCCATCGGCCGTCGAGCACGAGCCCCAAATATTTCATTTGGGGCTTGATGCCGATGCGATTACCTCCCACGATGAGACTGGATCCCTCAGTTGGCTTGCTCAGAGGCCCATGAAAGAACAGGCCTCGGTTTTATGCAGAGCCACCTCGAGACCCAGCCGCCGGATGCGCTCCACGACTTGGGCAACCGCGGTCGTGAGAATAAAGTACCAAAGTATTTATGTAAATTATTTATATTTTTTAAAATTATATTTTTCATTGGACTTCGCCTTTAGAATGGCCTTGTTTTTATAACATAGTTATAAAATTCATTGCAAGTCATATTAAAGATGGTTTTAATTTGAATTTCTGCTTTCACATGCTCGAGTGTTCAAACGGTTTCGACTCTCAGACCAAATTAAGTTGGCCTGGGAAAATACCCTTTCTGTTGTTGCGTTTGATACTTGATGATTAATCGGGACATTTAGCGTCCCGATCAGGTACAAATCGGGACGCGTCTCCAGACCCCTGAAAATCGGGACGTCCCGCGCAAATCGGGACACCTGGCAACACTAGTCATCACACGCTGTACTTACCTTGGGGCGGTTATGTCGGGCTTGAACCGACTAAAACCGCACGCCATCTCGGGTCTACAGACGCCGGGGCTACCTACCTGTTAACAGGATGTATTACCTATTACTTTTTGAACTACTGAAGTTTGTGATGTGTACAGTTTATTTGATATGGAGCCGTTGTATATAATAACTAGTTATAGACCTACATGCTACTTATATCGTAAATGTAACAATTTGGATGTTTGTTACTTAATAACGTTGCTCGGACTCCACAGAGAGAAATCTCCCCACAATACGTGCCATGACCAGGCGTATTGCCTTCTCCATCAAGCATTCAACCCCTTTGCCTAATTTACGTGAGCTTCTTGAGATATTGGTCGAGGCTCTTGGCAATCAATCTGTTAACCGACACGACGATACAACAGTAACTATTATAGTAGTTATTAAGATGGTCATAGTAATACTGATTGTAAAGCGAGCTGATAATGAATTCAGGATACGAAATCTTATAAGAGTATCAAAGGGATGCCGACAACGGAAGCGGAAGAGTAAAGCCGGTCGCTGGGCCACGGGGATGCAATCGGGAGCCAACAGTGAGACGATGAAGATGACCTAAAATTTAAACCCACTCACTTACCTAAGATTTTTTTAAGATTTCTGATGCGAGTGGTCTAAACAGATTTGAAATTAGATTGAGTATGTTTAATTTACAAAACAATAAAAAAATCTACTACATGCACAGATTGATAATTAAGTTACTTATATATTATGTTTATTTATTAAAATCCTTATCCAAATTTACACAATTTTTAACAAACGAGTCCATTGTTACGAAATCTTGTTATAAATAATGGTCTTTTGTTTGTCATAAAATTATTCACGTTAATTAATTAATTAAAATCATAGTTATTGTGCATTTGAATACATAATTATTATAAATATAACCTTACCGATTGATATCTTTTCGCTTCCATGACCACTTTAAAAGTTACCAGCCATAATGTTTTGATGGGAACCAAAAGCAACTCATTTTTAATTTACAATGGATATCGGAAGTTGATATTGTAGTGCTGCGTTCGGAAATCAAAATAATTGCTTGGTATCAATCTCATGTACGGTGTAGGTAGGTTCTGTTACAATTATGAACGTTTAAGCCTTTTGTATTATAATGATTTGTGATCTAGATAAATTTTATTCAATGTCACATCTTTACTTATTTGAGTGAGGCGACCAACCAATGATATGGAGTAAGCTAGCTGATTTGATTTCTGCGTTGTAGTTAATTCACTCTTTACATTAGTGGTTCCAAACCTTTTTTATAAATAATAGTTAAAAAATGAAACACTTTAATAGAAGACTTAATTTAATTCAAGGAACAACCCTTAATCGAGTAATCATACGCCAAAAATGACTTACATTATTTGGAAAAGAGCTGATACTCGTCCACCGCTGGACCGATATTAATCAAACATAGCTGATAACCACCGCAAGGAAACTGGCTTTCAAATGAAAAAAAAAAGCGCATCGACATCGGCCCATCCGTTTAAGAGCTACGATGCCACAGACAGATACACACATACACAGACATCGACGTCAAACTTATAACACCCCTCTTTTTGCGTCAGGGGGTTATATAATATATAAATAAGAGTTAATAACAAAACATTTATTTTATTGTTAAGCGTAGGGTGCTTGTGATGGTTGTTGTAACCCCCCCCCCCCCCATTGCGACCGACATCATGGACCAAAACCTGGCTGATCGAGATCAAATCAAGAGAGAGTATATACAGCTCCAGCTCCAATGTTCAAGCTTTGGATGCAACCGGGACTAGCACTGAGATGGTGATGATGATGATCATGATGATGGTGAAGGTGAAGAGTTAAATGGTACTCAATAACCCATGGACGAACTCATTATTATTACCCTTATTCAGAGGTGAATAATAACTTTATGTTATGCAATAATAGTCGTCGATTCTTATTTCTTTTTAAGTCTTAAGTGATAGAAAACATTCCGTGATAAGAGAATTAAAATGATTTAGCAAGTTTGTTAACGTACTCGGTGTAGGTAGGTACTCTTATAGCCATAGATAAGAATCTACGGAACATAATTTTAAAGTAATATTAATGATATCTTAATGTGACATACTTCGATTCTCCATGGCACCTATTAAACCCATAACTACTACCCATAGGCTAACCAACATAAAAATATTTTTTCAATTCGAAACAGTAGTTCCTGAGATTAGCGCGTTCAACCAAACAAACAAACAAACTCTTCAGCTTTATATTATTAAGTATAGATATATAGGTACAGTTACGCCTCTTTCCCATTGGGGTAGACCGAGTTAACATCTTTCCACTTGCCCTTGCACTTCGTAATAGCCAGGATTCGAACCCAGGACCTCTCGATCGTAAAGTCTACTAGCGATGCCCGATACGTATCGATATTTTAATATATCCATACAACGCAATGCGATATGCCGATATTTTGTATCGATACACGTTAATGCGATATAGGCTCTATCGTTTCTAAATTCGTATTGTACTACATATGAGGCGTCTGATGACATTGCGAGCACTCGGAACCCATGACACTAACGTTTCGACTTCAAACGCAACAAATTCATAATTACCAATGAGATTCGAGTATTTGCGGTATGAGAGTCCCTGCAGAAGCAGCAGCAGCAGCACCAGCGCATTAAGGAGCAATGGTGCCGACGCATGTCCCACACCTGTGCCCTATATATTTTCCATGGCGATAATGATATACAGTCCGGTCTCTTACCATCGTTGCGTGCCAACTAAGTATAGCTAGTTTACCGAAAAAAAAAATAGAAATCCAATACGATATTAAAACGATATTTACCATATTGATACAAAGGCATATGATGTAATATATATCGTGTTTTGATACTTACAATTAGTTGCGATATCGATTCAAAGTGACATATCGGGCATCGCTAAAGTTACTGATGCTTATTATGCGGTTTCCAAATGAGGATGATGATTGCTTTATGCAATAATTTTATCGCATGAACACGTGTATAAGTGGCGGCAAAAACTTCGAAAGTTTATGTATATAGATATAATCCTTATTGTTAAGATCCTAAAAACGTTTAGTACCTGCATCTAATAAACTTGACAATTGATTGATAAACTGTATGCCATCCTCGCTGGTTACTAAACTGCTTAATGAACTAAGCAAATTTTATTATTTTATATCAAACACTCAAGTCTGCAATCTCTTATGGCTGTGAAAAGAATCAAACTTTACAGCTGTTTATGCAATGTTTTTAAACACTTGTTAGAGAATCTAAGCCTATAGGGTACCTACTTTCAGCCTAGAATCATTTGAAATTTGACAAGAAGCAAGGGCAAAATTGGCTCACAAGTAGAGAGAAAGCTTCGAAAACACATAAAAAGTCGATTAATCAATTTAAGTCTATTGCAGGCTCACAAATGGAGAACCGCAGGAAAAAACAATTATTAAGAACTATTTTTAATGATAATTGTATATCTTTAACTTTGTTTTACAAATTTTTAAGATAAAGCTTATCGTTTATAAGAAAAATGCAAAAAACGGATATTTGTAACCTTTGACCTTGAATAAAATAATTTGCACCTATGGTATCAATGGGGATTTTTCACAATTTCATTATAATGGTATCCCTAACATTCATGCAAATTTTCAGCTTTGAAATTAATGCAAGGGTACCCATACATTTCGCGCTAAAGGACTCGCTAAGAAATTTATCTAAGTACTTGTTTCCTACCTTCAACTTTTAAATTAGGTTAGTAGTTTAAGAGAGAGGGAGAATGGGGCCACACCAAGTCAACCTCACCAGAAAGCTGGTACACCTGCTGATTGACGAACAAGGCACTGATGCAGGCTTTCCTCTAGGTGACGGAAAGTCAGATGGCAGATGCTCCCATAAAAGACGTAAAGGATACCGACGCAAGTTTCGGTTCTCCCCGTGATCCAGGCTGCTGTAAAAGGATCTGTGTAAATAAACTAAATAACAAAATAACACCAAAAAAATCGCAATAGAATTCGTAATAGTCATTTTATTTCAGCAGTAAACACAATTAAATATATACTATAAACACCACAACAACTCCAGAATTAGTTCCTATGCGGATCTTCTTTTTTACAAGATTGTAAGCTTTTCGTATAAAATGTTCAACAAAAACGATAGCTTATGTTAATGTTCGTATCCGTGCCGAGTTTCATATAATTTAATTAATATCTAACGTTGTGGATTCATGCTGTTACGCCATCATGTAGATAAGTTTCAGTAGCTCCACTTCGAACTGTGGTTACAAAGCTTAATCTTTAGTTTCGGTAACTGTTACGTACGTGTATACTATTTTCTGATTTATTTTGACATTATATTTCTTTGTTCAGGGCGGTTAACATGTGCAGCCCGGGAATAAATAAGATAAAACAACCTATAACCCGACTGCAGCGCCATCTACCGATGTGAAAAATAGAAAAATAACATCCTTGAAACGTCGTCGTGTCAAAATTTGATCTCAATTCGAAACCTACATAAACTAACTTGACAATTTTATAATGAATTTGTTTTATACTATGTAAACATTACGCGTATATTCGCGTTTAAAATTGAAAAATATACGAAAAACTATGTCAAAGTGAAGCAATGAACTTGAAAAAGTTTTCATATATAAATAAAACATGTTTATCATCAATTCATCAGGTAATCTATGAATAAATCTTGATGTTTTAAAATGTATATGGCATATCTCTACTATTTATTTTAGGTCTCATTGCATTTATTACATTCTAAGATTTAAGAAGCACGTAAAGTGTGTTAATCTATAATGACTTGTCCTAATTGCTCACTTATTCATCAACGCAGAGCCTAAACCGCTGGTGTTGCAAACTTGAAACTTCACTAGATGATTCTTTTTATTTTCATGTAAGCATCCACTAAGGAATATGCGATTAAAATTCATAAAGGGACCACAGTTGGCACTGCAATCGGATTCTGGAAATAATCTTAGAATAATCTTTTTCTTTTCAAATTTTTAAGAAGCGACATTCACAAGTGGATTCTAGTACAAAGCTGGGACAGGCCTCTAGTTACAAGAATATCTTCATAAGTAATAGGATAAAAAACGGTCTACATTAGTATTTGTCCACATCACCGTCGATTGCTACCTTTCCATGTTTATACATTGATTATCTATGACTATATAATCAGCATTATTAATTTATCTATACAATTTTGATACAACCGTGACAAGAGAAGACTTGTATCTACACTGACATATTTATAAATTGATTTATTTTAAACGCTATACTGATACGGGTTGGAATTTTCGTTTCTATTTAGCTGTTGATTCCAAGGTTAGCATAAAAATTGCTGAACGTTATTAGTGTACGACATATTACGGATTTTTTTTATATTAACGAAGTCACGCTAGCATTGCAGTGATCGTCAATTTGTGGATTATATCTATTTTCCAGTACCAATGTCTACCTATGTTTTGTGAGTAGAGTGATTTTGAAAAATGAAGTCAGAATAATCATTACATTTACATATATTCACACTCTTTTCCCTCCAGGGTAGGCAGAGACAACAGCCCGCCATCTGTAGCTTCTGTTCTTACACAATTCACGAGCTTCCTCTACTGTCATTAAACATTTCATGCAAGCCCGCCGGTTACGAATGCCGGCACTTTTTAGGGATTTTCTTTAGAAAAGCCCTATTGCTATCGAGTTGTCGTCGACGTCAACGTCGTCGTTGCCAATTTTCTGTCACGGTTTTGGGTATGAAGGAGATGAGCTATCGAGTTGCTGTTTTCGGTAATAGATTCGTGCTGGGGTGAACCATTGCAAGATAAAGAAAAAAAAACCCCTTGTATTCGGCTGAGCTCGTCTCAGGAATTCAACTTGTTTATAATGAAATTATAAATAATTAATTTTATTATCTTTACTTTCAGGTAATTTAGAACCAGTTCAGTTTTATACTTCTTTATGGTAAGATTAAGTAAGGTAAATCTACGTAGTAGGTCCTCTTACAAAATTAAATGTAAAAGTTATCTGTTTCCCTTAGTGTAAGTATCGTTTTTTTTTTGTGCGGAAATCCCTTCGGACACCCCCGCGCCGGCCAGCGGGGGCGGTTATGTCGGGCTTGAACCGACTAAAACCGCACGCCGTCTCAGGTCTACAGACGCCGGGGTGTAAGGTTACCCATAGAGCATATCCCTCGCACTCCGACTGACCCTGGGCCATTCGCAGTGTCCCCTCTGATAACAGCAGAGGGGTGACCGAAGCGACCACGCCCCCCCGCGGGCCTTGCAGGCCCGCCATACCCCGACCCCCTCGTGCAATGGGGTCACCTGGCCCTGAAAAGGGCCGGTTGGTCAGGCTCTTGGCCGTTGACGTTGACGCCAGCTACTCCAGAGGAGCAATCAATGATGCGTCATCGCCCACGTTGCCCAGGGTGCACCAAATTTGGAGGTGATCCAACCGGTCGCACTCCGGGGTGTAAGTACCCTGTGTGTTCTTCATCTGGCATTAGACAAGACAAATCTTGCTCAGGAGAAAAGTTTGAAGATTAATAAATACGTGGGACCGATATGTTGGTGCCTCTGCCCACCTCTTCTGGTATATACAGACATGTGTAGGTATATCTATGTATGATTTGGACATTATAAACCATTTTAATCAGCAATAGTGTTGGAACTGACGTAATACCCGGTATAGGTACCTACTTAAACTACTGATCTTTCTTGTATAGTTGTGCGAGTGTTAGAACAGGTTTTGAAGATGCTTTAAACGCGATGTTTTTATGTCGTTGTAGGGAACTTAATCACAGCTAAGCTTAGTTCAGATAGACGAATGATTATATGTTGATAATAATCATTCAAACAATGAATTTTGATAATAATAGATACCATGGACCGTATCGAAATACAAATTCTCTATTTATAACAATTGTCTAAGATTATTAGGTATTTAATGCCATTATTTCTGAGCAATTTTGATGAAAGAATCACGATTTTAAACAAATATTTACACAAGTTAGACATGATATTGTAAAAAATGGTGTAAAAAAACTTCACCAACATCCGTTAAGTAATTTTCCGTATTGCAATGAGTTGCGTGAGTGACGATTTGTTATATACCAGCTGTTATTTGTGTCTTTACCCGCTTTACTTCCTTTTTTCAACATTATTCATCAACTAGCATTTATAACCGCGTAGGCCCACTGGTAATCTACCTGAGGTTAGGTAACAATTGATAACACCAGCTGTTGTCAGCCTGAGTAAAGGTTAGCTTACCAAGAGGCTGGTAGTGTATTCGTTAAAAAATGAAGTCGGCTGTTTGTTGTCACTTTAGTATTATTACACAGAAAATGACATTTGGAACTTTGACTATGTGAGTCGTAAGACATATCAAGAGAAAGAATACGTAGAAGAGCGGATCCTGGGGTACAATAAGCAAGCTTTGGATGCAACCGGAACTACTATGATGATGATATCACTGTCAGTCGTTTGATATCTGTCTTCCCTTGTTAATGTGAAGACGCATCCACTAACGTCTACGGCTAAGGTAACCATTACCACTGTTATGGATGATTAGAAGATACACCGACTTATGTTATAAGTGCCGGCAAACATATTGAACAAACGTTAGAAAGTTCGACAACGAAAACCGAACATAAAACCAATAAAAGGACTGGTCAAGTAATGTCGCGAGCCCTTTGATTGGTTCAATATAGTCTATGATTGGTTGATTGGCGCGCCTCGGCCGTCGCGCTTAGCACTACCACCAAAGATACCAAAAAACACTTTCTGCACAACTAGAGTACCTACTTAGATGTTTGCTTTGATAATACTTAAACTTTTCAGTTTCAGCATATTACTAATTTTCCTTAAATAGTGAAAGTGACGGAACGAATAAATGATTGATGATGAGTGTCAAAAGTCATTATTGTACCATTGTTTCAGTTTTATCTCCAGTATAATTTAGTAGTAGTTTTATCTCCAGTACCTATATGATTTTATTTTAGAAGTTTGCTTTATTAAAAATAAATTAGCTTCTTGTAAATTTACATTTACAATTTGTATTTTATTTAAATTTACATGTATGTAAGAATGTTTCAACTTACATCTATCTAAGATTGTAATTCACTGAATATAGTATACTCATGGAATATAAATTTAAAAGGGCATATGGTGTCCTACTAGGATCTTCGGGACCCAAGCCAACCTCACCTGTGTGTCGTACACCTGTCTATTGACGGACGAGGCTCTGGCGCAGGCTTTCCTATCGGAATTGGGAGTTAGAGGAACGGTAGCTTCCGTGAAAGCCAAAATAAGTCAAGCAATGGAAAAAGTAGGAGACCGCCCCCTATTTCCAGGTGTACTTATAGTAAGGCTTTACAGTAGTGCTACCGGGAATAGCCGGAGAGTTCATACTATCCACGGATTACACGTGCCCAAACCACCTCAGTTAGCATGCCGTTTTAATTTCAATACACCATATCAAATGCGTCCATCGATTGATAGCTATATGGTTAAGGAGTCGGCCTTACGATCGAGAGATCCCGGGACTCCCGGGTTCGAATCTCAAGCAAATTGCTTGAGATTCGAACCCGGGAGTCCAGCTTAGCTGGAGACGTTAAAGCGCAAACTAGTAAATAATCACGGTTACTAATATTCTTTAAAAAAAATAAGGTTGTTTTACTTTTAAAACATTAAATTGCAAACTGATATAGGCCTATATCCACAGAAAACACTCGAAGGCACGTATGTTGTTATCCCAGCTACAATTTAATACATTGTTTTCCAGAGATAAGTCCAATATATACATACTACACGCGACACGAGTTGTAAACTAACACAGTCGAGCTATAATAAGTACGTACCTATTTTATTTGTTTTGAAATTAAATATAGACATCACAATATTGCTTGACATATATTTTATAGCTGGTGACGTTAATTATGTCACATAGTTGTTGTTAAATTGCCAGCAACTTTTTGTAGTTGCCATACAGAATACGCTACTATTATATTGGGTATATGTTGCCGCCAACAAGATTTGCGGGGCCAAGGGTAACCTTACCTGCAAACTACACCTGCTGATTGACGAACAAGGCTGTGACACCCCTCTCTCCCCTCCCCTCTCACGCAAAAGTCAAGATAAGCCAAATAAAACAAAAAGAAGGAGACCGGACACTGATCGCTAAACCGTAAGCTTTGTAAACTGCCAGTACGCCGTGATATTTTTATCCTTGATAAGCTCACGTTTGAACTATATCCCACCTGGCGATAAGTGATAACGTGGTCTACGGTGAAACACGTTTACCTAGAAGGAACCCATTCACTTGAGACTTGATTGAATGATTGATGATGACACTATATTCAAAAAGTCACGGTATGTTTATACAAATAGACGTCAAAATTCATTAACTCATTATCTAGTCTTTTTCTTTATACCACTCAGGTGGCCAAGTTCACGGCTTACCTGATGGGAAGCGGTTACCGTGGCCTATGGACGTGTGCAACACCAGGAGCGCCCCCACTCGCGCTGCCGATCCTGTAAAAACCTTCTAATGACCTTCTTGAAGAACCCCATATTGTAGTCGCTTGGGAAAACCACAGCAGGGAGATCATTCCACAGCCTGAGGGTGCGATGAATAAAGTGCCTTTCATACCTAACTGTGCGCACCGTTTCCGGTCGCAACGTGTGAGGATGAATTCCCTGTCTGTGACGAGCGGTGCGATGATAGAATGTGGCCGTGGGCATCATATCATACAATTCTTCTGAACACACCCCATTATAAATTCGGTAGAAAACGCACAGAGAGACGAATCTCCCCTAAAGTTATGAGGTTCTACACTACCTGTAAGTATGGGATTGTCGACGATCTTCAGCGCCCGTCTCTGCGTACTCTCCCAATCCCACACCTATATAAATAGTGTGTATTGTACTTATTGGTTTCATTGTAAACTGGCACAATTTTCAAAGCTAAAACCTTGTGCCGACATCATCGAGCGCTCTTTCTAGCAGCTAAAGATTACGTAGTTTGCATTTTTTTTTATATTAAAGCTTCAAAAACTTCTGCATCGGAGCTTTATGATAATCGAATATAGCGGCAGGCGTATGTCAGAATCGCAATCTGCCTACCCCAATGGGAAAGAAGGGTGACTATAGGTATGTATGCTATAGTGACATTAGTGACCGGCAAGCAACTTGACTATGTTGTTATTCTAGCTGCGAAGCCAAGCGTTTTATATATTTCATTGGTGGTTGTTTGGGACGCGACGGCCGAAGAGCGCCAATTAAGAAATCATAGATTACATTAAATCAATTACGGGCTCAAAATCTCACGTGATTGGTTGATTATTCACATCGGTTCTTTGGGAGGTCCGTATAGTAGGTACAACCTGCGTGAACTTTCCGACTTTGGTGCAAGATTTTCGCTGGTATCTGTATTTAGGTTCAAACTAAGCATAGTGTGTCATATGAGTTCTAGAATGCGGATATACTTTCAATCATTTTTATAACTTTTTTTCGTGCGGAAATCCGCACGAAAAAAAACTGTACAGTACATACATAATTAACTGTTATGTACGTAATAAAATGCAGATAACATCTAGGCCCTAGGCAATTGGTGTGTTAAATTATTATGATAATTTAATAAGGTAGGTAGGTAATGAATCACAGATTCTTCGACTGCTACGACAGGGGGCGCGGGTTCGATTCCCGCTCTGGGTGTTTCTATGTATAATATGTATGCATTTACAAAAAAAAAAGTATATAAGTATGTTTATCCGCGTTCTAGAAACCATAACACAAGCTAGTTAAACTATGCTTACTTTGGGTCTAGAAAGCACTGTGTAGAATGTCGTAGAATATTTATTTATTTATTATTATTATTATTATTATTATTTATATATAGTACCTACTTGTGACTTGTACATACAGTCAAACCTAATTCCTGTTAGAGGAATCGGATGCCATACGTACCCTAGGGTGACCCTAGCCGGGATGCCCCTTTTTTTTGTGTGCCTATGGTTGTTGGCCACAGATTGCCTCTACAACCTTACCCCTACTATTGGTGAGCGCTGAGGGCTCTCAACCATGAAACTTTATAGTAAGGGGCAAAAATTTTGGCAAGAATTTTCATAGCACAAGTTTTTAGGTCTCTTTGGTCGTAAGCGCGGGGCGGAGGGCGTTAATCAACCAGTCATAGATATTTAAAACAACTTTTCCAACTACTACTACCCATGGGAACCTATTCCCGGGATGAAAAGTAGCATATGTGTTATTCCGGACTAATAGTCTATCCCTGTACCAAATTTCAGCCAGATCCGTTCAGCCGTTTTTCGTGAAAGTGTAACAAATATACATACATACATACTCACAAACTTTTGCGTTTATAATATTAGTAGGATAAACATTTCCATCATACATAACATAATGTGTAACTCTAGCGGTTTTGGCAGCGCACGCCAGAATAGCTCGCAGATGGTAGATTTTTTCCTACTTGCTTGACACTTATCATCATTCTGGATTCATTCTCATTTTGGACAATTGACACAATATCTTTATAAATTGTAGCCTATGTGTTATTCTGATGTATAAGCTATATTATCGTAAAGTTTCATTAAAATCCATTCAGTAGTTTTTACGTGAAAGAGTTACAAAAATTCATCCATCCATCCATACTTACAAACTTTCGCGTTTATAATATTAGTAGGAGTAGGATGAAGGGCTCAAAAGGCTCGCGTCATTGGTTTTTTAGTTGGCCAGTTTAGTGCACATGTGCGAACTTTTTGACGTTTGTTCTAGATTTTTGCCTCAAGGTATAAGCAACGTTTGCCCAAGTTGAATCTCGGTTTGGGTTGACCGGGTTGCCCATTTAGCTGCCATAAAAGCAGCATAAACCAAACTAGGTAGGGACCACCATTTTAGGCTCGCCAGAATCTGAAATGGTGACCCATATCTTTTGGACTTCACCCCCAACTTTTCACCGTCCTAGGGGGGTGCAGTCAATTGACTGGCTGAATATTTTTTTTAAATCTAAAGGAGGAGGACGAGTAAGCCGACCACGCTAAGATGATGATGATGATGATGACCGTCTGGTATCTTATTAGCACTTACCAACGGGTACCAATACATCCAGATCTAGCTGGTACTGCTGGCACAACGGCGGTGACAAGAGCAGATCGAATTATTAAGGCATACATGCTACTAATACAAAAAGTAGACCGGCATAACAGTTATCATAAAAATTAATTAATTATAAAATTAAAATAACCCCGAAATACGTTTATTTATAGCTAAGAACCATCTCGATCATATTGTTGGCTTTGGAGCAAAATAATCCGCATCAAAATCGGTTTATCCGTTTGGAAGCTACAATGCCACAGACAGGATACGTCAAACTTATTATAACACCCCATCGTTTTTACATCGGGGGTTAAAAACTACCATTTACATATTTTTATCTGGTTTTAACCTACCATGTTTTTTAATAATGCAACCCCAGCATATATAAAAAGCGGCCAAGTACGAGTCGAACTCGCCCCGGGGTTCCGTAGCAGCAAATAACACGATAATGTTATTTTTTTTAATTTTTACATTTGAGTTGATTGAATGAAAGGTAAATTGCGGTTTACGATTTATGACGTATTAAAAAAAACTACTCACTAGATCTCGTTCAAACCAATTATCGTTGGCAGTTTACATAGTAATGTACATCATATATTTTTTTTAGCTTTATCATTCTCCTATTTTCGAAGTTACAGGGACACACATTTTACCACTTTGGAAGTGTCTCTCGCGCAAACTATTCAGTTTAGAAAAAATTAAATTAGAAACCTCAATATCATTTTTTAAGACCTATCCACCACACACGTATGAGTTAGATGAAAAAAAGTTTTTGACTTTCAGTTCTAAGTATGGGAACCCCCAAAATTAATTGTTTTTTTAATATTTTTGTATGAAAATCTTAATGCAGTTCACAGAATACATCTTACTTACCAAGTTTCAACAGCATAGTTCTTATAGTTTCGGAAAAAAGTAGCTGTGACATACGGACGGACAGACAGACAGACATGACGCATCTATAAGGGTTCCGTTTTTTGCCATTTGGCAACGGAACCCTAAAAATTAAAAATATCTGTACGCACGGGCGTTTGTTTGAGTTTCGAACACAAAAAAATATATGTTCTTAAACTTTTAGAGTTCATAGTAAATAAATTAAGAAGCTTCGCTATATTTATTATTTGCTCATATTACTTATATAGAAATACTTAAAATTGATTATGTTATATTGTTAAAAGTTTACAAAATAGTCTTAAGACGTAATCCTAACATGTGCCCATGATGTTTAAGTATTTGCTTGAGACTTAAATTTTGATTGAAAACACATTTTATTTGTTTTGAGCCTAATTAAGTGTCATACACTCATCGTCATACAAGAAACAAAACAAATAAAACTTAAAAATCCGTTCCCGCAGGGGGAACGCACAGGTAGATTTCGTGAAGCAATTAATATTAATTTTTTAACATGTTTAATTATTTTTTCTCGAAAACGGTAACTTTTAGCGAAAAACTTTTCAGACATTGATTTTAGACTTAAAAATGGCCTATCGATTAAAAATGTTTCCGACAGCAAGAATGTTCACCGGTTAGAAGTTATGATTTTTTTCCCGAAAAATTTTGGTTTTTCCCCCCTCCACTTTTAGTTAAAGTTTTAATCTTATAGGTTTATAATTAAAAGTTGTTGGTATTAATGTATACTATGGGATGAAATTAGAACGGTTCGAATATCTTTCATGGAACGTAAAATGTTGAGGAAAAACTGATTTCACAAAAAGTGAGGCCCTACCGTCCCCTTAGGCCGGATTCCACCCGTTCACGAACTTAAACTAAGTTTACACCCAAGCAATTTTTGACCGCAGTTTGAAAGCGATCGGGGCACAAATGCGACCGTGAGAGTGCCGCAAATTTTGGGAAGTGGAACCATACAAACATACATACATATATATATATATATATATAAACTTTTTGACCAGTGGTCATTTCGGACTCAGGGGGTCATAACTAGACCTCCTATGAAGAATTTTTTTTTAAATTCGACAGTAGTCAAGAAACCAATAGGTAGATCGATTTCATCGAAATCTACCTAAAATATATACTTAATTGAATAGACTATTGTTTTTACAATACATCTAAGTAATCAGCAAACCGGTGTGGTTGTTGGCTTAGTAGTCAATTCGCACAAAGGTTACGCACGTCTCCTGCGTAACGACCCTTGTTGTGTTGGAGCGGCCACGTTTTGCGGCAACCGTCAGGCTATATGGGTCACAAATGTCTGGCCATACCGCCCTCGTCGCGCTGGTTGACGTGCTGGCTTGACGTCGTAGAAGATGACACGCGTGCCAATGGTCTCATTGTCAGGGTTGCCCACGACCGTGTGAAGTGTAGAAGGAAAAGCCGGAAGGGCCCGCCTTCCGGCTTTAATTCCGGGCTCCGACGTTTGAGCCTCGGATGCAATCGGACCACAACGCTGTGCTGATGATGATGATTTCTAATCAGTAACATGACCAAAAAGACCAAATATTTATGTATTTATTCCTTCACATCACATGTTTTACAGGCTTAACCTAATACAATAGTGTGGTTTTTAATTATTGTAACACTAAGGCTATACTCGTATGTTATTCCGGAGTAAGTCGCTTTGCGTGAAATAGTAACAAACGTCCATACATCCTCACAAACTTTCGCGTTTATTATATTAAGTAGGATATAACATAGGGTACATACATACACAATATATGTACAGTTCCCGGCTTTTGGTTTGGCATTTTCGGGAAGAAGAGTGAGAGCCTCTATTCGGTTCTATAAAGCGTTCTGTCTATCGTACAGCGCACATCTACAGCTTGATATCTTTTTAGAGTAGATACAACCGAAGCTAAAGTTTTAATCTTTACTATTGTAAAATTAGAAAATTGATTGTGTCTGTAAATTGGAGATATTAAAAAAATAACTTGGGTTATGTTAACTGAATAAGTCTGAACACTAAAATAGTTTTTTTTTGAATTCTTGTCTGTTTGTTCCCGAAGGACGCAAATGCTACAGAATGGATTTAGATGATTTTTCTATTAGAACGGTCTTGGTTAGGTTAGGTTACTTAAAATCTGTCGTATATTTAATTGCAATTGGTTAAGTAGAACCAGAGCTATGACTAAAAAACCTCCGCGCGGGCAGAGCCGCGGGCATCAGCTTATATTTTATAAGCACAAACAGTAATAACTACTCTATGTGGAGTGTATTCAGAGCCCAACCAAGGTCTTCAGGGCCCTAGCCATTGAGTTATATATATTGATATCAATGGCCCTAGCCAATATGTAAGTGAAATTGGCCGGCCTGATCGATGGATGAGGATCTGGCGCAGGCTTTCTTTCGAGGTGGTGAGGTCGGCACTCGACAGTCGGCAGTACATAGTCAGTCCCATGTGCTATAGAGACAACGCTCTACAAACCCAAAGTAAGCCGATCGTATTTGGACGCGCACATTTCTTCCTGCCCGACGCGACACGGGACTTTAGTTAAAACGGGGTAGATACCAACTGTAGACTGAAAGCACGGTAATGATATAGATATCATTACCGTGCTGAAGGTATTATAAAACGACGGTAATGAATGATGGTAGTAACGGAGATTCATAATAACGTCCGAAACGAGCTGTAATTTAATAAAATACTCATTGAAACGTACAAATTATGTCGAATGATTACGTGCATGCAATCTGTGAACTTGTGGCAATTATATGCATGGGTATACCTACTGATGTATTCATAGGTACGGGGTCACTGGTTCAGTGTACAGAAACATTTGCAAGTATTATTTTTACAAGTAAGTACTATCGATGATATTCTAGAATGTTTCTATGAATATTATACATTGAAATGAAACTTATTTTAACGGCTTCCATCGCGATTTATTTGGTATTATTGTATAACATATTGATATTATATAATATGAATCGAAGTGGACCCTGAACTCCTGAGTTAAGAGCCTCGTTTGCGACTGGGACTAACGCGAGATGATGATGATGATGAAACTAGGGAATCCTCTGGTGTGCCGGGGTGCGAGGGAAATGCCTTATGGGGCCACTTTACACCCCGTCGTCTAAAGACCCGGTTCGAATCCGACATAACCACCCCCCTGGCCGGAGGCGGGAATCCAGGGGGATTTCCGCACGAAGAAAGGGGTCCTCCGATGCGACACTGCGACAGCGATTACTGAAAAGCAACCTCAAAGTATACCTACCTAAACTAGTTTGTAATATGGATTCTAGAATGCATATAGACATAGGTACTAAGATACATGGGGTGCTTGGTTGGGGACCTCCACGCGGTGCACCCTGGGCAACGGAGACGGCAGCGCCTCTCTCCTAGGGCGGGAGAGACGCTGCCGCCTACGGCCAACTCCGACCGAGGCGAGGACGGCCCTGTTGAGGGCTGTTCGGAAGCTTTCCACGTGTCCCTCTGATTAGCAGATGGCACAGTGGAGAGCAAGTAAGGGGGCCATCTCGAAACCGGAGATGGCCCAGGGTCAGTCGGGGTGCGAGGGATATGCTCTATGAGTAACCTTACACCCCGGCGTCTTAAGACCCGAGACGGCGTGCGGTTTTAGTCGGTTCAAGCCCGACATAACCGCCCCTGCTGCCCGGCGGGGGGTATCCGAAGGGATTTCCGCACGAAAAAAAAAAAATGGTACTAAGATACAGTTTCTTTATGACTGGCAAGTCAATGCACTGTCAAGGATTACATCAAGGCAGCCTACACTCATTCGGGGCGGGTCGCTAGTGTATACAATAAACATAATAAATTATGTACCTACTTGTTAATAGTTTCGCGTGTTAATAACTCGATGTAATAACAGCACAGATCGTCGTTTCAACTGAATGGAAGATATGTTTACAATCTCTGCTGTCCGTCATTATAATGTGCAGTTTTATTGCATTGATACTTGACATCTTTCACTACTTTGTACTTACTCGATTGTCGTTACTAGGTGATGCTCGCGGCTTCGCCCGCGTGTAATTATGATCCCGTTACCGCTTCCCATGAGAACCTTTTTTTTTTATCGTGCGGAAATCCCTTCGGATACCCCCCCGCCGGCCAGCGGGGGCGGTTATGTCGGGCTTGCACCGACTAAAACCGCACGCCGTCTCGGGTCTTCAGACGCCGGGGTGTAAGGTTACCCATAGAGCATATCCCTCGCACCCCGGCTGACCCTGGGCCATCTCACCACTAACAGCATCGCTCATCCTGTCTCCTCTGAAAGCAGAGGAGTACGGAGAGCGACTTGTTCCCGCCACGTTGGGTATTGGCCGACGATCAATGCCATCCCTATGAAGGGGTGAAGGGGAAGCCATTGACCGCCGCCCAGGGTGTACCGGCCGCTCCGATTCCGTTCCCCCCGGACTGCAGCGGGATCGGAATCGGAGCGACACTCGAGGAGGTTACCCAACACACACCCCTCCCATGAGAACCTATTTCCAGAATAAAAAATATGTGTTATTGCAGACTATAAGCTATCCCTGTACTAACTTCAGCCAGATCCGTTCAGCCGCTAGAGCGTGATTGAGTAATAAACATCCAAACGTACAAACATCTTCATAAATTTTCACATTTATAATATAAGTAGGACTTCTACTTCGCTTAGGTTTATATGAGATTTTTTAACCATCGTAATTTACATAATTATAATAACATAACCTATGTCCAGCGGGGATAATCTGCCTTTCAAATATTGAAAGAATTTTTACAATAATGGACGGTTTCGAAGATTACTCCAGATAAATAAACTCATAAAATTCGACCTCTTTATAATATTACTATAGAAGGATAGATTTCTCTATCCTCGCGGCTTCAATAGCATGAAATATTGATGCTGTTCCCGCGTCTCACAGGATTCTATTCACGGGATAAAACCAATTACTTCTATGCATACTAGACAAGCTGTTCAGAACAAAAAAGATGTCACCGTTCCTGGGTGAGGTGAGTTATGTAGAAGTATTTCATTCTGTTTTAGAGAACCGCAGGAACTGCGATCTTACGATATCGGCGGCCTACTTTAAAGCCTACCTCAACTATGTAAAAATATCAAATATAATAAGCACAAAACGTCAATAGATATAGCAACATTTTTATAACGTTATAAATTTATTTATCTTTTTTTATCACGCAGTAGGTAATAGTGTTTATTATAAATCGAACAATGAAATCGAAGGATCAAAATTATCATAATAATAATTGATAAAAAAACTGTTGAAAAACAAACTTTAAAAAAAAAAGTACTATAACGAAAATAATAATTTCATGCAAGGGTTTCTGCTAATTTCAAAAGCTTGTATCGCGCAAATTTTCTCTCAGTCTACCAGCTATAAAAGCATTAAAGCTACAAGCTACAAGCTTTTGAAATCAGCAGAAACCCTTGAATAAAATTATTATTCTCTAATGAAAGCTGGTTTAAAAAAAAAGTTTTTTAAATTAATAATTTTATTTTCAAATTTTTAGTTTTAGTAAAGCCATGTAGCATTAGCTCAGCACAACAAGTCTATCTTGTTTAGTTCCAGACCATTTACCGTCTTGATCTTCAGACCTTGATATCTTGTAGCACCAGAGAGTTTAACTTGCTTAGTTTAGGATTTCCTATAGCCACCATTTTATTCTATCATCAGACCCTTTTTTTTCCGTGCAGGAATCCCCCTGGATTCCATATCGGGCTTAAACCACCCCGACTGACCCAGTATCATCAGAACCTGAATAGCATGTAACACCGGAGAGTTCGTCAAGACAAAACAAATGAGCTGAAACTCGATAGGTTTAACTTGTTTAGCTTAGCAGTTCCCATGGCTACCTTCCTACAACATCATCAGACCCTCAATATCATGTCACATCAGATTTGTCCAGACGAAACAAATTCAAATTCAATCCAATTCCATCATCCGCCCAGCTCCTTGGCACCATATTAATGCATTCTCATCCAAACTAAACCTGTATGCAAAATTTTATGTTCATCGGTTGAGGATAACTGCCTCAAAATTCTGTTGTGCCGAACTACACGGCACAACTAGTTGTGCATACATAGTTGGTCCATAAGGAAAACGCGAGAACAAGTTAAATAAAAGCTTATATAAAATGTCTACTGTCTGCCCAACGTGTACGGCTAACGTAAACAATATGTGCCGTGCCATAGTACATAGTAGTATTGACATTTTTGGGGCCCAAGCCATCCTCACGAGTTAGCTGGTACACCAGCCAATGAACGGCCGAGGGTGTGGCACGGGCTCTCCTATCGGGGTAGGGGAGTCAAACGCTAGGTATAGTTAAACTATTAACAGATCATTGAACTATACCATAGAAACAGATATATCGTACCTATTTCATAGACCCCTTTTTTTAACGGGCTTCACCCCATCGGTGCCAACGATGGGATTCGATGGGATGCGTGTCGGAATCGGACCGACTAAAACCACACGGTGTCCTACCAAATGTCCATTGCCGGCCACACCGGGTAAGCCCTCGAAAGGGCCACCGCGGCCTCTCCTGGTGGGGTCGGGTTTTATTCCGCGACAGTGAGCTGGCAGACGCGTGAGGACACACACGACACGCCTCCGTCCTTTAATAGATCCCTTAAATATCTAATAGAACTTCTGCTCACAATGTGGCATGTCGGGCCAATGTGTGGCCAACTTTACGTAAACGTTTTTTATAGCAGTGATGATTTTATCATTCGCCTGTCGATAGTGCTAGGTCCGGTTGGATTGAGACGGCACAATTAACACTTACTAGCGATTTTTATAACAATCTATAGCTGGTATAAATATATATGGTAGCTGACTGTCAAGTCAAATTAGTTTCTTAAAACGTCAAAGGCATAAGTTCTGTGGAAACTTGGATGAAATAGGGTATGAGTTACGTGTTTTTGGGGCCTCGCCGAAATCTTTGGGGCCCTGCAATTCGGCACACCTGCTTATTGACAGACGAGGCTCTGGCGCAGGCTGTGTTCTCGGGGTTGGCAGGTCAGACGGCAGTCTCTCCTGTATAAAACGTATAAGTCAAACTAAAGGAGGTATAGGAGTGAGCGGAACCTGGGCTCAAAGGTGAAGGCCTCGGACGCTAAAATGATGATGATGACTTACGTAGTAACTAAATCTGTGGCATAACCTTTGACTATGGCATACCATAGATTATAGTTATCCGGTAGGTAATGGTGCGTACGTATCTACTAACAAAAAGCTAACAGAACAAGGTAGTTTCTTAGTTAATGTAGGGCATTATAAAAAAAAAATTTGCGGAGGATAAAATATACATAAGTATATCATTATGATATAGGGTGAAGTCCATAAGGTACGGGCCACCATTCCTGATACTGTCGATCCTATAATGGTGGTCCTTACCATGAAGGGATAGACAGATGCTTTTTCGCGCCCTGTTCAAAATACACGAGACACGTGCGGGTAGAGCATTCCAGTTCTTTATCGTGCGACAGAGAGACAGTATTATTTCCACTGTGAGCGACACTACAGTCCTGCACCTGTTGTCCTGGATAGGAAGAGATTCGGTAGGATTAGCTAGAAGAGGTCATAATACTCAAGTGAATAGCGACTTAATAAATACAAAAGAAAATCTTATGGGTTCATCATAAGATTTTCTTTTTTAGCCGAGACAAAGTTGTCTTTGCCTATTAAAAATAGATTTGACTACAATATTTGTCAAAATTGTGTCATGGCGGCACTTCACTTCGCTATGCGTAAGCGTGATCGCGTATTTGCTTTATTTGGTAAAATGTTAGATAATACTTCAATTAAATTTTTAAGCATTTTGTATGCTTACTCTTTTCTAAAGATTTAGATCGGAAAAAGAGAACATCTAGGACGGGACTTGAACCCGCGACCAGTCCCTTACAGGGGGAATGCTCTGACCAACTGAGCCACCTAGACACGTCCTAGATATTCGAAATTCTCCGATACATTATTACGTCTTAAGGCGACGTTGGAGCCATCTACCGTAATTCTTGCGAACTACGGAAACAATGAACAACTTTACAGTCATTTTTAAACATTGTTTTTTGATGACTCCGCCTAATTAATTCAATTAAATTTTTAAGCATTTTGTATGCTTACTCTTTTCTAAAGATTTAGATCGGAAAAAGAGAACATCTAGGACGGGACTTGAACCCGCGACCAGTCCCTTACAGGGGGAATGCTCTGACCAACTGAGCCACCTAGACACGTCCCAGATATTCGAAATTCTCCGATACAGAGAATTTCGAATACTTGACATGCTATGCAACGTAGACTGCGAATGAATGCATACTTTCTGAGTCTACCGCTACGGTACGGAGAGCTCTACGGTTTGGCTTCGTTGTTTAGTCAATAGCCAAAACATGTTTCATACAATATAGGTAGGTATTTAAACTGTGATTCAAATTATCATGGTCACCTACATTAGCAATTCCGCTTCAACCACTGAACCGATTTGATGAAATTTGGTACAGAGATTCACTAGAGCTTGGGAAAGGACATAAACCAAGTACCAAGGTACCAAGGCTACCTTTACTTACCAAAAGGCTTGAAGGGGTTCAATAGTTGATGAAAATTTGTCATTTACGAAGATAATTGATAATAAATAAATATGCTATAGAGCTTTTTTTAGGGTTCCGTTGCCAAATGGCAAAAAACGGAACCCTTATACATTCGTCATGTCTGTCCGTCCGTATGTCACAGCCACTTTCCTCCGAAACTATAAGAACTATGCTGTTGAAACTTGGTAAGTAGATGTATTCTGTGAACCGCATTAAGATTTTCACACAAAAATAGAAAAAAAAAATTTGGGGCTCCCCATACTTAGAACTAAAACTCAAAAAAAAAAAAATTTTTTTCATCAATCCCATACGTGTGTGATGTGTGATGATATCTATGGATAGGTCTTTAAAATCATATTGAGGTTTCTAATATCATTTTTCTCTAAACTGAAAAGTTTGCGCGAGAGACTCCCAAAGTGGTAAAATGTGTGTCCCCCCTCTGTAACTTCTAAAATAAGAGAGTGATAAAACTAAAAAAAATATATGATGTACATTACCAAGTAAACTTCCACCGAAAATTGGTTTGAACGTGATCTAGTAAGTAGTTTTTTTTTAATACGTCATAAACCGCAATTTACCTTTCATTCAATAAAATTAAAAAAAAAGCATTATGTTACTTGCTGCTTCGGAACCCTTCATGGGCGAGTCCGACTCGCACTTGGCCGCTTTTGAAATTTCGGCCTGTAAAGGAATGAAATAGGGGATGACAGTTCATATGGACGTCCACGCGCGGTAACTGACAGCCACGCGGGCGCAGCTGCGGGCTACAGCTAGTAGATAATAAATCGTTGCGTCTCGAGGACAATGTTATTTAAATACCTATAAAAATGTCAATATGCCGTCGTCATATTAAATACCTACAGAATAGCCCTGTCATGTAGGTATGCTGATTTATTTATATGGCAATTAAGTTGTTCTGGGGGTCCTGATCTCTGACCATAGACACTATAAATGCGTCAGTAAAGATTGCGTGTGCATAGAGTAGGACGTGTACAACGTCATTACGTGTAGGGCATGATCAGACTTGTGCACCTGAGGTCTCTTATTTTATTTTTACGAGCTATTTAGATCAGGGTTTTAATTTTATTACGTAATCAAAAAAAAAAAATTGGGTATCACGATAATGGTCAGTCGGGGTGCCGTGCCACAGAAATGCCTTAGGCCCACCTTACACGCCGGCGTCTGAAGACTTGAAAAAATAAATCGGTCAAGTGCGAGTCCGACTCGCGCACTGAGGGTTCCGTACAAAACTGGATATCTTATATGAGGTTAGTGCCAATTAAGCTAGACCTCTAAATTGTATGAGCGCTCATACCACTCGGAGACCTATCTTATGTATGTACACCCTTTAATTTTCAACTTTTTATTTTTTGGAATTTTTGTTTGTGGTGTAAACCTTGCTTTTTGCCAAATTTCGAGTGATTCTAGGTCAACGGGAACTACCATATACGAGTAGGTTATCGACCCAAAACCTATAGGGTACTTGCGGTTAACCTAGATTTGTCAATTTCAGTGGGTGCCACTAATATTAGCTTTTATTAAACGTAGCCAAGTTACGCATTATAACATCAGCTATCCGTAAGGGAAAGTTTCATGAAAATCGGCCTAACCGTTTCTAAGATTAGCCAATTCAAAAAGATCAGACACCTAACTTTGTGTGTAAGTATAGATGTGAAGTAATGTGTAATGTATTAAATATTTTGTTTGTTTTCAGGTAATTGCCGAGATGAACGTATAAAGGTTAAGGTAACATGCTGCACACCATCACATTTTTTTATCCACCTGCTCAAGTAGGATACCTAACACACGGTAATGATATGATATCCTTACCATTCCTATAACTTGGTCTCGAAAACTTAGGGTGGTAACTCACTAGATGTCGGTAAAAAAAATAGTAAGTACATGCCAATGTTTAGTTAGAACAAAAAGCTGTTTACAACAAAAATGGTGTCACGGTTCCTGGGTGAGGCGGAAATGAATTTAGAATTTAGAACGGGATGCAGAAACTAGATAAACGAGCTATTGAATTTTACACTTATCTGTATAGAGGGTATAGCGCACCGTTTTGTAATGTCAATTAGTAGAATCTTATTTAACAGATAGACTTCAGACTGTTGATGTGAATAACGTTAAGTCAAATGGATCAAACTTAAAAATAGGTGTACCCCAGGTATCAATCCTAGGACCTTTTCTCTTCTTGGTTTACATCAATGACCTGCCTAATATAATTGAAGCACAAGCTGGCATAGTATTGTTTGCGGATGATACGTCGCTAATATTCAAAGTGGATCGGCGTAATACAAATGCAAATAATGTTAATAATATTTTGAACGCCATTTCAAATTGGTTTTCTGCAAACAACCTATTGTTGAATGCAGAAAAGACCAAATGCATTAGGTTTACACTGCCTAATGTGAGGCAAACACACGTTGATATCATGCTGGGGGGGGCAAAGGTTGGAATTTGTAAATAGCACTACCTTTCTAGGAATTATAATGGATTCGAAATTGCAATGGGGTGACCATATCACTATTTTGGCCAATAAACTCAGCTCTGCTGCTTACGCTGTCAGACAGATTAGGCGGTTGACAGATGAATCTACTGCTAGGCTGGTATACTTTAGTTACTTCCATAGTCTGATGTCCTATGGAATACTACTTTGGGGGAATGCAGCAGATTTAGAAACTATCTTTATATTACAAAAAAGGGCAATTCGTGCCATTTATTGTTTAGGTAAGAGAGATTCTCTTAGGGAACGATTCAAAAATATTAATATTTTAACTGTAGCTTCCCAATATATATTCGAGAACATACTGTATGTCAGGAAAAATATTTCCAATTTTACAAAAGTAAGTGACATTACAGACAGAAATCTGCGCAATAAAAATAAACTGATCCTTCCATGTTATCGGCTCAGCAAAGTTAGTGATTCTTTTAGGGGGGAAGGTATACGCTTTTATAATAAATTACCTGAATCGGTCCTTGGTATGCCTGACAATAAATTTAAAACCTTTGTTAAGACCACCTTATGTAAAAAAGCATACTATAGGACAGATGATTACCTTAAAGACAAAAATGTCTGGCTTGAGCATGGTGCAGGCCCCTCTTAATGCTACAACTACAGCATAATATTGTAGTAGGCAACCTTTTTTTTTTTTATACCATATTTTAACTTTTTTAAATTATTTCAACGTTTAACTTAGGTTAAATTTTTATTTTAACTTTTGTTTTTTTTTTATATACCTTTATTTATCTTGACACGAGACAAAAATGTACATTCGTCCATATTTAGTCTTAAGAAATCACTATTTATAATATGACGTCTCGAAAATGCCGCAGTGGAGTTTGTTGCGCCGTTTCTTCTCCACTAGGGCCTAGGAAGCGGTGGTAAACTTAGTTTTAAGCAGATTCTGACGTCAAAAAGATGTAATTACGTTGCACTATTTTGAAAAATAAAGACTTTGACTTGACAATGTCCTGGTCTTCCGCAATACCATTTTTTTTCTTTCTGTACAGCTTAGAATAGAATAGAAATAAACTTTATTGTACACCCATCAAAACATAAATACATGGAATACACAGTCAACATATGTACAAATGGTGGCCCCCTATCGCTTAAAGCAATGTCTTACTGCCTGTGGATGAACACGAATTTGGACAATAATGGGTAATTCGTGTAACATAGGGCATTTTTTAGGTAGATTTCGATGAAATCGATCTACCTATTGGTTTCTTGACTACTGTCGAATTTTAAAAAGATTCTTCATAGGAGGTCTAGTTATGACCCCCTGAGTCCGAAATGACCACTGGTCAAAAAGTTTATATTTATATATATATATATGTATGTATGGTTCCACTTCCCAAAATTTGCGGCACTCTCACGGTCGCATTTTTGCCCCGATCGCTTTCAAACTGCGGTCAAAAATTGCTTGGGTGTAAACTTAGTTTAAGTTCGTGAACGGGTGGAATCCGGCCTAAGGGGACGGTAGAGCCTCACTTTTTTGAAATCAGTTTTTCCTCAAAATTTCACGTTCCATGAAAGATATTCGAACCGTTCTAATTTTATCCCATAGTATACATGAATACCAACAACTTTTAATTATAAACCTATAAGATTAAAACTTTAACTAAAAGTGGAGGGGGGAAAAACCAAAATTTTTCGGGAAAAAAATCAAAACTTCTAACCGGTGGTGAACATTCTTGCTGTCGGAAACATTTTTAATCGATAGGCCATTTTTAAGTCTAAAATAAATGTCTGAAAAGTTTTTCGCTAAAAGTTACCGTTTCGAGAACACAAATGTTACCATTTTGGAAGTATCTCTCGCGCAAACTATTCAGTTTAGAGAAAAATTATATTAGAAACCTCAATATCATTTTTGAAGACCTACCCATAGATACCTCACACGTATGGGTTAGATGAAAAAAAAAAATTTGAGTTTCAGTTCTAAGTATGAGCCCCCAAAAGTTATTGTTTTTTTTCTATTTTTAAGTGAAAATCTTAATGCGGTTCACAGAATACATCTACTTACCAAGTTTCAATAGCTTAGTTCTTATAGTTTCGGAAAAAAGTGGCTGTGACATACGGACGGACAGACAGACAGACATGACGAATCTGTAAGGGTTCCGTTTTTTGCCCTTTGGCAACGGAACCCTAAAAAACAATCTAAGCAGTCATTTCATCGTTTGGATGAAATGATATAAATGGTTGACGCACAGACTTAGAGTATTCAAAATACCGCCTTTCGAGTGCGCGTGATTTTTTTCGCCGCCGCCGATGACGTCAAGATTGTGATAATGTTCATCGTAAACAGAATCGTTGGAATCGCGACGCGTCAGTCGCTACTATTTGGCATTTTTATGTTAACTACAGACCGGGAAGATGAAGCGTCGGTAGCTTAGTGGTTAAGGAGCCGTCTTATGATCGAGAGGTCCCAGGTGCTAATCCCGATAATTTAGCTTGGAGGGTTAGGGGGAATAAGTACCTTTTTTTTCGTTCGGAAATCCCTTCGGATACCCCCCGCCGCCAAGCGGGGGCGGTTATGTCGGGCTTGAACCGACTAAAACCGCACCCCGTCTCGGGTCTACAGACGCCGGGGTGTAAGGTTGCCCATAGAGCATATCCTTCGCACCCCGACTGACCCTGGGCCATCTCCGGTTTCGAGATGGCCCCCTCGGGTTTGGAAACCACGGTGTCCCCGTCTTGCCCCGGTTTGGGGGAGGGGCGCTAGTCGCCCGTCCGTCCCGGCCTGCTACTGCTGGGGTGACAGGCGGCCTCACCTGCCACCCCCAGGCCTGCGTGCATGGAGGACGGAGGTTGTTCAGCGAGGGTGGAATAAGTACCTGCTAGTAATTTCTGTTACTAGATAATATTTTAGATCACTCGGTCGCTAGCGTTCCCGTTGAAAATAATAATATTAGATAAAATATATTATTTTAAGAAAAAGTAAAAGAATTAAGTTGGAGCGCGGAAAGGTGCTTAAAATAAAGTACATTGGTTATTTTTACCACTCTTTTACTATTATTTGTTTAACAAGCTCACTTGAATATTTTTTATTTTTTTTATACCACTAAGGTATAAACTATATAACTATAGAAACGCACACAATTCGGATTCTGTTCACAATGTTTGGAAACCTTTACAGACAGAAAGTATATCCCTAGTATAACTATCTGCCCCAACTGAGAGTGATCCATATCTAGCTTTCTATGGAAAGTGTTACATAATTTCTCATTTCAACATCACTCATTTTCTCCATAAACATATCATGTAATACTATTATGTATCGCGTCCATAAATCACTCCGCTATTCGCTTCCTCTGATGACATTGCACATTTCCGTTCAAAAGCGTCACAACTAGTGTTGCAAGTAATTAATTTGAAAACTGCTTAAATTATTGTTTACTTAATTTCCAGTTTTTTTATTACTTTCGTTTTCCTACTTGAATAAATTGTTGTGGTAATATTTTTGTATACAGAAATATTACCACAACAATTTTACATTAAAAGCGAATTTTGCCAATGATAGTGGATCAATTAAAACTAAACTGCGTTATCACGTTTTACTCAATGTAAATATTTAATTTAGTAAAAACTGAGAACCCAGTTTAATTGAACTTGAAGGCAATTCTATTCTCTATTAGCGAAATCTAAAAACCCTCGATCCTTAGGTAGGCACTGATCTGGGGTGTGTGTTGGGTAACCTCCTCGAGTGTCGCTCCGATTCCGATCCCGCTGCAGTCCGGGGGGAACGGAATCGGAGCGGCCGGTACACCCTGGGCGGCGGTCAATGGCTTCCCCTTCACCCCTTCATAGGGTTGGCATTGATCGTCGGCCAATACCCAACGTGGCGGGAACACATCGCTCTCCGTACTCCTCTGCTTTCAGAGGAGACAGGATGAGCGATGCTGTTAGTGGTGAGATGGCCCAGGGTCAGCCGGGGTGCGAGGGATATGCTCTATGGGTAACCTTACACCTCGGCGTCTGAAGACCCGAGACGGCGTGCGGTTTTAGTCGGTGCAAGCCCGACATAACCACCCCCGCTGGCCGGCAGGGGGGTATCCGAAGGGATTTCCGCACGATAAAAAAAAAAAAAAAAAAAAAAAAAAGGTAGGCACTGATCTGTAAATATTCATCAATCAGACGCGAAATCCATACAAGCATCTTTTACCTAATATGTACTAGGAACGGAATAAAAACTAGCCTATGTTACTCTGGGATAATGTAGATTGGGATAAGGAAAATCGGTCCAGTAGTTTCAGAGTTTATCGATTACAAACAAGCAAATCTTTCCTCTTTATAATATTTTAGTATATTAGTAAAGATAACCACCAAACTTAAACATGCGTCTTAAAAAAAGGGTTTTCAAACTAGTCGGTAGCCATGATATTAATATCTCGAAATAAAACATGATTATAGTTACAAATGATGTTTAATTACAGAGTAACTCATTTATTGTCTGTGTTCGTAACTGTTGATAATCGCTGGCTTCGAAATGTTGCCAGTTTCACAAGCACCGTGCGTGTGCTGTTTACAGTTGGTAGCACAGGTGCACAGGTTTTACCTGGTTTCTGTAAGTTAAAGTTTGAGATGTTGGCATGGTTTAATAACTTAATGACATTAATTGAAAAATTAAAAAAACTCACGACATAAATTTATTTATAGCTAAGAACCATCTCGATCATATCGGTTTTTGAACAAAAAAAATGGCATCAAAATCGGTTCATCCTTTCGGGAGCTACGATACCACAGAGAGACACACACACGAACACGTAAAACTTATAACACGCCGTCGTTAATTTTTTTAGCTATTATAGCTGTTGCCCACAGCTCCGCCCTACTGAAATTCTGATACCAGTACTGCAACCGCTGCTAACCTATTCCATAAAAAGTTCCAGACTATAAATCTATCAATGTATCAAATTTCAGACAGATCCGTTCAGCCGTTTGAGAGTACCTAATAATCTTCAACATCTTTCTCATTTATAACACTAGATAAAGAAGATGCTCCACACGCGTGGTTTTGTTTTCCGGGTTTTCCCGTTCCGTTTCTTAGGAACCTGCTCCTGGGATGAAAAGTATCCATCTGTTAATCCAAGAAATGGTCTGCATAATGTGCCAATTTTCTTTCAAATCTATCCAACGAGTAGGGGGGTGCGACTGGTTGGATCACCTCCAAGTTTGGTGCACCCTGGGCAACGTGGGCGATGACGCATCATTGATTGCTCCTCTGGAGTAGCTGGCGTCAACGTCAACGGCCAAGAGTCTGACCAACCGGCCCTTTTCAGGGCCAGCTGACCCCTTTGTTCGAGGGGGTTGGGTATGGCGGGCCTGCAAAGCCCGCGGGGGGGCGTGGTCGCTCCAGGTACCCCTCTGCTATTATCAGAGGGGACACTGCAAATGACCCAGGGTCAGTCGGAGTGCGAGGGATATGCTCTATGGGTAACCTTACACCCCGGCGTCTGTAGACCCGAGACGGCGTGCGGTCTTAGTCGGTTCAAGCCCGACATATCCGAAGGGATTTCCGCACAAAAAAAAAGGTACCAAACATGTAAACATCTTCACAAACTGACACATTTATAATATTTCTAGTATAATGGGAGAGTGGGAAGTAGGATTAGTAGGATAGGGTTATTTTGGAGTAGGTATTTTAAACATAAAAGGATCATCCTCCGAGCCTTTTCCCAATTCAGTTGGGATCGGCTTTTCGGTCTGACTACGAAGCGCTCGAACTGCGATATTTTCCGTGAAGTGACTGCCATCTGCCCTCCGCAGTCCATTGGCGATATAACTTCTGCAGTTAGACCAAATGTCGGACTTTTCAGCGCTCCAAATACATGGGTAGTTGGAGCGATTGCTATAGATGTTCGTATGGCAACCGGGACCGACGACGGCTTAACGTGCTCTCCGAGTAGGGTTGCCACTGTTGCCAGGTCGCCAAACCTAATAGCCGGACAGACCAGCCCGTTTGGCCGGACATTTGGGTAGAAAGGCCGGACACCCTACATTATTGAGGATTTTGTGTCTCAGTATTAATAGGTACGACAATTTTTTTTATGTAAAATAAAGATTTTATTATTACTTATTATTGTCATAAATCTTGTGAAATTCTCATGAAATAATAAATAAAATCGAATGCCAAATCAGTCTTAAGTAGGTACTTTATTATTAATCAGTCAAATAGTCATCAGTCAAAATTAAATTCTCGATACTTAAACATTTAACAACATTTTTAAATTCTTCTTAAATACTAATGAGATAATACTCGGCCACGCTCGGCGCTCGCTCGTTTGCGAAATGTATAAAGCCTAACAACAGCCGGACTAGCCGGACCACGTTTATTTTGGCCGGACACGTTATCAAAAAGCCTACCTATGTCCGGCTTTATCCGGACGCCTGGCAACCCTATCTCCGAGGCACAAAGTATTATGTAAAATTAAAATATTCTGTTCTTTTTAAAGGTATTCAAGAATAACAATAGATACTCGTATTTTCCCGTTCGAAGGAATGCAATAATTACGTTCGTGCGTGTTTTCTACTAGTCTATGTGCAGATTTTAAAACTGATCATAAATTAAAATTGACTTTTATAATTCTGTTATTAAGTTGCTTTATAACGTAGTTAGTAATTAAGTATGTATCTAGTTATTGAACGGCAGAAATCGTACAACTACAAAGTAAATATTATATTAAATTGTATTCAAAGACTAAAGAAAATTTAACACGACTGTGTGTGGACATAAGTAATTAAAGTGTATCAGGTACTTTCGAATCCTATCCTTCAGAGAAACTCCGAGCATAGCTCTTTCCATAGCTCGCTGAGCGACTTTGAACTGGTGGACCAGCCCTACCGTGAGTGTCCACGTCTCAGCTCCGTAGGTCATTACGGGTAGGACGCACTGATTGAAAACTTTCGTTTTCAAAAAAAAAAGGTAATTTATTAAGCACAAGCTGCTTCATCCTCAGCATGAAAGTTATTTTTTTCACAATTTTTTTACCGGTATGTACCTTCGTTTTTAAAATAAAAGCAGCGACCAGCGTGACGCTGGTCGCTGGTGGTGTTTTTTTTTCATTTTTATATTTTTTTTATTTTGTTTTTTACTCGATATTTTTTTTTTGTTTTAAATACATATTTTGTCGATACCAAGTCATCTTACCAAATTCAGAGACCTAATTATGTGACATCTTATATACAACAATAACTTAAAATGATTATGTACTACTAATTATTAATAAATGTAAAGAAAACTATACCTAAAAGATAGATAAGAATATCAGCTATCTGCCTGGGAAATTCCCATCAAAATCGGGCCAGCCGCTTCGAAGCTTAGCCTGAATAAAATGACAGAGACTGCCTTGCACCTCTTACCGTTTAGTAAAATGTGCGACGGACAGTTTGATATATCTCATCACATCATTCCCGATTGCGTCCAAACTGTAAATTTTGAATCCCGTGGTTCGTTTATTTGAGGTCTGACATCTCAATCCTGAGAGGAAAGCCTGCGCCAAAGCCTGGTCCATTGTTAACCATGTGCATCGAATAGCAGGTGAGGTTGACGTGTGCTTCGAAGGTGTTAGTAGGGAACAAGGACACCTATTTTCCCACCTCCTTCCCATGGACCTACCAACCATATTAGTTATAATGGGCCGAATCTTGGGAGATGCGCGCCCTACTTACTGGCGACTAATCTCTTTCGGGCGCGCATTTCTTGACTGAATACAAATTATTTGGTACCATTTCCACTGTCTCCCCTTTCTGGGGCAGCACACCACACTAACGGGCTTCGGCGCCGTTAGAGACCTTATGAACTTTACGCCTTTCGTGCAGAATAGCCGCAAAGCTCCGTAACCGTCCGAAGTTTTTAGGGGTGTGCTTACAAAGTCCGAGCACAGGGAGAGCTTGCGATATCTTACCTACTCTAAATTATGTCGTATGTAGGTACCAAAACAATCTCAAGTCAACTTTGTATTATTGAAACCCATCCATACGGAACTCGTATAAAACATTGAAAGTAACACAGTTATAAACATTGCTTCCTCATAATTGAAGTGATTCCCCGTTCTGTTTGATTTAGTGTGACATGCGAATATTTGCAGTTATTTATTACACTTACGAATAGTGTATTGAGCAAACTAGACAGAGATTTGTAAATAAATAGCAAGCCTAAAGTTGAGTCTCAATGTCGTTAACATTACTATGGTTCGTTCAATTTCGAGTCAGACACTAAGGGTTCCGTTCTAGGTACTTTGCTATAGTTTTAACTAGCTGTTCCCTTCGGCTCCGCTCGCGTAGATGTCGGTTACCGTAACCAACGAACTAGCATCCCCTATTTCATCTCCACACAGATGGAAATTTCAAATAAACCGTTTTTTATATTTTTAATTTCGTTATATCTTGAATGGAATTCCCGATTTTAATAATTCAAAAGTAATCAACCGGTGTTGAAACAGTCTTTAATACGAAATGATTTATTTGGATAAGAATTAATAAAAAGCGGCCAAGTGCGAGTCGGACTCGCCCATGAAGGGTTCCGTAGCAGCAAGTAACATAATAATGCTTTTTTTTAAATTTTATATTTGAGTTGATTGAATGAAAGGTAAATTGCGTTTTACGATTTATGACTTATTATAAAAAACTACTTACTAGATCTCGTTCAAACCAATTTTCAGTGGAAGTTTACATGGTAATGTACATCATATATTTTTTTAGTTTTATCATTCTCTTATTTTAGAAGTTACAGGGTAGTGGTAAAATGTGTCCCCCACACACATTTTACCACTTTGGAAGCATCTCTCTTGCAAACTATTCAGTTTAGACAAAAAATATTTTAGAAACCTTAATATCATTTTTAAAGAACTATCCATAGATACCACACACGTATAGGTTTGAGGAAAAAAAAATTTTTGAGTTTCAGTTCTAAGTATGGGGAACCCCCAAACTTTAATGTTTTTTTTCTATTTTTTTGTGAAAATCGTAATGCAGTTCACAGAATACATCTACTCACCAAGTTTCACCAGCATAGTACTTATAGTTTCGGAGAAAAGTGGCTGTGACATACGGACGGACAGACAGACAGACATGACGAATCTATAAGGGTTCCGGTTTTTGCCATTTGGCAATGGAACCCTAAAAAGGTATGAATAACATGGTCTGTATTGATCGGCATTTCTATCAACTTTCAAAATGTGAAAAAGTAGTTATAGTGTATAACTACAATAGGTGGACATATAGTCTCGCGAAGTTTTTTGTTGATATTGATATGTTATATAATATTATAGAACTTTTTTTTTCTATCATCAATATTTTCCGCAGCACATGCGAAAGACATTTTATGACTATTTTTTCACACCTTAGGTTGGTTTTAGTAGGGATTTCTAAGGATATCCAATTTTTTCTACTAATAATTATAGCCTATGTTACTCAGTGATAATGTAGCTTTCTAGCGGTAAAAGAATTTTTGAAATCGGTCCAGTATTTTCTAAGTTTATTCATTACATAGATACAATAATCCAAAATTAATCTTTCCTCTTTACAATATTAGTGTAGATGTATATGAATTGTTTGACTGAGCTTATTAAATAAGTATATTTAACGTTAACGTAAGGTGAAAATAACGTCCGTTCTTATTTTTTTCTTTCACTAATCCGTGAGTATAAACGAGGGTGTACAGGGCACTTTTTTTTTTCGTGCGGAAATCTTTTCGTATCCCACCGGCCAGCGGGGGTATATCGGGCTTGAACCGACCAAAACCGCACGCCGTCTCGAGGCAACAACTTTGGGCCTCATGCCAACCTCACCTGCTAGTCGGTGCATCTGCTAAACAACGGTAGAGGCTCTTGGCGTAGGCTTTGTCCGTGAATTTCCGTCTGAACTCCCAGTCAGACGGCCGTCGCTCCCAGAAAAGCCGATACAGCACTCAAAAACAATAAGCCAACCTCGGGCTCCAAAGTTAATGATGACTGAGTGTGAAGGACGACTTCTGTTATACAACGCGGTACACTTTTGGCATCGCGACAGCTTGGAGATTACATATCAACCTCATTTCAATAGAAGATTATTTCACGGAAGACATAAAATATACCACTCAATCACATAACATCACAATGAAGGATCGTGAAGCAGTTATTTCGTAACATATAGGTTACTCTTATCGATGCCATTTGAAGTAAATAATACCATAAAAATAATGTCCACCATTTACTGACAGCCATTGTTGCGATTAATCTAAATTGATGTCTATTATGTTTAATGGCAACATTTTTTATTGATTTCTGGTAGAAATACATGAGTAGGTATTTCTGTATTCATTTATTATTATTAGCAGTACAAGCCAACAGTTTACATCGCTTACAAAATGCAACAGACTACATTACAACCCTACTTACCTACATGCTGGACATTAGAAAATTGCTTACTGTGTCCCGCAACTCCCGCATGCAATACTGAAATAGTCGATAATTTTTTCAAAAATTAGTAGTCTCTGTATTCTGCACATCATAAATACTTTTTTAGGCTATTCAAACTATTATTCTCGGTTATACCATGAAAATTTAAAATACCTACGTTTTCTACCTATATGACGCGTTCGGAGAGGTTAATCAGTCCCGAGCAGAACGTATTAAAGGCAGGAGGTGTGTCAGTTAGCGGCAGATGCAGAGCGAAATCATACGATTTTTAAATTAAAGATATGGTATCGGATAACCGAAAATACTAGTGTGCATAGCCTAGAATAACATACTACTCTGTCAAGAAAGTAACGGGAAAGGTCAATAATACACAAAATGTTTGTTATTCATCAAAAATTTATTTTATCACCTTCAAAGCATTCTCATTCAGAAACGATACACTTACGCCATCCAATAATCCAATCATCAAAACATTTTTTCAGCACTGAGTTCAGTTCTCGTCGCGAATTCTCCTTTATGACTTCTACCAATTGAAAACGGGTGCCACGAAGTAGTCATTTGAGTTTAGGAAAAAGAAAGAAGTCGGCTGAAGCCATATCTGGTAAATATTTTGGGTTGCTCGATGGTATTTGTTAAGTGTTTGGTCAAAAATTCGTTCACAATGATGGCCTTGTGCGAAGGCGCATTATCGTGGTGCAAAATCCAAGAATTTTCTTTCCACAAATCTGGCGTTTTTCGTCGAACTTGCTCTCTTAAATACCCCATAACGCTCAAATAATATTCTTTATTTACCGTTTGACCTTCCGGCAAGAATTCCGAGTGCACAACACCGCGATAGTCAAAGAAAACAGTCAACATGACTTTGACTTTTGATCGACTTTGGCGTGGTTTTTTATGTTTCGGTTCAGTTGGAAGGCGCCACTCCGAAGCTTGTTGACTAGTTTGCATGTCAAACTCGTAAACCCACGTCTCGTCACCAGTAACAATGCGTTTCATGAATGTTGGGTCGGAATTGACTCGTTTTAGCATGTCCTCAGCGACTCTCATGCGATTGAGTTTTTGGAGAAAATTCAGGTCTTTTGGGACTAGGCGAGCTGTAACATGTTTCATACCCAAAGGATTAGTTAAAATGGTACGAATCGACTCGTGAGATACAGAAAGTTAAATGAGGATTTTCAGTCACTATTTCCTTCACTTTTGCGATGTTAACTTCAGTTGCAGACGTTGATGGCCTACCAGAGCGAGGCAAATCTTCCATCACATCTCGACCGCTATTGTACCACTCATAAGCACGTGTTTTTGATAAAGTCGATTCACCGTAAGCCTTCTGTAACATTTTCAGTGACTCCGATCACGAAATTCCATTGGCGAAGCAAAATTTAAGATAAACTCTTCGTTCGATGTTTTCATCCATAATAAAATTCGTTATACACATAGATACGATATAAGTACAAACAGCACTGTATTTAATATAAATAACAGATGCCACACAAACTCCGCGCCAAAATGGAAAACAGTTGTGCCAATCTAACAAGACAAAAATCAAAAATTTGAATTTGGAACCATAAACAAATCATCCATTCCCGTTACTTTCTTCACAGAGTGTATATGATTTTAACTGATTTTAAAAATACAGGCACTTCTCATTTTCGAAAAATCCGTATCTACAAACACCTTTCCTCGGGGACCCTCGCCTTAACTTAATTTAATTGAGTAAAACAGGAAAGCTCAGTTTAATTAAACGGATTTTCACTAGTGAAATCCAAACTATGTCTGTTCGTAAAACACCTAAAGTAGGTAGCAGTAATTAAATAATCAGTTGTATTAGTATCTTAACGTTTTTAGTTATAATTATCGCACGTCATGCAAATAATACCAAACCGCATTGTGATAAATACTTTTGATGATGTTATATAAATTTACACAGATTATAATTAATTACAAGCCTACAACCTTGTCTGTAATAAACTGAATTTGAAAACGAAATAAATTATTTTAACGAGTAATTTAATTAAACACACATTTACACAACATAATTCCTCAAAAATAAGGATACTATCAACGAACAAATATTAACCTAAATATTACTTAAGTGGTCAGAAAATTCAAAATTGCAGTGCATTTTTTTTTATTAGGTAACACGTAATAACTTTAATTTCGCACCGTTTCACACATGTAACGGATTTAACTGAATTAACTCGTTAAAATCATTTAACTAATTACTTTGGTGCTTATTATAGACAAGGCTATTATTGCATAATAGGAAATTTTAGCCGTGTTAGTTTATGAACAGCATTAAAAAACATTGTTATTTGGTTTGACATTTTATGAATAACTAGGCGAAGCCGGGGGCGTCAGGCCCGCGGCTTCGCCCGTAGTTCCCTTAGGTGTTCCACGGTCGGTTAAGTTCTTGCACCCATAGTTCACCTAGGTGTTTCACGGTTAACTTTTTAGGGTTCCGTAGCCAAATGGCAAAAAACTAAACCCTTATAGATTCGTCATGTCTGTCTGTCTGTCCGTCCGTATGTCACAGCCACTTTTTTCCGAGACTATAAGAACTATGCTGTTGAAACTTGACAAGTAGATGTATTGTGTGAACAGCATTAAGATGTCACACAAAAATATAAAAAAAACCAACACATTTTGTGGGTACTTAGAACTGAAACTCAATTTTTTTTTTCATCAAACTCATACGTGTACGTGTATTTATGGATAGGTCTTCAAAAATGATATTGAGGTTTCCAAAGTGGTAAAATGTGTCCCCCCCCCTGTAACTTCTAAAATAAGAGAATGATAAAACTAAACAAAGTAGATATAATGATGTACATTAACATGTAAACTTCCACCGAAAATTGATTTGAACGAGATCTATTGACCAACTTAAATTGTTAAATTTACTTGTATGCCAATGAAATACACGACTTAATGTTAACAATTTTGCGACATATTTACACATTTTTATGTACTACTATAATCTGAAATACTTTAAATATCTGTAGTACCTTTTTTTTTTGTGCGGAAATCCCTTCGGATACCCCCCCGCCGGCCAGCGGGGGCGGTTATGTCGGGCTTGAACCGACTAAAACCGCACGCCGTCTCGGGTCTACAGACGCCGGGGTGTAAAGTTGCCCATAGAGCATATCCCTCGCACCCCGACTGACCTTGGGCCATCTCCGGTTTCGAGATGGCCCCCTCGGGTTTGGGAACCACGGTGTCCCCGTCTTGCCCCGGTTTGGGGGAGAGGCGCTAGTCGCCCCGTCGTCCCGGCCTGCTTCTGCTGGGGTGACAGGCCTCACCTGTCACAATATCTGTAGTACCTAATCACGTAACGCACTACACATGTAACTAGTATTAAACTAAAAGTTGTCAAAAATTATAACTATGTATATTTTGACAATATATTTGTATATTGAATATAGGTTGTGTGTATTCATGTCGAAGAAAAATATGTTTATATTTTTATTGAAGTTATTTTTTAATATTTAGTTACCAAAATTTTTCCATCCAAATCTAAAAAAAACTATATTTTTTAGTATCATAAAACCGGTCCTTTAGGACATAATTCGTAAACCTATTTAGTTTTTTTTTATTTAGACCATAGATTAGATTTAGACCATACCCGTAATTCTTTTTGACCAAAAATTACACACTTCACGCCAAAAACATGCAAAGATTGATAAATAGCAAGAAATTTATATCTATATATCTATACTAATATTATAAAAGCTGAAGACTTTGTTTGTTTGTTTGTCTGTTAGTGTAAGTCAGTGGTCAGTGGAACTACTAGCTCGAATTGAAAAATATTTTTGCGTTGGATAGCCTATTTATCGAGGAAGGCTAAAGGCTATAATATCATCACGTTGCTATCCAGGGGAGCGGAGCAGTAATCATATATGTCAACAAATCGGGCAAATTTCCATATATTATTGTAAAACTAATAAATTACAGGCATGTAGGTATGGTTTAAATAGGTGCCACGGAGGATTGAAGTGTGTCACGGGCGAAGCCGCGGGTAACAGCTAGTAAACGCATAAAATACCTATAAGTTGACTTCTGACGTCATTGTCACGTTTTTAATTGTCTTCTCGTGTGAATCTACCATGCACGGTAATTGCGTAGTGTTTATTTGATTTATTGCAATAGACCCTTTTCAGATCTGTAACTGGTTTAAAAATAAAATTAAGTAAACTCATCTACTTCAGATGGCTCTCAACAAGAGTTCCGTTTGAACTTACGTAATCTATTTACTTCACTAAATTGAGCATCGTATTCATTATCACGAAATGACAATGCAATATTGTAGGTTCAGCATTTATCTGTCACATTTCGAATTCTGTTTTGAGCACTTACGTACTTTACAATACCGCCTGAGGAGAATTCGCTTGTAAATATAACATTTCAGATTCTTTACAATTGTATCAACATATTACAGATATGCGCACTGTAATACCCGGTCCTCTTCCTCCACTGTTGTAATGCTCGAATTGTATCGCTGCAGACTGTACGTAATATTCGTTACGCCTCACTTATTGATGAATGCTCGACTCCGTACAAATATAAACAAATATACAAATAAGTAGATATCATTCTATGACCTTTAGGGTTAAAATTGTCGAAGGTTACAGACCTTACATTACAGGCGATTGCTCTCAGTGAGAGAGCACCTTTTGGGTTAAAATTGTCTACTTATTATCGCCTGTAATGTAAGGTTACATACCTTACATTACAGGCGATTACTCTCAGTGAGAGAGCATCTTTAGGGTTAAAATTGTCTACTTATTTTCGCCTTACATTACTGGCGATTACTCTCAGTGAGAGAGCACCTTTAGGGTTGTCCACTTATTTGTAGTAACTTTGAAACACTTATTTTTTATTAATTAGATAAAAATAGAATAACTTATTTACAGTACAAAGTAACGTGTAACGGCCTGCCAGAGTAAGCAGTTATGATCACCAATGTACGTGTTACCATGTGTGACTCGTACATAGATGTGAATTTTTAGATGTCTGTGAAAGAATTTGAAATGGAGCACTCATTTGCAAATCAAATACATAGTTCACACACCGTCAGATCTGTCACCAATATAACAAATTAGAGAAACCAAATGAAATTTCTAACGCATTGGTTCCAAATAAACTGAAAATGCCAGTAGTTTCATTTTCGTTCAGAATTTTTATATTTTTCTTATTAAGCCATAAAGTCGAAACAGAATACAAAGTAAAAGGGTGTCCCGTGGATATCGCGTGATGCCACTTATTGTGAAGACGTTCTAGCCTTGTTCCTGGCTTTCACCTCGCTCTGGGTCTGCTTATACGACGTTAATTGCAGCAAATGTCGTCTGATCTCCCAACCCTGAGAGGAAAGCCTGCGCCCGAGCGTCTTTCGTGAATCTGCAAGTGTACCGACTTACAGGTAAGGTTGGCTTGAGCCGCGAAGCAGCCCAAACTCTTGGTCAAATCTCTTAACAATTAAACAAACAATGTACAGAAAACAATCGGTAAATAGATAACGGCATTATCGGACTGTGGTGTAGCAGTAGAGCGTTCGTCTGCAAAATCGGAGGTTGCAGGTTCTATTTCCGCGCAGTGCGTTTCTGTACATAATTTGTAGGTATGTATTTACAAGGGCACGCCGCAATAGCGGCGGTAAGGCCCATCATGGAGGATTGGCTGGAGAGGCGACACGGAAGCCTCTCCTACCGACTGACGCAGGTGATCTCAGGGAAGGGGTGCTTCGGGGACCACCTGCATCGGATCAGGAAGGAGCCAACGCCTGAGTGTCATCACTGCGACGCGAGCGAGGACTCAGGGCTGCACACGCTGGCGGACTGCCCGGCGTGGGAGGCGCCGAGGCGTGACCTCGTGGCAGCCATCGGGGTGGGAGTCCTCTCGCTCGGCAGCATGATTGCGGCAATGGTGCGGAGCGCGAGCGCGTGGGCAGCCGCCGCCTCCTTCTGCGAGCATGTAAATGTAATGCTCGCGAAGGAGGTGGCGGAGCGCGCCCGGGAGAGACTTAGAACTCTCCCGGTCCGCCGAGCCCGCAACTTGCTCGCCGCGCGTCGCAGGCAACTCAGGCGCCGGAGGTCGCTTAACGACCTCCGTCCTCCATGAGCGCAGGCCTGGGGGTGGCGGGTGAGGCCACCTGTCACCCCAGCAGAAGCAGGCCGGGACGGTGGGGCGACTAGCGCCCCTCCCCCAAACCGGGGCAAGACGGGGACACCGTGGTTCCCAAACCCGAGGGGGCCATCTCGAAACCGGAGATGGCCCAGGGTCAGTCGGGGTGCGAGGGATATGCTCTATGGGCAACCTTACACCCCGGCGTCTGTAGACCCGAGACGGCGTGCGGTTTTAGTCGGTTCAAGCCCGACATAACCGCCCCCGCTGGCACGCGGGGGGAGTTAGTCTAACTATGCTTAATTTGGGTCTAGATAGCCCTGTGTAGAATGTTCAAGAAGATTTAGTTATTTTTTTTTATTAAACTTCATACTCAAACTCTGGTTTTATAGAATGATATCTTTATACGATCGCAAATAAGTAATGACGCCATGACACTTACACAGACGGATCTGACATTCGTACACTCGTGTACAAACTCGCGTGTCAATATGTGAATACTCGAGCCCTTACCTACATTAAGTGGTTATTGAACACCACTACGTGCAAACATTGGTGTTGGATACACTTATAAACAAACTGTATAATATTCAATTAAATTTTTAAGCATTTTGTATGCTTACTTTTTTCTAAAGAAAAAAAACAATGTTTAAAAAAAAAACAATGTTTAAAAATGACTGTAAAGTTGTTCATTGTTTCCGTAGTTCGCAAGAATTACGGTAGATGGCTCCAACGTCGCCTTAAGACGTAATAATGTATCGGAGAATTTCGAATATCTGGGACGTGTCTAGGTGGCTCAGTTGGTCAGAGCATTCCCCCTGTAAGGGACTGGTCGCGGGTTCAAGTCCCGTCCTAGATGTTCTCTTTTTCCGATCTAAATCTTTAAACTTTATAATAATTATAATGTACTGTTGTGGTGATCTAGGGAAGTATCGAGTCGGAGGTCATTTGTTTAAAAATAGATAGGAAACCATCAACCACTAAGGTAAACTACGCCATCTTTTTTTTTATAGGAACATTAGTAAATTTTTAGTATTTTTTTAGTAGCTTGAGGGGTTAAGTCACCTTAAACCAAGCTAAATTGCTTGTTTTAGTAGTGGGTCCAGGGTCGGTAGTGTAATAGCCAAGATTCGAACCCCGGAAATATCGATTGTGAGGCCTACTCCCTAACTATTTAGCTCTCTTTCTATGTACAGTAAGTGTAATTTTAATATTTATTTATCAATAACTTTTTTGCCCTTGTACCGACTCTACGCTTCGGCCATCACGACCGTTATTCGGAGGTGTTCAGTGGAAGCGTAGGTCGCCGTAACTACACACCATGGAATAAAACTACGTTTTTATTTTTTTCCATGGCTGCTAAATGCAACCGAAACTTTGGGCATAACTAGTGTAGGTACATACAAAAACAACACAATCGATATTTTGATTGTTGTAGTGTGTTTCAGTCGGTTCGTTCGTCATAGCCATTACACAATCAGTTACGCACGTCCAAATAAATCTTCTGACCATACGATTTTTATAAATTGGACATTACTCCGGCTGGCATGATAGGACATTACTGACGGCGTTTATGGTTGATTGTACTTATTGCATCTTTATTGAATCTCATACCGCCCGCGCCCTTGCGAAAAACTATTGGCGTTTTTCGTTCAATCAATCAACTTCTTTACAGTCGGCTGCTGCTGAACATGACCTTATCTCGTTCATCTGTACATAATTAAAATGACGTTAAAATTTAGTGAGTAAATTGGGGTACACCCCAAAAAGTTGAGGGACAAAACAGGTGACTCCCGCCCTGGCTCGTATCTGGTGCAACGGTTAGTCATCGCTATTCAACGGGGCAATGCAGCCAGCGTTGTAGGCACCTTCGCACCGGGTACTGTGAGGGGCGGGTTAATAAATCAGACCTTGACTTTAAATTTGCTTTGACAAGATTAAATTAAAATGTTAATAGGAATAATTCATGGTCGAGCAATATGTTACTTATTGCGCGTATCTGCTTTCATAAAATATGATTTAAAGATTCATTGCGTGAAATTATACTATCAGTACAGATTACTTGTGTAAATAGCTTTATTTTTCGTTGCAGTTATTCGCTGATAAACCAGAAAAGCTTTTTAAAAGGCATTGAATAAGTTTAATGTTTGCACAAAAATATAACGAAAGCCTTTTTAAATTGAAAACTGAAGGCCTATTCTCATATTTATAGAACGAAGTGATTGAATTGAGATCTCATAATAATTTCAAACTTCATATATAAAGAGGCAAGAGAATACGAATTACATGTGAGATCGAGACTGATTTTTGACAATGTTTTCACTGTGAGAATTGACTCTCTGGCTCTGGTTGCAAAAAGGCCAAGTAAGAAACGAATGCTCAAACTTTCATCTTCCATTAATTTTTATTTTTAACATTATTTCACTCTTAAAAAAATGATGTAGTGGCCATATATTATTTATTCGCCAACAGAATATCTATGAATTATCTACACAAAACAAAACATTAAAATTCGAAATAATATCTTGAAGATTATAAAATAACGCGTATTTTGATATAAATATGCAGCAATACTTCGTAGATTTTTCTTCAAACGACTAATCTATAATATCTTCAAAATACTACTATATCCCTAGGCAGTTTTGTGGTGTTTAGGTACCTTTTTTTTTTTTTTTTTCGTGCGGAAATCCCCTCGGATACCCCCCCGCCGGCCAGCGGGGGCGGTTATGTCGGGCTTGAACCGACTAAAACCGCACGCCGTCTCGGGTCTGCAGACGCCGGAGTGTAAGGTTGCCCATAGAGCATATCCCTCGCACCCCGACTGACCCTGGGCCATCTCCGGTTTCGAGATGGCCCCCTCGGGTTTGGGAACCACGGTGTCCCCGTCTTGCCCCGGTTTGGGGGAGGGGCGCTAGTCGCCCCACCGTCCCGGCCTGCTTCTGCTGGGGTGACAGGCGGCCTCACCTGCCACCCCCAGGCCTGCGCTCATGGAGGACGGAGGTCGTTAAGCGACTCCATCCACTCCGCCATCTCCTTCGCGAGCATCAAATGCTCGCAGAAGGAGGTGGCGGCGGCCCACGCGCTCGCGTGGTGTTTAGGTACCTAAAAAAGAGGTACGATAATACGATACCTAACCTACGTAGGTACCTACTTACCTAACTGCGTTTTTTTAAAAGAAAAGTATATACAGCAATCCAAAACTTAAATAGCAATTTCGACAAACTTTTTTACGAAATCGACATCTTCCAATTTAAAAGTCACAAATCATTACATTTTACATAAAAGCTATAATCAATCAAGACCCTTTCACACAGAGCCTTGGCAACTTGACACATTTAACCCATCAACTGCGAACGGCCTTCTACAACGGGTTATTTAACTTCTTAACCTGTGTTCAATCATTATGAGAAACACAAACAGTACACAGTATGCCTCTGTAAAAATTTCAAGCTAATGAATAAACACAGAGTGATAATTGGTAGGAAGTCGTATGTATATACGAATCTATTATGGTACAATAATAACACATGAAAAACGATGCGATCATGTTTTATTTGCTTTCTTACGAATGAGGAGGTAGATTATGATGTCTCAATACTATCGCGATCTCAAAAGTGTACTGCGTTGTAAGACAGATGTTGTAACTCTAATTAGTGCATATTCTGTTGGACTTCCGTTGAAGGACTCATGCTTGCGTCGAGGTAGGATGGTTTTATCCCGGGAATATTTTCCCGAAGGCCGAAGGTTAGGTGTGCAAAGCTCTACTGCCAACTTAAGAGCCCAAGCCAACTTCTCCTGCTAATCGGTGCACCTGGTTACACGGCCGAGGCTCTGGCACAGGCTTTTCTCTCGGGGTTAGCAGATCAGATGGCAATCACCCCCGGAAAAGGTGACATTCCAATCAAAAACCATAAGCCGACCTCGTGCTCCAAAGTGTAAGTTTTAGAGGCAACTAGGACATCGCTATGGTGATGTATTGTTCCTGTGGGTAAGGAGAGCGCGATCAGTATTCCACGCAGATGGCGCCACGGGCAACAGCTTGGTAACAACAAAAAGATCACGAGTGACTTTAATCGAACGAAAATAAGTTATTAATGCCAGAAGATGAATTGAAGTAGATGTGCAAGGGTTTATTTAATACTAAAAAAAGTTAAAAAGTTTGTATTGAATAGAGTATAGAAAGTATTTAATGGTCAATTGAGTAGATATGTCGTGCAGCGAAAGTTAAAAGGCGCAGTGCAAATAAATAGGTACAAATAACACGTCACGATACTATTTTGAAATACGGGGGTGTAAGTAAACCAATTGGATTCTGATATATATTAGGGTGTTTTTAGGTCCCACCAAGATCCAACCTCAGCAGCAAGCCGGTAAACCTGCTGCTTGACGGACGAGGCTTTATCGTAGGTTTTCCTTTCGGGGTTAGGGGGTCAGACGGTAGTGGTTCCCGCAAATGTCAAGCATGCAAAATTAAGAGCAAGAATAGGAGAGCGGACCCTGAGCTCCAAAGTGCAAGATTTGGTTGTAACTGGGAATAGCGGCTGATGATGATAATGAATTAAATGAATACTACACCGGGAGTAGATACGCACTAAGTTTGTCAACTAAGTTACGGTATTTTCCCTCAGTCGACTGCGTGTTTTAAAAAACCGCAAAAATCCCGTCGACTGAATTTAGAAAGTTTATCAAAATTATAGAACATAAAAAATGCAAAAGCACTTGTATGCAATAACAGCCCGTCATTAATTATAGTTTTTATTATTATATATTTAGAGAGCATCTGTGTTAATAGTTGTGAGACATGTTGTGAGACGCTGGTTGTTGCACCGAGTTCAACGAAACACGTGAGCGCGATGAAAATCATGGCGATTTCGACTTTATGAACGTCTGAAAGCTATGTCCTAGAGGCGATCTTACTCTCTTGAGCAAGCTCACTTCTACGGTTTAATTTTTTCTATCTAGATCGAGATGAAGCGGTTAGACAACCAATTTCATCGGCCAGATTACTGCTAAAATAATTGATTTTGCTTAAGGGCCCAGATCGAGATCAAACGGATATACAGACGATCAATTTATTATTTCTGCACTGCAGTGAGTAAGTTTTAGAGTCTGCGCTACATCGTGCGTATGCACGCATGCGGGCGCCTGTTTCGTGCAAATAATACTGAGCAAATTTTGTGCAGATAATTTGCACAAAATCGTGCAAAATAATCCATACGATACTGCGCAACGTGAGGGACACGCACGACGCCACGCAGGCGCTTAACTGTTGCCAAATGGACCAAGTCTGTTATTTAGAACTCTATGATTTAATTTAGACTGTTTCAACGTCACTTGACATCGATCATGTTTGGTCCGTATCCTTTTATATATCTGTGGTCAGAGTCGAGTGTAGGTATTCTTTTCTTACACCCCGGCGTCTGTAGACCCGAGACGGCGTGCGGTTTTAGTCGGTTCACGACAGTTCGTCGGTGTTGGTTCGACATAACCTGGCCGGCGAGGGGGTATCCGAAGGGATTTCCGCAGTAAAAAAAAAGGCTACATACATTCTCATTTTATAGCAAACGATGAAAGAGAGATTAGCTTACTATCGATCAGGGCTCAGCGGTCCCAGCTCCGCCGGGAACTCATGGAGACATGGAGGGTGCGACTTGAGCATCCAAGGTGGGAGGAATCCAACATTGCGGCGGTGCGCCCGATCATGAAGGAGTGGTTGGAGAGGGACCATGGGGACCTCTCCTACCGGATGTGCCACATGGTTACCGGACACGGGTGTTTCGGTAAGTATCTGTGGCGCATCCACCCGGAGACAACGCCGCAGTGCCAGCACTGCGAGGATCCTGGCAAATACAATCGATACACGACATAACCACCCCCGTTGGCCGACGGGGGGGTATCCGAAGGGATATCCGCACGTAAAAAAAAGCTTACTATTGTTTATCTTAGAACTTTTATAAGTGTTACTTTAATATAGTTGTGGTGGTAGCTATTGTGCAATAATAATCTTTATTTAACGATATATTATAATACTTTTTTATGTTACATTATAATGCTTATCTAATTATTGTTGTACCTATTCGAATTTGCTAATGTAGGTACTAAACTTTTTTCTCAGTAATTTATTTATTAGTCTTATCTATGCGTATTTTTTTAGTTGCAAAAAATAAATTATGTGTAAAACTATTTGCTACGATTAACAACTTAAGTTTGTATGAAGAATTTAAATTACTATCTACTTACTTATTTAAAACTCATAATTATATCTTCATCAATTTACCTGTTTAACTAAATAAAAAAATCATCATTATCAACCGAGCGCCAATCCCGATTGCACCCAAAGCTTGCACTTAGGAGCCCGGGGTCCGCTTTGATAGGTGAAGTACCTTTTTTTTTGTGCGGAAATCCCCTCGGATACCCTCCGCCGGCCAGCGGGGGTGGTTATGTCGGGCTTGAACCGACTAAAACCGCATGCCGTCTCGGGTCTTCAGACGCCGGGGTGTAAGGTTGCCTATAGAGCATATCCCTCGCACCCCGACTGACCGTGGGCCATCTCCGGTTTCGAGATGGCCCCTTCGGGTTAGGGAACCATGCACGGTGTCCCCGTCCCCCGGTTTGGGGGAGGGGCGCTAGTCGCCTCACCATCCCGGCCTGCTTCTGCTTGGGTGACAGGCGGCCTCACCTGCCACCCGCTGCGCTCACGGAGGACGGAGGTCGTTAAGCGACCTCCGGCGCCTGAGTCGCCTGCGACGCGCGGCGCACATGTTGCGGGCTCGGCGGGCCGGGAGAGTTCCTAAATCTCTCCCGGGCGCGCTCCGCCATCTCCTTCCGGCCCACGCGCTCGCGCGATAGGTGAAATACCTATGAGAGCCTTTACAGGATTTGGTTTATTTGCTTTTACGGGAGCGACAGCCGTCTGACTCCCCAACTCTGAGAGGAAGTCTTTTTTTTTTCCTGGGGAATGCTGTTACCGACGGCTGCGGCGGCTACGGAGTGGTAGCCGGAGATCGTTTGTGAGACTCTCCCCTCTGGTGACGGGATGGGTATACCCACTAAACCCCACGGTGTGCCATACTCTTCGCCTTGTCGGGGGGGCTTCAAACTATGCTTCTATGGTAACCCCCCGTAGCGTGTGCCCATCTACCGCGGGCACCACACGTCTACACCTTTCAAACTCTCGATATGTCGACGTCCAGGCACTGGGAATAAAGCCTGCGCCAGAGCCTCGTCCGTTGTTTGGCAGTTGAGGTTGACTTGGGCCCCAAAGGCATTTGCAAGGAACCTGTAGTAGGCACACAGTGTACAGTCCAAGCAAGTTAACAGAACAGATAAATTTGATTAAATTCATTCATATGCTAAAATGCGGTTATACCAACGCGATGTTATTCAGCATTTTTGTTCATCACATTTATTACTTTTTATTATGCAAACATTTTTTTTAAATATTTAGTCCGTCAAATTGACTGTATCCCGCCTGATGATATGCTGAAGTGAAGTCCAAATGGCCACCATTCCCAGAGTTTGTCCCTAGAATGATGGCCCTTGCCTAGACGGCCTCTGTGGCGTAGCGGTAGTGCATTCGACTGCTACGTCAGGGGGCGCGGGTTCGATTCCCGCTCAGTGCAAATATTTGTATGCATGAATATGTCTATTTGCATTGGCCTGGGTGTTTCTATGTATAATATGTATGTATTTACAAAAAAAAAAAAATTAAAAAAATTTTTATATAAGTATGTTTATCCGCATTCTGGAACCCATAACACAAGCTAGTTAAACTATGCTTACTTTGGGTCTAGAAAGCGCTGTGTAGAATGTCGTAGAATATTTATTTATAAAAAAAAAAAAAAATGCATTTTTACGCCCTGCTTAAACATCATTATTAATAAAATACTAATTTTAAAAAAGTACTTGTAAAAACCACGTTATTATTTTCAAGTAGTATCTAATAATTTGAAAGTGAAAATCATCCCAATAATAATATAATGTCAAATAAATAAATCATAATGTCAGTAAATAAGGTAAATGTTGATTGTAAAAATGGTTTGAATTAGGTAATCTCTGTAAGGCTGGGAATTATGGGAATATTATAAGGCTTAAAATAGGTTACTTTTATTTTTAAAGAACTAAAGAAAAAGAAAGGCCGGGCAGCAAACTTAAAACCTTTAATATTTAAATTCAGTCTTATCTCAGTTTTTTTTTGCGGAATTCCCCACGGGTACCTCGGCCAGTGAGGGTGGTTATGTCAGACTCGAACCGATCAAAACCTCACGTCGTCTCGGGTCTTTAATGTCGGGGATCTAGGAGACATTCACGAAATAAGTTCCGCTGATAAGGTAACCAACATAACTTGATTCTAAGGCAGAACAAAGTTTGCCGGGCCAGTTAATTTCTATTAAAAAATGAACTATTATTAATCAATATATTAAAAAATGCATTCTTTTGAATTGGATTATGATAGCCTTCCGACCTTTTGAAATAAGTCGGTATAGTAGTTTTTTTTTTTTTCGGATACCCCCCCACCGGCCAGCGGGGGCGGTTATGTCGGGCTTGAACCGACTAAAACCACCGTTTAATTTTCTTTTTTTGGCGGGCTGTCAAAATGCCATATTTTGCAGTTTCGGGTCGTTTCATGGTAGGGTTTAGGCCGAATGACCTGTCACGTGCCGTCATGGTACCGATTGCCCGTTTCAATGTACGTTTAATGGTAAATAATTTAGCATTCTAAAGGTGAATGAATTTATGAAATCAGTTCAGTAGTTTCTGAGTTTATCGATTACAAGCAAATAAATCTTTCCTCGTTATAAATATTAGTACAGAAAAAAAATCTCAATTTATCTACAGCCCAAAATTCGACGACATTGACAGCTCCCTCAGTCGCTCCGTTCAAATATTCAATTGTGCAGGTATACAGGGGTAGGTATAGCGGGCACGACAGGAGCAGGTCCATCGGGGTGTGTGTTGGGTAACCTCCTCGAGTGTCGCTCCGATTCCGATCCCGCTGCAGTCCGGGGGGAACGGAATCGGAGCGGCCGGTACACCCTGGGCGGCGGTCAATGGCTTCCCCTTCACCCCTTCATAGGGTTGGCTTTGATCGTCGGCCAATACCCAACGTGGCGGGAACACATCGCTCTCCGTACTCCTCTGCTTTCAGAGGAGACAGGATGAGCGATGCTGTTAGTGGTGAGATGGCCCAGGGTCAGCCGGGGTGCGAGGGATATGCTCTATGGGTAACCTTACACCCCGGCGTCTGAAGACCCGAGACGGCGTGCGGTTTTAGTCGGTGCAAGCCCGACATAACCGCCCCCGCTGGCCGGCGGGGGGGGGGGTATCCGAAGGGATTTCCGCACGATAAAAAAAAAAAAAAAAAAAAAAGGAGCAGGTCCATCGTTTGCAGAGGACCCCAACACCCAACTTAGCCCGTGTTACCCGGTTTGTCCTGCAGACCTGGGACCTTAATGCATTAAGGGACTTCCAGGTCCACTACAGTTCATGGCCCGGTAGTAGATTTTTGACGCGATGGGTGTTATTTAAAGAGAGAGCATTTCATGTGAGCCCTCTCTGGCATCGAGCATCAGGAGGATGTTGTCGAAGCATCAGTAATGTGTTTGGTATATGGTAAGAAACAAGAAGTTGTCTATAACTCGAAGTCAATACTAGTTATAATTTATTATATGTGAAGCAATCCGACAAACAGTAATACATCTGATCTATTCCGAAAATGATATCTTATCTACCTATATATATAATTAGGTTTGGTAGCGGTAAGACTATTTGTTTTTGTCTATTTTGCGGTTGCCATAATAAACATGTTGGTGTCTATAAAAAGTATCTATCATTAAAGCTACCATGTTTGGCTATAAAACTTGATTTTATTGGGAATCTCAAGGTTTCGGATACTAAAAAGCCTTGAAAAGTTGTCTGGGCGCTCAGAGGAGCACCTTGATGTAGTTGTAGATGAGACAATAGTCGGCGGCACCTAAGGGCGGTCTTAGAGCAACTAGACTTGTTATATATGTAGCTCTGCCATCGTACATCGGAAGTTTCGGACAATTGGTAGATACCATGAAATGCATTTCACTGCAATCTGGCCCGAAGACGGCACTAAACGATACCGAATGAACTCCGAGGTAACTTTTTAGCAGGTTTTTCAGTAAAGAGATAACAGTTAATGCGTTGATAGTAGAAAAACGGTGCGTTGATCAACGTCCACTCCTTGTCTGTCTTACGACTTCAATACAGCCTAGCCAGTTTCTTGGAAATTTAGCATATTTTTCCCTCACAGTACGTTCGATGGTGTTTTATTTTTCACAATCGGGCCCGAAAGTTTAGCGGTGCGGATAGCCAGTATACATACATATTCTTTTATAATAATTTAGATTTTTGAAACGTATGATGGTTCTAGATATTATATTGTCTATGGTCTAAAATTTACAATTCAGTTCCCTGTAGGTGTTGAAGCCTAATTAGGCAGTCAACTTAATAACAAATTAATTATGAGCACATTTATTATTCAAAAGTATGTAATTATTCTGTATTTAACACATACTAGTCACTATTTTACAGGCATTAGTTTTTTATCCTGAAAATTACACTGTACACGTACGTGTAAAGATTGCTAATAAAAACCTTGCATTTAGCACATAGACTAAGTATAATGTAACTATGTTTGACAAGAAATTTTGCGTGTTTTATTAGGATTTTATATTCGCCATTAACTACGCCTTCATCTATAGACTTGGACCTGGGTTTTAATTTCTTTGCACAGAACTCCAATACTTTTTCTAAAGTAAGAAAAAGCCGTAACTTAAGCTTTTTGACTCAGCCTTATACCATTAGCTATCTGCCAGGAAAAGTTCCGTCAAAATAGGTCCAGATGTGCCAGAGATTAACCAAGTCAAACAGATAGAAAGATATAAATATAAAAATCTCATATGCTGGCTTTTTACATATATTTATAAGTATGTATTTACTTAAATACTGTTATTTTAATATTAGAAACAGACACTTCAATTGTATTTATTTGTACCTTTTTTTTTTTCGTGCGGAAATCCCTTCGGATACCCCCCGCCGGGCGGTTATGTCGGGCTTGAACCGGTGGGCGCGGTGATGACACTCAGGCGTTGGCTACTTCCTGATCCGATGCAGGTGGTCCCCGAAGCACCCCTTCCCGGAGATCACCTGCGTCAGTCGGTACGAGAGGCTTCCGTGTTGCCTCTCTAGCCAATCCTCCATGATGGGCCTTACCGCCGCTATTGCGGCGTGCCCTTGTATTTATTTGTACCTATAGTAGGGCTATAATATAGGGCCCGGTAGGTGGCACTGCAATCAGGTTATAGAATTATTATTCATTTTGAAGGTTTCTCGTGTAAAGCCTCTAGTTGTATATAAGTAATTTAGCACTGTCTTTTTATCAATCAAGAATTGTTAAACTTCCTGCCCCATGAGACTTCTTACGTAATATTTAAGCGTGCCCTAATGAGTAGCGACAAGTTATAGGGAAGTAGGTAAGTTTGCAATAGATACCGCGCGTCGCAGGCGATCAGACCTCCGTCCTCCATGAGCGCAGGCCTGGGGGTGGCAGGTGAGGCCGCCTGTCACCCCAGCAGAAGCAGGTCGGGACGGTGGGGCGACTAGCGCCCCTCCCCCAAACCGGGGCAAGACGGGGACATTGTGGCTCCCAACCATAACGGGCGGTTATGTCGGGAAATCGGGAAAGCCGAAGGGTTTTCCGCACGAAAAAAAAAAGGTACCATTTTAATTCCTTTTACATTTTTTATTCCTACTAGCGAGCCGCCAACTTACCAACTGAGTTGCCCGTTCATAAAAAAATATATAAATTAGGGGCTATGGGGTAACCAAGCAGTTCAACACATTGCTAAGTTAAAGTAGTCGATCTGCGAATACAATAACACGTTCAGGGTGTTAATGGGACTGCCGAATTTTCGTAGCCCGTCCGGCATGTTAGCTGAGGCGAACGTGGATAGTTTTTTCGGCGATCTTGCGCAAATGTAGCGCCTCTCTGTTAACGCCGTACTCGCGGCAGTCCCAATACCATAATCGGACCGCTGACTGTTAGGTGGGGACTCTCCGATCCTGGGACGATGGATACAATTTCATGCAGTCAAGTAGACATCAAGTAGACGTCCTGGCTCGGAGTGGCCCACCAAATCTGATGAATGTTGTGGGTGTGATACCTCCGTAAATTTCTTTATTTCAATATTACAACACTAGACGTAAGTTATTTTGATACTAACAAATTTATGGAAGCAATTCTGAAAATAAATGTTTAATATTATTATTTCCTTTATTAAACTTCAAATACATGTAAATTATATTTTTAAATACATTCTATATAAAACAAAAAACAAATATATTTAAAAATATAAAAAAATAGTGGCCCACCGGCATCGGGTAAAGGGACCAAGCCCTAAAAAGTCCGACAATCTGATCTGAATACAGGACTTCGATATCGCCAGTCGGTTATTGGTCAGCATGGCAGTTGCTTCACGGAAAATATCTGAAAAGCGGCCCCAACTGAGTTGACAAAAGGCTCGGAGGATGATGATGATGGTGCGTGTCGGTCTGTTTCGAAGCCGTGGATTCGACGCACAGTTATAGACTTATTTGCGATTCCACAGAGGGTACTCTTCCCATTCGGGGTGTGAGGGAAATGCTTTATGGGCAACCTTACACCCCGGCGTCTGAAGACCCGTGACGGCGTGCGGTTTTAGTCGGTTCAAGCCCGACATAACCGACCGCTTGCCGGGGGGGGGGGATTTATCCGAGGGGATTTCCACACGATAAAAAAAATACGTCTGCGTCAAATGCGGGCTGATCGGCGTCCACCCGCACTTAGATATTAAATACGAATATGAAATAGTTACGGATGATTACTGTGAAACCGGAAACATCGCGCTATTCTTATAACAACCTCATTATTTTGTGTTTAGTAAAAAGTTTTGACACATGCACGTAGTGTCTCACGGTTTCGGCGGATGTCGTGGAGGCCAACTTGGTATAAAGAAATGATTAAAGAACATACATGGTCTTACCGTGATTGGCTATTGCTTTAAAATGTTGCAATGTTTGCGTCAATACTCGATACTGTTGATACTTCAACCAATTATAGACGGTTTTCCGTGCTAAGAGGAATTCGGGAGTGACGTTTGCTTCACTTAGACGTATTTAATTTGCTTATTGAATCTCATCATATATTTATTTACTAAATCGTACAATAACAAAACCTACGTAATACAATCCCCGTTCCCGGTTGCATATGAGGCATTCCCCTTCCTCCTCCTTTTGATTTGGCATATAAGTACGGCTTTTGTAGAAGCTGCCGTTTAACCCCCTAACCCTGAGACTATGAGAACCATCGTCCCGTCATTCTTGAACATACATACGAATAGTAACGACTGAATATCCACGGCAATAGACTAGACAGCGTCTTGACACTGGAACTAGTGAGAACATACCCTCATCTGCGCCGGGCAAACTCTTGCAAATCATTCAAATGGCCTCATGTTGGCGGGAAGGGCAATCTGTCATCTGATTAACAAGTTCGTGAGCGCGCTTTGGATTCACATCTTAAATGCACTGGTAAGTACCCCAAAAAAGCACGCTCGGCAAAGAAGCAGGAAGAATTGAGCGTAAACAGTGAGTACGTATGTTTTTTACCGAATAATAACAATTTTAACGATCTGAAAAGTAAAGAACAAAAAAATCAACAAGTAAAAGAACATTATATTTAACTTACGTAAATTAATTGCCTACCAGAAGTGCATGGAGGTCATGGACGGAAAGCCAATTTGTCTTACAGTCTATACTTATACCAGTAATACACAGTAATTGTACCAGGGCAGCATGACACGGACTGAGGACGGATGCGAGCCTTGACTTATAATGATAGACCGTAGTATATTAATTACTCTGAGTAGACACATGATACAATCTAATTCTACAATCTAGAATTTGTACGCCTAGTAGCTATTACAACTATCATTACCGTTTTAATAAATAATATATTTTTAATGTCATTGAAAAATAATTTAAGCTCTTTAGTCAACTGGGTCCACTCGAACTTAGTGCGTGGATCCAGTTGACATATTTATTTTATTTCTTTAGAGTGAGTCTTTAAAGTGGGTCCGTTTAATTTATTCCTCTAGGTTACTAAGTAACACTTGTGAAAGTCAGATGCTACATTTAATTTACGTAGAATTTAGACAATTGTCGCACTAGGTAATTATGCAAGGAAAGTGTCGTAGGTCAATCACAAGGATATATCATTAAGGGACATAGTACTCCCAGAGTACGGCCTATTTTTTTCGGAACCCTAGCCAACATCAACTGCACGCCCGTACACCTGCTGCTTGACAGACGAAGCTTTAACGCAGGCTTTCCTCTCTCTGTCTGGGAGATCAGACTGCAGTCGCTCCAGTAAAAAAAATCCGTTCCCGCAGGGGGAACGCACAGGTAGATTTCGTGATATTTTTTTTCTTTTTCTCGAAAACGGTAAATTTGAGCAAAAAACGTTTCGGACATTTATTTTAGAGCAAAAAATAGCCTATCGGTTAGAACATTTTTTTTGCCCCTCTATGACCTATGCTTCTTCTATGACCCACGCCGAGCGCATTTTTAACATGTTTAATTTTTTTTTCTCGAAAACGGTAACTTTTAGCGAAAAACTTTCACACATTTATTTTAGACTTAAAAATGGCCTATCGATTAAAAATGTTTCCGACAACAAGAATGTTCACCATCTTAGAAGTTATGATTTTTTTCCCGATAAATTTTGGTTTTCCCCCCCTCCACTTTTAGTTAAAGTTTTAATCTTATAGGTTTATTATTAAAAGTTGTTGGTATTCATGTATACTATGGGATAAAATTGGAACGGTTCGAATATCTTTCATGGAACGTGAAATTTTGAGAAAAAAATGATTTCACAAAAAGTGAGGCCCTACTGTCCCCTTAGGCCGGATTCCACCCGTTCACGAACTTAAACTAAGTTTACACCCAAGCAATTTTTGACCGCAGTTTGAAAGCGATCGGGGCAAAAATGCGACCGTGAGAGTGCCGCAAATTTTGGGAAGTGGAACATAACATAACATAACATAAACTCACGCCTATATCCCCGAAGGGGTAGGCAGAGGTGCTAGCACCCACGTTTCGCCAGTTTATGTTTTAGGTCCCAATGTAATAGGTGGCGAGCCTATTGCCATTAACCGGGCACTTATAAACCTGCTATAAATACACACATAACTTCGAAAAGCATCGAAAAGTCATTGGTGTGTGCCATATACCGTATTATGTGCATAATACCTTTTTTTTTTTTTTTTTTTTATCGTGCGGAAATCCCTTCGGATACCCCCCCGCGTGCCAGCGGGGGCGGTTATGTCGGGCTTGAACCGACTAAAACCGCACACCGTCTCGGGTCTACAGACGCCGGGGTGTAAGGTTGCCCATAGAGCATATCCCTCGCACCCCGACTGACCCTGGGCCATCTCCGGTTTCGAGATGGCCCCCTCGGGTTTGGGAACCACGGTGTCCCCGTCTTGCCCCGGTTTGGGGGAGGGGCGCTAGTCGCCCCACCGTCCCGGCCTGCTTCTGCTGGGGTGACAGGTGGCCTCACCCGCCACCCCCAGGCCTTGCCATGGTAATACCTGGGATCGAACCCGAGACCTCGTCTCAGCAGTCCTTTACCCATACCACTAGGCTAGTACGTAAGTGGAACCATACATACATATATATATATATAAACTTTTTGACCAGTGATCATTTCGGACTCAGGGGGTCATAACCTCCTATGAAGAAATTTTTTTAAAATTCGACAGTAGTGAAGAAACCAATAGGTAGATCGATTTCATCGAAATCTACCTAAAAAATACAAAAAAAAAAGAAAAAAAAAAGGGAGTACGAGGCCGGACTCTGGGCTTCCATGTGCAAGTTCTGGATACACCGGAATTTGCGGTAGCATGATGACAAAGACTCATATTGAAATAGTTTCACATTATCATATCTGATACCAACTGATGCCCGCAGCTCCGCCCGCGCGGAGGACGGTTATCGTTTTTTGGTCCTATCTCCGGTTTTACTTAACCAATTGCAATCAAACATACGGGAGATTTTAAGTCTAACCGCATGAAAATCCCGTTAGTAGTTTTTGCGTCCATCGCGACAGTCAAACAGACAAAAACAAAAAAAAACATTGAACATAATCATGAAGTTTTTGTTAAGTACCTATCCAATGTACATACACAATTAATTTACAATTTTATAACAGTGAGTAGGTATAGATGTCATGCGCAGTGGTCGGTAGTTAGTTAGTTCACTAATTAGGCAATCAAACAAATATGCAGGTACAGTCGCCATCAGTACTAGCTGAACATTCTTTCACATGCCAAGTTCCTACTAGCAGTGCCCGCAACTTCGTCCGAATGGACTAATATCTTTGTTTTTTTTTTTTCGTGCGGCAATCCCTTCGGATACCCCCCCGCCGGCCAGCGGGGGCGGTTATGTCGGGCTTGAACCGACTAAAACCGCACGCCGTCGCGGGTCTTAGGACGCCGGGGTGTAAGGTTACCCGTAGAGCATATCCCTCGCACCCCGACTGACCCTGGGCCATCTCCGGTTTCGAGATGGCCAGCTTACTTGCTCTCCACTGTGCCATCTGCTAATCAGAGGGACACGTGGAAAGCTTCCGAATAGCCCTCAACAGGGCCGTCCTCGCCTCGGTCGGAGTTGGCCGTAGGCGGCAGCGTCTCTCCCGCCCTAGGAGAGAGGCGCTGCTGTCTCCGTTGCCCAGGATGCACCGCGTGGAGGTCCCCAACCAAGCACCCCCTGTGGACTAATATCTGAGTATGTTTTTGCGCGGAACGCTAGAAATTTTTGCAATATAATAGTAGCCTAAGTTATGTCTTTTAACAACAGCTATCTGCAGCATTTCGACCCAGCTACTTCGGAGATTACCCGGAACAAATAAACAGAAAACATACAGCAATTTTAAAAACTAATGTTTTTATTTAGATATTTACTTTTGAAGAAGGCTTACAGCTTAATCTTAAATTATATGGTAACAACAAATATGTAACAATATTTCTAATAACAAGCCTCCATAGCTAGGTGATAATTTAGCCATTAATTAACTATTTACAAAGAAATTGTTATTTCTTTGTAAATATTTAATGTTATTAATGCAGTAGGTAGTAATATGCAATAAAATATAAGTGGCGTGCATAGGTACACTCGTATGCATTTATTAAAAAGCAGGTATTTAAATATTTCGGGGTGCGAGGGATATGCTCTATGGGCAACCTTACACCCCGGCGTCTGTAGACCCGAGACGGCGTGCGGTTTTAGTCGGTTCAAGCCCGACATAACCGCCCCCGCTGGCACGCGGGGGGGTATCCGAAGGGATTTCCGCACGATAAAAAAAAAAAAAAAAAAAAAAAAAAAAGGTATTTAAATATTAAATCAATCAATCAATTAGCCTATTACAGTCCACCCGATCCTCCGCCTTGCGCATCCAGGCTATCCCAGCTGCCTTTTTCAGGTCGTCCGGCCATCTTGCTGGGACCTACCTTCCGTTTACCGATTCGTGGTCTGCACTCCAGGACTCGTTTGCTCCGTCGGCCATCGGTCCTTCGGCAGATGTAGCCATTCCATTGCCACTTCAGCTTGCTTAAATTAAACCTGAGAATTACAAAAACAGTTAATGTAACGATCGTTTGTAAATTCGTTAGTGTTCAGCAACTTCTGTCTGAGGGCGACAGTACGCTTGCATTATACAAGAAGAATCAAGGCCTTATCAGTATTAGAACGTATGTTTAACATGTGAGTGTCAATGGATGTTTAGTGTCTCGTAAAAATGACAACGATGTGATATTTGACATTGATATACACTCGGCTGGGTGCTTTAATGTTGTAAGCACTCCGCAAGACAGTAAACAATCTCGTTAAATATTTTTGTTAAAATGTTGTTGCTTCTTATTTTGTTACTATGCTGAAACTAGCTGATGCCCGTGGCTCCGCCCGCGCGGAGGTTAGTTATGGTTTTTTGGTCATATCTCCAGTTATACTTAACCAATTGCAATCAACATACGGCAGATTTTGAGTCTGACCAAGATACGCCGTATCAAAATCCGTTCAGTAGTTTTTACGTCCAACGCGAACAAGCGAACAAGAGCAAAACAGACAAGAATTCGAAAAAAATACATATTTTTTGTTTAGAATCGTTTATTTAAAACATAAACCAAGTTTTTTTTTAAATATCTCCAATGTGCAGACTTGATTAATTTACAATTTTATAATAGTGTATATATATATATATATATATATATTATATATATAGGCAGAGGTGCTAGCACCCACATTTCGCCAGTTTATGTTTAGGTCCCAATGTAATAGGTGGCGAGCCTATTGCCATTAACCGGGCACTTATAAGCCTGCGATAAATACACACATAACTTCGAAAAGCATCGAAAAGTTATTGGTGTGTGCCATGGTAAAACCTGGGATCGAACCCGAGACCTCGTCTCAGCAGTCCATTACCCATACCACTAGGCTACCGCGGCGGCGAAATGTGGGTGCTAGCACCTCTGCCTACCCCTTCGGGGATATAGGCGTGAGTTTATGTTATGTATATGTTATGTATATATATATATATATATATATATCTACCTACCTAATAGCGTGCCTAATAGGTAACTGTTGCAGTAAAGGTTGCAGACAATACCACACCATATTGAAAAGATGAATGGGATGTGTGAAAGAGGATAGGGTAAGGAAGGTTGACAGGAATTTGTGGAGGATAGTGACATGTTGCGCGGATCCCAAATAATTGGAACATGATGTCGTAATATTTGCACTCTCGGCAATGACGACCTCTATGGTGTGGCGGTAGTGCATTTGACTGCCAGGTTGAGATGCGCGGGTTTGATTCGCGCTCAATGTTAATATTTGTGTGCATAAATATGTATATTTGCATTTGTTTAGGTATTTCTATGTATTTATTGACAAAAAAGTAGGTATATAATATGTATGTTTATCCGCATTCTAGAAGCCATAACACAAATTTGTTAAACTATGCTTAATTTAGGTCTAGAGAGCGCTGTGTACAATTTAGTGTAGCATGTTTATTTATTTATCATATCAATTTACTACATTTTAATTTACCTTTTTTTTTTTTTTTTTTTTTTTCGTGCGGAAATCCCTTCGGATACCGCCCCCGCTGGAGAGCGGGAGTCTCCAGCGGGGGCGGTTATGTCGGGCTTGCACCGACTAAAACCGCACGCCGTCTCGGGTCTTAAGACGCCGGGGTGTAAGGTTACCCATAGAGCATATCCCTCGCACCCCGACTGACCCTGGGCCATCTCCGGTTTCGAGATGGCCCCCTTACTTGCTCTCCACTGTGCCCTCTGCTAATCAGAGGGACACGTGGAAAGCTTCCGAACAGCCCTCAACAGGGCCGTCCTCGCCTCGGTCGGAGTTGGCCGTAGGCGGCAGCGTCTCTCCCACCCTAGGAGAGAGGCGCTGCCGTCTCCGTTGCCCAGGGTGCACCGCGTGGAGGTCCCCAACCAAGCACCCCACATTTTAATTTACCTACTTACAAAAAACACCTAACCTGACTTTAAAATAGATCCGAAGGCCTACACCACACTTGACGGAAATGCCGTCACGGATCTTCCGCGTCGGAACGCCAATGGATTTCCGAAAGAAAAAAAAAAAAAAAAAAAGGTGTTATTGCATATAAATCGACGACGACACGACGAAGCGACGTATGTTGAGCGTAGTTTGTTCGTTATTATTATATTTATATGTTCATAATTAACGTTCTGACACGGAGGATCCGTCGCGGACAATCCGTCTTTTTTTTTTTCACGGGCTTCACCCTATCGGTGCAGACGATGGGGTGGAGTGTAAAGTTACTGCATAAGGCTAAGAGGTCCTACCTCGCACGCAAATATAGGCTGGAACGAAAAATATTAAATTTAAAAATATCGTAAGTAATGCTTTTTGTTTCACGCCACGTCTGATAGCCGGTTTCACTTTTTCTAGTACAATGATATTTATTATATTCATTCTGCATAATATAAAGGATGTTTTAAAAACACACTTTAATTAAATTAATTTTGGCTTAAGCTTATTCCCAAGAATTGTTTGTGTTTAGTACAATAACAAAATCTCACGAAGTCTTTCAAGGTCTCGCTAAGCCGGAGTTGGAAATGCTAACATTAATTTTTATATTATGAACCAATGATATTATAAGTACCTACACAAAAAAATATATATTCGCACTAGCGCTTGGTGACTGTTGATAACAATTTTAGACTTTTTGCACATCAAGTGCAACTCAATTAAATGTAAGCTTCTTGAACTCGACAAACAACGGGTGCTACACTGCCGTGCTCAAGCTATGAACCGGCTATAATGCGACTGCGATCTGGACATATCCCCACAAATATATTCGCATTCCTATTTTTTTTTATTTTTATTTATTGATGATACGTTTGACCTCTATCTCACCTGATCGTAAGTGACGATGTGGTCTACGATGGATGACGTTTGCTTAGAAGAAACCTATTCACTCGAGACTTGAAGACTCCGAAGTTATAGCTTTCCGGAAAGACAGACTCAGGCAGGCAATTCCACTCCTTAGCTGTACGCATAATAATACGCAAAGTAGGACGTTTACCACACTCTAATGGCGTGTGTCCGTACTGAGTATATAAGACAGGGTCTGGGTTGGCTTATCCCTTATCAGATCGATGCAGGAAGTGTACAGAATGCTAATCCCTTTATTTAAATGAATCATTGATTTACCTAAAAATATTACTGTACTGTATTAATTCATTTTTAGCATATATACATAATGTAATTTATTAAGGCGACATAATCGCTTAGTGTGATTAAGCCTTTAAATAAAGATTAAAAAAATAAAAAACCGGCTATGTGAAAAAGCAAAATTCGAGCAAGAGCTGAAAAATGAGGGTATATTTTAAAACCTATGCTGGTATTTTCTATAAATGGATATTTTATTGAGCATTTACGAGAAAAAAGTTGGTATTGATATTATATACATATGCGTTTAAAATTAAGATGTGAAAATTGACCAGAAGCCACTTAGCCGCCTTACCTATCTCTTTCTGTATCATTCATACTTACGTCTAAACTCTAAAGAATATTAAATACCATCTGTAATGCCCACAATGCATGTATATATTACTAAAATAAAAAAGTGGTCTTCAGTTTGACGGCTTCAATAGATGCTTTTTCACGCGTCATTGAAAGGACAATGTAGGAAAATGAAAACATGTGTGTTTGTATAGAATTCCTACTCTTCATGGTGCGGTAAGGAAAAGAGATGCCGAAACGTTTATACGAGGTTGAAGAACCCCCTAGGCACAGATCCGGGGGCCGTTGGAACCGGCCCCAATAGATACTGGACCAATGAAAGTTGTGTAAATTAAAATAATTAATCTATTAGGTGAACACTACGTGGACTTGTATAATAAAAGCTATTGAAACGAACGGCGTCTGTCTTCAACAGTACCTACCTAATTATTTTATAACTCTGGCATTAATTTTACTATGCTTTAATTCCGTTATGCTTTGGAATTGCTATTTATTACCTATCTGCTGTTAGGCCTGTTCGAAGGCAATCAAAATTATGTCTCTGCAAAAATTGTAGAATTTTTCCCCTACTTATATATTATATTATATACGAGTAATATAATAAATGTGAAAGTTTGTGAAGATGTTTGGATGTTTGTTACTCAATTACGCTTTAACACCTGAATGGATCTGGCTGAAATTTGGTACAGGGATACATTATAGTCTGGAAAAACACATAGGCTTTTATCCCAGGAATAGGTTCCCATGGGTAACGGTAGCAGAATTCCACGCGGACGGAGCCGCGCGCATCAACTAGTTCATTATAATTTGTGACGTAGCTAGGATAAGAAAAGTACAAACAATGGCCGAACCGTGTCTCAAAAAAAAATTTGGGTCGGTGCAACATATGCCATGCGTCAAACTTTGGGGTCTGACATCATCTCAGTTATTTCCTTTTAGGCATGTCCACTTTCGCGCAATCCATTTCATCTTTTCATCAGTGGACCACATACATAGATTACATGGACTGCTAAACACAACAGACATAACCTTTTAGGTTATGCGCCGTGATTTGGTAAAAAATGAGGAATAAGTACATATACGGAATCAATACCCTCGTAATTGAAACGTCAATTATTGTACAAAATATTATTTAATGGTTAAAACATATAACTGTGAAATAAAGTCACATTGACGTATATTTGGACTTGACTTTTCCAAGATTTTCGGCATCGGCATCTCTATACTGTGACCACTTGTTACCGTGATTCGTCCGGTGCTTTTCGCCCAGCTATGAAGAAAGGCAAAATATAACCTTAACATCGCTTTTCATCAATGATTTCTATGAATACTAGACAAGCAGTTCAGAACAAAAAGTGTATCAACCTTCGGGAATGAGGCGGGAAAGTGTTAGGGGGGAGTACGGGACGCCCTATCATAGTTTCATAATTTTGGCGCACTTACACTACTTTACAGATGTCATGTGATGATCTCATATAAAATCGTATAAAATAAATTTATTATACTCTGTGTCTATGACAGCAACAAAAAGTGGCGCCAAAGTTTTTTAATCTTTCACCATTTTTTTGTTCTTCATAGCCAGACTAGTATACATAAAATTCATTGGTCGTGTCTGTGTAATGAACGACTTTAATGATTGAAGGTCACATTCACGGCACATATTTATTTCTTTTCATCTTTGCATAGGTGAACGGAGCCGGTGGCAACAGCTTGTGTGTACGTAATATGTATATCAGATAGTTGGCTTTCGTGTCTTTGCAAATGCTAATTAATCATATTATAATGTAAATTTAATTTAAATGTCCGTAGTGCTCTAACTTATTAGTTGGTTTAATAGATAGAGACGAACACCCTGTTGCGTTGAGAGTCTCACTATGGAAGGAGAGGCTCCCACCACCATCTGACTTCCTGCCTCCCCAGGAAATGATACATCCCGGACATGACCTCCGATAGTCAGTATGGAGCAGAGACTTAAAAACACATTCATTAAGGTTACATAATTATATGGTAACCCATATAATTATGTAACCTTAAACCCTATGAAAAGGTTACAGAATGAATGTGTTACACTTATAAATGTGGTATTGAATCTGTTAATCGTTACCACTTTCCATTGTGTAATCGTTATATATATATATATATATATATATATATAATATATTAATCAGTTAACAGTGTTATTAAGTGGTAACCGAAATGCTACGATGCCAAATTTACTATCCTATTGTATTTATAATCTAAATTTTTTAATAAAGGTATTTTGTACACCGCCAGGTACTTTAGGACGTCAGTTCTGTTACACTTAATAACACATATAAATCATACCACTTTGAATATGGTACACTTTCGTATCTGTTACATTTATAAATGGGTCTCTTCTAAAACAGTTTTAAAAAACAGTGTTAAAACACTTTATTACGGTTACAGTTTGGGTCCCTAGTATGGAGGTCTCTCAACCGTTTTCGTATTATGGTCGACAGGTTGACACAATTTTTATGCAGGTGGGGAATGCGAGATCCGGGTTAACCGCATGTGACTACGGAGCCCCTGTGCAACCATGACGCACAGGACGCACTTGCATTCGTGTTCCTTGTGTCCTACCACATGCACTAGCGACGACCTCAACAAGGCCACTTGCAGTTATTACTACTGGTAACCTTTAAAAACACTGTAACAACTATTAAAAAAAAGTAAATCTTTGACACGAAAGAAGAATAAGACTAAAATTGTTTTTGGTTAATGTGGCAATTAAATATTTGAGATAAATTACGGCTCGTGGTCATTATCATTAATTAAAAATGCAAATAGTGGTATTAGTAAAGTAACATTACCAAAATATCGGCCTCGAATTACAGTCACAATTAGATGAGTCCACCCGTAACAAGGTCCGTAACTTAATTTCGAGAGACATATGTTCGATTATTGGAATATCGACTGAAAGATTGTGCGAATAGAGTTTATTGCGAAACAACTTTTTGTCGCCAAACGCTGCTTCGACTGAACGATTCTTCGAACATTTATCAATCGATGGACTGATGTTTCGCACTTCTTGCCTCGCTCGGCTTATATTCCAAAAATAAGTAAAGTGGGTTAGGTTAGGTTAGAACTGTGACCCCAACAGAGCGCGAGCCGGAACCACTAGTCCGGAAAGTTTATTGCAAGAAGTGCTATCTATGAATAAAGATCTCTGTGTACAGTGCTTCCTATGTACCGAGATGCCTACAAACAATGTTTTGAATTTAACATTCGAAACATCAGTCCATCGATAGATAAATATTCGAAGAATCGTTCAGTCGAAGCAGCGTTTGGCGACAAAAAGTTGTCTCGCGATAAACTCTATTCGCACAATCTTTCAGTCGTTATTCCAATAATCTAACATATGTCCCTCGAAATTAAGTTACGGACCCCCCTAAACAGTATTCAGTTTATATTTCCCAGAGAGTAGCATTCCTTTAATTTTTAAGAAATGACAACATTCCCAACTGTATTGTGAATACTCATTTGTTTCATTAAAAAATACAAGGAGTCATTAAATTAAACATCTTGAAACAATAGCTCTAGAAGAATTATAATTTTATGATAGTATTGTTATGTAAATATTTAATTAAGTAATAGCAAAAACGTTTTATTTGCATTAAAAAGATTATAGAAGGAAGTTCGAGTGTGAAACAAGCTTGCGCAAATCAGAGTTTCATTGAAGAAAGGAGAAGAATAAGAAAATAGAAGAAGATATGTTTCATCATAGACTAGCTGTGCCCGCGACTTCTCAGCGTGAAATTTTATCTGGAAATGTTATCTATTTTTTGGGCAGCATCCTAACTCTTTATCGAAAATAGAAGTAGCCTAAGTTATGCCTTATAATATTAGCTATTAACCAGTGAAAGTCCCGTTAAAATCGGCCCAACCGTTTCAGAGATTAGCTAAGTCAAACATAATAAATAAGAATAGATTCAGTATTGAGTACCTACCTAACTACATTTATTTACAGGCAACCCTGATTTCTCGCCATTGTCATTTGTCTGGCGACATTTGACCCCACGCATGCGCAATGCGAGTCGCGACCCGAGCCGCTTTACGATTTACATACAATGTAGGAAAAATTGTCTACACCTACCATACTACGATTTTTGAAAAGGATTTCTAGGAACGTATATTAAGCAAACGGAATGAATATTAAGCAAAAGTAATATTATTTTATAGCTTCATGGATACCTTTTTTTTTCTTTTTCGTGCGGAAGTCCCTTCGGATACCCCCCCGCCGGCCAGCGGGGGTGGTTATGTCGGGCTTGAACCGACTAAAACCGCGCGCCGTCTCGGGTCTAATGACGGCGGGGTGTAAGGTTGCCCATAGAGCATATCCCTCGCACCCCGACTGACCCTGGGCCATCTCCGGTTTCGAGATGGCCCCCTCGGGTTTGGGAACCACGGTGTCCCCGTCTTGCCCCGGTTTGGGGGAGGGGCGCTAGTCGCCCCACCGTCCCGGCCTGCTTCTGCTGGTGTGACAGGCGGCCTCACCTGCCACCCCCAGCTTCATGGATACCTAACATCATGCCCTCCATTATTCTCTTCCCGCCCTTTGTTCAAACCTAAACTTTGTAAGTATACCAGCGTGAAAAATAGGCGATTAAAAATACACAGGGTTCGCGGTTCATTCTCCGTCTGTCTCTTTCTCATACTTAGTTATTTTGTGTAAGGATTACATAGGTATCTCACTCGGACACTGTTCGTCTATAACGCTTACCTATTGCAACAAAAAAATAATTCTGAATTCAAAATCTTTTTCAGACCTATTATGTTGGTAACTAATTATTCAACGGAGCTTTACATGGATAAGAATATGTACATTTTTAATTAAATGATTTGAATTTCAAACTTCCTGTGTACGATCGCGGCTATACAAGTACAAGTAAAAAATAATATAAAATGTTGTTTTCCATAGGTAAATATTTATTCACTGCGACTTTGTTTTCGGCTAGCCGACGCTAGGGACACAAATTATCTAGGGACACTTGTCCGTATTGAAACTTTTCGATTTTGATATTTTTTTACTGGCAATTCGGACACCATCGAAATATCGAAGCAATTTTGTACAGTCAACAAAAAGATTACTTAGACCGGATTTAAACAATATTTCCTCTCAGGGTTGAAAGGTCAGACAGCTGTCGCTTCCATAAAAACAATATAGACCTAACCAAAAGGAGGAGCAAGGGTGAGAGGACCCTGGGCTCCGAGGCGAAAGCTCCTGAGCAATGGGGAACAACGGTAAGATGATGACGATGAGCTAATACAGTGGATGTACATAATTAAAAGAAAACTGAAATCCATAATTCAAATTATATTCTACTTTCTGCTAATAAATTCTAAATGTGAAAGTGTGTAAAGATATTTATATGTTTGGATGTTTGTTCTCAATCACGGTTCTCACAACGGTTGAACGGATCTGGCTGATATTTGGTACAGGGATAGATTATAGTCTGGATGACATAGGTATAGGCTATTTAATTCCTGCAATAGGTTCCCATGGGTAGTTTACTTCTTCTAATTAAAGTGATTGACTTAGGAGCAACATAATTAGCGGTGCAATCAGGTTATAGGATTCTACGAATTGATTCCCGGGCGAAGCCGTATCCCTGGCCACTAGTAATCCATAAAGTAACAGGTAATATCAGATCAAACGACTAAATAGAACTCTAAAACAGCAAAAAATCTTGTACAAAATATAGACCTTATAACAATGAAAGTATTTTCACAACATTACTAATTTATATAGAGAACTACGGACTTACACACACAAGTAAACACAGTAACATTTTTAACATGTTTAATTTTTTTTTCTCGAAAACGGTAATTTTTAGCGAAAATCTTTTCAGACATTTATTCTATCGATTAAAAATGTTTCCGACTGCAAGAATGTTCACCGGTTAGAAGTTATGATTTTTTTCCCGAAAAATTTTGGTTTTTCCCCCTTCCACTTTTAGCTAAAGTTTTAATCTTATAGGTTCATAATTAAAAGTTGTTGGTATTCATGTATACTATGGGATAAAATTAGAACGGTTCGGATATCTTTCATGGAACGTGAAATTTTGAGGAAAAACTGATTTCACAAAAAGTGAGGCCCTACCGTCCCCTTAGGCCGGATTCCACCCGTTCACGAACTTAAACTAAGTTTACACCCAAGCAATTTTTGACCGCAGTTTGAATTGAAAGCGATCGGGGCAAAAATGCGACCGTGAGAGTGCCGCAAATTTTGGGAAGTGGTACCATACATACATGTATATATATACATGTATATATATATATATAAACTTTTGACCAGTGGTCATTTCGGACTCAGGGGGTCATAACTAGACCTCCTATGAAGAATTTTTTTTTAAATTCGACAGTAGTCAAGAAACCAATAGGTAGATCGATTTCATCGAAATCTACCTAAAACGAGTTTTTCATTACACTATAAATATATTCACGGCCTGGTATTAGGTTAAGTACCTCCCTAAGTAACGTAAGTAAGTACTAAGTAGTTAAGTACCTTTTTTTTTCGTGCAGAAATCCCTTCGAATACCCCCCCGCCTGCCAAGTAGTTAAGTACCTTTTTTTTTATTTCGTGCGGAAATTCCTTCGGATACCCCCCTGCCGGCCAGCGGGGGCGGTTATGTCGGGCTTGAACCGAATAACAAACATACATCCACCAAACTTTCACATTTATAATATTAGCAAGTTTTATGTCTCTGAGCTCTCATTAAAGTTTATAATAACATATCCATCAATTAGCACTTCATAAACAATCGTTTCGGCCATCTTAATATTAAAAGTAGCCTCGTAATCCGATTGGTCCGTTACGAGCGTACCTAATCGCATCGCGCGTTCATTGGCCCTCAACGTTTGAAATTAGAACACGTGGGTTGGTTTCAGGCGGGAATCGGTGTCCGGTTGTCAGTCACATTCACTACGAATGTAATGGATGCGGTAATACAGTAAAAAATATTGATATAATAGATATTTACTTCTCACCGATAAATCTTATCCGCGATGTGATGACGGTTGTTTGGGTAACCTTTTGACCCCCAATCGTAATTAATTATTTTAGATATCATGTCATGTCTTATATAAATTTGAGACAAACAGAACAACAATTTGTATAACAGGTCGAGGGTGAGAACATGAATGAGTGCAGGGTCGAAGTAATCAACAAATAGATAGATTCACGTAAAAAAGCTACTATAAATCAAACTTCCAATAAGTGTCACAATTTTCTTACACATCAACTCGCTTAGTATCTACCAATTGGGGTAAATTTGATAAAATATGTATAGTCAACCACAAAAGTGGCTTAACACAATGTCATTTATTAATCACTTTAGTTCTTTAACTTGGCCTCTGGGAATTATAAAACCACTTAAATATTCATTATTAGATCCATGTATTAAATCCAAAACGTTGGTAAATATTGTCGTGCCGTTCCCACTAACCGTGGTATCTTGCTTTTGTTAGTATTCCAGAACAACCATATTGCGGTTTAGAGCTTCAATCTGTGGATTCGTTGTTTTTGACTTCATTAATTATTTAATACCATTTTATTATAGCTTTAGCTTACTCTTTGAGTTAGTACTTACCTCAAAGTTGTCACGCATACATTCATTATTTTTACTCGTTTAAAGCAGATAGGTCACTCTGTGAGAATTTTGTTTTCCTTTGTTAGTTAGGACCTTTTGTTCACCCCGGCGTCTATAGACCCGAGACGGCGTGCGGTTTTGGTCGGTGCAAGCCCGACATAACCGCCCCCGCTGGCCGGCGGGGGGGTATCCGAAGGGATTTCCGCACGATAAAAAAAAAAAAAAAAAAAAAAAAAAGGTATTCGGTTTAAAAAAATAAATACAAAATAATAATGGTTTATTTTATTTAAAACAATATAAACGAACCTTATCATGACTAATTAATTATGTTACGTAATATTTAACTATACGATGTTCTTAAAAAATCTTAATGCAGTTCACAGAACACATCTACTTGCTAAGTTTCAACAGCATAGTTCTTATAGTTTGGGAAAAAAGTGGCTGTGACATACGGACGGACAGACAGACTGACATGACGAATCTATAAGGGTTCCGTTTTTAGCCATTTGGCTACGGAACCCTAAAAATGAAGGTGGTAATGAATCAGGTAAACAGCACTTTCAAAACGTAGAACGGGAATGGCATCTAAAAACGGCTACTTTTATTGCAGTCCAATTGTGGCGTAGTGTATTTCGAAAAGACGAGTCATTACAAGCTTGAGAACGGATCGTCATTTGCGAAAATTGTGCCCGTCATTCTATGCACGTTCGAAGGCTATTACATTACCTAAGTGTCGGTCACACGATAATCTCCAGGTATTTTTATCTGCACACGAATATACCTACATAATTATAGAACCATGTTTCTATGAAAATGATGCTTGTGGTTTTTGCAATTTTCTGTTAGCTATGGTCGGTGACGCTTGATTTAGGAGAGGCAAAGAATGTAATGAGTGTACGAATAAAGTTTTCTTGGTGTATACGGCCCCACCAGGATCTTCGGGAGCAAATAACCTCACTTGCACGCCGGTAGATGTGCTGATTGATGGATGAGGGTCTGGCACAGGCTTTTTTCTCGGGGTCAGACCGCAATCACACCCGGAAAAGTCGACATACAAAACAAACCAATAAGCTGATTCCAGGCTCCAAACTTTGGACCCAACTGAGAAATGACTATGAGGATGATGAGGATAATCCTCAGGGGACAGGAGTGTACTGCGACAAGGTTAACATATTTTACGTTTTGCTGAATTATTTTATGAAAGGTTTTAGTCTGAAGTAACCTGTACATTATAATGTGTTAGGCCATTTTTTCTGCTGACGATACATAACATAATGGATGTAATCATTATCACGGTTCCCATGGTTTATGGTTCATTGTCACACGACAACTTAACTAATAACTTAACTTGCCATTAATTTTTATTAACTTGCTGTACAAAACAAAGCCAAGCTTTATTAAAGCAGGTTAAATTTTATTTCAGTAAAATAAAGTAGAATGTTCGTGACATTCTGCATAATCTCCAACATCGATGGTACAGTCGCCATCGGTATAATTAGCTTAACACATACAAAGTTACCCTCCACCTTAGCTCTAAAACTTTACATAAAATAATAAACAAAACGTCCAAAATGTTAAATTTGTCCTCTGAAGATTACAAATATTAGTGATTTTGTTGATTGACACGGTATACAGTATTGATACTCTATCTTTAAATTGAATAAATGTTCCATCTTAATTTCTTACTGTTCAGCTACTTCTGAGGGCGACTTTACCAGTGTATATACAAAAATATAGATACTTAGTCTAAAAATATAATGTCGCTAAATTAAAATATATCAAAACAATTGCAAAGTAGGTATCCTCCCGCCACCTCCTTCTGCGAGCATGTGATGCTCGCGAAGGAGATGGCGGAGTGCGCCCGCGGGAGGTTTTAGAACCCTCCCGGCCCGCCGAGCCCGCAACACGCTCGCCTCGCGTCGCAGGCGACTCAGGCGCCGGAGGTCGCTTAACGACCTCCGTCCTCCATGAGCGCAGGCCTGGGGGTGGCAGGTGAGGCCGCCTGTCACCCCAGCAGAAGCAGGCCGGGACGGTGGGGCGACTAGCGCCCCTCCCCCAAACCGGGGCAAGACGGGGACACCGTGGTTCCCAAACCCGAGGGGGCCATCTCGAAACCGGAGATGGCCCAGGGTCAGTCGGGGTGCGAGGGATATGCTCTATGGGCAACCTTACACCCCGGCGTCTGCAGACCCGAGACGGCGTGCGGTTTTAGTCGGTTCGAGCCCGACATAACCGCCTCCGCTGGCTGGCGGGGGGGTATCCGAGGGGATTTTCGCACGAAAAAAAAAAAAAGGTATCCTCCCCGGCGTCTGAAGAACCGAGACGGCGTGTGGTTTTAAAAAAAAAAGGTATCCTACATTCAGCCGGGGTGCGAGGGAATTGCTTTATTGGGCCACCTTACATCTGAAGACCCGAGACGGCCTGCAGTTTTAGTCGGTTCAAGCCCGACATAACATAAGGATTTCCGCACGAAAAAAAATTATGTATGTATTTAGGTAGGTATAGAACTTACTGTATTTAAATGTAGTGTTGTTAAATAATTAATTTTTGTGTGTGTATAAAATTTAACACTATTTTCCTTTCCGACTCTCCAAACTCATTTGCACTAAAAAATAATGTGTCTGTTTAGTTGACTGGCATTATGGCGGTTTTAAGTTTACCACCCGTTTGCCGGCTTTCATAACACCCCGATTATGTGTAAATTGGTCAATTTCGTCTCAACGTACCTATTCCATGGCCGCTAGAGTTAGCTTAGCAGGCGTCACTAAGGCACTAACAGCCGATGTCAGCCATGTTGAAGACGCGTGCGTCGTCAGAAAGTGTGAGCAAATGAATGGTCTCAGATTGAAATTTTAAATTAATGTTGCCTAATTTATCTCGTGGAAAATTAAAATGCGAGATTTTATGTTGAAAATATTATGCCTGTATAGAAGTTAGTCAAGGATGAGGCGTCAGCAGATTAAATATAAATGAAACTAAAATACCTATCAATCAATCAATCAATCAATTAGCCTATTGCCGAGCAAACAAGTCCTAGAGTAGAGACCACGAATCGGTAAACGGAAGGTGGGACGTCCCCCAGCAAGATAGAATAAATTTTTGTATTTTTTGTAATACGAAATGTCACTTGTCCGAATTAACACTTCTTAAATTTAATATTTTTTTGCTGACAATTCGACACCATCGAAATAATAAGGCTATTTTGTTGCGTCAGCATAGTACAAAATGACTTTAATATTTTCATGGTGTCCGAATTGTCAGTAAAAAAATATTAAAACTAAATAGTGTCAATTCGGACAAGTGACCGCGCGGCAAGACTTATTTTTAGGGTTTAATTTTGGAGCACAACTGCTCAAGTAGCGAAGCGAGTTGTCTATCAATATTTAGTAATATATTATGAGAGATGTTGAGGAAAATAATAAAGGTATATCTACACGGCCAACACATAGCCCTTGATCTGAGGTTAACACAACAGCTATTAGCAGATGACTGTTGCTTTTGAGTTAATCACATAGAATAGATAAATAGCACGCGATGTGGTTGCCTTAGTTCTGAGCAATGACTTTTATGTAAAGGTACCTACTACTTGGGGTGCTTGGTTGGGGACCTCCACGCGGTGCACCCTGGGCAACGGAGACGGCAGCGCCTCTCTCCTAGGGTGGGAGAGACGCTGCCGCCTACGGCCAATTTCGACCGAGGCGAGGACGGCCCTGTTGAGGGCTGTTCGGAAGCTTTCCACGTGTCCGTCTGATTATCAGATGGGCACAGTGGAGAGCAAGTAAGGGGGCCATCTCGAAACCGGAGATGGCCCAGGGTCAGTCGGGGTGCGAGGGATATGCTCTATGGGTAACCTTACACCCTGGCGTCTTAAGACCCGAGACGGCGTGCGGTTTTAGTCGGTGCAAGCCCGACATAACCGCCCCCGCTAGCCGGCGGGATTCGAAGGGATTTCCGAACGAAAAAAAATAAAAATAAAAAAAACCACTAAACTAACTTACTGTAGTAACCAAGAAATTGGTATCATAAACCAATATTCATAAGGAAAGGAGGACTAGGAGAGTGGATCTCGAGCTCCAAAGTGCAAGCTTTGGATGGAACCGCGATTATCGTGAGAACCGGGTATTCAGTTGAATGGATTTTCACTGGCGAAACCCAGTCTTTGTCTCGACGTTAAAATGGCTGCTGAAAAGTAATGGAAACCTCGCGTATAGTGTAGAATATGTAGATTCAAAATAAAACTTAAGAAACCGGGAAATAATGCGCTAGAATTAGTTTTATTTCAAAGTTTTCCTCAATTCACGTAATATAATGATATTGTCGGCAGTGTACAGGTATGTTGCAATTGAAATTAAACTATTTTCAACGGATTCCATCGCGGTGCATGGGAAGACTTAAAGATTTTTCAGATATAGTCTTCCCGTGACCACGGCTGCTGAAAAGCAATCGAAACGTTCGCGTCGCGTCTTCGGGATCAGTGTACCTTTTTTCGTGCGGAAATGCTCTCGGCTACCCCCCGCTGACCAGCGGGAATGAATATGTCGGGCTTGAACCGACTAAAACCGCACGCCGTCTCGAGTCTTCAGACGCCGTGGTGTAAGGCGGTCCGTATGGTCCATAAGGCATTTCCCTCGCACCCCGACTGACCCAGGGGGAATCAGTGTACCTTTTATTTTTATTTTTTTTATCGTGCGGAAATCCCTTCGGATACCCCCCCGCGTGCCAGCGGGGGCGGTTATGTCGGGCTTGAACCGACTAAAACCGCACGCCGTCTCGGGTCTACAGACGCCGGGGTGTAAGGTTGCCCATAGAGCACATCCCTCGCACCCCGACTGACCCTGGGCCATCTCCGGTTTCGAGATGGCCCCCTCGGGTTTGGGAACCACGGTGTCCCCGTCTTGCCCCGGTTTGGGGGAGGGGCGCTAGTCGCCCCACCGTCCCGGCCTGCTTCTGCTGGGGTGACAGGTGGCCTCACCCGCCACCCCCAGGCCTGCGCTCATGGAGGACGGAGGTCGTTAAGCGAGGGAATCAGTGTACCTAAATAATAAAATAACACCAAATAAATCGCCATAGAAACCGTTTAAAATAGTTTCATCTGACGTTTTAATGATAAAAGTCTTCAGAATTTTGTTAAATATGCTTCACAAATTATTATGCTGATGAAAAGCAGTATGTGAATAAGCTAGAAGTGTTTTTGCAGAACCAACATCGGATGTAGCATGTAGCACAAATGCTAATTACTACTTATTGTTTAAGATGTGACGGTAGTGTCATTTTGACCTTGGTTTGTATTAAAATACTTAGTGATGTTTATTAATGTGTCATGTTCTCGAAAGAACAGTTCTTCCCTACTGCGAGCTCCATGAAAATTGACAAAATGAAGGTGATTTCCGGAAGCCGGATGTCGCTCCAACGCAACATCGGGCCATACATGTAATCGGGACGAATAAATAGCTTTTTAGTCGTTCAATGTAGCTACTGAAAGCTGCATTGCTTAGAGGCGAATTATACCTACTGAAAAGGCATAAGGCGTAACGCATAATAAAAGCAAAATCGTACGTATCGATGCGATCGCAGAGCAAAATCGAGTCGGTCCCTACGATTTACTACTTTCATTACGCAGGCGTCATGTCTCTTGCTTTTTTTGCATAATTCACGCCTTAACATAGACCAGCGTTTCTCAAATGGTGGGGCAACCCCGCAGCAGGCCAATAACATAAAATACTGATCCGCAGCATTGTTTCACAGTTATACTCGTGATCAAGGGATGTCGAAATGTGATCTTTTTACTATCCGGATATGCTGCACTACTAGGGTTAAAAACTTGAGGCGCGTTACGATGGGGAAACATTAATATAAAAAGGCCTAGGTATAATAAAGTTTGGGGAATGCCAGCCACAGAAATGCGTCTGCGATGTATTGTTGATATTGATCAGATCATTAGTAAGTAATACATACAATTATACATCAATGATACAGATACTGAAACGCATTTTGACGGTCGCCAAAATGAGATGCATCATTAATTAGGTACGCAAATTGCGACTGTACATATCGATAATGCATCGCGTTTTGAAGACCGTCCAGTCAACTAAACTGAGTTTAATTCTACTTGATCTCGGTTCCTATCATTGTGACATTTAGTTTGCTTGCAGTTAGTTTGCCCTAACAGCACAAATATATAAATGTTACTTACCCAGTCAACATAAAATGATGTACCTACCTACTTAGTCCATATACTAAATATATCACCGCTGTCATCATAATTTTAATAAAATGTCCCATAAATGTGTGGTTGTCTCGTGTCATGTAAGTCTAATGTGGTGCTTTTATCATTACAGATCATCGGTGAGCGAGAGTACGCGGTGCGGCCGACGAGACGACCTTCGGAAGAGTTACAGACTGGACAGCCACTCGACGTGATAGTACAACAGGTGAATCTCGTTGTTCTTTTTCACCCGACTGCCAAGAAGGGTTATATTTTTCGCACGTATCTTGTAATATGTGCATGTAATATGGTTTATAACCACAACGAACTGCTGCACGGATTTATTTAATTAGCATGTCGTTAGAGTCGTCTTGGTAACCCAAGTGTTCTTAGATAGGTGACACGAAAAAAACCAAATTGACGACTGTGAGACGCCATAGTTTAAAGTAAAAAAAAAAAAAAAAATTTGAATACTGCAATCAAAATTAAAAAAAAAAAAGGTATCAAATGAAAGGGCTTATCATGAGGATTATATATATTTTAATTAAAATTAAAGCGTTTACGGTGCTTACAACAAGCGGAGGCTCTGTCAACCAGTCCAGTTTTCGTTTGTGTTGTGATTGCAAGATTCGTTTCTCTTGTATCCTTAACACTAAAAAGCAGCAAATAAAAATAAATAATTAACAGATTAATTAGCAGTCGGGTTTTAAATTACATTACGAACAATAAGTTACATAGGGGTTTCTCTTCATCGTTACCGCAATACCTGAAAACAAAGGTTTCAGACCAGTGCGTCCTGCCTGTTTCGGCGGGGGGGGGGGGGGGGGGGGTGTATCCGAAGGGATTTCGGCACGAAAAAAAAAGGTACCTTAACGTGAAATGACACTTAGGTTGTAACAATTTATTTTCTGAATTGGATTTAAAATAAGGAGAAACGGTAGCGACATCTATGCATGGAATTCTCCCGGAGTGTAGCAGCGTTCGATCGGAATCCCATAGTGGTGTTGTGGTTCACAGTAATACCACGAGATGGCGTTGCTGTACTGGATGAGATAAAAGTCCATTTCATTTAATGTGTCCTTGTATTCAGTCCTGTTGAAGAATAATTATGAGTGTAGTTAAACGTTAAGTTCCAGGTTTTTCCCTAATTTATTAGCTCGGACCCTCTATGGTTTTCATCTTCATAAGCTATGGTTTGTCTCGTAAAATACGTATAAATTAAGTTGATACTTAATCTGCCTTGTGTTCACAGTGACAAGTTGACATTTGATTGTACCGCATTATCCGAGTGACTATGTGATTTCAGTGAGACTCCTCGTGAAAAAAAACTGGAATTTGGCTGTTTCGAAAATTGGCGCCCAACGTGGGGCTAACCAGAGACTCACTACTCTGGTCTCTGTCGGTGTGCTGTGTGTTTGAATTTTGTAACCGCTGAACCTGTCAGACGGTCTACTCACCGGCTACCTCAGTAGTAGGGTGCACGAACTTCTAAATCCCAGGGCGCCTTTTTATCAGAGGTTAGAGAATTAAAAAAAAGAGGCTGTGGGTGTGCGAGGAACTTTCGGATGTCGCCTCAAAGAAAACTCTCTTACACACAGTTACACATACATATATTTACTCTTGACACAAGATACACAAGTTACAAAAAAAAGATTCAAAAGTACATAATTATGTTGCAAGATGACTTGAAATTACGTAGGGTCTTGCAGGTCTTTCCACTCATGCGTAGGATCTTCTAATTGTCAAACTGCTTGCGGAGGTCGTTAAGGCCAACCCAAGGTGGTTGGAGACTCCTCTACGCTTAAGTCAGTAACAGTTGAGTGAAATCATAGGGTATACACAAAATATTAAAATAAAATTTTATACGTGACCAGAGCCTTGGTTGACTGCCTGCACAGGGCACAGTATCGTCCCGCGAGTCCTCCTTGGTCTACCGAGATGTAGATGTGAAGAGCCCTTGGTATATCGATACTGAAACTCGGGGCAGCCTCACCGCTCAAACTCGATCACAAGTTCGTTTCCACGACCCGAATCTGGGACCCAACGATGTGGGAATATCACAGAATCTAAATAAAATAGGTTAGAAACTTATAGAAATTTACAAAATAGTTAATACACAAAATAACCGTTATAGGTTCTCAACGAAGAAATCTCAAGTCCCCACCACCCCCTCCCTCAGAATATTCCATGGATGGAACACACAGGGAATATAACTACAGCAGATCTCAGCTTAGGGATTCACTGATAGGTACCCCTAACTTACGAGGACACACTATACTGTACCTCGCAAAGTTACAACAACAGCAAACACAAATCTCCTACACAACATAAGTCACCTAGCAAAGAAAAAAATACCAATTTAAACACAAAACAAACTATCACCCCAGTGCCTACCCGAATCACTGGATGCTTCTCACATAGGTGAGTAACATTGAGTGAGTAAACGTAGGGTGAAGAGGAAACGCTCGATACGAAATCGGTAGTATCACGATCGGCCGAACGACACAGAGAAAGCACCGACATTAGAAGAAGAAGGACCAGTAGAAGGTTCTTCCTCACTATACTTCAAAATATCCTTAATGTGATACACGCCCAGATCCTTACCATCTAGATCCGACAGTTCATAGACTAAAGGTGAGCGTTTACCGGTAATGATGCATTTCATGAATTTAGGTGCCAATTTCGCAGTGAAATTCTTTGCCTTGTTGGACAGATAGAAGGTCCTTTTGTAGACTATCTGACCCACTTTCAATTCCACATGCCTTTTTCTGAGGTTGTAGTACTTCTCGTTACGTCGGTGAGCAACATCTAAGTGTTTCTTCACCTGGCCGTAAACGTGATGAAGTTCCTTCAATCTCTCGCCAAAAGACATGGGAACGTCGATGGAGACAGAGTTTGGGTGGCAAGGAATTTCTGATTGCCTATACAGAGCACCATCTCCTATGAATTCCCTACCGTGGACAAGAAAGTAAGGACTGAAACGAGTGGCTTCGCTTACAGCCGTATTTAGGGCACACTGAAGCTCCACGAGATTCTCATCCCATTTCTTGTGATGGGTTCTTACATAGCAAGATATTTCTTGAACCACGTTACGAATAGCACGTTCTGCTTGATTAGTCTGAGCGTGATACCTAGGATTATAATAAATATTAGGCACATTATACTTAATAAGTAAATCCTTAAATTGCTTACTAACAAATTGTGGGCCATTATCCATAAAGATGGTTTTACATACCCCATGAACTAGAAAAACATTCTTTTCGATGAATCTCGCAACTGCAACGCCTGTAGCTATCCGTATAGGACACAACATTACATATTTGCTAAAATAGTCCGAGACTACGATTAAATGAACGTTCCCTTTGCTGGATGTAGGAAAAGGACCCAACAAATCACACGAAATAGCTTCAAACGGTCTAGATACACGTTTTGGACTACCCATTAACCCAGGACGAGCCGTATTCACAGGCTTGTACTGCTTACATGTCTCGCACCTGCCAACGTATTCTTTAACGCTCTCATACATCTTAGGCCAGAAGTAGTGGAGAGCAAGGCGCTTGTGGGTCTTCCAAACACCACCGTGAGCACTGAGTACGTCGTCGTGGTACTTGGTGAGCAGGGCCAATCGGTCCTCCACAGGTACGACCAGTTTCCAATCAAACTCTGAAGTCAAAGAGTATTTATTTTTAGATAACCTGTATAGACCGTTATACCGAATGACAAAATTAGGAAAATGCCTAGGGTTTTTCTTCACACTGTTCAGAGTGTGAAGATACCAAGAGTCCACAGTAACGCTGGTGTCTACTGCGCCAATTTGAATTCGCGACAGAGCATCAGGTACCACATGGTCCTTACCCTTCCGGTGCTCTATATCGAAGTCAAACTGACTCAACCTCATGCTCCAGCGTGCAAGTCGACCTGTTGGATTCTTAAGTTTGTGGAACCACAGTAGCGAGGCATGGTCTGTGACAACAGTACATTTCTGTCCCTCTACGTATTGCCTACATTGTTCCAAAGCAAAAATCACAGCTAGGAGTTCTCGCTCAGTGGTACTGTAGTTGATTTCATTCTTGTTGAGAGAACGACTACAGTACGCGACAGGGTGCTCCACTCCCTCATGTGTCTGCGTCAGTACAGCAGCTACAGAGAAGGATGACGCATCACTGAGAATCCTAAAAGGTAATGTATAGTCAGGCATTGTCAAAATAGGAGCAGTGACCAAAGCGGCCTTCAATAGATTGAAGGACTCTTCAGCTTCAGGCGTCCACTCAAACACTACACTCTTAGAAGTTAGTTTGCATAGTGGTTTGCTAATCCTAGAAAAGTTATTCACGAAACGCCGATACCACCCAGCCATCCCGAGGAATCTCTTTACCTCCTTAGCATTAGAAGGGGTAGGATAATTGAGAATGACATCAACTTTACCGGGATCCGTTCGCAAGCCATGTTTATCAACATAGTAACCGAGGTATTTAAGTTCGCTACGACAAAAATGCGATTTTTGCATGTTGATCGTTAGGCCCGCATCCTTGAGGCGCTGATAGACTCTATGTAAGAGATCCACATGCTCCTCAAACGTACTGGCTACCACGATTATGTCGTCCTGAAAAGAGAACACTCGATTGTCGAATTCTGGGCCAAATAAACGGTCCATTAGGCGTTGCATTGATGCAGATGCACCTACAAGTCCGAAGCTCATAACATTATAATGAAACAACCCCCGTCTTGGGACAGTAAAGGCGGTTTTCTCGGCAGACTGAAGAGAGTCAAGAGGAATTTGCCAATAGGCAGCACTCAGATCAATTGAGGACAGATACTTCGCATTGTTGAGATGATCTAAGATCTGGTTAATGTAAGGCAAGGGATAGGCATCGCTCTTAGACACAGAATTGAGCTTACGAGAGTCTAGGCACAATCTCAGGTCACCGTTCGCCTTCTCCACCATTACCACAGGTGAGTTCCACGCGGACTGAGATGGGGTCACTACTCCCAACTCTAGCATCCGGTCTAGTTACTCTTCCAGGGCTTTCTGCTTCAGGGGAGAGAGCGGATAGTAGCGCTGCTTGATTGGCTTACTGTCACCTATATCAATAACATGATACGCCAAAGATGTTCGGCCTAGGCCTACCTTATCAGTATTGATAGTATCAAACTTCTCAACAATGGAATTAATAACCCGCTTTTGATCAGCGGTTAAATTGTCGTAATCCTCCAGACCACTGTTAACAGACAGAGACTCTATAGGACTACGGTCGCTAAAATTGGAAAGATTGATATTCTCAGAGATCAATCTATCCCCTAGTTGAAACTGTTGCCAGAAGTCTACTCCAAATATCATGGCAGTAGTGATCTCTGGAACAACATAAAACTTAATAATTCTAACAGTAGAATTATAATTAATTGGAAGAGCAATAAAACCTACACACTGCAAACAAGAGCCGTCTGCAGTCGTAAGACTAAAGTTAGGGCTGATACTTTTAAGCTCAAACCCTAATTCTAAAAAAATTTGGTGCGCACCCTTACCCAGCACTGAGCAAGCTGCACCAGAATCTAGTAAACCTAACACATTTAAGTTTAGGATCTTTACTACTAAGTACGGTCGAATATCCTTATCCCGTTTGGTAAACAGGACCTTACCAGAGAAAACTTCAGGCAGAGTGACCTGCTCTGGGCCAAGAGAAGATCTTTTGATAAGGCCCCGACTTACTCGTTTTTTGGCTTGTCCTTGCACGTCGGACACTCAGGCGACTTCACCCCTTTGTGTCCACACCGGAAACACACCAAATCCCTGGACTGTGTGCAGTAGTAAGTAGTATGACCACTCTCACCGCAGCGGAAGCACTTGCGTTCGCTCGATGTTGACGGGCTGGCCACAGCAGAGACCTGCTGAGTAGTTTTTAGTCCAGTTTTATTCTTTTTTGGGTGTAAGTCAGAGGTAATCCCAAACTTCTCCCAGGCCGGTTCCTGGAAAGCGTCTGCCCTGGCACGAGCAAGTTCCAGGCGCTTACCCAAACGCTTGAGGTCGACAATAGAAGACACCTCATGAAGGGCTAGTTCCTTCATGTACTCGGGCCTAATGTTGTGCATGAGGACATCAAGTTGTTCCTCATTGGACATCCCACAAGAGAGTCGAGAGAACATTGCTTGCATGATCGAGATGTAGACGCCTAAGGACTCAGATCGAGCCTGAGTACGCTGCCTAATCTCGTTACGGAGGCGGTAGTCGTAGTCGGGAGTATCGAATGTCTCCCTAAGCTCCTCCAACATAACCTCGTAGGAGGTAAAATTATTTTTATTTGAACGGAACCATGACAAGGCTGGGCCGTCCAATAGGTCAGAAAAAGCAATCAAAATTTTATCTTTTGAGACTTCCCGAGCAACTCGAAGCTCCTCTAGTCTCTCTATAAATACACGGATACAGGAAGATCCGTCGTACTTCAAATTGAAGGAATTTAAATTTAAGGGTTTGTCTCTGATCACCAAACTACCGTTGTACAGATCAGACCTAATCGCGTTACAATGTGTCGAGCGGTTCCCCCCCACGACAGGTGAAGTGTGTCCTATCAAGTCCCTATTGATAGGTTCGGTTTCCTTCTCCGACCCTTCAGTGTCAGAGTCGGAATCCGGTTCTGCTACAGACAAGACCTTTACCAAGCGAGCACGGATACCGGTCAGCTCCGGACAGTCTAAGCCACACCTAGTTAACCTATAGAGGAGATAGTTCGCTCTTACTGCAACCCTATTCCGACAATTCTTATCTGAACCGAAGTCACCTGATAAGACGGTCCCTTCAAGTTCGAAGACCTTTGGCTCGCAGAGACCCAGCTCAGTAGCGGCAACAACGGGCACAGCGGCGACTGCCTTGATACTGCCGCGCCGGACAAGCCGCAACGCAGTGCGCAGCTCACCTCGCAGACAGACAACCGAGGCATCTGGATTCGCTGAAAACCCCATAGCAGACAATTCATGAGAAAGTTCATCCTTTCTCAGGTATTGAATGAACCTCTGTAACTGGGCCATAGCGGACCACAATTTAGATTATAAAATAATTAGGTTAATACTTTACACTAATCAGAGAATAAGCTCAAGTGTTTTTTTTTTTTTTTTGAAACAGTTATAACTAACTAATAACTCTCATGGAGTACTTCTCATGAAATTTTATACAGTAGTTACACAAAAAATTTTCAAACTAAAATTATGTTTCCAACTTAAATACAGTAGTTATTCAGAACAAAATTCACATTATATAGAAGATAAAATCGATACAAGGTTTTATGTCCAACAAAGAATACACTAAATATACTTCTCGATTAAAAATTTGAGAGTAGTTGATAAAATTAAAAAAATTCACAAGTGATTTTACTGAAATTAATTGCTATATAAAATTGTAGTACAAATTAGGACTTTCCAGAAGGCAATACTAGATTATTTCAAAAGGAAGATAAACTGATTTATGTCCAACAATTAAGACACTTAGTCCACAATAAAAAATTCGTGAGGTAGTTTCTGAAAAAAATTTGGTTTCAAAGATAGATTTGTAACCTGAGTCTCAGTAGATAACAGAGAACAACACAGACTACTGTTCTCTGTCTGTTGGATCAGTACCTAATTGATATGCAGACTAACAATTTCACAGTTTAAATTATAAAAGTTTCTTTATATAGATTACAGTAAAGTAGGTATATAGTACACTAAGTAACATTGGTGGAGTGGGTTACATATGTATTATGTAACCCACTCCACCAATGTTACTTACAAAATGTATTTATGGTACTTTAAACACAATTACATAATGCCAAAGTGGAAGGTACTTGAAACTCTAAAAGTTAAATATACAAAAAAATTACTAGGTGGACACAACCCACAGAATATATATATGTATGCACAACTTCACGCTACTAAACACTGAGGGACAAACAGAAGCCACTACACAAAACAAAAAAACAAAAAAAGGAAAGAAGAAGTGATAGTTTTGCCAAAAGGTTTGCCAGACTCACCGAAAAAATTGCAGTTTAAAATGTCTTTTAGAATTTGGTAATTTTGGGTTTGTATTTTTCTCGCCACTGAGATGATGGTAGTTGGGCTGAAAAATACAGGAAAGGATATATATTATTTGTCAAACTGCTGACAACACCTAACCGAACGTCCTGGCTTTGTGATAGACGGAGAGCCTTCCTCAAAGCGAAACCCTCCAGACTCACACACACACAGCACACCGACAGAGACCAGAGTAGTGAGTCTCTGGTTAGCCCTAAACGTTGGTCGCCAATTTTGTAACCGCTGAACCTGTCAGACGGTCTACTCACCGGCTACCTCAGTAGTACGGTGCACGAACTTCTAAATCCCAGGGCGCCTTTTTATCAGAGGTTAGAGAATAAAAAGGCGCCCTGGGATTTAGAAGTTCGTGCACCCTACTACTGAGGTAGCCGGTGAGTAGACCGTCTGACAGGTTCAGCGGTTACAAGGTTAGTCCAAGACCTAAAAGTCGCGCATCGGGCTATGGAGCGAGCTATGCTTGGGGTTTCTTTGAAGGATAGAATTCGTAATGAGGTCATCCGACAAACAACTGAAGTCACCGACATAGCTCGCAGAATAAGCAAGCTGAAGTGGCAATGGACTGGCCTCATCTACCGCAGGACCGATGGCCGATGGAGCAAACGAGTCCTAGAGTGGAGACCGCCGATCGGTAAACGGGTAGGCCCTTATAATATAGGTACTCCGCCAGCAACGGGTGGTTTTTTTAAATTATTCACACGATATTTTCACACATTCGATAGCGGGAAAGTAAACTGTATATTGTACACATACACACTCACAACACATAATAATAATAGATATGCTACGACATTCTACACAGCGCTTTCTAGACCCAAAGTAAGCATAGTTCAACTAGCTTGTGTTATGGGTTCCAGAATGCGGATAAACATATATAGGTACTTATAAATTTTTTTGTTTGTTACATACATATTATACATAGAAACATTCAGACCAATGCCAATAGAAATAATCATGCAAACAAATATTTGTACTGAGCGGGAATCGAACCCCCGCCTCCTGTCTTAGCTGTCGAATACCGCTACGCCACAGAGGCAGTCAAAACTCACATTTTATCAATTCTCAAGTGCTCGAATTTTAAAAGGAGCTGCACAGTATGAGAACTTTTCAAACATGTTCTAAAGATATTCTAACTTGAATAATGTGGGAAATCATAGACAATGATGTCGATTGTGTTTCATATGCATAATAAATAGTAAAAAATATAATACTGCTTGTCATTGCAGTTTGCAAGGGCGAACAGAACATGTAACTGCTGAGATTTTACGAATGGAGTTGTTTCTATGCACACATAATTTGCAATTAATTGTGGAGTTGTAAATTTTGATTGAAAACAGTTAACATCCGGTATTGAACCTGCGGCAGTCTCTAACGACTAAGATTATCTTAAAATTATGACTTAAAATTATTTACTGGTGGTAGAAATTTGATGACACAAATTTGTCACAAATTTCGGCCGGGTGGGTACCACCGTGCACGATTGCGAAAAACCCTCCATAGTAATCCAGTGTCGGTTTGATTGCGTTCAAGGGTCAGCAAGTGCATAGCCGGGCAGGGGGATTGTGGTCACAGCACTAGTGGGCCCGGTGGGTGTCACGCGGTGCTGCGACGGACATCCTCTTCTGATGAGACCGTCAAGCTGAGTGCCACCATTGTTAACATGGTACGTGTATGTAATGGTGACCCTCTTTCCTGAGACTTTACCTTCAGCTTACCATCAGGCGAGGTGAATTTAAATTGACGTGTTCTAAATATAAAAAAAAAAAAAATTACGTTTTTAAAATGTGTGGGTTCAAAACTTTCAATGACTTATAAATCAAAGATTTGAAAACGAAGCAGATTTTGAAGGTTTAATAACTTCGCGAAAACGTAGGTAGATTTTGTTTTGCAAGATCATACAGAATAGGAACCAAAACTTTATTCTCTTTTTTCACTCTGATCGAATTCAAATCACGCGTTTTACAAAATCTGGCGTTACTCAATCGGCAAATCAATAGCTGGGTAGATACTGTACTACCATCAATACATATTATAAAACAAAGTCCTCCGCCGCGTCTGTCTGTCTGTCTGTTTGTGATAAACTCAAAAACTACTGCACCTTTCAGATGAAGGTTCTCGAGGAAGGTTGGAGGTGTAGGAATAAAATAAACCTCTTTCAACGAAAACCCTTTGAGATATAAAAAAATGATGTATGATGGATTGTATATCTTATATAGATTGTGGTGGTGGAATAGGGTCCTATGGGTAGCGGGACTGGGATCAGAATTAAACGCGGGTGCAGCCGCGGGCAACAGTTAGTTATTATATAAATCACTAGGGTAGGTACATGCGGAAAACATAAATTGTCATACATTATTATAGTACAACAAAATATTCAACAAATATGTAAATACGGAAGCTTATTACTAAAGACTTATTAGTAGGTACAAAACCTTTAAGTGTTGCCAGCTGCTACATAAAAAAGACAAGTGTTTATTTTAACAGCTCTTCAATTATATTTTGCGTTAAAAAAATTACAACCTTTGGTTCATTTAACTGCCATCGTGTTACCTAAACTACGTTCACATGCATATAGGGAGGTATTCACGCTTGCAAAGGCGCGTAGGGTATGCAGAGGTGTATAATCACGTAATGCCAACTATGTTCTTCAATCGGTTTTGGGTGTATTTGGAGCCCCACCACGAGCTCGAGGCCCAAGCCAACCTCACCTGCCAGCCGGTGGTGCACCTGTTGATTGACGGATGAGGGTTTGGCGTATGTTTGCCCCTTAGGGTTGGAATTTCAGACGGCAGTCGCTCTCATAAAAGTTATTCCTTTTTTGGGAGCGACTGCAGTAGTAGGAGTAGGAGGGCGGACCCCAGGGTCCAAAGTGTATACTTTGGATATGATAAGGATTGGCGCTCTAGGTGAAGATGACGGAAGCTCGATGAAGGAGTAAGCTATGTTCTTCCGTCTTGTGAGTAGTAGGGGACAAGCCTATTGTCGTCAAGTGGCTACGTTTACATGTTTCAAAGTCAAGTCAATATTCATTTTCTGTATTAGCCATTAAAACGTAACTTACAAAACGTCAAAAGAAAAATTAGACTAATATTTAGCAAATAGCCCACCGGCACCGGTTCGAAACGCTAGAATATCCTGAGAAAACTCCGGCAAAATACTAAACATGTGTCAAATGAACCGGCATAGTATGTGCCACTTGTACGACATCCACGAAAAGAAATTGGGTGGCTCTAAAATCCTTGGAAACCCTTGGCAATACGTATGATAACGATATTCATGTGATATTTTTTTAATAAACTAGCTGTCCCCCCCGGCTTCGCCCGTGGCATACTTCGCCCCGTGGCACCTATTTATCAAAAACATGCCTGTTAATCTAAATTTATCAGGCAATTTTTAAAATTTTTCTCCGTAAGAACCATCCTCGTTTTTTCAAGGAATATTATAAAAAAAGAATTAGCGAAATCGGTTCAGCTGCTCTCGAGGTTTGCGCTTAGCCACACATTCAGCGATTCATTTTTATTATTATGGATTATTGCTTAACAATCACACAAGCGGTTCGCATATGCATTTAACACAGTTTTATTAGCGGCTATAAAGCATGTCGCTATACGCTATGTAGTAGTAGGGTCGGCATTATTGTGCGGCACTTACGGATTATTATTCGGATATTGGACAAAATGATTACAAAGTATATAAAAATATGTGTTGTATTGTAACCACCGTACCTTTTTTCCATTAAATTCCCAGTTTCCCCCAGTGCGGGCAAAGTAGGTTGGATAGTGGGAATAACCCGGGATATAGGTACAGATTGACATTCCCGTATATACGGAACGTTGGTAACCCTAGCTAAATGCTAACTTAGGTTATAGGTACAGATTGACATTCCCGTATATACGGAACGTATGGTAACCCTAGCTGTATGCCAACTTAGGTTATAGGTGCAGATTGACATTCCCGTATATACAGAACGTATGGTAACTCTAGCTATATGCCAACTTAGGTTATCTGTCATTTATGTCAAGTGAGCACTTAATTTAAGTATCATGTCTTTTTAATTACCGTCATTAAAGATATCTAGAGGCTTCTTGGTCATAGGCCAATGTAACTTATATAATATTAAAAAGAGGTAATATAATACTAATATTATAAGGAATATAAAAAGTTTGTGAGTTCGTTAGGTTGTAGGGGGTAATCTCTGGATCTACTTAACCAATTTTGAAAGTTATTTACCCAATAGAAAGCCACATTGTTTGTGCGTGTTATAGAGACTATATCATCACGCTACTACAAAAGGGAGTTGAGCAGTAATCATAAATGTCAACAACTAGGGGCATAATAATATAATGGGTTAAAGGGGTGCAATGGGGGTTCGAAACACACCACGGGTGAAGTCGGGGAGGGCCAGCTAGTAATAAAAAGGTATATATATTTATCTTTTCTCCTAGGATGGGACTTGAACCCTCGACCAGTCCCTTACAGGGGGAACGCACTGACCACCTAGACACGTCCCAGATATTCAAAATTCTCCGATATATTATATACGTCTTAAAAGGCGACGCTGGAGCCATCTACCGTAATTCTTGCGAACTACGCAGCGTCGCCTTAAGACGTATACCTATAATATATCGGATAATTTTGAATATCTGGGACGTGTCTAGGTGGCTCAGTTGGTCAGTGCGTTCCCCCTGTAAGGGACTGGTCGAGGGTTCAAGTCCCGTCCTAGATGTTCTTTTTTTCCGATCTAAATCTATAAGAAAAGTAAGCATACGAAATGCTTAAGAATTTAATTGAAGTATATATATGGTACATTTCTATTGTATACCTTTAGGTGTTAGTCACACCTGTTATTCCAGAAAACCAAGGTAGAGATGAATCAACACCCATAGTTCACGAATCTCTATATTTCGTCCCACGTAATAAGAGATGTGCTTATTGCCGTTAACAGGACAATGGATAGGACATCGAGACCCCTCCGTGCCTCGGAGAGCACGTTAAGTCGTCGGTCCCGGTTATATCTATGGTAGTCGTTACGGGCAGTTGAAGCCCTAAAAAGTCCGACAACTGGTCTAACTACAGAACTTCGATATCGCCAATGGGTTGTGGAGGTCAGATGGCAATCGTGTCACGGAAACTCGGGACAACCGCCACTCGGGAGGATGGGTCGAAGTAGCTGTTCCACTACAGGCTGACCGACCTGTCGCGCTCTGTTTGGAGGCATCGGGAAGCTGGCCTTGGAGGGTAGCGGGATCCGAGGCACGGTGCACCGCTGGCCGACCGCAGGCAGATGGGGGCCCAAGTAGTATGTTAGCCACATACGAAAGACTGCCTCGCCAACTGTCGAAAAATCCCGGGGTGCCCCATCGTGCCGGTTGGCTACCGGAAGAGAGGGCCCGATGGACATTCCCGGGGGGGCTCGGGCGACCCCGCAGTCTCGAGTCTAGTTTCCCAATGGTGCCGTCCATCCAGAGTGTGCCTGCGGGTTACCGGCGTGGAACCTCACTTCACTGCCATTCTCTCACCTAGTCTTCACTATTACATCACATGACAAGGAACAAAAAGTACAAAATTCGAAAGCGGCTGCACTCCCTCCTTCTCAAAGTGCACCTCACTAATATCCGAGGTCTACACTCAAATCTCGTAGCAGTCCACCACCACCTCGAGACTGAGAAACCTGCACTCTTGTCCCAGGGAGCACAACTTCAAACCACAAGCCGGCGTGTGTGTATACGCCCGGGACGACATCTGCTATCAGCGTCTTTGAAGCCTTGATGATCCGAGGTTCTCTGCACTTTGGGTGATGGTCGATACAGGTATTGACAAAATTGTCTATGCCTGTGTCTATTGTTCGCATGGCGGGGACCAGGAGACAACCAAACTCACGCAATACCTCAGTGAGGCGGCAGACACAGCTCAACAGCGGTACCCTACAGCCCAGTTGGTGTTACTGGGGGACTTCAATGCCCACCACAGGGAGTGGCTTTTCCCATACCAGTCAACCGATCATGCTGGGAGAGAGACTCGTAAGCTTTTGTGGCGATACCACATATACCCAGCGCCATCTAGCGACAACAAGTTGAACAACTCCGAACCACTACGTCACTACCAATCCTGAATCGCGAAAGTGAAGTTCGCGCGCTGGTATAACATATATACAACATCCCAACGACAACCGTTGGGCCGCGGCCCGCCAGGCGTGATCACCTTGCCTGGTCGGAGGATCCTCCCTTTGTATTGGAGGAACATCACACTCTGTTCCTCCACACTTTCATTAGCGTTGTATCTCACCCAGTTGGTCCAGGGGGCAACGAAGGTACCGGATGTTGAGACGCACACAGCCAATTGCTTGGACCTTCTGCTGACAATTGATTCAGACCGTTACTCGGTGTCGATTTCTTCACCACTGTTTCGACCACTGTCTGGTGAAGTCTGTATCCGTCTACTCCCCGACCAACACTAGTCCCAGGGGCTCCCGTCGGGTTTGGCGATACAGGTCAGCAGATTGGGATGAGATGCGATCCTTCTTCGCATCTTACCCTTGGCAGCCTGCATGCTTCTCTTTTACTGATCCATCCGTCTGCGCGGACGCCGTGGTGGATGTTTTGCGGCAGGGAATGGAGTATTACATTCCGTTTTCTGTCGTAGACATGTCTGGCGGGGCTCGACCATGGTTTGGCGCCGAATGCGGTCGTGCATACAACACTCGAAGCATGCGGCTTACTTGGGTTGGGTCGATGCCCGAAACCACGGGGCGGAGGACGTATCTCAAAAGAAGAGAGCCTTCAACAGGGCTGCCAAGTTTTGCAAGAAGACTTTGCGAAAGGCCCGCTTTGACCATATTGGCCGTGTTGGAATCAAACTTGCATTGTATCCAGCGGGCAGTAAAGCGTTCTTGGAGGGCCCCAGGACCAGAAGTTGGACTCAACCGACTTTGCTAGGGAGCAAAGTCGGTTGAGTCCAACTTCTGCCACCCCTCACTGCCTCCACTGCGGAAACCTGACGGGACACTGGCCCACTCCGCTGAGGAAAAAGCAAATTTATTTGCTTCACTTTTTGCGGAGTTTTTGCCCACCCACATTTGGAGTGAGGCCATCGAGAGGCACGGAGAGGCACTTGCCGTTTCTCTCGACATCTCGAAGGCTTTTGACAGGGTCTGGCACGATGACCTAATTGGCAAGCTTGCGTCCTACGGCCTACCCCCTGGCTTATGTGTCTGGATCACCGCCTTCCTGAGGAATCGGTCTATCCAAGTGGTCGTTGACGGCTGCACATCCGACCGATTAGCAATCAACGCTGGGGTCCCTCAGGGGTCGGTACTCTCGGCTACATTATTCCTGTTGCACATACACGACCTGCTCAAACCCGGTACTTTTGGGTACGCAGACGACAGCACAGTCTCCCCCAAACGAAGTCAATTTCAGCCAAACCCCCACATCCGTGCCGATAACCGACCGCCTCGAGCCTCTTGGCGTTACTTTAACATCCACCCTCAATTTTGGGTATTACATTGAGGCTAAAGCTCAAGTGGCTGCTAAAAAGCTGGGCATTCTACCGAAGGTGCGACAGTACTTCACACCGGAACAGTTGCTCAACCTGTACCAAGCGCAGGTTCGATCCTGTATGGAGTTCTGCTCGTATCTGTGTGATGGCTCAGCTAAATACCATCTAGAAGCGCTAGAGACAATAGAGAGACGGGCCAAGAGGCTAATTAACAACGATGCAGAAAGCAGAAAGGCTTCAGAACCTTGAACATCGACGCAAAGTTGCAGGCCTATCGGTCTTTTATCGGATGCATTTCAGAGAGTGTGCGCTGGAATTGCACAACTTGATCTCCAAGCCCTTTCCACCAACGAACGACCAGACGCACAGCGACGCGCCACCTCTACATGGTGGATATTCCACTCATACGCACGAAACGTTTCGGGGAAACATTTATTATACGTACAGCTACGGAGTGGAATTGCCTGCCTGAGTCTGTGTTTCCGGAAAGCTATAACCTCGGAATCTTCAAGTCTCGAGTGAATAGGTTCCTTCTAGGCAAACGTGATCCATCGTAGACCACATCGTCACTTACGACCAGGTGAGATAGAGGTCAAACGTGAGCCTAAAAAAAACGCCGTAGTAGCGGTGGTAAGACCCTCCACGATGGGTCTTACCACCGCTACTACGTCCGCCAGCGTGTGCAGCCCTGAGTCCTCGCTCGCGTCACAGTGATGACACTCAGGCGTTGGCTCCTTCCTGATCCGATGCAGGTGGTTCCCGAAGCACCCCTTCCCGGAGATCACCTGCGTCAGTCGGTACGAGAGGCTTCCGTGTCGCCTCTCTAGCCAATCCTCCATGATGGGCCTTACCGCCGCTATAGGGTCAAATACCTCCTAGTTAACTATAACGTATAACTATAGGCAAAAATCTTGAGAATGTACCTACTCCATATGCGCAGTACGAGTTATTAGGTCTCTTTGGCGGTAAGCGGCGGCGACGGCGGAGGCGCACCAGTCAGCCAATCATAGATTTCTATATATATAAAACAAAGTCGTGTTAGTGATACCGCGATTAACTCCAGAACGGGTGGACCAATTTTCATGTCGTTTCTATTTTTAGACTTTTCTCCACCAATACTGTGCCTTTTTGTGTTTTTTTTACCCCACAGTTATACCACCACCGACCAGAGTACCTTTTTTTTTTTTTTTTTTTTCGTGCGGAAATCCCTTCGGATACCCCCCCGCTTGCCAGCGGGGGCGGTTATGTCGGGCTTGAACCGACTAAAACCGCACGCCGTCTCGGGTCTACAGACGCCGGGGTGTAAGGTTGCCCATAGAGCATATCCCTCGCACCCCGACTGACCCTGGGCCATCTCCGGTTTCGAGATGGCCCCCTCGGGTTTGGGAACCACGGTGTCCCCGTCTTGCCCCGGTTTGGGGGAGGGGCGCTAGTCGCCCCACCGTCCCGGCCTGCTTCTGCTGGGGTGACAGGTGGCCTCACCCGCCACCCCCAGGCCTGCGCTCATGGAGGACGGAGGTCGTTAAGCGACCTCCGGCGCCTGAGTTGCCTGCGACGCGCGGCGAGCAAGTTGCGGGCTCGGCGGACCGGGAGAGTTCTAAGTCTCTCCCGGGCGCGCTCCGCCACCTCCTTCGCGAGCATTACATGCTCGCAGAAGGAGGCGGCGGCGGCCCACGCGCTCGCGCTCCGCACCATTGCCGCAATCATGCTGCCGAGCGAGAGGACTCCCACCCCGATGGCTGCCACGAGGTCACGCCTCGGCGCCTCCCACGCCGGGCAGTCCGCCAGCGTGTGCAGCCCTGAGTCCTCGCTCGCGTCGCAGTGATGACACTCAGGCGTTGTCTCCTTCCTGATCCGATGCAGGTGGTCCCCGAAGCACCCCTTCCCTGAGATCACCTGCGTCAGTCGGTAGGAGAGGCTTCCGTGTCGCCTCTCCAGCCAATCCTCCATGATGGGCCTTACCGCCGCTATTGCGGCGTGCCCTGCGCTTGGACCGACCAGAGTACCTAGTGGTTGTTATGTCAGACTCGAACCAACCAAAACCACACGCCTTCTCGGGTCTTTAATGCCGGAGTACAAAGAGACATTCGCGAAATACATTTAGCTGATAAGACTTGATTCTACGGCGGAACGAAGTTTGCCGGATCAGCTTGTAAAAGTATAAAACTAATTACAGGCTCAAAGGGATCGCGTCACATCGCCCTTTTATTAAAAAAAAAAGTTTTTGACGTTTGTTAAAAAAAAGACTACCTCTACCTCTATTAGACAGCTATATACAAAAAGTTGCTGGTCAAGTAGCGGTATTTCGTGATACCATTTTTTTTTATTCCGTTCAGTCAGTATAGTATTATACATAGAATTCATTGTGCTTCAGCAACAATTTGGCTGTAAATTATGTGTTGAATTGGGTCATTCCGTATTCATCCCGCTAAAACATCCCATTTCGCAATTTCTTTTTTTTTATTTTTTTTTATTGCCAATGCCAATAAGGTAGATTTCGATGAAATCGATCTACCTATTGCTTTCTTGACTACTGTCGAATTTTAAAAAAAATTCTTCATAGGAGGTCTAGTTATGACCCCCTGAGTCCGAAATGACCACTGGTCAAAAAGTTTATATATATATATATATATATATGTATGTATATATGTATGTATATAATGTATGTATGGTTCGCTTTCAAACTGCGGTCAAAAATTGCTTGGGTGTAAACTTAGTTTAAGTTCGTGAACGGGTGGAATCCGGCCTAAGGGGACGGTAGGGCCTCACTTTTTGTGAAATCAGTTTTTCATCAAAATTTCACGTTCCATGAAAGATATTCGAACCGTTCTAATTTTATCCCATAGTATACATGAATACCAACAACTTTTAATTATAAACCTATAAGATTAAAACTTTAACTAAAAGTGGAGGGGGGAAAAACCAAATATTTTCGGGAAAAAAATCATAACTTCTAACCGGTGAACATTCTTGCTGTGGGAAACATTTTTAATCGATAGGCCATTATTAAGTCTAAAATAAATGTCTGAAAGTTTTTCGCTGAACTTACCGTTTTCGAGAAAAAAAATATGTAATTGCTTCACGAAATCTACCTGTGCGTTCCCCCTGCGGGAACGGATTTTTTTTATTCCTTATTTATTTTCTACTCTCAACTCATCCCGTTTCATAAAAGTTACTGTTCTTAACTCATCCCCTATCATATTTTTCTTATAAAAACACTTGAAAGTGATCCATTCCGCGTCCGTTATTTCATGCACTTTTCCAATATTTTCCTTATTCGTCCCGTGTTAAAGTTATTTCCTGATTCACTTCACATCACAAACATTACTGATGCAGTGGAAGCTAGGATAAGTACCTACCTTAAAATAACAGTTAGTTTACACAAAAATCGTTTCATTCACCTATACCTTAAAATAACAGTTAGTTTACACAAAAATAGTTTTATTCTATGACAAGGATTAAACAGTCAATAAATAATTATGGCGAAATTCGTGATCCAGTCCATTTACCTAGATATAGTTATTGATGCGCAAAATCATTCATAAAAGCCGTATAAATAAAATCAAAGGGTGGAAGCAGGCCCTGGGCTCTGAGGTGAAAGCTTCGGGTGCAACTGGGAACAACGCCATCATAATGATGTATAGGAAAATCTCATACCTTTAAATACACCTCAAAACGTAACAGCATTACTTAAAACATTAAAAAATCGCCGAAACAAATTTATTTAAAGCTAAGAACTATATCGATCATATCGGCTTTCGAACAAAAAAATCCGCATCAAAATCAGTTCATCCGTTCGGGAGCTACGATGACACAAACAGACACACAAACGCGTCAAACTCGGGGGTTAAATAATAACTCATTTGTAAAAATTGTGACTACTTTAGTACTTCTTAGAATTTCTTTTTAGTGAATCCAGCCGGTCCGGCCGATAAAGCAAAGCCTTTGAACCCAAAAATACTTGATGGACATGAAAACTTATTACAGTTCGTTCGAAAACTGCAGGAAGTATGTATATGCGCCGATCCACATTTTTTATTTCGTTCCTTTCATTAATGAACCTGTTTGTAACTGTACAAGAAGGGTAAAGGTAGGGTGACCAACTGAGATGAAATTATTCGGTTTCCTAGAGCCGTTGAAACTGCCGAGTAAACTAACTAGCTGTGCCTGCCGGCTTCACCCGTGATATATTTCGACGATGTGATTCAGTTACATGTTAGGATTGAATCTAACACGTATAGGTATGTAATCTTGAAAAAACTCGCGCATTTGCACTAAGTAGCCAATCAAAAGACCAATAAAACATTAAAAAGGGGGCAAACCTGGAAATAATATTACTAGCAATTTTCCTTCCCAATTCGTTAGGGTAGTCACTGGCAGTCTTTGTGTTTTGCGTTGTAATCGATCTGTTGCATTATCTTGATTAAAAGAGTCGATTTTTATTTTTGATTCCCATTTTTTTTTTCCTAGGGGAGAAGTTTTCCGATTTATACTTTATTTTCAATTTCATTTGAAAACCTATTTTAAACAAAGTATCCCCAAATATCTTCATTAATAAATTGTATGTAAATGCCTGGAATATAAAACAGGTGAAGTGACCTGTGGTATACCGGCAAAAAAAATTGAATTAAACATATCTGCTCCCATTCTGTAACCCACAAGAGTGAAGCCGTGGGTAAAGCTAATAGTCAATGATACAAACTATAGACACTATGATGCAACATCATGCATTTAACATCGGTTTATTCAATCTACCGGCTATGTTACGCCCATCACCAGAGATGTGGATAAAACTGATAAACTTCAATTTTTGGTTATGTAGTTATTTATGGGTGAAAAGAAGCTATCAACTAATTAGTCACGCTTGGCTAACAAAACTATATAAACGAAAACCACATCGCGCTTCCGGCAATTACTTTTATCATGCCTCTACTGTCTAGTAAATCCAAATCAACCTATACATAGACAACATATGGATGTAGGTACTCGTAGTTTAGGAGAGAGTATATTATTTTTTAATCACATAACATAACATAACTTCACGCCTGTATCCCCGAAGGGGTAGGCAGAGGTGTATTACACACCCACGATTCGCCAGTTATGTTAAGGTCCCAATGTAATAGGGGGCGAGCCTATTAGCATCTACCGGGCACATTATTAAGCGAGCGATAATTAACATTTATTAATGCACACATAACTACGAAAAGTCAGAGGTGTGTACCCGGGGCGACTGGGGATCGAACTCGAGACCTCGTCTCAGCAGTCCGTTACGTATGCCACTGGGCTATCGCCGCTATTATAATATATAATACGAGTATATATTATAATGATTGTAGTGTATTATGATGATTGTAGTGTAATAATGGTTGTATATTGAAAAGAGATCGAGAAACGATCAGTCGAAATTCTACTAGTCTAACTAATGCGAACGAGTACAAAGTATGTCTTCTGTCGTACAATACATTTTGACATTGCGATAACTGGTATAAATTGAGATAACGTAGTCTAACGAAACTGAATAGACGTAAAATATCTACTTTTAAATATACATACTTAAGATCATTTAGCTTAGTTAATAGTATAATTATGATAAATCTGTTAATTTATGCAGTTACAGTTGCCTTCATTAGTAACTTACCCTCTATACAAATTACATAATGAATGGTTGCCCTACACGCGAAAACAAATGGCTCTATTGGAGATTATCTTGGCCGATAAATTTTTCAGGTTTTTATTTTAAAACTAAAATTTTAAAACTACTTTACAGCCTTTGTCGTCTGTCCTCTTTAAAAATTACAAAATGAATGGTGAGCCTACACACATAAACAGATGGCACATTTTGGGATTTTCTTGGTCGAACACATTTTTTTAGTTATGTCTTATTTTTAAATACCAGTTTCCTGCATTAGTTAATTTTCCTTAGTGCAAATAAGAAATGAAAAAATGAATGGTGACCCTACACACGGAAACTAATGACTCCTTTTGAGGTTCTCTTAGCCAAAAAGCATTTTTATTTAGGTGATGGCCTCGGCGAATGGATAGTTATATTATATTACTTATAGGGACTCACTTTTAAATTCACTTTTAAATGTATATTTAAATATTAATCGAGGACGTTATTTTTTTTTAAGAATGCTAGGTCAAGCATGCCCTTTACTGGCGAGCATGTGTATGAAAACAAAAAATTATGAAAGTAGAAGAAGTGAAATACACGCATGCCAGGATCGTAGCAAGTGGAAAGATGTTGTCTCTGGCTGTCAAAAAAAAGTCAATATAGCATTTTTAGCTCGTGTCTAGGTAGCTCAGTTGGTCAGAGCATTCCCCCTGTAAGGGACTGGTAGCGGGTTCAAGTCCCGTCCTAGATGTTCTGTTTTTCCCTTTAATTACCTTATCAGATTTTTTTATCTTGAATATTTTAATATTCTAAAAAAGTTCATACTTAATACCAAACCAATATGACAGCGATTTATTTATGTTGGCGAAGATTGCCTCGGAAATGCATCGGTTTCATTTCTCACAAGTCACTACATAAGCAGGTAGTGCTCGAGAACAGGTTCCTAACTGTACCGATGCGAGTTCGATGCCCGGCTACATACCTGTCACTCCACTACCAAAAACACAAACCTAATTAGTGGCTACCGGATCTTTGTAGTTTCTTTGTGTTTTGGTCAAAGGGGCTGTGTCCCTTGAGGTCGAAACGTATCTTTTGAATCACCGTAACGTATCTTCTATATATGATTGACTAGATGGTGCCCGAGGCTTCGACCGCGCGGAGGTTGGTTATCGATTTTTGGCTATAACTCCGGTTCTACCCAACCACCAACCAATTTTTGCTAGAAAAAACCGCATCAAAATCCATTCAGTAGTTTTTGCGCCCATCGCGAACAAAGATAAAAGAATCCCAAAATTTTTAGAATTGTTCATTTAAACATAACTTCGCGCCTGTATCCCCGAAGGGGTAGGCAGAGGTGTATTACACACCCACGATTCGCCAGTTATGTTAAGGTCCCAATGTAATAGGGGGCGAGCCTATTGCCATCTACCGGGCACATTATTAAGCGAGCGATAATTAACATTTATTAATACACACATCTACGAAAAGTCAGAGGTGTGTGCCCGGGGCGACTGGGGATCGAACTCGAGACCTCGTCTCAGCAGTCCGTTACGTACGCCACTGGGCTATCGCCGCTTTAACATAACCTGAATATTTGTTTTTTTTAATATATATATTTACAGTTTTATAATAGTATAGAAGAATTGCTGTATTTTTTGCTAAGCGCATAACTTGAGAACGGCTCTATCGATTTAGATGATTTATTTCTTGATGTTTTAAAAGAATAGGTATTTTGTAAAATCGATAGGAAAAGTCACCTGGGTGACGCCGGACACGTACAGTTTATATAATGTACATTATAATTATGTTGTTAATATTTCGACTTGTTTTTCCTTTATACATGCAATATACGTAGTCTGTCCCAAAAGTATCCGACCTACCTCGATTTCTCGGCGCTTGATTTATTCTTCGTCATCCGGGGGGTGGCATCCTTCAAAGTAGTCTCCATTTGATTGAACAAGACGCTCATATCGATGTTTCCACTTATTAAAGCACTCTTAAAGGTCAGCCTTCGGAATCGCCTTTAGTGCTTCGTCGCATTAGTTTCAACAGTCTGTTTATTGTCGAATCGATGTCAACAGATGTGCGGCCACTTTTGAACCGCTTATACCACACTTTAATTAGTGTTTTGCCCATACACTCATCTTTAAAGGCCTTTTGCAACATGTCAATAGTTTCCGCACAACTTTTACGGAGATTAAAGCAAAATTTTGTGCAAATTCGCTGTTCGGTTCGTTCTGCCATTTTTAGTGACAAGCAAATTGCGACGAACACAAAAAAGTTGCTGTAAACAAATACACTCTGCGCGGGAACTAAGGTGTTTCATCGGTATCTCAGGCTACTGACGAGAAGGTTAGGAGTTGCTGGTGACGTTCGTATCCTCCAGAGGTCCTTTGAAAAGTCATCGTCAATTCCTTCAAGCCTTCCTACCTCATTTTTGTTTGGCCACCGTGATGGTGACTGCGATTTGACTTCGAACTTCGAAAGGATAGCCTGCGCCATAGCTTCGTCTTTGTTTACTCTGGCCCAGGAGATCTTGCCCTACCAAGATCTTCAACCTAATCCAAATGTAAAAATGTTTTTTCTTTAAAATTATAAACGGGACATTTATCATGTTTTTAACACGTTTTTCTTAGTTTCACTTCGTGTCTGTGTTTCTGTGTTTCTTTCCCTCTGAAGCCAAAAGTTGACACTTAATTTTCGACCACTTCTGAACACCCTAAAGCTCTGAAATTTTTTATGTAGGCTAATGCCACCTTACATTTTCATATTTAATCATCAGAAATAAATAAAAATAAATAAATAAAACCAACACTAAAAAACGTGGGACGGGCGCTTTAATCCTTTAATGTATAGTTTTCCTTAGATATTCAATAATTTAAAAATTTCAAAGCGCCCGCCCCACGTTTTTTAGTGTTGGTCGGAAGGAAAACGTGGTTTTTAAAAAGTTTTTTTTATTTATTTATTATATTTAATCAAGCTGCCGATTTTTCGGCACTGTTACAAGCGGCATTTTTTTAAAAAGAAATTGGTAATAGGCTCACGTTTGTTCACTATCTCACCTGTTGGTAAGTGATGATGTAGTAAGGTGGAGCACGCTTGCCTCGAAGTAACCTCTTCACTCCCGACTTGAAGACTCCCAGGTTGTAGCTTTCTGGAAACACAGACTCAGGCTGGGCATCCCACTCTTTAGCAGCATGCATGATGAATGTATTGCCAAAACGTTTTGTGCGTATGAGTGGAATATCCATCATGTATCGGCGGCGCGTCGCCGTACGTCTAGTCGTTCGGTAGTGGAAGGGGCTTGGAGGAATTAGGTTATGCAACTCCAGTACACACACCTCGAAGTGCATCTAATAAAAAACCGAAAGGCTAGCAACTCTACGCCGATGTTCCAAGCTCTGAAGCTAAGTAACACGTAAGTCACAAACATGGTGAATACATTATATGCCGTATATGAATTACCATTTCAATCTAAACCCATAACTGTAAAAACGTTAGGGTTTATGAATATTCATAATACAGGTTAAAATGCAGATTAAATTTATTGGGTAAGGAGCGGTGACGTTTATTCAAATTTATTTTATGAGATCAAAAGATGTATAATATTACAATCAAAACTCTTAACTGGTCATGAATATTTTTGACTAAAATTCAAACTTATATTTTAACTCACCTTGTGCGGGAGCGGATGAAGTGAGCTTCGGGACATCCGCGTCCTGACACGGATAGTTTAGGTTAGAAGGTTATGGTGTGTGATAATTAACATCTTTGGGCAAAAGTCAACCTGCTGCTACAACCTGCCGATCAACGGACGAGGCTCAGACGCAAGCTTTGTTCTCAAGGTTAGGAGTTCAGACGGCAGTAATGCCTAGCTAAAATAAGCCCTCATACAATGGAAAGTGGACCTCGGGCTACGAGGTAAAAGCCTCGGCTGCAACCGGGATCATCGCTAAGACCAGTCTATTATATACTAGCTGTTGACCGCAGCTCCGCCCGCGTGGAATTCTGTTCCCGTTCCCGCTTCCCATGGGAACATACTTCCGAGATAAAAAATAGCCTATGTGTTATTCCAGACTATAATCTATCCCTACGCCAAATTTCATCTAGATCCGTTCAGCCGTTTTGCGTGAAAGAGCAACAAACATACATACATACTGGGAAACTTTCACGTTTATAATATTAGTAGGATTCTGTGGTATCGTAGGTACCTACTTTGTTGCTTTTATGAGCATCCAGATACCTTCGTAAAGTGGCACAAGTAACCTAACACGAAGGGCATGGTGGAGGTCTCTACAAGTGAATCGCCGGGATCTACGCTTTTATGTTAAAATTAAATATAGATAATTAAATTATATTTATTTCAAACAAGGACGCTCTGCCTATTATTAGGCTCCATCCGTGTATATATTTTTTAGATGACCGAGTGTTTTTGCACAACAGTTAAAAATAGTAAATTATATTTTGTATCGAAACAAACATCATTATTTGGGTTTACATAAAGAAGGCCCTGCCAATCATTAGGCTTCATCCGGCAGTGCTGTGACCTTCGCATTTGGATAGTAACGCATTCGATAACATCGATATGGCCATGTTTATTTTGTCATTATGATCTGTGGTTAAAAAAATATTGGCGGTCTCGCTGCAGGGATTTCAAATGATGTAAGATGATAAAGTTTTGAATTTCGAATATCAACAAATCGTTGGACAAACGTTTTATGCAGCGTAGAAACTTTAAGTGGGTCCAGACGATTATTTCGTCATTTTTGAAGATATTGCAAAATCATCTTGTAAGTACAAAATTGATAGAGTGAAACGTGATAACACAGTTTAGTTCGACTTGATCGCAGTTATCTTCACTGGTAAAATCCAATCTAAGTTGTGCTCGTATTGGCGAACTGACGTATGCGAAAAATCAATTGCTTTTCACTGTACAAGTATAGCTTCTAAGTAAATTCTACCATGCAAAACAAAAAGTGCTCAAAGTTAGGTACCATTTTTTTTTTGTTTTTTTCGCCCTTCGGATACCGCCCCCGCTGGAGAGCGGGGGGTCTCCAGCGGGGGCGGTTATGTCGGGCTTGAACCGACCAAAACCGCACGCCGTCTCGGGTTTTAAGACGCCGGGGTGTAAGGTTACCCATAGAGCATATCCCTCGCACCCCGACTGACCCTGGGCCATCTCCGGTTTCGAGATGGCCCCCTTACTTGCTCTCCACCGTGCCATCTGCTAAGCAGAACGACACGTCGAAAGCTTCCGAACAGCCCTCAACAGGGCCGTCCTCGCCTCGGTCGGAGTTGGCCGTAGGCGGCAGCGTCTCTCCCGCCCTAGGAGAGAGGCGCTGCCGTCTCCGTTGCCCAGGGTGCACCGCGTGGAGGTCCCCAACCAAGCACCCCGTCGCCCTTCACCTCTCGCGACGACTAGCTGCGATTCTGTAGCGCTCCGCAGTAAAAAATTCGAAAAAGTGGGTTTTCTTTAACCGATTTTAACGAATCAAGTGTTAAAAGTTGCGTCTCACCAAGTTACATCCGCCGGTATATCGTGCGTGCTCGAAACTACAACCGTGTGCCCGGGAAAAGCGTTTTTCTTCGTTTCCGGCTCATCGCGCCACGTGCTTTTAACATAAGTGAAGTTTACTCGGTGGTTAGTGAACGGATTTTCCAACTGCAAGTGTCCCCGGCTGCGGGCAGCGGAGGCCCACCTGCCACGTGCGTCAGTTTTTCCGGAAGAGCCCTGGTCTCTCCGGGAAAACCAGAAAAACAAGTACCACGTGGCCACGAGGTACCAGTTCCGGCAGTCGGAGAAGGCTGAAAATTTGCAGGGTTGGAGCGACCATCAGCCCCATTGGGAATCCGAAGAAAACCGATTTTTAGCAGTAAGGGTTTCTTTTATAATTTAATTAAAAGTTGCAAACTTTGACCCCTTATTTCTGCGGCCAGGGGTGGAATTTCAAAAAACCGCAACTGCTATCTGTTGCGCGCTTGCTCAAAGAAGAGGACTACGGAGAATTAGATTTTTTGAACTATAATTGACGCTGTGATAATTGAAAAACTGAAATTTTTACATTTTCATACATTTTTGTATGAAAATAATTGTATTTTTGTAAAGTGACCTTACCATCGTCTAGGCCCCGATTTTATACGATTTTTAAGATTTTTTGTAGATTTTTAACTTCATCCAGTGCGGAATTATAGATTTTTTAGTGTTTTTTCGAAATTAATAGAAAACGGGTAGAAATTCTTTATTTCTAACAGTGGGGTTGGGTTTAGACAAGCATTCTACACTTGCCTAAGCCCAAACAAGGCCCCTCTAACGTTAGAAATAACGAATATCGTAAAAACCGCCATTTTGGATTTTTTCGCCCCATTTTTGGAACTCAAATAATTCCGGACTGGATAGGCCTAGGCGTTTGCGGTTTTTTGTATTTTGTGTGTTCTTGCTTATATTTTGATCTCCGCCACCTTTTTTGTTGATCGGAGGCTTTTTTGTAATTAGGGTTAAAAACCGCCCTAGGGGATAGAGGACCTCAAGCCGACCCCAGATATCGATTTTGGGAGCACTGGGACCAACCGTTTCGGAGTTGTAGCCGGTCAAAGTTTGACCTCGGCCGCACGGCGGCCATCTTGGCTTTTTATAAACATCGATAACTCCGCGGCGGAGGGCCCTAGGAGCTCCGGATTTCGACTGGGGACATCGGGGGAGCACCGGCTTTCCCGCCCTACACATTTCGGGGGAAAGTGGGCAAAATTTGCGAAAAATTTTGTCAAAAATTTTTTGACCGTTTTCGCACCACGAGTTGGTAGAGGGGGCCGAGCCGTTCAGCGGTAAGCTTTTTGCGGCTCGCTGGGACGCCTGGAACCCGAGATATACTGGTCCAAACATCGGCAAATCCGCCATCTTGGAAAATTTCAAACCGGTATATCTCGGCAACGGGTGGTCGTAGCAGGACCCGGTTTTCGCTGGGCTACTCGGCGTCTTACTCCGCTACGTGTGAGTAGGGTGGGGGTTTGACCCCACAATTTTGGGGGGTCAAATTTTGGGGGTCACCCGATTGGCCCGACAGTTACGTCGGGAGATAGGTCTCGCCGAGACCTTTCTGGGGAACCCAATCTCAGGGAAATCCGGCCACTGGTTCGTGAGGGAACCGGGTTCCAAAGTTTAGGACCACCTTGGAACCACCAGCTTTGGAACTCGATTGTCTTCTAACCCGTGGGCCTAGGACCCTCGAGTTTGGGCTCGTTTTGAAGGGCTCGGGGGGCTCTATCGGCTAGGCTCAAAAAGGTGACTCTACATAGAGCCGGGTACGAGATCGTTCGTGGAGCCGGTTCCATCGGTGCAAAAGAGCTTAAATTTCCACAGGGTACTCTTCCCTTGAGTCGGGACCCTATTAAAGGGCGACTTATATTAGGTTAGGTACATATAGAGTAGTTACAGCACTTTGCTATAACTAAAACTTCTTTTGGTGTATTGACCGTATTTTGTTTATTAATTGACTTATTTAACTGTATATAGACCTATATATAATACTTTACGTGCTCTACATAGAGCTAACTGTATATATAATTAAATTCTAGATTTAAGTTATTAGATATAAGACCTTGTTGACAAGCCTGTTGACGTGAGTAGTTGACTTGGTAGCCGGCCTACCGTAGATCTCTACGTCTTATTCGACTGCAGTTGGCACCCGAAGTTCGCCAACACACACGAGTACACTCAATTACTCACCGCACACATACACCTCTGCATTCTCTCACACACATACACATACACACACATACACGCACACACACCCATACTTTCACACACGATTACATTACACTAAGTCGACAAGAGGAGCCCCCATACGCGCAGGGGACGTGATATTTTGACACCACGTTTTAGATTTAGGACGTCCCTGACCAGTTTTCTGGCAGGAACCTAGACTTAAGTACTTGTTAATTAATTATTTTGTGTATACTGCATCATTTATTACCACCCGACTGTTTTGCGTGGTTTTTATACCCTACAATATGAGCAATATGGGAAATAGAACTCCAACCAATCAGGCGGGTTCCTCTCCCGGTACCTCGAGACCATCAACATCGCCAAGGCTCCTCCTGAAAAAGCCTACAGGGGGCAGCATTGGGGGGATGGAGTCGTCGGAGAGATCCGAGGCTACACCTCGCTGCACTGTGCCCCCTCCAAAACCACAAACGATGAGGTCGAGAGTCGGTGCCCCGCTGACCGCCCGCAGAACATCAGCGGAGACGACCAATTCCATTCTCAAGGAGTTACCTTTAACAGCGGAGGACCGACACTTGGCATCACTATCCTGCGTAGACCTTATAGTTCAAGGCTGCGCAGAATCTAAAAATATGAAGAGAGAAGTAAGGGTTAAAATAGAGACCCAAGCCGAAAATTTACGGCGACTATTGAAGGCTATGGAGCGTGAAAGGGTCAGAAGCCAAGCTGCGGCACCTGGACGGGATAGTGTCTCGGAATTATCCAAGAAAGCTGTCCCCCCAGCAACGACAGGGCCGAGCAAAGTGGAGGAGGCGATCTTAAACAAAATCGAGGAAAACAGCAGACTTCTGCAGGAGAATGGCAGAGCCCTCGCTGAAATAAAAGTCTGCCTGGGTAACAGCGAAGAGGGCAGGAGGCTACCAACTTATGCGGCTGTGGCGGCGGACGCCGCGGGGACTCGTCCCCTGCGGCGCCCGGCGCTACACTCGCTGGTAGTGACCTCCAAAAATGAAGAAAAAACCGGAGAGGAACTGATCGACGACCTGAGGAAGGCCGCGCGAGAGGATGAGGGGTGGATCACTGTAGAGCGGATTAGGAAAGCAAAAGACCGCAAGGTCGTTTTAGGATACAAGACGGCAGCTGAAAGGGAGAAAGCCAAAGGGGCACTGGAGAGGAGGCAGGGGGCCCTCAATGTGGAAACTGTCCACAATAAGGACCCCCTGCTCGTCCTCTACGGAGTTCTCAAATCCTATAAGGACGACGAGATTTTGAAGGCCCTTAGGACGAGGAACAGGCACATATTTAGTGACCTAGAGTCGTCTCAGGATAGGGCAAATGTCAAATTCCGCAGAAATGCGAGGAATCCGCTCACAGTCCACATAATCCTACAAGTATCTCCCACCATATGGCGCAGGGCACTAGAACAGGGAACACTGCATCTCGATATCCAGCCAATCAGAGTGGCAGACCAATCGCCGCTCGTGCAGTGTTCCCTGTGTCTAGGGTATGGGCACAGTCGACGGTTCTGCAAAGAGACAGAGCCTAGGTGCAGCCACTGCGGAGACCAGCACCTGAGGGTGGACTGTCCTAAATATAGGACAGGACACGAAGCCAGGTGCTGCAACTGCTGGCGAGCAAAAACCGTCGACGACACTGCACACAACGCCTTTAACCGGGCTTGCCCGGTCCGACAAAAGTGGGACGATATAGCGCGGTCAACCACGCAGTATTGCTAAGGGCGCCCCCGGGAACGACCCTCACTACTTGGTGCTGCAGGCCAACCTCCAAAAGAAGAGATTGGCGACTGACGATTTCATTCTGGAAGCTGTCAGGAGGAAAGCGTCAGTCGCACTCATCCAGGAGCCGTACAGGGACCCCGTCAGGGGCGGGATGAAGAGATACCGGGGAGTACGTATCTTCCAAAACACTGGCCCGGGCACTGTAAAGGCGGCCATTGCCGTATTCGATCAAGATCTTGACGTAATACAGTGCCCTCAACTCACCACCGACAACATCGCGGTGGTGAGGATTCGCACCAGTGCTTGGGAGATCACCCTGGTGTCTCTTTATGTCGAGCCCGATAAACCCATCGGCCCTCACCTGGAGCTGCTCGAAAGGGTTGGCTCCAGGCTGGGCCCTGGACGGCTCCTAATTGGAGGGGACGCCAATGCAAAAAGTGCTTGGTGGGGAAGTCACGTTGAGGATAAGAGGGGGGAAGATCTTCTGGGAACTCTCAATGAGATGAAACTGCACATCCTCAACGACGGGAAGGTGCCCACCTTCGACACTGTCAGGGGGGGCAAAAGGTACTGCAGTTACGTAGACATCACAGCATGCTCAGGTGACCTAATGAGCCTGATCGGCGGCTGGAGGACCGACGACGGCCTGGCAGCTAGCTCCGACCACATCGGCATAACCTTCCGCTTGAACCTGGCTAGGTCCAAAGGCGTTAGCATCAACAGAACAACCAGATTGTTCAACACCAAAAAGGCCAACTGGACCAATTTTCATGAGAAAATGGCCAGCTCTTTGGTGGAGAACAATCTGGTTGTTGGTGACATTAAAGAAATAACAACGGTCAAAAAATTAGAAGAGCAACTAGCCAGGTACAATCACTGTATTAAAACAGCATGTGAGCGGTCAATCCCGAAGATAGCAAATAAGGAAAAGTTGTCTATGCCGTGGTGGTCGGAGAAGCTTGCCCGGATGAAGAGGGAGGTCGTCACTTACAGGCGCCGCATTAGAAATGCTGCTCCAGTTCGGAGACAGCTGGTGGTGACGCAGTACCTAGAGCGTAAAGACAGATACGAGTCGGAGGTTAAGTTAGCAAAAACTGCGAGTTGGAAGGAGTTCTGTACAAAGCAGGAAAAAGAAGGGGTATGGGAGGGGATATATCGGGTTATTGGAAGGTCCACAGCAAGGGAGGAAGACCCACCCTTGCTACATAATGGGGTTGAATTGGATGCCAGTGGATCCGCGGTGCTCCTCGCCTCGGTCTTCTATCCGGAGGACCGGGTCGAGGAGGACAACGCGGATCATGAAAGAACTCGCGCACTAGCCGAAGCGGCTAATGCCGGGAGTGAAGCTGATACTTACGATCCGCCATTCACCATTGGAGAGCTAAGGGATGCGTTGAGTTCCTTCAACCCCAAAAAAGCACCGGGAGTCGACGGCTTCACTGCCGACATCTGCACTCATGCGGTGAACTGCGCGCCGGCACTGTTCCTGGAGCTGCTTAATAAGTGCCTGGACCTGGAGCATTTTCCAGCACCGTGGAAGGAGGCGACGGTAGTCGCTCTCAGGAAACCAGGCAAGGAAGTGTACAACTCTCCCAAGTCGTACAGGCCGATTGGGCTTCTGCCTGTCCTTGGGAAGTTATACGAGAAAATGTTGGCAGCCCGACTCAAGTTCTACTTATTACCACGGATCAGTACTCGCCAGTACGGCTTTATGCCCCGGAGAAGCACCGAAGACGCCCTCTATAACCTGCTTCAGCACATACGCGGCAGACTCTTTGAAAAGAGGATTGTCGTGTTAGTGTCGCTGGATATAGAGGGCGCCTTCGATAGCGCATGGTGGCCAGCCATCAAAGTACGACTGGCAGAGGAAAAGTGCCCCGTTAACTTGAGAAGGGCAATCAGCAGCTACCTGAGCGAAAGGACAGTCCGGGTAAGGTACGCGGGCGCTGAGTGCAGAAAAGGCACACAAAAGGGCTGCGTCCAGGGGTCAATAACGGGCCCCTTGCTGTGGAACCTTCTGCTGGACCCCCTGCTCCAAATGCTGGACGAGGATGGGGACTACGTGCAGGCCTTCGCGGATGACGTGGTCCTCATCTTCGACGGTGACACAGCTCTCGAAATAGAAAGACAGGCCAACGCCACCCTCGAGCGTGTTCGGGCGTGGGGTGTCGCAAATAAACTTAGATTCGCCCCGCAAAAAACCAAAGCTATGGTAATAACTAGGAAGCTCAAATACGACAACCCACGACTGAGCATGGGCGGGGTTGATATTGGCCTATCCGACGAAATTAAAATATTAGGACTTACCATTGACCGAAATATAAATTTCAATAGCCACGTTAAGAAAATATGCACGAAGGCCATTAATATATATAAAAAATTGGCTTGGACGGCCCGGATCTCCTGGGGGCTTAACCCTGAGGTGATCCGGACCATCTACACAGCAGTTATAGAGCCCGTGATTCTCTATGCGGCTAGTGCGTGGTATGAGGCGACACGTAAAGAATGCGTCAAGAAGCAGTTGAACGCGGTCCAGCGGGTGTTCGCTCAGAAATTAATTAAAGCCTACCGCACGGTCTCCCTGAACTCGTCAGTGCTGCTGGCTGGGATACTCCCTCTGGACCTCCGAGTTCAGGAGGTGGCCTCATTATATGAGGTCAAGAGAGGAGTGTCCCAGCCGTGGCTAGGGGACAGGGAGATCGAGCGGCGGGCGCCCATTTTGGCGGCCCCGCACCCCGCGGAGCGCATACGCCTGGAGTTTGACAGCGTGGTAGACGAGGCACAATTTAACAGTGTAGAGCCTCACGACCTTAGGATCTTCACCGATGGGAGCAAGATTGAGGGCCGGGTCGGGGCTGCTGTCTCTGTGTGGAACAGCCAGTCCGAGACCAAGGCCCGCAAGCTTGCTCTCTCGGCGCATTGCACCGTCTACCAGGCGGAACTCCTGGCCTTGCGCGAAGCGGCGTGCGAGGTAGAGCGACACGACGTTGCCGCGTTCGGCATCTTCTCTGACAGCAGGGCGGCGCTCCTTAGCATAGTCAATCCGCACTCTTTCCACCCCCTTTCAGTAGAGACTAGGGACTTTCTTGGCCGCTGCAAGCAGCGTGGCAAGAGCGTCTCTCTCTACTGGATCAAGGCCCACGTCGGTCTGGAGGGGAATGAGAGAGCGGATTGCCTTGCTAGGGAGGCCGCCTTAAGGCTCAAGAAGAGACCCGATTATGATATGTGCCCTGTTTCATTCGCCAGGAGAGTCCTACGTCAGGGCTCCCTTGGCGAGTGGAACAGGCGATATCAAGAGGGAGAGACGGCCTCTACCACAAAAATCTTTTTCCCCTGCGCGGTGGAAGCACATAAAACCATCAGGAAGTTAAGCATAACGGGCCCAATTACTCAGTTCCTCACGGGGCACGGTGGGTTCGCCGAATACTTGACTCGGTTCAAGTGCAAGGCGGACCCATCGTGCGCCTGTGAACCAGGAACTCCTGAAACAGTTGCCCACTTGCTGATGCAATGCCCCATTTATGCGAGAGATAGGCTCGATATAGAGATCGAAACCGGAATTAAAGTCAATAATGATGGCATTAAATTACTCATCAGACACTACACAGAGCGAACTTTGGAATATGCAACTAAAATTGTTAGAATTACAAACACAAGAAACAAGACGTAGAGAGATTATTCAGGCACATTAACTAAGCATAATGTCTGCTTAGTATAGTCAACATAAAATAGACAAACACAAGTTCCGCAAAATATTGTATTTTAAAATATAAGTTGTAAAAAGAAAATTGTTTGCCTTCTAAAAATGTAATAGAAATAAGAGTAAATGTATATATTATAAGAAAGTAATTGTAAGATTTGGCAATTAAATAAAAATAAAGAGAAAAGATAGTAACAAATAGGTAGGTACACACTATCCCGGATGCCCCCATATCCCATCAGAGTATGAAAGGTTGTATGAAAGTGCGAGAAGAATAAATGCGAGAACTAGAATGACAAAGAGGCCAGAATGCAAGAGGAAAGACTAGGTTTAAAATTAGGGAGCTTTTTATTGCATTAAGATTAAAATAGGCTCTGCATATCTAAAATGATAGCAGAGGTAGGGTATAAAAAAAAAAAAAAAAAAAAAAAAAAAAAAAAAAAAAAAAAAAAACCAAGCACCCCTCCAAGTTAGGTACCTAACCTATTCATATAACAAACATTTACAACAAATAGTAGGTAGACTTAAAGTGTCAAACTAGTGACCAATTGTGTTACTAAATGTATGTGAGCCGCAAAAGTACAAATTCCGAACGCATTTTTTTTTATACCACTCAGCTTGGGAAGCAGCAGTGGGAAGCGGTTACCTCGGCCTATGGACGTGTGCAACACCAGGGGCGTCACACTCGCGCTGCCGACCCTGTAAAAACCTTCTAATGCCCTTCTTGAAGAACCCCATATTGTAGTCGCTTGACGATATTTTTTTTAATATATTATTTAAGCAACCTATGCAAAATTCATATAATTTACAGATGATTCGATGACATTACAAAAAGGCGCTATGCCTTTACAGATAGGTGTCAAAATTCATTACCTAATCTATCTAAAATCTCCGTTCAAAATTCGATATTCATTCCCGCGTCACCCCGAATGACACTATTTTTGTTGTAAACAGCTTGTCTAGTACATAGACGTCATTGCTGCTTGCAGGCATTGTATGCGATATACAAGTAGGTATATTTTTTCATCACATTATGTAGGATATTGTTTTTACCTCCGCCCAAAAGATTTATGCCCATTAATCATAGATAATAACTGTGTTCTTTTTGTATAATTGATTATTAATTTGGATATTTCTGGTTTATTCTTGGGATTTTGCTGACTTTGAAATAAAACTTTATAATGATAATGTATATGGCACGACTTGACGCCATCGAATTTGCTTTACGTAGTATAATTACCTGCTATTATTGATTTATTAACATGTCGTATCTACTTGCTTTTTTTTTTAATAAATCGTAAAAAATGTTTAAGAATCACGACTGCTCTGCTAATTTACAGCATTGTCACTTACCTATAGGTAAGTATACGTGTTCTAATTGAACCGTGCCTCAAAGAGCACGTTAAGCCGTCGCCGTTGGTCCCGGTTGCCATACGTACATAGGTATACATACAGGGTTGCCAGGTCGCCAAACCTAATAGACCAGCCAGTTTGGCCTTACATTTGGGTAGAAAGGCCGGACACCCTACATTATTGAGGATTTTGTGTCTCAGTATTAAGTAATAGGTACGACATTTTTTTTTATGTAAAATAAAGTTTTTATTATTATTGTCATAAATCTTGTTAAATTCTCATGAAATAATAAATAAAATCGAATGCCAAATCAGTCTTAAGTAGGTACTTTATTATTAATCAGTCAAATAGTCATCAGTCAAAATTAAATTCTAAATATTTAACATTTATCAACATTTTTAAATTCTTCTTAAATACTAATGAAATAATACTCGGTCACGCTCGGCGCTCGCTCGTTTGCGAAATGTATAAAGCCTAACAAAAGCCGGACTAGCTGGACCACGTTTATTTTGGCCGGAAACGCAATTCAAAAGCCTACCTATGTCCGGCTTTATCCAGACGCCTGGCGACCCTACGTACATATATGGTAGTCATTACGGGTAGTTGGAGCCCTCAAAAGTCCGATAACTGGAACTTCGATGTCGCCAGTGGGTTGTGGAGGTCAGATGACAGTTGCTTCACGAAAAATATCGCAGTTTGGCCGTTCCGTAGGCTCGCAGGATGAATAAAATTGATTAATATTGATATTTTTATCTGTTACAGTTTGACGAGTTCATCAGATCACTGCAGGTGGATCCACATTCGCCTCTATTCAGGCTCGTCACCGATGGTCAACCACCTTTAAGGTAAGCATAGACGTCTTGTGTATGATAGCGTCGTCCTGGCTAAAATTATAAGCTATTATTTATTCTGTACAAACTGTTGCGGTTCTGATCCCGTTCCCGCTACCCATGGGGCGATACTTGGTGGGATAGGGATTCCACCACCACAACAAGGCAGGGTTTTCGTTGAAAGCTCCCAGACGGCTTATTGTTTCCGATAACTCCAACAAATATCACTATATTTTAGCCAATGTATACAAAAACTTGACGAACTATATACGTTCCTCGAGAACCATTATATCCGTTGATGAAAACAGCATGAAAATCGATGCAGTAGTTTTTGAGTTTATCGCGAACAGACAGACAGACGCGGTGGAGGACTTTGTTTAATAAGATGTAGTGATATAGACCATTGAAATGGGACTTACAAAACCTCAAATAAAAAATAAACACAATAGAATCAGAGTAGTAAGTAATGGTTACCAAACCGACATCTGATTCACTACGTGGCCTCCTGAGAAGACTGGCGAAAACTCAGCAGGCTGCTTTTGTGATCCATTTACAAACATGTTTACAAACTATGGTAGGTATTGTACCTACCTATTGGCAGGCAAATGGAGTACCTCCCCACGAACCTCCTGCAGGTCTTTCGACCACTCCTATCCCGGGCCCAAGCCAACCTCACCTGCTAGCCCGACACCTGTGGTTCAACGGACGAGGCTCTGGCGCAAGTCACCCGTGAAACTTAAATTTATAATAATAGTAGTGTAGCAAAGGTCACTTCATCATATTAGCCGTAGGAAGTCCACTGCTGAACATAGGCCTCCCCCATTGACGTCTATTTCGATCGGTCTGTACCAGCCTGCATCCACCGAGTCCCTACGCTCTTTACCAGGTCGTCTGTCCACTTTGCGGGAGGCCTTCCTACGCTGCGCGTGCCGTCACGTGGTCTCCACTCAGGAACCTTTCTGCCCCATCGGCCATCGGTTCTCCGAGCTATGTGCCCTGCCCACTGCCACTTCAGCTTGCTGACTCGCTCACTTGTATTAACAATTTTCCTTAGTCGACTCTATTTCCCCCGCTCTCCTCTAATATCATCATCATCATGTAGATGATTACGTATCGCTTCGTAACCTTTGGATGCCTGCAATTGAGCATTTACGTATTATAATCCATCTACTCATATTTTATTCATGATTTACGTCGAATTATAAACAAATACGTTTTGAAAGTATTCAATAGTGATACGAATCTATGAACTTTATAATGCTACCATACAGCCAGAGCGAACATTTCCGAATTATTTTGAAGCCAAATTTACCAATGTAGCTCAGACGGGGCCAAGCTAAAGGCGCGTCTCCTGCGCATGTTTTACTCTACATAGGTACTACACAAAAACGGTCAACACAAATCATATTTTGTCTATATAAGACACATTTCCCCCCCAATGGGTGAAGGGGGGGGGTTGTAACAGAATATAATATATAGATGGCTTTTTACCAGAAATAGTTTCTGAAACCTTTTTTATATCAAACTGCAGGAGATCGAATGTATAGTATATAAAGTGTCACAAAATTGGGTCTCTGAATTTGGAAAGATGACTTGGTATCGACAAAATATGTATTTGAAACCAAAAAAATATTGGGTAAATATTATTTTTTTATTAAAAATAGAAAAATAAAAATATTGGGTAAAATAAAAAAATAGATATTAAAAATAGAAAAAAAAATAAAAAAATGAAAAAAAAAAACCACCAGCGACCAGTGTCACGTGACGCGACGAGCACACGATCGCGATTTAGGTATTTCCCACACATCAGCTTGGAGAATACTGCGAGGAGAAGGACTGCACTGCCTACCACTTTCTGCGGGTGCAAGTGCTCCTTACCACAGTTTTTGATCCGCGGTTAAGATTTTGTAGGTGGTTAGTGGAATATCCTACCAGAAAAAATGTGTGGACAGACGAGTCCACTTTTACAAGAGTGGGCTTGTTTAATATTCACAATGCACACTGGTGATGTTTTTTTTTATTTTTATTTTTAAAAACAAACTATATTTTTTATATTTTTTTTACCTGTTTTTTTTTTTGTTTCAAATACATATTTTGTCGATACCAAGCCATCTCACCAAATTCAGAGACCTAATTTTGTGACACTTTATATACTATACATTCGATCTCCTGCAGTTTGATATAAACCCCCCCCCCTTCACCCATTAGGGGGGAAATGTATAAATGTTTTCCATCGGCCGCGGATGACAAAATCCTTGTTTAATCACTCAAAATGTGTAGCGAAAGCCATAGAGTAAAGAGCAAAACCGTGTTTTGTGTAGACCTTTTTGTGTATTTTTGTGTCTAAAGTAAAGCACGCGCAAGTGACGGGCCTTCAGGCTGACAACCTCTACGAACAACTGCGTAACTGCATACGTTCACAAAATTTAACATTTTACCCTCAAAAATATTAGGCAGGTCACTGGAATTAGAATAGAAACTAGTAGAACTTTTTAGTTATTTATTCATTTAGTTTTAAACAATATTATTCTTTTCAAGGAACAAATTAATATTAGTGTCTACTGAATCCGAATCACCTTATCTTATGTCTGTGAAGTGGTACATATTAGGTCGTTACATATGAAATTGCCGTTTTTCTTGAAGAAATTGGAGAAAACCCAATTTTCAGTACTAACATTTTTGCATTTTTTTAGGAATGAATAATCTAATTTTTATGAATGAGACAACATTAAGCTAACAAACAGCAACTTTTATTACATTTTTGAAAAGTGACAGCTGTTAAGTAATACGAAATTTATCATCAAAATGGATAGCATTTAGGAAGTACTGTTTTTGGAGATCGAATTAATTTATCAAGCGGCCAATAAAAACAAAATTTAGTACAGAGTTGTCAAATCTTGAAATCAACTTTCAAACAAAATATAAATAATGGAAATAGCTATTAAATTACAGGAATAACGAACTCCTGAATTTGTAAGAAAATTTCGGCAATTTCATAGGTAAAGACCTATTATTAGAGTAGTCACAAAATGACAAGATCTGATAATTGAAATAAAACTATATTTTCCCGATTTTCCCCTAGACCATGTCTGCTGAAAAGCAACCGAAACGTCGGGATCAATGTAAAATATAAAACAACATCAAATAAATGGCGATAGAATCCGTTAAAAATAGTTTTATTTCAATGTGTGACATTCGCGTAAACATCCGACAATATCAAGATCTGATAATGACAAATTCGCGTAAAATTACAGATTCGCGTATCTAATGACAGATTAGCGTAATGTCAGATTCATTCATACTATATCTACGTATACATGTAATTACTCACGCCTTTCTCCCACCGGGTAGGCGGAGACAATCCGCCGGTTTCGAGTGCTTCTGACCTGTCCTTTTTTCACTACATCACTTACGACTTAAATATCGGCAATTAGATTCACGTCCACGTCCTTATTACTTTGCCTATCTATCCCTTCGGCGACATACAAGCGTGAGCCTAGGCATGTACCAGTATGTGATTAATCAAAGCAACTAATTTTAAATTTATAAATAAGTTGTCTTGTCATGCTGCGTCATGCTGAAATGTACTATTAAATTATCTTTTCACTCTAACTTATCTAATATGGGCAATTACGCGAATCAAAAAATTTATAGTAAACTAGGCTTCGCCCGCGTGGATGTTTGTTATCTGGACTTTTGGTCATATCTACGGTTCTACTCAATCAATTCAATCAAACATACAGCAGATCTTAAGACTGACCAAGAACTTTAAAAACTAATAAAAACAACCGCATCATAATCAGTTAGTAGTTTTTGCGTCCATCGCGAAAAAACAGACAAGAATTCCAAAAGAAAAATTTTTGTGTTCAGAATCGTTCATTTAACATAACCAAGTACCTACTTTTAAACAATATCTTCAATGGACAGACACGACTAATTTACAGTTTTATAATAGTATAAATAGTAGACAAAAGTTTTTTTTTTAAACCCTCGACCCAAAAATAGGTTGCATACAAAACTTGCACGGTTCCTATTTTTCATAACATAACATAACAATTATGTTATGAAAAATAGTTTTTTTTTATATTTTATTATTTATACCTATTTTTCATATTTTGGTTTATCTCGGCGAGAGAGGAAAGCCGGCGCCATAGCCTCGTCCGTCAATCAGCAGGCGTATTAACCGGCTTGCAGGCTTGGGCTCGTTATCTTACTAACACAGGATATAACTTACCTCGATGCCAAACTAAAACTGATGAGAAAAACCTATTCAAAAATATACAATCACTATTTGTTCGTTCGTATTTCATGCACTGCCGTATTTCACAAGCTTTTATTTTGCGCGCTCTGTTAGTTTGTTAGTAAGTATGTAGGCATGGGTCAAATTTTGAAAATCCATAAGAACCACTGCCTGACGATTGAATTCATTTATTTTAGGTCTGTTTTGAATCAGGAAACGGCAAGGGTTTGTATCGGCACTCACATTCGTATACTTAAAAAATTCGGCCGGGTAGGTACCACCGTGCACGATTGCGAAAAACCCTCCATAGTAATCCAATTTCGGTTTGATTGCGTTCAGGGGTCAGCAAGTGCATAGCCGGGCAGGGGGATTGTGGTCGCAGCATTAGTGGGACCGGTGGGTTGGGTGGGAGCGGTGCTGCGACGACAATCCTCTTCTGATGAGGCCGTCAAGCTGAGTGCCACCATTGTTAACATGATACGTGTATGTAATGGTGACCCTCTTTCCTGAGACTTTAACTTCAGCTTACCATCAGGCGAGGTGAAGTCAAATTGACGTGTCCTAGATATAAAAAAAAAACTTAAATAAAATGGGTATAATAACTATACAATAGAATCGCAGACATATTAGCTAAGAGTCTCATACATAATAGGTTTAGTGAACATTATGTTTTTTGTGGTAAGCATTAGTTCGCTTCAATCAAGATACCTTCTCTTCTTACAGACAATGTCTCCACCCAGAAGCATGCAGCAAGGAGCTGTCCCTGCCGACATACTATGCGCGGTTCCACGACCTGCGCAAGGAGTACGTGCGTGCGTACACGCTGCGCGCCGTGGCGGGCCCCCGGCCACACGCTCAGCCGCCGCCGCCCCCGCCCGACCATCCCACGTCGCTGTTGGATATGCTCAATTGTATCCTTTTTAAATAATAAACAGAGTGAGAAATAGTTTGAAAGAGTAGAATAATATTTATTAATGTAAAAATTTGAAATACATCAATTTAACAATAAGCTTGTGTAACTGTAGAGCTACCTGGACCCATCCTGGATAATTGAAATTCTAGGCAGCTCAGTGTTCTAACTACAACCTCAGAAAAGGATTCCTGTATTGTTACAGCGGTTGCGAATGCAACTGCAGCGTAGTCTAGATTCGATCACCGGGTTGGCTAAAGTGTTATTCTATTAAAAAAATTTTTTAAGCATTTGTATGCTTACAACAATGTTTTTTGATGACTCCGCCTAATTAATTCAATTAATTTTTTTTTTAAGCATTTCGTATGCTTACTTTTTTCTAAAGATTTTAGATCGGAAAAAGAGAACATATTCTCAGTGTTCTCTTTTTCCGATCTAAATCTGTAAAGTGTTATTCTGTTTCTCTGTTAGGAAATACTCAGCAACAGCACAGAGTCTGGAAAAACGCCCTATTAGGTACGTTGGCTTAAAAATGTTTGACAAAATATGCCTGTTAAATTAAAAGTACTGGTTCCCCGTTCCCCCTATAGGTTATACAGGCATTATTATATACAACATTAAAAAATATAAAAGCCCCCGACATAGTTAAAAACACTCCCTAAGTAATTCATCTTTCAAACAAAAAAAAAACAAAATCAAAATAGGTTCATCCATTTGGGAGCTACGATGCCTCAAACAGACACACACACAGACACTTCAAACTCATGACACCCCGTCGTTTTTGAGTCGTTAAAAGGAGTAGATTCATGTCCATAATATATCCACACTTTAACTATTGGAAGTCCGACGCCTCACACATTACGCTACTGATTATGGGTGTCTTCAAGTCCTGATTACATCAAAAACAGCAATGCTACCTGAATAATGTTCCTTATAGTTTTGATCAGATTTAGGTATAACCCCTTACAGTGGGGAGAATTTCTACGCAGCAGAGGTTAAGGATATGTCCAGCATTATTCAAAGGATAATTTCAGATGGTGAGTTTCATAGCTTATTATGTACCTTTTTTTTTTCGTGCGAAAATCCCTTCGGACACCTCCCGCCGGCCAGCGGGGGCGGTTATGTCGGGCTTGAACCGACTAAAACCGCACGCCGTCTCGGGTCTTCAGACGCCGGAGTGTAAGGTTGCCCATAGAGCATATCCCTCGCACCCCTACTGACCCTGGGCCATCTCCAGATTGGGGGAGGGGCGCTAGTCGCCCCACCGTCCCTGCCTGCTTCTGCTGGGGTGACAGGCGGCCTCACCTACCACCCCCAGGCCTGCGTTCATGGAGGACGGAGGTCGTTAAGCGCATAGCTAATGTACCTAAATTAAAAAATTACCTAAATCTAATTTAAATATGCGTCAGTAGCGAAGTTGCGGTTTCATCCAAAGCTTGCATTTTGTAGCCCGCGGTTCGCTTTTCTACTCCTCCTTCCCATAATTATTGGCTTTTACGGGAGCGACTGCTGTCTGATCTCCCAACTCTAAGAGGAAAATGTGCGCCAGAGCTCGTTCATCAATTTGCAGGTGTATTTGACTTGGGCCTCGAAAATCTTTTTGGGGTCCTATACAATTTTGAATTCTTTATTGTACCCCGGAAGTAATGCTTGTAGAAGCATTCATAAAATATAATTTTGGTTTTGCGAGCAGTTTTAGGCACTGGTAACCGCCTATCATTCATTTTTAAAGGTCTCTAATATAATTTTAATCATACCTGTATTGGTCGCGGGCTCGATTCCCGCTTAGTTCAAATATTTGTATGCATGAATATATCTATTTGCATGGGACTAAGTGTTTCCACGTGTAATATACATTATGTATATACAAAAAAAGAAGTATTTCAGCATCCGCATTCTTATTATTACACATTCTTATTACAAGCTATGATTAGTTTGAGTCTAGATAGTTCTGAGTATTGATTTATTTTCATTGTTTAATTTATTATTAAATTTTCAGGTTTCCGGTTAGAACTGCCCGAGACTATCGACTTAGTTTTAGAAACTGGTATTTGGTGAGTATTTTAATATTTTTTTAAAAGTAATTTTCTATATAAATGTGTAAATGCATTATTATATAGATATAATATTCAATCGTTGAAAGCGGACTATTTCTGTCAGTAATAGTAATATGTCAAAATAGTTTTTTTAAGAAACCGGAAAGTGATTTAGTGGAATTTATAGGTTCCAGCAGATATAATAAAACAAACTATAGAACGCCTGATGTAATTTAAGAAGCAATATCTGATTTTACGCTAAAATAAAAAAGCGCCTGACAAATTTGCCAGGCGCTTCCAATATTTAAATTATATGTGAATATTAAGTTCTCTAATACCTTCATAGAGTAGCTAACACCGTTTGTGTTTAGAATTCTGGCCCCGGAAATTTGGCACACGGATAGATTATAGTCTGGAATAACACATACCTTGGAATAGGTTCCCATGGGAAGCGGGCACGGGAACAGAATTCCTCGCAGCCGAAGCCGCGGGGAACAGCTAGTTTATAATATTAGGAGGAAGTAGGATAGGATAGTAATACTAAATAAAACTTTAGCTTCGTTTTGACTTTTAACCACTCTAAAACGATAAAAAGCTGACGACAGTAACTAGGTGCACTGCGTGCGACATTCCTGTTTAGTTATTTCAGTACTTACTTCAAACAGACCTCACAAGTGTTGGTACAACGTAGTGCACATGCATCTATTTGTTTTAGTATTATAGCTTTATGTTTCCTCAAATATTGACCGCTAGCATTTGACAGTCAACATAAAGGGAACACTTGTGGAATCTTACAAGCTTGACAAGACTATTGACATAACGAGTACAATATTTCTACACCACCGTCATTGCAATTTAGCTAAGCAAAACGGTTTTTTTAAGGTGAAACCGATATGGTATTAGTTTCTGCTTATTTGGTAGATGGCAATGATATGAACCGAGATCATCTAAAAAACGTTTTCACGTTTTTAACCGACTTCGGAAAAGAAGGAGGAGGAGAAAAATGTGAGAACCTAATTTAGTTGAATAGATTTTCACTGGTAAAATCTAGCCTTAAAGCCGTATGCATGAGTTGTTACCGTTTTTAGCCGCCTGCTTAGCCGGTTCAGGTATTTTATAGTAATTATAGTATAGTTAAACATAAACATAAACAAAATCTGTAGAGACGTTGTCTTTTTTTTCAAATATTAATTAACTGAGAAAGTTGTACATAGCACCTAAATGTTTCAAAAAATAATTCAATGAATGTAACTGGAGTTACCAAAAACTCATATTCTAGAAATTACGTATTGTTTCGTAGTTTGTAAGAATTTTAGTAGATGGCGCTACGTGACGCCAAACCAAGGTTTGGCATTGCAAGATAACAAAACAACAAAAATGTTCTTACCTTTACATACTTTACGAACTTCTTCTTCTGTCATTAGACGTTTCATGTAAGTAAGCCCGCCGGTTTCGAATGCTTTTGGCCTGTCATGTTTTCAATACATAGTTAATTTGATCAGTGTATATTCTGCGAGGTCGACCACGTCCTGCCTGTCCACTTACACATGTAAGTGGACAGGCAGGCGACGATTATATGTAAGGCCCATACCATGCCTTACAAATAATCGTCGCCAAACAACCCTTGACTCAAAGGGCTCGCGTGATTGGTTGCGCGTCAAGGTCATATGGTCAAGATTTTTGGCGTTGACTATAACAGAACGAATATTCGTAAATTATATTTTGAATTTGTATCTGGCTACGCCCATGATTACAGGTGATGGCGCCCAATAGGTGTGATTTAAAGTTTGGCTGACATTAAAACAAGAATTCTCTAAAGATTTAGATCGGAAAAAGAGAACATCTAGGACGGGACTTGAACCCGCGACCAGTCCCTTACAGGGGGAATGCTCTGACCAACTGAGCCGCCTTAAGACATATTACAATTTCGAATATCTGGGACGTGTCTAGGTGGCTCAGTTGGTCAGAGCATTCCCCCTGTAAGGCACTGGTCGCGGGTTCAAGTCCCGTTTTAGATGTTCTCTTTAGAAAAAAGTAAGCATACAAAATGCTTAAAAATTTCATTGAAAGAATTCTCTATTTCCCGTATAATCATATAACCTCACTCTATGACGACACCCTTCTGCTGAACAAACATTTTGCTTACTACGGGCGTTCGATTTCACATACCTACCTAACTTTCGCAATTCGTTGAGCGTAATCGTAACTGTTACTAGTTGACGTTAGGGTTTCATACTACTCATTTTTGAAAGTTATTTTTGTGAAACCATTTCTCCAACACCGGTCTTGGGGCGTTTTAGGGCCCACCAAGATCTTCGGACCCGTAGCCTACCTCACCTGGAAGTCTGTGCACCTGCTTAACAACGAACGAGGCACTGGCGGAGGCTTACCTCTCGGGGTTGGGAGGTCAAAAGGCAGTCAACCCTGGAAATGCCGACACACTAGTCTAAAATAATGAGCGGACCTCGGACTCCAAAGAGCACTTTGGACGCATTTCAGGATGATGAATAACAATGTGTGACGTCATATAATCTATATTTCATACAAGTTGCCATAGAACTTTCCGTTTCGATGTCCAAAAAAAGAAACTGATTTGACTTTACCGTTAAGTACCTAAGTACTCAATTCTAGAATAATCATTCCGTACCAGTATTTAAACATAATTTGAGTGTTCAGTGAGTGAGCTATCACTCGCAGATCACTCCGGGACCTCCGGCTGCAAGGTCGACAGAGGACGTTAGGAGTAATCGGGCTCCGATAACAGTTGAACCTTAGGCTAAATTTAATGTATTGCATGCGGTTATCAAGATGCACTAAAGTTTTGCGTAAGCGACTTTAGTATCACATTTTTCTTTTCTATGTTCACGCCCGTACATTCTTGAAGGGTAGGCAGAGGTGTAATAAAAATCCAAAAATTAAAAAGGTGTTCTTGATCCCCACACGTAATAGGGCCCACGGAGTACTATAACCAGTGGTTATTGTACTCCGTGTATTACCCTATTGCCGTCGGTCTGGCACGTTTCCCCCTGTCGTTACTGAGAATGCCCAACAGAATAAATAAGATAACGAAATAAATCCTACTATACGTATACTATTATATAATTGGAAATTAGTTGTGTCTGTACATTGGAGATATTTAAAAACAAATACTTGGGTTAGTTTAAATGAACGATTCTGGAAAAAATGTTATTTGTAATTCTTATCTGTTTGTTAGCTATGTTTGTGATGATTGTTTTATTTTCTATTAGAAAGGTCTTGGTCGGATTTAAAATCTGCCGTATGTTTGATTGCCATTAGTTAAGCAGAACCGGAGATAATGACCAAAAAACGATACCCGAGGGCAAAGTAGACAATGAAAAGAATAAAGTTTTTGAGATAAACTGTATTTCAATTCAAACAGAGATTGTAAGATCTTACAATTACCACCACCCACTGTCTAAAAAGCAATTATTAGTAAGTGTGCCGTTTTCCAACGCGATATTTTTATCATTTTTTTTTTTTTTTTTTACGTGCGGAAATCCCTTCGGATACCCCCCCGCCGGCCTGCGGGGGTGGTTATGTCGTGTCTCGACTAAAACCGCACGGTGTCCTCCCCAAGTGTCCGTTGCCGGGCACCCCGGGTAAGCCCTCGAAAGGATAACCCCAGGGTTGCCGGCGGACTTTGGCCGCCACCGCGGCCTCGCCTGGTGGGGTCGGGTTTTATCCCGCTTCGGTGAGTTGGCAGGCGTGTGTAGGGCACACACGACACGCCTCCGCCACGGCCTGCTTCTGTAAGGACGGCGAGTCGGCCAACTGCCGTCCTCAGGCCCCGATCATGGAGGTCGGTAGTCCCGGGCGTAGATGAGTCTGCGGCGTCCTCGCCGCAGACTGCGAAACTCGGGGGGCAGGGTTCTTTCCCGCTCCCTCTCCGCCGTCTCTTTCGCGCGCATTACCTGCTCGCAGAAAGAGGCGGCGGCGTGCCACTTGCTCCCGTCGGAGACCGCGGCCCTCACCATGGTCTCCAACGAGAGAACGTCCACGCCCAGGACCGCAACGAGATCCCGGCGTTGACTCGCCCACGCAGGGCACTCCACCAACGTGTGGAGCGCCGTGTCTTCGCCAGGATCCTCGCAGTGCTGGCACTGCGGCGTTGTCTCCCGGTGGATGCGCCACAGATACTTACCGAAACACCCGTGTCCGGTAACCATCTGGCACATCCGGTAGGAGAGGTCCCCATGGTCCCTCTCCAACCACTCCTTCATGATCGGTCTCACCGCCGCAATGGTGGATTCCCCCCACCTTGGGTGCTCAAGTCGCACCCTCCATGTCTCCATGAGTTCCTGGCGGAGCAGTGACCGCTGAGTCCTGATTTCTCGGGGCTCCGGCCTATGGCCCCGCTCCAGCGCCTCCTTGCGCCACTGGTACAGCAGCGCAAGGGCTCTCGCTTCCAGGTCCCATGGAGGGGTCCCAGCTAGGAGACATGCCGCCTCGACGGAGATCGTGCGATACCCCCTGATGACTCTGACGGCCATCGCCTTTAACGGGCTGTTAAGAACAGCCACGTTGCGGGCCGCCAGAGTCTCCGCCCATACGGGGGCCCCGTATAGGGCCATGCTTCGCACGATCCCCAGGTACAGTCTCCTAGTGGGGGCGTTGGGTCCCTTAACGTTGGGCATCAGCCGCGAGCCCCCCTCAGTTTCGGGACCAGACTTCGGAGATGAGGTCCGAAGTCCCATCGGCTATCGAGTACGAGCCCAAGGTACTTCATCGTGAGCTCGATGCCGATGCTTACGCCCCCTACGGTTATGCCGGTTCCCGCAGGTGGTCCCCTCCGAGGCCCGTGAAAACACATAGCCTCGGATTTATGGAGAGCCACCTCAAGTCCCAGCCGCCGTATTCGACCCACGACTTGAGCAACCCCTGCCGTGGCCTTCAGTGCCGCGCTTCGATACGTTGCTCCCCGCGCCATAACGAGGGTGTCGTCAGCATAGCACACTATGCTGACACCCTCGAGCAACGTACCGCGCAGCACCCAGTCGTATCCGATGTTCCACAGGAGTGGCCCTAGGACCGACCCCTGCGGAACACCGCACGACACTTCTCGCCGCCCTGGCCCTAGCCAGCTCGGGTAAACTATGGCCCTCTCGGATAGGTATGCCTCGACAATGCGGCGGAGGTAAGGAGGCACTCCGTGATACGCGAGCGCCTCCCTAACGCAGCTCCAGGGTAGGGTGTTGAAGGCGTTGGCGATGTCAAGAGACACCGCCACCACCACCCCACCCCGCGAGACTACTTCCTCCGCCAGGCGCCTAACGCGCATGATCGCTTCCACGGTGGAGCGCCCCCGGCGGAAACCGAACTGGTTGTCCGCCAGATCTGGCCCCACGTTCGTGAGATGCTCGACGAGGCGCTCTGCAATAATCCGCTCAAAGAGCTTGCACACCTCGTCGAGCAACACGATCGGCCGGTAACCGGATGGCTGGTCCGCCGGCCGCCCCGCCTTCCGGATAAGGACCAGTTTCCCCGTCTTCCAAGCCTTTGGAAACTGGCCCCTTTCGAGGCATGCGCTAAAGAGCGCCACCAGTCGAGGCCCTAGTTCCTCCAGGGCCAGGACCCATGCTCGGCCTGGAATGCCGTCGGGTCCGGGGGCAGTGCATTTCCGGGCTTTAAGCCGGAGCACTGCTACCCCCAGTTCACTCTCCCTGACTTCGGGCACATCGCTCTCGCTATTATCAGCGTCAGGCGCCTGAGGCGGAGCCATACGCGGAGGGACATGCTCCTCCGCTCTCGCAGGGAACAAGGAGCCCAGTATCCCCTCCAGCCGCTCCGGCTGGAGGCTCTGGGTCAGTAGGGGCGCCCTTGGGCGGATTTTGCCCCTGACCGCAAGGTAAGGACGCCCCCATGGGTTCTGCTCCAGAGACTCCAGCAGCTCTTCGCGGGCCCGCCGTTTGGCCTGCTTAATGGCTTCCTGGAGGGTCCTCTTGGCCCCCTTGTACGCCTCATACAGCTCCGCCTCTCGGGCTGCCGCATCGTCTGGGCGGCGACGCCTCCGGCGAAACCTGGTGTACTGGCGGCGAGCGGTCACGCACGCTGCTCGCAGCTGTGCGAGCTCCGCTGACCACCAGTACACCTGTTTCTTTGCCGGGCCGGGCTTAACCCTAGGCATCGCCGCATCACAGATATGCGACATGGCTCTCCTGAACCATTCCGCCTCTGCGTCGACATCGGCAGGCCTGGCCAGTGACGGAATCCAGGCCTGCACTATTGATGCCTCCAGGAGAGCCTCCCGATCCAGGCGTCTGAGCGCCCAACGTGGATCCGGGGGATTCGCGATTGTCGGCGGCAGGTTAGTTGGAGGGGAGACGTTGAACCGAATATACTTATGGTCGGAATCCGTCTCCTCCTCCTCCACCACGCGCCAACCCTGGACGCGGCGGGCGAGAGCAGGGGTCGCGAATGCGACATCCACGACCGAACTGAGCCCCCGCCGCTCCCAGGTGGCGACACTCCCCCGGTTGAGGACTTCTAGACCACGGGTGTTGGCCCAGTCCTCCAGTACTCGCCCCTTGTCATTGGTTTCCCGGGAGCCCCAGGCCTGAGACCAGGAGTTGAAGTCTCCCAGGACCAAGACAGGACGAGGACGGCACGCAGCGAGAACAATGTCCAGTTCAGCGAGCCTTAGCTCAAGCTCGTACTGGTCAAGGCTTGGCGAGAAGTAGACGGCCACGACAGCCAAGCCCTCATAGTCCGCCGCGACGCAGCCTCTACACCTTGCAATGAGTGCAAGGCGCGAGGTGTCCGCGGCGGAACCCCCGAAGACGGTCGCTACGCCGTCCAGGTCCACCGGGCTTCCGGGGTGGACCCAGTACGGCTCAGCGACCACGACCACATTGATAGACCACTCCACGATGCTCTGGTACAGAAGATCCTGAGCACCGGTGCAGTGGTTTATGTTCGCCTGCAGGATGCGGATTGGCGTGTCCATTAATGGAGGTCCATCTCCGCATCCCGCCTCGAATGTGGCCGCTCTTGAGCGGCACCCCCGCTACCCGTTGCGGACGAACGGGGCTTTGGCCTCGAGGCGGCGCAGGTTCTGCTGTCCGCCCGGTGCTCCGCCGCTTTGCCCTCCGCTACGCATTTGTAGCAGCGCGGCGGAGCATCACAAGCACTGGCCTTGTGCCCGGGCTGACTGCAGCGGAAGCACCGATCCCCCACGGTGTCTCCCGCTGTGCACTGCACTCCCACGTGCCCCACAGCCAGGCACCTGAAGCACCTGGTCTCGCGGGGCTGCAGGAGTTGCACCCGCGCCTTTAGGAAGCCCCCAACGAGGAGGCTCCGTTCGTCCGCAATTTTTTGCGCCGCTGCGACAGGGCAGTTGACGACTGCTGTGCCGTGACCGGTGGAGCTGAAGCGGATTTCTCCAGCTCTCACCTGATCACGGGGGCAGCCGCCCGCCTCCACGACGGCGGAGATGACTTCCTCCGTCGTGGCCGCGTCATCCAGACCCGAAATGCGCAAACCTGCGCATTTGTTGGGTCTGGTGACGCGGACGGCTTCGGTATCCAGCGACTCCCTCAGCTTGGCCGCTAGGGCGTCGGCTTTGGGGCCGCTGGTGGCGCCGGAGACCTCGAGGAGGCGAGCTCCGGTGCGAGTTGTTTTGCACCGGAGCCCCCCCTCAATCTCGAGTGCCTTGAGGTCCACTGAGGCTTTAACCTGCCTCAGGACCTGGGCGTACCCCACGCCCTTCTCCACACCCTCCGTCGTCACCGTCAGGACGACGGCAGTGGAGCGTGGGGCGCGGAGCCTCTTCGGCGCCTTCGCCGCAGCGGCTTTTGCCGCCTTCTTAGCCGCCTTTTTGGCGGCTTTTTTCGCCTTTTTGGCGGCCCCCGCTACCACCCATTCCTCCCCTCTGGAGGAACGCTCGGGTGCAGCGGGAGCGGCGGTTTTGGCGGGGGCGGGGATGCCGCGCTTCTTCCCCTTCCCTTGTGGCGTCGGGGCCACTGGGGCGGCAGGGCCGAGCTTACCACTGACAACAGCCGCGAAAGACGCAGTCCGTGTCAGTGGGGGACGGTAAGCCCGGTCCTCTAACACGCCAAGCCGCCTCTCGATGGCCGCCAGGAGCTGCACCACGCTAGGCGCAGGCTCAGGCGGCGGATTGGGCGTCGGCCTAGGCGCTGTTTTTGGCGCCGGCTTAGGTGCCGACTTTGTGGCCGGCTTTGGCGTCGAATTTGGCGCCGACGTAAGCGCCCCCTCTGGCGGCGCAAGAGCCCTCGGGTGGTCCGCCACCTCCTGGGCTCTTGGGGCCTTCTGGGCCTCCGGGGATCCCCTGACCATCTGGGTCAGTTCCCTGACCTCCTCCCGGAGGAACCGCTGTTGCTCCAAGGAGTTGGCCAGCTCAGTTTCCAGGCTTGTGACCCGGGCCCTGAGCTTGACCTCCTCCTCGGAGACGCTCCTACCAAGGAGCTCCTCCAGCGCCGTCCTGGCGACGGCGACGTTTTCCGCCACCGTCTTTTTTTTTCCCGACACATTTTTGGACCCCTTAATGGAGTCCGTAATGCGGGCAAGCGCTGCGAGGAGTTCCCTCGCCGCGGGGACGCCTTGGTCCCTGCCACTGGGTAGTGGAGGGACGTGCACCGGCTGCTTCATCGATCTGGACGCCGCGGTGGCCAATATTTTTTTGGCCGGCCGATCATCCTCGCTCGAGGAGACCGTCCGTTGTCCGGAGCTTCTGCTCCGGTCAAGGGACGGTCCACCCGAGCGAGGCCGCTTACGTCGGAGACCCTCCTCGGTCTCCATACGGCTGGATACTGACTCGTTGTCAGTACCCGCCGTCGACGCCGCAGACGCAATGTCTGCGTCCGTTTCCCCACCTGTCGGTAACGGAGTAGCGGGTCTGGTGAAGACGGCCTTGACAGACCGCGAGTTAGGCCCCCGCCTCACCTCCTCTTCACCCCCAGCTACCTCCGTTCCATCGTTTCGGATTCCTTTGTCCGCGCATTGGTTGTCGTTGTTGTTGGTATCGTCTGGTTTGTTTTTATTTTGGTTAGTATTTTCCATTTCTAATCCCACGAGTATGGGGGAAGGGTGGTCCGTCCAGGCGGAGCCCCCTGCACCTGGATAAGCCTATATACTATGGAGGTCGGCTGGTATCCATAAGTTTTGACGACTTCGCTGTCGGGTGTTATAGACTTTTCCTTGTCGTAGGCCGGCCAATAAAGGCAAGCCCTCCGGTCAGCAAGTTCACAGCGTACCCTTCTGGAGCCACCAGTCAGGTCGTTGCTGATCACCTGCCGATTACGGAACGCGAGAGGATGGCTAGTCCTCTCACTCCGGCGGCGGCACAAGTGCCCGTCGGCCCCTGCGACAGCAGTGGGCCAACCCGCCCCTGGATCCTCCAGGACCCTACGGTGGCATCCACCACTAACAGCATCGCTCATCCTGTCTCCTCTGAAAGCAGAGGAGTACGGAGAGCGATGTGTTCCCGCCACGTTGGGTATTGGCCGACGATCAATGCCAACCTCATGTAGGGGAAGCCATTGACCGCCGCCCAGGGTGTACCGGCCGCTCCGATTCCGTTCCCCCCGGACTGCAGCGGGATCGGAATCGGAGCGACACTCGAGGAGGTTACCCAACATACACCCCGTATTTTTATCATAATGATAATATTTACCCTCAGTTACAAACTAAATCAACGATTCATCTTGTGTACCGCGAGTGAATCATTTTCAAAATTACTTTCTTACACACTCTCAATAATTCTATCCATAGAGTTTTACGATAGCAATATTTTTAGAGACCGGCTACAATGTCTCTCAACTTTACAAAATTACAATGTCACTTCTGTTACTCACGGCTCACCGACCTATCGTTATCTGTCTACCCATTGTGATGTGATCTAGTATACCATGAAGCAAAAATCTTGAAACGCGAGCCCTTTGAGACCGTGATTAGTTTAAGTTGATTTAAATTTTTAAGTTGAAGTAGTTGATGGGCGCGTCTCTACCACCAAAGAGACCTTTTTTTTTTCGTGCGGAAATCCCTTCGGATACCCCCCCGCCGGTCAGCGGGGGCACCACCCAAGAGACCTAAAGACTCGTTCTACACATCTAGAGTACATTGTTCAGATTTTGCCTCAGTCTATAGGTACTATCCGAAGGGATTTCCGCACGAAAAAAAAAAAAAGTTACTATTTTGTAATACAGCTGCAAACAGCATTTTATTAATTTACACTAAGCAAATGCTTTATTTTGTAAAAAAATATATTCCAAAAATAAGTAAAGTGGGTTAGATTAGGTTAGAACTGCGACCCCAACAGAGCCAGAATTGATTTGTATAATAACAATATAAAATTTACCAACTCGTGTTGGTAAATCCTAGGATTTACCGGAAAATGTTAGGATTTACCGTAGTTAAGTGTGATGATCATATAATTAATTAAATTAAATTTTACCATAGACCAATATATAAATTGTACCATTAGATTGCTCGCGTTGAGGCGAAATGTGGTTGGTCATTTTCTTATCATGTTTAAGACCTTTACTTTGTACCCATATTCGCAAATAAATGATTGATTGATTGATACACAAATTCACTATCGTCGAGTCAAAAGTCGAGTTTCACTTCAGACGAAAGTTCACTAGACAAATGTTCGAGACGCTCACTGTTAGCGCTATCAGGCGTCCGCCACGTAGAGCCCATGAAGAGATCTTTGCCCAACAAAACAACCCAAGCAAATAATACATCTATTATTATATTTATCTTTTTTGCTTGTTTGGTTGAACGCGCCAATCTCAGGAACTACTGGTTAGACTTGAAAAATCTTCTTGTATTGGATAGCTCATTTATCCAGGAAAGTTATCCGTCTTGGAATCAATTCTCCTATCCTTACCTCCAAGTCGGTACACCTGCTAATTGACAGACGATGCTCTGGCGCAGGCTTTCTTCTCGGGACTGGGAGGCCAAAAAAAAAAGAAAAAAAGAAATAAATTTTGCAATACGTAGAGTAATCTCTGTATACCTTTTTTTTTTTTTTTTTTTTATCGTGCGGAAATCCCTTCGGATAACCCCCCCGCGGGCCAGCGGGGGCGGTTATGTCGGGCTTGCACCGACTAAAACCGCACGCCGTCTCGGGTCTTCAGACGCCTGAGTGTAAGGTTGCCCATAGAGCATATCCCTCGCACCCCTACTGACCCTGGGCCATCTCACCACTAACAGCATCGCTCATCCTGTCTCCTCTGAAAGCAGAGGAGTACGGAGAGCGATGTGTTCCCGCCACGTTGGGTATTGGCCGACGATCAATGCCAACCCTATGAAGGGAGTAAATACAGAAGTGTAAATTTTTCACCAATATACGAGACTATCAAATTAGTACTCTTCCTTCCCATGTTTACGAGAGTCATATGAAATTTCATCCTCAAACTCTTAGTTCCTAAGAATTGGATGACATATATATACGGTCAGCGAAAAAAGTAGTTTATTTCGTTCGTATTCATTGATCATTTTACCTCCAAAACCTTTCATAAAATATTCGTGGCGTAACCTCTTTGGTATATAATTTGTTTGTTTCATGTGACATATTCGCTTTCGAGACGAAAAAACATAAATTGATCTAAATTTTCTGTGTCATTTTTCTAAAGATTTAGATCGGAAAAAGAGAACATCTAGGACGGGACTTGAACCCGCGACCAGTCCCTTACAGGGGGAATGCTCTGACTAACTGAGCCACCTAGACACGTCCCAGATATTCGAAATTCTCCGATACTTTAATACGTCTTAAGGCGACGTTGGAGCCATCTACCGTAATTCTTGCGAACTACGGAAACAATGAATAACTTTACAGTCATTTTTAAACATTGTTTTTGATGACTCCGCCTAATTAATTCAATTAAATTTTTAAGCATTTTGTATGCTTACTTTTTTCAATAGTAAACCTTTATTTTATCGGAAAAAGAGAACATATTAATTTAACTAACGTACATTTTCCTCTGGGGTAAGTAGGCAACAGCCCGCCATCTGCTTCTGTCCGTACACTCTCACACGTGTTTCCTCTACTGTCATTGAATCGTTCGTGCAAGACCGCCAGTTTCATGTTTGTCGGTTTTTTTTTTCAATACATCATTTTGATCAGTGTATGTTTTGCGAGGTCAACCCCAGCTTGTATGTCTATTACACTTGCCTTACATACTTGGTCTGGTATTACCTCAGTATTCATTCGTTCTTATTGGAGTCATCTGTTATCGCACCCGATGCTTCCACCTCGGAGTCTGGGCTATGCTTACTCCTCCTTGTTTGGCTTATACGGCTTTTCTGGGAGCGACTACCGTCTGACCTCTCAACCTCGAGAGAATAGCCTGCGCCAGAGCCTCGTCCGTCAATTAGCAGGTGTCGCGGCTTGTAGGTGAGGTTAGGTTAAGTTGAAGTTGAAGTATTTCGGTGAAAAGTTCATTTGTGAATTATTCATAATCATGGGCGTAGCCAGGGGAAACGTTTTGAGGGTTCAAACACCCTCGAAATTTAACATATTATCTACATAATATCAACCTTTACGGCCGTATTAGTAAGTATTCCGCAACTTTTATGGCTCACGGTACAATTACACACAAGCAAACCTTTCCTACAACAGCACTCATGCATGAGTGAGAAAGGGCCAGAAAAATACGTTTGTGTGTGAAATGTGTTTGTGTGGGTTTCACACGTGGATGTATACTATACACACAGCCATTGAGCTCCGCGACGCTGACTTCACTAAACACGGCATCTACCACACGACCATTGTTTTAAAAAACTGTCGTTTTTCTATCGGTCTCTTTACCTGTGAAATGTTTGACGTCATTCTTATCGGCATCCGCTTGCGGTTTTATGAACTAACGATACATGCTTCTACCTAAAACTGTATTACATCTGCTTTCCCAGAACCCCCAGAACCATACTGTGTAATTTTTTTTAGCTATATCCCTTTGGTATAGACCCCGATCGAAGCCGAATACACACATCAAGAGCTTTTTTTTAAGGAATATTAGCAACCTAAATTACTAGTATTTCCTCTAAACCCTCCAGCTAAACTAAATTGCTCGTGTTAGAAGTGGGTTCACGTCGGTAGTATAATAGCTAGGATTCGAACTCGGTATCTCTCGACCGTAAGGCCGTCAATAATTAGAATAGTTTCTTTGAACAGTCTGCACCTCCAAACATCGATGTCTGATAAGAGCTCGAAGATCTGAGGCCCGCGCAGGCCAAAGCCCGGCTGGCAAACGCCATTTGTCTGACACTAATTCCAACTAGAACCAAACGTTTCAGGAATTCTTTTCTTTGACGCTCCAAAAAGACTTCGAATTCCTCACCACTCAATTGCTTCGGTTGCTCAGTTGCTCCTCCTACAACTTTGGGATCTTTAAGTAGGATGTGAAAAGCCAGATCGTCAAATTGAAGACTATATTCGTATCCCTTCGTACCCAAAGAAGAAGAAAAATCCGTATCTGTTAGGCATCTGCATTGCGAATTCGGCAAACGACCAAGTATCACAATACTTACTTTTCGGTAGTAATTGATAGATTTTCTGTATACTGTGAAACAGATAAATCGAATAAAATCAATAATGACTATACCATTACATAAAATCAAGTGGTATACTTAGAGGCAAAAATCTTGAACAAATATTAGTTTAATATTATCTATGTGGCACCAAAGACACCTAAACACTGGTTCCGCGGGTCTAGAGTACATTGTCAAGATTTCTGCCCATAGTTATATATCAGCACGGGTCTAGGGCATCATGGCAAACAAATGTTTTGCCCTTGTATTCTACTGCTCCTGAAATTACGTGGCAAACTGTAAATAACAACGATTGTAATTTGCGCTGTTCGGTACTGTCGTGACTATAAGATTTGTAGCTCTAAACCTACTTTCCTGACCTTGGCTACCCGATGCAAATCATTATTTTACTTGTTGTGATACTGGTTATAGTATAGAGTGCGTTTTATGTACTTTGGATGTTGAGATTATTTTATAATGATAGTGATATATTATTATTTTTTTTCCAACGGGGACGATACGATCTGTTTCACCTCCTCCGGTCTTCTGTATCCAGTGTGTCTGCTACCATAGTCATCTTATCAGTAAGTACATGGGGCACTCGGCAAGTAGGTGGAAGCTGGTCTCGGTCCCACCTATGCACGCTTTATGCATACCTTTCATCGTCTCTGTGAAGTCCTCATAGTCCTACTATCCTACTTCATACTATCCCACTAATATTATAAGTGTGAAAGTTTGGATGGATGGATGGATGTTTGTTACTCTTTCACGCTCTACTAGCTGAACGGATCTGGCCGGATAGATTATAACCTGAAATAACACGCAGTTATACTTTTTATTGGTTGCATAGGTTCCCATGGGTTGCGGGAACGGGATCAGAATTCCACGTGGGTGAAGCCGCAAGCAAAAGCTATTTGGAATAAATATAACGGTGATTGGCCCCATTAGGATCTCCAGGGCCCAAGCTAACCTCACCTACTGGTACATCTGCTGATGTAGTACGGACGAGGCTCTGGCGTACGTTTTCTTCTTTTATGATAAGCCGGATCTTGGTAAGAAGCAGAGTGGTTCACGGGCACTCAAGTGCAAGCTTTCGATGAGGCGTTCGAATGATTACGAACTCTCCCGTCTCTGTAAAGTCCTCACTGTACAGGCTTTTTATGACGTCTCTTCATTGTTATGAAATCGTCTTTTAAAGTGGTCTATCGTTCCTAAATTAGGTATATTTTGCAGAGGTTTATTGTACAAGTTAGTTAGTTATTGACGAGTTTTATCGTAACTTGTTATTTTTACATAAAAGGAGTTATTAGCAATTTCATCACTTTGGTAGATAATGAACATGTTTATTACATAAAGTAAGCGAGTAGATAAAGTCAGTAATTATAATTATTATCAATGTTGCCATTACCTTGAGATTAATAATCTCAATGGCTTTGTTTCAGCTATGTCCATACACTTAAAAATTACTTGAAAATAACTTGAAAGAATCAATAACACAAGTAAGTTAGACGATGTTGAAATCTTTAAGTTTCGTAGTAGAGGTGTACCGTCGCAGGCGCAAGTCAAGTGTCGCCTGACGAGTGTCACATAACGCATTCCGTCCCCGATCGCCGCGCAGTGTGGACGATTAAACGATTAAAAACAAAACGTTCTTATCTTGAAATTTTATGTTTTGGAACGCGTCAGCTCCTTACCCGTGCTAGTGTAATAAAAATTGCGATAAGCAGCTACACAGGACTGTCAAGTGTTGGTTTTATGATAAAGTGGTACGCTTTCGGGACTCTTTTACACTTTTATCGGTCTTCGGCAGCAACTTAAGATAAGGAGGTGAGTCTTGATAGCTTTTAGATAATTAGTTTGCTTTGTACATTGGTCTTATTACACCCAAGTTTTAAGGTTTGTTAAGATTTCTGTACAAATAATTATTTACGTGGTACGTATGTGATTTTATTGATTAATTTAATGTTTTGTTTTGATTAAAATAAACTTTTTTATGATGAAAGGAGTTAGATATCAGTCAAGAAAGTGAAAAGGCCTTAATCCTTTTCTTAGTTCTTGACTGCTATAACATTAACTACGTTGTTAGTTACCTACGTACTATGTTTTGGATACATTAACTGTACTTAGAATAGGGGTATCAGTTCAGTAAGTAAACGAATTGAAAGATACGAACTTACAATTGATAGATAAGGCCAAGGAACATGACGTGGTCAGAAATATCGTGAAGAGAACTATTTTAGAATGAAGTTATAAATTACTAGCTGTTTCCCGCGTCTGTTGCCGACTGCTGGACACAGACCTCTCCCAAGGTACGTCATAGCACCCAATCTCCGATGGGTGATAATTCTTAAAACATTGAGACCCTCCTCGCTTGCCATACAAACATCAGTGGTATAGGTTACTGGTAGTTGGAGCCATAAGAAGCCCGACAACCTGGACTAACTACAGAACTTCGATGTTGTCATTGGTTGTGAAGATCAGATGACAGTCGCTTCACGAAAAATATCGAAATTCGATCTTTTCATAGCTAGACTGAAAGCCAACCCCAGCTGAGTTGGGAATGGGCTCGGAGGATGATGATGAATTGAAACATGGTATTTGTTTGCTACCTGGAGTATCCTACTGTAATATTATAAATGTAAAAGTTTGAGAAGCCATTTGTAATTATATAAAAAAAAATTCTACGACATTCTACACAGCGCTTTCTGGACCCAAAGTAAGCATAGTTCAACTAGCTTGTGTTATGGGTTCCAGAAAGCGGATAAACATAGTTATTACTTTTTTTTTGTAAATATATATACGTATTATACATAGAAACACCCAGACCAATGTAAATAGACATATTCATGCATACAAATATTTGCACTGAGCGGGAATCGAACCCGCGCCCCTTGTCGTAGCAGTCGAATGCACTACCGCTACGCCCTATGAGTGATTGTTACTCAATCACGCTCTAACGGTTGAACCGATCTGCCTGATTTTTGGTACAGGGATAGATTATAGTCTGGATGAAATAGGTTCCCATGAGAAGCGAACAGAATTCCACGTGGGTGAAGCCACGGGATACTGCTAGTAATATGTAATATAAATCTAAAATACATAAGTTTCACATTATTTTAAACTTTATAATGTCGAATCTGGTGACTTGATGTCACCGAACATTGACTCTGTTTGCCCAATTTTTGCAAAGCGCCCTTAGCAGTGTAAATAATCCTACAACTTTGCAACTTTTGCAGTTCTTGTAATCCTTTGGTTATAAACTAGTCAGCTAATTGGACACCGAGGCCGTTCATTAAGCGCCGGTATTCAAGCAAATGGCTGATGAACAACTCTTCGTGCAGTATCTAACTAAAGTAACCTAACCCTTCTAACCTAATCTATCCGTAGCGAGGCGCGTGGTGTCCCCGAGCTCGTTTCCCTCGCTCTCGCGGTTTTTAATGAACGACTTAACAGTAGCAGTAGCTTAGGGATTTAATTAGCCGACTAGTGAATCATCGGTAGCTTAGCGGATAAGGGCGAGTTATCAACTAGCTACCGACGATCGAGAAGTCCCACGTTCGAATTACACGACCAAACACAAGCAATATAGCTTAGCTGGAGGGGTTAGGGGGAATATTGGTAATTCGGTTTTTTTTATTGAGAAAAATGTTGAATCGTGCAACCGTGCGACATGTTCATAAGGTCATAGTTACTATGCAATAATCACGACAAACGATTGTACGAAATCTTCTCATTATAGAAGAAAGGGTTCGAAATGTTCCAAGTTGCGTCTTTTGCGAAAATCTTTTTAATCCAAAGCATTGTTAGCTACATGATAGCTAACAATGCTTTGGATTAAAAAGATTTTTGTGAGTCTAGGTCACATTCCTTACCATTACCATAGCTGGACAACTGTCACGTCTGTGGTCAATGTCCATACTAATATTATAAATGCTAAAGTAACTCTTGGATGTCTGTTAATACGGTTTCACGGCTAAACCACTGAACCGATTTTGTTAAAATTTAGTAGGTACAGAGATAGATTAGATAGATAGAAAATATATGTAGGTACGTTATGTTTGATCGCGATAACCGATATCCACGAGGGCGGAGCCGCGGGCAACAGCCAGTCATCAGGAATAGAATAGTCATATCTAGGGATTTTAACTATGACCTTTGAATAAACCACTTTTTTATTCTGTCAATGACATTCAGATTACATTCAATGTCCTAAAACTTGACATATATGACAAACGTCATATCAAAAGTCAAAATATTTTGAAATTCGAATTTGATGAATTCTAGTTCCATTGCACATTTGACCGGAGAGTCAAAATTGAAACACCCACCACCGTTATCAATCAATCACTATGAACATTACGATCTGTTCAAACGTCGAACAAAGATAAACCAACCTTTCTCGTTAACGCGCCAAAACCAATAAGGGGCCGTCTCCACGAGCGAGAGAATCGCGGTGAAGGTATCGTTGTGCAACGTTTTTCTATTCAAAAATCTTGAAGAATCCGCGCTTCAGATTGTATTGGTGTATTGCGATGTATTGGTGCGTATAGACAGTATATTTATCACGATATATATATACTATATATATATATATTAGTATTGACGCGAATTTATATCAATATATATATATATATATTGACAGGATAGTTTACTTTTCGTAGTTATGTGTGCATTAGTAATAAATGTGAATTATCTCTCGCTTAATAATGTGCTCAGTAGATGGCAATAGGCTCGCCTCCTATTACATTGGGACCTTGACATAACTGGCGAATCTTGGGTGTGTAATAATAACCCCTTCGGGGATACAGGCGTGAAGTTATGTTAATGTTTGATGTGCAAACGCGGTGTTATTGATGTACAAATAAATGCGATTGGTCCCTACACCGGATCACGATATTGGGTCCCAATATTAAATTGACATATCCACGCACCCTTAGAAATACGTGGCAAATCGGTAATATCGCCGCGATTCTCGCTCGTGGAGACGGTCCCTAAGACCAATTCACACATGTCGATAATTTCTTGCAGTTCTTTGCAGTCTGTCCCAGTTTTTGTTTCTGTCGCAAAAACGTCACTTTCGATTGTTTCAAATACATTTACGAAGATTTATTATGTGAGGGTTGTTTCGCTTGGAATGCGACACCATAACAAAACAGTTCAGAAGATATTGAAGTGCTGATAATAGTTTGGTCTTTGAAGATCATCATTTGGAAAAGAGATTTGGCGAGGACTTGACTTATGTTGTTGTGTACAATAAATTCTATGTATAAGTACTATTAGTTGTTACCGCGACTTCGTCCGCGTTAAGTTTGGAATAGGTAGATCAAGGTATGTCTACTTCTGCAGGCTCAGCCCCAACGTGTATCTGTTAAGACCATCGTGGTTCCAACACTTATAATTTCATTGTGATATTTTCAACTAGCTGTTGCCCGCAGGTTAGCCCCCGTGGAATTCTGGAGAAAAAGTAGCCAATGTCCAATTCCAGACCATAATCTATCTCTGTGCCAAATTTCGCCCAGAACCGTTCAGCCGGATGTTTGTTACTCTTTCACGGACGGATTCTATCCACACATTCATACTAATAATACTAATATAATACATTTTTTTACGTTTGGAGACCCCCACCGGCTTCGCCCCATCGGTGCCAACGATGGGGTGAAGCCGGTGGGGGTGTCGGAATCAGACCGACTAAAACCACACGGTGTCCTCTCCAAGCGTCCATTGCCGGGCACCCCGGGTAAGTCCTCGAAAGGATAACCCCAGGGTTACCGGCAGAACTTTGGCCGCTGCCGCGGTCTCGCCTAGTGGGGTCGGGTTTTATACCACGTCGGTGAGTTGGCAGGCGTGTGTAGGACACACACGACACGCCTCCATCTTGGCCTGCTTCTGTAGGACGGCGAGTCGGCCGACTGCCGTCCTCAGGTCCCGATCAAGTGCATACATACTAGGATTATTTCTTATGAAGAGAAAGATTATTTTTCGGGTGACTGGACTCACCAACGTGTTTTATCTGCTACCCGGTGCCTACCCACACCTGCTGATTAACGAACGAGGCTCTGGTGCAGACTTGCCTCTAGAGGTTCGAGAGTCGGACGGCATTCGCGCCCATAAAAGCCAAGATACGCCAAATTGAGAGAGAGAGTAGGATAGCGGACCCTGGGGTACAAGCGTTTCTGCAACCGGGACTCACGCTGTGATCTGTGATGATGGTGAGGGTGCGATTATTTGATAGAGTTCATAGGAACACTCACCATAGTAGAGTACTATGACGAGTGTACGACTAAATACATAAAACAAAGTCGGGATAGTGATGCCCTGTGATACCCTTTATAACTTGAGAAGATCCCGCCCGATTTTTATGATCTTTGATTTTTTCGATTTGTCTCCACTTGTAATTTGCCATTTTGTCCTCTTTGTTTCATCCCCCCCCCCCCCCTGGTCAAACATAACCACAGGCGGTCTCGGGTCGAAGGTTCTAAGGCGGCCCATAAGGCAATTCCTTTTGAATTTTGAAATGACCCACTATGGAAGGGTTGATCACCCGCCAGGTCATCGGCGTCCCCGTTGGAAATAATAAAAAAAGGCAATTCCTTCGCATCCTGGCTAACCCTGGGCCATCTACGGCTTTGAGTTGGCTCCCTCCGTATACTGTCCTATAGTAGCAATTAGGATAATTAAAAATATGAGTCATTCACTATATAAATTCAACTGATAAGGTAACTAACATAACATTATAAGGCAGAACGAATTTTGCCGGGCCAGCTAGTGATTAAAAAAGCAACATAATATGAAATGCGACCTGTGAATTCTGCGTCATATGTCGAGTTAGTCGCAATATTTGCACCTTCGGGGTATAATGCGTAGCTTGCATTATTACATAAGGGTCGGATTCCATTGATACGTATTGCTCGGTGCATTGCATCTTATTCTGATCTTATCGCAAGTTATTAACTTTAGAATTAGAATAGAAGACCGAACGGTTTTAAAAATTAATCGATTTCAAAGATAGAATACAAATTTAACAAGAGAGTACCAGAAGGCAGGGTTTTTAGTATTTCATAATGGATTTCTTGAAAGGTCGTAGTCGTCGTATTTTTTACTATTTTGCAAATGTGATTATATATTATGTTTATTATTACAAATAGGTGAAGGTTTGCTTTAATATAAATTGTGTTGGGTGTTTGTTTTAATATAATACTTTGAAGGTTATACCTCACTTCACCGTCCTAGAAAAACATTGGTAAGTACGTTGAAATATAATTGATAGAGATACAGTCAGCGATAAAAGTAGTATAACACATTCCAAACTGACAAATACCCTTAGCTTTAAAACCTTGCATAAAATAAAGATAAACCTACCTTTTTTTTTTTTTTCTTGCGGAAATCCCTTCGGATACCGCCTCCGCTGGAGAGCGTGGGGTCTCCAGCGGGGGCGGTTATGTCGGGCTTGAACCGACTAAAACCGCACGCCGACTCGGGTCTTAAGACGCCGGGGTGTAAGGTTACCCATAGAGCATATCCCTCGCACCCCGACTGACCCCGGGCCATCTCCGGTTTCGAGATGGCCCCCTTACTTGCTCTCCACTGTGCCATCTGCTAAGCAGAGGGACACGTGGAAAGCTTCCGAACAGCCCTCAACAAGGCCGTCCTCGCCTCGGTCGGAGTTGGCCGTAGGCGGCAGCGTCTCGCCCGCCCTAGTAGAGAGGCGCTGCTGTCTCCGTTGCCCAGGGTGCACCGCGTGGAGGTCCCCAACCAAGCACCCCAAGATAAACCTACCTAACTTAAAATATATCAACCTCGGTGGATTATCGAAGCGTCGGTTGCTTAGTTGTTAATAAGGCCATCTTACGATTGAGAGGGCCCAGCTTCGAATCTTGGCCATAACACTATCCACGTGAACCCACCCCTTATACAAGCAATTTAATATAGCTGCTGAGGTTAACGGGAATACTAGTACTTTCTGTTACTAGTACCTTTTTTTTCGTGCGGAAATCCCTTTGGATAAATCCCGACATAACCGACTTTTGTACCGACTAAAACCGCAGGCCGTCTCGGGTCTCAGAACGCCGGGGTGTAAGGTTGCCCATAGCAAACCTCCTCTGTTACTAGTACCTACTCTTTAAAAAAATACAAAAATATGTACTTTAAAAAAATATCGGTAAGTATTCAGCAACTTTAGACACAGTACCTACTTCCCAGTTGGGCTGCAATATGTCACTTCTCATCTTTATTCGATAATACTATATTTCTTTCTGTTTTTCTGCCGAAAGAATACGATGGTAGGTAAATTCTTTAATAACTCTATTTTATCATCACTTCAGTGCAACCGTGCCCTAAACCACGGTTTCGCAACGACAAAACGGATTGTCAACTGTCAACAATTAATGTTTTCGTCAGCAACTACATTACGTGAACGCGTATGGTTTGCATATCTCATTTTTTACCGCGGAATAGTACCTACCTATATAATTTTATTTAATGAATAAACAAAAACTGATATTTAGGCAGTTTCAATAAATTGTGGATTAAAATTATACATACGGCACGTAGCCAAGTGGATAACGCTGAGCGCTCATTAGAGACATGACGGTCTTAAGACAGACTATTACTCTGCAGAAATATGAAAGCACACTTAGAACAAAACAAAGCTGACCAAGAACTTCGAGGCCCAGGCCAAGCGTGATTTCAATTCTATTAGAAAGAAAAACGTAAAAGAAAGGTAATACACTCTTGGGGTGCCGACAGAAATAAAAATAACATAACATAAACTCACGTCTATATCCCCGAAAGGGTAGGCAGAGGCGCTAGCACCCACATTTCGCCAGTTTATGTTTAGGTCCCAATGTAATAGGTGGCGTGCCTATTGCCATTAACCGGGCACTTATAAACCTGGGATAAATACACACATAACTTCGAAAAGCATCGAAAAGTCATTGGTGTGTGCCATGGTAAAACCTGGGATCGAACCCGAGACCTCGTCTCAGCAGTCCATTACCCATACCACTATGCTACCGCGGTTATTTCGACAGAAATGCAAACTTGAACAATTGCGTGTATTTTTTAATCATCATCATCCATCCCTACCTCCCTCCCTCACCAAAAGGTGCTCATTATGGAAAGTGCTCAACGCGCCTAAGAAGTTTCCACTTCAAAAACTTTGGTATTACGTATGATCTGTCAAAATAAAACCTACCTACGTTTTTTTGAAGTTCTTAAACCTGTAGGCGCCGGACAAACAGAACGGACGCGCGTCCTAGACATGTCTTTGTAACGCCCCGGGCAACCGTGCTCGGGATGAAACCGTTACAAAGACATGTCTAGGACGCGCGTCAATTGTGTTTGACGGCGCCTTAGAATGACTCAGTTCACTCAGAATCATTTGCTTTCAATTTGTTTTTGAAATATTCATTTAATAAGTTTTTGTTTTTAATTCACTCGTTTTATTTAATCGGACCCCTGACCTGATCGGCTATGCTAGATATGTGTGCTTTGACTCTATAACAACACAAACGCCTGTTGATTAGAGCTTTATCGCCTATCGATGTTATAATCTCAATAATCTAATGAGGTTACATTTGCTCGCACAGATATTCTCGTTACTGCATAGACAATGGATTTACTCGTAATAATAACGTACAGTCAACGACAAAAGTGGATTAACACTAAAATATTTACAAACCTTTTTTTATATTGGGATACATATACCGAGGATTGATGTAAAAGCAGTTTTATTATCCCCAGAGGACAAACTTAATATATTTTATGTTATGTTTATTATTTTATTGAAGGTTAAATCACAAACCTGGTCAAGAAATTGGAATTTTTAAAGCCACTTTTGTCGTTGACTGTACTATTAAGTTTGTTATTCTATAATTTAAAACCGGAAAAAGAAAAAAGAGTTAATACCATGGTACATGGACATTATGGTTATTTATTTTTCGGGGTGTAACCCCACCAAGACCTTCTGGGCCCTAGCCAACCTCAACTGCAAGCCGGTACACCTGGTGATTAATACATGAGGCTCTGGCGCAGGTTTTCCTCTCGGGGTTGGAAGGTCAGACCGCAGTTGCTCTTTCTCTTGCTTGGCTGTTACGGGAGCGACAGCCCCGAAAAGCTAGCATACTAGTTGCTTCAAAAATATTATTCAAATATGTAAAACCTGCAGTGTTAGGCAGAGTTGAGTAACACCTACATTTCGCTAACTGCCATCATGACATCTTCACCAAATTTCTATCGGACATCTTGTAAGTACTCGCCATTCCCACAAAAAGAAATCCGGCCGACAAAAGAATATAAAAAAATCCAACGAACGAGACCTCCTTACTGAAATTCGAGCCTAAATAATTGTTCCATAGTGCGGAAGCTGTCAATAAAAAAAACAAAGACAAACGTCCTATTCGAAAAAAGCTTGCTTGGCCGCAGAAATTATTATCTTAGGCCTGGCTTTTATTGTTCAGAAATGAGATATATATTTGTCACGCAAACCATTGTAGCATTATCAGTGTCTGTAATGGTGACCTTCCTGATTCCTGAGACTTTACCTTTAGCTTACCATCAGGCGAGGTTACTGACGTGACCATTATAAGAAAAAAATAACGGTCGATCGGCTCCGGATTAAATTTGGCACAGAGATAGATAATATTATAATCTGGAATATCTGGTTGCTTTTTTCCCGAGTAATTGGTTCCTCTAGATACGGGAACGGTGACGACAGTACCTTTTATTTTTCGTGCGAATCCCTCTCGAGTAGCCGGCCATCAGGGGCGGCTATGTCGGACTCGAACCGACTAAAACGTCTCGTCTCGTCTCGGGTCTCATGCCTGGATTGTAAGGTGGCACCTCGCACCCCGGCTGACTAAGGCCATCTACGGCTTCGAGATGGCCCCCTCGGGTAACCAGACGGTACGTGTGACTTCTATACTATTCCATAATAGTAAATTTGTTGTGTCTGTACATTGGTAACATTTAAAAACAAGTTGAATTCCTGAGACGAGCTCAGGCGAATACAAGGGATTTTCTTTTATTTTTTTATTTTTTATTTTTTTTCTTTATCTTGCAATGGTTCACCCCAGCACGAATCTATTACCGAAAACAGCAACTCAAAAACCGTGATAGAAAATTTGCAACGACGACGTCGACGACAACTCGATAGCAATAGGGCTTTTCTAAAGAAAATCCCTAAAAACTTAGGTTATGTTAAATTAACGATTCCGCAACATTTTTAGAATTATTGTCAGTTTGTTTGCGATGGACGCAGCGGGCCACGGGCATCAATTAGTTCTATCAAATAGTTGCTGTATTTTCTTTCTGCCATATGTTTCTTCGTTTTCTGAATACCACGTTGACCCCTGAGTCCCCTGACTCATTCCAAAATCCGCATAAACAATAGAGTTGAATACCTTTTGTGAGATGGGTCACTTCCATTCCACCGTCGTATGTCGACAGGTATTGTTAATGGTGCTGTTATGATACCTACACCTCAATGGACATTGTCTTAGTGGGACCGTTCGCACCGTTGCTCTCGTATTATTATAATAAATGACATATCTTTATTGTAAGTACTTGAAGTTACTATTATGACATCCGTCGATTCTAGATTTCCGCATATAGGTTTAATCTATTGACGCATTGTTCTACATGACTGAATCTATCCATTCGCGGTGGTGAAGGATCAGTCCCTTGTCTTTTAACTGCCTTAAAGTATTTATGTGGCCTCGCCAAGGTCACTTGCAGGCTGGTATACGTATTGTTTCACGGACGAGGCTCTGGCGCAGGTTTTCCTCTCGGGGTTGGTGGTCAGATGGCAGTCACTCCCATTAAAGCCAAAACCTACAAACAGAAGGAGGAGACGGGCGCCAGGCTCCAAAGTGCAAGCTTCGGATGTAACTGGGATTGGCGCGAAATTAAGAAAGGATAATCTTTATTATTATTTCTTTCTACAAATTCGACTTACAGTTAGTTACTAAATGTTATTCAATAAACACAAATTGACTCTTAAAATCAAGATGGCTGATGACGCAACGGTTCGATTACCACTCAAAACACAATTTAGACTGCCAGTGACTCTCTCCAACGAAATCTGAAGGAAAATTGCTACTTCTAGTTTTTAGAAGTAGCAATTGTGCTGGTGACGGCCAATTACAAGCTTTCACAATAAAAACAAGAGTATAGAGTCATGATTTTCTGACAGTTAGTACAGAAAACACGCATTCCTTAGGTTAGGTAGAAAAGTATGCGTTACACAAGGTTTTTCCAGGTCGTCTAGAGTACTTACTACACGAAAGATATCAATGTAGACTCCGGCAAGCAACTACTCTATATAAGGGTATCAGTCTGTCAGTTCGACGTGCGATCTTAGCCGGACTCGTCTTGAAATCTTCATATACATAGGTGCATGGGCCTTATCACGACGCTTATTGCAATTCAAGAGCAAATTAGTTCAGCTGAGGGAGACACATGGAGCTGAACACCGTTGTAGCTCCATTTCTCTCCATCAGCTGTAATGAATTGCTATAAGCGTCGTGATAAGGCCCCTGATACTTAAACTAAGTGGAGGATGAGTGGAGCGTACGTATGTGCAGAGCCTTACTTATTACGTATAAACGGTTACGCTTTAAGTTATATCCGTGACGGTCATGGGAACACACTATCGTAGGTGTAAAGGACAGACATAGTTCACCTTACACTAATAGATTGAAGAAACATATTTATGCGGCGAGGGTGAATGTACAACCTAGGCGTACGTATGTTAATCAGATCGAGGACGTTTTAAGGAAAAGCCAGGTCAAGAATACCCCCACATTAAACTAACGTGCATGTTATATGAAAACCATTATGAAAGTAGAAGAAGTGAAAGGCATGTGCCAGGATCGTAGCAAGTGGAATTGGCATTCCACTAACAAAACAGTGACGTGTATGGTCATAATGAGCATTATGTATACTTCCTGTTGAATTACCTATTTGCCGTGTCGTGGCCACAATAACTACCGCTGCAGTAGGTACCTATAAAAACCTTCCTTCTTAAGGTTGGCTCTCACCTACGACACAACGCGACATCGTACAGGAAACTACTCATTAAAATGCCGGAGGATCTTATGGCATGCTCAAAAATGCGGCTAGTTGCCGTTCCCATGACGCGAGGCCAGAGCTCAATTCTTTGTCTGATCTTGTCGGTTTGGGCAATACTGTGGCAAAACTCAGTTGGTTGTGTGTTAATAGATATAGACGTGAATTAGGTAATATTACTATAATTATAGTAGGTACATAATACATTATATGTAAGAAACTGACTCGGTAAATCAATTTCATAAATTCGCGTGTGAGCTTGAGTGCCTTTACAGAACCTGGTCGAGACATTATCATAGAATACTTATGTATCTATTTATAAAGAGGTAGAGTTTGTGATGTTGTCAGTTTGTGAGATTGTAGGCAATAATCCCTAGATCTACAGAACCGATTTTGAAAATTCTTTTACCCATAGAAAGCCACATTATTTGTGAGAGTCATGGGCTATTTATCATCACGCTACTACCCAAGGAAGCGGAGCAGTTATCACAAATGACAACAAATCCGGCAGATTCCCGTTGGTACATCATATGAAAACTAATAAATTACGGGCATATTATATGGGTCAAAGGGGTGCGAACATTGGTTCGAAATAAGCTCCGGGCGAAGCTGGGGAGGGCCAGTTAGTGGTATTATACAGCTTTCCGTTCTTCACACGGCCAAGGAAATAAGTACCTGTATCTTCCCCTTTACATTTGATTATGTATGTAAAGGTATATAGGTATACGTATTTCTCCCCAAACCGGGGCACACCGTGGTTCCCAAACCCGAGGGGGCCATCTCGAAACCGGAGATGGCCCACGGTCAGTCGGGGTGCGAGGGATATGCTCAATGGGCAACCTTACACCCCAGCGTTTTAAGACCCGAGACAGCGTGCGGTTTTAGTCGGTTCAAGCCCGACAACCGCCTCCGCTGGCCGGCGGGGGGGTATCCGAAGGGATTTCACCACGAAAAAAAAAGGTAAACGTATTTCCTTTGCCGCATGTACACAGTTTCTGAGGTATACTCCAGTCTCTTGAAGTGAGAGCTAAATTATTCAAAGTCACTTACAACGAGTCACACACAGCCTTTTTTTTTTTTTTTTTTTTTTATCGTGCGGAAATCCCTTCGGATACCCCCCCGCGTGCCAGCGGGGGCGGTTATGTCGGGCTTGAACCGACTAAAACCGCACGCCGTCTCGGGTCTACAGACGCCGGGGTGTAAGGTTGCCCATAGAGCATATCCCTCGCACCCCGACTGACCCTGGGCCATCTCCGGTTTCGAGATGGCCCCCTCGGGTTTGGGAACCACGGTGTCCCCGTCTTGCCCCGGTTTGGGGGAGGGGCGCTAGTCGCCCCACCGTCCCGGCCTGCTTCTGCTGGGGTTACAGGTGGCCTCACCCGCCACCCCCAGGCCTGCGCTCATGGAGGACGGAGGTCGTTAAGCGACCTCCGGCGCCTGAGTTGCCTGCGACGCGCGGCGAGCAAGATGCGGGCTCGGCGCACCGGGAGAGTTCTAAGTCTCTCCCGGGCGCGCTCCGCCACCTCCTTCGCGAGCATTACATCAGCCTGCTTACAAAAATGCTTAGCTTTGTCGTATCATAAATGAGCATCGGCTTTTACGCGCACAAGTTTTCTCAAGACCACCCTCACTTGTCTATATTTCGTACCGTTTGTGACAATACCAGCCTGCATTCCCTTTCCGTCATCCCTATTATCCTTAAGAGCCAATTTCGTGACACCTTTGCACTTGTTGAATAACAACATTTCGCAACGTTTCGTTTGAGACTTCCTTTCTGCAAGTGATGTGGTCTTTGCTGGCGATTTATAGTCCCATCATCATGGCGTTGTGTCCCGATTGCCTTCTCCACTCCTCACGGTCTTGGGCATACCTGGCAGTGAGACTTTTGGCACGCATGTCAGTCTACTTTGCTGAACAACTACCTATTTTGAAAATAGCACATAACGTCTAGAGTTCTCGACCGTTAAATTAGTTAAAAATATACATACTTAAGATTAGCTGTTCTACTTCCAAGGATAAACGAAAATAAGTACCGATAAAGAAAACACGACACTATTATAAATATGTAATATGAAAGTAGTATCAGCTACTTGCTACATTCCATGCTTGATAAATGAATAATCTTATATAAAGTATAGATATTTACTAATTGAGATAACATATGCCATATTTGTAAAAAAATTGGCAGGATAAACCATCCTGTAATTGGCAGTCGTACAATTTTTGGCACTATTGAGTTTAAAGCGCGCAAATCTCGCATCCACAGCTTGCATTTTGGAACTTGGACTCCGCTCTTCTTCTTCTCTACAATTTGGTTTACTTGGCTTTAACGGGAGCGACCGTCGTCTAACCCAACTAGAGGTAAGCCTCCGCCAGCGCTTGATTGACCGACTTAATCAGTAAGTGTACCCACTTGCAGGTGAGGTTGCAAGTTCTGAAGATTTTGGTAGAGCTCCATAACCCCTAGATCTGTATATATAAATGTATTTGCCTGTCCTTATGTTCCCTCGTAACTAGTAAACGGCTGAACCGATTTAGATTAATGTTAATATAATAATGTCGTAGTCTTTATTGCGCGAGTATCATTCATAATCATCTTAGCGTTGTTCCCCGTCGCCTCCAAGGCTTTCACTTCGGAGCCCAGGGTCTGATAACTCCTTTACCTCATTGTGCGAGTATCATTGGGTATCTTAAAATTATAAAACATCTAGAATTGAGGATTTTAGGCGACAAATTTATGTTTTCAGATTTACCGCATCTGAGTAGGTACATATTTAATTTTTGTTATCATTATTTTTTAGGTCAAATGAAATACATAGTTTTTTTATACTAGTGAGTATCTTAATATACAAAATTAATCAAGAATCACATAGCAACCGGTTCTGATATCAATAAATGACACGGCAATTCCATAGACTGTTTTTTTTTTTTTATCATCACAGTAAGAAATTATTAATCTGTTATCAATATCATGTTGCAATTAAAACATCTAGTGGTCAATTATGTACTGATAAGGCCGGACTGGAAAGTTATTATAAATGTGTAATATATCATAAAATTGTAAATTACGTGGATCTGTGCATTGGAGAAATAAATAACAAAACTTGGGTTGTGTAAAACGAACGATTCTGAATACAAAAATGTTTTTCTTTTTGGAATATTTGTGTTTGTCTATTTTTCTGAAAAATAGAGAAGAGTAGAACAAGGTTGCAAGTGTAATATATTTATTATTTTATTATATAAGCTTGTATGTGGCTCCACCAAGATCTTCAGCTCCAAATCCACCTCACCCGGAAGCCGGTACACGGGCCGATTGACGCACGAGGCTTAAGCGCAGGCTTGCCTCTCGGGGTTAGGAATCCGATCAAGTTAAGGACAAGAGGAGTAGGGAACCGGACTCCATGCTCTAAAGAGCAAACTTCGGATGGAACAGGTATAGGCGCTCGAATGATGTGATGTGATGTCCTTAACATTAGCATGCGTTTCATAAAAAAAAACTTAGCACAAATAGCGCCAGGTCGGCAAGATTTTCTGTTTAGTTATAGTAGGTATAACAAAACAGAAAATCTAGTCATCTAGTCATTTAAATACATCGCGATTTTATATTCGTTTTGGAACCGAATATATTACACTTTAAATCAATTAAATAATAGATTCGGGTAAAAATATTAATTTGAAAACAAAAGTATTTTATTTGCCAAGATAACCAACAATTGTTGTGGTTTGGCTTTTTTAAGTGGTACTAATTATCTATTCTAAGTTATCCAGCTCCAGTTCCACGATGTATAGCCTAAAACAAATCGGACCAGTTTCCACATAAACCAACAAATACAACATTTCTTTATAATATGCGAACGATAAACTTTAACGACGCATTCTGCGCGCGCTTAAATGCGCACACAAATCAGCGTGGCAGTTTACTGGCTGCCATTGTTTGAGATTTGCCTCTATGTTCCAATATTGAATGCGTATAGATTGAGAGTGTATTGAAATAATATAAGGTCAGCTTCTGTACTTGCAGGGTTAAAGATACTGTTCCTGTCTAAGACCCCTTTTTGATTAGTCGGTGCAGTAGCAGTGTTTGGGCCCACGTCAACCTCACCTGCTCGTCGGTACACTTACGGAGTAACGGACAAGGCTCTGCAGCAGGCTTTCCTCTCGGGGTTGAGAGGTCAGACGACAATCGCTCCTGTAATAGCCACAATAAGTCAAATAAGAATGGATAGAAGAGGAAAGTGGACTCTGGCCGGACCCCGGGCTCTGAGGGGATAACGATGGCTGTTGGTAACTGGTTCATATCCGGTTCAAAGGACCATATAGAAGATTGAAAGTCGTTTACATACTGTTGTTTAACACTCTGTGCCAACTCAGTTGGGGTCAGCTTTCAGTCTAATTACGAAACGACCGAATTACTACGAAACGTCCGGACTATACTGATGTAAAAGCGTAAGAACCTAGATTACTAAATGAACTCATTGGCTAATAGCGCATGGCGTAGCGGTAGTGCGTTCGACTGCTACGTCAGGAGGCACGGGTTCGATTTCCGATCAGTGCAAATAGTCGTATGCATGAATATGTATATTTGCATTGGTCTGGGTGTTTCTATGTATAATATAGTATTTACAAAAGAAAATGATAATAAAGATGTTTATCCGCATTCTAGAACCTATAGCACTAGCTAGTTAAGGTATGCTTACTTTGGGTCTAGATAGCGCAGTGTGGAAACTCGTAGATTTTTTTTATTATTAGAAAACGTGGATGTTTGAAATACATTGCTTCATTTGTTTCCTGACAAATAATTTATGATATAACATTCGAAATTCAAATCAAATCCTGACACCTTATATAATAACTATCTTAAATTTCAAGATTTTAAGATTAAGTGCATACTTAGTTATATAATTTATAAGTTGGACCCAAGAGTCCCTCCGAGAAAAGTTCAAAGAAATAAACATTCTAACTGTAGTTTCCCAATATATTTTAGAAAATCTGTTGTATGTTAGAAGAAACATTTCCAAGTTTTTAAGGCTTTGTGATATACATAACGTAAATACTAGACATAAAAACAATCTTGTGGTTTGTAATAGTCGACTCCACAAGATTAGTAATTCCTTTCAGGGTAACTGTATACGCTTCTACAACAAGCTTCCTAGTGAAATGAAGAATCTACCTCTTCATAAATTTAAAAGCCAAATTAAAAGTAAACTCTGCCAAAAAGGCTACTATAAAATTCAAGACTAGACGACAAACAAGCTTGGATATGAACTGTTTGCTCTCTCTCTATGCTACTCAAATGAAATACTGTACTTCTTACTACTACTATTCTTTAAATATTGTACTTATAGGTTAAGTAAATATGTTTGTAAATAGACCAAAAAAAAAACAGCCCGCTGAGTTTCTTGCCGGAGTCTTCTCAGGACAGGGCCGCGTTTCGAACCGGTGGTCCATTTGCCAAACATTAGATAAAAAAAAATTTATGACGTTTTGTAAGTCCCGTATTAATGGTCTATACAGAATAAATGGTTTTTGTCTTTGACTTTGAGTTGCATTTGATTTAAAATCAAGCCTTAAAGGGTCTTTTAAACCCTAAACTTTATTTTCTTGTTAGATTATTACGATGTCGAATATAAAAACTAAATCTAAAACAACTTAGGCATCCGATGTATTAATACCGCGTTTCCGGTGGCCATTTATTTAGGCCCGTAATGTACCCACTTGGTACAAAAAATTGTTTTAGTTAGGTAATTACAGCCCTCGATTAACGACCTCCGTCCTCCATGAGCGCAGGCCTGGGGGTGACAGGTGAGGCCGCCTGTCACCCCAGCAGAAGCAGGCCGGGACGGTGGGGCGACTAGCGCCGATCCCCCAAACCGGGGCAAGACGGGGACACCGTGGTTCCCAAACCCGAGGGGGCCATCTCGAAACCGGAGATGGCCCAGGGTCAGTTGGGGTGCGAGGGATATGCTCTATGGGCAACCTTATACCCCGGCGTCTGTAGACCCGAGACGGCGTGCGGTTTTAGTCGGTTCAAGTCCGACAACCGCCCCCGCTGGCACGCGGGGGCGGTTTTCCGCACAATAAAAAAAAAAAAAAGGTAATTACAGCCCACCCGTGTTTATGAAAATACCTCTAGCGAAAATCTAGTTCAGATATAGATACCAAGGATAGTAATGCTAATTGGAGTACAAGATTTAATTTCAGATAACATAAATAATAATAAATATTTATCAAAAATACTTTGATTGTTTTCTCTATGTTAGGTAGGTATATTTATTTATAGGTAAGTGTGTCGCTCCGTTAGAAAACTAAACAACTTATATAATAGGCGTGTAATTATAATTCATCGCCTCTTGTTCTTATAGCAGTATTTTTTTTTTCAATAAATAAAATAGCTCGGTAATCTCGTGTTGTTTATAAAGAATAAAACATAAATAACACAATAAACCTTCATAATAAATAATAACCTGTAGCATTAGTCAATCGTGGTCAGTGCGGCAAGGTGTATAGTTCATTTTACTGTTAGAAATCTTTTGTGATGAAGTGGTAAACCTTTGCAATAATTAATAATTATAAATAATTGTCCTACAAAATCAATCAGTGCATCTATTAGGAACAGGGCGATCATTTTATGACGTTAGTATTGTCAAAACGTGAAATGGAAACGCATGGTTCGCACTCGTCTGTATTGTTATATTATATTGTGTGTGCTGAAGAGATATGTAGATATCTTATACGTTATCCGAATATTTTGAACTTGATTTTGAGACTTTACTTAATTAGTTTTCGAGAGATCAAAAAATTTCCTGGAATTCTTGGAGATGTTTTTGAGTATTTTTTTAAATATTATTAATATAAAATTAACCGAGTGATCTAGGTTTATAGCCGGTGCGTATCATCAATTTTTATACCATTCCTATGGGTATGGTCATCTAACATTTTTTGGGTAAAATTAAACATTACCTACAATGGTAAATAGATACAAAAAGTAATGAGGTCAATCAGAAAGATGTTGTTATAACTAATGTGTGCGTGCGTGTTGAAAATGAGTGGGACAGAACTAATTACAGGTAGTTTTCACTTTTCGTTACACGCACATTCGGCATAAGTTAGTCAAGGCAAACAGTGCGTTTGTAGTTCAATCTTACTACGATGTCTTCCAGCACTTCTCGATAAAGTTATTAATTAAGTCACCGAAAACAGTTTTTTTATAGGGTCAATAAAACACATTATATTTTGAACTCCAAATAATTATGCTGATTACAAAACTCTCTAAACTAGAGAAAAGAAATTATATAAACTTAAAAAAGTTTTTTAAAGTCCAGTCATAACGACGCGACGTAAACTACAAAGTATAATTATGTAACAATAAAAATCACATTTAACTCTATATGAATAAAGTCCAAATTTAGTCCAATGACAAAAATAATGAAGTTTCGATATCTCAATAAATCATTTTAGAGATTGTTTACACAGATGGGCAACAACAGATTCGGAACCATTGTCTCTCCCTCCCTCTTCTAGGTATATATCATAGCCTAATTGTTTTTTTCTCTTGTTTCAGCTCAAAGGACGATGAAATAGACGGCAACTGTATAGTACGCGCACGAGGATTGCCCTGGCAGTCATCAGATCAAGACATCGCCAAATTCTTCAGAGGTCTCAATGTCGCAAAGTAAGTATTTAAGCCTTAGTAAACTAGTCTCATCGACAAGTTGAAAAACGTGAAGAAAAAATAATGGAGACAGAGTTTCGAGAGTTAGGACTATAGAAGCCGTGCAATGGCAACACAAAAACATCTTGGAAAACACTCATAGACTTCCTTTAGATAAGTTCTTCGTTTGGGGAAGATCTCTAAGACGGTGCAAGGCGATATAAAGTGGTTGCTGGTCGTCAGGCAGTCATGACCATTGTAGTTGGTCTATCACCACTTTGGCGTTGTTTCCGGTTGCATCTGAGGGTTTTACCACGGTGTCCAGAGTCCGCTGAATCCCTTTTCCTTAGATTTCTGTCTGATACGACTTTATCGGCGCGACATGCCGTCTGACCTCCAAACCACGAGAGAAAACCTGCGTCAGAGCCTCGTCCGTCAATCAGCAGGTGTACCGGCTTGCAGGTGAGGTTGGCTTGGCCCATTAAGTCTCAGTGGGGCCCATAGAACTTTTAATAAGACAGACTGTCTTATTATTAAGAGTTCTATGGGGAGAGTCCTATACACGATATAACCCACGTTAGGCCTCCAAACATAGTTAAATTTAACTAGGTACCATTAGATTGTCCACTGCCTCGTGTGCGCGTCCGCATGAATGATACGTATGAAGCAGCGCACTGCCATCGCCCAACGATACGACGAAGAAGAAGTTTGTATATTAACTGAATGCTTTTTCCCCAGGGGTGGCGTAGCTCTGTGCCTGTCGCCTCAAGGTAGACGCAACGGCGAGGCGCTGGTGCGATTCGTGTCACAGGAACACAGGGACATGGCGCTTAAGAGACATAAGCACCATATAGGATCGCGGTACATAGAGGTAAGTCTTGTATCCTCATTATACAGCACACATCATCATCCATAAAAGCTCCAATCCCGGTTCCATCCAAAGCTTGAACTTTGGAGCCCGGGGTCCGCTTTCCGTTTCCTCCTTTCTTTTTCTTAATCGATCTCCTCCTTACCCTTTAGAAAAAATAGTCCTGTTTATCACGGATTTAACGGGAGCGGCCTGATCTCCCAACCTCGAGAGGGAAGCCTGTGCCAGAATGGACTCCATTAAACAGCTGGTGTAACGACTCGCAGGTGAGGTGGACGGCCCCACCAAAATTTTCGGGGGACACTCTCCTACCATAACTCAATCCTACACCCAGATTCTCATATCTCAGATAATTATCCCATTCGGTAATACCCACAATATTTAACTCTGCGAGAGTTAGCGAAGTGACTCGACTTTACGGTCGAAAATACGGTTTTCAAATTTCTCGCGAACGGTGGACTTTTGACAATATAGGTGCGGATTTTAAATGGATGTGTAGATCCTACGTAAGTGGATGCGCGCGCGTCCGATTGACGTGTATTGTTTGTGAGTCAAATCCATCGTGTTTTGAAAGCATTTTTACCGTTTAACATTCTCGAATTGTCTTTATAGCCCAATATCCACTATATAAATTGCAATATGCATTTCTTTTTCTAAAATGTCTTCATCATCGTTTTATCGTTTGTTGCCGGTTGCATCCGAGGGTTTCACTTCGGACACCGAGGTCCACTTGCTCTTTTTCCTCCTTACGATTTGGAATATCTTGACTTTCATGGCAGCTCCGAGGATCTTGGTGGATCCCCATACACCATATTAATCTTTTTTTCTAAAATGTATTTTATATATCAAATTCTAAAAAAAAAGAATTACTACCGTGTTGCTTTGCAATTTTTTTGTTTTTAAAGAATATTAGTAACCGAAATTACTAATATTCCCCCCTAATATATAACCCCTCCAGCTAAGCTTAATTGCTTGTGTTAGGAGTGGGTTCACCTCGGTAGTGTAATGGCCAGAATTCGAACGCGGGACCTCTCGATCGTAGGGTCGGCTCCTTAAACACTAAGCTACCGACGCTTGATGAATATAGCGATGATACGTCCGAGATCACGGGTTCGATTACCAATGAATATGTCTATTTGCATTGATCCTGAGTGTTTCTATATATAATATGTAATTCTTTACGAAAAAAATGTATAAAAGTATGTTCATCTGCATTCTAGAGCCAACATGAAGCTATGCTTAGTTAGGATCTAGTGTCTTAGTGTCGTTTTTAATATGTCCTAATATATATTATTTATTTATATACCTTTTTTTTTTATCGTGCGGAAATCCCTTCGGATACCCCCCCGCGTGCCAGCGGGGGCGGTTATGTCGGGCTTGAACCGACTAAAACCGCACGCCGTCTCGGGTCTATAGACGCCGGGGTGTAAGATTGCCCATAGAGCATATCCCTCGCACCCCGACAATTTATTTATATACCTAGTGTCGATTATATTATAAATATAATATAATCTTATCTGCTCTCACTCGACATTGCAACTATCTTCTTCGCACCTATGTATTATGTAGGTATAATTCTATGCCACACCTAATAATTATGTAGGTATGTAAGTATTTACAAAAAAATGTATCTAAGGATATTAATCCGCATCCTATATGGGTTCTATCACATGATACAGCTAGTTAAGCTATGCTTAGTTTGAGTCCAGACACCGCTGTGTAGAATGACCTTAAATAATTGTTTAATTACTTATATTACGCTCTAGGACGCCTGTAGAATTTCCACTAACATCTACCCTCATCCCTCAATAGGTGTACCGCGCAAGTGGCGAAGACTTCTTGTCAGTAGCTGGAGGGGCGACATGCGAAGCTGCAGCGTTCCTCTCGCGTGGAGCACAAGTCATCGTACGGATGAGAGGTCTGCCATACGATGCCACGCCGCAGCAAGTTGTAAGTATACCACAGTGACGGCAGCAGGGGCGAGGGGTTCATATATGCCGATTACTGACGGCTTCCCTTCGTAGTTATGTGTGTATCAAAAACGTTTATTATCGCTCGCTTAGTAATGTGCCTGGTAGATGGCAATAGGCTCATAGAGGGCGAGCTTACATTGGGACCTAAACATAACTGGCGAATCGTGGGTGTGTAATACACCTCTGCCTACCCCTTCGGGGATACAGGCGTAAAGTTATGTTATGTTTCCTTTGCAGAGCTGCCAAGCCCAAAACATGAGCAACAGGCTTCTTTAATAGCCACCATTATCATACAATGTTAGACTTTGTCCTATACATCAATGCTTAAATTACCTGTAGATATAGTGAAGGTGGTAAAAGTCGAAACATTGATAGTTGATGTACTTTTCACCGGCTTCCTTTTTGAAAATTTTCACCTTTCGCCACTGGACGGCAGGGAGTCCTAAATCGCGCTATTGAGAGTTTTGGATGAAGAGAAATGTCGCATTCCACTTAAATCCCGTAACTTGCCCTCCTGGGGATCCTACGGGAATTAAATAAGGCGTTATGTTTAACTTGGGTCTATATAGTGCTGTGTAGTATGTCCTAGAATATTATAGAACTTTGGTAACAATCATCACCATCACAGCGTGAGTCCCGGTTGCACCCAGAGCTTGCACTAAGGAGCCCAAGGTTCACTTTTCTACCTTTTCTCTTGCTTTACCTTTTACACGACTGCCGCCTGACCTCCCAACCCCGAGAGGAAAGCCTTCGCCGGAGTACCAGATGTAGCTAATAGGTGAGGATAGCTTGGGCCTCGAAGAACTTTCTAGGTAGCCATTTTTAACAATAACTGTATTTTCCTAGCTGGACTTCTTCTCAACTGGTGACGACCCAGTCCAGGTGTTAGATGGAGCGGAAGGTGTACTGTTCGTCAGGAGAGCGGACGGCCGAGCAACTGGCGACGCTTTCGTTCTCTTCGCCAAAGAGACCGATGCGTCTAAAGCGCTCTCGAGACACCGCAAGTCTATTGGAGCAAGATACATCGAACTGTTTCGGTCTACAACAGCTGAAGTTCAACAGGTGAGTCATAACCGACATCCAAAAAGGGTAAATGGCTTATTTGTGTGTGCGTTACGCGATATCTTCGAATTTGTGAACCAGTTTTATAACCTTTTTTTAAGTCACCGGTCTTGACAGTACAGTTTCTCTTTACAATACAATATTCTTTATTTCACTAAAAACGCTTATTTACTAAATTTAGTTAATTTAAACAAGATGTAGTTTATGACTTCGAAACCTTTGAGACTTAATGAAGATTCATAAAAAATTGAGCGCAAAATACGCTTCTGCTTAACCGTTCAAAGTGTAGCATATGATACTATTTAAATTAGAAAAGGCAACATTCAGGACAGTAGAAGAACCCGCGACATTCCCATTAGAGGGAATAAGATTATCTTTAAGACAGGCTTTCCACTCGGCATTGTTTTGGATAACTGGCTGAATAGCTCTTTCTAAAGGGAATACTCTAGTATTCTGGATCCGCAAAGCCTTGTTCAGCAATGGACTACAATTGATTGATACCTACTAACATCAGCGTATCCTCGCTCCTCCACATACCGACAGCAACAACAAAGCCCCCTATATTTCTCACTATCATGTGTAAGGGCACAAACAAGTGAGGAAGTAAGTCACGTGTTCACTGGCATTATCAAAAGACCTCTGACACTAATACTTTGTGACATTCTGTAGCAAATGTGATATTCTCTAGAATATTCAGATATCTCATTCACTATCAGTCGAGATTTTCCACTTCATAATATCCTATTAAGTATCGGCAACTGCAGCAACGCTGTTATAAGGTATAGGTAGATGCTGCCGTCCTCAAGTTTAAAGGCTGCTAAGTGCCATCTGGTCAATTTTCGTTCTGAACAAATTATTCATTTTAATTTTAAACAAATTTTAATCAATAGCAACTTTATTCTCGTACCTTTTTTTTTTCGTGCGGATATCCCTTCGGATACCCCCCGCCGGTCAGCGGGGGCGTTATGTCGGGATTGAACCGTCTAAAACCGCACGCCGTCTCGGGTCTACAGACGCCGGGGTGTAAGGTTGCCCATAGAGCATATCCCTCGCACCCCGACTGACCCTGGGCCATCTCCGGTTGCGAGATGGCCTCTAAAAATATGCATCTTTTGATATCTGAATTTATATAAAATACCAACATAAGTTTAAAAATATGCTGCTTTTTAGCGTGAGGACGGCAGGATTTCCAAAGAAAAAAAAAAAAAGATTGCCATTGCAAATCGGTTCCATTGCCTTTGAGCACGCTGTCATGCCTAGAATTGTCTGCAGATCAAACATTCATCATTCAATACGTTGATTTAATCGGTTTAACAGACACAAGGGCGCGTGAGATATGAAAGAAAATCTTTTATTGTCAATATTTTCATTATGAGCACGTCCGTTAGCTAGTTAGATGGATACAAGAGCTTGTTTTAACTAATTTAATATAACATATTGAATTAGTATGTTATTTGATATTAAAACATCCAGTGTCCCATAGACAAAAACTGTTGTCGTCAAACTTTCTAGATGACCTTGTACTTAGGTAGGTACCTACATATTCGGGAGTCGACATACCAATTTCAATGTCAGGCCGTCCCTAAACGAATTCGAATCAACTACAACCCTTTTTAATTTGCATTGCCGACCTGAATGTGCTATTTGCCCTCTATTTATAAGCACCGGAAACCGCTATCATAGACATCACAGCCTACTTATTTACCAACTTGTAAAAAAAATACTTTTATAAGAACAGTGTTTAGGTGAAGTTAATCTCAATTGTTTCAAGATCAAAGATATAAAACTGTTTTAATACATTGTATGTACGTTGCATGATCCTACAATAATTTTATACAGTCATACCAAGTTAAACATCATAAATGATACTTATCGTGGTCGTAATTTTGTGAAAACGTCTCAAATACACAAACATAACAATACAAAAACCTTGACAGAGCTGAGTGATGTCTACAAATTGTAGCGTTTAACATAAATCTAGCGTTTACCTCTATTTACGTTTACGATAGCTAGGAACAACATACCTATATATATAAAAATAAATAAAATTGAAATATCTGTGTGACGTAATGTTAATATTATAACCTTTTAATAATAACGGTATGCACGATATTGATAGCAAAAAACAAACTAGATAAATAAGTATTACTTTTTGACACCTATCTGTATAGGCATAGTACAACTCTGTAATATCATCTGTCTGAGAGCTACAAAAAGTGGCACATTGTAGGTGGTCAAGTAGTTGTCTTCCGCGACATATTTTTTTATTCCGTCAAGCCTGTCTATATACATAGAATTCATTGGTTCAAACTTATTCATAATGATAATATGATTAAGCAGTATTAGAATGAAGAATGGTTCGTATAGCATGTCTACATTTGTACAGTAACGAAAATAACAAGCCAACATGCCAGACTTTCACTGAGCGGAAATATAACGTTATCGGAAACGTACGTACAGCTACCAACCACCGTGCAATATTACCACTGATTGGATTGAGTTGCCAGCTACTTAAATATCTGACACGAATTGCTTTACCTTACAATTTTTTACCCGACCGATGGAGGTTATGTTGACCTGTTTGTATTTAAATCTAACGGCATGATGAATGAAACTTCCACTTCACAAATATTGTAACTAATTGACAGAAATTCAATTAATTTCATTTTTGTACTTAGCCTGCCTTTGAAAGTCACGGTAAGTTTTCATAATTATAAGTAGGTATCTATATACCTATGTATAGACCTATGTATGTATCTTTCTTTTTTATCTTTATTCATTAGTATGGCTTAATCACCCAGTGATTACGCTCTCATTAAAACTGTCGAGTACCTACATAATATTACAATTACATTCTACTTATTTATTGAACAGATTCAAGCTACCTTATATAACATTTTTACTTCGTCTGAGTAGGGAATAAGTTTTATCTTAGACTAATGCTTGTGTTATCGTAAAGCCAGTGACGCTTTTTGTAACTGAGCTATTTTTTATAATTTTATTTATTTATTTATGCTTGAAAAAATCTAAACACTGCAATTTTATCACACAGTTTAAATAAAGGTACAGTGGTACAATGTGACCGTGGCGATTTTTCGTAGCGTGTATGGCACTCTTAAAGGATGTTTTTGATGTAATGTGATGTATCGGTGGATTAAGTTTAGCCTGGATTATCAGATTTGCCAGGGCCGAAACTGAGTTTTCCTATCTACACTACTTACAATCGTTAACGTAGTCTAACTATAGTTAAATAATATATAGGTACATAAGTATTCTTTACACCCCGGCGTCTGTAGCCTTACAGCGTTTATTTAGCAGCCTTAATTTACGTCTGTAGACCCGAGACGGCGTGCGGTTTTAGTCGGTTCAAGCCCGACATAACCGCCCCCGCTGGCACGCGGGGGGGTATCCGAAGGGATTTCCGCACGATAAAAACAAAAAGGTACATAAGTATTCATTAAATTAATTGTATAACCATTCGCCATTTACCTGTCTTTTATTACTATTCCTAAGGAGGTGAAATTACACGGTTTAATACGTAGGTAACCCATTAACTCATTAGCGATAACTCTCAACCGCAAACATATTATGTTTAATCGTAAAATATTTAAATGATCGTAGTTGTTCTTATTTTTTCACAAATACTATTTAATTTTTATTAATGTAAAAGAAAGTAGGTAATTAAAAGCTAACAATACGTGGTACTGATTCATAAATATATGTTCTGATTTCTGGTTTATTCCCATGGTGGTAGAGCTCCGCCTTTTCCAGCATGACTGAGTTGACTTCATAGATTATTATATAGATACTAGAAAGTTGACTTGATCGGTTAGTACCACCCTTCCAAATAAAATCGAAATTTGAATTTGGAATTTCAAGGAGTATTAAAGATATCAATCTACTCGTACTTACTAGCCAGTATAAAAAAACTCAATTTAATTGGTAAAGCCATCTTGGTATGAATTGGGCAGTGGGCTTGAAAAAAAATCGTAGAACTTCTAAAAATAAACAAATAAATTAACCAAAATTCGACTCAATCCTTAGTTTTAGACGTTGTTAAACTGAAGATAGACAACAGTAAAAAGTAATGTCTTTTTAAATACCCGCATTACAGGGTAATTTCGTTTTGTTTATCATTTTGTTTACAACTTAACCACACTTTTACACAGCCGGAATCAGAAATGGTTACGGTTACTCATGATTCCATCATGTAACCATCCGTATAATCAGCAAAAATGCGATCCCTAATCACACTGAGTAACGCCTCCTTCTACCCTGCAGGTCCTGAACAGGTCGTTAGAACCACGTACGAGTCAAAGCAGCACACCTTCCACTGCCCCTGCACCGGCCGAGGGACTGCTGCCAGTAGCGCTCGTACCTCAGCATGTTATCACGTCCGGCACTGCCAAGGACTGCGTTCGGCTCCGGGGACTACCTTATGAAGCTCAAGTAAGATAACAAATTTAAATTATTCTGATGATTCCTTACCTTACTTCAATTTATTCTTAGGCTTTCATACCGAGTGATCTTCACCAGATGTATTATTATTTTTATATTGGGTCAAGATAATCTCAGCAGATTTTAAATACCTTTTTTTTTGCTGGCCATTTTATCCATTTCCCCAAGTCGTCTTTTAGGGATGCATGGGTGTTTCAGCATTCTCCACACCCTGTCAAACGAAACGATCGTCTATATAGTTTCCATCTAACAGAGGTACAAAGGAAATTGATTTCTTTGCTGTTCGTGTATTCCGGGTCTGGGATCTCTTAATTCAGTAGGCATAAAATGGGTACATTCGAAAAAAAGCTTCCTTTTTTGTAAATCGGAATCAACTCATGGCTTTGATCACAGCAAAAAAGCATTATATCATTGACTTTCAATATCTGCGGTTACATCCGTATGACAGTCACAACATATGTCCGATTTTTACATTACACTCAAAAAATTTGCCTTTCAGGTAGAGCACATATTAACTTTCCTGGACGAGTTTGCGAAGAATATAGTGGTTCAAGGTGTCCACATGGTATACAACGCCCAGGTAAAGATAAATATATTACTTTTTCTTGTAATATGTGTCCATTTAGGACCCGAACTGAACTGTCTTTTTTAACTTCCAGGGTCACCCAAGTGGCGAAGCATTCATCCAAATGGATAGTGAAGCAAGTGCGTTTGTATGTGCACAGCAGAAGCATCACCGCTACATGACCTTTGGCAAGAAACAGCGGTACATCGAGGTATGCTGTAAAACTTTAACACTGTTGAAATGGGACACAGGGTGGCGACGCGTCGTGTTTCCACGTGCGCCTCTCTGTAGGGAAGGGGAGGGTTTTGATCCACAATAACACGTCGGGTTCATCTAAGTTGGAACAGATACCCGACCGGCGGGGTCTCTGGTGTATCCTCTCTAGGGTACACTAGATTCCCCGGCTCCACAGGCCGATGTGACGGACCACCGTTTTAGTCCGCTCAAGTTCGATATACCCACCTCATCTATGGCTCCGGTGAGGTGAAACTAGATGGGAATTTCGCACGGAAAAAAAAGTTGTAGTATTTAGAAGATTATGTTACTTTTTCTTTCGAAAGATTCACTTTGTATTTGTTTTCCCATTGTTAAATGCTTGACATGCATATGTAATGACACATCATATAGAAGCTTGACCACACCACCACGGGTTAGCTATACCTTCTGAAACTTGAAATGACCAACACTAAGTCTTTTGATGCAGGTGTTCCAGTGCTCCGGCGACGACATGAACTTGGTCCTGACCGGTGGAGTTACACCCGCTACGTCTCCGAAAGTGCTATCCCCTGGTACGTTGATGTCTCCCCCTCCGCCCGCGCCCGCGCCGCGCCTGCTGGCCCAACACATCGCGCACCAAAGCCTCCTCGCGCGACAGCACGAGAACCTCCTCCTAGCTTCCCTTAGACCTCCACTACTCCTCCCTTCATACGCGGCCGTCCGCTCTCCCTCACCAGCGGCTCCGACTTACCATCTCCCGCAAATGCTTCCTCAGCAGACGGTTCTCCCGACCAAGAGAACTTATGAACGTGCCTTTTCACAAGCTGAAACTACTTCCGCCAAAAGACAATATACAATCCCTCCGCAGATGGCTCCGGCATTATCGCTTCCCTTGCTGTCCTACGGTACCTCTGCTCCTATATTTTCGTACGCAAATACCAGCCCTATGCTATCGACTTACAACGCATTGCCGACAGCCTTACCGACTGCTTTGCCAGCAGGGTATGGAGCTGCCTTTTCTGCCGCTGCACTTCAAGGGTCTATGGGCTCCCCGTTCCCATTGTCTATGTTCCCCACCTACCCGTACTATCCCGGCGTATAGATAATATTGATATGCGATCACCGTCGAACAATTTTATCGTTTTAAACATAATTATGACGCATTCGTGACGGATTGTTCTTCGTTTTAGGACGTGTATCATCAACTCAAAATCGTTATCAGACACTGTGTGACTTAAAAACTAAAAATCAAAAGTAAATTTGAGTTTAAGAAACTCGATTAAATAGAGATATGTAACTAGTTAGCTAAAAGCTCATTAAAACATATTTTTCATGAATATAGGAAGGTTGTTACTGTAATATAATAATATAAATATCAAAACCGTTTTTAAAATAACGGTCGATGGAACCTCGTCTAATATCAGGGTAACTATGGCTGAATATGCTGTTACTGTTTGTTCGACCTCGTGTGTATAGAACGTGATTAATCTTGTGCCTTAGTTAGCGAATAATTAAACTTCGAAAGCATACACCACGGAGTACAATTACTAACTCGTTATTACTGTAGGTACCTGAGGGAATGAAAATGGTAACTAACTATTTTTTTAGATTATTACTGTCAACGGAACATAGATAAGTAATCTAAAAAATGGACTACGATGAGAAGCTAACACTGAAATTGTAATTCAAAACAAGATTGTCAGCGTCGTTTACTACAACAACAACTAAAATTGAAAATAAAAAAACAGGGTAGATATAATGACATTTTGACAATAAGCTCAAATTAAGAAAGTGCCTTCTCGATTTTTCGATATTTATAGGCTAAAATATGAATTTACTAAAAGAAATAAGTGTAAGTAAATATAAATCAAGGGCAGCAATCCGAAGCAGCTCGATATTTCATAGGTTAAATAATTACTAACTTTAAAACTTGTTGAATTTATTATTTGACTTTTAATATTGTTGAACTCTCATTTTCATATTTTTTAATTTATGAATAAGTGAACCAGGTTGTTAATCAATGACAAGTAGTTGTACGATTTATTTTACGTTTTAAATAAGGGTTGCCATTTTCAAAAATATTAATACTACTAAATATTATACAGTATACGCATGTTAAAATATTTATTGTATAAAAATCGCCACGAAACCCAGTTGAAATTAAGTTATTTCTGTAAACATTAGATAATAATGGCAGCCCAAACTGTGTGATTAGATATCGTTGTGATTTTTAAATATAAACATTCCATATTAAAAGACAATGTTTTACCAAGTTTATGAAGGCTGATGTTAAGTCTGAGATGTTAGGTACTTAATTTTACTGAAGCTACTGTGTACTGTGAGCAAAAGCTTGTTGAAATTTAAAAAGCCTATTAATAAATTATTCCTTTAATAACTATATATCATGGAATAAGAACAGGAATGTGATTAAAAAAAACAATTAGTAAGGTGGGATCTTGCCGTCTCTCCGTTCGTACATACCTACTATACTACAAATGTGTACAAAATATAATTGGTCTTCTATCACAGTACTCAAGCCTCTCAATTTTTTTAGTTAGCTGCTAAACTGTTTAGATACTTAAATATTTTCGTTTTTATTTTGAGTACAATAAGTGTGTACACTTTTGCGATTAGTTTACACTTTATTATTAAGTATGTAGTGTTTGTTTGATATCGTTTTGTGTTTTATATCGCACTTTGATATACATTTTTGGCTTTGTACATTTTACCGACTCTATAATCGTCTTGTACTTATATTTTTGGTTAATTTATAAAACATTTTTATATTAACACTTCTTCCTAAATCAAAACGTTTTCACATATTATGAACTAAGATTTTATGAATTTTATCGGTTGATATACTTATTAAAAAAAGCATTTAAATGAAAGAATATAAGAACTTTAATATAACTAAATGAAAAATATTCATATTATTTTTAGACCAACAAAATCAAAGTATAATATTTAAAAAGACCTCACGTTAGTAAGAATAGGGTATTCCATACAATAATCTATACGGACGGTCGCATTCCACACCTTCCTAAACGACCAAAACTTTCCTTCCCAAACATTGTACTATTAAAAACTTCAACCGGCTATAATAACACTGGTTATACCCACTAGCTTAATTCATCATCTGTACCTCACACCACATAGTGTAGCCAATATTTAAATTATAATATACAATACAATATTGGAATTTATACCTGAATACAAAATATAAATGCACATACATAAGCATTTTTACTTCACTATTTTGTTTCTAATTCAATGTGATTTACAGAGTGAGATTACAAGTAAATAATTTTATATTCAGGACTTTATTCCGATACGGGTGACTTGTTTATTGGAACATTAAGAATTTCAAGTTAACGTCATTTTATATGGTGTTGCCATTATCTCAATATTCACAAAAAATAGGTATGGGGGCTTAGTCACAAAACACGGTGTTATGGCTAATCTTTGTTCTGTCATCTCTAAATTTATTTACATATTGCAAATTTGGTAGTTTTATAATTGTCATCTGAACTTTTTATTTTTACTTTTTTCTTCTCTTCATAAATTGTAAAACTACCAAAGTTGCAAAATAGTATATTTTACAATGCAATATTGTGTTTATTAATGGTTATATACAAAACTGTTGTATTAATGGTGTATCCGTCGGAATGTGTTATGGGAAATGTGCATGAAACCCAACTGACGTACGGTAAGTGTTGCACACTATATTGCAATAATTCCTAAAGCAGATTTATGTCGATTTACAACAAGGGTAGCATGAATCGCTTTTTTTAGGAACAGGGTTGCATGCCTCGGGATCAAAAAGAGATAAGTCCAATATTTCAGCTTTTTAGTTTTCCAAAGCACACCACCGCCGGATACAACATTTCGGTAATGAAACTCTATGTTGATGTTTTATAAAAATATGTACACGGGGCGGTTGTAACTTTATCTTGGTACTATGGTTCATATCCAGGTTATTTTGTCAGCAGACTAAATTTATATCAATAAAGCGTCAAGGTGTGGGAAGCATACATTTTAAACTTAGGCTTCAGTCCTGTAACGCCTAGTGTTACGGTTGTTTTAATGTACAATTAAGTCTACTCTCATAGTATCATGGTGTAAAGATGAAGTTGAGTATTGGTAAGGGTCCTGGTCTCCTCCAGTCATTAACACGCATTTCTTTAATCACAGCTTTCTTCTTCTTCTGCAAGACTGCTTTATTCTTGTCTCGTTTCGTATTAAATAAATATGTTTTTGCTGACATTTCAACAATGCTTAGTGCAGTTTCAATGTTTAACTCTGGTTTTAATAAATAGTTATTCAGGTACTAAAACCTTGTTAATTGATTTATAACAATCGTTAATTTACAGTTTTTTCCAGAGCTTTTTAACAGATTTGTGGGAAGTTGCACCAAGTTTTGTCAAAATGTCTTGTTTAGTGACTGGAGGACGTGGTGTGAGGAAATCAGATTTTATTTTATTCATTATGATAGATACGCCCTGGGTCACAATATAAACTGCTAAAAAGCGTTTCGTTATGTCGTAAGTTTTTATTTGGCAACATGAACTATTTCAACATGTTTTATTTAAAAAACATAGTTATAAAGCCGAAAAATAGTATGAAATCTTATACTTTTATAGATTAGAAGTAAGTTACATTTCCGTTTTACAGAGTATTTATATCTCATCTTGTTAGATCACTATGGTTTTTATTATAATTTAAGTTGGTTAATTATAGTGTATTGCGATTAGAAATAAAAGGTTAATTTACATGTTAGATTACAATTGCGAGTTTCTCTGGTTTGTGGTTGTGCTATCGTCTCTATATATGTACTATTTCCGAGGTCTGGCCTTCAATGGGACTGATTTACACATTTTATAAAACTATCACCATTTTCATTTCTTATTGGTTTTATTCTGAGAATCGACTACAGACTTGGCGATGTAAAGTCTACTTGCAATAATCGTTTTTCAGAATACATCAGGTCAATTTAACTGCATCTATATCGTAGTTATAAAAGTGATTAAATCAGCTGCATTATAGAATAACTGAGGCTTCGTCGCATAAATCAAGAGGTACTTGTGAAGGAAGGGTATACACTAACATTCGATCGCTTGATGTCTCTGCTACATTATAGATTGTCCTATATGTCTACTAACATACTTCAGGGTGAATGGGCATATCAATGTTCTTTGGTAAGTTATTTATTTCATGAGTTTTATCAGTTCTACGACTTAAAACATTGTATTTATTATCCATAGCTAGCAGTCACACCATCGATTGGTGGTAATAAAGATAGCATTGTTTGATATTGACTACAAGATAGGTACACAATGTCAGGCTGCACATTTTAACTTAAGTATATGATCAATAAAATACACTGTCAACATCGCACAATACCGATAGAAATTTAACTCTCTTAATTCTTTTAGTATAACTTTCCTTCACGAGGTAATAGACACATAGCACAATCATATCCGCCTCCTAACTGCTTCTAACCGTCCCCCCCCCCCCCCCGTGTCTCGTACGAAAAACAGACACTGTACAAATATATAACGAATCTACACAGTAAGCACAGGCTTCTTCCAGTCATAGTTATTTAAACCTTGGGGCATAATCGACTACATAAACATATCTTTAAAACAATGTACACAGTGTTTAACCTTATTTCTTATCCTAACATTTTTTTATATTTTGTGTTACTTCATTCGGCTAAGGTAAATTTATTTATATTTATCCATATCTCGCCTTAGCTTAGTTGCTTTCCTTTATAGTTTTCGCGTCATCTTAGCTTTTTGGCTCTCAGGCAGCTTCATCAGCTCCTTGTAAATAAAAAAAAAACTATCCGTCGCGCTTTAGCCGCCTATGCCCCAATAAAAAAAAATATAAATCACACTGTTCGCTTAAATGCATGGATCGGTGAAAGAATAAAAATAAATATATATAAAACATGTCCAAGGGACTCCAGCTTAGTGTGTTGTAGAAAGAAATGTGTTGTGCTTAAATAGGTCGTAGGTCCATGGGTATAAGGTGTTAATGCCCCACTAGAATGGGTCTATAGTGGTCTCCGAGACTTACAGTGTACCTAACATGAAGCGGCGTAAGTATCTATCTATCATTTGTTGTGGGATCACGTGAAATAAGCTCTATCTACTCTTGACTTATCGCCTTTTGATTGCGATCTCAATTATTGGTACCGCATTTTGAATATTTTTTAATCATTTATTTATTTATTATAAACATTAACGGTTTTTAATAAATATTACATTTAAAATTTAAAACACGAATGAAAAAATTTAATTTTCTTTAAATCAATTTATATTAATAGTGTAAAAATCTTTATACAAAAAATATACATAAATATTATGCTGAAACAATACTAGTTCAACATTATTACAACGTAAGTATAAAAAATAATTTACATTCGGCATAATTATTTTTATTAATTTGAGCTTGAAGTATAAAATTTAAATTATTAATAAATTATAAATTTTAAAAATATAGTATTTAATTGAGATCGCAAAATAGTGGTGCTAAAAGTACTAGGGTTACTAGGCGTGCATAAGTTTGGTAAAGTCCGCAGACTGGCTTGGTGTTGGCGGCATCAGCGGCGTGTGTAACAAACAGAGTATTGGTGTAAGTGCGCACTGCTTTGGTGGAATGTTAATGCGTGAGACCCGGTGAGTGTTCATCTTGTTCTTAATAATTACATACTTAAGACTGCTGCGAGTAATCGGTCTTGCATTTTTTATAAATAATATGTAAATGTATATACATAAACTATATATATGTATCTAGATCATTTATTTCGAATATTTATTTTAATGCTGTAAGTCAGTTGTAACGAGGATTTGCAACAGTCACAGTTATGTATTATGGTTTTCATATAAAAAAATTGTATAGAAATCATTTACCGATTACTCAGAGCAAATCTAACCTACATATATTGTGTACGTCTCCTTTTATCGTATACGAGGTCACACTGGCACAAAAAGCTTAGCTTTACCTCTCTAAATTGTAATTCGTTATTCCAGCATTTTAGTATTAACTAGTTCATAGTTTCATACACAATAATATACACTTACGGGAGTATTCATAGGCACGAAAATGGGCGGTAAAAGTTTAACGGGCTCAAATATTGGTACATATTAGTTAATATGAGATGCGACGTGAAGAAACAAACTCATTTATAAGTATATCTTGTAACAGAATAAACGTAATAAGTAAGTAGATTGGTCAGAATTTCATTCGGTTTCCATCATTAGTTACATAATCATGTTAAATATGCCTATTTTATTTTAATTTTAATTAAATTAGAAGCACCGCGTCACAACAAGTTAATAAAATCTTTCATTTAGGAAAATTTAAGCCTTATCACAAGAAAATAAAGCCTGGTAGTTTCCTCATGAAATTTTACATTAAGTCAAGATCAAGACCACTGTTTTACAAATATGATTAAATTTAGTTGAACTAAAATAAATTAAAGATTGTATTTTAGTTTAATATTGCGTTTATTGTGATACAGGTATACCTACTTATATCATTATCAGTTTAACTTCCTAATTCATTCTGTTTCATTTCTACACGTCGCAAATGCACAATTAAAATAGAATTATTATGGTATACATAAAATATACCTCTAAGTAGGTATTCTCAAGTGTGACTAACAATGCATGATTTATATATGAATCAACAAAAATACTAATGCATACTGTGTCCTTTATTTAGCTTTGAACAAGGATTATGTAAGAGTTTTGTAGATAGGTATGTCGGCCTTAATGACTTTTACAGATGGCTGATTAAAATTATTGTTCTTACGTCATGAGGAACTTTTGTCCGTTGTATTTATGTAGGTACTGTACGTTGTCGACAGTGACGTCAGGCGTTGCACTTGCAATTAAGGGTAAATTCGACGAACACGCTCCGTACCGTATAAGTGGTACCAGCGAGCTATTACCCAATCGTGAACGGCTGTACAAGGAAAATGTTGATCGTGATTGGGCAATACCGCGGTGGTAGAGCTAAAAGTGTACTCCCCGTTCTTACCCTGTCATCTTGCGGATTCGAACCCCATCCATTTGAGCGTAATATATTACCATGATTAATTTCATTTACCTATGTAATTTATATTATAAAAAATCTTCCATCGATTCTGTGTAGGTATTAAAATTTAATTTTATAACAAAGAAATGCGAAAATAAATTCTCAAACTATTTTTGTCTTCTAACAAAGTATTTGTATGTGTGTGCCAGGTCCCCTGACGTACTACTATCCGGCGATGGGCCCGACACTGCCACCGCCACCTCTCGTTTACTGGGGGTACCCTACACCCCCCGTATCACCGGCGCATTACTACCATCCCCCGCACCACCCCCAGACTATGGTGAGTACGTAAACAGTATCATCTATTTTAGTTTTAGTTTTATTAGAGTTTCTAACCTGATCTGACTAAAGTCTAATTTAGTTGACTTTTCTAATTTAAAATTAGAAGTATGTAATAAAAAATTACTTAGCTTTTGTTGAAGAAAATAAAATCCAAACATCTGTACGTTATATAATAACTGTACATATTTTAATTGTGTATACTCCATGTATACATATTTCAATTGATGTTATAGTACAGTTTTTATTATTGTATCTACCCCATTTTGCTTCACTGTAAAGGCCTCTCTCAAATCTTTTCACTTGTTTCTCTCCTTTACTTTTCTCCAATCTCGTGAAAGTAAAATTGAGGACCTGTTTACTTTGTCAGTGTTACAAGTAGTATACAAAATAATAAATTCAATATTTTTTTCAGATACCAGAAGTAGTATCAGTGGGAGGTGGGTCACCTATCCCGATACCACCGCCAGCTGCATGCCCCGAATGGCCTATCTTCATGGTCAACTAACAACACTTCGCACAACGAAAAAGCTAATCTCCATACACTTAAATAAAAATTTCGTATTTATATAAATTATTAGTAAAATATGAATGAGTTTCACGTGTTTCATGGTCACCCTAACCATTAAAAAAGTAATCAGCTCTGCCCTTTCTAATTCTTAGAAATTCGGCATTAGGCATTAGGCACTTAGGTACTTTAAATAACGCAGGCGGCACTCATTCGTATTATTTTGTGTTAAAATATTTTTTTTATTTTAAGAAATTTTTCAAAACATCACTTGAGTATAAAATTAAAAGGCTCAAAAATATATTTAGAGTGATATTTTAAGTTAATATATTTTATAAACAGATAGATTTATATAAAATATAAATTTTATATCAAAGGTTTAATAAATATAAAAAATAGTTACAATTTATATTTTTATCTTTTTGTGAAATGATCTACTTTTTGTTAATCTTTGAGATATTTAGCGAATCTAAATACTTTAAAAATAGAACTAGCATTCTCGTGTGCTTAATTAGTTGAGAAATAAGTATTTTTGGCATTCGTAAAAAGTATGGCCAAAATGTATCATGGAAAGTTCCTCTTCATAGAATTCAAAACTATCTGATATTTAATATTATCCCAACATCACAGTGAACAAATACAGATGATATAAAGACTAGATATAACCAACGAAAAGTCTAAAATTACTTTTTATGTATTATGGTTTTACTACATATATATTTTCTTTATATTATTTACTTTTGTATCTAACAACAATGTGTTACAATCTTGAAGAATATACACTATATTTTATTCTAGAATATCTAGATATGTACTATATGTACTTACCTATAAATTCAAATAACGGTTTGTATCTGTCCACTGTGTTTTAAAATTGACAACGAATGAACGACAGTGATATAAAGGTGCTGTTACTTTATATTTTGTAGAAATTAAACCAAAAATATGTTATTGAGTTTATGTTTGCTTAGAATAAGTCGACGCTCAATTAGTAGTAATTATAGTACCTAGTTATTCAAACCAGAAATATGCCATAATGTTTAAGAATGGTGAATATGAGCAGCTTTTTCTTGACCCTAAACTCCTGTAAATTCATAAGACGTATAATTTATTATGACTTTATGTTATATATTTTTATAATAATAGTTCATTGGCTGCTCATAACATATTGCTTTTTCGCATAATGAAAAATGAAATAGCCAAGCCAAATTTGAATAAGTAGGTATAATAAAGAATCAGATACGCTATACTAAAAATGTGTAGGTAAATCGAAGGCCAGTAGACATTTTTAATGCTTTGAATTTGGCTTGAACTAACGCCTCCTACATTTGAAGAATTTAATTATTCCTAGTTATGATTATTATGCTCAATTTATAAGTCGATGCTCAACTTGATATTGAGATATTGAACTATAATAGTTCAGTTCAATCGTCTCGAAATTTTATATGTACTTAGTTATTTTACTTTATTTTTTAAATCTTAACATAATATCTGTGTTAACATATTTTTATTTATACTAACATAAATTGTTGCAGCATACGAAGATTTCTTTTGAACCTACTAAAAAAAATTGTTATGTACCTACGTACAAGTGAAATAAATTAGAATTTCGTTTATGGCATGTCAAAATAGAATTTCAGTGTTTTTATGATAATATTATGATATACAAAAATATTCTAGATTCAGAGTTTGTACACTGTTACGACATATTATAATTATAATCTAAATTTTTAAGCGGATTTGTTAATAACGCCCCAGAGCTTCTACAGGCAGTTATCTACTGAAGTTAGAAAATAATATTTGAGCTTTAGTGAAATTATATTTTAATATCAAATCTAAAAATAACGAAATTTTGTAATGTTTTGTATTTTTATCGTATTACACTGCGACGTAGGCCCAAAGATAGCAAAGGCCATTTCAATTCAAACAACTACATAACTGAAGGTTTAACTCAATCAATGTTCAATCTTTTAACCATAACACTAATGAAAAATATCTATCTAGTAGAAATACCGATCGAAAAAAAAAAAACCGATTTATCAGGGATTTTAATAAACTGCATGCTTTATTATATTATTTTAATATTTATATATTAAGTATATTAAAATCCTCGTTGAAAATAAAGATAAGAACCACCTCAATTATCAGTTATAAATAAATAACTTAAATGAAATATAATTTCCTAAAGATTACAATATTAATTTAATGTTATTATTATTTTATTAAGGTATTATATTATTGGCATAATATATTTTTAGTTTAATTTACAATGAGAAACGACAAAATCATAATGTCTTCCACTGTGTAATATATTTATTTAAGTCCGTCACAAATTGATGTGATAAGTTTGAGAGTAAATATATGATTAAGTTTCACTTTAGAGGTAGCTATATTATTATATATGTTATCAATATTTAATTAGTTTGTTAATTGAGTTACTTGATAGAAAACCTTTATGAAACATACCTAGGTAATATTTCGTTAATAAGCAGGTTTTCATTTTAAAAATATAAAAAGATTTATGACGGATTTACAAAAGATTTTTGATTGTAATGAAACCTATATTTAAAATATAGCTAGATTAAGATATCTGCGATGGTTTTGCCTTGCCAATCCAAAAATAAAATGTCACTAAAATATTCAAAGGTTGACTAACTACCAACTGTTACAATACCTCTTTATCTTCATTAGTATATTGTAAGAATAATTTCCATGACACCAGAATAACGAGTTAAAAAGTTCTAATTTATTTATAAATAATAACAAAGCTTTGAATTCTTATAATTAAAGACCGATACAACACTTTTAATCCAAATATACTTATATGTGATTAACCTATAACGATTATAATTCAAATATATATAAATATACGACAAAAGTACGATAAAAATTTACAAAAAAAATAAGTTGTCTTTTGAAAAAATATATGTTTTTAAATTCATACTGAATACCTATGTAATCAATAAGAATCATACTCATTTCACCTAAAATGAATTAGGTTCGTTTAGATTAAGTACCTTGATTACTAACTCGTGAAATCCAGCGCGATTGCAGATTACCTAAGTCTAGTGTACATTTTTCAAATCAATTTAATTATCTATCTAAATTTTAATCTATCTTAATATTATATATACCTAAACATTTCAGTAGGTACTTTTTAATCAGAACATCACGAAATTAATTACTAAAAACGTTAATAAAAATGGATGGTCATGGAAGTGAAAATTTAATTCAACTAAGTAATTTACCTACGTTGTCGCTCTTGCTATAAATTCCTGACTTCTAATTCAAGATTTATATCAAGGGTATTGTTTTCCGGATATTTTCCTAGTAGTAGGCCTAAGCGTGACGTGCGGCCCGAGTTTTAACACTAGTTGTAAGTTATATTTAAGTTTTATTTCTTTTATTTCAAATGCGTTATCTATTTAGTGATGTTTCAGAACTATAGACAGTTAAAACTAACAAAAATTTTACACGACAAAATGACCACAACTTTATAAAATCTCAAATCAAAAATTTGTGTAGGTATACTAGCAGTTTAGAACAAAACTCTTGTTATAGTTCGGGAGTTACCATATACAGATGTGACGGTCAAATGAATTTCCAAGGGTAACATTTTTTTTCAAATACTTTGATGATGTGAGCACATTTTTACAGATTGCAGCTAAACTAAAACAAATTAAGTACCTAAAGTATAATATAGAAAGTAAATTTCCATATTTTTTATTCCTACAATCAGGTAGTAGAAACATAAAAGTCTTCTCAAATAACAAATATTTATATTAGTTTAATTTTTTTTGACTAAGCGGACACCTTGCTTATTTTTTTTAGCTAAATTAAACTCACTGTTCATTACAATAGCCTTCTTGCCGTTTTATGTATTATATTTAGATAAAATGCTTGCCTATCTATTACCTTATTGTTATAACTATCTCAGGCCTATTTCTAAGTTTAAATTAACAACGAATAAAAGTTTTTGTTTATTTCCTAATTTTACCCCTAACCATGAATAACAAAAATATTCGATACATGGTCAATAAACATTATATTTTAGACCTAGAGCTTATATAAATTAGATTTACTTTTGAAATCGCACCATTCATGACAAATAAAATAATTATTATTTTTATCAAATAACAGTGAATAGCGATGTTTGTTATTATTTGATAATAATAGAAATATTTATCGACTTTTATCATTGTTGCTAGTATATACAAATTCAAAAATATTTTATTAATAGAATTAGATAATTTATTTTGTTACTTTTATATTTCACATTATATCGACTACAACCAGTGATATTCTTGTTTTCAAGTGATCTTGATATATAATTGTTACCTTCGTTCTACGTTGTTTCTATAGGTCTGTTATGATAATGATAATTAGTTTAGTAATAGTGCATAACAGATTAGTTGTAGTCATTATTAGATGTGCAATTTTAGTAAATAGATTTTTTCGATATTTAATGCCAAAATAACTATTTGGTTTCATATCATACAAAGTAGTGAATTGTTCTGATAAATAAATAAATATAGATAAATTAAATTGTTTTTTTTTTCATTTATGTAAGTAGACACCTCAAGTTATGTAGGTAAGTAGGTAACCTACCTTTTTTTCCCGCTTATTCCCAGTCGTCACCACTGGCTTCGTTCCCACGGGGGACAAACGAGAAAAAAAATACCATTTGTTGCCAGTGGTGACGAAAGGGAAAATGAAATATTAGTTGTCACCAGTGGTGACAATCGGGATTAAGGAAAATCCTAATTGTTACCAGTGGTGACGTTTGAGATTATGAATTCCCGATTATTGTCAGTGGTAGAAAAAAGTGGGTTTGATACTGTTTAACAACAGTCATAAATATCGACAATTAAAACATCAACACCATAAGACCAACGATTAAAAATCTCAACACTTCAGAATGTCAGCAGCTTAGTAAGTCAATAGTTCACAAGGTCAAAATTTAAAATCTCAAAGTGGTTCCGGCGCTTCGTCGGCCGCTGTCGCGGCACGCTCGCTACGCTCGCTCAGCTCGCGGTCTGTTGGGGTCACAGTTCTAACCTAACCTAACCCACTGTTATCACTTCCTTTAAGTAGCAACCAAAATTTTTCCATGTTGAGATTTTAAACTTTGATTTTGTGACCTATTGACCTACTAAGCTGCTGACATTCTGAAGTGTTGAGATTTTGAATCATTGGTCTTATGGTGTTGATGTTTTAACTGTCGATATTTATGACTGTTGATATACAGAATCCCTCCGGAATAAAGTATCTAGTAGGTATTTTATAATGGGGTGCGACTGGTTGGATCACCTCCAAGTTAGGTGCACCCTGGGCAACGTGGGCGATGACGCATCATTGATTGCTCCTCTGGAGTAGCTGGCGTCAACGTCAACGGCCAAGAATCTGACCAACCGGCCTTTTTCAGGGCCAGCTGACCTCATTGCACGAGGGTGTCGGGATATGGTGGGCCTGCAAGGCCCGCGGGGGTGGTCGCTCCAGCTGCTCTGTGGCGTAGCGATAGTGCATTCGACTGCTACGACAGGGAGCGCGGGTTCGATTCCCGCTCAGTGCAAATATTTGTATGCATGAATATGTCTATTTGCATTGGTCGGGGTGTTTCTATGTATAATATGTGTGTATTTACAAAAAAGGTATATAAGTATATTTATCTGCATTCTGGAACCCATAACACAAACTAGTTAAACTATGCTTACTTCGGGTCTAGAAGCGCTGCGTAGAATGTCGTAGAATATTTATTTATATATATAAGATATAATAACAATATATATAAGCCTATAAGCATCCATACTCTATGTATTATACCATACTAGCTGACCGGGCAAACGTTGTCCCGCCTTAAAATCAAGTTATATTGGTTTTCTTATCAGCTAAATGTATTTCCTGAATGTCTCATATTTATAACTATCCTAACAGCTAGTATAGGCACTAGGCACACTATCCCAAGGGGGCCATCTCAAACTACCCCCACTGGCCGACGGTGGGGTAACCGTCTGCCATTTCGTTCTGCCATTGCTGCCGAAGTGCGAAATCATGACGGGGTGGAATTACATTATTCATCGGCTTAATGATGATCCGGAAGTTCTGAAATTTGTAAAATATTTCAAAAATCAATGGCTCAAAGAAGATTTTATGTCAGTATGACCCCAATATTATGCAGTTTCTCAATGTATTAAAGGAAGATGCAGCCTTTTATACAACCTGCGAGATTCGTCATACAAAAAAAGCAGAACCTCTTAAATAACTATTAAAAAAGTTCATTCTTAGAGACGAATTCATCCAAGAAGCTCAATTAGAGCTTGTAACGGATGAAATATCTGTAGGTCACTTTTTAGAAATTCTAAGGCATTACGCAATCATACTAACAATGCTCATTATTGTGTAACGAGGTTATTGATTTACATTTGTTAAAGTAGATATATTATATTGATAACTTTTCTCTAAAAGATACTCAGTTTCATAATTTTAAAACAAGACTAATTATTGTTTTGAAAAGACTGATTTACACTCGTTTATAGTTTATAAAGGAAACATTTTTATTTACTTTATGTACGTACCTTACCTTGTATCTTTTTTTTTTTTTTTTTTTTTTTCGTGCGGAAATCCCTTCGGATACCCCCCCGCCGGCCAGCGGGGGTGGTTATGTCGGGCTTGCACCGACTAAAACCGCACGCCGTCTCGGGTCTTCAGACGCCGGGGTGTAAGGTTACCCATAGAGCATATCCCTCGCACCCCGGCTGACCCTGGGCCATCTCACCACTAACAGCATCGCTCATCCTGTCTCCTCTGAAAGCAGAGGAGTACGGAGAGCGATGTGTTTCCGCCACGTTGGGTATTGGCCGACGATCAATGCCAACCCTATGAAGGGGTGAAGGGGAAGCCATTGACCGCCGCCCAGGGTGTACCGGCCGCTCCGATTCCGTTCCCCCCGGACTGCAGCGGGATCGGAATCGGAGCGACACTCGAGGAGGTTACCCAACACACACCCCTACCTTACCTTGTATCTACACCTTCAAATGATGACGTGATTAATTTAAAGTATTGTTTTTCTAAATAAACATTTATCTTGATTACTCAAACTCCTCTTTATTTTATTCCAAGAGTAATGCAACTGAACATACGAAATTACACCACTGACAACAAATGGGATTTTTTTAGTCCTAACTGTTACCAGTGGCAACAATTGGGATTTTGGTGATTCACATCTCACCACTGGCAATAATTGAGATTTTAATGATCCATCTGTCACCACTGGCAACAAATGGTATTTTTTTTCTCGTTTGTCCCCAGTGGGAACGAAGCCAGTGGTGACGACTGGGAATAAGCGTTTTTTCCCCTCGGACACCCCTCCGCCCGCCAGCGGCGACGGTTATGACGGGCTTGAATCGACTAAAACAGTCTCGAGTCTTCAGACGCCGTGGTGTAAGATGGCCCAAAAGGCATTTTCCTCGCATTCCGAAGTAGGTACGTACCTCAAAACCTATTTTTAATAGCTTAGTGGATTAGGTATTGGCTTTGCGATGGAGAGGTCCCGGGTTCGAATACTGGCCATCCATCCTGGCTATTTACAGAAATGTACTGTTCTATTCTAAGCCATATTCTTACTATGACACTTACCATTAACTTTTCCGTTTTCAACGTTATAGTAGCTATTAGCTACATATTTTTATTGTTTGTCATAATCGTTACAATATTTCTTTCACCACAGCGTGAGTCCCGGTTGCATCTAAAGCTTGCACTTTGGAGCTCGCGGTTCACTATCCTACTCTTATCTTGACTTGGCTTTTACGGGAGTGACTGCCACCTGATACCTCAGTTCCTCGACCATTAATTACCGGTTAACTATGTTGTGTTGTGTTATTGTATGTATGGTTACCCGCCATTAATTTGTCAGTTGATTTACCGACTATCTACGTCTTAAATCACTGCACCGTCTATGTGCTCAGAAATGCAATGGCAGTTGAAATTGCAGTAAACTGTCAAGTCAAATTTTCTTTTTATCAATCGTCTACAGCATTGATATATTATGTACAGGTCGCGGTGCTTAGGTTGGCACTTCGGGAAGAAGAGAGACAGTCCGGTTAAAAGACTTACCTACATCAGTTTTGTAAAGTGTTCTCTCTGTCGTACGTCGGGCTGACAGTAAACGTTGACGATTAGTCACACTCGCCTATATGAACTACATATAGGCGAGTGTGGAAACTAAATTAGAAACACGCTTGTACGATACGACTACATATTTGTTGATAGGAAACATTGTTTAGACATTCGGTACATAGGAAGCACTGTACACAGAGATCTCTCTTCATAGATAGCACTTCTTGCACTCGTGGCAGCCATCGGAGTGGGAGTCCTCTCGTTCGGCAGCATGATTGCGGCAATGGTGCGGAGCGCGAGCGCGTGGGCCGCCGCCACCTCCTTCTGCGAGCATGTAATGCTCGCGAAGGAGATGGCGGAGCGCGCCCGGGAGAGGTTTAGAACTCTCTCTTTAGAAGTTTAGGGCTCGGCCCGCCGAGCCCGCCATATGCTCGCCGCACGTCGCAGGCGACTCAGGCGCCGGACGTCGCTTAACGACCTCCGTCCTCCATGAACGCAGGCCTGGGGGTGGCAGGTGAGGCCGCCTGTCACCCCAGCAGAAGCAGAGATCTCTCTTCATAGATAGCACTTCTTGCACTCGTGGCAGCCATCGGAGTGGGAGTCCTCTCGTTCGGCAGCATGATTGCGGCAATGGTGCGGAGCGCGAGCGCGTGGGCCGCCGCCACCTCCTTCTGCGAGCATGTAATGCTCGCGAAGGAGATGGCGGAGCGCGCCCGGGAGAGGTTTAGAACTCTCTCTTTAGAAGTTTAGGGCTCGGCCCGCCGAGCCCGCCATATGCTCGCCGCGCGTCGCAGGCGACTCAGGCGCCGGACGTCGCTTAACGACCTCCGTCCTCCTTGAACGCAGGCCTTGGGGTGGCAGGTGAGGCCGCCTGTCACCCCAGCAGAAGCAGGCCGGGACGGCGGGGCAACTAGCGCCCCTCCCCCAAAAGGGGCAAGACGGGATGTTTTAAAAATGCTTTAAAAATGTTTAAAAAAAAATTTTTTTCGTAGGTAGCTTAGTGCTCTTACGATCAGGAGGTCCCGGGTTCAAATCCCTGGCCATTACACCACCGACGTAAATCAATAAAACAATTTATTTTAACTATCGGAAACAAGCCTATTTAGGCCAACCCAACGTAGTTGTGCTGGTGTTGCGCTCGAAATGCAGATTACCAAACTGTAAGATTTATACAGTAGGTACTTACATGTATATAGATGGTGATATAGCCTAGTCCGTTGACTCTGGTATTATAAAAGGACGGTACCTTTCAGTCGTCTTGCACAGGCGGATTAAAATATCTCCTCGTTATGATGTTGAAGCTGGTAAGAGATTGAATACTTCTATTATTAGAATCATAATCATCCTCATAGCAATTTCTCAGTTGGGTCCAAAGTTTGCAATAAAATTGGAAGCCCACTATCCACTTATTGTTTTTAATTGATCAAAGCAGACAGGATTTCCGCGAGCGACAGCCGTCTGACCTTCCAACCCTGAGAGATAAGCCAGCGCCAAGGCCTCGTCTGTTGTTTAGCAGGTCCACCGACTTGCAGGTGGGTTTGACTTCGACCTCAAGGATTATTTTTATTAGGACTGATAACATTTTTTGAAATCAGTTGCATATACCGACTTATATATATCGTTTTACTCGTACGGCTGAGCCCTACACGAATCAAATATTTTTGCGACGATTTTCCTTGGGAAATCTAAAATTTTCATTGTTTTTATATTTTTAAATTTGTGTATTGACATTCGGCAGTAATCTGCATTTTCTGTGTGTCTCATATAGGTACCTGGAATTGTAACATCACAGCAGCGTTCACAAGAGCGCCCGCGTCTTTTGACACCACACACGCGTATACAGGACCAACATTTTGGCAGTTTTCGGGGCATTTCCCCATGATTTTTATTAATTTGGCTAATTTCATCTTTGATTGCAAATTTTCGAAATTTACGCAAGGTGCCCGTGTCTTGTGACACCTGTGGGAACTGGTACGACTCAGCCCTTCGCGGCTGTCACCATCTGACTCCAGATTTCCCGTATCATGTACTGTGGAGCAATCGCGGTGTGCCGCGTCGCTCGTGTCAAGTTTCCAGATACTGACCGGGCGCCGCGGCTCGCCGAGGTTGTACCCGCTTGGCAGGTACGGATCGAGCGGCGTATCAGCACATTCAGGACTCATTGCGAAGCTGGTCTGCTTCAGTCGGGGGAATAACCGCCCCCGTGTCATGCGTTTCGTGACTCAAGCATTCGCCGGGACCGGTATTCGGCGCCCGGATTTTGAGGCTAACGTCACGGAGCGCATTGACTACCTGAAGCAGAAAGTCTATGCATGGGCAGCCCGTATTCGCCGGTACAGAGAGCGCGTGGATCGGTACTGGCAGAATCGCCTTTTCCAGTGTGACCAAAGGAAGGTGTACCGGAAGTGGGATGGAACCACCCAATGTGTGGTCGATGAGGGTCTGCCAGGAGCCAGTGCCATGATTAATTTCTGGCGTGGTATCTGGTCAGCGCCCGTCGAACACACAGAGGGCGATTGGATGTGCGTTGTTGAGCGTGAATGTGGGAGCATCGAACCCATGGCGTCTATAACTATAGACCCCGAAGACGTGAGTTGTGCGATCCGTACGGCCCCGAACTGGAAAAGTCCTGGACCGGACGTATTGCACAACTTCTGGATAAAGTGGATCCGGTGCTGCCATGGCCGCTTAGCGACGCAGTTCCAACAAGCCCTCGAAGTTGGCTCCCTTCCGCGGTTTATGACCACCGGGATCACCTTCTTGCTCCATAAGACTGGTAGTACCGTTGAACCTAAAAACTATAGACCCATCACGTGCTTGTCCACTATGTACAAGCTCCTTACATCCATTCTGACCATCAAAATTAACACACACATTGTTGTGAACAACATTTTGGCCCCCGCTCAGAATGGGTGTAGGGTTGGGTCCCGCGGTACTAAGGAGCTCCTCCTCATAGACATGACTATTAGCCAGCAAGTCCGGCGGAGCCGGGGGGCTCTGTCCGCGGCCTGGATTGACTACAAGAAGGCCTATGATTCGGTGCCTCACTCATGGCTGAGGAGGATCTTAGAGTTGTATAAAATCGATGCAACTCTGAGATCCTTCCTCAGTGCGTGTATGGGGCAGTGGACCACAGTCCTTCGTCAACCGGGCGGCGGGGATATCTCCTCTGACCCCCAGGACTTCATAAGGATTGAGCGGGGCATCTTCCAGGGCGACTGTTTGAGGCCGCTTTGGTTTTGCCTAGCACTGAATCCTCTCAGCACTTTGTTGAGAGATTCAGGTCTAGGCTACCGGCTTCAGAGAGAGGGTGAGGTTATTAGTCATCTGCTGTACATGGATGACCTCAAACTTTTCACACCGAAACTTCCTGACCTGGTGGAGCTGCTGAAAATCACGCAGGTTTTCAGCAACGCCATTGGGGTGGAATTCGGTGTAGATAAGTGTGCGGTCTTACATGTGCAGCGGGGGAAAGTTGTGAATTCTACGAATTTGCAACTTTCTGAGACTATGACTCTCAGATCTCTCTCTGAAACCGAAACCTATAAGTATCTCGGTATGGCAGAGTCTTTGGGTATCTCAGTAGTGGATATCAAGAAATCGGTGAAGGAACGCTTCGTCTGCCGCTTCACAAAAGTACTCAACAGTCTTTTGTCGGGCGGCAACAAGGTGCGAGCCTTCAACGGTTGGGTGATGCCTCTACTGACCTACTCCTTTGGCATACTAAGATGGACTCAGACTGAGCTGGACGCCCTGGATAGAAAGGTCCGTCAACTGCTCACCACTCATCGCATGCTACACCCGCGCTCGTCTGTTATGAGACTGTACAACCCACGGAGGTGGGGGGGCCGAGGCTTTTTAAATGCCAAGAACCTCCTCACTCGTTCGGTGCCCCCGCTGTACCCAAGCTCGCTTTTTCAAAGGTAAGCGGGGTTTGAAAGTACATTTTGGAAAAGTACACAAATCTCAAAATGTACTTTCAAACCAAACTTCATCACAATCCGACACCACATCCCAAATTCCATTTTGGCAAACGCTTAGTAAATTTAAAAATTCGGTTCCGATTTTAAAGAGAGTTCCCCGGGGTGCCAGACCATCTGTGGCACAAAATCTTGCTTCATGCATTGCCCAAGTAGTCCGGGAGAACTCTCAAAGAGCTTGGGAACAGCTCCTCACTTTCCCTTACAGGATTTTACACATATCACATGTCTCGACCCCTAAAAAAACTCTGTCTCTACAAATTAAAGAAAATTGTCTTGCTACCCATATTTTTGACCCTAAATTCACGAGCTTCCGAAAAAATTCCGTTTACCATTATGTAGAATCCAAATTAAGGGAAGGTGACATAAGGGGCGCATCAAGACTCCTTTTTAGCAGCGATGTGGTGGCCGCTTACTCCTCAGATACTCTTGCAGAACTGAGGAGCAAGCATCCAGCACCTGCTGCTGACCTTTCATTTCCAGAACCTCCAAATAGGGATGACGAATCTCTCTCTGTTTCAGCCAAGGAGGTTTTAGCTGCCGTTAGTTCTTTCAAGAGCGGATCCGCTGGCGGCCTAGATGGTTTGACCCCGCAACACCTAAAAGACCTACTCACCTACCGCAACACCTAAAAGGCCTTAATAAACCTCATGCTATCAGGTAATGTGTGCGATGCCATCGTCGACTTACTTTATGGCGCCAATTTATGCGCCTTACGTAAGAAAGACGGTGGTATTCGTCCCATTGCCGTAGGGTGCACGTACAGGCGTATGGCAGCCAAACTATGTTGTAAAGCTTACAGCGAAGATTTGACCAACCAATTCCAGCCCCTGCAACTTGGCTTTGGCTCCAAAGGGGGCTGCGAGGCTGCCGTACATGCCCTGTCAATGTACCTTGGCTGCAATGGAGGAGAAGTCATTCTTAAAGTTGACTTGAAGAATGCCTTCAACTCAGTGAATAGGGACACATTGTTGACACAAGCAAAATTGGAAACCCCCAAAATTTTTAAATTTCTCTGGCAATGTTACAGGTACCCTTCAAAATTATTATACAAGGACAACGTTTTAGAATCATCAGTCGGGTGTCAACAAGGTGACCCTCTTGGGCCACTCATTTTCAGCCTTGCTATACATCCTGTAATTCGGCAGCTAAATTCTAAATTTAACATATGGTACCTAGATGATGGGACCCTAGGAGGAGACGTTAATACAGTTTTAAAAGATTTGGCTTTTTTAAAAGATGAATTCAGATCCATTGGTTTGCAATTAAATCCACATCCATTCTGCTTTCACTATAATTCGGTATTGTCTTTTCGTTCCTAAATTTACACATGTTCTCCGATCAACTCAACTTTTTAAATATTTGGCTCTTTTAGGTAAAATGGATAGCGTGATTCAAAACACACTATGCAAAATTCTAAATGTGGATATGAACGACCGTGTCTGGCTTCAGGCATCCATGCCTGTGCGTCTAGGCGGGCTCGGCGTTCGCAAAATTACCGACGTAAGTCTACCAGCATTTCTATCTTCGGTGCATGGCACGGATGAATTAGTTAGAAGAATCCTAACCCCTAGCCTAACTAATTTGGAAGTGCCAGGCAAGGCCGAAGCTTTAAATGCTTGGAAAATGTTTTGCCCAAACGCTGATTTGCCAGGTAACCCATCTTCCCAGAGGCAATGGGACGTGCCACTCTGCAACATGGTAAGAAAACATCTCATTTCTACTTCTACCAATGTTGCGGAGCGTGCTCGCCTTTTGGCTGTGGGGGAATGGGAATCCGGTGTCTGGCTTCAAGCCCTACCATCGCCCAACATTGGTACCATGTTGGACGATAACACCTTCCGTATCGCTGCTTGCCTTCGTTTGGGTGCTCCTTGCGTTTCTCCGCATCGTTGTCGCTGTGGAGAAGAAGTGGGTAGCCTTGGACACCATGGCCTCTCATGCAGCAGGAGCGCAGGACGGCTTTCGCGGCACGCGTACATCAATGACATTATCCGTCGGGCTCTTGTCACCGCCGGCGTTCCAGCCGTACTAGAACCTACTGGTTTGACGCGCGACGATGGCAAGAGGCCGGATGGGATGTCGTTGGTGCCTTGGAAGATGGAAAGGCATTTGGTGTGGGATGCGACATGTGCTGACACCCTTGCGCCTTCACATCTTCCAGGGACTGCGGACTGCGCCTGCGCTGCCGCTGCTTCGGCAGAGACCCTTAAACGGCGCAAATATAGTAATTTAACAGGTAATTACATATTTGAGCCGTTTGGGGTTGAGACGCTGGGACCTTGGGGTCCAAGTGCCCGTCTTTTATTTAAAGAAATTTCAAAACGGCTTATAGACGCTACCCGTGACCAGAGGGCTGGTTCATTCCTCGCACAAAGGATTGGCATTGCCATTCAACGTGGCAATGCCGCCAGCCTTCTGGCCACCCTCCCAGTTGACGTCGATGGGGAGGAATTTTTTGACGCCTAAACCTGCAGCTTTGTATATAGGTATACAGATATTGTTTTTATACTAAGTAATAGTAATTAATTTATGTAAATAAAATTTTATAAAAGTATGTTCATCCGCATTCCAGAAACCATATTACAAGTTATATTTAATAAAAGAGAATAAATGTTTTTTGCAGCATTTATCCTATTTTAAAGAAGCGGTCCCAAGAATAAATAAAATTTGCCTGTATATTCGTGTTTTATCGCAATTCTTTCAGTGCATACAATATCTTTCCGTCTTTTATTAATGACTTCAGTGCTGTAGGGAAGTGCTGCATGCTGTTTTAGTACTGTGCTCAATATAAATAGCTGGCGGACTGTTAGTACTTCACAGGATTTATATAGGAGGCTAGTGGGAAATAGGAAAGAGCGGAACGTTGCTACCTTGAGGATCGCCCTCTGAGCTCTCTCGATGGGCAACAACAATGTTTTACTCCCTCCTCCCCATGATGTTATGCAGTATGTTAGTATTGACTGACAAAGGGCATAGTAGACTTGTTTAATTAATTTTGAATCAGTAATATATCTTATTTTTTTGAACACAAATATCAACTGGCAAAGTCGCTTAGTTAGTGCCTCACTATGCTGTTTAAACGAAAGATTCTCATCTATTATAATACCCAGGTATTTTATTTTGTCTGTTATTTTTATATCTGGGCAGTTACAGTTGCGTTCTCTGTAATTAGGGTCTTTACAATAGTGAGCTTGCAGTGGGCCATTTCGGGTTGTAGTCGATCTTTTGCGCATCGAGAATGTAATATATTTAGATTTATCTGCATTTAGTGTTAGTAAATTGTACTGAAGCCATTTGTTTACGATGTTAAATCCACGCTGTGCACGCCCATACGCCTCTAATTCTGACCCAGCAGAAAAAACGAGGGCAGTGTCGTCCGCGTATGATATGATCATTCCGTGTTCTAGACTTATATTACACAGTTCGTTTATATAAATTAAGAACAGTGTGCTTCCTAATATGCTTCCTTGGGGAATGCCAAATGAGGTATTCTCAAGGTCCTCACTGATAACATTACCGATCTTCACACATTGAGTACGCTCTTCTAAATAGCTTTTGAGTAGATCCAGCTCTGCATGCCTCTTATTCCTATATTGTCAAGCTTAATCAACCTCTTGTGCTATATAATCAGTCAGATGATGTACAGCGTCAGCCGTTGACCTATTAGCTCTAAAACCATACTGGGTATTTGATAAAAGCGAGTTATCCTCCAAATATTTTATCAATCTATTATTTATATTTTTTTCTAGTATTTTTGATATTGCAGGAAGTAAGGAAATAGGCCTGTAATTTGTTACCTGATCTTTCTTTCCAGACTTATACACAGGGATTATCATAGCTTTTTTAAGGCACTTAGGGAAAACACCTGTCGATAGACATTTCTGGAAGATATTAGTTAATGGTTGCACTAGTATATGCCTGAATTTTTTAATGATTATATTTGATATGCGGTCCCAACCAATAGCACAATCATCTTTTGAATTCATGATTAGCCTTTCAACCTCCTCTTCGTCGGTGTCTAATAGCACAAAAGATGATAACGTAGTTGCTTGAGTTTGCTGCGCAAGACGCTTACCAACGCCCTATTATTCAGTGCCCTATTCCGCGTAGTTTAGCACAATTATAAATAAAGTGACAAAAAGGGTAGCGTTTAGTGTCTGCTATTTAGCATACAAGACAAAATAGTAGATTATTAAACAAGGGGATAAAGCAGTGCGGATTTAAATCGCGAGCGTAACGAAGGACTCGAGGTTTACTCCCGAGCGTAGCGAGGGTGTTAAAAACTTAAATCACGAGCGAAGCGAAGGATTTAAGACGAGTCCTGAGTGTAGCGAGGGATTTAAGTTCACCCAAGGCTAAGACAGGTTTATCACCGAGGAAAATACTCTACTTTTCGTACCATTTGCGAAAAAATTGACACAATAATAATGAGATAAGCATTTCTGAAAAATAATGACAATTAAAAGTAATTTTATTTAATAAGCATAACTGCATAATAAATGCGTATTCCTTTTTCAAAACAATATTTATTATCAAACTTTTTCTATTTCATCACATAAAATACTGGCAGGTCACAAAATAAAGAATATGAATCGCGCGCGTAATTTTTTTAAAGGCAGCATTCCATTTGCAAACAGCCTTTGCCCGCGAACGCCGCATACCTATGATTCGAAGCGTGCAAATGGTCAAATGTATGTATAATGCTTTATTTACAAACTCAATGGTGTAAACACAGATGTAGTTAAGTATAACCGATTAAAAATGATTATTGTTATGTTCGCTTTTTGTGGCATAGAATGTAACTTTTTTGAGCAAATGGTACGAAAATAATATTTTTTTAAAAATGCAGAAAGTTATTAGCTTTTTCTTTCCCCTCTTTTTGCATTGGCTTATCTTGGGTTTCTATTGCCGGAATATAAATATTGGAGCCGTTGTCGTCTGTCCCCCGACCCCGAGAGGAAAGCCTGCACCAGAGACTTGTCAATTAATCAGTAGGCGTTCTGGCTAGCGGATGATGTTGGCTTGGGCTCCGAAGATCTTGGTGCGGGGATTATGGGTGTTACTCATGCGAGCACGTTGAGCACGTGTGCTAGCAAATCGTATGTATTGTTGGCACGAATTTTGTGCAAATTATTTATGGGAAATTTGCTCCATATTGTTTGCACGAAACAGGCACACGCACGAGGTAGCGGACGACCCTATGTATAGTTGACTACATGGTATCAGTCTGCGAAATCGAGGGTTCGGGTCCCAATTCCGGAAAAGTACTATGTAAAACTCACAAAGTATATTTTTTTGCAGACGATTCTGGTCGCTGGCCTTACGATTACGCAAGCGGGGATACACGGAATCAAACAGTAATACCGACGGATCAGTTGCAACGAATGCAGTACTCTCAAACCCCTTGCCGGTATTCCCCGGCCAGTGGGCCTCCCGTGCCGATCGTCCCCGTACTGGCACTGGCTTCGCATGAACAGTTGCCGTTGCCGTTACCTATACCGTTCCTCAGCTATTATAGATTTTAATTTAGCGATTTTAAACACTGCGAATATGGATACCTCTGTACGCTGTTATGATCCACAATAAAAGACTTCTGTGTTTCTTTCTTCTTGCTTATTTCAATTTACTTTATATTTATTTGTTTCATTGACTTCGTAACCATCCAATGGTCTGTCATGTCAGACCGATAAACCTACATATTGTATGATCACTGAAGTTTTGTAGTAGGGGTAAGCAGCCTAAGCAGGGTATACATTTTATCGGTCGGGTTGTTTAACAAAAATGAAATAAAACAAGCAATATACATTTCATTTCATTTATCTGTTACGTCACCACAAATAGTTATGACACAATATTACAGGATGGAAATCTTAATTTACAATATAACCTAACAAATTCATTATTTTTACAAGGAATCATCGCAGGCGCACCGGAATTGGATACAGAATTAATTATTATGTATAACAAATACTAGATTTGATTCACTCAACAGTTACTCGTTACGTTACGTATTCAAAATATAATAATTTATCAAAATTATATATCACGCCTGACTATCAGGAAAATAATAGTTTCATAAAACATGTTAATTCTTATTTTTAATGATCCAATTCTGACCCAGCGAGCGATTAATAAAAATCTTACTAGAAAGAACAGGCATTTAGGCTTTTAAGTGCGTCAGACCAACATTACAGTGGGAAATTGCAAATTTGTTCGACTGGTGGACAGCTCGCGACATGGGACACATAATGACCCGTCGCACATAATTACCTGTATCAAAACTAGCAGAATTACAAAACTTGTTCGTTATATTAAAGTAAAAACTCGGTACTTGACCTAAATTACTAAGGCCTTAAAAATAAAAAAAGAAGCTATTGTTTGTTAAAGAATCCTTGTAAACTCACACACTAATTCCATCACAACCTCCTAATCTGATCACAGGTTTACTTACATCGATTGTTTTATACTAACATTACATCTTACCAGACATAAGCGGCAGGCATACGATGCAGTGACACTTCCTGAACGAGATATTTAGACTCTCACTTTCTTTCGTCTACATGACAGAGATAGCACATGACTCGATTTAAGAAAATATTCGCGTGTAATCGATTAAATGCTAACCATTTTTTTTTACAATGGTTACATTAGCACATTAAGAATATTAAAGAACATGGGATATAAGTCTATGGCAAATAAGTACGACATAATATTCAAAATTTAAACAATACTTTCGCGCCCTTTACACTTGTCAGATTGACAAATCAGATATTGAGTACATTTGTATCAACATGATATAGAATAGATAATTTACAATTTGATATAAATTGTTAACACTTTGGTGAAAATTGTTTACATTTGACAAAATGAGTTTACAATTTCATAATAATTGTTTCGATTTAATCTTCATGAAAATTGGTTATAATAATTTAATACCGATTTCTTTAGAAAATGATTTATACATTCATAAAATAAACAACCCTTATGGTGTATGTTAACTGGATAAAAAAAATAGAATAATGTGTAAGTATGTATTGTCTTAGGCCGCATTTCCACGGGACGGTTTCACGTTTTACCGCATTAACCTACGCTACACTCAACGGAAATGCCGTCGCAGATCTTCCGCATCGAAATGACAATAAAAGTTAGGCATATAAATTGCTGATAACGTTCACACTTCACGAATGATCGGCCATTCCGTCGCGTCGTTATTTATATGCAATAACATGGTATTGGCGTTCCAGCACGGAAGATCCGCGACGGAATATCTGTCTAGTGTAGTGACCGGACAGTTTGCCGGGCCCAACTCTGGCGAGAAACCATCTCGTGGCTCTAGGGTAAGTTCTGCGGGCACCATTTTAACGCTATCTGCGTAATACTACCCCGCTAATACTTATCCTTAGTTAAAATTAGATTCATATGAATTTCAACTGAAACAGTGGTAGTTTTTTGTCAAACACAATGATAAAAGATTTAAAATCAGAGCTAAAAAGTACAAAGTAATATAATTATTGAGCAACATAATATATAAAAAATCAATGTAACAATTAAAAATAAAAGTAATAATCCTAACTGGGCTCACAATTCTGAATTCTTATGAGTATCAGAATTCGGAATATAGTTACTGGAAGATTTCATAGAAACAATAATGCTCGTTAATGTAGTTTATGTTCACAACCAAAAAGTATCCCGATAGTAAAGTGGAAAAGCATTTAACGTCAAATAAATTATACAACTACGATAATATTCCTTTAGGCCTACGCTACACTTGACGGAAATACCTACGCAGATCTGCCGCTATTGCATATAAATTACTAACAACGCGGACACTAAGCGAGCGACGGATTTTCCGCCTAGTGTGCCCGTCATTAGTCATTTATGTAGTACGTTAGCGCAGGCATTAGACTCTAATCTCCGAAGTCTGTATGGTACAAGAATTTCTTAATGCAATATGTTAAAATAAAATTATTATTCACATAACCACGAGGTTGATTATTAACCTAAGGTGAGGCTAGACACAATGCTAATACGAGATGAGCTTGATATTCACCCCGTCATATAAATTTAAGGCCGAAAGTGAACTAATTTTAAAATTCTGTGAAAGTTAGAAAACTTAGTAGATATAGATTTGTTACTCGGAAGGACTGTCAAATAACAAAATGGATGGCTCTTAGAGGAAATTTTCGTCAGTGTATATATTTACTATAGCGTCAGTTGATTATGATTAAAAAGAAGGAATCTAAAAATGATACCTCATCATAGCTGTGACATCATAACAATGATTAATTTTACGGATATATTAAACATTTTGTGCTGTTGCCTACACCCGGAGGGAGAATGCATGACTATAATGAATGCTTAAATATTAAAAACTTGAGACAGAGAACCCATATTTTTACGTTATTTGCCAGAAATTATACAACTCAATGTTAGGGTTAAGTATCAGGACTTGCTAATTACTGCTGTGTAAAATATTTATATTTATTAGGTTCAGTAAAGAAACTACCTTTATTTCTATAATGTGATTTTTTATTTCGTGCCATATGTAGTTAATTGCAGTGTTTGGTAATAATGATTACACGTCACTATACGTGCCTCGGAAAGCTATTAAAAATTATTGGTCTATCTTTTTTTTGACTTTAAAAGAAATTGTTACTGTGAAGTAAACCTACAAAACCAGGATAATTGAATGCTCACTAATATTGGAATGCTTGTGGATGCACGCGAAAGATGTATTAAAATTTTTAATGATAAAAAACTAAAAGCAGTTAGCTTCGGATAACGACCGAGCCTGGATACAAAAATTGATTAAAAAAAACTGAATTATTTCTAATATCAAAAATAAAATTGGAAACCTCTCCAAACCCTGTTATATTAAAAAAATATTAATTAACGTAAATAAAACTGTGAAGTACACTCATGGCACCATTTCGGATATTGATGTGTTTTTTAAATACATAGTTTAAATAAAAGTAAATACCCATTAGACTGTAAAGTTTTGACTGACTACAATGTCTTGACCAAATTTACATGTACTGCTCCCATGTGTCTTTAAAATAACGTTCAAATAGCACAGCATGGTAAAGAATTATCGCTCCCCTACATAAAAAAAAGTCGGTAGAAGAACATTTCACGTGTACGTAATTAAGTTAATCCACACTACACAGTGAGTGGTCACTTATCCAATTATAGCCACATAGAGTGCTGTGAGTTCATAAGATATAAGTCAACTGCATTCTAGGAAGATACTCTAGCGACAGTTAAAAGAAAAAAAAAAGAAAAATGGCGTCTTCTAAAGCGTGTCCTACATAAGACTAAACATAAATTTTTACTTAAATAATCATAGATTTTACACTATACATTTTATCGACAGATAATCAAGACAAATAACAATTTTTCCCACTGTCTTCTTAGAACTTCGGCAATATCTAATTCGTTAAACAATGTCACACATTGCGTAGATATCGAAATAACTTTTATTTTTATAATGTACATGATACACTAATGTACTTATACGTAACAGATTTGCCGCGGTACCGCGCTGGTGTGGGCGGTATACCGCACAACCACTAAATGCAGACAGCGATTGAAGCATAGTGATTTATTGAAAGTGAGGGTAGTTGTGATAAAGGAATATTTTTGAGCTGAGAGTGAGACGAAGGCGAGCGAAAAGCTCTCTATACTCCACTCGGTGTATTTCGGTTGTGACGCTACTCCTAAACTAATCGACCAATTTTGACCAAACTTGGGGTGTAAATACAACTTGATACCCGGAAGGTTTAGAAAAAATAAAATTGAAAATCGAACATACCAAGGAGGAATAATCAGCCATCAAAAAATTCAAAATCTGATTTCTCCAAAATTATCAATGTTGAGACCACGATTTTGGCGCCAAAAGGTGCAACTTAACTATTGGCTTAAGACAGAAAAAGAAAATTGAAAATCGGTCTAGCAACAAAGGAATAATTACCGAAAAAACAATTCAATGGATTTCTTTTGAAAAAAAAATTGCGCGTGAATTGTAGGTAATCAAATAGTGCACACTCAGCTCAACATTGCAACAGAAGAATGCATTGTGCCCCTAGTTAATTTATAACCATCGGGTAGATAGTAAAGTTAATAAAACATCACGAATCCACAACAGCAAATTTTCGTGAATCAATTGAAAAAAAATCGGTGGCCATTTTGACGTGATTTTTATTGATGAGTAATCCGATTCAAAATAAGGAAATTAAAAAAGTTGTATATATTTCTACGCCATTACGAATCAAGGAAAGTCATATTTTATCGTTCAAAATAAAATTAAAAAGTACTGACTCATAATTTTCTATAATTATGTTTCTGGATAATTTGAACAAATTATTGGTTATCGAAAGACCGTAGAAGTATATTAATAATTGACAAAATACAAACGTAGAAGAGAACGTATATTATATTCAAGACGGCTAAGGGCGGGCGTCGTCACTTATGTACAGTCCCTCTCAAAATTGTACTGATTTTCGTCGTCTTTCTAAACAAATACTGGTGTGTGATAAAAAGAAACTAGTTATTACATTTTAAAAGATTATGTTGGATACCAGCAGTTTTTTTTTTCACAACTACCCTTACTCGACACACGAAACTACAAGTAATGGACACTCTTAAAGGGTGAAAACCTAACACGTACTTACATATTACGTATAATGACTTGTTCGCTTCACAGTAAACGTTTATACAACATTAGTCTTTAAGATTATTACAATAAGGATCATAGTAGCTTAGTATATGTGAGATTGGAAACTTTGATCGAATTTAATGTAAAATATTTTTCAGCTTATGGATTATAACGCATTGGACTATGATTTATTTAAAACTAGCTGACCCGGCAGACTTCGTACTGCCTCAATTGATAACAACTTCCATATTTATTCACCTTTTAAACCTTCTCTGGACCTCCACAAATAATACAAGACCAAAATTAGCCAAATCGGTCCAGCCGTTCCCGAGTTTTAGCGAGACTAACGAACAGCAATTCATTTTTATATATAAAGATAATAATTTGAATTTAAAGTTAATGCCGGAACAGGAATACGAAAACATATTTTAAAATGAGAACAATCGATTGACATAGGCTGGTGGCGATAGCTATATATCTAGTATTTAAAAAAAATACTACTAAATGCTACTTTAAAAATGTATGATTTTTAAAACTTCACGCCTGTATCCCTGTGTAAAATTTGAATTATTTTTAATTTTTAAATTCGAAGACGATATGGAATACTGAATTAGTTTAAAACATATCTATTTCTGTCACGCAAAAACGCGCCTTGTCGTGGAGTTGCGGATACCAGCTCGCGAAACCATACCATATCTATATCTGTGGACGGTTTCCAAGTTCAAAATGAAGACCAAAAACGAATTATTTTTAGTTAGTTACTCATACATTTTGTTCAGATGGTTATTGGTTATTCAAATTCTTTGTAATATTATTTTGAATGTGTAAGACGACAGTTTCTTAAACGAGGAAACGGATAATAGAAAATAAAAATATCTATGAACTGTATCCAATTTCACAATTTATACCAAAAATTATTATTACTTAGTATTTATAAATCTTGTTCAAATGGTTTTAGGCGTAACCAAAAACTTCCTTGTCGTCGTAATATTACGATTCAAATTCACTTCCAAATGCGTTATATTCCATCTACACAAACGTGAGTAGGGAAGAGATAAGTAAATAAAACTCTAAAGCAAGCACCGGTAGAGGTAGAAAGAGCTATGACGCAATGTCCGCCGACACTATACAATAATCATACGATGCACTGTTAGACGTGGGGAGACGATGGCATATACACTCTTATTGCAACGCCTTACAGGACTTACGGAATGTCTTACGGAGAGAAGTACAGTCAGTCAATCAGTAAATATAACGTCTTGTAGGTGATGTTAGCTTGATTCCAGTAATTGCGATGCGCCTAGAAACGACCTATATTCAAAAACCCCACATCTATATTTCCAAATTGTTCTCGTTAAAAATATTATCCATGAATGAGGGATCAAATATCCACCATTTTAAACTAAAGATTCATAATAAGAAGACCAGTTGTGCAATGTTATGTACACCATCGTCTCCTCACGCTTCTCACTATACTATGGCAACACTGTTTACAGTTCTCACTGTTAAACGACGCTAAAATCTGATCACCTGGTTGTACCCTTAACCTTACAGCCGCTACTAATTCGTTATCTCGCCTATCTAGCTATCTCTCTTGCACGATAACCATCACCATCATTTCTGAAAGGGATAGAAAATAATAATCAGAATGTTATTATAGTAATTATCAAATATCTATTTTGTAAATAAATATCCTACGACATTCGACACAGCGCTATCTAGACTCAAAGTAAGCATAGTTTCACTAGCTTGCGTTATGGGTTCTAGAATGAGGACAAACATACTTATATACTTTTTTTTGTAAATACATGCATAGAAACAGCCAGAACAATGCAAATAGACATATATTCATGCACTCTAATATTTGTACTGAGTGGAAATAGAATTGTTGTAGCAGTCGAATGCACTACCGCTACGCCCCAGAGGCCGTATAAACCATTAGGGGAATTAATTTTTGCCCTTTATTAACAAATAATTCTCATTGATTAGGTTATATTATTTTCAATACGCAAAAAAATATTGCCGGGATACATGGCTTTTAGTAAAATTAACAGCGTCCTGCTGCCATATACTTGTGTAATGCTCGCACTGTATTCCGTTTCGTGCAAATCTTATGTATTTTTTTCACGTAATTTGCATGAAACAGGCGCCCGAATCCGTATGAGGCAGCGGACGGCCTAAACCTCGACACTAAATCAATGAAACCCTCTGTGGGGGCGGTGCTAGTGATACGTACGCGTTCACTGTCGCGTGTGGAACTCCTTGATGCAGAGCGCGCACGACCACGAGCCCTCGGGCGGCGTGTCGAGCGGCGGCGCCAGGCAGTACATGTGGTAGCCGCGATCGCAGTCGTCGCAGAACAGCAGTTGGTCCTGTAATAATATCAAAGCTTTTAAATTACATACATATTTAGCTGAAGATTAAAGGCGTTTCCCGGCCAAACGTCCATGATATCACAGATTTGTCCAATTCAATCCTAGTTGCATCCAGGATTGACTGAATAGACACGTAAATTTTTTTTTCGTGCTGAAATTCCCCCGGGTACATACGTAACTATGTATATTATTGAGAAATTCAATTTTGACTAAGAAAAGAAGCCCTAACATCACACTGGGTGTCCGAGGTCATTTCTACACGAAAATTTTAAAAAAAGGTAATCTCTGAGTTTTCAATTTTCTGTGAGGTAATCTACTGAACCACGGGGGGTTAGCCATCATCACACATATTTAATCAATCCAGTCTGTTTTAGACCACATGTTTTCCGGTTAATAAAGAGTTCTCTCAGAGTACAATTTGAATAAGTAATCCTAAGAGAATTTAGTGCCAAAGCATAATTCTATACATATCTTAAACCATATCAAAATGGTCTATTAATTTCATGAACTAAGGACCTTACACAAGTTTTGCGTGAGTAGAACAAGATCAAGAACATGAGCTTCGGAGGCCTAGTGGTTAAGGAGTCGGTTTTACGCTCATCAGGTCCCGGGTTAGAATCCTGGCCATTAAACTACCTAGCGTGAACCCACTCCAAACACAAGCAATTTAGCTTAGCTGGTGGGGCTTGGGGGATAAGTATTAAAAGAGTTATTAACTACACCACATTCGTAGCGGCACAGTGTACGACTGCTACGTCCACAAACATATCATATCCAAATAATCTATTATTTTTATGCACAGACGAAAGACCTTATGACGAGTCCTGCTTGTCACATACTCACATCATTATCACTGGTGCCACAGACCGAGCAACACTTGCACTCGATGCACTGCCAGCGGTACTTGCGCACCGACACTATCATATTGACCGTGAACTGCAGGCAGGTGGGGTGACCTGTATAATAAATATATTTGTACACAATGTCTGGTGGAAGGGTTGCGTTGTTAAGCTCCAGAAAAAAGGTAAATGTTCACTGGAAGTACTCGCGTGTGTATGAATAGAAAAATGACACAAACTGAATGTTCGTACGGATAACATCGAATAGTTTTGTATCATGCATATTGCAAGTTAGTTCGATTCCGATCAACGGATCAACTATAATTTTGCCTAGTGGTACAATTATGCAGTATGTTCAATACGAAATAAATATTGGCAATTTTAAGTTTTTATTTTGTTTTTTTCTTATCTACCTACTTTTCTATTGACAACCAGGTATTAATACAAAGTACCTGGTGATTACAACACTGCTACTACTTCAATGCAGCAGCAGTGTTTGAAGATAACTGTTACATTACACGCGAATACTACTGGCGAATCTTAACCTTAATAACTAAAACACACATTGGGGACGATTCTGTATGTATTAATCTTATGTTTTGTTAATTTGTATACCGGCTTGTATGGTGAAAAATAGTCAAGACTATAACGATATACAAACTCAACTGTAATTGATATCGTTAAGTATCTACAGATAGATATTCTAATTAACTGAAAATAGTACACTATATTGAGTTTTGAATCTATAAAAACAATGAAAATGATTTGTTTTATTCAAATTAGTATTAGGTGCTAAAACGTTATGAAATCGACATATTGCTACAAGCTCACTGCATATAACTGTTATAAAAGCTTAATACACCTTGTTACACTATTAGAATCGTAGCCATTGTGTGTTCTGTGATATGTGTAATACAAACTGATATTGCGATAATAATTTCACAAATTGTAAGGCACATAACATTTTCTTTCTTACCTTCAGATATCTTCGATCACCATCACAAATTATTATGATTCAATCATATTTTTATTTTAATAAGGGAAAACATAATGTGCCGAACAATAGTGAAAAATAATAAAAAAAAACAATAAACAACACTGAGTAAAAGTTACTGATGACTTACAATTTATTGTAAAAGTAAAACATGTCTTAAGGGAAGTGCACATTCACTATTCTTCAGCACAGCGAGACTAAATAAAAATCGAAATGATTCGAATTCATATAGTTTAATTCTGATATAGTAGCATTTTACAAAATAAAATAAAAAAAAACATTAAAATTTAAATATTCTCTCGGACTTACGCTAAAATAAAAGAAAAATATTTTTATAAAACAACAATCGATTTTTTTTCTTAAAAAGTTATTTTTAATCTTTGGGTATTCGCATTTATGCACTTCCCTGCAGGCATTACACTTTGGAGTAGAGGTTTGCCGAGATAGCAATAAAATATATAAAGAACAACGTAATAACATGGTACTAAATAGACATTTATCTTAACAAACTTGGTACTTTCAAGTATCAGTACCACAGATTTGAATTGTCATACCATTCTATATGTAAAACATAAAGACTCAAAGTATTCAAATGTAGCAATATTTTCATTGTTTTTAACTATATGGATATTAATTTTATTAAAATTAGCAATAGGTATATTTATAATATATATTCAGTACAGACAAAACACCGATGTACTAGTTGAGAATACGCAAATGACAGTTTTGGCCGATCCACTAATTTAAGATTGCGATTTGCTACCTTAAAATTACACAATTATGTATTGATTTAAACTTAGCAAGTCGTAGTAACTATAAATTCATTCGTTATTCTTGGCTTGCTGCATAACGATTGTCGGTTTCGCTATTTTCCTGTTTTATTTAAATACACAAAAACTTTGCAAAAACCATATTCTTAATAATTTTATACTAAAAAGAGGTACTACTGACGCTAAATCTACCTCGCACGAGTAGGCACACAAGTCGTCCACTGCCGCAACGCACGGGGCAGCGGACGGCCTCAGTGAGTTCGAACAAGAACAAAGTATGACTTCTGTTATGGAACGAAAGATCTACCTCATATTAATATAAGATCATTGTACATTGCGTGTGGTTTTTCATTTTAATAAAAAAAAAACGAACATTTGAAAAAGAGTAGCATACTCAAAAAAAACTACAAAAATTGCAGTTGATAAAGTGTTGCTTGATTAAAAATTGTATTTTCTTTTTAACTTGTTTTACGAATATAATAATCCTAATACAGACGCTTAAGAACGGTGAATTATAGTATCAAAAGGTTACAATTGCACATACTAAGGCACCTAACACAGACAAAGACACAACTATTGATGGTACATAACATTTACGTAACTATTATACATTGAAATAAAACTTTTTACAATTTGACGTGTAATCAAGATGCTCTTATATACAAGTTACTCTGATATGCTGTGACCTAAATACTACGCAGTGTTTCCATGTAGAAAAAAGTATTAAAAATCGTACCCAAAATGTGGTGATAAATATTATAATAGCTAGTATATGGCCTAAGCTAAATTGTCCTAAGCATCACAATTGCATACCCACTAAGCAAACGTAACTATTTACGAATGCCGTGCATGGTGCAATGTACCTCCTCATGGTCCAAGAGGCCTTGAACGCCACAATACTATATTGAAAATAATACAAAGAGTAAATTTTATGTAGATATGTTATTTGGACCACTGTTTGGAGATGCTTCTAAAGCAGCCAGACAGTTTGAATGGTAAAGCATCCCAACAATGGTGTACATACGCACAAAAATCCTCCCTTTGTACCTATGACCTATGTCTGGTGTTTACAAGCTCTTGGATTGGTCTAAGAAAATGTAAATCATAAGGTTTATTTCAATGTACAATATAAATATATATAAAAGAGATGGTTACTTATATTTATAATTTCAAGCTCTATTCGATTAAAGGCACCGGCATTAACATTTAAGTACACCTGTACCGACAACTTGAAACTTAGCCTTGTTGTAATTCAGTTTTCATGATTATATAGTGCGTCTAATATTTATATTAACTAGATCTATAATAAAATGTAACTCTAAAAGTAGTAAAAAAAAAACAATATACAATAATATGTAATATATTTATATATTATGTCGGTATTAAACAAAATCGAATGCCATCTAAACGTCTACTTAAAACTATAACAAAACATTTAATATGCTATAGGAATGATAATAATGTAGAATGCGCAGGTGATCATCAAATATGTACCTAATAAAAAATAAGTGTAAATATACTGACAGTGGTTCTAAGAACCCGGTCTATTTTATCGTATACTATGTATGTTTAAATATAGGTATGTTCGTTTTACTGTGAGTAGGTACAAGTTAGAATTTATTGAATGTATAAATTAACATATTTCGGTAAAATATTTTAATATTTGTACTAAATTGTGTAAATAGAAAATGAAAACTGTAATGCTGTTTATTCATTGGCCGCCTGTCGCAGCTAATATATCGTTTCAGTATAGTAGAATATATTAGATTTGTAAACTTATGTGGCATTGCTTGACCAATGAGACAATAACACATATTATATTAGAAAATTACTTTTTAAATAAAAATATATACAAGCTATCTATCTCAAAACAAAAATGATTTTCAACAAAATAAATGCATCCCGCGCATTAACGATTTGATATAAAAGCCAGGTATTTTTCAAATTTATATGTTCAAAATCTTTGGGTACAAAATGGTATGGTAAAACGCATGACTAAGCTATAGATATATGTATGACAAGCTACGTCTACGACAATGATATGGTTTGGCAGTGGGCTATACTAACCTAAATTCACCATGATTAAATGACAATTCTATAGATACAATTTAGCGAGGTGTTTCAAAATTTCTTATACCAATAGACATTTCAAAATAACTCTTATGGTATTCATTCTACAGGTCTAGGTTTATACTTATACGGACAGGTGAGATATGTATAATCATTGTCCAATTTCTAGTGTAAAAAGATTTTCATATTTCATCAACTACTTAAAAATAAAGTTATCGATGACAAACTGACTTATAAATGACCTAATATAAAGAGGAACTGACTGATTGCATGAAATATAAACTGACTGATCATTGACTACAATGAAAAATTACTCTGACTAAAAACGAAAAGTACTTTTCAAATTGATAGTATGTACATTTATTCCTAGCAGGAGATCCTATACAGGAGGCCTTCCACGAAACGGTACGAAAGTTGGGGACCCGTCCGTACCATGAAACGTATTTATCCCGCAATTGGGCCCGAAGACGGCACGTGGCATTTCGTTCGGCCTTAATTTCATGGTAGCTAAATCCTACGTCTTTTGTGCAGGATATATGTTTCTGGGTAGCCCCCTGTTGTCTTAGGTTTATGACGATTTTTACGGGTATTTAGTAAAACTTGACTTACAATACTTTAAGATAAACGATGTGCGTATTTTTAATACATACTGTGTTAATAATCTTTTGAGCCCTTGAGCCACTTTTAGCATAGATAGCGTTGCCATAATGTTCTTTTATGGTATTATTTATTTGGCTCAAATATTTTCAATGTCAGTTCTCAAAAATGGCAACCCTTGTTTTTAAAAGCATATTAACCAGCCTTAAAAAAAAGTAGCACATCTGTATTGCCTGTCAATAAATTCACAAGCAGGTCATTAAAGGGATACTGACCAAAGCCCGTGACAAAATCCATAAAAACCAGGTCGGGTGACTATAATGGTATGCGTGCTAATGACTTGTTTCTTGGCGTGACTAGAAAAGCTAAGATAACTGAAAATAAAGCGCATCTTTGATACAATCAAAGTAATCGCCTGTATTTGGCATGCAGCGAAGCTATGACTAAATTAGTTTCTGTAGTGTTGCCAGATATACCTCTATACAAATATCACAAATAACTTTAAAGGTAATAAAAACAATAAAACATATAACGCTATTTGATTAAAATGAATGTCAACATCATTTGAAAAGCTGTACTTGAATAGAAAATCTGGCAACGCTTAGAGCTAGTATTGTCTAATAAAAAAACTCAATTTTGATAAGGCACTTGTACTCACTAAAAATAAAAACATTAGGGTATAAACATTACAACAGACAACAATTTAAAATATATATCATTCATTTGGCATCCATAGTCACAAGTGTTGAAATTTTGGCATGGCAACACCAAGATCACATAGTGCCACATTCATATAAAGATTTATAAAATCACAATGATATGCGATTACAATTCCTATAATTAAATTTAAGATTTTCAAATATCGAAATATTTTATTGTGATGCCACAATTAAAATAAAAAAACATGTATTTATTTTCATACATAAGGGTCTCAGAGAGTACAGAATCTGGAATGTATAATTTAAAAATCTAACCACAAACGAACATTCTTTCTTTGGTAAGACCGACGATTCACCACATATGTGATGAGTACAAACATAATTTTGAAACACGAACACGCAAATAATACTCAAACTCATATATAAGTTAATTTGATTCCACGTATACGTCACACTCGTAACTAGGACTTTGACGTGACGAGGGTGATACAGGATACTGGCCGTACTCATCGTGAAGTAGTTTAGTTTGAGACGCAAATGTATCAAAAGCATCTGCCGAATATGACATAGAACTGAGTATTTCAACTACTCCGTTAAGTTTTATATTCTCACGGAGGTGCCTGTGGCGTTCGCAAACACGGTTCTCGAGATGGTAGCACGTTGGTTTAGGTAGGCCATTGCGTGGAGGCCTGCCTCTTCGCTTACCTGAACGTCCGCAGTCGGAACAACTGACTAGTTCCTCTGGTGTGCCCGTCTTTTTGTTTTCTCGGTCGTCGCCGAGGCAAAAGTCGCAGTATGGTGATGGTGATGCCTACAAACAATAAAGCAGATATTTACCTATTGTTCTTTTATGAAACGAGCTATATAAGAGCACACTTGTTTGACATACACTACACGTATATATGTCTAAAGAGGTAAACCGAATTGTATATATTGCAACCAACACTGTCATTTTTAATAAGCTGTATGTGTACTGGTGCGTGAAGAACAACTTCATCCCTTTGTCACCGTGTAAGACACCCACGGAAAGAGACGAGGTGCTAGAATAAAAATAATCCTACCCTTGTAGGCAAAGAACTATAATATTGGAATATATATTGGAAAATTCCAGTATATAAGGTGTCACAAAATTAGGTCTCTGAATTTGGTGAGATGACTTGGTATGGACAAAATATGTATTTGTAACAAAAAAAAATCGGGTAAAATAAAAAAATATATAAAAAAAAAAAAAAATGAAAAAAAAAACACCACCAGTCGACCAGCGTCACGGTACGCTGGTCCCGATTTAGGTATTTCCCACACATCCGCTTGGAGAATACTGCGAGGAGAAGGACTGCACGCCTACCACTTTCTGCGGGTGCAAGAGCTCCATACCACAGATTTTATTCCGCGGTTAAGCTTTTTTAGGTTGTTAGTGGAAGATCCTACCAGAAACATTTTGTGGACAGACGAGTCCATTTTTACAAGAGTGGGCTTGTTTAATATTCACAATGCACACTGGTGGTGTTTTTTTTTCTTATTTTTTATTTTACCCGATATTTTTTTATTTTGTTTCAAATACATAGTTTGTCGATACCAAGTCTTATCACCAAATTCAGAGACCTAATTTTATGACACCTTATATAGTGGAAAAGTACAAGTGATACATTGTAGGGCTTGTTTCCCAAACATTTACTGATAACTGATAGATTGCTAACTGATGCTGTATTGATAATTTGCTGTGAGTACAACTTTGCTGGAGTGTTAGTGAGAGAGACTACTTATTAGGTTGAATGTCTTTATTGTACTAAATAATATGCTATAACAATTAAACTGCGGCCCCAAGCCAACCTCACCTGCAAGTCGGTACACCTGCTAATCGGACGACGCTTTGGCGCAGGCTTCTTTCCCAGGGTTGGGAGGTAAGACGGCAGTCGCTCCTGGGAAAGCCGCTCCAAAGTTTGAGACGCAACTGGGAAATCGCTATGAGGATGATGAGGAATAGTTTATCAAAGTCTCACCTTAGTATCGGGTTCTTTATGGTCCATAGGAGCGCCGCCACTGGCCGAGGGCGCGGGCCCGGGCGGAGGCGCCGCGGCGGCGGCGGCCGCCAGCGGCACGTGCGCGGAGTCCGAGCTGGACGTGTCGGCCGACGCGGGCCGGGGCGGGGGAGAGGCGCGGCGCGCCGGCGGCGCTGGGAGCCCTGCTGGGAGGACAGCTCCTTTTTAACGTTTTTGTTATTGATATCATGCTAGGCGTGGATAACTTGATAAATCCAAAAAGCCTACTTCAACCGAAGTTTGTCTTACACTAAACATGCTGTAACTTGTCTCTTTATCTTCTAAAGAAATGTTTCTTTTACATGAAAATTTAAAGCATCATTAAAATAGGTAATATTAGCGATAAGATTGGCATAACTGGCGAATCGTGGGTGTGTAATACACCTCTGCCTACCCCTTCGGGGATACAGGCGTGAAGTTATGTTCTGTGTTGTAAGATTACTAAATACTTGCTATTATTCTATGCATACGTGGACTTTTCACGGCTTTTAAACCTTTCGAAGTTTAATGACAAATCTAATTTTAAACTTTCGTATGAATATAAATATTAGAAGTTTAGTGTATAAAATTGTCTTACTCATTTATTCACCATATAAATTAGGCACTTCATATACCACTTTTAACAATTAGAAATTTCGTGGAAGCCGACTTATCAAATTATTCCCGCCTTACAAAGGGCCCAGTATTATACTTCTTCATGCATATTTACAAATCAAATAAAAATCTTACTCATCTCAATAGAAATAATTATAATAGTCAATCTAAAACAACATAAGTAACTACTTTTACATTCTAACGCTACTATAGTGCGGCCGTTGGCATCTAAGTCGTTCGGTGACAAAAGTCACAACGCATATCATTACGACGCTACCTAAAAACAATGGGAGCAAGCAAGACAGACAATAAAAAGGTGATCAGACGACTCAGATGATAACGGCATTATTATAGGCATGGTGAACGTTATTCTACATCAACTGAACATTTAATCTATGAACTCGTATTACTGGAATAAAAAGGTATATCTTAGACTTATAATGACTATAAGACTCTTCCATACATGTATGATATATAAGCTACAATTCTTTACCATGCCTCCACATGCTTCTAACTACACACTGGTATTACGAACAATAAACAAGGATTACAGCCATTACTAAATCTAAACTCAAATTAAACTAACTTGTAATTTGGGTTCTAGAATGCGGATAAACAGTCTTATATGCATTTATATATATATATATACAAAATATACCTACATAGAAACACCCAAACAAATACATATTCATGCATACAAATATGAAATATGTGCAGTGGCTATGGTAATTAATCCATGCATCAACCTTATTCTTTGTCCCAAAGAGCTCTGGCAACCCTTCTTACAACTAAATAATGTCACTAACCAAGAAGTCTTGTGGGTTTTCTGTAAGGCGGATATGGATGTGCTTCCACAGTTGGGTAACTCCATATTCAGGCGGAATATTTTGTATTACGCTATCTCCGTCAGTATCAACACTATACAATATTATGAGTATTGCTCATAATATTGTATACATATAGCTCTATAGCCAGACAGACAATTGTGCAAACTTGCTAACATGCCAGCAGAATGATTACAAAATATAGTTTTAATTACAAAAATAATGGAGAAAGAATTGGGGTGAATGTGAGCTCAACGGTCAACTCGGTTATGGACGGAATATTTATATAAGGCATTCAATTGAAGAAAGACTTTTAAGACAACATGCATTTTTTTCAGACTTGGTAAAGAAATATTGTCAGAATCATTTCTGCAGTATTTCCTAATACATAAGGGGTTGATTTTTGTTAGAGAATCAGTTAGTTTTTTTTTGCATATATTATGTATAAACAACATGAAATATATTCCATTGTAAACATTACGATCTTAGCTAAAACACCGATGTATATAAAATAAGCATTTCTAAAATCATCAGATTTTTTACCGAAAAAAAATATTCTCAAAACTCAAAACCTTGCCAAGTGCAGAAGTAAAAGCCGGAACCAGAGGCTCAGAGGTGGGAGCCCCGGATGCAACCGAGACAACGTTGAGATGATACGATGATTCATTTTAGTTAAAAAAAATCTACTACTAATCTACAACTGGCTACTATTACATGCCCACTCACCAGTCCCAACAACAGGATTATTCAGAAAGGTGACATAACTGTCTTGATACTCCGTGGCGGGTTGGACCGGTGTGGACTGGTGGGCCGGAGGCGTATGCGCGCCGGGCCGAGAGTCCCGCGAGTCACCGTCGCTGGCCCCGGCCACTGAAGCGCTCGGGCCTCCCGGAGTGGTTCCGGCGGCCTCTTTATGCGTGTGCGTGAAGTGATACGTCAAGCCGGGACGAGTCTTGTATTTGGCGCCGCATACTGTTCACAAAAATGTTTATATAGATGATGGAATTGAGTTTTGAGAGTACGTCAATATGATTATGAGATTTGACAAATATGTATAATTAATTGCATTAGAAATAATTCGATTTAATATTACTTACCGTCAGTGATGCCTCCGTCTGCACTATCACAGTAATACGTTAGTTGTAATAATGGATTTGTTATATAGGTTAGCGTCAACAGAACAGAACAGAGGAGGCACCACGACGGCAACGGCGAACAGAAACGAAGCCTTCCAATAATTATCCGTCATCAATCATTATAGTATAGCTGAAGGAACATTTATAAGAACATTCTTTGGAAGAGAAAAGTTTGATGAATTCTTATGTGGCAATTTTTTTTTCCTGTTAGATAGCTTTCCATTTTTTATTATAGAGCTTTTAAAATCATGATAGCAGAAAAGGTGCCACAATTCTTTATTTTTCTGAAATCTTGTGGGAATGCCTCTATTTTTTATGTTTTGACATACTTAGTTAATTTTTACGGTCACAAGAAAAGAATGCACAAAACACGTATCAGAATTTCGTTAAGTGAAATTGGTACAAAATAAAAGGGTATTTTGGAATATTTCAGAATGTTCTTATATGTACAAAGTGGTGGGATGCCGGCCCGTCGTGATTCATTCTTTGTTCAGTTCTAAGGACGCTCCGCGGGGCACGTATGATTGATGACTTCAAATCTATGGATCGCCCAGCGCTACGATTTCAACATATCTTTTCACATTTTTCTTAATTTGAAATGTTGCTGTAGATTTTGCTATGAAAAAAACCACCACTACGGTCTAATATACAATAGAAACGTAAAGTGGATGAACAAAGTTTCATTAGAACAACATAAATAATTTAAAAGAATGTTGTAATTTGAACATTTATTTTGTTAACTAAATGATATTAAAGATTTAGATCGATGATATTAATAACAAAATCCACAGCAAATCATTGTAGTAGTCAAAATGTAAGCATAACATGATTACAATAATAAAAACTAGTACATTGGATAATTTTATTTGTTATTCAACATAAATATTTCTTGTATAAATTCATAACAATCTTTGGGTGATAATAGTACACTGTCGAGCAGAAAACTGGTATTTTTTTTAGCCAAAAATACCCTAATTAATATATGTTCAATCTTCTGCACAGCAGTGTAGGTTGGGTCTAAGAATAACATCAATCGCCTCATACTTCACTGCTCCATTAGATACAAGAAATAATAGAAATATGGACAACATTACCCCCAATTTGTATAAAAATGTATACACAGTGCATTGATTCGGCCAACATTAACATTGTACAAATATAAATCGAGAGTAACTTGTAACTTAACCTATAACGTTGATATTGACCGGACAATGTGACACATCTTGATTAATCGGCCAAAACCTGTAGAATAAAATATTTATGTTTTAAAATTGTTAAATATATTATACTACTGTAAAATCCGTTATGGTAAAAATGCATCTCATGAAAACATAGTTATTCAATTTGTACAGAATTCCCCTAATGTTGTAGGTAATTATGTCATATTTCCAAATAATTAATAGTAAAATATCATCGTAGACCAAACGCGTGAGTGCTGTACAATGACTAAAATTTTACTATAATACTGAAATTTTGATATATTAATTAATACCTCATGTGTAGTGTAGTCGGCCTGCCTAGGCTAAAAACAATTTTGCTCTAAAATCACATTATAATTTTCGATATTGCATATTATGCATTTCAAACACGTATTACCTTCCCATTATATATAATTAGCGCATAAAAAGTGTTGATCTAAACTTTCTAACTTAATCTCGAAGTTTTTAGAAATTGCAATAGGTTTGCAAATCTGTGACGATAAATTTTTCTAACTACCTCAAAATTTAGTTATTTCTACTCGAAAATACTACATTTGCTTACCTTAACCTGAGAGAACGAAGTTCCCCAAACTAGCAGTAGGTTATTTAGATAAATAAGACACATTATAGTCATTATAGACAATAAATAAGTCGATAGTCGTTCGACATAGACCATAAATAATTATGCTCGCAAAACTTTAGTCATTGATCAAAGAGAAAACAGTCAATTTTACCTAAGATTTATTACAAGAAATGAAAATAAATAAATTATCACAGACACATGAGTCGACACGTTCAAACCAATCAGTATGTTATTTTAGAAAAATATTGTGATATTACAATTGTGATTATTTCATAAGATCCGATAAAAAAAGAATGTGATGGAAGCTATGATTGATCTATTGACTTGCTATAAAATATTACAACAAAAAATAATGATATCATATTCACTGTACACGATTGGTAAAAGATATTTTTCCTTGGTGCATTTTTGTAAAGAGCTGCCCTCTATGCTTCAGAGGAATGTCAATATTTTTTTTTTTTATATTTAGGACACGTCAATTGGACTTCACCTCACCTGATGGTAAGCCGAAGGTAAAGTCTCAGGAAAGAGGCTCACCATTACATACACGTACCATGTTAGCAAAGGTGGCACTCAGGTTAACGGCCTCATCAGAAGAGGATTGTCGTCGCAGCACCGCGTGACACCAACCGGTCCCACTAGTGCTGCGACCACAATCACCGAACCGAAATTGGATTACTATGGAGGGTTTTTCGCAATCGTGCACGGTGGTACCCCCCGGCCGAATTTTGTGTCATCAAATTTTTACCACCAGTGTGGTAAAGTCATTCCTCTGAGGCATAGAGGGCCAGTGAACGACTCATGGATTTTCGGAAATGCTAGTAAAAGTTCCATAAATGACCAATAGTGACGCTGATAGTCGAAATGTATGGCCTGAAGTTAACAGCAATAGACGTAATGAAACAAAGTGAATATAGTAGTTAATTTGAAATTTGGAATGTGACCAAACGCATTTCATTCGGGTTTCCCGACTCTCGTAGTACAAATATTGAACAGTAAAATACAATCACATGTTGATCAATCATAGCTCTAAGTCAAAGAGAATTTAACAGCGGTTCTCTATTACAAATAATTTAGTTTTAGAAGACGACGGCATACACAGATACTTTTGAGAAACATAGACATTGACTTCATTGTTTGAAATAGCTATTTTGTTATTGATTACAAATTAATATACATATTCCAATAAACGTTAGTGTCATATGAAATTATTATTCAAAAAGATAATGCAATGGACATTAAAATGTTGCTCAAAAAATAACTGTATTAGTGCCTTAATTCTAAATTAATTCAGTTTTCAAAGCTAAGAGAATCGCAGATAAATATATTCATAAAATATAACTAGTCTACCCTACGTTATAAATAACTCGCTACACTAAAATATTTTGACAATAAGACAAAAACGTGGCAGTGTAATAAAATCAATTCATTGGTGTTTTATGTTAAAATTTTGTGATATTATTTTGAACTGTCCGCTGTAACAGATTGACCTATGATTGTTAATTAGAACAATTGAGCGTAAGGTAGACCCATGTTCGAAAAGTGTAATGTAGAACTGTTTTAATAGCGTATTGAATATCCTGCTTTAATAACAAAGATTCGCTCTACAATACAGCTATCAATGAAGTTATAATTACTAACAATAAAAAAAATTGCTGGAATCAGGAAATGTCAGTTAGTCTTCGTGGGCCAAAAAACTGTGTGACCTTTTATTTTTATAGGGACACCATTCAAAGAATGCGTACATTTTGTGTGACGGATACTTCGAGGCGTATTTTTAACGAATATGAATACGAATAAGTGAAAAAATATCTGTTTTTTTTTTAACTATGACTCTCGCGCGGATTTTGTGTGTGCTTAAAATCACAATCACAGTAATATTTAAGATTCAGATGTATACAGTCTGCATTCCTTATATCTATTTTTTAACAAGGATCTCCACCTTACGCTTCCTATTCTAAACGTAAGCATTAGAATGCTTGTACACTTTTAGGTTAACTCGCATAACGGCTCACAAAACAATGCACGATCTTTTTGAAAAGGCGGACAGAATCTAGCTGAACTACAAATTAAAACACCGCAATTCACAATGGCAGTAGCGAAAGTTTGTATTTGTTTTTTTTCCTCGGAAATATAGAATACTAACCTTTGCCCGCGTGGAATTGTTCCCGTGCCCGCTTCCGATGGGAGCCTATTCCAGGGATAAAAAGTAGCCCATGTGTTATTCCAGACTATATTCTATCCTTGTACCAATGTGTGCCATACGCACAAGCAAATGGACAAAGTAATAGGTAATCCCTTTTGTCAGTGAGACTCGGTCCGCCATGTAGTAAAAAATAAATGAAAAAAATAAAAATGTAAAAAATACTTTTACACAGCATTCGATATTTTAAATTACGCCTTTCAAATGATAAAAGATTTACATATTTATATGAAAAGAAAAAACCAATTCAGTTGTAACTTACTCTATTAACAATATGCGTTATGCCGACAGCAAAACGCAGCGGTTCTTAACAAATGAGTAACAGAGAAGACTATAGGAAGTATGTGGTTTCTGTCATCTTATATAAGTGAAGGCAACATCGGCCTTAACCCCTACTTATAGGGTGCAAATTGAATTCATATTATGGTTGTTTAACTAACAAAATATACAGTATTAGAAGTCACAAAGTCTCGATTTGGCCCCGCCTCTGAGAGGCTGTTACTTCTAATTTTAAACACAGTGAGCTGTCTCAGTTGGGCATGTCAGTATGACTTCCCCCCGCTAGATAGTAAGCTGTAAGTGAAGTCTACAGCGTGATAGCCACTATTATAGATGTCAACAGTGAACACTACTAAAATGAAAGTCCTCAGTCTAACGGCATAGATAGATGCTTTTTCACGCCCCATTAAGACCGTCTACACAATAAAGCTACCGGCCTCATTTTCAAAAAGTTTGATGGCGGCGCAATATTACTGTAGTCACCGGGTTGGGGCCGAAGCTTTGGTGTGTAGACCGCATAAAGGACCCAGGATTGTATGCAGACGGGCACGTGTATTATTTAGTGGTGAAGTTTTATGTATAGTGGTTTTCGTGGAAGTACTGATACAGTAGGACAACAAAATGAAGATGAGAAATATAAGCCAGCGCTTTATAAGCCAACCAATGTAAAAGATCTGTCTACGCCAGTACATTATTTTTGTAAGGCCTCAGGCATAACCATGTTGTCTAAAAAAAAATCGGTTGTCTGTAAAGTCGGTTTACGGACGATAGTTGAACGTGACAACGTCATAAGAACGCGAGGTAACGCCGCATACGTCATGTTTATTCGTGCGTGCAGCCGGCTCCATCGATTTCGTTGTCACGTCAAAAAAGAATACTTATAGTACGGATTTTTTTTTCTGGGTAGTATATAAGTTTTCTTTGTGGGTATTTTTATATATACTCAAGAGATGAAATGGTTCGGTAAAAGCGGAAGATTTCTCAAGAGGATATTATCTACGTAAAGAAGCCCTAAGGCCCCCACTGTAAGGCGCAGTTTACACAGAAAAGACGTGGCGAGGGCGTGTGCGGAAATATAAACTTTATAGCACATAGCATAGCGACGTTTTTGTCGTTAAGGAGAATTGCGCCCACGGCTCCGGGCGACGTCCCGCCATTAGGTGACGTCGCGTCACGTCAGTCGCAAGCAAGCCGTACAAGGAGCATAAAGCATGAGCATCGAAAAAATGCATGACGATTCTGAATTTAATTATAGTTTTGCCAACTGGTGGGGCAATATCTTGCTTTATATGACTATAGTGATGCCAACTACAGCAACCGCAACGTGCAGAATTTATTATGGACTGAAATTTAAAAAAAGGCATGCGTATCTGCCACTAAGTATAATTTATGAAGCGACGCGACGTGACAAAGGTCCGCGCCACGCCACTCGCCACGTCTCGTCTGTATGAACCGCGATTAACCAATCCTATTGTTTCGAAGATTCCCTCTTCCTCCCCGTACGTATCATGTAGTGCGGGTACGTTTCCTATCTTAATGTCGTGATCAGAAAGCTTTTAAAATCTTCAGAGTAAATGCATAATGCGGTAAATAAATAAGATTGGAATAGCGTTAGTAAAAGGGTCGAGAACCACTCAGCGCGATGCTGCAAGCCGTAACAACGTCTTACAGAGGCAGGGCAGTATAATTTAGTCTTAAATATATAACTCAACCTAAAAATGCATTAATTTTTTTCTCCGTAATATAAATAGTTAAATAAAATGACCACTAATAACGTACCAATTCCTAACAGTGTTTTGTGGAAACTATTAAAGCATACATTATAACACAGAACATAAAAAATGTAGGTACTCAAGAGGACGGTGGGGCGACTACCAAACCGGGGCAAGACGGGGACACCGTGGTTGCCAAACCCGAGGGGGCCATCTCGAAACCGGAGATGGCCCCTGGGCCTGACAGTGGTCAGTCGGGGTGCGAGGGATATGCTCTATGGGCAACCTTACACCCCGGCGTCTGAAGACCCGAGACGGCGTGCGGTTTTAGTCGGTTCAAGCCCGACATAACCGCCCCCGCTGGCCGGCGGGGGGGTACTTATCCGAAGGGATTTCCGCACGAAAAAAAAAGGTACTCATAAGAGGAAGTGCCACGAACCTCGTTAGGATATGAAAACTAGTGTCATCAAAATTTCGCATTATTATGATTAGTAACTTGAGTCCACATCACACAAAACAGTGTCGTGATTTGTTTATAATTTTCAACAGAAATGCCTAAATGTTAAGTATTAGTCAATCGCGTCTGAGGTATGTTGAACAGCTGCGGAGCACATTCACTTGTTTTTAAATTCTGTGATATTATGTGAGGTTCTGGGTACGGTAGGGAACTCAGATAAATCGAAATAGCTTCCACAAAACATTACAAATGCATCGCCTACTTAATTTATCTATAATTTAGCAATTTCATTAATTCCGACAGTTTTCAGAGATTCTTATAAACTAACTACTATTCACAATATACGTACATACATACACAACAATGAAAAGGCATGTTTGCGACTCTTTTACATTTACAATGGCTTATTATTGTGCGTCTTCGTAGAACTAAAAACTATACTGATTTGAATATAATGATGATTTCATAAAAAGTACCCGGTTTTGATTTGGCAAGTCGGGTAGAAGAGTGAGTCTGGATAAGACCGTCTATCGTACATTGGACTGACAGTTTGATAGGTAACTTGCGTTAATAGAATATTAAATCTATAGCGTCGGTTTTAACTGCTCTATAAAGATTTGATATCTTTTTAGACCAGTTAAAACCGACAGTAGACTTACGTGGCGCCATAGAGAGGACGATTTATAATAAGTCGATCTTAGCCGGACGCTCACGTGCCTAATAAAAGCCGGGTACTGTATTTTATAAAATATGAATAACTAAAGATGAGAGAGAGAGAGAGGGCGAGAGAGAGAGAGAGAGAGAGAGAGAGAGAGAGAGAGAGAGAGAGAGAGAGAGAGAGAGAGAGAGAGAGAGACAAAGAATACTGGAGGGTGAATTTGGACCTATTAAAATCTTCGGGGCTCAAGCCAACCTCACCTGCTAGTTGTTGATACACCTGCCAATCAAAGGGCGAGGTTCTGGCGCAGGCATTTTTTCTCGGGATCAAATGTCACTCCCGTAATAGCCAAATAAAAATGGGGAGAAGAGAACCAGACTCCGAGGTGAAAGCCTCGAATGCAACCGGGAACAACGATCAGATATTGATGATGATACAAGACGCCAGGAAACACCTATTCATGAGAGATCAAGCGTGAAATTCAAAACATCTAATAAAAGTTCATACGTGTTTTAGGTCCGCGTGATTCTATAGGCAAAGTGAAAGGCAAATAATGTATTTAATTATTATGTAAATTCCATTGCATGGATGGTCTTTGCTCACTTCCAGCATGAAATTTGAAGTTAACATTAAGACGAATGAGTTGTAAAATAAATAGATTTTTAAAATCTAATTTATTAACCCACTTACTCCTAAGTAAACTCTTTTGCAAGATACATTTGAAATTTCGTATATGTATAGCATAGTATAGCAGCCTGATACAAATCTCATAAAAAATAATGAAAATAATATTTCACTTGAAGGAAAGTCGGAAAAGGCCGTGTCGTAAAATACGCAGTGGGAAAATCCACTACTATGATCTTATACTGTATTGCTTTCAATTGACTTGGCGATAAATCAGGAAATGAACTACTTCTTACATATACCGGGTGTTAGGGAAACGCTCCCGAATATGACGACGCGATAGTACTGAAGATAAAAAAAAATTTGAGCGATTTTTATTTTCGATCGGTTATATTCTTTTTTATTAGTATTATTAACACTCCATCGTGTTACTACAGCTTAATGAAACCGAATGTCGCCGGTCGTTGACACGGCGGGGCCCGCTGGGTCAACGACCGATGACGTCATACCTATATTCATTGCGGTTTAATTTTTTGTACGGTGAGGTGTTGGTAAAGATACACATCATTTATAGAAAATAAAATCTATGGACAATATTAATTTTCATCTGTCATTATGCAGTATGTTTTAAGAAATAACACTTTTGAAGTAGACTAGCCATGGCTGCCAGAAAGTTCTAAAGTAGTACAAGCAATTATTATTTACTATCTCAATAGACCTATATTACCGATGGGCCCGCGTTTGACCACTATCTTACCTGTTGGTAAGTGTTAATGTTGTTAATTGAACTACGAGTATAAGAGGACGAAAGAGATGACACCTTTTTTTACGCTAGTCTATGTTACGAAGTCTACATTAAAAGGGTATGATACAGAATAAGACACACAATAATAAGCTCTTCCTACTTATTGCTCGCTATTTCCCATCTAGATACTATAATGCTACTATTACAGTACTCATTGGCCCTGCACTATTTCATATTTTTTTATAACTACGCGATGCTTAAATCAATGATATTTTGTATAATAAATCTAGAGTTGGTGTGTAGCGGTGGATGTAAATATATTCAAAGATTACATTAAAATGATTTTATATTAATATAATTTTTATATCAAAATGGAATTGAAAGTGAGTACTGGTATTGTCTGAAATATTAGCGAAACGTTTTAAAATATTTTTCGCTGTTATTTATATTTTTTTGAATAGAATACTAATAAACTGAATTTACTAACTATTCCAGTTCTGAGCTTTCTAGCCTATGCTCACATGTAAAGGTGTATACTTATTTCCTTTACTGTGTGTACATAGTCATAACCTATATGTTTTTAACTTTTCATATAAATTACGTCCACTACTACACTCCAAATATGATCATAGAATAGTTCTACAAATGCTCAGGTCCAAATTTCACAAACTGTTGAGCAAAACTTCACTTTATATTTATCTGTATTTCATAATGGGGGATAATATCACGATAAAGAGCAAGCAGTTGATTATGTTCTAGGCTCAATGGTGACCTATTTAGATTAAACTGTGATAAAATGAGAATTGATTGGCCTGATATACCTACACAATCTGAAATCTAATCACGACACCTTCGATTTAGTCTGTAGTCGCTTGCTGGTAAAATATATCGGTACCATAAACATTTCGGTGCATTTCAATATTTTTCGAAAAACGGTTTTTCCTTCATAACATTCACTAGGTATCATTTTATTGCGTCTAAGGTGAGACGCAATAAAATGATACCTAGTAACAAAGATATAGAATTAGGAATAATTTGTTTTATGATTTCATTAATTGACTTTATCTACACCCATGCTATAAATCCTCTATAAAAGATTCTGAAACAGTTAGCTTATTGCCAACATTAATACATCCAATGTCATAATAACCATAATATCATCCGAACGGGTGTTATAATGTTGTATGAAATTTCATAATAACACTCCTTTCGCTTTTTCAATCTCTTCCGCGCAAAGGGTTACTCATCAGACAGCCAAATTCTTACCGCCCGATGCGTGGAATCTGTATGAGTTTCAAAAAAAGAACTGTCATTCACGCGCGTTGCATTGCACCACCACAGCGGCGGCGGCGCGCCGTAAAAAAAAATTAAAGCTTATTCGTTGGAATTCGAATTCCCGCTATTTTTCTTCGCTATTATTTTTGCAAATTGTTTTGTTTACTTACTATTTTATAGAGGACACATCATGGGTGTAGATAAAGTCTTGTATGCAACTGTATAATTAGGTATTAAAACACTCATGTGATACTATCCTACCTGGTGATCTGTAGCACAGGTTTTCTTTTAAACTTATATCAGACACCAGCTCCTCACAAAAGAAAAGAGTAATATAAAGCAGGAGAATGTATTTGGCTTTTAATACTATAGTTTTTTTGTTTTTTTGCTTTTGTGTATATCTGTACTGTTTGTTTTTTGTGATCTCTTTTGTGAGGAGAAATAAATAAAAAAATAAATAAATAAATATTATCACACTCAGCTTCGCTTCGTGTGATAAACCCACATTCATGTTTTAATACCCCTCATTATACCACAGTTGCATAAATAACTAAAAAGATACAGCAATTTAATTTATAGCATGCTCTTTAGTATTTTTAACCCACAACTTTTGTCTGATGTTATTTTTTCTTTCCATCCATCTTAAACTAACGGAGCTCCCCACCAATGTAATGTAATGTAATCTACCTTCGCCTTTTCTGCTTAAAAAACATGTTTCTTGTTTAAGATAGAACTCATATCCATCTTTCTGCAGTTTTATTGAAACTTTACAAAGATTTCGATACTGCAATATAACCACATCCAGGTACATGAGTTGTAAACTGAGATAGGGTTATGGTTATGCCGACTGCTCCCGGGAATCCACTTGATAAGCATTATATTAGTGAAAGATTCAACAATCAGCTAAGTACATAATAACTGCTGCTCTATGAACTGTCTCTATTGCACTAACAGTAGTCTCAATATGGCGGGAAACAATCATATCTCTCGAGTTTTTCCACCAATGAGATTGCAGAAAACTCTGTCACGTGACTAAAACGACTCATTTCATGGGTTGAAGAAACTCTAGAGTTGTTTTTCGCGCCATACTTAGGCTGCAGAAATCCTAATAACAGGAATGCCTAGACGTATTCAATATGGGAGTTTGATGTGGGTAGATACTATATTATTATATTTTTCTATTTTGCTAGTTATTGCTTAGTGTTCACTGTAATTCAGAATTTATTTCAATGTTTACCATGAAAAATATTTAGTGGTTCTACTTGATTCATAATACATTTTTTTAAAACGGTACTTCAACCAACTATTCGGGACGTTTGATACTCCTGAGATCTGCTAAAACCATGTGGGTTACTCATACTCCTTTGAAGCCTTTACACCAAAAAATAATATCCACCAAAAATTTTTCATGTAAACCATACTCAAAAACAATAATGATATGTCTAAACATATAAAATAACTGCAGTATTTAAAACATACAACTCGTCGAAATATCTATGAACTAGTAGGCCTACCATGTAACGTACATCCGAAATTAGGGACCGAAGTTTCGGGTAATCGGAAACCAAGGCCTGAAGACGGCACGTGCCACTTACCGAAAGAAACCGTAACGAAAAGGATCGGAAGAAAACTCCACACCTAAATACGCCTTTCGTTCGTGCGGGCCGGAAGTTGCGGATATACGTTACATGGTAGACTCCAAAGTATTTATTAGAAGTAGTAGATCCAAAAGTCATAAGGTTCACAAATATTTTCAATGAGGTATATAGCGCTGTAAATATTATCAATGTTTTTGAACAGTTGTATGAGAATTACAGCTGTGTTTAGATAGTCCATCCAGCAAAAATTGAAAATGTATTATGTAAACAATTTTCTAGAAGCTTGTAGTTATAGGAACGTTAGTACGGAACTTGAGAGAAAGCTTCCGTCGAGATGGAGGCGACTAAATGTTTTGTCACATTCTTCCCTCAATAGGAAAGAGACAAAACAACCGTTTCTTAGTTTTGAGTTCAACTGTTTAGCATGTTGCTGAATAAACTACAATAATATGTATGAAACCTTGAAGTCATAGAGATATTATTAACATGAGTAGGACAGCCTCTTGCAAGGTCCCAAATATAAAGTGTTCTAGTTGTTTTTTTAATAGGTTTGGCGATAAGCGCTATCCATGATCATCAAAGAAAATTTGGGGTCTTTATTTAGGTTGAACAACTGATTATTTGATCGTGTAACGAGAACCGTTCATTTTACAAGTGTGAAAAGACTGAATTAGACATGGTTACAAATAGAATATTGCATGTTTCCCACCTGTTTGTCAATTGTTTTTTTATCATACAAAATATCAAAATAACTAAAAACACGCAAAGTTAGTTTATTTTCCACCTTTGTAACTCATATTTGCTGTCCTTTCAGTCAATAAATCTATAAATTAATTATAATTACATGTTCGGTATGGCCATTAATACAAAACGAATACAATTTTTTTTAAATTTCGTCCGATTCTCGTGTATAATATCTTTATGCTTATCACTAAGGCTTCTAACAATATGACATATTAAGGCAAGACTCGAATAATTCAACTAGGAACCAGACCCTGATGCTATTGAAAAGTCCTGCATCGCATTTGAAAATTCCGAATATACATTTTTTTTCTGTACGAGGTCGAAGTATGATTACGGCATCAGGAGCATGTAACACTTGTGAGGACCTGAGCTAAGGCGTGACGTCACTAGTGGCGCCTACGGGAGGACTTACGTTCGCAGCCGAAGGGCTTCTCGCCGTCACCGGGCACCTCGTAGGGTAGAATGCCTTGAGCTCGTTTGCCCCGACCGCGACCCTGGAAATATAATAAGACGTGTTTTCAAGTGCAGATGCTACTTGTCTTGTGTATACTACTACTGTAGTATTATCGTCTTCTAATTGACCTTAGAAGACGATTATACTACTGATATGGGTCATGAGACCAATTGGGTGTATTTGAGGCCTCATCTTCGGAGCCCAAGCGGGTGGCTTGTTGTGTAGCAGTATTCCTGTAAGGCAGTAGTCCTACTGATCGAAGGACAAGGTTCTGGGGCAGGCTTTGTCTTCGCAGTTGGGAGGTCAAACGGCAGTCGCGCCCGCCATAGCCAAAATTATTCACATCAGTGTAAAGTGTAGAGTTCAAGCTGTGGATGCAATGGGATGACCGCTAGAATGATGATGACTTATAATGTCTTCAAAAGTCTAATAATTAAAAACAAGGTTTTATATCAAGTAAATTGTTTCGCTGGTCTCCCTCGCAAAAAATAAACATGATTGAAATAGCAATATGTCAAACAGTACGTAGGAAAAAAAGAACACAGATATCCTAAGGATGACAGACATCATTCAACATACTGCGGTGCGAGTTCTGCAGGACAGTACTACAGTACCTGGTTGTCCTCGCTCACGTGTTTCCTACTAAGTCATCATCCTCCATGCCTTTTCCTGGCTTAGTTGGCTTGCAGTTTAACTACGAAACAGCCGAATTTCGATATTTTTCGTGAAGCGGCTGTCATCTGACCACCACAACCCACTGGTGATATCGAAGTTCTGTAGTTAGACCGTCAATAATATACTCACAGCTCTCCCTCTCTTGGCGGGGGTATCATCGACCTGTTTCCTCACACGTCCACCTCGAGAGCCAGGTCCAGTCGGCGTGGCGCCACCGCGTCTCTTGCGTCTGTTCGCGTATGTGTCATCATAGTAGTCTTCATCAGATTCCGGATCGGGCTCTTCGCCCGTCTCCATCTCTTCCATTGCTAGTTCATCGTAAAACCATTCCTAAGAAATAATGTAGTACATATTAGATACATTGGCGAAGTTACAACAATACACGTGACCTCTGGATAGATTGATTTAGCAATTGTTTGTTTAATGTAGTGGCGCTAAGCCGTGAAAATTGGTATGGTTCTCTTTTAGCGACTCTCGATGGTCAGCTCAGAGAACAAAAGGTGAGCAAAATTCCTCAAAGGCACTTTGACTACATGCAAGTCGAACTGTCGCAGATAGGACTTGTTACTTGATATTATTAGTGTTGTAAGTGTTCATAAATATTCTAGCAGTGACATAGGGTCCCTATAAGGTGATTCCTTCCAGCATACCTTTGCAGAGATATACCTATAATTTACACTCTAATAAATAATATGCGTAATGCTTTATCTAAAAGTCATTATATATGCAGACCAATCAACTAAACATTAAATTAAAATTAAATAAACAAACGTCTTAGCTAAAATTATAGCAATTCGCAAGTCAGGTAATCATTCAATATCTATATTTTGCCACAGGAATTCTTTACCTACAAAATTACACTCGGGCAGTGCGGTGCAAGGTCAAACATCTGATAGATGATAGAACATGTTGATGGTCTAGAAGACAAACGTACTAATTGCACAATTTTGTACCCTCAAAAAGGCACATTATTTTGATAGTCTAGAAGACGTAAATGCTAAGTGCACGTTAAAATTCATTCAAATGACACCGGTATTTAACAGATGCTTTGTCTCACTCCTTAGCACCACTTAACTACATATCTCTGTCTTTTACCTGTTAACTTTATCGGTGAAATTATTATGCTATATCCTATCGGATTTATAGCGTATGAAAATAAGGGATACCAAATAATTGTTTGTTTGATTTGAGATGAAATATTTATATGACATTTTTAAATCGTTGTTACATAATTAGAAAGCCTTTTATCTTTGTGTGCCTAATTCGCTTTGAGCCTAAGTCGCGTTATGCCAAAACTTATTTTTAAATAAGCGTTAAGTCTATTTAGCTATTTGCCTAATTCGCTTTGAGTCTAATCCGCATTATGCCAAAAAGCGTTCAGTCTATTTAGCTATTTGCCTAATTCCTTGTATGCCTAGTTGGCTTTGAGCCTAAGTCGCGTTATGCCTAAAAGTCTACCTTGTTCTTATTCAGTTTCAATCGATTTCTGCATAATAATATTAAAAGAATCAGATTAAAACTCCTTTGTCATCTTAATTCCTCTTCAACAGCCACTTTACAGGCCAGCAATTATCTTATCAATGTAATTTGGTCGAAAACAGTTGACTAAAGAATATTTTAACAACCACCAAAAAGATACTAGGTTTGCTATCGAAATCCAACTTTCCGGACTAGGGGTTCCGGCGCTTCGCGCTCTGTTGGGGTCACAGTTCTTTTTTTTTTTTTTTTTGTTTCGTCAGGGGAAATGTCCTACGGCATACCGCGCGACGCGGGGAGGCCGCGCGGTTATGTGTGGCTCTCACACACTAAAACCCCTGCGGTGTGCCATACTCTGTGCCTTGTCGGGGGGGGCCTGAAACTATACACGAATACTTCTATGGCGACCCCCCCTAGTTCGTGCCCGCAGTGTGTCACGGGCACCTTCATCACACAACTCTCAATTAGGCAACGTCCAGGCACACACGGACGTCGCCTCTTCGCGGGTGGCTAGAACGGCGGGTGGAGGGCTAACCCCGTCCCTTCCACCCGCAGCCACACTCAGGGCGGCATGAGGCGCAAATGCTCGCGCCTCCGCCGCCCGGTTCGCCGGCGGCGGATTGGATCAGCAAGGGGATCTCCCTCCCTGATCCGCTCCGCGCCTTCCTTCTGCGAGATGACGTCCGCCAGCGAGGGATCTCTCCCTATGACTGCAGTGAGAACCCGGCGTTGCGTTTCCCAAGCTGGGCAGACCGCAAGGGTGTGTTGCGCCGAGTCCTCACTGCAGTTACAGTGGTGGCAAGCGGGACTCGATTCCTTCCTAGCAACTTTAAACAGGTACTTTCCGAAGCAGCCGTGCCCGGAAAGCACCTGTGTCAGTCGGAAGGAAAGGTTCCCGTGCTGCCGCCCTGCCCACTCAACAATGACAGGCTGGAGCGCCTCCACGGCGGCAAAGCCAGCGCGTGGAGCCTCCAGCCGGGACGGCCAATTGTCCATTATCTCAATGCGCGCGGGCGGCTTCACGCCACCCACGAATCTCCTCTGGCGGTGGCCGACTGCCGTCATCCGCCCGGTAAAGTGTCACCCGCCGATACACCTCGGCGAGCACTTCCGCCTCCAAGTCCCACGGGGGCGTTCCGGCCAATGCGCATGCCACCTCTGTAGATACGGTGCGGTAACCGCGTATGACCTTGACCGCCATAACCCTCTGAGGGCGCCACAGGCGGGCCCTATTTTCGGCGGTCAAGGCCGCCGCCCACACGGGCGCACCGTATAGCGCCATTGACCGGACAACCCCTGTGTACAGCCGCCTGCAAGCGACGCTGGGTCCCCCTAGGTTCGGCAAGAGCCGTCCCAGGGCAGACGCAACACCGACAAGCTTCGGGGCGAGCTGTATGGCGAGCTGTATGAAGTGCTCGTCGAAGCGCCATCTCCCATCCAGAGTAAGGCCCAGATACCTCATCTGGGCCCTGATCGGTACGAGGACCGAGCGGACTTCGATCGAGGAGCCATGGGGTGGACCACGACGGGGCCCGTGGAATAACAGGGCCTCCGTCTTGTTCAGGGCCACCCGTAAACCCAGCGCCTCGATGCGCTCGACCACCTGGGCTACTCCCCTGGTAGCCAAGCGTGCCGCCTCTTCAAACGATCCCCCGGAGGCTGTGACAAGCGTATCGTCTGCATAGCAGATGACGCCCAGCCCCCGGGGGAGAACACCACGAAGCGCCCAGTCATACCCGATGTTCCACAGGAGCGGTCCAAGGACCGACCCCTGTGGGACACCGCACGACATGAGCCGACGTCGCAGCACTCCGTCTCGGTCCTCGTACACAACACTCCTGTCCTCCAAATAGTCTGCCACCAGCCGCCTCAGGTACAGCGGCACCCCATGATACTGGAGTGCCTCCCTGATGCAGCTAAATGGCAGACTATTAAAGGCGTTGGCGATGTCCAAGGACACCGCCAGCACCACGCCGCCACAGCACACTGCCTCTTCGGTCACGGCCCTCAGGCGCATAACTGCATCGATCGTCGAACGCCCAGCTCTAAAACCGAACTGAGCGTCCGACAGATCGGGGCCAACCTCGCACAGGTGCCGGATAAGACGGGCAGCAATAATCCTCTCCATTAGTTTACCCGCCTCATCCAGTAACACGATAGGCCTGTAGGCCGAGACCGAATCGGTAGGCCGTCCCGGCTTCGCCAAGAGTACCAGCTTCCCGCGTTTCCAGCACTCGGGGAACCGTCCACACGCCAGACTAGCGTCAAATAGTCCCCTGAGGCGGTCATCCAAGTGGTTGAGGGTCAAGGCTAAGACCTTGGCAGGTATGCCATCTGGCCCAGGGGCGGTGTTCTTTGAACGAATTCTAAGAACAGCCGCCCCGAACTCTGCCTCGGTGACGGGCGGAATCTCCTCCTCGTCATCACCTCCATCTTCGGCAAGTGGTGCCATAGACGGGGGCGTGTGTTCCGCCCGTTCCGGGAATAGACCCTCAACGACTTCCGCGAGGAAGCTGGGCTGGAGAGCCTCAGTAAGGGGGGGGCCCTGCGCGCGGAGCTTTTTCTGCACCGCACGATACGGGCGACCCCAGGGGTCACGATTGAGACTCTCCAGCATCTCCTCTCTCTTTTCCGCTTTGGCGCGCGTTATGGCCAGCTCGTAGATTTTCTTCCTCTCCTGGAGCACCTCTACTCGCCGGCCCACTTCCCCGTCGTCGCGGGGGTTCCGACGGCTGCGTTTCAGCAGCCTCCGGGCATGATGAGTCGCCGCACGGAGGCGTGCCAACTCTGGGGACCACCAGTACACCTCCTTCCTCGGAGGCCGGGCTCGCCAGCGGGGCATTGCCACATCGCATATTTGAGTAATCGCATTGCGAAAGTGGCATGCCCCGGCGTTAACCTCCTCGGTTGGAGGCAGCGGAGACAGCCAGGACTCAACGATTGCTGCCTCCTCCAGTAGGTTCCTCTTCAATTGGCTCGAAACCCACCGCGGAAATCGGGGAATTCCGCGCGCCATGTGACCCCTTCTGGGTGGGGTCACAGTTCTAACCTAACCTAACCTAACCCAGAAGCTATATTAAATATAATATAATGCACCAAAAAAATCTGTCAAACTAGTGGTCATTCGAAGATGTGTCTTGTCCCTCACTTCAGACCATTCTTTATGAATTTTTTTTTGTATTCAAGAAAGTTAACAATTTATGGAATTTATGTTAGTATTCGTATGATTTTAAAAATAGATAGCTGGAATTTATATTAGTATCCATTAGATTTTAAAAATAAATAGCAATAATAAGTATAAAATTATGACATTTCCATACAATGCTGGCTGTACGGAGGGTTGACCAATCCAGAAGTCGACGAATACAGAATAGGTCAGAAACAGAAGTAGTTACAACCAGAAGCGGGTAGATTAAGAAATAGACCGATAAAGAAAAGGACTTTAAAAGAACTCGTCCTATGTCGTCAAATCCGAGGAAACATCTTTTAATAATGAAATAAGTTTTGAAAAAAAAAGCATCTTATAAGTATAGATTTGTTTGTCCAACTTTTTTAATGCATTCTAAATGAAAATAAAATAGTTCTCGAAAATGGGCATATAACGTTGTACTGGGATCGATCTATCATCACTGACAGGACTATTACAGCTAATAAACCTGATATAGCGTTGATAGATCGATCAGAGCGCCGCGCAATAATTATCGATACACCATTCCACATGACGAGAATCTTGTGAAAGCCGAAAAAGAAAAACAAATAAAATATTTGGATTTGGCTCACGAGGTTGTCGACATGTGGAGTGTGGATTCGGCGATTATAGTCCAGCAGTGGACTAGAGTAGGTAGATGATGCTGATGATGATGAAATGAAAAGATGGATCTTCAAAAGATTTTCATGATTCTTATTATGATAAATTTCCATGGTTGAGATGGGCTCATGTTGTTTTGATGTTGGTACCGCGTATTGATAGGACCAACATCAATCATATTTTTTCTTTACGTACCCACGCATTATTGTTCGTGAACTTGACGTCAGTTAATGGCGAGTTGAGCGCGGAGTATTTTTCACGGTGCGCGACCGCACCGTGAAAAATTTGTTTGGACATTTTGATAATCGAAGTTTTGGATTTTGATGCGCCAGGGGTTCGCTCGTTGGTATACGACCTCGCGGAGTGTTGTTTTGTGAAGAATTTTGGTTTGGAATTTTAAACGGTTTCATTGGGGGCGTCTGAAGATTGGACCGGCGCCGTTACAGATTTAATGGGAAGTGAAATTTTTTATAATTTTTGTAATCTATTGTATAATACATTCCCAACATACATTAGACTAGGATTAGATTAGGTACATTTTCACTGGGGGGTGTGTGTTGGGTAACCTCCTCGAGTGTCGCTCCGATTCCGATCCCGCTGCAGTCCGGGGGGAACGGAATCGGAGCGGCCGGTACACCCTGGGCGGCGGTCAATGGCTTCCCCTTCACCCCTTCATAGGGTTGGCATTGATCGTCGGCCAATACCCAACGTGGCGGGAACACATCGCTCTCCGTACTCCTCTGCTTTCAGAGGAGACAGGATGAGCGATGCTGTTAGTGGTGAGATGGCCCAGGGTCAGCCGGGGTGCGAGGGATATGCTCTATGGGTAACCTTACACCCCGGCGTCTGAAGACCCGAGACGGCGTGCGGTTTTAGTCGGTGCAAGCCCGACATAACCGCCCCCGCTGCCCGGCGGGGGGGTATCCGAAGGGATTTCCGCACGATAAAAAAAAAAAAAAAAAAAAAAAAAAGGTACATTTTCACTGGGCCATTTCATCCATAAGACGGGGCCGTCAGTAATAAGGTTAGTTAACAACCTACTTATATATTTCATTTTCTGGATATTTTATTTAATTGTTTGCTTGTGTAATTGTGTTATTTTGTTTGAAACCGATCGATATTTTATCTCGATGGAAATACCACGCCAATTTCGGTTGTAATAATTGTATACCTTGGGACGTATCGAATCGTCAATTTTTTGATTACCCGCTTTGTAAAATAAGTTAGTATTTCATATTAAATGCTTGATTGGTCTTGCCGGTTGAATGTTTTCGAATCTCTTGTGATCGGAATTTATTTTTTGAATATGCATTATTGTTTTGATTTGAGTGCCTATTTTCATTAATTATTTTTGGAACTTTGTGGGATTTAATTACGATATTTCCGTCCAAATTTTGCATTCGTATTTAGGATTTGAGTCCGGTCGGCTCCCGGAACTTATTTGAACTGATATTAATTATACTTTTCCCTATTTATATCTAAGGGACATTCGGAATTTCAATAAGTTGGTCGGATCCCTTCAAATAATCTAGTAATAATTGTTTGTGCAGATTTTGCGGGCCTAGTTTGGCATCGGATTTTATTAGACACGGTTGATAAATTAATGATTAAGTTTTACGCACGTTTTCACTACGCGATTTTTTAGACTTAAGTTAATATCGTTGACTTGACGATATCGAGGCCTCCTAACGCGGTTTTCGAGCGCGAAAGCGACTAGTGGGGCTACGGTTTGAAAACTACCTACTCGTAGTCGCATTTTTCGCCTTTGCTTCCTCCTGAGTGAGGGAGCTGGTAGCAGAGCTGCTTCGGAATCATTGCTCCGGCTACGTTCGCGTACAGTCAATAAACTGTGTTTTCAGTGTTTTTTATTTTCCGATTCTATTAGCCGTTGGAGTCGTAGAGGATTTACTGACATTAATAACATTTTAATGGCTGTGCCCGTGACTTCGTCCGCGTAGATTTAGATTTTAAAGGTTTTAATTTTAGGTAGATTTCGATGAAATCGATCTACCTATTGGTTTCTTGACTACTGTCGAATTTTAAAAAAATTTCTTCATAGGTCTAGTTATGACCCCCTGAGTCCGAAATGACCACTGGTCAAAAAGTTTATATATATATGGCGTTTATATATATAAGGTGGCTCAGTTGGTCAGAGCATTCCCCCTGTAAGGGACTGTTCGCGGGTTCAAGTCCCATCCTAGATGTTCTCTTTTTCCGATCTAAATCTTTAGAAAAAAGTAAGCATACAAAATGCTTAAAAATTTAATTGAAAAAAAAATTCTGTTAAAAAATAATATTAATAGCTTCACGAAATCTACCTGTGCGTTCCCCCTGCGGGAACGGATTTTTTTGCGTGATGCCCTAATTCTTTTTCTAAAATAAAAGTAGCCTATGTTACGCCTTACAATATTAAGTATCTGCCAGTGGAAGTGCCGTCAAAATAGGTCCAGCCGTTCCAGAGATTACCTCTTTAAAACAGACAGACCGATGAAGTTTTAAAAATTGGTTTTATGTTGCAAGTACTAATTGTAATAAGTAATTATATTCATAACTTAAATTTTATTTATTTGTATAGATGAACATTGTCCTTTACTACATCAATGCTTACATTTAGTGAAGGAGGCAAAAGTCGAAACACCAGTAAAAAAAAGTATGACGAGCCAATGGATTTGATCGAGATTGAGTTCCGAGGTAAGATTTTCTTTACATCAGCTTCCCTTTAGAAATTTTTCACACTTCGCCACTGTATTCTATGACATTGTACACAGCACTATCTAGACCCAAAGTAAACATAGCTTAACTAGCATGTATTATGTGTTATAAAATGCAGATGAACATACTTAGTTACTTTTCGTAAAAAACTGGGTGGGTGATCAACTTCACCTGAGTGAAATGGTCCTTTCACCTATTTCCCGTACAAAATATAGATAGAATGGTAGACCAATGTAAACATACATATTCATACATACAAAAGATTTGTACTTAACGGGAATCGAACCCATGACCTCCAGAATTAGCATCTGAATGCTTCACAGTTACAGACAATAAGAGCTCTTCATACCTTAGGATCATCCTTGGCAGCTGTTTGAGAGCCATCTCTACTGTCATCAGCATTGAGAGCATCACCTGGCACACCAGAACTATTTTCACCCTCGCCCGTGTTGTCCGCTAAATCTGATGCGCCGGACCATCCCCAGCGTGTGGAGGACATTGTGAGGTATTGGCGGCGGGCTTTTCGCCATCTAAAACAGTAGAAACTCTTAGAAATATAATATCCCATAAATTGGAATATTTTCTAGACGGTACAAGATTCTGAGGGTCTTCAAGTATAGTGCAAACATCTTGATAATGTACCCTAGCTGGGTAGAAACATTTTTTAGGTCTTTTAGGTGTTTGTGTGAGCGCGACGGCGGAGGCGCCCCAATTATTGAATCATAGATTAGATGAAACCAATCATGGGCTCAAAGGGCTTGCATCAATGGTTGATGAGTGCTTTCAATGGTTTTTTGGTTGGTGTATATATAGTGCACATCTGTGACATTTCTCCTACTATGCGAACTTTTATTCAAAATGTTTGCCAGTATCTTTACAGCTAAGATTACCTCATAATATTTTATTTGACAAGAGAATTGCATGCAAACATAAACACATACTTTGCATAATAATAAGTGTATTAGTCTTATGTTTTTATTCCATTTCTATCTTTCTTTTACGTTTGTGGTAATTTATCTCAATACAATAACCCAATTATAATTACTACATACTACTAACCTCTGTGCAGGATATGTATACACTTGTCCCTCCTTCTGGCCAGGCATCCGCTGCCTTCTGGTCATGAATAAATTACAATGGCTCTGTGCAACACCTACAAAAAAAATCTAATCAAAACATTGTTCTAAAACTTAAAATACTCTTGTAATAGCATAATCTGGAGCTTTTCAAAGAAAAATTACTTCCTCATTAATAGGCAACAGTGTCAACAATCTTATTAAATAATAAAAATTAAAAAGCTTCAACAGATTTAATGGAATTGATTAAGTCTGAACTTTCATGGTGATACATGAGATAAATAATACATAGCTTATACTTGGTAAAGTAATTCCTAGTAACATTGTGACATATTGATCAGGGATAACTACCGGCACTGGATATTTACTCACAATCAGATTTTTGTGTATTGAGTTCAGATTGGGGTCATAGAGACTATGTTTACAAAATCAATACTCTACGACCATGGGCGTTGCATTGTAAGAATGAATAAATGAATAATTTACCCGTCTGGGTGTCGATAAACGGCATACGCATTCTTCTTTCGGCACATAGTCGCGAATTAAACGTCGAGGAATTCTCAATAATTTCTTTGTAGCTCGGATCATTGAGAAAACTGAAACATACCATGGTAAGTTGAAAACCGAAGCCGCACATAAATTATGTAAAATGCATCACTGCAGCGTATTATTATTATCTATCTTAATAATTTATATACAATTGGACCAACATAATTGCAAATACTCCATTTACCTTTCGATTTTAGTTAAATTAGAAGGATTTGCTATCTGAATTTCGGCCGCCGCCATTTTACTAGCAGTAGCAGACGCTACTTTGGTGACGTCAACTGACGTTTCAGCAGTTTCCGGTTTCGCTTGCTAGTATACTGTTTCATAATATTAAGCTACTATGAAGTATTCTGAAAACTGTTTAAATATTTTTATTAACTTAAGTATTACGCTCAGTTACGTCAGAAAGGTGTTTTAGCGATATTATGCGCTCAGAAGCTACTACTTGAATTGTTTATCAACTATGTAACTAATCGAAGAAATAGAGATCCTAGAATTTTGCTTGTCACGAATAATTATGGTAACACCAACAAACGTCAAGCTTGTGACTGGTCATCGGTGGACGAATCGTGTGTCTGGCGCATTTTAAGTAATTGTTGATTGGAGATCTCCAAATATTACACAGATTATTGGTTACTGTGTTTTTATTAACTTTGGAAGCGGTTACTAATTTTCTATTAGTGATTTACAATAATTTATTACATTGCAAAGAAAGTGTAATTTGTGGAAAACTCTAGGTCGGCGTGTCGTTCGCTTCTTTGACAAGATGTCCGTGTGTTTCTTTGTGCCTGCGTAAGTTCCTCTAGCGATTATATTATCATAATATTTTCTTTTTTTTCCTTCAGTTTAAGATAACTTATTTAGGTGTTATTAAAGTTGAAATATATGGCACCTAACTTTTATTAAAAAGAAAAATAATTCTGTTGTAATAATTGTATACTGAATTTCAGCCCGGCTTTACTTGTTGACTAAAGTCGTATAGAAAATGTTATCTCTTATCAAACTATAGACTGCCTTGTTGCAACAGAGTAGGTATTTAGATATTTACGAAACGATAACGCTAACAAGAGTGTAATATTTTAATAATTGAAATTTGAATTGTAATTAAAATTTGAATCTCTTTGCGCCGGGAACGATACGGGTGGATTTGATGTGTGTGACCTAATCACGGGGTGTATTTTTATATATGTTTTTATTTTATGCTATTAAAAAAAAGTGTGGCACTCTGGGAGTGCCGACAGAAGTGAGAACTTGAACAATTACGTGTGTATTTTTTAATCATCATCATTCAACCCTCCCATCCCTCCACCCTCCCACTATCACTTTTTGGATGAACAAAAATCATGGAACTCGCGTCATCGTCACCGAACGCTTTCCACATTCAAAAAGTCAAAACTTCTTTGTTTATAACAACGTCATCTTTGTTGTAGATGATGAACTCGTTTGGAACCGTTTTTTAGCGTGTGGAAACCCCCACGGGCCGACGATGGACGTGGGCGTGTCGGAATCGGACCGACTTAAACCAGACGATGTCCTCCCCAAGTGTCCATTGCCGGGCACCCCGGGTAAGCCCTCGAAAGGATAACCCCAGGGTTACCGGCAGGACTTTGGCCGCCACCGCGGCCTCGCATAACAAAATTTTGTTCTGACCTTGATGAAGTTTCGAACTGATTCATAATGAACAACATATATGGTTCTGTAAATATTTCCTGAGGATTGAAAAAATACACACGTAATTGTTCAAATTTTCACTTCTGTCGGCACTCCCGGAGTGCCGCTGTTCTTTTTATGTAGTTTTGTTAAAGAAAATTCTGTGCTCATACAAATAGGAGATACATAAGTATATATCTATACACTTAGATTATATTAATCGAAGTCTATCTATAGGTACTATTATAAACGGGGGGGGGGGGGATATCCGAGGCGGGGGGGTATCCGAAGGGATTTCCGCACGAAAAAAAAGTACTATTATAAAAATTGTAAATTCGTTGTATCTGTAGGTACATTGGAGATATTTAAAAAAAATACTAGGGTTATATTAAATTAAGGGTTTTGAACACAAACAATTTTATTTTGGGAATTTTTGCTTTTGTCTGTTTGACCGCGATGGGCGCAAAAACTACTGATCCGATTCTGACGCGGTTTATTTATTTCCTATTAGAATGGCCTTATTCTGAATTCAAATCTGCCATATGTTTGATTGCAATTGGTCAAGAAGACCAAAAAACGATAACCGACCCGAGACGGCGTGACCCCCGGTGGCCGGCGAGGGTGAACTGTGTCGATTTCCGAAAAAAAAAAAAACAAAAACCGCTAAACCGGCCAAGTGCGAGTCGGACTCGCCCATGAAGGGTTCCGTAGCAGCAAGTAAAGTTTTTATATTTGAGTTGATTGAATGAAAGGTAAGTTGCGGTTTACGATTTATGACGTATTAAAAAAAAACTACTTACTAGATCTCGTTCAAACCAACAAAGTTCAAAACCAAGGGGAGGGGGGGGGGGGGGACAATTTTTTTTACCACTGCTCTCTAGTGTGAAGTGTCTCGCTCGTCTATTTCTTTCTATTTTTGTGTGAAAATCTTAATGCGGTTCACAGAATACATCTACTTACCAAGTTTTAACAGCATAGTTCTTATTGTTTCGGAAAAAAGTGGCTGTGAAATACGGACGAATCTATAAGGGTTCCGTTTTTTGCCATTGGCAACCCTAAAAATCAAAGATCATGAAAATCAGTCCACCTGTTCTTGTCGTGTCGCTTATGAGAATCGAATGTGTAACATCTTAACTTAACACTATGCCCCTATGAAATTATACACTTACAATGCCATAAAAAGTACTTCAGCGTAAATGGCTGCAGTTTTGTACGAGAGAGCATATTGTCTCTAATTTACGGCACGGCTCGACGGCGCTATGCAGACGATGCGACGTCGTCCCGAGCGGACAAAATGATCTTATTGTTATTCTCGTTAGGTTGCATTTTGCGCACGTTACCCGCTACATGATCTATTGCGCTGACAAAGTGCAACTTTTTTTTTATACCACTCAGCTGACAGACAAGCTCACGGCCCACCTGATGGAAGCGGTTACCGTGGCCTATGGACGTGTACAACACCAGGGGCGTCACACTCGCGCTGCCGACCCTGTAAAAACCTTCTAATGCTCTTCTTGTAATATTAATAAGAGCGGTCCACGGGTATCATTCCCCCCGAGCCGACGTCTGCGTAGCACCTAAATCAACGTCTCCCAAACAGTCCTTTGGTGCCAAAGCCAACTTGACTTGCTAGCCGGTAGGCACAGGGTTTCCACTCGTGGTTGAGAGGTGAAGACGCGACTGTTCCTGCAAATCAAGAGACAGAGTAGGAGAGCTGACTCCGCACTCCAAACTTCGGATGCAACCGGGACTCACATCGTGATGATGGAATGTGTAAAGTGGAAAGAGCAGAAGAGGAGAGTGATATAAATGAAACATCACAACAGTCATACTAATGTTGGTCCACAGAGACCAGGCGGGCCCCTCGTCCGTAGCCGATGGGTGTGAAGTGGATGGTGAGGTGGGCGAAGAACACTCCCCCGCGGAGACCTCTCAGCAGACCCTTCAACAGTTCTGGAACAAGGTCACTGATGATGTCAAGAAAGTGAATTCTGTTAGTATACCTAATACCATATTTATTATAGAATACTAGCTGACCGTTTACATATGTCATTGATTACTTAATGGTTGCCTATAGGTACGCTAAAGTACATTTCGTAAAGTAAACCGTTCGCAAGAAATCACCTGCCGATATACCTACATTTCTTTTGTAAATATATTCAAATGGTACCTACATAGAAACACACAGACTAATGCAAATGGATATATTCATGCATACAAATATTTACACAGCGTAAATCCAACCCGCAACCCCTTTTTTTTTTACGTGCGGAAATCCCACGGTGTCCTCCCCAAGTGTCCGTTGCCGGGCACCCCGGGTAACCCGCCACCCCTGACATAACTGTCTTAAGTTTTTTTTTTGACAACTCGTCTAACCCACCAGTAGCCCTCTGCACTTTGGAAGTGTATTCTCTTTTAAAAAGTCTTCTCATATTGTTAAACTTCATGTAAATAACAACACAACATAATTTCAGAATATTAACTTTAATAGTAGATACATGCGCTTATCTAAATTTCTGAGTAAGATCCGTGGCAAATTTTCGGAGGATATTGTATTAAAGATCCAGGTATATCAGTCCCACGGGGACACCGTGGTTCCCAAACCCGAGGGGGCCATCTCGAAACCGGAGATAGCCCAGGGTCAGTCGGGGTGCGAGGGATATGCTCTATGGGCAACCATACACCCCGGCGTCTGTAGACCCGAGACGGCGTGCGGTTTTAGTCGGTTCAAGCCCGACATAACCGCCCCCGCTGGCACGCGGGTGGGTATCCGAAGGGATTTCCGCACGAAAAAAAAAATTTAAAAAAAAATATCAGTCCTCTGCCGACAAAAACCCTCATCGGCGCAGGCGATCATAATGAATCGCGATGCTCTGCACCGTTCAGCGTCCGTCAACATCCCCTTTGCGGGGAGTGGAAGCTTCAACCAAAGGCTCTTCAAAAACGCCGTCAACATTTTATTAGGATCTGGCAATTTTTTTTCGCACATGGCTTTTGGCGCCTCTTGTGATTCAGAGCCACCGCTACTCCCACTCTACTTTAGGGCCGGCGCTGACCCGGCGAAGACACGGCGTACCACACATTGGTGGAGTGCCCAGCGTGGGCGAGTCAACGCTGAGATCTCGTTGCGGTCTTGGGCTTGGACGTTCTCTCGCTGGAGACCAGGTGAGAGCCGTGGTCTCCAGCGACTACATGATCGGGGCCTGAGGACGGCAGTCAGCCGGCTCGCCGTCCTTAAAGAAGCACACCAAGACGGAGGCGTGCCGTGTGTGTCTTACACACGCCTGCCAACTCTCCAATGCCGAAAGTCCGCTGGGAACCCTGGGGTTATCCTTTCGAGGGCGTACCCGGGGTGCCCGGCAATGGACGCTTGGGAAGGACACCATGTGGTTTTAGTCGGTTCGATTCCGACATACCCACCTCATCGCTGGGACCAGTGGGGTGAAGAACATAGTGGTTTCCACAAGTAAAAAAAAGGGCCGGCGCTGATCCAGCTGTAGAATTCCATAAGCCAATTCCACAATGCTATTGGATCCTGCCTCTTCAGGGCAATGTAATGTAATAATCCCTGTAATCTGTAATGCAAATAAAAAATTCTGTACCCTACCTGATTTTTCAGGAAGATTTCAAATCCCAGGCTCTCCCATTAGCCCGCATAAAGAAAATAATGAAACTGGACGAGGAAGTAAAGATGATATCGGCTGAAGCCCCCGTGCTGTTCGCGAAGGCTGCGGAGATCTTCATACATGAGCTGACGCTCAGGGCTTGGTCGCACACCGAAGATAACAAGAGAAGAACTTTGCAGGTGAGAACTAACCTTGCCACCAATATCTATCCGGTTGAAGATAAGTAGGTAGGTAGTTAAAACCGAAGCTATAGTTTTGATGTTTTGTAAACACTAACGGTATTAACTTCAACTATTGCTCTATATAAATCTACTCTATATAAGTATTACTGTCAGTTCGATTGCGATACTAGCGAGAACGCTCTACAAACCGAAGCCAGCCAATCTTAGCTTCTCACTATTCTTCCCGACGACTGTACCTACAGTCTGTACACGTATATCGGTATTTTTAATAATTTTCTCCTTAAAGGCGCAACCAATCCAACGCACTTGCGGCTAGCAGCAATACGGGTGCATGTCTATTTTAACCGACTTCAAAAAGGAGGAGGCTCTATGTTCGTCTGCATCTGTATTATTTGTATGTTCATCGATATTTCCGTCGATTATGAACCGATTTTGAAAATTCTTTTTGTATTGAGTTCTATTTCACTCCATGTTAGTCCCATATAAATTTTATTCGTATTAGACCTAGATCTCCGGAGATTCAGCAGGAAACTTCTACACTATTACTTTTCCTACCTGGATATAATCATCAACTTTTAACGCTGACTGTATGTTGTGGGCCTTAGAGAGAGTGGTAGAGGTTAAAAATGTAAGTAGGTATATGGGAGTTCGTCTCCTTGGGACGAAGACTTTCTTCTTCTTTCATAAGATGAAGTTTCGTGTGGTTGGATAGGCTATCCTGGTTTCCCTGGGCCGTTATCGGATTACCTATAGTTTTTTTTTTAAATTGCCCGCTGACCCGCTAGTAATTTCTTATAGAAAAGACAGAACGTTTTCAAATATGATGCCATACTTATATTATTCAATTATATTTCAGCGCAACGATATAGCGATGGCTATCTCAAAGTGTGATCAATTTGACTTCCTGATCGACATAGTTCCACGACACGAAGTTAAGCCGCAGCAGGTCCACAAGCCGCGGTACGAGCAGCCAAGAAGCAGTACTCCGGAACAGGTGAGTAACTTTATATAAATAATAATAATAATGTATTGTATCGAAAAAATAAAACATTACAATAATATGAAATGGCTACACAGTTTTCAATGAATCTAATTACATTTTTTGTTCTTTCCAATAATTTCATAATGCAGCTGGTGCCTAAAAATGAAGACCTGTTAATAAGCACCAGCAACCTTTTAGTTATTTAAGGAGTACCTTTGTTACTAGTAAATATGGAGTACCTTTGCGTCCAATATTGTAAGACTCCACTAAGACCCTTTTGGGATTGGGGGGATGGGGGGGGGTCCGGGGGGGGGGGGTCCCTTAATAGCCAATATAAGCTAAATATTTTTTTTTAAGAAACCCCCAACATAGCTAAGAATAGCAGTCCTGACAAATTGACCTTTCAAACAAAAGCAAATCGGTTTATCCGTTCGAGAGCTACGATGCCATAGGCAGACACACACACACACACAGACACATCAAACTTATAACCTCTTCGTTTTTGCGTTGGAGAAGGAAAGCACATTCAGGGCACTGTATGTTGATGAGATACTGCAAGCCGTCCCAGCGTCTCACCAAAATGGTGCATTGCGCCAGCCTGCTGCGCTTCTGTTGTAGTCCGACGTTGCGGGTGGATAATAATCAACATTTTACTGGTGGTAGAAATTTTATGACACAAATTTGTCACAAAATTCGGCCGGGTGGGTACCATCGTGCACGATTGCGAAAAACCCTACGTAGTAACCCAATTTCGGTTTGATTGCGTTCAGGGGTCAGCAAGTGCATAGCCGGGCAGGGGGATTGTGGTCGCAGCACTAGTGGGACCGGTGGGTGTCACGCGGTGCTGCGACGACAATCCTCTTCTGATGAGGCCGTCAATCTGAGTGCCACCATTGTTAACATGATACGTGTATGTAATGGTGACCCTCTTTCCTGAGACTTTACGTTCAGCTTACCATCAGGCGAGGTGAAGTCAAATTGACGTGTCCTAAATATAAAAAAAACACTGTTTAAAATTACGGTAGATGGCTCCAACGTCGCCTTAAGACGTATTAATGTATCGGAGAATTTCGAATATCTGGGACGTGTCTAGGTGGCTCAGTTGGTCAGAGCATTCCCCCTGTAAGGGATTGGTCGCGGGTTCAAGTCCCGTCCTAGATGTTCTCTTTTTCCGATCTAAAATCTTTAGAAAAAAGTAAGCATACAAAATGCTTAAAAATTTAATTGAATTAATTAGGCGGAGTCATCAAAAAACAATGTTTAAAAAATGACTGTAAAGTTTTCATTGTTTCCGTAGTTCGCAAGAATTACGGTAGGTGGCTCCAACGTCGCCTTAAGACGTATTAATGTATCGGAGAATTTCGAATATCTGGGACGTATCTAGGTGGCTCAGTTGGTCAGAGCATTCCCCCTGTAAGGGACTGGTCGCGGGTTCAAGTCCCGTCCTAGATGTTCTCTTTTTCCGATCTAAAATCTTTAGAAAAAAGTAAGCATACAAAATGCTTAAAAATTTAATTGAAATATAAAATATGTCAAAGTTCGGGGGTGATGCGGTAATGTAGACCGGTCGACTGCTAAGTCAGTGGGTTCAATGTCCGCTCAGTGCAAATATTTGTATGCATGTACATATCTATTTGGATTGATCTGGGTGTTCCTATGTATAATATGTAAGTAGGCATATGATATAAAAAAGTGTGTATGTGTACTTATTTACGCACGTATGAAATTATATTTCTTTGCCGTAAAAAGATAAAAATCTTTCTAAAAATGTTATACTTTGCGTTATCCTTTGTTTGTAGAAATAATAATGTAAAAAAATATTTTAGTTTATGATGTAAGCACATAATAAATACCGTCAACTAACCTCAAACTCTACAAACGTACTCAAAGTAAAATGATGGCTAGTTAACTTCATGGTGTCGGTTTTTCGTGACGGTGTGTGACGCGCATCGTAAAAATTTACTCTCATCATTTTTCCCTAACGCGCCAAAAGTATAACTTCAAAAATGTATAGTTACCGCCAAAGATCTTGACAATGTATCTGCTCTAGATGCGCAGAACGCATTTTAGGTCTCTTTGGTGGTAAGTGCGGGGGACGACGGCGGAGGCGCGCCTATCAACCAATCATAAGATTATAATATTAAACCGATCACGGTCTCAAAGGACTCGCGTGATTGGTTGATTAGTCTTTTTATTGGTTTATTGGTTGCCAATGCGTGCATTTGTTGACGTTTTTTCAAGATTTTTCCTGGTAACTATATACCTAGTCCGTAATAATGTAAAATATGTATCTAAGTAGGTACCTTTTACCGCTTTCTAGAACCCATAACACAAGCTAGTTATAAGCTATGTTACTATGGGCCTAGATAGCTCTGTATGAAATAACCTACACTATTTATTTATTTTTAAACTGGGGAAAATTAACAGGCAAATCGACTGTCGCAGACTTCGTCCGGCTCGTCTGCGGCTTCAACCAACAACGTAGCAGTGACGCAACAGCCTGTAACTTTGGTACAACAAGTCGTCACTCCGTCCGGCGAGCTGCAACAGCTACCGGTAAGTAACACTAGCTGTTGCCCGCGGCTTCACCCGCGTGGAATCCTAATCTCGTTTCCGATCCCCGGGATGAAAAGTAGCCTATGTGTTAATCGGATTATTCCACTTTGTTCACCTGGGTGATATCACCTAGGTGAACAAAGTGGAATTGATTAGTCTATTTTGATCACCTCGGAAATAAATCACCTGGGTGATATCACTCAGGTGAACAAAGTGGAATTGATTAGTCTACTTTGATCACCTCGGAAATAAATCACCTGAACATCATTTCTGGACCGACCATCTAATCGATTTATAGTAAAAAAATTGTTTGACGTAGGTAATTTACAAACCTAAAATGTACCTCGTAAGTTCCTCTTCGTAACTAGTGGTTCCGGCTCTGTTGGGGTCACAGTTCTAACCTAACTTAACCCAGAAGCGCCGGAACCACTACACCGTTTTCGAGATATTCTACAAATAGATTAGATGGTTGGTCGAGAAATTATGTTTCAAATTAATGAGCCTTCGCGCTGCCGATGATTCGAGCTTATAGTTATTCGAGATTTTGAGGCATCGAGGGTCAGGTGATTTATTTCCGAGGTGATCAAAGTAGACTAATCAATTCCACTTTGTTAACCTGAGTGATATCACCCAGGTGATTTATTTCCGAGGTGATCAAAGTAGACTAATTAATTCCACTTTGTTAACCTGAGTGATATAACCCAGGTGATTTATTTCCCAGGTGATCAAAGTAGACTAATCAATTCCACTTTGTTCATCTAGGTGATATCACCCAGGTGAACAAAGTGGAATATGCGGTGTTAATCTAGGCTATAATATGACCTTTCAGCGAGATCCGTTGAGCCGTTAGAGCGTGATTGAGTAACAAACATCCAAACATCTTCACAAACTTTCACATTTATTGATAGTATATTAGTTGGATAGTAGGATGGGATGATAAGGCACTCGAAACCGGCAGGCTTAAAAGTTAAATGACAGTGGAGGAAGCTCGTGAAATGTGTGACTTCTGTTCTTAAACACTTCTGCAGATAGCGGGCTGTAGCCTCTGTCTAACCTGAAGGGAAAAAGCGCGAGTATATAGGTCTATAAGTATATGAATGCTGAATAATCAAATGTTAATAAAAATGTCAAATAAGTTGGTTCACTGGCTGAATGGCGTTGGTATTCAACTACCTACTTACTAAGTACAGACTGTAGAAATAATAGAAACTGTTACGCATCAGTTTCTTACTCTATATTGAATCAATATTTTGTAACAAGACATCCATCTTTCTGTTGGGGACGGATTTCAGTCTAACTACGACACGGCCGGACTTCAATATATTCCATGAAGCGACTGCCATATCACCTTTGCAAGCCAATGGCGGTATCGAGGTTCTATAGTTAGCACAGACATTCGTATGGCCAGCGGGCCGGAGGGTCTCAATGTGTGTCGGATGCGAGGGATTCGCTCTATGGGCAACCTTACACCCCGGCGTCTGTAGACCCGAGACGGCGTGCGGTTTTAGTCGGTTCAAGTCCGACATAACCGCCCCCGCTGGCCGGCGGCGGGGGGGGGGGGGAGTATCCGAGTGGATATCCGCAGGAAAAAACAGGTTCTCAATGTGTAAGACTGGTCACCCATTAAGATGGGCGGACTGACCTCGCTAGTATTGATTAACCATACAATACAATACACAAAACAACTCGTTTTCTTAATTCCCACTTTTAAAACAACTAGCTGTTGCACGTGGCTCCGCACGCGTGGAATTCTGATACCGTTCCCGCAATCCGTGGGAACCTATTCTAGAGATAAAAACTAAAAAGTAGCCTATGTCCATATGTATTCCAGCCTATAATCTATTCCTGTATCAAATATCAACCGGAACCGTTCAGCCGTTTGAGCGTCCTTGAGTAACGAACATCTTCACCAACTTTCACATTTTTTATATTAGTAGGAAGTAGGATTCAAATATCTTGTATCTTCAAGCGTAAGGTATATTAGTGGGATTTACTATATTAATTTGTGCAGATCCAACTGACTCAGGCGCAATTGAACATGATCCGCATGCAAGTGCAGAACAACCCCAACCAGCCAATCATCATTCAAACACCACAGCAGTCACAGATTATACAGGTAAGGGCTGCCATTCATTCATCATCTGTATCTTAGCGCTGGTCTATGGTCATGGTAGGGATCGCCTACTCCTCCTCTTTAGAATTTGGCCTACACGACTTCTACGGGAGGGGACTGCCGTCTGACCTCCGAACCGCGAGAGGAAGCTGGCTAGCAAGTAAGATTGGCTTGGACACTAAATATCACCCGAAAAAAGAAATCGTATAGGTACCATATATTATCTTCCATTGCAGATGTCATCACAACAGCATCAGCCCCAACAACAAGTGTTCTTGGCGCAAGTGGCGAACTCGCAAGACTCCTAGTGGCAGAATGCTGCACAAAAGAAGTGAGAACTCTGTGAAAATGTGTGATAATGTGACATAGTGTAGGTAATAGTGCGGTTTGAGTGCCTGCGTGTTAAAGAAATTACGTAAGTCTCTGTATAGGAGATGTGGCCAAGTTGATATGGACCAGGTTGTACATTTTTTTTTATTCGTGCGGAAATCCCTTCGGATACAACGCGGTTTTAGTCGGTTTAAGCTCGACATAACCCCCCCCCCCGCCGGCCAGCGGGGGCGGTTATGTCGGGCTTGAACCGACTAAAACCGCACGCCGTCTCCTCGGGTCTTAAGACGCCGGGGTGTAAGGTTGCCCATAGAGCATATCCCTCGCACCCCGACGGACCAGGTTGTACCTACCGTTTATTAACCACCATCTGAGCAATCTACTAATTAAGTTCACGAGATTTTAAATGATAAGTTACCCCCACAAAGACCGTCAGGGCCAATTCAACGTCACCTGCAAGTCAGAATAACTGCTGATTGACAGGCGAGGCTCTGGCGCAGGGCGATCCTCTCGAGGTTGGGAGTACAGACGGTAGTCGCTACCATATAAGCAAAAATCGTAACATTCATTTAATATTTTTTTATAGCTAAGATCCATCTTATCGGCTTTCCAACAAAAAAATCCGTATTATAAATTCATCCATTCGGGAGCTACGATGCCACAGACAGATACACAGACACGTCAAACTTAAAACACCCTGTCGTTTTTGCATCGAGGGTTAAAAAGGAGAAGTAAGCGGAACTCGGGCTCCGAAGCGAAAGCCGGGCGCAGCCGGGAACTACGCTGGTGATAATAATAATATATACTGCTGGTATAATTAATAATTATATATATAATTATTAATTATACTATAATATATGTTAATATACATATATATATATATATATATATATATATATATATATATATATATATATATATATATATATATTATACATATTGTGTAATGTTTTTTAAATTATCTACGAAAGACTGCGGTCAGATGCTGGATGCGGCAAGCTGAAGACAGGGCGCTATGGCGCTCATTAGGGGAGACCTATGGCCAGCAGTGGACTAGCATAAGTTGATGATGATGATGAAGAGCGAAAACATAACCTTGTAAACCATTCCTATAGATTTAAAAATTAAATCATGTTTAATGAATACGTATTTAAATATTATTATGAAATTTCCATTATATGCAAATTATTTTCTTTTGTATTATCACGACGGTTGAGTGAACTAATAAGCGAGATCGACCTGTTGGCCACCTCCTATATATAGAGATTTAATATCAAAAGATCGAATTTATTATTTCAATGTTAGCACTGTTCCGTACTAGTAATAAGATTGTATTTGATGATCATTAATATCGAGGCAATATAGTTACAGCCAACGACAAAAGTAGCTTCTCATTTACAGATCACCTTAGACCACTCATAAACCTTTCATAAATTAATATATTAACTTTGTTCTCCAATGTCTTAAACTAATTATACATGAATAATTGATACATATAATATATTCAATATAAAAAAGGTTGTAAACATTTTAGTGCCAAGCAACTTTTGTCTTTAACTGTACATAAGAAATGCCTATCCCACAATTTTAAATCTGACACTTCCACAAGACAATTTAACTGTTGTTTTAGATTTTGTGAAAACACGTACTTCCCATCAGTTGTTTTAGATACATAAATGAACCACAGAAAGATATTTGATGATCAAGTTTTTTTGAATAGCCTCCCATTATGGAAGCCAATATACAAACGTATTTAAGTTAACACACCCGTAAACAATTGTCACATAGATAATATGGAACACTAAATAAATGGGTGACGATAAATAGGTCATAGAGAAGTTTATGACGAAAGTAATGTAAATGAGACAGCAACAACGAAACCGTTGTAGATTGAATTGTAAATTAAGCTATAGCACTACTGACATGGGCCTTACCAGGGGCGGTTATGGGTTTCAATCCCCCCTCCCCCCTTTCAATACACTAACATATATATTATCTTTTTCTCATGAATAGATACAATAATGCCATTTCATAAACTTTTTTTTATCATTTTCTTAAACTATCCCCCGAAACAAAACTTGTCCACGCCCATGACTGTTAATATCTCATCTGAGTCGTCTGGTCACTCTTTTTATCTATCTCGCTAGCTCATAGGTTGCGCCATAATGATGTGGGATTTGACGTGTTTTGACAAACGACGCAGATTCTAACGGCCGTACTATAGCTTATCTCGGTCTTACTTAGTAATAAAAACGAAACTATCAGAATTGATTGGACTGAATTTACTAAATATAATCTATAAGAAATTAATATATTTACTTAATAAATATAATACAAATATCATATTGCAACTTGTTTCTGAATTATTTTACTGAAATGCTTAGTTTAACCCCAATAGCGCCCTTCTCATATAGTTTGTGTGTAACACATTACTGGGGGCACTCGAACCCTTCGTGTTCACCACGATTCTACACGTTATATTCAATGTTTACAGTTACCGCTCCCACACACAATCATTTTTTGTATTATACCAAAACCGTATTGTGCTAAATCGCAATGTAGAAAACAATACTTGGCAAAAAATACAGGTTGTTATTTGCCAAATATTGTAGGTACAAATTTTCGATCATGTTTTTTATTTTTGTTGGTGTAAACGAACTGCAAGAACGCCCTTAAGGAACTGTAGCAGACCTCGGTCTAGAGAAATGAGAACGGACAGAATCCGGCCATTCTTAAGTATACCTACTTCTCGCATAGATGAACACTCTGAACACTCAGCGAGTCAGAAAATGCACATGGTATAGAGTACAATATTATGTGTAAATTTCATTTCATGTATGCATTCAGGCAGTTTCATTCCTTTTTTGTAAGCTTTTATAAACAGTATCATAATATTTCATTTTTGAAACAATTTTATCATAACGAGAATATTCTATTCTCTCATCTGTTTCTATGAGAATTAGTTATTTTACAAAAAAAAAACCATTTCAAAGTTCATCAAGTTTGGCGCTCTCTCCATGATTTTAGGCGTAGTTCTCGTTCGTTTCGCAGTACTCCACTACCAAGTGGAAAAGGGCGCCATCGTTGACCACTAGCTTAAACAACTAGTTGTGAGGTGAGGAATGCCAATCGAAAATCCTTCCCCATGGCACAACCACACAGTCCCCTTAGACTGCATTGTCACGGCATGGTAGAAACCGAGCCGTGTAGGATCACGGCCCGGTTTCACAGTGTACCGCAGTGAACCGGTACTAGCGCCACCGGCATCGTGGAAATGGCTCCATGGTATGCCATGATGAATATCTATCACGGTTTGATAGATGGTCCCTCCTTCCCGCAGTTCAGAACTACCATACTACTGAAGTTCTGAATACTGGTAGGGTTTCCATGAACGCGCCCCGGCGAGACACGGTCTCATGGAAATGCTGCCTTAGTTTTATTTGGGCAGCTGAGCGTTAGCTGGCTTTTCCTATAATTTGCTAACATAACATACACATGGGAAAGTCAGAAAGCTACTAGTAGTTGTAGGTAACAATTAAATCAGTTCGTAAGTGTGTGTGTCAGACGTGCCGAGGGTCTCTTTGTCAGGGTTACTCCACTAGTGACTTATGCCCTAGTCACGGTTATCAGCTCCAAGGTCTAATGGCGTCACTGTTAAACTAGCTTTGTGGTCCCACGGTACCACATTCTCGTTACTTAGAAAGTGGCCGTACAGTATCTCGGGCCTCACCCGTTGCGATTTCACTGGGGTCGAAGAAACAGAATCCGTAGATTCGTTGTCTACACAACCCCGACAGGTCTTTCGGAATTTAGCTAGGTAATATTTTGTTAATAAAATATGATTTTTATCTTTATTTACATAATAATCTAAACTTGATAAATAGGCTCAGTCTGTTAACTTTTGTATAACTCCCATAAAATAAATGTTTGATTAATAAGTGTTGTTTGTTATATAAGTGTACGTACTTAAGTTATTAAATAAATTGATACATTACTTAATAAATCTGGTTTTATTAGATCATTTACAATCGAAAACATATAATTACTTATTTGATAAGAATTGCTTATAAATATTTAGAAAAATAAAAATAAGTTACTTGAGGCACTTCATGCTAATAACAGAATTAACAAAAAAAATAATTTAACAACTTTTGAACTATAAAAGTTGTGCAGTTTATATATTAAAGTATATAAAGGATGATTTTTGTTGGATGAGTTTAAGTTTTCATCACAATACCGAGATATACTCACAGCCCGAGACTCTTTTTAGCATCTTTCACTATTCCTCATAGTTTCGGATTTGCCTATCCATGAAAAATTCACCCTGTATATTATAATTAATTTTTATTAGGTACACACCACAATCAGGTTTGCAGAACTGTACATATTAATAACGTATTGTAGTTCTATCAATAACACAAGTGAATGGGTAGGTTATATATTACATTATACATAAAATAAAAAATATTTTGTCGCATTAAGACGGCTGTATTTGTTGCCTGGACTTCACAGGGATACAAGTATCTGAACTCATTTAATGAGGTACCTATACATATATGAGATATTCATAAATCTATTCGTAAAGAGAAATGAGAAAGAGCTGGTGCTTGCTTGACGCCAACCGCTACCTTCCAGCTGCTAGTTGAATACATTTGAGAATAGAGAGAAAAAATATGGCAGTAGTCTTACAGAACAAATATCTTACGGTTTCCTAAGACTATTAAGAGTTCTGAAACTTTTTATATTAGGTAAGTGGTATAAATGAATTTAACCAAATAATATAATCGCTAAACTTAGTTCAATTTTTATATTTATTATGTTAATTATCACTCGCTTAGTGAATTGCCCGGTAGATGGCAATAGGCTCGCCCCAATAACATTGGGACCTAAACATAACTGGCGAAACGAAGGTGTGTAATACACCTCTGCCTACCCGTTCGGGGATACAGGTGTGAAGTTATGTTATGTTTATATTCACCGATGATTATTACAACAATGTGATATGTATAGCGACCGACAAACATCTTGACAATGTACTCATGAATACATTGCTGCATGCTGCGCAGAAAGCGTTTTTATGTCTGTTTGTGGATGTCCGGGGCTCGCAATCACCAATCATAGATTTTTTTTAAAGAATATTAGTAACCGAAATTATTGGTATTCCCGTGAACCCCACCAACTGAGCCAAATTGCTCGTGTTAGGAGCGGATTTACGTCGGTAGTGCCATTGCCAAGATTCGAACCCAGGACCGAGCTACCGACGCTTGATTATATTAAACCAATCCCGGCTTCAAAGGGCTCTCGTAACTTTCCCCCACTATGTACGCCGATACTGTACAAGATGTTTGCCGGTAGCTAATATTTCTAGAACACACACGACGAGGATTCTCAAAAGTTCTCTTTTTTACGAAACTTCGCAGAAGCCTATATAAGTTTAAAACAACAGAGGTACTACTCTTCTCAGGAGAACCCTATTTAGTGTTTTTTTTTCGCGTGCTCAAGCACGGCCATAACATCTTCCTTGAGCAGTTGCACCATGATTCGCTTTTGTTTGCAGTCCTCACGGATAAGCGCCGAAGCTTGCTCTTTTAAATACTTCATGAAACTCGTGTCCTGTTCTTGGGACCTACAGAACAATATTAAAAATATTATGGATTTATGAACTGACTGTAACTGAGAGCGGATTTCACCAATAATAGGAACCGCGATCAATCTGAATAAACTAAAATTAGTATCACGTTGTGTGTAATGAATGACATTGAGTGTAACGTGAGAATTTAATTTAAGTAGTTTAACTTTAAACGCAATTATGCTGCTGAAATCAGACCTTAACTAAATGAAGTTTATTAAATTTGGTATGTATGTTCTTTTAAAAGCTACTCTGAGGCTAGATATTGAAAACCGTTTAACCAACTGGCTTGTCACAAACATGAAATGCATCGAGTAAAATGTGCTTACAGTTTAAATCGAATGAAACACGTATATATACATACATCGGTGAAATCCAGCTCAAGAATACCAGCGTCCTAGTCCCCGCCACGGTTAGCTATTCTGGTTATAGATCTCTTACCTTTGATATGAATCACTAAACTTGTGGTCCAAGAGTCTCATCACGTCCCAGTCCCCGTCTCGATTAGCTATTCTGGTTATAGATCTCTTACCTTTGATATAAATCACTAAACATGTGGTCCAAGAGTCTCATCACGTCCCAGTCCCCGCCACGATTAGCTATTCTGGTTCTAGATCTCTTACCTTTGAAATAAACCACTAAACTTGTGGTCCCAGAGTCTCATCACGTCCCAGTCCCCGTCTCGATTAGCTATTCTGGTTATAGATCTCTTACCTTTGAAATAAACCACTAAACTTGTGGTCCAAGAGTCTCATCACGTCCCAGTCCCCGTCTCGATTAGCTATTCTGGTTATAGATCTCTTACCTTTGAAATAAACCACTAAACTTGTGGTCCAAGAGTCTCATCACGTCCCAGTCCCCGTCACAGTTAGCTATTCCGGTTATAGATCTCTTACCTTTGATATAAACCACTAAGCTTGTTGTCCAAGAGTCTCATCAGGTCCCAGACCCCGTCTCGATTAGCTATTCTGGTTATAGATCTCTTACCTTTGATATAATATCACTAAACTTGTGGTCCAAGAGTCTCATCACGTCCCAGTCCCCGTCACGTTTAGCTATTCCGGTCATAGATCTCTTACCTTTGGTCTAAATCACTAAACTTGTCGTCCAAGAGTCGCATCATATCTGCAAGCAAGCCGGTCGCGACCCGCTTGTACATGTTCTCTCGTTCCTGCTTCACTTCGCACAACTGTTTCTGAGCAGCCACGAATAGGTGTACAAATCTGTAATTGTTACATTCATTCGCGGTTCATATTAACATACATACATACTAATATTATAAATGCAAAAGTAACTCGTGTCTGTCTGTTAGGTGTTCACGCCTAAACCACTTAACCAATTTTGATGAAATTTGGTAAAGAGATGGACAAGATGTTAGGAAAGTACAAAGGGTACCATTTATAGCGAAAAAGAGGCTTGAAAGGGGTTCAAATAGGCGATGAAAGTTGTCTAGACTAGTTCGTGAAAAAGTAGCCTATTCCACTCAGGGAGAATGTAGCGTTCTGATGGTGAAAGACTTTGTGAAATCGGTCCAGTAGTTTTTGAGTTTACAAACATACAAATCGTTCTCTCACTTTATAAAATTAGCGTAGATACATTTTGTATGCGTAATCAGCGTCATGAACTAATAGTGCTAACGAAAGTTGCGGGGTCTAGTAATGTTAACCTAGATTTAGACGAAAAACTTCTGGAGATCAAATGACGCAGGAGGCATGGAAAATAAAAAGTACAAATTTTAACTTACTTCCTGCTTGTATTTTGATGAATTTCAATCAAGGTTGTATCCAATTTCTCCATGACATTTTGTATGATCTCTCTTGCTGAAATTTGTAAAGCTTGAGCTATAAATAAACAAAAATAAATGTGAAATTAGTACCCTTTTTATTTTTGTATTCCCAGTGATCGACTGCTAAGCAGAGGTCGCGGGTTCGATTCCCGCACGGTGCAAATATTTGTATGCATGCATATGTCTGGTAATAGATCTCTTACCTTTGATATAAATCACTAAACTTGTGGTCCAAGAGTCTCATCACGTCCCAGTCCCCGTCACGGTTAGCTATTCCGGTTATAGATCTCTTACCTTTGATATAAATCACTAAACTTGTGGTCCAAGAATCTCATCACGTCCCAGTCCCCGTCTCGATTAGCTATTCACTGTATATTGGCACGATATATTGGCATTGGTCTGGGTATTTCTATGTATAATATGAATAAATTTACCTAAGTATATTTATCCGCATTCTGGAACCCATGACACAAGCTACATAAACTATGCTTACTAAGGGTCTAGATAGCGCTATGTAGAATGTCGTAGAATACTTATTATTATTCACTGACGCTTAAAAACGTTCACTCGTACGTGCCTCAACGCAAGCACGAATGCAACAGGATATGCACTCTAATCAGTAAGTTCCCAACAAGAACAAATACGACTTCTGTGATACGACGCGGTATATTTTTAGGCCAATTAGCCTATTTTTGAGTGACCATTTTCAAGTTCCAGTGCTGTATCTGTCTCTTTAATATAAGATCATTGAACTGTGCCAATACTCAAAAATACACATAAGTGGTTTCGAGAACTCACCTTGGCTGCTACTAGGTTCGTTCCTACTAAACCAATCATCCACACTGGAACCAGTGATTCCGCTTCTTCTATCAAGGCAATCATCCCCCATATTATTATTATACTCTGTTTTCTTCTTTTTACGATCATCTACATCATCTTCTAATTTTCTTTTCAACGTTCTAGAATCATCTATCTTTGTTGAAGTACTCATTTTATCCTGAATCGATTCAGAATCGGTACTCTGTGTTAAATTTGGATGTGGTATACTTTTATTTGTAAAATCTATTTTATTTTTTTGTTTAATAGATTCTCCTTCATCTATTGAGCTTTCAGGTGGAACTTGTGTCTGTCCTAAATTTTTAGAAAGAGTTTTTTTTATTTCATTCATATAATCTTCATCATCTGACAGAGTAGTTTGTGAAAGTTTGCCAGCGTTCTTGATGCTGCTTTCATAACATTTTATAGGAGATATATTAGATTTTGGTATACATTTAACTTGTCTCGTATATTGTATGCGCGATTTCTTTTCAATTTTCTTTGCTACCCTCGATTTTGTGTTGTTTAGTGAATCTCTAGAATTATTTTTGTCAACGAAAGGTTCATTACATTCCCTGTTAGTGTTAGTTTTATACTCCGGCGATTGTTCTTGTATAAACTTCAAAGATCTCTTAATAGCTTCTAGTATTTCTGGATCATTTTCAGAATGAACTTCTTGTTCTGCTACAACTCTTTTAGGGCTTTCAGCATCTTTATTCGTTTTCGACTTATTACTCCTCGGAGAGGTATTATCTGATTCTGAATTCCTTCTAGAAGGGAGCCATCTACTTATATCATCTAAAGAAATTCTTTCGATAGAGACTACAGGAGATCTTAAGGATGTCCGACTGCCGCTCCCATTAGTATTTATATCAACTTTATTATGATTGCTGGACTTGTTTGAAAAACTTTTTTTATCATTTTCATTAGAATCATGACACATAATGTTAATTTCTTCCGTCAATTTTTCGAAATAATCTTTTGTAGAGTGATCCAAATATTCTGTCTCTAAGTTGCGATGTTGCAATTGTTGCATAATTAATTCAGGGCTCGGCGGAGCTTCTTCCGAATCACCATGTCCAGTAATACCTACAGTAGCTATAGATTGTTCCGATTTTGATCCTGAGCCAGACAAACTCATAAGATTAATGGTATTCTTCTTTGGCACCGATGTTCTCTTATCTTTTGTTTTCTTTGTCTTGACAGGGCTCGGTTTCTTGTTCCTAGGTTTCTTACCTTTCTGACTAAATTCTTTGGTTTGTACTTCAAGTTGTACAATCTCATCCGTAATATTAATAGTTTGAGGACTGTAAATATTTTTTTCATTATCTGATAGCAAGTTCTGTGTAGTATTTGATTCGTTTATGAATTGTTCAGGATTTTGGCATATTTTCTTAAATTTATTTACCATATTGGCCGAGAGTTCTCTGTCTTCTTTATTTGTTGTTAATGTCTCTTCAACGACTAGTCCTGGTAAAGGACTTTCAGATCTATCAGGGTCGGTGTTAGGTTTAATACTTACAGTTTTCTTATCTCCCTTCGCTACATGTACTGTTTTACCCTTATTTTTTTTAATTGTTTTTACTTTTTGTTGGCTTTTATTCGACTTTACATCTTTTTCAGTAATGGTTTCCATTGCTGGGACTTTTTCTAGAATTAATATTGGTACTGGATTAACAATTCTGGGGGAACTAATGACAATAGAGGTGTCCAGCACTTCTTTTTTATCTCTCATTCTTTCGTCGATTAAATCATTAGCTAGTTCAGCATCAACCATTTTCTTCGTTATTTGGCGTCCGGTACCTTTTCGTTTCCCTTTTTTACCCTCATTTTTATCTGAATTGTTTGTACGTTTGGCTACTCTGCTACGTTTTAAAATAGTAGATTCTTCACTGACGGCAGTAGTTGCACTGTTTGTTTTAGACTTTTCAACCCTTTTCGTTTTAAAATCATCTTCACTATCAGTGGAGAAGTTATACACCTCAGATGCTTTATCGACTAGTTTTACTGGTTCACCATTAGCAGATTCTTTTACTTTGTCAAACAAATCGTTCAATTTTTTTGATCGCGGAGATGGTGGTTCAATTTTTCTAGATTTCCTATTTCTTGGCATACGGATGTACCTTTGACGCTCTCTTTCTATTTCTTTGTATGGTTTGTATGAAGGCGCCGATTTTGATGTTTCCTTTATTTTAGCATCGATGAAATCATTTTCTTGCGAATTCCCGGGCAGTTCATCGGGCATTTTCACATCTTTAGGAGAGAAAAGTTTACGTTTTCTACGCAACAGTGGTGTTACAGCGTCAGCTGTATTATCAGAAACTAATTTTGGTTTGGCATTTTCTGTATTGTCTTCTATTACTGCCGGCACGTTACTTACATCTACTGTATCCGCATTATCCTCTATGATGGTAGACATCTTGGGCGTGTCCAACGTATTTTTCTGTTTCACTGTACGAGTTCTAATGTTGCTTTTCTTAGACGTGACTTTGTATTTCAACTTTATTTTTTTAGGTGTCATAGTATTTTTATTTTTAGAATCCATATTCTGGATTTTACTTAGAATATCCTTTAATGGTAAATCATCCTCAAGATCAGAAATGTTATCTGCAGCAGTTTCTTGGTCCACGTTTAAATAGTTAGAACATTTGTTGAATTCTTCACAGACTTTATCCACTATATTATTAAGACATTCAATTACTTCAATATTATTAAAGTTAAATGAGTCCAGATTTTGTATATCATCTCCGATTAACACCAAGCCCTCATCTAGACGGTCATCACTAAGCTCAGAACTAGTTTCGTTTATTTTCTTAGCAAGCGTTGGACTAATACTAATTTCTCGTTCTCTGTTTTCTGTAAAATGTTGTGAAAAAAATTGTTCAACTACTTGAACATCAAAACATTTTTTCTCTGAAGAATCACCTTTGGCCATATCCTTTTTCTTTCGACGAGTACTAACATATACATTGGGAGTATCACTTATAGCTTCTGTGTTAGATTCATCAGATGAAGATACTATCTTAGGACATCGCTTCACTGTTTCATTTTCTTTATTAGGTGTATTATCAATAACATCGCCAATTTCTTTTAACTCTTCTGACGTTTTTTCTTTATCGATTTGATCTTTATCTTTTTCTAGTTTGGCGTTTAGTGCTTCTTGGACTAATAAATTGACTATATTATCAGGATCATAATCTTTGGACTTGGATAACCTTTCAACTGTATCATTTATAACCGAATCGTCTGCAGATCCTATAGTAGCTACTAGCAAACAGCTTGGAGTATGTTCGCGAACTACCGGTGACAATAGTCTTTTTTGTGCTTTGTTCTTTGGCTCTGGGCATCTAGTATTGTTCTCACTATCACTTTGAGACTGCCTACTATAGACTAGTGTAATATTTTTTTTCTGGCAAACTCCGTAAGGTTTATAATTCAAGATTGTTGTATTTCGATCATCCGCCTCACTGACTTCAGTTACTATAGACAGATCAGGTTTGGCACAAACGCCCAGGGGTTCCTTGTCGAAATTGTATCGGGGTAATGCAGCTAGTTTATCGTGAAGCTAGAAGAGACATTAATTACAAACGTTACATTACGACATTAATTTTACGTGTGCTTCAGCGCGACATATTTCAACAGTTAGTTTCAGTAAAACATATAAGAAGGTGGTTAAATTGGTCGACCTGTATTACTTCAGTGACATTGGAATTTCGTTGATTGTGCCTCAGACTCACAGCCTCCTATCGAACATAAGTCAAGTTGCAAAGGTTGGAATTTAGCTGCAAGGTAGATACTATGTTTGTATCGCATGTACATTTAAATGAAGGTGTTCACCACAGAACTAATAGTAAGAAGTATAGCAACGGGCGAAGAATTACTTCCAGTCAGCTGCATTACCGAGTTTGCACAAACATCCTTATTGAGAACTTTTTAATATTATTTTCGCCTTGAATTAGGTGTATTTGGAGCTCATCAAGGTCTTCGCGGCCCAAGCCAATCTCACTGCAGCCAGTACACATGCTGATTGACGGACCAGGCTCTACTGCAGGCGTTCCTTTCGGGATTGGGGGGTCAGACGGCAGGCGATAAAGCTAATTCAAGGAGTACCAGAGCGGACCCCCTGGCTTCAAAGTGCAAGCTAAGCGACCGGGACTAACGCTGAGAAGATGATGAATTTCACCTTGAAGACAGATTACTATTTGTCGTGACGACTTGGTCAAATTATGAAACACTTGGTTTATGGAGTTCAATACCCAAAGGGTGAAACGTGACCCCGAGATTACTTAGACCCCGTCCGTTAGTCCGTTCGTCTGTCACCAGGCTGTTTCTCATGAACTGTGATAGTTAGACAGTTGAAATTATCACAGATGATGTAGTTCTGTTGCCGCTATAACAGCAAATAGGTACTAAACAACCGAATAAAATAATCTTTAACGGGGGCTGCCATACAAAAAACGTGTTTTTATAGATAATCGGTACGGAACCCTTCGAGCAAGATCCAACTCGCACTTCGCGGTTCTTTTTAATCATTTTATTAAACGTAGTTTAAATTGAAGATCATAATCGTACTCAAACTTACTTGTGCTAAGGAACTAGTGGATGCAGTAGAAGGTGATGCACACGAAAGAGGCAAACGTGATTTTACTACATAACCTGTAAAAAATAATACTTTTAATACTTATTACATTTTTGTGAAGTGCTATGCGGCGCTAGGGTGTAAAGCATCCTACTAACTTCCTCGAGGCCCAAGGCAACCCCACCTGCAAGTCGGTGCACCTGCTAAATAACAGACGAGACTCTTGCGCAGGCTTTCCTCTTAGCGTTGGGAGGTTTGACGGCAGTCGCTCCCAGAGAAGCCGACATACCAATAATAAATCAAAAAGCCGACCTCGGGCTCCAAAGTGCAAACTTGGGAAACCGCTATGAGGATGATGATGATGTGGTAGGCGGCGCCACCAGTATAACCAACAGTCAATAGGCAGCTATTTATCACAACCTCCTCCCCCTTATTTTTACAAGCTTTGCACTGTTCGTATGTAAGTTATCCTTCAAAATTTGCAAACCATTTTTCGACCATTTGTTACCATGAAATATTGCATATACGTTCCGTTTGAATGACGATTGAATAAAAGCTTGTTTTCTTAAGGAGTTTTTCTATTAATCAATCAATTTATTTAATGTTTCTTATAGGTACAATAGATGTTTTAGTTTAGTGTAAGCACGACCGTATGCCTGATTAGGCGTACAATAAATATAATTAAATACCCTAACTAGAAATATTATGAGAGATAAATTAGCAGTATCTACCTGAATGCTTACGACGTCTCACTTCCACTGGATTTGAAAATCTCGCATCTTCCTACAAAAATATTGTTTTGTTTGTGAGACACTGACACATTTAAGTATGTTACTTAGGTACCTACCCAAATTACAGATCGAAATATTGACGTTAACTTTTCATTAAATGAATTACGAACTACCCACATTTAACAAACAATAATAGCGTGGTCCAATAAAATTTGGTTATTTAGTTTTTCTAGTTAAGTTAATAAAATTAGTTTAAAAGCGTCGCTGGTAGCTTTATGTGTGGGTTGTAAGAAACACGTGTGTTGGTAAAAGGAATGAAGGCTCGTGTATATTTAGCAAAAAAAAGTCAGTTTAAAAAAAAAGAAGCCGACGTCAATATCCTGATGTTGACGTCGGCCTAAGGTCGGAATGAGGCTAAACTAAAAGGAATTAAAATGTATAATATAGCTTACTAACCAATTTCTTATTTGACTGTTCAACAACTTTAGGCGGCGATAATATCAACTCCTTTTCCAAGTCCAGTAATAACTAAAAAAAGATATATTTGAAAATCTTTAAAGAATGAGTATAGAAAACCTGTGTGGAGGAATAGAATACACCTATTCAGAAAATACCCTAGTAGTTTTTCAAAAATAAGCCAGAAATGTTTCGTAGACAAAAATGTATGAAAATCTATTGATAACGTGCTAATCGGGAGACAAAACTTTCGTAGAAATATGAGGGAGACAGAAGTGTATGAAAGGTCATTATTAACGTGTTATTTTGAATTTACATTGATTGAGCATTTCGAATTTGGAACGGGACGCCGAAACTAGATAAATGAGTTGATGAATTCTGACACCTATCTGTATAGACAAAGCACGCCTTTTATATAGTGATTTCATCTGTATGACAGCTACAAAAAGTTAACGGTCGGGTTGCGCGATAACTAATTGTTTGTTCCGTATCGCCAAGCTATGCTATATAGTATACATAGAAGTCATTACAATTAACATAATGACGACCTTTGTGGCGTAGCGGCAGTGCGTTCGACTGCTAAGCCAGAGGTCGCGGTTTCGATTCCCGCTCAGTGTAAATACGTATGTTTGCATTGGTCTGGGTGTTTCTATGTATAATATGTATTTATTTACAACAAAAAAAAGTATGTAAGTATGTTTATCCGCATTCTAGAACCCATATGACAAGCTCAGCTTAGTTTGGGTCTAGATGGCGGTGTGTACTTTGTCCTACAATATTTATTTATAATTATGTACAAACGGCGGCCTTAACGCTAAAACCATTTTCTTACAAGCAACCTTTGGATGAACATTAAGTATAATAGACTTATTAGGCCCAAATGGACCTGAATCAAAATGTCAATAAAAAGACTGATGAACCAATGCCGCGAGCCTTTTGAGCACGTGATAAGTTTAATATAGCTATGATTGGTTGATATATAATTAAACTAGCGCCTCCGCCGTCACGCCCCGCGCTCACCGCCAAAGAAACCTAAAAAAGCTCTACTGCGCATCTAAAGTACTTACATTGTCAAGATTTTTGCCACTAACTATACCTATACATAGAAATCATTGCAATTAACATAATTTAAAAACTTTGAGGAGCGTTACATTATTAGGTCCATTCAAGTTTGATCAAAGATGGAGATCCTCCCACCAGGCTAGATAATCCCGCCTGGTGGGAGGATGCCCATTGGTTGATGTTGGGATTTGAAATCAATATTAATCAAAGTGAGAACTTTAATAGCGCGATGCAGGATCAGTGTACAGGATGCAGGTAAGCGTGGAGTATTATTGGGGTTCGTGTAAATAATAGCCTGAACGCAAAATGAACCTGAGCGCAAACTATGTATACTATTGACGGCTATTAAGGCTATTGACGGATGCGACTGCGACGACATCTACGGTGCATTCTATTTCAAATGTATGACGTACATATAGGTATGGTTTGGCCAAATAATCAATTAATCTTTACTATAAGGTTGAATTTTGAATGACTTTATAATGTAGTAATAATATTTTTATTTTACACCAGCTAAGGTAAAGGTAAAGGTGAAGGTCGGTTTTGCCCGCGTGCATGTCGGATATCGTTTGGTCATATCTCCGGTTTTACTTAAGCAATTGTATTCAAACCTACAGTAGAATTTAAGTCTGACCAAGACCTTTCTAATAAAATAAAACCGCATCAAAATCCGTTCATTACTTTTTGCGTCCATCACCAACAAACAGACAAGAATTCCAAAAACGATATTTCCGTGTTCAGAATCTTTCATTTAACATAATCCAAGTATTTTTTAAATATCAATTTACAGACACAACTAATTTACAATTTTATAATAACATCAACACAAGGCGCTACATCTAAAGTCAGCTTACTTTAGGTTCGTTAAATGGTACAGAATACATATGGCATTAGTGTGAAAGTGTGAAAGCTCCAGTAAAAGCAAAGATAAGGCAAATCAACAAAAAGAGCAGGAGAGCGACCCGGGCTCCAAGTTGCAAGATTTGGATGCAAGCAGTACTAACACTGTGATGCTGTCCATGACATGTGATCTGGTACTACTACTGAGAATAAATTATACCTGATATTTACTATCGAAGATCCTTCTGAGAGCGCCGTCAAGCCTCTTGACGTCAGATCGTGACGACACCACTGCAGTGACGTGGCAGCTGACGTCTTCGCCTAGCTTGATACACGAAGGAAGAACTCCGGGTGGAGACAAAGTTTCTACTGATAGGGTTAAGATTTCCGCTTCCCTGAATACAAACATATCGACATAGTTGATCAAGAACAATGCTCTAAGTATGGATCAACTTCTAAAAAAAAAAAAAAAATAGTGAACTAATTTAATATGGTTCTACCTCCAGATTCGTACTACTACGATTCTTCAAATCAAAAGTATCAAGCGTAGAATGAACGACTTCTAATTGTACACTACTCAACAAGCTATATATATAATATATATATATATATAAACTCACGCCTATATCCCCGAAGGGGTAGGCAGAGGTGCTAGCACCCACATTTCGCCAGTTTATGTTTAGGTCCCAATGTAATAGGTGGCGAACCTATTGCCATAAACCGGGGACTTATAAACCTGCGATAAATACACACATAACTTCGAAAAGCATCGAAAAGTCATTGGTGTGTGCCATGGTAAAACCTGGGATCGAACCCGAGACCTCGACTCGACAGTCCATTACCCATACCACTAGGCTACCGCGGTATTAACTCAACAAGCTGTTTAGAATTAAAAAAAACGTGATTACCTACCGGATGAGGCGAGTCCGAATGTCGGATGTGGAACGGGACGCAAATACCAGATAAATAGATAGTAATGTACCAAATTAGCTAGTCCTTTTATTCAGAAAAGAGTAGTTACTAGTAACCGAAATTACTAGTATTCCCGTTAGCGCCCCCAGCTAAGCTAAAAGTCTCCGTTCGCAAGAATTACGGTAGATGGCTCCCGCGTTTGCCCAGAGACGCATAATATTCGAAAGATTCCTCCTGTACATACGTTTTGGGGCTTGACTAAATTCAAGTAAGTATAGGAAAAATTTGTATACTAATTGGTTCAGAATTGCACTAAATTTTAGGGGTTATTTAAAAAGTTAGCTGGCTTGCTGAACCCAAAAGAGAATTTGTAAAATACATCTTAGAAAATTGTTACGTTTGTCACATAGGTGATTGCTAGTTAGCTGATAACGTCAAACAAGAGACCGTAATCTTAGCAATCCATGGATTCTCCGTGCGGGTGCCGGGTCCATCGCGTTGCTGAGTTGGGAACTCGGGACAGTGCCTGGGACTTGCGACCCAAGTGTAGGTTTAGAAGGGGCCCCTTTTGTTGATGTACATCAACACTCACCTTCACTACCCAAGTTCCCCTCCCTGCCTAACCAAATTTGATACGAACCTACTAGTGCCGCTTTAGACATTCGTCCTAGTAATGAGCTTATTGTAGCTCTCGATAGGCCTAGATCTTTAAGTAGGTTATAGAGAGATTTTGCTGGTATACCTCTCGCTCCCACTTCCACTGCATACAAATTAACCACGTAACCGTTTTTGATTATTTCGTTTGTGAGATCATAGTATTTATTTTTCTTTATTGTGTGGTCCTTCGGTATATTTGTTTCCCACGGTACAGTAAGTTCCACAAGAACCACATGTTTTAACCTCTTAGAATATAGGAATATGTCAGGTCTAGATGACGAAACCCCAACATCCTCCGGAATTTTATAGTGCTTTTCATACGTGTCGATTAGGAGAGTCCAATCTGGGGCAGTATCTAAGATTGAATAAGGTTTGTTCCTGGGTGTTATGGATGAACCTTCAAACACAAAGTTGATATGACGTCTGTTAGTAGTCAATCCTTTTTGGGCTCTAGCTACTGCCAGACTCATTGCTTCACGTATGATGATAAGCACCTTATCGTGGCGGCGTGAGTAATGGCCTCTATCGAGAAGCACCCTACATAGAATGTACGATGACGTATATAATAAGAATGATGGGTCTTGGAAAGGAAGACAATGGACAAAGCTTAAGGTTTTTTAAAGGATAAATCTCCTAATGACCTCAATACGAATTCATTTTTTTATTTCAAGCATCGGTAGCTTAGTGGTTAAGGAGGCAGCCTTACGATCGAGAGGTTCCAGGTTCCAATCCTGGCCATTACACTACCAACGTGAACCCACTCTTAACTTAGCTGGAGGGGTTAGGGGAAATACTTGTAATTTCGGTTACTAACATTATGTATAGCTGATGCCCGCGGCTCCACCCGCGCTGAGGTCAGTTATCGTTTTTTAGCCATATCTCTGGTTCTACTTAAACAATTTCAATGAAACAGAGCAGATTTTAAGTCTGACCAGGACCTTTCTAATGAAAAAAGTCGCATCAAAATCCGTTCAGCAGTTATTGCGTCCATTGTGAATTAAAAGATAAACAGATAAACATACAAGAATTTAAAAAAAAATTGTGTTCAGAATCGTTTATTCAACATAACCAAAGTCATTTTTTAAATATCTCCTATGAACAAACACAACAAATTTTTAATTTTTAAATAGTATAGAATAATACTGATGAATTATTACTATTATAATAATAATAGATTAATTATTTCAATAGTAATTCAAATGACTATGTGAATATAAAATCATATAATTACCTGTACAATTTAGCCACGTGTGTGTTGTCTTCGCCAACTACGAAGGTCTCGAACGACTTGTGGTTGGTGACTCCAAACGCGTCCAGCACCCGGGGGTCTAACAACACCGAGATGCATTTGCTAGTCGAGTTCAAGTCTATCCACGAGTCCGTCTGATCTGTGTCCTGGAAAATAACAATACTACGTACAGTCGCTATCGGTATTAGCTTAACATATTCTAAATTATCGACATTAGCTCTAAAACTTTACGTAAAATAATAAGTAAAAATTAAACATAACATAACTTCACGCCTGTATACCCGAAAATTAAAAAATGTAAAATTTGTCCTCTAAAGATTATAAAAATAATTATTCAACAGTTATTTATTGATTTATGTTAATGTGAAGATCGTTTGTAAATTTGTTAGTATTCAGCAAATTATGAGGCTGACTGAACATGATATTGTCGGAAGTTTACGCGAATGTCACACATTGAAATAAAACTATTTTTAACGGATTCTATCGCGGTTTATTTGATGTTATTTTATATTTTACATTGATTTATTTGATATAAAATAACATCAAATAAATCGCGATTGAATCCGTTAAAAATAGTTTTATTTCAATGCTGACTGTACAGTCACACAGTGAGGTGTTTTTGGAGCAAAACCAAGTCTTCGTAGCCCAAGTCAACCTCACCTGCAGGCCGGTACACCTGCTAATTGTCGAGGCTCTGGCGCAGGCGCACCTCTCTTTCCTCAGGAGTAACTGCCGTCTGACCTCCCAACACCGGGGAGGTCAGGCGGCAGTTACTCCTGTAAAAGCTAGAAAAAGAACGAGTACTTGTTTGCTGCCTTAATCATATGAAAAAAATACAAACTCACACGTATAATAATGATATCACCAATAGTAAGCTTCCGGCAAATAACTGAAGTGATGAGGTCACTGCTTTGATTGTGGGCGTTCAAGAAGTCTCTTGCATCCTGCGAACATTTCAATCTATATACTTATATAAAACAAAGTCGTGTTAGTGATGGCCACTTATAACTCGAGAAAGGGTGAACCGATTTTCATGATTTTTAATTTTCTTTGATTTATCTCCGCTTATTATTATTATGTCCTTTATTAAATTTTAAATACATATAAATTATATTTTTAATAATAAATTCTATATATAAAAAAAAACAAATATATTTAAAAATATAAAAAATAGTGGCCCGTCAATATCGGGTACAGGGACCAAGTTACCGGTGGTTAGGGCTCCAGAGAGGAATCTTTTCACAATACGTGCCGTGACGAGGAGCACTGCCTTCTGCATCAAGCCCTTGACCCAACTGCCTAATGCGAGCCTCTGGAGATGTTGTTCGAGGCTCTTGGCAATCAGTCCGTGAACCGATACAACTATCGGAACATTATTATTATAATAATAATATCCGCTTATACTGTGCCATTTTTTTTTCGGTTCCCCACGATTAGCGGCCGCGGCCAGTGGGGGAAGCTTCGGATATCGGGCTCGAACCGATTAAAACGACACGCCGACTCGGGTCTCTAATGCCGGGGTGTAAGGTGGCCAAATAAGGCAATTCCCCTACACCCTGGCTGACCCTGGGCCATCTACGGCTTTGAGATGGCTCCCTCGGAATACTGTGCCTATACTAGCAATTAGGATAATTAAAAATATGAGTCTCACGAAATAAATTCAGCTGATAAGGTAACTAACACTAACTTGATTCTAAGGCGGAATTAAAGTTTGCCAGGTCAGTTAGTTTTCTATAAATGAGACTTGGAATATTATTGTACGTAATAAGAAATAGATAAAGTAAAATGTTAATAAAGTATACGTTAATAAAAAAATTAGATAAAGTAAATGCAGGGACTCGGTGGATGCAAATCGCTACAGACCGGTCGAAATGGAAGTCGTTGGGGGAGGCCTATGTTCAGCAGTGGACTTCCTACGGCTGATATGATGATGATGATGAAAATGTTTGTAAACAGACCACAAAAAAGAGAATTCATTATAACATATACATAAATCCTATCAATAACCCAAATTACCTGAAAGAAATTCATCCAAGGTCTTTCCAAGAAGATATCAACGACATTGTCGGCATATAACCTGGCCGGAAACCACTTAGAAGCTGACGTGATCCTTAGAGTGCGATCTTGGCGTGGCAACAACCACCGGAGGAGAGTCTCCATGATACTGTACTGGGTAGACAAGTTCCCACAACTACTCATGTAAGTTGCAAGCTTGATGCTGTATGGGAATTAATTAATAATAATATCAGCAAAACAAAAATATTAAACTTCAAATAAAGAAGGATTGACCCACATATAAATATAAATTGTAAAGATCAAACAATCACAGAAGACAATGCAACTAAATTCTTAGGACTAAAAATTGATAATAAAATGAACTGGAGCGCCCTCATAGAGTATGTCTGCAACAGGGTCCATCAGTATGCTTTTGGGCTTTATAATTTAACAAGTATAGCATCCATCCCAACAATAATAAGAGCTCCGGCTGTGTTACCACCACCACGGAATGGTCACCTCAACTCTACGATATGAAATTATATTTTGGGGAAATGCCACTGACTGGTTACGTGTCTTCAAAGCACAGAAACGTTGTCTAAAAAATACATATACTCGTAGATTCTAGAAAAAACCTTTTAAGTCTTTCCATGTTGTAGTTGGAACGTCTAGGATAATATTATTTTCAACTAAAGTGGCAGGTATATTCTTGAGATTGTTTAAATAAAGGATTGTCAATAAGATAATTCATAATCTACGGAACCCTTTCCCCACAAGTTAAATTCCTACTTATTTTTACCTTTAATACGTCCTCAAGACTAGTTAGGGTATCATATAGACTTTCAGATATCTATAAGAATTTTTAAAAACTCTGAATCCTAAAAACAACAATACTTACAAATAATGTCCAAACTTGGTTCTCAATGCAAATCTTAACTCTCTGCTAGACTCCGAAGAGTACATATTGAAGTAATGTAGAATCTCATACCGCTGCATTACATCTGGCCCACTTGTAGTGGCTAAATCAAACATGCACTCTGCTGTATGCTCAACCAGTATATCGGGAAGAGATCTGTCCTTTTCACGTATTTTCTGTTATAATTAAAAAAATATTTAATTCCTTAGGGTTGTATGGGGCCAAAGTCAGGGTGTACGGTGCCGCAAGGGCCCTAACTTCCAGATCCCAGAAAGGAAATTATATTCGAAGTCCCATCCCATCTAGTACGAATGCCAGGTACCTCATCGAGGGCTCCATGGAGATGCGTACACCTCCTACAACAAGAATAGATCCCTCATGTGGCTGATTCTCTTAGCCCATATAAAAATAGAGCCTCGGACTTGTGGAGGGCCACCTCGAGACCTAGCCGAATACGAGTAACGACTCGGGCAGCTCCGGCCGTGGCGTTCCTGGATGTTCGAGGTGCATCTGGCCTCGCGCCGAGGATGACCTCAGCGTAGCCCGCCACGGCAACCCTCTAAAAGAGCACCACGAAGCGCCCAGTCATAACCGATGTTCTATAGTAGCGGCCCCAACACCGAACGCTGTGGAGCACCGCCCAACGTGGAAACGCACACTGACTACACCATCGATGGTTCCGCCTCAATCTCGCATCACGTCGCGCCCGAAGTTACATGGGTAGAGTAAGAGTCAGCGGTGTCACGTCTCAAATCCAAAATACCGCTCCGGAACCTGACAGTATTCTAGGCCTAGCATGGTCCTAGCTCTATAGAGTTTCGAATCCCGGCTAGGGGCTCTATGGCGCATACCCGAGAAAGCCAGTTTCCGAAAGTGATTCCGAAAGGAAAACGAGAAGGAAACTGGTCATCGTTCGCCTCCCGGCCCATTGTATTGCTCGACGAGGTGTGCAAGCTCTTTGAACGGATTATAGCGAAACGTCGAGCGCCTTACAGAAGCGGACTCGAATTTGGCATAAAATCAATTTGGTTATCGTCGGGGGCACCGTAGATGTGAACTTGTGCTTGAGGGCACTGGTGGAGGATGCAGTGGCCCGGGGCGAGGTGGCCCTGGCAGTTTGTCAAAAGTCGGTGAGATGTGTCGTGCGGTGTTCCGCAGGGCTCGGTGCTGAGGCCGTTCCTGTGGAACCGACTACCCCTGGCTGCTTACCCAGGCTTAGGCGTAGTAGTGCTCTTTTGGAGGGTGTTGACATGAAGTGCTACGCCGACGACTACCTCTTGACGGCACGAGGTCCTTCCTCCGTCCTCCATCGCGAGGCTTCCATGAAGGACACGGCCGGAGTTGTTAAGTCGTTGGTCGAATTTGGAGGGTGGGCCTCGGGGTGGATATATCCTATCTAGGGCATAGCTGGTTCCCCGGTCACAAAGGCAGAAGTGATGAGATACCGCGTGCTTTAAGTCCACTCGAGTTCGACATACCATAGATCGTTAGCTCCGATGAGGTGACACCCGAAGGGCTTTCCGCACAACAAAAAAAATGAGGGTAGTGGGGGGCGCAAGCTGATTGGGGCGCACCCCGGCGCTGAATATGGTTAAGACAGCCCTGCCCCTACGGAACGTGTAAGAGGCTTGACTATATGTATGTTAATACACCATTGATATTGATTATCTGTCACCTGATCAACTAACTCAGAAGTTGAATAGATACATCCCTGTTAATAATAGCTAGTAAAATTTTAAGATGTCATTTCCTTCATTGAGGCATAATGTAATAGATGAATAATATAAACAAAGCCATCTCAGATATATTAGTGCAATTTTCACAAATTTATCAGCACCAGTTAGCGAAGTGTCCAATTCTTAAATATGTCAAAAGCATTCAGTAGAGTGAACCATTTTGCATTGCTTGCGAAGCCCTAATATGTGGGAATTCATGGGAACTTTAACAGATGGTTAACTTCTTACTCATTGAACCACACACAACTCGTTGCATGTAGTATGTATGTATGTATGATTCTGTAGTATTTTTAGCAACATCGGGCGTGCCCCAGGGGTCAAATTTGGGTCCTTTATTGTTGTTATTTGTGAATGGATTATTAAGCAAAATTGGTAAATATTTAGCATATACAGACGACATTAAAGTCTTTTGACGTATATCAGATGAACGTGACTGTGAGGCCCTTCATCTCTGATTGGTCTCTCTCTCCAAATCTCATTGTTGTGATGAAAATTTTATGGCTCTGAATATCAAGAAGTGCCCGGTTATAACATTTACAAAAAGTAGGAACCCTATCCAGTAAAACTATAATGTTAATGGTATTCGACTCTGTTATGTCATTTAGATCTCACTATGATAATATCTGTATTAGAGCTAACCATATGTTGTCTTTCATTCTTAGAATCACTAAACTGTTCAGAAAAGATGACTCCTTGATTGTTTTATTCAACTCTCTAGTAAGAACTAAGGGTGAGTACTATTTAGTTGTCTGGGCCCCAATATGCTAAATTCATACAGATAAGATTAGAATCTGGTTTATTAGAGCTTTATGTTCCAAGTATGGTCTTGGGCATAAAATAAATCTACATGACCAGTGACTTGCCCACTTTCAGACGGTAGGTCTTGAGAGAAAATGGATGAGTGACCTGTGTACTTTATACAAAATAGCAAATGGTTCAATTGACAGCTATCTTTTAAACAAACTAAACATCAAGGCACCAACAAGTAACAACAATGTATCTCAGAATGGTGCACTTGCTAGAATGTGCAAGTATTATAATTTGGTGTGCTCTAATGTGAATGTAAAAATATTATATGCAGTGAAGATTTGCAGCCGGAAGAGCTTCCTTTTTTAACTTAAATTTAACACATGTAGTTATAGTTATAAATGATTACTAGTTAGTATTCAGTAAACCAGTACCGATTATGCCACTGGAATGCTGTTTACAGGTTTACAAATATTGTATAGTTTGTAGTAACACTGTGTATCCACTCAATCTGTTGTCTGTTTCTGTACCTTTCTTATAAAATGGCAAAGTAAAATAAATCTAGTTAAGCTAAATATTATGGCTGAGTATGATTCCCATCCGACTTTAGTCACATTCAAGCTAAGTATTATTTTAACTCACAATTCATCAGCTACGTGCCTCTTCAATTTAATATTTAATACTGATAAAAGAACAACTTACTTTTAAAAATTTGAGTAGTGACTTCAGAAAAGCCCACCATTGTGGGCTGTGTTTCACCAAATGCTTCCGTACTGCGTCAAGCCAGTACTGCAGTAGACTCACCATCTCCTTGCTGAGCACTCCCCAAGTCTTGGAAGGTGGCAAATGCAATATACGTTCAAATATTACACTTGCAATCCCATTCTCCTCACATTTATTCACGTACTAAAAAGTTCACAGTAATGAATTAACTCATCGGGTAACCTTATTTATTCGGTAAACTGCAAGTTTACGGTCAATTCTGAAGACTGAAAGGAAAAAACGCTTACTTCAACTTCAAATGACCGAATTTTCTTTAGTGCAAGAATAGTTGACATGTTCAGCTGTATTCTTGAATTTCTACATTTTTCGGAGCTATCTTGAGTAATAGCAATGTATTCATTCAAACAATTTATGTTTTTTAATAATTTCGCAACATCCATTTCTAAGGTGTTCTATAATAATTCAATCTTTATTATAAAATCAAATAGATAGCATATAAAATGCCGCGAAACAATTTGAAACGACGCTATTTTTCTTCACAAATATTGATATAATGTTGTTAAGTTGGTATTTCCTGTTTCCTGTTAAATTTCAATGAAGTTTCTTGATTTCTGCTGACGCAACAACAAATCAAAATAAAGCCTGAATCAATTAATTTCAATCATAGGAATACAATCAAACATAATTATCATGATTTTAATATTCAATACCTAAATAAAAATTTCAAATCCTTTTGTAGAAAGTGGTAAATGTTTATTTAATATATAGTTTGGTATTAAAATAATGATTTTCTTACTAAATGAACTACTTTATTTTATTCCTACCTCGATGTACAATATGCTTAATAATAATAATAAAATATGATAAGAATATGTACAAGTTATATGCTATATTTAATGAATAAAGGAAATAATAAATATTATCTCATAGACATTTTTCTTGAAAATTTGACGGCTTCTGTGGCTTAGCGGTAGTGCATTCGACTGCTACGACAGGGGGATACGGGTTTGATTCCCGCTCAGTGTAAAAAGCGCTGTATAGAGTGTTGTAGAATATTTATAGATTGTTTTATGTCTATGGACATAAATACACAGTACCCTACTCTGAAACAAAAACATGTCATGCAAATCAATACAGAATTACGTTTTATTTCTACTACAACACAATAACTTATAAGTTATTCTTAATTATATTTAACTCTCGCTTCTGTCTGAAACTAAAAGAGTCATTTGAATATATGAAAATATATTAGATCATTAGATTTAATTTGATGGAAATAAACATATACTTTATTATTTATTCAAAATGAAATTTCGTTTAGATGTCAAGGAACATTCATCGTTATTAACATTATGTTGGTAGCAGTGACGCTTGAAGTTTGTTTTGCCGTCGAAAGGAAACTAGAAGAATTTTCGATTCCTCTCTTGGAAGAGGATCCGACGCGGTTGTCCATCGAAATTAACCGCAGACACTAAAAAGATGTTAAAGACATTACTAATAGATAAAACGATGATATAAAATGTTGAATCATTTTATGGAGTATACATTTTTCGCGTTACAACTTTTTTATATTAAAACGTTCAGTTCAGTGTTATGATCGCGTCGTGGCGCACGGCTCTTAACAAAACCCAGTCGATATTATGCGGCCCGAACGCGACAACTACATAAGGATACAATTATGATGCCTATGGTGTATACGGTGTATGGTTTTGCCATATTTTTTATTCTCGCGTGGGTGTGTCTGTGGTTAATTCATATAATGGCTTACTCATATTCAAAGTGGAAGCTTCATCGGACTGTGGATCGGTCACCGCCTGAGCAGCCGTATCCTGGTGTTTCCATCCTGAAGCCACTCACCGGTGTCGATCCGAATCTCTTTACGAACTTGGAAACATTTTTCACCCAGGACTATCCAACATATGAAGTGCTTTTTTGTGTGGAAAATGAACACGACCCCGCAGTTATGTTAGTGAACAGTCTGAAACATAAATATCCTCATATAGATGCTAAACTTTTTACGGGAGGCATGACAGTTGGAGTCAACCCCAAGATCAACAACATGCAGCCGGCGTATATGGCGGCAAAGTACCCGTTAGTACTGATCAGCGACGCAGGCATCAGAATGCGAGACGACTCGCTCCTTGATATGGTGCAACATATGAGAGAGGACGTCGCCATCGTACATCAGATGCCGTTCACCTATGACGCTGAAGGTTTCGCCGCCGTCTACGAGAAAGTGTTCTTCGGTACTGCGCAAGCGCGCATGTACATGTGTGCTGACTTCTTGGGCATCAACTGTCACGTCGGCATGTCGTCGCTGGTCCGGCGATGCGCTCTCGAGGAGTCGGGCGGGCTCCGAGCTTTCGGCGACTACCTCGCGGAAGACTACTTTCTAGCGAAAGACATCACATCGCGACATTGGAAAATGCGTGTGGCGTCACAGCCGGCCCTGCAAAATTCTGGGACAAGATCAGTCGGAGCGATGCAGGCCCGGTTACGACGGTGGGCGCGTCTAAGGATTGCAATGATTCCGACGACGGCTTTATTAGAACCTCTCAGTGAGTGTATGCCCCTTGGCGCCGGCGCCGCGTGGGCAGCAGGACAGTTATTCGGCGCGGAGCCACTTCCTTTTTTTTTGGTGCATGTGCTTGCGTGGTTCCTCTCGGACTGGCTGATGCTTCGGGCAGTGCAGAACGGCTCGCCACCGTTCACGAAAGTGCAGTTTTTGCTGGGCTGGGTGTGGAGCGAGTGCTGTGCGCCCTTAGTCCTGGCGGCCGCGCTAATCAGCCCGGAGATCTCGTGGCGGACTCGCAGCTACCGTCTAGACTGGGGCGGCAGGGCGCACGAGCTCAAGCCCAAGCTCAAGTTCTGAGTCCCTCCTCATCCTCAAAAGCTTTAATTTGGTGAATGTTTATGTTTTACCTGTAAATAATAAGTATGCTTGGATGCGAGTGAATTTGAAATGAAAGTTTAAAGTTAATATAGTTTTTAAGATTATATTTTAATGGCGTTAGTTTTGAAACGACATACAGTGATTAATTAGTAGTTGATTTTATTTTAGAAAGATTGTACATTTGTTAGATAAAAAGTTATGTCTCACATATTATTTATTTTTTAATAATTTCTTTTACTATGGCTGATTTGTCATGTACATTCTTGGGAATAATTCTCATTTTCAACCAGGGTGGGTAATGTTGATTATTTGTTATGATGTGATTCACGCGTTATCTTAATCAGCTGATTGTACCTGACTGTCAATGGTTCATTGAGATTTCTATTTAAATTGTGACATACAGTACAGATTTATATCGAAGTAATTCTCATAAACAAATTATCTTTACACCTGAATTATACTAAGTGGCGCTAAAGTTATCTCAATACATAATTCGTAACATCATTTGTAACCTACACTAATTCTGAATTTCTTTAAAGTACATAAAACAGAAATGCAATATAAATGTATAAAAGATAATACACAATATATACAGTTCTCATACAGCAAACCTTTGAGCAACAGAGGATGAAAATGTTAATAAAGGGAAGGAATATTTTATTTAAAACATATTTTAATTTATGTGTAAATAGAGATTTTTTCACATAGACCAGTATTGCCTGTTATTGTTGTGTTGTATGAGCACATGTGCCTACATATTTTGTTATTACTCAATGAATAGAGATATTTTAACACAATCAGACTAATCAGTGTAACATTTTATGTGATAACCTTAGCACCAGACAGTATATGGTCATTCATCAAAGTATTCCTTGCATTATTATGAACCTTGTGAATATGCCAGAGCATGGTAAGGAGAAGTAAAGTATATGTAGCTACCTAATTAAACCATCAACCAACAATTAAACATACAGATGTATTAATATAGATGTGATATGTATGATTCTCATAATGTAACAACTGTTGTAAACTAATTCTAAATACAAGAAGTACAGGGTTATACTCTAAAGAATACATTGTGATCAACATACAACTATGTTTTATTTCGCTCATGCATACATTACATATGCAATGCATGCACTGAGATGATATGCATTGAATTTGGGAAAAAATACCATTTTTCATGTTAAGAAACTTCCTTTGCATTCAACTGCTATGCAGCCGTGGGTTTGATAACTGTTCAGTGCAAATATTTGTATGCATGAATATGTCTATTTGTATTGGTCTGGATGTGTCAATTTACAAAATAAAATGTATTGTTGTTGATCTGCATTCTAGAACCATTTTAGAGGTTGCTTGGGCTATGCTACAGGTAGTATGCCAGTTAGGCTGAAAGGCGGATTCGGTAAAAATGGCGCTAATAATAGTTCTGTTTGAATGTTTTGTTTGTGAAAATACAATACAATTACACCATTCGATAGTGCCGCTGATAAGGAACGAATCCTGGCAAGCAATAACATACGGCCAATTTAGGAAAGATCTAATTTTCAACAAAATTGCTATAAATTAACATAAATAATTTAAAAAAATAACTGCATGTGTTCACAATTTGTACTATTGCGCACCCATCATTTACTATACCTTTTTTTTTCGTGCGGAAATCCCTTCGGATACCCCCCCCCGCCGGTCAGCGGGGGCGGTTATGTCGTGCATCGACTAATTTACTATAATAGGTATACCTTTTTTTTTTTTTTTTTTTTCGTGCGGAAATCCCTTCGGATACCCCCCCGCGTGCCAGCGGGGGCGGTTATGTCGGGCTTGAACCGACTAAAACCGCACGCCGTCTCGGGTCTACAGACGCCGGGGTGTAAGGTTGCCCATAGAGCATATCCCTCGCACCCCGACTGACCCTGGGCCATCTCCGGTTTCGAGATGGCCCCCTCGGGTTCGAGATAGCACATAATTTTCTGCGTCAAACGATGCAGATTTCATGTTATCTTATCAGCTTGAAGTTTTGCAATATTATATTGCAATACGAAATAATCGTCTGGACACAAAGTTTCCACACCACTCTTTGTCCTATCCTACTAATATTATTAAACGCGAAAGTTTGTCAGTATGGATCTTTCACGCAAAAACGGCTGTACGGATCTGGCTGAAATTTGGTACTGGGATAGATTATAGTCTGGAATAACACATAGGCTAGTTTTTATCCCTGGAATAGTTTCCCATGGGAAGCGAAAAATGGACCTGAATTCCACGCGGGCGAAGCCCCGGGGAAAAGCAAGTATCATATAAATCGGTATAAATGGTCATATAAATTGTCGTTAATCAAGTGCTTTGTAATTCTTAATAGCAATAATATCAACAAAGTGTGCAAACAGTGTTGTCAGGTCAGCCACAAATTAATTCATTTCAAGACTTAGTGTACTATGGCTCTGACCTTTCGTATTCTTCTCATGTTTGTTACTCAATCACGCCAGAACTACTGAACGGATCTGGATGAAATTTGGCACAGGTATAAATCATAGGCTGTAATAGCACATAGATTTTAGTGATTCATATCAAACGTTCTGTAAACAATGAGTGTGTACAGACTCGCCCATTGTTTACATAAAACCTTTTTAAAACATGCAATACACAGTTGTTTAGCAGATAACGTGGGGGGGAGGGGTGAAGATTCGATATAACACGATTCCTACCGGCTTTCTCTTAGATTACCAATAAGTGCGCGGCGCTTTCAATTTTTTTTTTAAATCTATGTTGAATGCATAAAACATACTATAAATTACTCACGCCTTTCTCTCTCCAGGGTAGGCGGACACAACAGCTGCCATATGCTTCTATCCTTACACATTTCACCAGCTTGCTCTGTCATTAAGCCTTTTAAGCACGCCCACCGGTTGCGACTGCTTCTCACCTGCCATTTTTTAATACATCATCGATTTGAAGCTGAGTGTTTCTGGGGCCTACCAACATCTTCGGGGCCCAAGTCAACCTCACCTGCAAGCTGGTGCATCTGCTGATTAACGGACGACGCTCTGACGCAGGCGTTGCTCTCGGGGTTAGGAGGTCAGAGAGACGAGACGGCAGTTGCTCTTGCCTCGCTTGACGCGAGGCGAGCATGTTGCAGGCTCGGCGGGCCGGGAGAGTTCTAAACCGCTCCCGGGCGCGCTAAAGATTAACATAAATGTATCTACTAGACTGGCTGTACAATTCTGAAAAGTTTATCCTTTGTGGCCTAGCAACAGCCCGCAAATATGTAAAGAAAACTGAATATATAGTAGGTATTGTGAATAGCCTCAACATTTTTTTTTTCGTGCGTAAATCCCTTCGGATACCCCCCCCCCCCCGCCGGCCAGCGGGGGCGGTTATGTTGGGCTTGAACCGACTAAAACCGCACGCCGTCTCGGCTCTACAGACGCCGGGGTGTAAGGTTGCCCATAGAGCATATCCCTCGCACCCCGACTGACACTGGCAGCACGTGTCCCGTTCATCAGCATTCGCCCAAACATTGCGCTTTGGAGCCCAGGGTTCGCGCTCCTCCATTATTGGTTTACCTTGGCTTTTACGGGAGCAACTGCCGTCTGATCCATCACCGCGATAGGAAAGCCTGCGCCAGAACCTCGTTAGTCAATCAGCAGGTGACGTGGGCTTGGTCCCTAAAGATTTTAGTAGAGGGGCCCCGTACCCTCTTACGGTTGTGCTCCCTTAGGCCATGTTCTTCGACTTCATTTTCATTAAGACGTCTTTAGTAAAAGCGCAAACTCTTCTCTATCGACGTTTGTCCGCAATTTATCCGTAATTTATGCAAAACAAGTGATAAGTCTGTTTGAAAATTGATTGTCAATTTTGGTAAATTTTACGTTCTCAACTGATAGTCGTAGTTGATAGAAACTCACAATACGCGCACTGTTTCCAGTCTCAAATAACAGGGGGCGAGCCTATACCCGGCAACCGTGTTATAATCGTACCGTGACCTTTCATTAGATATGTTGAAACACGTAGGCCATGTTGCACTTGAATAGTTTACAATTTTCATGACTGACCTTAGTAACTTGGCTATACGCCTATGATAAAAAGGAATCTAAGGTGAAGATATTAAAGAGCAATGACAAGCCAACTTGTTCAGCCAGACAAAGCATGGCTTTATCCCACAGAGAGCCAAGTTACCTGCCCTGGCCCAGGACCCTTACCACGACGCTCTTATAGCGATTCAAAAGCAATACAGTTCAACTGAGAGAGACGAAGCTATACACGGTGTGCAGCGCTAAATAAAATGGTACGCAGTTTTTTCTTGTACCATTAACCGAGGCTCCTACTGTAGGTACCTTTTTATTTTTTTACCGTGTGGAAACCCCCACGGCCTTCACCCTATCGGTGCCAACGATGGGATGGGCGTGTCGGAATCAGACCGATTAAAATAAAACTTATAAAGGCATGTTTACAAATGCTTTTTCAGCCAGCACTTCCATAGTGTTCTGACTTCGGGCAGACAAATTATGAAAACGATCCACGTATCTACTCTTCTTTCTTCTTTGACTGAAGAAGTAAATTGTGTCATTGCGTGGCGAATGCTTCTTTGGGCCATGGTTATCCCTGTCGCTCACCGCATCACGCGTCGCCCCGGAGTTGCTCATTTTGATACTTCGCTGTACATACATACCTTTTTTTTTTTTTTTTTTTTTTTTTTTTTTTTATCGTGCGGAAATCCCTTCGGATACCCCCCCGCCTGCCAGCGGGGGCGGTTATGTCGGGCTTGCACCGACTAAAACCGCACGCCGTCTCGGGTCTTCAGACGCCGGGGTGTAAGGTTACCCATAGAGCATATCCCTCGCACCCCGGCTGACCCTGGGCCATCTCACCACTAACAGCATCGCTCATCCTGTCTCCTCTGAAAGCAGAGGAGTACGGAGAGCGATGTGTTCCCGCCACGTTGGGTATTGGCCGACGATCAATGCCAACCCTATGAAGGGGTGAAGGGGAAGCCATTGACCGCCGCCCAGGGTGTACCGGCCGCTCCGATTCCGTTCCCCCCGGACTGCAGCGGGATCGGAATCGGAGCGACACTCGAGGAGGTTACCCAACACACACCCCTGTACATACATACCTAAATAAAATTATAATATGTTGAAAATTTTAACGTTTTTTGTTAAGTATAGGGGAATAGTACTTACTTGATTTCGACTATATGTGAGTGGAAAGTGAATAGGTATTTTTCTGTCATACGAAATGGTTAGCGATGTAGACGGGCCCCGCTTCGCGGAAACCAATTTCTTCGCAATATCACTAGTAACGTAAACGAACTCCTAACCTTTATCCATTTATGTCAGTGAGCGCGGTGTTCACGTGTGTGTGCTGGGCTAAAGAAGGATATGTGGATCGTTTTCACAATTAGTCCACCCGATAGCTTCTTTAGCCCACCACTATGCAAGTGCTGGGCTAAAGAAGGATACGTGGATAGCTTTCACAATTTATCAGCTCGAAATCTTTGGTCCATCATTATGCAAGTGCTGGGCTAAAGAAGCATTTGTAAACACGCGTTAAAAAGTGCAGTGCATACAACACTAATGTAGGTAGTAGTAGTAACCTTACAAACTATGTAGTTAGTAACATCATAGACCAATAATAAACATAATATTATATTGGTCTATGGTAGCATCGTTAATAACCATGTTCTTGTTCTACAAGGATCAATCTAATAATACCTGTAATAAATATATACGTATATATGTACAAACATAGTTGATAACGCTAATAATAAAACCTAAAGACGGCTTTCCAAGGTGCTATCCTAATATTATTAGGAAGAAGCTGAATTTTGTGAGTTTATGTTAATCTTCGGAACCACTGCCCGTATTAAACTAATTCTTTCACCATTTGAAAGGTTAGGATATTGTCCCTGATGGTCATAGGCATAGTGTGGGGCTTGAGTTAGAAAAATCTCGTATAAACCGAAGCGAAGGGCTTGCTAGTATAGTATGAAATACTAGCTGATGCCCGCGGTTACACCGGCGTGTAGGTCGGTTTTTATTTTTTTGTCATATCTCCGGTTCTACCTAACCAATTGCAATCAAACATACGGCAGATTTTAAGTCGGACCAAGCCCTTTATAACGGAAAAGCGCATCAAAATCCGTTCAATAGTTTTTGCGTCCATCGCGAACAAACATAAGAATTCCAAAAGAAATATTTTTGTGCTCAGAATCGTTCATTTAACATAATTCGAAATATTTTTAAATATCTCCTATGTACAGGCAAAACTAATTTACAATTTCATAATAGTAGAGAAGTAACATTGTACCTACCTAAAAAGAAACAAAGAAAAGTTACATGATAGATAAATATAGTGACCTTGGTTATGCTTCGGTGATCCGTCTTGCATCGTTCCTATGCAACAACATTGTTGCTTAACTTTTGAAGTATTTCACTAATGTAGACACCCTTCAGCCCATGGTCTCCGCAGCCTATTGCCTAATAAAGACCGAATCATGGGAGGTGCGCACCTTACAAAGATTCTTTCGGCCTCCCACAGCCCACAGATACTGTCCCGGCCCTCTCCCTATTCAGATGCTATAATGTGGCCTGTCAACCTATCAACATGTTCAGATCCCAAGCCAACCTCAGCTGTAAGCCAGTAGATACATCTGAAGAACAACAGATGAGGCTCTGGCGCATCTTGGGGTTGGGAGTTCAGACGGCAGTTGCTCCAGTAATAGCCAAAATAAGTCAAAAAAATGTATGGAGAAGGCGAATCGCTTTGAGGGGAAAGCCTTGCAACCAGGTCCAAAGCTAAGTTGACAATGATGCAGGCCTGGCATGAATGTAGGAAGAATTCTAGAGTACGTGTCATAATAAAATACAAGGCTGAGGTATCACCCTTTTTTTTTAGCCTGTGGAACCCCCACGGGCTTCCTCACTCCATCGGTGCCGACGATAGGGTGGGCGTATCGGAATCGGACCGACTAAAACGACACGGTGTCCTCCCAAAGTGTCCATTGCCGGGCACCCCGGGTACGCCCTCGAAAGGATAACCCCAGGGTTACCGGCGGACTTTGGCTGCCACCGCGGCCGCGCCTGGTGGGGTCGGATTTTATCCCGCGTCGGTGAGTTGGCAGGCGTGTGTAGGACACACACGACACGCCTCCACCACGGCCTGCTTCTGTAAGGCAGGCGAGTCGGCCAACTGCCGTCCTCTGGCCCCAATCATGGAGGTCGGTAGTCCCGGGCGTAGACGAGTCTGCGGCGTCGGGGGGCAGGATTCTCTCCCGCTATCTCTCCGCCGTCTCTTTCGAGCGCATTACCTGCTCGCAGAAAGAGACACCTACATACAGTTCATCCTACAATCTCGGTTCTTTAAGCGGGGCGTGAAAAAGCAACTGTTGATGCCGTCAAGCTGAGGGCACCCATTGTAGCATTATAGGTGTTTGTAATGGTGACCCTCATTCCTGAGCCTTTATATTTAGCTTACCATCAGGCGAAGTGAAGTCATTGACGTGACCATTATAAAAAGAAAACAAAAAACATACAACATTATGAAAAATAAAAGCCGGTAGGTAAGTGCGAGTCAGGCTGGCACACAAAGGCTATAATAATATATTGTTGAGTTGTTTTATAATAGTACTAGCTGATGCCCACGGTTCCGCCCGCGCGGAGGTCGTTTATCGTTTTTGCGTTATAATTTCGGTTCTGCATAAGCTACTATTATTATACCATTTTGATGCGGTATCTTCTATTAGAAAGTTCTTGGTCAGACTTAAAATCTGTCGTATATTTAATTGCAATTAATTTCAATTAAAGACTTCAAATCTGTCGTATATTTAATTGCAATTAATTGCAATTAAAGACTTCAAATCTGTCGTATATTTAATTGCAATTAAATATACGACAGATTTGAAGTCTGACCAAGAACTTTCTAATAGAAGATACCGCATCAAAATGGTATAATAATAGTAGCTTATGCATCGATCGCGAACAAAAAGACAAGAATTCGAATTCCAGAAAAAATATTTGTTTGGAATCGTTCATTTATTTTATTTCGTTCACAACTAATTTACAATTATAAATATAAATGGGACCCATTAAAATCCTCGCGGCCCGAGCCAACCTAGCCGGTAAACCGATGAACAACCGAGGTTCTTATTAAAAAAAAATACAAAAAAAAACCATTTGCAAATAATTATTGGGTTCCGCCTGCTATCAAACTTGTTTCGGTCGTTTCAGGTAAGTTGGATTTTTTATTCTTTAACCGACTACCAAAAAGGAGGATTATTTTTTATGTACATCCACCGATTAATCGAGGACGCCAGAACCTATTTGGAAAATTCTTTTTTTAAAGGGTATACTCCCCAGGTGGTTTTAATTTTGTAAAGATCTGATGGTAAGTTTCGGAAAGAGACAACGGAACTCTTCAATAAATGCCAGCAAAGCAACTGTGATTGCTGCTATCGCATATCTAGACATTGTATATGCTATTACATATCATAACATCACGCCTATATTCCCTAATTAGGTTCGCAGTTCAGTATACATGTTCGGTATATATGTCCGTCGTTTATGAACCGATTTTAAGAATTCCTTTAATATCGGGTTCGGTTTAAATTAAATAAAGTAAATTTTAATTAAAAAAATAAAACCGACTTCCACAATAAAAAAAAACTAAAAACAGGCACTGAAATAAGAAAAATAACTGGATTACAGATTTAATTCAAAAGACAAAAATACGCGTAAGACTTTTCTGTTGAAGTCTGTGCCAAGCCCGATCGAAACACAGCGTAAAAATTCAATGTCATTCGAGGCAGCGACTATGTCTACTGACAATATATATAATACAAGAATTCGCTAAAAGTTTTGCCAACGAAGTACCTACACTTATATTGACGTTTCTTATCTATGTACCTATATAGGTTATTGTACCTAGGTATTGTAGAAATGCAATAACTGATAACGAATTGCTTAATTAGGTAATTGAGGAGACAAACTCACCGAACTAACTTCGGTTTATCAATCACCTTGATACGATGAGCCCTGGTGCGTGGTGGTAAGACGTTCGACTGCTACGCCAGAGGTCGCGGGTTGGCGATTACGCCGCAGACTCGTCTACGCCCAGGACTACCGACCTCCATGATCGGGGCCTGAGGACGGCAGTTGGCCCACTCGCCGTCCTTACAGAAGCAGGCCGTGCCGGCGGCGTGTCGTGTGTGTGCTACACACGCCTGCCAACTCACCGACCGACGCGGGATAAAACCCGACCCCACCAGGCGAGGCCGTGGTGGCGGCCAAAGTCCGCCGGTAACCCTGGGGTTATCCTTTCGAGGGCTTACCCGAGGTGCCCGGCAATGAACACTTGGGGAGGACACCGTGTGGTTTTAGTCAGTCCGATTCCGATACGCCCACCCCATCGTCGGCACCGATGGGGTGAAGCCCGTGGGGGCTTCCACACTTTAAAAAAAAAAGAGGTCGCGGGTTCGATTTGTATGCATAAATTTGTCTATTTACATTGGGCTGGGTGTTACTATGTATAATACACTATGTATAATACATAGTACCTTTTTTTTTCGTGCGGAAATCCCTTCGGATACCCCCGCCAGCCAGCGGGGGCGGTTATCCCCTAACTATCTTTATCCGCAATCTAGAACTCATATTAGAACCAATGTTTAGTTTCGGTCCAGATAGCGCTGTGTAGTTCGTCCCAGAATTTTTATTTACTAGCTGTCCCCCGCGGCTTCGCCTATGGCATGCTTCGCCCCCGTGGCACCCATTCATCACAAACATGACCATAATTTATTAGTTCTACAATAATGTATAGAAACTTGCCCGATTTGTTGAAATTTATGGTTACTGCTCCGCTCTCTTGGGTAGTAGCGTTATGATATATAGCCTATAACCTTCCTTGATAAATGGGCTATCTAACACAAAACTAACTTTTCGATTCGAACCAGTCAATCCTGCGATTAGCGCCAAACCAAACTAACAAACTCTTCAGCTTTATATTATTAGTATAGATTTTAGGGTCCCGGTTGCATCCGTAGCTTTTACCTTGGAGCCCGGGGTCCGCTTTTCATTTTACGTTTGACTTATTAAGGACTGCCTATGAAGGGAGTGACTGTCGTCTTACCTCCCAACCCCGAGAGGTAAGCCTCCAGAAGAAGTAGGAGAGCGGTCTCTGGGGTCCGAAGATTTGAATGAAACTGGGATTGGAGCTCGTATGGTGATGAGAATTTCAGCAAAAAGTTGACTCTTTACATAAAAGAAAACAGAACATTAGTCTACGAGGCTAAATCTAGATTCAACCAACTTTCGATTCTATTATGTATTTACGTCAGTCAATGTCATTTGACTTGATATGCATTGAAACTGCATGCGAACGCGGCACCTGAAAAAGTTTGAAAGGCACACAGGCCCTCACAATTTGCTGAACACTAACAAAATCACCGAGGATATTTAAATATAAATGAATCAATAAATAAATTGAAGTATAATTATTTTTGTAATTTTCAGAGGACAACTTTAACATTTTTCAATTCTTGCTTATTATTTTATGTAAAGTTGTCGAGCTAGGTGGTCGTAACTTGTATTAAGTATATGTTAAGCTAGTGCCGATCGATGGCGACAGTACCTACTTTGTTTAGATTAATTGATATTTAAGTTCTGTGTACTTGTATTTGCAACGGTGACGTCGGTGACCCTTATTCCTGAGACTTTCCCTCAGGATTATCATCAGGTGAATTGAAGTCATATTGACGTGCCCTACATACTCGTAAAAAAGTACTACTAGACAAGCTGTTTAGAGCAAAATTGTGTCGCGGCACCTGGGTGAGGCGAGAATAAAAATTATGAAATTTAGAATTTGGAACGGGACGCAGACTAGATGTAACGAGTTATTATTTCTATCTAATTTTTTTTTTACGTCCCTTCGGATACCCCCCCGCCGGCCAGCGGAGGCGGTTATGTCGTGCATGAACCGACTAAAACCGCACGATGTCCTACCCAAGTGTCCATTGCCGGGCACCCCGGGTAAGCCCTCGAAAGCATAACCCCAGGATTACCGGCGGACTTTGGCCGCCACCACGGCCTCGCCTGGTGGGGTCGGGTTTTATCCCGCGTCGGTGAGTTGGCAGGCACGTCGACACGCCTCCGCCATGGCCTGCTTTCTATCTAATCTAATCTAACTATATTATAAAAATGAATCATTGAATGTGTTGCTAAGCGCAAATCTAGAGGAGCTGAACCTATTTCGCTAATTCTGTTTGTATAATGTACCTTGAAGTACGAGGATGGTTCTTACGGAGAGAACAATTTAAAAAGCTGCCTGAAAAAAAAAAGAAAATACTTTTTTATATTCCCATACAAAAGATTCACGTAACTTTATCCCAGGAATAGGTTCCCATGGGTTACGGGAACGGGATCAGAATTCCACGCGGGTGAAGCCGCGGGCAACAGCTAGTATTAAATTGTAAAAAATTGTAAGTTGTGTCTGTATATTGGAGATATTTAAAAAAAATCCTCGGGTTATGGCAAATGATCGATTCTGATCACGAAAATATTTTCTTTGGAATTCTTGTCTGTTTGTGGCGATGGACGCAAAAACTACTGAACGGATTTTGATGTAGTTTTTCAATTCGAAAGGTCTTGGTCAGACTTAAAATCTCCCATGTGTTTGATTGCACTTGGTTAAGTAGAACCGGAGATATGACCATATAACAGTAATCGACATACGCGTGAGCGGAGCCGCGGGCATCAGCTAGTTACTAATTTACTCCAGATAAGCTAATGAATTTGGACACCTTCGGATACCCCCCCGCCGGCCAGCCGGGGCGGCTATGTCGGGCTTGAACCGACTTAAACCGCACGTCGTCTCGGGTCTTAATACACCGGGGTGTAAGGTTGCCCATAGAGCATATCCCTCGCACCCCGACTGGCCCTGAGCCATCTCCGGTTTCGAGATGACCCCCTCGGGTTTGGGAACCACGTTGTCCCCGTCTTGCCCCGGTTTGGGGGAGGGGCGCTAGTCACCCCACCGTCCCGGCCTGCTTCTGCTGGGGTGACAGGCGGCCTTACCTGCCATCCCCAGGCTTGCGCTCATGGAGGACGGAGGGCGTTAAGCGACGAGCAAGTTGCGGGCTCTGCGGGCCGGGAGAGTACTAAATCTCTCCCGGGCGCGCTCCGCCATCTCCTTCGCGAGCATTAATTTGGACATCTATCTGTATAAGTAATGCGTGCGTATTTTGTTATTTCATCTGCATGACTGAAACAAAAAGTGGCGCATTTTTATGGGCAAATTGAGGTGTTAAATCGATACTAAATTACAATAGCAGTCTAACAGTAACATAGAAGTCAATTTTTATATTCGAATTCATTGGAATCGGACATTGAAGTCAATTCTACTGTTATTTTTTTAAATCTAAACTACTAAGGTTCACGAGAATTTTCTACGCCCATGTTGAAGTTATCGTTTTAACAATAAGCATGGCCACGGGTTACATAATTTAGCATTGTATCTAATGGTGAAAGAATTTTTGATATCGGTGCAGTAGTTTATCGATTACAAACAAACAAAACTTTCCTTTTTATAATATTAGTACTTATAGATAACCTTCGGTGTGTATAGTAATTTCACAATTCAAGGCTGTTAGTATTACAAACCACTATAGCTCACTGTTTAGTGATAAGATATAAAATAAGTTTTATGTTTAAGTGTTACGTACTTACCTTAATAAATAGGTGTAAACAAGTTGATAAGGATGGAAATTTATTGAATGAGGCTAAAGGCGCCAGAAGGAGGGTTATGTTTTTCGAGAGTATGTATGTATGTATAATTGTTTGGCACGCTCTGCAGCCTGAAGGGCTCGATGGATTTTAGCTTGAGAGGTGTCGTTAGATTCGTATTTACTGTGATAGTGACACTGGGTATATCAAAATAATAAAAAAACGAAATGGTGGATATTTGGCGCTAAAATGTATGTTATTCAAAAAATATGTTCACTCAAACTTATCGAGTAGGGTATCAAAATGAAGAACTTTAAAAGGGGATTTCAAAATATATATCATAACTAAAAAGTAAACAATAAAATTATTAATAAAAAAATCAAATAACCCGACTGCCCTAAAAAGACCGAAACAAGTAGCAGGCGCTATCAAACTTGTTTCGGTCTTTTTAGGGCAGTCGGGTTATTTGTTTTTTTTATTAATAATTTTACGCCTGCTATCAAACTTGTTTCGGTCTTTTTAGGGCAGTCGGGTTATTTGATTTTTTAATTAATAATTTTATTTTAAGTCCGGTAACCCCTCCTCCACTACAGTCCTTTAGTTCACCGTTAGCTCCCGATACCCACTAAAACTCAAACCGACTAAAACCGAACGGTGCCTCTCACGTCAGTCGTAATATGGTATAACCACAGTCGAACGAACTCTTTTCTTACAGTCGTTCGACGATCGCACGATCTCCGTCGAGGCGGCATGTCTCCTAGCTGGGACCCCCCCATGGGACCTGGAAGCGAGAGCCCTTGCGCTGTTGTACCAATGGCGCAAGGAGGCGCTGGAGCGGGGCCATAGGCCGGAGCCCCGAGAAATCAGGGCTCAGCGGTCCCAGCTCCGACGGGAACTCATGGAGACATGGAGGGTGCGACTTGAGCACCCAAGGTGGGGGGCATCCACCATTGCGGCGGTGAGGCCGATCATGAAGGAGTGGTTGGAGACCGGATGTGCCAGATATTTACCGGACACGGGTGCTTCGGTAAGTATCTATGGCGCATCCACCGGGAGACAACGCCGCAGTGCCAGCACTGCGAGGATTCCGGCGAAGACACGTTGGTGGAGTACCCTGGCAGGGTCCTGGACGTGGACTTTCTCTAGTTGGAGACCATGGTGAGGGCCGTGGTGTCCGATGGGAGCAAGTGGCACGCCGCCGCCTCTTTCTGCGAGCAGGTAATGCTCGCGAAAGAGACGGCGGAGAGGGAGAGGGAGAGAACCCTGCCCCCCCGAGTTCCGCAGTCTGCGGCGAGAACGCCGCAGACTCGTCTACGCCCTGGACTACCGACCTCCATGATCGGGGCCTGAGGACGGCAGTTGGCCGACTCGCCGTCCTTACAGAAGCAGGCCGTGGCGGAGGCGTGTCGTGTGTGTCCTGTCCTACACACGCCTGCCTTACACACATCCGAAGGGATTTCCGCACTTAAAAAAAAAAAAATAAACAGTCGTTCGACGGAGCAGTCAAGACAGATCAATCGTACAGAGTAAGCGGGATGAGGGGATACGAGGGGACGCGGCGTACCAGGAACCATAAATTTTACTCAGTACTTACGATTCAGGGCAGTCTCATTTAAAATAACAATATTATTGATTTAAAACAATTTTTAACGGATTCTATCGCGATTTATTTGCTGTTATTTTATCCCCCCCCCCCCCGTCTCCATAGCTGCTGAAAAGCAACCGAAACGTCGGGATCAATGTAAAATATAAAATGACACCAAATAAATCGCGATAGTTCTATTTCAATGTGTGACATTCGCGTAAACTTCCGACAATATCAAATATTATTGAAGTGGAAACTTCTTAAACAAAAAGCATGGGATACCTACGCATCATAGTCACGTTCTGTCACGTTATTCATATTCAAAAATGGATGGTTGGATAACTATCGTTATCGTCATATCACTGACCAGTGACGATAACAATAGCGCGAGTTCTATGATTTTTGTTCACCCAATAAGTGCTCATATGGAAAGTGCTCAACGCGCCTTAAGAACTTTTCACTTCAAAAATTACCATCATTCATGTTTTTTTTTTAAATGATATTATTAGTTAGGTACTAGCTGTTGCCCGCGTTGCCACCGAAGTGGGATTCTGACCAGTTCCCACAACCAATGGGAACCTATTCCATTGATAAAAGTATCGTCTATGGGTTATTCCAGACTATAATCTATCACTGTGCCAAGTTTCATGAGATAAATAAATATTCTAAAAATTAAATAAAAATTAATGTGACAACCCTGCTAAAATTGCGTATGTTTAGACAGAGGCGCAGAACGCACCCGACTACTTCACCTTACAAAAAAAAACAAAATCAAAATCAGTTCATCAGTTCGGGAGCTACGACGACACAGACAGACACACACTCGGACACGTCAAACTTCCGTCTTTTTGCATTGGGGTTTAAAACGTTAGAAAATATCTAAGTGTTAAGCAACCTTTGTCGTTGAAACTGATTATGAACAAGTAGGTCTGTATCTAACTCGATTATTTACTGAAGTATTTCTAAGAGGTGGTAACAAATTATGATTTTCCTGACATCTACTGCAATCTTAAAATGCTGCTATTTACAAATTGATAACATGCTATCATTCTAAGTCGCTACTGTGTTAATGTAGGTACAATACCTAGGTATAATAACATATTTTACGACTAGCTGTGCCCGCGACTACGTCGATCTGGGTTTAATTTACTGGTGGTAGAAATTTGATGACACAAATTTGTCACAAAATTCGGCCGGGTGGGTACCACCGTGCACGATTATGAAAAACCCTCCATACTAATCCAATTTCGGTTTGATTGCGTTCAGGGCAAGTGCATAGCCGGGCAGGGGGGTTGTGGTTGCAGCACTAGTGGGACCGATGGGTGTCACGCGGTGCTGCGACGACAATCCTCTTCTGATGAGGCCATCAAGCTGAGTGCCACCATTGTTAACAAGGTACGTGTATGTAATGCTGACCCTCTTGCCTGAGACCTTCAGCTTACCATTAGGCGAGGTGAAGTCAAATTGACGTGTCCTAAATAAAAAAAAAAAACAAATATTGCCCGGAACCTTAAGACTTATTCTGAAATAAGTCGCCAAGGTTGCGCTCTATAACATCAGCTGTCTAAAGTCAAAATGCCGTTAAAATCGGCCCTGCCACTTCAGAGATTACCCGAAACAAACAGACATAAATAAAGATAGACTCAGAGAAACAAAAATTTTATTGTGCCGAGTAATTATACATTCATAATATATGCGATTATTAAAAAGCTCTATAACATTACAAACATACGCTTAAATTTTGTTTATTTGTATGGATATCGATAAAGGTAGGTACTAAGAGGAATATCCCGAGGGGGCCATCTCGAAACCGGAGATGGCCCAGGGTCAGTCGGGGTGCGAGGGATATGCTCTATGGGCAACCTTACACCCCGGCGTCTGCAGACCCAAGATGGCGTGCGGTTTTAGTCGGTTCGAGCCCGACATAACCGCCCCCGCTGGCCGGCGGGGGGGTATCCGAGGGGATTTCCGCACGAAAAAAAAAAAAAAAAAAAAAGGTACTAAGAGGAATATCCCGAGGGGGCCATCTCGAAACCGGAGATGGCCCAGGGTCAGTCGGGGTGCGAGGGATATGCTCTATGGGCAACCTTACACCACGGCGTCTATAGACCCGAGACGGCGTGCGGTTTTAGTCGGTTCAAGCCCGACATAACCGCCCCCGCTGGCACGCGGGGGGGTATCCGAAGGGATTTCCGCACGAAAAAAAAAAAAAAAAAAAGGTACTAAGAGGAATATTATGTAGGTAATTAATATAACGGTAAGAATATTTGGAAAATAACTAGTAGGTAAACCTCACACCGATATGGCAGCAGTGTGACCAATTTCTAATTAGAGATCCTACCCCACTTGTGCAAGAAAACTGACAAATCCTATCCTAATATGGAAGGAAGGAGTAAATGAGCGGAGCCCGGGCTCCGAAGTGCAAGTTCTGGATTCAATTGATGCTTTGATGAAGAAGGTTCTTGTCTTCTTCTATGTTTCGGGGCCAACCTCACGCGAGCCAGGATCTGGTGCAGACTTTCCTCTCGTCATTGGGAGGTTAGAGAGCAGTCTTAGTCGCTCCTATAAAAGCCAAGATAAGTTAAATTAAGAGATAGAGTAGGAGAGACGGGACTCACGCTGTTATGGTGATTTCCTATTAGTGGTTGGGTGGACCGGTGAAGCGGCGATAGCCCAGTGGTGTACGTAACAGACTGCCGAGACGAGGTCTCGAGTTCGATCCCCAGTCGCCCCGGGCACACACCTCTGACTGTTCGAAGTTATGTGTGTATTAAAAATGTTGATTATCGCTCGCTTAGTAATGTGCCCGGTGGATGGCAATAGGCTCGCCCCCTATTACATTGGGACTTAAACATAGCTGGCGAAACGTGGGTGTAATACACCTTTGCCTACCCCTTCGGGGATACAGGCGTGAAGTCATGTTATATGTATGTAGGTTGGGTGGATGATCAAAAATAAATAAAAATTATACAATGAGAACGGATGTAATTTTAATCACTCTTTAACAAGCTCAGCTAATTAATTTGTTTTAACTATAGGAAATCGCCTACGTAAATGTTCAAGGTTATTATTGTGTTAACATAATTATCTTGAACTCCGCTTAAACGATACACCTGAATGACACCCCTTTTTTTATCGTGTGGAAACCCCCACGGGCTTCACCCCATCGCATCGGTGCCGATGATGGGGTGGGCGTGTCGGAATCGAACCGACTGAAACCACACGGTGTCCTTCCCAAGTAGTTTTTGTTTCACTTTTTATACAAGCTAGGTTCGTAACTAAATTTAACTATCTGAGCTCCGCCCGCGTGGAGGTCGGTTATCATTTTATGGTCTTACCTCCGGCTCTACTTATCCGATTGCAATCAAACATACGGCATATTTTAAGTCTAACCAAGACCCTTTTAGTAGAAAAAACCGCATCAAAATCCCTTCATATTTTCTGCGTCCATCGCGATCCAACAGATAAACAGACAAGAATTCCAAAAAAAAATATTTTTGTGTTCAGAATCGTTTATTTAACACGACCCAAGTTTTTATTTTTTAATATTTCAATTTTGTGATAACATAACATAACCTCACGCCTGTATCCCCGAAGGGGTAGGCAGAGGTGTATTACGATTCGCCAGTTATGTTCAGGTCGCAATGTAATAGGGCGAGCCTATTGTCGTCTACCGAGCACATTACTAAGCGAGCGATAATTCGTTATTTTTAATACACACATAACTACGAAAAGTCAGAGGCGTGTGCCCGGGGCGACTGGGTACGAACCCGAAACCTCGTCTCGGCTGTCCGTTACGTACACCACTGGGCTATCGCCGCTATTTCGTAATAGTATAGATTGCTTTACAGTATCTGAACCGAGTTCCTTTCTGAAGTCACACGATTCCATCTTGCAGAAGTAACATTCAAACTTTTACTAAAATGTGTTCTTAATATGTACTCACAATCCCCCTTATTATTTATAGATAAAGATAAATGAGAAGTTTATTATAAATGATCAAATATAGTTAATCTATATTATTATGTGAAAGGGAAACATCAGATTGCAACGATTTAGATAAGATTAGCTCTATCTGTTACAATATTGGACGATACTGTTATCGTAATTTACTAGTTGTTAAATTTTCATTTAGATAAGTACGAGTATATTATGAGTACGTACTCGAACAACAAATTTAGTTGGTCTATAATTTACGTGCGGAAACACCTTCGGGCTCCTCAGTGGAGCTAACGTCGAGCTAGACCAGCAAAACCGCACGGTGCACCTCATGTCAGCAATATGGTACGGGAAATTCATGTGTACCCTAGAGGGGAAATTAATGGGACCTCGAACGGTCTTAGCCGCCAATGTTGGCGACCCCAACATTTTGTTGGGGATCAAATTCCCACATCCCTTTAGACAAGTGCACGAGAAAACACGACGCATCGCCACCCTAGGCCTGCCTCTGCTAGGGCGACGGTTAGCCCGTACCGTCATCCTCGAGGACGGAGATCGTTCTGGGTTCTCTGGCGCCAGGTGCGACGTTCGTTGCCGACCATGACCTGGACCAGGTCACCATCGTGACACTTCCCGCTCCGATAGCTATTTCGAGGACATGGCGTCGCTCTATCCACGTTGAGAAGTCTGCCAGTGTATGAAGCGGCGTATCCACGGAAACCCGACAGTGCCACCTTATCAAATATAGTTTATCTGTATGTGAAAGGGAAACATCAGATTGCAACGATGTCAGTAGGGCGTTAGCTTCGGCCTATAGAGAGTAGAGTAGAGAGTACCTGTGTCAGCCGGCATGGAAGGCTACCATAGCGCCCCTAACTACTTCTAAGCCATTCCTCCGTTACATAATAATTTTGGGGAACCCTGCGCTTGGTTGCCCAAGTCATTCCCGCCATCCCTATAATATATCTAGACATAACATAGAAAAAAAAGTTGAATAATATTCAAATACAATGACCTAAGTAGTGTTCGAGTTATGTGACTTAACTACTAGTCTAATATCTACTTTGGAAACAGTCAAATGACCTGACCTTGACCACCTAGACTCAATAGTCTGCAACTTTATTAACTATACCCACACTTTGGTGACTCACCGCTGAAAATGCATCTACGTCATGCCACTTCAAAGCACGACAATTCCTACAAATTGTTTGTTTACCCAGAAATTACTAAAAGCATGTTAAAAAAATGTTACAATGTTTTTTTGTTTTTTTACGTGCGGAAATCCCATCGGCTACCCCCCGCCGGCCAGCGGGGGTGGTTATGTCGTGTATCGACTAAAACCGCACGGTGTCCTCCCCAAGTGTCCGTTGCCGGGCACCCCAGGTAAGCCCTCGAAAGGATAATGATCGCGTAATGGTTTCACCTATCCCTATCAATAATTCATATGTTTTCCTTGTGACGCTAACCGAACAACCGAACATCGACAGCATCTACGTGACATTCAGTTCAAATGGACTTATAATCAAGTAGGTACCACATAATATCTTACCACCAAGTATAGTGTGTGTTTGGCTTTGTGTGGACCAAGAGCGAAGGTGCGGAAACCGGCCATGCTCGGCATAGCTCTTCCTGTAATGTGTTAAGAAAATACGTGTTTTATTTTCGGAGTAAATCGCGGCTGTGCAATTTTAAAACCGAGTAAAAACGACATCAGATAAATTTTATCGTTATGTATTCATATTACTTGTAGTTTTTCAGTATGTCTGCTAATACTTGTTAACTTTTCCTTTTTAAAATAAAAAGTATTTTTCCTAAGGTCTTTTTAAGATATTTTCAGTTCTTTATGGTCTAGTGACCTGCACAATGCAAAGTCACGATTTTCTAGCAGACGTCCCTTACTAGGTTGTGAAATTGCACAGTCGATCGATCTTTATATGCCCTCGATATGAACATTTTATGAGGAGTGAAACGTTTAGCAAGCATTACCTACGTAGGTATTACATAATCTGTGGTGTTACGTCCGGACGTTCCATACCTGGCACCGGTGACAGGTATGGAACAGCCCGTCAAAGTTCAGCTGTGTTAGCTTCAACGCGCGACTGAAGGTTAGGTTAGAAGATCTAAATAAATGGTATAATACTTAAAACTTTCAGTCATAAAGTCACGATAGACATAATATTACAAAAGTTACAAGTGTTACAAAAGTTTCAAAAGTCTCAAGCCACAAACATCACAAGTTACAACAGTCACAAAAGTCACCTAAGAGACAAAGTCAAAAGTCACATCGACTCGTATTTTGGACTTGACTCCAGTCGTGTGATGATGTCATCCATAACTGAAATATACAAGGATCTAGCAAGGCAGAAGGAAAGCGTCGTCTGTTGTACTGACCGGCAAGTGAGGTTGACTCAGGGTTCGAAGATCTTGGTAGAGCTCCGAGAGATTCAATCAAGAGCCCTTTAACTAGGTTAAAGAGCTCCCCACCAAGATCTTCGGGGCCCAAGTCAAGCTCACCTGCAAGTCACTAACCACATACACCTGGTGACTAACGGACGAGGCTCTGGCGGACACTTAAATATATATTCTAAATATTCTACGACAATCTACACAGCGCTATCTAGACCCAAAGTAAGCATAGTTTAACTAGCTTGTGTTATTGGTTCCAGAATGCGGATAAACATACATGTATACGTTCTTTTTTAATACATACATATTATACATAGAAACACCCAGACCAATGCGAATAGAAATATATTCATGCATACTAATATTTTGCACTGACCGGGAATCGAACCCGCGCCCCCTGTCGTAGCAGTCGAATGCTGATACGCCACAGAGGCCGTCGAAGACGTCTTTCCTCTAGGGTTCAGATGGTAGTCGCCAATATACACAAAATAATGGAAAGCGGGAGATTAAATGACGAGCTCCAACATGCAAACTTTGTATGCAACCAGTTGCCCGAGAACGCCACTTTTTCAAAACGCGTAATTTCAATTTAATTTTCGAATTATTTGTCTAGAACTCGTTTTTTTTCTAGAACTCAATTTTATTGAGTCAGGCTCCAGGATGGCGCTGGGATGAAGATGGAATTGTCAATAATATCATGAAAACAAATAAAACTGTCAGTTCATTTCCTTTCATTGTTAGTGGAAACGATAACACCGCGTGACTCACTGAGCACGTTTTATCTTTAGTTTGCAGCTCTAATGTGTTACATTTTGATACGATAAGATTTAAATTAATAGTATAGGTTTAAAGGGATCCCGCAAAAGCCAACTCCGGGCAGACTCCGGGCTCCAAAATGAAAAAAATGAAAATATGTCATAATGAAGACGAGGACCGTGGTGCGGGGATTTACCGCCTTCAGCCCATTATCATTTCGTCAAAGTACACAAGCACTTTTACCGTGGTAGTATATATGTACGTGCAAAAGTACTGATCGTGGCACGTAGTGCTAAATGGGTCTGGGGACTCGTCAGTCGTTAGTGACTTCTCGTAGCGACGCCTCCCGCAGCGCTCATTTTAAGTTGATTATTGGCGTAGCGGTAGAGCGTTCGATTGCTACGCGGAGGTCGCAGGCTTGATTCCCGCTCACAAATATTTGTATGCCTGAATATGTCTATATACATTTTCAGTTTCAATTCTAATATTTATTCTCAAATAGAAAACACATACTATTAGTCGCGTGGCCACAGCGCAAAAAATCGTCATCAAAACACGTTTGAAGGCATATACAGAATTGTGTTAACACTCAAATTTCGCTAACGATTGTTCGGTTCGCCGATGAGGTCATACCTTTGATTTGTGATGTTTAGTATCATTTGGAGACAACTTTTTGAGGTTGTTCTCATTTCACGCCCTTATCGAACTGGGTTGCAATTTTGTGTCTAAATTTAAACATTTTAGAAACAAAATTATATAAACTAAAATATTTACAAAGCAAAAAGTTTAGGTGTCAAAGACGTCCTCCCCACCGATTTCGACTGTTAACGTACCCAAAAGGCTGGCAGCATTGCTAATACAAATACCTTTGGGGCCCAAACTAACCTCACCTGCTAAACCGCGGACAAGCCCCTTTTTTTTGTGCGGAAATCCCTTCGGATACCCCCCCGACGGCCAGCGAGGGCGTTTATGTCTGGCTTGAACCGACTAAAACCGCACGCCGTCTCAGGTCTACAGACGTCGGGGTGTAAGGTTGCCCATAGAGCATATCCCTCGCACCCCGACTGACGCTGGGCCATCTCCGGTTTCGAGATGGCCCCCTCGGGTTTGGGAACCACGGTGTCCCCGTCTTGCCCCGGTTTGGGGGAGGGGCGCTAGTCGCCCCACCGTCCCCACGGATAAGCCCCTGGCGCAGGATTACCTCTCAAGATTGGGAGAACAGACGGCAATCGCTTTGCGAATTCGCGTTGCGAATAAATTTACCAAAATAGAAAAATAAAAAAAGGCAAGCGTCGCCGTCAGTAGATTAGTGCTGGCTTGGCTAGAGGGGATTGGAGAAAAAATAAATAAATATTCTACGACATTCTACACCGCGCTTTCTAGACTCAAATTAAGCATAGTTTAACTAGCCAGTGTTATGAGACATAGAAACAACCAGACCAATGCAAATAGACATAGGTATTCATGTATAAAAATATTGGCTCTGAGCGGGAATCAAACCAGCGCCACCTGTCGTAGCAGTACAATGCACTACCGCTACGCCACAGAGGCCACGGGTGAAATATAGATAGCTAATTTAGATAAAATTCTTAAACAAAACTAACAAGTGCGCATTTTGTTCGTCATACTCAATAGAACCATTCGAGTGCCAGTTCCGGATGCATCCCGAGTTACCACTTTAAAGCCCAGTGCCCGCTTTTCCATGATTTGGTTTGTCTCAGTTATCTTGACTTTTACGGAAACGACTCTTTCTGTCTGTTTTCAGTCAATTAATCAATTAAGTTATCTCTGGAACGGCTGCAGCCGTCCCAAAAATCCACACAGCCGGCTGGGTGGATTTTGGCGGGACTCTCACTGGCAGATAGCTAATATAAGAAGGTGTAACCTGGGCGGCTTTTATTCTCCTATAGATTTTTCTTTGAATTTTAATTTTAATTTTATAAAAAGAATTTGGGTTCCGTACAAAAAAGCCGACCAAGTGCGAGTTGGACTCGCCCACACGTATGGGATTGATAAAAAAAATTTTGGAGTTTCAGTTCTAAGTATGGGGAAACCCCCAAAACTTATTGTTTATTTTTCTATTTTTGTGTGAAAATCCTAAAGCGGTTCAATGAATATATTTACTTAGTAAGTTTCAACAGCATAGTTCTTATAGTTTCGGAAAAAAGTGGCTGTGACATACGGACGGACAGACAAACATGACGAATCTATAAGAGTTTCGTTTTTTAGCATTTGACTACGGAACCCTAAAAAAATATAACCCAAATGATGGTCCACGCGGCCGAAGTCCTGGGAACAGCTAGTTAATAATATTTTATGTAGCTATTCGATTAAGGATTTCTTAATTACCTCAAAACTACATACATTGTATTTGTACTTATAATATTATTTCTACTGCTGTCAAAACAACATTAAAATAAATGATTTTATCTTCATGACATGATTACTTTAAATTACGGATAATTTACAGACAGTATAAAATGTATAGCGTATAAGTCATGATCATAAGAAGGTCAGTTAAACGTATTCACATATGAAAAGAATAACATTCGGGTGTTCGGGCTTTACAGGGGTCTTAACAATACCCTTGGGGCCCAAACCAACCTCATCTGCTAAACCACGGACAAGCCCCTGGCGCAAGCGTTCCTCTCAAGGTTGGGAGAACAGACGGCAATTGCTCCCGGAGAAGCCGATATACCAATCAAAAACAAAACAAAACTGCAAACTTTAGACTCAACTGCGAAATCGTTATGGTAATGATATTGACAAATGGAAGAAAACTTGTTGAAAGAATTTAGATGTGAATATCTTATGACGCGCCAAGACTTACGTTAGTTAGTAAAATGAATGCGTTCCCTTGTTTTGGGACGATAGCCCAGTGACGTACGTACAGCCGAGACGAAGTCTCGAGATCGATCCCCAGTCGCCCCGGACACACCCCTCTAACTTTTCATAGTTATGTGTGTATTAAAATCTAGTGGGGCGGAAATCACACAGTGATTGTCAAACTTCGGGCCAAGCTTAGATATTTTTGTTGCAGTATTTTTATTCAAAATTACAGACCTTAGGCTTTATGCATATTATTCGACGCGTCTTTATATATTGAGCAATAAATATTTCAGTTTCTTTCAGAGTCTGGTTGTTTTATGTAAATATACAATATACGTCAATACGTATATTGTATATTTACATAAAACAACCAGACTCTGACAGACAATGACAATTCATTGTCACTCAAATGTCAAAGTCAAATACGCGTTACTCTGATAACTCGAAAGAAACTCACTTGTAAAAGTTTTTTAGGGACAATTTGTATGGCAGGTACCCGAAACCTTGAACGTACAAACCCCAAAATCTAATCAGTTCTTCCCATTAACCAAACAAGATGATTGGCGAAAGAATTTTTTAAATCGGATAAGCGGTTCTTGAGTTATTGCGTAAACAGACATCCAGACATCCAGACATTCAGACATCCAGACCAACAGACAGACCAACACAAAAATTTTTTTTGCTTAATTAGACTTAGAATCATGTGAAACATGTGTCGAAGAAAAGTGATAAAAAGTGGGTGTAAGATTTTGATTTTTTTTGCGTGATTTTAAGACTTCGGTGTCCACCTGGTTGGTGGCCCGAAGTAAATGTTAATTATCACTCGCTTAGTAATGTGCCCGGGTGATGGCCATCGGCTCGCCCCGTTTTACATTGGGACCTAAACATAACTGGCGAATTGTGGGTGTGTAACCCTCTGCTTACCCCTTCGGGGATACAGGCGTGAAGACGTTATGTTCACTTGTTTTACCTAGGAAATGTAGAAAACACTAACTTGTTCATTCTATTATTGCACACTTTATGGATACATACGGCTTTATACATTTTAGGTGTTTATTAAGAGGAATACCCAAGGTTTTATTTTTAGGTTTATTTGGTCTACGATAATGTAGGTATGTGCTAATTATATAAATAGCTAGTTGTTACCCGCGACCTTGCCCGCGTCGAGTTCCGGTCCCGTTTACTCTTTTTGTGGGCGGCGACCACACGTGCCACATAAAAATACGTCATGCTACGTAATCCTTCGTGTGGGAGTCCGACTCGCACTTGACCGGGTCTTTTTAACACATATTTACGTCACAATTGCAACTTTGTGGCTATAATCCAAAGTGTAGTTGTCCATAGAGGATTATATCATACTGCTTAAAATACCTGAGTTTGTGAGCGCGTGGCCTTGAACGAGTGAACTAGAACTAGTTTAGAATGTTTAGATGATCATGCGCAGATGTATTTGTACTACATTCTGTACGTTCGCTTCTGCCGGTAGGAGAAGAAACAAGAATACAAAATGCAGAGGTAGTCCCTTTTTTTAACACGCGTTAAGGCGGGTATGGCGGAATCGAACCGGCTAAAACTGCACGGTGGCTGTACTTAGTTACATCTTACTAACATTTTTGGGGCCCAAGCCAACCTCATGGCAGTACACCTGATGGCAGTCGCTCCCGTTACATGCATACATAACTTCACGCCTGTATCCCCGAAGGGGTAGGCAGAAGTGTATTACACACCCACAATTCGCCAGTTATGTTTCGGTCCCAATGTAATAGGGGGCCTATTGCCATCTACCGGGCACATTACTAAGCGAGCGATAATTAACATTTTTAATACACACATAACTACGAAAAGTCAAAAGTGTGTGCAAGGGGGCGACTGGGAACACGAGATCTCGTCTCTGCAGTCCGTTACGTACACCACTGGGCCATCGCCGCTCATCGCTCCCGTTATAGCCAGAATAAACTAGGATTTCAGTGCAGGGTGCGACTGAAATAAACTGAGCTGAGCGAGCATTACTCTTACTTGAAAATAAGACACCTTACTACGGTCGTGCGCGAAGGTACTGTTCTTCAGTGATTATTCCTCAATGGTACATTGGACATGAACCATCTCGCTTCAAAACACTCCTCAGTGTCCACACTATCAACGTGGTAAATTTGGTCAAGATCGCGCGAGTGGTTACGGAGGAGTTCAGCCACCAACAAACGGCTATGCCGGGTATAAGAACCAATTAATAGTCAGAGAAGGAATGCGGATGAAACCGAGATCACCACTAATATGATAATTAATGTACCTAGGCTGCAATCAAGAAAAAGTTAATTTTGAGCAATAATCGTCTGTAGAGTAAATTGAATAATAGTATTAAGTATTCGTAGTGGTAATCTATTCCACAATCTTTCATTCATTAATAGTATTATCTGATCCACAATCTTCCATTCATTCATAATAGTATAAATATCCATTCAATATTTAGGATTAATGATAACCCAAATTCGTTTTTGTCTTATCGCTTACGTCAAGTAATACGTTCACACATCTAAAAAAACAAAATAAATACAATTCAAGTGTCTGTTTGTAATATTAAAATAAAAGCGATTACTTTTGACTTTGATTACACGCTACTATCTAAATTGTAAAAAAATATTGTCTATCTGTCTGTTTGTTCCGGGTAATGTTCGTGGATTTTTACTGCAGATAGCTGATATTATAAGGGCTTACTGGGACAACCTATGCAACTTTTAGTTTAGAAAAGTGTTGGAGTTGCGCTTAGACCAACAAAATGGTCTATAAATAACTATGTAAGTCGCGCGGACGAAGCCGCGGGCACAGCTAGTAAAATAATAAAAAGAACATTATTTTATCATCAATCTCTGTACATTGGCGACATTGCCTTTTATTGTCACTTAGTTAATATTACGAAACTTTAGTTTATTGGGCACGAGAATGGGAAACTTGGAGATGGTGGTTGGTAATGAATATTCAAAAATAGGGTCGTTTAGATTAAATAGAAATTTACAAAACAAGAACTTATTTAAATGTCAAGTTATGAGTAAATGTCTTATTTTGAAGGACATATGGTCCTTGAATATAATCAGTGGTTTCAAAATGAACACATTTGTCTGTCAACTTAATGCTAAATGACGGGTGCGAAGTTTGAAGTACTACTTTAGCTTATTCTCTAATATTTATTAGGGTAAAAATTCTAGGGGTGCTTGGTTGGGGACCTCCACGCGGTGCACCCTGGGCAACGGAGGCGGCAGCGCCTCTCTCCTAGGGCGGGAGAGACGCTGCCGCCTACGGCCAAGTCCGACCGAGGCGAGGACGGCCCCGTTGAGGGCTGTTTTGAAGCTTTCCACGTGTCCCTCTGATTAGCAGATGGCACAGTGGAGAGCAAGTAAGGAGGCCATCTCGAAACCGGAGATGGCCCAGGGTCAGTCGGGGTGCGAGGGATATGCTCTATGGGTAACCTTACACCCCGGCGTCTTAAGACCCGAGACGGCGTGCGGTTTTAGTCGGTTCAAGCCCGACATAACCGCTGGAGACCCCCCGCTCTCCAGCGGGGGCGGTATCCGAAGGGATTTCCGCACGAAAAAAAAAAAAAAAGGGTAAAAATTCTTGGAACTAAACAGTGGTTCACAAAATTTGTACTTATTTATCTATTACTTTTTAGCTAGTTTTCTAGCAGGTATAATAACAATGTTTACATGATCATGTAACACATAGCCATAGACATCAGCTAGTCTAATATATAAAATCACAGCGTTTGTTATCGAACTCCTTCGAAACAGCTGGACCGATCTCGGCACCCCGGGTAAGACCTCGAAAGCATAACCTCAGGGTTACCGGCGGACTTTGGCCGCCACCGCGGCCTCGCATGTTGGGGTCGGGTTTTATCCCGCTTCGGTGAGTTGGCAGGCGTGACACACGACACGCCTCCGCCACGGCCTGCTTCTGTAAGGACGGCGAGTTGGCCAACTGCAGTCCTCAGGCCCCGATCATGGAGGTCGGTAGTCCCGGTAGTAGTCCTCGCCGCAGACTGCGAAACTCGAGGGTCAGGGTTTTCTCCCGCTCCCTCTCCACCGTCTCTTTCGCGCGCATTACCTGCTCGCAGAAAGGGGTGGCGGCGTGCCACTTGCTCCCGTCGGAGACCATTGCCCTCACCATGGTCTCCAACCAGAGAACATCAGAATAGATCCTACGATATTTTTTTATACGTTGGAGCCGTAGGCAACCGTCCTCGGGGGTCTGAGTCCCCTCCGCGTCTGGCGGGCTTTGCGGAGCGGGGGGACCTGAGTCTCTTCCGGACCCGCTCCGCCGCCGCCTCCTTCTCGAGCATTACTTGCTCGCACAAAGAGACAGCGGCAGCTTACGCACTCGCGGTCCGCACCATCGCCGTGAGCTAGATGCCGAGTGAGAGGACTCCCACTTCGAGATATGTCACGAGGCCTCGGTACCTCCCAAGCCGGACCACAGATACCTAATAATGGGTAGTATTACTCCTTAACACAGTGTTTCTGTTGTGTTCAATGTAGGACACAGCCGGTTAATTTCACCCCATTCGTACCTAGTAACCTTCGGTACTGACCCACAAACCTATTATGCCTATAGATCTACATTAAATATAATATTTATTTAGGAAATTAGTTGTACGCACACGACTGCTCGCTGCGTAAATAAACGTCTACTGTGCCATAGGCATTGAACTAATATTATTGTACGTACATTAAAGTACATTAAAACTCAATGGCCGTCGTTGTTTTGTTTTTTTTAAAATAAATATTTTAGGTCATTCTAAACACGCCACAGCGCTATATAAATCCAAAGCATAGCTTTGAATTACTTAGTACCAAGATATTTTTTTGTACATACACAAACCAAGGCAAATGTAATCCATATATTGTAATTAGCCGTATATATTGTTTACAAACATTTGCACTGAGTGGGTATCGAACCCACGACCTCTGACTTAGCTGACGAACGCTCTACCGTTACTGCATGGCACTGCATCGAATGACGGACATTTTGTGCCGATTCTGTTACAAAAGTCTTTAAACTAAGTAAGAATCTTTAAAATTTTGTTTAGTCCTGAAACCGATGTTAACTACAAGGTTACAAAGTATAGTTTCATACCTTTTTTTTTTTTTTTTTTTTTTATCGTGCGGAAATCCCTTCGGATACCCCCCCGCCGGCCAGCGGGGGCGGTTATGTTGGGCTTGCACCGACTAAAACCGCACGCCGTCTCGGGTCTTCAGACGCCGGGGTGTAAGGTTACCCATAGAGCATATCCCTCGCACCCCGGCTGACCCTGGGCCATCTCACCACTAACAGCATCGCTCATCCTGTCTCCTCTGAAATCAGAGGAGTACGGAGAGCGATGTGTTCCCGCCACGTTGGGTATTGGCCGAGGATCAATGCCAACCCTATGAAGGGGTGAAGGGGAAGCCATTGACCGCCGCCCAGGGTGTACCGGCCGCTCCGATTCCGTTCCCCCCGAACTGCAGCGGGATCGGAATCGGAGCGACACTCGAGGAGGTTACCCAACACACACCCCAGTATAGTTTCATACCTGTAATTAAAACGTTGTTAAACTAAGTATACTAAGTAGTAGTTTAAATCGGTCTATTTGAATTAAGTTAAAAACGATTTAACTAATATTTTATACAGCTGTTGCCCGCGGCTTCGCCCGCGTAGAATTCTGATCCCGTTCCCGCAACCCATGGAAACCTATTCCCGGGATAAAAAGTAGCCTACGTATTATTCCGGACTAAAATCTATCCCTGTGCCAAATTCAGTCAGATCCGTTCAGCTGTTTTTGCGTGAAAGAGTAACAAACATCCATCCATCATCCATCCATACTTACAAACTTTCGCGGTTCTAATGTAAGTCGGATAGTAGGATTTACTTAAATCTTAGAGCAGTTTTTTTGAATAATCATTTTAAATACAAGCCGATGACCGCGGCTCCGCCCGCTCTCTTACCGTATTTTGGTCATATATTATCTCCGGTTCTACCAATTGCAATAAAAATACAGCAGATTTAAGGTCTGACCTGTACAGACACAACTAATTTACAATTTTATAAAATATTTCAATTCGGGTTTAAAGCAACCTTTAAAGTCTTTTAATCGGATACCAAATAGATTGAAGTTTGAAACCTTTTTGGAGATGTTTAATGAGATGCACAACAGAATTTATAAATAAAACAAAAGTACCGTAAGGTACGGTACCTTAGCCACTAGATTGTAAAACTATTATAATTTATCGCAAGTTTTCGTAAACCGGTAGGTAGGATGTAATTACGGCAATACCGGTTTTCATAATAAATTGATAAATATTAATACTTATCTATCGAACTAGTTATGTAAATATTCTTACAATAGCTTATGTCCGTGGCTCCGCCCGCGCGGAGGTCGGTTATCGTTTTTTGGTGATATCTTCGGTTCTACTTAACCAAATTCAATCAAACATACGGCCGATTTTAAGTCTGACGAAGACCTTTCTAATGGAATAACCGCATTTATTTAAATGCGTGTTAAATTTAAATACCGAACGGATTTCCGTTCGGAAGTTTTTGCATCCATCGCATTGTTTACAATCGTTCATTTAACATAAGCATAACCCAAGTATTTATTTAAATATCTTCAGTGTACAGACACAACTAATTTACAATTTTATAATAGTATATATATAAATATATATTAGTAATTTCGGTTACTAATATTCTTTTTAGAAATAAAAAAAGAAAAATAAATAAATAAATATTCTAGAACATATTACACATCGCCTTCTAGACCCAAACTAAGCAGAGCTTGTCATATGGGTTCTAGAATGCGCATAAACATACTTAGTTACTTTTTTTTGTAAATAAATACATATTATACATAGAAACACCCAGACCAATGCAAATATACATATTTGCAGTTAGCGGGAATCGAACCCGCGACCTCTGACTTAGCAGTCGAATGCTCTACCGCTACGCCACAGAGGTCTATATATATATCATCATCATCATCATGTCAGCCAAACAACGCCCACTGCTGGGCATAGGCCTCCCCCAAGGATCTCCACATATATATATGTAGATAGAGTATGAATATTGCGATCAACCAGCAACAAAACACATTTGTCTACTTTATTAAATGTCCATCTTTATTGCATCTAAAGATTGCGCCTTGTAGGTCTCCTATTCCTCTAGTCCATAATTTGGTTTGGTTAGCTTTTACGGGAGTGAGTAGCGACTGCAACCTGTCTCTGTCCCCGAGAGGAAAGCCTGTGCTAAATCTATATCTCTATGCTCCGTTAATCAGCGGATGTACCGGCTTACAGACATTTCTTTAGACCTAAACCCTGAAGAAAGAAATACGAAATAACTTCATGGTACTACTTCTTTCGTACAGACAACACTTCCTAGAGTATTGGGACAAGATAGTTAAAATAGTAAATAAGTTAAATAGCACTAGAGTAAATAATCTCTAGCGGATATTCAGAGAAATATCTGGAAGTAGATTATAACAAGTATAATATAAGGAAATGTATAGCACAAGTATAACAATAGATAATTAAAATTATATAAAACTTAAGATATTAGAAAAACAAATAGCAACCATTAATGTAGAAGTTAATAAATAAGTTAAACATATAATTCCCCCCCCCCCCATCATCCAAGTATGAAAGGCATGGAATGAAAGTACGAGAGGAATACAAGCGAGAATTGGTATGGTAGTAGAGACCTGGAATGAATGCGTGATATAAGAAATGATTTACTTTATATAGTTAATACAAATTTTTAGAGGGTTCTTTAGAGATGGACTGATGGCAAATTCACCAATGTATAAAATAGGCTCCAGCTTAAGCTGTGAGGTGCTAGAAAAAATAAAAAACTACTTCTTTCGTTCGTATTTCGTGTGGGCTCGAATATTTCGGATGCATCTCAGCCTCATGGTAGGCCCTCCAGTTGGGTGAAGGACGGTCTCTCTAGAAATTATTATATTTTATATAGCTACTTACTACTTGTGCCCGGAACTACGTCCGAGTGGATTTAGATCTGGGTTTCAATTACTTTTTTCGTGAAACCCGGCTTTCTCTAAAATAAAAGTTGGCTAAGTTAAGCTTTATAACATCAGTTAACTGCAGTTAAAATCTCGGTGATTACCTGGAACGAACAGACAGAAAGACTGACAGACAAATATTTTAGGATTTGTTGCTTATTTGTTACGAGCAGACGCCAGCGGCTTTGCCTTCCCCTTCAATCAATCTATCTATTAAAAAAAAACGCATCAAAATTCGTTGCGTAGGTAGTAGTTTTAAAGATCTAAGGATACATAGGGACAGACAGAGGGAAAAAATGAGATTGTTTTATACTATGTAGTGATCAGTATCGTGATCACTCTTGAAATCGAAGCTAGCGCCATATTGTTTAAAAAATTGTGGTCCTTATTAATGGTCACGGAATATTAAAACAATATGGCGCTAGCATACGTTAGTAACTATTTATTAATCTGTGCTGGCATCGAATTCAAGAGTGTTGAAGAGTACAAAATTTCTAAACTCAATACCAATCGATCGGAATTAAGTTCAAGAGTAGGGTGCCTGTTATTTTATCATCACAAACAGACACTTAAATTTTATTTATTTAGATTTGACTAGGTATAAGTCTACTTCACGTTAATTCCGTTTAACATTATTTATGGTTATTGTATCCTACTTCCTATCCTATCAGTAGGTAGTAACTAATATTAACGCGACAGTTTGTATGGATGTGTGGATGTATGGATGTTTGTTACTCCTTCATGCAATAATTTGGCACAGGGATAGATTATGGTGTAGAATAGGACACATTTCTATTCCGGAAATAGGTTCCTTTGGGTTATGGGAACGGGATCAGACTTCCACACGGGTGGAGCCGTGGGCAACAGCTAGTGTGTTATAAAACCACAGGCAATTTGATATTACAGTAGGTATATGCTTTATGGCACTTATCAGAATAACAATATGTAATAGATTAAACACTTGAAATCTATCAGTAGGTGCTGCGAATATCAGTTATCAGATATGCCGGTGGAAGCGTAGTGTGTCCAGACGATTATTTCGTCATTTTTATCTTATTTTTATTTTGACATAATATTATTATAGATTAAGCGATGCAGATTTCATATCAGTATTAACAATTATCTTTGAAATCGTTAAATGTTTTACAATATCTTTTAAATTGATGAATTAATCGTCAACTAGACACTTGACGTTTGACGTTTCCACCCGGTAGGTATATTTCATTTACTCATGCCTGTACCTTTTTTTTTTCTTTTTTTTTATCGTGCGGAAATCCCTTCGGATACCGCCCCGCGTGCCAGCGGGGGCGGTTATGTCGGGCTTGAACCGACTAAAACCGCACGCCGTCTCGGGTCTACAGACGCCGGGGTGTAAGGTTGCCCGTAGAGCATATCCCTCGCACCCCGACTGACCCTGGGCCATCTCCGGTTTCGAGATGGCCCCCTCGGGTTTGGGAACTACGGTGTCCCCGTCTTGCCCCGGTTTGGGGGAGGGGCGCTAGTCGCCCCACTGTCCCGGCCTGCTTCTGCTGGGGTGACAGGTGGCCTCACCCGCCACCCCCAGGCCTGCGCTCATGGAGGACGGAGGTCGTTAAGCGACCTCCGGCGCCTGAGTTGCCTGCGACGCGCGGCGAGCAAGTTGCGGGCTCGGCGGACCGGGAGAGTTCTAAGTCTCTCCCGGGCGCGCTCCGCCACCTCCTTCGCGAGCATTACATGCTCGCAGAAGGAGGCGGCGGCGGCCCACGCGCTCGCGCTCCGCACCATTGCCGCAATCATGCTGCCGAGCGAGAGGACTCCCACCCCGATGGCTGCCACGAGGTCACGCCTCGGCGCCTCCCACGCCGGGCAGTCCGCCAGCGTGTGCAGCCCTGAGTCCTCGCTCGCGTCGCAGTGATGACACTCAGGCGTTGGCTCCTTCCTGATCCGATGCAGGTGATCCCCGAAGCACCCCTTCCCTGAGATCACCTGCGTCAGTCGGTACGAGAGGCTTCCGTGTCGCCTCTCCAGCCAATCCTCCATGATACTCATGCCTGTACCTAATACCTAGGGATGCTTTGCTCAAAACTGTGCGCAAAGTGGAGGAGGAAAAGCTTGAAAACGTTTTCTCGTTGAGCCCGCTGACATTCGTTGCTTACTTCTTGTCCCCCGTTGATTTGGTTTATACGGCTTTCACGGGAGCGACTGCCGTATAAACTTCCAGCCCCGAGAGGTGCGCCTGCGCCAGAGCCTCGTCTGTCAATCAACAGGTGTACCGGCTTGCAAGTGGGGTTGGCTTGGCTTGGCCCAGTGGGTCTGAGTAGGGCAACATACACTTAAAGCTATCTACATACCAAAGCCGGCGGCCCGGCGACATAGCTCGCTTGGCTTGTGCCGCGGGGCTTGTTTTGCGTTTAATCGTACCGGAACAAACGAAATACAAGCCCGGCGGCACAAGCCGGCGGGTTCAGCCGCCCGGCTTGTGCCTTGTGCCCGCGGCTTTGGTGTGTAGATAGTTTATGAGTAGTGATTGTGCTTCACAGGAAAATTCAACGGACAGCAAACCCACGCGGTTTGCTGTCAGTTCAATTTTCCTAATTTATCAGTGACATCTTACACAACTTGTTCCTTGCTTGTTTATTGGAAAAAAATAAATGGATCCAAAGTCATTTTAAAAACGATTATCCGAATATTTTATTACGGAGGAAATAAGAATTTATAGAACTAACAATGAAGGAGGTAATTAAAGTAAATAAAAAAAATAAAACAATTATTATAATCTATATCCCGGACTGAATATTATATTAGCGGTTTTACAGATGACATATATAAACAAAAACTATTAAGGAATCAACTACAATTGAAAATGTGCTCTTAAACTGATATCATTGAAATACAATTAAAAAAAACATGTTAAATAAAGGAAATCGCACATTTAGCAGGTATATTTTAGTATCAATAACAAATTATTGGCTGATTTAACACTTCCTTCGACAGGTTCTCAATAAAAGTAACTTATAATGTCACGAACGAGTTTCTAGACACGGTAATGTGCGTTAACTAGGCCATTGTTATTAATTAAAGTAGTTAGTGCTTACTGTATCCGTAATTAGAGGCTTTTTAGGGTTCCGTAATCTAACGGCAAAAATATTAACTACAGCATGTAAACCTTAGTCTCGAGGTGAAAGCCTCGGGAGAATTGGGACCAACGCTAAGATGATAATGATAATAGCACATAGGCTCCTGTGAACTGAAGGGGAGTTACGGGGACCACCTGTGTCGGATTAGGAAGGAGTCAACGTCTGAGTGCCATCACTGTGATGCAGGCGAGGACTCAGGGCTGCACCCACTGGCGGAGTGCCCGGCGTAGGAGGTGCCGAGGTGGGCCCTCGTAGCAGCCCTCGGAGTAGGCCTCTCGCTTGGCATCCTGCTCACGGTGATGGTGCTGAGCGCGAGCGCGTGGGCAGTTTTCTGCGAGCAAGTAATAAAAGCGCGTTGCGCCCCTTCCCGCTCCCCTTTCCGGGGGCAAGACGGGGACACCGTGGTTCCCAAACCCGAGGGGCCATCTCGAAATCGAAGATGGCCTGGGTCAGTCGGGGTGCGAGGGAATTGCCTTTTGGGCCACCTTACACCCCGGCGTCTGAAGACCTGAGGCGGCGTGCGGTTTTAGTCAGTTCGAGCCCGACATAACCTCCCCTGCTGGCCGGCTCCAGCGGGGGTATTCGAGGGGATTGCCGCATGAAAAAGAAAATGCTCCAATGGACTAGAGTGGATAGACTTCAAGTTTCGTTCTTTCGGACAGAACTAAAAAGTATGTTCGGGACTGAATCAACCATATCAGGTTTTCGTTTACAATATATTTCTATTAAAAAATAAACTATTATAAAAAATACATTCCTTTGTATTGCATTATGATAACTTTTCGACCTTTTGAAACAAGTCGTATATAGTACTTATTGTGTTTTCATTATATTTAATTTTTGGCGGGCTGTCAAAATTTCGAATTTTGCGTTTTCAGGTCGTTTTATGGTAAGGTTAGGTTGGTATCCGAAGGAATTTCCGCACGTAAAAAAAAAAAGGCCGAATGACTGTGATGTGCCGTGTTCGGGCCCAATTGCGGGATGAGTGCGTTTCAAGGTTACGATTCTCCGAAACTTCAGTCCTATGTGCTATATCATCATCATCCTTGGAGTCCGGGGTTCGCTTACGCCTGTTCCTCCTTTAGATATGGTTGATGCAGCTTTTATTTGTGCGACTGTTATCTGACATCCGAATCCCGAGAGAAAAGCCTGCGCCAGAGCCTCAATCGTCAATCAGGTGAGGTTGTTTTGGCCTAGAGGGTCTTGGTAAAGGTGATTTTCACACCTCTATGTGTTATTAGGTACTTAATTTGCTATTCATCTACTCAACAATGCATGCGGCAGTCGAATTCAATCTTTCGTATTGTTTTCGGGCACACGTAGCGTCGCGTCGTGGGCAATGGGCACCTATTGTACCTACCACTAAATTATTAAGCGACATCGAAGGTCACCCAACCCGTTCGATAAAAATGACATCAGGTCGAATCAAACAAAACTACTTACTTACGGTGTCATTATCCCACTCACGAGCAATAGGATGGATGTTTGTTGCTCTATCACGCCTGAACGGCTGAACGGATCTGGAAGAAATTTCGCACAGAGATAGATTATAGTATGGAATAGCACGTGAGCTATATTTTATCCCGGGAATTGGTTCATATGCACATACATATCGCCCTATACATCGAATAAAGTAACTAGACATGCCTCTTTTCTATTGGTGTAGGCAAAACAACATCTTTCTATTTTCGTAGCCAGGACGGACACTAACGACGTAATTGATAAATAATTTTATGAATTTAGAAACATAATTAATAAAAAAACCGCGGTAGCCTAGTGGTATGGGTAAAGGACTGCTGAGACGAGGTCTCGGGTTCGGGTTCGATCCCAGGTATTACCATGACACACACCAATGACTTTTCGATGCTTTTCGAAGTTATGTGTGTATATATCGCAGGTTTATAAGTGCCCGGTTAATGGCAATAGGCTCGCCACCTATTACATTGGGACCTAAAACATAAACTGGCGAAACGTGGGTGCTAGCACCTCTGCCTACCCCTCCGGGGATATAGGCGTGAGTTTATGTTATGTGTTATGTGTTAGAAACATAGATAAAATATATTTACACATGCTAATCTACAACGGATTTGTAATATCTAATATCAATAGGCGTTTATTTACTACAGTTTACATATAATACTCGTAACTAGTGAGTCATTCGCTTGCGTAGGGTTTTCAACAGCAACGACGCTTAAGGAGTGGTTGTAGTCAAGTACAGTCGGCATCGGTATTAGCTTAACACATTCCGAGTTACCGACTACCATAACTTGAAAAATTTGCATAAAATTATAAATAAATATTGTAAAACATTAAATTTGCCCTCCGAAGATTAGAAAAATAATTTTACATTAAAATGTAATTAAATTTAATAAAAATTTAAATTTAAAAATTTAAAAATTTAAAAAAAATAAAAATAAAATAAAAATACATTGCAATGTAAAAATCGTTTGTAAATTGATTAATGTTCAGCAAGTTCTGAGGGTTACTGTACCAACAGTATCCTATTTACATTGGCAGGCCCTGGGGGGGGACCCCAATACTGAAGCGCTGTGTGCGATTGTACGCGTTCCAATAGTATGTACCTATATGCATACTAGCGCTTACGGTACCGTGTTAGCTGAACTTTTTTTTGTCTTATTTTTATTTTTGTGTCTGATAATGATATCCGAATTAAGAGCTTAGGTTATTTATGTGGAACTAACAAGAAATATGTGGAAAATCTGCATCATTATTACCTACTGTAACACCTGCAAGCCGTGTAGTCTTAACTATCTATTATTCACGCTTGTGTAACTCATATACCCGAAGCTATATTCAGGGGACCGTTCCGCCAACGATGCTTGTTGGTCAGTCCAAGGCATCCGCTTGTCGGCTTTACCTCCTCCAGCGTTACGTTCACTGCCCGGTCTTCGGTATCCAGAGATTCTAATCAAAAATATTGACAACCCTACGCATGAGTGTTATTCATAATTAATTATGCATTTAAAAGGTTATCATAACAATTTCTCAATAAATTTATTGAGAAAGTGTTATTGTGTATGTATTATATGAGTAGCTTTTTGCGTTATAAATCGTCTGTTTCTGAGTTTTATCTTTAAAGATAAATATTATAGCTAGTTCGACCTGAATCACTTAGTAACTAAAAGTTAGTCACACAGACACCTCTCTCTGGGCCAAGATGGGGACACCGTGGTTCCCATACCCGAGGGGACCAACTCAAAGCCGTAGATTTATTTTATACCACTTAGGTGGCAGACAAGCACACGGTCAACCTCATGGGAAGCGGTTACCGTGGCCTATGGACGTGTGCAACGCCAGGGGCTTCACACTCGCGCTGCCTACCTTGTAGAAACCTAGATGACTCACGGTCAGCCGGGGTGCTAGGGAATTGCCTTATTAGGTCACCTCACACATAGTATATTTTTTAAGCGGCAGTACTGTATCTAGCTCTTGTTAAAAGAAGATCATTTCTTATTAAACTAAAAACTGTGTAAATGTAGACCGCGTATGTTTAATTAAATATGGTACCTATTCACAGTTAGGTACCTAACTGTTATTACAACTGAGAGTTAATTATGTGAACGGACTTTAGTGTGTTAATTATATATGTCTCCAGTAGGTACTCAGTGGCCAGTGATGGGCCATGCTCTGCAATGTGCAACTTTAGGCTATCATCACGTAGGTGTTTACACAATGGTACATATTTCATTGCTATGCGGCTACCACACGATTCCTGTGAAGTGTGCCAAATATGTATCTCCTGACTTTTCTTTGATAATAAATATTGTCTCTTTCATTTATCGAGATCTTTCTTGACACTTCATACCTAATGTTTGTTATTGTATAAAATTGGTTGTTTTAGATTTTTATTAGTATTGGATAATGTAATGTAATGTAAATGTTTTGCTAAAAAAACCACAATGTATTCTTGCATGCCAACAAGGTAGGCCGAAGAGGACTTCTAAATGTACTAAATACTATTGTAATACCTTTGGTCAGCAATAAATGATTTTGATTTGATTTTGATTGAAATACCGACAGCATCCCGCGTGTGCACCACGAGGGCCAATCGTGCACCACTGTATACACTTACCCCCTGTACACAATATTTTTGGCTTGCCGTTGCCCAGGTCCATTTTCCAGGGCCTAACCACGACGCGCTTATAACAATTCAGATCAATTCAGCGCCGCTGAGGGAGCGAGATGTAGCTATATACCGTGTATAGCTCCATCCCTGTCCCTCTGCTCCGCTCCCAAAACTGAATTGCTATAAGCGGGTATATAATTGTTATAAGCGGGTCGTGAATATCTCGCTGGACGCTTGTAAAGTTTGACACGGTGCGGTGGCGTTGACTGACGGAACGGCACGGTATAGGATTTTTGTGACGAATTGAAAAAGAACTTAATGTAGATAATGAAGATACAATTTAAATTTTAATGGTGAACCTACTGCAACTCCGTTTTTGGTGCTTGTGATGATATGTATGTAGTTAACGTTTATTTATATTCCACGCCTAAAAAACCTTTGCCGTGCCGTCAGGGCAGGCCCATACACTCTTATCACACGATATTATATTTCGTAGAACCTCTTCTAAGCGCGTGATGTAATTTGTGGATGGTCCCTTGAGTATAGAACTTAAACAAATATGTATAGAACCCTTACGTCACGCACGTGTTAGATAGAGACGCTTCTAGTATTGACTGGACCCAAGGTTAGACAATTGATTTGGTTATGAATAATAAATAAACATATATTCTAGCACATTCTATACAATGCTATCTTTGCGGCCTCTGTGGCGTAGCGGTAGTGCATGCGACTGCTACGACATGGGGTGCGGGTTCGATTCCCGCTCAGTGCAAATATTTGTATGCATGAATATGTCTATTTGCATTGGTCTGAGTGTTTCTATGTATTTACAAAAAAAAGTATATAAGTATATTTATCCGCATTCTGGAAGGAATAACACAAGCTAGTTAAACTATGCTTACTTTGGGTCTAGAAAGCGCTATGTAGAATGTCGTAGAGTATTTTATATTTATATTTATCTAGACCCAAAGTAAGCATAGCTGTGTTATGGGTTCTAGAATGCGGATAACTATACTTAGAAACATTTTTTGTAAAACGCCCAGGTCAATGCAAACATAAGAACATATTCATGCATCCTCTGATGATCCACGATCCCTGACTTACAAGTCGAACGCTATACCGCCATGCCACCATTGAACTAACGTACGTAGTAGATAATAATTCAATGCACGTCACAGAGGTCGTCAGAGGTTTGTTTAACGAAATCTTAAAAAAAAAGGTACATCTGCACAACATTCGTGCTCCAAGAAAGTTCTTTATAAATTATAACTAGGGTGCCAGATTGGCAGAAATATAAAGTCCTAAGAAATTAGTCTGAACGTTTTTTTTTACGTGCGGAAATCCCTTCGGATACCCCCGCGCCGGCCAGCGGGGTTGGTTATGTCGTGTATCGACTAAAACCGCACGGTGTCCTCCCCAAGTGTCCGTTGCCGGGCACCCCGGGTAAGCCCTCGAAAGGATAGCCCCAGGGTTGCCGGCGGACTTTGGCCTCCACCGCGGCCTCGCCTGGTGGGGTCGGGTTCTATCAAGCTAGTCTGAACGTTAAACAAATATTAGTAACTTCATAAAATTATATATTATAAAATAATACATTATTTCTGTAGTTCAGCACTTAGAGCGTGATCACTGCGTGATTGAGTAACAAACATCCAAACATTCAAACTTACAAACATTTCCACAAACTTTCACATTTATAATATTACTAGGATAGATTAAAATAGTAGGATACAGATAGTTACTGTACACGTGCGGAAGTCCCCCCCCTGGATGTGGGTATGTCAGATTTGAACCGACCAAAACCGCACGCCGTCTCGGGTCTTCAGACGCCGTGGTGTAAGGTGGCTCATAAGGCATTTCCCTCGCGCCCCGGCTGACCCAGGGCCATCTCCGGTTTCGAGAGGGCCCCCTCGGGTCGAGATGGTCTTCTCGGGGCTGAACTATTTATTTCAGAATGCACCCACTAGCACAGATTCACAGATTACTTTTTTTTTTTTTCGTGCGGAAATCCCTTCAGATACCCCCCCCCCGGGTGCCAGCGGGGGTGGTTATGTCGGGCTTGAACCGATTAAAACCGCACGCCGTCTCGGGTCTTAAAACGCCGGGGTGTAAGGTTGCCCATATAGTATATCCCTCGCACCCCGACTGACCCTGGGTCATCTCCGGTTTCGAGAATGGCCCCCTCGGGTTTGGGAACCACGGTGTCCCCGTCTTGCCCCGGTTTGGGGGAGGGGCGCTAGTCGCCCCACCGCCGTCCCGGCCTGCTTCTGCGGCACAGGCGACAGGCGGTCTCACCTGCCACCCCCAAGCCTGCGCTCATGGAGGACGGAGGTCGTTAAGCGACCTCCGGCGCCTGAGTCGCATATATTTTATTTTCTTTTATTGAGACACAAAACAGCGTTAAGCTGCAACATGGTTGCGAGTGTTGCGACATACTGGCTCATTATGCCCAAGCACTCAGTACTGCACATCTTCCGTAATTCAAATAAACAATGTGGAAAAGACGTATCTTTCTAATTGCGCCTTAATCCTAAAAGCGTACGATAGGATGAAACATTCTAAAAGGAAAGGGCAAAGGTCATATCTATCATGCGCGTGTAAACCTAATACAAATTACTAGGAATGATACCATCACTTTGGCCAAACCTCTGTTTCGTATCATAATAGGTAAAAACATCTTATTAACTGTTGAAAAATTCGTACATACTTACATTACATTATATGAATTATTCCGATTAGGATATTGTTATGTAATTGCTGTAAATAAACGTGTCTTTTTTTTTAAATAGATTTAGATCGGAAAAAGAGGACATCTAGGACGGGACTTGAATCCGGGACCAGTCCCTAACAGGGGGAATACCTCGTAGATGTTCTCTTTTCCCGATCTAAATCTATAGGATAAAGTAAGCATACAAATTGCTTAAATTTTTTAATTGAAGTGTCTTTTTAACTTGATATTCGAGAAAAACATGTCAGGTGCGAATTCAAGGATGGATCTCATTGGCAAACAGAAAAAACCAGCTGCGCCTTTTGAACTAGTTCCGTTTATAAATAGCTCTTATTATGAAAAAGTTTAGTGGTCCGTCCTGGCTGCACACAGGAATATTTTGTTTTTAAAACACGTTAAATTTACAAAGGTAAAATTTTTAAAAACCGCCTCTACCATGATGGTAAGTGATCTGATGAGCTATTTCAATTGATCCCACCCTCCCCCTTGCTACCCAGAACAATACGTGTTGGACTCTAGCCCCAGCGGTTTAAGCTCTGTGTTGATGAATCAGTCAGTAATACGAGGGTCAAACTGAAAGTTCTTAGAACTGGCCACTTATAAACAATATAATAAAAAAATAATTCTAAAATTTTAAAATAGAACTCTTTGCCAATATTACTGAGTATATATTTCATTCACTTATCATTTGTTTTACGATTTGGCGGCAAATTGAAAATTGTCTGTGTCACGTTAACATGAATTTAACACGAGAAAATTTTCGTGCAATGATTTTTTATGACTTTCGATGTCATTTAAGTCAACAAGAAAGTTATGATAGACTACGATTGGCCTTTCACGATGAAGCCCCATCTCATGCGACTGTTTACAACTGGTTTAATGAGTTTAAACGTGGTCGCACTAATCTCACTGCTGATTTACGTGAGGGACGGCCTTCTACGGCCACGACTGAAAATAACATCTGTGTTGTGCGGCGTATGATAGAGACTGACAAAAGAGTGACCTATCAGCAGATTCGGACAAGCTTAGGCATCGGTATGAGTCAAGTGCACAAAATCCTCCACGAACATTTAGCGGTCAGGAAGCTTTGCGCCCGGTGGATACCTCATAATTTGACTGAGGCTCAAAAACTCCATCGTGTGGATTGGTGCCGTAAAATGATTGAAAGATTTAACGGAGGTGACTCTAATGCTGTGTTCGACATACTAACAGGTGACGAAAGCTGGATTTACTGTTATGATCCTGAAACCAAAAGACAATCTGCTCAGTGGGTGTTTCCTTTCGAGGAGTTGCCAACTAAAGTGAAGAGAGATCGAAGTGCGGGAAAAAAAATGGTGGCCTCGTTCTTTGGAAGGATAGGTCATTTCGTAACAATTGTGTTAGAAGATCAAAAAACAGTTTCTGCAGAATGGTACACTACCAATTGTTTGCCACTTGTCTTGGAAAAAGTTCGAGAGAAACGACCTCGCAGTAGGATCCTCCTTCACCACGACAACGCCTCGTCGCACACCGCCAAGCGAACGATCGACTATTCGGCGACATCAAACGTTGAATTACTGGGTCACCCGCCGTATAGCCCCGACCTCGCGCCTTGTGATTTTTATTTATTTCCAAAAATTAAAGAAAAACTTAAAGGAAAGCGGTTTATGAATGCTGAAGAAGCGGTGGCTGCGTATCGCGATGCCATTGAAGAGACCCCTAAGGACGAGTGGGCAAAGTGCTTTTCCCAGTGGTTCCATCGCATGCAGCGGTGTATTGACGTGAATGGACAATATTTTGAAAAGATATAATAAAACTAATAACTGGCTAATGTAATCAGTTTTTGATTTTCTAAGAACTTACAGTTTGACCCTCGTATATATATATAAATGTATATATACCTATATATATAAGGATGGCCTAGAAATTGTCATGCGAATGCGAATGTCTGATCAATTTACAATTCAACAACTGAAAGACATAATAATGTCAGGATAAGGGGTGTGTGTTGGGTAACCTCCTCGAGTGTCGCTCCGATTCCGATCCCGCTGCAGTCCGGGGGGAACGGAATCGGAGCGGCCGGTACACCCTGGGCGGCGGTCAATGGCTTCCCCTTCACCCCTTCATAGGGTTGGCATTGATCGTCGGCCAATACCCAACGTGGCGGGACCACATCGCTCTCCGTACTCCTCTGCTTTCAGAGGAGACAGGATGAGCGATGCTGTTAGTGGTGAGATGGCCCAGGGTCAGCCGGGGTGCGAGGGATATGCTCTATGGGTAACCTTACACCCCGGCGTCTGAAGACCCGAGACGGCGTGCGGTTTTAGTCGGTGCAAGCCCGACATAACCGCCCCCGCTGGCCGGCGGGGGGGTATCCGAAGGGATTTCCGCACGATAAAAAAAAAAAAAAAAAAAAGGATAATTCCTTCAGTTGTTTTTTTTTTAATTGAATTTTGTTTTATTATTTTGCAAATTCGCAGAACTACGCTTTCATCACTAAACATATCCAAATTAAATATTTTTGTTTAAAGAAATGACCGCAAAACTTTGAGCGCTCTCCTGTAACTACGCGATAGTTATAGTAGTAGATAGACAGACGAAGCGACATGTACAATTAAATGGCGAAGTCAATCGTCATAACTTTAGATATTAGTCAGACACAAATCCTCATTGGATGAGAGAAAGTCACACGAAATATCCTCAAAAATTGAACGTGTGGGCAAGAATGGTAGGCGATACAATAAAAGGTCCTTTTTTTTATCTCCTGTAACTATGTATAAGATTGATATTGGAAGACAGAATTGAAAGTTCTCTTGGATGATAGTTACATCTAGGTATAGGTGTACTTGGGGTGTGTGTTGGGTAACCTCCTCGAGTGTCGCTCCGATTCCGATCCCGCTGCAGTCCGGGGGGAGCGGAATCGGAGCGGCCGGTACACCCTGGGCGGCGGTCAATGGCTTCCCCTTCACCCCTTCATAGGGTTGGCATTGATCGTCGGCCAATACCCAACGTGGCGGGAACACATCGCTCTCCGTACTCCTCTGCTTTCAGAGGAGACAGGATGAGCGATGCTGTTAGTGGTGAGATGGCCCAGGGTCAGCCGGGGTGCGAGGGATATGCTCTATGGGTAACCTTACACCCCGGCGTCTGAAGACCCGAGACGGCGTGCGGTTTTAGTCGGTGCGAGCCCGACATAACCGTCCCCGCTGGCCGGCGGGGGGGTATCCGAAGGGATTTCCGCACGAAAAAAAAAAAAAAAAAAAAAAAAAGGTATACTTAAACAATAATTAAAATTGATATACAAATAAATAAAATTCAGGTATCTTTTTGTTCGGGACGGTGGGGCGACTAGCGCCCCTCCCCCAAACCGGGGCAAGACGGGGACACCGTGGTTCCCAAACCCGAGGGGGCCATCTCGAAACCGGAGATGGCCCAGGGTTAGTCGGGGTGCGAGGGATATGCTCTATGGGCAACCTTACACCCCGGCGTCTGCAGACCCGAGTCGGCGTGCGGTTTTAGTCGGTTCAAGCCCGACATAACCGCCCCCGCTGGCCGGCGGGGGGGTATCCGAGGGGATTTCCGACGAAAAAAAAAAAAAGGTATCTTTTTGTTACTTTTTAAATATCAGTTTTTCAATGGACAACACGTTACTTACAACAAAACACATTTCTTGTTGAACTTTTATCTGTCTGCCTGTTTGTATTTCTGTTCGTTTTATTAAGCTAATAATAGCGGGAACCGCTACGCCCATTTTGATGAGACTTTCACTGGTAGATAGGTAATATTATAAGTCCTAACATGGGCTACTTTTATTTTAGAAAAAGAATTAAAAGGTTCCGCGCAAAACTCACGCGGACGTAAATATGTAGCTGTACGACCACTAATGTCTGCGTATAGTCTAGTCTAGCGTAATAGTTTGCACGAGGCAAAATGATATGCTGGACGTACTTGAAAACGTTTAATTGCTACAGAAAACCTACGTGTGAATACAAGTGCGGCAATTTGAGAACCAAATAATTAATGTATTTCACAGCTACAATATAAAAATGCTTGCGCGTTTTTATACAAAATTACTGTGCGATGTACTCGTTTGGAAAGGTATTATTTCACTACAATTTTATATCTAGTACAGTCATTTAGCAACATATAACAACTTAGTTGACATAATCTACATTCCATACAAATTATTCCTGTACTTACGCGTAGTTACATAACGCATAACAAGTACCTACGCCTTACGCAATAATTTAAAAATATTGTTCTAGAATTAAAGCAATTGTTTTTATTACAATATACAACGCTCTATAAATGAATTTACATTAATGCCAGATTTTTTAATTTTTAATTTTCCTAATATTAAAACATTGCCGCGTGCCCCCATAAACAGCGTCCCCAAATTGCTATTGGTACTGCTGTCCTGCCAAGTTACGACCCTTAAAACTTTTCATATAAAAAATACATGACTCTGAAAGTCTCAAATGAATCAATGAATAATTAAGAATGACGCAATCCGATAAAACACGCACCTTGTTCATGTCATCAAAATGGTGGATAGCCACCATTTTGATGACATGAACAAGGTGCGTGTTTTATCGGTGGCACCTAAGTTCTGGTTAAAAATAAGTAAATATTCGTTATTTTTGTTTATAAATACATATATATTATTTACAATACCAATTAATATTTTTGTGTTTATCAAATAAGATAGTGAGCGCGAGGGCATGACTCTTAAGTATATCATGGGGCATATTCTTTCTTCTTAGGTTACCAGATACCAAATAAAAATAATAATCGTTAATAGACCCTGCATTAAACCAAATTATTGAAAGGAGAAGTAGGAGGACGGCGAGCTTCAAAGTGCAACGTATGAATGCAACAGGGAATGGCCTCGAACCGAATTTCCTTAAAATTAAAGAATGTTAGATACCCCCTTCACGCTGAAACAGCTTGATGGATTTAGATGAAATTTGGCAAGGATATTCTTACATCCTGGATTAACAGTTAGGCTAGATCACCATAAACGTAAAATTAAAGCGCAGGGGAAACTACAAATAAAAATGTAGTAGGTAGTACCCGATGCCGGTGTGTCGCCGTTTTTTTATATTTTTAAATATTTTTGTTTATTTTTTATATAGAATGTATTTAAAAATATAATTTATTTGTATTTTATAATTTAATAAAGGAAATGATAATAAAAATATTCTACGACGACAGAACTAACAATAAGAGTCTACGACAGCTTAACTATCTTGTGTTATGGGTTTTAGAACAACATTTCTTGTAAATATGAGTACACATACAAATATTTGCACTGCAAGAATTTATAAAATAATTCAGTTTCGAAGCAATTCACTACAAGTCCAGAGGGAGAGGGATGGAGCTTATATTGCATATAGCTGCATCTCTCTATGTCAGTATAAGCTTGCTGAGCGGGAATCGAACACGCGACCACTGACTTACACTTAGTAGTCGAACGCCCTATATACGGCACAGGGCCGGGGTACGGCAAAAAGTGCAGTAAGTTTGTTTATCTTATCACGTATTGGCTTGGTATCAGGAACAGTTTCAATGAACTTGTACGAACTCACTCGAGACTACAATATCGCGATATCGTAAACAACCGGTATGTTTATGTGCCTAACGTAAATATCCCAGCACGGCTGGCGCGGCAACGACGCCCGTAATAATATGATCTATACATCTATACAAATATATAAAATTCCAGTGTATGTTTGAAAAATTCAAATAGCAGCAAATGCATAATGAATGTAACAACATGTTACCTTTTTTTTTTTTTTTCGTGCGGAAATCCCTTCGGATACCGCCCCCGCTGAAGAGCGGGGGGTCTCCAGCGGGGGCGGTTATGTCGGGCTTGAACCGACTAAAACCGCATGCCGTCTCGGGTCTTAAGGTTACCCATAGAGCATATCCCTCGCACCCCGACTGACCCTGGGCCATCTCCGGTTTCGAGATGGCCCTTACTTGCTCTCCACTGTGCCATCTGCTAATCAGAGGGACACGTGGAAAGCTTCCGAACAGCCCTCAACAGGGCCGTTCTCGCCTCGGTCGGAGTCGGCCGTAGGTGGCAGCGTCTCTCCCGCCTTAGGAGAGAGGCGCTGCCGTCTCCGTTGCCCAGGGTGCACCAGCGAGGACGCCGCAGACTCATCTACGCCCGGGACTACCGACCTCGCATGATCGGGGCCAGAGGACGGCAGTTGGCCGACTCGCTGTCCTTACAGAAGCAGGCCGTGGCGGAGGCGTGTCGTGTGTACGCCTGCCAACCCACCGAAGCGGGATAAAACCCGACCCCACCAGGCGAGGCCGCGACGGCGGCCAAAGTCCGCCGGCAACCCTGGGGTTATCCTTTCGAGGGCTTACCCGGGGTGCCCGGCAACGGACACTTGGGGAGGACACCGTGCGGTTTTAGTCGAGACACGACATAACCACCCCCGCTGGCTGGCGGGGGGGTATCCGAAGGGGTTTCTGCACGTAAAAAAACATAAAGGAAATAGGTTGTCTCGCAATAATTGTTGACATCACCATCCCCCATGATGTCAATATCGTGAAAGCCGAAAAAGACAAACAAATAAAATATTTGGAATTGGCTCACGAGACTGTCGACATGTGGGATGTGGATTCAGCAATTATGGTTCCGATAGTCGTATCGGTTCACGGACGTACTGCCAAGAGCCTTGACCAACATCTGAAAAGGCTCGCGTTAGGCGGTTGGATCAAGGGCTTGATGCAGAAAGCGGTACTCCTCGACACGGCACGCATTGTGAGGAGGTTCCTTTCTCTGGAGCCCTAACCACCGGTATCTTGGTCCCTGTACCCGATGCTGGTGGGTCACTATTTTTTATATTTTTAAATTTATTTGTGTTTTTTTTTTGATGTTTTTATATAGAATGTATTTAAATAAATAATTTATATGTATTTTAAATGTAATAAAGGAAATAATAATAATTTCTTTATTGCGAGCAACATTGATTCATATTAGGGTTAGTAACAATTTAGGTATACTTAAAACTATGTTAGTGTTACACTTAATAAAATTAAAATAAAATCAATGTCAAAGTATAACAATTACATTTATTTATTATTTTATGAAATCTAGAGGTAAGGTGATCGGTAACTTGGAAAGTTAAGCTAATACCGATGGTGACTGTACCTAAGTATATCATGAAAGTCATGGAACACGGCAGTTAAAAAAATCGTTCCGACGTCAAAAGGAGGTTCACAGTTTGACCTGTATGTTTGTCCGCGATTATCTCGCGTTTGGTTGAACCGATTTTGATACGGTTTATAGAAAAGTATTTGTTATATCCTGAAAAAGATTTTAGTATGCCTACTTCACCGACTTTATGAAAGGAGGTTCTCATTTTGACCTATATGTTAGTCCGCTAATGAAATGTATAACCGTGGTGACAAATGTTGATTGACATTATAATCAGGTATTTCATTTTTTTAATGCTTTGTAACGTTGTTTCGGACTTGGCAACGTCTCCAACAGAGAAGTCTTATGCTCGCTTTGGTCTTTTGAATTAAATCTGTAATTTAATTATTTTAGGTTGTGTACTTCTGCTATCTCTGTCATTATCTAAGTGTTGAATAAGGAAAGCCCTTCAAACTGTTTACCACTCTGCACATACAATAGAACATGGCTGATAATGAAAACATGCGTAAGTGTCTCCGTGATGACACGAGGAGTATCAGTCATATAATATACTACATACATATATACATAACTTCACGCCTGTATCCCCGAAGGGGTAGGCAGAGGTGTATTGCACACCCACGATTCGCCAGTTATGTTTAGGTCCCAATGTAATAGGGGGCGAGCCTATTTCCATCTACCGGGCACATTACTAAGCGAGCGATAATCATCATTTTAAATACAAACATAACTCCGAAAAGTCAGAGGTGTGTGCCCGGGGCGAATGCGGATCGAACTCAAGACCTCGTCTCGGCAATCCGTTACGTACACCACTGAGCTATCGCCGCTTATACTATACACTTCGATAAATAATTGTTGTCAAATGTTCAGAAACTATGTAAGGCACTAAACGGCACAATGGCTGTGTCCTCGAAGGCAGCGTCGCGTCGGGCGGACGACTTAGTCTTTGCCATTCATGCATTCATCCTTGGCACGTATATTTCCATTAAAAAGTGTTCTGTTGAATTATTAAAACAGCCGTAATTTTCTCTGTGTTGATATTAGTACTATGAGCCATAAATATACTTAGATAATTGTTGTGAAATGTTCAAAAACTACCATGTAAGGCACTAAGCGGCACAATGGCTGTGTCCTCGAAGGCAGCGTCGCATCGGGTGGACGACATAGTCTTTGCCATTCATGCATTCATCTTTCGGCACGTACCGATAGTTATTTTCATAAAACAAGTGTTCTTTTGAACTAGGTCTGCAAGGCGAATCGCTGCTTGCAATGTAGAGCTGAGTGAGATATCGTGATTTGAATTGACCGCTATTGCGGAATCAGATTTTGAAAATTTTGAACAGTGATCATTCCTCCGTGGCAAGTCCGATTTTGAAAATTCTTTTTGAAAGTCACAACTCTGGACATGCTTTCTGAGCGTGTAAAGTTTGGTCACAGTGTCTCGAGCGGTTATTATGTAATTCCATCTGGTTTTTTTTTAATAATGATCATTCCTCTGTGGTAGCATTAATTATTTTTAAATATATCCATAAACCTTCCTCTGATTGACCTCTTTAATCATGCCAAACTTGGTTCTGATTGGATTAGTAGTTTAGGAGGAGACCTGTGACAAAGAAAATCCTGAAGTCTGGTATGAGGAGCTTTCGCTCGACTTCGTCTCACTCAGCTCAATTATATTATATTTTGATCTAAAATTTGGTTAAAATTCATATATATGAATGTGTGTGTCTTAAAAAAAGAAAACGATACGCGCCTCATTACCTAGTTCTTCAACTGATGTGAACTGATATACAAGATTATTTTTTCTGGAATTCTTATCTGTTTATCTGTTTGTTCGCGATGGACGCAAAAAGTACTGAACGGATTTTAATGTGGTTTTTCTATTAGAAAGGTCTTGATAAGACTTAAAAGTTGTCGAAAATGTTTGATCGCAATTGGTTAAGTAGCACCGGAGAAATGACCGAAAAAAAAGCGGCCAAGTGCGAGTCGGACTCGCCCATAAAGGGTTTCCGTAGCAGCAACTAACAAAATAATGTTTTTATTTGAGTTGATTGAATGAAAGGTAAATTGCGGTTTACGATTTATGACGTATTAAACAAAACCACCTACTAGATCTCGTTCAAACTATTTTTCGGTGGAAGTTTACATGGTAATGTACATCATATATTGTTTTACTTCGGGCCACCAACCAGGTGGACACCGAAGTCTTAAAATCACGCAAAAAAAATAAAAATCTTACACCCACTTTTTATCACTTTTCTCGACGTTTCACATGATTCTAAGTCTAATTAAGCAAAAAAAATTGTTGTGTCGGTCTGTCTGTTGGTCTGGATGTCTGTTTACGCAATAAGTCAAGAACCACTTATCCGATTTAAAAATTTCTTTCGCCAATCATCTTGTTTGGTTAATGGGAAGAACTGATTAGATCTTGGGGTTTGTACGTTCAAGGTTTCGAGTACCTTTTTTTTTGTACGGAAATCCGTTCGGATACCCCCCCGCCAGCCAGCGCCGGCGGTTATGTCGGGCTTGAACCGACTAAAACCGCACGCCGTCTCGGGTCTACAGACGCCGGGGTGTAAGGTTACCCATTCTTGGTAAGGTTCTTGTGTAAGGTTCTTGGCCGTTGACGTTGACGCCAGGGCACATTTTACCATTTCGGAAGTGTATCTCTCGCGCAAACTATTCATCTTAGAAAACAATGATATAAGAAACCACAATATAATTTTTGTAGGCCTATCCGCAGGGTACACGTATGGGTTAGATTAAAACAAAATTTAGACTTTCAGTTCTAAGTATGGGGAAGCCCCAATTTTTTTTTCTATTTTTGTGTCAAGTTCTTAATGCGTTTAACAGAATATATCTACTTACCAAGTTTCAATAGCATAGTTCTTATAGTTTCGGAAAAAATTGGCTGTGACATACATACGGACGACAGACAGACATGACGAATCTATAAGGGTCCCGTTTTTGCCAATCGGCTGCGGAACCCTAAAAACGATAACCACCTCCGCGCGGGCGGATCCGCGAACATTAGCTGATATTAAATAGAGTACCTACAGGTCGTCTAAACACATTTCGCCATCAAGTTGGCATGCAAACAATAGGGAATTAATTATAAAAGCGATCGATAATCATTATTATAACCCAATAACTTCCTGTACTTGTACTAAGAGTATATTACAACATAATAGAATGATAAAATAGGAAATTCCGCGTATGTATCATAATGCTCAACGCTCTCCTTACAGGAAAATTTGTTCAAATATAATTTGTATCATTTATAATGTGCATCATTGACACAAAAATACAAAGCCTAATACATTATGAATGCCCTGATCTATTGTATTCTGGTGTATTGTCCTGTATTTCATGGACCAGTATTTATGTTAAGATTATGAAATGAATACCCAGTATTCAGAAAAGCCCAGTGGTGTACGTAACGGACTGTCGAGACGAGGTCTCGAGTTCGATCCTCAGTCGCCCTGGGCACACACCTCTGACTTTTCGTAGTTATGTGTGTATTAAAAATGTTGATTATCGCTCGCTTAGTAATGTGCCCGGTAGATAGCAATAGGCCCGCCCCCTATTACATTGGGACCCTAAAATAACTGGCCGAATCGTGGGTGTGCAATACACCTCTGCCTACCTCTTCGGGGATACAGGTGTGAAGTTATGTTATGTTATGTTTACCAGTATTTCAGTTAACATTATGAAATGAATACCAGTATTTCAGGGACTATATTTTACTTTTCTTCGTTTAAGGCAAAAGAGCACGGCTTAACCCCGGCGAGCAACCCCATGTCGAAAAGAGGTCATATGGTCTGGTAGTGGCGAGCTCGATGGTCTGAAAGCAGGACGCTCGCATCTCTGGCGCGGTTTTCAAGAGCCAGGATTCGAACTAGGGACCTCTCGATCGTAAGGCCGACTCCTTAACCACTAAGTTAAAGGTGGTCAAGACTTGCGGGGGATTGGTGGCCAGTTCACGGCACGCACTGGCAGGTATAACGCCTCTTGCGCCAATACATTTGATGCTGCAGATATAATGTGGTTTTCGACATAACCACTTCCTCGTACCCACGGTGAAGTAGTAGTTTTATCGTACTCGTATCAATGGTTACCGCAACCGATGCTCTGTTATTATTTAGCAATCAGTAGTTTGCGATAACTTCGTTACGTATGTTGAGATTACCGCCGCAAATCAGGTTTCCTCGCCGATAACATCATAAAATGAATATCTAAGAAACTATTGAAAATTTCTATACAATAATAATAAAAAAAATAAAAAGGCTTCGACACAAATGTGTTTATAGCTAAGAACCATCTCGATCATATCGGCTTCCGGACAAAAATCGGATCGGAGCCACGATGCCACAGAGAGACACACACAGAGACGTCAAACTTATAACAGACTGTCGTTTTTGCGTAGGGCACGCCGCAATAGCGGCGGTAAGGCCCATCATGGAGGATTGGCTGGAGAGGCGACACGGAAGCCTCTCCTACCGACTGACGCAGGTGATCTCAGGGAAGGGGTGCTTCGGGGACCACCTGCATCGGATCAGGAAGGAGCCAACGCCTGAGTGTCATCACTGCGACGCGAGCGAGGACTCAGGGCTGCACACGCTGGCGGACTGCCCGGCGTGGGAGGCGCCGAGGCGTGACCTCGTGGCAGCCATCGGGGTGGGAGTCCTCTCGCTCGGCAGCATGATTGCGGCAATGGTGCGGAGCGCGAGCGCGTGGGCCGCCGCCACCTCCTTCTGCGAGCATGTAATGCTCGCGAAGGAGGTGGCGGAGCGCGCCCGGGAGAGACTTAGAACTCTCCCGGTCCGCCGAGCCCGCAACTTGCTCGCCGCGCGTCGCAGGCAACTCAGGCGCCGGAGGTCGCTTAACGACCTCCGTCCTCCATGAGCGCAGGCCTGGGGGTGGCGGGTGAGGCCACCTGTCACCCCAGCAGAAGCAGGCCGGGACGGTGGGGCGACTAGCGCCCCTCCCCCAAACCGGGGCAAGACGGGGACACCGTGGTTCCCAAACCCGAGGGGGCCATCTCGAAACCGGAGATGGCCCAGGGTCAGTCGGGGTGCGAGGGATATGCTCTATGGGCAACCTTACACCCCGGCGTCTGTAGACCCGAGACGGCGTGCGGTTTTAGTCGGTTCAAGCCCGACATAACCGCCCCCGCTGGCACGCGGGGGGGTATCCGAAGGGATTTCCGCACGAAAAAAAACAAAAAAAAAAAAAGGGTATTAAAAACTAAATGAATTTGCCTTATAAAATGTGTAGCGTTAACTTTACATCATCCGAGCGTCTCCTAGTCCACCTTTCCCCGACAGGAAAACCTCGTCCGTCTGCAGATGAGGTTGGCTTGGGCCCCGAAAACCTTGGTAGCACTCCATACACCCATCTCGCTCAGACTTTTATCAATTATCGCATTGTGTCGCTATACTTATTGTGGTTTAAAAGTCTATTTACAAACCACAAAGAAACTATACGGTAATACAATCACACATGTTAAATCAACACACATGCGTATTTGTGTGTGTTTATGTGTGCGAAGGTGTGTGTGTGTGTGGTGTGCAAAGTGATAACGGGCTTGTAACAAGCTGTTTACTACACACACAGTGTTGTTCGTGAGGTGACTCCGCTATACCACCGGCTATACTTACATTAAATACTTGCGTGATAAGGCGAGGCGACTCATGCGCAGACGGCGTCTGAATGCCGGCGTACGCCCTTGACCCCTAAACTAGATTATTTCTCACTTAAATGTCATTACGCCTACGTACCTATTTAAATAAATGATCCGAGAAATTCTGCAAAGGGTTTAAGAGTGTGTGGGGTGAATTAAACTTATATTTGTATCATACATTCTTGGTGTAAAAATAAAAATGAACGCAGGTATTGTATTTTCCATTCTGAGACTGATAAGTTTTATATGGTACGAAGTTTAGGCCTTTGGAGGAGCCTTAGGAGTTGTGAAGCGTGACCGTTGATAGAGCGCCACAAGCAAGAGCTGCGTGTCATTAGTAACTATTTATTAATCTGTGGTGTCACGGAGATGAATATACCGCAGTGATTGAGCTATTATTAATGACGTATAGCTCAATAGCTATAGCCAAATGGCAGTGAATGTGCGGAATCACGCGTCAAGATTGCGTGCCCGGCAACCTTTATGTCCGTGACATCACAGATAAACAGCAAGAGTCATGGCTATGTGAGTAACAAATGTGGTCAGAATTTTTTCAGACATGTCGCTTTCGGTGGACTCCGGTAGGGAGGTAAGGTAAGGTCCAAGAAGTAGTGGCATGTCGTCGTAAGGGATGATTTAGGTGCCAATGGCATCTCGGTCGGGGATGCTGAAGATTGGAGATGCGAAATGGAGAAGAAAAACCGGAAAGTCAACCCTAGGCCGCCACCACCTCCGAGGATGAACCGGGAGATATGTTATAAGGATGGTGTTTGAAATCCGACCTTAAAACACTGCTAGCCGTCTTATGTTGATATCAAACAGCAGTAATATTTATATGCTGCCGTTTCTAGCTAGAGAACATGTATGGGTGTATCGTATTAGTACTAGATTACTTTTTATCATTGCTGATTATGTTATCGGAAAGATTATTATGTTTTGATTTGATTATATTTCATTCATGTCTGCAATCATAGTACTATGAATTTGCCAATCTACATTAGGTACAGCCGCCATTTGGGGTGTGTGTTGGGTAACCTCCTCGAGTGTCGCTCCGATTCCGATCCCGCTGCAGTCCAGGGGGAACGGAATCGGAGCGGCCGGTACACCCTGGTCGGCGGTCAATGGCTTCCCCTTCATAGGGTTGGCATTGATCGTCGGCCAATACCCAACGTGGCGGGAACACATCGCTCTCCGTACTCCTCTGCTTTCAGAGGAGACAGGATGAGCGATGCTGTTAGTGGTGAGATGGCCCAGGGTCAGTCGGGGTGCGAGGGATATGCTCTATGGGTAACCTTACACCCCGGCGTCTGAAGACCGGAGACGGCGTGCGGTTTTAGTCGGTGCAAGCCCGACATAACCGCCCCCGCTGGCCGGCGGGGGGGTATCCGAAGGGATTTCCGCACGAAAAAAAAAAAAAAAGGTACAGCCGCCATTTGGGGGTGCTTGGTTGGAGACCTCCACGCGGTGCACCCTGGGCAACGGAGACGGCAGCGCCTCTCTCCTAGGGTGGGAGAGACGCTGCCGCCTACGGCCAACTCCGACCGAGGCGAGGACGGCCCTGTTGAGGGCTGTTCGGAAGCTTTCCACGTGTCCCTCTGACTAGCAGATGGCACAGTGGAGAGCAAGTAAGGGGGCCATCTCGAAACCGGAGATGGCCCAGGGTCAGTCGGGGTGCGAGGGATATGCTCTATGGGTAACCTTACACCCCGGCGTCTTAAGACCCGAGACGGCGTGCGGTTTTAGTCGGTTCAAGCCCGACATAACCGCCCCCGCTGGAGACCCCCCGCTCTCCAGCGGGGGCGGTATCCGAAGGGATTTCCGCACGAAAAAAAATAAAATAAAAGGTACAGCCGCCATCTTACACCCCGGCGTCTGTAGACCCGAGACGGCGTGCGGTTTTAGTCGTTTCAAGCCCGACATAACCACCCCCGCTGGCACGCGGGGTGGTATCCGAAGGGATTTCCGCACGAAAAAAAAAAAAAAAGGTACAGCCGCCATCGGTATTAGCTAAACACATTCCAAGTTACTCACCAGTCACCACCTTAGCTTTGGAACTTTACATAAAATTATAAAAAAACATTGGAAAATGTTGAATTTGTCCTCTGAAATTGCAAAAATAATTATACATCAATTATTTATTTATATGATTTATTTCAATGTTAAGATCGTTTGTGAATGTGTTAGTGTTCAGCAGCTCCAGAGAGCGACTCGACTGTACAACTGCACTTGGAAACCTCCCCGTGGTGCACCCTGGGCAAAAGGGGCAGCAACGTCTCCTCTGCTCCCCTCCTGACTGATATTCTGCTGATACCGGAGTATTCTATATATTCTATTCTATTCTATTACCAACCCGCCTGGCCAGCGTAAATATAATAGGCTAAAATCTTCACAGACACAAGCCATATATAGCGCCACATTGGGAGAGGCCTATGTATAACAGTGAACTGTGAAACTCTGGCAAAATTTATTGACCTAGGTACCTGTTCGCACTGAGTCATACACGCATACGCAAGATGCTATACATAAATCTCAAGTTCGATTCCTAGGTCGAGAAAACTGTATACCCGTACCGGATTCGTTGTTTTATTTGCTTTAAGTTCTTAAACTTAGAAATCCGTGAATGAATCATATCATATACGAGGTATCATAGAAACGCGGGACGCATTAGACGTTTTGCGAGAGTATTTTATTGAATTATTGAAATGAACGATCTCACCGAATCCCGAATGCTGGCATAAATATTATTCTCAATAGCTCGTTAAGTTCCTAACAATATAGTTAGATACTATGTACTCGTATATTACACACTTCAAACGAATTAAAACTTTTTGTTGGTTGCCTGTTGTCTTCGAATGGATGAATACATCATTGTACACCTATTGTTCCCTGACGACCACTCATTATATAATATTATCGTTAGCGTCTGAGTTCAACAAAATGATGTAGTAAATAATATAATGGTGATTTGTTTACAAGAAAAAAATAAAGTAACCGCCTCAAAGAGTAATCCGGATAAAATTGTTTTACGACGAATTGCATAAGCAACACTTTAGCAAAACAACTGCTTTGTGAGTCCACAGGATTAGTTATTCATTCCAGGATAACTGTAAGCTCCCTGATGAAATTAGCAGTCTACCCATAAAAAAAGTTTTATCACAATGTAACTCTGCCAAAAAGGTTATAGAAAATTCAAAAATAACTATTTAGGACCCTATTGGGTCCTAAATAGTTATTCTTGGGTCATTACCCCTCTCTCCTCAAAGAGTAGCCCATCAATAAAATTACGTTTTTATAACGTGTGACTTCAAAACTTAATCAAATTCAAAACGTAATCATCTATGACTAGGTCCTATGAGTGATTCTAAAGGTTTAATAACCTCACGAAAACGTAGCTATAATAGTTAGGTTTTGTTTAGGTTTAGACAGATCATACTGAATACCAAAGTTTTTTCCACATTTTTCTTTATAATTGAATTGAAATCACGCGTTTTGAAAATGTTGCGTTAGCAAAAGTCCCTGATAGTAACAGCCCACAATTCCTGGTGGAATAGGCATATCAGCAGAAGTACCTAATAGGGTATTTGACTACTGCTAAAAAATAGTTCTGTATTATGTATTACAACATAAAAATGCAAAAAGCATCAATATTTTTTTGAGAACTGTTTTATTTACGATAAAAATCGATATTAAAGTTTGATTTAAAAAAGTACGCGCCATAACGGATCCCGTGACATGTGACGTCAAACCAAAGTAAACAGTAAGCGGCTAAAAGCACGTTTATATAATTAATTATTGAAATTAGTTGCAAAAATAATGGTTTATTTTGAGATATATAAGATAAAAGTGAAATATTATTAGTAATTAATAATTGAACCAGTCGATTAACACTAGGAAATGCAGACAGCCTGTATTGAAAAACTCTGTTTACTTATGTCTGACGTCACAGAGCGTTTATAAGCACGTGATCAAATCTCAAAAAAAGTGAGAAATTAATCTTGATTTTTTAACAAAAATGAAACTTTTTTTATATTGAAAATTAATAAAATATGTTTTTTACGGTACATTTTATTAGGATGACAACAATTCGTACAATATTTTAAATATAGTCAAAATGCCTATTAAGTGGAAACGACTGCCTTCAGAAAAAATCCGTTCCCGCAGGGGGAACGCACAGGTAGATTTCGTGAAGCAATTAATATTATTTTATATAGAGAACTACGGACTTACACACACAAGTAAACACAGTAACATTTTTAAAATGTTTAATTTTTTTTTCTCGAAAACGGTAACTTTTAGCGAAAAACTTTTCAGACATTTATTTTAGACTTAAAAATGGCCTATCGATTAAAAATGTTTCCGACGGCAATAATGTTCACCGGTTAGAAGTTATGATTTTTTTCCCGAAAAATTTTGGTTTTTCCCCCCTCCACTTTCAGTTAAAGTTTTAATCTTATAGGTTTATAATTAAAAGTTGTTGGTATTCATGTATACTATGGGATAAAATTAGAACGGTTCGAATATCTTACATGGAACGTGAAATTTTGAGGAAAAACTGATTTCACAAAAAGTGAGGCCCTACCGTCCCCTTAGGCCGGATTCCACCCGTTCACGAACTTTTTTTTTTTTTTTTTTTTTTTTTTTACGTGCGGAAATCCCTTCGGATACCCCCCCGCTGGCCAGCGGGGGTGGTTAGGTCGTGTCTCGACTAAAACCGCACGGTGTCCTCCCCAAGTGTCCGTTGCCGGGCACCCCGGGTAAGCCCTCGAAAGGATAACCCCAGGGTTGCCGGCGGACTTTGGCCGCCACCGCGGCCTCGCCTGGTGGGATCGGGTTTTATCCCGCTTCGATGAGTTGGCAGGCGTGTGTAGGGCACACACGACACGCCTCCGCCACGGCCTGCTTCTGTAAGGACGGCGAGTCGGCCAACTGCCGTCCTCAGGCCCCGATCATGGAGGTCGGTAGTCCCGGGCGTAGATGAGTCTGCGGCGTCCTCGCCGTAGACTGCGAAACTCGGGGGGCAGGGTTCTTTCCCGCTCCCTCTCCGCCGTCTCTTTCGCGCGCATTACCTGCTCGCAGAAAGAGGCGGCGGCGTGCCACTTGCTCCCGTCGGAGACCACGGCCCTCACCATGGTCTCCAACGAGAGAACGTCCACGCCCAGGACCGCAACGAGATCCCGGCGTTGACTCGCCCACGCAGGGCACTCCACCAACGTGTGGAGCGCCGTGTCTTCGCCAGGATCCTCGCAGTGCTGGCACTGCGGCGTTGTCTCCCGGTGGATGCGCCACAGATACTTACCGAAACACCCGTGTCCGGTTACCATCTGGCACATCCGGTAGGAGAGGTCCCCATGGTCCCTCTCCAACCACTCCTTCATGATCGGTCTCACCGCCGCAATGGTGGATTCCCCCCACCTTGGGTGCTCAAGTCGCACCCTCCATGTCTCCATGAGTTCCTGGCGGAGCAGGGACCGCTGAGCCCTGATTTCTCGGGGCTCCGGCCTATGGCCCCGCTCCAGCGCCTCCTTGCGCCACTGGTACAGCAGCGCAAGGGCTCTCGCTTCCAGGTCCCATGGAGGGGTCCCGGCTAGGAGACATGCCGCCTCGACGGAGATCGTGCGATACCCCCTGATGACTCTGACGGCCATCGCTTTTAACGGGCTGTTTAATACAGCCACGTTGCGGGCCGCCAGAGTCTCCGCCCATACTGGGGCCCCGTACAGGGCCATGCTTCGCACGATCCCCAGGTACAGTCTCCTAGTGGGGGCGTTGGGTCCCTTAACGTTGGGCATCAGCCGCGATAGCGCGGCCGCAGCCCCCCTCAGTCTCGGGACCAGACTTCGGAGATGAGGTCCGAAGTCCCATCGGCTATCGAGTACGAGCCCAAGGTACTTCATCGTGGGCTCGATGCCGATGCTTACGCCCCCTACGGTTATGCTGGTTCCCGCAGGTGGCCCCCTCCGAGGCCCGTGGAAACACATAGCCTCGGATTTGTGGAGAGCCACCTTGAGTCCCAGCCGCCGTATTCGACCCACGACTTGAGCAACCCCTGCCGTGGCCTTTAGTGCCGCGCTTCGGTGCGTTGCTCCCCGCGCCATAACGAGGGTGTCGTCAGCATAACACGTTATGCTGACACCCTCGAGCAACGAACCGCGCAGCACCCAGTCGTATCCGATGTTCCACAGGAGTGGCCCTAGGACCGACCCCTGCGGAACACCGCACGACACTTCTCGCCGCCCTGGCCCTAGCCAGCTCGGGTAAACTATGGCCCTCTCGGATAGGTATGCCTCGACAATGCGGTGGAGGTAAGGAGGCACTCCGTGATACGCGAGCGCCTCCCTAACGCAGCTCCAGGGTAGGGTGTTGAAGGCGTTGGCGATGTCGAGAGACACCGCCACCACCACCCCACCCCGCGAGACTACTTCCTCCGCCAGGCGCCTAACGCGCATGATCGCTTCCACGGTGGAGCGCCCCCGGCGGAAACCAAACTGGTTGTCCGCCAGATCTGGCCCCACGTTCGTGAGATGCTCGACGAGGCGCTCTGCAATAATCCGCTCAAAGAGCTTGCACACCTCGTCGAGCAACACGATCGGCCGGTAACCGGATGGCTGGTCCGCCGGCCGCCCCGCCTTCCGGATAAGGACCAGTTTCCCCGTCTTCCAAGCCTTTGGAAACTGGCCCCTTTCGAGGCATGCGCTAAAGAGCGCCACCAGTCGAGGCCCTAGTTCCTCCAGGGCCAGGACCCATGCTCGGCCTGGAATGCCGTCGGGTCCGGGGGCAGTGCATTTCCGGGCTTTAAGCCGGAGCACTGCTACCCCCAGTTCACTCTCCCTGACTTCGGGCACATCGCTCTCGCTATTATCAGCGTCAGGCGCCTGAGGCGGAGCCATACGCGGAGGGACATGCTCCTCCGCTCTCGCTGGGCCGTTCACGAACTTAAAGTAAGTTTACACCCAAGCAATTTTTGACCGCAGTTTGAAAGCGATCGGGGCAAAAATACGATACAGTGGTCATTTCGGACTCAGGGGGTCATAACTAGACCTCCTATGAAGAATTTTTTTTTAAATTCGACAGTAGTCAAGAAACCCATAGGTAGATCGATTTCATCGAAATCTACCTTTTTTTTTTTTTTTTTTTTTCGTGCGGAAATCCCTTCGGATACCGCCCCCGCTGGAGAGCGGGGGTCTCCAGCGGGGGCGGTTATGTCGGGCTTGCACCGACTAAAACCGCACGCCGTCTCGGGTCTTAAGACGCCGGGGTGTAAGGTTACCCATAGAGCATATCCCTCGCACCCCGACTGACCCTGGGCCATCTCCGGTTTCGAGATGGCCCCCTTACTTGCTCTCCACTGTGCCCTCTGCTAATCAGAGGGACACGTGGAAAGCTTCCGAACAGCCCCCAACAGGGCCGTCCTCGCCTCGGTCGGAGTTGGCCGTAGGCGGCAGCGTCTCTCCCACCCTAGGAGTGAGGCGCTGCCGCCCCCGTTGCCCAGGGTGCACCGCGTGGAGGTCCCCAACCAAGCACCCCTCATCGAAATCTACCTAAAAATGTGGAGTAAAACTGAGAGTTAAAGTGTAATAAATGATGTCATAATTCGTGAGAAATATAACATTAAAGAGGATATATAGGTATAGTGATAAAAAGTTGAAATAGATACGCTAAGAGTGTTTGGTTACGTTAGTTTCGTAGAACGAACGCATGAGTCACAACTGACTACAGAATTTCATGCTTGTTGGAGGATATATCCCAAATGGGTATGGGTAAACGACATTTTAGTGAATGGAGGCAAGTTAAGGATCGTATAAAGTGACGATCTGTCGTCTCTAAGCTGTACTTTTATACCGTGTGATCATTGCAATAATCCTTGGACGATACGATTGCAAATGGCCAAATAATAATGACATCGAATAGAACCGGAATTCTTGACAGATTACGCATCGTCCGAGTTAGTTTAGTCAGAGTTAGTTTACAGGATAGTTACCATATTATATTGTCTTGATTGTCGATTTTCTTGTCGCTGCTTGTGAGAGCATGGAGCTTACAATATTGCTGAAATTTGATCTACTAATAACTCGGACGATACGGAATCTGGAATCCTATTTATTTATCGTCCGATTTATTTTAGGATCGTTGTAACACCCTGGGGTTATCCTTTACCCTGGGGATATCCTTTCGAAGGAGTACTCGGGGCGCCCGGAAACCGACGGTTGGTAAAGACGCCGTGTGGTTTTAGTCGGTTCGATTCCGACATACCCACCTCAGCGCTGGCCGGTGGGGGTTTTCACATGAAAAAAGAAGTGCCCGTGTTAATATATCTAAACTAATATTTTAAAGCTGAAGAGTTTATTTGTTTGTTTGGTTGAACGCCCTAATCTCAGGAACTACTGGTTTGAATTGAACCAATATTTCTGTGCTGGATAGCCTATTTATTGAGTAATGCTATAGGCTATATATCATCACGCTACTATCCAGAGGAGCGGAGCTTTAATCATAAATGTCAAAAAATCGGGCAAAATTCTATATATTATTGGAAAACTAATAAACTACAGGCGTTTAGGAATGGGTTAAAAAAGCCACCGGGGATCGAAGTATGTCACGGGTGAAGCCGCGGGGGACATCTAGTATATAATAAGACTTTTATGACCTTGATCTTACTATCAGGGAAACCGAATACAATGCGAAGTGGAGGAAAAGAAGCAGGTAAGGGAACTCCAGGCCCCAAAATGGAATCCAAAAGGAAGGCAAAAGGACAAAATTAATCCAGACTATAATCTATCTCTATGTCAAATTTCATCCAGATCAGTTGAACCGTTCTGGCGTGATTAAGTACTAAATATCCATCTACACTTCCGCATTTATAATTGTAGTACCTACAGTTGCCATCGGTATTAACTTAATACATTCCAAGTTACCGAGTTAGCTGTAAAAGTTGACATAAAATAATAAACAAAAATTTGTTATTTTTCTCCTCTGAAGATTATGAAAATAATTAAATAAATAATAATTATTTAGTAAAATTTAGTATTGTTCAGCAACTTTTCAATGTGACTGTACCTAGCAAGATTTCTGTCACAAATGGTATGTTGACATTGAGAGACCATTTTGCTAATTTGAAACCAGTGATGGAGGACAATAAAAATATTCCGTGCTGTTATCGTACGGTAAATTACTAAAATAGTGACTGGCATATTTCCTGCGTACAAAGGGGCTTGGAACAAGAATTTTAAGTATTTGTTGTTAGAAATACTTCAAATTTAACTTTACAATCTGGTTAAACTAGTCATGGCGATGATAAGGATAACACAGTTCGGTCGAATAAGCTGACGTGACATCCGCAACAACACAATGCCTGGAATGACGCACGTCTACCGGTAATTATAGATGAAGTTAGAAAATGGTGTGTCCCAAGAAGTTTTTAATAACACGTTTTTGTAAACTTGGTATAACTACAGTTAGTACTATTATATATTCTGTGCTACAGTATGTTTTGTATGTAATGGAATCTTTGAACTCAATTTTGGAGCATTTCCAAACGTCCGATTGATTTGAAATTTTGCACACATATCAAGAGCTGATGACAATACAATAATTTAGACAATACAATGCTGTCTGCCGGTAGCATTCAATGCTATGCAGATGATAGTACCTTGCACGGGCGATATCACGGACACCCTGCCGCCAGGCAGGCTGACATTGAGGAAAGAAGGCAGCTTCTTGTCACTGATCCTGACCGGGTCCTGAATCACATTTCTCAATGGGGCTCTGAGAACCTGGTCGAGTTCAATGTCAAGAAGACACAGGCATGTGCATCTACAGCAAAGGTATTTCCTTTACCTTTCGCTTACCATCAGGCGAGGTAAAGCCATATCGACGTGTCCATTATAAAAAGTAACTTAAACCAACTAAAACCCACTTTTAGAGGAGATGATGATGATGATTCTTTTAACCATCCCACGCTTCCTAACAGATATTTTTTACTTTTTAATTGGTCTTCTCTAAAAGCATGTTTTTATCTATTGAAACTATTTTATAGTCAATGCCAACTATCCGTCATCATCATCATCCACCCAGCAATTTCCCGATTGCGTCCAAAGCTTACACTCTGGAGCCCTGGCTCCCTTTATTATTTTTGATTGTTTATTTGGCTTTTGCGAGAGCGAGTGCCGTGTGACCTCCGAACCCCGGAAGAAAAGCTGGCGCATGCTTTCCTCGTCAGTTGTTTAGAAGGTGCACCAACTACTTAGCTAGTGAGGTCCCGTCCTAGATGTTCTCTTTTTCCGATCTAAAATCTTTAGTGAGGTTGACTTGGATTTCGAAGGTATAGTAGGCCCACGAGCCTGTACAACCCTGTACAATACCAACTCTATCTGTTACGAGAATTTATTTCGTCTGTAAAGCAGACTTAAAGAACAGGTTGATGTAGGGTCCTAGTAACATCCTTAAGACCCAAGCCAACCTCACCTAGTGGCTCGCTGGACCTGCTAAACGACGGACGAGGCTCTGATGCAGGCTTTCCTCTCGGGGCTGGGAGGTCAAACTGCAGCCGATCCCAGAAAAGCCGACATAACTTTTTTTTTCGTGCGGATATCCCTTCGGATGCCCAAGCCGGCCAGCGGGGGCGGTTATGTCGGGCTTGAACCGACTGAAACCGCACGCCGTCTCGGGTCTTAAGACTGGGGGACTTAAGACGGGTGTAAGGTTTCCCATAGAACATATCCCTCGCACCCCGACTGACCCTGGTTTGGGAACCACGGTGTCCACGTCTTGCTCCGGTTTGGGGGAGGGGCGCCAGTCACCCCGCCGTCCCGGCCTGTTTCTGCTGGGGTGACAGCAGCCTCACCTGTCTCCCCAGCAGAAGCACATCATCGTCCTCATAGCGACTTCCCTGTTGTGTCCAAAACTTGCACTTCAGAGCCCGAGGTTCGTTTATTATTTTTCATTGGCCTGCTTCTGCTGGAGTGACAGGCGGCCCCACTTGTCACCCCAGCAGGGGTGACAGGTGAGGCCGCAGCTATGAGGACGATGATGAGCTCTAGAAGAATTCCTTAGCAACGCTTCCTGATACATATAATTATATTAGTCTTTTATCTACCATCATCTATCTGCTCCACCGCGGCCGCCGCTCAAATACTTACTACGATACGCAGGACTTTGATGACGCAAATGATTTTAATACCTATTTATAAATAAATACATTGTAATTTAGCGACTTTACGGAAGGTTACATGTCTTTTTATTGTTCGAAAGAGGAAGTATAACTATGAATATTTTCCTGTAAACTCTATGTCTATATGTCTATACTTTTTAATATTATAAAGCTGAAGTGTTTGCTTGTTTGATGTTCGTGTTGAAAAAATATTTTTATTTTGGATAACCTATTTATCCAGGAAGGGCTATATATATAACACCATGCTACTATCCAGGAGAGCGAACCAGTAGTCATGATTGTCAACAAATCGGGCAAATTTTCCTTACATTATTGTAGAACTAATAAATTACGGGCATGTAACTATGGGATAAATGGGTGCCACGGGGGCGAAATATATCACGATATCGCGAGCGAAGCCGCGGGTCACACATAGTTATTTATATTTTTCCTAGAAAATAATATTTAAATTACCATAACTTCTTTGTTTACCATTAGTTTTACTTGACAAAAATTCTAGATGTGTTATTGATAAATGTATCTATTTTTTTGTGTAAAAGCTCTTGCAGGCTTTTTCTACCGAGATGCGTCGATTTTATTCAAGTGTCTTGTCTTAACTTCTATAGAAACTATTTTCCTGTGTCGTGCTACAAGTCAGCGCAAGCTATTACTAACAGTCACCCACGAACGTCTGTAAAGAAAGGTAGACTATATAAATATGGCGATACCAGTATCCACAGGTGTGACTTCTTATCGTCAATAAATATAAATAATGAAGCATTCGAGTACGTAGCGTCCTTACAGATAAGACAGCCCTCGGAACTCGTGTTATTGAAGTGTCATAAGTACCACCTATCAGTACGTTACAAACTTTCGGATTGCTGTGTCCTATTGCAGTCCACTGCTGAACCTATACCTCTCCCAATGAGTTCTATAGTACCGCCAATAGGGCCTTCCGCATCTAGTCTATCCCGGCTACTTACATTACGTACGATTCTTTATTATATAAAAAAAATATCTGTCTGTTTGGTCCGGGTAATCTCCGAAGTGGCTAGGACAATTTTAACAAGAGATAGCAGATAGCTGATGTTATGAGGCGTCACTTAGGCTATGTAAGTAGATATAAGGGATCCACGCAAAAAATTTAAAACCCAGTATTAAAACCACGCGACTGAAATCGCGGGCACAGCTAATTTATAATAATAGTGCGATTCTTCAAAATGTCTTTACGAAAATAAACGTATACTTACCTGCATGAAATTAAGCAAAAGTATGTTTTTTTTTTTTTACGTGTCCAGTGGGCCATCAGTAGTTTTCACCCTTATAAGGCAGCTGGCCCCAACGGGATCATCCCTGCTATGCTACAGTGGGGTGACAAACCAGTCGCGAGCAGACTGGAGCGTATCTTTAAAAAGCCTGTCTGGCACACAGATACGTTCCGAAAGGATGGTGGGAAGTAGGAGTCATTTTCATCCCAAAGCCAGGAAAGGGTGATTACACGAATCCCAAAACACATCGACCAATCAGTCTGACCTCCTTCATGCTAAAGACCATGGAACGCCTTTGCGAGAGGGAGCTGAGAGATGGTGCACTAAAACAGCTACCCCTACATGCAAACCAGCACGCATACAGCTCCGGTAAGTCTACGGAATCAGCCCTCCATCTGGTAGTCAGCCGGATAGAGGTAGCGATCGAACAAAAAGGCTTTTGCCAAGGAACGTTCATTGACATCGAAGGAGCTTTCGACAAAACCAGCTTCACCAGTATTAAGGCCACCCTGTCAAAACATGGAGCGGAACCGGTACTATCAGACTGGATAACAAACATGCTCAGCCAAAGAGTAGTTCGCCTTGGGGAAGAAGATCAGACAGCTCTGACAGCCAAAGGCTGCCCGCAGGGTGGAGTTACTCTCCCCTCCTGTGGAATTTAGTGATAGACGACTTAATCACAAGGCTGAACTCAAACCGAGACTACACAATAGGCTACGCCGACGACCTAACAATCCTTATCTCAGGAAAGGTAGCGGGAACGGTCTGTAACCTAGCCCAACAAGCCTTACGCATCGTAGAAAAATGGTGTGGGGAATTCGAACTATCGGTGAATCCGAACAAAACCGAGTTAGTCATGTTCATGAACAAAAGGGTATTAGGCGAATACCGATTACCCAAACTCTTTGACACGGAACTCCAACTGTCAAAAGAGGTCAAATTCCTTGGCGTTATTCTTGACAGCAAGCTAAAATGGAGTAACCACCTAGACAATAAATTAGAAAAGGCCGGGTTACCTTCTGGCAGCGCAGAAGAATGATTGGCAAAAAATGGGGGCTAACACCGAAAATCATCCTGTGGCTTTACAAAACAGTAATCCGCCCTGATAGCGTATGGCGCTATCGTCTGGTGGCCAAGGACCGAAAACAGCACAATAGGGGCTAAACTACATAGGACCCAAAGACTAGCCTGCATGGCAACTACTGGATGCATGAAATCTACCCCCACCGCGGCAATGGAAGCCATGCTCGGACTCCCATCCTTGGATCTGTTCATCCGCCAAGAAGCAACAGCTGCGGCTATACGCCTAAGGGCACTCAACCTATGGAGCGAGAGAAACACACGACACACCTCACTGCTCACAGATGTCACAAAGGAGATACCTATGATGGAAAGCAATAAATGATCGTGTACCCAAGCAACACTTATTCGACAAAAAATACAAGATCCAAGTTCATGAGGACTACCACTGTGAGGCTTTATGCCCAACGGAATAACGCATCTTCACAGATGGATCAAAAACTGGTACAGGCACCGGGGCTGGCGTCTTCTCGGAGGACCTTAATATATCCATTTCAACACCGCTGGGGACCCATAACACAGTATTTCAAGCTGAATGCATAGGGATTACCCTGGCAGCTTCAGTGGTAATGGCCAGGAGAGTGGAAGGCCACTCAATACGCATACTCTCCGACAGCATGGCCGTGCTGCAAGCTTTAAACAGCCACACTATAAACTCGGGACTAATACTGGAGTGTCATCTTAAATTGAACCAAATAGGCCACTTCAACAACATAAACTTGCAATGGATTAAGGGCCACAGCGGCTCGCGCGGCAATGATGCAGCCAATGAGCTTGCCAGGAGAGGATCTGACATGGTGGTAATGGGACCTGAGCCCATAATACCGATCCCCTTTGCATATCTACGAACCATAGTAAACAAACGAACGAGAGATCAACACAACAGCTATTGGATAAATCTGGAAGTTTGCAGACAGGCGAGGGAAGCACTGCTCCCTGTGCTTGAAAATAGACTGACCGGGCTCTTCGACAACTGACCAAACGGCAACTGCGCACGGCCACAGCTGCCATCACGGGGCACGGCTCCTTCAATAAACACCTTTTTATTTTAGGAATCACCGATAGCCCTCTCTGCAGAGCCTGCATGAGAGAGGAAGAAACAGCGGCACACGTGCTCCTACACTTTTTTTCTTTTTTTTATACCACTAAGGTGGCAGACAAGCACACGGCCCTCCTGATGGGAAGCGGTTACCGCGGCCTATGGCCGTGTGCAACACCACTGGCGTCACACTCGCACTGCCGACGCTATAAAGGAAAGGATGGGAAAGGAGTTTGGGAGGGGATGGGAAAGGAGTTTAGGCAACCGCCACATACAGGGTTAAGTACTTCGGAAACACAGCTACGCTCCGGGAGATCGCCAGGTGCGTGAACAGCTTGCTGGCGTTCTTCAATGAGTTGGGGTGGAAAGAATAAAATGCCCACCCTCACGCAAAAACCAAAAACCAATTGCCGTGGAGTTGCGGATACCAGCCCGTGATACCATACCATACCATACCCCTCGGGCTTCACCCCATCGGTGCCGATATGCTAACTTTTCCTATACTTACCCTAAGAGGTATGAAGACGAGAATATCATCTATCCCGGAGAGATTCAGGTAGCTCAGTTGATCAGAGTCCCTAGACTGGTCCCGGCTTTTGACTTTTAACGATTTATATTTTTAATCCTTACCTAATCAAACTTGATGATAATAAATGGACCGATGCACCAATGTTCTAACAAATAAACAACGTCCTACCTTATCTCGTTGGAAAATCAATCGTTTAATGAACTACAGTCTGTAACAAAACTAGTGTCCGACCAATAAGGGAAACTTTTTTTTTTTAGCGTGTGGAATTCCCCTTGGGCTTCAGTCCATCGGTGCCGACGATGGGGTACATGGATACATGACCAAATTTGAATTTAGAAATTTAATCGCACGCATATTTTATATTATAACACGCATTATATATATATAATTATAATTTAGCGGTAGTGCGTTCAACTGCTATTCCATAATATGTTTTTTTTTTTTTTTTTTTTTACTAGCATCTTTGACATAGTCAAAGCCTAATCTCGGAATTTAGGCCATCTATCTAGTCTTGCTATTGGTTTGAACCCACTCAGGGTTTTCCTCTTATTTATCTTTTCTTATTCTACTTATTAATCTATTGTTCGCGCTTGCATTCTTGTCCCCTAATACCATACCAGTTCTCGCTTTTATTCCTCTCGCACTTTCATTCCATGCCTTTCATACTTTCGGGATTAAGGGGTAGGGGACTATATTTCGCCAGTTTCTTTATTAATTTCAATTCAACCTTATATCTATTTTCTTATGACTACTATTTATTACATTCTATTCTTACTCACCAATATATCCTTTATTTACACTTTTATCAACTTATATTTTAATGTTAAAATTTTTCAACCTGCTTGCAAGGTATACAATTATACCTGCCTGAGGTTATTAACTGCTATTTCTTTTGTTTACTTGATTTACAATTTTAACTGCAAATTTTAAAAAGTTCTCCCTATGATTGTCCATCAATTTTGGTAAGTTGTCTACTGTTATTTTTAGATTTATTTTATTTTCTAAATTAAATCTGTCCCTCACATAGATGGGGCAGTCCACGAGTAAGTGTGCGACTGTCTCTTCGACCCCAGGCTCGCAGGCGCATGATGGGTCCTCCTTACACTTGAACCGGGTCAAGTATTCGGAGAACCCACCATGCCTCGTCAACAACTGGGTTGTAGTGCCAGCGACCTCCATTTTGCGGACGATTCTGTATGCAGCCACCGCGCATGGGAAGAAGAGCTTGGTGCCAGAGGCAGTGTCACCCGTCTTGTACCTTTCATTCCATTCATCAAGCGTGGTCTGCCGCAGGCCTCGCTTGACGAATGAAACTGGGCACAGGTCATAGTGCGGAGCTCTCTTCGACCGCAGAGCTGCCTCTTTAGCCAGCTGGTCGGCTCGTTCATTACCCTCCAACCCTGCATGGGCCTTGACCCAGTACAAGGAGATTTCCTTGCCCTGGGCCAAGCCCCGTTTGATGTTTAATCTGGCTTCAACAGCCAGAGGGTGGAGGGCGTGACGGTTTATGACCGTCAAGAGAGCGGCTCTGCTGTCACTGAGAATGCCGAACGTGGCCGCGCCTCGCCTGAGGACCTCACTGGTCGCTTTGCATATGGCCAGTAGTTCGGCCTGGTATACGGTACAATGAGGTGAGAGAGCAAGTTTGAGGGTCCCGGTTTCGGCCCCGTTATTCCAAATGGATAACGCGGCGCCGACGCGACCCTCAATCTTGCTCCCGTCCGTAAATATGCGTACTTCAATATTATTTGTACGTTGGTACTCGTCTTCGTCTACCAGGCTTGAGAACTCCAGGTTCATATGCTCCGCGGGGTGAGGTGACTTTATAGCTGGGGCCATCCGTTCAATCTCCCTGTCTCCCAACCATGACTGGAACACTCCCCTCTTGGCCTCGTACAACGAGGCCACCTCACGAACTCTGAGGTCCAGAGGGAGCATGCCAGCCAGAATCAGTCCTGAGTGCAGGGAGACTGTCCGGTAGCTCTTGGATAGTTTTTGGGCGAATCCGCGCTGCACCACGTTCAGCTGCTTTCTGACACCAAGCTTGTCCACCGCCGCGCACCAACTGCTAGCCGCATACAGGATCGTAGGCTCCACAGCCGCGTCATAGATGGTCCGGATCACCTCGGGATGTAATCCCCAACTGATCCGGGCCATCCGCGCCAGCTTGTGGTAGATGCCGATCGCCTTTTTGCATACATTTGTGATGTGTGTGTTAAATGTGAGTTTGTGGTCGATGGTGAGCCCTAGGATTTTGATGTGATCGGACAGTGCAATGTCTATCCCGCCCATCCTGAGGCGCGGGACATCGTACTTAAGCCTCCGCGTGATTACCATCGCACAAGTTTTGTGCGGTGCGAATTTCAGCTTCATTCCGATGCCCCACTCCCGCACATGCTCGAGAGAGGCATTGGCCTGTCTCTGAAGTTCCAGGGCACTGTCCCCATCGAACACCAACACCACATCGTCCGCAAAAGCCTGAACGTGAACCGCCCTACTCTCTAGCTGATGCAATAGTGGATCCAGCAGCAGGTTCCACAGCAAGGGTCCGCCGATTGAACCCTGGACGCATCCCTTCTCCGTGGGACGTCTGCACTCCTCGCCCGCATACCTTACCCTCACCTCCCTGTCGCTAAGGTAACTACTGATTACTCGTCTCAAGCTTGCCGGACACCTCTCCTCCGCCAGCCGTACTTTAATTGCGGGCCACCAGGCGCTATCAAAGGCGCCCTCTATATCCAGGGACACCATAAGGACTATTCTCTTCTCATCGAGACGAGCTCTTATGTGCCCCATGAGATCATAGAGGGCGTCTTCGGTGCTTTTCTGGGGCATAAAGCCGTACTGGCGAGGACTAATCCTCGGCAAAAGGTAAAACTTAAGGCGAGCAACCAACATTCTCTCGTACACCTTCCCCAAGACGGGCAATAGACCAATAGGTCTGTACGACTTGGGGACGGTGTACGAGTCCTTTCCTGGCTTCCTCAGTGCAACCACCACGGCTTCCTTCCATATCTTAGGAAAGTAGCCGTGGTGGAGGCACCGATTCAGCAGCTTCAGGAAGAGTAAGGGGTCGGCCCTAATGGCGTGGGTGCAGATATCGGCTGTAAAGCCATCCGCCCCCGGAGCTTTTTTGGGGTTGAACTTTTGAAGGGCATCGAAAAGTTCGCTCAGCGTAAAGGGTAGGTCATCCTCACAATGATCCGTTTCGTTATCCATCTCTTTCGCTTTTTCACGTATTTTTCGATGCCCCTCGTTGTCCTCCTCTACCTTGTCGTTCGGGTAGAAGGTTCGGGCAAGTAGTTCTACCGAACCCTTAGCGTCCAGGAAAGATCCATCGACGGCAAGCGGAGTATCCTCCTCCCTCACTGTGGCCCTACTGATGACCCTATAGATGCCCTCCCAGAGGCCCTCCCTGTCCTGCTTTCCGCAGAAGTTCTTCCAGCTCTCGACCTGTGCCTTTCTTACTTCAGATTCATACATCTCCTTTTGTTCCAGATACAGCGCTACCACCATCTCTCTTCGGTCCGGCGCTGCGTTCCTGATGCGACGCCTTTTGGTGTTGACAGACTTTCTCAGCTCATCGAGTGTTTTCGACCACCACGGCATAGAGACCAACCCCGCCGGTTTTTTGACTGGGATGCTATCCCGGCACGCTCCCTCGATCGCTCCCGTATATGATTCGACTAGAGTATCTAGTTCACTATTGTGACTCGTTTCGCCTATATCTATATCCGAGAACGACCGAGCGACACTGGCACGGAAAGCATCCCAGTCGGCCTTCCCGGTGTTGTAGGTTCGGGTTGTGCGTTCAATCATGGTGCCTTTGGCCTTCTCCAGGCTAAGGTTGAGCCATATGCCGTTGTGGTCTGACCCCGTGAGACCCTCATCAACCCTCCAGGCTTCCACCCAGGTGAGCATATTGCTCGTGCAGGCCGTGACGTCCACGTAGCTGTGGTATCTCTTTCCACCTCTCACAGTATCGAAAGTTGGAATATTTCCACTATTCAGGACATGGAGGTCCATCTCAGCGAGGGCCCCACTCAGTAACTTGCCTCTGTCGTCTTCGAACTTATGGCCCCACCAAGTACTCTTCGCGTTAGCGTCCCCCCCAATAAGGACAAGCTGGGAACCTAAAGCTCGCCTCACCTCTTTGAGTCGCTCTATATAGGGCCCCAGAGGTGCCGGCTTCGGTTCAAAGTAGTAGGATACCAGCGTGATCGTCCAGGCACTGGTCCGGATCCCCACCACAATGATGTTGTTAGTGGTGAGTTGCGGGTACTGTATGACATCCAAAGTCGGATCGAAGACGGCAATAGCCGCCTTCACAGTCCCTCCTCCTTGCCCAGTGTTCTGGAAGACCCTGACGCCCTGGTATGCCTTCATTCTTGCCGAATTGCCTACATAGGGCTCCTGTAATAGAGCGACGGTGGCTTTACGCCTTGAGGCAGCGAGTATGAGCTCTTCGGTTGCCAGCTTCTTCCTTTGGAGGTTAGCTTGCAGCACTCTATAGGGGGGCGCGTTCCCTGGGACAACGTTAGCACTGGTACTGAGTGGTGGTCCTCGCTATATTATCCCATCTCATTCGCACTGGGCACGAGGCGCTGAACACACTGTGCCCCGTGCTGCTCAGCCTCTCCCGCTGGCATTTGCAACAAGTTGGCTCCACACCGGCAATGTAGTCGGGGCACGCGGCTCTCAAGTGGAGCCCACCACAATGACTACACTTTGGCTCCGTCCCGGTGCAGAACTTCCTCGTGTGTCCGTACCCTAGGCATAGGGAGCATTGCACTAACGGCGACTGGTCCGCAACCTTAATGGGTTGCAAGTCGATGTGCAATCTCCCTATCTCCAGAGCGCGGGACCAGACCGCCGGGCATACCCTGAGCACCACGTGACACGTGTGCGGGTTCCTCGCCGTCTTTCGGTATAATACGGCTAGTCGGGCCTGCTCTGGGACCAGGTCCCGGAACACATTATGGTTACGGGACCTTACGGTCTTTAGCAGATCTTCATCGCTGAGCGACTTTAGGACTCCGTACAAAATGAGGAGGGGGTCCTTGTTTTGTATTTCCTCAACGGCGAGGTTTGCCTTCTTTTCGAGCCTTCCCCGTGCCCTCTTTCTTTCTTCATCTGTCTTATATCCCATGATTATCTTTCTATCCTTCGCCTTTCGTATTCTCTCCACTGTTGTATAATATGTATTTATTTACAGAAAAAGTATTTATGTATGTGTATCCGCATTCTAGAACCCATATGACAAACTCTGCTTAGTTTGGGTATAGAGGCGTTGTTATTTATGTATTCATCATTCATCATACTTTAAACTAACATTACAGATTACCCCAATGCGATTGCTTAGATAGTTTTTTTTTCCATACAATATTACAAAAATGTTCAAATTTGTTAAGAAACGGTTAAGAATATTGAACCTACTGTGTTGTATAACACTATGACTCAACGAACTCTTCCCTATATTATAATCAGAATGAGGAAAAGTAGTCTGGTAGTATTATTATTTCCGCATCCTTAACTTGCACTTGTAAAATGACGCAACGCAGTGAGTTTTTAAAGATTTCAAATATGATATTGTCGGAAGTTTACGTGAATGGTCACCATAGACTTAGATTATGAGAACAGACGGGGTATACCTACAGAATTGACGTGTATTACCTACGTTCCATTTTTATGAATGAACGTTTGCCGACGGTTACTATGCTAGGGATGTACCTTCTATTATCGTAACATTTGTCGATATCTTTCTAACATTTGTCGATATCTTTCTATACTACCTGTTAAAGTGTACTAACCAGAACTTTAAAACTAAAACCCGACTACTGCAAAATCACGAATCTCTAGAATGTATTGTTTTATTAGAGTAAATGGTATGCGACCACGGCTATTCTTGATATTTTCTTGTATAATACTTTTATAGCGTGATTTGCAGTAGTCAAATTTTAGTTTTATGCTTAATTTTTATTTATATTATTTTGGTGCAAGCAATACCCAATAATGTAGACATATTTGAAATCTGCTAATTGAGCCCTTTAATTTGATACCAATCACGGTCTATTTATCTCAAGTTTTTTTTTCATTAGAGTCAGTGACACGTCATATAGCCTATAACCAGCGGATGATCAAGATCAAGACGCTTCTAATAATACCACAATTGTCCAGTTCTAATACGTAGTTGAAGAGCTATGAGGGAACAAACGAACATACACACATACATACAACAAACATAGCCTGTCACAATCATAACCCTCCTTTGGCTTCGCCGTAGTCGGGTAAAAAGAGAGCGGAATAATGCTAGCTGCTCATGATATTATGATAAATGATAATGATAATTTTATGATTTTAGATTGACATGGTCATTTACATTAAAATTAGAATTATAAACGGGATATTTACCATGTTTAGTATCTTTTTCGATCATATCCATCAGATACTAAACATGGTAAATATCCCGTTTATAATTCTAATTTTAATGATAATTTTATGGTTTATGTGAGGTATAGTGACAATAAAATAAATGAATAATTTTATATATTATTTGGAAATGAATAATAACATATTCATAGGTTTATACCTATAAATAATATTTTATTATACATATCTAAATAATATTAATTTATTTAAATTATTTATTAGAAATGAATAATAAAATATTATTTATAAATATAACCCTATAAATAATATCTTTTATTCATTTCTAAATAATATTAATTTATTTAAAAATTGTCGATGTGACAGTTAGTCTGATTGATTACGACCATGGTATCTAAATCTTATTTCTAAGAAAGTCTGTATTACGCTTTTAATTAATAGGAACTTGTGGTTACCGCTATGTGTAGCATCGGAATCACCAAAAATGTTTTTTAAATCGTAAAACTCACACATAAATTTAAATATATATAAGTAATAAGTTTCTGGTTTTGTCTTGTCATCCAAATGAGTTTTTATTAATTTTTCAGTTTTTTGAATTATGTCTACTACACTCGATGAGGCATAAATAAGCCCTCCTCTCGATTTTTTGTAAATGAGGCTTTTCACAATAGTATAGATAGATTTAGAAAGAAAGATAAGGAAATGAAGGTAGTAACGTCAATTGAGTATTCCGACTGGGGAAATACCTTTATCCTACAAAATACCACGGCCATAATAACCTCATGTTGAATAACCCCACTGGGGGTTTTTGTACTGCCAATGGGAAGACCAAAGGCTTATCCTGCTTCATCTTCTGTATTAATGGCACAGAAACAGGTGCAGTCGCAGCCTGAAACTTTGCGGTCAAGGTCGTCAGCACGAGTGTGAGTGTGTGACTCTCCTGGTGTTGCACACATTCATAGGCCACGGTTATCACTCTCCATCAGGTGGACTGTGTACTTGTCGGGCACCTGAGTAGTATATAAAAAAATAGAAGACGTTACAATGTTGTCAATTCATATTTCTTGAAAAGAGTATTATTTTTATAAAAAAGAGTATTTTCGTCGTCAAATCATTTATTGGAGTACATCACTATTATGCTTGTTGTAGTATGGTCTAGAAAAATTCATCAATGGCTGTCGCAAATCATTCATAATATTGGCGCAAATCTTTCATAAATGGTGCACGCTGTCAAATTCTCATACTCATTTTCCCAAGTGAGCAATAACTTAAATTTTTTGTCTCTTTTTTGCAGACACAACTGTATATTAGAAAAAAAGAGACAAAGTGATATATCAAGGTTCAATTCATGTTTGCCTCACATTTGTATAACCAAAATTTCTATATGTTGAACGGGGCCTATCTTTTATTCTTCCTATATCTATGATGGTCACACATTGAAACAAAACTCTTTTTATCGGACTCTATCGCGGTTGAATTTTTTCAATGGATTACAGTGGAATAGGCCGTTATTAATTACTTTATTTTGATTTCAAATAGTTTTTTTTTCTCCATTTGATATATTAATACGATTAATTCAATATCTAAAGAAAGTGTGAGTTGCAGCAAACATTGGAGGAGTGGCGAATAGTGTTAGAGGGGGCGGGACTTTGGATTAGTAAACAAAAGACCGAATATCTGCACTGCAACTTCAGTGGCACAAGTATTGGCAACATCATTGCCCTTGATGGTACTCCCGTGAACAGGGTCGACCATTTCAAATACCTTGGCTCAGTCATCACCAAAGAAGCGACCATCGACGCCGACATTACCCACCGAATAAGTGGCGGCTGGTTGAAATGGAAAGAGCTCACGGGGGTATTGTGTGACAAGAGAATGCCAGTGCATATCAAGGGCAAAGTGTACAAGACTGCTGTGAGACCTGCCATAATACACGGCGCTGAATGCTGGCCTCTTAAAAACAACAAGAGGATAAATTATACGTCGCTGAAATGCGAATGCTCCGATGGGCAGGAGGTGTAACGTTGCTGGACCATGTGCGCAATATCCACATCCGTGGTAGCTTTCGGGTGAATCCCATCCCGGAAAAGTTGGTGGAAAGTCGACTCAGATGGTACGCGCACGTAATGCGCCGACCACCCGAACATATGACACGCCAAGTACTTGACATGTTCCCGGCGCCTAAACAACGCGGGAGACCCCGACTCACATGACTGGCTGCTGTAGACAGGGATATGCGAGATGCAACCATTACAACCAAGACGACCCAGGACCGAGTGTCCTGGCGAAGAAAGACTAGGAGAGCCGACCCCAAATAATGGGCTACCTAATGGCTAGGTCAAGAGAGCGAGAGAATTCAATATCTAAAGAAGAATTTCAACAAGTTTATTTTATCAGTAACTATAGAATATAAATTGTAATATCACCAAATTTAAAATCAAGAGCACCGTAAATATCGTTTGTGTATACAACTACACCAATAATCTTCATCCGAGCGGCAATCCCAGATGCATCCTAAGCTTGCACTTTGGAGCCCGGAATCCGCTCTCCTACTCATTTCCATAATTTGGTTTGGTTGACTTTTACGGGAGTAAATGCCGTCTGACCAATCCCGAGAGCAGAAAGCCAGAGCGCAAGAGCCTCGTCCATAAACACCGGCTTGCTGGTAAGGTTGGCTTGGGCCCCGAATATCTTATATTTTAATACATAATAATATATTCACCATAATTAGCATGGCGACTGGCCAACAGCTAACATTTAATTTTGGGCCTGACCTCTGTTGACCAATCGCATCACTGTCTAATGTGTCTATGTTTCTTTTTACGTGCAAATACCCCCTCAGGTTCACATCACCGGAGCCAACGATGAGGTGGGTAGGTATGTCGGACTCGAACCGACTAAAACTGCACGGGGTGTTTCGTCACATCGGCCTGGGTAGCCAAGGAACATATTTTTCCCTAGAGAGGATATCTCAGCGACCCCGACATGTTGTTGGGGATCAAAATCACCCCTCCCTACAGTGAGGTGCGTGCGGAAATATGACGCCGCACCATAAAGCTCCTGCATCTGCCAGGACCACGGCTAGCCCCAACCGTAGTACTCATATACGACCCAATAGGAATGAAGGTTACAACTTCAGACCTACTATTAAATTTTCACTAGGTATAAATATTTGAAGATAAATTTTGTTGTTATTTTATCCTCAAATATTTATAGACCCAAACCACAGATTACTTAGTTGCCGAAACTAAGCATACTTTTGTAGCTTGTGGTGTAATAAAATAATGTAATACTCATAGTTTGGCAAATTGTTTGACTTCCATGGTTCGAGCGGGATGAGAAGCGTAAGGCAGCGAGGGTGGTGAAATGCATACAAATATTTGCACGAGGGGACATGAATCTTAGAGGAAAATCTTATGTATACCCACGGAGTAAGCAGCCGAAGCACTGTAGCAGAGACCAACCGGAGATGGAAATCTTTGACAGGTATGAAACAATCGAAGATTTTCGTGAAAGGCTTAGACAAAACAAAACCGGCCCAGTGCTCGTGTCGGACTCGCACACCGAGGGTTCCGTACAAACTTATAGCACAGATTACTAAATAGTTACTCTTATAGGTATATAAGTAAACTTTAAAATTTAAAAAAATATTTTTTATTATATGATGTAACTAAAAATTTACGGTTTTCGCAATTTTTCCTTTATCTGTACTATAAGACGTTACTTCGTACCAAATTTCAAGATTCTAAGTTCACGGAAAGTACCCTGTAGGTATTGATTCCCGTGCGAGTTACGAAAATTTGCGGAAATGTGCGGCATAATCGGCTGTATCTTTTGATTGCTTTGGTTTAGAAGTTTGATTTTTTCACAGCTACAAGGAACAGTAGACCTGAGTATTACATATAAATTTCAGTTTGATACCTCCACGCGTCCCTGAGAAAAACGGTCTTGACAGACGGACGGACAACGAAGTGATCCTATAAGGGTTCCTTTTTTCCTTTTGAGGTACGGAACCGTAAAAAGGACGAGTCAACTGATGAAACTCTCCAGAGGAAGCATGCCGCTTGCATAGAAGTGTTAACAGGACACTGCTGACTGAACAGGCACTTGACAATACTCGTGAAAAGCGACCCCAGATGTTTGGAGTGCATGGTTGGCGACGAGACCAGTTTCCACCTGCTCGCCGAATGCCCCATGTACTCACTGATAAGATAGGAGACTATGGACACAGATACACTGGACATAGACGACCTAATTTTGATTGTTGGTGGGTAGTTGAGTGTAAAGTACCGATTTTTTTTGCCTCCTCAGTTTTAATTAAATAAATAACATCATAACAGTTTAAAACTTCATTTAATGTCATATTAGAGTATATCTAGGTACGCTACCTGCCAGTGAGTGTTGTCTCCTTTCAAATCCTTCTTTTAAAAACAAATCCATGGAGTCACTACAAAACACTTTGGCGAGCTTGACAAGCATGTTTCACAAACGAATGGACCAATTTGAAGCCAATCTTCAGAGCAATGCCGGCCCCCCATCCGATACTGCGGGGCTAGTTGGCGAGTTCACTGCATTCCGAGCCTTCATACTTGAGACAGTGAAAGGACTCCAGCGGCAGATGGAGTCTCTAGCATGCAGTGTTGATCATTTGGAGATGCAGGGAAGGCGGAAAATTCTCCTGTTCCATGGGGTCGCCGAGGAAATGAATGAAGATCTAGCCCAGGTAGTGGTCAACGTGATTAAGTCTACACTCAAGGTGGATAACTTCGCGGTAAGTGCCATAAAGCGTTGCCATCGCATGGGAAGGCCTGCTACGCCTCATAGACATCGGCCTATCCTGGTCAAGCTGCAGCATATGTCTGTCCGGGAACAAGTGTGGTTTTCGAAGGCCAAACTAAAGGGTACAGGCATTACAGTGTCTGAATTCCTGACCAAACCTCGCCACGACCTCTTCTTGGCCGCACGGGAGAAATACGGTGTGGCAAAATGTTGGACCCGGGACGGCACTATATATGTACTCGGCGAAAAGGGACAGCGTCGCAAGATCAGTACCAGAGCTGATTTACACCATATTCCCGTAGTGGCGGCACAGGAAAGCGGTCAAGCGGAACCTCTTGCAGCCTCTGTGCCCAGGTTTGCCCTCACGAAGACTAAAAGAACCGTTAGAAAGTAGGTAACCTTTGGCAGGAGTTGTTCGTGTCATTGTTATACTGTCTTGTTTCCGGGCGTATGGTATATGTATCGCGCTGCATCTTTTTAACATCGTGGGTACTCCGATTCGGTTTTTGTACGTCGCGTCGCAGTCGTAATAATAATCTTTTGATTATTATTAAGTTTATTGAAAATCATTTTGACAAATAGTTAACATAACAAAATATCCAGTTTTAGGTCACTGACAACTGACACCTCTGTTGCTCTGTCAAAAACAAATAAATTCAGACTGTTATTCTCGTCTCGCGTTCTTTGTCACTTGAGAAGTGGGGAGGTGCAGCGCGGTCCATAGATAGTCCGAGTACTGTCATTCTTGTAGTATCACGCATCACACAATTTATCTCTTGGTGTGCAGAATGTCCCTGAATGTCGTAGATCGTAAAATCCTATTAAGTAAATTTATGTTTATTTAAGCCTAATAAAATGCAATTGTGTTTATGTATACAGCTTTATTTCTTTTTCTTTTTTTTTTTTTTTTTTTTTCTCTTCTCTTGGCTCTGTATAATATGTTTCTTGTATGTTTCTTGTTATGTTGTGTTGTTTATCGCAGAATACCGTGTTCCAAAATTGTGTTGTGTGTGTGTGTGTGTTGTGCTATGTATCATCTATCTTAATTTTATAATTTTCTGTATCGGTATTCAATGTCGTGGTTAAAGTTTGCCATATTCTGTAATTTTAAATGGCACCTATGGATTTGATAATTTATATATTGCTCAACTGGCGGGTGGGCTGTATTGCCTGGATTACAGTAGACCGTGTAAAGTCAATTTAGCATAGTTTATAGCATATTGAAGATATTTATATATATATATATATATTATTATTTATTTATTTTTCTATGGCTAGCGATAGTGAAATTTACTTTTCATTTAGTGATGATAACAGCGACATACTTGATGGTAATGCTAGTGCTCCCGCATTGACTGAAACTCTTCAGAATCAATTTTCCGATGTTTCGAGAAACTTTAACGTGGTTCATATTAACGCTCAGAGTATTCCTGGCCACTTCCCAGAGATGCTGACAGCTTTCGGTAGTAATAATAATATCCATGCTATATTAGTTTCGGAGTCATGGCTTAAGCCATGTCTACCCACAAATTCTTACTCACTACCTGGCTTCACACTTATCCGAAATGATCGCACGGGTAAGAAAGGCGGTGGTGTTGCTATATATCTCCGTTGCTTTATCCCCTACTCTGTAGTCGATATATCGGCACAACCGCCCGTATCAAATGCTGGCGAACATTTGTTTGTGGAAGTCAAACTGCATCACTCAAAAATTCTGCTTGGTGTTTATTACTCTCCTTCGTTACTTGTAAACTTCTTTTCATCCTTTGAGAATCTCCTACACAATCTCACCCCTTTGTACAATCACACCATTATCATGGGTGACTTTAACACATGTTTGCTAAAAAAAGATTCCCGCTCGTCTTCTCTTCTTTCTATTATACAATCTACGAATCTCTATGTTCTCCCTCTTAATGCCACCCATTTCTTTCCAGACTGTGCACCATCTCTTCTTGACCTCATGCTAGTTTCTTCCTCGGACCATGTCGCTAAACATGGGCAATTGGCAGCGGATATGTTCTCCTACCACCATCTTCTCTATCTCTCTTACAAAATCCGCCCACCCAAAGCAAAATCAAAAATATTAATGCAGCGTGATTTTGGAGCCATGAACATTGATCGGCTCAGACAAGATGCAAATGAGATCGATTGGGCGCCCCTATTAACATCAGACTCCCTTGACGAGAAGGTTGATATTTTTAATACCAACCTAATCGCGCTCTACGACATACATGCGCCCATTCGAGCTATAAAACTGAGATACCCCCCCGCACCGTGGCTCACAGATGATATAAAAAAATTGATCGCCAAAAAAAGTGCAGCTAAGTATAAGTTCAAGATGCGACCCACTGATCGTAATAAAGATAACTATCTAACGATACGTAATCACTGCAACAAGGTGTGTAGGAATGCACAACGCCAACATGTCCATAACTCTGTACAAAACAGTGACCCAGCTAAAGTCTGGAAATTCCTTAGATCGTTAGGGGTTGGAAAGCAACGGCAAGAACTAATTCCAACACGTCTCGATATTAACGCTCTTAACCAGTATTTCTCTGCTTCGTCCAACTTCAGCGGGACAGCTAAAAATAAAACTCTGAATCATCTTTCATCGCTTCCTACCCCTGATTACTCTCCATTTGTCTTTAGTCAATTGACCGCTTGTGATGTTGAGAAGAGTATTCTGTCTATATCATCTAATGCAGTTGGCTCTGACTCTGTCAGCCGCAAGATGGTGCTGCCCATCCTTGGTGATATTCTGCCTATTATTACTCACATAATGAACCACTCCATTGCCAAAGGTACATTTCCTACGATGTGGAAAGATGCCCAAATCATCCCGTTGCCCAAAAATCCTAAACCTACATCTTTTTCCGAATACCGTCCTATCTCTATCTTACCATTCCTGTCTAAAGTCCTCGAACGCCTCATCCAAAACCAGCTGAGGGAATTCATCCGTAAAAACAACCTACTTAACCCGTTTCAATCCGGGTTTCGACCGGGACACAGCACCGCAACTTCACTTATTAACATTACTGACGACATAAGATTCGGTATGGAGAATGGAAATCTCACAATACTCTGTTTACTTGATTTTAGCAACGCATTTAACACTGTGGATTTCGACGTTCTCCTTGCCATATTAAGCTCTCTCAACATATCTCCATCGGCTATTGAATTGTTTCGAAGTTACCTGTCTGGTCGCCGGCAGCGGGTCCGACTGGATGATACCTATTCATCTTGGTCTGACACGGCTGCGGGTGTGCCGCAGGGTGGCGTTTTATCTCCCTTGCTCTTTTCATTATTCATTAACTCTATCTCTAATCAACTTCTCTCTTCCTACCACCTTTATGCAGACGATTTACAAATCTACTACCAGACTAGTGTGGACGGACTGTCCCAGGGTATTGCCACGATTAATACCGACCTGGCCAACCTTAGTGCTTGGACCACCATGTATGGACTGAAGATTAATCCCGGTAAGACTCAGATTACTATAATTGGTAGCTCAAGACTTTTACCCAGAGTCGACTGGTCGGCACTGCCCCAAATTCACTTTGAAGGTACTACCATTCCCATAAGTGACACAGTTAAGAACTTGGGCATATATCTGGACAAAACCATGTCATGGACGGCTCAGGTTCAGAACGTTAGCCGTAAAATTTTCGCCGCCGGTGGAGCATTGAGGAGATTACGTAATTTCCTTCCTACCGCAACAAAAATTGCGCTAGCGCAATCCATACTTCTCCCTATTCTGGACTATGCCGATGTCAGCTATCTTGATCTTAATAAGGACCAACTTGATAAACTTGAGCGACTCCAAAACTTCTGTATACGATTCATTTTTGGTTTGCGCAAATATGATCATGTTTCCGAATTTCGTAAAAAACTCAAGTGGTTACCAATCCGCCTTCGCCGGAATACTCATATACTCTCTCTTCTTTTTAATATTTTGTTTAACCCGTCTACTCCTCTCTATCTAAAAAAACGATTTCAATTTCTGTGTGAGAACAATTCTAGACACCTAAGATCCACGGAAAATTTAACCCTGGAAATTGTGAGGCATTCTACAAGCTTCTACGATAAGTCCTTCACAATACAGGCTGCACGATTGTGGAACGCGTTGCCTATAAATATAAGACGAGCACAGTCGCTGTCTACATTTCAAAGACTGGTAAGGGAGCACTACCTAGCGTTATAAGTATTTTATGTATGTTCACTCTTTGTTTTTTTTTTTTTTATTTTTTTTTTCTTACTTCTAGTAAGTATGTTATGTAATTAGTGTGTATTTGCATGCAGTATATTTATTTATAATATATATTTAACTTAGGTGTGTATAAATGTAGCTATGGTATGTATATGTATGTTTATTTATGGTATATATTTTATGTATGTATGTGTATATATAGGCAGGTACTTATTAAATGAAATAATATAATCTCTTAGTCTTCTTCACTTCCGTTTTCTAAATACTATACTAGATAAAATATTAAATTATTATGATTTAGTGTACACCGCAAACTACCCTGAATACTGGCAGTATAGTCCATACACTGGTTGTCTGGAAGAGATCGCAGACCGCGATAAGACCGCCCATTGTACAACTTTCTAACATGTATGTATCCATCGTATATATTCTATGTTTGGTGTGCAATAAAGAGTATCTAAATCTAAATCTAAATCTAAAGGATTTGTAGGTGGAACAGATTGTAAGATATTGCAAGGAAACAGGTAGGTTCGAGCGAACGCTGTGATTGCTGTATATCCGAAAGGGGGCCCAGGGAAATGGGTTAAATGGGTGAAACGAGTAAGGTTGATCACCCGCAAGGTCACCGGCGTCCCCGATGGAAATAATAATAATAAGTATACCCACACTCTCGATAAAACTACACTGCCGTGTGAGTACATTGCGCATGACAGTATGTTTAACACCTGCCTTCATAATACCGAGATTAGATACGCATATACAAACATAGGTACAATACAAATAGCACGTGTCATAGTCCGATATTTCTTGGGAAATAAATTGTCACAACATAATACTTGCGAAATCTAATTTCTGGAATGGGACAATAGATAACGTGCCCTTATTTTAGTTTGTAGTAATTAATTATAGTCCATTGAAATGTTACATTTTTTAGACCTTACCTTGCGTTTTTTAGAGGACGCAATTTTATTTTTTTGATGTGTAGGGGGGGTCAGTGTAAAGCTGAAACCAAGTTTGTGGGGTCGCCACCCTTGTCCCACGGCCACCATTTTGAAAATAGGGGTTGAAATGGTTTTTAAGATATATCTCTTAAACTATTTATCTGATAAAAAAAAATTGTTTTCATTTTTTGTTGCAAATTAAATTCTCTACAACTTTGGTCCAGTAACTTTTGTTTTTTTTATTTTGTTATTATATTTTTTTAATTATTAATTTTGCAATATTATTAATAATTAATTATTAACTCTTTTCTCCACCACCCACGAGGTAGTCTGGAGGCGCGTTTTTTTACGTGGTACAAAATAGGTAGGCATAATCCACGGTGATTTTCTAAATTTGAACTACTCCGTCATTTTCATTTATTAATTCTGAGAGCCCCATTACGTTGCTGCAAGTCTCTCTAGAACAATGGAAGCACACTGCAGAACATTTCAGCCCTGTCAAAGTCAAATTCAAAAACCATTTATTCTGTATAGACCATTAATACGGCACTTACAAAACGTCAAAAAAAATCTGATGTTTGGCAAATGGACCACCAGTTCGAAACGCAGCCCTGTCCTGAGAAGACTCCGGCAAGAAACTCAGCGGGCTGTTTTTTTTTGGTCTATTTACAAACATTAACTTTACCTAAGTACATTATTTCGTTTGCTGCTTTTCGACATCCACACATCGGTCCACACTTTCATTTGCATTTGCAAAAGATCAATTTTAGAAGCACAGGGGGTGCTGGAGGTTTAGAGCTCTGCACTGGCATCAATAATTTTCCACATTTTTTCCAGCCCGTCTTCAGGATCATTATTATTACCAAGCCACGACTGGACCTGATGTTAGACTCGGAAAGTATGAAAGCGAGCTGTGTCTTGTGTTGGAGGAAGTGAAGATAAGTTAAATGTATTTTTTGTCACTGCTTTGGCGAATTGTTTGTATCTTATATAGGATGTCAAGAGAATTATCATCTTTATTACCACCGTATAAAGAGATAAAAAAACGTTTCTGAACATTTTCGGTTATAACTTTTTTATTTATAGTTCTACGACAAAAAGTTACTGGACGAAAGTTGTAGAGAATTTAATTTTCAACAAAAAATGGCAACATTTTTTTTTTATCAGATAAATAGCTTAAGAGATATATCGTAAAATCCATTTCAATGATCCCTATTTTCAAGATGGCGGCCGTGGGACAAGGGTGGCGACCCCACAAACTTGGTTTTAGCTTTACACTGACCCCCCCTACATATCAAAAAAATAAAATTGCGTACTCTAAAAAACGCAACCCCATATGTAACTTTTCAATGGACTATTAGGTTTTAGTCTTGTTCTTCATATACCATATATTCGGTGTCGATGTCTATCGCTCCTAGAAAAAAGTATTTTTTTTTATACTCAATGTAGGGGTAGGGGGGGGGGAGGATTAATACACGGGCTTCTAGATACAGTACCTATAATTAAGAACCGAAAAACGCTATGCAGTCTGGCACGTCACCGGAATGCTCAAAGACATGCACAAGAATGACAGATGTGACGCCACTCGCCGCCAGTTTAACACTGGCCTACAACGGGTATTATGTATGTAAAATTATACCTGAACTGCGATCGTGTCTCAGCACCGTCTTATTATTTGTTTTTGTTATTTTATGTAACCAAAGGCAAGTTAATATATTCAAAATAATTGTATTTATGCTCTTGAGTACAGTATTAATAAATAATTTAGTAAATTCATTAAAATGTCCGTTGGGGCACTTTGATTCAATAAGGTGCGTGGTACAATGATATCTTACCAGGGCGGCGAGAAGTATAGTGCAGTGTTCCACAGGGGTCGGTCAGGGCCACTGTGGAACATCAGATACGATTGGGTGCTGCGCGGTTCGTTGCTCGAGGGCGTCAACATAACATGTAATGCTGACGACACCCTCGTTATGGCGCGGGTAGCAAAGCACCGAAGCGCGGCGCTAAAAGCCACGGCAGGGGTTGCTCAAATCGTGGGTCGAATACGGCGGCTGGGACTCCAGGTGGCTCTCCACAAATCCGAGGCTATGTGTTTTCACGGGCCTCGGAGGGGGCCACCTGCGGGAACCGGCATAACCGAAGGGGGCGTAAGCATCGGCATCGAGCCCACGATGAAGTACCTTGGGCTCGTACTCGATAGCCGATGGGACTTCGGACCACATCTCCGAAGTCTGGTCCCGAAACTGAGGGGGGCTGCGACCGCACTAACGCGGCTGATGCCCAACGTTAAGGGACCCAACACCCCCACTAGGGTAGGTACCTGGGGATCGTGCTAAGCATGGCCCTGAACGGGGCCCCCGTATGGGCGGAGGCTCTGGCGGCCCGCAACGTAGCTGTTCTAGACAGCCCGTTAAAAGCGATGGCCGTCAGAGTCATCAGGGGGTATCGCACGATCTCCATCGAGGTGGCATGTCTCCGAGCCGGGACCTCTCCATGGGACCTGGAAGCGAGAGCCCTTGCGTCGTTGTATCAATGGCGCAAGGAGGCGCTGGAGCGGGGCCAGAGTCCGGAGCCCCGAGAAATCAGGGCTCAGCGGTCTCAGCTCTGCCAGGAACTCATGGAGACATGGAGAGTACGACTGGAGCATCCAAGATGGGGGAAATCCACCATAGCGGCGTAGAGGCCGATCATGAAGGAGTGGTTGGAGAGACAACACGGTGACCTCTCCTACCGGATGTGCCAGATAGTTACCGGACACAGGTGCTTCGGTAAGTATTTGTGGCGCATCCACCGGGAGACAACGCCGCAGTGCCAGCACTACAAGGATCCTGCCGAAGACACGGCGCTCGACACGTTGGTGGAGTGCCCAGCGTGGGCGAGTCAACGCCGGGATCTCGTTGCGGTCCTGGCCGTGGACGTTCTCTCGCTGGATACCATGGTGTGAGCCGTGGTCTCCGACGGGAGCAAGTGGCACGCCGCCGCCTCTTTCTGCGAGCAGGTAAAGCGCGCGAAAGAGACGGCGGAGAGGGAGCGGGAGAACCCTGCCCTCTGAGTTCCGCAGTCTGCGGCGAGGACGCCACAGACTCGCCTACGCCCGGGACTACCGACCTCCATGATCGGGGCCTGAGGTCTGATTTTATATCAAAAAAAATCCGATCCCGCAGGGGGAACGCACAGGTAGATTTCGTGAAGCAATTAATATTATTTTATATAGAGAACTACGGACTTACACACACAAGTAAACACAGTAACATTTTTAACATGTTTAATTTTTTTTTCTCGAAAACGGTAACTTTTAGCGAAAAACTTTTCAGACATTTATTTTAGACTTAAAAATGGCCTATCGATTAAAAATGTTTCCTACAGCAAGAATGTTCACCGGTTAGAAGTTATGATTTTGAGGAAAAACTGATTTCACAAAAAGTGAGGCCCTACCGTCCCCTTAGGCCGGATTCCACCCGTTCACGAACTTAAACTAAGTTTACACCCAAGCAATTTTTGACCGCAGTTTGAAAGCGATCGGGGCAAAAATACGACCGTGAGAGTGCCGCAAATTTTGGGAAATGGAACCATACATACATATATATATAGATATAAACTTTTTGACCAGTGGTCATTTCGGACTCAGGGGGTCATAACTAGACCTCTTCTTTTTTTTAAATTCGACAGTAGTCAAGAAACCAATAGGTAGATCGATTTCATCGAAATCTACCTAATGTATAAGTTACATATTAGTCAATGCATACGTCAAAATAAATTTTCAAATATGATGCTTTTCATACATTAAAAATGAAGTTGAATTATTGTGCAGCAATGGGCGCCGTCTCCTCCTATCTACAGTTCCTCGTGTGTGTTGATGTCCCGCAGTCAAGGCTTCCGCCTCGAGCCCGGGGTTCGCATTCCGGCTTTTCCTCCTCCACTTTGCATGGTGCTTTCCTCTTTACTAGATAAAATCGGATGGTGCCAACTCGCGCGAACGAGCAAGTTCCACGTGAGCCAGTTGATGAATAAGTCATTAGATATATAGGTATAAGTATAAACTTAAGAAGGTATACCCTCCCTTCACAGGACACAAGGTCTACCCGGGTATATGGTAATTGCCTTCATAGATTACACTCGGGCTCCAACCAATACAAAGATCCCAGGACGGATTTTAGTTTGTTTGATGCTAACATAGCCATATCACCGATAGCTCCGGTACCCGCAAGAGTTTGCACAGGGACATGCAAGACAGCTACATAAAAGTGCAGTTGGTACTTTTCTCAAAACATTTTACGACTAAATATAATGGCAATGCTACGCTAGACAGTTAACACACACACACTTTAACTAATAAAGCATGTAGGTACATAATTAGCGGTTGATAAGCTGGTCTTAATGCAATTAACCCCGTAATTGTCTTAACAATCAATTAGGAGAATTAACTACGTGTGACTGACACCATAAAGTACGAAATTAATTGTTGACACAACGAAAAAACTAGCAGTTGCACGCGACTCCGCCCGTGTAAGATACGGCAACTCTACCATGACGTGTTAAATTGTTCGTCTTCCGGGCGAGAAAGAGATGGACCTATATAGAGTGTATAGCTCCATTCCTCTTTCTCGAAACAAAGATGTTTTAACATGTCTTATTAATCCCACTGATCCCCGTTTCGCAACTCACAGGAACCAATACCCGGAATAAAAAGCAGCCTTTGCAAGAGGTTTGCATTCGACGGACAGCACCCCTACCGCCTGAACATGAAATTTTAAAGAAAACTTTTTTTTTAAGAATATTAAAAACTGAATTTATAATATTCCCTCTCACCCCACCAGCTAACTTATATTGCCTGTGTTAGGAATGGGTTTACATCGGTAATGGCCAGGATTCGGACTCGAGACCTTTCGATCGTAGGCCGAATTGTTAACCACTAAGCTATCGATAAAAGGCCATTTCATATATCGTTTATATTTTTGTAATGTTAATTTCAAGTGAAAAAAGTAAAGCCTTCTTTATTTTTATTGCGACAATGTGGGTGGTAGATGTAAACCGGCAACGGAATTCCGTTGAATTACCTACCTGCTTACGTCCCTCTTCCCGCACGAACCATGCGAGTGTCACGCATGAATTTGCCAAGCTATAATAAAGAGAATAATCATAATTTTGTATAGGCATCAAAAGTAGATAATCATTAACAGATTTGAAAAATTAGGTTTTTAGCAAAGTAATTTATATTTCATCTAATGGTATCTATTAAAAAATATCTATTTATATATCTAATAGATGTCCTATGATAATAGGTGATATCTGTACCGACTATTATAAAATTGAAAATTAGTTGTCTGTACATTGGAGATATTTAAAAAAAAATTTGGTTATGTTAAATTGAACTTTTCTGAACTCAAGAATATTTTTTATGAATTCTTGTCTGTTTGTTCGCGATGGTCGCAATAACTACTTAACAGATTTTGATGCGGTTGTTTTCTATTAAAAAGATCTTGGCCACCACTTAAAATCTGCCGTATGTTTTATTGCAATTGGGTTAGTAGTATCGGAGATATGACCAAAAAACGATAACCGACCTCCGCGCAGGTGAAGCCGCGGGCATCAGCTAGTATAAACTAAACCACACACCGACTAACTCTCATCTTTAGCGACTAACCAACGACTAATTTCTGGGCATCAGCTAGTATAAACTAACCACACACCGACTAACTCTCATCTTTAGCGACTAACCAACGACTAATTTCTGGGCATCAGCTAGTATAAACTAAACCACACACCGACTAACTCTCATCTTTAGCGACTAACCAACGACTAATTTCTGGGCATCAGCTAGTATAAACTAAACCACACACCGACTAACTCTCATCTTTAGCGACTAACCAACGACTAATTTCTGGACATCAGCTAGTATAAACTAAACCACAGACCGGCTAACTCTCATCTTTAGTGACTAACCAACGACTAATTTCTGAGTGATCAGAATTGAAATCGGTGGTGGTGGCCTCGCCAGAATAAGTCACACTCAAGAATGATTACCTATTCCAAGAATTGACCTGGATAATATTGCTTAACCTTGCAATGCGCTAACCAATTCGGTTAATACTTAGCCACGAGACCCACACCAATTGACCCAATGTAGATGTAAAATATGCAATGTTGGGGATATATTTGGCCACGGGTGCAAAAACGGCCCAATCAACAATGAGTTAGAACTTAGATGACCTATAGCCACCTGAACATGGTTTGCTATAGAAGTAAACTTGCCTAACACTGAATTTTTATACCATCAAATAAAAAATTGAAGAAGGCCATTTATAGGCTACTACTAGCTGTCCCCCGCGGCTTCGCCCGTGACATACTTCGATGCCCCGTGACACCTATTTTACCCATACCCATTAGTTTTGCAATAATATATGGAAATTTGCCTGATTTGTTGACATATGATTACTGCTCCGCTCCCCTGGGTAGTAGCGTGATGATATATAGCCTATAACCTTCCTCGATAAATAGGCTATCCAACACAAAGTTTTTTTTATTCGAAACAGTAGTTCCTGAGATTAGCGCGTTCAACCGAACAAACTCTTCAGTTTTATAGTATTATAGTATAGATAGGCGATTGAACAATTTTTATAAAATAATGGCTAGACTGTTCTTGCACTCGCAACTACATTTATGAATAAAGACAAAAATGAAATATAATTTCCAGATGACTTAAGACAGTTTTATTCAATTTTTTTAATTAACTATATTGAAATTTTCAATGGTCACACATTTTTTTATTTTAAAAAAAGTTGTCTAATGAGGTCAAACCAAGTACAATATATTTCACAAAATAACATTAACAAAATTTTAAAAATTGTCTATGAAATAGGAGCAAATTACTTTTAAACTAATAAGCTTATATATTGGTGCCAACATTTCAACCAACATCTTTATCCAATATTATTTAGATAGTAGTGAAATGATTAAGTCTTTACTATTTATTAGTTTATAAGAGCTAATCATGCAATACATCATAATATTGAACATACACCTACTTATTCAACACGCATGTAGATTGTATATGTGAATTTACAAAACAATGAGAGCTTCAAGTGCCTATTAAACGTAAACGGACGTGCAAAAGCTCACTCACTAAACGTAACCAGCTAGACCATCGACAATATAGATTTTTATCTGTCAGTTGTAGCACTTTTGATAGTAGGTAAAGCCCCCTGGACTAGACTCATCAAAGTAGCACGAAACATGTATTGCTATCACATTTTACCATTTATATAATAAAAGAAATTGAATGAGTTCCACTTCATATTTTTACGCTACGTCTACGGTTAATAGGTCTTTGGCTCGAATGTTGACAACTTGTTTACACATAAAAATGATTTAATTATGCCTCTTTATAATTGTTACTACTTAAAATACAAAACATTTAAATTATATAAAGTTTAATAGACCCTATGACATTACTACAACAGATCTATTTAATTTATACTGAAGGCAGAAAAATTGGTCTGCTTTTGGCCATTGAAATAAAAATAGCATGGTCTTCCGTCAAAAACTTGTTCATAATTAATTACACTCGACGAAAAGTTCTATACAATCTAAGAATGACATAGTAGTAACAAACAAAATGCTTACTTTTATTTCAATATACACTGTTTATAAAAATATCACATAACAATAATAAATAATCATGATTTAAGTGATAATCGTAGACATGAAAATGGCTTACGAGAAGGTATCAAAAATGATATTTTAATAAATGTACTACTTAACTATATATCAACTTATTAATCGAGTGATGCACTTTGCATATTCATATGAAAATAATAGATTCCCATCTTGTTTATTTACATAAAATAAAATTATCAATGTCAGTATTATTCGATAAATTTTATTACGGTAATTTACCGCATGCGGTTTGCACAGATAGTAAAATAATTTAAAAAAATTAAAGACCACAGACTGCCCTGCTAAAATACTTTTCTTCAAAACAAATATTACCAGTGTCACTCAGGATGATAAATCTAAAACTGTCTAGAGGAAATAAAGCAACTCACCAAACACGTGAACACTGAAGACATTATGTTCCTTTTATGGGCAATCGTGTAAAAAGTGAAGAATAAAACAATATTTTAAGAGACTCCAGTCCTAGATATTATTATCTTAATAACTGTACATAAAGGTTACAACTATGATAATTCTTCGAAGCGCACCGAATCAGAAATCACAATGGTGTTTTGTCGGTTCAAGCCCGACATAACTGCCCCCGCTGGCCGGCGGGGGGGGGGGGTGTATCCGGAGGGATTTCCGCACGAAAAAAAAAGGTACCGTGCCGGGCCAAACGTTTCCCATGCAGAGTAAAGATAACCGCAATCAGCTCTTGTCGTGGTCTATCTCCCTTTATATAACCTAATTGTAAGAGGGCCTTCTAACAACTAATTGTAAAGGCTGTTATGTATCTCTAAATGCATAATATAACGCTACTACACGTATAATATACAAGCTATACCTAGTTATATTATACATGTTTTGTATGTCAACCTTCTTAGCGCATTTGTGATATTTTTTGTATATTTCGTAATTTATTTGTTTCTGAACAAACATAATTTTAGGTTCAAATTACAATATTAATAGGTAATTTCAAATTTATTAAAATGTCAATAGTATCATAAATATTATACAATACTTTACTAATAATGTTATTGGTAATTTACAAAGATATCTCTGAAATTATTTAACAGTATTCTGCAGAATATATAAACAAAAAATTATAATTTTAATATGTGTTGCATCTTTCGGAAAAAAAATGTCAATCAATAAATAATATCACCAAAAATATCAGTGATGAATGTCTATGTAATAATTCGCATTAATGTGACATAATATTGACACTAATGTGTCACGTAGAATTCAAAACATCCGATTTCTTTTCGATACAGCCTTATCTCATTTCTCTTAACAACATAGTATAATATTCATTTAATATAATTATACCGTAGGAAACCCAGTTAAGCCATGAAAATTGTATAAGATGAATATTGAAATAAGATACATTATTATTCATTCACGTGTGGTATCTACTTGATACCATTTTATTACCGAAACCAATGTAGTTACTGGCGATTAGAAAAGAGTGGCTGTGAGTTTTTATTGCCAGGGTCTTTTCTCACAGGCTTTATATTAAGAAAATCTGGTTGTAAATGTTAAGCAATTATCTTGACGTTCATAATTGTTACTGTGTAAGTTACATGAATAAAGATATTGTTATAAAGATTTCTAATGTCTTTTTTCCTAATAAATATACAGAAGTTACTAATAAAAAATAAAACAATATAGTGTAACCACACTTCTATAAAATACTTCTTCTTTCTAAATAAAAAAATAAGGAGTTTTGGTTGAGCCGCGTTATTTAAATTAAAATTTATATGAAACTAATATTGTTTAAAGCTTATTTGTCTGAGCCTAGGATTACAGTGTTTTTATTTCTGTGAGGTTATTAGAAAATTATCACGAAAGCTAGTCCTCCAACGGAATAAATCCGACTAGAATTGCTCTGAGTCGAAATGATTGGAGATTTTTTATTCACTTGAAGATACATTTAAGTCCGTTGTCTGTTTAGGCATATAGATAAAGTGTGTCAATTAATTTTAAATTCTGTTATAGGTAAATTGTAGTCGTTATATATGGCATGGCCCCAATTTATCGTAAGCCATCAATCTATTATTATATACTTTGATCAAAGGAATTGAGAAAACCAAAAATCTCGCATTCTGTCCATTCTAGATGCACAGTGCGTTACGAAGGCTGACATAGTTATACAATCATTAAGTGACGTAATCAAATGATACGCGTCATCGAGTGACGTAATATACTAATCGTTATAAAAATAATTGTGTTGAAGTGTGTGCGGATAGTTTGACAGATGTCCGGTGTAGATAATCCCGTTGTAATGTCTAGTGCACGTTTGACATTGGCAGAATTTGTCGAGATAATAATTATCGACATTGCATGGGAGGAATGGGGGGGATAGTTTATACAACAGACAAAAACTATGAAACTGAACTGACTATTGTATGTTCAAGTTTCAGAACAGCACGACTAGCTGAATATACCGATTACACGAGGACCGTGAGTCTGTGAGCCATACACAATGCACGACACAATATAGGTACGCATACACATTTATACAAAGCATTGCAATATACCACCAATGTTACCCCTAACCTTAAAACTTTAAATATAAAAATATAATGGCAATTATTTGACCAATGACAATAAAAAATAAATAAACAGTATGCATGTATATTGACAGTTTTGTTTCCCTACTTTGTATAACAATCGAATTTCCAACTACTATGATTGCGGTAAATGCTGAATATATTGACCATTCTAGTTTGAGCCTATCCCTTTTCACAAGTATGAATTTACTCTCGTCTGCCAAAATATCCACACACACTTAACTAGAGCGCAGCATAGAGCTACCTTAAATTTAATACTTTTTTTATTGTATTATTTGTCAATTTTTTAATTTTTTTTTTTGTTATATGGCACCACAGCCACATTAAACGACAATCACACAAGTGACTTATTGTGCATAAACAAACATTCTAACATTATTTTTGAATTGTTTTTGAGTGACATGTATATTAAAAAACTCTCATAGTAAAAATTTATTAAAAATGGAAAGAGTAAAATTTTAGAGATTTAATTTATTGAGAATTGATAACATGGATTTAATTTATGATATTAATGCACCGACGCGACCACAATGAGTCGGGCAAATAAGTTATTAAATTTATCTGTCACTTTTTCAGTAACAGCTCAACGTGACAAGGCCCTGTTGACGGCTCATACATTATCATGTGGGGAACGAAAAAAACAACTGACGGAATGTGGGTATTTAATACGCCTGATTATCACCAGATATACAACCGTGTGTACATAAAAAATATAGTTACAGCCATGACCAATTCTCAGACTGTTTCGTAATATATCATTATCATATCATAAATTTCAAACACAAAAACAATTCAAAAACCAATCGAAGCAACATGTAAACCTTATCCAAGCTAAAGTGTCATATTGCCAGAACAGCAGTTTAGTAATAACATCACAACCGCCTCTCATCAATTTAGTAGCCTACTTAAGCTCATTATTACCGAAATAACTTTGGGCACGAACGAATTCCGAATAAAGTGTATTGGCACTATACATTATAAGCATCTGATCTGAAGCAAGCCGCTGCGTTTTGTTGTTTCTCACTATTAGGAATACTTGGTATAGCAAAAATACCCGCGCTGTCAAAAAATATGTCACATATGTTTTGTGATGTATTGCTGATTGTTTCATTCAAATTTATAAAAAAATAGTTTTGTTGCTCTATTTCAAATATTTAAAAGTGTGCGCCTTGTACAAGATTTATAAAAGCGGAGTTTAACTGTGTTCAACGAAATCTTTGAAAAATCTTGTTTTTGTTTTTAAACCATATAATTTAATATACTTCTCAACCTTTGGTTCACAAAAAGAAAACATTAGAACTTCTAGTGTGAGAAATTGGCAGTATGACAAAAAAACAATACCATAGACATTTTTTCAAATAGTCTAGAACGTGACGCTAGAAATATACGCAAATAGCGCGTTACCATAAGTTTAAAAAACAAACGGCAATTACAGTCGAGGGGTTTCTCGAGATCAACAAAAAAAGAAGCAGCTTGCCTACACCTATACCAAAGAGACTTGATATCAAACGTTTCATAGTCTATATAGAATAGCGTGCGTCGTCTGAGAGCTACAAAATCGTGTAAAAATGACAATTCTTAACATTAAAAACCTAATATTATATACGTCATTTAAAAAAGAACCGTTTTTACTTAAATATTTTTGGTTCTAATGAGTACCATATTCTTGGATAAAAAAATAACCTATATAAAGAAATTTTGTACTTCCAAAATAAAATGAGAGCCTTCAGAAGAAACATGCTTAATAAATAGACCATACCGTATTTTACGAAGCCACTTATTCAATATCGTAGGCTATTTTGTGACTAAAAATGTTTCAAACGTGTTACATTCTCACATAAGAATCGTCAATTATTTAAGTATAGAAAATATTTTATTCTTATCAAGCATCTCTCAAAAGCCATTGTCTCTTACATTTCAATTATAATTACTAATTATGTATATATATATTAATAATAAACACGCACATTACTGAGCGCTTTACAAAATTAATTGATAACAAAAATATGACAATTCGTTTTACTACACAAATAAAATTAAAATATATTCCAAATATTTTTCAAAATAATTAAATTAAGATATGTACGAAACAAAAAGGTCAATTAAATATAAATTATAACAGATGTCGGGTAGATTTATTGTACAAACTAACTCATCGTCTGGGGGGCGGATAATATATTATTTGCACATTGTCTTCATTTATGTCCCAAACATTTCAATCCAAAGTCATTATTTTAGAAAAAATACATCAGTTTCGTATTATCATAATTATTTTATTTCTCTTCAAGTTTCAAAAATATTTACAGCAGTCTATTTCTAGATTTCAGGTTTTTTTTAGGTAAAATCCAATTTCATCGTGCAAAAAATACTGTTAATATATATTTGCACGATGAAAATTTAAAAGTAAAATACAGGAGAACACATTTGACTAATTAATTTTAAAATGTTCATTTTTGCAATATATATACCACTTATTTCAGCTTAAAATTAAGAATATTAACTATAGTCCGTCTAAGGAATTAAATAAGACTTAAAACACATCGACTGAGATCTGTCACTCACTTTTTTACGAGTTTTTTTTTTCACAGTTTTATCACATTTTTTAAATACTGCTTCCTCTTAGGTGCTTCGTGGTTAAGATATGTAGTCACTTCGTGCTGAAGTTTTTTTTGTGGAAATATGAACATTTCCGTGTATGTGTGGGGGAGGGGGAGACCACACGAGTAGAGATTTTGTGTGGTGACTGACAACCGAAATCGTTCAGGACGTGTATTTTTTACCTTTGCTCGGAGATCCCTGCGCACAAACAAAATTGTGTCAGTAAAAAAAACAAAATCAGTAATCAGTATTTAATTTAAGTTATTGTATTAATTTTAAAACAATAGCAGTTGAATTTTTTTTTTAATCTAGCATCAATTATGATATGTTTTTACAAAGAAACGTAATTACAATTTGTTTATTTTCTTTATAAACAATCTGTTACTAGGCTTTTTCATACAGCAAAGAAATATTGCTAAGGCCTCTTATTGAGATCATAAAATAGACAGTGAAAATAATATATTCGATTCATTATTCACTTCGCGATTAATAAATCGCGCTTGAGGCCTTTATGCTAGGTCGGGCCTGTAGACACAGTGGTATTATTTGTCGACATGTCACGTGTAACAAATAATGTCACTCCCATACATTTCGGACTTTTAAAGATTCCCTTCAAAGCGATTCCACTAGTAGAACGTCACTTTGTCTAGGACCTCTGGTATTGTAATACCTAAACGAAACTATACCTTTTTAATTGAAATAAAACTATTTTTAACGGATTCTATCGCGATTTATTTTGATGTTATTTTATATTTTACATTTATTTTATATTTTATGTCTCCCCGTGACCATGGCTGCTGAAAAGCAACCGAAACGTCGGGATATGTCAATGTACAAAAATATACCTTTTTTAATTGGTAATAAAGTATATAGTCACCTGGCTATGTCACGCGATGGCGTTGACCGAGTAGTGGGGTCGCGTGCCCTCCGGCTGGTACAGAGTGATCGATGCTATGTAGTTGTTGGACATCACCTGTGCCCACATACTGACATTAGAATTCGAAGGCATTACGATGAAGTTATTGGCCTTAAAACCGGAATATAAGATAAACTCGAATCTCTTTAGTATGGACATTACTTGGGTGTAAGAGGGCTCCTTACACCCAAGATCTTCGGAGCTCAAGTCAACCTCACCTGCAAGCCGGTCACCAGCTGATCGACGGACGAGACTCTTGCGCAGGCTTTTTTTCTCGAGATCAGAACAATCAGACTGCAGTCGCGAAAAAACCAAATTGTGGAGTGAAAGAGCGGACTCCGAATTATCAACCAGGGTATGTGCTCGGATGAGGTAGGAGTGTCAACCTCATTCATACGGTGCAACCAGTTCCATCCAAGATCAAGCGGTTCAGCACCTCTTTTCTTTGCAGCACCATAAAGACTTATAATTCTTTACGATTCAGATTCCTGTGAGTGAGCCTGATAAAGCATTTGATGAGGCCATCAAACTGAAACAAATGGTGGCCCCATTGTAGCATTATTTGTATCTGCAGCCTTGCCCTTTAGCTTACCATTAGACGAGGTGAACTCATATTGATAATACGTTTTTTGTGCGGAAATTCCCATGAATAGCCCCCCGCCGGCCAGCGGGGTGGTTATATCAGACTCGAACTGTCTAAAACCACACGCCGTCTCGGGTCTCATATGCCGATGCGGGGCTCAATAAGGCTTTGTCACGGCCTTCAGATAGCGTCCTCGGAAATATTGACGTGCCTACATAAAAAAGTTATAGGTGAGGGTACGTACTTCGAAGATCATGTCCTGGTAGCCATAGCAGAAGGTGGAGCCGAACGGGTTAGTGGTGTTGGTGGAGGAAGCGCGGTTGAGCACCACGGGGCGCTCCGCCACCCGCAGCGCGCGCGACACCACCTCCCACTTGCTGTACGCCGAGACCACCACCGCGCCCAGCGACTCCACCAGCGAATGCGCTTCGCACCTGCCGTGACAAAAAATAGGGTGTGGCTGAGTCATGGGGCCGTGTGTTGTATGTGAATTAGTCTCAAAACTGCAAAATCACCTAAAAATGGCGGCTAAAAATTTCCCCTCCGCCGCGCGTGTCACAGTCGTTACTAAGCGTAATAAATTTTTTGATCCTCTAAAGTCCGGTCGTAATTCACAGAGAATTTTGTACGATGACCTGTATTTATCTATCTCTGTCACACCTGCGTAAATTATAATGCGCCCCGCTCGCACGGATGCAATCGTAGGGATTCCAAACCTTTGCTGCGGTGTTATGATTTGAACTCGTATGCGTATTTGACATTGAGTCTTTATTATTTTAAAACAAACTACCGGCGCGGGCGCCATTCCATTTTTGGACGCGCTAGTGATCGTACAGTTTTCGGACATTGTAAAATCTTTACCAAAGTTGTTTTAGTTTTAAAGTTGTTTTGTTTGTTGTTTTAATAGGGTATTTGACTACTGCTGTGTGCTTTTGCTACTGTTGAACTATTTTTTATAGTTCTGTATTATGTATTACAACATAGAAATGCAGATTGCATCAATATTTTTTTGAGAACTGTTTTATTTACGATAAAAATCGATATTAAAGTTTGATTTAAAAAAGTACGCGCCATAACGGATCCCGTGACATGTGACGTCACACCAAAGTAAACAGTAAGCGACTAAAAGCACGTTTATATAATTATTGAAATTAGTTGCAAAAATAATGGTTTATTTTGAGATATATAAGATAAAAGGGAAACATTATTAGTAATTAATAATTGAACCAGCCGATTAACACTAGGAAATGCAGACAGCCTGTATTGAAAAACTCTGTTTACTTATGTGTGACGTCACAGAGCGTTTATAAGCACGTGATCAAATCTCAAAAAAGTGAGATTTTAATCTTGATTTTTTAACAAAAAAAACTTATTTTATATTGAAAATTAATAAAATATGTTTTTTACGGTACATTTTATTAGGATGACAACAATTCGTACAATATTTTAAATATAGTCATTTTGACTATTTTAAAAACGTTTTTGTTTTGATTTGTTAATTGTTGGGTTACCCGCTCAGCTTTCTTACTGTTTTAAAATGGACCCAGGGCCGTCTACCTCGCGACCATTCAAGGAATTTGTATCTCCGCGTAAAAAAAGAAAAGTATCTCACTTTAGTGAAAATGAGAAGATGATGCTCATCAACGTTTTTAAATATGTTAAAGAATCCTGGCCTGCCGATAAACATGCCTCAAAACAAGAAATGAAAAATAAAACAGCCGATATCTTGGGCATATCGAAAACGTCCGTGTATCGTGTTTTAAATGAATATACCCAAACAGATACCGTCAAGCCAGCTGCATCACCGAAAAAATATAATTCATTAATTGAAAGTCGTGCATTAGACGAATAGTGCACAGTTTTTATTTAAATGCCATTAATTCTGATGAATTCCTCACCGAACATGGGCTTAACATCACTGAAAAAAAAATTAAAACAATTGAAACTTAAGTACGTCAAACAAAGGAGGAACAATGGATTGATCGACAGAGATGGCGTATCAAATATTTGAAAAATATGAAAGCTTTCCGAGGACAAAACCGCCCAATATATTACCTGGATGAGACTTGGGTGAATGCAGGTAAAATTATTATTTCTGTTAGGTACTTACGTTATGTATGACTATTTGTTTGCAATGTCACACGAGTACGATTAAATTATTTTTTTTTAATTGAGATAGGCCAGCGCTTGACCACGGATTGCCTAATGGTAAGCAATACAGTGGTCTACGATGTATCGCGCTTGCCTAGAAGAAACCGATTCACTCTTGACTTGAAGATCCCCAGATTGTATGTGTCAAGGAACAGAGAGTCCGGCAGGGAATTCCACAATTTTGCAGTTCGCATGATAAATGTGGAGGCGAACCGTTGGGTGCGATTTCGTGGACTTTCCACAGTGAAGCAGTGTCGCTTACCGGTACTCCTGGTAATTCGATGGTGGAATGAGGAAGATGGAATGAAATCGTGTAGATCAGATGCACACTCCCCAAACTCTATTAACTTTAAAAACAAAGTCTATTTTGACATGTCGTGCCCAATATCACAAAAGATGCGCGCTGCATTACATGAGTAAATATTTAACATAAGATTAAACGATTATTATTTTACTTTTCAGGACATACTGTGGGTAAAGTGTGGGAAGACACTACTGTCCACTCACGAAAACAAGCCTTTTTGGAGGGCTTGTCGACGGGTGCCAAGAATCCCACTTCAAAAGGCAATCGGCTAATCGTTTTACATATTGGAGGGGGAAAACATTTTGTGCCAGATTCGGAATTAATTTTCGAATGCAGAGGTACAGGCGATTATCATGAGTCTATGAACGCACAAAAGTTCGAAAATTGGTTTCAAGAAATGCTACCAAGACTTGAACCAAACGCGGTGATAGTTATGGATAATGCCAGCTACCACTCAAGACGCCAGGAGAAAATCCCAGTGGCGAGTTGGAAAATACGAGACATCTAAGAATGGCTTTCATCGAAGCAAATTTCTTTTGAGCTTAAAGATAAAAAAGTCCAGCTCTTGGAAAAGGTGCGAAGTATTAAAACACAGTACCAGACATATTATGTCGTCGATGAGATGGCAATAATAATTAATACTCACAGTAAACAAAATAAGTTGTACTTTATGTGATTGTTTTTTGAATAACCAAATATTATTCAAAAACCAAGCTCTTAACATGAATCTTATTTATATTTCACATAAAATAAGTATAGTTTAAACAGCACTTAGTACGAAAATGTTTGCAACCACTGTCAGTAGGCTAAAAGGTCAACGTACGGAATTCTCTGTGAATTGCGATCGGACTTTAGCTATTCAGTAGTTTGTTTGTTCATGGTTTTTTTCAGTAGATTGATTGGATGGAGATGATTGATATGTAGCTGCAACATCAAACTGTAACCCCCGTTTGCTATCATTCGTTTTGTGGAATTGCCTCCACATGGAAGTGATTTTAAAGACGTATTCACGTCACCATTGTTATGCCATGTGCTGCAATATACTTAATTGAGGTTCCTGCTAAAAAGCACTCAATTGTTGGTTGGTGTTAAAATGCTTCTACTCAGTAACGGATTTCATAACATAAAAGTCTCATGTCTCTTACTAGATTTTAAAAGGCACAACAAAGATTGAAATAAATTCTTTGTTTAACAGATTTTATCGCGATATTGTTGGAAGTTTACGCGAATGTCACACATTGAAAATGATTTTTAATGTATTTTATCGCGATTTATTTGATTTTATTTTATGATTTACATTGAACCCGACGTTTCGGTTGCTTTTCAGTAGCCATGGTCACGGGTTTTATCGCGATTTATATCGTGTGCTTTTACTATTTACACTTATTCCGACGTTTCGGTTGCATTTCAGCAGCCAATTTAAAACAAAATTTAAAAAAATAAGTTCCCGCAGGGGGAACGCACAGGTAGATTTCGTGAAGCAATTAATATTATTTTATTAACATGTTTAATATTTTTTTCTCGAAAACGGTAACTTTTAGCGAAAAACTTTTCAGACATTTATTTTAGACTTAAAAATGGCCTATCGATTAAAAATGTTTTCGACGCAAGAATGTTCACCGGTTAGAAGTTATGATTTTTTTCCCGAAAAATTTTGGTTTTTCCCCCCTCCACTTTTAGTTAAAGTTTTAATCTTATAGGTTTATAACTAAAAGTTGTTGGTATTCATGTATACTATGGGATAAAATTAGAACGGTTCGAATATCTTTCATGGAACGTGAAATTTTGAGGAAAAACTGATTTCACAAAAAGTGAGGCCCTACCGTCCCCTTAGGCCGGATTCCACCCGTTCACGAACTTAAACTAAGTTTACACCCAAGCAATTTTTGACCGCAGTTTGAAAGCGATCGGGGCAAAAATGCGACCGTGAGAGTGCCGCAAATTTTGGGAAGTGGAACCATACATACATATATATATATTTATATATATATATATATATATATATATATATATATATATATATAAACTTTTTGACCAGTGGTCATTTCGGACTCAGGGGGTCATAACTAGACCTCCTATAAAGAATTTTTTTTTAAATTCGACAGTAGTCAAGAAACCACTAGGCAGATCGAAATCTACCTAAAAATCATGTCAGTGTAAAATATCCGCGTAAACTTCCGTTATGGCGCGAACTATTGTTCGTGTCAAATCGTTTTAGAATATACTACATTGAACTTTCTACCGATTTCTCAGGGGTGGTAATAGTTTGTGCCAAATCGATTGCGAATAAAGTTAATTGCCACCAAAACAAACAAAGTAAAAGAGTAACAAACGACTAGTAGCTCAACCACTGACAAACCGGCTGAAAGGTCAATGTACTTTATTCTCAAACGACTTGGCACGCAAAATAGTGACGTAATTGGTCATAATCTATATTAATAAAAAAGAATCGCAGAAATATATGTACGCGCATAACTTCCAAACGACTGCACCAAATTAGATAATCCTTCTTTTGTGTTCGTTATTGTCAGGACAAGGTTTGTATGAAAGAAAAATTTAGGGAAGTTCACTGTTAAGGTACTATTATTGCAGCAGCGGGAAGCCAGGGCGCGTAGCTAGTTTTTAATAGAAAACAAGACAAGAAGTAAATGTCAGTTACTAGCCAATCACGTCGCGAGTTATGCTAAACATCTTCACAGCATTATAACAGTGGGCACTTTCTATTGATTTTATCTCGTTATATGTAAATAGTGGTGATAAAGGTTGTGACTCACTTGTCTGGTTGCACCGTGAGCTCGAACTCGCACCGGTGGTACATGTTGAAGTTGTAATGGCCCGGGTAGTTCGTATGAAGAACGAATTTTTTCACTTGGTGTGTGCGGGCATCGAACAACACGTCCTGGAAAAAAAATCTCTAGCCTGCATTATCTAATTAGAATATCATGTGAGGGACGGGCCTTACAAATTGTGTGAATACTGCATTCTTCCATGACAATATTAATAACTATTTGCTCTGCAGTACGATCTTGTACATTCGGAGGTACCGTATTATAGGTATGTGCCCGGCCTAGTTCTTGATAATGGTCGTGTCAGGATCAATCAATCATCACTGTCAGGACTATTGTAGCTAATAAGCCTGATATAGTGATGATGCATCGATCAGAGCATCTCGCAATAATCGTTGAAATCACCATCCCCATGATGACAATCTCGTGAAAGCCAAAAAAGACAAACAAATAAAATTTGGACTTGGCTCACGAGATTGTCGACATGTGGGATGTGGATTCAGCAATTATTGTTCCGATAGTCGTATCGGTTCACGGACTGATTGCCAAGAGCCTCGACCAACATCTAAAGAAGCTCACGTTAGGCAGTTGGGTCAAGGGCTTAGTGAAGAAAGCGGTACTCCTCAACACGGCACGTAGTGTGAGGAGGTTCCTCTCGCTGGAGCCCTAACCACCGGTAGCTTGGTCCTTGTACCCGATGCCGGTGGGGTACTATTTTTTTTATTTCAAAATGTATTTTTTTCATGTATATTTAAAAATATAATTTATATGGTATATTTAATGACTAAAGGCTTAATCATCGCTCATAATCGCTTGTCCTGGTTCGGACATGTAATGCGTAGGGATGAAAGTAGTATCGTAAGGAAGGCATTAAGTATAGAAGTGGACGGTTACAAGGGGAGAGGAAGACTTAAGAGCAGATGGATGGACTGTGTGAAAAAGGATATGGTTAGGAAGGGAATGAATGTTGAGATGACCGCAAGCAGAGATGAATGGAAAAAGCATGCATGTTACACCGACCCCAAATAACATTTTGTGATAGGGGCAGGAGATACATCCTCTTGTAGAATATTCTACAAGAGGATGTAACTGATGCAGTCCGTCTGTTGCCTAACTGGAAGTCAGCGGGACCAGACGGACTGCATAATTTTTGGTTAAAATGGCTGAAAAGCTCTCACGGTCGTTTGGCATCTCAATTTCAAACATGTCTTGAATCAGGATTGATTCCCAAATTCATGGCCACTGGTGTAACCCACCTTCTTTATAAGTTCGGTAGTGCTACGGACCCTAATAATTATAGACCTTTTTTTTTTTTTATGTGCCGAAATCCCTTCGGATACCCCCCCCCCCCCCGCCGGCCAGCGGGGGCGGTTATGTCGGGCTTGAACCGACTAAAACCGCACGCCGTCTCGAGTCTACAGACGCCGGGGTGTAAGGTTATCCATAGAGCATATCCCTCGCACTCCGACTGACCCTGGGCCATTCGCAGTGTCCCCTCTGATAACAGCAGAGGGGTACCTGGAGCGGCCCTCACCCGCGCGGGCCTTGCAGGCCCGCCATACACCGACCCCCTCGTGCAATGGGGTCAGCTGGCCCTGAAAAGGGCCGGTTGGTCAGACTCTTCGCCGTTGACGTTGACGCCAGCTACTCCAGAGGAGCAATCAATGATGCGTCATCGCCCACGTTGCCCAGGGTGCACCAAACTTGGAGGTGATCCAACCAGTCGCACCCCTAATAATTATAGACCTGAGTTTTGTGAGAGATAGACATGATAGAATTGTCGGTTAAGTGTGAAGATATTTTTTCTCTCAGTATTCATGTAAGAAGCTTATAGACCGTAGGTAGACATGTCAACTACATGTCTACCTACGGTCTATAAGCTTCTTACATGTAGTTGACATGTCTACCTACGGTCTATAAGCTTCTTACATGTAGTTGACATGTCTACCTACGGTCTATAAGCTTCTTACATGTAGTTGACATGTCTACCTACGGTCTATAAGCTTCTTACATGTAGTTGACATGTCTACCTACGGTCTATAAGCTTCTTACGTGTAGTTGACATGTTTACCTACGGTCTATAAGCTTCTTACATGTAGTTGACATGTCTACCTACGGTCTATAAGCTTCTTACATGTAGTTGACATGTCTACCTACGGTCTATAAGCTTCTTACATGAATACTGAGAGAAAAAATATCTTCACACTTAACCGACAATTCTATCATGTCTATCTCTCAGAATGGACGTAGAAGTGGGGCTCGTGGCACTAAAGAGCTCCTTATAATTGATGTGGTCATTAGCCAACAGGCACGCCGTAATCGTAAGGACCTGGCGACATGTTGGATAGACTATAAAAACGCCATGACTCCGTGCCGCATACATGGCTCAAGAGGGTGCTTGAGTTGTATAAAATTGATACAACTCTATGTACCTTCCTGAAGGCATGTATGGGGCAATTGAGTAGGTCCTTTGCTATCCAGGGTGTCGACGGATCTGCGAGAATGGCCGGCTAATAAAGATAGAGCGAAGGCGATAGTCTTAGTCCATTATGGTTTTGCCTGACACTGAACCCTCTCAGTTATATGCTGGAGAGTTCAGGGTTAGGCTGTCGATTGCGGAGAGATAGTCAGGTTATATCCCACCTCCTTTACATGGATGATTTTAAATTATTTGCCCCCAACAATTCCCAACTGATGGCGTTATTAAAGATGACCGAAACCTTTAGTAACCTTTAGTATCAGAATGGAATTTGGTGTGGACAAATGTGCGGTCTGAAAAGTGCGGACAAGATTGTGGAATCTGATGGGGATTGAGCTCTCAGATTCCACAAAACTCAGGTCTCTCTCTGCAATCGACACCTATAAATACCTGGGTATGTCGTAGGCGTTAGGCATTACAGAAGCTAGCATGAAGCAATCGTTACAGGAGCGTTTCTTGGGCCACTTGAAAAAGGTTCTTAAGTCTTTTGTCAGGCGGTAATAAGGTGCGCGCCTGTAACGGTTGGGTCATGCCGGTTTTAATGTACTCCTTCGGCATACTCAGGTGGACTCAGACCAAATTAGACACCCTGTTATCTCCTTTGACGCCATGCTAGCTACCGGGGAGAAACACCTTTGTCCCCTGTCAATTTGACATAAGCGGTGGAGAGAGATATTTGTCCCGCGCCCATGTTAGGCCTGCTGGATAGGAGTCCGTACGCTTCTTACTGCATACCGAATGCATCATCTGTGATGAGGTTGTACATACCGCTGAAATGCGGGGGACGTGGCTTTTAAAATGCCAAATACCTCCAGTATTAAGTATTAATGACCGTATGGATGTATGGAAGAGCAAGGAGTTGCATGGACGTTTCTATCGGGCTCTCCATGGGCCTGATATAGATTTACCAGAATCTGTGTCTTGGCTACGCTTCGGTGACCTATTTGGGCAAACCGAAGGTTTTGTTTTTGTAGTTATGGACGAAGTTGTGATGACGAATAACTATCGGAAGTATATTCTAAAGGATGGTACGGTTGACATATGTCGGGCGTGCCACCGTCCCGGAGAATCCCTTAGACATATAATTTCTGATTGTTCTCGTCTTACCAACGGCGAGTATTAGCATAGACATAACCAAGTACCCAGGATTGTTCATCAACAGCTTGCTCTAAAGTACAACCTTGTGGAATCAGAGGTACCGTACTATAGGTATGTGCCCGATGCAGTTCTTGAAGCACATCACGTTGTACTGGGATCGATCTATCATCACTGACAGGACTATTGAAGCTAATAAACCTGATATAGTGTTGATAGATCGATCAGAGCGTCGCGCAATAATTATCGATACACCATTCCGCATGACGAGAATCTTATGAAAGCCGAAAAAGAAAAACAAATAAAATATTTGGATTTGGCTCACGAGGTTGTCGACATGTGGAGTGTGGATTCGGTAATTATTGTTCCGATAGTTGTATCGGTTCACGGACTGGTTGCCAAGAGCCTCGATCCAGAGGCTCGCGTTAGGCAGTTGGGTCAAGGGCTTGATGCAGAAGGCAGTGCTCCTCGACACGGCACGTATTGTGAGGAGATTCCTCTCTCTGGAGCCCTAACCACCGGTAGCTTGGTTCCTGTACCCGATGCCGGTGGGCCACTATTTTTTATATTTTTAAATATATTTACTTATATAGAATGTATTTAAAAATATAATTTATGTTTATTTGAGGTTTAATAAAGGAAATAATAATTTATTTCACATATGAGTTACTGATACATAACAATTACATCACGAATGAAAAAATTAAATCGTGATATTAGCATGGAGGCTTGGCGTTGAGTATGTTAAATGTGTAGGTGGTTTTATTATATCGTGTCGCAACCTTTGATTTAGAACGCTCTACCGCCATTGTCGTCAAATTACTAAATTAATTTATTTACTTAGCCTGAGCACGTCTATCGCTGTCGTATTGCAAGATAGGACCTGCGCTGTCACGCATGCGGGCGCCCGTACCTCGTGCAAATCGTATGGATTTTTTGGCAAATTGTCTGCACGAAATTAACTCAGTCTTATTTGCACGAGACAGGCGCCCATATGAGTGCACACGCACAACGCAGGGCAGGCCCTTACGATCTAGCGTGACCGCAGCCTAAGAGGTACCGCAGAAATGAACTCACCAATCCCAGGGTGAAGTAGTTGAAGAAGTAGTCGGATGCGGGAGGCGGGCGGCGACGCGCTGTTGGCCGATGGATGCGCATCTTGTCATCCGCCTTGTAGTACGTTCGGGCCGGGGCGCCTGCGCATGACACACACACATATAGTATACGTTATACAGCAGGATACGGGCTTAATCAAGGCGGGGGTTCAAGGAGGAGGAGGACGAGACGGCCCACGTAACTGTACCGTAAATTACAATAATTCTCAACTAGGGCTTGACGTCATGACAGTAGGCGTGGCCTTAGTCAGTGTTCAGTCGCCGTTCGTCCTGAGCACAGCAGCCTCAGTGTCAATACTTGATGGCGATACTTTGTAGCAGAGTACGTCTCTGTTACATTTGACTGCGACATCTAGTGTATGACAGCTAGACTACGTAGGAACATCGACATAGAATGAAGTGAGTAGTTTTGCTATTGACTGGTAGATGGAAAATAAAGAAGTAGGCGGGATCTAACCCCTCTTCACCACATCCTCACCCCCGTGAAGTGTATCGCATTCTTTACTAGGGAAATCTAATTACCACACCTCCTTTCTTATTTCTCTCTCTTTCTTTTCGTGAGACAGACAAACAGACATTTTTTATAAATACCGTGTATTACATTAATTTTGACCTGATATTTTAACATTACAAACAGACATCCCAATTTTACTTATTTGTAATGGTAGATATATATTATACTAGCTGTCGCCCGCGGCTCCGCCCGCGTAGTATTCTGATCCCGTTCACGCAACCCATGGGAACCTATTCCCTGGCTAAAAAGTAGCTTGAGTTATTCCGGACTATAATCTATCCCTGTGCCAAATTTCAGCCAGATCCGTTCAGCCCTTTTTTCACAAACTTTCGCGTTTATACTCGTAATATTCGTAGGATTTCAGAGCTGTAAATTTAAATGTTACGGCGCTATTTTTGTTGTTGACTGTACATATTAACTAACACTTGCTTATAGGGCCTACAACTTACCCAAGGCGGCGCACACCCGCTGCGCGCTGCTACCGAACCGCACAACTCGGCAAACGGACTTCCCACTGCCCGCCTCCGACACCGACCTGCCCGGACCTGTACAACATCACATCTGTTACTACCCGGCTGCAGTCAAAAATGGTTATATGTTTGAGCTGTATTTATGATAGGTATGCAAAATAAGCACAAATATCTTTCATATTTAAAAAAAACTTAGTTTTATTTTATACTAGCAACCCGCCCCCGCTTCACTTCGTTTCGTTCGTTTATAATGTCCATTGGGAATAATGTACCATTGAAATGGTGAAAGAATTTTTGTCACAAGTGATTTACCATTACCCTCAACATAATAAACAATCACACAAAATTCGGTCTCTCTCTTCAAGATACTAGTAAAGATGAAGCACTCACCCTCGGTGACCATGTGCAGCCTCAGGCCGACAGTAGAGGTGCTATTCCGCAGCACGTCGCAGCGTCGAAGGTGCAGTTGATGTCGATAACAGGATAGCGGTAGCTCTGGCAGAGGAGCTCCGCACACACTACCGCTACTTGTTTGGCTAGCCTGCAACATGGCAATACATGTCTTTACTTCTAGGCAAGCGTGCTCCACCCTCGGACACATTATAAATTACCAACAGGTGAGATAGTGGTCGAACGCGACCATATCAATAAAAAAAAAGTTAAATTATATATCGTATCTTAAGCCGTATATAATATATCGGAGAATTTCGAATATCTGGGACGTGTCTAGATAGCTCAGCTGGTCTTGAACTCTAGAACGGGGGAACGGGAACGGGAACTTGAACCCGCGACCAGTCCCTTACAGTCTGTAAGGGACTGGTCGCGGGTTCAAGTCCCGTTCTAGATGTTCTCTTTTTCCGATCTAAATCTTTAGAAAAAGTAAGCATGCAAAATGCTTAATAATTTAATTGGATCATCATCATCTTGGCGTGGTTCGCGTTTGCATTCGAGGCTTTCACCTTCTTTGGCCTGGAGTCCGCAGTCTGACCTCCGACCCCGAGAGAAAAGCCGGCGTCAGAGCCTCATCCGTTAATCAGTAGCTGTACCGGCTTGCAGGTGGGGTTGGCTTGGGCTGCGAAGATCTTGGTAGACCCCAAAAAGTCCCGTTAAAGTTATCGGTATACATAAAAGAATCAAAAATGGCGAAGTTCCAGATTCTAAAACTTATTGAAATAAAACTATATTTAACGGATTATCCCCGTGACCATGGCTGCTGAAAAGCAACCGAAACGTCGGGTTCAATGTAAAAATAACAATAAATAAATCGCGATAGAATCCGTTAAGAATAGTTTTATTTAAATGTGTGACGTTCGCGTATACTTTCGACAATTTCATGTAGAACAGTACGTTCTGAAACTGAATTATACTTACAAGATTTTGAGTTATTTAATCTATAATATTATAAAATAGTTAATTGGTTGTGTCTGTACATTGGAGATATTTAAAAAAAAAAGTTAGGTTATGTTAAATTGTAGTTTTTTCTGTTAGAAAGGTCTTGCTCAGACTCAAAATCTGCCATGTTTGATAGCAATTGGTTAAGTAGAACCGGAGATATGAAAAAAAAGGCGGCCAAGTGCGAGTCGGAATCGTCCATGAAGAGTTCCGTAGCAGCAAGTAACATAATAATGGCTTTTTTATTTTTATATTTCAGTTGATTGAATGAAAGGCACATCATATATTTTTGTTAGTTTTATCATTCTCTTATTTTAGAAGTTACACATTTTACTACTTTGGAAGTGTCTCTCGCGCAATCTATTCAGTTTAGAAAAAAATTAAATTAGAAATCTCAATATCATTTTTGAAGACCTATCCATAGATGGGTAACACGTATACGGGTTCCGTTTATTGCCATTTGGCAACGGCACCCTAAAAACGATAATCAACACAGACGAAGCCGCGGCCATCAGTTAGTGTTTATGGAAAAATCTGTATTTATTAAGCACAGAAGCAAAACCTAGTTTACTAAAAATCATAACCTCTCGGTTTATTTCACTGATCGAAGACACTCATGCATCTTCAGTCTTCTCTTCAACCGAGCGCCAATCCTGAATGCATCCAAAGCACTTTGGAGCCCGAGATCCACTTTTTTACTCCTCCTTTCCATTTTGGTTTGATTGGCGCTTACGAAAGCGACAGCGGTTTGACCCCGAGAGCAAATGAGCACGGTCCGTCAATCAGCAGAATATGCGTCTGTAGTATAAGTCAGCGTCAAAAGTAGATAATCATTTACATATTAAAAAACAGTTTTTGAGCACAGTAGTTTATACTTCTTAACGAACACGTGTTTTACTTGGTAGACTGTATAATATTTAAAAATTTAATTGAGGTATTATTTTATGCCGTAGGCGGCAGCGTCTGTCCCGCCCTAGGAGAGAGGCGCTGCTGTCTCCGTTGCCCAGGGTGCACCGCGTGAAGGTCCCCAACCAAGCACCCATAATCATTTACAGATTAAAAAACAGTTTTTGAGCACAGTAGTTTATACTTCTTAACGAACACGTGTTTTACTTGGTAGACTCTATAATATTTAAAAATTTAATTGAGGTATTATTTTATGCAAACTTTTAAGTTTGAAATCGTAATCATCATCTACTTTCGACGTTTTCTATACGTGACAGAAATTAGAATAACTTACTTAATGATCAATGAAATTTTTAAACAATTAGCTTACTTTTCATATAGATCGTCGTCCCGAGACGTATATAATATACCGGAGAATTTCGTATATCTGGGACGTGTCTAGGTAGATCAGTTGGTCAGAGCATTCCCCCTGTAAAGGACTAGTCACGGGTTCAAGTCCCTTCCTAGATGTTCTCTTTTTCCAATCTAAATCTTTAACTTACTTGATGTTGAGATCCATAATAAATAGTGGTTCGGGACACGACTGGTGAGCCTCCGTTAGGGAACTGTAGAGAGCCCAGCCCGTGAGCGTAGCCAGGCTGGAAAGTGAGAGAATCGCTGTTATTACTATTGGAGTGACCATGTCGATGATGATGATGATGCATAGGCATAGAAAGGTCAAGCGAAGAAAAGCTACTACAGTACCCGGCTTTTGTTCGGGAAGAGGAATAAGAGTCTGCCTAAATTCGGCTTACTTCAATTTTGCAAAGCGTTCAACTATCGCATAGCATATATCTACAATTTGACTTCTTTATAAAGTAGTTAAAACTGTTTGTGTTTATAAAAATATTACGACTATAGTTTCTTGTAATTTTGAAAAAAAAACGGTTTTAACTACTCTATAAAGATTACAAGCTGTAGCAGTACAACGTGGACGTTAACAAAATCAAAGCGAGTGAATCTTACCCGACTTACACTCTTCTTGCGGACAACTCGAATCAAAAACCGAGTACTAACGTAGATGGTTAGGATTTTATATCCTAATATACCCATGCCTTTCGATAGAGAGATAGGAAAGTGTTGGCGTTTATTGTGCTATAGCTGCATGCCAAGGATTCACTGAGTAGGTGCAACTGTATACCTTGGGGTACCATCAAACTACCAAAAAGTGACTAACGCCGTATACAGTAAGAAAGTAGGCATCAGTGCTAGTTTGTTTACAGAGTTAACACAGAGAGGAGGCGGCCTAAGTAACTACACTGCGATTCTCAGGCCTACCCTGATATCACAGTACGCCTTACGCCCAGTTTCAATAATCTACCTACAGTCAAAGGTAGAAGCTATCCCAGATAAACATGTCAACATTAATCTATCTGTAACTGCGGTTTCTATATTATCTAAGTCATTTTCTGATTATCTTTGTTTATTGAAACAGAAAAATCCCCGATAGATACTAATGGTAGCTATTTTAACGGCTGCTAAAGTATAGATGGATTATTGAAACCGGCCGTTAGTCAGTGGACTGTCGCCGTTCGTCCTGTGCACAGCTCTCTTAGTCTGAGTGCCTCCAAATATAATTCTACCAGATGCTAGATGGCGATACTTTGTTTCTGAGTACGTATTAGACTTTTACATAGAATGAAGTGAGTTTTTAAATTACAACGCTTCCTCTCTATATTTGCTCTATGGGTTTGGCACTTTTTTTTTTCTTTTTTTACTTCGCTTTCTAGAGCCAAAGTAAGCATAGTTTAACTAGCTTGTGTTATGGGTTCCAGAATGCGGATAAACATACTTACTTACTACACATATATACATACTACTTACTTTTTTTGTAAATACATAAATATTATACATAGAAACACCCTGACCAATGCAAATAGACATATTCATGCATACAAATATTTGCACTGAGCGGGAATCGAACCCGCGCCTCCTGTCATAGCAGTCGAATGCACTACCGCTACGCCACAGAGGTCGTCATTGTATGGAAACTCGGCACTTACTATTACCCGCGTTGATAGATGGGTGCGGGCTGCCTGCTTTCTTTCTGTACGCAGCCTAAGAGTACGAATACGGGGACATGGCACAATAAGGAAGAATTGAAAACTGCGGTATGGTCACCATTGAACTTTCAACTTTATTTTAATTTTAAACGTTATATACTATTTCTATTCCTCACATAAAAATCGCTGCTGATCCCTGCCGTGCCATGACGTGCTGTGCCTTGTCACACATCTAGTAAACGCAGGCCCTAAATTACCAGCCACCCAAGCTAAAAGCCTGGCCATAAGTAACATTTATGGCATGAAAGGTATAAATCTTGCAGTTACCAAAATCCTGCAATGTTGCCACTGTTACCTGATCTAATTTTTTTTAATAAAAACTCAGTCTGCCTACGCCTCGGCAACTACAAAGCCTACTTTTTTTCTAAATTATAAGACAAATTAATCTTTATTTGAGCCTAGGTACTAATATTTATTCAACCCGGCCAAAATAGACAAGACTGCGGTAAGTTTAAAATAAATCGTATAAAGTTGAAACTTGGTACCGATATTTGTAATGGTGTACACATTACAAAAAAGACATCGAAGTCCCCACCGATTCCACATCTACTTTACTATTCAAAGCCATAGGTCAAAAGTTGCATGGGCAACAACTTTGTGTGTCGTAGACTAAACTTAGCATTTATGAAGAAAATGTAAAAACCAATACTTTTGAACTCTAACCTTGCATTTTTAGCAGGTGCGTGGTTAGTGGGAACTTTGTTATTTTATTTATAATAATGTATTAGAGATTTGTACACATTTTCAGATCCATACAAATTATAGAACATTTAAATATCTATTTAGGCCGGGTTATTTATTTCACACACACATTTAATCAAACTGCAAACAATCTTATAAATTTCTTTTCAGAATTTGTATAAAAAAACTAAAACCACCAAGACACAAAATGTGGATACCTCTAGCAAAAAGCACCTCGAGACCAGAAGTCCGACTCAGCAAAATTACGTTTTTAAAACGTGTGATATCAAAACTTATGAAAACCTATAAAATTAAATTTGAAAATCTAATTTGAATTACAATAAATTATGAGTGATTCTGGAGGTTTAATCACTCACGAAAACGTAGCTAGGTTTTGTTTTGATAGAGCGTACTAAATATGAAGATTTTGTTACGATTTTCTCTCTAATCGAACTGAAATCAAGCGTTTTGAAAACGTCTCGTTACTAAATCGGGCTCCTGGCTGTCGAATACATGACTGGAGGATTCCACATAGAAAAAAATGTATTGGTTAAATGCGACGACAATACAATAATTATGAATAACAATGTACTTCCAAAACATTGAAAATGATTGTTTACATATTAATTAACTATGTCTTGTATTTTATACGTATTTTAATAATCACTATATAAGTTTTGAGACACGCAAAAAGTAAAGAGTATACATTTACTCTTTACAAATTTCGATTCGCCTAAACGAGTCCCGGATATACAGGTCATGTCTAAATGGATAGTACGAAGGAAGCCACCGTTTCTTCGGCATTTAAATAAAACTTGTCTTTAATGTCATCCTCTAAGGTGGAGATTGCTCACTGCACAGTTACTTAGGCCGCCTTCTCTCTTGATTTGCTGTGTGGAGGGGGCGTTAGGATTTCATTATCAGATTTTTCAAGTAATATTTTGAAAGACGGATGAATTCCCTGAATCCGTCGCTCTTTGGTCGTCTCTCCTGTGTATCTTTGAAAACAGTTGCCAATTCTTTAGCAATGCTGTGTTGCCAACTCTCTAGCACTGATGTCGCCCGATATTCATCTTTATGCCAATTTTCCGTGTTTTTCAGGAGTTTATTGGCAACTGGCCCTCTAGATACAACCACACCGACAAACACTTCTTGCACCCTAGATCATGATAATAAATTCATGTCTCATTACCAGTATTGATTTCAGAACTTGTCTTCATTTCCTATTTTGAAGAGACGCAAGAGGCCTCTTACAACACTAAACCACAGAGTCTTCATTTTCCATTTCAGAGAGCAAACGAGGGCTCCGAAAGCTTTCGTAATATGGTGAACATGAGTCGTGGGGCTTCTCGCAACAGCATTTCAATAATAATCCACAGAATCTCTGCTGTGAGCAGTCACAGCAGAGATTATAGAGATATATAGATATATAGGACGACTGGCAGCAGCAGTGCTGCCAGTCGTCCACTTCTGCTACTATCTTCAATGCTTATTTTGACTAAATTCTTTAAAAAGTTTAACAATGGTTGCCTGGGAACGTTGCAGACTCACCTAGGCTGCGTTTAAATATCAATGAATGCCTTTTGCATTCGATTTTCAAATCAATTTGCCATTTTAAAATATATGACACAAATGCGTTCCATTTCCAAATTTCGAGCATCTCAAAACTTATATAGTGACCTTTTAGCTCGGTCAAAATAGACAAGAAAATAGTGGTTAGTTAGCAATAATTACCATAGAGCAGAAAATTGGTACAGATCTAAAGGTGGGTATTGACCGGCGTTACGGGCCGTAATTTTACATGTTACAAAGCAAGCGTCTGTGCAGTCAGTACGACGAAACAAGCAAGTTACAAGCCGCATGCATACCCAGATTTTAGCACATGCTGGGTGCGAATTAACATTATGCCCCGTGACGCCACTCGGTACCTGCGTTTATTATACGATTACAAATAAAATATCAAGTCTTTCACATTCTGTACGAAAGTGCATAATTTTCACACTTTTTAGCTTAATTCATGTTTTGGATTACGAATATGTCAAAAGGGTGAGATTTTTAGTAAGAAAAATACAAAACAGCTTTTTATACAAAATGTACAACTTTGTAAAGTAACAAATTTTAATGATAAAACTTACTATTTTAGATAAATGCAAAAGTGCAATGCTTTTGATCTTTGAACTTGAATATTTATTTTAGCAGACGTAGAATCAGTAAGGGTATTTGATATTATTTGTAACAATAAATTCAAGACCTATACCAATTTTCAGCTCCATGTTAATTATAGTAAATTAAAAAATGTCTATTTTGACTGAACTATGTGTAAAATGATAATTTACTGCAATATACAATATTATACCTCGAATTTGCCGCAATCTGGTCCTAGAAGGCTCACCTCAAACTTGCTATCAACAGGGAAATAGAAGGAGAGTCCTCTGAAGTTGAGCGCAAATAGATGTCGCTGAGAGTCGTAGAGGCCGGGGTGGGTCGCGCCGAAGCAGTGTTCGACCTGCTCGATACTCGGTGTGATCTCCGGCGAATTGAAGCACATACCACTATGGATAACATCAAAAATAATATCTTTACTATTATAAAATTGTAAATTAGTTATTCTGTACATTGGAGATATTAAAAAAAACTTGAGTTATGTTAATGAACGAATCTATAAGGGAAAATTTTTTTTTGGAATTCTTTTCTGTTTGTTCTCGATGAAAGCAAAAACTACTGAACGGATTGAGATTTTCAATTAAAAAGGTCTTAGTCAGACTTAAAATCTTAAAACCAGAGATTTGATCAAAAAACGATAACCGCCCTCCGCACAGGCGGAGCCGCGGGCGTCAGCTACTTAGTAAAACAGAAGGTGTTTTTGGGGCCACCAAGATCTTCGAGGTCCAAGCCAAGCTCCAGTCTAACCGGTATACGTGCTGATAAGACTCTGGCGCAGGGTTTCCTCTCGGGGTGGGGAAGGCAGACGACAGTCACTCCCATAAAACCCGTATTAGAAATATCAAAAGGCGGAGATCGAGTAAAAGGACCCTGGGATGTAACCTGTAACAACGCTAAGATGATGACGATGTGTTCAAAAAATTAAACAAAGTTACTTTGAGATAACTCTACACTTAAAGACATGAGACTACCATGTTCCTATTAGTGACCATGACTGCTGAAGAGTAACCGAAACATCGATCGGGATCAGTGTAAATGATAAGGGCCTTTGCCCACCACGTTTATTTAACGCGCTGACGAAGCGCGTTGTTCGCAACCGACGCTCAGCCAACGCAAGACCGTCAATCTGTACTACGTGTACTATCTGCTAATAATCGTTGAGAAGCCGCAGAGAACGCGCGTCGTCAGCGCGTTAAAAAAACTTGATGTGCGAAAGCTCTAAAATATTTCAAAGATTTGATTTGTTTGCATCTCCTAAATCTCCCATAACCTAATATCCAATAATTATGTAGGTATTTTATATTTAATAATAATAATAGTATTTATTAGATTACAAACATGCCACAAATTACAAAAACAGTGCACATACGATGCTGTTCATTAATAATAAAATTATGTGCATGTCATTATTTCATAATCATTTTGGACATTCATTCCTTGTTATTTATTTTTGTTTAATATATTTCTTTTAAAATTTACATAAAAATTGTAATTTACTTTATCGAAATGTTAATCGTACAATCTTATATCGTACAAAAAATATTGTTGTAATATGATAATTTTTAATAAGTATTCAAATTAGCTGCATGCCACTTTATTATTGTATTTACACTTTATTTTTTTTTTTAGTAACATTCAAACGCAATACACACCAATACATTTTCAGATAATCAAATGATAATAGTCTACAATTCCTTCTCTAATCTAATTCAAAATCTGCATAGAAAAATGTTGAAAATCGATTTCTGACCTTTCGATTTTAAATTTTTTGGGCAGGGTTGCAACTTGAAATCAATAAACACTGAGTTACAATATTTTTTCATTTCTTCTTCTTTCTATTCTTCGAGAGGTTTTTTAAATTATAAAAATAGCGAAGAAAGCAAACATTTATTTATTAACAAGCTGTGGAAACACTGACCTCTTTATCTGTGTACTCTATCAGAAGAGTGTATGAACTCATGACGTTACAGTCACTGGAGATTGTTGTCATCCGTGATTATTTCAAGGTCATTTCAATGACAAGAATCTTAACTATTTTAAATATATACCTTATTTTTTATTAAACTCCGACCAAATCATAGTATAATAAAAAATAAAGTATCCCAATCCCCCATTACTAGCGATGGCTCATGCCATATTGCGCGATAAAATTATAAAGAGTGATTCATTCTGGGAGTCTTACTCAAGGAAATGCCTTGTAGGAGATATATATTTCTAAAAAAAAACAATAAAAAGAAACATATACTCACCTATACCTAAGCTTAACTAATTTCATATTGTAGATTTCTATAACTTTGAGTCGCTGCGCCACAGGATCAAATATTAACCGGATTCCGTCCTGGGGCATATTGATAACTAAGTCTACTGATAACGGATTCTGAAAACAAAATTACATTTTATTAATATTGAGTCTATACACTACATATACAACACTACTGGTCATTAGTTGGTGTGCCTCGGTGACATAAAATTGTCTCATAAAATAAATCGTTTTTCGTGCGTAATACCCCTCGGATACACCCCCCCGGCCAGCGGGGGCGGTTATGTCGGGCTTGAACCGACTAAAACCGCACACCGTCTCGTTATGCTGAGGGATATGCTCTAAAGTTGCCCATAAAGCATATCCCTCGCACCCCGACTGACCCTTTTTTTTTTTATTATCGTGCGGAAATCCCTTCGGATACCCCCCCGCCGGCCAGCGGGGGCGGTTATGTCGGGCTTGCACCGACTAAAACCGCACGCCGTCTCGAGTCTTCAGACGCCGGGGTGTAAGGTTACCCATAGAGCATATGCCTCGCACCCCGGCTGACCCTGGGCCATCTCACCACTAACAGCATCGCTCATCCTGTCTCCTCTGAAAGCAGAGGAGTACGGAGAGCGATGTGTTCCCGCCACGTTGGGTATTAGCCGACGATCAATGCCAACCCTATGAAGGGGTGAAGGGGATGCCATTGACCGCCGCCCAGGGTGTACCGGCCGCTCCGATTCCGTTCCCCCCGGACTGCAGCGGGATCGGAATCGGAGCGACACTCGAGGAGGTTACCCAGCACACACCCCACCCCGACTGACCCTGGGCCATCTCCGGTTTCGAGATGGCCCCCTCGGGTTTGGGAACCACGGTGTCCCCGTCTTGCCCCGGTTTGGGGGAGGAGGAGTTGTGTATAAAGTTTAGGTTTGTTGATTAATAAACATTAAAAAAAATGTTTTCTTATTGATGGTATTCCTTCAAAATATTTTCTAGATATACCTAGATACCTTAAAGCCAAAAGTTTTCGGAAAACTGGTCTCTGCAGTAGCAATATACTAAACCATAGTAGGCGAACACTAGTAGACCATGCATTTTAGGATTAATCCCCGCTGAAAGAATAGTGGCCGGCAGTGCGGCTTTTTGAAGTAAATATTACTAACTATTTTGGATCTTATGGTATGTGATTAAAAAGTTCAGTCTTTAAAATCAAAAGGGGGCAGTGCGCGAGTTTGCATGAATCTTCTAGCAACAAATTTGGCCGCTGCTCTTTCATTGAAAATTGACCGACAAGCACTTCTCAAGTATCTGAATAGAGTTAAGACTGACTAGCTTGTTCAGATTGTCTTCCGTATACTCAACATCGGTAAAAAACGAATCTCTCCTTAAAAGCACTCAAGAACAAGTAGTCAGAACTCACCTGATCACTATAAAGTACTTGTACTCCTCTTATTGTGCCCACTTGACTCTGTATGATGGCAACCGACTGTGAGAAATGCATCCCTGAAACATTAGAAAAATACATTTTAATATTACCTTATGCCTGGGAATACGGTACGTCACCAAGTTTTTCGAGGCCCAAGCCAACTTCGCCTGCAAGCCGGGACAGCTGCTGATTGACAGACGAGACTCTGGCGCAGGCTTGCCTCCCGGGGTTGGGGGCTCAGACGGCAGTCATTTCCGTAAAAACCAATTTAACGTCGGTAGCTTAGTGTTTAAAGAGTCAGCCTCAGGATTGAGAGAACCAGGGTTCGAATCCAGGCTATTACAGTACCGACGTGACCCATTCCTAGCCTAACACAAGCAATTTAGCTTAGCTTGAGAGGGATTAACAGGAATACTAGTAATTTCAGATTTTAATACATACATACATATACTCACGCCTTTTTCCCTCCGGGGTAGGCAGAGACAACAGCCCGCCATCTGGTTCTGTCCTTACATACTTCCTTTAATACTCTTTTTAAAAAGGGTGAAAAAGGTTTGTATATAAAAGTTTGTTATTGACTGTATATATTTAATGCGAACAAAACATATCAAGTGTAGTGTCAAAAGTTCGTTGAAACCAAAAGAGATTAAACAGCAACATCGCGCTTGAGACACGCTCAGTGATTACGAGCTAAAGATAAATCTGTTGGAGTCTGTGGACGCTTTGTACTATTTCTACACATGCTGATAACAACTGTTGACAACCAATACTTTGTGGTATGTTTCCTTTTAAATTTGCTTCACTTGTAATGTAACTATACTGTCAATGTAAGCAAATTATATTGTCGTAAGTTTACGTGAATATCACATCACACGTGGAAATTATTTTTAACGGGTTCTATAGCGATTTATTTGGTGTTATTTCATTACTTACTCGAAGTGGAGAAGGAAAAGCAGGAAAGCGGACTTCGAGCTCCGAGGTGTAGGCCTCGCATGCAATCCGCCCATTCCCGCTTCCCATGAGAGCCTATTCCAAGGATAAAACGTAGCCTATGTGTATTCCAGACTATAATCTATCCCCGTACCAAATTTCAGCCCGACCCGTTCAGCCGTTAGAGCTTGATTGAGTAACAAACTTACAAACATCTTCACAAACTTTCACAATTATAATATTAGTAGTATAGTAGGATAGGATAGGATATTAGAGGATGTCTCAGTAAATTACGAGAAGGGGGAGGCTACGGCGACTACCAGGCCTAGGACAGCGAAGACTGCTAGTTCGTCTCTAAGCCTAAAATAACTACTATATTCCAACAAGTGACATTTTCTTAAGAGCGCGTGCTTATTATAAGTGAGAATTAAAAATAGATTATACTGTTACTAGCCATCGCCCGCTACTTTGTTGCCATGATGCGGTATGATGCAAATATAATACGGATTGGTCTGAGTAGAACTGAGTATAAAGGTAAGAATTTACCGTGAGCTGTCAATACATATAAACATTAATATAAAAACTCCCGACCATAGAAGGAGAACCTCAAACATATCGGCTTTCTTTAAATAAAACCGCATCAAAATCCGTTCAGTAGTTTTTGCGTCCATCGCGAACAAATAGACAAACAGAGAAGAATAGCAAAAAAATATTTTTGTGTTCAAAATCGTTCATTTAACATAACCCAAGTATTTTTTTAAATATCTCCAATGAGCAGACACAACTAATTTTCAATTTTATAATAGTACATTAGTTTTTTATTTAGTGGCTAAAACCGAAAATTGAATATTCAAAAAGGTTAGATCCCATTTCAACGTACTAGGTAGGTACATCTCTACCGAGCCTACGAAAGACGACAACTTATTAAACGCCCTACGAACTTCTAATCAAAAGAGCCATGTACCCGTCAACAGGATAAAAACAAACTACAAGCGATAAGATAATTTTGTTTTTTTTTTATAAAATATACGAGGAAAAGTTTAGGAATTAAATAAATATTATTAAATGCAAGTAAATATGTTTAACTGATAACGATCAAGGTTAGATATAACTATAATATTTGTGGCATTGCTCTTGAATATAGTACCAAGTTTAAATTGCCCACTTCCAGAAAGTATAGTCATTCGTAGCTAGGAAATCTCGGTAGGGTGGAAGACCTGGATACCAGGCTGGACCCTAATACCAACCAATTTTGTTTAATAATGAGGACTCTCCTTGACGAATTTACTAGTGTCAGCACCCTTTCTAAATTTTTACTAGGTATAGTGTGTCAAATTTAAATAACATTAACATGTGAGCTTTAATCATGATTCAAAGTAATAGATAATGGGGAAAGTCGGTGATTTTCTAAATTTGGGCTAACTTTGGGAGCTACAGAAATAAGCTTTATTTGGCATTATTTCCTAATCACAGTTAGGAAGTCGAGTGTATATTTGATTTTTTAAATCCGTTTACAATTTTCATCCTTTCATAGGGCTGTAATTAGAAATATAAAATGTATGGCTAACCTAATGTCAGCCGTGGAGGCTGGTATTTGATTTGATAATGTATCTAGTTACAGCCGTCTCATAATAATCAGAGTTGGCACAAATTTTAAGGAATATGTTATTGAGATAAGCGGAAAAAATAAGTGACTATATTATAAAAAAATAGGAATTAAAAATTAATTTTACAACTAAAATGTACTTAACAACGAATTGCAAAATAGAATATTGAGTAATACATATTGAGAAACTTATATTATAAAGATATCAATAAACACGTACAATAAACACTCTCTTTCTGAACATAATGAAGATGTAGACGTATATTCGAAATGCAAAAACTCTAGTGACATGACATGAACCTAGGCTAAGCTGGTGTTAGATGCACAAAAGGGTGGCATTAGACACAGGGTGGCTACCATTAAAAAAAAGGATCTACTACTGATATTTTTTTTTTATTGTGTTTTTAAAGTGTTTTTAAAGTTAATGATTGCTAGGGTTTGTCTTATAAAGTTCTCGAATAAATTACTTATTAAAAAATAAATCATTGCTTTCATTCTTGGAAATAAACGGATACGACTTTTTTAAAGATAAAAAATCCGCTAAGAGGCTGGTATTCAGATCCTCCACCCTATGTAGGTATATATCTTCGCGAATGCTGATTCCAATATTATAATTATAATAATTCTCTTTATTTCGAGTATCGAGGACACATATCATTAGGGTTGGTAACAATTTTTACGGATATGTTAGTAGATATTAGGTAGATACACCAATATCTACTCTACTCTGCCAATCACAACTATTACAATAGTCACACTAAAATTTGACTTGTACAATAATAAATAAAATAAGAAAACAAAGTTATAATGACTAGTTACTACATACCAATAAAATATGATTTGTACTAAAATATAGGTACTTTTTTTTTCGTACGGAAATCCCTTCGGATACCCCCCAGTAAGTTTTATATGAATATAATTAAGATAAAATTGATATCAGTCATTAAGTGTGAAATAAATTAAAAGTACATTGAAATTCATTAAAATTGCTTATAAAATTAGAAGGAATAAAGTAAAATAACAGTAAATATTGTTCTATTCCTAAAATTTTCAATTCTAAATTATGTTTTAAATTCCAAAAATGCTGAATTCCTAGAATGTTGAAAGTGCTGGTATCTGCGCGGCGTAGGCATTGTTTAGAGTCATTAGAACTGCTGCTAAGTACTTTTCATACTGCCCCAAAAGTTTCATCTGGCCATCTGAGTGTCAAATTCAGACAGTCATGGACTGGAGATTTTAGAGATAGGGTTAAAATAAAACGGTACGGTAGCGGAAGGCACTTCGAAACCGTTTCTAAACACATACACGTGTGGATCTAATGCTAAAGTTTGTGCGCAGTATTTGGGATATTGACGGTTTGATTGTTATCGATTTCTTATTGAACAATATCATATCCATGACGTATTTTTCCGATAAAGCTAGACGTAATCAGGTGACAAAAATATTATTACTTGACGTCAATTTTTGCGCGTGTCGATCGTATAAAAATACTTATAGGCCCCGTGACGTGACGACAGTTATACTTCTATGGAAACTGAAGCCCACCCCCAATTCTTTTGATATTAAAAAAAATTCGAAATCGGAGATGGCCCTGGGTCAGCCGGGGTGCGAGAGAAATGCCTTTTGGGCCACCTTACACCCCGGCGTCTAAAGACCCGAGACGGCGTGCGGTTTTAGTCGGGTCAAGCCCGACATAACCGCCCCCGCTGGCCGGCGGGGGGTTATCCGAAAGGATTTCCGCACGAACAAAAAAAAAAGCTACCTAAGTGTTAAAATTCATTTTTAGGTAGGTTTAGTCGGTTCAAGCCCGACATAACCGCCCCCACTGGCGGGCGGGGGGGTATCCGAAGGGATTTCCGCACGGAAAAAAAAAAGGTACCTATCTAAAATGTAAAGGTGATGGGGGCCGATCAAGATTTTCGGGGCCAAAATCATACCGACGAAGGATAATTTCCGCACGAAAAAAAAAAAATATAGTAGCGCGTGGGCCGCCGCCGCCTCCTTCTGCGAGCATGTTATGCACGCGAAGGAGGTGGCGGAGCGCGCCCGGGAGAGACTTAGAACTCTCCCGGTCCGCCGAGCCCGCAACTTGCTCGCCGCGCGTCGCAGGCAACTCAGGCGCCGGAGGTCGCTTAACGACCTCCGTCCTCCATGAGCGCAGGCCTGGGGGTGGCGGGTGAGGCCACCTGTCACCCCAGCAGAAGCAGGCCGGGACGGTGGGGCGACTAGCGCCCCTCCCCCAAACCGGGGCAAGACGGGGACACCGTGGTTCCCAAACCCGAGGGGGCCATCTCGAAACCGGAGATGGCCCAGGGTCAGTCGGGGTGCGAGGGATATGCTCTATGGGCAACCTTACACCCCGGCGTCTGTAGACCCGAGACGGCGTGCGGTTTTAGTCGGTTCAAGCCCGACATAACCGCCCCCGCTGGCACGCGGGGGGGTATCCGAAGGGATTTCCGCACGATAAAAAAAAAAAAAAAAAAAAAAAGGTACAATGCACAAAATCATACCGACGAAGGATAGTAGGTACAATGCACAAAATCATACCGACGAAGGATAGTAGGTATAATGCACAAAATCATACCGACGAAGGATAGTAGGTACAATGCACAGGGGTGTGTGTTGGGTAACCTCCTCGAGTGTCGCTCCGATTCCGATCCCGCTGCAGTCCGGGGGGAACGGAATCGGAGCGGCCGGTACACCCTGGGCGGCGGTCAATGCCTTCACCCCTTCATAGGGTTAGCATTGATCGTCGGCCAATACCCAACGTGGCGGGAACATATCGCTCTCCGTACTCCTCTGCTTTCAGAGGAGACAGGATGAGCGATGCTGTTAGTGGTGAGATGGCCCAGGGTCAGCCGGGGTGCGAGGGATATGCTCTATGGGTAACCTTACACCCCGGCGTCTGAAGACCCGAGACGGCGTGCGGTTTTAGTCGGTGCAAGAACGACATAACCGCCCCCGCTGGCCGGCGGGGGGGTATCCGAAGGGATTTCAGCACGATAAAAAAAAAAAAAAAAAAAAAAAAGGTACAATGCACAATATCATCCGACGAAGGATAGTGGTTTTAATCGGTTCAAGCCCGACATAACCGCCCCCGCAGGCCGGCGGGGGGGGTATTCGAGGGGATTTCCGCACGAAAAAAAAAAAAAAAAAGGTACAATGCACAAAATCATACCGACGAAGGATAGTAGGTACAATGCACAGGGGTGTGTGTTGGGTAACCTCCTCGAGTGTCGCTCCGATTCCGATCCCGCTGCAGTCCGGGGGGAACGGAATCGGAGCGGCCGGTACACCCTGGGCGGCGGTCAATGGCTTCCCCTTCACCCCTTCATAGGGTTGGCATTGATCGTCGGCCAATACCCAACGTGGCGGGAACACATCGCTCTCCGTACTCCTCTGCTTTCAGAGGAGACAGGATGAGTGGTGAGATGGCCCAGGGTCAGCCGGGGTGCGAGGGATATGCTCTATGGGTAACCTTACACCCCGGCGTCTGAAGACCCGAGACGGCGTGCGGTTTTAGTCGGTGCAAGCCCGACATAACCGCCCCCGCTGGCCGGCGGGGAGGTATCCGAAGGGATTTCCGCACGATAAAAAAAAAAAAAAAAAAAAAAGGTACAATGCACAAAATTATACCGACGAAGGATAGTAGGTACAATGCACAAAATCATACCGACGAAGGATAGTAGGTACAATGCAAATATTAAATTAATAGACAAACAAGAACATCGTAAGCGGTCATAGACACCCACAGGTTTTTCATTGCCAAGTCTTTACATAGGAACAAAATACGCAGGAGCTCAAGTTCACGAGCATTCCTATTATTTTAGTCGTAATCTTCTAACAACATGCCATGCCAGCCTAGTATATCAGAAGCCAGCAGGCGGTCCCACACATGATTCCACACGCGAGTTGCTAAATGCTATCTGTTTGTATACGTACATCTACAAGAGTTACAAAACGAATTAAGTATGCTTCTGTACTTGTATAATTTATCGTTTATCTGTAACTTTGCTTAGCTTGTACTAACTGTAATTATATATGAACTAGGCGTCCTTATAAGATGAGATCATAGACTGGAGTATGATCTATAGTATCTTATATCACTAACCCTACATCACTATCACTACATATTATAGTCTGTCTGTCTGTCTGTTCGCAATAAGCTCAAAAACCACTGCACCTATTTTCATGCTGTTTTCACCAATGAATAAAGTGGTTCTCGAGGAAGGTTTTAGTATATAATTTGACAAGTTTTTGTATACATTGGCTAAAACATAATGATATTTGTTGGAGGTGTCGCAAACAAATAAGCGGTCTTGGAGCTTTCAACGAAAACGCTGCGTTATCAGTTTGAGATATAACAAAATGATGTATGGTGGAATTGTGTATCTTATATAGGTTGTGGTGGTGCAATAAGGTCCCATGGGTAGCGGGAACGGAATCAGAATTACACGCGGGTGAAGCTGTTGGCAACAGCTAGTTAGGGATATAACTAAGTAGTTGATTTCTATTCCTTCCTTTAGACACAAACGCCCTTATACAGTTACCGTTGATTTTTCAGCGTAAGCCAAGTCAAATGAAATCAATATCAAATTAATGTAATGGTAGCGCCTTTTTTATATCCGGCAACACCCTTGGGCATTAATTCACCGAAACTATCGGTGAGCGGAGAACGAGCTTGCATTAAAGGTATAATGACAGTAGGGGAAGCTCGTGAATCGTGTAACAGCAGAAGCAGATGGCGGGCTGTTGTCTCTGCCTACCCCAGAGCCTATTCTCATAGCGATTTCCCAGTTGCGTCCAAAGTTTACTCCTTGGACCTGGGGCCTTTCCGGGAGCGACTGCCGCCTGGCCTCCCAATCCAGAGGAAAGCCTGCGCAAGAGCCTCGTCCGTTGTTTAGCAGATGCACCGACTAACAGGTAAGGTTGGCTCGGGCCCCAAAGCTGTTAGTAACGCAATGTACACCCAATGTGAGTTTATTATGTAGAGTATAAAAAAAGCAGCCAAGTGCGAGTTGGACTTGCCCATGAAGGGTTCCGTAGCAGCAAGTAACATACTAATCCTTTTTTTTAAATTTTATATTTGAGTTGATTGAATGAAAGGTAAATTATGACGTTTTAAAAAAAACTTCTTACTAGATCTCGTTCAAACCAATTTTCGGTGGAAGTTTACATGGTAATGTACATCTTTTTTTTTTAGTTTTATCAAGTTACAGAGGGGGGGGGGACACATTTTACCACTTTGGAAGTGTCTCTTGCGCAAACTATTCAGTTTAGAGAAAAATTATATTAAAACCTCAATATCATTTTTGAAGACCTATCCATAGATACCCTACGCGTATGGGTTTGATGAAAGAAAGCCACTATAATTTATTGTTTTTTTTTTCTATTTTTGTGTGAAAATCTTAATGCGGTTCACAGAATACATCTACTTACCAAGTTTCAACACCATAGTTCTAATAGTTTCGGAAAAAAGTGGCTGTGACATACGGATGGACAGACAGATAGACATGACGAATCTAATAAAATAATAATCTATAGGTTCCGTTTTTTGCCATTTGGCAACGGAACCCTAAAAACAGATGAACATGGTAACTGTTATAGTAACATCAGTGTCCTGGCTGCCTTTACGAGTATGCGACATGATTACTAGTTAACAATCAATGCGTCCAACAATAGGCTATGAAACAATTGCCCATGCGCAAGTAGAAAGGACAATAGAATGGATTTTATTAGGGTTACGTAGCAAAAACGGAACTTTTTACTACGAAACCCTATTTTTAACTGACTAAAAATTGTTACAACCATGTTACTTGAAGATTATTGTCATTATATAAAATACAACCATCGCCACGCAGTTTCACCTGCGTAATTCACCCCGATCCTGTGGGAATATCGGAATAAAAAGCAGTATTCTAATGATGAAAGAATTTGGTGCTTAGCATTTGTAAAGGCTAACAGTATTACATTTACGTAGTTTTTAATTAATTTTGCACATGTAGGTAGGTACAAAAAATGTTGTGTCATTTTTTCTTATTTATACTATTTCCATTTCTTTATTTTCTCGATGACAGCTCCTGTGGAAACTTGAACGAACGTCTTTTTTACATTATGTATACATTATTTAATAAAAATATGACGCTTACGCACGTACAAGGTCATAGCAGAGTCGGAGAAACTGATAGGGATGGAGCTATCGATAAACGTAACACGATAACAGACCCGATATTTTTTTACAAAATGTAAGAAACTAAACTATTGCCGGATAATTTTGTACAAATTTATTAACTAGTATTACATTTTATTACAAGATGTAATTATATTATGTTGATTCTTTATTTATTTATTTTAATCAAAATCTGATGAATCGTCACTGTCACTCGATGAGCTCTCCCCAAGATTTATTATAAGTTTCTGTACTTCTATATTATCGAATGCCACATGAATTTCCCAATCCGACGCTTTATTGTTTGGGTTCTTCTCACAATTTTTTCCCAGTGTTCGGCACATGCATTTTTTAACAAATCTAACATCTTGTTTGCCGTGAAAGGGGGATGGGTATTGTTTCGAGCGGCGTGACTTTTGATTTGTGCCCATATTAATTCTATAGCATTGTACTGGCAATGATACGGCGGAAGTCGGAGAACCCAATGACAACATTCGGCAGCTATTTCGTCGGTAATATATCTTTTAGGGAGGCTTTTTTTCGATTTTAAACTATCCACTAATTGTACTTTTAATAAAGTATTAACCACATTTTCGCCATGACGTTGGAGCCAGTCAAGTATCTCTTATTTTTTATTGGCCTGCGTCGGCATTTTATCAATTTGTCTGGAGTGATATGTAGCGTTGCCCATAATAATTATCGACGGTTCTTCCAGAGATTGCACCATTTCTTTAAACCATCCTTCGTTAATCTCCGCGTTCATTTCTTCGTGGTAGTCCACTGTTTTCTTGTTTTTAAAGGCCAGTAAAGCATCTGACACGAATCCCTGACTAAATCTTCGGTAGTAATTTTTGAAACAGTAGGTCCACTAATTCCTAATGCGGCCGCAACACGCTCTCGCACTTGCGACAGTGGTAATAGCGGGCCATCATTTTGATACTCTGCTTCAAAGTAATTACGAACCTTGATCACCAGTTCTCTCGCCTGCCGTTTCAGAACAGATCCTTTAGGTATTTTGATATTTGACAGCTGGGCAGCAATCAACACGGAGGAACACAAAATACACAACGTAACGTATGGATAATGTGAAAAAACTCAGCGAACAGAAATGTAGTGACTATATAGCACGACCGTCTTGTTGCGAGTGACAGATTAAAACAAACACAACATGGCGGTGGGCCATTATGTGTTCCCACCTTGAAAAAATATATTTGAATGTTTTTGTTGTAGGTATTTGTCTTTGTTCAAAACTTATTAAATATATGCGATCAATATCATTACTTATTTGGTCACAACACTACAACTATCAAATTAGAACTGTCATCGAGAAAATAAAGAAATGGAAATAGTATACCTAAGTTAATTCATTATGTTACGTATGTACAGAATAAGATAAACATAATTTATTCTTGAGTTGAACAAATCTGCATACTGAATTACCTCCATTTAATTAGTAGGTTATCTAAACAGAGAATGCTAGACTGCACTAGACTAGACTACTACGACTAACTAAATACTATTTAGCACTTTGTTGTGTTAACTTTACAAGCATGTTTTTAAAACAAGGGCAGAATTTCGTTTTTATACTCTCATTTATATCTGAAAGAATATAAATATGCTCTTCTTTTTTATCCGAGCACTTGGATGATGATGATGAATTACTTTTTATTTTTTTATTTACTACTACTTTTAATTTATTACCATGGTCCAAGAGACCCCATTTCCTGTTGTTAAAACAAAAGTCCGCAGGCTGTAGGTTTTTTTTGCTCAAATATTTCTATAAACAAGACCATCAGAAAAAGAAATCTAGAACTAAACAGAACTAAAGTTTGAGACCTATCTGGAGTTCACCAACCTAATAATAATAAAATATCCCGCTGGCTGGAGGTTAATTTTAGAAGTATTTATTTCCTTTAATATTGTAGAACATCAGGTATTTTCAGGATTTGTTAGAACAAATATAGAACTAATTCCCTGAACCACCCACACATCTGTATGATGGGGAGTCTTGGTGGCTGTAGGCACAAATTGAATATACAAATACATTTTGTTTTCTTACTAGTCACAAGTGGCATTACTGCTACTATGAACAAAATCATATTTGTGTAATATTTTAATATCATAAAACAAGAAACAATACCAATTTGCAAAATTTATACTTTGTTCAAAAAATTTATGAATGAACATATTTAATAATACTAATGTGTATTACCTATCCAAAGTCAGGGTTAATGCCTTTTAATCCCGAAATAATAAAAAATCATATAATGATGCAACAATGTGAAATAAATACTCATGTCTGATAACAGAATGCAAAGTTACAAACGCATTTATTATGTTTTTGGTAACAAACTATCTTGTGTCAATAAGCGCAGATATAACTGCAAAGTTAAGTTTGTCAACAAACATGAGTATAATGACTTTGTTCCTTTGTCTGCACTTTATGAATATGTTATGGTAAAAATCACTTTAATGTATTGTTTTAAATGTGTAAGCCAATTTATATTGGAAATAGTCAATAATCAGGATAGGATTTGAAACCATGTGTGTACAAGCGTGTTTCTAGTGTAAATACTCTTCCAACTGAGCTACCTGGAACTGTTCTGGATAGTTGAGATTCTCTTCCATATATGTATCAGGGTGACGTAGGAGCCATCTACCCACAACTGTTACAATATTTAATTTATGTAGCAATGAGAAATGCAATATAATTTACTAAATCTAGGTAGTATAGTTATTAGTTTTATATTTTTTTTACCAAAGACCCCAGAATGTGTCCAAGTATAGTAGTAGAAATGTCAATTACTGGTAAAATATTGGAATATGAATGAAGATGAAACTGGAATAAATAATGTGAAATTCAGCAGTGTCATATAAAAAAGTATACCTTATTAAATAGACATGGACTTATAATATAGGTATAAAAATGTAGTTAATTCCATATCTTAAACTAACAACATTACTCAATTTTATTTCAAAGTGTAGGCATTTTGCTATTGGAGGTAGATGAATATTTTTATGAAAAACCTCTACATTAAATAACCAGTTCTGGAAACCCTATATACCTTTTTTTCGTGCGGAAATCCTGGGTGCTATATAAGGTGTCACAACATATTTTTTTTATTTTACCTAATTTTTTTTTGTTTCAAATACATATTTTGTCGATACCAAGTCATCTCACCAAATTCAGAGACCTAATTTTGTGACACCTTATATATTCTACTTGTAACTATATAGGGCAGATCATTAAATGCATAATTATTTTTTAAATGTGATCTGATTCTGATATTAGATATTAGAAGGTACCTACCTACTTTTTTTCAAAAATGTATTTATTCCACAACTTCTTTTTTATTCAACAAAGGAATACATCATTTATCCTATTAATTACTTCTGTTTAGTTTCTAACAATCTTCTTTAATTTCCATTATATCTTAAAAATTTAAGAAACATCTAAAATAAGGTTAGTATACGATTATATGCATAGTGTGTCACACTACATTTCAAAACAAATACGTAAACAACGCAATCTGCTAATTTCACGGTCAAGAATAGCAATAAAAAAAATAAACATTGTACGCGGTGTAGACGAAACAAAGACTGCCCGTGACACTTCGAAAGAAAGAAAATCAATGTTGGGCGAAGGCAAACCTCCAATAATTATTTCACCACGTTAATCCTAAATTAGTAATGATGCTCAATAAGAATTTTACACTCAATTGCGTAAGATATGTCCCGCAGAAATAAAGCGCAAATTCCTGACGTAAGGAATAAACATACGCGATTCTTACCTAGAACAAATTCCCAGGTATCACAGCCCAGGGAGCGCTCAGGGACGATTTCCAAATCCAGCATCGTGCACAAAACACTAAACACAAACTAAACTAAGTAACTTGCACTTAAAAAAACCTTTAAACGATAAAAAATCTCTATTACGCTGCCTTTTCTTTGTTTGCCAACTTTAGTTTTCAACCATTTTGTATTTGTCAGAAGAACTGTCATTACAAACAGCTGATTGTATTTTACCAGGGCTGAATTCAGTCTCGTTTTTTTTGCGTAAATAGATTACGCCATCACAAGTCAAGTCGGAGTGCTCAACAGGGCGAAAGAGTACTTCACTGTGGGGCAAAGACTTCTTCTATTTAAGTCGCAAGTCATAGATGTAACATGGAGTACTACTGTCACCCTTTTGCCAGAGCTTTGCATACCAGCTTGACCCGTTAGACTCGGTACAAAGACGGGAGCTGAGGATCGTCGATGATCCCGTGCTTTCAGATAGAGTGGAACCTCTCAGCAATAGGAGAGATATTACCTCTCTGTGCCTGTTCTATATAATGGTATGTGCTAAGAGGAATTGTTTGATACGGTTACATTCTATCATCACACCGCTTGCGACAGGCAGAGAATTCATCCTCACACGTTGCAACCGGCAACGGTGTGCACAGAAAGATACGAAATAAACTCCATTCCGCGCACACTCATACTATGGAATGATCTCCATGCTGTGGTTTTCCCACACAATACATATAATACAATGTGGGGTTCTTCAAGAAGGGCATTTAAATGTTTCTACAGGGTTGACAACGCGAGTGTGACAGCCCTCGTGTTGCACACGTCCATAGGCTACGGTAACCGCTTCACATCAGGTGGGCCGTGTGCTCGACTGCCAGAAAAATGATAAAAAAAATCACTCGAATTAATTCAATTTACGCACAAACGTTATAGGGTAGATACACACGACTGTACCAAAGATCAGGCAATAATAATATTAATACAATGATTCTATCCTACCTAAATCCTTTTTATTTTCTAAACGTTTGGAACACAAGTTTCCTATGGACCACGGCCAAACAGCCCGGAAGCAGTATATTCTACATGCTACGCCAGCCGTGAAAGCCTAAAGACAACAGACTTGGCAGACAAAATTGCTCAAATACAAAAAATTACGTAACTTTTGAATTCAAATTCTCCCTGAAGACATAGCAATATATTTTATTTTTTAGGGCAAATATAAACGTACATTTGACAATACCAACCGAATAATGTGGTGTTACGTTCACTCACCTCAGTTGCTGAGAACACGTGCTCAAAGTCGGTTGTGTAAACAGTGGTACCAGAATCTGTAATTACTTTTTCACTTACAGTGAACGGATTACGTTTTGGAGGTAAATGCTTTTGAAAATGATATTTTAACATAATTATTCTTATACTCGTAATTCTTTTTTGTTTTAGAACTTTAGTGGATATTTCTTTGAGATTATGCAGTAGGCAACACAGCAATAACAGTGAAAATGTTGTCAACTTCTACCTATTTTCTGTAGGTACCTTCAGAATTTTATTTTGTTCATTGCAGGATGCGAAAACCAAAATCAAAATCATAACCCCTTCTTGGCAGTCGGGTAAAAGAAAAAAGAAGAGACCTAAGAGTCATCGGGTTTCGATCTTATAAAAAATATTCATTGGAGATGCTGATGCTTGCAGTTGAAAATATTAAAAAGCAAAAGATCCTACATCTTAAATAAAGAAAAAGAATATTATTATCACTTAAAAAACCTAAGTTTCTATGTATTTTTATAACCTTTTTGATACCATTTTTAGGGTTCCGTTGCCAAATGGCAAAAAACGGAACCCTTATAGATTCGTCATGTCTGTCTGTCTGTCCGTCCGTATGTCACAGCCACTTTTTTCCGAAACTATTAGAACTATGCTGTTGAAACTTGGTAAGTAGATGTATTCTGTGAACCGCATAAGAATTTTACACAAAAATAAAATAAAAAAACAAAAGAATAGGGGGTCGCCATACATAGTAGGTACTGAATCTCAACAATATTTTCTTCACCAAACCCATACGTGTGAGGTATCTATGGATGGGTCTTCAAAAATGATATTGAGGTTTCTAATATCATTTTTTTCAAAACTGAATAGTTTGCGCGAGAGACACTTCCAAAGTGTAAAATGTGTCCCCCCCCCCCATGTAACTTCTAAAATAAGATAATGATAAAACTAAAAAAATATATGATGTACACTACCATGTAGACTTCCACCGAAAATTGGTTTGAACTAGATCTAGTAAGTAGTTTTTTGTTTACGTCATAAATCGTACCTTTCATTCAAACAACTCAAATATAAAAATTTAAAAAGAACATTATTATGTTACTTATTATTTATTTATTACAAACAATACAGTGACTACTACAGTACTAACAGTGAAAATAAACCAAAGCGCTTATATTGTTATACTACTTACTAACTAATTAAATACTGTACATGCAAACAGTACAATCACAAAAATACTAATATCACACTTTTCACTTTTCTTTACATTAATTACGCTGATCAATTCATAAGCCATTCAAATGTACCTACATCTCATGAGGGCGCATTCAGATACGTTAAGACGTTCCTTGCCATGCTTGCCAGCTTGCCACTTGCTGCTACGGAACCCTTCATGAGCAAGTCCGACTCGCACTTGGCCGCTTTTTATTTAATTAAAACGCCTTTCAAAATTATTTCATTTGGTATCAAGAAGTTAGCTGACATCTCTAACACGTTGATTCGGTTTGTATTAAAAATGGTTGGTAGTAAGTATAAAATTAATCCAAAGTTTCAAAACTAGAAATGATTCGACCACGATTATGATTACGACTCATAAAGCCTCAAGGCAAATATTCTTGCAGATATTAAAACTGAGCAATGTTGAACGCTTTGGCAGGTAATTATACCCACTTCTTTAAAAGCATTTTCGGAATGCTATGAAGTTTAGAAGCGATATATTGTGGGATTTAGAGTATCTTAAGGTAATTAATATAATAGACATGTATCCTACACGTCCATACTTACAAATTTTTCAAAATTAAAAAAAAACACTAAAATGTGCTTAAAGTTTCACGATACCAAACTTTGCTGTGCCTAAATAAGGGTCCACGATGATACCTAATTTTAGGTGGATACTTTTATACCAACAAAAAAAGGACTGTAATCTAGTATTCTTCTAAAAAAATCTGTATAAAAAGCTGTTTACTGAGCTTGTTATATGATAATGATAAATCAAAATATAGTATTTTTACTTATTATTTTCTTTATTATTATCCTTTCCATTTTCATCAAGACAAACTTTACCACCGATCTTTACATTAAAATAAATCAATAAATAATTGAAATATAATTATTGTTGTAATCTTTAGAGGACAAAATAAATTTACATATAAACTCATATGTAAATTTATTTTGTCCTCTAAAGATTACAACAATAATTATATTTCAATTATTTATTGATTTATTTTAATGTAAAGATCGGTGGTAAAGTTTGTCTTGATGAAAATGGAAAGGATAATAATAAAGAAAATAATAAGTAAAAATACTATATTTTGATTTATCATTATCATATAACAAGCTCAGTAAACAGCTTTTTATACAGATTTTTTTAGAAGAATACTAGATTACAAAATAAATTTAACATTTTTCAATTTTTGTTTATTATATATAGGTAGGTACCTAAAGTTTAAGAGCAAAGGTGGTCTGTAGCTTGGAATCTGTTAAGCTAATACCGATGATGACTTGCTATGATTGTTTGCTTTCATTTTTACGTTTCCGTTGCCAAATGGCAAAAAACGGAACCCTTATAGATTCCTCATGTCTGTCTGTCTATCCGTCCGTATGTCACATCCACTTTTTTCCGAAACTATAAGAACTATGGTGTTGAAACTTGGTAAGTAGATGTATTCTGTGAACCGCATTAAGATTTTCACACAAAAATAGAAAAAAAAAACAATAAATTATAGTGGCTTTCTTTCATCAAACCCATACGCGTAGGGTATCTATGGATAGGTCTTCAAAAATGATATTGAGGTTTTAATATAATTTTTCTCTAAACTGAATAGTTTGCGCAAGAGACACTTCCAAAGTGGTAAAATGTGTCCCCCCCCCCTCTGTAACTTGATAAAACTAAAAAAAAAAGATGTACATTACCATGTAAACTTCCACCGAAAATTGGTTTGAACGAGATCTAGTAAGTAGTTTTTTTTAATACGTCATAAATCGTAAACCGCAATCTACCTTTCATTCAATCAACTCAAATATAAAAATTAAAAAAAAGCATTATTATGTTACTTGCTGCTACGGAACCCTTAATGGGCGAGTCCGACTCGCACTTGGCCGCTTTTAATAAGTATCTGCACTTAATAAAAATGAAAGCAAAACAAAAACAATCATAGTAACAAAATATTTCGTAATTTAAAGTGTACGTAAACAAGATGAGCATCTGTCTAAAAGAATTTGTCTTTTTTTATTTTGAGAAGCCTTGAGTTCGACCCTGACAAAATCGAATGACGCATGCGTACACCAACCATGACAGAAGAAATAATGTTGTAGGAACTGTTTTATATGCGTCTCCGTTTAACTACGGCGTATCGCTATTCACTATCTCTTTCTTATGTACAGTTTATATGTTGTCTCTTTTTACTTCTACACAGACTTATAAAGTTGTCTCTTTCGCCAAGACTTGTTATTGATAATTGGTCTGTTTATGTGAAATAATCATAGCAGCATTACTGATGTGCAATGCATGCTATTCCTACAAAGCCTTCGTGCTATACTCAATAAAACCAGCGATGTATAATGTACTAATGATTGATATAGACACTAAGTATACCACTTTGTCCATGGTACTTATGTCCCTGAATCAGAATCACTGTCCCCAGGACGACCTAGACAGCTCGTCTAGGTCTGAAATAACATTCTAGAACTAAATTAATATATATTTGCCTATGTTGCTAATGAGTTTTGCATAGGGACAAAGCTTTCGCTTCATTTCCCGCCATTCTTAAATAACCTTGAAGCGATCTCGACGCCCACTAGCCTACGTAATGTTATTGTGTAATAACATGTTTATTTACATCGAAATAGAATTTACAAATTTTACAAATAAAGCGTCAAAGGACTTTGAACTGTTTATTTTTTATTTTAAAATCTATTTCATAGGAAATTTAATATAGGCAGATATGTGCTTAGTCAAATGCTCGTGACCTATATTTTATACGTAGGTATAATCACAGTATACTGTGGTTTAATAATTGGTATAATGTATATGGTTATGGTAGTAGCATAGACCAAAAATAAACATATCTAACAGGTAGTAGTTATGTTTAGTTAAATACCTACCTAAGCACTTATAAAATACCTACTCTAAACAAGCAATGTAGGTAAGTGCTTAGTTATATTTTGCATTATGTATAAAACAAAGTAAACAGGTAGGTAATTAAATAGGTAAGGCTGATTCCTATCAACTAATGCAAGAAACCTCTGGAATTTATTCGCTTGAACGTGGCAATCTTAGTCATTATCGGCAAATATACCTACATATTCGAGCATACAAATATTGACACTAAGCGGGAATTAAACCTGCATACTCGCAACGTCTGACTTAGCAGTCGCATGCTCTAATCCCACGCCACAGTCCACACACGTTCATTCACATTCACTGTCTAATGCAAAGAGAATATAAGCACTACGTTTAGTCTAATGTGTTTATTTACATTTTTACCTCTCATATTGGGATGTTCTCAAGAAGATTGTTGGATCCTCTATAAATAGGACAACTGTCATGTGAACCTATTTGGTAAACTAGGGTCGGCAGCACGAGCGTGACGACCTGAGAGGTTTAAAAAAAAACTGGGTAAGCGAAAAGCCTATGTGACAAGAAATATAGCTCCCTTCAGATCCCAGTTAAAACAGGTTTCACTGCACCTGCTATTTATGATACGAACGATTTGTATGAACTGGCGCAGTAGCTAACCATAAAAGCCATGGTTAAGTACTAACTAAAGCGTCCAGGTACATAATGGCCCAAGGGGGGTTACGATAAGCCATCGCCATTGTGTTTAGGGGGCAATAGTACAGAGGCACACTATTGGCCATCGTTGGAATGTTGTCAGTTTTTTGGCACACTGATGCAGCCCTGAATCTAGGGGGAGGGGTAGAATGGGCACCTGCCGGGGGCAGCAACAATCTTAATTACAACATGATTGAAAAAGAAAACTTGCTCCACCTAATAGGCGGTAGCCTGGTTAGCTCACTGTTAATTGCATTAATTCCTCTATTTTGATTAAAAAAACATTCGAATCAAGCAAGAGTGGTAAACAAGTGTGACTGCAACACTAGGGAGCATCCTCCGAGCCTTTTCCCAACTCAGTTGGGGTCAGCCTTTCAGTCTAAGTACGAACTGCCATCTGACCTCCACAACCCATTTGCGATATCGAAGTTCTGTAGTTAGACCAATTGTCAAACTTTTCAGGGCTCCAACTACCCTAAACGACTCTAATATATGTTCTTGTGGCAACAGGAACCGAGGCACAGAGCGGTCTCAATATGTTAAGAATGGTCACCTATGCTAAGATTGACCTGGCTGGTATTATTTAACTTTGCAATGTGTTGACTTATTCGACTACCACTAAGCCATGACTCTGATTAGTCCCGGTGTCCACCACCAATTTGGCCACCACTGGTGGACAGAGAGACAAATTATGACATTATGTTCCGCTGTCCACCAGTGGTGGACAGCGGAACCACTAGTCCGGAAAATATGTTGCTCTGTCCACCTCTGTCAAAATATGTTGCTCTGTCCACCACTGGTGGACAGCGGGACTAATCGCATGACTGCACGTGCCCCTCAAACGATTTAATGAAGGATGCTCATGCTTATGTCTCGTATGCAGAAGCTCGTGGTTAAGTGGTAACCTAGTAGGGTAGGTAGGTAATTCTGACATTCAAATTCCATTTTGACCAAATCTACTCACCCCAAATAAGAATTATAAACAATTAGTTCCGAATAACATTAAATAATATATAAAAACGACTCATCATCATCATCATATCAGCCGTAGGAAGCCACTGCTGAACATAGGCCTCCCCCATCTACTTCCATTTCGACTGGTCTGTAGCGGCCTGCATCCACCGAGGTCTAGGCTAGGTCGTCTGTCCACCTTGCGGAAAATCTTCCTATGGTGCGCTTGCCGTTACGTTAAACGATTACCACCAACTATTTAATTTCTGCAAAATTATCCCTGTGGACCAGACTCACATTATTAACTGAAATCCTGAGACTTTACCTTCAGCTTACCATCAGGCGAGGTGAAGTCAAATTGACGTGTCCTAAATATATATAAAAAAAAACAGGAATATTTTAACGAAGAACCAAAAAATCTATTGATAATCACGATAATATATAATAACCCGTAGTGTCATTAATGCAAAATTATTACTTCCTAGATACACCAATTTATGCGGAAAAAGAACACTAAAATATATTTTACCGTACGTTATAAATCAATTACCTAAACCCTTAAAAAACTCGATAACCGTTAGAAATATGAAAAACAAACTAAAACAACATTTCCTACAAAATAAAATTAATTAGTAAAATTGTCATTTACTCTCCTTGGAGCAGCCTATATATCATGCATATTACCAAAGCGCGGATGCGTATGATCCAGTGCGGTCACCGATGAACGCTTGCTCACTTTTGATAGTCTACCTCCTATGCTAGTTATTTAAGACTTGTTTTTTAACCAACTTTTATTTACCTAGTCATCGACGGCTTAAATGCACAGTAAAACTCGAATGAGTTTATGTGGCATTTTTATGTAAGTAAATCTTTTCTCAATACTCAAATCGTAAATACTCTACTAGGTCTGCAAGGCGAATCGCTGCTTTCAATGTTGAGCTGAGTGAGACATCGTGAATCAGATTTTGAAAATGTTGAACAGTGATCATTCCTCCGTGGCAAGTCCGATTTTGAAAGTCACAACTCTGGACATGCTTTCTGAGCGTGTAAAGTTTGGTCACAGCGTCTCGAGCGGTTATTATGTAATTCCATCTGGAATTTTTTTAACGGTGTTCATTCCTCTGTGGTAGCATTATTTTTTTCAATATAGGGTATTTTCAAAATAGCCAATCGTAAATACTCTACTAGGTCTGCAAGGCGAATAGCTGCTTGCAATGTTGAGCTGAGTGAATCAGATTTTTCAGATTTTGAAAATTTTGAACAGTGATCATTCCTCCGTGGCAAGTCCGATTTTGAAAATTCTTTTTGAAAGTCACAACTCTGGACATGCTTTCTGAGCGTGTAAAGTTTGGTCACAGTGTCTCGAGCGGTTATTATGTAATTCCATCTGGAATTTTTTTAACGGTGATCATTCCTCTGTGGTAGCATTAATTTTTTCAAAATATATCCATAAACCTTCCTCTGATTGACCTCTTTAATCATGCCAAATTTGGTTCTGATTGGATTAGTAGTTTAGGAGGAGACCTGTGACAAAGAAAATCCTGAAGTCTGGTATGAGGAGCTTTCGCTCGACTTCGTCTCACTCAGCTCAATAATGTGCCTTCTGTATTAAATAAATAAATAAATAAAAAAAACAAAAAAGTTTCTTGTCAGTCAAATAGATGTGAAATTAATATTGTATATACAAAAGGTTGTGGCACATTCATTTTCAGTCAACAGACGAAAATGTGAAAAATAAACATTTTAAGCGCTGCCGCTGTGTCAACGCGAACGAATTGATTTCGGGTTTTACTTAATCGGGACCAATTCGGGACCATTACCTACATATTCACAGACATACGCCATATTCCATCTATAAGCATAGATATAGGAAGAATATCTATGGATAAGACCAAATATCGCCGCACCTTATATCCATAGATATTCTTCCTAGATATAGGAAGAATATCTATGGATATAAGGAGCGGCGATAGCCCGGTGGCGTACGTAACGGACTGCTGAGACGAGGTCTCGAGTTCGATCCCCAGTCGGCCCGGGCACACACCTCTGACTTTTCGTAGTTGTGTGCATTAATAAATGTAAATTATCGCTCGCTTAATAATGTGCCCGATAGATGGCAATAGGCTCGCCCCCTATTACATTGGGACCTTAACATAACTGCCGAATCGTGGGTGTGTAATACACCTCTGCCTACCCCTTCGGGGATACAGGCGTGAAGTTATGTTATGTTTTGTGTATGTTATCTATGGATATAAGCAATGGATATAAGTTGGTAGCGCTGTAGTTTAACTTTATAGGTTAAAAACTGTCAGTGTCATGTCAGTTTAGTTTTATGGCGCAGTCAATTCAGATTGAAGTGTAAATAAGTTAAAATTTTAAATAAAGTCAGAAGTAATATAATACATTGTAAAGGAAAATGCGGTGCATGCATAATGTGAATTGCCAAATGGCGCGATGCCGAAGCGGAATTAACAAATACCTGTAATAATGCGCCTATATTTTTTGTTTATTTTCAATTTAACTAATATAAATTCATGCGCAGTGTTATAATTTAATTCATAACCAGATACATAAAATATGTCTGAAAAGAAAATGTTAGAAATGATACCTCGACGTCGGTGTTGTAAAAAAATTACCCTAGTTGTGTTACCTCTCGTATTAACAATCTATGTTATAAATCTATTATTTGGCGATTGGAATACTCCTAAACTGATGACCTTAACCGATCTCCATCGATGTCCAGCTTGTTACGGTATATCGGTGTGTCCAGAACTGTATTCTAATCAGATTAGATTAGACATGGATGACAGGTGGACCGGTTGGTTCAACGCTAAAAATATTTATCACGGCGTCACGAAATTCAATCGTCGTGTTGTTATGAAAAAGTTGGCTCACGATTCGGAGTTGAGAGAGTTTGACTTGAAGATGTGTGACACTTTTAACCTCCCTGAAAAGTGTAAACCGATACAATTGCTAAATGTATCAAACCTAGAGAAGGAGGTCTTAAACACTGTTCAGTATAATTTTACATTTCCTGATATGAAGCCTCGAAAAGGGCTGGTGATGTGCCCATATGCGAACAGTGTGTTTGATCTGGCTGTTCCAATTCTGGGTAAGACTAAACATCAGATTGATATGCTTTATGTTTGGACCATGTTAAATGTCAATCCAGAACCTATTATTTTACAGGTAAGAATATTGCTTAGATAGTTTCATTTAAATTTCAAGCCTTTATTTAACTTATACGAATGCTACATTAATTTATAGTAATAGAATAACTTCGCGAACAAAGAACATTGTTTTAAAGTTTGCTATTCACTGTACAAACGAAATGAAAGACATATTAAGAATAAAAAATATTGCACAGCCTTCCTCTTAGTTAGCCTGCCTTTGTGGCACAAAGGCCACCTTCAGTTGCTTCCAACTCTCCCTGGCTTTGCAAGTTTTTGCCACAGAGGACCTCTGCCTCTCCTCCGCTTGGTATTGTAGCAAGGTGTCCATTAAGTTGCTTTTTTTCACCATTTTGATTTTTGACCACTTAGCATATGTCCTGTTCATCTCCATTTCAGCTTTTTTGTTCTGGTTATAAAAGCTTCCCTTCTATTATTATATTTAGGTATGATTTAAAATAGGTATATATATAATTAGTCTATAAATTAGTCATACTATAAACTTCAGGTATCAACTTGACCTTATGAAAATGACTCATTAAATTTTGACCTCTGTGGCATTGGTGCAGTGCCCAACTGCTAAGTACGAGGTTGCAGGTTTAATTTCCGCATGAATATGTATATTTCTATGACCTGCGTATTTCTAATTCAATGCAAATGTTTGTAGGCATGAATCTTCTCTTATATATAAAAATGAATTGCTGTTCGTTAGTCTCGCTAAAACTCGAGAACGGCTGGAACGAGTTGACTAATTTTGGTCTTGAATTATTTATGGAGCTCCAGAGAAGGTTTAAATCTTCTTATATATAAAAATGAATTGCTGTTCGTTAGTCTCGCTAAAACTCAAGAACGGCTGGACCGAGTTGACTAATTTTGTCTTAAATTAATTGCTGTTCGTTAGTCTCGCTAAGACTCGAGAACGGCTGGACCGAGTTGACTAATTTTGGTCTTGAATTATTTATGGAGGTCCAGAGAAGGTTTAAATCTTCTTCTTCTTATATATAAAAATGAATTGCTGTTCGTTAGTCTCGCTAAAACTCGAGAACGGCTGGACCGAGTTGACTAATTTTGGTCTTGAATTATTTATGGAGGTCCAGAGAAGGTTTAAATCTTCTTCTTTCTTCTTATATATAAAAATGAATTGCTGTTCATTAGTCTCGCTAAAACTCGAGAACGGCTGGACCGAGTTGACTAATTTTGGTCTTGAATTATTTATGGAGGTCCAGAGAAGGTTTAAAAGGTGAATAAATATGGAAGTTTTTATCGATTGAGGCAGTACGAAGTCTGCCGGGTCAGCTAGTATGTAATATATATTGATGTGAATAATTACAAAAAAAATATTATTTAAGTATGATTGCCCATATTCTAAAACCCGTATTATAAGTTTACTTACTTTGGGCCTAATAATCACTGTATAGAATATCCTAAAAGGAAATAGCATTCAGTACATTACTCTAACTTCGGTACTACATAATTATTACTGCTATTTTGAACTCATTTAATTTTTCAGTTACTAAAGAAATCTGCTGGTTGGCCAGTACCCTCCTATGGTGGGGTTTGCGGTAGACTAGAAGTAGTAGCTGATGAGGGTGATTCATTGTCAACACTGATGCATGTTTCTTTTCGCAAAAAATTAATATATGCACAGAAAATTGTTGAAGCTGCCATGGATTTCACTTATAAACATGATAGGTAAGTAGTTTTGGACCATGTAATGGACTTTATTTTTTTTTATATATATATATTTAGGACACGTCAATTTGACTTCACCTCGCCTGATGGTAAGCTGAAGGTAAAGTCTCAGGAAAGAGGGTCACCATTACATACACGTATCATGTTAACAATGGTGACACTCAGCTTGACGGCCTCATCAGAAGAGGATTGTCGTCGCAGCACCACGTGACACCCACCGGTCCCACTAGTGCTGCGACCACTATCCCCCTGCCCGGCTATGCACTTGCTGACCCCTGAACGCAATCAAACCGAAATTGGATTACTATGGAGGGTTTTTCATAATCGTGCATGGTGGTACCTACCTGGCCGAATTTTGTGACAAATTTGTGTCATCAAATTTCTACCACCAGTTCAGGACACCAGATCAGGACTGAGTCCAAATCAAAATCCCGTCCAAAAATAGTGTTCTCAATCAGCACTATTTAATTAAAATGGAAACAAGACGTAAATGGCATCTCGTATGTCTGATATTTGAAATCATTAATTTAATGATTTCAAATATCAGACATACGAGAATATATTTACTTATACAACAAGTTCAAGCAGATGTAAACATAACATAACATAACATAAACTCACGCCTATATCCCCGAAGGGGTAGGCAGAGGTGCTAGCACCCACATTTCGCCAGTTTATGTTTAGGTCCCAATGTAATAGGTGGCGAGCCTATTGCCATTAACCGGGCACTTATAAACCTGCGATAAATACACACATAACTTGGAAAAGCATCGAAAAGTCCTTGGTGTGTGCCATGGTAATACCTGGGATCGAACCCGAGACCTCGTCTCAGCAGTCCTTTACCCATACCACTAGGCTACCGCAGCAGATGTGATTGTGGCAAAAGGCAATGCTCACCACAGTTGTCCATTCCATCACATAGAACAGCCAAATACAGAGGCAGCTTCCAAATGCTGGTTTCAAATTTTACATATAGAACAACATACCTCCGCCTATTAGAAGTTTGAAATCCATAAATATCTGTGGGTTTAAACCGAAGCTTTAACTTTATTTTACTTGATTGAGACACAACGGGAATTCGGCATGATAGATGTGAATACGTCTTTTATCTGATAATTTTCTCCTGGATATAATACGATACGAATGCTACTGTTATTATTGTATGTTGTATTTTGTTGTTACTTAAATGTGTTTGGCGAAGTAGGACACCATCCTTTTCCTTGATTTGTCGAGTTAGTCTAATTACTTGCAAAGTCGTACAGTCTTGTATTATTTTGTTGTTTATCTTTTTTGCTTTAAAGTCAATAACTATTATTATTATTAATACTGTATTACTTTGCAGTTAACAATTGCTACTGTTCTAATATTATTATAAGCTGATTGAAATTCGTAAGTGGAAAAGGGCCTGATTGAAAATCAGCGCTAGGCATCAGCCTGGCATTATGCTGAATCAGGTTCTATTTGGTATGCTATCGAGATACTCACTCGTTATCGTTTTCTTCATGTATTAAGTATCTGAAAGCTGGCTGAATAAACTCTTCTTTCTTTAAGTATATATTTTTTTGGGTATCAATGATTTTTGAGTTTTTAAAGCCAAATTTCAGCACAAGCTTTCATTTATGGCTTTACAAAGCTGGCTGTAAATGTAAAAGCAATAATGGCTATATTTCAAGAATTGGAACCATGAGTATATGAAAAATTTTGAACTTCAAATCAGAATTTTTATACACTTCGTCCTTAGACATTTTATTCTATATCTCTTAATTATAATGGATTTTCTTGTCATTTTCTGAAGATGATATATTTTCCGGAATACTATCTAATGTTATTGTTTGCGCATTTTGTCAAAAGTTACTTCTTTCCCACCACCCATTTCAACAGTGTAACTAGTGTAATATTGTTTTACAGATTTCGTTTCTACCTCATGGACTGGTCACTAGACAACATAGTCGCCAATGAAGCAGATGACATTTCTTTCATCGATTTAGAAGATATAGTCACTTTAGATAAACATGTATCACCAGGGACAGACCTCCCCGATTGGTATCAAAGATATAAGCGGGAAGCCTTAGGCTCAGGGTACACATTTTCTATAGACAATATGTGCACACACCATCTCAGCGATCATAACTTGTGGGCCGCCTGCTATATATTAGCCGGCGATGAAGACCCATTTTTGCACCCAATACCAAAAGCTATTAGTACTCTACGACCAAATTTTCATAAGTTATTGATGGAGTGCTTGCACGGAGAGGATAGATTTAAAACAATAACAAATTTGCATCAATTTATTAAGGATATGTTAGTGGATGATGAACTGCTGGGCTTAGACGATGGTGTTAGCTGATAAAATTAGTGAATAAGAATCTTTGATATTAAGTATATTGGTAATTATACTGAACAGTGCAGAACAGCAATACCTAGCTTGCTTTAAGTAATGCTTGCAACTGAGGCCAGAGAATCATTATCAAATATAAAATTTGTATAAATCTGTTAAGGGAAAAAAGCGTATGATATGTTTAAGCTTGCTTGCTGAACGATCTAGACAGATATACCTATAGCAGCGGCTGCCTTTAATGCACATATGTTTTTCAAGGATGTTGGTAATACTGAATCTGTAGGTATAGGTACTATATGTTAAATTATAGCAGTACGATAAAATTGCTCATTTTATACTCGAAATAAGATTAATTGTGAATTATGTTATAATTGTATTGTTATATATATGAAGTTGCCATTCTGATCATTATTTGGCCACTAACTAGCTATAAACTCTGCCCAACCATTTATATAACTTTCACAAAGTAACTGTTACATTATTCGCAGAAGTAATCTTGGAAATACGCTTGGAGATGCCTAATCATTATGTTGATAATCCATTAAAAACACAAAAATGCAGGAAATGTCGTGGAAATATAAACATTATATTTTAAACAGCTTTTAATCATTGAATAAACGTAACAGTACAAGCCGAATTCAATTCCATTGGAGAAATTGACAAGACATTGACAGACAGTTGTCATGCCAACACCACTAGGCCCTTTGTTAGTAGATCAGCTGCCATTTTCTTGGTTTCCAACTATTTTCCTAACATAAAAATTCAAACATATCTGGTTTTCTTGAATGAAATTCCTTATAAAGTGCATCTTTAGGTCTATGTGCTTGGATTTCGCTGACACTATGGGGTTTTGGCTTAGTTTCAAAGCGGCTTGGTTGTCGATTGTCGCCTCTGTTGTCAGATAGTACTGGATTTTCTTCTTTGTAAATAGTTCTACTCCGTTTTTGTATTCCTTCAACTTTTCAAGTGCTTCGCTTTTGTTTTTGGTGAAGTAGACGCAGCAGTATCTTGTGAAATCATCGATAAATGAAACATAATATCTCGATCCAGCCATTGATTTTTCTTCAAATGGCCCACAGACGTCGCTGTGTACCTACAATTTGCAAAATTTCTGTAGAGATACGGTCATGACTTTCGAATGGAAGAGATGAAAGTTTACCTTTTATGCATGTTTCGCAGGTATCTAACTTTACTTCTTTTAAATATAATCCCCTCATCATTTGTTTTGAAATCATCATTCTAAGATCTTTTTCATTGATGTGACCCAATTTTCAGTACCACGTCTTTGATTCACTTTGATAGGTACTTCGTCTTTTCTTCTTGTCTCTTTTTGTTCAAAATCGATATAGTACAGTCCGTTCGTATTTCTTTTAGCTTGTAATACAATCCATCAATACAGCTTTATCTATAATCGATGCTTTTTCTTTTTCAAATATTACTTTTAAACCGTTGTCGGTTATCTTTGCAACGGACATCAAGTTAGTTGATAATTCGGGAACGTATAAAGTATTGTTCAAGTTGTGTTTGACATTGTTTTTAAAAAAACTTATTTTTCCCGTCTATTTGAGTTTTGTGCTTTTTAGATGCACTGTTTACTTCTGTTTACTTCAGGTCTATAAATTTATCTTGTTGACTGGTCATGTGTGAGCTACATCCACTATCTAGACACCAAAAGTTATTGTTACTGTTTGCTTCTGAAACGTGACAAATATTGTGATTAAATTCATGGTTCTTATGCTTGTGTGGATTGGTCGCCCCCTTTTTCGACCAACACGCCCCGGTACTGTGTCCTTTTTTATGACAGTTCTTACAAATTGTAACCTTTCTCTTTTGCTTGGCATATAATGCTTCAGATCTTGAAGTTTGAGGATTCTCAGTTGGATCCATTTGTCTCCTTGCCTCGTTTTCTTCGATGATCTTAATCTTTAATTCTTCCGAATTGGGCAGCATATTTCGGGATTCAATAGCAATCTGAAAATTTTCATAATTGGCTGGTAGACTGTATAGCATTATAATGCTCAATAATTCTGGATATATAATAACGTCCATATCTTCCAGTTTGCCGACCACGTCCATGAAATTGTTTAAATGGTCTCTAATGACTTCCTCGGAGTTCATTTTCTTAAGTAAGTACGAGTTGTTTCAGCAGCGTTGCTTTTCTGGCCGGGCCAGTGCTTTGGCTTAAGCTTAATCAATTAAATACGTGATATACAAAAATTAAGTTTACAAAAATATATCAATGTATAAAGTCGATTGCAACTTCTTCATAAATAAAGTCGATTATTGTGTGAAATCGAACAGGTTACGCATTAGGAAGTAACTATTTGATGAAAAATTGAGCTGCAAAAGTTAAATAAATGCTTGGACAGAGTCTATTAGAGTCAAGTCAATTTGTATAAAGTGAACTTCAAAACAGTAAGTTCCTTGGAAACTTATATGAGACAGTGAAATATGACGTCATAGTGTACTATTGTTAATTTATTTGTAATTAATGGTTGGGTGGATGATTAATAATTCATTTTAACAAGAAAATAAGTACGGTCGTAATTTTCACCTCCCTTTTACTATAATGAATCAATAAACTCGGTTAAACAATTGATTTGAACTATAGAAAAAAACCCAATTCATTCGGCTCGAAGGGCCAAAACGCAAGGATCATTTTTTTAAATTTTTTTATAAAGAATATTAGTAACCGAAATTACTAATATTCCCCCTAACCCCTCCAGCTAAGCTAAATTGCTTGTGTTAGGAGTGGGTTCACGTCGGTAGTGTAATGGCCAGGATTCGAACCCGGGACCTCTCGATCTTAAGGTCGTAAGTCCTTAACCACTAAGCTACCGACGCTTGACATACATGACAGTAACCGTTACGACTTTGTGTACTCGTATTGCCTAGCTGCAAAATTTAACAGCGCGATTTAGATGTATGCGAGCAATAACGAACAGATAACTACTTTGCTGCTCTGTGATAATGTAGTAGAGATACTGTAGTAAAGGTACCTATATAACTTGTAAGCGGTGTAAACGAGGGTCGAGCAGTTTGTAACAAACATGGGCTACGATAAGTTTAATAAGGGTAAAATTATAGATCTATTATGTTATTGAATTTAAGTATTAGGTACCAGCCCTCCAGCTTGATAAAAATAGTTTTATTTTTTCAAATTATTCATCAATGAAATGTAATTGCGTTAGGAATTGAACCTTTATATTATGTACATTAATATCAAACTCTAACAGTGCCTTAATTAGTTAATTAACCAATCAATGTTTTTTTACTATTCTATAGTAACCGTTCACCGTTCTTAATCTAAGAGACGTCTTAGACGTTCGATGAACAAGGGCTCGCACACGTAGCGTTGTCGCGGCGTTTCTCCTCCAGTTAATTACACGTTGCGCTAGCGCAAACGCAGCGTACACACGTGCTCCAGCGTATGTGCGCTGTGCATACATTCATCAAACTAACGCTGAACAAACGTTAATGTGAAGGAGTTCTTTAATGTTGACTTTTCGTGGGTAGATGATAACACCCAATTAAATTAGTTTCAGTTTTTCTTCTTAACAATGAAATCTAATGTTGAGCAGTAACATGTAAGCGAGTCGTTCTTGGAGCATTGTGCTTCTAAGCTACGTTTTACACGCCCTAAAGCAGAAAACCTTCGCTCACAGCAGACAGATTGCTGCTAAAGTCTTCTTTAATGTGGTTTCTCAAATTTTCACCATTCATCTCAACATTTCTTAATCGAAGCACGTTTTTTATGTTAGCCACTTTAGCTTTCAAGACCAATGTTGTCCTCACGATTTTTTTTCGTAATTATGTACTGATAAGTTGAAACCCTTTACGTTCTTCAGGTCCAACTTGAGAAATACGTTCAGTGTTCAAACTAACGGTAGATTTCGGTATTTCAGTTTTACTATGTTATTATATTGGTAGTAAATATTGATATTAGATACCTACCTAGTATTTTTTGGTTGTGTATCGGTAGAACAGTCTAGCCTAAGCATACTTGTAGATATAAGCAACAATTTAAATGCTCACCAAAATGGATAAAAGCTCACCAAGTATTGTTTTACTGAAACAGTAAGAAAATAGACTTGGATAGAAGGTTAGATAGTGCGTGAGGGAGAACGCGTAGCGAAGCGGGCGCTCCCGCCACTAATTTTATAACCATCCGGAAATAGAAAATCTTGCAAAGCAAGAGCCCAAAACACAATTTAGCGAGCATTTATGTATTTAAACAAATAAATGTTATAGGACATATTACACAGCGCCATCTAGACCCAAACTAAGCCGAGCTTGCCATATGGGTTCTAGAATGCGGATAAACATAGGTACTTAGATATATTTTTTTTGTAAATAAATAACGATTATACATAGAAACACCCGGGCTAATGCAAATATACATATTTGCAATGAGTGGAAATCGAACCCGCGACCTCTGACTTAGCAGTCGAATGCTCTTCTGCTAATGGTGATCATTTATCCCTTCTGGCAGGTATTTCTTAAATTTATTGGTAGTAAAATAGGTGCTTTTCTGGTGGGCGTTTAAACACAACTAACACAAGCTCTTGAGGCTAACCGCGACGCGCTAATAGCAATTCAGATTTGGGCGGCTCAGCTGAGGGAGAGAGATAGCTACACACGGTGTATAGCTCCATCTCTCTCTGCCTCAACGAACCTGAATTGAACTGCATTGCTATAAGCACGTCGTGGTTAGCCCGCTTGTATATATTTTTTATTCTTGGCGACTTCTACTGTTTCTAATCAAATGTCGTGCTTTTCAGTAAACTGCGCTATGTTCGTCCATATTTTGTAAAGGCAGTATTTGCCATGAAGTAGAGTGACATTTTAGGCATGGGAAAAAATACTCGGTACCATTTCACTCAGTTCCCGCTATAGTGAACTTACGGGGAAATGGGTGTAAGGAAACAACGAACTCTTGTTTCATAATAATCTTCAGCAATCCAAGTGCTTCCATTGTGTGCTTGTCACGGTTTACAGTGTTCTAATTTTCCAAAGTCAATTAACTTTTTGGCGAAAGACCAGATTAACTAGGTGAGGTCAGGGCCACCCATTTTCGATGTTTTCTGTGCGTAGGTCAGAAACACGGAGCAATTAACGATTTTGCGTCCAAATCTTCCTTCATTGTGGCGACTCTTCGTGTTTATTTTTTAACGAAAAGAAGTCTTTTACATAATTCAAATTTCCATAAGCTGTAAAGTCAATCTTTTTGACAAGCAAAGACTACCAGATCGCAGTACCCACAGAAGATATTTCTCGATTTTATCGCGCATTTTTATAAAGATTTATATCGGAAAAAGAGAACATCTAAGACGGGACTTGAACCCGCGACCAGTCCCTTACAGGGGGAATGCTCTGACCAACTGAGCCACCTAGACACGTCCCAGATATTCGAAATTCTCCGATACATTTAATACGTCTTAAGGCGACGTTGGAGCCATCTACCGTAATTCTCGCGAACTACGGAAACAATGAATAACTTTACAGTCATTTTTAAACATTGTTTTTTGATGACTAGACTAGCAGTGGACCATAAGGGTCAATTCCCATTGAAAACAGTTGCGAGAAGTTTCGCGCAGTCTTGCGGCGCCGCGCTGCCCCTCCTTTGCCTTTAACCCTTAAATGCATGAAGTTTTATTTTAGTAAATAAAAAATGAATTCTATAGTAAAATTGGGCATAGAATACAGGAAAAATATAAAAAAAAATCATAATCAATTATTTGTATTTATTTTTATAAAAAAACCACTTGTGCCGTTTACGGCACTACATGCATTTGATTGTTACAAACGTTTGTGTAACTGATTAAAACAATCTTTATTTTTTTTCGAACATAAATGAACTTTGCATTTTGCACACATGATTACTGTTTTTAAATTGCACGCAGGAAACATACATCTCATCCTATTATCAGTTCTCACTTGTTCATGACCCACGCCATCGTGTATCACATCGACTGAGGGCAATGATTGGCAAGGTTTTCCTCGGCGCATTTTAGGAGGAGGCCCCACATCTGCAGTCGATGAAGAACGTGGACGACCTCTGGGTACGGGTGTTGAGTATTTGCAAAGTGTGTCTGCTAAGTCGGATCGAAACTCTGCAAGGTTCAAGATATCTTTAGCGGCTTTACCTCGTTGAACCATGACTTGACGGTAAAGTATCCAGGAGTTAATTATACTCAGGTCTAAAAGGTGGTAAAATATTCGGATATACCACTTTCTACTTTTTATTCGGATCCTATATCTTCCGAGGTGAGAGTCCATAAGGTCTACGCCCCCCATATGGGCATTATATTCTTTTACCAGCTTTGGGCAAGGAATTTGGATTCTTCGTTTTAGCTTCTTATCAAACCTTTCGATTGTTTCTACAGGTTCTGCACCTACATAAGTTGACGCCAGTACAACTTGTTTATTGTCCTTCCAAGAAACTGCAGTTATATCCACACTGTCAACATTGGTCACATATTCTTCATATGCTCCTCGAGGGACCGATGATCTCATGACGTCTTGTTTATTTGGCAATTTGCATGTTTTTCCTAAACGATTTCTCTGTATCGTTCCTAAGCAATGAATACCTTGTTTCGACAAATGATACATTAGGGGCAAAGAGGTATAAAAGTTGTCGAAGTAGACTATATGATTTCTCTGTCTAGGAACGACTCTAAGTAGTCTCATGACAGTTTGTCCAACAACTCCTAAGTCAGGTTCATTTTGTAGTTTTCGTCATCTTTAGACTTGCCTGCATATAAAATTGTATGAATATCCCTGTAAGCTACATATGACAAATAACTTGAATCCCCATTTATGGGGCTTGTTGGGCATATATTGTTTTAAAAAGTGCCCGACTTTGGTGGAGCACATTTGCTCGTCAATAGAAAGACGTTGATCAATCGTCAAACTGGAAAAGACCTCGTTCAAATGAATAATTACAGGGCGTAATTTATGTAATTTATCATGATCTGGATGGCTGACTGGAAGATGGTTCGAGTTATCATTGAGATGCAGTATGCTCCTAATTTTTTCAAATTTATTGACAGGCATCGCCTCCTTTATCGGTCCAAACCCAAATTTACCCCAGTATGACCGAACATTGGGGTGAACAGTGGTATACAGACATGAAAGTAATAATGCCTAAATATTTTCGTAAATCTTCTAATGTAAATGTCTCTGTTCTATTAGGTTGCTGCTGGGTGGCATATAAATTTGACTCTTGAACAATTGTCTCCATAAACTCATCAGTGAAAAAGTACCTTTTTTTTTTTTTTTTTTTTTTTCTTTCGTGCGGAAATCCCCTCGGATACCCCCCGCCGGCCAAAAAAATCTGAAAAAAAAAAAAGAGTGAAAAAGTACCTAAAAAACTGATATGGTGTATCTAATTCCATAATATTGGAGGGTAGTTCTTTGGGGCCTAGGAAAGCTATTTTATCTTCAGAATAAACGAGACTTTGTTTTTTCCATAGCAAATTTCTACCACCAATAGGCATACGATTGGCATTTTCAGGAGCACTTGAACTAGCTGATGATGAGTGAGCGATTGTATTATCAAATACTAAAGGAGGATCATCAACCTCACCAGGTATTAGAGCTGGACTGATGTCGTTATTATCATCACATACTGGATCTAAAACTTGGTCTTCTAACTCTTCTAAAAGTGACTGACGAGAAGGGTAATAATCGAAATCTTCCCCGTCGGACTCTAATTCATCCTCAGAAATATCACCACTTTCTAACATGCGAAGCATCTCTTCAATGTTTTTGTCATTCATAGCTGTAAAGCAACACAAAACCATGCTGAACCAATCACTCAAGTAGAGTAAAATAATAAATAAAGCTGTAAGTATTTGAATGAATAGCTAACAACTTAGATAGAAAAAAAATGCTTTATATGCATGATGGGTCGTTTTCGGGACAAAGATATTTTAGCACTTTTAGGCATAAATTTTTCATAAAGGATGTAAAATAACAATAAGCACATACATTTGATACACATACCTGCTATCTTTATATTTTTACTTCAAACACTATGACAAATAAACCTGGATTATCTGCGATTGAACTTTTCAAACTCTTTGAGCGCGAACTACTGGTACACACTTTCCAATTGACAGATAAATAAGTATATTGGTGGCATTGATCACTGACTGACAATTCTCGCATTTTTTCTTTATAGACCACAGGTAAATAAGACAACGGCCGTCATTGTGACAATTTAATATTAGGCGGGATATTTGAATTCATAGTTGTTGTTCCGTTTTCGGTACAATATGCATTTAAGGGTTAAATGACAGAACTTTAACTCGCGTAGATAAGTATCTAAATGGTTGGTGATTTTTTTTTTCTGTTAATATTCGCTGTTCTTTCAGTAGGAATTGACCCTGCCAATTACTTGAAATATTTGTTTGAAATCTCCATTATTTATTAACAACTACTTAATTACTTTTACAAATTATCAATAAATCTTTAACGCACATGAAAAATGCTATACCTATACCTAGTTAACATGCAAGCATTGCCACCCTTTTGCCACCACACTGAAATGAAAATGCAGTCTCATTTTTGTATCTGTGATATTATTATGATTACATACATGTTTGCATTTAATTAAATACTAATGTAATTTGCATTTCTTTTGCAATTGAAATGCATCCCTAGAATTCACTTAGCAATTAAATTTTTATACCTTTAAAATGTTTTATTTACCTTTAACCATTTATGCAGTCATTTGTATTTGAAAATCGCAATATGGCTGTATAGGTATAGGGCTCCACCAAATCTTTGGGCCCGAGCCTACCTCACCTGCAAGCCTGTATACCTTTTTTTTTTTTTTATCGTGCGGAAATCCCTTCGGATACCCCCCCGCCGGCCAGCGGGGGCGGGTATGTCGGGCTTGCACCGACTAAAACCGCACGCCGTCTCGGGTCTTCAGACGCCGGGGTGTAAGGTTACCCATAGAGCATATCCCTCGCACCCCGGCTGACCCTGGGCCATCTCACCACTCATCCTGTCTCCTCTGAAAGCAGAGGAGTACGGAGAGCGATGTGTTCCCGCCACGTTGGGAATTGGCCGACGATCAATGCCAACCCTATGAAGGGGTGAAGGGGAAGCCATTGACCGCCGCCCAGGGTGTACCGGCCGCTCCGATTCCGTTCCCCCCGGACTGCAGCAGGATCGGAATCGGAGCGACACTCGAGGAGGTTACCCAACACACACCCCAAGCCTGTATACCTGCTGATTGACGAACGGGGCTTTGGCACAGGCTTTCCTCTGGAGGTTAGACGACAGTCACTCTAGAAAAATCCAAAATACCATAATGGAAAAAAGGAGTAAGAAAGCGGAGCCCAGGCTCCGAGTTTAAGCCGGATGCAACCGGAATTGGCGCTCGTATGAAGAACAGATTACCTTTACTCAATTATACTACGTCCGTGACAATCAAATCTGGGTTCAGTCGGGGTACTAGGTAATTATTTTAACTTATTGGGTCACCGTACACACGGCATATGAGACTCGAGATGGTGTGCGGTTTACGTCGGTTCGAGTTCGGTGGTCAGTGCACCGGGGAGGTATCCGTGGGTAAACGTATATTAATTACTTTGTGGGAAAAAAGGCATACTTATTAAATTTCTAAACGGTAAGTTCTGTAGAATGTGGAAATAAAATCGACGTTGTCAAGAATCTTATATCTCTATGAAATTGGATATTTTACCTGGCAATATAAATTGAAGATGAGTTCATTGACTCCTGTTATGTTCTCTATCTCATTCGCACGTTTCCCAAAATTGCCATGATAAGTACAAAACCTAATCCAACGCGTCAAAGTTACGCAACACCAGAGTTCTTCGCTGCTTCGTTTTGATTCTAGTTGAGATTTATGAAAATTCACTGAGCACCTTTATATAAATTATTATGAATAGAATGCTTCCTATAAATTCAGTAAAAAAATTGACACGTTTATAATGGACTTCGGTTTGTCCGCCCACGATTTAAGGGCTGGGAGTGGGGGGGTGTAGAACCCCCCTGTGAAGGAAAAGTTACGGACGCCCCCCTTTTTGAGATACGATTTTTTAATATTCTCACCTAACTTTTGCATTTTCTTGTAATGACATCGATTTAAAGGTCGAAAGGGGGCGCCGAATAAAATAAAGGGGACAAGCAAGCATGCAGCAGGCAAGGCTTCTATCACGGCTCCGACGGTCCCATGCGAGCTTATCGTCGCAGATGTGTTTCACACTCACCACCGCAGCTTGGGCTTGCTGGCCGGCTGTGCCGGCCAGCCTCAGCCGCGGTGGCGAGTATTGAAACCACCTGCTCCTCAGCTCGCAGGCCCCCTTGCCCCTACGCGCCTACGCGATTTTAAATAACACTCTAGGGGTAGGGCAGACAAGACTACGTGGAGTCGGTTTTGCAGCGATTTGTTTCTGTCACGCTGCTCCCGCAGTAGGCTACGCTGAATCAAATTAATCGCTTAGCTCGCTTACTAAACCCCACCATCCCCTTTGAACCTAAACTGTCCGAGCCGGGGTGCCCCAAGTCTCAGACATAGCCTTCTAACCTATCCATATTGAATCCGCCCTAGCAGCATTATAATTATATTTTAAATAAAACCAACAATTTGTTTATGAACACTTATTTAATAAATTTTAAATACTAACAGGTTTTTTACAAGATTACTATAATTAAAATAAAACAATGAAATTTAAATTTAATCATTTAATCAATTTTATAAACATATTCGATACCTACAACTACCATCCACTCCTTTTCTTTGCAGCCATGCCACCAAATCTGCTTTCTTATTGGCTGACGTAGGTGCTTTATCAATTTGCACAGAGTGGTATGGGGCATTATCCATTATAATTGTGCTGTTAGGAGGGATATTCTGTAATAAATTTAAGAACCACTCTCGGAACCTTACTGCGTCCATTTCTTCATGATACTCTTTAGTGCTTTTGGATTGGAAAGCTAATAAAGAGTTTTCCACGAAGCCTGTAGACGCTGACCCAGCATGGCATATTATGAGGCGTCCACCTTTTCCTATCGGCACCTTCGAGCACGAAGCTTCAGAATCATCAGTCCATGTTTTCGGCACAGAATGGTTGGAATTTAGCCAAGTTTCGTCCAAAAATATTACATTATCCCAGTTTATAATTTGTTTAACTTCGCGCAGGAATGTTAGTCGCTGCATAATTATGTCATGTCGCTCCATAACAATTTTTCGTTTGTCAACTTTTTTGTATCTGAAGCCAATTCCTGTTATTACCGTTCTCAACGACTCTATGCTTCCCTTATACAGCCCGGCATCTTTTAAAGTTGCACATAACTTTGCCAATGTTGGAAATTCGCCTCTTGTAAAATACCCGTATATATGGTTTCTAATAGCATGACTATCGAATTCATCGATGCCTGTCACAGGTTTATTTCTTTTTCGTTTTTTCGGTGTGTGAAGTACGTTACTGTCACTCCCCGAAGGCCCATATTTTTCACTTAATATTTTGCCAACGGTGCGGCTACCAATACCGAGAGCTTCACCGACGCGATCCCGAACTTGTGTAACTGGCAGTAGAAGTCCACCATTTTGAGATTCACGCTCAAAATACTCGTGTAATTTCACCACCAATTCACGAGCCTGGCTGTTCAAAGTACGTCCTCTTTTCGACATTATTAATAAACACTTGCTTAGTTCGGAGTCCAGTATAAATATTGCCAAGGTAAACGGATAAAGAATGATCAGTCCAGAAAAGTAATAGCCAAGTCACAAATTGTAAAACACAAACGAGAAAGCAAGTACGCGCACAGTCAGCTTCCAAGATGGCGAGAGACTGCTGACTTTCTAGTATATATATAATAATCTATGCTGCTGACGCCGAACCGACCGAGCGGACCGCGTGCGCATTTTTTTTTTTTTGAAGTAGTTGGCAGTGTTGCCAGAAAAAAAAATTGTAGAGACTTGGACACCTGCGATTTTGCCTATTGACCTAAAAATAATTAAATTAATTTATTTTAGGGTATCTGTGTATTCAGTGCATTATGCGGTCGCGCAGTAACGTCGTTAATTTATAACATCAGGCAACAACATTTTTGTGAATGGGTTCTACATACCTTATTTTTATTAGTTTTAGACGTAGAAATAAGACTTAGAAGAAAAAATTGTAATTGTAAAATCAATGGATGTGCTTGTTAAAAATTTGTTTATTTCTCTGTAATATGCAAACCCATACTATCATACACAAAAATAAATGTAAAAAACACTATCCCTGACTCCATTTACTATTTCGACAGCGTTAGCGCGAGAAACCCCGACTTATTTGGGCGCGAAAATCAAAAATCGACAAATCGCTTTCGACAACTTTTTAAAGAAGCAAATATATTTGATTTATAAATACGTATTTTTGGTGAATGGGTTTTATCTCATATTTTACGATTACATAACTATTTAGTTATGTAATCGTAATATGTGAGATAAATCCCATTCACATGAAAAAATATTTGTTTGGTTGTCAAGTGTAATTTGTAAATAATACATTCGATTTTTCGTATATGTAAACGATTTTTTTGCATACAAGTGTATCCGAAGAGTCGCAACACTACGTGCAGTGACCTAACTACGTAACTTTGTAATGAGGTCAAGAATATAACTATTAGAAATTATTTACTGTGTAAATATGTGTTATTTTGCTTTGTTTGAAAGTTTTCAATTACATTTAGATATTAAGAATTGTACAGTACAGATACAATAATGAAATCTTTCTAAATTCATGGTTTTATGAAAAAGGTTATCGAAACTGAATAATGTACGTATGAACAAAGTTGTTTCGGTTTGAAAAATATGAAACGTCAAACGGTACCTCTTAGATTTGATGGACTGTAGCTTTTTAGTTCCTCGAAAGGATCTTTATGGCGCGGCGACGACGTTTTACCTTTCGTTTCACATATCGGCAATAGTCCCTAAATTATTGTAAGTATAAATGTAATAGCATTCATTTAAATCAGTGAAATATACGTAATAGAATAAAATATGCACAAAATTTAACTTAGTCACTAAATAGACGTATTTATTTAATTATTAAATGAAGTAAAACATTTTAGTGCGTTAACCTTACGTAAAACGAAACGTTTAATGACAAGACGAAATGTCAAAAGCATCAAAGTGACAAAATATTGGTAAATTTTTATGATTTAGATTTTTTTTTCTCGTTAACCATTGATCTCCGTAACTTGAAACTTTGCGAGGAGGCTTCTAATAATATTAGCTTTGTGTAAAAAAAATTGGACTCCCAACTCGTGGGCGGACAATCTATAGTTGAGCCAGATGACCAGCCGTCCTTTTTTCTATGGGACAGTCCCACAGAAGAAGTAGGTAGTCCCACGCATTGCAACAAATTATTCAAATCGTCCCGGAAAACGTCAAATGCGCTCCACACGTCTATAATATATAATATCCATCATTCATTTCCAAGTTCAACCAACTTGAGAACAAACAATGTTAATAATATTCTATGACATACTATTCAGCGCTATCTTGACCATAAAAAGAATTTCTGAATGAGCTTTTAATATGCATTCTAGAACAGGGATAAACACATTTAGATACCTACATTTCTTTTGTAAATGCATACATATCATCATCATCAAATATATTTTGCATCTGCAAATTTGACGTCAAAAAATTGCTATTATAAAAATAATATAATTATTAAATGACAACCTCGTGAGCCAGGTCCAAATATTAAAACTAGCTGTTGCTCACGGCTCCGCTAAGATGAATTCTGATCCCCTTCCCGCTTCCCATAAGAACCTATTCCAGGAATAAACGTAGCCTATGTGTTATTCTAGACCTGTACCAAATTTCAGCCAGATCCGTTCAGCCGTTTTTACGTGAAAGAGAAACAAACATCCATACTCACAGACTTTCGCGTTTATAATATTAGTAAGTTAAGTAGGATTATTATTATATGTAAAAAAATATGCATGCAAGGGTTCAAGGACCTGGGATTGTAGAAAATAGAAAGATGTGTGTTGGCAAAGTATTCCAAGTCTTTTCGGTGAGGCAGAGAAAAGAGATACTGAAACATTTGGTCCTAGATGGAAACATTCTCACCTCATTTTCTTTGTATAATATGTGTCTATGTATTTGGAAAAAAGTGTATCCAAGTACCTACTGTGTAATGTATCCTAAGATATTATTATATTATACTGAAAATCAGCCACCAACGAAAGAGGGGCAGGCGAATGTCTATATTTTTGAGTCAAAATGCCACACTCGTCGCACACCACATTATAGTGTTTATTCAATGTAATGGAAATATCAATCAATCAACTAGCCTATTGCAGTCCACTGCTGGACATAGGCCTCTCCCATTTTCCGCCATAGCACCAAAAACCTAAACTACAACATGTATACCTTGCAATAAAACGTGGTCACCCAAAAGAAAGGGATGCAAAACATACTTTTTCTTGATTCAACTGATATTACGCAACGCAACGCAATCTTTATTGTTCTTGGAAGTTATTACTTTTTCATGTAGACAGAGAAAACTATAGAAAAATTGATAGTATCTATTTCATTCACACAAGAGTAAGATTATGCCTTTAGTTTTCTTTTCTCCAAGTATTCTCTGTCCACGGGTTTCAGAACGAAAGAGCTACTGTCACACTGTCACTCATGTCACTGATAGATTATTTATTGTCAATTTGCAACTTGCAGGCTGAACTCTGAAGCCGCTAAACCGAGTCTTTTTAATTACTAATGATATTATAATTTTTGAGTTGCTCTAGCAATTTATCAGAGATTCGATGTAGTTAAATTACAGATGCTTAATATTTATTGTAAAATTTATAGATTTTGTCAAAAACATAACACACTATTTTGAGAATGAGTATTTCAGATTCTGATGATGAAAATATAATAGTATATGGCACCCCATTGGAACCATACGAAGAAGGTTTGTTTCGAATTTTCATTTCAAATAGTGGGTTACGGTTATCGGAAGTTTATTAATCAAAGCGCCCACATGTGTAATAATATTGTATATAAATTCAGTTTATAAAATAGTAGTATCGGTATATGTTAGAAAATGATAAGCAGAGTAGCGCAGTAACCTAATTTTATTAATACATACCATAACGACGGGCTGCGCTTGTGCTTCTGCGGCATTTGCGGAGACCCTCAAACGGCGCAAATATAATAATATAATCAGCAATTATATATATAATTATATTAAGCCGTTTGGGGTCGAAACACTAGGTTCGTGGGGCCATCTCCATAGATCTGGTTGTAAATTGCCTGAGAATGTGGCAATGCCGCCAGCTTTTTGGGTACATTACCAGTCGACATTGATGGAGAGGAATTCTTTGACACCTAATCTTTTTACTTTGTACATACTCTTTTTTAGGATGTAAATATTTTAGTTTATATAATTTTGTTTTTATTGTACAGATAGATAAAAGTTTCTCACATTGAAATAAATATCTTACCATAACCATTTTGTCAGTTCGATATAGAAAGTTATGTGTATCAGACATGCCTTTCTATATTGAACTAACAAAAAATATTATATTCTACATGAAAAAAATCTTCATAATTTGAACTTGATATTATTTGCCGATAGTATTTTGAAACAAAACAATTTACATTTACTAACAGTATATTATTATGTTGTTTTCTCATTTCAATTAAAATAGATGAGCTACCTACAAAACGTAAGTTTCAACAACAACCTGACCAATTTGCTGTGGATGAAAATGGGAGACGCCGATTTCATGGAGCATTCACTGGGGGCTTCTCAGCTGGGTTTGGGAATACTGTGGGATCAATGGAAGGATGGATACCAAGTACTTTTAAGAGTTCACGTTCAGAAAAAGCCCAGATGTCTGTGAGTATACCTTTGCCTTGTTGACTAGTAATCATCAAATTTTTTAATACCTACTAGGTATTATTGAAATTCAGTAGCAAAAGCACTTTTCTAAATTTGATTAAATTACTGTGGAAATGCTTCAGCCTAAAATTGTAATTTTGTGAAATAATTGTGTACTGTAATAAAGTAATTGAGCTGAGTGAGACGAAGTCGAGCGAAAGCTCCTCATACCAGACTTCAGGATTTTCTTTGTCACAGGTCTCCTCCTAAACTACTAATCCAAGCAGAACCAAATTTGGCATGATTAAAGAGGTCAATCAGAGGAAGGTTTATGGATATATTTTGAAAAAATTAATGCTACCACAGAGGAATGATCACCGTTAAAAAAATTCCCGATGGAATTACATAATAACCGCTCGAGATACTGTGACCAAACTTTACACGCTCAGAAAGCATGTCCAGAGTTCTGACTTTCAAAAAGAATTTTCAAAATCGGACTTGCCACAGAGGAATGATCACTGTTCAAAATTTTCAAAATCTGATTCACGATGTCTCACTCAGCTCAACATTGCAATCAGCGATTCGCCTTGCAGACCTAGTAAACTTGTGTACTGTAGTTAAAATAATGTACTATGTCAGTTTATAATCTTAATTCTCAGGCAATTTACAACCAGATCTATGGAGTTATTCTGGCGAGATCAAGTAACAAATATCCATCCACCCCATAGGTCCCCAATCTTTTATGGACTACCTTTATAAGAAAAAAAATTACAACTTTTGTATAATAGTTAAAATCACAAATTTATAATTAATTTTCTTTTGCTATCTCTATATTCTTGCTATTTGTGGTTGTAGCTGAGAGTAGTTATTATTGATTATTTAAAAATACAAAGACTAGCTGTAATAAATATGGTTAATTCAGATAAAAAGCATCTTAACCAACAAACGCAAGGCAGAACAAATACACAAAGCTGGAGCACACTGCACTGTGGAACTGTACAAAGGCAAAGACACAACAATTAAACAAAATTAGTAAAAAAATGTAATATCAATGAGATGTCAGGTTACTAATAAGTTAACATCAGTTAAGACCGGAACCGTGGGGCGAGGGGTTCATGGCTAAGTGGTAACCAAGTAGGTTAACACATTGCAAAGTTAAGCAACACTAGCCAGGGCGTACTTTGGATGGGTGACACTGACACTGTTCTGACACTGAGAATTCCATGCCTCGGAGAGCAGTTTAAGCCGTCGGTCCGGGTTGCTGTAGAAACAACAATAGTAATTATTATTATAGGACATTCTAGACCCAAAGTAAGCATAGCTGAACTAGCTTGTAACATTTTTTTAATTATTTTTTTTTGTAAATACATTATACCTAGAAATACCCATAACCTTAATTAGGTTCTTCAGAATCAACGTCCAGAAGACTTCATGGATGAAGAGGATCGCGGCGAGTTCGGGATTGCGCCGCGCCGTCTGCAGACACAAAACGATTTCTCTGGACAGAAAAGGTCACGAGAAAAAGCTTTTCATGATGGACCCATTCCTGGTCAGTTGTTTTTGTTTACTTGGCTTCTTGGCGTGCAAACTTATTATGTAATATTGAATTATAATATAACGATAAAAAGCTGGTACGGTCTGCCGGCGCACGTTTTTCTTTTTTACAATCCCGGGTTGTTCAAGCGGGGCGTGAAAAAGCATCTACTGAGGCCGTCTAGGTAGGGACCACCATTTTAGGATCGTCAGCGTCTGGGATGGTGGCCCATATCTTTTGGACTTTACCCTAGCTTCTCACCATCCAGCGGGGTGCCGTCCATTGACGGATGAATTTTTAAAAAAATCGTCTCGCAGCTATATATCCACAGAGGCAGGTTGAAGGTAAAGGTTAATAATAATTCCATTTATTTCTGATAAAAAATAAAGCATATCTTGTTAGTAACAACATCAAAATTATGTTAGTAATAATTACATTGGCTCTTTGTTTAATTATATAATTCATAATAATAAACATCTGGATTTCATCCAACCATGTAGTTTAGTTACATATGGTAATATGTCTGTCAGTTGTTGCACATTCTCATATGGCTGTATTTTTTTTAATCGAAACTGATCAGTTAATATATCTCAGGTGAACCAGTGCTCCAACAGTTGGTTAGAGCAGTCCACGAAACAGCGGCTGTAAAGATGCTACGCGCTATGGGCTGGCGAGAAGGCCAAGGTACTGGGGAGAGGCTCAGCAAGTCACAAAAGAAAACCGCGAAAGAACAACACAAAGTTTATGGATGTTATATGCCAAAGGAATTGAGACAGGTATTATGTCAGTTTATGTTTTTCCTTAACTGTGAATGTAATACGTAAGAAAAGTAATACGTAAAATCATATATAAACTGTTAAGGGGGTTGTGCACGGCGCGTAATTCTGTAGATATTATCACTACACACTTTTACGTTTTCATAAAATAAGAAGAGACTCATATAACACTGACTACCGAGTTTTGGGAGTATATAAAGAAAAGATTAATTATATTATTGTTTTGGTGACTGGCTTTTTTAAGAAGTTTGATGATCCGAAAACCGGCCAAGTGCGAGTCGGACTCGCCCATGAAGGGTTCTGTAGCAGCAAGTAAACTTTTTATATTTGAGTTGATTGAATGAAAGGTGCAATTTACCTTACACTTTGGAAGTGTCTCTCACGCAAAATATTCAGTTTAGAGAAAAATGATATTAGAAACCTCAATATCAGACCTATCCATAGATACCCTGCTCGTAAGGGTATGATGATTAAAAAATGTTTAAGTTTCAGTTCTAAGTATGGGGAACCCCCAAAATTTATTGTTTTTTCTCTATGTTTGTGTGAAAATCTTAATGCGGTTCACAGAATACATCTACTTACCAAGTTTCAACAGCATAGTTCTTATAGTTTCGGAAAAAAGTGACTGTGACATACGAAACGACAGACAGACAGACATGACGAATCTATAATGGTTCCGTTTTTTGCCATTTGGCAACGGAACCCTAAAAAGAACAGAAAGTTGTGTAAGGCTGAGCGCTCAATAGAGGCAAGCCAGTCGTAAGACAGACTATTACTTCGAAAGAAACTGTTTCATGCACAAAGCTGTCAAATACGTACACGATCTGTACGGCGATAAGCCTTTCACAGCTAGCGTTCATCCTAAAAGTTATGTTGCATTCCACGGTGCATGTCGGTCGGTTTCAAAGCCGCTTATCCAACGCACCGCTACGGACTTCTCTGCGCTTCCTCAGACGACACTCTTTTAACGGTGCGTCGGTGCGGGCTGTTCTGTGTCGTCCAATCACCGCCGGAAAGCCGCCTTTATGTTCTATGATGTGTTGCAATTGTAGTACTGCATTTCTGAGATCATGGTATATTTTTAGATCAACTAACATAGCTTAAAGCCCATATCTGATAGTTAGTGGTTACTGTGGCCTACCTGAACAGGGAAGGAAGAAAGGAAAGTAAGGGAGTATAGGCCTCTGGCACTCCCAAAAACCGACTTTAAGTGACAGTAAATTATAAAATGCCTATTACTGCTTTTTTTATGAATGTTAGGCTCACGTTTGGCCTCTATCTCACCTGGTCGTAAGTGACGATCACATTTGCCTAGAAGAAACCTACTCACTCGAGACTTGGAGATTCCGAGGTTTTAGCTTTCCGAAAGTACAGACTCAGGCAGGCAATTCCACTCCTTAGCTGTACGCATAATAAATCTGTCGCAAAAACGTTTCGTGCGTATGAGTGGAATATCCACCTTGTAGCGGTGGCGTGTCACTGTGCGTCTGGTCGTTCGTTTGTGAAAAGGGCACACTTGAGGCTTGCTATTTAAAATTTGTATTGAGAGGGTAGTATTTCCCTGAGCAAGCCACTGATTTAATTTTATAATAGACATTTGTAGGGTGGCAAAACTTAGATTATTTAAAAATCATTATTTTTCAGAATCAACAAGATTCCGATCAAGACTCGTCCAGTTCTTCAGAATACGACTTCGACACACTGTTCGCGCCAGACGACTATGAGCCTTATATCCTGAACCGTAAAAACGATCGCTTCGGACTCGGCTACACGGCGTTAAGTCGCCACTCTGTGCTAGGTAACCTCACAGGGGAGTATGGCAGTGAAGCAGGCACATCCAAAAGTCATTTGACTATGAGAGATAAAGGAAGAAAGGTGACAGTATTTTTAATTATATACTAACTTATTTTATACTTGCATTTTGCGAACATGTATGAAAACAAATTATGCAAGTAGAGGCGAAAGATGACATCACCACCCCGCTTACACTTTGGAGTTTTTTATCAGGTGGCAGCCAAGCTCACGGCCCACCTGATAGTTGAAGCGGTTATCGCGGCCTATGGACGTGCGCAACACCAGGGGCGTCACACACGCGCTGCCGACCCTGAAAAAACCTTCTAATGCCCTTATTGAAGAACCCCATATTGTAGTCGCTTGGGTTAACCACAGCAGGGAGATCATTCCACAGCCTGAGGGTGCGCGGAATAAAGTGCCTTTCATACCTAACTGTACGCACCGTGTGAGGATGAATTCCCTGGCGAGTGATGCGATGATAGAATGTGGCTGTGGGCATCATATCATATAATTGCCTGGAGTCTGCTCTCCTGTTTCTCTTGATTTGGCGCTGTTTGACCTCCTAACTCCAAGAGCATAGGCTGCGTCATTATCCTTGTCCGTCAATCAACGGCTACACCGTCTTGCAGGTGAGGTTGGCTTGGGCCCCCAAGAACTTGGGGAAGCCACAAAAATACCCGATGCTATCATCATCCTCATAGCGATTTCCCAGATTTGTGTCCAAAGTTGGCACTTCGGAGTCCGAGGTCTGCTTATTGTTTTTGATTGATATGTCGGCTTTTCCGGGACCAATGCTGTCTGAACTTACAAACCTGCAAGGAAAGCCTGCGCCAGACCCTCGTCCATTGTTTAGCAAGTACCTACATCTATTTGCAAGTTTGACTTGGGCCTTTTTGATAGAGCCTGTATACCAAAAACATCCTATGTATGTAAATAACAATCTTATTTCGTATTTAGGTATCAATTCGAGGACAAGCGTTCGGCGTAGGCGCATTCGAAGCTGACGATGACGACATATACGCGAAGGAAGATATGTCGCACTACGACTTCTCTATCGGTGGACCGATGCCCGTCGTAGAAAAGAACATTAAGAAGGAAGGGAGTAAACATGTATGTATCTTCTTTAAAGTTACACAAGAAAAAAAAAATACTAAAGTAGTTAGAGCCCAAGGTACGCTCTCCTAGGGGTGTGTGTTGGGTAACCTCCTCGAGAGTCGCTCCGATTCCGATCCCGCTGCAGTCCGGGGGGAACGGAATCGGAGCGGCCGGTACACCCTGGGCGGCGGTCAATGGCTTCCCCTTCACCCCTTCATAGGGTTGGCATTGATCGTCGGCCAATACCCAACGTGGCGGGAACACATCGCTCTCCGTTCTCCTCTGCTTTCAGAGGAGACAGGATGAGCGATGCTGTTAGTGGTGAGATGGCCCAGGGTCAGTCGAGGTGCGAGGGATATGCTCTATGGGTAACCTTACACCTCGGCGTCTGAAGACCCGAGACGGCGTGCGGTTTTAGTCGGTGCAAGCCCGACATAACCGCCCCCGCTGGCCGGCGGGGGGGTATCCGAAGGGATTTCCGCACGATAAAAAAAAAAAAAAAAAAAGGTATGCTCTCTCCTACTCCTCCATAATTTGGTTTATCTTGGCTTTTACGGGAGCGACTCGTTTGACCCCCTGCGACTCCAAAAGGAATGCCTGCGCCTGGACCTCATCCGTCCATCGGCAGATTGCTTGGACTGCTGCGAGTTACGAAATCTTGATTGGTCTCAAATAACTCACTTATATACACACACACACACACACATATATATAAACACCCAATCAAAGTATAGCTCTACCAAATAAATAAGTAATAAATAAATATTTTACGACAGTCTACACAGCGCTGTCTAGACCCAAAGTAAGCATAGTTTAACTATAGTGTGTTCGCGGAGACGAGTTAGTATAGCGTCTTCTCTATCACACATTTTCATACAAATGACAAAGACAAAAAATACTTTTTTAGAGTCAGTGGGCGTTAACAAACAATACCTTAGAAATGTAAATGCACGTTCACACTGCGCTTCTTAAAAGTTCGCTTAGTTTATACCTGCGGCTTCATCTGTCGTATAAATTGAGTCATTTATTTGGTAAGATTTTTTTTATAGGTAATTTTTTACTATATCACAGATGGATATGAAGGAAAGCAATAAAATCCAGACTTAATTATTAAATTTACTTTATTATAATATACAAGTTTATAGCATATCATCACTCTCCGACGACGTATCACTACTGTCGTCGTTTCCTACATTTATCACGAATCTTTCTCTCATTACTTCCACATTTCTATCCATGGCATCCATTTTGGGCTATGCTTTATACATTTTTCCATTTTTCTGCGTCAATATTTTGAATAGATTCGTTTAATACAATTTTTAATTCTGCCATTTTATGTGTTTTCATGTGTGAAGCTACATTTCCTTTAACTTGAGCCCACACTAGCTCAATTGGATTTAATTCGCAATGATACGGCGGCAGTCTTAATACAGTTTTGTTTTGTGATTTTGCCATTTCATCTATAATGCAAGCGTCGTATCGCTGTCTATGATTTTTAACGATATTTAATAATTCACGTTTTAACATTTCAGCATTACAGCTAATATTTTTTTCGCGTAACCAATTGATGATTTCCTGTTTATTACATTTGGCCGTTGGAATTCGCTCTATTTTTCTAGAGTGATAGGAGGCGTTATCCATGACTATTACAGAATTATCGTCTAGTTTATTTAAAATTTCTCTGAACCAATTTTCAAATTCTTCTACATTCATCTCCTTGTGATAATCACCTTGTATCTTCGACTCAAATATATTCAGACCCCCTTCGACGAATCCATCCTCACTCCCGATGTTAGTAATAATTATTCTTTTGCCTTTTCCTGTAACGAAAATATAAAACATGTTATAAAACACGTGTTTATACAATGAGAAAATAACAATAACATAGTGATAATAACAGAGAATAACAATGGATGTAGCGCACCTGGGCCAGTTTACTGTACAAAAATTGGGACAAAAGTATTTTATTAAGATAATGCTCATTTATGACAAAAGAACAATAAACGGGTCATTAGCCCACCTGCGTCACCTTGGGCTTCAAAATTACATTGACAATAAGATCAAAAATATATACCTGAAGGTGTTTTCAAGCAAGTCGTTAGTCCTTTAATAAAAGCGTCTCGCCTGCTTTTCACTGTGGTATCGACCCATGCTTTTGAGGTAGTGTGACCTTCATTCACCCATGTTTCATCTAAATAGTAAATTTTTTGATGATTTTCTCGTGCATTTTTGATAGCTCGCAGATAATTTCTTCTCCAAAAGAATATGTCATCGCGATCTAGCAACAAGCTATTTCTGCTTCTCTTACAGAATTTAAAACCAATTTTTTTCAATATTTTATGCAGCGTCGTTTTCTTTATAATGCCCAAAGTGCCATCATCACTGATTTTCTTTAAAATCTTGTCTAGAGTAGGTATTTCATTCTGCGCGAAGAAATTGTGGACTATATTTCAGATGGCACATTTTGTAAAGTTATCAATCGTATCAAGAATTGACACACGTAGCTTCTTTTTCTTCGGGGATTTTAGCACACCACTATAATTTTTCTCTTTTACAATTCTATGAACAGTAGCCCAGTGAATACCTAAAGAAGATGCAACAGCTTTCAGAATGTCACCGTTGGAGGCCGAAGAGTCTGCATTTCTCATTGCGTGGTACATATTTAAAATCAGTCTTCTCGGTAGACAAAAAAGCCCGCCGTTTTCTTTTCTCAACAGATTGTTCGATATCCGCCATTATCGCACTATTTCGATTCACAATGAAAAGTCCGTTTCACAAGCCGCCAAGTGCTCAGGAAAGCAATCAATCATAAAATCCAATACACAAACCAGTTCACGAGTTGAGTATACAGTCACAAGTAAGAGCACGTCTGCACAGTACGGGAAGTATGAGTTGACTAAAAAGTACTCGTACTGTGTACAGCGTTTATCACTGACCAATCGCAGTTAAAAAATTGTGTGAGTGAGATAGCGCTCTACTAACTCGTCTCCGTGAACAAACTATAGTTTGAGTTATGGGTTTCAGAATGCGGATACACATACTTGTATACTTTTTTTTTGTAAATACATATATATTAGACATAGAAACAACCAGACCAATGCAAATAGCCATTCATGCATACAAATATTTGCACTGAACGGGAATCGAACCCGCGCTCCCTGTCGTAGCAATCGAATGCACTACGGCTACGCAACAGAGGCCATCAATAAAAGAACGTTAACGAAGAAATTCACATTATTTGTAATCATATAACTAAAGCCTCGAAAGGAACTCCGTAACCAAATCGAGCTATTATAATATGATATTGTATCAGGTGCTCCCAGGGTTCGTGAAGGCCGTCAAGCCGCTACCGTCGGTACCGGCGTACCCCGCCCCGGCCTTGCCGCGCGACTACGTGCCGGCCCCAGCCGGAGCGCGGCGCTCCAGGTTCGAGCCCACCACGCACAAAGAGAGAGACCAAGGTAGATTAACGTCTATCCCCGTGGAGCCGCACAGTGGGCTCGTGTCGTTGGAGTCTCTTCGATTAGCACTAACTGCTTAGCTTAGGCCTTCAGGCATAACAAATCATCATCCTCCGAACCTTTCCTCAACTCAGTTGGGTTCAGCTTTCAGTTTAACTACGTAACGGCCGAACTTCTCCTGTGAAGCGACTGCCACATTACCTCCACAACCTACTGGCGATAACGCAATTCGGTAGAGGCCTACTACTATGAAATATCCGAAGTTGGGGATCGAAGTATCGAGCAATCGGTTCCATGGAACATGTGACTTTTCGTGCGGCCTAAACCGTACCGGAAGAAATCCTAAGTGCCTTTATGGTAACCATATGGCATGCTAGATCTTTAGTTAGTGTTCCGTGCGAGCCCGAAGTTTCATGGTAGTCTTTTACGAGCTCCAACTACTCAGTACGAATGTCACAAATGTTTTTATGACAACCACCGGGACCGACGGCTTGAAGTGCTCTCCGAGGCACTGAGGAGTCTCAATGTGTTAAACATGATCACCCATCCTAAGACTGACCTGGCCAGAATTGCTTAACTTTGTAATATGCTTACCTGCTCGGTTGCCACTAACACTTTGGCATACCAAATTATATAATATTGTCATTTCTTTTAGGGTTAGGCCGCCATGAGCTTACAGCTGAAGCCAGGGGGGCACTTCTTGGAGAAACACCTGTTCCACCACTGCCCGATCCCCCTATGGAAACACAGACAGTATTACAAGAAGCAGAAGATCCTCTAACAAAAGTCCTGGGTAGAAATATCAACTTTACATCAACCACAGAGAAGAAAGAATTGGACTTCATATCAATAACTGATTCTGGCAAACAACTGCAAAAAGTATTCAAGCCTTTTGCTGGTAACCTTGAGAAACAATCCCGTTATGAAAAATATTTGGAAAATAGAGGCAGTGTGAGGGAACAAGACAGCAATGCAGATAAGTTAAGTGAGTGGGAGAGGGAGCGAGAATTGTTGGAGTTTGAACAGGCTGCTAAGTTGTATAGGCCACTAAGCGGTATTATGGGTGATAGGTAAGATCCTTTTTTAAATTTAGCCACGTCTGTAACCCTGTAGTAGTTTAGTTACGTAATAGGGGGCGAGCCTATTGGCATCCACCGGCACTTTACAATACCTGAGCAGCTACTGAGAACCTAATAGCGCTTTACCCAATCCTGGAATCGAACTTATACTTAAAAACCCGCTGTTTAACATTTTGGTATAAATTGGGTATATTTCCTATCCTACTTCCTATCCTTCGTACTAATATTATAAACTAGTTGTTGTCCGCGGCTTCGCCCGCATTGAATTCTGATCCCGTTCCCACAATCCATGAAAACCTATTCCAAGGATAAAAAGTCTAAAAAATCTATGTGTTTTTCCAGACTATAATCTATCTCTGTACCAAATTTCAGCCAGAACCATTCAGCCGTTAGAGCGTGATTGAGTAACAAACATCTAAACATCTTCACAAACTTTCATATTTATAATATTAGTAGGATGTGAAAGTTTTTATCCCTGGAATAGGTTCCCATATGTTGCGGGAACGAGAAGTCAAAGTCAAATACCATTTATTCTGTATAGACCATTAATACGGCACTTACAAAACGTCAAAAAGAATTCAACTAATGTTTGGCAAATGGACCACCGGTTCGAAACGCGGCCCTGTCCTGAGAAGACTCCGGCAAGAAACTCAGTTTTTTTTTTGGTCTATTTACAAACATGTTCACTTAACCTAATTACAATGATGATGATGATGAGATCAGAATTCCACACGGGCGAAGCCGGGGGCAACAGCTAGTATGAATAAATTTTGTAATGGTCTACTCCATTACATAATTTCTTCATACTAGTCATACAAGTATTAGATGTTTAACGTATATACCTACTCTCTGTTATAGGTTCACCCACGGATCGGAACCCGATGATGGCGCCTTAAATCCCCTGTGCGCGGTCGCTAAAAGTTCCTCAAACCACGGCCTGGCAACCAAAGAACAGGTAATGGGGACCTACCACCTAATGATCCTACCTAATATAATAAATGGGATATTGAGTTTTTTTTTATGAAGAATATTAGTGATTGAAATTACTTAGATTCCCTCTAACCCCTCCAGCTAATCTAAATTGCTTGTGTTAGAAGTGGGTTCACGTCGGTAGTGTATTAGCCAGGATTCGAACCCGGGATCTCTCGATCGTAGGGTCCACTCCTTAACCACTAAGCTACCGATGCTTCATTTAGGTGTTTGTTTGTTATCAATCGTACAAAATGGCTGAACAGATTTGAAAGAAAGAAAGAAAGTTTTGCACGTTCTATTGCCGACTGTACTGCGCGGAGCCGTGGGCATAGGCTAATATAAAAATAAAACTTTTTTACCAAAGTAAGGCTGGTCCATGACGCGTCATGATTGTAAGCAGGCACTACCTGTGATGACTAATAACTCCAGTGTATTATAATTTGCTCCACGATTTAGTCCACCAATATAGTTCTTGTTTATTCTACCAAATTAGTTGCCATCAGTCATAACGGAAGGTTTTGTGGTAACTTGCATGAAAAAAACAAGGTACGACGTCATGCCGTGTTTATATTGAATATCGGCATTTTAGTCGACTTGGCAACCAATTTTTCAACCTCATAAATTTGTTTATTACAGATGGATGCAGCTCAAAACGGAGTGTACGGCATGATGACAAGGGTGCAGGTAGAATGGAGACCCGAGTCGCTTGTATCCAAGAGGTTTAACGTGCCGGAAATCGGTGGTGTTCGGTAAGAATCTATGTGGCACACTTGGCCTATTATAAAATAACATCATCATCACAGCTTGAGTGCCGGCTGTACCGTGTATCCAAAGCTTGCACTTTGAGGCCAAGGGTCCGACATCCTACTCTTTCTCTTGATTTGGATAATTTTGGCTTTGGCGTGTGCGATTACTTTCTGACTTCCCAACCCAAAGTAGTAAGCCTGCACCAGAGCCTCGTCCATTAATCAGCAGTTACCCCGAAGATCTCGGTGAGATCTTGGTGGGGCAACACCAAAATATAAAATTTAAAAAAAACAGTGGCACTCTGTGAGTGCCGATGGAAGTGCCATCTTTGTTGTTCATTATGAATCTGTTCGAAACTTCATCAAGGTCAGATTGAAATAGTTCCTCAGCTACAACAAAGATGGCGTGGCTATAAAAAAAGTGGAAAGGGTCACAGTGGCGAAGACGCGAGTTCCATGATTTTTGTTCACGCTCAAAGTGAGTATCTCAAGACGCAAGAAGTTCAACTAAAAATGTTTTTACTTAAAAAAATCGATAATGTCATATAAAATTCGCCGTCTTTAGTGATAATTTATTTGCAAATTTAAAATTTTACCTTGATTCGGGCGTGGACAAGTTCAGCGTTAACCCATCTATCTTCTAATCATAATGAAACGTAGTGAATAAAACACTCACTATATACTAATCAAATATATTTCACAATAGAAAATGTGTAGGTAGGTAGTTAGCGGGGTTCTACACGACCGAATAGCTAGCACTCGTAATCACTGCCCTATAAAGTTGGCCGCCGATGCCGGTTGAGCAGTAGGTAGGTCCGGTGGTGAACAGCGGGGACTGTCGGTCCTGGACCGGATGACGGCTGGCTGATGCAGCTGTCTGGCAGGAGTGCGATACAACTGCCTAGCAATAGTTTTGTGCAGCTGTCTGGCAGTAGCTCGGTGCAGCTGTCTGGCAGGAGTTCTGTGCAGCTGACTGGCCCCAAGTCCGAGACCCCCAATACGGGGATCCCACTTCAGGTAGATTACTTATACGATTGAGATGTAAGTCGTTAGGTAGGCACTAACTTCGGAGCTACTCTGCTCGATTAGCTCTCTAGAACCTACGTAGATAGGTGCTAGTTCTAGGTGACTTAGGTATTAGTTCTAGGTAATCTAGGTTAAGTCGCGACGTGTTTATAGCGGTGCGCGCGAGTGAGAAGTGACTCCGCATCGGCTGGCCAGGCTCGCGAATGCTTCGGGACGTTCGTACGAGCGACCCGCTCATTTCATTCATTCCCGCGAATAATAGATATGCGAAACAAGCAGTGCGCCCCGACTTCGCCTCCGAATTAATATTATTATATTTATTATTGGATTTATTTTATTTATTGTTTATTCTCGGCGTATATCCAATTAGTATAGGAGTGCGTATAGTAAAACGTTACAATAAAGTAAACTTATATATTGGTACTTGTCCGCAGACTTGAACAGAAAAAAGAAGTCAAGCCAAAAGTTTCATATTCCATCTTCTCATACCTAGAATCATCCGTTCATGACAAAGACAGCTTCGCAAAAGAGCAAAGCAAATTCAGTGGCTCCAAATCACTGCCCAGTAGTAGCACCCTCAAAAGTAACCAGACACCGAAAACCGATCAGAAAGTCAGCAACCAAAATCCGATGTCTAGTCACACTATTGATCAGAATAAAAAAGTTGATCATATGGAAATAGACACAGGATTTACAAAGAGAATGACAGTTGCAGAATTGTTTTTGAAGGAATCCGAAAAAAATAAAGAACAAGGTGTCGAAGTAACTGAAACTATAAATAAGTTCGATAAGATGGATCTATATAAATCTATATTTCTCAGCGATAGCGAAGACGAAACTGTTGAAGATAAAAAACAGACTAACGAAATTACAGATTTTGTCGATGTTCCAAAGAATATAGAAAGAAATAATTCACCACCGCGTGGCATTTTCGCTAATATAGATTTCGATGAATTAAATTCTTGGAAGAGAAAAGATGATAAGGCAGTTAGTAAAGAATCAAATACTGCAGATAATAAAAAACCAGAAACAACACCAATGGAAAAAAATACAGATAAAAATAATTCTAGTATAGATGATGAAATGTATGGACCAAAAATTCCGGAAAACATTCAAAAGAGGCTACTGTCTGAAGATACTAATAGTACTGCGCAAGAATGTATTGAACTGGGTTCGTCGTCAGATGAAGACTCGTGGGTAGACGTTAACGAATTAAAAAATAAAAAATCAAAAAAGAAAAAAAGCAAAAAACACAAGTCTAAACATAAGAAAAAGTCTAAAAGTAAAAAGAAGGATAGATAAGCCGTAATTATGTAAATGGTATGTTGTTATTTTGTTATACATTTATTTTTAACTGAGCCAAAAATACAAGATACATTTTTTATTACTCAAACATTGTGTATCACTGTATATCACTTACGTTAACAAAATTTACCATAGCTTAGTGACAAATACACAAGATACTCCATGGGATAAGGTTCGCTGCAACATGCAAATCACTTCATGCAAATCGAATGTATTTTTTACACGACATGATCTGCACGAAATTCGCACCATATTTGCACGTAACAGGCGCCCGTTTGCGTGCACACGCATAAGGTAGTAGACGGCCTAAAATGCGTTAGATCGTGGCTTTTCTGCTACGATTTCTGAATCGCGCATATACGAGGGCGTACGGCGTAATACGGTTATTGGATTTGTAACCTGTAGCTTTGTAAGCAGCCTCTTCAAAATACTATATTTTCAACTATTCTGAAGAATTTGGGCCAACAGCTCCTATGATAGTCCTAAGTATATATGAGACTTTCTACTAAGCCAGGACGTGTGCAGGTAGCGTGAGACTTGGTAACGGGTTTTAAGTTCCGTACTAGATGTAACATTTCTAATTGAAATTTACAATAAACAGCATGTTAGATGATGAAAAATTCATTCATATAATATAGCCGAAGTAATCAAAATGTTTGTAAATGACTGTAATATCATGAATTGTTTTGTAGTTCGTAAGAATTCTGATAAAGGGGCCCTATGTCGCCCTAAGACGTAGGTAGATTATATTCCAACAGTCTCATCCAGGTAGCTCAGTTATAAATGTTATATACTTAATTATTTTATATATGTCAGCCTAATGTTATCACTACCTATTACAGTCAATAAAAATCTGAATCAACTAATAAATCTGGCAACATCTCGCAGTAATAATTTCACATTATACACACATATATTACAATGCGTTCATATATTACTTAATACATACACATAATACACACACATATCACAAAATAGGCCGCACGATTATATTCATTTTCTGATCATGTGCAAGCTAAATAACACTTGCCTTATTTCTTGGTGAGGAAAGTCGGTTATGTGAGTGCTGCCGGGAAGAGGAACTCTTGTATGATACATTAAATTTAATATTTATTCTGTGGCACCTACAGAGTTAATATGAGTCACGAGAGTAATATTAACTTAGTGGTGGTACCAGTACCTTGAAATAGAATAATACAATCAGTAATAATATAATCATATAAAAATCCTAATGTCGTTTATAAAAATAAAAATTAGAACAAGCATTTAGTTTTATTTTATCAAATTACCTACTAAAGATAGGTCAAATAAGTAAATTTATCATAATTCTAATATTATTGTTTCAATAAGCTATTTTAACAAAATCGGTAATCGGTAAGTTTAGGCGTTAAAAGGTTAAGGCATCAATAAAGTTAATTTAATTTTCGGACACTATCGTGAAACAAATATAATAGGCAGGTATGCATGTTATATCAAACATCAATGGTACCACTGGTACCAGTGTAAAGACAAAGAGTTAATGAAGCGTCGGTAGCTTAGTGGTTAAGGAGTTAGCCTTACGATCGAGAGGTCCCGGGTTCGAATCCTGGCCATTACACCACCGACATGAACCCACTCGAAACACAAAAAAATTAGCTTAGCTGGAAGAGTTACGAGGGATACTAGTAATTTCGGTTACTACTATTTTTTTCAAAAACATCTAATATTTTGTGCAGAGGAATTCAACACAGAAATTCAAAGACCGTTCGCTACTTTGAGCGTGGGCCAATCGCGTGCACTGTGGGCTAAGTCGTCGCACGAACAAATCTTGTGAGGGAAGACCCGCTTAACGCAGCCGTGCTCTATGTACACACATCATCACCGTCTAGGGATATTTTGTATAAAGTTCTTAAACTCAAAAAATACTGGCCAGTTTTAAATTATTTTGAAGAAAGCTTATTTTGTAAACCTTTTTGAACGATTCTAAATTTGAATTTGAAAAAATAAATTAAAAACAAAAGATTTACACGGCATAATGGTAGCGAAGTCCGAAGGTTTCATTTACCTACAGTAGTATTTGGCAATATTTTTGTGTCAAATTTAAGTTTTCTATCAAGTTATCGGTTAATTTCGAATTAATGTTATTGTGTGCATCATGCAGCGGCGCCATTTAACAAGGGAGGAAATGTTAAGGGCAGTAGGCATGCTCCAAGCTGGGGCTATTCAACGGAGTATTGATGAGGAGATTGGAACAAGACAAAACGTGATATCAAGGTAATGGTCACGTTATCGTGCTACTGGTGAAGTTGCTGAAACACACCCAGGCGGGAAGCGCATAACCACTCAACGACAAGACCGATTTTTGCAAGTTGCCGCGTGAAGACAACCAAATGTTGCGGCCATGCAGTTGGTTCAGAGGCTCCAGTCAGAGCACCAGTTGCTTGTGAGTGACCAAACTGTGAGGAAAAGGCTGCATCAAGCTAACCTTCATGCTCGCAGACCGTTTCGTACTCCAGCACTACGCCGAGGAAATCGTGGACGACGACTAGATTGGGCTCGTGAACATTTGCTCTGGGAAGATAACCAGTGGTCTGTAGTGCTGTTTACCGATGATTCCCGGTTCGGTTTCCATCCCGTTACACGTAGAGTACGTGTTTGGCGAGTTCCTGGTCGCGAGAGCCGTCTGCAACATCCTCAGGAAGTCCATCCATAACACGGCGGGACAATTATGGTTTGGGGGGGAATTCGTGTTAGTGGAAGAACAGACCTCGTTTGGATCAGAAACACCATGAAGGCTGAAAAATACCGTAACGAGGTGCTAGTACCAATAATCTACCCCCATCAACTACAAATGGGCCAAGAATTCACGCTCATGCACGATAACACACAGCGAGAGTGGTGACGAGCTGGTTGCAGGAGCATGACGTATCGGTCTTAGGGTGGCCCGCACAATCGCCTGATCTAAACCCCATAGAACACGCGTGGGACATGCTCCAAAGAAGGGCTTTGAGGGATTTCCCCGCAAACATTGCGACGGAAGAGCAACTTTTTTTGCATCTTAGCCGGACCTGGGAAAATATACCGCAGCAAGACTTGGATAACTTAATCCAAAGCATGAAAAACCGTTGCAGGACCGTTATTAACGTCATGGGTGGTTTTACTGACTACTGATTTTTCACATAACTGTTAAAAACAGATTAATTTTTCCTTATTTTTCCTTGTGGGTGCTAGCACCTCTGCTTACCGCTTCGGGGATATAGGCGTGAGTTTATGTTATGTTTTTTCACTTTTTCTTGAGAAACACATTCATTGTTAGTTTTACCATTATCTCACGTTTTTCTTTATTTGAATAAAAATTTGTTTACGTTAAAAAAAAATGTTTTCTTTTATTCTAGAGTGTAGTCTGTTAAATGGGCTTTATAAAAATATATACATGTTGTATGTTATTTTTAATAAATTTTGAGTAAATTGAGTAAATCCAAAATATCCCTAGACAGTGTTGATGTGGTATTTGTACGAAACATCACGACTTGCGCAGGCTAAACCTCAAGGCAGCTAACGGCCAAATAAATTTAGTTTAAAAAATTCGCAAAATATACAACATTATAAAAATAAATCATTGGCGTCCGAGTTCTCCGAAAATATTAATTTAAAAAAAAAAAAAAAGTTACAGAACAGTTGTGTATTAAAATTTAGTGATATCAAATAATTAAATTACTTAAAACTAGGTGTTGTCTGCGGCTCCGCCCGCGTAGAATTCTGATCCCGATCCCGCAACCCATGGGAACCTATTCCCGGGATAAAAAGTAGTCTATGAGTTTTTCCAGACATAATCTATCCCTGTGCCAAATTTCAGCCAGATCCGTTCAGCCGTTTTCGCGTGAAAGAATAACAAACATCCATCCATCCATCTATCCATACACAAACTTTCGCGTTTATAATATTAGTAGGATTGTATATCTCTCATCAACTAACGAAAACCACACAAAAAAGTAATTCATCTCATCGAAACAACATAAGTTATGCAATTTTAAACTTCTACACGGATTGTTGTATTGAAATACGACCATGCCTTAACAGACAGTTACTTCTGCATTTATATTAGCGGAGTAGGTATAGATCTCTTACCAATTATGAATATATATTCAACCGACTTCATTTAATATTCATAGGTTTGTATTGTTTTATTTTGCTGTCAGCTATGTGAAGATGAAGATATTAAAGTCACTATTTATAAAGGTTTATTTGAGCTTCGGGTTTTCAAGAATTACCTACTTGTAGTCACTTGTAGTTGTCTAGGTGGAGTGGAGGACATGATAGGGAAGGAGACCAAGAGACAGAATGCCGAATTTATGACATCTAGCGCCGACCCCAGTAAAATTTTTTTAAAGAATATTAGTAACCGAAATTACTAATATTCCCCCTAACCCCTCCAGCTAAGCTAAATTGCTTGTGTTAGGAGTGGGTTCACGTCGCTAGTGTAATGAAATGACCAGGATTCGAACCCGGGACCTCATGATCGTAGGGTCGACTCCTTAACCACGAAGCTACCGACGCACAAGAGCATGTCATAGCGGATGATGATTTATGGCTGACTAGATGGGCTGATAATTTTACCCAGCTTTTGCTGTAATTCTTTATGTAAAAGGTCCCTGGTAAGTAAAAATCCCGATCGGGATCCTAAAGTTCATCAGGTTACCTGGCAACACAGGTAGATTTGAAAAACAGTATTTAAACAATATTAGTTGGGTTCGAGCCCCACATACCCCAGAACCACGACCTCCCTCACCATTGGCTCTGGTGAGGTGAAGCCTGAGGGCTGGGCCTGGGGCTCATGCTCGTAAAAAAAGATTGTTCATGCCCGGTTTAATTGCGGTGCAAAATCATGGTTCTATCACCTACTAGATTGGTTACATTTGAAAAAAATAATTTAGCTCGTTGACAAACAAATCTACTAATAATTTATTTATACTGGAGATTGATGGCACTTGGTGGAACTTGCTACACATATTGAATAAATCACTTGTACTTTTCCACAATTATTTATTTATTTGAACCTTACCGGTTTCACCTTACGGCATTATCAAAGGTCCTTAGTTTAGATCATAGACCTTTGATAATGCCGTAAGGTGAAACCGGTAAGGTTCAAATAAATAAATAATTGTGGAAAAGTACAAGTGATTTATTCAATATGAATAATTTATTTGTCAGCAAAACGTCATGTTGTACCAGTTATTGTAAAGGACAAAATCACCCACATCAACGATATATTTTTGTTATTCGTTGATGAAGTGTAGTTTCTGAACGGATCCTGAAGGTCAAGTAAACTTTGCACAAATGTCAAAATGTTAGTACAATTTTGTGATTCGCTGACGATTACTATTCAAATTTAATAAAAAAATAAAGCAAAACAAAGCGTAATACGATATCCTGGTGCCGCGCAAAGTATTTCACAACATACAGTATTATTTTCATGTCAAGTTTAAGTTGGTGACCGTAAATATACGTATAGTTTGCTAAGACTGATCAGCTGTTTATAAAAATGGGTTTGATTTCGTATTTTATGGACAATTACACAGCGAGTATATATGATATTATTGGTAAGTAGAATTTAAAATATTAATAACCTTGCTCTTTTTTACAACTTCAGTACGACGCTTCATTTAATCTATTTCGTTGTAAAATTTATTACGCCGATTAAGGCATTGTTTCTGTACTTTAAGCCAATACTCGTCGTCCTTGTTAGGGAAAGGTTCAGTATTTTAAGTAACTGAAAATTATCTCCAAACTACAGTATCTTTCTTTCATGATAAAGGATGAAGGACTAATCCTTGAGTTGTGATAAAATATAATTTACTTTTATTTTGAATATGTGCTTGTGAGTTTTTCTTTATTGTTATCTAAAAAAAAAACATATCAAGTAGGTCTTAGAGCTAAATGTATAGAATGAACATCTTAATTAAAACTGATGTAATAGCTTTGTTTACCTGACTTTGCTGTAGAACATTAATTTAGATGATTCATTTACACTGTAATTTATTCAAACTTATGTAAATTTATGTCATAGAAAATTCCATGTTAATAAATAAGTAACAAGTGGGGAGTCCTAATGTGATTAACCATTATATAGCGCTAGACAGGTATAACATGAGCATAATACATACTTTTGAACTCCCATATGTAACAGTAAGGCCCCATATTATTTGATATCATAGAATGCAACAGGTTACATGAAAACATAAGAAGGTTTAATGACTGTATATAAAGCTCTTGAAGTGTGAAAGAATATTAACAAAACGGCTTCTGTATCTGCTTGCCTTGTAAGAAAATATGCATGTGTGGCTATTTAGAAAAATATGAGTTTGATAGCATTTCACCCTATGGAGAAATATATGGCTTCCCGGATATGGGTCTGGAATATGGATTATGGATATGGAGAGTAGTTTCTATTTGTGAATCCTAGAAATATGTTTCTTTGTGGTTAAAATTGATGAGAAATAAATGAAGGTACTTGTTTCCTTACTTTAAAATATCTCATGTTTTATTTAGGTATTTCAAACCTAATAAACTTTATGACACATAGCTCTGCCAATGACAACACTTATATACAGGTTTCTTGTATGTACTTAACAATAGCTCGTTAGCAAACGTTAAACTGCATCAAATACTTATCTCATTCTTCTGACCCGCGGGCCTATTTCCTTGATAACAAGATTTTGTTCTATTTCTAGACATACCCTACCTCTGTGATAGTGGATGTTAAAAGTAGTATGTGTTAATCGAGGATATGAACTACCTCTATTTTGAATTTCACCAAAAGCCATTTCACTGTGATGAAGTACCCACACATACTCATATGCTGATGCAAATCAAACTCATCACTCAGATAACAATTGCAATTGATATATAGGTGTTGCATGATAAGAGTTCAATCATATTGTAAATTTTATCGTACAGTGAGTGGTCTCATTTTTTTTTTATATGTATACATACTCGTTCATCTGTAAATTTTATCGCTAAAGGGGTAGTTGGATGTATAGTAGTTTCCTACATTTTGCTAACCATACATTTTTGGTCCCATGATTCCATATGTATTATAACAGTTGAGTTGCTTATAATCCTTCAATCCCAAGAGGAAAGCCTGCGCCAGAGCCTATTGTTTAGCAGGTCCACCGACTGGCTTGGGCTCCAAAGGTGTTGGTAGGTACATTAAAGTATTAGCACAGATTACGTAATAGTTGGTAGTATTAGCCCCAGTTGGGGCAACAAAATCACTTTCACCAAAAGTTAGAATAGGGTAGATACGACCTTTCGAGAGCTTACCCGGGGTGCCCGGCTATGGACACTTAGGGAGGACACTGTGTGGTTTTAGTCGGTTCGATTCCGACACGCCCACCCCATCGGTGCCGACGATGGTCATGCACGTGGGGGTTTCCACACGTAAAAAAAAACGCCAAGTGCAGTGCACAAGCTTACCGCGCAATTCCGCGCTGTTACTCAGTCTTATTCTGATAATTCCGCCATATAGATGCAGTGATTGAATGCAATTAGTCGCTAAATCGTGAACTTCTTTATCCGAGCACCAATCCTATCCTAATAATTTTTATCGTTTAGTGTGGTTAGTTTTTACGGTAACGACAGCCATATGACCCTCCAAACCCGAGAGAACAACACCTGCGCCAGAGCTTCGTCCGTCAATTAACAGGTACATCGGCTTGTACATGAGATTGGCTAGGCCTTGAAGTTTTTGACTGGCACCCCGCCAAAATCTTCAAGGCCTAGCCAATTGCCGAAACCCGTCACCAAATTGCTGATCGCCGACGATTCCCTCGTCGCTGCTACATAGCTGTGCTTCGATGGAAATCTAATTTGTTTTTAGGGTTCCGTACCCAAAGAGTAAAACGAGACTCTATTAATAAGGCTCCACTGTCCGTCCATCCGTGTGTTACCAGGCTGCATCACATGGACCGTGATAGCTAGACTGTTGAAATTATCACAGATTATGTATTTCTGTGGCCGCTGTAACAACAAATATTAAGAACAGAATAAAATAAATATTTAAGGGGGACATACATACAAGAAACGTGATTTGTTTTGCCGTTTTTTTGCTTGATATTAATAACGGCAACATGTAGACGCTTGAAATCTTCACAGAATATTTAGTAATATATTCACTTCAAATACATATAAATAATTAAATTAAAATAAAACAAATACAGGGGGGCTTCCATTGTATAGATAATGGTACGGAAGCTTTTGTGCGCGAATCCGACTCGTACTTGGCCAGTTTTTTCATACGACTAAATAACATACGCAAAGTTAACCCATACGGAACAGACGGTATCTACGAATCATACAAATACTAATTTTTTTTATTGTATTCTTGTCTAATTGTTCGCGAAGGACGCAAAAACTACTGAACTGATTTTTTATTAGAAAGGTCATGGTCAGACTTAAAATCTGCCATATGTTAGATTACGATTGGTTAAGTAGAACCGGAGATATGACTAAAAACGACTACCGGACTCAGTGCGGGCGTAGCCGCGGCATCATCTAGTATAATGTAATAAAACAAAGAATTAGCATGTTTCAGGAACATGGAACAACTTTTACACTAAGGCTGCTTCCACATTCGTCTTCATCCGAGGACCAATCACGGTTATCTCTAAAGCTCTTCGAAGTCCGGGGCCCGTTCTACCATTCGTCCTTTCCATAATTTGATTTATTTTGGCTTTTACGAGTGGGACTGCCGTGTGCTGGCCGAGAGGAAAGCCTCCACCAGACCCTTTTCCCTCAAACAGCTGGTGTACCACCTAGCAGGTGCAGTTGGCTTGGTCTTCAAAGATCTTAGTAGGCTGCCACCACACTAGCATATTTTAAGCCTACTCTTACTTTAAGACGTGTTTTTACTTTTGTCTTGCTACGAATTTCCTCTCGAATCGCAACTCTCTTTGAACGACCGGAATGGCGTTCGTTGCCCGCACGGAAAAATTATCAAGAGATCCTTATCATATGACTAGCTTATTTTCAGTGTAAAAGTAAAAGTCAAAAAGAAAAGGTCTCGCCTCGAGCGGTTAGTATTCCTTGTATGAGATACTGTCAGTGGGTATACGCTCCCGACATTCGGCGCCGCGGCCGGCGTATATCGCATATACTCACTTCTCTGCCGTTGCTGCCGTCCTCAACCTAAAAGGCAATTAAGTGACTTCTGGTCACATTTGACATCTTAGCTTTAAACAAGTCAACTGATCGGATCGGAAAAAAAAAGTATTTATATACATAAATAGCAATTTTATTCTCTTAAATGCTCAAAACTAGATATATCCATCCTCTGTTATATGACAACGTAATTGCAGATTTATAGAAAATGCTAGCATAGGTTTTAAAATATGCCCATCATTTTTCAGCTCTAGCTTGAAATTGTTTTCTCACTAAGCCGCTTTTTAATTTATCGGCAGCATAGTATTCCATACAAAGATTACTAATCGCTTGACGCGAGGCGGTGCTGGTCGGGTGCCGGGTGGCTCTAATGAGCTATGGACCTTTACGCTACGCTATTTCGAAATCGTCATCGAACGCCTGCTTTGAAAATGCACCAGTGTGAAGGATCTCTTAATAATTGTTCCGCACGGGCAATGAACGCCAATTCGGCCGTGTAAAGAAAGATGTAATCCACGACGAAATTACATGCAAGACAAAAGTAAAATCACGTCTCAAAGTCCTGATAACCACAAGCGCAACATTCATCTGTCTGCGCCGGCGCATTAGCTTTGACCGTTTTCAGTGAAGGTCGTACGGTTAATTACCGGACTGAAACAAAAATAATACTTTAGTGTATTCCTGAATCGGGATGTTTATGTAGGTGGTTGCGAAATGTTGTCTTTGTCAAGAATGTTTTTGTACACTGTACTTTTGATTTTGATAAATGACGAAGCGCGACGTGAGTAAAGGCGATTCCTCTTGATTTTATCTACGTCATAATCACTCCTATCACACAGATCGCAACAGTTGCCTACAGCAGCCTACACGCTTTGGGGGGTTATCTTATGGAACGCTAAAATCCATGCATAGGTATAACAGTATAAAAAATGGACTTGTGTCCGGGACGCCTTGAACGCTAAGATTAGGAACCGACTGTAACTCCCTCAGAGGGTGAGGGAGATAAGGGTCGTTCGGGGCTATCGCATCGTTTCGACACTTCCGACGTAGCGATGTGTGCGTTAGTCGGATGGTATATTCGATATTTGGACTTCACATACATGCGTGTCGCGTGATGAGTATTGAGTTAGATTTTTCCTATCAGATCTGTAACAAAAGCCTTAGAAGTTAGGTACCCTATACATAGCGATTTGTGTCGGTTGCATCCTGCAGCATATCCCTTCTACTTTAGGCAGATTGTCGGTTCATTATTTCATTAAAAAGGGCCATAAGTCTCCATAACAAATAATGAGTAAAACAGACCGTAATATAAAATTATTTATTTTAAGCTTAACATAGTATAGAGGTATCTTATACTAATAAATTTGCAATTCTTGTATTACATAATATAGACTACTAAAACTAGACCACGAAAACGCTCGCGCGCACCGATCGAGTTTATCTTACTTGAAAAAAAAAAGCGAAAAAGACTCAGGTCGTAGTATATGAATAGTACAGGTTGTATGAGGCCCTATTGACTTCGATGTGGAAACAGACGGAAGCCGCTCCCATAAAAGTCATGATAACCTAATCAGGGGGAATTTAAGAGTAGGTTCCGGGCTCCAAAGTGCAAGCTTTTGAGGCAACCGGTATCTGCGCTCGATTGATGATTATTAAATGGTTTAATCGAAGGGAAAAAGCAATAGAAGAATAGAACCATTCCGTTTATGTCGTCGTTTACGTCATAAATTAAACACATACGTCAGAAACGGTCGTAATTGTAAATTGAGATCCTTATTCTACAGCTTAAACCGATACAATAATTTGTTGTATACCATAAAAGTTGCTTATTGCTTATTGTTACTATCTATGTCTCATCGTCTATGGCTCATCGGACATTTCTTTGATCAGTAAGTACTATGAAACGTGCTTCCGAAGTTGCGAACTGAAGTTTTAAGCAATCCACGCCATGAAACGCTTTTATACTGTAATCGTTTCTGTTGACGGCAATCGGTTTCGTCCGGCCGGAAGAAATCCGAAGTAACTTCATGGCAGCACTTTAGCAATATAGACATCAATTTCGTTCGTGTTTCGTGCCGGTCTGAACTTTCGGATGTACCTGAATGTTTCATGGTAATCCCCCTGATTTACGATTATTATATTATACGAGTAGTTACTTTTTATTGATATTTAGACTTCAGGTGACTTTTTAAAATTATGCTTACAGTCTGCATATGCGTATCGAATGATTTATTGTGAAACGGTTTATTTTTCTGGTAAATGTGTCCAAGCTTTGTGGAGAACAGTTAAAGGTAAATGAACACTATAGCTGATCAAAATAAATAAAGGTACACAATAGCCTAAGTAATACTCTTAAAATCATGTGCATTCATTCATAACAATATAATGGTGGTAAAACAGTTGAAATAGTGCGCCGGCAATTCCTTTTCTTAATCGTAATGCTTGAGACGATTGCGAAGAAATATGGCATAAAAACAGCACTTACAGCCAGTTAGTCTGGGAGCGAACATGGAAGAACGGTTTCGCCGACATGTAAAAAGAACCTAAATAAGTTTATACGCGCTTCGTAATAATACATGTATATTATTATGAATATAAACAATATTATATCAATTTGTCTATCTTTTAGTTAGATAGTGTTATAATTATGTGCTAGGGTCAGCAAGTAAACCGCGCTGCTTTCATTCCTGTAGCACATACAGCCGAGACATCACGTCAAACTCAATCATCGCGCCATATTTTGTTTAATTTTTTTTTCGAGCATGCGACGGCTGTATGCAAATTAGTTTATCGGCCTGCGGGTTATCAGTGCATTCAGTTTTTTTTAATCTAAAAGACCTGTGGCAAAGATGGTAGAGACCCAGTGCGCCGCGAGACCAGTGAAAGCTTACATCATGAGTGATTTGCTGAAGAAGTTCGATCAAGACACGTTGAACGATGTGGTCCAAATTGCCGTAGCGGTTGCCGGTATCTACTTGGGAATATTTTGTTGTATGTATTAAGATTTTTATTTTCTTTTATCGCTGCTATTTTATATGTTATCTATCGTTTTATTTTTATTTCATGTTCAATGTTAGCCTGATAGTTTGTTGCGTCCATACTTTATGGTTGACTATTTAAAATACTGTTTTTTTTTAAATTATAATAGATAAAGAAAATTTTGATGTAAAAAAAACTACATTATTATATGTTCAAATATTGAATTGAAAACTATAAAGTTAAGTTTTAAGTATAAGTTAGGGCATCAGAAATCGGAAATAATAATATATTATTTGAAAGACTGTATTATTTAATTGGCACTTGTGTAAAACCTACCTACTAAACCTACTGTTATTTGAGAAAACCGCAGATGAATGGAGTATGAGTTTCCTCATACGGTTCTTACGAAATTTATTTTAACCACAGAGTATTGTTTCGATCAGTTTCATTTTTTACCTGCCTGTTACTATGTACTAAACCTAGTGTAAAGTAACGAAAATATATATTTTCTATCCTTTAATATTGCCATTGTTATTTTTCAAACCTATTACAGTACATCTGTAATTTCTTTCTCAAGGTCAATGTCAATGTTATTATGTCAGTAACCAGTTCTTGCTATAGGTCCCTGATTTTGGCAAACAAAAAGTAAAAGTAATTACGTTGAAAAAAGTGGTTCTTCGACAGGCTTTCATCAAAATCTCATCAAATCAAGTTTACAACGTAGGCACGTATTGTAGAGGTAACCTCTCCACTACCATTTACTGAGAGGTTGAAAAAAATTGTGTTGCCAGGGTATGATATGATTATGATAAGCGTGTATAATTTGTTGAATTAGTGTTGCAACTTCTTAGAAATGGCACTTAGCTGAAACACTAGTTTGATAAGTTGATTAAAAATACTTTTAAAATTTAATAAAGCTCTTCTTTATATAAATTGAAGCAAATAAACATTCTAGGCCATTTCCCACAGCGCTATCTAGACCCAAAGTAAGCATAGCTTATTAAAGTAATTAGCTTGTGTTATGGGTTCTAGAATGCTATCTGCATTCTAGAACGCTGTGGGAAATGGCCTAAATTGTTTATTTGCTTCAATTTATATAAAGAAGAGCTTTATTAAATTTTTAACGTACTTAGATACTTTTGTTTTAAATACATATATAGAAACGCCCACATCAATGCAAGTATCTCTATACATGCGTACACGGGCATCAAACCCGCAACCTCTGATTTAGCAGTTGAAAGCTTAACGCTACGCTACATGCCAAGGTGGTCATTATTTTATCACATAACATAACAACATTTTTTTTATAATTTATTAGTTTAGTATTCTGTTAGCTGTATAATTTGTACCTAGTCAACAAAAGTGTAGAAAACTGAATATTTTTATGAGACACTAGCAGCCCGGATCCCTGCTTCACCCGATAAAAAATTAATTAGTGTTTATGGAAGAAATCTAATAGCAAGGTATTGTTATAGGCCCATATGCGAAATACGATAAAAATACTTTGTCTATTTATTGCTTGCACTTGAACGAAGATTATAGACATAGTACAATTATATTGGACCAGGTATTGGATTATAGGATTTTACTATGCAGAGCCGGGAAGGTTCAGTCTATATAATTTATGCATAATAATGTGCCCGCTGTCCCTGTGAAATAATACTATGTTGCAAGATGTACATCCATCAAGAAAACTGGTTGGTTAACCCTATAAAAGTTTACATGCAAACAGGTGAACTTGCTGCTCCACACCTACGGTTATCCCACAGTTAATATTAGGCTTCAGCAGCAGGTGTACCTAGGTGGTTAATAACAGACGATGCGACGCGACTGCAACTTTTTCACATTATGTGCAATTTATCCTGCACTCGCATCGCGTAGAACGGGTTAAACGATGTTTTGAACTTGGAACGACGTTTTTTTTAAATGTCATTCATGCTGTTGGTATTGTCTATGGCTCTCCTTAAATTCTCGTAACGGACTATGTGTACTTATAAATGTGGATAAATGTTGCTAGCTTTATTTTTAAATAAGTAATGATTCTATTTGGACAGTTGGATAAGTATATAATATTCTAGGAGGACATACTACACAGCGCTATCCATACCGATATTTTGCTATGCTTTGCTTGTACTATGGGTTCTAGAGCACGGATAAACATAGGTACGAAATTTTTTTTGGTGAATACATATTAGTTATACGTAACATTCAGAGCATTAAAAAATAAACATTATGGATGTATAAAAATATTTAGGTACACAAAGCGGGAATCGAACCCGCGACCCCTGACATAGCAGTCGTATATGTAATTTCGAATCAGTATCTAACATGAAATAAATACACATGCTGTTAATCTATCCATAAATCAGGTTGCAAGTCCTTGCTTCCGCGTGCATCTAATTTTTCAAAGCATAGGACGTATTACTTACCCACCTATAATATTATCTAACCTGTTGGCATAAGGTCTGATTACCTTTGGATAATAGTCTATTAGCTATGCATATACTAGCATAATTAGGTACGTTAACCTCGGTTAACGACCTCCGTCCTCCATGAGCGCAGGCCTGGGGGTGGCAGGTGAGGCCGCTTGTCACCCCAGCAGAAGCAGGCCGGGACGGTGGGGCGACTAGCGCCCCTCCCCCAAACTGGGTCAAGACGGGAACACCGTGGTTCCCAAACCCGAGGGGGCCATCTCGAAACCGGAGATGGCGTAGCGTCAGTCGGGGTGCGAGGGATATGCTCTATGGGCAACCTTACACCCTGTAGACCCGAGACGGCGTGCGGTTTTAGTCGGTTCAAGCCTGACATAACCGCCCCCGCTGGCCGGCGGGGGAGTATACGAAGGGATTTCCGCACGATAAAAAAAAAGGTACGTTAACATAATATCTGGCCTATTTGTGAATTGAACCGTACGGACAGACAGTTTAGTACTTCGAAAGACAGGATGAGCAATAAGACAGTTTTCAAATAAAAATAACACTCGCGTTTCTGTAATACTACAGAGTGTAGGGTGCTTCACCGTGATCTTCAGGGCAGAGCCACGACAGACAAAGCTCTGCCTGAGACTATCCTCTCGGAGTTGGAGGGCAAGATAGCACTACGGTAGTCGATAGCCAAAATAAGCCCAATAAAAATGGATAGCTAGATGTGGAAATCAGACGCCGAGCTCCGAAGAGAAAGCCTCGAATTCAACCGAGATCAACGTTTAGAAGATCATCATCATCACAGCATGATCTATGCAGCAGCATCTGACACCTCTGATTATGCACGGAATTGAAGGACTCTACCCTGAAGGAACCAATAGAATTGCCTCGCTCCCATAGATACTCGTATCTAAATCTAAAGATATAGCCATTTATGCCAATATGCTTGAGTCCCAGTGTCACACACTCGATTTCGAACAAATTGTCTCACACAATTTACATTGCGCGGTTGACATAATATCAGAGAAATGCGCATGTGGTTATACAGAAATGTAAACATGCCGAGCAGGTCATTTCACCTGTACCTTCTGTCTATCTACACGAGAACTTCATCCATTAATCGGCTGGTGTACTAGCTGGCGAGGTTAGCTTGGGCCCCGAAGATGTCCAGGGTAGATTTCATGCTGCGTAACCAAAAAAACTCAATAACACGGGTCAATATCGAACCCAGAATCTCACGATCGATTACAAACAAGCACAACTTGGGGCAGTATTATATATTTTTCTCTTCTGATAGTAAATGTTATTACATCATACGATATTTCTTTATTATCTCTAGTAGAGATCATATGTCACGACGTCCCATCTACATTAACAAAATAATACTGGCTTTTAACTGATTCTTTTATACTTTATTTTGTTAAGGTTAAAACTTTCGAGCTCTATGATGATGATAATAAACCGATTAGGTGCGAGTCTGACTTGCACACGAAGGGTTCCGTACAATCGCACAAGATATATACCATTCTATACCTTTTAAAACCTAATGTGGACGTTTGGGCCTCAACAAGACCTTCAGGGCCAAGCGAACCTCGCCTGAATGCCAGTGCACCTGCTGAGTAGTGCCACAGATTACATAATATTATTCTAAGTGCTGAGTGACGGACGAGGCTCCGGCGCAGGCTTTACTGACATAGCTTAGGAGTTTTTGTTACGCACTAGGCTCGCGCCAATTGATGTTCCACACAAAATCTTTCGCCTAAATAGTGTGACTATGTAATTGTCACTATTCGGTTGAATGAAATGCGCCAATCACATTTGTATCAGGCAATACTCTGTGCCGTGGGCAAAGACTGATTATGTTTAGTGCGCATTTATTCTAAACGTGTAGCAATATTGACTGTAGTAATATCTAATAAGTTAGTCAGTAAATAATATGTAATAACTAGCTGATAGCCCACGACGTTGTCCGACGAAATCTTTCTCCTGAATAGTGTGACTATGTAATTATGTCACTGCTCGGTTGAATGAAATGTACTAATCACATTTGTATCAGACATGCGTGTTTCTGGGGCCCTACCAAGATCTCCAAGCCAACCTCACCTCACCCAGCTGATACATCTGCTGATTGACGGACGAAGCTCTGGCGCAGGCTTTCCTCTCGGGTGTTGGGAGGTGAGAGGGCAGTCGCTCGCATAAAAGCCGTATCAGCCAAACCAAGGGGAGGAGTACGAGACTAGGGATGCAACCGGGAACTACGCTAAGATGATGATGATATTTATATCAGACAATACTCTGCGCCGTGGGCAAAGACTGATTATGTTTTGTGCGCATTTATTCTTAACTTGTAGCAATATTGACTGTAGTAATATTTAATAAATTTATCAGTGAATACTATGTAATAACTAGCTGATAGCCCACGACGTTGTCCTACGAAGTCGTGTTTTTGTAAGAAGCTTTCATTTTTATACGCTTTTTATTAGCTTCACCTGTATGTTTGTTTGTATGTTTGTAACCGATTCCTTTGGGCGCGATTTTGACCCACTTTAAACGGCCAGATTTCGTTCAAACTTTGTAGATTTATCGAGGACCGATGACAATACACTAATTTGATAAAATTATTCCATGTTTCAATGTGCATAATAAGATTTTTGTTAATATATATAATTTTCATCGATAAGGCAGAAATTTTAACTTCCAACCATTATCTTTAGCCGATTTATCTAATATTAACAAATTTTCGAACACCAAAGAGAATTTTTAATTCAACAAAGCATATAATAGTTTAAAAAAACTAAAAAAAAAAACGTTTTTATAAATAAACAAAACTAAAAAGTAGGAAATAAACAATAGTTTAAAAAAACTAAAAAACACGCTTTTTATAGAAAGCCGAACTAAAATAAATAGAAAATAAGTTTAAATAAATTTAAATTAAGAATAGTGTTAAAAATTTCAATAAATATAAATTAATAATAGTGTAAATAAAAGCATATGTATTTTATTTTAAAAAAATGCGTGGGGTGCTTTTTAAGATATTATCAAAATGATAATCACTCTACTCATGTCTGTCAATAAAATATTTATATCTATTGACCCATGCACGCTTTTTTTTAAAAAAAAATCTTTTTTTTTTATTTATACTATTATTAATTTATATTTATTGAAATTTTTAACACTATTCTTAATTTAAATTTATTAAAACATTTTCTATTTTTTTAGTTCGGTTTTCTATAAAAAGCGTGTTTTTTTACTTTTTTTAAACTATTTGTAGTTGGATTAGATTCTTATTGGAAGTTGACAAAATTTGGTGAAAGAATGCTGGTAAAAAAATAATTTTACGGAAAAGATAGCCGCTTCCTAGCCAAGTTGTCTTTCAATTTTATCTCAGCACTTTCCTACTTGCAGTGGTAATTACTGATATTAAATTCATCAACTGACCGAATATACAATTTTTCTAAAAAATTATATTAGGTCTTTACCTTTGAAATTGCCGTTGTATGAAAAAAATGAAACGATTTATTTTCATGTATTTTTTATTTATATTAATCGAAGTAATATTACCCATGTAATCAATGCATCTTTGCCAACGCAGCGGCAGTTTATTGATACCCTTCTTAAAGAAATCAGCTGGACGAGAGGCAACAAATTCTTCAAAGGCATTTTGTTCTGTCCTCGGGTATTGAATTTCTTTCCCGCCAAGAAGTTATCCAAATTCTGGCAAAAGTAGTAGTCTGTAGGCGCAAGGTCTGGTGAGTATGGCGGATGACGGAGAGCTTCCAACCCCAGTTCTTGCAACTTGGATTCCCCGTCCCATACTCGCGATTTTTGACGTCTCAGTTGCAAAATTTTTCATTTGTTTCGTGAAGTATGTTGTGGTTGGTTGGCGTGAATTGTTAAACGTGTATTGGAAGTAAGTTCCTTATCGCGCGTTACGAAAGGGGGCTAGACGGAAAAAATTAAGATTGTAACGACACTTTTTGCTTAAGATTGTAACGACACTTTTTGCTTTTGTAACTTCTGCGCACCGATCCGCGCATTGTTGTCACGGTACTATGGAAACGTATGGTGTCATTGTCAATATTTTCTCTTATGTAAAAATAAACTACAATTTGATTTAATATTTTTAATGTGTTTTCTTGAGGCGTAAAAGTGGTGACCCCGACGTGATGGATATCATTTGTGAATTCGCTAATGAATAGGAGTTGACGAGTACGAAGAGGAGTTTCAGTTTCTGAAGAACTTTTCAAAAGCGCGTAAGTCAGCGGCTTATGATCAGTAAAAATTATCAGTTAAATTAAGTCCCGCGCATCTATGACGTGTACGAAAGAATAGACTGCAGACAGAGTGCATATATATGTGTGTGTGTGTATGTAAGGAATTTCGTTCCATCCGGGTGTCCCTTGACACCGTTTTTTTATTCTATAGTGATAGATAATAAAAAGTAGTGATAGATAATAGAAAATTTATTGCTTTTTACTTTCGATGGGGTGACACCGCCAACTTCCGCACCGGGTGCCACCCAAGGTAGCTACGCCACTGAGCATCCGTATGCTATAATATTATAGTAATCTTTTCACTCTTTTGAAATATTCATAACCTCTTAATTTCAATTAAAAGGGACTGTATTCATTTTTTTCCAAGTATCATTATCATCATTATCTCAGCGTTGTGTCCCGAGTGCATCAGAGGCCTACACCTCGGAGCCCGGGGCCCGCTTTCCTGTTTTTGCTTCTCCACGTCGCAAGACCTTGGACATCCATGGTATAAAGACCATTGTAGTTACGGCCGGTTCCAAGACATAAGTAAGCTACTTTTTATTCCGGGAATAAAAGGTTCCTGTGGGTCGCGGGATCAGAATTACACGTGGGAGGAGCCGCGGGTATATGCCTACTTTAGTGCTTCATAATTCAATTCAAAAGTTAACGTTTATATCTTTTAAACCGTGTTCGCATCGAATCGTGTACACTGGGTGCAGTTTTACCAAAACTAGCGAATAAGACATAGCTGGGCAATCTGAGTATGCGTGAAAGGAAAGTTTATTAAATACTAAAAAACTACCTACCTACGTCACATACGTTAATAAACACATGATAGGGCACTAGGTATTTTATTTACAACTTAATTACCTTCAAGCGAGTGTTACATAAATTATAAGAATTGTATATCTGTGTCAATAGTTTACGGAGTCAGCTATATTAGCACGTTTCGTGAAATATAAACAATTAAATTTTCCTTAGGGATTACCTACTGCGGAGGCGACTCAGGCGTCGGAGGTCACTTAACGAACTCCGTCCACCATGAGCACCGATCTGGGGGTGACAGGTGGAGCCGCCTGTCACCCTAGCGGAAGCAATCCGGAGGGCGCGTTGCGCGTCGATGACGTGAAAATTGCTGCATTTTTCACCTTTAGGTCGCGAGAAAACTACTCCCTAGAAGGGATCTAGCGCTGCATGTTAGAATCTTTAGATTAGTCCACCGATGCATTTGCTTTTTTTTAACGGAGTTTTATTCTTAAGTTGTTTTAATCTCTATTTTTCTGTCACTTATTCTGTAACTAAATTTCTGTAGAAATTATGAATGGTCTAGCAGAACTGTAACAACACAAGCGAACGAAAGTGTGCAAAACTGGGTGGCAGATAACGTCTAGGTAATAAGATAAAAGTTAATAAAAAAAATCGTTTAAACAACTTATCTTTCTGTTAGTTTTATGTTCTTGAACTTTACGTGACAACAATGTTCACTTTCAATAACAAAAGAGACAATATTCTCTAAAAATAATAATAGACTTTATCTGTGTACATTTTTATCTGCAATGGCATTAGGACGAACAGATTTATCTATTTTAAAATTTGGCCATCAAATAAATTATGATTTGTAACAACAGGCGTCTCTACAAACATACATACTTCCATTAAATCACGCATTTTTTCCATTATGGTAGGCAGAGACAACATCTGTCCACTTGATACGATACTGGCATACACCTTTCGTTTCTTATACTTTCATAATTATTTTCAGGCATGTCTAAAGTTAATGCGGAAATTGATTCCTTTCTAATTAGAAAATTGTGCATAAGCTTATTTACAATACAGGCTGACTTATCCGGGGAAGTATCACTGTCTTTCATGTTTTTTTTTTTGTATGGCTTACGTGAATACCGAAGGCCTTCTTTTCTTTTTGACCAATCAACTCTCCTTCTCCTATCATCACAGCGATAATCCTGCTAGGCTTCTAAAGCTTGCACTTTGGAGCTCGCGGACCGCTCTTCTATCCTTTCACTTGCGGGCCGTTGTCTCTGTCTACCCCGAAGAGAGAGAGGTGGTAGTATGTATGTATATATCAATTAGCATTTTATTTATTTGTAACCCTTCGTCCTCATCTTTGTCAGGGAGTATAAAGCCAGCTGTACACATTGCCTCAACAGGCGCCAATATTGTCGAGATTTACGCAAATGAAGGTAGTTCGGTATTCTGATAATACATAGTTTAATTATGCTGTGTGCATACAGCCGATCAAGAAAACAACTAACGGCGTCAATACAATCTTTACATTTGCTGACAGACAGCTTTTATTTAATTTGCATATCAACTTCTTTATCTTACGTAAACTCAAAACGATTAGCTTATCAATGTTATAGTTTTTCATATCATTGTTTACAAATTAAGAACTGCACTTGTTTTTTTATACAGTGATTTGCTCAATGAGTCAATGTTTTGATTAGATAAAGGTCAAATAATCATAGCTAGCAGGTCGATCTTTATAATGACTCCATCGATTTATCTGATGATATATTTACTCATTACTTGCTGCAAGAGGTAGCAAATTGCATCTCTATCCAATTGTAGTATCGGGCAGATGTGACATGACACGTTCGTAATAAGTAAGGTAATATATGACTATGCACTATCAGAAAAATGTAAGGGTATATGGAGGCTGTAAGCGACGCGATTCCTAAAGGAACATTTTACCTTTTTTATGATGTGTGAAGTACGTACTTATGATTTTTAAATTGTATACAAGTCGTCCAGTATCCGTCACTGCGATCGGTACGGTAACGCTATCATTCTATTTCTATAAGTTGCCCTAAAAATTGTCAATTCGCAAAAAATACCGTTCTTCTTCCAGTCTTCTGTTATTTCTGTATCAATCCTGACCCATACACCTTTTAACTACTTTCCTGTTGGGTTTGAGAGGTCAGACGCTCCCGTAATAGGAAAGCGGACCTCGGGTCCTGAGGTGTTAAGCCTCGGAAACAACCGGGATCATCGCTAAGATGCTAATGATTACCATCAGAAAAACGGAGAGGAGGGTAGGAGTGTTTAAGTCCCTCACCGCCAAAAGAAAAGACTGAACTAACGAAGGAAAGACGAACACTGGCTAGCAACTGTATATTTGGTGCTGACATTTTTAATACCGCATCTACGAGTATGTTCGCTAAACCTCGATAATCATCTACAAATTCAAACGCAATAGCTTTGCTTGCGTTAGTCGCCGATCCGAACTATGTCTGTTTTTGGTGCCCAAATCAAAGGAAGCTTGCGGGCAGATGCGTTCGATACCAATATTTAATTAATTTGTACAAGCGTTTGTAGATTACCGCAAGGGACAAACGGCGACAACGACGTAATATTTAACAGATACCTTATTCTATGTTTTAAGCCTTCTAGAGCCATGTTATGACCCCTGACCAATCTTGCAAGCGTGACATTTAGGAAATGTGTGGACTCTGTGATAACTTCAGACGATGTAAGAAAAACAGTTGATGGAGTTTATAATCCACAAATAAAATATCAGATTTGTCTTGAGTCCTACATAGTTGACGTTTTCTTTTTGATGATCAGGCAAAAGCCGACTTACGAGAACTCGTGGATCACGTTCGTATCGAAGTGTTGAATCGTGATACTAGGTATATTAAAACGCGTCAATATCACCAATCATGATAAGTGTACTCGACGTGTATTAGATATTATTTCTAGTGCAGGTCAGGATGTATGAGATAAAGGATTATCTTATCATTCTGTGTTAGAGTTAACGATTTATCACCAACGGCGCGTAGGTGAGACTTTATTTATCCATTGCACCAGAATGCGGACACGAATTTAGCTATCGCAGATGCACCAATGGCTGGTGTAAAATGTTGAAAAGATGACCTAGTTTAAAACTAATAATAAATGTATAAACATTGTAAAGTTGCCTGTCTGATATTTTCTTTAACTGCATCATAATCAGAGCGCCAATTCCAATTGCATCCAAAAAACTTGCACTTTGGAGACTGGGGTCGGCCCTCCTATTCCTTCTTTCTATGATTTAATTTATCTTGGCTTTCACGGCAGCGAATACCTCCTGACTCCCCAACCCAGAAAGGAAAGCCTACGCCAGAACCTCGTGTGATGATGATGATGCGTTGGCTTGGGTCCCAAAGATCTTAGTGGAACAAGGAAATTTTGAATTAATGGATTGAATTGACGTTATGCAAATTTGATTTACAGCTGCTATTAAGAATTAGTCACCAAAATCTGGAAGCTTTGAAAGCGATGTTTTTCTATTGATCACCAGTTCTTATCGTAAATTTTATTGATATAAGAACTCTGCTTCTAGTTAATAAATATTATTAAATGAACAATATTAAGTTGCTCAGCGATACCTAACTTAAAAAAAAACTGGGTTCACTGTTCGTGTACTACGAGAAGTTAACATAACATAAAATAGATTGTTTATGGAGTCATCTTTGTTTTGCGTTTATTCATACTTATCAGAATGTTTAGTTTGCTCACATAACGGATTACTCATCATCATGAAGATAAACTTTTCGTGATAAAAACTAGGTTTGTTATTTAGAAAAAGCTAATCTAGGCAGTGAGGTCTGTTACTATGAAAATCAACAACAATTCATCCCATTACAACCTAAGTTGCATATATTGCATTCACCAAGCAAGCAGCTTAAATGAAAGCACCAAACGTTAGTTTGATAGATAATAAGAAGATAATGATGAGAGTAAATTTTAACGATGCGCGCGCACACCGTCACGAAAAACCGACACCAAGAAGTTGGCTAGAAAACCGACACCCTGAAGCTAGCTAGTCAACATTTTCCTTTGAGTTTTTTTTGCATCATATACCTACTAAAAATAATTGTTTACACTATTATTTCAAAAACGTAGGATAACGCGAAGAATTCAATATTCAGAAACATTTTTATCTTGTTACGCCAAAGAAATATAACTTCTTACGTGCATACATAAGTACACACACACACACATTTTTTTCTTTTATGTTTTGTTTGTACTTATCAGTGATGTTTTTTTATGTTTAAGTTTTATGTGTATATTTGTATCACGGTGCATGTGGTGCTTATCTTTATTGTTACACTAAACTTGTATTAATAGACACGATTTTCATTATATATGACTGCGAAAGATTACTCGTAAGTCAACAATACATTTTTTTTATAAAAAAGTAGAATCAACTTCAAATACCAAGAAGGGACTAAAAAGTGAAAAATAACTGAATTACATGTTTCTTTCAAAAGACAAAAATACTCATAATACTCTTATGTTGAAGTGAATTATTGAACACTGAAAACTAGAAGACATAAGACGACAGATTGTTAAAAAACCGCGTATTCACCTCCTTTTTTAAGTTAGTTAAGTAAACCTAACCTTCTCCAGAATAAATAAATACGTTTTTAATGAAAACTGCATTAAATTCGGTTCAACCAAACTCGCCTTACCTTTTTTTTTTTTTTTTATCGTGCGGAAATCCCTTCGGATACCCCCCCGCGTGCCAGCGGGGGCGGTTATGTCGGGCTTGAACCGACTAAAACCGCACGCCGTCTCGGGTCTACAGACGCCTTACCTAATTACGAACATATCTCCTTTTATAAGTTGATTTAGTATACTAAAACCTTCTCCAGAATATAAAAAAATACTTTTCTGAAAACCGTATCAAAATCACTTTAACCAAACGCTCACACAAGATGATCGCGGACAAACATACTTACAAACATACAGGTCAAACATGAAGTGGCAGTCAAAATAATAGCTCTGATCACGGGTTCAGTAAAAAATCACTTAGTATCACCGCAAATCCTCGGTAACAATTGCTCTGGTGCCCTGGTCGTAGCGGGAGTTCCGGGCACAGGCTGACGGACGTTGACGGTCAGAGGAGGCCTCGTATCCTTGCTTTTACTTTTTAGAAAGGAACGAGACCTCACTGTTCTTTTGGAGCCCTCACTGTCACTGTTCCGCAGGTAAACCTACATATCGCAGCAATAAATCTGATGTCGGATTTTAGTAAATCTGACTTTGATGTCATATCTTAGTTGTGCCCTTGGCCTGGTAACTCTCACGGGCGTTGTCATGCCAATTGGTCACCGAAAACAATTTAAAAATTATAACTTAGTGCAGCTAATCAATTTTGATGATTGCTAAATACACCAGATATAGAATCGAAGTAAAAATGAGATAAATTAAATGAAGACTATTACCTAATATTACAAAACAGCTAATGTCATTTTATGTCAGTAAATCTCGGAAAGATTACACAGTTTGAGCACCCGACCAAAGTAAATGATAAGAGTGTAGGTAGTCATTTTGGATTGTTTTATGCAGTCTGTACATGTTGGGCCTACATACGCCAATGTGTACCACATTACACTTGAACTATTTTCAGTAGGTAGGTACATTATCATCTGTGGGCAATATTGGCGCATGTTGGGCCAATGCGTACGGTCAGCTTTACACATATTTTATCATAGAAAATACATAGGTATTATAACAGTAAAAAGTTAAAATTACATAAATTAAAAAAATTAAATTCAACCCTCCCAGACCAGAGTAATCTGGTAAGGTGGGGGAAGGCCACAGAAAAACAATGTTATACTTGTGGTGAGGCAATAGGGACGGCTAGACACATATTAGTAGGATGTAGGGTGCTTCTCGATAGAGGCCATTACTCACGCCGCCACGATAAGGTGCTTATCATCATACGTGAAGCAATGAGTCTGGCAGTAGCTAGAGCCCAAAAAGGATTGACTACTAACAGACGTCATATCAACTTTGTGTCTGAAGGTTCATCCATAACACCCAGGAACAAACCTTATTCAATCTTAGATACTGCCCCAGATTGGACTCTCCTAATCGACACGTATGAAAAGCACTACAAAATTCCGGAGGATGTTGGGGTTTCGTCATCTAGACCTGACATATTCCTATATTCTAAGAGGTTAAAACATGTGGTTCTTGTGGAACTTACTGTACCGTGGGAAACAAATATACCGAAGGACCACACAATAAAGAAAAATAAATACTATGATCTCACAAACGAATTAATCAAAAACGGTTACGTGGTTAATTTGTATGCAGTGGAAGTGGGAGCGAGAGGTATACCAGCAAAATCTCTCTATAACCTACTTAAAGATCTAGGCCTATCGAGAGCTACAATAAGCTCATTACTAGGACGAATGTCTAAAGCGGCACTAGTAGGTTCGTATCAAATTTGGTTAGGCAGGGAGGGGAACTTGGGTAGTGAAGGTGAGTGTTGATGTACATCAACAAAAGGGGCCCCTTCTAAACCTACACTTGGGTCGCAAGTCCCAGGCACTGTCCCGAGTTCCCAACTCAGCAACGCGAATTAGAAATCTAGTGGGGCGGAAATCACACAGTGATTGTCAAACTTCGGGCCAAACTTACAAAAGACAATTTGTATGGTAGGTACCCGAAACCTAAACCAGGGCAAGACGGGGACACCGTGGTTCCCAAACCCGAGGGGGCCATCTCGAAACCGGAGATGACCCAGGGTCAGTCGGGGTGCGAGGGATATGCTCTATGGGCAACCTTACACCCCGGCGTCTGCAGACCCGAGACGGCGTGCGGTTTTAGTCGGTTCGAGCCCGACATAACCGCTCCCGCTGGCCGGCGGGGGGTATCCGAGGGGATTTCCGCACGAAAAAAAAAAAAAAAAGGTACCCGAAACCTGGGGATAGGGTTGGCATTGATCGTCGGCCAATACCCAACGTGGCGGGAACACATCGCTCTTCGTACTCCTCTGCTTTCAGAGGAGACAGGATGAGCGATGCTGTTAGTGGTGAGATGGCCCAGGGTCAGCCGGGGTGCGAGGGATATGCTCTATGGGTAACCTTACACCCCGGCGTCTGAAGACCCGAGACGGCGTGCGGTTTTAGTCGGTGCAAGCCCGACATAACCGCCCCCGCTGGCCGGCGGGGGGGTATCCGAAGGGATTTCCGCACGATAAAAAAAAAAGGTACCCGAAACCTCGGTAAGGCCCATCATGGAGGATTGGCTGGAGAGGCGACACGGAAGCCTCTCGTACCGACTGACGCAGGTGATCTCCGGGAAGGGGTGCTTCGAGGACCACCTGCATCGGATCAGGAAGGAGCCAACGCCTGAGTGTCATCACTGCGACGCGAGCGAGGACTCAGGGCTGCACACGCTGGCGGACTGCCCGGCGTGGGAGGCGCCGAGGCGTGACCTCGTGGCAGCCATCGGGGTGGGAGTCCTCTCGCTCGGCAGCATGATTGCGGCAATGGTGCGGAGCGCGAGCGCGTGGGCCACCGCCACCTCCTTCTGCGAGCATGTAATGCTCGCGAAGGAGGTGGCGGAGCGCGCCCGGGAGAGACTTAGAACTCTCCCGGACCGCCGAGCCCGCAACTTGCTCGCCGCGCGTCGCAGGCGACTCAGACGCCGGAGGTCGCTTAACGACCTCCGTCCTCCATGAGCGCAGGCCTGGGGGTGGCGGGTGAGGCCACCTGTCACCCCAGCAGAAGCAGGCCGGGACGGTGGGGCGACTAGCGCCCCTCCCCCAAACCGGGGCAAGACGGGGACACCGTGGTTCCCAAACCCGAGGGGGCCATCTCGAAACCGGAGATGGCCCAGGGTCAGTCGGGGTGCGAGGGATATGCTCTATGGGCAACCTTACACCCCGGCGTCTGTAGACTCGAGACGGCGTGCGGTTTTAGTCGGTTCAAGCCCGACATAACCGCCCCCGCTGGCACGCGGGGGGGTATCCGAAGGGATTTCCGCACAATAAAAAAAAAAAAAAAAAAAAGGTACCCGAAACCTTGAACGTACAAACCCCAAAATCTAATCAGTTCTTCCCATTAACCAAACAAGATGATTGGCGAAAGAATTTTTTAAATCGGATAAGTGGTTCTTGAGTTATTGCGTAAACAGCCACCAGACATCCAGACCAACAGACAGACCGACACAAAAATTTTTTACGTGCAAAAGGATTTAAAAAGTCGAGCACCGCGGCAAAACCTACGGAATATTAAGTTAGCCCGCAAACAAATATTCTATCTATAATATTATAAAATTGTAAAATAGTTGTGTCTATATGGTTAACGAAAGCGGGGATTTTTAAAAAGTGTCTCAAAGTGTATCTTTCTGGTATAAATCGTCTGCATTATTTTCGGAATTCTTATCTGTTTGTCAGTTTGTTCGCAATAGACTATTAAACGGAATTTGATACTGTTTTCTGTATTAGAAAGGTCTTGGTCAGACTTAAAATTTGCCGCATGTTTGATTGCATTTGGTTAAGTAGAACCGGAGGTATTACAAAAGAACTATAACCGACCTCCGCGCGGACGGAGCCGCGGGCATCAGCTTGTATTGCATAAATTAATTTTCCCAGTAGTATCTACATGTGATTGTACATTATCAGTAAAACCTGATGTAACATCTCAATGTTATAAACTTGTTTTTCCTGAACTTAGATCTTGAACTTTAAACCAGGTAGCTGAATAACACATAACGTGTACAAAAAGTCCACTGTCCACTGTCGGACTAACAGCAGAGTACCTACATTAGATGAAATGGATGGTTAATTTAAGATTCACAATTGGTAGCGCTGCAATTGGGCGAAGAAGTGCGTACATTTTAGTGAGACTAAAATGCGACTATTAAGCTGATTTTTAGGGTTCCGTAGCCAAATGGCAAAAAACGGAACCCTTATAGATTCATCATGTCTGTCTGTCTGTCCGTCCGTATGTCACAGCCACTTTTTTCCGAAACTATAAGAACTACGCTGTGGAAACTTGGTAAGTAGTAATTGTATTCTGTGAACCGCATTAAGAGTTTCAAACAAAAATAGAAAAAAAGCAATATATTTTGAGGGTATAACCTATACTTAGAACTGAAACTCAAAATTCTTTGCCATCAAACCCATACGTGTGGGGATACGTGTATAGGTCTTCACAAATGATATTCAGGTTTCTAGTTTTTATATTGTGCATTGTGTTTTACATTGTATTTGAACAGTTGACCCCTCCAAACACTCAGCGGTGTCCACACTATCACCATGGCAAATTTGGTCAAGATCGGTATTGTGGTTCCGGAGGAGTACAGTCTCGACCAAACAGCTTAGCCACGTAATAGAGAACGATAAAAGTAAAAATTATATATAATGTAAATTAGAAAAGAAAGAAAGAAAAGAAAAATGCGTTTATTTTGGCTTACTGCAGCACACAAAACAGTTTAACTTATAATATAACTATTCCATGACATTTTAAATGAAGTAAATTATAATCAAAGATATACAGTGTTACGTATTATATGTTTTGCATTTTTAGACCATCTTATATTATTTTAATTTCATTTTGTAATTGGCAACACTGACCATCATTCACTCTGCAGCCATTACGTAATCTATGATATCTTAGAATTATGATATCATACCTAATCTATGACTACCATGTAAACTTCCACCGAAAATTGGTTTGAACGAGATCTAGTAAGTAGTTTTTTTTTAATACGTCATAAATCGTAAACCACACTTTACCTTTCATTCAATGAAGTCAAATATAAAAATATATTTCTCAAATATAAAAAACATTTAATTCCAAAAACATAAACCTTATGCATAAACCGTGAACCATTATATTCTAATAATAAATCTGTAATAGGTGCCTTTTTTTTTTTTTTTTTTATTCGCGCGGGGCGTGGCTTGAACGAACTACAAGAACTAATTGTTGCTACGGAACCCTTCATGGGCGAGTCCGACTCGCACTTGGCCGGTTTTTTTACGAAATTCTCCGGACGGCCAGCTAGGTTAACGGCTAAAGTTAACTCCCCATACTTACATGAACCCTGACAACATTACGAGTAGAGTACCTTTTTTTTTTTTTTTTTTTTTTCGTGCGGGAATCCCCTCGGATACCTCCCCGCCGGCCAGCGGGGGCGGTTATGTCGGGCTTGAACCGACTAAAACCGCACGCCGTCTCGGGTCTGCAGACGCCGGGGGGGGCCATCTCGAAACCGGAGATGGCCCAGGGTCAGTCGGGGTGCGAGGGATATGCTCTATGGGCAACCTTACACGAGTAGAGTTTTTTTTTTTTTTCGTGCGGAAGTCCCTCGGATACCCCCCCGCCGACACATATTTCTTGCTCAGCAATGTTATAATAAACAAAACAGAAAATACATACATTTAGTTTGTCCCCGGTGGATTGCAAAAATAATGCATTAAGTAATTTATTTGTGTCAATGTAAAAATTATTTCAAAATTTGTTTCAGCAACTTTTGTACATCGTACAGCCCATGTTCTGATAGAATGGATCCCATGAACGCATCCAATGATCAGTGTCATAAGGCTATCTCGTGTACAGTTTCGTAATACTAATAACTCGTTTATCTTATAACTCGTAATATCGTTTATTTCGTTGCCGTGTTATTATTGATTAACGGTTGCCCAATAATGTGTTTGAAAAACGCTATTTTAAATATATTTGTGTGTGTGATTTTTAATATTTCCCTAATTTGAGTACTGACCGACGCGTGGCAACATTAGCAACATTCGCAGCGAGCATGTCTATCCATACTCCACACCATGTGGTAAAATCTGCCCGTCTTTGCCTAGTGGTATGGTTAATGGACTGCTGAGACGAGGTCTCGGGTTCGATCCCAGGTTTTACCATGGCACACACCAATGACTTTTCGATGCTTTTCGAAGTTATGTGTGTATTTATCGCAGGATTATAAGTGCCCGGTTAATGGCAATAGGCTCGCCACCTACTTTTACATTGGGACCTTTTTTTTTTTATCGTGCGGAAATCCCTTCGGATACCCCCCCGCCGGCCAGCGGAGGCGGTTATGTCGGGCTTGCACCGACTAAAACCGCACGCCGTCTCGGGTCTTTAGACGCCGGGGTGTAAGGTTACCCATAGAGCATATCCCTCGCACCCCGGCTGACCCTGGGCCATCTCACCACTAACAGCATCGCTCATCCTGTCTCCTCTGAAAGCAGAGGAGTACGGAGAGCGATGTGTTCCCGCCACGTTGGGTATTGGCCGACGATCAATGCCAACCCTATGAAGGGGTGAAGGGGAAGCCATTGACCGCCGCCCAGGGTGTACCGGCCGCTCCGATTCCGTTCCCCCGGACTGCAGCGGGATCGGAATCGGAGCGACACTCGAGGAGGTTACCGTTTTTTTTTTTTTTTTTTATCGTGCGGAAATCCCTTCGGATACCCCCCCGCCGGCCAGCGGGGACGGTTATGTCGGGCTTGCACCGACTAAAACCGCACGCCGTCTCGGGTCTTCAGACGCCGGGGTGTAAGGTTACCCATAGAGCATATCCCTCGCACCCCGGCTGACCCTGGGCCATCTCACCACTAACAGCATCGCTCATCCTGTCTCCTCTGAAAGCAGAGGAGTACGGAGAGCGATGTGTTCCCGCCACGTTGGGTATTGGCCGACGATCAATGCCAACCCTATGAAGGGGTGAAGGGGAAGCCATTGACCGCCGCCCAGGGTGTACCGGCCGCTCCGATTCCGTTCCCCCCGGACTGCAGCGGGATCGGAATCGGAGCGACACTCGAGGAGGTTACCCAACACACACCCCTCGAGGAGGTTACCCAACACACACCCCACTACATTGGGACCTAAACATAAACTGGCGAAATGTGGGTGCTAGCACCTCTGCCTACCCCTTCGGGGACATAGGCGTGAGTTTGTTATGTTATGTTATGTAAAATCTGATCTGTATTATAATATATGCATGCAGCTCTTTGCTAGCTCTAATCGTATCCCTGTACTGATTGCACGAATGCTCGCTTTGTAACATGTGCAACATTACGCCCCTAACGCCAGCCATTATCCACTTACTTGTTATGAAGTGAGCATTTGAGCAGACCACAAACTTTTTTTTTTCGTGCGTAAATCTCCTTGGATGGCCCCCCGCCGGCCAGCGGGGGTGGTTATGTCGGGCTTGAACCAAATAAAACCGCACGCCGTCTCGGGTCTTCAGACGCCGGGCTGTGAGGTTGCCCATAAAGCATATCCCTCGCACCCACGAAAAAATAAGCGAGCAACAAACCGCGCACTGCTTTCTTCACACAGGCGCACACAGGCGTAACGAGCATAACGATATGCTCGCTGCGAATGCTACATTACGCCCTGTAACACTGTACAGAACTCATCTTAATGAGTCGGATAGTATGTAAGTCACTTAACACCTCATTCTTACCTTCATAGTGTAAATCAATACATATTAGAACTATTAGTACAGACGTGCAATCGCCATGTCTGAACTAGCTCTACCATCAGTCAATATTTTATGATGAGCGCAGATTAGGGACACGACCGTCTTAAGAGACCCTGGGGTTATCCTTTCGAGGGTTTACCCGGGGTGCCCGGCAACGGACACTAACTATTTATACAAGTGTTGTTGTGCCATAAGGATTTTTTTTTTAAATCATCCGCATTGTCACAACTAAACAATTTTCAATTCATTTTATTCCTACTAATTACAATTGGTGTTCAAAGATTAAACGTTATAGTTATCGTAAGCATTAAAATACGGTATATTATAGTTAATGTCGTCGACAACCAGACGTCTTCTCACATGTAAAATGGTTGGGCAAATGAAATAATAATTAGTAATTACTAAGGCCAGAATAGGGAGACGTGCAAAAAGTCTGTCGAGCACCGTGGACACCAACAGGATATCATATTCGCCCTCACAGACAAACTATCAGTACTGTTATAAAATTGTAAATTATTTGTGTCTGTACACTGGAGATATTTAAAAAAAATACTTGGGTTATGTTATATGAACGATTCTGATAAAACAAAATATATTTTTTTGGAATTTTTGTCGGTTTGTTCACGATAGACGCGAAAACTACTGAACAGATTTAGATGCGATTTTTTTCTATTAGAAAAGTCTTGATCAGTTTGTTTGATTGCAATTTATAGTTATATAGTATATATATATATATAGTAGAACCGGAGATATAACCAAAAAACGATAACCGACCTCCACGCGGGCGGAGCCGCGGGCATAAGCTAGTACAAACATGTACTCGCGTCTTTTTCCGTGAGCGAGGGGTGCTCCCTCCCTGATCCGCTTCGCGCCTTCCTTCTGCGAGATAACGACCTCGCAGAAGGTTGCAACCGCGGTGAAATTCCTGTCGCTAGCGGCCATAGATCGAATGATGGCCGCCAGCTAGAGGTGACTCCCTATGACTGCAGCAAGAGCCCGGCGCTGCGATTTCAAGTGTGCCGAGTCCTCGCTGCAGTCGCAGTGGTGGCAGGCGGGATTTCATTCCCTCCTAGCCGCCTTGAACAGATACTTTCCGAAGTAGCCGTGTCCGGAAAACACCAGCAACAGTCGGAAGGAAACGGTCCCGTGCTGCCGCCCTGCCCACTCGACAAAGATCGGCTGGAGCGCCTCCAACACATTTTCTACCATTAACTTGGATTATCAAATTGAGGCATAAAGCACGTATACAAACTTTCGTGCTTCTTACCTTGAAAATGACGTACTTCCGTACAACGGTTAATACCTTATTTGACCCGCTTAGTGACGAAAAAAGAAATGAAAAATTATGTCAGTCGGGGCAAGTAATTTGAAACGTTGTTTTGATATCGATATTTTGAACAATATATACATATATATATATATCTGTAAAACTGCTATCTATTATGAAACTGTTTTAATTGGTAATGGCCTGACCATAGATAATACAAGCTAATAAACAGGTTAAGGCGGGAAGTGTCCGCATGGGCTTTGCGTGCTAACGCTACGGGGTCAGTCGTGCCAAGAGTGCTATGAGGCTAATTATCCAAACAATTATCAACTTTAATTAACAGGAATACAATATATGATAAATTAAATCTCGCATCATACTGTAGACGGGTAATAGACGCTTTGATAACACCCGGATGTCCCGGCTTGATTGTGTTCAAAGCATAATGTCATTTATTATTTGGTCGCGTTCCGATACTATGTATCCTGTTGATATTGGAACTTGCCACTCGGTATCGATTCCATAAATATTATTAAGTTCATTGCCATGTTTTATATGCCTTTTTTGCTTGCTTGCTTTACTGAAATTCTGCTATATTAAGTACTTAGTCAGAAAAAGATCCAAAAGAAGCACTAAATAATTATCGCGCATTAATCCAAAAATTTTGATATAATATTATAGTTCAAGAAAAGCCCATAAGCAAGCCATCTGCTTTTTTAATATAAATAAAACAGAAACCATACTCAACTAACATTTAGGCGCTAGGACAAGAGTTATAAGGGTTCTATAAGAGAGTTAACGAGAACCTAAGGTGCTATAAAGGCTTTAAGGATTTGAGTTACAGCGCGCTATAGCACCACTATACCACCTCTTTGGGTACATCTTATAGACCTTAGGTTCTATAAGGGTGGTATAATGTTGATAAAGGTTGCTAACGTTTCAACATTTGTAAGATTGAAGCATCGGTAGCTTAGTCTACGATCGAGAGGTCCCGGGTTCGAATCCTGGCCATTACACTACCGAGGTGAACCCACTCCTAACACAAGCAATTTAGCTTAGCTGGAGGGGCTAGGGGGAATATTAGTAATTTCGGTTACTAATATTCTTTGTTAAAAAAAAAAAAGACATCGGGCGCTTGAAAAATTTATTAATAATAAGTACATATACTTATTCACCGTGTACTTACTTTCGCAGTAATCGCAGTCAATATTACAGTAATTAAGTTCAAACTAATAATTATAGCTTATACATATATAAGCTATAATTATTAGCTTATGTCTACCAGTCCAAATTCGACGTTTTAGCAAGCATTATTAGATTTTTTTGCGACGCCTACGTCATGATGATTACTGTACCACCTTCAGTAATATAAGAGAGATTTGTAACACCTTAAGCGAATTGGTAGTATAAAAGAGTTTGTGAGCGCCATGGTACAACTTAAAGAGGTAATTATCTCTCATAGCACCTTGGGTAGCTATAACAAGATGCTTAGGTGGTAAGCGCCGCTGCTATAGCTCCTTTATAGCTTAGCTACTTTAAGTGCTATATAAGCTCCAGTATGCGCCTAAATGTTTGTGGGGTAGTTAATCTTCTCTGTTCAAGCCAGTCAGCCAGAGTCAGTCACTATGACGTAAAGTTCCGGGAAGACTGAGTAAAGTTATCGCAGACGTAAAGTTCCGGGAAGACTGAGTAAAGTTATCGCAGACGTAAAGTTCCGGGAAGACTGAGTAAAGTTATCGCAGATGTAAAGTTCGGGTCTGCTCTTAAGTAGCTTATACACAACTTGAGTCAGTGAGTGATTTCGTGTCGTGAATATGAACTCGCAGAAGTTGTGAAGCGAGTCAGGGAGGAGAATACCTTCATTGATTCGATCCGTCACCATCATACTGTATTTATGGCAGATAAAGTGTTCAATATACCAGTATACTACTAGTGTACTACTCTATTAGAATTTGTAGAATAGACTAGAGCCTGCTCTACTATAAAATGTAGATTCCCAATAGCTTGGTATAATTCATCCCAAACCAATTTAAAATTGTAGCGATGCCACATGTACCTAGCGCCATCTATCGACGGCAAGTTGCAGCGATCTTCATCGCGAAAGTAAAGTTCACTTGCGAGATAGCAAATATAATACAACATCCCAACGTCAACTGTTGGGCCGCGGCCGACCAGGTGTGATCACCTTGCCTGTTCGAATCTTCCTTTTGTGTTGGAGGAACATTCTACCCAGTTCGACTACAAAATCATGTCTATAAACATAGTTCTCTTATTAGTCCATGTTTCGAGTCTGGACATCTGTAGTCTATTCCAGAAACCCTTCTGTTTTGAGTATTAAAGATAAGATAAAGATAAAAATTATTACAAAAGTTGTACTCTCCACTACAAAGTTATGTTTCTCTTGTTGCAGTGGAGTACGTGGACACAGAGTACAGCTTATGGCTGACATGGTTCCTGATGCCGGTGATCGTCACCTTCCTGCTGCCTGCGGTCATAATTGTGCTCATATACATCAGCGCCATCATCTTCCATTTATATCGACTTTATAGGTGAGTGCAGTTCTGTCTTTAGCACAAACTTCGCAGACTTGACAGTAAGTCCTAAAAATGCAGAAGTTTTAGCTAAGTAGTCCCATCATCATCTAATCGTTGTTCCCGGTTCCATCCGAGGCTTACACCTCGGAGCCCGGGGTCCACTTACTCCACCTCGTTTTGATTTGACTTATGTGGCTTTTATGGGAGCAACTGCCGTCTGACCCCCCAACCCCGAGAGGAAAGCTTGCACCAAAGCCCCGTGGCTTAGATCCACTTTTATTCCTCGGCTCTAAGAGTCACAACGTGATGAAACTGGGCTATCAAATGCAAATATAAGTTTTCAAATCGCGCATGTACTTAGTTCCAGAGATAAGCGCTCTAAAACAAACAAACTCTTCAACTATATTAAATTAGTATAATAGATAACCATACTGCACATTGACAGTGAGCAAAAAATCGCAATGAAATTGATAGCATCGATCTGCAGCGATCCAATACAAGTTTGACGCGTTCCGAAAATAACTCGCCCAATAAGGCTAAGCCTTTAAAAGTGGGCGATCTGCGATCCTTATTGATGCCAGCCAGTTTTGGTATATAATTTTGACGAGTTGGTAGTTATTTACATAGACTATAAAATCTCATGCTTAAGGAAGTAGCCTTTAGATTTCTTTTTGGACAATAGTGAGGGTTTTTCGCTATTTGTTTCATAGGGCTTTTGGAGTGTTAGTGGTTTCTATTTGTTCCATTCCAATCAACGTAACCCAAGTATTTTTTTTAATATCTCCAATGTACAGAGACAACTACAATACGATTACAATTTTATAATAGTAGGTATAGATAGATAAAGAAGGTTGCATCCAAAAATATACAGTTTAACTAAAAAAATACCTCAATAGCACTGATCTGGTGTTCTATTTTTATCCTGAAACCGATCATTTGTATTGAATCCCATATTAGCTTGTCATAAAATATATTGAATTCTTTATTTTCGAGATTAATATAAAATAAATAAAGCTTGTAATAAAATTTGTTGAATTCTTTATTCTCTATCTATCCCGAAAATAAAGAAATCCTTGTAATAAGTTATTAAAGTTATTATATAGTGAACGACACAACTGTCATATAATTATACAATTATTCAAGTTTTACAGCAAAATTAACATGTCAGAGATTACCACCGAGATAATAATAACTCCGTACATCGATGGAGATAACAATAGAACTTGATTTGAATTACAAATTATAATATTTATTTATTAATTTTATGTGTACACACACAATCAGACATAAAAATACAAAAATGGAAAAAGGTTCTGCTTATTTCTTAAAGAAATCTCTTCCAGCAGACCTGCGAGAGGAGAGTTTGAAAAGAAGAGAGTAAGTGGCCTCTGTGGCGTAGCGGTAGTGCATTCGACTGCTACTACATGGGGCGCGGGTTCGATTCCCGCTCAGTGCAAATATTTGTATGCATGAATATGTCGATTTGCATTTGTCTGGGTGTTTCTATGTATAATATGTATGTATTTACAATAAAAAATATAAGTATGTTTATCCGCATTCTAGAACCCATAACACAAGCTAGTTAAACTATGCTTACTTTGGATCTAGAAAGCGCTGTGTAGAATGTCGTAGAATATTTATTTATTATATATATGTAATGTATATAAATATATTATATAAAATACATACATGCATTGCTATATATTGTGAAATAACTAATGACGAATAACTACCGGAAGTATATTCTGCAAGACGGTGCGGTTGACATATGTCGGGCATGTCACCGTCCCGGGAATCCATCGGACACATTATGTCCGGTGGTTCTCGTCTTGCCAAACGCAAGTATTTACACAGCCACAACCAAGTAGCAAAGATTGTACATCAACAACTTGCCCTTAAATACAACCTTGCACAGGTTCAAGCCCGACATAACCACCCCCGCTGGCCGGCGGCGGGGGGGTATCCGAAGGGATTTCCGCACGAAAAAAAAAATAACGTACCATACTACAGGTATGTGTAGCCAGTTCTAGAAAATGGTCGAGTCACATCGTACTGGGATTGATCTATTACCACTGACAGGACTATTGTAGCCAGATAGATCGATTGGAGAGGCTTGAAATGATTGTTAATATCGCCATTCCTCATGACGTTCTCGTCATGAAAGCTGAAAAAGATAAAAAATCTAGTATTTAGAAAGAAAGAAAGAAAGAAAAATTTATTAGTGCAAAGAGGCCACAAACTAAGTAAGTACATAACATTACATAAAAATTTGAAAATGCTTAACATAAAATAAAATAACAGGAGCACAATAGTAATGGGGCACACAAATGCACCAAATGGGTGCCCAGTTCAGCATGTGCTAGATGGTAACCTGGCGCTGGTTTTCTACTGGAGCCCAACTGGTTAGTGACACACGGACGCCCCACCGTCGAAGCCGTGTATTAATGACGTGCGTAGTGGTGGTGTTTTGTGAATGAAATAGTGTGATAAAGTATGTTACGAGTAATATTATAAATATATATGATACTAGCTGACCCGGCAGACTTCGTACTGCCTCAATCAATGACAACTTCCATATTTATTCACCTTTTAAACCTTCTCTGGACCTCCACAAATAATTCAAGACCAAAATTAACCAAATCGGTCCAGCCGTTCCCGAGTTTTAGCGAGACTAACGAACAGCAATTCATTTTTATATATAATAGAAGAAGATTTAAACCTTCTCTGGACCTCCACAAATAATTCAAGACCAAAATTAGCCAAATCGGTCCAGCCGATCCCGAGTTTTAGCGAGACTAACGAACAGCAATTCATTTTTATATATAAGAAGAAGAAGAAGAAGAAGATTACGGTTAATAGATAACATATATAATCAAATAGTGTGTCATCAATAAAATTAAATTATTGAAATATTTGCGTTTACGTTGTCCAGCCTCCTCTGAGATTCCAAGAGACAGCTTACAGCCGTAAACGTTTCGTAAACGTGGTTTTCGTTGTAATGGAGCGTAACGGTGGTGGAAGATTGTTTCATATTTTGGAAGTTGCATAACGAAAACTACCCCTAAATGACGCAGATCGATGCTGTTGTATTGATAGTTGCTGGGAGCACTGCCTTCTAGCACACAATCTTCTGCCAGTAACCCAGCCAAGCTTGTCAAATAAATATCGCGGCTCACAGCGGAGCATAGGCATTTTGAACGCGCTGTACTAAGTGGCGATAGCCCAGTGGAATACGTAACGGACTGCTGAGACGAGGTCTCGAGTTCGATCCCCAGTTTCCCGGGCACACACCTCTGACTTTTCGTAGTTATGTGTGCATTAATAAATGATAATTATCGTTCGCTTAATAATGTGCCCGGTAGATGACAATAGGCTCGCCCCCTATTACATTGGGACCTCAACATAACTGGTGAATCGTGGGTGTGTAATACACCTCTGCGTACCCTTTCGGGGATACAGGCGTGAAGTTATGTATGTATGTATGTATGTACTAATCTGAACTTATTTGGATTCAGCTCATGAGGTTGTGCGTATGGGTTCGGCGATCATTGTTCTAGTTGTATTTGTCCACTATTGCTAAGAGCCTCGATCAACACCTAAAGAGGCTCTCGAGGCAGCTGGGTTAAAGGCCGCCTTGATGCAGGGCGATGACCCTCAGACGATGCCCTGATAATATTATAAATGTTTAATCACCAGCTGCATGTATATCGCTCAGGAAGGACATGAACTATTTATCTTTCATTTTAAAATTAAAGTATAAAATGAAGGTGAGCTTCTGGGGTTATAGGTTATAATATAATTATTACTACCTGTAGGTACTATTTATTTAATTGTAACCGTTGTTGATAACGTAATTTTTATGATTTCTGTTGGCTACCGAATGCTTGAAGAAATAATTAAATTAAGCTAACTAATTAAACGATATTATTTGATCTGATTTGGCTCTTTTTTGCGGTTGTTAACCTAATTGAACTTTTTCTTAATATTTCTGTATTGTTAATGTTTGACAGGTCGTTGCATTTTCCCCAAGAGTGTTAACGTCTGTATTTTCTTGACAATCTTTTAATTTGTCATCAGGTTGAAGGTGGTAGATGGAGTACAGCCTGACTGGAAACAAGCCGCTCGACTTGCTGTGTGTGCGCTCTGGGACGCACATGGGTGGCTATGGCATGGTAAGCACATAAGGTACCTATTTAAAAACATGCCCGATATGAGCTGATGATCTTCAAAGAATAATAGCTATGATCTACATTACATCGATCTTGTCAGTTCTAAAACAGAAAAAATACCCGAAGGGATTTCCGCACGAACAAAAAAAAGAAAAAAAGATAAGAGGCAACAAAAAAAAAACCTACGAGGAGACGGACCGGTATATTACAGCGGTATGTAATAAGTCGGTTATATGATCAACAACTAGCGGTGCGAATTTAAATCTAGTAGTTTACCCTAAGCTGCGAAAGTACAGGACACGCTCAACCAAACGGACGAAGAAGAGTCCCCTCTTGACCATAGTATAATAAGAGAACAGTAGGTTATCTAATGCCCCTCAGCGAGTTAATTACCTAATCTGCGTTGATGCTTAGGGTTGTCACGTTTATTTTTCGTTAAATATGTATACGCAAATACGTATTATGAGCAGCACTAGATTTTTTAAGCCCCGACGCCAAAACGACAGGGTGTTATTAGTTTGATGTGTCCATCTGTGTGTGTGTCTGTCTATGGCATCTTAGCTCCTGAATGGATGAACCGATTTTGATTTTGTTTTTTTTTTATTTGAAAGGTGAAATAGTCGGATGGCGGATTATATTCATTTTTTCACAACTCCCTCAATGTGGGTGTCAAATGAAAGGGCTTGTGTACGAGCCTCGTACATTGCCCTACTTTTATAATTGTTTACACCGCATTTATTGTATTTCATTATTCATGTCATTTACTTTAAGTGCAGTTCGCGTTCGACTACGATCGACGAACCGCGTTCTCCGCGTACAGCAACAGTTGTCGTGTATCGTGTCATTATATATTATCTTTCAATATATCTAGACAGTTAAAATTTGCTTCGGTGTTTTACTGTACTAATAATAGAAACCAGGGTGTGCGGACCGTACAGCTTGACTAGTAGAACACTAAAACAAATTTCAGATTAAAGATGGCCGCCACTACAAAATGGCGAATTACCTTCATTTGTTTTCACAACTTCCTCAATATGGGTATCGAATGAAAGGGCTTCAACAGTAGAATAATGTACACTATAACAGATTTCAAATCCAAAATGGGTTTCCAATCCAAATTCAATCCAAAATTTTTTCACAACTCCCTCAATATGGATATTGAATGAAAGGTCTTGACTAATAAAATTAGAAATGAAATAAAAAAATAGAACAAAAAAGGTATGAACGTGAAACCCTGTAAAAAGAAAATAAATAATTTTGAAATTATGACCCTACTACGTAAGTATAAATCTCCGTCCATGAGTAAAACCATGATTTATAAGTGGCAGAATCTTTTTAAGCATGGCAGAGAGTCCATCGAAGATGACTCTCGCCCTGGAAGGCCGGTCTAAGCTACGTCCTCAGATATTGTGCGTAAAGTCGAAAAACTAGTACTGGAAGATGCTTGTCTCAAAAAGAAAGAGTTATCTGCCTTAGTTGGCGTATCAGATACGACTGTTTTGAGCACGATCATCTTGGTATGACGAAAGTTAGTGCAAGCTACCCAGAATGCTAAAACCACAATAGATGCAACAAAGAATTGACGCATCGAAACATTTTTTAGACCTGTGTGGCGATAACCCTGAAGTTATATTAGATCGAATTGTTACTGGAGATGAAACATTAAATTATTCCTTACAGGGTACGAGATTCGTGGCCTGGAGAACATCCCCGAAGGTCCGTTCCTGGCGATCTACTACCACGGCGCGCTGCCTGTCGACATGTACTACTTCATAGCCCGTATGCTGCTGTTCAAACGGCGGCACATACATACCGTCGCCGACCGGTTCATGTTTAAGATACCAGGTTGGTGGGATCTTACATTGTTATTATTAGGTTTCGTCGTATTACTCCCAGCTAAAATTTGCTATAAGCTTCCAAGAAGTACACACAGGACCATTACGGTATAATGTGGGACTGTTTCAGGGATGCTGCTTGTCACCAATAGCATTTAACATAGTAATTAATATCTTAATTACCAAGTTAATACGTCACGAAAAGAAATGGGGTTATCGGTTTAAAGTAAATAACATATACTCAGAGTCCATCTTAGCTTTTGCTGACGATCTCGCAATACTGACGCGCAATCCAAAACAATGTCAGGAACTATTAAAGGAAGTCGATGAGTTCTGTTCGTGGACAAATGGACTGAGGACGAAGCCCAGTAAGTGTCACTGTCTATGTCTGGGTAGATGGGACACCAAATTTACCTCTTACGACCCGGGACTCTTCATTGGGGGTAAACCAGTTTCCATAGTCGCTGAATCGGTGCCATTTAAATTTCTTGGGAGAAAGATAGACTATAAAGGACGCACACCATCCTTAGATGAAGTTGTCGATACGTTTATAAATGACCTAAATAAGATAGATCAGATACCACTAAACAATATCAAAAAAGCTTGGATATATGACAACTACTTAACATCACGTCTGACTTGGCCTTTTCTGGTGTATGAATTCGGTAAAACCTTACTGGCGAAAATAGATGCAACTGTCATAAAATCGCTAAAATCGTGGCTTGGACTAGCGCACTCTGCTGATTCCTCTGCTCTATTTAGGGATCAAAATAATTTTGGGATGAAACTTAAGAAACCATCGGAGCTCTATAAACATCTTAGAGTTACCAAAGCCCACATCTTAGGAAAATCCCAAGATGTCACAATCAGGGCACTCCCGAAAGATAATAACGCGTCCGAGCTTGAATCTAGACTTCTATTCCATAAACGATTTATGATAGGGGCCCAGTCAAACAGAGTGGGGTTGGGAGTACGAGAGCCAGAAAGGGACCAGGATATACTTAAATCCTTTCTAAAACAAGACGAAAATGATAAATATCGAGTGCACGCGATGAATTTGGAAATCCAAAATGAATGGTTGACAATGGGAGAGTTCTGCATACCGATGGCCTTAAAGTGGCGCACCTTGATCTATGACTGGTCGCCGGCCCTGTTAAAATTTTATCTTAACGCCTTTCAGATGACCCTCCCAGACCAGAGTAATCTGGTAAGGTGGGGGAAGGCCACAGAAAAACAATGTTATACTTGTGGTGAGGCAATAGGGACGGCTAGACACATATTAGTAGGATGTAGGGTGCTTCTCGATAGAGGCCATTACTCACGCCGCCACGATAAGGTGCTTATCATCATACGTGAAGCAATGAGTCTGGCAGTAGCTAGAGCCCAAAAAGGATTGACTACTAACAGACGTCATATCAACTTTGTGTCTGAAGGTTCATCCATAACACCCAGGAACAAACCTTATTCAATCTTAGATACTGCCCCAGATTGGACTCTCCTAATCGACACGTATGAAAAGCACTACAAAATTCCGGAGGATGTTGGGGTTTCGTCATCTAGACCTGACATATTCCTATATTCTAAGAGGTTAAAACATGTGGTTCTTGTGGAACTTACTGTACCGTGGGAAACAAATATACCGAAGGACCACACAATAAAGAAAAATAAATACTATGATCTCACAAACGAATTAATCAAAAACGGTTACGTGGTTAATTTGTATGCAGTGGAAGTGGGAGCGAGAGGTATACCAGCAAAATCTCCTTATAACCTACTTAAAGATCTAGGCCTATCGAGAGCTACAATAAGCTCATTACTAGGACGAATGTCTAAAGCGGCATTAGTAGGTTCGTATCAAATTTGGTTAGGCAGGGAGGGGAACTTGGGTAGTGAAGGTGAGTGTTGATGTACATCAACAAAAGGGGCCCCTTCTAAACCTACACTTGGGTCGCAAGTCCCAGGCACTGTCCCGAGTTCCCAACTCAGCAACGCGATGGACCCGGCACCCGCACGGAGAATCCATGGATTGCTAAGATTACGGTCTCCTAGTAATATTATAAACGTGAAAGTTTGTATGTATGGATGTTTGTTACTCCCGCCAAAAAACGGATGAACAGATCTGGCTGGAATTTGGTACAGGGATAGATTATAGTCTGAAATAACACATAGGCTGCTTCTTATTCATATATATGTTTCCATAGGTAACAAGAGCAGAATTCCATGCGGGCGGAGCCGCGGGTAGCAGCTAGTTAGTTATATGGGAGAGATCTTCGAGGTTTAAGTAAACCTCACCTGAAAGCTATTACGGCTATTGATTGACGGACGAGGTTCTGGTCTCTTTTGCTTAGGGTTACCTTTGCTTAGGGTTGAAGGGTCAGACGGCAGTCGCCTCCCTAAATGTCAAAACAATCCAAATGACGGAGAGGAGACGAGAGAACCCTGGCCTATGGATGTATCCTTAAGTTTGTTAAATGTCATTACCTACTTCCTAAAATTCGTTTATTGTTAAAGACACTATCGATTGGCGTTACAGTGTTTTTTTTTTCAATATCATTGGGACCGATTTCTGGCTAGGATTTTAATTTTGTTTTTTAAATGCAATGAAATAGTATTAATTTTCATTAAAATCGAGTCGGAGACTTTTTGGAGTATATTTCTAGTCTATTTTTGTTGTATTATTTGTACTGGTGCAACAACACACACATACGCACATAAACACACATAGTCATACCTATTAACACACCCACATACTTCTACACTCACCCTCCTTCTCGAGTAAGAGTACACACCAACACACACAAACACACACACACATACACTTTCATCCTCACACACAGACATACACCCCCTTACACCATGCACATCAGCACTGCCACTCTCATTTGTATAAATGAGAGTGGCAGTGCTGTAGACGTTCCACTCTTCTTTCACTCCACAGACCCAGTTAATGTTTTATAATACTTACTATAGGTAATGATAACGGTTAGTAATAAGCAAAAGGAACGCATGCGCCCCCTATCTGGAGGTGACCGTTAGTGACTGCGCCACAGTGTTTCACTAATGCAGTCACTACGGAACACATTGATACCTTGTTATTTCTGCCGACATACCAATCAAAATCAATCATTTTTACTAATAATTTGGGACAACATGAAGTGTTGGCTTCTCACCTTTCTGAGCAGCAAAGGTGTTGTATGGGTAGTTCTCGTTAGTATGAGAAAGCGATCGTTATGTACATGATATTATATGTATTAGATATTATATAGTTAAAAGGAATAAAATGTAAGCCTAAATAAAGTAAGCGTGAGCGGGCGCGCGCAGGCTGGGCGACGCTGCTGGAGGGGCTGTGCGTGATCCCGGGCACCGTGGGCACCTGCGCCGGCGTGCTGCGCGGCGGCGACGCGCTGGCCATCTCGCCCGGCGGCGTGTACGAGGCGCAGTTCGGCGACCACTCCTACCGCCTGTACTGGCGCAACCGGCTCGGCTTCGCCAAGGTCGCCATGGAGGCCAAAGTGGTAGGCACCCCCGACTACACTACACTACACTCACTTCGGAAACAGTGAACGGCTGGACTACTTGAACACGTGCCCAGATATATTATGCATCTCGCACTCAGTTAGCTTACTTGGTCAGAGTATTCTCCCTGTAAGGGACTGGTCGCGGGTTCAAGTCCCATTCTGAATGTTCACTTTTTCCGAACTAAATCTATTGGAAAAGTTAGCATAATAATTGCTTTAAAATTTCATTGTACCCGCCTAATGATTTCTATACATACTACATGACTAGCTATTCTGTACATTTCGACAACTATCTATGTCACATATTTTCAGTCGAACTTGTTACCGTCAACCGAAAACTTTTCTAGACTCAGTGCAGTTATGAAAATGTCTCGGGTAGCAATCAAACCTAACTAATAAAAACCAAATAAGTTTTCTGAAACCGAACACTGAACCGAACTTTTCCATTTTAAAATGCAAGTCCAAAGTCGTTATAGGAAACCAAGGACTTCGATACTACTAAACTGGTTGCACGAAACATAATATTTGGTCTTAAATTCTTGCTCTAAACAGCTTGTCTAGTAGAATAAATAAATATCAACTAACGAAACATCACTCAAGGTAAAATTAGTCAAATTCAAATAATAACTCATCATCTTAGTGTTGGTCAAATTGTTAAAATGTTTTTTCAAATTCAAATAAAGAATGAAACGTAATGCGCATGTGTCCACAGCCCATCATCCCGATGTTCACGCAGAACGTGCGGGAAGCGTTCCGCACGGTGGGCTGGCTGCGCGGCGTGTGGGTGCGGATCTACGCGGCCATCCGGGTGCCGCTGGCTCCCGTGTACGGGGGCTTCCCCGTCAAACTGATCACGCACCTCGGCAAGCCCATCGAGTACGACCCTGCTCTGACGCCTGAACAGCTTCAAAAGAAGGTTATTTTACTTGCCATGTAAGCCGGCGGTCTCCAAATCGCAAGTGAATAAATATAGCCGCGAGCACGATTTTTTCGTTCGGAAATCCCCTTGGATCTGCCGGCGAGCGGGGGTGGTTATGTCGGACTCGACCGACTAATACCGCACGCTGCACACCGTCTCGGGTCTTTAGATTGTAGATCTTCGAGGTTGTAGGCCCATAAAGGCATTTCCCTTGCACCCCGGCTGACCCAGGGCAATCTCCGGTTTCGAGATCGAAGCGAGCCCAGAGCCCGCGAATCTCCACGGAGCCGTGTGCAAGAATGGCCTAACAACATTTTATCAAAAATTTGTTAGATGGCACATCATCATCATCATCATCATGTCAGCCAAACGACGCCCACTGCTGGGCATAGGCCTCCCCCAAGGATCTCCACAACGATCGGTCCTGCGCTGCCCACATAGCCATCTCAAAATAGCTGGGTTATTGAAATTAAGGGTGGAAAGTAGACCCCGCACTTCGAGCTTCAACGCAGAGGTGATGATGATGCCACGTGATTTAGAGTGCACCTGTTGAGGACAGCATTCATCACCTATGACGTTTACTGTCCGGTGGAGAATAGGCGTCAAATAGATTAATAGATTTTAGAAGGACGTTTTGTAAATTATTCACATGTTACGTCCACGCACACGCTTACGCCAAACAAATGCGAATATTTGGAGATATTTATGCTCACAAACAAACACACCTGTGCTTACCCCTTTGATAATTCATAGGCGTGAACATATAAATATAAAACTGTATGTTTGTTGGTGTGTCTACATAAATATTCAAATAAATAAAGTCTAAACGAACCACTATGAAAGTAGAAGAAGCGAATGACCTATGCCAGGATTGTAGCAAGTGGAAAGATGTCTCTGCCTACCCCAATAATAAGCAAAATGGTGTTTGAAACTTGCAATTGCATCGGTACGGTTCATCTTTCTAAATATTAATACCTATATTTTATTTCTCCAGGTGGCCAGAGCAATCGAAGATTTAGTCGAAGAACACCAGAGGGTACCAGGCAGTATACTGCGAGCGTTAACAGAAAGGCTCTACGAAGTACCCAAGAAGAGTAAAAACGCCTCAGTTTCTACGCCCGTGACCAATGGCAAGTGCCAAAACGGTACTTTGAAGCAATCGGACAGTGACAAACATGACAGTGACCGGGCTAAAGTGTCATAAACTAAAGTGCCAAGTTATAGTGACTCATTTGTAGACGTTTAGTGACGGCGTGAATATTATTTATAAGCAGCTTCAAATACCTTTGGTTTTCTAAAAGCGATTTTATTTATGTATATGTTACCGGAAATGTATGAAATCTAGGAATTGTATACAAATCCTAGGAAATTTATATAATTCTGAAGCTATTCAGGAAATGTATAAAATATTGTTTCAAAAACTATTTAATACATAAATGTCCTAGAAAATGTGCACAATTCTTAGGAATTGTATATAATTCCAATATCGTATTAGGAAATGTATAAAAATAATGGTTTCTGTAATGAAACACGTTGTTAAAATGATTATCACAAGTGACCTAACACGTAGGGTCTCTGCGAGACCTCAGCAATAACCCTTCTAACCTATATCTATCCGTGTCGGGGCGCGCGGTGTCCACGAGCTCGCTTCGCTCGCTCCCGCGGCTTCATCTTAGCGTTTGTTAACGTTCTTAATGACGCTAAAGTACTATAAAATCGCTCTTTCATAAGCGCGATGCGTGATTCGGTAGCCATTTTGAACAACAACCCATTGATATCTCAAATATTTTCATTTCCGATTGCTACTTAGGCAATGTATTAATTTCCTAGGAAATGGGTCTGATATAATTTATTTTATACATTTCCGTGCGATTTTAGGAAATACATACATTTCCTAGACATTGTATACAATGACGGATTACATACATTTCCGGTAACATATATAAAGAATTCCGGTGATTATTGAAAAGAAGATTTTTCTAGATAATCTTTTTCTATTCTAAAATGGTATAGTCATTTGCTCTCCTGATTGAAGGCGGTTTGTACTAGTTGGTCACTTAATGGTAAGGTATGGTAATGATGATAGAATTATACATCTGTGATCACACTTATGTGCTCCAACTGTAATAAGCAGGTATCTCGACATATTTAATTAATGATAGAGTCACGATAATACAAAGCTATCGAACAGACGTAAACTTTTTTGATTGCGTGAATAACAACGTATTCAGAATAATGGGGCTCGTGTACAGTCAGCGACAAAATTAGCTTAACATATTACAATACACAGGTGACCTTAGGGCTTAAACATAAAATAATAAACTAAACATGAAATATATTATTTTTGTCCTTCAGAGTTATTTACCTATGTATTTCAATGGCGAGATCGTTTTTAAATTCGATAGTGTTAGCAAGTCTAGTCGGTCACATTATTTTGTTGTGATTATTTAAAATCACACAATAGATCATTTCTAATATGATGGATAAATTGTGCAAATATTTAGTCCGAGTTGGACAATGGGAAAAAACTTTAAGGCCGTCCGCTGCTTTATACGCGTCACGCATGCACTTCGTGCAAATCTTATGTATTTTTTAAAGGAATGGGAGCCCATATGGGATGCATGAGGCAGTGGACGGCCTGAAAGACCATACTAGTTTTATCGTTTTGTAAAATTATGAAGAGTTAAAATCGTACTTATATCGTAGGTACGCAAGCGTATCTCTAGTTCCATTTTCTAATTGTCTGATTGGAAAAAGATAGTATCTTGGCGAAGACAACGTCTAATAACGTATCGTACACATTTCACAATCAGAATTATTTCATCTGTGTACCGCCGACTACTGCGAGCGAATGCGTTGGTATGGTAGATGCCTATTCACAACTAAGCAGTATTGGCTACCGTCTGCGGTAGAGAAATCCCAGCAGTTATGCGCTAATACTACTGTTCACTACCTATCTAATTATTTCGCTCTAGCCGAGGAGCTTTTGAGCGAAACCCGCGTGGATTGTACCTCTACATACAGCGGCAGCAAATACCGCTCAGGGATGAATACGAGGGTCAAACTGAAAGTTCTTAGAAAATCAAAAACTGATTACATTAGCCAGTTATTAGTTTTATTATATCTTTTCAAAATATTGTCCATTCACGTCAATACACCGCTGCATGCGATGGAACCACTGGGAAAAGCACTTTGCCCCCTCGTCCTTAGGGGTCTCTTCAATGGCATCGCGATACGCAGCCACCGCTTCTTCAGCATTCATAAACCGCTTTCCTTTAAGTTTTTCTTTAATTTTTGGAAATAAATAAAAATCACAAGGCGCGAGGTCGGGGCTATACGGCGGGTGACCCAGTAATTCAACGTTTGATGTCGCCAAATAGTCGATCGTTCGCTTGGCGGTGTGCGACGAGGCGTTGTCGTGGTGAAGGAGGATCCTACTGCGAGGTCGTTTCTCTCGAACTTTTTCCAAGACGAGTGGCAAACAATTGGTAGTGTACCATTCTGCAGAAACTGTTTTTTGATCCTCTAACACAATTGTTACGAAATGACCTATCCTTCCAAAGAACGAGGCCACCATTTTTTTTCCCGCACTTCGATCTCTCTTCACTTTAGTTGGCAACTCCTCGAAAGGAAACACCCACTGAGCAGATTGTCTTTTGGTTTCAGGATCATAACAGTAAATCCAGCTTTCGTCACCTGTTAGTATGTCGAACACAGCATTAGAGTCACCTCCGTTAAATCTTTCAATCATTTTACGGCACCAATCCACACGATGGAGTTTTTGAGCCTCAGTCAAATTATGAGGTATCCACCGGGCGCAAAGCTTCCTGACCGCTAAATGTTCGTGGAGGATTTTGTGCACTTGACTCATACCGATGCCTAAGCTTGTCCGAATCTGCTGATAGGTCACTCTTTTGTCAGTCTCTATCACCGCACAACACAGATGTTATTTTCAGTCGTCGCCGTAGAAGGCCGTCCCTCACGTAAATCATCAGTGAGATTAGTGCGACCACGTTTAAACTCATTAAACCAGTTGTAAACAGTCGCACGAGATGGGGCTTCATCGTGAAAGGCCAATCGTAGTCTATCATAACTTTCTTGTTGACTTAAATGACATCGAAAGTCATAAAAAATCATTGCACGAAAATTTTCTCGTGTTAAATTCATGTTAACGTGACACAGACAATTTTCAATTTGCCGCCAAATCGTAAAACAAATGATAAATGAATGAAATATATACTCAGTAATATTGGCAAAGAGTTCTATTTTCAAATTTTAGAATTATTTTTTTATTATATTGTTTATAAGTGGCCAGTTCTAAGAACTTTCAGTTTGACCCTCGTAGAGCCTTAGGCTTTCACAAAATTAACCTCTATACGTTTTTGAGACCGCACTAAGACCTTTTAGGCCAAAGCAAATGTTACCTGCGAGCCTCTGGAGGTCAGACAGAGTCAGTCAGAGAGTCAAATTGGCATATATTACACAAATCTAAGATTATAGAAGACATTTTGTAAATTATTTTCATGTTACGCCCAAACAAATGCAAATAGAGATATGCTTACAAATATTTGCACTGAGAAGAAATTAAAGTTGTGTGGCAGTCGAGCCCTCGACCTTGGCGCCATACAAACATACACAGCAGTCACACAAGTCGCCATTATTATTATAGTTTGAATAGTGAATCCCTGCAGTCGTTTTGATAGAAAGCTGTACAAATGTATCGCGGGTAAGGACTAATACTCGATAATCTAGGTCATAAGAATAATGAATAATAATGAGATGCATCCAAGGTCAGAATAATAGTGTACAGACTTGCGTTTGTTATATAAATAGAATAATAAATTATGATGACACTACATTTGTCTAGCGCCATCCACCGAGAACGAGTCTTTACTTAAGTTTGCTGTGTACGTCATTACTTCGCATAACTCGTTCCTTATTATAGCGGGATGGGAGGCGTCAGGCAAGAGGAGCAGTTAAACGTGCGCGCTGGACGTAGTAACCTGACAGCCGCCCCGCGCCTGCGTTTCACCACTCCGCCTGCCTTACGCCTCTCATCCCGCGCGAACCATGGGAGTATCAAACATGAATTTACCAAGCGATACCGATCTGCCTTTTATTTTCAAGATAGCAAGTTTGATTCCTCACTAGGGATATAATCTTTTTTTAAATCCAATAATGCAGGTTTCGTTTTCATTAAAATCGGGTCCATTACTCCTTCGAGAATTTTTGGCCATCAAGCTTGGTAGCTTAGCGGTTAAGGAGTCGACCCTACGATCGAGAGGTCCCGGGTTCGAATCCTGGCCATTACACTACCGACGTGAACCCACTCCTAACACAAGCAATTTAGCTTAGCTGAAGGGGTTAGGGGGAATATTAGTAATTTCGGTTGCTAATATTCTTTTAAAAAAAAAAAAAAAAAATGTCTATTTAATTGAAAAATTCACCCTGTATATTTTGAGCTGGCAATTTCATATTATTAATTATTCTTATGTAAAATAAAATTTGGTAATGCGTATTTATAAATTGCGGATTTAAAATCTGTACTTTAGTTAATTATTTACTCAGGGCTGGTTTTAAAGGCTATATATTTTTACTAAAGATATAAAGTGAGAGAGACTTAAACGCCATTGCGCCAAGCTTGGCGACAATATCGCCGTAGATAATATAAAATAGCAAATTGAGTTGAGTCCCATAACGGTGCGACCACGTTTAGCGGCAAGCGCCAGGTAAATAATAAATGTCTGGGCATGGCACCCTCTCCGGTAGGAGGGGGTAGACCCAAGAAGTGCTGGCTTGAGGTCATAGAGGGTGGTCTCACTACCATGTATGCCTAAGATCACGCAAAATGGAGGAGGAAAAGCCTGAAGGCCGACCCCGGGCTCCGAGGCGAAGGCTTCAAATGCAATCGGGATAACGTTATTGTGATGATGAACGGCATCAGGTGTGATAGTCTATTGATGAACCCATATATACGCAGTAAATAGACTCATACCAGAACTTATAAAATTATAGAAGTCAACTGGCTTACTGACTTTCATGTAAAATCGTTTACATTTGTTTGACTGTTCGAATATCAGATATTGTTATACTGGAAGGATATATTGTTACATTTTGTTCTACGTTTTCACATACAAGGACGTGGTATATAATTTGTATAGTTATCTGCAAAAATCTTGACAATGTCCTCTATGTAGTACGCATTTTTTCGGTAAGGGAGGTGTGCTAATCAACCAATCATAGATTCGCATCATTGGTTGATCAGTTGTTTTATTGGTTGGGCAGTTTGCGATTTTTTTTGACGCTTGTTCAAGATTTTTGACGGTAACTAATACGATAACTAATTGGTTCTATAGATACGTAGAACATATTATTAATTATTAGGATAGGTCAACTTTGCTTGTTTGATTCTATTCGTTATACATTGCTTCTTTTCGGATGTATTAAACAAATTTAAACATTCCCATTAAAAGAAACATACTGAGGTATCCAATATTCGACAATTGAACACAGGAGACAATAAAAAAAAATATTAAAAAAAGAGTCCCTATGAATTTCAAATTCTAAAATGCGAGATTTAGAGTTAATTGAGATGAAAATTATCTGACCAATAAAAAATTGGCCATAAGTACTTTACAAAATAATTTATTATTTTCTAATTTAGAATACATTTTTGTGCCCAATCAATGAGAAATTATGAACGCAAACCTATTTAGCTTTTATCTATTTACTATTGTTACGAATTTATTTTATGTAAATGTGCCCTTTCCAGTGCTTTCCACATATCATACTGCCAGAAATGTGATAACTAAAAAGCGTTCCATATAAACTTATCAAGACATGAGCTTTATTGCAACTAAATTATGTTTTGCAAGTAAAAAATAATTTCTTCTATTTCTTGTATTAGACTCGAGATATAGATATATATTCTATGATAATTTTAAGTTTGTTGTCGCAGATCTGATTTAGTGGCACCTAACAAACTGCTCTCTCAGACCGACAGTGACATAATGGAAGAAAGGAAGATAGGCGTTTGCCCTGCAGTGACTTATAATTATGTACGTTGATTCTCTTAAGAAGCATCCGTTCGTATCATATTAACCCCCAGAGATGATGGTTAATATGTTATGCAAGGCTTTTGAGGTTCAACTCGACGTTAGTGAGTAACGACGAGCGTCATAATTAATACGACAAAACAATACCGGTAGTATAAAATTGTATTTAAAATGAAAAAAAAAAAACAAAGTTACAAAGCCAGCATTTATATAATAAATTATTGTAATTAAAAAATAAATTAAGCGTTCAGAGAGAATTGATAAAAATATGATCAAAGCCTGACATTTTCGTTACTAAAACGATACTACTTTATATTTAATAGAAATTTTACTAATTAGATATTTATTTTTACTTTGATTATAACGTGTATAAGCTATTTTTGTAGCTTCAAATACTGAAATTTTCCTATACAATCTGATATTTGAGTTGGCTTTGGATTAAATTTAAAAAGTTTAGGCGGTGGTGAAAGTGGCGATTTTGTTCTAGTTTTATTTGTCATACATGTTTTTTTAATAATTATTATTATTAGAAATGTCACAGTTATTATATTGTATTATTATATATTGTAACTTAATGAAATATTATGAAGTTACAGATTTCTTGGACTTCGCTCAATCTGAAAATGATAAGAATATTTATGTCGTGATTTTTTATTGGAATTTACTTTACTTTGAATGATATTTGACCAGAAATCTTTTATTATATATTTCACCAACACGCATTGTGTAGTATAAGACGTTCGTGCATGTATGTGACACCCTGATGGTCCCGTGTTGTACACGGCTTAAATGTTTTTAATACTTATTTAATACTATTTTTCTCAGAACTTATTGTGATAGGATGAATTTTAGATTTTGTCAGATAATAGATACACCCACAGAACTCTCCTGTAGTCGCATAATTCCTAATATGTAACTATTATTTAAGCATCGATTTTCATTATCAACTTTGCACACAGTAAGGTATTTCCGAATGAATCCATCCTCCGAAGGTTCCATCAAATATTCCCTCGCATAAACTCGAAGATTTGTTGAAACTTATCATCTAAGTTCCGTGTGTCGATCTATTATTGAAGCTAACACTTTATGTATTTCACCACTGTGTTTTTTGTTTTGTTAAGGAGTGAATTGAGGTCATTAATGGATGGCATGAGACTTGTATTTTAGTGTAAATTCTAATCTTTAATGTGCAAAATCCTATGTTAGCGTTTGTATTTTGCTATCGATAATAGATATTAAATGTCACCAGTATAGGAAAAACGATAACTTTTTCACTAACTTTATATCAAAAGCTACATTTTTGAGGGATAAAGCCAGATGTCTTGATTCTTCCCCTATACACTATACCTACAAGCGTGATAATAAGCGATGGCGGAAAAGGAGATCGCTGTTCCTATGCTTCAATATTTCTACTTATATAGTGCCAGATATGTTATACCAAAAGTTAAACTAACGTAGACTGCTAGCGTGTTTGTATTCTTTGTATACTTAATACGAAAACAAATACTTAATATATAAGGAGATATTTTACAATTAGAATTTTTATTTCATTATTGTCTTGAAACTCATCTATATAATAATTTTATCTTTAAATTTCATGTTAACCAACATGCCAAAGTGCATAATATACAATGATAAATACAAACATTTTAGGATATCGTGTGATAATAGTTGGTTTAGTTTTTTTAATGTTATAAATGTGACAAATTAACCGCGTAAGAGGTTATAAAAATTGTGGATGCTCGCAATACAATCAACAAATCAATGGTAGGAAACATACGTTGTACTCAATAGAGGACAATTATTCAATATTATGAATTGTCCCTTGGCAAGTACAGCGCCTTATAAAAGACGTCTGGATTCTTTCTTCTATATTCTTATTTTTCCCTTCGTCTCCTGCTTGCAGAGGATAGTGATTTATTATATTGCAGACTCATCCAATTTACTTCTGATTAATTAAAATTTCCAGGCCAGTTTAACTTTACCTGGGAATTCCCAAATGTTGGTGTTTTCGTGAGTGTTATTGATCTAGATGTTCAGGAGTAAAATAGCAGTGGGATTGTGGTTGGGATTAGTTCCGGTAAGTAGTACCTTTTTTTTTTTTTTTTATCGTGCGGAAATCCCTTCGGATACCCCCCCGCCGGTCAGCGGGGGCGGTTATGTCGGGCTTGCAACGACTAAAACCGCACGCCGTCTCGGGTCTTCAGACGCCGGGGTGTAAGGTTACCCATAGAGCATATCCCTCGCACCCCGGCTGACCCTGGGCCATCTCACCACTAACAGCATCGCTCATCCTGTCTCCTCTGAAAGCAGAGGAGTACGGAGAGCGATGTGTTCCCGCCACGTTGGGTATTGGCCGACGATCAATGCCAACCCTATGAAGGGGTGAAGGGGAAGCCATTGACCGCCGCCCAGGGTGTACCGGCCGCTCCGATTCCGTTCCCCCCGGACTGCAGCGGGATCGGAATCGGAGCGACACTCGAGGAGGTTACCCAACACACACCCCCAGTAAGTAGTACCTAGTATAATAATCCTATGAACCGTTGCACAACACGCTATCTAGTGAATAACGTGCATGTACAACTGGAAACGTGCACAAATCTCGTTGAGCGCCATAGTGCGCCATGGTTTTGGTTTCAAACGAAACAAGATAGTCAGAGTAGATCAGTTGTACAATGGTAAGTATTAAAACCCGCGTCTCGGTGAATGTACACCGCCCAAAATGTGCATATATTGCGAATTGAAAACGTGTATAGAAGTACAATTGGCTAACAAAACCGTGCACGATTGGAGGACGCGTGCCTCCAATTGAATACGGATTTGGAAAGTCTGCTAGTGTGACAAACCCAAAATGCTGCCTCTTATTGTACACCGCAAGATAAATACGTGTCTCGGTTAATGCCCTTGCGCCACATCTAGATAATCGAAATATTGCCAGACTGTCCCTACTATACCTAATATTAATCAACGTATTAGGATTGATATTTAATAAGAAACGGTTATACAAATTCTTTTCTATTTAATTCTTATAATTACATATTCGACATACAAACACAGTATTATTCGAAATCACTTATATTACACTACCGCATATTGGTAATATCAGTCAACATTCTATACTTTTTTACTTATACGAAATAAATTTAATAATTCTAGATTGAAATATAATTATGGAAGGGTATAGTCTATACTTATGGATTGAAATATAATAATGGAAGGGTATGGTCTATAATTTATGGATTGAAATACAATTATGAAAGGGTATGGTATATAATTAATATAATTATGAACTGAAATATAATAATGGAAAGGTATGGTCCATACTTATGAATTTAAATATACTTATGAAAGGGTATCTATACTTATATATTGAAATATAATTATGGAAGGTTGTAGTCTATAATTAAGGATTGAAATATAATTATGGTAGGTTATGGTCAGTTATGGAAGGCTATGGAACACTTACTTAGGGAAAATTGCATCTCTACAGGGATTTAATATAGTTTTACATAAAATTTCGTATATTATATATATTTCATATATTATAAAATGCTGTAAAGAGAAGTTATGTCAAATTAAAATATATTTAAATAAATAAGTCAAATTTAGGTATTTCATGCTGTCTCATTGAAGCCTCTTATTAAAAAAGAGTGTTTAGTGATCTCACTATAACATATTATGTGGAATAAAATCAACACCAGTACTTTTACAATAACTCTCCATTGTTTTTCGTTTTCGGGTAAAAATAACATTAACGAATACAAACATTTTATCTTATTTCAAAATAAATGTGCCTACAGTTATTGAAAGAAATTAAGATGAAGTATCAAGAATTAAGAGAGGTATCAAAGATGGAAGATTCCAGATTTGTTATGGCTCATGGGCATAACTTTTACACCATAAGATCCTAACAAAGATTTCTATGCATACTGCTAGACTAGCAGGTTCGAACAAAAATTGTATCACAGCTGGGGAGTGTACGGAGGCGCAAAGACTAGTTTCTTCATATATATAGCTGAGAAAAATTAAAAAATAAACTTGTCAATTGCTATGCACAAATTATGGGTTAATTCTGTAAAATATGTCGCAGGAAAATCTGCTGCTTTGCAAAACTAATGATTGGTTGTTACTTGCTCGCAGTCGATTAAGTTAAAGAGAATTTCTCATAATTATGTCAGGGAAATTTTAGTTCCATACAGTCGGTCCGGTAATATACATAGAAGTCTTTGGGTCGTAGTAATTATTTTTAGTACAAATAATTATTTACGCTACTTGACATCTCACTTGATTTTGTGTGTTGAGGTACATAGGTTGAATACACTATTATATACATAAAATGTTATTTTTAACAGTGGAGTATACATAATACTCAATAATTTGGAGTTTCGGTAAAAATAAAGTATAAATGTATATTTGTGATGAGTTGGTTCTATTTTAAATGAAGTCCGTATAGTTGCTGACGTCGTCGAACTGCTGTGGCTGTGCCGTAGGTCGCGGGGCTCCGGCACCCGCTCTGTATGGCTGCTAAACATAGCAACGAAATAATAATATATTAATAATTAAAAAATTATGGATGACGAGGAATTATTGTCGGCTCATGTACATGAAAAAGTAAAGTCTTAAGTAGATGATAAAACGATTTTGCTAAACATTTTAACGCGTTTCGATTTAGTTTATTATAGTAGGAAGGTCGAGAAGTGTGTAAGGACGGAATCATAATATTTGAAAGCATTGGATCAAAAAGTGTGTTCTGAAAATGTACTTAAAAAAGTACATTTTCAAAACATTTTATTTTTAACCTACCATAAAATGGGGTGAATGGAAACAAAATTTATGATTACTTGGTCATTAGAATTTTGATACTTTCGTTCACCTTGATTTCTATTCGCCCCGTTTTATCAGTTAATTAGCTTATTGTAGTCCATTGGTGGACACAGGTCTCTCCCAATGTGCGCTGGAGACTGGATGCGGAAGTCGGAGGATCGGGTGCTATGACCCGATCCTCCGACTTGCGCATCCAGTCTGTCCCTTTTATCATTATTTAAGTTTATTTATAACTTTTTGTTCACAAACATTGTTTTAGTTAGGGCCTCAGGTGATTTTTAAACTCAATGTGTGAAATAACTTATGTGGCCGACTTTACGTAAGGGATTATATTAAATTAAGATTTATGAGATTAACTAGTTAGTTGATACATTCCAAAAACTGCAAATAATTTTATTTACAATAGGAAAAGTATTATTTATATTAAAAATAAGGAACAAGCTTTCTGTATTATTATAATACATGCAATGAAGTACTCAGCTATTTCTGATAACTAGATGAAACTTAGCTTATTGTAAAGCAAATCCATTAATTTTAACCAGTGAGCAGCTAAAAAGTTAAGAATATTTTTCACGAACAAACGACCATCCGACAACACAATAAAGGAATTTAAAACATACAAGATACGTACACAACCCTTCCTTGGCAGCCCGGGTAAAAAGAAATCCTCGGCCATTTTAGTAACTTTGGCCTCTGTGCTGAGTTTTCGACTGCTAAGACAGAGGTCGCGGGTTCGATTCCCGCTCATTGCAAATATGTATATTTGCATTGGTGTGGGTGTTTCTATCTATAATATGTATTTATTTACAAAAAATGTATCTAAGTATAATTTTTAGAACCCATATGACAAGCTCTACTTATTTTGGCTCTAGATGGCGTTGTGTAGTATGTAAAAAAAGAGGACATAGGTAGTGTTCATACATGTTAATTTTTATTTTTGGTATTTGATCTAAATCGAAATAATTGTTTGTTCGTTCAAAATAAGTTATAATTAAAATAGTTGAGCCCTTAAAGTGCCTACAGCGTAAACTGCTTTACTTAAAGTACAGAACCATAGTAACCTTTCTACTAGCAAGTACTAGTTGTAATCTATGACGGATACACATACACATACGGTAGTTTAGTAATAGTCTATGTCCAGATCTTTATATTTTGCCATTTACATTAACAATAAATTAGGTTTCTGTACTCTTAGTCGAAAATTTCATGAATTTTGTGTTCTATCATAAAAAAACCTATGAAACGAACCTTCGTAAACCTTCGTAAAGAACGTCATTAATTAAACTAAAGAATATCATTTTAGTTTGAGCTCCACGCATTGAATGATTTTTGTGTTCTATATGAGGAGCTCTAGAAATTGATCCCCTGCGTACAATATTAAAATAAGAGTACAGAACGACCGTACCGTATTTACGCTCGGTACCCGTATAATAAAGCAGTTTACCCTGTGAGTTTAACTGTAACCAGATTATATAATACTTGAATGTTGCATAAAACATTTTACTATCCTAGAATCTCAATATTATAAAGACGGATTTCCGCGGTGCGTGATTCTGCAGACCATTCGCGCATCAATCGCTTCCCACGGTGCGTGCTATTTTATGTTAAAGCAAGCGTCATGCCACGGTCGGTCTAAAAATGCTATTTAATTCTAGACTTTATCCGTATACAGTTCTAAAGTGAAATGAAGAGAGTTCATTACACTGTTACATTCACTCTTCAAAATTAAATTTAATTTTAGGTTTTGACGGCATAATAATAAGATCTTAAATGAAATGACATTTATAGAGTATGAGTGGAATGACACTGGCTTGCTTTAACACAAAATAGCAGAATCGAGGCTCTGGTTTAACGGACCCCTATGAACTTAGTTGCGCTTTCAAACGCTAATCCACGCTCTTCCACAGGATGACGCACCGCGAAAAGCTGTCTTAAGATTTTATTTAAAACAGACGTATTATATCCTCGGTCACAACAACATTAGTAAGAAAGGTGTGAAGCATTACTTAGCGTGCAAGTGTGGTATGGGATACGATGAGTGCGGCGGGTCGCGTGATGGGTGAGCGAGCGTGTCGCGTGTCACATGTGTGGCCGCGGCGCGCGCGGCGGCTGCTGTTGCTAGAACACACCGCGCGAGTGAGCCGTGGGAGCGCGCCTAGCGCGAGTTCCACATCTGTCCTTGTCGACGCCACGTCCGTGATTAAATGTGGGACTTAGGAGCCAATCCAGGTTACTTAATGGTACAAAAATAGGGGATACATTATGAGGTTGCAGCCATATCTAAAATCGGAGTACAGCACTCAATTGCTAAAAAATCATTCTCTTCGTTATGGGGAAGGCGGGAGCGGGAGGGGGGGGGCAGCATCCATAAAAAAAGTCGAGTGTAATGTGTTTTACATGGCTTTATTCGGATGGAGGAGTCGGATGGGATATAGAAAGAATTTTCTGGAACTCGCACTAGGCCCTTAGTAGGGACAATGTTGAGTGCTATAGGCATGCGTAGTGAGATCAATATTGAGAGAAAATCTTAATCAAACTAATTTGACAATACTAAAAATAAATGTATCCCTATCCATAAGGCTGACTAGACCCGGATCTAAAGCCCACCCAGATATAATCGGCTAATGTTTTAAATTTGCCGATGTTTTATTTATTTCTCTTCTTCTTCTTTACTGATTTCGATAAAGTTGGCACGAAAGTAAATTCATAATATCCACACTGTCTGTGGATATTTTACATCTATATATAAGGTGTCACAAAATTAGGTCTCTGAATTTGGTGAGATGACTTGGTATCGACAAAATATGTATTTGAAACAAAAAAAATATCGGGTAAAATACAAAAAAATATATAAAAAAAACAATAAAAAATAAGAATAAAACACCACCAGTGTGCATTGTGAATATTAAACAAGCCCACTCTTGTAAAAATGGACTCGTCTGTCCACAATTTTTTTCTGGTAGGATCTTCCACTAACCACCTACAAAATCTTAACCGCGGATCAACATCTGTGGTAAGGAGCTCTTGCACCCGCAGAAAGTGGTAGGCGTGCAGTCCTTCTCCTCGCAGTATTCTCCAAGCGGATGTGTGGGAAATACCTAAATCGCGACCAGCGTCACGTGTGCTCGTCGCGTCACGTGACGCTGGTGGTGCTTATTTTTCATTTTTTTTTATTTTACCCCATTTTTTTTTGTTTCTAATACATATTTTGTCGATACCAAGTCATCTCACCAAATTCAGAGACCTAATTTTGTGACACCTTATGTCCATGATTAAAACAAATATGAATTCTAGAAAAATGTTTTTAATACGTACCAAATTTAACGTACCATTTTTATTTTTGATATCAAATTTAAATTTAAAAAAAAAATATTGTAAAACGTGACAATTCTACAATTGGTATTTTTTTTATTACATCAATTAATGTAAAATATCCCTAGAAAGTGTTGATATGTATATCATACGCCTTAGTAACTACAAGACCTACGGTGACACGTCAAAAAGAAAAGGTCTAGAACAGCCAAGATCGCTATATAGCCCGCCTCTGTTCCTATCTCTTTCTCTAAAGGAAATAAGACAAGAATGGGAATACATTTTAGTCCTGTCAAACTCATTTAGTTAGCGTTATGTTGCTTTATCAAATTTCCGATTTTAGTTCGTTAGCAATATTTATCAGCTTACAATTACGCTGACAATTATGACAATATTCTGGCATTATTTATAAACTATCTCAATGGAGTCCCATCGCACTCAACATTGCTCAGCTCGCTAAATAGTTGAGTATAGCATGTTTAGTGACAAAGCTGCTAGGTGATAAGCATTATTTGAAGAATGCTACACAACTTATCTGGAAAATAAACTAATTAGTGGAACCTACTGCTAAGGTTCTGACGACAAGTTGCATCATTACCAGACGCGAACGATCAAGTAATCTGATTTGTAGAATCGTCGAATATTACTTTTCCAGAGGGATTATACCCCTTTGTTTCTTTTGATTACATTTATACTGTATATATAGCATCACCACTTGGTTAAGTCCTGATTCGGGATCGGGATAAAAAGTAGTTTATGTTACTCAAGGATGATGTAGCATTCTAATGGTGAAAGATTTTTTGAAACCCATTCAGTGGTTTCAGAGTTTATAGATTACAAACAATCAAATCTTTCCACTTTATAAGAGATCCGATTCTCAGCACTCCATGGATTCACCGGTCGCCGGGTCCATAGCGTGGTACAGAGAGGAACACCATGACGGCGACTGGGACTTGCGACCCAGATGTAGGTTTAGGAATAAATAAAATTAAAGTGTCTGTTTGTAATATTAAAATTACAGCTTTTTAATTACTGCATATGCACATACTTTAACAAAAAAAAACGATTGTACTTGTGTAATTTTTTTGACAGTTTGTTCCGGATAAACTCCGAAGGGGCTAAGGCGATTTACCGCCGGGATTTTTACTGCAGATAGCTGATGTCACGATGCATAACTTAAGCTACTTTTATTTTAGAAACAGTAATAGGGTTCCACACAAAATAATTAAAACCAGGTCTAAGTCCACATGGGCGAAGTCGCTAGCACAGCATAAATGTAATCAAACTATGAGAAACACCAACCCCATGAAGCGTGATGTGAGGGGTATCTCGCCATCTCGTTTTCGCACGTGTTTAATCTCCAACCAGTGAAAGAGAACATTATTCATTTCACGTTCGGTCACAATGCATCGTGAGACGAAATTATTTTGTAACATTGGAACAGATGTATTTCACCTTTAGCCAAAGTCTTGAGACTTAATACTTTTCGTGTAACTGATGCTACTGGTCGCGCTACGTACAACATTATTTCTAGCATACCAAAAGGGGAAAACTTCTAAATTATTATATTTGTTTATGCTTTCCAGAAGTTAATAATAATATTTATATCTATTTAGGCATGGGACAAAGTTCGTTGATATATTGAAAAAAAAAGTAAACAAACATTGTGATGTAATAAATTGCTTCGAGTTTTTGGTATACTAAACATGATATTGTATTGCTAAGTTATATACAAACTATGAAGTGTATCTGAAAATTAAAGACCTAATACAGTTGCATTAGTAAGCCTAATGAATCAGTATGATCAGATGTTAATAATATATGTAAATACAATCTGTTGTAATATAGCAAGATAGATTGATATTTATCAAAGGTTTAGACATTGCACAGCCGTTCAAAGTGGAAGCAAATTGGCAAATTTAAAAACGTATTAAATTTGCCAATTTGCTTCCATTGGAGGCAATACAGATAACAAAATTGTGAGAAACAGTTTGGCTTTGCATCCAAAATTTAATTACAACACTCGATAGCTAAAGGATCAATTAATTCGTGAAGTTAATACATAAAGAAGGTAGCGTCGTCATTTTGAGATAGTTTCTCAAAGAGAATCTTACCCGATTCGTACACGTATTCACGTAAAACACAACTGTGGAATATATCCTAGAATATGGACGTAGCCAGGTTTCAGTTGCCGAGGGGTGAAGTTTAGATTAGGGTATTTAAGCACTTTTCCCACCGCCGGCGATGAACACGTAAAGCTAGCAACTATAAAACGAGGTAGTGTGTGTAGACCCGATAGTTTTGTCGCTGACTATAAGCGAGTGTGCGAGTGCGACGGGCGAGTACTCGCACCACTAGTTCGGGGCGGCCGCGATGTCCTAAATGTCTGCTCGCTTGGCGAGTTTTTCTTACCGCCAAGCATGCATTTCTTTCATTCACATGCGGTCTATATCACCTGTACATTTCATAAGCGAGAAAATAGTCGATAGATTTCTCGCCGCCACCGATGAAACCAGTGCCTCAAGAAAACAAATCAACAGAAGTGGTTATGTAATGACATGTTTCAAGTGAATAATAACAGAAGATTGATTTGATTGATTGGTAATGATAATTGCTTAGCATTTTTTTCGTTGACATTTTGAGGTTAGTTTGCCAAAGCAACTGTTTAACACATTTTGTGCAACTAATACCGTACAAAATAAAAATACTTACACATCACTCGAATTATTTCAAAATAGTTAATCTATATTTAGCTTTTGTTTATTAAAATATAAAAAATCATTTATGAATTGATTTATATTTAATGTAATTAGGTATCGCCACTAATTTGTTCCTGGCACGTAAACAGCCACATGTGAAGAAACAATCAACGACTTCTTATTAAAATAATTAATAGTTTCAGAGCATATCTTTGTGAACGAGCCCAATGTAAACTAGCCAATGAGAAATCATGTAATTTTCACATGTCAAGTATATTTTGACGCTTCGATAATTGCATTAGAATTGTCACTTTTGGAGCTAAAATGCTGTAAGGCAGCAAGTTTATTTATCGCGCTATTTTTGGCTTAACTTTTTTACATTTAATCCAACATAAAACACTTAATCGGATTGATGCTCGAGCTGCACACCTCACCTATAGGCGTGAGGGTGTGATGCCAAGGCGTCCCACCGGCGTAACTATGTCAGCGCCACTACGAGCCCGGGAGGACTGGACACCCCGAGGCCGCTCCCATGCCTTAACGGATTTTTTGATGCGAGAAACTTGCTCCGCTCTGGTTGCCGCGGTCGATAGGGTTGCATTTCATCATGGAACCTGGTGATTTTAATTATCTGGCCAGATATCCTCAGGATAGTCAGTGCGCGACCGAGAACTACGGACACCAACGGTTTCGTAAAGACACAATCGTTTTGTTTGTAATTTGCTAACATGTGCGTTAGGTAACCTTTAACTCCGTGTTTTTCTATGTAACAATAAACAATTGTTAAAATATCAACTCTCTAATTTACTTTTTTGAACCCAGGTAAATTTCCACCAGGAAATACTACACAAGAGGTCCTTGAACTAAGGGTTCAATGCACCTACTGAGAGCCTATCCTGATTTCTTGTAAAATATTTTGTCGCTACCATTACCTTACCTTTAACTCAAACACTTAAACACACCCAAGTTTTTCTTAATATGCAACCAACAATTCCTCCTGGCTATGCCTATATCCCAGAACATAAGTATTATTACTATTGTCACAAAAATGATAGTAGAATAGTGTCCTAACGGAATGGTACTATGAGTTTGAGCTGGTCTAATCGTGAAGGAGTCGGACTGTCGCAAACCTGTTGCAGCAGGTGCCTTAGCCCGGGATTGGAGGGCAGGATGTTCCGCGGGTGCATGATGCGCGGCTGGTGCGCCGTGTTCGTCGCTCGCAGTTGCTGCAACTGTTGCTGTAACTGGTGCTTCCGTTGCTGCTCCTGGAGGGCATGAACAACAGTATTAGATAATAGGCAGCTTATATGGAGCTGTCTGAATGAAATATTGATCCTGTTCCCGCGACCTATAGACACACACCCTCACATATAAAACGGCACACATTGCTTGGGTGTACGAGGCCCCGTCAAGGTCTTCGGCCACCCCACCTGCCAGCGGTACACCTATTGATTGACGGACGAGGCTCTAGCGCAGGCTTTCCGTTTGTGGTTTAGAAAGAAGAAGAAAAACAAGTGTTTTATTGCGGATTAGGTACAAATACAATATTTTATTTACATTTTATTGTATTTGTACCTAACAAATACAATAAAATTAACAAAATAAAAATAAAAACAAAGCAACTCTGGCGGCGAATGCTTGTAACAATCTTGACCGAGAGGCGCGATAAATACATTATTTATCTATGGTCGCCGCCACCTGAGCGCACATATTACATTTTTACGTATGACAAAATTGTCAAGTATGGTAACATTGACAACTCGACCACGTGTCATGTTACGTAGCAATTTATAACACGTGTTAAATGGATATTAAATCTCTCAATATTACAATGGAAACAATATTAACATTATGTTAAGAAGTCAACCCTACGATCGAGAGGTCCCGAGTTTGAATCCTGGCCATTATACTAACGACGTAAACCCACTCCTAACACAAGCAATTTAGCTTAGCTAGAGGGGTTAGGGGGATTATTAGTAATTTCGGCTACTAATATTCTTTAAAAAAAAATGCACTGAGGTGGGTATCTATCACCAAAGTACTGATTTTCATCGTCACCCCAGCGTTTGGAAGTCAGGCAGCAGTCGTTCCCATAAAAGTCGCACAAACCATCAAAAGTAGGAAAAGAGTAACCGGACCCCGGGGTCCTAGGTGAAAGCCTCGGATACAAACGGGAACATCTCTGAGATGACGACGATGATGATGATGATGATAATGATCATACCTCCAATTGCTTATAATGCTGTTCTTGTTGCTGAGCCGCATGTAGGTGTGACATGATATCCATCTGAGATTTGAACTGTGCTTCCTGTTGATGAGCTGCCTCCAGGGTCTGCTGGAGATGCTGGATCTTCTCCAGGTTCTGTTGCCGTGCTGCTTCGAGGCCATCCAACTGGGTGACGGGTCGAGGGCCTTTACCGCCTACTTGGGGGACCTGGCCGCCCATTGAGCCGCCTATCATCATACCCTGGGGATTTCAAAGAGAGCATATTAGACGCGAGGACTACTCAGGTACTCACTCAACTCATATAGCGAAAGATATGTTTATAGTTGCACACTGAGTGAATTTACAATGATAGCTTTAAAAATACAGCTACCTAGCAATAAAAAGCTATTACTAAAATGCAAAATATTTTTTATTTCTTAAAATCAACCCGCGCAATGCATTTCGGAACATGTCCTGTCACTAAAAGCGTCAAGTGGCGTCTCTATTGTTTCAAGGTCACACGCACCGACACCGATTGAGTAAAAAAAGATTTAAGATCCGTATCCGCAGATTTTGATACTAAATATCCGTATCCGGCACACCACTAGCCGCAACCAACGAAGATGTGTGAAAACAATGATGTCACCTCAATATGACTTTACCTCGCCTGATGGTAAGCTAAAGATAAAGTCTCAGGAATGGGGGTCACCATTACAGACACTGATAATGTTACCATGGTGACCCTCAAGCTGAAGGCCTTATCAATGCTATTTCACGCCCCGTTTCAAGGTCCCGGGACTGTAGGAAGAAGGAAACTCGTGTTCTGGTACTGAATTTTGATGGTGCCGTAAAGAAAAGAAGTGCCACATCGCTTCGTTCTTGATGGAATTGTTTGCGAAGCGAAAGATACATAACTAGGGGTAAAAATCTTGACAATGTACTCTAGAAGCAGGGAACGATTTTTTAGGTCTCTGTGGTGGTAAGCGCGGGGTGCGACCGCAGATTATATTACACTAATCACGGGCTCAAAGGGGTCGCGTTATTGGTTTATCAGTTTTAGTTGAATTTATGATTGGGCAGTCAGTGCACGAACTTTTTGACGTTTGTTCAAGATTTTGTCTCGAGGTATACTTATATATTGTAATATTACCTGTGGATGTTGCTGCATCTGTGTCTGCACCATTCCCTGGCTAGGGCCCGGCCCGGCCATCTGTCCCACGTTGCCCACGCCGCCCACATTGGACACGTTGCCCACGGCTACTGGCTGCATACCTCCACTCATGCCCGAGCCCATTCCACCCGATGACATACCAGGAGTAGGCATACCACCAGTGCCTAATTATGGCAAAGAAATAGTGAGTGTAGTTATATAGACGATCTGTATATAGACTGACCGGCAAACTTCGCGACAATTTACTCTAGCTGCATAGAACGTGTTCTTAGGTCTCTTTGGTAGTAAGCGCGGGGCGCGACGGCGGAGGCGCGCCGATCCACCAATCAGAGATTATATTAAACTAGCTGTTGCTCGCGGCTCCGCCCGCGTAGAATTCTGATCCCGTTCCCGCAACCCATGGGAACCTTTTCCCGGGATAAAAAGTGGCCTATGTGTTGTTATTCCGGACTATAATCTATCCCTGTGCCAAATTTCAGACAGATCCGTTCAACCGTTTTTGCGTGAAAGAGTAACAAACATCCATCCATCCATCCATACTTACAAACTTTCGCGTTTATAATATTAGTAGGATTAATCACGCGCTCATATTGCGTCATTGGTTGCTCAGTCGTTTTAGTGGTTTTTTGGTTGGCCAGTTTGTGCACTTGCTCCAACTTTTTGACGTTTGTTCACGAAGTTTGTTGGTATTTATATACTGAGAAGTCATTGGCCGCTAGTCGCAGTGAGATGTATTCACGTCACTCATTGCTATCCCACCTGCCATGGTGTTGGTGGGCATGCTGGGCGGCATGCCGCCGGGCGCGCTGACGGCGGGCGGCAGCTGCTGCTTGCTGATGATCTGGCTGATCTTCTGCTGTTGGATCACCTGAACACAACATTATATTTCTGTGATATTTTTTAACGGATTTTGCTAGTCGTCATCATCACTGCGTTAGTCCCGGTAACATCCAAAGCTCCTGCCTTTGGTGCCTTGGTCCGTTCTCCTCTTGATTTCCCTTATCTTGGCTTTTGCAGAAGCACCCGATAGCACCTGCGCCAGAGGTTCGTCCATTAATCAGCAAGCGTACCAGCTAGCCCCCATATACACTCTTACTGACGAACGAAGCTCTAGCGCATGTTTTCCTCTATTGGTTAGGAGGTCAAACGGCCGCCGCTCCCATAAAAGCTATAGAGTCAAGACGGGCTCCGAGGTTAAAGCCTCGTATGCAACCGATAAAGCATCGGTAGCTTAGTGGTAAGGAGTCGACCCTACGATCGAAAGGTCCCGGGTTCGAATCCTTGCCATTACACTACCGAGGTGAACCCACTCCTAACACAAACAATTAAGCTTAGCTGGAGGATTTAGGGCGAATATTAGTAATTTCGGTTACTAATATTAAAAAAAAAAGAATCGAACACAACGCTAACATGATGATGAGAAGAGGCTTAGCAGCAGTACCATTTCTAAACATTGATTATTTTAAGTCTGATATAAACACTCCGTACTTACCTTTCTTAGTCTGTCAACGAAGGTGGCCTGGTTGTTGGGTATGAAGCCGAGGTACGCCTTCTTGTCGGGGGTGTAGAGCAGGATCAGCACCTTGATGTCGCACTGAGGGGGGGACGGCATTGGCGAGAAGTGGACACAACCCGCCTACGAAAAAAGTAACTGCTTACTGTGTTTTTGTAGAAAAAAGAAATTAAAAATAGCCACATTTCAGTCAATGACGACTTGTGTGGCTTAGCAGGTTCGATTCCCGATCAGTGCAATTATTTTTAAGCGTGGATTTCAATATTTGCACTGGCCTGGGTGTTTCTATGAATAAAATGTATTTATTCCAAACAAATGTATAATGTATGTTTACCCGCATTCTAGAATCCATATTACAAGCTCTGCTTAGTTTGGGTCTAGAAGACGTTGTTTAATAATAAATATTAATGTATTATGTAATTATTTATTCTTACAGCTAGGCTTGTATGGTGGGTTTTATAATTATTTTTGATACAATAGTATATCTATGTACAAACTATTCTAAATTTGTTAGTATTCAGCAACTTTTCTTGCTGACTGTACATTTTGAGTTATCAATGTTCGTATCAAGATAGTAAGTATAGAGAAATGCGTCAGTATACTCACGAATCCGTTGACCATAACTTTAGTGAGAGCATCAAGCGCCTCGCTGGGCTGCAGGTGGAAAAGCACCGATTTGCTGTCCTTGAGGTACTGGCCGCCGATGTTGCTGATCAGCTGTTTGGGCATCAGCTGCATCAACAGCTTGCTCGGCCACGTGTCCACCTTTAGCTCAGGCTCGATGTCTTTTGTGCTGGCTGATACCTTGAATGACATACTACATATTTTAAGGCCAAGCCAAGCTCATCTACTAGGCAGTACATCTGTTGACTGACGGATCAGATTCTGGTACAGGAGCGTTAGGGTTAGACGGCACTCACTCCCATAATCGAAAGAAGGAGAAAGCGTAAATGGACTCCCAAGTTTCAAAGGTGAAAGTCTTTTTTTTTCGGATATAATATAATTATAAAGAAATGAATGATGTATAATGTACTAGCTGTCGTCCGTGCGCATGAAAAACTGATTCCGTTCTCGCCTCCCACAGGAACCGATTCCGGGATAAAACATAGCCTATATTCTATTCCGGACTATAAACTATATTTGTGCTAAATTTCATCCAGATCCGTTCAATCATTTTCGCGTGAAACTGTAACATATATCCACACACACATACATTCATTCCTTCATTCTCACAAACTTCACATTTACAATATTAGTAGGATAATAGGATGTAGGATATACCAACGTACTTGACAATGCAGGTGTTTGGTAGTTTTCTGTTGGTCCCCAGGGGTCTTCGCCTTCTCCATCCACTCGATGACTCCTGTCCAAATGTATGAACGTTGAAGGCCGGCCGAGGTGCCCGCGCCCACCATACCTTGCATGCGGGGATGGCCCGCCTGCCAAAAAAAAGAAAATGTGTATTAATAAGACGACATCTGTGGCGCAGCGATAGACCGTGCGACTGCTAAATTAGAGGTCGCGGGTTTGATGCCCGCTCAGTGCAAATATTTACATGCATGAATATGTATATTTATGTTTGTCTGGGTGTTTTTACGTATAATATGTATGTTAAATACATCTATAAGACTATGGAAGACTATGGAACGTGTACTGAATAAAAAGCTCCTGGTATACCTCGAAACGAACGATCTCCTAAGTGATCGGCAATATGGCTTTCGCCAAAACCGTTCCACTGGGGACCTTCTTGTGTATGCCACCCACATTTGGAGTGAGCCCATCGAGAGGCACGGGGAGGCACTTGCCGTTTCTCTCGACATCTCGAAGGCTTTTGATAGGGTCTGGCACGATGGCCTAATTGGCAAGCTTCCGTCCTACGGCCTGTCCCCTGGCTTATGTGACTGGATCACCGACTTCCTGAGGAATCGGTCTATCCAAGTGGTCGTCTACGGCTGCACATCCGACCGATTAGCAATCAACGCTGGGGTCCCTCAGGGGTCGGTACTTTCGGCTACATTATTCCTGTTGCACATAAACGACCTGCTCAAGCCCGGTATTTTTGGGTAAGCAGACGACAGCACAGTAGTAGAGAGTTACGAGTCCCTCCGAGAGGCTATGATTGAGGGTTTGAATTTGTCCTTGAAAGCGGTCTTCGATTGGGGTGATGTTAACTTGGTCAGTAGTGGTTGGTAGTGGCCCCGTAAAAGATAAGTCAAATCAATTATGGAAACGAGAGAAAGAATACGAGATCGGCTCTCTTCGATTCTACGAAACAGTACCACAAACAATTAAACGTTCTTTAACAATTAAGGTTCTTTAAGATTTTCACTTCAGGATATTCAACTTTACACTTGAATATATGAGACAACCACCATTTTAGTGTCCCCGTGAACATAGCTGCTGAAAAGCGACCGAAACGTCGCGCATACTGTAGATATGAAAATAACATAGTTTATGCTAGTCTGCGCAAAAATACGTCATAGCCCAAAAAATATAAACCCTTTTCCTCGCGTACTCGTTTGCCAAATATATTAATTTCTTGGCGTAATTTGGCAGATGTTCTCATATACACGTTTTTGTTCACTTATTCCCAATGGATCTATGAAATTTCCTGGATTGTGATAAATGTTTCGAATATCTATGGGTGAGACTGAGAGGTCAACTGTATTTGCGACAGTGGTCACTGTTGTGAGTTCGGTAGTTGACTCTTTGTCATGTCTAGGAACATAACGTACAAGTGATGTGCCAGATATCCGTATCCACGGATATCCGAGGGAGAAGAAAGATACGTATCTGTTTCCTTTTTGGCAAATCTATACTATTTTTTTCACTACATTGATGAAATTCTGTATATCGGTAGCAATGAAACACCAGTAAATTCCATTCAAATCATTTTTTATTTATTGAAATTAAATATACAAAGAATGCAATGCAGGTCAAAATACCTGTCACGTAAAGCTTCAATTGGCGCTGCTATCGTTAAAAGGTCACGCTCACCGACACCGATCGAATAAAAAGAAGTTAGGATCCGTATCCGCGGATCTTGACACCAAATATCCGGATCCGTATCCGCGGACATACATTTTTAACAATCACTACTACCTACGTACCTCAATACTTGAACATGGGGATTTGTTTTATAGATCTCTAATACTTTTCTCTAACGATGCTGTGTATTCCTTTTGCTCGTCGCACTTCTCTCGAAGACGTATCACTTAACATTTCATATCATCGTAGAGACTGCATAAAGTACTCACAGATTTTTCTATTTCGCTCTGTAAGTTTTGTAGTTTTAACTCTCTCTTCTCAGAAATAAGTTTTGTAACCAACGGTGTTTGTTCCGTCATCACTTTAGATAATACTCTGGTCTTGCTCACTTTTCAATGTAAAAATCATATTTTTGATTGCTTGCCCAAATTCTTCTACTATATTGTTCGAAGATTCGTCGAAACGTAGGCGTTTTTGACGTGTGTTGCCATATTCTGCGTTATGATCAGCTTTTGTTGGGTTAGAAACTGATTCCGTTTTATCTATTGCAGTATTAGCATTACGTAAAGATCGTTGTACACAGTGTATATTTGTTGTTTTCAAAAACAATACTGAAGACAAAAATTTTAGTGAAGTGTTATCTGAATACATTGGTACACCGATTAGTGTAGGTATGTTTAATAACAACTGCATTATCTTCTTGCACACTTCAGGACGAGAAGGTCTAGCGCCGTATTAATAGTCTCAGTTACTACTACTACGTACTTGCACTGTTAAGCGGTCAATATTGTTTTTTTTCATTGAGTTTATGGGGTCCCAACAAAATCTTCTATTTTAATCATTAAGATCGAAGTTCGACCACTGCGTGAACACTAATCATCATCTTCTGAGCGCCAATTTCGGTTGCATCCAAAGCTTGCACTTGAAAGCCCGGGGTCTGTTCTTCGTGTCTTGCATAATTCGATGTACTAGAGAGTAACTACCGTCTGACGTCCCAAGCCCGAGAGGAAAGCCTGCGCTAGAACCTCCTCCGTCAATCAGCAGGTGTACGGACTTGCAGGTGAGGTTGGCTCGGTCACGAAGATATTGGTGATGCCCCGTACGCACTCAAACAAGAAGCCTGCGCTAGAGCCTCCTCCGTCAATTAGTAGGTGTACCCACTGCAGATGAAGTTGGCTTGGTGGATGATCTTATTTATTTATTTATTTATTTATGTACACACACAATCAGATATAAAAATACTAAAATGGAAAAAGTAGTACAGAGTAGTTGTGTCTTAGTTGTGCGTCATTAACGAAACTAAAAATAAATACAGACATACCTGTGTAGCATGCGCGGGTGGTGGGGGCGGATACGAGGGCTGTGCCAGCTGAGTCAACAGAGCGGAGTTATTGGCGTACAGCGGTGCGCGAGGAGGGGGGAGCCAGTTGGCACCCCGCCCACACGCCCCTGCGGCCGCCACACCCACTGGGCCCACGCCCCCCACGGGACCCACGTTGGGCACGGGGCCCACGGTTGCTGCGGCCACGCCTGGTCGTGGGAAGTTGGTGTTGCCAGGACGTGCAGGTACGACTGTACCGCGGCCTTGCCTGTTCACAAAAAAGAAAACTGTAAAAAAGTTATAAAATAGGTAGTATACCTATTTTTTTAAAGAATATTAAATACCGAAATTACTAGTGCCCCCGCTTACCTCTCCAGCTAAGTTAAACTGTTTATGTTAGGAATGAGTTTACATTGGTAGTGTTGTAAACAAGGTATGGAATTCGCAATTAGGCTTTATAAAATGCACATACCCATAGACATCGGTCTGTATGTCCGGTACGGGCGGCGGGGCGGGACTAGGCGGCCGCTCCTTTAAGCTGTACCCTCGAAGTAATACTAAATGACGAGGGTCCTGTGCGAAGAAAATACAACTTGGAGTAATGCAGTCTTGGTTACTTAGTTACCCTGTGCAAGAATATGTGGAAGATAGCAGTGACGAAACACTATATCACGATTCCTACTGGATTACACTGAAGGCTCCAGTTAAATTGCTTAAGACGCAGAAACTTTTTTACAGTCCGATTCAGTCACGCCATGATTTCAAATAGCGTGATTTTTTATTCGATTCAAAAGAAAAATGCAAAGAAAATCTTTTGTATGCCATACGATCCGTCAAAACAAAACCTATTAGTGAGGTTATTGAACTTTCAGAATCACAGTTTCGTTTGTTTTCAATTAGATTTTAAAAATTTAATTTCATAGGTTCAATAACTTCATAAAACACACTTTTTATAATCGTTATTTAAAGAATCGGAATAGTATTGTGGCGTAGCTTACAATAGTAGTGTTGTTAATACTTATATTTGTTTATTAAAAAATATTATAATATTAAATATGTCTTATATAGACAGCGCGATATTTTTATTAGTAGTGAGCCGCCGCACCGCGCAGCCGACTTCAACTTCTATCGACTCGCGGCCGGCCGCCAGTCGCTGTGAGCTCTGCGACGCGGTGCCACGGCTCCCCGCTTGCGCACGCGCACTATACGAATACCTACTACTATTCGTTTCGTTAGTTATATTCTATCTGTACTCTAGACTTTCTCTCCTTCTTTCTCTTGTGTGTCCGTGTACTTCTATAACTGTTGTGCTTTTGTGTATGCTATTAAACTTTCCCTCTTCCAACGAACAATCTTTTCTTTATTAAATATTACTTCCGATAAGTGCTTCTACACACTACAGTATAAGGTAATTTTTCATGAATTAAGGTCTATTATAATAATTATCGTTGTGGAGATCCTTGGGTGAGGCCTATGCCCAGCAGTGGGCGTCGTTTGGCTGACATGATGATGATGATGATAATAATTCTGTTCCCTTTACCTTGGCGTAGTTCCTCTGCTGCGCCTGGTGCAGTTCGCCCCCCGCGTGCTCGTACAGCGCGTGTAGAGCTGAGACACGCCGCGCTGAAGCCACGGACACCTGCACCCCTCGTTCTGCCAGCAAACGCGCCGCCTGCTCCACTGTCGCTGGGGCACCTATAATAAGTCAAGGTTATCAGGCGCAGAAACAATGTTTTCATTACCAGGGACCGCCCAGACCCTCCGAAATGGAGAAGAAAATATATAATAAGATAATTAGTCACTTCAACTAAATTCGTCAGTTGAAGTATCTTTCTAAACTCCCGGGTCCTTTAAGCGGCGCTCGAAAAAGCATCCTATCGAGTCCGTCCAACACAAAACATTCATCATGAAGAGCAGGTGAGCGGGCCTTGGATTCTAAAGTGTAAGCTTTGGGTTTAATAACTGGAGTAGCATCGCCTTTGCGCGAGCCTCATTGGACGGTCAGTAATCGGCGAGAAAATGTGAAAATAGCTGATGCCCGATTGATCATAACTCTGGTTCTACTTAACCGAAAAAAAACAACAATGGAACAAACAGATAAACAGACAGACAAGAATTCCAAAAAAAAATCCACTCAAGAACACGTTTACCCCAGCGGTTGTCGGTTCTTCGCGAGATATGGCCGGCCCACTGCCACTTCAGCTTGCTTATTCTTTGAGCTATGTCGATAACCTTGGTTCTCTGTCGGATGTATTCGTTACGAATCCTATCCTTCAGAGAAACTCCGAGCATAGCTCTTTCCATAGCTCGCTGAGCGACTTTGAACTGGTGGGCCAGCCCTACCATGAGTGTCCACGTCTCAGCTCCTTAGGTCCTTACGGGTAGGACGCACTGATTGAAAACCTTCGTTTTCAAACACTGCGGTATGGATGACGAGAAGACCCGACGTAGTATTTAACATTTTTTTTTAAATATCTCGAATGTACAGACACAACTAATTTACAATTAAAAATAGACATAAATGTATTGAATTGATGACTAGATTGTAAGTCACCTTTAGCTTTTTGTTTTGTATGTGTCCTACATAAAATATTTTTGTTTCTATCTATACTAATGTAATAGGAGTGGCTGAATTTTGTGAGATTACTATGGCTTGAATAAAAAAAAACTCATGTAAACCGAATCGAAGTGAGGGTGGATTGCTACAATATTAATAATTACAGTAATTGGGTAAATTATACTTGTAATGGTCTGATTCAACCCCATCAAGTATTTTACTAAAGAAATTTTTTTCCTGTATAGTTTTGGCACATACCTGCTGGTACTAATCCACCAGCATAGGCAGAATATGGTGGTGAACAACATATCAATAACACATGTAATGGTATATCCGTTCGACCAATGTCATCGAAGCATGCCAGAGCTGCTGTGAGGGCTTCCGTCACACATGCTCGGCTTTCTGCATGCCCACCTATGAATCTGAAAGCATTTAAAAAGCAATTATACTTATGGTTTTTGGAGTACCACTAGCAGTCAATTCCCTAAAACCCAAGATTAGTGAAATTAATTATGAAAAGGAGTAGGAGAGTGGTCCATGGGCTCCAATGAGCTTTGGGTGCAATCAGGATTACTGCTGGGTTCATATACCCGAATATAGAACATGGAAGTCAATAAAAACAAGTTTCAGTAATTTAATTTGGATCCTTTTTTTGTGGTACCTAATAGGAAAAAGATTAGTAACTGTTTAGGAAATGCACGCTTATATTTATCTTTCAAGTGCTTATTATAGACCTCCTTAATCTATCTCATTAAGGTCTAAATTACTTTCAAATTTCACTTCAAATATGTACAATAACTATAAGATAAAAGAACTCACTGTATCTTATCAACAGCTTCAATTACTGTTTTAGGACATGAGAACGGTCCTAATGTTGAAACTGGTACTCCGGGATGACAATCAGCAGCTTTGTATGTCACCAAACCATAGATGGACCCACTTCCGCTACCCTCTTCTAATGGTCCACCATGGAAGTATCTAAGAAAATAAAGAATGGTAGAAAAAATGAATGAATACTTAAAAAAATTCCATCTAGTGGATATTTATTTGACATTATAGATACCATACCATAGACATTTAGGATCCTATTTTATGTATAATATGTATGTATTTACAAAAAAAATGAATCTATATGAAAAAAAATATCCACATTCTAGAAGCTAGATGCTTCCACAAGCTAGTTTAGCTATGCTTACTTTGAGTCTGGATAGCTCTGTGTACAATGCCCCAGATTTTTTAAACTATTATTTAATATTTGTCAATTACCTACACAAATACATTGTGACATGACTTCAACTTGTGTTAAGTTTGAAAAAAAATCAGTGATATCATAATTAAGTACAAGAAATCTGAATCAGTAGACCATATAATCTACTGATTCACTTTAAATAGCAAAACCATCCGTAAAGTTATACTCAGGAAATCTCTGTATAAAAATTACCCAAATGGAGTAAGCAGGTTTGAAGTCATTGGATACTTTGAAGACAGTAGAATTAGTCTCCTACATTTGGCAGGCTTATTCATCACTCTTACAGGTAATAGATAAAAATGAGTACTGTTTGAGGTATTGAAGCTATAAGGTAGAAAGCCTTTGCAAAAAATCTTATGATGATGATGACAGGCCCTAGTGTCAGGGCAGTCTGTATACCCAATTATCAAGTCAGTAGTAGTATATTAATGTCGCGCTCCTCAAAGTGAGATCAGAGATGTGCTTTTTCTCTTCTAGAAAAGCAAGGTCATAGGCAAGGACCTAAGTCCTGGCAGGTCAAGGGTAAGTTCATGAGAAAACTGCCGAATACAGGTTGTGGTTCAAGCTCTTACCGTGATATTAATTTATCTACCAACTACCTTCCACAAAGCCTTTATGTTCAATACATTACACAAGACTTATCCTATACATTGGCAATGAATCTACTCTTATTGCTTCAATAAATTAATGCTTGTAAAATTCACATAAAATGGTTTTCTTGCTAGGCAAAGAATACTTACTCCAAAGTGGGTATAATGTAGTTTGTTTTGAGTTCTCCAATATATGCACCATTAACTGCAGTCGCCTCTATCACGAATATCACTTCAGCTTGCACTGGTGAATCGGGAGCGTTTACCACCATTTCTGCTGTCTTAATCTTAGGCTTATTGAATAATTTTTATAAAGTCATAACATAAACAGAAGCCCGAAAATCCACGCTCCCATTTCAATAAATATACTCTGACGGATGCTTGATGGATGCTTGACATTGACTTGACACTGACATCTGACTTCATATAAGGTGACACTAGAATTTGCAATTCTGCGCAAATATTTAAATCAGCATTACCAAGGGAGTTTTCTTCTTTCTGTCTGTTTTCTCGACATTGGCGAAATTGCGGTGATTCTGCAGAAACCATTAACTAAAAGATAGTTAATGGCTTCTGCAGAATCACCGCAATTTCGCCAATGTCAAGTAAAATATAGTAAATGTTTATAAAATTATATTAATCTAAGCATTTCAAATTAACGGCAACGTCGTACGGTTTTCTCAAAGAGTATCAAAATATAATAAATGTTTAAAAAATTATTAATGGCGAAGACGCCAATGTCAAGTCTGTCTATACAGTCGAGAGTCAAAAGTCAAAGTCCCAAGGGAGTTTTGTAACCAACGCGGGAAAAGAAACTTCGAGGTAGCGTTTCATTTTCAAAAATTTACGTAATTTCGAGTATTTATGTGTAAAAATGGTGGATTTTACAATTTCGACAACGTGCACAAGTGTAGGAAAGTGGCACATTTCCTGTTGTTTTCAAAACTCCACAGAAGCCTCTAATCAAGTCTCCGCTACTTTACTAGGGCAGGACTTCGACTTGACTTATGAGTATGAAGGACTTTACTTGACTTGATTGTGACTAAATGACGAAAACGCTGCATAATATTGAATTCATATACATATTACTTGTTTGTGGTCAAATGCGCTGCATAGAAGCCGAAAAAAAAGCAAGATCAGATCGCGGGCCAATGTTGCAATAGTATAGGTCAAAGCCTTAGGCCGGCCGTCCGATGCATTACCTATAAAATAGATTTTGATGCGTTATTTTTTTGCCTGTGCCGCTTATCCTACAACATTCATCCAACTGGAACGCGTCTATAGGTTATGCTAAAAGCCTACTCCCTGAAAGCTCTTGTTATGTCATATGTCAGATGTCAGCTGTTTCTCTGTTTCGTCATAATCGTAGACATTTAAATTATAACCATAGCTTGAGAATCACTTACTATATCTTACAAAATTTATTTTAAAATAGCTGCGTAGTTATTGTTTTGTGTAGTAACATTTTTAAGCTTACCTGCGTGCTTTACAGAGATGGCTATGGAAAAGAGTTTTCGTTCTTTAAGAATTTTAAACCGAGGAATTTTAAGTAAAACTCTTGGTATTGGAGCTTATAGAAGTGTTACCGGCACTGCTGTTAAGGAAGAAATTAACTCAGAACTCTTGAGTAACTTCAATAGAGATATAAAAAATGGTAAGTGGCTGCGTAGGGAATAACATTTTGCGCTATCGATTTCTGTTTACATATTAAATAGATTTTATCTTTATGGTGCAGCACTTGTAAATTAACTGATATGCCTCAATTTACAGGCAGGAAGTGGGTACAGCAGTTACAATTAAAACAAAAAATAAAAAGAAAAGTTTATATTTAAATGTTTGTTCCTAATATAATATTGTATTTTGATTTTTTAATCTGATTACAATTCAATTTCTATGCAGAGCTAGGACATATTTAATCATATTATATAACTACATTTTATTGATGCATGCGGTTAATATTCTTATTATAACTCAATGCAGTAAAATGGTATAATTTCAAGTGATAGGAATATTAATAAAAATGATAAATAAAATCCCATTGTTGATGTCATTATCTTAATCTAAATTCTTTAATCAAAGTTCAAAACATGTCACATTTACTGGTAACTTTTGCCTCATTACTCTAATAAGTCATAAAATAGACAAAATTTGGTAAATTTACTTTATAGTCATTGCCTAAATTTAATAATAACATAACATAAACTCACGCCTATTTCCCCGAAGGGGTAGGCAGAGGTGCTAGCACATACATTTCGCCAGTTTATGTTTAGGTCCCAATGTAATAGGTGGCGAGCCTATTGCCATTAACCGTGCACTTATAAACCTGCGATAAATACACACATAACTTCGAAAAGCATCGAAAAGTCATTGGTGTGTGCCATGGTAAAACCTGGTATCAAACCCGAGACCTCGTCTCAGCAGTCCATTACCCATACCACTAGGCTACCGCGGCCTACTAGATAATTTATAATACTATGATAATTTAGGTGTGATATATTATTAACCTACCTAGTTTTGAATTAGGTTAGTAGAAAATTTAGGAGTTTTCCGTCTTTTTTCAAAGAATCAAACCTGATCTAGAAGATTTGGCCTAAGTCTTTACTCTGGCCTTACAAAAAATAACTAAATATGTGAATATGTATATGAAAGGGACTAATATTATAATGTGTTTTTAATGAAAATTCATCATCTTTTCTCCTAGGCCGCATCCTCTAAGGACTTAAAACCTCTTATCGTACAATGACCCATATACTAAATTTAACACTTAGGTGGAGTAGTGCCAGTATTCCGTAGAACATTGCTGTTCCCGACACGAGTGGCGCTTCAAGATGAGTTTGGCATCTACACGTATGCCGGCCTTTACCAAGCTGCGTCAGTGCTCAGCTCGGAAATATCTGCACAGCTGGGTATGTATTATATGTTTTTTATTATTTATATTTGTCTACCTGATACGAGGGTCAAACTGAAAGTTCTTAGAACTGGCCACTTATAAACAATATAATAAAAAAAAAAAATCTAAAATTTGAAAATAGAACTCTTTGCCAATATTACTGAGTATATATTTCATTCATTTATCATTTGTTTTACGATTTGGCGGCAAATTGAAAATTGTCTGTGTCACGTTAACATGAATTTAACACGAGAAAATTTTCGTGCAATGATTTTTTATGACTTTCGATGTCATTTAAGTCAACAAGAAAGTTATGATAGACTACGCTTGGCCTGTCACGATGAAGCCCCATCTCGTGCGACTGTTTACAACTGGTTTAATGAGTTTAAACGTGGTCGCACTAATCTCACTGATGATTTACGTGAGGGACGGCCTTCTACGGCGACGACTGAAAATAACATCTGTGTTGTGCGGCGTATGATAGAGACTGACAAAAGAGTGACCTATCAGCAGATTCGGACAAGCTTAGGCATCGGTATGAGTCAAGTGCACAAAATCCTCCACGAACATTTAGCGGTCAGGAAGCTTTGCGCCCGGTGGATACCTCATAATTTGACTGAGGCTCAAAAACTCCATCGTGTGGATTGGTGCCGTAAAATGATTGAAAGATTTAACGGAGGTGACTCTAATGCTGTGTTCGACATACTAACAGGTGACGAAAGCTGGATTTACTGTTATGATCCTGAAACCAAAAGACAATCTGCTCAGTGGGTGTTTCCTTTCGAGGAATTGCCAACTAAAGTGAAGAGAGATCGAAGTGCGGGAAAAAAAATGGTGGCCTCGTTCTTTGGAAGGATAGGTCATTTCGTAACAATTGTGTTAGAGGATCAAAAAACAGTTTCTGCAGAATGGTACAATACCAATTGTTTGCCACTTGTCTTGGAAAAAGTTCGAGAGAAACGACCTCGCAGTAGGATCCTCCTTCACCACGACAACGCCTCGTCGCACACCGCCAAGCGAACGATCGACTATTTGGCGACATCAAACGTTGAATTACTGGGTCACCCGCCGTATAGCCCCGACCTCGCGCCTTGTGATTTTTATTTATTTCCAAAAATTAAAGAAAAACTTAAAGGAAAGCGGTTTATGAATGCTGAAGAAGCGGTGGCTGCGTATCGCGATGCCATTGAAGAGACCCCTAAGGACGAGTGGGCAAAGTGCTTTTCCCAGTGGTTCCATCGCATGTAGCGGTGTATTGACGTGAATGGACAATATTTTGAAAAGATATAATAAAACTAATAACTGGCTAATGTAATCAGTTTTTGATTTTCTAAGAACTTTCAGTTTGACCCTCGTATGTAGCTACTTGTTAAAAGATAAACTCATATTTGGAGCAAACCAGATACTATGTGTGTACGGGCCCCACCTTCGAAACCAAACTAACCTCGCCTGCTAGCCAGTGCACCTGCTAGGCGGTGCACCTTCTGATTGACCTACAAGGCTCTAGCGCAGGCTTTCCTCTCGGGGTTGTGGGGTTAGACGGTAGTAACTCTCACAAAAGCCGTTTAAGCCAAATCAAAAGGAGGAGAACGAGTAAACGGACCCCAGGCTCCGACGCGAAAGCCTCGGATGCAGCCGAAACCAACGATAAGAACATGGTACTGATGATGTCCATGTTTGACATATTATTTATGGTGCAGCAAATAAAAGAGGTCGAATCGTTTGATCCCGGATGGAATTGCTTGCACCATATGAAGTTGACATCTTAACCTTGCACATAATATTCTGGATAGGAGAGGGTGGAATTAATTGGAAGAGCACATTAGAACACGTGCCATGATAGAGTCGTTTTATATGTTTTTTATATTTGACTAAAGATCTAATATTATGATTCCTTCTAGTTGGCCAGACACAGCGTACCATAGCGTATATGTGCAACAATGATGCCTCACACGTCATAGTGCAATGGGCTATTTGGATGACGGGAAATATAGGTAAGAATTATTTTTACAACATTTGAAACAACGTTTTAATTTGTTAATTTTTAATATATCATCTTATTGTATGTCATTACATTACATGATTGTAACAACATTTTAATTACATGACTGCCTTTTAACATTTGTCGCCGCTATATAAACGGCTAAACGCAGTTTAACTGTAATTCGTATTAATGGCTATGTATGCTTGTCTGTGTATGTAACCACGTGTTAAAGCTAATAAAGAATTATTTTTCTTAACACCAATCTAAGAGCCATTGTTGAAGAGTTACCCTTTACAAAAACCTGCTTGGCTTTACAGAAACCACTCTGAATCGATCGAACCGCTTTTGACATAATTGGCAACATTCGAGTGCACACACACGAACAAAAATCAAACATACAATCTCTCAACATAAACGCAAACGCAAAAATAGGAATTGGTTCCATCCATAAATTACGAGGTCAAGGGGTGCAAGAGGTAAATCGCAAACTTTCACCTCAGCGGGTTTATTGGAGAGTTTGCGAAATTTTCTTCCAACTGATACTAAAATTATGCTTGGTCAGTCTCTTCTTCCGATTCTTGACTATGCTGATGTTAGCCATCTAAATCGTATTGAGGCACAGCTTGATAAGGTTAACCCACTTCAAAACTTTATATTGATGCGATATTTCATAATGATCATGTTTCTTAGGAACGTAAAATATTATGATCCGCCTTCGCCGGCATACTCACATACTTACTCCATTTCCTTAACAATATTATGTATAACGGCTTAAGTTCCTAAATGATATACATACAAAATGCTTGATATCGTTGGAAAACTTGAGACTGGATACGTCAGGTTCTTTCCACCAATTTCTATAAGCAGTCGTTTACTGTAGAAGCTATACGTTTATGGAATGCGTTGCCGGTTACTATTAGACGACATTTAAAAAAATATACTCTTCACGCTGTTTATCACTTATTTGTCTGTGGCTAACATGATATATATTAACTATAATAATATGTATGTTATGTACCTACATACCTATATGACATTCGAAATTAAAATACCGTTATTTTGCCTAACTTTTCGTACACCAACAAGTTATTAATCAATTTAATTACTAAATATATTGTAACCATGATATATTATATATGAAGCATCATCTATCTATAATTCCCTCGTCAACATTGAAGTCACAGTATACTGTGTTGAAGTGGTTCATAAGTCTTATTTATAACTAGCTGACACGGCAAACCTCGTTCCGCCTTAGAATCAAGTTACCTTAACAGCTGAATTTATTTCGTGAATGTCCGGGTGCTTGGGAATTGCCACTTTGATTCACCTTGCACCCCGGCATTAGAGACCCAAGACGGCGTGTGGTTTTGGTCGGTCCGAATCTGACATAACCACCCCCGCTGGCCGGTTTGGGGTAAACCGTCCGCAAAAAAAGAACCGCAAATTGTAACACTATATGTGGAAACAAATCTAAGAAATCAAATATCATAAAATCAGTCCACCCGTCCTCGATTTAACCCGATTTTGTTTTATGTATATATTTAGATATTGTATCCCCTATGTTTGTCGTAATATCATTTTTATTCCACAGCCATACCTCTAACACCACTGCATCCACCAGAGATGCTCAAATACTTCCTTACGGACAGTCTTGCCAGCCTTGTAGTATGTACTCAAGAGTACGAAAAAGTACTCCGTCCCATTACCCTAGAGATCAGCAAACCTTTACTGATCACTGGCCCAGATAAGGAGATCACTGCACAGTTGTACCAACCTAACACGACGTTCTTGAAGCCTAAACTGGAAGACACTCTGCCTGATGTTGGTAAAAGTAACGAGTGGTATGGAAAGAGTGACGCACTCATCGTGTATACTAGTGGTGAGTTCATTGACGAAAAGGTTTTATATGTAGTCAATAATCATACTTACAGAAACAAATAAACGAAAAAGCCTCACTGGAGAAGTACAGCATTCTTCACGCCTTGTAAGAACGCCGGTAAACTATCCAACGACCTGATTCAGTAAAATTATGTTCATAAAACTTGTGATTTCAAAACTTCTAATTTAATTTAAAACGAATCAAAGTATGAGTGATTCTGGAGCTTTAATAACCTCACGAAAATGTGGAAACTCATGAAAACATTAAGATGTGTGTAATGCTACTTAAATAGGGGCTAGGGACGCTAGGGTAACTGTTTACGATCGGCTTCATAGGACGTATAAAAAGCCTTTTTTGTCAAGCGATGTGAATCCCAATGTTTATTGAAAGGTACAACAAATAAGCCCAAAGGCGTGGTGTGGACACACAGTATGCTACAGACGCAGATTTCAGCGCTGCACACTGCGTGGCAGTACTCCTGCCATGACGTCGTACTGCACACCTTGCCGCTGCATCATATACACGGCCAGCTCAACTCTTTGCTTGCTTCTTTGGCTGCAGGAGCCAGGTAATAATACATTGTTCCGTTCTGCGGCTGTACCGCTACACGCGTAGAGGGCCAGAGCATAGGTATCGCTGTTAAGGAAGGCTTACTACGTCCTCAACTGAGTAACATTATACAACATGCTAACAGTAATCGTTGGGTCCTCCAGGCTAGAATATCTGGCCTGATCAGACGATCCACTCTTTCAATTCTCTACAGACAATTTCTCTAAACCAACCAACATGTGATTCGACATTGGGTGATCCAGCCATTAACCGAGCTCCATGACATGAATCATATTATAAGTCATGATTTATAAGTTAAAAGACTCCGTGACTACGCTCGTCGCGACGCACATGACGTGGTCGCGAAGTCAGGAGAGTCGTAATGATAGGAATCTGCGATTCACCATGCGGTGACTAAGCCGTTAACCGGTGCTTCATGAAATGAATTATACATAAGTCATTCATATTTCCAAAGACTCTGAATTTTCCTTTACTCCGCGACGTTAGTTAGTTGCCTAATGTTTAGGTAGGTATTTTGTAATTCAGCTGTAACCTGTTACCCGGGGCGAGTGTGTGATTGTTAGTTATTGTTAGATTATTATTATCTACTTTTTCACGCGAAATCGCAAAAAATAGCAGAAGAGTATGGTCATGCGATAGGCTACTACTACTCTAATATACTTCCCGGGAATAAACCCCTGAGGGACTGGGATTCTCAGTCCTGATTTATTATGCAGAGACGATTTTGATCATTAGTACGATTAAGAAAGCACTAACTTGCAGGTGTGGTTGGCTTGTTCTCCAAGGATGTTGGCAGGGCCCTCTTCACCCATCTTGTTGACTAGCGTGTAGGGTTGTAATGATAGAGCGATTCACTATTTTTGTGACCCAGCTGACCCCTGTTGATATGATGCACGCTCTAAGTGTCGAGTATGTTGAAAGACTGCGCATGCTGCCGCACTTCGCCGCCCACACGGTGTGGGCGCGGCTGCTGGGCATGGGCGAGCGCGACGAGACCAAGGTGACGGTGTTCCACGGCGTGCCGGCCATGTTCGCGCGCCTGGCCGCCGCGCACGAGAGCATGTTCGCGGACGCGCGCACGGCCGACTACGTGCGCGCCACGCTCGCCGCGCGCATGCGCCTCATGTGCGCGGGCTCGGCCGCGCTGCCGGCCAAGCTGTTGTCCAAGTGGGAAGAGGTAATAATACACTTTTACCTATTTTTTTGACGTGACAACGTCTTATAAATCGATTGAGCCGGCTGCACGCACGAAAAAACATGACGTATGCGGCGTTACCACATGACGTATGCGGCGTTACCGATTACCGACGTATGTGGCGTTACCACATGACGTATGCGGCGTTACCTCGCGTTCTTATGACGTTGTCACGTTCAACTATCGTCAGTAAACCGACTTTACAGACAACCTTTTTTTTTTCAATTAAGACGAGTGACGTCACATTCTATCCAGTCCGGCGTAGCCTACCTAAAGACAAGTTGAACACCTGTAATGGAACCACTGATCCTGCTTCAAGCGATGACAGTTCTCACGCTGAGTAAAATCATACAACATCCGAACAGCAATCGTTGGGTGCGCCAGAGTAGAATATCTGACTTGAGCCGACGATCCTCTCTCTATTTGTGATAACCAATGACTTCTATGTCCACTATTAGACTGCTTGTACGTAACAAAAAAAATGGTATCGCGTCAGACCATTACTTGATTAGGTTTAATTCGTAACATTTTTGTAGTAGTCATACAAATTACATTATAAAACGTTCTAGTTTCTGAGTCCCATTCCAAATTTAAAATGGCGACATATCACCTCAGAACCCGACTTCCGCATTTTTAAGAATTGGCTAATATAGTCAAACATTGGGAGAGCGATTGTCGTCTGACCTACGAACTTCGAAAAATTTCAAACAGCTAGCAAATTGGCTCCTTTGAAGGAGGCTCCGTTGGAGGCCGGCTTTGACTCCAATGATTTCAGTGACACCCTTCTTACACACCCTCCGTTGAGCGTGAAAGGTTTGTTTTGCGATGTATACGTATCGAACACCTAATCGACTTGTCCGTTCGGCACGGTAGATCTCGGGCATGCGCCTACTGGAGCGTTTCGGCATGTCGGAGGTGGGCATGGCACTGAGCAACCCGTACCGGCCGGCGGAGGCGCGCGCCCTGGGCTGCGTGGGGCTGCCGCTGCCCGGCGTGGCCGCGCGCCTGGCCCAGGATAAGGAGGGGGGCGACGGGCTCGAGCCACTCGTTACTGTGGAAGCGGCCTTGCCCGAAACACAAGTACGTACACTTTTACATATAATAGATCTATACATTATGCCTAAATAATATACACCAGCCGTCTGGCTATACACGCCTGCCAACTCGCCGTCGCGGGATAAAACCCGACCCCGCCGCCAGGCGAGGCCGTGGTGGCGGCCAAAGTCCGCCGGTAACCTTGGACTTATCCTTTCGAGGGCTTACCCGGGGTGCCCGGCAATGGACCGGACGGTCCGATTCCGACACGCTCAGCCCATCGTTGGGTGAAGCCCGACGGGGCTTCCACAAGTAAAAAAAAAAAGCGCCCAAGTGCGAGTCGGACTCGCCCATTAAGGGTTCCTTAGCAGCAAGTAACATATTTTTTTTTTAAATTTTATATTTGAGTTGATTGAATGAAAGGTACATTGCGGTTTACGATTTAAGACGTTTAAAAAAAAAACTACTTACTAGATCTCATTCAAACCAATTTTCGTTGGAAGTTTACATGGTAATGTACATCATATATTTTTTTTTGTTTTATCGTTCTCTTATTTTAGAAATTATAGAGGGGACACACATTTTACCACTTTGGAAGTGTCTCTCGCGCAAACTATTTAGTTTAGAAAAAAATGATATTAGAAACCTCAATATCATTTTTGAATAACTATCTATAGATACCACACTATGTATGGGGACCCCTAAAATTTCTTATTTTTTTCTATTTTTATGTGAAAATGTTAATGCGGTTCACAGAATACATCTACTTACCAAGTTTCAACAACATAGTTCTTATAGTTTCGGAAAAAAGTGGCTGTGACATACGGACGGACAGACAGACAGACATGATGAATCTATAAGGGTTCCGTTTTTTGCCATTTGGCAATGGAACCCTAAAAACCGTGGCAACGGAACCCTAAAAACTGTCTGGGTTCCGGCTTCGATCGGGACTAAATTTGTAAAAATCTTCAAAACAGATTGCAGCAACACCTACCGGGTCCTACTTTTAAAACAAAGAACTTTCAAAATTTTCTCACCAAAAATATGTATAATATTTAACATTTCGTGCTTCTTACTTTGAAAAGGACTGGCTTCCATACTAGCTCATAATTTATTTCACCCCTTAGGAGTGAAATTTTGAAAAGCAATTCTAAACATACTATTTCAGGTCTTAATCGGCGTATTTCTGTTACAATTTGTGTAACTTGTTAAGTCTGGCGTGCAATATTTGCCACACAAATGTAAATTTGTTAAGAAATAGATAGGTATGTTGTCGAAAATGAAATTGTGCATTTGCATCCGTATGTTATTACAAGATTAACTCTAAAAATGCTCTGAACAGCGAGTGAATTCTGTATAACTCTGTAACCAATTTTACGTGATGGAAGTATGCATATAACAATTGGAGAAAAATAACTTACCAATGGATATACCTAGTCTTAAGGAAGGAAAATATCTTTGTTTGTCTATTGAATACCACATTTATAACTATAGTATGCGTCAATTTATACATTAAAATGACAATGCAATACTAGTAATACCAAAATTCATCCAGATTTGTTCAACCGTTCAGGTTTCAATCCCTAAAAACTTGCGAATTTCTAATAGAAGAAGTATCGGTACTTTAGTACCTAAGTACTGTTCATTAATTTAGCTACCACTTTTTGTTCTAGTTATCCGTGGAACGACTTATTAGGTGAACCACTGGTATCACATTTTGTTCTGACTACCCGTAAAACACCTTTTAGGTGAACTATGGACACAAAAAAGTAGCCGTGGAACACCTAGGTGGTCTACTAAGTGTTCCATGCACACATACCCAGGACAACGACGTGACGTGAAGTTCACTCTATCATCGCTGATGTTAGCGTTGTTCCCGGTTGTATCCGAGGCTTTCACTTCGGAGCCCGGGGTCTGCTTACGCTTTCTCCTTCTTTTGGCTTATACAGCTTTTATGGGAGCGGCTGCCGTTTGACCTACTAATCTAAAGACGAAAGCCTGCCTTAGAGCCTCGTCCGTCAAGCAGCTGGCGAGGCTTGGCCCCCAAGGTAATGGTGGGGCCCCATACACCCTTCCTAAGTATGGGTACCTAGGTACTGTAGGCCTACCATGAAACATACGCAGTTGCAGACCGAAGTCTCTGGCAATCGGTTCTATGGAATACATTTATTCCGGCACGTAACTCTCCGGTTCGGCTTAAACACTACCAGAAGAAAGTGCCTTCAAGGTAGCTTTACAGCTAAATGCTAGGTCTTTCGTTCGTGTATCGTGTGGGCCCGAAGTTTTGGATGTTTCATGGTAGCCCCCCATGTTTATTAATTTATTAACTCATTAAGAAAACGTCGTGACGTTTACGATATGTAATTACTAAAGCCATTGAAATAACAATCGACAAAATTCTATCTATTTTCTAATAATATTTAAAAAATAACGTATTTGCCACAGATATCCCTAGACCGCCTCGGCCTGCCTACCGCTAAGGACTTCTTCGTGGACTCAGATGGATACCACTGGGGGCCTCCAGTGGTTACGAAACACAAGGAAGTTGCAGACGATGTGTTCCAGGGTGAGCTGCTCATCAAGGGACCTGCTGTATTCACCAGGTACGTATCACCACCCGAGGGGGCCATATCGAAACCGGAGATGGCCCAGGGTCAGTCGGGGTGCGAGGGAAATGCTTTATGTGTAACCTTACCCCCCGGCGTCTGAAGAGCTGAGACGGCGCGGTGCGGTTTTAGTCGGTTCAAGCCCGACACAACCGCCCCCGCTGGCCGGGGGATTTTCGCACGAAAAAAAAGGTACGTATCACCAACGCTAGAGACGCTGTAGCTTTGTGAGAGGGCGTAGGTTCGCACTCCACTACTAACGAGAAGCTACTCCTGACACAATTTAGCTTAGCTGTAAAGGGGAAACGGGAATGGTAGTAATTCGGATAGTTGATATCATTCTTTAAAGAAATAACCATCAAGACTTTTCGAATAAAATCGATTTTGTATTTTTTGGGCCCTAAGTGTAATTCAAATCATCTCTAAAAAGGTTCTAGAATGCCGATAAACCTAATTAGATACATTTTTTTGTAAATACATAACCAAACCAGTGCATAAAAAATTAATGATTTCCGCACGAAAAAAGAAAAAGGTACGTATTAATGCATACTCGCATACATATTTGCACTGAGCGAAAGATGCTGGATGCGGCAAGCTGAAGACAGGGCGCTATGGCGCTCATTAGGGGAGACCTATGGCCAGCAGTGGACTAGCATAGGTTGATGATGAATCGAACCTGCAGCCTCTGATTTAGCGGTCCAGCGCTTTACCGCTACATTCAAACATAATAAGTCACGCCTCTTTCCATTTTGGAATAGGCAAAGACTATATTAGATAGGTATATACAGGGTGGAAATGTTAAGTGTGTCCAGCCGATTATTTCTTCAGGGGTCAGGGGGCACTGGTTCGATTCCCGCTCAGTGCAAATATTTGTATGCATGAATATGTCTATTTGCATTGGTCTAGGTGTTTCTATGTATAATATTTAACTATTTACAAAAAAAAGTATATTAGTATATTTATCCGCATTCTGGAACCCATAACACAACTATGCTTATTTTGGGTCTAGAAAGCGCTGTGTAGAATGTCGTAGAATATTTATTTATTATTATAAAATGACATAAAAAAATTAAAAAAGTTACACATAAATATTGGTATGTGTTCACAATGTATACTTCTCATACATTTATTATGGCATGGTTTAGGTTTAGGGAGGAAGAGACGGAGGGAGGGGTGGAGGAAGGGAGGGAGGAATGGATGATGACGATTAAAAAAATACATAATTGTTCAAGTGTTCACTTCTGTCGGCACTCCCGGAGTATCTCTGTTTTTTTTTGAAGAGGTATCCTGAAATGGTCTCATTTAAATTTAGTAATGATCTGATAAGTATTGGAGATAGAAAACGGACCTCTTCAATAATATGCTCACAAATCAACCGCTATTGCTTATACATTGATAAAACTTATAATTGTTATAAAAAGATAAATGGAAAATTTGGATTTGGTTCACGATGTTGTTGATATGTGGAATGTGTATTTGATGATTATATTGCCATAAGTTGTTCATAAATATTATGCTGGTTAGCAGTGATTGGTTGTGATGGAGTGGAGATCTCCCTGTGGCTATTAAATTTTGTATTTTTTTAGCGTTTCTACTTATCAGACTAGTGAACAAACCGTACCATAGTAAATGAGTGGTAGCCGCAAAGTACAAATTGTGAGCACGTGATTTTTTTTTAAACTTTTTATTTCTTTTTATTTTACGTTTTTATCAAACTGGTGAATAAACCGTGGCATAAATTTATGGGAACTGCAAAAGTACTAATTATGCACACATGGCCGATATACTTTTCACAGTTTCAGTTTAAAGTTTTGCAATATCTTTAAAAATGACAAAATAATCGGCTGGACACACGTAATGTTTCCATACTGTATATATTAGTCAGGTACTTGTACACATTAGGTTTGTGTACATTATTCGTATTGTGTACATTATTCGTATGTTAACATCGGTATGTCTTTCAGATACTGGAGCGTAAACCCAAAACATGAATCAAAAGACTTCACAGCGGACGGTTGGTTCCGTACCGGAGACACAGCTATGTACTCCGAGGGCAAGTTCAGAATATTAGGTCGAACTTCGATTGACATCATTAAAACTTCCGGCTATAAAGTAAGTGCATTACAAGTAGAATCGGCTATACTGGAACACCCTAACGTCACCGATGTAGCTATCCTGGGAATTGAAGAAACCGCCTATGGAGAAATTATTGGATGCGTAGTAACTGTGAAGGAAAATACAAACTTGAGCCTCAAAGAGTTAAAAGACTTCGCGGGTAAGAAACTAGCACCTTATCAACTGCCCAAGACTATGATCGTGATTAAGGAGATGCCTAGGAATGCTATGGGCAAACTAGATAAGAAGGAAATCAAGAAGCTATTTGGTGAACAACTCGTGTTGGAAAAGCAATAAATTTTATATTGGGAAGTTTTTCGGAGTTGTCGCATATGTGCCACAATGCCCACAATACTGTATAGATCTCCTTATTATTTCGAGGGCCAATCCCAAATGCATTTAAAGCTTATACTTTGAAGTCAGAGATCTACTTTGTGTTGTCATTATTTGTACCGGCTTAAAGGTGAGGTTGGCTTGGGTCCCGAAGACCTTATATCCTATGGATGTTTAACATAATTCACAACGCGATTGTCTACTAACAGACAATTACTTTTAGGTTTGTTTTCTTTTGAAAATTATTACCAATCATGGCATTGTTTTGTGTGATGTGATTGGTCGTTATATGTGAGAGATTGGCGATGTCAGTTTCTATACAAACGTGGTTTATAGGCACTTCTTCTTTGTGTAGTTAATATGAAATTAAATCTGTTCTCATGTTATCCCCAGAGCAAATATAAAGAGGAGGCGGCCTAAATTACTATGCACTCTAACTATCAGGCCTACCCTGACGTCATCACAATAGGCGTGGCCTTAGCCAGTGTACTGTCGGCGTTCGTCCTGTGCACAGATTTCTTAACCTCAGATGCCTTAAATGGCGATACTTTGTATTTCCCTGCTAAATTAAGTGACATCTAGTGTGAGATAGTTAAACTACGCAGTACCAGCGACATAGAATGGGGCGAGCAGTTTTACTATTGAGCGGTAGATGGTAAATAAAGAAGTGGCCTGGACTTGTCGTCTTTTGGTGGCCTCTTCACCACACTCTCAACCCCCCAAAGTGTGACACTTTCGTTCTTTCACAGAAAAATCTAATTACAACACCTTCTCTCTGTATATGCTCTTTGGTGATACCCATTGGAGAATTGTCACTATTGAAGCTTCTCTTGCTGTCACGTTCATATCTCCCCATAGTCTATTTATGTTGTCTGTGTTCCTGAATAAGATTTGAAGAGAAGGAATAATAGGTTGGGCATCTTTGGCATGCTATGACACCCACGCCATAGCACCCACATTAGGAGAGACCACTCCTGGTGCTTCATCAACGCAGAGCCTAAACCGCTGCGGTTACGAACTTAAAATTTTGGCTTTTATGCTGCAAGCATCCAAAAATGAAGTGTTTTATCTAATGTCACTCCTAAAGGGGTTAACGGAATTTTACCATGAAAAGCCAGGACGATTCGTTAATCTATGTATATAAATAAAAAAGAATCGCCGAAATGTATGTATAAACGCGCATTACTTCCGGACGACTGCACCAAATTGGATAATTGTTGTTTTTGTGTTTGTTATTGTCAGGAAAAGGTTTGTATGAAAGGAAAAATCAGGAAAGTCCACTGGTAAGGTGCTATTATTGCAGCGGGGCGAAACCAGGGCGCGCAGCTAGTGTTAAATAAAAGTGTACTTGTTTGTGAGTGATCTAATCGCGATTGAATAGAAAGACTGATAGATGAGTGTTCTTTTCTTCAAAAAGAATAGCAAAAATTGTGTGGAACAATAATTATATTTCATAGTGTTAGGTAAGAGGTTCAAATCAAAGGTAAAATAAAAAAGAATTAAAATATTCTAGGACAAATTACACAACGCCATCTAGACCCAAACTAAGCAGAGCTTGTCATATGGGTTCTAGAATGCGGATAAACATACTTAAATACTTTTTTTTTGTAAATAAATACATATTTTACATAGAAACACCCAGCCCAATGCAAATATACATATTTGCACTGGTCTGGGTGTATATCTATAGGTCTGGGTGTATATACACATTTAGGTATATCTATAGTTGCATAAAGGTAACCGTGTTCCTAAAAATGCCTGAAAAAGTTATCTGCATCTCTATTATGATGTGTAGGGTAAAAGTTAGGGATAAAGGTTGGTGTTCCAGGTGAGAAAGAGGGATGGGGTGTATAGTTTCATCTTTCTTTCTCGCCGGGAACACGGACGTTTTAACATGTCATGGTGGGCTCTAAGCTAGCTAATTCAGATGCGTATTCCTTTTTCATTCCATCAATCTCTCGCTGGAGAGACAGACATATAGTTATCTCAATACAATCGCGATTTCAGAACTGTACCGTGTTGTATGATAGAAGTCATACTTCGTTCTCATTCGCACTTACTGATAACGCATTCTTTGGCTTGCGTGTTTGCGTTGAGTCAGGCTCATTAACCTATTATTTTCCTTTTTTACCATAAGATTATTGTATGTTCATGTATTTATTTCATACAAATACAACTATGAAGTATGTATCATAACAGTATTATTACATACAAATTGTTATTTTAAATTTTGTTTGTACTTATTTATTTAAGTTCCATTGCATAATACGATTAATGTGCTCCTAACAAATTGATATGACTAGATTTAGTGTATGTTTATACTTTGCTAAAGTCTAATTCTATATTATATGCTTTAGATATCGAATGTTAGTGTTTATAGAATAATTTATATCCGTGAACAAAATAAAATGCTGTAAGGAATTTTGTGATTATGTTTAACTTTTATGTAAGTAATTTAATTAGTATGTTATGTATTTTAGTAGAGCATTTACGAGGAAAACTTTCTCTAGTAATTTGAGATGGAACACTTAATACAAGACCCAGGAGAGTAGCTCTGTAGCTACACTAGTCTGTTCGGATATTGAGTACTTTTTGTTTAAAATAATTTGTTTTATATTTGTTATTGTATGTAATCGTTTATGTCACTATATAAAATAAAAGAAAAACTAGTAATCGTTTTGAAACGATCTATTTTTGCATTCCACTTACACAAAATTCATAGTAAATAAAAAAATTATTCATTGAATTGAAGTAAAGAGCTTTACAAAAATAGTTGCATATCTAGTAGCTTTATGAAAGCAAGATTCGTTGTTACTTAAGCTTTTTTTTATATCTAAACTATTTTGCAATAAGGTTTGATGACAATTGTTTTTTAGTCAAATTCCTGTAGACAGTTTTGATTAACTTTTAAATTGGTGCGTGGGATTTTTTCAGTATAATTTCGATGCTTTTCTAGTCGCCATCAACGAAGATCATCATTCGATTTTATTCCAACAAGTGCTTTTTAGATCAATACTTTTTCTAATTCTCCGAAAAATAAGATGATCTCCATCATCGTATCAATATTCCACGCCCACTACGGTCCTTTAATGGATAAATATTATTTAAGCTCTTTAATGTGAAAATTTTATTGTGAACTGATAAATACCTGTAGGATAAATAAGTGAACAAAAATCCACCGGTCCAACATTTTTATCGTGATTTTTCAAATTATCTATTAGTTAATTAACAATTTTCGCGAGCGGCCCTTCAATTTTATCAAAAATCATCTTCCGGAATAGCATATTTTACGGAGAATTACAAAAAGGTTTACCCTAAAAACCTTGATTAGACTACATTGTTTGGTCCTGATCACAGAGTAATTATAGGAGGAGGTATCTTAAGTAACTGTGCATTGTGACTCTCTGTGACGTCTACGCAGTAAGTGTGGTCTTAATCAGTCTACTGTCGGAAATCGTCCTGTGCAGTCTGTGCACAACTCTCTTAGCCTCAGTGTCTATAAACTTGATTCCTAGTATCTGTGTACTTCCTTGTTGCATTTAGTAATATATTATCCAGTGTGAGATAGTTAGCAACATCGGCAGAATGACCGGTAGATGGAAAATAAAGAAGTGGGCGGGACGAACCCCCTCTTCACCACATCCACACCCCCGCAAAGTGTCTAGCATTCTTTAATAGGGAAAACTCATTATAATACCTCCTCTCTGTAATTGTTCTGTGCTTCTAGTCTAAGTCTCAAATTCTGATCAGGGGCTCGATTCAGTAACGCCACTTTTTCAAAACGCGTGATTTCGATTCGATAAGTAAGAAAAACTGTATAAAATAGTTTAGTATTCATCATATGATCTGTCAAAACAAAACCTACCTTCACTTCACTCACTGAGGTTATTAAAACCAGTTGATTTCGTTTTCAATTAGATTTTGAGAGTTTAATGTTCGTTAGTTTTGAAATCATTCGTTTAAAAACGTAATTTTACTGAATCGAGTCCCAGATTTTATGAAAACGTTATACACAGGCGACAAAATTTCGTTTGTTGTAAATACTCGTCTAATGGCCTTGATAATGATTTATGTATTATTGTTGTATTTTGAATAAAAGACAATTGAAAATATGCACTTTTATTTACATTTATTGAATACATAATCATAATAATTATGCTGTATGTACATGTACACTGGATTTTATTATGTTGAGTAACACATCAAAAAACTGATAATCGTATAAGGATCGATTAAGAGGTGTGAATTGAGCCTTATGCCACAGAATAAGATTTAAACTTGTAGGTACACAGTACTCGAGAGCTAAAGCAGCACAGTGCAATAAAGGCGCAATTGGGATGCGACGTGCCAGTTGTCTCTTGCCAGCGTGCCTGCTCACCTCAACCCTCGCACGATTACTAGACTAGCAAAATAGCATTATCTAACCTTGCGTAACTTTGAAGATACAGTTACAGTGTAATACAATACAGTGCTGGTTCCTCAGCATTTACAAAACAAAACACTACGCTCATCAACGAATCTAATCGTAGGCTGATCCTACCTGCAGAAATGGTCTTGCACACTGCACATCAGATACTTTATTATACCTACCTAATGCTTTTTAACTTTGACGATTCCAATAATGAGTAACAAGTTAATTATATTATTACTATTGCATTTTATGACGGTATAATATTGAGTGCAAGTGGTACGTGATCGTACTAGAATGTAACTATAACAGGTGACAGTGACAATGTCATAATTATATTACATTCTTGACAAAGTAAGGACTACTAAAACACGTTAGTCTAAGATGTCATATTGCTTCAATGAATGCTCTGGCAGCCTCACTAGCATTCATCAAACATGGTGGACTGAAGGTCGCGTACGCTATATTATTCGCCCAGTTTGAATAAGTAGCTACTATAGTCGCAATTATTCCAATTGAAACCACTAATAAGGATAACACAACATCACACCAATTTATACCATATTCATTTATGTCTGTGGCACGGTCAAAAGTTTTATATGTATTCTGTGGTACGACAGAAATTAGCGGGATTTTTGACAGGTCGCCATCTTTTGAACTTGAATCATTTATATCGTTTCGCGCAATTTCAGATCTTATTTGAGACTTCAGATAACATAGCTTAAGAAAGAATAGTGGAGGGCAGATGAACATCAGAGGCCCCGTTAGAGTGGATCCGACTAGACCCATGACGAGGTCAAACCTGGGCACTACCTCAGCGAGCACCACAGCAGAAAGTAGGATGCCGGATCTTACTATGCAGCGTTGGAAGCAGAAATCTGAAAAAAAAACATATCTGTACTTACGGATGATTACAAACGTACCCAATGAAGGATACACAATTGCCTCCATAGACTATTCAAATTTTGCCGCCAGGCAGGCTATTCAAATTCTACAACCAGTTTTTTTTTATAAAGAATAGTAATCGAAATTACTAATATTACTAATATAATACAAATTTGGTCGCTGGGAACCTTTCATATTGACCCGTCCCCAAAATCTGCCTCCCTAGGCTCCATTCAGTCTGCTGCAAAACCCGCCATTAAATGTAGGTACCCCAAAAAACAAACTAATATATAAACTTATTCAAAAATATGTGTAGTGGATATATTTAAGTACCTCTAGGAACCTTCAGCAAATCTTCAATGTGTTGGAAGAGCGCCGAGTTGCCGACAGCACTCGATAGGCATAACTGCAGGGTGACTAGCAAGGCCACTGCGTACAGAGGAATCGTTGGCGGCATTGCTACAATAGACAACATCATTTATCACTATCGGTTCAGCCGTTGATTAGTTACAAGTTTACAAGGCGCTATGTTTTAGAATTCTCGATTTTTTGACGCGTCGTTTTTTACGCAACTGCGCCAAGGAGGTTTTTTTTTATTTTTTATACCACTAAGGTGGCAGACAAGCACACGGCCCACCTGATGGGAAGCGGTTACCGCGGCCTATGGACGTGTGCAACACCAGTGGCGTCACACTCGCGCTGCCGACCCTGTAAAGGAAAGGGGATGGAAAAGGAGTTTGGGAGGGGATGGGAAAGTAGTTTGGGAGGGGATAGGAAAGGATTTTGGGCTCCGGCACTCTCACTCACCAAACGGAACGCAACTGTTCAAATACTGTTACTTGGCGTCGATATTCTGTGAGAGGTTCACGCATATGGTATGTATATATTTAGTTTTCTTTGTTCCTCTGTATAGGCCTAACGGCTGGCCGGTCTCAAATAAAGGGTATTCATCTCCCGAGTATTAGGGTACATAAAGTTAGAAGAAAAACTATATTCTTATTATCTCCTTCTAATTTCTTTCATTTTGAAACCCTACTCAATAGGTTTGAGTCAAAATATTTATTTTTCAACATATAGTTTAGCGCCAAAAATGCAGCCTATAGTTTTCTTCTTACTTTATGTACTTACCCTATTAATTCATTTATTCTTAAAACTATATTTAGCTATTATCATTAGAAACATATGAGCATCTATGGAGGTAGAGGTAGAGGAGAACTACCTCTGGTTAGAAAGTGTCCGTTGAAACGTATTAAATAAGATGACGCCAACAATGGGCGCAGTGTGACCATTATGTGGCAGGATCTTGTCGGGAGACAGTCCACATGCAAATGCGATTGAAACAACGCTTTGAGTATTTACATACTTACCTACATTATACCTATATTACCTACCTATATAGTACCTTTTTTTTAGATTTTCGTACGGGAATCCCCTCTGATACCATTTTTTTTTTCGTGCGGAAATCCCTTCGGATACCCCCCCGCCGGCCAGCGGGGGCGCTCATGTCAGGCTTGAACCGACTAAAACCGCACGCTGTCTCGGGTCTACAGACGCCGGGGTGTAAGGTTGCCCATAGAGCATATATCCCTCGCACCCCGACTGACCCTGGGCCATCTCCGGTTTCGAGATGGCCCCTCGGGTTTGGGAACCACGGTGTCCCCGTCTTGCCCCGGTTTGGGGGAGGGGCGCTAGCCGCCCCACCGTCCCGGCCTGCTTCTGCTGGGGTGACAGGCGGCCTCACCTGCCACCCCCAGGCCTGCGCTCATGGAGGACGGAGGTCATTAAGCGCCCCTCTGATACCTACCCGGGGGGGGGGGGGGTTATTTCGGGCTTCAACCGACTAAAACCGCACGCCGTCTCTATTCTTCAGTCGCCGGGGTGTAAGGTTGTCCATAAAGCATATGTAAGCATATCGCACCCCGACTGACCCTGGGCCATCTTCGGTTTCCAGATGGCCCACTTGGGTTTGGGAACCACGGTGTCCCCGCCTTGCCCCGGTTTGCGGGAGAGGCGCTAGTCGCCCCGCCGTCCCGGCCTGCTTCTGCTGGGGTGACAGACGGCCTCACCTGCCACCCCCAGGCCTGCGCTCATGTACCTATATAGTACCTATCCAAAAATAAGTTTTGTACTAGTGAAAAAATGACACGCTAGTATCTAGCTAGCCTATTTCAAATCTGTGATGTACCCACGTTAGACATCAGGCGCAGATACGCACTTTAACAAATAAATAAATTCGATTCGAACATAATTGCCTTATATTCAAATAAAAGCAATACATAATATTCACGTTTCGGAAGCCACTGCTGTCTGTAACGTCCCCCATTGGCCAACGCCGAGAGGAGAACTTGCGCCTGGAGTTAGAAATACCAATTATTTGTAACTTCTACCTCTGACTCGATGCGGGTTCTAAAACAGTTTATCTTTCCCGTGGACTGCCTGAGTGTCATTACTAGGTGTATTCGTGGGTCACTAACGTTGATCCTGGTGTACAGTAGTTCCAGTAGTGGGAATGAGGGTAGAGTTAGTCCCAAAAAAGTAGGTATAAGGTCTTACTCTTTAAAATATTGCTGTCCAAGTCTGTGCCATATCTCGACCCCGCTAGCACGGTGGTGACGAGGAACATGAACCCCGTGAAGGCGAACCCACCCAAGACGGCCGTGTTGATCTTCCGGCTGTCCTTCATGTCCACTTGCAAGGTTAACAGCATTGGGTGTATATCGAACTGGAATTTAAAGCGATAAGATTTGAGAAAAGGGCAGGTCAGAACCATTCTAACAAGTAACAAGATAAAAATCTATCTAAAAATGTTAAGAAATTATGTAGAAATATAACGTAAAACATTATCTTAGTTTACGATGAAAATAAATAATACTTATAAACCGTCAACTAACCTTAAATTCTACAAATGTACTCAAAGTAAAATGTTGGCTAGCTAACTTCAGGGTGTCGATTTTCTAACTAACTTCATGGGGTCAGTTTTTCGTGACAGTGTGCGTGCGCATCGTAAAAAATTACTATCATCGTTTTTCCCTAACGCCCAAAAAGAATTATGACTTCAAAAATAGTTCCTCACCTGAAAGGCTAGTATCCCGTAAGCCATTAAGAAATCCTTTAAGTCTGGTTCCAGAGCGAGCACCTGGTTATTTGGGGCTGGCGACACATGATCACCTATGATACACGTCCAAGTAGTGATGGCGACGGTGCTTACAATAAACACCGACGTTATAGCTAAGGGTCTAAAACAGATTAATAAATTGTAGAATAAGACTGTAAATAAAACATTAATTTAAAAACCTTCGACACAAAATTATTTATTGCTAAGAACCACCCCATCGATCATTTCGGCTTTCGAACAAAAAAACCTGGATCAAAATTGGTTCATCCGTTCGGGAGCTACGATGCCACAGACAGACACACATACAGGCACGTCATATTATAACACGTCGTTTTTGATTTGGGAGTTAATAAAAGAAGGATGATTTTTTTATTTCAGTGCAAAAAAAACAAAATATGTAGCTACCTACTACACTATAAAGGAGAAGCTTAGAATTTAGTTTAGATACGATACGGCTAGCTCCACTGGTGATTACTCTGCTTCTACATAGAACACATCATACAATGATTTTTTGAAAAAAAGCTAAGCTGTCTTCTTTTCGGACTGAGTTCACGTCAGTAATGTATCTAATGACTAGGATTCGAACCCGGGACCTCTCGATCGTAAGGCTGACTTCTTAACCACTAAGTTAACGAATGTAATTTTTATCTTTTTATGAAGGTTCTCAATATAGTTAAGGGTAAACCGGTGTTACCTATGGGTAAACCAGTTTTTCGTAATCTCTTAATTCATAAATTATACACATATTAAAACATTTATGTCTTATTTTTTATTAAGTAGGCAGTAGTTAATGTTATTAATAAAATTACGTAAGTAGGGGAGATCGGGGGTATTGGATCCACATAGCAAAAATGATTCACTTTTATTTGGCTACAAGCTATTATGAATTTTAATCAGGTTCTTGAACTTTATTTATTTGTGTATCCGATAAATACCTACTTGGATTAAAATAGCTGTAGTAGCATACATTACCTTCGCTCTTATTATCCCGTAGTATGAAGTAACGGCCCCCAATTAATGCTCAATATGTGACATCATATCCATTTCTTTGAAGAGTTTAATAATAAAAACTTGCACACTAGTTACTCAAACCAAGAAAACTCTTGGCCGACTCGCCGTCCTTACAGAAGCAGGCCGTGGCGGAGGCGTGTCGTGTGTGCCCTACACACGCCTGCCAACTCACCGAAGCGGGATAAAACCCGACCCCACCAGGCGAGGCCGCGGTGGCGGCCAAAATTCCGCCGGCAACCCTGGGGTTATCCTTTCGAGGGCTTACCCGGGGTGCCCGGCAACGGACACCTGGGGAGGACACCGTGCGGTTTTAGTCGAGACACGACATAACCACCCCCGCTGGACAGCGGGGGGGTATCCGAAGGGATTTCCGCACGTAAAAAAAAAAAAACCAAGTAAATCTCAGTTCTTGTTAGAGTAAATGTTGGTGTTTGTACATAGAAGTAACCACCATCATCGCCCTCAATATCCGGTGTTTCTCATTGCCCCACTGAACCCTACATACCAAATTAATCTTAATACTTACTCATAAAGTAGCTGTTTGCAACATTTCTGTTTAAATGAAAAGGAGGTTAAAAATTAAAATCTGATAACTCACTTCATGTCTTTTGGCGAGCCGAGCCACATCAGGGGGCACAGCAACAGCGCTAGTATCGCCATCCACACGCAGTACGTCACGCTCACCATCCCGCCTGATATCTTCCACCAGAATAACTGTAGGGTCTGAGAGGCTGACAAATGACAAATCTTGATGTTACACAAAAATGGCCCACCAAAATTTAAGGGACTTTAACAGATGAGACTATGTCACAAGTTAGCTTCAACTTTACGTAACTTTTACTGCATGCTGAAGTAACTCACCTAGAATAAAATTAGGTACTCCAGAAGCAAAGATTGCAGCATCCATGAGAAAGGTGATGACCCTCCTCGCTGAAACTCCGAAAGCAAGTTCGGCGACTGCCGCATATGGGAATCTATTTATTAAAAGGAAAACTGTAGGAGAAAGCGGCATAAAATAAAAAGAAACACAGTTGAGGCAGTCTTATTAAATCATTTGCTATACTTGGATGTGTAAGAGATGATGAGATGATCCATTACCGAAGATGAATTTCATACCTCAGGTTCAGACGTTTGACTGTTTTAGTATTGTAACGATGAAGATCTATCTTTTATATCAATTTCTCCAAATAACTATATTAAGCATTTTGCAAGAACCACATTATGGCACATTGGATAGCAGTCCGTAATAAGATCTTTCTTTACTATTTACTAATTGTAGATATACACATTCGCATCCAATTTCCATTAGCCTGGCTAAGGTTCACACGAATCCACTTGCTCAGTAAATTGGTAGCGTCAGTTACGTGTCTATTAATATTTTCATTATAATCTTACCTATTTTTCTCTTTGATATCTGGCGTGAGCTCCTGGGCAATTAGCCAGCACTTGCCAAGCAGTACAGCCGTGTAAATTTGCAGACCCATCACCGCCACCACGAGAGGCAGGCCATAGATACCTTGAATTACATTCGCATCTCACTTCTCTTCTGCTAAATCTTAAAAAAACTACAAACTATGGTACATATTGCACTTAAGTACTTACTCCGGACTGTTTGTGAGATTATCGAACTAATTGTCAGTCATAATAACGTGTATTGGGCCCTTTAACGATAAAACCTATAGATATGTACCTATCTAACAGAAGTAGGCATGTATTTACTGTTAAATATAGCCGCTCGTGGATATACAGTTCTACCCATACTACTATGAGGGGCTCGTGGCGAAGTGATAACCGAATAGATTAGCACATTGCAAGGTTAAGCAATACTAGCCAGGTTAAAGTGGGTCACCATTAGTAACAAGACCACTCCGTGCCTCGGAGACCACGTTGAGTCGGTCCCAGTTGCCATGCGAACATCTGTGGCATTCGTAATGGTAATTGGAAACCGAAAAAAATTGATATCAAGGTCTAACTACAAAACTTTGTTATCGCCACTGGGTTGTGAAGGTCTGATAGCAACCGGTGGATGTAAAAAATCGCAGTATTGACCATTTCATACTTAGTTAAACTGAAAGTCGAGCCCAACGAGTTGTGAATAAAGGCCCGGAGGAATACCTAAGTATACCTATATATAGAAGCAGGTAGCCCGACATAACCGCCCCCGCTGGTACGCAGATTCGGCATTTGCGGCATCCGAAGGGATTTCCGCACGAAAAAAAAAAAAAAAAAAAGGTACTCACCGCATGAAATTACACTCTTAGGGAGTGTAACCACAGGAAACACACCGAACAGGTCAACAATACATAACACAGTGAACAGCACGCTGAGGCCTCCAGTGGTCTCCTGTACAGTGCGGTCCGTATGACGAGCCATGATAGCTGTTGGCTTCCTCTGACTGCTGCAGTTGCCACCACTCCGCTGACAAGAAGTTAACGAAGAGCAGCTACGTTTTCAAGTTGGCATCATGCTCATCTGTAATACAAGGATAATTCTTCGTCAAATTTCGCATCGCAGCATCATTATTCCAGTGTCAACTTTGGTTTCAAAACTTGAATTTTTGAGGCAGGGGTCTGCTCTCTTACGCTTTCTCCATCTGATTTGGCTTTTATGGGCGCTACTGCCGTCTGACTCCCCAACCTCGAGGGTAAAGCCTACGTCAGAGCCTCGTCGCTAACCAGCAGGTGTACCGGCTCGCAGGTGAGGTTGGTGGGCCTTAAAGATTTTGATGTGCCCCAACACCCAATTTATGGCACCATGGCCTTTCATGCAGTAGAAGCGCAGGCCGCATATCGCGACACGTTTGCATCAACGACATAATCCGCCGTGCTCTTGTCACCGCTGCAGTGCCAGCCGTTCGTGAACCTAATGGGACTTATGTCGTTATTGCCTTGGAAGATGGGTAGGCCTTTGGTATGGGACGCAACATGCGTCGACACCCTTGCGCCTTCACACCTTCCAAGCACAGCGGGTTGTGCCGGCGCTGCTGCTGCATCTGCGGAAAGCCTCAAACGGCGTAAATAGTCCAACCTACTAGGTGATTATGTTTTTAAGCCGTTTGGGGTTGAGACGCTGGGGTCATGGGGTCCAAGGGCCCGTTTTGTCTATAAATTGGGCAAAGCGGCTGATCGACGCTACATACGTGACCAGAAGGCTGGACTTTGTCTTGCACAAAGAATTCAATTAGCATTGCCATTCAACGAGGCAATATATGCTGCCAATCTTCTGGGAACATTACCAGTCGGTGATGATGCGGAGGAATTCTATGACGCATGTATGTAAAGATTTATCTATCTTTTAGGTTTAGTTTTCTTCACATTTATTTATAATAAAATTAGTTGTACATAATCATTTTTAAGTTATCGACCCATCTGATGACAGGCGGTAACATAAGAAATCTTAGGTTAGGTTACCTAACTGGTTTACCTACCGTAATTTACATAAATGTATTTACACTGGTGAAATCCAGCCTAACTAAAATGTGTTCTTAACTGGACACGAGCCATAACGCACCACTTAATACCAAGTTTATATTTGAGAACAGTTTAGTTATAGGTACTACACAATAACAACTACACAACAATAGGTACTACATGTTCAATTAGATAGTCAGGTACCTTTTTTTTTTTTTTCGTGCGGAAATCCATTCAGATACCCCCCGCCGGCCAACAGGGGCGGTTATGTCGGGCTTGAACCGACTAAAACCGCACGCCGTCTCGGGTCTGAAGACGCCGGGGTGTAAGGTTACCCATAGAGCATATTCCTCGCACCCCGACTGACCCTGGGCCATCTCCAGTTTCGAGATGGCCCCCTTACTTGCTCTGCACTGTGCCATCTGCTAATCAGAGGGACACGTGGAAAGCTTTCGAACAGCCCTCAACAGGGCCGTCCTCGCCTCGGTCGGACTTGGCCGTAGGCGGCAGCGTCTCTCCCACCCTAGGAGAGAGGCGCTGCTGTCTCCGTTGCCCAGGGTGCACCGCGTGGAGGTCCCCAACCAAGCACCTCAGATAGTCAGGTACCTACACACAATGATCTTCTATTAAAATGATGTAACTACCTATAGTTATGATGTTATCTCAATATTATCGCGATGTTAAAAGTGTATCGCGTCGTATAATAGGAGTCATACTTACAACTACAACGTGATACTTTGTTCTCGCTCGCACTCATTGATCAGCGAGGATTAGGGCATTTCGTTTTGCACTCATGCGTTAAGTGAGGTTAATTAGCCTAGTTTCGAGCGTAGGTAACATAAGAAAACATAGACATAATAAAACATAAGAAAATTACATTCAAGCCCGGCAAAGAAGGCCCCATCTCAACCTAACCTCATGGCAATGAATTTAAGGCATATTAAGGTTTACTTATCGCCACTGTATGTACAAAAGAAAATAGATTAAAATTATAATGATAGTTACCTACTAATTATCACCTGAGCATGGAAGGTTTGGCTCCACTTACTTCAATGTTCCTACTTTTTCACTGGAAACACCGCATTTTTAAGGATTCCTTGCACAGCAAATTATCAGCACACATAATATAATTTTAGTCCGAAACATTCTATACATTTGCTAACTGGTTAAACTAGTACCACTGTTCAACATGCAGATTCACTCACGAGTACGTACTGATTAAAATCTATTGGATTTTATTGGCTTCGAAACAGAGTCCGTTCCTAACACCACGGATAAAGTCAATAAACTGATGTAGTCCACTGTCCACCCAATTGTAAGGCGGTACAGTTGTGTATAGAAGTATTGTGCTGCTATTTATGTTCATTCCAAACTTGATTTCAAAATATTCTGCGAAACACTCAACAAATATTTTTATCTCAATATTATTTTAAAATTTTTAGCACAAGCGTCAACGAAGCTATAGGTATCTATTCGTAATGATACATTCATGCACACGTACGGCCGCCAAAAAGTCGTTCTACCTGTTATTGTAATCATTTTTTACCGATCTAATATTGACGAATTCATGAATCGGAAAATTATTATATGTGCTTCATTATGTTTAGACTTTGAAAATGATCGAAGGTATGTTCAACATTTCTGGAAGTATTAAAAAATAGGAAATAAATTACGAAATAGGAAATCATTGACAATCATTGTCAATCATCAACAATTTACGTTTATATCATTCAGGGACAATAAAATAAAAACTATGGAAGGTCGACTTCCCACATTTTAACGACACAAATATTTAGGTAGGTACATACCTACCTACATACATTGGTATTTAATGTTTGTGCAGAAACAAAATTAAATATTCATTTCATTCATTCAGGTATTTATCTTCAGATTCAAAAGCAGATGTGAATACAGAGCTAACGGGGGGCAGATTAGCGCGACGCGGCGACGGGTGAAGACCTGGAACGAGGCACTTGTCAACGGCGGTGCGGCGGTCTGAAACTTAATCTGGCGAAGACGGAGCACTTGGCGTTACTTATCTAAATAGATAACAAATGTCAAAGTCAAAGTCAAAAACCATTTATTATTATTGTTGGTTTGGCCATATTGCCTTTTCGTCGACGAGCTCCGGTAGGAGGGTAGACCCAATAATTGCTGGCTTAACGTTGTAGAAGACGACATGCGTGCCAACGATCTCACCGCTAGGGATGTCCAAAACCGTGCGAAGTTGAGGAGTAAAAGCCATAAAGCGGACCCTGGACTCCGAAGTGAGAGCCTAAGATGCAGCGGGATTAGTGCTAAGATGATGATGATTATATAATATAATGATATAAATATTCTAGGACATATTACACATATGAAGGAGTGGTTGGAGAGGGACCATCGGGACCTCTCCTACCGGATATGCCAGATATTTACCGGAGACGGGTGTCTCGGTAAATATCTGGTGGTAAATATCTGCGGCGTTGTCTCCCGGTGGCGCATCCAACGGGAGACAACGCCGCAGTGCCAGCACTGTGAGGATCCTGGCGAAGACACGGCGCTCACGTGGAGTGCCCTGCGTGGGCGAGTCAACGCCGGGATCTCGTTGCGGTCCTGGGCGTGGACGTTCTCTCGTTGGAGACCATGGTGAGGGCTGTGGTCTCCGACGGGAGCAAGTGTCAGGCCGCCGCCTCTTTCTGCGAGCAGGTAATGCGCGCGAAAGAGACGGCGGAGAGGGAGCGGGAGAGAACACTACCCCTCGAGTTTCGAAATCTGCACGCCCGGGACTACCGACCTCCATGATCGGGGCCTGAGGACGGCAGTTGGCCGACTCGCCGTCCTTACAGAAGCAGGCCGTGGCGGAGGCGTGTCGTGTGTGCCCTACACACGCCTGCCAACTCACCGAAGCGGGATAAAACCCGACCCCACCAGGCGAGGCCGCGGTGGCGGCCAAAGTCCGCCGGCAACCCTGGGGTTATCCTTTCGAGGGTTTACCCGGGGTACCCGGTAACGGACACTTGGGGAGGACACCGTGCGGTTTTAGTCAATACACGACATAACCACCCCCGCTGGCCGGCGGGGGGGTATCCGAAGGGATTTCCGCACATAAAAAAAGGACATATTACACAGCGCCATCTAGACTCATACTAAGCAGAGCTTGTCACAAGCGGATAAACATACTTACATACATTTTTTTTGTAAATAAATACATATTATACATAGAAACACCCAAACCAATGCAAATATACATATTTGCAATGAGCGGGAATCGAACCCGCGACCTCTGAGTTAGCAGTAGAATGCTCTACCGCTACGCCACAGAGGTCGTCGTCATATATGTATATAATATTTAACCAGAACTAATGCCACAGCCCACAGCTATAAAAAAGTAGTATGCAAAACATTAATGCTAACTATATCAGTAGACACTGATAAAATTCGTATTCCATTAAGTACCTACTTAAATACTAGTAAGTAACTCTGTATAATATAACCTAATAAAGTTATAACATAAGTACTTCTGGATAATTGTAATTTTTTTTATATTTTACGAACAATATTATTAGTGGCTGGATTATTTCCAGGAACAAGTTGTGTGCATGATTGTACCCCTGTGGGCACTGCCGTAAGACGATATGGCATATTACGAACGAACGGTGTCATTCGCTCATGCCACATATTGACATATTTAATATTTTCTTTACTTTCTATCATTTTCATGTGTTATTGCGGTAATCCACTCCTACGGTATTTATAAATGTTCCTTAGTGAAGTAATCTTATAAAGTAACTTCTAATACGTAGAGACGGATTTCCCTTAGGGCCGAATAAGCTGAAGCGCGGAGGTGACTCAGACATAGCGCACACGTTTGCCCCCGGGGCCAATACGGGGACAGCGTGGTTCCCAAACCCGAGGCGGCCATCTCAAAAAAAAAGATGGCCCTGGGTCAGTCGGGGTGCGAGGGAAATGACTTATGCGGCCACGTTATACCCCGTATAAAGTGTCCTTGACTAAAAAGCGACTAAAACCGGGTGAAGACCCGAGACGAAGTGCAGTTTTAGTCGGTTCGAGTCCTACATAACCACCCTCGCTGACCGGCGGAGGGTTATCCAAGCGAATTTCCTTACGAAAAGAAAGGGCCGAATATGGTTTAGGGCGATCTCCCTGCTGGGGTTCTCCCAAGCTACTAAAATATGGGGTCCTTCAAGAATGGCATTATAATGTGTTTACAGGGTCGGCAGCGCGAGTGTAACGCCCCTGGTTTTGTTTTAACGCGACCGCTTTCCATCAGGTGGGCCGTGTGCTGGTCTGCCACCTAAGTGGTTTAAAAAAAAGGGGGCACCTAATACTGCACGGCTTGGACGGGCAGGACAGCCAGTCTGCCAACTCGGCAAAAGTCACTACCGTCGCCCGTGGCACATTTGGAAGAAAAGGCTAGGTACGCTTGCGCTCCACCTAAGGTAAATTGCTTGTGTTAATAATGGATTCACCTCGGTAGTGTTATGGCCAGGATTCGAACTCAAGACCTCTCGATCGTAAGGCAGACTCTTTAACCACTGAGTTACTGACACCTCATTCAAACCCGGAACCTCATAAAAAATACAAGTTATACATTTACATATAAATTACTTATGCTAATCGACAACGCGCTATAAATAAATAAAAATAAAATAAAATGAATTTATTTCAGGTAATCATAAACCGGGGATAAACCAGGTAATCATAAACCTGGGGTGTGTGCTAGAAAACATCCCTGTGGTGCACCTGGACAACGGAAGCGGCAACTCGTCTCCTTTCCTAGGGAGACTTGTTGCTGCTTCAGGCTGATATTCTGCCAAGGTCGAATTGACCTAAGAGAAGGAAAACTCGAATCTAAACCCTCTACCAACCCGTCTGTCTGGCCAGCGTAGTCTAAAACCCTCCTATGATAAGAAGCCACAACAAAAGGCCCCCAGTTCCCGGTGGTCCCGCTATTCCCTACTACGGTAGCGGTCGCGGTAACGGCGGGGCGGGGGGTGCTAAGAATCTCCGGGTTACGGGAGGCTACCAATAAAAACTACAGCTGGCAGCGTACAACTGCAGTAACCCTTCGGCTGGACCATCATCTCGCCGAACTGCCCAACTAGCACACAAGCGCTTTAAGAAGCTCTACAGTGGCCGTTAAGAGGTCGTTGATTACGGCGTTAGCTTTATAGATAGGCCGTACAGCAGTCATATAAACTGCTATAGCGCTACTCTAACCCCAAAATAGGCCCATTTTATAACGGTATCAGCTCTACAATTGCGCTATAGTAGCGAAATAAGAGTTAGAACCGCCATATAATGACGCTACAAGAGTGGTAATGTACGTTAATGTTTGTACAATGGCGCTAAAAGAGTGGTTGTGTGCGCTAACGGATATACAATGACGCTTGAAAAGATGTAGCGTACGCTGGAAGAGTAAAATTATGTTTTGTAGCGCTATTCTGCAGCTCTTGTCGTATTTGATCGCGATTGTGTGACTAAAACTAAATACTTAAAAATAAATAATTGTGATTGTGCAAATGAAAGTGTCAGAAGGTTTACATACATAAACCAAATACATAAACTCATGACATACATCATAAGAACATATTACTGTGCCATATTTATTGCGAGTATCAGTTTACTGTGAATATATACATGTATTTTCGCTTAGATTTTGACGCGCCCACAAGATAATACGTTTTTAGTGTCATAATACTTTTATAATATTGGTGACATAGTTTTTTATTTTATTAAAACCACTTATTAAGACTTCCCAATAGATGTTTAAGTCATTTATGAATATATAATATCGAAACATTTTTTGTCGTATGTTTCCCTGCTTCTTTATTAATTTCCAACTTTTTGTTCTATTCATAATGATGATCGAAGATTTTAACTCAAAATGGACAACAAAGTATACTAATCAAAGCATTTGAAACCGCTCCTGTCCCACTTAAAGCGTTATAATAGTGCTATAAACGTATTACTCACGGTCTTAAGTAATTAAAACCACTACTATAACGCCTTTAGCGCTACGAAAGAGTTCATTTCCTCAAATATAGCGCCTTTACCGCTACTACAGAGTGACTTTTACTCTACTGTAGGTAATGACGCTACAAGAGTGGTGATAAACTCTATTATAGAACTTAAGAATCTATAGAGACGCTCTTTTCCACTCAAAGTGATTCAGTAGCATCCTATAGCGCCTTCCAAACACTCATACCTTCCAAAACATCATTTATACCTCTACTAGTGATAAAGGAGTGTTAACAACTCTACCATACCTCCATTACCTGTAGAATAGCGGAATAAGATACCATTGTAACTGCGTTAGTGTAAATGATTACGATTGTATGGCTACTGTATCGCATACCTGTATAATGACGTTAGAATACGTTGCTATACAGGCTGAGGAGTTGGTTTTAGCTTTTCAACGGCTATTGTATCGCTAAGAAGCTCTATAAAGGCGGTGAAAGCTGCTTGTGTGCTAGTTGGGTGGAGATAGAACTGGGTCGCATAAACTGGCATATATTGGGGTTGTCCGAGATCCGAAGACAGGGGGAGGACACGATAACCCTTGAGTCAGGCGACTTATTCTACTTCAGAGAAGGTGATCAGCTCTCCCAGGGAGGTGTCGGTTTTCTGGTCAAAAAGGACCTTATCAGTAGCGTTGTTGAAGTCGGTAGTGTGTCGAACCGGGTAGCGTATCTTGTCTTAAAAATCACTAACAGGCGTTCCCTGAAGGTGATACAGGTATATGCGCCGACCTCAACTCACCCCGATGAAACCGCCGAGGCCGTGTATGAGGACATTGTCAAGGCAATTAATCATACCACCAAGGCCACCTACAGCGTTGTTATGGGGGACTTCAATGCCAAAACGCGTATCGGACCCTATGGAGTGGGGCGCAGAAATCACAGGGGGCAAATGCTAGTCAACTTTCTCGAATCCCAGGGACTCTTCTTAATGAATACTTTCTTTAAGAAGAAGCCCCATAGGAAGTGGACTTGGCAAAGCAAGGATTCCGTGGTAAGGAACGAGATAGACTTTTTCATTACGGACAGTAAGCACATATTTAGAGATGTCTCCGTGATTAACAGGTTCAATACCGGAAGTGATCACAGACTTGTCAGAGGCTCTCTAAATATCAACCTAAAGGCTGAAAGATTCCGAACGATACGGTCTACTCTCCGACCTACGCCGCTCCAAGTAGCTCTAGGGTCCGAAAAGTTTCAACTGGAACTTCAAAATCGTTTTGCAATGCTGGAAACCACTAGCAGGATTGATGAGAAAACCGACACAGTGGTCAAAACTCTGCAGGAAGTGTCCCGAAAGTTGTTTCCCGGAAAACGCAAACAGCTAGAGTCCAAACTCTCTCCTGAGACTCTCGTACTTATGAGGAAGAGGCGTGATGAGCTCTCAACTCAGGCGTTTTCGTCAGATGGTAGAGCCTTAAACCAAAAAATCAAAAAGCTGATACGACGCGACCTCCGACACTTCAACACTCGCATCATACAGGATGCGATTGAGCGAAATAGGGGGTCGAAAGTGTTCACTCAGCAGTTGAAAAGGCCCCATCTGACGAAAATTAAAACTGAGGATGGCAGAACCATCACCTCAAGGTTCGAGATTCTCGAAGAGGTCGAGAAGTTCTATGGACAGCTGTATGCATCACGGATGACTAAACCGACGGGACACAGCGATGAAGACACAGAGCCCCACTTACGCGCCATTACACCGAGGAAATACCAGATGTCGAGCAGTGCGAGATAGAGGCGGCTCTCAAGCAAACAAAGAACAGGTGCCCTGGCGATGACGGAATTACTACTGAGCTCTTAAAAGCAGGTGGGGACCCAGTGCTCAAAGAGCTAGCGAGCCTTTTTAATTCCGTCATCCAGCAAGGCTTAACACCTAGGGCATGGAGCAGGAGTGCGGTGGTACTGTTCTTCAAAAAAGGTGATAAGGCCTTGCTAAAGAATTACAGACCCATCTCACTCCTGAGTCATGTCTACAAGCTGTTGTCGAGAGTCGTCACGAATCGTCTTGCAAGCAAGCTCGACGAGTTCCAGCCACCGAAACAACCCGGGTTTCGAAAAGGCTACAGTACCGTGGACCACATCCATATTGTTCGGCAGATTATACAAAAGACCCACGAGTACAATCAGCCGCTGTGTATGGCTTTTGTGGACTACGAGAAAGCCTTCGACTCCATCGAGACCTGGGCAGTTCTGGATGCTCTGCAACGGTGTCGTGTTGATTGGCGATACATCGAAGTGCTGAGATGCCTATATGAGACCGCCACTATGTCCGTCCAGCTCCAAGACCAGAAGACGAACCCCATAAGCCTACAACGTCGAGTGAGACAGGGGGATGTTATATCCCCCAAATTATTCACCAACGCGCTGGAGGACGTCTTTAAGGACGCTGGAGGCGGGGTATAAACATAAACGGCGAGTACATCTCGCATCTTCGGTTCGCCGACGATATCGTCATAGTCGCGGAGTCGCTGGAGCAGCTGGGCGAGATGCTGCACGGCCTAAATGGAGCCTCTCGACGCGTCGGTCTTGGTGTGAACTTTGACAAAACCAAGGTTATGTTCAACGAACATATCACACCGAGACCGATTGCCGTCGAAGGGTCGACACTCGAATTTGTTCAACAGTATGTCTACCGTGGGCAGGTTATCCAGCTCGGTAGAAACAACTTCGAGAACGAAGTCACCAAAAGGATCCAATTAGGTTGGGCAGCATTTGGCAAACTACGTCGGGTTTTCTCCTCCCATTTACCGCAATGCCTAAAAACAAAGGTGTTCGACCAGTGCGTCCTACCCGTCATGACTTACGATTCCGAAACGTGGACACTGACAGTGAAGCTAGTCCATGACTTAAAAGTCGCGCAGCGGGCTATGGAGCGAGCTATGGTTGGGGTTTCTTTGAAGGATAAAATTCGAAATGAGGCCATCTGACAAAGAACTAAAGTCACCGACATAGCTCGCAGAATAAGCAAGCTAAAGTGGCAATGGGCTGGCCACATCTGCCGAAGGACCGATGGCCGATGGAGCAAACGAGTCCTAGAGTGGAGACCACGAATCGGTAAACGGAAGGTAGGACGTCCCCCAGCAAGATGGACGGACGACCTGAAAAAGGTAGCTGGGATAGACTGGATGCGCAGGGCGGAGGATCGGGTCCTATAATGTGACTGCAATAATAATAAATTGATTGATTGATTGAATCATAAACCTATAAGTATTAAATAATTTTGTCAATAAGAAAATAAATATGTTATGTTGCTATAGGGCAAAGAAAATGGGATAAAATTATATCTTGCCTCAGTTAAGTCAGAAGACGCCAAGTTGCGTAAAAATTGAAAGTGGTATATAAGCATTTGTTTTTAGCTTTATTAGTATAGAATCATTTGTTGTTTTACTTTTTCCACTTAAGTCTACATATATTATATACTTTGAGAGTATTTCCCACAAACCTTCGAATGCTACGAAGTTCACCATTTGACATAAAGCTAATAACAAATGCTTACATACCACTTTAAATTTTTACACTAACAAATGTTGCAATACGCTTGTTTGCCACCTAACCTATAAGTAAGCTTAGTTAGCAGTAAGCAAAATAGATGGCGCTGAAAAACAATCAATATATCAATTACCATTACGTTCCTATTTACTAAAGAAAATGTTAAAATTAGGTGAGTGAAGGGTTCCGTCAAATAACTCATAAATAAATATTGTAAATATTTTGCATAATGTAGATATTTATGCGTTTGTATTATTCAGAGAAGCATCCGTAACTTCAAAATATTGTAATAAACTTTCTTTTTTTGTCAGTCGGTCAGAGCGCATGCTCCATTTTACGGATCGAAGTCCATGCTATGAGTTGACAGGTCGAAATAGATGGCGTAGCAACTTTGCACGTTTCCTTCCCTCTCTCGCCCCTTCCGTGACATTTTTGTGAAACGATAGACTCGTTTCCTGTAAAAATTATCTATTAGATCATATTAGGGCATGGTCGGTAAAGTTTTTCACACGAAAAACCGTGAAATAAAAGCTGTAACCGTGGTTAAGTTTTTTTGTGCCAAGTGCAACTAAACAATCAAGATTCCGCCGATAATTCAAAGCCTACCCAGTGGGTGGCTTAATTTGGTGAGTTTACGTTCGATTTCACTAATTATTGTGCAATATATATCATATTTATTATGTATTTATAAAGTTCTTACGGCATGCTACTACTATGATTATTAAAAACCCCGATTCGATGACGAAATCTTGTTTCTAAAGTTAGGTTTGCTATACGTCTATCGCGTCACTTCTCCTTGAAATTTTGTTCAGCTCGGTTTCGATTCACCTATAAATTAGTTAAGCAATAAACAGCGTTAGTTTTATCTGAAGTTTGTACTCTGTGACGAAATTTTCGTCATTGTTTGATCTAGCAGCTAATAATGCGAATTACCATGTACTCGTGTACAATATTAAAATGATTCCATTTGTGATATGAGCTTACAATAGTCATAATTATAATGTATTCTTGACACTATCCTCCAACAATAAATCCTAAAGAGATCAACATGTTATAACTATCCAATGATTATATTAGTAGCATCAAATTTCATCCATATGCTTTTATTTTTCATCCCAAAATTCTATCATTACCATCTTATAGTTAGTCACTCTTGTAGTAAATAGTTAGTGTTGGCAACTCTGTCTTGCCATTGGTAGTACAAGAGATGAGAGTATATTATAGGTAGTTCTGTTAAAGTCCATTAGTTAAGGTTTTGCTAATAAAATTTACACCAGTCACAAATCATCTCTTTCAATCTTCATAGAGTACACCAAGTTTATTGAAGACTGACATAGCTAATCATAGCTATCAAAGCAGACACAATATACAGTCTAAATAATCTGAAAGGCACCTTTTGACAACTATTGTTTAGGGTTGAGTTTCAGAAAACGAATGAATTTAGGATCAATTGATTTATGATCTCTGGTTTAGCAACTTTCTTGCTAACTTTCGATTTGTCATATGAAACAATTCATCTTTACCACCATAACAATTCAATCGCCAACCCAGGAAAGACACATCGAATCAGCGTTACATTATCTAAAATTTGCATAATTTTTAGTATTAATGTGTAAAAATAGTGTTTTTTTAGATATAAAGATTTCGACAGTGTGCACAAGTGTAGGAAAGGGGCATAGTTACCGGAAATTGTGATTTTCCGTGTTGTTTCCATAACTCCACAGAAGCCTCTAGTAAAATCACTACTTTACTAGGGCAGGACTTTGACTTGACTTATAATTATGAAGGACTTTACTTGACTTGATTGTGACTAAATGATGAAAATGGTGCATAATATTGAATTCATAATATATGCAAATTGTTTGTGGCCAAATGCAATGCACAGAAGTCAAAAAAAAATGTAACAACATTAAAATTTCAAAATGAAAATGGTAGAACGTTATGTAAATTTTATGATGTCTTGCAGAAATAAATGATACCTCTATATTTTAAATTAACTGTAGAACTTACTGAAATACGTCACATTACTAGGGCAGGACTTTGACTTGACTTATAATTATGAAGGACTTTACTTGACTTGATTGTGACTAAATGATGAAAATGGTGCATAATATTGAATTCATAATATATGCAAATTGTTTGTGGCCAAATGCAATGCACAGAAGTCAAAAAAAAAAATGTAACAACATTAAAATTTCAAAATGAAAATGGTAGAAAGTTATGTAAATTTTATGATGTCTTGCAGAAATAAATGATACCTCTATATTTTAAATTAATTGTAGAACTTTTTACTGAAATATGTCACATTACATTCCTTCAAATCAATATTATATTTTTCGGATAGATTTTAGATCAGAAAAAGAGAACATCTAGGATGGGCCTTGAAACCGCAACCAGTCCCTTACAGGGAGAACGCTCTGACCAGCTGAGCCACCAAGACACGTTAGACATAATATTATTATTCCTTATTTCAAAATAATTTTACTAATAACTTTAGAATTGTTTAATTTTTTATTCAAATCATGCAAGGCTTACATTCTGTTTCCTACAGGACTTGTTGTGACGTATCTTAAAATTTTGGATCATAATTGGAAAATAACCTAGGAATGTAACATACACATTGTCTGGTTGCTTTTAGATAATTTTATCTTATCTATTCTTGAACACACATCTCTCATATACATATGAAACCTTCATTACTTGGGTAACAAAATTTCGAAAATCTTCTTGTACTAACAATCATACATACATTGTATCTGCAGGGCTATTGCGTGTCTTTATCAGTGCCAATGGTTTGTACCCTTTGGAAGTACACTGATTTTCAATGACACTGCCGTAAAACAATACATTGGTATTGCGTATCACGTTGAGTGGATTTTATGTTACGGTGTTAAACACACTATTTAATAAAATAAATAAATAAAAATAAAAAAGCCTTTTATTCCTGGTTAAAATACAGTTTTTACTTAATCTATGTTTATTTATCACACCAGAACCCTCCTATGAGGTATAGGCCTCTTCCAGAGACTGCCAAACGTCTCTATCTTGAGCCCTCCAAGCCCAGTTAGGCCCAGCTACGCCAGCTATGTCGTCCGTCCAGCGTGACAGTGGTCTGCCTCTCCTTCTGTTGCCAGTTGGGCCCTTCCACATTGTGGCTCGGCTTGTCCGTCTCTCGTCCTGAAGCCTTGCAACATGGCCAGCCCATTTCCATTTCAGTTTCTGGGCCTGGCTAAGTGCGTCTATGACGCCAGTTTTTTTTTCTAATTTGAGAGTGGTTTATCTTCTGTATCTTTTTGATACCCATCATACTTCGTTCCATACTTCTTTGGCAAGTGACTATTTTGTTTTTAGCCTTTACTGAAAAATGCCATGTTTGGCAGCCATAGGTCAGTGTGGGGAGTAGACATGTGTCCATGACCTTCTTTTTGAGCTGGGCAGGTAAGTTGCTTTTTAAGGTTTCTTTTAAGCTCCAGTATTTGTTCCAGGTGTTTTTGGTTCTTCTCTCTATCTCTTGTTCGTTTGAGTTTGGGCTGAAGCTTACTTGTTTACCTAGGTATATGTATTGGTCGACATACTCTATTTGTTCACTGTCTATTTTTATGGATTTTTTGTGGCTATTGGTCATAAGTTTGGTTTTGCTGTAGTTCATTTCTAGACCTACTTTTTTACTCTCGACATTTAGTGTTGTCATCATATGTTCTATGTTTGAACTACTGTTTGCAAATAGGGCCAGATCGTCTGCAAATCTTAAGTGGGTCAGATTCGATCCTCCAATATCTATGCCTGGAGATTTCCATTCTAGCTTTTTGTTTCTTTGCTTTCTATCTTTCTCAATAATTGATGCGAAGAGTTTATATAGGTTGGACATTAGATTGGACATTAAACACACTATTTAGCATCTCTTTTTTTTATTGACTATTATACGGCTAAGTTAAGTAATGCTGTCTAAGAGATACTTTACTACATTTTAGAGAACATTTAATTTTATGCGGTTTATAAAGTTATAATGCACCTGACAACATTGAAACGAGCGGCAAATTCAAAATTAATTCTTGTATTGTGTTGTATAACCTTTTTGTGTAAGTACATATAACTGATAGGTCTTGCAAAAATTTTATTATGGTGTGAGATTATAAGTAAACAGTAGGTACGTAAAAATGAAGTAGTGAATTTACGGAGAAGGGGGAGGGAATGTTTATTGTAAATGTTGATAGAGATAATTGTTCACATTTTAATTGACAGCTGTAGCCTAGGTTTTAATTTCAGGGGTGAGTTTCTGTTAAGAAAAACCAACGAAAACATGACACAAATATTAAAACAATATCCCTTTGAAGTAATATAATTTACTAAAAAAATTCAAACTAAACACAAAAAATAGCCTACGTCCTCCATCAGCGTAGGCCTGGGGGTGGCAGGTGAGGCCGCCTGTCACCCCAGCAGAAGCAGGCCGGGACGGTGGGGCGGCTAGCGCCCCTCCCCCAAACCGGGGCAAGATGGGGATACGGTGGTTGCCAAACCCTAGGGGGCCCATCTCGAAACCGGAGATGGCCCAGGGTCAGTCGGGGTGCGAGGAATATGCTTTATGGGCAACCTTACACCCCGGCGTCTGAAGTCCCGACTCTCGAGACAGCGTGCGGTTTTAGTCGGTTCAAGCTCGACATAACCGCCCCGCTGGCCGGCGGGGGGTATCCGTGGAGATTTCCGCACGAAAATATAAAAAATAAGGTACAACACATAATATATGACAACATCCAATGTTTTTCTTCCAACATAAAAAGTATCATACTGTTAAACTTTTGCGTTCCATGATATAATTCAACAATTGCTGTATAAAAGTATCAGAATAAAAATATTTTTATTTTTATCCTTTTAACTTTGTTCAATTTAATAATTATAACACATTTTAACATTTCAAAATGCTGATTCCTTACATATATTTGATACTACTATTCCATTAGCCCCTAGCACATAAAATTATGCCAGAAATAGTTACACACAACAGACTTGTTTGTCTAAGTCTAAGTTATACACTAAAGCCATCATCCAACGATGTATGTGTTATTTATACAAACCTTGTGAGTAAGACTCCAATCAAATTATTTTTTATCATAATCTCCTCAATATAATATTTCGTTGTTTTTGTGTATATCAAAAATAAAATAAATATAAATAAAATCAAAATCAAAATCGATAATAGATATTATTTGCCATTGATTTATTTCGTCATTGTTTTCAACCAGCGCGTTAGGTAAATCCTGCAGTTATAGTGTGATAAACTGAGGATTCTATTTTTAATAGGATATTTTTAAAGAAATGATAAAGTGTGTTGTATTATTTATATTTAGTATACCGCATGTTTATTATGGAAGGGTTGCCATCTATCTAATTTTTATTGAGCTTTAATATAATAAATATATATGACAAACATGATTAAATGAAACACGAAAAGTATTTATTTATTTTTGTATATTTTACATACATATACTGCTATAATAATTATTATAATAATTTATTTCTCTATGCTTTTATATATCGAAGTGTCACATTATAAAGGTAGTTGATACATAAATTTTAATGAAACCAAATTATTTTATATAATTTTGTATTTCATTTATGTCTTTTTGTTTATAAAAAAAACTTAACCAATTTTGATTGATGAATAATTATATATTAAATGGCATCCTCTGGTAGTTATGCGTGCTATAAGCATAAAATAATTTCTTTTATTGTTTCTTTATTTTTCATTGTCAAACACACTTTTTCATTTCTTTATAGGTCTGAATTAATATGGAAAAGAAACGGGACTCATTTTTTCTGAAGCAGAAAAAAGGTAAAATTTCTGAGCAGAAAATAACTGACCAAAAAGAAAAGAGACAAGACGAGTACAATAAGAACCGTACAGTTGTTGTAGAAACACCGGAGAAAAAACCTTTTGATAAGAAGGCTTACCGCCTAAAGAAGTATAGTAAGAAGTATAAACTTGAGCAATGGGAGGAACAACGTAAGAAGAGATTACTTCGTGAGTATCACAAGGATATGAAAAATGATCTCTCAGTTGGAACCTACAATCCGAAGAACTTTGATGAGGATGCTCCAGATGGTAATGAAGAAATTGGTAAGTATGTGAAACACCCTGATTTACTTGATAATAAAAAGTCTCCAGACACAAAAACAGCCAAGAAAGACCCATTCTTGAAAGCAAAAGAGCAATTTAACAAAGTAAAACAAGATAAATTAGCAAAACGACAAGAAATGGAAAGAGTAAAAGGAGAAAAGAAGAAGAAGTTGGAAGAGTATAAGAAGAAGAAACATGATAGGTTTAAGAAGTTAAGCAAGAAGACAAAGAAAGGACAGCCAGTGATGACCGGCAGACTGGAATTGCTTCTAGAAAAAATCCAAGGCTATAAATAATTTGATGAAATTAATGATAGTCTGTATATTCTGATGCACTATACTTCTCTCCGTATAGCATGGCGTTGAACTAAAAAAAAATGCGATGTATTATAAGTTAGAATGAAAAAGAAGCAAAAGCCATTGAGTATTTTATTGAGATCATTTACAATACAGACTCCTTGGAATGACTCAAGAATAGTCTTAATCAACATAATTTAATTAATTTATCAATAATTACGATTCATGATTTCTATGATGAACACCTTCTGAAAGTGATTAAAAGTCTTGGTTTAATGTAATACAAGACACAATATAGATTAATGGTTGTTTTTGGGGAATTTACAAGTTAAGATTGTTAAAAAATATCGGATAATTCGGTTTCACAAAGGTAATGTTTATTCAGAGATTAGCTAAAGCCTAGCATGTGTTGCCATGCTTTTTATTGACCACAATAAAGTAAATATAATCGCGATAATCGCGAATCTGTATAACTCAGCGAACTTGGACAACAACACATGGAACTTTACACCCCATATACCTCTTTCTCGTCCGGAACACGAACGCTTTACACGTCATGGTAGAGTTGGTAGGTTTAACTGAACAACAGGTGTACAGGGCACACCTGTTGTTCAGTTAAAGTAATGCGTGTAAATTTACGATTATAAGGTAATTTATTTCAGTAATGCATCCTTTTGTTCTCTTTTATTCATTTCATCTGTGAATATAGATTATACTTTTTATTGGTTTTGTGTTATGACCATGAATTCATGACTGTGTTAGATTGCATTGTTGTGCATTAGTTGTTACGACTTACGAGTCGTTTTTGCTCTAGAAAAATCAATTGTAAATCAAATTGATAGTTTTGTTCCTTTGGAAATAAAATTTGTAAGTTTCTTTAGTTTTTGTTTTGTTTTAGTCAGTATTCCTAGATTTTATACGTTTTGATTACTTAAAGCCATCCATAAATAAAGTCAGACGTTAAGGGGAGGGGAGGCGGTTAACGAATCGTGACATTGTGGACCAGAAGGAAGGAGTCACATATTGAAATAAAACTATTTTTTAACGGATTCTATCGCGATCAAATAAACCGCGATAGAATCCGTTAAAAATAGTTTTATTTCAATGTGCGACATTCGCGTAAACTTCCGACCATATCAAGGAGTCACATGTTAAAGTTTAAAGTGTGGAAATCAAAACTGCCATCCGCTGCCTCATGCGTGGCTTTTCAAGCACCCGACGACATTTGTGCAAACTATTTGCATTGCTCCATTATATTTGCACGACATAGGCGCCCGCATGCGTGCACACGCATGAGGTAGCGGACGGCCTCCATCGGGGTGGGAGTCCTCTCGCTCGGCAGCATGATTGCGGCAATGGTGCGAAGCGCGAGCGCGTGGGCCGCCGCCACCTCCTTCTGCGAGCATGTAATGCTCGCGAAGGAGATGGCGGAGCGCGCCCGGGAGAGATTTAGAACTCTCCCGGCCCGCCGAGCCCGCAACTTGCTCGCCGCGCGTCGCAGGCGACTCAGGCACCGGAGGTCGCTTAACGACCTCCGTCCTCCATGAGCGCAGGCCTGAGGGTGACAGGTGAGGCCGCCTATCACCCCAGCAGAAGCAGGCCGGGACGGTGGGGCGAGTAGCGCCCCTCCCCCAAACCGGGGCAAGACGGGGACACCGTGGTTCCCAAACCCGAGGGGGCCATCTCGAAACCGGAGATGGCCCAGGGTCAGTCGGGGTGCGAGGGATATGCTCTATGGGGAACCTTACACCCCGGCGTCTGTAGACCCGAGACGGCGTGCGGTTTTAGTCGGTTCAAGCCCGACATAACCGCAACCGCTGGCACGCGGGGGGGTATCCGATGGGATTTCCGCACGAAAAAAAAAAAGGTAGCGGACGGCCTAAGGCCTGAACGACACTTGCAATATTATTTTAGTATTGCACACGTCAACCTTGAACAATATAATATATTTTTTAAGTCTGTAAGTTATTTTATTACAGATTTATCTTTATTACATGTCAAAGATTATATTGCTGATGCAAAAGTTTATCAAAGCATTTCTTATAAAGTAGGTGGGTACGTATAGTCAGGGGTGTGTGTTGGGTAACCTCCTCGAGTGTCGCTCCGATTCCGATCCCGCTGCAGTCCGGGGGGAACGGAATCGGAGCGGCCGGTACACCCTGGGCGGCGGTCAATGGCTTCCCCTTCACCCCTTCATAGGGTTGGCATTGATCGTCGGCCAATACCCAACGTGGCGGGAACACATCGCTCTCCGTACTCCTCTGCTCTCAGAGGAGACAGGATGAGCGATGCTGTTAGTGGTGAGATGGCCCAGGGTCAGCCGAGGTGCGAGGGATATGCTCTATGGGTAACCTTACACCCCGGCGTCTGAAGACCCGAGACGGCGTGCGGTTTTAGTCGGTGCAAGCCCGACATAACCGCCCCCGCTGGCCGGCGGGGGGGTATCCGAAGGGATTTCCGCACGATAAAAAAAAAAAAAAAAAGGGTACGTATAGTCAGCATCAGATTGATCATAGTTTGCAAAGTACTAAAAATTATATGCGTATCACCAATTGAAATTTATAGTAGCAACCACAGTGTTCAAATTGTTGTAAGCATCCAAAGTGGTCAAAACAGCTTAGCAATCATAATTGTGTAAGCTTTCAGTGTTTATATTCATTTGTGCATTCAGAGTGGTAAAAAATTCATCAGCTTCCAAATTGACTTGATACGGATATCAAGAAAAAAAGAATACAAAATGTGACTAAAACAAAATAAATAGTTACAATGAATCATGTTACTCTAATCGCAAGTAATAAAATAGTTTTCTCATACATAATTTAGAAGATATTTTTGAGCACTCGGAATGCGTATACTTATGGAAAACTGATTGCTAAGCTGTTTTGACCACTCTGAAAGCATTCAGAGTGGTCAAAACAGCTTAGCAATCAGTAGGTACAAAAATTTGAACACTGGTGGCTAAAAACTTTTTGAATTAGTGGTATGCATACCATTTTGAGTACTTTGCAAGCTGAGATCAATCTGATGCTGACTGTATATATATTATATTATAAGTATTGGAACGCCCGTAGGCATGACAAATTATACCGCCCTCTTTTTTTACGACTAACCTACCTTGACCTTGTCAGAAAGGCTGTTTATTGTTGTCTTGTAAGGATACAAGAAAATAATAATGTAAACAATATTTATTTGAATATTTGACTGTAAAACTGATTAAATTGTTATCTAGAGAAATCGAAATCTCGAACCTCTCCTGCCATTCCTCCATGACGTGTCTTACCGCCACAATCATGACGTGCCCTGCGCATGTTCGCCCAAGTTGTTCTTTCCATTCTTGCATGAGCACCTGTCGAATTTTGAATCGCTGCTACTCCATTTCTCGAGGGGCAGGCCTTAGTACTCGCACCTCCTTGCGCCAGTGGCACAGAGCCGCAAGGGATCTTGCTTCCAGGTCCCTTGGAAGCGTCCCGGCTAGGAGAATCGCCGCCTCAAATGAAACTGGAGTATCCCCTTTAGAATCCTGAAGGCCAGCACCCGTAACGGCGATCGCAGGTATCTGACGTTGCTGGTCGTCAGCTTCGCCGCCCAAACTAGCCCCGTAAAGGACCATGGACCGCACGATCCCAGCGTAGAGCCTCCTGTAGGAGGCGTCGGGATCCTTCAAATTGGGTAGCAGCTGTGCGAGCGCAACCGCCAGCCCCTTGAGCTTGGAAGTCAGATTTCGGAAATGATACCCGCAGTCACACCCCCGCGAGTACGAGCCCCAGGTATCGCCATCGACGGCACGATGACAATGCGTACGCCTCCTACGACAAGACTAGGTCTTTCAGGTGACCGGTTCTGACTCCGGGGTTCATAAAAGAAAAAGCCTAGGACTCTTGGAGGGCCACTTCGAGACTCAGCCGCCGAATATGTCCAACGGCTTGTGCAACTTCAGACGTGGCCATCTTAGATGCTTCGCGGTGACTCTAGCCTTGGGCCGTTATGAGGGTGTCATCGGCGGTGCAGGTCACAGTAATATCCTCTAAAAGAGCACCACGAAGCACCAAGTCGTAACCGATGTTCCACAAGACGGCTCCAACATCGCCGACCGACACCTGCTCTTCTTGGGTAGAAAACGGCCCTCTCCGAAAGGTAAGCTCCGACAACGCGGTGGAGGTAGAGAGGCACTTCGTTATAAACGAGTGCCTCTCTGATGGAGCTCCAAGTTAAGTTGTTGAAAGCGTTGTCCTATACAACCACCAGGGTCGGCTCTACACTGGCTCAATAAAAATTAAGTTACAGCCAGGGACCATCGACGCGATAATTGACGTGTAACGCGAAGTCCTCACACCTACATTTTTTTTAAACGTTTGATACGTCAGTCTGACTGCACCTCGCCTGATGGTAAGCTGAGGTGAAGTCCAAACAGTAGTGGCCATCTTCTAGATGCCACCCTAGGAATGGTGGTCTCTACCTTGATAGCCTCGGCAGATGCTTTTTCATGCCCCGCTTAAAGAACCCTGGATTGTATGAAGAAGGGATTACATGTGTCGGTAAAGCATTTGAGTTCTCAATCGTACGACAAAAAGGAATCACCGAACCGCTGAATAGTATTGAAGTTACAGCCAGTGAACCATCGACACGATAGAAGAACAAGTGACGCGAAGTCCTTACACTACATCTCTTTATACCTCAATTTCCATTTACTGTGTTATCTAAGAAAGCGCCCGTTTCCTCCGCTCATAAAATTAATTTACAATCGCACAGTTTACATCATAGTTCTGTTGAATGTAAACAGAAAGTTTACTACAGCTCTTGTTGTTTTGAAAGTATTTGGCGTCTACTGATATGAATTATGAGGTGTTTTATTTATGTTTCGCCTGTGTATCCTTGAAGTGGCATAGTGAATTTGAATTGCTTGACTTATGGTCCTATGACCCCTAGGACGTACACAGTGTGCCGCCATCCCTGCCGGTCTTGAGCTTTGCACTTTATCAAGTCTTTCCGTCCTTCCGTCCGTCCGTGTCAGTGTATATAGGCCACGCTACCTTCGCTTTCCTTGGTAGGTTCCAATCTAGACCTTGCCTCGGTATGTTGCCTTGGTTCCATTTTGAATTGATTCCTTTCAAACGCATTTACACACACCATCACATGTAAAGGTGTATACTTATTTCCTTGGCCGTGTGTAGGTACTATGTGACGAGTCTGCGTCGTCGGTTAGAAAAATATGTAGTATGTAAAAAAAACTATATTTTAACTAAATGGATCACGTTATTTATTTACACTACGATATCTTTTGGGCCCCCAATTGCAGGGATGTCGCTCTGGGTCTAGCAAACCTGCAAAATTTATATTCATGATCGCTACCATTCAGCATACGTTCTCAACTTAGTTTCATTGCATTATAGGAGTCCCTGACACTTGCGCTGTTAAAATCTGTGTTGCAGGTGTCGGTGACTTCCCCACTACTAGAAGTGACAATAGTTTTACATCAAATTGAATACTCTATGTAACTTACAGTATTTATAATATACCAAAATTCAATTTTAATCATTTACAGACTATTACCTAGTATCATTCGCTGGATTAAGTGATAAAACCGATTAATTAAACTGAGACACACCAGCTTAGAACCGCGTGGACATGCGCCACTGACTTGGACCTGACCTTTTTATCAGAGCAGATACTAAACGGCATTAAGTAATGATATATAATATCAAACAATAACAATATTTTTTGACGCCTAATTAGCTGTCTGACAATTGACGCTAATCTGACAGATAGAGTAAACATTGACGTTGACCCCTGTTATTAATACAATAGTATCACTTGTGACAATCGTGCTCATGCTGTAAGAGGCACAACGCACTTGCAGCTAGCCGCCGGATCGGTTTGTCCGCACCGTATGTGATGCGGTTGCAGTGCGGTATCGGATAAAAGTAGGCTAACCGCAAGTGCGTTGTTGATATCATAAATTAGTACCTAAAGAATTTATCATGAAAAGAACGAAATTAATTTTGACCGATTGTAAGGTAAACCGTCAAAATAATGAGCTAAAAATTCTTTTTTTTGTATCATACCAAGTGATCATACCGAATTAATTATTCAATTAGCTTATTGCGTAGATATCCAGTAAACAAGATCCCTCAGGCGATCGCTGCCTTGCCCTTTCTTTAATTACCTTGTAAGACAGGATATCCCCGGGAAGAGCTGAGGTGGCCGATTTCATAGAATAATCTTCACAAGAATTAGTTACGTGATCTTTTAGATGTTTGAAATATCACTTAGGAGCATCTTTACCACCGTTTTTAATCAAGGCAATTACTCTAATCGTTTGAATCTTTAACTTTCTTGGTTATGTTATACTTTGATAAGAGGTTCTTTTTTCAATTTATTGAATATCAACGCAGACATTAACTTTGTGCTTAAAATGTATAAAACTGAATTATCTAGCCCTTAATCAGCTAACCCTGGAATACTGTAGTTGCCCTTTTTAACTGATTTTGGTATCTTTATTGTCGGTCTTACATACTTTGAGTGATTAAATTATTTATCTTTATGAGCCTGCTCTAAAATTTCATGCATTTTACGACTGCCGTCTTCAACCGACTTCTCCTTCAACGACCAAAGAGATATGAACATGAGACCATGTGCACTGTTTATCACCTATTTGGTACTATTTAATATTCGCTTCTTTTGCGTTAAGAAATATATCAAATAAATTAAGTCAATAGTCTCAACAAGGCAAACTCTTTACAAAGAGTCTCCTCTGATTTCTTTGTCGCAATACTTTTCACTGTCTATACAAAGCTACAAGCTGAGCAGTAGTTGTCGTAACGTGGTTGGGTTGACATAACTGACCCAACTCTAGCCGGCAGTGGGGTGACCGTGGGGATTACAGCAAAAAAAGAAAGACAGTAGGTATAGGCGGAGACAAATCTAAATATTCAAAGATCATGAAAATCAGGTCCACCCGTTCTCAAGTTCATTGCGGTCATCACTAACACGACTTTTTTAAAAGTGAGACTCGACATTGACACTGCACTATCTACAAATACGACATACCTAACAAGCATGCCAGTTTGTCTAACCAAGCCAATAGAAGTAACAGAACGACTGCAAAATTTGTTTAAGGAATCACTGTATTATTACGTTAAGTTTATTATTCTGAGATTACACATTTATTGTCAGACATGCTGCATGCAACAGATATATGACCGTTGGGGCAATTACTTCATATCATTATTTTTTTTATTAACATGTACTACAACCTGTTCGATTATCTGATTACTAATTAACAGAGTATCACAGACAGACAGACATAACCCATTTTTGATATTATTATTCATTACGTATTGCACTTTTGAGTAATTAGTACCTCTGCACTAAATGACAGGCATTAGATGCAACAACCAAACGCATAATATCGCTATCACTCTTGATAGTCAGGGATGCCAAAGGCCGTGCGAAGTGGAGAAGTTAAAGCCGGAAAGCGGACCTCGGGTTCGGGCTCCGAGGTGAATGCCTTGGATGCAAACCGGAACCAACAGTGAGATGATGATGATGACTCATATCGCCATCACACCATTTGAACGGTACTAGACTTACATATTATTGATACACATTAGCGATAAATCGATCTATGTAGTTAGGTTAATTTTTTGAAAAGGCCGAAAAAGGCACGAATACCAAAAAAAAATTGTGTTCAGAATCGTTCATTTAACCAAACCCATTTTTTTTTAATATCTCCACAACAGACAATTTACAATTTTTAAAAATAGATTTTTATAGTAGTAGTAGTAGAAATATGAATATGTCGAAGGCGTTAAACTAAGGACCACCAATTGAGAAACGATAGCACCTGGAAGGTGGTCTTTACCTTCTGGGCTTCACCCAAGCTTACTATCAAGAGGGGTGCAAGACTACGGACGGAGGTATGATAAAAAAATGCAAGGGTTTCTGTTTCAATTTTTAGGCCCTGTTTAACCTCTTACAAATCCTGCCATCTCTGCTTAGAGACTAGGGTAGTGGTTAGTCTCTATCACGCACAGTTGCCGGTGATATGTCTATGACATACAATTTCCAGAGCACCATGCTAAAGAGTTAAAACGTGGAGTACATTAAATGGTTTTAGAGCGGAAGATGTTTCAAGAACAACTACGGAACGTTTTGAAGAAGAGATATTTTCAGACTGGATATCTTAGGAACGGCATATTTCCTCCCTAATGCGTTAATAGGACGTACCTAATTGTCCAGACCGTAAGACAGTCGTAATGACACCCTACAGGATGCTCTACTAATGGGCTGATATTAGTTATTATCTTAAATTACCAAGTTCTTAAAATATTAGAACAAAAGACATCATCATAATTATTGACACAACACAATCTCGGAACAAAGATCACTTTTATGAGGTACATTAGATAGGATCACTGTTATTAAATAACTGTTTACTTTAAAGATTCCGCCTTGTTATTTTTGAAACGTAAGCATTACCCCAGAGCAGATAACAGTACTGACGTATTCCGTATTGACCTTCCAATTTCAACTGAATTTCCAATATTCGACGAATACTATTTATCTACAGCTGTGTTGTTCACATATCCAAAAATAGTTATAGGTACCTTGATCCATTCTCTATGGGCATTTCTTCTCTTAATCAACATTTTATAAGGATTCGACGATAAGTTGCCACGTGCGTCATCATTATTTTAGCTATAATCTCGGTTGCATCCGAGGCTTTCACCCCCACTTCACCTGATATTCGGCATCCCTAGTGAGACCATGACTTCTCCCCTCTACTTGTGGACTTGCAAGTAACACCCCTAGACCGTGGTCCGTGTGTGTTATTCTGTAGTAAAATAAACATTCTATATGAGGATCAAGAAGAGATAAAACGAAAGGGCTAAAACGAAATATAACTTCTAAAGACAAAAATACGCATTAGACTTTTGTGTTGAAGTCGGTGCCAAGCCCGAAACAACGAAAAACATCAATGTCATTCGAGGCACCGACTTCAACAAAAAGTAAGTAATTCAGTTATTTTTCGTTTTTCAGTGCCTGTTTTTAGTTGTTTTTTTGGTTTTGAAGTTGGTTTTATTTTTTCAATTAAAATTTTACTTATGTCTCCCTTTTTTGGTCAATGTGACGTTATTCATATGGTTCCACCCGTATCCGGGAGGTAAACCGAACCCGATGTTAAAATATATTTTTTTACTAGGTAACATTCTCTTAAAGATTTACTTCATTTCCACTCGTTTTCAAACGACTAGCACCTTTGTTTGGCAGTATGTTCGTACTGTGACCTTGGCAACTTGACAAATGGTCCAATTTCTTCACAAAGAATCGAAAGCTAATGAAAGAGTGGATACTCATGTACGCGTAGCAGTGTCGGTGAACTCGGTGATGACAACTTTTTCTAAGAGATAATACATTTCTGAAAGGAAAAGGCAACATGTAATAATTACGTTGTGTTCGGTCTTGGTAGCATTAAAAGAGATCAGACAGATTTTGGACGTCTTTATCTTACAAGCTGCCAGGGTTGTCCTATATTCGTTTACGTACTACTACAAAATACCAACCGTACTAATACTAAAAAATAAAAGGTACCTGCTAAGCAAGTCATACGGTAGGAGAAGTTTATCAACTGATCTAAGGATCGAATTAAAAGTGTCAAAATTGCGTTGTAATATTACTGTTTTTTTACTGAAATCGGAAAATTATCACATATTCTATTCGTTAAACAATAAGAATTAATGTAGCAAATTGAAGTTTTAGAAAAAATAAACAATTGTGGAATCACTAAGCGTGTGCAGTTATGTCTGTACACGTGTTACAGCGAGAGCATAATTTTCGTAGAGTACCTGAGCACTTCAGGAATATGAGAGGAACTTACATTCATACACTTGTCATCAGAAAAATCGAAACACTTTCGTTTTTATGATATCTGTCGTAATTTAAGACAAAAGGGTTTGCATTCCATGAAAAAAAAACATGATTATATAGCTGGCAGTTTGGCCATTACAGTTGTAAGCGAAAATGCTAAATTCTAAATTAGAATTTCATTCGTTTATCCTAAAAAAGAAATGAATCATTATTTTGAGATAAATGTGTTTTTAGAGTTGTACCTTTGAAACTAAAAATTAGCGTTTATCTTGTAACTTTTTCTTCTTTATTTGTTTACTGTGACTTTGGGACGTCTGAGAAAAAGTTTTTTTTCTAAAACATATGGATGCTTCGCCCGCAGAAGCCGCCCAAGTGGTGGCATTGCTGGATACTGGACTTAGTCAGCGTGTTGTGGCTGAAAGATTGCATCTGTCCTCTGTTCATAGAGACTACAAACGCTATCGGGAGACAGGTTTGTTCACCCGCCGTTCAGGATCTGGCAGAAATGGGGTCACTTCTGAGCGAGATGATAGATTTATTGTAACAACTTCCTTACGAAATCGACGCCTTAAGGCTTTTCAACTGCAGCAGCAGCTTCATGTTGTACGTAGAGTGGCTGTAAGTGACTCAACCATTAGAAGAAGGTTGAAGGAACGTGGACTGGTACCGCACAAGCCAGCAAATGGGCCGAAATTAACTGCAGACCATCGAAGAGCGCGCCTTAACTTTGCACGTGAGCACCTAAATTGGTCATACCTCCAGTGGAGCAAAGTTCTCTTTTCTGATGTGTAAAATTATGCTGTATGGTAACGACGGAAGGAGCAAGGTACACAGAAGAGATAGAGAACGCTTTGCAAAATGCTGCATTGAAGAAAAGGTCGGCTATAGTGGCGGTAGAAAACATAAACTTGCAAGGTGTTCCGATTTTTCTGATGAGAAGTGTATAAACGTAGTTTAATATGTGACCATAATACCGTTAAGTCGTTTTTAGAACCATTTGTTGGAAGGTATTACGTTTTATTAGGAGAAAAGCTTCAACCAACAAGACACTGACTTTATAACATTCAACTTAAAAACACGTGCCCTGAGATCAATTGTTTACATTTAGTTATAGTTTGTTAATTCAACTGCAAACGCACATTGTTTTGTGTTATCATTGTTTATGAGTAGTTATGAGTTCTGAGAAAAATAAGTTACGCATGGACCTACTTATGAGCTAGGAGATGTTCATAATTTTTTTTTGCTGAACTTAAAACTCTTATACATTGTAATCCAAGTGTGGTTTCATTATATCCATTCGATCGGATCGATCGAATCGATCGGCAAGGCACTGAATGCTTCTGTGACAGTCTAGCGGTATTGAAAATCAGTTTAAGGTATTGAAGTTATGAAGTCCGGAAAGTACTGTAAATCCCGGGAATTCTTGTCAACACCGATACTGGATAAAAAGTAAAGAGTACCGGGATATCCCTGGAAAACGAGTACCCGGAATCCCCGGAAGCAATCCCCACATATGCCGATCTGAGACCAAATTGGTCTCACCGTCGCTCGTCGGTTACGACTACCCGCGTGTTGACAAATTGAGTGAATTAACAATGAGTAAGCGAGCTTATAAAATTGTTGTGTATTCATTTAAATGAAGTATTCTTAAGTGAAATAAATACATTCAAATAGTTATTAAAATAAGTATTTTTCAGTTAAATTTACAAATCAAAATTTAAAACTATATATATTATAGATACCATCCCTAGCGCTACAGTCGAGGTGTGTCAAGGCCTATTAAAACCGGCCTTCTGTACTTTTATTTATTTTGTGCTTATGAAAAGCAGCAATAAAGATTGGTATTGAAACACCGGATACTAGATCCTTTCAGTTATTTTATTAAGGAATCTCAATTAGACAACGACATTAAATTTGCTTTATTCAGAATTCTAGAATCAAATGTTCGTCTTCTACTCTTCCTAGTCTATTAATAAGCAGATGTACCGGCTTGTACGTGAGGTTGGTGTAGACCCGAAGACCTTGGTGGGCACCATACACCCCTGCTCAGCTTTTTATATGTGGTTATATATATACCAAATATAAAGTACGTAGGTATATACCCATACGTATCAACTTCTGGCAATATCATTAACATAGCAAATTCAAAAAATAAGCCATTAAAAAAGAAACCATACAACAATTGCTACAAGCTACGATTTTGTTAACGGCAATGGCTCGGTAATACCATGGACGTTCTAACGTGCCGTTGGCGTCCAAGGAATATAAAAGCGTCCATTAGTATAATTAGTATAATTTTATTAATCTGATTAAATGTGTTACAATTTGATTTTCCACTGTTTTACATAGGTACATACAAATAGTTACAAGTAATTTTACAGTAGAAAAGATCTCCTGTCTCCTGTACTAGTTAAAAAACTGTATCACAGGCTACAGGGTCTCTCGTCCAGTGCACGGGTTGCTGTTTTAGTAACCAGACATAAAATAAAAACAAATAAAAAAAATGATAGACTAATAATATGAAAAGTAAAATATAAGTAGTCCAATACAATCAGAAAGCCTGGCATATCAGGCTTTGATTCCATCTGCTAAACTGATATACAAAACAAAATAAAAAAAAAATAAGTGTGAGTATTTTAAGTATGTGTGGAGTGAGTGTGTTATGAGCGAGCGTGTTGTGAGTGTGTGTTGTGGGTGTGTTGGGAGTGTGTGTTGTGAGTGTATGTTGTGAGTGTGTGTTATGAGTGAGTGTGTGAGGTGAGTGAATAATTATAATTATGTGTTGTGAGATAATATAGACGTTTAGGTTTTGTGGTTGACGAATTATAATCGCATGTTGAGTGTTGTCACGAAAGCTAAATAGACTGGACAAGTAGGTTCTCTGTGTCCTTGTAGGATAGTGTTAAGAGCCAGTTTTTAACTAAGTTTTTGCATTGGAAGATAGGGGCTGAGTATATATTTTTGTGTTTACATGCTAATTTATATAAACGAGGGCCGAGAACGAAAAAGTGTCTACTAGCTAACGAGGTTCTGTGACGCACAGCAGAGCACACATTGTGTTTTCTGCGTTTGTCTCTAATTGTGTCAGGAATATTAGTAGTTTTCTTTAGTAGGTTATTGCAGAAATTACGATATCTGTTGTACGTTATTTTTAAAGTTGCATTATGTGGATCTTTTTTGAGTAACTTGTGTAAGGTATCTCTGTTTTTTATGCATTTTAGTAAACCTGGTGTAATCCATGGGGTTGTAATCCTTTTTCGGTGCGAAATTTTTGTTATTTGAGTATTCTTTCTTACCACTGAAGCAAGAGTACTCACAAACAATTCCGAGGCCTCACTACACTGAGAGAAGTGGCTAATTCGCGTCATGCAAAAATACACGTAAGATAATAAATTATATCGGTATCGGAATGAATTATAAGTTCTACAGTGAAAATTCCATTGAAAACTGTCAATTTATCGGGACGCTAATCCCATCCTTAAATTATTTAGGTATAATTAAAAAACGTGCTGCTAGGATGCTCAAATTATCGTTCCTCGTTATGCAACTTATTAGGTAAACTTCTGACCCATGTTATATAGTGACGGTTTGTTAATCTATCATTTCATTCTGAGATATCACGCTGTAATTCTGGATTATTATTAATGAAGGGAGTGACCGATAAAATAAATGGTTTTGTACTCATGATATTACGTGACAAACGCATAGAATATCATGATATTAAGAATCAAATATTGACATGACAATATCATTATATTGACATGACGCAACGTTAAATTAACATGAAATGCTGATATATTATGCTTCTAGCAGCATATTCTTAACGTCCGTATAGTATGAATAATACGTAGCAACCTGTATTATATACGTACATCCCATAAATATAATGTTACATCCTCAATGAATTATCAGTACCGTAGTCGGTCATTGGCCCAAAAATACCGGGTGCATGGTTGTTAAATTTGTCAAGTCAATGTCATGTCAATTCTTGTTTTCATTGCAGATCAAATTCTTTGTTGATCGAGTGAAGTCGTTGTACTTATCCTCTCCATTTTATCTGTAATAAAACCCTTTGTCGTACTTTTGTTACATAATATTCTAATATGTATCACGAGTGTTGTGTTTGTAAAAGATCGCGAAAGGCCGCTATTTTACACCGTTTTCCCCGTACGTAGAAAAGACTCAAAAAATGGTTGAAGTGTCTTAACCGTGATGATCTGAGATTGTTATCAGCTCAGCAGCTTTCGCAAGTATTTGTTTGTCAAAAACACTTCGAAGAGAAGTTTATTACGCCGAAGGGACGGCTCACAAATCTGGCGCTCCCAACCCTGTTAACTGATCACGAAATTTTAAGTGGAATATCTCAGGCCAATATTGGTAAGATAAAGAAATAAGTATCAATCTATTTATTATTATCAATAAACATTAGAAGTATTCATTGCTTAGTTTCCTAAGAGTAAATTTCATCACTTATCTTGTAGTAAGTTAAAATGTTTACTTCTTATTTTAGAAAATGTGGATCCTCTTTTGGATCACCCATACACACGCAAAAGACACTTCGATCACACGTACGCACATCAGGAACCGCTAAAAGGTTTGTAGGTACTTTATTTATATTAGTTTTAGTTTATGTATAATAATAAGTTATTAGTCATAAAATGAGTAGACAAAATGTTTAATATTGCCTCTTATTTTATTTACCTATAGCTGTACTTCCCCCCCTACTTCGCCCCTGCTGGATATGTCCCCTAATGAGCGCCATAGCACCCTGTCTTCAGCTTGCCGCATCCAGCATCTTAGTTAAGTTATCTATTATATATATATATATATATTGTATTAAACATATAATTATGAAACTATATTTTTGGTTTATAATTTTGTGTATTAATACCATTCAAATTATACCCAGAAAACACCCTCCAAACTCTGAATCAAATACTTGCAGATTGTACAAACATTTGGTTCTGACCTGAGACTCAAACCAGAGACCTCTGCAGTCATTCAGGAAGATATTTAAAAAAATTGCATTATAAATTACAAATTGTTTTCCAGGTTGCAGAATGGGAGGAAAAGAAAAAATTATGTTCCATCATCTTTGATGAAATGTCACTAGATGCAGCCCTGATTTATGACAAAAAAAAGATTGATGCGAATTTTTCCGTAAGTGACACGTTCCAGGTTGCTGCAAACGATGTTCTAGCGCCTTGCATTCGTCTCCGCTCCAGGAGCCCGCACCAGGCCCGCACGGGCGATCCACACGGGTCTCCCGCACAGCTACCAAACCAGCCTTAGACTTGTACGATTGATTTATTTTTTATGTAGGAATCTACATTCGATATTTCACAAGTGTTTATTATTTGAATAAATTTTGTCTTATGTAACCTACCTATTTTTTATTTTACTATTTTTTGATATAATTTCAATGTAGTGTTTGTTGTAAAATGTTAATTATCTGTATTGTACTTTATATTGCTTTTTTGTAAAATCTTCATTACTCTTTATAGTTTATCGTGAGTTACGTGTGCCGGATTTTACGCTGATTAATAATTAACTTTATCGACGATTATATGCACGCTCATACGATTTTGAACAGTGTGTAATCGTCGATAAAGTTGATTATTAATTAGCGTAAAATCTGGCGCACGTATCCTGCCGGTCTGCGATGAACCTCACGATAAACTATAATGAGTAATGAAGATTTTACTAAAAAAGCACTATAAAGTATAATACTGAACCCAAATAATACGAGTAGTATACTCTTAAATATATCATGAAGGACTATTAATATAACAGATGAATACCTTATATACATGAGTACAGTAATTAAGATTTTACAAAAAACCACTACAAAATATCATACAGAACCCAAATAATACGAGTAGTATACTCTTAAAAGTATCAGGAAAGCATTTTAATTTATCAGATGTACCTTAAATACATGATTACAGTCGTGTTGATTTATCAGGATTTCTTTTTAACATATTGGTACATACAGATACTTTATAGGGAAACTTCTATGTTATATCAGTCCTGTTTAGTAAATTTATCGGGATTCCCTTTAATATTACTTTACATATTGTCATTACGCCTTATAACCTATCAGTAATAGGTACATGACTACGTTCTAATATATCGGTCCGCCCCTATTTATGAACATTACTTCCTGATAATTCTTCAGTCCATACACGTCACATTAGCATGCTGGTCTCTTGCCGTCGTCAGTCCACATCCATGGCTTGTGCATGATGTTATATCAGTTTCCTGTTAATATCTACGTTTGGATGCCTATTCGGTTTTTATGAGGTAAACCTGTTCAATTGTTTAGAATTCCTATTAAAACGAGGGGTACATTTTTCTCAGTGTAGGGTCTGTACTACACATTATACTAGAAAAATTGGTAACTTTAATATCTTCTACTGCTTTGATTAAGTCAATCCTTTCTGTGCATGTCTTGGGCCTAGGCTTAATATTTGTAAGTTCAGTGTGGAAGAGGATCGGGACGTGATCGGTAAGTGGGGCATCAAAAACAATTGTCGTAGATTTTTTTCGACTCTTAAACAAAATATGGTCCATTAGCGTGAACTTTCGACAGAAAGAAATAAATGTATTAGATTATAGGTCACGCGCGGACCGCACCCCCGCCGATAAGAGGATCGAGGTTCGAGGTTATCTAGCCAGGAACGTGTACTTACTGAGCCTGACCGCAAGTTATTTTATTGACGTGCAAATGCGACTCGTACCTGTATTGACACCGGATCACGTTATTGGATCGCGATATTTATTAACTGTCTAACCTCTGCCATATAGGTGCAGCTAAAAACTGTTTTGTTTGTTGGGTAATGAGTTAATTGGGATTTGATTAAATTGGTGGAAAAGAAATTGTAACAAATCCTATTACGAAGAAGTTAAAGACAATATAATTTGTATCAATAATTCAAATGTCTCGCCCAAACCTCAGCTCAACTTGCGACTTAAAACAAATCCTTTAAAACTGGTAAATAAACTACGCAGGCAAAAGAAAAGTGGCCAAATACTGACTTGAACGTGAAATAACCAATTATATGGATACTAAACCCAATGAATGGGTCGATATGTAATATTTAGTTTAAACAACGCAATGTTAATAGTAAAGAATAGCCCCTGAAAAACATTTCACACTTATACGACAATTGTGATAAACATCTTCGTGAATCCAATAATTAAGAAGCTGTGTCTAACTGAGCTGTTTTTCTCGATATTAAAAGAGGTTCAGAAGATCAGGAGTGAAGATCATTTTCATGATTATATGCTCTACACTTCCCGTGTTAGAATAATCTAATAACCTATTACTCTGTAACTAATTGTTTAATAATTATTGTATAGTTATTATTCAATTATTAATATTAATAATTATTATAGTTACTACTGGATTTCGTACTCATTTTCGTAAGACATATTTGCAAAGCCCATTTCTACAACGCCAAAGCATCGAAGGGCTATTTAACCGATGGGTTATTTGATTGATGGGCCATTTCATCGAATAGCCTCATGTACGTATATACTCCTATATCATCGATAGCACATTATTTCTTCATGCAGTATCTAGGGGACTACTTCCCCTCCGACCAATAAGTCAGTTCGAGTTAGAGGCATGCGACCATGGCTACCAGCAAACAATTTTTAGTTTTTCCTTTCAATACACTCCCAATTTTCCCATTTTAATCCCAAAGCACGTGGTTGACGGCAAAACGTTTGCTCCCGATTTCGTAGGTGGGACCAGAATATAGCTGGCGAAATGTAGGCGTAAAAACTTAAGTGTACATGTATGTAAATTCAAAAACTCCAATTTCCCAACCAGTTTAATATAATTGTAGGTTATCCAAACTACATATTAGCTATGAGAACTAATTAATGATATTTTATTCAACTTATCATTTAAACATTAGCCGTAGCTTACTACATAATACGACAAAGTTAACTAACGATACAGTTAAACACTCGTACAGCCGGCCGGTTGTGCGCCCGACGAGCACAGCCCGCGCTCGTGTTACCTGACGTCACCGAAGCGGTTCATAGCAGTGCAGACGGGGTCTAACAATAATTACATCAGACTTACCTCCTATCTTACTGATAACTGGCCCGTTCCGCGATTCTGATAACATGACAAATAAATACAACTTCGCCCGCCACTTCTGTCACTTTACCATCATCACGCCTCAGTGACAGTTGTTGTGAAGTCCGAGAATTGAGAGATTCCCCGCAGCAAGCTTCCGCGACGTAGTAGCATTTTCTTCTCCTCTTTACGTTTAGTTTAGCAACAACCTCGGGTTGTTGCTTAAGACAGCAAGTAAAGCTTTGAGAATTTCGCGACTAAAGGTAAGTTTTTTAAATTATTTTTTAATAACAAAATTTCACTCGTACATTTTGATGAATTTATTAAATGTAAAAAAACAAACGTCTTTGTTTTAATACTATCTCCATTTTAAATTATTGGATTTAATAATAAAAATAGTAATTATACGCCTCATGAACGATGGACTGTCGAAATAAGAAATAATAATGCCCACCAACTAAGGTAGATAGATAGATTTTTATTATCACCTAGAAACTGGATTGAATGAATAGTACCTATGTCATTAAAGTGATATTTACGTAAATTGAATACATTTTAAATTAATTGATGTTAGGCTTCATATAAAATATTTCAAATTCATAAGGCCTTTTTTTTCATTACCAATTTTATTCGTATCTTAAACTATTAGGGTATCTATCCGTTTTAAAGCATAAAGTTTGAATAGATTTAAACGCATTGATCCATTGTCGATAGTACTACTCGTACATTAATATAGGTAGATCGAGAAATTAATAGATATCGTACAAAAAGTAGAATAATTGTTAGGAAAATATCAAATTTAAACAAAATTGGTGAGGAATTTCAATGCCCTAACCTTGAACGCTTGCTAACAACTCAATATGGCGCTTTTGACGTCATGCTCGGCAGCGTGATTTTCACGACACTAACTGAAATGTTTATTAATTAGTACAACTTATCGTTGAAAGTAGCTATGATCAATGCCTTGTCAGAATTTGATAGAACTTCCTTATCACACATGTTTAAAGAGCACCAGACAAGTTTTATCGCTGCTTCTATATTGATAATTATTATCTCTTGCACAAATGCAGTTCTTTAGTTGTGTATTATCTTAAAAATAGTTGTCTCTACATCTTCATTAGCCCAGCGTTTCTTCCCGGTTGCGTCTAAAATCTTCTACTTTGGAGCCAAAGTCAGCTTTCCTACTCTTTCACCCCTATTTCGCATTATTTGTGGCTTCCGTTGCGTCCATTATTCCAGTATTTCCACAGCGGTGCTACTATTCTTCAAAAGATAGATTAGGACGCGGATAGATTAGGTAAAAACATCCCATTCAGCAGTTGAATGATTGGATGCTGTGATCTTTCATTTAAATTCCACTGGCCCTTGAATCTGCCAAGGAATCAATCGCTCCAAAGATGTTATAATTGACGCAATTCGGTCACATAAATAAAAATTATTTTAAGTGGCTCCCGAAATTAGTTACATAACATCACCAATCGATGTAAACAAGTCAATCGACCAACCGCCCGCACAGTGGGCGGCGGCGGCGGCGTCGTCACGAGCACCTCCGATCGACGATCTATCGATGTGCGCAGTAGCCGTGGTACAAACCACGACCTTGACCGTGCGTGGCCATCGACGTGACCTAACTAGCAGATCTTTTCGATAACATACAACGCTCACAAGTATTTAATACTTATACACATATCGTACAGCATACACGCTACGATCGTAGGTACTGTACCGTTCAAACCGAACTGACCGATAAATCGAGGCGCGTGTGCTTGAAAATTCTAAAAACTTATTTTATTACCCACATGTATCGATCTATCGGTTAAGTTTGAGCGTTACAATGCGATCGTCGCCATTACAGTTTTATATTTAAATTTCTTTAGAAAGAAATATATTATTTCAATTCGGATGGCTTTGATATAAATACACGTACAAAATTATTATTAAAACTCCTACATTATAAATACGATGATTCCTCGCAAGCGTACCGAAAAGGACCTGGTTCAGGATGTGCCAGCCTGGTGCCTAGCGCTGGTTTTTAACCAGGCCCTTTGCGACCCACGGATGCCAATCAGCCTTGCCTTTTCTTTAAGAACCTAGTTAATGTATATTTTGTTAATTTAAAAACCCCCGACATAGCTAGGAACACACCCGACATGTTCGCCTTACAAAAAAAAACAAGATCGGTTCATCCGTTCGGTGGCTACGGACACAACTTATAACGTCGGTGTTACAAATAGGTGTAGGTATGTTCGGGTCCAACTCAACCTTACCTGCAAGCCTGTACCACCTTCTTATTCAGGGGTTAGGGGTATTTTTATTAAATTCAGTCCGTCAATTGACTGCTCCCCGCCAGATAGTAAGAAACTAGGTTGGAGTCCAGAAGATACAGACCACCATTATAGATACGTTGATTCCGAAATGCTGGTCCTGCCTTCACGGCCGACGCTTGCTTCCGTAATAGTAGATTTACTTCGTAAAAAGTGAACATCCAGGACATGAACTTGTTGTAGATAGTTAATTAATTAAAATAATCAATGAAGTAAACTCATTTAACTAATTCCCAATCCATTTTAAAATACAACGACGACTGACGTAGCCTAAAAATTTAATTTTAAAACTGTTCAATAATATCGTAAGATCTGGGGGCTAACCATGACCGCTTAATAGCATTTCAATTGCAGACCTATATTGAATAGTTTCGTACTCATACCATGACGTCGTATTAAGTCGTTCAGTTTCACGTTCCAAATGTCAACAAATGAACCAAACGCGAACGTTTTTGAGTTTAAGCATGTCATAGTACGGATCATAGCAATTCAGTTTACAAACTTGTATTGAATTGCTTCGAAACTGAACTATTTATAAGCCATCATAGTAAGGCACCTGTCCGACAATATCGATATATCGATCTCATCGACTCATGCTCTTTCCTACCCCGTCCCCCACCACGTCGCACCTACCTTGGGAGCGGTACAGCGCTAGCGGTCGAACTATAGTACAAGACCACACTTAATGAATGTCATTGAACGAGGCCTAATTTCACAACTGTACTTAGTATGTTTGTACATTCTATTTGCCAGAATAAAGGTAGATAGGAATTTTCGTGCTCCGTATACCTTTTTTTTTTTTTTTTTTTTTATCGTGCGGAAATCCCTTCGAATACCCCCCCGCCGGCCAGCGGGGGCGGTTATGTCGGGCTTGCACCGACTAAAACCGCACGCCGTCTCGGGTCTCTAGACGCCGGGGTGTAAGGTTACCCATAGAGCATATCCCTCATATTCAGGCGTGCAAAACTTAAAAAAAGAAAGAAAGTAAGAGAATAATTAAAGTCTCTGTTTATAAGAAACAATAGCATCTTTATTTTCAATTTTATCATCATATCGCTACACAATAAATTATGGTAAATACTTGTTGACTAAAATCTACTACACTGATTAAATAATACATTATCTTATCATACTATTTACGGATGTTTCCTATATAAATAATAGCTAATCAGTTGATGGCACGAATTAAAACAAATGGGTCATATGTAAATCTTTACTGACGTAGTAAATAAGGCGAGGTTTTATTAACGACAGAAAATACAGCCGAATGCTTTTAAATCCGTTCAACAAACTGAATTTTGGGGTGTCCACTGAACAGGGCCCTACCAACATCTTTGAGGCCAAAACCAACTTCACCTGCAAGTCGTTGCTCCTGCTAAACAACGGACGAGGCTCTGGTTCAAGCTTTCCTCTCAGGTTGAAAAGTCAGAAGACAGTCACTCCTGGAAAAGCCGACATACCAAAGAAAAACAATAAGCTGACCTGGGGCTCCAAAGTGCGGTCTTTGGACGCAACGGGGAAATGAATTTTCAATGAACTTTATTGAGTAAAATGCGCTAACGCAGCTTAGTTTGCCTTAATCTCGGATCCTATCATAGGTGAAATCCAGACTGAATAATTTTATCTTGACATCAATACGGATAGGAAAAACGGATACGATAGAATATTCCATGAACTATTTATATACCAGTTTCGCGGTCGCGCGGTCGGCAACAGCTAGGAGACGACATTGACTGATGTCACAGAATACGTAATAGTATTACGTACTGATGTTACAATTTTCAATGTATTTGTAGAATCTATTCCCACAGACAGACATTGTGAATTTTCAGCGCGAAAATCTTTTGGTTAACAGCTTTGAACTGGCTGTTCGGGTAACGAATTAAAACTTATAATGAATTAAATATGATGTAAGAGCACAAAAACATGATGAAACCTCCATACACGAGAACTCTACATAATGTTATCGAAGGTTTGTGGTTTTAGGTTTGTGAACTCTGTCAAATTCACTGAAGTCACACTCACAGAGTAATATGAGGAGGCCTGTGCTCTGTAGAAGGCGAGTCTTAAAAAATATTGATATATTCTTTCAAAATATGCCTTTGAAATCCAAACAAATACTTAAATGTTCCTATTCTTAACGTCTACTTGGTACATTCTATGCAAAATAAGTATTGGTTGCAGTATGTTTATAGACAAACCTCAAATTATAGCAAATTAGTGGCTACGGAGCCAGTCCGTAGCTTGTAATCATGAAATTGTGTTCCAGTCATGTGTTCATAGCTTATTCATGATAAAATTATAGCAGTGCTTTCTTCAGAACATATATTATGTTTCAAGCACAGATTACATAATATTATTCTAATGTTTCAAGTATTTTAATATAGCTTCCGCTTTTAACTTGTACCTAGTAGTGTTTTCGGCAAGAATTATTGAAAATAGGTACATACAAAAAAAAGTTAAACGTTGACATACCGGTTAGTGATCTGAAAAAAAAACTGGACGTACATTTTATTGGGGTATAAAATATTTTGTCACGGGAGTCGGACATAGTGAGTGACAAAGTCATTTTTAAATAAAGCTTATAAAGCTAATAACGCTTAAAAGAAAGTAATGCTACATATTAAATATAATATATTAACTGTTGGATAACAGAGTTACGATAAATAATATACTTACGTTATATCAATAAATAAATCATAAGCCTAAAGTTTCATACTGTTCACACCTATTAAAGATGTTTGTGGAATGAAAAACGGTTAATCCCGGAATACACCACCAGCATGTAGCTCACATTCAAGTCTCGAAACGTGGGGTGTGATGATCGACGAATCTCACTTGTTTCCGTTCGTTCGGTCGATGTGTGTACTTTTTTTTTTTTTTTTTTTCGTGCGGAAGTCCCTTCGGATACCCAATACATCTAGGTACATGAGTGTTGGGGTGTGTGTTGGGTAACCTCCTCGAGTGTCGCTCCGATTCCGATCCCGCTGCAGTCCGGGGGGAACGGAATCGGAGCGGCCGGTACACCCTGGGCGGCGGTCAATGGCTTCCCCTTCACCCCTTCATAGGGTTGGCATTGATCGTCGGCCAATACCCAACGTGGCGGGAACACATCACTCTCCGTACTCCTCTGCTTTCAGAGGAGACAGGATGAGCGATGCTGTTAGTGGTGAGATGGCCCAGGGTCAGCCGGGGTGCGAGGGATATGCTCTATGGGTAACCTTACACCCCGGCGTCTGAAGACCCGAGACGGCGTGCGGTTTTAGTCGGTGCAAGCCCGACATAACCGCCCCCGCTGGCCGGCGGGGGGGTATCCGAAGGGATTTCCGCACATTAAGGTACTAAATTGATCTCGTAATGGCTTCTAATGTACCTATATTTAAAAAAGATGTTGGCATGGCAGGTGGTATAGATGTTTGAGACTGATAAACTTCAATACTGTTGACCTTGAAAGTTGTCGCATTTAAGTATTTATCTCGGAAAAGATTTTCATCTACCGTTATCTCCAAAAATAAACAGAATAAGATTTTATAACAAGGTGAATTTGTAAATAACGACTTCCGTTGCAGACTATACCTACCTCGGGAATCGAATCTTACTTAACTAGTGCATATGCACACATATATCTCCATTTATTATTATTTAACTTATTTCACGTCTTATTTTATAATTTAATTTGCCGATATCTGTTGTCAGCTATGGTTATCTTTCATTATCAGTTTTTAAAGTTATCACCGCTGTTTAGTTCAAGGCTTATCTCAGATAGGACAACATCGTTGTTGACTAAAAAGACATATAAGTAAAAATTGTCAGTATATGAAGTGATTTAAATACAAAATCTGTTTGGAACAAATTGTGGGGAGTAAAAGCTATTCGGTAAATTTTTTTGTATATTGTCGTAATTTATTAGTTCGGAAAGAGGTATAAAAGTATTCTATAAATGGGGATTTGTTAGAAAACCTACATATAAATAAATACTTTTTTTGTAAATATTTTTGAAGTGATGTAATTTTGTGATTACAACATACAGTTACCTCATAATAAATTAAGCTATCTCATTGATCTATAGTCATCGGTTAATCTCTATGGAGCAAAGGCCCTTTATCTGTCTATAAAAGGGTTGATATCTACGGAACATGGCGGTGTCAATGTCAAGGTTTTTGATAATAGCCGCTCAAAAAACATACTATATACATCGTTCTTTTACCGTTTACTAGCGTTCAAAAATCTGGATACTTACTTGACGTATATCTTTTTATTTTATTCTCTTTTGGTACTATGTATACAATTCTGTAGCTAATGTTCTAAATTTGGTTCTTCTGTTCTAAGTAAACACTTATCAATACCAACTTTTTAAGGAACTATCATCCATCTTTCACGACACCAAAAATCGCATATTTAGTCCGAATTCCTTAGGTATGTGCCTTGGTTGGAGCCTAATATGTAAGATCTATTTAAAATAAATAATTTTTGTATTGTTCCAGGGAGCACCGGGCGAGTCCGGCGCATCTACAAGTGCCGGGTGTGTCTGTTTGCACAGGCCACGAGAGGCTACTCGCCCGCGTCCCGCGCCGCGCTGCTGGCGGCGCGCTCTCAACGTCGACCCGCCTTGGCTACGCCGCGGTAAAGCCCGCTGACGCCACACACTCATTATGTATGTACACTGCTCATATGCTCTACTGCATCGACACGCCTGCATCTTTAGACTGAAACATAGGCAAAAGTCCGAAATCCAACTTAAAAAGTATTTTAAACTAATATACATAGTTACTTTGATTGGCGATGTTTCGAAAAACAGCGGGCTTGTATGAAAGGTTTAATGTAGGAAGAATAAGCTCGTGAGAGATGTGTAAGGACAGGCGTGGAACCGATCAACCCAGAATTGTTGACTCTACCCACCCCAGAGGAAAAAAAACGTAAGCCTTGAGCGTATGTATGTGAATAGGCACTTTCCTGCCTACAGATACCATGCGTTTTTTCCTTATTATCAAGTTTGTCAATTATAAGTACTAATAATGTACTTGCCTATTACCAAATTAGCAACTAATAATGACAATACAGAAAAATCTAGAGAGTTTTTGAGGGTAGATATTATTAATATAATTTGCTTGTTAAGGCTCCTCACAAATATTCTTGTTACAGTTGACACTTGTGGACTAGCACTAGTGGGCCACCACCACCCGGCTATAACACCTGACACCCCCTCCTAGGCCACCACACGGAACTCTGGAACTTAACGTGAACCACATACGGTTCATAATAACTGGCGATATGAAGGTCGTTGAAGAAGAACGCATTACTGTTATGGAAGGCGCGTGGTCGCCCGATGAGGTGATCCGTGAGATCGTTGAAGGAGGCACGCAGGAAGATCCCTTCTACGTGATGGACCTGGGCGAGGTGGTCGCTAGGTACCGTCGCTGGAAGGACCTCATGCCCCGAGTTGAGCCCTTCTACGGTAAGGCTGTTTCCTAAAACATTCTTCTTGAAATAAAACCATTGTTAACGGATTTTATCGTTATTTGTTTGGTGTTATTTTCGCACATATACACAATAATAAACACCTATCGCGGTATAACCTGATAAAAAAGAAGCGACGATAGCCCAGTGGCGTACGTAACGGACTGCCGAGACGAGGTCTCGAGTTCGATCCCCAGTCGCCCCGGGCACACACACCTCTGACTTTTCGTAGTTATGTGTGTATTAAAAATGTTAATTATCGCTCGCTTAGTAATGTGCCCGGTAGATGGCAATAGGCTCGCCCCCTATTACATTGGGACCTAAACATAACTGGCGAATCGTGGGTGTGTAATACACCTCTGCCTACCCCTTCGGGGATACAGGCGTGAAGTTATGTATATGTATGAAAAAAGTTTTATTGCAATGTGTGATTTTGCGTAAAGTCCCGACAAAAAACATTCTTCTTCTATTAAATGGTGAACGGCTAGCGAGTTACTGAAATCAGTTAGTAGGAGTAATGTAATGGATAATATACACACTATGGTTTCACTACTAATACTGGGAACAGAACAATCGAAGGAACGTGAACAAACGTAAACGAGTGAGATTCGTCGAACGGTACGTGACGTCCACACTTGCTTTCGGGTTAGGAATAAACAGATCAATCACCTTTTATCGTTCGCCCTCACCCGCTTGGTGTGTACCCGGCATAACCCAAGTCTTTAACAGAACAGATACAGTTGCATGCTTATGATTTATGCCATGAAGTATTTATGAGCTTTTTGTTTTTAATAACACATTTTTTTTAAATCGGAACAATTTCGTACGGATGGATTCACTCATTAGAAAACTATGGTAGCAAAGATTCTGACGATGACGTTATCATAAGCGGACTGATCATATTAATTGTTCAATGATGTTTCGCAGCCGTGAAATGCAACGACGACAAGCTTCTGGTGACTACTCTGGCCGCTCTGGGCGCCGGTTTCGACTGCGCCTCGAAGGCTGAGATTCAACTCGTCACCTCTGTGGGAGTCGAGCCCGAGTGAGTAAAACAGTAGTTAAAACCACCTTGGACCCAGAGCACCCTTTTTTTTTAAATAAATTCCATAATATAGTGACTAAGAAAAGAATATTTCAGAAATATTATGTCCGCCATTTTATTTATAGCTATTAGCAACGTTTAGAATACATGTATTATACTTATCACGTTGCCAGCTAAGGTTGGATTTCAGCAGTGAAAATGCGTTTAACTAATCTGTGAGCATATCACGAAGCGTATAAGCAATTTTGAGCATCGGTTCAGTGGCAGTTGAATGGAGCTCAACACCCTTGCATAGTTCCATCTCCCTTCCTTTGAACTGCAGCCCAAAACTGAATCGCTTTGGCTGGCTACACACCAAAGCCGCTGGCCGGCCGGCTTAACCCGCCGCCGGGTAAGGCCTATAGGTATCTACATACCAAAGTCATCAGCCCAGTGGCGGCATTTCGACCATTACCCGTAAATATTGTAATTGTGATTGTGTTACAGGCGTATAATCTTCGCCAACCCGGCGAAGATGGCATCGCACATCCGGTACGCGTCCGCCACCGGCGTGGACGTCATGACGTTCGACTCCGAGACCGAGCTCATGAAGGTCAAGCAGTACATGCCGCATGCGCAGTGAGTATAACTGAAATACCTTATGTATGTTTTGAACATTTAAGAAATAAAACCTAATTCATCTAACTTTTGAAATTAAAACACAAAGGACGCTAAATTGCGATATTGCCACTTTAAAGGTGTAAAAGCTTAATCCTTCGCATTATCCCAACTTACGATATTCTATTATCTTCCATACTTATCTGTCAGATGTAGGGTGTTAGGGGCTTCATCAATACCTTCGGGGCCAAGCTAACCACACCTGCAACCCGGTACACCTGCTGATTAACGAAAGAGGCTCTGGCGCAGGATTTCCTCCCGGGGTCTCTTTCGTCAGACGGCAGTCACTCCCATAAAAGCCAAATGAAAAGGAGGAGAAGCAGTAAGCGGACCCCGGGCTCCAAGGTGAAAGCCTCGGATGGAACCAGTAACAACGCTAAGATGATGATGATAATGACCTACCTGTCAGCCGTCACTCCTGTCCTTGCTAATTCCTGTTTCACACAATCCGTCCATATTTTCTTTCGGCTGACTGTGCTCCTAAAGCCTTCAACATTGAGTATAATATAAGAAATGCCGTGTTGTTCGCAGGCTTGTGATCCGCATCCGCTGCGACGCAGAGAACGCGCAGTGCCCGCTGGGCATCAAGTTCGGGTGCGACCCCCTCACCGAGGCACCGCGACTACTCAAGCTGGCTGCCGTACTCGGGCTCGATGTAAATATTATTTTACTAATATTAATAACTAGGAATTTAGTGCAGGGTTCGATTGAAATAAATTGTGCTGAGCGAGATGTTAAAAAAAAGTTCTATTTCTTGTTTACATACAACACAATAGATGGTACCGAGTGGTATGGATAATGGACTGCTGAGACGAGGTCTCGGGTTCGATCCCAGGTTTTACCATGGCACACACCAATGACTTTTCGATGCTTTTCGAAGTTATGTGTGTATTAACGCAGGCTTATAAGTGCCCGGTTAATGGCAATAGGCTCGCCACCTATTACATTGGGACCTAAACATAAACTGGCGAAATGTGGGTGCTAGCACCTCTGCCTACCCCTTCGGGGATATAGGCGTGAGTTTATGTTATGTTACAATAGACAAAATTGCACGTGCTCGACTTTTCCCATTGAAGTCAATGGGCAACTGTTTTTTGGTGATTATTCCTCGGACATGAACCATCTCGCTTCAAAACACTCCTCAGTGTCCACACTATCACCGTGGTAAATTTGGTCAATATCGCGGTGGTTACGGAGGAGTTCAGCCACCAACAAACGGCTATGCATGCCGGGTATAAGAGCTTCGCTCGCTCAGCTCAAAAAACAATTACACAGATTAAAAAACCCGCCTCCAAGTGGCAGAGAACAGACATTTACTTGGTTCTTCTTAGCAAGTTTCTGTTTTACCACTTCTATCTTCAATCGTAGCTCCTAGGTTCTTCAATATATGTTAAAGAGTCCTTTAAGCGCGGCGTGTAAAAGCATCTGTTGGGTCTGTCAAGCGTAGGGTACCATTGTAGCATTATCGGTGTCTCTAATACTGACCCCTGATTGTGATTCCTGAGACTTTACCGTTAGCTTACCATCGGGTAACGTGGAGTCATATTGACTTGACCATTATAAAATAAGGCCGATTTTAGAAATGATAGAAAACAGAGCTTAGGATTTTTAGTCTGCCATACCTCCATTAAATCATCAGCATTTCAGTGTTCAGAGTGGTAGAGTCAAGCAACAGTCATTTTGGCCGTTGCATGAATGGGCCGACTCGACCGGGGAAGCACCACCCTCTCACAGAATATCGACGCCAAGTAACAGTATTTGAACTGTTGCGTTCCGTTTGGTGAGTGAGAGTGCCGGAGCCCAAACTCGTTTCCCATCGCCTCCCAAAATCCTTTCCCATCCCCTCCCAAACTCCTTTCCTATCCCCTTTCCTTTACAGGGTCGGCAGCACGGGGGTGCTTGGTTGGGGACCTCCCCGCGGTGCACCCTGGGCAACGGAGACAGCAGCGCCTCTCTCTTAGGGTGGGAGAGACGCTGTCGCCTACGGCCAACTTCGACCGAGGCGAGTACCGCCCTGTTGAGGGCTGTTCTGAAGCTTTCCACGTGTCCCTCTGATTAGCAGATGGCACAGTGAAGAGCAAGTAAGGGGGCCATCTCGAAACCGGAGATGGCCCAGGGTCAGTCAGGGTGCAAGGGATATGCTCTATGGGTAACCTTACACTCCGGCGTCCTAAGACCCGAGACGGCGTGCGGTTTTAGTCGGTTCAAGCCCGACATAACCGCCCCCGCTGGCCGGCTACCCGAAGGGATTTCCGCACGAAAAAAAAAAAAAAAGGGGCGGCAGCACGAATGTGACGCCACTGGTGTTGCACACGTCCATAGGCCGCGGTAACCTCTTCCCATCAGGTGGGCCGTGTGCTTGTCTGCCACCTTAGTGGTATAAAAAAAAACAAAAAGCGTTGCATCTTCTGTTGCATTCGAGCTTTATTTCTTCTTTTGTCTTGGCTTGTACTGCGTTTAACTTCCCAACCCCGAAAGGAAAGACTGGACTAGAGCCTCGGCTGTCAATCAGCAGGTTTACCAGCTCCAAAAGTTATCCCACTTGTACTTCAAATATTAGCACTGCTGTGGTGGGCAGTGGGCAGCGGGCACTGGGCACTAAGAGCGCGCTGTCGGCAGGTGGTGGGCGTGTCGTTCCACGTGGGCAGCGGCGCCGGCGAGTGCGGCGTGTACGCGCGCGCCGTGGCGCTGTGCCGCGCGCTGTTCGGCGTGGCGCGCAACGTGGGCCACGCGCGCATGCGCCTCGTCGACATCGGCGGCGGCTTCCCCGGCGGCTCCCACACCGACATCTTCGAGGTAAGCGCCCGCTCGCACGCTCGCACTTTGAGCGGAACGTTCACTTCGGGATGAATGGAAGGTTGACGACACAGATTTACGTAAGGACGTTTTAGGAAAGGGCCAGGTCAACAGTACTCGTAGCCGATGCGCGTGTATAAAATGTTCCAGATCCTTTAAACGGCGTCATTGGTCCGTCATGCTTGAAACTTTCCTTTTAGCTTGCCATCAGGTGAAGTGAAGTCATATTGACGTGACTAATATATAAAATAAAATGTAATTAGAAGAAGAAAAAAGTCGATTAGATCGAAGTAAGTAGAAAGATGTTGTCTCTGCCTACTCCAATCAGCATAGTGACCATATCATTAAATGAAAATAGCTTCTTTTCTTCATCCGAGCGCCAACCCTGTACCAAATCTCCTTTAAAAGAATCTAATCATTTATGTTTTATTATTATTTTGCGCAGGTGTCGCAGGTGATCAACCACGCGCTGGAGGAGCACTTCCCGGAGCCGGACGTGCGCGTCATCGCGGAGCCGGGCCGCTACTTCGCCGCCGCCGCCTACACGCTGGCCGCCTGCGTGCACGCCAAGCGCGAGGTAGCCAACGCACCCACACATTACACCGACGCAATGCATTACACTAATGCCCCCACACATCCTAGTGGGATGTGTGGGTTCATTACTGTAATATGGTGCGTGACGCACCCACACATCACACTCACGCACCGACACATCAAACTAACGCACCAACACATCACACTAACGCACCCACACATCACACTAACGCACCCACACATTACACTAACGCACCGACAAATAAACTAACGCACCAACACATAAAACTAACGCACCCACACATCACACTGCCCCATCACTTCAGACCACACTACTATAATATTAGTATAGATTCTACAAAAGTCACTAATTGTATTGCAGGTGACATCGAAGGATGTAGATGGCGAAGCGGAGACCCACAGCATGTACTTCATCAATGACGGAGTGTACGGCTCTTTCAACTGCGTGCTATACGATCACCAGAAGGTTCACGCCGAGCCTGTGAACGTGAGTATCCTACTAATACTATGAACTAACTGTTAACCGCGGCTCCGCCCGCGTAGAAATCTGAACCCGTTCCCGCGACCCATAGGAATCTATTTCAGGGTAAAAAAGTAGTACTATTCCAGACTATAACCTATCCCTGTACCGAACACCTAGATCCGTTCAGCTGTTTGAACGTTACAAACATCCAAACATATTTAAAAACTTTTACATTCATAATATGAGTAGGATGTGGAAGTTAGTCCCATGATTCCCGACGCGATTATTATTGGAAGAAGGCAACGTATGTAGGCAAAGCATTCTGGCTCTTGATCGTCGGACAAGACAAGTTACAGAGCCTAGGCTAACTGTGGTATTGCGTATGTGGCCAGCCGACCCTGGAGCCGCTGCTGCCGTGCTCGGTGTGGGGCCCCACGTGCGACGGGCTGGACTGCGTGCTGCCGGAGGCGCGCCTGCCCCCCCTGCGCGTGGGCGACTGGCTGCTGTTCCGCGACATGGGCGCCTACACGCTGCCCGTGGCGTCGCCCTTCAACGGCTTCCCCGTGCCAAAAGTGCGGGCACTCGTTGACGAACAGCTCTGGTAACTACCCTCTATATTTTTACACTCGATAGGTGAAAGTGAGGCTGTTGAGGCGTGATAATATAGATGTTAACAAAGGAGCAGGTGCTTATAACATTTTTCAAATAAAAAATGTTTGTTTCAGTTCATATCGGTTTAAAGTATTTTGTATCTTATAAACTCATTTAACAATAGTCAATAACTGACTACGACTGAACAATTCAGAGCATACAAAAGTAACAGATATTTAAAAATAAGTAAATAAAGAGACTACTACATTTTATCATTAGATGTGAAAATGTATGGTTCAAATAATTATTCGTTCGTTTAATTATTAAATAAACAAATAAAGTAAAATACGATATTTTTTAAATATTACTGGCTTCTTCTATAAGTTAACTTTTCAAACATTACTCTCAGTTATTACACTCTACATTGGAATAATTAAATTAGAAGAAAAATACAACGTACAGGTTCTGATATTATCAGATGTGATAAAAGGATAGATATACATACTATGTACCGCTCGGCGTCGAAACGGACCCTTATAAAGGATCGTTTTTAAATTATCCCATTTCGAATTCGAACTACAATCGAATTACCGAAAACAACATACACAAACCGCTATAAACGGCCTTTCTATTAAATCATTTGTTAACGCTGATGCCTCGTTCCAGGGCGATTCTGAAGGAGCTGCACCCGCTGACCGCAGCGCACTTCGCGCTGGGCGGGCGCGTGTCCACGGAGCTGCTGCTGCCGCCGCCGCCGGAGCCCGCCTCGCTGCTGGCCGCCGCGCCGCTCGCCGTGTTCGTGGAGTGCGCGCTCAAGTGACGGCGCTCGCCCGGGGGCCGGCACTGCGCACCGCGACTCTCGCCCTCCGCCTCGTCCTCTGCGTGTAGGCATATCCTTGTGAGTGTGCGGGCGTACGCGTGCAGCTGCTTCAAACTTTGCATCTGAACAGCTCGACGCGTACTCCCGACTTATAGTTAGCGGCAAACTTCGTGAACAAACATCAAAAAGTTCACGCAATTATATTAACTGGCTGACCAAAGTACCAATAAAAGTACTCATCGACCAATGTTGCGAGCCCTTTGAGCCCGTGATTATTTTAATATAAGCTAAGATTGGTTGATGGGCGCGCCTCCACCGTCGCGCCCTGCGCTTACCATCAAAGAGACGTAAAAGCGCGTTCTGCGCAGCTAGAGTACATTGTCACGAAGTTTGCCGGTCACTATACACGAATTAAACTACGGCCTAGAAAGGACTCGCTGATGAAACCTCTGTTGCTTATTTCCTGACCGAGTAATCTTAGAAATTAAAGATTCAATTTACATTGAACTAAGCTTTCAAGTATAATATTGTTCCTAGATTTACTTGTAAAAATACAGCTGCCACAGTTTGTACTGTATTAACTATTTAAGTTCCCTCACGGGTAGGCGTACAACTTTGTTCTGAAGCAGCGTAAAATTATTCATTTCTAATGTAACTTTCCTATCGAAATAAGCATACAAAAATATATTTAAGTTCTCAAGTATTTTACTATTGTCATTTCACATAAGTTATATATGTAATCATTGCAAATTATCAATAACTAAGTTCTAATTAAAAAATAATTAACATTTATATTTTATGTTACTAGAATTACTAAAGACGATGGTCGGAAATATGCAACACAGGAGGGTTATACCAATTCATTTCTCACTAAGAGTAACACTGATTATCTCATAACAGCAAGTCTTTCTATGGGCGGGTTTAAAAGCTATACGCAGATAACGTCACCGAGTTACTTCGTAAATAGTGTTAGGGACACAATCCTAACTATCCACGCCTTATATCTACTCCAAACATCTATGTGTAATTATGGAGTACCTCGGTCATACGGAGTATACCTATAATTATCTTTGTTTGTCGGGTGAATTATAAAATATGAAATCATTCCCAAATATCGTTGTCCAATATAACATGATAACTATGAAAGTATTTTATATGTCGGGGTAACTTCATATAGCTGGAAACAGCTATTTAATGAAAATTTGGTCTTTGTCAATACACTCACTAAAATAAGATTTGCGCAACCTTAACACTCGAGAAAACTTGCAACCAGACCTATATGCCTTACGAGCGGCGGAACAGCAAGGACTCTTTACAAGAAAATAGTACAGCCGTCGAAAGAAAACAGGTGCATCTGGTAGTAGCTTCTTGCCGCCGAAGCCCTATAATGTGGGCAACGTAGCGAGTTTTATAAACAACAAGCTGTTGCCCGCAGCTCCACTCGCGTGGATTTCTGATCCCGTGCCCGCAAGCCATGGGAACCTATTCCAGGGATAAAAAATAGGCAATGTGTTATTCCAGACTAATATATCCCTGTACCAAATTTCAGCCAGATCCGTTCAGCTGTTTGAGCGTGATTGACTTACAAACATCTTCACAAACTTTCACATTTATAATAATATTAGGATTCGATCTTTCTAAATTGGTTTTTGTTTTGGTTAGATGCACCCCTTTTGTTTACGACGGCAAAATATATCCTAAGTACACTCTCTTAGCGATAATAGAGACCGCAATCTTTTCTCTCTTTAGTGGATCCTACTTCATAGAGTGACGCGGACATCAGAAATTTCATTGATATTTGTCTGCAGTTGCTCTCGCTTGTAGAATTTAACTGAGAAAGCGCATCCCTGACTTAGACCAACGGTTTGGCGTCTAGTTGTTGAATGATTGGAAATAATACTCTGAATTACAGTTGTCATGTTATATTTATCCGTAAAATAAGACCTCATTAGATTTAATGACCTGTATTTAATCTTTGACAATGTTTTCAACTGTATTTTAGAACCAGGAAAACTAATGTAATCGCTTTTGTCTTATTAGGTAGTATTGACGAGGTCTTAGGATCGACATTTTGCTTATATTTTATAGGTTATCTTGACTATCGAGATGTGGGGTTATATAAACACTGTTAGTGTGAACCCGCACACGTTTAAATAGTTATCGCTTAACTTTGGGAGGTTGTATATCTACTTTAAGTTGTGTTGGGGGTCTTATTTACTTGTAATCAGGGTGCCAAGTGTGGTGGTGATAGAAATGGTTTTCAGCATTTTGTAACTAACATATAATTATAATAAAAAAATATTTTATTACAGGGGTCGTTTATTTCGTTTCAACTGTCACTTCGCGTGTTTTAAATAACGATTTAATCGTTTCAATATCTAGTGTAGCTCTTCTGTGGATGTGCTGTAGATTGTTCAAAGTTCGAATCCAGTAGGAAATAGATTTGCTCACATTGTAATGCTGGATTCAATTTACTGTGATTTTTTATACATTCTTAAGGCAAGGGCTGCACGTTTGTGCTAAGCACTTAGCACTTCGATAGAACTCATTAAAAGATTTCCAAGTGTTAAACTGTTTTTAGCTTTATGCCTATACATATAAAATGTGCTTAATGTTGCAAAACATGTCAGCAGATGTTTCCTAGTGTATACGAAATTTAAACTTGTTTACTTGCTTACTAACAATTATTTCTTTTTAATTTGAGCAAAACTGCCTAAATGTATTTAAATTAAAATATATACTTCAGTTGCATGTCATAGACATAGTACATTCCTTGTGTATGCTAGCTGTAGCCATAAGGATACAATTTTTTCAATGTTATCGTATTTAGATTGGTTTCGCAAAATTTGTAGCAGACTTGCATTTTAAATAAATATTTGTGAAATGTGAATTTTGTTTGATTGTACAACCGATCTACCAATGAGTCCGTGGACTCGGAGGCCTACCATGAAACATCCGCAGTTGCAAGCCAAAGTTGGTTCCATGAAACACATTTATGTATTTGTGAAATGTGAATTTTGTTTGATTGTACAACCGATCTACCAATGAGTCCGAGGACTCGGAGGCCTACCATGAAACATCCGCAGTTGCAAGCCAAAGTTAGTTCAATGAAACACATTTATGTATTTGTGAAATGTGAATTTTGTTTGATTGTACAACCGATCTACCAATGAGTCCGAGGACTCGGAGGCCTACCATGAAACATCCGCAGTTGCAAGTCAAAGTTGGTTCCATGAAACACATTTATGTATTTGTGAAATGTGAATTTTGTTTGATTGTACAACCGATCTACCAATGAGTCCGAGGACTCGGAGGCCTACCATGAAACATCCGCAGTTGCAAGCCAAAGTTGGTTCCATGAAACACATTTATGTATTTGTGAAATGTGAATTTTGTTTGATTGTACAACCGATCTACCAATGAGTCCGAGGACTCGGAGGCCTACCATGAAACATCTGCAGTTGCAAGCCAAAGTTGGTTCTCTAGTATATATATAATAATCTATGGTTGGTTCCATGAAACACATTTATGCCGCAATCGGACCCGACGCACACTGTTACGAATGAATGGAATAGTTTATTATGAATAACATGAATGTTTATTGCTTGTTACTTTTATTTGATAAATTTTAACATGAATAAAAAAGTAGTGTATCACCTACATCTACATCCAAAAATTATCGAATAATAGGATCTAAAATATTTTGAGTGTTTTTCTTTATTTAAGGAGTTTTAGTCCCTCGAGACTACGCCACTCCGTAAGGTCGACAAAATTTTATTCCTTACTAGCTGACCCGGCAGACTTCGTACTGCCTCAATCGATAACAACTTCCATATTTATTCACCTTTTAAACCTTCTCTGGACCTCCACAAATAATTCAAGACCAAAATTAGCCAAATCGGTCCAGCCGTTCCCGAGTTTTAGCCAGACTAACGAACAGCAATTCATTTTTATATATAAAGATGACTATATAATATCTAATACATATAATATCGTGTACATAACGATCGCCTTCTCATACTAACGAGAACTACCCTATACAACGCCTTTGCTGCCTCAGAAAGGGTAGCAGCTAACACTTAATTAAATTGCCGAGTTGTACCAAATTATTAGTAAAAATGACATATGCCGTACGTCTTCGTTTCGGACACACTCCATCATAATATGAAACGCATCATCTACTATGCCACATTCAGAACAGAGGGGAGATGGAACTTTCGTCATCATGACATGTGTGCGAACATGCTGACATGTTGACGGCCTCGGTGGCGTAGCATAGCAGTAGTGTATTCGACTTACAACTTTCAACTATATATTTATTTAATTTCTTTCCCAATGTACAGTCATCAAACCACGGGGTCTTCAGTGTCCTGAGTCAACACGATAAAAAGATTTGGGCATATTTAGATTTTGGCGAAAACTTACCAAAAGTACCAAAATTTACCTTAAATTTCAACTCCCTTATTTTTCGGAATTTACCCTTTACTTGTGGTGCACACCGGTGTGGTGGTTCACCGGAGCTACGGACTCAAGCCGACTAAAACCGCACGGTGATTCTTCACATTGACCTGTGTGGCCGGAGAATCTGGTGTGCCCTAGTAAGGATCGAAGCGCCCGACTTAACCGTCGTGGTTATTTTTTTAACCACATAGAAATAGGAGCCCTGCGCAGCGGTGCTCCGTAAAAATTTTTTTCGTCCTAAACAATTGTGTGATACCTTCGCTAAAAATAAAAATAGCATCTACCAGCATGTAAAACGCATATGTATTTGGTTACAGCAACACAAGGATGTGTTATTAATGACTGTTGATACCAGCACCAGGATTAACACCCCGACTCAGAGCAGTCCGACTCGGAGAGATTAGTTTAGAAGGTCAACCTTCGTGGTTATTTTTTTTAACCACACCGAAATAGGAGCCCCATATAGCGGGGCTCCTTCAAGTTCTTTTAAATTGTATGTTAACTTGATGGAGACCGAGACCGATATTCTTAGCAATCCATGGATTCTCCGTGCGGGTGCCGGGTCCATCGCGTTGCTGAGTTGAGAACTCGGGACAGTGCCTGGGACTTGCGACCCGAGTGTAGGTTTAGAAGGGGCCCCTTTTGTTGATGTACATCAACACTCACCTTCACTACCCAAGTTCCCCTCCCTGCCTAACCAAATTTGATACGAACCTACTAGTGCCGCTTTAGACATTCGTCCTAGTAATGAGCTTATTGTAGCTCTCGATAGGCCTAGATCTTTAAGTAGGTTATAGAGAGATTTTGCTGGTATACCTCTCGCTCCCACTTCCACTGCATACAAATTACAAACGTAACCGTTTTTGATTAATTCGTTTGTATACTAGGGATTTCCGCACGTAAAAAAAACAAAAACTAAAGTATGCGTTTATAGATATTAAATATAGTCAAAATGCCTATTGTGGTTTAAAAAAGTTTTTAGAAATAGAACATGACCTAGTGTCATCTAGACAAACTATGCCTATATTGTCAAATGGATTCTATAATCTTTGTTTTGTAAACATATAGTAACACCCAGACCAATGAAAATATGACCTATTCCTATTTTTATTCTGTGCCTATTCATGCATATAAAAATTTGCACCCAGCAGGAATCAGACCTGCGACCTCTAACTAGGCACCCGAACGCTTTGCTGCCGCTTCCAGTTCAGTTGTTGGAATACCGAGTAAAATGGGGTGAATAGAAATAAAATGGTCAGATTAATTGTGCAGTTATTTTCTTTATTTTAAGTAAAACTGTGGTCTATTTTACCGTAAAAATGAACAGAACAATCAGATATTTGGTTCGGTACTTCAGAAGAAAATATTCAAAAATGTCAAGTTACCATTTTATTTATATTCACCCCGTTTTACGGTACTTAGGGATATAAGGACACTCCTCTTGGACAGGCCTGTCAGCATAGACAATGAGGCCGAGTGGTTCCGGGAGGCCATGACCCGTGTCGGCGACACGGCGATGCCTAGGGCTCCGCTCTAATCCGAGTGGTCAGGTCTACTGGTGGTCGTCGGAGATCGCGAGGCTCGACGGGCCTGCGTGATCACGCAGCGTCGGTGGGCCCGATTCCGTAGGAGGCGTCGCCGTCCCGCAGATACGGAGGCCCGAGAGGCGGAGTTATACGAGGGATACAGGGAGGCCAGAGGAGCCCTCCGAGCGGAGATAAGGCGGGCAAAACAGGCCGCCTTCCGCGAGCTGCTGGAGACGCTGGAGCGGGACCCGTGGGGGCAGCCCAATCGGATGTTGAGGGGCAAGCTGCGCCCCAAGGCCCCGCCGTTAAGCCGGAGCTGCTCGGAGGAGTTGTTGGCTCCCTGTTCCCAGCGCGAGCGGTGGAACATGTTCCACCGCAGATGACTCCGCCTCGGTCGCCCATGGCGCCCGACGTGGATGACGACGACGTACCCGAGTTCACTTGGGTTGAACTAGAGCTGGCGGTGAGAAGGCTAAGAGCCAAAAGCAGCGCCCCGGGACCCGAAGGCATTCTAGGCCGAGCGTAGGTCCTAGCTCTAGTCGACGACGCGAGGGCTTCTCAGCGCATGTTTGGAGCGGGGCCAGTGGGCCTACCGCCCAAGTGTTGTCGATATCACAGCCGTCGAAATGTTGCGCTGGTCAAGGTCGACGGCCATTTTGTACCGCCCCATTGATAATCGATGCCGGCGCGGCGTAAGAATGAAAGAAACGCGGTTTTTGACAGTTTTTTTTTTTTTTTTTTTTTTTTTTTTTTAAAGAATATTAGTAACCGAAATTACTAATATTCCCCCTAACCCCTCCAGCTAAGCTAAATTGCTTGTGTTAGGAGTGGGTTCACGTCGGTAGTGTTATGGCCAGGATTCGAACCCGGGACCTCTCGATCGTAAGGTCGACTCCTTAACCACTAAGCTACCGACGCTTCATAAAAAGCCATAGTAGCCCAGTGTTAGGTGCAATAGAAGGGCAGAACCCAGTCGCCCCCATAAAAGCCATAGTAGCCCAGTGTTAGATACAATGGGAGGGCAGAATCCACTCGTCGGCAGTCGCCCCCATAAAAGTCATAGTAGCCCAGTGTTAGGTACAATAGGAGGGCAGAACCCAGTCGCCCCCATAAAAGCCATAGTAGCCCAGTGTTAGGTGCAATAGGAGGGCAGAACCCACTCGTCGGCAGTCGCCCCCATAAAAGCCATAGTAGCCCAGTGTTAGGTGCAATAGGACGGCAGAACCCACTCGTCGGCAGTCGCCCCCATAAAAGCCATAGTAGCCCAGTGTTAGGTGCAATAGAAGGGCAGAACCCAGTCGCCCCCATAAAAGCCATAGTAGCCCAGTGTTAGATACAATGGGAGGGCAGAATCCACTCGTCGGCAGTCGCCCCCATAAAAGTCATAGTAGCCCAGTGTTAGGTACAATAGGAGGGCAGAACCCAGTCGCCCCCATAAAAGCCATAGTAGCCCAGTGTTAGGTGCAATAGGAGGGCAGAACCCACTCGTCGGCAGTCGCCCCCATAAAAGCCATAGTAGCCCAGTGTTAGGTGCAATAGGACGGCAGAACCCACTCGTCGGCAGTCGCCCCCATAAAAGCCATAGTAGCCCAGTGTTAGGTGCAATAGGACGGCAGAACCCACTCGTCGGCAGTCGCACCCATAAAAGCCATAGTAGCCCAGTGTTAGGTGCAATCGGCATCGTAATCAACCGTCGGAAAAGAAAATAATATTCCAAACGACAGCTCATGAGACGCGGTCGATTTGAATTTTTTTAGGCGGCAGCTATTTAACGGTCAAAAACAGCGTTTCATTCATTCTTACGCCGCGCCGGCATCGATTATCAATGGGGCGGTACAAAATGGCCGTCGACCTTGACCAGCGCATCATTTCGACGGCTGTGATATCGACGACACTTGGGCGGTAGGCCCACTGTCCGAAATTGTGGAAGACGGGGAAACTGGTCCTCATCCGAAAGGCGGGGCGCCCGGTGGACTCGCCGTCCGCCTACCGGCCCATAGTGTTGCTCGACGAGGTGTGCAAACTCTTTGAAAGAGTAATTGCGAAGCACCTCGTCGAGCACCTCTCAAGAGTGGGGCCGGACCTGGCTGATGGCCAATATGGCTTCCGCCAGAGGCGCTCCACCGTGGATGACATCATGCGCGTGAGGGCTCTGGCTGAGGATGCAGTAGCCCGGGGGGAGGTGATGTTGGCGGTGTCCCTGGACATCGCCATTCGCCGCACGAAAAAAATTAAAAATAAAAGGGATATACAGACAATAAAATGACATTCGAAGAACTGAAGCGTTTATTACAGGCACATATCCATATTCAAACCAGTATTACAAAATATACATTTGAGATTAGGAATAAGAACTACTTAATGAAATATTGGCAATTAACGCCAAGAGTCGTAGTCGTAACATCGGAGTAACATTCAACAAAACAACATTCATACCATAGTGACATTCATAACTTAAGTCTAACAGATAAGTTTAGCTGTCCTAAATCAAAACTAGTGATGTGCCGATTTTGTCATTAAAATGTGTATTAGCGGATACGGATATTTTGGTGCCAAGATCAGCGGATACGGATCTTAACTTTCTTACTCAATCGGTGTCGGTACGCATGATCTTGAAACAATAGTTAACGCCATTTGACACTGCGTGACAGGACATGTTTCGACTTGCATTGCAATTGACTTAAAGGAAAAAAAATGAATCTAATTTAATAAGTTATTTTTGCTACCTAATCACCTATCCATCTAGGTATATATTGAAAATTAATTAAGGTGAAAGATTCGTAAAAGCCTCGTATACGACCGGGACTATCGCGACGATGATGAAGCATGATCCGTCAAATATCCGCCAAAAAAAGTAAAGCATACGAATCTTTCTTTTCGCTTGCATATCCGCGGATACGGATATCTGGTACATCAGTCATTCAAACAGTAAGCGACAATAACAAAATTTCCAGTTTCGATTTCAGATACATAGCATGATTGTGTACATTTATTTAGCAATTACTATTTTTATTGCATTTCAAGCTGTGAAAGAATATTAACATGTAACTAGTATAATAAAAGCAGTATGTAATTTAAAAACGTTACTATATTAAAATTTTAATGAAACCTATCTACAAAAAAAACTCATGTCAATATGTCATTTGTGCAGTGATTCATAAAATACATGACACTAATCAACATACGGAATATAAAAATGTTTTCACAAGAGGATGTTGTCCTTAAATCTCGTTAGTATGGAAAAAAATGTCGCCAAAATTTAGCATATCATGATTGGTCACGTGCACAGAACAAATACAAAGATCCAGCCCACTTCTTCATTTTCCATAATATACAGGTCAGTTGCATACTCACTTCATTCTAAGTCCATGTTACTACGGAGTATAACTATCTCACACTAGATGTCGCTAAATGAAACTGGGATGTACTAAGACAGTGTCACCATCTATAATTGAGTAGATTTATATTTGGTGACACTGAGCCTAAGAGAGCTGTGAACAGGGCGAACGCCGACATCAGGAGCTAGTTGATAATCACAGCGCACAATTAGTTAGGCCTCCTCCTCTCTGTGTTTGCTCTGCGTCACGTCATACAAAACAGTAAAAAGAAAGTACTTATATTGTGATTTAACACATTCATAAAATCATTCATTAATATCATCTCTAGCTATCATCTTATATTCCTAACTAATACATACCTCCTATTCGTCACAACATACACAAAAACATCATAATCATACATAATCTTCATCATCACTACAAAATTAAGTTTTGCTACTTAAGTAATACAGATCAAATAATAATAATATGAAAACTATGGCACGTTATTTTATGTCATAACTTATTTTGGTTTTTAAAACAATCGAATAGTTCAGTAACCTATCTAGTATGAGTTGAAGAATATCAATCAACAAAAATAGTTTTATTGGGTGGCATGGCAAAAAGCATACTTTTTTTAGGTATACCTCACTAAATAGATATGCTCTATGGGCAACCTGACACCCCGGCGTCTGTAGACCCGAGACGGCGTGCGGTTTTAGCCGGTTCAAGCCCGACATAAACGCCACCGCTGGCCGGTGGGGGGGGGGGGGGGTATACAAAGGGATTTCCGCACGAAAAAAAAAAGGTATACCTCAATAGGGACCTTTCGATGACAGCTGGCAGTTGAGCATTCTTATGAAGCGATAGATGGCGCTGCTCTAAGTATGGAATTTTTTTTTGATGATTGGCTAGCAAAACGCAACGCTTCATCACAATGACACAAGCTAAGGAGACCGTATTTATGATCTGTGGTACTTTCTTATCATAAAAAACACTTCGTGCAGTAAATCACGATTTTCATCGTCCAATAAAAATTCTACACATCATTATTCATCACTACACTGAAGTGAAAACAACGAAACAAAACGCAGCCCCATAGCGTAAGTAGGACTAGGCGCACATTATCCTATTTTTCTGAATAGTTTCGATTAACCCGATTAATGTCATCATAAATATAGTGCTTCCGTTATGTAAACGTGCCAAATACGCACGCACATTGCGTATTTGGCTTCTTTTGACAGATTAGAATTAGAAGAAGTGACCCGCTTAGCAAGCAGTTAAGATTCGTACACTCGAACCACTGGTTTTAAAACATTGATATGTGCGCACGGCCTTTCCACAGTGTGAACAGCGCCATCTATCGAGAGTTTGAAAACGCGTTTGAAAGGTCCCCATTCTTAAACATGGTGAAAAAAAATCTTAAAATTACGATTGAAATGCCATACGAAATCATCGCATTTTAAAAAAACATAAAAAACATAACATAAACTCACGCCTATATCCCCGAAGGGTTAGGCAGAGGTGCTAGCACCCACATTTCGCCAGTTTATGTAACTTAACACAATTTACGAAACAAAAACATTCTTAATAAGAGACATATTATAATTGTTTAATGTATATAAAATAGGCACATTGGCTTATCGCCAAGAGAAATTTTATCTAGGTAACCTTAGGTTACACAGAAATGAACCCAAAATACAAGCATTTCAATAAAAAATGGTAATTACATACACTTTGGAAGTTTTTAACGCCACCCGGAAAGAAAATACTCTAAATACTGCAGATAGAAAATTTACTCAAAGAAAACAAACTTATTTTTAAAAAGAAAAAATCTGCATTCAAAGATTTTCAGAAACTCGCATGCCACATTTGGTAATCGAACCGGCAAAAGTCTAAACAAAACATCCTGTAGTCTTCTGCATTAATAGATAGATAGGGTTAGTCATTCGGATTAGAAACCTCTCCAACAAACATGGCAAATTAAATAAAAGCAAATCCATGAAATCTAAACTCTAACTCAATAGGACAAGATGAAGCAGTTTTAATCAAAGGTCCATCAGACGATGAAAGCCTCGGATGCGACTGGGACACAACGCTGAGATGATGACACATTCGACCAGTATTACTTAAGTAGCGATACTGAACAGTCTTTTTTACAGAATCACTCTCATTTATCATACACATATAGTGGTAATTATACCGATGATGTAATTTGACAACTATAACATGCCCAAATTGTTTGAATCAGTAAATAATATTTACTTTGATAATAGGCTAGGCCTAAACGTCAAACTTATGAGGAGATTTCACTAATAATAGAAAACTAGATCAATTAAAACTCAACTGCGTTATGGCTAAAATTTATTCAATTCTGTGCAATTGTTTTTGAGTGATTGATTAACAAACTTACAAAAATTCACATGTATAATATTAGCAGGATCATTAGCTATACTTATGACATTATAACTAAGTTTGGGGATCATTGAGATTCACTCTATTGACATAATATTATAATTGTCATATTACATTTATCGACACTATATTAAACTAGTTTGCTTCGATTTTCCTGTCGGATATTCCTGTCTAAAATATTTACACAAACAAACACTAAGGAAAAATATAGTCCCTTAGGCACCCTGGAATCGGCAATGATGTATACTAAGAATATGGGTATATTCTGATACATATTTGTTAGGGCCTGCGCTGCGTCGAGCGTGACACGGGCGCGTTTCGGTCGCGCACGTGTTACGACGCTATGAAATCATGTGACAGGCGACGAGCCTAACGCAGGGCTACTCTATGTATTTGCACGAATCAGCACGCACACGGTCACGCTCGACGCAGCGCAAACCTTTATACTTAGAAACTACTCAGGGTAACGCAAATAGACGTCATCTTGAATACAATTCTTACATCGAGCAGGAATCTTACTCGTGACCTTTGATGTTGCAGGCGAACGCCTGACCGCCACGTCACACATGACGGTAGTAACAATTTTGAATTTTTATATACATAACATTGTTAAAGTCTAAAAGAAGCTATTTGCCCAATCACAGCATCTTGCTTGCAGTCAAGAGATATTATACGATATACCCATGAGGGCCAGCCTTCCAGGTTTACTGAATCAAGTTCTGACGTGAGGGCACGACTTTGGAATGAGGAATCAAGAAAATTTGATAATAACAAAATTGGTGAATACAGTTTGGGTGTTACAGCCATAAATTTATCATCTATATAACGGCAGCGACAGAGGGAGGAGCAGGGAAGAAGGGATACATCCACATATCTATCATTATAAAAACTAGAAACTACTCGATAGCTGAAGGATCAAAGATTTCGTTACGTTGAGTTAGGATGGGAGGAAGGGGGAGGGGAAGGCGGCGGGGGAAGAAGAAAGGGTGGGGGGTGCTGCGCACACGTATAGCCAGCGTCAAAATTAGATAATAATTTTCAGATTTAGAAAATTAGTTTTTCAGCAAAGTGACTCGTAATTCTTAGTGTAAATGCCTTTCAACTACTTAGTGGGCATCGTCAACCACATCATCAATTACCAACAGGTGAGATAGTGGTCAACCGCGAGTATATCGACTAATAAAAAAATTTTGCACATGTTTTTTTTTCTAAAAATGATCATCTACTTTTGATGCTGACTAAACACACAGTCACACCCTGATATATTCTCGTAACTCGTAGTCTCGTGAGTACCAAGCATGAGTAGTCGTATGAAGTACAGTGTCGCTGGTGGGCCGGTAGGGTGCGGCGTCATCAGCACAGCTGCACGCTACTGGCGGCCAGGTAGGCCTGCAGGGCGGCGCGGTGCTGCTCGCCCAGGGCGGCCAGGCGCGGCGGCAGCAGCCCCGGGGCGCCGCGGGATAAGGCGCCCAGGGACTCCGCCAGGTAACGCGTAGGGGACGCGATACCTGCCCAAAGGAATAACGTGTTAAACTGTTGTACTGAACATTACGCCTAGAAGTAAACTAACTTCTAGGAGCAATGTAATCGCGAAAAAGAATAAATATATTGTGTGCAGTGTGCACATACCGATGTGCACAGTGACACATACTTAAGAAGATTTCAATTCATTGAAATAACGTGATAAGGTTTGTATATAATAAATATTCTACGACATTCTACAGAGCGCTTTCAAGACCCAAAGTAAGCATAGTTCAACTAGCTTGTGTTAGGTGTTCCAGAATGCGGATAAACATACTTATATTTTTTTTTTTTTTGTAAGTACATACATATTATACATAGAAACACCCAGACCAATGCAAATAGACATATTCATGCATACAAATATTTGCACTGAGCGGGAATTGAACCCGCGCCCCCTGTCGTAGCAGTCTAATGTAGTCTAATACACAGAGGCCCTCAATGGTATAATGTATATGGGGCCCTACCAAGATCTTTGTGGACCCAACCAACCTCACCTACAAGCCGGTATAGCTGCTAATTGACAGACGATGTTCTGATGCAGACTTTCCTCATGGAGTTAGGAGGTCAGACGGCAGTTGCTCTAATAAAAGCCAAAACAAACCAACAAAGAAGAAGCAGGAGAGCGCACCCCGGGCTGCAAAGTGAAAACTCCGGATGCAACTACGATTAGCGCTTGGATGAATAAGAAAGAACGTGATAAGAGATGTCAAAAGGTAATGTTTTAAATTGATTGCAATACTCCAATGGGAAAGAATCTGTAACTTATGTCTATAGGCCTACCATGAAGTACATCTGAAGTACATCTGAAGTTTCGGGCAATATCGGTACAATGAAAGACATTTATCCCATAATCGGCCCCAAAGACGGCACGTGAACCTTCGCTCATCCTAAACCCAATCGAAAGAACTCCGAAGTTACTTCGTGTTCACCTAAGTGCTACATCTTCCGCTCGTGTTTATATGTTCCGATATTGTTCATGCTAATCCCCCTGGTATAGTAGAATGAATGATACGCACTAGCTAGTGGATCGCTGGCCGCTCCTTTAGCGCACGTTAGCTGCGCGTACTGCGCCTGATACCCGGGGGCGTCGTCTACTTCGATGAAATGGTCGTCCGGCAAAGTCGACTCGTCGGGGGGCAGCTCGAACAGTAATATTAATGCCTGGAAACATGATAATATTCTGAAACATGCCACGCAGTGCTATCTAAACTCAAACTAAACATTCTATATAATATACTAGACAAGAATGTGTCACGGCTCAAGGGTGAGGGTGTCATCTGTATGACAGCTATAAAAAGTTGCGCGTGATATATTATTTTTAGTTCTAGACTACTAGAACAAAAAAAAATGTATCACGCGCAACTTTTAAGTGTAATACTTCTATGTATACTAATACATAGAAGTATTACACTACACACAGTTACCTGCAGAAGCCGCGGCCACAGCGGCGCGAGCGCCCCCTGCCGGAAGTGCTGGCTCTCGCAGAGCAGCTTGATGCAGCCCACGGCGGCGGCCTTGCGCTCCAGCGCGCCTGACACGCGCTGCAGCTCGGGGATCAGCACGCGCTCCGCGTACATCGCGAACATGCTGCAACACATTGGAACGTTCCATTCACTTTACCTCGACGCTATTCGTATAGTATCCACACTGCGTGAGTAGGCTACGACGTGAAAAGTGAGACATTATTATTTCCAAAACCCTTGTGTACCTGGAAGGACTGGTCCTTCGAGCCGGATACAAATTAAAGTGATGGACTTCAATGTGTATCCAACTCGAAGGATCAATAAATGTAATTATTGGAATGTGAAGAAGATAAAGTGCAGAAATTCAAACTAGGTACTTTGACAATTTTTTCATGCGTCATCGCATATAAATAGAGTTGTCAAGTTGTAAATTGGTGGATAAGTCTGGATTATCGGATTCATTAGGCTCGAAACTGGGTTTCTCCTTTATATTCTGCGACCGCGATTATATAGAAAATGAACTGTAGATTATATTATACATACCCCGCTTGTACAGAATCGATGAGATCTATAAGGTTGTCAGCGCCGAAGTGCGCCGCATAGAACCCGAGGAACGCGATCAGACCACGCACGTACTTTGTTGTCTTAGATGACGACAGCCGCTGGAATAACAGCGTCATTATCTGCTTCGTGTATGGTGCCATTACATCGCTGAAACAACATAATTATATACTAAATTTTTATGCTAAATTTGTACAAAATCGGTTCAGTGCTGTAGGTGTGAAAACGTAACAGACAGATAGATTTATAATATTAGACTGGATTGCCTTGATAATTGAAGGACAGTGCTCCACGCCATATTGAACCAGCATGGGTGCAGCAACCTTTCATTAGAGACAAAGGTTCTGTTCATGTTCTGAATCGAGAACGCTTGGTTTGAGGGGAAGTACGCTAAAGAATAGGTGTGAAAGCAACGCGGGGATTAACATTCTAGATGCACTAGGTGCTAAAGAGAGTTGCACGATTGCCATAAGCGCGGGCCTGGGGGAGACGATTAAGGCTGCCAACACAGGCCCCAGACTGCGGTACGAGTGTTTCACATGCATTCCTGTAAAATAAAAGGGAGGCTTTGGTGAAATCACTTACTTTCCAAATTTGAACAGCATAGTCTGAATGAGGTAGAAGCCTTCGTGATCGTTTGTTTTGGATGCAATTAACTTCTGGAATACACCTAGCATTGCGTTCTGAAAAAAAAAAGAGGTATTACTTACATCTACTTAATAAATATTTCTAAGAGTGGATTAGGTTGGACCAATGGCTATGTGGCCATCTTCCATCCTTCTTTACATACATTTATTGCATACCCTGTTTATAAACACTGGACTCTTACAAAGAGAGGGTAAAATGTATAGTCTAATGCTGATCTGTGGCTTCACTAAAGAAACTTTCGAGAACATCATAAAGAATATTCAGGTGTACAGGCTAAGGCTAGCTCCACACTTACAAGTCGTCCCGATCACAGGGCAAACACAGAGAGGAGGAGGTCTAAGTAACTGTGCACTGTGATTCTCAACAAGTTCCTGAGATCGTCGCTGAAGCCTTAGTTATTGTACTGTCGGCGTTCATCCTGTGCACGGCTCGTTCAGTCCAAGTGACCCCAAATATAATTCTAATCAAAGCTAGATAGTGACACTGCGTCTGTTCACGTTCTTGTTACATTTAGTGTCATCGAGTGTGAGATAGTTTTACTACGTAGTAACATCAACTTAGAATGAAGTGAGTAGTTTTGCTATTGACCGGTAGGCGGAAAATAAAGAAGTGGGCGAGATCTATCCCCTCTTCATCACACCCTCAGCTGCGCAAAGTTTCACGCATCCGTTTATAATAATAATAAAGCTTCTATATTCCATATTTTCAAGATACCTTTCAAATGTGAATAAAAATATAGTAGCCTAGGGATAGTTTTTTTAATTAGTTTTCATTTCATTGTGTGAAATATGGATATTTTTTTGGGTAAAGGCTGCCTCCAGCTTTTTCCATGACTCAGTGTCTTTGGCTGCGTTCTTTTATAGGGAAATCTAAGTACAACGTCTCCTCTCAGTGTTGGCGCTGCAGCACTCACCAGCCGGCCCGAGGCCAGCACGAGGCCGCCGCGCGAGGCCACGAAGGCGCACAGCAGGCGCACCAGCGGCCGCACGTTGGCGCCGCGCTCCCACAGCGCGGGCGCCACGACGCACGGCAGCAGCGCGCCGTACGCGTCGTCGCCGCCCGCGCCCCCCGCGCCGCCCGCGCCCCCCGCGCCGCCCGCGCCCCCCGCGCCGCCCGACGGGCCGCGCATCTCCAGGAACAGGGACAGCATTTGGAATACGTAGGGCATGAATTCTGTTGAAAATTTAAAATAGCTCATATTCGATGGTCTACAGAAATAGACGTAAATGTTTCGATTTGAGGTGTTATATTTTACTAATAGGGTATTTGACTACTGCTAAGAAATAGTTCTGTATTATGTATTACAACATAAAAATGCAGATTGCATCAATATTTTTTTGAGAAATGTTTTATTTACGATAAAAATCGATATTAAAGTTTGATTTAAAAAAGTACGCGCCATAACGGATCCCGTGACATGTGACGTCACACCAAAGTAAACAGTAAGCGACTTAAAGCACGTTTCTATAATTATTGAAATGAGTTGCAAAAATAATGGTTTATTTTGAGATATATAAGAAAAAATGACATAAACTCACGCCTATATCCCCGAAGGGGTAGGCAGAGGTGCTAGCACCCACATTTCGCCAGTTTATGTTTAGGTCCCAATGTAATAGGTGGCGAGCCTATTGCCATTAACCGGGCACTTATAAACCTGCGATAAATACACACATAACTTCGAAAAGTCATTGGTGTGTGCCATGGTAAAACCTGGGATCGAACCCGAGACCTCGTCTCAGCAGTCCATTACCCATACCACTAGGCTAAGAAAAAGGCTAAGAAAAAAGTGAAACATTATTGGTAATTAATAAATTGAACCAGTCGATTAACACTAGGAAATGCAGACAGCCTGTATTGAAAAACTCTGTTTACTTATGTGTGACGTCACAGAGCGTTTATAAACACGTGATCAAAACTCAAAAATAGTGAGATTTTAATCTTGATTTTTTAACAAAAAAGAAACTTATTTTATATTTAAAATTAATAAAATATGTTTTTTACGGTACATTTTATTAGGATGACAACAGTTCGAAAAATATTTTAAATATAGTCAAAATGCCTATTAGAAATAAATTGTCAGCTAATTGTTCCTAAGACAGTTTCATTGTATCTGCTATGGTATCGGATCTCCCCATACTGTCCCAGTTGAAAGATCAAACTGTAGAAGACATTGCTTGCCGAATTTTAGCTGTTGTATTACTTTTTGTATAGTTAACAAATCTCAATCACTTGACGTCTGACTAAGATGAAATAAATAAAACGACTCACCTTGTACATCATTTTGTAAAATATCCTGGAAAATTGGGAAGAGTGCGTCTTCGAACGCTGATATTGCGTTTGGATTTGACTTCGTGACGACTCTGCCAAGTAAATTTATTTTATTTAATAAGAGTAATTACTCGTATATATCTATAAAAGCGATTTATGTATTTATAAATATATTATAATAGTTAACAAAGCGTGAAGCATTCACATTTTAATTATTTTTGTTCCTCACAAAACACACATGCATATTGCAAAACATTTTTTTTTCTTTTTTGGGGTTCCATACCCAAAGCTTAAAACGGGACCCTATTACTAAGGCTCCACTGTCCGTCCGTCTGTCTGTCACCGGTCTGTATCTCATGAACCGTCATAACTAGAAAGTTGCAGCTAGCTGCTAGGTACAAATACTAGACACAAAGTAAAAAAAAATATTGAAGGGGTGCCCATACAATAAACGTGATTTATTTTGTTCGTTTTTGCTTGATATTGATAACGGCACAGAATCCTTTGTGTGCGAGTTTAACTCGCACTTGGTCGGTTTTTTTTAATAGTTAGTATCATATTTATGTTATAGGATATTGTGCAATTGGTTGGTATTTTGTATATAATAATGGATATGTTATTATAAGCTGGCAATTTGATAATTATCAAAGTATCAGTGTTAAAAAATTAAACTCAAAAAAGGAGTGTAATGTTTTCAGGGTTTACATAAGTAGTGAGTTTCTTTATTCCATCATAACTTTAAATGCCTTAATGACACTGGTAATAAGAGTTAGTTTCTAACTATTTTTTTATTTAATTTATCATAATGGTTTGATTAGTTCAATAAAAACTTACAAGTTTGATCACAAGCAATATACAAAGTAAGTGCACTCACGAGACGGCCAGCGACAGCGTCTCGAAGAGGTAATGGTTGAAGTGTGGCTTGCAGGGGTTCTTGGCCACCACGGTCAGCATGTGCGCCAGCTTGGGCAGCGCGTCGCCCAGGTACGACAGCGAGCCCTCCTGCAGGCACGCCAGCGTGCGCAGGATCGCTGCGGGAGCGCACGCACAGTCAGCGGCCAAAGCAGACAGGGGGACAGCAGTCGCTCCCATATAATAGGTCTATACCTATGAAATTGCCCAAATTTTCTTACAAACTCATGAGTTCGTTATTCCTGTAATTTAATAGCTATTTCCATTATTTATATGTTGTTTGAAAGTTGATTTCAAGATATTACAACTCTGTATTAAATTTTGTTTTTATTGGCCGCTTGATAAATTAATTCCGTCTTCAAAAACAGTACTTCCTAAATGCTATCCATTTTGATGATAAATTTCGTATTACTTAACAGCTGTCAATTTTCAAAAATGTTATAAAAGTTGCGGTTTGTTAGCTAAATGTTATCTCATTCATACACAAAAAAAAACAAAATTTGGATTTGTCATTCCTAAAAAAATGCTAAAATGTTAGTACTGAAAATTGGGTTTCCTCCAATTTCTTCAAGAAAAACGGCAATTTCATATGTAACGACCTAATAAGTAAACATAAGCGAGCCCTTTGAGCCCGTGATTAGTTAAATATAATCTATGATTAGTTGATTGGCGCGCCTCCGCCGTCGCGCCCCGCGCTTACCACCAAAGAGACCTAAAAACACGTTCTACGCAGCTAGAGTAAATTGTCGCGAAGTTTGCCAGTCTCTATAGGTAAAATGCAATAGGGGTTGGCAGGCGGGTGGAGAAGCAGACAGACCTTTCATGACGTATTCGTTGTGGTCGGCGGGGTCGAGCTGCTGGCCCAGCGCGCCGAACAGCCGCGCCAGCAGCGCCCCCGCGTGCGGCTGCAGCGCGGCGCGCGGCACCATGCCGCCCGCCACCAGCTTCTCGATGGCGCACGCGCCGTACGTGCACACCACGCCCTTGCCCGCGATGTGCTCGATCTGTGTTAAGTGAGTTATGCACAAGGTTGCTCGCCAGGTGGCGTTGTTCATCGCTACAACGCGCTAGTGTTTGGCTTTACAGAACCTTAAATAAAGGTCTGTAAAAGATCTATTCCGCATCTCACTAAATCATTTTTATTTCGAAACTTCATTTTAATTGGCATTGGGGCTAGTGGTTAAGTGATAACCGAATAGGTTAGCCCTTAGCAAGATCAAGTAATACTAGCCAGGTCAGTATTAGATTGGGTGACCTTTCTCAACACATTGAGACCCCTCTGTGCCTCAGAGAGCACGCTAAGCCGTCGGTTCCTTTTACCATACAAACATCTGTGGCATTCATTACTGGTAGTTGGGGCCTTAAAAAGTCCTACAACCTGGTTTAACTACAGAACTTCAAAAGCGCCTGAGTTGTGGAGGTCAGATAGCTGTCGCTTTACAGAAAACATCGAAGTTCAGCCGTTTCGTAGTTGGGTGAAAGACGACCCCAACTAAGTTGGAAAAAGGCTCGGAGGCTAATGAGAGGAAGTAATGATGACCCGAAGTATTTTTTAAATTTATGTAATTGTTCGAGACGCTCTCGAGTTTTGAGGTTAGCTATACATAATAAAAAACTTACCAATAAAGGTACTGCACTGTTGATAAGGTCTTTTGGTAGTAAAGACCTAAACGTCATAATATACTTTATGGCGTCCGCCTTCAACACCGGTAATTCGGCCACTAGAACAATATTAGACATTTTTGAACTATTCGATACTAGCGGCTTCGCCCGCGTGATATTATGCATGTATTATACATATGAACCTTCCTCTTAAATCACTCTATCTATTAAGAAACCGCATCAAAAACCGTTGCGAAGTTTTAAAGATCTAAGAATGCATAGGAAAAGACGGACGGGAAAAGCTGCTTTTCTCGTTTCACTGTTCCTATGCATTCTTAAATCTTTTAAACTACGCAACGGTTTTTTTTTGTTTTATATTATTTAAAGAAGACATGAACATATAGATTTGATTTGTAACGTGGCAACAAAGTATGGAGAAAATCTTTGACTATTATACCGGCAAACTTCGCCAACAAACGTCAAAAAGTTCGCCCCAACCAATTGACCAATCAATAAAAGGCTAGCGCGAGATCAAGCAATGACGCGAGCTCTACTAGCCCTGATTAGTTTAATATAAACTATAATTGGTTGAGAGTTCACCAAAGACACCTAAAAATGCGTTCTGTGCAGCTAAAAGTACATTGTCACTAAGTTTGGCGGTCACGACAACTGCAGCAAGTCTACAAGCAGCGAGGTGACGTCATAAAAAGCACGTTTGGTGTTACGTACTGTTGGGCCTCTGCAGCTCCGGCAGTACGTGCGTGGCGGCGAACTGTGCCAGGTCCACGAGCGGGGAGGCTCGCGTCACGCCGGCCGCCATGGTGCTGCCGCGCGACGCCAGCGACGTCACCAGGTACATCGCCGCGTCCTTGCCGCGCCACGCCGCCGCGCCCAGCTCCGCGTACTTCGACAACATTAGCTACAACAAACGGAATATGCCTGCTAAACTGCCTACCATGAAACATTCACAGTTGCAGACCAAAGTTTCGGGCAATTTATCCCGCAACTGGGCCCTAAGACAGCACGTGACAGTGCTCAGCGTAATCCCTACCAGAAGAAATCCGAACTTACTTCATGGTACCTACAACTACATGGGTAAATACTACGTCTTACATTCGTGTTTCGTGCGGGGCCGAAGTTTCAGCTGTTTCATGGTATTGCCTGTTGCTTATTTTATTAAGCTGCATGCATGGGCGTAGCCAGAGGGCATATTTGGAGGTTCAAACCCCCCTAGAAAATCGTCGTATCGGGGAACCCTAACTGGTAAAGTACTCCAACATCTTGTCCGAAAGGTACTAGTGTACACAAATACACAAACAAATAGGTCAAACTTATAACACCCGTCGTTTATCGTCGGGGGTTAAAAAGAACATGTATAAGGGCTAATCATGTAAATCGAGGCCAAAATCTTGAACAAACGTCAAAAAGTTTGCACTTCTGGCCAATCAAAAAACCTATTAAAGGATTGAACAGCCAGTGACGCCTAGCCTAGCCTAGGTTTACTCGTATATATCTACGATTGGTTGATTGGCGCGCCTCCGCCGCCGCGCCCCGCACTTACCACCAAAGAGACCTAAGAAGTCGTTCTGCGCATCTAGAGTACATTGGCAAGATTTTTGTCCCTATCTTTACCTTTTTTTTAATACTTTAAGGTGGCAGACAAGCACACGGCCCACCTGATGGGAAGCGGTTACCGCGGCCTATGGACGTGTGCAACACCAGTGGCGTCACATTCGCGCTGCCGACCCTGTAAAGGAAAGGGGATGGGAAAGGAGTTTGGGCTCCGGCACTCTCACTCACCAAACGGAACGCAACAGTTCAAATACTGTTACTTGTCGTCGATATTCTGTGAGAGGGTGGTGCTTCCCCGGTCGAGTCGGCCCATTCATGCAACGGCTAAAATGACTGTTGCTTGACTCTACCACCTACCAAACCTTATTGCACCTTATTAACCTTACCTGCACGTATTGTCCGAAGATGTGCATCATCTTATCCTCGTAGCGCTGCGCCAGCGTCTTGACGAGGTCGCAGGCGGCGCGGCGCCGCGTGTCCACGTCCGAGCCCTCGATGTCGCGCCGCACGTACTCCTCGGGGTTGTCCTCGAACAGCTCCATGTCCGACTCTGCCGTACACAAATACATATTAATGACTAGCATCGCCACGCGTAAGTCCTGATCCCGTGGGAATATTGGGTTAATAAATAGCCTATGTTACTCAGGGACATTGCATTCTAATAGTTAAAAAAAATTGTAATTGGTTCAGTCAACAACGTGATTACTTGGTTCAATCTACTTTAAAAATCATTTCATGGGTAACCATCTCAAGGTTGAATTTTGCGTGCAGTGTTAACCTACTTGGTTACTACTTAGCCACAAGCTCGCGGACGAAATCGTGGGCAACAGCTAGTATCTTTAATGCCTTTCGGCCGCCATGGTAATCGAGGTTTGGTAATCAGTTACCTATGAAGAAATTTTGCTCTTTCCTGGTAATCCTGTTACAAACGAAGAATTTAACATAATGAAACTTGTTCTTTTTTGAAGTGGTAGTCCACTAGCAGTAAATCAGATTAAATTATCTTTACTGAATGACAATTAGTACTTCATAGATAGTCTTTCTTTTTATGAATATTACCACTTGTCATTGAATTGATACTGAAATTTAATATATTCTGATTTCATTTGCGTTTAAATTTCTTTTGATTGTGTGAAAATAATTAAATTAAATAATTAAAAATAATTTTAAAATAATAAAATAGGTAGTTGTTCAAAATCGTCGTATTTCTATAATGAGCCCACATCCAGTTAAGTTCATCTCATCACGTAGAGGTGGCGTGTTGTTGTTGTATAATGGCCGACGATTTCATAGGAGGAGGATATACCGTGATGGTAGCTCTTTTTGGCTATGCAGCAAAATCGATTGTAAAGGAAGTTTAAAGCTAAGCATTAAGAATGAAATAGTAAAAGAAGCGGAACATCATTATTGCTGCGAAGACGTGGGTGAAAATATTTTTCGGGAAAGATTGGATAAACTGAAACAAAACACGAGTTGCAACTTCGAGCCTATTGAAAAACAATACAACAGAATGGTTTGTGATATGAAAGATGAAGGGGTCGCCTTACTACACAAAGTACCAAGCTTCAAAAACATAAAAACCGGTCTGTACAATGAACGCAATAAGGTAATTGGTGCCCCTAAATTGCGCTATCATCCCTCTGAATGCTGTAAAGTGGTTGTACCAAAAAAATTCAATAACTTTCTCCTCGCAGATTACCAGAATCCGAATGATGATAAAACACGGATCCTTGTATTTTGCAACGAAGAAGTCAGAAATAATTTGGGTAATTATAATCATGTCTTAGCAGATGGAACTTTTCGATCATGCCCATCCAGCTTTAAACAACTCTATACTATACATGGATTTAATGAAGAGACCGGCAGAGTTGATCCACTAATATTCGTTCTACTTCCTGATAAGAAAATGGAGACATATATAATTTTATACCGATTAATATTTGCTACAGTTGGTGAACATTTTAAACCTGAAAAAATCACATTAGATTATGAAACCGCCGCAATAAAAGCGGTTAAAGAAGTGTTTCCGAAAATTATCACAAAAGGTTGCTACTATCATTTTAACCAATATCTATTCCGCAAAGCTAAGAAAATAAAAACTAAAGTAAAGCAGAGGCATGTTGCACGGTGCGTCGGATTAGCTCGTTTGCCTGAAGAAAATATAGAAATAGGATATGAATATGTGATGAAGAAAAGTCCAAAAGGTCAAGATATTGAACAGTTCAATAGATATTTTAATAAAACATGGTACAATAAAGGGGCTTCTGTTTTTGCAAAAAAATGTGGTTGTGAAAAGAAAGCATAAGAACTACAAATCACCTCAAAGGGTGGCATAATAAATTAAATAGATTCATAGGGACAAAAAACCCGAATTTGGGCCTGATATTGGAAACATTGGAGATGGAAACAAAATTATGTTATATTAACAAAAGATTCAAAAGTAACAGGAGAAATAAAAATTATGCAGAGATTGACGAAGAAATTAATGCAATTATTAATGAACTTAAGGCAGATAAAATTTCAACAGGACACTGCTTAGAAATTATTAGCCCCTTTACATTCATTTAGAGACCTAAAGCATAATTAGCTAAACATAAATGTCATATAAGAAGTTGATCTTCAGTTTTATTAATAGTGGACAGGTTATTATTTTATGTTTAAGGAAATTAATTATTTTTAGTGCCTGCCTGTTTTTAAAATTGGTTTATTTTATAATAAATTTAACAAAAAAAAAAAATTGTTGTTTTTTTAAGGTTCCGTACCTCAAAACGTAAAAAATACTCTTATAGGATCACTTCTCTCTGTCTATGAGAAAAATGGTTTGCCACTTGCAAATAATAATTTCTTCGTGGTTACGAGGGAAGAGGGCAATTTCTTCTTTGGTAATTGGTTACAGGGAAGAGGACAAATTTTTCTTTGGTAACTGGTTACGAAAAAATTACGAAAGCAGGCGGAAAAATCTTCATTTGTAACAGGATTACCAGGAAAGAGCAAAATTTCTTCATAGGTACCTGATTACCAAACCTCGGTTACCATGGCGGCCAAAAGGCTTTAATGTCAGTATAGATTGATTGATATAAGACTATATTCACCTCGAAATTCCATGTTAGGTATGACTACTTTCTCACAAATACTGCTCAGTGTTGCGGGGTCTTCGAATAAATTCTTATAACTGTTCTTCTCAGCTATCTTGGCTAGGAATGTTAACGCGTTAGACACCAGCTGCGAAAAAAAGAAAAGCGATTTATCAGTCCGTTCTACACCTACTTGTAATCTCGAACTATCAATATCTTTTTTGCCTTGCACATTTATAGAAAGCTCTATGATCTTTATCTAAGATCTTTGATCTTTAGACGACCTCTGTGGCGTAGCGGTAGTGCATTTGACTGCTAAGCCAAAGGTCGCGGGTTCGATTCCCGCTCAGTGCAAATATGTATATTTGCATTGGTCTGGGTGTTTCTATGTATAATATGTATTTATTTACAAAAAAAAAAGTATTTAAGTATGTTTATCCGCATTCTAGAACCCATATGACAAGCTCTGCTTAGTTTGGGTCTAGATGGCGTTGTGTACTTTGTCGTACAATATTTATTTATTTATTTATCTTCTGACTCACTCATTATTCACCTTTGGATAAAGGCCCCACTGGGGAAGTAAAGTGAAAGGTGTGTCTACGTCAAAATAAGTTGAACACACACACTCACCCCCTCTCTGACCTCACAAACATCATTCTCTCCCACATTCTGACACTCCTAGTTAATAACAAAATGATAAGTTTTCATAGTAATTGATATTGCTAGGAAGTTTTATAGTCTAGTAGCAGTGCGTAGTGTACCTACCGCATCGTACTTGGGCTGCGGGCCAGTGGCCAGCAGCACGGTCCACACGGCGGTGACGAAGGCGGGCGCGTGCGGCGCGAACTCCTCCTCGTACTTGAGCGCGTACAGCGCCGCGCACTCGCATACTTCCGTACGCAGTTGCTCCATCACGCCGGGCTTGTCGTCGTCGTCCTACGGTCAGCAGTATCGTATGTGGATCAGATTGTAAGATTTTGCAAGGAAACAGGTAGGTTCGATGGAACACTGATTGCCGGATACCCCTCCTTCTCCCCAAAAGGGAGGACCTGGGGAAATGGGCGAACTGACCCAGGGTAAGGTAAGATTGATCACCCGGCTGTGCGCCGGCATCCCCGTTGGAAATAATAATACGTGGGGCGCACTATAAGTTTCCGGAATGAATATGAAAAAATACTATTAAAGGTACAAAATTAATTTATTGTTTTTCAAAATAATCTCCCTTGGCGTCTATGCACTTTTTCATTCGATCAAACCAGTTTTGAAAACTTTTGTGCCACTCCTCTGTGGTGACCTCTGAAACGTGTTTTTCATACTCCTCGACAGCCTCTTCTGGTGATGAAAATCGTTGGCCACGTAATTGGTTCTTAATTTTTGGGAACAGATAAAAGTCACAAGGTGCCAGGTCGGGACTGTATGCAGGATGACTCATGAGTTCTACATTTTTCGCCTTCAAAAAGTCGTTTGTCTGTCTGGCCGTGTGAGAACTAGCATTGTCGTGGTGCAGGATGATACGGCGTTTACGGTTATTTTTACGGAGTTCGTCAATAACTTCCGGCAAACAAATGGTCGTGTACCAGTCACTATTCACAGTACGACGATTTTCTAAAGCAACAGTAGCCACGTGTCCAGTTTTATTAAAAAAAGAAGCAATCATCCGCTTAGATGCACTTTTCACGCGCGCCACTTTGGTTGGGTTCGGCTCATCTTGAAAGACCCATACGCTCGATTGCTGCTTTGTTTTGGGATCGTAGCAATAAATCCATGTTTCGTCACCTGTTACTATGTCCCACACCAAATTTGACGCACCTTCGTTGAATCTGGTAAGCATGGCACTGCACCAAGTGACGCGGTCCGTTTTTTGATCCTCGGTCAAGTTATGTGGGATCCACCGCGAGCACAGCTTTCTCACACCCAAATGTTTGTGTAGGATTGATTGTATTTGACTCATGCCTATTTCTAAGGATGCGCGAATTTCATGGTAGGTCACATGCCTGTCTGTTTCAATCATACGGCGCACAGCATCGATGTTTTTGTTGGTCACAGCGGTGGACGGCCGACCATCGCGAGATTCGTCACTGAGATTGATACGACCACGCTTGAATTCTGCAAACCAGCTATAAACAGTTGTCTTGCATGGAGCTTCATCGCCAAAAGCTGTTTCAAGCCGAGCGATGCTCTGTTGAGCCGTCAAATTACACTTAAAATCGTAGAAAATCATACTACGAAAATTTTCCCGAGTTAAATCCATGTTGATGCAGACACACAATTTTTTAAATGGCGCCACAAGGTAAAAACAAAAGACAGTCAGATGAAACAAACTGTATTCTACAGCCAAAGAGTTCTATTTTCAAATGTTGTAATAAATTTTTAAATATTGTTTATGTAAGTGGCCAGTTCCGGAAACTTTTAGTGTAACCTATGTAATCGTGTTATATAATGGCGGGCATATATCTTGACAATGTACTCTATATAGCTGCGCGGAAAGTGTTTTTAGGTCCCTTTGGTAGTAAGCGCGGGGCGCGAAGGCGACGAGCCTATCAACCAACCATAGGTTATGTTAAACTAATCACAGGCTCAAAGGGCTCGCGTCATAGATTGATCAGTCCTTTTATTGGTGTGCCAAATGTCATCCAGAGTCATTGAGCCTTTTTAGAATGAAAGACAGATTTATAAATGTATCCGGTGTGATTGTGTAACAAACGGATGGTTGTCAAGACGAATGCCTGAATCAGTGCTTTTTGCCCTAATAAGAATTGCCGACAAGCACCACGATCAAGTTAATTTCTATAAACAAAATTGTATATCAGATAGACTGGATGCGCAAGGCGGAGGGTCGAGGTGCTAAGGCGCCAAATGAGAAGTCATGTCCAGCAGTGGACAGCAATAGGCTAATGATTATATATTAATGAATATGAAAGAATAAATAGTTAGTAAAACTTACATTAGTTTCCAAAGAAGGCACTTTGACTTGTAGCAGATGCAGCAGTTGAGGCATCCATATCGGCATGTTATCTTCGAAGAACTCTGGTAGCTCTTGGTAATTGAGAGAGTAAAACACTTTGCATATCAACACCAGAGAGCCGTATATAACATGCAGCGCTTGAGGATTGTCTCCATGTTTTGTAGTCAAATCAATTGTGGCCTGCAATCCAAACAAAAAATTATACAGTATTGTTTGCGGTGTGGACACGGGTAATACCACAGAAACAGCTACGCTTCTTATTATAATGAAAACACGGGTGTCCCATAGTCGTCTTATAATGTTATTCAGTAAGCTGCAGTACTGCTCACACTTGTAAACGTAGGTAGGCACTTATATGGGTGTGTGTTGGGTAACCTCCTCGAGTGTCGCTCCGATTCCGATCCCGCTGCAGTCCGGGGGGAACGGAATCGGAGCGGCCGGTACACCCTGGGCGGCGGTCAATGGCTTCCCCTTCACCCCTTCATAGGGTTGGCATTGATCGTCAGCCAATACCCAACGTGGCGGGAACACATCGCTCTCCGTACTCCTCTGCTTTCAGAGGAGACAGGATGAGCGATGCTGTTAGTGGTGAGATGGCCCAGGGTCAGCCGGGGTGCGAGGGATATGCTCTATGGGTAACCTTACACCCCGGCGTCTGAAGACCCGAGACGGCGTGCGGTTTTAGTCGGTGCAAGCCCGACATAACCGCCCCCGCTGGCCAGCGGGGGGGTATCCGAAGGGATTTCCGCACGATAAAAAAAAAAAAAAAAAAAGAAGGTAGGCACTTATATGCCTGAAGAGATAGGTAAGATACACATACTTCACTATTTTCATATATCGTGATTTCAATCCCATACAATAGTCAGATTGGGGAGAGGCATATATCAAGTAATGAAATAGTTTATAAAAAACAGGATTGCAGTTTAAGTTATGAAAATTACTATGCCGTGAATAAAGAGTATGATAAGGTAAGGTTTCATGACAGTAGAGGAAGCTGGTTAAGTCTGTAAGAACAGAAGCATATGGCGAGCTGTTGTCTTTACCTACACTATTGGGAAAATGACGTAAGTGTAAAGAGATCAAGTAAAAATATTCCTATACCTAATCTAAATATAGTAATACCCCGACTTTCGGCTGACTTGCGGACAATTTATAAGTTGGGCCCAAGAGTCTCCCTCCGAGAAAAGTTCAAAGAAATAAACATTCTAACTGTAGTGTCTCAATATATTTTTGTTAATCTTTTGTATGTTAGAAGAAACATTCCCAATTATTTAAGGCTTTGTGATATACATAACGTAAATACTAGACATAAAAACAATCTTGTGGTTTGTAATAGTCGACTCCACAAGATTAGTAATTCCTTTCAGGGTAACTGTATACACTTCTACAAGCTTCCTAGTGAAATGAAGAATCTACCTCTTCATAAATTTAAAAGCCAAATTAAAAGTAAACTCTGCCAAAAAGGGTATTATAAAATTCAAGACTATTTAGATGACAAACAAGCTTGGATATGAACTGTTTGCTCTCTCTTTATGCTACTCAAACGAAATATTGTAATTATTTATATTTATATTGTTATTATTAAGTAAACATGTTTGTAAAGAGACCAAAAAAAAAACAGCCCGCTGAGTTTCTTGCCCGAGTCTTCACAGGACGGGGCCGCGTTTCGAACCGGTGGTCCTTTTGAATTCTATACAGAATAAATGTTTTGACTTTGACTTCGCAGTTTAATTGAAATGAAAAAATTCATTGCCTGTCGCGTGGAAATTTTATGTGAGAAGAAAAATTTAAACCTTTCAGGTGTCCTTCTACATTCCAAGCGCAGGGCACGCCGCAATAGCGGCGGTAAGGCCCATCATGGAGGATTGGCTGGAGAGGCGACACGGAAGCCTCTCCTACCGACTGACGCAGGTGATCTCAGGGAAGGGGTGCTTCGGGGACCACCTGCATCGGATCAGGAGGGAGCCAACGCCTGAGTGTCATCACTGCGACGCGAGCGAGGACTCAGGGCTGCACACGCTGGCGGACTGCCCGGCGTGGGAGGCGCCGAGGCGTGACCTCGTGGCAGCCATCGGGGTGGGAGTCCTCTCGCTCGGCAGCATGATTGCGGCAATGGTGCGGAGCGCGAGCGCGTGGGCCGCCGCCGCCTCCTTCTGCGAGCATGTAATGCTCGCGAAGGAGGTGGCGGAGCGCGCCCGGGAGAGACTTAGAACTCTCCCGGTCCGCCGAGCCCGCAACTTGCTCGCCGCGCGTCGCAGGCAACTCAGGCGCCGGAGGTCGCTTAACGACCTCCGTCCTCCATGAGCGCAGGCCTGGGGGTGGCGGGTGAGGCCACCTGTCACCCCAGCAGAAGCAGGCCGGGACGGTGGGGCGACTAGCGCCCCTCCCCCAAACCGGGGCAAGACGGGGACACCGTGGTTCCCAAACCCGAGGGGGCCATCTCGAAACCGGAGATGGCCCAGGGTCAGTCGGGGTGCGAGGGATATGCTCTATGGGCAACCTTACACCCCGGCGTCTGTAGACCCGAGACGGCGTGCGGTTTTAGTCGGTTCAAGCCCGACATAACCGCCCCCGCTGGCACGCGGGGGGGTATCCGAAGGGATTTCCGCACGAAAAAAAAAAAAAAAAAAAAAAAAAGGTGTCCTTCTACATTAAAATAACTTCGTTTTATGTTTATTATTATCCAGAACTATGTAAAATGTTGAATTATCTTATATTTTATTAAACGTTTTAGTCCCAATTAAACATAAATGGTACGTTTTTGGATGGAAAATTACAACCCGACTTCCGGGAAATCGACTTACACGGTCATCGCTCGGTCCCACCTATCTGTTACTGTATAACCCAATCTTACTTATGATGTACAAATTGTAATTACCACAAATAAGTCAGTAAGAGGCTTGGCAAAGTTATCCAGCACATGTTTAATTTCTTCCCACAACTTTTGTGACTTGAACTCATAACGGTACCGCTTGAACAAGGAGTGTGCTGTTCTGAGCACTCCATTGATCACGTGAAAATCACCTGCAAGAAAAACGTATTCGGTGTAGCAATCAATACTGAAATGAGATTTATTAATTAGTGTAAAATAAAACATGGAGATGGCCCAGGGTCAGTCGGGGTGCGAGGGATATGCTCTATGGGCAACCTTATACCCCCGCGTCTGTAGACCCGAGACGGCGTGCGGTTTTAGTCGGTTCAAGCCCGACATAACCGCTCCCGCTGACCGGCGGGGGGGTATTTGAATTTTACTTTACAGTAGCCTTGAATCTTTGCAACATAGGTGTGCCTCACATGTTGCTAGCTACAGAGGAGAAAGGGGAATCCTCCAATCTATCCGCCATAATATCATAATTCTAAGACACACTACACAGTGCTATCTACATAGATCTAGATTGTACTCTGGGTCCAGGTCCTCATTAATATATAATATAAATAGTGTTGCCAAATTCTCACAAATTACAGTTACTAGATCACTACGTATTATAAAACAAAGTAGTCCGCCGCGTCTGTCTGTCTGTTCGTGATATACTCAAAAACTACTGCACTAATTATTATGCTGTTTGCACACGGACGCAGAATTCCACGCGGGCGGAATATGTGAATACTCATTCATACATAAATAGTTTAACAGATATTGATAAAAATTGGCACATTTTCTTGGATTAACATATACAACTAGAATTCAATGATGCTCATAATTTCTTACCCGTATTAAATTTGTCCACCATCTCTGGTATAAGACTAGGCCATTTCTCTGGGAAATCACATTTGCCGATTATGGATACAGCATCACTGAACTGCCTCTGTATAGCTTCTGGGGACTTGAGCATCAGTGACACAATCAAGGTCTTGATTGTAACTCGATCCGATGCATGAATCCTGTCAACACCATCTTCTTCCTGTTTAACAAAAAAACATTTTATACTAATTTCACTAACATAGGGAGCTGCGATTAAGGCGAACAAAACTATATCACCATATTGTTGTTTACACTCAATTTTATTGAGTAAAATTAACTTAGTTATGTTGAATGGATTTTCATTGGTCCACTCTTAATTTTACTGGAAATTTAATTTTTTTCACTACATATACTTTTAAATAGATCATGTATTAATATTTTAACCATGGATTTCCATTAAACATAACATAACTTGAATGAGCAAATTACCATATTGACTGAAACACTTGAGGACTCCAAGAAAGTCCTAGTCCAAGAAAGCCTAATTTTTATTGGTGGTAGAAATTTGATGACACAAATTTGTCACCAAAATCGGCCGGGTGGGTACTATCGTGCACGATTGCGAAAAACCCTCCATAGTAATCCAATTTCGGTATGATTGCGTTCAGGGGTCAGCAAGTGCATAGCTGGGCAGGGGGATTGTGGTCGCAGCACTAGTGGGACCGGTGGGTGTCACGCGATGCTGGGATGACAATCCTCTTCTGATGAGGCTGTCAAGCTGAGTGCCACCATTGTTATCATGGTACGTGTATGTAATGGTGACCCTCTTTCCTGAGACTTTACCTTAAGCTTACCATCAGGCGAGGTGAAGTCAAATTGTGTACCGGTATAAAAGATGTTCAATTATAATTGTAGCTGTCTCATGAAGTTGAACTGATGGTAATTCCCTTCTTATACTCACAGCAGAAACAAACAAACTCATTCATATACACATTTTACGGATTACACAGCATAAATGTTGTGATTTTTATTAAGATTAACTTTTGAAATAAGTCAAAAATAATGTAATATTTTTTGATGGATTGGCTTAGTAAGTTGAGATACAGGCCTGTACTAATTTGGCTATTGATGCCATGCTTTTTGATAATTTTAGGTTATAATTATTAGTACTTAGTTTTAGTTTAATTCAGATAATAAATAATTTAAAAAAAAACAAGATAAGATTAATTTTCTTACCAGGGATGTCCAAGTGGAGGACGAAAAGCCAAGTGATGGCCCCGAAAGCAATCAGGACACAACTTTTATGAAGATGAGGATGAAGATTAGTTTTAATCACTTACCACAGACCAATTTCTTTTAATGTAGTTTTTGAAGGCAATAGCAGCTGCCACTCGTATCGTTAAGTCCACTGTATCTTTATCAATAAGGTGTAATAGTAGTACAGCATAGTTCTGATTCACTTCTACACTCTCAAGGAACTTTTCAGCTGAAACAATTATGCATAATAATTAGTCTTTTTCGTGGTAATAAAACAAATTGTGCACGCAATGAATTTGGAAATCCAAAATGAATGGTTGACAATGGGTGAGTTCTGCATACCAATGGCCTTAAAGTGGCGCACCCTGATCTATGACGTGTTGCCGGCCTTGTTAAAATTCTATCTTAACGCCTTTCAGATGACCCTCCCAGACCAGAGTAATCTGGTAAGGTGGGGAAAGACCACAGAAAAACAATGCTATACTTGTGGTGAGGCAATAGGGACGGCTAGACACATATTAGTAGGATGTAGGGTGCTTCTCAATAGAGGCCAATACTCACGCCGCCACGATAAGGTGCTTATCATCATACGTGAAGCAATGAGTCTGGCAGTAGCTAGAGCCCAAAAAGGATTGACTACTAACAGATGTCATATCAACTTTGTGTCTGAAGGTTCATCCATAACATCCAGGAACAAACCTTATTCAATCTTAGATACTGCCCCAGATTGGACTCTCCTAATAGACACGTATGAAAAGCACTATAAAATGTATGAAAAGCACTATAAAATTCCGGAGAATGTTGGAGTTTCGTCATCTAGACCTGACATATTCTTTTATTCTAAGAGGTTAAAACATGTGGTTCTTGTGGAACTTACTGTACCGTGGAAAACAAATATACCGAAAGACCAAACAATAAAGAAAAATAAATACTATGATCTCACAAACGAATTAATCAAAAACAGTTACGTGGTTAATTTGTATGCAGTGGCAGTGGGAGCGAGAGGTATACCAGCAAAATCTCTCTATAACCTACTTAGAGATCTAGGCCTATCGAGAGCTACAATAAGCTCATTACTAGGACGAATGTCTAAAGCGGCACTAGTAGGTTCGTATCAAATTTGGTTATGCAGGGAGGGGAACTTGGTTAGTAAAGGTGACCCTCACCTTGATGTACATCAACAAAAGGGGCCCCTTCTAAACCTACACTTGGGTCGTAAGTCCCAGGCACTGTCCCGAGTTCCCAACTCAGCAACGCGATGGACCCGACACCCGCACGGAGAATCCATGGATTGCTAAGAATATCGGTCTCTTCAACATCGCTCTATCTAGACTCAAAGTATCCATAGCCTGATGGTGTCTGTGGCGTAGTGCACTTGACTGCTACGACAGGGGCCGTGGGTTCGATTCCCGCTCAGTGCAAATATTTGTATGCATTGCGTCTGGGTGTTTCTATGTTTAATATGTATTTACAAAAAAAAAAGGTATATAAGTATGTTTATGCGTAATCTTGAACCCATAACTAATAGCTAAAATAGTTAAACTATGCTTACTTTGGGTCTAGAAAGCGCTGTGAAGAATGTAATAGAATATTAAAAAATATATATAAAATAGCCTAACTTTCATTTTGAGTTCTAGTATGTTCTAGAACATACTAAGATACATTTTTTTTTGCAAATACATACATAGAACCATTCAGTCCAATGCAAATTAAATTTGTGCATATAATTTTTTTCACTGAGCAGGAATACTACCTACAACCTGACTTATCAGTTGCACGCTTTACTGCTACACCAAATGTTATACTGTTGTGAGCAAGCAGAATGATCTTAACTACACTCATATGAATGGAGGCAGCGGCTCATCTTTTCCATGCTGTCTAAAACTATTTAAGACTACATTTAGCAATTAATAAAAAAATATGAATATTGAATATATGAATATATGAAGAATATTTGACGATTGGGCTGTAATATAGTAACTTACAGAATCAAAGAATGAAAATGGTAAAAATTGTCATTGATTTGGTTTTAAATATGCTTATTAGATTAGAACTTCACAAAAAGTTCAGACTTTTAGTGATACCAGCACCAGCCACCGATTTCATAACACGGCCGAATTACTATTTTATATACTAGACAAGTGTATTTTTAAGGTTATATTTTACACAATAGATAATACCGGTTACCCTTAAATAAAAAGTAGGTATTAGTCGTAATTATACTGAATTTCAAATCTTTGTTATATATCCATTTCATTAGAGGACACCTTAACTATGATTAACGCAATATGATAGTAGAAACATACCGGGGCGCCTGATATTTGTATCTGGATTAAGTGTTTGTTGCAGGTAATTAGCTAAGGTAGCTAAGTTCTCTTCAGTAACCTCCATTACGTAGAATCAATCTTAAAAATATGAACAATTTTCAATAGATTATGATGAAAAAGAAATAATTTCAAGTTTCTTCTCAACGGTTAGCTTAGTTTGACAATATTTATACTACTCCATAGATTATTATATATATACTAGAAATACTACTCTATGGTTTGACATCACATAGGTAGGTAGGTAGGTAGATAACATACTAGAGTTGATCTACCCCATCCCAGCCTGAAAAATAATAATATTTGTAATAAAAAAAATACTAATCGATAGATTTTCAATAAGTCAATTCAATTACGTTATCCTTTAAAATTGCTCACCTTAAATTATTTAATTAAAAATCATTAATTTGTTGAAAAAAAATTCATATAACCGTACTTTCAAACTCCTATATCTTTTGATAAATACAATATTTAAAATTGCTGAAAGTGTTAAAAAACTGCTGAAGTTGCATTTATAATTGCACAACGTTGTTATCACGTCAAATTTTAACAATAAGTTGGTAACAGAACGGTATTATAACGTTATTTATATCGTTACCTTTATAGGTAACGAAATAAATAACATTGCCTTTATAGGTATACTTATACTGGTAATGTATTGCTAATATCATGAATTTTCTATATAAACATGCTGTAAACCCAAACCCCTTTTAATTTAACTCATATTTGGAAAGTGCACTTGTGTTCTGTTATCTTTCTGTGAAAATTTAAGTTTTAATTGCTTACTCGCGTACTAAAACAGTAGTGAAAGTGTTATTCCCTAAAACTTTTCGCGAAATTTTTCAAAAATTAAAAGTGATTCAGCGGTGTCTACTGCAAAATAACCTAGCATTGTTACGGAATTATCTTGGTCAATAATGGCTTCTTGTTATAAGTGCACCAAAAAAATCCCTTCAGATGAGGCGAAAGTAGTTTGTCACGGTTGTGAACGTAGAATCTGCGTCAAGTGTAGTGGTTTGTCTCCCACAGAGCAGAGGGTCATTTGCCTCCAAAAACAAACACTTAAGTACCTGTGTCCGGATTGCGAGCTTGGAGTGCGCCAGCTGCCAGCCCTCAGGAAGCTAGTTACCGAGCTGCAGCAAGAAATTGAGGCCATGAAGAGGAACCCGGCTGAAAACACCAGTCTAGAAGCTGTCCTGTACGAACTTGGCGAGAGGAGCAGAAGGAGTTCCAACGTGATTATGTTTGGAGTGCCTGAAATACAAGACTCTGAGGCAAATGTTGATGACCGCAAGCAGTTTGACCGTGAACAGGTGGATAAAACCCTTACACCGATACCTGGCTACGAGAAACCTGTGACCTTCATTCGTTTGGGGAAGCTCCTGCAGGATACTGCTGCTGTACCCCGTCCCTTGAAAATTGTTTTCTCCAGTCAACAGCCAGCCATTAGCATACTCAAGAACTGGAAGAAACTTCCAACTGGTATCAACGTTAAGAATGATCTGACCCCATACCAGCGTGAGTACTTCAAAAATCTAAAAGCCGAGCTGGAGCAGAGAACGAATGATGGTGAGTCTGATCTAAAAATTAAATATATTCACGGCACGCCAAAGATAGTGAAGGTGAAACCCGACCCAAAAAATTGAGGTCCAACATCACCGAATTTACCTTCTTCTACACGAACCTGGTATCCTTAATGGCAAAACGAGATTTACTCTTAATAGAAATAAATAAACTAAAACCTACTTTCATAATACTTACTGAGACGCATCTTAAACCGGATATAAGTAATAGCTTGATAGATATTAAAGGCTATGTACTGTTCAGGCGAGACAGAGCCACTGGCAAAGGCTGGGGGGGGGGGGGCGATATATGTTGCTTGTACACACTGTGATGTTCCCATACAAGTTACCCTACACCCGACCCTAAATAATAACCCTACAGTGGAAGCACTATGGTTGACAATTAAATACTCCGATTTTATGTTCCTGATAGCTGGAGTCTACCGTCCACCGCACACAGGCTTTGAGGAATCTGATCGTATCCTATTTGATACGATGCGAACAGCTTGTAGCGGTCCACACACTGTGTTCATAATGGGGGACTTTAATTTACCGGATTTCAAATGGCCACTTGCTAAACTAGATGGATACAATACGCTACATGGAAGGTTTGTGGAACTACTTACTGACTCAGGGCTTCAGCAGCTGGTGACTGATATCACGCGTCGGAGAGGTAGTCAGCAGTCAGTCCTAGACTTAGTATTATGCAATGACGAGAATTTATGTATTGGAATTGAACACCAAGCGCACATAGGAAAGAGTGACCACCAGGTCCTGCTAGCAACATTACAATTCCATATACGGGCCAGATGTGACCCAGTAGCGACCTTACCTAGAAAGAATTTCTTCGCGGCTGATTACGACCGTATTTCTATGGATTTGGACAAACAATGTGACTATACCGAAGTATTACAAGCTTGGCATAGCTTTAAAAGCGATGTTGATAAAACCGTTGAACAAAATGTACCTACAAGCCGAAAAAGAAATAATCACAACAACAATAAACCATGGATAGGGCCTGAAATACTAAAATTAACTGAAGAAAAGACTCGATTATGGAGGGTTTACCGACTAGACCTATCAGATGAATCCTATGAGAGATATAGAAAAGTGAACAATAAAATCATCGCTATGGTAAGGAAATCGAGGAAAGAGTTTGAGGGAGGGGTCGTGGATAGAGGTCCAAAATCGTTTTACAGCTATGTACGACAACAATTATCATCAGCAGTCTCTATTCCACCATCTCTAAGGGACCCTGATACACTACTCGTGACTAGTAATGCCAAAGAAGTGGCATTGCTATTTGCCAAACAATTTGAAAAATCTTTTGTTAGAGAAACTGTGGGGCCAATCCCAACATTAACTGCACCAAAAATCGAAGAATGTATTGACCATGTGAATTTCACTCCCGAATTAGTTGAAAAAACACTAAAAAGTTTCAATGACACTACTTCAATGGGCTCAGATGGAATTCCTGCCCTACTGCTGAAAAAATGCTCATCCGTAATCACAACTAAGCTAGCTCGGATCATGGAACTTTCCTTAGACAACGAGAAACTTCCTAATGACTGGAAAGAAGTCACGCCAATCTACAAGAAAGGAGACGAACTTAATGCAGCTAACTATAGGCCCATAAGCCTCACTAGTTTAGTCTGCAAAACTATGGAAAAGATTATAGCCAAAGAGTTGAGAGATTTCCTATCTAGAGAACAGGTTATCATGGACAATCAGCATGGCTTCATCCCCCGTAGATCAACAGTTACCAACCTACTTATGTGTTTGGAAAAATGAACGAAAAACTGGAATGAACGTCAACCAACAGACATCATATATCTGGATTATGAAAAAGCATTTGATCGAGTCCCAATCAGGCGACTAGTAGCAAAACTGGATCACTTTGGCATCCGTGGGAAACTTCTGAACTGGATCGCTGACTTTTTATCTGAACGGAAATTCAAAGTACGAATAGGGGACCAATACTCAGAAGCACACAATGTGTTGAGCGGCGTACCACAGGGATCAGTGCTCGGACCAATTTTATTCGGGATCTTCCTCACCGGATAGGATATCATTAACTCGGATCTGTTTCTATTTGCCGACGATACTAAACTGTTGGGAAATCCTTTGATCTGCCACAATATCATCCAAAGTGATCTTGAACGAATTTTTCAATGGACAAGAGATTGGTTGGTCACCCTGAATGCTGATAAATGCACGGTTTTACATGTTGGTAACAATAATCCCAAGTTGCCCTACACAATTGATTCTAGGAACTTGCAGAGTGTGTCATCTCAGAAGGATTTAGGAGTGACAATAACGGAAAATCTCAAATGGGATGAGCATATCTTGGGAATCACCAAAAGAGCTAATTCCATAATGTACACCATCAGAAAAGCGTTCTCACATATAGACAAGATCTTGTTCATCAGGATTTACAAAACTTACATTCGTCCCTTGCTGGAATATGCATTCCAAATATGGAGCCCATACTTTAGCAAGGACATCGATTTACTGGAAAGAGTACAAAGAAGAGCCACGAAAATGGTCTGGAACCTACGACACAAGACATACGAGCAGCGGCTGGAAGAACTTGGTCTAACTACACTGGAGCAGCGCAGGCGGCGTGGGGATTTGATTGAGACATACAAGATTCTGAGCGGACATTACGACGTCCCTGGACTGAGCGGCATCTACCAGATGAATCCGCCTGCGAATTTGAGAGGACACGCATTAAAGCTCGCGCGCACTCTAAGTATAAGCAATCCTAGGTACCATTTTCTGCCAAACCGAGTCGTGAAATCCTGGAACAAACTGCCAGAGACAGTAATAAGTGCACCTTCAGTAAATGCTTTCAAAAACAGACTCGATCACTATTTAAAAAAAAACGAACAGTTCTCAAACAGTGACAATTTTATAACACCATAAGTGAACGTGACTTTGAATATTATAAACATAGTGATTAAATAAATACTTACTCTGTGAACATTAACAGGTGCTGAGATATGCACGCATCAGCTTTTAGCTGCTAGTGCATGACTAATAATAATAGTAATAATAATGAGTCAAACAGTAGCCTATTTTTGTGCCTAACATAAAATTACATTTATTTTAAAATCTGTTATACAAATAAACCACCAATAGTGCAATATACGTTCAGAATACAAAAATAGATTTAAATTGATTATAAAAACTACAAATATGCAACCAGAAATATATACACCCTTAAATACAACACCCATTGACATGACAGTTTGCCTGTCAAACAATAAATAATGAAAATGCACAAAAATAGCAATGAATGATGATAACAAGAGCCAAGGCAAGAGCAGCAGCACGCCCAACAGCCCCGGACTCGTCGCCCAGCTCCGTCCAACAGCCACCAGCAAGTTCTCTGGGTGTGACGTCGAGCTCAAGTTCTAGCGACGAGTTTTTCTACCCGCCGACGTCGCCAACACCTGTACGTCGGCAGGCTTGGAGCCCCGACGCCCACCGGCTTCGAATAGGGCCCCCGCTACCGGTGGTGATGTGCACCGCATGCGATGGACTACTTCTATGAACGAAAACTTCATGCGGGCATATTTTGTGGCTACAGAGGGAGGAGTCAACCTCACTGCGTACCGTGTTCGTATGCTGCCTTTGTTTCAGGTACTTGAACCAACTGTAAACGTATCGGCACAACGGCTATCGGATCAAGTGCGGGCCATCCAACGTTGTCATTTGTTGGATGAATCTGTACTTGAGAGGCAACGCTGTAACATACGAAGTAGCCCGGGTACCACCCCTTGTTCGCAAATTGTGAGACAACCAGCCACGGAGACCATCTCACAATTCATCTGTAGCGAAGAAGTGATTGATACCAGGGCTATAGATGTAAGTACCGAGTACAACGAACAATTAAGGAGCTCTTTGGAATGTGCTATGCGGGAATATCGATCCATACCTTCTGGTAATAGACCTCGCCTACCACGTTTGCCAACGCATAAAAAGAATGTAGCGCTAGTGTGTGCCCTGGATTCGTTATTATCAGATTATTTTGATAATAGCGAAGATCTCGGTGATACACATTCAATTTTATATTGCGCGGCTGTCGCAGCATGTCGAGTAGCTAATGTTCAATTTCCAAAATGCGACATAGCTGCTCGACCGAAATCTGCTGTGCCGGCTTGGCAATTTAGAATTGAGCGACGTATTGCCGAGACTAGGGCACTAATTGGAAAACTCATTTGTTTCAGGTCGGGCAACACACGCCCAAGAGTGATGCGCTTTGTGAGTCGAGCGTTCTCGGGGACTGACATTAGGCCCCGAGAATTTTTGGCACGGGTCACAGAGCGCATCGACTTCCTGAAACAAAAAGTTTATGCGTGGGCAAACCGGATTCGACGGTATAAAAAAAGAGTGGAACGATATTCTCAGAATCGCACGTTCCAAAGGGACCAAAGGTGGGTCTACAGAAATTGGGAGCGCCCTGATTCGACTGGGACTGACGTGCATCGACCAGGTGATGATATTACTAATACATTCTGGCGTAATATCTGGTCGATGCCCGTCAGTCATACAGAGGGTGATTGGATGCGGGATGTTGAGCGATCGTGTGAGCCTATTAAGATCATAGATCCGATTATTATACTGCAAGAGGATGTAACCGATGCAGTCCGTCTGTTGCCTAACTGGAAGTCAGCGGGACCAGACGGACTGCATAATTTTTGGTTAAAATGGCTTAAAAGCTCACACGGTCGTTTAGCATCTCAATTCCAATCATGTCTTGAATCAGGATTGATTCCCAATTTCATGACCACTGGTGTAACCCACCTTCTTTACAAGTCCGGTAGTGCTTCGGGCCCTAAAAATTATAGACCGATTACATGTCTACCTACGGTCTATAAGCTTCTTACATCCATCCTGAGAGTAAAAATATCCTCACACTTAACCGACAATTCTATCATGTCTGTCTCTCAGAATGGATGTAGAAGTGGGGCTCGTGGCACTAAAGAGCTCCTTATAATTGATATGGCCATTAGCCAACAGGCACGCCGTAGTCGTAAGGACCTGGCGACATGTTGGATAGACTATAAAAAGGCCTATGACTCCGTGCCGCATACATGGCTCTTGAGGGTGCTTGAGTTGTATGAAATTGATACAACTCTATGTACCTTCCTGAAGGCATGTATGGGGCAATGGAGTACCGTCCTTTGCTATCCAGGGTGTCGACGGATCTGCGAGAATGGCGGGCTGATAAATATAGAGCGGGGTATATTCCAGGGTGATAGTCTCTTAGTCCATTATGGTTTTGCCTGGCACTGAACCCTCTCAGTTATATGCTGGAGAGTTCAGGGTTAGGCTGTCGATTACGGAGAGATGGTCAGGTTATATTCCACCTCCTTTACATGGATGATCTTAAATTATTTGCCCCCAACAATTCCCAACTGATAGCGTTATTAAAGATAACTGAAACCTTTAGTAACTCTATCAGGATGGAATTTGGTGTGGACAAATGTGCGGTCATGCATGTAAAAAGAGGTGAGATTGTGGAATCTGACGGGGTTGAGCTCTCAGATTCCACAAAACTCAGGTCTCTCTCTGCAAACGACACCTATAAATACCTGGGTATGTCGCAGGCATTAGGCATTACAGAAGCTAGCATGAAGCAATCGTTACAGGAACGTTTCTTTGGCCGCTTGAAAAAAGTTCTTAAAAGTCTTTTGTCAGGCGGTAATAAGGTGCGCGCCTATAACGGTTGGGTCATGCCGGTTTTAATGTACTCCTTCGGCATACTCAGGTGGACTCAGACTGAATTAGACACCCTGGATCGGAAAGTCCGTACGCTTCTTACTGCATACCGAATGCATCATCCGCGTTCATCTGTGATGAGGTTGTACATACCGCGGAAATGCGGGGGACGTGGCTTTTTAAATGCCAAATCCCTCCATAACCGTGAGGTGTGCAACCTCAGGGAATACTTCCTACACAATGAAGCTGATATGCATCGTGATGTAGTAGGGGTGGACAACGGACTTACCCTGCTAGCTTTGGCTAAAGAGAACTGGCGCAAACCTGTGGTATTAAGTATTAATGACCGTATGGATGTATGGAAGAGCAAGGAGTTGCATGGACGTTTCTATCGGGCTCTCCATGGGCCTGATATAGACTTACCATCATCTGTGTCTTGGCTACGCTTCGGTGATCTATTTGGAGAAACCGAAGGTTTTGTTTTTGCAATTATGGACGAAGTTGTGATGACGAATAACTATCGGAAGTATATACTAAGGGATGGTACGGTTGACATATGTCAGGCGTGCCACCGTCCCGGAGAATCCCTTAGACATATAATTTCTGGTTGTTCTCGTCTTGCCAACGGCGAGTATTTGCATAGACATAACCAAGTAGCCAGGATTGTTCATCAACAGCTTGCTCTAAAGTACAACCTTGTGGAATCAGAGGTACCGTACTATAGGTATGTGCCCGACGCAGTTCTCGAAAATGGGCACATCACGTTGTACTGGGATCGATCTATCATCACTGATAGGACTATTGTAGCTAATAAATCTGATATAATCTGTTGATAGATCGGTCAGAGCGCCGCGCAATAATTATCGATATCACCATTCCACATGACGAGAATCTTGTGAAAGCCGAAAAAGAAAAACAAATTAAATATTTGGATTTGGCTCACGAGGTTGTCGATATGTGGAGTGTGGATTCGGCGATTATTGTTCCGATAGTTGTATCGGTTCACGGACTGATTGCCAAGAGCCTCGAACAACATCTCCAGAGGCTCGCGTTAGGCAGTTGGGTCAAGGGCTTGATGCAGAAGGCAGTGCTCCTCGACACGGCACGTATTGTGAGGAGATTCCTCTGTCTGGAGCCCTAACCACCGGTAGCTTGGTCCCTGTACCCGATGCCGGTGGGTTACTATTTTTTATATTTTTAAATATATTTGTTTTTTTTATATATATATGGAATGTATTTAAAAATATAATTTATATGTGTTTAAAATGTAATAAAGGAAATAATAATAATAATGCCTCGAACAACATCTCCAGAGGCTCGCGTTAGGCAGTTGGGTCAAGGGCTTGATGGAGAAGGCAGTGCTCCTCGACACGGCACGTATTGTGAGGAGATTCCTCTGTCTGGAGCCCTAACCACCGGTAGCTTGGTCCCTGTACCCGATGCCGGTGGGCTACAATTTTTTATATTTTTAAATATATTTGTTTTTTTTTTATATATATGGAATGTATTTAAAAATATAATTTATATGTGTTTAAAATGTAATAAAGGAAATAATAATAATAATTAGAAAGTTTTATTTGGGGTATGAAGTCAAAAAACCCCTCGGTGTCAGTTTTTGTTTCCGGTACATGTTTTCCTTTAGTGCTGTGCTTTGACATGCTAACTAAACAAATAAAAACAACCAGGGTAAGCTAAATAGAACCGTTTATAAAGAACATATCGTCGGCATGCAACCATCGTGTAATACTGAATTCTGAGCATTCATCTCTTTTTTAAAATTGTACGTAACAATAAAGTAAAAGTAAAATACAGGCATTAGCCTAGTATTGAATACAGTTTCAGTATGTTCAGTGTCCTTTCTGTTTGATTTTAGAGTTGTAACCATCTATCTAAAATGTGTACTTAAATCAAATAAACATTTATTATTATTATTATTAATTTCATTTACCAATATCGGTAAATTTACCGGTAAAATGATACCTTTTTAACTATTTATCTATTAAAACTTCATGCACATAATGTACTCGGGCGGACTTAATGCCATTCTGCATTCTCTACCAATCTCTACTCAATGCGTACAAGTACAATTTGTAAATTCATTCTCTACCAGTCAACCTTCTAGGTGACGCAGAGAATAAAAAAAGCATACAAAATGCATTAAGTAAAGAAAAAATATTGAATTATAAATATCAAATGAACCGTAAAATAGGTATACATACCTACATGATACCAATATACGCAAACATAAATATATACCCCAAAAAAAATTACATACATATATAACCATAATATTTAAAGATTTAGATCGGAAAAAGAGAACATCTAGGACGGGACTTGAACCCGCGACCAGTCCCTTACAGGGGGAATGCTCTGACCAACTGAGCCACCTAGACACGTCCCAGATATTCGAAATTCTCCGATACATTCATACGTCTTAAGGCGACGGACGGACTTCCGATCTAAATCTTTAGAAAAAAGTAAGCATACAAAATGCTTAAAAATATAATTGAACATAATATTTAAAGTTTAATTACATATGAGTATTTACTGTGTAGATTCTGCCAATTTGCTCAACATGAATTTACGAACCTTCATCTTAAATATATAACGGCTAGTGACCATCCTAATCTCGAGAGGTAGCGCGTTCCAAAGAAGCACAGATTGACCAGGAAAAGAGTGAATAAAACCGGATGTATGAACAGGATAGAGCAAGACGAGATTATTTTTCGAACGCAGGTCTCTGTCGTGATTAGAGCAAAGATATAGGAAGTAAGGAGAGAAGTAAGAAGAAGAATTAGGATAATTTAAAATTGTAAACTGTGTTGTCAGTGCACGTTAGTTTCAACGCTGACAAATCGGCAACAACTTAATTGCGACCGACAGCAGACACGTGATCATACTTGCGGAGATTGAAAACCAATCTAATACAGTTATTTAAAAGCCAATCAATTTTTTAAGATTATCTGCATTCAGATCGAAGTAAAAAACATCACCATAATCGAGTACAGGCAATAGCAAAGTCTGCACGAACATTGTTTTGGTATTAGTAGGTAGAAGATTCAGCAGACGATAAAATGCGCCAAGTGAAATCGGTAACTCTTTGATACACCTGTGATACTTGGTCTATCCAGCTCAGGGTAGAATCTATAAATAAGCCAAGGTCCTTGACTTAAACGGCTTAAACATATGACTATGCCATTGAAAGTGATAGGTGGGAGAGATGCTGCATCCACCCGACCCAATAAACGTTACGTTAACTCCCTACAATAATGGCCTGGCACTTGCTTGGATTTACAGTCAGTCCAAATCTACTCGACCAGCTGTTAATATGCTCTAAGTCCTAGTTTACTTTATTTATTGCAGTATAAATTTAATATCTTCCACACCTGCTTGGGCGTACATTCCTAATTATTATTTGGAATCAACTATAATAATTATGGAGTAGCTTTGAACCTTAAATAGTCAGATCATTAACTTATAAATAATTTGTTACGACTTAGTCTCAAGAATAAGTCGTAACAAATGAGTCGTAATGAATCACAATAGTGTGTATGCCTGGTTTGAACCAGGCATACACACAATTGTGATTCATTTACTGCTGCGTGGTAGTTTAATCCTCAACTAAACTGCGTACTACGGGGCCCCCAAATTAGGAACTTACCGATCGTCCTTAACCTTGGAACTTCAAGGTGCACATGCCTTCTCCCAACATAAATGGAAGAAGATGCCAACGATCGTCCATCATGAATTAAATCAATGTATCAACTCTTTTATATAGCGGACTAATTAAGATACTAAGCAAGTTTTATAGCGATTTTATATCCGTTAGATACAGCTTTGCGTATACATATTTTTGTTATTTCATTAGTTTCCTATGCACATAATTACTACACATACAATCTGTGTGTAAAACCAGCCAAAACTGTATTTTTATTTTGCATTTGATGTCTCGTAGACATTATAAAATAAATAGCATTTGAATTTGACATACCTAGTTATCAATCAAAGAGCTAATGCGCTAACCAAGGAGATTGGGATTTCTCAGAGTTTGCATTTCGTGACGAAACGTTGCTACAATCTGGACTCATATATATGGAAAGGACTAATTCTTAATGAAAATGGAATGAAAAAATCTGCTAATGTTCGCTTAATATTTTAATAAAAAAAATTATACCACTAAGGTGGCAGACAAGCACACGGCCCACCTTATGGGAAGCGGTTACCGCGGCCTATGGACGTGTGCAACATCAGTGGCGTCACACTCGAGCTGCCAATCCTGTAAAGGAAAGGGGATGGGAATGGAGTTTGGGAGGGGATGGGAAAGGAGTTCTGGCCCTCTCACTCACCAAACGGAACGCAACAGTTCAAATACTGTTACTTGGCGTCGATATTCTGTGAGAGGGTGGTGCTTCCCCGGTCGAGTCGGCCCATTCATGCAACGGCCAAAATGACTGTTGCTTGACTCTGCCACTCACTGAAAATTTAATATAGCAAATTCAAAAATAATTCATTAGAAACTATAAAAATACCATAAAACAATTCCTAGATTTAGTGACTAAAGTAGCTAAAATGACAACACTAAATCGTGCCGTCCATTTGCCATCCGGAATTATAAAAGAGTATTTTGTGAATATTGTGGACTTTCACGGTAACACCGTGGAGATAAAGAAATTTAAAAGCGCCCTATCTTGTGTATTGATACAAAGTATAGTTGTATCACATAGCGTTGAATCGATAACGTCAAAATGAAACATATCATCCTTCTCATCTCTATGTAATTACCACAGAGGACTTTATATATACCATAGAGTAATAATTACTATGGAAAATTTCTAGTATATATATAATTACGTAGTATATTACTTACTCTGTGTATATAATAATCTATGATGGAAAAATATGCTGTACAACTCTTTCTTTGGCCGGAAGTCGAATTGAAACGAAACATTTTTTCTAACATGAATTACAATACAAAATCACCAAGAAAAGAAATATACGAATACATAGCGTACATAACTAGTATTTTAGATTGTGTAACAGTGGAAACAAATTGATTGGCTGGCCTCCCACAAGCGGGTCTCACCAGTTCAATTGATAATGTCGCCCATCCCGGTGAGACTCCGGACAAATAAAAACAACAGTATAAACTTGACAAATCGAATTGGACACTACAGAAGAAACAAAGATTCAGCCAAACAAAAAGTAGTGAAAAAGTAGTTGTGGCCTGATTTGAGATCAACCATGGATAAATAGTATTCGTCACAGCACTCGCAGGACAGGCCAGTGTGTTCACGGATACTACCTACGTACCTAACCTTGTGGAAATTAATAATTTTTATATGGAAATTGCTATTTTGTTGGCAAAATGTACAGCAAAGTAAAGGGAACTGACTAATAATTACTCATTAGCGTAAAAGCCAATTTTTGGGCCTAGATAAGGTTTGAATATGAACTCCAACGATAAAATTTGGTCCACTTTTGCTATTTACTGTGGCTTTATTTCCCATCTTTTTTATGCAACAGATCTTGTTCATCATATTATTGATGGATGTTCTTCTTTCTTCCATTGTCTCAGTGAATTTGGGGTTAATGCTGGATCTATGCTTCTATTATGGACTTCCAATATTGTTCTGAAAATATGGTATTACGAAAATTGTTTTGCAATTTTGTATAGCTACTTATAACCAGTTTGGTGGTTCTTTTTGGTTTTGTGATTCTTTTGGGTTTTGTGATTCTTTCTGGTATTCTGATTGTTTTTGTTTTGACTGTTCAGTTTTTGAAACTAAATCATCTTGATTGTGTTGATTACTTGCCAATTGTTTTTTTTTAATTGGATTGATCCCATCCTTTCTAGTATAGAATTATTACATACTAGCTGTTGCAAATAACTCCAAAGGGCTCCACCACCCGTGTTGAATTCTGTTCTCCTTTCACACTCCATGGATAAAAAGTGGCTTATGTGGTATTCTAGACTATAATCTATCCCTGCACCTAGGGTTGCCAGGTCGCCAAACCTAATAGCCAAAGAGACTAGCCAGTTTGGCCGGACATTTGGGTACAAAAGGCCGGACACCCTACACTATTGAGGATTTTGTGTCTCAGTATTAATTGGTATGACAAAAATTGTATCTAAACTAAAGCTTCTTTATTATTGTTATAAATCTAGTTCCAATGAAATAATAAGTAAAATCAAATGCCAAATCAGTCTTAAGTAGGTACTCTATTATACACTCATATAACTTATCTTAGTTAAACAATGTAACAAAACAAAACTTTTCTTAAAGTTAAACAATAAAACAAAACTTCTTCTCTTTCAGTTAAACAATAAATCAAATACAAAACAAAACTTCTTCACTTTAAGTTAAACAATAAAACAAAATCAAAACCTCTCCTAAGTTAAACAATAAAACAAAAACAAAACTTCTCTTTAAGTTAAACAATAAAACAAAAAAAAACTTTTCTTTGAGTTCCACAATAAAAATAATTATTCATATTTTTGGTTTATCGAAACCTGCTTAAAATGCAGTTGTAAAAATCCTTACATGTCAAATATTTTAAATGAAATTCTACAACAAACATTTTGGCAACAGTGTCAACATGTAATCTGTTGCGTTCTTTTGTCCTGTGACATAGTCATTACGTAATATTTAAGGTGTACACCAATCTACTCTGGGTCTAATCAGTGCCGGATTAATTTTTTTTATGAGTGTAGGCCACTTTATTTCCGCCGCCCCATGTAGGTAGGTTTATGTATGTATGTAGGTTTCTAAAATACTTAATAATTTTCCATTTGTTTGTATTATGGAAGGCACTAAAGTTGAATAAACGAATGAATTAGAAAGTCATTAACCCTTGAATTGACAGGAAAAAAGAAAAAGAAAAACTAAGTGTTTTATAGATAAATTCGGCTTTATTAATGGTTAAAAAACATAATAAAAATAATAAAAAAAATCTGGCTACACCCTAGTTTTTGAGAAAAACTATTTACATCACAGTGTACACTGCCAATTAAAAGGGAATTCTATGACATTAGGGTGAGGCCGACTAAGTTTGCCGGTATCGTGGTTACGGATGGTTACGGATAGTAACGCGACAAATTTAAAGCATGGTTTACATGCAATCAATTTAAGAGAAAGAAATATATATAAAAACATAAGTATTTTAAGTAAAATGTTTAATAATCATTAGGTATTTATTTATATAATTATAGTAGTAGGATTTGTTAGTTATAAGTGAACGTTAAAATAAATTTATGAAGTACTTTTTTTTATTAAGAATTTCAACAAAAATAGAAGCATTTCTTAAGTACCTAATTTATAATATATTAACACATTGGTCTTTAACTAATTATTTGTCATCGTGATTCGTGACTAAATTAAGTTTTTTGGGAAGGTTAACAATAGTAGAAATACTAATCAGATATCAATGCCAATATATTCTACGAAGGAAAATCATCTAGTTCCGGAACAGAGAAATAGCCTCTTTTGGAAATAAGTATTGGTGGGTTAATATGTCCCAATACATCCTGCCAAGCATATAATAATTCATCTTTTCTTGTCGGCCAGAGTTTTTTCCATGGCACTTATTAAGGCTCCTTCTTCGTTTATTGATATAATAACGCCGGGGTACAATTGTTTTTCATATTTGAAGACAACATAAGAACCAACACTTCTAATAACGGGTTTCATTCTAGATTTCTCATTTTTCTTGTTTGTGCTATCTTCAAGAATATTTTCTCTCCACTGATTAAAAGTTTCATATTCTGATGAGCTGTGTTCAGACCACTCCTCGTAGTCTGACTGACAATAACTTTCATCATCACTCCATCGTTCATTACTGAGTTTTTTTCTTTTATCAGAAGAATGTAACACTGGCACAGATTTACGTTTTATAGGTAGTGTTTTTTTTAGGTTATGTTGTTGTACGCCAAAGCATTCGCAATAACCTCTCACTTCAGAGTTAGAACAAAAACAACTTAAGTCTCTGAAGGCCACAGAATTTTGCATTGCAGTGTTTCTTATTTGATGAATATCCATCGTAGCAGGCACCGCAGATAATTCATAGATTTCTTGCTTAATTGAGTTGGCAGGGACTAAAAAGAACTTAATTTTCGATCCAGTTTCATGTAAAACAGAGAAAGCCGACTCTGCATCAGTAACACTTTGTCCGTATGCAACTTTCGAATCTAAAGTTCTTTTAACAGCGCCCCCGACCCCATCAGCAGCACCTTTGCCATGGGAGGCTTCGAAGAAATTCCAGGTGGAGGTAGTAAATCCGAGTTTCTTGGTAATTTGCTCAAATAAATAGAAATTTTTTTTTGTTTGTACTGCGTAGCAGGTCCATCCGAGAAAAAGTGTATAGTTTTTACTCTTGAAAAGTTTTCTTTAATTAAATTTAAAATCGGATGTAGGTGCGCCCATATTGCCTCAGGGCCATGATAATTGTTTGAGGATATTGTTTCGAATGACAAAGGCTCTCGATCTCTACAATACATAACACCCGTGTGCAACGTAATCTGTACCTTCGACGCACCGAAGTGCATAGATTGTACCTCTGTCGCTAATTTGCACGTATAATTTTCGGAGAAATCTACGTGTAAAGCAACAGACTCCTCATCCAAAGTCTTAATACATGTTCGATACATTTTATATTGATGAGCAACGTTAAAACAGTGTTTTTTAAATTTAATCAAATCGTCGTTAAACTTTTGTACTAAAGACCTCAATGTACCTGTAACATCTTTTTTCAGCATTCTCTTCACTCTTTTCATATCGCCACTTTTATCCTTATATTCAGTATTTTCCATACTCCATTCGTTCCAGGTAACAATATTTAAATTTGTTTCATCAATTCCAAAGTTAACTGTTTTATCCTTACATTTATCACATTTGTTATAGGCACAATCTTTATTTTGACTACAAGTAATGCTCTGCAGTAGCTCTTCAATTGTATCGGTTGTTTAGGTTTAGGGATTTAAGTTTTTGAAATTTCATCGCCTTGTTTTCATGCCTAATACAAGCACACGTATTACGGTTGCTTAGTCTTGGCGATAAAATAAAAAATGGCCTGTACTTTTTGAACGTAGAATATGAAAGACGGCCATTTTCAGATCGGTACTTTTCATACAGCACTTTTAATGGATGCAGTAAATAACGCCGCTGTCTTTTTCTTTCTTAAATGTTTTTACCTGCAGTGGCTCGGCTTAGGGTAAGTGTACCAGTGAATGAAACCTTAAGGAAATTCTCAACTTTGAAACTCGTTAAAGAATACATTCTCAGTATGCCAACATTCTGACGTCTACCATAATCACCGTAAACTATTTAAGATTTAGTAAAACGATTGTTCAGTGCTGTATTTTACACAATTATCAGAATATTTGATGAAATATACGAAAATACCCTAAATCACCAGTGAATGAACGGCATTTTCCAGTGTATGAACGCAATAAAACCCAGTAAATGAACACCAATTTCGCATTTAATAAAAATCAAAAATTTAACAGTTATTAATAAAACAAATTAAATTGTTATTACTTATCTAGATATAACAATTAAATACCTAATATGTGACTATAAAATATATATATTATCTTAAAAAGAACGTAGGTATACTTAAAGTATTAAATTTTGCCTTCATAATTAGGAACCTTTCAGTCTTGAAAATCAACTTAGGTACCTACTTTAATTCTAGATTTAGAACGTAATTATTAAAGTAAAATATCTGTAAATTTCAGTCTCAAAATATTTTGTAACAAATATCATAATCATTTAAACAACATTACAAACAAAATTACTATAAAGAGATCTTTTTTCACTTACTACCTACCTAGTTAATACTCACTCTATGTCTTTAAAACTTACGTCAGTAAAAGAGATCAGTCCTCGTCTTGAATAGTTAGCTTCACCCAGAACACGAACAATGTCAGAAACATGTACTTTTGAAATATCTGGGACTTGGGGTTTTATAAAGCTAACTACATTTTCAACCACTTTCTTCTTTCTCAAAAAATCTATCTTACATTTTTGTTCTTCGTCGTTTATCATCAGAACTTTTCCAACAAAACAACGCTTTCTCTTCTCAGTGTTGAACTGCACAACAACGTATTTACCACAAATTAAATTTTGTGTTGGATGGTTCTCACTGGATACAGGTGTTGAAGAGTGTATTTCTATGTTGTTCTTTTGTGATTTTCTAGCAGTTTCTTTTTTTTGTTTGTGTTGTGGTTTGAACAGTGTGGTGTTTTTATTCTGCGAATCTTTCTTCTTGTTTTGAATTTCATGTCTACTTTTAATTTTTGCTTCTCTTTCTTTTTTCTTGCTTTTTATGTCTTCTTCCTTCTTTTTCTTTTCCATGTCTAGTTTTTCTAAGTGCTCTTTATATTTCCGCCCTGTTAAACCAAATGGCATAGATTCCTTCTTTATTGTTTTTTTCTTTTTTGTTTCTATTTTAGGGTAGGATAGAAAGTTTTCGATGGGAACTTTGCGTTTTCTCGACACAATCTGACTCAAAGAAGCACTGGAAACATCTAAAATATTATTACCCGATGTAACCCTCTCTTGAAAATTCGTTTCAGATATTTCAACAGCATGTCTAAAGGGAACTATCGTCGACTCATCATCGTCTATGGGATCCAAAATAGAGGGACTTTTAGAGGAAACTGTCATAATCACATTTGTACTTTGTTTAGAGTCAGGTATGATTTCTTTGTTTTGACGATGAGTTTGGATAGTTGGACTATTGATATCACATGCGTCTATAGTGATTTCATCAGATATTATTTGTGAGAAGGTATCATACCATGGCAGGGGTATAGGAGGTCTAGTTGTCTCCTTTTCGATGATAAAGTCTACTATTTCGTCTGTGGTCTCAAAACGAGATAACATACCATTTCCGAATAGGATATTGTCGTCTAGAAGAATACTACAGGAATCGCAATCGCGATTTACGTCATTTTCTTCAGGGCAAGCATGAATTTGTGCTACTTCAGTAATAGTTAAGACGTTAGGACTTCTCGAATCAGGTGACGACGAAAGGTAAGATTGTTGGTGAACAGTTGATGATTTAGCCATTTCATCTTTAGTAGACGCATTAGATAAGTCAAGGGGAGTATCTTGTACTAATGGAATTTCCGTAACCTGACGTCGGTTCTCAAGTTTTGACTTACATTTACTCCATAAAGCATATAAATGGTGCTCATGAGCTCGATTTATATTATAAGACTGCATGAATTCATTTTTGATAATGTGTCCAATTTCGTTTTCGATCACCTTCATTGTACTTCTTAAATCGGCTTTTTGATCTTCATCGATTCTTGCAGCCATATCACTTTGTTCTTTAGCTATTTCTTGCCGTCTTGTATTGATGCACTTCGAATAATCAACAGCATTAGGATCAATAGGAAATAAGCCACAAGCTCTGAAGGCATTCTGTACAGTTTCAGCTTTTATTGATTTGTCATAAGCTTCCTTGAACTTTCTAGCAAAATTTTGTTTCGTTATTGGAGCTGTAGTGGTCTGTTTATGTTTTCGTGCAACCTTCTTCCAACTCTTCTTAAGTGGACCAAAAATACCTACGTCACAGGGCTGTAGTAAATGTGTAGCGTTTGGATGTAGACAGTACAAAAATATCTTTTTTTCAGAACAGAATTGAAACATTTTTTCATTTATATGCGATTTGTGTCCATCTAAGAACAGCAACACAGGAAATTTGGTATTGTTTTGTACCAGCCACTCATAGAATAGGACTATATAAGAAAAAAATGTTTCAGACACCACCCAGCCACTATCTGAGCGGCCTATATGCCAGGAGTTGGGAAAATTTTGAACCACTGCCGGTGGCATTCTCTTGTATGGGTAGACTACAAAAGGTGGCACATCGGTGCCATTTGCTGCAAACGTGCACAATACTGTTATGGACTCTTTTTCTTTTCCATTTGCAATCTCGTACGTATTTTTATAATTTTTTGGTCCAAGAATGAGCCCCGTTTTTGGGCATGTCATAATGCCAGTTTCGTCGGCATTAAAAATACGACTAGGATCTTCCTTTATATCCAGTAAGTTTTCTTCCACAAGAAATTGATCCAACTCCAAAAACCACTTCCTTAAGCTTTCCTCAGTAACAGCAGCTCTCGCTTTTGAAATAAGTTCGGCACTTCTTTTTGTTACGTCTTGATGTCTTTTTAAAAACAATGCAAGCCATTTTCTGCCAGGTCTATTGTCAGTGAATTTGGAATTTCGTTGGTTTGTATCTAAAAACTCTTTTACTGTGTCGTAAACTTCTTCTGGGTGCATAGGAAAACCAACTTTGGCTTTATTTAAAATCCAGCTCGCAAGTTTACGCTCTTCTTCTAACGTTAGTTCTGACATTGGTCCCATTTTTCTTTGCCATGGCACTTTATTGCTTATTTTATTGTGTAGGGTTGATTTTGGAATTTTGAAAATTTTGCTCGCTTTATTTAAACTGCTTTCACCTCTGATTATAGCATTAAGTGCTTTCTCTAAAGTCTCTTGGGTGTACTGAAATCTGGTGTATGGTTTTTTGACGGGATCCATTCTGTGGGCCTAAAACATGCAACAGCAGATTACATAAATATAGTAAAATACCTACGCAGAAATGTATTTCTAAAATGCTGTCTAGAAATCAATTAATAATGACTCTGAGAGTGACAACTTCCAGATCCATCCTCGATATCTGAGGCAAAGTGAAATCCGTTCATTCAATGGTTCAATAAAAAATGAAACACTAGTAATTGAACACGTCGGTTTTTCCATAGTCCATTCAATGGATTTTAAAAACCAATTAATGAACACCTGTGTTCCAATACTAGCCAAAAGATCTGAAATCTTTTTTGGAACGTATTTTTATAAGAATTACTTTAATACTATTAGCCGAAGTTAGTTAATTAAGAAATCTTAAAAATAATCAATGTCCCAGTAAATGAACAGCCGTTCATTCACTAGGATTTTTGAAATTTCGTGAACCAGTGCATAAACATCTGTTTTATTTAAAAGTTACTTCGAAAAATGAATAGAATTGTGTCAAAGAGTAAGCATTGATTCATATATAACCTTTATTTTAGCAAAAATCAGTGTAAAAACTTAAAACATGAATACAAATCTACGATAAGATGAGCTGTGCCTTACCTGATTCCTAAATTCCTGCTCATATAAAATATTTTTTTCACACACTCGTCCACTTTACTTGGCCACCATTTTGCAACTGAGCTGTATACGTCACCAGAATTTGTATTACCAATTTAGAAATTGTGTTGCCTATGAAATATATAAAAGTATTTATGGTAGAAATGGCCTATTTTCTTAATATAGTGATAAAAACACGTTTCGTTCATTCATTGGGGTGTGTTCATTCACTGGTACACTTACCCTACATCGTCTCGCATGTAAAAATTGAGTAAAGAGTTTAACAAAGAAGCTCTTCTTTTCTTTATGATATGTGAAGACTGTCTGATCCGATCTTTGAGTCCTAAATAGCCAGCAAATTTGGATCGGAGTCTATGTTTTTTAACAACGTCACTTTCTAAAACGTTTTTAATTGTCATTTTTTCCTTAGCAGAAGCAGTATCAAATTTTTGCTTAAGAGTATGGATCAAAACATTGGATTCAAAAATTTGCTTTTTGACTATTTCTTTTTCAGCTTCCGGTATATTGGTGATATTTTTTGCAATAAATAAGTTAGTTTTTGTTTGCGGGGTAATTTCGTTTACATTTTGTATGTTGCTGGTTGGTAATTCTGTGATAGAAGGTGCACTTTCTTCCTTTTTGCATTGATTAATAGTATCTTCCAGTTCCTTGGTCTTTCTTTTATAACGATTTAATTGTCTTTGTAAGCTTTTAATTTTTTTGTTCAACTTGGCAACCACTTCGTTTAGTTTCACATTTTGTCTATGTATTCGACGACTCATACCGGTATATTCTTTTTTCTCCTTTTCTTTATTTGTTTCTTCGTCTAGTTTATTATTTTCTTGCAAAGTTAACTCATCTTGCACTACATTTTCTTTGTTTCTTGCATTTTTATTCCGATTGCGTTTAGCGCGTTCTTTATCTTTTCTTTTTATTAAATCGTGTTTCTCAGGTTCTTGTAATTTAAGCCGCTCTCTATATCTCTTCTGCTTTTCGGCGTTCGTTAGAGGCATCTGAAATAACGGTAAGAGGTAAATGCGGGCCCATTGCGGATTGGCGCACAAAATACCACACGCATTAAGTAGGCATAAAGTAATGTAGCCATAGCCACGTAGGCATGCAGGTTTCCTCACTATATTTCCTTCACCGTTTGAGAGCAATTGCAAAAATGTAGGACAACGCAACTTTAAAAATAAAATTGTTACAGACGACATCGAATATCGTTACGTTTGACAGTCGATGAAACAGATATCGGCCTTTATGAATACGATCCGATTACAATGAGCTTACATGCTCACCCCCTTGATTCAAGATTTGATGGTGGCGCTCTCGCTTCAACGCTACCGATTATGAATGTAATAATACCAAATGGTTAGGTATTTTACCGCTATTTTACCATAATTTACGTTTCTTACGATAAAATACCAATGGTAAAATACGGGTCTTATTATCTCTACTACCCAATGCTCTCCATGGCTCTACTACAGCGCACATAGAGTCTGGCTAACGAAAGCTGGCCCCAGAATATTGGCGACAAATTTAAAAAATACATGCATGAAAACACTAAAATCATACTATGAAAATTGGAATAACCTACTTTGATACCTGGCAATTCATTATTAAAAATATCATATATATAGACTATAAGAAAATTATGTTAGGGAATATATAGGTGTTGGTATATGAGGTAAATATGGGCAGAATCCGAAAATAAATAGGGAAATAAAATACGATAATATTCCACACATAATAACTTAGTTTTATTCATCATAATCAAAATCAGATTCTAACATTTCAATGCCAAAAGATTCATCACTGTCACTAGTTTCGCTGTCTCTAACATTTATAATAAAACTTTCTAAATTTTCTTCTGTTATTTTATCACGTTCTTTATATTTATTTTCAATATGTATCACATGATCAGTCATTTTCTTCCAATCCTGAGAACTTACGTTTTCAAATGAATCTTTAATTATCTCTTCTAATGCAGCTGTAGTAACTGCAATATTTTTGCTAGCCACTTTACGTTTTGCCAAACTCCACACAAGCTCAATCGCATTTAGATCACAATGGTAGGGTGGAAGTCTCAACACCTCATGACCACATTGATTTAAAATTTCATCAGCTTCATATTTTGGATCAGGCGTATTTCGTTTTACAATACACAACAGCTCTGCTTTCGTGTGGTAGTCCTCATATTGAATTCCATTATCACGAAGCCATTCTCTTATATTACTTTTACGCGTTTGTGTGTTAGGAACCTTATTTATAATTACCGAATGGTAACTAGCATTATCCATTATAATTACACTTGGTTCTTCCAAATTTGGTATAAGTTTTTCTTTAAGCCATTTATTAAAATTTTCAGCATTCATGTCATGGTGATAATCAGCATTTTTTGATTTAGTACTAAACACTAAGAAAGAGTTTGGTACGGGGCCTTTCTCTGATCCTGCATGAACTATAATGTACCTTTTCCCGGTCGAAACATTTTCAATTGCACCACTAGTTGAAGGACCTTGCCATGACTTCTTAGGCTTGTAGTTTCTATGGACATAAGTCTCATCTACATAAATGATCGGCTTGCCTTCTGCACGTTTTCCTGCTATAGTTCTTAAAAATCTATGTCTCCAAGTAGATATGTCATAGCGTTCTATTAATACAGAACGCTCATTTTTATTCTTTTTAAATTGATAGCCATTGGCTAATAACAAGCGGCGCAGAGTTTCTCTGCATCCGTTAAAATCAATACTTTCTTTTAACTCCACCAACAGTGTCCTCAGTGTAGGAACTTGTTTTTTAACTATATAAAATTCGTTTATCTTGTTACGCATAGCATCTATGTCAAAGTTATCTAGGTTAGACACAGTAGGTTTCCGTGGACGTTTCTTCCCCGGGGTACTCCAGACACCTTCATTTACTGCACCTTCCCTTTTTACTCTTTTTAGTGTTCTGACACTCACTTCTGCAAAGAAGAAATACGAAATATGTAATTAATTCTTGGTAAGTAAAAATGCAAAGGTTTTTTTCGGCATAATTTCAAAACATCAGTGTATAGTAAAAACTTACCAGTCATTGAAGCTATTTCTTCTAAGTACTGATTCTGGGTTATTATCCTATCTTTCTGCTCTAATTCAGTGAGATTTTCAATAGTTCTTACTATTTCATTAACTCCTTCGACATCTTGCAGATTCTCTGTTAAAGAAAGGTAATCGTTTTAAAATTAAAATTCATTATGAGTATACGTAAAACATAGGTGATGTTATTAAAATGAATTATTGGTTGACTGATGCGATATACGAATGAATATAATTAGTTTTATTCAATACATAGAGAAGCGTGGGTAACTTATTTGGAAGGATACGTAAATTATAAATCAAAATTTTATTAGGACGACTGGATAGGTAGGTGTTTAAAGTATCAAAATAATATTGTCTACTAACCTATGAAATTCAACACCACACGTAGACAATCTTGTTTTTGTTTAAACGCGGCATCACGCTGTTGTTGTATTTCGTTGAACTTGCCAATCATGCAAAACAACATCTTTCGTACACCACTTTTGATAGATTTGTTCATTTTAAGCCGTCATTAGAATCACAATTTACACAAACGCATACAATTTGTAAACAGAGATACCGAACGACAACCTTGTCAAATTGACGTTGACGTTCATACAGAGTTGCTATATAAAAAGTTCGCAAATAATTCCAGGGCCTACTTTCATTAACCAGACTTTAGCTACCATTAAGTATGCGAACGAAGCGAGCATGAGACGTCATCGACAAATAAACTTTAAATTTTTGGAAAAGTAGGTACTACATAGTGTGGGTCAGTGGGAGGGATTGATTCACTCAGACAGAAGGGGAAAAATATACTACTTTTACGTAAATGTCATGTAAACTAAGCTTTAGGTAACGGACGGTAACGGACTTCAGTTACGGACAGTAACGGACGCCTTTGCAAAACGGATTATCTAACCTCACTATTTATTCAGTTATTTTTTTGGTAAAATTCTTGATAAATCCTTTACGTCTTACCAGTACCCACATTACTTAATGTAACTAATAATAAAACATTCACTTACTTTGACGAAAATCAGCTTTTGACACCCGAAAACCAATTGAACACACCGAAATCACCAACACGTTCACACCTCACAACTTACAAAATGGCCGAATAGATTTGTCACCTTAAACGTCAAACACTACTTGTGTTGGCGCTTGAAAACTGAATTAGATGTTGCCACTTTCTAAAGTAAAATCTGCCAAAAAAGGTAACGGATGGCAAATGTAACGGACGCAAAATATTTGGAAACATACTTTATTTTCGAATTGTTTTATTCCAATATTTTATATATTTTTTTACAATACCACAATTTACGTTCCTACATATGTATCACCCTATTACATAAACACAATTATTTGTGAATTACCATCTTATTTAGGTAAATTGCCCCTTCCGAGTGCTAGGTGTCATGGAGACACTCAAATTTTGTATGAAACCAGAAAGCGCAATTTTTTAAAATTCATGATATTAATGTGTAAATACGTAAATATACCATTGATTTTTTTATATTTATATTGGCAGATTAATATTGATTCTGACAAATATAAGTTTCTGTTACAAATCGTCACCAATTTTTTGTTACATTGACACAAAGTTGGGGACATGATCAATTTTACGAAAGCGGCAAAGTTACTCGGCCTTGCCCATTATTATTTGTACACCGTGATGCACGTTGCCAGGTTGCTAATGAAATGGTTGCTGAACATTAATAAAATAGGTGGTACAAAAAAACAAAGTAAAAATAAGAAAAAATACAATTATTTGATATGAAAATTACGGAAGCAATTGCGTTTGTATTTCTCCACAACAAAACACAAATGTAAGTTACATTTAACACAAAAGACAGTTATCCTACCAGTCTTGCAATACCTGCAACGCATTATTTCCTCTCCAGTTTCTGGAAGATGACCCTTACTATCAAAACGGACGCTATCTGTTGGACGGACAGAAATGGGTTTTTTAATTTTTAAATCCTCTTCGATGTCTTCGGTATCGTGTCTATTATTTATTATTTTATCAGACTTGGCCAAGCCTTCATATACTTCAAATCTGAAATCCTTTCAAGATTTTTTCTTTGCATCCCGTCTGTGCAAAAGCCAAGCGTTATTGATACACATATCTATTAGTTGCGAAAATATTCCCAGATACCAACGACGACTTTTGAAGGGGGTTCTATATAATTAAATTAACATGTCCGCCAAATCAACTCCTCCCATGTGTTTGTTGTAGTGTTTCACAATTTGGGGGAAATTCCACATCTAGTTTCTTTTTCTCTTTATCGTAACGCTTGATCTTCTCAAGAGGGTGGGAATCTATATAGGAACTGATTACAGTGACGACTTTATTATCGTTCCACTTTACTACTGCCAACTTGTTCTTATTGCAAGTAACTTGAGCGCTAGAACCGCGTTTCTTCTTCATCTGTTGGTCAGTTGGCAATAACTCCTGACATCCCCTTAGACGATTACAGTCCGTCAAATCTAAGAAGTACCGTTTGACAGTTCTGACAATTGAATGATAGGGATGGGATGAAAAAATCGATTACTATAATATCCGAACTTTAAGAGATCGATTACTATAATATCCGAATTTTAAGAAATCAATTGTTATAATTAAATATAAAAGAAATGTTTAGGATATTTTTTTATTCACTACTAGTACTAGTATCGTCGTCTTCGTCATCATCGTCATTTAAATTAATGACCAGTTGATTGTCCATTACATTATCAAAGTGTACGTCTCTTTCGAAGTCGTCCATTATTATTTTCTTTGTTTTTTGTACTACTTTACTCCAATCTTCCTGTGTAACTTGGGCACATGCTTCCTTTAATAAACCTTCCATTTTCTTGACACTGAAGGGTGGTTTTGTGTTGTGTCTTGCTGCATAACCTGTAAAACAATAATGTAACTATTTGATAGCAGACGAAAACCATTGTTTAAATTATAAATGTTAGAAGTACTCGTGTTATTATTATAATATTATAAAATATTACCTTTAACTTGGGCCCAAATCAGTTCAATGGCATTATATTGGCAATGGTACGGAGGAAGTCGTATGACTTTGTGCCCGTGCTCTTCGGCCAATTGGTCAATTACATATGTCGGTTTTGGTGGTTTATGCAATTTCACTAACTGTAATAATTCAGCTTTTAATAGTGACATGTCGGCATCCACTCCTTTTCTTTGCAGCCATGCCACCAAATCTGCTTTCTTATTGGCTGACGTAGGTGCTTTATCAATTTGCACAGAGTGGTATGGGGCATTATCCATTATAATTGTGCTGTTAGGAGGGATATTCTGTAATAAATTTAAGAACCACTCTCGGAACCTTACTGCGTCCATTTCTTCATGATACTCTTTAGTGCTTTTGGATTGGAAAGCTAATAAAGAGTTTTCCACGAAGCCTGTAGACGCTGACCCAGCATGGCATATTATGAGGCGTCCACCTTTTCCTATCGGCACCTTCGAGCACGAAGCTTCAGAATCATCAGTCCATGTTTTCGGCACAGAATGGTTGGAATTTAGCCAAGTTTCGTCCAAAAATATTACATTATCCCAGTTTATAATTTGTTTAACTTCGCGCAGGAATGTTAGTCGCTGCATAATTATGTCATTACGCTCCATAACAATTTTTCGTTTGTCAACTTTTTTGTATCTGAAGCCAATTCCTGTTATTACCGTTCTCAACGACTCTATGCTTCCCTTATACAGCCCGGCATCTTTTAAAGTTGCACATAACTTTGCCAATGTTGGAAATTCGCCTCTTGTAAAATACCCGTATATATGGTTTCTAATAGCATGACTATCGAATTCATCGATGCCTGTCACAGGTTTATTTCTTTTTCGTTTTTTCGGTGTGTGAAGTACGTTACTGTCACTCCCCGAAGGCCAATATTTTTCACTTAATATTTTGCCAACGGTGCGGCTACCAATACCGAGAGCTTCACCGACGCGATCCCGAACTTGTGTAACTGGCAGTAGAAGTCCACCATTTTGAGATTCACGCTCAAAATACTCGTGTAATTTCACCACCAATTCACGAGCCTGGCTGTTCAAAGTACGTCCTCTTTTCGACATTATTAATAAACACTTGCTTAGTTCGGAGTCCAGTATAAATATTGCCAAGGTAAACGGATAAAGAATGATCAGTCCAGAAAAGTAATAGCCAAGTCACAAATTGTAAAACACAAACGAGAAAGCAAGTACGCGCACAGTCAGCTTCCAAGATGGCGAGAGACTGCTGACGCCGAACCGACCGAGCGGACCGCGTGCGCTTGTAGTTGGCAGTGTTGCCAGAAAAAAAAAATTGTAGAGACTTGGACACCTGCGATTTTGCCTATTGACCTAAAAATAATTAAATTAATTTATTTTAGGGTATCTGTGTATTCAGTGCATTATGCGGTCGCGCAGTAACGTCGTTAATTTATAACATCAGGCAACAACATTTTTGTGAATGGGTTCTACATACCTTATTTTTATTAGTTTTAGACGTAGAAATAAGACTTAGAAGAAAAAATTGTAATTGTAAAATCAATGGATGTGCTTGTTAAAAATTTGTTTATTTCTCTGTAATATGCAAACCCATACTATCATACACAAAAATAAATGTAAAAAACACTATCCCTGACTCCATTTACTATTTCGACAGCGTTAGCGCGAGAAACCCCGACTTATTTGGGCGCGAAAATCAAAAATCGACAAATCGCTTTCGACAACTTTTTAAAGAAGCAAATATATTTGATTTATAAATACGTATTTTTGGTGAATGGGTTTTATCTCATATTTTACGATTACATAACTATTTAGTTATGTAATCGTAATATGTGAGATAAATCCCATTCACATGAAAAAATATTTGTTTGGTTGTCAAGTGTAATTTGTAAATAATACATTCGATTTTTCGTATATGTAAACGATTTTTTTGCATACAAGTGTATCCGAAGAGTCGCAACACTACGTGCAGTGACCTAACTACGTAACTTTGTAATGAGGTCAAGAATATAACTATTAGAAATTATTTACTGTGTAAATATGTGTTATTTTGCTTTGTTTGAAAGTTTTCAATTACATTTAGATTATCATACACAAAAATAAATGTAAAAAACACTATCCCTGACTCCATTTACTATTTCGACAGCGTTAGCGCGAGAAACCCCGACTTATTTGGGCGCGAAAATCAAAAATCGACAAATCGCTTTCGACAACTTTTTAAAGAAGCAAATATATTTGATTTATAAATACGTATTTTTGGTGAATGGGTTTTATCTCATATTTTACGATTACATAACTATTTAGTTATGTAATCGTAATATGTGAGATAAATCCCATTCACATGAAAAAATATTTGTTTGGTTGTCAAGTGTAATTTGTAAATAATACATTCGATTTTTCGTATATGTAAACGATTTTTTTGCATACAAGTGTATCCGAAGAGTCGCAACACTACGTGCAGTGACCTAACTACGTAACTTTGTAATGAGGTCAAGAATATAACTATTAGAAATTATTTACTGTGTAAATATGTGTTATTTTGCTTTGTTTGAAAGTTTTCAATTACATTTAGATATTAAGAATTGTACAGTACAGATACAATAATGAAATCTTTCTAAATTCATGGTTTTATGAAAAAGGTTATCGAAACTGAATAATGTACGTATGAACAAAGTTGTTTCGGTTTGAAAAATATGAAACGTCAAACGGTACCTCTTAGATTTGATGGACTGTAGTTCTAATAGTACCGAGACTTAAAATTCCGTACTCTTCTCTCAGAATATGTGTCAGTTCAGGTGACATAAAAAAATTATCAGCGTAAACAATGGCTGGCTTTTGTTTTATAGTTTGACACAGTCCAATCACTACCATACCTCCCAATCCGATAGAAGTTTCTTTATCATTAAATTTTAAAGTTCGAAAGGTATCATCGCCGCCATACATAAGAAAATCGTAGATGATACCTGAGGCGCCTGCACGAACAAAATTCTTGAAGCCCCACTTTTTGGGTTTCATCTTCATATAAGTACTGTTTTCTTTTTCCCGCTTTACGACCTTTATAAGGTATCATCATCTCATCAATCGAACATTTTCCTTCTTCTAGGACTTAAAAAAAAATTTGCCGTATTTTCTCCATGACAGGACCAATTTTATAGTAGCAGTCTAAGTCTTGTGTAGTGTTATCTGCAAAGTGTATATACCGACGAATTTGTTGATACTTTTTGAGAGTCATAAGGTCCGCAATGAGAGGAAACCTTGTTCTTCTAGCCCAGTAATCAGTGTAGGCTGGCATTTGTATTATACCCATCATGATGTGAATAGCAAGAAAGTTTTTTATGTCATCTTCTGTTAACTGTATAGACCGTCCTAGTTGTTGCACTGAGTATAAATTTGTATTATGAACTATATCTGTAATAATGTCAGGTGAGAAAAAGTAATAATAGTAATCTAGTACTGTATCTAAATGCGTTTGGTGAAGTTCATATAGGTCGTCATCCAAACAAACTGAATGACGAAATACTGCTTTAGACCATTGATAATCCAAAACGAATTTTTTCGCCTTAACTTTTTTGGCCACCACATTCTTTATTTTCTTTTTACGTTTAGACCTGGTAAGTGGTTGCCTCTGCCGACTGGTGCTGGGTTGAGGAGAAGATTCTGCAATACTTGGTGATGGCAAAGACTATGGAATTTAGTGTGGGTACCATGTTGAGGTTGCTCGTGTTCGGCGATGGAAAAACTTGATCAAATGTTTTAGAAAGAAAGTTTATTGAGACATCATTATGTTCTTTATATGAGTCTGTTGAACTGTCGAATATATTAAGGGCTTTTAAAGAAGATGCTACTGAAGGAGGATAAGAGGTGTCTGGAGTAGGCGGTATAAAAACATTCGTTTCCTCATCGGATGTAGAACTATCTTCAGAGCATGCATTTTCTCCAGGTACTAAAGCCAAAATCTTGTGCGTGCGAGTAAGTTCTGCAGGCAAAAAAGAGATAAAAAAGCTCAAAACAAACATCCCATAACCAACATGCTAAGATTTACGAAAAAAAAACACCATAACCAAGCACAACCTTAAAGTGCGTAAACTTGGCAATGTACAGCGTGATGTACAAAGTTTACAGCTAGTACTTTAAAGCGTTATTGGTAATGTGCAGAACAATGTACATACATTTATTTCGCATAATTTCTTATGTTAGTGTATACCAAGTTACGTAAAAATGTATTTTTTGAATAAAACTAATTACTAAAATCAAAGCAAACACAAAACATGGCCAAGTTCAGAGCAAAAAGGTTAAAATGCTATAATAAAAACTTACCCGCGTTGCGCGCTGTTGTTGTTTCTTCTCTGCCATTTTGAATATGACGTTATGTTGTAGTGTTGTCACAGCATAAAATTTTCTACCAATTCTACTATGTTTGAATAATTATTTTTGAAAAATGGAACGTATTTTTTTATAGGTAATGAGAAATATTTTTTTTAAATGTATGTACAACACGTAGTCCATTACCAGTTTAAGGGTTAATAAGATAAAAAAGAAATAAGTACCTACTTATTACAAATTTTTACGGGACTTTTTAATAGCAAAATCACATTTATAATATCATCATAGCTTATGGTGTTTATTATCTCTGCCTCTATGTAGAGAAGAGCTAAGGAATTCATTTTTTCTTGAGACAATGAAGACCTTTGATAATTTTTCACAGGAGAAACTCCTTTCCCCAGAACAATTTGTAGTCGGAGTGGAAAGTGCGATGCGGAGAGCTATATATTATCCAAGTTAGGGTAAACATTAGACAGAGATTGATTCCTCAAAAACGTTGAAATACTGAGTAATGAGTTTGATCCAGGCCAGTGGCGTAGCGTGCCTTGTCGGGGCCCCGTATAAAAATTTTTTTGGAGGCTTATATGGAGGTAAAGATTTTTCACAAAAGAAAAAAAATATTGTGAGAAGAAATATTTATTTATCACATAATTTACCCATTTTACAAATAAAAATCGAATTTTAAATATTCACTCTCCTTGCCTTTTTTTCGGCAAACTGATTTATTAAATCATTTATGGCTGATGATGATTTTAGTTTTTCTAAAGTTTCTGCCTCTATGGACAATAGTGAAATGTCTGACAGCCGTTCTTGTCCCATCGAAGTTCTTAAGTAATTTTTTATTAGTTTTAATTTTGAAAAACTTCTTTCTGCCGTTGCGGTTGTAACTGGAAGGGTCAAGAATAAAAAGCATGCTGTGATTACCTCGGGAAAACTGGATGCAAGACTATTGAATTTTACTAGCAATAATTCAATGAGTTCTTTAATGGAATAATTTTTTTTAATTTCAGAATTTAAGCATGTTTCTAGAGCCTTTAATTGGTCACAAAGATTAAGTGAGATGTCTTTACTGTATTTAGCAGACAGTTTTCCGGAAGCGTTTAATATCTCTTCGCTTGAAGAAGATAGGAGTTTCTCCGGTTGTAATATTTCGAATATACTACTCAGGTTGCAAAGGCTCTGAAATCTTTCTTTAGTTTGAGAAATTAATATATCTAAGCAGCAATAGTATACATTGACTTTGAAATAGGATTCCGGGTCGGAAATTCTCTCATCTTGTGATAACTCATCAAAAAAACGCTTCGTTATCTTTCGCCTACTGTTTTTAAAAACAGTTGTTACCCCCCACTCTTTTGCTAAATCTTTGGATTCATTTAGCAAACTATTAAATGAATTCTGATTTCTTAATTGGCACAGTCTATTTAAAAGATTACTTAATAAAATACTAGATTTCTGTAAGTCATTATTTTCATGCTGTAGAGCTTTAGAAACAGGATTAATAATTTCAAATAGCGAAGAAAAAAATGTAACGAGCACTAAGAAATCAAAACTCTAAAATATTAATTATACTTTTACATTCTTCACGTTCATCTTTTTTATTTGAAATTAAATTTAGTTGGTACAAAGTTTCATGATTAGTAAAAAAAAATTCTTTACTGCTAATAAAGCGTCGTTCCTAGAAGACCATCTGGTAGGACATACCTTTTTAAGGGTAATCAAATATTTTTCAGATGAATCGTCACTTAGCATAGCCCAGCGTTTTATACTATTGCCAAAAAAAGTATATATTTTTTCTAAATTATCGAAAAAAGTCGATACTTCACGAACATGTCTCGCAGCATCGTTCAAAACCAAGTTTAAAGCGTACGCAGCACAATGAACATAATCGGCATTTGGAGCATGCTCTTTTATTAGGGTTTGTAATCCTCCATACACACCCGACATAACATTTGCTCCATCGTATTAAAGTAATTATAACATTAATTATACGATGCAGTACATCTCTCCAGAATGTAATTTTACTATCGATTTCACTTTTCAATAGAGTATCGATGGTATTTCCTTGCAACCAATTATTATAAGAGAGTGAGGCACTAATATGCTGCTGTGACTTTTCATGGTCAAGAATAGTTTGTGTGAAATTGCTTCTAACCGAAACACCGTTAACCCAAGCAGAGGAGTACGATTTGTTTTGACGATCTGCTAATAACCAACAGAAGTGACAGTACGGTTTGTTTAAAACGTTAGAATAACATAACCATGATCTTATAATTTTTATGCCTGCCTGATTGAAATATGAATAATAATAAGCCGAAAAAGGTCGGTTATTTTCTGAAACTTTTGGAAATGGTCCTTGTGGTTTAATGGACCATTCAGTTAAATTGTCACCAAAATGAGATGTCCACTTTTTGTATGGACGTTGGTTTTTTATTCCGAATAAATTCCATCATGGCTCAAATTACACTGATATATAGTAGCTAAAATTAGGAATTGGGAATTAGTGAGATAATAATTTTTAAATCCTGCGTTAAGCGATAAACTAAAAGTTATTTTATGGTAGTAGTTATTTTTATTGGAGGATGGCAATACTAAATATGTTTTTTTTAATAGCAATTATCCCTTTCACTTCTATCACTACTGTCACTGTCGTCTACTCTCTTTGTTGATAGTAGTACGGTATTCGCAGTTTTTTCGTTTGTTTTTCCACTTATTTTGACCACTTGGCTTATCACAACGGATTCTTTGATTTTGTACATGAATTGGATGCCGATAGTATATGGACTTATTACTCTAACGACTTGGATTTGTCACAACGGTTATTTGTTACCACTTGCAATTCGGACTTTGGATTTCGGTTTTAAAACAGTGACTGTAAGTATCTTACTACTTTGCTTACCTAGAATCTCCGTTTCTTATTGTCACCTGGTAGTAATTATAAATAAACTTCAATTATTTTTTGATCAAGAGTAACATGGCTCAATGTTGTGGCTCAAATCAAACAAACAGTGCCCAAAATATATTAATGAGGGTGAGCACATTAATATATCACAATGGGACTTAACATAGCAGGCGTTAGAAGGACATGAGGGCAACATGGGCAACGAGACAGCTGACAAACTAGCCAGAGACGGCGCCGGTATAAACTTGGTGGGGCCGGAGCCCTGGGTCCCAATATCGCACAGTATCACCAAGGGAGTAATCAGCTGCAGTATTACAGCAGAAACCAACCGAAGATGGATGCTTGATAGGGAAAAGGACTGTTGGAAGCTGTGCTCATGTGATGACAATTGTCTGGTATCTTGGATGGGCTCGGCATCAAAATGACATTTCTCCACCTGCACAGTTTTTAGACCACATATTAATGAGAGAAGATATTGAGAATGAAGTTAATGAATAAATAATATTTTAACCTTAAACAATTTGTTTTAATTTAATAAACTTACAATCAATCCATATATCATAAATAAGTAGTTCTATATGAATCTAACACAAGTCTGGTTTCTTAATCAATCATTTTAAACCACATAACCATCACCCTCCTAGAATTATGCTCTATGATTATTATAGTTTCCTTTCTCAATATCACTGGTTCTAATAGACGTGCGAGGTTAATTTTGGTCTAAGAACACTTGCTGGAATTTGCTGGAGTATGAGCGAAGCTAAGTGTAGACATTCAACTTGACTCATTATTTCTCAGCCTTTATATTCAACTTTTGACTAGCTTATATTATCAACACAATGTTGTGGAGTAGCATTTGTCTGGCTCATTCAATCTGAAATATATTTAGAGGTCCATCACATGAACCATGTTCATTTAAGTAATGTAAGATATCTATACTTTGTTTGCTGTGCAAGATACCTATACTTATCACTAAATAGGACTAGGTCATCATAAGTACAGGATTAGTCGTTAATTTGCATTTGTTGCCAGCCAATAGTTCATGTTTTGTTTTGGTGCTCTGATTTCAGCAGCTTGTAGCTATTTAAGTCTCAAATATTTCTCGATCAACAGTTATTCTTTGACAAGTAGTCAACATATTACAACTTTATTACGCCAAGAAGCTTTATAGGAGGAATACAATGATGGTATTTAAGTCTCATAGTTTCTAAACACTATATAATATGAACGATATGTAGTTCAATCGATAGTCGGTAACGCTTTTCACCTGAATATGGCGTAATGAAAATGATAGGCATTTTCTCTTTATATTTCTGGAAATCTCACAATTCCTCATAGCATACCTAAGGTAAACAAAAACATATTACAAAAAATTGCAACAGAACCGTCAGCCATCTGTCAAACGTGACAATTGTCAAACTTTTTTTTTTTGTTGGGCACCGGTAACAAAAGTTTTGTTCGTATTCAGCCTAAAAAATATACCGAAGCAAAAACGATATTTTCTCAAAAATGCAGGATTTAAAAATTCCATTTGATAAATCATAATATAAGTCCTTAGGAAATCTATCCAAAAATATTTGGTTCATAGATGCTGGAATTTTTCAAGAATAAAAAACCATTTCTGGACAACTCCTTTCCTCTATCTGATGAAATTATATTACAATCTGCAGATATATCAGAATCGTTGACTTGGGGTTCCTCGATTTCTGGATGGACATCCGATAAAGTATGTGCTTGGCTTTCTTCTATTTCCGGATGGATATGTGACGAAGAACATGCTTCAGAAGAATCTAAAAATAAACGAGTAATTGTTAAAAAATAAATACGAATGCTTTGATACTAAACTAAAAAGAGTTATATATAAATAAATAACGTTACTAAGGGTCTCAGTTAGAGAGTGTTCAGTTCAGACGCACACAGACTCTACGCGGATTGTGCTCGTACCTATTAGTAGATACAAAATCACCTGCAGCCCGTCCGTGCATTACTATACACCTGCGTGCTATTTAAACGCAGCGCGTAGTGTAGTGGCCATACAAAACGAGAACCCGAAAGCGAGTCTGCACATCTGAAGTTCTCAACACGCAATTAACGATACGATACGGACTGAGACTGATAGACAAACAGACAAACAACAAAACAAATCGATCCTATAGATAAGTTAGAATTTTGTTTTTATTTAATCAAGGCTCGGAACCCTAAAAACAGTATAATTGTGAAAATCGAGGTGGGAGACAACTTTTTGTGACGGACAGATGGACAGACCGAAATTAAAAGATTTCCTTGTTTATCACTACGAGCCCCTAATAAATGGGTTGGGTAGTACTTACCTTTCCAATCTAAATCACTCACAGTATCTTGTCTCTGAAAAAATGAAGAAATTTTGGGCACTTTTTTTATAACCTCGTCCCTTTTCTGTTTAATTTTTCTTTTCTCAGCGCTGCTGGGATATTCTCTTTTCCTTTCACTCATTTCTTTTACAAATCGCTACTAATACTACTAAACCAGAAGAAATATTGTTTGTACTGAATTACAATGTAATGCACATTTATATAAAGCGCGTAAATGAACAGTGCACTGCACTCCGTGGTTTAACATCCAATGCAAAGTACAACAACGTACACGTACATCACGATATCGATGAAGGATTCCCGGGAATTCCCCGCTGAGTTGAAGATGAAGTAAGTAAAACGGGGATGTCCCGCAGCCCGCCATAACGATGTAGAGTGTTGCCAACTTTTAAACGCACGCTTAAGGCGGGAAAAAAAGGAATTGCTTTATAGAATTTTGTCATTGTAAAATAAAATAAATTAGAAAGTTTTTATTCTTTTTCCTTACACACTTTGGGGGCCCCGTATAATTGATACGGCAAATACAGCGGTAGCTACGCCCCTGATCCAGGCTTTACTTGCACATTCTGCAGTTTTATTAGATGAAATGTGACTGTTACAGTTACAGCTCGCTAGTGAGTACCCGGCTTAAATAATCCATACTAACATTAAAAATGCAGGCTATACCTAGATAAGTAAATAAGGCCTAACAATTACATGCATAGTTCTAGAGCTATGAGGACAACACATTTCTCAGTGAAAGATAAATATTTGAGATTTTTTTTGTGAGTTGCATATGGCCCCGTCTGTTCGTCTGTTCCCCTATACATAATAAAAAAAAACATAAATACATTACCTCTTCCTTGATAGACTCAAAAATTTGAGTATTGATGCCTGAGTCAATATTTAGCTTTGAAACCAATTTTAGATGGAAGTATAAAAAATCTTCTGTAGAAAGCGATATGACTTAATTTTTCATCAAGTGTAAATCGCCTTGCTTTTTTATTCTTCGTGCACAGATTCACTTGCATATACGAGGCATGCCTTTTAAGTTTTGTCGTTTGAAGAAAAAAACACAACTAGAAAGATATTATAGTACTTTTTATTGTTTTTCAAAGTATTCACCACGTAGCTTAATACACTTTTCCATTCGCTCAAACCAATTGTTATAACATTTAAACCACTCTAAAGTGGGGGTGTTCAAAATGGTTGACGTGAAAGCGTCGACTGGATTGGAACCTTTGACCACGAAGACTTTTCTTAATTTTAGGAAAGGTAAAGAAATCGTTAGGGTTTAGATCAGGACTGTATGGAGGATGGTCTAGAATTTCTACTTTTTCCTGCTTCAAATACTCAATCGTTAGACGAGCGCTGTGTGAGCTTGCGTTGTCGTGGTGCAGGATGATGCGTCGCTTTGAGTTAGATTTTCGAAGTTTGGCGATGACTTGTGGTAAACAAACTATGGTATACCACTCTGCGTTAACCGTTCTACGATCTTCAAGTGCAATAGTCGTAACTTGACCAGTTTTTCCAATGAACGTGTCCACACGGAGAAAACCTAACGGCTATAAATAGTCAATTTGTTTCTATTTACAACCTAGCGACTTGGTTCGGAGGGAGCCTGCAAAGTTTGCAGCTGAAACTAGATACGTGAAGTTTGTTAACGCATGTTGGTAAAATAAACCAAAATAAGTTTGTTAAGAACTGAGTAACCTGGGTTGGTTACTTCTAACATATATATACACTTAGTAAATTTAGTAAACCCAAAATTGTGACTGTGAACCGAATGACTCGGTTAATTCCGTGGCTGGCGTTAATAAGTTGATATGTTAAAAAACACGACTTTACAGGGGAGCAATTTTAAAGTTTGACTTACTCTGTTAAATCAAGATATGTGTTATACTTTTATATTTTAGTTGTGTTAAGGATAAATGCATGTGATCTATCGAATTACGATGAGTAAGAAGCTGAAATCTTTTCAGGTTCTGAAATATTCGACTTATCAATATGTTTACCGAGGAGTTATCAATTTATTATCCATATTACTAGGAAAAAATATAGGAAAATTTTCAAGAGACAAGTAAATTTATTATTGTTTATATTCATTATTTGCGGTTTTAGTCGGTTCAAGCCCGACATAACCGCCCCCGCTGGCACGCGGGGGGGTATCCGAAGGGATTTCCGCACGAAAAAAAAAAAAAAAAAAAAAAAAAAGTACATAATTATACTTGTATATTAAATTAAATATTATAATGAATTGAAACAACTATTATTTTACTTAAATCAATTTTTATTTAGTGAGTAAGAAGGTAATTATATGAAATAGAATAAAAACAATATTAAAATAGCTTAATTATAAGCTATTTTAATATTGTTTTTATTCTAATTCTGAACAAATAACAAAAAAATAAAAAAGTAAGTACCTAGTTAAATTGAAAAATTGCCACAAAACTGTTCAGAATTAAAAATCGTTATCCTTATAGCACTAACAGTAACTATTATCTTGTTCCTCTAAATCAGGATCTTCTACATCTACATCTGGGTCAGTAGGAGCAGAAGCAGTAGTTTTTAGTTGAAGATAAAAATCACGGAATGGTGGATCGATCAACTGTATAAGATCCATTAAATCTTTTTTCTTTTCAACACTAATAGGCAATGGCTCTTTAGAAATTTCTTTTAGTCTGAAAGCGTCATTACATGATCTTCCTCTTTTCTTAAAATTTACGGAGTTAAAGTTAGTTTCCCGATCAAGATGATCTTTAAAGTGAATGATGCCCAAACTAGACTTACTATATTGTAACCATTTAATCGGTTGCCAAAGAAATTTTTGCCCTGACACGTCATTCTTTTTTAAAGAAAAGGGTCCTTTCTTGGATTTTAACTCAGAAAAATCAAAAAAGTCGTCCAGAGTCATAACTACAACCTTAAATTTATTTCGAACTTTGCAAGTCCTTACCAGCTGTACCCAGTTATTTAAATGGTTAATTTTCATTCGAGTCCTTTTCTTTGCTTTTTCTATTATTGCGTGATCTGAGTCACACTCCATATGAGTATGACCACTAAGGAGAAATTTATGGTTAATTGTTTGAAGTGTAGGGTGTTGAGTAAGTAAATACATGAACATCATAGCTACAATATTATTTTTGTTTCGTCCGCCACAGGTATCGGAATAAAATATTATCTCTTTTACCTCAGGTGGTAATCTTTGACAAAAGTGCCACAAACATGAAGCAATTTGATTTGCTCCACGGCTTGCGATGGTTTCGTCCCACATGTAGCATGTAGCTTCATTGCTGCCAAGGTCATGAATAGTTAAATTAAAAGACCAAAGTTGTCTTTTGTAGAAGGAGACTGATGTTGTTAAATAAGGCGTTGGCAAACATTGCTGCAGATCAAAAGCAAATGCCTTGATTGAAGGGTCATTTTGAATTATATCCTTATCTATTCGTTTTTCATTATAAGCTTTATCAGCCAGAGATTGATGTTCGGCTTGTTCTGCAATCAATTCAATTTTGTGATCTTCATCTGCTACTTTAATTTTAGCGTTAAGAACATCGCACGTATTACAAGTGTCTTTTGACGGTTGTTTAAAAGAGAGATTTAGGTCATGGAAGCATTTAGAGTACAATTTTAAGGAAACGGGGTTTGAGGTAATGTTTCTATATTCGCGGTACATTTTAGCTATTGATAAGTCAGCAGGTAGGTATTTTTTCCCAGTAGATTTTCTGCAGTAGTGACTTTCGTAAGCCGGGTAACTGGAAATATGATTTCGAACAAGCGTCATTTCCTCTTCGGACTTTTTATTTTTTGGGGGATGGCAACCTCTCTTATCAGTGTCTATGATACCCGTTGAAGAATATTTCTTTTTCTCAATGACCACATTAATAAAACCTTTGGTCTCACCAAGTATTCCACAAAAACACTCCTTGCAAATTGCTCTCTCTTCCTTCGAAACCAATAATTTTATACATTTATACACACAGTAATAGTTTCTATTTTTTTCTATGCTGCCAGTTGTTTGGGTTTTTTTAGGTAAAATTGTAATGCATTTACATACAAAAGCAGCTCGTTTCTCTCTATGTCCTAATTTCCAATAGTCTTCAAAACACTGTTCTCTTTCAGCTACTGTAATTCTTTCAGCACATTTTAATCTACATGCTTTTAAATCTTTTGTTTGTCTGTCAGGAACTACCTTACCCTTTTCTGTAACATAGCTCTTTCCACTATTTCTCAATCTCTTGCTTTCTTTTACTTCTTTTCTTGATCTGCCTTTGTTTTTTTTAATGTTGTTAATAGTTTCTCTGTTTGTATCAATAGAAACTACCATTTGTGCTTCTTCATCAGTGTTATCTATCATATCAAGTAAAGATGGTGTTAGGATCGTATTCTGTATGTTTGTATTGTCTTTTAAAATCTCAATTTGTTCTTCATTTTCTATAGGTTCGGTTCTTTTTATATCTGTTTCATTTAAAGTAGACTGTGTAGCAGAATTATCTTTTGTAATATCTGTATTTTTCGTAGGCATAATTTCGAACAGCACATCAGATTTACTAGTTTTAAAAATTTCACCTTCATTGCTTATCGATTCACAGTCAGTTTCTGAATCATCTACTATGTGTTGGCTTAAGGTACATATTTTAAAGGTGGGGTCTTTGAGGCTATTGTCACTAGCAGCTTCACAGCTACCAAGCCTATCATTTTCTGAAATATCACTGTTTTCTATATCATTTGATTCTACACTGTCTAAGTCTGCTTCAGTCAGTACATTAAATATTTTCTGGGTTTCTGGTGACATTACTGGTAAAGGAGATGATGTGGGATCAACATTATTAGAGTGAATTTCTATTGGTATAGCCAATGGCGGAGAAGTAATAAAAAGAGGATCAGAAATATTATATTCACCTAAAACAATAGAGAGAACAAAATTATAGTTTGTTAATCATAAAATTCTACTAAACTAACAGAAATTTAAACAAGGAACACTTACACTGTAGCTTTCTTTGTTTTGTCATTAATGCTAGAGGAGTTAGCGGTGAAAATGGTGGAGGAGAAATTGAAGGTGGTTCATTACAATATAAAGTGCCAGGGCTGCATTCGTCTAAAGCAAAAATAAAACAGGTAAGTATGAGCAAGCTAAGTAAGTATAATGTAAGTATAATGTATCTCACTCTTCCTACTGGTTATTAACTAAAAGTAATAACCAGTAGGAAGAGTGAGGTACAGGCACTATCAGTTGTTACAACTGCCTGCCTGATAAAATAATAATACCTAATAAGCATTATTACAATGTATGTTTTTTCATTATGGATGCATAAGTATTTTTATTAAGTATAATAATAAGTATAGGTACAATCAAGGACCAATTTATAAAATAAAAAATATGTAAGTATAAATAGATATAAATAGCAAGTATAAATAGGTAAGTATAATATAAGTATTATTATTACATTGTATGTTTTGTCATTATGGATGCATAAGTATTTTTATTAAGTATACAATCAAAGACCCATGTTGTATTTGTCACTAATCACCATAATTTGTAACAGTTGATGTATCAATCAGCTTAGTAACTGAGTCATATCTATGAAGCTAAACACAAAATCAATTTTGTGTCATTTTAATATTGTTTAACTTAATGCCAAATTAAATTAGTAGCAAGTAATGTGAATTCTTCTTTCCTTAATTAAAGCTAACTCTTATAAGAGAAGCAAAAGTAAATTGTGTGCATTCTAACCATACCCTAGCAACTTTGCAAGCATGCTCAAAACAAAATATATCTTGGGACAACTCACTCACGGTCATCTGAATCTGATCCCAGTCTGGGCAGAGCCTGTAGCATAGTTTTATATTTATTATATAATTAAAATTAAACCCAGACTCAGTGCAAACAATAATAGATAGGTAACCTTTTTCATTTACTTCATTTCTCCCCAATGATTTGAATTTTATCTGGTCTCGAAGTTCCATCAATTTGCGCTTCCTGACTATTAATTCTGTAAGAGAATTTGTCTGATTCTGAAAAAAAAAACCATAGAGACTTAATTAGACAAACAATGCGTTAAAATCTAAGCTCTAATTAGCTTCTTGAGCGATACAAATTCACAAATAGGCAAACAGTATTTTTCTATCTTAAAAAGTTTCGAATTCTAGGGTTACAGAATAAGTATGTACATAATAACTATCTATTTATTTACGTAGGTACTTACTTAGTACCTATTTAGTTTACGAAACTAAAAGTTACTAAGTAAAAATTTTTTTGATTCGTCAATTAAGTTTTAATTCTAATTAAAGGCGCCGACTTTTTGATCAAATGTTAAAATTATTATATAAACTAAAAGGTATATTAGGTATAGGTATGGCTAGTAAAGTAAAAGATATTATATAGGTAGATAGGTATTAATTATAAACTGGAACAATTTTTTGGCTTTGAAATTCGTTTGTAACATACCTAGGTAGGTAATTATGAGTCTGATGAAGAAAAAATCTAGCCCTAATGAACAACAACTGAGCGTAAGTGAATAAGTCAAGATAACAATGCAGTAATTTATTTTTTAGGCGAAAATAAGTTGATATGTCTTTATGTCAATACATTGACTGGTAGCAATTGCCTTTGTCAAAGCAGGCATAAGATGATAAGTCGTGATATCGATGTGTTGACTGTAGTATTTTACTTTTCTAATGCGAGCATAAATTGGTAAATCGTAATATCAATATATCGACAATCTTTTTGTTTTGCTTCGTTAGCGAGCATAAATCAATAGATCGTTTTAACAATGTGTAATTTTTTTTTTAATTTGACATCTCCTTTTGTTAAGTGATATGCATTAAAAACGTAGATATCCAGTTACTTTCGAAGGTGATAATTCAAAAAGTTACCTATGAATATTTTTGATTTTTTTAGCATAGTATAACACATGTAGAGAAACCGTATAAAAGAATTTAAAAAAAAACATGAAGTCGAGTTATCAACATCTGCCCGCCAGCCACGGAATTATACCCAAGCTTCCTAGTATTATAAACCAATTTAATCGGTAACTGTTGCGAATTTACTTGTTTATTACTAATAAAACACAACTGTCACCACAACCAACGAGCTTTGTTGTGTTTAGGAAACTAATTCGGTAGGCACAAATCATGTACTTTGTACTTTTAGTCGTGTTCATTGCGTAGCCACAGCCAATCTACTTTGTTCTTCTAGCAAAGTCAAATTGGTACAGATAGCCTTGTTACTAAGTAATTTTAATCGTGTTCATTGGGCACCCACAACCAATCTGCTTTGTTCTAGTCAAATCAAATTGGTACACTTTGCTAAGTTACTCTGTACTGTTAATCGTGTTCATTGGGAAGCTACAGCCAATCTACATTGTTCTTCTAGCTAAGTCAAATTGCTACAGGTAGCCTAGTTACTGGGTACTATCAATCGTGTTCATTGGGAACCCACAACCAACCTGCTTTGTTACTTATAGTCAAATCGAATCGGTACACCTAGCGAAGTTACTCTGTACTGTTAATCGTGTTCATTGGGAAGCTACAGCCAATCTACATTGTTCTTCTAGCTAAGTCAAATTGCTACAGGTAGCCTAGTTACTGGGTACTATCAATCGTGTTCATTGGGAACCCACAACCAACCTGCTTTGTTACTTATAGTCAAATCGAATCGGTACACCTAGCGAAGTTACTCTGTACTGTTAATCGTGTTCATTGGGTATCTACAACCGATCTGCTTTGTAATTCTAGCCATGTTACTTGGTATTTTTAAGTGGGTTAGTTGGTTAACCACAGCTAAAATACTTTGTTGCAAGGACCAATTGCAGATGAGTCATTAAGCTATACATTTTCAATATAAGCTGACCTCTCATTGTACGGCAAGCCTAAGAGAGGTCAGCTTACATTTTCAATATAAGCTGACCTCTCATTGTACGGCAAGCCTAAGAGAGGTCAGCTCATACTAAAAATGTGTAACTTGATGTGTATCAAGTAACACATTTTCTGTAGGAGCTGTCCTCGCCTATGCTTTCCGTACGATGAGTGGTCAGGTTCTGAAAATGTATAGATCAGTGCGTTATCTAAAATTGGTCCTTGTGTCCAATATTTGAGCACTTTGGGTGTTATCTTACGATACGGCTGTGGTTACCTGCAGTTGGGAAAAAAGTCAGCGTATCGGAAATTACGAAAGATCGTTTATCTGGTAGTAAAGCTAAAATATATAGTTAAAATTTATTAGATCTGAACGATCTTATGCTTAATTTGCCGACAAAATAAACTTGAAAGATTATTAAGACAAAGTTTATGTAATTAAAATAAAAACTTTATTCATGTTATGGGTAGCGTTAGGTAAATTATTTATACAATTGTACAGGTGTTTCATCAACTAAGGGTGAAGCAGTCAAGCGGATTTTTTTGAGTTGTCTGACACGTTTTGTTAAAACCGAATTAAACTGAAAACACGACTCAAATCTCAAAAAATTACGCTTGTGCTAGCCCTAGCATAGCTTAGCTTGACACCGTTTTTTTTTATCGTGCGGAAATCCCTTCGGATACCCGGATCTCCGGATTCGAGATGGCCCCCTCGGGTTTGGGAACCACGGTGTCCCCGTCTTGCCCCGGTTTGGTGGAGGGGCGCTAGTCGTCCCACCGTCCCGGCCTGCTTCTGCTGGGGTGACAGGCGGCCTCACCTACCACCCCCAGGCCTGCGCTCATGGAGGACGGAGGTCGTTGAGCGCCCTCCGGCGCCTGAGTCGCCTGCGACGCATGGCGAGCATGTTGCGGGCTCGGCGGGCCGGGAGAGTGCTGAACCTCTCCCAGGCGCGCTCCGCCATCTCCTTCGCGAGCATCACATGCTCGCAGAAGGAGGTGGCGGCGGCCCACGCGCTCGCGCTCCGCACCATTGCCGCAATCATGCTGCCGAGCGAGAGGACTCCCACCCCGATGGCTGCCACGAGGTCACGCCTCGGCGCTTCCCACGCCGGGCAGTCCGCCAGCGTATGCAGCCCTGAGTCCTCGCTCGCGTCACAGTGATGACACTCAGGCGTTGGCTCCTTCCTGATCCGATGCAAAGTGGTCCCCGAAGCACCCCTTCCCGGAGATCACCTGCGTCAGTCGGTACGAGAGGCTTCCGTGTCGCCTCTCTAGCCAATCCTCCACGATGGGCCTTACCGCTTACCTTGTCACCCTAAAGGAAAATAAGTCAGAAACTAAATAAAAGATATATAAATTTGTTCCATGCCTGTGGTGTCGATTTTAAAATTAAGTGCAATAATAGATTATTTTAAACATAAAATCGGGGAATGTAAATCTTTGTCACTTTTGCAGCCTATTGCAATGTGATAAGGTGCAAAAGTGACAAAACTTTACTCGACTATACATATACGTTCAACAACATCCCTTAAGGCCGGGGCCGCACTGGTAAGGCGAAAGCGACGCGACGCGATGGCGACTAAATCTAACATAGTTGATTTAGTCGCCGTCGCCACTGCGGCCGCTGCGGCCGCTCACATAACTCGAACTATATTTGATTTAGTCGCCGTCGCGTCGCGTCGCCGGTTGCCTTACCAGTGCGTCCCCGGCCTTAGAGTTGTGTCATCCAAATACAGAAAATTTTACACATATTACTGGCTCAATTCCCAGTTAAAACATGTAGATTTGAAACAATCTATCAATAAAATTTTACTTGACTATAAAATCGTCGCCATGGTGCCTTGGAACAAACTATCTCTCATAGTAACTGACTTTGCCATACCATTTAAAACTCTTTGAATAAAGGAAGTCAACAAAACAGGCATTTATATATGAAGGTGCGTACGGATTGCGCGTTCCTGTGTTACGCGTAGTTGGGAAACACTGTCCACGTGTACATTAGATACGTGTACAGCTCCTGTACGGACCGCCGCGAACTTGTACGCGAGGTCAATCGATCCAGAGCGCTCCGCGAGCCCCAGTCATTCGCCATGACTCCGACAAACTTAGCGGTTGCGTGCACCACCACTGCTGCGGCGTTAGTCATTATTCAACACATTTTAAATAAAAAAAAGAGAAACAAACGGAAAACTAGATGGTGGATGAAAAAATTGTATCGTGAAAGATTACAGTGTGGAAATTGGCTAATGGAAGATATAAATTATGAAGAAAGTGGGGACAAAAATTTTGTGAGAATGAGTTTGCAAGATTTTGAAATAATTCTTGAAAAGGTTGAACCTGAAATAAAAAAAATGAATACTAATTTTCGAGAAGCTATCACAGCCAGAGAAAGGCTATCCGTGACGTTAAGGTTCTTGGCCACCGGGGACTCATATACAAGTTTACAATATCTGTTTCGCATATCTAAACAGTCCATATCTACTATTATTATTGCAGTATGTGATGCAATTATCAAGGCTCTCAAGGATCATGTGAAGGTGAATTAATGAATAAAAACGTTTATGTTTATCTGCTTATTTATTATGTTAATTAAAATTTTAGAAAACTGTAATTTAGGTACTTAAAGAAGTTTTATTAAATTATAATTAAGAATTTTCTGAATTATTCTTCTTGTTCTTGAACGTAACGTAATATTTCAGAAATTTCATTTTGATTATCCTCCGCTTCCTTTGGAGGTTCCGGTATTGATGTAGGTGCAGCTTGTGCTGGAATTGGCGTGTAATTGCTTTCGCGTGAGGTAGAGTTGGTTAAATCCGTTGAATAGGCACCGGTATAATACCCATACTGATCTGGTAATTGGCCCATATCAGCTTGAAATATAATATTGTTGATAGCATGTTTTACTAGTGTAAATGTTCGCGAGTCGTATTTTTTCAATTCATACGCAATGTGGGTCCCAAAAGAAGTGTAATAGTCTTCTTCCTTGGATAGATATTGTACACTGTGCCTGAGTAATCCCACTGCTTCTGTTAATGTGGCAGTGTCATCGTTATTACGGCGCCTTTTATTTCTGAATGATGTGTTGTGCTGTTGTTGTGTGGATGAGGCAGAATTCCTGGGTGTTTGTTGTATGGACGATGAAGAATTACTGGGTGCTTGTTGTGTGGATGATGAAGCATTACTGGGCGCTTGTTGTGTGGATGATGATGCATTACTGGGTGCTTGTTGTGTGGATGATGAAGCATTACTGGGCGCTTGTTGTGTGGATGATGAAGAATTACTGGGCGCTTGTTGTGTGGATGATGAAGCATTACTGGGTGCTTGTTGTGTGGATGATGAAGCATTACTGGGCGCTTGTTGTGTGGATGATGAAGAATTACTGGGTGCTTGTTGTGTGGATGATGAAGCATTACTGGGCGCTTGTTGTGTGGATGATGAAGCATTACTGGGCGCTTGTTGTGTGAATGATGATGCATTACTGGGTGCTTGTTGCGTGGATGAAGTCAAACCACTAGGTACTTGTTGTGTGGTTGAGGCAGAATCACTGGCTAATTGTTCATCATTTGATATAGATTCATTCACATTCTGTGTGTTGTTGCTGGTAGTTATCTGAAAAATAAAATAAGAAAAATGTTAACTTAAATGAAATAATTTGTTACAGCTACCCGAGACTGAAAATCAATGGATGGCCGTTGCAAAAGAATTTGAAGAAAAGTGGAACTTTCCTCATGCAACAGGCGCAATGGACGGCAAACATGTTTGCCTTCAAGCACCATTAAATAGTGGAACGGAATTTTACAATTATAAACAATATTCTAGCATTGTATTGTTAGCATTAGTTGATGCTGACTACAATTTTATGTAGGTAAATGTTGGATGTCAAGGGCGGATATCAGATGGAGGTGTTTTTAAAAACACTTCCTTGTACAGGAACCTTGAAAACAAAAGCCTAAATTTACCGAATCCTGAAATATTACAAACTCCTTACAATGTGAAGGTACCGTATATAATTCTGTGTGATAAAGCATTTGCCCTCAGTGAATATACCATGAAACCCTTTTCGGGTAATCCAGAAAGATGATCTATTGAAAGAATATTCAATTATCGTCTATCAAGAGCAAGGAGGGTAGTTGAGAATGCATTTGGAATACTGAGTTCGGTGTTTCGAGTACTACGAAAACCAATGCTTTTGGAACCGGAAAAAGCTACAAAAATTGTATTGGCAACTGTTTATTTACACAATTTTTTACGAAAAAGCAGACAATCAAATATTTACGCACAGACCAATGCATTTGACTCGGAACAGCGAGGAGAGCTTGTTCCAGGTGCATGGCGACAAGACCAACAGCAATTAACTTCTTTTTTTCCTTTAGGCAGTGTACCTAGGAGATCGCCCAATACTCCTACTCATATACGTTTACATCTGGCGGAACACTTTGTTAATAATGTCCCCCTTGAGTGGCAAAATAATCACTAAGTTTTAATGTAACATATATATTAAATAGAACGTGTACTACCTACACGGATTAACGTAGACTAAAATATGTATAATAAAATTGAAGAAGCCTCATAAAGCAGCTGGTCCATTTTCTCAGAGACCCGTATAAATATAATAACGTTAATAACTAATCGTAATTACTTACAGTAGTCTCCGTTGTTGGCAGAGGTTTGTCCTTATCATTTAGAAAACTTTTTTTTTTTTCAGCACCGCGTGAAACTCACCAGTCCCACTAGTGCTGCGACCACTATCCCCCTGCCCGGCTATGCACTTGCTGACCCCTGAACCCGAAATTGGATTACTATGGAGGGTTTTATGGAGTAAAATATTCAGATGCAAACCACTTCGATATATATACATCATTAGCTCCTGTAAAAAAAAAGATATTACAGTATATAGGCTATTATAAATATGTCAATTTACAATGCGAAAATACAATGCGTAAATAAACAATTTAAAAACTTGACCCTGTTACTAAACTTTTTTTTATTTTGCTCCTTTCTTTTCTATTAGTTGCTAATAAAGTTGTCATCTTTTTTTTTAATTCACCTATTGGAATTTTCAGTTCATTTGAAATTGCCTTTCATGCATCTTGGCGTAAATCGTTATTCCGATAATCAGTTAGTGTGCTATCCCACAAGACCCGGTGAAATTTATAAAGTTGAATCAATCTTATAATATTTTCATTATTGAAACTCGAAGAACACGCGTGTTTATTCATTTTGCCGTCCAAATATAGCGTAGCCGGCCGCGTGCGTCCACTTTGACGCGCGACCAAAAACCGACTGAAGGTGCAGTGTTGCCGCTGATCATTTGTAGGGTTACCGTACGCAAGAGATGAAATTACCGTATTGAAACAAAAATTGCCGTACATTTTTTAATTTTATTATTTACATGAATAACACAAAATTATGTCAAACAAAGTAAAAACCTTCTGTTTATAAAAAAATATGCCACTGAACCTATAGATTTGATAGAAAAAGACACCATAGATCACTTATCTCCTCCCATTAAATCCACAACATCACCTAATAAGACATCTTCAGTGGCATTCTTTTCAAAATCAGACGGCTTTTTTATTTTTGCTATCATTTCGGGAGTTGGCTTGAACCTCGTACAATTCGAATGTTTTCTGGAAATGCACTGTTTGGCTAATAATGTTGCATTTATAGTAGATGTTAAGAGGCGGTTTCTTTGTTTTGTTTTAATTAAGTTCACAGCGCTGAAGATTCTTTCTGAATCAGCATTTGCATGTGGCAAGGAGAGAACTTAAAGAACAAATGTCGCCAAACTCTGAAATTGCGGTTCCGATAAATGTAATATCTTGCTCCAAAACTCATCAGGTGACATTTTGTTAATATCAAGGAATGAGTCTTCGGGAAGAACTGTTTCCGGTAGAAGTCTCCATCCATCGTCTATAGCCTGTTTTTGTTCATTTGTTTTACCTTTCATGATGCAAGGAACCTTTAGCATTATGGGCAACAGACTTGGCTCCGTGGTTCTTTGGGCATGAGAAACAGTATTTTTTGGCGATAATATCGATAACTTCTGCAGTAATACGTCGGAAAAGTCATATCTATTCCTTATTTGACAACACCCGGTTATAAGGAAATCTCTCGCTCTTTTTTGGAAATCTGAAATCAAGTCTTGCCTTGATTGAATATTCTGGTTTGCTATTTCAGTCATTAGTTGTACCCCAAAATACATACTTTCAGGTCGTGAAAAATGTTCTTCTTTAGTCGGATCAATAGCGCTCATGTCATTTTTAACAACATAGTCTCGTGTCATATAACACAACAGAAGCTCTTGATAAAAAATTCTCTCATTTTTCTATCTAGTTCTGTTATTGCGACGCCGCTTTTTTGGAAATATTCGTTTAGATTCACGAACTTAGGCAGCACCCATTGCAAGAAAAAAAAATAGCTTCATGAATGGATCATTCAAGTCATTGAATGTATGCTCTGCAGACACAATACGCTCATCTAGCCACTTTTTCGTAAAAAACAGTTTTAAAGATTCCCACTGTTCCAGTAATCGATTGACAACTGCTAATAGGGAAAGCCATCGTGTCTGGGAGGGGTGCAATAGCTTGTGTACTTTAGTATTAGTAAACACCTGGAATTCGACAAATTCAGATTGACGTTTCGAGCTGTGCTTAAAGTATCCATACACGTTTCGGGCTAGATCCTCACACCGCCTTGGCAATTTCTTGCACGCTTCGCTTGCACACAGGTGTAACGAGTGACAGATGCATTTAAGAATGATTATGCCGGGATTGTTTGACATAAATCGACTAGCTACTGAATTGTGCTGGCCCATCATGACGCTAGCACCGTCTGAAGCGTATCCAATTATATTATCTGTAGGAACATTTCGGTCCTGAAAGCTTTTGATAATGGAATTATAAATAGCTTCTCCAGTTGCACCTTGATTTGCAGCGTCAAAATCATCCTTCTCAAACAAAGGTCGCAATTCCCATAGAAGACTCGAAATTTTTCGTGTTTCAGGGTCATATAGACGCACAACGATACACATTGTTTTAACAGATGAAATGTCAGTCGACTCGTCTACTAGCACACTGAATTTTGTTGATTTTAACAAAGTTTGTAAATCGCTTTTGTGACATTCCCCAATAACGTTTTTTATTACTCCTGTACATTTCGTTCTTTTCAATTTAATATAGGGTGCAATTTTCGAATCAGGTATACTTTTTATTATTTCACTTATATGATCCATGGTTTGGAACGAAATGTTATGCTCAGCCATAAATGAACAAAGTTTTAATTCAAGTTCAGCAACAGAATTTTCATGGGGGCAATTTACATCAGATTTTTTGAAAAACGAATGTATCGGCTTGGCAAGCTTTTTATTTTTAATTTTCCGCGAATGTTCAACGTTGGACATGTGTCTCTTCAAAGTAGAAACTTCACAAGATATTTTCACATCACATAGTTTACAATATGCCTTATGAATATTATTTTCATCAGGGCCAATCCAATCTTTAAATTCGCCTTCTGATTCCCATTGGGTCCTATACTTTTGGGCTCTGTGTTTGGTTTTCTTACATTTCTTAGTCTGACGGACCCGTGTTATCTTCTGAATCCGAGGACATTTTGTAAATATCACTTGCCACTTGACTGCGAAAACACTATTTCAACACTAAAAAAATAAGTTATATCTCGATACGAACTAACAAGTAGTGACGAGCCGCGAGCGGCGAGCAAGGTCAAAGACCAAAGACAATACAATAGTGAAAAGTTGCGTTCATTTAATACCAAGACAATACAATAGTGAAAAGTTGCGTTCATTTTTACGCAAACGATAATTACGTTTCACTTACAATTTATTTAATTTTGTTTGAAGTAAATCTTACTGCATTTCGTAATTATAGTAGCTAGTGGTATAACCAATGCCTCTTTAAGCTCTGATTTCCTGATTGCCGTATTTTAGCGTACGGCAATAACCACTCTGTCGTATACCGTACAATTCGTCTTAAAAGAGCCTGATTGCCGTACGAAACGGCAATTGCCGTACAAACGGCAACGCTGTGAAGGTGGCTCGCGCTGCGAGTTGGCTCGTGCGGTACGCGTACCCCAAGAGTGAACGCGTAGTTGCAGGTATGGCCTAGGCGTTCCGGATACGCGTAAACTGAGTACGCGTACCAGGGTACGCGCAATCCGTACGCACCTTAACGTTAACCTTAATGATACAGCCAGCTGCAGAGATAAGTAACCCCCTTTGTATGAACGTTTGAATACAAGGGAGTTACTTTACTCTGCAGCTGACTGGTACATCAAGGCTCGCACTAGCGCCTCCTTCGATCACAAATTTTTACTTCGAATAAATAAATTTTAATCTTTTTACATAACAAGGAAACTGTTATATTAAGGGTTTCAGGCACAATAAATATATATACTTTCAGTAGTTACTTTATTTAATCAAACTAGATATTAGGCACACACATATTCACAATCCAAAACCCACGCGCTAGTGATGTCCCGCGCTTGCACTAGTGATGCACTACTATCACATCCTCCCCTTTTACATTCACAATTCGTTTTAATTTGTTACATAATCTTAACCAATCAGGCTTCTTTCTAACCCTGTCAGAATGCCGGCCTAACACAATATTATTATCCTCACTAACATTGTTATTAACACTACTGTTTTCATTATCATTACTTTGTTCTGCAATTGTTTCCTCAACCCTATCTTCTTCCCTATTGCTGTCTGTATCAATTCTTTCAACATGAATCTGCTCACCTCTCTTGTTGTTTTCAACAAAAAAAACTCTGTTGCATTATGTTTAGACTTTAACTTATTTTGTACAGACTGGTTTGAGAGAACATTCGCAGGATCTGTATATAAAGGTGCACGAACCAAGTGCCATCTATTCTATAAAGGTGCACGAACCAAGTGCCATCTATTCCTTCTGTAAATGGTCCCTTCTGATTTAACAAAATAAGATCTTGGTTCCTTCGTCTTCCTTTAAATCCAAACAATGCCGTATCTTCTTAAATCTATAATCCATACATTTTCTGCCACATTTAAATCACCTAACAATACAGTTTTATGTGTTTTATCAAAATACTCTGCAGATTTATACATTAATTCTTTCTTCATAGTAACAATTTTTTTATGAATATTCACCTCTAACTTACTTGGATGCATAGGAATAGTTTCCCTACACTTCCGGTTAAATAATAACTCATTAGTACTGTAACCACATTCTGTAGGGCTATTTCTGTAACAACAATCCACATCCATTACTCTGAGGAAAATGAGGACTGCTTGTAATATGCTCAAAATTATAAAGATTAGAAAAATCTTTAAATTTGCTCTTAAACTGTGTACCACAATCAGTTCTCACTACCTCTGGTATCCCAAATCTTGAAAAAGTTTGTTTACAAAATTCAATAACACAATTTTCGGTAAGATCTTTAAGTGGAAGTAAATCTAAATATCTTGAGAAATAATCAATGAACACAATATACCACAGATTATTATATTTAAATATATCTAAACCTATTTTCTGCCATGCCCTAGTCGACATACTTTCAACAACTAAAGGCTCTTATTATATTTAAATAAATCTAAACCTATTTTCTGCCATGCCCTAGTCGACATACTTTCAACAACTAAAGGCTCTTTTATATTTACTTTTTCCATTATACATTCTGGACAGTTTTCTATAAGTATTTTGATTTGTGTAGATAACCCCAACCACCAGACTGATTGTTTTGCTCTTTCTCTACATTTAGTAATACCTAAATGCCCTCTGTGTATGTCACTTAAAATTTCTACCTGTAAATTTGTGGGTATTACTAATCTGGTATTATATAAAAGAAAATCGTAAAGTAAAGTTGTTTCGATATTGATAGTAATGTAAATTAGATGAATACAACTTATCTTTATCGGGCCATCCCTTAATAGTAAACTCCTTTAAAGTCCTACACAAATTACAACTTGACTGTTCCTTTTTCACTCTCTCAAGCTTATAATCTACAAAACAATCTGATGTCAACTGATATATTGATGTTTCATCCCCCTTACACTGATTGTCATTGACTAAAGGGGCTCTTGACAAGGCATGGGCAATCACTGTTTTTCCTGGAACATACACAACTGTATAGGGATATCTCATTAGCTGTAATCTAAACCTTAACGGTCTTATTACAAAAAACGGAATAAAGTCTGGTTTAAACCCGAACTATAAAGTCTAGGCTTAATCTCAAGACCATGGTTTAAACTTCTTCTTATTACAAAAACTGAATAAACCGTAGACTACTTAGTACCATGATTTAAACCTTGACTTCAATAACAACCACAGATAACTACAAGTATTCTTCGTTCATTATGACACCATTCGATCGCAACGATCCGTATCCTCCGAAAGCAAAAGTTTTCTGAAGTCATTGATAAATAATATTTACTAAGATTGGTGAAAAATATATTTACAACATATATTTTCATTAAATTCAACTTCATGGATAATAGTTATTCTTTATTTAGTAATAAAATATCACTATCATGCCTTTATTTTGCAATCATTGTTCTAAAATATTAGAAGATCTATGGATGTTAAACGGAACGAAGTTTTACCGCGTTGTTCAAAACGAATTACCAAACTTTATACCTACCTACAGTACTGTAAGTTGTATGTTGTATAGTAAAGTTAATTAAAAAATGGAACAACAAAAGAAAAGAAGAGCTGAAAATTGGAGTTCCGAAGAAAAAGTAAGTCAAAATATAACTTGTATTGCAAAGACTCAGGATACAGTTTGTTCTGTATTCTGAGTGCATAGCATAGAATCCGATTTATTTTTACTAGTTTAAACCCAATCTTAATCGTTTTAGGAAATATTACGCCAGTTTATCACACAATCCCGAAACATCATTGAGGATAAAAGTAACAAAACTTCGGCGAATATACAAAAAGCCAAAGAATGGAAGAATATTGCTTCAAAGTAAGAATTCATTGCACTTTTTATCGTGATGAAAACCTAATTACTATCTACATCTTAGTCAACTATACCTACTTATGCAATATGTTTTAGATTCAATGAAATCACGGGCAAAAATAGAACGGATGGCGAATTAAAATTAGCATGGAAGAGGATGAAGCTTGCGGCCAAAGCAAACGTATCTGCCCATAGGCAACAGCAGATGCAGACAGGTGGTGGTGAAAAACCCAAGTCGCCTTCTCAAGAAGACCTAGCCATCATGGAAATAGCTCCACATGACTTTGTCATACAGTTAAATGACTATGACAGTGATGCAGTTCCAGTAATGGTATGCATACTTCTATAAAATATAGTTAGTTGTAATGGTAATCAAATAAAAGCGTAATCTATTTATAATTAAATATTTTTAGGCCGAATCTGAAGCTCCAAATTTTGAAATAGTCGCTGGGCCTAGCACTAGTATGGAAACAGTTAATGTGATACAGCCTGAAGAAATCTGTGAGACTGCAGTTATACCAGACCAGGGTAATCAAATCATGTTGCTTATTTGGGATTGAATAATTTCTTATATTAGATATATATACTTTAAACAAACATATACTTAGGTATGTATGTAAAAAAATAACAAAAATTTCCTAAATAATGCACTTTCAGATGCCTCACCGATACATATGATCAAGGGGGGAACAACAGGGAGAATCTTTAAAAAAAAAACAGGGCCCTCAAAATATGTAAGTGATCAGAATATAATATGAATTAATACATTTTATTATTACAATATAATGTGATATCATTTTAAAATGAAAATTTTATTTCACAGAAAGGAAGTAATGCAACAAAGCATTGTCGATAATAATATTGAATTTAAGAAGCGACAGTTAGAAATGTTAGAGCAGGAGCATGAATATAATATACAAATAGCTAAATTAAAAATTAAAAAACTGGAGCTACAAATTTGTTTATTAGAAAATGAAAAAACAAAGAATAAAAATAATTAAATGATGATTCTCATAGCAGATTAGTGCTTAACCAAATATTAAATAGTAAGGAAGCAAGTAAGTAATATGTAATATGTATGTATTTATAAAAATCAGTGTTTATTCACATTCTAGAACCCTATCACAAGCTAGTTAAGTTATGCTTATCTTGGATCTAGATAGTGCTGTGTAGAATATTTTAGAATATTTATTATTATTCATTTACTTTTACAGAATATGTACGGGATGGGCAGCCAAACCAGTAGATGGAAAAATCTGCTATCGTGTAGGCAATAATCGTGCCTTTCCAAATCTGGTCAACAAGCTGCCGTCAACAGACTTCATCAAAGGTTCTTCATGTATGATTATAGTGGCGATAATATTGGGTTGATTGTGCAAATAAAACTCCAAAGTGCCATAATAGTTGTTTTCTTGTTTGCAGAAAAAAGACAATAATAACAATGAAATAAAATAAGACAATCCTATCCTACTAATATTTAAGTTCAATCAAATTTATCTACTAATTAAAAGTGTGCTTCAATGAACTGCCTTCGTATTATATTGCCACGTACATTATCCACTGGCAAAACTATTGGCCTATGTTGGTGAGGATTAACTTCACTGTTCAAAACAACATAGTCTGGAAATAAGTCTTCCTTCATGTCAATAGCAATATTATGCAATACTGCACATGCCACAATAGTTTTTCTTGCAGTCTCAATATTGCCATACATTCCCCTTAATAAGCAACGGAATCTTTGCTTCCACAAACCAAAACATCTTTCCACTGTATTTCTAGTACGAATATGAGCACTATTATACTGTTCTTCTTGGTGAGTTACAGGGTTCAGTAATGGTGTGAATAGATATGGGGTGCAAGGATAACCACTGTCACCTAATAATATGCCTGTGAATGCACCAGCCTCAAAGCGCTGTTTCAAACGACTTTCACGAAATATTCGTGAGTCGTGAACACTGCCACGCCATCTTACAACAATGTCCATAATTTTTAAATCAGCGTTGCAAACCACCTAAAACAAAAAAGTTACTTTTCTTATAATTTTGTCACTCATTGATCTAAATGAATGAATGAGTTATGACTTTAGATTACATATTTTGTAGCTTTTATTTTACATGCACATTAAGTGTAATAAATTTAAAAGTATTCATGTCTGTCTGTATGTATGTTTTCATAATAATGATTTTTATGAATCTTTGTACTCATGTGCTTTGAACCACGAAGAAAGATGTTAAAAACAAGTAATTATAATAAACTGTTGTAAGCATTTCTCTTGGAAACATACCTGAACATTAATTGATGCAAATCCTTTCCTGTTTATGTACAGCTGACCAACATCTGCATTTAGTTTTTTTTATTCGTATGTGAGTGCAATCGATTGCACCTATGACGGTCGGAAAGCTTGCAATGGCACGGAACTTTCGCATTGATTCTTCTTGTGCTTCCAATGTCGCTGGCATCTTGAGGAATCTATGAGATACTCGCGCCAACACTCCTGCTATTTTTTTACATATTTTACTTATATACGGCTGTGAACCACCATGTAAATCTGCTGTATCATCTTGGATCTAAAACAACCAATATTGATAAGCACATAATTAAGTAAAAATAGTAATGTAACATTGTTATTGCGTTGATGTTTACAAGATTTAATAACTTACTTCATGACTCGTAGAGCACAAACCACTTGCATTTCAGGAGATACCGGGTATCCCCGAGGATCCTGAGCCAATTCATCCCTTATTAAATCAACCACTCTCATGGCATAACGTTTGGAAAACCTATACTTCTGCCTAAAAGCTGCCTCTGATAGTTCCACAAAGGGGTTCACTCTAATACGACGTCTGTTAGGTAAGCGTGGTATGTCCAGTACCTCCACGATATTAATATCTTCGATATCCATTTCATCAACTGCGTTAATATCCATTACGAGCAAATATTTACGGAAAATAACAAACTAAATAATGAAATTCTGAAATGACAACTTTGACATATTACACTTTAAACCAACGTTAAACTAGGGGTCACGCAGGTTTATCTTTAGACCAAAGATAATCTATGGTTTACTACTAAAATGCTTTTTGTAATATGACTTTATTTAGACCATGGTCTAAAGACGACTTAAACCTGGTTTTACAATTAGACCGTGTTTTGTAATAAGACCGTAATAATCTAGATGTCAAATCATCTAAGGGTTTAGTTTGTAAAATTTGCACCAGTGGTTTGTGGTCTGTCTCTAAAGTAATCGGAATTCCCGTAATATAATCTCTGAACTTATTAACTGCCCAGACTAAAGCTAACCATTCTTTTTCAATCTGTGCATAGTTCTTTTCACTACCATTCAATGTTCTACTTGCATATGAAACAACTTCTCTAGTACCATTTTTATTCTCTTGAAGTAATGCTGTTAATAGCCCATATGAACTACTATCTGCTGAAATAATAATATTTTTACTTGCATCATAGTGTTTCAATACTGGACTCCTTTGTATTAAATCTTTTATCTCACTAAATGCAACCTCTTGACGCCTATCCCAAGAGAACATCCTGTCACTCTTTAATAAATCATATAAAGGTTATAAAATATTAGTTTCATTAGGAATAAATTTCCCTACATAATTAACTAGACCTAAAAATTGCATCAAATTACAATATATAGTTTGAATCTATATCCAGTAGATGGAGCTTTAAACAACTTTTATCCGTTTAGGCCGCGTTCTCACTACAGCGATTGTCGTCCACGACTTTTTTTTCTTTATATCAATAGATTTATGGCACAAAATAGAATAAATATTACAAAAAGTTATATGATGACAAAAAGTGTTTCTTGGGCCTCCATGCGAATCGATCTCAGTCTTGACGTAGTCAAAGAGTCAAAGTAAAAGTCAAAAACCAATTATTCTGTATAAACCATTAATACAGCACTTACAAAACGTCAAAAAAGAAATTAAACGAATGTTTGACAAATGGAGCACCGGTTCGAAATGCGGCCCCGTCCTGAGAAGACTCCGGCAACAAACTCAGCGAGCTGTTTTTTTTTGGTCTATTTACAAACATGTTTACTTAACCTAATTACAATATTTCGTTTGAGTAGAATAGAGAGAGAGCAAACAGTTCATATCCAAGCTTGTTTGTCATCTAAATAGTCAAAAACCATTTATTCTGTATAGACCATTAATACGGCACTTACAAAACGTCAAAAAAAATAAACTAATGTTTGGCAAAGGGATCAACCTGTGGTGGAAACGCGGCCCTGTCTTGAGAAGACTCCTGCAAAAACTACAAAACATGTTTACTTAATCTAATTACAATATTTCGTTTGAGCAGCATAGTGAGAGAGCAAACAGTTCATATCCAAGCTTGTTTGTCGTCTAAATTGTCTGTAATATTATAATAGCCTTTTTGGCAGAGTTTAGTTTTGATTTGGCTTTTAAATTTATGAAGAGGTAGATTCTTCATTTCACTAGGAAGCTTGTTGTAGAAGCGTATACAGTTAAAGTTCCTTAAAGGAATTACTGATCTTGTGGAGTCGACTATTACATACCACAAGTTTGTTCATGGAAATGACTGTTATGTCTAGTATTTACGTTATGTATATCACAGTCTTAAAAAATTGGAAATGTTTCTTCTAACATACAAAAGATTTTCAAAAATATGTAATGTAATATACCCTGGGGTTATCCTTTCGAGGGCTTACCCGGGGTGCCCGGCAACGGACACTTGGGGAGGACACCGTGCGGTTTTAGTCGAGACACGACATAACCACCCCCGCTGGCCAGCGGGGGGGTATCCGAAGGGATTTCCGCACGTAAAAAAAAAAAAAAAAAAAAGCGGTATCCATGTATGTCAGGCAGAGTGGAGTCAAATGATACATTAAAAAAAAAAAGAAGTGACTAAGGAAAAGTGGAAAAAAATTTACAATTGTTCTAAATTATGGTAATCGCGCCAACAGGAGCCAACACAACGAAAAACTTGACACTGGCTGCACATAATATTAGATTTCTTTGTTTGCTTTTGTGCAGCGCATCGGACACAACGTCCCCGCTTGAAGCGATCCTGCTTGCCCGTTCGCTCCTGAGCAACCTCACAATGCTCAGGAACCTGATCCAATGATATGTCTGCATGGGACATGGACACGGGTGGGATGTTCTAGCGGCGACGTTGGTGCCGAATTGCGCGCACAGTTCCTCGGCCAGCTTATAGCGAAATTGCCGATGAGTAAATTTTTTGTGTTGGCCCATGTTGGCACGATAAATTATGTACGAATTTAAAATGGATATATTTAAAAGGCGCCTGAAAACTTTAATGTACCATTTGGAACCCCTTTTTCTCTCCAAAAGATACATGGACAGCTTCTGGTCTTTTAAGTCAACGCCGCCCATAAATTTATTGTATGCATGGACGGACGTTGACTTGGGGCAATCGGCGCCGGCTCTTCTGCCTGGAGCCATGTCAGCGTTGTGGTAAGTCGACACTGTGGTGACTAATTTGACGTCTTTCCACGCTACGACCGAGACATCACCACAATGTCGGCTTACCACAGACCCTCTCGGCATCCGCTTGTCGTTCAATAATTTTATTTCCGCCGGGCAATCTACACGACGTCTATTTAGAGTACCTGCCACGTCTGTTTTATTGCGTTTTAAAAACCTTGTTAGGCAAATCGAATTATAAAAATTGTCCATGAACAAACTGTAGCCCTTACCTAAATAGTCCTTGAAAAGTTCAAGGACTATTTTGGCGGTCGAAGATGTGAACCCAGAAACGGGGCCAGAAGAGGTCGTTCCTTTGCCAGCATAAATTATGGATTTTAACACGTATCCGGTTACTGCCTCGCAGAGTTCGTTGCTTTTTATCCCGAATCGTGCTGCTTTGGAACGGATACACTGAACCCAGCTCAAGCGTCCCTTCCAAAGCAGTAACGATTCGTCAATGCTGACTTCTCTGCGAGGCGAGTACACGGATTTAAATTTTTGATTTAGATAATAACTTCCTCTCCTCGCCCCGTTCCTGAATGGTGTCGTTGTCAACGAAATGCAGAAACCTCATGATTAAGAGGAACCGATCGCAAGACATGAGGCACCGGAATCCAGGCATACCTAGGATTCCGGTGCTCCAGTACTCGTCGATACGGCCCCTCAAGCACATACCCATGAAAATCATGACTGCTATCAGTCTATACGTCTCCTCCACCGACGTTTCTACCCACTGATGCAACCTCGACTTTGCCGTGATACCCTGCGGGTTATTTTCAAAGCAGGGCGCTATGGTTTGCCACGCATACCGGTTGGTCTCCTCTACAATCGTTTTCAGAAGATCTTGTTAAACTCCTACACAAATTACAACTTGACTGTTCCTTTTTCACTCTCTCAAGCTTATAATCTACAAAACAACCTGATGTCAACTGATATATTGATGTTTCATCCCCCTTACACTGATTGTCATTGATTAAAGGGGCTCTTGACAAGGCATCGGCAATCACTAATGTTTTTCCTGCAACATACACAACTGTATAGGGATATCTCATTAGCTGTAATCTAAACCTTAATAATCTACGTTTTGACGCATAATGACCAACACGCGTACTAACCAATTTTAAATACGCATTTTGACATATACGCAAAATGTGCAATACGCATAATGCCATATTAGTATGATGACCAACACGCGTATTGACTAATTTTAAATACGCATTTTGACATATACGCAAAATGTGCAATATTCATAAAGTAGGTATGTAGGTACACCAATAACCTTTAAACTATAAAGTACTACAGATATTTCGTTGTACGAATGCGTCATTGTGCGTTATTATTTGTATTGGTCATTTTAATTTTTTTTTTTTTCATGATTGTTCAATAATTGCATTACTCTGTCTCTTCTGGTATGATTATATCATCAAAGTTGTATAGCAGCTTTGCAATCGTGTATTCTCCTTTCTTTTTATATATTTTGATCAATAGGTCTTTTATTTTTATATCTCTTTCTGAGTTTATGATGTTTGCTATTTTGTCCGGGTCATATCCTAAGCTTGATAGACTGATTCTAACGTATTTGTTCTTTCTCTTTCTGTCCCCTATTTTGATGCCCTTTTTGAGTATAAACATGAGAGATAGCGTCGATGATGAATAGGTTCTTGGGACATTCGGTTCGTTTTCCGTCTCCGTCCTTTGGGTCATACTCGTGGCAACCGATCTCCTGTTGTTGACTTCCCATCTGTATCTGTCGGTCTAGTATCTGTCGTACCGCATGCATCCGAATAAATCGATGTTCTGTCCCCGGATACGAGAGTGATGGTGCCAGTCGGGTGCTCAATAACTTTTAGATTTGTCCCTTGAGTTTGGTTTATCCAATTTATCATATTGTGGACAGTTCCCATATCACAGGGGCATATACTCCCACTGAAAGGTTTGGCTCTATACTGCTGGATGATATTCTTTGCCTTATTCATAGTCGAATCGGTAACTATTAGCAGTAGTGTATCATCTGTCGCCTCACAGATGTCATCCCTATTTGAGGGTTCGTCAAGTGCCGGGTCCGTTGAATCTTCTTCTGGTTCTTCCACCTCATAGTTATTGATGTCATTTATCGCCTTCCTCTTCTGATGAGGCCGTCAAGCTGAGTACCACCATTGTGTACGTGTATGTAATGGTGACCCTCTTTCCAGAGACTTTACCTTCAGCTTACCATCAGGCGAGGTGAAGTCAAATTGACGTGTCCTAAATATAAAAAAAAAAAAAAAAAATATTAAGCCATGTTGCTACTGCTGCTGCGCCGTCCGATACCTTCACAAACAATTGTCCCATCTCCTCCTCGTCTGCCAAGCACGAGTCGTCAGAAGCTCTTATCAAAAATGATCCTACCTTACGCTTGTTGTATTCCGTCAGATTCTTAAATAATTCTTCGTTATTCATTTTAGAGTAATTATGATTTCCTTGTTGTAATTCTTATTATTACTGTTTATTTAATTGGTCTAAATGCTGATGTGTCAATTTGCGAATTGGTTCTAATGCGGATATGTCATTTTACAAATGCGTCGATATGCGAAAGAAATCCTGATCATTTTGGTCATTATGCGTCAAAAGGATAATCTAGATGTCAAATCATCTAAGGGTTTAGTTTGTAAAATTTGCACCAGTGGTTTGTGGTCTGTCTCTAAAGTAATCGGAATTCCCGTAATATAATCTCTGAACTTATTAACTGCCCAGACTAAAGCTAACCATTCTTTTTCAATCTGTGCATAGTTCTTTTCACTACTATTCAATGTTCTACTTGCATATGAAACAACTTCTCTAGTACCATTTTTATTCTCTTGAAGTAATGCTGCTCCTAGCCCATATGAACTACTATCTGCTGAAATAATAATATTTTTACTTGGATCATAGTGTTTCAATACTGGACTCCTTTGTATTAAATCTTTTATCTCACTAAATGCAACCTCTTGACGCCTATCCCAAGAGAACATCCTGTCACTCTTTAATAAATCATATAAAGGTTATAAAATATTAGTTTTATTAGGAATAAATTTCCCTACATAATTAACTAGACCTAAAAATTGCATCAACTCTCTTTTATTAATAGGATTTTTGAATTCTCTTATACTGTTAATTCTTTCTGAATCTACGGCGATACCTTCTGCACTTATAGAATGCCTACTACTACTAAGTACTAAGTAAGTTACTTCCTCAACTCCAAATACACATTTTTCTTTATTGATTGTCAAGCCCTCTCTACTTAACCGAGCCAGTACTTCTTTTAATAATTTAATATGACTATTTTTGTCTCTTGTATAGAGCAGTAAATCATCCACATGAACTACTACACCCTCTAAATCACTAAATAAGTTAGACAATTTCATGGAAAAGTATTCAGGCGTACAATTCAATCCCATTGGTAAGCGATTGTACATAAATCTACCAAATGGTGTAAGAATAGTTGTGAGCTTTTTAGACTCATCATCTAAACAAATCTGAAAAAATCCTGATTTGGCATCTATTTTTGAAAAATACTTAGCTCCTTTGAGCCTAGACAAAGTGATATCTACTTTATGTATAGGGAATATTGGCCGTAATATATTTTTATTTACAGCTGTATAATCCCCACATATTCTTACACCATGATCTCCTTTTGGAACTACTACTATTGGTGAGACAGAGTAAACTGGGTTGGCTCCTCTACTGGACATATTACTCCTAATTTTACCATTCTATCCAATTGTTGTTTAACTTTTGTAACGTGTTAATGTTTTGTGGAGGGTTTTTATTATGAAGTTATAAATTTATATTAGGTATTGGACTAAATGAACCTCAGGGAATGGATTCGTAATAAATAATCTGCCGTGGCTTTGTGCGGTCCGGCGAAGGTTCCAAGGAAAGGGACGATTTAAGAGCCGTCAGTTGATAACTGGGCTAGTGTTCTCCAATCTCGCTTGCACAACCATAGATAAATTAGTAATAAGTTATCGAAACATACTAAATTCTTGATTGATTTCATGGATATAATTTTAATTTGATTTGTAAAGAATCCACAACGTTACACTTTGTCTAATAATGGAATAGGTATAACCCTTGGAGCATTCTGAATGTATGGTTTAGGATTATCAATCAATTTAATACTAAATGTGTCCTGAAATACTCCCAAGTCATTAAAAATACCTGGATGCAATTTTTCTATTTCCTCTGCTTGAGGTGTGCTATTCTCTTGTGTTATGTTAAATAATTTCAATACATTTTTCATATTTCTAATGGCAGGCCTACCAAGAATAGGAGTCCTTAAATCTTTAATTACATACATTTTTCCAGAATAGTAACAATGCTGAGATTTTAAAGTTACAATAAACCAACCTTCCACCTGTAATTGCCTACCATCAGGACCTCTAATAACATCCACACAGGGTATGATTTTAAAGTCACTTGCCATAGAGTATGGTAATGCTACTATATCAACTCCAGTATCCACTAAAAAAATTAAATACTTTGTTTTATTTCCTACACATACCTCCAGTTCCACTTGAAATTCACTGTCCACACTCTCCACACAGTTAATTTTTTTTCAATCCTTACAGCATCTTGCGTAATGCCCTATTTTCTCACATTTGTAACACTTAATATTTGCTGCCGCCTGTCTGGCTAAATTTAATGCTTTTTCTAATGTCAAATCAGACATCAATTGTAACCTTTCACTGGCCTTTTTGTCCTTCATTCCAACTATCAGTCTGTCCCTAATAAGCTCTTCTTTTAATCCGCCATATTCACAAGTTTCAACTAATTTAAACAAACATAACATAACACAACTTCACGCCTGTATCCCCGAAGGGGTAGGCAGAGGTGTATTACACACCCACGATTTGCCAGTTATGTTAAGGTCCCAATGTAATAGGGGGCGAGCCTATTGCCATCTACCGGGCACATTATTAAACGAGCGATAATTAACATATATTAATACACACATAACTACGAAAAGTCAGAGGTGTGTGCCCGGGGCGACTGGGGATCGAACTCGAGACCTCGTCTCAGCAGTCCGTTACGTACGCCACAGGGCTATTAAACAAGCTTGTGATAAATTCGTTGACAGTCTCTTCTTGACCTTGATCTCTAACATTAAATTTGTATCTTTCGGAAATAACATTTTTTTTAGGATTAAAATAATTGTCAAACTTTTCCAACGCCTCTTCATACTTTTTGCCAATGTCCAGTTGCTTGGCTAAATCTTCCGCCCTATCCCCCATGACATACAATAATAAATCCACTTTTTTATCATCTTCGCAACCATCATTGCCGCTCACGCGCATATACCTTTCATATCTCAGTCTCCACGAAGCCCATGATGCCGCGACGAAGTCAAATTGATCCGGTGCCCGAACCTTCTGGCGTGATAACATTTTAACTTTTCTTCACTTGCCATTTTTCCTTTAAAGCCACACCGCTGCCACCATGTTATATTAAGGGTTTCAGGCACAATAAATATATATACTTCCAGTAGTTACTTTATTTAATCAAACTAGATATTAGGCACACACATATTCACAATCCAAAACCCACGCGCTAGTGATGTCCCGCGCTTGCACTAGTGATGCACTACTCTCACAGAAACCTTTAATAAATAATGTTGTTACCGCAGATATCTAATATAATTACCACGTAGAACAGAATGCGACTTGATTTTTGTCGGTATAAAAAGAAAATATGCAATAAATATGACTATTTTATTTCGAGTAGTAACATGTTTTGAGATTTTTATATTTAAACTAGTACGTAGTTTGGAGTAAAACCTTTGAATCTATATCCAGTACATGGAGCTTTAAACAACTTTCCGTTTAGGCCGCGTTCTCACTACAGCGATTGTCGTCCACGACTTTTTTTGTTTATATATATAGATTTATGGCACAAAATAGAATAAATATTACAAAAAGTTATATGATGACAAAAAGTGTTTCTTGGGCCTCCATGCGAATCGATCTCAGTCTTGACGTAGTCAAAGAGTCAAAGTAAAAGTCAAAAACCACTTATTCTGTATAGACCTTTAATACAGCACTTACAAAACGTCAAAAAAAATATTAAACGAATGTTTGGCAAATGGAGCACCGGTTCGAAATGCGGCCCCGTCCTGAGAAGACTCCGGCAAGAAACTCAGCGAACTGTTTTTTTTTGGTCTATTTACAAACATGTTTACTTAACCTAATTACAATATTTCGTTTGAGTAGAATAGAGAGAGAGCAAACAGTTCATATCCAAGCTTGTTTGTCATCTAAATAGTCAAAAACCATTTATTCTGTATAGACCATTAATACGGCACTTACAAAACGTCAAAAAAAAAACTAATCTTTGGCAAAGGGATCAACCTGTGGTGGAAACGCGGCCCTGTCTTGAGAAGACTCCTGCAAAAACTACAAAACATGTTTACTTAATCTAATTACAATATTTCGTTTGAGCAGCATAGTGAGAGAGCAAACAGTTCATATCCAAGCTTGTTTGTCGTCTAAATTGTCTGTAATATTATAATAGCCTTTTTGGCAGAGTTTAGTTTTGATTTGGCTTTTAAATTTATGAAGAGGTAGATTCTTCATTTCACTAGGAAGCTTGTTGTAGAAGCGTATACAGTTAAAGTTCCTTAAAGGAATTACTGATCTTGTGGAGTCGACTATTACATACCACAAGTTTGTTCATGGAAATGACTGTTATGTCTAGTATTTACGATATGTATATCACAGTCTTAAAAAATTGGAAATGTTTCTTCTAACATACAAAAGATTTTCAAAAATATATTGAGATACTACAGTTAGTTATTCTAGCGGTATCCATGTATGTCAGGCAGAGTGGAGTCAAATGGTACATTAAAAAAAAAAAGAAGTGACTAAGGAAAAGTGGAAAAAAATTTACAATTGTTCTAAATTATGGTAATCGCGCCAACAGGAGCCAACACAACGAAAAATTTGACACTGGCTGCACATAATATTAGATTTCTTTGTTTGCTTTTGTGCAGCGCATCGGACACAACGTCCCCGCTTGAAGCGATCCTGCTTGCCCGTTCGCTCCTGAGCAACCTCACAATGCTCAGGAACCTGATCCAATGATATGTCTGCATGGGACATGGACACGGGTGGGATGTTCTAGCGGCGACGTTGGTGCCGAATTGCGCGCACAGTTCCTCGGCCAGCTTATAGCGAAATTGCCGATGAGTAAATTTTTTGTGTTGGCCCATGTTGGCACGATAAATTATGTACGAATTTAAAATGGATATATTTAAAAGGCGCCTGAAAACTTTAATGTACCATTTGGAACCCCTTTTTCTCTCCAAAAGATACATGGACAGCTTCTGGTCTTTTAAGTCAACGCCGCCCATAAATTTATTGTATGCATGGACGGACGTTGGCTTGGGGCAATCGGCGCCGGCTCTTCTGCCTGGAGCCATGTCAGCGTTGTGGTAAGTCGACACTGTGGTGACTAATTTGACGTCTTTCCACGCTACGACCGAGACATCACCACAATGTCGGCTTACCACAGACCCTCTCGGCATCCGCTTGTCGTTCAATAATTTTATTTCCGCCGGGCAATCTACACGACGTCTATTTAGAGTACCTGCCACGTCTGTTTTATTGCGTTTTAAAACCTTGTTAGGCAAATCGAATTATAAAAATTGTCCATGAACAAACTGTAGCCCTTACCTAAATAGTCCTTGAAAAGTTCAAGGACTATTTTGGCGGTCGAAGATGTGAACCCAGAAACGGGGCCAGAAGAGGTCGTTCCTTTGCCAGCATAAATTATGGATTTTAACACGTATCCGGTTACTGCCTCGCAGAGTTCGTTGCTTTTTATCCCGAATCGTGCTGCTTTGGAACGGATACACTGAACCCAGCTCAAGCGTCCCTTCCAAAGCAGTAACGATTCGTCAATGCTGACTTCTCTGCGAGGCGAGTACACGGATTTAAATTTTTGATTTAGATAATAACTTCCTCTCCTCGCCCCGTTCCTGAATGGTGTCGTTGTCAACGAAATGCAGAAACCTCATGATTAAGAGGAACCGATCGCAAGACATGAGGCACCGGAATCCAGGCATACCTAGGATTCCGGTGCTCCAGTACTCGTCGATACGGCCCCTCAAGCACATACCCATGAAAATCATGACTGCTATCAGTCTATACGTCTCCTCCACCGACGTTTCTACCCACTGATGCAACCTCGACTTTGCCGTGATACCCTGCGGGTTATTTTCAAAGCAGGGCGCTATGGTTTGCCACGCATACCGGTTGGTCTCCTCTCCAACCTTTTTTAGAAGATCTTGTTAAACTCCTACACAAATTACAACTTGACTGTTCCTTTTTCACTCTCTCAAGCTTATAATCTACAAAACAACCTGATGTCAACTGATATATTGATGTTTCATCCCCCTTACACTGATTGTCATTGATTAAAGGGGCTCTTGACAAGGCATCGGCAATCACTAATGTTTTTCCTGCAACATACACAACTGTATAGGGATATCTCATTAGCTGTAATCTAAACCTTAATAATCTACGTTTTGACGCATAATGACCAACACGCGTACTAACCAATTTTAAATACGCATTTTGACATATACGCAAAATGTGCAATACGCATAATGCCATATTAGTATGATGACCAACACGCGTATTGACTAATTTTAAATACGCATTTTGACATATACGCAAAATGTGCAATATTCATAAAGTAGGTATGTAGGTACACCAATAACCTTTAAACTATAAAGTACTACAGATATTTCGTTGTACGAATGCGTCATTGTGCGTTATTATTTGTATTGGTCATTTTTTTTTTTTTTTTTTTTCATGATTGTTCAATAATTGCATTACTCTGTCTCTTCTGGTATGATTATATCATCAAAGTTGTATAGCAGCTTTGCAATCGTGTATTCTCCTTTCTTTTCATATATTTTGATCAATAGGTCTTTTATTTTTATATCTCTTTCTGAGTTTATGATGTTTGCTATTTTGTCCGGGTCATATCCTAAGCTTGATAGACTGATTCTAACGTATTTGTTCTTTCTCTTTCTGTCCCCTATTTTGATGCCCTTTTTGAGTATAAACATGAGAGATAGCGTCGATGATGAATAGGTTCTTGGGACATTCGGTTCGTTTTCCGTCTCCGTCCTTTGGGTCATACTCGTGGCAACCGATCTCCTGTTGTTGACTTCCCATCTGTATCTGTCGGTCTAGTATCTGTCGTACCGCATGCATCCGAATAAATCGATGTTCTGTCCCCGGATACGAGAGTGATGGTGCCAGTCGGGTGCTCAATAACTTTTAGATTTGTCCCTTGAGTTTGGTTTATCCAATTTATCATATTGTGGACAGTTCCCATATCACAGGGGCATATACTCCCACTGAAAGGTTTGGCTCTATACTGCTGGATGATATTCTTTGCCTTATTCATAGTCGAATCGGTAACTATTAGCAGTAGTGTATCATCTGTCGCCTCACAGATGTCATCCCTATTTGAGGGTTCGTCAAGTGCCGGGTCCGTTGAATCTTCTTCTGGTTCTTCCACCTCATAGTTATTGATGTCATTTATCGCCTTCCTCTTCTGATGAGGCCGTCAAGCTGAGTACCACCATTGTGTACGTGTATGTAATGGTGACCCTCTTTCCAGAGACTTTACCTTCAGCTTACCATCAGGCGAGGTGAAGTCAAATTGACGTGTCCTAAATATATAAAAAAAAAAAAAAAAAATATTAAGCCATGTTGCTACTGCTGCTGCGCCGTCCGATACCTTCACAAACAATTGTCCCATCTCCTCCTCGTCTGCCAAGCACGAGTCGTCAGAAGCTCTTATCAAAAATGATCCTACCTTACGCTTGTTGTATTCCGTCAGATTCTTAAATAATTCTTCGTTATTCATTTTAGAGTAATTATGATTTCCTTGTTGTAATTATTATTATTACTGTTTATTTAATTGGTCTAAATGCTGATGTGTCAATTTGCGAATTGGTTCTAATGCGGATATGTCATTTTACAAATGCGTCGATATGCGAAAGAAATCCTGATCATTTTGGTCATTATGCGTCAAAAGGATAATCTAGATGTCAAATCATCTAAGGGTTTAGTTTGTAAAATTTGCACCAGTGGTTTGTGGTCTGTCTCTAAAGTAATCGGAATTCCCGTAATATAATCTCTGAACTTATTAACTGCCCAGACTAAAGCTAACCATTCTTTTTCAATCTGTGCATAGTTCTTTTCACTACTATTCAATGTTCTACTTGCATATGAAACAACTTCTCTAGTACCATTTTTATTCTCTTGAAGTAATGCTGCTCCTAGCCCATATGAACTACTATCTGCTGAAATAATAATATTTTTACTTGGATCATAGTGTTTCAATACTGGACTCCTTTGTATTAAATCTTTTATCTCACTAAATGCAACCTCTTGACGCCTATCCCAAGAGAACATCCTGTCACTCTTTAATAAATCATATAAAGGTTATAAAATATTAGTTTTATTAGGAATAAATTTCCCTACATAATTAACTAGACCTAAAAATTGCATCAACTCTCTTTTATTAATAGGATTTTTGAATTCTCTTATACTGTTAATTCTTTCTGAATCTACGGCGATACCTTCTGCACTTATAGAATGCCCTAAGTAAGTTACTTCCTCAACTCCAAATACACATTTTTCTTTATTGATTGTCAAGCCCTCTCTACTTAACCGAGCCAGTACTTCTTTTAATAATTTAATATGACTATTTTTGTCTCTTGTATAGAGCAGTAAATCATCCACATGAACTACTACACCCTCTAAATCACTAAATAAGTTAGACAATTTCATGGAAAAGTATTCAGGCGTACAATTCAATCCCATTGGTAAGCGATTGTACATAAATCTACCAAATGGTGTAAGAATAGTTGTGAGCTTTTTAGACTCATCATCTAAACAAATCTGAAAAAATCCTGATTTGGCATCTATTTTTGAAAAATACTTAGCTCCTTTGAGCCTAGACAAAGTGATATCTACTTTATGTATAGGGAATATTGGCCGTAATATATTTTTATTTACAGCTGTATAATCCCCACATATTCTTACACCATGATCTCCTTTTGGAACTACTACTATTGGTGAGACAAACTGGGTTGGCTCCTCTACTGGACATATTACTCCTAATTTTACCATTCTATCCAATTGTTGTTTAACTTTTGTAACGTGTTAATGTTTTGTGGAGGGTTTTTATTATGAAGTTATAAATTAGCCGCGGCAGCCTAGTGGTATGGGTAATGGACTGCTGAGACGAGGTCTCGGGTTCGATCCCAGGTTTTACCATGGCACACACCAATGACTTTTCGATGCTTTTCGAAGTTATGTGTGTATTTATCGCAGGCTTATAAGTGCCCGGTTAATGGCAATAGGCTCGCCACCTATTACATTGGGACCTAAACATAAACTGGCGAAATGTGGGTGCTAGCACCTCTGCCTACCCCTTCGAGGATATAGGCGTGAGTTTATGTTATGTTATGTTATGTTATGTTATAAATTTATATTAGGTATTGGACTAAATGAACCTCAGGGAATGGATTCGTAATAAATAATCTGCCGTGGCTTTGTGCGGTCCGGCGAAGGTTCCAAGGAAAGGGACGATTTAAGAGCCGTCAGTTGATAACTGGGCTAGTGTTCTCCAATCTCGCTTGCACAACCATAGATAAATTAGTAATAAGTTATCGAAACATACTAAATTCTTGATTGATTTCATGGATATAATTTTAATTTGATTTGTAAAGAATCCACAACGTTACACTTTGTCTAATAATGGAATAGGTATAACCCTTGGAGCATTCTGAATGTATGGTTTAGGATTATCAATCAATTTAATACTAAATGTGTCCTGAAATACTCCCAAGTCATTAAAAATACCTGGATGCAATTTTTCTATTTCCTCTGCTTGAGGTGTGCTATTCTCTTGTGTTATGTTAAATAATTTCAATACATTTTTCATATTTCTAATGGCAGGCCTACCAAGAATAGGAGTCCTTAAATCTTTAATTACATACATTTTTCCAGAATAGTAACAATGCTGAGATTTTAAAGTTACAATAAACCAACCTTCCACCTGTAATTGCCTACCATCAGGACCTCTAATAACATCCACACAGGGTATGATTTTAAAGTCACTTGCCATAGAGTATGGTAATGCTACTATATCAACTCCAGTATCCACTAAAAAAATTAAATACTTTGTTTTATTTCCTACACATACCTCCAGTTCCACTTGAAATTCACTGTCCACACTCTCCACACAGTTAATTTTTTTTCAATCCTTACAGCATCTTGCGTAATGCCCTATTTTCTCACATTTGTAACACTTAATATTTGCTGCCGCCTGTCTGGCTAAATTTAATGCTTTTTCTAATGTCAAATCAGACATCAATTGTAACCTTTCACTGGCCTTTTTGTCCTTCATTCCAACTATCAGTCTGTCCCTAATAAGCTCTTCTTTTAATCCGCCATATTCACAAGTTTCAACTAATTTAAACAAACATAACATAACACAACTTCACGCCTGTATCCCCGAAGGGGTAGGCAGAGGTGTATTACACACCCACGATTTGCCAGTTATGTTAAGGTCCCAATGTAATAGGGGGCGAGCCTATTGCCATCTACCGGGCACATTATTAAACGAGCGATAATTAACATATATTAATACACACATAACTACGAAAAGTCAGAGGTGTGTGCCCGGGGCGACTGGGGATCGAACTCGAGACCTCGTCTCAGCAGTCCGTTACGTACGCCACAGGGCTATTAAACAAGCTTGTGATAAATTCGTTGACAGTCTCTTCTTGACCTTGATCTCTAACATTAAATTTGTATCTTTCGGAAATAACATTTTTTTTAGGATTAAAATAATTGTCAAACTTTTCCAACGCCTCTTCATACTTTTTGCCAATGTCCAGTTGCTTGGCTAAATCTTCCGCCCTATCCCCCATGACATACAATAATAAATCCACTTTTTTATCATCTTCGCAACCATCATTGCCGCTCACGCGCATATACCTTTCATATCTCAGTCTCCACGAAGCCCATGATGCCGCGACGAAGTCAAATTGATCCGGTGCCCGAACCTTCTGGCGTGATAACATTTTAACTTTTCTTCACTTGCCATTTTTCCTTTAAAGCCACACCGCTGCCACCATGTTATATTAAGGGTTTCAGGCACAATAAATATATATACTTCCAGTAGTTACTTTATTTAATCAAACTAGATATTAGGCACACACATATTCACAATCCAAAACCCACGCGCTAGTGATGTCCCGCGCTTGCACTAGTGATGCACTACTCTCACAGAAACCTTTAATAAATAATGTTGTTACCGCAGATATCTAATATAATTACCACGTAGAACAGAATGCGACTTGATTTTTGTCGGTATAAAAAGAAAATATGCAATAAATATGACTATTTTATTTCGAGTAGTAATATGTTTTGAGATTTTTATATTTAAACTAGTACGTAGTTTGGAGTAAAACCTTTGAATCTATATCCAGTAGATGGAGCTTTAAACAACTTTCCGTTTAAGCCGCGTTCTCACTACAGCGATTGTCGTCCACGACTTTTTTTGTTTATATATATAGATTTATGGCACAAAATAGAATAAATATTACAAAAAGTTATATGATGACAAAAAGTGTTTCTTGGGCCTCCATGCGAATCGATCTCAGTCTTGACGTAGTCAAAGAGTCAAAGTAAAAGTCAAAAACCACTTATTCTGTATAGACCATTAATACAGCACTTACAAAACGTCAAAAAAAATATTAAACGAATGTTTGGCAAATGGAGCACCGGTTCGAAATGCGGCCCCGTCCTGAGAAGACTCCGGCAAGAAACTCAGCGAACTGTTTTTTTTTGGTCTATTTAAAAACATGTTTACTTAACCTAATTACAATATTTCGTTTGAGTAGAATAGAGAGAGAGCAAACAGTTCATATCCAAGCTTGTTTGTCATCTAAATAGTCAAAAACCATTTATTCTGTATAGACCATTAATACGGCACTTACAAAACGTCAAAAAAAAAACTAATGTTTGGCTAAGGGATCAACCTGTGGTGGAAACGCGGCCCTGTCTTGAGAAGACTCCTGCAAAAACTACAAAACATGTTTACTTAATCTAATTACAATATTTCGTTTGAGCAGCATAGTGAGAGAGCAAACAGTTCATATCCAAGCTTGTTTGTCGTCTAAATTGTCTGTAATATTATAATAGCCTTTTTGGCAGAGTTTAGTTTTGATTTGGCTTTTAAATTTATGAAGAGGTAGATTCTTCATTTCACTAGGAAGCTTGTTGTAGAAGCGTATACAGTTAAAGTTCCTTAAAGGAATTACTGATCTTGTGGAGTCGACTATTACATACCACAAGTTTGTTCATGGAAATGACTGTTATGTCTAGTATTTACGTTATGTATATCACAGTCTTAAAAAATTGGAAATGTTTCTTCTAACATACAAAAGATTTTCAAAAATATATTGAGATACTACAGTTAGTTATTCTAGCGGTATCCATGTATGTCAGGCAGAGTGGAGTCAAATAGTACATTAAAAAAAAAAAGAAGTGACTAAGGAAAAGTGGAAAAAAATTTACAATTGTTCTAAATTATGGTAATCGCGCCAACAGGAGCCAACACAACGAAAAATTTGACACTGGCTGCACATAATATTAGATTTCTTTGTTTGCTTTTGTGCAGCGCATCGGACACAACGTCCCCGCTTGAAGCGATCCTGCTTGCCCGTTCGCTCCTGAGCAACCTCACAATGCTCAGGAACCTGATCCAATGATATGTCTGCATGGGACATGGACACGGGTGGGATGTTCTAGCGGCGACGTTGGTGCCGAATTGCGCGCACAGTTCCTCGGCCAGCTTATAGCGAAATTGCCGATGAGTAAATTTTTTGTGTTGGCCCATGTTGGCACGATAAATTATGTACGAATTTAAAATGGATATATTTAAAAGGCGCCTGAAAACTTTAATGTACCATTTGGAACCCCTTTTTCTCTCCAAAAGATACATGGACAGCTTCTGGTCTTTTAAGTCAACGCCGCCCATAAATTTATTGTATGCATGGACGGACGTTGGCTTGGGGCAATCGGCGCCGGCTCTTCTGCCTGGAGCCATGTCAGCGTTGTGGTAAGTCGACACTGTGGTGACTAATTTGACGTCTTTCCACGCTACGACCGAGACATCACCACAATGTCGGCTTACCACAGACCCTCTCGGCATCCGCTTGTCGTTCAATAATTTTATTTCCGCCGGGCAATCTACACGACGTCTATTTAGAGTACTGTGGTGTGCGACCTCGTTCGACACACCACGGTTCGGTTACCTGGCCATCATGTGTCAGAGTTTAAAAATAACTATTTAAATATTTGTAAATAGCTTAGGGAAGAAAAAACAATTACTGCGTGGAGCTGCATTCGGCTGTGCGGCTGACAGCGGGCGACTAGACGCGCCTCCCGGGTCCGCCGGCCGAAGGGAAGATATAAGTGTATTAAATTTAGGCTCAGTCCTTGAGCGGAGTTCGCGATTCCCTAGTTCGCATAAATATAAATATATACGCGTAAAAACCTCCCTAAACCCGATATAGGAAGCTTTGTTGAAATAATAAATGATCATATAAAAATCTTCCTCTTGTGTTTATCTTATTATCAACACGAGGTATTGTGGCGTCCAACCCCCGGACGCTACAACTGGTGGAGGAACGCCGGTTTCCATACAACTGGTGGTGGAACGCCGGTTTCCATACAGCTGGTGGTTGCTACAGCTACAACTGGTGGAAGTGCTGGTTTCCACAGGAGCTGGTGGTTGCTACAGCTGGTGAAGCGCTAGTTTCCGCAGAAGTCGGAAACGCCAACATTCTGCAGTTGGCAGTGGATGGATCGATCCCGTACCGTTTGAAGAAAGACGTCGTGCGACAATTGGAGCGACGCATTTATCAGTATCGTTGTTTATTTTGCTTTCATGTGCTTTTATGTGATATCGCACGCTGAGAATGGAAGTGACCCAACTCAAAATTTTTGATTTTTGGGAATCGACGAAAATATGTTCGACGTATTGAACATTTTCTATTTAGTCTTCAATAATATTTTGTTTTGAGAACACAGGTAAAAAAATTCTTTTGTATTATATTATTTGACTTTATTAGCATACAGGTGCCTAACATTTCATTATAAATATTACATTTTTCTAATATTAAATGACTTTAGAAAAAAATCGGGAAAAATAGGTCACTTCAGTAATACAAATTTTGTAATTCCTGCAGACTTTTTTTGATTAAGGTCTGTTTTATTTTTCCTAGTACTAAAAAATATTGTACTTTTTCCAAAATATGTCAGTTTCCCCCTAACAATGATGTGCTGTTTCTCACAAAAGTACAAAATAAAACACTAAAATTTGTTAAGTACTATTTATTAAGTCACTTCTGACATAATAGACACCTGTAATCAACATAACATACATAGTGATATAACAAAATTTTACCAAAATCAAAAATAGGTACTACTTACGACACACGTACTCTGGTTAAAAATTAAAAAATCAAAAAAAAAAACGTACATAAATAATAAGTTCTGTAACAATTATATCTGTATCTGTATATCTGTAACAAATAAAGTAGATTGACATGGTCATTTATACATTCACTATTAAATATGAGGGGATAGTTACCATGTTTGTTAATTTTGTAACATAAACAACACTAGCATAAAATAAAACATTACAGTCTTTATTTACCATTCAAGTTTTATAATCAAGTAAGATTTTTTTATTAATAATCGTATTATTATACTAGTTTATATGAAATTATTCTTATTTAAAAGAATGATTCACTGAAAATAATTATTTCTCTAACATCTAGTTCTAAATCAGTACTAGTTTAAAATAAAAGTACACAGTCTTTAATTTACGATTAATGGAACTTTGTGCTTACTCCACTACATACTACAACTACTACAGATAAACTTCAGTTTTAATAATCACAATCACTTATGTATATCAATAATTCTCATTGAATACTACTTATTTGGCTTTGTTATCACAAAAGCTTTGCTCTACAAAGAATTAAAAAAATTGGCGTAAATGCTAGGTATTAAATTTTTTCTTACTAAGTCTTTGAGATCTCTTTTCTTATTTTCTTTTAACTCAATTGGTTGCTCATACAATTGTTCAATTACAATTTCATTGTAATTTAACATTTTTTTACGTTTATTCCTCATATCAATCTCAGAAAACGCATCATCAGAATATGATATTTTATAATAAAAGTGAAACGGTTCCCCTTTAATAAATTTAATTGTTTTAAGATCATTCCATGCAAATGCATGTCATGTGTGCAAATGTGTGTCTCGTCAATATTTTGACGGTCTATACGTTTTCCTGTACGACACAATTCTTTTTCTTTAAGGTGTTTATCATAATTAGGCTTTAGCAGTATTTGCGTATTCGCGGGGGCAAGTTGATATGCAACACACGTTTCACACCTGTCTTTTTTCGGCTGAAAAAAGCTTATGTTAAAATCTTTATTAAAAGTGTTTAAGTATAGCCAATATTCGCACTGCGGCAGATTTCTGTCTTTTTGAACGTTATTAAAATCAGTCCAGAGGTCTCTGATAGTTTTACTGTCAGATATATATTCTCTACTAGTAGATGCTCTTAAGTAATGTGACTCGATTCTAGGTATCGAATCTATGTGATTTTTGATGTATTGGAGCAGTTCAGGGTCTACCCTCTTTTTATTTTCATGCCGTCCTCTACCCTCAGGCTCAACGAAACCGTGGCTATTAGTTTTACTTTTGACCGTTCTTAGCTGTCTATCCGATATGTCTAAAGTATTTGTAAAAAATAATTTACAAACACGGATCCTATTTCCACTTACGGTAAAATAAAGAGCATTGTTTGGTAGACGAGGTTTTTTAGTATTAGAGTACTTGTATCTAGGTTGTACTTCCATCATGCATGACCTAATATAAGAACGTTGTAAATCTAAATTGGACAAACCCCAATAGCTTTTAAACAATTGAGATCTCTCAGTCTCATTTATATTATCAAAACACTTAAGCCTACACTTACTTGTACAAGTATCTTTCATACGTCTAGCCGGAACCACTTTTTTAGATTTTGACATAGACCTATAACTTTGTCCAGCGTTTCTTAATGTTTTAATTTGGTTTTGTTTCCAGTTACCAGGGTTCCTTTTCCGCTTTCTACTTTTAGAAGGTTCTGGTTGGACCAAAGAATCTAAAGATGAAGAGCTAGAGCTGGAAATACGACTACTTATTTGATTGTTGGTGTGCTCATCATGGTATGTTGGATCTGTGTCACTTAGATCCACATCACTTTCCTGCTGGTTAATTGGTGATTGAGTGTACGAACGGTGTAAACCTGTTTGAGGCCTTAAATTAGTACTTGGGCCAGAAACTGCCGTATTTTCATATTCATCTACCCTAGAATTTGTTCTATTACTGGAAGATGAAGATGTGCTACTGTTCGACGATGAAGATGTGCTACTGCTAGAGGAAGAAGATGAACTGCTTGTACTCGAAATTCTTGAACGTGGTCGAACGGCAAATACGTTACCTGAGCTCTTATCAGTCGATTTTGATACAGCAATTATTTCTTCCTGAGCATTTTTAATGTCCTAAAAATGAATAATGTTAATAAAATCTTCATATCAATAATAATAATAAGGTTTCATACAAACACACACTACCAACACAATTCAATAATCACTTACACATACAGGTTTGAGTTTATTGTTTGCATATAGGAGTATTTGATTCTCCTGGCCACGACGTGGTGGGGTATCTTCGATAATAGAAGGACTAGATGGTACGTTTTCCTTGTCAATTTCACAAGCCTCGTTGGTAGTCTGCAAATAAAATCTTAATTTTCAACCATTCGGTACATTCGTAATTATAAACAAAAACCATATAAAACGATTACTTATTAAACTGCTTACCAACTAAATAAAGCAAGATGTGTCTATGAATAAAACCATATCTAATTACCTCAGTTTTTTGTTTCGCCACCATTTGTATTATTAAAGCACTCCTTTTCATTGTTTTATCTTGTTAGTTATAACCGTCTCAATAGTATGTTTTAGAATTCTGGAAAATAATGAAATGGACTATTAATCAATATGTCAGATGTAAAACACATTCTAATACACTAAAACAGTCTTTTTTGATAATAGTACAAGCAAAAAAATATTTATTGAAAATAGTAAAGACCTGATTTATAATGGGTCTATGAGTTAAAGTTATGCCTTAATAAATAAGTGACTAAATTTGATTTTTGTCACCTAGTTGCTTACATTAATAGTGAGAAAATGACCTTCATCTAAATTGGTTACTTTACGATTATAATATTGAAGCAGAACTTACCCCACTGATTAATATGAAACTGACTCAAAGCGTAATCGGTCACTGCGGCACTAAACTGATCACGACCTGTCACAATCACTCGCGGTGCAATACTGATTGCGTCCCTTTCGGACGGGCGCGGGGGGAGTACAGCGCTTAAGAGACCGACATTACGTTTATCCCTCTCTGACCTTAAAATGCCTGTTTTTTAATTACTAGTGTGATAGAGTATGCTTTTTTGAGTCATTATGTATATTTAACTCATTTTATCCAAATTTTGAATTGGGTCACTTCCATTCTCAGCGTGCGATATATATGTGCTCAACGAGAAGATGGCTATGATGGTGGCTTGTTCCAGAATGTTTCAAGAGCATTGACAGTTGCCTGCGGGTCAATAGGGCCAATAAGGACTATAAGTCTTAGTAGAATTATAATTCACGTAGTAAATAAGGTGTTATGTGTAATATTTTATTATTAATATGTGTTCTCTGTTTATTCCATATTGCTGCGCTGCTGAAGATAAATAGATTTGTTTTGTTATATTCGTGATGTTATAGCGTAGGAGTTAGGCAATTATTTTTTTTGTCTGATGTTAAGAGTTGTGATCTAAACTTTGTAAGAGAGTCAAATCGTTATGGACATAAGCGCCGACGATGATTGAAAGTTAGTTTTCGATCAGACTCTTCTTTATAGAGTGAGTTCTTTCTCTTTAATGTTGATTTAAAAATAATTTAGTAATGTGTAGGCGACATAGTGCCTGCTTCACATGCATAATGTGTAAGGACAGATCACTTTATGTCATCTTTTGTTTTTTTAGTTAGGTAGGTCTTAAAAGTACTCTGTACTTTAAGTCCCATCAGGGCAAAAACATTAAAATGTGTCGTCAAGAGACACCAAAATAATTTATTTAGATAGTCGCGCTGTGGCTTGTTGCTTTTTGAGAGTTTTGCCAGGCCAAGAATGAAGCAATCTTTGTATTCGGATTTTTCAATATTTATTACAGTTTAATGGTTATAAATTGTAAAGATTGCGTCGTTTTTCTCATTGTAAGAGACAGGCGATTTAATGTTTTTTTTTTATCTGCTCTCGTTTAGTATGCCTAGGGTTCAGGCTGTCACATGTATGACCATAAGGGCGTAGCTGGTTGTGGTGTGCGACCTCGTTCGACACACCACGGTTCGGTTACCTGGCCATCATGTGTCAGAGTTTAAAAATAACTATTTAAATATTTGTAAATAGCTTAGGGAAGAAAAAACAATTGCTGCGTGGAGCTGCATTCGGCTGTGCGGCTGACAGCGGGCGACTAGACGCGCCGCCCGGGTCCGCCGGCCGAAGAGAAGATATAAGTGTATTAAATTTAGGCTCAGTCCTTGAGCGGAGTTCGCGATTCCCTAGTTCGCATAAATATAAATATATACGCGTAAAAACCTCCCTAAACCCGATATAGGAAGCTTTGTTGAAATAATAAATGATCATATAAAAATCTTCCTCTTGTGTTTATCTTATTATCAACACGAGGTATTGTGGCGTCCAACCCCCGGACGCTACAGTACCTACCACGTCTGTTTTATTGCGTTTTAAAAACCTTGTTAGGCAAATCGAATTATAAAAATTGTCCATGAACAAACTGTAGCCCTTACCTAAATAGTCCTTGAAAAGTTCAAGGACTATTTTGGCGGTCGAAGATGTGAACCCAGAAACGGGGCCACAAGAGGTCGTTCCTTTGCCAGCATAAATTATGGATGTTAACACGTATCCGGTTACTGCCTCGCAGAGTTCGTTGCTTTTTATCCCGAATCGTGCTGCTTTGGAACGGATACACTGAACCCAGCTCAAGCGTCCCTTCCAAAGCAGTAACGATTCGTCAATGCTGACTCCTCTGCGAGGCGAGTATACGGATTTAAATTTTTGATTTAGATAATTTAAAATGGGCGTTATTTTGGCTAACTTCCTCTCCTCGCCCCGTTCCTGAATGGTGTCGTTGTCAACGAAATGCAGAAACCTCATGATTAAGAGGAACCGATCGCAAGACATGAGGCACCGGAATCCAGGCATACCTAGGATTCCGGTGCTCCAGTACTCGTCGATACGGCCCCTCAAGCACATACCCATGAAAATCATGACTGCTATCAGTCTATACGTCTCCTCCACCGACGTTTCTACCCACTGATGCAACCTCGACTTTGCCGTGATACTCTGCGGGTTAATTTCAAAGCAGGGCGCTATGGTTTGCCACGCATACCGGTTGGTCTTCTCTACAATCGTTTTCAGAAGATCTTGTTAAACTCCTACACAAATTACAACTTGACTGTTCCTTTTTCACTCTCTCAAGCTTATAATCTACAAAACAACCTGATGTCAACTGATATATTGATGTTTCATCCCCCTTACACTGATTGTCATTGATTAAAGGGGCTCTTGACAAGGCATCGGCAATCACTAATGTTTTTCCTGGAACATACACAACTGTATAGGGATATCCTATTAGCTGTAATCTAAACCTTAATAATCTACGTTTTGACGCATAATGACCAACACGCGTACTAACCAATTTTAAATACGCATTTTGACATATACGCAAAATGTGCAATACGCATAATGCCATATTAGTATGATGACCAACACGCGTATTGACTAATTTTAAATACGCATTTTGACATATACGCAAAATGTGCAATATTCATAAAGTAGGTATGTAGGTACACCAATAACCTTTAAACTATAAATTACTACAGATATTTCGTTGTACGAATGCGTCATTGTGCGTTATTATTTGTATTGGTCATAGATGTCAAATCATCTAAGGGTTTAGTTTGTAAAATTTGCACCAGTGGTTTGTGGTCTGTCTCTAAAGTAATCGGAATTCCCGTAATATAATCTCTGAACTTATTAACTGCCCAGACTAAAGCTAACCATTCTTTTTCAATCTGTGCATAGTTCTTTTCACTACTATTCAATGTTCCACTTGCATATGAAACAACTTCTCTAGTACCATTTTTATTCTCTTGAAGTAATGCTGCTCCTAGCCCATATGAACTACTATCTGCTGAAATAATAATATTTTTACTTGGATCATAGTGTTTCAATACTGGACTCCTTTGTATTAAATCTTTTATCTCACTAAATGCAACCTCTTGACGCCTATCCCAAGAGAACATCCTGTCACTCTTTAATAAATCATATAAAGGTTATAAAATATTAGTTTTATTAGGAATAATTTTTCCTACATAATGGGCATTGTCCAAAAAAAATAATGTATTTATTTTATTAATTTTTTAGTTGAAATAGGGTATTTTAAGAATGTAATTTAAATTTTTTTTAAATTCAGTGGCAATTTCTTTTTTTATAGTTTTTTAAAGTTTTTGTATGAATGACGTCATCACCGGCGGCCAAAAGACCAATATTCAAAACGTACCTATAAAAACTTTGTCTGTGACAACATGACTTTTAAATGACAGAAGAAATTCTAACCTCTAAGTGTCAACGTAGTACCTACCTATTTTTATTTGTTTTGTTTTTATTTCCTGCTACTTTTATAACTTACGCTTATATAATGGCCAGTTCGTCAAATACAAGTACCGATATGTATGAAAAAGCGGATTCGAGAAACTTACCAAAAGTTGAAATCATAATGTTGATGGAATTTATTGCTACAAGTAATAAGCACTATCTAGCCGAAATCAGAGGTGCAAAAATGTTGATGTAAGTATTTATAGTTTGTTTGATTTTAGTAGTTTTTGTTTTTGAATAATAAAAACGACAAATACCATCACTCCTGAAAGTTTTTGTAACAATGTTGTTTTTCAGGTCATCCCGCGACTCGTATCTGAATACTGCTGTAAGGCTATGTTCAAGTGTACAGAACAGTAAATTATTGTTCAGTAAAAGCCAAAATTGTACCAGAACATAAAGTGACTGACAAAATGTACACAGTTGTATGTCAGATAGATGAAAAAAATGATGTTATAATAGAATCAGTATGTCAAAGCTGTCCAGCTTTAGCAGGTAAATCACATTTTTATGAGACCTTTATAAAGGGGTGATTCATTTGCGGACTTAGTCGCTGGTATGCCAACGAACTCGTGAGCTAAAGGTCTAAACTAATAATGGAGCACCTAAAAGTCTGCGGACTTACCGATGGACTTGCTCGCTAGGTCTTTATGCAGCCGACAGTGACGTGACTTCACCAACAATGGTTGTAGACAGTTTATTACGCTAATGAATCACTTAAGCAAGCTAGCAAGTTAACAGTCTAAACCCTTGGCTTATTGGCTTGCTAATGGTTTATTCCCTTGATTTATGAAAGGCAAAATATATTTCATTCAGGAATATTCCATAAATATGTGTGTATAGATTATAATCTTACAATTTATTACAGGTGGATGCAAGCACTCTTTGCTGCTTCTTTTCTGGCTAGAAAAAAAAAGCTCAGTGCCATCATCTACCGAAGTCCAATGTCACTGGAACAAGCCAACATTATCTAGGGCTCGAACACAACATGTGTCTAGTAAAGATATTTTAAAAAAAGCAAAAAAACCAATGCTGGTACCTAAAAATTATGCAGTTTTAAAAAAATTTCATGAAGAGTGTGCAAAAAGACAAATACATAATTCCTTAACTCTACAGTTTAGTGAAACACATACCATACAGTCAAATAACATATTTGATATGATGGTAGCATTTGTTGAGACAAATGCTGTTCATGATTACGTATGTACATTTTAAAGAGTATTTGCAAAGTTACTTAACTGATGAGATTGTAAAAGATATTAATAAAAAAACAGTGGGTCAAGCTAATAGCAAATACTGGCACAGTATACGTCAAGGCAGATTGACAGCATCAAAACTTTATGAAGCTGCACAATGTAGAACAGATGGCTCCTTAGTGGAGCAAATACTTGGTGGTTATAAAGTACCTGAAACCAAAGCAATTCAACGAGGAAGAAAGTTGGAAGAAGGAGTGCTCAAAGTTGTGGAAAAGACTCTCAATATCAATATAAAAAAGTCTGGATTTGTTCTCATTAATGGCATATTGGGAGCATCCCCTGATGGAGTTGCAAATGATTTTGTAGTCGAGATAAAATGCCCAATATCTGAGAAGACTGTAAAAACCTACATAAAAATAATGTAATTCAAGACAAATTTAAAACTCAATTACATTGCCAAATGCTTGCATGTAAGAAAAGCAAAGGTTTATTTTGTGTTGCCGATCCACAGTTCGAAACAACAAAAGATGTCCATATTTTGTGGGAAGACTTTAATGAAAACTTCTTAATGGACATGATTAGTAAGGCAGAAGAATTTTGGAAAGACTATATATTTCCTAAATTGTTAAAAAGTGCAAAATAAAAACCTTTAATATTTATGAACTCTTTATTATTTCATCCCGCAAATTAATTAGACCACAAGCTATAATCACTATTTCATCTAGGTAAGGCACATACTTGTAATGCATAACTGAGTGTGGTTTGAGAATAGGAAATTCTCTTACTCGTCTTATTACTCTTTCGACATGCACTCTTAGACTAGCAATAACTTTACTTTGAAGTGCCTCAGTTAGTGATTGTGTCACCCCAGAATAGACACTTGGAGGTCTTAATAGTTTTATTCCAAGAGGATATAATAATGATTCTATTTCCTTAAAACCCCTATCAGCTAATACCACAGAATTTTGGTGAAGAGAACTAATGAAATTACTTTTTTCCACTATAGCTTTATCGAACATCCTTCCTCCAAAACCTTTTGAAATAAAACTTATTAAGCCATTTGGAGTGCAACCTATTAAATACTTTACAGTATTGCAGTTTTTATATTGTGACCATGTTTGAGCTTGCTTTAAAGGATCTGATGGCTTAGATATCTGTATCTCAAAACAATCAATAATGACTTGCACATTAGAATATCTTATTTTAAATACTAAAGGTAAATTGTTTCTGATTTGCTTTGGTTGTGGGCTCAAAATAAGATTTTGAAAGAAATTCGCCAATGCCTCGATACCTTGCAAAATCATTATTGAAAGTTTAGTACGTAATAGCTCAAGCTGATCACTAATCCTTTCTATGGTATCATTTTGTTTAATTTTAAACAAAGTTACAATAATACAAAGTGAAGTTATTTTTGGTGTACTATTAGCTACTACATAATCAATTAGCCACAAATATTGTTTCGGTAATCCTAAATACATCTTAGGTTTTTTTGAAATAATTTCTAAAATGTTATTCCTAATTTGTAATTTAGGTTTCAATATTTCTGAAGTGCTCTCTTCATTTTCTGATGTATATCCAAATAAGGAAGTAGTTGTAGAAGTGTCCTGGGAGGAATGTACTTCAAATGCTGTTGTCGACATAGATGCTGTCCTTTTTCTTGCTCTATAATTTGTGCTTTTGTCTAGCATAACAGGTTTACATTGCACTCCAACTTGTACCTGAAATAAAACATACTCCAGCTATAGTATATACATCTCACACCTACTAGCCATAATACTTACCATGCCAGAATATCCCAAAGGCCTATGGGTACAAGGTTACAAAGGGTGGGATTGTGTATACTTATGAATAACATTAATGACCTAAGCCTTACTACTAAGTTATATAACATAGAAAATCAGTACTTCTAAAGATATGCTGTTTCTGAACTTAATTATAAATCAAACTTTTGAATGAACATTAAAAAGATTATGAAATTATCATAAAAACAACATTTATATAGTATAATGATAAATGAACAACTGGCACCTAAATTTACCTTCATGGGAAACACAGTAGAAGATGTACTAGGCATTACTGTATCTTCAAATTTTCTTTTTTTTGCAGGTGTTAGGTTTGGATGTGGTGATAATAATATCTTCTCTAACTCTGTTTCTCCTGGCATAACTGGTGGAATCTATAAAATATAATGAGCAATATTTATTCAAAGTGTATAAGTAAAATTGTTAGGTACTGGTAGGGCGTGTAAATACCAGGGTGTGCTTGCGCAACAAATAAAAATAAAATACAATAAATTTCTGTAAAATCGCTTCTGCTGCAAAAGAAGATTGTTTACCAGCACTGACCTGCTATCATCTCGCACCAGAGTCGTGGGTGATGGGCGCGTGCCAACTCGATGCAGGCGATGACTTCCACCGGCCGGTGGCGAATTTCACAAACACAAACTTTATTGTTCTGATAGTTTTGGCGAGTCCTGCGTTCAGGACTGAAGAAATACAGCGTTTTCCAAGAATATCGCTGATTCTGAAGCGAAAGAGGTATTCTATACGCGCGCGTGTGCGATGTCGCACGGGGTTGACAAAAAGTGCAAAAATGCAATGAATGATTTTTCAAGACGAATGTAATAGTGCATGTACATTCGTTCGGGTTGCCAGAGCCATCTCGTAGAAACTGCTAGTACTTAATAACACAAATCAAGCGCTAGGCAACAATTACAATTACAACAGTAGCGATCCACTTTATTTAATTTAGATTAATGTAAATAATATATTATACATATATCAGCGCTCCACCATGCACCCCGCCTTGGAACGTTGCAAGATGTTACAAAACAAACGAATGGACTGATTAGAGCACATAGCGGATTTATACAAATAAAATCTAATTATTTTATTAAAATATATAGCTAAGACTTATTAAATTGCTTAAACTATTAAATTTATTGCGTTGGGATAGGGGGTATAGCTTCGTTACAGCGCGTTTGTAAGTTCCAGTTCGCGTTTTAACTATTGCCACGCGGACAACGTTATCAGAGCCCCTGAACACGTCCGTAATTACTCCCAGTGGCCAATTCAACGGAGCAGAGTTTTCCTGCTCAAGAAGAACGACGGTTCCGATATCCACGGGTTTGTCTGGAGTAGCCCATTTTTGTCTGACCTGCAACGTGTGCAGATACTCCAAATGCCATTTCTTCCAAAAGGATTGGATCATGTTATCAAGCAATTTTTTACGATCTCGTAAACTAATGTGCTGATCTGATAGATCAGCAGCGGGTAGGTATTGCAACGGAGTAGACATTAAAAAATGTGCGGGAGTCAACACCTCAGGATACGGATCCGAGGATAGTAAACCCAAAGGACGAGAGTTCAGAATGCACTCTATTTGCGTAAGAACAGTTTGCAGTTCTTCGTAAGTAAGAAACTGACTACCTATCACTCTGTATAGATGCGTTTTCATGCTTTTTATATTTCCTTCCCATATCCCACCAAAATTTGGTGATCTTGGAGGAATCATCTTCCATTCTATGCGTCGAGACAACAGCTCATTTGACAGCGCGGTTTTAAAGTTAGAGTTCAATAAGAAACTATATAACTCATCTAAATGTGCCTTTGCACCAATGAAAGTTGATCCGTTGTCAGAATAAAGACATGAAACGGGTCCACGACGGGAAATAAAACGTTTAAATGCGGCTAAAAAATTATCAGTTGTTAAATCACTGGTCACTTCGATATGAAGACCTCTCGTGGCCATGCAAACAAACAATATAATGTATGCCTTTTGCGCATTTTGACCTCTGCGTCGAGAAAGTATTGTCTTTATCGGACCAGCATAATCAACACCAGTGTGACAAAAAGCTTTGGCTGCTGACACACGATAGTCAGGCAGATCAGCCATTATCGGAGTTGGATGCGTTGGATTGCATTTAAAGCAAGTGTTGCACTTTCGCAACTTAGACCTGATGACAGTTCTGGCATCTAGTATCCAGAAGCGTTGTCGTATGATAGACATGAGAAGTCCAGGTCCAGTGTGACAATTGACAACGTGAAAATGTTGTATTATTAGATCAACAATGTGATCGCGTTTAGGGAGAAGAACAGGATGTTTAGCTTCAAAGGGAAGCATCGATCCAGATAGTCTTCCTCCTATGCGTAAAATCCCTTCTTTATCTAAGAAGACTGCAAGACTCTGCAGTTTCTTGGAAGGTAACTTCCCGGCCTTTATCAGTTTTATGTCCTCAGCGAAGTGGACAGATTGAACTGCGAGAATCAGCGACTTCTCAGCGATCATCAATCCTGATACAGTACGAGGTTCGACCTTAGATTTAGGTCGTGCGAATTTCAAAACATATGCAATGATACGTAGTAACTTCTGCCAAGAAGAGACACGTTGTGCTAACGTACACAGCAATGGCGGCTCTGTGTGAGTAGTTGTTACAGTCAACACATTTGCTTTATGTTTTGTTTATGTAGGCAAATCAGAGCAATTAGAGAGCGAGAACAATTTAATAGGCCACTCCTCAGGGGGGCCGCGGATTCACGAGGGACCGTTCCACCACAAATCGTGGGTCAAAAGTTGCGAGGGGAGCATACCGCGTGAAAGACAATCACTCGGGTTGATAGCTCCGGCGACGTGATAAAAGTGTTTAGCGTTCAAGTTTTCTTGGCACTGAGCGACCCGGTTGCTAACGAAAATCGACCACCGATGTGGCGACGAATGTACCCATGATAAGGCAATCGTGGAATCAGAAAATGCGTATATGTCAGTAACGGGAATGCGCAATGCATAAGTATCACGTACGGTTTTTATTAATTTTGACATAAGTAATATAGCACATAACTCTAAGCGAGCGAGCGTAGTAATTTTTGTCGGTGAGACCTTTGATTTGGCACACAAAATGCGAGTTTGAATGCTAGATGGGTAGGTACAATAATAAATGACACATCCCAGACCATTCATACTAGCATCACAAAATGCGACAAGCCGCAATTTACAGTCAACTTCGACACCTCTATGTCGTGGAATCCTTAAAGTGTCAAGCAACTGCAATTCTTGTGTGAGAGCGAAAAAACGTGAGCGTATGTGCTCCGGAGCAGGATCGTCCCAATCACTCTTATTAAGCCACAGTTCCTTAATTAACAACTTGGCGTAGAGTATCACAGGTGCTACTAATCCGAGCACGTCAAATAGTCGTGCGACTATCGAGAGTATATTTCTCTTAGTGCACTTCTCATTAATCGCGGTGGATGTGAACTGAAAATTATCTTCACATGGTTCCCATGAGAGACCTAAAACCTTCGAGACATGACTGCCAACATCAAAATCAAGTGACCTGCGGTGCGTATCGGGAAGTGAGTCCAGCAGCGTAGGCGAGTTGCTAGACCACTTCACTAAGTCAAAGTCACCAGCTCTGAAAAGCTTTATCAAGTTGTGAGCTAACTGCTTGGCAGTACACTCATCAGGTGCGGAATGAACCAGGTCATCTGTATACAAACAGGTCTCTGCCACTTTCGCGGCATCAGGGTAGTGAGGACTCATGTCAGTAGCCAGCTGACGCACAGTGCGCATAGCTATATAAGGGCTCGACTTGAGACCGAACGGTTGCCTATTGAAGGCATACGTGTGAATTTCATCAGATTCGTTGAATCTAAATAAAATGCGTAGGTATTTACGCTGATCTACTGGTACACCAATACGTAAATAATGTTGTTTAATATCAGCGTTCATCGCGACAGGAAACAATCTAAAATTTAATAATAATAAGAACAAATCGGCCTGTAAATTGGGTCCGATATGTAATATATCATTGAGCGAAAGCCCAGTGTGCGTTTTAGCGCTCGCGTCCAATACAATACGCGGCATCGGTTTGTCAGGTCGGACTACTGCGTGATGTGGTATATAATAACCATCTAAAGACAACTTAGACTTGTCAACAAGACTGAGGTAATCGTGATCTATATAGTCCTGAATGACCTAATTGTAACTTTCGCGTACAATCGGTGAGGTACGAAGCTTACGCTCGAGCGACATAAAACGGCGGTAGGCGGCGGCGTGTGAATTACCTAGTTCAGAGGGATCCCTGCAGAACGGTAATGCAACAGTGTAACGACCTACGTCATCACGGGTCACAGTAGATGTGAAAATATTTTCGCACTCTGTCTCTTCCGGTGACAATAGGCGCTTCGTCGGTACTTCTTCAAGTTCCCAGAATTTTTGAACTAAATCATTCAATGCTAACGCAGAGAACGAAGCGGCGGCAGGCATAATATCTTTACGGGGACAGTCTCCCATAAGTACATACCCAAATGTTGTTGATAATGCACAAGGTGCGTTTGGACCACACTCGACCCTATTTCCTAAATAAATATACGGGAAGAGCTGGGCACCCAACACTATATCAATATTTCCTGGAATATTCCAGTTTAAATCAGCGAGTGGAAGATCGCGAAAATGTAATTCGCGATCACAATCAATAAATTGCGAAGGCAAATGACCCGTAAGACATTCCATAACTAACGCGAGTATAGTGTACTTCTTGTCTGTGTAAATACGGGATTCAATGTCTAAATGAACATAACCGATTATCGGTAGCGAAGCGGAACCAACACCTTTGACAAAGGAATTATCTAACGGTATTATTGGCAAATTTAATAGGCGAGAACAAGACAATGTTATTAAATTATTCTGTGAGCCATTATCAATGAAACATCTGACCACAGATTTATTACCAGTGCTACCTTCAGGACGCGCGTACACCTGAGCGGTTGCCAAAAGAATATCACCCTTATGGCTAGAAGAACACGAGTGCGTTTGCGTAACGACTTCCGTATCAACCGAAGGCTCAGCAGCTCAGCGGGCACGCGACAGCAGTACTCACTGTTGCCGCATGCGAGTGCGAATTATTACTATTATTAACAAAGTGCAATAACTTGTGATGTTTTTTATGACAAAAACAAACTGATGTACTTTTACAATCCGGGAGTTTATGGAATGTGCTTAAACAATTGACGCAACCTTGTTTCGATTTTATAAACTCATATCTAGCTTTTGCATTTCGCATATTTTTAAACTGAGCGCAATCATATAAGTGTCGGTGTTCACCGCCGCATAAGCAACAACACGCGTTCATTGCAGCGGGCGCCGAGCGAGCGGGAATATTCGAATTATTGTTATTTATCGGCTCACTGACAACAAATGACTTCGATGCAACGCGCCGATCACGTGACGACGACGTGACAGCAGCGGGCGATTTCGCATAAGTCGAAACGCGCGGGTTTGAGCGTTCTAAAATCTTAGCTTGATCTTGCACAAAGGCGATCAGCTGTTGGGTCGTAGGTATTTCTACACCTCTACTAGAAAGTTCAAAGGCTTGAATGGTTTGAGGATCCATCTTCCTCAAAGCACATTGAAGAAACATAAAGTCAGTCAGATTTGTTATGTCTAATTCTTTAAGAGCGCATATAGAAGCGGAATATTTACTTATAAAAGTATCAAGCGAGTGAGCGTTATGGGAACAAGTTTTCAAGTCTAATATGTTATTGAGATAGTGTACACCTAATGAGCGTTTATCTTGGTATTTCTTAACTAAACTATCCCACAATATTTTATAAGTTTCATCTGACGGAACAATACCGGCAGTGTACTTCACTGCGTCATGGGTGAGTTTAGAAAATAGGTATTGTACGCGTTGCGAGTCAGACAATTGTTCATTTAAATGAACATTCGCCTTAAATGACTGATAAAATGTATTCCAGTTTTCAGGGCGTCCGTCAAAACTCGGAATTACTAATGATTCTAATTTCACTGCGGACTTGTTCAAGTTACTCAACTCGGGTGAGCGCGTCACCGTGGGCACAGACATCTTATTCCTAACGCGTTTGATTCTCGAGTATAACTCATCAAATGAATCGAGGCTAGAATAGTCTGCACTCACTGTGACTTTCGATGACAAATTTATGTTATTTATTTGATCAACAATGGATTCAAATTTATTGCGTAAATCGTCTATGATCTCAGTTTCAGCCAGAAAATTCTCATTAAATCGCGTCGATGCATCAAAAGAAATAATACTTTTCGAGGACGTATATAAACGATTAATGCGTGCGAATAATAATTCTTTCTTTTGTTGCAACATAGTCATCTTGACTTCGTTATCAGCTGGGGAATCCGGCATGTTTACAACGTAATATCACAATAACGACAAAATATATTGTGTAATACTATAGTAGTGCAAAAAACACAAGTTAATATTATTATAAAATGTACTACGGCTTATAATAAATAGCACAGTACCTAGCGGAGCGAATGTGTACTTAAGAATATATAGTAGTGTAAAATACACAACTTAATATCTTTATAAAATGTACTACGGTACGGCTAATAAATAGCACAGTACTTGGCGAAGCGAAAATGAAAATAAGTGGGTAGGTATATAATATCTGCGTGTATGTGAAAAAGTTCAACTACTTTGAATATAATGGATGATATTACCAATTAATACGTAAATCACCAACTATATCAATAAACAATATTTACCTACTCATATCTACCAATTAATACGTAGATATTTGGCGTTTAGTATACAGAATTTACCAAATTATTTACGTAAATCTATAAGCGACAAAATGGTGCCAAGAATTCACCAAAATTACGTGAATCTTGTTGTTAAATTATGCGTTATGAATAGAAAAAAAAATAGAATTCACCAATAATTATTTTACTGGACTATCCGTGCTCTGAAAGGACCAAGGTATGGTAGGGCGTATAAATAGCCCTGACCAGGGTGTGCTTGCGCAACAAATAAAAATAAAATACAATAAATTTCTGTAAAATCGCTTCTGCTGCAAAAGAAGATTGTTTACCAGCACTGACCTGCTATCATCTCGCACCAGAGTCGTGGGTGATGGGCGCGTGCCAACTCGATGCAGGCGATGACTAGCGCTAGGCAACAATTACAATTACAACAGTAGCGATCCACTTTATTTAATTTAGATTAATGTAAATAATATATTATACATATATCAGTAATTGTAAATACTTAATGTAAATAGTAATAACACTTAATTACATACCTCTGGCTTTTGAGTGATATTTCTTAATACGGCTTTAGCGTTCAAAATTGGTTCCTGGTTCATTAATTTAGTTTTATGGTAGTTCTTTAAATCGACCACAGGCTGTAACAAAAACAATAAACAGCTTTTAATACCTTATTAAAAATGTATGTAAATAAAGTGACCTGTTATCGAACAAGCGTCATATTATGTAAAATAATACTCACATCAACGTGGTCTTCACAACAATACATAATAGCTTTACTAGCATATTCCACACCTGCCTCCTGACACCACACTTTTCGCAAATCTTCTCTAATTTTAACAAAAATCTTCCCTTGGCTGTTCGCGCTGTCATTTTTGCAACCAGGAATAAAACACTTTCTAAGTTCCATGATAAATGCAATATTTTGGTATTTATTACCGAGTGATTTTGGCTAAGCAATAACAACAACAAAATTTAAGTAAGGTTATATCACAGAACACGGTTATATTTTTGACAGCGTTGACAAGTTGACATAGCGTTCAATAGATTTTTTTAAAATACGGAATAAAGCAAAGGTATTTCACATTATGCCTTCTTGTGATGACGTCATCGAAGGTCAAATAAAGGTTAAACATATTTCTTGAAAAATATAAGTAACTAATAAGTATTTATTGATTATAAATACAGAAAAACGAACAAAAACCTTATTTCTCTAAATGGTTTTGCAATTAGCACTATTTAGAAAATATGGACAATCCCCATTAACTAGACCTAAAAATTGCATCAACTCTCTTTTATTAATAGGATTTTTGAATTCTCTTATACTGTTAATTCTTTCTGAATCTACGGCGATACCTTCTGCACTTATAGAATGCCCTAAGTAAGTTACTTCCTCAACTCCAAATACACATTTTTCTTTATTGATTGTCAAGCCCTCTCTACTTAACCGAGCCAGTACTTCTTTTAATAATTTAATATGACTATTTTTGTCTCTTGTATAGAGCAGTAAATCATCCACATGAACTACTACACCCTCTAAATCACTAAATAAGTTAGACAATTTCATGGAAAAGTATTCAGGCGTACAATTCAATCCCATTGGTAAGCGATTGTACATAAATCTACCAAATGGTGTAAGAATAGTTGTGAGCTTTTTAGACTCATCATCTAAACAAATCTGAAAAAATCCTGATTTGGCATCTATTTTTGAAAAATACTTAGCTCCTTTGAGCCTAGACAAAGTGATATCTACTTTATGTATAGGGAATATTGGCCGTAATATATTTTTATTTACAGCTGTATAATCCCCACATATTCTTACACCATGATCTCCTTTTGGAACTACTACTATTGGTGAGACAAACTGGGTTGGCTCCTCTACTGGACATATTACTCCTAATTTTACCATTCTATCCAATTGTTGTTTAACTTTTGTAACGTGTTAATGTTTTGTGGAGGGTTTTTATTATGAAGTTATAAATTTATATTAGGTATTGGACTAAATGAACCTCAGGGAATGGATTCGTAATAAATAATCTGCCGTGGCTTTGTGCGGTCCGGCGAAGGTTCCAAGGAAAGGGACGATTTAAGAGCCGTCAGTTGATAACTGGGCTAGTGTTCTCCAATCTCGCTTGCACAACCATAGATAAATTAGTAATAAGTTATCGAAACATACTAAATTCTTGATTGATTTCATGGATATAATTTTAATTTGATTTGTAAAGAATCCACAACGTTACACTTTGTCTAATAATGGAATAGGTATAACCCTTGGAGCATTCTGAATGTATGGTTTAGGATTATCAATCAATTTAATACTAAATGTGTCCTGAAATACTCCCAAGTCATTAAAAATACCTGGATGCAATTTTTCTATTTCCTCTGCTTGAGGTGTGCTATTCTCTTGTGTTATGTTAAATAATTTCAATACATTTTTCATATTTCTAATGGCAGGCCTACCAAGAATAGGAGTCCTTAAATCTTTAATTACATACATTTTTCCAGAATAGTAACAATGCTGAGATTTTAAAGTTACAATAAACCAACCTTCCACCTGTAATTGCCTACCATCAGGACCTCTAATAACATCCACACAGGGTATGATTTTAAAGTCACTTGCCATAGAGTATGGTAATGCTACTATATCAACTCCAGTATCCACTAAAAAAATTAAATACTTTGTTTTATTTCCTACACATACCTCCAGTTCCACTTGAAATTCACTGTCCACACTCTCCACACAGTTAATTTTTTTTCAATCCTTACAGCATCTTGCGTAATGCCCTATTTTCTCACATTTGTAACACTTAATATTTGCTGCCGCCTGTCTGGCTAAATTTAATGCTTTTTCTAATGTCAAATCAGACATCAATTGTAACCTTTCACTGGCCTTTTTGTCCTTCATTCCAACTATCAGTCTGTCCCTAATAAGCTCTTCTTTTAATCCGCCATATTCACAAGTTTCAACTAATTTAAACAAACATAACATAACATAACTTCACGCCTGTATCCCCGAAGGGGTAGGCAGAGGTGTATTACACACCCACGATTTGCCAGTTATGTTAAGGTCCCAATGTAATAGGGGGCGAGCCTATTGCCATCTACCGGGCACATTATTAAACGAGCGATAATTAACATATATTAATACACACATAACTACGAAAAGTCAGAGGTGTGTGCCCGGGGCGACTGGGGATCGAACTCGAGACCTCGTCTCAGCAGTCCGTTACGTACGCCACAGGGCTATTAAACAAGCTTGTGATAAATTCGTTGACAGTCTCTTCTTGACCTTGATCTCTAACATTAAATTTGTATCTTTCGGAAATAACATTTTTTTAGGATTAAAATAATTGTCAAACTTTTCCAACGCCTCTTCATACTTTTTGCCAATGTCCAGTTGCTTGGCTAAATCTTCCGCCCTATCCCCCATGACATACAATAATAAATCCACTTTTTTATCATCTTCGCAACCATCATTGCCGCTCACGCGCATATACCTTTCATATCTGTCTCCACGAAGCCCATGATGCCGCGACGAAGTCAAATTGATCCGGTGCCCGAACCTTCTGGCGTGATAACATTTTAACTTTTCTTCACTTGCCATTTTTCCTTTAAAGCCACACCGCTGCCACCATGTTATATTAAGGGTTTCAGGCACAATAAATATATATACTTCCAGTAGTTACTTTATTTAATCAAACTAGATATTAGGCACACACATATTCACAATCCAAAACCCACGCGCTAGTGATGTCCCGCGCTTGCACTAGTGATGCACTACTCTCACAGAAACCTTTAATAAATAATGTTGTTACCGCAGATATCTAATATAATTACCACGTAGAACAGAATGCGACTTGATTTTTGTCGGTATAAAAAGAAAATATGCAATAAATATGACTATTTTATTTCGAGTAGTAACATGTTTTGAGATTTTTATATTTAAACTAGTACGTAGTTTGGAGTAAAACCTTTGAATCTATATCCAGTAGATGGAGCTTTAAACAACTTTTATCCGTTTAGGCCGCGTTCTCACTACAACGATTGTCGTCCACGACTTTTTTTGTTTATATATATAGATTTATGGCACAAAATAGAATAAATATTACAAAAAGTTATATGATGACAAAAAGTGTTTCTTGGGCCTCCATGCGAATCGATCTCAGTCTTGACGTATTCAAAGAGTCAAAGTAAAAGTCAAAAACCACTTATTCTGTATAGACCATTAATACAGCACTTACAAAACGTCAAAAGAAAATTAAACGAATGTTTGGCAAATGGAGCACCGGTTCGAAATGCGGCCCCGTCCTGAGAAGACTCCGGCAAGAAACTCAGCGAACTGTTTTTTTTTGGTCTATTTACAAACATGTTTACTTAACCTAATTACAATATTTCGTTTGAGTAGAATAGAGAGAGAGCAAACAGTTCATATCCAAGCTTGTTTGTCATCTAAATAGTCAAAAACCATTTATTCTGTATAGACCATTAATACGCCACTTACAAAACGTCAAAAAAAAAACTAATGTTTGGCAAAGGGATCAACCTGTGGTGGAAACGCGGCCCTGTCTTGAGAAGACTCCTGCAAAAACTACAAAACATGTTTACTTAATCTAATTACAATATTTCGTTTGAGCAGCATAGTGAGAGAGCAAACAGTTCATATCCAAGCTTGTTTGTCGTCTAAATTATCTGTAATATTATAATAGCCTTTTTGGCAGAGTTTAGTTTTAATTTGGCTTTTAAATTTATGAAGAGGTAGATTCTTCATTTCACTAGGAAGCTTGTTGTAGAAGCGTATACAGTTAAAGTTCCTTAAAGGAATTACTGATCTTGTGGAGTCGACTATTACATACCACAAGTTTGTTCATGGAAATGACTGTTATGTCTAGTATTTATGTTATGTATATCACAGTCTTAAAAAATTGGAAATGTTTCTTCTAACATACAAAAGATTTTCAAAAATATATTGAGACACTACAGTTAGTTATTCTAGCGGTATCCATGTATGTCAGGCAGAGTGGAGTCAAATGGTACATTAAAAAAAAAAAGTGACTAAGGAAAAGTGGAAAAAAATTTACAATTGTTCTAAATTATGGTAATCGCGCCAACAGGAGCCAACACAACGAAAAACTTGACACTGGCTGCACATAATATTAGATTTCTTTGTTTGCTTTTGTGCAGCGCATCGGACACAACGTCCCCGCTTGAAGCGATCCTGCTTGCCCGTTCGCTCCTGAGCAACCTCACAATGCTCAGGAACCTGATCCAATGATATGTCTGCATGGGACATGGACACGGGTGGGATGTTCTAGCGGCGACGTTGGTGCCGAATTGCGCGCACAGTTCCTCGGCCAGCTTATAGCGAAATTGCCGATGAGTAAATTTTTTGTGTTGGCCCATGTTGGCACGATAAATTATGTACGAATTTAAAATGGATATATTTAAAAGGCGCCTGAAAACTTTAATGTACCATTTGGAACCCCTTTTTCTCTCCAAAAGATACATGGACAGCTTCTGGTCTTTTAAGTCAACGCCGCCCATAAATTTATTGTATGCATGGACGGACGTTGGCTTGGGGCAATCGGCGCCGGCTCTTCTGCCTGGAGCCATGTCAGCGTTGTGGTAAGTCGACACTGTGGTGACTAATTTGACGTCTTTCCACGCTACGACCGAGACATCACCACAATGTCGGCTTACCACAGACCCTCTCGGCATCCGCTTGTCGTTCGATAATATTATTTCCGCCGGGCAATCTACACGACGTCTATTTAGAGTACCTACCACGTCTGTTTTATTGCGTTTTAAAAACCTTGTTAGGTAAATCGAATTATAAAAATTGTCCATGAACAAACTGTAGCCCTTACCTAAATAGTCCTTGAAAAGTTCAAGGACTATTTTGGCGGTCGAAGATGTGAACCCAGAAACGGGGCCAGAAGAGGTCGTTCCTTTGCCAGCATAAATTATGGATTTTAACACGTATCCGGTTACTGCCTCGCAGAGTTCGTTGCTTTTTATCCCGAATCGTGCTGCTTTGGAACGGATACACTGAACCCAGCTCAAGCGTCCCTTCCAAAGCAGTAACGATTCGTCAATGCTGACTTCTCTGCGAGGCGAGTACACGGATTTAAATTTTTGATTTAGATAATAACTTCCTCTCCTCGCCCCGTTCCTGAATGGTGTCGTTGTCAACGAAATGCAGAAACCTCATGATTAAGAGGAACCGATCGCAAGACATGAGGCACCGGAATCCAGGCATACCTAGGATTCCGGTGCTCCAGTACTCGTCGATACGGCCCCTCAAGCACATACCCATGAAAATCATGACTGCTATCAGTCTATACGTCTCCTCCACCGACGTTTCTACCCACTGATGCAACCTCGACTTTGCCGTGATACCCTGCGGGTTATTTTCAAAGCAGGGCGCTATGGTTTGCCACGCATACCGGTTGGTCTCCTCTACAATCGTTTTCAGAAGATCTTGTTAAACTCCTACACAAATTACAACTTGACTGTTCCTTTTTCACTCTCTCAAGCTTATAATCTACAAAACAACCTGATGTCAACTGATATATTGATGTTTCATACCCCTTACACTGATTGTCATTGATTAAAGGGGCTCTTGACAAGGCATCGGCAATCACTAATGTTTTTCCTGGAACATACACAACTGTATAGGGATATCTCATTAGCTGTAATCTAAACCTTAATAATCTACGTTTTGACGCATAATGACCAACACGCGTACTAACCAATTTTAAATACGCATTTTGACATATACGCAAAATGTGCAATACGCATAATGCCATATTAGTATGATGACCAACACGCGTATTGACTAATTTTAAATACGCATTTTGACATATACGCAAAATGTGCAATATTCATAAAGTAGGTATGTAGGTACACCAATAACCTTTAAACTATAAAGTACTACAGATATTTCGTTGTACGAATGCGTCATTGTGCGTTATTATTTGTATTGGTCATTTTAATTTTTTTTTTTTTCATGATTGTTCAATAATTGCATTACTCTGTCTCTTCTGGTATGATTATATCATCAAAGTTGTATAGCAGCTTTGCAATCGTGTATTCTCCTTTCTTTTTATATATTTTGATCAATAGGTCTTTTATTTTTATATCTCTTTCTGAGTTTATGATGTTTGCTATTTTGTCCGGGTCATATCCTAAGCTTGATAGACTGATTCTAACGTATTTGTTCTTTCTCTTTCTGTCCCCTATTTTGATGCCCTTTTTGAGTATAAACATGAGAGATAGCGTCGATGATGAATAGGTTCTTGGGACATTCGGTTCGTTTTCCGTCTCCGTCCTTTGGGTCATACTCGTGGCAACCGATCTCCTGTTGTTGACTTCCCATCTGTATCTGTCGGTCTAGTATCTGTCGTACCGCATGCATCCGAATAAATCGATGTTCTGTCCCCGGATACGAGAGTGATGGTGCCAGTCGGGTGCTCAATAACTTTAGATTTGTCCCTTGAGTTTGGTTTATCCAATTTATCATATTGTGGACAGTTCCCATATCACAGGGGCATATACTCCCACTGAAAGGTTTGGCTCTATACTGCTGGATGATATTCTTTGCCTTATTCATAGTCGAATCGGTAACTTTTAGCAGTAGTGTATCATCTGTCGCCTCACAGATGTCATCCCTATTTGAGGGTTCGTCAAGTGCCGGGTCCGTTGAATCTTCTTCTGGTTCTTCCACCTCATAGTTATTGATGTCATTTATCGCCTTCTTCGAGGTATTAAGCCATGTTGCTACTGCTGCTGCGCCGTCCGATACCTCAACAAACAATTGTCCCATCTCCTCCTCGTCTGCCAAGCACGAGTCGTCAGAAGCTCTTATCAAAAATGATCCTACCTTACGCTTGTTGTATTCCGTCAGATTCTTAAATAATTCTTCGTTATTCATTTTAGAGTAATTATGATTTCCTTGTTGTAATTCTTATTATTACTGTTTACGTTTTGACGCATAATGACCAACACGCGTACTAACCAATTTTAAATACGCATTTTGACATATACGCAAAATGTGCAATACGCATAATGCCATATTAGTATGATGACCAACACGCGTATTGACTAATTTTAAATACGCATTTTGACATATACGCAAAATGTGCAATATTCATAAAGTAGGTATGTAGGTACACCAATAACCTTTAAACTATAAAGTACTACAGATATTTCGTTGTACGAATGCGTCATTGTGCGTTATTATTTGTATTGGTCATTTTAATTTTTTTTTTCCTGATTGTTCAATAATTGCATTACTCTGTCTCTTCTGGTATGATTATATCATCAAAGTTGTATAGCAGCTTTGCAATCCTGTATTCTCCTTTCTTTTTATATATTTTGATCAATAGGTCTTTTATTTTTATATCTCTTTCTGAGTTTATGATAGATGTCAAATCATCTAAGGGTTTAGTTTGTAAAATTTGCACCAGTGGTTTGTGGTCTGTCTCTAAAGTAATCGGAATTCCCGTAATATAATCTCTGAACTTATTAACTGCCCAGACTAAAGCTAACCATTCTTTTTCAATCTGTGCATAGTTCTTTTCACTACTATTCAATGTTCTACTTGCATATGAAACAACTTCTCTAGTACCATTTTTATTCTCTTGAAGTAATGCTGCTCCTAGCCCATATGAACTACTATCTGCTGAAATAATAATATTTTTACTTGGATCATAGTGTTTCAATACTGGACTCCTTTGTATTAAATCTTTTATCTCACTAAATGCAACCTCTTGACGCCTATCCCAAGAGAACATCCTGTCACTCTTTAATAAATCATATAAAGGTTATAAAATATTAGTTTTATTAGGAATAAATTTCCCTACATAATTAACTAGACCTAAAAATTGCATCAACTCTCTTTTATTAATAGGATTTTTGAATTCTCTTATACTGTTAATTCTTTCTGAATCTACGGCGATACCTTCTGCACTTATAGAATGCCCTAAGTAAGTTACTTCCTCAACTCCAAATACACATTTTTCTTTATTGATTGTCAAGCCCACTCTACTTAACCGCGCCAGTACTTCTTTTAATAATTTAATATGACTATTTTTGTCTCTTGTATAGAGCAGTAAATCATCCACATGAACTACTACACCCTCTAAATCACTAAATAAGTTAGACAATTTCATGTAAAAGTATTCAGGCGTACAATTCAATCCCATTGGTAAGCGATTGTACATAAATCTACCAAATGGTGTAACAATGGTTGTGAGCTTTTTAGACTCATCATCTAAACAAATCTGAAAAAATCCTGATTTGGCATCTATTTTTGAAAAATACTTAGCTCCTTTGAGCCTAGACAAAGTGATATCTACTTTATGTATAGGGAATATTGGCCGTAATATATTTTTATTTACAGCTGTATAATCCCCACATATTCTTACACCATGATCTCCTTTTGGAACTACTACTATTGGTGAGACAAACTGGGTTGGCTCCTCTACTGGACATATTACTCCTAATTTTACCATTCTATCCAATTGTTGTTTAACTTTTGTAACGTGTTAATGTTTTGTGGAGGGTTTTTATTATGAAGTTATAAATTTATATTAGGTATTGGACTGAATTAACCTCAGGGAATGGCGTTGTGCGGTCCGTTGTGCAAAGATGGTAGTATGCACTTAGCTAGTGGACACGGGCTAAATTTTGCCGGCGTGCCAGGATCTCCGCTGGTGTGCCTCGCTACCGCCATGATGGTGCGAACACCCTGTAAATAGAAAAAGTGCGGGTCAGTTTGTCACTAGGTAATTACGTCCAAGTGACCCGCTAAAATGGCAGGTGAAGAGAATCTCCCAGCGGCAATGCAGTGTAGCTAGAAGCTAATAAGATAAAAAATAATATAATTAGGCAGCACAAGCTGGTGCCACGACCTCTGACCGTAGTGGTCATCGGCCTCGTGGCACTAATTAGGTAGCCTGAAATAGCACACATACTAAAATAAAATATATTAAGCCATGCATTTTAGCAGGCAATAAGCTGCACCGCTGGAAAGTCTTCACCTGCCGACAGCAGTTAGCCACGGGGTCAAAGTGACCTTCCTCGGCGAAGGTTCCAAGGAAAGGGACGATTTAAGAGCCGTCAGTTGATAACTGGGCTAGTGTTGTCCAATCTCGCTTGCACAACCATAGATAAATTAGTAATAAGTTATCGAAACATACTAAATTCTCGATTAATTTATGGATAAAATTTTAATTTGATTTGTAAACAATCCACAACGTTACACTTTGTTTAATAATGGAATAGGTATAACCCTTGGAGCATTCTGAATGTATGGTTTAGGATTATCAATCAATTTAATACTAAATGTGTCCTGAAATACTCCTAAGTCATTAAAAATACCTGGATGCAATTTTTCTATTTCCTCTGCTTGAGGTATGCTATTCTCTTGTGTTATGTTAACCCATTACAGCATATAGTTTGTTAATTAAGTAAATACAGATTTTATGTCATATATTGGTCAGTTAGGGTCATATATACGAAAGACATAATAAGCTAAACATAGACCAGTTACGTATAGTAAGGATTTTATGACCCGTCCGATATATCGGACGCTATGCACAGCGGACTAATGAATTACTATAGAGCAGACGTATGTGAAGTAATTGAAGCAGTTCAGTATTTAGCAATATTTATTAGAAAAAAGAAGTACAACATTACAAAACTCTGATACATATGACCTATTGTATATGGTAGTCCATGAAACACTTAGGGTGAAGGCCTACATCACGTTTCACACACCTGAATTTGGCTTTTCCTCCACATTTACTGGCACAACGGCGTTCTGTGCATATGGGTACAATCCAATGACTTTTACCATCATACCGGGTGATGGACAAAGGTTTGGCTGGCTTTTGTCCTTGATGAGGCGGAGTTCCATGAGTTGTCAGTAGGCTCCGAGCCAAATACCTTCTAAAGGCAAATAGAGACTCCGTCTCTTTATTGCAACAATTTTTCCTCGCGAGCAGCCAACTGTTTACAACCGACACGTCTACAAAATAGGCAAAAATTGCCCACCACCATTTCCTGATACGCATCCTTGAACGTAAGTTCGCTACAGCTTGATCGCACTTATCCACCCCACCCATGTGCTTATTATAGCTGGCAATCAGTGAAGGCTGGGGGATTGGAACTTTTGCCTTTTTTTCGTTGGACCAACGAGTGGCTGATGCCAACTCCCAGTTCTCGAAGTTAGTTGCTACGGTGACTGCGTTATTGTCATTCCAGCGACACACAAACACATCATCTGACATTCGGTATTCGCTATAGCCACGTTCTTCTCGCTTGAACTGGTTGACATCTTTTAGTGGACAATTTTCAACACAGTTGGCCCGTATTGTGCCAGTCGCATAGTAGCCCAGCTGTCTTAGATGTCTCAGCAATGGCAACGATGTGAAAAAGTTGTCGAAGTATATTTTTACGCCATCTTGTGCTGGCAATTTTGCGAGCTCTGTAAGGTTGAGATCTACGTCGCCACCTAATCCAAAATCTTTCGTTTCAGCAGATTTTCCGGTGTAGAGACTGAATGCTACCATATATCCAGAACTGGCACACATAGCCCAATTTTTGAAACCAAGTCTAATCGGCTTTCCTCTTATAAACTGCTTCGCGTAATGTTTGCCATAGTATGGTATCATACTCTCATCGACACTGTAATGCTCGTCTAGGCCATAGTGGTTTTGAAAGGACTCACCCAAGCTATCTAGCAGCGGACGCAACTTATAAAGTCTGTCAGAAGAAGCCGATAACTGTATATTATCGTTCAAATGCAAATTTTGTAGTACCACTTCAAATCTGTTACATCTAATGCTTTCTGAGAGAATCTTAGGCACATCATTGTCTCGCGAGAAATACAGTCTTTTGTTTGGTAGCTTAGCATAGCCCGACAGCAACATCGCACCCAATATAACGTAAATCTCGTCCTCTGACACCATCAAAGTCTTGTTTTTCTGACCTGCATATATATTGGTTTGGTCGACAATATGCTTTACTAAATCATTAGTGAAATATAGCTTGAAATAATCCAAGGCGTCTTTGCATTTTTTACTTTCTTCAGAATCTGAATTCTGGGCATGTACAGTCAGGTAACTGCATCTTCCATAGTGTCGTCCTTTTCTTCTTAGCTTGAGACTTTTTCGGTGCATTTTTGCGCGCTTGAAGAGAAGAAAGTGGCTCATTATCTTCGTCGTCGCTTAACTCACTTGATGAAGTTAACTGTAGTGGTTCATCAGCATTTGACGAAGCATCAGCTAACCTTGGTCGGAAACGTTGTAACTCACATCTACTTTGAAGCAATGTACGGCCCAAGTGGTTTAGATTGGCACCATGTTCATCGTCACATGCTGATCGCTGTCTTCATCCGTAGCCTGTCCACTTAGTTCAATAGGTGGTTCAACATAAATAAGGTTTTCTCCAGTCTCACTATCGCATTCCAGTGCAGTTAAAATTGCATGCACCTTCAAGCTGTAAAAAGCGACAAGAAAGCCACACCTTAGTGTCCACCATGCATAGCGTTCGATATATCGGACAGCATCGAAATCACACTCGCAAAACATAAAATAACAATATTCATAGGAAATAAAAGTATTCTTTATGTAGCTTAATAATATTACAACAATCAGAAAAGGTTATATTTATTTCATCCGTATAAATTAACAAGAAAATCGAAATAATGCTTACCACTTTTTCGAAACAGTCCGTCTTATGTCCGCCATTTTCGAAATAAACATATGACAACTGACTTTTTGTATCCATCACTCACGCAATGTTCCCAGATGGAAAAATACATATTATAGGTTCGTTCACAAAAAAAAACGATCAAATATAATTAGTTTTATATTATAAATGGTAAATTTACTTGCGTCCGATTTATCGGACGTTATGCTGTAATGGGTTAAATAATTTCAATACATTTTTCATATTTCTAATGGCAGGCCTACCAAGAATAGGAGTCCTTAAATCTTTAATTACATACATTTTTCCAGAATAGTAACAATGCTGAGATTTTAAAGTTACAATAAACCAACCTTCCACCTGTAATTGCCTACCATCAGGACCTCTAATAACATCCACACAGGGTATGATTTTAAAGTCACTTGCCATAGAGTATGGTAATGCTACTATATCAGCTCCAGTATCCACTAAAAAAATTAAATACTAAATGCCACCATGTTATATTAAGGGCCCCCGCAGACTGCAGACTTTTTATCGGCCGATAGTTTAGTCGGGTTGGGCTGAAAGTGCGCACACCGAGCCAACTAAACAGTTTGGTTGGTGAACAGGGCGCAGACTATCCAACAGCCGGCCGACCATTCTCGAACTAGAACTGACTGTTGAAGCCGTCGCACAATGAAAATATTGTCCAGAAAAATTATTGCTCTCATCATACTCCGGAGGAGGGTAATCAAGAAGAGATTCCGAGAGTATTGGGTGCATCCCATTCTCAGTGATAGATTAGTTAGTGGAAAATTTTACACTATGCATTCCAAATTACTTGATTACCAGCCTTCATTACCAGATGAGCATTACCAGCTTCAATGAACTTGTCAAGCTAATTGGACCAGCAATAGCGAAGGAGGATACAAATTTAAGACTTTCTATACCTGTGGAGGAGAGATTGAGCGTTACGATAAGGTAAGATAAACCACAAATACTTTTGAACTATTTTTATTAGAATTAAAATTTAATATTACAATTTTTTTATTTATTTTCAGAAAAGGTTTTTTCTCAAGTTTGCACTTGGTACTCTCGAAGTTCCCGCCCTGAGACCCTCAGAGAAGAGGAACTTCGGATGCCCCTGAATTCACAAATACTGTGTCCCCTAAAACTTTACTCAATATGGTCGAAGTATTAATTGCTGCCTGTTTTTGTAGAATGTGTATATTAATATTTGCATTTAGTTTATTTATGTATCTATGTATGCTTTTAGCTACTACCCCTGTCGTGCCCTATTACTATGGGAATGGTTTCAGCGTGTGTGTTCCACAATCGGGTGATTTCAACCTTGAGTGCGTGGTATTTACTAAGTTTCTCTATTTCTTTCGGTCCTATGTTATAATCCGATGGGATAGTTACGTCTATTAGGTAGGTGTTATTTTCCGTCTTTTCAATGTATATTATATCCGGCCTATTGTGCGTTATGGTAACATCCGTTTGGACAGGTATCTCCCACATTAGTTTTGCTGTGTCGTTTTCTTTTATTTGCGGTTGAGTTAATGCTTCTTTCCACCACAGATCTGCTACTTCAAATTTGTGTTTCTTATTTTTATTATTAATTTTTTATTATTAATTATTTTTACAAATTATTATTATTATATTATTATTTATTATAAATTAATTTTTGATATTACAAAATTCGGCCGCGGTAGCCTAGTGGTATGGGTAAAGGACTGCTGAGACGAGGTCTCGGGTTCGATCCCAGGTATTACCATGGCACACACCAATGACTTTTCGATGCTTTTCGAAGTTATGTGTGTATTTATCGCAGGTTTATAAGTGCCCGGTTAATGGCAATAGGCTCGCCACCTATTACATTGGGACCTAAACATAAACTGGCGAAATGTGGGTGCTAGCACCTCTGCCTACCCCTTCGGGGATATAGGCGTGAGTTTATGTTATGTTATGTTATAAAATTCGGCGTTTTGAGAAATTAAGTTATTTACAAGTCATATATTTGCGATTCATCTGAAAAAATTGAATAATAAGACTGGGCTGTATCGTTGGAGTTGCCAGGTGATGAAATGTTTTGAATGGTTGTCGGTTGCGAAATTGGAAAAGAGTACAAGGGTTGCTGTACTCTGTTGTATGTACATGTTGGCGTAGATGTTGTACATGTTGAAGTAGACTGAACGCACCTAGCTAATCTTATCTGTTTAAAAACGTTAAGAATACTTATTTTAGCATCAAGTTTTTCTTCTGCGGTTAAATTTTGGAGTGAAGGGACCAGTGACAAAGCAAAGTTCACATCTTCATCAGTATTAGGCTCATTTAATGCCTTTAATAATGCTTCATTCTCGTCCGTCAGTATGAATACCCTCTATTACCTAAAACTACAAAACACACGTGGTCTGTTAAAACTTCTTCTCAGATTGAAAAACCCAGATATGTAATTATAGGTTTACAAACAAATAGAAAACATAATTCAAGTGCTGATATGTCTCGATTTGATCATTGCAACTTACGCGACGTTAAAGTCTATCTCAACTCTACATATTACCCTTATGAAAACTTAAATGCAAGCTTTTCCAACAATAAAATAGCTTTATTATATGAGCAATATGCTAAATTTCAACAGTCTTACTATGGACGTCGACCAGAACCATTAATGTCTCCTAAAGAATTTAAGGACATTGCTCCCCTATTTGTTATTGATTGCTCTAGACAGACCGATAATATAAAAACTGGTCCTGTGCGTGTTGAAATTGAAAGTGAGCAAGAATTACCTGATCAGACCTCGGGTTTACTGTCTTATTCTCAACGACTGTATCGTGGAATATAAACCACTAAGCAATATTGTTAGGAAAATATCATGAATCAGGATATCATTATAGTTGATGTACAAGGTTTTAATTTAAAGACAGAAATAATAATGTCATCATAAAAGAGCTGGCTTTAGCTACAGATTATTACACTCAAACTTTTCTGATTAAACCGCCATATTCATTTAATTATTTATCACAAGAAGAAAAAAAAGCAAACGAAATGGATAGAACGAAATCGAGGTCTATATTGGAGTGAAGGCTACATAGACCATAGAGAATTCAAACGTCATATTGTACCATATCTAGAAAATAAAACTATTATACTAAAAGGGTTAGAAAAAATAAAGTGGTTGAAAGAATTATGTTCTAACTGTAATCCTATTAACATAGAAGATATGGGTTGTTGTAATTTAATGTCCTTGATTAATATGTATAGCCAAAATATGAATTTGAAATGTGTTTATCATGAAAAGTATTGTGCTTTAGCAAATGTTATTTGTATAAAAAAATGGTATAAGGATAATTGTATAAATTGGGATTAATAAAACTAAATATATACTTATACAGATTTTTATTTTTCAACAAAAACCTCTACGATCAATTAATAATAAAATTTATTATACTATATTTTATTTACAGTTATATTTTTTTACTAATACACAATATTGGTGACAGTAAATCTTAAAAAAATAAAACATAGATTAAATCAAGAACTATAATTAATAAATGTTATGAAAGGAATAACCACACAATTTTTTAGATATGTTGTGAATTAATTTTTCTGCCTGGTCGGATATCTCATCAACTGTATCTTTTACTATACAGTGTGTTTTTTTAACCGGGACAGTATGGGGAAATCCGAAACCATAGAAGATATAGGGAAATGCCTTAGGAACCATTTATTCTTTTTTGTGAAAAAAAATTTGATATAGAAATTTTTTTGGTCAAACGTGAGTTGTCCACAGAAATGAGTCATTTTGAAAAAAAAATTTTTGATGCGGTTCGACTCATTTTCATACAGGGAATATTTCATTGTATTGGAAGAAAAAAATCTGAGCAGCAGAAGTTAGTCAAATTTAATAAAATGTTTCTCATGCAATTTTTGTACTTAATACTAATTTTTACCAACTTTAATAAAACTATTAACGCAACAAATGTTCAATATGATCTCCCTCTTGCTGAATACAGATATGAGCACGTTTTAGTACACCTCTTGTTGCCTTAGCCAAGGACATGTGATTAATGTTGTTCAAGTGATAAAGGACTGCCTCTTTTCATTCTTGTACAGTATTGTATCGAGATTCATACACTCGACCCTTCAGGTGGCCCCATATAAAAAATCCATCGGCGTCATGTCGGGTGAACGTGGTGGCCATTTAATAGGACCATGTGTACCCATCCAACGACCAGGAAAATGTTCATCTAAAAACCGTTTACTTGCTGTGCTATTATGTGCAGGTGCACCATCTTGTTGGTAAATGACACTATTTAAATTACTTAAGGGAATGCTATCATCCACTTTATTTATGACCATATTCAATATCTGGTGATATTTCTCACTATTCAACGTTCCGTGGTAAATCTTAATAGCAAAGATTTTATTATGTAATACCGCACACCAGCAATTAAACGAAAAGCGGACTTGGTTATGGGTCTCTGTAGTTCTAAGTGGATTAGTACGTGACCAGTAATGATTATTTTTCTCATTGTACATACCGTTATTCGAAAAATTGCATTCATCTGTCCAAATAATCTGATTTAGAAAGGAATGGTTTCCAATCGATCTTGCTACAAACCAACGACAAAATGTTAATCTGCGGTCTGTATCTCCTGGAAGCAATGCTTGTACAAGTCAACCCTCTCTGTAACACTTATACTTGTGCTTCTTCAGTACTTTTCTTACAGTTGATTTATGCACACCGATATTTTCAGCAGCTTGTAATGATGCTTTTGGATAAGCTTCAAAAAATCCTAAGATGGCAATAGTTATGAATTCATTCAATATTGTCGTTCGTCTCTTACGTTTAGGTTTAAAAGAACCCTCTTGTCTTAAATTTTTAACAAGTTTTTCAATTACCTTGCGATTTGGTAGACTACGATCAGGATAGCGTTCCCAATACCACTTTAATGCATTAACTGAGCTTCGATAATTTAAAAAATACGCTTTGATTAAATCAACTTTATGTGCATTGGATAACGCCATGATGAATCACAAACAAACTGATAATAAAAACTGAAAGTAACAAAAATAACAATGTTCGTTCGAAATTTGAATATTTTTTATTCATTTGAATCATAAAAGTCTTAATCAAGACCATGGAGGTCCAGTTCCAATTCTACAGTGCAAATAAAATCTCATTTTTGAATATGGAATGCTTTTTGTACGTGAGTATCGACTGTGATGCAGTAGATGGGTACTTTGAACTAACCTGTTGCATGAGAAACATTTTATTAAATTTGACTAACTTCTGCTGCTCAGATTTTTTTCTTCCAATACAATGAAATATTCCCTGTATGAAACTGAGTCGATCCGCATCAAAATTTTTTTTTTCAAAATAAGTCATTTCTGTGGACAACTCACGCTTGACCAAAAAAATTTCTATATCAAAATTTTTTTCACAATAAAAGAATAAATGGATCCTAAGGCCGTTTCCCTGTATCTTCTATGGTTTCGGATTTCCCTATACTGTCCCAGTTAAAAAAAACACAGTGTATATTGTGCGTTAATAATCTCCTTGTCTTCATCTTCACTCAGGTCTTTTATCACTATTTTTATCAAACGTCGTCCTTTAGCCAGTTCACTGTTGATTATATATGAGGGCTGAATTTGATTACGTTTCTTATTTTATTTTACTCACAATCGGCTTTTTGCGCTTGGATGAATTCCTCTTGGCTTCCGTTTTATTTACAGCAACTTCATGTAGTGGTGATATTATCCACGATCTAACGTTGTCATTGTCAAAAAAATTTAAAACTACAGGTACTAAAGTAAAGTTAAAAGTTAAAAATACTTGTGTGTCCCCATGCTAGAGTTGAAACCTTATCTTGAGATATGACTCTCTTATCATCATCGCCAGAAAGCGCAATTTTTTTTACAGCACATGTAAATAACTCGTGTTTTATGGATTTGAATAAAATATTTGTCTTATGAATAATATTACCTTTGTACAGTGTATTTTGGTAATCGGTAACATTAAAATCGCGTACAATATTTTTTTAATCCCCTTTGCTTTTTTTATAGTGCTATCAACTGTTTTAATACAATATAGCTTTGAACGAAGGCCTACAAATTCACTTATAATTTTACCTGCCATTTCATCCTTAAATACGCCTGGAACTTTTTTATTTTGTATGGGCAAAGTATACTTATTGATTAGTTTTACAAAAATTACTGGTGTCAAAATAAGTCAAAAAATGTTTTTTTATGTCATCGTAAAAATGATGGATTCGTATATGATACACAAAACTGTCTGTGTCCGTATAACACATCTGTACACGATTTTTATAAAAAGGTAGCATGACAGAGTAGTGAAAGTCGTACATGTGACTTTTTGACAATTCTAGTACAGTAAAGCCAATGTATATTGGTTTATCCAAAATTATTTGTTCAGGATTTAATTGTATCGCTACTAGATTTTCGCTAAAAACCGTTGCACTATGGAAATTTGGACGTGCGATAAGGTTTTGTGCACATTTTCTTTTCTTTTCTTACATTTTTTTAATCAAACCACTGAGTAACTAAATGAACATTAACCCTCTTCTCATTATTTTCTAAGGTTTTTCCAAACATACTGTTATTTAAGAGCTTGAAAAAATCCTGGTCGAAGGCTGAAGTACTTTTTTGTCTCAGCTTAGTATTTAAATCGATGTATTCTTTTAAATATGGGCTTTGACGAAAAGTGATTACTCGATGAATTTTTTTCAAAACTAATCCATGTTTCAAACAAGTTTGTAAGTGAATGTAATGTATAACATACTTAAATTTATCGTATAAATTCGGAACTAGTTTTTGAGTTTTGCTCCCAGGAGGAATAAAATTTTCAGGACAAAATGGTAAACATTGTGTAAGTTGTGCAAATGCTTGGGATACACTATATATACTTCTAATATGAACCCGTACTCTGCATCAATTGGTACTTCGACTATATTTAATTTGCTGATTTCGTGTTGATCCAAGAACTTGAAATTAGAAAATGGTAAGTATTGACACATGCTATATCCATATAGATTATTACAATCAATATAAGAGACGTAAGAATCAGGCTCCGAAGATTTGTAGTTCGGTAAGTAAATGTTATTTGCTTGAGCATGTCTGTGAGAACACAGGCAGACCCCACCTCTAATACCACTTTGTAGCATACGCACCATAGACAAGTCATCAATCAGTTCCAATTGAATACCTGTTTTTAGTAACATTGCATCGAAAGAAAGACTAGGCGCAGTTAGATAGAAAGCCGGATCTAACTGATAGTGTTGCTTACAAGTCTGCCTAAAATTTTCAAAAATATCAGATAATAAAAGCACATCTGTTTTTAGATATAAATCCGTATAGCTACCCAAATCAGCTATTTTAAATGTAGACCAAATTAAACACGCATGCTTATAATCATCTTCGGAGATATCTTCATCATTTAAGGAAGAATAAAAGCATTTTTGGGAGGTAGTGATTTTTCATCATACCGTCCCCACGAGTCCATATATTCGTAGGGATAAATGCCTTTGCGAGTGAGTAACTGAAATTCTTTTCGAACACGGAAGTGATTTTGTAAGTGCTTAAACATTTCAGGTTTAAAGTTTCAGATAATTTGTTTAAGCTTGTTCCCAAAAACTTAAAGGAATCAACAAAACGAAGTTGAAAAAAATGACCATTGGAAACGGGTACTAGTTTGGTAAATGATATTTAATTTTCTTTAGTTTTCGGTATTATCTTTATGTCACCAGGGACGTCACCCAAGGCTTTTATAAATAAATGACAATCATAACCAGCAAGGTTGTGAATAAATATTGGTACAAATGAAGGGCGCTTATACTGCAAATTACAAAAAGGATGCGCGGCACCGCGATAACGTCCAGTAAGATGACAGTGGTCACGTACTTTGTCTGAAAAAATAAAGTTTCCACAAATGTGGCAACGTTTGGCTTTATCAAAATCAGATTTATTCTCAGCGGAGAATATCATAGGAACCGTTAAACTAATTATTTCATATATTTTTCTTACATCTTTCATTATCGAGTCTACAAACCATTTATCACAGTCTGGTCCTCGATATGATACGTAACGATTGTAGCTAGGATCATCACGACAGACAATATAATAGCCAAAGGCAATCGGTATATGTTGGTGCAACGTATTGGTGTTTCTACTAGAATAGTTGGTCTCAGTTTTGACCTGTAACATCGACTCAGAATCTGCATAAATACAAAACGGCATATTTTGTTTACGATCATAGTTCTTAAATTTAATTACCGAACTTTTATTCGGGAGCACAGTTACGACACCTCCACATAAATGGGTATTAACTTCTTCAGACGTACTAAAAAATAACAGACATAAATCACAAAAGTACAGTTTGCCATGATGGGAAGTTACTTGGCTTCTAAAAAGTCTAGAAGTGTCTTTGATCAAACAATAATGAGAAGAATTATTCTTTTCAAGAAACAGTAAGTGTATAACTTTTCCAATGTATTTTTTGTCAATTTCAGATTTATACAAGGGACCTACAATGGTTTTAAAATTTTTCAAACCATAAATTATAAACTTTATATTGGGGTTGTTCTTTTCAAACGTATTAATGTCACGAAAGGTTACAGGAAAAGACATTCCCCCCAAATCTAATAATTCGCGGCAATCAGGATAAGATGATATTCTTTCAGGGTGTTTCTTAGCTGGATATAGAGCCGCTGTTACACACCATAAAAAACAATATTGATCCCTATTCAAAATATTTAAACAAGCTCTTTTAGCTTGAATTGATTTAGGTAAACTGATAAAACTAGAACCACCAAGTGGCTGATATTTGTTTAGATTGACCTCAACGTACAGATTGTTTAAGAATGTCCATCCACTGTCACGGCCTTCAAATTCTTCAATACTTGTTTTTAAATAGCTAAGTGTTTCAAAATATAATTTGTCGAAATCGAAGTTAAGATATAATGTTTTATTTTTGGTGCCAAATGATTTAACTTCTTATCTTTGAACTTTAAAAACATACCAAATAGCTCGAAATTTACATTAAGACATGTATGTTTAATAAGACATTCATTTAAAAGGGATTTTAACTTATCATGAATAGCGTTAAAAAAAGAATCTACAGAAGCTAACTGAAGCTGATCAAAAGGTAAAATTTTATAAGTTATTATACGATTGCGAAATGCAGAGCTCACGATTTCTACACCATCGCTATGTTTTAATGTATGGCTACTTTTTCTATGTGAATTACTTCGCAAATGTCCTACCCATGATTTACTATGTACAGATATGTTACACGTAGCACAAAAAGGCATTAGGGTAGACAGAGGCGAATCGGGTCATTTTTTGTTTGACGGCAAATAAATACAACTTTTTAAGGTGATAATGTTTTTATTAATACTAAATTGGAAAAATTATTTATTAATTAACAAAATCCAAGAGTCAGACATAACATCAAGTGCAATTCTGATCGTTGTGGCTCAGAACGTCAACTTCCCAAAATGTCCCCTGGTACCAAAATGTCAACTTCCCATAATGTCCCTTTCCCAAAATGTCAACTTCCCAAAAGTCCCTTTCCCAAAATGTCGCTTTCCCAGATTGTCCCCCATTCTTAGGCTTAAACGTTATAACCAAAATGAAAAACAATTTAGAATCAATTTTTTTTTTATTACTTAAGTAGTGGGATTTTTAATTAGAAAAGAAATTTGAAATGAAATATAGTCATATTTATATTGTGAAAATTTAGGCACCTACTTAAATTTACTTAAGTATGTATTCCAAATAAAATCAATATCAATAGGTATCAAATATTTTACACAGATTCAAAATTTAGATCAAAAGAATTACTGTTAGTAACATATTCACAGATATAATTAAGATAATAGTAGCTATTACTAATAGTAACTCAAGTATTTCAAATAAAATATGTTTTAATCATTTTCTTAAAAATGATAAACATAACATTATTGATAAAAATAAAATATAGACAGTGACATATCAAATCAAATATATTTTAATTGTGGCGCTGAAATTAACTTTGGTTAATTAACATTGCGAATAAAAATATTTTTTATCATTTTCATAAATGATTATAAAATATATCTTCACACTAAAATTAACCTTGGTTATTAATCAAAATTTGCGAAATGAGCCTCTTTGGATTATAAAATTAGAAAGAAATTCAATTAAATAAAGCAAGCCTCAAAAATATCAATTTCTTTAAAAATTGTTGAATTGTGAGATGATTTTCTTGTAATTGTTTTAAATATCTTGTATATTTTCTATCGAACTCAATATATCTGAGCCTTCTTCTGCGGTTGGTGTGCTTAAATAGTGAATTCTGTATACGGCCATCCCAGTATTTGCTTTCTTTTTTTTATCATATATATAAAATAATACAAATTTGGATTCTTTGGTATAAGGCTATTTACAAGTCGGTGCCATACTTCTAGAGCATTGGTGGTTCTATGGCGTTGGCCAGCGCAGCTTAATATTAATGGTGATTTTCTGGGATACCAGGTAGACTCGAAATCACTGCGAAAACGCCTCATCTCTGATGTATTTGGCGCTGTTTCCAAAATATAATACCATGCGCCTGGTATATGATTTGCCGGCACCAAAGGAAGAATGGCACTCATTCTAGTCACGTTACGACCAGCTCTTGACTTATTCAATTTAATTTTTTTTGAATATTTCCAAATCGCTTCATTGAAATGATGGTAACAACCAGTCACTCTAGCCTGCGGAAAAACAGCCGAAACTGCGTTCATGATGGCAATTTCATAATCCGATTTGAAAGTTTTAATTTGGATCTGTAAATTCTCTTTTATGAGGCTAAATAGGCGCATATATGTTTGTTCCGATTTGTTTGGTAAGAGGGCGTATATAACCGGTACTATGTTTGTAATATTTTCATCCGATGCCAAATCCATGTGCAATACAAACATTTGATAAAAAGGTTTTGGAGCTGATTTAAACGTCCCATCGGCATAGTATGAACCTGGCCTTTTCATTATTTTTTTAGCGATAGTGCTGGCAAAAATTATAATTTTTTCCGTACTGCCATCTTCACATACTAAAAACTTTTTTGCCACACTTTGTGGTGTTTGAACTGTTCCAGTATTATTATGTACTAGCAAGTCTGTTTTCAAATATTTTTTTCGCGCTCGGTAAAGAGAGCTTTTTAAGGAACGAAATGTTGGTATCAAGTCTCGATCATCACGATTCTCATTGCTTAGGTCTGCCAAAGTAGATTCGCAAATTTTTTGAATCGGGCCTAAATTATCACACACTTTCTTCTTCAACTTGATTTTTTCTTTTTTAATATTGACGGCAACAGTATTTAGTTCACAAGTATGCGTTGATTCTCTTAAAACGGTTTTCCTGCTTTTATCTAATGTCAATGATGCATTACATACGGTTCTATTAATACATCGCCATAACGTACTGTCTTTGTTAGTTTTGTTTTTGTTGTACTGAAATCCCTTCCATATTAGTGTTTTATTTCCTTTTTGGTTACATATAAAGTCTAACTCCTCACTCATTTTCAAGTTATCAATAAAAACACGTCACAAGCAATAAAATTACACTATCTTACGTAAGTATAAACAAGACCATTGAATAGAATAAAATGACAATGAAATACATTTTTTTTTCAAAAGTACCCACTTTTGTGAGATAAATATTTTTGTTGATAGTTTCGTTTAGTTTATGCAACATGTTTTAAAGAAATTAATTTTTTGAGGCTTTCTTTATTTATTTAAATTTCTTTCTAACTTAATAATCCAAAATTTAATTATATATGTCGAAGGAAATGGTCAAGAAGGAATAGATAATAATCTAGTTTAATTAAGTTAAGTTAATGTCAATTAGTTTAATTAATTTCTGGACGAACAAGTTCGTCTACATGTGACCAACATAATACACGAATCTAACAGATTATGATGTTGGTAGTTACACATCCAATCACAAGCGAGGACGCCAGAGCGCACCTAGTACGTAGTTATCAGTCTGTATCCTGACTATTTAAATCCTATTGAAATACTGTGTACTTGATCGTATTACTTCTAATTAAAGTTATTTGTTATTGTTTTATATAATATGTTGATAATATATAACTATAATAATTACATTTCATTTCAAATTAAAAATTGACGAAAAAGTTGATCCCACTACTTAAGTAATAAAAATAAAAATTTGATTCTAAATTGTTTTTCATTTTAGTTACAACGTTTAATCCTAAGAATGGGGGACATTCTGGGAAAGCGACATTTTGGTAAAGGGACATTTTGGGAAGTTGACATTTTGGGAAAGGGACATTATGGGAAGTTGACATTTTGGTACCAGGGGACATTTTGGGAAGTTTTTTCCGTACCGCCATCTTCACATACTAAAAACTTTTTTGCCACACTTTGTGGTGTTTGAACTGTTCCAGTATTATTATGTACTAGCAAGTCTGTTTTCAAATATTTTTTTCGCGCTCGGTAAAGAGAGCTTTTTAAGGAACGAAATGTTGGTATCAAGTCTCGATCATCACGATTCTCATTGCTTAGGTCTGCCAAAGTAGATTCGCAAATTTTTTGAATCGGGCCTAAATTATCACACACTTTCTTCTTCAACTTGATTTTTTCTTTTTTAATATTGACGGCAACAGTATTTAGTTCACAAGTATGCGTTGATTCTCTTAAAACGGTTTTCCTGCTTTTATCTAATGTCAATGATGCATTACATACGGTTCTATTAATACATCGCCATAACGTACTGTCTTTGTTAGTTTTGTTTTTGTTGTACTGAAATCCCTTCCATATTAGTGTTTTATTTCCTTTTTGGTTACATATAAAGTCTAACTCCTCACTCATTTTCAAGTTATCAATAAAAACACGTCACAAGCAATAAAATTACACTATCTTACGTAAGTATAAACAAGACCATTGAATAGAATAAAATGACAATGAAATACATTTTTTTTTCAAAAGTACCCACTTTTGTGAGATAAATATTTTTGTTGATAGTTTCGTTTAGTTTATGCAACATGTTTTAAAGAAATTAATTTTTTGAGGCTTTCTTTATTTATTTAAATTTCTTTCTAACTTAATAATCCAAAATTTAATTATATATGTCGAAGGAAATGGTCAAGAAGGAATAGATAATAATCTAGTTTAATTAAGTTAAGTTAATGTCAATTAGTTTAATTAATTTCTGGACGAACAAGTTCGTCTACATGTGACTAACATAATACACGAATCTAACAGATTATGATGTTGGTAGTTACACATCCAATCACAAGCGAGGACGCCAGAGCGCACCTAGTACGTAGTTATCAGTCTGTATCCTGACTATTTAAATCCTATTGAAATACTGTGTACTTGATCGTATTACTTCTAATTAAAGTTATTTGTTATTGTTTTATATAATATGTTGATAATATATAACTATAATAATTACATTTCATTTCAAATTAAAAATTGACGAAAAAGTTGATCCCACTACTTAAGTAATAAAAATAAAAATTTGATTCTAAATTGTTTTTCATTTTAGTTATAACGTTTAATCCTAAGAATGGGGGACATTCTGGGAAAGCGACATTTTGGTAAAGGGACATTTTGGGAAGTTGACATTTTGGGAAAGGGACATTATGGGAAGTTGACATTTTGGTACCAGGGGACATTTTGGGAAGTTGACGTTCTGAGCCACAACGATTCTGATTTATGAAAAATAAAATACAAAACCACCTAGAAAATCCGATTCACCTCATTTTTAGGGGTAAAACGGATCAAAAAAATCTCTAATAAAATCTTAACACGTTCAGTGCGTTACCCTTCCAATCTTACCTTCTCAAAGTGCTGTATAGGGTTTAGTAGACCTGTTGCTAAACATTGCTGATATGCGTTATCGGGTTCAAACGACCTGTTTCGCGTTTTACCTTTGAAGTTAAATTATACCTAAAATTATTTGACTTAACATGGAATATTCGCGTGATCCGTACTTATATTAAGTTACTACACACTAAAATTACGTTAGTCCTGAAATTTTGCTCTAATGAAATATATAAAAAATTTAAAAAGTTTGTCGGGCCGTAAGAACCCGATATCAGCACAGACGGGTAATTATATCGATAAACTACTAGTGTTGTCAAAAAAAAGAGTCGATAGTAAAAACATTATTTATTTATTATGGTTTCAAATATGGAATGAGCCTCATTGTAACAGCCTCGACAGTAAGTTTTCGTGCATTGGGCACAAAAAGTCATAACTTTTTTTACTTTTTTAGCAGCTTCTTTGCTACTTAGTGTTTGTCGCAGCTTATTATAACACCCAACGCAATTTCGTTTTTTATTAGCTTTTTCTAAGCAATGTCCATTTCTTTCTCTTACTTCATTATTAGAGTTTGATTGAGTGTTACCATCTATTACGCCTGTGAGGGGTATGTTTGTAAATTTTTGTATAACATTTTCAATGAAATCAAGCTTAGTCATTTTCGTATCATTCTTCATATTATAAATTATCCATGCATTTACCAAAGCGGTCCCAAATATCATCTCCATCATCACTTTTCTATACCATTTAAGGCCTTTTTTTAATGTAGTGTAATAAGAGGACATTTGGTCGCTGTAATCTATCCCCTTTTTATGTTTGTTGTAACTTAATACACATTCGGGTTTTTTAATACGTTCATTAGTACCCCTTCTTGTTCTCCCAGTATCTTTTACCCTGTCAGTGTGATTTCTGCACGTACTCAGCATCAAAACGGGACGTTTATCAACCCATTTGATGACTCTCACACCCTTTCTGTTCATTTTACCGTATATTTGGTCTTTTTTTAACTTGGAACTTACAACATTTTTTGGTAAACCTCTCCTGTTAGCTCTTAAAGTACCGCAGATAAACGTTTTCTTAGCAATTAATGTCTCTGCTAGCCCAACAGATGTGTAAAAATTATCTACTACGAGAGTCCTTCCCTCATTCTCAAGACCATTAATAAGATGTAACACAACATTTTGAGCGTGATTAAGATCACGGCCACTGTCTTCTTTCCCAGTATAAACTTTTATGTTATATGTATATCCTTCCGGTGTGCACAATTTGTAAAGTTTTACACCATATCGCTGCGATTTATTTTTTATATACTGGCGAAATCGCAGCCTTCCTCGCCACGGAACCATTGACTCATCAATGACCAGAACCTTACCGGGCTTTAAAATTTTTTTAAATTGTTCGAGAATCATATCATTAATTTCTCTAATTTTGTTTAATTTATCAGTCTGAATACTTGTACAGTCATCGGAAAAGTGCCAGAACTTTAGTAACAATAAAAACCGGTCCCTGCTCATTGCGGATGCGATGTATTCGTTTCTGTATATTTTTTTCTTGGACCAATAGCATTTTATATTTGGAACTTTCACAAGACCCATCACCAGCAAAATTCCAAAAAACTTTAACATCTCTTCTCTCGAGGTTGGTTTCCATAGGTTTGCACGAGACTTACTCTTAAACTGACCCGATTCTATACGTTCCGTGGCATATTTGTTCGTTTGAAAAACAATTTTATCAATTATTTCATCTGTTAAAAATAATCTGTAGAATTCATCGGGGTTCTTGATAGCAGAAGGGACGAATATCTGGCTATCACCAACGTATTCTTCAAATTCAGGTGTATCTTCGACAATATCCTGCCACTCATCTTCCTCATTATTATTGCTAAAAGTAGTAGCCGGCTCTTCAGCAATGTTTCTACGCTCTTCTTCTGAAAACGCATCAGACAAAGAGTCGGAACTATCGGATTCAATACTAGGAACATACGATGTATCAGAACTAGATTCATTATGTTGAGCGGACAATGGTGTAGGGATCATATTGAGAAATTGGTCTTCATTGAAGGAGGAATTAAGTGAAACTAGGTTTGACACTAACCAGTCATTATTAGATCCACACTTACTCACTGTAGTTGTAGAAGTAGGAGTTATAGTTGAAGAAAGTCTAGGTATCTTATGACTTTTTGGCGTAGAGAAACTATCCGGCTGAGTGAGTTCCATGTTGGTGTGTAGGTATTTTGTTTTGAGCAGCTAGGTTTAATTATGATGTTTTCAAGAACATGTATCCGGTTTTCTTTATTGACTGTTGCCTGTATTGGGGGGTTTCGCTCTGGCGAGAGTGATACATTTTCAAGACTTCTTATGACATGGCCAGTTGTTGGACTAGTGAAAATTGAAGGACTTACATTATTTTGGCGCACCAAAACATTCCGCCAGTGCTTTGGCGACTTTGCTACACTCTCCTTAATTATTTTCTCGTTTTGATCACTGCCACTAGCACACATTTCTAGCATTCTTCTAGTACGCTTCATTTTCAATTCACTATAGTCACTTTGAGAAAATAAAGTTGATATTGAAAAAACAATTAAAAATACTTTACGCGAATAAGTAAACACAACTCTGAATGTATTGAAAAATCGCCACGACGTCATTAATCATAGCTCACCACTAACGTAATGACCAACAATTCATGTGCTATTATCAGGTCATCGGGTATCGGGTCTTTAAGACCTGATAAACGCACCTAAGGGAAACAATTTCCTTTCAGGCCGTATGAGGTCTTAACGACCCGATACGTTTTTATTGTTTTTATAGCTTCTATTTGATAACACAAAACTAACTGTATATTTGTCACTTTCACACAGCGGAAATTCCCTTATTTATGTCAATCGCCCCGTGAGATAGCAATAGATTAATGCACCCGCACAGAAGGACAGTAACGCATCAGGTACTTACAACCCGATACCGCACTGAACGTGTTAACTAGTAACAGTTAACAATGTTAAATATATGATTAATAATCACAAAATGGCAACTAATTGAGATCCATAGATCCATTGAACTCATTGGTATCTTTGTTGTTATATTTGAGCATTATTTTTATTCCTTCCTTCTAGTTAGTTTTTTTATGACACCATCTATAGAAAGCGTCACATAAAATCACTCCTATATGTTACTATATTTTTAAACAATAAATCTTAAACATTAATATAGCCCCTTAGCAACAAAATCAAATAACTTGAATCGAGATAAACAAAATATTATAAGTTTTACAATCCAAAACTTGAACATTACACATATCCGATTCACCCCATATCAGAAAATAAGTTATTTATAACAAAGCCCTGCACCATAGTGCAATATTTATGTAAAAATTAGACTTTTTAATCAACAAGAAAAACATACATAACTTTCTAATAATGAGATCAATTATCATTGCTATCACAAATGTCACATTTGAATGGCCCTTTGACACCTCCTCGATCAGCACATTTTTCATGGCACCATTCTTCGCAGATGTGGCATTGTATCCAGTCTTCTACCGGAGGATGTATAAACTTTTCAGAGCAATAAATACAATACCAATCTCTAGATGATGAAGCACCTTTGGCTCTTAATTTTGGTGTCGTTTTATTTTTCTTTGGCACGTTCTCTTTATCTTGCTGCTGCTTTCTGTTATTGGGTTTATTGCTACTTGTCTTCTCTGTGTTAGTGGTTATTTCTTTCTGTACCCTTTTATTATTTTGATTATTTTTCTTCTGTAAATTTTCTTGTTTCTTTGCATCCTTTAGCCGTAAGTTTTCTTTGCTTTGTGGTGATGTTAAATGTAACGTAGGCTTATGGACGTTTCGAGCTTTTTTAGGTGGTTGGTCTGTGGGCTTCATTGGTGACGGTACAATCTCTTTTATAATTTTACCTTCCAGCCGTTTTAATGTATTTGGTGAGATGTAATCCTGAACCTGCTGTGCTGTTGTTTCTTCCTGTACCTCTTTAGCCTCTTGCGATAGTGATCCTTCTGTTTCAGTCAAATATATTTGGTTCACACATTGGAGATCATCGTTAGAGGGCTGGTTTTTCGCGTTTGTGGAATTCTCTGTTAGAACTGTTGTTTCAACTGGCTCTGTACTGGCAGTTGGATGTACATCGGGAACTAGTGGCGTTGTCAAGTTTGTAATGAGCTCGGTTGGCATTGGCGATCTATTTTGTACAACTTGTGTAGCCGCTGGTTGTGCACTTGTTGATGGAAGACTATCATTACGGCCTTGATCTGTTGTTGGGAATTCAGAGACAAATTTTGTGTCCGGTACAGCATTGGGATTTAAGGGAAATATTCCGGTCTTTTCAAAGCCTTTTGTGGCATTTCCAACTGTCGCCGCCTGGTTCCACGCCTGTCTAAATATTCCGCCAAAAGCAACTTTGGTGATTCCTTTTTCTGGATGTACATGTTGCCATGCTGTAGCGTGTTGGTTATAAAATGTCTTTAAAGGTTTGAAATAGGACACATCTAGTGGTTGCAAAGCGTGTGATGTGTGAGGGGGCATCAAAACTAGTTCTATGTCTGAAGATTCACATAAATCAACCACAGATAAGCTGGTATGAGAAGCGTGGCCATCCAAAATTAATATAACTTTTCCTTGTGTCCGATATCGATTGAAATGGCTTATCCACAACTTAAATGCGTCTTCATTTACCCAACCCTTCTCTGTCATAGTAACTTGTGTACCAGGAGGCATCCCAATCATAAAGTCGTCTCGTTTACGAACGCCTTTAAATAGTACAAATGGGGGTACAAACTGCCCTGCAGCATTCATGCACGCCAAAACCGTTACATTTTCACCTCTTTCTACGCTGGTAATACTGACAACGTCTCTTGAACCTTTTTGGGTGACAACATTTGGCGGGCGATTATTAAGAGGAATACCCGTCTCATCGACATTATAAATACATTCGGGCTTTCCTCTAAGATTGTTGTCATCTATAACCTTACTTAATGTAGTAAAGTATTCTGTCACTTTTTCTTTTGTCATACCGTTCATTCTTGCTCGCGAAAGTCCCTCAGGTTTTCGAATAGCTAAATGTGGAGTTCATTCTTGCTCGCGAAAGTCCCTCAGGTTTTCGAATAGCTAAATGTGGATTTCTAGTTATAAATCGATGAAACCAATCCTCGCCTGCCATTTTTGATTGTCTATTAAATTTATGTGCTATTTGCTTTCGTTCAGCGTACTGGAAAACGTACTTACGTACTGATTTCGGTGTGAGTCCAAATCCACAAGATGCTAATTGCACTAGTCGATCAGCAAATAACTTCTCGGCTTCCTCGTGCAATGTTGGTTGTCCACCACGACTTTTTACTATGCCCCGAGACAATGTGACTCTTCTTTGCAAGCTCGTGAACGGAACATTGTACAATTCAGCAGCTCGACGTAAGCTTAGCTCTTTAGTCAGCACCTTATTAGCAGCTATAGTCATATTTTCCGCCGACCATTCTCCCTGGTGGGTTTTTCTCTTATACGTACGCACCATCTAAAACATGAAAACAAACAATAAGCTAAACATAACCGTCCAAAAATCTCGTTTTAAAATTTGATCGTATTCGCCCCCAATCAGATGATCCGAATAACCTCATATCATAGGTTGGAAATATTTTCGCTTAACGGAAATATACCTTTAGATATAGTCAAAACAATACCAAATCAGGAAACTATTTGCATGATTAACAGTAAGTATCAATGCTTACTAACCTTTAGCCTTTCGCATTTACTTTTAACACGGAATGTATTCGCACCTTTTTTACATTAAACGCCAAAATCACAGAACACACGCGCGATCGAGGATCGACTCATCGGGAAGCCTCACCGTGACTAAAGCGTGCTCCTTAGTCAATGGCAGTGACTGTGACGGCGTGCGAGGGGAACAGAGCAAACGCGGGACGTTGATTGGCTGGCTGTAACTAACCGCGATCTTTCAAATTTGACAGAAATGCTTATTTTGATCCGATTTCCCCAGTGATCCGAATCGCCTCGGTCGACCCTACTATTGACTATGGTATAACACTAGCTATATGGAAAATATCAATTTAAGGTTAAAAATTTATTTAAAAAAATAGGTCTATTTTATATTAAAAAAGGAAAGAAAGAAAAGAAAGAAAGAAAATTTATCACTATAATGAACGGGCTCGGATTCCTCAAACTCAGTAAATGCTTCGCCTAAGAAGTCTTGCAGTGCTCGCCACGATGAGGATGCCTCGTCGCTCTGCAATTTAACGGTTACCAACGCTGTTTTGAATCGAATATCTGGGGCATCAGATGCTTAGTCGTTTGTTTTGTAGACTTTGAGGTCCACAAAATAATCTCCGCTGGTTTGCGTCGAGCGACGTGATGTTCCGGTGGAAACCCTGCTAGCGAAGCTTGACGTTAAAGCACTGCCACGACGCTTTGGTTCATTACAGCTGGCTTCTTCAGCTTGCAATATATTATGTAATCCCGTAGGTATTTAATATTTATTATCATAGAAAAATAAAAAGTTTGTGGATTGAGGCTTCAATTAATCAATCAATAATTTACTTAGCAAAATGGGCTCACATAATCTTATTAAACAGTGTATGGTATCACCAACTAAGATGTATTCAAAATGAGTAGCACGTACAACGAGTATCGTGAAAAAATCTGTATATGGGATAAGGCTAAGAAACGCTAGTCATAAATTACCGAAATTAAAGGTTCATAATCTTACGATAATAAACATCTGATAGTGTTAAATGTAGTTGATTATTATAGTACATACCTCTGTGTTGTACCGCTCGATGCACTACGAACAAACTCTAGCGGAGACGAACCGTCAACGACCTTGCGCTTATTGGCGCCACCCGAAGATTGTTTCGATTTCTTCTTTGGTAGTACAGGCACGACTTCCAAGGTAGAGCGTTCAAATTCCGAGTCAGACCTTTTAAATTAAAATTAATTTAAAACATATCCCATCCTAATGCATACAGGACCAGAAAAAAAAAATATTATTAAAAAAATATTCATTTCATACTCACTAACATTTTCAGTTTCCTTTAAGGTCGTCGAATTAATAAGTAATTAATTGATTATAATTAATTTATTATTTACTTATTTATTTATAATGAAGACCGCTAAAAATCGCACTCGAATAATGTCATTTCGCGTAGGTCATCTCAGCGTCCCCTAACGGCCGCGAGGAGTCCGCATTTGGGCGAGTTGCCTCCTTGGCGGAAGTGTCGGTCTCTCTGCCGCTAGGTAGCGGCAGGTCCTGGGGGCGGGTGTACTTCCCTCTGGTCTTCGCACGGAGGCCGTGCTCCTCTTCACGTCGCTGGCGGTCAACCCCAGCCAGGTGAGACTATTCACAGAGGCCCGACTGGGGTGACCAGCGACAGGCGACGGCTTACGAGACGGCCCCGGACGCTTTGGTCTGTAAACATAAATAAACAACGCACACACACATAAGCGTGCGTACGTGTAATGAGCAGTAGTGCTTGTGGCGGCGGCTGCGCATCGCACAACGAGCCGTAAGCCAACAGACCGGGTGCGCCAAAGTTCACCTAAATTTTCAACTCCGAAAATTGGAACTCCGAAAATGTTCTTCCTAACATTTTTCATCCTAACAATCACAATTCCTAACTACTCTGTCTCTAATGTTTTAATTCCGAATCATTCAACTTCATAATGTCGGTAGCAATAAACATCTATTATACTATTATTTCTTTTCCTATATTTTGTCAACATAACCATCTTTTACACTATTATTGAAAGTCATACCTTTTTTTGTTTAGATTTATTTTTATTAATAATAATCAGTATTATTTACATTAATTTTGCGTAACTTTTACAGTTTTAGTTATTTACACATAACATGATAATACAAGTAGTTAAATACATGTTTTCAATTACACATTTCAACTAAAGTAGTTTAATATTAGCGGCTATAGCTTTCAAATAATCTCTTTTATTGGTGTATTTTGCTTTAAAATTCAATATATATTTAATTCTATCATCTTTGTCGTTGTATTTTCTTTTCTTCTCGGCAGGGGGAGCCCCGTTAAGATGTTTTTGGATTTCTGCAGCTTGATGCTGTAATTCTAGAACAATTTTCTTAGATAACAAATAAAATCCTGCATGGTGCTGCATCTACGAATTGTTGAAAACGATTATGCCATGATTCAGCACTATTTTGAGTACGTGGTATGTTTTCCTCGTTTAAAACATACGTGCTCCATAAGCATGGTTCATATTTAGGTGGTGAAGAACAGGTACCCCATATATAATTTTCACCAAACCATTCTGCTAGGGGTCGGTATCAGAAAGGCTGGATCGCAAATTGACCACGTCGCCCCTCGTCCCCACATCTCAAAATGTCTAAATCTCAAAACACCTAAATCGCAAAATGACTACATCGCTTTTAGACCACATCTCGTAACGTCTGAATCTCAAAACATCTAAGTCGCAAAATGACTACATCGCAAAAAGTCCGAACGGATGTGTACTTACATATACCAGGTGGATATCGGAACGATAAAATGTATTAAATATTGCTTATAAGTGAATGATATTATAACATGTATTATACTTTACCCAAAAAGTGATTTTAAAATTGTTTGTGCACTTGTAGCTTTGTCTGTTTGTTTGAGTATCAAATAGATCGATATGGTTGTAGTTTGGTGTAATGGAAGAGTGAATGTAGGAGAAGCAAGAAGGGCAAGTAAAACAGATACAGCATTAAACATTTATAATTGAAAGAAAAAAAAATAGTTTTAGAAAAAGAAAGAAAACCGTCTTCAAGGCCATATGTAACTTAAACTAAAACGTAGAAAAGAAGTGTATTTTGTGTGTGTGTATTATGTGTGTATTTGTAGTTAAGCTTAAGTTTTAGGTGATAAATAGGTAAAAAGGTAAGCGGCGTAATATCATCAATTCGGAGTTTTGTAAGCTCCCGTCGGTATTTTCTGTTAAAAAGTATTGCCTTTTTTTCCTGTTTTCTGTTTTGAAAAAAACATCCTCTCGCTATCATATCTTGGTACCTGGACTCTTTTTCACAAAAAGTGCACCAGTGTGGTTTTTTTTATTCGAACCCCAAGACGACGGTGCCAAGTTTCCAGTTTAACAGTGACAATAATTATATTAAATTTGTTGCACGAATGACACATGCTTCAATTGTTTTATTTCCTATCAATATTTCTAAGTGGCCAGGCATGAAATCATAAACATTATGAACCAAAGCGATTTATTGGTATACTAGCTGACCCGGCGAACTTTGTTCCGCCTTAATGTCAATAAATAAACAGATTTTTTTTTTTATTGGAAAAAATACAAAAAAAAAAAATTCTACATCAATCATTCATAATTATTTCTGTATTTTAGTACATAGGTTGCTCTTCATTTAAGTACCTTGTGATACACGAGATTTTTTGTTTTATTATCAGGCGCAAAAACAAACAACGCAGATGGTCTTCCGACCCGTGAACATGCCACGTATAATTGACCATGGGAAAAACATGAATGTTCTAGATTTAAACCACAAACTTTTAAGGATTGGCCTTGTGATTTGTTGATGGTCATGGCAAATGCAAGACGTATCGGAAATTTAAGTCTTTTAAATTCAAACGGCATATCGGTTGGGATCATCGGTATCCTCGGAATGAGAACTTCCTCACCTTTGAATTTTCCTATCATTATCGTAGCGTAAATTACATTGTTCATCAATTTTCTAACCACCAAACGCGTACCGTTGCACAGTTTTGGTTGGTTTATGTTTCGAAGCATGATTACTACGGAGCCAACCTTTAGGCGTAAATTGTGCGGTGGTAAGCGAGGCACGTCCAAAGAGTTTAAAAATTCAATTGGATAGTTGGTGGCTTCATCTTCATTTGTGACGCAGTCAATAGATTTGAATGAATGCATTGTTCCAATGATCTTATTTTGAATAACGTAGTTTAGGTCATCTACATCTTTATTCTTTGCCGCTAAAATTGCTCGCTCACTCATCCATTCATAATTTTTGTAGTTAGAAATAATTTCTGGAAATACATTGTTGATAAGTTCGTCTTTTGATGAGACAAAATTACAGAAATTATTTGGAAATGATATTAATCCGCTCGATTCATCGACAGGTACTTGACCATTACCGATAGTCAGCAATTGCTCCGAGAATTCTTCAGCAGATGTATCATTAAGCAATGTAACTCTCATGTTTGTTGTCAGTTGCAGTTTCTTCACATGGCGCCATAGATTTGACGATTTGAGGCAAGCGTTTATTTCGTCGGCAGCCGTAGATCTTGGAATTACTCAATTTCAATTTCAATTTATTTCAAGTAGAATCATGATACAAAATATATCTCATGATACAAAATATATATCTTATTATCAAACATGCAAGAGTGAACATTATGAAATGGATACATCTGAAAGATAGAGTTAACGACGGTGTCTGTGCTAGTGTAAACTGTGTGACAGACACCGGCGCCTTCCTCCCCAAGCAGAACAATAAATTGTGATCACCAACAAGTATGTCACGTTTACAATATTAGGAGCGAAATAACTTAACAATAAAAAATAATAATAATAATAATTAGAAATATTATAAAATTAAAATTTACTAATTTACCAAATATATTATTTGCAATATGAATATTTTGATTTTATTTTAATCAAATTCATCACATTATCGGTATCAATAAAATTAACATAGAATGAATATGCATGTACTAAAAAATTTAAACTTGTATATATGTATGAGTGAGGGTGTATATGTTTATGTGTGTGTGTGTGAAAGAGTGTGTGGGCGTGAAAAGGTATGTGTGTGTGTGTGTGATGAGGGTGGGTGTGTTTGTGTATGTATATACGTATGTACCGGTTACATGGTAGTTCTCGCGAATAACCCTTCCGTCTCTTCGTAGGATTTGCACTGTAGATATTGGACTATCACATCTTTGCACTTCGACATTGGTAGGGAATATATATTAAATATTTTGTCGACCTTATTATAAAGCCAACTGCTGAGGCTTTGATAGTGCCGATCTGCCAAGGCTGTATTTGTACTTATGTTTCGGCACACGCGGTCCCTACGACGACATTCACTTGCAATCACTAGGGGGTCGTACATCAGTGTCGAGTGCATACGGAGAGTTATTTGGAGCGCACAGAGCTGTCTTACAGTTAGTACAGGAATGTCTTTATAGACCTGTGAAGTCGGATATCGATAGGGTTTATTGAGCATAACTTTTAAGACAGCTCTCTGGGCTCTTTCTAATCGTAGTAAGGAACATTTAAAAGTGCCACCCCACACTGGTATGCAATAGGTCACCAGTGATTGGACCAATGCCAGGTAGACTGTTTTTAGGAGTGGAGCATCAGCAACATTTCTCAATTTTTTCATGGGAAATATAAGTTTCCGAACACGAGACACAGTCACATCAATCTGCTTCTGCCAATTGAGTGTGCTATCAATATCTACCCCCAGGTATCTCACGCATGATGCTCTTTGGATAGTCGGGCAATTGCAAGCATTGCCGGTGGCAGCATAACAGCTATGAGCTCTAATATCGGTGATACATGGACTAGTTGCACTGTTAGCTGAGAAAGTGATATATTTTGTTTTTTCAGTATTGAGCGTTCGTGAATTACAGGCTAGCCATTCCATTACAGTACCAAGAGCTTTTTCAGCGCGGTGATACGCAACATCCCACGTATCAGCGCTAACAATAAGTGCTGTGTCGTCTGCATAAACAAGTATCTTGCAGTTAGGTATAGAGAGCTGACAGAGCTTGTTTATATAAATAAGGAATAGCGTGGGACCCAGCACACTGCCCTGGGGTACACCGAAAGTAAGGTTTTCGTTACCGCTAATATATGATTCTATTTTTACACTTTGGGTACGATTTGCTAAATAGTCCCGAAATATGTCCAGTGCTATACCTCTCACACCGATTTTCTCCATCTCATTCAGCAGGAGTGGAATTGAGGCCGTGTCGAAAGCTTTGGCAAGGTCTAGAAAGATACCTATTGTCTTGACTCTATTATCCAGATTATGGACGACATGGTTAGTTAACTCCAGAGCGGCATCTTCTGTTGACTTTCCTTTTGTAAAGCCAAACTGATTAGGGGCAAGTACTTTATTTTGTTGGAGAAAATTCACCAGTCTTTTGTTTAAGACTTTTTCCAATATCTTAGACAATACAGTCAGAACCGAAATTGGTCTATAGTTTTCGACACGGTCCCCATCCCCACCCTTGTAGATTGGAGAAATTAGCGCTTTCTTAAAAGAGTCCGGAAAGATTCCCTTTGATAAGCAAAGATTACACAGGTGAACTATAGGTGGAATAAGAATATGCCGAGCTGATTTAATAACTGATACCGGTATCCCGTCACATCCTGTGGCACAGTTTGTCTTCAGTCCGCTTATTATCGCATTGATTTCCGAACAATCGGTATCGAGCAGGCCCAGAGAGTTACCAAGTGGATTCACAATATTATTAAATCCATAATCTCTAATTCCGCTAGGGTGTTCAGTGGCTTGTAGTTTGGCAGCAAGGTTCTTACCCACGTTAGCAAAATAACCGTTTACAATGTCAACTGAGGAAGTGGGGTCATCCGACAAAGCAAGAAGAGCAGCTGATTTTGTTTTTTCTGGATTTTTATATGTCAATGTCTATTTGGCGGAAATCGCCAGAAAGTAAAATCATTGCTCCTCCAAAACATCGCGAGTCATTGCGTAAATCTTTTAATGTTCGGTTAAGTGCTTCTAATGCACGTTTATGCGCCATTGTGCATTCGTCCCAGATGATGATTTTCGATACCGCTAAAACTTTGGCCATTGCTGAGTGTTTGGCAATATTACACGTTGGTTCTTCAATAGTTTGAAGATTTAACGGTAATTTGAATGCTGAATGAGCCGTACGGCATCCTTCTAACAATGTGGCTGCTATTCCAGAAGAAGCAACTGCAACCGCTATGTTAGATCTCGCCCGAACAGTTGCTAAAACTAATGACATGAGGAATGTCTTACCAGTTCCACCAGGGGCATCTAGGAAATATAAACCACCATTTTCATCATCGATTGCCTTCATTAAAGTATCATAAACTTCCTTTTGTTGGTAATTCAACAGCGGTACATTCGTTTGAACTACTAAATCTAATTCCTGGTGATCATATTCACGTTCCCGTTCCAATTCTCGATTAAATGCGTCATTCATTTCACGATATGGTGCTGGCATTCCTAACCTGATTAATAAATTACCGCACATGAGGTAACACATCTTCGATCAAGAGTAAAGCACGATTATGTATCTCCTCATTCATCTCAATATCGTGATTTCTGGAACTGACACGAATTTGATGTAAAATATCTTCTGACATATTATCCTTGTATTTGTGCCACAGGTTACATGGGTTTGATGGAAAACATGTCGAAATTATGATAGCGAATAATGTGCGTATCTGACTTGGAGATGCAGAGATAATGGCTTCAGCGATTGTCGTATCCCAATGACTATCGTTTTCTAATAACTTCAATTCTTCACATGCAGCACGATATGTTGGGAATATTACACCATTAACAGTTCGTAGTGACTCAAATGACGTTGGCCCACGCACATTTACCAGCAACAACCGCAAATAGAAACATTCATTATTCTTTGGATGAACTGTATACATACGACCAAGAGCATCAGTAGAACGCACATCTGGATACCCAGGAACCGCATCGCCTTGCTTCCGTCTTTGAAAATTCTTCAATGAAGCATTCCAAGTATAATAACGTGGCATCTCCGAGGAAAGCAAAGTTCGTGCAAACTGATCGCTTTGGCAGATTGCAAAAAAACTGGTCAATGTAGTTGCTGGAGGTGTTTCAGCACGTTGCGTAGCATTCGAAGCCGTGAAATATACTCGTTGACCATTCTCCAGATGCACCGCCAAATGCGTAACAGTAGGATGACGTTCGTGAATGGGAAATGCGAATATACGCCAAATCGCTTCATTACAGTTCAAATAACGACCAACTTGATAGCGTGAAATTTCATCGTTGGTATTCGAGGATTGCAATCCAAAAACCGCCATATCACTGCCTTTCGTGACATATTTGCAAATATATTTTATGGACTTAACTGAATTGCAGTATTCAACGTTGCAATGTGTCTTGAACGATTTAGAAATAAGTGGCGAATATGGAACAATCCAACTGTTGTCGACAACGAAATCCATTCTTTTCACTTTCGTTGTGACAGTTCGACCGTTGTCATCTGGTGATCGACGCCGATACAGCGGATAACCATCATTGCCAGTGACAGTCTCCGCCGTTAATTTCCGTGGATATCGTTTAGAGCACTTTCCATCGACCATGCAAGGTGATTGGGGATTGATGGCACCACACGGTCCATGAATCATATTAGTAGTAACAACATCATGTAGGTCTGGATCGACTTCATAATCAGGAATCTCAGCACATATGATATCATCTATTTGGTCAGGCTGAATTCTTTCCACTAACCAAATAAGAATGTGTGCGTGCGGCAGTCCTCGCTTTTGCCATTCGATTGAATACATCCAGCATCGAGTATCTCCAAAGACGCGTTGTTTAACAATAAAGTTCATCAGGGACCGAATTTTTTGCCTGAATATACGTGCTGTGATGTCGTGTCTATCACTTGATGTTTGTCCGGGAAGCAGCAATTGAGTAATTTCTATCCATTTTGGATTACAGGTAAAAGTAATAAAGAGATCGGGCCGACCGTAATGACGAACATATGTCATTGCATCTTGTGCATATTCATGCATATGACGTGGACTACCAATGTATGTCGCCGGCAGAATAGTTAATCGACCAATATTAGCTGAATTTCCTTCAGTACTAACTGCATCACGTAAATGGATGTACTCCTCAGAACGCAGTTTGGCTTGGTTCAACCTAATGAATGTTAAACGTTCCGTTTCTATTTTTACATACATGTCAACGCAATACTGCTGAAACAATCGACGAAACCGCAGCAAACAGTTGTCAGCATTTTGACGAATCATCAAACGATATGCGTAATAATTCATTGAGCTAACTTTCTTTGTAGTTTCTTCACCTGAAATTAAAAATTTGATAATTAACCATTTCAAAGGCAAACAATACAGACATTAACCATTTTTTTAATAAGCATTATTTTAAATCAGTGTCTTTCACAAATAAATGAAATAAATTATGATACTGATACTCACCATTCAATGGATTTTTCATTTTAATATTAAAATAATATCCATCTTCTCCTTGCCAAAACATCAGCGGGTATTGCAATGTGTCATATGATCGATGAGTTTCAGATATTTGTTGCAGTTGCCCAGTATCGCGACGTGTAAGCACAATATCGCGTTTTTCCAATTGTTCACCAACAATCAGGATGGCAACTTCGTCTACTGTTGGAGCATTAAATGTCCTTTCGTGTGTTCCAGATGGTCGTTTATCTGCTTTGATAACAACTTTATAGTCATCACTTGGCATGCGCTCTAAAGCACTCTTAAACAACCTGACCAACGCATGATGTTCATGAAGCAGACACTGCAAGTCTTGAAGAATTGCTCGCTTCATTCCTGCATTGATCTCTAGGCGTCGATCAAGTTGTTCTTCCATGTTGCCCATGAAATATATTTGTAAAAATTTATTCTGTGTATCTTCGAAAGGTAGTAATGATCCAATTCGATGATGAATCTGTACTTGTATCTACAAAATAAAAACCAGACAGTATTAACTGGGTTATAAACACTTTTTTCGGTGGGAGAGTAGAGTTCAGAATTAGCAAATATACTACATAGGTACCAATAGATAAAGTAAGTTATTCTTTAACTACATTCTATATAAGTACAAAAATAAATACCTTAAATGTCGGATTAAATCCCCGTTCTTCGATAATATCTGCCCCAAATGACGTCATCTGGAAACAACCATTGTATTTTTGAGTATTTGCAAGAAAGTGGCGTGATTCTTGTGTTTCGCCACAAAGCAATGAATACAATGGCTCAGGTGGCGGAGTCAACAATGGCAATTTCACTTTACCATTAAGGCAGCATAATCCAGGCGTTTCTCCGGAAAACTTTAATGCACCACAATACTCGCAAACTACGTCCATTTGCCCAATGCAAACGCTAGGATGCAAGCTGTAATCATTGCTGCAATCGTATTGAAACGCTGCTCGATTCAAACGCTGCTCGATTCAAACGCTGCTCGATTCAAATCAGCACTTGATAAATATCTTGTTCTGCGTCGCAAATTATCTATTTATTGACCTCTGTTGTTCGCTCGACGATTCTGCATTGCCAACCGAGCTGTTTCACGGGCTGCTTCACTTTGCTCTCGTGATTGAGAAGCACGAAGTCGAGCCATACTATCGCGGCGCTGTTCACGTGCAATTTCTTGTTCTTCTTCAGTCCTTTCATTTGCAGTATTTCGTATTCTTCTTGCATCGCGGCTTTGTCGGGAAAGATTCGATCGTCTTGGTCGCGGCATTATTAATTAAACTTCACTTCACCTAAAAACTTAAATTTTCAACCATACCGAGTTTTATAGTTCACTTCACTGTTTATACGAATGGGCAATTGGGCAATAATGTTAATTATTTATTTAATAGAAATAGTTTTATTATTGATTTCTTACAAATATCAAATTGTCATCCATACGTCATTACATAGCTGTCATTATACGTCAATTTTGTTATTCCAAGTCTGATTCTTTTTTGTTATACCACGTTTTATAGTGACTGACGTTACATGTCAAGTCACACGGGAATGATGTCGAACGGGATAAAAAGTATCCTATGTCCTTCTCCTGGCTCTAAACTACCTCCCTGCCAATTTTCAGCTAAATCGGTTCAGCCGTTCTTGAGTTATAAGTGAAGTAACTAACACGACTTTCTTTTATATATATAGATGTAAGTACACAACCGTTCGGACTTTTTGCGACTTAGATGTTTTGAGATTCAAACGTTACGAGATGTGGTCTAAAAGCGATGTAGTCATTTTGCGATTTAGGTGTTTTGAGATTTAGACATTTTGAGATGTGGACTTAGGGCGACTCGGTCAATTAGCGATCCAGCCTTTCTGATACCGACCCTCTGCTAGCACCTTTGCTTCGGGAGAGATATTTTGCTTCCATTCGTCAAAATATGTAGGAATTTCTTCAGCTAGAAGGTATGCAAGTGCTAAAATACATTTGATTTCTGATGAAAACGATTCGCTTGATCCATATAGTTTTTGGAAACCTCGACTCAAAGTCAAAGTCAAAGTCAAAAACCATTTATTCTGCATAGACCATTAATACGGCACTTACAAAACGTCATAAAAAAAAAAATAATCTAATGTTTGGCAAATGGACCACCGGTTCGAAACGCGGCCCTGTCCTGAGAAGACTCCGGCAAGAAACTCAGCGGGCTGTTTTTTTTTTGGTCTATTTACAAACATATTTACTTAACCTAAGTACAATATTCCATTTGAGTAGCATAGAGAGAGAGCAAACAGTTCATATCCAAGCTTGTTTGTCGTCTAAATAGTCTTGAATTTTATAGTAGCCTTTTTGGCAGAGTTTACTTTTAATTTGGCTTTTAAATTTATGAAGAGGTAGATTCTTCATTTCACTAGGAAGCTTGTTGTAGAAGCGTATACAGTTACCCTGAAAGGAATTACTAATCTTGTGGAGTCGACTATTACAAACCACAAGATTGTTTTTATGTCTAGTATTTACGTTATGTATATCACAAAGCCTTAAAAAATTGGAAATGTTTCTTCTAACATACAAAAGATTTTCAAAAATATATTGGGAAACTACAGTTAGAATGTTTATTTCTTTGAAATTTTCTCGGAGGGAGACTCTTGGGCCCAACTTATAAATTGCCCGCACCGCCCGCTTTTGCAGCACAAAGATTGTATTTAAATCTGCGGCATTACCCCAAAGGAGAATGCCATAGCTCATAATACTATGGAAATAACTGAAATAAACTATTCTAGCGGTATCTATGTCTGTTAAAGTCCTAATATTTTTTACAGCGTAGGAAGCAGAACTTAACCTACTAGCTATTTTTTCAATATGTGATCCCCACTGTAATTTAGCATCGATACTTAAACCTAAGAACACGGTTGATTCCACAAGGCTCAACAACTGTCCATTAAGTTGTACATTGGTTTCCACCTGTGTAACATTAGGTAGGGTGAATTTAATACATTTGGTTTTTTTTTCATTAAGGCAAAGATTATTTATATTAAACCAATGAACCACTCGTGAGATTGCGTTGTTCACTTCGTCATAATTATCTAATTGTCTTTTAATTTTAAATATTAAGGAAGTATCATCAGCAAACAAAACAATACTATTTTTATCCCTTACGTAGTAAGGGAGGTCATTTATATAAATTAAAAATAAAAATGGTCCAAGTATCGAACCCTGTGGAACGCCCATCGAAACCAAAGATCCCACCGAACGTGTACCGTTCACATCAACCCTCTGAATTCTATTGTTTAAATAAGAAGTCAAAAGGTCGAGAGCCTTGTTCCTTATTCCGTAATAATCTAATTTCCTGACCAATGTATCATGGTGGACGCAATCGAAGGCTCTGGATAGATCGCAGAAAACACCTAATGCATCCTGCTTATCCTCCCAGGCCTCGTAAATACATTTCAATAACTCTATACCAGCATCCGTCGTTGATCGTCCTTTAGTAAACCCAAACTGTTTATCATGAAATAATTTATATTTATTAAAATGGGTTAGCATTTGGTCTAGAATTAATTTCTCAAATACTTTACTCAAGGTTGGCAACACAGAGATGGGTCTGAAATTCGAGGGATCTGAGGTGCTGCCTGCCTTGAACAAAGGTATGACTTTACTATGTTTCATTAAATCAGGAAATATACCGCTACTGACGCAGTCATTAAACACAGTTGCTAGATGGGGAGCAATGACATCAATGATGCTTGAAACAGTTTTGACTGATAATCCCCATAGGTCCGCGGTCTTTTTAATATCAATGGATTTAAACGCTTTTGTGATGTCCTTGCTATCAACAACTGAGAATCTGAAAGCGTCTTTGCACTTGTCTATATAAAATTTGGCCCAAATGAAAATAACAACCCTTTATCACTGCGTTTTCAAAATTATACTTGGCACTTAACTGTGACGCCTTTTCGAAATCCATTATTATGTATTTTGGCGATAAAATCAAATTTAATGATTGACAATACTCGATCAAAGATGAGAACAATTTGTCGTATGTGCTTTTGTCTTTATTTGTACACAATGCTATAACTAAAGGAAACGTTTTCGTGTTTATACAGCCGTGTATTGTGTAAACTTGCTGAAAATTTTTCGGGGCGACTTTAAATGTTCCGTCCATTATTAAATAAGTCGAAGCACATAAATAAGTAAGAAATTGTTTAGTTGTATATAATACTATTCTCTTTTTTTCATGCCATTTTTCGTCAATTAAGATGATATCGTCTTGACTTTTTTCCAATTGAAGAATATTATGATTTATGTCAAAGTTAATAGTATCAGGTTCTATAACTTTTTCTTCTTTGTTTCTTTGACGATATATTACTTGTCTCAAGTTCAAGTTTGTTGGCATATTAGCACGTATATTTGAGGAAGTGCTTGTTTCGCACTCACTAATTATATGAATTGGTTTTTTGTTTTTATTAATTAAAGCGTCTTCTTTAATTTTATTTAGAGCGGTGTGTACCTGCAAAGATAAGAGTAAATCTTACGTTAAAACTGTGACCATAATGCACGAGCCGAGCGAGCGAAATCTCGCTGCGGTCATTCAGCTCGTCAATTAAGATGATATCGTCTTGACTTTTTTCCAATTGAAGAATATTATGATTTATGTCAAAGTTAATAGTATCAGGTTCTATAATTTTTTCTTCTTTGTTTCTTTGACTATATATTACTTGTCTCAAGTTCAAGTTTGTTGGCATATTTAGCACGTATATTTGAGGAAGTGCTTGCTTCGCACTCACTAATTATATGAATTGGTTTTTTGTTTTTATTAATTAAAGCGTCTTCTTCAATTTTATTTAGAGCGGTGTGTACCTGTAAAGATAAGAGTAAATCTTAAGTTAAAACTGCGACCATAATGCACGAGCCGAGCGAGCGAAATCTCGCTGCGGTCATTCAGCCAAGTTCCAGAAACGAATCGGTCATATTTATAGTTCTTGGTTTAGGTTAGGTTAGAATTGTTTATTTTATTTATGTTTATTTATTTATTATTTTGTGAAACATAGGTATTACAAAAGATCTTAATATCAAATATCAGTTAAACATGGTGTACAAATTAAATTTAAAGTATGGTTAGTATTGGACTTAAAGAATATGGTTAGTAGCTACATATCATTCATTCAATTATTGATTTATTTCTATCACAATTCATAATTATTAATAACCTTTATCTGTGACTTTATTCATATTTTAACTTGTGTAATTTAAAGTCATGAGAAATTATAATAATAGAAGGTTTGAATATTAAAGTAATAAAATGTGAAATCTTAGGCAACTTATTGTAAATTGTAGGTGCCATGCAGAACACACTTTTCTGATACATAGTTGTTTTACAAGCTACCACATGTAATGTTCCTAATCTGCGGCTACTAGTCACTGGTGAGAATTTCGACCAATTACGTTTTACAAACATGCACATTTCAAAAATATACATTGATGGCATTGTCAACAATTTCAGTCTTAAGAAATGTGGCTTACAAGTATCGGTAGTGTGTAAGTTACAAATCGCTCTGATGCATCGTTTCTGTGCCTTAAATACTAACTCTTTGCCGACTGCATTCCCCCAGAATATAATCCCGTATCTTAAGGTGGATGCAACTAGCCCATGGTATGCTGTAAGAACGGTATCTTGGTTTGCGGTTTTATTTAGCATATATAAAGCATATGCATGCTGATTTAATTTTCCGCATATTTTTGCGATTTGTTCCTTCCACTCTAACGTGCTTTCTATCTGTAGCCCAAGAAATTTCGTAACTGTTGCTTCGTGTATTGTAACATTGTTATGTTTAATATTTAAGTGTGAATGTTCATTCATATTTCTTCCAAAATTCATTACTGTTGTTTTTTCAGTATTCAATTTTAAGTTTTGCGCTTTAAGCCAAGTAGCAAGAGAATAAATACTGCTATTTATATCAGATTCAATTAAATTGAGATTAGGCTTATCAAATACAACCGTAGTGTCATCAGCAAACATTACCATTGAAGATGTTGTAGCTGAAGGGAAGTCATTGATATAAATGTTAAATAATAATGGGCCTAATGTACTTCCTTGCGGGACTCCGTAGACGATACTTCTCACGTCAGACTGATATTGATGGTCAGTTCTAGATTTATAACTTATCCTATTAATTATGGTCAATTATTGTCGATTTGTTAGGAATGATTCAATTAAACTGGATACGTTTCCCCTAATTCCGTATGCATTCAACTTGTTCATAAGAATTTTGTGATCCACATAGTCGAACGCTTTCGTCAAATCCATATAAAGAGCTGCTACAGGTAAACGTCTATCGACTCTTGCCATAACCATATTCAAAAAGTCATATATGGCTACATCAATACACCTATTTTTTCTGAACCCCCCTTTTGTTGGTCAGCAAAAAGATGATTTGTTTCGAAGAAATTGTTGATACTGTCATAAATGACTCTCAAAGATTTGAAAAGATTGGGACTAGAGCAATTGGTCTATAACAAGATACATCTTCCATGTTACCTTTTTTGAAAAGTGGTTTTAATATTTTTTTTTTAATTTATCAGGAAATAAGCCTTTAAAATACAGGAATTAACAATATGACTAAGTACAGGTGCAATGTATGTGGATACCTTTTTTACTATACTTGTACGTATTTCGTCATACCCAGTACTGGCTGTATTTTTTAATTGCTTTGTAATTCTGTGAATGTCCTGTGCTACAGTTGGTTGCATAAACATCGAGAAAGGTGTTCCGGAGATACTAGAATTGGTATCGCTTGCACTTTTAATTGGTTCTACTTGGTCAGCATAGAAATTATTAAATGCTTGCGCAATTGCCATGGGATCTGTTACCGACTGATTATTAACTTTTATTCGCCTAACACCTTCAGACGGGAAGTTAACTTTATTCTTATTAATTAATTTCCAGGTAGCCTTGCATTTATTTTTAGAAGAGCGCACATATTCATTATTTTGATGTTTTTGCGTTAGGTTAACAATTTTTTTGAGTCTACGAGATAAATTTTTAAAATTTTCTTTATTAAGCTCGGTAGGGCATCGTCTATATGTCCACAAGAGTTCTCGTTTTCTTTTACTGCACACCCAAATGCCACTACTTACCCACTTGGGCTTTATTTTTGTAGAGTTTTTGATCTTAATTCTAGGAAAACACACATTATACAAATACAGAAATAGCTCGTGAAAGATATCAAAAGCACGATTACAATCTGTTTCTTGATATACCTCAGCGAAACTGATACCCTTAAGGCAATTAACAAACTTATCTATGTTATTTTTACAGTAGTTACGTTTTTCGGAAAACCAGTAATCAAGTCTGCATGTTTTTTTGACAGGACAGTGTAGTAATTGTGCAGTATGGTCTGATACAGCCAGTTCCAGTACTTCCGCTTTACATCCACGTAAATTATGTGCAAAGTTATCTAGACAAGTTCCGGTGCTCAAGCGAGTAGGTACTTTTATTTCGCATTTTAAGTTGAGCCCCTGAAGTACTTGACTAAATTGCTGCGAATAAATTGTTTTTTTCAAAATGTCAACGTTAAAATCCCCACATAATACCATCTTTTTGTTACTATTAAATGGAAACAATGTATGAACTCGGTATAGCACATCAAGGAATACATTAAATTTACTTCTTACATTTTCTCTTTGTGGAGGTCTATAAATACATAAAAGTATGATGTTATGATCCACAAGTTCTATTCCACAGCATTCAATTATACCCATCACACTACACGGCGGCACATTTGCCATAGATTTATATCTTAGTCCATTCCTTACCATTATACAGGTGCCTCCGCGCCTCACACTCCTTGCATAGAAGGTAGCTAATGTAAAATTAGGAATAGACAACAAATCAACATCTGAGGCCAACATGTTGTGTTCACAAAAACATAGTACATCAATGAGATTACCCGTACTACATAAATTTTCTAAATGTACTGTAAACACACCTGATTTACTTATCAATCCATTTATGTTTTGATGTAGAACTGTGATGCTATTGTAAACGAAAAAGAGGTTCCATTGGCACAGTACATTCAACAATGTTTTGACTACTGTTAACGCACACGCTATTTGGTTCATGTATGTCATCTGTCTGCGTGCTCTGTTCAACCATCAATTTCTGTTTTACGCTCTGTGTTCGCTTAATTGCATTATACCGTTGAATTTTTATTTTGTAGTCAAATCTTACAATTTCTTGTAGGATATATCTACTTACATATTTAGATCGGTTATTTCTGTGAGGTGAAATTGCTATATAATTCATATCAATAAATATACTTCTGCTATACTGGCGGCTTATGAATTTTAAAAGATAATTTATTTTTGTTTCATTTAGACATTTATTACGAGGTATCTCGCACAGTAGAACATTGACAAATTTATACGCATGAGAAAGTAATTAAGGTGTGTCTGCAGCTCACACGGATTAATATCATTCATCCCACCTAATATAACTAAAAAGTCATTACTTGTTAAAGTGTTAACATCACTTTGCATGGAATTTAACACATCACACATTCTTGCACCCGGTTTCCAATAACAGCTGACGTTCATTTGAGGGCCATTAAGATCCTGAAGCGTTTTTTGAATACCCTGACCCTGCTGATCCGCTAATATAACAATTCTTCTCTTTTTTTCCTTCTCCAACGTGATTTGATGTCTCATATTACGATCAGAGTCTAAAGGTAATTTATTATTATAACTATGAATCCGATTTTCAGATAGATTAAACGACTCTTTAGCTTTAATGAGAGTTGAACTATGTCGCACAGGAGTAGAAGCTGCACTTAAACTTATTCTTCTACTAGATTTTGTTTTAAATTTTTGTATAGGTCTAGGTGTAAAGCATGTTGTTCCATCTAAACCAACTTTCTTACAGAGATCAAGCATTTTATTTGATTTATCTAGCTCAGATTGTAGTCGAATATTTTCAAAGTTGAGCTTATCTATCTCGTGATGAGCGCTCTGTAGACTAGCTGTCAACTTCTCAATTTGTTCTTGTAATTCAACTATCTTTTCGTAATCTTCTCCTAGTGACGTATTAGGCAAACTCATAACTGTAGACTCAAACAAGGAAGTTGCAGATTCATTCAACGATAGTGACCTTACTACGGGCTTTCTAAGCGTGATGTTATTGGTGTCTTCCATTGTAAGTTGAAGATATCGATGAAAGAAATCTCAAAAAGAGCTCATCGAGGCAGGTAGGATTTGATCTTTGGCCCCTTGCGTGCCCGTTAACGGTCAGTCGAACCAGACCACAATGACAACAGCGATTTTAATGAAATAGTGGTATGGTTTAGATAAGTGCAATTATAGATCTGTTTTATCGACAATTTGTTTTATTTTTGCATGAGTGCAGCTGACTAGATGTCGCTATACGCAATATAAAAATATGGAATGGCTTGCAATGATTATGCACTATTTGAATAAAACTTTTACAAATCTTATTTTAGGAACTTATGTTTTATCACTTCTAATACTACAATGTCAGTCCAATACGGTACTTAGCAAAGGTTGAGGCACTGATTTTAGTTTAATATTGTTCAATTGCATACGATTTGGTACTTTTGTATAGAACGGTTTTTATTTTTCACAACACAGTTATTTTGCACTGATGCACTTATTGTTTCTTATAGATAACAATTGTGGTTACGATTTACACCTTTTAACTTAAATATAATGTATCCCGAAAGCGTTTGAGTTATTTATAATATTTTTAAACGAAATTATTTACGGAGCCGATGTTACTATGAGCAACGCCACCTAGCGATTGTGACCACACAACGCACGAGCCGAGCGAGCGAAGCGAGCGTGCCGCGGTAGCGGCCGGCGAAGTGCCAGAAACGAATCGAAAACGAAAAAGGTCATAAACATAACCGTAAATCAGTCGTATTTTATGATTTTCATTCATTTAAGCCAAAAAATGGGTTTGACGCAGAATGCGCACTTCGCAAAATGAGCACTCGACGCAAAATGTGCATTCCGCGGAAGGAGCACTTCTCACAAGGGGCATTTTTCATAATGTGCATTTAGCATAATGTGCACTTCGCAAAATGTGCACTTCGCAAAATGAGCACTTCGCAAAATGAGCACTTTTCTAGGGTATGGGTCAGCCCCCATGGTGGGTCAGTTAGTCACAAAATAAAAATGATATGACTTGTATTTAAAATAAAATAAACACTTTTACAATGTAATCATTTATTCAAAAAATAATAAGTCTAGACTTAGTTTTCATATATTGTCAGTTAAATAATTAAAAAACTAAGGAAAAATAAGAAAGTGTAAAAAAATAGGGTTTGACGCAGAATGCGCACTTCGCAAAATGAGCACTCGACGCAAAATGTGCATTACGCGGAAGGAGCACTTCTCACAAGGGGCATTTCTCATAATGTGCATTTCGCATAATGTGCACTTCGCAAAATGAGCACTTCGCAAAATGAGCACTTTTCTAGGGTATGGGTCAGCCCCCATGGTGGGTCAGTTAGTCACAAAATAAAAATGATATGACTTGTATTTAAAATAAAATAAACACTTTTACAATGTAATCATTTATTCAAAACATAATAAGTCTAACATAATAAGACTTAGTTTTCATATATTGTCAGTTAAATAATTAAAAAAGTAAGGAAAAATAAGAAAGTCTAAAAAAATATTATAAGTACATAGATCAAAAACAATTTGCTTTATTTTATTTTTTATTTTATTTAAAAAAAAAAACAAAATAAAGAAACCACATAATTATAAACTTGTAAATACAAATAAAATTCACATTTTTTATTATACTAATCTTTATCCTATTGTTACAAAAATAGTGTAAAGATTTAATAAGACAAGTTATATAATTTTAAATTATAATATAATATAAATATATGACAAGTATTTCAAAAATTGCGAAGAAATAATATGCTAATCTCACCAATTTAACAAAAAATAGTGTAAAGATTTACAGTTATGCAATTTCAATCATCAATTTCAAAAGATATATTACACTTATGAAGAGTACCTACTTCATAAATTGTAAAAAAATAACTATTTTTAAACACAATAACACTGATGTATTACCCTTTTCTAATTTAACCAACAGCCTCTTATATTTGCGATCAAACTCAATATCTTTTTGCTTGCGATTTCTTTTTACATTCCCAAATAAACTTCTACATATATGACGGTCCCAATATTTGCTTTCTTTTTTTAGTTTGTGAATAAAAAAGTATAGGTTAGGATTTTTAGGTATGCGAGCATTGACACGACGATGCCATGCTTCTAAGGCATTAGTTGTTCTATGCCTTTGGTTTGCAACGCTCAGCATTGATGGCACCATTTTTGGGTACCATGTTTTTTCATAGTAATTTTGAAATCGCATCATTTCTGGACTTTGTGGCGCACAATTTAAAATATAGTTCCAGGCATTTGGGATGTGGTTCCCTGGGACTAGTGCTATTACAGAACACATCCGAGCTATATTTCGTCCTTCTTTTGAAGCTAGCAATTTGATGCTTTTCGCTTTTTTCCAAACAGCGGCGTTATAATGACGATAACATCCACTCAGGGCCTCAAGTCTACTATTACAATGGTGTCAGAATGGTCTATCATTGATTTCATAATTGTTGATTTTGACAAGTTTGGTAATCTACTAATATAATGGCGTCTTTATGACTTTCCAATGGTCAACCACTGACACACTATTGAAAGAAATGGCATAATGGCATCTCGTACACAATGACAAATGAATGACTGACGTATGCGGTAATCTGCTAAAATTTTGACAGTTCCTTTGATCAGTGACCTACCATAAAAACATCGTTGTGCAGTCATTGCTTTTAATAGCTCGGTTGTCATATCTATCGTGTTTTTTGTGGAAAAATAGAAATGTATTCACTACGAGCAAATATTCTCGAGCTAGCCAACGCAGTGGATGCTAGAGAAAGAAGACGGGCGGAATGCAAAAGACGTCGTCGAGCCCGTCGCTTAGCGAGAGAGAATACAAACCCCTTTGATATTCCCGAGGCGGAATTTGTAAAAACGTTTCGCCTTGGAAAGGACTCAGTAAGCGGGTTAATCGAAGAACTCATTCCTCTTATGGCCACACCGCGCCGAAACGATAGCGTATCGGCAGAAATGAAGGTGAGAAAACTGAATTTGACATTGATTTATTATTCTCTAAATAAACAAACGAAATAGGTTGATTAATGTTATATTTTTTATTGCAGATTCTAATAGCACTTGCATTTTATGCATCAGGGTCCTACCAAAATTTGATTGGACAGAGTGCCCTCCATAATGTTTCACAAATTACTGTGTCAAGGGCAATAAATGAAGTGACAGAGGCATTAAATAAAATATACCACAAATATATTAAATGGCCTACACGATGTGATGAAAGGAATATTGTAAAGGCTAAGTGAGAAATGAAATATACCCTGTTTTGTTTGTAATGCCTGTTGTACCTAGGCAGAATTATTTAGTTAGGTACTAAAAACTTTCAGGTTCTATCAGAAATTTAATTTTCCTGGCGTCCTTGGTTGTATTGATGGCACCCATATAGCAATATTAAGGCCGCACATACATGAGGAGCGGTATTATAACAGAAAGGGCTTCCATTCCCTTAACGTTATGATAGTAAGTATTGGGTAGAAAGTAGAAATCTCTACCTACTGCCCAAATGTTTACTAACCAATTATATGTAGTGTAATAATAACATATATACATAATATTTAATTCATTTTCAGATTTGCGATGCTGATTTAAATGTTATATGTGTGGACGCAAGCAACCCAGGCTCTGTGCATGATTCCACTGTATGGCAGAGTGACCCACTCAGTAACCACTTGAAGCAAATTACAGAAAATAGTAATGAACAAGTATTTTTATTAGGTATATATTACAATATTTTTTTGATGAATAATATCCTATGACCTTTATCATGTTCATGTGTTAGTGTTTGTTGGAAAAAATATTATAATTTGCAGGTGACAGTGGGTATCCACTAAGGAAAACAATGATGACCCCAATACTCAATACTGTGGATGGGACACCACAACATCATTATTATGTGAAACATGTGACTGCACGCAATACAGTGGAGCGTTGCATAGGCGTATTAAAAGCACGTTTCAGGTTCTAGGAAAGCAGTTCTAGAAAATTGTTTTAAAAACTCAAAAACAGTGACCATTTTTGTATTGAATAAATTTCTTATTTTAGAAATTTAGATTTAATAGTTCTAGTCAAGAACAGTAAAAAAATAAAAGTTAATCTATTATGACGTTGAATGGGGTTTTATAAAAGTAAATTGATTTTTTGCAGGTGTTAGCTTGTAGCACGTGCTTTACATTATAGCCCAACAACTGCAGGCAAAATTGTGAATGCATGTTGCATATTGCACAATATTGCAAACATGGCAAGAGCACCGTTGCCACCTGATGAAGTTTATACAGAAGCACTTCGCTTGCAACAGGTATGAGATCTCGATTCCACTATTTATTTTGGAATATTTTATAATGAAGTTGGGATTTTAAATAATACTACTATGTTAGAAAATCAACATTTAAATTACTCTTTATTTATCATAAACTAAATATTTTATATAACAATATTATTAAAGACTTTCAAGCCAATTGAAAAATCTGAAATGTAAATATAAGTAGGTACTTACTATATAAAACAAAAAGATTTTGTCATTAATTAAAATAATAAAACAAATTCAAGTAACAATATCTATGTAATAATAATAAGAAATCAATAATCAGTCTTCATACAAAATATAAACATCTTCAATACTTTAATCATTTATTTGTATCACAAATTTTACCTTATATCGTAAAAATGTTAATTATGCAGCACCTAATTATCAAGACCATCGAAGGGTGAACCGGGATCTTCTTGAAGGTCGGGCACTGCAGCAGGCTCTTGTTGACAGACTGTGGAGAAATGCTTAAATTAAATGAGCAGGTATGTAATGTAAATCCACCTCATTATAGTGAAGTACGAAAATGCTCTAATTATTATTAAAATGATTTAACTCTTTGTTACAGATCCACAGTATTGCACAAAACAGAGATTTAAAATAAATTAATATTCTTTTTATAAACACTGTTTCATTTATTATTACAGCCATTTTTGGCATCCACTGCTGGACATAGGATTCATTTATCTTTGAATAATCTGACAAAATTACCTCTTGCATACTGCTTCTCCTTTAGTCAGAATCTGACATTATAATTCTGTGAAGTTTCTGTGAAAACATAATTAACTTTAATACAAAGGTTGCAACTTCGTTTATAGCATGTGTAACCTAGCGCTTATTATCAGTTAAATTCAAATTCTGGTCAATGTGCTACTACTATTGTGAGCCTACACATAACACAAGCTTTTAAGCTTAGCTGGAGTGGTGATATTATTTTATTGTATTGTTTTCAATGCTCCTTAATACTTATTGTAGGTATGTTTGTGTAGCACACACATAGAGTAGAAGTTCCGATTTTGGGTGAAACCATAAAGATGAATTACCTATAAAACAACAGTAATTACCTTTTTGGCACAGATGTCACAAATTGGCCAAGAAGGTCCACCATCTTATCTGCGGTGGAGCTCAGTCGATCAATGGCTGCAGCTAGGTTGTTGGTCGCCTGAGCCTGTTGTAAAGTAGCCTCAGCGTTCCTGGCTTCAATAGTTTCTAGCCTCGATTGAGCAGCGTCGAGAGCTGCATGATCTCTCTCTATAAAAAAAAGTTACATCAGGCGACATACTCTCTCTACCCTAGAGTGGGGTGTTAATGGACAAATTCAGATGACAATTAATTTGAATTGTGAGTGCTGTTAGTGTGCTTATTCTAAATAAATAAATAAAACAAATTTGCTAGATCTTTACCTTCTGCTGCGTAACGCCGTGCAGATCTTTGGCGACGGTGTCGCTTTGGAGGCTGGTCGATGGTGGATGGACCTTCTAAATTTTCCTGTGTGGATGGACCTTCTAAATTTTCCTGTGTGGATGGACTTTCTAAATTTTCCTGTGTGGATGGACCTTCTAAATTTTCCTGTTCCAAGCTGAAAAATAAACAATTACAATGGCATTAGTGTCTACATGTTATTCTATTTATTTAAACCCATTTGCGGAAAGTTGTAGTATACCTTATTTCTTGTGTTGTTACATTTTCCACAAGCTCTTCTGTGACTATTGTAACAGGCACTTCATAATTGTCTAATAGTCTGTAAAAATAAAAACAATGCTATCAAAATAGTGAAACTAGTTACTTAGGTCAAATCACAAATGATGAAAGCTAAGCAAATTAAGCACTCCAAGGTAGTACCACTTACAAGAAAGAATTGTTCTCTATTTGACAATTACTGCTAGTAGAAGGACCAGCATTAGTTGGCTATTTAACAAAAAAAAAACAGTTAATAAAACAAACAAAGCAAGTGAACAAAATGTGACAGTGAACAAATAAATATTATAGATAAGCATGCAATAAAAAAACATAATTACAACTGTGACACATTACTTTTGTTAACAAGTTAGAAGTACTTCCTAATGGGAAATACAACAGTTATGAATGATAAAAGATAAAACCAATGTTCTAATGCTTACAGTGAGTGGGTTATGTTGGACACCTGGAAGTGGCTCTCCTACATCTCGCCTTAACAATGTGTATAAGCGCTCTTGGAGTGGGGTCAGTGTAATTTTTTTTGCAGGACCATTACCTTAAATGCAAGTTATACAATAAGGTATTACTATAGGCTTCCCTCTATAATTCTGCAAGCCTGCTAAAAGAAAAGTATTGCTTACCTGTTGCACTTATTTCACTCTTCTGAGATTTAATTTTCTTTAGAGTTTTACTTTTGTATTCATTGTAGAACTAAAAAAAGTGCAAAAATTACAATAATGATACAATTTATAATGCATACATATTACCTACTAAATAATACTGTATTTAGGTACTTACTGTGCGCCATTCTGCTGGCGTTTTATTGGGGCAGTCCACCGATAAAGAATTTAAAATTTGGGCGCACTCCATCCAATATCGTTTCGATAAACTTCGCCCTTCATTGGTGCGGCTGCAGTAGCCAAGCGCCAGGTCTCGGTGATTTTCTAAATAATCAATTAGAGCCGCAATTTGCTCAATTTGCACCATTTTGTGTAAAATGTGTTATTTAATTAAAATAAAACACCGGCCGCCAGAAATAAAAACAGATTAACGTCAGCCGAACGTCAGTAAGTCACATTTGACTTTGACAGCTAAACAGATAAAATAACTTCTTACTACTTCACTTTGCTTATAACACTAATAAATAATATGTAAAATATTTATCAATGAAATCTGGCATGACTAAACGTTCAAATTTAGTAGTAGTTTTTCGAAAATCATTTCTACTAACGGGTTTTATAATAATGGCAATACAACAATGTCATTCTACCACGATTCTATTACGAAATCATTGACCGACCAATGATCGACCTTATGAATTTAGCAGATTACGAACTTTTAGCAAAATGACAATGGTGTTGTGTTGGAATGACGAATTTATAAAAAATAGCAGACTTGAGGCCCAGTTCCGCCGCCGGGAATACTGATTTGACTGCATTAAGCTGTGCTATTTCATAATCTGACTTAAATGTTTTTATTTTCATTCCCATTTTTTCCATTAATATCCGAAAAAGACTTTAATAATGGACGGAACATTTAAAGTCGCCCCGAAAATTTTTCAGCAAGCTTACACAATACACGGCTGTATAAACACGAAAACGTTTCCTTTAGTTATAGCATTGTGTACCTTTATTTGTACACAATGCTATAACTAAAGGAAACGTTTTCGTGTTTATACAGCCGTGTATTGTGTACAAGCACATACGACAAATTGTTCTCATCTTTGATCGAGTATTGTCAATCATTAAATTTGATTTAATCGCCAAAATACATAATAATGGATTTCGAAAAGGCGTCACAGTTAAGTGCCAAGTATAATTTTGAAAACGCAGTGATAAAGGGTTGTTATTTTCATTTGGGCCAAATTTTATATAGACAAGTGCAAAGTCGAGGTTTCCAAAAACAATATGGATCAAGCGAATCGTTTTCATCAGAAATCAAATGTATTTTATAACTTGCATACCTTCCAGCTGAAGAAATTCCTACATATTTTGACGAATGGAAGCAAAATATCTCTCCCGAAGCAAAGGTGCTAGCAGAATGGTTTGGTGAAAATTATATATGGGGTACCTGTTCTTCACCACCTAAATATGAACCATGCTTATGGAGCACGTATGTTTTAAACGAGGAAAACATACCACGTACTCAAAATAGTGCTAAATCATGGCATAATCGTTTTCAACAATTCGTAGATGCAGCACCATGCAGGATTTTATTTGTTATCTAAGAAAATTGTTCTAGAATTACAGCATCAAGCTGCAGAAATCCAAAAACATCTTAACGGGACTCCCCCTGCCGCCAAGAAAAGAAAATACAACGACAAAGATGATAGAATTAAATATATATTGAATTTTAAAGATAAATACACCAATAAAAGAGATTATTTGAAAGCTATAGCTAATATTAAACTACTTTAGACGCGTGTACGTCATTTGCGTTTTATTGGGGAGTAAGGCATATATAACAGGTATTATATTAGTGACTTTTTCACTTGAATTTAAATCTAAATGGAATTTAAATTTAAATTTAAATAATTGATAAAAGGGATGCGGAGCAGATTGAAATGTCCCATCGGCGGCATAATATGATCCAGGTGCTCTTATTAGTTTCTTCGCCGTACTACTCGCAAATATGACAATTTTCTCTTCTTCACCGTCCTCACAAACAAAAAAATGTCTCCCTAAAGCTTCTGGTATATGTACACTCGCAGGGGTATTATGATGTAATAGATTAGTGTTTAGAAATTTTTTGCGCGCCCTGTACAATGTGTCCTTGACAGAACTAAATGTTGGCAGTAAAGTGTGATATTGACTTGGTATATCTTGTCTTAACTTCGTTTCATTCTCCTCGAATATTTTTTGCACCGGGCTAAAATCTTTGCAAACAGCTTTTTTTAGAAATGAAATATGTTTCTTTATAATTCTATTGTTTATATGATCTAGCTCGTCACACGAATGTTGAGATTCTCTAACAATAATTTTCCTTGTTTCATCAAACGTCAGAGAAGCACTGCATATCTTCCTGTTTACACATTGCCAGAACGTATTCCCGTTTTTATTTCTTTTCTTTTTATTGTATCTATTGTCACCACAAACAAGAGTTACACCACCTTTTTGGTTAGAGTATAATTGAATATTATGTTCTTAACTCATTATTGTAATTAAACCCAAATTTAACACAAAACACCCGGAATAAGTTTGTTTGCAACTAGAACAGCAATACAATCAACACATCCACGCTACTGTATTTTGTTAAACTCAAGTCGCTTTCGCAGTAGGCTAATACTTGACAGTTATTATTTTTACACCTACCCTCATCTTAGTTTTTTCTACATGAACATGTTGCTAGTGTAAAAAAATGAATTAAATTAGTAGTAAAACCATTATACAATAGAAAACAAAAACATTTTAACCCAATTTATTTCTTATTTTTCCTTATTTTTTTAATTATTTAACTGACAATATATGAAAACTAAGTCTAGACTTATTATTTTTTGAATAAATGGATAAATGAATTACATTGTAAAAGTGTTTATTTTATTTTAAATACAATAATATATAATAATAATACAAGTCATATCATTTTTATTTTGTGACTAACTGACCCACCATGGGGGCTGACCCATACCCTAGAAAAGTGCTCATTTTGCGAAGTGCTCATTTTGCGAAGTGCACATTTTGCGAAGTGCTCATTATGCGAAATGCACATTATGAGAAATGCCCCTTGTGAGAAGTGCTCCTTCCGCGTAATGCACATTTTGCGTCGAGTGCTCATTTTGCGAAGTGCGCATTTTGCGAAGTGCGCATTTTGCGAAGTGCTCATTATGCGAAATGCACATTATGAGAAATGCCCCTTGTGAGAAGTGCTCCTTCCGCGTAATGCACATTTTGCGTCGAGTGCTCATTTTGCGAAGTGCGCATTCTGCGTCAAACCCCAAAAAATCAGTGAAACAACCTTTAATCATTCTAAACAGTTTTCTAATTAATAGTAATAAATATGTAACAACAAATAACCAACAAAAATTGCTAAATGTAAAAAGTTGTTTTGTAATATAATATAATATAATATAATAATAATTTCAGGACATACCAATCAGGGCTACACAAAGTCATTTTGTCCCAAACTAAGCCTAGGCTTGTACTATGGGTACAAGACAACCGTTAAACATACATAAAAATACTTTTCTTTTGTAAATACATACATATTATACATAGAAAACACCCAGACCAGTTAAGTACTAAACATACATGTTCATGCACACAAATGTTTGTACCGTGCGGGATTCGAACCCACGACCCTTGGTGTAGAAGCAGTAATTCGTACCACTACACCAGCGAGCCCGTCAAAATCACAAGAAATAGTTTAAAAACAAACCTTTTCCTTCAAAGCATCTGGTTCATGATTATGTTCTTGATGCGGTCCTTTCAGTAATATATATCAATGATTTCCTTATCGAAAGTGGTGATTACTCTCGCCTTACACTTATACTTTTTGTTGCTTCTTAATTCACACGCCCAATATTGTTTATCCACTGTTACACGGTTTTTTTCATATATAAATCCATGTACGTCTAATTTTAATCCGCCGCGACTGGTTGTAAATGATTTTAAATAATTTTCCTCCATATTAATAAAGCATTAACACAAACATGTACGTACGTAATGATAATAAAACACTGACATGAACTTAGCAATAGTCACAACTCAGTACGTTATTAAAGCATACCCCAAAATAAAAATCATACCCTCGAATTAAAACTGTAAATAAAATATAATTCTACGACATATATTTTTATTACATTTGGTAGATAAATGTTTCTTTCTAAGTATGAGTGACAATATTATGGTAATTATGTTTAGGGATAAAAACGTTAGGATAAAAAACAGTAGGAGCTTTAATATTGTATGTTAACGATTTTATTGATAACAATTTTCGGAAACATGAGTGTTATGAACATCGACGGTAGCACTACAAATAGTATGAATAAAAACTTTAGGATGAAAAATTTTAGGAGGAGTGATCATTCGGATTACAAATCGTTAGGAAGAACAATTTCGGATAAAGAACTTTAGGTGAGTCAATATAGACCCAACAGACCGACGGCCCATTATGCGATGCGCAGGTAAAATAATTTATTTTCTAAAGAATTCTAAACGGGTTGCGTGAGACAATAGAGGTTCCCACGCTCGGAGCTAGGTTCCCACGCTCAATGAATAGATTATTTTAATAGAAAGTAAAAGTTCTATTTTTTGCCCGCATTCCGCAAAACCGGTTTTATGAGGGCTTGGCGCTCGGAACGAACGTAAAACAAACGAGGTTATATAAAGATTTTGGACTTTAACGAGAGCGACTGTCAAGTTTGTTTACGTTGGTTTCGTGTAGGGAAATGGTCTCAGTGCGTATTTAGGGGGGTTACGCGGTGGGTGACGTCGTGTCGGGAGTCATGTGAAGCCGTAGGGGACCTGGGGACACCTATGACAAATTGGGCTCATTCGGTGGTCGCGATCAAATCGCGAGGGAGGCGCTTGGCCTCTGGTGGCCGAGCGTGCAGCGGCGCCATGCCCCGGATGTGGTCCCAGGCCAAGGCATCCGCTCGCTCAAACATTGAGGCGGCCAGGCGACCGATGAAGTCATCCAGCCTCTCGACGCGAAGGTCCCTCTCCAGGACGTCGTTTCGCACCAGCTTGGGCGCTCGTGCGAGGATGCGAAGTGCGATTGACTGTTGTGTGCGCAGTCTGGCGCGCGTAGATTCGCACACCAGCTGGTACCAAGCTGGTGCCGCGTAGGTAATCTGCGGCCGCAGGTAGGTCTTATAGACCCCCACCTTGACTCGGAGGGGGAGGTGCGACGAGAGGACTGGGTAGAGGCGCGCGCGAGTCGCGCGAGCCCTGTTGACCACACTCACGACGTGTGGCTTCATAGTGAGCCCAAGGTCAATGGTGATCCCCAGGTACTTGGCTTCTCGGAGCCACGGTATCTCCATGTCCTGGAGCTTCAGTGGCGGTGGGAATCCATGTCTGCTTGTCACGAGCAGCGCCTGTGTTTTACTCACATTAACTGATAGCCGCCACTTGGACAGCCATCCAGGCAGCTCATCGAGCGCTCGCTGCATCTTCACAGCGGCGTGTGCAGGTTGAAGGCTAGATGTAATGTACGCCGCGTCGTCGGCGTACAGCGCGAGTTGCGAGCCGGGCGCAACCGGGATATCGTCCGTGTAATGTGAGTAAAGCACAGGTGATAGGCAGCTGCCCTGGGGGACGCCCGCCAGGGCGAGGCGCGGGGAAGACAGCGCGTCCTCCACCGCCACTCGGAAAGTCCTGTCCTCGAGAAAAGAGGAAACCACTGCTACCACACGACGGGGCAGCGGTGCTTGAGCTAGCTTGTAGAGAAGGCCGCTGTGCCAAACACGGTCGAACGCCTTCTCCATGTCGAGGAATACCGCAACGGCATGCTCACGCTTGTTGCGAGCAACCGTGATCCCGTGCAGTACCCTCGACAGCTGCAGCGTGGTGCTGTGTCCACCCCTGAACCCGAACTGCTCGGGCCGTGGTGTGATACGCTGGGTTATGTGTTTTAAGAACAGTTGCTCAAACACCTTCGAGAGCGTGGAGAGTAACGTGATGGGCCGATAGCTCTCCGGCTTGAGGATGTTTTTATTCGGTTTTGGGAGCATTACAACTCGCCCCTCCTTCCAAGCGCTCGGAAAGTGACCCGTGCGCAGGATACCACTATACAGGCGCGCCAACGCTGCCAGAGATCTGTATGGCAGGTGGCGCAGCACTGCATTGGTTATTCCATCTGCGCCCGGGGCTCTCCGAGGCTGGGTGCGACGTATCTGTCGCCACACCATTTCCGGCGAGAAAAAATAGGTTCTCCTTCGGGAGCTATCGGCGTCGCGAAGTACTCTCGAAGGTGCTGCTCAACCCGCTCGACGTACGAGTCGTCCGCAGCTGGGTTCGGGGTGAACTGACGTTCTAGGTGAATGGCGAAAATTTCCGCACGGTCCGCTGCTCGGTACCGGGGTTTGCCATCGTCGTGTAGTAGCGGGCGCACCGGAGCTGGGGTGTTTGACAACCTCCGGCACAACGTGTGCACGGAGGGCCAGTCGCCTGCCGCATTGTCTATTAGATTCTCCCAGCTCTCGGTGTGGTGAGTGCTCAACTCGGCCTTCACTCTCGCCGCTAGCCGGTTCAGGTGGGTTTTTAGCGTGGGGCAGCGGGACTGCTGCCACTGCTTCCTGAGACGCCTCTTCTGCGTTAGGAGATCTCGAATGTGGTAGGGAAGCGCGTGTAGTCGGGCTCGGGCGGCACTCGGTGCCACCGCCGACGCAAGGGCGTCTCGGATGCTGGAGGTAATCCCATCTGCCAGCGTCTCCACATCGGCTGCGGAGTTGACCGGCCGAGTTGGTGAAGTGGTTTCCATCTTTTCTCCAAATATGGTCCCATCCGGTAAGGGACGGGGCGCTCGGAGGGACGTGCGGGTTGGTTCCCGTTGTAGGACGACGAGCACAGGCTGATGATCAGACTGCATCTCGTCGTCGATTACCTCTTGGGTAATCTGGCAGCGGGTGTGTGTGTTATGTACTAGGACATCTATCACGTTAGGCATCCATGTGCGGCATTCCGGGTAATGAGTAGGTATCTCCGGACCGCATACGGTATGTCCCTAAATATCAGCATATTTAAGTAGTCGTGCACCAGCCGTGTTGGTTCGGCACGAGTTCCACGCTGGGTGCTTGGCATTCAGGTCGCCCGCAACAATTACGGGGTGGGACGGGCTCAAAGGGCGTCCAGGTCACTCTCACGTATTGGGACTAAAGGTGGTTTGTATGCGGCGTACATGAGAATGTGAGACCCGTCCAGGTGCAGCTCCACACCCAGCGAGTATATAGAACCCATGTACGGCTGCTCCGGTAAAGATTGGTGCACGACTCGCCTCTTGACGAGTACTGCCAGTCCCCGGTAATTCTCTCCAGATACAGGTGATCTTTCGTCCCTCCTATAAACGAAATAACCTGGGAATTTGATGTGGTCTGCAGGTCCGAGGTGCGTTTCGTTTAACCTGTCAAGCCAAGCAACAAACTGTCAAAAAAAAAGGGAGCACGGGCGGGTGATGAAATCCTGACGTTGTCTTACTATCATGTAGAAACAAAGTAATTACTCTACAACCAAACCATATTTTACGATTCTGTAAACGGCAATAGGTTTATTGATTTATATTTTTTATGATCAAGCGACAAAAAATGAATAATAATGCAAACAAATATTCATTCTAATAGTCCAAAATTTGGAAACCACGTTGTTAGTTAAATTTCAAGGAATGAATGAAAATTCAAATGAATTTCAAAGAACAAGGACCTATGCCATCTAAATAACGTAAATAATTTGATAAAAGACCTCAAGATGTTTATAATAACACCACATAAACGTCGACCCGCGGAAACGTAAAATCCACTAGGGATGTTCCTATACATTTTAGAATTTTATCGATAGTTGTTATTTTTGTAAGGTAGTATATTGAATAAAAATACAAACTCATAATAAAACTTTATTTACAGAATAGAACAGATCCATCCAATCGCAAAACAGAGCAGAGAACGTGTTGAAAACTAAAAAAAACACTTTTCAAAGAAAAGAAACACTTTTCAACAGTCTCGTGCTTAGACCACTAGACTAACGAGGCAGTCGTATGAAATTGAATTAACGATTTGATTGTAAATAAATTAGGTATTTTTATTGAATCATTCACGAAGAATATGAGAAGAAATAAACTTACGAGTCAGATCGAAAATTGACAAGAAAAGAAACACTTTTCAATGAAAAGAAACTTTGCAATGAAAAGAAAAACACTTTTAAACCCAGTGCAATTGACTTACAAGTGCAGTACATATGAAATAAATCACAAACCCCTGTATGTGAAAGTGATAAGCAAACCCAGTGCAATGGACTTGTTTTCATAAAACTTTATTTACAGAATAGAACAGATCTATTGTTATAGTGTTTTTACTCGACTGTCCACAAGGGTTATGTTTTTCGCGCGTATCTTGTATGTTTGGAATATTCTATATTACAAACATACAAGTATACAACATACATATGAACAAAAGTTATATGTTGGTTTTTTGGCACCAAAATATATGTGGTAAAAATAAAATTATCACTTAAATTCATCAAGTGAGGTATCAAAATGAAGGAAATTAGAAGACGATTACAAATATATATATACAGGGTGAGGAAAAAGTATGGAAACCCAGGAAAATTAACAAGCTTAGGCAACAGGCGGTACCCATTTGCAAATCTCAAACCTTTTGATCTTTTCAGAATCAGTCGGGTTTTTTATTTTTCATAATTAATTTTTTTGTCCTTTTATTCTGCATAGACCATGAAACGGCACTTAAAAAACGTTATTTTTTTTTTTTAAAGTTATATTTTTAAGCATGTTGTATGCTTACTTTTTTCTAAAGATTTAGATAGGAAAAAGAGAACATCTAGGACGGTACTTGAACCCGCGACCAGTCCCTTACAGTCGCCTTAAGACGTATTAATGTATCGGAGAATTTCGAATATCTGGGACGTGTCTAGGTGGCTCAGTTGGTCAGAGCATTCCCCCTGTAAGGGACTGGTCGCGGGTTCAAGTCCCGTCCTAGATGTTCTCTTTTTCCGATCTAAATCTTTAGATAACATAATTACAATTATATTAAAGACTAAGTAGTTGAGCAAATGGACCACCGGTTCGGAACGCGGCCCCGGCCTGAGAAGACTGGCAAGAAACTCAGCGGGCTTTTTTTTTGGTCTATTTACAAACATTTACCAACTTAAGTCTAAATCAATGATTTTATTGAGTAGCATAGTTGGGCGAACAGCTCATTTGCAAGCTTCTTTATCATCTTAATAATCTTTACTCTCGCCTTTTTGGCACAATATACTTTTAATTACATTTTGAAATTTATGAACAGTAAGTTATGTACTACAGTAAGGTACTCAAAATACTGTATCAATTTGGTGTACAATAAAGAGTTATCTATCTATCTATCAAACAAGTCAAAAACAAAAATCATTTATTCATTTAGGTCACAAAGGTCAAAATATCTGCCAAAACTACCACCACATTGGAAGATGAGTAGTCATCTTGAGTAAGGCTGTGAGATGAACAGTGTTCAAAGAAACTCCGGCTACTCTTTTCGATTGCCATTATTTGATTACAATTAGTAATATTAATAATAATGTTAAAAGTACAATGTAACTTCGAAACAAAACTTTAAAACAAACACTCGAAAGACTCTTTCATGCTTTCATTAAATACCTATCACAATAGAAATTATGAATAATTGTGTGAAATTGATATGGTGAAGACTGCATTACTGTGGTGATGTATGATATGATTTAAAGCAGTTCTTTATACACAGTGGCACGCGGCAACTTTCGCATTCATATGGCGATTTTTGAGACTTACGATTTTCTTTAAGACAAACAACACAACGTTTAGCAAAATGACGATTACGCGCAGTACTACTCTCTGTTGGTTCCAGTAAAACGGGCCAATGTGTAGAATTAACTAATCTTTTGGGTTGTTCATGCGTAGACCTACTGATGGAAACTGTATGTCTACGGTTTTGGGGACAATGTAAAAGATGATTTGTGAGGATGGAATCTACAAGCTGAAGGCGAAAAACTAAATGATCGCAACGTTTCCGCAGCGATGACTCTAGAAGAATGCGAGAGTTAAGGATGGAAACATCGAGTAAACGTTTAAATAGTTTCATGTACCATTTGGCACAACGTTTCCTTTCTAATAAATAAGGCTCGAGCATCTGATCCTTCAAATCAACCCCCCCCCATGAATTTATTGGAGTCCAGTACCACTTGTGGTTTAAATGGTACTGGCTTAGACGTAGATGAAACTGTAGGCAAGGCAGTAGATGAGCCATGACAAGTGGAAATCATGGTTACTCTTTTCTTGTCTTGCCACGATATTACTGAGACATCCCCGGAATGTCTCGCAATCAGCTCTCCCCTTTGAAGTGGAGCCTTATTTACAATGAAGGGAACGTCACTACGTGAAGGTCTCAAGGTACCGACGCAGTCGGTACCATTGAGCTTCAGAAATCTAGCTAATAGAGGTGAATTATACCAATTATCCATAAATAATCTATAACCTTTATGTAACAGAGGAGCAATGAGCTTCTTCACGACAGCTGTACTTTTCAGTTCACCGGGCGACTGGTCAATGTCTGTCGCAGATTGTTTACCGGCGTAAACAATGATGACCACAGGTAACCAGTGGTACTCTCGCAGAGCTCAAAGGTCTTGATACCAAACTTAGAAGCTTTGTTCTGGATATACTGTTTAAAATTCAATCTTCCTTTCCATAGGGTTAGACTTTCGTCTATGCAAATATCTTTTTTCAAAATGTAATTGGACTGAAAACGTGAATCTAAATGCATCAATATTGGTCTCAAACGGTGTAAACGACGATCAGTATTGGAGGGATTAAAGTTCGTAACGGGGTCTGAATCTACAAAATGTAATGCTCTTGACAGCATTTCATACCTTCTACGTGTGAAAATTTTACGGAAAATTTCTGTTTTCAGAAGGGGATCAACAGAAAAACAACTAACTAAAGTTGGCATTTTGATGATCCCCAACATCATCCAGAACGAAAAGAGGCATAAAATTTCATGAAAATTAGTGGGGTACCAATCAGACTGGAAAGAAGCAGATACAATTTTAGTCGCATACAGGTTTGTTTCAGTAACAATAAGGTCTAAGACGTCATCGCTCCAATAGCGACGAAAAGCATCGTAGGCCGAATTGGTAACATGAACCGAAACAGTACGGTCGGGTCGAAATGGTTCCTCTTCACCTTGAAAGGTATCCATTGGAGACCATTCAAAGTGGAGGTTCTGGCCTTCCAGTCGTTCTCGCTAGCGTCCTCCCGTTCAGCGTTTCTCTCTATCCTGCCAGTATTCTGCGTTCTCATCTGTCGCCTCCTCAATACATCCCTCGCCAAACTTACCAATTCAGGGGGGACATCCTCATCTGTTGTCCAAATTTCTTGGAGAGGATGCCCCACTTCCCACCGATTTCCCCTACGGCCCTGAGGGTCTACTCTCTAAGCACGAAGTCCGTAGTTTCGGACATCGTTACGGGCGTTTCCTACTCCGTATCACCCTACGGACTGCCTACGGACGGACAGCCCGAACTAAGAACGAATGATAGCACGATTTGACAGATATCCCTACTCCCTATGTGTTTTTGCCCGTCCGTAAAATTGAATTTGATACTTGTTTTGGTGGATCGTTATGTCATTTGATACGACATCAAAATAGCTATCGTGCTGTCGACGAAAGAGTAAAATTATACAGTATGGCTGCTTTTTTAATGCTCGAAGAAGTTCTGCGAGAAGAGCGGAGGCGACGCCGATTTTACTTGCGCCAAAATTTTCGGTTGGCGAGTATGCCCGAGGTTGAGTTCATAGGGAACTATAGGCTCACCCGGGACTTGTTTGAAGATTTGTGTGAGGATTTACTACCTCTTTTGCCTCAGCAAAGACGACGAAATGGAGTTGATCCCAGGATGAAGGTAGTGGATTGATCCAAGAATGAAGGACTATAGCTATGGATATACAAAATATTGAAGATTGTGCTAGTTATTAAGTTGTACTTACAGTTGCTTTTGTCTACTTTTAGATCCTTGCTGCTCTCAATTTTTATGCCCGGGGGGGCTACCAAGGTGCAGTGGGCCTTAGCAGTGATGTCCCAATGGCACAACAGACAGTGTCACGCTGTCTGCGGGATGTCACAAATGCGTTGAACAGCCCCTCAATTCTCCAAAAATATTTTAAGTTTCCCCAGAATTTTGCTGATAGGAATCTTATAAAAAGACAGTAAGTTTAAAAGCTTGTAGGTGCCATTTTTCTAAAATAAATCTAGGTATTTTATAACATTTAAGTAGCCTAAACTGCTTAAGATGGAAACATGTCATTGGGACAATGACTGCCTACTTAAATAAAATATGGCCTGCCCGGTGTAGTCGGCTGCATTGACTGCACGCATGTAGCACTGGTAAAACCCAGTGAACATGAGGAGCGTTTCTTCAATAGGAAACATTTTCACTCCTTAAATGTCCAAGTTGTAAGTACCAATGTTTTATGTTAAAAGATGTTTTAAGTTAAGTATATGAAGCACCAATAGAGCACCCTACAATAAAATAAAAAACATTAACCTTTATAATATAATAATTATATCAAGTTATCCTTGTGAATTCATTCATAGTAGTTACATCAGAATGTCTGTTATTAAATAATATCTGTGTTAATATGTTTGTTGATAGTCAGAGTTCTCATAAAAACTAATTCGATTGGTATGTCTTATAGATATGTGATGCAGAATGCACAATTTTAAATGTTGATGCGTCCTATGGTGGAGCGACACACGATTCTTTTATATGGTCGCACCATGAAATTAAAGCTCACCTGGAGAGTCTACAAGAGGAGACATCATATCTATTGGGTATGTAGTTGTACTTATGAAACATTCTATCTCTTGGTATTTTATTTTTTACAGCAACAATAATTGTACACAGGAACAGGAATACATGATGACCCCAATAGACAATGCTATTGAAGATTCTCCAGAAGGTAGATACAACAACATCCAAAAACGTGCTCGTTCCACTATAGAGCGTACATTTGGAATTTTAAAAGGCCGATGGAGATGCCTCTTAGCAGCAAGAGAGCTGCATTATGCACCTGTCACAGCAGGTATTTGTCATAAACTCACAATGTTCACAACAGTATTTTTTTTTTCATAAATTTCAGTTATTTTTTTCTTTCAGGTAAAATTGTCATTGCCTGCTGTGTTTTACACAATATGTGTAATCGGGCAGGCTTAGAAGCACCTTCCCTCACCGAGGAAGACATACAAATAGAGCGCAGTAGACGGGGTGGACAGCATGATGAGCCTATGTTGGCTCATCAAGCTCTTCAGCAAGGCCAAAGAGCGAGAGACAGATTAGTGCAATTGCTGGAAAGAAATAGGTACTGCAACAAGAAAACTAATCTCCCAATAAGAATATAAGGTGTATTTATATTATTGATTAGAGTATTTATTTTACAAACTATTTATTTTGCTTACAGGTCATACAATTAAGGTCAAGCAATTTACACAATAAAATATTTAAAAAAAAATGTTTTTATTTTATTTACAACCAATCAAATTGAAAAAAAAAATACAATCAAAAAAATCTATTGCGGTCTTAAATAAAAAAAAAAAAAAAAAAGATAAAATAAAATGCTCGGGAAAAAAAATGATGCACAAAGTTAGTTTTTGAAAAGGTGTTCCCGCACCAAGCTACAGAGCTCCACAATGGCAGCCTTTATTTCACCGAGCACCTCATTTCTCCTAATTTCGACTTGTAGCCTCTGTTCTTCCACCTCAATAATTCGGCTTCTCGCTGAGTCGAACTGACGTCGCCGAACTCGTGGTTGCGCTCGAGAATTTAATGCTGAAAACAAATTACATACTTTTAGTCAGTTTTGAGTAATTTTCTGCTTTTTGTTGCTCAAAGCCGTAAATAATGGCAATAGAGAGGTCAATATTGACTACATACCAGCTCCACGCTCACGCTCCAGTGTCTCAGTGGACATTGAGGGTTGCTCCTGGGAAGATGTGTTGGCAGATACAGCAGCAGATGTTGGGATGGGTGTGATAGTTGCTGGGTCTACAGGTGGATCCTGTACAATAAAAACTGATTATCATTGATGAATAGAAGAAATACACATATGAATGGTATTTATGGTATTTATTATTATTTTATAAAAAAAGTCACATCATCCAGAGGTTGGATGGTAGAGAATGTCTCAGGCATTAAGCCCGCCTATGTATATATTGTGCATAAAATTTATAAATAAATAAATACAAAAACAGAAGAAACTAATAAATAATAATAAATTATACATTTAATTATTACCAATGGAAAAGCTGGCACTCTTGCCTCAGTTTGCGGCTCTCCAAATCCCTCTCCCATAATTGTTAAAATCTTCATGTCAACTTGAGAGAGGGTTGGTGCTACCGATGGCCCTCTACCTGTAGTACATGCTGACCGCCTGGCAGCTCCAGCAGCTTTTTTGGCGATAAATTTTCTATCAGCCCACACCTAAAATTTTGTTGGTATGGGTAATGGACTGCTGAGACGAGGTCTCGGGTTCGATCCCAGGTTTTACCATGGCACACACCAATGACTTTTCGATGCTTTTCGAAGTTATGTGTGTATTTATCGCAGGTTTATAAGTGCACGGTTAATGGCAATAGGCTCGCCACCTATTACATTGGGACCTAAACATAAACTGGCGAAATGTGGGTGCTAGCACCTCTGCCTACCCCTTCGGGGATATAGGCGTGAGTTTATGTTATGTTATGTTAATTAGGTACTCACTAAAAAAATACATAAAAGCCAGTATACTCGTAGGTCCTCGTATTGGGAGGATGACTGATTTATCATTGTTTGCACTTAACTGACCATAAAATCATATTAGTACGAGTACATAATGTATTAAACTTACCCTTTGCCACTGTTCCACGGTCTTTGTGCAACTTCCCATCGCATTGAGAGAGTTGCACAGGCCTTCCCACAGCCGTTTTGAACGTATTCTGCCGTCGGCACCCCTCAATAGTCCACGAGCCAACTCAGGGTTCTCGCTCATGAAATTGAGGAGAACCTCAATTTGAGCTGGAGTTGCTGCTGCAGCGGGTGGGGCCATTTTTTTAAATTAAATAAACTAAACTCTTCTTCTTTGTATCTCAATTGACATTTCTTTTTTATTTTATTTTTTTGAATATTTTATGGCCTGTGACATTTCTTTAGAAAAAGGCAAAGGTATTAACAGGATAAAGTCTAAAACCCGGACAAAAATGGTTCAATTTTGTGGAAAAACATGATAAAAGTGTATTTCGTCATTTTCTAACGATAACAATATTATATTTTGTTTATTTAGCTTGAAAACCACAAAATAAGTTAACCGGTAATCAACTGGTAAAATAGCGCCGCTTTATCGTCATGCGTCATTCGTTCACTAATCTTGTCTATGATTCCGTTTGAAACTCGTGCATCCGTAATCATTAGGGAGTAGGGTTTACTGCTTCGTATCGGACTATCTTCGGACGGGTCCGTATCTTCGTTGACGGAGTTATAGAGTAGACCTTCTGGTTCGGATACCCACGCCCACGGGCACTCTGTCCTCGTACACTCCTAACACCTCTTCCTTGCCATCGTCCACCTCTTCGCACACTCACACTTCTCTGATTTTCATCTCTTTCAAGCTCCTCAGACACATACAGAACGTGAGTATCCGGGGCCAAAAAATCCCCATCACCGTCGGTGATGTCCTCGTCCAGCGCCCTCCCATCTTCCCCGAAGATCCGCAGAACGATACCTGCCGATGCGCTGTAAAAATAAATTCAATTATTAGCTTCTACCGCCTGTGATTCAGAACTATCCTAGTAAAGGTAAAACACATAAATAAAATATGGATTTTCGTATTATCTTCAAGACGTATACTTATTAATTTGTTCCTGTGTATAAATAAATAAATAGATACACACACATTCACACGGCGCCCTCTAGTCCCCAACTAAGCAAAGCTGTTGTTATGGGTACTAGACAACGGATAAACATATTTATATACTTTTTTTGTAAATACATTGTTACAATACATAGAAATGACACCCAGACCTAGAATAATCCTTTGTGGGTCTCACAAGTATAGACCTATGTGGGAATCGAACCCACGACCTCTTGTTCAACAGTCTCGTGCTTAGACCACTAGACTAACGAGGCAGTCGTATGAAATTGAATTAACGATTTGATTTTAAATAAATTAGGTATTTTTATTGAATCATTCACGAAGAATATGAGAAGAAATAAACTTACGAGTCAGATCGAAAATTGACAGGTGATCGTTCGCGCTCGGGGGATGCTGGACGAGGCCGTGACGGCGACGCTTGTTCGTTCTAAATGATTAAAAAAAACAATGAAACCCAGTTGCAATCAATACAGCAATATCGCAAAACAATAAAAAAGCCAATACTGTTAGAGGCAACCACTCCCGGCGATCTGGCGACGTGAGCGGCGAGTATGGAGGAGCCTCCGGCGACGTGAGCGGCGAGTACAGAGGAGCCTCCGGCGACGTGAGCGCCGAGTACGGAGGAGCCTCCGGCGACGAAGAATTTCCATGTAGAATATCTATTTCCATTTCCTAAAAAAAAAGTTCAATTTTTTAATCCAAAACCACTGAAATTCATTGCAACATATTTGACAGAAACTTAAGCAGTGGGCTAACACTGGGCTACTATGGCTTTTATTGGGGCGACTGCCGACAAGTGGGTTCTGCCCTCCTATTGCAGTGTTAGGTGCAATAGGAGGGCAGAACCCAGTCGCCCCCATAAAAGCCATAGTAGCTAGAGATGCAACGATATGGCTATTACGATACCGATACGAATGACGAATGTATCGTAATAGCGAATACGATAACGAATGCATTACGATTATTTAATTTACATCTAATAAAACAAGTCAATTGAGTAAAAACAACATTTACTTAAGTTTTAAGGTCAATTTACTACCTAAATGTCGATTCTTGTTAAGAAAACATAAAAAATTTAAATTATCTGGTTTGAGTCTGTTTCTTATATCCGTATGGATTAAACTGGCTGTGGAAAACAATCTTTCTGAATCCACTGTTGCTGGTTTGATGGACAAATACTTATTGGCCAATTTTTTCAAATTAGGAAATACAGTATTTTTTCTCCAATAACTTGAATAGCTTGTATCCATCTCTGCATTGGGTGCATTTAAATAAGCATTAATTACAGCCATATAGTTTTGCAACAAATAAATAAATATCAATATTATGTAGGCACATTATTTCATTCCATTAAAATAATATCTGTTAACTAAGCAGTACTTAGTAAGTATTGTATTAGAGTCTACTTCATATCAGATTGATTTTGTTTCATTTCAGTTTAAAAAGAACAATTCTGTATGTAAAAAATTCACTGATTTATTAATTAGTTATAGGTAGTCAAGTTTGAACGATCACAACTTTGTATAAAAAATATTTATTTAAATTATACATGTGCTCTTCAGAAGCTTTATCACGACAAGAATGCTTATTCTAAGTTACATCGCTTTTTATACTTTAAGGTTTTACATATGTGTGTTTACGTGTTACACGTGTTTGGTGTATTATTACATTAAGCTAATGTTATTGTATTAAGTTAACAATAGGCAATTGGTTTTATGGATTTGGTCACCATTAGTTTTATATTAATGAATCATTAGTAATTGATCCCAATGGCTTTCTGTGAAATACTGGGTGGTCTAGTTTACTAATAATACACGAGGTGAGTTATCGGTAGCCATAACTCCTCCCTCCGTAAGTGCAAAATCATTATCTGAATTCTTAAGATGATGATTTTGTTTTTATATGATAATACAGATTTATAACGGAATATAATCATAACTAAGATAATTACTAAAATTATGTAAAGTATTACAGTTCCTATGCTAACACTGTGCACATTCACGAATTGTCCATTGTCACTGTTTAACACTTCATTTTTTTGTATTAAGCGCGTGTGATAGAAGCTTCAGGTTCTCCAAGTCAATTTCATCCAAACTGATGGTCTTGCGTTTCTTGATGTCTCCCGGTGTTATGATACTGGGTATGTGTATGTTGGGTAACCTTCTGAAAGTTACATCTCCCGCTTGTATACGGCGTTTTCTTAAAGTGATTTTTCCAATTTTTACTTCACACTCATTGTCAAGTGTTATAATATATGTTCCCATGATGTTATGCTGACTTACATCGTTTTCACAATATTCTGTTAAAATCATAGGAGTGCCCGTAAATATAATCCATAAATCTGTTTGTAAAGATTTTATCTTGATATCAGATGCACTTACAGGTAAGGGTTGACACGATGTTATATTTGTAGAAAATTTCATTAAATCATCAATACACTTATATACTTCTTCAGGAGATATGTTGTTTTTATAACAAAGGAACTTTCCTTCGTCAATTTCCTTGCATGGTTGTAATAATGGTAATGTTTTTGACCCTTTGGAGAGGATATAGGAATGTTTCGGAGTTATAAGAAGGGTGAGATTTAGGTGAGAATTATACATAGGGAAAGGACGAAGTTGATAATAATTATATGTTTCCGATTGGACTGTTGGTACTGACATAATAAAGGTTATTTGTTTGCCCTTTACATATGCTTTGATATCTATACAATGTTCTATGTTGATTAAATTCTCGTTATTTACAGGAAATGCTAATTTATCAGTTTTCTCAATATCTTTTAAAATGTTAAATAATTCATTTGTGTCTCGTATAGATTGATGTAAAACATTTACTCTACTAAATGCTAATGCTGTTTCTACTTCATCTAATCTTGTTAATATTACTTGAAAGTTATGCGTTAATAAATTAAAAGTGTTTAAAATAGAATTTTTATTCCTTTGGAATTCAGTTTTGTTCAAAATTTCTTCAATTTCCTGAATTGACTTCTCTAAAATAATGAAATTATTTCTAGTGGAGTTTGTAAGATTGACAAATGTGTCAACTATCTCAGAAATCAAAGTAACTTTATTTACAATTACATTTTGTTTTGATTGAATTTTGTTTATTAGACTATCATATCTTATTGCATCTTCATGATCTAAATTTCCAGTGATTGCTTTAATTAAAGATCCTGCTGGGTTTAGTAATCCTCTTTTTATTCTTATATTTGGAATTATTTGATTATATCTTTCCAATGTAATATTCATTATATATTGAGTTTGTAATTTAGCATCAACAAGGTTTCCGTCTAACATATATGTTGGCGTACGATCCTCCTAATCGCCTCGCACTTTCCTGATGGCTTATGACCTGTATATACTCTGCATCACACCGGCGGGTTTGAAGCGGCGAAATGGCACAGAGGTGATTGTCTGAGGATGTGAAGCGGTTTCACCACTAAACTTCAATGAAACCACTGACTCCTTACACGGGTTTAATAGTTTTCTCAATAACGCCTTAAATACGAGTAACTGCTTACATGAGTAGGTTCCGAACACTTCACACTGAGTTCAATGTACCGCCTGACTATTGATATATTATAGGTACTAAAATCACTCCACTTATTGAATCTGATGCAGTACTGATATAAAATTTACATATACCTGAACTGATCATCAACACAATCTGAACTGAAATTACTAAATTATGAAATTTAACTGATTACTGCGATCTGAGCTCTCAACGCTACGAGATCCAAGCTTCAATGTTCTAGACTTTACGTATAGAATTATGACAGTAACCCATCGACTAATTTCCTTAATAGCTACTAGATGGCGCTAGGCGTACCTTAACGATATAATGTACTAAACGTGATGAACGATTGAAATTAAAACATGTTAATTTTCCATTAACATTCTTGCCAGGCGCAAGGGAAAATATAGTTCATTGAGCTCATATCCTGATCCATACATTAAATAAATTAATTTATATCTAAAGGTAACTTACATAACTTAATAACAGGCCTAATAAATTCACCTGATAATGTCTTTAATTTTACTGACCTTACAACTAAGTCTTTGCCTTTATACAAAGTTATAACCCTACATCGTTTCCAATTTAAAGGAGGTACATTTTCCTCTTTTATTAAAACCAAATCATCAATCTGAATATTATCTGTCTGAGTATACCATTTATTACGACTCTGTAAAGTACTAAGGTACTCTAGATGCCAACGCATCCATATATTTTGATACATTTTCTGAATAATCTGAAACCTAGATAACTTGGACATCTTAGTGTCCTTCCAATAGGGTTCAGGCAAAGCCACCAATTGCCTACCTATCAACAAATGACCCGGTGTGAGGACTTCGAGATCACACGGATCTTCTGACATTGGAACAAGAGGACGCGAATTTAGTATTGACTCAATTTTCGTCAGAAGAGTAGTAAATTCTTCGAATGTGAGAATGGCATCCTTTAGCTCCCTTTTCAGTAACCCCTTTATACTTTTGACTGCGGCTTCATGAAGCCCGCCCATATGTGGAGTAGCAGGTGGATGGAAGTCCCATTTGATATTCTGCTTGCCGAACTCCTGCTTTAAAATGAGCTCGTGATCCAGAAGAAACTGATTGACTTCTCGAAGATAGTTATTAGCGCCGACAAAATTCGTACCCCTATCTGACCTAACGAATGAAGGTAACCCTCTTCGACTCACAAACCTAGTGAATGCAGCAATGAATGCTTCCGTTGACAATGATGATACGGCTTCCACATGAACCGCCTTTGTAGCTAAGCATACAAACACACAAAGATAAGCCTTAAGTGATTTTGCATTCCTGAGCAAGCTGCTCTTAACCAAATATGGTCCAGCAAAATCCGTACTAACGCCTGCGAAAGGTAATGCTTGTGTAACTCGATCTGAAGGTAAATCTGCCATAACTGGGGGTTGAGATGAGGCGTTATACCTGAAACATACCAAACATTTCCTTATAACTCTAGCAACCTGACGCCTGATTGAGGTTATCCAATATTCTCTCCGGAGAATAGCTATGAGTGCATTATTTGCAGCATGACAATACGCCCGATGATAATGTTCTATTAGTAATTGTCCAAATTTGTGATCTTTGGGCAACAAATAAGGATGTCGTGTTCCATACGGCAATCCTGACTGTCTTAATCTACCACCAACTCTGATGATACCTTCCTGATCAATGAAAATACTTAATTTCTGAAGTGATTTGCTGACTGGTTTTCCCGCTTGTAATAATTTAATTTCCTCACTGAATAAAGCCAACTGAATTTTCTTAATCCATAGCTTATTAGCCTCCCTTGTCTCTTCTAGGGACAATATTCTACTAATATTCCTGTTTTCCTTCTGAAGTTTAAGATTCCAACAATATCTAATGATATATGCAGTGACATTAATAAGCTTCCTGTATGAACTCACCCGTGACAGTAAAGTCTGATCCCAGGTTTCTACTGGTGTAACCACGTGAACTAATTTCTTAAATCCTGGTAGTTCATCAGGTATAGTGACAGTTGACTGAGGCCAATCTGGCTTTTCCTTATGAAGCCATTGTGGGGACCACCATAGATCATGACTTACAAGCTCCTACTAAGCCTAGGAAGCTCTTAATTTCCGTTGGGGTCTTCGGTAGTGGAAAGTTTAAAACTGCTTTAATTTTGTCGTTATTTAGTTATGTGGTAAGCTCAAAGTTTTCGCATAGTTAATGTATATTATTTCAATTCCTTTTCCGAGGCTGTTATTTGAAAATTTTCAGTTTCCGATGAGTCATCAATAACTTGAGTTTCATTTATATATTCTTCGTTTGTATTATTAATATTTTCATCATAATATTCTGGTTCTATGTATTCCTCTATATAATAAGCGTTTGATTCGTCTGTTTCTAAGTCCGATAACATATTGTTACGTACTGTCCTCATTGTAACATCTGTATTGTATGGTCTTTGCATTCCCGTATTTGGAACTCCAAAACGGAATTGTTGATTTGGATTTACTTTAAAGAATCCCGACTGTTTATAACTATTCATTGTTCTTGGAATTTGCGGTTGCCCTACTTTATAAGAAGGTTTTTGATCAGAGTGTGGATTGAATTTAAATCCTTGTGGTGTGAATTTATTTGTGTTAGAAAATCTATTTATATTGGGATTATTAGGCGTAAAATTTGGTTTAAACGACAATTGAGGTCGCCACGGTTGACCTTGCTGTATTCCGAATTTAAATTGAGTTGGTCCTGGTGAAGTTAGTTTATGTCCTAATTGATTATTATTATTAATTTGCTTATGTTCTGTATGTATTTTCTTATTTCGCGATTTATATTGCATTTGAAAGTTAACTTCCTCAGTTACTACGCTAAGCGCTGATTCTAGAGTTTGGCATTTGTTTAATCTGACTATTCTAATCATATCTTCAGAGAGATTATATAAGAATACATTTAATGCACTGTTATTATAAATAATCATTTTGTCGGCTTTAATCCCTTCGTCAGTTAATAAATTTACCTTTGACATCAAACTACTCCTAATATTCTGGATTCTATGGCAGAAATCTATATACGATTCTCCTTGTTTAATTTTGATGCTTTCCAACTCGATAGCAATACACGCTTCAGATCTCGGATCTCCGAAATGTTGCACAAAAAGGTCCCTTAATTCTTCCCAAGTATCGATATTATCCCTTTCGCTTACTAGTACAGCAGCTTTTCCTACTAATCTACTTGTGATGCAATGTAATACGTAAGTCTGCTGAGCAGGGTTATTTTCAGCCCTAAAACTCCTAATAACGTATTCACATTTATTGATAAATAAATTCAATAACTTTTCGTCTTCATCAAATCTTGGAATAATAGTTTGGATTTCCTTAGGAATTAATTGAATTTGATTCATTTTCATAAATTAAAATTAGAGCAAAAAAATAAAAATGTTCGTATTTATAATAATATTTTGGCAATTTGTGTCCAAAATTAAAATTAATAAAAATGTTAAGTAAAAGTATTAAATTAGTATTTCGGCTATTTTTGTCCAAAATATGTAAAAATTAATTAAAATGTTTAATAAAAATATTAAATTAGTATTTTGGCTATTTTTGTCCAAAATATGTAAAAACTAATTAAAAATGTTTAGTAAAAATATTAAATTAGTATTTTAGCTATTTTTGTCCAAAATATGTAAAAATTAATTAAAATGTTTAATAAAAATATTAAATTAGTATTTTGGCTATTTTTGTCCAAAATATGTATAAATAAAAATTAATTAAAATTATTAAAAAAATTAGTAAAAGTATCAAAAATAAAAATATGAGTTTGACGATTTTTGTTCAAACACATAGATACGTAAATCGGCGAAGTTCAGTCCAATAATACGTAAAATAAATAGACATGGGGTTGGAAAGGTGGGAATAAAGGGTCTACTCACATCAATTCCTTTTTTGCCATGCCGATTCTTGTCCTGCAAGTCTTCCTGTGTCCTCGTTCGTAGACAAATTTGTTTGTTAGGTTCTCCGGATTAATTAACACTACTTTACGACGATTTGCCAATTTTAGTGCAAAAACGAAGTAGACGTGTGACGAAATTAAATCCGACCCGGCTGCGCCAGTCAAGTTTGAACGATCACAACTTTGTATAAAAAATATTTATTTAAATTATACATGTGCTCTTCAGGAGCTTTATCACGACAAGAATGCTTATTCTAAGTTACATCGCTTTTTATACTTTAAGGTTTTACATATGTGTGTTTACGTGTTACACGTGTTTGGTGTATTATTACATTAAGCTAATGTTATTGTATTAAGTTAACAATAGGCAATTGGTTATATGGATTGGGTCACCATTAGTTTTATATTAATGAATCATTAGTAATTGATCCCAATGGCTTTCTGTGAAATACTGGGTGGTCTAGTTTACCAATAATACACGAGGTGAGTTATCGGTAGCCATAACTAGGTAGTACTAGTATCTAAAATTTATTTATATTTATTTATTTTTCTGTTATGTATTAACCAGCTTTTATCTTTTTTATTAGGTAGGTAGTGTAGTATCTAAAATTCAAAATAAATAAAGAAAACTCACTTGATGAAAAGTTTGAAAGAGGTTCTACAAACTCCTTGTCTGATATTATCGGTTGACAAACATTCCATATATATTTTTTTGAAGTAGATGGTCCAGGGTCCGTTTGAATTTCATTTATGCATGATGTGGTAGTAGAGGCAACCAACTCTATTTCTTCCTTCAATCTCTCTTTAACATTTCCAACAGCACATGAATTTTTAAAAACTCTTGCCTTGTACCTAGGATCCAAAATAGTAGCTGAGGCATATATTGTATTGTTCTCTATGTCACCATAGCGAGCTCTCATTTCAGTCGAAAGATCTTCTGCCAGCCCACGCACTGACTCTGGTAAGGTATTATCCTTAGTTGTGTTATTTAGGACCTGGCAAATGCTGTTGACCAATGGAATTACAACCGAAAGTGTAACATCTGCTTTGCTCAGTGTTTTTGTTGCTTCCTCAAAGTACTGTAAAATCTCAACAATACTGTTTATTTTACTCCATTGTAGACTGCTGACAGTTGACTTTCGGTAATACAGCTTGTATTGCAACTTTTTGTTCACTTAGCCTTAGAAGCATCTGGAAAGTTGAATCCCATCGCGTTGTGACATCTTGGATCAGTACGTGAATAGGCAAATCAATAATAATCAATAATTATCATTTGTTAATCTAGATACAGATATCAAATTTTTCCAAAATCTCTTTCGTTGTCTTACATTTTATAGCGTAAACCGTGTATTTATCGCTAATTGAGCATATAATTATGAATTTTCCTTCTGCATCTTTCTTTTCAAAATCTTTTTTAATATTTTCACCATTTTCCAAAATCGAATCTAATTCTTTTGCCTTTAAATGCAGCATTAGTTTATGTTTCCAAAGGGAGTATTCAGTTTCGTTTGTTAATTTTGATAATTTTATAAATTGTTCGGTCATTTTGTTTTCTTACAAGTCTTTTGTTTTCTCAAAAAAAAAATTAATTTTATATCTTGTTCTCGTAGGAAATTTCTGGCTTTTAATCTCTCATGCTACGTGCTGGACCCATGACCTGTTCATGTATTATTATAATTCATGCTCTCTTACCCATAGGATCCTCCGATTTATGAAAACAAACTCACTTTACACTGTTTGACATTTTTAATTTTTCCCCCACAATATTAACTTATTACAAAACTGTTACTGAACCATTACTACTAAAACATTTCAACTATTTATCTTTATCCAGAAACATATCAAAACTCTATTTGCATCAATCTTTACACAACAATCATTTGTCAACTTCTGCAAATTATATTCAAAAACATTCCCTTCAAATCTTTTTTTTTTTTTTTGAATATTTTATGGCTTGGTAACGGTCAAATCTTTCTTCTTAAAGCACCATAGACTAAAACCTGCCAGTAAGACAAACATAAAATTCCATAAAGCCAAAGTTCTAACACAAACATCTATGCTATCCAGTGTTGCCAGAGCCTAATCAGCCCAGGTTGCCATTTGTAGGTTCAAATGAAAAAATCTGTTTTTATGTAAATAAAAATATTTATGTAAATACCTATACCTATTGGGTACTGTTTATTGCTCTGCATTTTGGTTGATCAAAATTGAAATCCTCGAAGACAAACCAAAAACACTCTTTGCAGTTGAAATTACCTACTTAGGTACCTTTTTCCTTTTAGATCTTGATCTGGTTCGGCTGTTGCCCAACATAAGGGGGCCCGATGACTCCTGCAGGAGACTCTACGCGGGGATCGTACGGTCCATGGCCCTGTATGGGTGCCCAATATGGGCGGAGGCCCTGAGGACCAGAACTGTGCGGATGCTGCGCGCTCCGCAGCGAGTTGTGGCCATCAGGGTCATCCGCGGGTACCGCACGATCTCCTTCGAGGCGGCGAGTCTCCTTGCCGGAACTCCGCCATGGGACCTGGAAGCGAGAGCCCTTTCGCAACTGTACCAGTGGCGAAAGGAGGCGCGGGAGCAGGGATGGAACCCCGAGCCTCGAGAAATCGAGGCCGTGCAGTCCCAGCTCCGCCAGGCCATCGTGGTGGAGTGGAAGGAACGACTTGGGCGACCAAGCGCAGGGCACGCCGCAATTGCGGCGGTAAGGCCCATCATGGAGGATTGGCTAGAGAGGCGACACGGAAGCCTCTCGTACCGACTGACGCAGGTGATCTCCGGGAAGGGGTGCTTCGGGGACCACCTGCATCGGATCAGGAAGGAGCCAACGCCTGAGTGTCATCACTGTGACGCGAGCGAGGACTCAGGGCTGCACACGCTGGCGGACTGCCCGGCGTGGGAGGTGCCGAGGCGTGACCTCGTGGCAACCATCGGGGTGGGAGTTCTCTCGCTCGGCAGCATGATTGTGGCTCAACTGCATGCTCAACGACCTCCGTCCTCCATGAGCGCAGGCCTGGGGGTGGCAGGTGAGGCCGCCTGTCACCCCAGCAGAAGCAGGCCGGGACGGTGGGGCGACTAGCGCCCCTTCCCCAAACCGGGGCAAGACGAGGACACCGTGGTTCCCAAACCCGAGGGGGCCATCTCGAAACCGGAGATGGCCCAGGGTCAGTCGGGGTGCGAGGGATATGCTCTATGGGCAACCTTCCACCCCGGCGTCTGCAGACCCGAGACGGCGTGCGGTTTTAATCGGTTCAAGCCCGACATAACCGCCCCCGCTGGCCGGCGGGGGGGTATCCGAGGGGATTTCCGCACGAAAAAAAAAAAAGGTACCTTTCGTCGCCGGAGGTCGCTTAGCGACCTCCGTCCTCCATGAGCGCAGGCCTGGGGGTGGCAAGTGAGGCCGCCTGTCACCCCAGCAGAAGCAGGCCGTGACGGTGGGGCGACTAGCGCCCCTCCCCCAAACCGCGACAAGACGGGGACACCGTGGTTTCCAAACCCGAGGGGGCCATCTCGAAACCGGAGATGGCCCAGGGTCAGTCGGGGTGCGAGGGATATGCTCTATGGGCAACCTTACACCCCAGCGTCTGAAGACCCGAGACGGCGTGCGGTTTTAGTCGGTTCATGCTCGACATAACCGCCCCCGCTGGCCGGCGGGGGAGTATCCGAAGGGATTTCCGCACGAAAAAAAAAAAAGAAACGGTACTTTCTTCCATTTTTGTTTTCTTTTAGACTTTTCATAAAATTACTTTTATCTCTAGATTCACCAAAATAGACCTTGTAACTGTAGAAATACGGGTACAATTTGTTTGTCTACTAATTATGTATTGTTTTCAATTGGGAATAAAAATGCGTTTGTTGAGAAACCAATCAACGACCCATCAAGTGGCGTGATATCCGTTAGACCAATAGCGGACGGCGCAGTGGCGCCGCCACCACCGTGTGCAACAATCCTTGTTTTTTTCATATATAGACGTTAATTGCCATCGAAAGTAAAATCACCTGTCCTTTGTTATCTAAATCAAGATTAAAATTAGTTCACGAATTCACAAAATTTCATTTTTATTTACACATCATCGCAAATACGGGCTAAATTCCAAACATTTGGTCCTTTACGAGCCGCATATACGATCACAATTGGACTGCCGACCTGTGGGCGTGGATAAGTGGACGAAAAATTGGCGCTTATGCAGACAGCTGACGGTCTTCTAAACAAGCATACAACATACGCTTCACCTGATGCTTGAATAGCTGGAGCTTGAAGAGGAGGCTTTCCAAACATCGCACATCATAATCATTAGGTACGGCCATCCATCTTGCTTTCCTTCCTAGACTCAGTGCCTGCATATTTTTAATTCTGTGTGTGTATTTTCCTAACATTTCATTCAAAACTGTATTATCATAATTTAGCTGTGCAGTGCCTATCAGTGAACCCGGTGTGTAATAATCAAAACTGTAAGTACCTAACATCAGTTTCTTTCGCAATCCAAGATGAGCACATCGGAGTTAGCTGATAAACCAAACACCACAGCCAAATCACCTGTCAAAATAATCATTTCAGGTGATGAAGCTATGTACAATAATCTTATTCGGAAACGAGGTATTACAAGGGGTAGATTGACTAGATTTTCTAACCATCTGAATAATTTAAGTAGTGTCAATTTAGTATCACCTATCCAGAAAGCAGATTTAAAGTTACGCACAAAAACTGCTGAAAGCATTTTTCGTGAATTTCACGAGTTGCAAACTAAAATAGAGGAATTGGTTCCTGAAAATGATCTCGAGACACAATTGGATCAACGCGATCAATTTGATAATTTATATTGTGGCATAGTAGCTAAGGCTGAGTGCTTATTGAATACCTCGGATGTTGGCGAAAGTTCTAACCATAGTCCTAGAATGGAAGAGGTCCAATTGCCGATAATCTCCCTCCCCTCATTTGACGGCTCATTTGAGCACTGGCTTGCATACAGAGACACTTTTATGTCACTCATTCATGAATCCAAGCACCTCTCAAACATACAAAAATTCCACTACCTCAGAGCATCATTAAAAGGCAGTGTAGTCATTGAACAGTTAGAATTCTCCTCTAACAATTACCACATTGCATTAGAATTACTTCAGAATAGATACAACAAAAATGATTTTCTAATACACAATCACGTTAAAGCATTATTCACTATTCAAAAGGTAACAAAAGAATCACCTACATTACTACGAAAATTAATTGATTCTATTCTGAAGAATTTACGTGCTTTAAAAGTATTAGGAGAACCGACAGAAACATGGGACACACTTATCAATTATATAATTATTTCGAAACTTGACGAGACTACAGAGAGAGAGTGGAAGCAATGTAAAACTATAACTTTGACAACTGATTCGAATAAAAGGTTAAAAGTGGATGACTTGCTTGGGTTTTTAAAATCGCAAGCGGAAATGTTAGACGGATTAAGTTCGAGTCACAACAAATCAACAACACACACTAACAAACACAATAACAAAGTACATTGCAATATTTCGATCAACAAATCTGACCGGCAGGTATCACGATACAAACAGTGTTTTATGTGCAAGGCTAATCACTCGCTTTACACATGTCAACAATTTTTAAACGCATCCATTAAAGATAAACTCGAGTTCGTACACAGTAAAAAATTATGCGAAAACTGTTTGCGATCGGGTCATTCCGCAGAGGAGTGCAGGTTTGGTACTTGCAGAATGTGTAACAAAAAACACAACTCTTTACTGCACACTGACAATAAAACTAATTATAGTAATATGAGCCTTGTCACAAACATAAACAACAGAGAAACCGGTTTGAACGCATCTAGCATTCCATCGCAGGTAGCCGTTAGCACTGATTATATGAACTCAACTATAGATTCGGTTGTTGTTAATAACGTTCAAACTAATGAGCGTTGCACACTCTCGCATTCTATTTTATTATCTACGGCGTTAGTTGAAATAGCAAACCGGTTTGGAGTGTTCCATGTTGCACGTGCGCTCCTCGATAGCGGTAGTCAGCGCTGTATAATTACGAATTCTTTATGTAAAAAATTGCAACTTCCATTAGTACAGTCCGCTCATGAGATACGAGGCGTTGGCAGTTCTGTGATACAGTCAACTAAAAATTGAGATGTAACTATTCGGTCACGAGACAACACATATACTAAGCGCATCAAATGTGTTGTTTTACCGAACATTACGTCACAACTGCCAACAGTGCCATTAAATCGCGATAAATTTCTTATTCCTAATGAATGTCAATTAGCAGATCCCTCATATTTTGAAAAGCAACCCATTGATATCTTATTAGGGGCAGATATATTTTGGGATTTACTTAAAAAAGATAAGATACGATTGCAAAATGGACCTTTCTTACTAGACACTAAGTTGGGATGGATAATTTCGGGCCCTATCCATGACGAGGCGCGCAGAGATAGCAGTATTATCCATTGTAATTTTACCCAGTCTATAGACGCACAATTACGTCAGTTTTGGGAACTGGAGGAAATACCTAAAACCCACGACTCACGCTCGGAAGAGGAGAAGGCCTGCGAAAAACATTTCGTAGACAATACAAAGCGCGATCCTAACGGAAGGTTTATTTTAGATATACCTTTTAAGGAATCTCCTCAGGTTTTAGGGGCCAGTCGACTGCAAGCTGAACGTCGCTTTTACGCATTAGAAAAACGATTACAATGTGATCCCTTACACAAGCAATTATATTGCGAGTTCATGCGTGAATATTGCCACTTAGGTCACATGACTCAAGTGCACACACATTCTAACCCTCATTATTTTATGCCACATCACGGTGTGTACCGTGAGCATAGCACAACCACAAAACTGCGTGTGGTGTTTGATGCAAGCGCACCCACTACATCGGGTAAGTCATGTAATGACATTCAGCTTGTCGGGCCGCCCATACACGGGGATCTTTTTTCGATACTCCTACGCTTTCGACAGTATAGGTACATAGCCTGTGGTGATATCGAAAAAATGTATCGACAAGCCTTGATAAACCCTGATCTTCGTGATCTGCAGATGATACTCTGGCGTGAAGATTCCTCTCATCCCCTTAGCATGTATCAACTCAACACCGTCACTTACGGCACAGCGTCAGCGCCATTTTTGAGTGTGAGATGTCTTAAACAACTCGCTGATGAGTGTGACGATGTTGAGGTTAAGCAATCTATACATGATGATATGTATGTCGACGATTATATATCTGGGCGGGATGATAAACAGGAATTATTGGAGTTATGCAGTAGGGTCTCTGATGTCTTGCAAGGGGGTTGCTTCCCATTACGAAAATGGCTTTTTAATTTCAAGTGCGACATATCACAAACTTCATTAGACTGTTCGAAATCACTAGCACTAACTGAAAACAGTCACAGTAAAACGTTAGGTTTAAATTTGTATAATTCCACTGATGAATTATATTTCAATACTCGGCTAGTGATCAATAATAATCAAATTATTACAAAGCGACTTATATTGTCGTCAGTCTCGCAAATATACGACCCACTAGGACTTCTAAGCCCTTTTATAATTATTGTAAAAGTAGTCTTACAGAAGTTATGGTTATTAAAATTAGGATGGGATGATGAAGTATCGCAAGAAGTCATAAAAATTTGGCATAGGTTCGTTACTGACTTGGTTCTACTCGATACTTTGCGTGTGGAGCGACACGTCATATCGTACGAACCTATGTATTTAGAAATGCATATATTCACAGATGCGTCACAGACAGCGTACGGTACCTGTGTTTATATACGCACGGTAAGCTATAATGGACAAATATCTGTCCGATTACTTTGTTCGAAAGGTAAGGTGGCGCCTCTTAAACCGGTGAGCATACCTCGGCTAGAGCTGTGCGGTGCACTTCTAGGTGCCAAATTATTCCACAAGGTTCATGAGTCGTTACGTTGCAAGTTCAAGGCGGTTACCTTTTGGACAGACTCAACTATCGTCTTAGGATGGGTACGAATGGCCCCCAACCTTTTACAAACTTTTGTTCAAAACCGTGTCGTTGAAATACAGGATTTGACTAAAGGTATTCCATGGTGTCATGTCAAGGGCAAAGAAAACCCGGCTGATTTAGTTTCACGAGGCGTCAGTTTAGATCATTTAATTTCTTGTGATCTGTGGTGGCAGGGACCACACTTTCTTCGCGATGTTGAATTTAATAGTAGCACTTACGTAAGCTCGCAATTAAATATCGATCAAGTTCAGTTACCCGAATTAAAACCGCAAAAACACATACATTTATGTGTAAAAATCCTTTAGTGAATGATCTGTTCCCATTTTATAGATTTTCACAATTCCACCGTATGAAACGTGCATGCATGCGCATACCTACTACGTTTTATCTATAATACGCGTAATAAACATAACAGGCATAGTGGAGTTCTCACTGTGGAGGAGTTAAGACATGTGACGGTCCAACCATCGAGATTGCATTGGCGGTCTGAGGATGGGGGCTTGCTGTTCAGAACGGCTTCAGACGTTGCAGATTAACACTAAAATACCCTTCTCACTGCTCATACACTGTTGGCCTAAAAGTAAAATAAAAATTATAAGGACAATTCAAGACTTAATGATTTCTTTTATTAACTTTTAATATAATTTTGGTATAATCTCATGTTAATTTGGTTACAAGACAATTTAAAGAGTAGGAACAGTTGAAGTGAATTTATTTGTTTAGGCTGATAGCTTCCGTTATTAATTTCAAATAGTCGATAGTTGGTAGTGGCTTTAAAACATATTGTTTTATGGCAACTCAGAAGAGATGACGTGTAGTGGCGTGATGATAGGAAAGGGGGGTAGTAAGAGGTAATAAAAGGAGCGTACCGGGGAATATCGAGAGAGTCGTCAAGAATTCGTCGCGAACTATAAGCAAGCGGTAGCTCTGCCCGAGCAGCCTTCGATCAGTCGCTGCTCAGCTTAGGATACTCGTATAAGAGGAGTCTTCAAGAATTCGTCGAGAACCTAAGTTACTGAAAAGTTCATCCGAATTTTAGAAAGCTTTGTAGCCTGCGTGGTGAGTTATCTTAGTTTCTGTTCTTCTAATTCTTAAAATGTTGACTGTATTTAGGTTTCATAAATTGTATTCATGATAATTTACTTTTGTGGGTTGGAGGTAGAAAAATAAAATAGAATATAAATTTTCCTTTAAAACCTAAGATTTATATATCTGGTGTGGTCATGGTATGTGAACTGGGTTGACTTTGGCCAAGTCAAGTCAGGGATCAGACTGCGGCTATGCTATGATAGCGTTCTCTGTCGATTCATGCTGGGTTTAGAGTACTCGAGGCTCTCTATCTGGGATGAGGTGACTGGGTTCATGCAGTATGTACTAAGCTATAAATCTAGTTTAGAATCCTAAATTTTAGGGCAAACCTTGTAGAGATTATTCCATTTGCTTGCCACTGGGTTGAATGTAGGTGGGTTAAGGGTAATTTCGTAGCTAGATTAGGGCGTGTCTCCCGATATAGGTGGGGTGTGGTTTGGTGTGAAGGTGGTAGCAGAAATTGTGAGTATAAGAGACGCTCCAGCAGCGGGTTGGTGAGAAGTGAACAACTTATTAACTTGAACTGTATCTATGTTGTGGCTTTCTTCTTTTGCGTCTGATCACATGTCCCTATGGAATGTTGACAGACATTATTTGTACTATGATTTACAAATTTATTGTATGTCCTGTGCGTTCTTTCCATAATCATTAAAATCTAGGTCACCTGAATAGATTACAAAACTTTTATTGCCGTTAACCTATAGGTATGTAGGCAATTTGCTACTAACATTTTCTTTTAATGCTACCTTATCTAAATCTAGATGGCTAGTTCCTATAAGCCTGGGATGTCTATTGTAGATTCTTAGCCTGTAGCTGTAATGGCATTTAATATTCAAAGTGTGATTAATGGGTCATATGACTTGTTAAACTAACTTATAGGGACGACTTTCCTTTATCTGCCGTCGATTTTGGAGGGGGGAAGGGGTGGGGGGGAGGGGGGGGGTGCCTACAGCCCCCCCCTAAAAGGAAAAGTTGCGGAACCCCCCCCTTTTCGAGATATTTCAATTTTAAATTTGAAAAAAAAATCGTAATTTTAAGCGATATAATCGATAGTAGATGTAAAAAATAAGGAAAGACGCCCATGCAGGGAATGGGGGTAAGCCCCCCCCTTCATCAAAAAAATAGGGGGACTGATTCACATGAATTTAAGTATCTATGTTCACTCTGCCACATCTCCGGCGCTGCGGGGCGAGCAGCCTCCACGCCCTAGCGTAACAATTCACAGGCATCTATCCTCACCTCCGCAGCTTCGGCTTGCTGGTCGCCTCCGGCGACCAGCCTCAGCCGCTCCGGCTCGTCTGCTGCCTGTGATTTGTTACAGCGGGCGGAGGCTGCTCTCCCTACGCGCCTCCGGTTCTATAAAAACACTCTAGGGTTAGGCCAAACTCGTACCAGGTGGAGTCGGGGTACATCAATTCGGTTCTTTGACCCAAGTCGACCTAATTTATTATATTTGTATCTGCCCTAATAGGTTCTGTTAAAATAAAACAAATTAAATACTGATTGATATTTTATTCGTTTATGTTGTAAACATATTCTATTGCTTTCAATAGCTCTTCAAAGATATCTAGGTGGGCTATTTGAATTTTTCTTCTCCAAGAATACTCTATCAACCAGTCAGCAAACTCTCCTTTAAATCCATCTCTACCAAACATTATTTTCAAATTTCGCCAATGACTTTCTATCCTCTGGGTGTGTGTCCCGTCTGGTGCCACAAATCTATTTATTGGATCGCTGTGATTAACTTTTTTATGTATATATCCATGCTGAGATAGGCAATCATATGCTCTCCAAAAATCAGTATGGATTTCAGTGCCTATCTCAACATGCTTCTGTATAAGTGGCACCAATATTTCTGAAGACCTATCATTATCGGGACACACTTCTAATCGTAGGTCATCTTTTCCATTCTCGATCATGCCCAGAACCCAATGGCCTTCGATGTGTCTGCCTCTGTTATATTTTCGTTTTCCAAATTTCGACTCGTCTATCTGGACAATTTTACCAGGACCTCCTATTTTGCCTGTGTGTTGTTGGTGCTCCAACTCGTATACAATCACGGTTTCTCGACAGTATGAATACCAGTCAGCAATCGTTCTAGTTGACAATACTGTTTCTCTGTCTTCTCGAGCTGTTTCCAATTTCACTTGAGCATATGTGAACTTCTGACAGAACATGTACATCACGAGAAATTGAAGTTCAATGGACAGCCTAGCATTGTCGAACCATGTTCCTGCTGCCCGGGTCACTGCCCTAGCGCGGCAGTTGCTTTTTCTGCATCTATACATGCCCAATGGCCCACTACTACTATTGAAACTTAGTGACATAGGTCTTCTGTGGTATGTGCACATTTTCTGTGTAGGAAGAAGCCTACGCTCTTCCGCAAATGAAATGCACTGAGCTGGGGTGTTGAGCAAGGTCAATACTCTGAACATATTCCAGTGGGATCTAAAACAAGAGAAAATACTCTCGTTTAATTTAATTTCTACTACTATAGTGGTCAGGTTTTTCTGTGTAGTTTACTAGAGTTATATAACAAAAAACAGTGAACCAACCTTACTTCCCTGGAGTATAAATGGACTCTGCGGCCTGATGACCCAGAAGCCCGGGGTTGGTCGTCATCCACGCTGCTCTCAGACGACGCCGGAGAGGTAGCCACAAGTGGCTCATTAGAGTCCAACACTTGCACTACACTATGATCTGCAGATACGCTCGCCACAAGTGGCTCATTTGAGTCCATCACTTGCACGACACTCGGACCTGCAGATACGCTCGCCACAAGCGGCTCATTCGAGTCCATCACTTGCACGACACTGGATTCCTCAGACACGCTCGCCACAAGTGGCTCACAAGAGTCCAACACTTGCACGACACTCGCGTCTTCGGACACGGCAGAACACGAAACCTGGGGCTTCGGAGACGCCATGGTAAGTAGTCAAACGTTGATTCACTGACAGGAGTACGTAAACGCTCTCAACTGCTAGAGACACAAACGATGACTGACATTACAAAATGGCGTCCCGGCAAAACAAACAACGCGCGATTTCAATGTTTTTTTTTTTTTTGCTTCAAATTTCTTGACGTCTTTTATCTATGCACTATTTCGACCAATAATAACCATTAATATGATCACAGTTTGACAGGTGCACTCAAAATGGTGTTGTTTGTTTACAATTATTATGAAATTTCAATATTTTTTTTCTCAAAAACTACGCATCTCCGCATGTAGTGACTTTACGTGTGTGCTTATATTAACGTTAGCTTTCTGTAAAAAAAATACCAGCCCCCAACTCGACGGCAGATAAAGGAAAACTGAGCCAACTTATAAAATATTACTTTATACACTCATCATTACACTTATCCCGCACACTACACAATACCCTTGTGTACACGACATTTGTAGTTCTAGGCACGCTTAAGAGCCTCCCAAGTTCTTGAGTTTGCTTGGAATGAGGTAAAGGTTTGAGAAATTGAGCTATCTTATTTTTTACGATGGTTCTACTGAAATTCAACAGTCTGTCTGGGATGAGTCCAGAGGATGGCTGTATTCGACCGTTGTTTTATTATAGGGAACCCCAATAGGGCAGAGCCCGTTCAGCGTTGGATATCGCATTCTATGTGTTAGACAAACTAAATGTTTATTCTAGTGGATGGAATGTAGCGTCCCCTTACTTGCCTAGTGTGCCGAGACAACAGTACTGTACGCAACAATAGCTAGTAATGGATTGTCGATGTGTGTTGTGAAACCTTGCTTAATCAAGTAAGGTAACATAATCATACCCTGACTCAGTTCATTGCTGATATTGGTTCGGTCTGAGGAGAGGTTTAGTGACGAACTGATGCCCCTTAGCTAGCTCAACCCTACTGAGCTCATCTTGTAGTATCATACGGTTTCTCAACTGGTGATAGGACAAGATCAGACAGTCCACTTTGTGTCGTATTGTATATACATACAGCCATCTGCTGGACTATTATTCCTATCAAATACAGACCTCACTTTCATTGTAAAGATGAGAAGCTCAAAAGGTACGGTAATTACTTGAGTAAATGATTGTTATGTCTTTTAAAGCAGTTTCATTTAACTCTTGACAATTCCTTTGTCTTTATCCAGTCCTTGTGAGTGCCTGATTTAATTCAGACATTTAAGACAAATTATTTGCAGGATCGATGTTCAATTTGATCTACGTATCCTGTTTGACGGATGTGAGCTCGTTTCATTGTGATATGTCATGCTAGGCTAAGCCCTCGCAATGCATGCTATCATACTTACCTACCTACTTATTATTATGTCTTTATCGGTGTGGGGAAAATACTTGTGTCTTGAAAGCGTTTGGTCGCTGTATCGCTTGACCCTGAAACGTGGACAGTTGCCACAAGCTCGCGTTGTGTCTTGAAAGCGTTTGGTCGCAGTATCGCTTGACCCTGAAACGTGGACAGTTGCCACAAGCTCGCATTGTGTCTTGAAAGCGTTTGGTCGCGGTATCGCTTGACCCTGAAACGTGGACAGTTGCCACAAGCTCGCATTGTGTCTTGAAAGCGTTTGGTCGCAGTATCGCTTGACCCTGAAACGTGGACAGTTGCCACAAGCTCGCATTGTGTCTTGAAAGCGTTTGGTCGCGGTATCGCTTGACCCTGAAACGTGGACAGTTGCCACAAGCTCGCATTGTGTCTTGAAAGCGTTTGGTCGCAGTATCGTTTGACCCTGAAACGTGGACAGTTGCCACAAGCTCGCATTGTGTCTTGAAAGCGTTTGGTCGCGGTATCGCTTGACCCTGAAACGTGGACAGTTGCCACAAGCTCGCATTGTCTTGAAAGCGTTTGGTCGCGGTATCACTTGACCCTGAAACGTGGACAGTTGCCACAAGCTTGCGAAACCTTACCATATATATTACCATGTCTGTTTACAGCTGGTACCCATATCAGCGCTAGTAACTCATTGGCCGTGTTCTAGATGAACTGCCCAAGGGGTTACCCAATTACTGCCTGTGTATGAATACACTACAGCAATGATTCGAGCTATACATTCGTTAGACTGGATATATTTTCATCTAACCTATGGGCACTCATTCCCAATTCGGTACTATTTTTATTTTGTAAAGCACCAAGGTTGTGCATAACTTAAAAGTAGTATGCCTTCAGCTTGGAGAGGATTGGTTGCTCGTTGGGGGCCTGGGGTTTTGGCGGATGCGGCCTCCCCGGTTCCAGCAATGGAACCGGTCATAGGATTCCTTATTACCTATAAAATTACCCCATCCTAGCAGTCTACACATATCAACAGATGCTTCATTTCATTTTTCTGGCTACTCTGAGATAATCTACTAAGTAGGTTATCTCAAGGTAACTAATTATCAACCACATATGTATTTAATCACACATTTTATTTACTTGACCACCAATATTTACTATATCTTTGTCTAAATAACTCAAATTGCATATAAGAAAACTATATACATTTCCTTTGCAGGGTCCAGTTATGGTAAGACAACTCCATATTGTGTGTGTTATATCTTTACTTTACCTAAACTAAATGCTTATATATCATACTGTGAAATTGAACTAGCTTGCGTTTAAAGGTACACAAAACTTAAAATGTCTATATCTAGGATCACTTAGGAATGAACTTAGTATTCAGAATTTTATAAATATCACTAATTATCACTATAGAGACTAGGTAGCTTCTAAAATCAAAATCTTAAATCATATTAGGTTCAGGGATTCAATGTAGTTGTATAGGAACATTATTTTACTTTATTACTAGATAGAATAATAGTTATAGGAATTAGATTGAAATCAGTGTTCTCAATACCATGTACTCTTGTCTTGTCTCAATGTACCAAATAAAGGACTATGAGTTGCTACAATGCTTAAACACAACGTACAAAGGGTTCCATACTTATAAATATTTAGACGATCACAATAAAGCCAAACTTTTAATAGTATCTTCCTAAACTTTGAGGATACAATAGTAACGGATACTCTCAGTGCCTTCAGCACTGTAATCAGTTGCTGCATTCAGGTCCATCGTCTCATCAATGGGCGATTCATATACTTACGGACAACTGTAAAGGGGGGAGCGTTACAGACAGTCAGAACTAGTTTTAGTCAAATATAGTCAATTAGAGAGAGTCATTTCCTATTGAATACAAAATATTGACTAATAACGGCTGTTTAAATAATACACACTATTTGGCAAAACTTAACTTGTTTACTGATGACGAAAACATAATTCATGTGGGAGGTCGCTTAAGCAACTCAGAGTGTTTTACATTTAGCAAAAAACATCCTGTATTATTGTCAAGTAAGCATCAGTTTACAATTTTATTATTTCGTTATCAACATAAAAAAATGTAGCATGTAGGACCCCAAACACTTCTTTATAATTTGAGAGAAATGTGGTGGCCAATTAAAGGTAGAAATTTAGCACGAAAAATAGTTCATGAATGCGTTACATGTACTCGCTTCAAGGGTAAAACATTTTCCCCACTAATGGGTAATTTACCGAAAGAAAGAATTACCGCTAGTTTTCCCTTTTTTAACTGTGGTGTCGACTACGCAGGTCCCGTGTACATATTGAGCCGCAAGGGTAGGGGGGCTAAGACGTGTAAAGCTTATATTTGTTTATTTATATGTTTTGCTACGCGCGCTGTGCATTTAGAGTTAGTATCTGACCTAACTTCCGAGGCTTATTTGCTGGCACTCAAGCGTTTCATTTCTCGTCGTGGAAAACCACAACAGATATTTTCTGATAACGGAAAAAATTTCATAGGTTTAAAAAATGATTTCCAACAATTTTTAAAAACATGTTCTTCTGATATTCTAGAATACGCTTGTTAGAGGTTGGATTGTGTGGTCGGTGCAAGAAAAGTCTTTCGATTTCTAATAAAAATATTAAATTTATTGCGGAGCACACGCGACTGGTTACATGGTCGGTTAGAGAGAGAGAGAGCCATTAATTCGGATACATTATTGTTGTGTTAAACATATAAAATCGGATACATTCTTTGTTGTATTAAACATAATCCCGAGGGAGCAAAATATACTAATAATATCCAACTTTAACAGTATTAATTGAGAGTTTAACGTTAATATATATAATTTCATGAACCAGTCTAAAAAGATACATCTCGTATGAAAACGCAACTTTACGTTACTAAGCTAAGGGAATAAACAGCAAAAAAAAGTGCTTTTTAGCATTTTAAATATCTTAAATTAAATACATAGTAAACAAAGACTAAGTTTTTTCATGAACGTAGAGCTAATAAACAAAACTCAACAGAGATTATGGGATTTGAACCATAACATATCAAAAACATGTTCAAAGTAACAAGATATCTCTTGGCGTCGTTATAAATAACACATCTTAAAGAAGTCCTACGAGAATATCATTGCTTAACAATACTTAATTGATAACTTATTATTTAATCGTAAAAGGGTAAAAGCGAAACTTTATTAACAGCTATAGTTTTCTCACTTTTATTAGGTAATTTTATTTTAACTACTCGGACTCTACCGTCCTTTCCAGGGAGCACATCGACGACAATAGCCAAAGGCCAGTCTAAAGGAGACGATGCAAGGTCTCTATATAAAACTAGCTGCCCCTTTTGAATATTAGGCACAGGTTTACGCCATTTAGGACGACTCTGCAGTTGAGATAAATACGAGTTCCTCCAAGTTTTCCAAAAGCCTTGTACCATCTGCGTGCATTTATGCCAAAACCGCAGTCTCGAAGTAGGAATCAACGTGTAATCAGGTTCAGGCAAGGCAGTAACCGGCCTACCAATAAGAAAGTGGGCAGGTGTTAAACAGGTAAAATCCTGACCATCCCTTGTCATAGGGGTAAGCGGACGCGAATTAACTATACCTTCCACTTGTACAATTACTGTCTGAAACTCTTCATATGTTAGGATGGCCTTACCAACGACTCTACGAAAATGAAACTTGGCACTTTTTACGCCTGCTTCCCACATTTACACCAGTAACACCCCACGTAGGGGAATAAGCGGGTATGTAATGAAATTCAACCCCCTTTTGAGTAGCAAAATCATGTATTTTATTACGAGTTGTTTCATCATTGTGCAGTTTATAAAGTGAATTTAAAAGATTGTTACATCCCTTGAAAGTGGTGGCATTGTCACAGTAAATTTTAGACGGCAAACCTCTACGCGAGACAAATCTTTTTAAAGCTGCTAAGGTTTCACTTGTCATGTCAGAGACTAACTCCATGTGTATAGCTTTGGTTACAAAGCATACAAATAGAGCAATATAGCCCTTAGAAACTATGGGTTTTCTAATGCGAGACTGTTTGATATCAAATGGACCGCAATAGTCAACACCAGTGACGTGAAATGGCGCTATAGGAGTGACTCTATCTTTAGGAAGAGAGCCCATCAGTTGCTCAGAGGCTGCATTCTTCAATTTAAAGCACTTAACACATTTGTGCAAGATTTTCTTTACTGTTCTAATGCCTCCTACAATCCAAAATCTTTGAAAAAGATTAACAAATGTCAATTTAGGACCTGAGTGTAATGTGCTCTTGTATTATTATACTATAGGTAATATTACAGTTTTTTGGCAATAAAAGAGGATGACGCTGGCTATATGGTAAGTTCGCATTGTCTATCCTTCCGCCAACCCGTAGAGCGCCATTTGCGTCCATAAACGGAGACAAAATATTTAAACAACCATCTACACATTTTTTACGCTTTAAACAGTCAATTTCCTTTTTAAAATGCTTATTTTGAATATAAACAATTATTTTATTTAACGCATTTCTAAGCTCAGGCACAGTTAACGGAACCCTTTTTATAGTTTTATTTGGCTTAACCTTATTTTTACAGTTGTAATAAAATTTGTAAATATACGCTATTATTCGCTGTAATTTGACAATGGATGATCTGTTTTGAAAAATCGGCAATCGATCGTTGTGTTCATCCGAAGTCTCACATGCTGCGACTCTAGACTCTTCATTAGAGTCTTGGTCATTACATAAAGTTGGAGAACTACTTTAAAAGCCGTGTCTCTCAAAAAGGCTGGTCCACGCCACCATAAATCGTTGCAATGCAATGACTTTGATTGGATCCATGCAAGCGTAACCATAGAGTCAGTGTACAAAATTACATCGTTAATTTTTAATATTTCCTTTGGTAGGCATAACTACCTACTTTTCCCCAGAGTATAATTCTCGAAAGACTTACCCGTTCCTTCCCGCGTCTTGGCTTCGTCAGGGCCCTGACACTTCTGACTTCTGTCTTGAGTGGAGAAGGAATGTCTTGCACAAGTGGAAGCGATAATTTGTTTAGGGGGCTCCCGCGCGAGGTTCGCGGCCCCACCCTGCCTGACACGAGGCGAATCAAAATGCACACCCCGGCGTGATATGCCGTGCCCCAAATTCCCGCTACAACCCTGTAGTTCCCGGCTTGGGTCGAACACCCTTACGAACACCGGCAAGCGTTAATTTTGCTACTGACCGCCCGATCGCTCTAGCGTTGACACGACAACGTGCTAGCCCCGGCGATTGTTCACAACGACAAATTGCGACGACTATACAGTCAGCCCGGCGAAATGCGACTGTCGGCGACGCAAGCGCCGCGCTCCAGCCGCGCGAGACCCCCCCCGCGCGGCCCTTGCCTACCCCGGACGTTCGGCACGCCGTTTCATACCAAACATCCACCCGCCCTACTCGGCAGTAGGGTTTCCCGACCCGAGTACTTATTACCCTACAGGCAGTCGGGATAACGAACCGACTGCCCGCCTAAGCACTGAACCCCCAACCAGGACCTCAGCCAACCTGGGCGTCCCATCTGCCCCGGGGAATAGATTAACAATGCGCCCCCGCCGCCAACGCAGTGGCGGTAGGTTGGCATCCTTAACCAACACGAGGTCTCCCGCCTGGGGAGGGTTCGATTTATCAGTCCACTTAAGGCGCTGCTGCAGAATGTGCAGATATTCCAAGGACCAACGGTTCCAGAAATCTTGCCCGATCTGCTGCAACATCTGGTACCGCGTGAGCCTATGTAATCTCACGCCCTCATACGGGTACTCCAGCAACGCGTTAAGTGGACGCCCCACCAGGAAATGTCCCGGCGTCAATGCCTCTAAATCGTTAGGATCCGAACTAACTGGGCATAACGGACGCGAATTGAGGACTGCCTCAATTTTACAAAAAACGGTTGCTAGTTCCTCGAAGGTCAGCGCGGTCTCACCAATCACCCTTGATAAGTGACGCTTAGCGCAGGCCACAGCAGCCTCAAAAATACCGCCCCAAGAGGGGTAACCCGGAGGACTGAAGGTCCATTTGATACCGCGCTGACATAGGCCTATCCCGATGTCCACCTGGTTTACATTTAAAAATTCTACGACTTCCCGGAGGTGCCTATCAGCTCCCACGTAGTTCCGACCGTTGTCCGACCTAATCAACGACGGAATCCCCCGACGCGACACAAAGCGGTCCAGACAGGCAAGAAACCCCTCAGTCGTTAAGTCCCCGACCACCTCCAGGTGGACGGCCTTAGTCGACAAGCAAACGAACACGCACAAATAGGCCTTCACTAATCTAGTGTTCCGAAGGCGCGAGCTCTTAACCATAAATGGGCCGGCAAAGTCCGTGCCCACTCCCACAAAGGGTCTAACCTCATTCACCCGGTCAGGGGGGAGATCCCCCATCTGAGGTTGCATCGTGGCTGCCTTAAGCCTATAGCACGAAATGCACTTGAACACCACGCTTCGGATGATGCGACGTCCCGACAAAATCCAGAACTCCCTCTGGAGTGTCGCCATCAGTGCGTTTAACCCGGCGTGTGCATTTCGTACATGCCGGTCCCGTACCAGCAATTCCACGAAGGCACCCGATTTAGGCAGCAACAACGGATGACGTGACCCGTATGACAACCCGGAGTTCCGTAGCCGACCACCCACCCGAATCAGCCCCTCGTTGTCGAGAAACGGGTTGAGCCGCATGACGGCTCCCTTGAGCTTGGGACGACCCTTCCGTAGGGTATCCAACACGTCCCCAAAGCTCGCCGACTGCTCCAGGCGTACCAAAACCTTCATAGCCTGGTCCCGCTCAGTCGGGCATAAGACCCGTGACAGAACTCGGTTGTGTGCTGGCACACGACAATTGGAGAGAAATCTCCTTACCCAGGACGTGACATTCAGGAGCTTGTCCAGGGAGCTGTACCGACCCGCGAGGAATCCCTCCTCGAGCTCCCTGAGCTCTGCCACGCCGACCTGTTCCCTGAGCCCCACATCAACGGGAACCACCGTTGTACCCGGCCACAGGGCTCGCTCTAACGTGAGCCATTGAGGTCCCCACCATAAAGAATGGCACACCAGTTCGGGAGCCCGGCAACCCCGGGACGCTACGTCCGCCGGATTCATCTCCCCTGGTACGTGCCTCCACACCAAGGAGGTCTCAGAGTTTTGAATCTGAGATACCCGGTTCGCTACGAACACCTCCAGAGTGTGCACCGACGCCCTCAGCCAGCAAAGTACGATCTGGCTGTCACTCCAGGCGTACACCGTCTTGTCAAGATCCACGGTTGCTCCCAGCAACTTGACAGTGTGGTTCAATAACCGGGTCAAGAGCACCGCCCCAGACAACTCCATCTTCGGAATGCTCAAGCGCACTCGGAGTGGGGCCACCTTACTCTTGCCCATGACCAGCCGCACCTCAACGCACCCCGAAGGGGTCACTGTGCGGAGGTACACCGCGGCCGCATACCCAAGCTCCGAGGCGTCGCAGAACCCGTGAAGCGACGCCCGGCACTTCCCTGCTGGCAACAGCTTACGAGGCAACATAATTCTGTCGACCTCTCCCAGCGACCTGTAGAACTCCACCCAGTCCGCCTCCAGCTCCCCCGGGAGTGCATCATCCCAGCCCAATTGAGCGGCCCACAGCCGCTGCATGAAGCACTTCAGTCTGAAGGTGACGGGTGAGATCCAGCCATTCGGGTCGAAAGTCCTGGCCACCGTGGACAAAATAGTCCGCTTCGTCCACACCCGAGGAACGTCCAAATCCACCTGATAGGTGAAGGCGTCCTGGACGGGCCTATACTGAATCCCCAGAACCGCCAGCATGTTGGGGTTCTCCAGATTTTCAAAGAGGTGTGGATCCTGCTGGAATTCCCCTGGTAACCTGACCAACAAGTCCCGTGTGTTGGCTAACCATTTCCTCAACTCATATCCCCCCCGAGCCAACAGGCTTATGAGTTCATCCCGGCGTGCGAGTCCCTCCTGGATGGTATCTGCCCCTGTGCAGATATCATCGACATACAGGTCCTGCTCCAGGATCGCAGCCGCCCGAGGAAACTGCAGTCGCTCCCTATCCGCTAACTCCCTAAGCGTGCGGATCGCCACAAAGGGGCTAGACCGCAGCCCATACGTGTTGGTGTTCAATTCGTACACCGTCACTGGCCTATCCGGGCTCTCCCGCCAGAGCACCAGTTGGTACCGTCGGTCATCCGGATGGATCAGCGTTTGCCTAAACATCATCCGGATGTCGGCCACAAACACGAACTGGTGCCTCCGGAAGCTCGTGAGAACATCTCCCACATCCCGCGTGAGCTTCGGTCCCGCGTGTAGGCACTGGTTCAGTGACACCCCGGTGCTGGTTGTCGACGACCCGTCGAACACCACCCTAATCTTCCCCGTGGGAGTCTTGAGAACCGCATGGTGGGGGAGAAAATAGTGATCCTCCCGCTCCCAATCCACCGTCGATACTGACATATGCCCCAGGTCCTCATACTCCCTCATGAAGCCCACATACTTCTCCCGGAAGTTCTTATCCCTGGCCATCCGCCGTTCCATTGATCTCAGCCTGGCCCATGCTGCATCATAGGACCACCCCAAGGCTGGACAATTCCCCCGGAACGGAAGCCGCGTGATAAACCTCCCCGATGGGAGTCGGCCTGTGTGGTTCCTATAGAACAACTCACACTCCTCGGCCTCCGGGTCTACGCGGCGTGCCATAGGTGGCTCCTCCACCGCCCAGAACTTCTGCATGATATCCGACAGGACGGACCCCACTAGAAGCCGATCACTGTCCTTGGGTACCCCGGCAGGCAGGACTAGACCCAGCACTGCATACCCAAAGACAGTCTTGATCGCCAACAACCCGTGTGGGTCCAACACCCTCCTGTCATGCAGAAGTATCTTCCCGAGGACATCCACCCCAAACAGGAGGTCCACGGGACGTGGAACGTCGAAGTCCGGGTCCGCCAGATCCCCTGCCCGGATACCCTGCTCCCGTAGCATCTGACGAACCGCTGGGCTGAGCCTGACCTGAGGGTGACTACCCATCACCTCAGTCATCACTACAGCCCCTGCCCCTAACATCGGTGATCCCGGCCTCGGTGCCTGAAACCGAAAGGCCACCTTACCCAACACGCTGCTAACTTGCAGGCCCCCTACACCATAGAGTTTATTCCGGTGTGGCATTATGTCCAAACCCAACCGTCGCGCGAGACGGTCGGACATAATGCTCCCCTGCGCGCCGGTATCCAACAGCGCGCGTGCCGAGACCGAAACGGGCCTCCCCCGGCACTCCCCCCAAACCACTACCGACACCGTCGGAAGCACCACCGCTTCCGGTCGGAGTGGTACCAGCGGTCGCTGTACCGCGAGCTATACCCCGGGCCCCCCAAGGCCCCACGGCCCGCCCGAGAAGCTCCCCGAACCCCGCCCCCCTGGCGGTCCCCCTGGCTGGGGTTCGATGATGGGCTCGTTAGGCGCCCTCCACTCACCCGCATACACCCCTCGGCCTACCGGGTACCTCATGTACCGCCACTCATAGGGTGTTCCCGGCGGGGACCGTAAGTGGGGAGGGCGCTTATCGAGTCGCGGCCGCTCCAGCAGCGGCGGCGACAAGGGCCTCCACCGTGTGGGGGTCAAACCCCCATCCCTCGTGCCCGCATAGTACAAGGGTGGCCCATGCCACCCGCCCGTGGCACCCCCCCCGGCGGCTGCGCTGTCCAGGTCACCCGGGGGCGCGTGTGTGGACTGCACCAGTCCCACATCACGCCCCGACCCGTAGCCCCCGAGCCGCTGTGCCCCATGCACCCCGAGGTCCCGGCCCCTGAGGTCCCGGCCCCATTGTCCCGGGGGCGCGCGTCGCCCCTTACCGAAGGGGATCGACGCCCCGGCGACCGACCCGAGCCGTGGACCCCAACCCCACCATCCGGCCCCCCGGTCCGACCCTGGGCCCCGGACTCCCTAGTCCGGCCCTGACCCGCTCTGTTCATACAGAGCACCGGATGATGGTCTCCCCCACAGTGGGAGCACGGCTTGTGTCGGTCGCACCCACTCGCGAAGTGGGGCCCCATACAATAGAAGCACAGGCGGCGCTGCTGGACTATACCCCGGCGCCGCCTCACCTCAAGGGCCAAAAAGTCCTCGCACCTGGCGAAGCTGTGACCACCCCCCTTGCAGTAGCCACAGCGATCCCCACCGCTGGGCTCCTGCGTGGTCACCTGCCCGTACCTTGCCCCCCGATGAGCGGTACCCCTACCTCCCCTGGCATCCCGGGGCGTCGCCCTACCCCCCGCGGGCGGCGCCAGTGCCAGGTTCTCCACCCGGCGGCATTCCTCCTCCAGGAAGGAGGTGAGGCCATCAATGGTGGGCAACCCCCCGTCACCCCCCCCCGAGGTCTGCTCAAACCGCAGCTGCATGTCCCCCGGCAGCCGGTTAAACACGATGTAGAAGAGGAGGTATGACCACGCCTCGACGGGCAACCCCAGGTTCGCCAGAGCCCGTCGGGCCACCACCAGAGGGTTCAAGACAGCGGTCTTGACCTCTGTGGCCCGACTCACCCTGGGTATGGCGAACAACTTAGCCAGGTGGGCATCCACCAACCGGCGCGTGTTCTGGTACCTGGCGATTAAGATGTCCCGGGCAACTTGGTAGTTGCCATCTGTCACCGCCAGGTGCCGCAAGAGGTCCAGCGGCTCTCCCCTGAGAGCCCCCAACAGCTGGGCCAGCTTGTACGACGCCGGTAGGTCCCCCCGGAGATGGACCAACGAGTCGAAGAGGTTGAGGAACCCTGTCCAACGGTCCATCTCCCCCTCGAAGTGCGGAAGGTCGATGGAGGGCAACCGTGCTACCACCCCGGTAGCGCCCTCGACCTTCGGCGTAGTTTCCCCCCGAAGCTGCTGCGACGGCCCGGCCTGGAGTTCCGCCACCCTCTGATAGATGGTGTCGGCCGCCTCTTGGAGCTGATCCAGGTCCCTGGTGGCCGCCTCGACCACCGCTGGATCCGCCGCCGGCTCCAACCCGAGTAGCTGCTCGACCTTGGCAGTAGCCCGCTCCAGACGTGCCGGCAGCTCCCGAGCCCGCTGCAGAAGGGCCTCCTGTCTGTCCGGGCGCCCTGCCAGTAGTACGGCGGACGCCGCCCAACGCAGCTCAACAGCAACCGCTGCCCTCAGCTCCCTAGCCGACATAACTACGCCTCCGGAAAGCCTCACAAAACTACACTTAAACTACTTAAACAGAACAACTAAATCACAAAATCATAAGACTAAATCTAACCCGATAATATTACAAACGAATGTAAACACTGAATGATTCACAATCAAACAAATTCTTTAAATAAAACCAATTACAAAAAATCACACGACGGTCGTTAACTATGGAATGTGTTAAGTAAACAATTATCGATATGAAATAATAAGTTACGCTCGCTAGCGATGCTTAGCGTAAGGGAAAATTTATACCCACTTTTGAATTTATAAATTTATGAAAGTGAATATAAGTGACTTATCTACTATTTACTTTTAAATATTAAATTAAACTAAGCTTATAAACTAATTAGAAACTCCAGGTGGACTGTGTTTGCGATCTATTTACCCAACCGCGCCTGTCTACCAGATTTTGGTAGGCATAACTACCTACTTTTCCCCAGAGTATAATTCTCGAAAGACTTACCCGTTCCTTCCCGCGTCTTGGCTTCGTCAGGGCCCTGACACTTCTGACTTCTGTCTTGAGTGGAGAAGGAATGTCTTGCACAAGTGGAAGCGATAATTTGTTTAGGGGGCTCCCGCGCGAGGTTCGCGGCCCCACCCTGCCTGACACGAGGCGAATCAAAATGCACACCCCGGCGTGATATGCCGTGCCCCAAATTCCCGCTACAACCCTGTAGTTCCCGGCTTGGGTCGAACACCCTTACGAACACCGGCAAGCGTTAATTTTGCTACTGACCGCCCGATCGCTCTAGCGTTGACACGACAACGTGCTAGCCCCGGCGATTGTTCACAACGACAAATTGCGACGACTATACAGTCAGCCCGGCGAAATGCGACTGTCGGCGACGCAAGCGCCGCGCCCCAGCCGCGCGAGACCCCCCCCGCGCGGCCCTTGCCTACCCCGGACGTTCGGCACGCCGTTTCATACCAAACATCCTTTATTTTAGAAATAAGTTGACTCAGCAAATAAGCGCTACTTAACTCGGGCTTTGGAATAGTAAGTTTGTGTCGCAATGGCGCGACGCGAGACTTAGCACACAATAAATTAACATGCACTTCATTTCCGTGACAAGCTCGAACATATACAGATCCACCATATGCAGTTTGTGAAGCATCGCAAAATCCTATTAATTGAACAGCATCAGCAATATTTATTTTTAAATTTCTTATGACATGAATAGGCTCTATGTCGCAAATATTATGGTAAAATATACTCCAGTCTTTTAGTATGTGACTAGGCAACTTATCATCCCAAGTAAGCTCACATTGCCACAGCATTTGCATGAAAAGTTTTGCTCTTAAAACTATAGGTGCAATAATTCCTAGCGGATCAAATAAGCTTCCAATAAAAGACAGTACAGACCTTTTAGTCCACACAACATTTTGAAATGGCTCTATGCAACACACCTTAAAATTATCAAGCTTTACATCATAGTAAATACCTAAAGCCTTGAGGAATGCATGCTCACTTGCCATCTCTTTTTCCTCAAAATGTTGCTTTTCCATAGGAATGCCTGCGAGAATGTCCGGATGGTTGGCAGCCCATTTATGTAATTCAAACCCGCCTTTAGCTAATAGGTTAGTAATTTGATCTCTTACTTGAATTGCTCCTGAGATACTCATGGATCCAGCCAACATGTCATCAATGTACATACTGTTTGCGAGGGCATCAGCCGCCAGGGGAAACTCGGAGCCAAACCGATCAGCTAACTCCTTCAAACACCTCGTGGCCAGATAGCTGGAGCTCTTGATGCCGTAAGTCACAGTCTGGAGCTGCAAAATCTTAATTTCATCACTAGGAGATTTTTTCCACAATATATTTTGTAGACACTTATGACTGTCATTCAATAAAATCTGCCTAAACATGGCTTTAATGTCTGATATAAAAACATATTCATAAGACCGGAATTGAACCAGTATGTCAAACAAATCTTTTTGTGATGACTTGCCATTATATAAAAAATCATTTATTGAATGACTTGATTTACCTCTTGCACCCCCATCAAAGACAACTCTAATCTTTGTTGTCCTTTTATCGGGACGCAATATGGCATGATGAGGCAAGAAAAAATGGCAGTGAAATGGAATCTTGCTATTATTAATATCATATAGTTTAGCATGTCCAGAATCCAGATATTCATTAATAAATCCACAATATGGAAGACGAAGGTCATCATCTCTTTCAAATCTTTTTAATAAATGATTAAGTCGCTGGAAGGCAATAGAAAAGGAGTCACCTAATTGAAGTGATTCTAATGAAACCTACCTTCATTAAGGACAGTAGTCCGCTGGAAAATATCTTCACAAATAGCTTCCTGAGAAAGGATAGTGTCCAGTGGCTCTGCATTATCTGGCTGGGCCTGCTGGTCGCTTTCAGTGTTAGGTATTAGTGGTTTAGTCTCCCAGAAACGTTCCATTAGTTTAGTTAAGTGTTCCTGCTCCATTACAGAATATAACACACAACTTGTTAGTGTAGTTAGGTTAGCCTGCATGCCAATTTTGCCAGCAACAATAAATCCAAACTTTGTATTATGAAATGTTGGGCCTTTAGGTATTTGTATTTTTTCAGTTAATATTACACTGAAGAAAATATCAGCTGATAGCAACACTGAGATAGGCTCAGGTGTATCAAAATCAGGATCCGCCAGGATAATTCCTTTTGGTATTTGACCTTTATTGATAAATATTCCTTGCTGTGGCAACGGTGAGGTTATTTTATCTACAACAGAACATATTACATCCTGTGAATACAAGCCATTTATAGAATGGATATTAATAACAACAGCCTGTGATACTGGCTGCTCACGTTGACCCAAGGTTACAATATTAATATCTTTTTTAAAGGATTTTAATCTTAATTTATTTTTTAAATCAGTGGTGATGAAGGAGGTTTGACTCCCACTATCAAGAAGACCACGGACGGTCAAATAAGTTCCATCCGGGCAAGCAATTTTAACCTTAACAGTAGGCAATAGAACTGTGCCAGTATCACAGCTATCATTAGCATTGTGCATAGAAGCAGCATCAGACAAAGCCTGTTCTTCCACATAATGCAGAAGACTGTTATGCTCTCGTGAGTCACAGGTAGAACATTTAAGCTTGAATTTACATTTCGCATTTTCATGATGATTTAAACAAGACATACAAATATTTTTAGCTTTTACAAATTTCATGCGCTCACTTAGAGAAGCCAATTTAAAACTAGAGCAATTATACAATTTATGAAGCCCTTTTTTACAGAATAAGCAGCTATTAAAATTAGAACTATTTTTGGGGCTGTTTTTAGAGCTAGTATTAGCTGCACTCAAAGACACTCGTGGCCTTTCTTTAGTTTTAAAGGAAGATGACCTAGATTGGCTTTCTTCAAAGCTAGTAGCCCTACTTTCAAGAAACTTTAATAAGTCATTTACCTTAGGTAAGGCTTCCTTACTTCTCTCCATATGAAATGCACGCGAGCTATACATGTCTAATTTTCTAAATAGTATAGGCAGCAATAACATGTCCCAGCTATCAACAGGTTGTTCCATGTTCCGAAGTGCACCCAAATGTTGACGCACATGAGACACCAAGTCACGTAGATTGGCAGCTGTTCCTTTTGGTATCGCAGGATAATCTAGAATTAAATTCACATGGCTCGTGACTAACAAACATGAATTGTCATAGCGATCCCTCAGCAATGTCAGCGCCTCTTCATATGACTTGTCCACTAAAGGCAAACCTTCTATGAGAGCCTCAGCTTCCTTCTTGAGGTGATTTCTTAAATGGCACAACTTTTGCACAGGCTTCAATGATGATTCCGAACCTATAACTGCTTGAAATAACTCGATAAATGGCTTATATTTGGTGACGTCTTCCCCAGTGAATGTGGGGATATCCAGGCAGGGCAATTTGTTCCTCATAGGCGGCGGAGTAGGCACATTATTGTCAGTAACACTCAATGAATGTACCTTTGGAAACAAGGCGTAATAGCGGTCTTCAAGCTCATCGCATAAAAAGTCGGCATCACTTGTTTTTCCAGTCAGTATATTGATCTGCAGGGTGATGGATTTGTACTCGACTAGCGTTTTATCCAAAGTGCTAAACCTGTTTTTTATAGTTTGCACTATTACCGGTGCTGGGTTGGTACAATTTGCCTCGAGATAATTCTCAAACCTTGTAAACACAGCCTTACATTGCCCGGCAGCCGACTTTAACCGCTTCAATTCCTTCTCGGTGTCCAGCTTGTCTTCTGCATCCTTTCCGCCAGCCATTTTTACACGAAAATATCAACAAATTAAAAGATGCTTTTACACGAAAATATCAAGAGCTCACAAGATACTTCTTGGCGTCGTTTTAAATAACACATACAAGGATGTCCTACGAAGTATCTTGTTATTCTTGTAAATATTTATAGAATATTTACTATAAAATTGACCACTTATAACGATCAACAATACACGACGAAAAAACCGTCGATAATTTTCTGACGTCTCCTTGACGTTTTAAGTAAGATGGCCGTGCTCTCAACCAATCACAACCGCGGCCATAGACAGGCAGCGCTCGGATACACTATCCTCAAGCGCAAACGCACTGTTTTGCCAACCAACGCTTGAATAAAGTTCAAATATGGCTTCTACTTATATGAGAAATCGATAGGTAGATGACAAAGCAAACTTAACTATAACACTAAGTCCGCACAATCCAGCACCGATGAATACGTTTTTTCCACAGATTAATCCCAAATATGTTGCTATTTTGCTATAACGCAAATTCCACGGGCAGGAACGACGAAGAAAAGTCCGAACACGTGATGGGCACTGCCGCCGTAAGTCCGCCGAAAAAACAACCACTGGATATTATCGCACTAATTCTAATTTACCATATCGAAGGACCACTTGTTAGAGGTTGGATTGTGTGGTCGGTGCAAGAAAAGTCTTTCGATTTCTAATAAAAATATTAAATTTATTGCGGAGCACACGCGACTGGTTACATGGTCGGTTAGAGAGAGAGAGAGCGATAAATTCGGATACATTATTGTTGTATTAAACATATAAAATCGGATACATTCTTTGTTGTATTAAACAACGCTAGTAGTGAAGACATACAATTTAAGTTCATCCCTCCGTATGCTGCTCATTTTGGTGGTTTGTGGGAGGCTGGTGTAAAATCTTGTAAACACCACCTCTTAAGGGTTATAGGCAATGCACATCTGACCTACGAAGAGTTCAGTACAGTACTCACACAAGTTGAAGGTATGCTTAATTCTCGCCCTTTAACCCCCATGTCCACTGATCCATATGATTATCTTCCTTTAAGCCCCGGTCACTTCCTCATAGGCCGTCCGATGACTTCTCCAGTATGTGCTCACCCAAAAATAACTGAAGAGGACATTCGTACACTGCCTCGCTATCACCGTGTGGAGCAGATTCGGCATCATTTTTGGAGCCGGTGGAGTCGCGAATATATATCGGAGATGCAAACTCGCATTAAATGGAACCATAAGGGCAGTGACCTGCAGAGTGATACGCTGGTCATCATTAAGGAGGACTGGTCGCCACCGATGAAGTGGCAATTGGGACGCATTGTCGCCACATACCCTGGAAAGGATGGCGTATCCAGAGTGGCAGATATCCGCACCGAAAAGGGAATCGTGAAGCGAGCGTTTTCAAAGCTTTGTCCATTGTTCCCGTTGGAAGCTGCTCCTTCCAAGGCTGGGGGCATGTTGAGAAACCAATCAACGACCCATCAAGTGGCGTGATATCCGTTAGACCAATAGCGGACGGCGCAGTGGCGCCGCCACCACCGTGTGCAACAATCCTTGTTTTTTCATATATAGACGTTAATTGCCATCGAAAGTAAAATCACCTGTACTTTGTTATCTAAATCAAGATTAAAATTAGTTCACGAATTCACAAAATTTCATTTTTATTTACACATCATCGCAAATACGGGCTAAATTCCAAACAGCGTTCAAGGTTTTGATTTTATTCAATTCGATGCGAAGATATTCGATATTTTTGTTTTAATATTGGGGAATATATTGAAACAATTAAAATTAAAAGGACTTGTGATAGATTTCACATCTTATCTTATATTTTTGGAACAATTACGCACATAGAGTAGTGTTTAGTGTACAGATAATATAAAACCCACAGAGTATCAATACAACCATAGAACACCTCCCCTTTTAGAATTAATACAAGTGAGTTCACAACAAATTAAAATTACCAATTACAATTCTTAATAATAAAGATCTAATCTTGACCTGGGTTTGACATTACGACCACTACGGGTTCTATAGTACACCTTATCAGGGATGCTATCAGGAATGTTACCAGTGTTCTCTTGAGGCATATTATTATGTTGAATGTGTGTGTGTGACACTTCTGGAACATCATTGTTATCTAAACAAGGCAAAAAATCACTTCTTATAATATGTTTACTATCAGTGAAAGACTTTCTAAGGTGATAGCTATTACGTCTGAATATTTTGGAGTTGTTATCATCTACTATCAAATAGGATCTTGGTTCCTTACATTTTTTTAGAACTTTTCCCTTTTTCCAATATTTATCTTTATCCGTTCTATATACAATTTAATCCCCTGGTTTGAAAGTAATTTCCTTATTTTTTGAGCGTTTATCATGTTGACACTTAGTAATCTGCTGTTTTAAAGTTAATAATTTATGAACATTTGTTGTAATTTTAGGCTCTAAATATGTTGCAGATACTGGAATATTAGATCTTAAATTTCTGCTATTTAAAATTTGTGAAGGAGTTACAGATAAACCAGACAAATTGCTATTATTGTAATTAAAAAGATAGTCACGGTAGTCCTTGCCATCCTCTAAAGCTTTTTTAACAAAATTTTTACTAATATTAACAGCTTTCTCAGCCAAACCATTGCTTCTAGCATAATGAGGACTACTTGTTACAATAGTTATATCTTTCTTTTTATAATAGTCAAGACACTCATGAAACTTAAAGGGGATATTATCAGCTATAATTATACATGGAAAACCCAAATGAGTAAAAACATCTTGACATGCATTTATAACAGATTTTGAAGTCTTATTCTTTAAAGGTCTTATCTCTAACCAATGTGACAAATAATCAATAAGCACAAGATAAGCCTTGCTTGCATATTCCATAATATCCATTCCTACTTTATAATATCGGTATTTAGGTATTGAATGTGGCATTAAAGGTTCATGCACATTAGCAGGTCTGAACTTTTCACAAGTACGACATTTTGATATAAAATTCTGTATGTCCAAGGATAACTTTGGCCAATAAAACAATTGGCGTGCTTTAACAATACTCTTACTCATTCCCAAATGTCCTTCATGTACTAATTCAATGACATACATACATAGTGAACTAGGCACAACAATCCTATTGCCAACAAATAACAATCCATCCTGTACAAATAGCTGATCTTTAAATTTGGAAAAATGTAATGTTTTACATAATTTCTGAGGCCAACCATGATAATAATAATTACATATTTTGGAGAGGTTTGGATCATTACTTGTCTCTTTACGGAAAATAGCTTTTCTTTCATCAGACATAGGCAAATGTTTTGAAACAGTGTGCACCATCTGCAGCATTTCCTTGTCCTGTTCAGTCACAGTTAAACTATTTCTAGATAACATGTCTGCAAAGTGCACATATTTACCTGGCACATAGTATACATTTAATTTATACATTAACAATTTTAACCTTAACCTTTCCAGTCTAGGAGAACCAATCTTGCTTATCTGTTTACCCATGATAGATACAATGGGTTTATGATCTGTTTGTACATCAATATCTGAACCATATATGTATTTATGATTTTTTTTTACACCGAAACAAACAGCAAGTAACTCTTTTTCGGTTTGTCCATAATTTAACTCGGAATTATTCATGGTTCTCGAAACACAAGCTACTAATTTTAACTTACCAGAATCATCTGGCTGAAATAAACAACAACCCAAACCTTTGCTTGATGCATCACATTGCAAAATTATTTTTCTTTTCGAATCAAAAGGACAAAGTGCAGGAGCTTGACTAATTTTCTCTTTCATTTCAACAAAAACCTTATCATGTATAGGTAACCACAAAAACTCTACATCTTTTTTTAGCAATTTACACAAAGGAGACATCAGCTCTGCCATCTCTAAATGAACCAGTGATTCTCATTAACTCATCCTTATTAGTTGGTGGTTTTAGCTTTAACAATGACTCTACTCTAGATTTATCAATAGACATACCATGTTCATTAAAAAATTTGACCTGAAAATTTAACTTCCCGTTGCCTAAATTGAAACTTTTTCTCATTAAATACAATTCCTATTTCCTTAGCCTTACTCATCACACTTAGTAATGCATGGTCATGTTCCTCTATCGTATTCCCCATAATTAGTATGTCGTCTGCCCAAACAACTACTTTTTTTAATTTATTAAAATGAGACTCAAGTACATCTTGGAACAACTCAGGAGCGTTCATTAAGCCATAGGGCAACACTAGATACCTATAGACATTAAAGGGTGTGGCAAAACAACATTTCCATGATGAGTTTTCATCTAAACTTAAATGATGAAATCCTTCCGAGAGATCCAAAACTGAAAAATATTTTTTTCCATTTAACTTCAAAGCAAGTTCTTCTAAAGTGGGCAAAGATTTAGGTTTCTTTATAATATATTTATTTAGATCAGACGGATCTAAGCAAAGCCTTATCTTTTTGTTAGGCTTTTCAACTAAAACAATACGGTTGATGCATGCATTTTCATTAAGTTTATCAACCTTTACAATAGAATTTCTACTTTCTAATCTATCTAATTCAGCCTTTAATGGATCCAGTAAACAATTAGGTATCCTTGAAGGCGGATGACATATTGGTTCAATAATTTTCCTCGTTGTAATACTATAGGTGCCTGGCAACTTACCTATGCCCTTAAACACATTTATGTGCTCTGCTATAAATTTAGCTTTTAATGAGTCAGAAGTACTCTCAGCACTATGCACCCTCTAAGAGCATGGATTGACAATCTATAACAACAAAATTTTCATAACACTTAACATTTTTGTACTCACATAATAAATTTACCATGCCCAAAGGTGAGACTTTACTGCCTTCAAATGATACTAACTGTATATTTGTCTTTATCATTTTTAAATTTACTTTATCATTTATCTGATTGTATATTTTTACAGGCATTATGCTGATATCCGCACCAGTATCCAATTTACATTTTATTGGAAAACTCAATATGTATGGTTTCAAACCACTCAGACTCTGCCTTACACTGAGACACTACCGCATCACAGTATACCTTTTCACAATCACTTTCTGACGAATTTTCACTTTCACGCTGTACTTCCTTAATAGATTTATTACGTACCTTACAGCTGACCGCAAAATGATTTTTCAACCCACATTTCTTGCACAATTTCCCAAAAGCAGGGCACTCTCGACGTCCATGAAGAGTTTGGCAGCGTCGGTATTTAAATTTACCTTTAGACTCAGGATTCTTTTTAGATTTGTTTGCGTCAACCTCATATGTTGGATTGCATTGACCTTGGCAGTAGCCCGCTCCAGACGTGCCGGCAGCTCCCGAGCCCGCTGCAGAAGGGCCTCCTGTCTGTCCGGGCGCCCTGCCAGTAGTACGGCGGACGCCGCCCAACGCAGCTCAACAGCAACCGCTGCCCTCAGCTCCCTAGCCGACATAACTACGCCTCCGGAAAGCCTCACAAAACTACACTTAAACTACTTAAACAGAACAACTAAATCACAAAATCATAAGACTAAATCTAACCCGATAATATTACAAACGAATGTAAACACTGAATGATTCACAATCAAACAAATTCTTTAAATAAAACCAATTACAAAAAATCACACGACGGTCGTTAACTATGGAATGTGTTAAGTAAACAATTATCGATATGAAATAATAAGTTACGCTCGCTAGCGATGCTTAGCGTAAGGGAAAATTTATACCCACTTTTGAATTTATAAATTTATGAAAGTGAATATAAGTGACTTATCTACTATTTACTTTTAAATATTAAATTAAACTAAGCTTATAAACTAATTAGAAACTCCAGGTGGACTGTGTTTGCGATCTATTTACCCAACCGCGCCTGTCTACCAGATTTTGGTAGGCATAACTACCTACTTTTCCCCAGAGTATAATTCTCGAAAGACTTACCCGTTCCTTCCCGCGTCTTGGCTTCGTCAGGGCCCTGACACTTCTGACTTCTGTCTTGAGTGGAGAAGGAATGTCTTGCACAAGTGGAAGCGATAATTTGTTTAGGGGGCTCCCGCGCGAGGTTCGCGGCCCCACCCTGCCTGACACGAGGCGAATCAAAATGCACACCCCGGCGTGATATGCCGTGCCCCAAATTCCCGCTACAACCCTGTAGTTCCCGGCTTGGGTCGAACACCCTTACGAACACCGGCAAGCGTTAATTTTGCTACTGACCGCCCGATCGCTCTAGCGTTGACACGACAACGTGCTAGCCCCGGCGATTGTTCACAACGACAAATTGCGACGACTATACAGTCAGCCCGGCGAAATGCGACTGTCGGCGACGCAAGCGCCGCGCCCCAGCCGCGCGAGACCCCCCCCCGCGCGGCCCTTGCCTACCCCGGACGTTCGGCACGCCGTTTCATACCAAACATCCTTTATTTTAGAAATAAGTTGACTCAGCAAATAAGCGCTACTTAACTCGGGCTTTGGAATAGTAAGTTTGTGTCGCAATGGCGCGACGCGAGACTTAGCACACAATAAATTAACATGCACTTCATTTCCGTGACAAGCTCGAACATATACAGATCCACCATATGCAGTTTGTGAAGCATCGCAAAATCCTATTAATTGAACAGCATCAGCAATATTTATTTTTAAATTTCTTATGACATGAATAGGCTCTATGTCGCAAATATTATGGTAAAATATACTCCAGTCTTTTAGTATGTGACTAGGCAACTTATCATCCCAAGTAAGCTCACATTGCCACAGCATTTGCATGAAAAGTTTTGCTCTTAAAACTATAGGTGCAATAATTCCTAGCGGATCAAATAAGCTTCCAATAAAAGACAGTACAGACCTTTTAGTCCACACAACATTTTGAAATGGCTCTATGCAACACACCTTAAAATTATCAAGCTTTACATCATAGTAAATACCTAAAGCCTTGAGGAATGCATGCTCACTTGCCATCTCTTTTTCCTCAAAATGTTGCTTTTCCATAGGAATGCCTGCGAGAATGTCCGGATGGTTGGCAGCCCATTTATGTAATTCAAACCCGCCTTTAGCTAATAGGTTAGTAATTTGATCTCTTACTTGAATTGCTCCTGAGATACTCATGGATCCAGCCAACATGTCATCAATGTACATACTGTTTGCGAGGGCATCAGCCGCCAGGGGAAACTCGGAGCCAAACCGATCAGCTAACTCCTTCAAACACCTCGTGGCCAGATAGCTGGAGCTCTTGATGCCGTAAGTCACAGTCTGGAGCTGCAAAATCTTAATTTCATCACTAGGAGATTTTTTCCACAATATATTTTGTAGACACTTATGACTGTCATTCAATAAAATCTGCCTAAACATGGCTTTAATGTCTGATATAAAAACATATTCATAAGACCGGAATTGAACCAGTATGTCAAACAAATCTTTTTGTGATGACTTGCCATTATATAAAAAATCATTTATTGAATGACTTGATTTACCTCTTGCACCCCCATCAAAGACAACTCTAATCTTTGTTGTCCTTTTATCGGGACGCAATATGGCATGATGAGGCAAGAAAAAATGGCAGTGAAATGGAATCTTGCTATTATTAATATCATATAGTTTAGCATGTCCAGAATCCAGATATTCATTAATAAATCCACAATATGGAAGACGAAGGTCATCATCTCTTTCAAATCTTTTTAATAAATGATTAAGTCGCTGGAAGGCAATAGAAAAGGAGTCACCTAATTGAAGTGATTCTAATGAAACCTACCTTCATTAAGGACAGTAGTCCGCTGGAAAATATCTTCACAAATAGCTTCCTGAGAAAGGATAGTGTCCAGTGGCTCTGCATTATCTGGCTGGGCCTGCTGGTCGCTTTCAGTGTTAGGTATTAGTGGTTTAGTCTCCCAGAAACGTTCCATTAGTTTAGTTAAGTGTTCCTGCTCCATTACAGAATATAACACACAACTTGTTAGTGTAGTTAGGTTAGCCTGCATGCCAATTTTGCCAGCAACAATAAATCCAAACTTTGTATTATGAAATGTTGGGCCTTTAGGTATTTGTATTTTTTCAGTTAATATTACACTGAAGAAAATATCAGCTGATAGCAACACTGAGATAGGCTCAGGTGTATCAAAATCAGGATCCGCCAGGATAATTCCTTTTGGTATTTGACCTTTATTGATAAATATTCCTTGCTGTGGCAACGGTGAGGTTATTTTATCTACAACAGAACATATTACATCCTGTGAATACAAGCCATTTATAGAATGGATATTAATAACAACAGCCTGTGATACTGGCTGCTCACGTTGACCCAAGGTTACAATATTAATATCTTTTTTAAAGGATTTTAATCTTAATTTATTTTTTAAATCAGTGGTGATGAAGGAGGTTTGACTCCCACTATCAAGAAGACCACGGACGGTCAAATAAGTTCCATCCGGGCAAGCAATTTTAACCTTAACAGTAGGCAATAGAACTGTGCCAGTATCACAGCTATCATTAGCATTGTGCATAGAAGCAGCATCAGACAAAGCCTGTTCTTCCACATAATGCAGAAGACTGTTATGCTCTCGTGAGTCACAGGTAGAACATTTAAGCTTGAATTTACATTTCGCATTTTCATGATGATTTAAACAAGACATACAAATATTTTTAGCTTTTACAAATTTCATGCGCTCACTTAGAGAAGCCAATTTAAAACTAGAGCAATTATACAATTTATGAAGCCCTTTTTTACAGAATAAGCAGCTATTAAAATTAGAACTATTTTTGGGGCTGTTTTTAGAGCTAGTATTAGCTGCACTCAAAGACACTCGTGGCCTTTCTTTAGTTTTAAAGGAAGATGACCTAGATTGGCTTTCTTCAAAGCTAGTAGCCCTACTTTCAAGAAACTTTAATAAGTCATTTACCTTAGGTAAGGCTTCCTTACTTCTCTCCATATGAAATGCACGCGAGCTATACATGTCTAATTTTCTAAATAGTATAGGCAGCAATAACATGTCCCAGCTATCAACAGGTTGTTCCATGTTCCGAAGTGCACCCAAATGTTGACGCACATGAGACACCAAGTCACGTAGATTGGCAGCTGTTCCTTTTGGTATCGCAGGATAATCTAGAATTAAATTCACATGGCTCGTGACTAACAAACATGAATTGTCATAGCGATCCCTCAGCAATGTCAGCGCCTCTTCATATGACTTGTCCACTAAAGGCAAACCTTCTATGAGAGCCTCAGCTTCCTTCTTGAGGTGATTTCTTAAATGGCACAACTTTTGCACAGGCTTCAATGATGATTCCGAACCTATAACTGCTTGAAATAACTCGATAAATGGCTTATATTTGGTGACGTCTTCCCCAGTGAATGTGGGGATATCCAGGCAGGGCAATTTGTTCCTCATAGGCGGCGGAGTAGGCACATTATTGTCAGTAACACTCAATGAATGTACCTTTGGAAACAAGGCGTAATAGCGGTCTTCAAGCTCATCGCATAAAAAGTCGGCATCACTTGTTTTTCCAGTCAGTATATTGATCTGCAGGGTGATGGATTTGTACTCGACTAGCGTTTTATCCAAAGTGCTAAACCTGTTTTTTATAGTTTGCACTATTACCGGTGCTGGGTTGGTACAATTTGCCTCGAGATAATTCTCAAACCTTGTAAACACAGCCTTACATTGCCCGGCAGCCGACTTTAACCGCTTCAATTCCTTCTCGGTGTCCAGCTTGTCTTCTGCATCCTTTCCGCCAGCCATTTTTACACGAAAATATCAACAAATTAAAAGATGCTTTTACACGAAAATATCAAGAGCTCACAAGATACTTCTTGGCGTCGTTTTAAATAACACATACAAGGATGTCCTACGAAGTATCTTGTTATTCTTGTAAATATTTATAGAATATTTACTATAAAATTGACCACTTATAACGATCAACAATACACGACGAAAAAACCGTCGATAATTTTCTGACGTCTCCTTGACGTTTTAAGTAAGATGGCCGTGCTCTCAACCAATCACAACCGCGGCCATAGACAGGCAGCGCTCGGATACACTATCCTCAAGCGCAAACGCACTGTTTTGCCAACCAACGCTTGAATAAAGTTCAAATATGGCTTCTACTTATATGAGAAATCGATAGGTAGATGACAAAGCAAACTTAACTATAACACTAAGTCCGCACAATCCAGCACCGATGAATACGTTTTTTCCACAGATTAATCCCAAATATGTTGCTATTTTGCTATAACGCAAATTCCACGGGCAGGAACGACGAAGAAAAGTCCGAACACGTGATGGGCACTGCCGCCGTAAGTCCGCCGAAAAAACAACCACTGGATATTATCGCACTAATTCTAATTTACCATATCGAAGGACCACTTGTTAGAGGTTGGATTGTGTGGTCGGTGCAAGAAAAGTCTTTCGATTTCTAATAAAAATATTAAATTTATTGCGGAGCACACGCGACTGGTTACATGGTCGGTTAGAGAGAGAGAGAGCGATAAATTCGGATACATTATTGTTGTATTAAACATATAAAATCGGATACATTCTTTGTTGTATTAAACAACGCTAGTAGTGAAGACATACAATTTAAGTTCATCCCTCCGTATGCTGCTCATTTTGGTGGTTTGTGGGAGGCTGGTGTAAAATCTTGTAAACACCACCTCTTAAGGGTTATAGGCAATGCACATCTGACCTACGAAGAGTTCAGTACAGTACTCACACAAGTTGAAGGTATGCTTAATTCTCGCCCTTTAACCCCCATGTCCACTGATCCATATGATTATCTTCCTTTAAGCCCCGGTCACTTCCTCATAGGCCGTCCGATGACTTCTCCAGTATGTGCTCACCCAAAAATAACTGAAGAGGACATTCGTACACTGCCTCGCTATCACCGTGTGGAGCAGATTCGGCATCATTTTTGGAGCCGGTGGAGTCGCGAATATATATCGGAGATGCAAACTCGCATTAAATGGAACCATAAGGGCAGTGACCTGCAGAGTGATACGCTGGTCATCATTAAGGAGGACTGGTCGCCACCGATGAAGTGGCAATTGGGACGCATTGTCGCCACATACCCTGGAAAGGATGGCGTATCCAGAGTGGCAGATATCCGCACCGAAAAGGGAATCGTGAAGCGAGCGTTTTCAAAGCTTTGTCCATTGTTCCCGTTGGAAGCTGCTCCTTCCAAGGCTGGGGGCATGTTGAGAAACCAATCAACGACCCATCAAGTGGCGTGATATCCGTTAGACCAATAGCGGACGGCGCAGTGGCGCCGCCACCACCGTGTGCAACAATCCTTGTTTTTTCATATATAGACGTTAATTGCCATCGAAAGTAAAATCACCTGTACTTTGTTATCTAAATCAAGATTAAAATTAGTTCACGAATTCACAAAATTTCATTTTTATTTACACATCATCGCAAATACGGGCTAAATTCCAAACAGCGTTCAAGGTTTTGATTTTATTCAATTCGATGCGAAGATATTCGATATTTTTGTTTTAATATTGGGGAATATATTGAAACAATTAAAATTAAAAGGACTTGTGATAGATTTCACATCTTATCTTATATTTTTGGAACAATTACGCACATAGAGTAGTGTTTAGTGTACAGATAATATAAAACCCACAGAGTATCAATACAACCATAGAACACCTCCCCTTTTAGAATTAATACAAGTGAGTTCACAACAAATTAAAATTACCAATTACAATTCTTAATAATAAAGATCTAATCTTGACCTGGGTTTGACATTACGACCACTACGGGTTCTATAGTACACCTTATCAGGGATGCTATCAGGAATGTTACCAGTGTTCTCTTGAGGCATATTATTATGTTGAATGTGTGTGTGTGACACTTCTGGAACATCATTGTTATCTAAACAAGGCAAAAAATCACTTCTTATAATATGTTTACTATCAGTGAAAGACTTTCTAAGGTGATAGCTATTACGTCTGAATATTTTGGAGTTGTTATCATCTACTATCAAATAGGATCTTGGTTCCTTACATTTTTTTAGAACTTTTCCCTTTTTCCAATATTTATCTTTATCCGTTCTATATACAATTTAATCCCCTGGTTTGAAAGTAATTTCCTTATTTTTTGAGCGTTTATCATGTTGACACTTAGTAATCTGCTGTTTTAAAGTTAATAATTTATGAACATTTGTTGTAATTTTAGGCTCTAAATATGTTGCAGATACTGGAATATTAGATCTTAAATTTCTGCTATTTAAAATTTGTGAAGGAGTTACAGATAAACCAGACAAATTGCTATTATTGTAATTAAAAAGATAGTCACGGTAGTCCTTGCCATCCTCTAAAGCTTTTTTAACAAAATTTTTACTAATATTAACAGCTTTCTCAGCCAAACCATTGCTTCTAGCATAATGAGGACTACTTGTTACAATAGTTATATCTTTCTTTTTATAATAGTCAAGACACTCATGAAACTTAAAGGGGATATTATCAGCTATAATTATACATGGAAAACCCAAATGAGTAAAAACATCTTGACATGCATTTATAACAGATTTTGAAGTCTTATTCTTTAAAGGTCTTATCTCTAACCAATGTGACAAATAATCAATAAGCACAAGATAAGCCTTGCTTGCATATTCCATAATATCCATTCCTACTTTATAATATCGGTATTTAGGTATTGAATGTGGCATTAAAGGTTCATGCACATTAGCAGGTCTGAACTTTTCACAAGTACGACATTTTGATATAAAATTCTGTATGTCCAAGGATAACTTTGGCCAATAAAACAATTGGCGTGCTTTAACAATACTCTTACTCATTCCCAAATGTCCTTCATGTACTAATTCAATGACATACATACATAGTGAACTAGGCACAACAATCCTATTGCCAACAAATAACAATCCATCCTGTACAAATAGCTGATCTTTAAATTTGGAAAAATGTAATGTTTTACATAATTTCTGAGGCCAACCATGATAATAATAATTACATATTTTGGAGAGGTTTGGATCATTACTTGTCTCTTTACGGAAAATAGCTTTTCTTTCATCAGACATAGGCAAATGTTTTGAAACAGTGTGCACCATCTGCAGCATTTCCTTGTCCTGTTCAGTCACAGTTAAACTATTTCTAGATAACATGTCTGCAAAGTGCACATATTTACCTGGCACATAGTATACATTTAATTTATACATTAACAATTTTAACCTTAACCTTTCCAGTCTAGGAGAACCAATCTTGCTTATCTGTTTACCCATGATAGATACAATGGGTTTATGATCTGTTTGTACATCAATATCTGAACCATATATGTATTTATGATTTTTTTTTACACCGAAACAAACAGCAAGTAACTCTTTTTCGGTTTGTCCATAATTTAACTCGGAATTATTCATGGTTCTCGAAACACAAGCTACTAATTTTAACTTACCAGAATCATCTGGCTGAAATAAACAACAACCCAAACCTTTGCTTGATGCATCACATTGCAAAATTATTTTTCTTTTCGAATCAAAAGGACAAAGTGCAGGAGCTTGACTAATTTTCTCTTTCATTTCAACAAAAACCTTATCATGTATAGGTAACCACAAAAACTCTACATCTTTTTTTAGCAATTTACACAAAGGAGACATCAGCTCTGCCATCTCTAAATGAACCAGTGATTCTCATTAACTCATCCTTATTAGTTGGTGGTTTTAGCTTTAACAATGACTCTACTCTAGATTTATCAATAGACATACCATGTTCATTAAAAAATTTGACCTGAAAATTTAACTTCCCGTTGCCTAAATTGAAACTTTTTCTCATTAAATACAATTCCTATTTCCTTAGCCTTACTCATCACACTTAGTAATGCATGGTCATGTTCCTCTATCGTATTCCCCATAATTAGTATGTCGTCTGCCCAAACAACTACTTTTTTTAATTTATTAAAATGAGACTCAAGTACATCTTGGAACAACTCAGGAGCGTTCATTAAGCCATAGGGCAACACTAGATACCTATAGACATTAAAGGGTGTGGCAAAACAACATTTCCATGATGAGTTTTCATCTAAACTTAAATGATGAAATCCTTCCGAGAGATCCAAAACTGAAAAATATTTTTTTCCATTTAACTTCAAAGCAAGTTCTTCTAAAGTGGGCAAAGATTTAGGTTTCTTTATAATATATTTATTTAGATCAGACGGATCTAAGCAAAGCCTTATCTTTTTGTTAGGCTTTTCAACTAAAACAATACGGTTGATGCATGCATTTTCATTAAGTTTATCAACCTTTACAATAGAATTTCTACTTTCTAATCTATCTAATTCAGCCTTTAATGGATCCAGTAAACAATTAGGTATCCTTGAAGGCGGATGACATATTGGTTCAATAATTTTCCTCGTTGTAATACTATAGGTGCCTGGCAACTTACCTATGCCCTTAAACACATTTATGTGCTCTGCTATAAATTTAGCTTTTAATGAGTCAGAAGTACTCTCAGCACTATGCACCCTCTAAGAGCATGGATTGACAATCTATAACAACAAAATTTTCATAACACTTAACATTTTTGTACTCACATAATAAATTTACCATGCCCAAAGGTGAGACTTTACTGCCTTCAAATGATACTAACTGTATATTTGTCTTTATCATTTTTAAATTTACTTTATCATTTATCTGATTGTATATTTTTACAGGCATTATGCTGATATCCGCACCAGTATCCAATTTACATTTTATTGGAAAACTCAATATGTATGGTTTCAAACCACTCAGACTCTGCCTTACACTGAGACACTACCGCATCACAGTATACCTTTTCACAATCACTTTCTGACGAATTTTCACTTTCACGCTGTACTTCCTTAATAGATTTATTACGTACCTTACAGCTGACCGCAAAATGATTTTTCAACCCACATTTCTTGCACAATTTCCCAAAAGCAGGGCACTCTCGACGTCCATGAAGAGTTTGGCAGCGTCGGTATTTAAATTTACCTTTAGACTCAGGATTCTTTTTAGATTTGTTTGCGTCAACCTCATATGTTGGATTCATTTCCTTAACCTGTAGCTTACTTTGCTCTGAAGTCCTACAGAAGTTTGCGGCTTTATCAAGGGTCAATCCATCCAGCCTCAGCAGTTGTTCCTGAACATGCTTGTCAGAGATTCCTTGAACAATTTTATCTCTCAACAACTGATCTTCAATGGATTCTTTAGCTGTGTCACCATAATTGCAATTTAACAACAACTGTTTCACGTCAGTGAGAAAATTATCAAAACTTTCACCTTCCTTTTGCTTCCGATCATTGAACTTAAACCTTTCAAAAACTTCATTGGTTCTCGGGCTTACATACTTTTCAATGGCCTGTAAGACAGTTTTGAAATCTCCAGCCTTTCCCTCAGGTATAGGTAATGTTTGTAGTACACGTGCTGATTCCATACCCAACATATTTCGTAGGAGAGCTAATCGAATTTTGTCGCTCGCCTCGTCTTGTCCTGTTGATACCAGATAGTCATCGAAACATGTCCGCCATATTTTCCATTCCGCGGCAGCACCACTTGCCCGCAAATCAAAATTCGGAAGTAGTTTGACATTTATATCCATCTTGATATAAATTTTATACTTTCACAGAAATATTTCACCTTTTCACGACTGCGCCATGTTTTAATATTGGGGAATATATTGAAACAATTAAAATTAAAAGGACTTGTGATAGATTTCACATCTTATCTTATATTTTTGGAACAATTACGCACATAGAGTAGTGTTTAGTGTACAGATAATATAAAACCCACAGAGTATCAATACAACCATAGAACAATTTTTTTTACTGATGATCACGCGACGAGTAGTAAAGTTGCCAAAAAGTGGCCGTTTGAGCTTGGTTGCCACCAAGGGTCAAATATTGCCAAAATGGCAACGCTGATGCTGTCTTGCATTCCTTTTCCCTTTTTTTTTACATCAATCTAGTTTTAAAATAGTTATAAATCGTAATACTTTTTACGATACCGATGATCGTCAAAAATAACGATAACCTGCTGGTTACGGTTATCGGCATCGGTATCGTTACATCCCTAATAGTAGCCCAGTGTTAGGTGCAATAGGAGGGCAGAACCCAGTCGCCCCCATAAAAGCCATAGTAGCCCAGTGTTAGGTACAATAGGAGGACAGAACCCACTCGCCGGCAGTCGCCCCCATAAAAGCCATAGTAGCCCAGTGTTAGGTGCAATAGGAGGGCAGAACCCAGTCGCCCCCATAAAAGCCATAGTAGTCCAGTGTTAGGTGCAATAGGACGGCAGAACCCACTCGTCGGCAGTCGCACCCATAAAAGCCATAGTAGCCCAGTGTTAGGTGCAATCGGCATCGTAATCAACCGTCGGAAAAGAAAATAATATTCAAAACGACAGCTCATGAGGTGCCGTAATGAAATGACACTTCAAAGCGACGCCGTCGATTTGAATTTCGATGGCTGTGATATCGACGACACTTGGGCGGTAGGCCCACAGTTTATTACCTCATCGTCTATAAAAATTTCTTCATCGCCGCTCTCCTCCTCGACATCACTATAGAGCAGGTCGACGAAGCTCTGTGGCACCTCCCCATCAAATCGCCAACCATTAGACATACTATGTAACAAAAAAGAAAAAGTTGCAATAATAGATAGCCATACATTACTCGTACCTGCTATATCCGCGTTTTTATTTTCTAAAAAAACAATTATTAATTTTTATAAACAGTCGATGTACATAACAAAATCGTCAAAACAGAAATATCGTCACCTCCCTTTTTTTTTTTTTTTTTTTTTACGTGCGGAAATCCCTTCAGATACCCCCCCACTGGCCAGCGGGGCGGTTATGTCGTGTCTCGACTAAAACCGCACGGTGTCCTCCCCAAGTGTCCGTTGCCGGGCACCCCGGGTAAGCCCTCGAAAGGATAACCCCAGGGTTGCCGGCGGACTTTGGCCGCCGCCGCGGCCTCGCCTGGTGGAGTCGGGTTTTATCCCGCGTCGGTGAGTTGGCAGGCGTGTGTAGGACACACGACACGCCTTCGCCACGGCCTGCTTCTGTAAGGACGGCGAGTCGGCCCACTGCCGTCCTCAGGCCCCGATCATGGAGGTCGGTAGTCCCGGGCGTAGATGAGTCTGCGGCGACCTCGCCGCAGACTGCGAAACTCGAGGGGCAGGGTTCTCTCCCGCTCCCTCTCCGCCGTCTCTTTCGCGAGCATTACCTGCTCGCAGAAAGAGGCGGCGGCGTGCCACATGCTCCCGTCGGAGACCACGGCCCTCACTATGGTCTCCAACGAGAGAACGTCCACGCCCAGGACCGCAACGAGATCCCGGCGTTGACTCGCCCACGCAGGGCACTCCACCAACGTGTGGAGCGCCGTGTCTTCGCCAGGATCCTCGCAGTGCTGGCACTGCGGCGTTGTCTCCCGGTGAATGCGCCATAGATACTTACCGAAACACCCGTGTCCGGTAAATATCTGGCACATCCGGTAGGAGAGGTCCCCATGGTCCCTCTCCAACCACTCCTTCATAATCGGTCTCACCGCCGCAATGGTGGATTCCCTCCACCTTGGATGCTCAAGTCGCACCCTCCATGTCTCCATGAGTTATCGTCACCTCCCTATTCAAAAAATCAGCAACCAATACTTCGAAGAAATTTATACCTTATGTCCGTAGAAATAAATACAAAAATGGCGTGGTTAACTGAACCGCCAATTTCAAACGGATTCCCACCAAATTTGTCTAGCTATTATTACACTGACATATATAATTACGTACATAATCGATCTCTAAACGAGTTCTAATGCATTTACAGAGATAAAAAGTCAACACTTTTCACTGTATTCACTGACAAACATCGTAAAAATAACTCGGAAATCGGTAACTTTCTGGGGCTTTATATATTAGTTATAACTATGAATTTTTTTTAAACTCTTACCTACATAGAATCATTATAAACCGAATAATTTATTAATATTTATTATTATTTATTTCTAATAAGAAAACATTACTTACGTGAATAAATACAAGAATTTTCTTTCAGTCGCCCAGTCAAAAGAGCATCAACTGTCAATGCCGTGAAAAAAAAAAAGAACCACAAATATAATGATATTATGCTTCAAATTTCAAGGAAATGTTATAGAGAACGCATGTAATCAAACTTCTTCATACAAAAGTAGACCGTAAACACAAAAGGCGCAGCAAAGGCGCCTGGGGAGGTGCGGTGCCCGGGCACCGCTTGGGGTTTGACGGAACGGCGCAGTAATATACTCGCGGTGCCCGGGCACCGGTTGGTCTCTTGTAGGTTAATACTTCCATGAGTACACTAATCGCGGCCTCGATCGTCCGGTCTTGGTCCGGATCCTGCGCCTGCTGTGTTGCGGTGTGAGCAACCACCTTCGCCTTCTTTCCGCGGGGGACGGGAGCGACCCCGGGGTTGGCGACCGGTTTCGTCGATGTCGACGGTGCCGCAGGCAGGTCAGGCAAGGTCGGCCTCGCTTTCTTGGTGGGGGGTTGCATTTGGGAAGAAGAAGCGGGGGCCTTCTTGGCTCGCTTCTTATTCCTCCTTCGGCCTCTCTTCGAGGTGGCCTCTCCGCGAGCTACGGGAGCGTTCTGTTACGAGTCTCAAGGTAAAGGCTTTAAAAAAAAAAATACAGGGTTTCGATTGAGACAGCCGTCTTACATAGAGGTCGGGATGAGACTAACTGCAAGTGGAATCGAATGATGTCAGTAGGACGGATAAGTGCTGACTGTGCAAGGAGGAAATGCGTAGTGTGCGAGAAAGGCTACAGGTGCCAACCGTAACACCTCCCAGGGGTGGACTAAACATCGGGGATGGAACTTCGATGTTTAGGGGAATTGGTCAGCAAATTACACGTTTCTCCTAATACTAGGAGATGGGAGATCTTCAGTTTTAGGATGGCGTTTATTGATTTTAATAGGAGTGACTGGCTCGGAATTTGGAGTCTGAACTGGAGGTGAGCTCACAGGAATGGATTGGGAGAATCTAGAAAAGTAGTGGATGAGACGGCTGTGCGATTTAATATACAAAAACAATTTAAAAATACAAAATACAAAAACAATACAGAGTATTACTATAATTATAATTGAGTAATGAGTCCCGTATTTTATTATTTGATGTTGATTGAGAATCTTATCGGAATCATCGTTCATAGATTTAAATTCTGACTTGGTTTCTAATGTAAAGACGTCTAAGTCGATGTTTTGTAGTTTCAAGGGAGATTCATTAGTCATTGTTTTTAAGAACTTATCTAAAGTACAGCAGGAACCGTTGATGATATTAAAATCTGATCGAGTGACAGTAACATTGATAATTAAATTGTTAAATTTGGGTATTAATTTTGTACTTTTGCAATAAGCGATACAATTATTCGGGACGCTTAAAATTCCCGTGCCAATAATACTTAATTCTGTAATTTTTTGATTAGGGCATTCAATATAGAGTTTATTACTTTGGGACTGTACGTAAATACAGTTATTGTTGTGAAGCGGCTTCCATAAGTCTATTTATCCATGAAAGTACCTTGTTTGACACTGCACCGGTAAAACGCTTATCACATTAGACATGAATTCACTTTCGCAGCTTGGGTTTGCACTTGTTGGGAACACTGTCATGACGTCACAGATATACTCGTGTGAGCTTATCACTGTGCATTCCATTAAAGAGTCAAGGTTACAGTATTCAGATTTATCCTTGGTCATTGCTGTATATTTACTAGAAGGTATTATAAAACTAAAAGAGTTCGGTTTTACATTGTTATGTGGAGTAGGTAGTGCTATGTTGTGAAACAGATTATATTCTTTAGGTGATACTAAAGGTATTCTTAAAACAAAAACAATGTTGTTTAAACTATAACATACTATACTAGACACATTCAATAGGATATGAATGTTACTTAATGCTAAACTTACGGGTAACTTAAAGTGTACAGGTAAGTATCTATAGTTATCGACAATTTCTTGGTATAACTGAGCGGGTGATAACACAGCCGGGTGTAGGATATATTTGCTGCATAACATGATATCGTTTGTTATGTCTTCTAACTGAAATGAAATTGTGAGAATTGATACTTCCAGACTGTTTAAAATTAAATTAATGGTTGTTTTTACATTTTGCTCATTGGAAATTATTGTAATATTTTTCAGTTTCGCAGAGAAATTATCGATAGCTAGGTTAAGGCTGGCCTCATTAATTTTTATTGAATGTAATGTACTATTAAATTTTGACAAGATTGAGGAAGTAATCAGAATATTTTCTTTCATTACTGAGCCCAGTCTTTTTTCATTATCCTGAATATTTTGGATAGCGCTATCATATTTCATAGCGTCATCCTCGTTCAAAGTACCGAATATAGTTTTGGACAAACTACCAATAGCTCCTATCCAGGCTCCCCGTTTAAACCTTTTGTTTATTAAATGCGAGATAGCTGAATACTCTGAAGTGATATCGTGATATCTTACAGTTAATGGTTCTATTGTATTGTGACATTCTAATTTGTTGGATGTTTCAATTTCAATTTGATTACTTAAAGACACTTGTAATAACTTTATAGTCAAGGAATTAGCTCTGGCCACCCGTGTTTATACCCAAACGTTCTTAATAAAGCCCCCATACTTATTTAAATACTTAACTACGAATGAAAAAAAACAAGTTACGTGGTTGGAGAGAAACAGAGGGATTTACTGGAATGAAGGTTATATCGACTATAGAGAATTTCGACGTATAATTGTTCCTTATCTAGAAAATAAAGAAATTATTGTGAAGGGCTTAGAAAAAGTTAAGTGGATTCAAGATCTATGTATGAATTGTATTTGTATAGATCTTGGTGAAGACAAATGTAAATTTATCACTGTTGCATAACAAATATTCAAATAATGAAACCAGTTTTAATTGTATTAATCATATTAAACAATGTGCACTTAAAAATGTTTTATGTATAAAGAATTATTTAATAGAGCAAGAAAGTCAACCTATACGCAATTTTAATAAATAAAACAATTTTTTAAAGTAAATGGTTTTTTTTATTTTTTAACACACATTTTTAATATTTATAATATTTTAACACATTTTCACAGTAAATAAAATCTAAATATGTCATCACTTTATCTACTAGTTACATTAATGAATTATTACCTAATTAGAAAACATGATATGAGTAGCCCCACAATTATTACCTATGGTTTTTTATTTATTAATACACTTTTTTAATATTTATAATTTTTAACACATATTTTCACAGTAAATAAAATTTTAATAAAATCTAAATATGTCAGCACTTTATCTATTAGTTACACTAATGAATTATTATCTAATTAAAAAATATGATATGAGTAGCCACATATTTTTTTAGAAATATTGTGTATTAATTTCTCAGCTTGATCCGATATATCATCTACCGTATCGTGAACAATATACTGTGCAGTGATAATCTCCTTAACTTCATCTTCGTCGTCTCTTGACTCACTGAGTTCCTTGATCTTAATTTTTATTTAACGTCGTCCTTTTCTTCTTTCACTGTTAATAATATAGGAATTCGATGCACTGCGTTTGCTTGTAGTTGATCTTTTTCGATTAGTTTTCTTTTTGTTTCTTGTTATTTCTTCATTGGGTGTTATCCAAGGTCTATTCATTGCGTTGTCCAAGTCGAACTGATCTTGCAGGTCTGGAAGATATTCAGGAGAGCTCTCTTCTGTTCCGTTTGAAAATTTGTTGTTGATATTCTGAAAATTATTTAAAACATTAGTAATAATAATATTTTTGAATATTTTTTAAATATGATTTTAGATTGACATGGTCATTTACATTAAAATTAGAATTATAAACGGGATATTTACCATGTTTAGTATCTTTATCGAGAATCCGATATTTCGGCACTGTTACAAGTACCATGATCACGGATGTACTGAAGTTCTGCAAGCTAGTTGTTACTCGGCAAACCGTATCGGTCTACCCTCTTCCTCACTCGTTTCTGACGCGCGTCACCACTACCACTGTCCGCGTTCTCACTACGCACTCGATCACGTTCACGACACACAACACTCACAGTATCGGCTCGCGCTGTTTTTGGAATTGCAGTTTGTTTGGGCCTTGTGAACATACGGATCACTGGATGCCAGACACTCGACAGTTGAAACCCATCCTCCCGGTTGAAGTTCTTGTAATTTTTAATTTCAATTGCTTCTTTCACCATTCTGGGTATGTAGTGGCGTTCTGTCGAGAGAATCTGAGGGTTATGTAACTCAATCCAGTGATTCGTCCCCTCCTCCAAAAGATGTTGAGCGATAGCCGATTTCTGTGGCTCGTTGTTTTTGACCGCCCTGATGTGCTCCTTGATCCGGCTTGAGACAGTACGTTTGGTCTGGCCTATATAAGAGCTCCCACAGCTGCAGTCAACTTTATAAACACCTGGATGTTCTAAGGGAAAACTGTCTTTGGGTGTGCGTAGGTATTGAGACAGTTTCTTAAAAGGAGTGAAGATAGTTTTTACTCGGCCATGTCAGCGGATCATGCCACCTAGATACACACCAGCACCTAAACGCCTGGACTATAAGGTTGAACGACAACCCGCGTACTTACCATACGTGAAAGGAGTGACAGATAAGGTCGCTAATATTTTAAAGAAGTTCTCAGTAAAAACTATCTTCACTCCTTTTAAGAAACTGTCTCAATACCTACGCACACCCAAAGACAGTTTTCCCTTAGAACATCCAGCAGACCAAACGTACTGTCTCAAGCCGGATCAAGGAGCACATCAGGGCGGTCAAAAACAACGAGCCACAGAAATCGGCTATCGCTCAAAATCTTTTGGAGGAGGAGACGAATCACTGGATTGAGTTACATAAACCTCAGATTCTCTCAACAGAACGCCACTACATACCCAGAATGGTGAAAGAAGCAATTGAAATTAAAAATTACAAGAACTTCAACCGGGAGGATGGGTTTCAACTGTCGAGTGTCTGGCATCCAGTGATCCGTATGTTCACAAGGCCCAAACAAACTGCAATTCCAAAAACACCGCGAGCCGATACTGTGAGTGTTGTGTGTCGTGAACGTGATCGAGTGCGTAGTGAGAACGCGGACAGTGGTAGTGGTGACGCGCGTCAGAAACGAGTGAGGAAGAGGGTAGACCGATACGGTTTGCCGAGTAACAACTAGCTTGCAGAACTTCAGTACATCCGTGATCATGGTACTTGTAACAGTGCCGAAATATCGGATTCTCGATAAAGATACTAAACATGGTAAATATCCCGTTTATAATTCTAATTTTAATTTTTTAAATAGATTGAAATTTCAATAGATTGAAAGTTATAAAATACCTACCATGTTGTTAGATATGCTCGTCTTGACTGTTTAATAAAGAATGAACTAGGTAGTAATATTTTTGCTAACGCAGTTGATATAACAAATTATGCTGACATAAAGTATTTATTGGTATGATGATCAAGTTAGAACTTGAAATTCAACCATTTTAATTTGCACGTGCATAATGTTATTGTTAAGTACCTACTTAATAGTTGTGAGATTCTTATGAATTTCAAACATGTTGTAACGTGAATGATGACGTATTGGTATGATGATCAAGTTAGAACTTGAAATTCAACCATTCAATAATTTGCACGTGCATAATGTTATTGTTATGTACCTACTTAATAGTTGTGAAATTCTTATGAATTTCAAACATGTTGTAATGTGAATGATGAATTAGGTCTGCTTTAAAAATAGTCATTAGAGATTTTATGATAAAATTAAAACAAAACGAAATTATTCTTAATTAGTTTATTTCACATTTCTAACAAAGAAATTTAAATATACCTAATTAGCTTAAGTCTATTAACTATGTTAAAAATTAAAAATACTTTTGTGCCCCCACGCACGAGTGGCAATTTTATCTTTAGAAATTACTCTTTTGTCATCATTACCAGACAGTGCTATTTTTTTTACAGCACATGTAAACAACTCATGTTTTATTGATTTAAATAAGACATTCGTTTTATGAACAACATTACCTTCGTGAAGTGTGGTTATGTAATCAACAACATTAAAGTCACGAACAATATTTTTTTTAATACCCTTTGCTTTTTAATTGTGCTATCCTCCGTTTTAATACAATATAACTTTGAGCGAAGTCCCACAAATTCACTTATGATTTTACCCCCCATTTCGTCCTTAAATAACCCAGGAACTTTTTTATTCTGTATAGACAACTTGTATTGATTATTTGTACTAAAGTTACTGGTGTCAAAGTAAGACAAAAAATGTTTTTTTATGTCCGCATAAAAATCATGTGTTCGTATATGATATACAAAGCTATCAGTGTCCGTGAGACCGTAATCTTAGCAATCCATGGATTCTCCGTGCGGGTGCCGGGTCCATCGCGTTGCTGAGTTGGGAACTCGGGACAGTGCCTGGGACTTGCGACCCAAGTGTAGGTTTAGAAGGGGCCCCTTTTGTTGATGTACATCAACACTCACCTTCACTACCCAAGTTCCCCTCCCTGCCTAACCAAATTTGATACGAACCTACTAGTGCCGCTTTAGACATTCGTCCTAGTAATGAGCTTATTGTAGCTCTCGATAGGCCTAGATCTTTAAGTAGGTTATAGAGAGATTTTGCTGGTATACCTCTCGCTCCCACTTCCACTGCATACAAATTAACCACGTAACCGTTTTTGATTAATTCGTTTGTGAGATCATAGTATTTATTTTTCTTTATTGTGTGGTCCTTCGGTATATTTGTTTCCCACGGTACAGTAAGTTCCACAAGAACCACATGTTTTAACCTCTTAGAATATAGGAATATGTCAGGTCTAGATGACGAAACCCCAACATCCTCCGGAATTTTGTAGTGCTTTTCATACGTGTCGATTAGGAGAGTCCAATCTGGGGCAGTATCTAAGATTGAATAAGGTTTGTTCCTGGGTGTTATGGATGAACCTTCAGACACAAAGTTGATATGACGTCTGTTAGTAGTCAATCCTTTTTGGGCTCTAGCTACTGCCAGACTCATTGCTTCACGTATGATGATAAGCACCTTATCGTGGCGGCGTGAGTAATGGCCTCTATCGAGAAGCACCCTACATCCTACTAATATGTGTCTAGCCGTCCCTATTGCCTCACCACAAGTATAACATTGTTTTTCTGTGGCCTTCCCCCACCTTACCAGATTACTCTGGTCTGGGAGGGTCATCTGAAAGGCGTTAAGATAAAATTTTAACAGGGCCGGCGACCAGTCATAGATCAAGGTGCGCCACTTTAAGGCCATCGGTATGCAGAACTCTCCCATTGTCAACCATTCATTTTGGATTTCCAAATTCATCGCGTGCACTCGATATTTATCATTTTCGTCTTGTTTTAGAAAGGACTTAAGTATATCCTGGTCCCTTTCTGGCTCTCGTACTCCCAACCCCACTCTGTTTGACTGGGCCCCTATCATAAATCGTTTATGGAATAGAAGTCTAGATTCAAGCTCGGACGCGTTATTATCTTTCGGGAGTGCCCTGATTGTGACATCTTGGGATTTTCCTAAGATGTGGGCTTTGGTAACTCTAAGATGTTTATAGAGCTCCGATGGTTTCTTAAGTTTCATCCCAAAATTATTTTGATCCCTAAATAGAGCAGAGGAATCAGCAGAGTGCGCTAGTCCAAGCCACGATTTTAGAGATTTTATGACAGTTGCATCTATTTTCGCCAGTAAGGTTTTACCGAATTCATACACCAGAAAAGGCCAAGTCAGACGTGATGTTAAGTAGTTGTCATATATCCAAGCTTTTTTGATATTGTTTAGTGGTATCTGATCTATCTTATTTAGGTCATTTATAAACGTATCGACAACTTCATCTAAGGATGGTGTGCGTCCTTTATAGTCTATCTTTCTCCCAAGAAATTTAAATGGCACCGATTCAGCGACTATGGAAACTGGTTTACCCCCAATGAAGAGTCCCGGGTCGTAAGAGGTAAATTTGGTGTCCCGTCTACCCAGACATAGACAGTGACACTTACTGGGCTTCGTCCTCAGTCCACGAACAGAACTCATCGACTTCCTTTAATAGTTCCTGACATTGTTTTGGATTGCGCGTCAGTATTGCGAGATCGTCAGCAAAAGCTAATATGGACTCTGAGTATATGTTATTTACTTTAAACCGATAACCCCATTTCTTTTCGTGACGTATTAACTTGGTAATTAAGATATTAATTACTATGTTAAATGCTATTGGTGACAAGCAGCATCCCTGAAACAGTCCCACATTATACCGTAATGGTCCTGTGTGTACTTCTTGGAAGCTTATAGCAAATTTTAGCTGGGAGTAATACGACTCGATTATCTCTATGACCACGGGCGGAAAGTTATACCATTGCAACGCGTTTACCATAAGGTAATGTGGAATTGAGCCAAATGCATTTTCTAGGTCTATCCAACATACCGTTATCTGTCTTTCGTATTTTCTGGCATCTTTTAAGCTTTCCGCTAACAGACTGTTGTGTTCCAGAAATCCTGAAATGCCGGGTAAAAACCCTTTCTGGTGGTTAGGTCCGAAATACCTATTGTTAATCATAAAATGACACATTTTTGTTTGTAGAATTGAGAAAAATATTTTTGAAATTGTGTTAGTTAGTGCTATCGGTCTAGTATCTTTAGGATGGGTCACTTCATGTTTTTTTGGAATGAGAACGAAAACCGCTTCGCCAAATGCGACTGGTATATTCTTTTCTGACCAGATTTTACTGAATATATTTGTGAGATGTTTACGAACTGTTGGACACATCTGTACGCGATTTTTGTAAAAAGGTTGTATAACAGAGTAATGAAAGTCATACATGTGGCTTTTCGATAGTTCTAGTACTGTAAAACCAATATATTATATTGGTTTATCTAAAACTATTTCATCAGGATTTAATTGCACAGCAACCAAATTTTTTGTGAAAACCGTTGCACTATTGAAACTGAGTAACTAAATGAACATTAACTCTCTTCTCATTATTTTCTAAGGTTTTACCAAAGACACTGTTGTTCAAAAGTTTAAAAAAATCCTGTTCAAATACAGATGAACTTTTTTGTCTTAGTGTAGTGTTTAAATCAATATATTGTTTTAAATATGGGCTTTGTCGAAAACTAATCACACGATGAATTTTCTTTAAAATCAATCCATGTTTTAAGCAAGTTTGTAAGTGAACGTAATGTATAACATACTTAAATTTATCATATAAATTAGGAACTAATTTGGAAGTTTTTCCACGTGGTGGAATACACTTCTCGGAACAAAATGGTAAATCATTGTGTAAGTTATGCAAATGCTTAGGATATTCTAAATCCACTTCTAGTATGTAACCATATTCTGCATTAGGTGCTATTGTAGTTATATCTAATTTATTAATCTCCTGTTGATCAAGAAACTTGAAATTAGACAGTGGTAAATATTGACACATACTGTATCCATACAAGTTATTACAATCAATATAAGCGATGTAGGAATCAGGCTCAGAAGGTACATAATCAGGTAAGTATGCGTTATTTGCTTTAGCATATCTATGAGAGCAGAGGCATACACCTCCCTTAATACCATTCTGTAACATGCGTACCATGGACAAGTCATCAATAAGTTCCAACTGAATGCCTGTTTTTAATAACATTGCATCAAAAGATAAGCCCGGTGCAGTTAAATAAAAAGCTGGGTCTAACTGATAGTGTAGCTTACAAGTTTGTCTAAAATTTTCTAATATATCTGCCAACAAAAGCACGTCAGTTTTCAAATATAAACCTGTATAACTTCCCAAATCTTTGATTTTAAATGTTGACCAAATTGCACATGCATGTTGATAATCATCTTGTGAAATATCTTGATCGTTTAGGAAACTATAGAAGCATTTCTTTGGAGGTAGTGATTTTTCACTGTACCGTTCCCATGAGTTCATATATTCATAAGGATAAATACCTTTGCGAGTAAGTAACTGAAATTCATTCTGAGATGGGCAGTAATTTCGTAAATATTTAAACATTTCTGGTTTTAAGGTATCTGCTAATTTGTCTAAGCGTGTTCCCAAAAACTTAAAAGAGTCAACAAAGCGAAGTTGAAAAAACTGGTTATTTGCAACTGGTACAAACTTTGTAAATGAGATATAATTTTCTTTAGTTTTAGGTATTTTCTTTATATCACCTGGAACCTCACCTAAAGCTTTTATAAATTAATGACAGTCATATCCAGCTAAGTTATGAAAGAATATGGGCACAAACGAAGGGCGCTTATACTGCAAATTACAAAATGGATGTGCAGCGCCGCGATAACGACCAGTTAGGTGACAATGGTCACGCACTTTGTCGGAAAAAACTAAATTTTGACAAATGTGACAATGAGTTGCATTGTCAAAATCAAATCTATCTTCGGTTGAAAATTTCATTGGGACTGTAGTACTCATGATTTCAAATATTTGAGAGTTGACAAACTGCTTATCGCAATCAGGTCCCCGATATGATACGTACCGATTATAGTTAGGGTTATCGGAACAAACTACATAATAACCGAAAGCAACCGGTACATGACGGTGCAAAATATTTGTGTTCCCACTGGAAGAGTTGGCCTCAGGATTAGTTTCTAACATTGACTCAAAATCTGCATAAATACAAAAAGGCACGTTTTGTTTACGATCATAGTTCTTAAATTTAATTATCGAACCCTTATCAGGAAGAATAGTAACAACACCTCCACATGAATGGTTATTAAGTTCTTCAGAAGTATTGAAAAATATCAAACATAACTCACACAAACACAGTCTGCTATGATGAGATGTGACTTGACTTCTTCTAGAGCCTAGAAGGATCTTTAATCAAACAATAGTGAGAAGTGTAGTTATTTTCGAGAAATAGTAAGTGTATAGTTTTACCGCTATATTTTTCGTTAATGTCCGACTTATATAAAGGACCTACAAAAGTTTTCATTTTTTTAGACCATATATTATAAACTTTATATTCGGGTTATTGTTCTCGAAAATTTTAATATCGCGAAACGATACAGGAAAAGTCATTCCCCTTATATCAAATAATTCTCTAAAGTTAGGATAAGATGAAGTTCTTTCAGGGTGTTTCTTAGCTGGATATAATGCTGCAGTTACGCACCATAAAAAACTATACTCATCTTTGTTTAATATATTTATATACGCTTTCTTTGCCTGAATAGATTTGGGTAAACGAATATAACTAGAACCACTAAGTGGTTGGTATTTATTGAGGCTGACCTCAACGTACAAGTTGTTTAAAAAAGTCCATCCACTGTCGCGACCCTCAAATTCTTCAATACTTGCTTTTAAATAGCTAACCGTTTCTGAATATAATTATTCAAAATCAAAATTACTGTACAATATTTTATTTTTGGTTCCAAATGATTTTACTTCTTGAGAATTGTCTTTAAACTTTAGGAACATACCAAATAGCTCGAAATTAATTTTAAGACATGTATGTTTTTTAACATATTCATTTAAAAGGGATTTTAACTTATTACGAATATCATAAAAAAATGTATCCACTGATGCTAGCTGAAGGTCATGAATTGGGAATAATTTAAATGTTATTATGCGATTACGAAATGCAGAACTCACTATTTCTACACCTTCGCTATGTTTTGTTGTATGACTACTTTTTTTATGTGAATTACTTCGCATGTGACCTACCCATAATTTACTAGGTACAGATGTGTTACACGCTGTACAAAATTAAAAAAAAATATTGGGGTCTTGTAGATATGTACTTAATGAAAAAACAGACACATCCAATATTAGTATGTAATATAAATATTTCAACAGTAGAAAATAAGTAATGCTTAAGCTAAGCTAGCCGAATGCGTTGAACGCGTTGACCGTCTCATTAAGGCACGGCGCGAACATCCTGGGGGCCCTTGAAGACGGAGTCCTTCAATGGATCGTCAAATAAAGGGCATAGGTATTTCACACCCCTTCTGTAGGTGCCAGCAATAGTGGTGACATCAGCCACACGTGAAATCCCGTCAGATCCGGGAAACAATTTGGAGATCCGTCCAAGACGCCAGTGTAAAGCGGGTGCGTTCTCTTCCTTAACAAGAACCAAGTCGCCCAACTGAATGGGGCGATCAAGAACGCGCCACTTGGTCCGCTGTTGGAGCTCGGTGATGTACTCCAACTGCCAGCGCTTCCAAAAGTGTTGCCGCATTGCTTCAATTCTCTGGAACTGATCTAATTTAGAGTTAGGCCTTAAGATCTCCAAAATGGGTGATGGCAGAGACGTCAAGGCGCGGCCGATAAGGAAGTGACCTGGAGTTAAGGGTTGGAAGTCATTAGGAGAAGAAGAGAGAGGACACAGAGGACGACTATTAAGGATTGGTTCAATTTGGTAAAACAAAGTTGCCAATTCCTCGAAAGTGAGATGACAGTTCCCTAGAATTCTTTTTAGGTGGTGCTTTGCCGACTTAACACCTGATTCAAACAATCCCCCAAAATGTGGGGCATAAGCTGGCTGGAAATTGAACTTAATACCTTCATCGGATGCGAACGAGGAAATAGACAAAGAATTTGACTTTAAAAAATCACCAATCTCTTTGGCGGCTGCAACAAAGTTTCTACCATTGTCGCAGTTAATTTCACGTGGCTTCCCACGTCTTGAGATAAAACGGCGTAAAGATAAAATAAAGGCTTCTTTTGATAGTTGACTTACGGCCTCTAAATGAACACACTTAAACCTAGTACAAACAAATATCGCTAAATAACATTTAGTAATTTTACAACCTCTTCCCTTCCTATCAGTAATTAGAAAAGGTCCCGCGAAGTCGACACCAACACTAATAAATGGGAAATCAGGAGTTATGCGCGCAGGGGGCAACGCTCCCATAAGGGGAGTGATGGATCTAGCAGCGACACGCCGGCATGTAACACACTGCCGAGCGACAGTGCGAGCCAGGTCGCGGCCGCCTATAGTCCAGATGTACTCCCGTATGGAGCCAAGGAGGAGCTGTGGCCCAGCGTGAAGAAGACGCAAGTGCTCCTGCTGAAAGAGCAGTCTAGCAAGCCTATGTTTAGCGTGTAAAAGCATAGGATGGCGCTTCTCGAAAGAGTAAAAGGGTGAATTTAAGCGTCCACGTAAAATATGTTCACTATCCAAAAAGGGATTTAATGATACGAGAGAATTCTTCGAATTAAGGGTTTGTTTATTCCGAAGAATATTTAATTCAATAGGGAAACTATCAAATTGTGACAATTTCACTAATTGTTTAAAGGAAGATTCGAGTTCCTCAGGCTGCAAAACTCCTATAGGTTTACTGTTAATATTGCGACAGTTGTGCAAAAACCTAAGCAAATACGCAAAAGAACGTTGAATATGTTTTAGTTCAGAATATTTATTAAAATCAATTAATGTTTCATTTATCTGATCTTTGCTTGTTATCGTTAGGTTAATTTTTACTTCTGGAGTATCATTTAGTCTATCAGTGCCCAATCGGGTCCAATTGCATTCAGGTTCATATAAAAAAGGGGGCCCGTTCCACCACATGGACAAACGATTTAATTTGTGTGCATCAACACCACGCGAAGCATAATCCGCAGGAATAAATGCAGTAGGCACGTGACGCCAGCTAGAACCTTCAGTTAGCTCTAAAATAGTAGCCACTCTGTTCGATACAAACGTTTTTAATTTATTAGGACTAGTTTGTAACCACGCTAATACAATTGATGAGTCAGTCAAATAACAAATACGCGTTATGCGACAGCGCAGCGTGCTCAAGACTGCAGTGGCCAGCTGAGCGCCAAGTAGTGAGGCACAGAGCTCCAGTCTAGGAATAGTAGTCGGCGCGACCGGACTCACGCGAGCCTTCGCGCAAAGGAGACGGACAGCGATATCACCTCGGTGATTCATAGACTTTAAGTAAACACAAGCAGCACACGCGCTGTTGCTACTATCGCAAAAACAATGCATTTCTATATAGCTAGGGGCATCACATAACACGTGCCGCGGTATGCAGAGCGATTTTAACTGAGTCAACCCATTCGCAAATTGTTGCCAAGATTTTTCAATGAAATCAGGCACGGGTTCATCCCAATTAAGTTTAGCAAGCCATAGCTTTTGTATTAAAATTTTAGGCACTATAGTCACTAAACATAGAAGACCTAAAGGGTCAAATATTTTGCAGATATCAGATAAAATAGACCTTTTAGTAGGGGAATCATTTTTTGTAAAGTATTGAGTGGGAAAATGTATAGTGTCAGTATCAGAATCCCAGCCTACTCCTAGGGTGTGTGAGTGTGAACTGAGTATAAGACTGCCTTGGGGGCTGAGACCTTGACAAGCACTTAAAATGAGCTTTGAGATTGAACGAAATTTTCGTAGAGGAAAACAACCAGCCGATAAGGCCTTCTCAATTGATACCTTAATATTCAACAATTCATCCTCTGAGTCTGCCCCTGTTAATAAATCATCAACTAGAAAATCGTTTTGTATTATAGTTCTAACATTAGTATCTACGGAGTCTTCTCCCAATTGCCATAAGCAACGCGTGCTTAAAAAACTGGCACTAGAATATCCGTATGTGACCGTTTTAAGTTGTAACGTTTTTAATTATTATTGTTTGTTTTGATTGTTTCGCCATAGTATTAGTTGTAAATCGCAGTCACAGTCTTGAATTAAAATCTGACGATACATTTTTTCCACATCACCTGTTAATACATATTTATATGTTCTAAATCTAAGTAGAATATTGAAAAGCGAGTCTTGTATGCATGGCCCCACCATCTGAAGATCATTTATTGAATAACCAGAAGTGGTGGCGGCACTACCGTTGAAAACAACGCGAGTGTTAGTGGACTCACTAGAGGGTTTGAGTACAAGATGATGTGGAACGAAAAAAGAATTGTTAGGCAGCTTCATCTTTGACTCAGAAAGATGCCCTAGGTTAGCATACTCTGACATGAATTGTTGATATGAGGTTTTAAGTTCGGGGTTCCTTTTAAATCGCTTTTCCAAGCCGATGAAACGTTTTTTGGCCAGCCTATACGAATCACCTAAACAATCGGGCTCAGTAATTAAAGGGAGTCGTACACAAAACCTACCATCTTTATTGCGGTATGTATGTGTGATAAAATGATGTTCACATTCGGATTCTACATCCGTGCGAAGTGCTGTAGGCTGGGGAATCTGCTCCAGCAAAACTTCGTTAACTCCTCATCTAAAGTGTGATTTGTGGTAGTATAGTTACAATGAATGAGCGAATGAAATGAAGAATGTCTTGAAGGAGTTTTCTCATACATAGGGCCTGCTAATATCCAGCCTAGCCTAGACTTACGCATAATAGGCAGGCCTTTTCCTAACGCAATCTGCTCGGATCCAATGAGGTACCAAAAGAGATCGGCACCGATTAGCACATCAATGTTTGCTGGGTGATTGAAGTTAGGATCTGCGAGCTTGATTTTAGGAGGGAGTTTAAATTGCGAAACATTAAAATATTCGTGCGGTATTCTACCGGAAATAGTAGGTAAAACTAGACATGACGTATTCAATATAAGTTTTTTATCATGTTTAGATTTGATGCGTATGTCACAATGCTCGGGTGTAGCGGACAGCGGAATATTTCCTACACCTACTACGCTTGTATTATTAAGCTGAGGAGCCAACTGCAACTGTTGCTTAAGGCTAGAAGTAATTAAAGAAGTTTGACTCCCGCTATCTAACAGGCATCTAACGGTTTGAAAAGCGTTGGTCTTCGGGTTAACTACATCAATGAGCGCCGTAGACAGTAAAACATTGTTGTAAGACGTCGCCATGCCGGCCGTGACCTGGTTGTCGGGCTGCTGTGGCGGATCTACCGGAGGATTGCCAGCCTGAGGTACCTCTCTATGCAACAAAGTGTTGTGGCGCCTTTTGCATTTCGAACATGGGCCCAACCGACAGCGATGCGAGGAGTGACCCTTGTGTAGACAATTTATACAAAGTTTAATTTTTACCGCCTCGGAAATCCTATCCTCGATGGACTTAGAGAGGAAAGATGAGCAGTCATAGATGCGGTGCCCTCCGCCACAGAAGACACAGGTAGCAGAAGCCGTAGCTGGAGCACCGGGAGTGGCTGAAATTTGCAATGATTTCATCGGTGATTTATTTAAATTTGGATGAGAACGACACGCTCCGGTTTATTTCGTTGGACAGACTCTAAATTGTAAGCTCGAGCCTTCAAAAACTTATTGAAATCGGTAAGTAAAGCCATGTTTTCAAGCGAGTTAGTATGCTCCTCCCATTTTAAATGAGTGCTGCTGTCGAGCTTTTTAGAGACCATATGAATGATCATTGCATCCCAGTTATCAGTGGATTGGCCCAGTGTAGTGAGAGCCCGTAAATTCTTAGAAACATGATCCACTAAGTTCCTTAAGCCCTTACTCGAGTCGCGACCTACTTTCGGAATATTAAGTAAAGAGTCGAGATGGTTGCTTATTAACTGTTTTTTGTTATTATACCTCTCGCAAAGGAGTTCCCAGGCCTCCGCGTAATTGGAACTGGTAACCTCCAAGTTTTCAATCACTTGAGAAGCTTCTCCCCCTAAATAGGAGTTTAGGTAATGAAATTTGTGTATGAGCTTTATATGATCGTTATCATGAATCAAAGATTTAAATGTGTCTCGAAATTCTAGCCACTTAAAAGGTGTACCATCAAAATTTGTGATTTACATCATACATTATCATCATCATCATTACATCACCGCCATGATGACTGCAAAGCGGTTGTGAGTCCTCAGGTTTAATAGCAGTGAATTCAGACTTATAGCTCGATGCATCCACCAATTTCTGAGCGCTCATTATTAATGAACAGAAATCTTGTTCTATATCCTCACGCGCATCAAGTTCAGCTTCCAATGTGGTCGGAGACGAAATCTCAATTTGCGTTTGTAACGCGTCAAACTGTGTGAATAAGTCACGAAATCGATCCAACCTCAGTGCAAGCTCATTTATGTCTTGCGATGAAATAGTATCTAGCCCATTTAATTTAGCTATATAATTTCTAAACTTAGTAATGCGGCCTTTGATTGAACTCCTAGTAATGAAAAGGGAAGATGTGTCAGTCATCTTTTTCATCAACTGTAGGTAAACGTAATTAAGCAAAACAAGTGAATAAATAAATTTAAACAAGTAAATCCACTAATAATATACCTACGCAGGTACAACGATAACGAGTATAGGTCCTACCTCGCTCGTACTAGGCCGAACAATAGACAGACCTCAACAATTTATTACAATAATAAACTTACGAACAAAAAATATTATTCACACAAAATGATTATATAGAAGTAAGACAAGGGAACAAATTTATGAAATATAGAACTTTAAATTACTACTACAAATGATACTTTAATTTGCAAGTTTATATTATTCAAAAATAAGCGGTATTAATTAAAACTTGTGCACAAACGAATGCATGTTAAGCGTCGTAGTAAGCTGAGATATTAATTGTAAGTGTAGGTATCAAGCGTTAACTTATTTTTCGTTTGCAAAGATATAGGCAAAGCTTTAATAATTAATTGAAGGTAAGATTTGCACGTATTAGAATTGACAACTTAAAATCAAATAAAATGGAAACAAGGGATTAGACATGAGAGGTAGGAAAAGAAGGATTGGTACACTTCCCTGGCTAAACCTTGGCTGCGGGCGTCGTACGATGACCGGCTGGCTTGAAGCGAGGGCTGGCTGGATGCTGTGGTATGGGTCCAAAGGTTATCACGTTGAATCCGGTTTCAAAGAAATTCTAATCTTCGCGTTCTCCGTCTTCGTAAATGTGTAGATTGCACCAGATGACAGGAATAGTCTCCTATCACTCCAGATTCAGTAGTCCAAAGCGGCGAACGGGATCCGTGACCTTTTGTCCTTCACAACTCAGCTTGCAGGGCGTGCAAAATGCAAATCACGTCGGGGTCACCATTTAAAATATTGGGGTCTTGTAGATATGTACTTAATGAAAAAACAGAAACTTCCAATATTAGTATGTAATTTAAATATTTCAACAGTAGCAAATAGGTAATGCTTAAGCTAAGCTAGCTGAATGAATAATGGTTGATCCGGTGAGGTGGGGCGGCCAGTGGGCCGGCCGGGGAACCGGTTTTACATACGCGTTGACCGTCTCATTAAGGCACGGCGCGAACAAAGGCATTATTACTTATTTATAATACCTACACCACTTAGGTAGTTACTAATGGAAAAATAAAATGAAAAATCTGCACAACACACTGTCTTATATTTAGAGTTATAAAAATTATAATATCAAAACACACTACATATTATTACTAAAAATATACTTCTAACACTAGAAAAAAATTAAAAGGAAATTATATTTACACTAGAAAACTATTTTATAAAAATGTTCTCACTGTAATGAACAGGCTCCGACTCCTTAAAGTCAGAGAAAGCCTGTCCTAGGAAGTCCTGTAGAGCCTCCCAAGACGATGACGCCTCGTCACACTGCAACTTCACCGTTACAAGCGCTTTCTTGTATCGAAGCTGGGGCTCATGAGACGCGTAGTCGACTGTTTTGTAGAGTTTCAGATATACAAAATACTCGCCGCTAGTTTTGGCAGTGCGACGAGATCCCGTGGAGACACGGCTCGTGAAGCTCGACGTTACAGGGCTGCGTCGATTATCCACGCAGTTGGCTTCCTCAGACTTCAGTATGTTGAAGATATCTGGTCTCTTCTTCCTATAAAAATGTAAAATAATTATGAATTTATAAACTTCAATATTGTATTACACTAAATAAAACCTGTTATTGTGACTAACATAAGTTCTTGATTGATTGATTGAATACAACATCTTAGGTAAACTAAATAATTAATTATACTTATTCTGAAAGTAGTTTGAAAATTAATAAACAATTTAAAATTCTAAATAAGTACTCTTGATTTGAATAATCGTCAAAATTGCTACGTATAAAAAATATTAGTGAAGATCTTAAAGTTAGTTTAACAATTTTACATTATTGATAATATATTTAAATGGAATAAGGACTAATAAAAATGTTAAAATATTATTAACTACGATTAATTACAAACACATACCTCTCAGACGAATTCCGTTTTTGACCGATGATGGTTGGTAATGAGTCTGGAGGCGATGAGTCCCGTAAGCTTTTGGTGAGCTTACGTTTACCACTTGTGCTCGGATTCGACGACCCCTTCGACTTCCTTTTCGGTGCTGCTGCAGCTGCAGACACTATGGATGAGTTCTCGTCGAGTTCTCGAGTCAAACCTGTTAAAATACAATCAAATTATAAACAAATATATTCCCAAGGTTTTCTGAATAGGCTTTAATAATTATCGGCCGGCAGGAAAATTTTCAACAACTCAGCTGGATAATAATTAACTAAATAATAATTAATAATTATCAACCGGCAGGAAAATTTCCAAGCAATGTAACGTAAATACACGTTACTTAGTGTAAAATAAATATTTATCTATAAAAAACCTTATAATTAATAATAATAAACTTCTAACAAAACCTACACTAAAATAATTTAAATAGCCTAAACAATATTTACAATTAATACTAATTAAATAAAAACATTAAAACTAAAAAAACAATAAAATCTCAAACTCAATGCAATTATTCCATTGATTTATATGCCTGACTGTACCGGGCCAACTGGTTCTATTGTTCGCGTCGCCCCGCCTCCTAGATCGTATGATTCTACGTCACGAGCCCGGGCGACATTGAATGACCGCAGGCCATCTCAGTCTGCGAAAAAGTCACTTAGCGGCTGCACGTACCTACTGCTAATATCTACCCTTGATAGTACTGCTCCGCTCTGCAAAGCTAACCACGTCCACACGTCATTGTGGATTGTTCTAGCAATTATCTAGAATTAGTGATTTTGCAAAAGTAATCTGCCTGCCTAGTCGGTGGTAATAATATTAATCAACTGTATAATCCAAATTGGAATTTTAACCCCGGATTGGGTAAGTGTTGAACATATTTTTAACATTGTTAGGAAACGCTGATTATATTGTAGTACCTACCTATTGTACATGTAATCGAATTCTACATTTTGCAGCGCTTACGTATAATTGTAAATATTGTGCTTTATTATGCTATGATGATTTTGCATCCCATAGTGAATATTATTATGAATCGATGCTATTTAAAAAAAAAAAGTCATTCACCACCATTTTGTTTTGCCTGGAATAATGAACACCGCTATCCATAACCCGCTCTGATTGCTACACTGCACTGCACCTGCTACATGTCAAACTTTCCAAGCGCTTTACGCAAGTCATCATTATCACCATCTGACATCATCAGTGTTGCATCGGAGCTATATTTAGGACATCGCTTGACCGGTACCATTGTTCTAGGGTCCAAGATTTGGATTTAGAATCCTGCCGGCCCTTACCCACTGAGTACCTACTGCTACGCGGTCCAGCCCCGGGTCCAAATCACCAGCTCCATCAACGACCTTCCACGCAGCCGACCAGCGGAGCTGCTATCGTCGCATCGCGCCCGGGAAGTACCGCTGCCAGAGCAAAATTGACGGGTCCTTACCACCCACGACTTTCGCTCGTACCTTGTTTTTTTTTAATAAATTTTGTTAGTGACTCCGTTGGTTTCATTAAAACCCGAGTACGCTACAGCAACTCAGCTGGATAATAATTAACTAAATAATAATTAATAATTATCAGCCGGCTGGATTTTATTCCAAGCATCTCAGCTGCATAATTATTAACTAAATAATAATTAATAATTATCAGCCGGCAGGATTTTAATCCAAGCATCTCAGCTGGATAATTATTAACTAAATAATAATTAATTTAATAGCACTTACTCACATTTTACTGCTGGGGAAGATCACTGGAAGATACTGGAGCGAATGTAATTTGTTAGAAAAAATGATGGGTTTTATACATAAAAAGTATCAATTCAGCAATTACCCAATCCCAACAAAATGAAACTTAACTTCTTATCTATAGAGGTGTATAATTAATTTATGTTACTTATGACTATTTAAATCAAAGTGATTGAAAACTCATTTCGTTTAATTACACTTTTGTTATTACAATTGAAATACAAAACCATGTCTTTACCAACACCGTCAAAGCTAATTCCGATTAATTCCGACGAATGTTATGATTTATGTATGATACCTATAAAATGTAATTATAATTTATGTATGTTCGTTGATCGTCGTTGATAAGTATATGTTGATGTATATGGTAAGGATATAATTATGTATAAGTACATGAAAAGTATTTATGAAATAATAATATACTCATACATTATGCACAAGTAAAATTTGACATTTTGTGTAGGTACCTTGCCTAACCCTTCGAGGATAAAGGCGTGATTATATGTAAAAAACATGTAGGTATAAACAACAGATCAAGCTTTACATAACCAATATAAGCTAACCATTAGTACATGGTAAGTATTTAATTATTTTTAACTGGTAGACGTACCCAGGAAATTATCTAGTTTATAGCGGTATATAATTTTATCACATTGTAATGTAATTTGCGTCAAAATTATAGAAGTTTCAAATTGCTTTGCACGGTTTGTATGTGTGTGTGTGTGTGTGTGTGGAAACAAGATATCTGTTAGTTTACTTACTCAGCGATAAAAATTTCTGTGGTCAAGCGATAATGTGGATCGACTACTGATTTGGAGGTAGCGGTTTCGATTCCCACATGGTATAAATATTTTGCACTTGGTTTGAATGAGATCTAACAATGTGTCTATTCTTTTAATAATTGAAATGTTTATAAGTATTAACATTTTGTGTTCCATGAGAGAATGGTGCACCGAGAGAATGATATAATATGATGCTCAGTTTCTTAAATTTGATACAAGGTATGGTTAACGGTATTCTATTAAAAATCCTTTGTAATCGTTTATGTAGGTATAAACGACGACAGATCAAGCTTTACATAACCAATATAAGCTAACCATTAGTACATGGTAAGTGTTTCATTATTTTTAACTGGCCGACGTACCCAGGAAATTATCTAGTTTATAGCGTACCTTTATACAAAGCTATGACTAGCGTCAAGTCAGCAGTTTGCACACCTGTTACACACACACATCGTTATATCGTTCCCACACGCGAAGAATGTCTTATGAGACATTCTTCGCGTGTGGGCAATATGTTCTGTTCTCACAATATCTGCCATTTGCATCGAGCTACCAGCCATGTAGTGCACTCCGTCCTTCAGAGGATTAAAAGGAAGACCCAAAATAAAAACAATGTCATGTAAGTAATTAATGAGGCTTCCAGCCGATCAGTTAGAGTATGGTTGGTGCGTAACCATACAACAGACGCAAGTTATTAAACATTCTGTAGTGAGTTGAGGAACAGAGGTGGGACAGAATGCCCAATAACTCACTACTTCTTTGCAATCTTTATATTCATCATTTTGATACAAAAAATTAAAGACATGTGTTTAAAATTCAGAAATATCTGCTTACAAAGCGTCAACTAAAAGTTGAACAGTTTCAGTTTTATTCGTTTTTTGTAGTTTTTTTCGTTATCATAGATATATTTTTGTCATTAGCTGTCTTCTTTTTGTAAGTATGCTGAACTGTCTCCCACATTTTCCATTCTATTGTCATCTCTGGGTCTTCCATATTATAATTAATGTTTTTACATTTGCACTGTAAACATTTGCCATACATGCATTTATAATTTTTTATGTTGCACACATTGTCCTTTATCAGTTCGTAGGAATTGGGATATAAAATGATGTTGCGCCATCTGAGTGCTACACATTTGAAATCAAAATTGCTGTGTTTTATGCATAAGCACGTTTCTCTTTTGTTTATTGATGTAGAAAGTATATACATATATAAGGTTACGTAGAAAGGTGGATCCGTTTGTTTTGCTACAGAAAGTAGCAAAACAAACGGATCCACCTTTCTTTTTAAAAATCTCATATAATTTTTTTTATGTATTATTGAGATATCGTCGTTCGGCATTCATTACCACGAATGTAAATTTCGGCCTTGTAAATTGTAAATTTTGAGGAGGCGAAAAATCGATTTAAATGAAAAATGTGGATAATTATGCATTATACAGTTAATATTGTGCATTATGAATGCCACAATTTGTTGCTAATTCTAGAAAACAAGATGATAGGATGTTATATTAGTTCTAGGGTTGTCAGACGTGTAGAAAAAAAAACCGGACAAGATTTCAATTTTTGTTTATTACGTAAAAAAAAAACATCGTACTACTCAAATCACAAGGAATTACTGTTTGACATATTTAGCACTCGATACCACTGCTTTTAATAAAGCTTTATTGCCAGAGACGGCATCTTTAAATTCGGTGCAACTTGCAGCTATATTGAAAAAAATGCATAACTCACTTTTCACAGTATTTACTGCTAGGCGATTTCTCTCATCTGTCCAGACATTCCCCATGACGCTAAAAATTCGTTCCACAAAAGCATTTGATACGGGAATGCTACACACATACTGTATAATTTTCAATAAATTTGGTGCTGTTTCATTGTTCGAAAAAATTGCACCACATATTGAGTGAGTTTCCTTCAAGTGAAGAGAAAACACTTTGAAGTGCAACCAATTCGTCATAAATACTTTCAGGGGGATCCTGCTGCTTCCAAGGAGATAATGACCATATCTCAATCAATTGATCCAGGGTAGGTAATGTTCCACATTCAATGTCCAAACAACTAAAATACTTATATTTGCTATTTTCAAATGAATACCACTGGTCTATATAAGCCAGTGCTCTTTGATATACATTCAGGACATTTTTTGTAAATTCTTCAGTTTGAGTATCTGAAAGATACTCTTTCCTTAATGCCATATGGACTTTCATTCCAAAATGTTTATCACGAATTTTTCTTTGTGATGGTGTCCCGGAATTTTACCATTATATTATGCAGATTATACGCTGTTGTGGTATGTTTCTCTAGCAATAACAAAATGTCCTGAAATGAAGCCATAAAATTATGGGTGAAGTACAGATATAGCTCATTGTACGTAGGTGAAGTTTCACTTGCAATCTCCTCTTCTTGATCTGATAAGATAGCCCAAAACAGCCATCTTGTAGGAACGTGTCGTAATATATTCACATTCCAAAAAATTGAAGCACTCCTTCAATTCTTCGCGTTTTTTGCGGAGCAAGAAAATTCGACAAAAACTTTCATTACTACATTCTCCACATCAACAGGCATTACTTTCAAAGCATTGTTTGCGCAATTATGAAAGATGTGATCATTGCAGTGAGCAGCTATTATTGCACTATTTTCTTCAGACTTTAACTTTTGAAAAACTGAATTGTTAACACCAAAATTCACAGAGGCATTGTCCGCTCCGTACGCTGTTACTCTACTCCAAGAGAGCTGTGAATTATTCAAGACTTGACACAGTTGTTCCTTAATAGATCTTGAATCTCCGAATGAGTCTTCGTAAAAGTCCAATATTTTATGACAAATACCGTTTTTTGGTGAGAAATATTGAATCGCAACTGGAAAGAACTTTCTGTTTCCTTTATTGGAAGCATCGGTAGCGATGGAAAACGGAACATCATTCTTTAAATCATCCTGCACAAGTTCCATTGAATATGGATATAAAACTTGGTTTACGATAGCAGTACATTTAGTGCGTCCTCCTGTCATTTTCTTTACGATATTTGAATCTGTAATTATTTGTTTTAGTACTTTAAATGAGCAATCTTGAGCAACATATGAAATGTGGTGTTTGATACTATGATAAACTTCAGTCAACTCAGCAATGCTAACTTTTTCAGCTTGTGCGCTGCCTTTTGGTGTAAAGAAGGAACTCATTCGCTGAGACATAGCTGCTGCACTTTCTGAATCTTTATGCTTCTTTGACGCAACGTGATGCATTAATGCTTTTATGCCATCTGTTAAGGGTCCTAATGAGTATGAATAAAACTGTGGACTGTAATCTCAAGGATGTAATGAGAAAATTAACAAATTAATGAGCCGGTTCACCGTCGTGAAGAATGTATCGAAGTGACAGACGATTGACAATCCCCCCGCTCTGCGCCGCGCAGCCGCCGATTGCGTTTCGATGCACGCCTCAACATGCTCCCCGGGTTTAAGTATCTTTTTCAATCAAGTGGAAGTGGGCAAATGTTGTTGTACGCTCGACGTATGGTCCCTGACTTCGTCTTCAATTCAGCGACGCGCGAAATTCCATCGCTTCCTGGGTACACAGCCACAACACCTCCCAATGACCATAGTAGAGGTGGTAGAGTCTTCTCTCGGATCAGTACTAGAGCGCCCAGTTTCAGTTCATTAGAAGATGACTGCCATGTAGTTCTCTGTTGTAGTAGAGTCACGTATTCGGTACTGAAACGATTCCAAAAGTGTTGTCTGATATGTTCAATTCTCTTGTAGCGCTCTAAGCGATTGATGTTCGCGTCAGAGACCTGTGGGTAGGGAACAGACAAAAGTGGTCGTCCAATTAAAAAATGGGAAGGAGTGAGAGCGGTGAAGTCGAGAGGATCGGAGGATAGAGGAATAAGAGGAGGAGAATTTAAAATTGCCTCTACCTGAATTAGGCATGTAGCCATCTCTTCGTAAGTTAAGCGCGTAAGTTGTAATAAGCGACGCAAATGAAATTTAGTTGAACGAACGGCAGCCTCTGCCAGGCCGTTGAAGTGAGGGCTAAGGCTGGAGCAAAAAGAAATTTAATGCCCTTCTGAGCTAAATCTGAAGTTAAGGTAGAATTGGCATCCGATAGAAATCTTTGGAGTTCATTACAACATCCTACGAAGTTAGTCCCATTATCGGACGTGATGCTCTCAGGTACACCGCGACGCGAAATGAAGCGATTGAGCGCAGCTAGGTAAGCTTCTTTGGTGAGGTCTGTTACGAGTTCCAAATGCACAGCCTTGACTGAAAAACAAATAAATATGCACAGGTAAGATTTCGTGAGCTTACACCCTCTGCCCTTACGGTCAGCTATCATTATTGGTCCGGCATAATCTACAGAACAATTAAGAAAGGGGTACTCTAATTCCGTTCTAGTAGTAGGTAATTGTCCCATGATAGGTTGTACTTGTTGTGCTTTCAGTCTGAAACATTTCATACATCGTTTAGTAATAAATTTTGACAAATTCTTACCGCCTACTGGCCAAAAGGTTTGACGAATATTAGACAGCAACAGCTGTGGCCCTGCATAACATAACATTCTGTGTCTACATTGGAATAATATTACAGTTAAATGATGTTTGCTACAAAGCAATATAGGATGTTTTACGTAGTAACTATAACGAGAGTTATCAAGTCTTCCCCCGACTCTTATTACGCCGTTGGAATCTAAAAACGGAGCCAATGACACTAGTTTGTTTTTATGTGGTAATGTTTTACCTGAACTGAGTAATTTGTACTCTTCTGGGAACATTTCAAGTTGACAATGTCTTAGTAGAAAAATTCATGGCATTCTCAGGTTCTGTAACAGAAAGCGGGCCTGAAAGCAGCTAATATCAATAGACGAATCCCTCCTTTTGTGGAAAGGTAGACTGTCCTTTGCCCAGCTGATTAATACCAAAGCTGCTCAGGTAGGTATAAAGGGCTATGAGTTATGCGAGTCCAGGACGGGATACCTCTGGCGCATGATCGTCTACACGGGCAAAGATGGGCATAATTTCAGTGAGGCTGAACCTGAGGGTGCGACCTCAAGGATTGTGCATAGTTTAGTTCGTCCATTACTAAACAAAGGCCACTGTTTAGTAATGGACAACTTCTATAACAGTCCTTTGCTGGCACGCACCCTCAAGGCCCAAGGTACCGATGTGCTGGGCACGTTGCGGCTCTATCGGGAGTTTGTGCCGGAGAGTCTCCGGCACAAAAATAAGTCCAACATGCGGTCTGGTGAGGTCGCATTTAGTCACACAAAAGACATCACAATTACGGTGTGGAAGGACAGCAATGTGGTATCCCTGATTTCCACATACCACAATGTGCAAGTCGGCGGGAAAGAAAAGTACGGGTCTTACAAGTATAAACCAAATGTCGTTCTCGACTATAACCTTCCTATGGGAGGCGTCGACAAGAAGGACCAACTTCTGCAGGCGTTTCCCATAGAAAGGATTAGAAACGCCATTTGGTATAAGATGCTCTTCCGACGGCTTGTGAATGTCTCGATCCACAACGCATTTGTGATGTTTGGTAGTGCAACTACTGCCAAAATTGCCCAGCGGCAATTCCGTGTACAGTTTGAAAGCGAGCATTTCCCCCTAGGGGGTCTATCCTTACCTTCAGGGTGATGTCGGTCAGATGGCCAGACACAACCTTTCTATCTAATGGGGTGGAACAATGAAAACACTGTTAGGGTGAAATCTATATGTTTATTACATAATATTGTTTACCTATAATGGTATACTATTTAATTTCCCGGATAAGCCACCGGTACTATGACCACAGTGGACTTATCGCTTCAGGCCAACCCAGGCGTAACCTGCCTAGCCTGCCTGCATAGGTTGTAGTAGCATGAGACAATGCTTAAAACTATGCCTATTAAAAGGGAGTAAATACCTACGCATTAAGCCTAGTGCATGTAGGTTACACAAATTACTATTATTAATACAGGGTCGTTGGTAGCTGGTTCAGGTCAAGTAGCGCTCATCACCTACACATAAGGTGGGCTACTTGTTAACTACTAACCTTTAACTTAAATGTAAATACCTGGCGCAGTCGGTAACAAGACTGAGGATATCCCAGTGGTACCTTCCTCAACTGCGAGACGGGACGGGGTTCATCTTCCTTGCTACCTTGCTGGGGATGACTCCATGCACGCAGGTCTCAGCTCAGCCAGGATACACTAGGTTAGCGTAAGCCACGGTGTACAGATGTGCGACAACTGATGATACCGGCACTGAGCCTGTAGTCATCAGACTACAACAATCTTCTCAACAACGGGTATTAGAATTTGTAAAAAACCCATGTGAAGAATCACGAACACGTCACCTCAGTGCTTGTTTGTCCTATCTACCATCGGTAACATTTTACAGTAAGAAGATTTTTTATCTCTATTTTGATAATAATCTTTAGTCTGTAGATTTTAAGGAATTTCTTTATAAATTAGTTGTCTCTGAATTAATTATTATAATTTAATGTATAAAATGGTGGTTAATTGTACGTTATTTTACAGTTACTATATGGAGATAGAACAAATGTGCACAAAAATAATTACGAATGTAGACTTAGAACAATACACCTAAATAAAGATAAAACAAAATGACTGTTTTATGTTTTCGTGCTTAACTGGTCTATGTGTCAGATGTATATACAGGATGATGCACAAAAATAATTACGAATGTAGACTTAGAACAATACACCTAAATAAAGATAAAACAAAATGACTGTTTTATGTTTTCGTGCTTAACTGGTCTATGTGTCAGATGTATATACAGGATGATGTATTTAGTATGTTAGATGATAGGATTTCATTCACAAATAATAAATGCAATTAAAAAATAAGTTTTTTACTTATGCCAAATATTTTTTATTAATGCTTTTAAATGTTTTTACCCAATAGAAACATGGTACCAGTTACTATTATTTTTGCTTCTTTTTAGTCTTTTTATTATTCTTCTTGTCAGTTATTTTTTGCATCATTTCATTTCCTTGCTTTTTCATATTACTCTTTTCACTGACGGTTTTAATCAAATTAAGATTTATGGTTTCATTTTTCCATCGTTCAGCTTTCTTAATAAGAGCCTCCATGTAAACTATCTTCTACCAGCATATATTTGTACATACTCCGAATATCGTCCATTTCATTTTTAGTCAATGTTTTATTCGCCTCTTTTATGGTAATATCACTCAAAATAGCAATATCATTTTTTCTTATGTCAATTGTTTCTGCTGGTCCCGAAAATAAAGTTTGATATTTTATAATATACCACTCGTTTTTCGAGTAAGTTAATGATTTAACTTTTTTGTAAGGTATCTGATGAAAACCAAATTTTCTAGCTTCTAAATGAAATGATAAGAAGTTGACATCCTCCATTTGTATGAAAATTAGTTTTAAAGCATTTGATTTTATTTTCAAAAGGGCACGTAGGAGCGATAATGGGCTGTATAATTCTTGGTGCCTTAAATTTCTTTCAATTAAACTGTGGACTGAATCAACTTCTTGAACGTTGCCATGACCAGGTTCTGAATATTTTTGGACTGGAAAAATGTTCTCTAAATCAAAAGTAACAACGGCTGTATCACTGTTTTCTCTGCATTTTAGAATTCTATCTTTATTTCTTTCCTCGTCACCCTCTTGTTTTCTATGTAGGTGATCCTCATATTTTTCAATGATATCACTACTGGGATTTTTTTGAGCTTTAAACTCGGAGCAAAAATCGCAAACATCTTTTTTTGGGCGATGAAAGCCGAGATTAAATCTTTCGTTAAATATTTTACGGTATATGTTTTCTTTAACAGGATCTTTATGCTTTTCCAAATACAATGAGTACATTTTTGAGACACTCAACCCAGGTTGTAAATATTGGCGCTTACTAGACGATCTGCAGTAGTGTGATTCTACTGTTGGAAACGATTTAATATGATCAATCACTTCGTTTACTTTCACAGATTGTGTTTCTTTTTTGACGTGTTTCCCTTTTGCCGGTGTAGGAGGTATGAGTACGTTACTTTTTTCTAATTTTGAATGAAAATAGTGAATACGTCGAGCTGAAATACTCAGCGTTGAGCAAAAAAAATGTTCTGCAGACTTTAACTACTTGGTCTTCTTTCCGAAAAAAATAGTTGAACGTATAAGATCTTCTACTATTTTCCTTCTTAGTTCGGGTTCTACTTTTTTTAATTTTTGTTGTATATTTTCCATAAAATTTATATTTTTGAGCATCAGTCAAATTATAAAATTCAGATTTAATTTTTTCTCTCTGAGTTAAAGGAAAATTTAAAGAACAGCTAAGCTTACAAGTACTTTCACACCCGGGTTGAATAACCTTAGCCGGTATAGATTTTCCTTTTGCATCTGTGTAGTCTTCTCCTCTTTCTCTTTTAGTTTTATTAATATTTCGTTTCCATTTTTCCGGCTGTCGCTTTCTCTTTCGAGCTGGCTTATCGCTGTCATCAGAATGTCCATTTACAATAGGAAGTTCACTGGGTATTAAAATTTCATCACCGGGCATGTTTAAAGGAATGATTATACAATCATTATTATTTCTTGGGATACATGTTTTCTTGCTTGCCTTTTGATGCTCCAAAAACTTTTTGTTTACCTTGAGTATATATCTGTTTGGAGTGTCTTCTAGGTAGTCTTTTTCAACGACACCATGATCTACAAAAAGCCTTTTCTTAACTTTTTCAAGCCTGTTAAGGATAAAAAACAAAAAATATATTATAATAAATAAATATATTATTAAAAAAGGTTAAATAACAGTTGAACGATACTTTGCACTGCAATAAGCAGAAAGCTAAACCCACTAAACTGATTAAGCTTCAGAAAGTTCAATAAATTATAAAGTAAATTATAGACTAAGCTTAAGTTATTATGTAGAGTAAGCAAGCTAAGTAAAAATATACTACAGATATGGCTTCATTTTGATTAACATTTATTTTTACAAATAATACAGTGGTGACAACAAGATGAGCTGATGCTGATAAATAAATAAAATATCGATGACAAATAAAATAAAGATGCTGATAAAAACAAAAGTCAAATTGGCGTATCCTATACAAAAAAAAACTCAATTTTTACAAATTTTCTTATGAAATGAATATACTTATTAATCATAGAATAATAATAATTGAAAATAAAAAACTAGGTGTAAATTATTATTTATAAAAAAAATGCTATAGGCCACGGTAACCACTTTCCATAAGGTGGGCCATGTGCTTGTCTGCTACATATGTGGTATAAAAAAATTGTTCAAGCAATGACTTTCAATATCCTTCAGTATTTTAATTTAACGCAAAACTGAGTGAAGTAGTTGTTATCGAAGCGTTTAAGCACCTCAACCAAAGTTAGTTATATAATAATTCTTAAACACCTTCACTGTACATACCTAACTATTCTTTCCTGGAGTTGGCAGAAGTTTGAAATAAAAAAAAACTAGGGTTGTAATGTGTCCTACATTACATAAATCAATCAGTCATACTTCTCATAAGAATGTAAAAGGAACGCTAAGCCACGCAGTCGGACATACCTGTTATGTCCGACTGCGTGGCTCATAGTTTATTAAAAAACAACACTCTGTTTAAAATTCAGAACGGAATCGAGCGTAAATCAAAAAGTACTTACTACTCTGTTTGCGGCTGCGTTTGTTCATAAATTTTGCTCGTATAGCCTGTTTTGGACATAATTTAATGTCTATCGAACATAATGTTATTAGTAACAACAATTTAAGCACGATTTTTAATTTTTTTAAAGGAGCACTGAAGCGGTTCTTATGATGTCTCCAGCCACAATGACAAATCAAACAAAATGGCAGACATGGCGTCACGGAATGTGATTGGTCGATTGAGTGGACATAGAACACTCAAGCACTCAACATTTTTTACGATGTAGGATATAAAACAAACAGTGGACATAGAGCAAACAAGCACAACATATTTATTACAGTGTTGTGTCCAGATAAAATTTAAATGTCTTTTTTTTATATTATAGCAAAAAAGTCTTAAAAATTTCTTAACCAACAAGATTGGAATTTGAGTCTTAACAATACTACATTTAAAGTTGATTTCCTGTAAATTTGGTAGATAGAACAAATAAGCACTGAGGTGACGAACAGCTTTCCTGGTGTAACGTTCCCTCCATAACCATTTATGTGAACTTGAATAGCCCACTGATGAGACGTTGGACCTGAGTGCAGCAACTGCCTACAGTGCTGAAGGCACTGAAGTATCCGTTACTATTATATCCTCCAAGTTTAGGAAGATACCATTGACATTTGGCTTTATTGTGATCGTCTAAGTATGGGACCCTTTATACGTTGTGTTTAAGCATTGTAGCAACTCATAGTCCTTTATTTGGTACATTGAGACAAGGCAGAGTACATGGTATTGAGAACACTGATTACAATCTAATTCCTATAACGATTTTCTGTCTAGCAATAAAGTTAAATAATGTTCCTATACAACTACATTGAATCCCTGAACCTAATATGAATTAAGATTTTGAATTTAGGAGCTACCTAGCCTCAGTGATACTTAGTGATATCAAATTCTGAATATTAAGTTCATTCCTAAGTGATCCTAGGTATAGACAGTTCAATTCAAAAGGTAATAGTTTTCAGTAAATATAGAGAATTGAAATTAAAATTAGAGTTAAGATTACCTATGTGCTTGACCTACATTGATAATTGTACAGAATGCCTGAGACTTTCCTGCATGAAGCTAGATCATGGCTAAAGGTAATAAATAGTTATTGACTGTTCTAAGTTACAGAAATAAGTATTAACAAGGGTAAAATATATAATCAATTTAGAAATATCCTAAAAATAACTGAATAATTAAAGGAATGGATATGAATATCTTATATGCAAGTTAGAATATAATTGGTAACACTTGTTGGCAGTCATAAAATAGTGAAACAATGCTTAACTACTTGTAAAACTAAGTTTCACCTTAAGATGTCTGCGAGTAATTGTTCTAGATAATTAATAGTAGGAACATTATATGCACTTAATACCGTCTAATCCTTTACTGATTAACATGATAAGTTTCTAAGGCTTTCTTACATGCAAGCAAGTTTAATTCCACAGTATGATATAAGTATAAGCATGTAGTTTAGATGGAAGTGAAGGTATAACACACTCAATATAGAGTGGCCTCACTATACTGGACCTTTCAAAGGAAATGTACCTACATAGTCCTTTTATATACAATTTGAGTTATTTAGACAAAGATATAGTAAATAATGGTGGTCAAGTGAATAAAATGTGTGATTAAATACATATGTGGTTAACAATCAGGTACCGTGAGATAACCTACATAATAGATTATCTCAGAGTAGCCGGACAAATGAAATGAAGCTTCTGTTGATATATGGAGACTGCTAGGATGGGGTATTTTGATAGGTAATTAGGAACCCTATGACCGGTTCCATTTCTGGAACCGGGGAGGCCGCATCCACCAACCCCAGGCCCCCAACGAGCAACCAATCCTCTCCAAAACTGAAGGCATACTAGTTCTAAGTTATGCACAACCTTGGTGCTTTACAAATTAAATAGTACCGAATTGGGAATGAGTGCCCAATTTCGACAAGTAGGTTAGATGGAAATATATCCAGTCTAACGAATGCATAGCTCAAATCATTGCTGTTATGGGTACCAGCTGTAAACAGACATGGTAATATATATGATTAGGCCCTCCCGGATCATAGGACCAAGACGCCAACCGTCACCACTCAGGGTCGAACCTAATCGTCACAGTGGACGAGTCAAACAGTGACCAGTGGGTGTTCGAGGCTGTGTGATCATGTGGCAACTGTCCACGTTTCAGGGTCAAGCGATACCGCGACCAAACGCTTTCAAGACACACGCATATCACCGAGAGGACATAATAATACATAGGTAAGTATGATGGCATGTATTGTGAAGGCTTAGCCCAATACAATGCTTACAATGAAATGAGCACACATCCGTCAAACAGGATACATAGATCAAATTGAACATCGATCCTGTAGATAATTTGTTTTTAATATCCGAATTAAATCAGGCACTCACAAGGAATGGATAGGGACAAGGAATTGTCAAGAGTTAAATGAAGCTACTTTATAAGATAACAATCATTCACCCAAGTAATTTCCGTACCTTTTGAGCTTCTCATCTTTACAATGAAAGTGAGGTCTAATTGATAGGAACGATAATCCAGCAGATGGCTACATTTCAGTATAACCATCGTAATTAAGGTAGCTCAATTTATCAAACCTTAATCTCATCCTAAGCAAACTGAAGAGCTTGGGAGGCTCCTTGAGCGTGCCTAGAACCACTTATTCCGTATACACAAGGGTATTGTATAGTATGCAGGCTGAGTATAACGAAGAGCGTAGGTATAACGTAATGTTTTATAAGTTAAATCATAAGGCCCATTAATCACACTTTGCACATTAAATGCCGTCACAGATATAGGTTAAGGGTCTACAATAGACATCCCAAGCTTATAGAAACTAGCCATCTAGGTTTAAATAAAGTAGGTAGCTTCAAAAGAAAGCGTTAGTAGCAAATTGCTTAGGTAGGTACATATAGGTTAACGGCGATAAAACTGTTTTGTAATCTATTCATGTGACCTAAACTTTAAGGATTATGAAAGAACACACAGAACATACTTTCCGCATGTAAATCGGAATGCCGCCTGCTTCAAATGTTATCGTTCCCTAACTGTAATTCAGAGGAATATGGAGTTGGTTGGCACCGTTAGGTATCCCTCCATAACCAGGCACATTGCTTGGGTTTCCTACGGGAAAACTAGCTAAACCTCCGCCGCAGCGCTACCCTCAACTTCTAACTTAAGAGACGATAAACGACAGCAATGACTTTACGAATGGGTCGCCAGACTCTTCGACCCAAGACAGTAATAGTACGCTTATATTTAGCGTTCTAAAACGCCTAATGAAAGGAGTCTTGATTTTCGTAAAGGCCCTACACTTCCTACGCTAAACAACTTTACGAATGGGTCGCCAGACTCAACGATCCAAAGCAGTAATAGTACGCTTGTATTTAGCGTGCTACTACGCTTAATGAAAGGTGTCTTGATTTTCGTAAAGTTGTTACATCTTATACCCTACATGTATGAATATATCTCACAAAAAAATTCACGTTTCGTTTTATTTTCTACCCACAAAAGTAAATTATCATGGAAACAATCATGAAATCCAAATACAGACAACATATTAAGAATAAGAAGAACAAAACTAAGATAACTCACCACCAGACTTACACGCAGCTACCAGGCTCGAAGGCTGCTCAGGCAGGGCCACCGCTTGTTCCTCGTTCCCGATGAATTCTTGAAGACTGTCACAAGCCTGCACGGGCAGAGCTTCTGCTAGGTTCTAATTCGCGACGAATTCTCGATAAAAACTCCCTGATATTCTCCGGTACGCCCCTTTTATTTCCTCCTACTACCCCCTCCTTTCCAAATTTTCGTTCGCCCCACCGATAATCACGCCACTACACGTCATCTCTTCCGAGTTGCCATAAAACAATCCGTTTCAAAACTACTACCAACTATCGACTATTTGAAATTAATAACGGAACTATCAGCCTAAACGAATAAATCCACTTCAACCATAATTTATTCGATTCTATGTTAAAAGTAGCCTCACATTAAATCAATTGTTTTGCAAATAGTTTATTTATATTCATTACTAATATGTACTAATTTTATTTCATTATTTATTTTCTTTCGACTATGTTTGCTTTTCGCTTTTATATCGTATTAAATCAATTATTAATCAATTACGCCTAGAAAAATGTGCGAGTTCAATCCTTGTTCTCTTCTACAGTCTTTTACAGTTTACATATTGAACCCAGAGAACATGTCCTTTACTTTTATTCTACTTTTAGACCGACAATGTACGAGTAGTGAGAAGGGTATTTTAATGTTAATCTGCAACATCTGAAGCCGTTCTGAACAGCAAGCCCCCATCCTCTGACCGCCAATGCAATCTCGATGGGTGGGACCGTCACACTGGGACACGATCTTCTCTCCCACCAAACCACGTTTACAAATATAATGAATTGGACCTGTGGAATAGAAGCTCGTGCTAGGCACATGGCGGTACCACAACGATTTTTTCAAACTATCGAACCAATCATACCTGAACATCTTGAAATCATCACTTGATTATCGCCGGGTTCATATCATGACCTGGAGCTCAAGGCTCGGCATTCCCACAGGAGATGTAACGAAGCTTTTTTTTTTTCAAGTAATCAGCCATGTGTGGTTGACGCTCGACGCCGCCCAAAAGGAAAGAGCAAAGACCTTTGACAGATGTCAAAGCGCTGTCATCTCAGCGGACACGAATATTTCCGACGCTATGAGACGCAGCCCTTTTGCCTCTAAAGAAAAACATTGGAATTCGATGCGATAATACCACTAGTTGCACTTAAGGACAACTAGATAGCACTGTTCTCAATTAGACTCTGAACTACGCAAAATCACGAGATTTGCTACGTTACAAGTTGGCGGACGAAATCATTTAAGTTTAAAGATATTTATTTTCAAAAAAGACAATTACATTGTCATTTACATGAAAACATAAATTACAATAAGTATAGGCTATTTGTTGTCGAACTTTTCCTGCAGACTAAGTACAACACATTAGCGCTAAAATTACAAGTTAATAGTTTTCAGATATGTATAGTGATAACCGTGATTTGAAGACATTAAGTGAGTTTATGTTTTTGATGTTTAGCGGTAGCTTGTTATAAAGCTGTGCTCCTTCCAAAGTGATGCTTTTTTCCCTTAGTCGGTTCGTACTTTTGGTACTACTAGTATGCTGGGTCGGCGTTGTGATTTTTTTATTAAAGTTAGGTTGGTATGAATAGCTTTATATAGAATTTTCTTCATTATTATACAAGTATTATATATATATATAGTTGCTTGATGTTCATTAGATTAGTTTCTTTGTATATTTTGTCAGTTGGTGTTAGGCGTGGGTATCGAAAAAGAATTTTTACAAGTTTATTTTGCAGTCTTTGTAATTTTTGTAATTTGGTCTTTGCTGCATTACTCCAGATTTCAATTAAATATAGCAAATGAGATTTGCCTAATGAGTTATAGATGGTGAAACGCATTTTTTTGGGTTCACAGTGTGAAATGTTTCGAAGTGATCCAGAAAGTGCTGAGAGTTTGTATTGTATGTGGTCTATTTGTATGGTCCAATTTAAATAGTTGTCCATTCTTAAGCCGAGGTATTTTTCGGAGATTTTTTTTTCCAAGGGGATGTTGTCAATTGTCAGTGAGTTATGTGATGGTATAATTTTGTTTTTTGCATTGAAAAGGACAGCCATTCTGATACTAGATTTAGATCTTCTTGTGCTTGGCAGATAATATCATGTACGTTAACCCCGAAATAAAATAGACATGTGTCGTCTGCGTACAATGTTATGTGACCATGTAGTTTAAGTTCTGCGATGTCGTTTACGTAGATTAAAAATAAGAGTGGCCCCAATATGGACCCTTGTGGGACGCCATGCGTGACAGGCAGAGTACTACTTTGAAAATCATTCATCTTGACCACTTGCAGTCTATTGGATAGGTATGATTGAAACATCTTAAGAGCGCTGCCTTTGATGCCGATGTTTGCTAGTTTTTGTAACAGTAATTTGTGACTCGGTATCAAAAGCTTTTTTTAAGTCGATAAAAATACCCAAAGCAATTTGCATTTTATCTATACTGTTCTTTATTTTCGTTGTTAAGTCTATTGTCGCTATAGTAGTATTACTTTTGGGTAAAAAACCGTACTGTCGATCCGGATCCGGATCCGGACGAAATCATTTCGAGATTTCGTCCCCAAAAAGTGCAAAGGGTGGTGCCACTCCAGCACTTTCCAGCTCGGAGCAGCACTAAGAGGTCACGTTGCAAGTGGTGTGCAATGAAAAAAATTGATACTTGCACTGTATACAAGTGTGACACTTGCAACGTGAACCTCTGTGTCATAGGCTGTTTCCGAGACTGGCACATGGCCATGTGTTAGTGTTCATCCTTTATATTTTTTTTCTTTTTATCTTTTTTCTTTTTATTCTATATAAATGCCCTCCACTACTACGGGGACAAAAATAGCATAATTTTATTTGCTGACGATACTTCCATTATATTTAAATTAAAACACAAATAATAATAATAATTTTATTGCAAAAGTTTACATAAAAATAGATACTAGATGAAGTAAATAAATGAATCTCAAGAGTGGTTCATTGGTTTAGTACAAATAATGTCAGTTTTAATAAAAAAAAGTTAATAGGTGTTAACTCAATGTTACATAGGTGGAAACCAATGTACAACTCAATGGACAAGGTATGATCCTTGTAGAGTCGACAGTGTTCTCAGGTTTAAGTATTGATACGGAATTACAATGGGTAATATTGGCTGTTTGATTAAGTGCGGCTCGCTTGGCTTGGGTTATTGGGTTATTTGGGTTATTTGGGTTGGATACGGCCAGAATAGTTTATTTCAGCTTTTTTCATAGTATTTTGAGGTACGGAATTCTCATTTGGGGTAATTTCGCGTTTGGGCTCAAGACTCTCACTCCGAGAAAAGTTTAAAGAAATAGACATTCTTACTGAAGTCCGGCTTCCTGCGCTGTTAAAAAGTGTTGATACGGCCAGAATAGTTTATTTCAGCTATTTTCATAGTATTTTGAGCTACGGAATTCTCTTTTGGGGTAATTTCGCGTTTGGGCTCAAGAGTCTCACTCCGAGAAAAGTTTAAAGAAATAGACATTCTTACTGAAGTCCGGCTGCCTGCGCTGTTAAACAGAATCCTTCGCGTTCATACTTGCGTTAATCCCGGTCGCTGCTGTAGCTTTCACCTCAGGAGTCCGCTTTTTTTTTCATTAACATTCTAACCACTACGGTTACGGTACTCATAATGAATTTTCGAAAATGTTATGTATGTTTGAAAAATATTTCCAAATATTTAAGTCTGTGACAGGTAGACATAAACAATCTTGTAGTCAATGATAGTAGAAAAAAATTCATTCATTCCATGGTAACTTTTTCAATAAGCACCTTAATGAAATTAAGAATTTACCTATACATAAATTGAAAAATCTAATCGATTAAGATAGGAAAAATATTGAATCGGTCGGAAAAGCGTACACAGTTCTTAATCGAATTGAATAGTTAGTATTTTGCTTTGAAATTTCATTCAATTTAATAATCTAATTAAAAGTACATACATACATATTCTCACGTCTATTTCCCTCCAGAGTAGACAGGAGACAAAATTCCGCTATTTGACTCTATACTTTCACACTTCATGAGTATCCGCCTCCGTCACTAAGTCTGTCTTGTAAGCCTGCTGGTTTCGACTTCTAAGCTGTGCACTTTTTGAATTATTGTAATTTGTTTTTTTTTTTTTTTTTTCTGTGCACTTTTTGAATTATTGTAAGTTGAATTATTGAATTATTGTAATTTTTGAATTTTTGAATTATTGTATTTAGGCTAAGTAAACATGAGCCGCGCACCGATTATCTTAATGACCACTTATTCGCGCAGGTACTTAATCACATGATGTCATTCCGCGCCCGCGCGGGTCGAATTACGAAACAAAAAATAATTTATGGCTTTACAAGTGGTATGAGACGCTGAAGTTCATTCTTTCAATTCTTATAAAAATCTAGTTTATACTTATCGTTTGATTTATTATATGTGACTGTAAACATTGACGATAGTTGAAAATGTTACTATGTGAACTTTAAGTGTGTTTATTTCAAGAAGTAAATCGATAACCTATGTATTTTATAATTTTAAATTATCTACAGGTTCTAACTACATACGAGTATATAAAAAAAGCATATGTAATAGTAAAAAAATATTTATTTACAGGCCCATGACTAGGACGAAACATTTGCTGGCGGCGAACAATTTTTCGTCAAAATTAAATGATTTATTTTATTTTTATCGACCTACGTAACCTAAAAATATGATTACTACCTGAAAGCTTAATTAATATTGTAACAGAAAGTGTAAACATTACCACCACACATTACCACTTTCGTAAAAACACATGGGACCTTACTTGTTTTTATTTGTTCAGTAAAGTTTGAGTATAGGAAATAAATTATAAGTATCTATTTTCTACAAAAAACGCTCATTCCAATGATATATATCACACTTGTTGTACATTATTCTGTATATTTTTACAACTGCGATTGTAAAAGAAACAAACGAATAAATCTCGCAATTGGGGTGATTCACCTAACATCTGCGGATCACGTGACCTGTTAGGCTGTTGACACATGTGGTACAATTCAGGTGTAAATGTGTGAAGTTTTTCATAACTGTTTTTATATTCAAAGTCAAAGGCAAAATACAAAAATAATTAATTCTGTATAGACCATTAATCGTTACTTACAAAACGTCACAGTGGTTCGATCCCAATAACTGAATAAGCCATCGGATTTATATATAAAAGAGAAACAAATTCTAGCAGTGCGACTTTCAAAGCTACACTTGCACTACGGAAAAATTAGATATAACTGTTTTCAATGTATGGGAAGTACAACAGTAGGAACCTTTAAATATGAATATTTAGAGGTTGCTTCCCACACATTGCAAACAGTTTTATTTCATTTTACCGTAATGTAAGTGTAGCTTTGAAAGTCGTGTTACTAAAAATCGTTTCTTTTTTTTATATAGGACACATCAATTTGACTTCACCTCGCCTGATGGTAAGCTGAAGGCAAAGTCTCAGGAAAGAGGGTCACCATTACATACATGTACCATGTTTTTGTTCTATATAAAAGTATGCTAACAATTTGTATCGATTTAGATTGGAAAAAGTTAATGTCCGAGACGGGAAAATTTCGGATGTCCTACACGTGGTTCATGTAGCTCAATAGTTCAAACCGATTCCCCTGTAAGGGACTGTTCAGGGTTCAAGTTTCGTTTAAGACGTTCAGTTCCGGTGATTGTTATCTGTAAAATATAAAAAATAATAAAACATATATGTAGTAATAAAACATATGTAATAACAAAATGAAGTTTTCAAAATATTTATCTTGCCTAGATTTTTTGTTAGGGGCAGCATCGGGCATTAAAAATTGCCCGACCTCCTTTTTTGAGCGCAGAGCCGTGAGCCGTGCCCTCTGGTCGTCAGACAATTTCAGTATATTGCGGCGGTCTAGGGCGCGGTGCTTCCTGACCCTGTGCCTTTCCTCCGCCATTGACCTAGACGGAAGCAATTGCAATTACTTTTAACTTGCTTTGAAATAGCTATCAAATTTCAAAATGGAAGTTTACGTACGCTATCGGCTGCGAAGGTCCGGCCAGGATCAGGACCGGCACATCATGTTGGGGCCTAAAAAAGTTAAAATATTCTTCAGTAATGCAATTTCTTTTAACATTGCACCGATCAAATGTCATAATGGAAGTTTACGTACTGTTACGACGGAAATAATAAAGGTCTTTTTAAAAAAGGAATATTTAATTAAACTGTTCACAAAATAGAATTATTCGCGAAATATGGTAATTGTCCGCGCTGTGTCGCGATCCGACCCGAACTGAGTAACCCAGTGAAGCTGGGTGCAACATCCAAGGAGGAGATGCTGCGTCAGCATCTCGTCAGCCGTCTAGGCTACAGAATAGGGATGTAACAACCCCCCCTTTAAGAGTAACTTACTCTCTTTTAAGAGAAGTTATGTGTGGATTCTGATTCTACTCATTGGAATGTCTTCTGCTGTCAAATCGCTATCTTGTGGTTTTTGGGGTTCTACATTTTGAGTTTTAGTTAGGAAACTTGGACATTTACCATACTTCTTAGAAAATATAAAATCACAATAAATGTAAATGTTACTAAGCAATATGTCAATATGGTTACATGTGATACGTTAACTAAATTCGGAACAGGGTATTTCATTATATCATCAACGCGGTTCATGAATTTGTCATTAGCAAAATCAGGTAAGTTTTCTAAATTAATCTCGGATAGCTTTAATAATGGTAACTTGGGTAAATATGTATGAAATGTGCTTAAGTTGCAACAAGATTCATTAATAAGGTTAAAATCAGTGCGTCATCATCATCATCATCAACCTATTCTAGTCCACTGCTGGACATAGATCTCCCCTAATGAGCGCCATAGAAAATCCATAAAATCAGTGCGTATGGGTTTGATATTTATATTAATATTAGATGTAGTTATAAATTCTCTATTTTTACAGTAACCAATACATTCTGGTCATAAATTTAGTATACCTGTACCTAATAGTTTAAATTCCATTAAATCAGTTTTACATTCAACAGATAGTTTACTTGGTTCAGACTGAACATATATCCAACTATTTCCTTGAAGTTTCTGCCAAATATCTATTTTTCCATGAATAAAATGTGTTGAACATTGCTTTGGTAGCTTAGTTACAAATTTAGACAATATTTCTTTTTCACAGGTAGGAATGCTTTCGGATGAATGTACATTTACATTGTTGCATTTATATAAATATGGTTAATAGACTTTCGACAATCTTCCAAATTATCAAAACATATGTAGAATAATTTGTCTTTACTTATTGCTATGTAATTACATGTGGGTATAATCATTGCATATGAACTGGGGTTTTATATAATGTGCGGGGTAGGCACGGCTATTGATTTATACAGGTTATATTCTGTTTTATGAACTAATGGTATTTTAGTTACAAATACAATTTTATTCGCCGTGAAATAACATGATAATGTAGACATATCGATTAGTGCATGTATGTTAGCTAAGTTTAAGCTTAAAGGTAATTCCTTATATCTAGATAAACTTAAAACATATACATAAAAAACAACAACACACAAGCTCACTGTATAATTGTTTTGGCGTGATAACCGATGGGTGAAGACTATGACTTTTTGTAAACATTATAGAGTTAAGAATGTCGTCCAATTTAAATGACAATGTAAGTATTCCAGACGCTAATTCATTATAGATTTCATTTAATTCAGATTTGATAAACAGCTTATCGTTTATTATAGTTAAATTCTTAAAATTATTACTTAAATTTTCAATAGCCCAATTTAAACGTCTTTCATTAAATTGTATAGTTTTAATGGTTTCATTATAGCGTAAAAGCGCCGCCTTAGTCATTAATATGTTTTCCTTGAACAGAGATACAACTTTGGTGTTCTTATTCTCCAGAGTCTGAATGGCGTTATTGTAATTAATCGCATCATTTTCATCCATTGTGCCTATGATTTGTTTAATAACGGAACCAATACCTGCAAACCAGGCTGACCTTTTGTCGCGTTTGTCTATTAGGTGTGAAATCGCGTCATAGTCTCCCTCAGCGTCCTCGAGTCTAGAAATTAGAGGTTGTAGTATGTTAAAACACTCGGAGTCTTCTATTGTATTTAATTGTAGACATAAATCTTTCGTTTTTCCTAATATATTCTTAATATTTCTAATGTGTAGTTCTAAAAACGTGATGTCAACTGGGACCAAAACATGGATATAATCGTTAGATGTCTTTACGAATCCTACAGGATCGAAGTAGATTCCTGGGCTCTCCGTCATTGGTTCCAGCATATCTGATGCTGCTAGTGATAGGTTTGTCGTAACTATTCTGGAATAATGTAAGGTAAGAGAAGGTAGAGTATAGTATAAAGAAATAGGTTGTGAAGTATAAGAGAGAATAAAAGCTATTAAATATAAATATAAATTAAGTTAATATAAGGTAAGATAATTTAAGTTAAGATACTATGGTTTAAGATAAGATAGTTTAAGATAAGATACTATGGTTTAAGATAAGATAGTTTAAGATAAGATAAGATAGTTTATAAGTTAAGATAAGATAACTTATAAGACAATAAAGTTAAGATAAGGTAAGTTTATATAAGTTAATTAAGGATAAGATTAATTTTAATTTAAGATAATTATAAGATTCGTTTATTCAAACTAACCTAACATTATTTTAACTAAAAACATAGCGTTGGTTTTAATAATGCAATATTAATAATTAACTTAATTACTTTCGGCCAACTTTACCTCGTCAAAATGATATTTAACATGTCGGCGATTGATTAAAAGAGTCAATGTGTTATTACCATTAATTTACAAAACTTTATAGGGCCCTTTCCAAATAGGCGATAGTGCCTTGCCGAGCCTAAGGTGGTTTTTTATGTATACCATGTCACCAGCTTTATACCTTATGGGGCGACTATGTTGATCATAGTAGTTTTTGGATCTGGTTTTAGAGCTTAGAATGTTTTCTGTAGCCTTTTCTCTAGAATGTCGCAATCTTTGTTGCAGCATGCGAACATAGCTACTATAAGTCGGTTCTATGGATGTGTCATATATTGAAGTCGGTATAATTGGTTTGTGTCCGAAAACTAACTCATATGGTGTATAATGAGTTGTGGAATGGACAGTAGTATTGTAAGTGAACATGGCTTAAAATACATATCTTGACTAGTTGCTTTGATTCTCGTCTACGAAGGATTTTAGGTACTCTTTCAAGGTCGAATGGCTTCTTTCCAATGCGCCTTGAGTTTGAGGATGGCAGGGGGTAGCCTACAATTGTTTAATCTTTAGAAAGCTACATGTCTGCTTGAACAATTCTGCCGTAAAGTTAGTGCCTTGATCGGTCAATATTGTTTTAGGTATACCGAATAAAGTCACAAAATGAACTAGGCACTCAGCACTTTCTTCTGCTGTTGCGTTTGGGATAGGATATGCAACTGAGTATTTTGTAAGGTCATCCTGTAAAGTCAGAATGTATTTATGTGTGACGGTTCCAGCTTCTGGAAGTGGACCGACAATATCCAGGGATACTCGCTCAAAGGGTTGAGTTGACGTGGAGGTAATCTGCATGGGTGCTCTGTTTATTCTCCGTAGTGCTTTATTTGTTTGACATGATCCGCACTTACGGACATAACTTTCAATATCGCTTCGCATATTACGCCAGTAGTAGCGTTCTTTAATTCTAGTCAGCATCTATTAGAACCTAAGTGACCAGCGATAGGGATATGATTTTCTTTCAGTATTTTATTTATTTCGGTACCAGAAGGGTATATTATAATATTTTTAAATATGTTTACTTTAATTGCCGTTCCGTGGAATATGTATGAAAGCATATTGTATATTTTTTGATAATTGTGTGCGTCAAAAGGAAAACGGAAATCTGAAATGCCAAATTCAGTAATATTATTATTAATTAATTCTATCTTTATATTTTTTAAGCTTTTAAATATGTCTTCATAATTACAGTTTACAAAATTATATACCTTTATACTGTTATTTTCGAATGGTAGGAAAGAGTGTTAAGTTCTTTCTCTAGCAAGAATTTCTTGAGAGTTAGTGAGATTTCCGATAACTTCAGATATATAATGATTGGATTCATCAAGGTCAATTGAAGCTGGTATGATTATCGTTTTCAGTTTTGTTTTCAATAATGGTTCATTGTATTCGTTAATCTGGGTGTCGAATTGTATTGATTTGTTTTTTAATGTTTTCAGATACGTGGAATAGGAGTCGTCAGAAGCTTCTTCTGGGAGTGGAATTTCAGACGGAGTTTGAGGTGTTGGAATATCGAAATTGTTCTGACCTGACCTGACGATATTGGCAATTCGCGGATGGAGCCCGCTTGTAAATGTATGGAGAGCGAGGTCCTCCATTGCAGCAATTCTGCCAATGAGTTCGCTCTTTTTATAATTTGATACTGATATTTCCGTTAGAAGCCTAGAAAGACATGTCTCGATGCGCAAGGAAAATTGGTTTACATTTTCTTGATGTAAAAAAAAAGTAAAAGTAAAGTAAAAAGTTTATTTATTTGCCATTACAAAACTGCTTATAATTACTTACAAGTGTTACCGGGAGCGGACACAACAGTTTTACATAGGAACAAGTCCGGTATTGCCAAAAGCTTCCTACACTAGGCTAAGCCTGTCCTGTAGGAAACCTTTTTTTTTTTTTTTTTTTTTCATGTCTTTATTTCCAACAGCAGGTAAAATATAGTTGAAGTGCCTTTAACACTTACAAGAAAGTTTTATACATATAAAAATCTAAGCAACATGCCATCCAAGAGGTCAAAGCATTTAATTTCAGACCTCACCTCAAGGGTTTTAAAAAGCTTTCCGTGTATTCATAGGACCAGGTAAGTAAGGTTTTCAGAATAAGTTCCTTAGCTTCACTCATTGACAATTTACCTATGAAGCAGATTTTATTTATTCTGTTGTATGTCTGAGGCTTCATGTAGGTACTAAAACGTCTTGCGAATTCCGTTTTTACTGTAGTAAGAGGAAGTTTATAAACCCGTTTCAAGATCATGTCCCCATGGTAACTAGAGCTGATCACCTGCTTATGGATTAGCAAAGTGATTCTTAGGATGTATATCCTCCTGACGCTGAGCAGCTGAGTTTCTTTATATAACAAGTTAGTAGGAAAACGGAAGGGTTTATTAATCATAGTTTTTAGCACGGCTCGCTGAGCTCTCTCCAACTCTATCAGGTGAGTACCACCAGAACCCCCCCAGGCTGTGATACAGTACGACAAAATCGGTTCGCAGAGAGAAATGTATACTGTTTTTAGGAGGCTCATCGAAGCCACGTCTCGTAGAATTTTCATTGCGTATATGATCTTTCTAACTCTTGCAGACGTTGCCACGATGTGCTCGCCAAAGGTTAGTTTCTCATCTATGATAATCCCCAAATACTTTATCGATTCTGCTCTACTTACTTGGGTACATTTACAACCTGGAACAGTATTAATGGTGGCATCAGTGCTACAAGAATGTATCAGAATTTTTAAGCCTACTGGAGGTGCTGAAGCAGCTGTTTTGTGAAAGCCTATTATACGCGTCTTAGTGTGGTTAAGTGCCAGGAGATTATTATTCAGCCATTTCACTAATCGATTTAAGCCCTTTTGGGCGATGTCAAACACTCCCTCCCATGTCCTATCATTAAATAAAATAACCGTGTCGTCAGCATAGTTAATTATTTCAGCGTCGCCTATGTGTTCCTCAGAAGCCAGGTCATTTATATAGACAAGAAAGAGAGATGGGCCCAAAATACTACCCTGAGGTATTCCATAATTCACGCACTGGGGGTTGCTAACAAGGTCCTTCACTTTGAGACATTGCCTTCGACCTGTAAGATAACTCTGAAACAAGTTCAAACTTAAGCCCCGGACACCTAGTTTTTCTAATTTCCTCAATAAGATAGGAAATGAAACTGTGTCGAAAGCCTTTGCCAGGTCCAAGAAGATTCCCATACAGGCACGTCCTTCATCCAGGTTTTTGCTGATAATATCAGTTAAAAGAAGTACTGCCTGTTCAGTAGATTTCCCCTGCCGGAAACCGAATTGGTGTTTGGAGCGCAACCCCTGTGACTCGAGGAACTCCTTAAGCTGCCTATTGACTACTTTCTCCAGCATTTTTGAAAAAATACTGAGGAGTGAAATCGGTCTATAATTGTTTGGACTATCTGTTGTTCCTCCTTTATGAATTGGAAACACGGTTGCCAGTTTCCATACATCTGGAAATATCCCCGAAGACATAGATAGATTAAATATGTAGGACAAAGGCTCACAAATGTAAGAGTTGAGTGATTTTACTAATCGGTTAGTAATGTTATCATACCCAGGAGCACTATTATTATTAAGCTGACGTATGAGACTTTGAACTTCTGTAGGTGAAGTAGGATGGAGAAACAAAGAGTTAGCTGGAGACACAGGAACTCTAACTTCAGATGCTAAATTCGATTCCGTCTCCTTCATTTTAGTAAGAATTTGGTCAGATAGCCGTTGCCCTACTGTAGCGAAAAAGTTATTGCAATAATCCAAGGACTCTATGGGAGAACCCTTTATTTTGGATAGGTTTAGTCCGCGTGGTGCGTTAGAAACGGAATGAGTTAGGCGCTTAATCGTACTCCATAACTTACGTGGGTTGTCTGAACTGTTTTCTATTTCCTTTTTATTATATTGTGTTTTTAATTTGCGTATAAGTTCTTGATAAAAGTTCCTGTATCTCTTATAAACTAACAATTTAATGGGGTCGTTTGGGAACTTTCGTGTTTCCAAGTGTAGCTGGTCTTTGTGAGCTGAACATCTAAGAAGTCCAGGAGTCATCCAGGGTTTGAAGGTGAGCTTAGACCTACTGATTTTTTTTACCCGGGTATTTTTATCTGTTATAGACAGTATCTTAGCCATGAACAATTGAGTAGCTTCATTTGGGCAAGTTTTATTGTAGATGGTTTGCCAATTGACTTCTTTTATTTCCTCCTTAATGGATTCGAAGTCAGTTCGGATTTGATATCTATTTACTCGTGGCTTTCGAGCCTGCAACCTGACCCCAGTTAAAACTATGTCATGATCGGTCACTGAAGAAGTGCATATGATGGATTCCAGCTCGTATTTTGTGTTACTGAAGACATGATCAAGACACGAGGCACCCCGTGTCGGTATATTTACGATCGATTGATAGCCCAGATGTGCCATGAGACTCCGATATTTCCCACAAACCACAGGGTCCAAAATGTTTATATTTATATCACCGGCTATTATACAACAGGGGCTCTTTTGGATATTATTTGTAACAATTTCAAGGGTGGTCAAAAAATTGCTAGTGTTAGTGAAAGAAGGCGATCTATAAATACCCAACAGTGTAATACAGCCGGGAATGTGTACTTGAAGACAGTTTGCGTCCAGAAGATTAGGCTCGCTTACTATAGGTGTCCAACATTGCTTTATGTAGACAACTACTCCCCCTGATTTATTTATAAATTTAGTAGAATAGAAGTGAAAATATCCATCAATCGTCGGAATTACTGGATTTTCGCTTAGCCCACACTCACTCAAAAGTAGTATGTCAAATTCCAAACCCATCCTTTTTACGATTACCATAAGTTTATCTAATTTACATGACACGCCTCTTACATTAAACGTCAGCAATTTGAAGTCATACTTTGACAGATAGTTTTTACAATGTCGTGGGAGCTCAACCTTTTGGCAGCCAACATTAAGCGTATTGTCCACTTCTGCTAATAATTCGGTGGACGCCATAGATTTGAATAAAGTTTACATAATTTGATTGGATATCTGGCAACAAATTTAAACAGTATTATTATAGGCATTAACTCAATTGCACTTTTCAATATATCTACGCAATAAGAAGTAAGAGTTGTTGGCTCAAGTAACTGGATGTTGAGATCACGGATCGCAAGATTGTGTGTATTGTTATAGTGTAGTAACATTATAAAAAACTTATTAACTAAACATATAAACAGATTGTGTGCAATATTATAGTGAAGTAACAATACAAAAACAAGTAAAAATATCAATTTAGGGAACGACCAGATAGAATACAATATATAACCGAACGCCACTGGTAGCTTTAATACAGGTAATAATTTAAGGCATATGATCCGTGTTAACTTGAAAGGGACTAACATTGAAAGACTCAGTTGAAGGTCCAATACGTGCTTCGATGTCACATTTGTCACGAATGATGATCGCTGGATACTTCGTATCTGTAGTGTTTGATGCCTTGCGCACATATATCTGTCCATTTCGGACCCAGCAATAACGAAAGTTGTGTTGTTTAGCACGACGTCTGGCCTCTCCAAATAATTTTCTGTTAGCCATTGATAATCTTTCATTGAAAAAGAGTACTTCAGATGTTCCACTGACAATATCAGAAGTAGTTAGTCCGCGCCTCGTTCTTGCCGCTGATAGCACTTCGTCCCGTTTCGCCTTGCGAATCAACTTTACGACCACAGGTCTTTACAGTCTGTGTGGAGCGCCTGATTCTTTCCGCTTGGATCCGACTCGCGTTACCTGATCAATATCAGACTCCTGCAAATCCACGCCAAGTTTCTTAGAAGTCACTAAAATTGTGTGCATTAGGTTCTCAAGTGGCTGTTCTGGGATGCCTATAATTTCCCGTTCATTTCTCATATTATACTGGTCTTGGGAGCCTATAGTTTGTTGCAATTCCGCTATCGTCGCCTTCAGACCAATGATTTCATTATCGTTACTGAGCAGTCTGTGCTCATACTCATTTATTTTCTCAGTCAGAGTCGATACCGCATTCAATTGTGCCTTAACATCCAGGATCTCCTGTCGTAACAATTGCAGTTCCTCAAAAACTTCTGTTAAACCCACCGAGTCCTTTGTTTGTGGTGAAGGGGGAGCCGGTTTGCCTCGGCTTCCTCGTGACATGTTAATATTGAGCGACGAGTTTGATTGGTTGAGGGCCCTAATGGGTGTAGATACATCACCGACCTTTGGTCTTGAGCATGTGCACGTAGGGCATACCCACTGTTGTTTGAATTCAACAGACTGGTTTTCAAAAGTAGGAATTTTGATATTTAAACATTCAATATCGTAGTGAGATTTACACAGAGCACACTCCATGAAGTAACAGGTTGAGATATTTTTCCCACATGCATTACATGAATGCGGCATCTTTTAGCTCTGCTGAGAAGGTACTTCTCTCCAGGAAACGAAACTCTCAAACAAAAGTAACACGGCAAAAGGCAAATTAACTCCAAACAGACAGTATTTCATTTTAGCGCACTGGCAACATTAAGATTTGACAGGTTAGCTCAGTACCACAAGGTCAAAATAAATATAAAAAATATATAAAATATTGAGGGTAGGAACAAAAAGTTTGTTATTGACCTATGTCAAAAGTAACATTGTTTACTTGATATTTATCCAACTGCTAGATCAATTTGTTAAAACAACACCAATACACTTAACACATATTATATCCAACACGTTTTATAGTTTATATCACCGTTCCAACACTTTTAGATAACAATAATTAATAAAATACAGGTGCGCGATTTACCCGCTTGAAGAAGAAACTCCGGCGTATGTAGATGCATTGTCGGTAGATGTCCCTGTCTACACTCTTGTAGTTCTGTTAATAAGTGGGCGTAATGTTTATGTTCACCGAATTGGTTTTTTAAAAATTCTGTTAAGCTGGACCATGTGTCGAAATCTTTTATTGAACATACTATTTCAGCTTTGCCCTCAAGCTGGCTGAGTATATATTTAAATACTATGTCCTTCTGAGTGGAAGAACTGGAAATGGAAATCGCATTGTCGCAATTACTTAAAAAAGCATTAAGTCGCTCTCGACTGCCATCAAAAGGTTTTATGAATTTTAGGATAACGTTTAAAGAGATGGTCTTCTCGGTTGCTTCTGTTTTGGGATCCGTCATTGTAAAAAGAAGAAATTACTAGTTTATAAAAAATTAATAAATATTAAATCGACAGGCAAATCCGCAGAATAGTAATAGTATATGAAAAGAAATATTATGTTGTTCAGATAGCGGGTGTCTGGATCCTTATCGCAGGCACAACGGATGTTTAGTCTCATGCGCTACACTAGATGGATGAACAAATGTAATATTGTAATATACTTATTTCTAACAAATGGTTCAGTGGTTATGAAGTAATATTGAAGAGTACAAGGTTCACAAAATAACTATTATAGGAAAAACACTTTAGAATTGTCTAGGAATTGAATGTTTGTAACTCACAGTAATAACACGATATACTTCATGGTTTTCGATCTGGAACTAGACCTGGAACTGGAACTGGGACTGGCACGTTGATCCTGGTCGGTGTTAGGCGCGGAGTTCCCAAGGGAGGCGCTTAACTAGCGCTGCTGCTTCACGCCACTTACTACACAGTGGACCTGGTTCTTGTTGCCAAGACGTGATGCCGATTGTGACCTTGGATGTGCGGTCTGGTATGACCGTGTGGATTATCTTATGGGGTTTTTTTTTTTGGATGAATTGGGTCGGACAGATTGTTTTTAGGTTACTGCACAATTCAGCAGACGACACTTTGACAGGATACACTTTAGCACTGGACACTTGAGCACTTTACACTTAAGTGCTGGATAGGTACTGGATTTAGCACTCTGCACTCGCGAGACGTACCGGGGATTTTCACTCACAAATCCCTTACCGCTGCCACCAAAATGTTACGACGGAAATAATAAAGGTCTTTTTAAAAAAGGAATATTTAATTAAACTGTTCACAAAATAGAATTATTCGCGAAATATGGTAATTGTCCGCGCTGTGTCGCGAACCGACCCGAACTGAGTCACCCAGTGAAGCTGGGTGCAACATCCAAGGAGGAGATGCTACGTCAGCATCTCGTCAGCCGTCTAGGCTACAGAATAGGGATGTAACAGTACGCTATCGGCTGCGATGGCACACCATATTGTGGGGGCCTAAAAAAGTTAAAATATTTTCAGTAATGCAATTACTTTTAACACTGCAGCGATCAAATTTCATAATGGAAGTTTACGTACGCTATCGGCTGCGACGGCCCAGCCAACCCATCGGCAGCCACATCCCCAGCCGCATCGCCATTTTGGGCCCTATAAAAGTTAATCATGGAGATGTATTTTCTATAATGTGTACTTACGTGTAGAATAAAACGTTTATCTTTCTTTGACCCCGAAGTCATTCAGAAGGTGTACCAGCTAGCAGGCGAGGTTGGCATGGGTCCTGAAGAAACCTCAGGTTAAACCCCAAAACACCCCATACTCAGTATAGATAAATTAGGCTTGGCTACCACAGTCCTGGTTCGTACTTTTATCATACGCTTCTTTTATTTTTAAACAGAAAAGCCCTAAACCAATATCTGCCGATTAAATAAGTAAGAATGAGCCTTAAATTGTTATTGAACAAGAAAAAGGGCAAAATAACTTACATGTTAAAATTAAGGGCTCGTGCTACGCCGCCCCCGCGCCTACGACCACGTCCGCGAGCACGGGCAGCACCACCACCACGACCACGTCCGCGAGCACGGGCAGCACCACCACCACGGCTACCTCCTCTACTACTCTCTAGGTTATTTGCATACTCCATCTAAACATTTGTTAAATAAAAAAAAGATAAAGCGCAAAACCAACGGAAAAGAAATAAATAATATCGCTTAATAACCTAAAAAAAACTCCAATCACGTATATTTTTAACACCCAACAGAAAATCAACGTATATTTTTTAGCATTTTAATTTTATGTAATAATATATTTTTGAATTAACGAATTACTTATCGCAATTTTACTGTTAGCAATTGTTTATTTTAATATTTAATAATCATTATTTATTTATTCATATTATAATACAAAATATAATTACATTTAAAACTAGAAGCTATTATTAAAGTAATCTAAAATAAATAAATAAATATTTAATAAATATTCACCTATTATTTTAATTAACAAATTAATAAAAAAGTCAAAAATTAACGAATTAAAAATAAATAAAAATGTAATGTAGTATTATAAATCTTAAGGCTTTCACGGCCGGCGTTGCATGTAGAATATACTGCTTCCGGGCTGTTTGGCTGTGGTCCATCGGAAACTTGTGTTCCAGACGTTTCGTCGATCACTGCGTTCGACATCTTCAGTGGTACACGTCGGGACGCCGTCGAGTGCGGAGAACCTTCCTCGGCGGCGAACTCAGTGTGACTGATGTAAAGGCCCGAGTCACTGGCGTATTTATAGGTGCAATGGGAGGGGCTAAACAACGTGATCGCTCCTGATTGGTTGAGAGCTGCGCAACCGATGCGCTCGATACTGCTTGGTCGAGGCTAAGCAAGGGGGATACCGGGGATGGTGGCGGCTTCGTCATGTTTGAATTGTGATGACGCGCGGCTCTCAGTGCTGGATACCAATCTTTTTGGAGATGAAAACCTTCGTTTTTTCTATTAAAATTATTGGGATGCTTGAATATTTCGATGGCTTCTCGACATAGCCGTGGGAAGAATTGTGAAGTGGTGGCTAGAACCTTCGTGTTCTGAATTTTGATGGTATGATTACCATCCTCCTGGGTGTGTTCCGCAACCGCTGACTTGTCGAAGTGGCCGAGGCGGCAATTTCGTTCATGACCCGCCTTTCAGAACATATCCCCCTTGCTTAGCCTCGACCAAGCAGTATCGAGCGCATCGGTTGCGCAGCTCTCAACCAATCAGGACCGATCACGTTGTTTAGCCCCTCCCATTGCACCTATAAATACGCCAGTGACTCGGGCCTTTACATCAGTCGCACCGAGTTCGCCGCCGAGGAAGGTTCTCCGCACTCGACGGCGTCCCGACGGGTACCACTGAAGATGTCGACCGCAGTGATCGACGAAACGTCTGGAACACAAGTTTCCGATGGACCACGGCCAAACAGCCCGGAAGCAGTATATTCTACATGCAACGCCGGCCGTGAAAGCCTTAAGATTTATATGCGACGTCTCTACGGGGAGGAAGTTCACCAGCGAGTTCGCCGCCTCGAGTCACTTCGAAAAAGAAAAGCCCACCTTTTGTCTTCATTGGCGTTTCTACTCCGCTGTCGAGATAGCAACGTCGTGCCCCGATTTCTACGCCAGAAGAGGATCATACAGAGCCCTGCTTCGCACCGCATCTACGATCGCACTGAGAGTGCCCTTCTCCGAGAACGTATTCACAGTACACGGCGGACCCTGGCGCTTCTCAGTCAGGATCTTCTGAGAGTTCACCTTCAAGTCGCCCACGAGCTTTCACCTGATGATTGGGACCGCGTGGAAAAACTGACTTTCAACACCATGACCTGGGAAAGCGAGCAGGCTTCTACACGACAGAAGAGGAAATTTGACAAGCTCCCAAGAAAACAAGAGTCTGGTCCAAGTCTGGATAAACGCCTCGTAGTAGTCAACCTGTCAGACCACCAACTGTCTGAAGAGGAGAGGTCAGTCTTGAGCAAAGGGGAGAATTTTGCCATTACCCCAAGATCAGTTCCGGTGGAAGATATCATCGCCAACGTTGAGGCAAGCTTGCGCAAGCTTCCCGAGGAACTGGCTGAGAGGGTCCGCCAAGAGTCCTCCAGAATTCTACAGAAAGCCAAGCCGCCGAGGAGCAATATCACGGAGAAAGAGCGGAAAGCCTTAAAGAACCTAAGGGCTAATAAGGATATTGTTATCCTAAAAGCTGACAAGGGTAATGCCACAGCAGTCCTCAACACCAAGGATTATGAGACCAAGATCAAAGATCTTCTCGACCCGGCCACCTATAAGGAGATTCCAAAGGACCCAACGGCAAGAATCTTGAGACAGGTAAACAACCTGATCAAGAGTTCGTCTATTCCAGAAGAAACGCAGCGTATTATCAAGAAGTCTGAAGCTCTGCCACCTAGGCTGTATGGGTTACCAAAGATCCATAAGCCTTCAGTACCGCTCCGGCCCATCGTGAGCGCTATTGGCTCACCCACTCACCCAGTCTCGAAGTATCTCACCGGACTGCTTCAACAACATGTTGGATCCTCCTCGTCATACATCAAGGACTCGCGCCACTTCGTGGAGAAACTTGAGAATTTCAAACTACACCCGGATGATCGTCTGGTCAGTTTCGATGTCGTCTCTCTGTTCACGAAAGTTCCAGTCATGGAAGCTATGTCACGTATACGACCGCTGTTCTCTAAGGACATCGCAGAGTTGTTCGAGTTCGTGTTGACGACTTCATACTTCCAGTGGAACAACACGTTCTATGAACAAGTGGAGGGTTTAGCCATGGGAAACCCCATCAGTCCTGTAGTTGCGAACTTCTATATGGAATTCTTCGAAGAAGCCGCTCTTGAACGAGCGCCCAAGAAGCCTAAGGTCTGGTTCCGCTACGTGGACGATACCTTTGTGGTTTGGAGTCATGGAGACACGGAGCTGACTAAGTTCCTGAATCACCTGAACAGCATCCATCCGAACATCCAGTTCACCATGGAGGTAGAGAAGAACGGAGACCTGCCATTCCTCGATGTCCTGGTATCCAAAAAAGAGGATGGCAGCCTTGGTCACCGGGTCTATCGAAAGCCTACACACACAGACCGTTACTTACACAAGGACTCCAACCACCATCCCAGACAGAAAATGTCAGTCATCAAGACCCTGGTCCACCGAGCTAAGAGCATCTGTGAGCCCCAACACCTTAAAAACGAGTACGCCACCTGGACTCGGCCTTCCAAGCCAATGGATTCTCTGCCCGGGAGATACGAAGAGCTCTTCATCCGAGGAAATCTTCTCTTACGAATCAGGATGAGGAGAAACCTGCCCCTCTAGAGAAGGACTTTTTGCCATACATTTATGGTACAACGGATCGTATCGGGAGACTGCTAGAAGCTTACAACATTAAGCCTATTTTCAAGCCCACGACGCAGTTACGTAATCTTCACCGTTCAGTCAAGGACCCTCGTGACTCACTATCTTCGGCTGGAGTTTACCGTATCCCCTGCTCGTGTGGCTCGGTATACGTGGGCACTACTCAAAGAAGCGTCAAGACCCGCCTTTCAGAACATGAACGAACGCCGCCTCGGCCACTTCGACAAGTCAGCGGTTGCGGAACACACCCAGGAGGATGGTAATCATACCATCAAATTTCAGAACACGAAGGTTCTAGCCACCACTTCACAATTCTTCCCACGGCTATGTCGAGAAGCCATCGAAATATTCAAGCATCCCAATAATTTTAATAGAAAAAACGAAGGTTTTCATCTCCAAAAAGATTGGTATCCAGCACTGAGAGCCGCGCGTCATCACAATTCTAACATGACGAAGCCGCCACCATCCCCGGTATCCCCCTTGCTTAGCCTCGACCAAGCAGTATCGAGCGCATCGGTTGCGCACCTCTCAACCAATCAGGAGTGATCACGTTGTTTAGCCCCTCCCATTGCACCTATAAATACGCCAGTGACTCGGGCCTTTACATCAGTCGCACCGAGTTCGCCGTCGAGGAAGGTTCTCCGCACTCGACGGCGTCCCGACGTGTACCACTGAAGACGTCGACCGCAGTGATCGACAAAACTTCTGGAACACAAGTTTCCGATGGACCACGGCCAAACAGCCCGGAAGCAGTATATTCTACATAATGTAGTATTATTAATGAAAATAAATTCTTATTAAAAAAAGGAAATAACGAATATTTTGTCTCGTAAATAATTTTAGTTTTATGACTATTAAAATTAAACAATTTATTTCGGTATCTTAAATTCAAAATGTACTTCGACCGTTACAAAATTCTCGCTGTGTCTCCAGCCTAATGGTCAACGTAACGTACCTAAATTCCAAGAAATCGGCCGCTCGCTGCGGAGGCCATTTTGGGATAACTGTTTTGTACACGAACATGAATGAAAATTGTGATCTTCACTAAAATTTTGTAGTTTTTTGCAAAATATTTATTGAAAACTATTTTGGATTATATATTCGATGCCACAATGATTAATTTTTACACAGAATTAGTGCTACAATTAAATAAAGTAGCCTGACATTTTGAATATTTCCAGTACCGTTACAGACATGCACAATAAAGTCACACAAAAACACAATTATACTTACCTTTAGGTTAAAACCTTTTATCACACACTTCAATTATGTTTTATTAAACACTAAAAACATTTTTTTATTGCAATTAAACAATAATAAATCACTATTACCTTTTAATTTCGTTGAGCTCTGCACACACGCAATGGTCTCAGTTACGTCAACCATAGACCATCAACTTCGAACATATTTTTTAAATCGAAACAGCTAGTGTCGGACTGCGAATTATTTTTTAATGAAGCTCCGTTTAGTATTTTGTCGACTTAAAACACGAAAACCGATATTATTGCAAGTGTTAAAAAGAAATCGGGATTCGCGTGCACGCACGACCGAATCATAAAAAGGGACTATAGTCCCTTTGCGCGTTTGACTTGTAATTCAAAAAGGGACTATAGTCCCTTTGCTCATTTGACCGGGCCGGTAAAGCGCACACGCCGTAAAACCAAACGTCAGTCATGCGCTCACATGACACTTGAAACAGGGTCCGTAACTAAACTTCGAGAGTTATATGTTCGATGAATGGAAAGTCGACAGAACGTTTGATCGAATATTGCTATTTCGAATGAACCGTTTATCGCCAGACGCAACTTCGACTGAACGCTTTATCGAATATTTATTAATCGATGGATTGCTGTTTCGAATGAGATTTAGACATGAAATTTTATGAAAAGGAAGCTGAAATAGACGTAAGTAAACATGTTTGTAAATAGACCAAAAAAACCCTACGGAGTTTCTCACCGCTGTGTTCTCCCTCCATTTGCTAAAGAATTCGTGAAGATTTTTATTTTGACGTTCTGTAAGTTCCGTTTTTAAATGGTCTCTGCAGAATAAATGATTTTTGACGTTGTATGTACAAACAGTTGATGTTTTTTAATGGTCTCTACAGAATAAATGATTTTTGACTTGTATGTAAAAACAGATGTGATATTTTTATTTTGACGTTTTGTAAGTTCCGTTTTAATTGTCTATACCAAATAAATGATTTTTGACTTTGAGTTTAAAAACAGTTGTGAAAACCCTCACGCAAATTAATTATAATTTAAACCTGGTTTGTACCTCATGTGTCCACAGCCTTATTGCACAGATGTTTCACAGGAGTTTAGACAATACATTCGATTTACGTTATTCATTTACTTGTATATTTTTACTATTGTTATTGTTCAACAAGTGTCATATATCATTGGAATGAGCATTTCTTGTAGCAAATAGTTACTTACAATGTATCTCTTTTACTCAAACTTTACTGAACAAATAAAAACATGAAATGTATCGTGCGTGTTTACGAAAGTGGTAATACCTTGAAGAAATCCCATATTTTTCCTTATTGGAAAAAGCTATCGATATAATATTACACTATACGTTAGAATATGGTATTAGCTTTCAGTTAGTAATCATATTTGAAGGTTACACCATGGCGTTATTGTTGTAAAAAAATATTTAAATTATCGGAAAAATTGTTCGCCGTCGGCATATGTTTCGTCCTAGGTATAGGCTTGTAAATAAATATTTTTGTACTATCATATTTTTTTTATTAATTTTATCATATGTAGTTAGAACGTCTAGACTATTTAAAATTATAAAATAAATAGGTTATCGATTTACTTTTTGAAATAATTATTCCTAAAGTTGACGTATTAACGATTTCGACTATCGTCAATGTTCACCGCAGTTTATAATAAATCAGACGATAAGTATATGCAATCGTCTATTTCCACTTGAAATAATGATTCATTGCCTTCAAAAAAAACATCGCCCGAGCGTCATGTGCCACTTACAAAGTTAACAATTTATGGTATAAACAAACTCGGCCGCCACTCAGCGGGCGGTGTCATGTTTCAAGCGGTCCGTAATTTTACTTGGAGAGTTATATGTTCGATGAATGGAAAGTCGACAGAACGTTTAATCGAATATTTATTAATCGATGGATTGCTGTTTCGAATGAGATTTAGACATGAAATTTTATGAAAAGGAAGCTGATTCCAGCGCTCGCTCGGCTTGCGCTCTGTTGGGGTCACAGTTCTAACCTAACCTAACCCACTTTACGATAAACTGTTCATTCGAAATAGCAATATTCGATTAAACGTTCTGTCGACTTTCCATTCATCGAACATATAACTCTCCAAGTAAAATTACGGACCGCTTGAAACATGACACCGCCCGCTGAGTGGCGGCCGAGTTTGTTTATACCATAAATTGTTAACTTTGTAAGTGGCATATGACGCTCGGGCGATGTTTTTTTTGAAGGCAATGAATCATTCTTTCAAGTGGAAATAGACGTTTGCATATACTTATCGTCTGATTTATTATAAACTGCGGTGAACATTGACGATAGTCGAAATCGTTAATACGTCAACTTTAGGAATAATTATTTCAAAAAGTAAATCGATAACCTATTTATTTTATAATTTTAAATAGTCTAGACGTTCTAACTACATATGATAAAATTAATAAAAAAAATATGATAGTACAAAAATATTTATTTACAAGCCTATACCTAGGACGAAACATATGCCGACGGCGAACAATTTTTCCGATAATTTAAATATTTTTTTACAACAATAACGCCATGGTGTAACCTTCAAATATGATTACTAACTGAAAGCTAATACCATATTCTAACGTATAGTGTAATATTATATCGATAGCTTTTTCCAATAAGGAAAAATATGGGATTTCTTCAAGGTATTACCACTTTCGTAAACACGCACGATACATTTCATGTTTTTATTTGTTCAGTAAAGTTTGAGTAAAAGAGATACATTGTAAGTAACTATTTGTTACAAGAAATGCTCATTCCAATGATATATGACACTTGTTGAACAATAACAATAGTAAAAATATACAAGTAAATGAATAACGTAAATCGAATGTATTGTCTAAACTCCTGTGAAACATCTGTGCAATAAGGCTGTGGACACATGAGGTACAAACCAGGTTTAAATTATAATTAATTTGCGTGAGGGTTTTCACAACTGGTTTTAAACTCAAAGTCAAAAATCATTTATTTGGTATAGACAATTAAAACGGAACTTACAAAACGTCAAAATAAAAATATCACATCTGTTTTTACATACAAGTCAAAAATCATTTATTCTGTAGAGACCATTAAAAAACATCAACTGTTTGTACATACAACGTCAAAAATCATTTATTCTGTAGAGACCATTAAAACGGAACTTACAAAACGTCAAAATAAAAATCTTCACGACTTCTTTAGCAAATGGAGGGAGAACACAGCGGTGAGAAACTCCGTAGGGTTTTTTTGGTCTATTTACAAACATGTTTACTTACGTCTAAATGCAAAATTTATTAAATGAGCATAGAAATAGGTATAAAAAATAAAAATTTAGACTTCACACGCCACTACGGAAGTTCAGCCAATCACGCAGTTACTTATTTATTTATTCATCAAACGTACTCTTGCAGACTCTTTCTACGGGAAAATATGTACTTAGTCTAGATACAATAATTTTCTTGAGTTGCAAGTTAAGTGAACAGCTCATTTCCAGGCTTGTTTATCATCCAAATAATCCTAGATTTTATAATAGGCTTTCTGGCATAACTTTCTTTTAATATTTTTTTGTAATTTATGTAAAGGTTAGCTTCATTAGGAAGCTTGTTAAAAAAGCGTATACAATTACCCTGGAAAGAATATCAGACTACCAAGATTATTCTTGGATCCAGTATTTTCGTTATGCCTATCTCAAACGAACCGTGCAGTCAACAGGTACCAGCCAGCAAGTCCTACAATTTGCGTTCGATTTCTATCAACTTAAAGTAAAGGAAGAATGATGGGTTATTTCAAGGTTTTAACAATCAGTGTTGCCCACATTAAGTACAAGTGTACATCGATTGTTCATGCTTAACATTAATTAATACTAAAAAATACTGAAAAAAGCAAACTTCACGGTGAAAGCTTCCGAAGCGACCGAGACTAAAGCATGGAGGAAGAAAAGGCACCCCCGGATTGAGAACACTCCGGCAAGAAACTCAGCGGGCTGTCCTTTTTTTGGTCTATTTACAAACATTTACTTAGGCTAGATATTTTAGTTTAGTTAGTAATTTGCTTGAGTAGCAAGTTGAGTGAACAGCTAATTTCCAGGCTTGTTTATCATTAAAATAATCCTGGATTTTATAATAGGGTTTTTGGTATAACTTTCTTTTAATACAATTTTTAATTTATGTATAGTGTAACGTTGTGGATTTTTTATAAATCAATTAAAATTATATCAATAAAATTAATCGATATTTTAGTATGTTTCTATAATATATTACTAATTATCTATGGTTGTGCAAGCGAGATTGGACAGCACTAGCCCAGTTATCAACTGACGGCTCTTATATCGTTCCTTTCCTTGGCAACCTTCGCCGAGGAAGGTCACTTTGACCCCGTGGCCAACTGCTGTCGGCTCCGGGTAAGTTTTGAGATCAACATTTCCTACTTCTTTCTACAGGTGAAGACTTTCCAGCGGTGCAGCTTATTGCCTGCTAAAATGCATGGCTTAATATACTTTATTTAATTCTGTGTGCTATTTCAGCCAACCTAATTAGAGCCACGAGGCCGATGGCCCCTACGGTCAGAGGTCGCGGCACCAGCTTGTGCTGCCTATTTATATTCGTAATTGCCTAGTGACAAACTGACCCGCACTTTTTCTATTTCCAGGGTCTTCGCACCATCATAGCGGTAGCGAGGCACACCAGCGGAGACCCTGGCACGCCGGCAACACCACAAGCCACGTGTCCACTAGCTAAGTGCATACTACCATCTTTGCACAACGGACCGAACAACGCCACGGCAGAATCTTTATTACGAATCCATTCCCTTAGGTTCATTTACTCATATACCTAAAATAAATTTATGTAACGTTACCGATTATAATCTCTTATTATATTGTAATTAACCTTTTTTATTTATCTCTGCTCGCCCTAGCCGGTAGTAGTCTCAATTACATCAATTACTTTATTAATTTTTACAGTGCATAAGTCACACCTTCATATTTATGTAACTCCATTTTAAAACCTTCTATAAAAACTTATTAACCGTTACAATAGGTAAGTCCCTAATTTAATTAGGGAGCTTGTTAAAAAAGCGTATTCACCTTGGAAAGACTATATTTAATAAAGAATAATTTTATGGAGTCTACTATCACAGACTACAAGATTATTCTTGCGTCTGGTAAAGAGTATCGTACTTCTTTTGGCATTCCGCACATAACGAACCCAAGCACGGGATTACCCCAAAGGAGAATTCCGTAGCTCTATAATGAGCTACGGAATTCTCCTTCGGGGTAATTCCGTGCTGTTAAACGGCGTAGGAAGCAGCACATAATCACCTGGCTTAAGAACAGTTCATATGTGATTCCACAAGGTACCCACTAAAAACCCAGCAAAATTTTTTAAGAAGTATCACATTCAAAAGTCAAAAACCATTTATTCTGTATAGACCATTAATACGGCACTTACAAAACGTAATAAATTTTTTTAATCTAATGTTTGGCAAATGGACCACCGGTTCGAAACGCGGCCCTGTCCTAAGAAGATTCCGGCAAGAAACTCAGCGGGCTGTTTTTTTGGTCTATTTACAAACATATTTACTTAACCTAAGTACAATATTTCATTTGAGTAGCATAGAGAGAGAGCAAACAGTTCATATCCAAGCTTGTTTGTCGTCTAAATAGTTTTGAATTTTATAGTAGCCTTTTTGGCAGAGTTTTAATTTGGCTTTTAAATTTATGAAGAGGTAGATTCTTCATTTCACTAGGAAGCTTGTTGTAGAAGCGTATACAGTTACCCTGAAAGGAATTACTAATCTTGTGGAGTCGACTATTACAAACCACAAGATTGTTTTTATGTCTAGTATTTACGTTATGTATATCACAAAGCCTTAAAAAATTGGAAATGTTTCTTCTAACATACAAAAGATTTTCAAAAATATATTAAGTTTAGTTAAAAATAAAAATATATTAAGAATTAATTTATTAAAAATATATTAATTCCTATAGAGAATTGTGATACTCCTTAAAACAATCGATAATGCAAAGGTCCACGTTGCAAACTTCGCACATGTAAGCTGTGCACTTCTGCACCTGCTTCTTGTAACACTATTTGCAACGGGCCCTCTGCTTATTGTTTGTTGCTGGGTAGTGTCCGGTACCCTGTACTGCAATTGCTTGCAGTCTTGGCGGACGAAACCTTTGCAAGATTTCATCCGCCAACTGCACGCGGAATTGCCGCTGGGCCACATTGACTGTTCTTGCCCTCGAAAATATCACGAACGAGTAGTGGATGGACACATTAAGAAGCCGGCGGAAAAGCTTCTTGTACCAAATACAATTACGTATCCTCTCTATGGGAAACGCCTGCAACAGTTGGTCTTTTTTGTCGACGCCTCCCATAGAGAGACTGTAGTCAAGGACTACATTTGGCTTATATTTGTAAATACCATGTTTTGCTTTTCCGCCGACTTCTACGGTGTGGTATGTTGAAATCAACGATACCACGTTTGCATCCTTCCACACCGTTATCGTGATATCTCGAGTGTGACTAAATGCCACTTCCCCTGTCCGCATGTTTGCCTTATTCTTATGGCGCAAACTTTCCGGCACGAACTCCCTATTGAGCCATAATGTGCCCAATACATCCGTATGCCTTGCCTTGAGGGTGCGCGCCAGCAAAGGACTGTTATAGAAGTTGTCCATTAATAAGGTGTGACCTCTATTTAGTAATGGACGAACTAAACTATAAACAGTCTTTGAGGTCGCACCCTCAGGTTCGGCATCGGGCCGGTCAGCCTGCACCTCACCGACATTATGCCCCTTATCCTTCCCAGTGTAGATGATCATTTGCCAGAGGTACCCCGACTTCGATTCACAGAGCTCATAGGTCTTTATACCTACCTGAGCAGCTTTAGAATTTATCAGCTGTGCAAACGACAGCCTCCCTTTCCACAGCAACAGCGATTCGTCTATAGCAATTTTTTTTTTGTCAATTTGACTTCACCTCGCCTGATGGTAAGCTGAAGGTAAAGTCTCAGGAAAGAGGGTCACCATAACATACACGTACCATGTTAACAATGGTGGCACTCAGCTTGACGGCCTCATCAGAAGAGGATTGTTGTCGCAGCACCGCGTGACACGCACCGGTCCCACTAGTGCTGCGACCACAATCCCCCTGCCCGGCTATGCACTAGCTGACCCCTGAACGCAATCAAACCGATAGGTAGGTAGGATAGGTATAAAGAGCTAAATTTGTGACACAAATGATTTATTATAGGCTGAATTTTTGTCAGCTTAGTCGGAATACCTCTGGCACAGAGATCGTTGTCTACAAAATGTAGACAACGCTTTATTAACTGGAAACGATAAAAAGGCATAATATCGGCGAAGTTGCCAATTTTTAAATAAGGCAAGCATGGCGTCCAATATTCCCGTTCCACGGGAATCGGTATGATGCTTTGCAGCATTATCAAGCTGAAAAATGTCCACAACTCACTGGGGGTGATGGGAATCCATCTTTTTATCCTCGCATGTTCCGGAAGTCTCAGGTCGCTACGGAGACTTTCAGCATATTTATTAGTTTCCCTAACTATTAAGTTGATAATGTCCTCATCCCAAATTTTTGCGAAAATTTGGAATGGGGACATATCATCGGCGCAAAATGTTGGGCCTGCTGGACCGGTAAAAGTTTCCCGCTCCCCCTTAAAAAATCAGGCTGTCCAGGGTGTCTCGAAGATCACTGGGGAGCTCATCTACGTTGAACTCCCCAGCGTGCCTCCTGCGAGTGCCAGCAGTTTCCACATCGTCATCGTCAACGTCGCTCCCAGCGTTTAGGCCAGCCGACCGCTCCCACTGGAGGACGTCGGCCTCCAGATCGTCAGAAAAGATGCGGGGTTCTAAAACCAATATATCAACTACATTTCAGCTACTCTTAACATAGTCTCTGATACAACCAGATTACCATTACAGGAGTGATATTGACATACCTGATTCAGCGGCCGACGTCGACGGCATTGGACACGGGGCCGACGTTTGACGGTAACAATGTGGAGGTGCTCGGCGAGAGCTCGATCACCTCAATCTCTGCTGGCACTATTAGGCGCTCATCGAGACACCCCTTCTCTTTTAAAGTAATTACCCCAGTGGACGGGGTAAATACTAAAGGTCTTGCTCTGTGAAATAAAATCATATTTAATTCAACTTCTTTTAAATGCTATCTATATTATCTTTGAGGCAAAGAGCAAATTAACTTACTTAGGTGGTGGCTATGGCGCTCATTAGGGGAGATCTATATCCAGCAGTGGACTAGAATAGGTTGATGATGATGATGAGGTGGTGGCGTGACGGACGAGACGGTTTCGTCGGGATCGTCCATTATCACCCGAGAGGGTCCACTTGTATCTGTGAAACATATTGAAATTAGATTGGGTCACGCGATGGGGAGTTATACGGTATTTGGTAGTCAAATTACACACTTATGCGCTGTATTTCCCACGGACGAAGAGTCCGGGGAGGTGGGTTTTCCGGGTGCCAGGTATCAAGGGGCACGGAATCCTCTCGGGTGATATTTTGCTGAAAAAATAAAAATTAATAAAACACGTGGGGATAGCAACTGCCATCTAGCCTCCACAATTGGTTGTGGAAGGCAGGTGGCAGTCGCTTCACGGAAAATATTGAAGTTCAGCCGCATCACAGTTAGATTGAAATGCCGACCCAACTGGGCCCCAACTGTTCCCAGATTATGATGATGATGATGATGTAACAATGAAAATAATGAAAGTTGTCAAAATATTTTTCTTGCCTCATTTTTTTATTAGGAGGAGCATCGGGCAGTAAAAACTGCCCAACCTCCTTCCTCGACCGCATCGCTTCCAGCTGCGCGCGCTGCTCGCTGGTTAATAGGGTGACTCGTTTCTTGTCGAGCGCCCTATTTTTTTTTATTTTTTTTAGTTCCTCAGCCATTCTAGACGAAAGAAATTGCAACCACTTTTAACACAGGCTTGAATATTGGATGATGATTAAATTTTATAATAAAAGTTTACTTACGTCACCGGTTGTGAGGGACCAGCAACGGGTGAGGGACCAGCAACGGCTGAGGAATCAGCAACGGCTGAGAGCTCCGTAGGAGCATTTTGTGGCTCCCTAAAAAGTTAACAAGATTTTAAATTTATCTATAAAATTTAATTTAGATATTTAAATAAATAAAAATTCTAGGATAGATTGTCCTTGATGTCCTTGTCCCCGATTGACAACGCCACCTAGACCCATGGTAAGCATAGCTTAACTAGCTTGTGTTATGGTTTCTAGAATGCGGATAAACATACTTAGATACTTTTTTTTTGTAAATACATACATATTATACATAGAAACACCCAGACCAATGCAAATATTCATATTCATGCACACAAATATTTGCACTGAGCGGGGATCGAACCCGCGCCTCCTGCGTAGCAGTCGCGTTCACTACTGCCACGCCACGGAGGTCGTCGATTTAATACTGCGGTTAACTTTGCCTCACCATAGTACCCTCGACAGCTGGAGCGTCGTGTTGTGGTCAGACCGAAACCCGAACCGCTCCGGTCTGGGTGTCACGAATGGCGTGAGATGTCTCAGCAGCAGCTGCTCGAACACTTTGGACATGGTTGGCAGCAGAGTGATGGGTCGATAGCTCGCAGGCTTCAAGATATTTTTGCCCGGTTTGGGCAGCATTATAACCTTCCCCTCCTTCCAGATAGTTGGGAAGACCCCCGTGCGCATGATGCCGGTGAATAACCGTGCAAGCGCGGCGGTGGTGCGGAACGGCGGGTGCTGGAGTGCGGTATTGGTGACACCTTCCACTCCAGGGGCCTTCCTCCTCTTCGTCTAGCGGATGGCGCGCTGCACCATACCGGGCGAGAATGAGATGGGCGACTCATCAGGAGCTATCGGCGGCACGAAGTAAGTTCCAAAGTGCTCTTCGACAGCTGCTGCGTGTTCGGGGAAATCAGTGGGGTTCGGCGAGAACTGACGCTCCAGGTGGCGGGCCAGGATGCCCGCCCGGTCTGCTGCTCTGTACCTCGGTGACCCGTCTTCGTGCTCGAGGGGTCGCACCGGAGCTGGGGTATTGGTGAGGCGCCTACACAGCTTGTGTATAGAGCCCCAGTTCTCACCAATGGAGTCTATATAGTTCTACCAGCTCTCGGTGGCGTGAGTGCGCAACTCGGCTTTCACCTTCTCCGTGAGCCGGTTCAGCTCGGACTTCATCGTGGGGCAGCGGACCTGCTGCCATTGCCTTCTGAGACGCCTCTTGTCGGCTATCAACTTCTTGATGTGTCCCGGCAGTTGCGGTAATCGCTCCTGGGTTCTGGGGGTGTTACTAGCCGACTCGAGGGCGCCCCGAATACTCGCTGTGAGGTCCGCTGCGAGGCCTTCCACGTCGGCTGCGGAGGTGAAGCATTGTGCTCGGCTGAGTTCCACGCTGGGTGCTTGCAGTTCAGGTCCCCGGCTATGATGACCGGGTTCTGGGCCTGCAGCAGCGGGCGGATGTCGGCGGGAGCTAAAGTGTTCCTAGCCGGGGGCCTGTATGCGGCGTAGAGGTGGAGGTTTGCCCCACCTAGGTGCAACTCGACACCCAGCGTGTACAGCGTGTTCGTGGCGCAGGTGGTATGGGCTGGTGTACGATTCTGCGACGGATCAGCACTGCCAGACCGCGGTATCGCACATTGTGCTCGGAGATCTCGTCCCTCCGATAGACGAGTAAACCCGGGAATTTAATTTTGTATGCAGGTCCCAGGTGCGTCTCGCTTATCAGTGCCACGTCTATCCTTTGTTCCTGCAGCAGAAAGCGAAGCAGGACGGCCTTTCTAGCTAGGTTGCGGGCGTTCCAATGGAGTATTCTTAAGGCCTCACAATCCATTGGAGTGCATTAAAAGTTCTGCGATGCCCTTCATCGCGATCCTCGCAATCGCGTCGGAGTCCTAGCCCTCTTCGAGCACCTGGGAATGCCGGTGAGAATGGCTATCACCGCCTTAACCGTGGGGCTGGTGCCCGTTGAGGAGGGCGGTGCGCGGCCGGGCTCGATTGCGACGGCCTTCACCTTTCTTCCCCTCTGAGCGGGGGCGGCGACCGGCTGTGGAGCGCGATGAGTCTCCTTTGTTGGGCCGTCCGTGGGTGGCGCGGGTGTAACCAGCGCCTCTTGTGGTTGAGGGGCCTTCTTGCCCCTCTTGCGCTTTCTCCGCTTTCCTTGTTTCGAGGAGGTGACTCCCCGCTCGGTGGGCGGGTTCGCTGCTGCCATCAGCGAAGCTTCCGCTGCGCGTTCTCCGGTGGGCTGGGCTTTGAGCGGAGCAACTGGGCGGGGCTCGCCTGTTAGGGCGACTGTCCCCGCCTTCTTGTTCCTCGCCTCCTTCTTGAAGACGGGGCAGTTTTGGTGATTTGCGGGGTTCTCCCCCCCGCAATTCGCACATGTGGCCGGCTCCTCTCTCGGCCGTGGGGACTCCTTGGCCGGGTGCTCTCCTACGCACCGCACGCAGGCCATCGGTCGGTGGCACTGGTGGGAGCTGTGCCTAAATTTCTGGCGCCGATGGCACTGCGCGGGTCGCCTCTTGCCCCGCCAGGCCTCGATCTTCACGCCCGGGATGCCGAGCATCTCCGTAACCTCGAAGATCCCGGGCGTGATCGTTTGAGTCTTCTTCAGTATGGCCAGTAAAATGCAGCCCGGTCTGCCACTGCGCGCCTGGATGTTCTGGACGAACTCCGGCTCATAGCCCAGCTCCCGAAGTTCTTCCTCCACCTCCTCTGGCGTGGCATTGATGGGCAGCCCCCTGATGGCCACCTTTAGGTTTCTCTCCGCGGGGGGGGGGGGGGAGTAGGAGAACCATGCGACGTTCTCCGTCTTCTCCAACTCCACCAGGTACCTCTGTATGGTCCGGTATTCGTCCTCCCCCTGCGAAGAGAACCTAATGCCCTTCCCAAACGGTCGTGCGTTTGCGGCCCGTCCGAGCTTTTCCTTCAGCTTCCGCATATGGAACGCCCAGTCTGGGAGGAACTCCACGATGAGCGGCGGATAGCGCGGCTTGGGCGCGCTGGTCGGTGCCGCCTGCCCTGCTGCGGGGCCGGTTGCCTAGGATGCCTGAGTTGGGGGGGCTGCCGCTGCCTGCTTGGACGTCGACGCGCTGTGCGTCGTTGTGGACGCCTGGGCGTAATTCGCGGCGGGAGGCTAGTCGGCATTGCGTCTACGGAGACGCGGGTCGCGTTGCGCGAGCGGCACGGCCGCACAGTGCCGCTTCTCGTCCTCGCATCCTCTCTCGTCATCGTCGGGGCTTCGGGGCTTCTTTGCGCCCCGCTGGTGGTGGTTGAGCGTCTCGCAGGACTGCGCTCGCAGCAACGCCCGCTGGTTCTTCGCGAACAGGTGCGCGGCATCTTGCTGGCGAGTCCTGGGGGAGGGAGTGACTCCTCGGCTTTCCTCTCTCGTCGGCGGAGTCCACGTCCGACGCGTCCGTAGGGATTTCCGCGCGAAAAAAAAAAAAAAAAAAATAAGGTACGAATGTGTTCGCTGCCGCCTACGGCCAACTCCGATCGAGGCGATTACGGCCCTGTTGAGGGCTGTTTGGAAGCTTTCCACGTATGCTGCGTTTGCGTAGGCAGGTGGCAACCACTGGGTCTCAGCACCTCCCGCTTCGTCACGCAATACCTCCGGCTGTGGGATGAAACGCATCGTTAGCCAGGCGACCAGTTCGTCAATTAGCGCCCAATCAACGTTGGGCGCTGTCATCCGTGTCGCGAGCCACTGCTCCATAGTGACCTTAAGCGGGGTCGGAGACCGGAGTACCCTCTCCAGGCACGCCGTCAACAGCCCCGCTATCGGCTGCGGGAAAAGTGCTTCCGGCTCCCTCTCCCTGGTGAGCCCAGCTACCGGCATCTCCACGCCCCCTACGCTGAGTGTTGCCTCACCTGACGCGGTGACCAGCAGGAATTTCCTGCGCCTGTTATCCATTGTTACGCAGCATTCGTTGCGTCTCATTGCCGTTAATCGGCTCGCCTCTGCCCCCTCCGGCCCCGTCACGACGAATAACTCGTCTACCTCCACCAGAGGGTACGGCGCCGCCAGCACCAGTTGTAATGCCCACATAAGTTGGGGGTTGCCAGAGCTGTAGTCCAGTACGACTACAGCGACGTCTGGATGGTCTATGCACCAAGACTGGCCATTCATTAATTCGACGGCGCGTGTCTGCCTATGCATAACTTCATCGAGATGTCGGGTAGATATTGCCGCCACCTCCCACCCATCATTTAGCTCCGGCGTTACGCGCGCCATCCTTGGCACGTCGGCTTTCAGTGGCAGACCCCACTCTGTACCGGTGGGGAATGCGCAACTCATATGACGTAAATGATCGTATAGGCGCATCTTCAGTAGATGGCCCGTGATATCCATGGTGCAAACTCCAGTACCATCGACCAACGTCGCCTGTAGCAGCGGACTGTCCGCTATGTAGCGCCACACGGCCATGCCCCTTGTGGCATTTATGCGGCCGTCTCGTGAAGTGGGATCCTCGACCGTGCGTTTCAGGTCTGTGGCGAGCGCTGTCAGAGTTAGGCCACCCTTACTATAAACAGGGTCCTCCTTGACCCCAATCCAGGTAAGTTCCCTGGTCTCGGCCCCAATCTGCACGAGGTCCTGTTCCTCAGCAATGGGGTCAAAACCCATCAAGCAATTGGCCTGTGTTGGACGTGCGGCCAGTGCTGTCAAAAAACCGTTTAGCTCACGGCGCCTATTCGCGCGAGTGGCGGCCCTGGAGACCCCCCTCCAGGCGCGCGACATGCGCGTAACCCAGATGCTACTTGCCGAGGGAGGCGGTGGTCGGGCGGTGCCGGTAGTTTCTAGAATGTTGCGCGTAGGCGATGCATCACTAAGGTCATCGCAACCTGACGCCCTGTGCGGGGAAGCGCCCGCCGCGGTCGGCTCGGCCAGGGATCCATAGAACCAGAAGATCTGATGTCTAGTTGGTGGTGCACTTACCAACCCAACCCCGTTTGCGACATTGCTGGTATAAACCAGCATGGGAACCTCCTCCTGTGCCACACGCAACCGCCGTTCAGTCTCCACTTGTATAGCGTGGCGATGCCGTACCCCCCGCGTTGCCCTCGTCAGTACTGCCGCCATCACGTCCGCGCGTGGGGTGTCGTGTGCGACTGAGAAATTAATGTTGCCATTTAATGCATGCATTTCCTGGTTATGCGCGGTAGCCATAGCTTCCAGCGCGCCCCCGCTTGCGAACAAAATCATGTCACGCAACATCGCCATGCTCTCATAGGGCTTCTGTTCGCCCACGACACGCACATCCTCACTCTCGCCGGCCAGGTGCTGGACGACGCACAACGGACAAACGCGCTCCGCCAGGAGGAGGGAAGCCAATGGCCTGTTTAACAGAAGGGCCTCCCCTGACAAACGCGATATGTCCGCCGACGCATCATCCAACCCCTGGCTTAGGCTTAACTTGGCTAGGGCTTCGGAAGTGGTACCTCCCACGAGCTTAGCACACGGTACCTCCGTCTTCTTTTCCGGTTGGGTGGGCGCGTCTCGAACCGCCCACAATCGTATGTTATCTATGAGGATCGTGGCCTCATCGCGGCTAGCACCGCTGCGTCGTAGGCTATCTAACGTAACCCTCCCCGTTAGTGCGGCGCAGACGGCCGCGCAGAAGGGGGTGTTGGTGTGTCCTTGCGCCACGAAGCCACGTATGCGAGTGTACTGCTCCTTTACACCCGTCATTTTCCGTGCAAGCGTAACCGCAGCCGAGCGCATATTCCTACGCTTACGCTCCGCGTTACCTTGCTCCCTCTCCCGGTCCTCGCCCCTCTCACACGTCCCCTCCTTTCCTCCGCTGGACATCGCCGCCCGTTGCGTATTGGTCACCACCTTAGACGAGTGAGTAGAGGACTCGCTCTCTTTATACAGTTGTGCCACGGCCGGTGGCACCTCCCCCATTGCGAGTCTGTTCATATTACTCCCCCCTGCTATTGCTCTGAACGTCCCTAAACCCAACTCTAGGGTGTTGTTGTCCAAGGTGCTCTCCCCGTTAGCGGTTAATTGTGTTATTAGGCTTGATGTGGCCTTGTCAACGTCCCCATTCCAATCTATTTCATCCCTGCTTGGCGGGGGTACCTTACAAGCCTCGAGTTGAGGGTCGGTTTGGGTAAGCGCCGGTGGCGTTGTCTCCCCACCTGATCCCTCTGATGAGGTACTCGAGAGCAGGTGGGATGTCACTATCTCCTGTGCCATCTGGGGTATCTTTACCGCCAGTTCTGGCATATACTTACGCAAGATTTCCTTGCGTGCTTCAGGCTTTGCGCCTGCTACACCCCTCTTCCTCGCCAAGAGTTCTGCTCGCCTACTGGCCCTCTCGGCCGCAATCTTTCTGTTGCGACTGATAACCACCGACTCCGGCGCTGCATGTCTATTAGGACTCGAGTCGCTACTCTCACTTCTCACAGAGTGGTATTGGTCATCGATGTCGCGGCCCCGTTGTTGTTCCACCACCTCGGGCCCTGCTTCCTCCCCCTCCCTCCCCTGCTCCAGAATGCCCATCTTGGGCCGGGGCTCCCAAACTTCTCCCTCGTACTCTCTCTTCGCTCTGGCCCTTGTTAGTACTCCCTTCTGTCCACTGCCGGGCTTTGCCCTATGCGACATAGGCTGTATGTAGGGTAACGAAGCTTGAGCAATGTGTATATCCCTGTAATATAAAAAGCTCTTGTGAGCGCAGCCCTTGCTGATTACTTACCACTGTCGCGTTGCACATACAGTGGTGTTCTTTCAGATGGGTCGTATTAATTCAGAAAAAAATGCGGAGTTTATGTCTCTACGCTTTCACAATTTACGTTTCGGTTATATTGTTACCGTTACGTACCGAGTCGACCGTGTCAGCTGCTCACCTTCGGGCTGAGGAGTTGACGCAAGCCATAGAGGCAGCCGTAGGGACCGTTCAGACGGTGGCGAAGAAATCGTCCCGTCTGAAGGGTCAATATGTGCGGGACCTCAATCTCGCGGCAAGCTCTATCTTGGAGTACGCTCGCGAGTTGAGGTCTCGCACTGAGACGGACGAGGTGGCCAGGCTTCAGGCCGAGCTGGTCACCCTCCGAGCTGAGATAGGTGTTTTGAGGGAGCGGGCGGACTCGGCTCCCCTCACTATGAGTCGCGACGAGATCGCCTTTATGGTTGATGCGCGGCTCGAGGGGATACAGGACCGCCTGTTACCCGAGAAACGGCTCCGTCCTCCGCTTCAGGCGGACATACGGAATGCTGCCGCAGCTGCCTCCGCGTCCTCTTCGGCCATAGGCGTCGAAGAGCCAGCGCTCCCCGCGTCGGCGCCCACCGCACCCCCCGCGTCTAAGGCCAAGGCTAAAGCCAAGGCCAAGGCCGCTCGCGGGGCGACACCTGTGGTGGCCACACCTGCGGCATCTACGCCTAAGCAGGCGCCACCTAAGGTGGCCAAACCCGCGGCGTCCGTGCCTGAGCAGGCACAACCTTCGAGGTTGCCTTCAACCTCGGAGACTGCCCCAGGCAACAAAAAAAAGAAAACGAGGAAGAGTGCTGCTGCCAAACAGGCAGCTGCTGCTCACCAACCTCGTCCGCTGCCACCTCCCCCCTCGTCGATGGACGAGGGATGGACTCTGGTGGCCAAGCGGGGCCCCACTAAGCCGGCAGCGAAACCCGCTCCGGCTGTGGCCCCAAAAAAGGCGAGCCCTAAACTCCGCCCCCCGCGAACGGCTGCAGTGGTCATCACCCTGCAGCCTGGCGCGGTGGAGCAGGGCGCAACATATGCGGCCGTCCTTGCGGAGGCGGAAAAATCCATCGATCTCAAAGGCCTAGGGATCGATGGTGTCCGCTTCCGCAAGGCGGCGACGGGGGCACGGATCCTCGAGGTGGCTGGCGCCGGTAACGCCGAAAAGGCGAACGGGCTAGCCACCGAGCTCAAAAAAGTTTTGGGCGACGTGGTCCGCGTATCTCGACCGGAAAAATGTGCAGAACTGCGCATTTCCGGGCTGGATGACGCGGCCACTAAAGCGAAAGTGGCATCGGCCATAGCAGCCGAGGGAGGGTGTGCCACAGAGGCCGTAAAGGTTGGCGAGATCAATCGCCCACCTGGTAGGCTGGGGTCGGTCTGGGTTAAGTGCCCTACCGCCGCAGCCCAAAGGGTGACCGATGGTCGCCGAATCTTGGTCGGGTGGTCGGTCGTCCGACCAACACTCCTAGAGCCCAGACAGCAGCGGTGCTTCCGCTGTCTGGAACCGGGCCACATCGGAGTGAAGTGCACTGTGGGCATCGACCGCAGTGGGCTTTGCTTCAACTGCGGTAAGCCCGGCCATGCGGCCGCAGCGTGCACGGCCGAACCCCACTGTCCGATATGCGCGGCAGGGGGCAAGGCGTCTGGTCACCGGCTGGGCAGCAAAGACTGCGCAGCGGGTGACCAGAAGCGGGGCAAGCGACCCCAGGGACGGCAGGCGGCGAAGGGTGGCCCCGTGGCGCCCTCGCAGTCTGTCGATCTCTCGCAGACCGAGGAGGCGATGGATACGGCCCACTCATAAATGGCGACTATCTCCTTCCTGCAGGCGAACATCAACCACTGCGTCGGAGCTCAGGACAATTTGTTCCAGTGCATGGCGCAGTGGCAGGCGTCGGTTACGGTGATCTCCGATCCGTACTACGTTCGCCCCCGCGACGACTGGGCGAGTGACCTCGACGGCACAGTTGCGATCGTTACGCAACTGCACGTCCCCGGCTCCGCTCCCTGCGAGAAGGTCTTGAGGGGCCGGGGATGTGTGACGGTCACCTTAGGCGGCATCGCAGTGATCGGGGTGTACTGCCCTCCCAGCAAAACCCTCGCCGACTTCGAGCAACTGCTCTTAGAAATCGGGGGTATGGTGGAGGGGGTGCACCCCGCTCATGTCGTGATTGCCGGAGACTTCAACGCACACTCGCGTGCTTGGGGATCACCGGACACCGACGATAGAGGAGAAGCGTTGGAAGAGTGGGCGGTGTCTACTGGCGTGGTGCTCCTCAACAGGGGGACGGTGAACACGTTCGTAGGGCCCCAAGGAGGCACATCGATTATAGACCTGACGTTCGCCAGCCCCGCGCTGGCACGCAGGGCGCGTAACTGGAGAGTCTTCGAGGGAGAGGAGAACTTGTCCGATCACCGATATATTCGGTTCGACATTTCCTCCTCGCCCGCGACGGCTGCATGGTCAAGTAATCGTCCCCTTAGCGGTGAAAATCCGCGCTGGCGAGTAGCCACGCTGGATCGGGAGCTGGCTATCGAGGCGGCCATCGTGGAACGGTGGGCTGGTGCCGGCACTACCCATCTGGACGTGGACGCAAAATCGGAGCAGCTCCAGGATTCGCTGACTCGCGTCTGTGACGCGGCTATGAGTAGGGCAAGGCCGGTTCCTCCTCGGAGACAGGTATACTGGTGGCGCCCGCACCTCGCTGAGCTTCGGCAAGCGAGCTGGGCATCGCAACGCCGGTACACTCGTGCCCGGGGAAGACGGGTTAGGGACCTGGTCTTGGAAGCGGAGCTTCGCGCTGCGTGGCAGGCCGCCCGTGCGGTCTACAGCGCAGCGATCAAGTCGGCTAAGGAGGAGGCCTGGAGGGAGTGGCTTGAGACACTCGACAGAGATCCATGGGGGCGGCCATACAAGGTCATGAGCCACAAGCTCCGACCGTGGGCGCCCCCACTCACCAGGTCTCTGGAGCCCTCGTTCGTAGGACAAGTGGTCAGCACCCTATTTCCGGCGGCAGACGAATGGGTCCCTCCGACCATGTCGTCACGTAACCAGGAGCCAACAGCGGCGGAGGTCATTCCTCCCGTGTCCGAGGAGGAACTGGAGGTGGCCGTTCTGCGACTCAAGGCGAAGAACGGCGCCCCAGGCCCGGACGGAGTACCTGGACGGCTGATCACCTCGGTGATGCCGATTATCGAGGAGGATACGCGATCCCTCATGACGGAATGTCTGACGGGGGGGAGATTCCCGCGTACTTGGAAGATCGGGAAGCTCGTTCTTCTCGGTAAGAACGGCCGCCCAAAAGAGTCACCGTCGGCCTACCGCCCGATAGTACTGCTTGACGAGATGAGCAAGCTGTTCGAGCGGGTGATCAGTGCTCGTCTCGTCAAGCACCTGGAGGGGGTAGGACCAGACTTGCACGACGGTCAATTTGGTTTTCGCCGCGGGAGGTCAACCCTAGATGCCATTTCGCACTTGCGGGAACGCGTGGGGGAGGCAGTCGACCAGGGAGAAGTGGTCCTTGCGGTCTCGCTGGATATCGCGAATGCGTTTAACACGCTTCCTTGGGCGACTGTCGCGGAGGCACTTAGGTACCACAAGGTTCCCGAGTACCTTAGGCAAGTGCTCGGGGACTACTTCGTCGGGCGCGCGATCGCGTATCCGTCGCGCGATCGGCTCGTCCGGCGAGAGATGTCATGCGGTGTTCCACAGGGGTCGGTCCTCGGGCCTCTCCTGTGGAACATCGGATTCGACTGGGTCCTGCGCGGTGCAAATCTCCGGGGAGTTGGTATACTTTGTTATGCCGACGATACCCTGGTCACCGCGCGGGCCCCCAATTTTCGCGATGCGGCGGTGCTGGCCACGGCTGGTGTGGCGCAAGTAGTGCGCCGCATCAAGGCGTTAGGGCTCCGGGTGGCTCTCGAAAAATCTGAGGCTCTGTTTTTCCACGGGCCTCGGAGACCTCCACCTGTAGGCGCAAAAATCGTGGTAGGGGGCACCTCCATCGCTGTCGGGTCGAGGATGAAGTATTTAGGACTCGTTCTCGACAGTCGGTGGGGGTTTGTGGAGCACTTTCGGCAACTGGCTCCGAAACTTTTAGCCTACGCCGGAATGCTCGCAAGGCTCCTCCCCAACAAAGGGGGACCTGGTAGTGCGTGCCGTCGCCTGTACGACGGAGTGTTGCGTTCGAAAGCACTGTACGGTGCGCCGATATGGGCAGATGCTCTGAGCGCTCAGAATATGGTCTTGCTGCGGCGCCCGCAGCGAGCCATAGCGCAAAGAGCGGCTCGGGCGTACTGCACGGTGTCGTACGAGGCGGCTTGCGCAATCGCAGCCAGTCTACCGTGGGATCTCGAGGCTGGGGTACTGTCGCAGGTTTACCGGCGAACTACTCTGGTACGAAGGGGCGGGGGTTGGCCAACCGTGGAGGAGATCGAAAGCTGGAGAGCGCAAGCTCGCGACGTTCTCTTCGACAGGTGGTCGGCCCGACTAGAGGGGTCCGCGGTGGGGAAGGAACTGGTTTCGGCCATCCAACCCATTCTGCGGCCCTACGTCGAAAGGCGGCACGGGACTCTAACGTTCCACCTTACACAACTCTTAACGGGGCACGGCTGCTTCGGGAAGTACTTGTGGGAGGTGGTCGGCATCGAGCCGGAGCCTACGTGTCGCCACTGTAATGGTGGGGCTGTGGACACGGCGGAGCATACGCGCGTCGTGTGCACGGCTTGGAGCGGGGAGCGTTCGGCTCTAATAGGTAGGATAGGACAAGACCTCTCGCTGCCGGCCGTGGTTCGCGCCATGGTCGACAGCGAAGAGGGCTGGGCCGCCGTCGTCTCATTCGCTGAGACAGTCATGACGGCAAAACGAGAGACGCTCAGAGAGAGGGAACGTAGCGGTTTGACGCTTCCTCCTCGCCGGCCCACAGCGTCGGGGCGGCGGCGTATGCAGTACGCCAGCCGCCTGGCCTTGGAAGGAGGATCGGGGGATCCACCGACCTAATAATGGCCCCGCGATGTGGCGCCCCTAGTGTTCAGGGGGCGCTAACATGTGACGTTACAGGGGAAGGGCATTGGCCCAACCCCTGGGAGTCGAGCCCGCTCGTTGGGCAACGCCGGCCGGATCGCAGTGAGCAAACGCCTGCCTATCCTGTGATCTGACCTGAAGGCGATGAAGTGGACATCGTGAGGTTTAGTGGGTATGCCCCGAAGAGGTGAGTCCCACATACGGCCTCCAGATACCCCCCATATCGGAGGTAGCATGCCTAATAGCATTCCTCACGTAAAAAAAAAAAAAAAAAAAAAAAAAAAAAAAGAAGCTTTCCACGTGTCCCTCTGATTAGCAGATGGCACAGTGGAGAGCAAGTAAGGGGGCCATCTCGAAACCGGAGATGGCCCAGGGTCAGTCGGGGTGCGAGGGATATGCTCTATGGGTAACCTTACACCTCGGCGTCTTAAGACCCGAGACGGCGTGCGGTTTTAGTCGGTTCAAGCCCGACATAACCGCCCCCGCTGGAGACACCCCGCTCTCCAGCGGGGGCGGTATCCGAAGGGATTTCCGCACGAAAAAAAAAAAAAAAAAAAAAAAAAGGTACGAATGTGTTGTATGTTACGTGAGGTTTATTATTTTGTAGATTTAAAACACCACTAGTAACTTTGAACTATATTTATTAATTAAAAATATTACAATACGTTCGACATGACACTGCAACCCGGAACAAGAGAACGAACGAGTAGATCGGTGTACAACACTCTTCCTTACTACAATAAAGTTTAAATGCTAATAAATAGATGCTAAGTGAAGAAATTAAATCTAAGTTAACAACATTGTTGTTTTATTTTTACCTATATAATATACATATAATATTATATATATCTACTTATAGTACAAAAGAATTAAAGTTAACAAACAGTAGATCTAACTTAGAATTTGACTGCACTCAGTCATCTGGTTTACGTGTCGTTTCCACTTTAAACCATCAACATCAATGATGTAAGTCACACCTGGCATGGACTCTTGGGTGATTTTGCCTAAAATCCAAGGCTTTCTCCCCTTCCTATAATCACGTACCATAACACTATCTCCTATCTTAAAATTAACTTTTCTAGGCCCCATATTATTTTCTTCAACATTATTTTGTTTAGACTGCAAGTCTTTGTAGACCGGGGCTGGTCTAAAAAGTGAAAATCTACACCTTAACTCTCTCCCCAACATCAATCGAGCCGGGGACATATCTGTGGAATTATGAGGGGTGATTCTATAGTCTGACAGAAATATGTTTATAGCATAGTTTATCGGTTTGCCACTATCTACTATTTTAGTAATTATGGACTTAAATGTTTCTACAAACCTTTCAGCCACCCCATTGGTGGCTGGGTGATATGATGGCGTAAATGTTTGTTTTATTTGAAGCAATTTACAATAATTTTTAAACTCGCCACTAGTAAAAGCTGTACCATTATATGTTACAATATGAACTGGAAAGCCAAATCTTAAAAATAATTCTTTGAATTTTAGTATAGTTAAATTGCTACCTATATTTGCCATTTGAAAAATTTCTGGCCATTTACTGTAACTATCCACTACCACTAGGTACATCTTGCCATACAAAGGTCCTAGGAAGTCAGCATGAATGCGATACCAGGCTGATGGAGGCACAGGCCATGTTTTCAATGGGGTTTTACTTGGTGTATTCCTATACGATAGACATGATTGGCATTCTTTTGTTATGTTTATTACATCATCATTTAATTTTGGCCACCAAAAGTATGCCTTTGCCATTTCCATCATCCTAGTACTTCCAAAATGACTTTTATGAAGTTCAACCAAAATATCTTGTCTTAGATTTCCAGGTATTATGATTCTGTGACCCCAAAATAGGCAATTCCTATCAATGCTTATCTCATTTCTTTTTAGGAAAAATACTCTTAGTTGTTCATCAATTAATTTTGAATCAGGCCAACCATCATAACAATATCTCATAATAGTGGTCAATATTTTATCTTTTTTTGTTTCTTTTTGGATAATTTCCCAGTTTATTATTTCCATATCCGAGCTATCTATATAATTAGTATATATTTCAAATTGTTTATTAATATTTTCAGTTTTCATACTGTTTACTGGTGTTCTAGTTAAGTAATCTGTTGGGTTCCTTTCAGTTGGTATGTGTTTAATCTTATAATTAAATGCAGACAAAAATATTGCATAGTGCTGTAAGCGCTTGGCAGCCATCTTCGGAATTCCTTTGTTAGGTCCAAATATTCTTACTAACGCTGTGTTGTCAGTTTCTAGTTCAAAACTTCTGCCATATAGATAATTATAGAACTTGGTGACTCCAAAAATGATTGCCAGAGCCTCCTTATCCAAAACACTATACTTTTGTTCCCTATCACTTAGCTTTTTGCTAGCAAACATAATAGGTTGTACCACCCCATGTTTATTTCGATTAGATAATATTGCACTTACACCTACAGCGGATGCATCACATGTTAAGATCAATGGTAGCTCTGGTCTGTAGTGACATAAATTCTTTGCATTTATTAATTTATTTTTTATTATATCAAATGCTTTTTGGCATTCTGTAGTTCAATAAAATTTTCCTGTTTTTGTGCACTCATATAAAGGTGCCAATATAGCAGCCATATCCTTAAGAAATCTAGAATAGTAGTTTATTTTTCCTAGAAATGATCTCAACATTGTTATGTTTTCCGGAGGTGGTAACTCTAAAAGTGGTTTCAAATTTTCTTTTATTATACTTAGGCCATTCTTATTTATGTTATATCCAAAAACTTAAATATTTTTTATAAAAAATTTGCATTTTTCTGGTTTTAATTTGAAACCAGTTTCCTTTAATACTGTCAATACCGCTTCCAAAGTCCTCCACATATCATTAAAGTCTTTGCCACACATATAGATGTTATCAATAAACATAATAGTGTTTGGAATATTTCTTAGTTTTTTACTCATTAGCCGTTGGAAGGACCCTGGACCAGTATTTACTCCATATGGTAAGTAAAGATATTTGAAAGTTCCCAATTCAGTATTTATTACAGTTAATTCTTGTGAGTCAGGGTCTAAAGGTGCCTGCAAGTACGCCTCTTTAAGGTCAAGTTCACAGTAGTATTCTCCCCCTTTTAATGTTTGAAATATTTCCTCAATATGGGGTAAAGGGTAGTGATCTGTCTCTAAGTATGGATTAAGGGTAACTTTATAGTCTCCGCAAAGCCTAACTGAGCCATCAGGTTTTAAGATTGGGACCACTGGGGTACCCCACTTGCTATATTTAACTGGAGCAATTCTTTTATTATCGAGTATCCGTTGTATTTCTGTTTTTACTTTTTGCTTAAGTGCAAATGGGGTCTGCCTAACAGGTAAAAATTTCGGTACTGCATTTTCTTTCAACTTTAACGTCTCCCCACCCTGGGGTGAATACTTCTGAGAACTTGTTTTTTATGGTTTCTACTGGATCACATTTGTTGTTACAGTTTAAGTTAAATAATTTACTATCTTCAAACTGTACAGCCCACTGTTCAAAAGCATTTAACCAGTTTCGTCCTAAAATTTTTGGTTTATCATTACTGACTATATATGCATCAAGGTTTTTATTTTTATTTAGCCATGAAACCGTTAAATTTCTAACTATACCGATTGGTTTTGAGATGCTTTGGTCAAAGTTTTTGAACGAAATATTACACTGTTCTATATTTTTATATGGAAAATATTTAGTTTTATCTTGTAGTGTCAAGGTGGTTACTTCAGACCCTGTGTCTAGCTGAAATTTTATTAAATGCCCTTCAATGGAAAAATCTAAATACTGTGGTGGAACCTTATTATTATTAGTAGTAAAGTTTACATACATCGAGTACATATTTGCGCTGTCCTCATTGTCTTCAAACAAGTCTTGAATATTATCATTTATATTATCATCACTATTTTCCACTGCGTCCAGTTTTTTTGTTTGTTTTTAGTGAGCACTCTGGTTTAGTATGATTATTTTTGCCGCACACATAACACCTTATTTTATTTTTATTATTTGGCACTGCACTAGATTTTTGTTGGTTGTAGCTCCTAAATGTATTTTTGTTCCCGGGTTCATTTTTCTTAACTTGAAACATTTCTTTTGAGCTTCCTGGCATTGCAATCATATCATTTTCTTGATTGATGTATTGCTGCCTCCACTGTTCTTGCCAAAATGATAATTTTCTCTAAGGTTGCATCCCCATTTTTCATTAATTCAAATTTTATTAGGGGTTTATTTATTCCGTCTATGAATTTCTCTTTTATTTGGTCATCCATGTCTTTAAAACCACATATTTTTGCTAGTTTCTTTAGCTCAATCACATAGTCCTCAATTTTTTCATTTTCTCTTTGATTCCTTGCCCTAAATGCGGCTCGATCTAAGGTCGTAGATGTGATCTTTCTTCCAATAGTTTTAGTAATTCTCTATAAGATTTTTCTGTAGGTTTTATTGGTGAACATAAATGATTTAGTGTTTCTAAGACTTTCGTAGATAAGTTTGTGAGTAGCAGGGGAGTTTTCTTTACATCTGCGACATCGTTCAGTGTTATTATGCACTCCAATTTCTGTTCGAATAGTTCAAAGTTTTGCCCTTCGAAAGGTTCTATTTGGCCGATAAAACTTGACATCGTCGTAATCGTAACAGAATCTTCAAATTTGTCCTCTGTCTCTGATGCCGTCGTTTCTGGCAATAACGTCCCGCTTGTAACCAATTCTCTAAGAAGTCGTCGTAACTCTTCAACTGTTTCTAAATTTGTTGGAACTTTTGCTTCTTCTAACAATGCAAGTAATTGTTCTTTACGTAATGTTTGGATCCAGGCGGTTTGTTTATTCTTAATTGCTTCTAAATAATCTTCTAAAACCATTAGAACGTTTTATTTTTTTTACGTATTCCAACCTAAAATACAATATTTTTTATTGAACAAACGTCGAGACTGTGACGTGACATGAATGAATGAATGGTTCTCTATTCGGAATTGTTCACTGCTGCGTTCAAAATGGAGGTTCGATTGAATGAATGGGTAGATATTTTTCGATAAAGATATTCTATTTTTAGATAGTTTTCACTCAAATTGCACTTGTGGATTACTTAATCTCGTCGCCAAAATATGTTGTATGTTACGTGAGGTTTATTATTTTGTAGATTTAAAACACCACTAGTAACTTTGAACTATATTTATTAATTAAAAATATTACAACACGTTCGACATGACACTGCAACCCGGAACAAGAGAACGAACGAGTAGATCGGTGTACAACAGAATGCATGGACGGCGTCGGAGAGAACACGCGTCCTGGGCTTCCCGCTCGTTGGGGGCCTTCCTGCGGCTCGGCGTGCGCGACGCGGGGGGCGTGGCGAGGGGCGCGGCGGGGGGCTTGGGCGGGCGCGCGGCGGCGCGCGACGTGCTCACGTGCGCGGGCGCAGGCGCCGGGGCAGCGCGGGGCTCGCGCGACCGTCCCGACGAAGTTCGGGAGGGCGCGGACTCACGCGGCGCGGGCGCACTCGCGGGGGCGCTTACCTCCATCGGCTCAACCTCGGAGGGAGGGATGGGTGGTTACCATGATGACTATGGTGGTGTGATGATGATGGTTGTGGTGTCTGCGCCTGGCGAGACCACGTGGCGTGGGCACCGCGGGATCCCGCGAAGGGCGCTTCAGAAACTGACATTGTTTTTCTTCAATATATCCTTTACATATTGCATGTTTTGATGGGCTAACCTTTCATGCCATATATGCAAGTCTCCGCTAATAACTTCGGCAGTATTAACTAAGCAATCCGTATAAAACCGACTATTCCGGTTTGTTGTCAAAACATAACCTCTACTCGTGACACGATTGACAGATAAAAGGTTCATTTTCAGTTCAGGAACATAGACTACGTTATCTATGGTTGTGTGAATCCATTCGTTCCCGTTCCAAACCTCAAGCGCCACCTGTCCGCATCCTTCGACACTAATCTGAGTTCCATTACCTACAGTCACCAACTTGTTCGTAACACTCGAATACGATGAATAAAGTTTTTTATTACAGCACATATGTTCACTGGCACCGGAGTCTATGAGCCACTGGGTTTTCTGAAAATTATCGCCGACTGCACTTTCTACAACGAATGCATTGTTTTCTTTTTGTTTCTTGAAACGACACTGACTCTTAACATGTCCAACTTTATTGCAATAGTAACACTCCCGCTCAAATTTACCGTCCTTATTGTTATTATGATAATTGTTAGAACTTGCACTTTGATTAAACCGACATTCACTTTGAAAATGTCCAAGTTTATTACATTTAAAGCACTTCACCAACTTTTTATTAAAGGTTTTCTTAGCAACAAATGCAGTAGAGGATGATTGCGCACTTTCACCGCCGCTTTTCTCCTTTATTCTTTCCTCTTCTATTAGCAACCTGGCTATTAAATTGTCGTATGTCTGCTTATCATCAGGTGCCGATTCCCAAGCAGATACAAAGTGTTTGTACTGATCTGGTAACGACATCAAAACTTTCGTTATTACGAGCTTATCCGATATATTTTCACCAAGCTGTTTCAACTGATTCTGCATTTCCTGTATCTTTGATAAAAACGTAGACATCTCTACACCTTCTTCATATTTAAATTTAAAGAATCTTTGCTGAACAATATGAATGCTCGTCTCTGATTTTTGTTCATACACATTAAGTAACTTTCGCCACATCTCGGCTGACGTTTCACATGACAAAATATGTACCATGACATCTTCAGACATCCTTGTAACAAGCAAAGTTTGTGCTTTTGCATCACTAGTTTCCCAACGCGTACGGTCGGCATCATTATCAGGTTTTATCTTAGTGCCGCTTACTATGCCATACAAGCCCTGGCCTCGCAGCAAAACCTTAGTCTGGAATTGCCATATATTCCAATTCTTGGAACCTTCCAATTTTATTGCTCCCTGTCCGTGTAATACTGAATCCATTTTGATTTTACTTCTTCTTGCCTTGTTTCAACCAGAAACAAGTAATATCTTGCCCGGCAAATTTTAACCTCCAAGCACGCGGCGTGCGGCGTCACTTGTTTTTTCACAATTTTCACGTTGATGTTTTTTTTGCCAGTAATTACCTCTTGCGTACACTTTTATTCAATCTTATTATGTGCCTGGGCCCATAACCAGAAGGATGTATTAATTAAAAGCAATACGCAATATTATTAACGAGTTTTATTTTAGAGAGACACACATTACACGTTATTCCGCCATTACTAATTTTAAGAGAGAGAGAGAGAGAAGATATAATTTCTCATCACATTTTTGTCTCATCTATTACATTGTACGATTCATTTCACTCAACAACATCTCTTTTAGAATAATCTTTAAAAAAAACAATAGATATCACTTTTTGATCATAGGGATATGGCTTGATTCTAGCTGAACTTGCGAGACTTACATATTGACTAGGTAAGTATATTTCGATATTTTTTAACCTACGTTCGATACAGCTGTGTGCAGAGTCCCATTCAATTTGTGTATGACCTTTTACCAGATATTTTTGATATATGTGTGACGGTCCAACCATCGAGATTGCATTGGCGGTTTGAGGATGGGGGCTTGCTGTTCAGAACGGCTTCAGACGTTGCAGATTAACATTAAAATACCCTTCTCACTGCTCATACATTGTTGGCCTAAAGTAAAATAAAAATTAAAAGGACAATTCAAGACTTAATGATTTCTTTTAACTTTTAATATAATTTTGGTATAATCTCATGTTAATTTGGTTACAAGACAATTTAAAGAGTAGGAATAGTTGAAGTGAATTTATTTGTTTAGGCTGATAGCTTCCGTTATTAATTTCAAATAGTCGATAGTTGGTAGTGGCTTTAAAACAGATTGTTTTATGGCAACTCAGAAGAGATGACGTGTAGTGGCGTGATTATAGGAACGGGGGGTAGTAAGAGGTAATAAAAGGAGCGTACCGGAGAATATCGGGATGAGTCTTCAAGAATTCGTCGCGAACTATAGGTTGCTGAAATTTCTATCCGAATTTTAGAAAGCCTTGTAGCCTGCGTTTAAATCTGCGTGGTGAGTTATCTTAGTTTCTGTTCTTCTTATTCTTAAAATGTTGACTGTATTTAGGTTTCATAAATTGTATTCATGATAATTTACTTTTGTGGTTTGGAGGTAGAAAAATAAAGATTATAAATTTTCCTTCGAAACCTAAGATTCATATATCTGGTGTGGTCGTGGTATGTGAACTGAGTTGACTTTGGCCAAGTCAGGTCAGGGATCAGACTGTGACTATGCTATGATAGCGTTCTCTGTCGATTCATGTTGGGTTTAGAGTACTCGAGGCTCTCTATCTGGAATGAGGTGACTGGGAACACTTTTATTGCCGTTAACCTATAGGTATGTAAGCAAGTTGCTACTAACATTATCTTTTAATGTTACCTTACCTAAATCTAGATGCCTAGTTTCTATAAGTCTGGGATGTCTATTGTAGATTCTAAGCCTGTATCTGTAATGGCATTTAATATTCAAAGTGTGATTAATGGGTCATATGACTTGTTAAACTAACCTATAAAATATTATTTTATACACTCATCATTACACTCATCCTGCACACTACACAATACCCTTGTGTACACGAAATATGTAGTTCTAGGCACGCTTAAGAGCCTCCCAAGTTCTAAAGTTTGCTTGGAATGAGGTAAAGGTTTGAGAAATTGAGCTATCTTATTTTTTACGATGGTTATATTGAAATTCAACAGTCTGTCTGGAATGAGTCCAGAGGATGGCTGTATTCGACCGTTGTTTTATTATAGGGAACCCCAATTGGGCAGAGCCCGTTCAGCGTTAGATATCGCATTCTATGTGCTAGACAGACTAAATGTTTATTCTAGTGGATGGAATGTAGCGTCCCTTTACTTGCCTAGTCTGCCGAGACAACAGTACTGTACGCAACAATAGCTAGTAATGGATTGTCGATGTGTGTTGTGAAACCTTGCTTAATCAAGTAAGGTAACATAATCATACCCTGACTCAGTTCATTGCTGATATTGGTTCGGTCTGAGGGGAGGTTTAGTGACGAACTGATGCCCCTTAGCTAGCTCAACCCTACTGAGCTCATCTTAGTAGAGTATCATACGGTTTCTCAACTGGTGATAGGACAAGATCAGACAGTCCACTTTGTGTCGTATTGTATATACATACAGCCATCTGCTGGACTATTATTCCTATCAAATACAGACCTCACTTTCATTGTAAAGATGAGAAGCTCAAAGGTACGGTAATTACTTGAGTAAATGATTGTTATGTCTTACAAAGCAGTTTCATTTAACTCTTGACAATTCCTTTGTCTTTATCCAGTCCTTGTGAGTGCCTGATTTAATTCAGACATTTAAAACAAATTATTTACAGGATCGATGTCCAATTCGATCTATGTATCCTGTTTGACGGATGTGAGCTCGTCTCATTGTAAGTGATATGTCATGCTGGGCTAAGCCCTCGCAATACATGCTATCATACTTACCTATCTACTTATTATTATGTCTTTATCGGTGTGGGGAAAATACTTGTGTCTTGAAAGCGTTTGGTCGCGGTATCGCTTGACCCTGAAACGTGGACAGTTGCCACAAGCTCGCATTGTGTCTTGAAAGCGTTTGGTCGCAGTATCGCTTGACCCTGAAACGTGGACAGTTGCCACAAGCTCGCATTGTGTCTTGAAAGCGTTTGGTCGCGGTATCGCTTGACCCTGAAACGTGGACAGTTGCCACAAGCTCGCATTGTGTCTTGAAAGCGTTTGGTCGCAGTATCGCTTGACCCTGAAACGTGGACAGTTGCCACAAGCTCGCATTGTGTCTTGAAAGCGTTTGGTCGCGGTATCGCTTGACCCTGAAACGTGGACAGTTGCCACAAGCTCGCATTGTGTCTTGAAAGCGTTTGGTCGCGGTATCACTTGACCCTGAAACGTGGACAGTTGCCACAAGCTCGCGAAACCTTACCATATATATTACCATGTCTGTTTACAGCTGGTACCCATATCAGCGCTAGTAACTCATTGGCCGTGTTCTAGATGAACTGCCCAAGGGGTTACCCAATTACTGTCTGTGTATGAATACACTACAGCAATGATTCGAGCTATACATTCGTTAGACTGGATATATTTGCATCTAACCTATGGGCACTCATTCCCAATTCGGTACTATTTTTATTTTGTAAAGCATCAAGGTTGTGCATAACTTAAAAGTAGTATGCCTTCAGCTTGGAGAGGATTGGTTGCTCGTTGGGGGCCTGGGGTTTTGGCGGATGCGGCCTCCCCGGTTCCAGCAATGGAACCGGTCATAGGATTCCTTATTACCTATAAAATTACCCCATCCTAGCAGTCTACACATATGAACAGATGCTTCATTTCATTTTTCCGGCTACTCTGAGATAATCTACTATGTAGGTTATCTCAAGGTAACTAATTATTAACCACATATGTATTTAATCACACATTTTATTTACTTGACCACCAATATTTACTATATCTTTGTCTAAATAACTCAAATTGTATATAAGAAAACTATATACATTTCCTTTGCAGGGTCCAGTTATGGTAAGACAACTCCATATTGTGTGTGTTATATCTTTACTTCTACCTAAACTAAATGCGTATATATCATACTGTGAAATTGAACTAGCTTGCATTCAAAGGTACACAAAACTATGTCTATATCTAGGATCACTTAGGAATGAACTTAGTATTCAGAATTTTATAAATATCACTAATTATCACTATAGAGACTAGGTAGCTTCTAAAATCAAAATCTTAAATCATATTAGGTTCAGGGATTCAATGTAGTTGTATAGGAACATTATTTAACTTTATTACTAGATAGAATAATAGTTATAGGAATTAGATTGAAATCAGTGTTCTCAATACCATGTACTCTTGTCTTGTCTCAATGTACCAAATAAAGGACTATGAGTTACTACAATGCTTAAACACAACGTTTAAAGGGTTATTAGACGATCACAATAAAGCCAAACTTTTAATAGTATCTTCCTAAACTTGGAGGATATAATAGTAACGGATACTCTCAGTGCCTTCAGCTCTGTAATCAGTTGCTGCATTCAGGTCCATCGTCCCATCAGTGGGCAGTTCAAGTGCTTTCGGACACTGTAAAGGGGGGAGCGTTACATATGGCAACGTTCTTTTGAATAGCCAGTTCGAGTAACGCATTGGAGACTAAGGCATTCCTATTCTGGTAAGTGCACCCATCAGAATCCACTATGATTGGAATCGGTTTCTCAGCAATATATTCAGTTAAAATGTCAATCAGACAACTGGCAAATGTTGAAGCAGATAAGTCTGTATCAATTTCATTAAACCAATAACATCTTACACGATGATCTGCTAAATTGTAAACAGTATAATTGTAAACATAAAGTTTTGTCTTGTAATGCATGTTAACTACGGATCCCTAAAGCAGACCGCTGACGCCGCAAACACACGACGATCAAGGGACATAGCAACGACGACGGAATCGCCATCACGCCACCGCGCCGATGACGACCGTTCGAGCGTCGATTGCTGACACCGCGAATCGATGTCATGTGTTTTATTAAAATTACGTGCATTCCTAATTCTAGCATCGAATAGGTTTCATTACTTTATAATATTGTAATTTTTCATTTAATTAAATACTTTGGCTGCAGAACTCACAATTGGCGCAGTCGGTAGGATTCTCGCGGGCCGGTTCGCGAGCACTTAGGACTATCTAACATCGATAATTCGCGTTCGCGAGTCGCCCGGGCGGCTATCAAGCCACAGTACGAGAATCCGAAATCTACTGAGCTGCAGCGCCGAGTGAAGAATCCAGACTTCGATTCACGAAGAAGAACCAGAGATGTTATATCTTATGTAAGTGCACTTGAATCTTCTCGTGTTGCTTCTATTGTTCCAGAGTTCAGAGAGTTTTAACTTGAAAAGATCCCGTAGGTATACTACGGGATCTTTTCAAGTTAAAACTCACATTTGATAAATGCTGGGCTTTATTTACTCAGAATAACGACCTTACATCTCATTTATATAAATGGCTTATTACTAGCAGATTACACTGATTTTATATACGATTATTAGCAAGACACAAAGAATACACATGATTCACCTGGCAATGGTGGGAGCAGAGAGAAAGTAGAAGAGGGCCAAAAACTATAGAGGCATGTCAAGCTAGTGACGTTCCAAATTGTATAGTGCGTAGTGCTTTATATCCTCCTTGGTATAGTGTTGTGATAGGAATTTGTAGGCATACCCTTACCTATTCACTCTCCAATACTTCCCCTTATGCCTTCAAAATCATAAGGAAACAACACAGGCAATTTAACAATTGACTCTACAAGTCAAAAAATCATGACTCTACATTTACAAGAACAAAGTGACTACATTTACAAAAACATGTCACATGCACTTGCATAATTCACTTACACTATCATTCAGTACATAATACTAGTATACAATGCTCTTAATATTTAATTATCACATTTTAGGGTCAAGTGCACAATTAAAAGAAAACATTACAAAATTAACAAGGCTTCACACATAACTGATCTACAAGCATACAATATCTTTTTGTGTTTAAAGCTTTTGTGAGGACATCGGCAATCATTTTTTTCTGTACATAAATACTCAAGAACCATAAGGTTATTTTGGACCAACTCCTTTATAAAATGATACCTAATATCAATGTGTTTTGTCCTCTTGTGGCACATTTCCCTATTATCAATCAATCTTTGTGCACTTTGATTATCATTGTACACTACAATCTGTAAAGTCATACTAGGAATTATTTCTGACATAAGTTGCTTTACAAAACATAAATCTTTAGACACATCTGCAATGGCCATATATTCGGCTTCTGTACTACTTAAGGCTACTGACCGTTGCTTCCTGGACTCCCAGTTTATGGTGCTACATCCTAACTTAATTACACAACCAGTATAAGATCTTCTGTCTATGATATCGTTCGCCCAGTCAGCATCGGTATATGCACATAACATTAATTCCCTACTTTTTACATAATGTAAACCGTAGTTAATCGTACCCGCAAGATACCTCAACACGCGTTTTGCTGCTGACCAGTGTGATGAACCAAAACAGCTATTAAATTGACTTAGCTGGCTACATACGAACGCTATGTCTGGACGAGTACAGACCGACAAATACATTAGTGATCCTAATAACTGTACTCGTACCTTTCATCACATATAGTTTCGCTTTCATTATATTGTTTAGTACCTGGAAGCATAGGTGTCGCTACTGACTTACAATCAGACATATTGAACCTTTTTAGTATATCATTAATGTACACTGATTTATCCAATGTCAGTACTCTATTTACTCTATCACGACTGACTCGTATACCAAGGTAACTCTGAACGGGACCAAGATTCCTTATACTGAATTCTTTCTCTAACATTGATACAAAGGTCTGTTTACACTGTGTTGCGGACAACACACCTCTTTTTTATAATATCTTTTTATACCTTTTTCTTAATATTATTATAAATTTGAAATCAGAACTAGAGTTAGTATTCGGTTAAGTAGCTTGGATAATATGGTTTGGTAAGATGGAAAATATAAAGTTTTACAAAAGTGCAATTGAATTATGATTTGACCTGCTGTTGCTGTTCCTGTCCATTACATTTGGTGTCAGAAGCAAAGGAAAAATGCCCGTAACGAGGTCAGTCACTAAAAGGCTTCCAAAAGAGGTAAGTGACAGTGTCCAAGCTTCATCGTCAGGCCTGCCGCCTGCTCAATTTGCTAACGATGAGGCTCTCATACAGGACACTCAGTTATCTTTACCTCCTCAACAATTGCCAGGCCAGCCTCAACAATTGCCGCCAAACCAGCCGCCTACTCAATTTAGCTCCCGATCACTTACATCGCGAGCCCCAACAAAATCTCAAAAGTTGGCCGTTCTTGCCAGACACGCTCGCCAAAATGTAGAGAGGGAACGTAAACTCGCGGAATTAGAGCGGAAGACCGCTTAGATAGAATTACAAGCGGAACTAATGGCTATCGATTCAATTGCTTCAGATAAAAGCAATTCCACTCAAAAATGGCTACTCGATTGTGATCCATTGAAAGATGATAATGCTAACGAACCGTTATATTTCAGTTCTAAAGACTTTGAGCAAGGCCAGTATACGCGGCCTAGCAGTTGTTATACCTTGGTACTGAATTCAAACGATGTCGTTGCCGCTCCTACCTACGGAAGGCCTGAGCTACGTGACGACCAGCACCTTCAGCCAAAGGAACAAGAACACACTGAACATACATATAAATTAGGTACACACAACACTATCACACAAGATTGTGACTATTTAAACAAAAATAAAAATAATAATGTAGAGATACAAGACTCTTTTATTAAATTAGCACAAGCCATCACAGACCTAGGAGGCAAGAGGAATAGGGTAAGTATAATCCTTCCTTTTTTCGACGGTTCAGTCTCCAACTGGCTGCTGTTTAAGAAGACTTTTGAGCGGTCGGAGAAGAGCTACTCGCCGGAGGAGAACCTGGCTAGATTAGGCACCGCGCTACGTGGCATCGCCCGGGAGTCCGTATCGGCGCTTTTGATGACTGCAGTTGATCCAACGCAGGTGATGTGTGCTTTAGAGAACCGTTTTGGACAGCCGGAGAGCATCATTCTTTACGAATTATCTGCGGTTAAGTCCCTGTCCAGGTTACCACTGAACGAGTCACCTAAGGATCTCAACGCCTTCGCCTGCCGCCTGCGAAATTGCGTAGAAGTCATCAAGGAGCTGCGTCGGCTGGAGTATATGGCATCGCCTGAATTGTCCAGCGCTATATTGATGAAACTGACGCCTCTTCTGAGATATCGATGGTCCGACTTTGCTTCGGCAGACAAATCAGGTAAGTTCAAGTTAGAACTTTTAGCCGATTATCTAGATTTGGAAGCAAAACGACAGATTAAGCATTCTATAATTAATGCAGAAGGTTTTCTTCACTTAAAAACCGACAATAAACATGATCACAATTCCGTTGCTAGGCAACCAACTAAAGTCTTCCACGCGTCAACTTCAAATAATAGTTCGATACCGAGTCATTTTGAACCATGTAGGTTTTGTAAGCTAGATTCACATGATATAAATAAATCTAAAAACTTTTTGGCGCTCTCTATTAACGATCGTTGGCAATAGGTAACCGAAAACAAAGTTTGTTACAGATGTTTGAGCAAGGGTTCGTAAAGGGCGTCATACAAACGAGAGGCATGATATAGTAGTGAGGTCCATTCCCAATCTAACTATTGCAAATCAATCTATTCAGTTGGAAAAAATAAAAGAAATTGCTCATTTACATGACTTAGCTGATGTCTTATGCTATGAAAAGGCTACACCGAATCTTTTACTCGGTATTGATAATTGGCATTTAACTTTCTCAAAGGACATTCGACAAGGAAACATATCTGAACCGGCCGCTTCTTTGACTCCCCTCGGTTGGGTTTTATACGGTTCCTCTGTTCCTATGCTGAAATCTATCGATTTTGTCAGCCACACAATTATTAAGTCTAAAAACGACGCTCAAAGAGATTGTCATAGTTTAGATATACTTCTCCGAGACTATTATAAACTAGATTCTGTAGGCATACAAAATAAAGATTGTCGTTCTACTGATGACCAGAGAGCATTTAAGTTACTAGAAGAGACTACTAGACGTCTACCCACAGGACGTTTTGAAACAGGTCTATTGTGGCGCGATAATATTGAGCATGTTCCCAATAGCCGACCACTTGCTTTACAACGTTTTAAAACTCTCGAACGTAAAATGATAGGTAATTCTGATTATGCCATACAATATAAACTAAACATTCACGCTATGCTTGACAAGGGATACGCGGAGCTTTGTAATACTACTCCTGCAGGTTTATTATGGTACTTGCCACATTTTGGCGTCATACATCCACAAAAAAGAAAACTTAGGATAGTATACGACGCTGCTGCTACATGTGAAGGAGTCAGTTTAAATTCGCTATTACTTCCAGGTCCCGATCTTCTTCAATCATTGTTAGCGATATTGATGCGATTTAGAGAAGGACGCATAGCTCTGTCTGCGGATATTCGAGAAATGTTCCCACAGGTAAAAATAAGAGAACTCGATCGTGACGCTCAGCGCTTCTTGTGGCGTGATAATCCTACACAAACTATAAAGGAGTATCGAATGTCGTCGATGATATTTGGTGCGGTATGTAGCCCGGTTACAGCTTTATACCTCAAAAACAAGATTGCTGCTGAATATTCACAATCGCATCCAGAAGCATCTGCTGCCATCATTCGGGACACCTACATGGATGACTACTTGGGAAGCTGTGATGACGAGCAACAAGCCGCATCCCTAGCAGCAGGTATAGTCTCGATTCTTTCAGCAGCTGGCTTCGAAATGAGATCTTGGGTTAGTAATTCACAAAGCGCCCTCTCCATGCTGCTCTCTGAACTATGTGTAAAAGGGGCAACAGAGATAAACGTGGGTGCTGATTCACGACCATCGACACGTGTTTTAGGTGTATCTTGGAACATCTCCAAAGACACTCTGTCGTTCCCAAACATTGATTTTGAGACAATACCACACAAACTGACCAAGCGCATGGCTTTGTCAAATTTGATGAAAGTTTATGATCCGTTAGGTCTTTTAACTCCTATAATTATAAAAGGTCGGCTTTTATTTCAAAAGACCTGGAAATTGACTACATCTTGGGATGAAGTACTTTCAAAATTGTTCATTGATGTGTGAGTGAGTGACCAACTCCGTTCCCCGATGTTATACTAGTCTGGATAATCCCATGAGCTCAGTTCAGTTACATGTGTTTGCGGACGCGAGCGAGCAATCTTTCGCGTGTGTAGCTTATTGGCGCTTTGTATATTGTAACGGAAATATTGAACTCGCTTTAATAAGTGGTAAGGCTCGTGTAGCCACTATAAAACCTACAACTATACCTAGGCTTGAGCTCCAAGCAGCATACATGGTTCACTTTTACTTTGCACAAATCCACATTTACAAAGAAAATTATGTATCATCTGATTCCACATGCGGCTGGATTGTTTTAAGCCGTAAATGCATTTATTTAACAGGCATACCTTGTCATTACCAGTACTAAAACCTACAGGTTGTTCCATGTATGAAATGAAAAAGGAATTAGCGGGTTTGAAAAAAGAGCGACAAGAACAGCATATCTATATAGAAAACTTGGAGAAAAAATTACAAGACTTGCACTATAAATCACGTTCTTCGACTATTGAAATACGTAACATCCCACAGGCTGATAGTGAAACCAGCTATAGTCTAGCCAAAACCGTATGCAGCATTGGTGAGGCAATTGGTGTTCATTTACCGACCTCAAACATCCGAGATACATATCGGCTGCCGGGGAAGCCCACAGGCTCTGCCACTTCACGCCCGCTCATAGTTGAGTTCACCGCCGTTCATTTGAAACAGGAGGTCCTCACTGCGGTCCGATCATACAATAAAAATAAACAGTCGATACACGATAAATTGAACACGGATCAAATCGGTATTGTGGGCCAACGACACCCGATTTACATTGCTGAACATTTGCCCCCCAGTCTGCGAAAATTATTTTTCCAAGCAAGGGAATTTGCGAAGAATAATGGCTACAAGTTCTGTTGGATCACCAATGGAAACATATTCCTCCGTAAGAAAGAAGGTGATCCTCATTTTTTAATAAATTCTGAAAAGCGTCTTCAAGAGCAAGTAAATAATTCGTGACTATCAGTGCTGTTTATTCTAGTTTTTAATACTGTTAAAATGATCTTATTATGTCTTGTCATCTATATGATACGTATGTCTTCCACAAATCCATTTATTACATCACACACAAAAAACAACAATATAAAATTGAACACAAAACATAGTAAATCAATTCATTATATTATGTACATAAATCAAACATCTATTTCATCTTATCTAAAATACCAATATACAACCACACAATGTACACCACACAAATCATATAAACACTATCACTATTATATAACACTTTACCTTTTTTGTACCTTTTTTACACATAAACCTGACTACAAATGGCTACCATAAACATAATAAACAACGAACTGGATAATTTCAGTGTAAGCAGATGTTTTTCCTGTTTACCTAATGACTGTCTCAACCATATAAAAATATCTAATACTAACCTAAACATATTTCACACAAACATATGTAGCGTAAACAAAAACTTCGATAAGTTAATGACTTTGATAAGCTCAACAAAAATCAACTTCGATGTAATCGTGCTGACTGAATGCTGGTTATCCAAAGTAACTAATCTACCTATCATGCAAGGATACCTTCTTCAAGTCTTTTTATACCAGACAACCCTGTAACCAAAACGAGGGTGTAATAATGTACATAAAGCAGGGTTTAAATTTCACTGTTAGGGAACCGATGATCAAAAACGCAAATGGTCTTATATGTGAAATTGATCACAAATTAGCGATAGTAGGTGTCTACCGATCTCCATCCTATAAAACAAAGCAACACCATGACGATTTCTTTACCAGCCTCCACTGTGTGTACGATGAACTATCTGCTTATTCAAACATAACGCTCATAGGAGACCTGAATATTGATATCAAGAAAGGTAATAACAACCAACATAGTTGTGCAGAACAACTAGTATATAAGCTTAATTTGTTAGTACATAAGTAATAGTGTATATAATTAAACTGATTTAACAAAAAACTGTAGGAATAATCGTGTATAATAGTTATAAGTTTGCGACGAAGGAATCGTCATTGTTTACCGATCTATAAGTGTAAATTGTATCTTATTTCGTGTCACCTTATTTCTACTACCTATTAGAATACATAATACGGTATATAAATCATTGTAAATAGAAAATAAACACATAATTGTAAGATTGACCGATCGACCATTAGGGTATATCCGCGAAAAGTCGTTAAGCCGCGGTGTCACTAACGAGCCGCGAGAGTTCGATCGGCCAATTAGAAAATTCGAATTAATTGGATTAAGAGTATAGAAAACCGCTGTAAATTGACTCGACACCTCAGTCGGCAAGTAGAAAGTCAAGCGAGAAGTGCTCTCTCCTCTTCACAAGGAATAAATGAAGATACATGAAAAAATCTCTCTTTAATTCTGGAAAATTCAAGTACTCTTCGAGGCTGCCCATAATAAGTGTTCCGCTTAAGTACAGCACCGCCCCGACATCCACATACCAGCTCACCCCCCAAAATACACACCCATTGCGGCGAAGTCGTGCCGAAGAGCAGAAAAAGTCTCATCGACGAAATTGGCTTTGGGTTGTGTACATTTTTGGTCCTATCGGAGCCGGATTTGGAGTCAACATTGAAGAAAACCTTAAGTGGAACACGAGGGTGGTCTCGAAGAGTGCGTGCCTGAATTTTCCACTGTGAAGAATTGAAAAATTGAAGATGCCGACTACGAGGTCAGAAGAAAGAAGCCGTAAAGCCGCCTCCGTTCAGGGTCCATCAGACACCGAGGGGACCGCCGAATCCGGGACAACCACGGAAACGTCTACCTCGGAGAACACCACAACGGAGGGAACTACGAGCACCGGGACGGTGACTACCATCGAGCCACCGTCAGCTACAACACCAGGTCCGAAAGCAACGGCACCTGGAACAGAGAAGACAGGGAAGAATAGCAAGTCACAGCCGCCTCATCCACAACCATCCAAGAAAGGGGTAAAGGGGGGTTCATCTGTGCATTCGAAGAGCAAAGCCGCGAAGATCGCAAAAGCAAAAGAAGAATTACTTCGTCTTAAAATAGAACTGGCAGCAGCGAAGATCGCCGCCCTGGAAGAAGATGAAGACGAAGATCAAGAAATAGAAGAATTGAATCAAGAAGAAGTGTCGGCGGCAGCTGAGGAGAAGGTCGGCGAGTGGTTTAGCCGTCACGAATCACCACCTCCTCCCATGTTGGCCATCGCCGATACACCACATCAGGGGCCAGGTGAACCAACGCCGACAGCAGCGCCACCAGCCCAGCAGCAGAACTTCAGCGAACTGGCTACCGCCATCACTCAAGCGATCAAGGCAGCCCAGCGACCGAAGTTCATCGAGCTACCAATCTTCAGTGGAAGTCACCATTAATGGCTGCCGTCCAAGGCAGCTTACTCCGAAACAGAAGATGGCTACACCGCCGTGGAAAACCTTAACAGGCTACGAAGAAACCTCAAGGGGAAGGCGAGGGAGGCAGTCGAGAGTCTCCTCATCACCAACTCGCAGACTGCTGATATCATCAGAACATTAGAATCAAGATTCGGGAGGCCTGAAGCAATAGCAACTACAGAAATGGAAGTGCTTCGAGGACTACCAAGACTGAGCGAATCACCAAGGGACATATGCATCTTCTCAACGAGGGTCACCAACGCCGTGGCAACACTCAAGGCGCTGAACTGCATCCACTACCTATACAACCCAGAAGTCTCAAGATCAATGGTTGAGAAACTTACACCTGTTCTCAAGTACAGGTACTACGACTTCGCAGCAGCTCAGCCGAGGGAAATAGCGGACCTCTTGAAGTTCGAGAAGTTCATGAGAAGAGAAGCAGATCTATGCGGACCCTACGCTCAACCTGAAAACCTAGCAGTCCAGCACACCACTCATCAACAGAAGCGCCCCCAGAGGATCAACACGGTGATGGAAGCCCAGCAGCAGGTCAAGACGTGCACCATCTGCAACGAGCAACACCCCATCTACAAGTGTGAGCAGTTCAAGACGGCTGACGTCAACGCACGATGGGACTTAGCCAAGGAACACAGGCTGTGTTTCCGATGTCTACAGAAGATGGAGAAGAAACACACCTGCAGAGAACGACGCTGCGGCATCGACGGCTGCAAGCTACTGCACAACACCCTGCTGCACTACAGAAGAAAAAGGGACTCCACAGAAGAAGAAAGCACGAACACGGCCGAGACGATCAACTCGGCGTGGACGGGAAAGAAGACCACTTTCCTGAAGATACTGCCGGTCCAACTGACGGGGCCAGCAGGGATGGTCAACACCTTCGCGCTCATAGACGACGGGTCAACAGTCACACTACTCGACGACACCGTAGCAGAAAAGATCGGCGCGACGGGACCTATCGACCCACTGCGGGTCGAGACCATCAACAGTACGAAGACAGCTGATCAACAATCAAGAAGAGTCTCATTGAAAATACGAGGCATTAAGGATCCAGCTGAAGAAAAAGTTCAAGCCAGAACATTGAAGAACTTAAAAGTGTCATCTCAACGGGTCACCTATAGACAGTTACGAGGGTGCAGTCATCTCGAAGATATCACCAACGACCTCACCTATGAAGAAGCAAGACCTAAGATCCTCATCGGTCAAGATAACTGGCACCTGTTGCTAACGTCCGAGACCAGAACGGGCGAACCAGACCAGCCGGTAGCATCCCGAACACCCTTAGGCTGGGTGCTCCACGGCAGTGACACGAGGACCCTAGGACACCGCATCGAGTACGTCTCCCACGCAGTGGAAGACTCGGAAGACAGCCGACTCGAACAGATGGAGGAAAAACACTTCGAGACAGACGACCTGCTCCTCAACGCTCGGAAGCCGAAGACAGATCCAGATAAGCTAGCATCTCGCATCGTGAAAGAAAATACAGTCCACAACGAAGATAGAAGATACGAGACTGACAAGCTGTGGAAACATGAAGAGACTTCGCTTCCGAATAACAGCGAGAACTCGTTGAAAAGAGTTCTCATCATTGAAAACAAATTAGATCCTGACCCGAGCTTCAAAGAAAAGGACACAATAGAAGACAGCTCAACAGTGAACGAATGGCGATGGGTCCCCACGAAGATGAACGTGGCAGACGACGCCACCCGAGACGTACCTACGGACTTCAGCCAGAAGCATCGCTGGTACAGAGGCCCTGACTTCCTCTACTCATCAGAAGAATCATGGCCACGAGATACATCGCAAGACAAGTCCGAAGATATAGAAGAAAGGGTACACACTATAAGTACCAAGAAGAAAGAAAAATTATCTGAAGCCCTGCCGGTAGTCACCCGATTCTCTAACTGGGACCGACTACGTTACGCTACAGCTCGAGTCTTACAGTTCATTCAATTGTGCAGACGAAAATCGGAACGAGTCAACTACAAACGGACTAAGAAAAACCCTAAGGCAGATCCAGACTGGAAGAAGGCACCACAGAAGAATACAGCATCACCTTCCGTACTGAAAAGGACTTCAAGCGCCGATAGGAAGTACATACCTATCACCGCCGAGCTCCTACGGTCAGCCGAAGACCTCCTCATGCGAGCATCACAAGAAGACTCCTTCAGCAGCGAGATTGAAGATCTGCAACGAGGAAGAGTGATCCCGAAAGAAAGTCGCCTTCATCAATTGAGCACCGTATCTGTCAACGGAGTGCTGCACTTGAGAAGCCGCATACAAGCCGTTCGAGACGTATCCGACGACATCAAGACGCCTGTGATATTAGACGGAGATCACCCTACGGTCAAGCTGTGGATTCAACACACCCACAAGAAGTTGCATCACTCGGGAGTTGAAGCCACTATCAACGAGTGCAAACAGCAATACTGGGTTGTACGCCTACGCCCGGTAACACGCTCATTACTACGACAGTGTCTACATTGCCGCATCAAGACTCAAGCACCACCGTACCCGAGGACCGGTGATCTACCTGAGTGTCGCCTGGCTCATCACAAGCGACCCTTCACACACACAGGGGTTGACTACTTCGGCCCACTCACAGTGACAGTCGGACGTACCAATCAGAAGAGGTACGTCGCGATACTCACGTGTCTCACAACACGTGTCATACATCTCGAGATAGCAAACTCGTTAAGCACCGACTCCGCTATCTCCGCTCTCCGACGCATGATGGCAAGAAGAGGATGTCCTGAAGAAATCTGGTCTGACAATGGGACCAACCTGAAGGGAGCCGACCGCGAGCTGCGACGAGCCATCGACGAAGCAACTTCGCAAGAAGCAGCCAAGAAGAAGACATCGTGGCGCTGACCCTCGATGTATTCTGTCATGTTTTTGAACTCCTTGTAATCAATTCTGTGCAGCTGTCGCAAGAGAAGCACTCTGCGCACAAGCCCTGCATCCTCAAATACACTAGATAAAGTTTTCCAAGCTTCATTGGCCGTTTTTGCGAACCGCACGTATTGGTATAGGTTAGGTTTCAATGCCAAGCAAATTCTTGCCAATGCTCGCTGGTCACTGGCGGCATCCGACCCATCTTGCTTTGGCCCTTTTTCCACAACATCCCAGATCCCGTCATGCATCAACCACATCTTTATTGTAAATTTCCAGCTATAAAAGTTGCGTGCACCTTCCAACTTTTCCATATTGTAGTTTTGGTTTCCATTTGACATTTTTTCGTCCAAGCCAAATCCCGAGATATTCGCAAACATAAAAACAAAGCCCAGCAATAGAATTAACAACAGTCTATGTTTTATTTTTCGAGTTTTTTCAAAACATGCCTGGGCCGTATAACCTATTGTTCCAGAGGTATACCTACGGGATCTTTTCAAGTTAAAACTCACATTTGATAAATGCTGGGCTTTATTTACTCAGAATAACGACCTTACATCTCATTTATATAAATGGCTTATTACTAGTAGATTACACTGATTATATACGATTATTAGCAAGACACAAAGAATACACATGATTCACCTGGCAATGGTGGGAGCAGAGAGAAAGTAGAAGAGGGCCAAAAATTATAGAGGCATGTCAAGCTAGTGACGTTCCAAATTGTATAGTGCGTAGTGCTTTATATCCTCCTTGGTATAGTGTTGTGATAGGAATTTGTAGGCATACCCTTACCTATTCACTCTCCAATAGCTTCCCGTCTTATCCTAAGTATTTCCAAAAATTTTCGCCCCGAAAAATCGTATACCCGGGATCCTGCCTCACGTCAGGCTCGCCGGCAACTAGCAGATAGGTCTGGACATTTAGATAGTGATTTTGATCTTAATTTAAGCTTTTTATTTGAACCAAATATGCCTTATGACCCGGATTTTATTTTTAAGGCCTTACGCCTGGTACCAGAGTTCGACGGTAACCATAATGTGTTAACGAGATTCATTAATATTTGTGATAGAATCGTAACCCAATATGCTAGCCTTGAGCCAGGCAGTGAGCTTGCAAATCTTTGCTTGTTAAATGGCATATTAAATAAAATTACAGGGTCTGCCGCTTCAACTATCAATGCGAACGGCATACCAGAGACATGTGCAGGCATCAGAGCCGCCCTTATCAATAACTTTTCCGACCAGAGGGATGAAACCGCGTTGTACAACGATCTCTCTTTAGCTGGACAGGACAATAGATCCCCACAAGAGTTCTACGATCAATGTCAGACTTTATTTAGTACAATAATGACATACGTGACATTACACGAGACATTACAGACGACTATAGACGCTAAACGAGCCCTTTATAAGAAAGTAGCTATGCAGGCTTTTGTACGTGGTTTAAAGGAACCCTTGGGATCGCGTATACGATGCATGCGCCCAGATTCGATTGAAAAAGCTCTTGAATACGTGCAGGAAGAGTTAAACGTTATGTACGTGCAGCAGCGCAATGATGGCTCAAAGACACATAGCGCCCCTAAGCCTGCTACGCCCTCCAATATACCGTTAAGTACGCCAAGTGTACCGCGTCACCCCGTTACTAACTGGCCAGCCCCTATGGCACAATGGCCTTATCAAAATCCAAACCCAGCGTTTAAATTCCACCCTCAGCAAAACCGATTCCCTACAAGAACACAACAGATGTTCCGGGCACAACCAACCAATTACCACCCACAGAGCAATTTGTTCAGGTTACCACCTAAGAATAACGCCCCGCTACAAGTCGGTGGTGCTGGTGTGAAACCCATGAGTGGTGTCCAGCATTTTACCCCTAGGCCATTACCGATGTCGTCAAGTCACGATTGGCGAAAATCTGGTAACCCACCACCTACTAATTACTTTAAGACCCACGAAGTTAACGTCAACGAATATCTGTTGCCCGATAATGTCTATTATTCGGACGAGTATTACTGTGCACTCGAATACGAATATTATACAGACTTTAATAACTTTTACAACTATGACTATAACACTGACATGACTTATAATGAACCGACTTATGATACTAGTCAAATGGTACAAGAGATAGAACCGCAACCTGGGCCCAGCCACACTGGTCCAACTAAGAATTTTCGGTCGAGCCCGAAGTCAAAGGAGTCAGGATAGATATTAACTTGCAAACCCAGAGACAATTACCCTACATAGAAATTGGCTTTCCTACTTTAAAATTTTTGATAGATACTGGCGCTAACCAGTCATTTATAAGCCCCGAGGCCGTACAAGAATTTTTCTCTCAATATCCCCTTAATTATGACCCTTTTGAAGTAACAAATATACATAATGTTAGCAGAAGTGATTATTCTATATTTTTACCAAGTTTTACCGAATTTAATGAGAGTGATGTTATTAAGTTATTCGTATACCGTTTTCATGATTATTTTGATGGATTAATAGGTTTAGATATATTATCTAAATTGGAAGCTAATATAAATCTAAAAGACTTCCAACTAATTACGCGAAATGCAACAAATCCGATTAAATTATATAACTCCCGGAATGTAAATTTATACGAAGACATTATTCCAGCCAAGAGTTCCAAGATAATCAAGGTACCCATAAATGCCCCAGAAGGCGATGTTTTCATTAAGGAACAAAATTTTTGTAACTGTATTTTACACGAGTGCCTGTTAGTTACAACAGTCGAGGTTATGTAGAAATAGAAAACCCAACTTCTAGCGACAGTATATTCTCTTTAGATCAGCCCGCTAGTGCAGATGTATTCAACTTTGATTGCACGCCGACTGAGAATTCAAACCGCGTAAATGATGTGCTATCGCGTTTGCGTACCGACCATCTCAACGAAGAAGAAAAGGCTAACCTTTTAACACTCTGTAGCCGCTACGCAGATGTATTCTATATAGATGGCGAACCGTTGACTTTTACTAATAAGATCAAACATAGAATTCGTACAACCGACGAAGTACCTGTATACACCAAAAGCTATCGTTACCCTTTCGTTCACAGAAAGGAAGTCAGAGACCAAATTACAAAAATGTTACAGCAGAGTATAATTAGACCTTCTGACTCTGCATGGAGCTCACCCATTTGGGTTGTACCCAAGAAAATGGATGCTTCTGGAAAACAGAAGTGGCGTCTCGTAGTTGACTTTCGTAAATTGAACGAAAAGACTATAGATGACAAGTACCCCATACCAAATATCACAGATGTTCTGGACAAGTTAGGTAGATGCCAATACTTTACAACCTTAGATCTAGCAAGCGGGTTCTACCAGGTGGAAATGGATCCCCAGGATATATCTAAGACCGCATTCAACGTGGAGCATGGGCATTTTGAGTATACTCGAATGCCGATGGGATTAAAAAATTCCTTCTACGTTCCAGAGGGTCATGGATAATGTCCTCAGAGGTCTCCGGAATAGCATTTGTTTAGTATACCTGGATGACATCATTGTCTCCTCACTCCAGGAACACTTAGAAAACCTGGAAAGAGTTTTCCAAAGGCTTAAAGAATCCAACTTCAAAATCCAGATGGATAAATCAGAGTTCTTGAAGTTAGAGACCGCTTATCTTGGTCACATAATCAGTAGAGACGGTATTAAGCCTAATCCCGACAAAATTTCAGCCATTCAAAAGTATCCATTCGAACACCCCCAAGGAGATCAAACAATTTTTAGGTCTTCTCGGTTATTACCGAAAATTTATCCCAGACTTCGCACGCATCACGAAACCCCTTACCCATTGTCTCAAGAAAGGTAACAAAGTAATCCATACCATGTGAATTCCTTCAATAAATGCAAAACGTTATTAACTAATGATCCCATTCTACAGTACCCCGATTTTAATAGAGTTCAATCTTACCACAGACGCTTCGAATGTCGCTATAGGAGCAGTTTTATCGCAAGGACCCATAGGTTCTGATAAACCAGTCTGTTACGCTTCTCGTACATTAAATGAAAGCGAACTAAATTACAGCACAGTAGAAAAGGAACTGCTAGCCATAGTGTGGGCTATCAAGTACTTTAGGCCATATCTATTTGCTAGGAAATTCAAGATACTGACTGACCACAAACCATTGCAATGGATGATGAACTTAAAAGAGCCAAACTCACGACTGACAAAATGGAGACTTAAACTCAGCGAATACGACTTTACTGTAATTTATAAGAAAGGAAAATTTAACACCAATGCAGATGCCCTCTCATGACTAGAAATACACAATAACGAGATTGACGAGATTACTTCAGTAATTAATAGCATCAACGACTTAAGCTCAATGATAAATCACTCCTCAGAACCATCAATCCAACGTGCCAACTCTCTGACTGTCTCTATAGTTATTAATAGTGAAGATCCCCTTATAGAAGACTTTAATCCATTAAACGTACCCGCTGACCAGACTAACTCCTCGACTGACACTGTACATACCAGTAACGATCGAACATTCCATTTTAGAAGTCCCTATCCCTGACGAGCCCCTTAACAAATTTCATAGACAGATTCACCGTGACAGACCCATAGTGACCAAACCCTTCGAAGGACACACAAGAACAGCAATCCAGATTTCTGAAACAAATTTAGAATCAGACGTTATTAATGCTATCAAAGAATACGTTAACCCAAAGGTTAAGACCGCTATACTAATAAACCCACCTTTAAGCATGTATTCCACAGTACCTATTATACAAGATAAATTTAAAAGCTCTGCCCTTAAACTAGTATTAACTAAGACAGAATTAGAAAACGTTAAAGAGTATCTGAGACAGCAGGAAATCATTAAGCATTATCACGATGGTAAAACAAACCACCGTGGTATAAACGAATGCTATTTAGCCCTTTCGCGAAAGTATTACTGGCCCAAAATGAAGGAACAGATTACCAAATTCATTAACGAATGTACCATATGTGGACAGGCTAAATACGATAGAAATCCAATCAGACCACATTTTAATATAGTACCACCAGCTACAAAACCACTGGAAATTATTCACATGGACCTTTTCACAGTACAATCAGAGAAATACGCAACATTTATAGACGTTTTCACGAAATATGGTCAAGCTTATCATTTGCGAGACGGTACAGTCATAAGTATAATCCAATCATTATTAAAATGTTGTACTCATCATGGGCTACCCATGACTATTATTACTGACAATGGCCCCGAATTTACAAACCAATTGTTCTCAGAGATAACGCGTATTCATGAAATAGTTCATCATAAAACCTTACCCCATAGTCCAAACGATAATGGTAACATAGAATGCTTTCACTCGACATTATTGGAACATATTAGAATTCTTAAGTTACAGCATAACAGTGAAACAGTAGTTAATTTCGTTCCATACGCCCTAATAGCATACAATACCCATATAGCCATTTTTGGTCGCAGATTTGTAAAAGGTGTAACAAATCGCATCAGTTTCGTAACTGATACGACATATTGCGACTGTGTGGGAGTGCACTTCTATGTGTCGTAACCGTTTAGTAATAAAGTGACAGAAAGTAGTTTTTGTAACTTTGTGTTGTAGCTGTGTCGACTTGTTACAGAAAAAAATATGTACACACGTTTTACACACTTTGCGCATTGTATGTAACTAGTGTACAATATTGGTAACAATGTGTAGTAATTGAATGGTAACATGTGTAGTACCGTTACGTCAATGTTCCGGAATACATAAAACACTAACTTGGATAAATGGAAATCTCCAGATCTAGTCATTCTCAAACGTATCTTGTGTTAGCCGCCGGTTTACCGTTTAATTAAAATAAAAAATGAGTAAACTACCCAAAATATCACGTAGATTTCGATGGACTTCAACATTTTACAGGAGAGTTAACGAATTAACGAACCAAAATAACACAAGTACAAGTAAGTTAATCCTATTCTACTTACTAATATTTATAAATGCGAAAGGTTGTCAGGATGAATGTTTGTCGTCACGCAAAAACTACTGAACGGATTTTGATGAAATACAGTAATATAGCTGATACATCAGAATAACATATAGGCTACTTTTCATCCCACTGCTGTGCATGGAAAATAAATTTTGGCCAATTTTGTGCAAAATAGATTGCATGGATAAGCCTCCATTAGTTATATCAATATACTTTGGAAGTACCAAACCGCCTCTAGAAATGTTTTTGCGTCCATTTGTAAACGAGCTATTAAAATTACTGAAAGATGGAATACTAATACAAAAGCAACTTATCCTTTTAAAAATTCGTTGCTTCATATATGATACACCTGCAAGATGCTTTATAAAAGGTGAGTTCGGTTTTTTATTAAGGCCCAGTATAACGCCGTTGACCTTGCTCAAGTGGGCGTTCCCGCTGCGATTCCGCTCGAAGCGAACTTTCGTTCGATTTTGTAGGGCTGGCTGCCATGCCATAGTGCAATGACGTATAAGCGAAGCGATCGCACATTAGTTATTAATTATGTAGACCTAGTGTAGGTATAGCTATCTTATATAAAATACAAGTTAATGCAACTGTTGGTCATCATATCAGGTCAGATTAATTAATAATACGCCCATTGCTCTTTTAACTGCCGGGGTTTAATAGTTACCATGGGTGTATCAAATGCGCAATCATTGGTGAATTCGACAGAAGAGGTCGACATATGAGTTTTCCCAGAACGGATATGCCTTTGCGTACCGACCATTCATTCAGAAATCGACTTGATCCAGATCACCACAAAGAGAGAAGTGCAATTGAAGATTTACCCATAGATTTAGTAACTGATTTTACGATTGCAGATGCTCTTCATCTGCTAGATTTGGGTGTGATGAAAAGATGTTTACTGGGGTGGACTAATGGGAGTTTTAATTTTCAAACGAAAGGGTCAGCAAGGGGAATTCAGGATGTTTCAAGAAAAATGATGGAATTAAAATTAACAACTCCAACTGAGATACAACAAGGAAGGATGAGAGAACTTGATACCCTTCACTTTTGGAAAGCAGCCGAATTTAAAAACTTTTTGTTGTATTTCGGTCCAGTGGTGCTTAAAGAATATTTGTCATTTGAAGTATATCAACATTTTTTGACATAGTTTTGTGCCACCACCATATGTTATTCTGATGCTTATATATCTTACCGGCACATAGCTGAAAAACTTTTCAATGATTATATCGAAAAATTTGCAGAAATTTATGGTCTAGACTCTGTAAGCAGTAACATTCACAATTTATGTCATATTGTTAATGATGTCTCAAGATTTGGTTCTTTACCTTCTCTGAGTGCATATCCATTTGAAAGCTTATTATTTAGAATAAAAAACCTGTTACGAAAAGGCAATCAACCATTAGAACAAGTAGCGAATCGTATACAGGAGCTTTCAAAATTAAATAATGAAAACCAAAAATGTAACCAAACCTATCCCGTCGCCAAATATGAAAGTTTCCTGGCAACAGGTGAAAAAGTATTTACTACTGTCAAAATAAATGGGAATTACCAGTTGTCCAGAAACATTAAAGATAAATGGTTTTTAAGTGTACATGATGATATCGTTGAAATGATATACGCAATTTCTGCGAATGACAAAATTAAAATCGTTGGAAGGAATATCAAAAACAAATTTAATTTTTTTGAGCGACCGTACAATTCTTCGCATATTAATGAATATGCAACATCACTTGATTATGAAGTAGAAGAATCAAGAGAATACAATTTGCAAGATGTGAAATGTAAGCTTTTATGTATGCTTTGCAACTTCCAAATGGTATTTATTCCTGTATTGACAACGTTAGGAGTGATAATAAAATGAAAACATAAGAAACGATTTTTATTTCTAAATCACAAAATGATCACTGACACTTCACGCACTATTTCTTTACTAGCATTAGCTAGCTACTTGCCACTAATAATCTAAAAGAACTACTCAATAATAAGTCTACCTAATCAGTTTAATATGCAGTCATATAAAGTGGTATCAAAAATAGTATATTGAGTAAACCTAAATAGATCGAGAGCAATAATAACAACAAAATTTTATAATATAACATCCTACTCACTGTCGTCTCCATCATCTATCAATCATAAAGATAATTTGTCAACATATTCGTATAGTTAATCACTGTTTGTACTTCTGCTGCACAGTATAGGTACATTAGGTAAGTTATCAGAACTGATATTAATAATTTTGGTCTCATGTTTTAAATCCAAAATCTTGTTTTTTATTTTCACGTCAGAGAGTACAGTCACCATTTTCGATGATTTGTTGGAATATTTTTTTTGTGTCTGGCGTATCGTCGTCTGAAAAAGAATAAAGTTTAATAAGTCCAATAAGTATTAATTTAATTTGAATAAGGAATTTAATTGTCTCCTCTACAAAGTTAGCAAAGCATTAGCTCTCCATACCATACTTTCGTCTAAATCTGAGTTAAGAGTTTGTGTCTGTGTTGTGTGCGTGTGCGCGTGTGTGCGTGAAAGGGTGCGTGTGCACGTCTGTTACATTACATAATGAGCGTATAGGGGAGTGTGCTGTGTGTTTACGTGTAAAAGTAATTAAAATAAATTATAAAAGTACCGATGTCATTTTCTTTTTCATCTAACTGATGCTCTGTTTCTGATTCATATTTTCTTGTGTTCTTTTGCATCTCCAGATTAGTATTCATCACTTCATCTACTATATTTGGGATTTTCAGGTTCGTTTCGCTCCTTTTTTTTTCGATGTTGTGTTTATTTCACCCCTAATATGAAGCACCATTGAATGATCTCAACTTCTACGCATTAAATTTATATACCTAATTGTATTTTATGGTAACTTAAAAGTCTTGCATAGAACAATAAGGTAATACAACATTAGAAAGCTAGTAAAAACCGAGTTCTTACAGATAACAGCACACCAAGCGTAGCAAACACTATTGCACCTTGTGGCATTGTGATAGCTGTGACTTTATAACAAAAGTGTTACGCTTGATGTGCTGGTTTCCGTACGTATATACACTAATGACAAAAATATAGTTGAATACTATAAATATACAACCTGAATTTTAATTCGTTGCAAATCTTTCAGGGGGTGAATGTACCTACTCATGAATATGAACAACTTTTATTAAGGGACATAGTACGAAATGTGAAAAAACAACAGCTGTTCCATACAATTTGATCGTAATGTAGTACATTATTGTATGAAACAGCTGTTTTTTTTTCACATTTCGTACTATGTCCCTTAAAATAAGTTGTTCATATTCATGAGTACATTCACCCCCTGAAAGATTTGCAACGAATTAAAATTCACGTTGTATAAATTCGATTAAATATTCTTCATACTTACGATTTTCTTTTCATTCTTTGGCCACTATGCTTTATGGCACTATTTTGTAGAAATGAATCCGCTTCTAACGATGTACAAGCGCTATCAGCAAGATGTACAATCTTGTAAAAACAATTTCTTATATTTATATATTGCATGAAAGTTGGTTTAGAACAACCTTTTATACCTTTCCAAGTAAAATGGCTCAGAAGTTCGTCAGTAAAAAAATATTTGGTTATTTGCAGTCCAATCTTGCCAATTTTGTGAGTGCCACTTGTGCCAGAAATTTTTTGACCTGTAACACCACACACATACACTGTTTTTATTTTATTTATTTATTCAGCCAAAAAAATTAAAAATCAAATATTTATTTTGCTGAACAATGTAGTTGTAGTTAACATTTAATATTAGTAAACATACCAATGCTTTTTCGAAATCTGCATTGATGAGTTCGCTTTCCAGTAAGTCTAGTTGTTAGAACAACTAGACTAGACTAGACCGAGTTTATAGGAAATTCAATATTTTTTTGTGTTATTACTTCATCTTTGTTTGCTTCCGTAGAAGTATCGCTATTAGCGAAGCTTTTAGATTTTAATAAATCAATGATTTTGTCCAACTGAATTTGCATTACAACAAATCCTCTTTTAGTTTCCTGTTCAACTAAAAGAAAATAGATCAGCATTAATCGTTATGTATACAACATGAAATAAATTTTAATGTTAAAGAGTGCCGTCAGCTACATCCTGGCATAGAGCCAAATCAAATTAGATTGATCATCGTTTCTATTTTGCTGTATCATCATCAATTCTAATATCTACAACTGCAAAATAACACCTCTTTAGGTTTATGTAAAGTGGTGAAAATTATTTTACAAGATTTAAATGATAGATAGTAGTTACAAAGTTAGGTTAAGTTAGAGCAAGTACAAACTAACATAAAAAGTGTAAAACTCTTACGATTTTGGAAGCGTTGAATTGTTTCCTTAAGAACTTTGTTTTCGCTGGCCAGAGCACTATTTTGCGAAAGAAGTTCGTTCAAGTGATCAAATTTTATAGTAAATAAATTTGCGTCAATATGTTCAGGGACGGGGTTTGGATTCGTTGTCATACCATTCTCATTCGTTATTTTTGTAACGTTAGTTTCAGTATTTTCAATAACAAAATAATTTAATGGGTAATTTTCAATAATTTTATCTTCTTCCAGGTTATTGCTAGTTTTCTTCTCTTCTGTAATTGTTTCATTTTTTCCATTGTTGTGTTTTGTTTTTCCATAAATAAATCGAAATTTGAGTTCAAATATAATAAATCGGCTGTTACAGACTTTAAGATCGGATGCTTTCTGTTAGTTTCTTGATTTTTGTGATATCTGTAAAAGGTAATTTTTAATTAAACAGTAGGTTAGTCAGCGCCAGATATACCTTAGCAACTAGGGTCACCAAAAATATATAATTTCCATAAATTTTATTTTATCTACGCAACCAGAGTAATCATATTTTTGTTAGTACCCAAAGTGTTCAATAAATCTAAGTAGCCACCCACGTGACTGGACGGGCTGCTCACCTCAATGGAGTTCAGACAACCAGGTTGGGTTGAAATTACAATAATTAATATCTCAGACACTCACACCAATTATCTAGTCCCAAACTAGGCAGAGCCTACGTGGCAAGAGGGTGTACCATGGATACTAAATAACGGATAAACATACTTATGTACAGTCAGCAAAACAGATAGGTATGCAGGGTCGTCAGATATAGTTGAAGTTTTCTTCGAAACCGATGGATGTTTTGAATATTATATATATATATATATAATTTAATTTAAATCGTAGATAATAAACAGTCCATTAATTAAGTTAAGTTTCAGTCAAAGACATGCATCGGTTTCTATGAAAACTTCAACTATATCTGACGACCCTGCATACTTATCTGTTTTGCTGACTGTACATTATAAATATCCATGAATGCAAAAAAAAAACCCAGATTTGCGCGATCACAGCCAAAAAAAAATCCTTTTCTTCCCCATCCTTCTCAACAGTGCTCTCCATTATAGATTCACGATGGCCCTATCATCCTTGGCATAGATTACGGACGCGATCTCAATCTGAATTTAAGGATTACATTGATAGCGTTATTCAAACTGCTTCCAAATACCTAACTCTAAAGCTACACACATACACCTCTACATTCACTCACACTCACATCACCCACACTCACACACACCCCCATCACCCACACTCACACACACCCCCATCACTCACACCCACACCACTCACACTCACTCACTCACTCACTTCACTCTTATTCATTCACTTACATCGTATTTATACATTATCATTATTATATTTCTTTATGGGTACGTTATCAGTGTTAGGTATTTCTTAACATACACAGAGTTATTGATACTTGTAGCCCCCTATTTATTTATTTATTTATTTTACTTTAATTAAAACGGTTATAGAACCAATTACAATAATTATAGACGCAGATGAAAATTAAAAGATAAAAAGAAAACACAAATATACATTTAAATACAAAACAACGTCAACGTATATACTTATTATTAAAAAGCGACGCTTTAGAACGCTAAACCGTCGCTTTGACAAACAAATAACATACCGGTAGCGCCCGCGCTGCTCACCTGCCCACTAAAGATCGAATATCGGGCGAGTGCGCGCGTGCTGGTCAACTGAATCAAACGAACTTACCGTCCGTGAGTAGCGTGAGTGGATAGATAGTATTACCGGCTGTCATTGCTATCTATCTTTCTCACTTACCTTAATGGCCTTGAGAATCCAGCCCAGATTTCCGACAAAGTAAGACTTGAGTGTATGTAAAAAGATGAAGGTATCAAATCATACCATGTAGTCAAAGTCAAATAAAACTTACCTCTCCTCATCTTCAGTGTCTTCAAAGTTGGAAAAAAGGTTCTCTAAATTGAGTCCTTCCGCAAAATTATCGATTCCGTTGACCTTTACTTTGCATTTTATTTTTTTCCAGTTTTCGGCTGGCACAGTGTTAAGACGCGTCTTAAGAGCTCCAAGTCGCTGTTTTTTTTTGTACGCGGCCAATAAAGGACGTTGTCTTTCACCCACGTACTTGGTACAAGGGATATTAGTTGAGAGGAGCCTTCTTTAGTTAAAACAATGCAATATGGCATTTTGTCTATTGTGTCTATTGTGTTTATATAGATAATATTCCTGTTTTGTGTGTAAATTGTAACTAATAGTGTACCTTTTTTTTTTTTTTTTTTATCGTGCGGAAATCCCTTCGGATACCCCCCCGCCGGCCAGCGGGGGCGGTTATGTCGGGCTTGCACCGACTAAAACCGCACGCCGTCTCGGGTCTTCAGACGCCGGGGTGTAAGGTTACCCATAGAGCATATCCCTCGCACCCCGGCTGACCCTGGGCCATCTCACCACTAACAGCATCGCTCATCCTGTCTCCTCTGAAAGCAGAGGAGTACGGAGAGCGATGTGTTCCCGCCACGTTGGGTATTGGCCGACGATCAATGCCAACCCTATGAAGGGGTGAAGGGGAAGCCATTGACCGCCGCCCAGGGTGTACCGGCCGCTCCGATTCCGTTCCCCCCGGACTGCAGCGGGATCGGAATCGGAGCGACACTCGAGGAGGTTACCCAACACACACCCCTAACTAATAGTGTACCTAGAGTAATAATTACAGTTTTGATCGTGTTACCGAACTCTTTCTTTCTCTAAATCAACCCCTGAGAACTTCCAACCTTAAACCTTACTAAAGTGACGCCCAACTCGCGGGCACGATCAAGATTTGTGTAAAACCTAAAGTGAAAGTGAAACCTATCGCGTAAAACTGAGTATCAGTGTACCAACAACGATAGTGAAATCACCGGGAACCATCCACAAACAGTGTAAAACTCAGTCAAAAAACACTTGGGCGAGTCCATTTTACGTCGAGAGACGCGCAAGCGGGCGAGTCGAACGTTGGCGCGAAGAGAAACGCGCTATTATAATAGAACGACGTCTTTTACCGACAGAGATTTGTAAAGTAAAACTGCCACCTTTGTCGTGTGACACCATTCGCCGAAAACACGCGCTGCTTGGAAGAATAACGGATCGGCCGATGTGTTCATATGCAAAATACGTGCTTTGTTAGTGAAATTACCGTACGATGTACCGGAAGTGATGAAATTAGATATAGTTTATGGATTGTTAGACCGTAGAATAAGAAAACGTGTGTCTCGCGACGCGGTGGATGACTTGGAACAACTTATTACAAAGGTCAGGTTGGTTGAGGAGTCATTGGCGGAGGTGAGTAATTCCCACATTGCTAATAACGTGAGCGCCGCTGAACCTCTCGTCGCGCGCTCGAATAAACGCCATAACCTTGCAAACGTCGTGGGTGATTCCACGTCCGAAGCGAAGTCGGTACATATTAAGGCATCGACCGACACGCGTGCATCTGACGCGAAAAGTAGTGAGAGTGAGGGACCTAAAAGGGTTCGACCAAAGTGCGTTTACTGCAAGCGTTTCGGCCATACAGTGGAAAAGTGTAGACACATCGCCAAAAAGGACACCACTATAGTAGACGTTAACCCATCTAATAGTACAGAGTTGCGTTGTTACGGATGCGGTCAGCTGGGAGTGATTCGTTCGAAGTGCAGTAACTGTAAAAGTTCGTCCGAGATGAGTACGCTTAATATGAGCGCGCCTAGCGCGAGCATATCGGATTTTTGCACTTCCCACGTAGAGGAGAATGACGATTTACGGCCCCTAGTAGACATCGAAGTAGCGCAGCGTAAGGGTGTAGCTATTTTAGACACTGGGGCGACCCACTACATCGTGGGTCCTATGTTGTACCGTCTACTGATTGAAGCAGGCGTCTCTTTTTAAAAGTAGTCCCTCCCGTATAATAGGGTTGGCTGATGGGTCTAAACGTGTTTATACCACGCTGGAAGGGGAAGTGAACGTTGGCTTAAGAGGTAAAACGATACCTACCACCTTCCTAGTCCTACCCGAAGCTCAAACGCGAACAGTATTAGGTAGAGATTTCATCTCGAAAGCGTGCATTTTAATGAACTTACCGCACAATAGTTGGTGTTTTAACGAGGAACCAGGCCGCTGGTATCCGTTTATTACCCGATTTGAATTACCCGTCGCCGCCGGTGAGATTGAGTCAATGAAGATGGATGCAACGCGCCTTATGCTGAGGGTGGATGAGGGCACCAAGCTGACTGCAAGTCAGAGAGCCCAGCTGAACGACCTGCTGTTGAAGAGGGCCAATCGCTTCGCGAAGGAGGGCCCACCGACAGAATACGCCACTCACCGTGTGAAGGTAGACGCGAACCAGGAGCCGATCGCTAGTCCCCCTTACCGGATGTCACCAGTAAAGAAGGCGATCTTAGAACAGGAGGTACAGAAGCTTTTGGATGCTGATGTGATCGAGGAATGTGACTCACCTTGGGCAGCGAACGTAGTCCTTGTGTCAAAAAAGAATGGGGGAGTGAGGCTCTGCGTAGACTACAGGAAGTTAAATGCAGTCACCGAACCTGACCGTTACCCGCTTCCACGCATCGAGGATATCCTACATGCAACTAAAAGCACCAGCTTCATGACTACCTGTGACCTTCAATCTGGCTACTACCAGGTCGCTCTAGCGCCTGAGGATAGAGACAAAACCGCCTTCGTGAGCCCTTTGGGATGCCACAGGTTCAGAAGGATGCCGATGGGGTTGAGGAACTCTGGAGCAACCTTCCAAAGGCTGATGGACCGATTTAAGTCCGGGAAGGAGCTGGCTAACGTTTGCGTGCTAGCATACCTTGATGACATCGTGATTTTGTCTGAATCCTTACCGAAACACCTAGAAGATCTGGATGCCGTGTTTGACAGGCTTGACATGTATAGCTTCCGGATAAACCGAGAAAAGACCTGTTTACCTTGATGACATCGTGATTTTGTCTGAATCCTTACCGAAACACCTAAAAGATCTGGATGCCGTGTTTGACAGGCTTGACATGTATAGCTTCCGGATAAACCGAGAAAAGACCTGTTTTGCGCGTGAATCAATTAAGTTCTTAGGCCACGTGATTGTACCGGGGGGGATAAAAACCGACCCCGAGAAGACAGCAGCTATAGCTAAAATGAATCCCCCGAAGACCTTCTTGCAGACGTCAAGCTGGTTCCGGCGATTCATACCCGACTACGCTGCAGTCGCAAGACCATTAACCGACCGTCTTAAGAAAGATAGCACCTGGAAATGGACCTCGAAACAACAGGATGCCTTTGAACGCATCAAACAACTGCTGGTCTCCGCTTCGATACTACGCCAGGCAGATGAGTCGAAACCATTTACCCTAAGGACAGACAGCAGTGCTTACTGTCTCGGAGCAGTGTTGATGCAGGGGGAGGGCCACGACGAACGACCGGTCGAATACGCTAGCCGGATGCTGAATGGCGCCGAAAGAAATTACAACACGACGGAAAGAGAAGCGTTAGCGGTAGTATGGGCTGTTACAAAATTTCGCGGTTACATCGAAGGATCGGAGGTTGTGATAAAGAGTGACCACCAACCCCTACGATGGCTCATGACGATGAAATCTCCCAGTGGCCGCCTAGCAAGGTGGCCCTAACACTTCCAGAATATAACCTCCGTATCGAGTATGTACCCGGTAGATCTAACGCCATCGCCGACACCCTGTCCCGCCCACCATGCACCAACGAAACGGAATGTGATTTATGTATAGCAGTAGTCGATATCCCGTCTAGAAACTCCAAAGATACTCGCGAGAATCAACTAAAGGAGTCCGAAGTACGAAAGATAGTCGAGGACCTTGAGGCAACCGACGACCCATGGGAGTCGAAAAATATTAGGAAAGACATCAAACTCAAGATAGAAGCCCAGGAGAAAAACCTGAGAAGGATTTTAGAATTCAACGAAGGTAATAGGCGTAAACTCTTGGCCGAGACATCCAAGCGGGACAGTGTCGTCAGGGCAACAGCTAATACCATAGCCACTGCTAGGGTCACAGGACCCAGTGAAATAGAGGAGACGATTATGCGGAGGATCGAGAAAAATACCAGAATTCTCAAAGAAAATGGCAAAGTCCTCGCCGAATTACAAGGCAGCCTGGTAGATTACAAAGAGGACAGGAGGCAGCTATCGTATGCGCATGCGGTAGCGAACACCGCCGGGGGCCCTACCCGATGCGGCCGGCGCTGCATTCGCTGGTGGTTGCCTCCAGGGACGAGAAAAAAACGGGGGAGGATTTACTAAATGATTTGAGGCAGACCGCGCGTGAAGACGACGGTTGGATAGCGGTAGAGCGGGTCCGAAAAGCCAAGGACCGCAAGGTCATACTTGGATATAAAACCGCTGAGCAACGGGCACTGGCGAAAGGGGCATTAGAGAGGAAGCAGGGGGCCCTTAATGTGGAAACAGTCCACAATAAGGATCCCCTGTTGGTCCTCTACGGAGTTCTAAAAACCTATAAGGACGAGGAGCTGCTTAGGGCCTTAAGGGCGAAAAATAAGCAAATATTTAAAGACCTCGTATCCTCCCAGGATAGGATGGGAGTTAAATTCCGTCGTAACGCCAGGAACCCGCATACCGTCCACGTGGTGCTGCAAGTTTCTCCCACTATTTGGCGTAGGGCCCTGGAACATGGCACACTGCATATAGATATACAACCAGTCAAAGTGGCAGACCAGTCGCCGCTTGTGCAGTGTTCCATGTGCCTGGGCTATGGGTATAGTCGAAGGTTCTGCAAGGAGGCAGAACCGAAGTGCAGTCACTGCGGGGACCAACACCTGAGGGCAGACTGCCCGAGGTATCAGGTAGGAGCCGAACCCAGGTATTGCAACTGCAGACAGGCCAAAGAGGTCGATGACATTGCACATAACGCCTTCGACCGGGACTGCCCAGTCAGAAAAAAGTGGGAAGACATAGCGCGGTCGGCCACGCAGTATAGCTAAGGGCGCCCTCCGGAATGACCCACACAATTTGGTGCTGCAGGCAAACCTCCGTAAACAGAGGATTGCGACTGACGAATTCATCCTGGAAGCTGTCAGGAGGAATGCGTCAGTCGCACTCATCCAAGAGCCGTACCGGGACCCTGTCAGGGGCGGAATGAAGAGATACCGGGGAGTACGTATCTTCCAGAACACTGGACCGGGGGGCACTGTAAAGGCAGCTATCGCCGTTTTCGATCCAGACTTGGACGTGGTACAGTGCCCTCAACTCACCACCGATAACATCGCGGTGGTGAGGATTCGTACCAGTGCCTGGGAGGTCACCCTGGTGTCTCTTTACGTCGAACCTGACAAACCTATTTGCCCTCACTTGGACCAGCTCAAAAGAGTTGGCTCCAGGTTGGGCCTAGGACGGCTCATAATCGGAGGCGACGCAAACGCGAAAAGCACTTTGTGGGGTGGCCACGTTGAGGATGATAGGGGAGACGAACTTCTGGGCACTCTAGTAGAGTTGAAACTACACATCCTCAACGACGGTAAGGCGCCCACCTTCGACACTGTCAGGGGGGGGCAAGAGGTTCAGCAGCTACGTCGACGTGACTGCCTGCTCGGGAGATCTCCTGAGTCTGATCGGCGGATGGAGGACTGATGATAACCTAGCGACCAGCTCCGACCACGTTGGCATTGTTTTCCATTTGAAATTGGTCAGGTCTAAAGGTACCAACATTAATAGAACGACCAGGTTGTTCAACACCAAAAAGGCTAACTGGCAACATTTTCATGAGAAAATGACCAGCTCTTTGGTATCGAACAGCCTGGACGTCGAAACTATTAAAATCATTGAAACCACAATCGAGCTTGAAGACATACTGGCCAATTTCAACAATTGCGTAAGGTTGGCATGCGAAGATGCCATACCCAAAAAGACCAATAAGGAAACAGTCGCTATGCCGTGGTGGTCGGAGGGGCTGGCTCGGTTGAAGAGGGAGGTCAGTACCTTCAGGCGCCGAATTAAGAACGCGGCACCAGTCCGGAGGCAGTGGGTCGTAGCCCAGTACCTCGAGCGCAAAGACAGGTACGAGTCGGAGGTTAAGTTAGCTCAAACTGCAAGTTGGAAAAACTTTTGTAATAAGCAGGACCGAGAAGAGGTTTGGGAGGGCATATACAGAGTAATAGGGAGGTCCACAGTGAGGGAAGAAGACCAGTTGCTGGAGGACAAGGGGGTATTCCTGGATGCAAGCGGATCTGCGGGGCTCCTCGCCTCGGTCTTCTATCCGGAGGACCGGGTCGAGGAGGACAACGCGGACCACAGATTGACTCGCTCTTTGGCCAAGTCGGTCAAAGGCGGGGATAATGATGATACTTATGACCCGCCATTCACCGCTGGCGAACTGGTGGACGCGTTGTCAAGCTTTAATCCGAAAAAAGCCCCGGGTGCTGATGGATTTACAGCGGATATCTGTACACACGCCGTCAACAGCGCACCGGCACTGTTCCTCGAACTACTGAATAAATGCCTGGCTCTCGAATACTTCCCGAGACCATGGAAGGAGGCGACTGTGGTCGCTCTTCGAAAGCCAGGCAAAGACTCGTACAGCGTTCCCAAGACATACAGACCGATTGGGCTCTTGCCTGTTCTTGGGAAGCTGTACGAGAAGATGCTGGCGGCTCGGCTCAAGTTTCATATACTTCCACGGATTCTCGCCAGTACGGCTTTATGCCACGAAGGGGCACCGAAGACGCCCTCTATAACCTGCTAAAGCACGTTCGCGGCAGACTCGATCAAAAGAGGATTGTCGCGCTTGTGTCGCTGGATATAGAGGGCGCCTTCGATAGTGCTTGGTGGCCGGCTATAATCGCACGACTGGCAGAGGAAAAGTGCCCCGTTAACTTGAGGCGAGTCGTCAGCAGTTACCTGAGCGAGAGAGCAGTGCGGGTGAGATACGCAGGGGCTGAGTGCACGAGAGGCACCCAGAAAGGATGCGTCCAGGGATCTATAACGGGTCCCTTACTGTGGAACCTATTGCTGGACCCTTTGCTCGTAATGCTGAACGAGGGTGGGGACTACGTCCAGGCTTTTGCTGACGACGTGGTCCTCATATTCGACGGGGAAACAGCGGCTGACATCGAGAGACGGGCCAATGCCTCCCTCGAACGTGTTCGGGCGTGGGGCGTCAAGAACAAATTGAAGTTTGCGTGCGAAACACAAGACGTGTGCGATGATCCTCACAAGGAAGTTAAAGTACGACAACCCACGCCTGACCATGGGCGGGGTGGACATTGGCCTGTCTCAAGAGATCAAAGTTTTAGGTCTCACAATCGATGCGAAGTTAACGTTTAACAGCCACGTAAAAAACGTATGCAAGAAGGCGGTCAACATATATAAGATGCTGGCACGGACGGCACGGATCTCCTGGGGGCTTCACCCCGAGGTGATCCGAACCATCTTCACTGCAGTAATAGAGCCTATCATACTTTATGCAGCTTGCGCATGGTCGGAGGCAGCCGGGAAAGAGTACATCAAGAAGAGGTTGAACGCGGTTCAGCGTGTGTTCGCCCAAAAAATTACAAAGGCCTACCGCACGGCCTCTCTGAACTCCGTACTGCTACTGGCTGGAATACTTCCTCTGGACCTCCGAGGTCGGGAGGTGGCCTCACTGTATGAGGCCAAGAGAGGAGTGTCCCAGCCATGGCTAGGTGACAGGGAGGTCGAGCGGTTGGCCTCCATTTCGGCTGCCCCGCATCCCGCGGAGCGTACACGCTTGGAGTTTGACAGCGTGGTAGACGAGGAACAACTTAGCAGAGTCAAATCCCACGATCTGCGGATATTCACTGACGGGAGCAAAATTGAGGGCCGTGTCGGGGCTGCTGTCTCTATATGGAACAGCCAGTCCGAGACAAGGGCCCTCAAGTTTGCTCTCTCAGATTACTGCACCGTCTACCAGGCGGAACTCCTGGCGCTGCGCAAAGCGGTATGCGAGGTAGAGCGGCATGACGTTGCCGCGTTCGGCCTCTTCAGTATAGCAGGGCAGCGCTCCTTAGTGTAGTCAATCCGCACTCTTTCCACCCCCTGGCAGTAGAGACCAGGGACGCTCTTGGCCGCTGTAAACAGCGAGGCAAGAGCGTCTCTCTCTACTGGATCAAGGCCCACGTAGGCCTTGAGGGGAATGAGAGGGCGGATTGGCTCGCTAGGGAGGCAGCCCTGAAGCTCAAAAAAGCCCCTGAATACGACCAATGCCCTGTCTCATTCGTCAAGGGAGTCCTACGTCGGGGCTCCCTTGGCGAATGGAATAGGCGCTATCAGGAGAGCACAACTGCCTCGACCACAAAATTATTTTTCCCCTGCGCAATACAGGCACACAAGGTCGTCAGGAGAATTACCATCAAGGGCCCAACTACCCAATTCCTCACGGGGCACGGTGGGTTCGCCGAATACTTGGCTCGTTTCAAGTGCAAGGCGGACCCATCGTGCGCCTGTGAGCCGGGTACTCCGGAATCCATAGTCCACCTCCTGACGGACTGCCCCATTCACTCTGCTGACAGGATCGATCTGGAAATTGTAACTGGCGTAAAAGTCGACAACGACAACTTAAAAACACTGATTAGTGAACACACGGAGCAAACTATTGAATATGGCAATAAAATTATAGCTACTGTAAATAATAGAAATAAGTTATAAAATATTAATGTTAACACATTATAATGTATATATAATGATGTTTAGCATCAAATGTTATAAAATAGTTAAGTTTGTACACAAATAATATTCAAGTAGTCAAATTGTAATAAAGGTCTTGATACCGCAATAGTATAAAAAATAAGACGCAAATGTTAGCCAGTAAGAATAGAATAGACTGTAATAGACTAAGATAGATTGTAAGGAAAAAATGTAGATTGATAATAAATAAAAACCACAAGATACGTTTTAGAATAGGTACACAACTCCCTGATGCCCTCACTCCCCGCAGAGAATGAAAGGACGAATGATAGTACGAGAAGGATAAATGATAGAACATATGCAGACGATCTGCAGCTTTATCGTCATTTTAAAGCTGGAGAATTGACCGAAGCTATCTCTGCTATAAACCTAGACCTTGTGAAAGTGCACGAATGGGCTAAATCTTTTGGCCTCATAGTAAACCCGATTAAATCGCAATCTCTGATCATCGGTGGTAGGTACATGCTCAATACTATAGACCAGTCTCTTCATCCAGTTCTTTATGACTCCGTCCCTATACCTTTCTCAAAAAGTGCTAAGGATCTAGGTGTAATCATAGATTCGAACCTTTCGTGGGACTCTCACATTGCGGAGGTGAGCAGGAGGGTCTTCTGTTCGTTTCAGTCTCTCAAACGTCTTCAAAAATTCCTACCATTTCACACAAAAGTTAGTCTTGCACAAACCCTTTTACTTCCTCTTCTAGACTATGCCGACGTCTGTTTCCTTGACGCTAGGGAAGAACATCTGAACGAACTCGAACGGCTGCAGAACTTAGGTATCCGTTTCATATTCGGTCTCCGCAAAATAGGAAGCATTTTTATTATATTAGTAAAATAAAGGCTCCGCATGTTTGCAGAGTAGCCGGAAAAATGAAATGAAGCGTCTGTTGATATGTGTAGACTGCTAGGATGGGGTATTTTTATAGGTAATAAGGAATCCTATGACCGGTTCCATTGCTGCAACCGAGGAGGCCGCCTCCGCCAAAACCCCCGGCCCCCAACGAGCAACCAATCCTCTCCAGAGCTGAAGGCATACTACTTTTAAGTTATGCACAACCTTGGTGCTTTACAAAATAAAAATAGTACCGAATTGGGAATGAGTGCCCAATTTCAACAAGTAGTTTAGGTGGAAATATATCCAGTCTAACGAATGTATAGCTCAAATCATTGCTGTAGTGTATTCATACACAGGCAGTAATTGGGTAATCCCTTGGGCAGTTCATCTAGAACACGGCCAATGAGTTACTAGTGCTGTTATGGGTACCAGCTGTAAACAGACATGGTAATATATAAGGTAAGGTCTTCTCGGAATATAGGACCATACGCCAACCGTCTCCACTCAAGGTCGAACCTAATCGTCACAGAGGACGAGTCAAACAGTGACCAGTGGGTTCGAGGCAATGCGAGCTTGTGGCAACTGTCCACGTTTCAAGGTCAAGCAATACCGCGACCAAACGCCTTCAAGACACAAGTATTTCCCCCACACCGATAAAGACATAATAATAAGTAGGTAGGTAAGTATGATAGCATGTATTGCGAGGGCTTAGCCCAGCATGACTTATCACTTACAATGAAACGAACTCACATCCGTCAAACAGGATACATAGATCAAATTGAACATCGATCCTGTAAATAATTTGTTTTAAATGTCTGAATTAAATCAGGCACTCACAAGGACTGGATAGAGACCAAGGAATTGTCAAGAGGTAAATGAAACTGCTTTGTAAGACATAACAATCATTCACTCAAGTAATTACCGTACCTTTTGAGCTTCTCATCTTTACAATGAAAGTGAGGTCTGTATTTGATAGGAATAATAGTCCAGCAGATGGCTGTATGTATACACAATACAACACAAAGTGGACTGTCTGATCTTGTCCTATCGCCAGTTGAGAAACCGTATGATACTACAAGATAAGCTCAGTAGGGTTAAGCTAACTAAGGGGCATCAGTTCGTCACTAAACTTCCCCTCAGACCGAACCAATATTAGCAATGAACTGAGTCAGAGTATGATTACTTGATTAAGCAAGGTTTCACAACACACATCGATAATCCATTACTAGCTATTGTTGCGAACAGTACTGTTGTCTCGGAAGACTAGGCAAGTAAAGGGACGCTACATTCCATCTAATAGAATAAACATTTAGTTTGTCTAGCAAATAGAATGCGATATTCAACGCTGAACGGGCTCTACCCAATTGGGGTTCCCTATAATAAAACAACGGTCGAATACAGCCATCCTCTGGACTCATCCCAGACAGACTGTTGAATTTCAGTAGAACCATCGTAAAAAATAAGATAGCTCAATTTCTCAAACCTTTACCTCATTCCAAGCAAACTTAAGAACTTGGGAGGCTCTTAAGCGTGCCTAGAACTACATATTTCGTGTACACAAGGGTATTGTGTAGTTAGAGATGAAACGATACCATGGAGGTATCGATACTTTTACTCGATATAGTATCGGTCGTCAAGTATCAATACTTACTCAGTAACAATTGAAAAGTATCGATACTTACTCGTATCGAATCGAGTGAAAACCGTAACAAGTGTTAATATTCTTTATTAATAAGTACAAAATTATAAGAATTTATGAAAAAAAGTCTGTTTTTGTAGCGCTTCCTAAAAATATTAATTTTTCCAAATGTTTGCCTGATAAGCGATTTCTGGAAGCAGTGACTGTTGCGCCAGCTTTGGAAAACAGTCTTTCGCAAGGTACCGAAGTACCTACTATGTTCAGATATATGCGCGCTTGTTTATATAACGCTGGGAACACGGGCTTTACATCCTCCCATTCCTCTAATGGGTTGGCTTTTAAAGCGCATACTGGATTACCCAAATAAATTGATACTTCATCTTTTGACGAAGCACGCCTCCGCTTTTGGCCAACTGCGAGTTCTTTGTGATGTGACCAAAAATCGAAATCTTCGTTGGCGATTTCATCTTCAGACCCACTGGCAGACGTTGTTAAATCTTCTGTAACAATGTTTTTTAACTTTTGTATTGCCCTCCCACATGCACTTGCATCTTGAAAGTGGAGGTTTTTGAACCGTGGGTCTAAAATTGTTGCTGAAGCTGCAACCCTCCATAGTAATCCAATTTCGGTTTGATTGCGTTCAGGGGTCAGCAAGTGCATAGCCGGGCAGGGGGATTGTAGTCGCAGCACTAGTGGGACCGGTGGGTGTCACGCGGTGCTGTGACGACAATTCTCTTCTGATGAGGTCGTCAAGCTGAGTGCCACCATTGTTAACATGGTACGTGTATGTAATGGTGACACTCTTTCCTGAGACTTTACCTTCAGCTTACCATCAGGCGAGGTGAAGTCAAATTGACGTGTCCTAAATATATAAAAAAAAAAAAAACAAAATTCAATGAGACCAAATCTTTTTTTACATTCAGCCAGTAGTTTTGATTGCAACTGAGTGATACATTCTATTGATGATGAAAATTTCGTTAACTGCATAGTGAGACAATTAATCATGGGTATGATTTTGGATATGGTAACATAATTCTGGCCTGATGATTCTCTTGTAACAAATTCGAAAGGTTGTAACAACGGTATCAACTGTTTCAATATTTCAATTTCATGTCCAGTTACCAATTCAGGACTGTCTGTAGCATCAAGTAATAATTGTGCAGCAATTTTAGACATATCTAAAAATCTATCGATCATATAATATAGTGAATTCCAGCGCGTCTTAACGTCAAGAATAATTTTTTTAGTACAGCCCTCAAGAACTCCACTGTCAATCTGGATTTTTCTTAGTTAGTCTGATTGTATTACACTGTTTTTAATCCATTTCACAATATCTCTAACCTTACTTATAATATTAATTATTGTAGTCGAGGTATTTTTTAATGATGAATCTACTATTAAATTTATTGTATGAGCAAAACACGGCAAATGTTTTGCATCACCAAGAGTTTTTTTAATAGCAGCAACAATATTAGCGCCATTGTCTGTAACTGCGCAAGTTACTTTAGACAGTGGTATATCCCAATCTTTAAGAATATCGCTAAATACGTCCGATATGTACTCTGCAGTATGATTTGATTGGAGTTCCCTGGTAGCAATATTCGAACCGGTAACATATTTAATTTATTTCCAACTTGTAATCTTAAAGTTTCCCAAAACGATTCAGAAATACCCGTAATATCGCTACCCGTATCGACGAGACATATAACCCGCTTACTAAATATTCCTACCCCAATCTCAGACTTAACTATCTCTAATTTATCCGCAGTAATATTATCTTCTTCGTCAAATAATGAAGAAACTATTTCAGTTTGTATTAATGACCTATTATTTAAGTCAGATGCATCCTTTAAATACTCTACAACTTGCAACTCAAAATTTGTTAAGTTATTTTTCTTGATACCTGACCCTAAACCTGCCTTACAGCACTGTCCTTTAATAGCTATTGGTTTCCTCATTCCATTATTATGTCTACCCAATGTCTGTCCAGGCTCCCACCCGAGACCAAGCATAATTTTTAGAGCAACAGGAATTCTGTTAGCCCCTCCTACTGTTGATGCACCGGGGCTTGTCGCATCAACACCTTTAATTTAACTAACTTTAGTTTAAATTATTTGTTGGTTCTGGACTAACTATTGAAGTGTCATTAGCATTATCTACAATGTTTACATCATTTGTCCTAGCTCTTTTAACAAGGTCAAATTTGAGCAGCACCTAGCGAATAGACTTGCTCAACAGCGCTCCCCACTGACCCTCGACAACATCATACAGATTGAGGAACAGGTAAACCACCTAACCAAATCTATAATAGACAGCTACCACATAGCAAGCCCAGAAACCCTACCTCCCAAAACCCCAGGCAAACAGCCATGGTGGGGCCCAGAGCTAGAGCGCAAGCGAAGGAAGGTTAGAAGAGCTTTCAACAGGGCTATGAATACTTGTGCAGATGAAGACTGGGACGCCTATCGTTCAGCCAAATCCAGCTACAAAAAATGTATTAGATACCGAAGCAAACAGGGACGGCGAAAATTCTGTGGGAACATAGAATCATGCCAACAAGCAAACAGGGTAAGGAAAGTCCTAGCACAGACAAAACCGATGGCACTGACCGCCCTTAGAAAACAGGACAACACACTCACAACATCGCCAGAAGAATCTAGACGCGTACTCATCGAGACCCACTTCCCTGGACGCGTCTTCACGACGACAATCAACTGGCATGATGAAACCATAACACCTACTACCCGAGACTGGCAGTACGCAAACAAAGTGGTCACACTGGAAAAAGTCCAGTGGGCCATCAGTAGTTTTCACCCTTATAAGGCAGCTGGCCCCGACCGAATCATCCCTGCTATGCTACAGTGGGGCGACAAACTAGTCGCAAGCAGACTGGAGCGTATCTTTAAAGCCTGTCTGGCACACAGATACGTTCCGAAGGGATGGCGGGAAGTAGGAGTAATTTTCATCCCGAAGCCAGGAAAGGGTGATTACACGAATCCCAAAGCACATCGACCAATCAGTCTGACCTCCTTCATGCTAAAGGCCATGGAACGCCTATGCGAGAGGGAGCTGAGAGATGGTGCACTAAAACAGCTACCCCTACATGCAAACCAGCACGCATACAGCTCCGGTAAGTCTACGGAATCAGCCCTCCATCTGATAGTCAGCCGGATAGATTAAGCGATCGAACAAAAAGGCCTAGGAACGTTCATTGACATCGAAGGAGCTTTCGACAAAACCAGCTTCACCAGTATTAAGGCCGCCCTGTCAAAACATGGAGCGGAACCGGTACTATCAGACTGGATAGCAAACATGCTCAGCAAAAGAGTAGTTCGCCTTGGGGAAGAAGATCAGACGACTCTGATAGCCAAAGGCTGCCCGCAGGGTGGAGTTATCTCTCCCCTTCTGTGGAATTTAGTGATAGACGATCTAATCACAAGGCTGAACAAAAACCGCGACTACACAATAGGCTACGCAGACGACCTAACAATCCTTATCTCAGGGAAGGTAGCGGGAACGGTCTGTAACCTAACCCAACAAGCCTTACGCATCGTAGAAAAATGGTGCGGGGAATTCGAACTATCGGTGAATCCGAACAAAACCGAGTTAGTCATGTTTACGAACAAAAGGGTATTAGGCGAATACCGATTACCCAAACTCTTTGACACGGAACTCCAACTGTCGAAAGAGGTCAAATACCTTGGCGTTATTCTTGACAGCAAGTTAAAATGGAGTAGCCACCTAGACAATAAATTACAAAAGGCTGGGATTACCTTCTGGCAGTGCAGAAGAATGATTGGTAAAAAATGGGGGCTCTTACCGAAAATCATCCTGTGGCTTTACGAAACAGTAATACGCCCCATGATAGCGTATGGTGCTATCGTCTGGTGGTCAAGGACCGAAAACAGCACAGTAGCGGCTAAACTACAACGGACCCAAAGACTAGCCTGCATTGCAACCACTGGATGCATGAAATCTACCCCCATCGCGGCAATGGAAGCCATGCTCGGACTCCCACCCTTGGATCTGTTCATCCGCCAAGAAGCAACAGCTGCGGCTATACGCCTGAGGGCACTCAACCTATGGAGCGAGAGAAACACGCGACACACCTCACTGCTCACAGATCTCATAAAGGAGATACCCATGATAGGAGCAAACAACAACACCAAACAACACGTATTCGACAAAAAATACAAGATCCAACTTCATGAGGACCACCGCTGTGAGGCTTTATGCCCAACGGAACTACGCATCTTCACAGATGGATCAAAGACTGGTACAGGCAACGGGGCCGGCGTTTTCTCGGAGGACCTTAATGTATCCATTTCAACACCGCTGGGGACCCACAACACAGTATTTCAAGCTGAATGCATGGGGATTACCCTGGCAGCTTCAGCGGTAATGGCCAGGAGAGTGGAAGGCCACTCAATACGCATACTCTCCGACAGCATGGCCGTGCTGCAAGCTTTAAACAGCCACACTATAAACTCGGGACTAATATTGGAGTGCCATCGTAAACTGAACCAAATAGGCCATTTCAACAACATAACCTTGCAATGGATTAAGGGCCACAGCGGCTCGCGCGGCAATGATGCAGCAGATGAGCTTGCCAGGAGAGGATCTGACATGGTGGTAATGGGACCTGAGCCCATAATACCGATCCCCTTTGCATACCTACGAACCATGGTAAACAAACGAACGAGAGATCAACACAACAGCTATTGGATTAATCTGGAAGTTTGCAGACAGGCGAGGGAAGCACTCCCCGTGCTTGAAAATAGACTGACCAGACGTCTTCGACAACTGACCAAACAGCAACTGCGCACGGCCACAGCTGCCATCACGGGGCACGGCTCCTTCAATAAACACCTTTATATTTTAGGAATCACCGACAGCCCTCTCTGCAGAGCCTGCATGAAAGAGGAAGAAACAGCGGCACACGTGCTCCTACACTGCCCTGTAACCGCCACATACAGGGTTAAGTACTTCGGAAATACAGGTACGCTCCGGGAGATCGCCAGCAGCGTGAATAGCCTGCTGGCGTTCTTCAATGAGTTGGGGTGGATCGAGTGAAATGCCCACCCTCACGCAAAAACCGCGCCTTGTCGTGGAGTTGCGGATACCAGCTCGCGAAACCATACCATACCATAGCATACCTAGCTCTTTTGTTTGGTGTAACCTGACTCATTGACCTAGCGTTGAACTGTCTTTTCCGCCCATGCGTGGTCCTATTCTGTTGATGATGGATAGCTGCCTTAGGCTCCTGAACACTGCTTGAGGGAGCACTGATGCTATTCTCCAGGTCGCTTTGCTTGTTGATGTTGTCCAATTTGCGTAGGAACTCTGTAGCTTGAAGGATTGAAGTATAGTTACTTGTGGACCAGGCATATTGAACATCCTTCGGGAAGTGATTCATTATATCACTTATAAGTTGCCTTTCCTGAATAGGGTACGTCAACATCTTTGCTTGTCCACATAATGTAATAAAGTGCCCCAGCATTGGCTGAGTTCCGTCCCAAGAATTCTGACTAATCCTTCTTCTCAACTCATTTTGTTCCGCTTCCCCCCAGTATGTGTCTAGAAAATCTTTCTTGAAGTCTTCAAATTGTGTCCATCTATCCTTGTATATCCGAGCTCAGTTCCTATTTTCGCCTTCCAGGCTTTCAATTATAGTGTCAATAGTATCCCTTGTCTCTGGCCCACTTTTTCTTAAGTAACCAGCAAATCCTCGATGAAAGTTACTGGATGTTTGCCCTTAGCAGGGAACTTGGGCTTTTCTGAAGGTAACTGGGCCACTGGATAATATATCGTAGATGGTCCAGGCACATTTTGTACAACTTGCACCGGAGGCTGGAGAGCTGCGTACAGATGTGTCGGTCGATCCACTCGGCGTAACTGCAGATGTGATTCTATTTTCTAAATCAGCCATTTTTGCATTGATGGCGCTCATTGCCTGTTGCATCATCCGAGTCATAAGACGTAAAAGATTGAATCTCCTCACTATGGGAGCGGGGTTATTTGTGGAGGCTACTGGGGTCCTAGTGCTAGGCCTCCTAATCCTCGTTGTTCTCGACGTGGTCTGCTTCCTAGGCATTCTTGATGTTAATATAATTTGCGAAAACAATCCCGTTTACTGTCGCTGTTTTATTTAAATCACCAATTAAATCACTCTAATTAAAAATAATTCACTACACTCACTATATACTTCTATTAATTAAATTCAACACTTGATAAACTTATAAACGAACCACTTACAAGGTGTCAAAATAATTTAGACAAGCCCCAACTCCTTATATAATTCACTTATTATTTATTTTAAATCACTTTCTAAACGAGTCACTATTAATTCAATAATTCCTTCCCCTCGTATCCACCCGCCGAGTTACCGCTCAGTTTAACCTGTAAGATTAAAATCTTACGTTGAGATAAAATGTTAAATACGCTGAACGACCTAAAATAAAGTCTTCCTAATACTACTCCCTAAGTCCCGACCTATTAATGATTGGCTATTTATAGTAACTATTTATTTGTTATGTGCATCCGCTGTTTACTTCTTGAACCGACTTCTAAATAATTCAATTCAATATTTAATAAAAGGAAGCATTGTGACGGTCCAACCATCGAGATTGCATTGGCGGTCTGAGGATGGGGGCTTGCTGTTCAGAACGGCTTCAGACGTTGCAAATTAACATTAAAATACCCTTCTCACTGCTCATACATTGTTGGCCTAAAAGTAAAATAAAAATTATAAGGACAATTCAAGACTTATTGATTTCTTTTATTAACTTTTAATATAATTTTGGTATAATCTCATGTTAATTTGGTTACAAGACAATTTAAAGAGTAGGAATAGTTGAAGTGAATTTATTTGTTTAGGCTGATAGCTTCCGTTATTAATTTCAAATAGTCGATAGTTAGTAGTGGCTTTGAAACATATTGTTTCATGGCAACTCAGAAGAGATGACGTGTAGTGGCGTGATTATAGAAAAGTAGAAAAGTAGTAAGAGGTAATAAAAGGAGCGTACCGGGGAATATCGGGGAGGAGTCTTCAAGAATTCGTCGCGAACTATAGGTTGCTGAAAAGTTCATCCGAATTTTAGAAAGCCTTGTAGCCTGCGTGGTGAGTTATCTTAGTTTCTGTTCTTCTTATTCTTAAAATGTTGACTGTATTTAGGTTTCATAAATTGTATTCATGATAATTTACTTTTGTGGGTTGGAGGTAGAAAAATAAAACGCAAAGTGAAATTTTCTTTGTAAGAACTATTTTCGTAGGGAATTAGTTTAAATTAGCTGTCTACACCTTTATTTAGTAAATGCTTCCTAAAATCATTCTATATTACAGTAAATTTTAGTTAATGTCTTCGATAATCTGGTGTGGTCGTGGTATGTGAACTGGGTTGACTTTGGCCAAGTCAAGTCAGGGATCAGACTGTGACTATGCTATGATAGCGTTCTCTGTCGATTCATGCTGGGTTTAGAGTACTCGAGGCTCTCTATCTGGAATAGATTACAAAACACTCTTATTGCCGTCAACCTATATGTAAGCAATTTGCTACTAACATTTTCTTTTAATGCTACCTTATCTAAATCTAGATGGCTAGTTCCTATAAGCCTGGGATGTCTATTGTAGATTCTTAGCCTGTATCTGTAATGGCATTTAATATTCAAAGCGTGATTAACGGGTCATATGACTTGTTAAACTAACTTATAAAATATTACTTTATACACTCATCATTACACTCATCCTGCACACTACACAATACCCTTGTGTACACGAAATATGTAGTTCTAGGTACTCTTAAGAGCCTCCCAAGTTCTTAAGTTTGCTTGGAATGAGGTAAAGGTTTGAGAAATTGAGCTATTTTATTTTTTACGATGGTTTTACTGAAATTCAACCGTCTGTCTGGGATGAGTCCAGAGGATGGCTGTATTCGACCGTTGTTTTTATTATAGGGAACCCCAATTGGGTAGAGCCCGTTCAGCGCTGGATACCGCATTCTATGTGCTAGACAAACTAAATGTTTATTCTAGTGGATGGAATGTAGCGTCCCCTTTACTTGCCTAGTCTTCCGAGACAACAGTACTGTTCGCAACAATAGCTAGTAATGGATTATCGATGTTTGTTGTGAGACCTTGCTTAATCAAGAAAGGTAACATAATCATACTCTGACTCAGTTCATTGCTAATATTGGTTCGGTCTGAGGGGATGTCTAGTGACGACTGATGCCCCTTAGCTAGCTCAACCCTACTGAGCTTATCTTGTAGTATCATACAGTTTCTCAACTGGTGATAGGACAAGATTAGACAGTCCACCTTGTGTTGTATTGTGTATACATACAGCCATCTGCTGGACTATTATTCCTATCAAATACAGACCTCACTTTCATTGTAAAGATGAGAAGCTCAAAAGGTACGGTAATTACTTGAGTAAATGAATATGTCTTACAAAGCAGTTTCATTTAACTCTTGACAATTCCTTTGTCTTTATCCAGTCCTTGTGAGTGCCTGATTTAATTCAGACATTTAAAACAAATTATTTACAGGATCGATGTCCAATTCGATCTATGTATCCTGTTTGACGGATGTGAGCTCGTTTCATTGTAAGTGATATGTCATGCTGGGCTAAGCCCTCGCAATACATGCTATCATACTTACCTACCTACTTATTATTATGTCTTTATCGGTGTGGGGAAAATACTTGTCTTGAAAGCGTTTGGTCGCGGTATCGCTTGACCCTGAAACGTGGACAGTTGCCACAAGCTCGCATTGTGTCTTGAAAGCGTTTGGTCGCGGTATCGCTTGACCCTGAAACGTGGACAGTTGCCACAAGCTCGCATTGTGTCTTGAAAGCGTTTGGTTGCGGTATCGCTTGACCCTGAAACGTGGACAGTTGCCACAAGCTCGCATTGTGTCTTGAAAGCGTTTGGTCGCGGTATCGCTTGACCCTGAAACGTGGACAGTTGCCACAAGCTCGCGAAGACCTTACCATATATATTACCGTGTCTGTTTACAGCTGGTACCCATAACAGCGCTAGTAACTCATTGGCCGTGTTCTAGATGAACTGCCCAAGGGGTTACCCAATTACTGCCTGTGTATGAATACACTACAGCAATGATTCGAGCTATACATTCGTTAGACTGGATATATTTGCATCTAACCTATGGGCACTCATTCCCAATTCGGTACTATTTTTATTTTGTAAAGCACCAAGGTTGTGCATAACTTAAAAGTAGTATGCCTTCAGCTCTGGAGAGGATTGGTTGCTCGTTGGGGGCCTGGGGTTTTGGAGGATGCGGCCCCCCCGGTTCCAGCAATGGAACCGGCCATAGGATTCCTTATTACCTATAAAAATACCCCATCCTAACAGTCTACACATATCAACAGACGCTTCATTTCATTTTTCCGGCTACTCTGAGATAATCTACTATGTAGGTTATCTCAAGGTAACTAATTATTAACCACATATGTATTTAATCACACATTTTATTTACTTGACTACCAATATTTACTATCTCTTTGTCTAAATAACTCAAATTGTATATAAGAAAACTATATACATTTCCTTTGAAAGGTCCAGTTATGGTGAGACAACTCCATATTGTGTGTGTTATATCTTCACTTCTACCTAAACTAAATGCTTATATATCATACTGTGAAATTGAACTAACTTGCATTTAAAGGTACACAAAACTTAATATGTCTATATCTAGGATCACTTAGGAATGAACTTAATATTCAGAATTTTATAAATATCACTAATTATCACTATAGAGACTAGGTAGCTTCTAAAATCAAAATCTTAAATCATCTTAGGTTCAGGGATTCAATGTAGTTGTATAGGAACATTATTTTACTTTATTACTAGATAGAATAATAGTCATAGGAATTAGATTGAAATCAGTGTTCTCAATACCATGTACTCTTGTCTTGTCTCAATGTACCAAATAAAGGACTATGAGTTACTATAATGCTTAAACACAACGTATAAAGGGTTCCATACTTATAAATATTTAGACGATCACAATAAAGCCAAACTTTTAATAGTATCTTCCTAAACTTGGAGGATATAATAGTAACGGATACTCTCAGTGCCTTCAGCACTGTAATCAGTTGCTGCATTCAGGTCCATCGTCTCATCAGTGGGCGGTTCATATACTGGCGGAACTTTAAGGAGGAGCGTTACAATTTGGCGCCGTAGTGACCAGGATTGTTTGGTTTTGCAAATTGTTGAGGATAAGAGAGTACCTTGGGAACACTATGTCTTTTAATATAGAGGCGAGAAGTATCTTATATCTAAATTGGGGCTAATTATGCTATAGGTAGTGTAGTGTAACCTTTTAAAGTATTTAGGGGCGTACATAACTATATTGCTGTGTAGGAGCAATAATACAACACGAACAACACATGTATGTCATAAAAGTACATAAATTTACAAGCAAGAGCCTAGGCACAAGCAAATACACAGATACTGATACATACAAATACATAATAATAATAATAATAAACAAATACATACATAAGGTCAATTAAAACTTTGAGGAAGAAAACACAGTATATAGTAGCTTACTTTTCCACACAGTTTATCAAATATGTAGGTTAATAATAAAATGCCTTAAGCAGAAATCTAAACCAGAATATATTATTACTAGCTAAATAATTTGTTTTAAACATTCTAAGAATGATGCTATGAATAATAGACGGTTACCATAACATCACAGTGCAGTTAGATATGATATCATTGTTTGACATAGTCAATCAGAGTAAGTAATTTTTGGGTTGAAAGTAATATTAAGGAGATGCCTAATATTTAAATTTGCATTAATTTACTAAGTGATAAGTTATAAATAGTCAAACCATAGCGGTCTACTGCTTTATGTAATAGTAGCGATATAATAGATATATAATTTATTTTACATGTACATGTACATACGAAATGTATGAAGTCAATTACCAATGCATTTGCCCCATAGCAGACAAATATCACATAGTTGCCTGTCAGTATCACAAAATAAACAGATAATCTGTTATTAGGTTGCATCAATCGGTAGAAAATCATAAGATTCATATACACTAGTATACATTAGATTTGTAATGTATAATGTTAGCGGTAAAAAGTAGATTATTTTGAGTATCACTAGGGAACTTTCAATGAAAAACTTATTGTATTGTATTCTATTATGTACCTACTTACAAGTACAAATTGTATCTAATTTGAGTTTTTGTACCATTCAAATTTTATTTCACAGCTGTATAAGTTCATTGACTTCTAGTGTTATCCAAATTCTTCTTTGTACATAGGCCGTTCATTTATATTAATGTGTCAGGTTGCTTGAGAATAATAGATTCCTCTTTTAGAGTCAAAGATAGATTCTTTCAAACGCTAAAACAAAGAAAGATATTATTACTATACTTTTAAATTTATAGGAATTTAAACATCTTAAATATGGTTGTTTTACGCATTTATGCTGTCCTTTAAGAAAGGGTTTACAGTAATTTACATAAACTAAAACCTGAAATTGAGGTTACATTATTCACTGGAAACAAAGAGTAGTTTCTACTTATTTAGGGAATACATAGTTGCAGACATGAATACCTAATAACATACTATGCACAAATAACAGAACAATTGTACCTATCTAAACATTGAATATTACAAATGCCTTGTTTGCATAAAATAATGTTGTACAAAGATGGTGCAAATTATAACATTGTGCTCATCACAATCGAAATAATACATCATTCATGGTGCTTGATAGTCATCGTAATGTTAAATTTTAATAATATCTAGGTGTTAGCACTGTCATAGGTTATAATTTAAATAACTTAATTCATTACATTGTTGCTATACGCGATAGTACTAAATAGAATTAACAATAGGTTATGGGATTAAAAGGTTTCATTTATGATAATATTGCTCGTCAAAGAACTTACTTGTATAAGAAGTTTAGAAGTAGGTAGTTGTGTTGGCGTTCCATGTCGCTGGGGCCGTTCGCGGACGACAAATTCTTCTTGAAGTATATTCAGGGTAATTTCATAATGAACGATACTGGCTTTGTAAAATTAGCTGATAAAAAAAAACAAAGTCGATAAAATTTATTTGTATGATTGTGTAAATTGAGTATTTTGCACTGTTGCACAAAACCGGAGTTGCCATACTGTAGAGATGATCGTGCAATAAGTCTAAAATTCCGAATGAATTTAGTACAATACAATATTTAAAAAAAAAAAAAAAATAAGCGAAAATTGTTTATGCATGCCTTTAATAAATATCTTAATCATGTCACCCAACATTCAGATCAAAACAGTGAGTAGGTCCTAACGACTGTTTGTGTAAGGGAAACATTTTTTATTATTCTCTCACTCCATTCTACCTGTTTAAGCGAAGAGCTTTGTCATTAGTCTGTCCATTATTATAAACAAAACAAAGTGTAGTATTATGTATCTTTTTCGATTGTTACTAAGCGATAAATGTCAACCATGAGATATACTATCTTTGCCGGGTTTTTAAGAGACAGTGAAATCTTTCCCGTCTGAAGCAAATACGTTTTCATTTTTTTAGGAAATGTTGAGTTGAAAAATATCGATAAATCGATACATTGTTGATTTAATAAAAATTATATGTTACAGGTGTCATTGGAAATCCAAACACATCAGTACACAAATATCATCCATAGGTGTTACTTAAAATTCCACAATCGTAAGAAAAATTAGTATATATGGCAACAATGCATAAAACGGAACATCAAGATAAAATTAAAGTCTTTTAAAATCCCATGAAATATTTAATTAATAGATACATGTAAAATGAAATGTTATTATTATGTAATTAGCAATTTAGGAATTTCATATAGATTTTGTAGGGATTTAGTTTAAATGCTACTACGTAAATAATTAAATGAAACGAAAACATTGCACAGCAGCGCGTCAGCGGAAGTGCTATGTCGCGATTGTTGAATTGCTATTTATTTAGAAAGTAATTCCAGATTTAAGAACAAAGTTCTTTCGTAGAAGTAATATAGGGAAATTAATTCTATAATATTTTGGATTTCCCTTTGCCTCAAAAGCATAAAATATAGGCAACAAAACTATGTACCTACGATTGGGGAATTGATAGTGACGCCATAACTATTTGACAAATCAAAATAATGTTATAAATAGTTTCAGTAGATATTTGTAAAGCGGCGATATTATAAATAATAATAATATTAATAATAGAATGAAAATTAGTAGTAGAAGTATTTAATTTAATGTGTCAAAACTTTAAACATTTACATGTTTTGCCATGTAGAAAGTAAACCTTAATATTAGACAATTTAGTCGAGTCTGATATGGCTCAGTGGTTAAAGTACCGGCTTATCACGCAGGAGGTCCAAGTTCGGTCCTCAGGGGGGGGGAGTTCTTTTGTCATTTTAATTATATTTTGTTACTATATTTTGCTATGGAGTAGTGGTTAGAATGTTAGCTATGTCAAATGATCGTAAGTTCAATTCCCAGTAGAAAAAAAATCTTTTTGTCATTTGATGATATTTTGTTCCTGAATTGTATTAATTTCAGCTTGAACCCATGTCTTTTATTCATTATGGAACTTGGGTCGCTTACATGACTGTAATTGATCAGAATGTAACGGGAATATACTGTCAATAGATGTCGCTATAATTAATTTAATGCTTGAACTTTTAAATAAGGTCATATGGAACAAATCTTAGTTACTTATTTTGGGACAGTTACATATGGTAAATTTACATTTAAATAGACATAGTTTTACAAACTTTACGCAAAAACTGGATCTTTATAGAAGTTATTATGTGATCATTCTCTTTGACATTTTAGTTAGATGCGGCGTGACACTAGATGGCAGGTTATGAGCTGTATTTATCATTAGATAGATAGTTAAATCTGAAAATTTTGCATCGTATGTGTAGAATATGTGCTCTTAGTTATTTGTATAAAACGTATAGTCAAATTTTATTAGGTTGGATTCGATAACTGAGATGTATAATTTTAATATTGTAATTGGATTGAAACCTACTAGCGCCATCTAGCGAAATAGTCTAGGGGCGATCAATCCCTGTCAGTTATGTTAGTTCATTGAAAGTTGAATAGAGGGCGTGGTTTTATACTTTTATTTTAATTCTAATAAACATACTAGGTATACTTAAAAAATGCATACGGACATTACTTATTTATAATCAGATTTAAAAAAAAAATAAAAAAATGAAAAAAAAAAAATTGGACGTATTTACAGTATTTAGAAGATGAAAGAATGGCATATATACTGCCAGTGGGGACGCCGTTTGACCAGACGGGTGATCAGCCCTTCTATGTGGGGCCATTTCACCCATTTCCCCTATAACGACTGTCATACATATTCGTATGGCAACCGGGACCGACATCTTAACGTGCTCTCCGAGGCACGACCAGACCAATGCAAATACTCATATTCATGCATACAAATATTTGCACTGAGCGGGGATCGAACCCGCGCCTCCTGCGTAGCGGCCGCTTTCAATACCGCCACGCCACAGAGGCTGGCATAGGTTTTTATTTAAAATTGGTGATAATTAGAACATATTAATGCTAAAAGAAAATTATAACTGATGAATAGGCCCTATGGATTCAGACGTTAGTCTAATTTACTAAAAAAAAAGATAATTTGACATTTTATCAAGTACCTTGTTTTATTTGAGGTTCTTGGATTTAAAAATCGAAACTTATAATCAGGTCTCGTGCGTTATCAGCTATAACTTGTCTGTGATAATGGTGTAAACGACTTTTGTTTCTATAGGTTATGTAGGTACCGTCGTGATCCGTTACTTCGCCTGTGCCACCTATTTTCGCCTAATTTCAAATATGTTGAAGTTGCTATTTCAATTTTAGGCTTGGCCTTGCGTAAAATTATTAAATAATAAGTATTTTTCATCTATAGCAAGATTTTGTACAATAATTGTGGCTAACTTCACGCTGTTTGTGACCAGTACAATTTATTCACAAGACAATTGTCACGTTTTAACTTGGCCGCTATTTAACTTGCGTTTTATACGGTGATACAGCAAAGGTAATGTTCTATTTATTATTTATTTTTAATCTACTACTAATTTTCCTTCTTTTGACACTGGATTTTTTTGTCTAATTTGCTTTAAAAAGTGATAATTCAATAAAATATTATTGAAGTAGTAGCGACTGCCATCTTGTCGCCAAACTTCGCCTGACACTAGGGTTGTCAATTTCAACATTCTTAAAATATTTAGATTAATATTTATTTTATTTTGTTTGTATGCTATTTCGTACTATACTACAGGTTTTCATTTAGTTTTTCATGCTCTGGTGTTTGTCTGTCTGTAAGTCAATCTTTTAATTCAGATTGATCTTAATTTTTCATGCTTATGTAAATTAGTTGTACAGTGTTTAATATCCTAAGCATGATCAAAATTCAGTTAATAAACCTTGATATAGTTATTTTGTTAGGTATAGAATGTGAAATTTCATAAAATTGGTTACAGAACTATAAACTATGCCAAAAATCAAAGAACCAAAAGTGAAACCCAAAAAAAGGTCATATACAACGAAACATTCAAACGATATGTTAGAATTGGCAGTAGAGGCATTAAAAAATAAAACCATGTCTTCGTATGAAGCAGAGAAAACTTTTGGCATACCGCGTCGAACTTTATTGGACAAGCTAAATAAAAAACACCCTAAAAGTCCAGGATGTCCCACACGGCTGACGGCTGATGAGGAAGCCAATATAAAAAAAGTTGTAATAGCAGCCGCCGAATATGGCAGTCCATTGAATCTCCTTGACTTACGAATCGTCGTGCATAGGTAAATGTTCAAAATTATAATTGATTACCTATGCATAAACTTGTAGTAAAAAAATCAATTTTTTTTAATCAGACATCAATCAATCAATCAATTAGCCCACTGTAGTCGATGTGTAATTCCACATCGATAGAAATTTAGAAATTACTATGTCTGAGAGGAGAGGCCTATGTCCAGCAGTGGACTACAGTGGGCTAATTGATTGATTGATTGATGTCTGATTAAAAAAAATTGATTTTTTTCACCCACCTACTAATTTAATTTTTTTTTCAGATATTTGGAAGTCAATGGAAGACTTTCCATTTTTAATAATAAGTTGCCAGGAAAGAAGTGGGCATACAGTTTTATAAAACGCCACAAATCTGACTTCACGTACAGGGTTATCCAAAATATAAAAAGGAACCGTGCCGAAAAGTCTCCTGACGAAATTAAAGAATACTTCGAAAATTTAAAGCGGTCCCTGGAAGGAGTGTCTAGTGAGAACATATTAAATTATGATGAGACCAACTTAACCGATAACCCTGGGGTACAGAAATGTCTATTTAGAAGGGGAGTCAAGTACCCAGAAAGGGTGTTAAATTATACGAAGGGCGCTATCTCGTTAATGTTTGCAATAACTGCAGGAGGAGAATGCCTTCCACCATACGGTGTATATAAAGCAGAGCACTTTTATACGCAATGGACTCTGAACGGACCTAAAGGATCCCGATTCAACCGCTCTAAATCGGGATGGTTTGATGGTACTCTATTCGAGGATTGGTTCGAAACCATTGTTTTACCATGGGCTAAAACCAAACCAGGTACGAAGGTTCTAATAGGAGATAACCTGGCGTCCCACATAAATCATAAAATTGTGTCATATTGTGATGAAAATGATATACATTTCGTATTTTTACCCCCTAACTCATCCCACTTGACTCAACCCCTGGACGTGTGCTATTTTGGCCCATTAAAAAAAATATGGCGAGATATTCTATTACATTACAAGATAAAGAATCCAAGAGAAGCAACAATCCACAAGGGACATTTCCCCGATCTTCTCAAAAAATTAATGGAGCAACTTAACTAAAAAAAACACAACATAATCAGTGCATTTAAAAGTACTGGCATTGTACCATTCAACCCGGACAAAGTAATTAGTAAACTACCAGGCTCAAATCAAATGTTAATGCCATATACCATAGACAATGCACTTTTAGACTGGCTGAAGGAAACACGCAGTGCAGACCCAAATAAAAAAATACGAAACAAGAAACTTAATGTACCACCAGGAAAATCGGTATCTTCAAACGATTTCAAAGATGTTTCAACTCTACCACGGAAAGGAAAACCCATAAAGACAATTAAAAAGCTAAAGAAAAACTATTTAGATACTGTGCAATCTAATTCTGGCTCAATATTGCAATCAAAGTCGTCCCCGATGCGTAAATGTCCCGACAGCTTGAATAACTTGTGTTTAAAGAATATCAATGCTTACATGCAAAATACCGAGGTTTCCACTTCGCAAGTATCAACAGTTGTTTATTTGAGTGATACTTTAACGAACCATCAAAGAAAGAAAGAAAGAAAGAAAATATTTTTATTCAACCCAGCTTAAACAAAAATATACACAGCTTAGCAACCAGAATAAATTACAACAATTGTGCATACATAGCAATGTTATATGCATCTATATGGCTAGGTAGAATAAAGGCCGCCTCTCAGCTTAAATGCTGTCCGCGTTGTAGTGCAAGCGAATATGCCATTAATTAACGAAGTACCAGAATGCCTACAAACCACAAAAAATAAAATTGAAATTACTTCTGATGTCACTATTAAAACAAAACCATCTCAAACACATTTACCAATTAAGCAAGGTTACACCAATATTGAAATGAAAGGGGTGAAAATATCGCGATCTGCCTTACATATGGAAATACGCCCTGTAAAGAAAGAATTGAAAGCTAATACAAGAAAAGCCCTGGAAGAAATTACACAAGAAATAACAGAAGTCGATACAGAAAAACTAAACTATAAAACTATGAACAAAAAAATAATAAGTAAAGGAACTAGAAAAAAGAAGACGCACCAGACTATCAAACAGAAAAAAACGCGATCTGATAGCGAATCCAGTATTGAAGTGTATACTGCTGAAACAGATGATTCAGAATATGAAACTATGGTCGATTTTATTAGACACTACCAACAAGAACAAGAAAACATAGAACCATCAATTGCCTACGAAATGTCTGACATTGATTATTTCACACAAAATCATAATGAAATTGAAAGAAATTCCTGGATTTTGGCTAAATTTGCTACAAAAAGGAGCGTAAAGCATTTTGTAGGAAACGTAATATCAATGAAAGATGACGTACCTGAGGTGAAATTTGTAAGAAAAGTGAAGGAAGCCAAAAATAGAGGATCAGTATTTACTTATCCAACAAAAGATGATATTTGTACTATGCAGCATTTAGAAGATATTATGAAGGTTTTGCCTGAGCCAAAAATTTCTCGAAGGGGTCAAATCATATTTAATATTGATTTGAGTAATTATAATATACAATAATTTTGAGTTTTTTGAACAGATTTGATGTCGAAGTATTCGTGTGAGATAAAATATTGTTGCAGTTAATTTTTTGATAAATTGTTATTTTTACTTAAACTTTGATTTTAATACGATGAACCTACATGTTATCTTAAGTATTATTATGAGCCAAATATTGTTACACCTATTTAGACCCTCTAGTCATCTAGTTAGACGCTAAGTATTTATACTTTACCTGGTACTCCTCATCCGAACATACTCTCGGTTGCATCATCAGCCATAACGCTTCGAAGCTCGTGGTCAGCGGATCACGGGTCTCGAAGCGTGATTGATGATTAGGTGATTTGACAAAATAGTCTTTACTTACCTACCTTTTACTATCTCTGTCTGGGATATTTGATTTTGCATTGATGTATCAAATCATATTTAAAAATTGTTTTTTGTAATTTTTCCTGAAGTGATTCGAAACAGATTTAATGTGTAAATGTTCATGTAAGTTAAATTAATATTGTTTTGGAGTATGATATGATTAATATTTTTTTGCCACCTTAATAAACAACTTACAAACATTTTTCTTCTTTTTGTTGAAACAGTTACTAAATCGCCCTTTATTTTGCAGTAAGGTAAATTATTGAAAATATTGACAGCCCTAACAACAATACGTCGAATGTATGGAATTAACTTCAGACTGATACCTAACTTCGCCTACCAAAGATTTTTTTAAATAAACGACTCTATGGGGCATTATTTAAAGTATATAGTCGTCTGTCACATCCCAAAATGCTTACATTATATGTAGTAAGCAACATTTCAAAAAAAATCAATATTTGACGCTTTGAAATGATACAGGCGAAGTGATGTAAAAGTATCAATACTTCGCCTATCACATTTGAGATCCATTTTTTGCCAAATATGCAATGCATTTGAAACAGTACTTCATTTTAACGAAAGATAGAGATATACTAATTTGTTTTTTTAGACATTATTATTTCAATTACTTCTAAATTTTGAAGAGAAGTTAAACAAGTGTCAAAACTCAGGCGAAGTTATGGGTTACGACGGTATATCGCGAAGTGTTTTTTTTAAAAGTTGAAATATTATTATTAAATCGTAAGCAGATACTTCATGACATAGGGAAAAACAACAGCAACTAGTTCTTAGCTATGATTTCATAGGCAGTTCTAGGGAAATCAAGGCACAAATGTCTATTCAAAACATTAAATATATAGATGTTTCTAATGTAAATAGGATTGACAAATATGTAGATATTTGTATACTTACATATTATTATTGTACACATTATTGCACATTCATTGCATTGGTACTTTGGAGGATTACAATATGATAGGAATACATTAGCAGACTATATAAGCTAGGGGGTGGGAACTTAATAAATAATTAGATGGACTTTATTTTAGATTGACTGCTTATAGAAACTAGCCATCTAGATTTAGATAAGGTAGCATTAAAAGAAAATGTTAGTAGCAAATTGCTTACATATAGGTTAACGGCAATAAAAGTGTTTTGTAATCTATTCATGTGACCTAGATTTTAATGATTATGAAAAGAACGCAAAGGACATACAATAAATTTGTAAATCATAGTACAAATAATGTCTGTCAACATTCCATAGGGACATGTGATCAGACGCAAAAGAAGAAAGCCACAACATAGATACAGTTCAAGTTAATAAGTTGTTCACTTCTCAGCAACCCGCTGCTGGAGCGTCTCTTATACTCACAATTACTGCTACCACCTTCACACCAAATCACACACCACCTATATCGCACTAGACACCCGGTAGTCAAACCCGTCACGGATTTCACTGCGGGAAGGTTTCCAGTGCTTTTTACCTTTTTTTCGGGATTGAGATGAGCCAATCACGTAAGCTAGAAGAATCAACGCCATATTTGTTAGGGGGGTAAAATTTGTTGTTTATAATATAAATTTAAAATTAAATTATATATTTTAAAATTTTTGGGTAAATTTTAATAACGAAAGTAAATAACTGAAAATACTACCTATTGAGAGTGTTATATAATTTTGTATAGATTCTTTGACATCTCTGTCTCGCGTGGTATTTTGCTTATCAATAGCCAGTTCAATAATTTTTTCACGTTTAAGTAGGAAAGGAAACAAAATGTTATCTGTTTTGTCTGGATAAAGATGCCTGAAATCTTGTAGTAACTGAAAAAAAAAACTGTTTATCACATAATTCACATTATAATAACAACCTTTCCTTTTCTTAATTATGGTGGTACTTACCAAAGTATAACCTTTTGGTTGCTTGAGTGCCGGAAATTCTCCAAAATATTCAGCAATATTTCCCTGACCTAGACTTATAGGGCCCAAACGTAAGTTAGCTGTAGCATCCCAATACTTCTCTACTACTACTACTACTACTACTACTATTGCCCAAGGATGTATGCTATTCTTCAGCCAAGTCAGTTTTTCCTTGCCAGTTTCATCATCTGCTACAATACAAAAAATATTGTTAAAAACTAATAAAAAAAAATTGGTGGGTTATAATATAGTACATCACCCCTTGTCAGATAATATAGCAGTTTTTTTTTCTTACAGGACTTGTTTTTTCCAGAAGCTAGTGTCTTTAGGAAGTTAATGTCTTTAGGAACATATATAAACCCTCACGGTTTATATAAGTTCCTAAAGACATTAACTTAAAAATTTGGTGGAAACCTATCAAATTATTTAAGCTGAAGAAGAAAAAATCTTGAAAATCTGGAACTAAAATTAAACCGCTATAAGGGCAGCTACGCCTCTAGGGATGGCCTGATTTTGCTTCTAAGTTGATACAGTATAAACAAGCTTGAATCAAAATTTTGGTGAAAATCGGTTAACAATTGCTCACGAACAGACAGACCTTATTAAAAAAAAGTGTGTGTGCAATTCACACGGCAGAATAATAGGTAATATTATTTAATCTAAGAAAATATTGGTTGTTCTCACAGTACTCCAAAATCATTTCTCAAACTATTCCAAGACAAAAAAAAAACTTCATAAAGTGAGTTTCATTTTACTCCATTAGAATATAAGATTACGAGGGCCACACCGAAATGATCGGGAATAGAAAAAACTAGAAAGATATTACAATAAATAACATTTATTTTCATTGCTTTTCGAAGTATTCTCCGTGACAATCGATGCACCTTTGCATTCGTTCAAACCAATTATTGTAACAGTAATTCCAGTCTGAAATGGACATAGTCAAAACGGCCGATTTGTAAGCTTCGACTGACTCTTCTGGACCTTGAAACCGGTGACCACGTAACAAATCTTTAGTTCTTGGGAATGTAAAGTAATCATTGGGGCTCAGGTCAGGGCTGTATGGAGGATGGTCCATCAATTCCACGTTTTCCTGATTTAAAAATGCGAACGTTTGCCGAGCGGTGTGGGAGCTAGCATTATCGTGGTGAAGGATTATGCGACGATTCGGATTACTTTTACGAAGTTCTATTATGACTTCCGACAAACAAACTATTGTGTACCAATTAGCAGTAACCGTTCTTCGTTACTGTAAAGGAATCGTAGCCACATGTCCGGTTTTCGACACAAACGAAGCCACCATTTTTTTCGACACGCTACGAGAGCGCACAACTTTTGTTGGCTTGACCTCACCTTCGTAGACCCAAACAGCCGATTGGTCATTATGCCTCATGTGGGCATATTCTTAGATGATATTATTATTACGGGATTTACAGCCCGGGAGCATATAAGTAATTTATGTATGGTATTTGATTGCTTACAGAAATATGGGTTGCGAGTAAAAAAAGAAAAGTGTGTCTTCTTTGCCAAATCGGTTAAGTATCTAGGCCATACGATTAGTAAAGACGGTATTCATACATGTCCAGATAAGGTAAAGGCTATTGTTCAAACACAGGCACCCACCAATATTTCAGAGTTACGAGCATTTATAGGTATGATTATGTATTATGGGAAATTTGTAAAAAATGTAAGTACTATACTAGCTCCTTTGTACAATTTACTCAAGATAGGTGTTGATTTTCATTGGGATGAAGCGTGTCAGGTCGCATTTCAGAAAATCAAACAGTTACTGGTTAGTAGTGAAATATTGATGCACTATACACCGGAATTACCCATTGTGTTGACAACGGATGCGAGTAGTGTAGGGATCGGCGCGGTTATTTCACACATAACTCCGCGCGGCGAGCGACCAGTGGCGTATGCGTCACGGGCACTCACAGTAGCCGAACGGGCTTATTCTCAAATAGACCGAGAGGCTCTTGCTATTGTTTACGGCGTTCGAAAGTTTCATCAATATCTTTATGGAAGGAAGTTCGTGTTGAGAACCAATCACAAGCCTCTGAAATATATTTTTGGCAATAAGGCAGGTATACCAGTCATGGCCGCTTCGAGATTACAGCGTTGGGCAGTATTATTATCTGGGTATACGTATGAGATAGAATATATTCCTTCGAGTAAAAATAGTGCGGATGCATTGTCCCGTTTATCGCACGGCAAATGTAAAGTAACGGTAACGAACGAAAATACTTATGTTAATTGTGGCAGAGTAAGGAAGGACTGTATAGGTTGAGGTTGCTGGTCTGTCTGTCTGTCCCGGTTATCTGAGATCAGGCTTAAAGTAAATTGGATCACCGCCATTCAGAGTTCCGAACTCTAATGATTTGACGACCGTCCAAACTAGTCACTGCACGCACAAAACACCGCACTCCAAGTATTTAGGGATATCACACAGTTCTGGTGGGCTTTACAAATTATAAGGAGAAAGTTCTGCGTCACACAGCCGGCCGGTATACACCCCAGTTCAGCAGCCGAGAGACGGGCGAGGGTAGTCTCCTCGACACGCGCGCGAGCAGCGAGCGGGCCAGTATAGCGCCCTCACGCGGACAGTAAGAAACAAACCGTGGTTGGTTTGTTATGTCCATAGAGCAGTTAGTTACAGCCGTGCTCCATAGATGGCGTTAATATATATGCAACATTGTAACAATAACAATAAGCCCGAACACTTGTTGAAAACTTCTTACCGATTACAAGTAAAGACGTTAGGCAGGAAACTGCCCGTGATAAAATCCACAGTAGAGTTTTAGCCTACATACAATCAGGGTGGCCCGCGACATGTCTCGAAGATCAAATGAGACCTTACTTTGTTAGACGCCATGAGTTATATACCGAATGTGGGTGTATAATGTGGGGATATCGTATGGTGATTCCAAATTCTTTAAGAAAGAACGTATTAAAACAATTACATAGTAGTCACATGGGAATTGTTAAGACTAAAGGATTAGCTCGTAGTTACGTGTGGTGGCCTAACATCGACTCGGATGTCAAAGCGCTATGTAAGCAATGCGAAACGTGTGCAGTTGTAGCGGACGCGGCGCCACGAGCTCCGATACAACCGTGGCCGTATTTAGCCCGGCCGTAGAGTAGATTACATATAGACTTCTTGGGGCCGTACAAAGGGTTAACTTTTTTAATTATTTTGGACTCAGCATCAAAATGGATTGAAGCTTTTGAAATGTCTCGTACTAATGCGCCTAATGTAATTAAAATAGTAAGGTCCACCTTTGCAAGATTTGGATTACCAGAAGAGTTAGTTTCGGACCAAGGTCCACCGTTCACTAGCATAGAATTTAAAAACTTCTTATCTAATAATGGTATTAAACAGCGGTTTTTGCCGGCTTATCATCCGTCTTCAAACGGTGCCGTGGAGAATGCAGTAAAATTGTGCAAACGAGCAATTAAAAAGGCTTACAAGGATAGGGTTGACGTTGACGCTGCTTTGCAAGCATTTCTACTTGCTTATCGAAATACTGCACATAGTACAACCGGTGAATCTCCGGCTATGCTACTCCAGAAACGGTCATTGCGTTCAAGGTTGGATTTGCTACGTACGGATCGTGTAGTAGAAGATAGGGTCCATGATGTCCAAAAACGGCAAATGGAAAATGCAGGCGGGGTACACCGTAATTTCAATAAGGGCGAGTCAGTTTGGGTTCGTGGTTATGATGCCCGCGATAAATGGGTAAAGGGCACAGTAGCAGGGGCGGATAGCACACGCAGATACTCAGTAGTAGCGGATGGGGATCAATTAATTAAAAGACATATTGATCAAATGCGTCGATGATCCTGCCTATCTGATGTTACCGTTCCTAATGACGAAGGTTCAAGTAAGTCTTTGACGGGTGAGAGGATTGACATTGAATTACCAAACGAGGGGAAAGAAGAGATATCACAAGGTGACATCTCTGGTGGAGGTGAGAGTGGAGTACATACTGAATGTGAATTACCTACACCACCATCGCCAGCTGATTCACCCGTGAAACGTTATTCCAGGCGTATACGTAGACCTGTAGATAGGTTCCAAGTTACATAGTAATTATGTATTGTATTGTGTACTGAACTTTATCTGTTTTTGTTATTTTTTTATTTATTATTTTTTTGTGTATTTGTCATCAGTAATTGTCATGTGACATCTGTTGTATTTTGTGACAAGTACTTCAATCTGCCAATATACGTTGTCCTCATAAGTTGGTGTGTAATTTATTCCGTATCCCTACTGTTCCTGGAGTTCCCGAATACATTACACAAAAACCATAACTGACAATAAAAATAAATGGTTATATTTTTGTAATCCTACAGCTATATAATCAACAAATTACAACTTAATATTAATTAAATTAAGTGCATTTAAAATTAAATAACTTGCTAATTTCGTGTAAAGCTTGTATTAATGTTACTTTTTTATCATTAAGTTGTTTCACGATTAAACCCAGTTTAAGGTCTCTATTAATGGATTGTTGGCTTCTGTTCACGGTAGGAACTATTATGCGGAAGTTGATGATTAGCTTTTTAAAAAAAACTATTATTTGATTAAATGAGATTTATTTGGATTTAGTACACAAAACATAGAATAAAACTTGGAAATAGAAAATAGGATAATCAAGGATCCAACCCGGACCGTGATTCTGAATGAACTGGTGCGCGTCCCCCGCACTCAGCTTATATGTCATCATCAAAGTGCTGACTTCGCGAGGCGAGGGATGATGGTCAGCGCATCTCCCGACATTGACAGGGTATAACAACCCCCCGCGGAAAACTGAAGTTCGAGGAAAAAGGTCGAAGTTCAGTAAATTAAACGACTTCTCTCAATCGAGGCAATGGTATTGGTGAATCTTGACCTTCTAGGTTTTCGTCGATGTTGGTAGGGGTCGGTTCCGAAATAGGAATATTAAGCTTATTCTTAAACATAGGATAAACAATTTTCACAAACAAATACTACAAAAAATATTACAATAATAGAAATAAACGTGGTAAATGCCAAATAATGCGTCTCATATTTTACAAGGATTGGTTCCTTTTTAATAATATTATCCAGGTTAGATAAAAGTTTTTCGTCATGATTGTTTATCGTTAAATCGTCTAAATCAATATTTTGTAAAATAACAGGCAACGCATTATTGGTGTTGGTTTTTACATCTAGTTTACAGCAAGAGTCATTTATAATGCTAAAGTCTAAATTAGGTGTAGGTATGCTTATATTGATAGCGTCGATGGACGAAATAAGTCTTACACTTTTAGTATAAACCGTGCACTGATTAGGGGTTTGTAACACTCCCGTACCGGTCACTATTATTTCACGTAATTCTGAAATACCGCACTCGATAGAAATCTTATTCGGACGCGACTGCACAAAAATCCACTGATTGTTTACAATCGGCTTCCAAATGTCTAATTCTCCAAATATTGTTTTAGTTTTACACTGCACAGGAACGGCACTAATTGTTTTTGTTAATAGTTCGCTTTCACACGTAGGATTGCCATTTGTCAGCAACACTGTTGATATTTCGCAAAGATAGAACTCAGAGCTTACAACTTTACATTTTGTTAAATTATCTAAGTTACAAAAACTTAACTTATCTCTAGAAATAGCAATAAACGGACTTGAAGGAGAAATGAGACTATAAATATTAGAGTTTGCCTCTACATGAGGTGTAGGCAAAGCTAGACTATGATACAAATTAAAATCATCATTAGTAACTAATGGTATTTGTAGTACAAATACTAACTTATTATTATAGAAAAAACATAACACATTAGAAATACTTAGTATTAAATGAATATTATCTAAACTAAGAGAGATAGGTATACCAGTGTCCCTAGGTAAGTGTCTATCGTTATCAACCAATTCTTTGTATAATTGGGCTGGAGTTAATATATTCGGATGCAGGATGTTTTGACTACTTAATATAATAGCATTGATCAAGTCTTCTAGTTGAAACGATAATGCAAGTAAGGAACCTTCGAGGTTGGTAAGTATGGAATTGACTTTAGTTTTAATAATTAAGGTATTAGATATTTCAGTAAAATTATATACTTCTTTCATAATTGTGTTTAATGATTCGTTAAGGATTTCTTCATTCTTCTTTATTTTATTAATTGTTTGTTTAAAGGATTCCAATGTAGAAGTGGTAATTAGGATATTTTCTTTCATTAAATTAGCGATTTTCTTTTGATCTTGTTGGACAGCTTCTATAGCGGAATCGTATTTTATTGCGTCATCTTCATCGAGGGTACCGAAAATGTGTTTAAATAAGGTACCTATACCGCCGAACCATGCTGATCTTTTATTACGTTTTGAGATTAAATGAGAAATAGAGTCGTACTAGAGTTGGATATCATTAAGACGTACTATCAATGGAGATAGTATATTTTGCACACTGAGGGTCGTTAGACTTTTGGCACGCAAGTCTCACTGATCCTACAATTGCCTTTAGGTTGGATAAATGAGGATTTATGTAGGAAATGTCCACATAGCTGACTATGTTAAGATTACCTTTTATTATCTTAAGTTTGCCTATACTATCGAAGTAGATGCCGGAGTTAGAGGGGTATGGCTTGACAAAATCTGGATGCGCATTGGTTGAGACGCTGAAAAGGAAATGAGAATAAATAAATATTTACTCTGAACTTAAATTAGCAGATGTAGAAGTAGAGGGTTGTGAAGTTTCTGCGGGTTTGATCTGATCGAAGTGATGTATTACGTGTCTTCGATTAATTAGAAGTGTGACTGTATGATTGTTGTGAACCTTTATTATTTTGTACGGTCCTTTCCAGAGTGGTGATAAGGCCTTCCTGAGCCTTAAGTGGTTTTTAAGGTAGACGTAGTCACCTACTTTGTATTGTGGTGGTGATTTAGTTCGAGAGTCGTAATAAGTTTTTGAAGTTTCCTTAGATTTTAATATATTCTCTAATGCTTTTTCTCTTGTGTATTTAAATTTGTGTTGTAGCATTCGGATATAATCAGAATAAGTTGTACCGGCACTACTTTCATAAATGGAATTTGGTATTAAGGGTTTGTGTCCAAAGATTAATTCGTATGGGCTGAATTTTGTAGTAGAATGTATTGTCGTATTATATGTGAGTATAGCTGTATAAACGTATGTTGGCCAGTTGTCCTGATTTTCATTTACAAATGATTTTAAGTGTTCTTTCAGGGTCGAGTGGCTACGTTCTAAAGCTCCTTGAGTTTGAGGATGGTAAGGTGATGACCATAACTGTTTTATTTTCAAAAATTGACAAGTGGTTTTAAATAGGTCTGAAGTGAAATTAGTACCTTGGTCAGTGAGAATTGACTTTGGAACTCCAAAGAGGGAAATAAAATGAATTAAGCAGTCTGCTGATTCTTCAGCTGTTGTGCTACGCAGAGGATAGGCCAAAGAGTACTTCGTGAGATCGTCTTGCAACGTCAGTATATACTTGAGTTTGCCGGTGCCAGATTCAGGTAATGGTACTATATCTAATGCGACCCTCTGGAACGGGGCAGTTGATGTAGTGGTTATCTCCATAGGAGCTCTGTTTACTCTCCTTAAGGCTTTATTCTCTTGGCACATCTTACATTTCTTAACGTAATCCTCTATGTCTCCCCTCATTCCTTTCTAGTAAAATTGTTCTCTTATTCTACTATACATACGCGATGAACCTAGATGACCAGCTATAGGCAGATCGTGATTCTCCCGTAAGATTTTAGGTCTTTCGCTTAAAGTTGGGTAAATAGTTTTGTTAAGATAGATGTGTATACATATTTTAGTATTTTGGAATACATAAGTAAGGATGTGTTTTGGTATAGGAATGTTGATCAAATGCGTTTTTAAAATCAGAAACTGCGATATTCGTTATAGGACCCGATTGTATAATACTATCTCGTACTCTTTTCAGGCTGTCATATATAGTAGGGTAACAGGATTCGTCAAAATGGTGTACTTTGGTAAAGAGTAAGTAAATGTCTTTGTCTTCATATTTTATTTTAATCGACGAGTTTAATTCTTTTTCAGAGTTGAGGATTTCGTCTTTATTAGGGTTGTTGAGTAAGATTTCAGGGACGTAAGGATTTGATTCATCTAAGTCTATAGAGGTAGGGATTAGAATTGTTTTGAAAGGGGATTTTAATAGGTTTTCGTTGTGTTCTTTTAATAGGGTGTCGAAAGTAGTTTCTTTGTTGCTAATAGATTTTAGGAATTTCGAATAGTCGTCATTGTTCAAGTTTGTGTTAGTTCGGGGACTAGAATTTGTCGTTGAAGGGATGTTAAGATCTTCGAAGTCGAGGTTAAGATCTCCACTTTGAGGACTTAATTCCAGAGGTCCTAAATCGATCAGGTCTGGTTCTTCCTCTTCAATTATTGGAAGGTCTGGAGCAGAGCTTGGGCCTGGGATAGGATTCAAGTCAGGGTTACTTGTAGAATCTGGAATTGTGTTTGGGTTTAGGCTCATTGTTTAGTATTCATGCTACTAAATTGTTGTCTCATTCTTACATCATCTATCTCGCTCTCTTCCGTTCGTGACTCCAACAGCACGCGTACCTCACACATTATTTAATTCGTGTATAAGTGTAAACCTAATCCATAAACGCTATATTATAAGAAAACAGTGTAACAACCATACGTCGTCAGTTGGACAATATAGTGTTAGTGAAGCAGCTCGTGGTTTTATTACAATACCCAACATAAATTTGGTCCTTCGAGACCGCTTGGAAGACGCCATATTTGCCAGCGCCGATACATTTAAACAGCAAAGCAAAGGTAAGAAACCCGACTGTTTTACCGACGCGACGGAACGAGCACTCAACGTCTAGCGCCACCAACGGAGCTAGAGGACAACAAATAGCGCGACAGGCGACAGGCATCGCCCCGGTACACCGGACATCAATAGATACTCTCTCTCTAACGCACGCGCTAGGTCTGCTGCGCTGCTCTTGCGCTTAGCCCGGTGCGAAGTGCGTACCCCGAACGGCGAACTTCACTTCGTGTCGCCCTTGAAGAAAAAAAACGACGCCATTCGCTTGGGAAAACCGTGAAACATCTAATTACTACTGCAAATACATCACGAATCAATCTAAATATCTAATAAAATAAAGATACTTAACATTATTAAAGTGTACTACGTGCAATACAATTCATTCTACAAAGAAAATGGAGCTCAATAAACTGAAGATCCAAAGAGGTGCTATAAAAGGAAAATTAACTAGAATCGTTAACTTCGTCGATGGCTACATTCAAGACCGTTATACCATTCGCGATCTTGAGGTCAGGAAAATGGAACTCGGTTCCATGATTCAGCGTTTTGAAGACATACAGTTGGAAATCGAACTAGCGGACATGGATCCCGAACATCAGCCAGCACATCAATTGGAACGAGAAACCTTTGAAGAACGATACTACAGCACAATGGCTAAAATCGAGGAATTGACAAGTAATCCACTACAGCAATCAGCAAATCATTCCATGGAACATAATTCAACAATTATGCATGATAGAAAGCCACGTGTCAAGTTACCGCAACTTGAACTACCGAGGTTCGACGGCGACATTAGACAATGGTCAACTTTCAAAAACATATTTTACGCATCAGTGGACAACGCGGACCTACCAGTGGTGAATAAAATGCAATATTTGAAGTCTGCACTCACTGGAGAAGCCGCCGGTCTTATTTCGTCATTGCTAATTACAGAGGAGAATTACGAAAAGGCATTAAATATCCTATCCAAAAGGTATGAAAACAAAACTATCGTTGTTAACTTTCATTTAAAAGCTATAACTAAGCCTAATTCAATTACGAGATATAACTTGAAAGATTTTTTAGTAACTTTGCAACAAAGTCTAGACTCATTAAAGTCAATTAACTTGCCTGTGGAAAGCTGGGATGCTTTACTTGTATTTTTAATTTGTCAAAAATTAGATAACTCATTACGTGCTGCATGGGAAATAAATAGGAAAGAGAACTCCATAGCAACATTAGCAGAACTATTAGAATTTTTAAATTTACGGCGAACAGCATTTGAAATGTTAAATGATAATAAAAATAATGATAATTTAAATGTAAAAACAAGTCATTTAACATCAGCTACATCTAATTTATCTTGCATATTATGTCAAAGCAAACATATCTTGTCTAAGTGTCCTCACTACCTAGAACTAACTATACCTAATCGTATACAGCTTATTAGAGCAAAATCATTGTGTTATAATTGTCTACAGCCTTATGAAGCCAAACATAAGTGCTCGAAATATAAATGCTTAAAATGTCACGGTAGACACCACACAAGCATACATATGGATAAGAACAAGCTACAGGTCAGTAATATATCTACTACATTACAAGACATACCCCAATTGTCACAAAACATTTTACCTACTACTACACTCAGTGAACAGCCGCAACCGCTTCTACATAATAATATTTCACCGCAAACATTGAAATCTTCTACAAATTCTCAGCTCGACTATACACAGTCACTACAGAATAACAATTCTCATAACAATCCTTCATCTGTGCTTGTGTCCAGTGTTAATAAAAATCAAATTTTACTCTCCACAGCTATCATACGCATACAAAGCTCATCGGGAAAGTGGGTAAATGCTCGCGCTCTACTGGATGCTGGAAGCGAAGCCAACATTGCTACCCACAGACTTGCTACCCTACTGCAGCTTAAACTAACAGATAATGCTTGTCTCATACAAGGTATTGGCAATAGCCAAAAACCAATACATGTAAGTGCTAATGCCATTATTTCATCTCGCTATAATGACTACTCTGCCAATCTCTCATTGATTATTATGGATAACATTACTGTGCCACTACCACATACATACATACCTACGCATACTTGGCCTATTCCTTATAAACAAGCACAAACACTCGCCGACCCAACCTTTTATATTCCAAGCACAATAGACCTACTCATTGGTGCTGAACTATTTTATTCTATTGTGCAATCAGGATGCATGAAGCTTGGTCCTAGCCTGCCGTATCTTATAGACACTGCTTTCGGGTGGGTTGTTTCTGGTCCAGTTGCCAAGGACAGCTTAGCTACTTTGCCCAGTGCTCATGTTAGCATGTATGTTACCTCTAACTCAACAGATCAATTACTACAACCTTTCTGGGAGCAGGAGGAACCTGTTTCTAAAGAAAAAATCCTCTCACCCATGGATAAATACTGCGAGGAGCTCTTCAATTCCACTACTACACAAAACAAATCAGGACAGTACATAGTTAACTTACCTATTCAAACACACAGGATTAAAGAATTAGGTAATTCATTCAATATTGCTTACAAATTTTTACTACAACTTGAATCTAGAATGACTAAGGACCCTGAACTATGTAAACAATATAAGGCATTTATTCACGAATTTATAGATCTTGGTCATGCTCATTATGTTAATCATTTCTCACCTACAGAACTAAATACATACTACATGCCTCATTTTGCTGTCTTAAAGCCTGATAGTGTTTCTACAAAGTTACGCACTGTATTCAACGCTAGTGCAAAAACATCATCTGGAATATCCCTTAATGATATTATGTATGAAGGTCCCAACATATATAATGATTTATTTGAAATTATAATCAGGTTTAGGACATATAAATATGCATTTTCATGCGATATAGTTAAAATGTTTAGATGTATCTTTATAAATCCTCAGCAAACTAGACTACAAAGGTTATTATGGAGAGACTCTCCAAATGAAGAACTTAAGTGTATTGAATTAGACACAGTTACATATGGCACAAAAAGTGCACCGTACTTGGCATGTCGTACATTGTTACATTTAGCCGAAAAATACACAAAGTCACATAAATCGGCAGTAAATTGTATAAAAAAAAGTTCATATATGGATGACTATTTATGTGGAGAAAAATCTAAAGAAAAGCTCTTTCAATTGTGTTCAGAATTTATTGACTTGCTAAGCAAAGCAGGATTCAAATTACACAAGTGGACATCTAATCATCCAGACTTATACAATTATTTATCAAGCATAGACTCATCATTCAAAAACCTACACTCACAAACTTCACAGAATGATAAAGACATAGATATTTCATCTTACAACTTTACACTGCCCACCTCAGTGAAAACTTTAGGTATTACATGGGTGTGTGTTGGGTAACCTCCTCGAGTGTCGCTCCGATTCCGATCCCGCTGCAGTCCGGGGGGAATGGAATCGGAGCGGCCGGTACACCCTGGGCGGCGGTCAATGGCTTCCCCTTCACCCCTTCATAGGGTTGGCATTGATCGTCGGCCAATACCCAACGTGGCGGGAACACATCGCTCTCCGTACTCCTCTGCTTTCAGAGGAGACAGGATGAGCGATGCTGTTAGTGGTGAGATGGCCCAGGGTCAGCCGGGGTGCGAGGGATATGCTCTATGGGTAACCTTACACCCCGGCGTCTGAAGACCCGAGACGGCGTGCGGTTTTAGTCGGTGCAAGCCCGACATAACCGCCCCCGCTGGCCGGCGGGGGGTATACGAAGGGATTTCCGCACGATAAAAAAAAAAAAAAAAAAAAAAAAAAAAGTATTACATGGCTGCCTGCTGAAGATACACTTTAATTCTTTATCCCAAATTTTACCAATATCCCTTGCACAAAAAGGAATATTTTGTCCCAAGTTGCTCAAATTTTCGACCCTATAGGACTCTTAGCACCTGTCACTATTTTAGCTAAAATGTTGATGCAAGACATTTGGAGACAGAACACTGACTGGGATTCTCTCGTTACACAAGAGATACAAACTACTTGGCAGAATTTTGTTAATCAATTTTTCAGACAATACCAATGATATTATTTTAATAGGATTTTGTGATTGTTCAAGTAAGGCATATGGTTCTTGTTTGTACTTACGGGCTACTTACCCCAACAAACAGCCTACTTGTACTTTGGTTACCGCCAAATCTAAAGTCTCCCCTATTAAAAAACAACAATCAATCCCTAGATTGGAATTATGTGGAGCCCTTCTTTTGTCTCAACTTACTAATAGATTTATTGCTCTGACAAAAGATATAATTACCATAAATCAAATATACCTCTTTACAGACTCATCCATCGTACTGAACTGGATTAGATCACCATACAAAACAAAACAAGATACTTATGTCACACACCGCCTTATGCAAATTATTGAGACTACTCAAAGTCAGGATTGGTATTATGTCAACACTAAACAAAATCCAGCTGACTTAATCACTCGTGGAGTGATGCCAACTGCCTTACAGTCATGTACTCTATGGTGGCAAGGCCCATCATGGTTGTGTCAAGATATTGCCTCATGGCCTATAACACATACCCAACAGCCAATCGAGATCACTCAGACTCAACCAGAAAAATCCTCAACATATCAGAGTGGTGTGTTTACTGCCTCTGTAACACCCCATATAAATTATAATGTATTCTATGAGAGCCTTTGTAAACATTCAAATTTCACAAGTTTGATCAGAACTATGGCCTACTTATTTAGATTCATACATAATATAAAAAATAAAAACAATAAACTCACTTCTTATCTATCTACTTCTGAGCTAAGAAATGCTCATGACTTCATAATAAGAGCTTGTCAGTATAATTCATTTTTTTTTTTTTTTTTTTTATGAAATACAGTCCATTCACACAAACATTTCTCAAATCACACAAACAGACAAGCCTGGTCAAGAAAGGGTGAATAATTATCCTCAACACACATGCACAAACAAAGTAAAGTCATACACATTTACATTAAGTCCGCTTAAGAGATTGAACCCCTTTTTAGATGAGTTCAACCTTCTAAGAGTAGGAGGTCGCATACAACACTCGGATATACCTTACAATCAGGCACACCCTATTATACTACCTGCTAAGGATCATGTAACGTCTATCATTGTAAAACATTATCACACCAAATTATTACATGCAGGGATTCAATGCACCCTTAATAACATGAGATTGAAATATTGGCCTGTTAATGGCAGACGTGAGGTGAAAAAATGTATTCAGTCCTGTGTTCGATGCATTAGATACCAGGGTAAAGTCTGTGGACAGCAAATGGCAAGTCTCCCAGCACCTAGAGTGAATCTAACTCGTGCCTTCACTCATGTAGGAATTGACTTCAGTGGAGCTATATCTATTAGAAACTCTATGACTAGAAATTGCAAATACTCAAAGGGATACATATGTTTATTTGTGTGTCTGTCTACTCGTGCCATTCACCTCGAATTGGTGACTGATATGTCGTCTCAATCATTTATTTGTGCTCTAAAAAGATTTGTCTCCAGGAGAGGCATACCTACTTGCCTTTATACAGATAATGCAACTAACTTTAAAGGTTCCAAATCCGAATTACATAACCTGTATAAAATGTTTAAAAATGAAACTTGTTATAGTAATATACTTGACTATGTATCTGCAAACTGTATAGAATACAAATTTACAATTCCACTAGCTAGTCACATGGATGGCATTTACGAAGCTGGTATAAAATCAGTGAAATCGTTACTTAAGAAACACTTGTTTAGCACTAAGTTAACATATGAGTTTTTTTATACTATATTAACACAAATTGAGAGTATTCTTAACTCAAGACCTTTATATCCAATAACAGACTTACCTGATGATTTAATTTGTTTAACTCCAGCTCATTTCATTATAGGTACAGCTTTGACTGACCTACCTGAACCTAATGTATTAGACCTAAACGAATCTAGACTTAATATCTATCAGAAAATCATTCAAATAAAACAAAAATTCTGGAAACAATTTTATTGTAATTACTTGTCGGAATTGCAATCTAGAAATAAATGGTTACAGGTACAAAATAATTTAGAGACTGGTGACCTTATTATAATTAAAGATGAGAATACTCCACCCACCTTTTGGCCCTTAGGCAGAGTTATTTCTACCAATAAAAATAAAACTGATGGTTTAGTTAGATCAGCAGTTATTCGCACTTCTAAGGGTGAATATACTAGACCTATTCATAAATTAATTTTACTACCTAGGAAGATAACCTAGTAAATGTTCTATCTACTTATATAGTCTATATAGTTCTTATCTAGTTGGTTTACCTAATTCTTTGTACGTTAAAACTTTAGCTTTTGTACTTCTTGTAATTCTTTGTACGTTAAAACTTTAGCTTTTGTACTTCTTATAATTCTTTGTACGTTAAAACTTTAGCTTTTGTAAAATTTTAGTTTATTACATTTTAATGATTGTATAAACTTAATACTCTTAATTTAACCTATGTACCTAAGTATGTAGCTTAACTTAAATAAGGCGCGAGAATGTTTAGTATTCATGCTACTAAATTGTTGTCTCATTCTTACATCATCTATCTCGCTCTCTTCCGTTCGTGACTCCAACAGCACGCGTACCTCACACATTATTTAATTCGTGTATAAGTGTAAACCTAATCCATAAACGCTATATTATAAGAAAACAGTGTAACAACCATACGTCGTCAGTTGGACAATATAGTGTTAGTGAAGCAGCTCGTGGTTTTATTACAATACCCAACACTCATGTCTTGATGTAGCAAGTCGTCATTGTCAAAAGTAGAAGGAATGTGGGAAGGTAGTTCTAGAAGAGGATCTTCTAACGGGTTTACTGGTATAACGGTAACATCTGGTAAAGGGAGATCAGGTGATGGAAATTCGCCTTCTATGGGGTTAACTGGGAAGCGGGAAAGTGCATCGGCGTTACAATTGATCTTTCCCTTTTTATGAATTATATCGTAGTCGAATTCCTCCAGTTTCAGGCGCCAACGTATTAGTCTGGATCCCGGGTCCTTGCAATTAAACAACCACTGAAGTGGTTTGTGGTCCGTGACTATCGTGAATCGGTATCCGTAAAGGTAGGGACGAAAAGCTTTTGTGCCGAAACTATAGCGAGACACTCTTTTTCTGTAATACTATAATTGCATTCGGCTTTATTAAGCGTGCGAGAGGCGTAAGCTATAGGGCGATCTTTTCCGATTTGGCCCTGGGATAGAATAGCAGATACAGCGTAGTTAGAGGCATCACAGGTGAGTATAAATGGTTTTGAAAAGTCGGGATAAGCTAGGACTGGTGGGGTAGTAAGTCTGTGTTGTAAGTTCTCGAAACCAAGTTGTTGCTTATTCTCCCAATTGAAGGGTACGTCCTTTTTCAAGAGTGACGTCAAGGGTTTGGCTAATTTAGAAAAATCTGGTATGAAACGTCTGTAATACGATACTAATCCAAGAAATGATTTTACATCTTTTGGGCATTTTGGTATTGGGAATTCGATGACGGCTTTTATCTTATCGGGGTTTGGTTTTACACCTTCATTATTTATAATGTGTCCAAGATATGCTACCTCCTTGCGTAAGAATTCGCATTTTTCAGGCTGTAGTTTTAAGTTATATCTTCTGAGTCGTTCAAAAACATCAGATAGGTTCTTTATGCTTGTAGATAGGTCTGGTGCGTATACTACGATGTCATCAAGATAAACAAAACAGCGAGAACCTTGAAGGCCAGATAAGCATGTATTCATTAGTTTTTGGAATGTTACAGGGGCCCCTTTGAGCCCGAACGGCATCCTATTAAACTGAAAATGGCCCTGTGGTATAGAAAAAGCAGTTTTTTCTGCATCTTGTGGAGATACAGGGACTTGATGGAATCCGGATGCCAGGTCTAGGGTAGTGAAATATTGACTTTTCCCTAGCTGGTCTAGAATTTCTGTTATTTGTGGAATTGGGTAAGTTTCGCCTATAGTAATGTCGTTGAGTTTTCTGTAGTCAATCACGACTCTCCATTTCCGTAGGCCTGATGCATCTAACTTTTTAGGGACGACCCAGATTGGTGAAAACCAAGGTGAGTGTGATGGCGTAACTATGTTTTGGTCTAACATTTTATTAATTTGGTTTTCAACTTCCTTTTTGTGACATTCTGGAAATCTATAGGATTTTGTTTGAATTGGAATCTCTGAGTTAGTTCTAATTTTGTGTTCGGTTGCTGTAGTAAAAGTGAGTTGTTCGTTTGGGAGGTGGAAAATATCGGAATAGTCTGAGCAGATTTGTAAGAGAGCTTCTACTTCCTCATGGTTCAGATGTGACATCCTGAGTTGTTTAAGGACTTCATTTGTTCTAGTTAGGGAACTTGGATTTGGTAAGGAGTCGGGCATAGCCATGCAAGATTTGGTGTCCAATTGTTCTAAGGTAAGGTTAAGATCAGAGTGGAGAAAAGCAGATTTTTCCGATTTATTTACAACGGTTATATTGATACGGTTGTTTTCTTTCACGCTGACGATACAATTTGCAACTAGTAATGATTCAGAGATGTGTTGGTCTAGGATTGTTCCCTCTTGAATTTCAGGGTTACTTACAGTGCATTCAATTATTGCTTCTGTGCGAGGGGGTATGGTATAAAGTGGTTCGGAGAAGTTTAAATTAATTGAATCATTTCCTATTTGTAGTATTCTTTTACGATAGTCGACTTGGCAAGCAAAATTGTTTAGTAGATCGTTCCCGATTATGCCATCCTGACTGAGGCTTATATCTTTAACAACGTGGAATTCGTGAACTTTTGTTGAATTTTTGAATACGTGCATTTCGAAACTTCCTAATGTCGGCGTTACGTCGTCACCAGGATCAATCCCTTTAAGTGTTATAATTACATTACTTAACCTTGGTGTTTGGATATTGAATTTAATTTTACTAAACTTACACAAGAACCAGTGTCTACTAGGAATGATAGGGGTCGATCTGCGAGAGGAGTTTGGATGAGCACATGTGGTAAGTATCTTTTCTCGGTATTTTTATTTATTTCGTATATCTTAACATTGTTTTCTTGTAATACAGAGGAATTAGGATTTGGTCTTTGGGATACAGAGGAATTAGGATTTGTTCTTTGTGATACAGAGGAATTAGGAATTGTGGATACAGAGGAATTGGCATTTGTTCTTTGAGATACAGAGGAATTAGGAATTGTTCTTTGTGATACAGAGGAATTAGGAATTATTCTTTGTGATACAGAGGAATTAGGATTTGTTCTTTGTGGTACAGAGGAATTAGGAATTGTCCTTTGTGATACAGAGGAATTAGGATTTGTTCTTTGTGGTACAGAGGCATTAGGAATTGTGGATACAGAGGAGTTGGCATTCGTTCTTTGAGATACAGAGGAATTAGCAAGTGTTTGTTTTGATACAGAGGAATTTGTAATTGTTCTTGATGATTTACGGGATACAGAGGATGCAGTGAGACTTGTTGTATCGACTTTGATTTTGTACGGGTAATTTCCCGGGCGATACCGATCGGGAAATTTTACTCGTTTAAATAGTTATTGTTATCGACTTCATCAACACCGTTATCATCTGAGTAGTTAATAGCGAAAGCTCTGCGGGGTGAGCTTTGAGGGTTGTTTTGTGGTAGATTATTTTGATGGTAATTTGATGTTGAGGTTGACGGGTTAGGTTGGTTTCTGTTATTGTTGTATTGCCTTTTGCGGCAATAATCAATGGTATGCCCTACGTTCTTGCAATAACGGCAGATTAATTCCCCAGTATTTATTTTCCTAGGGGAGTCTTGTCGTGAATTTGATGAATTTGAGGGACGATACGTTTGAGGTTGGAATTCGCGTCGGGGAATGAATTTTGACCTTTCGACGTTGTTGAAGCTTGGTTTCCTGTATGAGGTTGATAATATCTTTTCTTCTGCTACAGCGAAACCAACAGCTGAATTAAGAGAGTCAGGGTCACGACACCGCACTATTTGTGATAGTCGTGGATGGAGGCCTATCATGAATGTATGTAATGCGAGGTCTTCCATTGCCGCCACGCGACCATTTACTTCTGACTTCTTTTTTATGGACATTTTAATTTCAGTAAGTAGCTTAGACAGGATTGTTTCCACCTTAAGGGCGTATTGGTTAACCCTTTCGGTTGAACCCTGTCTACAGTCTTGTAATTCAGAAAGTAAATGAGCATAGTGTTTCCTATCACCGAATTGTTGCTTTAAAAATTCAATAAATTGTTCAAAAGACTCAAATTCTTTGATACTACATGTACTTTCGGCTCTATCCGTTAACTGGCTTAATATGTATTTGAATAGAATTGGTTTCTGGAATTTATTCGCTAGATTATATGCACTTTGACAGTTTGAAATAAATGGGGTTAGCTTTTCCCTAGAACCGTCGAATGGTTTAATGAATTTAAGTAAAACATTTAATTCAATCTTTTCGCTAACTTCTAAGCGTGTGGTAGGGCCACTGGGAACACTGGAAACTTTTTCGGTTTTCTCTACCTTCTCGGGGATAGATTCGCCTTTGGTTGCCATTGTGGCAATATATAAAGAAAATACACACAAAAAAAATATACACAAAAGAATTTTCAAAACACACACAAAATAAAATTATAAGAAGCCGTCTCCACACTAGGTGAGCTTACTGCTACCGGAGACTGCGAGCTTATCTCACTACAACGTCTGGACGTAACAATAACAAATGTTATAGATACAATAATATGATAGAAGTTACTGAAGTTAAGGATAAAATAAGGCTCTGAGTTCTGTATTGTGACGAATTAGTACGGTTTCCACTCACTAGCAGAGGATAGTGATGAGCAGGAACAGGGACCCTCTGGGCACTTAAATTTGCACGGCCCACTTTCACAAATTCACTTGTATGATTATGTATATTTTGGCACTTTTGGTATTTGAGTTCACTGTAATCCAGAGACGTATTCGGGTAAATGGGATTTGCGTATCCCACCGCTGCCACCAAATATTATGCGGAACTTGATGATTAGCTTTTTAAAAAAAACTATTATTTGATTAAATGAGATTTATTTGGATTTAGTACACAAAACATAGAATAAAACTTGGAAATAGAAAATAGGATAATCAAGGATCCGACCCGTACCGTGATTCTGAATGAACTGGCGCGCGTCCCCCGCACTCAGCTTATATGTCATCATCAAAGTGCTGACTTCGCGAGGCGAGGGATGATGGTCAGCGCATCTCCCGACATTGACAGGGTATAACAGAACGCAACGATATCGATCAAAGTGAAGAGCTTGATCTTTGATAACTTGTAAAAATTTCAATATGCGTGGTTTTTTAGGTAACAAGTTATTTAATCTCTTGTGCCACGATTCAACCAAATTGATGGTTCTGTATCGCTGTCCTTCGCTATTCCATAAATGTATTGGATAAGACGAATCTCGAGACAACAAAATAATCATTAAATTTACTTACACCTGCAGTTTGTGGGGCTTGTTCCATTATTGACAACCAACCATCTTCAACAAAATCAATTGGGAGATGAGCTAAAGCGCCACATTTAGCTACGTGATGGTTTTCTTCATCGTTTTAAATTCCATACTCACGACTTTTCTTCGATATGGCCTGTTTAAAGTGGAAATTGCATCCATTGGTTTACACTATTTGGAAATATTTTGCTCAGTGCTTTGATGACTGGTACTTTAAAGTCAACTATCCCATTTTCTGGATTCCATCGTGGCACATGTTGTTTCAGCAAGTTTAACATTATTTAGTACGTGCGTTGCTCTTTATTGGTTAGAAGTATAAACACAACTGGAACGCTGCCCATGTCAACGTGAATCGAATAGAGTTGATAATAAGTATTGGGACAACTCCTAAAGGTGCCATCCATGAAACAAATTTGACTTTGTTCTAAAATTCTTCTGCCCTTCAAGGTAGGTGGCAAATGCAAGTATTCCCGCTGTTTTCTCGTGGTCCCAGGATTTTGTCCCATTAATGGGACCACGAGGGAAAACTGTTTCTCGTAGCCCCATTGTTGTGTACCTTTTTTTTTCGTGCGGAAATCCCTTCGGATACCCCCCCGCCGGTCAGCGGGGGCGCTTATGTCGGGCTTAAACCGACTAAAACCGCACGCCGTCTCGGGTCTACAGACGCCGGGGTGTAAGGTTGCCCATAGAGCATATCCCTCGCACCTCGACTGACCCTGGGCCATCTTCACTTGCGAGATGGCCCCCTCGGATTTGGGAACCACGGTGTCCCCGTCTTGCCCCAGTTTAGGGGAGGGACGCTAGTCGCCCCACCGTCCCGGCCTGCTTCTGCTGGGGTGACAGGTGGCCTCACCTCTCACCCCCAGGCCTGCGCTCATGGAGGACGGAGGTCGTTAAGCGACCTCCGACGCCTGAGTCGCCTGCGACGCGCGGCGAGCATGTTGCGGGCTCGGCGGGCCGGGAGAGTTCTAAATCTCTCCCGGGCGCGCTCCGCCATCTCCTTGGCTAGCATTACATGTTCGCAGAAGGAGGTGACGGCGGCCCACGCGCTCGCGCTCCGCACCATTGCCGCAATCATGCTGCCGAGCGAGAGGACTCCCACTCCGATGGCTGCCACTAGGTCACGCCTCGGCGCCTCCCACGCTGGGCAGACCGCCAGCGTGTGCAGCCCCGAGTCCTCGCTCGCGTCGCAGTGATGGCACTCAGGCCTTGGCTCCTTCCTGATCCGATGCAGGTGGTCCCCGAAGCTCCCCTTCCCGGAAATCACCTGCGTAAGTCGGTACGAGAGGCTTCCGTGTCGCCTCTCTAGCCAATCCTCCATGATGGGCCTTACCGCCGCTATTGCGGCGTGCCCTGCGCTTGGTTACCCAAGTCGTTCTTTCCACTCCACCACGATGGCCTGGCGGAGCTGGGACTGCACGACCTCAATTTCTCGAGGTTCGGGGTTCCATCCCTGCTCCCGCGCCTCCTTTCGCCACTGGTATAGTTGCGAAAGGGCTCTCGCCTCCAGGTCCCATGGCGGAGTTCCGGCAAGGAGACTCGTCGCCCCGAAGGAGATCGTGCGGTATCCGCGGATGACCCTGATGGCCATCACCCGCTGTGGAGCGCGCAGCATCCGCATACTTCTGGCCTTCAGGGCCTCCTCCCATATTGGGCACCCATACAGGGCCATGGACCGCACGATCCCCGCGTAGAGTCTCCTGCAGGAGTCATCGGGCCCATTCATGTTGGGCAGCAGCCGCGCCAAAGCGAGAGCTGTGCCCTTCAACTTGGGGGCCACACTTCGAATGTGCTCTCCGAAGTCCCATCGGCCGTCGAGCACGAGCCCCAAATATTTCATTTGAGGCTTGATGCCGATGCGATTACCTCCCACGATGAGACTGGATCCGTCAGGTGGCTTGCTCCGAGGCCCATGAAAGAACAGGGCCTCGGTTTTATGCAGAGCCACCTCGAGACCCAGCCGCCGGATCCGCTCCACGACTTGGGCAACCGCGGTCGTGGCCTTCAAGGTCGCTTCGTAGTACGTAGCCCCGCACGCCGTCACGAGCGTGTCGTCCGCGTAGCACGTGACGGCGGCACCGTCTGCAAGCTCACCACGAAGCACCCAGTCGTATCCGATGTTCCACAGGAGCGGCCCCATGACCGATCCCTGCGGAACACCACACAACATCTGACGTCGACCGAGACCGGTCACGGTTGTGTACCTACATCCTGTATGTGGTTACCAAAAAAAACAATGATAATAAAAAAATCAACTTTATATTAATAAGTCTGATTCTTTCTAAAAAGTGTCCCACTGATATATCACCGTGGCTTAACTGTAGTTGGTAATTCATAACGTTATCATTCCGCATTACAAATTCTCGTCTCCTTTCTGATGATTTAGAGAATTCTTCTTCTCTTTCAACCAGAATGTTTAATAGGCGTAATATAGATTTGGGATGGTGTTTCTTCATGTCTTTATTTAATAGCGAATGCCAACAATCCACAACGTTATTGGTGCGATTTCTTTCACCAAATAAAATAAAAATAAAAATAAAAAAACCTTTATTTCTAATGTTTTACGTACAATACCATTTGCGCAATAGTTCATATTGCGCAAATGGTATTGTAATGGTAATGTGCTCATTTTATCTTTATGTATTTATCTATAGCAAGTTTTATATTTAATCTGCATTAGTCGTCTCTGCGGCGTAGGCCTCCTGTCGCGAACAACTAGGCATCTATACCATGTCGCGAAGCAACGTGGCATCTATACCATGTCGCGAAGCAACTAGGGTTCAATGTAGTAACTTAAATCTGGCTCACCAAATGGGGAATACGGGCGAGCACGCGATTACAGCTGTTCCTGTCGAATCTCTCCAACTTTACCTGTAGACAAAGGGATATCTGTTATTCCAAGAAGGAATAAGCTGAGCAATGGTTTTAGGATCTCTCATACGTCTCAATTAGACACATTTGGAGTGAACTTGCAATGTCCTCTTGACATTGCTGCAATACAAGCAAATGCTGACGGACAGCTCAGATCTCATACGAGATATAGTATCAAAAAACGTCCCTAAACCTCCGCAACTGGCCCGGAACCCAGTCGCCGTACCACGCCTGCCGGCAAGTTATGAATGTGGCTTATAGACAGATTCAGGTCACGCACCTTGTCGCGGAGTCGGCTATCACATGGTACCTTTGTAACACATAAAAAAAGAATCAACATTTAAATTCACCTTTTGATACCTTTAGCGACATCTATGATCAAGAATCGATAAACCACAACTCACAGCGTTATCGATGTACAAGTAAAGCTTTAAAAAAAGAAATTGACAGTTGTCGCTACTTCAGCTTAAACTAAATAAAAGTCAATTATTTAATTAAATAGTTCATATTATAATAAATGACAATTTAAATAGTTAAATATTAACTTACATTTAAATCCAAAATAAAGTATCTCTGTTCTCAACATAAGACTTAAAAATATAATAGTTCGATAGTATGGCAAGAGGTTAGGAGGATAGCAACACTGAGTTCGGCTTGAAGAAGCGTAGCGTCTTTCTCAACCAAATCACATTTAAATTAGAATTGAGTTAATTTCTACTACTTAAAGAGAAAAATAAAGAATAACAATGAATTACAAGAAGAAGAGGTTTAAATTGATAGGGAAGCCGACATGATCGTGAGTAAAACATACTTTGTCAAAATGGAGATGTGTGTTCAGATACGAGTTATAAAATCCAAATTAATCCGTGGTCTATTTCCTTGTTTTAGGGTTTTTCTTACCATTAAATTAATAATATAAAATAATAAACGTGGGCCTGCTGATGATCGCTCAAGTTTTTGCATATCACCGGGGAAACCTCGAGTAACGTTCCATCCATGTGGCGTGGTTTAATGTCCATGTAACAACATACCAATTCAAGACATGGTATTGTGTCTCCCAGCACGTTTCTCCAAGGTTTGATTAAGGCACCTTCGAGTAAGTTGTCAGCATTTGTTAATTTTTGTGTAATCTACAATGTGAAGAACATTATTGAATTTAAATGATGGTGTAGCTTCTACCTAGTGTAATTTTGTAATCTCTTAAAGGTTAAGTACTTGAATAATGTGCGTAGAAAAAGCGCAATAAACAGCAGTGTCCACAACAAGCATTTGTTTTAATTAATTGTCGAATACGCCACACACCACCCCTGAACAGTCTCATGTCATTCAATTGGTTTTAATCGGTGAAGCAGTAAGTATCGCAGAATACGAGGTTACACCTTGCACTCCAGAAACTCCGTGGACCAGCATGAAAATCCAGGGAGGAAACTAGATGCACATCGTCAGCTAGAAACCAAACATTAGATCCAATAAAATACTATACTCAGCTTGTTTATCCCACGCAGAGCGCTTTCGGCCTCCGACGTGCAGACAAACACGTTACGTCTCCAACGTGTAAACGAACACGCCACGTTACGGCTCCCAACGTGTAAACAAACACGTTACGTCACGTCTCCAACGTGTAAACAAATACACTTCACACTCGCGATTATAATTGTACGAGTTACTTTAAGAAAACTTGATTACACGCACACTTCTAAGGACTCTTGGGAATTTTAGGACTCTTCACGACGCGTTGTCAACGTTTCAACTGGAACAACACCTATTGACGTTACGAAACTGAATCAAATTCAAATTCAAATATAAAACAGAATTATAGATCATAAGATCGATGATCTTACCAGGTGGTAGGATTTATACCTTGAGTAGAACCTCTTTGGAGTAGAACTCGCGGAAACTTCTGAAACCTCGCAGATCGTCCGATCGTAGCGACACCTCCCTTAAACCTCTCCACACGTCCCTTACCCTCGCCACTCTCATCCACTCTCGACCACATCTCCGTACAAATGTATCCCTCCATCTTCTTATTGGCCTGCCTCGCTTGCGTTTCTTATCAAGTGGAATCCACTCCGTTGCCTTCTTTACCACTCTCCCATCTGCAGATGCGTCCCGCCCACCTCCACTGTAACTGCCTTATGCGTTTCTTTATATCTATGACTTTGGTTCTTTTCCTTATAGTTTCGTTACTGATCCGGTCGACTAATCTTATACCAAGCACGCTCCGTTCCATTTACCATATACGACATTTTATTTCTTGATTGATGGTAGATTGTTGTATCACCAATTATGTGGCAGTAATTAATTAATACACCATAAAATCAGTAACACAAACTTTTATTTTTCTCCCAAAACTATTATAGACAATAACCACAGACTAACTAGGGGAGTAGTGCTGTCCTAACAGACACAGACTAAAAATGAATACAACACTCTTCCCCGCATAAAAAAAAGTCTTACCTCAAAATTAAATCCTTATAACTAATTAACTTATTCTAATGCTTGTCCGCACTCGAGTAGTTGGTTAACATGTCGTTTCCAATGTAGTCCATCTACTTCTACCATATAAATTACACCTGGAACTAAAACTTCAACAACTTTTCCTAGAGACCATTTCTTTCTGTTTCTTCTTTGATCCCTTACCATTACTTTCTCTCCCAATGAAAAAAAATTAAATTTATTTTTACTACTAATTGTTAACTTTACTTGTTCAGAATGAATTTTATCAGTTACTGGGTTAGGTCTTATGTTTAATAGGTTAATGGGTAATAGGTTAATGAAAAACGACATCTTAATTATCTACCAAGCATCAATTTTGCTGGACTTTGGCCAGTTGTTTTATGCACAGTGCTCCTATAATCAAAAAGAAACAAATTACATGCATATTCAACTGTATGACCCCCCTCCACAATTTTTATGATGATTACATGAGATTTATATGATTCAACAAAACGCTCAGCTAATCCGTTTGTAGGAGGATAATATGTTGGAGTGAAACTTTGGGTGACTCCCACTGTTTTACAAAAAGATTTGAATTCTTCACTGGTCCATGTGGTCCCATTATCAGTTACCAAATGCAGAGGGAAACCATACCGTATGAAAATACTTTTAAATACATTTATTGTTTTCTGTGCTGTAATATTACTCATTACAAATGCCTCTGGCCATTTTGAGTAGGCATCTATTATAACTAAAAACATTAGTCATGACGACGCATTTTATGATGGGGTTGGTCAGTTTGCTTTTCCTAATGACAAATTTCTGATATTGGGGGATTTTAATGTGCGAAATGCGGTCTGGGTGCCAGGTGAACATAGCAATGAAGCTATCCTCAATTTGACAAATAGCAATGTGGATGCCCTGGTAAGTGCCTTATCACATTTTATATCTTACAACCATTTTAAACAGTATAATTTAATCGGTAACTCAAATGATAGGCAACTCGATCTTGTAATAGGAATTAATCGGAAAGAAATTAATCGGTGCGCATCAAACATCAATTTACTATCCAACAGGACACCTAGGTCCCGCACCTCGGACACTCTCTTAATATTTTTATTTTCTATTTTGTAGTTGTATTCTATATATTTATATTTCCTAGTAAATGTTATGACATTACATTTCTCTATATTAAGGTGTAACATATTATTATTACAGTAATTACATAAATTATTAATGTCTTGTTGAAGGTTATGACAATCCTCAACAGTTTTTATTACTTTAAATATTTTTTTGTCATCTGCATATAATATAAAGTTAGATTTATTGAGATTTAAGTAGACATCATTTATATATATATTAAATAAGAGTGGTCCAAGATGCGAGCCCTGCGGCACGCCCGAGGTTACAGGTGTAAATGTAGAACAGAAGCCTTTAATGGTCACAGCCTGACTACGGTCCCGTAGGTAAGATTCAAGCCATCTAAGAAGATCACCGTGCACACCGATTCGCTCAAGTTTGCTTATTAGGATTTCATGGGAAATTTTATCAAATGCTTTGGAGTAATCTGTGTAAATAACATCCACCTGACAGCCCTTATCCATAGCAATGGTTATGTTATCAACAAATTCACATAAGTTGGTCTCAGTAGACTTTCGATTAATAAATCCATGCTGTTCAGGTATGAGAATAGGTCTAACAAGAGGAGTAATCACACAGATAATATGTTCAAATAGTTTAGGTATAACATTAAGCCTAGAAACTGGACATACAGCTCTAATAATCCAGGGCTAGAAAGAAACAAAAATAAATAAAAATATTAATAGAAAACCTTACTTCTGGTTTAGGACAGAAATATCGTCCGTTAGCTAAGGCTTCTAAAAGCTTTCTCAATTAGCCTTTTGTAGCCCACTACTGGACATAGGATTCTCCCATAGAGCGCCATAGTACCCGATCTTCCGCCTTGAAAAAAAGATACAACCTAATATCTTTTTTCTAAGATTTAAGGGTATATACTAAGATCTTTAGAGCCCACGCCGACCTCACCTGCTACCTTGTACACCTGCCGACTGGAACTGGCTTTGCTGTCGGGGTTGGAAGGTCAGATGGCAGTTGCTCACTTAAAAGCCAACTTTAGCCAATCAAATATTAATAAAGCGGACCCTGGGCTTCTTGAATCCATCCGGAACATATCTAAACACACGAAAGTCTATGCAAGTGACTCACAAATAATATATGAACCCTAAAAAGAAAACATTCTTTTTAAGATAGTCGTGTAAAAATAAAAGCAATTTACGTATCCAACCCGGTGCGTTGACGTGGACCACCACCCGTCTGCAACGTGGGTTCATTCTGGGCGTAAGAGAAAAAATACTAAGAAACAGATTTTTCCCAAATTACCTAATTCTGACACATTCGAGATACATAAACTAAATAACTTACGTGTCTAGTACAACGTCGCGTCGTATGCTGCCACCAGGGGTTTCCTTCAAGGTCACAACGTTGGGCCGATTGGCTCTGTCCCTGTGTCGGTATCGCCGACCGTGACCAGCTGGTTGCACTCATACTACGGCGTCTGTTCGATCTAAAAAAAATATAGCAAAGTTACAATAATAAATATTTGTGTTATGAATAGCGATGTCACATCGCTTATTGTTTTACGTTAACTATATTTGAATGACAAGGAAACTAAAAATACGTCCTGAGACTTTAACCTCAGCTTACCATCAGGCGAGGTGAAGTCAAATTGACGTGTCCTAAATATATAAAAAAAAGGCACGGTGACCGTTTACCATCATACGTAATCGTAAATTACATGTATACGAAACTAGCGTCTTGTTGAACTACCATCTACATAGATGTTACGGTGACCGCTTACCATCAAATGTATATTATGATCTAGTGTTATTCTATCTAACCCAAATTACCTTTACCTCACCTTACCATCAGGCGAGGTGAAGTCAAATTGTCCTATATATATATAAAAAAAACCTAATCTGACGTAATCAAAAAAATAGGTTGCCACCGTAGTATTGAAATACCAATGTGTTTAGCAAAATACCAAGGTGGTGCTTTTTGGCTATTATTTTTATTTTATTCATAAAGGTGAATAAAATACAATACATGTATACGAAACTGGCATCTTGATGAACTCTCACATGATTTATGTGAGTGAGTGTACTTGAGTGGTATCTACTTTATCGAACATCCGTACCTATGATAGCTATAAATATATGAAATTCGACCTTATTTATATTTTGACTATGATTTTTGATGAAATTAGGCAATAATACGAAAAAGAATTAATGATATTTATTTTTGATAGTTTTTTGTAACAACTTATCCGTATTTCAAAATAATTCAAACTAGATTATTATATATATATTTGATGAACTATGTGAGATGTTATTGAATTATTTATTTTCATCATGGCGGTCAAAGTTTCGTCACTTTTGTACATTTAGAACATGATTATAAAGTGAATATGTAATAATATGAAAATTTAATCACTGATTATGTTTTGCAATTTAATACTTTAACGACTTATATATATTATAAATATACCAACGTGATATTTTAATTGAAAATCTTATGTAAAACACGACAAGCTATTTCATAAAAAGGTTCAAATCAAATTGATAAACTTTTATCAGTAATATTTTCACCACACGTTTAAATTTCTCTTTATACGTAAACTACAACTAATTCTCAATAATTATATATATAATAACACATAAAAACACTTACCGCTTTCTCAAATAATCCATATTTATTGTGCACTTCACACACCAAAACTTTCACAATAATGAACTCAACAGATAATGGCGGCCCAGAAGGTCAATGTATTTTTATTTTAATATTTTTTGCGTTCCGTTGTCACTATCTTCGTTCAAAACTTATAAAATACGATTATCATAAGGTAAACATTGGGCTAAAGTTAAACGCCCAACGTTTTGATGTAAACGATACGTTTAAATCCAATGACAAAATAGAGTGAGTTTATTTGTGCAAACCGTGGCACAAAAAACATTCAACGGTGCAAATTTATTTGTGCTAATGGGTGAACAAAAAATGCGTGACGGGTTAGATATTCGAAGTGCCCCTCAAGTGTTACGAAGCCTGTGAGGCATGGAGTATGGAGTCCTCATCAAGTTGTATCTGATGGAATCCTGTTGCCATGTCTAATGTGGTGAAGAACGCACTTTTTCCTAAACGGTCTATGTGATCATCAATTAGGGGTAATGGGTACCTATCTTTGACCGTTATTCTAATTAGAGCGCGATAGTCCACGCACATGCGGTCGGAGCCATCTTTCTTCTTCACAAGAAGTATTGGGCTTGAGTAAGGCGATTCTGATTCGCGAATGATGCCTTTGGATAGCAAATCGCTGATAATTTCACGAACTCTCAACTTCTCATCATATGACATCTTGTACGGGCGATAACTAACTGGAGTGTCACTGTTTAGTCGTATGTGCATACTATCCGTAGTGACAGTGGAGGTGGCCCGAAATCATAAAGTCAGCGTATTCATTAAGAATGGATGAATGGAATGAAGTTCCTTTAGATCCTCCCCTGACAGTGACGTCTTAACACTAGTTTGCACATTCGACTCGACAGTGGAAACTTTGCAAAAGGCCGGATCGCGTATAAGTCGCTGTTGATCTTTAGTACGGATATAAGTCACGCCATCCCGGTTTAATACGTCCGTTCCTATTATTATTGGGGCATTCATACACTCACTAGGCACAACTAAAAGATCTACTTCCATAGATAAGCCCTCAAGTTCAACAGTGAGGGTGACATAAGAATTGACTGGAGTGATTGAATTTCCTACTCCCTTAAGTTGACGCTGAATAGGTTTCTTGGCACAGCTAAAATTATTTACAATTGAAGAAGATATAAGAAAAACCTCTAATGCACCGCTATCTATTAAAATGTCTACAGGAATACCCTGAATTATGCCCACTACGATATCCTTACTTGTTTTAGGTACAGGGGTAGAACAGAAATTAACATTGTTTTTATTGCGTGATTCTGAGCGTTGTTTCGCAAAACATTGACTTATATCATGTCCAGGTTTCTTGCAATACACACAAGTATTTTTAGATAAACTCATGTCAGACTTTTTATCAACTGGAATTGGCTGTGAACTACTAGCACAAGGTACACGTCGTTTAGGACAACCAGCTTGTTTGTGACCTATTTCTCCACAAATATGACACCTATACGAAGTCATTTGGCGAGAGGGATGCTTATGGCTGGAAGCAGGTTTGTTATTGCCGCTGTGGCGTGAAAAAGATGCCGCCGGTAAAAACGGACGGGTAGGTCGGGTATCTAAATTACTTTTCTTATTCGGTTTTATAAACGCGGACAGGTAATTAACTAAATCATTAGGCATAAGGTTAGCGTTCGAGGCGGATGCCTTAACTTGAGGGTCCTTTATACCTCGAATAACTATTGCAGTGATAAGGTCGTCGCTAAGGCCCTTCACTATACGCAAACGCAGTAGAGTCCTACGAGCGTACTCAGCATAGGTTAGGTAATTGTCTGAATCGGTTGACATAACATCGTACAGTATACTGGTCACGTCTACTTTATGAATGCACAATGGTTTAAAATCTTTTTTGAAATTGCTCCACGAGCGATCGTCAGAAACCCATTCATTTAACCACGCTTTAGCGTCACCCTTTAGGCAGTTTCCAACACGAGACAAACACTCATAATCGCTCCATCGGTTCATAGCCTATCAACTTCACTAAACCATGCATCAACATCATGAAAATTAGGGTCAAAGTTTGAGACATAATAATTAGGATTGCTTACTGACTTTAAAGATTGGATAGCTTCGACGATCTTTACTGTAGACTCGTGTGTAGCTTGGCTCGTAGCAGTACAGGGCGCTTCGGCTGTCGTCACCCCGATCAGCGATGATCGGCCTTCCAGCACGTTCAAGCGAGACACTAGGGTATCCCATGACTCGCGGAAACTGCGTGGCACCGGAGGACTTCTTCGGTCTGAACTGGAACGGCTGCGGTCGTTCCGGCTGCGGCTGTAGCGGCGTTCGCGCTTGTGTCCGGCGCGACGGTGGCTTCGCTCTCGAGAATCGCTACGCGAGGGCCTACCACGGGAATGTCTACTACGAGGGCTACGTAACGTTCGATTGCGAGAACGGGACCTACCCATTTTAAGTTAACATAACAACAAAAAGAACAGTTAAGGGATAGCAAAGTAATGCAGAAATGTAAAATTAATCAAAATGACGGTGGGAGTGAAATATCTTTATCCCACTTCTGATTTTAGGAATCAGAAGCGATTTTGCTTAAAAAAACAACATAAAACGTAGATCATTCACTTCTATTAATAATTATTGAACAAAACTTTAATACTGCGGATATTTAATAAGGAATAAGGCTTATTTAGTACATAGGATGGGAAAAATGGGCACTAAGTAAGTAGAGAGATCCGCACTACGCGCTGGCTCGAGCAAAAGTGGCCAAAGCGCGCTCCTACGTCGCTATTTATGTGACTTGCGGGGCAGGGGGGCTGACGTCACAGTCGCTATCGTCGTCTATAGTAGGCGTAGCACCCAATAATATTATAATAACATAACTTCACGCCTGTATCCCCGAAGGGGTATGCAGAGGTGTATTACACACCCACGATTCGCCAGTTATGTTAAGGTCATCTACCGGGCACATTATTAAGCGAGCGATAATTAACATTTATTAATGCACACATAACTACGAAAAGTCAGAGGTGTGTGCCCGGGGCGACTGGGGATTGAACTCGAGACCTTGTCTCAGCAGTCAGTTACGTACACCACTGGGCTATCAAATAAAGCTCAAATGACCAAATCTTAAATTAAATTATTGGAAGAATGCTAAGGTTGCAAATCTAAAAAACATACGTAAGCAGCTTTTCTAAGCAATGACCTACATTAATGTGATTCTCTTCTAGTTGCTTCAGAATATATGTAATTTTTTCATCATTTTCAATATACTGTTTACGCTTATTATTTAGTTCATATCCATTGTCTAGTTTCGCTATAGTTACACTGGTCACTGATGCATCCATTTTGATTGTACTCAAATTTTTTATAATATTTGGTTTCGAAACACCACACAATTCTTTTTATTCAAATTCGAGTGCCATGCTTCGACACTATTTGTTGTACGATGTCTTTCATTGTTGAAACACCAAGTGTTTTGTAAATCTTCTTTTTGCATTAACCAAATTTAACCAAATTCTCATTTTCTTCTGTCCAGTCCTCCATTATATAAAACCAACCTTCGTCTATAGCTTGATCTGGTAATAATGCTAAAGCGGCACATAAAGCAACATGTCGCTTACATACACGATTTTGTAAGATGTGGAGACTCTTTGCTTTCTTGCAAATAGCTTGAGTAAAATGAAAAAGACATCCCTTAATGTCCACTTCAGGGTAAACAGCCTTAATCGCGTTCATTGGCGCAGTTTCAAAATCTGTTGTAAATTTTTCTGGCTTCCAAAATGGATTTTGCGATAATATTAATTGAAACATAATTTGATATGTTTCTTCTTTTTGTCACTAACCAAAGCATATATTAAAGGCAAAATATGGGTACTTTTTTTGGTGCTACCGAGATCTCCATGGATACTGTACATTTGTACAAACGGTGGTACTACACATTTAAAAGTCCCATCTGTGAAAAAAAATTTCACTGTTTTCAATTTTTCTCTTGCTTCTTTTGATGAAAATATTACAATTCTTCGGGCACCTTGCTGATAGTAAGCCATTAAACAGTCGTTGTATTTTATAGGAACTTCGAAATCATTAACTGTTTTTGGTCTTATATTACAGATGCCAAATTCTTTTCTGCGACTATTATGTAGTCCATGCTTCACGTTATTGATATCGGGGATCCGGGTCAATAAGTTAATACCTCTATCCTTCAATCGGTTTACGCCTTCATTATATATGGTTTGTAGAGGCAGAACCCCTTCTTTTGACTCAACTTTCCACTTGTTCGTTTCTTTCTTTAATTCATTGCCAGCATGATCGCGTTTACAATTGTTACTATGATTGACTTTGTTCACAATGATATTGCCTTTAATTGTTATAGTGCCGCGACACTTCGATTTATATGTTTGCAGTTCCACTGGGAGGACTGATATTTATTATTTCTTTTTTTGTAGTACTGATAACCATCATTTAGCAGAATCTCACCACCTCTTTTAGATGTTACAAAACAAAGTTCTTGTGTTTTATCTACGTTATTTTTTATTATTATGTATTTATCGAACAATAAATCAGAAAGCCTATAATGACATTATTATTAATTACTAATGTACTACTCTATTTTTTTATTTTAATACTATATAATACAATATATACAAAAATAAAATAAAAGGAAGGGAGAGACTGCAACTTCAGGCATCGAAAAATTCCTCCCCATCGATCTCTACTGGAACCGTGCCCAAAAGGCTGGCGGCATTACCACGCTGAATAGCGATACTAATTCTTTGAGCGAGGTAAAGGCCAGCCCTATGGTCACGGGAAGAGTCGATTAGGCGCTTCGCTATTTCTTTGAATAGCGCGCGCGCGCTTGGACCCCACGGACCCAACGTTTCGACTCCAAACGGCTCAAAAATATAATTACCAGTTAAATTGGTATATTTGCGCCGTTTGAGAGTCTCCGCTGATGCAGCAGCAGCGCATGCGCAATCCATCGTACTTGGAAGATGGGAAGGCGCGAGGGTGTCGACGCAAGTTGCGTCCCACACCAAAGGCCTACCCATCTTCCAAGGCAACAACGACATACCATCCGGTCTCTTGCCATCGTCGCGCGCCAAGCCAACAGGTTCAAGAATAGCTGGCACGCCGGCGGTGACAAGAGCCCGACGGATAATGTCGTTAATATTAGCATGTCGGGATATGCGGCCTGCGCTCCTGCTGCAAGATAATCCGTGGTGTCCAAGGCAATCGACTGCTTCTCCACATAGACATCGATGTGGAGAGACACACGGTGCCCCCAAACGTAGGCAAGTCGCGATGCGGAAGGTCGTGTCGTCCAACATTGTACCAATGTTGGGCGAAGGAAGTGCCTGAAGCCAAACACTAGATTCCCATTCCCCCACAGCCAATAGGCGAGCACGCTCAGCTGCAGTGGTAGCTGTACTGATTAAATGTTTTTTAACGCCAATACAGAGCGGCTCATCATTCATTTCTACGTTATTATGTTGACTTGTTGAAGGGACTGGTTCTACTTGAGACATTGTTAATTATCAATTATTTTTATTTAATCTGAAATAGGCCAATAAACTTATTATTATTTTTACAAGAAATAAGAAGTGAGTAACTCTATTATCTGGTAAAAGGCGGTAAATTGAGTAAATGGTCGGCAGCGCGAGTGTAACGCCCCTTGTGTTGCATACCTCCATAGGCCACGGTAACCACTTCCCATCAGGTGGGCCGTGTGCTTGTCTGTCACCTAAGTGGTATAAAAAAAGTGGTATAAACCAAGCGAACAGAAAAAGAAAATTCTGAAATTATCTATAACTTAAATTAAGAGGCCCAATTATTATATAAGTAATAATATTATTATTATATTATAATAAGACTAAAATGTATCATTATTGAAACATAGATGAGTCTAGTTAAAATAAAACGATTTGTCAAAGTCAAGTCAAACTTATTTATTCATTTAGATCATGTACATGACACTTATGAACGTGCGTAATTTGCCTACAGCCAATTCGCTAACAAAAGTAGAGAGAACTAGCAAGAAATTTAGGCCAATCTTTTAAATCGCTGAATGAATAAAATTACTTAGTATGAGTTACAAGGTTTTAAAGCAAGATCAGATACGGTATCAAAAATAATATCAAAGTATGTAATAAAATAATATCAAAAATAATAGTTTATTAAACCAAACGATGTCATGATGTTATATCCTCACTTGTTATGAACAAATGAGTGAAATTATTCAGCGACCATATCACACAGTGAGAAGCTACCAGATTTAGCTTAATTTCTTATTGTTCGAAAATAAATCACGTCACGTTTGACCAGTCATCCCAAGCAGCAAGTATGATGTTTTTAGGGTAAAGAAAAGAAAAAGACAAAATAAACATGTAAAAAATAAAGTTATTTAATACTTACCAGCTATATCGAACTTCTCCTCATTTCCGTATGCTTTTTGATTATAACACTTATACCACACACGGCACACAATAATTATGTCAACAACTTAGCGCTTCATCTGATTGTAAGCTACTCGTAATATGCAAATTGTCACTCTTTTCGCTTCGCTGCTGGCCTGAAATCCCTCTAGGCCCGCGCCTCGCATCTCTCTACTACACACCAATCACTGCGCTGCCGCTGCCCTAGAGCCCAGGTAGAGTTGAGCTTAGACGCGAGTTCGCCTTGCGTTGCGTCTGCGACCAAAGCTTTTTTGATAAAGCTATGCCCGATTTCACCAAAGATCCCTAAATTTTAAGGGACCCTTAAACATATTTAAGGGTCACCTAACTGTAATTTCGTTTTCACCAACGGTTAAGCGACACCTAAGGTTTTAAGGGCCCCTTAGCGTTAAGTGGCGGTTTCAATTGTCGTGGTATTTTTACGGGTAAAGCAAAATGGAAGGTGTTTTGAGTGATTTCTTGGAGAGTATGGACACTATCGAAACAGTGGATTTGCTACTAAGTTCTAATTTATTTAGGCGACCACGCATTTACCGTGAAAGAGTGAATTTTTTCACGAAGTATGACGATCAAGACTTTGTGAAAAGATTCAGGTTAACCAAAGCAAGCGTGTTATATTTACTGGATAAAATAGAACACCATTTGGAGTATTTCGATAACAGGTAAGTAATGAGGTAATTTACGACTGAATTGTAGTTTTAAAGTAGGTACCTATACTTACACATAATCATCTTTGTTTACAGGAATCAATCAATATCTCCTGTTAATCAATTACTATGTGCTTTGAGGTTTTATGCAATATTTGGCCCAGTAAACATATCTCCGGGCCAGTTATAACTTTTTTCCCATGTTGCCCGGCGCCGGGCTAAGTTACCGAGCCAGATGGGATACATTCCATATTTTTATCCTATTTAAATTCATAGCAGCTTTTTGGAACCGATTGGCCATCATTGTCCCAGTTCCATGAAATTGTCTGTTAGTTAACTCTGTCATAGGTCATCCTTAAAATAACTGCAAGCCCTAAACCAAAAGATTTATCAGGCAAATCTGTCATAGCTCCCTGATATGTTTCGAATTCCAATACTAATCCTCGTGGCGTTGTTAAGAGAAAGTTCTTCCAACCTACGGGTCGAGGTTTATTAGGCACATACTGTCTTTCTGAACTTTTACCTGTGAAGGGCATCATCTGTTCGTCAATGGAGTATGTGTAACTATCTCGTAGCAGCTGCAAGCAACGGTTTCTAACAGCACCAATAACTGTTTGTATTTTTCAGAGCTGTTTTTTGCTCTTCACTAATTGCGTTGTAGTATACGATGTGTAAGTTCACACGCAGTAAAAAGAATCGGTCGCGTGACATATAGCATTTGCAATAGGATTATATTTAAATAGCTTCTGCCTGCGGCTCCGCCCGCGTAGATGTCGGTTATCGCGACAAAACATAGCCTATGTCCTTTCCCAAGGTCTAATCTACCCCTGTACAAAATTTCAGCAAAATTGGTTCAGTGGTTTAGGCGTGAAAGCGTAACAGACAGATAGACAGACAGACAGAGTGAATTTCACATTTATATATTAGTAAGGATTGCTGACTCCAGTACATCTTCATTCGTGGACATTTTGCGATGCTCATCATACCATGGATTCCGAAGAACTTTCTAATCTCACTGGGAGAACAATTAGGTCTCATGGGCTGTCCCTTTTCCGCAATATAATGTTGAGAGACAGCACTAGAAAATTGCGCAAAAAGGTCGTCTGAGAAATACTCACGAAAATATTCTCAGTGGTGTTTTGGGTGTTTCGACGTGTTCTGCAGGAACTTCTTGTGGTAGATTCTTACCACGGAACTTCTTTTTTACCCATTTGATACCATCTTGTACTCTCGTCTTGTTTTAGTTTTAATTCATCCATATTCATTTGTTTTTTAATGGATTTTATTTATTGAGCCCTGCCGTATTTCGTTGAAAATATTTGACCACTCGTTTTATTTTCCCCTGTGTACTGGAAATTGCTTGTATGCTAGCTTGTACTGCAAGATTTAGGCTGTGAGCAATGCAATTAACTGACCGATATCCTCCCAGTTGAACTGCTGCTAAAATATTTGCCGCGTTGTCGCTAACTACCACCCCAACTTTATTTTCTAGGTTCCATGATCTTAATTCGTCTTTTAGAAACTAGCAAAGATTAGACGCCGTATGGCTTTCAGTAAATTGTATACAACCTAATAAATTTGGACACATCTTTCCCAAAGCTGGATCAATATAGTGAGCGGTGATGGCAATAACACGGTCATTGTTGTCTGATGTCCAACCATCTGTGGTGATGCAAACGGCAACGGCTTTTGAGATTTCGCTTTTTACTTTTTCTCTTAGTTGTAAATATTGTTGAGGTAATATACTTTCAGAAAGAGTCTTTCGTGTAGGTAAATTTTATGAAGGGTTCAACATTTTAACAAATTGTATGAATTCTGCATCATTCACCAGATTTAATGGATGATACTCTTTGGCAATCATGACCATATTGCTGGTCTAATTTCGATTTTTTCGCTAATGGTAATGGTTTTTGCATGAACCCATCCATTCTGGATTGCACTGGTATTTTCTGTAACGTGTTACTTGCTGACGTGGATCTCTGGAGAAATGATCCGGTACGGTATCGACATCCATACAAGGTACCTACTTGTCGTTCTACTGGTGTTAAAGAAATGGTGGGATGTTTTCTTTTTAAATGCCTAGTCAAATTGGCTAAGCTGCCAGAGGTAAATGAAATCATTTCAGAACAGTAATGGCATTTTCCTTTTTTTAAATCTTTTTCTCCTATAAAATGATTCCAAAGTACACTAGTTTTTCTACGTGATGACATTTTCAAAGTTCATAGAGTACCTACCTAAACTTCCTATAAAACAATTTAAAACAAATAATTTCCTAAAACGATGTATCTATATTTATTTAAATAATACTATAATTCACTATATCACTGACTGAGCAAAATTGTATTAAATGTAAATTGGTATTTACTTATAGATTTTAATAAACTAACTGTGGAACTGTAGGAAAATAATTACAAATGAAGCTCGAACTATGAAATTCACTGTAAACAAAAATCTCTGAACTAATGCAAATTGCGCACTTATCGAGTCACTGCGCGAACCTCGAGAAAGTAAACAATAATATTAATTCGTAAATGAGGCCTGGGGTGGGTGTCAAGGTCATACGCATCGCCAATATGCAAGTGCAACAGGGACAAAATTATTCAAAAATCAAATAACCGCACGAGCTAAGTACCTTTTCAATTCATAAAAATGTGAAGTCGGTCGCGCTCGTTAAGGTTCGTATATATTCGGCTATTATCGGCCGCGAGCCGCGAGTGCGACACATCGGTCGGTCCGTGGTTCGTAGACAATGTAGATAAAGGTTGAGGAACTATTACAGCTGGTTGGTTGAATTGGAACTATATCTTTCTAGTTATGGATATAGTTCTCAGAACTGGTACGGTCCGAAACTACTCACCTCTACTACTACTATATCTTTTTTTGTGATATTAAAGAACACAGTGATTTTTTTATCTCACGTACAGTGTATACTTATAATAATTATTCTAATACTTATAATCAGGGAAAAACATCGGGCATGCAGAGCTTTTTATAATCAATAGCACAAACAATCCTCGCATCACAGACACAGCTAGAGTCTGGCCAACGAAAGCTGTCCAAGAAAAAAGGCGGGAATTTAAAAAATCAAGAGCTGTTAACCCTGCCTATATACTACTAAAACGGAGTTGATACTATGTATTATTCAACAAGTAAATTTTGTTATGTTTTATTAGTGTATTATGAAGAATATTAAATAAAAGAGTACTTTATTTCTGTACATTCGAAGACTTTAATTCAAATTCAAATTCATTTATTTATTGCGAACATGGGTAAAAGGTTTGGTCTTAAAGAGTAGGTTTTACAAGTTTCTCCATATTCCACCAAAAGGTATGCAATTAGATAACTTACATTAAATTAATTGTTAAAACTTTATGTAAAAATTATATAATTCATAGGATCCAAACATTAATATAAATAATTTAAAGAAAAAGGTCAAAGTAAATTATTAAGTCAATAATAATGATAAAAGCACTTCAATGGTGAGAGCGCTAAGAACACAGTGGAAAATGTCAGGGATAATACAATGTTAAAAAATGTCAAAAAATTACTTCAAGTCATCTTTACATCACTCAAATATTCATTTATACTATAATAAACTTTATCAATTAAAACATCCTTCAATTTACGCTTAAACAGGTTTAAGTCTAATATATCATGAAACGTTTTAGGCAAGTGATTATAAATTTGGGATGCCATACAAAAAATACTATTGTTGAATAGAGTGGTATTATGTTGGGGACAACATAAATTAATGAGCACTTGCCACTATTCGTAATTTACCCGTACAAAATATAAGTGCTATGAGTCATAGTTGAAATCGGATTCCAAAAACTCTACACCTTATACGAGGGTCAAACTGAAAGTTCTTAGAAAATCAAAAACTGATTACATTAGCCAGTTATTAGTTTTATTATATCTTTTCAAAATATTGTCCATTCACGTCAATACACCGCTGCATGCGATGGAACCACTGGGAAAAGCACTTTGCCCACTCGTCCTTAGGGGTCTCTTCAATGGCATCGCGATACGCAGCCACCGCTTCTTCAGCATTCATAAACCGCTTTCCTTTAAGTTTTTCTTTAATTTTTGGAAATAAATAAAAATCACAAGGCGCGAGGTCGGGGCTATACGGCGGGTGACCCAGTAATTCAACGTTTGATGTCGCCAAATAGTCGATCATTCGCTTGGCGGTGTGCGACGAGGCGTTGTCGTGGTGAAGGAGGATCCTACTGCGAGGTCGTTTCTCTCGAACTTTTTCCAAGACAAGTGGCAAACAATTGGTAGTGTACCATTCTGCAGAAACTGTTTTTTGATCCTCTAACACAATTGTTACGAAATGACCTATCCTTCCAAAGAACGAGGCCACCATTTTTTTTCCCGCACTTCGATCTCTCTTCACTTTAGTTGGCAACTCCTCGAAAGGAAACACCCACTGAGCAGATTGTCTTTTGGTTTCAGGATCATAACAGTAAATCCAGCTTTCGTCACCTGTTAGTATGTCGAACACAGCATTAGAGTCACCTCCGTTAAATCTTTCAATCATTTTACGGCACCAATCCACACGATGGAGTTTTTGAGCCTCAGTCAAATTATGAGGTATCCACCGGGCGCAAAGCTTCCTGACCGCTAAATGTTCGTGGAGGATTTTGTGCACTTGACTCATACCGATGCCTAAGCTTGTCCGAATCTGCTGATAGGTCACTCTTTTGTCAGTCTCTATCATACGCCGCACAACACAGATGTTATTTTCAGTCGTCGCCGTAGAAGGCCGTCCCTCACGTAAATCATCAGTGAGATTAGTGCGACCACGTTTAAACTCATTAAACCAGTTGTAAACAGTCGCAAGAGATGGGGCTTCATCGTGAAAGGCCAATCGTAGTCTATCATAACTTTCTTGTTGACTTAAATGACATCGAAAGTCATAAAAAATCATTGCACGAAAATTTTCTCGTGTTAAATTCATGATAACGTAACACAGACAATTTTCAATTTGCCGCCAAATCGTAAAACAAATGATAAATGAATGAAATATATACTCAGTAATATTGGCAAAGAGTTCTATTTTCAAATTTTAGAATTATTTTTTTATTATATTGTTTATAAGTGGCCAGTTCTAAGAACTTTCAGTTTGACCCTCGTAATATTGAATCAGCTTCATAGCTTTCTTCGCTTCTACTGCTTCTGTCCCCAAGATGTATTATGAACGGTTCAAGTTCGTTTTCAGTAATACGGTCCCTTAATTTGTACTGATTTTCCACATTTATTATATGATCAGTGTACTTCTTCCAGTCATCGGCAGTTATGGATAGAAAACATTCTTTTAATAAATTTTGTATTTCAGACCCTGGTATTCCTATATTTTTACTTGCTACTTTTCTCTTCCCTTGACTCCATACAAGCTCAATAGCATTGAGGTCGCAATGATCGGTGGCAGCAACAAAATTTCATGATTGTGGATATGACTGTGTTTTTTTAGAAGTAGTTCTGCTTCGTAAAAAACTGCAGGTTTATTATCTTTCACCAAACACATTATTTCAGCTTTGGTGTGATATTCTTCAAAATGAATATTATTCGCTTGAAGCCATATTCGGATATTAGCTTTAGAATCATACATAGTAGGGGGTTTGTTTACTTGTTTCACATGGTAACTTGCATTGTCCATCACAATTACACTAGGTTTAGTGAGATTAGGTATCAACATTTCCTCAAACCATTTCATAAAGTTGGTAGCATTCATTTCATCATGGTAGTCAGCTGATTTGGATTTTGTGCTGAATACCAATAATGCACCTGGCACAAACCCTTACTCAGATCCTGCATGCACAATAATATGTCTTTTTCCTGATGCTATATTAGTAGTGACACCACTTGTTGAAGGTCCTTGCCATGATTTTTTTACTTTATAGTTCTGATGTACGTAGGTCTCATCAAGGTAAATAATCTGTTTACCTTCTAGCCTCTTTTTATGTATTGTCCTGAAGAATCTATGTCTCCATGCCGCAATTTCATATTATTCGGTAAGTAAAGCCCGTTCATTTTTGTTGTTTTGAAACTCAAACCCGTTCTTGTGTAAAAAAATTATATTCTATGTTTCACGGCATCCTGTAAATTCAATTACTTCCCTCAGCTCATTGTGCAGGCTTCTCAGTGTTGGGACTTGTTTTCTAACTCCATAAAATTCGTTTATTTTGTTTCTTATAGCTGAAATATCAAAATTATCCAAATTGGAAACTGTTGCTGAATGTGGACGTTTTTTCCCTGGAGTATTCCACTGTCCTTGGTTTTTAGACCCTTCAATTTTAATTCTTCTTAGGGTCTTCACACTTACATCTGAAGAGTACAAAAACAATAAATTATGTAACAGTATATTATTACTACATAAACATAACATAAACTCACGCCTATATCCCCGAAGGGGTAGGCAGAGGTACTAGCACCCACGTTTCGCCAGTTTATGTTTTAGGTCCCAATGTAATAGGTGGCGAGCCTATTGCCATTAACCGGGCACTTATAAACCTGCGATAAATGCACACATAACTTCGAAAAGCATCGAAAAGTCATTGGTGTGTGCCATGGTAATACCTGGGATCGACCTCGTCTCAGCAGTCCTTTACCCATACCACTAGGCTACCGCGGTACTAATCAGTCATTAAAGTCAAAAACCTTAATAAAATACAAAGATATTATATTATTTAATTTAGCCATCCATAGCTAAGTTCAGCTATGGATGGCTAAATTAAATAATATAATATCTTTGTATTTTATTATGCTTTTTGACTAAGCTAAGCATCCAAGCTAGTTAAACTATGCTTACTTTGGGTCTAGAAAGCGCTGTGTAGAATGTCGTAGAATATTTATTATACATTATTCTAAATGTATATAAACCCTTCGAAGTAAATGTTAAAAATCTGTAATTTCTAAAGTAATACCTGTCATTGAAGATATCTTTTCTAAATATTGGGATTCAGAAGTCGCCATTTCAGTTTTTTCGAGAGTTTTCAATTTCTTTACTGCTTCCACAATTTTAAGTTTTGTCTCCTCGTTGTTAATACTTCCTGAAAAGTAGATACACCATAAAAGATATTGCGATTTGTTATAAATAGTTGAAAAGTATCAAGTTATTTCATTAGAAATTCAATGAACTAACCTAAAATTGAAAGGATTGAATCCAGTCGTAATATTTTCTCTGCAGATTTCTGATTCAAATCACTTTTTATGTCTTTAAATTTGTCAATCATAGTAAATAAAAGCTTCCTTGTCGAACTTTTGATTGTTTTCGGCATTATTTTAAACAAAATCAATGAAAATATGATGCACGTAAACACAAGATTATTCAAGTACGAAACGTCAATGTGTCAATTTTGACAGTCTTAAATTACTGCCATATCAAACCTTCTGAAAATAATGCGTGGACAGCTTTCGTTGGCCAGACTCTATAGTATATATTATATTAATATAAGACAAGTTATTTTCAATGCAGATTTGTTTTGCAAGCTATTTCATATTCCAATACTATGAAATATATAATAAAGCTATTCTAAGATTAGTTTAGAAAATATATTTTATATTAATTTATAAATTATAGTTGTATCTCTGACGCGCTGTAGTCTTATGAGTTATAATATACCAAGTCTATTCTCTTTGGTCTGAAATATTTTTATTTTAATGTCTTCGCAAAGTGTAGTTTAATGTTACAAAAACTTAAACGTATTAAATTTAAAAATCAAACATTACAAAACACACACTCATCCTCAGGGTAGTGGTCGTAAACACTAAGGCGTTGTAACAATGCACATTGTTCTTTTAATGATATTGGCGGAATATGTAGTCGATTCCTTAGTTGATATCGATTCATAGCCTACTAATATTATCTGTATTCTTTCATCAACTCTGTCTATGGGTAGCTGTGGTCAACTCTATCGGCTGTGGCATATTATCTATGAACTCCCACCAAGTCGCTTCTTTCAGCCGACGTTATAAATAATTACAGTGCAGCGGTTTTGCGAGCGCCTAATTTTCTGCATCGCTTCCACAAGTGCATAGCTCTGGTACTGAGCCGTTGATCCGCCGAGACGAGTCACGCAGCGGTCGGTGCCAGCGTGACACGCCGGGCGGATACCACAGGCAGAGCTAAGTGCAGACTCCTGGCTGCCGCGGGCCGTTTTTCACATCCTCACATCTTATTTTAATTCTTCAAGTTCAAATCTTAATTGAATCTATGTGTACTCACCCTTGAGACCTCTTACAATTGATAATTCAATTTAATATATGAAAGGTAAAACTAGTCTCATGTTTAATTTGCTATAACTTTATATCAAACCAACAATTAACTTCTAATAACTTGTAACTTATAATAAACCTTAAATTTAACTATCCCTGTTACAAATGGCGCCCAATAATCGGTTTTTTACAGTTTTTAATGTGAAGGACGGTCCGTGAGTATTAATTTTTAATTTTTAATTGTTTTTATGGACTTACCAGTGGTTAAACATTACATAACTTAGTACAACAATATTTAAATGTTGTAGTTCTTGAGAATTTAAGTGTCTTTACTTTTAGCACTTATTATTTTGCTAATGCTTATAGCATTAGACTAGTATTAGTACTACTGGGATTTATAATCCTTAAGGCTTTAACTTTCAAGCCATAAGGGAGTGACAATTGTTACTGTTTCTTCATTTTACTTTTATTACCACTGGTAAGCCAATAAAATTCTATTATATTCTTGTGCACTGTGTGTAAATTGTAATTCTCAACCTCATTATGTCCGCGTATACCATTAAGTTCCTCTCACTACAAAAAGCCGAGCTTCAATATGAAGTGGCCGTTCGAGGTTGTACTAGCTATGAATCAGTAGTTGGGCTCAGAAAACAAATAGCCAAATTAGCTCCACTATATCCTCCGGAGGATATCTTAACATCTCACTTCGAACCAGCCGATGATCTCAGAGGTATTTCAGACTCTATATCTAAAGCAGACGTAAGTCTTAAAACTTTAAAAGGTGGTATCGACAGGAACTTATTGGCCCGTACTGAAACATTACTCAACCATATATATCATAGACTTAATAGGGTTGACCACACACTGCCAGACATTGACAAGTTGTTTCAAACTTGTATGTCTAGTTTCCAGTCTCAATACAAGGAATTGTTATCATTAAAGGGGAGAGAAATTAAAAATACCAGTGTAACTTCTGTTCATTTAGATCAAGTGCCATTGACTCCAGTTAATGACATGAGTGAAAGGAAAGTTTACTCTGAGCTTTCCAAATTAAAGTATTCTGGAAAGACTTGTGTTCGTGCTTTTATACAAAAGGTTGACGAATTCATTCTTAGTCGCTCTATTCCTCAAGATAAGTTGGTCACTTTTGCTTATGAGATTTTTACTGATGATGCTCTTCATTGGTTCAGATGTATTAGCTCGAAGGTTGAGACTTGGTCTGATATAGTTGAACTGTTGAAACAGGATTTCAGCATTTCTGATTATGACTATAGATTAATGTCAGAAAATAGATTGCGTACACAGGGAGAATTGGAAAACATCACAATTTATATTTCCATCATGCATGGTATGTTCTCTCGGTTAGACAAACCATTAACCGAAGAAGACAAATTAGAAATCCTATTACATACTATCCGACCCTGTTATGCTAGTACTCTTGCTTCTTCTGCTGGCATTACAGACATATCCAGTCTGCAGAGGATTTGTAAAAATTTCGAAAATATTCAGTCTAGGCTTCAGCAATTCCATGAACCTCCTAGAAAAATTTGCTTATACTAAACAGTCTAGCTCTAAACAAAATTTCAATTAATTCTTTTAGTTAAAATTCTTTTAGTAAACAAAGATATTATAAATGGGATAAATTTCCTAGCAAACCTAATTTCAATAGACAACCAGTTCATAGCACTAATAGCATTGAAAATCCACCTAACAATGATAGTACAGAAGTACAGGTTAGAGCGGTCGATCAAATACCTAGTGGTCCCAAATTTAGTTGCCCACGTTGTAGAACCAACTCCCATCTTCTACCAAAATGTACCAAAACCTTCATTGTATGTTTTAGATGTGGTAAGAAAGGTTACCGTGTGCCTGAGTGTCCTGTTTGTAACAATTCAAAAAACTAAGTCACTCAGATTGTAGAAGCTCTAATTTTGATAGGCTGGACTGGGAAAACTGGCTATCTTATGTTACAAAATTTTCTCAATTTAACAAAGTTTCTACAGTCTGCAGAAAAACTAATATTGGTTACTCTCCGTATGTTTCTGTATCTATTGCAGGCACTAATGTACCTGGTTTGCTAGATACTGGCTCTTGCATTACAATATTAGGTAATAATTATCATAAAAAAATTTTGGAACCTTCAGTTCAACTTAACAATTGTAGCCGACAGGAAGAGGGGTGCAAATAAAAGGTAGGTTTTAGCAATAGTGTTGCCGCACACAGCGTTCGCGTCCGTTCGTCAGAGGTGTATGCGGAGGACTCCGCGCGTACTAAAACGGACAGGTAAGTAGGCCCGTCCCCCCGCGCGACATACCCTACCCCTCGGACGCGCGGCCACAAGCACTGCATGCGACGAACCATTTATTATCTTTAGACAGGTAAGTACATAATTACATTTTAGAAAAGACAAGATAGGTAGGTATATATACAGACAGGACCTTACGACTACTTAGTTTAATTATATATTTCTACATTTTCAGGTAAGTATTAGGCAGGTTCATACGGACTAACGTTCCGTCGTCAACATTCCCCACCCTAGTGCAAGATTGCACTCCTAATCCTATCCCTAATCTATTGCGATGCGTGCGACGCGTGCGGCGGAGCGTGTTATCACTCCCGTACGCGTTCCGACGTCGACAACTCTCACTCGCCCGTCTTTACCCCGATGAACCGAGTCAATCCGACCGCGCACCCACACGTTCCTCGGAGCATTAGGATCCACAACCACCACGAGATCACCCACCTGTAAAGGCCTTTCTTCTGCGGTCCACTTTCGTCTAGGTATCAGCTGAGGCAGCATTTCTTTCACCCATCTCATCCAATACATGTCTGCCAGACGTTGGGCTATGCGCCATTGTTTGCGTAAGTAAAGGTCAGAATCATTATACTCCCCCACTACAGGCAGATTAGATGAAGACCCCAGAAGAAAATGATTCGGGGTGAGTGCCTCTTCGGTTCCCGGCTCAACGCTAACATGGGTCAGTGGACGCCCGTTAACTATTTGTTCCACTTCTGCCAACAATGTAAGAAGAACTTCTTCACGGGGGGCACGTTCCTTTAAAACAACCTTAAGTGAAGTTTTTACGGTGCGTATAAGGCGTTCCCACGCCCCACCCCAGTGCGGACTGGAAGGCGGGATAAACTTATAGATTCTCGCAATTCTTTATCAGCTCCTCTTAGATTGGTTCCATTATCCGAAAATAAATGTAAGGGCCATCCTCGTCTCGCACCCATCCTACGAAGGGCCATGATTAGAGAATCTGAGGTCAGACTAGCCACGAGTTCCATGTGTATGGCTCTTACAGTAAGGCACGTGAAAAGAACCGCATATCTTTTCTCTCTTCGTTTCCCTATAGTGACCTCCATCGGACCGAAAAGGTCAAGCCCGCAGAACGTGAATGCACGTTGATGATGAGCCAACCTAGCCTCTGGCAAGTCTCCCATTCTGGGTGGCCTAGGTTGAGCCTTCCTTATTTTACAGAACATACATTCTAAGGCAACCTTTTTTACCGTTGGTCGAAGGTGTAATATCCAATATTTTTGCTTCAATTCATTTACGACCGTTTCGTGATTACTATGACAAGCTCGAATATGAAAGTGTGAAATTATTAAACGGGTTATGTGATGACGTCCGTCCAGAATGACAGGATGTTTCATGTTCATCGGAATATCACAAGCAGCGTCTATGCGGCCACAGACGCGAAGAACTCCGGCCTCATCAAACATTGGAGACAGGGTAAGTAATTTACTTTTTTTTGGTAACGGATTTCTTTTTTTCAGGTTTGCTATGTCTTCGGGAAAGCTCTGCATCTGCGCGTATTTGATCAGCAACCCTTCGGCTCTCAACATCATATCGCCATCGATGGTACCCGCTGCTTTCTTTATTTTCTTCTCAATAAATGATAACATAACGCATGTAGATTTCAGTAGACGTAACCAGGAGGAGAACTTCAGTGGATCGGGAACAACAGGTAAGTTCTCTTGAATAGTTGTAAGTATGGGAGTACATTCCAAATCCGATTTGTTTACTTGAGGCATCTCAAAATTGTTTGGCCACGATGATTCATCACTACGCAAGAACGCGGGTCCATGAAACCATTCATTTTCGAGAGCGATAAAATCACACTTTTCCCTTGTAGCAAGATCAGCGATGTTCATTTTTGTTGGTACATATCGCCATTCACTAATCCGAGTTAATTCATCAATTTCTCCCAATCGGTGAGCGATAAAAGATTTATAAGTGCGAGTATCATTTCTAATCCAATGCAGCACCGTACTAGAATCGCACCAATAAAATATTTTTTCCGGCCTCATATTGTGCTCCTTTTTAATCGAATCAGATAGCCGGGCGGCAAGAAGTGCAGCCTGTAATTCCAATCGTGGCACTGACATGTGTTTTAAAGGAGCGACACGGCATTTGCTTGTAATAAATGCCGTGCATATACCATTATCTTCCCAGCGCCAATACGCTACGGCGCACATAGCTTGAGTCGAAGCATCACTAAATATATGTAGTTGTAGATTTGTATAACCACTTGAAATCGAGCGCTTGTTATCTGTAGTCAAGTATGACTCACACTGCATCGGCGCGGTCGCTCGTTCGGCCGGTCGAGGCTGCGCGTGCGCCGCCGGCTCAGCGGTGCATTCGGCGTGGTCGCAGGTTCGATCGCCCGATGGAGGCAGCGACTGCGGGCTTGAATGTACCTTCTTATCTCTTGACACATTTTGGTAATAGCGCGGCAAACGTACTGTACCAATTTTTTTCAAATTTTGTAACCATTCAACCCATTTCGTGAAAATATTATCAGGTATGACGTCATCCCATTGCACGTTACCTCGCCAAGTTTCCTGAAGCATTATTTTCGCCTTTATTGTAAAGGGTGACAAGAATCCGTAAACGTCAAATATGGACATAACGACCCGTAACATTTCCCTTTTTGTGGGCCTCGTAGACCCGTCCATAATTCTTGTAGGTATTCTTTTGAACGAGACGTCAAACCCCAGGTTATCTTCCCCGGGAAACCATATTAGCCCGAGAGTGCGTTCACCTTCATCTCCTTCTCCTATTTTGAATTTTACCGCAGAGGTACCGAGCGCTTCCTTTGGTAGACAGGACAAAACAGAGGGACAATTACTCGTCCAGTTTCTTATCTCAAACCCGCCTTGGCGGTGAATGTCAACAATATCACTCACAAGTTGCATTGCGGTGCTTTCGCTGTCTATACTATCTATATAGTCGTCGGCGTAGTGTTGTTTACAAATAGCGTAGACTGCGGCCGGCTTACTCGCTTGAAATCTTAGTGCGTTTTTGTTCTTTATAAATTGTGCGATGAATGGGGAACAGTTAGCGCCAAATATGAGTGACGTCATCGCGAATGTTTTGTAGGGATAGTCCGGACTGTCGCGCCATATAAATCTCAAGGCATCTTGATCTTCGCGAATAATTTTCACTCTGAGAAACTGATCTTTAATATCCGCTGATATAGCTATTTTGTTTTCTCTAAAACGTAGCATAATTCCATACAAGGACATTAATAGGTCTGGCCCCTTTAACAAATAATCATTTAAACAAACACCACTACTTTTGGCGGCGGCATCAAACACGAGACGCATTTTTTTCTTGCTAGGATTATCCACGCCGAAATGGGGAAGGTACTGTGGTGTCTGAACCTCATTTCACACCACGATGCGGTTACCTGGCCATTATGTGTCAGAGTTTAAAAATAATTATTTGTTTGATTTAAATAGAGCGTAGGGAAGAAAAAACAATTGCTCCGTGGAGCTGTTTTCGGCTGGGCGGCTGACAGCGGGCGACTAGACGCGCCGCCCGGGTCCGCCGGCCGAAGAGAAGATAATAGTGCAATAAATATTTAGGCTCAGTCCTTGAGCGGAGTTCGCGATTCCCTAGTTCGAAGTAATATAAAAGCATACGCGTAAAAAACCTCCCTAAACCCGATTTAGGAAGCTTTGATGATATAATAAATGCCCATTTAAACTTCTTCCTCAGTGTTTGTCTTATTTTTCTACACGAGGTATTGTGGCGTCCATGCCCCGGACGCTACAGTACCATGTCCGTGGGGACGGTTCCGACGTGATTAATTCCTGTGCAAAATCATTTTCAAGAAGATGACGAATCCTTTCGGTATATCGAGCGGCAAATTCTTCATTGAGTTTCATCTTCTTTTCCACGTTGAAGAGACGTTTTCTGGCATTTGGTAAGGAATCTGGCATCTTCCCGTTCATGCTTTTCCAGGGAAGCCCAACGTGCCATCTTCCCGCTATGAGGGTAGACGTCTTCTCCAGGTATGCAACGGCCCTCAAATCTTCAGAGTTTTCGCGTGGTTTGGTTGTGATTCCCATTGACTCCAAGGTAAACGATCGACGAACTTCTTCCTGTATTTCCACCAGTAAACGTTCGCTATCTGAAATAGAATCATAGCTTCCGAAGACGAGGAGTGAAGAGTGTGCCGAGTCATCGGAACGCAAACGAGATATATGACCATGTATACACCACCCCAGCGGAGTGAGGGTTGCATAAGGTTCGTTACATTTCCCCTTAATGACTTGTAACGGTAACAGTAAATTATAAATATCCTGCCCTATCAAAATATCTGGTTTACAATGCCCAGTAAGTATTTGATTTTTTAGTTTACCTAAATGTTTATATTTACAAATATCTATAGATGGAATATTCTGCACAGGTAAATTTAATTCGTTGACACTTTGTGCCTTTAAACTAAACAAAGTTCCATCTGCACCAGATACACTCAAACTTACCATCTCGGTTTCACATACAAGCTGTGAATCATTCCACGCACCGTACACACGCATAGTTTTTTTACTACCGCTTATCCCCAGTTGTTTCGCTAGACTCGCGTTTATCAATGAAATACTTGAACCATCATCTAACAAAGCAATAATTTTTACTATACCTCTAGCGCTGTGAATATATATTGGAATAGTTTTTAAAAACACTTTAGAAATACAATTGACGTTCGTAACATGTTCTACGTTGGGATCAGAATTCAATGACGGCGGCGTAACGGTAGCATTGTGTGAAGACTCGTTTGCACTTTTATAATGTAATAATTTATGATGCGACTTCTCGCAGTTATCAATGCTACAGTTAGGTGCCGTACAACTGTCTCGACTGTGACGTGATACTAAACATTTATAACATATTCCATACCGTTTAACATAATTCCATCGATCTTTACGCTTTGCCTTTTTAAATTTTCTACAATCAGATAAGATGTGTGTACTTACGCGACAGAATTTGCACTTTTCCTCAGCGTCACTCATACTATTTTGGACCAATAAAGTATGAACATTACCACTATGTTTATGCTTATGTTTAACGTCATTATGAACTATGCTGAGAGTCACAGAAGTTTTACTTATCTTCACGGCTTCTTCACTCAGAAAGTCCGACAGTATTTCGAGTCTTGATTTCTTTCCTTTTTCAATCCGTGTGAAACCGTAGTCTGCCCATTTGGAGATAAGCACTGGAGGTAGCTTAGACAGGACAACTGCTGTGATGCTCATCCCTCTGAGATATTCCTCTTGCCCCAGAGCCAAAACTGCTGCCACATAGTTCTTTATCTTCACCAAAAACGACACAATATCTTTGTGGTATTCAGAGGTGACGGGATGGAGTCTCGTAATGTCACGTATGATCCTAGGTAGTATGATGTCTGGCTGTCCATATTGCAGCTCCAATGTGGACATCACAGCTTCCGGAGTGGCGGCGCTCACGAGGAGAGCCCCAACTGTATCACGGGCCGCTCCTTGGAGGCACTTCCGTAAACGCCACATATTTTCTTTAGGCGTAAAATGACAAACCTCCGTCGATTCTTCGTAGGCGTGTTTGAAGTTCAGCCATTCCATTGGGTCACCGTGAAAAGTAGGTAAGTCTTTCGGCGTGCACAACCGGCTCAACATTTTAGCGTTTGGTGCATTGGAGGTTGCTGCCACCGCAATTTCTTTGATCGCTTGTGCTAACTGTTGAAAGTCGGAAGGCGATGATTTTTCGGGCAAAGATGTGGGTAGGTGTACATCTTTGCTGCAGAATTTTTCTTCATCTTTCGGCCGTGGTGATGATTCGGCCCTGGGTAGGATGTCTTCTTTTTGTTCGTGCTCACCACGATCCAGCCATCGTTCCACCTTTTGTGATGCACTCATCGAAGTTTCACTGCACGTACCGCGAGATCTTCGAGATCGTTCCTCCTCGAGTGCAACGATGTCGGCCGCCAGTTTTTTTTCAATAACTTCTTTGCTTAACTTTGCAATGGCTTCAGCGGCTTCCAGTTCCAGTTGAAGCTTGCGAAGTTCAAAAGATTTCCTTGTTGAAGCTATGGACCCTTTTTTTGACGAAGTAGGTATTTTGGTGACGGTTTTCATTTTTGTGCTACCGCCCGCTGCACTATGCTGCCTGCTAGGACCTTCTGTTGCACCAGTTTTCCCCGATGGTTCTTCCTTGGTGGTTTGTTCTGCTCCATTGTCCCTTTTCTTTGCGCCACGAGTTTGTACCATATTGTGTGGCGGTGGAGTGCTGAACATTCCAGAAACCGGTCGTTCCTTCTCGTTGGTTCAGATCCGGCTCGAAGGACCAGCTTATGTAGCCGACAGGAAGAGGGGTGCAAATAAAAGGTAGGTTTTAGCAATAGTGTTGCCGCACACAGCGTTCGCGTCCGTTCGTCAGAGGTGTATGCGGAGGACTCCGCGCGTACTAAAACGGACAGGTAAGTAGGCCCGTCCCCCCGCGCGACATACCCTACCCACAAGCACTGCATGCGACGAACTTATTATCTTTACACAGGTAAGTACATAATTACATTTTAGAAAAGACAAGATAGGTAGGTATATATACAGACAGGACCTTACGACTACTTAGTTTAATTATATATTTCTACATTTTCAGGTAAGTATTAGGCAGGTTCATACGGACTAACGTTCCGTCGTCAACAACAATCAAACTTTAAACTTAGTCACCGCAGGTGGTGAAAAAATACAATCATTGGGTTTTATTCCCTTAGCTATCTCTTTTCAGGATGAAATAAAAACTTTGAATGTTCACATTGTACCCCAAATTACTAATTCTTTAATTCTTGGTATAGATTTTTGGAGGTCGTTTGGTCTTTTTCCCAAACATTTAGATTCTATTTTGTTGCTGGACAAATCTGATCCTCGGTTGGGAGAACTTACTGCCGTTCATACGGAACACCTACAGTCGTATGATCATCTTACTTCTGAACAGAGAGTTACAGCAGATAACATCGTTGCCCAGTTCCATGTCATCTCTTATGAGGAACGTGGTCTAGGTCGTACTACCTTGATAGAGCATACTATCGACACTGGTGACGCTGCTCCTGTTCGTCAACGCTACTATAGGATGTCTCCTGAAAAACAACGTATTCTTGACAAACAGCTGGACCAACCAACTGAAAGTCCTTGGTCGTCCCCTGTTCTGCTGACTCCCAAGAAAAACGGCGAGCTGAGATTTTGTCTTGATAGTAGAAAATTAAATTCAGTCACTAGGAAGGATGCATATAACTTACCTTATATTTCAGAAATTCTGGACAACTTAAGAGATGCTAGATATTTATCTAGTCTAGATTTATCTAAAAGCTTTTGGCAAATACCTATCAAGAAAGAGGATCGTTGTAAGACTGCTTTTATATTCCCACTCGAGGTACCTTCTGTTTTAAAACTATGGCCTTCGGTCTTACAGGAAGCCCGAGTACGCAGCAACGTTTGGTTGATCAACTGTTTTGTGGTCCAGAATTTGAGAACAGAGTTTTTGTTTTTGTCGACGACATAGTCTGTATATCATCTTCCTTTAGCCACCATATATCTCTTCTTTTGCTAATATTAAATAAATTAAAAGATGCTAATTTAACTATTAATTTAAAAAAGTGTCAGTTTTTTAGAGAAAAACTTAAAAAAAACTATATATATATAACTATATAATATAACATAATATACACAAACATAACATAATATAACTATATATATAACTATATATATATACTAAAAAACTATCCTTCACCTACTAATAGGAAAGAAGTTCGTCGTTTCCTAGGTGCAGCTTCGTGGTATCGCAGATTTATTCCTAATTTCAGTGCGTTAGCCTCTCCGTTGAATTAGTTAACTTCTCAAGGAAAGAAGGCTCCGCCCTTCCTTTGGGATAAGGAAGCTCAGGATGCTTTTCTAAAGCTTAAAGGCTGTTTGGTCTCTGCCTCAGTACTCTCTTGCCCAGATTACTCAAAACCTTTCGAAATACACACCGACGCTAGCAACACTAGTATTGGCGCAGTGCTGATACAGAATTTGAATGGTGAAGAACGAGTAATCGCCTACATGAGTAAGTCCCTAAACCCTCAAGAGCGTAACTATAGTGCTACCGAGCGCGAGGCTCTCGCAGTTTTATCAGCTGTTGAACACTGGCGATGCTACATAGAAAATGGTCAAAAATTTGTCATTTTTACAGATCATGCTTCCCTGAAATGGTTTTTAAACTTAAATAATCCAACTGGCCGCCTAGCCCGCTGGGGTGTGAGGTTGTCTGGTTTTAATTTTGAAATTAAACACCGTCGTGGTTCCGATAATGTCGTTCCCGATTTTCTTTCTCGTTCTATACCCGTATCAATAATAACTAACAATTCAAACTCAACTAATTCTAGTTTTGTACCTAATACTTCAGATACTTGGTATCTTAAAATGTTCAGTGGTTGTCAGTCAGCTCCAGCATCCTTTATTTTAATACGTCCCTGCGCTCATCATCAGATCAGATGACGTCATTCCGCGGCCGCGCGGGTCGAGTTACGAAACAAAAAATAATTTATGGCTTTACAAGTGATAAGAGACGCTGAAGTGTTATTTTTTGTTAAGATTATGAGTCATTCTTTCAATTCTAATAAGAATCTTATAAGAATTCTTATAAGAATTTATTATATGTGACTGTAAACATTGACGATAGTTGAAACTGTTACTATGTCAACTTTAAGTGTGTTTATTTCAAAAAGTAAATCGATAACCTATGTATTTTATAATTTTAAATTGTCTACAGGTTCCTACTACATAGGAGTATATAAAAAAAAGCATATGTAATAGTACAAAAATATTTATTTACAGGCCTATGACTAGGACGAAACATTTGCTGGCGGCGAACAATTTTTCGGCAAAATTAAATGATTTATTTTATTTTTATCGACCTACGTAATCTAAAAATATGTTAACACCTGAAAGCTTAATTCATATTGTAACAGAAAACGTAAACATTATTACGATAGGTATTTCTTTTGCAGAAAAATATGGGATTCAATGTAGGTATTACCACTTTCGTAAAAACACATGGGACCTTACTTGTGTTTATTTGTTCAGTAAAGTTTGAGTAAAGGAAATAAATCATAAGTATTTTTATTCTACAAAAAACGCTCTTTCCAATGATATATCACACTTGTTGTACATTATTCTGTATATTTTTACAACAGCGATTGTAAAAGAAACAAACTAAAAAATCTCGGAACTGGGGTAACAGCAACAGATCACGTGATCTGTTAGGCTATTGGCACACATGTGGTAAAATTCAGGTGTAAATGTGTGAAGTTTTTCATAACTGTTTTTATATTCAAAGTCAAAGGCAAAATACAAAAATAATATATAGATATAACTGTTTTCAATGTATGGGAAGTACAACACAATTTGACTTCACCTCGCCTGATGGTAAGCTGAAGGCTCTTTTGAACCGACTAAAACCGCACGATAAATCGATATAGAACATGATATTATTAATAGTAGCTTACCTACATACCATCGAATAGTCCCTATTGTTTATTGTTTATTTTAAATTATAAGGCTCTTTTGAACCGACTAAAACCGCACGATAAATCGATATAGAACATGATATTATTAATAGTAGCTTACCTACATACCATCGAATAGTCCCTATGGCTCCTTTTTGAACCGACTAAAACCGCACAATCAATCGTAGAAATAAAATAAAATTAATTAATAAAATAATAATTAAATCTAAAATAAAACAATTTATTTCGGTATCATAAATTCAAAATGTACTTCGACCGTTACAAAATTCTCACTGTAACTCCAGCCTAACGGTCAAGTTGGACGTACCTACATTCCAAGAACTCGGCCGCTAGGCTTCGGAGGCCATTTTGGGTGACTGATTTGGACACGAACATGAATGAAAATTGTAATCTTCACTAAAATTTTGTAGTTTTTTGAAAAATGTTTATTGAAAACTATTTTGGATTATATATTCGATGCCATAATGATTAATTTTTACACAGAATTAATTCTACAATTAAATAAAGTAGCCCGACATTTTGAATATTTTCAATACCGTTACAGACATCCACAATAAAGTAACAAAAAAACACAATTACACCAATTATGTTCTAATATACACTAAAAACAAGTTTTTATTGCAAAATAACAATAATAAATCACAAAAACCATTTAAATTCGTAGAGCACTCCACACGCGAAATGTCTTGTTTACGCCACCCATAGACCATCAACTTCAAACATATTTTTTAAATCGAAACAGCTAGTGTCGGACCGTGAAATATTTTTTAAGGAAGCTCCAACTAATATTTATTCGAGTTAAAACGCGTATATCGCTATTATTTCAACGGTTAAAAAGTGATAAATAATAGGGACTGGAGTCCCGCGTACCCCCACTACCGGATCATAAAAAGGGACTACAGTCCCTTTGAGCGCATCAGTGGTTTTGAACAAAGGGACTAGAGTCCCTTGGAGCGCACCAGCGGATAATCGGTTGAGCGCACCAGCGGTTATGGATTATCAGGTCACTAACAACAAATTATATCGTTTTAAAAAGAGTTTAAATCCGCTGACACGCGATTTTGAGTGGAAGGAAGTCATTCCTCTGGAATACCGTTCCAAGATAATAGCAGAAAATCATTCCCAACCTACTGCTGGTCACTTAGGTATATTTAAGACCTATAAGCGTCTGGTCCTTAACTACTACTGGCCTGGCCTATATTCTGATGTGGTTAAATTTGTCAACTCCTGCGATGCTTGCATAGCTCATAAGCAGCAAAATCATGCAACCTTAGGCCATATGGGTAAACCTAAGTCTTGTCACCGACCCTTTCAGGTAATCAGTGTGGATTTGGTTGGTCCCCTACCAATAACTAGGAAGCAAAATGCATACATTTTTGTTGTCACATGTTGTTTCTCCAAGTATTGTTTACTTTTTCCCATAAAGAAGGCTACTGCTGAGGTCATTTCCAGAATTTTGGAAGAAAATGTGTTCTTGGTACATGGTATTCCATCTACCATTGTATTGGACAATGGTAAACAATTTGTTAGCGTTACACTCAAAAACCTTTTAGCCAAATATAAAATACCTAAGTTACACTATACCCCTCTTTACTGCCCACAGTCTAATACTGTTGAGCGGTATAACCGTACTGTTATACAATCTTTATCAACCTTTATTGAAAGCGACCATAGAATTTGGGATAATCTAATTCCTAAAATACAATTTGCTATAAACAGTTCTGTTAATGAGGTCACTGGTTTCACACCTTCATTTTTAGTACATGGTCGTGAACTTATTACTTGTGGTTCCTTTTATGGCGATAAGTTTGATGACTCCTTTATCTTTGAACCACGTGAGTCTTATGCCGAAAACCTTGGCTATCTATCGTCTATTTTTGATAAGGTCCAGGCTTCCTTGATAAATGCACACAGTAGGAACTGTCAATCTTACAACCTACGCAGAAAGAATGTTGAATTTAATGAAGGTGATATAGTTTGGAAAAGAACATTCTATCTCAGTGATAAGGATAAGTACTTTACTAAAAAATTAACTCCCAAATTTGTTAAATGTAAAATACTAAGAAAAAAATCTCCTTTGGTCTATGAACTAGTTGATATGTCAGGTAAACCGCTGGGTGACTGGCACATAAAAGATATTAAACTTATAAATTACAAAGAACAATAATTAAAAACAATAGTGTGTTGTCTTATAGTTTATTTCACAATTTTGATACATTACCTGTATAAACCTGTTACAAACTTTTAAAACTGAAAAATAAATTTGTTATTTTGTTGTTAGAAATTAAGTCTGGAATGATTCCAGATCTGTGAAACCTTAGACTCCATTGTTATATTGTCGTAGGAGATTAATTATCTTCAGTTGTTTTGTTAAGTTACATAAATTTCCTTCTGGTTGTACACAGATGGCATATAAGCAATTGTATGTTCATACTGGTGATAAACCTCTTATTGTAGTATTAATACCAATAAAACTTCACCTCTTTATAATAAAAGAGTGCAATAAGTTGTCTGGTAGCATTGGTTGCCTATAAATTAAAGTTTAATCATTTAAATCACATCAATAACTTAATTTGTAAAATTCTATTGTAGTTACAAAAACTTACATACATTCCCACTTTACATGATAAGCTGGTAGCTTATTATGTTGTATATGCATATTATGCACGGTTATACCGTAATTCCGGATAATTTATCTATATTTTGTATGTTCCATACCATTGTAAACTTAATTATTTAATAACCTCACTTGCGTCACTTGTCAAGGACGTTAGTGTTGACAGGTCTGTCAAACTTGATCACGTTCCGTTATAATTATAATAACATACTTAACCATAGCTAATAACATACCTTATCGTAACTTCTTTTATGGATCGAAACGTAGTATTTTATTGATTTCGAACTGTCATCCGTCAACACTGAATGACAATTACGTTGTTTCGAGGTTAAATTGTTGTATCATGGTAAGCTAAACTTAAATATTTTAAACTTATCTCGTCACATATGAATATTTATGTGGAAATTTAATTAGTGTTGCAATTCCTAGTACCCTGTCGCTACTGTGTAATTTCAACTTGTATTTTCTTCTATTAAACCATTGGTTTTTAACCAGGTTATTGAAAGACTTATGTCTTCCACGATTATTGTACTTGTACAATAGTTGTTTTTGTTCGTTGGTGATTCAATCAACGGATTGTCTGCGGCGAGGCCATTAACCATCGACCGTGGAATTCATCTTAGATCTGGGAATTCAACCAGTATCTGGGAGTTGTTATAATGGTTTTACCATTGTTTTTCGAGCGGCTTACGACTCGTAAAATAAGCCTTCAGTAGATGCGGATGTATACATCTTAAATAAGCCTTAATACAATTTTTTTCTGCTTGGATCTGGGAATTCAACCAGTATCCGGGTGTTATTGATGATTTTACCATTGTTTTTCGAGCGGCTTACGACTCGTAAAATAAGCCTTCAGTAGATGCGGTGTATACATCTAAAATAAGCCTTATACAAAAACTTAACCTTATCTTCTTTTATCATCAATCTATCTATCTATCAAAGTGCATTCCGCAAATCATATTCATTATATTCCATAACAGCTTGTTGCTTACGCCTTATCAGTTTGATCGCTCGAGTCTTTTGTTCTCGTGGCCGGCCGGCCGGTGAGTTAACTGCCTACCGCTTGCCTATTATTTATTATTGCATATAACGGATAGTAAACAGGTGATTAGTCGCTTTATTTTATTCAAAAGGTGTAAATATGAGCGAATTACGCATAAAAGAGATTATTAGGCTACGCGGAAGCTTAAAAGGCAAGCTTACGAGTTTTAGCAATTTCATAAAAGTGATTATAGACAGCCAGCCAATAACAGAATTTCAATTTACAGAATTAGAGTTACGTCTAGCAAAGATAAACGAATTACCTTCAGAATTTGAAAAATTACAGGCTGAACTGGAGTCATTGTCTGAAGAAAAAGAAGAGATTGACGTGGAGCGGGAGCAGTTCGAAAACAAGTTCTTTGCGACCGTGGCACAAGCTACGACGATAGTCAACGCGGAGCGTCGGGTCCGTGATGAGCTTCGAGATGACAGACGCGGATCTTACGGATTCAGCGGTGCCGACCACGGACATCATGATTTCGTGAGGCTGCCCAAAATAAACCTGCCCAATTTCGATGGAAACTTTCAGAAGTGGCTCGAGTTCAGAGATACGTATATTTCAATGATACACAATAACAAATCCATTAGCGACATAAATAAATTTCATTATTTACGCGCCTGTCTTAAAGGCAGTGCGTCTTTAATTATACAAAGCATCGAATTCAGATCAGATAACTATCAAATTGCATGGAATATCCTGTCTAATAGGTACGACAATGAACGCCTTTTAATAAATAACCATGTAAATGCTCTTTTAAATTTACAATCAGCACAAAACGAGTCAAGCCAATTTCTTAGAAATATTGTAGACGTGATGAATAAAAACCTATGTGCACTTGCTAGCTTAGGTCAGGCAACTGATCACTGGGACACTCTGATCATTGTAATAATGTCTAAGAAATTGGATAATGTTTCTTTTCGCGAATGGGAAGAAAGTCGCAACACTATAAAAGGATATCCCACTTTAAAACAATTTATAATTTTTTTAACTAACAGAGCAGACTTGCTAGACACAATACAACAAGAATCGTCATACAAACAGAACATACAACAAAAACAAAATACTTCACATTCAGATACATACAGAAAAAACTTAACAGATACAAGTAATACTTCTACACCTATTTGCCCTATGTGTAAGAAGTCACATTTTTTATTTAGTTGCCAAGACTTCAGGAACTTAGACGTCAATAGTCGTATTCAGAAAATGAACACCTTTAAAGTGTGTAAAAACTGTTTGAGGCCAGGTCATTTCGAAAAGCAGTGTAAATTGACAAACTGTAAATATTGTAATTTCAAACACAATACACTTTTACACACAGATAAAGAGACAGAAACAAAATCAGACTTTGCACTGACTTCCATAACAGAAACATACAACACTAAAAAAGCCTGTGTACTGCTTTCCACAGCAATGGTGAGGGTAGCAGACTCCAAGGGAAGACTTCACACCGCTCGCGTCCTGCTGGACAACGGCAGCACTTCCAGCTACATCACACAGCGCCTCCGTGAGAAACTGGGACTAGCAAAGCAGGGCACGGGCTCCATTGTTGTTGGTATAAACAATCAGCATTCATATTGTGCAGAGTCTTGTGCCGTAAAAATTCAGTCATTATCGGGTGATTATCAAGCAAAAGTAAATTGCTACATTTTAACAGAAATAACGAAGTGTTTACCCACGTCTTACATAGACATCAGAGATATGCCTTTACCAGCAAGTATAGAATTAGCAGATCCCTCTTTTAATTCTCCATCGACAGTAGACATTTTACTCGGTGCAGAGATATTTTGGGAAGTCATAAGTACTAACTTCATTGATTTAGGCAAACAACGTCCCAAGTTGCAGCACACAAAATTAGGATGGTTAGTATCAGGTGTCATATACACAAATACAGAACAGAACTCAACAAACAATGACACAGAAAATCAGAGTTTATGTCATTATGTTCAAAATGATAATGAACTTCAGCTAACTCGTTTTTGGGAGTTAGAAACAGTGTCTTCCATGCACTGTCTATCTCAGGAGGAGCGAGCTTGTGAACAAAGCTTCTCAGTGACCACACGGCGGAATGATGAAGGTAGATTTGTAGTCACTATACCTCTTAAGGAATCACCCGACGTGCTTGGTGATTCGTACGCGATGGCGAAACGCCGCTTCCTCTCTTTAGAACGCAGACTGACACGCGATACAGAATTCAAAGAAAGGTATTTAAATTTCATGACAGAATATCTTTCTTTAGGTCACATGACCGAAAATACACAGAACACAGACAACAAAATTAACTATTACCTGCCTCATCATGGAGTAGTTAGGGGGTCAAGCACAACTACCAAATTACGGGTTGTCTTTGACGCATCAGCCGTCACAACCACAGGTAAATCCTTAAATAACATTCAGATGGTAGGGCCGGTTGTACAAGATGACCTCTTCTCCATACTTCTCAGATTCAGACAACATAAATTTGTTGTGACAGGCGACGTAGAGAAAATGTATAGGGCGATACTAGTAGAGCCTTCTCAACGTCACCTACAACAAATTTTATTCAGATTCAAATCAACAGAACAAATCAGATCATACACTCTCAACACAGTGACCTACGGCACAGCTTCAGCGCCGTACTTAGCCACAAAATGTTTAGTGTCTCTTGCAGCTCACTGCCCAAACCTGGATGCCCAAAAATCGATTAGTAGAGATTTTTATGTTGATGATTACCTGAGCGGCGGAGACTCCATTCCGTTTGTGGTGGACTTATGCAAGCAAGTAATAGAAACATTACAATCAGCCAAATTCAACTTAAGAAAGTGGCAATCAAACAGTACAGAAATTTTACAAACCATTACACAGAACACAGAGAAACACAAAAGAGAGAAAACATTAGACTTAGACGAGTCTCTACCTCATAAAACGTTAGGCTTGCACTGGGACTCAAAAACAGACAAATTGTTTTTTGCAATAAACATAAATTTAAATAAAAAGAAAGTTACAAAAAGAAAAATTTTGTCTTTAATCAGTCAGGTTTTTGATCCGTTAGGCCTTTTAGGGCCGTGCACAGTCGAGGCAAAAATATTAATGCAGCAGCTGTGGATCGACAAATGCGGCTGGGATGACGAAGTGACATGTAGAATTAAATCAAAATTTCTAAAATTCATAGAATCACTTTCAGCATTAAACACACTTCGCATTCCTCGCTGGGTTTGTTGTGACTCAGCTGTAACAGTTGAATTTCACACATTTACAGATGCCTCAGAGCGTGCATACGGGGCATGTGTGTATGTTAGAACAGTAGATAATGAAGGCAGAGCATGTGTTAGTCTTCTTGCTTCAAAAAATAGAGTAGCACCGTTGAAACCTGTAACTATACCGAGGCTGGAATTATGTGGAGCGTTATTAGGCACAAGACTTTGCACAAAAATTCAACAATCATTAACAAAGAAAGTCGATAAGTTTTATTACTGGACCGACTCAATGATTGTATTAGGCTGGCTTAAAACATCACCTATTCGCCTAAAAACATTCGTTCGAAACAGAATAGGAGAGATACAAGACTGTACCTCAAACAACAGATGGAGTTACGTGCCTTCTAAAGAAAATCCAGCAGACCTGGTTTCTCGCGGTGTACAGGCTGAATACATAAAAGAGTCAACTCTGTGGTGGTCTGGACCCAGTTTTCTTCACCAAACACAAATTAGCTTTCCAGTCAAACCAATCACACATACAAACACACCACTTCCAGAAATATCACTTCATACAACACACTCAAATAAAACAGAAGATAACGTAATATCTAAATTAGTTAATAAAAAATCAAATTACAACAGATTAATCAGATCAGTAGCTTATATTAACAGATTTATATACAATTGCAGAAATCCTACAAAGAAAATAGTAGGTATCATTTCATTATCAGAATTTCAGAACGCTGAAAATGTCGTGTTACGTGTAACACAACAGGAAATGTTTACAGAAGAATATAATTTAATTAAATCAGGCCAGTGTTTATCAAAGAAAAACAGATTAAATTCATTGTCCCCGTTCATTGATAGCAATCAAATCTTGAGAGTCGGCGGGCGACTTAATAATTCCAACTATACCTATGACGTAAAACACCCCATGCTTTTACAGGGCAAACATCACTACACAGACATCATCTTTCGTAAATATCACATAGATTTATTACATGCCGGACCTCAAATGCTACTTTCACACGTAAGACAGGCATACTGGCCTTTGGGGGGGAGGAACCTCGCGAGGCGTACGGTACATAATTGCGTACGTTGTTCTAGGTTTAATCCAAAATCAGTCCAGCCTGTTATGGGTAACTTGCCGCAAGACAGAACGCAACTAGAGTTTCCTTTCCTACACACAGGTATCGACTATGCGGGGCCAATTCTGATTGCTGATCGAAAGGGTAGAGGAAGCAAGCTCACGAAATCTTACATTTGTATTTTTGTCTGTTTTGCAGTTAAAGCGCTACATCTCGAGCTTGTCACGGACTTGACCAAAGAGGCTTTTCTAGCTGCTCTCCAGCGCTTCATGAGTCGCCGTGGCAAACCACAAACCATTTCCTCTGACAATGGAACCACCTTTGTTGGAGCTTGTAACGATATTTACAATTTTTTCCAAATTTATTCAGATGACATACAAACTGACATTTCCAGTCAAGGTATAGATTTTAAATTCATTCCTCCTTACTCCCCCCACTTTGGTGGCCTATGGGAATCAGCTGTAAAATCAGTAAAACATCATCTCAGACGAATTCTTTCTTTAACGCATCTTACATACGAGGAACTTTTAAGCTGTCTGGTCCAAATAGAAGCTATACTTAATTCCAGACCTCTTATTCCTCTTTCATCAGATCCTTCAGACCTTTCATGTCTCACCCCAGCCCACTTCCTAATTGGACGAACACTCTTGTCGGTCCCTCGACCTCAGATCATCGATACCAACATGAATCGCCTTCAACGTTTTGAGAGGATAGAGAAGTTAAAACAACATTTTTGGGAGCGCTTCTCTCACGAATATGTAACGATTCTTCAACAGAAAGTCAAGTGGCAGTCTTCAAGCAGTGATCTGAAGCTAGGTACCTTGGTGCTCATACGAGACAAGAATCAACCACCATTGCTGTGGCTCATGGGCAGAGTCACGAAAATACATCCCGGATCCGACAACGTCAGCAGAGTTGCGGATGTCCTAACCAAGAAGGGCATGATCCAAAGGGCATACAACAACATATGCCCCCTACCTATCAGAACTCATGATGAAACCTTCGCTTTCAACCCCCGGGAGCATGTTGCGGCCACCTACTACACCGCAACAGGACGGGCGCGGGGAGCGGGGCGACGCGGGTCGACGCGAGCGCCGCGCGACAAAAAAGGACTAGATCGCTTCCAACTGGATAGGGCTCTCGTCGCGGACGTTGCATTTTTATAATTTTAATTAAACATTTAGTAATAAACCAGTCGTCTATTATTCAGCTATCGAAGTCTCATTCAATTATCTGGTTCAAAAGGATACAAACCACAGGTTCTGAAACCATTAATTATTGCGTCTTTTAATGCAGCATTTTTTATGCATTGGTCCAATGCTGTCGAGAAATCTTCTCTCTTTAACTTTGTATGTTGATTATTGCTATTTCTGTGCTCTTTCCAGTGGTGCTTTAGGGGTCAAAAGACTGCAACGTCTAGCGGCTGGAGTCGGTGCGTAGAATTTGGCAGGAGAGCAATTAAGACAATTTTTTTCTCTCGGCAGAGTTCGGATAGTGGCAAATTAATATGAGACGAATGGCCTTCTAAGTACAAAATGACTGGGAAATCAATGTTATTTTCTATCAACCACGGATAAAAAACGTTGGTTATGTATTCATAAAACGTTTCTCCCGTCATCCAACCAGAGTCTGATCGACCTATACCCCATTTTGGTGGCATGTTTAATATAACGCTTGCTGGTGTTCGCTTGTATGGAAATATGACTAACGGTGGCTGCATATTTCCGTCCGCTGACACAGTCATCAAGACTGTTAAGCTTTCTTTTTCATCATTGGCTGTTCTGCTGTAAACTCTATTGCTACCTTTTTTGACTATTACAGAGTTTTCTTTGGGGCTCAAATAGAATGCTGGTTCATCACAATTAAATATTCGTCGCGGGTCAGTCAAAATCTCTTCTAAGTTTTCTTTTTGTAAATATGTTGTTATGCGACCAAACCACGCTCGAATAGATTCTTCCGTAATATTAGCTCTTGCGGCGGTAAGATTTTGTGATACCCTTACTACAAGCTCAGGGTGTCTAGCCATAAATCCCTCATACCAATGTCGACCAGGTTTACCATTTTTAAATGGATTTTCTCTGTTCAAACTTTGAACTAGATTTTTCACTGTATCAAGAAGATTGTGTTTTGTTACTGTAAACCCTATATTGCTGAGGTATAGTATCCAAGTGACAACGTGTTCTTCTTAATTTTTCGTAAGCACTGTGTGTGCACCCGAAGTTGCACCATCAGGATTTTTTTTTTTGATTTTGTCTAGAATGGTAGCTTTTGGGATATTATATGTCTTCGACGCCTCTAAAAACCCCATTCTGCCTTCTTTAAAGGCTGATAAAGCATTTTGTAACTGGACATCTGTGTATTTATTATTCTTTTTACTTGTGTTCATTTTGCTGCTTGCCTGTTAACAAATGTTAATCTTTTTTTAGAAAATTTGTAATTTTATATATGTTGTAAACCCCCATTCTCCGCCATTCTTTTAAATTTCGAAAAAATAGACTCGACAAATAATTCTCAAATCAAACCTACTTACACAATTTCATGACAATCGATTGAGAAATACGAGCTCTAGGCGAGAACAGCGGGAAATCCGGACATCAGGAAAAACGATTTTTCGTCCAAGTTGAAGCAGAGACGCTTCGCTCACTCGGTGAATTATTTTTATTAGCACAAAAAACTGAAATGAACGAAAAAGTACGCAAATAACTAAAATATACCTAGAAATAGGAGCCCCGCAGCGGGGCTCCTATTTCTAGGCAGTTTGCCCTTAGGGCATAAGAAGCTACCTAACTAACCTAACCTACCTATGAACTAAGTATGCTGTTGGAACATGGATAAGTTCTCTTCCCCTTGGTTCAACCAGTTGAACATACTAGTTGTACCACGGGTCGGTAACCAAATAAAATTAATGATAAAACGAACTTACCTGTACGTGAAGTTCTATCATAATTATGCGAGCTGCTCAATTGGAAGCGATTATATTTTACTTGTAGTACTGTTTCGTATTTCTCGGTCATTACACGAACATTTTAAAGCAAATAAAGTAAATCTGAAATAAAAAGCACTTAATAGTTGCACTTTTGACCACCCCCACCGTCCCACCGCGCGCACGAGACGGTGCGCGCGCCATCTTGCTTCATTAAGTTGAAAGTATTTTTGTTACATACAAAGGATTATTAGGGACTAAACTGGGTTACAATACAGATTTAATGGGGATGGGCTATACTTGTGCATATGGGGGGGTTATAATATAATCGCTTCGAATTGAGCAGCTCGCATAATTATGATAGAACTTCACGTACAGGTAAGTTCGTTTTATCATTAATTATGCATCGCTGCTCAATTCTCGCGATTATATTTACTTGTAGATGTTTAAAGCTTATAAAAATCTGTATTGACCCTTTAAAATTATAACTACATTATGAATACTAGTAATTATTTATTATATATATATACATATATATATATATATATATTATATATATTATATATATATATATATATATTATATATTATATATATATATATTATTTATATATATATATATATATATATATATATATAATATTATATATATATATATATATATAAAGAATTTAATAATTCTACTTGACAAACATTATAATAATTGCAGAACTGATTGGGCAAAGGACTCATCTTGGTGACGGAGAATATCTCTGTTGTAAAATTTTGCAAAAGTGGAAGAAGACGCGCTCCATCCAGCGGTTTTTCTGATGGTGTCAATATTGACTCCTATGGCGTTGGCCTTCGAAGTAGACGCATGTCGAGTACTATGCGACTTGAAAACATCTGTATTAATACCACTTTTCTGTAGCACGTCTTTTATCCAATGACTTAAAGTTTGACTGGTTACTTTAGCATGGGGTTTTCTATAGCTAATAAAGAGATAATTTTTTGTCTGCCTCAATGAATTAGTCTTACTTATGTAACATAACAAGGTTCGAGCCGGACAAATTTGTTGATTTTGATTATAAAATGGTAATTTTAATAGGGGTTGCTGAAGGTTAGGTCCTGATGTTTTTATAAGTTCTGAAATCTTTATGGATATACAGTTAGGATCAACAATAATATTCTTGAGTTCAATTTTAGACAGAGTTTGAACTGTGACAATAGCTAACAATGTAACCAACTTTTTAGATAAGCGTTCAAGATTTAAGTTTTCGTTTGTGAACATTTCTGATATATAATTAAACACTATGTCTACATTCCAAGTCATTTCATACCTAGTCAAAGTCAAAAGTCAAAGTCAAAAACCATTTATTCTGCATAGACCATTAATACGGCACTTACAAAACGCCTAGGTTTTGGTGGTCGGCTTCTAAAAACACCTTTCATAAATCTAACAACTCTGTCATCATTTACCACAGCGCGACCCAAAATTACAGACAAATCGGATTTGCAACAATTGAGATTTCCATATCGATAGCCAGAGTTGTACAGTTTTGTTAAAAAATTTATGAAGTTTGGTACAGACGTAGCTAAATAATCAATATTTTCTTTTTGACATTAATTAAACCAAACTTTAAAATAACAATCATATTGTTTTAGAGTATTAGGAGCAAACGAATTAATCATTATATCTAAGGAAGAAGGTGGTACACTTCTCTTTAATAATGCTTCCCTGATAATATTGCTACCGCCAGGGTAAGGCTTTTGTGGAGACTGTGGTGACGGTACCTGGAATCATCAGAGATTAACAAGTTACTCTTGGGCTTAAAATATATAATATCTGACGCAACTAGTTTTTTAAAAACTGGGTACCATGGCTGAGTGGGCCAGTTCGGCAGAACTATGATGCCGACGGCTTTATCTACAATAATCTTATTCAATGTTTTAAGAATAATAGCAAAAGGGGGAAAGGCATAAAAATATATGTTACTCCAGCTTATTGTAAACGCGTCAACACAATATGCGAAAGGGTCCGTTTTCCAGGACACATATTTGTTACACTTTGCGTTAGATCTACTAGCAAATAGATCGATTTCAGGACTTCCAAACGATTTTACAATGTGTGTAAATGCATAGTTGGCTAATTCCCATTCAGTCTCCGTCTGTGTTTTGCGCGATTCAAAATCTGCTATATGATTATCTGAAGAACTAATGTAGGATGCAAATATGAACAATTTTCTTTCTTCACAAAATTCCCAAATTTTACGTGCTACCTTATTTAAATGGGGAAATTGAACACTACCCATACGGTTAATGCACGCAATTGCTGTTATATTATCAACTCGAAGTAAAATTTGTGTGTTATAGAAGCTTTTTGCAAAGATCTTTAGTGCAAATAGGCAAGCTAACATTTCTAAAATATTAATGTGATATGTTTTTTCCTCTTCGTTCCAAAATCCGTTCACCCTTTTATTTGAACAAGAAGCACCCCAACCAGTCAATGAAGCGTCTGAGAATATCTCAAGAGCATATTCCGGTGTGCGAATAGGACATAGCCCTGTATCAATAGTAGAATACCACCAATTTAAATCATCAATCAGCAATTTGTGATCAATTTTCATATATTTATCATAATTTTTATCATAACCTAAATTAAAAAATTGTCTCTCAAATATTTTTGTGTACCCATATTCAACTGCTGGACAAACAGAAATTAACAAACCCAAGAATTTTGCAAAGGTTCTTATTTTACACTTCTTTGTGTATTTTTTCTATCTCATTCTTGACTGTCTTTGCTTTCTCCTCCGGGAGCCTTATACAAAATTTTTCTGTGTCTAAAATAAAGCCTAAGAATTTGCAGAAAGTTTTTGGCGTTATGGAACTTTTGTCAAAGTTGATTATATAACCAAGTTTTTGTAACAAATCTATTGTGGTATTTACACTTTGTTTACACTTGTAATATGTATTATCTATTAATAAAATGTCATCTAAATATATGGTAGACAGTAGTCCATGCATTCTTAGATGTTATATGACAGGTTTCATAATTTTTGTAAACACCAAAGGCGCTGTGTTCAAACCAAAGGGTAAGCAGTTGAATTCATAACAAGTTCCTTGAAATTCAAACCGCAGGTATTTTTATAGTCCGGATGTATGGGTATTAAAAAATATGCGTCTTTTAAATCTACAGTAGATAAAAAATAATATGGTCTAACAAGTTTAATTGCAGTTCTGAGATCTTCCATTTTGAAATGTGGGGGTTTAATAAATTTATTTAAACGTTTTAAGTTTAAAATAAACCTTTTGTCTCCATTTGGTTTGTCCACAAGAAATACACTAGACAAAAAATCTCCGTCTACCCTATTGCAAGGAGATATAACACCTTTAGTTAAGAGTTTACTTATTTCCTTTTGAAAGTCTACCAACTCCCTCTTACTTCTAGGAATGTTTTTAGTATACCTAGACTGAACAGGTATAAAAGAAAAAGGAATTTTATAGCCTCTTATCCATGATAATATAGTTGGATCATTTGTAATTTTACACCAAATTTGCACAAAATGTTGCAGTCGGCCTGCAGGTTTATTTACCTGTACATCTAGGATCTCGTCTGATCCTTGTAGTGGGCACTGGTCCGGTGAGCACGAGGTCCTCCAGCTGATTTGCGTGTGGTCGCTCTCCGATGAGCAGTTGTTGAGGGCCCCACAGTCCGTCGATTCATTGTAGTTGCTCGTCGAATTGTGTTCTGTTGGTTGGACTGTGGGTGTCGCCAGTTTAAATGATTAGAAGAGTTGGCACCTTAATTATTTCTGATGTTAGGTTTTGGTTTGTACACCTGTGATCTTAAGTCAAGACTTGATTGATTGATAGTTTTTGTAGCTTTCAAGTTTTCAGAAAGTGCCTCTCCAAATAATGTTTTATCACGTTTAGATTCTTTAAGAGTATCTTTCAGTTTATTATTCAATGTAGAAATCAAAAAAAATCTTCTCATTTTAGTGTCTATATAGTGAGAGTCACATAGCAAACGACAGGCATTACTCACATGCTTCAACATGACTTGGTTAGTCTCCGATTTATTTGTGACCAGCATGTCCATAGTTCTAGTCAGAGCTGCTAGCGCTGTACCAATTTGTGCTTGACGAGCAGCCAGTGACGCATCTTTTTTCTGCACCGTTTCAGATATTGCAGCTTTTACTTCGGCGTTTAAGGTTGGAGCCCTGAATGAAGTGCATTTAGCAGGAATTTTCCTTTTTTAAGCCGTTTAATAGAATGTCCTGTAACCTTAGGGCAATGTCTGCGTGAATCGCTTGCCCTTCAGGAGACTCTTCCTTAGGTGGGTCACCTAGGATGTTCAGAATTTCGTCATCTAAGTGATCTAGCTCGATCAAAGTGGGTTCAGTTTTACCACTTTCTGATGCAGCGGGTGCAGCAACTAATGTTGTCTCTTCCTTATCAGGCTCCTGGTACAGTTCCTCTAGTTCTGGTTCATTATATGACACGTGAGTTGGTTCACTGTCAGAGTCTGGAAGAAAAAAGGCACCTGGCATTGTCATATTTATTCAATTTTGTCACGTAGTGCCGAATATTGTACACTACCAATGACATAACTGTGAAGGAAACAGTCCCAAGACGTACTGTTCGCATCACGATAATAAATCCAACTTTATTTTATTAGAAATATTGTCACATAGTGCCGAACGTTGTACACTACCAATGACATAACTGTGAAGGTAAAAGTCCCAGGACGTACTGTTCGCATCACGATAATAAATCAAACCTTATTTTATTACAAATAGGTATGTATATGGGTATGCTAACTATTAATATTTACACTATGGCATCAGATAGGTATTATACATTACCTATAGCATTATGTGTGAAGGTCCCATCGTACTGTACGCATCACTAAATTGTAATAATAAGCGTAGAGAAGCGTGTACAGAATATACTTATTTAGAAATAGGTATATGGAGGCAATAATGTCGAAAGTTGTAGGTATTAACATACACGCGATAACTAGTCTGTGAAAGTAACAGCCTTGTTCTGTTCGCATCACAATCATAGTAATATGAAGTGTTATGCATAATATTAGTATGTATTAATATTATATCGTTGTGATAATTGACCTAGATAAGTAAGACATAAAAACAACTTACCGGTATGATCGACAGATCGATCCGAGTCCGAGCTATATGACCTACGTCTCCTTTTCCGCAATTCTCTTTCTAATTTCTTTAAGATATATTTACTGCTATCTCTGTGTTTTCGCTTTCCCATGTTTAATGTAAATGTTATATCCTGTAAGTATTACTTTGCTAGAAAGAAATTAATTTTACGCGTAAGGACCGGTACCACACGAAAACAGATAATGAAGCAAGATGGCGCGCGCACCGGCTCGTGTGCGCGGTGGGACGGTGGGGTGGTCAAAAGTGCAACTATTAAGTGCTTTTTATTTCAGATTTACTTTATTGGCTTTAAAATATTCGTGTAATGACCGAGAAATACGAAACAGTACTACAAGTAAATATAATCGCGAGAATTGAGCAGCGATGCATAATAGTAGGTAAGTAATTTGTTTTTCCGTAAAAATTATTTCTAGTGAATATTATTTCCAAATTTAATTAATTCTCGTTCCCGTCCCGGTAAAAGGGTGAACATTTATTGTTGTAATAAAAAAATAAAGCATACGACCTATAATTCTCAGACCTACCACATATACCTACACAAAAACAAGCGATAATTAAAAAAATATTAAACCGACTTCAAAATGGTAAACTAAAAACAAAGAAATGTTTTTAAGTTGAACTTGTAGTTCCGGAGATACGCGAGGGCAAAATACTTAACATTCCATATCTCAAAAACTACTGGACCGATTTTGATGAAACTTGCCTTCTTCCCTAAGTTGAACAATACCTAGTTCAACAAAAATAGAATTATTTAAATCGAACTTGTAGTTCCGGAGATATGCGAGGACAAAAATACAAAGATACAGACATACACTTTTGAAATTCGGCACACTTGTTTAGAAGCTGATATAAACTAACTAATATACGAAAACTGGGCAGTTCTGAAAATATTACATACATATAGGTCGAATTGATAACCTCCTTTTTTGAAGTCGGTTAAAAATCATAAAAATCGGTCAAACGTCTTCGGAGGAGTTCGTGAACAAACACTGTGACACGAAATTTTTATATATTAGATTAAAAATAATGTATGGACTTCAGGTGCGATTCGAACCAGTTTTAAAATATTAACGTCTTAAACGTTTAGAAGCGCTGGCCTTTACAAAAATTAACAAAAAATAATACACTATAGCATCGACCTAGCTCTTAATGGAATAAGGTTGATATTGAGGCAGACTTGTGTTCGGTATCAGAGACAAAGGGGCACTATTCACCGAACGCCATCCGGTAAATAGGACAACGCAAATTATGTTGAACCTATCAAGCGAACAGATTTCAAAAATAGTGTTTGGACGTAATAGTTAGGATATAATTACACATCTGACATTATTACTAACAATTATAACTATTATATAACTATAATTCCTATGGCTTTTGCTATTATTGCTTATAGTATAAATATAATGTTTTTTTTTAAATAGCCTTGCCGATAAGCTTATTTTAATGCCAAAAAGTCGTAAAAACTACAAAGGGAATTGCTCATTTTCGGCTATGTGTGGACATGATGTTCAGTAAAAAGTATTTGTATAGAGAAAAAAGATTAATTCTAAAGTAAATATTTCAGCAAGTCTTTTTGTAAACAAGTGTATACAAAAAAAGACACTTTAATGCGTATTTAAACATATTTAAATCTACAAAGCATCGCCATTACGCATCTGTGCTGCCACGTAACATAACATAACATAAACTCACGCCTATATCCCCGAAGGGGTAGGCAGAGGTGCTAGCACCCACATTTCGCCAGATGTTTAGGTCCCAATGTAATAGGTGGCGAGCCTATTGCCATTAACCGGGCACTTATAAACCTGCGATAAATACACACATAACTTCAAAAAGCATCGAAAAGTCAATGGTGTGTGCCATGGTAGAACCTGGGATCGAACCCGTAATAATAATGATCGAACGTAATAATGTAATATTGATAAAACATCGATTAAAAGAATCGATAACAAGCTTTTTCATAATAATTGAGGAAAAAAAAATTTATGACAACTGAAAAAATATCCATATCTTATAATTCACTTTATTTTAATTTAATTACAATCAATCAATTAGCCTATTGCAGTTCACTTCTGAACGTAGGCCTCTCCCAATGTGCGTCATAAGACCTGGTCCTCCGCCTTCCGCATCCAGTCTATAGGTAGGGGAAAATATCTTGAAAATGTACTCTACGAGTTTATTGGCGGCAAGTGTAGGGGACGCCCGTTGAGGCACGTCAATCAACCATTCATCTTTATATATAAAAATTACGTGTCACGTTGTTTGTCCGCGATGGACTCCTAAACTACTGAACCGATTGTGAATTTGATTTGCACACCGTGTGCAGTTTAATCCAACTTGAAAGATAGCTTACATCTCAATTTATAGTCGCAATATTTCATTACAAATGTGTCAACAAATCGGCCAAATTCCCATACATTATTGCGAAACTAATGCATGTATGGGTTAAATAGGTGCCATGGGCGATTGAAGTATGTCACGGGCGAAGCCGCGGGGAACAGCTAGTAAATATATAAAACTACTCTCGGGCTCAAAGAAGTCGCGTCATTAGTTGATCAGTCCTTTTGTTTTTTTTAATCGGCCATTTAGTGCACATACGTGAACTTTTTGAAGTTTTGTCTAGATTTTTGTCTACCATATTGAGTATATAAACCAATTCAATCAATCGATTAAATCGTTTTTTATTTTTACCTGACAACACTAAATGTCAAATCGCTCTACCTTCGTGATTCTGTGCATGTTGTTTCTGTATTTTCTGGTTATCAACGGATTTTGCTAGTTATTATGGACTCCGATACTGCTACCCATAACAACCCGGCTGCCCGCTTGGACAAAAAACATGTTTCTACCGTTGACTCTGGCGCAATTTCGGATATCGCACTGGCTTTATGTGATGACTTTGTTTGGCATGAACATGGATTTCACGCACCCGTTTTGTTTCCTCGAATGAAAGCAACGTAGCTATGGCTATGCGATGCATCAATTGCGGCATTGATGTGTGTATGTATTGACACAATTTGGAGCTCGTTGAAATACAATTCGTTATTGGACAATGGATTGCTCCTCAAGTTGTAAGTGTATTTATTTATATCTTGTTTTAAATGGCATCAATGGTACCAGCAGGGTACTGTCGATACATAAAGAGTAATGTCTTTCTTATTTACATAGTCTGCCATTCATGCTTTACACAGCCCATGCATAGTTCCTCGTTTTGAGAAAATGAACCATAGTTGTCGATTATGGCCATATGACTGTGCGGCCATCATCGAAAATAATGCGTAAATTGTGGATGTTCAATTCTACGTACTAGATCTCATATCCTGCATACTACTTCAGAAAGAGAAATATACATAATATGTATATACAGAGAAATGTACATAATAGAATAAGTGAATGGATAACACCCTGGCAGTTAAGCAGATTAAATGTACTTATTTTATAGAGAATATGAAAAATATAAAACATGGACAACTAAGTTCACATTTTATAGAAATACACATTATTTTTCATTTTGGGTTGATACTGATATAATGTCAGTTAACAGATATTTAAAAAATGTTTAATATAGATAGGATATTGATATTTTTCAAAATGAGATTAATTTGTATCTGTACATGACATATTATAAAGGGAGTTGTGTTTCTGAAATTATACTTATTAAAATACAAGTTATTTTAGGTGCGTGTATCAGATCACATCTGCTATTCATGTTGGCAGCGAGCTGACAGAGCATCAGTTCGAGCTGCAACAGCTGCAAATGTAGCGGTGGTTATGTAATAAAGGGAGTTGTGTTTCTGAAATTATACTTATTAAAATACAATTTATTTTAGGTGCGTGTATCAGATCACATCTGCCATTCATGTTGGCAGCGAGCTGACAGAGCATCAGTTCGAGCTGCAACAGCTGCAAATGTAGCGGTGGTTATGCAAACTATCAACTCACCAGCTTACAAAAGAGTACCTGATACGCAAGCTTATTGTTTTTGTCCAGATTGCGAATCACCACAGCGAGAACTAGACTACTAGAATATTGTTGCAATTGCCTTGTAGGCAGAAAAACGGTGGGTTGTGGCATCTAGGCTGAGCAAGGCATGAAAATAGCTCAAGCTGGTTGAGGAAGTCCGGGTCTCCGGCTTGCTCCGACAGCTCCCGGATGAAGAGCTCTCCTCTTCCGGAACTGGCTGTGGACTCCCTCCTTTTCGTTCCGGGCGAAACATCTGGCTTGGCCTTGGCCTTTCCGGAGCTCCCCGGGGTTTTCGTTGACTCTGCCAGCTTGCGTTTCTTCGCGGTACCGGATGGTCCCGCTGTTCCCCCCGCCCTCCTTCCGCCGGAGGGGGAAGCCCCCTTCTTCTTCCGCAGTGAGCACATCCCCTTCAGGTTGCCCGGGAAGAGGTGCCTCGCCTCCAGCTCCTTAATGGCTTTTTTTTTTAGCAGTCTTCTCTTCCAGTTGTTGGATCTCGCGTCGGAGGACCGCCCACTCTTCCACAGCTCTGATCTTTTCCCCGCTTAGATTGTCCATGTTTCCGCAGCCGAGAGGGTAATTGGGGCAGGCGGAACAAAGACATTATGGCTTTTGTATTGTTATGAAAATAATGTAAAACCTCCAGCACAGTTCTTAGACCATATTTTAATAGCCTCTGAGTCTGAATAAATCTTTTTTATAAAATAAATGCTTGTTTTGTTGTTTTATTTTACGCCACTGCTTTTTATGTGAGATAGTGCCATTATAACAGATGCTTGTCCATTATACAGTAAAGAAAATACTTATATTGTAACTTTTTAGAATATTACTTCAACTCGGTCAATATTACACATGCTGGATATGGTACATTTTGGAATCTTGCTACAACATTAGTACAATATCTAGACTCTGTTAGGTCTGAAACATTAAACACACAAGTTGTTTTGTATAGTTTATGTTCAGCAGCTTATTTGTTTGTTCTTGGAATAGAAATCAAACCCAGATTACGAAATGTTATATCACAATATATTTAACTAGTGAGCTATCTTCAAAATTACAACCAGTCTCTCAATAGTCGCCATTGGTAAGCTCGAGTTTTTTCTTCTCCCCGTCCCGCGCGCCCGCGCAGCCCTCCATCTTGCGTTTAGTTCGAAGACTGTGAGGTTTCGAGAGGATGCACTGTCTGGTGTGGCTCCGGCTCAGCTGGTAGAGGACACAGGTTACTGATTGCACTGCGTACAGTGCCCTTCGAAGTCAGGACATCTGCAACACGCGCGACGCCATCTGCTCCAAGATAGAGTCGCTCGATCCGACCCATTCGCCACTTGAGAGGAGGCAGGTTGGCTTCCTTGAGGATCACCATGTCTCCTTGTGACTTGGTTGACTCGCCATTTGGATCTCTGTTGGAGCTCGCAAAGGAACTCGTTGCGCCATCTCTCCCAAAAGTGTTGCCTCATTTTCTCGATCTGTTGGTACCTGTTTAATCTGGTAGTCTTTATATCCAACATCACTGGAGACGGCAGCGAGGTAAGTGGTCTTCCGATCAGGAAATGCCCAGGAGTTAATGGAAGAAGATCACAAGGATCCGATGAAAGAGGAGTAAGGGGACATTCTATCCTAACATTCTATAAAAATGATGTTTGGCGGATTTCACGCCTGCCTCCCAAAGCCCACCGAAGTGGGGAGAGTAAGCCGGTGAAAACCGAAACTTAATACCTTCGTTCGCAGCGAAAGACGACAGAGATTCATTGTTTAGGGTTAAAAATTGGTTTAAATCATTGCTTGCGCCCACAAAATTACGACCGTTGTCGCAGTTAATTTCACTCGGCTTTCCCCTACGAGAAATGAAACGTCTCAAACAATATATAAATGCTTCGGAGCTGAAGTCAGATGCAACCTCGAGATGCAATGCTCTAGTTGTGAAGCAAACGAAGAGGCACAGATATGCCTTGATGATTTTACATCCGCGGCCGAGGCGGTCTCTGATAGGGAAAGGCCCAGCAAAGTCAACACCTGAAATTTGAAAAGGTAAGTTGGGAGTAACTCTAGAGCAAGGTAAATTTCCCATAATGGGAGTTATTGGGCCAATCAGACTCGGATTGCAATAAGAATTGAGGGCCCTGCCACCACAAAGTAGTTTTATGTATAAGCTTGGGATCTATACCTCGAGACGCGAGGTCGGCGGGGTTTTGAAGTCCCGGTACGTGGCGCCAACACCCGGACGACGTTAACTGCTGGATTTCCGCTACACGATTAGACACGAATGTCTTTAAGTCGCGAGCTTGAGAGGACAGCCAAGCGAGGACAACAGAAGAATCGGTCCAATAACATATTTTAGCAATATTCAGTCTTAAAGCCTTTAAGACCTTTTTTACTAAACGAGCTGCTATTAGAGCTCCACAAAGCTCTAAGCGTGGAATCGTTTGTGGCTTGACTGGTGCAACTTTAGTTTTAGCACAAAGAAGATTGACAACCACTTTACCTAAACTATCTAGCGAGCGAAGATAGACACAAGCTGCATATGCGCTTTCCGAGGCATCGCAAAACGCATGGAGCTCAATGTTATCTGGGTTTTTACTTAAGACACACCTGGGAATTTGAATAGAAGACAAATTATTTAAGCCCGAAATAAATGTAAACCATATTCTTTCTATGTCAGAAGGAATGGGTTCATCCCAGTCTAATTTGGTAAGCCATAACTTTTGTAGTATGATTTTTGGAGTTATAGTACAAAGACTCAGTAGCCCAAGTGGATCGAAGAGCTTTGCTGAGTTTGATAAGATTACTCGCTTTGTAGCTAGAGAAGAACAAGAAAATTCGGTAGGAAAATGTAAGACGTCAGCGGCTGGGTCCCATTTAAGGCCGAGCGTACTAGATTGTGAACTTAACTCCAAATCTGTAGTAGTAAGTAAATTTGGGTTGTTTTTTAGAACAGAGGGACCATTTGTTCGAAACTTACGGAGAGGAAAACATGCTGTATTCAGAATTTCTGTGACTTTGGTTATAATGCGAGCTAACTCCGCTTTGTTACTGCTTCCAGACAGATAGTCATCAACGTAGAAGTCGGATCTGATCAGTTGAGCTATCTTCTCATCTTCACAGTCCCTTGATAACTGAATTAAACACCTTGTACTTAAGAATGGTACAGAAGCAGTACCGTATGTTACGGTGTTAAGCTGGTATGTTTTAATAGGAAGCTCTTCACTATCACGCCACAGTATCATTTGTAGAGGCCGCTGTTCGGGCTGGACGAGCACCTGTCGGTACATCTTCTCCACGTCCGCCGAAACCACATACTGATGCTGTCTAAATCTTAACAAGATCGAAAATAGGTCGTCTTGGACGACGGGTCCTACGTACTGGATGTCGTTAAGAGACTTTCCTGAGGACGTTTCAGCGGACGCATCGAAGACAACCCTTAACTTAGTGGTTTCGCTGCTCTCTCTGATGACAGCGTGATGAGGAAGGTAACAACCCTGTGATGGATTTGTGACCTCGCTCATGTGTCCTAGGCTCTCATATTCTTGCATAAATTTAATATATTGTTCATGAAAGTTAGGATTTTTTCTCATTTTTCTTTCCATTTGATTTAATCTTTTTTCAGCTATATGATAAGAGTCGCCTAGCACACTGGGCGGTTCACGAAGAGGAATCATAACATTGAACCTACCATCCTTGTCGCGGTAAGTCGTCTCTGTAAAGAGCTTTTCACAAATATTTTCATCCAAAGAAGGACTAATCAATGAAGGCACATTTTCTAATTCGAAAAACTTAGAAAGTTGTAATTGAATGTCTTTACTGAAGTGACAAAACATACGATTAGTTTTAGAGACGTTACTTGTTCTCATTGGACCTGCTACTACCCAGCCCAATTGGGTTTCTTGTAGAAGAGGTTTGTTAGGACCCAGCTTAATTTTAGAGGGACAAAGTAGATCCCAGAAGACGTCCGCTCCGAGAAGAAGGTCGATTTCTGAAGAATAACAGAAACCGGGGTCTGCTAACTTTATTTTATTTGGAATACCCAAATCTTTGATGAAAACTTGCACTTGAGGTAGTTTATCTGTAATCAAAGGGAGAACAAAACATCTTAGAGATGTTTTAAAAGATGTAACAGAAGAACGTATGACGATGTTACAATGTTCTGTAATATTGACGACAGCATTGTTAATGCCGGCGACACACTGCACCTGATTTGCAACCGAGTTTAGCATCAGCTTCTTCGATAATAAAAGAAGATTGGCTACCGCTATCCAGTAACGCTCTTAAAACGAAGGATTTGTCGTTGTTTGTCACCTTAACCAAGGCCGTGGACAGAAGAGCCTGGTTTGCGGAGACAGCAGACATGCTGATGGCAGAAGTATTCCCAGAAGAATTATCTGCAATATGAGAACGTTCACTGTTGTCGTTTGCGGTTGAACGAAGTGACGAAGTGTCTTCAGAACCTTGCGGTGACCGAGGAGGCTGTGAGTTATTTAAAGAAGACTGTTTGTGCAACATTGTATTATGTTTTCGTATACAAACACGACAACCCCCTAGTCTGCATTGAGCGGACCTATGACCGCTACGAAGACAATTGTGACATAATTGCCATTGAAAAACCTTTGAGATACGCTCCTCAACAGGTAACGTTTTAAACTTAGGGCAATCATATAATTTATGATTCTGTTTGCATTCGACACAGCTATTATTCCTTTCAAGGCTGGCAGAAGATGATGACGCAGTAAAGGACTTAGACTTAACCATGGCATTGAGTTTTTCCGATTTATCGGGTTTGCTAGCATGAACGGTTTCTAATACGATGGCTCGCTGCCGTAGAAAATTAAAAAAGTCATCTAATTTAGTTCTTTCCAAAGTAGTCCTAAACTGTTCCCAGTCCCTAGCAGTTTTTGTGTCTAACTTTGTAGACGCCATGTATATGATGAGGGAGTCCCAATGATCCGTGGGTTCCCCTAGTGAATTCAATGCATTTAAGTTTTTTGAAATTAAATCAATTAAATCCCGTAAACCCTTTTCAGATTCCTTAGACATAGACTCAATTGAAAACAAGCACTTAATGTGTTCATTTACTAATAGTCGCTTGTTGTCGTACCTATCGCATAAGAGCGACCAGGCGATGGAATAATTATCACGAGTAATTACAACTGAATTTATGACTGCCTGAGCGGATTCGACTAAAAAAGATGAAACTTACTGACGTCATCGAGATCTTCGTTATCGTGAACGAGAGATTTATACATGTCGCGAAACTCCAACCACTTATTTGGGTCTCCGTTAAACGAAGGAATTTTTAACGGAGGTAATTTTAAATGTCTAGAAGATTTCATGGTCGTCTGTGAGCCATTATCACCAAGTCCATTCTCAAAGGCTTGAAGCAACTCCTGAGCCTGAGCAATCAACTTGTAGACGCGGTTTTCAAATTCCTCTCTCTCGAGCATTTGAGACTCTTCGTCTTCATCAAGACTTTCTATTTTATTTTGCAACGCGTCAAAAATGCTTAAAAGGTCTTGTAATTTGCTCAGCCTCAAGTTTAGTTCATTGAATTGAGTTTTACTAATATCGGTTAATAATAGGATAGGCTTGAAATATTTTTCAAATGACGTCACACGTGACTTAATACGACCTCTTTCCGCAATAAACTCTCGTAATTCTTTTTCAGTCATATTTGAAGCGCAAACAATGATAAAACTCAATTAAATTGATAACAAAATCAACTTATTATAAAGTTGCAGTTAAAGTTAAAAAATGCAATGAATACAACCTCGTTTATCGCCGCTCGATCATAACAAAGGATCAGCTGGCGGGCGATCGATGCACTAACCGCTAACTCAGGCGCAGGTTACGTAACAAGTCGCCCGGCCGGCCCGCCGCTGCAGTAGATAGGTATTTCGTTCGATTCTCACTAATTTTCTCTCGGAGTACCCTGGAATAGTCGGCCAATCCGATTTAGCACTTATAAAACTATTCTACTGAATAATATGGGGACTTAACCACCTTAATAACAATAATGCAACATTACGTAGGTAATTAACACAAAGGTTGAGATTAATTGCACAAGATAATATCAATTAAGTATTGATGAACATGTGAGTAGTGAAAAAATATGACCTAGATTAATGAATTGGGACGTAATTACTATTAATTGGTTCAACATAAGTTACATAATTCGCTTGATAACGGAACTGAATTTGAATGTAAGACAGAATTTTGATTAAATACCTAATCCGTAAAATTATATGGAAATTAGAAAGGAATCTAAATAATGGTAACTATAATGGTAAACATTATGAACATTATAAGGGTAAACATTATGAAATAAGGGTTTACTTTACAAATTACTGGAATATTGAATGATAATTTTGTTACAGCAAATATGTGGGTGAGTTAACACTCATTTAACGGCGAAGTTAACTAACGCAATCTGCACAATTCGAAGCAATGAATTAACAAAATAAGGATGTAAATAGGTAGGAAATGGCAGTACTTCCCTCGGTTTAGATTGTTTCACCTCGTCCTGCGGGATACTTATACGTCTTCCAAGATTAGCACATCACGTCGGGGTCACCATTTGTTTTGTATAGTTTATGTTCAGCAGCTTATTTGTTTGTTCTTGGAATAGAAATCAAACCCAGATTACGATATGTTATATCACAATATATTTAACTAGTGAGCTATCTTCAAAATTACAACCAGTCACTCAATAGTCGCCATTGGTAAGCTCGAGTTTTTTCTTCTCCCCGTCCCGCGCGCCCGCGCAGCCCTCCATCTTGCGTTTAGTTGTAGTTGTAGGCGCTAACACAAGTCATTTTTTAATTTAATTACTGTTCACGTTTAGCCTAAGCCCCCATACAAAATGAGCAATTCCCTTTCAAACGAAGATTTACTATAAATTATAAACTTTATTGTTGTTCGGTAATTGCTCATTAAATTTCAAATACTTCTAGTTATTTGAAAAGCAAAGTAGTTTATATGAATAGTCCATGATTAACTGGTAAAAAAATAATTGAAAAAACATACATTGTTCCTGATTCCGAACGCTGTTCGGTAAAACCTTCAAGTCGAAATGAGGGTGAACTTATCATCGGATTCTCATTTTCGTTGATTTCTCTAAATATGACTGCACTTCATTCACTAAATTAATCAAAACAATAAAACTATATAAATAACAACACATTTAAACTCTATTTTCAAACACAAAGGTAACGTAAAACGATTTTATGACCTTAAGAAGTACAGGGGCCTTAACAAACAAAGGAATAAAAATAAATGTAAGTAAGACGAAAGTGATGATTTTTGAAAGAGAAGAAAACATGACAAATTGTAGAATTCTGATTGAAGGAGAAACAGTAGAACAAGTGAAAGAGTTTGGGTTCAAAGTTTACGAGGAATGAAAAGTATGACTGTGATATTGAGCGAAGAGTTTTGGCTGGTAATCAAGTGAATGGGGCCCTGCCTAATTTTATGAGCAGCCAGAAAGTATCTAAAGAGGCACGACTGTTCATAGAGGAGTACTCGTCCCTCACTTATGTATGGTAGTGAATGCTGGGTGTGGCAGAAGGAACACGAGAGTAAGCTGAATGCTGTTGAAATGAGAAGTCTGAGAAGTATAGCTGAAGTGACCCTGATGGACCGAGTGAGGAACAGCGTGATAAGGGAACGTTGTGGTATGGCAGAAGATGTAGTGACCAAGATAGAGAAAGGGATGCTTAGATGGTTCGGTCATGTAGAGAAGATGGATGAAAGGAGATTAACGAAACAGATTTATGAGACACCCTAGGCGTACGTATGCCAATCAGATCGATGACGTTTTGAAGAAGGGCCGGGTCAGAAGTACCCGTAACCGGCGTGCATGTATGAAAACAATTATGAAAGCGGAAGAAGCGAAAGGCGTATGCCAAGATCGTAGCAAGTGGAAATATGTTGTCTCTGCCTACCCCTATGGGAAAAAGGCGTGACTATATGTATGTATGTGTGTATGTAAGAAGTACACGTACTTTCTTACCAATTTCCACAAGCACTTGCCTACTAATCGGTGATCGACCGACTTGATCGATGTTTGCGTCGCGACTGAGACAAAATATGGCCGGCTTTGCCGCGTAAAGGAACGGGTAGATATCTAGCAAGCGGAAAAAAATATATGATAGGACGGTAAGCTGCGCGGTGACAGGATGTGGTGCTACTGATGTGACACGGGGAAGCTACGTGGCTGTCATGTGTTATGTCCTCTCGCACCCCGCACACCTACCTAAGGATCCAACTCAGTTAACCTCTAAAACAAAAATCACATATGTAATCGAAATATGCTAGTCCTTGTGCGCACTTATCACAGTAATATTTTTTACAAGACACATTTTATCAAGTAATGCAACGATGTGGGATTTTTGCACTTATTGCAAGCCATTTGTCTTGTTACAGGAATCTGTAATGATTTTTTTACGGGATTACGAGTATATGTATTAAGTTTCGAGTTTTTAACTTGGTGCCGATTAACTTTAGACAATAGACGTTGAAGGAGACGGATCTATTACATTAAATAAAATTTTAGGCTTAACGTTTTCTTTGCTTTTCATAAACTTGTGTGCATCATTTTTAATTTTCATTTCACCAAAATCCTGACCGACATAATTAGCTTTACTAATATTTAATATTGTCGGAACTTTACGCGAATGTTACTCATTGAAATAAAACTATTTTTAACGGATTCTATCGCGGTTTATTTGATGTTATTTTATATTTTACATTGAACCCGACGTTTCGGTTGCTTTTAGAAAGAAAGAAAACACGTTTAATAAACAAAGCACAACGCACATTACAATCATTCATCAACTTAAATCTATGGGCACGAAAAATTATTTTTAAAACTTACACTTACTGATTTGTATAACGTTGGTCTGGTCAACCAACCAACGGGTTCCTGTTAGATTTATTTGCCATTTTGTGCGTATGACACTCTTGGGTTGCAACTGAAAACTAGCGTTGGGTACAACCCAACATTATGCTGATTTGTTTTCCCATTGACACTCTCTATGACTAATATTATTATAACTTAAGTGTATCGCTAATGTTAGAGTGTTAATAAATATATTTCTTTCTTTCTTTCAGTATGGGACCCAGTACGCTACCCTGTGGCACTCCTGCCTGTATGGGACAAAGATCAGACAGGGCTTCCCCACTTTGTACTATGAAGTGGCGCTGTTGTAGAAATGATTTTAGTATTCCGTACAGGTGATCTGGTAGGGCGTTTTTAATTTTAAAAGCAGACCTGCATGCCAAACACGGTCAAACGGTTGAGATATGTCCAGAAATGCACTGGTACACTAAGACTTTGCCTCTAGTGATTCCATGATCTTATTTGCTAGTCTGTGCACGTCGTTTGTCTGGTTTCAGTGGCCTTATAATTTGCGCAACCTTCCACTCCAGGGGAAAGAACTGCAGTCTTGTCATGGCGTTAAATAATGACTTCAGAAAAGTTATGCCAGATTCTGGTAGTTTTTGTAATACGCGGTTTGTAATACGGTCGTATCCTGGTGACTTTTTTAGGTCCGATTTTTTTATGATTCGGGCAACTTCTGTCCTGTCTTCGGCCACGTTGTATGGAACTTCGGCTCAGGCGTGGGCATTATTTTATCTAAATAAAAATACTGCTATTTAGTAGCTGAAACTATGTAAAAACCAATAATATGCTTAGTTTAGTACCTAGGCTTACTTAAAAAAAAAGTCTGGTTTCATGTGAATATTTTTATTTAATTTTCTTCATCACTATCATACATCACTAAAATATTATCCAGGAACCTAGCTGGCGGAGTAACAGTTTCATACCTTGCCCAACTTAAGTATCAGATGACAGACATAATATGAGAGCAACAACCCACTGTCCATCGGCCAACAAGGCAGTTACAATAATATTCTTTTATTGCATTTAAATCTTTTATTGCATTAATACAATGTATAAGTTCCATATCAACAGTTGAATTCGGGTTATCCACGTCCAAGCGTAAGTCTCCATGTAAAGCGGGGTAAGAATGGGTTGAACGTGGGCAGGTAATCGTTTCATCCACATTGTCTTCATAAACTCATCGCTAACTCCACTGGCGGCCAAATTCTGGAGATAATGCAAGAATTGAGAGGGCTTGCGATCACCCAGTTCCTCGCTAGACAACGCTGGCGTTATTTGCTGCGTACGGGAAACTGGCCACTTGGCAAACCGACTGAGTATAGCCTCACCGCTGCACTCAAATACAAACCTACGGAACCATAACGCTGCATCTGGACCTGGGCTTGAGGCGAGACTTTGTTTGGAATTTCGTTGTTGCTAACGTGAGTAAGCCTATCATCGGAACAGATTTCATCGCGCACTACGGCTTGCTGGTGGATTGTAAGAACGGTCGGTTGATGGACAGCCTCACCACTCTCTCTACAGCAACGTCTCGGATGAATTGCCAGATTTCCAGTATCAAGACGATCTCCGGTGACACCGAGTAATACAGCCTTCTCTCCAAATACTCGCAACTAACCAAACCATCAGGTATCACTCGCGAAGTCAAGCACAATACTGTCCATTTTATTCGTACCTCTTCAGGGCCGCCAGTATTTTCCAGACCACGACGCTTTGCTCCGGAAAAACTGAAGGTGGCTAAGAAGCTGTTCGAGGAGATGGTCAGAGACGGCACTGCTCGCCGTTTTGATTCGTCTTGGGCTTCAGCCCTGCACCTAGCTCCGAAAAAGGAAGCTCCGAAGTCAAGGTATTGAGATACGGTTTTTAAAAAAAAAAAAACTTTATTTTAATAAAAACCGATTTACACTGTTGTTCGAGCGAAGACTGGGACAGAATTGTTCACAGATTTGAAAAAGTCTTACTGGTAATCGTGCGGTAACAAAGGGTGTCATGTATCCTAAGTTCACAGAATTTAAGTTAACACATCAGCTATAATTGTTCTAGAACATTCGATGCAGTGTGCAATGTTCCGGTTACATGTTGCAATCTTGTTGCTATGCCTTGCTTTGGCTGACAAAGCATATATCTATAGGATGAGAATCCTTAACTCCTCCCCCCCTAAGAGAGAAATCAGCTGGAGACAAATCTTTCGGGTCCAGATGATTTCGTCGTAAAACAAGAATTATTCTAAATACCTTAAATTTAACAATCAGAAATGACAATGTTAATACAAACATTACTATAAAATACTTATAGTCCATACACTTATGTTCTGGGTTATCAAAATTTGGTTTGGTTTTTGCACTGTTCAAAATTTCTCTAACATTGTTGAGGTCTACGCCGCGGAGATCAATTAGGCTGTCTTCTATTTTAATTTCGTGTTGCAGCTCCGGCATTGCTACGGGTTTCATCAGCAAACTAGTCTCGCGTGTCCTTGTTCCAGCTACCTTACTAATATTTTTATTTCCAATTTGAGTCTCGCAGTTTCGATTGGGTGTCACCAGAAATGATCCTTTCAGGTTGTATTTCATGACTTCATTGTTGCAGAGTTCTGTGAGGACCAGGTTCCTCTTTGTGAACAGTAACCATATTCCATTAGCTATGATATGGCTTCTTACATCTTCTATTTGTATATATTTATTATGGCATGCAGAATAGTTTTGTAGCAGCATTATTTGCTCTATGCACGTTGTTTCAGCGTATTGCACGATGTTTTCTTCTTTACACAGGACGCGATCATCTTCGATCTGCTCACACGGGGTAGCTATTTCTGGGTCTGTATTTCAATCTATTCACTATGAAGTAAGGATATTTGGGAATTATAATAGAGGGTTTTAGGGAACTAGGATCGTATATAGGTATGGGAATAATCTTGTAATAATTATATGTGTCCGTGTCTAGTAAAGGGACTTCTAACACAAAAACAAACTTGTTACTATCAGAATAAGATTTAAGAACTATAGTGCTTTCTTATTTCGTAAGATTGTGCCTACCTACTGAATACACTAACCTATGATGCTTCTCTATCTCTAATAAAATATTAAAAAGTTCTGTAGAATTAATAATAGATTGGTGGAGTATGTGTATTCGGCTAAAAGCTATTGCCGTCTCTATTTCTTGAATTACATTATAAATAGTGAATTACATTATTATAGTTATGTAGTATTTGATATAGGGTATTCATTAGACTTACTATATTATGTATTTTTGACTGGTTGTACTGAATTGCAAAGTTTTAATATTCAATTGATTTAAGTTAAACTTCAGGTCATCCGAAATATTTACTAATTTATCGAAAGCTTTTTGCATAAGTGAAAGTTTTCTTTCTACAGAATGTTCTCTGTTTTTAAGTTGACTTATCTCTGAATTATATCTAATAGCGTCATCATTATCTAAATTACCTGAAATTATTTTGACAATCGTACCTAAAGGATTTAGTATGCCTCTTTTTAATCGCATACTGGGCATTATTTGGTTTAATCTGTCTTTTGTAAGATCCATGAAAGATTCTATTTGCACTACTAATCCTACAAGTTCACTACGCGACTCATTTAGCGAGTAAATCATGTGTTCTATTCTAAAGTATTGATTAATATTAGTATCTAAGCACCTATTTATCGATTCTAAATCTAACGTTTTAAAAATAGTCCAGTGATTATTCTGAATCACTGCTGTACTGATCCGCATCGGCGCTTCTCCAGGATTCTGAGTCATCTCCTGCACATTTACGCTGCTTGCTGATTCCGCTGGGACCAATAGCTGCTTGCCACCACCTGTGGAGGGCGTTTTACGTTCTTAATAGCTACTTTCGTATTTCTTTTTCTCAACTTTACCGGTATAATATTCCTATCGGCTTTTCCTATTACTTCCGCTTTTTTATACCGTGGTACTTATTTAGCTTTATGATTCCTGGTAGTTTTCATGAAAATCACATCACCTTCTTTTATGTCTGGTGGCTTTTCTCCTCCCTTTTTCTCTACAATTTTACATTTATTGGCCCTAATCTTATCACTAACATAATCATATAAAACTTTAAGCCGTTTCCTATGGTCTTGTACTAATCTGTAAAAGATTTTTATCTCTATCTATATCGAAAGCATTTCCTGATTCCGTATGTCCAAATACCATTTCAAAAGGCGTAAAATTTGTAGTACTGTGTATGGTGTTATTATAGGCCATCACAGCATAGGTCATTACGGCTGCTGCGTCTTGATCGCTTTTTTCGTATTTAGCTAACCTATAAATCTCGATTACCGTTGAGTGGAACCGTTCAATTATGCCCATTGAGTTGGGATTATTTGGTGTCTCTACGTGTATTTCAATTTTGTACAAGCTTAATAATTCTTTACCAAGGTTATTATTAAATTCGCTCCCCGGTATCCCGTAAATACTGAAATACTTAGTTAAAGCCTTAACTATTTCTGGTGTACTTCTATTTGGTACGTTAAAAGCTTGAGCTATCTTACTAAAAGCGTCTACTATAGTTAAATAATTATTATTTTCTAAGTACAAGAGCTCCATGAAAACTTCTTCAAATGGCATATTTTGTGTTTGAGTGAGTTGAATGGGGGGCTTAATTGGTTTTCTTTCGTATTTCATTTTCCTACACGGTTCGCATGAATGGCAATGGCAGATATTGTGTCTTAAGTCTTGTGAGCGTCTCACGGATACCACGATGAGTAGTTTTGCCTTCGTGATATTTTATAATAATTTCCCTCTGTTCGTCCTCATTAGTTACGTGAGTTACTCTCTCTGTACATTCCGTTAAATTTTGCGAACCTTTTTTATATAATGTCGTTACTACCTGACTAAAAACTATATATAAAACTAGCGTGAAATGTTTATCACTTTACTAACTAATATCTTATTATGCTACGTGCCTGAAGGGCGTTTTCTAATCCCTATAGTGCACGACACACATATAAAAATCACCAGGAAATTCAAAGGAAAGTTGAAAGGATAGTGAAAAGATCTACTCACATAACCTTCAGCTTTTCCGCTCTCCTTCTGTGATCGGTGAATCTGCTCAGCTTGCTCTGCACCGTGGCTTCTCTTGACAAAATTTGTTTGGTTCGCTGACCCGTTAAATCGTTGAGACGAACGTTGGAGTTTACTCGGCACCCGAAAATTTTTTATTCGCGATGGCATAGAGGACCCAAACGACAAGGTCACTTACCGGCTGCGCCAGTCAAGGTATTGAGATACGGTTTTTGAATAAAAAAACTTTATTTTAATAAAAACCGATTTACACTGTTGTTCGAGCGAAGACTGGGACAGAATTGTTCACAGATTTGGAAAAGTCTTACTGGTAGTCGTGGAGTAACAAAGGGTGTCATGTATCCTAAGTTCACAGAATTTAAGTTAACACATTAGCTATAATTGTTCTAGAACATTCGATGCGGTGTGATGCAATGTTCCGGTTACATGTTGCAATCTTGTTACTATGCCTTGCTTTGGCTGACAAAGCATATATCTATAGGATGAGAATCCTTAACTCGCACGATCCCGGACAGGTACCCGATTAGACACATTGAGGACTACGCTCACAACCTAGCTGGTTGCAACATCTTCTCCAAAATTGATTTAGTCAAAGCCTATAACCAGATACCGATTCACACAGAAGATGTTGCCAAGACAGCCTGATGGCTGTCTGATCTGAATGGTGTAGTGATCTACACCATTTGGCTTATTCTATTTCCCATTTATGTCATTTGGCCTCAGGAACGCAGCCCAGACCTTCCAGCGTTTCATGGACGAAGTCCTCCGTGCACCACTCCACGATCTCCTGGCTGGACCTAAGGTCTCACATCCTGTAAGTGGGACTCCTGAACATCTGGAAGCTTTCGACAACTGCAAAGCGAGTATTGTCAGATGTACTCTCCTAGCTCACCCTGTGACAAATGCACCGCTCGCCCTCGTGACCGATGCCTCAAACTCGGCCTTGGGCGCGTTTCTCCAGCAGCTGGTCGGTAAGGGATGGCAACCACTGGCATTTTTCTCCAAGAAGCTAAACAAGGCGCAGTGCCAGTACAGTGCCTATGACAGCGGACAACGTGACAGCGGACGCTCTTTCCCGCATCGAAGCTATCTCACAGCCACCGGATTTAGAGACATTAGCTCAGTTGCAGAAGACAGATGCCGAGTTGCAGGACCTGAGAAACCGTAAGGGTGTAACCGGGGGTGAAGACAACAATTAAGCTGGTCACAGAAAGGTACATTTGGCCCAGCGTACGGAACGACTGCCGTGCCTGGACGAAAGACTGCCGTGCCTGGACCCAAGCTTGCCTCGCATGCCAGACTTCGAAGTTGCATCGCCACACGTCAGCGCCACTGAGCCAGTTCCCGCTTCCAGGTGAAAGGTTCAGTCACGTCCACATTGATCTGATAGGTCCATTGCCTCCTTCACGTGACTTCAGATATTGTTTCACCGCAGTGGACAGGTTCACGCGATGGCCGGAGGTGCTACCACTTCACGACATTACCGCCGAAACTGTCGCGAATGCGCTGTGTGATACCTGGATTGCAAGATTTGGTTGCCCTCAGGTCGTCACTACTGATCAAGGCCGTCAGTTCAATTCACAACTGTTCCAGAATTTGGCGTGCCTATGCGGTGTGCAGTTGCGCCACACCATAGCGTACCATCCAGCAGCTGACGGGGTGTGTGGAAAGCCTGCACCGCACGCTCAAGGCCGCCATCATTGCGGACGGCATGGAAAGCAGATCTGCGGTGTTCGGCTGCGGAGATGGTCTATGGTGAGCCACTACGGATCCCGGGTGAGTTCTTTCATAGTATAGCCCTCTGACTTCGTGTCAAGGTTACGAGCGCATATCTCCAGTTACAAACCGCAGCCGGCATCTAGGCACTCATCGAAAACCGTCCTCGTGCACGAAGATCTCAAAGCCACACAGTATGTTTTCATCCGGAAAGACGCCGTTCGTCGTTCGCTCGAAAAGCCATATACAGGCCCCCAAAGGTCCTCTCTAGGACGGATAAAACAGTCACTGTGGAATCTAACAGAGGACCAGTGACTGTTCCATAGATCGGGTGAATCCATAGATCTAAAAATATAGTAAATTTTTAAGTTTAATGAATTAATTGATTATAATAAGTGTTAGTTAAACTATATTCATTTAACTACCTAAAAATTCTAATCTCATATTTTTAAAGCCCTCAAAACCATCATTAGCCCTCAGTCGAGATTTATCGATAACGATGCCGTAAATTATTTTGTCAAGCACTGCCCGTCGGCGCGCCAACCTCAAGAGGGCGGAGGTACCACTTCGCCCACGCGGCTTTGTGTGTTAAAGAATTCCGTTTGGCGCAGCGTTGCGCTCGCCGGCGAACTCTTGGCTGTCGCAACGACGCGTTCATCGGCGGGCACGTCCTAGAAGATTGACGATAGAGAATAGCACTGCAGTTTTCAATCTTTCAAAAACCCCTTTTTATCATGAAAATATTAAGAGTATCGTACCAATATTTTGGGGCCTTCTTTAACCCATAAATAGCTTTCTCTAGTTTACCTATCTTCCCCTGCTGACTGTGACCTTCAGGCAAGTATATGTATATATTTTCATCTACTTTCGAATGTAAGAAAGCGCTACAAATATCAGCTTGATACAGTTTCCAATTAAAGTGTACAGCAATAGAAATAAGGCATCTTACCATGGTTAAATTGGTGACTGGTGCATAGACTTCCTTGTAACAAACTCCTTGTTGAAAGCCTCTCGCTACCAAACGTGCCTTGTAAACTTGAATCTTTCCTTCACTGTCTAATTTCCTTTTAAAAAACCCACTTAGTATCTATTACTTTACCTTCATAAATTTCTACAACTTTCCATGTATTGTTTTCTTCTAACGCCATTATTTCTTTATTCACTGCTTCAGTCCTCAGCTTCGATTCCAGAGAGGTCATAGCCTTCTGATAGGATTGAGGTTCACCATACTCACTCATGCAGGCAAAATCAACATCATCTTATGATGTTGATATTATTATCGCTGAGGGACTTTTATTCGTGACCTGTCTCTCAAAACACGTCTTTCAATACTTTCTTCACCAGGACTTACTTCTCTTGCACCTGTCTTTTCCTTTTCTAACTTATTTTCCATACCTGAACACATTTATCTCATCTCTGCTCTCTTCATCCAACCTACCCTGCCTCTCACATACAGGTATACTCTCAGAGCTTCCATCTGATATTAAATCATTAGAACTGTCCCATTTGATGACTTCCTTATCATCACATTCACTCTCACAATCCTTATCCAGCTGATAAGTATATTTATTTCTGTTATCACAACCTACTTGTTCCTGCATTATAGAAGACTTAGGTATAAAGACAACATCACGCACAGTTTCTACTTTATTATTCATAAAGCAAACCCTATAACCTTTTCTATCATCATCATAACATACAAATATGCCAAACCTTCTTTTAACATCAAGCTTTGTCCGCTTTTCTTTAGGAATAATGTGTTATCACTCTTATCTGGCATGTTCTTATCTTCCTTTAGTAGTCTCTGAAAGCAATTTTCTATCTTATGTCCCTTCTTCTTACAGTAGTGACAGACAACTTCCTTCCTTTTGGTGCAAAATTTAGCAATGTGGTCTGATTTATTACAGTCAACATTTTCTACTATTATAGTCTGTTTTAACTGCCAAAGCCTGAGAAGATGCAACTCCTTAATGTTGAATTCTAGTTTCCTCTATGATTAGTTTACCATAACTCATTAGATAACTCATTTAGAGTTTGTTTGTCAACTGGAACCGATTCCCATGCAGAAATAAAATGTTTGTAACTTTCTGGCAAAGTTATAAGCACCTTAGTTACCACCATGACATCTGATAACTTCTCGCCCTGTGCCGCTAGCCACTGCTACTCTAGTACCTTCTAAACAGCCTCTAAATTTTTTCAAAATTTATTTGTCATTCGTCATGTGAGCAGTAACGCCAGAATCTATCAACCAATCATTTGGATTAAACTACAACTAAATGCCACATTGCTTACATTGTTATTGTTCTTACTACTATTACTTTGTTTTTCCTTCTTATATTTGTAACATTAGTTTTTATATGCCCTTCACGATGACAATAGTGGCAAATCAGCTTTCTTTTTTCTTCCTTCTGCCGATGCCAATGCAGATTCCGTTGATGTAGTAGACTTCCTAGCAGCTTCCTGTAGTAATCGGGTTCTCACTAGCTCACTCGTTAAAGAGCCGGTGACATTTGCAGTCTCCAAACCAGAAACGATGACATCAAATTCTTGAGGCAAGACGCTGAGTAACAATTCAGCTACCTCAGCATCTTCAATAGTACGCCTAATATCCTGAAGTTGTTGCACCAATGACATGAATTCTTGTTTATAAGTATTCATGTTTGAAAAGTCCTCAAACTGCGCTTTGTGCAATTTTCTTAGCAAAAGGACCCGTCTATAGAAGCCACGGTCCTCAAAAACATTACAAAGATTCGAACATGCATCTCGTGCATTTACGGCATTTCGTACATACTGCAAACATGAGGGTTTCACCGCTAAACAAATGCGAGCAAGGGCCTTACGTGAATCCTCTTCATTTTGTTGTTGCGCTCCATCATTAGCTTCATCAACATAAGACCAACAAGCCTTCCAATATCAGACAATTTTTCATGTAAAATTTCCAGGTTATGAAATTATACACAATATGGGCCATAAAAACCTTCAAACCCTTTAAGTCTGCAGGGCTGGATGGAATATTCCCAGCACTACTACAATGGCAACTGACAAGAATAGCAAAATATCTACTTCCAATCTACAGGGCCTGCATTGCCTTCAAATACATACCCAGATTATGGAGAGAGGCAAAAGTAGTCTTCCTACCAAAACCAGGTAAGGAGGACTACACACATCCCAAATCATTCAGGCCCATTAGTCTCACATCATTCCTCCTCAAAACGTTGGAGAGACTAGTAGATCGATACCTAAGGGATGGAACACTAAAAGACAACCCACTACATCCTGAGCAATACGCATACAGGAAAGGTAGATCAACAGAGTCCGCACTACACACGGTAGTGCACAAGATAGAATCATCACAAATAAAGCCTCAACACTAGCTACTTTCATAGATATAGAAGGGGCTTTCGACAAAACGGTACACAGCAGCATTAACGAAGCCTTACGGAAGCGTAAGGTAGAACCAGCCATAAGGGACTGGATCACTCAGCTGATAAGCAAAAGAGCAGTCCAGATAGTGATGAGTAACACCACCACAAGAGCAAAGGTAGTCAGAGGATGCCCCCAGGGAGGCGTCCTATCACCACTCTTATGGAACATAGTAGTAGACAGTCTTCTAAAGAGACTAAATGAGAGAAGATACACCACCATCGGGTATGCGGATGATCTTGCAATACTAATAAGCGGAACGGCTGAGAACGTGCTATGCAAAGTCATGCGCTCAGCCCTTCAGATTGTGGAAGAATGGTGCGAAAAACACCGATTATCAGTAAACCCGAAAAAAACAGAACTTATCCTTTTCACCAACAAAAGAAAGTTACCAGAACTACAACTACCAAAACTATTTAATATCAAACTAGCCCTAACAACCCAAGTTAAATATCTGGGCATCATACTTGACAATAAGTTGAATTGGACTAGCCACATAAATGCTAAAATGAAAAAGGCCTGCATAACTTTTTGGCAATGCAGAAGACTCGTTGGTCGTTGCAAGAACTGGGGTCTTAACACAAAGATAACACTTTGGCTGTATACGGCAATTATCAGGCCTTCTCTAACCTATGGATCAGTTGTATGGTGGCCCAGAACAGAACTGATCACTGTGAAAGAAAAGCTCCAGAGTCTATAACGCCTAGCGAGTACAGCAGCCACTGGATGCATGAGAACCACTCCATCAGCCGCACTAGAGCACCTCCTAAACCTGAGACCGCTGCATCTAATCATACAGGAGGAGGCCAAGGCAGCAGCCTTAAGACTGAAAAGTAATGGGCTCTGGAAAGAGAATACTGGAACAAAGCATTCAAAAATTCTACAGGGAATCCTAAAGAAGATACCACTTCTTGAGGCGCCCGTAGACAGAATACCATGTCACCACGTCTTCGAAAGGAATTATCATATTCAACTTACTGAAGAAAAAAGAGACAGCTCTGGCGTCAAAGAAGTTAGGATATACACAGACGGCTCTAAAACCACATATGGTACCGGAGCAGGCGTCTTCTCGAATGACCTAAACATCAAAATAACAACCACCTTGGACAAGCTAAGTACAATATTCCAAGCTGAATGTATTGGCATAACGAGAGCGGCGGAGACGATTGCCGCCAGAGACGTCAAAGATCTAGATATAAAGATCATATCAGACAGTGCATCCGTACTCCAAGCTATGAAAAGCAACACCATAACCTCTGTCCTCATATTGGAATGTCACAATACACTCCAATCCATTGCAAACACAAACAAGGTCACGCTGCAATGGATCAAGGGACACAGCAACTCCCTCGGCAACGACGCAGCCGATGAATTGGCCAAGAGAGGATCAGGGGCAACAGTATATGGACCGGAACCAATACTACCTATACCTCAAGCACAGGTCAAAACTTGGCTGCGGAAAAATACGGAAGAAACCCATCAAAAAGAATGGACAAACATTGAAGGATGCAGGCAAACAAAGAATGCAGTTCCGGTAGCATCAAAAACGTTTAGCCGAAACTTCATTAGATTAAAAAGGGACCAGATCCGTAAGGTCATAGGCATCTTGACCGGTCACTGTCCTCTAAACAAGCATCTATTTACAATAGGTGTGACGGACAGCCCCCTGTGCAGAGGCTGCATGGGGGCAGAAGAAACGCCACATCATGTGCTTACAGAGTGCATGAGCGTGGCCGAACAACGGGCGAAATTCCTCCAGTCACCAGCGTCTCTCCGGGAAGCATGTGGAAACCTGAAAAGGCTGCTGGCTTTTTGAGAAGATCTGGGATGGTTGGAGTGAGAGGTAAGATGCTACGCACAATGGCCCAATCAAGAGGCTAAGTGCGGAACAGCCCAGGTAAACTAACTAACTAACTATTATACACAATACTTTTCGAACGTGTATAATCTGTTGTCATTAGACATTATGCTCAAATTGCTCAATAATCAATTCAACCAACCAAAACAATGTATTGAAGACGATTAAAATGTATTACGCAGTTACGACCACGCTGGGTGCATAACCTATTGAAGTATAACTGCACTTCGTTGTACTTTCCAAGTTGAGTGTAAATGGTTGGTGAGCAAATAAACAACTTTCTTGTTTCATGCAATGTTTATTATCAATAAATACAATATATACCTCTTGTGCACCACAGATATTTCAGGATTTCAGGTTGGGCCGAGGGCAGGCAGGCCGAGCAGGAACGTTCCGGACACAAACCAGTTACCAAAAATAAGGAAAGAACAGACTAGAGAGTTTAAGCTTTTTAAAAATCATAGACTATTAAAGAATTTACTGTATGTAAGGAATGCCATAAACGCTCTATCCAACAGAATTAACTATGCAAACGGTTTCATTTCAAAGATACATAAGTATTTATATTGTAATATCTAATCGTTACTAACAGCATTGATGTTAATTTGAAAACGATGTACTATTCAAGCTGTCCCGCATTATTATTTTAGAATTAGGATTTATAAGATAATATAACGTAGGTATGAAAGCAATATTAATCGCACGGGGTTCACGAATATTATACCTTTGTGGCATTTTTGTGAGATGTGCTTTGAAAAATCCTTTTTTGTTACCCCGCGTTCCGATTATATGTTACCATGAGAAAGTAACAAAAACAGAAGTAACGAAATGATGGTTATAGATTTTCAAAAAATGCTAATTTTTTAAAACCCAACAGTCGAAGCAAGTATTCACATCAAAGTGTAGTGTATTAAATTAACTATTAATCAATTTTAACAAAAATATTAAGTGTATTAAACTTACCTTGACACAGTGTAACAAAATCCATAAGTCGGGCGTGTGATGCCTTACCGAGCGCGCGCGCATCTCGTTAAAGTCCTTTAGAGATCCGATTCTTAGCACTCCATGGATTTACCGTGCGGTCGCCGGGTCCATAGCGTGGTACAGAGAGGAACACCATGACGGCGACTGGGACTTGCGACCCAGATGTAGGTTTAGGGTGGGCACCTTGTGATGCATCAGCGCTCACCTCCACCGTCAGTAGTGTTCCCCCCCCTACCTATCCAAATTTGGTAAGATCCTAACAATGCCGCTTTTGATATACGTTTTAGTAAAGAGCTTACTGAAGCTCTTGGCAATCCGAGGTCTTTAAGTAAGTTGTACAGGGATTTAGCTGGAATTCCCCTTCCTCCTACTTCTACGGGGTAGAGTTTAACCACGTAGCCGTTTTTGGTTAACTCGTTAGTCAAATCAAAGTATTTGTTTGTCTTTATAGCGTGGTCTTTAGGTATATTAGTTTCCCACGGTACTGTGAGTTCTACAAGCACTGCACGCTTATGCAATCTTGAAAAAAGGAATATGTCGGGTCTGGATGATGAGGCACAGACATCCTCCGGTATCCTATAGTGCTTCTCATACGTGTCTACGAGTATTGTCCAGTCAACGGCAGCTATCAAAATTGAATATGGCTTTTGAGGTGATTTCTTTGAGCAGCCTTCCTTTACAAACGCAATGTCATTTCTTTGGTTTGTGGTTAATCCTTTTTTCGCTCTAGCTACCGTCAAACTTACAGCCTCACGTATGATTTCTATTACCTTATCATGAAGGCGCGAGTAATGACCCCGGTCTCATAGCGTTTTACAAACTGATAAAAAAAAATTCAAATCAGGTGCAGATACTTGTGTGATATATCATTTTACTCGTACGGCTGAGCCCTACACGAATCGACTATTGTTGCGACGATTTTCCTCGGAAAATCAGAAATTTTCATTGTTTTTATATTTATACATTTTTGTATTGACATTCGGCAGCAATCTGCATTTTTTGTGTGACTCCTATAGGTACCTGGAATTGTAACATCACAGCAGCGTTCACAAGAGCGCCCCGCGTCTTTTGACACCACACACGCGTATACAGGACCAGGTAGCTTAGTGGTTAAGGAGTCGACCTTACGATCGAGAGGTCCCGGGTTCGAATCCTGGCCATTACACTACCGACGTGAACCCACTCCTAACACAAGCAATTTAGCTTAGCTGGAGGGGTTAGGGGGAATATTAGTAATTTCGGTTGCTAATATTCTTTTAAAAAAAAAAATAAAAAAAAATTTTGGCAGTTTTCGGGGCATTTCCCCTTGATTTTTATTAATTTGGCTAATTTAACTTTTGTTGTGCATTATTCGAAATTTACGCAAGGTGCCCGTGTCTGTACCTGTGGGAACTGGTACGACTCAGCCCCTCGCGGCTGTCACCATCTGACTCCAGATTTCCCGGGTTTGCTCGCATTTTCACGCGGATTACCAAATTTTTGGTTTTTCTTCAATTGTTCAAAAAATTTCTATAGGCGGCTATCGTTCTACTCACGTTTTTGGGAACAGGCGGGCGCCCCGCGCCGATCGCCACCAACCCCGTTGAGCTGGGACGTATAGTCGCGACGGTAGCTTCAGTCAAAGTCAATTTGTTTACATCAAAATTTAGTTTTTCTCAATTTTCTAAAATTTTCACTATCAAAGTCCATAGTTTTTATAACAGCATTGTGAGCGCGCTGACGACGCGCGTCTTTCGACACCTCGACCGTCTCTTTGGGACTTATAGTTTTTTGAGATATCGCGAAATTTTGGAAAAAAGGGCGTACTGAAGGAGCATAGCGATGAGGAGCTTCTGCGCGCCCTTCGAAATCAGAATGAGGGACTGTTCGAGGGCCTTGACGATGAGGAGAGCCGCGTAGACATCCGTTACAAAAAGAGGGCACGAGACTCTAACTGCCACCACGTGGTCATTAGCGTGGCGCCGAGGGTTTGGACGAGGGCGACGGAGGCGAGGCGACTTTACATAGATCTCCAGCGAGTCGTAGTAGAGGACCAGTCGTCCCTCGTCCAGTGCACTCGCTGCCTGGGCTATGGCCACGGGAAAAAGTACTGCACTAGTGAGGTGACGGCAGACCTCTGCATGAACTGCGGAGAGCATCCTCACTACAAGGACGAGGAATGTCCGAGGGAAAGCTTTCGCCCCTGCTGTATAAACTGTTATCGAGCCACTAACAAAAAGGAGTATCACAATGCCTTTGATACTCACTGCCCAGTTAGAATGAAGTGGGACGCGGTGGCCAGAGCATCGGTAGTATATAGCTAAAAATACTCTGGACACTGTGCACGGCTTCAGAAGGAGTATAAAATAAAAACCAACCTTAGTATTAAATACCGTCAATCAAGGAACACAGGCTATGTCAATAATAATATTTAATATTATATATTACATAAAATTGGGGAACAAATATTTACTAAGGGACCAAAACAACATAAAGGTACTCCATCCAAACAAAAAAAAAAAAAATGCTTACTAGGCTAAATAAACTTTTAATAAAAAGCAAACGCACACCTTACAATAAACTCTCATCATCATTGGATACACGCCACACCATTAAAAACACATAATAATTTACAACAAAATTCTTTTTAACACATCGGGCATTCTGTATCTTATATATAGATAAAATGCAGAATAAACCAATAGGCAACAAGTACGCACACGAACACAAACTAGCACAAACAATCTAAACAATTAAACCAAAACCCAGACATCTAGTACACAAGATATTCTAAATTAACCAACTAAACCAATATTAAATGAGTCTGCAAACAAATTCTAATAAATCAGTAAATAGCTAAAAAAACCGGAATAAACATCACTAAAACACAAATTAAATTAAACTAATTAAATAAATGTAAGTTGATTAAATTTTTCCTTTATAAACTATCATGAATTCGTATCTTCTTCTATTAAATAAATAAAAATCCAAGATCTTCCCTCTTCTTCTATGTATTTATAAAATAAGCGTATGTACAAAATATCCTATTTAACCTTATTATTTAATGTAATATACAAAAAACACTTGAGAAAATTTTCCTTGGGAAAATCAGACCAAGCTGCATCTGAAGTACTACTCTTACTCCTTAATTATAATCTACTTATCATTATTACCATAATTACCATACAACATAATTATATAATCTTACAACTACATATATAAATAACTATAACTATTATTATATATATCATTACTATTATAATATAATTACCACACAACATATATAACCTTATAACTACATATATAAATAACTATAACTATATAAATTACGGCATATTATATATATATATATATATATATATATTACCAGTATATTTATTTTCACAAATATTTATGTATTTATGTACTGCTACACCAATCTGTGACTGTCAAGCGATAAATGAGCTACTCATGTACGCCTGGCAGTCAATATCTTTCTCTCTTCATAAATAAATCTTTAACACACCTATAAAAAATAAATCAATAAAAAGGATCCTGCTCTCCATGGCAGGAGAACTCCTGAAGAGTCTTGCTAGAATATTGATTCTAGCGGGACTTCTCAAAAAAAAAAAAAAAATAGCGTTTTACAACCCACTAGTAGGTGCCTAGCCGTACCAGTTGCTTCACCACATGAGTTACATGTTTCATCTGTGGCTTTTCCCCATCTGACCAGATTGCTTTGGTCGGGGAGGGACAACTGGAATGCATTTAGGTAAAATTTAAGTAAGGCCGGTGACCAGTCGTATATTATGGTACGCCATTTTAAGGCTATGGGAATACAAAATTCACCTAGGGTCAACCATTCGTTTTGCATTTCTAGGTTCATTGCGTGCACCTTATAGGTGTTGTTTTCGTCTGCTTGTAGAAAAGATTTTGTTATTTCTTTATCTGTTTGTCTCTGAATATTACCTAGACCTACTCTACCAGTCTGCGAGCCTATCATGAATTTTTTATGGAACTGGAGGCGTGATTCGAGCTTCGATGCATTTTTATCTTTTGGAAGGACTTTTACAATTTCGTCTTTAGATTCCGATAAGACGTGCATTTTAGTTACTCTTAGGTGTTTATAGAGTTCTGATGGCTTCTTAAGCGTCATTCCAAAATTATTCGCGGATCTATATAGTGCCGACGGGTCGGCCGACTGAGCTAGCCCTAGCCACGACTTTAGTGTCTTCGTGACACTCGCATCTAGTTTTTTGAGGAGGCTCTGGTTTATATCATATTAAGAAACGGCCAGTTAAGACGCGAGGTTAAATAATTGTCATAGATCCAAGCTTTTTTAACATTACTTATTGGTTGTTGGTCTACCTTTTTTAAATCGATAATGAAACTATCAATTAATTCGTCCAAAGCTGGAGTGCAACCTCTGTTGTCAATCTTTCTTCCGAGGAATTTAAAAGGCACGGTTTCAGATATAGTTGAAACGTTTTCCCCGCCTATACTAAGCCCTGTGTCATATGAAGTATACCTGGTACCTCCCCTACCCAGACATAGACAGTAGCATTTGCTAGGTTTTGCTCTCATTCCATCTGTCCATGTACAGAAATCGTCTACTCTACGCAGTAGGTCCTGGCACTGCTTTGGGTTACGAGTCAGTATTGCCAAATCGTCCGCGAATGCGAGGATAGACTCCGTATATTTACCGTTTAGCTTAAACCGATAGCCCCACTTCTTATCGTGTGTGGATATGTTGTCTATTAAAATATGTATTACTATATTGAAAACTATAGGTGATAAACAGCAGCCTTGGAACAAACCCACATTATAATTTAAAGGTTGCGTGTATCCATCTTTGGTATAAATCACAAACTTTAATTTACCATAATAAGAGGATATTATTTCCCAAATGATGGACGGAAAGTGATACCATTTTAATGCAAACAACATAAGCTCGTGTTGTACTGAGCCAAAAGCGTTTTCTAAGTCTATCCAACAAACTGTTATTTGCTTTTCATCTGATTTGGCATCTTTTAAACTTTCCGCCAGTAAAGATTTGTGTTCCAGACATCCTGAAATTCCAGGTAGAAACCCTTTTTGGTGGTTTGGTCTGAAATAGTTATTATTGATCATGAACTTTGTCATTTTAAATTGAAGCCATGAGAAGAAAATTTTAGAAATTGTATTGGTTAATGCTATTGGTCTAGCGTCTTTTGAACTACTTAGTGTATTCGTGGGGTTGCGAATACACTCGGCTATGAGTGAGGTGGAGAAATATAGGTAGGTATGAGATGGGAAGTAAACTCGTACTTACGTGATGTGCTGATGATGAGAGGTGCTGTATGGTCGTGGATGAAGTGAGCTGATTGAAGGTCGTTCTTCCGATGACCTAGGTATGATGAGCTGAAGGTAGTTCGTTGATGTTGGGCTGCCCAACGGGAAATACACTCGCGCACTGTAATGTCTGAGCTGAGTTAACTGCACTTAAACACCGATCGGTATGATTGAGAGCTGATCTGATGATGCTTCTAGAAGCTTCGTGAAATTAGATCGCCGTTAAATGCGCGCGCCGTCTATCATTAAACCGTACCGGTACTCGTACTCACTGTTCGCCGGCCGGCGCGTGAATCTTTCGCCAGCGTTCGGCTCGCCTCGGGAGCACTCGTGAGTGTATGTCATTTCGTCCCGCTAATGGCGGGAACATCCTGGGGGGCCCGAGGAAGACCCTCTTCTTGAGCTGAATCCAACGGCAACCTGGCTATCTTGAGCACAGGTCTGCGCAGATGTCCTTGGGCTGTGTCCAGATCCACAACTCGGATCATTCCATCCTTGCCCGGTATTGTGCGGGTAATTCGACCCAGTCTCCATTGCAGCGGTGGCAGGTCATCTTCTTTGACGAGTACGAGTTCGCCGACTTGAGGAGGTGAGGAAGGGGAGAGCCATTTGGAGCGGGTTTGGAGTGTATGGAGGTAGGACTGGGTCCACAGTGTCCAAAAGCGCTGGGAAAGAGCTTGTATGAGCTGAAAGCGTCTATGAGCGGATAATGGCCTGTCATCAAAGGACGGCTCGGACAGAGCTGTGAGCGGACGACCAATAATAAAATGACCGGGAGTTAAGGGTTCAAAGTCCGAGGGGTCAGACGAAAGTGGGCAGAGGGGTCTAGAGTTGAGTACGGCTTCGATTCGTGCCAGAAGTGTGCTGAATTCTTCAAATGTGAAGTGTTGTTCACCAACCACGCGATAAAGTAATTGTTTAGTAGATTTGACATTAATTTCATGTAAAGCACCGAACCAGGGCCCCTTGGGGGGGTTCAGTAACCAGGTTATGTGCTGAGTGGCAAGTCTGTGTGTGATTGCCTCATTATTCGCATTTAGGAAGTTCTGAACTTCAATGAGATGATTCCTAGCACCTACATAATTTGTGCCGCAGTCTGATCTAATTAAGACCGAAACACCGCGTCGCGAGATAAATCTTTGTAACGCCGCAAGAAAGGCTTCCGTTGTAAGAGCTGAGACGGCCTCCAAATGAACGGCCTTCGTTGAGAGACAAACAAATATACAGAAGTACGCTTTCAAGAGTTTAGCGTTCCGTAACGTGCTAGACTTTACGTGAAATGGGCCGGCAAAGTCAGTCGTGACTTGGCTAAATACCGGTTGAGGGTTAACCCTGTCCGCCGGCAGGTCACCCATGAACGGGGCTGTAGGTTGAGCGCGGGTTCGAAAACATCGAATACATTTAAATACACGGTGTCGGACCACACGGCGAGCAGATAGTATCCAGAATTGCTGGCGTAGAATGGCATGTAAAGTATCAGCGCCAGGATGGCAGTGTATTTTGTGATAATGGTCAATAATAAGGTCTACGAGTGGGCTAGAGCTGGGCAGAATGAGTGGATGTTGAGCATCATATCTAATTGACGCATGAGAGAGACGACCACCGACTCTCAAGAGACCATCTTTCAAAAACATTGAAAGACGCTGTAGTCGGTTGGTGCAAAGTCTGTTAGTTTGCAGACGATGGATATCATCCGCAAACTCGTTCTGCTGAACGGAGCGGATCCAAAATAACAGAGCGTCCCTACGCTCACCAGCTGTCAACGGACCAGAGCGCCGTTCGTCTGGAGTGTGTTTAGAATTGAAGATAAAGCGCTGCATGCAAGCCGTCACTCCGACGAGCTTGTCCAGAGAGCTGAAGCGCGTAAGCAGCTCATGATCCAGATCAGGAACCGCTATATGAGCAGGCACCTTTTGTGGCTTAAGACCTAGTAAAGCGTGATGACCTAAAGCCACTGGCATCTTGGGCCAAGTGTGAGGGGGCTCTTTGAGCCAGCTGGGAGACCACCAGAGGTCATGAGCTGAAAGAGCGTGAGCTGACATTCCCCTGCTTGCACAATCTGCAGGGTTGAGGTTCGTGGGAACGTGTCTCCACGTGGAGCAGGTCGGATCGGACTTTATTTTAGACACTCGATTGGCCTCGAATGTCTGGAGCCGATGAGGGGGCGTGTTGAGCCACGCTAACACTATTGTGCTGTCTGACCAACAGGTATGTTGGCTTATTGTGAGGTGAGCCGACAAATCAGCTGACACTCGAGCCATGAGCTGTGATAAAAGAGCTGCAGCTGATAGTTCTAGCTTGGGAACTGTGAGTCTATTCTTAATAGGAGCTACCTTTGACTTGGCAATGACCAGATGTACATTGACCAGTCCATTGGCATCGAGCTCATGAAAGTAGATGACAGCGCCAAAACCGGCTTCTGACGCGTCCGCGAAGCCGTGAAGCGAGTAAGTGGACGCGGACTTGGATTTGCAAATGTGCCGAGGTAAACGCAGACTTGAGAGCTGAGGAAGATCCTCTGAGATGTGTTGCCACTCTGTGTGGACTTCATCTGGGGTGGGCTCGTCCCATCCCAGTTTCATGAGCCATAACTTCTGTAAGAGAAGCTTTGCGCGGAAGATAACTGGGGTAACCCAGCCATTGGGGTCATAATGCGATGCGACTGTGCTGAGAATGAAGCGCTTGGTAACTTGGTTGAATGAGGGGAGAGAGATGCGATACGTGAACTCGTCTGATTGAGGAATCCATTGTATACCTAAGACCTTGATGGAATTCGATTCTGGGCTGAGGTCAAAGTCTTTAGGCATGTCGCATTGGTCATCTGGGAACCGTTCCAGGAGCTGGGGAGAATTTGAAGTCCATTTACTGAGCTGAAAGCCACCTAGGGCAAGTAAGTTAATCAACTCTGTTTGGAGTGCCTGCGCAGACTCCACAGAGTCGTGACCAGAAAGTATATCGTCGACGAAAATTGAGCGTCGTATGATGTGAGCAGCATGCGGGTAGCGATGACCTTCGTCATCAGCCAGTTGAAGTAGAGTGCGGATGGCATGGTACGGGCTGGATCGTAAACCGTATGTAACGGTATGAAGTGAATATGTGAGCAGAGGCTGGTCAGGTGACGACCGCCATAAAATGAGCTGATACTGTCTTTGGTCTGGGTGGATGAGTATGTTTCTGAACATCATTCTGATGTCAGTACTGAAAACTACGGGATGTGTCCTAAAAGACATAATAATGTCAACAATATCTTGTTGCAGAGCTGGACCTGTGTGAAGGCAGTCATTTAGGCTGACGCCATTTGAGCTTTTACTACTACCGTCAAATACAGTGCGTAGCTTATCTGATCCCGCTTTGAAGATGCCATGATGGGGAATATAGAAGTGAGGTTTATTCGCGAAGGTACTTGGGTGGTTATTGTAGGTAGTCATTGTTGACCACCTACACGTGACCTACTGGGTGAACGTGAGTGATTGGGTGGATTGTTGGGAGGTGGTGGTGCCACCGGTAAGGCGTGTGCGGATTGATGCTGGTACTTCTGAGCTGGGCGATGTCTGGGCTGATCTCTCAGATGAGGAGGTAGAAGATGAGCGGATGAATGGGGTGGAGAAGAAGCGCCGGGACGATGTAGGGATGTGTGGTGCCTATCGTCTCCACACTCTTTGCAAGCCCCCTTGGACCTGCATTCGTTCTCGTAGTGGGGACCTAAGCAGCGTCGGCACCGGTTGCGAGCCTGAATGAAGTCCCAACGGCCTTGGATCGGTTGGTCGTTGAATTGTGGACAGGCGATGAGCTTGTGCCCTCTTTCACGGCAAAATGGGCAGGGCATAATATTGGGAGTGTGAGCGGGTTGAGCTGAAGGCTGAGTTGAGTAAACGGGGGTGTGAGTGGATTGAGCTGAGGGCTGAGCTGAATAGACGGGCCTTTGCTGGGCTGGGGGTGAGCTGCGGTAAACTGGCTGACTGCCAACGGGGGCTATAGGCCGAAATTGTTGGTACCCGGGCTGTCGAGGGGGGCCTCGCGGAGAAGCAATGGGAGACTGCCTACGGTATGAGCTAGGCTGTGGCGAGGGCTGCTTGGTTTGTGAGGGACCGGGGCTAGACCATTCGGTCTCTACACAACGCGCGTGTTCCTCGAGAAACGCGATTAAATTTTTGAGGGTGGGCAGAGTTTGACGCGATCCGTACTTTCGCTCGAAAAGCGTCCTGAGCTCACCCATAAGCTTTCGCACCACTATGGACACGAAGACATAATCGCAGTCTTTCATGGGCAGATCTAAATTGTTCAGTGCCTATTGAGCTGAGATGAGCGGAGTGAGGAAAAGTGTGCGGATATCAGAGCGGGCATGAATTTGTGGTAACCCCATGATGATGTCCACAAAGCGGTCGATGAGGACGCGGCGGTTCTCGTAGCGCCTGGTTAAAATCTCCATGGCTACGGCGAAGTTATCCCCCGTGAGCTGAAGATGGGACACCATGCTGCGCGCCTCACCTGATAGGCATGAGAGCAGGTAGTGGAGCTTTATAGCATCCGAAATGTTGGACATTTCGTCCGTCAGACTCCTGAAGATGGCGATGAAAGAAGGCCAGTCTTCAATTTTTGAGCTGAACTTGGGCAGCCCTATCTTGGGCAGAACATTAGGTGACGTGGAAGAAGCAGATGAAGTTTCTGGGGGAGCTGGAGTCACACTCAACTGCTTGAATGCGACTAAGACCTCATCATAATCTGCGAGAGCACTTTCGAAATTTTTAGTGTACATCGCCTCCGTCTCATCCGAGAGATCGTCATCGTCCAAAATCTCGTGATAAATATTATCTAATTTGGACTTGTGCTCCTCCAGTTTCGGGTAGCGAGCAGTAAAGTCGATGTGCTTATATTTACGGGTGTCTTTGGCAAGCACTGCTGTGGCAATTTCCTTCAGCAAGGCAATTGCTTTAACTGCCTCCCGGAAGATGGCAGCTTGAGATTTGGTCGGCATTGTTATTTTTGTTTTTTTTTTTAATTAAAAATAAAGAAATATATATATATATTGAGTGAGCGGATGTAGTTAAGCGGTCGGCAGCTTAACGGTAGCAAATAACTTTGCTATATGAGAGCTGAAACTTAATTAACAAACTCAAATTAATTGAGTAGCTAATGATGAGTAAGAAAAGAAACGAACGAGAAAAAAAGAATATTTTTTTTTTTTTTTTTTTTTTTTTTATGACACCCTGTATATTATAATAATGTGTTGAAACGATCCTATAAAACTACTATGTGTGAGAGGGAAAACGAAAATTATTAAAAAAAAATTCGATGACAAAAATTTAAATTCGCCACCCTGTATATTGAGAAATGTGCTGATATGATCCTATAAAACTACTAGGTATGTGAGAAAACGAAAATTATTTAATAAAATTAAATCGGATGACAAAAATTATAATTCGCCATCCTGTATATTGATGTGCTGAAATTACTTTCGCCTTATTACCTATGCGTGAGACATCAAAACGAAATTACGTAAAAAAAAAAACTTGATGGGAAACTAATTAACACCAATGCGATATAATAATGAGAAAAAATAATTAATGTGTTTAATCAAAATGACGTAAAAAGATTGCCTTCTGCACTATCTATTTGCACTGTGTCTATTTACTTGCACTGTGACACTAAAACTTATAAAATCTTGTAAACAATATTACTAAGTAAATGTGTGTGCATAAAGACTATTGAGCCGAACGAGTAGGTAGGTAATCTTAACGCTAGCCGGTGAGCGAAGTACCTATTTAAAAGGCACAGGACCACTTAAGTACCTACAAAGTTGCGATAAATAATGATGCAATCAACACTTCTTTGCTTTGGACACAATGAAAAAATAGTGTTCACACAAATAGTTGAATCAAGCAAATGTAAGTTCTGGTTCTGGGAACAAATTCAATTCAATGTTGAATGAATTCGTGCGAGCGAATTATGTTTTCAATTAGGTACCTATGTTACTAGGCGAGCGGGAAGCGGTACAGTCGACTTGAAGCCGACTCGGTGAAAGTTGATGAATTGGGATATATATGTAATAGAAGTATTTGCGTATAAACAAAGTTGTTATGATAACTTTTTTTTTTTTTTTTTTTTGTGGGCTGAGTTTTAATTTTAATTGAGATTAGTCTGTACTGTTATTCTGGTACAAAATGGGCAGAGAATTACGAGCAGAGATTTTTTTTTGTCAGATGGTGGGTAGTTTTTACCCAGTATGAAAATTGGAATTTTAATGAAATTAAATGAGTTTAAGTAGAATGAAATGGACTGTATTTTAATAGGTAATGAGAATGGAATGTGAGGCCGTTACCGGCTTGAAAAGGATTATTCTAGTACTAAATGAGCAGAAAATTACGAGCAGTTTTTTTTTTTTTTGTGAAGTGGGTATTTTCGTCGCCGTATGAAAATTGGGATTTAGGTGAAATTTAACTGAATTAAGTGGACTGTAATATCATAGGTAAGTAATATGAGTGGAATGTGAGGCCGTTACCGGCTCGAAAAGGACCAAAAAGATGTATTCGTGGGGTTGCGAATACACTCGGCTATGAGTGAGGTGGAGAAATATAGGTAGGTATGAGATGGGAAGTAAACTCGTACTTACGTGATGTGCTGATGATGAGAGGTGCTGTATGGTCGTGGATGAAGTGAGCTGATTGGGATTGATGAGTGGGCTGCCCAACGGGAAATACACTCGCGCACTGTAATGTCTGAGCTGAGTTAACTGCACTTAAACACCGATCGGTATGATTGAGAGCTGATCTGATGATGCTTCTAGAAGCTTCATGAAATTAGATCGCCGTTAAATGCGCGCGCCGTCTATCATTAAACCGTACCGGTACTCGTACTCACTGTTCGCCGGCCGGCGCGTGAATCTTTCGCCAGCGTTCGGCTCGCCTCGGGAGCACTCGTGAGTGTATGTCATTTCGTCCCGCTAATGGCGGGAACACTTAGTTACTATTTCTTTCTTTGGAATGAGCACAAAATTAGCCTTGCCGAAGGCCGCGGGGACTTCTTTACTCGACCAGATCCTATTGAATATGCTTAGAAGTTGTTTACGTACCGATGGGCATTTTTTATAGATAATGTAAGGTATGCCATCAGGCCCTGGGGCGGTTTTTGATGGTTTCTTTTTGATTTGGTGTTCTATTTCATCTAAGCTAGGTGGATTACAGTCAAATGTGAAATGAGGGCTTAATGGTTTTTGCGCGTTTGGTTTACTGTATTGTTTTTCGTATTTAGGCACCTCATAATTACTTTTATAGTAGCTATGGATCTGATCGTTACTTAGCAGTAGCCTATCTTGCTTTCTGTCGCTAAAATATTCCTCGAGTACTTAAACGGGTCCTTATCGAACTCTAGTTCATCATGTTTTGCTCTATTAAAATTATTGTTTTCATTTATTATTTGAACAGGAATTCCCTGAATTAATTTCAGTATGGACCTTAGAGCTCTGGCCAGTTGATGACTAAGTTGATTATTACGAGTGACAATGTCCTCCTCCGTGGTGAAATGTAGACATTGTAATATAGTGATAAGTGAGGTCCTAGCGTTTGTTCAATCGAAAATGGACGTTATGGATGGACACAGCATTATCCGCCTGTGTGCGACTGCGTTTATGGAGAATGAGATTGAAGAGGCTAAAGATTTATTGTTTGATTCGATATCTACAGTCAAGAAAACAACCCGGAAAGGGGGTAAAAATTGACGCAACCTTGAAGATATAATTAGCACCCTAAAAAGAGTTGATCCCGAAAAAGTTCCAATATTTGTGGCTAAGTAATTGCCCAGACTACCTCCTATCCTTTTGATCATGTGGACATTACGAGATTGCAGAAAGATATTATCTTGTTGCAAAACGATTTAATATCGGTTAAAAGTGAATTTGCTACCATTCAGCAAGTAAATCAGCCCGATCAGAACTTGAAAATATAAAGCAAGCTTCGATCGTAAATAATTTTGATTCAACGACTCTCCGGGATGTGAAACAAATAGCGGACCAATGGGCTTATTACTGGATGAGTCCGTCAATAACCCATCATGTAAATCGGCTGACTTATATATGATCCGGGGTTCTAAAACCAATATATCAACTACATATCAGCTACTCTTAACATAGTCTCTGATACAACCAGATTACCATTACAGGAGTGATATTAACATACCTGATTCAGCGGCCGACGTCGACGGCATTGGACACGGGGCCGACGTTGACGGTAACAATGTGGAGGTGCTCGGCGAGAGCTCGATCACCTCAATCTCTGCTGGCACTATTAGGCGCTCATCGAGACACCCCGTCTCTTTGAAAGTAATTACCCCAGTGGACGGGGTAAATACTAAAGGTCTTGTTCTGTGAAAAAAAAAATGTGTGAGAAAAAAATCATATTTAATTCAACTTCTTTTAAATGCTATCTATATTATCTTTGAGGCAAAGAGCAAATTAACTTACTTAGGTGGTGGCGTAACGGACGAGACGGTTTCGTCGGGATCGTCCATTATCACCCGAGAGGGTCCACTTGTATCTGTGAAACATATTGAAATTAGATTGGGTCACGCGATGAGGAGTTAGTTAAACGGTATTTGGTAGTCAAATTACACACTTATGCGCTGTATTTCCCACGGACGAAGAGTCCGGGGAGGCGGGTTTTCCGGGGTGCCAGGTAACAAGGGGCACGGAATCCTCTCGGGTGATATTTTGCTGAAAAAATAAAAATTAATAAAACATGTGGGGATAGCAACTGCCATCTAGCCTCCACAATTGGTTGTGGAAGTCAGGTGGCAGTCGCTTAACGGAAAATATTCAAGTTCAGCCGCATCATAGTTAGATTGAAATGCGGACCTAACTGGGCCCCAACTGTTCCCAGATTATGATGATGATGATGATGATGTAACAATGAAAATAATGAAAGTTGTCAAAATATTTTTCTTGCCTCATTTTTTTTTTAGGAGGAGCATCGGGCAGTAAAAACTGCCCAACCTCCTTCCTCGACCGCATCGCTTCCAGCTGCGCGCGCTGCTCGCTGGTTAATAGGGCGACTCGTTAGTTTGTTTGTTAGCCCTATTTGTTTTTTTTTTTTAGTTCCTCAGCCATTCTAGACGAAAGAAATTGCAACCACTTTTAACACTGGCTTGAATATTGGATGATGATTAAATTTTATAATAAAAGTTTACTTACGTCACCGGTTGTGAGGGACCAGCAACGGCTGAGAGGTCCGTAGGAGCATTTTGTGGCTCCCTAAAAAGTTAACAAGATTTTAAATTTATCTATAAAATTTAACTTAGATATTTAAATAAATAAATATTCTAGGATAGATTGTCCTTGATGTCCTTGTCCCCGATTGACAACGCCGCCTAGACCCATGGTAAGCATAGCTTAACTAGCTTGTGTTATGGTTTCTAGAATGCGGATAAACATACTTAGATACTTTTTTTTTTGTAAATACATACATATTATACATAGAAACACCCAGACCAATGCAAATATTCATATTCATGCACACAAATATTTGCACTGAACGGGGATCGAACCCGCGCCTCCTGCGTAGCAGTCGCGTTCACTACTGCCACGCCACGGAGGTCGTCGATTTAATACTGCGGTAAACTTTGCCACACCATAATAAGCGGCATGTGAAAAAACGTCGGTTGAGGCCGTCAAGGTAGAGACCGCCATTCTAGCGACAGTAGCGGTGGCCAATTGGCGTTCTAAATAAAAGAGAAATCACCCTAACCCAATATCCACTCATGACATAATATAAATATGGGAAAATAAGTTATAAAAAGCAAAATAACTAACACAGTAAAAGCAAGCGCACGCGCAACACCGCGCCCACGTCCACGCCCACGCCCTCGAGCACGGTTGCGTCCACCACGGGTTCTCCTGGCGCTGGCATTACTTGACTCCATTTTAGCTAAATATTGTTAATAAAAAGCAAAATAAAGCCCAAAACCAATAAAAAAGAATTAAACAATATCACAATAGTATAAAAAAAACCCAGACACAAAAAATACCTCGAAAAAGTAAAAAATAAATAATACTCGTGCAACTTATAACACCCCGTCGTCTTTACATCGGGGGTTTAAAATAAACATGCGTAGACTACAAAAAAATGAATTGTTAAATATTCACCACTACCACATAAAAAATATATCTTACTAGCAGACCCGACAGACGTTGTCCTGTACACACGTCGTTACATTTTCCAGTGGACCAAATTGTGAATCTAAACCATCTAAACCAACCTTGAACTCACACTAAAAATTTCATCAAAATCGGTCCAGCCGTCTAGGAGGAGTTCAGTGACATACACACGCACACAAAAAAAATATATAAAAATATCTAAACCAACCTTGAACTCACACTAAAAATTTCATCAAAATCGGTCCAGCCGTCTAGGAGGAGTTCAGTGACATACACACGCACACAAAAAATATATATAAAAATATCTAAACCAACCTTGAACTCACACTAAAAATTTCATCAAAATCGGTCCAGCCGTCTAGGAGGAGTTCAGTGACATACACACGCACACAAAAAATATATATAAAAATTTCATCAAAATCGGTCCAGCCGTTTCATCAAAATCGGTCCAGCCGTCTAGGAGGAGTTCAGTGACATACACACGCACACAAAAATATATATTTTGGAATTATTTTTCGGTACAAATTTCCCGGTGTGCATGCAGCCTTTCTTGTGGTTCAAGCACACTGTGCCCTGTGTCATGGCACTGTGTCACTGCACTCTGTGCCGGCCGAGGCCAGGCCGGCCAGCCGCCATCTTATTTATTGCTTTCTGATTCTACATGATCCCAAATTGTAATCGTTGCTTGCCTTTACTATTTTTGTTGAATGTTTGTTTGAAAACTAGTTAAGAGTCAATAGTAAATGCCAAAAGTAATAACTTTTATACGGAATTAGTGCCAAAATTTAATCATTGTAACCTTACATTGTGGTGAACTTTCACTGCTGCTAGATGCGCGCACAAAATCATAGAAAAATAGACATTATACTTACCCTGAGGTTAAAACTGTATACTCGTATATATTATACTAAAACTGTATTTATACTCACTTATAAGTATATTCACTTTGTAATTCACTATTTATTTCAATTTTTAATTTAGAATTTAACTCCGCGCACTTCACGTCATCGAAACCGAAATAACCTACGACTTTTTAATTTTTTTTTTAATCGAAATGCTGTTTTTTTTTACTGTTTTCACATTTGAGGCATGGCGCGATGTATGCACTATCGATTAGAAAGAGAAAAAGTATTGAAAACTTGCGGGTTAGAAAGAAATAAACATATTCATACCATGCGTCGCGACGCAAGTAGGTAGGGCACTATTCTGCCCTTGAGCGCTTGACGGAAAAGTAGGTAGGGCACTATAGTGATCAAAGAGCGCTTGACCAGCAGAGATTGAGGTGATCGAGCTCTCGCCGAGCACCTCCACATTGTTACCGTCAACGTCGGCCCCGTGTCCAATGCCGTCGACGTCGGCCGCTGAATCAGGTATGTCAATATCACTCCTGTAATGGTAATCTGGTTGTATCAGAGACTATGTTAAGAGTAGCTGATATGTAGTTGATATATTGGTTTTAGAACCCCGGATCTTTTCTGACGATCTGGAGGCCGACGTCCTCCAGTGGGAGCAGTCGGCTGGCCTAAACGCTGGGAGCGACGTTGACGATGACGATGTGGAAACTGCTGGCACTCGCAGGAGGCACGCTGGGGAGTTCAACGTAGATGAGCTCCCCAGTGATCTTCGAGACACCCTGGACAGCCTGGACAGACAAGACGACAGTGCCCTGCGGGAGTTAGCCAATCACGATATGCTAAACTTTGATTGGTCGCATGACTCAGATTTTTTTAAGGGGAAGCGGGAAACTTTTACCGGTCCAGCAGGCCCTACATTTTGCGCCGATGATATGTCCCCATTCCAAATTTTCGCAAAAATTTGGGATGAGGACATTATCAACTGAATAGTTAGGGAAACCAATAAATATGCTGAAAGTCTCCGTAGCGACCCGAGACTTCCGGAACATGCGAGGATAAAAAGATGGATTCCCATCACCCCCAGTGAGTTGTGGACATTTTTCAGCTTGATAATGCTGCAAAGCATCATACCGATTCCCGTGGAACGGGAATATTGGACGCCATGCTTGCCTTATTTAAAAATTGGCAACTTCGCCGATATTATGCCTTTTTATCGTTTCCAGTTAATAAAGCGTTGTCTACATTTTGTAGACAACGACCTCTGTGCCAGAGGTATTCCGACTAAGCTGACAAAAATCCAGCCGATATTAAATCATTTATGTCACAAATTTAGCTCTTTATACCTACCTGAGCAGGAAATAGCTATAGACGAATCGCTGTTGCTGTGGAAAGGGAGGCTGTCGTTTGCACAGCTGATAAATTCTAAAGCTGCTCAGGTATGTATAAAGACCTATGAGCTCTGTGAATCGAAGTCGGGGTACCTCTGGCAAATGATCATCTACACTGGGAAGGATAAGGGGCATAATGTCGGTGAGGTGCAGGCTGACCGGCCCGATGCCGAACCTGAGGGTGCGACCTCAAAGACTGTTTATAGTTTAGTTCGTTCATTACTAAATAGGGGTCACACCTTAGTAATGGACAACTTCTATAACAGTCCTTTGCTGGCGCGCACCCTCAAGGCAAGGCATACGGATGTATTGGGCACTTTACGGCTCAATAGGGAGTTCGTGCCGGAAAGTTTGCGCCATAAGAATAAGGCAAACATGCGGACAGGGGAAGTGACATTTAGTCACACTCGAGATATCACGATAACGGTGTGGAAGGATGCAAACGTGGTATCGTTGATTTCAACATACCACAACGTAGAAGTCGGCGGAAAAGCAAAACATGGTATGTACAAATACAAGCCAAATGTAGTCCTTGACTACAATCTCTCTATGGGAGGCGTCGACAAAAAAGACCAACTTTTGCAGGCGTTTCCCATAGAGAGGATACGTAATGGTATTTGGTACAAGAAGCTTTTCCGCCGGCTTCTTAATGTGTCCATCCACAACTCGTTCGTGATATTTTCGAGGGCCAGAACAGTCAATGTGGCCCAGCGGCAATTCCGCGTGCAGTTGGCGGATGAAATCTTGCAAAGGTTTCGTCCGCCAAGACTGCAAGCAATTCCAGTACAGGGTACCGGACACTACCTAGCAAAAAACAATAAGCAGAGGGCCCGTTGCAAATGGTGTTACAAGAAGCAGGTGCAGAAGTGCACAGCTTACATGTGCGAAGTTTGCAACGTGGACCTCTGCATTATCGATTGTTTTAAGGAGTATCACAATTCTCTATAGGAATTAATATATTTTTAATAAATTAATTCTTAATATATTTTTATTTTTAACTAAACTTAATATATTTTTGAAAATCTTTTGTATGTTAGAAGAAACATTTCCAATTTTTTAAGGCTTTGTGATATACATAACGTAAATACTAGACATAAAAACAATCTTGTGGTTTGTAATAGTCGACTCCACAAGATTAGTAATTCCTTTCAGGGTAACTGTATACGCTTCTACAACAAGCTTCCTAGTGAAATGAAGAATCTACCTCTTCATAAATTTAAAAGCCAAATTAAAACTCTGCCAAAAAGGCTACTATAAAATTCAAAACTATTTAGACGACAAACAAGCTTGGATATGAACTGTTTGCTCTCTCTCTATGCTACTCAAATGACATATTGTACTTGGTTAAGTAAATATGTTTGTAAATAGACCAAAAAAAAACAGCCCGCTGAGTTTCTTGCCGGAGTCTTCTCAGGACAGGGCCGCGTTTCGAACCGGTGGTCCATTTGCCAAACATTAGATTAATTTTTTTTATTACGTTTTGTAAGTGCCGTATTAATGGTCTATACAGAATAAATGGTTTTTGACTTTTGAATGTAATACTTCTTAAAAAAATTTGCTGGGTTTTTAGTGGGTGCCTTGTGGAATCACATATGGACTGTTCTTAAGCCAGGTGATTAAGTGCTGCTTCCTACGCCGTTTCACAGCACGGAATTACCCCGAAGGAGAATTCCGTAGCTCATAATAGAGCTCCGGAATTCTTCTTTGGGGTAATTCCGTGCTTGGGTTCGTTATGTGCGGAATGCCAAAAGAAGTACGATACTCTTTACCAGACGCAAGAATAATCTTGTAGTCTGTAGACTCCATAAAATTATTAATTCTTTCCAAGGTGAATACGCTTTTTTAACAAGCTCCCTAATTAAATTAGGGACTTACCTTTACATAAATTAAAAATTGTATTAAAAGAAAGTTATACCAAAAAGCCTATTATAAAATCCAGGATTATTTTAATGATAAACAAGCCTGGAAATGAGCTGTTCACTCAACTTGCTACTCAAGCAAATTACTAACTAAACTAAAATATCTAGCCTAAGTAAATGTTTGTAAATAGACCAAAAAAGGACAGCCCGCTGAGTTTCTTGCCGGAGTGTTCTCAACCCGGGGGTGCCTTTTCTTCCTCCATGCATTAGTCTCGGTCGCTTCGGAAGCTTTCACCGTGAAGTTTGCTTTTTTCAGTCTTTTTTAGTATTAATTAATGTTAAGCATGAACAATCGATGTACACTTGTACTTAATGTGGGCAACACTGATTGTTAAAACCTTGAAACCCTATCATTCTTCCTTTACTTTAAGTTGATAGAAATCGAACGCAAATTGTAGGACTTACTGGCTGGTACCTGTTGACTGCACGGTTCGTTTGAGATAGGCATAACGAAAATACTGGATCCAAGAATAATCTTGGTAGTCTGTGATAGTAGACTCCATAAAATTTCTAATTCTTTCCAGGGTAATTGTATACGCTTTTTTAACAAGCTTCCTAATGGAGCTAACCTATACATAAATTACAAAAAATATTAAAAGAAAGTTATGCCAGAAAGCCTATTATAAAATCTAGGATTATTTGGATGATAAACAAGCCTGGAAATGAGCTGTTCACTTAACTTGCAACTCAAGAAAATTATTGTATCTAGACTAAGTACATATTTTCCCGTAGAAAGAGTCTGCAAGAGTACGTTTGATGAATAAATAAATAAGTAACTGCGTGATTGGCTGAACTTCCGTAGTGGCGTGTGAAGTCTAAATTTTTATTTTTTATACCTATTTCTATGCTCATTTAATAAATTTTGCATTTAGACGTAAGTAAACATGTTTGTAAATAGACCAAAAAAACCCTACGGAGTTTCTCACCGCTGTGTTCTCCCTCCATTTGCTAAAGAAGTCGTGAAGATTTTTATTTTGACGTTTTGTAAGTTCCGTTTTAATGGTCTCTACAGAATAAATGATTTTTGACGTTGTATGTACAAACAGTTGATGTTTTTTAATGGTCTCTACAGAATAAATGATTTTTGACTTGTATGTAAAAACAGATGTGATATTTTTATTTTGACGTTTTGTAAGTTCCGTTTTAATTGTCTATACCAAATAAATGATTTTTGACTTTGAGTTTAAAACCAGTTGTGAAAACCCTCACGCAAATTAATTATAATTTAAACCTGGTTTGTACCTCATGTGTCCACAGCCTTATTGCACAGATGTTTCACAGGAGTTTAGACAATACATTCGATTTACGTTATTCATTTACTTGTATATTTTTACTATTGTTATTGTTCAACAAGTGTCATATATCATTGGAATGAGCATTTCTTGTAGCAAATAGTTACTTACAATGTATCTCTTTTACTCAAACTTTACTGAACAAATAAAAACATGAAATGTATCGTGCGTGTTTACGAAAGTGGTAATACCTTGAAGAAATCCCATATTTTTCCTTATTGGAAAAAGCTATCGATATAATATTACACTATACGTTAGAATATGGTATTAACTTTCAGTTAGTAATAATATTTGAAGGTGACACCATGGCGTTATTATTGTAAAAAAATATTTAAATTGTCGGAAAAATTGTTCGCCGTCGGCAAATGTTTCGTCCTAGGTATAGGCTTGTAAATAAATATTTTTGTACTATCAATTTTTTTTTATTAATTTTATCATATGTAGTTAGAACGTCTAGACTATTTAAAATTATAAAATAAATAGGTTATCGATTTACTTTTTGAAATAATTATTCCTAATGTTGACGTATTAACGATTTCGACTATCGTCAATGTTCACCGCAGTTTATAATAAATCAGACGATAAGTATATACAAACGTCTATTTCCACTTGAAAGAATGATTCATTGCCTTCAAAAAAAAACATCGCTCGAGCGTCATATGCCACTTACAAAGTTAACAATTTATGGTATAAACAAACTCGGCCGACACTCAGCGGGCGGTGTCATGTTTCAAGTGTCATGTGAGCGCATGACTGACGTTTGGTATTACGGCGTGTGCGCTTTACCGGCTAAAAGCTGTGGTTTTATGCTTGGGCACTGACAGTGGAACTGTTGTATGACGAATAATAATAAAGCCCTTTTATTCCGAGTTTTGCTACAAGTTTGGCATTACATATTTTCGAGTCCTATTTACTATATTATGTCTCGCAACTCGGCGTGCCTCCTGGCATAGGCCTCCTCCAGCTCTCTCCACTGAGCTCTGTCTTCTGCAACTCTGGTCCAGTAAGGCCCCAAGGTTAGGCGGATATCGTCCCTCCATCTTGTTTTCGGGCGCCCCTTACTTCTGGTGTCCTCTCTTGGGTACCATAAGGTTACTTGTTTGCTCCATTTGTTTATTTTACAGCGTAGCATATGTCCAGTCCAACCCCATTTTAAATGCTCTATACGAGTTATTATATCTGTAACTTTGGTTTTTCTTCTTATTTCAGAGTTTTTGATTTTGTCACTTAGTCTGATACCCAGCATGCTCCTTTCCATTGCCCTTTGTGTACTAGCTAATCTTTCCCTGTGCTTGTCTGTTAACGCCCATGATTCGCAGCCGTATGTCATACATGGGAGGATGCAAGTGTTGAAGGTCTTTCTTTTAATGTGCATGCTTAAATCTTTACTCTTCATTATTTCTTTTAGGGACCAGTATTTTTTCCATCCGCAGGTTATTCTTTTATTTATTTCCTTGGACATATAGTCCCCAGGAGTTATGATTTGACCTAGGTAAACATACTGTTTCACATAGTCTAACCTGTTTCCGTAGACCTCTACGTTGACTTCTGAGGAGTTGGTCATCAATTTTGTTTTGCTTGCATTCATTATTAATCCTGCATCTCTGCTTTTCTCTGTTATATCTTTTAACATTTGTCCTAGTTTTTTTGGGTCTTCTTCAAGCAGAATAATGTCATCAGCGAATCTCAAATGGTTAAGGCGGCTACCGTTGATGTTGATGCCATAGTTTTCCCAATCTAGTCTTCTAAATATGCATTCCAGCACTGCATTAAACAGCTTGGGGGAGAGCGGATCTCCTTGTCTAACGCCTCTGTTTATAGGAAAAGGGTCTCCTTTTGTTTCCAGTTTAATGCGACTTTTGCATTCTCTGTAGATGGATTTAATTATTTGTATATAGGCGTCATCCACTCCTTGTTCTTCTAGACTCAGCCAGATATATGTATGGTTTATGCTGTCAAAAGCTTTGGAGTAGTCTATAAAGCAGATATATAGGGGTTTCTGATATTCGTTATATTTTTCCAAGACTTGTTTGATTGTGTAAATGTGGTCTATTGTACTGAAGTTTTTCCTGAATCCCGCCTGCTCAATTGGTTGGTTTTCATCTAGAACCTTTGTTATTCTTTCCAGGATAACTTTTGCAAAAACTTTGTACACATTTGAAATGAGGCTTATTGGTCTATAGTTGCCGATGTTATCCTTATCTCCTTTTTTATGGAGGAGAATGATATGGGATTCGCTCCATTGTCTCGGGACGGTGTCGGTTGTTAAAATATCATTGAATAGGTTGGTTAGAATTGGGCTTATTTCTTCTACGGTGCCTCTTATCAGCTCGTTTGTTATACTGTCGGGCCCTGGAGCTTTTTCTAGCTTCTGTGACATGATGGCTTTCTGAACTTCTTGCACGAGTATAGGTGGGACATCTTTATATCTCGTGACCGGATTCTCATAGGTGTTATTTTTTTGTTCAGCGTTATTACAGGAGTAAAGGGTTCTATAGTAATCTGTAGCCAGTTTCTGGATTTCTCTACGGTTTGTTGCTTGTTTCAGTCTGTTACTTTTTAATTTAGGTATCCATTCCATTCCGCACTCCCTTAATTCTTTGAAAGCTTTTCTTGCTCCTCCTGTTTTGTGGATTTCAGCTTCTAGTTTTTTCAGTCTCTTTATTTTCCTGTCGTTTCTTATATTTTCCCTAATCAGTTTACTCAGTCTGGATATTGAGTTACGATTTTCTTTTCTTTTCGACTTGTCGGTCATTATCGTTTTTCTTTCTTCTAGGAGCTCTATTGTCCTTAAGCTAAACTTTGTGTCTGTAAATGTACTTGCCTTTACTGCTCTTATTTGTGATAGTTGTTCGTTCAAATGGTCATATTTTACTGTGACACTTCTGTCTGAGTTTAATACTTCTATCAATGGCTTGGTAAGCAAAGAATCAGCAATTTTTCCATTTTGTTTTGATGTCAAAGTTTTATTGTTTATTTTGTATTTACATCTTTGAGTTGGGAACTTTTTCAGACAGCAGCGTACCATACGGTGGTCTGTATTAAAGTTTAAATTCTGTATTACGTGTGTATCATTAAAGTACTTGGGTTTGTTTGTTATTATATAGTCAATTTCGTTTTTGTGCTTTCCATCAGGTGATAGCCAGGTCCATTTAGTTTTGGTTTTTTTTTTGAAGATAGAATTGAGTAGTGTTAGGTTGTTTTGTAGTAGAAGTTCAATTATTCTATGACCATTATCACTCCTCTTTCCATACCCATAGTTACCCATTATTAGTTCTTCGCCGGGTTCTCTACAGCCAACCTGTGCATTAAAGTCACCCATGACTATGAGATAGTTATTTCGATATTTGTTCATAGTATCTGACAGCATGGAGTAAAATCCTCCGCTTTCGCATTCTGGTGCTGCCTCAGTAGGTGCGTATACCTGCATGATTGTCCACGGTTTTTTGTATCTTGGCATATTAATGTTAAGTATTGCTAGTCTTTCTGAGATTCCTATAAGCTCTTGTATGTAGCTTTTCAATGTTTTCCTGATTAAGAAGCCCACTCCTCTTTGGCCTGCTGTTTCTCCTTTTTGGTATAGTATGTAGTCGTTGTGTTCCATTATTTTCTCTTCTGGTCTTCTCATTTCACTTATGCCTAAGATGTCGTATTTGATGTGTTGTAGCGCCTGGTCTAATTCCAATAAACTTTCTTGTTTTCTAAGAGTTCTTGTATTGAGTGTTGCGATGTTGAATGTTTCACTTCTTTTTGCTGGAGGGTTTTGGTCTAGTGCTCCCATGGGGACCAGCCGTGTTGGGAGACGGTTTGTTTGTTGTTTTTGTTTGTGACTAATTGTTGTTGTAGTGTTCGTTAGTTTCCGGTTTTGCGGGGCCTTTATCAGTTTTTTGGATTGTTTAGCTGGGGATCAGATCTTGTTTTTTTCTACATAATTTAGTATGTTTGGTTTAATAATTTCGTTCCTGTTGTGGGTTTTTGTAAGAGGTTGGGTTGTATTTTTCGGAAACTTGTTTATGCTGGCTTTCTTCTGTGTCGACTGATTGGGGGAGCTTGAAGGTTCTCTTTTCCTCTTATCTCTATTATTGTCTTTCGATTTGATCACTATAAGTTTGTCCTGTTTTAAATAAGCTATGTTTCCCTTCTTTTTTTCTTCCTCTACTTGAGGTTGGAGTTGTTTTCGTTTTTCTAAAGTTTCCTTAGAATAATCCTCTTTTACATAGATGTGGGGTGGTAATTTTGATTTGTTTTTAAGTATAAGATGTTTTTTCCAGATTGTTGTTAAAGAAACTACCACAGGTCGGTTTCTGTTCTCCGTTTTTCTTCCAATTCTATAAAGGTTACTAATCTCTTGGCTGTTCATATGTACTCCTGTACCCTCAACGGTTTCTTTAATATGATCCACCAGTTCTGTCTCCGTTTTTTCTTCTTCCTCTACTCCGAAGAAAACCAGGTTGTTCTTACGTTTCTCTGTTTCCAACGATTTAATTTTCGTTTCAAGTTCTGAAATTTTGTTTTTGAGGTATTTGTTTTCTTCAGTTATTGTATTCAATTTATCGTCTATCGCTTCCATGACGTTTCTAGATACCGACTGCGTTATCTGTTCAGCTTGTCTGTCTAATTTTTCATCTAGCTTCCGTAGGAGTAATTCCATATTATCTTTATCCATATTGATTAACTATTACGGTAATTTTAGGTTTTGTTACGGCAACATTGCTTCACTATGTGGGCGCTTTTATTTCTGGTCTTGGCAACACCGGGAATGCTGGTGTCACTGACAGATGTCGTGAGGTTGGCACCACGTAACTGACGAGCCTATGTGTTGTCTATGATATGGTGGCAGCTTGACACTATTATTATTTTAGGTTATGATGACGACGAATAATTTTAGTTTTTAACGTGAGATTCTTCCCCCGCACTGTGTTCACTATTTCGGTATTTTTAATACACTTAGCTTTGTTGAAATTGCACCTAACAGTAAGGAGATTTCACTATTTTACACTGTTTCTAAATTATTTCTCGAGGAGGTCTTTGACGTACGTGTTTACACTCCGAGCACCGGAACCGGAACCGATGACGAATACATCCTCCATACCCCCTTCGCCAACTTAGTTTTTCATACAGGTATTTTGGTTTTTTAGTATTAATTACACCGAACAGCAGACTAGCCAAGTGGATCCTTCTACGAGATTCCATTTTCATTATATTGTTAGCGTTTATGTAAGGTGTAACGTGGGCTCTCCGTGGAATATTTACACAAAACCGTGCACAGGCATTCTGTATTCTCTGTATTAGCCGGACTGTCCTAGCCAGCAGGCATGGTCCATAAACTGTGTCACAGTAATTCAATTTTGAGAGAACTAAACTATCTACTAGACTTTTTCTTAAATCTATACTGAGGTGAACACAGACGATATCCCTCTCATCAATATTCACTCCCATCTTAGAGGCCACCAACAGGACCACATGAGTTGGGTTTTCCCCGTTCGACTCTGGCATGCTGGTAATCATCAGGTCATTTGCCATGAGTTCCTGTTCTCTATTGTTGAGATCCTTCTTGAGCTGCTCAACAACAGGGCTCGCCGTGGAGGCCAACGGAGGATGCTCCTTTGCGTGTGTCTCCAGACCGTCCAACCTCGACTCCAGAGCGTCCATGCGTGTGTTGCATGCCGTAATAGATGACTTCAGTCCCAACAATTCACTCCTAATCTCCCCCACTTCGGCCCTCAAGCCACGCACCTCAAGTAATAATAATTTGAGTGTGGCCTGCATATCGTGGCATTCCTGAGAGTCATCCATTTTCTCCTTTGCTGCCACTCCCGTCACGCTGTCCTGATGCTCACCATCGGCGCCCTGCCCATGGTTTCGACCTCTCACCGGTGTTTCCGAATTATTGTCTCTAATGTAGTTTTTTTACACTCAGGACACTGCCATTGAGAGGACACCGAGCCTCCCCCAGAGAGTCCCACACATGCTGCATGAAACGGCAAGCGACATTTAGTGCATTTAATAGCGTCCGTCGCAGAGATGAATTTACCACACCCTCCACACGAACGGGGCATGTCTGCAGCGTTGATTAATATTATTGTAATTAGTAGTATATTTAATTTAGTTTATTAGATGTAAGAATTATTTATTATTAGATATATGGAGCACTCAACTACCTAGGCATAAGAGAAAATATATGTATATTAATTGATTAAACTGTTTATTATTATGACCAACCGTTTATTATTGAGTAGGGGGTACTTCTAAAAAATAAATAGATCACTGTGTCCACTTTTTACTTAGTTTTTTTTTTTTAACATTACATACACTCGCTGTACTGTGTCTGAAGTTGTTTCGTCCGTCCAGATGTACTACAAAGTTTAAAAGTGTGAAACCGTGGTTTTATATTATTTTTTGCCTCCACACGCACTCTAACACAACCGTTCCGGCGCAAACGTCAAACGTCACAGTCAACAACGTCACGTCACACAACCGCATCGATCAGCTGAGTCGCCAATGGTATGTAATACAAACATCGGTATTACTCGGTACCCGAATAGAAGAGTCTCGATGGCGGAGGTAGTGCGTAGGCAAAGCGTGACGGCTTCCAAAGAAGGTGTTGAGGATGGATGGACTGTAGTGCAGCGACGTAAGACTGGAAATCGTTTCGTTGGAAATTGGGAGTGCAATGGGAGGTACAGAACTGAAGTTTCGAGCTGCTGAAAAAAGTATACCTATGTACATAACCAACGTACACAAGGAAACCTCTACGCAAGATATAATTGATTACATTTTGAAGAAATCCGGAGAAAATGTAAAGCTCATAAAAATGTTGATTAAGAATGAACACAAAAAAAAAAAAAAACAAATATGAAACGGGTAGTAAAATAAAGTAGCAGAGTTTCGACTATATGCTTTAATCACAAACGAAAAATGATCACAAAAATGGCTGGCAATGGCTTATATTAACACATCCCCACTATTAGGCTCGCGTATTGGCTTGACGGGTGGGGAAAGTTAATATGGCGGCTCAGCTATGGCGGAATGGCACGTAGGCTGACGTCATGTCCGTTACACTCGGCCATCCTGCAACAATTGCTCCCGCAAATGGTTAGCTCTCCAGTAAATCAATTAAGTCTTCGGTCTCTAACTGCTCGTCCGAACTACTGCCACTGTCAGACATATGAGCCATACACCTATAAGGCATTAATGCATCTGCCGAAACTAATCCTACAAAGCTCTCTTATACCCTTGATACTCCTAATGCGATACCTATCATTCCCCAGTACTTTGATAATTACATACGGTCATGAATATAAATCATCTAATTTAGTATTTACCTTAGCTGCACTACTTGTAGGGGCCTGTCTCCAAAGGTTTCCTTTTTTTATCGAAGTTATGCTTCATTTTATTACTAGCTTTCTGTATTTTCCTAGAAGCTTTCTTACGCCTTACCTGAACAGAATCAGGTTTCTGACCAGGGACTGAAACGTCGCATATTGGCCTACCAGCACGGGCAAACATTAGATCGTAAGGCTTATAACTAGTACTGCTGTTGACGGTATTGTTAATTCCCCAAATTATGTCTGACAACGAGTTCGGCCAGTTACCGGAGGCTTCGGTAGTGTCGGTGGCACGTAGGGCATAAAGAATAGTTCTATTCGTGCGCTCAACCTGCCCGTTAGCGCGCGGGCAAGCAATTGCATTCAAAGTGTGTCTAAATTGTTTATCTGCACTAAAATTTTTAAAGTGTCTACTTGTAAAGGCCTTCCCATGGTCTGTTACTACGTGATTTGGGTAACCGAATAAACTAAAAATTCTTTTGAGCGCACGAACTGTCTCAATTGAATTAACAGTTCGTGACGGTTCAGCTATCACAAACTTGGAAAAACCATCTGGCAATACAAGTATGTACTGGTACCCTTTTCGGTTCCTACAAAACGGGCCTAAGTGATCAACATGTGCCATACACATTGGATCAGACGGTTTAGGGATTGGGTGAAGCTTCCCTTCTTTTTTTCCGTAACTACCTTTACCATATGCACAATGAAGGCATGCAGTCACGTATTTTTTTATAAATCTGGTCACTTTGTGGGAATTCAATAACTTTTTTTTGCAAAAGTTTTTAATCAATTCCATGCAACGGTTTATGCCCACGTGACCAATGTCATCGTGATGCATCTGTAAAATTCGCCACTTACCGAAACTGGGGACAACTAAACGATTACCGTTTAGGGTCTTACGAAAAAGCCGATTGTCCAAAATAACATAATTATTCTTTATCTGTAAATCGGCATTATTATTAATCAACTGGTTAGTTATCGAATTAAGCTTGTCGTCCTGACGCTGTAACGTATAGAACCAATCTACCACTTCAAGTCTGTTTACGTTTATCGTATCAATTGGATGTCTACTAAGCGCGTCTACGTGCTTCATACGCTCACCTGGCCTATATTCTACGCTAATATTATAATCCTGAATAGATAGCCACCATCTAGCAATACGTGGGATGAGGTCGAGTTTAGTTAATGTAGCCCGAACTGCTACTACTTTTACATGTTTACCTATAATGTACACGCGAAATCTATGTAACGAATTAACAACTGCGAGCGTTTCTAACTCGTAGCTATGATACATACTCTCTTCCTTGCTTGTAACTCGACTAAAGTACTGAATCGGTCGCAATGACCCATCGGTTTGTGTCTGTAGCAGTATACCAGCTATTCCTAACTTACATGCATCTGTATGAATTTCTGTGGGTAGTATGGGGTTATATAAAGCTAATACGGGTTCAGAGCATAAGCTGCTTTTAAGTTGTTCAAAACTAATGTTCTGGTCACTATCCCATACCCACGGAGCAATTTTTTTTGTTAAGTCGGTTAAGGGGCGCGCGTTTAAAGCAAACTTAGGAATAAACTTTCTGAAATAGCTACATAATCCGATAAACTGTCGCACATGATGCACATTGCTCGGCACTGGAAATTTTAACACCGCTTGTAATTTTGACTTGCCTGGTTGTATGCCATGAGCAGATATTTCGTGTCCTAAATAAGTGATATGCGTTTGTAAGAATGAATATTTGTTCATATTCAATTTTAAATTTTCCACACTGAATTTTTCAAGGACTTTTTCTAATAGTACTATACCGGAATCTATATCAGTTGAGGGTAGAAGTAAATCATCCAAGAATGCCTATATTTCATTAGTTTCTATGTTTAGATTGTTAGTAATTGATTCTACAATTTTATTAATTAATCTCATAAATACACCAGGAGCATTCGCTAAGCCAAAAGGAACGAAATTATACTCAAAATGTTCTTGAGTTGTAACGAAGGCGGTTTTATGAGTGTCTTCGGGACTAATGCGTAATTGATGGTAGCCCTGCGCCATGTCTAAACTAGTAAAGTATTTTTTATTTGCTAATTTGGAAATTTGATCGTCAATATTTGGTAAAAGGAACCTATCCTTTATAGTTATTACATTTAAAGCGCGGTAATCAACACACATTCTACTCTCACCGTTTTTTTTTCTTTACCAGTATCACTGGGGAAGCGTAACTAGATTCAGACTCTTTTATAATGCCTGCAGCTAATAGATCATTTATTTTAGATTTTACTATTGCTTGCTCATTGAGCGATAGTCTATAGGGTTGGCGATGCACGGGCTTATCACTGAATAGTTTTATTTTCATTTGTACTAGGTCTGTATGGCCTAATTCATGTGTACCAGAAGCAAAGCAATGTTTAAATTGTGATAATAAAGTTATAAGTTTAATTTGTTCTTTCTCATTCAACGGACCCATTTTAATATCCTCTATTTTAACACCTCCTATAAGAGAAGCAGTGGCAGTGGCTGGGCTAGAGTTTAATAAATAACTACGATAGCAATCTGTAGCGCAACATACCTGGCTAGTTGGCTGTGGCTCCTGGCAGCTTTCAGCCCTTGTTCGGACTTCGCCCGGCGGCCACACGATGACTTCGGAGCTGACGTTGACAACTTTAATGTAACCCTCTTCGCCGCACAGTAGCGTTGCAGGTAGGGAATAAGACACGCCGTGCAGATCATAGTGACGTGGAGGAGTCACCACATTGTTATCTGGCTTATTGTTCACCACTCGAACTTGTATAATCGAAGAACCAGGTGGAAGTCGCTCTTCATTGACTGTGACCACTTCAAAACTCTCATTTTCCTCAACAGCGTCGATCTCACAAGTGAAATCAGAATCGTACCCAAAAAGAGCCACGCCTTTGCTAACTGTCAATGTCATGCCTTTGCTGTTTATTATGGGCTGGCCAATGAGCAGATTTATGCCATCCATACTCATACTGGATAGGTACGCTTGACATTGAAGGGTTATCCCGTCGATGCATAACTGAAAATTCACTTCACCTGGGCTCGTAATTAGTCCACCAGAAAGTCCTTTCAGCACAACACTCGTCGGTTTGATTTGAAGAGACAAAGCGATAGCAACTTGCTTGTTTAATACATTGACCTGGCTTCCAGTATCAATGTAAGCCTTTACGTGGACGCCGTTGATTTTCACTACTTTCTGGTAGATTTTATCATTGTAAGGTCTAAGCAAATTCACTTCTTTGACATTAGTGCTAGACGTAGATACCTTATTATTTGAAAATGAACAGCGTGACGCTATGTGTCCTTGGTTTCCACACTTGAAACAGGTACGCGTGTCGGGTTGGGAGCAATTTCGCATCGAGGACAAGGATCCGTTTCTGGATTCGCAGCGACAGTCTTTTTATCAACGAATGGCCGATTTGTCTTCAGAATTCCATGTTCATGAGAAGTATTACGATAATCACCGAGAGCACACAAAAAACCTTCATACAGTTCCCCAGGTGATTGACACTGAAATGCTCGTGCATTTGCCTGTAGCGATAGTGGTAGGCCTCGAATAATACAGGAAACACTAGCGTTGTCAGATAATTTACACCGAAAACACATTGCAATTTTGTCTTGATAATATTGTGTCATAGTTTCGGAGGGTAGTTTCCTTCGTTGTAATAATTCCTCTAGCATGCTACCGTAATCTCTGTATTTCGGAAAAGCACGCAATAACATTTCTTTCCACTCACTCCAAGAATAATTATAATCTTCTAGCCGATTATACCATTTCTTTGCTTGCCCCCTTAGTTTGTCCTGCAAGTAGAATGATTTTGTAGTCTCGTTCCATCCGTGAATTTCACCAATTTCATCAATTTTTTTTATCCAAGCTGCTACTGTATATTCATCGCTATCGGGATTGAATTCAGGAATCAAAGAGGCAGCACGGTGCTGCTTAGATTTGTTGAAATCGTAATCCTCTTTTTGAAGGTCCCGTATGGCTTTGTCTACCGTTTTCTCGAGAAGATTTTTCAACAACTTCCTCGCAGGTGGAGAAGAACTTCTATCGTCCTCTTCAGACTCAGAACTTGTATGAATTTCTTCATTTTGCTGTTGTGGTGTATATTTTGTACAATTATAACGCCTTTTCATTTTTTATCCCACTTCTGAGTGAAACGGGTAGTAAAATAAAGTAGCAGAGTTTCAACTATATGCTTTAATCACAAACGAAAAATGATCACAAAAATGGCTGGCAATGGCTTATATTAACACATCCCCACTATTAGGCTCGCGTATTGGCTTGACGGGTGGGGAAAGTTAATATGGCGGCTCAGCTATGGCGGAATGGCACGTAGGCTGACGTCATGTCCGTTACAAATATGATACTTACAATTTTTTTGTACCGAGTTATACACTACTAAAGTTTTTGGATGAGTCTATGTGGCCAAAGGGGATTGTTTTTCGTCGGTTTGTACACAATCAGTACCGAACCGCGGACAAGCAACCGGGTACGACCAACAATAAACAGTAAATTATGGACTGTACGAATAACAAAATGATAAGTTTTAACTGTAAAGGTCTTAAACGTTCCCTGGGACGTATTTGACATGGCAGATATTATAGCCTTGCAAGAGACTTGGTTATGGCCACACGACATCCCCCTACTGGATACGATAAGTGATGACTATGCCTATGTTGGGAAGTCAGCGGTGGACACATCAGTTGGGGTGTTGAGGGGCAGGCCGTATGGTGGCCTAGCTATTCTTTGGCGGAAAACTGCGTTTATGTCGGTCAATCCTGTAAACTGTGAGAGTGACCGTTTAATAGCATGCAAAGTGGTAGTAAATAGTGAGTGTACGTTATTAATAATCTCTGTGTATATGCCATTTGAAGCGCGTGACAATTTAGTTGACTTTACGGAATGTTTAAGCGAAATATATACTATAATTGACAGTAATGAAGTGGAAGCCGTGGTTTGTGCTGTAACGAATTGCTGAACATCTGTGCGGAGCAACAGTTAAAATGTATCGATCTGGAATATATTGGTGTAGACTCAGATACCTACATGTTTATAAGTGACGCGCATGGGACCTGTTCCTGGCTGGATCACTGTGTCACATCAGAAGTAAGTAGTAAAAGGATAACTAATGTGAAAGTTCATAAAAAACTATATAGGTCAGATCATTTCCCAATAGAAATAGAGTGTAATTTTAATACAATTAAATATGAAAAAGTAGATTTTTTGAAGGTAAGCAATGAAATAGTATGGGGTGACAGGACACCCGAGCAATGAACGATACTATGATTCCTGTAATAGTGTAAACTTAACTGTGTAGATTTTCTGCAGGAATTTAGAATGTGTGCAGATAATTACTGTAATAATATAGAATATCATAAACTATTAGTTAGATGATATGTATAGAAAAATTATTAAAATATTGCAGGATTCAGCCATTGATAGTTACCGGCGTACTGCTTGTAAAAGATATGAGAGACATAAGGTTATAGCCGGTTGGAACCCGCATGTTAAAGACGCGCGTGAAGTGGCTAAGACACACTTTAAAAATTGGATCTGGCATGGTAAACCATCTACCGGACATATTTATGATGAAATGTACCTCAGTAGGAAATTTTTGAAATCTAGACATAAATGGTGCCAGGATCATGCCGACCAAGTAAAAATGAACATCTTGGCCACCCATCGCTCAAATAAGAATTTTAAGAGGTTCTGGCAGTGTACTAATAGCCATAATATTAAACAAAGTCGAGCTGAATGCATTGAGTTACAGAGAGATCATAAAACACACTTTAAGGTGAACTAACAATTATCTAATGTAAAAAAAGAGCAGAGTGATTTTTTGGAACATTCTCCGAGATATATACAAATCTATCGCAAAGACGTAGATAATGTGATAAAGAACATGACTCGGGGTAAATCACCGGGACATGACAGTCTGAGTGTCGAACACCTGCGGCCACTTGCCAAGAGTATTTGCTATGTTTTATAATTTATGTCTAGGACATAGGTATCTTCCGGGGGACCTCATGAGAACTATCATGGTGCCAATCGTCAAGAGTAAGACTGGTGATGCTAGTGACAAAAATAATTATCGTCCAATCTCTCCAATCTAGCCACAATTCTTGCGAAGGTACTTGACGGTTTGATCAACGTAATATTAGTATACACCACGCACCGTATGGTTTTCAGCCAAATCTATCCACTGAGAGTGCCATATTGAGAGTGAAGCAAACCGTCAAGTATTATGTGGACCGCAATACACCAGTTTATGCTTGTTTCCTGGATTTATCTAAAGCCTTCGATTTGGTTTCTTATGAGGTCCTATGGGATAAACTTAGAAAGGAAAATGTACCTACTGAGTTAGTGGAAATATTTAAATATTGGTATCGGAACCAAGTTAATGTAGTGAGATGGGCGGATAGCATATCAAATGAATACAGGCTGGAGTGTGGGGTGAGGCAAGGGGGCATCTCTTCGCCCACGCTCTTCATTGTATACAGGAACAGTCTGATCACCGAACTCAGCAGCATGCATGCCGGCTGCTATATAGACGGAGTAGCGGTCAATAATATAAGCTATGCTGATGACATGGTGCTGCTGAGTCCGACGATCAACGCTATCCGTAACCTAATCAGAGTCTATGAGCTGTGTGCCGAGAAACACGGCCTAAAATATAATTGCATAAAAAGTGAGTACATGTTGTTTTGTGTCAATAAAAGAAACTATACGATACCTCCTATTCTTCTTAATGGATCACCTCTCAATAGGGTTAGACAATTTAAATACTTGGGGCACATTATAACCGGTGACTTAAAAGACAATGCCGACATTGAACGTGAACGCAGGGCGCTGTGTGTCCGGGGTAACATGTTGGCACGCAGGTTTGCTCGTTGTTCGACTGAAGTCAAGATTACCTTGTTTAAAGCATACTGCCAATCTTTTTACACGAGCAGCCTATGGGTCAATTATACTCAAAGGGCACACAGCGCTCTGCGCGTTCAATATAACAATGTTTTCAGGATGCTGCTGCGGCTGCCGCGTTTCTGTAGCGCGTCGACGATGTTTGCCGAAGCACATACTGATGATTTCTTTGCCATCAGACGCAAACGTATATCGTCATTGCTTTGCAGACTGCGTGGTAGTAGTAGCATCATTCTGAAAACACTCTGAAATCACTCATTTAACCCAGTATGCCCTATCCAGGCATACTGGGTAAAATTTGTGACTGGGGCTATTAAATGAATAAATGTATTATTTACAATTTAATGTCTATTTTGCGTTTAATGAATTAATTTTTAATTTATTTATTGCATACAATTTAATAATTGATATATACTTGATTTAACATTTGACATAATTATTTCTAATTTTATAAAGTATTTCATTAATATATAATTTAATATACGACATAATTTATTAATATGTAATTTTAATAATAGATTGGTCCAGAATTTAATTGGTTATGATAATAATTTATTCATTTGATTTAATTTTTAATTCTAATTTTTATTTAATGTAAATGTATTAATACTAACATAATTTAAACTTACAATTGCTTACTAACAAATAATGGATCGTTGTTATCTGAATAAATAAATTATTATTATTATTAATTCACATAACACGTTACACTGCAATGTTTCTACACAAAAATTCACCGATAGCCGCTCGTCTCGCTACAAAGGGACGTGTTTAAAATGTAACGCCAACAATCCACTTTATTTTTGTCAGAAATTTATTGATAGTGATTTAGATTCAAAGTTAAACTTTTACGTTCGGGTCACACTCTCGATACTCGTAGATGCAAGTTTGGTTCATGTCGAAAATGTAATGGCAAACATAATTCATTAATTCACAATGATAACGGTGATAGTTTAATTGCATTGCATTCCAATATTACGACTGACAGCCAAGCGGTTAGTGCCGCCGTGATCGCAAATCGTTGCAAATCGCGGTGGTTGAGGTGGCGGGGTCGGCCGGTGCCTTCGGGCACCGGCCGTCCCCGCCACCTCAACCACCGCGGAGTCGCTCCCTATTCTCGTAAACAAGGCACATATGCATAATGATTCTATAGGCACACACTCGGTCTCGGTTCTACTATCAACAACTGTTTTCGAAGTGCCTGACTTACACGGTGTTTACCATTAGGCACACGCACTGCTTGATAGTGGTAGTCAGCGGTGTTTTATAACAAAATCTTTCTGTGATTTAATTAGTTTTCCCATGATAAATTCTACTTATGAAATTAAAGGTGTAGGTGATTCGGTGATACAATGTTCGGAAACTTGTAACATTGAAGTTAAATCTCGTATCGATAATACGTTCAAAACACGCATCACTTGTTTTTGTATTATCGCAAATAACGTCTATGATGCCGGCCGTTCGGTGTCCAATAAACGCACAATTCTTAATCTCAAATAATGTAAGTCTCGCGGATCCATGATTTATGGTATTAAAAGTCATAGATATTTTGATAGCCGCAGATAGGTTTCGGGACTTGTTATTAGAAGGCAGAATGAGACTGCCTAACGGTCCTTACCTACAAAATACTAGGCTAGGCTGGATTATCTCCGGCTTAGTTAATAATAATATGCAAAATGAGAGGCGCGTTCATTGTAACTTTAGCAGTTCCTTAGATTCGCAAATGCGCTTGTTTTGGGAGGTCGAAGAGCTCCCTAAGGTCAGGGATACGCGGACTCAGGAGGAGAGTGCATGTGAAGAACATTTTCTGCGTTCTACAACCAGCAATGGCGAAGAAAGGTTCTGTGTACGCATCCCATTTAAGGAGTCACCTGATGGTTTAGGCGAATCGTATACGCAAGCTGAACGACGCTTTCTCGCACTAGAGAAACGTTTACAACGTTCTCCTGATTATAAATTATTATACACGGAATTTATGCAGGCATACCTGGACTTAGGCCATATGAGTCCCGCAGACAGTCATAAAGGTCCATACTATTTCATGCTGCATCACGGCGTATTTAATGAGCCATAGCGCAACGACTAAGCTGCGCGTGGTCTTCGACGCCAGCGCGACATCATCTTCCGGCAAGTTTCTCAATGATTTGCAACTAGTTGGGCCTCATGAAGAATATACTGCTTCCGGGCTGTTTGGCCTTGGTCCATCGGAAACTCGATGCGACTGAGATCAGTCGCACCGAGTTCGCCGCCGAGGAAGGTTCTCCGCACTCGACGGCGTCCCGACGGGTACCACTGAAGATGTCGACCGCAGTGATCGGCGAAACGTCTGGAATACAAGTTTCCGATGGACCACGGCCAAACAGCCCGGAAGCAGTATATTCTTCATGCAACGCCGGCCGTGAAAGCCTTAAGATTTATATAGTTGGGCCTCCTATACAAAGAGACTTCATATCTATTCTTCTCCGCATTAGGCAACACCAGTTTGTTGCGTGCGCTGACGTAGAATAAATGTTTCGTAATTGTTTAGTCGCAGAAGACCAGCGTCAGCTTCAAATGATTTTATGGCGTGATGATTCATCGAAACTGTTGTGTACGGTACTTTTATATGCTTAATGTAGCTAGAATATTTGTAACAGCATAGCGGGTAGTATTAATTACTTTTATAATAAACCAGTCTGCTTTGAATCTCGGTGTTTGATTGCTGTGTCCCAGATATATCACTGGCGACGAGGACAAAAATTAAATAAAGTGAGTGTGTACGTATATAGTGTGCAAAATGCCGATTGGTAAAGTTGAACATTTTCAAATAGGTGGCAATTGGGACACTTATATACGTCGAGTTAAGCAATTTATCGCGTTAAACAGTATCGATTTCTCATTACATTTGGCTACACTCGTTACGTTAGTCGGATCTGAATGTTACGATTTGATATGCGATTTGTGTGCACCCGAGGAACCGGAAAGTAAATCCTTCGACGTTTTGGTAAGCTTAGTGAAAGATCACCTGGAACCCGAGAGATCAGAAATAGCAGAACGACATTTGTTTATTTATTTATTTATTTACTTTTGAGGAAGGCTTACAGACTAATTACGAAGGTGACAGCCGGAGGACTTAAAAAAAAACAATTTATAAAAATGAATTTAATTAGATAGAATGTATTACAATAAAAATTTCTTATATCTAGCCTTGGACGATGCTAGTACCAAAGTGAATAAAAATTATTAGTAATTAGGTAAAACAGTTTTTAAGGATCAGCACTTTTATGTGGCGTGATCGGCGACGGCACGAGGCGCCGATTTTGCAATACCAATGTTCAATCTTGCGCAACTATGTGACACGAGGCAAACTTGCAGGCTTGCGGAATTGGTGTAGGCAGAGCACGTAACACCTCCCCCTTCAGACCAGCAGCTATTTGAGAACTTTCAGCGAGAATGATGCTGGTGGTTGCTCTTGGCTAACTGTCGTCTCTACATCTTCTGCTTGCCGGTTATCGGGCTTGTTATCTCTCGATTTCTGATTCTTAAACAGCTTGCATGTAATACAGCGTCTTCTTACGGCAATGGTTATAACGAATGCAGTTGCGCATAACGTCATAGTGTATACTGGTATGGTTGTGTGGAACAGCGAATAGTCAACCTTAGTCTGATTCGGGATCTGTACTGGATGCTGCGCTAAAACTTTATCTTCAATCTCGTGTAGGTTTTTCATATTGACTGACTTCAATTTAAGATGTGGTATAGTTTTCTCGATGGTGTCTGGCTCTTTCGTTATCTCGGTGATTTTCAATGGCTGGCCCTTGATACGATCGTTAACGTTGGTAATGGTGAATTCATTGGTGCGTAGCAGGCAGTTTTGTGGTATAGTTGCCAGGTAGCTTCCATGGAGCAGAGTGAATTCTTGTCTATCGCACTGCAATTCTGTTCTAGTAGGATGCGGGAATATGAGTGTGTATCGTCGGTCGTCTATTTGTTCCATGGTTTCTTGAGTTAGGGTGATCTTGACAGGAACGCATGCTTTATTAGAGGCTTGGTTAGAGATGATTCCCTGGATACAGTCGAGATGTTCTCCCATGGGATAGCTCTTATCTTCCTCGCAGAGATGACATGTGCTTAACTTCGGGCATTCTGCCTCCATGTACTTGAAAGCTTTACCATTTGTTGCTAGGAAGGGATAAGGAGGGATAAAAGTATATCCTAGCTTATTGGGAACTATAGCTAATCTATACAGATCGAACTTGGTGGTAGAAATAATTGGTATTTTGAATATAATAACTATTCTCTTTCCTGAGTAATAGTAACCGGGTTTTATTATAAAATAGTATTCTCTCAAGTCTAGATCTAATATCTGTTCTGGGCTATAAATTAATTTTAACCTGTTAATCATTTTACCTAACGTACTTATATCTAGCGAACTATGATGAGTGCTCGATGCACGTATAAAACTTAAGGTATTCTCTATTCTAATTATTTCTAAGAGCAAATCATCTACATTTTCACTGATTATAGATAAAAGTTGCGACATCCTGGTGTATCGCACAAAGTAGGTTTGATAGGATAAATTTTCGTCTAAGAGTGACTCTAGGGTTGTATTAATTCTCTCTTGGTTTTTGACGATAATTTTTAGTATGTTAGCATGTCGAGTCATCCAGTCCTTATTCAGGCTCATGTGCTCATTCAACTCAGAGATTATTTTCTTATCATTATTCTGTAGAAGTAAGATCGCTTCATTATATAGTTGGGCATCCGTATGATCTAAATTACCAGTTATACTTTTAATTATGGATCCTAATCCATCAATAATACCTCTTTTAGAGCGGTTTGGTTCCAACGTCCTAAGCTGCGAATTAATCGTTATTAATTTAGTGGATAGATGATTAATTTTAAACTCAAATAATGGCGTCGTATTACTATCTAATTTATTTTTAAAGTAGTTAATTTGTGACTCTACTGAAGCTATTCTATTTTCTACGTCGGTTAGTTCTATATATTGCAAAAAGGAATGGTGGTGCGTTATGAGTCTGGCTTGTCCAAGTTTAAAGGGTAAAATCCCAGGTCCTCTGTCTAAACTCTCAAGTCTTATCTCGTGCTCCATTGTCAGGTGGATTATCATGGCGAGTAGGATTCTGTAACAATTTAGAACTGTCAGGGGTACGCTTTAGTCGGGATTTAGCCACGGGGCCTTTCTTTTTCGATGTATAAATGTGGATTGGAAGGTCAGCTAAAACGGTGTCGTGAGTGTAACGAGGAGCTAGCTTCTGTCTATTTGCTACTGGGTTCCTAACGAACACTTGTTGGTCCGGTTGGTACTCTACTTCGGTCTCTCTGTCTTTATTTCGGTTTTGCATGATATTGATACGATTGGTCTGAGTAAAGTCATTTATTAGGTCGTAAACTGTCTTCATCTGGTCTCTATGAGTTAAAATGTATTGTTGCATGAGATGTTCTGACAAGTTAACGTCAACTGGGTCTCTAGGGTCAAAATGTCCTTTTATAATATCATGGGGTCTACACTTTGTGAAGCTATGAACCGAGCTGTTATAAGCTAGTATGGCATACGGCATGAGGTTAACTATGGGGTCTTCTTTTTGTCGTAGATGTAGGATACGTAAATGTTCTAACAATGTGGAATGGAATCGTTCAACGATACCGTTGTCGTTAGGGGAGTGAGCTAAAGTCCTATGATGGTTAATTTTGTGTAATCTAATAAATTCTGAAAATAATTGATTTGTGAATTCTGTCCCATTGTCTGTTACTATTGTTAATGGGAGGCCATGGTGAGTACAATATTTCAAGACTGCTTGTAAAATACTGGTTGCAGTTTCGTCCTTTATATAATATGCTTGTCCATACTTTGAAAACACATCTACTATGGTCAAATACTTTTCATTTTGAGCAGTAAAAAGGTCCATATGTACTATCTCAAATGGTTTTGAAGCTGGGGGAACAATATTAAACTGTGGTCTAGTTGGGTTTCTATCGTATTTCGATTGGCCACAGATTGCACATTCATTATTGTATTTAGTGATGTCCTCTCTCATTTTTGGCCAATAATACTTTCTAGAAAGGGCGAGGTAACATTCATTAATTCCTCTATGATTAGTCTTACCTTCATGGTAGTGTTTTATAATTTCTTGCTGACGCAAATATCCCTTAACGTCCTCTAATTCGGATTTGGCTAAGACTAAATTCATGGCTGAATTTTTAAAGTTACTTTGAATGATAGGAATAATTGAATACATGCCTAAAGGAGGGGTTATTTTTAGAGCAGTCTTAACTTTAGGATTGACGTACTCTTTGATGGCACTTATTACGTCTTGTTCCAAACTAGATTCAGAAACCTGAATGAAGGTCCTAGTATGTGTATCGAAGGGTTTAGTGGCTACGGTTTTACGCTTGATGTCGCCTACAATAGTTATACAGATCTGCCGATGACATTTATTTAAAGGTTCGTCTGTTATGGGTACTTTCAGAATAGGGTTTTCTGTGCTAGTGTGTGCTGTAGCCGTAGAAGAATCTGAGTGTACGTGTGGTCTTTCTGATGGGTTAGCTATCAATGATTCGGTCTCCTCGTTATTAATCTCTACTCGGGATAAAGCATCTGCGTTTGTCTTATATTTGCCTTTTTTATAGATTATAGAGTAGTCATATTCACTTAGTTTAAGTCGCCATCTAGTCAGTCGCGAATTAGGTTCTTTTAGGTTCATAATCCACTGTAAGGGCTTATGGTCTGTGTAAATTTTAAACTTGCGTCCGAATAGGTAGGGCCTAAAATACTTAGTTGCCCATACTATGGCTAAAAGTTTAGTTCCTAGTTTAGTTTTTAGTTCCTTCTCTATTGTACTGTAGTTAGTCTCGCTATCATTAAGTGTCCTAGAAGCATAACAAATAGGTTTGTCAGATCCTATGTTTCCTTGGGACAACACAGCTCCGATGGCTACGTTCGATGCGTCGGTCGTTAAAATGAATTCCCTACTAAAGTCAGGGTATTGTATGATTGGGTCGTTCATTTAGAGAGTCTTACATTTGTTAAAACAGTCAATATAGTCAGCGTCAAGTGTGATTTTGTTAGTTTTTTTCAAGCACTTAGTCATGGGTTTAGTAATGCGAGCAAAGTCGGGTATAAATTTCCTGTAATAACCTAGTAGTCCGAGAAACTGTTTAATCTGTTTAGGGGTTTTCGGCAAGGGATAGTTTTCAATGGCTGAGATCTTGTCTGGGTTAGGTTTAACGCCATCACTGCTGATAATGTGACCTAAGAAAGCTGTTTCTAGTTTGAGGAATTCGGACTTGTCCATTTGTATTTTAAAATTGGAGTCCCGTAACCTTTTGAAAACCTTTTCCAAATTAATCATGTGTTCTTGTAATGACGTACTAAATATTATGACGTCATCTAAGTACACAAGGCAAATTTCGTTCTGTAACCCTTTAAGAACGTTATCCATAACCCTTTGAAATGTGGACGGCGAATTTTTTAATCCCATTGGCATGCGTAAATACTCAAAATGACCTTGCTCTACGTTAAAGGCGGTCTTGGGGATATCGTCGGGGTGCATTTCACATTGATAGAATCCAGAGGCTAAGTCTAAAGTCGTGAAGTATTGGCAATTACCAAGTTTGTTAAGAATGTCTGTTGTGTTCGGGATTGGGTATTTGTCGTCAATGGTCTTCTCGTTTAATTTGCGAAAGTCTACTACTATTCGCCACTTTTTCTGTCCAGATGCGTCTCCTTTCTTAGGAACCACCCAAATAGGTGAGCTCCAGGCGGATTCAGAGGGCCTTATAATCTTGGTCTAACATTTTGGTAATCTGGTCTCTGACTTCCTGTCTGTGAATGAATGGGTATCGGTAGCTTTTGGTATATACGGGTAATTCGTCAGTTGTCCTAATTCGGTGCTTAATTTTGTTTGTAAAGCTTAAAGTTTCTCCTTCGACATAGAATACGTCGGCGTATCTGGAGCATAACATTTCTAAGTTAGTTTTTTCCTCTAAGTTCAGATGATCGATACGTAATCGTGACAAGACGTGGTTAACGCGTTCTGAACAAGGTTCGGTTCGGTGACATTCGGTATTAAATAGTTGTACTTGTAAGGGGAGTTCAAACTTAACGGGAATATCGTAATCGGTTGGGTTCTCTATTTCGATAATACCGGTGTGATCTGTAACTGTAGTTATACAGTCATGAATGATGCAATTACAGTATAATTGTTGCGGGACCACAACATCTCCGTCGGGTATATGGATAGGTATATTAACTAATTTCGAAGAGTTAGCGGGAATTGTTTCCTGATACTTGGGTAATTTACACTGGTAAAAGTGAATAGGGATTCTGGCATAATCTGTAATTAAATAATTATTTTTAAGGTCTATTTGAGCCCCATCTAACAGATCTAATCCTATTAGTCCGTCAAAATGGTTATGGAATTTATAGATGAAAAATTTTACGTTAGATTGGTCATTAAATTCTATAAAATTTGGTATGCTAATCGAATACTCGTGCTTACTAGTTACTCGCGCGTTAGTTACTTCAAACGGATCGTAGGTTAGTGGAATGTGTGAGAAGTACTTTTGTACAGCCTCGGGACTCATAAAAGATTGGTTAGCGCCAGTGTCTACAAGTAATTTTAATGGGGGATCTGAAATTTGGATATAACGTAACTCTCCTTTACTTTGCAAATTTAATTCTATTTTAATTTTCGGACATTCGACTCCTTGTGAAAATCCTGAACTTCATTGTCGTTCGAGGTACAAGGTGGGGACGTCTGAGTGCTGTTATCATCCTTCGGGTCCTCGTGGTGCATGTTACTCGGGTCGTACAAATAAGACTCAGGTGTATAGTTATCGGGGTTATGGTAGTCATAATAGTCGTAGTAATACGGATAGTCAACTTGTTCGTGTTGATAATCGTAGTCATAGGGGTCGTCGTATTGAGTCATTTGGTTAAAATTCATCTCACGAGTTTTGAAGTAACTATTTGGTGGTGGATTTCCAGATCTACGCCAATCGTGTCCCGCGAACCCTAGTGGTTTCGGTGTGAAGTGACTAACACCACTCATAGGTTTCGGGCCGGTGTTCGTAACTTGGGGGTTTCTGTTCGGTAATTTAAATACGTTGCTCTGGGGGTTGTAATTTGGTGGCGGAGCGCGAAACATTTGCTGGGTGCGATTGAACATGTTGGGGGGACGATTAGGTACCTGCATAGGCTGGAAACCTGGTCTCCACGGCTGCTGCTGCTGTGGTGGCATGGGCATGGGTTTATGCCAACTGGGCCCTGCGCTAGGGAAGCTAAAAGGTCTGGGTGTATGGGCCATCAACGGCACCTTATGAGTTGAAGATGTAGTAGCATTACGTCGCTCGGGGATGCTCTCGTTACGTTGTTGCAAATATATTACATTCATTTCCTGTTGGACAAACTCTAGAGCCTTTTCGATAGTTTCGGGTCTCATACATCGTATGCGGGACCCTAAAGGTTCTTTAAGACCTCTAATATATGATTGTAATGTTAATTTACGATAGAGATCGCGTTTGGCCTCAATAGTAGTAGGTATATGCTCGTGTAACGAGACATACGTCATGATGGTACTGAAAAGGGTCTGGCATTTGTCATAGTATTCTTGCGGAGTGCTACTTCCTTGGGTCAATAGGGACATGTCATTATAAAGAGCTGTCTCGTCTCGTTGGTCGGAGAAATTATTAATTAATGCATTACGAATTCCTATCCAACTCTCCGGTATTCCGTATGAATTTATAGTGCGAGCTGCCGAACCCGTAACTTTATTTAAAATACCATTAATCACGCATAAATTACTTAGTTCGTAACCAGGTTCGTCCTTCACGTACTGTAATACGACTTGGTCGCATATCTTGATGAATCGCGTTAGAACATTCGGATTGCCATCAAACTCGGGTACTGCGCGCAATGCTTTATATACAATATCTGGGTTGAAGTCCATTGTCGGGTTATTTAATTCGACACTGAACAATATATCTAAGTCTAAGCTATCTGAGTCTAGAAACCTATTACTATCTAACTCTTTACGTCTACTTATCCGTCTAGAGGAGACAGATTTTATACTAGATTTTCGTGGGTGAAAAATTTTGATATATTAATTAAAACAGGTAAGGAAAAGACAAGGAAGCAACACTTTTAGAAAAGTTTCAAGTACTTACAAATACATTGGTTCTTCTTGCGTATCGATAGCTGGATACCGCCCTCGACTGCGTCTCCTAAGTTCGGATATTCGATGAGGTATAAAGATACCGACAGCGACTATCGGAGTCAGCAGGTTAACGATTTTTGGAAACCTATACCACGCCGCGCACTGCCTCGAATATCCTACCGGCTGCGCCAATTACGAAGGTGACAGCCGGAGGACTTAAAAAAATACAATTTATAAAAATGAATTTAATTAGATAGAATGTATTACAATAAAAAATTCTTATATCTAGCCTTGGACGATGCTAGTACCAAAGTGAATAAAAATTATTAGTAATTAGGTAAAACAGTTTTTAAGGATCAGCACTTTTATGTGGCGTGATCAGCGACGGCACGAGGCGCCGATTTTGCAATACCAATGTTCAATCTTGCGCAACTATGTGACACGAGGCAAACTTGCAGGCTTGCGGAATTGGTGTAGGCAGAGCACGTAACAGACTAATGACAAATTATATGGTAACAACAAATATATAACAATATTGCTAATAACAAGTCTCCATAGCTAGGTAACAATTTAGGCATTAACAACGTTAGTATTTAGGAAGAAATAACAATGCAGCAGATAGTAGTATGCAATGATATATAAGTAGGCACCTAAGTACAGAAATACTAATTTTCGTTGACAAATTGAAATGCGCTACCTAACAGTTTGAGTACCGTACCCCGCATCATCAGTGAAGAAAGGTTTAGCCAATAACCGTCTCACTGCGCTAGCTTTAGTGTTAAAGAAATCGAACTGCAATGAACCGCGAAGTTCATTGAAGCCGCGTGCACTCCGTAGTATAAATGAGTTACGTCTGTAATTGGTGGTTACAAATGGTATATTGAGCAATGGTCGTAGCCTAAGCCCAATCTGGTTTAGGCAAAGAAAGCAGCAGTACGGTGAGAGCATTCGTACCTTACTACATAGTTTGAAACATTTGGCTAAAACGTGTAATTTTGGTGCGTCCCTGGAGGTAAATCTTCGCGACCAATTTGTGTCGGGGTTGTACAGCGAGGAAATGCGGTCTAGGCTATTTGCGGAGAAAAATGTCGATTACAAGCGTGGAGTAGAATTCGCACTTGCACTGGAGGCAGCTGAGCGGCACGCGAGCCAGTCGGGCGCCTCGGGCGCTGCCGGTGTCGCTTCTGCCGGGCCGCTGCGCGCTGTTGATGACGACGGCTTGCATCGGGTTGGTGGCGGCGGCGGGAGCGGCGCGGGTTGAACCCGACGGCGCTCCGCGCCCGGGACTAGTCCCACGTGTCGGCGCTGCGGCAAGGCGGGCCACTCGGACGGCAGGTGTCGGTATAAACATTATTCGTGCGATAAGTGCGGGGTGAATAGTCACTTAAAGGTAATGTGTGGTCAAAAGCGAGGTGACAGTGGTGAAACGGACAAAACGACATCTCAAGGCCAGTTTTATTTGTATTCTGAAAGTGATTCGGAAGCGGAATGTATTTTTTTTAGTCTTCATTCTATGAATAGTCGTGAGCGTAATTTAAATACAGATGATAGTCCCTATTATGTTAACTTAAAAATTGAAAATGTATTTTTAAAGTTTGAGATAGACACGGGATATCAAAAAAATGTTATGATAAAATGTTCTCAAATAAACCTATAATTAACAGTGTATTAAGATTTAAGTCGTACACAGGCGGTGTAATTGAGACGCTTGGTTATATTGTTGTTAGCGTCTCGTACAATAACAAAACTATAACTTTAAAGTTATTTGTTATAAAAAACGGTGGGCCGCCATTAATGGGCCGTAGTTGGATAGCTGTTTATGCAATAGATGGTTTGCACAATATGACCGTAGCGGACTCGATACCTAAAATTTTAAGGAATGAGTTTCCCGAGGTTTTTGCTGACGGTTTAGGTACATACAAAGAAGTTACACCTGTGTTTGTAAAAGCGCGACCGCTACCACTAGTATTACGCGATCGAGTTGAACGAGAGCTGGATCGGTTGCAGAGGGAAGATGTTATTTACAAGGTTGATAGATCAGACTATGGAACGCCCATTGTGCCCGTAGTTAAGGCTAATGGAGATATTCGTATGCGGTGATTACAAAGTGACCATCAATCCCCGTTTAAAAGATTTTCATTACCCTCTGCCCCGGATCGAGGACTTGTTCGCGGCATTAGGAGGTGGCGAACACTATACAAAGCTAGATTTATCTAATGCCTTTCAACAATGTATTCTATCAGACGAGTCACAGCCGTTAACGGCGATTACCACACATGTGGGGGTACATTTGTATACAAGCGCGTTCCGTTTGGAATTAAATGCATTCCTGAAAATGTTCAGAAGAAAATGGAAGAGACATTAAGTGGATTACCGTTCACGGCCGTTTTTGCTGATGATATTTGTGTCAGCGGAAAATGCAAAGCTTCTCATGTAACTAATTTGAGGGCGGTCTTAAACACATTAAAAAATAATGGGTTGAGAGTAAATTTTAGTAAGTGTCAATTTTTTAAAGAATCCGTTACTTATTTAGGGTATAAAATAGACAAATACGGCTTGCACACTGATGATAAGAAAGTTCAAGCTATCGTTGCGGCACCGTCACCCACTAATATTTCTCAGTTACGAAGTTTTATTGGACTTGTTAATTTTTATTCTAAATTATTTGGCAAATCTGAGCATAGTTCTAAAACCCTTATATAATTTACAAAAAAAATGTCAATTGGCGGTGGGGTGACGATACTGAACAAGCGTTCGTTGCAAGTAAAAAGATGTTAAGTAGCTCTCCGATGCTCGCGCACTATTCAAATTCAAATTCAAATTCAAATTATTTATTTTGCGAACATGGGTACATACTGTAGATGTTAACATATTATAATTGAACAGCCATATTCCGCCTCAAGGCGTGCAAATTTGTTTAGGTAATTAATTATATAGATTTAATTATGTCGACAGATTCACAATTATTTCAGTTATATATCAATAAAGTCGTTAAACAAAGTGCTACTACAGGGGGCGCGGGTTCGATTCCCGCTCAGTGCAAATATTTGTATGCATGAATATGTCTATTTGCATTGGTCTGGGTGTTTCTATGTATAATATGTATGTATTTACAAAAAAAAAAAAGTATATAAGTATGTTTATCCGCATTCTGGAACCCATAACACAAGCTAGTTAAACTATGCTTACTTTGGGTCTAGAAAGCGCTGTGTAGAATGTCGTAGAATATTTATTATTTATTTATTTATTTATTATGTCAACAAAAAAATCAATAATATAATGTCACAGTGAATAGAATCAGCATTTAGGTACTTATATTATTATAATATTTGATTAGGAGGGATTACATATACACACATTTATCATCTAGGTATTCTTGAATACTATAGTATGCTTTTTTTATTAATATTTTCTTTAATTTGTGTTTAAACTCGTTGAGATTAACAGTGCAGCACTATAATCCGTCTGTCACACTTATATTGTCGGTAGATAGCAGTCCGTATGGCATCGGCGCGGTCCTACACAACCGAACGAGGACGGTGTCGAGCGAGCCGTGAGTTGTGCCTCTCGCACACTCACCGCTGCCGAGACTAATTATTCACAACTAGATAAAGAGGCTTTGGCCATTGTATTCGGGGTTACAAAACACCATCAATACCTGTACGGCAGGCGATTTGTTTTACGTAGTGATCACAGAGCACTCAGCTATATATTTGGTAAAAATAAAGGTATACCCGTGACGGCCGCGAGTCGCCTTCAAAGATATGCTATTAAGTTAGCTGCTTACGACTTCGAAATTCAGTATGTTCGATCAGAAAATAATAGTTATGCAGATGCACTATCCCGGTTACCTCTGAGTTCGACTAATAATAGTCGAGCGACGGGTAATAGAGAGGAGTGCAGCTACTTAAATTTTATACAGGAGGACTTACCAATCAGTTTTAAGGAAATTAAATCTGAAGTGGCCAAAGATCACTTGCTCAATAAAGTGATAGGGTATGTAAAAACCCTATTTTAATAGAATAGACTCTTTGCATTTAGATAAGGCATGTTTGGTATGGGGTTATTGTATGGTTATCCCCAAATCGTTGCGGGCAGGGCTACTAAAAGAATTGCACGACGGTCATCCTGGCATTGTCAAGATGAAACAGATAGCTCGAAACTATGTGTGGTGGGAATCGTTAGACGCAGACATCGAGCGCGTAAGCGCCGAGTGCGCGGCATGCCGGTCGCAGCGCGCACTGCCTGCGCCGGCGCCGCCACACTCGTGGCCATGGCCGACCGAACCGTGGTCCCGCCTGAATGTGAATTTTTTGGGCCCCCTTTACAATAAATATTATTTGGTCTTTATTGATGCCCACTCTAAGCGGATTGAAGTGGAAAGGATAAAATCCACATCTGCCACTATCGTTATTAATCATTTCAGACAGATTTTTGCGCGTTTTGGTATTCCTAAACGAGTTGTAAGCGATAATGGGCCCCCTTTTACGTCTTTAGAATTAAATACTTATTTTGAAAATAACGGCGTTAAGCACTCATTGGTCGCCCCCTATCACCCTGCCAGCAATGGGGCAGCGGAAAATGCTGTGCGTTCCATTAAGAGGGTTTTAAAGAAGGCTTACGTGGAGGGGGTTGACGAAAATACTGCACTGAGTAAATTTCTATTTACGTATCGAAACACTGAACATAGCACCACGGGACGCGAGCCAGCCGTGGCCATGTTCGGTAGACGCTTGTGCGGGAGGTTAGACTTGTTGCGCGCCGATGTAGGTGAACGCGTTCGCGACGAACAGCTGACGCGCGAGCAGCGAGACGCTGGTGCGCCCCTGCGGGTGTTAGCACCAGGCGATCGTGCCATAATGAGAGATTATTCGAAAAATAACTAAAAATGGTCGGATGCTATAGTAGTCAGTCGCTCGGGGCCAGTATCGTATACTGTTCAGTCTGATGGCCGTATGCATAAACGCCATATAGATCAGCTACTAACAAAAGATCGTAGGAAGTCGCGATATTCTTTGTGCAGACGTGATAGTGTAGAAACTAACACGGACATATTAGAGGGTAAGCCGGATCCGACGCCAGACACCAATGTTATTGTTGATGGAACCATTGTAGATGAAACCCCTAATATAAGTGTGCCAGCGTCTACTTTGGACAAAGTAAATATACAAAATGATATTACCGATAATCGTATACGTCGGAGAGCTACTTTAGAGTGTATAACAAAGTTAAAAAAATATTAATTCTTTAGGTAACAATGTAATGTTACATCTCTTTTGTTTTATTCTGTTTTGTACCATCAATAATAGCTTTTTGTTATAGTAAGTTCTATACATGTAGAACATAGTACACTCATTCATGGGAAGCGTTGTTATAACTTTGTGTAGTAAACCTTATGTACTGCCCCTTTGCTGCCGTATATGAATGGGAGGAGGACCACTGTAACAAATATTCTAGCTTCATTAAGCATATAAAAGTACCGTAAACAACACTTTGTTTACGGTACTTTTATATGCTTAATGAAGCTAGAATATTTGTAACAGCACAGCGGGTAGTATTAATTACTTTTATAATAAACCAGTCTGCTTTGAATCTCGGTGTTTGATTGCTGTGTCCCAGATATATCAGAAACCCTTGCTGAGCTATCAATTAAATACGGTTACATATGGTATTGCGTCGGCATTTTTTCTTAGTGTGAGATGTTTAAAACAGTTAGGAAGGTCTTCCAACCCTGAGGTTCAACGTGCTATTTTGGAGGATATGTATGTGGACGATTTGTTGACGGGAAATGTCAATAAATCAATATTAATACAGCTATGCCTGAATATAAAAAATACGCTACAGTCTGGTTGTTTTTCACTTCAAAAGTGGGTTTATAATTTTCCATAGACTAACGAAGGGTTTGCCAACCATTGAATAATGATTGAAATTAAATCCAATGAAAATATCAGCTCTTAAACGTTAGGCTTAGGTTGGAACAATGTTAACGACATATTTTAAGTTAAGTTAAGTTCGGCACAGTACTATCGCAAATAGTAGCAGTCCTTAATTCCCGACCACTTTCTCCTCTTTCTTCGGATCCCCGAAACCTTTCTCCTCTTACTCCCGCTCATTTATTGGTTGGTCGACCACTGACTGCGCCCGCTTGTCACGACTTCAACAACATTCCGGAGCATAGAGGCATCAAAGGGTGGAACAAATATATATCCTATATTAAGCCCTCTATATAAATACAAAACTAGTTCAGCACAATTTCAAGTACCGACTGTCAAAATCCGGTGCAATTTATTAATATTGATGCAGTTACGAAAATAACGATAATTACTTATATTATCTCAGTAATAAAATAATCAAAGGCATAAACATGGTACATCGACATTATGGCTATGATTAACATTTTTGAGAAATGCTCTTATAATAAGCACCACAGGTCAATCAACTTTAGTCTACGTTATAGCTTTGTAAAACATAATAGACAAAACTCTTATTAAAAAACACCAAATTCTTAAAGATTACGAAACACAACTATCTGGATTTTCTAGTTAACATTATAATTTTTTTGTCTTTTTTTTATACCAGCCATCCTCTCCTAAAACCTTTAATATTTCGTCACTATTATTGTAGTAATTATTTTGATGGTTTTTCCTTGGCAATTTAATGCTACCGTTTACCGCTGCAGTCTTGCTTTTTTGTATAATAGGTAATTTGTATTTTTTCTTATACTGACCGTCATTCTCATTGGATACTATTTTTATTTTATCCTCCGTAATATTTTTATCATCAGCAGTTTTTCCAGTACTGATCGTAATCTCTTCACATAAGCTGTCAAAAAAGAGAATGGGCAGACTTTTTATGTCTATATCATTAAGGAAATTTTTCTTTAACCTTGTAGTACTTACCTGGTGGCAACGGTCCCGAGACCGAACGCGCGTCCGAACGCGCAAAACGGCTGGCCCTTGAGTTTCAATATGATGCACAATTGAATGACGCGGTATTTCCTTGAAACATATAGGTTTCGTTACGTTAGGGAATTCATTCAAAATATCGTTATATTCATTTCTACAGTCAATTGTCCGCACTGTCGGCTCATTTTGCACGGTCACACTCGCTAGAGTTCTTAGACTAGTCACTGAGTCGATTAGTTGTTTATTATTAACGTCCACTAATAGTTTGTAATGAGCTATGAAATCAGCGCCGAGTATAGTCTGCCTGACTTCCGTCTGCACAAATGACCAAAACGGTCGACGTAACTTGAAGCCTAATGTCTTAAACACCAAAAGTCTTAATTTCACTACCGTTCGCCGCATATAATTTGTAGTCTTCGCATTTTACACTAGAAAGTTAATTTTTACTCCATGGAATAACTGAAATGTTTGGACCTGTGTCGACTAAAAATCGAAGTCCGCTTTTGTCATCCGTAACGCATAATCGGGGAACTGGGGCTATGGTGCAAATCTCCGCCTGCGATTGCACCTGACTTAGTTTTCCTGTTTATTTGAACTTTTCCAAGCGCAGGCTCTACACACATACACATTTTAAGTTTCGCCATAGAGCGTGGCGAAACTTATAATGATAAGTGCTTAGCCAGCCCGGACTATCAGGTGTTCGTCGTATCATATTACGACCGCGTGATACAGATCGCGATCGAGAGCGAAAACGATTATATCTCCTATTGCCTCTTCTATCATTTTCCAAGTCTCTAATTTTTAGACTTAATTTTACTATCTCCGCCAAAATTAATGCAGTTTCGCTGCGCGTATCCGGTGTAAGATGCATCTCAGCTACCTGTGAAGCTGTGCGGTTTCTACCACCTTATCTGCAATTACCGCTAGATGCTCCAGGTCTTCCACTTCACAAACTACCAACACACTACGGACGGAGGAGGGTAAATGTCCTTGCCACATTTCCTGGGAGTTTTGTCTGGATTCTTTTCGCGAGCCAATTCCCTCATTCGCCTGAGGAGTTGAGAGGGTTTTTGATCGCCCAACTCAATTTCACTCAATAACTTCTGAAATTGTCGAACTTCGGATTATTCATAGACCTTGAGTAATCGCTCCTTCAATGCTTCAAACTTTTTAACTTCTGGCGGTTTCAGAAGAATATCGTTGACCTGCTGTACTACTTCTTTGCCCAGTTTAGTGACCAGCATGTTGTAACGTGCTTCGTCACTCATTTTCTGTGGTCCCAAAATGCCAGAGCCAGTATACAACACAGAGGGGTACTGTATTAATGTGCAATCATTAAAATATGAGTAGGTGCATGCACATAAACTAAAATAAACACACAAAAACTAAAGATCAATTTACACAAATAAACAATCAACAAATTAAACTTAGCCCAAATAAAAAATAAGAAAAAATTATATGTCTTACAAAGATCAATTTACACAAATAAACAATCAACAAATTAAACTTGACCCAAATAAAAAAATTGTGATGCAGTCAATAGTGACCCCCGCAACTCCAGCCACTAGCTACTTCCTCCTTGAAGAATAGTTTTTTTTTTTTCAATAAAATCTCCTTCTTAAAATCTGTTTTTTGCTGATCTTGTACTTAAAGTTCTTTCAATTGGTTGAATACGTCTATATCTATGTCAGGTTTACTGCAATCAGGACCATAGTCATTATTTTCGGATATAGATGGAGTATATAAACGACGTTTTACTTTTTTATATCTTTTATTGCATGCATTTTTTTTTATTCTTTGGCATTCCAATTTCAAGAGGTTTCCCTTGGGACTTATGCCTTGATTTAGCGATTTGTATAGTCTCGATACAGTCTTCTTTTTATTAAATGCCACCGCTGCCGCAAGACATCTAGTACTGTAAGAATTTTTCTTTGAAAAATTAACACGCTTTCCTCCAACGAATTTTGCTACAATGCTTTGACAGTTCTCAACTGCATTGCTATCTACATCATAAATTAAACTCCAAGCGTGTGCAGCGAATTCATGCACGAAGTAACAATTTTTTTTGCCACAATGTACTCTAAAAAGAATCTTGCGACGGTTTATTGGCATCTTCAGTTCCAATTTTCATACAAAAATTTGGTTTATATTTTAAATGATTTCCAGTGGTGACATAAAAGTAAGTCATCAAAAAGCATCTGAACGTCGGAATCATTTTTATGTCTTTTAAGGGTGAAACCAAAAGAGCGTAATTTTGTGAGTCGTGAGTCGTGTATTTTTGGTCAATCATTTTACGTTCTACTGAATTTCAGTTAAATTGCCAGACGAACTTAATTTATTTATTCAGTATTGAGCGTTGGTACGGGTTGTTTCTGTCGTCGAACACGATGGATCCATTAAAAATATTGTGTATTTACGAAGCATATTCCGAAGATGAGGCCAGAAAAAGAAGCTGGGTAAACCCACTCCATAGTCAGAGGCTGATATGTGGACAGTTCCATACTTTATTTGAAAGTTTATGTGCAAATCCCGATCTGTTTGAAAAGTACTACCATATGCAATTACATGTTTTTAAAGAATTATTACACCACGTTAAACCTTTTATTATTAAATCAAACACAAACATGAGACTAGCCATCAGTGCAGAGGAAAGATTAATAATAAGACTCAAGTAAGTTTCTAAAGTATTTTAATTATTACTTATTTTTCTTAAAATTAAAGATTAATCAAAAGCTTTACAGGTGTTCGTATGTTTCATCAAATTCACTTGTTTCATTGGAGAGCCGGTTAGATTGATTTGTTTCATTATATTCGTTTGACTGTGTTGTGTATCCTCTATTTACCGGCGTGGGGTAGTATAGACTGCTGTGGGAATGTGGGTGATAAAAAACGAGGTCAGTTCGATTGTGTGCTGTTCTGGAATTTGATACTTGACTTTATTTAATGCTTTCATAACTTCCATGCGAAATTCAAAATTTTGTTTCTCTGTCATTTTAGACATCTCCGGCAAAAAAGATAATATAAAATATCGGTTAGCATCGTTATGTAACTTTTTCAGAAGAGATTCTTGATATAATGACTATGTTTGTTTTTTATGTTTTGTTCTGGATGTCTGTATCCAGAACAAAAAATAAAAAACAAAAAAAAAGTTACATAACGATGCTAACCGATATTTTATATTATCTTTTTTGCCGGAGATGTCTAAAATGACAGAGAAACAAAATTTTGAATTTCGCATGGAAGTTATGAAAGCATTAAATAAAGTCAAGTATCAAATTCCGGCGACGACACTGTTTGCTCTGACGTCGACGGCTGGTTTTGGCTAGTAGGCGGTTGAGACAGTGGTGATTCCGCTTCTGTGGATCCGTATTGTTCATCAGGATCAACATCGTCATTGAAGTCACTGTCAGATGTTACTGTCGTCGTTATCAGTGTTTGCAGGAGATGTTACATTTGAAAACGAGTTCCTTGACTGTTTAGTAACTTTTAAAAACTGCAATAAATCAAAATACGGCCATGGTTTCTTCTTCTTTGCTCCGCTACCACTTCTTTCTTCGTATTCTTTTTTTTGACGCATATAATAATCTCTTACGGCTTTCCATTTCTTTTGCAAAAATTGTACTGAAAAGCAAAACATACAGGTGGTTACTTTTATTACTGTTTCTTGATTTTAACTTATAATACAATTGGATTTTTTATTTCAGGTATCTTGCCAAAGGTATTGGTTTAAATACAATAAGTGAAGACTTCTTGATTGGGCGTTCTACTGCGAGTGATATTGTCAAATATACCTATACAATTATGTATACAACTATGGAATGTACTTAAATTTTCCGAATTGTGTGGGGGCAATAGATGGGAAACATATCAGAATAAAATCGCCTGCACACAGTGGTTCGAATTATTATAATTATAAAAAATACTTCTCCATCGTGTTAATGGCCGTGGCAGATGCGAACTGTTGTATTACATCGACTAATGTTGGTGATTATGAAAAATAATCAGATAACTCTGTATTTAGAAAGTCAAAATTCGGTCAAAAGTATTTCAGAAATGAGTTAAATTTACCGAAAGACAAAAATATTCCTAATTGTATAAAAGAACCCCAACCTTTTGTTTTTGTTGGAGATAAGGCGTTTGGTTTACATAGAAATATGATGCGCCCATATCCTAACAGAAACCTAGATACAAACAAACGTATGTTTAATTATCGCCTTAGTAGAGCGCGGAGATGTGTAGAATGTGTTTTTGGCATATTAACAAATAATGGAGGGTACTACACTCATCAATGCAAATTAACCCTGACTTTCTGCTCCGTGCAGCTACATGCGTTTTGTACAATTTCGTGCGAAGGAGAGTTGGGGCTAACTTTGACGATGAGTTTCTAAAGTGTCCTTTACAATCTATTTGACCACTCTCAACTGGAAGAAGGTCGTCGAGTTCTGCCACAGCTACCAGAGATTTTTTGAAAAATTACTTTGATAGTGAAGTAGGAGCATTACCCTGGCAAAGTCAAATTAATTCTGTATTCTAATCTTTTACAATCAATTATTATTATCAATACAACAAACAATACAATTATTGTTATAATTATTATTGTCAATTTTTAATATACCTACCCACCAATATAAACAACTTTTTGTATGGGACCAACTTTGAAATCTGAAACTAAGTATTTGTATGAAAACTCTTTTTTTTCTCAGATTTCCAAGTTGGTCCCAGACAAAAAGTTGTTTAGTATGTGGGTAGAATCACCCGTTTATGTATTATTTGTAATCTTTTGTAACAACCTGCATATGTAGATCAATATTATTTTAATTTAAAATACACACATGGTAAAAAATACTCACGTTTATTAATTTTGTCTTCGTTTGTCTAATTATTCGATTCTTCGAAGCAAATCTCAGCGACCTCTTGCCATGCTTTCTGTTTCAAAAACTTGTCGTCACTGCATGACTTTCTGACAAATTCCACAAGCATGGCCTTTGTTCCACTTCAATAATCTTATTTCTTGTGCTTGGGATCCCATAACACTTCTTTTCTTTTATAGGCGTCGATTAGTTTTATAACACTTTCGTTATCCCAGGTCATCTTCAATGTTTACTCCTCTATCACAACAAACCACGAAATGGCGGATACAACACGAGTAATGATCGCGTATTAAATGCATTCACGTCCAAACTTGTTCGATACGACGTGTAGCCACCGCTGTGATCACCGCTGAAAAACCGACACAGGATGGTTCGCGGTGTATCACATATACAGTATCGTGATACAGTATCAAATTACGTCCAAACCACCGATCGTGATACGCGTATCGGATACAAGGGGATCAAGATAAGCGGTTAGTGCGGATCGGGCTGTATCAGATACGACGTGTATTATTAACGGCTATCATCTTGTATCCAAACTAGCGATCATGATACACGTTGAGGTCACGCAAAGGAGATACGATACACAGAAATGCTACAAATGTGGACCCAGCGTGAGTATTCTTACAATATGCTACACAATTATGAGGAATATTAAGAATACCCGTGCCGGATATAAAAACTTCTGATAATACAATGTTTGAACAACACGTTTTATAGTTATAGGTTGTTGTTGTTTACGCCGATTGGCCTACTATGTGATTGGTTTGCTTTCTACTCAGTTTGGAATAAAACGCTGTTCGAATCGGTTGCGTTTTTTTAGTACTTACCCTGCCCCCAGTATATTACAGTGGCACAGTTGAACAAATAAGTAGATAATATTCGAGAGTGTAATACGGATGAACAGTGAACGTGGTGAACAGTTACAATGCCTGTAGGTTGCATTCACGAATTCGAGCTAGTTTCCGGGTCCGAGCAGTATTTTACGGCTAACGCGGTAGAAGAAACTCGGAAAGTGCCGATGCTGATAGCATGTGTTGGTGATGGTGCCTATGAACTTATGGCTGATTTATGTCCCCCAAAGAAACCCAAGGAATATAAATTCACAGAACTGGTAGAAATCGTGCGAAAACATCTACAACCTACGCCGTAATTGGCCGAACGATACAAATTTAGAAAAAGGGTACAAGAAAAGGAGGAGAACGTGGCACAGTTTGTCGCGGCTTTGACGCATCTGGGTCGAACCTGTGAGTTTAAGGATAAGCTAGAGGAGAACATCCGAGACCAACTTGTACGTGGATTATCTAGCGAAGTAATAAGATAACGGTTGTTTACGAGAACGCCTCAGCGTAAGATGGGTATCTTACGCTTGTGACGGTCCCACCCATCGAGATTGCATTGGCGGTCAGAGGATGGGGGCTTGCTGTTCAGAACGGCTTCAGATGTTGCAGATTAACATTAAAATACCCTTCTCACTACTCGTACATTGTCGGTCTAAAAGTAGAATAAAAGTAAAGGACATGTTCTCTGGGTTCAATATGTAAACTGTAAAAGACTGTAGAAGAGAACAAGGATTGAACTCGCACATTTTTCTAGGCGTAATTGATTAATAATTGATTTAATACGATATAAAAGCGAAAAGCAAACATAGTCGAAAGAAAATAAATAATGAAATAAAATTAGTACATATTAGTAATGAATATAAATAAACTATTTGCAAAACAATTGATTTAATGTGAGGCTACTTTTAACATAGAATCGAATAAATTATGGTTGAAGTGGATTTATTCGTTTAGGCTGATAGTTCCGTTATTAATTTCAAATAGTCGATAGTTGGTAGTAGTTTTGAAACGGATTGTTTTATGGCAACTCGGAAGAGATGACGTGTAGTGGCGTGATTATCGGTGGGGCGAACGAAAATTTGGAAAGGAGGGGGTAGTAGGAGGAAATAAAAGGGGCGTACCGGAGAATATCAGGGAGTTTTTATCGAGAATTCGTCGCGAATTAGAACCTAGCAGAAGCTCTGCCCGTGCAGGCTTGTGACAGTCTTCAAGAATTCATCGGGAACGAGGAACAAGCGGTGGCCCTGCCTGAGCAGCCTTCGAGCCTGGTAGCTGCGTGTAAGTCTGGTGGTGAATTATCTTAGTTTTGTTCTTCTTATTCTTAATATGTTGTCTGTATTTGGATTTCATGATTGTTTCCATGATAATTTACTTTTGTGGGTAGAAAATAAAACGAAACGTGAATTTTTTTTGTGAGATATATTCATACATGTAGGGTATAAGATGTAACAACTTTACGAAAATCAAGACACCTTTCATTAAGCGTAGTAGCACGCTAAATACAAGCGTACTATTACTGCTTTGGATCGTTGAGTCTGGCGACCCATTCGTAAAGTTGTTTAGCGTAGGAAGTGTAGGGCCTTTACGAAAATCAAGACTCCTTTCATTAGGCGTTTTAGAACGCTAAATATAAGCGTACTATTACTGTCTTGGGTCGAAGAGTCTGGCGACCCATTCGTAAAGTCATTGCTGTCGTTTATCGTCTCTTAAGTTAGAAGTTGAGGGTAGCGCTGCGGCGGAGGTTTAGCTAGTTTTCCCGTAGGAAACCCAAGCAATGTGCCTGGTTATGGAGGGATACCTAACGGTGCCAACCAACTCCATATTCCTCTGAATTACAGCTAGGGAACGATAACATTTGAAGCAGGCGGCATTCCGATTTACATGCGGAAAGTATGTTCTGTGTGTTCTTTCATAATCCTTAAAGTTTAGGTCACATGAATAGATTACAAAACAGTTTTATCGCCGTTAACCTATATGTACCTACCTAAGCAATTTGCTACTAACGCTTTCTTTTGATGCTACCTACTTTATTTAAACCTAGATGGCTAGTTTCTATAAGCTTGGGATGTCTATTGTAGACCCTTAACCTATATCTGTGACGGCATTTAATGTGCAAAGTGTGATTAATGGGCCTTATGATTTAACTTATAAAACATTACGTTATACCTACGCTCTTCGTTATACTCAGCCTGCATACTATACAATACCCTTGTGTATACGGAATAAGTGGTTCTAGGCACGCTCAAGGAGCCTCCCAAGCTCTTCAGTTTGCTTAGGATGAGATTAAGGTTTGATAAATTGAGCTACCTTAATTACGATGGTTATACTGAAATGTAGCCATCTGCTGGATTATCGTTCCTATCAATTAGACCTCACTTTCATTGTAAAGATGAGAAGCTCAAAAGGTACGGAAATTACTTGGGTGAATGATTGTTATCTTATAAAGTAGCTTCATTTAACTCTTGACAATTCCTTGTCCCTATCCATTCCTTGTGAGTGCCTGATTTAATTCGGATATTAAAACCAAATTATCTACAGGATCGATGTTCAATTTGATCTATGTATCCTGTTTGACGGATGTGTGCTCATTTCATTGTAAGCATTGTATTGGGCTAAGCCTTCACAATACATGCCATCATACTTACCTATGTATTATTATGTCCTCTCGGTGATATGCGTGTGTCTTGAAAGCGTTTGGTCGCGGTATCGCTTGACCCTGAAACGTGGACAGTTGCCACATGATCACACAGCCTCGAACACCCACTGGTCACTGTTTGACTCGTCCACTGTGACGATTAGGTTCGACCCTGAGTGGTGACGGTTGGCGTCTTGGTCCTATGATCCGGGAGGGCCTAATCATATATATTACCATGTCTGTTTACAGCTGGTACCCATAACAGCAATGATTTGAGCTATGCATTCGTTAGACTGGATATATTTCCATCTAACCTACTTGTCGAAATTGGGCACTCATTCCCAATTCGGTACTATTTAATTTGTAAAGCACCAAGGTTGTGCATAACTTAGAACTAGTATGCCTTCAGTTTGGAGAGGATTGGTTGCTCGTTGGGGGCCTGGGGTTGGTGGATGCGGCCTCCCCGGTTCCAGAAATGGAACCGGTCATAGGGTTCCTAATTACCTATCAAAATACCCCATCCTAGCAGTCTCCATATATCAACAGAAGCTTCATTTCATTTGTCCGGCTACTCTGAGATAATCTATTATGTAGGTTATCTCACGGTACCTGATTGTTAACCACATATGTATTTAATCACACATTTTATTCACTTGACCACCATTATTTACTATATCTTTGTCTAAATAACTCAAATTGTATATAAGAAGACTATGTAGGTACATTTCCTTTGAAAGGTCCAGTATAGTGAGGCCACTCTATATTGAGTGTGTTATACCTTCACTTCCATCTAAACTACATGCTTATACTTATATCATACTGTGGAATTAAACTTGCTTGCATGTAAGAAAGCCTTAGAAACTTATCATGTTAATCAGTAAAGGATTAGACGGTATTAAGTGCATATAATGTTCCTACTATTAATTATCTAGAACAATTACTCGCAGACATCTTAAGGTGAAACTTAGTTTTACAAGTAGTTAAGCATTGTTTCACTATTTTATGACTGCCAACAAGTGTTACCAATTATATTCTAACTTGCATATAAGATATTCATATCCATTCCTTTAATTATTCAGTTATTTTTAGGATATTTCTAAATTGATTATATATTTTACCCTTGTTAATACTTATTTCTGTAACTTAGAACAGTCAATAACTATTTATTACCTTTAGCCATGATCTAGCTTCATGCAGGAAAGTCTCAGGCATTCTGTACAATTATCAATGTAGGTCAAGCACATAGGTAATCTTAACTCTAATTTTAATTTCAATTCTCTATATTTACTGAAAACTATTACCTTTTGAATTGAACTGTCTATACCTAGGATCACTTAGGAATGAACTTAATATTCAGAATTTGATATCACTAAGTATCACTGAGGCTAGGTAGCTCCTAAATTCAAAATCTTAATTCATATTAGGTTCAGGGATTCAATGTAGTTGTATAGGAACATTATTTAACTTTATTGCTAGACAGAAAATCGTTATAGGAATTAGATTGTAATCAGTGTTCTCAATACCATGTACTCTGCCTTGTCTCAATGTACCAAATAAAGGACTATAAGTTGCTACAATGCTTAAACACAACGTATAAAGGGTCCCATACTTAGACGATCACAATAAAGCCAAATGTCAATGGTATCTTCCTAAACTTGGAGGATATAATAGTAACGGATACTTCAGTGCCTTCAGCACTGTAGGCAGTTGCTGCACTCAGGTTCAACGTCTCATCAGTGGGCGATTCAAGTTCACATAAAGGATTATATTGGGGGGAACGTTACAATTTGGTGCCGTGATGACCAAGATTGTTTGGTTTTGCAAATTGTTGAGGATAAGCGAGTACCTTGGGAACACTATGTCTTTTAATATCGAAGGTGAGAAGTATTTTATATCTAAAATGGGACTAATAATGCTATAGGTAGAGTAGTGTAACCATTTAAAGTATTTAGGGGCGTGCATAACCATATTGCTGTGTAGGAACAATAATACAACACAAACAACACATTATGTATGTCATAAAAGTACATAAATTTACAAGCAAGAGCCTAGGCACAAGTAAATACACAGATACTGATACATACAAATACACATAAGGTCAATTAAAACTTTGAGGAAGAAAACACAATATATAGTAGCTTACTTTTTACACAGTTTATCAAATATATAGATTAATAATAAAATGCCTTAAGCAGAAACCTAAGCCAGAATATATTATTACAAGCTAAATAACTTGTTTTAAACATTCTAAGAATGATGCTATGAATAATAGACTGTTACCATAATTTCAGTGCAGTTTCATTGTTTGGGCATAGTCAGAGTAAGTAAATTTTGGGTTGAAAGTAATATTAAGTAGATGCCTAATATTTAAATTTGCATTAATTTACTAAGTGATGAGTTATAAATAGGTAAACCATAGCCATATATACTGCCTTATGTAATAGTAGTGATATAATAGATTAATTTATTTTACATGTAAGTACATGTACATATGAAATGAAGTCAAATACTAATACATTTGCCCATAGCAGACAAATGTCACATAGTTGCCTGTCAGTATCACAAAATAAACAATCTGTTTTAGGTTGCATCAATCAGTAGAAAATCATAAAATTCATATACACTAGTTTACATTAGATTTGTAATGTATAATGTTAGCGGCAAAAAGTAGATTATTTTGAGTATTTCTAGGGAACTTTCAATGGAAAACTTACTGTACTGTATTCTATTGTGTACCTACTTCCAAGTACAAGTTGTATCTAATTTGAGTTTTGTACCATTCAAATTTTAGTTCACAGCTGTATAAGTTCATTGACTTCTAGTGTTATCCAAATTCTTCTTTGCACATGGAACCTGTCATTTATATTAAAGTGTCCGGTTGTGTGAGAATAATAGATTCCTCTTTTAGAGTCAAGGATAGATTCTTTCAAACGCTGAAACAAAGAAAGATATGATTACTATACTTTAAATTTATAGGAATTTAAACATCTTAAATATGGTTGGTTTATGCATTTATACTGTCCTTTATGAAAGGGTTTACAGTAATTTATATAAGCTAAAACCTGAAATTGAGGTTAAGTACATTATTCACTGGAATCAAAGAGTAGTTCTACTTATATAAGGAATAGGTACATGGTTACAAATATGAATACCTAATAACATAGATACTTACATCTAAACATTTAGTGTTACAAGTACCTTGTGGTTGCATGAACTAATATGGTACAAAAGATGGTGCAAATTATAAAAGTAGGTAGTGAAATAGATAAAAACTTAAATGCATTGCTTACAATATACATAAGTTAATGGTTCGCATACTAAGATGTATTCACTGAACTGACATTGTGATGAGATAGGTTAGGCAGCCGATCAAAATAATACCTCATTCATGGTGCTTGATAGTCGTTGTAATGTTAAACTTTATTCTAATTATAAATTTTATTTTAGTATTTAGGTGTGAGCACTGCTGCCATAGGTTGATGCTTTACATTGTTGCTATACACAATAGTACTAAATAGAATTAACAATAGGTTATGGGATTAAAAGGTTTCATTTAGATAATATTGCTCGTCAAAGAACTTACTTGTTGAAGAAGTTTAGAAGTACCTAGTTGTAACGGCGTTCGCGGACGATAAATTCTTATTGAAGTATTCAGGGTGATTTCATAATGAAAAAACGATATTGGCTTTGTAAAATTAGCTGATAAAATCAAAAGTCGATAAAATTTATTTATATGATTGTGTGAACTGAGTGTTTTGCAAAACAATGCATACAACGGAATATCAAGATAAAATTAAAGTCTTTTAAAATCCCATGAAATATTTAAATAATAGATACATGTAAAATGAAATGTTATTATTATGTAATTAGCGATTTAGGAATTTCTTATAGATTTTGTAGGGATGGTTTAGTTTAAATGTTAACGTAAATAATAAATGATACGAAAACATTGCACAGCAGCGCGTCAGCGGAAGTGCTATGTCGCGATTGTTGAATTGCTATTTATTTAGAAGATGATTCCATATTTAAGAACAAAGTTCTTTCGTAGAAGTAATATACGGAAATAAATTCTGTAATATTTTGGATTCCCCTTTGCCTCGAGAACATAAAATATAGGCAACAAAACTATGTACCTACGATTGGGGAATTGATAGTGACACCATAACAGCTATTAGACAAATCAAAATAATGTGTTTTATATAATTTCAGTAGATATTTGTAAAGCGGCGATATTATAAATAATAATAATATTAATAATAGTATAAAAAGTATATTAGAAGCGTTTATTTAGTGTGTCAAGACTTTAAACATTTACATGATTTGCCATGTAGGAAGTAAACCTAAATTTTAGAAAAATTAGCAGGGTCTGAGATGGTCTATTGGATTGCCCTAAGTAACTAACACACAGGTGGTCAGGGTTCGATCCTCAAAAGGGGAAGCTCTTTTTGTCATTTTAATTATATTTTATTACTATATTCTGCTATGGAGTAGTGGTTAGAATGCCTAGCTATGTCAAATGATCGTAAGTTCAATTCCCAGTAAATCTTTTGTCATTTGATGGTTATTTTGTTCCTGAATTGTATTAATTTCAGCTTGAGCCCATGTCCTTTATTCAAATTTAGTATTTTATCTACTTAAATGTTTATAGTATTTTTACAGTGTAGACTTAAAGGTAGTTCGGGGTATTGTCGCTAGGCGGAACTTGGGATGCTTACATGACTGAAATTTTTCAGAATGTAACGAGAATCGACTGTCAATAAGATTTCGCTATAATTGATTTAATGCTTGAACTTTTAATAAGTTCACCTGGAACAAACCTTAGTTAATTATTTTGGGACAGTTACATAATATGGTAAATTTACATTTAAATAGACATAGTTTTACAAACTTTACGCAAAAACTGGATCTTTAAAGAAGTTATTATGTGATAATTCTCTTCGACATTATAGTTGGATGCGGTGGGACACTAGATGGCAGGTTATGAGCTCTAATTATCATTAGATATGGTAGTTAAATCTGAAATTTTTGCATCGTATGTATAGAATGTGCTTTTAGTTATTTGTATAAAACGTATAGTTAAATTTTATTAGGTTGGATTCGATAACTGAGATGTATAATTTTAATATTGTAGCTGGATTGGAACCTACTAGCGCCATCTAGCGAAATAACCTAGGGGCGATCAATCCCCGTCAGTTGTTAGTTCATTGAAAGATGAATAGAGGGCGTGGTTTTATACTCTTATTTTAATTCTAATAGACCTACTAAGTAGATATAAAAAATAAATAAATAGATAATTGGACATATTATGAAGTACTTTGTTTTATTAGTTCTTGGATTTAAAATCGAAACTTACAATCAGGGTCTCGTGCGTTATCAGCTAATCTTGTATGTGATCATGGAAGTAGATTATATCGCGAAGTGTTTTTGTTAAAGTTGAAATATTATTATTAGATCGTAAGCAGATACTTCATGACATAGGGAAGAAACAACAGTAACTAGTTCTTAGCTATAATTTCGTAGGCAGTTCTAGGGAAAACAAGGTACAAATGCCTATTCATAACATTAAATATATAGATGTTTTTTTAAGTAAATAACTAAGATTGACTACATAGTTGTATACTTACATCTTATCATTGTACCCATTATTGCACACTCATTGCATTGGTACTTTGGATGCAGTTGCTCCATTCATAGCAGTACATTAATTATCAATATGATAGGAATACTTTAGCAGACTATATAAGCTAGGGGGCGGGAACTTAATAAATAATTAGATGGACTTTATGTTAGATTGACTGCAGTATACTTTGATTTTTTTGAATTTTTTAAATTACTTTAAAGACAGGAAGGTGGAGGTAGCGGTTTTGGTTTGAGTACCTAGTGATAATTCCCTACGCAATACAAAATTAAATAACTTAAATTAGTAGCTTGTTTTCAATTAATTTTAAAATAGTTAGTTTAATTATATAGACTAGACTTTAGAATTTAGTGAGGTGTCCCTTCCAATCCTTCCAATGATACTTTTATTTTAGTCACATATTGAACTAAAACTTAGTTGAGGATATGGTTTCAAGATGTAGCGATGCACTTATATATTTAAATAATAAGGTTTAATAGTTGGGATAGCGATACACATATAAGCATTTAGAATTTTAATAGGTTTGGCCATCATTAGTGATTTGAAATGTAGAGAATAAATTTTATTAAATCAAGTTTAGTTTAATTATAACAGATAAACAAAATTAGTTTTGAGAAACAACTTGAATGGAGCCAGTGAAAATTCAAACTTAATAGTGATATAGATAGTAAATGGAAATTGAAGTATATAGGTTGATTGGAAGATTTTTTTTGGATTGCTTAAATGAAATTAGTGGGTGATTAAATTAACTAGTGTGGAGTCCTACTGTTATTGATAGGGTTATCGTTGTTTGACATTAGTAAGAGATAGTATTGATAAGTTGAATTTAACCTTGAAAGAAAGTGGTCCTTGGTGCAAACAATGTGTGATGACTTATGTGAACTGTTTTAAAATTTTAAAACTTTAGAAATCTCAAATTGGATTATCCGAACTTTGATTAAAGTTCTAAATTTAAAATGTTCCAATAACTGACTTTTCCCCTTATTTACATATTAAACCATCCTGGGATTCAAGAAGTAGCGAATACACTTTTAGAGAAATTAATAGATAAATGGTTTCTTTAGGGGCTCGGAAAATTAAATCTGGCTTTAAAAGATTTGAAAGTCGATGGTTGAATTGAAAATTTAATTAAATATTTAATTATCGCCCATTGTGCATTAAACTGTATGCATGATACCTACCTTTCTGTAAATTTATTGGTGTACAGTAAGGAATTGTCTATCTGTCTATCTATCTATCTGAAGTTTCTTTAGAGGTTAAGGTTGTGTGAGTGTGGAGTAGTAGCTGGACTGCTTCAATTAAGGTTGAGATACTTAGTGCATATGGGGTCATTGTCTAGACCTTAATGATTCTTTCTACTATTCTTATATGATGCTGCTTTCATTAAAAACTGAATTGAATTATTTAGAGGTCGATTCAAAACGTAAACAGCGGATGCATATAACAAATAAATAATTACTATAGATAGCCAATCAATAATAGGTCGGGACTTAGGGAGTAGTACTAGGAAGACTTTATTTTAGGTCGTCCAGCGTATTTAACATTTTATCGCGACGTAAGATTTTAATCTTACAGGTTAAACCGAGCGGTAACTCGGCGGGTGGATACGATAAATCAACGACAATAGACGGGATTGTCTTCGCTAATTAGATTAACATCAAGAATGCCTAAGGCGCGGGCCACGTCAGGAAAAACAAGGGTTAGGAGGCCTATCACTAGGACCCCTGTAGCCTCCACAAATAACCCCGCTCCCGTAGTGAGAACCAATCCTTTACATTTTGTGACTCGAATGGTGCAGCAGGCAATGAGCACCATCAATGAAAAAATGACCAATTTGGAAAATAGAATCACATCTGCAGTTACACCGAGTGGGTCGACCGACTCATCTGTACAAGGGGACACGGCTCTCCAGCCTCCGGTGCAAGTTGTACAAAATGTGCCTGGACCATCTACAGTATATTATCCCGTGGCCCAGTTACCTTCAGAGAAGCCCAAGTTCCCTGCTAAGGGCAAGCATCCGGTAACTTTCATCGAGGATTTGACTGCTTACTTAAGAAAAAGTGGGCCAGAGACAAGGGATACTATTGACACTATAATTGATAGCCTGGAAGGTGAAACTAGGAACTGGGCTCGGATATATAAGGATAGATGGACACAATTTGAAGATTTCAAGAGGGATTTTCTAGACACGTATTGGGGGGAAGCGGAACAAAATGAGTTGAGAAGAAGGATTAGTCAGAATTCTTGGGACGGAACTCGGCCAATGCTGGGACATTTTATTACATTATGTGGACAAGCGAAGATGTTGACGTACCCTATTCAGGAAAGGCAACTTATAAGCGAGATAATGAATCATTTCCCGAAGGATGTTCAATATGCCTGGTCCACAAGTAACTATACTTCAATCCTTCAAGCTACGGAGTTCCTACGCAAATTGGACAATATCGACAAGCAAAGCGGCCAGGGCAATAGCATCAGTGCTCCCTCAAGCAATGTTCAGGGACCTAAGGCGCCTACCCATCATCAACAGAATAAGGCCACGCAGGGGCGGAAAAGACAGTTCAACGTTAGGTCAATGAGTCAAGTTACACCAAACAAAAGAGCTAGGACGAATGATGTAAATATTGTAGATAATGCTGATGACATTTCAATAGTTAGCCTAGAACCAACAAATAATTTAAACTATTAGGTGTTGATGTGACAAGCCCCGGTGCATCAACAGTAGGAGGGGCTAACAAAATTCCGGTTGCTCTAAAAATTATGCTTGGACTCGGGTGGGAGCCTGGACAGACATTGGGTAGACATAATAATGGAATAAGGGAACCAATAGCTATTAAAGGACAGTGCGGTAAGGCAGGTTTAGGGTCAGGTGTCAAGAAAATTAACTTGACAAATTTTGAGTTGCAAGTTGTAGAGTGTTTAAAGGTTCCATCTGACTTAAATTCTAGGCCATTAATACAAACTGAAATAGTTTCTTCATTATTTGACGAAGAAGATAATATTACTGCGGACAAATTAGAGATAGTTAAGTCTGAGATTGAGGTAGGAATATTTAGTAAGCGGGTTATATGTCTTGTCGATACGGGTAGCGATATTACGTGTATTTCTGAGTCGTTTTGGGAAACTTTAAAGTTACAAGTTGGAAGTAAGTTAAATATGTTACCGGTTAAACCAATACAAATTCGTGGGGCAGTTGGTCAAAAGAGCGCTAAAATACAACAGATGGTATTATTGCCTGTGAGATTTGGGGTGATTGAATTAGAAATTAGATTCTTTATAGTGCCAAATTTAGTTCATTCAATGATATTAGGGTTTGATTGGCTCATAGCAAATAACACTAATATAAAATTACAAAAGCCAATTGTAGGGCTAACTATTAATCACAAGGGTCAAAGAGTATTGATTCCATTTATTGAATATATATCTGAGGGACAAGGGGTTGCTGAAATTGCGAAGGTAGATAGTAATTTTGACTCACGGAAGTATTTACAGGGAATGAAAATTGGTACGCCTCTTAAAGAAACGCAAGTAAATAAATTAAGACAGGTTTTAAATAAACATTGGGATGTCTTTGTGAAAAGATTAGGTCGAGCAAACTGCTATCAACATGTTATAAAAATGTTAGATCATAGTCCAATTATAAAACGTTCCTATCCAGTTCCGTATGCATATAGGCAGCAAATGGAGGAGAAGTTAGCTGAAATGGTTGATATGGGGGTAATATCTAGGGGTTCCACACCTTATTGTAGTCCATTGACTTTCACCTTAAAACCGGATGGTTCAATTAGGGTCTTATTGGACGCGCGTGAAATTAACAAATACATGGTGGCTGAGGCAGAAGCACCACCAATGCAAATAGATGTGTTAAATTCTTTCCATGGGGTTAATTATATTAGTGTAATAGATCTGAATAATGCTTATTTTCAAATCGCCATTTCAGAAGACAGTAAAAAGTATACTGGATTTACGTTTAATGGAAAGTCTTATATGTATAATGTGTTGCCACAAGGACTTAAGACTTCTGTAGGCAGTTTTAGTAGAGCGATGGATCAAATACTAGGGCCTGAGGTTAGACATTTTTGTGTGAACTACCTTGATGACCTCGCCATCCTAACACAAGGCACTTTAGAAGAACATTTAGAACACATTGACATTATACTAAACAAGTTAAAATTAGCAGGACTTACATGCAATCTTGAAAAATGTAAATTCATTTGTAAAGAAGTCAAGATGTTAGGTCATATTATTTCTACGGAGGGAATTAAAACAGATCCTGAGAAAATAGAATCTATTAAGAATTTTCCAGTTCCAAAGAAAATAAAACATTTAAGGGCGTTTTTAGGTCTCTGTAATTATTATAGGCGGTTCATCCCTGATTATAATAGTGTTATTCAACCTTTATGTCAGTTATTAAAAAAGAGTAAAGGATGGACATGGACTTCGGAAGCACAGGTAGCCTTTGAGAAATTAAAAAATAGTTTTTTAGAGACAATAATGTTACATCACCCGGATATGTCTAGACCTTTTTATCTACAAACGGATAGTTCTGGGGTAGGTTTAGCTGGAGTCCTATTTCAATACGATGAACAAGGGAAAATGAAAATACTAGGGTACTGTAGTAGAGCTTTGAGGGGCGCTGAATTAAGATGGACTGTTACGGAACAGGAATTTTGGGCAATAATTTATTGTTTAAGAAAATTCGAGACCTATTTGAGGGGTGCAAAACTAATAATTAGGACAGATCATAAGGCACTGACGTTTGTTAGATCGTGGAAATTATATAATAGTAGGATAATTAGGTGGATACTTTTCCTTGAACAGTTTGATTATACCATTGAACACGTAAAGGGTAAAGATAATGTCGCAGTCGATGTACTGTCTAGGTTCCCGCCTGATTCACCGATGATACAGGAGGATAGGGTATATTGTCCAGAAATTCATTATATGGAAAATATTAAAAACAAGGCACTGGTATTTAATCTAAAAAACGTATCTGATTTTCAAAGTAAGGATACCGAAGTTCAATTAATTTTGGACATTGTAAATAATGCTAATATTAACCATAGCGGTAGGTTAGGTAGAATTGCTCAACGTTGTTATGTCAAAGATAAAGTACTGTATTTTAAGGTTGATTCAGATAAACATGTAATATACTTACCATCAAGGTTGCGAGAAGAGGTAATTTTTCAAATTCATCACGAAATGGGGCATCAAGGAGTTTATAAAATACTTAAGTACCTAAAAGATAGATTCTATTGGCCAAATATGAATAAAGGGGTAAAAGTTTTGTTAAGAACTTGTCACATTTGCCAATTTTCCAAAAGTGACAACATAAAGTATGTAGGCAAGTGCAAATCTATTGTAACAGAACAAATAGGGGACCTGGTAATGGCCGATTTATATGGGCCACTACCAAAAGGGAGGTTTGGGGCTGCTTATATACTTGTAATACAGGACTCGTTTAGTAAATTTGTTAAATTGTATGATTTGGCGAAGGCTACTTCGCGCGCAGTAATTACTAAATTACGACAGTTTGTCAAAATAATTAAGCCCAAAGTAGTAATGACAGATAATGGCAGTCAATTCTCGTCTGAAAGCTGGAAGCGGGCTTTAGAAGATATGAATATAAAACCTATTTACACTACGGTCCGAAACCCTAGGCCTAATACAACAGAAAGGGTAAACAAAGAATTAGGACGTCTATTTAGGACATATTGCCATAATAACCACAAAGGTTGGGCCACAATACTTGGTAAGATAGAAACTTTGTACAATAATAGTTTTCATGAGAGCACGGGTTTCACTCCTAATGAAATACTGTACGGTACAAGTAACAGCATGTCTTTTGATAATTGTCTACCTCAATTAGAGAAAACTAAAGACATAAATAAAATTAGAACTCAAGTGAGACAAAATTTAAAGGATAACAGTGTTAAACGACAGGTGAAATTCAATAAGTCACATCGTTTAATTGAATTTCAGATAGGGGATTATGTCAAAGTTCGTAAGACTAATAAATCAGAAGCACAGAAGAAGCTTACCAAAAAGTTTCAATTAATGTATGAAGGACCGTATGTAGTTTGTGCAATTCCTTTTGCAAATGTTTACACCTTGATGGACCCTAAGACCAAACAAATTAGAGGTAACTTTAATACAATTCATTTGAGTAAATATTACCAATAGATTAATCACTAATATGATTTAAAATTGAAATATTAGGTCTCATTGAAGGTGTATTTGAAGGTTTTCAGTTATTGGATAGTTAATATTACTACATGAATAATTTAATGTTAATCATAGTTATTAAGATTTAGTCAATGTTAGAACATTATTATTTGTGGTACGAGTGATAGATTTAAGTATGGTTCACTGGTTGATCATTTTAGAATTAGAATGTGTGTAAATTAGGCTATTGAAATTGTGTTGAACAGATACATAATTGAACTAATAAATGTAATTATTCTTTTACGATTTTTTTTTTGTATCATAAGAGGCAATCATTCGAATGAGCACTGAAGCAATGGTGGTGGTATATTAAAATCACGGTGAAACCTGTAGAATCACGAAGAAATGTCATTTGATTTAGATGGTGGTCTATTACCCTGAGGGAGATTCGTGATATGCAGTTATGACTGTAAACCTGGTTGCAGTTTTTTCATATATATATAGTGCGTAAGAAATTAATTCGAACACTATTTTCCTAAATCGGAATTCCAGTTTAACTGACAGTCAATAATAATAATAATAAAAGGGAAATTGTATTTTTGGGATATATTTAAAAATGTAATTTATATGTATTTAAATGAATAAAGGAGATAAAAATAATAATAAATATATGATAATAATCATAAAAAAGGGGAAGAGCAAATAATGAGAATTCTTTTGCTTTATTAGTACTGGTCGGTTGGTAGTGAGCTCGGCAGCGGGAGTTTGCTATGAAAGCGTGTATGATGATTTTTTTTGTTGTTATGAGATGTATACTAGTGAATTGTATGAGTGTATGGAATGGGTTCATTAAAATCAGAATGAAGGACCATCCCGATTAGTACTATAATTAAAGCTATGAGATTATGAGACCAGTTGAGATTCAATTGCCTATTCACACCGCGTCACAAATAGATTTTGTGAAGATTATGCAAGGTGTTAGGTTAGAGATGGACTAGAGGTCTAAGCATGCCGTTAATGGGTCTTCACAGAATCTCGACTATACACGTTATGAACATATTGGTTGCACACTCTACATGAATGTTTGAGAACTGGGACGTGTCTTTTGGGTCTGTTTCGGGTGGAGTAAAGGCTATTGGCCCCTTTATTTTCATTGCCCACAAGGTCTGACTATTTTTGGGGAATGGAGTAGTTGGATTATAAGTCGATGTAGAGAACTACAAAATCTTCTATAATCGTCTACTCTGTGCGGCAGCGCTGAATGACTCACAACCATTTTTCCCGCTGAGATTGTCATACTGGCAGGAAATAACGTAGTGTTGTAGTTTTACTTAAGCCTGAACATAGGAGCATGAGATCTGTCCCAGTTCTAAAACACATATATCTACTCACACATATATAGAAATTGAATCTCATTTGGTATTAAACAAACTAGCGTTATGCATACTATAAATAATAAAAAACGAATTTTAACCAACCAGCACTATAGGGAGTAGAATTGCGAGGCATGGTTATAGTCCAGTCATTCTGCATGCACCTCAATCGGATTTATGAAGGATTGCTAAGAGTTAGGATAGTAGACGGGCTCGAGATTGATGAATCCGAGGTCTAAGCATACCGTTAAGGTACCTTCACATTTCCTCGACTACACAGTTAAGTTAGAATGAGCCACACTACACATGCGCCATTTTTGCGGTGAACACTTTTGGGTTTCGAGCCATGTGGGGTGGACCGTTCGCACTTGCTATGTTTGACGGCTGTTAAGGAATGACTTTATTATTGAAGGGCGGGGTAATACCATTACTCTGAGTCGCTAGGACTGAGCTTGCCTCACAACCAGGCTTTCCTTGCTATAGACTGTCATGTCCTGGCTTGAAGAGATAGTGTTGTGTTGCGGGACCGCTATCAAGCTTGGTATCGAGATGGAGAAGTGGTTTGCCTTGATATGGTTAAACTACACACACACTTAAGGTGTGGGACGACTGGATTCTAACTAAGCAAACAAGGAGAAAATAAAAATACTAATTTAGCTACAGTCGACTTTACACATTCTGTGGTATTTTCATAAGTGAGTGTCTATTCAGGAAGTTGATACGGATTTTAGGGAACTCACAACTCTCTTTATGCGTAGACTTCTATGACGACATTAATTTGTGATTATATTTACTGCAAGCAAATACACTTCCCATGCAGCTGACATATCTTTACGCACACTCTACAAACATAATTGATAAGCATTGTTCTGTGAATCCACAGGACTTTGCAATATCAATACAACTCACCGCATCGAAATTAGTGTGGCTAAATTTGTATTGGAAGATAGTTAGGACCTGCTTTACTTACCTTTACCAACTAACCATTGCCTTCACAATCCATCTCATTTGGTGATCAATAGGAATTACTATCATAATACTTATTTCACTCTAACAAAATTAAGGTATACAATAATTCAATTTTAATATTTTCTTAATAAATTAATTCTTAGGTTTCCATAGTGAATTATTATGGGAAAGATTTACACTACCTTACGATGTATGTAGGCACCCGGCTCTGTCTGATACTAGACTGGTTGTGGTTGTGTTGTATTGTCTGCGGCAATCGTGATGGGTTGTACCCGTTATTATAGGTAAAATATCACTTCGGTGAACTACGTTATATTTTAAGGGGCGATTGTGACGGTCCCACCCATCGAGATTGCATTGGCGGTCAGAGGATGGGGGCTTGCTGTTCAGAACGGCTTCAGATGTTGCAGATTAACATTAAAATACCCTTCTCACTACTCGTACATTGTCGGTCTAAAAGTAGAATAAAAGTAAAGGACATGTTCTCTGGGTTCAATATGTAAACTGTAAAAGACTGTAGAAGAGAACAAGGATTGAACTCGCACATTTTTCTAGGCGTAATTGATTAATAATTGATTTAATACGATATAAAAGCGAAAAGCAAACATAGTCGAAAGAAAATAAATAATGAAATAAAATTAGTACATATTAGTAATGAATATAAATAAACTATTTGCAAAACAATTGATTTAATGTGAGGCTACTTTTAACATAGAATCGAATAAATTATGGTTGAAGTGGATTTATTCGTTTAGGCTGATAGTTCCGTTATTAATTTCAAATAGTCGATAGTTGGTAGTAGTTTTGAAACGGATTGTTTTATGGCAACTCGGAAGAGATGACGTGTAGTGGCGTGATTATCGGTGGGGCGAACGAAAATTTGGAAAGGAGGGGGTAGTAGGAGGAAATAAAAGGGGCGTACCGGAGAATATCAGGGAGTTTTTATCGAGAATTCGTCGCGAATTAGAACCTAGCAGAAGCTCTGCCCGTGCAGGCTTGTGACAGTCTTCAAGAATTCATCGGGAACGAGGAACAAGCGGTGGCCCTGCCTGAGCAGCCTTCGAGCCTGGTAGCTGCGTGTAAGTCTGGTGGTGAATTATCTTAGTTTTGTTCTTCTTATTCTTAATATGTTGTCTGTATTTGGATTTCATGATTGTTTCCATGATAATTTACTTTTGTGGGTAGAAAATAAAACGAAACGTGAATTTTTTTTGTGAGATATATTCATACATGTAGGGTATAAGATGTAACAACTTTACGAAAATCAAGACACCTTTCATTAAGCGTAGTAGCACGCTAAATACAAGCGTACTATTACTGCTTTGGATCGTTGAGTCTGGCGACCCATTCGTAAAGTTGTTTAGCGTAGGAAGTGTAGGGCCTTTACGAAAATCAAGACTCCTTTCATTAGGCGTTTTAGAACGCTAAATATAAGCGTACTATTACTGTCTTGGGTCGAAGAGTCTGGCGACCCATTCGTAAAGTCATTGCTGTCGTTTATCGTCTCTTAAGTTAGAAGTTGAGGGTAGCGCTGCGGCGGAGGTTTAGCTAGTTTTCCCGTAGGAAACCCAAGCAATGTGCCTGGTTATGGAGGGATACCTAACGGTGCCAACCAACTCCATATTCCTCTGAATTACAGCTAGGGAACGATAACATTTGAAGCAGGCGGCATTCCGATTTACATGCGGAAAGTATGTTCTGTGTGTTCTTTCATAATCCTTAAAGTTTAGGTCACATGAATAGATTACAAAACAGTTTTATCGCCGTTAACCTATATGTACCTACCTAAGCAATTTGCTACTAACGCTTTCTTTTGATGCTACCTACTTTATTTAAACCTAGATGGCTAGTTTCTATAAGCTTGGGATGTCTATTGTAGACCCTTAACCTATATCTGTGACGGCATTTAATGTGCAAAGTGTGATTAATGGGCCTTATGATTTAACTTATAAAACATTACGTTATACCTACGCTCTTCGTTATACTCAGCCTGCATACTATACAATACCCTTGTGTATACGGAATAAGTGGTTCTAGGCACGCTCAAGGAGCCTCCCAAGCTCTTCAGTTTGCTTAGGATGAGATTAAGGTTTGATAAATTGAGCTACCTTAATTACGATGGTTATACTGAAATGTAGCCATCTGCTGGATTATCGTTCCTATCAATTAGACCTCACTTTCATTGTAAAGATGAGAAGCTCAAAAGGTACGGAAATTACTTGGGTGAATGATTGTTATCTTATAAAGTAGCTTCATTTAACTCTTGACAATTCCTTGTCCCTATCCATTCCTTGTGAGTGCCTGATTTAATTCGGATATTAAAACCAAATTATCTACAGGATCGATGTTCAATTTGATCTATGTATCCTGTTTGACGGATGTGTGCTCATTTCATTGTAAGCATTGTATTGGGCTAAGCCTTCACAATACATGCCATCATACTTACCTATGTATTATTATGTCCTCTCGGTGATATGCGTGTGTCTTGAAAGCGTTTGGTCGCGGTATCGCTTGACCCTGAAACGTGGACAGTTGCCACATGATCACACAGCCTCGAACACCCACTGGTCACTGTTTGACTCGTCCACTGTGACGATTAGGTTCGACCCTGAGTGGTGACGGTTGGCGTCTTGGTCCTATGATCCGGGAGGGCCTAATCATATATATTACCATGTCTGTTTACAGCTGGTACCCATAACAGCAATGATTTGAGCTATGCATTCGTTAGACTGGATATATTTCCATCTAACCTACTTGTCGAAATTGGGCACTCATTCCCAATTCGGTACTATTTAATTTGTAAAGCACCAAGGTTGTGCATAACTTAGAACTAGTATGCCTTCAGTTTGGAGAGGATTGGTTGCTCGTTGGGGGCCTGGGGTTGGTGGATGCGGCCTCCCCGGTTCCAGAAATGGAACCGGTCATAGGGTTCCTAATTACCTATCAAAATACCCCATCCTAGCAGTCTCCATATATCAACAGAAGCTTCATTTCATTTGTCCGGCTACTCTGAGATAATCTATTATGTAGGTTATCTCACGGTACCTGATTGTTAACCACATATGTATTTAATCACACATTTTATTCACTTGACCACCATTATTTACTATATCTTTGTCTAAATAACTCAAATTGTATATAAGAAGACTATGTAGGTACATTTCCTTTGAAAGGTCCAGTATAGTGAGGCCACTCTATATTGAGTGTGTTATACCTTCACTTCCATCTAAACTACATGCTTATACTTATATCATACTGTGGAATTAAACTTGCTTGCATGTAAGAAAGCCTTAGAAACTTATCATGTTAATCAGTAAAGGATTAGACGGTATTAAGTGCATATAATGTTCCTACTATTAATTATCTAGAACAATTACTCGCAGACATCTTAAGGTGAAACTTAGTTTTACAAGTAGTTAAGCATTGTTTCACTATTTTATGACTGCCAACAAGTGTTACCAATTATATTCTAACTTGCATATAAGATATTCATATCCATTCCTTTAATTATTCAGTTATTTTTAGGATATTTCTAAATTGATTATATATTTTACCCTTGTTAATACTTATTTCTGTAACTTAGAACAGTCAATAACTATTTATTACCTTTAGCCATGATCTAGCTTCATGCAGGAAAGTCTCAGGCATTCTGTACAATTATCAATGTAGGTCAAGCACATAGGTAATCTTAACTCTAATTTTAATTTCAATTCTCTATATTTACTGAAAACTATTACCTTTTGAATTGAACTGTCTATACCTAGGATCACTTAGGAATGAACTTAATATTCAGAATTTGATATCACTAAGTATCACTGAGGCTAGGTAGCTCCTAAATTCAAAATCTTAATTCATATTAGGTTCAGGGATTCAATGTAGTTGTATAGGAACATTATTTAACTTTATTGCTAGACAGAAAATCGTTATAGGAATTAGATTGTAATCAGTGTTCTCAATACCATGTACTCTGCCTTGTCTCAATGTACCAAATAAAGGACTATGAGTTGCTACAATGCTTAAACACAACGTATAAAGGGTCCCATACTTAGACGATCACAATAAAGCCAAATGTCAATGGTATCTTCCTAAACTTGGAGGATATAATAGTAACGGATACTTCAGTGCCTTCAGCACTGTAGGCAGTTGCTGCACTCAGGTTCAACGTCTCATCAGTGGGCGATTCAAGTTCACATAAAGGATTATATTGGGGGGAACGTTACACGCTGAGGCGTATAAGTTGGCGATATCTTTAGAGACAGCAGCGAGAGACGCAGCAGCGGTCGAACAGCCGAATGGAGGACAACAAGGTCCAGTCACTGCGCGCGGGTCCGAGACTCGGACATTCAGCGGCCAAGCAGACTGACATTGGTTTAACTGTTTATTGTAGGTACAGCAACGAAAATGAAGTAGGTGCATAACTAGAAAATGCAATTTTATGTAGACTTTAACATCTAAAGAAGTTGGTTCAATTGTTTATTGTTTACTCAGGTATGTGACAGTGAAGCAGGCCGTGGCGGAGGCGTGTCGTGTGTGCCCTACACACGCCTGCCAACTCACCGAAGCGGGATAAAACCCGACCCCACCAGGCGTGGCCGCGGTGGCGGCCAAAGTCCGCCGGCAACCCTGGGGTTATCCTTTCGAGGGCTTACCCGGGGTGCCCGGCAACGGACACTTGGGGAGGACACCGTGCGGTTTTAGTCGCGACACGACATAACCACCCCCGCTGGCCGGCGGGGGGGGGGTATTCGAAGGGATTTCCGCACGTTAAAAAAAAAAAAAAAAAAAAAAGGTATGTGACAGTGACTGCCGTATTTTATCAGTTAATACCAAATATGGAGGAGCAACCCCATGACGCCTTCATCTGGGAGAATAGCCAAAATATGCAGTCTGCATGGAAATGGTGAAATGATTTGGCTATTAGGTAAATATAATTGTTGTAAATATATAAATTAATACAAAAATTAACACTTTTACAAACACAGCTTTTACATTTGTTGTTAGTATAATAAAAGTGAGTGTTATGATTGTAATATAATTGTTATCTTGTTAATTCATTACATTGACTGCTTTTCTCTGATATTCATGTAAGCGGCGTAAGAGATGTGTGTTGGTACTAGTATACTTATAACTAGCTATGAAATGATATTGTCGGAAGTTTACGCGAATGTTTACACATTGAAATAAAACTATTTTTTTTAACGGATTCTATCGCGGTTTATTTGATGTTATTTTATATTTTACATTGAACCCAACGTTTCGGTTGCTTTTCAGCAGCCATGGTCACGGGGAGACTAAAGATGGTTGTTGTCTTGAAGTTTGAAGTGAAAGTTATCTCAAAGTACCCGAACTATGTTGAATTGTTGGTGTTACTATTTACGCAGAATGAGCTCACAGTGTCATGAAGTCTTGTTGTATTTTGCTTTTTCTTGGAATTAATTAAGTGAATGACTGGGTCCCAAGCTGGTGGTACATTCCAACCATCTTCTCTATTAAAATTAGGATGTTTTTTAATTCAAACTTCAAGACAACATCCATCTTTAGTCTCCCCGTGAGCATGGCTGCTGAAAAGCAACCGAAACGTCGGGTTCAATGTAAAATATAAAATAACATCAAATAAACCGCGATAGAATCCGTTAAAAATAGTTTTATTTCAATAGCTATGAAATGTTAAATAATGAATTAATACATTGCAGATCACTCAGGATATCCACTGAGACCCTGGCTCATGACACCCTGGTCAAACCCTGCAATAGATTCCCGGGAGGCTAGCTACAATACCAAACATGCGGCACAGTACGGGTTGTAATTGAGAACACGTTTGGTAGGCTTAAGAATAGATGGCGGTGTCTATCTAAAGATAGAGTTCTGCACTATAGCCCCGAAAAGTCATCTAAAATGATCACAGCCTGTTGTGTGCTTCACAACAGGCTGTGATAGCATTAAACCATAGTATCCCCGAACCTACAGAACTAGGTATTAATTGAATATATTACGACTATTTTCACTTAACATAGATTTAGATCGAAGTCGATCGAATTTAGTCCCCCTTGGAGAGGGAATTCTATAGCATTCCCCCTGTAAGGGACTGGTGGCGTTTTCAAGTCCCGTCCTCTATGTTCTCTTTTTCTGATCTAAATAAATCTATGGGAAAAGTTAGCATACTAATTGCTTCAAAACTTTCATTGACATAGCTAAGAACACTTCTGACTAATTCACCTTTAAAAAAAAAAAAACTAAATTCGTTCATCCGTTCGGGATCTACGTCGGGGGTTAAAAATAAGATTATATAAATATTGAAAATGTAACATATTTTTTCTTTAATTTTATAGGTATGCAAATTAAACTGTTTGTGTACAGACACCATTGTTGATGATGATTTTCATGACCAGGAAGGATTTCATCAAGAAGATGAAAGTGCTGCAGAGTTGATTAGGGGACGAGCTCTCGGAGATCAACTAATTGCTAGATTAAGTAGCAAATAAATATAATTTGAAGTAAATAGGTACCCTCAGTATGTGTAGTTATCTTCTTTTTTAAAGCCACTGCATTGAATAATGTAATGTTTCAAAACTTGGTAATGTAATGTTTCAAGAGTCCCCGGCTAAGAAAAGTTTAAAGAAATAAACTTTCTAACTAACTGTAGTATCACAATATATTTTCGAAAATCTTAAGTAGGTATGCTCAAAAAAACATTCCAGATTTTGAAAGAGACACATAATTTAAATACTAGACATAAAAACAATCTTTTAGTTTGTGATAACCGACTCTACAAGATTGGTGATTCATTTCAGGGTAACTTATACACTTCTACAACAAGCTCCCTAATGAAATGAGGAATCTACCTACCCCTTAATAAATTTAAAAATCGAATCAAAACGAAACTGCCAAAAAGTCTATTATTAAATTCAAGTATTTAGATGATGAACAAGCTTGATTTCCAAGCTTGGAAACAAACTGTTTATTCTATGCTATTCAAACACAACTTTGTAATTAGATTAAGTGAACATGTTTGTTAATAAAACAAAAAAGTCGGCTGAGTTTCTTGCCAGAGCCTTCTCAGAGCGGCCTGTCTTTCTGTCCGTTTGAATTAGGTAATCTCTGGCAGATAGCTTATATTATAAGGCGTAACATAGGCTACTTTTATTTCAGATAAATAAATAGGGCCTCGAGATAAAAGTTTAAGACCTAAAAAATATTTATTTACTTAAGACTAATCGGTACTTGAACCCAAATATGTAATTATAAGCTTTTCTATTGGTTAATCAACACCTTGTATAGTATATAACTATATACAGAATTTTTTTTTTTAAGTGGATGTGGATGGTGTGTGGAACATAGAAAGATATTTTTGGTGTGTAAGAATTTTATTAAGCACTTTTCCACATTTCTTACATCGTAGTAATTTTTGCATTGTAATGCTAATCCAATGACACAGAGAGAATAGAAGTTAAATTGTTTTTTTTTACACAGCATTTGAAACCAAGGAACCAGAGAGAATTTACAGAGATTGTTCCCTTATTTTTATTGTCTATGTTTGGTATCAAACAGATGGCCAAATAAACTAAGAGTGTGGCGTAGCGGGTCTAGCTAGCCAACACTCACCTGATTTCTTCAGATTGCAAGGCGCACTCCGGGCCCGGCGAAAGGTCTTCTAAAATCCAGCAGGGGTCGGATAGCCTCACTATCACAACATAGGGAGTCCATAGGTCGTTGGGGGTTATAGTCTATTCACTAACACTAAGATGAAGTGTACTGTTTTCGAAATGTGTATCAACTATCGCTGGGAGGCGCAGGCGACACGGCTGTCCTGCGGGAACGCGTTTAACGATCTCACATTGACAATATGTCTATATTGACACCAATTGTGGGCAGGCATGAAGTTAGTCCCAGCCATTGCAATATCCGATGTACAGAATGAAATGCTAACCAGCTGCGACCCACGAAAGTAAACAAATATGAAAAAAATATTCAATTCCAAATGTGTTATAAATATAGAAAACTCAGTACTAGTACGGAACAAAGAGGAATAGTGGAAAGTGCCCAATGGAATTACAGGTTCGATTTTGATGAAAATGTGTGACGATATATGATTGTATTGGGAACAAAGATACATAAAAAAGTCTTTTTTTTAATGAGCTGTTTCCTTAAGTTAGCCGAATGTCAGTACTTCCCAGAAATCGTTGCTTATCAGCGACACTATCGAATGGTGTAATAATACAGTATGTGCATTTTTTTTAAATCAATGGGTTCGATTCCTGGCTAGGAATATTGATTTTCCTAAAATCCAATGATGCAGTTTTAGCTTTCATCAAAATCAAGACTCCTTTGAGTACTTTTCGCTATTCCTCACAGTATCGGATTTGGCCATCTACGCCCATTTGAATATTCACCCTGTACATATTTAAGTCTCATTTACATTTAAATCTAAATATCTATTTAAAACCCTTTCCGCTGTTTCCATGATCCGGTTCATAAATTCCAGCCATCTCCCCTGCAGCTCAATTTTGCGGTTCCTTAAAAACGCATGTCTGCAAGCATTTGGTCCCGCCGAAATTGCCTCCAATCTCTATCAGATTGAAGGAAGTGAGAGGCTGCTCGATCTGCGTGGGTTTCACGGGCAGGGTGTCTCGTTCTGCGTAATGGTGTATAAGGTGCCGGGCGTCTAACACAACTTCGACGGCGGGGAGTTGACAACCCTGCCCTTGGTGAATCAGGCACAGGGAACTGGGGTGCTTCCCGAGAGGTACCAACCTGTACCTCTAAATCAGTATGCACGGGTAAAATTTGTTGGTCGTGGAAATATTAACATATTATATTTTAAACAGCTTTTAATCATTGAATAAACGTAACAGTTACAGTACAAGGAGAATTCAATTCCATTGGGGAAATTGACAAGACATTGACAGATAGCTGTCATTTTTTTTTCTTATGGCCATAGAGTTGTGCCATGCCAACAAAATCTCACTCTGAGGTTCTTCATCATTTAATTCTAAAAATATAAAAAAGTATTAGAATTTATTTTAACATACAACACAATATGTATGTAGTTTTATTAACGTACCTATAGCCTGTGCCATAATTGTTTAAAAATGACGAAGACATTGATGCATTTGTGCTCTCTGATATCCCATCCACTGGAGGTACAGCTTGTTGTTCTGTCTGTAATTAAACAAAAACAAACTTTTATCAAATAAGAAATGACCCTTTACACTAAATTTGTTATGCAATTAATTAATAAAAGTAATTCAAATGTGAATTAACATATAGAACAATAAATTAACAATAATGTTGATATAGAACAACATACAGCATAACAATAAGCCTAATTTCAGGTAGAGACGATAAGCCTGTAGCGGCTTGCATGCCAATGATTTGCAATTCTCTGCCTTATAGGGCAGCGAGGTGCAGCATGCATGCAGGCCCTCCTCCAGTGCCTGTGGCACCTGCAGCGATCCGAGCAGCTTTCCTTTTTATATTATTTTTAAAATCACTCCAAGTCTATAACAAAACAAAAATATTAGTTATTTTTATAGTATGATAATATCAGTGTTCGCGCGAACGCATAAGCGGACGGTCACGGTAGTGTTAAAAAATGTCAGTGGGAAATGTGAATACGCTTAAATGCACAAATTGTAACATTGTGATATCGGAGGTGCTAGCTTTCATACGCAATAGGCATGACGTCGTAGATAACGAGAGCTTGATAAGAATATGCTCGTCAGCTTTTTCGGAGGAAGACATAGACGAAGCCAAGAAACTTCTGTTTGTATCTACGAAGACTACGCAGAAACTAATATCAAGGCGAAAGAATAAGAAGCAGTAGGTAAGTCCTTCTGCTTCTTATTCTTTTTAATGTGTTTAAAACTATGGATCCGGAGCAAATTCCCCTATTTGTGGCGTATGACTTGCATAAGTTGCCTCCGATATGTTTTGACCATGTTGATGTGACTAAGTTATTAAAAGAGTTGTTGGTTTTAAGGGCTGACATTATTGAAATCCATAGAAATTATGCAACTAAAAGCGAGTTAGCAGAAATAAGATTACCTAGTGAACAGTTAAAATCATCGGCCGTTAGTTCAAATGTAAATACCGGCCGCATATAGCTCACTTCCTCACACGCGCAGCGCGGCTGAGCCACACGGTCTGTCTGCCTCGCTCGCACTACATAGTCCGACCACAATGGAGAGTTCATTCGACTGTGGTTCGCGGGTTACTGATAAGCAAAACTTAATACGGTCGGATAACAACACACTGAGTTTGGCGCAAATTGTTAGCATCGGCACTTGGAAGGAAAATAAACGTGATGAATGGACTGTGGTGCAAAAGAGGAAAGATGGTTATCGCTTTGCCGGAAAGACTGGCAAAGCAATATCTAAGGATGTAGGAAAGTTTCGAGCGGTTGACCTGAAAGTACCTTTATTTATATCGCACGTAAATAAAGAGACTACGGAAAATGACATTTGCGAATACATAAAAACTAAATTAAAAGAAGTAGTTACGCTAGAAAAAATGAATATGAAGACAGAGAGGTCATACAATGCTTTTAAAGTATTTGTACCAAAGCACAGATTAGACACCTTCTTGGATGACAGTCTATGGCCGGAAGGTATCACTTTCAGACGGTTTATTCATTTTAAGAATGCCAGGGATACATTGTCGGTGCAGAAAGAAACATAATTTATACTAGTACATGATGGATAAAACAGAAAGAAACGTAAGATTTACTACATTTAATTGTAAGAATATTGTCCGATCCGCTCCTACAGTGCGCGATTTGTGTAAAGAGTGTGATGTAATTGCACTCCAGGAAACGTGGCTATATCCTCCCGATATTGCATATTTGGGGAGTATACACAGCGACTTCGCGTATACAGGAAAGTCTGCCATCGACATATCGGCCGGGGTTCTAGTCGGTAGGCTGTACGGTGGAACGGCACTACTATGGAGGAAGACAATGTTTCATTTGGTAACAGTAGTGCCGTGTAAGAGTGATCGCCTAGTGGCAATAAAAATCGAATATGCGGATCGCTCTATGTTGGTTTTTTCGGTGTATATGCCAAGAAATTCGATTGATAATTTAGTTGAATTTACTGAGTGGTACTGAGCCTGTTTTCATATTAGGTGACTTTAACGCGCATCCTGGTAAACTATTTGCGAGTGAACTATTGACAGTGTGTGAGGAACAGATGTGGTCATGTGTGGACTTGGAGTTGTTACCTAAGGACACGCATACGTTCAAGAGTGATGCGAACGGCAAACTTCGATGGCTAGACCACTGTATAGTAAGTAGTGCTGCGAGACTATTAGTTGTTAATGTATTAGTGAGGTACGGTCCGTACTCGTCTGATCACATTCCTGTCATATTAGAATGTAACATAAATCTTATTGTACCGAAATTAATAAATGAACCTGTCACACTTGATAAAGTTATATGGGGAGAAAGAAGTGACGATAAGATTAGTGAATATACGGACTACTGTCATTCTAAATTGAGATGTATAGATTTTCCAACAGAGTTCAGGAACTGTTCTCATGAAATGTGTTCTGATATCAGCCATCACTCAGTGTTAAAACAGTTGTATGGAAATGCAATTAACATACTTAGAGAAGGTGCAGAACTTACTTATGTGGGTAGTGAAAGGAGAATAAATAAAAGAAAATATGTACCGGGTTGGAATAAATATGTACGTGGCGCACACGGGGAGGTTAGGCTATGGTATCAAACATGGCTTTTACATAATAAACCTATGACAGGCTATATTTATGATAATATGTGTAAATATAGAAATATTTTTAAAAGCAAGTTGAAATATTGTCAAGATAATGAACAACAAATAAAAATGGATATGTTAGTAAGAAACCAATCTGAAAAACAGTTTGGTACCTTTTGGAAAGCCACAAACCGTTTGAACCCAAAGTTAACTCGCCCTGTGAGTGTATCGGGCGTACACGGATTGACAAACATAGCTAATTGTTTTAAACAGCACTTGAAAGTGGACTCACACCTCACACGGTCGACCCAGGTGATCGATGCTGGGGGCGAGTTAAGTGATATTGCAGTAAGATTTACTGCTAAAGACATTAGATCGGTAATAGCTGGCATGAAAAGAGGTAAGTCACCAGGCCACGACAGCCTCAACATCGAGCACCTGAAATATGCAGGTGTACACCTGCCGAGAGTGCTAGCTATGTTTTTCAATCTGTGTATTAGCCACTCTTATTTACCCGATAACCTCATGTTTACTACGGTAGTGCCAATCGTAAAAAATAAAACTGGAGATGCCTCTGATGTGTCCAATTACAGGCCAATCTCGCTGGCCACTGTAGTAGCCAAGGTGCTGGACAGTCTGCTTGACAAGCTTCTATCTAAGCATATTAACATACACGATAATCAATTCGGATTCAGACCGGGCCTCTCCACCGAGAGTGCTATCCTGTGCCTTAAGCAGACTGTTCAGTACTATACTGACAGGAAAACGCCTGTGTTTGCCTGTTTTCTGGATTTGTTACGGGCATTTGATTTGGTAGATTATACAATCCTATGGCAAAAATTACAGCAAGAAACTACCGTACCACAGGAGGTCATTTCATTATATAAATACTGGTATGGCAGCCACTGTAATAGTGTGAAGTGGGCGGGGTCACTTTCAGATGTGTACCGGTTGGAGTGCGGGGTGAGGCAGGGCGGGCTGAGCTCGCCTAGGCTCTTTAACCTGTACATCAACCAGCTGATTGTTGAGCTTAGTAACACCGGTGTTGGTTGTCATATCGATGGACTATGTATTAATAACATTAGTTACGCTGATGACATGGCGTTATTGAGCCCATCAATCGGCGCCATGAGACGAATGCTGTCCGTTTGCGAGGCATATGCGGTTGCCCAAGGGCTCAGGTACAATGTTAAGAAGACCCAGCTTATGGTTTTTAAGGCACCGGGTGTTAAGGCGTACCTAAATATACCAGACGTGACTATCGATGGATCTCCTCTTCAAAAGGTAAATAGTTTTAAGTACCTGGGTCATTGGGTCACCGAAAATCTTAAGGATAACCTAGACATAGACAGGGAGCGTAGGTCGCTATCTGTGCGCTGTAATATGTTGGCCCGCAGATTTGCACGATGTACAGAGCCAGTTAAAATTACTTTATTCAAGGCTTTCTGTCAGTCATTCTACACGTGCAGTCTGTGGACACGATATAGTGGGCGTGCATACAGCGATCTACGCGTCCTGTATAACAATGCGTTCAGGATATTGTTGGGGCTGCCGTGGAGGTGTAGCGCATCGGCGATGTTCGCCGAAAGACGCATAGACGGTTTTATGGCCATCATGCGTAAAAGGTGTGCGTCGTTGCTGACTCGCTTGCGCGGCTACTATTAGTTAGTGTATTATCTGTGTTCGCAGATAAATGGGAGTCTCCAATGCTGCGACATTGGATGAAACTCCATACCTTTACTAACACTAGGATATAAGATTATTGTTACTAACAAAATATGGGCTTGCCTGAAATAAAGATTTATTATTATTATTGTATACTTAGTAGAACTTAACATATAAATGGTCTGGAAGACAAAATGTGCTAAGTGCAGAATGTTGCTCATTCATATAGGAACCCTATATCGATGGCGTTTTGCACTTAGCACGTATGTCTTTTAGACTATTTATATATAGGATTATGTAGTCCTTTGACTATTTATATAGGTATAGGATTAAGTAGTCCTTCAACTATATATACACCCAGAAGTCAATAATCACTTTGATTTAAAAATTCAAGCATTTAAACAAAAATCTTAGTTATTTTTATAGTAGATACCCATATTAATAATCATATACAAAATATATTGCCTTCTCGATTGTTGATTCACCACACAACTATCAAATTACTTTACATACGTGTTTTGACCGGTGCACGGTGTAATTGCAGGCCTCTCCAGCGTACAAAAACTATTAAATACTTGGGGGTTGTCCTGGATGAGAACTGTAATTTCAACCCACACATTCAACTACTCTCTAAAAGGATAAGAAAACTAACACATATTTTTAAAACCCTAAGACACGTTGTGGCTCCTATAACACTGAAAGGAGTATATTTTGCTCTCTGCCAGTCTTTACTTACCTACTGTATATCATCATGGGGAGGTGCATCAAAGACGATACTTATACAGTTAGAGGTTGTATTGTTGTTAATCATACACCGTGTTGAGGTAATTGATGGGTTTATTTTAATGATTAACTCTTATTAGTTATTTTACAAAATATTCAAAAATCCTAGTTTTATCTATCACACAATCTCCCCGTGTCGTACCTGACAGTTGATGTCCCTCCACATAACTTGACATTGACACTTGCGTTCCGATACATCATCCCCTTTTTAAACAAAATAAAACATAGCAATCTCTTCCCCCTCTTTTACAAACAAAATTTTTCACAAAATTAAACATCACAATCATAAAACCTCCACCTTTCTTAACTATACCTGAACCAAATGTTTTGGTTGACATATATTATGATTCAAACACATTATTCAAAACTTGACTTAATTAAGTACATTTACAAGAAGAAAACAATATTCCACTACCTTGGTACCAATTCAACCGGTGCTCGTGCAGGCTGAAACACTGGTGAAACACAAAGTCTATGCTGATCTTATATGGAAAGAGGTTCTTGTGTATTTTACACCATTATTCTTATCTATTACCTCATAAGATCGTAGTCCATTATACCTAAATATTGTACCTTCGAACCATATGTTTTTATTCACATCTTTTTTGTACCAAACATTTTGACCAACAATAAACTGTCTTCGAACTCTACAAGTTTTATTGTAATTTGTTTCATTTCTTTTTACTATTTTATTAAATTCTTGATTCACATTCTCATTTAATTTTGGCTGCAAGTATTCGGAATTTACTATCAACTTTGTTCTTAAATTTCTATTTATTAATAACTCACTTGGTGAAAACTTGGTACCTGACACTGGTGCTGTTCTATATTGTAATAATGCTACTCTGTAGTCAGTTTTGTCTTCATGACACTTTGCTAATATTTTCTTTGCAATTTGAACACCCCGTTCAGACATGCCATTGGATTGTGCATATCTGGGACTAGTATACGTATACTTAAATCCCCATTCTTTGGCAAACAATTTACATTCCCTTGAATCAAAAGGTACATGATCTGAAACGATTTCTTTAGGTATGCCCCAGTTACAAAATGTTTCAATTAAACAGTTATTTATTGCCTTGGCCGTTTTACTACTTAAATACTTAATATCCAACCATTTTGAATAATAATCGTAAATTACCAAGTAATGTTTCATTTTAAACTCCAAAATATCAATACCTAATTTTAGGAATGGCAACTCTGGTACTGTGTGCGACCATAATGGTTCTTTTATGTTATTATTACTATAAGTCTGACAAGGATAACATTTTCTGACATACTGTTCAATCTGGTCATCCATATGTGGCCAATAATATAACTTGCGGGCCAACTGCTTCATTTTAGGCATGCCAATATGACCTTCATGCAATGTTTTAATAATTGACAACCTTAAACTTTTAGGCACTATTAATCTGTCTTTAAAAAATATTAAACTATTATCCAATGTTATTTCATTTCTTAACTTATGATAGCAGTGCAAGCTATCTGGTATTTTATTACTCTATGGCCAACCATTCTGAACATATTCTCTGACTTTTATTAAGTCCTCATCGTTTGTGCTCTCTATTATTAATGACTGTTTTTGTTCGTCTGTGCATTCTAAGTTATGAGATAGTCCGATACAATGTATAATTTCATACATATAAGAATCATCCTCATCACTACCTTCAAGAAAAGAGCGTGATAATAAATCAGCAATATAAAGAAATTTTCCTGGTAAGTATTTATATACAATATTATATTTTAATAACTTCAGTTTCATTCTTTGTAATCTCGGTGACTGAACTTCATGTAACTGTTTCTTCAATAAACTTTCTAATGGCTTATGATCATTAATTATGGTTATTTTATGACCATAAATAAAGTAATGGAATTTTTTAGTTGCCCAAACCACACTTAACAGCTCTTTCTCTATTTGAGAAAAATTACGTTCTGATGTTGTTAAACTTCTTGAAGCAAAGCAGACTGGTTTATTATTCTGCAACAGACAGCACCCAATACCATTCTGAGACGCATCACATTGTACAACAATGGGCACGTTATTGTCAAAATTCTGTAAAATTGGTGCTTCTGTAATTCTTTTCTTAATTTTATTGAAAACATTTTTCAGTCCACATCCAATCAACATCTTTTTTTAATAATAACTGGAGCGGTGATGCAATTTCTGCCATGTTTGGTATGAACTTTCTCAAATAATTTACCATACCAAGAAAGATTTGTAACTCTTTTTTATTGTTAGGACTTTTCATATTAGAAATGGCATTAACCCTTTCTGGATCAATTTTAATACCAGACTCTGAAAAAATGTAACCAAAGTACTTTACTTCGCGTAATTTATATTGAAATTTATTTTTGTTAAATCGAACATTATGTTCTCGAGCTCGTTCAAAAACTTTATTCAAAATTGCATCATGCTCCTGTTCAGAATCCCCGTAAATGCATAAATCGTCACAGTACACAATAACACCTGGGATGTCCCCGAAGGCATTCTGACTATATTTTTGAAAAATTTCAGGAGCATTTGATATACCAAACGGCATTCTTAAAAATTTATGACAACCAAAGGGACTATTGAATGTACACAAGTCAGTACAGTCCTCCGTTAATTTAATATTGTAGAAGCCGTCTGATAAATCAAGCACAGAAAAATATTTCTTATTAGATAATTTAGTAACCATTTCCTCAATTGTAGGTATTAGACAATGTTCTCTTATTAATACTTTATTAAGATCTTGAGGATCGAGGCAAATTCTTAAAGAACCATTTTTCTTTTCGATAATCACAAGATTGCTTACAAACCCAGTGGGGTGATCAACCTTCGCGATGACTTTGTGCTTTACCAGAGCCTCCAACTTGTCCGCTAGTCGTTGCAAAAGTGCCTTAGGCACCCTGCGAGGCGGTCTCACTACAGCCTCTGCACCTGGTTGAATCCGTAGCCGCAGTGGATTCTTAAATTCACCAATACCCTGAAATAATTCCATATTTCTATTAATAATGGTTTGTTTATTCTTATTATTATTACTGCGGTCAACATTTGCAGAATGGACATCAGAAGTTTGTATTAATTTAAGTTGTAACAAAGAGGCTAAACCTAGAATTGGTCTGACTTGTTCATTTGTAATAAAAAACTCAGTATTGTAAAACTCATCATTTTTCCTATGAATTTTTAACCTCACTTTTCCTATTGGTATTATTTTACCCCCACCAAAGACCTCAATTAAAGTATTTGTCTCAGATATTTTAATATTATTATCATCATCGACAATTTTCTTAAGATCACTTAAGCTGATCACATTTATCTGAGCCCCCGTGTCACATTTAAAGCAAACCATTTTATTTTCTACTTGTAACCACTTTGTCCATTCATTCTGTTGAAAATCTATAGAATATACTAGTCACAAATCATGAACATTGTTTTGTCCCTCATCTGTATTAATATCATGGACCTGTTTGTCCACAAATTGACAACCCACACTGAAATGGTTCATTTTTTTACATTTATTACATGTTTTGCCATAAGCCGGGCACTGTCTCGGGCCATGTTCAGTGTTACACTTCTTGCATAGATAATGCATTTTGTTATATTTATCATCATTTGTGTCCTTCTTTTGAAAAGATTTATTTTTGTTATTAAAATACTTAGCTTTGTTATTCACAGACACTTTAGCACCACGCTGCCATGCCTCGTTTGAGTCTTGAAGTGCGTTGACCTCGGGGTGGCTCAGCACCTTGACATGCTCCTGTGACAGCTCCGCTGACCGACAAATGTCTACTGCTTTATCCAGGGTTAAGTCCTTAATTTCCAATAACTTTTGTTGTACTCGCTGCTGCCGAACTCCAATAACAATTCTGTCCCGTAGCATTCTGTTCATCAATGTGTCAAAGTTGCAGTTTTCTGCTAATTGTTTAATTGCTGTATAGAATGCATCAAAGGTCTCCCCGTCCTCTTGACGCCTTTGATGAAATTGAAAGCTGTTTATCACTTCGCTTTGCTTGGGTTTTAGATAGTCGTCGAATATTTGTATCAGCTCTTCGTATTTCACTGCATCATTTACTGTTAGTACATTGAAGTAAAGGTCTTGCGCCTGCTGACCAATGCAGTTAAGCAATATTGCTGCCTTTCTCGTGTCTGATAATCTATCAAAGCCAGCAGCCAATATAAAAATCTTGAAGCTTTGTTTAAATCTTTGCCATTGCGGCCAAGAATTTTCGATGTCGTCCAAATTACGACCCGCTGGCATTTTGTATTCGACAGCGCCTGCATACCCTTTGAAATCCTTTTCCTCCGTCATTGTTTCTTCTTAGTATTATTAGTATTTAGTATTGTATTTGCAACTGAGCGAGCACCAATAGATAATGGCGGTCGTGGTGTGGCGTGGAAACGTAGATGGCACCTCGTCTTACGTAATCCGCAGAAATCTTCTTTTGGACGAGGCTATCCTACCGGCTGCGCCATGTATTGTTGTTAATCATACACCGTGTTGAGGTAATTGATGGGTTTATTTTAATGATTAACTCTTATTAGTTATTTTACAAAATATTCAAAAATCCTAGTTTTATCTATCACACAATCTCCCCGTGTCGTACCTGACAGTTGATGTCCCTCCACATAACTTGACATTGACACTTGCGTTCCGATACAGAGGTGGCTCAGAGAAGTATCTTAAAATTATGTACGTTCAAACCTTATCTCTATCCAACAAAGCTACTGTATGAGTACTGTGAGGTTCTGACGGTGCGTCAGCTATTTCTAATGAGTATAGTCTTGAGACAACATTCACTGATTGAATATAACCCGACATTGCCCGAAAGACGTCGAACCTTTGCAGTGTGTGATCGCATACTGCAACCCAGAACTTCATTCATCCGGAAGTTTTTTCCCTTTCTGGGTCCATATATTTATCAGAAAATAAATAAAATAATTGAAATACACCCGTTGAGAAAAACAGCAACCAAAAAAATATTATTTGAGTGGTTTAATAATCTGTCTTATGACGAAACCGAAAATATAATGATAATCCCTGAGTAGGATTATTTACTTATAATAAGATTTCACAAATTGACTGTCTTTTCACATACCAAATGAGACTACTGAGATAAAAATAAATAACTACCATATAACAATCTTCTATACAATCTCTCTATCAAATAAGCATACATACTTACGCGCGCACACACACACACACATACACACACATACACACACACACACACACACACACACACACACATACACACATTACACAAAACATGAGCTGGATGTATTTCTCATTATATAATTAACCTATTTTCAATATTCAATTCAATTGAATTTTTTTTCTGAATTTTCTGTAAGAACTTCAATTAAATGTCAATATTATCATAAATATAAGTATACAAAAAAAAAAAAAAAATTGTGAGAACAAGGAATCTCATAGGATACAAACAATGAATGTAAGAAATGCGCTGTGTGCTGAAATACAGGCTTCAAGCCTAGTTCAGCAGCAGATGCTGCTATTAGACAATAAATATTCAATGAATGTAAACTTAATACTTACCTATTGCTTAAGAAAACGTCTGTAATTATTATTTTTGAGACAATAAATATTATTATTATTATATTATTATATATTATTGGAAGAATTTTATAATAGGATTTAGTTATACACTAGCCTAAAAATATGTATGCATAGGATTTCAATATTTCCAAAGTCAATGATCACTTTGCTTTGAAAATTATATTATAATAAAATTACATTATTGTAACTTTGTTATGTATACCAATTACAATATTACTTACTTTGCGCCACTTCTCTGTATTTTTAGTTCCACCAGTACCATCCTGGTTTAGTAAATCTCGCAACGTCTCCCACATACTTATATTATTTATTCTGCCCTGAGGTCTAGCAACAGGTTTACTAAGCAGGCTGGGGCTTGTTCTCATTTTGAAGTGCTTTTCTTTCGTGATCCTACTGTATTAGTAGGATATATAAACGCGGAAGTTTGTATGTATGGATGAATGGCTGTTTGTTACTCTTTTACGCAAAAACGTCTGGACGAAATTTATAGGATAGATTATGGTTTGAAAAAGAACAAAGGCTAGTTAAAAAGGCTTATTATCCCGAGAGTAGGTTCGCATGGGTTGCGGGGATGGGATCAGAATTATACACGGGTGTTGCAGCGGGCAACTGCTAGTTGGTGTTAATTTAAGACCTAATAGAATCCCAAGTAAACAGAGAACGTTTAATATGACATGAAAAACCCAATAGTCCAGTCAAAATAGACATTTGACTTAGGAATAATTCGCATAGAGCTGAAAATTGGCAGAGACGGCTGATACCAACGGCTGGTATAGCCTTACGCAATCTCACATGGTGCCGCAAGTAAATATAATCACTAATTTGGTATTGGGCTGTACGACCCGATGTCTGTCATAGTATATCTTGGACCTTTTTTTTTGAAGCCCGAATATTCTCAAGTGCTTTTTCTTGAAAAAATTTGAGGCGGTTTTGAAGTATTTTGACATATTCAGGATACGTGATATCAGAAGAGGAGTTGAGCACGGAATCAGGTAGGTATATATGGATAGTGACCGAAAACGAGCTCTGCCAGCTGTTGTAGATTAACATGGCGGTATAGGTATACAAATTTGTGGCAATCTGATTGGTTCTCGTTAACATATGATTTTAAGTATTCTTTTAAAGTAGAATGACTCCTTTCAAGAGCTCCTTGAGTTTGAGGATGGTAGGGAGGACCAGAATTGTTTTATTTTTAAAGATTCGCATGCTCGTTTAAATAACTCGGCAGTAAAATTAGTTCCTTAATCGGTAAGTATGTTTTTGAGAATACCGAGAAAGGATATAAAATGAACTAAGCATTCACATGATTCTTCTGCAGTTGCATTGGAAATAGGATAAGCGTTGGAAAATTTGGTTAAGTCATCTTGACGGGTAAGTATAAATTTAATTTTATCAAGTCCAGCTTCGGATAAGGGACCAACTGTGTCCAGGCTAATTCTTTCGAATGGACGAGTAGAGGTGGTCGTAATTTGCATGGGGGACCTATTAGTCCCACGAAAGGTTTTATTTGACTGACACAGTGTGCAATTCTTTACATTATTCTATGTCTGACCTCATATTCCTCCAGTAGTTCTTTAACTCGGTCAAACATTCTATTTGAGCTTAAATGCCCAGCTATAGAGATATTATGGTTCTCTTTCAAGATTTTTAGGGTTCCGTTGCCAAATGGCAAAAAATAGAACCCTTATAGATTCATCATGTCTGTCTGTCTGTCCGTCCGTATGTCACAGCCACTTTTTTCCGAAACCATAAGAACTATGCTGTTCAAACTTGGTAAGTAGATGTATTCCATGACTCCATTAAGATTTTTACACAAAAATAGAAAAAAATCAATAAATTTTGGGGGTACCCCATACTTAGAACTGAAATTCAAAAATTTTTTCTTCATCAACCTCATACGTGTGGGATATCTATGAATAGGTCTTCAAAAATGATATTGAGGTTTTTAATACCATTTTTTTCTAAACTGAATAGTTTGCGCGAGAGACACTTCCAAAGTGGTAAAAAGTGTGTCCCCCCCCCCCCCCTGTAACTTCTAAAATAAGAGCATGATAAAACTAAAAAAAATATATGATGTACATTACCATGTAAACTTCCACCGAAATTTGATTTGAAAGAGATCTAGTAAATAGTTTTTTTTAATACGTCATAAATCGTAAACCGCAATTTACCTTTCATTCAATCAACTCAAATATCAACATTTTACTTGCTGCTACGGAACCCTTTATGGGCGAGTCCAACTCGCACTTGGCCGGTTTTTCTAATTTCTGAGGGTACAGGATATATTATAGTATCATGATACCTTAATATTAGTATTTTTAAATAAATATATTAGAATGCCATAAATTTTAACAAAAGAATGATGCCAAAATGTGTTTTTAAATCTGATATTATGAAGGTTGGTAAATAAGAACGACTGCTTCAGACAACGAGTGATTTATTACTGTTTCACACAACATACTTACTAGCTAATATAAGGGACTATTCTAACATACCTACACCATACACCATACGCTCCACCAAAACAGAAAAAAAATACAAACAAACAATTTTTGTATGATTTTTTTAAGAACTTCGACGATATTCGGTTGATCAGGCCGAACATGTACTTGGTTCGTATCGACCACAGAGCTAGAATTTAACTTATTTTTTGCCATATTTCGCGTGATGACTTTTAGAACATTCTGATTTATGTTTTTTAAATCATCAGATGTAATAACGATGCGAGATAATGCGTCTGCAGCCACATTATTAAAAACTTTACGGTATTCAACTACGTTATCGTATTCGTCTAAGATTAAACGAAATTTTAACAATCGACTTGAGGGGTTACTGAAACTAAATAAATATATTAGAGGCTTGTGGTATGTTTTAAATGTAAATTTTTTACCAAATAAGTAGGTAAGGCCTAAAATATTTAACAGACCAAACAATCGCTAAGAGTTCCTTTTCTATTGTTGGGTAATTTAATTCTGATTTATTGAGAGGCCGACTTGCATATGCAATGGGCAAGTCGTTTTTATTACATAACACGGAGCTTATAGCAAAACCAGATGCATCTGTATGTAGTATGAATTCATTATCGTCTTAAAAATTTGGATATTGTAAAACGGGTGGATTAACCAAAGATTATTTTAAAAACTTGAAAGAATTTTCGCATTCCGTATTCCAAACAAATTGTGAGTTTTTTCTACAAAGTTTATTTAAAGGTATAGTTATGTCAACAAATCTTGGAATAAACTTTCGATAGTAATTTGCGAACGCTACAAAACGTCTTAACTTCATCACTATTTTTGGAGTGGGATGATTTTGAATAGCTTGAGTTTTCCCAGCGTCAGGTGATACACCATTAGCTGATACAATATGACCTAAATACAAAAACTCTTTCTTTAAAAACTGGCATTTTTCAGGATATACTTTAAAACCTTTCTAAGTCGTTCAAAAATATCAATTAAGTTCTTATTATGTATATTTAAATTTCGTCCAATACAGACAAGGTCATTCAAATATATTAGACACTTGTCATGGTTTAAACCAGACATAGCTACTGTCATTAAGCGACTAAAAACATTCGAGCTGACCTTCAAACCCATTGGAAGTCTTTCCATTTGGTATTGTTTATTCGTTGTGAATGTAGTGTAATTTCTACTCTCAGGACTTAATTCTAACTGGTATCCATATATATAAGGCATATCCTTGGCTAAGGTCTAAATGGCTAAAATAAACCACTCCTGATAGAGAATCCAGTATGTCAGAGATGTTAGGTAGGGGGAATTTATCATCTTTAAGGTTATCATTTACTTTCCGATAATCAATTACAACTCGCTATTTTTTATTTTTTATTTTTATTACTACTGTCGCTTTTCTTAGGTACCAAAAGAACTGGACTAGACCACTCACTTCTGCTTTCTTCTATAATATGATTATTTATCAATTCACTGATTTGCCTATCAATCTCAGTCTTTTGACTTTTAGGAAGTCTATAAGGCTTCGTATACACCGGGCTTGCGTTATCTTTCAAATAAATTGACTGTTGATATAAATTTGTAACGCTTAAGTTATCACCAGATAATAAGACTACATCCGAATATTTAGCACGAATATTCTCGATGGAAATCTGTTCCTCTTTATTTAAATGTTTTAAATTCAGTACGGAAAATAACCGCTTTACTCGTTCAGCATCTAAGTTATTATTTTCAAACATACATAATAATCTTTTAAAGACGATGTCATGGGTATAATAACTTAAACAAATGTCAGTCTCTCTAGTATTTAAAAATAATGGTATTTTACCATGTTATGGTAAAATACCATTAATGGTACGCCAAAAATACGCCCTCGCTTAACTGTTTAGGCCTAACTATACACTTATCTTGTAAATGTGTTTGTAACTTCACATCGAGCCGGTATTGTCATGTAAGTATTTTTACTGACTTGCCCCATTTGTATTTTAAATGGAATATCGTCGTTAATTGTAACAACATTTTTCTCAAAGTCTAGTATACAATTAAATCTACTTAAAAAATCTGTCCTATAACTAAAGTTTTTAAAGACATCAAACTTATGCCGAAATTCAAAATTATTATAACATTATGTAAGATAAACAAAACCATCACATATACCTGACCGTCTAACGCCCGAAATTAACAACCAAACCTAATCCATTTTTACCTATCCAAGATAGACATTTTAATCCATTTTATAATATTAATGTGCCAATAACCAATCCACCGATTGAAATTACAATCTGTGAACGCAAGCTATCGTTGGGAGGTCGGATTATAGAAAATAGATAGACCTCTGTTCGCAAATGACAGTTAGAGTGTATCAATAACTGATCTGTCAATTTTGACACTCGATTCGATTCGATTCGATCCAAGAAAATTGTAAGATTACAGTGTCTAATCCAAAGATTTCCAAACAGATTATACTTGGTGCATTTGCATTACAGACAATTTGGTTTGATTTTTAATTGTAAAATGTCGCAGTCGTTGTCTAGTGATAGTGATAGTGATTTGGAGATCATTTTGCAAATAGCTGACTGGAGTGAAGAAGAAGAAGAAAGCCGCCGCTTACCGCTTACACTGAGAAGAGTCAATTATACTCAGACTCTCGACGACGGCGATTTTACATTTAGATTTCGCCTGAACAAACAAATGTTTGATTCATTATTGGCCGAAGTAGCCCCGTTGTTGAGAGTAACATCGGCAAGGTAAGCAGGAACCTAAAACAAACCATACATAACTACAATCCCGTGGGAATGTCGGAATAGAAAAAGCCGTATAATCCTTCAACAAAAATTGTTTTGGTCGAAAAGTGTTATTTCCATTTATCATTCTTTGCAGAAACTATGGAGTAGCACCATTTCATCAACTTTTATTGACGCTACGGTTCTATGCACTAGGCACTATGTTGATATCGGTTGGAGATTTTATTGGGGTCTCAAAATCAACCGCGGGCAGGATAGTCCGCGACACATCAAAGGCAATTGCAAGATTATATGATAAATATATTTATGTTCACCAAAGAAGTGCAGAGAAATTTTATAGAATCGGTGGCTTTCCTTGTGTACTTGGGGCAATCGATGGCACACATATTCGCATCCAGTCTCCATGTAAGTAATGATTCATTCATTTTAAAAATTTGCTTAAAATTGTTCAGTCTTGTTATCCCACTAATGTTATAGGCTTTTTATCTCGAAATTCCTTCGGGAACTACCACAAGTGAAATCTCAGGGTGCAGCAGCAGCAGCATGTTATAATTTTTATGTATTTTATTATATCTAATACTGCAAATAGGTACTCACTAAACATTATTTATTTTAGGTAATTTAACAGGTGAAGAATACAGAAATCGTAAGAATTACTTTTCTTTAAATGTCCAAGGAGTTTGTGATGGAGATTTGAAATTTATGAATGTTGTAGCTCGATGGCCTGGTTCTGCACATGATGCAACCATATTCAATAACTCTGTTTTTAGAGGTAATATAGGATTAAAAAATAGGATTATTATTAAGTAGGTATAATGGAATAATTCATGCCAGTCACAGTATTTTCATTACAGCTCAATGTGAAGCAGGCATTTTCGGTAATCGTTGGCTACTTGGGGATAGTGCCTATCCTAATAGACCATATTTATTGACGCCTCTTTTAAATCCAGTCTCAGCAGCTGAACAAAGATACAATGCGGCACACATAAAGACGAGAAATGCTATAGAACGGTATGTTAGGAAATTAAATTTTATAGTTATATTTTACTAGTTGCGTCCCGTGGTTTCACCCGCGTGAGTCCCTATCCCGTGGGAATATCGAGATCAAGGATTCAATGTATCATCTTAAGTACCAAATTTCATCAAAATCAGCCCAGCCGTTTAGGAGCCTATTCATACAAACAAACAAAAAATGTTTCCTCATTATAATATTTATAATAATAAATAATAATAAGCCTTTATTTATTTCACAGCAAATAATATTAATAGTATATATAGTGTATAGTTTATAGTATATTATTAATAGTATTTATGTCGAATTGTACACTTTACATGAAAAACTAGGCAAAAATTACGAGCGCGAGATTGACACGACAAGCCTTTTGACAGATATTTTTTTAGATTAAATAATAAGCAATGTTCTGACTCTAATTTACTTCTCATTTAATTACAGCACATTTGGAATTTGGAAACGAAGATTTCCTGTGATAGCATTGACATTACGTTTAGCAATACCAAATGCACAGGCTGTCATCATAGCAACAGCAGTTTTACATAATATCTGCAGGAATAATGGCCTCTTAGAAATTCCCTCTGAAGTAGAAGTACCATCTTTTGACAATGATCTGATATTCCAAGACATTTTACAAGATATTTCCACAACACACAGAACTGAACTTATAAATAATTATTTTTCAACATTATAATAACAAAATAATAATTTATAATGTAAGATTAATGGTTAAAGGTGGCAATATCTTGTAAAATGTCTTGGGATAGGAGATATGGGATTGTAAAGGTTTACAATCAACAACAGTACAACTAAGTATTTATTGTATTTTATTTATAACATAGGTAGACCTAAGCATTATGATTGTATACATGTTTCATACATAGGTTCCTAATGCTTGTTAGTGTGCATGTTTTTAATTTCTTTTATGGCATAGTTTTGAAAAATTCTTGCAATGAGTTACATTACAATGTAAAGGTATTTAGTACTAGCGTCGCTTCACGCTTTTATTCGTCCCGTTTGAATATCTAGATTAAAACTATCTTATGTCCTTTCCCGGGACTCAAGCTATCTCTATACCAAATTTCATCTGAATTGGTTCCGTAGTTAAGGTGTGATTGAGTTATACATAGATAGAGTTTACTTTCGCATTATATACTATTATACTAGCTGCGCCCCGCAGTTTCACGAGGATTTTGGGATCAAAAGTATCCTATGTCACTCTTAATATTTTTCTTTCTTTCTTTCTTTATCATAAAAGTGCGGGATCCCGCAAATACCGAGATCCCGCGGGATTGAAAATTACTGGTCCCGCAAATACCGAGATCAGAAATAACATGCGGGATTGGATGCCCTACTCATACCCTTAAGCTACCTCTGTGCCAAATTTCATCAAAATCGGCCGAGCCGTTTGACAGTGAAGCGTGACAAACGAACAAACAGACTCACAATTATAATATTAGTATGAATGTGTGTAATTAAGGATTGTTCATATTTTTCCTAAATATTAACTCATTAAAGGCTCCAAAATAAAACTAAGTTCGAAAATGAAATGTCTTTTTATTGGAAACTATACATAAGTAAGTATTTAATTTAAATACCTAGGAAGCTAAGAACCTATTTTTTAAATTTTCGATTTCAAGTTTAAGTTTTTGATTTTCTAATTCCATTTTAAGGTATTTTGCCTCTAGGCACTGTTTTTTTAACTTATAATACTCTGCAATTGCAGTATCTCTTTTTTGTTTCGGATTTTCTTCAAGTTTCCTTTTGCCTGCAAAATACAAAACAATTTCTGTTTGAATTTTTAATTTTAAATGACATCTATACAAACATCTTATGTCTCCTTTGATAAACATATTAGTAATAACGATACCTATTCAATTATAGTCTAGATTCTAGATAGGAACTGACAGACAATGCACAGCTGAAATTGTTTTTTAATGTCACTCACAAGAGCGAGACAAAGCATGCTTTAAGTTTCCCTTAGGAACATTTGTAAGTACCGCAGTATTACAATAAGTAAAATCATGTACCTTTTCTAAACCTTTGTGATGCATCAGGTGGTTTGACATTTGGTGTTAAGTTTTCTGTATTCTGTCCAGTAGGTATAGTAGGTGTCTCTTCAAAAGTTAGAGTCTGGCTAATGAAAGTAGGCCCTGGAATTATTTGCGAACTTTTTATATAGCAACTCTGTATGAACGTCAACGTCAATTTGACAAGGTTGTCGTTCGGTATCTCTGTTTACAAATTGTATGCGTTTGTGTAAATTGTGATTCTAATTACGGCTTAAAATGAACAAATCTATCAAAAGTGGTGTACGAAATATGTTGTTTTGCATGATTGGCAAGTTCAACGAAATACAACAACAGCGTGATGCCGCGTTTAAACAAAAACAAGATTGTCTACGTGTGGTGTTGAATTTCATAGGTTAGTAGACAATATTATTTTGATACTTTAAACACCTACCTATCCAGTCGTCCTAATAAAATTTTGATTTATAATTTACGTATCTTTCCAAATAAGTTACCTACGCTTCTCTATGTATTGAATAAAACTAATTATATTCATTCGTATATCGCATCAGTCAACCAATAATTCATTTTAATAACATCACTATGTTTTACGTATACTCATAATGAATTTTAATTTTAAAACGATTACCTTTCTTTAACAGAGAATCTGCAAGATGTCGAAGGAGTTAATGAAATAGTAAGAACTATTGAAAATCTCACTGAATTAGAGCAGAAAGATAGGATAATAACCCAGAATCAGTACTTAGAAGAAATAGCTTCAATAACTGGTAAGTTTTTACTATACACTGATGTTTTGAAATTATGCCGAAAAAAACCTTTGCATTTTTACTTACTAATACCAAGAATTAATTACATATTTCGTATTTCTTCTTTGCAGAAGTGAGTGTCAGAACACTAAAAAGAGTAAAAAGGGAAGGTGCAGTAAATGAAGGTGTCTGGAGTACCCCGGGGAAGAAACGTCCACGGAAACCTACTGTGTCTAACCTAGATAACTTTGACATAGATGCTATGCGTAACAAGATAAACGAATTTTATATAGTTAAAAAACAAGTTCCTACACTGAGGACACTGTTGGTGAAGTTAAAAGAAAGTATTGATTTTAACGGATGCAGAGAAACTCTGCGCCGCTTGTTATTAGCCAATGGCTATCAATTTAAAAAGAATAAAAATGAGCGTTCTGTATTAATAGAACGCTATGACATATCTGCTTGGAGACATAGATTTTTAAGAACTATAGCAGGAAAACGTGCAGAAGGCAAGCCGATCATTTATGTAGATGAGACTTATGTCCATAGAAACTACAAGCCTAAGAAGTCATGGCAAGGTCCTTCAACTAGTGGTGCAATTGAAAATGTTTCGACCGGGAAAAGGTACATTATAGTTCATGCAGGATCAGAGAAAGGCCCCGTACCAAACTCTTTCTTAGTGTTTAGTACTAAATCAAAAAATGCTGATTATCACCATGACATGAATGCTGAAAATTTTAATAAATGGCTTAAAGAAAAACTTATACCAAATTTGGAAGAACCAAGTGTAATTATAATGGATAATGCTAGTTACCATTCGGTAATTATAAATAAGGTTCCTAACACACAAACGCGTAAAAGTAATATAAGAGAATGGCTTCGTGATAATGGAATTCAATATGAGGACTACCACACGAAAGCAGAGCTGTTGTGTATTGTAAAACGAAATACGCCTGATCCAAAATATGAAGCTGATGAAATTTTAAATCAATGTGGTCATGAGGTGTTGAGACTTCCACCCTACCATTGTGATCTAAATGCGATTGAGCTTGTGTGGAGTTTGGCAAAACGTAAAGTGGCTAGCAAAAATATTGCAGTTACTACAGCTGCATTAGAAGAGATAATTAAAGATTCATTTGAAAACGTTAGTTCTCAGGATTGGAAGAAAATGACTGATCATGTGATACATATTGAAAATAAATATAAAGAACGTGATAAAATAACAGAAGAAAATTTAGAAAGTTTTATTATAAATGTTAGAGACAGCGAAACTAGTGACAGTGATGAATCTTTTGGCATTGAAATGTTAGAATCTGATTTTGATTATGATGAATAAAACTAAGTTATTATGTGTGGAATATTATCGTATTTTATTTCCCTATTTATTTTCGGATTCTGCCCATATTTACCTCATATACCAACACCTATACAATATTACCTAACATAATTTTCTTATACAGTCTATATATATGATATTTTTAATAATGAATTGCCAGGTATCAAAGTAGGTTATTCCAATTCTCATAGTATGATTTTAGTGTTGTCATGCATGTATTTTTTAAATTTGCCGCCAATATTCTGGGGCCAGCTTTCGTTAGCCAGACTCTATAATAGTAGATGTTTCTCCATAAGATAAATTTGTAGCAGGCGTCTCCCCTACTGTAAAAACTTCACTGTTTGAAATTGGTTCCTCGGAGTCCCCACCAAATGATGCCTCAAGCCCTGTGGCTGTGGAGCCCAAAAGGCTAATTACATGGTCGAGGTTTTCATCTGGTGGTATGTACTCGCCTGCACCACCACCAGTCTGCAATAAATTACGAAATCAAAAAGTGAATAAAAGAAAATGCAAGTACTTATACCTACATACATAGGTACATAAACTTGCCATAGATTTAAAAACAGCAGACCCGATTTTATCACATAGCTGAAAAGACCGGCCAATTGCGAGTAGGACTCGTGCATGAAGGGTTTAGTGCCAAAATCATGGTTTGTGTCATGAGACACGTGCCTGGTGACAGACGGACAGCGGAGTCCCAGTAATATGGTCCTGTTTTAACACCCCTATTTTTTATGCATCTGAATTAGGTATAGTTGGTAAGTAAAAAGTAGATAAATTGAAGACACACTTTTATGTTGTTCATTCTGATTTTAGTACTCCGTTTCCGGGCATTTTTTTTTTAATTTTCCCACTTGGGGCGAAGCTGTTGGACTGTCCTTGGGCTGTTGGCCGTGGCATTAAATTGGCTTGTTATTAAAGCCCATTCTTCATCCTTCATCTTATTGATTGCTGCATTCGTTTCTTTCGATTGAATAATGGTAGATTTGGCCACCAAATCTATCAAACATTTTGTCTCTTCTTTTGTAAGAGGCTTGCCCTTCTGGAATAAAATTTGTTTATACTTAACATATATTATTAAGTGTATAAAGTAGTACAGCTATACTGGAGGCTAAAAAACTTCATCATCAATACCTATGATCTTCAGAGACACTTACCTACAATTCCTACCAAATACACAGAGTTCTACACATACGATTCCTACCACACACAGTACCAAATAATAATGCACTAACTTACCACTTTTGTCTCCATTATCTTACAACAAAGAAACAAAATACCTAATTTCACTATTTTTTTTCAGACGAAAAAGCTTAGACTGAAAATTCAAACATTCGAACTGAAGTTGACTGATACTGACTTTGACAATTTCACCGCGTCGTACGTTACGTTCCATTCTAAGTAGTTCTTTGTTATTCGTGCACAAAATATTTAGTACCTACGAATCATCTACGAATATGTATTGTAACATTAAACAATGAATTGATGAAGCAATACTTAGTTGAAAACAATATATTTACTGTTTTCTTACATCAAATAATCAGGGGCACTAGATTTTCTTTTATGTTACTTTCTACTAATTTTGCGTGAAACGGAACGGTCAAGAGGGAACGGATAGCTGTTTGGATCGCTGGCGATCGCCGTCCATTAAAGATTGGGTTTGACAACTTTTAATATTGGGACGCGGATTGGAGCTCAATCCTTGGATAGGGCTCAATCTTGGATTCCTTCCAATATTGGATTAGGGACAGGTTATTAATTTCGGGCGTAAATCGTTTCTTTTAATACGCTCCACGTGAAATGGAACATTTAAACCTTCTAATATCTCTTGCCTAACTACAGATAATGACGCGCCGGTGTCAATTAACCAAGTATGCGATTTTTGAACAACATTAAAATTAATAGAATTAACATTATTACAGTAATAATGATCATGCACGAAAATACAAGTAAACGTTTTCCGTTTCAGTGACTACTTCAGAGTTAGCTGTATCATTCGACTGCACTGTATTTACACTATTTACCTACTGTCTGGGTGGCCGACGCGAAGCCACGACCGCGATAACTAACGCATCTGTTAAAGTCACTTGTACGATTGGAATAACCATTATAACCACGACCACGACTATTATAATTGTTAGAGATTACTCTACCGGAAGTTGGACTATAATTATTACGGTAACTACGACGGTGATTACCACGAAACTTACCTCTATTATGATGAAAATTCATCACTCGCTCTTCTCCTGCACTCGAGACCTTCTCGTCCAACGCTCCCTGAATGGTATCCTTTAAACTGCTATAGTTCCTAGCTGCTAAAATTGTGCTAAGACGACTGTTACGAAGGCCATCGGAAAATCTTTTTATGATTGTCCGCTCATTTATGGGCTTTAAAGTTTTATATGCATTAGAATGTCCATTGGCCTGTGTAATAGTCAGATCGACAAATAACTGTTCCAACTCCTTACCAAAGTACTCGACGCTCCTGTCGTTCTGCCTTGTATGGTACAGCTTACTCTGTATCCCGTGTCCGATTTTTTAGGTAGCAAAATAGTACGCATATCCCTAATTTAACTTGGCGCTTTCCGATAATCGAGACTTTAAAACAAAATTAAGAAGTTGCTTTTTACTGCCCTCATCAATCATAGAATCATACATTTCAATATTCGAAATATTTGGTAATAATATCCGTCATAATTGGTAATAAAGCGATTGCCGTTTTTAATTCGAATTTCTCCATGGTGCTCGTCTTTTCCTTTATCTCTGTTACCTCTGTACTTTCCGAACACAGTTCAATTATTCGTGTATAATATATATAATTTTAATAATTAAATCAGTTATACCTGAAAGGAGACACATACAATCCTGGGCCTAGTTGTAAGAAGATGAAAGTGGTGTCAATTAATAGCTTATATATTATCAACCTTTCACTGAAAATTCTGCGGATTTTGTCAATCTGAGAACAGAGATATAAGAGATTATGTAAAAGTGAGGTTATGTTACAATATTTAACTAACAGCTGATTCCTGAAGTGCAAAATGTGTTCTTTTGCACTAATAGTTATTATATTTACTAGAAAATGTATGAAATACCATATGAATGAACGTCAACGACTTCAAGCGACAAGTAGGTAACAGGTAAGGAGATAGGGAAAGGATGTCTAAAATAAAATAAAAAATCATTTAATATAGTGTTGTATTCGCCTTCTATTATAATTAAAATGTCGTCTAGAAATTGTGCAGGTGGTACTATATGATCTTGGTACCTAGCCCAGCTAACGTACCATACAATGCACATTATATGAGCGCAACAGCCTACAGTTCGTTTCCCTACAATACAATTGCAGTAATGCTATAGTAATAGCATCCCTTCTTCTACGAGAGCCGTCGACTAAAATATAAATAAAATAAGTTTTTCGACTTATATGTCGGGATAGTATGCGACCCCTAAGTAACCAGGAGGAATTGGCAGCCGACAGCTCTCGAAGAAGGCTACTGCTGACCTCCCTGCACACTTCTATATTAAAACCATCATTTACTCTTACAGGTTCGCGATGCAAGAGAACGTCCGCAGCGGAGACAAATATTACGGTGGCCTAGTGGTCTTCTTTGGTCATCGACATGTGGGCTTTGAGCCAAGTCCCAGCACGCTTGACAAACACAGTCACTACTGCTTACCTAAAAATGGAACATTTTTATTAATCTTCAGCTACATAAACAATACATAATTAACTATTGTATATTAGGGTAATAAAACATTGTTTGATAAATAATTCTTTGCCATAACTATAAACAATCTCCATAGGCCTTCTAATTATATGTATTTTAAACCTGCCAGGATGGTAGCTGGTTAGATGAGGTTATATTTACTTACAGACTGAGGTGCAAGCCATTGCCGATTCACTGACAGAATTGTTTCATCGTGTAAGTGTCGTCGGCCCAGTGTATTACAATGACCAGTGGATATCCCACAATTCACACAGCGATCCATAGTTTCAATAATATCCAATCCACAAGCCGGCGGTAAAATCCTAAATAACAATTCCAAGTCAAACGTGTGAACGATCTACGGTGTCCAAGGTGAAAGCAAGGGTCGTACAAGGTAGGCAGGGCCAGAATCTGTAAAATACAAAGCAGTGGTGGTAAAAAATGACGAATAATCGGAAAAGCACTCAAAACGCATCGGAAAATACGAAACGAGTGAGCAAACAAAAACAGTCGGCAACTGTCTAGTGTCAATGTCAGTCAGCTGTCATGTCAGTGACATAGACTAAAAATATTTAAGAGAGATTTGAATCGATATGAAATCGATAATCATTAATATTGGTTTTTCAGTAATTAATTGATATTTGATTTAATAATATGACTGTAATTATATGCACTATATTGCATGTAAGTATATATAGTGCATTTAATTACTTTGAGTTAATTATTTACTGCAAATGTTTTAGTTTCGTAACTGTGTAATCGATTACTCAATCGATAATCTCACGATTACTATTTTCTCATATTTCTCCGCTTCCAGATTGAGAATTGAGGTGATTTTTCATATTCTAAGATACAAAAATATGACTAATTTTTTAGATCATATCTCAACTTATTACATTTTGGGCCCACCGTTTTCCATCTCCTTTCCTTTCGTCTAATTTTTTTCTTTTATATCAACATCAAGTAAATTTTGGAGAGAGAAAAACTGGCTATACAAAATCTCCGCCTCACTAAGTTTTGCTCTCCATAAGTATATAGTATATAGGCCCAAGTAGGTCACCTAGTAAGGTGACCTACTTGGGCCTAACTTTGTCAAATAATCTTTAATGTAGCTTAAGTTATTACATAGTTCAATTAATTCGCTTGCCATTACATATGAAAAAAAATATTAAATAACACTGCGTAGATATACGCAAAATATTAAAAAATAAAATTATAACTACGACAATACATAATAAGTAGTTTAGTACGTTAATAAGTATGTCCTTTTCACTTTAAACTCAAAATTAACTTTTCTCTTTCACGTTTCATTTTCACTCATAGATTATACGATGATTTCACTTATACGACCGATCGATTATACAGGAGAAAAACCAATCGCCGCTGCTGCTGAATGTTGTCGACGCAATATGCTCAGGGACCTCTGTAGCTCAATTTCCGTCAACCTTCTCCCAAGCCATTTCCCTTGGCATTTCCTGTAGCAGCGGGCCAACCAAATGCCGCCACCAATCACCAATAATATGCAGATTGTCGCCACAAAATAGTTGGCGGTACTCGGATGGCAGGGTCGCCATATGAAGGTTGGTAAATAAGAACGACTGCTTCAGACAACGAGTGATTTATTACTGTTTCACAACACATACTTACTAGTTAATATAAGGGACTATTATAACATACCTACACCATACACCATATTGCTATAACATTTATGTCACCACAGAGAATAATGTCATCTCTAGCGGTTTTGAGGGTTTTGAAGATATCGGGGTACGTGCAATTATCAAAATTATGAACTTTTGTAAATAGTAGATACTAAGTTTCAGCTCTTAATTCTACTTTCTTAAATGAATGAAGTTCTATTTCACCCTGTAGAATGATATTTGAATCTTCAGAGCTGGATAGTATATATAAGGTAAGGATTGGACTCATCAAGGTCTATTGATGCAGGGATGATAATTGTCTTGCTTTTTAGTGGGTTTCGTTATGTTCTGTTATTTGAGTGTTATAAGTTTCATTTTTATTAGTAAAAGATTTTATAAAATCCGAATACTCATTATTAGAACCAGTAGGACCTTGTTCTGTGGTGTCAGGAATCTCTACAAGAGTAGGAGGGCTTAGAGGATTTGCAGGACTCAAATCCAGTGCACCTAAATCAATTAGTTCGTCAAGTACATCTGAGGGGATTTCCAATTCTGAACTAGGAATGGGACGATTATTTATACCACTGGTAGAGTCTTGAGTTATTCGATTAACTGGGAATCGTGATAATGCGTTGGCATTATTGTTTATTTTTCCTCTTTTATATTCTACTTCATAGTAGAATTCCTCAAGTTTAAGTCTCCATGGTTTAGTGAAATCTGGTAGAGCTAAAATGGTAGCAGAAGTTAGAGCGTTTTTCAGAGTCTCGAATGTTGTTCATTTTTCGTTCGTTTTGCCAAGTAAGTGAAATATTTTTCTTTAAAAGAAGAGTGAGTGGTTTAGCTATTTTGGATAGATTTAGTATGAAACGGCGATAATACTAAACTTATCCTAAGAAGGATTTTGTCTTTAGGACACTTGGGCAAAGGAAATTCGTATACGACTATAGTCTTTTCAGGGTTTGGTTTTACTCTATTATATGTGATAATATGGCCAAGATACGACACTTCTTTACGAAAGAATTCATACTTATCAGGTTGGAGTTTCAAATTAAATTCACGAAGTCTTTCAAAGACATCAGATAAGTGTTTAAGGTGAGTACCAAGGTCAAATAATGGATGACAAAGTCATCTGAATAAACAAAGCATTGAATGTCCTGTAGGTGAGATAGAACTGAATTCATGAGTCTTTGGAAAGTTGCAGGTGCGTTTTTAACGCCAAACGGCATACGGGTGAATTGGAAATGTCCTTGAGGGACTGAGAATGCTGTTTTTGGTGCATCCTTATCTGACTTTTCGATCTGATGAAATCCAGAAGCTAGATTGAAGATACTGTAATATTTACATTTACCTAACTGGTCTAAGATCTCTGATATATAAGGTAGCGGATATGAGTCTCCTATGGTTATATCGTTTAATTTGTGGTAGTCTATTACTATACGCCATTTTCGCTTACCCGAGTGCATCCATTTTCTATCAAATTGGGGAAGACCATGGAGACATTGAGGGTTTGATTATACCTTCATCGAGCATTTTACTAATTTGGGAGTCTACTTCTTGCTTGTGAACTTCTGGAAATCTATATGACTTAGTATTGATTGGAATTGATGAATAAGTATTGATCTCGTGTTGTAAAGCATTAGTAGTACTTAATTGATCACCAGGAAGATGAAAAATATCTGAATAGATGGGGAGCAGAGGTCGCATAAAGTGTCTGTCTCTTCAGTGTTTAGGTGGGAAACTCGCAATAAATTTAGCACTTGTTCACTTTGTTCAAATGTATTAAATTTTTAGGATGTGAGTGGTATAAAACGCGGCTTTACATTTTGATAAGTTCCTGGCACATTTGTATGAGATATTGCCAATGTATGGTATCCGAGCCCATCGTTTTTTAGGTGTATCCGGGGTTATCGGTATACTTCCTTTATATGCCAGGTCTTTGACTGCCCTTGACCTCTTACGTGCTATTATACTGTCTATTAATTGAGATGGGAAAACGTTTTTTGTCGCTATTATTTTGATCCATGTCACTTCCTCTTCGAAATCTGACTGCGACATTGGAATCGAAAGTAATCGATGCACCATGGATTGAAAGGCCGCATGTTTGTGACTCAATGGGTGTCTTGAGTTAGCGAATGTCAGCGAATGTGGGCTGTCTATAAATTTTAAATGTATGTCTATGGTTAATTAATTTAATGGTAATGTCAAGAAAATTAATTATGTCATGTCCTATCTCTATTGTGAATTGTATATTAGAATTAATTCCATTAATAAATGTCAAAAAATTATACAAATTATCTATATTTCCGGTCCATAAACAAATAATGTCATCTACATATCTATACCAATAAGTAATAAATGGTTTATACATACCGTTATTCAGAATTTGTTTTTCGATACAATTCATAAAAATGTCTGCACAAAGTGGTGAGAGGGGACTACTCATAGCAAGGCCATTAACCTGTTTATAAAATTTATTACCGATCTTAAAATAATTTTGGTATGTTCCAAGTCTATTGAAATTTGTGGGTCTACTTACAGATTCTAATAAAACGTCTTTAATTGCACACTTACATTCATTCAAAGGAATACTTGGGAACAGATTTTTTACGCCAAAGGAAATTAACATGGATTTGTCTGGTACATGAATGTTTTCGAGCTTTTTTACAAGGTCGAGGCTATTTTTTATTGTATTAGTTGGCAAAAAGCTCGTATGGTATTTATACAGTTTGTTAACCTCTGCTGCTAACTTGTATGCTGGTGCTCCCGTGTATGACACTACTGGACGGATAAGAACTTCCGGTTTGTGTAGTTTATAGTAGGCATGTAGTCTTGTAGGTTGAGGATTCATCATTTTGAGTCTGTAGGCATCCTTTCCGAAAATGCTGTTTGCAGATTGTAAGGTTTCTTTCACAGCATTGTTGAACCTCTTGATTGGGTCTTTCTTCAGCTCAACAAATGACGGGTCATTTAGAAAGGTCTCAACTTTGGCTACATAAATATAGGGTAAAATTTAGAGCTGGTATTACGCAATCTTTCCACCTACCGTCATTATAAACATTGTTTTGAAAGTTCTTATATCGGAGTTCACTATAATCGGTGACAGTTATAAATAAATATAAAAACCTTTGAGAATGCCGTGAGGCGAAACCGGTCAGGTGAAATTAATAAATATAATAGTGGAAAAGTACAAGTGATACGTTTATTTCAATATGTGTAGCAAGTTCCACCAAGTGCCATCAATCAACAGTATTAATAATCTTATATACACTTTGTAAATAATCTCTCTGGCGGAGCTGCGGTCCTGTTCATTATGAACACTAATATCACCACAATAACATAAATAAGTACCAATGACACTTGAAACGATCACGGAATTTGTGAAATGACACAACACGTACTAACTTGACGTGATTGATAACTGACAGAAAGAGTGTTGCCATTGGTGAAATATTTTAGTACCGTTTCACGACTTTTTTGCCAAGCTGTCAGTAAGCACATAAATTGACAATATTCAACAAAAATACCTTAAAGAGTAATTATGTAAAAAGCAATAACCATTAATATCAGTGACATTTATTGTTATTTTTAACAAAATTATAACTGAATATTAGTTTATTAGATTTTTTTCTTGGTAGATAACTATAGGGGTGTGTGTTGGGTAACCTCCTCGAGTGTCGCTCCGATTCCGATCCCGCTGCAGTCCGGGGGGAACGGAATCGGAGCGGCCGATACACCCTGGGCGGCGGTCAATGGCTTCCCCTTCACCCCTTCATAGGGTTGGCATTGATCGTCGGCCAATACCCAACGTGGCGGGAACACATCGCTCTCCGTACTCCTCTGTTTTCAGAGGAGACAGGATGAGCGATGCTGTTAGTGGTGAGATGGCCCAGGGTCAGCCGGGGTGCGAGGGATATGCTCTATGGGTAACCTTACACCCCGGCGTCTGAAGACCCGAGACGGCGTGCGGTTTTAGTCGGTGCAAGCCCGACATAACCGCCCCCGCTGGCCGGCGGGGGGGTATCCGAAGGGATTTCCGCACGATAAAAAAAAAAAAAAAAAAGGTAGATAACTATAAAAAATGTTAAAATTTGGCTTCCAGTGAGCAAAATGGATGAATGAATTAATAAGGATTTGTAAGAAAATAGAAAAAGAAAAAAACATGTTTTTGAATTAGCTAGTATACCTAAAAATGCAGCATTGAGTAAATAAAATTCTTCGTATCCACATTGTGCCAGAAAAGTGAGACCCTTCTTCTTCGTAGTGATAATTGCCTTCGAGTACAGGCCATTATAATTGCTTCGATGGCAAATATATGGCTTCTCTGAAGAACAAAAGAGCTCTCTAATTTCCTGTATTTTGAAGGGACATTTTTTTTAAAGTTTGGTCTTGAAGAAATCGAGACCAATCTAGAACATGTATGGATCTTCCTCAACATTGATTACTTGAAAAGGTTCTAGTTTTACACTTGCATGTGCAATGAGTTGATAAAAATCACAAAGCAACTCCATTTTAGTTTTAAGTTTAATAAGTCCGAATTTTTTGTCGCATTCCATGTAAGAATGGCCCCGAATGGGGAATGTGAAGTCCACACGTTTCAACAATTGGCTTATGTTGGTCAAAAAATAAATCCATTTTATCATATTGTAGTTTTTATTATGGCCAGCAGCCGAATCACAGAAAATACTAAGATGCTTTACTCTTTTGTCAAGGTAATTGATAATGAAGTGGTGTAAAAATGAAATAACTTCATTTGAGCCTTTCTTAGCAGACGTTTCTGGATAACAATAAAAGTATGACTTTCCCGATGCCAAAATATGTATTTAAAAGCATAGATAGACAGTTGTCCCCTGTAGTAAACATCGTTTGTTGTAATATTAGGTCGCTATCGCTTCGAATTCACAATCATTTCTACTTCTCAGTTTATTCTTCTTTTTTCTTTCATAAAAAGCTCTAGCTTTAGCAAGGTGAACCTTCTTTTCTATTGACAATTTCTGAATTTGCAGCTCAATTTCTGGTGTTTTGTCTTGCTTAGACAGAGAATTCAGCTCTGCATTTATTCTATCACAAGTACTACATGTGTCGGACCTTGGATATCCAAATGAAATATCATATTTCTTGAATTCAGTTCTATAACTTTCATAAGATAGTATGTGATGAGGATATTTCTCTTTTAATAGTTCATAGACTTTCTTTACATCAAACTCTTCAGGTAGATAAATTCTAGAAGATTTTTTTATTGCTGTAGTGGCTAGATCGACCTTTAAAGGATTTAAGATTTTCTTTTATATCATTGATTATGTCAGTTTTCAATCTGGTAGGTCGGTTACCATGCCTTCCCCTTTTGTCTACTGATGCTGTGCCACAAAATTTTAAGTTAAACATAACATAACATAAACTCACGCCTATATCCCCGAAGGGGTAGGCAGAGGTGCTAGCACCCACATTTCGCCAGTTTATGTTTAGGTCCCAATGTAATAGGTGGCGAGCCTATTGCCATTAACCGGGCACTTATAAACCTGCGATAAATACACACATAACTTCGAAAAGCATCGAAAAGTCATTGGTGTGTGCCATGGTAATACCTGGGATCGAACCCGAGACCTCGTCTCAGCAGTCCTTTACCCATACCACTAGGCTACCGCGGGTGTTTAAGTTACTTTGAAAATATTGCACTTTTGCTTTGGTTATTCCAAAAATACTAACAAAAGCTTTAAAACAGATAGGAATATCATTACAACCTTGTTCCCTGACCACTCTCACTACATAAGAATAAGAATTGTCGTGTCCTCTTACCTCTGTACCTTCTTTTCGTGACCGTCGCTGCTTGATATTTTTAACGGATATCATGGATGCTAAGTAGGAATTCTGTTCGGAAACAGACTTTAGATTGTTTAAATTATTTAGTAACCTGCGCCTTTCTGCATCAGTAAGTTTCAAATCATTTCAAACGTTTGCATTGGCAGCTTTTACCACTTTCATGACTCTGTAACCGTACGTTTTCATCACATCTCTCATGCAAACTTTAGACACTTTTTTCTTTTCCGGTGACTTCACTCTAGTATTTTCATCACTGCTAATCGACATATTTACTATTTTTCAACAATAATAAGCAATATGTGTACTTAACCCATATCGTGGCAAGATTGCTTTTTCAAAAAAAAAGTAAGAAGAATGTAAATAGGTAACTTCTTAGGGCTATAAAAACTATCAAAAAAATAAATAAAAAAATCATAATAAAAATTTTTGGAAAATTAAGATGTATATTATTCTATACATTGCTACACGTACAGTGACTCGCATTTTTAGGAATGTTTATTATGCTATACATTGCTATGTTTAGGAAGAGTTGGAAAGTTACTGGTAGTTTTTAATACAGGGTGTCTATAAAAGAACTCCGGGGTTTTGAGGCAAAATATTTTAATGAAATAAAAAACATACATACATGTTTTATACATGACTGAAAAGCTTACATTTTCAAGTTTTTTTTTAACACTTAGTAAAGTTCTATATGAGCCCCGTTAGTGGCACGGCAGACGTCTAAACGGTATTCTACCTCTTCCCATGTCCTGGCGACAGTTGATCTTGGTAACCCAACTCCAGGCTGCATCTTGTCAACGATTTCTTAGGGCTTCGAAGGCATGAAGCTCGGATTCTGTCCACTTTCTCTTGAGATACACTCGGCCTACCCGGCGACTTTTGCTTCAAAACACTTCCGGTTTCCTTAAATGCACTGAACCATTGACGAATGGTTTTGTCAGAAGGCGGGTTAACACCATAGTTACGTCGAAAGTTTCTTTGTACGGTAACTACAGACTTCGTTTCTATGAGCCAAATAACACATTGAGCCTTTTGTTGCGGAGTCGCCATCATTTCAAATTTCGCGACGTCATTTCAAGGTCAACGCCCTGCAGCGCCGCCAACAGTTGATACAAACATTCCCAATTGGTATGAGTAAAACTTTTTGGGCTACTCTTTTCAAAGAAATCGACTAAATTTTGATATCTTTTATAGTTAGTGAGATTTGAATTTTTAAAACCCCGGAGTTCTTCTATAGACACCCGGTATATACCAAAAGATTATTGTGAATAACATGATTTTAAATATTTTGGTGGAAGCAAAAATGTTTAATAAAAATTGAACAATTCTTTTTACAAAATAATCGTAATTTTAATCATTCAGAAACCTTATTGTTTGCGGTGGTACTCCAAAAAGCAGTTTTATTCTTTACATAACAAAGATGAACCTTACATTTTGTGCACATCGTACTTGCCTGTCCAGCTTTGCAGTACTTGCACCTCTGATATCCGGTTATTTGTGGCCAATGGTCATATTTGTCCTACCGGACATCATCGCATGGTCGTTCAGATACCAGTTTTTTTATTTTTGCCATTTCGGGAATTGCCTCTAAATTTTTTTTGTTGCCGCTGTAGATTTCATACCTAAAATATTTTAGACGATCCTGCGTTCTAATAGTGTTGGTCATTTTATCATGTCTCCGACGTAAAAGCCACGCGTTGTTGATGCATACATCCAAAAGCTGCGAGAAAATATTCATACCACCTGTGCGGTCTTATTCCAGTGCGATATAATGCAATCAGCATGTCTGCCAAATCGACACCTCCCATGTAACGATTATAATTTTTACAATTTTGGGACATTTTACATCACCGTAGATTTTGCTTCCTTACTGAATCGTTTTATATTTTCGACAGGGTATGCATCATAAGAACTCACCAATGTGACCTGTTTATTATCAAACCACTTGACAATACTAAGTTTATTTTTATTACAAACAACCTGACAGAAGGCACCTCTTCCTTTCTTTTTCAAAGCCTTTTCAGTTAGCAGTTTACTAGCAACGTCTTTGAGTCTATTTTGTCTGATTGTCCCTAAACTAAATATATCATAATTTTCCCTCAACATATGCACCAACTCCAAGGAAGTAAAATAATTGTCAAAACTAAACTATTTTACTTCCAACACCCAAAGTCTCTTCCTCTTCAGTAAATGTAATGCCTCTAAAAGTGTCATCTCCTGCGTAGAGCATGAAGTCATAAATGATGCCGGATACACCGGCCCTGACTAAGTTCTTGAAACCCCATTTACAAGGCTTATTTGGGTTATATTGACGACGACTTCCGGTTTTCTTCCCTTTGTACAGTATAACCATTTCGTAGATACTAAAAGCATTCTCTTCTTCTACGGATAAACACTGTGTTCGAATGCTATCAATTGAGTCGATTGGTATCAAAATTGGTTAGATCCGTTTAAGAAAAAATATCAACTTCTTCAAATTATTGATTTTAGCATACTGCCTCATCTCAAATAATATTAACATTTTTCTAACTTATTTAAATGAGGTTTTTAAAATATTATAAACAAAAACAAACTTTCGTCTCAAACAGAAAAAAAAAACGAAATCATAATAAAAATATTGGTTTTGGCTTCATTTGAAAATTAAGTGTGGATTTGACCTAGTTTGATTGTAAGGCCTATGGATTTAACTGCATTTGATTGTCACCACGGTGGATTCAGCTTAGTTTGAAGATCTCGCATGTGATGGCCAGAGACTGTAAACTTTTGTCATGAAATTCAATAGAGAAATAAAAAATACCAAATTAAATTAAATTTATTATATAAAATTAAAATTTAAATTATAAAAAGATTATATTTAAGTAAATGAATTACGTTATTGCAGAAAGAAAATTGTTCTTTGATATAATTTAGAATACAAAGGGGTTTGGTTAAAGTAGTTGATTAAAATGTTCAAATGCAAATATCTCGCCTTCGATATTGCTTAGGTAGGCCAACACTAACTGACATAATACGTATGTTTAGCACAGCAGAACAAAGAAGTATTAGAATTATTAGTGGCCGCTCAGACGCCACAGAGTCCATACAACGTTACCTGGCAACTCCTCTTCAACCACACATCTCTCATTTGAATGAGAAACAACGCCATCACTTAATCTGTACATCACATTTTTGAAGTACTCTAACTCTGGTAAAAGCTCCCACTGATCCCCATAGTGAGCTGTCAATAGTTTTCTGTAATATTTGATTTTGTTCTTCGTCAAATATTAGCGCCCTCTCTTTCAAGTTTTCAATTGTCAACTTTAAAAAATGTACAAGTTAGTCGGGTTATTAAATGGATAAATTTAAACAGTAATGTACCATCACATAGTTGGTCAAAGTTCAAAATAATACCTGTTTATCAAATAATTGCATATCATTCTTTTTCTTATGATCTAATTTTCTTATTCTAAGCACTGCCTCCCGACGGATATAATCTGTTGGTTTACGCACTTGGTCTGTGGTGTCCAATCCTACAGAAAACATTTGTGTTGGCCAATTTGCAATAGAAATAATAAGCTTTTAGTAACAGTAATTCAAACTATTTTGTGTCATAGGATGAATTTTATTGTATTATATACAATACCTTTGCCTTTTGGTGTACCCGTGATTAAGGGGTTCAAATCATTTCCTTTATTTGCAGGCAATTCCGCTGGCTTTTTGCCTCCATGTCTATAATATCTGTGACAAAGAATTAATGTGTAAACATGTAATTTTAAGAAAAACATAACTTATTTTATGGATCAATAATGTCATCAATTGTCCCGAGCTGTTATGAAAACTTTCATTCAATGTACCATGTAAGTCAATCCGATTTAATCCACCGCTACGAATTCCGAATGCTTCTACGAATTATAGGCAAAACAGCTACATAGTGAGGGCTACTCGTAACTTTAACAGGCTATGTAAGCAGCACGATATTGACCCTTTCTCAACTAGTGTGCCCGCGGCGAGGAGGTGCTTGAGCTTAGCATTTTTTAAACCCAGAAATTGATGTTCCTTGTTTCTGGTGTTGTTTATGTAGATAAATAAGGTTTGTGCAGTGCGTATTTTTGTTCACAATGTCTTACCTACGCAGCGACTATAAGCGATAACTTGTTACTGGCTTTCTATTGTCTAATCCAACGCTATTCATGTTTTTGTAGCTGAAGTTTTCCATGTAATAAATAAATAAATAAATAAATAAATAAATAAATAAATAAATAAATAAATAAATAAATAAATAAATAAATAAATAAATAAATAAATAAATAAATCATTATTCATGAATAATTACTCACCTACGAAGTCAATTGATGCAGAAGCGATGTTTTCTGTACAAATGTTTTCTTCTAAACAGTCTAATTCTTGACTACTATTTTCTATACTATTTAAAATAGCCCCATCACTATCAATTAAATGACTCTTATCACTATGAATTATACATTACATTATCATGGGTGCAGCCTGAGAAATAACAATAGTAGATTAGAAAAGAAAAAGTATATATAAACTTTACATACATTGATGAAAATCATGACATGGTTTTTGAGCAGTTAAGAGCCTTAAAAGGTATTATGATACTCACTTCCTCAACCAGGCTTTTATTGGCTCCCTGTTGTGGTGGTGGCGGAGGTGCATGTGGGCCACTTCTTATCAACTTCCCACGTTCTGTAGCACGAACTTTACGTGTGAATACTTTCATGTTTTCCCATGCCCTTTTTAAGGTGGCAGTTTCACGCTGAAATAAACAACATGTAAATTAAGTAATTTAATCAATCATCCATAACATACTTCACTAAAGAGTAACAATGGACACTACTAGATACCTTTTTTTTTTCGGAAATCCCTTCGGATACCCTCCCGCCGGCCGACTGGTGGTAGAAATATGATGACACAAATTTGTCACAAAATTCGGCCGGGCGGGTACCACCGTGCACAAATGCGAAAAACCCTCCATAGTAATCCAATTTCGGTTTGATTGCGTTCAGGGGTCAGCAAGTGCATAGCCGGGCAGGGGGATTGTGGTCGCAGCACTAGTGGGTGTCACGCGGTGCTGCGACGACAATCCTCTTCGGATGAGGCCGTCAAGCTGAGTGCCACCATTGTTAACATGGTACGTGTATGTAATGGTGACCCTCTTTCCTGAGACTTTACCTTCAGCTTACCATCAGGCGAGGTGAAGTCAAATTGACGTGTCCTAAATATAAAAAAAACCTTATTATGTACATTTGCATTACAATAAAATTCTTGAGTAATTAACTCCCACGCGGCTTGTTTTTTGGTGATCGATCTGTAATTTTAGACTCTACAATTGGTCTCTTTTTAATTAATTGCGCCAGTAAGGCCTTCTCGTCAGCGGTGAAATTAGCAACTCTCTTGCGTGGTGTTTTTGATTGTAAATCCTGAAATGAATGCAGAATTAAGGAAAGTGTATCTTTGTTACAATATATAATTATGATATAGTGTACTTGTAGCGATACTTACCATGATGTAAGTTTATTGAAAATAACAAATTATAACACGAAAACTGTTCTCTCTCGCTGAAACCAAACAAATAAAATATTACAATAACGTTAACCTAACATCAACAAATTCCAGTTTTTTCTTTGTTTGATTTGACAAATTGACAATGACAGCAGTGATGCCATAGAATAAAAATGTCCAATTGCTTTGTTGTAATTATGTGAATATAATTTAATTTAATTTTGCCTGTTAGTAGAAAATAACAATTATATATTTTGTTCACTTTTTACTTTGGCTGGTTTTTAGGCGTGGCTACACAAACGCCTTATCGATGCGGTATCGATAAAGCAGTTCGATACTGCTCTGCCCTTCGGAAAATTAAGGCTGTCATTAACTAATGAGCCCTTAAATTACGCCTCTGGGATGTGGCGTCAATTAACGGATTTAATGATAATTAGTTAAGTACTTAGGACTAATTTAATCAACTTCTCTGAGTGCGGCTGAAAGAAAGTTAAAAATAATTTTAAATAGATGCATGAAATTATGAATGAAAATTTAAATACTTAGTAGAATTCAGTTTACCTCATATTTGTGTAGCCATTGGCCGCGTTGATGAGGGAATGTAACATTCCCTCAATACGTCTAAGGGCCGGTTTTTTGATCCGTAGTTAACTGAACCAATGGTTAAAAAATGTAACTAATAGTCAAATATCTTGAAAATGCGTTTTTCGAACAATAGTTAGCTTAACCAATAGTCAAATAACAAATTATTAGTTAAAAAATGTAACCACTCAATATTGAGCGGTTAGCAAGATGGCGGATGGTTAAACGACGCCGTAACAGCTGATCTCCCTCTGAAAGAAATCTCAATGCGCATCATTATACTCTCAAATATTAAACAATTTCAGTTTTGTTATTCACATAAATTATGAATTTGGACATAGTAAGATACTTTGATAATTCAGAGTCAGAAAGTTCATCAGACGATGAAATTTTTGCTGAGTATATATTGATAAGAAGGCCAAAAATATTCAAACAAAGAAACCCGCCTTTGGACGTCTGGGATGACGTTGATTTTTGTCAAAGGTATCGTCTATCAAAAGAAACAGTAATATGGTTATTAAATGAAATAGGGAGTTACTTAAAATCTCCTACCATGAGGTGAGTAATGTACCATAATACCTATGTAAAAACTTATTTTAAATAGGCACCTACCTCCATTGTTATCTATTGACTGGGTCATCTCAATTGTTTGTTTATAATTTAATTTTTGTTTTAGAAATCATGCCATCACCCCTCTAGAACAAATCTTACTCACATTAAGATTCTATGCTACCGGCACCATGCAACAATGTTCTGGTGATATCTTCGGAATTTCAAAATCAGCAGCATGTAAAATAATTCACCTGGTGTCAAGAGCCTTGCAACAAATTAAATTATTTAATTTCGATGCCACGTACAACAGAAGAAATAAGGGAAGTTGTAACCAAGTTTTACTCTATTGCAAAATTCCCAAGTGTTGTCGGAGCGGTCGATTGTATACATGTACGAATTATAAGTCCAGGTGAATATTATTTAGATTAAATAGTTTTTATTTAAACTAAATAGTTTTTATTTAAACTATACAAACTTGTAAAAGTTGGTACCTAAATGTAAGCTTTATTTCAGGTGGTGATAACGCTGAATTGTATAGAAATAGAAAGGATATCTTTTCTATAAACACCCAAGTTGTTGCTGATGCGGACCTCAAGATAAGGGATATTGTAGCAAGGTGGCCAGGCTCCGTACACGACAGCACTATTTTTAATAATAGCCGGGTTAAACATTTGTTCAGCTCGCAACAGCTAGGCAGATGTTGTCTTTTAGGAGATCGAGGCTATGCCCTTAAACAATATTTGCTGACACCGTTAGCAGATCCTCGAACAGCTGCTGAAAAACTATATAATGAGAGTCAGATAAGGACTAGGAATGTTGTGGAACGAACCTTTGGTGTTTGGAAGAGGCGGTTTCCCTGTATTGGCTCTCAACTTAGAGTAAAACTAGGTAATGTACAGGCTATAATTGTGAGCACAGCAATATTACACAACATTTGTATTATCAATAGAGAAGATTTGCCCAGCGGTGAAGGTCCACAGCCACTGCATGACGTTGAAAATGAAAGTAATAATATAGTACTTCCAGTTTCTGAAACTGAGCAGCATTATAGACGTGATCTAATAACAACTTACTTCAATTCATTATTAAACTCTGATGAAATCAACAATAGTAACAACACAGAATAGTTTAAAATAAATGTATAGTTATGATTAGAAATATGATTCATTAGTATAATTTGTATAATAATTTTTCTACTAAAAATTTAGTACAAGATCTAATGAAATATGCTAAGATAAATGGCACTTGAAATTAAAGATTATTTTTAAGATTAAAATGCTTTTATTTAACTAAGATTGAAATACATTATAAGATAGAAACTGAACTAGGTAAATTATAAGATAGAAGTGCCGTTAACTTAAAATTAAATATTATTTTTAAGATTGCAAAATTTTATGTAACTAAGATTGAAATACACTATTCAACTCTAACTTTGCTTTATCTGTTTCATATTTACTTTTTTCTAAAACTAATTCATGCATTTTTTTTTTGAAAGCTATTTCCAGCTCATGAAGTTCCTGTTTGTGCTTCATTGGCATATTGGGCCAAATTCAATTCTCTGCCCTGCTTTTTTTTAAGAGATCAATTTTTTTTTCAGAATGTATAATTATTTGTTTCCTTGTCTCCAAAGGAGTAAAAGCAGTCCTTTTTTTCTTGTGAATGAATGCTGAAACATAAAATTAAATTTATAACTTTATGATACATTATGATAACAACGGAGGAGCTCGGTGGCGCAGTGGTTTAGCGCCTGGTCCAGCGATTGCGGAGGTTAAGCAACTTTCGCAAGGGTCGGTCATGAGATGGGTGACCAAAAACATAATTATCTGGAGCTCCTCTATCCTCCGGAATGCACGTTAAGCCGTTGGTCCCGGCTGCATTTGTAGTTGTTAACACCCACCAATCCGCATTGGGCCCGCGTGGTGGGTTATGGCCCGTCCTCCTTAACCACATTAAAAATGGCTGATGGACATGATAACAACAACCTCATAAACATGATTGTCTACTTACACAGCTCTTTTGACACGGGTTGTCGCAGCATAGCTCTTGGTGTGGATGTGTCAAATCCGCTAGAACTTGGTAATTCTGGAACACATTTTAAATAATTAATTATATACTTGGTCAGAAAAATATTACACAAAAATTTCAATAGCTGTATTACTTACCAATATTGTTGGGAACATTTCCCTTCATCGGCTGCTCGGGCTCGGGGAATACGCTATCAACATCTGCTATATCTGTAACAAATCGGTGAAAACTAAGGATAACAATTTTAATGAAATATCATCATCATTATATCAGCCAAACAACAGCCACTGCTGGGTAGGCTTCTCCCAAGGATCTCCACCACGATTGATCTTGAGCTGCCCGCAGAAATAAATATACTTATAAACTATTAAATACTTACAATCTTCTACATACTTTTCTTGTGATAAATCCAAATTTATGTTGGCGGTTGTTTCCAAGTCCACAATTTCAATTGGCACAACGTTTTCTGTATTATCTGTAACAATACATAATTACAGTACAGCTAAATGGGAAATGTTCAATTCAATTTTGGTGGCGAGTTACAATAGGTCTCTTTACGTTGCAGTGACTACAGTGAGCTGCAAAGCCCCTACAACTTAGATAAATGTATGTCAATCAGAATATGCATAACACATACCTATCGTAGCATCACTATCATATACCGCTGGAAGACCACTGATGGACTCCCCCATAACGGTGTTTAACCACTCTGTGGTTTCAGATGGCTTTGGAGGAGGTGGTCCACCTCCAGTTTGCCGTCTGCCATATTTTTCTGCAGCCATTTCCTAAACATACATAATTTTAGTTATTATCTGCACTGCATGAAGCAAAATTAGGTATCACATGTCAAAAGACTGACCTTCCTTGCAGTTTTTTTCATATTATTATACTTTTGCTGCAACTGCTTTACACTCCGAAACCTCGTCGCATCCGAATTAAATTTATCAGCAAGCAATCTCCAAGTAGCTTCTTTTTGTTGGTTGCTAGCGTGGTCCGTTTTTTTGCTTGTAATTATTGGGTAATCTTTGAGCAACGTCATCAATTTAGAGCTTTCGTCTTTTGAAAAATTTGAGCTACGGTCCCTTAAAAGAATTAAAAACAATATTATTTGCCTAACATGTAAAAAAACATGTAAAATTCATGAAAGATTGACAATCTATTAGGTACTTACTTGTTTGATTGTTGACTATTTTGTGACATTTTGCCGAGGATTTTAAATGTATTACAATTGAATTAAATAATAGTAATTCTATTTATCTGCAGGCAAGTTTATCGTGGTAATATAATTTATTTTGTATTGAATTGAATGCTAGCTGTCTTTGAACCTTTGACGTAACACAACACTGTGACACTACCTGTCAAAAAATGCGTTTCGTTTTATCGACTTTTGTCAGTACTGCCACATAGAAAAAAATTACCCACGAAATAATGCCGAATTTTATGGGAAAGAAAATGTCTTAACACTGGCAATAAAATAACAAATGGTTAAAATTGACCATGGTTAAAAAGGACATTGAAAAACGTAAAAGCCCTTTAACTAGTGGTTAGAAGGTTAACAATAGTTAATCTAACCAAAAGGTTAACGCAACTTGACTACGGATCAAAAAACCGGCCCTAAGGTTCTATGAAAGAAAGAGATGACATTTATTATCTTAGAGACAGGCTACAGTTCAGACGATCATATTACAATATTCAGAATATTACCTCTTAGAATTTCTGATGGTGTTGGCCTACGTGGGACCCACAACCCACGTAGGCGTACTCGTTAGCCGAGTTGGCTTCCGTATACCGAGAGTGTCGTAGCAGTCGTAACTAATTGGAAAGAATAATCATGATTATAAATCACATTTGTTTTATTCAGTTATTTTTGTTATGAAATCTCTTACCAAGTCCGACCCCTCCTCCAGCACACAAACCGATGCCACCAACGGCTGTTGGAGTGACCTTCGTGTTTTGATCTATAACATTCAGATAACGTGATTTATTTTCAAAATAATTTCAATTAATTCAATAATTTCATTTTATAGGTATTCGGATTCGCGGCAACAGTCACAGCACAAACAAATTTTTTTTTTTGGATGATACTGACCAGGGCCACCGTTGGAAAGCCAACAACGACTAAATAATTTATTTCCACTGATCATATAAATAAAAATATTCAACTTACGTATAATTTTGAAATGTTCATTGTACAGTTTTCACCAATCGCCGAACTTTAAGCCTATAAGCGCTATAAGCTATATTAAGCCCTCGCCTATAAGCGAGAGCCCTTGCGCTGCTGTACCAGTGGCGCAAGGAGGCGCTGGAGCGGGGCCATAGGCCGGAGCCCCGAGAAATCGGCTCAGTGGTCCCTGCTCCGCCAGGAACTCATGGAGACATGGAGGGTGCGACTTGAGCACCCAAGGTGGGGGGAATCCACCATTGCGGCGGTGAGACTGATCATGAAGGAGTGGTTGGAGAGGGACCATGGGGACCTCTCCTACCGGATGTGCCAGATGGTTACAGGACACGGGTGTTTCGGTAAGTATCTGTGGTGCATCCACCGGGAGACAACGCCGCAGTGCCAGCACTGCGAGGCTCCTGGCGAAGACACGGCGCTCCACACGTTGGTGGAGTGCCCTGCGTGGGCGAGTCAACGCCGGGATCTCGTTGCGGTCCTGGGCGTGGACGTTCTCTCGTTGGAGACCATGGTGAGGGCCGTGGTCTCCGACGGGAGCAAGTGGCACACCGCCGCCTCTTTCTGCGAGCAGGTAATGCGCGCGAAAGAGACGGCGGAGAGGGAGCGGGAGAGAACCCTGCCCCCCGAGTTTCGCAGTCTGCGGCGAAGACGCCGCAGACTCATCTACGCCCGGGACTACCGACCTCCATGATCGGGGCCTGAGGACGGCAGTTGGCCGACTCGCCATCCTTACAGAAGCAGGCCGTGGCGGAGGCGTGTCATGTGTGCCCTACACACGCCTGCCAACTCACCGAAGCGGGATAAAACCCAACCCCACCAGGCGAGGCCGCGGTGGCGGCCAAAGTCCGCCGGCAACCCTGGGGTTTTCCTTTCGAGGGCTTACCCGGGGTGCCCGGCAACGGACACTTGGGGACACACGACATAACCACCCCCGCTGGCCGGCGGGGGGGTATCCGAAGGGATTTCCGCACGTAAAAAAAAAAAAGCCCTCGGCTATAATGCTCGATCGCCACCATCCGTGGCGTTTTAGTGTCAATAAGTCCGCACCTGAATCGGCGAGCAATGTAGCCAAGGACAGTCTGAAACTGTGCCCTGTGTATTCATGAGGATTATCCAAATTTAAGAGAGTGGCAATTTGTTTCAGCATTGCTCCAAATTTATTTATGCCAATGGGTTGGCTAGCGCATTTTCCATCTTGGTAATTTTGAAAAATCTGTTAGACATCGCTTTTGTTAATTTTTAATTCTAATCGCTAATTTCTTCAATATTTCGTAAAAAGGCCCCTGTATTGTGAACGATCTTGGAATTTTATTTTTGGGTTTTAACCCGCCCATGGTTCTCGACATCATTAGGTGTGATGTTTGCCAACTCTTGATGTCTACATGCACCATTTATACCGAATATTAATACAACCTGAAAAGAGATAAAAACAGCGTACAAAACACCTATATTGTAAAGAAATACGAAAGTGAAAGAATTTAATAACAATAATTTAGTTTTAACTGACCTTAATTGCCAAATATGAGCTTTTTTTTCACATTGTCAGCCGAAAATACTTTCGACTTTTTTCTCACATGGCCATCTGAGCGTCTTTTTAAAAATGCCAGCAAGTTGAAGTATGACTTGTTATCAATATCATGTTTTGTTCTCACAGTGCTTTTTAGTATTGAATAGTAGCACCACAATGAGCTTTGCTTATATATTTGTTCCATGGAATCGGCTAAAAACACACTTTCGCATCTTTGCCTGTTTTCCATAAGATAAAATTTTGATACGCTTGTATCTTTTTTTTTCGCGCGGAAATCCCCTCAGATACCCTCCCCCCCCCCGCCGGTCAGCGGGGGTGGTTATGTCGGGCTTGAGCCCCGAATCATGGAGGATGCAGGTCGTTAAGCGACCTCCGGCGCCCGAGTCGCCTACGACGCGCGTCGAGCATGTTGCGGGCTCGGCGGGCCGATAGATATCTAAATCTCTCCCGGGCGTGCTCCGCCATGCTTGTCTATCTATCGGTCGATTTTTTCTAAGAGGCTTCGAAGTAGCTTTTTTTCTCTGCCCCTGAGACTTCTGGCGGTGTCGAATTAATAAATTCATCACTACTTGACGAAATTTTTCAATTAAAACAATACAGTGAAAAGAAAAAGCGCGCGTAATAATTGTTGAGTTTTTCTAATATACCAAACATTATCGTATAAACTCCCTCACTTGCATCAGGCGGTATATAAACAACACAACATACAAAAATAAGTCGTTTCTGCATATACACTGTAGCACATACCAATTCGAACCCGTGGTTGTCAATGTCGATATCGTCCCGTACAGGCACTCGACGCAACGCGTATGGCGGTGTGGCCACTAAAAAGACTCCGCCCAGCCTGCGCCCGTCTGCCCTGTCGCATCTTAATATTTGATATCCTGGTAGTATAATTTCAGAATTATGAATGCCTTCGCTTAAACCAGTCTCCGTGAATGCGAATAAGTCCAATGCTGATGATTGTAGCAGTGATAACAGCTGTCCAGTCTTAGTTCGAAGGCCTTTAACGTTCTGATACAAGATGTTAAGGTTTCTGTTTGGTTTATGGTTCAAGGGGCTTCGTTGGGCGACGAAACCAGACCCACTCACTTATCTCTACATTGAGTGGCCACACAGCTGCATCACTGAGATTTATAAAAAATCTTTCCGTAACACCAACTTTGAACGATGCGTAGTCTCTCTCCGTCTTTGGTATTATCTTCTCCACAGTGATGTTGGAATCACAATCAATATTCAAGGTTGAGCTAATATAGTTCTTCAAGTCTTCTACGGTTGTAGTTCTGTCTAGCCTCCACACACTTCCTCTCGACAGCTTTCAATGATACAATTGAAGCATTGCCACCTCTTATAATAGGGGTTTTTCCCTTATTATTTCTAACCTGAGTCCAGTTCTCAGATGCATTCTCTATAGTTACAATTTCCGCTTTTTTACTAGCCATCATAGCGTAGCTATTGGCCGGGCTGGATGGTCGCAGATGCGAAGGGCTACCTCGGCTGCCGTCGTTGCCAGCAACGAAAGCAGGGGAAGTAGCAGTGGCGGCTGCGTAGGAACTCGCGCTCTCCGGTGACTGTGACGACGACGCCCGTACGGAAGCCCTCGTGTTCACTGGTTGAATTTCAGACGTAGCAGCTGGTTTCGTAGCGCGTGCATTATTTGAACTTCCTAGATTTTCCGATTTAAGTACTTTAATTTGCTGCTCATAGGTTAGGCACCTGCTGTGAACCTCCTGTAACTCCTGTTTCAGTTTACTATTCTCAGTCACTAAGACAGTCACGGTAGTTTTTATTTCCGCTAGTATTTAAGTTTCCAGAGTGCACAACTTTGCCATTACTACTTCATTAATTCGCTCCATTATAACTTTAACACCCTCAGCTTGGTCCAGTGTCGATGACCTTTCGCAAGCTACGCTAGCCAACGGGTTGGATACCTCCTTGTCCAGCTCTCCAGTGGCATGGGTCGAGACCCCCGCACCGGAGTGTCATCAGTTACACGTAGGCGCTGGGTACATTACAGCAGGGATCACATTTGAAAGATCGTTTTATTTGTGAATACCCACCAACAACGGCCGCCTTGGTAATATTCAGGCAATTTCAGTAGTTCCCCTTTATCTACCTTTCCATTACACACGGTGTAATTCATTTTTAATCATAAAAAAGTTTCAACGATTAGAATTAACGTTAACTTTCAAAATCAAAACAGTGCGAGCGAGACACGGTTATTCCTATTTGCACAAGAGTAAGGAGCGTAGAGGCGCGGATCGTTGGCGTATGCACGCCACCCGACAATTCAATTATCGCAATCAAATAGTTTTACTTTTTACACAAATATCACTATTTTAAGACTGTCCCGCATTGTCCACTGTAGTATTAAAGTAATAGTTCCAAAGTAAACACATTATCTATGAGGTATAGTCCAAATAGCTATTTTTAGAAATTAATTAATCGGGAGCGCGACGTACGCTGCTCGCGACCGAATATTACCTTATATACCGAATATCACGTTATATATATACCTATATGTCCGATTGTTCAACATACTATATCCCTTTGAGACCGGACGTTAAACAGAAAGGTATTTCAAAATAAAAAATACTGATCCTACTAATTTGGGGTCGCTGAAGAATAATATGCTACTGAAAAAAATCTAGGAAAACTGAAAAGGGGTTTTTCACCATACTCACAAAAAATTACTAACTAGGATTTTTTTTCAGTCTTGTTCATAATTTTCTTTTAGGACGTTCGCTTTTATCACAAAATTTCTTTTTTTTTTTAACCCGCACTTATTTGTCACTATGAAATTTATAAAAACAGTGGTTATCTTTAGATAAACAAAGATAAATTTGCACTTCGTGCATCAAACTTTTGACCGACCGCTGCAGCCTTTCAGTAAACAGCATCTCGGTGCTTTTATTGTGTCAATTATTGGCCAGTGATTGTATCTATCAAGTCTTTTATCCATTGTTGGCATCGTAGCTACTATATAATGAGATGTTCCAGGCATCTCAGCCAACTCATCTGTAGGATCACGTTATCTCTTTCTAATTGTTCTACCGAGCAAGAAATCTGACATAGTCAGCTTAAAATCCAAAAAGTCCATAGGTTTCTGTCTGTTTGTGATGCTATACGATATTCATACCATGAGTTAACGATCGACATATTGAAGAGATGCATGAATACTTTTAGAGGCCACTTCCGTGTTTTATGCCAAGACCTATATGCTTCCAAAATCTGATCACTGACACCTACTCCGCCCATATTCTCGTTATACCTTTTTACTATATTAGGACATTGGACAGTGATATAACTTCTGCTGGATTTATCCCATCTTTGAACATACTCTACAGGCTGAGCACCGAGTTAAGTGGAAGTCATTAAGACGGATTTGTGGTCCTTCCATTTAACAACGCAAATGTTTTTTTCTCTGTTGACCACTTCTTCGTAATCTCCTCGTCTCATTTGTATATCTTTCTGAAGGAATAAACTTTGAATCGGTTGTTCATAATAGTTCCCGTGCCTTCCATATCATTTTTTTTCTTACGTGCGGAAATCCCCTCGGATACCCCCCCGCCGGCCAGCGGGGGCGGTTATGTCGGACTTGAACCGACTAAAACCGCACGCCGTCTCGGGTCTGCAGACGCCGGGGTGTAAGGTTGCCCATAGAGCATATCCCTCGCACCCCGACTGACCCTGGGCCATCTCCGGTTTCGAGATGGCCCCCTCGGGTTTGGGAACCACGGTGTCCCCGTCTTGCCCCGGTTTGGAGGAGGGGCGTTAGTCGCCCCACCGTCCCGGCCTGCTTCTGCTGGGGCGACAGGCGGCCTCACCTGCCACCCCCAGGCCTGCGCTCATGGAGGACGGAGGTCGTTAAGCGACCTCCGGCACCTGAGTCGCCTGCGACGCGCGGCGAGCATGTTGCGGCCTCGGCGGGCCGGGAGAGTTCTGAACCTCTCCCGGGTGCGCTCCGCCATCTCCTTCGCGAGCATCACATGCTCACAGAAGGAGGTGGCGGCGGCCCACGCGCTCGCGCTCCGCACCATTGCCGCAATCATGCTGCCGAGCGAGAGGACTCCCACCCCGATGGCTACCACGAGGTCACGCCTCGGCACCTCCCACGCCGGGCAGTCCGCCAGCGTGTGCATCCCTGAGACCTCGCTCGCGTCACAGTGATGACACTCAGGCGTTGGCTCCTTCCTGATCCGATGCAGGTGGTCCCCGAAGCACCCCTTCCCGGAGATCACCTGCGTCAGTCGGTACGAGAGGCTTCCGTGTCGCCTCTCTAGCCAATCCTCCATGATGGGCCTTACCGCCGCTATTGCGGCGTGCCCTGCGCTTGGTCGCCCAAGTCGTTCCTTCCACTCCACCACGATGGCCTGGCGGAGCTGGGACTGCACGGCCTCGATTTCTCGATGCTCGGGGTTCAGTCCCTGCTCCCGCGCCTCCTTTCGCCACTGGTACAGTTGCGAAAGGGCTCTCGCCTCCAGGTCCCATGGCGGAGTTCCGGCAAGGAGACTCGCCGCCTCGAAGGAGAAGCAGGACTAGGTACCTATATAGAGTTGCGAAAACCAGATAATGTACTTAATAAAATGCATACCTCTTCCACAGTTGTAGTAACTGAAGGCATAGGTTACCCACGAAATATTCGCCTAGTCCAGATATTTGTTGCAGCTAGTGCTGCTATAACAGGAGCCCTATCACTTTACTCCTGGTCTTCATCCGATGAGCTTCCGGGCGCTTCCCCTGGGGGCATCAAACTTTCATCTTTATCGGAGTCCCCACCGAAGTCCGAATCATATAAAAGGCCGCGATACCTTACCCTTATACCTTCGTCGTCGTGTAATAAGTTTCTTTCGCTCATAGTGATCGTTGAACATGTAGAGAATACCTAAAACAAAGCACTTAACAGTTTTTAATTTGTATGAAAATACCTACAAATACTTGAGTTCAGACCGAGCCCTCACTTTTGTGAGGGTGATTTTTGCGATACCTGAATCTATTGAAAATAATCAGTAATTCACTATGTTTCATCTTATGGGCTATTTTTAACTCATTCTAATCACAATGAAGCAAAAACAAACATAAATAACACTTACCAAAACAAAAAGTGTGATCAACCCGGTGACACGTCACAACACGTCCTCCTCGCTCGACCTCGGTCGCGCACTGACCCACGGAGACGCCACCCACCGCCGCGAAAAAAATCATAGGCATAGAGGACTACTCTCACTTTCGTGCGAGTTCGTCCCCGTGCGTTTACCGTTCCTGGGTAAACGTATAAAATTCGTAAAATCACCCTCACAAAAGTGATTGCTAGGTCCGACAGGGTTACACAACGGGCATTTATTGTTTGCACCCTTGTCAATAAACATTTATGATTACTCTGAATAGCCACACAATAGTTAAAGTAAGATCGCATGCAAATTATAATAGGACCTATTATAATTCGCATGCGATCTTACTTTAACTATTGTGTGGTTTCAGATTAAAACAGTATAACCACCCTGTGCAATAGAATAGGAACTTATGGTAAAATATAAAATACTTTCTCCTCATGCTAATAGGTACTTAACGTATTGAATTATACTCTTCCTGGGTTTAGGGATTTCCGCACGATAAAAAAAAAAAAAAGAAGAAGGTACTTAACGTATTAAAAACAGAAACTTATTTTACCTACCTGTAGAGTAGCTTCTATTTACATGCGAGGAAAATGTTTATAAATATTCCACTATCAGCAAAACCTTGACTCGCATCTCTTCCATCACATCCAACTTAGTGCAAATGTATTCTAATAAAATAATCTAACATGTAAAAGGTACCTATAAGGTTTTATCTTTATCTTTATGAGTATAATATAATAGGTATGTGCATATTATATTATACTCTAAAAACATGTAAATCAAGCAAGCCCAGTCGGTACCCAAGTTTACCGCCCACGGTAGATGAAATGTGATGAATAAAAAAGTATTTTAAGTTAAAAGTTCATTTATTTAATTAATCAACTTGAGGAGCCCTAGTGAAAATTATCACCAGGGCGCCTCATGGTCCAGCCACTTCAACAGCCATTCTTTGTAGACATCGGCGGGGGGTCTTGGTGGGATTAGCGGTCTGGAAAAAAGGTAAGTAACTAAATTCAAAAATCAAATGAAATCATCATAATATAACAATCATAACATAAACAACAATAACAAACAAACAAACATCTAACAAGTTTATACACACTAGATGAATTGCTAATGATTTTGTAAAATATTACTTACTTCAATGAAGCTTTAGACAAAACGTGGTTAAAGCAATATATCTTTGTATTTGGTAACATCATTATTCTAGACTGAAATAATTACCAGTTCCGATAAAATTAATCATTGCATTTTGTGATTTTAACCTGCACTCATATATGCAGAACGCAGATAGAACTTGTAAATTATCTCAAGCTTGCCTGAATCAGGTGTAACAATATAATGTAATTCAATTTTGAATGACAAACGTTATTGAAAAAATGAAGAGAACCTATATAAGTAGGGCTGCCATCGCCTAAAACTTGCCGAGCATAACACTGGACATGGGAGTGGAATTCAGTACCTCTTCAGAGACCCCTTTTTTTACGTGCGGAAGAGCTAACAGTGAGGTGGGCGTGTCGGATTCGAACCGACTAAAACCGCACGGTGTTTCGTCACATCGGCCTTTGTGGCCGGGGAACCTGGTGTGCCCTAGAAAGGATATCCCAGAGACCCCAACCGGCCACGGCTGCCATTAGTGGCGACCCCGACGTGATGTTAGGGATCTAAATCCCCACACAAAGTGTACATTCTGATTCTTTCACCTAAACATCAAGGGAATGACACAAGAAGGTTTTCCTCCTTCCAGACACTCCCCAGCTACCCTGTAAATTGTACTAAGTAGTTAAAGGATATCTCCAGACACATGGTGTCCCCCCTATTTTGAGAGGTTGTAGGGAGCATTAATGAAGTGGACTGCGATGATTGGTGATGGAAAACTCCACGCTTCACTTATTAAAATATTTATTATTCACTTTTACACAGAAAGCACGTACATTCATTCGTTAGAGCAACGTTAGACGCTATCTTACTTATAAAAAAATAAAACGTTGTGTTGCCATCAACATGCTGTGGCCCAAGAATGAGCTACTCAAAACATTAATTACATAGGTTTGTATGGATACAATAACAACACAATATGAAACAGGTACTCTATGTTAAGGGCACGTCGCAATAGCGGCGGTAAGGCTCATCATGGAGGATTGGCTAGAGAGGCGACACGGAAGCCTCTCGTACCGACTGACGCAGGTGATCTCCGGGTAGGGGGGCTTCGGGGACCACCTGCATCGGATCAGGAAGGAGCCAACGCCTGAGTGCCATCACTGCGACGCGAGCGAGGTCTCGGGGCTGCACACGCTGTCGGTCTGCCCAGCGTGGGAGGCGCCGAGGCGTGACCTAGTGGCAGCCATCGAGTGGGAGTCCTTTCGCTCGGCAGCATGATTGCGGCAATGGTGCGGAGCGCGAGCACAATTTGCCATCAGCTGTTTTTAGTTGTAAGGCCCTGACCTTGCCATCATTTCCAGGAAAGATATTTACAACTCGTGCCATGGGCCACACCAAAGGAGGAACATTGGGCTCTCTCATAAGCACTAGGGCACCTATTGTTACATTAGGTATAGATTGACACCATTTACTCCTATTCTGTACTTTTTTTTCAACATGCCCGATATTTTCGATTCGCCTTTTTTCCCTCTCTTTTATTAAATCTAGATATTGAGTTCAAGTGTTATAAATTGCAAAACTAAATCAATAATTCGCGTAGCGATTTTAAATATAAAAATATTTCAATTAAAATAATAAAACATTCATACTTTTCTTTAAACAGTACTGTTATACCGGATGTTAACAGTCAGCCATCCTTTTTCAGGAATGTCTATTTCGGCCATCTTACAAGGGAATGGTCATTCGACCTCATTATCATACATTCGTTATTATAGCTTTATTAGTTTGAAACACTTCAAATTAGAGATTATTCATAAAATATTGCTTACCAAAGTCTTCAATCATGTTCATATATACGGCCACCGCTTACTGGTTAAGTTCAGTTACGGCCTCCTTAAACGTACGTTCTGTGTTTCATAATCATCGCTTTTAGCGTCTGCCAAGGTACGGTCCATACGCGCACCGCTTGCTCACATCGAGCTACGGCCTCCGTCGCATGTTCTACCATCGGAGCTGTTAGATCCATACGCGCACCGCTTGCTCACATCGAGCTTCGGCCTCCGTCGTATGTTCTACCGTCGGGGTCGTTAAATCCATGTGCGCACCGCTTGCTCACTTCGAGCTTCGGCCTCCGTCGCATGCTCCATTCATTTCAATTTGCTTCTTAATCTGTGACAGTCTCCCTAGGGATTGTTGTTAGGACTTGGGTAGGGAAATGAGGAAAGTGCGCCAGGAATATGCATCACGAGGTTGATGGTAAAAAGTCATTTCGAATTCTTATATTAGATCGCACTTCTTCAGCTGGATCTTATTAACACCTTTATGACATGATGCACTTCGAATTTAACTCACTCTTATTTTATTTTTTTAATGTCATCATTTAATCAATTATTTAGTCATTATTATTTTAGTCATTACATTTATTTTTATCATTTGACATTATTTTATTTTATCATTTATTTTGAGCATTTTGTTAATCTGTATATATAAAAATGAATCCCTATTTCCCTTGGTCACCGCATCACGCGTGAACGGCTGGACCAAATTCATTAATTCTTTTTTTGTTCTGTTTGTTATTGTTAGGAGAAGGTAATTACGTTAGCTGCGATCGGAGGAGCGAAAAAAAACCAAATTGAAACTTATAATTTTAATTTAATTTAAAATAAAACTTTTACAATTTAATTAATTCTAATTAGCCTAAATTCCTATTCGAAGTATGAATATAGAATGATCAATATAATTAGTGAATAAATTAGGAAGACAATATTTCGTGCGTCATAAGATGTACAAAAGTGCATAGCAAGCTTGCCGTTTCCGTCGCGCGATGTTTATAGCGGAATAACCAATATACGTCATTCGAGTGCTGCATCGGCGATTTCCCTTAGGTAGCGACGCGTAACATCTCCACCCGCAGATCAGCGACTATTTTAGAACCTTGAGAGAAAATGTCGCTGGGACTGGTTCTTTGGCCATCTGTTCCTTTTCTTTGTTCTCCGGTTCTGCGTAGCCTGGGTCCTCGATGTTGGACGGTGTATGCGTCTTATGGGTCCACCAATATCGGTAACTCAATACTGCTATGCCGAGTATTCCAACACCACATAAAAAGGTATGGTAGTATGGTAGAACACATCAGATTCAATTTTATTTAGTTGTACCGGTTTACTCATCATAATTTGGTTCTGAATGCTGTGTAGTCCTCTCAGGTCAACGGAGCTCAGCTGGATATGTGTAGATAGGTTGTCCTGTTTCTGAACATCATAGGGTATATTCATCAATTTCAGAGGCTGACCTTGTATTTCATCATTTTCGTTGATAATGGTGAGTTCTTTGGTGCGCAGGTAACAGCCGACAGGGATGGTAGCCAGGTAGCTTCCTTATAGTGAGTCGAATTCTTCTCGGTCGCAGGCTAATTGGACTTTCGTTGGTTGAGGGAATGATAGGACGTAGTGTTGGTCGTCGAGCTTCTCGCGTGCTTCTTTTGTCAGGAACACCTTTGTGAACTGGCAGGAGTCATTGAGGGCTTGACTTATGATAAGCTCCTGGATACAGTCAGACTTAGTGCGGAGTTGATGACTTATTTCCTTTTCACAGAGGTACCAGTTGTTGAACTTCGAGCATTCAGCTTCTATGTACACATATGACTTGTCATTGGTTGCTATAAAAGGATAGGTAGGGATAAGAGCTTGGTGGTTTCTATTGGGTACTGTGGTACTCAGGGGGTTGAGTACCACGCGTGTATGAAGTGATGAAATTACAACGATCAAATAGGATAATATGTTATTTATTTTTATACCACTTGCACTTCCTACTTATATTATTAGGGACTTTACGCGGTTCTTTTAACTTTTATTAGCGAACTGGGACGTATATCGCGGACTCGGCCCAAGGATAGGGCTTAAAGCGGGGTTCTTCCCAGGATACTTTTCTCAGCTTCAATCGGAACGGCTCCACTAGGCCCGTTCAGATCCCGAATGTCCAGGCAGCGATTGTTTTATCTCGTTCCTCATTCAAATTTTTAAATTGATACAATAGTTTTATTTAAACTCTGACACATAATGGCCAGGTAACCGCATCGTGGTGTGAAATGAGGTTCAGACACCACATCAGCTACGCCCTTAATGGTCATTTATGTGACAGCCTGATTCCCTAGGCATTCTAAATCTGGGACACAAAAAAAAAAAATATGCGAATTGTCCCTTACAATGGGAATAACGAAGCAATCTTTGTAATAATTAGTAAACGATAGTAGAATCTCAAATTATAGCAATTAAACTGTAAGAAATACTGAAACACACGAACAAAGAAAAATTGCTTCATTCTTGGCCAGGCAAAAAACCCAGGTTAAAAGAAACCTGACCACAATCAGCCTCATCAAAGAAAAGTTATTGGTATCACTTGCCGATACATTTTAAGGTTTGCCCTGAAAGGACTTAGTAACACAGTACTTTTAAGACCTACCTAACTAAAAAGAAAGATGACATAAACTTATTTATGTCGCCTACACATTACTAAATTATTTTTAAATCCACATCAAAGTGAAAGAACTCTCTATAAAAAAAAGTCTGATTGAAAACTAACTTTCAACCATCGTCGGCGCTCAAGTCCAAAACGATTTGACTCTCTTACAAAGTTCAGATCACACCTCTTGATATCAGACAAAAAAATAATTGCCTAACTCCTACGCTATAACATCCCGAATCTAACAAAACAAATCTATTTATCTTCAGCAGCGCAGCAATATGAAATAAACAGAGAACGCATATTATGAATAAAATGTTACACACAATACATTATCTCCTATTATACAACATATCTTAAATAAGAGTTATGGTCACGCAGATAGGCATCTGTAAAAGAAAACAATCATAGGATTCAACTTGCACATAGATCTGTTTGAAATTGAACTTTAAAACGTCAATAAAGTTATACGAAACCATCGATAATTACCTTTGAACTATCATTATACATAACAATTAATAAAATATTCAACCTTTATTTATCTAGCCTCTTTATTAGTACCACACATAAAATATAAGAAAATAATCATGTCCACACGACATTCAACGTCAAATAAATATAATGACATTTACACATCTTTTACTTAAATAACACATCTTCTATTGACAAATGGTTTTAGAAAATTGGTATGTACAATATCTTGCCATGATGAGTTATTCATTTTCCCCACGACATAGTTGGTGTTTGAAATTCTCCTGATAATAATAAACGGCCCTTTGTACGGCTTACAAAGTTTCTTACTCCTTCCCGAAATACGTCTTGGACTGTATATCAGAACCAGCTGGCCTGGTCGGTATACCACGAATTTCACCTTCTTGTCGTAGTAAGCTTTCTGCCTCCTTTGTGCGTTTCTTATATTCACCTTTGCTCGTTGCACGAGATAATTTGCACGTGCATGTCTGGACGCATATGACTCGTTCGTAGACTCTTGATTTACTTCGAAGTTTGATTGCAGAATCGGCTCTCGTGCGAACAACAACATGTGTGGAGACATACCTGTAGATGTATGCTTCGTGGCATTATATGCAAATGTCACCATGTTTACAAAACTGCACCAGTTTCTCTGGTCCGCTGACACATACATGGATAGCATCTGCGTTAGTGTAGCATTGAAATTTTCACAAAGGCCATTTGATGACGCCTTGAATGCTGTGGTGTGATGTAACTTGAATCCGAAGAAGTCCGCCGTTTCTTTGAGTAAGTTTGATGTAAATACCGACCCTCTGTCGGTAATAATATTCTTCACACCTCCTAACCGGCATATAATCTCATCTGTAACGAATTCACATACCTCTTGGGTTGTGACCCTGGGTAAAGGTTTACAAATAACATATTTGGACATATATTCAATAGCTACTAAAATATATTTATTGCCTTTGTTAGACTTCGTAAATGGTCCAAGAATGTCCATCCCCACTCTTTCTAATAAACCTTCCGTGGTCATCGGATGTAAAGGAGCTCGCTGTCTAAATTTCTTTCTTTGTTGACACACTAGGCAACTTCTAATATATTTCTCAACTTCCTTTTCAGCTTTGGGCAAGAAAAACCTATTGCGGAACTTCGACAACGTCTTTGCGATTCCGAAGTGGCCTCCGGACCATGGATGATCATGTAGTTCTTCGAGAGTTGCCTTCAGTAGTTCTCTCGGCAGTACAACAACATTCTTCCTTATACCATTTCTTAGCACTTCTTTTACTAAAATGTTATTCCTTAATAAAAATCCTTTGTAGTTTGTTACATCATTATTTGTTAAGACATTCCTTAGTGGTCTACAGAAAAGATCTGCGCACTGTTTCATCACCAATGTATCGGTGTTGATGCTATACATTTCTATGTCATCCGATACTGGTATAACTGTCTCCTCGTCCGCAGTCTTCAAAGGATTGCGACTTAGGTAATCAGCAACGATATTACTCTTACCGGAACAATGCACAATGTCGAAATCCACATCTTGTATCGCCAATGCCCATCTAGCTAACTTGCTGTTTGTATCTTTAGTTTGTTTTAACCACACCAGCGCCTTGTGATCTGTGACAACTTGAAACTTAATTCCCCATAAATAATGCCTGAAAAACTTGAGCGCCCATATCAAAGCTAAACATTCCTTTTCAGATGTAGAATATTTCGCTTCTCCGTCTGACAATTTTCTTGAAGCGTATGCTATGGGATGTAAAGCGTCTTTCCCTTGCATGAGGCATGCTCCTAATGCATAACCTGACGCATCTACGAATAACCTTGTTACGACACCTTCGTCGCTGGAATAATATTTCAGTACTGGTGGGTTAGTCAAAATTTCGATTATATTTTCGAATGCTTCTTGTTCAACATTCGTCCATTTGAAGAGTGCGCTCTTCTTGAGTAGTCTCGTTAGAGGTAAAGCTATCTGAGCTAGATTCTCAATGAATTTCCGATAGTAACTAAACAAACCCAGAATAGATTTCACCTGCTTGGCGTTCTTAGGAGGTTTTAAATTTTTTACCGCTTCTAGTTTCTTGGGATCTGGTTTTATTCCTTCCGAATTGAACACATATCCTAGAACAGTGATTTCTTGAAATCCAAATTTACATTTTGACGGTTTTACCGTGAGATTAGCTGCTCTCAGTCTCGCCAAAACATCCCGCAATGCTCCCAGGAACTCTTCGTACGTTTTCCCATATACAATGATGTTATCTATGTACACTATCGCATTCTTGTATTTGATTCCAGCTAAAACCTGATCCATTGTACGCTGGAATGCTGCCCCACTTTTGACCAAACCAAAAGGTAATACGTTCCATTCATACTGACCACTTGGGCAAACGAATGCCGTCTTGTGTTTGTCCTCCTCTGCCAAAGGTAATTGCCAGTATCCTGATATAAGATCTATATCTGCGAAATACTTGGCTCCAGATAAATAATTTATTATATCATCAATCCTTGGTAGTGGATATGAGTCTATTATGACTTTCTTGTTTAGTTTTCTATAATCAACGCAGAAACGGAATGTATTATCCGGTTTCTTGACTAACACGATCGGCGACGCGTAGGCACTTTGTGAATGCCTAATTACACCATTCTGAAGCATCTCCTGTATTTGATTGTTCACTATGTCTAATTGTTTCGCCGCCAGTCTGTACGGCGCTATGTGTACAGGTGTTTCATCCGTTGTGGGTATCCTTACTTCTGTAATCTTGCATCTGCCTATCTTCCCGTTGTCGAATGCAAACCTATCCTCGAAGTCCTGTATTGCATTCAATAAACGATTCTTCTTGGACGCTGGGAGATTATCGTTAACTAATTTCTTGAATTCCTCAGGCTTACTTACTATTACTTTATTAAAATTAAGCATAAGGTAATCATCGTTAGTCTCAACTACAACTTTATAATGAAACAACATATTGTTTGTATTTATAATGTTTAATTTAGTGCAATTTGAAGCCTTACTCACGGTTTTATCGTCATATCTGCGTGTCCAATTTACTTTGAATCCTTTAATCCATAAACAGTTCTTTCTGAAATCAATTGATACAGCATTAGCAAACATGAACGATTGACCTAAGATTATATCTAATTCAATGTTATTTATAACTACGAAATTCACTCTAACTACAATGTTCGCTAAAATCACGTTCACGTCGACTTCCCCGCAGACCGATGCCGTGGAACCAGTTATGCTCTTGATATGCGTCAACGAGGTTGACGGTTTTATTTGCAGGTTTAATCTACTGGCTAGAGCTTTACTCATAGCATTTACCGTCGCTCCCGTATCAAGTAATGCTTCGAAGACAGAATTATTAATTGAGACCTTAATAAATGGCGTAAACTGACCAGGAAAACTGCTTTCGTTGTAACGCTGATCTGCAGTCGCAGACCCGGTATGCTCCATGCTCATTACGTTTCTCTCTCGAGGCCGGAAAAACTGTCGGCTCGAAGTTGGAGTATCTCTTCTGTTAGATCCCGAAGAATTCGGGTTACTGGGGAAAACATTAGTGTTAGCAATGTTCCGAGGTCTTAGGTTGTATCTCGGAGTGCGGAAATTGTCCCCTTCATCCCGTGGACTCGACGATGACGGAGCTTGACGTACATCGTAAGATGTCGTGTCTCCTCTATTCCCGTAGCGGTTATGGAATCCGACTTGACGGTTATATCCTTGTGGAGGGTTCGTAGGTAAATTCTGTATTCTATCCCCCTGCACGTCGGGTTGTACTTCCAATAATTGCAACAGCGCGTCGCGGAGTTCTTTTTTATCGCTGTACACCCTTGCCGCTAAAATATTTCGAAATCTTGGCGACATTGACTTCAGAAATCTACTTATTATCTTTTTATCATCGGTAACCTTCGCTTTAGTAGCCAAGTTACACAATCTGTACCAATAGGTAACCAAGTTCTCCTCTTTGGCTTGATACGCTGAATAGAACAACTCTAAATCATCGCCATGGGAAGGAAACTCTTCTTCTAACAGTGAGCACACTTGTTCGAAAGTTAACTCTTCGTTAAAAATCGACTTGTAAAAGTGTAATGCCGCGCCCTCGAGGTAGGCAGCTAATATTGTGGCTTTGTCAGCCAACATAAATTTATTTATGGCGAATACGACATTGAAGTCTCTCAAAAAACTTTGGAATGAGACACCGTCAGTGCCACCAAATTTCTTTGATTCGGCCATCTTAATGGTAGTAATACAATATATATAATAAATTCAAATTTGTTATCTGTTTAAGGCGTCGATCCAATATTGCACGACGTCTTCCTTCTCAAGGTACGGGGTCGATCAATCCACTGCCAACTGCAGAACGTTGGCGTTTCCACCTCCTGTGGAAACCGGCGTTCCTCCACCAAATTTTATGGAAACCGGCGCCTCCTCCAAAGCTGTGGTACTCAGGGGGTTGAGTACCACGCGTGTATGAAGTGATGAAATTACAACGATCAAATAGGATAATATGTTATTTATTTTTATACCACTTGCACTTCCTACTTATATTATTAGGGACTTTACGCGGTTCTTTTAACTTTTATTAGCGAACTGGGACGTATATCGCGGACTCGGCCCAAGGATAGGGCTTAAAGCGGGGTTCTTCCCAGGATACTTTTCTCAGCTTCAATCGGAACGGCTCCACTAGGCCCGTTCAGATCCCGAATGTCCAGGCAGCGATTGTTTTATCTCGTTCCTCATTCAAATTTTTAAATTGATACAATAGTTTTATTTAAACTCTGACACATAATGGCCAGGTAACCGCATCGTGGTGTGAAATGAGGTTCAGACACCACAGTACTATAGATGATCTGTATAAATTATATATGTCTTTTGAAAGTATAGGAAAACTGAAAACTATAACTATTTGCTTTTCATTAAAATATGAACCTGGCTTTATTATGTTATAATATTCTCTTAATTCCAACCTTAATAGCTCATCTTTACTATATACTGCTTCTAATCTATTTAACATTGACTTAAGTGTATCTATATCTATCATTGAATGATGCGTGCTAGATGCACGAATAAATGCTAACATGTTCTCTATCCTAGTTAATTTTAATCTTAAATCTTCTACATTTTCACCTATAATCAATAGGAGTTGACCAAACTTCGTGTAATTTGTTAAATATTCTGTCCTATTTGCAATAGCTGACAAGGACTCTAACGAATTATTAATTTTTCTTTGATTTTCGACTAACTGGAGCAATACTTTACTGTGCCTATTCATCCATTCTTTGTTGAGACTAATATGATCATTAAAATCATGAACTAACTTGTCTTGGTTATTTTGTAAAATTTTATTATATCTTAATGCATCTGTATAGTCCAAATTTCCTGCAATACAAGTCTAGTAGACGGTTTTGGTTCAATAATTAATATTGAACCAAAACCGTCTACTAGACCTCTTTTAACACGATCGGGTTCTAACGATTTTAACTGAGCTGATACTTTGCCAATTTTTATAGTAAGATAATCAATTTGGAATTCGAATAATGCATAAATATCGTTACTAAGTCGACTTCTGTAATCTGAAAGCTGATTTTCTAAGGTTACAACTTGATCCTCAATGTCTTTTAAATTTTTATATTGTAGGAAAGTATGATGGGTAACAGTCATTCTTGTTGGTCCAAGTTTGTAGGGTAATATTCCTGGTCCATCGGCCAAACTCTCAAGTTTTATCTCCTTTGCCCGCACATCCCGAACGATTAATAATAGTAGGATCCTGTAACAATTTAGGGTTTTTAGGGCCTCTTTTCAATCTTGCTTTAGCTACGGGTCCACGCCTTTTAGACGTATAAATGTGAATCGGCAAATCGGCTAAAACTGTATCTTGTGTATATCGGGGAGCGGTTTTTTGACGACTCGCAGTAGGATTTTTTATAAATACTTGCTGCTGTGGAACATATTCCTGTTCAGGCTCGCGAGTTTTATTTCTATTTTCTATCAAGGCGGTTCGGTTAGCAAGAGATGACTCATTCACGATTTGATAAACTTGTTTCATTTGGGCTTTATGATTCTGAATGTATTGTTGTAGCAACTGCTGCGTAAGATCTAGATCTAAGACGTCTCTAGGGTCAAAATGTCCTGTCAGTAAGTCGAATGGTCTACATTTTGTAAAGCTATGTATAGAACTGTTATATCCAATAATAGCATATGGCATGAGGTTAAAAATAGGCTCGTCTTTGTGCTGTAGTTTGAGAATTCTAATGTGTTCAAGTAAAGTTGAGTGAAAGCGTTTAATATGGCCGTTGTCGTTAGGCGAGTGTGTTAAGACTTTATGGTGATTAATCTTATGGAGACGTTGGAATTCAGAGAAAAGCTGGTTGGTGAATTCCGTGCCGTTATCAGTTATTAATGTTAGGGGTACACCATGGTGGGTGCAGAATTGCAATAGGGATTGGAGTATGCTTATTCCTGTGCCATCTCTAAGGTGATATGCCTGTCTATACTTGGTGAATACATCTATGAAGGTGACATATTTTTCACTGTGGACAGTGAATAAGTCCATATGAACTATCTCGAATGGTTCGTTGCGGGCGGTACGATATTAAACTGTTGTCTAATCGGTCGTCTGTCGTACTTGGCTTGTCCACAGATAATACATTCGTTAATAAATTTTGTTATGTGGTCCTTCATTTTTGGCCAGTAATATTTCCTAGACAAGGCTAGGTAATTCCGCGATGATTCGTTTTACCTTCATGATGATGTTGAATAATCTCTTGTTGACGGACATATTCTCTGACGTTTTCGAGCTCAATTTTGGTGAGTACGAGGTTCATAGACGAACTTTTAAATTTATCCTGAATAACGGGTATAATTGAGTACATGGCAAGAGGTGGATTTATTATAAGTGCGGTTTTAACCTTTGGGTTAACGTATTCTTTAACGGCATTAACGACGTCGTTTTCTAAATTTGATGATGAAATTTGAATGGCTATACGTGTGTGAGTTTCGAATGGCTTAGACACTGTTGGTTTACGTTTAACGTCGTCGACGATAGTGAAACATATCTGACGGTGGAATTTGTTTAGTGGTTCGTCAGTGATTGGAACTTCTAGTACGGGGTGTTCCAAACTAGTGTGAACAGTTGCGGTAGATGAGTTTGCAGAAGGTGGGTTTTCCGTAGGACTTGGCATGATAGAAAAGATCTCCTCTATTAAGGAATTCGTTTCTTCATTATGAATCTCCACCCGAGACAGGGCATCGGCATTCGTGTTTTGTTTGCCTTTCTTGTAGATAACATCGAAATCATATTCGCTAAGTTTTAGCCTTCATCTCGTTAATCGCGAGTTGGGTTCCTTGAGATTCATCATCCACTGCAAAGGCTTATGGTCTGTTAGGACCTTGAATTTACGACCAAATAAATAAGGCCTTAAGTATTTGGTTGCCCAAATTATAGCAAGAAGCTCCTTCTCTATTGTGCTATAGTTCAATTCACTATCATTCAGAGTACGCGATGCGTAGCATACTGGCTTATCACACCCAACCGTACCTTGGGATAAAACGGCGCCAATGGCTACGTTCGAGGCATCGGTTGTTAAAATAAAATCTTTACTAAAATCGGGGTATTGTAATATTGGGTCATTTGTAAGGAGAGTTTTACATTTCTCAAAGCTATTTACATATTCGGGATCTAAAACTATCTTTCTACCTTTTTTTAAGCACGAAGTAAGAGGCTTAGTTATTTTGACAAAGTCCGGGATGAATTTACGATAATAGCCTACAAGACCTAAAATTGTTTAATTTCTTTGGGGATTTTTGGAATAAGGTATTTTTCTATGGCAACAATCTTATCTGGGTTTGGTTTTATACCTTTTCTGGTTATAATGTGTCTGAGATATGCAGTTTCAAGCTTAAGAAACTCGGATTTGTCCATTTGGATCTTAAAGTTGGATTCTTGCAATCTTTGAAATACCTTTTCAAGGTTAATCATATGTTCAGCTAATGAGGTGGAAAATATGATGATATACGAGACATATTTCATTTTGGAGACCTCTAAGGACATTGTCCATAACCCTTTGGAATGTGGAAGGGGAGTTCTTATTGGCATTCTGAGGAATTCAAATTGGCTATGTTCGACGTTGAATGCTGTTTTTTGTATATCTTGGGGGTCCATCTCGATCTGGTAAAATCCACTAGCTAAATCTAGGGTCGTGAAGTACTGACAACTGCCCAGTTTATCAAGGACATCATTAATATTGGGGATAGGGTACTTATCATTGATGGTTTTCTCGTTAAGTTTTCTAAAATCGACTACTAATCGCCACTTTTGCTTGCCAGAAGCATCTAACTTCTTAGGAACTATCCAGATGGGAGAGCTCCAAGCAGAATCTGACGGTTTTATTATTCCCTGATTCAGCATTTTCGATATTTGGTCCCTAACTTCCTGGCGATGAACAAATGGGTATCTATAGCTTTTAGTGTATATGGGGACTTCGTCTGTGGTTTTAATACGGTGTTTAACTTGATTGGTAAACGTTAAGCCTTCACCGTCTAGGTGAATTACATCGGCATACTTAGAGCAGAGGGCCACAAGGTTGGCTTTCTCTTCTTGGTTCAAATGATCTGTACGTAAGCGTGATATAACGTCTTTAGTACGGGATCTATTGATTTCCTCAAGATGTGAGCATTCTGCATGAAATAAACTAGCGCTCGCAGGTCGGTCAAGTGAAACAATTATGTCATTAGAACTCGGATTTTCTATTTCTATGTAACCCCGACGATTAGTCACATTTGTAATGCATTCGCGTATAATGCAATTGCATATAGTCTGTTCGCTAACATAGGCTGCGCCGTCCGGGGCATCAATCGGAATTTTAACTAATTTCGATGATTGTGCTGGTATAATGTCTTCATAAAGGTTTACGTTGCAAGAATTATATATATGAATAGGACTAGATGATGATCACGTAACTAATTTCTGATCTTTTAAATCTATTTTAGACTCGAATTTGGTAAGCAAATCTAAACCTATTAACCCGTCGAAATAATCATGGAAGCGATAAATAAATAATTTAATAGTCTCTGGATCGTTAAACTCTGCAAAGCACGGTAAGGTTATAGAGTAATTGTTTCTAGAAACCGCGTGACCGTTAGTTACCTCGAAGGGGTCATAATTAAGTGGAAAATCGGAAAAATACTTTTCTACTGCTTCTGGGCTTATAAAAGACTGATTCGCGCCAGTATCTATCAAAAGTTTCAAAGGTGGGTTAGAAATTAATATATATGGTAATTGTCGCTGAGTTTGCAGGTTTAATTCTATTTTGGCTTTTTTGCATTGTGTCCCTCCCGAAAATCCTGACTATGGTGACTCGTGCTAGGCTGTGGTTCAAATTCGCGCTCTGAACTGTTATCACTATTGTAGGTCGGTTCATTATTATAATCGCACTCTAATGTAGTGTATGAATCATAGTCATAGTAATTGTTATCATTATTATAATACTCTGGTTCGTAACAGTACTCTGTTGGGTAATACGACTCTTCGTATGACGCGCATTCGTAGTAATTATTGGGTGGCGGGTTCCCTGACTTGTACCAGTTATGACCAGTGGGCCTACCGCCCAAGTGTCGTCGATATCACAGCCGTCGAAATGTTGCGCTGGTCAAGGTCGACGGCCATTTTGTACCGCCCCATTGATAATCGATGCCGGCGCGGCGTAAGAATGAATGAAACGCTGTTTTTGACAGTTAAATAGCTGCCGCCTAAAAAAATTCAAATCGACCGCGTCTCATGAGCTGTCGTTTTGAATATTATTTTCTTTTCCGAAGGTTGATTACGATGCCGATTGCACCTAACACTGGGCTACTATGGCTTTTATGGGGGCGACTACCGACGAGTGGGTTCTGCCGTCCTATTGCACTTAACACTGGGCTACTATGGCTTTTATGGGGGCGTCTGCCGACGAGTGGGTTCTGCCCTCCTTTTGCACCTAACACTGGGCTACTATGACTTTTATGGGGGCGACTGGGTTCTGCCCTCCTATTGTACCTAACACTGGGCTACTATGACTTTTATGGGGGCGACTGCCGACGAGTGGATTCTGCCCTCCTATTGTACCTAACACTGGGCTACTATGGCTTTTATGGGGGCGACTGGGTTCTGCCCTTCTATTGCACCTAACACTGGGCTACTATGGCTTTTATGGGGGCGACTGCCGACGATGGACTTTCGTCCTCCAACTCCTTCACTTATTCCTTCCTTCTGAAACATACGAAAACAACAAACAACACAGCACAAACGTTTAAGTAGGTAAGGTAAAGATTAAAGAGTGTTTTAATTAGTCGCAGGGCAGAACCCAGTCGCCCCCATAAAATCCATTGTAGCCAAGTGTTAGGTGCAATAGGAGGGCAGAACCCAGTCACCCCCATAAAAGCCATAGTAGCCCAGTGTTAGGTGCAATAGGAGAGCAGAACCCAGTCACCCCTATAAAAGCCATAGTGGCCCAGTGTTAGGTGCAATAGGAGAGCAGAACCCAGTCGCCCCCATAAAAGCCATAGTAGCCCAGTGTTAGGTGCAATAGGAGAGCAGAACCCAGTCACCCCCATAAAAGCCATAGTAGCCCAGTGGTAGGTGAAATAGGAGGGCAGAACCCAGTCGCCCCCATAAAAGCCATAGTAGCCCAGTGTTAGGTACAATAGGAGGGCAGAACCCAGTCGCCCCCATAAAAGCCATAGTAGCCCAGTGTTAGGTACAATAGGAGGGCAGAACCCAGTCGCCCCATAAAAGCCATAGTAGCCCAGTGTTAGGTACAATAGGAGGGCAGAACCCAGTCGCCCCCATAAAAGCCATAGTAGCCCAGTGTTAGGTGCAATAGGAGGGCAGAACCCAGTCGCCCCCATAAAAGCCATAGTAGCCCAGTGTTAGGTACAATAGGAGGGCAGAACCCACTCGTCGGCAGTCGCCCCCATAAAAGCCATAGTAGCCCAGTGTTAGGTACAATAGGAGGGCAGAACCCAGTCGCCCCCATAAAAGCCATAGTAGCCCATTGTTAGGTGCAATAGGAGGGCAGAACCCACTCGTCGGCAGTCGCCCCCATAAAAGCCATAGTAGCCCAGTGTTAGGTGCAATAGGACGGCAGAATCCACTCGTCAGCAGTCGCACCCATAAAAGACATAGTAGCCCAGTGTTAGGTGCAATCGGCATCGTAATCAACCGTCGGAAAAGAAAATAATATTCAAAACGACAGCTCATTGTGAGAAGTGTCAATTCATTACGGCACCTCATGAGGTGCCGTAATGAAATGAGACTTCAAAGCGACGCCGTAGATTTGAATTTTTTAGGCGGCAGCTATTTAACTGTCAAAAACAGCGTTTCATTCAGTCTTACGCCGCGCCGGCATCGATTATCAATGGGGCGGTACAAAATGGCCGTCGACCTTGACCAGCGCAACATTTCGACGGCTGTGATATCGACGACACTTGGGCGGTAGGCCCACAGATAACATTGGTTTAGGAGTAAAATGTTGGACACCGCTCATTGGTTTCGGACCCTGATTTTGAGGCGGCATGTTCCTAGGTGGTAAACGAAAGACATTACTTTGGGGGTTATAAGATTGTGGTAGGGCACGGAACACTTGTTGAGTTCGCGAAGGCATACGATATTGTGGATGCTGGTTTACATTAGGGTTGAACTTAAAGGGTTGTGGAGGTTGGCTAGGCCTCATTCCTACAGGAGCAGGCCAATTTGGTATTGGTCCCGGAAAATGTGGGGGCCGTGGAATAATGGGATGGCTGTGAGGATTGGACTGACTAGGGGTTTTATGGCTACTAGAGGGTTTCTGAAAATCATTACGTTCCTGCAAATAAATCACATTTAATTCCTCCTGAACCTTTTCTATAGTATCGGGTCACATGCACCTGATACGGGACCCTAATGGTTCTTTTAAACCTTTTACAAAAGCCTGCATAGTAACTTTTTTATATAATGTACGTTTCGCTTCGATTGTAGTCGCAATTGATTCATGTAATGTTACATAAGTGATTATCGTACTGAATAAAGTTTGGCAATGCTCATAAAATTCCTGAGGGGTTCTATTTCCCTGCGTAGCTAAAGAGAGGTCCCTATATAAAGCTGTTTCGTCTCTCTGGTCAGAAAAGTTGTTAATAAGTGCTGTCCTAATACCTAGTCAGCTGTCGGGTATCCCGTTCGAGTTTATTGTACAAGCGGCGGATCCCTTAATCTTATTTAAAATGCCATTAATTAAACATAAATTCGTTAATTCATTACCTGGGGTGACACTAACATACTGGTTAACAATTTGGTCACAAATACTTATAAATCTAGTTAAAATATTCGGATTTCCATCGAACTTCGGTACCATCCGAAGGGTTTTATAGATAGTATCCGGGTCATGTGCCATCTTAGGGATATTAATTGAGCTAAAACTACCTAAATCCCTATTTAAATCTATAGTATTTCTGCGAGCCGTACGCGATGTAGGCTCACTGAGCTTAAGTTTTTCCGGATGAAAAATTTTGGAAAAGGATTACACACTTAGGGACAAAGAAAGGAAGCAACACTAGAGCAATTCAAGTGTACTTACAAATACTTCATATCTGGTTTCTCTCGTGAATCAATGTCTGGATTCCTCCTCTGGAACTGCAGCTGGACCGTAGATTCGGATAACTCGAAGATGGAGCTTGATAGCCACTCGGGCGACTCGCGTACGCGGATATCGATATTAGCTAAGCTCGCGAACCGGCCCGTGAATTATCCTACCGACTGCGCCAATTACGTTAGCTGCGATCGGAGGAGCGAAAAAAAAACAAATTGAAACTTATAATTTTAATTTAATTTAAAATAAAACTTTTACAATTTAATTAATTCTAATTAGCCTAAATTCCTATTCGAAGTATGAATATAGAATGATCAATATAATTAGTGAATAAATTAGGAAGACAATATTTCGTGCGTCATAAGATGTACAAAAGTGCATAGCAAGCTTGCCGTTTCCGTCGCGCGATGTTTATAGCGGAATAACCATTATACGTCATTCGAGTGCTGCATCGGCGATTTCCCTTAGGTAGCGACGCGTAACAAGGTTCTTATGAAAGAAAAAAAATAAGAAAGGACAACGTCTGTCGGGTCAGCTAGTTATATATAATTTTTCGTTTTCATCGATTTGATTGTCTTTAATAATTGAATAAAATTTTGTTTATTAATCTTATTTATTTTGCGTTTTCATCAGATGTGTTTGAATCAGATTCACTTGCCGCTGGAGATGAAAGAAACGTACTCCATGGTTTCAGGTGATCGGCAGGGAAAATGTTTTTGTATTTTCGAGTGGTGTGTCCTTCTATACTGGATATATCTGTCATGGTCCATGTGTTATCTTATATGGCCCCTTGAACTTGGGTGTAAGCTTATTGCTTTTTCCTCGTTCTTGATTTAAATTCGGAATCATAACTAAGTCTCCTTCTTTATAAAGTTTTGTCGGAGCCCTCGTTTTGTCGAATCGTTCTTTCATTGCCTTTTTTTGCTTTATTATAGTATTCTTTACTTCTTCACGAATATCTTCTCTACTTTCCCATTATTTGTATTGTTTCCTCCAGTTACTTCTCTGATTATTCCTTCTGAAGGAGCAGCGGACCTATTTCAAAAAACGACCTCCGCTAGAGCTTTGCTAGAGGCAGTTTCTAGTATTGTTTAAACTCAACTGCAGTTTTGGTAAGTTAAGGTCCCAATCAGCTTCGTTAAGATTATGATACATTGCTGCTAGTGAGCTCAAAATGGTTCTATTATATCGCTCGATTTGCCCATTGGCACGAGGTGTCGCAACCGCATTTAATACGTGTTTGATACCTAACAATTGCATGTAAGATTTAAATTCGTTTGAAGTGAAACTGGTTCCCTGGTCCGATAATATTACTTTAGTACAGCCAACAGTTGAAAATATGTCCTCTAATGCCTTTATTGTCATCTTACATTTAGTGTCACGGACACCTTTCACAAAGATAAACTTGCTAAAGCTGTCAATAACACCGAGAATGTATGTATTCCCTCTTTTGCTTCTGACGAACGGGCCCAGGTGATCTAGGGGCATAGTGTGAAGCACTTCATCAGGTTTTGGGATCGGGTGTAAATATCCAGATTCTTTCCCTGTAGGTTTCTTATTGTAAAGGCGCGTTTTCATTATGCAAGTGCTTGCATACATGTATGACGTCAGACTTGTGTGCAAGTGATTTGAATTGGAAACACGATTTTGTTCAACTTGCAGCTTGCATACAAGATTTTAGTGGTATACAAGTTAGTTCTAGTTGTACAGTGTTTATCATGGGTAGAAGACGTGCTGTGCTTGTCGCTGCATGCAGAGTTGTATACGCAATAATTATACACGTATTAAATAACAAAAAAAAAGCATCGTGTCGACCAGTTCAGTGGGTTAGAAAATAGATTCACAGAAGAGATGCTTACGGTATACGTACGTCGAATAATCTGTTAACAGAATTGGCTACAGAAGATCCTAAACGGTACCATATTCATCTCAGAATGAACGAAGAACTATTTATAAATTTATTGGATAAGATTTCGTCCAGAATATCTAAACAAGACACTATTTTTAGACCCGCTCTGCCTGCAAAATTGAAATTGCAAGTGACGCTTAAATATCTGGCATCGGGTACTAGTCTTGGAACATTGGAAGAATCGTAAATTGTAAATGTAGTATTTCTAAATTCCTGCCCCATGTCTGCGATGCAATTTATGAGTCACTTCAAGAATATATAAAGGTAAGTAAAACAATGTATAAGATCAATGTTCAACATATTTTTATTATAATTAATCTTAACATTAAAGAGGACTGATCGGCAGCTATTTTCAATCTGTGAAACAACTTTAAACTCACGAATCACGAAATCACGAAAGTTAGTGGGTCGAAAACTCAAATCCTAATCATCGTCATCAGATTCCAATGAACCCATAGCGCGAACAGCACGACCTAATAAATCTTCTTTGCTACTGTCCGATGGTCCTGGTTCATCACGCTTACTCTCGGTGTCAATGTAATCCACTAAATCAAGATTTATATCATCAGGTATAGAAATTACAAGTGCTTCTTGTTGTGCCTTTTCTTTTAAGCATTTTATTCGCTGCTCTTTTAAAACTTTCATAATAAGTTCTTGAGTTTCTAGAGCGTACTTTAACGGCAGTTTTTGAAGCTGAAGACTAACGTTTTGACCAAAAACATCAAATTCATTTTCCGATTCTACGCTCTTATTTATTTTCTCAATTCTTGAAGTGCGGTATCTATGGGATCATATCTTGCATTTCGAATCAATTGTCGAAAATTGGATGAGGATTGACTCTGTGTTTGAGATGAGCTTCGAGAACCACTGGCTCTGGCTGGCGTATTTTCTCTGCTATCTGTTGAAGTATTTTCTGATTCAACCTAAAACATAATTCATTCAATAAATTTAAAAATAAATAAAATAAAACATTTCTTTAATGTTTTTTATTTCTTTCAGTTTCCGAATACTAGTGAAGAGTGGAATGAAATTTGTAAAGGATTCGAAGAACGTTGCAATTTTCCACGACGCATTGGAGCAATTGATGGAAAGCATGTCATCTTGAGATGCCCAAATGGGAGTGGTTCTTTATATTATGACTATAAAGGACATTTTAGTATAGTCTTGTTTGCATTATGCGATAGTTACTTAAACTTTCGATACATTAATGTTGGACATTATGGGAAAACATCAGACGGAACAATATTCTCTCATTCAACTCTTCAGTCAATATTAGAAAATGGTAGCTCAAATATACCGCCTAATTCAGTGCTTCAGATGAAGCATTTCCACTTAAAAAATATTTAATGAAGCCATATCCTCGAACACAAGGATTAACTAAAGAAAAGAAAATATTTAACTACCGACTGTCGAGAGCAAGACGAGTGGTTGAAAATGCGTTTGATTTATTGGTAGCGAATATTATATGTCCTCTGCTTAGCAATCTATTTTCTTCCAAATGTATATTACCACCCGATGTGTTGATAATCATAACATGGCCGTGTCCTTCAGTCAGCGTTTATATTCCTTGCAGAATAATATATTGTGAATTTTCCTTCATGCATATACATGCGGGAATATATATATGTCCTGTAATTCGGCTGTTTGTATGTACCGGTTATGTTAATGTCTTCGTCATTATAAAGTGCGACTTTATCTAAAGTCGTATCGTTAGTGTATAGGTACAAGTCTGTATCAGTTTTGTATAAGGTCTGAAGGTAACTCGGTTAATGTCTGCCCAATTAAAAGATCAGTCTTGAGCATATCATCACACACAACATACATTTTGATATCCGCAGAAACTCCATCTACTTTAATACTTGCCTCGCAGCTTCCGATTGGGAAAGTGTTATTGCCAGAAAAAAAACCTTTAAGTGCAGGGAGATCTTTGAAAACCTCAAGATTTATTTGTCTAGCTGCATTGGCTTTTATAATCGAGCACTCACTCCAGAAGTCAATATAAGCAGAATGAGGCACTTCATTGATCGATACGGTCTTAACGTATTTGTCTTGTTTATGTGTGTCAAACTCAGTAATTTTAAGGACTTTCTGTGAAGTTGACGGTGGCCCGATATCTATTCTACTGTTAATATTAGTTTGTCTTCCCATAGCTTTATAACAGCGCGTTTGATCGTGACCTACTTGAAAACATATACCACATTTCTCCAAAGGCCTGGTACACTTAATAGCTATATGACCCGTTTCATGACAGTTGTAGCATTTCAAGATTCTATTTTTGTTTTCTTTAGTCTCACTTCTATTTATGTTAGGCCTATTTTGTATATGTGTTCTTCTGTTTTGATTTGAGTTTCTATTTGAAATGCTTCTTAAGAATTTAAGAAGGTCATTAGGTTCGCGAAAGTTGGAGCCTTGTGCATTGAGTCTAATATTGTTATCGAAAATATCGACTGCATTTTTATCAGTAATACCGCATGCGTTGACTAGAGTAGCCTTATCGTAATAATATTCTTCTAGCGTTTCTTCACGTTTACTGTTCCGTTCTAGCATTTCCGCTAGTTTATCAGCGTAATTACGATCATCTGGAAATGTGTTTAAGATGCGTTCTTGCCATTCGGTCCAGGACAAATTAACTAAAATGAGTCCTTCATACCATCGTTTAGCTAGACCGAAGTTTTGACAAGGCGTAGAAAATTATCTGTTTCTCGTGCCAATTGTAAATTGTCGCTATTTAATTGACTTTCCGAAGCCAGTCCGCAGCAGATTGAGTGTTTGACTTCGGGTCAAATGTTGGTATAACCTTTTGTGCACCAAGGACGGTGCTACTTGTGTACTTGTCACTCAGCAAGCCAAGAAACTTTTTGAAAAATGTACTCGTATTATCATTATGACGAATTGCGTTCTCTTGATAGTATTCTATTGTTTAAATTTATGACGAATTGCGTTCTCTTGATAGTATTCTATTGTTTAAATATGTCTCGGAGACGGTGAACATAAAAATAGGTACTGTAAATAGGCAGACGCTTGTAAACATTTTCATTCAAATTACGAATACTCGTGTCCTGCATTTGGGTTCACGTACGGCTTCTGATTTATTAAGAAAATCACTTACACAGATCCTCCTAGACTCGCGGAGGACTTTTAATAGCTGCTGAATAATCTCACCTTTTGTGTTTGCTCCGCACTCTCGACGTTTCACGCTAACCACACTTACTTTTTTTTTCAATATGCCCGATATTTTCGATTCGCCTTTTTTTCCCCCTCTTTTATTAAATCTAGATATTGAGATAAAGTGTTATAAATTGCAAAACTAAATCAATATTTCGCGTAGCGATTTCAAATATAAAAATATTTCAATTATGTATTTATTTTGATGTTTTGATGATTAAAAACGCTTTAGATGTTTCACTGAATTTTATTGTGCGATCGAAAAGAATGACGTCTTGTACAAATTTTATTTCTTATTGCTAAGAGAGAAAAAGGCAAAGTGTTGCCAGACGATTACAAAAAGGTACAGTAAAAAAAAAAAAAACGGTAACATACTCCCCCGCGCTGACAAGACTTATTTATTACAATGATACAAACTAAGTGTAATATCATGCCTTGGGTATCTGTGGGTCAGTATGTCAGACGAGTCTTGTCATGTCTGTCGAAGTTATGTCACTGTCACTGTCAATTGTCTATTGTCATTTGTCACGTTATATCAAGTTGGGATTGGAACAAAGTTTTATATTTTAATTACTAAAAGTGTTACAATAAATGTGAAGTTAAGACAAGATTACAATGAAAAGTTATTTAGTGAAATTTAATGTATCTTAAAATGTACCCTTTAAATTTCTTTGTAAATACAAAATTAAATGTTAATGAAATGTAGTTTTGTTTTATTTACTATAAAATTAAACTTATGGTTAATTACAACTAAATAATGCAATAAGTGAAGTCTAAGACTGAATAGGTAGTAATACTAATTTGTGAATTTGAAACATTACTTGTGTTTTCAGTGTTTGATATTAGAGCTGAAATATGTTCTTGAGTATTTTGACTATCTGATTGAGCATTAGTAGTAGAATTTGCACTAGTTATCGCAGACAAAGCAGGTTTGTCAATATGGATTAATGTATGATGTTTTTTATGACAAATGAAACAAACATGCTTTGAGCATTTATGCTGATAACTAAATGGCTTGAGACAATTGTAACACAGTTTTTTGGATTTTACTAGTTCACTTCTTTGTAATGTAGTCAATTCTAGAAAAGATGGGCATTTGTATATGTCATGCGACATGTTACACAACACACAATTGTTAAATACAGTTCCTACATGAGAGGATAAACGAGTAGCTGGCTTAGATATGCTAATTGGTTTATTAATTGGTTTGTCATACATTAGTTCATATGCAAGGGAGCGATGAGATAAGAAATCGGTAAGTTGTTCAAGTTTTGGTAATTCATCGCTTTTCCTGCTCAGTTCCCAAGCTGATCTTAATGACTGATCTAACTTATGAACAATTATGTAAATAAGCATCAAATCCCATGAATCTACTGGTACTTTCAGAGTTTTATGAGAGTCTATACTCTGTTGTAACGTTACAAGAAATTCCTTTACATTAATTTTACTAATTGTCTGAACTGACATAATATTTTTGATGTGAAAGTTAACATTAATTAATTTATTTTCGTACCTTTTTACTAAAATATCTAATGCATGTTGGTACTTATCTCCATCAATAACAATAGAGTTGATGAGTCCAGCGGCTTCTCCTTGAAGTAGTGACTTGAGATACTGTAGTTTTTGTAATGATGTCAGCTGGTCGTTGGCATGTATAACTCCATCAAATAAGGCCTTGAAATTACACCATTTATATTAGTTATATTAGTTATATTAATTTATATTAGTTGATTTTTCAGGATGTTGAGGTTGAAACTCCTGGTATTATGCAGTGCTCTGGTTTAGCTCACATTGCTTGAGGAACTCAGCTTGATGTTCGTAGTATTTGTCTTCCGTCGAGGAACGCTCCTGTTCGTGGCAAATTTTGCGATCAGGTTTTTCGTCATCAGCCATCTCGATATCGTCTTGGACGGTATTATACTTCTTAAATAGTTCAGTTAGTTCTGATTGACGAATTTGCAAGTCGTGCTGCTTCTCCGCATTTTCTGGGTTGTCGACGAACGTGTAAATGCGCGTCATTCTGCCTTTATAATAGCTGCGTCTACTGATCATTTTCTCGATTGGCTCCGTCATCTTGGAGATGTATTTCGCTATTGCGGTATTTCGGTATTTCGCTGTTGCGATATATATGATATGTCTGCCTTACCACAGGCGGCCGGCGATGTCTCGTGCGTGATGGATAGCGAGGTTGATGAAATATTATGTTCTTGATATCAGTTGATTTGACTTAATCCGTTTCGAAGGAACAAACAATATATTTATTTTGATGTTTTGATGAATAAAAACGCTTTAGATGTTTCACTGAATTTTATTGTGCGATCGATAAGAATGACGTCTTGTACAAATTTGATTTCTTATTGCTAAGAGAGAAAAAGGCAAAGTGTTGCCAGACGATTACAAAAAGGTACAGTAAAAAAAAATCGGTAACAAATTAAAATAATAAAACATTCGTACTTTTCTTTAAAAAATACTGTTATTAAACCGAATGTTAACACAACGTTGCCAGAAACCTAGCCTGTTTGGTGGGGTTTCACTAATATTTACTTCAGGGTACATGGTTAGAGCTGTCTCAACTTCTGGGTTTCCCTATTGCCTAGCAATTTGGTGGTGAAACATTTTCTTTCTTTGTTGCTCCACATCTTAAGATTTTCTATCAATGAAAATGCAACTGCTCTGCATTCAAAAACTGATAGTTTCTTCTCCAGTGTAGCATTAATTTCTAATTCTGATGGCTTTTTCTTGAAGAATGAGAAGACTAAAGTCTTGGTTTTTGATATGATAGCTGGAACATTGTTTCCTGTCAACAGTCCCTTACGTGCAAAGATATTAAATCGCTTCTCTACCCAAAAGATCAAGCATTGATTTATGCTCTCTTCTTCATCTCCTAAATGTTGATAGATCTCGCTCCAGAGCCTGGTTGGATTTTGTGTCGATTCAATGCTTAATTCACTCATTAATCTGTCTATTTCATTTTGATCGTGTAGGCTCATTTTCTATGTTTTTTCTTCCAATTTCTGGGTATGTGTTTAGGATTTGTTTCTACTTCATCTTCTTTTCAGGTAAACTATCAGGCAACTTTAACCTTTCATTTTCAAACTTATACTGCGCCGATCGCAGAAACTTCGCTCCCTGTGAAAGTACATAGAAAGTGGATTATCAAGCAAACACTCATTCATCTTTTTGTAAAAAGTGGCGATATCTAAACTAGCTGCAGCCTTTTGATTTCTCCAAGTGTATAAGTCAAGAAATACTTTTCTCAAACAAGTGAAATACCCCTCATCTCGTGCATTTCCGATCATTGCAAACATAACTCCTTCTATTGTCCTCTCTATGAACCAATTTTCTTCCCGATCTATCATCTCTTCCATGTACATAACCATGTTCTCATGCCTAGACAATCTGTGTTTCTCGAGTGTCAAACATCCAAGCATGTTAATTGGGGTAAACAAAGAGGTGGTTATGAATGCATTGTAGGTGGTCTTTCATCACGGAATTTTGCCTGAGGACTATCAGATATGAAGGAGTGTTGTGACACTATGCAATTTTTTACGAATTTGAGGAAATAAAGAGAAGTTCTCTACGTAACAATTCTACTGTCACCAACATAATCCTGTCAGTGAGCCTTCTGGCGTGATACGGTGCTCTTATGACAATACCGGATACCAATCTGACTTTGTTCTCTTGTATTGAGTCCTCTAACCCTATATGCAGGACCCGTAGTTTGCGGTGCTGGATGCGTCCGCAAAACCTATGAGCTGTACTGCTGTTGCATTGTTGGTAGCGATGTGTCGGCCTAGATTGATAGGTTGCATGGCAGTTAAGCTCCTAGCAAACTGAAGCCACTCGTCAGCCAGCTCACCCGGTATGCATTCATCCCAGCCAATATTTTGTGACGAATTTTTTTGAATAATACATTTATCTATATAAAAATATCTCAGACTTCATCCATCCATTGTCACTCAATCCTATTCCCCAGTCAAGAGGACCCTTTGAGGATATATCGGTAGATAGCTTTTTGTTAGGAAAGATGACCATGGGTGTAATCAGATGTCCATCAGCGCAGAATGTGAACTTAACTGTCAGAGATGTTTTCGCTGGAGCGTTATCAACTTCATACACGTTTTTTTGACCTTTTGGTGCTAATACCACGCCAGGTTTAGGGCAAAGAAGAAAATTTTTTTCATATTCATTAAAAACTCGCGATGGTTCAGATAGGATTTGAAACAAATTGTTCTCATGAAGATACTCTTCAATCTGATTAACTAGCCTATGACATCAGCTTCAGAAACAGTCGCACTAGCAGCTGTAACCGGTTCAGGTCTTCGGAAACAAAGGTTTGGGTGACACTGTAAAAACAGTTTGACCCATTTTTCACCATTGGTAAATTTGCCAAGTCTCTGCTTTTTTTTTCAAATAAATGCTAACGCTATTTATTACAACGTCCTTGCGTTTAGGGAATCTTTTTCTGGCACATTTATTGATCCACTCCTCTAACTCATTTTCTTCCGCTTTGGTTAGGAGAGTAGGAGGACCTGGACGGGCGTTATGTTGAGGATTCTGAAGTCGCTTTTGTTTTCATCTTCTCGGTCTCTTTTGGTTCGGATAATTTCCTTGGCTTCATATTGAAAATGATACTACAACAAAAATACCTACTTTAATAACTATTTTTATTAATAACTACCTACCTAATATAGGTTACCTTAGTTCTACTACGGATATAGGTACTCATTCCTGAGTCTATCGAGCAAAGAACTTACGAGCATACTTACCATCAGGCGGACTTTATCTCTTACTTTATCCAATTAATGACATAATTTTGTCCAATTACTGACACTGATGTTCATAATTGGTAACATTGAATTGACACCCGTGTCAAAGTTTGGAATGAAGGTGTATATTACTTTAATTTATTTGTGAACCTAATAATCCATTAACTAGATTAAAAACAACTTGATAAGCCTCTAAAATAAATATGATGATAAACTTAATGATTGACATAGGTGTCAATGAAATAGAATTTCACTGTTTTCGACATACCTAATGTTCTTATTTACCAACAGTTATAGCTAAGTGCTACATACGTAACTTTGTAATACACTGTTACGGTGTCCCTACACTACTATTTGTACCAAATAAAAAATAAAAAATAGACCTCTATAAATTTAGGGATGAGTTCATTACCGAAATGTTACCATCTCCTCCTACCCTACCTACCTACACTATTTCGGATTATGGGAAAAGAATAAGTATATCACAAAGCGAACAAATAAGGCGATAAGACAACAGAAAGTTATTGAAAACGCAATTCGAGAATTAGTTGATGACGAAATTTCTTTGGGACACTGTATAGAAAAACTGAAAGGATAAAATATTTTTAATAGACTTGATTTAAAGATTGATTGATTGTAAATTGTAATTGGTATGAATTATTAAGGCAACATTGTGAATCACTGAAAAAAAAACAATAGCAAATTAAACAATACTTTGGATCTGTTTCAATTATTTTTTATTAATCTGTGTGAATTAACCACATCAAAAATGTGTGAGTAGTTTTCTCACATACTCCGGCTCAGCAAGTGAGTGAAATTACCATTATGAATGCAGGCCGTTGTCCACTCACCAATGTGTGAGATTCTTAGTATGTGAGTAGCCCCCTAAGCCCACTTAATATACAAATTTCTAGAGATGGTAAAATGGATATTGTACATAAAAATCGTACTAAATTATATGTTCCCAACAGATAAAAATGTCTTATCATTGAATTATGCCTACCTAGCTAACATATTAGCTAGCTAGCTTTATCACAAACGTATGTAATATGTCACCTATACCAGTGTACTCATTATTATTGTTTAGCTTGATGTTATTGTAATAAAACATCTATTTACTCATTATTATATGATGTTATATAAACATGTAAACATTGAAATGAATTATATAATCATGTATACTCTCTGTTATTGTGTTGTGTATTGTGAATAAAATAAAATTGGTAATTTTATTTTATTTCTTCCTCCGTGGGAGATGTAGTGGAGGAGGCGTGTGTAAGATATATATAGTGTATGCAATGAATAAATGATTAGTCTTTATAACAGCCTTCGTTGGTTTTACTCGCAACTGATCCCCCGACATCACATCACTGTAATTTTTGGGCCAGTGAGCAGGTAAATGAATTTGTTCATTTACCTACCTGCCAAGACCATGTCTGATAATATTATCTTATTATCTAATATTATCATAAGAATGTCTGATAAGCCAGCACTATTTTTTTTTAGCCAAGTAGTCTCAAAATAATGGTTGAAATTTGCCATTTTAACTTCTTTTTTGTCTAAACATTCTCCCAAAATATACAACCAACCATCTAATTTTAATTCTTTGGTAGATATGCAAGTGCGATGCATCGCTTTATGTGTCCTTTATTCACCTTTGATTTAGTCAAATTAAGCTTTTTAGCCTTTCTCCACACTGATTGAGAAAAATGAAATAAACAACCACGGTTTTTAGTTTCAGGAAAAACATGCCGCATAGCTGATATAGCACTTATCTCAAAATTCGTGACAAAAGTATCTGGGTGGAATTCTGACACTTGAATTTTAATCAAATGTAACAAAAGTTCATAAGTGTTCTGCTTTTTATCCGGTAATAATGCATATAGGACAGGAATGACATTCATGTATTGGTTATCCTCAGTTCCAAGATCAGCATGAACTGTGTAAAGCTGTTTAAAAGGAGGAACTGCGCTTTTAAAAGATCCATCACAGTAAAAGTGTTTTGCTCGTCTAAGAATTTCCCTTCCTTCTGAGCTTGAAAACATTAAAATTCTGTTTTTTTTAACATAATCGGCGATGAGAAAATTTAGGAACTTTTTAGGCATCTGTATATCTTTTTATTTTTAAAAAGCGTAAGTTTTCCAGCCCTAGTGGTCTATTTCTGTGCTTGCAAAGGGTTTTTTTAATACTGTCATATTTAGGTAATGTTTGCAATAACCCTAGGCCATCATCCTTCAATTCTTCTAGCGTATCCGAATAAATAGTAGGTACTGGGGTAGTCTCTTCACGAACTCTTTTGAGACAAATTTGTAATCGCTGCCTAATTTCATTTCCTATTATATCAGGCGTACACTTATGTGCTTGCTGTTTTACAACTATATTACAATTATTACTGAAAAACCCGAATAAAAAGATTGCTTCATTCTTGGCCTGGCAAAAAACTCGTCAAAAAGCAACAAGCCACAGCGCGACTATCTAAATAAATTATTTGGTGTCTCTTGTCGACACATTTTAAGGGTTGTCCTGAAGGGACTTTAAGTACAGAGTACTTTTAAGAACATAACATAACATAACATAACATAAATTCACGCCTATATCCCCGAAGGGGTAGGCAGAGGTGCTAGCACCCACGTTTCGCCAGTTTATGTTTTAGGTACCAATGTAATAGGTGGCGAGCCTATTGCCATTAACCGGGCACATATAAACCTGCGATAAATACACACATAACTTCGAAAAGCATCGAAAAGTCATTGGTGTGTGCCATGGTAATACCTGGGATCGAACCCGAGACCTCGTCTCAGCAGTCCTTTACCCATACCACTAGGCTACCGCGGTTGTTAAGACCTACCTAACTAATAAACAAAAGATGACATAAAGTGACTTATCCTTACACATTATGCATATGTAATTATAAACCTTTTACATCGCCTACGAATTACTAAATTACTTTTTAAGAGAAAGAGAACTTCACCCCATAATGAGGAGTCTGGTGAAAACCCACTTTCAACCATCGCAGGCACCCATGTCCATAGCGATTTGACTCTCTTACAAAGTTTAGATCTCCACTCCCAACATTAGACGAAAAAATATTTGCCTAATCCCTACGCTAGAATGTCATGAATATAACAAAAAAAAACTATTTATCTTCGACAGCGCACCACATAGAATAAACAGAAAAAACACAATATTAATAACACATATTACACAACAGATTATTTACTACATGGATTATAATTCTATTGCGACTTATAGACCTTATTGGCCCTATTGACCCGCAGACACCTATTAATGGCGAAAGTAACACAGAAATCTCTTGAGACGCTCTGGAACAAGCCACCATCATAGCCATTGCACATCTTTGTCTCAGCCATCTTCTAGTTGGGCACATAAAAGCACATAAAAGCAAATAAACGAAAACGATACTGGTAATTGCGTCGCTCCAATGTCGCACGACGTCTTCCTTCTTACGGTACGGGATCGATCAATCCACTGCCAACTGCAGAATGTTGGCGTTTCCAACTCCTGTGGAAACTGGCGCTCCACCAACTCCTGTGGAAACCGGCGTTCCTCCACCACCTGTAGGCTGACGCCACAATACCTCGTGTCAACGAAATGATAAAAACACAAGAATTAATATTTATATTGGCATTTATTTGCACAAAAAACTTCCTATATCGAATTTTAGGGAGGTTTTACACGAATATATTTATATTTAAAACGAACTGTAGGGAATCGCGGATTCTGTTCAAGGATTGAGCCTACAATCAGTATACTTGGAACTTCTCTTCGGACGGCGGGTCGAGGCCGGAGCCCCGGTCGCCCGCTGTCAGCAGCTTGTCCGCCAAGCAATTGTTTTTCTTTCCTAAACTTATTTCAAATCAAAAACAATTTATTTTTAATCTCTGACACATGATGGCCAGGTAAACGAACTGTAGTGCTCGAACGAGGTCGGAACACTACAGTACATACAAACTTTTGCGTTTATATTTTATTAATAGTAGGATCGAAGAATTTCTCTTTTGAGTAGGATATTCACACCCATACAAATTGTTCATTGAAAATAGCAACGTCAACTCGTCTGTGAATCAACAACTGGTTTTAAAAAAACTACAAAAGGCCGCGCCAAAAATCGTGACATTTTGACCTTGAAGCGCAACCTAAGCGCAAAAGGGCGAACGCTAAAACACGGGCCGAGCGCGGACGCGGGCGACGGATTGTAAAAGTGGCCTGTCTGGCGCTGTCTGCACGTAATAATGATTTATTTATCTGTTTGATTTATTTGATTTGTTTGGTGGCAAACAGATAAATAAATCATTTAAAAAATATGACGGATTTGAGGATGTTAATTTGTAGATATTCCACTAGCTGATTAAATTTTCTTTATATTTGTAACAAAATATATATATGTCATCGCTAAAAATATTAAGATAATTGAAACGAAAAGTTTATTTCAAAGAGTGTTTCTTTGCATTTTTTTTAACAACAAACTGCTCTATTTATTCTGTGCGTGAACAGTACATAACTAATTATGTACTGTTCACGCACAGAATATATACATATATACAGCTAACTGTATATATAAAAAAAAACAACTGTCTAGCATCAGTAATCTTAGAGAGAGAGAGAAATAATCTTAGAGACAAAAAATAAGCATAATTATGGTAGTTTACGTGCAGACAGCACCTTAAAATCCATCGCCCGCGTCCGCCCTCCGTCGCACGCGCCTCCGCTTCTCAAACTATTTTGCATTGAGCGTGCGCCCGCGTGAGTTTTAGCGTTCGCCCTAAGCCGCGTGTTTGTAAACATTTAACATTGTATTTTGACCGAATACGGGCGTGGCTTGAGTTTTTTTTTGCAAAAATACGATTGTTTTGTTATACGAGGCAATGAATAACAAAACAAACTATCCCCCGCGTTCGCCTGCGGGGCGGGGAGTGACGTATTTCGTGTTCGCGCTCTGGAAGAAGCGCGCCATTTTTTCGAAGATTGTGTTGATCGTGTGCAAATTGTGTGATGAGTAAGATAGAGTGGAATAAAGAAAAGACTTTGTTTTTTATACGATTGATTCGAGAACTCGAGAGTCGGAACTCATTTTTGGCAAAAAAATTAACAATAGGCGCAGCGGACGAGCGGTTTTGCTTAACACGTTTTATTACCATGTTTTGTTAACATGTTTTGTCACGATTTTTGGCGCGGCCTATATACACTGTAGTGTATACGGTACAGTATATTCACATCGTCTCGATTGTCTATGGGCGTAACTTCTTACCAGAGACACGGCGTGGAAGTAAGCTGTCACGAAAGCGTGGGTGGATTAATACAAGCTACCTATTGAGAGTGTATGTGTAAAGAAAGTGCGAAATACTCCCGTGGGCATTAGCGAGCCGGTGATACATATATTATTTAGTGTTCAGTAGTAAACACTACAAGTGGCGACGAAGGAAAAAGGTAATTAATTTTCATAAAATCAGAATCACATCAAAATACCTATCACTGATGCCGGTACTTCGCGGTTACAACTTGTAAAATTATATGATTATCACACTAAACCGATCAATTTATACCACAAAAACGTAGTCTACCGTGGGTTATCACCTCTCAAATTGTAAATAATTCATAACACTGAACGACATTGGGTTTTCTTGCATCGGAAAAACCGATGTCAACTACGATGCTAATGGTTCAAGTTAAAAAAAAAAAGAACGTATTGTTTTGTCTTGGAGGCAAAAAACATACATATATATCGTATACCCTTAGACAAATCACTCAAAATATTAGTGTCATATGATTCTAGAGATAAATAGTTATCATTATTACCTATGTACTTATACTATAGGTAAAAAAATGTAAATACACCTTATTAAATATAACTTGTGGCCGATCGTATTACTTGATATGAAATCTTTATATTACAAACATGCGTTGGGGTAGTTTTTACATAATTTAATGAAATAAAAGAAATCAATTCACATGTGGCTTAACAGTTGGGAGTTTGAGCTTGCAATTGGAAAAAGTGGATTTACAGTTGTGACCGGTAGGATTGTGACAAGAGAATGCTGTCAGTTTAAGAAAAAAAGGGAGGAATCATTGGCTACAATATTATGGTACATTATCAGGTAACCTCAAACCACTTAGGTACTGTTGCATCAGGAGATTAATAGTTGTGTGATTTGTTTTTAGTTTGTTAAATAAAGGAAATACATATTACTTTTTTAACTAAATTAATAAATAAAAATATTTACAAGATTTAAAAAAAAAGGAAGGGAAAGGAAAAAGGGGTCAGGTGTCGAAGAAAGAAATTCTTTCACTTATGATTGATGTATAATATGAATAGAACAGAAATAATATCAAGAAAATGACCGCTAGTCAAAAATAAATTTCTTAGAGGCTGGCCCCACCGAAGTGTAGCAGACACTTCGGTGGGGCCAGCCTCTAAGAAATTTATTATAACTTACCGGGCGCAAACATTACACCAACCGAAGGTCAGGATATATTTGAAGTGGCATTACAGAAACTGGATGAATATTTTTTGCCAAAACAACTCCGAATTTTTGAACGGCACATGTTTCTATTGATGAAGCAAGAAGAAAATGAGAAGTTTGAAGACTTCCTAGTACGCCTTCGGAAACAAGCAGAAAAATGCAACTTCCATAATAATGAGGAACACCTGATCGACCAGATTACAGAAAAGACCAATCTAGCTGAGTTACGGAAAAAAATCCTAACAATTGGTGATAGTATAAATCTGGAAAAAATTGTGACTGAAGCAAACACCTTGGAAATTGTAAATGACCAATTGGAAGTGTAAGGACAAAAAGCACAAGGGACTCAGGAGAAGAAAGAAATTCCGGAAGGAACTATAAATGCTGTACACATGCAAAACAAGAATAAACGGAGAGAACAAACATTCAGAATGGGAAAGCAAGCAAACAAAACAATGATACAGACACAATGTACCCGTTGTGGGTTGAAAAACCATCCGTCACACAATGAATGTCCTGCTATAGGAAAAGCATCCCATGCATGTGGTAAATTGGGACATTTCCGAGAGTACTGCAGAACAAAAAACTATGAGAAAAGAAAACTCCATGAACAAGGCAAACCAGGAAGATCACAAGATACACAAAAGAACAAGAAAACAAAGGTTGAAGTAGATTATGTTTTCAACATCAATGACGATGCAATGGTTGAATGTACTCTAGGGGGGGTCAAAACTAAAATGTTGGTTGACTCAGGCTGTAAACTTAACTTAATAAACCCAAGAACGTGGGAAGCGCTAAAGAATCAATGGGCCTTGGTGACGAATCAAACAAAAAACCCAAACAAGACCTTTTTAGCATATGGTTCCCACACTCCGCTGAGTATCATGGGATCATTTGACACCAATATCGCAATAAATAAACATGAAGAAAATAGTACAGTTTATGTCATTACAGAAGGCACAAGAGATCTACTTGGGAAAGATACAGCCACACTTTTGGGTATTCTGAAAATTGGTGTTGACATCAACGGAATTGAAGAAGATCCCAAATTATGCCAGCCTTTACCAAAAATAAAAAATGTGTTGATCGTAATCCCAATCGATAACATGGTACAACCGGTATCACAACCTTACCGAAGGATACCGTTGCCTATCGAACAAAAAGTCGAAAATAAAATCCAGGACTTACTCAATCGACACATCATTGAAGATGTACATGGGCCTTCAATGTGGGTATCCCCAATGGTACCAATTATAAAAGAAAACGGAGACCTGCGATTATGTGTGGATATGCGACGTGCAAACATTGCCATTAAGCGAGAAAATCACCCGTTACCATGCATGGATAAACTTTTGCCGAAAATAGGTAAAGCCAAATTTTTTAGCAAGCTAGATATCAAAGATACTTTCCACCAATTGGAACTACACCCTGACTGCAGACACATAACTACCTTTATAACGAGTAAAGGACTATACCAATATAAAAGACTCATGTGCCCCAGAAATTTTCCAAAAAGTTATGAAACGAATCCTGTTGAATAATGATGAAGGAACAACACGATGCGCACCTAAGAAAAGTGCTGGATGTACTAAAAGAAAACGTGGTACAACTAAATAAACAGAAGTGTATATACAAAACAGAAAAAGTGAACTTTTTGGGTCACGAGTTATCATCAGAGGGAGTAAAACCACTGCCCAAATACATGGAGAGCATAGCCAACTTCAGAGCTCCCGAAACGATTGAAGAACTACAGAGTTTTTTAGGACTAGTAAATTACGTGAATAAATGGATACCGAACATGGCTACTAAAACAGAACCTCTGAAGGAACTCCTGAGGAAGAAATTCGGGAAGAAAGCAGTCATCAAGCCGTTTTGGACCGAGACTCAAAACAAAGCTTTCCATGACTTGAAAGTAGCATTAACAAAAATTCAACGCCTAGGATACTATGATACCGAGGACAAGACGCAAGTAATCGCAAATGCCAGTCCTGTGGGCCTCGGTGCTATATTAGTACAATGCGACTCGAAGAGGCCGCGGATAATAGCTTATGGCAATAGGACTCTGACAGAATGTGAAAGGCGATACAGCTAAACAGAAAAGGAAGCTTTAGCACTGGTTTGGGCGGTGGAACATTTCAATATTTTCCTTTTTGGGAAGGAATTTGACCTCATCACCGATCACAAGCCTCCAGAAATATTATTCGGACCAAAATCTAAGCCCTGTGCACGCATAGAAAGATGGGTTCTGCGACTACAAGCATACAGATTCAATGTCATATACAAGCCAGGAAAAGCAAATATTGCCGATCCACTATCTCGCCTGTGCGAACAGTTGAGACCCGCTCCTCGAGGGGGCGAGGAATACCACGTGCAACAAATTGTAGAACAGGCACGACCACAGGCGGTTCCAATGACGACTATTATTGCGGCTTCCGAAGCCGACCAAGAGATAAATGACGTTAAGGAAGGTATTTACAAACAAAAATGGCATGAGTCCGTCAAATGTTTCAAAATATTCGAGAATGAACGATGTTTCTATGGACACATATTACTTCGAGGAAATAGGATTGTGATACCAAATAAACTACGGAAAAGCGTCCTAGACGCTGCACACGAAGGCCACCCGGGCATCGTGGCAATGAAGGGAAGACTAAGATCGAAAGTTTGGTGGCCACGAATAGACAAAGATGCAGAGGCCCTTGTGAAATGCTGCAAGAGCTGCACCTTAGTGAGCTTACCAAATCCACCAACTCCAATGAAAAGACGCGAAATGCCGATAGCCCCTTGGGTGGATGTCGCGATATATATAAGATCCATCGCGGGCCCGCTCCCTAACGGCTGCTATATCCTTGTTATGGTGGATTATTATAGCCGTTACAAGGAGGTTAAAATGACTAAATCAGTGACTAGTTCACAAATCATATTACTACTCAAAGAAATTTTCAGCAGACTAGGCTACCCTGTCTCAATTACTGCAGACAATGGTAAACAATTTGTCAGTGAGGAGTTTCGCTCTTTTTGTAGCGAATGTAACATTATCCTCCACAATACAGTCCCATATTGGACCCAACAAAATGGCGAAGTCGAACGCCAAAATCGGGACATCATGAAGCGCTTAAGGATATGCCATTTAGAAAAAAAAGATATGCGAGAGAGTCTGATGGAGTACTTACTTATGTACAATGGCACGCCTCATTCTGCAACGGGAAAATCACCATCAGAACTTTTCTTCAGACGACAGAATAGAGATAAAATCCCGTCCATTGATCGGTTAGAGAGTGCAGAAATTGATGGTGACGTGTTCGACAGGGACAAAGCCCAGAAAGAGAAGGGGAAAGAGTATGGGGACAGAAGAAGAGGAGCCACTGATTTGGAATTGAAGGAAGGAGATAAGGTATATGTAAAAAATATGGAAAAGGTAAATAAACCAAGTTCGAACTACAATCCCACACCTTACACCGTTCAAGAAGCTAAAGGAGGAGATGTAACTGTAAAAAACGACCAGACAGGACAAACACTTAGAAGAAATATAGTACCTTTAAAGAGAGTAGAGGGTCAATGGACAGCTGTTGATCCAGGTGACCAGAAAGGAGATAATAAAGATGGAGACAGCAGCAACATAGAGGAGTAATGAGGATATGATTGGTGAGTGAAATTGAATTATAATATGTACAAGCCGTTGTCTGCCGTGTGAATTGTTACAATTAAACTTACTGATATGATTTGATCTTGATCTAGTTGTTTTTCTATTTTATCCTAAGGAAGGGATGTAGTGTATACGGTACAGTATATTCACATCGTCTCGATTGTCTATGGGCGTAACTTCTTACCAGAGACCCGGCGTGGAAGTGAGCTGTCACGAAAGCGCGGGTGGATTAATACAAGCTACCTATTGAGAGTGTCTGTGTAAAGAAAGTGCGAAATACTCCCGTCGGCATTAGCGAGCCGGTGATATATATTATTTAGTGTTCAGTAGTAAACACTACATACACCTTTGTAGGTACCTACTAAAGTAGGTAATAACCATCCACAGAAATCTCTGTTCTGTGATTTCACCACTGCCACAGTTAAGTATGTCATATGATGTAGTTTTTTGTTGTACCTTTTTTGGATGAATAATTTTTTATAGATTTTGTTTGGTTACCTATCTTAATCCCGAATTTTAATATTCCGAATATCATAATCCCGAAAACGTTTGGCCATATTTTCATAATCCCGTTTTTTCAAATTCCGAAGTTTTATTTGCCATATAATCGCAACTCCGAATTTCATTTGCCCATTTATTCATTTGTACGACGTTTTATAATCCAGACGAACGAGTTCCAGACACACGAAATCTAAATGCACAAAATCCAGATGACCGTAATCCATATGCACGAAAGCCGAATTTTTAAAACACAATTTTTTGAAATGCAGTTAATTGCTATCCAGACAAACAATATCCAGATTTTTAAAACCAAGATTTTTTAAATTAATATAAACGATATCCACAAAAACTAGATCCTTTTATTTATATATTTTATATATTTATAGATAATAAATTTATATAAATTTAAATTTAAAATAATGTTGCTTTCAAGAAAATATTTTTTTTATATTACCTATACTTGAATTATATTGATTAATAAATGATTATACGACACAGATTTTTTATTCACAATTAAACCTAAAACTAAACCTCATATGGCGTCTACTAACTAAGCTCGACGACTTCTGGTTGGTTTAAAAAAAAACCACGAAGTCTTCTAGTCTTCTAACCTAACCTATCCGGGTCGGATTGCACTGAGTCGGGGTGTTAACGATGATTAATTTCGACCTAACAATATTACGTATTATTTTGATTATGTCAAGAGTCAAATATTTAAAAGAAATTTCTAAATTAATGTAAATGTCTAAATTACTTTCTTCTTGATCGGTACACTCTTGTCAGAGTGGTCGTGGTCGCCACGCAGTTGTAGTAGTGGAGGGGGCAGATTGACCGCGCCTCACGATGCTCCGCCATTTTTCCCTGCTGGAAGTCATCCTACTGCACTCGTTCAAGGACTCGCCCACAAAGGACTTGATTTGATCGGTCCAACGTGTAGGAGACCTCCCGCGCAGGTTATCACGCCTTGTAACGTGGCCAAAGAAAGCTAATATGCGAGACTGTACTGTCGAAAATAAACGCTGCTTTATGCCGAGTTCCTGAAGAATGGAGACATTTGTGCGGAACTCTGTCCATGAAACTCCTAGCATTCTTCTCCAGCACCACATCTCCAGAGCGTTTATTTTTTGTCTCTCCACTTCTCGCAACGTCCACGTTTCAGCTGCGTAAAGAAATATGGGGAAAATGAGTGTTCGCACGAGCCTCGTTTTCGTGGTTTTAGTGATGTTCCTGTTCCGCCATATTTTCTTCATCCTATCCATAGATGTCCTCGTGATAGCCATTCGTCGCTTTATCTCATCTATGCATCCACCGTTATGGGTTATCAACGATCCCAAGTATACATAGGATGGAATCACGTCACAGTTCGCGATCTGTGTAACTTCGGGCGAGTTACTGTTGGCGCGATCTACGATCATCATTTTAGTTTTGCTACGATTGATCTTTAATCCAAAATGTAAGCTTGTGCGTTCCATTTTCAGTAACAGTTCCACCATACGCTGCGCACTGGATGCAAACAGAGTCGTATCATCAGCATAACGTAAATTATCAATTTTATATCCACCGATAGTCACACCGTCTGCCCAATCCTCTAGAGTTATGCGCATAATCAACTCAGTGTATACATTGAACAGAAGCGGCGATATAATACATCCTTGGCGGACTCCAGCGCTTGGATGAAAATTGCCAGATAGAACGTCTTCCGTACGAACTGATGCTGTGCCATCCTCATAAAGACGTCTCAATAGATGGACAAGATGTTTTGGGGTACCCATTTCTAGTAAAGTTTTCCACAGAACCGGCCATTTCACCGAGTCAAACGCCTTAGAAAAATCAACAAAACAAATGTAACTCGGTTTATTGAACTCCCTTGCCTTCTCGATGACCTGGCGTACAATGAGAATCTGTTCCCGAGTGCCTTTCCCTTTCACAAATCCAGCTTGTTCTGGAGCGATCTAACTGGACAAGTACGTCTTTAATCGCTCATTAAGTATATGTAACAATATCTTGCTTGAGTGTGATATAAGTGCAATAAGACGGGAATTGTTACATTTCTTCGTAGAACCTTTTTTGTGAAGGGGGGTGAAAACTGTATGCATCCAATCTGAAGGCCATACTCCTGTCTGCCACACTTTGTTACATATTGTGTGGAAAATGTGATATCCGCGTTCACCAAGGGCTTTAATTGTTTCGATTGGCTCCTGGTCGCCTTCCTATTTTTGAGGTGTTGAATAGCAGCCTTAACTTCAGACAGGAGTATATCCGGTTCCAACTCTTCATTGTTTGGATTAAAAAAAATTACTTACTGTACCTAATAAATGAATCGTATAAATTTACTGAGTTTTATTATACCTGTATATAGTTTAGCTGGAACACGGTTGTATGGGAACCAAATAAAAAGATTATGAAAATTTGGTAATAGTTTATTTAGAAAATAGTACGATGGGAAACAAAAAAAAATATTCTGAGAATCTGGTATAACTATATTTGGATTATGACAATATGGGAAACAAAAAAATACTATTTGAAAATTTGGTTTTAGTGCACCTGGAAATTGATTCATCTGGGAAATTAATAACGGAATTATAGAAAGTTGTCATTCATTACATCTGTCTTTTAAAAGTTCTATCAACCGTTTTCGGGGTTTTAAGATTCGGGTAACAGAAATTCGATATTTCAATAGGTTACTATTTTGTTTGTACGGTCAGTATTTATTTTATCAGTAGGTGCCTATTTAGGCTACGCGAAAAGGGTGTAATCAACCGAAAGGGGTTATAGTACACAACATTATAAACCACCAATAATATGGAACCAACCTTGTCATCGATAAAAAAATTATCTGCTGTTTCATACTCAAATAACTTACATGCTTGATGTAATGTATAGACTTGGATCACTTTTGCGTACCTCTGTATAAAATTCATCAATTTGAATTAAATTAGGTGAAGCCATGGGAGAAAGCTAATTTAATGTGCCTTCGCATGCATTATTAACAAGAAATAGCCAATGTCATTCTATGCTTGAGCTTCAGCTTTCTATTGTGTATATATTTGTAAAATGTATGTAAAAGTAAAACATTTAATGTACTGTAAGAAAACTTCATATAGCACTTATGTAAGTAATATTTAAATCTAGAATGTTTTGAATAATCTACAAATATATTTATTCTGCTATTATAAGTGAAGTAGGTCAATCTGATTCTGATAGTCAGAGTGATTGTCTCGTTTGCACTTGTGGTGATATAGACCATCTCGCAGAGTGAGTAGGTGGTGCGCCACCTACACACTGAGCGAGATGGTCTATATCACTATCAGAATCAGAAACATCCATGCTAAGGGTACACATTACCTACTGTTTCACAATAATATGGTTAACATTATGTTTGGTGTGTTGCTTTGCTTGTGCCCTGTGAGTGAATTCTTGCATTTTACTAACTTCCAAAGCAGGGGATGGAATTAAAATACTTTTATTAACAAATGACCAGGAATTGAAAGAGCTAGTTACTCGCATGGTTGATAAAATTAAACTAAGGAATGCTATAGAGTCATATCGAAAGGTTTGTACCTACTTTTGTCTGGCTTGTATGTGTATGTATTTATTTATTTGTACCTAGGTATATTGGGTTTTGTCTGGCTTTGTCTCTTGCATTTGCTATAGATATAACATGCAATAAAAATTAAAATAATGCAAAACCCCTGATTAAGCCTTGAAAAAAATTACTAGTTCTATACATTTCGTGGAGTAGTAATTAATTAACTTTTTGAATGGATGTTTAAGCATGTACTTTTTTTGCAAATTCAGTGTTAATTCCATTAAAAAATAAAAGTTGTTTATAATAAAGAGTACATTAACTTCATAAAGGGTTTTCTTTATTTCGATTGCACATCAAACACTTAGTTTAGTACTCACTAAATATGTTAATTTCATTCACAAATGGCTATTGGCATTAACAGTAAACTTAATTTTATTCACAACTGGCTAAATTTAGTCTTTGAAAAGTGATCGTATAATTTGTGTAGGTATAAGCCACCATGTATGTTTTAGTTTCTGGGTAAAATTAATATATTTTGACAATTCTACTTTTAAATACTGTAACGACTATAATGTCTATAAATAAATAAATTAAATGATGTTACTTTTTTTGCAGTGCTAAATGACAGTTTAATACCTAAGCTAATTCTACATCGTCTCTACTTGCATTTTACTGTGGCTAGCATTATGATATTATTAGAGTTTTTAGATGTTGATAATTTTTTAACAAAACAAGACTTACTTGAAGAACATAAAAATGGCCGTGGAAAAGTACTCATTTTTTACTGGCTGAAAAATGCTTTTGATGTCAATTGCCACCAGTATCTACAAATCCGCAACACTTTACTCTTCTGGACTATGAAATTAAATTCCTATTAAACATTGTTTTTTCTGGTGCCAGAATTGTTATATTCAAGCAACCTACGATCATTTCCCCTCCGATGAATGCGATTTCTGTCACAGTAATTAGTTAGTTAACGTACCGCTTTTAAAATAATATTTATTAAATCATAACATATTCACTGTTAGGTTCATAAAGCTTACTTCATTAATTTTTAACATATTATAATTACCAATGTGTTTTAGGATGACTGCGACATTCCTTCGTCTGCTGCTAATGACAATGAGGTTATTGATACAAATTATATACCGGTAGGTAAAATTTTTTTTTTGGCATTTGACATTTTATATGGGCTCATTTGTTTTTTGAAATTTGTTAATCTTGATGCTTTCTATATTTTATAAATGAAAAAGCAATGCCCCTTAAAAGTTTGTGGAGACCGATATTCTTAGCAATCCATGGATTCTCCGTGCGGGTGCCGGGTCATCGCGTTGCTGAGTTGGGAACTCGGGACAGTGCCTGGGACTTGCGATCCAAGTGTAGGTTTAGAAGGGGCCCCGTTTGTTGATGTACATCAACACTCACCTTCACTACCCAAGTTCCCCTCCCTGCCTAACCAAATTTAATACGAACCTACTAGTGCCGCTTTAGACATTCGTCCTAGTAATGAGCTTATTGTAGCTCTCGATAGGCCTAGATCTTTAAGTAGGTTATAGAGATATTTTGCTGGTATACCTCTCGCTCCCACTTCCACTGCATACAAATTAACCACGTAACCGTTTTTGATTAATTCGTTTTTGAGATCATAGTATTTATTTTTCTTTATTGTGTGGTCCTTCGGTATATTTGTTTCCCACGGTACAGTAAGTTCCACAAGAACCACATGTTTTAACCTCTTCGAATTTAGGAATATGTCAGGTCTAGATGACGAAACCCCAACATCCTCCGGAATTTTATAGTGCTTTTCATACGTGTCGATTAGGAGAGTCCAATCTGGGGCAGTATCTAAGATTGAATAAGGTTTGTTCCTGGATGTTATGGATGAACCTTCAGACACAAAGTTGATATGACGTCTGTTAGTAGTCAATCCTTTTTGGGCTCTAGCTACTGCCAGACTCATTGCTTCACGTATGATGATAAGCACCTTATCGTGGCGGCGTGAGTAATGGCCTCTATCGAGAAGCACCCTACATCCTACTAATATGTGTCTAGCCGTCCCTATTGCCTCACCACAAGTATAACATTGTTTTTCTGTGGCCTTCCCCCACCTTACCAGATTACTCTGGTCTGGGAGGGTCATCTGAAAGGCGTTAAGATAGAATTTTAACAGGGCCGGCGACCAGTCATAGATCAAGGTGCGCCACTTTAAGGCCATCGGTATGCAGAACTCTCCCATTGTCAACCATTCATTTTGGATTTCCAAATTCATCACGTGCACTCGATATTTATCATTTTCGTCTTATTTTAGAAAGGACTTAAGTATATCCTGGTCTCTTTCTGGCTCTCGTACTCCCAACCCCACTCTGTTCGACTGGGCCCCTATCAAAAATCGTTTATGGAATAGGAGTCTAGATTCAAGCTCGGACGCGTTATTATCTTTCGGGAGTGCCCTGATTGTGACATCTTGGGATTTACCTAAGATGTGGGCTTTGGTAACTCTAAGGTGTTTATAGAGCTCTGATGGTTTCTTAAGTTTCATCCCAAAATTATTTTGATCCCTAAATAGAGCAGAGGAATCAGCAGAGTGCGCTAGTCCAAGCCACGATTTTAGCGATTTTATGACAGTTGCATCTATTTTTGCCAGTAAGGTTTTACCGAATTCATACACCAGAAAAGGCCAAGTCAGACGTGATGTTAAGTAGTTGTCATATATCCAACCTTTTTGATATTGTTTAGTGGTAGCTGATCTATCTTATTTAAGTCATTTATAAACGTATCGACAACTTCATCTAAGGATGGTGTGCGTCCTTTATAGTCTATATTTCTCCCAAGAAATTTAAATGGCACCGATTCAGAGACTATGGAAACTGGTTTACCCCCAATGAAGAGTCCCGGGTCGTAGGAGGTAAATTTGGTGTCCCGTCTACCCAGACACAGACAGTGACACTTCGTCCTCAGTCCTCAGTCCATTTGTCCACGAACAGAACTCATCGACTTCCTTTAGTTCCTGACATTGTTTTGGATTACGCGTGAGTATTGCGAGATCGTCAGCAAATGATGTAATGCGGCGTTTACCCTGTAATATAGGCATATTTTCATTACATGTTTTACTGTTAGTGTTTTTATCTGCCACCAGCCAGAAGCCACAACTCCTCGCTCTGTGAAAGATGAGGCTGTTGGAAGTAAAAGCATTGACTTGACATTGCCTGTGCCGCAACCCCTACAACCCCTACAGTCAGAGGCCTCACACAGAATACTTTAACAGTTAGTTCAAACCTTTAATTTTCTTTAAATCAGATCATTCAAAAAAAAAACCAGTAAGCGTATAAGTATTCAATCAACTGTAGATGGCGCTGTGTTGCAAATGTTCTTAAATATTTATTTATTTATTATTATTTTAATCAGAAACTAGGTAATACCACAAAATTTTATTGTGACAAAATCTGCTACATTTTGTTGATAGCCGATGAACTTTTTCATGGAACTGCTGATTTTTTATAATATCAGGGTTGGTTCTCTAATAAAAATTGTTCATAGTGATGAGTACATACTATATTCTTCTTTCGACATAGTACAAGGCAAGCATATAATGTATATGTGTAGTTTTAAAGGTAAAGCGTAATATTGGTTTTTTGCTGCAATGTTATCAAGTTATCTCTTGCTCAATTTTATTACTTTTTACAATTTACAACTCATATGAGTGTGATATATAGAATTCACCAATATCATAGATAATTATTTCAGGCTTGGGTTGATGAAGAGGGGCAATTTATTCAAGAAATTGGCCCTCTCGAAGACAAAAAACCACTTCAACAATTGCCGGAATTCACAACATTCGTAAAGTAAAAAGAAAGAAGGAAAAAGAGACAGCATCTTACTCCCAGAGATCTAAAAGCATTGGTACAGTTAATTGTGGAGCACCAACTCCGTATATTACCAAGTCATCAATGATACTATAAGATAAGAAGTGTGGTCCAGCTGGGCTAAAGAAATATGCTCACTATTTACAGGGGAACACCCTGATATTTATTATGTACCATATCGTGTCACAGAGCGGCATGCTTTGTCTGCCTCCGGTTTGCTGCACAACCGCCTTATTATCCACTGCCGTGTTCTAAAACCACGGACCCATAAAATAAGTAGCAGCAGCAGCAACAGCAGCCCCAGTAACAAATCTATGGAAAAACGTGTGCGACCTCTTCCCCTAAATTCTGAATACCATGGTGATGGTCAAGACTGCAATAACGACATAGAATGGCTTGAGTCTTCTTCATCGCCCTTTGATGTAGTTTTTGAAAAATGGCAAGCTACACATAAGGCCAGGGGAAAAAGCCTAAAAGAGCTATATATGTGCTATCATGAAACATTGTATGCATAAGTAAAGTGAAGCGAAGATTTGAAACAGTAAAAACCCTGTTATCAAAATGTGATAGTCGTGATTATATTCTTATTTTCGTTTTAAACAGCTGGAGAAGAGCAAGGAAGCGTTGCTGCGCTGAGGTGCATCCCATATTTGAATAAACAAGTGCCCCCTATATTAACAAAGGCCAAAGGAAAAATTGGAAGCCAGCGCGCAATGAAGTATCGCAAGCCTTTATTAGTTACATTACTTCACCAGGAGACATTGAAAGGTGTATTGCTAAGGTGTATTGCTGATCGCGCAATCCTAACGCAACAAAAAGGTATTTCATTGGGTCCATATATAATTGCAGTGGGAGCGTCTTGGTCGAATATTGCACAATATGAAGTTGTTGTAACGAAGAGCTTGAGGTACCAGTTCTCCATAAAAACCGCACTCACTATTGCTCTCAAAATTTATTTTATTTCAATTAAATTTTTAAGCATTTTGTATGCTTACTTTTTCTAAAGATTTAGATCGAAAAAAGAAAACATCTAGAACGGGACTTGAACCCGCTGCTCAACTGGTCAGAGCATTCCTCCTGTAAGGGACTGGTCGCGGGTTCAAGTCCCGTTCTAAATTTATTTTATGTTAGATATTGAGTATGCTGGCGATGCTGCCCTATGTTGGATGTTTGTACAGCGGGCAATGTATAAAATTGTAACTAAGTTTGACGCCTTCTACGACAAAAGTGTTACCTTCAGAGAATTGATTAAAGATTGCGAATAAACGTCTTACTATACCTACGAGTAAATTTAGTAATATGTCTCATTGAGTCGCTTATAAGATGGAGATAAAATGCACCTCCTTCAATCTAGTTTTCAACACCTCCTTCAATCTAGTTTTCAATTTTTTAAGCATCTTAAATCCCATATGGACTTCTTTCATAAATCTGTACTTACATATTCCTGTGCAAGTCCAGGGTGCTTCAAGTCTTACGGCTTGTTTAATTTGTATCGGCGTCACTATCTGACAAACCATAACAGTCCCCAAAACTACAATGCTGATGTCATGGAGCAATCTACTACTCAAATCTCAAATTTAGTAACTAGTCAAGAGCAGGACTTAGATTACGATCAACCCACTGGCTCTAATGCAGATGTTCAGTTCTCCAGTAATGCTCCATCAACTAAAGTACCACAAACCGTGGTGGATGACGTTTTCGGTACTTTTTCTGAATTATATAGTCAGTTAATGCCAGGTTTAGGTTTTTTTTTTTTTTTTTTTTTTTTGTGTAGGTACCGTGTGCCTAGTGGGCCTACCAGTCCACCCGCGTGGGGTGGCCCGCGAAGCTGGGACCTAATCTGTATCTCCCTCACAGAATGAAGGCTTTGTTCATCTAGTGTGCGTGTAGCTACTGTGTTGTTATTCATTTCCCTTTTTGGGTTCATTTATTTATTTATTTACAATAGTTGTAGAGTACAATTTTATATTTAATTATAATTTAAAACAGTAAATAATTCCACATTTTTAAAACAGCCAAAATATAAATACAATTAGTTTAAACAAGTTAAAATTAAGAACGATAATAATTATTAAAACTAGGAAATAATACAATTTAGTTAAAATTAAAATTAATTACAATAATAAAACCCACATTTATAAACACAATAATTATAAAATTTAAAATAAAATAAAAAATATAAAATAAATACAATTTGGCTAAATAATTTACATTACAATTAATAAAACTCATACATTGGATTATCTACAGTTATCAATATTACATTTAAAATAAACAGAATTCAATCTTATAAATAATACATTAAAATAGTTAAAAATCTTTAGTTAAAAATACTGTACTCTACTGGAGTACTGCACCTTCTTGAACGGCGTTCTTTTTGGTGACGCGCTGGGACCGCCGTATGCTGGCAGCGCAAATGCGCTTATCATACGGCGCCCAACACGCCACCCGCCCTGTTCCTTTCCATACATTTTCTTACTATCTTGGTGCAGTACTCCAGAAACTGTTCTCGATCATCATTATTTTTGAATATTTCTAGCAACACCCCTTTATCCAGCCTCTTCCCTAATCTCATCTCTATATTAAACCTGTCTACCCCGTTCGCAGGGCAGTCAAACAGGAGGTGGGAGACCGTTTCGTCCTCAGTCGGACTACAGATGCACGATGGGCTCGCCCTGCACTTGAATCTGTACAAGTACGCGGCGAACGCACCGTGCCCCGTGAGGACCTGAGTGGTCTCGTACGAGAGTTCCCTTTTTAAGGCGAACTTATAAGCGGTGAACACATCAGGGAAGAACAGTTTTGTGCCGCTGGCCACCGTCCCCGACTGGTAGCGCCGGTTCCACTCGTCAAGCGCTCCATTACGGATAAGACGCCTGACGCGTGACACCGGCACCAAGTCGTACACTGGTCGGACCTTGGACCGGAGAGCCGCGGCTTTCGCCAGCTCGTCAGCCCTCTCGTTCCCCGCTAAGCCTGCGTGAGCCTTGATCCAGTACAGGGACACTTCCCCGCCTTGGATCAATGCTTCACGCAGGTTCGCCCTGGCTTCAACCGCCAGGGGATGCGGGGACTGACTGTTTACAACAGTTTCTAGGGCTGAACGAGAGTCGCTTAGAATTGCAGAAGCTCCGCGGTGCTTTGCGGCAAGCCCCGTAGCCTTGCATATGGCCAGCAGTTCCGCCTGGTAGACAGTGCAGTACGGTGAGAGAGCAAGCTTGATGGCTTTGGTTTCGGTTTCGCCATTCCATATAGAAATGGCGGCCCCCACCTTGCCATCAATCTTGCTCCCGTCAGTATAGTACCGCACTGCACTGTCCACCCGCTCGACCTCCTCTGCGGTCGTCAGGCAAACGAACTGCAGGCTCATATGGTCGGCCGGGTGGGGCCTGCACCTGAACGGAGTCGGTGTCTCCACCTGCCGATCCGCCAATTCCGGCCGCTCTGCCCCCCGCCGGCATTCGTACAGGGCGGCATTTTCCCTTATGCGAATGTCGAGGGGGAGGAGACCGGCCAGAGCCAGAGCGGCATTTAGAGACACCGTCCGATACGCCCGACAGAGCTTCTGTGCGAATCCGCGCTGCACGGCTTCCAACCTTTTCCTCGTTTCGACCTTGTGTGTAGACGGTGCCCAAACGGCAGCGGCATACGTGATAATGGGCTCCACGGTGGCCGTGTATATTATACGGACCACCTCCGGGTGGAGCCCCCAGCTGGATCTGGCAGCTGCCGATACACCCTTGTAGACGTTCAACGCCCTGCTACAAACACTTTTAACATGGGCGTTGAACGTCAACTTGCTGTCTATCAACAGCCCCAGAATCTTGACCTCCTCCACCGCGGCAATGGCAACGCCCGCCATGCTCAGGCGTGGGGTGTCATACTTAAGTTTCCGGGTTAGCACCATTGCACTGGTCTTGTGCGGTGCAAACCTCAACTTATTTATGACACCCCACTCCCGCACGTATTCGAGCGCGGCATTGCCGCGATGTTCGATATCCGCTGCTGTGTCACCGGAGAAGACGAGTACTACGTCATCGGCAAAAGCCTGGCAGTACTCGCCTCTCCGGGTCAGGCCAACTAGCAGCGGATCGATGAGGAGGTTCCAAAGCAGGGGTACCCCTATGGAGCCCTGCACGCAGCCTTTGTTACATTCCCTGGTGTGCTCAGCGCCCCCGTATCTTACCGTGACCTGCCTCTCGCTTAGGTAACTTCGCAATATGGCGTCGAGCCGTGGTGGGCAATTGGCCCTCGCCAGCGCAACCTTCACCGCCGGCCACCAGGCACTGTCGAAGGCGCCCTCTATGTCTAGCGAAACCATCGTGACGATTTTCCCCTTATGGGTTTCGCCACGAATATGGTTCACTAGATCATAGAGGGCGTCTTCCGTGCTGCGCTGTGCGGTGAAGCCGTACTGGCGAGGACTCAATGCCGGCGCCAGATGGTGGCCGAGTCGTCGTACCACCATCTTCTCGAGTATCTTCCCCATGACCGGAAGCAGCCCTATGGGTCTGTACGACCGTGGGTCCTGGTAGTCCGACTTCCCAGGCTTGCGAAATGCAACCACGGTCGCCTCCTTCCAGTCCTTCGGGAAGTACCCGAGTGCGAAGCACCTATTATATAGTGTTAGATGGAGCCCCATGTCGAACAGAATGGCCCGCGAGCATATTTCAGCCGTGAAACCCTCTGGCCCAGGGGCCTTTTTCGGGTTAAAGCTGAGCACCGCGGACCGAAGCTCTTCCTCGGTAAAGGCCGGTTCATCATCATTATGTAACAGGACCTTTACCGGGATTTCGGCTTCGGCCCTGATACGGCGGTGCTCGTCTGTATCGCTACCCTGATGGTCGCTGGGGAAGAAGGTTTCCGCCAACACGCGCGCGGAGTCATTCTGGCCGACCGGAGCCCCATTCTGCGAGAGCGGCAGTTCTTCCTCCTGTTTACCTGTCCTGCGAATTACCCTGTATATTCCCTCCCAGACTTCCTTCGTCTGACGCTCACAAAAGGATTTCCAGGACCTAATTTGTGCTGCTTTCGCTGCACTTTCGTAGAGGGCCTTCGCCGCCACGTACTCATCGACGACGCTTTGCCGACGCGACTGTGAAGCCCAATGGACTCTGCGCTTCTTGGTCGCGACTGAGCGCTTCATCTGTTCTAACTCGTCGGACCACCACGGAACTTTGTATTTGCCGAATCGTTTGAGCTTGGGCATCGCAGCTTCGCCAGGTTTAGGTTTGGAACAGTCTGAAATCATTAAAAATGTCATTAATTCTTTCGCCTCCCTTCACAAGCGACTAAAATATTATGAAGAAATAGGCACATATATTAAACCACAGAAATATGTTAATAAATAATAATAAATATTCTACGACATTTTACACAGCGCATTCTAGACCCAAAGTAAGCATAGTTTAACTAGCTTGTATTATGGGTTCCAGACTGCGGATAAACATACTTAAATACTTTTTTTTGTAAATACATACATATTATACATAGAAACACCCAGACCAATGCAAATAGACATATTCATGCATATAAATATTTGCACTGAGCGGGAATCGAACCCGCGCCCCCTGACGTAGCAGTCGAATGCACTACCGCTACGCCACAGAGGCCGTATGTTGTTGGTACAAGGTATGATTTCGTTACGAGAAATGGGAGAAGGGTGTACGAGGGGGTTGAATGTGAAGCACATTTTATTCCGCTCCGTGACGTTTTAAAGCATTTCTTTTCTTTGTGCAATATTCTAGAGGAAACTTTGCAGTATGTAAATATGTTAATGAACAATGAAAGTGACGTTATTGAGCATTTTGTCCAAGGTTCCCTGGCAATCGCGGAGAGAATTGCACGAAAATAAGTTAGTATTGCCTCTTTTTCTTCAAGTAGACGATTATGAACCACTCAACGCCTTAGGTTCTCACAGTTCATTGCATAAGATGGGAGCTGCCTAAATATCAATACCTTGCCTGCCTCCAAAGTATGTGTCACAGTTGTCTAGCATATTTTTGGCCCTGCTATATCATTCTTCAGATCGAGTACAGTTTGGGAACCGCATTATATTCCAACCCTTAATTGATAAGCTAAACTATTTAACAAGAAACGGAATAGTTTTTGATCATCCTCATTTTAAGGGGACTATCTATTTTGAATTAGGTCTGATTCTTGGAGATAATTTAGGGATACATTCCATAGTGGGTTTTAACGAAAGTTTCGGAAGTAATTTCCCATAACGAATGTGTAAAATTCATAAAAGAGACATGATACAGCAATTTCATCAAGATGATTGCCTATTAAGGACTATGACAAACTACAAAGACGATATCAATATAAATAACCCTTCTGTAACTGGTATAAAAGAGGAATGTATTTGATTCGGTGTGGATAATTTTCAACTTTTCAGTCAGATGGGCTTTGACGTCATGCACGATTGGCCCAAAGTGGTGATGAAATACATCATGAGTTCACTGCTTGTCGCTTTAATCGATGAATGTCATGTTTCCACTATAAATCTGGTCAATAACAAAATAAGTGCTTTTGATTTTGGGCCTGACAAAGGCGATGCTCCTGTTACTTTATCAATAGAACATATACGTAAAGGTAACGTTCGTCTAGCTGTATCAGAAATAATGACATTTTGCAGATATTTTGGAATCATGTTTGGTGACTTAGTTCCCAGAGATAATAAATATTGGTCTTGTTCTGGATATTGTAATGTCCGAATCATTTTTCAATAAAAAGTCACATTAATTTGAATATATGATAGCAACACTTTGCCAAATGTACACAACCTTATTCAAAAAAAATATCACCCATAAGTTTCATAAGTTGGTACATTACCCGTCTGCAGTATTAAGATTTGGTCCTTCGGCCTATCTCTCATCAATGTGATTTGAAGCCTAGCACCGTCCTAATAAGCTGGCATCAAAATCTTCAAACAATAGGCGAAATATGACGTTTACTACCGCAAGGAGACATCAACTCAAGCTGAATGATATATTTATTAGAGGAAATTTGTGTTGTGAATTGTCTCATGGCGTTCAAACTAATATTAGGGAGACTGAAAGACATGTACTTGCACAAGAATTTGGCTGGAGTGACAAGCAAAATAAAGAAGGTGTCTTGGGCTACAGTGTCTTCAGCTCGGTATAAAGAAAATTCTATAATTGTCAATAAAGTAGAATCAGACAATGTTCACTTTGCATGGATACGCACCGTGTATTTATACGATCGTAAACAATTAGCCTTTAAAGCTCAACAATTAGAGACTATTCGATTTGATGACCATTACTATGCATACCAAGTGAATGTTCCTGATTATGAGTTAGCAATAACATATATTAAATATGAAGGTCTTCAGTATCGGACTCCATGTCATTTTGTCGTTATTGGCTATGATACTCCTCCTGAAAGCTATGTCATTTTGAGAAAGCCGGTTTAATAATGGTTTACAATAAAATATTATAATTTAGCCTAGTCAACGAATGGCCTAAAAAGGGCTGTAGAATGCAATGTCTGGACCCTAAGATATTTTTTCGGAAACTTGTTAAGGGTGTATAGGAAGTGAACATACTAAAAGTCCTGATGTCTCGGAGGTCGCCGGAGTGGTGGTGGGGGGGGTTCTAAAGGTACCACTTTTGGGTTTTTTGCTAATACCTCAGAAACTGTGAGGAATTCCCAATCGTTTTCGAGATTCACGCCCCGAAAAGTGAAAATTAAAGCTATTCGTGATGGGCCTCTTTAAGGGACACTTAGTTAAAGTATCCAGAATTCATTTTATTAAAAACACTAACCACCATTTAACCCAAAAAAATATAAAAAGCCATTTATTCTACTACACAATAAATTAAGTTGAATTCAAGGTAATACATACGTTTCACATTTTTATGTAGCAGTCGCCTCTTTGACGTAGGCCTCCCCCATATCCTTCCAGTACCACCTATCTCGGGCCTTACACATCCAATGCGACCCTGCTTTATTTGCGAATATATCTGCCCATCTTTTTCTCTGGTACCCCTGAGATCTTGTTCCGTCTCTGGGCATCCATCCTAATATTTTTTTGGTCCATCTGTCATTTGGCATACGACATACATGACTGACCCAGTTCCATTTTAATGTCCTCACTCTTTCTACAACGTCTGTTAATTTGGTAGTTTTTCTAATGCTTTTATTACTTATTCCCTGTGTTCTGTTTATTCCTAGCATGCTTCTTTCTATTTTACAAACAAACAAACTGCTAACTTGTCTTCATCACATTTCCTTAAAGCCCAGCTTTGGCAGCCGTAAGTCGAACAAGGTAATATTGCAATCTCGAAGAGTTTACTTTTAATACTTATATTGATGGATTTATTTTTCATGATTTCTTTAAAGCTCCAGTACGTTTTCCATGCAATGGCGATTCTCCGTTGTATTTCTTTTCCAGTTTGATTTTTGAATGAAACAGATTGACCCAAATATATATATTCCTTCACAAATTCTACATTTTGACCTTCTACCATTACACAATTATTGACCTCATTGTTTGTGATTATTTTTGTTTTTGAGAAATTTATAGAAAGGCCTACTTTTATGCTCTCTTCTGCCAGTTCATGTAACATAGTTGTTAGGTCTTTCAGGTTTTCTGCAAAGATAACTATGTCGTCTGTGAAACGGAGGTGACTCAAATACTCCCCATTTACTTTTAGTCCTTTTTCTGTCCAATTAAGTTTCCTGAAGAAACTTTCCAGAACAGCTGTGAATATTTTGGGTGATAGTGGGTCACCCTGCCGAACGCCTTTCCTTATAGGGAACTCTCTTGTCAAAATTCGCAACATTCTAATGGAACTACAACACACTAATGTAGTATTGTGTTTGCCTACTTACAAGTTTCATGGACACAGTGTAATGTACAATTCAAGGATAGAAATGTTTAGTAACCTACTGTACCGTGACATATATACACACAGTTATGCCATGTTAGTTGACTCCAATTTATATCTTAGGTACGATGACACAGGGCACACCGTGGTTCCCAAAAACGAGGGGGCCATCTCGAAACCGGAGATGGCCCAGGGTCAGTCGGGGTGCGAGGGATATGCTCTATGGGCAACCTTACACCCCGGCGTCTGCAGACCCGGAGACGGCGTGCGGTTTTAGTCGGTTCAAGCCCGACATAACCGCCCCCGCTGGCCGGCGGGGGGGTATCCGAGGGGATTTCCGCACGAAAAAAAAAAAAAAAAAAAAAAAAAAAAAAAAAAAGGTACGATGACACAATGTTTCTCAAGCGCGATGGTAAGCTAAACAACCATGGCTTGAAGGTTGTTTTTGATAATTTGAAACAGTGCATTCTTGCCAACATCCAGAACAACACCACCATAGTAAGACCACAAAAAATGATACCCCGTAAGGGCACGATACCCTATTATTTCCCAATGATTAGTAGACCTTTTGACAACGAACCACAGCAATCCCCCCTACACCCAAATAGTGACTTGTTTTTTCCCCGTAAACCCCGTATACCCTACTATTTCGCAGTGATTGATAGAACATGTGATGTCAAACCACGGCAATCCCCAGTACATCAAAGTATTGACTTGCTTCTTCGTTCCCCACAATATTAAAGAGTCAGACAGTCGTAGTAATGAAGGGGATGGTCTTAGTGCATTGCACACTAATGCTTTCGTCCCCATATCGGATTTTTCATCAAAATATTGCAGGTGCCATAAATAAAAGTGAAGAGTTATTATGTGCAATACACCAGCTCTCACAAACAGGGTTAAAAATAAATGTAATATGCCTGACAGAAACCTTTATTAAACAAAATTCAGAAACACTTTTAAAAATCCCTGGTTACCAACAGAACTAGTCTCATCATATTCCCGTAGAAAACCTAGAGGAGGGGTATAATATATCCGCACCTAATAACATCTCCACAGGTTGTGCAGTGTGAAAAGTAGGATCGGCCAAATTTAAATTTTTTATGTGTGACCACCCATCACGTGGCAATGACACTGTAGTGTGTGGCTCGCCTTACCTTATATATGTAACTGCACGCATGTATTTATGACATTATTATACCGATTATGGAACCGAACACTTGTTTATAATTTACCTACGTCACTCCAGTACATGGCGACCCTTAGCCAGCAATTTTTTCATTTATTGAAATTTTTTATTCGAATAATAACATTATGAAGAAGAAGGCGTACAATTATTTGCAAGATTAGAAGACTAGAAGATTATTGAAGAATGAAAATTGACGGACGTTAGGAGAACGAAGATGTTGAAGAGAAAATAATTTGAAAAAGAATTCCGGAGAAGACAGAAACCTTACAGAAGAATACCATGAAGAAGAAGATTGAATATTAATCGAGTTCGAATAAACAATATTTTGATGCTGTTGTGTGTTGGTGCCGGGTGCATGGAGAATGCTCAAGCCTACGATGCGAGGATGTGCAGGCTGCTGTGAGATAATAGCACGGGTCCGATGTGGAGCAGCCGGGAGTCAGTTCCAGTTCAAGAGTTAATTACGTAATAATTTATCACACCACCTTCGACGTGACCTACATATATATCCGGTGTCGGTAAGCGCTCCATATTTTTGCAATGTAAGTCATTTAGGTATTTGCTTCAATATTTTTTTATTTTCAATAGGTACTAGATGTATTAATTCACTACATTTTTTTATATTATAAATAAGGTATGTCCCAACAACTAGAAGAATTGCATTCGAAATTAAAATATTTCAAGGAATATTTAGTAAAACTTGGTCCAGATAGACACAAGCAAGAATTAGGGTTAAAGAAACTAGAGGAAGCCGAAAACGAGTATGAAAGTTGGATTATATTTTGACTCAATTGATCCAAGAAATTTTGCTTCAATATTTTTTTTTTTTCAATAGGTACTAGATGTATTAATTCACTACATTTTTTTATATTATAAATAAGGTATGTCCCAACAACTAGAAGAATTGCATTCGAAATTAAAATATTTCAAGGAATATTTAGTAAAACTTGGTCCAGATAGACGTAAGCAAGAATTAGGGTTAAAGAAACTAGAGGAAGCCGAAAACGAGTATGAAAGTTGGATTATATTTTGACTCAATTGATCCAAGAAATTATTGATCGCCAGATAAGCAAAGAATCTTGTGAAGATTTTCAAGTATTAATTAACGGAATACAATTAATATTCAAATACATAAAGGGTTTATTTCGTATGGTAGATAGTAGTTGTCAAACTAGTTCTAGGGATTTATTAGATATTTCAAAAATGGCTGATTCATTTAATATTAAAACTGCTATTTCCCTGTTGCCGGTAATGAATGGCCAGGAGCAGGTAACTAAGCAGCTCGTAGATGGAATTTTATTTTATAACTTAGTTTTAAATGTAGATAGTAGAAGCCAATTGATTGAATTTATTTTAAAAACTCGACTGTCACCAAGTGCGAAACTTAGGCTTAGTTCGACATATAAGGATGTTGAAACTTTAGTGCAGGACATTAGAAAATATTTTTTGCCTAAAAACTCTACAGTCGCTTTGCAGACACAACTGTTTAGGGCTTCTCAAGGTCGTAGGAGTATCGAGAAATTCGGTACAGAGCTCGAGGAGTTGTTCGTGAAGCTCACGATAGCCCAAGCGAACGATAATCATGATGCCTACGAGATATTGCGTCCTCTTAATGAGAAGACTGCAATCAAAAGGTTTAGTGATGGTTTGGCCGATCCTCGTCTCGGTACTGTGGTACCCGGGGGGTTGGGTACCACGCGTGTATGAAGTGATGAAATTATAACACTTTAAGAGGAAAAGATATTATTTATTTATTAACCACTCGCACTTCCTACTTATATTATTAGGGATTTACGCGGTTGTTTTAACTTTAAATAGCGGACGGGGACGTATAACGCGGACTCGGCCCAAGGATAGGGCTTAAAGCGGGGTTCTTCCCAGGATACTTTTCTCAGCTTCAATCGGAACGGCTCCACTAGGCCCGTTCAGATCCCGAATGTCCAGGCCGCGATTGTTTTATAACGTTCCTAAATTAAATATTTTAAAAGGTACAATAGTTTTATTTAAACTCTGACACATGATGGCCAGGTAAACGAACCGTAGTGTGTCGAACGAGGTCCGAACACTACATCAGCTACGCCCAAGGCCTCATGTGACACTTACAGCGAAACCCTAGGTAAACTAAATCTGGGACACAAAAAAAAAGTTATGCGAATTGTCCCTTACAATGGGAATAACGAAGCAATCTTTGTAATAATTAGTAAACGATAGTAGAATCTCAAATTATAGCAATTTAACTGTAATAAATACTGAAAAACACGAACAAAGAAAAATTGCTTCATTCTTGGCCAGGCAAAAACCCAGGTTAAAAGAAGCCTGGCCACAATCAGCCTCATCAAAGAAAAGTTTGGTGTCATTTGACGACACATTTTAAGGTTTGCCCTGAAGGGACTTAGTAACAGAGTACTTTTAATACCTAACTAAAAAACAAAAGATGACATAAAGTGATCTATCTTTACACATTATGCATGTGAAGCAGTCACTATGTCGCCTACACATTACTAAATTATTTTTAAATCAACATTAAAGAGAAAGAACCTTACTCCATAAAGAAGAGTCTGATCGAAAACTAACTTTCAACCACCGTCGGCGCTCATGACCAGAACGATTTGACTCTCTTACAAAGTTTAGATCATAACTCTCAACATCAGACGAAAAAACAATTGCCTAACTCCTACGCTATAACATCACGAATATAACAAAACAAATCTATTTATCTTCAGCAGCGCAGGAATATGGAATAAACAGAGAACGCATATTATTAATAAAATATTACGCACAATACATTATCTTCTATTATACAACATATCTTAAATAAGAGTTATGGTCACGCAGATAGGCATCTGTAAAAGAAAACAATCATAGGATCCAACTTGCACATAGATCTGTTTGAAATTGAACTTTAAAACGTCAACAAAGTTATATGAAACCATCGATAATTACCTTTGAACTATCATTGCACATAACAATTAATAAAATATTCAACCTTTATTTATCTAGCCTCTTTATTAGTATCACACAAAATACAAAAAACTAATCATGTCCACACGACACTCAACGTCAAATAAATATAATGACATTTACACATATTTTACTTAAATAACGCATCTTCTGTTGACAAATGGTTTTAGAAAATTGGTATGTATAATATCTTGCCATGATGAGTTATTCATTTTCCCCACGACATAGTTGGTGTTTGAAATTCTCCTGATAATAATAAACGGCCCTTTGTACGGCTTACAAAGTTTCTTACTTCTTCCCGAAATACGTCTTGGACTGTATATCAGAACCAGCTGACCTGGTCGGTATACCACGAATTTCACCTTCTTGTCGTAGTAAGCTTTGTGCGTTTCTTATATTCACCTTTGCTCGTTGCACGAGATAATTTGCACGTGCATGTCTGGACGCATATGACTCGTTCATAGACTCTTGATTTACTTCGAAGTTTGATTGCAGAATCGGCTCTCGTGCTAACAACAACATGTGTGGAGACATACCTGTAGATGTATGCTTCGTGGCATTATATGCAAATGTCACCATGTTTACAAAACTGCACCAGTTTCTCTGGTCCGCCGACACATACATGGATAGCATCTGCGTTAGTGTAGCATTGAAATTCTCACAAAGGCCATTTGATGACGCCTTGAATGCTGTGGTGTGATGTAACTTGAACCCGAAGAAGTCCGCTGTTTCTTTGAGTAAGTTTGATGTAAATACCGACCCTCTGTCGGTAATAATATTCTTTACACCTCCTAACCTGCATATAATCTCATCTGTAACGAATTCACATACCTCTTGGGTTGTAACCCTGGGTAAAGGTTTACAAATAACATATTTGGACATATATTCAACAGCTACTAAAATATATTTATTGCCTTTATTAGACTTCGTAAATGGTCCAAGAATGTCCATCCCCACTCTTTCTAATAAACCTTCCGTGGTCATCGGATGTAAAGGAGCTCGCTGTCTAAATTTCTTTCTTTGTTGACACACTAGGCAACTTCTAATATATTTCTCAATTTCTTTTTCAGCTTTGGGCAAGAAAAACCTATTGCGGAACTTCGACAACGTCTTTGCGATTCCGAAGTGGCCTCCGGACCATGGATGATCATGCAGTTCTTCGAGAGTTGTCTTCAGTAGTTCTCTCGGCAGTACAACAACATTTTTCCTTATACCATTCCTTAGCACTTCTTTTACTAATATGTTATTCCTTAATAAAAACCCTTTGTAGTTTGTTACATCATTATTTGTTAAGACATTCCTTAGTGGTCTACAGAAAAGATCTGCGCACTGTTTCATTACCAATGTATCGGTGTTGATGCTATACATTTCTATGTCATCCGATACTGGTATAATTGTCTCCTTGTCCGCAGTCTTCAAAGGATTGCGACTTAGGTAATCAGCAACGATATTACTCTTACCGGAACAATGCACAATGTCGAAATCCACATCTTGTAGCGCCAATGCCCATCTGGCTAACTTGCTGTTTGTATCTTTAGTTTGTTTTAACCACACCAGCGCCTTGTGATCTGTGACAACTTGAAACTTAATTCCCCATAAATAATGCCTGAAAAACTTGAGCGCCCATATCAAAGTTAAACATTCCTTTTCAGATGTAGAATATTTTGCTTCTCCGTCTGACAATTTTCTTGAAGCGTATGCTATGGGGTGTAAAGCGTCTTTCCCTTGCATGAGGCATGCTCCTAATGCATAACCTGACGCATCTACGAATAACCTTGTTACAACACCTTCGTCCCTGGAATAATATTTCAGTACTGGTGGGTTAGTCAAAATTTCGATTATATTTTCGAATGCTTCTTGTTCAACATTCGTCCATTTGAAGAGTGCGCTCTTCTTGAGTAGTCTCGTTAGAGGTAAAGCTATCTGAGCTAGATTGTCAATGAATTTCCGATAGTAACTAAACAAACCCAGAATGGATTTCACCTGCTTGGCGTTCTTAGGTGGTTTTAAATTTTTCACCGCTTCTAGTTTCTTGGGATCTGGTTTTATTCCTTCCGAATTGAGCACGTATCCTAGAACAGTGATTTCTTGAAATCCAAATTTACACTTTGAAGGTTTTACCGTGAGATTAGCTGCTCTCAGTCTCGCCAAAACTTCCCGCAATGCTCCCAGGAACTCTTCGTACGTTTTCCCATATACAATGATGTTATCTATGTACACTATCGCATTCTTGTATTTGATTCCAGCTAAAACCTGATCCATTGTACGCTGGAATGCTGCCCCACTTTTGACCAAACCAAAAGGTAACACGTTCCATTCATACTGACCATTTGGGCAAACGAATGCCGTCTTGTGTTTGTCCTCCTCTGCCAAAGGTAACTGCCAGTATCCTGATATAAGATCTATATCTGCGAAATACTTGGCTCCAGATAAATAATTTATTATATCATCAATCCTTGGTAGTGGATACGAGTCTATTATGACTTTCTTGTTTAGTTTTCTATAATCAACGCAGAAACGGAATGTATTATCCGGTTTCTTGACTAACACGATCGGCGACGCGTAGGCACTTTGTGAATGCCTAATTACACCATTCTGAAGCATCTCCTGTATTTGATCGTTCACTATGTCTAATTGTTTCGCCGCCAGTCTGTACGGCACTATGTGTACAGGTGTTTCATCCGTTGTGGGTATCCTTACTTCTGTAATCTTGCATCTGCCTATCTTTCCGTTGTCGAATGCAAACCTATCCTCGAAGTCCTGTATTGCATTCAATAAACGATTCTTCTTGGACGCTGGGAGATTATCGTTAACTAATTTCTTGAATTCCTCAGGCTTACTTACTATTACTTTATTAAAATTAAGCATAAGGTAATCATCGTTAGTCTCAACTACAACTTCATAATGAAACAACATATTGTTTGTATTTATAATGTTTAATTTAGTGCAACTTGAAGCCTTACTCACGGTTTTATCGTCATATCTGCGTGTCCAATTTACCTTGAAGCCTTTAATCCATAAACAGTTCTTTCTGAAATCAATTGATACAGCATTAGCAAACATGAACGATTGACCTAAGATTATATCTAATTCAATGTTATTTATAACTACGAAATTCACTCTAACTAAAATGTTCGCTAAAATCACGTTCACGTAGACTTCCCCGCAGACCGATGCCGTGGAACCAGTTATGCTTTTGATATGCGTCAACGACGTTGACGGTTTTATTTGCAGGTTTAATCTACTGGCTAGAGCTTTGCTCATAGCATTTACCGTCGCTCCCGTATCAAGTAATGCTTCGAAGACAGAATTATTAATTGAGACCTTAATAAATGGCGTAAACTGACCAGGAAAACTGCTTTCGTTGTAACGCTGATCTGCAGTCGCAGACCCCGGTATGCTCCATGCTCATTACATTTCTCTCTCGAGGCCGGAAAAACTGTCGGCTCGAAGTTGGAGTATCTCTTCTGTTAGATCCCGAAGAATTCGGGTTACTGGGGAAAACATTAGTGTTAGCAATGTTCCGAGGTCTTAGGTTGTATCTCGGAGTGCGGAAATTGTCCCCTTCATCCCGTGGACTCGACGATGACGGAGCTTGACGTGCATCGTAAGATGTCGTGTCTCCTCTATTCCCGTAGCGGTTATGGAATCCGACTTGACGGTTATATCCTTGTGGAGGGTTCGTAGGTAAATTCTGTGTTCTATCCCCCTGCACGTCGGGTTGTACTTCCGATAATTGCAACAGCGCGTCGCGGAGTTCTTTTTTATCGCTGTACACCCTTGCCGCTAAAATGTTTCGAAATCTTGGCGACATTGACTTCAGAAATCTACTTATTATCTTTTTATCATCGGTAACCTTAGCTTTACTAGCCAAGTTGCACAATCTGTACCAATAGGTGACCAAGTTCTCCTCTTTGGCTTGATACGCTGAATAGAACAACTCTAAATCATCGCCATGGGAAGGAAACTCTTCTTCTAACAGTGAGCACACTTGTTCGAAAGTTAACTCTTCGTTAAAAATCGACTTGTAAAAGTGTAACGCTGCGCCCTCGAGGTAGGCAGCTAATATTGTGGCTTTGTCAGCCAACATAAATTTATTTATGGCGAATACGACATTGAAGTCTCTCAAAAAACTTTGGAATGAGACACCGTCAGTGCCACCAAATTTCTTTGATTCAGCCATCTTAATGGTAGTAATACAATATATATAATAAATTCAAATTTGTTATCTGTTTAAGGCGTCGATCCAATATTACACGACGTCTTCCTTCTCAAGGTACGGGGTCGTTCAATCCACTGCCAACTGCAGAATGTTGGCGTTTCCACCTCCTGTGGAAACCGGCGTTCCTCCACCAAATTCTATGGAAACCGGCGCCTCCTCCAAAGCTGTGGTACCCGGGGGGTTGGGTACCACGCGTGTATGAAGTGATGAAATTATAACACTTTAAGAGGAAAAGATATTATTTATTTATTAACCACTCGCACTTCCTACTTATATTATTAGGGATTTACGCGGTTGTTTTAACTTTAAATAGCGGACGGGGACGTATAACGCGGACTCGGCCCAAGGATAGGGCTTAAAGCGGGGTTCTTCCCAGGATACTTTTCTCAGCTTCAATCGGAACGGCTCCACTAGGCCCGTTCAGATCCCGAATGTCCAGGCCGCGATTGTTTTATAACGTTCCTAAATTAAATATTTTAAAAGGTACAATAGTTTTATTTAAACTCTGACACATGATGGCCAGGTAAACGAACCGTAGTGTATCGAACGAGGTCCGAACACTACATCACTATCATTGCGTCAAGGGAGTTCACGTCATTGCCTGAAGCCACTAGGGCTGCGGTAGACGAACAGTCCATGTCTACACAACATCAAGATCAGGTCATGCAGTTCAGGGCTACCCAAAATAATAAGCGTGATTTTACTTATAAACGAGGTTTTCGTGGTCAAGGTAAGAATCACTTCAATAATAATTATAACTATAATAAAATAAATCGTACACATTACAATGGCACGGGCTCAGGTCAAAGACCCTCGTTCGTCGTACATCGAGGTAATAGCAGGAACGACGTTCAGCAGCGTCAGCAGTATCGCGGCGCGCGGACGGCACGTAATCCGCATGTTCAGCATAGTGTGCAACAGTCCAATGTTCAAAATGATGCGAACATTGCTAATAACGTAGATTTTTTTCGTCTCTAAAGAATACACTCATTCTATTTTTAGTTTTGATAATTTTTGTGTAGTTAATTGTCAACTTAGAAATAATAGTAATTTTAATTTATAAATAGATAGCGGAGCGAGTTTATGTGTACTTCAGTATGAATGGCTGTCGCGACACGAGAGTTTGTTAAGTTTAATACAGCAGGATAAGATAACTATTAAGGGAATTAGTGGTTATTTAGAATCCTTAGGATATATTTATCTAGATATCATTATTAATGGCATAGAATTTAATCAAAAGTTCTATATGTTTGAGAACTTATCTTGTACCGCAGAAGGCATTCTCGGTCAGGATTTTTTATGAGATATCGCGGAATACTGAATTATAAAGATGGTACTTTGAGTTTAGAAAACCAAGACCAATCTATTAGTATTCAAGTTAATAGTAGTCGTAACAATATGTTTGCAATTCCACGTCGTTGCGAAGTAATGAAACACTATCCGACGTCACAAGATAGTGATTGCGTCATTTTATCTAAGGAAATTTATAAAGGGGTGTTCACAGCGGGTGTTGTATCAAAACCACGCAATGGGTTTATTCCTGTTAGGATTTTAAATACTACTGATTCTTCGGAAAATATACATTTTTCGGATATAAGTACTAGTTGTTTAGATAATTTTTACATTTTCAAATTTGACGATAATAGCATTACTACGGATAGAGTCAAAACCTTGCTTAGTAACTTGGAATTAAATTCATATTTAAATAAGGAGGAACAACGAAGTATTAAAAACATATGTGCAAAGTACGCTGATGTTTTCCACTTACCAGGAGACACACTCACTACTACAAATTTATTAGAACATTCTAATAAATTAAAGGAAAATACGTCACCTGTGTACGTTAAGCCTTATCGGTTACCGAATGCTCTGAAAGGTGAGGTACAAAGACAAATAAGTGATATGTTAAAGAACGATATCATAGAAGAGTCAGTTTCGGAATGGTCTAGTCCAGTCCTTTTGGTTCCCAAAAAGTTCGATAGGTCAGGAGAAAGGAAATGGAGACTTGTAGTGGACTATCGTCAACTTAATAACACAATACAGGACGATAAATTCCCATTACCTAACATTACTGAGATACTAGATTCACTGTCGAATAATATCTATTTTTCGAAATTAGATCTTAGTCAAAGTTTTTATCAACTTTCTTTAGAGGAAAATTCGAAGAAATTCACTGCATTTACTACTGATAAACAGTATCAGATGAAACGATGCCCAATGGGTTTAAAGACGTCACCTAACGCTTTCGCACGTCTCATGACTGTGGTAATGTCAGGATTAAATTATAAAGCATGTTTCTTATATCAGGATGATTGTACAGTGGTAGGAAATTGGCTCGAAACACATAACAAGAACCTTATACAAGTTTTAGAATGTTTGCGGAAGGTTAATTTAAAATTAAATCCTTCTAAATGCGAGTTCTTGCATAAGGAAATAGTTTATCTAGGACACAAGATTACTTCTGAAGGTATATTCCCCGATCCATCAAAAATAGAGTGTCTTCACACCTATCCTAAACCGCAGAATGTTGACGAAGTAAAAAGATTCGTGGCGTTTGCTAATTATTACAGGCGTTTCATCCCGAATTTCGCTTCAATAGCTTACCCTTTGAATGCGTTATGTAAGAAAGATGTAGCGTTTGTGTGGAGTGATGAATGCGAGCGAGCATTCTGTAGGTTGAAAGAGATTCTCGTGAGTCCTACTGTACTTGACTATCCAGATTTTACCGAGAGCAATAGTTTTACACTACAGACTGACGCATCAAAACAAGGATTAGGCGCCGTACTGTCTAATAGTAATGGAAAGGTTGTCGCGTATGCTAGCTGTAACTTAAAACCTGCCGAAACTCGATACCCAGTGATTGAGTTAGAACTACTTGCTATCGTATGGGCGGTACGACATTTTAGACCTTATTTGTATGGCAAAAAGTTTTATATAACGACAGACCATAAGCCTTTAATTTATTTATTTAATATGACCGATCCTTCAAGCCGATTTACAAAATTCAGACTATATCTTGAAGAGTACGATTTTGAGATAAGTTATATCCCGGGACGGCAAAACGCAGCTGCAGATGCATTGAGCCGGATACCCATGTCCATTACATCCACCAGTTTAAAAGATATGTATAAGCATGCAGTATTGGTCATGACAAGAGGTCAAGCTCGTAAGTTACAGACTGACTGTGTCAATACTGACACGACTATTGAGATATCTTCTGCCCCAAGGTCTGATCAGCCTAAGGTAGTGGAAATTCTCAAACGACCAATTGACAGCGTTGAATTAGTTTTATTTGGTACTAAGAATACGTTAAATCAGATTAGGAAGTTAAATTGTTTAACTAGTGACAATGGTAGTTGCATATTTGGTTGGTATTACTGCTACTTAAAGCCTGATTATTGTAACCCGGCAATTGGCGCAATACTGCTCATTGCGTTTTGAAGTCTATTAGGCGTTTTGAGTATGACTCCTTGGTCATCATTTTTTCATTCGGTCGGTTCGCATACGTCACTCATTGAGTGTGGACGCATAATTTTCGCTCCTCGCTTTCTTACCGCATCTCGCAAAAACTATTCTTTTTCTTAATTGTCGTGTTACCTATGAACTCCTTTGAACTCTGCTGTGTATAATACATATAGAAAAAATAAAGAACTAAGGTGACCTGTGAAAGCATCTAGAACTCTTGTCTGCGTGTGACGACATTGCTCCCGTACGGAACTTTCTGGAGATCTCTGCTTACGCTGAACGGCCGAGAGACAAGGTGAGTGGTTTGTGTAAATTGTTGGGGAATAACAGGCAAGCAGCAAGCAGTTATATTGATCGGGAATCTGGGATCAAGAATTGTGCTAGAACCAGTAAAAATACAGGTGCGCCAAATTAGTGGCCCTGACACCCGCGTAGTTATTAAAGCTTCGTAAATACTATATTTATGAAATTAATAACCAATATTCGTTGCTGAAAGGTCAGCAATTTATGTAATGTCTCGATCGTTATCGACCGTAAGTGTGTTAGCGAGAGAATTACAACGCTTTTGCAAGCAAATGAAGTATAAAGAGCTCGTCTTAATAAATAATAAGCGCTATAATAGCTTTAAAAACATTTTTTTAAAGGAAATGACTTCTTTATGTGACATTCCTAAGTTACTTGTTATCAAAGACGTAACAAGAATCGATGACAGAGACACGAAGACTGATTTTAAATGACTTCCATCTATTGCCCACGAGTGGACACGCGGGGGTGAATAGGATGTTAAATAATATTAGGAAATATTATTATTGGCCAGGAATGAATAATGACGTCATAGAGTAAGTTAAAAAGTGTAAAAGTTGCCAAATTCAAAAGCATTCCAATAGGCACACTAAGGAGCCGATGGTCATCACATCCACGGCATCCACAGCATTTGAGCGAGTAAGTTTAGATATAATGGGTCCATTAGATATAGATAATTATAACTATAAGTACATTTTAACGTTACAGTGTGATTTAACGAAATACGTTGAAGCTTATCCCTTAGAAAGGAAGGACACTGTTTCAGTAGCTAGGTTATTTGTAAATAATTTCATTTTAAGGTACGGTGTTCCGAAGGAATTAATAACAGATCAGGGAACGGAGTTTATGTCATCAGTTTTTACTGAAATTTGTAACTTATTGCATATAAATAAACTACATTCTACAGCTTATCACCACGAAACTCTGGGAGGCTTAGAGAATACTCATAAAGTTCTAGGAACTTATCTGAGAATCCAATGTGAAAACAACAGATCAGATTGGAGCACTTGGCTTCCATTTTGGTGTTTTTCTTTTAATACCGCAGTTCATACTGAGACAAAATATACTCCATTCGAGTTAGTTTTTGGTAAAAATTGTAATTTACCAACTAATTTAACAGAGAATATGTACGTAGATCCACTATACAATCCAGACTCTTACCCTTTGGAACTAAAATATAGACTTCAAAGAGCACAAACTGAAGCTAGGTTTAATTTATTAAAATGTAAAGAGATAAGGAAAATAAACTATGATAGAAATATGAATAAATGTAACTACAAGTATGGAGATTTAGTTTTAGTTAAAAATCAAGTAGGAAATAAGTTAGATAGATTATATTTGGGACCATATAAAGTATTAGAGGACATACAACCAAATGTTAAAATTTTAAAAGATGGAAAAGGTTATAATATCCATAAGAATAATACAAAATTATTTGTTACATAAATGTAGTTAAATTTTATTTCATTATTTTATGTGAAAATAATTTATAATATAAATCATTTTTTATAAAAAGGGGAGGTGTAGTGTGTGGCTCGCCTTACCTTATATATGTAACTGCACGCATGTATTTATGACATTATTATACCGATTATGGAACCGAACACTTGTTTATAATTTACCTACGTCACTCCAGTACAACACACTCGGCATTTGAGGTATAAGTTTCGGTAAAACTAACACTTCAATCGGAATAGAAGATTTAATTGCATTTCTTAGTGAAATACTACACGAAATAATACCTTTAGGACGCACCGGTTTCTTATCACCTATTCCATAAATAGGTACGTCCGCATAACGTCGCTTCATGCCTAATCTCTGCAAGCACGCTTCGGTAATGAAAGAAGCCTGACTTCCCGTATCAACAATGCATGGAACCGTCGATCGCGTTTGTGTACCTACACACACATCGATGAGCGCCGTAGAAAGCAACACGGTAGTTGTCTGAATGAAGCGAGCAGAGGATGACGCGCACTCAGTCGGCGTCACATGGCTAGATATCATCGCATGCTGCGTATTCACGGTAGGATTAGATTTCTCCGTAAGAGGGAAAGAAACACTACTTTTCTCAATTGACCGATTGTTAGCCCCGTCGATAGGAAAATGAATTAGCGTATGATGACGCTTTTGACGGGATTTACATGAATGACTCGAGAGACAGTTTGATACCGAATGCGATCTAGATAAACAATTGAAACATACGTCTTTATTTTTAATAAAAGCATATCTATCGTTTGGTGACAGACTCAGAAATTGATTACATTTCGTTAATAAATGTTGACCATCACAACACAATTTTCGATCTTTTTTGACAGTGTTCGTGGCCGGGCTAGCGGCATTGGCAGTCAGTGGACGACCGATAGTCAAACTGTTGCCAGTGTTATTCCCGCGCGTTTGATTGTACCTACCCGCATTGTGGTAACTATGACTGCCGGAGTTTACAATTTCGCTAGCGGTCAATTCCTTTTCTAAAAACTCGACTAACAACTCGACCTTAGGAATCTCAGATGGTTTAAGTAATGATAACACGAATCTTTTACGCAAAGAAGTAGGTATTTTACATAGTAAAATATTCAACAAAATAAAACTTCAATGTTCTGTAGGCAAACGCATTACTTCTAACGCCTTTATATTTTCGTGGTAAATGTTCAACAAATTACGTAAATTGTGGGTACGTAAACGGTGTTTGGTGTTTGGAAGCCATGGCTCGTTTATTTTCATATCTCGCAATTAAAATGTTCAACGCGACATCATAATTTTCGTCCGTGATAGGTATCGACTTAATTATTTTAATGTTAGCAGAAGATACCTAAATTTCTCCGCTTCCGTGTAGGCATCATTATTGTGAACGATAGAATGATACAAATCATAATAAGACGGCCAATCGGTTGATTCTCCAGCGAAGGAAGGCAACGGTAAAATTGGCAACTTATTTATACAACTGCCGTGAGCAGGTTGCAATGAATTATTAAAAGAAGCTCTGCTTATGCGCCTGCACTCATCCTCATTTTTCTTAATTTCATCGAAACGAGTCAAAATCGCGTAATAAATATCACTAAACTGATTTCGAATGCGCAGTTGTTCATTTCGATCATATGTTTCTAATTTTAATAACGACTTTTCAATTTTAGTTTGCAATTTAAGAAATTTTCTCTGAATAGATTGAATATCTTTTGCTCGTGATTTGAATTGTTGCTCATTGATTTCACAAAATTCTAAGATACGTTTGACTTCGTCAAGTAAAATTTCTCGTTCGAAAATGTCTTGTTCCGCCATTTTGCAGGTCGTGTTACGTCGCAATACAATTATGGGCAAAAATCAAGACGAAAAACTCGAAATATTGTCGGGACGCGTGACGTCGCTACGACAAACAACAAAATACACCGAATTACAATATAACAATAAAAAAATTGATGTCCTAACAACGTGAATTTCTAGTGTGACTACAGCAAAGAAAAAAAGATGTCCGACTCGAACGGATCAAAACTTATGTTGTAGCGAAATATGCCTACGAACTTACTTGGGAAATCCGTCGGCCTGGGGGTGTGTGCAGTCAGCACTGGAGTGGGTGCTGGTTGTTGAAGATAGACGAATTTTCACGTAATTAGGACACTGCACAAAAGTTTCTGTTCGGCGTGTTCGAGGACGCGGAAGCACGGACGAACCGCTCTCAAGGACGATCAAAGGTGCACTGGAGTAGCCAACATAACTGGAGGACGCCCGAAGTCGCTAGCCTAAGTTCGCTACCAACACACGAAAAATGTATCTAATTACTCTATGCGCAGTCACATTCAATAATTCACAATTTTATTTTTATAGAATAATAAGAAAATTAAAATTACAAAGTTAATACTGTTTCAGTACGAAACACAAGGAGTACACATCTACATTGCATCAGAGGTCAAAATGGCTGACGCCTTCGAACCAGAGCCTAAATCTCAATGATGTTGTCTTGGTGAAAGATAAATATCTTCCTCCTCTACAGTGGATGATTGGCAGAATTATTACGGTCTTCCCGGGTGTCGACGGGGCCAACAGGGTAGCAGACATTCGTACCAGAAGAGGTACGATCCGAAGAGCCTTTAATAACATTTGTCCTCTTCCAGTCCAGGGCATATAACATCACCTGCGGGGGAATATGTCGAGAATCGATATATTCTCGACATCTGTCGACAAACGCAACACGTCGCGTCACTACTACAAGCCGGCATGAAGCAGGCGAAGTGGGGGACGACAGCGCGTCAGACCTCAAGATCACTCGTCACCGACCGTCCTCGCCTACGCATCGTTCCACCGCACGCGCATTGTAAACCTTCGTACTGCTTTTTAAATACACCGGCGAACCTAGTATACAGTCCACAGTCTTTTATTTCACGACCATCGGAGAACCCAAACATAACTGAATGGCCAGAACCTGATGAAGATACGGAAGCAAAAATGGACAAAAAGAGGAAAAGAGCCACTTGGGTAGGAATAAAAAAATTAATAAATAATTTGAAAGATCATGTGATGCGTCCTATACCACTATATAGATGAATATGCACAGATAAATTAAATCAAAGTGAATGTGAAGAAATATTTAATACATTTATTTACTTTGCCAATCATACCGAACAAAATGTTTACCTACAAGGATGCCTTGTCGACGATATTCCTAAAAGATTTAGACCACGAAAGAAGAATAACGATTCTAGGAACCGACGAGTATCGAATATAACTATTACCCGTAAAATTAAAATTAGGAGTTAAACCTCTGGTATGTAAACCTAGACGCATTGCATATGCTTTAGAGAGTATTGTTAAATGCGAATTAGATAAATTAGTTGATGACGGTAAAATGTCTAAGGTAAAAAAGTTTCTAAGGGGTCTGTCACCTAATTGTGAAGGGGCCACACAGTAGATCTGTGGAGATTACAAATTAACAATTAATCCATATCTTGAGATAATTAGATTAGTCTATAACCAATAAGCGAACTCCCGCTCGCATAAAAACCATCGTGGTTTAAGCGGGTGGTTTAATTGTAACAACATAAATTATGTAAACGTCATCATCCTATTCCTGTAATTGAGGATATTTTTTGCTAAACTTAGTGGTGTAAATAAACCAATTACTGTCTTTTCAAAAATTGATTTAAGAAAGTATATATGAATAGAAAAATGGATAATAATGACCAGGAATCAATGACTTTAACTACCCCATGGGGATATTATCGACCTAGCTTTATGATGTTTGATATTGCACCAGCACCATTAGATTGGCAAGAATTTGTAGATGATCATTTTGAAAATATACCTAATGTTTACAGTTATTTAGTTGCTATTTTGATAGCAAATGTAGATATAAATAGCCATTTAAACATACTAGCGATGGACTAATAATAATATACGACATGCAGAATATTTCCCTTTATTCGTATCTTTGTCTTAAAGTGGTGTAGACGTCCTATTTCTAAGACAATTGTTTGATGCTAACGACTTAAGAGTTATCAGCCTCTAAAAGTACGACAGTAGTATTTTCGAGGAAGAGATCCATCCCTTCTGTTTGTGTATATTGTTGGCAACACCAACAAAATTCATTCGGTCGTTATTTTTTTATCTTGTCAATTTCTCTTGCACCGTCTGTAAAAGCTATAACGTGTCTTGTGTGAAAATATACGTATTTAGTGCTATCCGCTGCTTTTCAATTCGCCATCGCGCCTGTTCATCACCACCAGCTCCAGCTACAGTCACAGTACAATTTGTGCCATAAGATTGGCACATATGGTCCTTCGACGCCTACTTTTCAACTTGGAGTCGACGCGAGAAGCAACGCCATTTTGTCTATGACGACATCGTTTGCGACACCGATCAACACGTTCGACGAGGTCCTTCCGATTATAACAACAGTGCGTGGCAATACTATAAATTCTAGCAAATTCAAGACGCGCGAGCAAACGAGTGGTTTGCTAGACGAGTGCCAGGCTTTTGAGCGAACAGTTTTCAGCGAGCGACGACAAACGCATTCCTGGAAAACAAGAGTCTGCGAGCATCAATTTAATCATAGAATTTTATTTTACTTCAAAAATTTTCACCACTTCTGGCTTGTGTCATTTACATCGCGTGTTAATTCGAGTGTGACAGAGAAGGTATACCGGCCAGCGAGGTGATAGAACGGAACGCAAGATATTTACAATCGTCAATCACGCAAGTACGATTTTTTTGTCAGTCCCAATCCCTACCGCGACGTGTATTTCCGGCGTTAGCGCAAGCAACCGACGAGCCAATCAGCTGCGAGAGCGTCAACTGCTGCGACAGGATCTGAGGAAAACGACCAATAAGAATTTCGTTTCAAGCATTCCATTCATTCACTCTTCTATAATTTTCGCCTTGGTTTTGGTTATTACGACAACGAAGCAGATTTTGTTCCTCTTTGTATGTCGCCATTTTGTACGCGTATATAAATTGTTACAAATTTGCAGATTTGTGAATTCTAATCAATTGTGTGCATAAAAAACAATATCGAACGACAACTTTGATATAAAGCAGTTAAAGGCATCACGCGGCTATGTGAAATCTTCAATCACACGACTGCTCGCGTTCGTTTCAAATGAACCAGATGTGGAATTAAGCAACCTATCCACGTTGCAATCTAAAAGAGCACGGATTGTCGAGCTTTTCAGTGAATATGAGACCTACAACAAACACATTTTGGGCCTTGATGAAAGTGACCGCGAGGACGTGGCCGACTGCGAGAATAAATTTTTCCACATCTTAACAATTTTAAATGAGGCGATTAAAACTAAGTCGTCACCAACTACTGAGGTTGCTCACACTTTCAAAACGAAATTGCCTACAATACATATACAAAATTTCACAGGTAAATACAGTGAATACACTCCATTCATTAATCTTTTTCGTGCTATTATTCACAAAGGGTTAGGTTCATATCGACTGGGTAGTAAATGGTCTTTACTAGTAAATTGTCTGGATTGTAGAATGACTCGGGTAGCAAAACGTCTTGATTGCTAATTGCCTGACTCTGAATAGCAAAACGGTTTAGATTCATATGGACTTAATTGTAAATGGTCTTAAACAGTACATTGTCTAAATTGTAGAATGACTTGAGTAGCAAAACGTCCTGATTGTTAATTGCCATTACGAATCGTCTCACAAGCACGTTTAACGCCTTCCAGCCTCCCGAACAAGCTGGTTTCCGCAAAGTGTTAGTACCGTAGACCAGCAGGTCTAAAATGGCCACATTCGACGAATCGTATCCGCATTGAAGTACGAAGCAACAACAACAACACTATTAGCGACGACGCCAATACTTGCAATTTGTAAATAGTTCATAAGGTTATGTAATAAGTTTTGTAATTAGATTTAAGTGAATAAAAAGTCCCAAATGAGTCTCCAATCATTTCCGCTTGGCGGCGCCACCTACGCAGAACGCGCCACGAAGCTTAGCTACTGTAGAACTTTACCATAACGAGAGCCGATAGCTATTTTTATAGTTTTTAAGGTTTAAAACTAATGTTTTTATTGTTAAATTTATGTAATTAAGTAAATATAAGGTATTATCTATAAGATAAAATTGTAAAATATAGAATCCGTGAGGAAAAATAAAATAGGCAATGTAAACAAAGCCGCTGATTGGCTAAAGCAGTTTGTAGGTAGAATCCAAAGGGCTCTGATTGGTCAGAGTACCCTATATAAACTGGTCATTTTTCCTCCCGAATTCAGTCCGGAACCAGCAGCCCTAGAGAAAACACCTCTAATAAACAAGAAGTAAGAAATCGCTGTTTCACTGGAAAGACCCTTGGAATTGAAGTACCCTTCTGGAGATCATCATTCATCAAGCCGCAAGCATTTCAGAATCCACGCTCCCATCGGCACCTTCGTCCACCCGCCAGCATCAAGATCTTCATACAGTCCACTCGCCGCCCGACAGAAGCGCCAGCGGTATAAAAGTCATTAGGCCGCCATATACCTCTTGGCCATCCATCCCGTTTCTGTCGTCCCCAACATTTTTGGTCCTTCGATAGCCGGATTGGGTCAAGATTTGAAGAATAGAAGATGCCAACCACAAGAGCAGGATCAGAACAATCGAAGACTTCAGAAGAAACCACCTCGTCGGACTGGAGCATGAATACGCCGAGTGAAGCGAGCACCGCCACGACGAGCACCGGTTCATCGACCACGGGTACTACGGGGTCCGCAAGTACAGTAAGCAGAAAAAAGCCAGTTCCGCTGATTCAGAAGCAAGCAAGACTACAATCATTCGATGGGTCAAGATTGGAGTCTGTGCAAGGGGAGCCGACTCGCACGGCGCCTCCGCCCAGCATCATTGAAGAGGAATTTGAAGATTCTGAGGAGCAGAGTACCATCACAGCCAGCCATACAACGTTGCAAGACAGTCAGCGAAGTGTCACTTCACGTCGGGACGAAGCAAGCGCACCGACATCGAAGTATGAAGACAGTCTGCAGCGGCCTCACCCTAAGAAGTCGACCCGCAACACGGACACACCGTCCCGCTCGTCGCATAGGAAGAGAGCAGAAGTGCAAGCGAAGATGGCGTTGGCACTACGGGAGCTCGAGCTAGCCGAGGCGCGATCCAAGGTAGCTCGGGCTAAGCTGGAACTCATCGCCGCAGAATCAGAAGAAGAAGATGCTGGAGAAGAGTCGTACGAAATAACCCAAGTTGAAAAATGGGTCGTCGAGACAGGGGTCGGGCCCACCAAAGAAAGAAAGTCTCCTGAACGTGAAGAAAAGAAGAGCGACATCCAGGAGTTAGCTCAAGCTATTAAAGAGATTTCTCAGAAGTCGCATGAAACAATGTCATCAAAGATGGTTGAACTTCCTCACTTCAACGGTTCCTGTGAAGAATGGTTGGCGTTCAAGAGGACCTTCGAAGACACAGCTGCCTCGTTCTCTAACATACAGAACATGGCACGCTTCAGAAGAGCGATCCAGGGAAGAGCAAAGGAAGCTGTCCAGAGCCTACTATTCACCGCTGAAGATCCCTACGAAGTACTCAAGGCGCTGGAATCAAGATTTGGAAGACCTGGGGCACTAGCACTGGCGGAATTAGAGAAGATCAAGAGCCTACCTAAAGTCGCTGAAAACCCAAGCGACATCTGTACGTTTGCAAGCAAAGTCAAGAACGCCGTTCAAACAATCAAAGCCTTGAAGAAGCCGCAGTATCTCAGCTCTCCTGAAACATTGAAAGCTATCATTGAGAAGATGCCTCCAGCTATGAAATTCAGATGGTTCGCCTACCATAGAAGCCGAAGGGAGGAAGATTTACAAGAGCTACTACTCATTGAAGAATTTTTAGAAGTAGAAGCAGACATGTGCGGTGACTTTGCCCCAATTGAAGAGCCTTCAGACCAGAAGAGGGGTACAAGAAGACCCGTGCATACGATTCAAGGAGAGTCTTCACATGAAACTGAACGAGAGAAGGTTAAGAAGAGTTGTCCCATATGTCAAGAAGAGCATTTCCTGATAGAATGCAAGAAGCTGAAAGAAGCAAACATTGATGAAAAATGGGAAATAGTGAAGAAAGCTAGAACGTGCTTCAAGTGTCTACGGTTCCAGCATTCAAGAACCAACTGTAGAGCTCCAAACTGCAAGAAATGTGGAAGATGGCATCACACTATCTTACACTCCGACAAGCCGCCGAAACCATTTGAGAAGAAAGAAGAAGTAAGCTCATCAGAAGGGAAGGTCGCCTCCATCCACAACACCATCAGTGGAGAAAAAGCATACCTGAAGATCGTGCCAGTCGACGTCTACGGGCCGAAAGGGCAAGCTCGGGTGCTGGCGCTGCTGGATGAAGGCTCAACCATCACGCTTCTAGACCAGGCGGTGGCAGAGACGATCGGAGCTGAGGGCAAGACAGAAACGCTAACTATTGAAACAGTCGGTACAAAGATCATCAAGGATTCCCAGAAGATACAACTGAAGATTAAAGGTGCCTTCAGAAGAGACAAGAAGAATATCACTGCAAGAACCATCGACGATCTCAACCTGTCAGAACAAATAATAAAGAAGGACACTATTACCAGCTGCCAGCATTTAAAGAAAATTGAAGATCAACTTCTCTACACAACCGAGAAACCGAAGATGTTGATAGGTCAAGACAACTGGGGCCTTATCGTCACAAGAAGACTGAAGAAAGGAAAACCATCCGAGCCCGTAGCCTCACTCACTAGTCTAGGGTGGGTGCTACATGGGTGTGAAACGGGTTCCAGCGCTGCGGTACACTTCATCCACTACGGCAGAGCCAAGACAGCAGATGAAGCCATGGAAGACGTCATCCGAGAGCATTTCCAATTAGAATCACTTGGAATTCAGAACAAGCTACCAACGAACGATAGCGACAGAAGAGCCCTGGAAATCCTCGAGAAGACAACGAAACAACTTCCCAGCGGTCAGTTCGAGACAGGCCTACTGTGGAGGAGCGAAGATGAGTCCCTACCTAACAACTACAATCAAGCTCTACGACGCTTGGTGAACGTAGAAAAGAAGTTAGATCGAGACAGCGAGGTCAAGCAGTCCTACGAGAAGCAGATCAAGAACCTCATTGAAAAAGGTTATGCAGAGAAGACTTCAAACGTCGTCAGTGAAGGTAGAACCTTCTACCTACCTCACTTCGCCGTGATACACCCGATCAAGAAGAAACCAAGAATAGTGTTCGATGCAGCCGCCAAGTACGACGGAAAGAGCCTCAACGACGTGCTGCTACCAGGCCCAGACCTACTGCAGTCATTGTTTGGGGTGTTGCTGCGCTTCAGAGAAGGTCCAGTGGCAATCATGGCTGACATTCAAGACATGTTTCTTCGTATCAAGATTAGAGAAGAGGATCGGGACAGCCTACGGTTCCTGTGGCGAGGTGAGAAGAGGACAGGCAAGCCAGAAGAATATCGTATGACGTCAGTCATCTTTGGAGCAGCGTCATCACCGGCGACGGCGATATACGTCATGAACAAGAACGCAGAAGACTTCAAAGAGACTCGACCCGAAGCAGTGAAAGCCATCAGCCGAAACCATTACATGGACGACTATCTCCAGAGCTTCGAGTCAACCCAAGAAGCAAAGAAGATAGCCGAGCATGTTAAAGAAATCCATGCAAGAGCAAGTTTTCATCTCAAGGGCTGGGCCAGTAACTACGCGACTGCGTTGCCTGACATAGAAGAAGCAAATAAAGAAGATTCACTGCCACTCGCGAAAGAAGAGAAGACTCTCGGTCTAAGATGGCTGGTTAAAGAAGACGCGTTAGCCTTCAACATTGGGCTACGCAACACGCCAGAAGAGCTGCTGAATGGGCAACGGACTCCGACCAAGAGAGAAGTCACGAGCGCCGTTATGTCTACATTCGACCCATTGGGATTCGCCGCGCCAGTATTAATACAAGGAAAGAAATTGATTCAAGAAATCTGGCGTACTAAGACAGACTGGGACGAAGCTATAAGTGAAAAACAAGAAGCAGCCTGGCAAAGATACCTAGAAAATGTATCAACATTATCAAGCTTGAAGATCCCGAGGTGCATCTCACCGTGCAGTCGAAGCGGACAGCTGCATACATTTACCGATGCAAGCGAAGAAGCCTATGCAGCAGTCGTCTATTGGAGGACAACCGAGCCCGGGGGACGAGTCCACGTCTCTATGATCACCGGCAGAGCCAGAGTCGCGCCTACGAAGCCAGTGTCTATCCCAAGGCTTGAATTACAAGCGGCCTTGCTTGGTAGTAGGATGGCGGCGTCGATCGGAGAAGAGATGGAGCTCGAAGCATCAAAGACAATATACTGGACCGACTCCAGCACTGTACTACAATGGATCAACTCAGAACCTAGAAAATTCAAGACGTTCGTGGCAAACCGACTGGCAGAAATAGAAGAGAAAACGAAACCTGAAGAATGGAGATGGGTGCCTACCAAGCAGAACCCGGCAGATGACGCCACAAGGGGTGTCCCAGCCGAGTTCGACAGCAACGCCAGGTGGTTCCAGGGGCCGTCATTTCTCCGCCAGCCAGAAGAAGAGTGGCCACATCGAGACTTCAAGCAAGGAGGTGCGCTGCTAGAAGAGAAGAATCAACTGAAAGCGATGGCAACAAAAGCAACAGACAAGACTCTACTGGACCTGGAACGTTTCTCAAGCTGGGAGCGATTGCTGCGCACTACTGCGAGAGTCATCGCCTTCGTCAGCCGCCTGAGAACCCGCAAGGCAACCACCGCCGCCGCCCGAGAGAAGGACGAGCCCTGGAAGCCACAAAAGAAGACCCAGCCCAGTAAGCTACAAGTCTCCGCCAGCGCAGACAAGCGGTTATACGTACCTCTACACGAAGAACACTTGAAGAAGGCTGAAAAGTTATTATTGAAGATGAGTCAAGCCGACAGCTTCTCGGCTGACTTAAGAAAATTGAAGGCTAAGAAACCATTAGAAAATGCAAGTCGAATAAAGAAGATTGACGTCTACATGGGTGAAGACGACATCATCAAATTAAGAAGTAGAACAAACAAATTTCAAGAAGAAGGCGAAAGAAAAATGAATCCTGTTGTGCTAGATGGAAGGCACAAAATCACACGCCTCTTCATCGAGCATTACCACAAGAAGTTCCTACATGCAAACAACGCAACGGTCATGAACGAAATCCGTCAGAAGTATTGGGTCCTCGGCTTAAGAGCAACACTGAAAGCTATATCTCACGGCTGTCAGTGGTGCAAGACCAGAAAAGGTACGCCGGGGATACCACCAGCGGGAGACTTACCAAGAGAACGTCTTCAGCATCACCAGTTCCCGTTCACCAACGCCGCTGTGGATTACTTCGGGCCAATGCACGTCACCGTGGGGAGAAGAAGAGAGAAGCGCTGGGGGGCACTGTTCACTTGCCTCACCACCAGAGCTGTACATCTGGAGTTAGTGCCATCTCTAAGCACTAGCTCTATGATTATGGCACTCCGACGGATGGCAGCAAGAAGAGGAACTCCGAAGACAATCTTCAGCGACAACGGTACGAACTTCGTCGGGGCGAACAAAGAGCTGCAGCAAGCCGCACAAGAGAGAGGGATCACCTGGAAGTTCATCCCTCCTGGTTGTCCGAACATGGGAGGTGCCTGGGAGAGGCTCGTAAGATCGTTCAAGACAGCGTTAGCAGCGGTCCTCGAAGAGAAGTCGCCGCCAGAAGAAGTGCTTCACACGCTCCTAACCGAGGTGGAGCACACCGTCAATTCAAGACCCCTCACCCCCGTCAGCATGGACCCCACTGAAGAGGAAAGTTTGACCCCCAACCACTTCTTGTTGGGTAGGTCATGCGGCATGTCAGCATCCGGCGAGTTCAACGACACCGAGTTGATAGGAAGACCCAGCTGGAAAACTACGCAAAGGCTAGCGGACCACTTCTGGAAGAGATGGATCAAAGAGTACTTACCCCTCTTGATGCCTAGAAAGATAGAGGGTAAGGAAACTAACGATCCGAAGATAGGCGACATCGTGCTCATAGTCGACGCGACGCTGCCGAGAAATTCGTGGCCCCGAGGCGAGGTCATCAAGGTGTATCCAGGACCAGACGGAAGAACTAGGATATTGGACGTGCGGACTTCGGGTGGAGTACTCCGACGGCCGACACGTCGAGTCATCATACTGGTACCTGCCACATCGTCGCTGCCCGAGGATGCAGTGCCACGCACCGTGGGGGAGAATATTAGCGACGACGCCAATACTTGCAATTTGTAAATAGTTCATAAGGTTATGTAATAAGTTTTGTAATTAGATTTAAGTGAATAAAAAGTCCCAAATGAGTCTCCAATCATTTCCGCTTGGCGGCGCCACCTACGCAGAACGCGCCACGAAGCTTAGCTACTGTAGAACTTTACCATAACGAGAGCCGATAGCTATTTTTATAGTTTTTAAGGTTTAAAACTAATGTTTTTATTGTTAAATTTATGTAATTAAGTAAATATAAGGTATTATCTATAAGATAAAATTGTAAAATATAGAATCCGTGAGGAAAAATAAAATAGGCAATGTAAACAAAGCCGCTGATTGGCTAAAGCAGTTTGTAGGTAGAATCCAAAGGGCTCTGATTGGTCAGAGTACCCTATATAAACTGGTCATTTTTCCTCCCGAATTCAGTCCGGAACCAGCAGCCCTAGAGAAAACACCTCTAATAAACAAGAAGTAAGAAATCGCTGTTTCACTGGAAAGACCCTTGGAATTGAAGTACCCTTCTGGAGATCATCATTCATCAAGCCGCAAGCATTTCAGAATCCACGCTCCCATCGGCACCTTCGTCCACCCGCCAGCATCAAGATCTTCATACAGTCCACTCGCCGCCCGACAGAAGCGCCAGCGGTATAAAAGTCATTAGGCCGCCATATACCTCTTGGCCATCCATCCCGTTTCTGTCGTCCCCAACAAACACTGTTGACACCCATCGCGTCAACTGAACCTGAAACCCCCCAGATTCACACACACACACACACAACATGCTCTGTGCTCGAAATACAGTAGAGAGGTGAATCAGTGTGCTAAAATCTTGATAGTGGATGTAGACAGGAAACTACATTATCATCCCGCATTGTGTACGAATCGCCTTTCATGTGTTCGATTTTATGACGCTCGACGAATTGGATAGCGTTTCGCCGGACGAATTGGAAGACGAACTGAAATCCGATTCGTTTCATGGAATGATCTTTTTAGGCCTTCAGAGGGAAAAGAAAAAAACAGAAAAAAATAGAAATGGCTATTTAATTTCAATCATTTAATTAAATGTAGGTATTATAAATTGCACATTTTTTAGTTATACATGCAAAATTATATCAGCAATTTCTTATTTTTAAATAATAAACGTATATTAAATCTTCCTTGAAACTTATGTTAAAAAAATATTCCTTAGACTTACTTCGTGTATGTACCGTTTTTTTAAATAGAGTCTGGCCATCGGTTCTTTGCACAAGAAAAGAGCGGTAAATTCAAAAAAACAAGGGGTGACAACACCAACTATAGACTGAAGAAATGCGTTTGATACTATTATTTTTTATATTCAATTAAAGTTATTTTATACATTTTTATTTATTACGTGTTATCATACCTGTACATATTATATAACAAACTGAGTCGTATAAGCTTGCACAAACTTTAAAATTAGCTTAGATATCATCATTATAGCGTTTAGTCCCGTTTGCGGCCCAAACTTGCACTCCGGTATTTATGAATTAACGGTGACTGTAGCCTAATGGTTATGGCATTGGACGTACAATGTTGAGGTTACAGTTTCGATCCCCAGTCATTGCACTACCGGTATGAACCCACACAAGCAGTTTTATACTAGTAATTTCTGTTGCTAGTATGCTTTTATTAAAAAATAAATTTCCAACTTACACATAAAGTTAACATACATGCTTGCTCATCATGCAAATAATGATCATGTCCAGGATACAAGAAAAAAAATTACAAGTCATTAATATTTATAATTTTATTATGATTCATAATCAAAGTCTGATTCTATAAATTCAACACCTGAAAATGAACTGTCACTATCGTCATCATCATTACGTACATTTATTATAAATCGTTCCAGTGCTGTTTCTGTGATTCCGTCTCTTAATTTGTATTCATTTTCGACGTGAATAACGTGATCTGTGCATTTCTTCCAATCATCAGCCGTTACACTAAGAAATGACTCTTTAATTAAGTTTTCCATTTCTGCCCCTGGTACTGCTATATTTTTGCTAGCCACTTTTCGTTTAGCTAAACTCCATATGAACTCAATAGCATTTAAATCACAGTGGTATGGAGGTAGTTTAAGCACTTCGTGGCCATGTTGTTTTAGAAGTTCTTCTGCTTTATACAAGGGTTCAGGCTTATTCTCTTTAACGAGGCACATTAATTCATCTTTAGTATAAATTTCTTCAAATGGAATGTCGTTTTCTCTAAGCCATTTCTGTATGTCACTTTTAAGTTCTGCATTGTTGGTGGTTTATTTATTTGTGTAACATGGTAACTAGCATTGTCCATCACAATCACACTAGGCTCTGTCAAATTTGGAATCAATTTCTCACCTAACCACTTCATAAAATTTTCTGCGTTCATGTCATCATGATAGTCAGCTGTTTTTGATTTGGTACTAAATACTAACAGTGCATTGGGCACAAAACCCTTTTCTGATCCAGCATGTACTATAATATGTCTCTTGCCAGACGACATTTTGTCTATCACTCCACTAGTGGAAGGACCTTGCCATGATTTTTTTACCTTATAATTTTGGTGAACATAGGTTTCATCAAGATAAATTATTGGTTTCCCTTGTTGTCGTTTCTCAGCAATTGTTCGAAGATATCTGTGTCTCCAAGCAGCTATTTCAAAGTTCTCTATGAGCAAAGACCTTTCATTCTGGTTTTTCTTAAACTCGAAACCATTTTTTTTCAATATCTGCCGTAATGTTTCACGACAGCCGGTGAAGCCAATTGACTCTGAGTTCAACAAGTAAATTCCGTAGAGTAGGAACCTGTTTTTTTACACAGTAAAATTCATTAATCTTATTCCTAATAGCCGTTAAATCAAAATCATCCAGATTTGACACCGTGCCCTGACGAGGGCGTTTCTTGCCGGGTGTATTCCATTCTCCTTGGTTTATAGAACCCTCCTTCTTGATTGTTTTAATAGTTCTAACAGATATTTCTGCAAAGGAAAAATATAAAAAATGTAATTGAATGTAAAAAATATAAAAGCCTAACAATAATTTAACTGTTCCACTATACTATGAACAAAGGTAAACTTGTATGCAAACATTGAAAATAATCGTACAAAGATTTTAAGACATTTTACAAAACCATAAATTTACCTACCTGTCATAGTAGCAATTGTATCCAAATATTTCGTTTCAGAGTTCAACGCTTCCTTTTCCTCAAAACATTTTAACTCTTTCACTAACGTCTTGACTCTCGCCAGGTCACCTTCTAAAACACATACAAGAAAAATAAATAGTATTCACACATGATACCCGGACATAAATATCAAGCCAACTATCAAGAATACTTACCAGCAGCTGTAAGGATTTCGTCTAAGCGATCTATTTTTTCGTTCTGGATTCGTTCATTATCAAGTTTTATGTCTTGATACTTGCCGATCATGGTAAATATCAACTTTCTAACTACGCCTTTGATAGCTTTCGGCATTTTTCAATAATTTCAAAAGAATATTGATTGAAAAACACTATAAACACAAAAACGGGACAATCCGTTTGACAGTGACATGACACTCATGACAGTTCAAAAATATTGCCATGTATAGATTTTTAAAAACAGTCCAGTGCAGAGAACCGATAGCCAGACTCTAATATATATTTTTAAGAAATTGTAGGCTAGTGATTTCCTTATTAATTAAATTTGATGTTTCAACCTTACATTTAATGTCAAACATTTGGTCGTTTTTCTTTCTGTAGCCATAGGAGAATAATTTGTTTTTTATTTTAATTTCTTGTAATTGGTTGTCTCTTTTAATTTTATAAAGAAATAAAAATAATGAAGCTTTATGTGGCATGCGTGCGTTCAGCCTCCTGTGCCATGCTTCTGGAGCGTTGTTTGTACGGTGGCGTTGCGTGGAACAAGAAATAGTATTCGGAGGCAATCTCATCCACTGACGTTCAAAATAAGCTATAAAATTTGTCATTTCTTCTGATTTCGAACCATAAGACTTGATGGCCAGCCAACCGTCATGTATGTGGTCTGATGGTAAATACGGAATATTTGAGGTCATTATTGTAATTTCTAACCCTTTATTGGTATTAGTGAGATCGATATCCTTTGCGTGTTTCCAAATTGCCCTGTTATAATGATAATAACAACCTGATATATTACCTTTTTTTTTTTTTTTTTTTTTTTTATCGTGCGGAAATCCCTTCGGATACCCCCCCGCCGGCCAGCGGGGGTGGTTATGTCGGGCTTGCACCGACTAAAACCGCACGCCGTCTCGGGTCTTCAGACGCCGGGGTGTAAGGTTACCCATAGAGCATATCCCTCGCACCCCGGCTGACCCTGGGCCATCTCACCACTAACAGCATCGCTCATCCTGTCTCCTCTGAAAGCAGAGGAGTACGGAGAGCGATGTGTTCCCGCCACGTTGGGTATTGGCCGACGATCAATGCCAACCCTATGAAGGGGTGAAGGGGAAGCCATTGACCGCCGCCCAGGGTGTACCGGCCGCTCCGATTCCGTTCCCCCCGGACTGCAGCGGGATCGGAATCGGAGCGACACTCGAGGAGGTTACCCAACACACACCCCATCCTGATATATTACCTACAGGAAATATTTCTTTAAATGCATTGTGTAACGACAGTTCATAATCACATTTAAAATGTGATATATTAACACCCAAGGCATCACGAATTACAGTAAACATTCTAATATACGTTTGTTCTTGCTTGTTTGGGAGCAAGCAGTACAACACCGGTACTATATTTGTGGAATTGTTGCTGCTGTTTAAGTCCAGATGAAAAGTAAAAAGTTGGAAGAAAGGTTTTGGAACGCGCTTAAAGGTACCGTCACCCAAAATTAAATTTTTACTATGTTTTTTTAAATAATTCAAACAAAATTTGCTCCCGTAAAGAAATATTTTGGAAGAGCTTGCTTCAAACTCGGCTATCAAAAAATTTTCTGCGATAAGAAGCGGAATCTTCACATCTTCGGATCTTATGAAAACTTGGTTTTCAACCTTTAAAAATGTTCTTCTAGCCCGGAACAACGTATACTTTATTGATTCAAAAGGTGGTGCATGCAAATGTGTGAGTTTTAGGTCGCATTCAATAATACTTTTTTCGTAATTATACTTTATAGATTTCATATTTTCACAGACACGCTTCTTAGCATACTGTAAAAGAAAATCACTGCTATGTTGCCAATCATAATCCATGCAAGCATGTACACTTTGTCTTATTATTTTAGTTTTCGTTTTATCCATTCTTATGGAAGCACTACACTCGTCACGTTTTTGTGTGTTTTCACGTGGTTGTTATCAATATCAATATCAAAGAGAATACAATAATACTTGAATAATCAGTGATGACAACCATCATACAGATGTCAAGTTGCAGACTTCTAAGTGGCCAGTTATTATCTTCATCAATAAGTATCCTACAAAGTTTCATAACAAAGGAGTATGAAAGTATGCCTTACCGAATAAATGCGAATCTTTTTATGGCGTCAAAATGCAGCCGTCTAGTTATGCGGGTGGGTTTGCTCTCGCCTGAGGGACTGGCCAGCATAACCAGGAATTCGTAATTCAGACTGTCAGCCATCCCGTCTTTATACAATCAGGACGTTCTGCTACCCAAGTCATACTACAATCTTGACGATTTACTAGTTAAGACCATTTGCAATCTAGTCAATATTAATCTAGGACTATCAGTTATCCCGCATTTAAGCAATCAAGACGTTTTGCTACCCGAGTCATTCTACAATCCAGACAATTTACTAGTAAAGACCATTTACTACCCAGTCGATATGAACCTAACCCTTCACAAAGATAGGTCAATCGGCAATGTTCAAAAACTTTATTATCTTAGATCATTTTTGTAAAAAGAACCTTTTGATCCCATAAAGAACCTACCATTGATCCCTGAAAGTTATGATGAGGCGCTTAGACTTTTGGATGAGAGGTACAATCACAAATTTAAAATTGTAAATGAACACATCAGTTCTTTGCTTGATATGAATGCTCTGCACAATTCTAACCCTAGTAACCTGCGAGATTTTGTTTCAAGCGTAAAACAATGTTTATCTGCCCTTAAAAATGTAAATGTGAACACTGAGACGTGGGATCCTATTATTTTGTCTATTTTGTATCGTAAATTAGATTCGTACACGGCGAGGGCTTACCAATTGGAGCGGAGCGATGACGCCGATCCGACTATCGTTGATTTCCTGCTATACCTGGAAAAAAGAGCCTTGGCATTGGAAAATGTGGCTCCATCTTCAGTGGTTACAGGAAAGCTGAAGATTACTCCTGTGGTAAACGTCGCTACGACATTGGGAACGAGCTCTTGCGCATACTGTAAGTCCCCAGAGCATAAACTGTACTTATGTAGCAAATTTAAAATGTTATCATCGACGGAAAGAATTAATTTTTCTAAAAATAGTAACTTGTGTCAGATCTGTTTGAACAATCACAAAAGTAGGTGTAGATTTCATTTCAGGTGTAATGAATGTAAGCAAGGTCACCATACCCTACTCCATGAGGACATTAGTTTAGAAAAACCCGTGTCATTAATTTCAAACACAACATCTGAGAGAATTTTACTGCCCACAGTCAAGGTCAAGCTTTATTCTACAGAGGGCAAAGAAGTACACATAAAGGCAATTTTAGATTCAGCCTCACAAGTTTCCTTAGTCACTAGTAAAGTAATAGAAGTGTTAGGTATCACACCAAGGCGTCATCAAATAGCACGAATATTGTGGGTGTCAGCAATCAAAATAATACTGCAAAGTATTCTGTGCCCCTCGAAATATGTTCTCTTGCAACACCATATAAAATTACGATAAATTGTCATGTTCTTAATAAAATAACATGTAAAATTCCCCAGTATAATGTTGACTTGGCCTCCGTATATATTCCTTCTGATGTCAAGTTAGCCGATGTAGATTTCCACATTCCATCAGAGATCAACATGCTGATAGGAGCGGATGTGTTCTTTCAGGCGCTATTACCAGACCAACAGGAGCCTCTCCAGCTCGCTGCTCCAGTGTCTACTGAGCATATATCTCAACAGCAACACAATCATCCCCGCTTCATCAACACGAGGTTTGGACATGTCATAGCTGGTGCTTTACCGAAGCAAAACTTTTATAAAAGTAATCAAATTTCTTTATTATGCTTAAAGTGTAACTCTATTAATGAAAGTTTACAGAAATTTTGGACTACTGAAAGTGTCCCTGAGAAATATAATAAGACACTTTCAGAGCATCAGTTATGTGAAAATATATTTCAAAATACTACTATTCTCAAAGAAAATAAGTTTCAGGTCGACTTACCTTTGAAATTACCTATGAGTGAAGTCAATAAACAGTTAGGAAATTCCTTTGATTTTGCCTTTTATCGGTTTTTAAACTTAGAAAAAAAGCTTCACAAAAACATAAATTTATTTATAGAGTATGATAAGTTTATTAATGAGTATATTGAATTAGGACATGCTCACTATGTTGATTTCAACTTATTAGATTTGCAAAATGATCCCTTATATTTCATACCGCATAATGTTGTCATTAATGAGAATAGCAAAAGTACTAAAACAAGAGTGGTCTTTGATGCATCTATGCGGACAGATAAAAAGTTATCGCTTAATGATATTTTGCTAAATAGGCCACCGGTACAAAAGGAGCTGTTCGACATCATGCTTTTATTTCGCTTGGGTAAATACACTTTTACCACTTTTACATACGCCAAATGTTTCGTTGCGTGAACATAAACCCTGAGCATGCTGTGTTACAAAATATTTTATGGAGAAACAATGTTAATAAGCCAATAAAATGCATGCAATAAGACACAGTAACTTATGGCCAAAAAAGTTCTAGCTTCTTAGCAACGCGCTGTTTGCATGAATTGGCTGTTAGGTATAAAGATGAGTACCCATGGGCCTCTTATATTTTAGATAACTGTACATATGTAGATGATGCTTGTTTTTCTCACTCAGATTTGAATATTGTAATAATAGCTAAAAAACAGTTGTGTGAATTATTAATTAAGGGGAGTTTTCATACACATAAATGGGCATCAAATCATACTGAAATCATAAATGACATTCCTTCAAATAAACAACAATTTGATAATCTTGATCTTCAAAAAAATGATTCATATATGAAAACATTAGGGCTTACATTAAATGTGAGGGAAGACTATTTTGTGATTTCCTGTCCAGAATCATTTGATATTGAATTTCCAACAAAAAGACAGATTTTGAGTTATATTTCAAAATTTTATGATCCACTTGGGTTTATTTCACCTGTTATTGTGAAAGCTAAAGAATTTATGCAGAAACTTTGGTCAGAAAGCATAGGCTGGAATGATATACCGCGAGAGCATTTAAGACTTGAATGGCTATCCTTTGCTAAGTTTTTTTCTGAAATGCAACCTTTACATATTCATAGAAATATAGCAATTCCCAAGAATGCAGCTGCAGTACATTTAATTGGTTTTGCTGACGCATCAAGCACTACGGCTCATGGATGCTGTGTATATCTTCGGGTGGTTGATCAATCAGGTAAAGCTCTTTCTTTACTCTGCTCTAAGTCTCGAATAAACCCTCGCGAAAAAAAGCGCTCACCATACCGCGATTAGAATTAAATGCGATGCTGTTACTAACAAAACTTATAAACAGAGTTTATGATACTCTAAACGCTCATGTAGTTCTTAGGGGTCTGTGAGGGAGAGCGCTTCCTTTTCTCTTTTGTTGGTTCTTTTACAATTAAAATTAAAATTATAAACGGGATATTTACCGTGTTTATTATCTTTTTCGAGAATCCGATATTACGACACTGTTACAAGTCCCATGATCACGGATGTACTAAATATATCGGATTCTCGAAAAAGATAATAAACATGGTAAATATCTCGTTTATAATTTTAATTTTAATGTAAATGACCATGTCAATCTAAAATCTTTTACAATTAATCTGTCCTATCGGATGTAAGCTTCTGTTCCTTTCTCCAGCTATTCTTTTAGTTTATTTTTTAATTCTTTCCTTTTATTTATTATGTCCTTTGGGTAGTCTTCAGAAGCATAAATATTATTAGGTAAATATTTGTTGTTTTTTAAAACCTCTATTTTTCTCCAATGCAGAGTAAGTGTTATCAGAATTGGTCTTGGTTTTTTGTTGTTTATCTTCCCTATTCTTTGAACTTTACTTAGTTCCCATATATCCCACTTTTCCATGCCATCAATTTTACAAGAGTTTAAGGTATCAAGCTTTAAGTTCAAGTTTAAGGTATAAAGTTCGTACTTGGCAGCGATGACGAGTGCTCGCTTCCTTCCCCACCATGCTGCGCTACGACATAGTCTAGTGATGCGTACTTGCACTATCGATAGTTTTTTGTTCGATCCATCATTATGGACAAGTATCTGCTCAGATCAAATTCTTCAAGCAGTCTGAATTCCAATAGCTCCAAGAGACCAGCTGATGAACCAAATGATGAAGATTGGCGAGCACCAAAACGCCCTGTTTCCTCAAATCAAACTAAGTTTGATACTAGCCGGAACTTGGAAACACACAACCGTTTCGAAAACCTACCAGTAGAGGAAACTACTCCAACGACTACTAGCAACAATTTCAAGGCTGCTTCTTTTGCTATCAAAAAGAGTGGACATGTTCCTCCAATAATCTTGGAAATGAAACCAGAATGGACACATCAAACTGTACGGGATCTAGTTACCAAGTATAGTAACAGATTCCATCTACAATATAGAAGTGGCAACAAAGTTGCAGTAATCTGTTACTCACCTGACGCTCACCAGATGGTTAAGGATGGTCTTCGTTCCGAGGACACGTGCTACCTCACTTATACTCGCAAGGATGAAAAGACTCCGAAAGTAATCATCAAAGGATTGCCGTGTTATACCGAAAATGAGGTTTCAGATGCACTCGACAAGATCGGATTTCCAGGTACTAGTGTCAAGAAACTGAAAACCAAAAGCCCAAATGCTGTCTGTCCACCTCTTATGGTACAACTTCCCACTGGAGCAGACCTTATGAAGTTCCGGCAAATCAAGTATTTATTCAACTGTGTAATATGTATAGAAAAATTCAAGCCTAGAAATGTCATAGGAACACAATGCTTCAGGTGTCAGCGGTTTGGGCATTCGTCAATGAACTGCAATATGACACCACGTTGTGTCAAATGTACGGAGCCTCATCCCACATCGGATTGCCCGAAAAAGGATAGAAAATCCCCAGCCTTCTGTTGTAATTGCGGACATCAGCATCCGGCTAACTACAGCAAATGTGCTTCGCGTGTCTCTTACCTCTCAAATATGTCCACTAAACATAAAAGGAATACAACAAAAATCAGTGAAAAGATTCATCAAAAGAATCAGCAGGAACACGCTAAATCGTTGAATCCCCCAAAGAATATGGACAGGCCCTGGAACTCCATAGTGACTGGACACATCCCTCGCGAAAGTTACACAAAAGCCCCAGATGACGCTGCCTCAAAGGAAATGTTCGATATCCTTACTGCGATAAAAAAAGTTGAAACCCCAATTCGTAGCTTGTAACTCGACGCTCGAAAAAGTCATGTTAGTATTGTCACACTTGGGACGATATGTATAGAGACGGTAATACCAAGGAATTGAAGATTTTATTTTGGAACTCAGATGGATTGCGGTCCAAATTAAGCGAACTCATCGACTTGGCGGTAAGTGACATGTCTGTTGATGTAATCGCAGTGTGTGAAACCAGGCTAATATCTAATTCAAAAATATCAATACCCGGGTACGCATGCTATCGCCAAGACAAGCACGTGGGCACTAAAGGCCAGGGAGTAGTAATATTTATCAAAAATGTTATCAAACACTTTTCTGTAAACCTACCAAAAACCACAAACATAGAAGCTGTTGGTGTGGAAATTGCTATATCTGGAGTGAAGCATTATTTGTTTGTCTCGATATACCAATCACCCAACTTACCATTGCTTCGTGCCGACCTTGACATATTATTCAATGTCGGTAAGCATGTCATTTTGATTGGAGACTTTAACGCCAACCACGAGTATTGGTTCAGCAGCTATACTAACACTAGAGGACGAATCCTTATGTCGCATATGCTTGAGCGTGATTTCACCATACATTATCCTGATGAACCAACACAAGTGAACTACACTATTAGTCGTAAACACACTAAACCTGATCTAGCACTGACAATGAACGTCAAGAACGTCAACGTTCCTTACTATTCACGCGTTGTCATCTAATCATTTTCCAGTATTGTTAACGATGGGTGGTTCCATTGATATCATACCTGGGTTGTCGTACTACCGATACAGGGACACTGGAGCGAGCTTAGGAGAACTTTGGACCAAAGTATAATCTTGTCAGCCAATGTATACACACACACACACACACACAGCGAGAGCTTCGCCGTGTTTCTCGATGGCTTCGCCCCATATATGCGTGGCATACACTAGGAGATCCCCAGTGGATCGTCCTCGGCGGAACCCGTATTGTCGATCACTGAGGAGGTCATTGTCTTCTAGGTATGCCAGGATGCGGGTGTTAATTACACGTTCCATAGTCTTACAGATTATGGAGGTGATTGCTATGGGGCGGTAATTGGCGGGATCAGCACGACTACCTTTCTTGGGCACAGGCTGCACGTTAGCAAGCTTCCATGACTCAGGGACTAAACCTGTTCTAAGAGAGAGGCGGTACAGGCGTGTCAGAACAGGAGACAACTCAGGAGCGCAGTTCTTTAGCACTATAGCAGGTATACGGTCAGATCCACTGGCTTTGTTCACATCTAGATTACGAAGCGTTTTAAGTACCTCCTTTTGGCGGATACGAATAGCCGGCATTGTAGTACCGCAAGGAGGTAACTGGGGTGGTACATTGTTCGCTGTATCCAGACGCGAATTTTCGGCAAACATACAGGCAAGCAGGTTTGCCTTATCAGTTGCCGTGTGAGCCAGCGTTCCGTCGGGTTTGTGCAGTGGAGGCAGAGACGAGCGACAAAAGTTCGCCTCGACCGATTTTGCCAGGGACCAAAACGCCTTACTCCCAGAAGGGTAAGAGGCTAGTTTTGATCCAATTCGGCGTATATGATCAAGACGAGCCATGCGCAGCGTCTTTTTGAAGGACTTGGCGGCTTTGTTGAAGGCTTTCTTCTTATCCCACGTGTCCGGAGCTTTACGATTCCGAGCTTCAGCCCAAGCCCGGTAAGCTGAATACTTAAGCGCCTCTGCGACTGAGCATTCAGCACCAAACCATGGGCGAGCTTTACTCTTGGATGGTAAGTCAGAAAAAGGAATAAAGTACTCCATCGCCTGACATACCACCCTTGAGATTTCTGTCGCGCAGCTCGACGGATCGCTCGAAGAAAAGCACGTTTGCCGCCAAGGATAAGATGCGAAAAAGTGGCGCATCTCATCCCAATCTGCTGACTTGTACCGCCAAACCCGTCTTGTGCCTTTAGGGCTGAGATCGGGAGGTGAACAAGACAGTACAGACTTCACCAAACTATGGTCAGACGTACCCAGTGGTGGGGATACGGACACATTATATCGGTCTGGTTCTGTTGTCAGCAGAAGGTCCAAACAATTCGGCGTATCGCCCTCACGGTCAGGTACACGCGTCGCCTGATCTATCAGCTGGGAAAGGTTTAGCGTCAAAGCAAGTTTGAATGTTTCTCTCCCAGCATGGTCTGTCTTCTCGTACGGGAACAGCCACTCCTTATGGTGGGCGTTAAAGTCCCCGAGAAGGACCAGTTGTGCTGACGGGTACCTCAGTTGGGCCTCATCGGCGGCCTCACACAGATGTTCACATAACCTGGTTGTCTCCTGATTGCCGCTGTGTGAACGGTACACACAGGCGTAGACAATTTTGTCTACACCGGTGTCGACCAGCACCCTCTGGGTGCTGGTCGGGTGGAGAAAGAGGAGTCTTCAAGGTTACGGAGACGCTTACAGCAGATGCCGTCGCTGATATAAACACAGACGCCGGCTTGTGCCTTGAAGTTGTGCTCCAGGGTATACCCCGGGTACTGCAGATAGGACACATCAGCCGGACGTCCGATTTTCGTCTCCGTAAGAAAGAGCAGCAGCGGCTTATCGGTCTCAAGGTGGTGGTGGACCGCATCGAGATTGGAGTGCAATCCTCTGATGTTCCCGAGGTGCACTTTAAGTGGGAGGAAGTGCCGCCGCTGTAAAACTCGATTTCTTTTTATGGCTTTTCTCATGTTGTTTGTGGGGAGTGAATAGACAGGAAGGCGGAAGTTGTACGAGGCGCTGACCAGGATCCGGTGGTGAACACAGAATCGCTGCACTGAAGGTAAGACTAGCCTGGAGACCGCGGGGACGCCCGAACCCCCCCGGAGATGGCCATCGGATCCTCCCGTCCAATCGCCAATTGGCACGATGGAGCATTCCGGGATTTTTCGTAAGATGTGCGGGGCAGCCTTTCATAGGTGGCTAACCTACTAGTTGGGCCCCCTACTATCTACGGTCGGCCAGCGGTGCACCGTGCTTCGGATCCCACTGCCCTCCAAGACTAGCCGCCAAGTGCAGCGACACTCTGACACCGAAATGGCATACTGACTCAGCGCTACTGTACAGACCCGCCTTCCCAATGGCTTCCCAAGGCTTCATGCCGGAACACGTCCAAGGACGCTTGGCGGCAAGACTTAGCCTTGGGGGTGGTGACTAGCCACGGCCGAAGCCTACCACCAGACAAAGTGCTGCTCATTTAGCACTACCCAGGGGCCACGTGTAGGGTAACTAGAGTAATGAGGCCCAAAGGGCCTCGCCTACGGGCGCGAGCAACATTAGCCCCAAAAATGTCCATTGGATTTGGCCAATTCATCCAAAAAATATGATGGGTGCGTCTGTTGTTTGTGAAAGTTCAACAGTCTAACCAACTCTTTTTTTAACATCTGACTGTCAGTTTCCACACCATTGCGTTGTAACCACTCTATAATTTCAGCTTTTTTGTTATTGCTGCTGGGGGGTTTGTTAATTTGAACTGAGTGATATGAAGCATTGTCCATTAAAATACAGTGAGGCTCATTCAAATTTTCTAATAGTTTTATAAACCATGTCTTAAAGTTTTCGAAATTCATTTCCTCGTGGTACTCCGTTGTTTTCACTGACTTAAAACCCCACAGGCAATTCGGCACAAAACATGTAGCTGTGCCAGCGTGGCAAATGATTAAGCGCTGGCCCTTTCCTTCAGGAGTTTTTGTGCTGGATTTGGCTGTGTCATCCGTCCATGCCTTACCTACAGTATGATTGGCGTTCAGCCATGTCTCATCAAGGTATACTACCTTCTCCCAGTTATCAATTTGTTTGATTTTGCGAAGAAAGTCGCATCGTAGTAAAGCTATGTCAGTACGCTCCATTAATATTTTTCTCTTGTCACATTTTTTATAGCGGAATCCACATTTTTTCAAAACAATTCTAAGAGAAGTAGCACCACCTTTGAAGAGTTCTGCAGCTTTTAATGAAGATAATAACTTCTGGCAGGTCGGTAGTTCACCTCGTAGGTAGTAACCATAAATATGATTGCGTATAGCATCTAAATCAAAATCATCAGGTTCTGTTATATGACATAACCTTTTCTTTTTCTTCTTTGGTGTTAATAGTGTATTATCCTCCATGGACGACTCCCCAAATTTTTCCTTTGTTATTCGAGAAACAGTAGCCTTTCCGATTCCTAGAGCATCGGCTACACGATCGCGAACATTGTCAAGCGGTAACAAGGGTCCGCCATTTTGTTGTTCACGAGCAAAATAGTCTCGCAAACGAACTACAAACTCGCGAACTTCACTGTTGAGAACAGTTTTCCGCTGTCTTTTCGGCATTTTGCAAAACCGAAAATCAACAAACAGGTAACAGAAAATCAACAAATAACACAAAACAGCGAAAACAGAAACAAAACTCAGCTAACAAAGAAAGACGTGGCGCATACAAGGCGTTAGAGCACTCGTATGACGCGATGTGATGCGGTGTGACAAGAAGACGAAACAGACTGACAAGACATGACATGACTGAATTAAAAAAATACGGTAGGTCTATGGCCTCCTTTTAAATACTTTTCCATGTAATCCATAATTGCCAGCTAATTATGAATTCTTTAAAATTCAATTCAAAAAGAATTTTAAATTCTTTAAATTATGCAATTTGAATAAAAATTAAAGTATAGTAAAATAAAATATAATAAGGCTGTTACTTTTTTATCTAGTGTTTTATGTCCATCAATGCGCGTAATCTTTTTTTCAAAATAAATAAATATTGCTTATTATGTTGAATGACCTGGCTGAATGACATGACATTTGCCTGAAAAAACAGTATTTTATCGAAATTGTTTCGCATAACTAATACAACTGTCAGTTGAAACGTCATAGGGATCATCATTCGGCGTGCGGAGTATAATGTAAGTACCTATTATTTGTGGGTAGTGGCAGGGTGTTTTGAATTCTATCGAAGTGTCTAAGTTTTTAGTGGATGGTAATAGTAGTTGTCTACGCCGATATGCGTATATTTTAGTATAATAATTTGATTGTAGAATTTATTCCTAATTGACTAAATATTTGAATTAATGCAAACACCTATTAGTTTTATATAATATTTTTAATACATATCATTCTATTCTATAACGTGATCTGTAAACGACACGCAATTAGTTATTGCTAAATCATCGTTAACATCATTCGTTACAGACTACCTACCTTAAGATCATCCAATTTGCACTAGCGCTCTCAATACCAAAAATTGTAAAAGGAATAAATTTTCATTATATTTCAAGTTCAAGCACTTATTTTATTTGTCTTTGTTCTGTATTGAACAAAAGTGGCGACCGTGAGAGGACCTGCAATCAATCCTCGGATTCTACAGTGTCTACGTCCAGGTGGTATACGACTGCGTGGCAGCGGACTATACTCAACCAGCTGTTGTATGTTTAAGGCATCAGCTGTGTCTCCTAGCTCCAGCATCCAGTACGTCGCAATATCTACCCATCAAAGCGTCTAGAAAATTGGTTTCGTCGAGGTATCTGCCGAAGAACTGTATAGGTACTACGAGTTTCACCGCAGTTAGCAGCCGGCGGACGTGACACATGCATCATCGTCCAGCATTGCCTATCTGATAAAGTGAGCCCGTTCCTATCATTCCTATTTTATACACCCTCGATTTGTAATTTTAGGAGGTTTAGTTCCTCAAGTGGAAAGTTTTGTGTATGTGAGTGTACTTAACCGTCTGTAGATCACTGTACTCACCTGATAGCTGATATATTCGGTATTAAAATCCAGGTGTTTTACGGCAACACAATCCACATAAATCACAATATACACCCATATTCTTATATTGTTAAACTACAAATTACTTAGTGCTTTCTAACTACCTAATCTTATTACACAATAGAAAATATTTGCATCGTGATTCTAGTAACTTTGTCAATTTCTAATACGTGTGATTAGTAGACCTTTCTTTTGTAACTATCTCGATAAATCGTTGTCTCGTAAACAATATATTAATATTATTATAGTATTCAAACGGTAACTTAATTGCATTTTTCTATTTTAGCATTAAATTGCTCTGTGCATCAATCGTGCGTCTAATGGCACAAGTTGCGCGCAGTGGTTAAAGCGGTGCCTGTACCCGTGCACCAGCTACCTGCGTTTGACCCTTCTGGCCGGCTACTTGTCGACGCATCGCATAACATTGTTTTGAGGAGCGTATCGTATTTGTTTATTGCATTTCATAACTCATCAACCTATTTACATTTCATTCATCGCTTGCTTAATTTTAGACAATTTAGTGCAAAATGAGTGAAAAGGAGGGTAATATAAGTGAAAGTATTGGTGCTAATAAAAGCTCCTCACTTGTAGTAAGACGTAGCACGATAAAGGGCCGCTTAACACGGTTTAAAAACCAACTAAATGAATTAGTTTCGAAAGATAAGTTATCGGACCTCGAGAGTTGTAAGCTTGCTATGTAGTTGTCTAAGATTGAAGCGCTTTGTGTTAGTTTTGACGAGGTGCAGAATCAAATAGAATGCATTGCTTCGGATTTAGAATCTGAACTATCCATGAGGGATTCATTGGAGGACGAGTTTGAATCGTGTATCTCATCTGCACGGCTACTCATTCAAGCTAACACACCTAAAACAGCTTGCAGGGATGACTGTAACTCCAACTCGTCATTCAATAGTTGTGATGCGAGTAATGGTTTAGGTTTCAAGTTGCCTATAATAAAAATACCTAATTTTGATGGTTCTTATTACAAGTGGTTGGAGTTTCGAGAAACTTTTAACTCGTTAATTCATGATAATGATTCCATTAAAGATATTCATAAGTTTTATTATTTGAACTCATATTTAGAGGGTGAGGCTGCCCGTGTTTTATCTAACTTAGAAATGAGTAGTAAAAATTACCTAGTGGCTTGGCAGTTACTCTGTGAGCGCTATAATAACAAACGTCAACTAATTACTTATCATATGAAATATTTATTAAATTTTGATGCCATTAAAGAATCTCACAAGTCATTGCGGTACGTAATTGATCACGTGAATAAAAACTTACGTGCTTTGGAAACCTTGGGATTACCAACTAATCAGTGGGACATGTTGCTTATTGATTTAATTTCTGCAAAACTTGATCCCCAAACGACATTAAAATGGGAAGAATATAAACTCAATTTAGAAGAAATTCATACATTGCAACAGTTTTTTTGTTTTCTGACAAGTCGCGCCGATTTGTTGGAAAATGTTCGATTCAAAGGGTCGAAAATTTCATCTGTCGTTACGTTACAAGATGGTAATCGGCGAAGCAAGCCGGAAACGAAATCATTTGTACTTTCTGCTGATGATAATAGGGCGTTGCAATCTAATTTGTCGAATTGTTTGGTTTGTAAGGACAATCACCGAATTTTCGAATGTGATGCATTCAAATCTAAAGCTCTGACCGATAGACTTGCCATTGTCAAGTTCTATAATTTATGTGTTAATTGTTTGAAGGGTGGTCACAGTGTAAGGCGCTGTCGTTGGTCAGTATGTTGTAGCAGCTGTCACCAACGACATAACTCCTTGCTACACCAACCTTCAAATATAAATTATCAGCAGCGAGACGTCTCGGCGACTGAATGCGATGAAGCCGTCTCCATGTCTGTACTCTCGACATCAGAGGTGCTTTTATGTACTGCCTTGGTAGATGTCGTCAATCCTGATTCGGGTGCTACTATAACTGTTAGAGCTTTGTTAGATAGTGGCTCACAGAGCTCATTTATCACCGAAACATTAAAGGATAAATTAAACTTAACTTCCCAGCCGTCGAACACAAATGTTAGCGGTGTTGGTGATAAGTCTTATGTTAGTATTGATCGCTGCACGCTTAGGCTGCGGTCAAAAAATACCTCCTTTAATACTATGTTATCCTGTCTTGTGTTACCAAAAATAATAGCTACTTTGCCCAGAGCTACTCTTGATGTTAGTCATCTTAATCTGGATACAACACGGTTAGCGGATCCTAGATTTTTTGAACCGTCATCAATTGACGTGCTTTTAGGTGCTGATTTGTTCTGGAATATTATCGGTACAAGACAGCATAGTTTAGGGAGAGGGAATCCTGTATTACGTGACTCCAAGCTTGGGTGGCTTGTGTCGGGGCCTCTGCATTCAAATAATAGGTCACAAAATGTTCATTGTCTTTATTCCTTCATTGTCATTAGCCGCGATTTAAATCTATATTTAGCAGAGGTGACTGATGTACCTGAGGTCAAAACTATCCCATGTTGGTGGGGAGGTCCCTTTCGAACTAGCCTTTAATATTGATATGTTTTCGAATTTGAGAACCTTACAGCGTACTTATGCATAAGTTTAAGATTTATTTACGCTTTGCACAAAGTTGTTTGTTTGCCGGCGTCTTATCAAAAAACACATGACCAATGTCATATAAATATGCCTGCTGAAAGGGTTAAAGTAGAATTTCCATTCAGTATTGTAGGGTTAGATATGACAGGTCCTTTTAATGGACGATAGTTAATAGGAAAGGATGCGGCTGTAAATTAACAAAATTTTATTTATTTATTTTATATTTTCTGTGTTGCTATTCATTTAAAAACGATTAGTGAGATATTTAAAGACGCTTTTCTGCTATTGTTAAAACGATTTATTGCCTGAAGAGGCGTCCTTTCACAGATCTACTGAGATAATGATAGGAATGCTGCGGGAGAGATACACGACTTTCGCGGCCTACGGTAACCCTTTGGTTAACTTTGCTTCTCGTCAAAGAATTAATTTTCGGTTCTCACCCATATACGCTCCTCACTTCAATGATCATACTAAACCCGGTGTGAATTTGGCCTATCATGGGGTAGGGTAGGGTTTTAGGGAATACAAGCCTGACATCTGAGGAATTGAGCATTCTATTTTCACAAATTGAGGTCATCCTCACCAGCCGTTCCCTTCATCCTCTCAGCCCTTCACACCCTATGATTTTAATCCACTCACCCCGGGTTACCTTTATATTTGGCAGACTGCTGACGCCCGCTCCTGCTCGTTCGTCAATAATTGTTATCAACATTCATCGTCTCCATCGGTTCCAACGCTTGGAATAGTGCAGGCAGCACTTTTGAACACGATGATCCAAAGAATATGTCGCTGATCTACAACTGAACAGCGTACAAGGTGGCGTAAGAAATGCAGTGAGTCGAAACACGGGGACCTTGTGTTGTTGAACGATGGCACCCCCAGTCTGTTGGTGCCTTGGCAGAGTCGTCAAGCTTTTCCCGGATCAGGGGGCATTCTTCGCATCATTGAAGCGTCAGCCCTGCAAGGAACTAATCTATCGCAGTCTCTACAGAATGGTACCGACCTTCGCCCGATGAAGACTCTTGAAAGCCTTTGTGCTTTCAATGGCCCCGGAGTATGTCTACGCCGATATGCGTATATTTTAGTATAATAATTTGATTGTAGAATTTATTCCTAATTGACTAAATATTTGAATTAATGCAAACACCTATTAGTTTTATATAATATTTTTAATACATATCATTCTATTCTATAACGTGATCTGTAAACGACACGCAATTAGTTATTGCTAAATCATCGTTAACATCATTCGTTACAGACTACCTACCTTAAGATCATCCAATTTGCACTAGCGCTCTCAATACCAAAAATTGTAAAAGGAATAAATTTTCATTATATTTCAAGTTCAAGCACTTATTTTATTTGTCTTTGTTCTGTATTGAACAGTAGTAGGTGCCAAGTTTAATGTCTATTAACTAAATTTAACTGCCAGATTAGCGCGCCATTGCTATTGAAGTATTGCTCAAAATTGTCTCTCACGGTTATAGGTTCCAATTGACCTTGGTCATGTGTCTTTGATTTCGTGTACTTAATACGAAAGATGGACGGACGACCTGAAATAGGTAGCTGGGATAGACTGGATGCGCAAGGCGGAGGATCGGGTGCTATGGCGTAAAATGGGACAGGCCTATGTCCAGCAGTGGACTGCAATAGGCTAATTGATTGAATACATGAACCTCATCATCCAAAATGTAATTATGTAGACAGACTGTTGTTAATCCCAAATTTTCAAGCTGATCTGGCAGAATTTTTATTTTTTTCTGATAAATTTCGAATTTTTGAGCTAGTATTCCATAAGATAGCTAGACTACACGTCTTGCACGACTGCGTCTATAGTTACAGACTTTCTTCGACTGGTCCCCTAGCACTTGATCTTTGGGATAAGGCCGCATTAAATTTTTAAAATAGGAAATGTTTCATCGCCAACAAAAACATGTGGCATCGGATTAAGTATACCTGGGATTACCTTTTCATCACGAAGATCTAGTTGCTGTCGTCAAATGTTGAGCTCGACAATATACCTCCATCGCTATTTCTTCCATAACTACCCACATTGCTCGACAAATTCGTAGTTGGCGTCAGCAATTGCTTATAAAACAACACTAAAGGTTTTTTTGTAGTTGAAATAGAGACTTCCACTTTTCCGTGTGTTAGCGACTAATATAAAATAACAAAAAAAATACTATTTCTGTTAATCATAAAAGAGTAGGTACTTAATAGTTATAAATGCATCCTTGATTATGTTCTTTTATATTTCCAATAAATATCATTTAAATATATAAAAGAGAAGTGGGGAGCGCAGGCGGCCATTGGTAAAATGTCATCGGACCGAGCAGTCACTTTTATGTTTCGATCCGAGAAAAAAGTATTGTATCTCTAGACAATTAAGCAAAGCAAGGTGTTGTAATAAAATAATATTTCAAGGTGAGCTGTGGTGTATTATTTAGTAGCTTGTCAACAATCAGAAGTGGGATACAACGTCGGAGAAAAACCTCAGGTATATCGCTAATGTTTTTTAATGACTCGTAAATTATGCCACGAAATGAGACTGGAGGTGAGAGCTATGTTTTTTTATTTACCTAGTTGTTAATATTAGTGTGTATAAGGACACCTACCGCTCAATCATTTCATGACTTAACAATAATAATCTTTTAAAACGAATGCCGCACCTACCTACCTACGTATATGAAAAACATACTTAATAAAAGTCATTGTACAAATTATGAGTAATGAATCCACCGTAAAAAAAAAAAAGATGGTACAATGGTTATTACGTGTGTTATTTTATAAATTTGTTGAATTAAAGATGAAAAAAAAAATTAATAAGAACAATCATATCAACACGACGTGTTAATCTATTTTGTTACCTACCTTATTTTGTTACATTTGCTTCAAATAATGTAAGTAATATCTTATGCTACACGAGTATGATAGCATAAAAGCACCCAAGCAATATTTCTGTTTACCATAAACCATCTTAGTAAGATTTTCATTTTGTTCAACATACATAAAGTTCATGAATCAGTACTCGTACTTTAAAATGAACCTTTATTCCAATATATTTACACCATTCGTCCAAGCAAGTACACCATTTACCTTTAGCCACAAATATAATTAAGAAACAATTATTACAGTGAACATAATTGTTAAGATTAATCATCATATTCCATTTACTCACATGGAAACATACATCGTTATGTTGTATGTGCCATTATTGTCATTTTATATAGGTAAGTATAAGGGTAATCTTTAGGGCACAGTGATGAAACAATATAAGGTATTTACATACAACGAAACAACATACTTAAACGGAAGATTGCGGTTCCTGTTTATGGTCTTCGGGTGACCAGATTATATGATTGTGCTGCATAAATAAAGCAATGATTCAAGTGACTGGTTAAAGATGGGGAGGATACCAAAATATGATCAAGCAATTGATACCTACATAAAGTTGAGAATTTATTTAACGGTAAAAACGGATGAATAATTTTTTTTTTGTAATGTATTTGTCTATGTAGTAATTGACCTGATATTTATATGAAGTAAGATGCTGTTATCTTTAATCAAGAAGATTTTAATGATTAAAAATTAAGTATAGAAATTATTAGTTGTTAAAATGTTAAAATGTTTTTGTAATCAGACTAAATGAAATCTAAGTTAGAACACGTATTTTAATATAAAAAAAATATAAAAAAATGTTTAAGTGAAGTATTGTTTTGAGACATAATGATTGTTGAAACGAATAGGTATGAGGCCATACCTGCAAAAGAATGGCCGAATCAATAATTGGAATGAGGACATTCCTACAGCAGAATGGCCGTCTGTTAGCGACTAATATAAAATAACAAAAAAAATACTATTTCTGTTAATCATAAAAGAGTAGGTACTTAATAGTTATAAATGCATCCTTGATTATGTTCTTTTATATTTCCAATAAATATCATTTAAATATATAAAAGAGAAGTGGGGAGCGCAGGCGGCCATTGGTAAAATGTCATCGGACCGAGCAGTCACTTTTATGTTTCGATCCGAGAAAAAAGTATTGTATCTCTAGACAATTAAGCAAAGCAAGGTGTTGTAATAAAATAATATTTCAAGGTGAGCTGTGGTGTATTATTTAGTAGCTTGTCAACACGTGGTGCCTGCACAATAACGTGCTTTCCATCAATAGCTCCCACACAGTTAGGGTAATTCCATTTATCTGCAAAATCATAATATTGGTCATAATATTTTCTACATAGATTCTGTTGTTTCATTGACAATAATACGTACTGTTTCATAACCCATTAGAAAATGCTGTGCCAACTTTCTACAACTGAGACTACTTGTTAAAAATCTGAAAAAAAGCATACAATAAACTTATTAATTTTTATACAACACTATCTTATAAAGAGGAAAGATTTGTATGTATGTTTGTAACGAATTGAGCTAAAAAGTACTGGAGCGATTACAAAAATTCTTTCACCATTAAAATGCTACACTATCCCTGAGTAACATAGGCTACTTTCTATTCAGATATTCCCAAAGGATCAAGACTTACGCGGGTGAAACCGCGTGGCGATGCTAGTCTTTATATATTTTTAGTTGCTGAATATAAGAAAAAATGGACTCGGATAAGAGACAATTATAGAAAAGTAATGAAATCACTTATATCTAAAAGTGGAGACGCAGCCATGACAAAAAGATCAATCAAATATGAAAAAGAATTGGAATTCCTAAAACAATTTCTTGGAGATAAGAACCGCATTTCAAATATCAGCGACAATGAGTCATATGCACATACCGTGGAAAGCGATTCAAACATAAGTGCTCCGGATAATATTACTTCTGCCAGGAAACATTCTCGTCCACCTACAACTAGGGAAGTTGTAGAGGAATATTTAAAACGTCAAGAAATTTTGGGAAAGTCAGATCCAATCACATCATTTTTCTTATCTATGGCAGACACCGTTAAAAGTTTCCCACGATCACTGCAACTTCAAGTATAGAGGCAAATTTTTGATGTAGTAGAGAATGCTGAAAATACATTGCTTTCACAAGGAGGAACATTCATGAGCAATGCTGGATACACTTCGGCTTTTGGATACTCACCAATTTCACAGCAGGGTTATTCTACACAAATGTATAACTATCATTAAACGAACACATCCAACCCGGAAGAGACAGATTCTACTACTTAAACATTACTTAGCTTTTGCAAACTTTTTAAAACAATGTTCCTATAAGTGTTAATCATAAAATAATGTAAGTTCTCTGTGTTCTTTCATTGGAAAGAGCCTTGAATTCCTTGAATTATCAAGGAGTACTGTTTTGGACCCACCTCCCCATGTCGATATACAATACGTCAATAGAGATTGACATAATGCGCAGTAAACCCGTCTAACAATGCGGGCCTCGGCCACATGACGAAGGAATTTAAAAATATATATAAGTCATCTGACTCTGCCCTGTAGAATTTCATGGTGTTGTGGAAATTTTAAATTGACATCAACTGTAATAATACCCAAATATTTTAAGGTTGATGCACTCTCGAGTAAAGGGCAATTGCAGGTCTGGTCGTGAGGAGCATGGCACGAGTGGACTTTAGAGACGGTGAGCTCGGAGGCTGGGTTGGTAGCCTAAAAGTAAAGCTCATAAATTTTGTTTTGCTGGCATTAATAGTCAGAGAGTTTTGAGCCAACCAAGCTGAGATCGAATTAAGTCCGAGCTGAGCCGTTGTAAATGTCTCTTGCCAATCATTTCCCGTGATAGTGAGAGCCGTATCATCCGCGAACGTTGTGATCCTGATGATGGGCAAGCTTGTTTGATAGAGCTGGTTAATATACACAAAGAAGAGAGTTGGACCGATCACACTGCCCTGTGCAACACCAAATGTGACAGGAAGTTCTTTACCGATATATTCACAGATTTTAACACATTGGGTTCTATGTTGTAGATAGTCTCTGAAAATGGCAAGGGGCTGTTCCCTAACACCAATGCTCTCTAACTTTCGCAGCAGGAGTGGAATAGAAATTGTGTCAAAGGCTTTTGCGACATCTAAAAAAATTGTTAGGACTGTCTAGACTTTTCACTATATGGTTTGTTAGGTCTAGGACAGCATCAGAGGTAGATTTATTGCGCCTAAAACCATATTGACTTGATAGAAGGTTTTTATCTTCAAGGTAATTTATTAGCCTATTATTAATTATACGTTCCAGAATCTTAGACATTGCTTCACTGCAATTGGACGATAATTGTTGATGCACTCTCTATCCCCGCTCTTGTGACCTGGGTGAATCAGAGACTTTTTAAAGTAGGTGGGAAATGTCCCAGAGTCTAAACAAAGATTATAAATATGTGTTAGACCGGGTATCAACTTGGTACAGAATCACTTAAGTAGAGCTGTTGATATATTATCCCATCTTCCGGCACAATCCGATGACAAGAAAATTAAAATAGATGCAACTTCCAGTCCGTTGATAATAACACAAAGGAGATACAAGGATTCATAGAAGAATCAGTAAATGTAAGTTGAGGGAGAGCGTGGATGACCAGAATTTTAGATGCGAGTGTTTTACTAACATTTGCGAAGTAGCTATTTACTTTATCTACTTATAGCATGGGGGTTAAGGCAGATCGAAGCAAGGAGCCAGAAGAAGACTTAGATTCAGAGCAGTTTGTCAGTCTTTTAATAACTTTCCAGATCTTTTTGTTGTCAGAACCAGCATCCACGAGTTGTGCCTTATCATATTGCCTTTTCACTTTTTTTTGAATTTTGATGCAGATGTTTCTGTATCTCTTATTATGTTCATTTTAGGATTTAATAGTTAGGATAAAGTTTGAGTTTCATTTGCATATTGTCTCTATTTCTGATACAACGAAGAAGGCCAGTAGTAATGCATGGTTTAATAAGGTGATTGCGTTTCGAAATTTTTTAATCTAATCACTTAAGAGTTTTTTTTTTGTTTTTTTTTTCAATTATTTTTATAGTATTCCTTAAAGTATCCACTAGGAGTTTTGTGGCCATATTTGGGTCCTTTTGACAATATACTGATTCGAAATCGCGTTTATTGAAAACATTATCAAGAGTTGTATAATTGATTTTGCTGGAAGTGGAGCGATTATTTTTAGAGTAAATGAGTTTATGTGGAAGACATAGTAAGAGACTGTTATGGTCAATTACAGAAGAACAAGAACTAGAGTGAGTGCTTTATGTTTGAATTTTAACATGAAATGGTATAAACAGTTAGGGTTAGGGCCGCGAGTAGGTAGCGTATGTGTGGGCAGAAAACCATGAAATGCCATAAGATTGAGGTACTCTATCGACTGCGTATCATATGGAGTATGTCTAATTTCAATATTAATATCACCAGCTACTATAATATTTTTGATGCCGGATAGTGAGTTTAGTATCGAATCCAAGGAGTTCAGAAATATCGCGATCTTAGTTTTTGAAAGTTTATAATTTTTAATGAAACGCAAGATGACACGGTGCTGAGAGCGCGAGCGGACTTCCCGTATATTACTCTATGGAGCGGACTGAACGAGTGTTGTGAGATGATGTCACACGCATCGAGTACGAGTCGCGTCGCACGTTTACTTCTATAAATCGGAAACTAATTGACGTATTGAAGTAATTCTTTCACTTTTATTTTTTATTTTTGACAGAGAATATGGAGTTCTAATATTCAAAATTAGTTAAAATTCTTCATTGCCTAATCCTACGCTAAGACGTAATGAACAAAAAAAAATTTTCATCTTCGACAGCGCTCCAACATAGAATACACAGGAAAACAATGTTACTAACACATAATTAACAAAACACATTATTAATTACATAGATCATAATTCTACTAAAATTTATGGCCGCGCAGGTATCTGCAAAAACAATTAAAGGAAACAATTTGCACATTTCGAATTTTAAAACGTCAACAGAGTTACATGAAACCAATGACATCACATTCAAACTTTGTCTTTGTCTTTGTCTTTGTCGAATCTATTTTCTTACCACCGCACATAGATGATAAAATAAAATAAAAATTTCAACACAAAAGTCGAAAGTCAAATAAATACAATGACCCACGACTTTCAGCTGAATTACAGATCTTCTGTTGATGAAAGGTTTCAGAAAATGAGTATGTATAATATCTTGCCAACCTGGATTGTTCACCTTTCCTACAACATAGATCGTGTTTGAAATCCTCCTAATAATAACGTAAGGTCCTTTATAAGGTTTACAAAGCTTCTTTTTTCCTGGTTGATTTACTACGTATTTCACTTTCTTGTCGTAGTAAGCTTTCTGTCTTTTTTTGTGCATTTCTGATATTCGAATTCGCTCTTTGTACGAGATAATTTGCTCTTGCATGTCGCGCTGTATATGATTCGTTTGTAATCTCTTCATTGACCTCAAAGTTTGATTGCAGGATCGGCTCGCGTGTGAATAACAACATGTGTGGGGACATACCCGTAGATGCATGTTTCGTGGCATTATATGCACATGTTACCATATTAACAAAGCTGCACCAATTCTTCTGGTCTGTCGACACATACATGGATAGCATCTGTGTTAGTGTAGCATTGAAATTTTCACAAAAGCCATTCGATGACGCCTTGGAGGCTGTGGTGTGGCGTAGCTTGAACCCGAAGAAGTCAGCTGTTTCTTTGAGTAAGTTTGACGTAAACACCGAACCTCTGTCAGTAATAATATTCTTTACACCTCCCAGTCTGCATATAATTTCGTCGGTAACGAATTCGCATACTTCTTGAGCTGTAATCCTGAGTAAAGGTTTACAAATAACATATTTGGACATTTATTCAATAGCTACTAAAATATATTTATTGCCTCTATTGGATTTAGTAAATGGTCCGAGAATGTCCATTCCCACTCTTTCTAATAAGCCTTAACCCGTCACGCGTTTTTGTTCACCCATTAGCACAAATAAATCTGCACCGTTGAATGTTTTTTTGTGCCACGGTTTGCACAAATAAACTCACTCTATTTTCTCATTGGATTTAAACGTTTCGTTGACATCAAAACGATGGGCGTTTAACTTTAGCCCAATGTTTACCTTATGTTAATCGTATTTTATAAGTTTTGAACGAAGATAGTGACAACGAAACGCAAAAAATATTAAAATAAAAATACATTGACCTTCTGGGCCGCCATTATCTGTTGAGTTCATTGTTGTGAAAGTTTTGGTGTGTGAAGTGCACAATAAATATGGATTATTGAGAATTAGTTGTAGTTTACGTATAAAGAGAAATTTAAACGGAAAGTGGTGAAAATATTACTGATAAAAGTTTATCAATTTGATTTGAACCTTTTTATGAAATAGCTTGTCGTGTTTTACATAAGATTTTCAAATAAAATATCACGTTGGTATATTTATAATATACATAAGTCGTTAAAGTATTAAATTGCAAAACATAATCAGTGATTAAATTTTCATACTATTACATATTCACTTTAGAATCATGTTCTAAATGTACAAAAGTGACGAAATTTTGACCGCCATGATGAAAACGAGTTTCTTTCAATAATATCTCACATAGTTCATCAAATATTATATATAATAATCTAGTGAAGGGGTTCAGAAGTGTAGGAGCGGAATAAAACTCAATATCCACGCTAGTTCATTTATTCACTGCACTTTTCCTTCATATAACGTAGGGCTTCGATCCCCATAAAATAACACGTACGTTACTACTTAGTTAACAACTAATCGCGACGACGATCGAACAAGAAGTGAACTACCGCATCCGACTCCCGCCATTTTAGTTCATTCACTCTTCGATACCACGTGGTGGCGTTCCGTTAACGTCCGTACTCATGACCGGAAACTAATAATAACAGAATTATATATGAGCACCGCAAGATGGCGTTATTATTACAAACGGTGTAAATGGAGTCAAATGCTAACAGTCGGCCTTCCTGTCCTTCACGTCCCCGTGAAATTAACAATTACATATATATCTGTTTACTAGATCTAAAGAGAATTAAAAACAAAAGACATTTTAAATTAAGTATTTAAACTGCAGGTATCCGTCAATTCGTTCGGTCATCTGCAAATTCAATTTCAATTCCAAGAGCACATTCACTGGCTCCACAGCCTCCTTGCGTTATTTATGACAAACGCATTCAATGGCTGGGGAAACCTCCTTGCTCATATCCTTATCACATTAGCACATTCCTTGGCTGCAATGCCTCCTTGTGCAAAATCAGTTCCTATCTAAAACAATAATTGAATTACACTTCAGATTTGTAAAAAAAAATACTCCTTTGTGTAATTCATCAATATTTTTAATCAAATCATTAATTTCCTTTATAACAAATGTTATTGTCTAATATACATGTATATAAGTATAGGTATGTAATCAGAATATAAATCAAAGAAAAATAATTAAACCAGTAATACATGCCCATGTAATCTAATAATTATTGTTCTACTAAATAAATTAACTAAGTTTAATCAATTAACGAGTTTAATTAGGTACAAATAAGATAGTTTTAAATCAATGCTTAAGTACATAAATACAATTTTAATATCATCATCACAGTTCCATTTCATCAATATTTTGGTTAGAATCATCTTCATGATCATCATCACTTTTCTTTTCACTAACAGTATTCCTATCCGAATCCGAATCATCATCATCAGAGTCAAGTGAATATTCCCTGGTGAAAGTCAACCAGGGATGTATCTTATCTATAGCAATAACTCCCTCATACTTTCTGTTTTGCTTACGGGTCAATGGAGTATCTTCTACTACAAATCTATCTTTATCTAACACTTTAACGATTCTATATGGACCATGAGCAACTTCCTTGACTTACCATCATTAGTACTTACATCTCTTTCAATTCTGACTAAATCGCCTACCTTAATCATTTTCCCAATAAGCCTACCTTTATCATATCTTTCCTTTTGTCTCTGTTGTTCCTCGCCAATTTTCAAATTAACTTCCTTTCTAATTTCTTCTACTGTATCTCTGCTACCCCCTTCCGTATCCAACAATGATGCGACTAACCCATCCCCCTTGGTTTGAAGCCTTGTACCAAAAAGAACCTCTGCTGGACTTTTACCCCTCCCTTTATTTAGAGTGGTGTTCAGCCCTAACTGAATTTCCTCTATGTGTTTATCCCATTCATTTTCCTTGCAATAATGATTTTTCACTGCCAATGAAGCTAGAATGGTGCGGTTATAACGCTCCACTTGGCCATTCGCCCTAGGAGTTGCGACCGAATTTAAAACATGCCGTATCCCTAATTTAATAATAAATTCCTTGAACACTTTACTGGTGAATGAGGTTCCCCTATCACTTATGACCCGCTTGGGTACCCCGAACAAACTAAAATAGTTATTTAAAACTTTAATTGATGACTTTGACTTGGTGTTCCTTACTGGATAGAGCATTATGTATTTAGTGTACGCATCTATAACAACCAACAAATAAGAGTTTTTGGATTTACTTTTCACGAAGGGACCCAAATGATCAATGTGTAAAGTATGGAAAGGTTGATCAACTTTCGGAATAGGATGAAGCATGCCTTGTTTTTTACCAGATGGAACTTTATAATAAGAACAGTCTAAGCAGGATTGCACATATTTCTTAACAAACTTATTCATTCCCGGGAACCAATATAGTGCTTTCAATTTATCTAGAGTCTTCTCTACACCGAAGTGACCTAACTCATCATGGTTGCGTTTTAATAACTGCCACCTTACCCCTCTGGGAACCACCCACTTAAGTTGGCTGTCTACAATCCTGTACACTTTACCACCCTTTAGTTTGTAATTTTGATTAATCTCAACTATTTTTGGCGTTTCTGGATTCTCTAATACATGTTTAATTCTTAAAATTTCGTCGTCAGCATTCTGGATCGTGGACAGCCAATCTTCAGTCTCAATAACTAAAATTTCAAATACTGGCTCAGGTTCAACCGTATCAGGAATAGCGTTTCTACTGAGAGCATCAACATGATTCATTCTACTCCCGGATCTATACTCAATTTGACAATTGTATTCTTGGAGTTGTAACCACCACCTACCAATACGAGGGATCATATCTCTTTTTGAGAGGGTCGTACGTAATGCACTACAATCCGTCACTATAATGAATTTGATCCCTAAGACATACACTCTGAAACGGTTTAAAGAAGCAACAACTGCCAAGGTCTCTAGTTCGAATGAATGATACTTTTGTTCTTCCGGAGTAGTTTGTCTACTATAATACGAAATAACTCGTAACCTACCCTCCCTATCTCTCTGCATAAGTATACCAGCTACTCCGGATTTTGAGGCATCGGTATGTATTTCGGTTTTAGCTTTTGGGTCATATAACGTCAATATGGGCCTTTTAGTTAATTCTGATTTCAACGCAAGAAAAGCCTGATTTTGAGTAGGGCCCCACTCCCATTTAACATTATTTTTTAATAACTTAGTTAATGGACTTGCGATTACAGCAAAATTTTTGACAAAGCGCCTAAAAAAACTCGCCAAACCTAAGAATTGGCGAACTTCGTGTTGGTTATTTGGACACTGAAACTTTTCTACAGCTTCTGTTTTTCGCATCCCAGGCCTTACTCCATCTTTACTTATTTCAAATCCAAGATATTCTATAGATGATTTAAAAAAACTACATTTTGAAATTTTCAATGTTAAACCTGATTCTTTAATTAATTTTAATACTGTTTCTAACCTCTGTAAACCCTGTTCTACGCTGTGGGCCGGTATAATTATGTCATCCATAAATGCAAACGCTTCCTTATTCCTAGCATCCTTAAGCATTTTATTGACAGTTTTCTGAAAAACGGAGGGTGCATTAGCTAAGCCGAATGGCATCCTTGTAAACTGATATTGCCCATCAGGTGTTACAAAGGCTGTTTTGTCCTGTGATGCAGGAGCAATAGGTATTTGATAATATCCTGAGGCTAAATCTAAAGTGATAAAGAACTCATAACCACCTAATTGATCTATCTGGTCTTCTATTCTAGGTAAGGGATAATGTACTTTGACTGTTTTGGCATTCAATGCTCTGTAATCTACGCACAAGCGTTGATCACCAGTCTTTTTTTTAACTAATACAATTGGACTTGCATACGAAGAACTAGATTCAGTAACGATGCCACAGTCCAACATCTCTTTGACCATTTCCCTTACCTTTTGCCTTTCAGAAAATGCCAATCGGTACGGCCTATAAACAACAGGTGTCTGATCATTTAAAGGGATATGCATTTCACTCAAGTTTGTAAGTCCTAAATCTACGAGACTAAATGAAAAACAATCTTTATACTTTCTAAGTAGGGTTTCTAACTTGTTTCTATCGGTGTTGGATAAATCCCTACCTATGTTTAAATTATGAACCAAAGACTCTTCTTTACTCAGAGATTCTACGCAATTAATTTGTAAAAGTGACTCACTATGCTGCTCATAGACATGACTTCGTGCTAATAAAGAACCCTTTACGAAGTTAATAGGTTTTCCTGATAAATTTGTTACTAATACACAGGTTTTACCTTTAGTAACTGTATATATTCCAGGTAAAATCACATATCTATCGGACCCATTCCTAACACTCTCTTTGACGTACACTTGACAATTAATATCGACACTTGTGTCTACAGGTATCGCATTCAAGGATGTAACAATTGTATCAGCAGATATTGTTAAGTTTAACTTCCTCTGATCCCCCGTACTCTGATGTACTATTGGTTGTTTTTGGACAATAAGACTTGTATCAGTTTTAATAATTATAACCCCAGTCTGTTCCGTAAATGTGTGACCTAATAATACAGCATATTTTAATAATCCATCGGGTACTACCAATACATCTACATCTGCTGTCACCGACTGTACTTGTAGCTTTACTGTCGCTCTACCTAATGGCGTTATATGGGAATTTCCAAATCCTTTCAAAGCAGGCACGTCAGTAATATCGTATCCTAAATTCAATTCTTTAAAATCTGTATGCCTAATTAATGTACACTGACTTCCGAGATCTACGTAGCACCTCTTTTCTATTCCGTTAACAACGATAGGGAGGACAAATTTATCATCTGACTGCCCAACCAATTTAATTTCCATTACAGCCTTTTCAGAATTACTCGGTTTATGATTATCGTTAGTGTTTCTATTAAGTCTTCTACAATCAATGCTCTGAGGACCTAGTCTCTTGCATATACCACAAGTCAACAAGGGCTTCGAACACTTAAAACTAGGATGCCCAATTTCATTACAATTAAAACATTTTATTGTAGAAGACCTACTAGAACCATTTAAATTACTAGCTCGCCTCTTGGGAAACGGTAACCGCTTATCCTTTGGATCTTCTGATTTCACTGATTTAAAATATGTTAATAAGTCCTCTGGTTGCGAGTAGTTCGCAGCCTGAGCACCCAATCGCATGCCTCTATCTTCTAATCCGTAGATAATACAATCTACTGCTCGTTTACCAGTAATATGACAGCGATTAAGTAGATTTATTTTATGGTAAAAATAAGTTTCAAGTGATTCATTATGCCTTGCCTTTCGGTCTAACATTTCGTGTAGTAACTGTGCATAATTTTGTACTGTTGGAAACGTTTTAATCAATTTATCTTTCCATTCCGACCAAGAAAAATTTAATGATGGTAACCCCTGATACCAGACTTTTGCAACGCCAACTAATTTGGGCAATGCATAATGAATCAACTGTGTTTCAGTCCATTTATATAAAACAGAGCATTCTTCTACTTTAGTGATCCACGACTCTATATTCTGTTCTTTATTACTAGGGTCAAATTCGGGTACAGCATTAGTGTTCATAGAGAAATGATTCAAAGGTTGGGGGGTAGAAGAAGGTAATGACTTTATCAATTCCATTACATCACTCACAGTAAAACTATTGCTTTGATGAGATGTAGAACCGCAATTAGATCTGTTTATGTTGTTCTTACTAATACCAGAGTCAGATAAATCATCACTCACTGTTTTTCTGCGCCTGCGCTTACCACCTCGTTTGGAGTGGCGGCTTCTCTCCCGCTCCTTGCGCGATCTTGATGATCTTCGATGACGCCGGTCCACTAAGGAGGTCCCTGATGAGGAGTTAGATCGCAGCCGCTTCGACCTCGACGGCGACCTCACACTGCGGCGATGCCGTCGTTTCACTTGTGAACGATGTCGCTTACGTGAGGATCTCGACTTCCTGCAGCTCGATATCGACGTCGTCGAGCTGGAATCCGAAGATCGAGAACGCTGCGCCGTTCTGTGGTTACGCCTATTTGGCGGCGTACGACGTGGCGTCCCTCGCGACTCGTCACCAGACGACATGATTCAAGTTATCTGATTAGAGAATAAACACACGTTAAAATTGATACTACTTTGCATCTAAGAGTTAATAAAGGATATGAATTTTTCAGTCTTTTATTTTAATTTTAATTAATTGGCGTAATTATAAGGACCAACCATTTTAAATTACTGGGTATATTGCATGGGAAAGAAAAGGAGAACAAAAAAGAAATAAAAACGGGTATATATCAAAAGGACCACTAAATAAATCCTCAATAAATGTTATGCTGCGCTTGCTCTTTGCTATAATCTGTGGTTTGTCATTTTAATGTCAATAATTAGTGACGTATAAGAAGCAGTTATGTGAAATTTATTTTAAGTAACTGAGTAATCCAGTAAGAGAAAAAAAAAAAAATGTGGGTGTTCAGAGAAAAAAACACAATCGCTGACAACTAAAATTTCGGTTTTCAATGCCATTTAAAATACTATGTGCCTAGAAATACAAAAGAAAAATCTCGCATACACTGATCCATATCCCTCCATGTCATTATAAGAAAGCACTTGTTTTACGAAAATCAGAAATTACAATGGTATACCTAGTCAAGCTCAAAAACACCCATGCGCTCCGAACCTGTCGTTTCAATTATTGTGACAATTTGTACACAAATTCAAAGACGATGTCAATTCTTAATACGACATCATTTCTCGATTATCATTTCGCGACATTTCTCATTACGCACATATACATTAACAAACTCGACCGTACTACAATCATAATACTAGTCTAAATAGAATTGATCGTTTTCTACAATTATCCACCCGGGGATCGAACCCGAGATTTTAAAGTTAGCGACACTAAGTAGGTACTCGGAAAAAAAATTGTGTTCACGTTTTCTGCACTCACTTAAAATAAAAAATGATAAAAGAAAAACACTCACCGGAATCTCACCAAATAACTACTTACTACCTTTTTCACAGAGTTTTCAGTGAACTCTAAACGCAATTGTGGACGTGTTAGAATATTAAGAAATACTCTTGTCGCTATCCCACTTCTGAACTGAAGGGGTTCAGAAGTGTAGGAGCGGAATAAAACTCAATATCCACGCTAGTTCATTTATTCACTGCACTTTTCCTTCATATAACGTAGGGCTTCGATCCCCATAAAATAACACGTACGTTACTACTTAGTTAACAACTAATCGCGACGACGATCGAACAAGAAGTGAACTACCGCATCCGACTCCCGCCATTTTAGTTCATTCACTCTTCGATACCACGTGGTGGCGTTCCATTAACGTCCGTACTCATGACCGGAAACTAATAATAACAGAATTATATATGAGCACCGCAAGATGGCGTTATTATTACAAACGGTGTAAATGGAGTCAAATGCTAACACTAGTTTAAATTATTTTGAAATACGGATAAGTTGTTAGAATAACTATCGACAAATAAATATCAGTAATTCTTTTTTCGTATTATTGCCTAATTTCATCAAAAATCATAGTCAAAATATAAATAAGGTCGAATTTCATATATTTATAGCTATCATAGGTACGGATGTTATATATATGTTATAAAGTAGATACCACTCAAGTACACTCACTCACATAAATCATGTGAGAGTTCGTCAAGATGCTAGTTTCGTATACATGTATTGTATTTTATTCACCTTTATGAATAAAATAAAAATAATAGCCAAAAAGCACCACCTTGGTATTTTGCTAAAAACATTGCTATTTCAAACGGTGGCAAACTATTTTTTTGATTACGTCAGATTAGGTTTTTTTTTATATATATAGGACAATTTGACTTCACCTCGCCTGATGGTAAGCTGAGGTAAAGGTAATTTGGGTTAGATAGAATAACACTAGATCATAATATACTTTTGATGGTAAGCGGTCACCGTAACATCTATCTAGTTGGTAGTTCAACAAGATGCTAGTTTCGTATACATGTAATTTACGATTACGTATGATGGTAAATGGTCACCGTGCCGTTTTTTTTATATTTAGGACACGTCAATTTGACTTCACCTCGCCTGATGGTAAGCTGAGGTTAATGTCTCAGGACGTATTTTTAGTTTCCTTGTCATTCAAATATAGTTAACGTAAAACAATAAGCGATGTGACATCGCTATTCATAACATAAATATTTATTATTGTAACTTTGCTATATTTTTTTAGATCGTACAGACGCCGTAGTATGAGTGCAACCAGCTGGTCACGGTCGGCGATACCTACAAAGGGACAGAGCCAATCGGCCCAACGTTGTGACCTTGATGGAAACCCCTGGTGGCAGCATACGACGCGACGTTGTACTAGACACGTAATTTATTTAGTTTATGTATCTCGAATGTGTCGGAATTAGGTAATTTGGGAAAAATCTGTTTCTTAGTATTTTTTCTCTTACGCCCAGAATGAACCCACGTTCCAGACGGATGGTGGTCCACATCAACGCACCGGGTTGGATACGTAAATTGCTTTAATTTTTACACGACTATCTTAAAAAGAATGTTTTCTTTTTAGGGTTCATATATTATTTGTGAGTCACTTGCATAGACTTTCGTGTGTTTAGATATGTTCCGGATGGATTCAAGAAGCCCAGGGTCCGCTTTTTTAATATTTGATTGGCTAAAGTTGGCTTTTAAGTGAGCAACTGCCATCTGACCTTCCAACCCCGACAGCAAAGCCAGTTCCAGTCGGCAGGTGTACCAGGTAGCAGGTGAGGTCGGCGTGGGCTCTGAAGATCTTAGTATACACCCTTAAATCTTAGAAAAAAGATATTAGGTTGTATCTTTTTTTCAAGGCGGAAGATCGGGTACTATGGCGCTCTATGGGAGAATCCTATGTCCAGTAGTAGGCTACAAAAGGTTAATTGAGTAAGCTTTTAGAAGCCTTAGCTAACGGACGATATTTCTGTCCTAAACCAGAAGTAAGGTTTTCTATTTATATTTTTATTTATTTTTGTTTCTTTCTAGCCCTGGATTATTGGAGCTGCTGGAAGAAGTGGATGACGATGTGGAAATGGGGAAAATGATGGACGTTGCTCCATGGCAAATCTCAAGTTTGGTCATGAAGTCAACAGGGCCTAGTGGTAGAAGTAGACCACAGTTTTGTGCCGGCTAACAAACCTGTGTTTTAGTAAAACGTTCAACCTCAACATCAGGCATAACGTCACCGCTGTCACACATTCTTCTGAAGCGATCGCGAATTTATTCATGAAAGGAATTATAAAATGAAAATTTGTGATATCCATGACTGTATTTCATTAGTGCTATCCTAAATATTTAATTTTCAGGTTTCTATAAAACATTGAAAACCCATTGTGGCGGTGACTGTTCAAATATTTCATTTCGAACTCAAGTTTCGAAGAGTCAGGTTTCAGCCAGTCTAGTAAACGAGTATTCATACCATCCATATTTTGCTGAGTGGTTCCTGGCGCAGCAATAAAAAGGCTAGCCTACTTTAGGGACACTAAGTTCTAGACTTGACATATTTTCATTTTATTTTATTTTTCTGACAATTCGGACACCATCCGAATATCAAAGCTATTTTGTACTATGCCAACTGTACAAAATAGTTTTAATATTTTAAAGATATCCGAATTTTCATTTATTTATACATCATCAAACGATGAAATAAATTTGCTAACTTAGGTAAAGTATTGCTTTGAGTATTCGATACCGTGTGGAGTCCTTAGGAGGACACGCCTTATCTGCGTTAGGTCACAAGGTTCACGCTCCATTCTAGTCCTTCATCCGATTAGCGTGGTTTGCAGCTTACAGAGTTCCGGTAGCAGTGGAAGTCCGGCATTCCCAATGAGGTTCGATTTCAAGTCAGCCGGTCATAAACAGGTTTGTAAATCATGAAATAAATAGTTATGCGGAGTGAAACCCGAGCTTCACAGTGTAAGCAACCGGGATTTGAGCTCAGCATTATGTATGTGTACCTTATTATGCTGTGGGCATGGATAACCAAACAGCTATTTGTTATTATGGCTAGCCGACGTTAGGGCCACTAATCTCTGGGTTGATTTGTCCGTATAGACACTTTATTATTAGTATTTTTATATTTGTACTATGCTAACTGCATAAAATAGCTTTAATTTTGACGGTGTCTGAATTGTCAGTGAAAAAATTAAAAAATTATAAGGTGTCAAAACGGACAAGTGGACCTAAAGATTAGTGGCCCTAGCGTCGGCAAGAAATTTTTTTTTTTTACTAGCTGACCCGGCAGCCTTCGTACTGCCTCAATCGATAACAACTTCCATATTTATTCACTTTTTAAACCTTCTCTGGACCTCCACAAATAATTCAAGACCAAAATTAGCCAAATCGGTCCAGCCGTTCTGGAGTTTTAGTGAGACTAACGAACAGCAATTAATTTTAGGGTTCCGTTGCCAAATGGCAAAAAACGGAACCCTTATAGATTCGTCATGTCTGTCTGTCTGTCCGTCCGTATGTCATAGCCACTTTCTTTCCGAAACTAAAAGAACTATGCTGTTGAAACTTGGTAAGTAGATGTATTCTGTGAACCGCGTTAAGATTTTCACACAAAAATAGAAAAAAAAAACAATAAATTTTGGGGGCTCCCCATACTTAGAAATGAAAGTCAAATTTTTTTTTTACATCAAACGCATACATGTGAGGTTCTATGGATAGGTCTTCAAAAATGATATTGAGGTTTCTAATATAATTTTTCTCTAAACTGAATTGTTTGCGCGAGAGACACTTCCAAAGTGGTAAAATGTGTGGCTCCCCCTGTAACTTCTAAAATAAGAGAATGATGAAACTAAAAAATATATATGATGTACATTACCATGTAAACTTCCACCGAAAATTGGTTTGAACGAGATCTAGTCAGTAGTTTTTTTTAATACTTCATAAATCGTAAACCGCAATTTACCTTTCATTCAATCAATTCAAATATGAAATTTTTAAAAAAGCATTGTTATATTACTTGCTGCTACGGAACCCTTCATGGGCGAGTCCGACTCAAACTTGGCCGCTTTTTATATATAAAGAAGATTAATGTAACCACAAAATATCTCCTTTATTCGCCGATTTCATGTCAAACAACAGCTATGTAAATATTATTGGGCAAGTTTCAAAATTACGAAAATTTAAACATCTACATTATATAATTTGGATAGTACTTAAAAAATTAAAATTATTTTTGAGGTAATAAAGTTTTGATTTTTACGTTCTGCATCAACATGTTTACACAACAATTATCTCAGCTGAATCACCATAATCACTTACACTAATATCACTAAAATGACACATATATTGAAGTATTCACTGTACTAAAGTTACACTACACTATAACACGATATCCACAAGAAATTCCAATAAGATTCCGATAATGTATACTGTGGCGTAGCGGTAGTGCATTCGACTGCTACGACAGGGGGCGCGGGTTCGATTCCCGCTCAGTGCAAATATTTGTATGCATGAATATGTCTATTTGCATTGGTCTGGGTGTTTCTATGTATAATATGTATGTATTTACAAAAAAAGTATCTAAGTATGTTTATCCGCATTCTGGAACCCATAACACAAGCTAGTTAAACTATGCTTACTTTGCGTCTAGAAAGTGCTGTGTAGAATGTCGTAGAATATTTATTTATTTATTTATTTATAAAATGTATAATAATGTATAAATCCACATCTTCATAGTCTTGTATCTTCTTCTTGAAATCTTGATTCTTGAATTCTTCAGATTTATTTACTATCACTTTATTAAAATTAAGTTTGAGGTAGGTAATCTTTCATCATTGGTTTCATTTATTACTTTAAAATTAAACAACATATCATTTGTGTTTATAATATTTAACGTTGTGCAATTTGAAACCTTACTCACGGTTTTAATGTCGTATCTGCGCGTCCAATTTATTTTGAAGCCTTTTATCCATAAACAGTTTTCTCTGAAATCAATTGAGACTGCATTAGCAAACATGAACGATTGACCTAAGACTAAGTCTAATTCCATGTCATTTATCACAATGAAATTCACCCTAACTACAATGTTCGCTACAATTACGTTCACTTCGACTTCACCGCAGATAGTTGCAGTAGAACCAGTTATACTTTTGATGTGCGTTAACAACGTTGACAGTTTTATTTGTAGGTTCAAGCTTCTAGCTAAAGCTCCGCTAATAGCATTTACGGTTGCTCCAGTGTCAAGTAACGCTTCGATGTCAGAATGATTAATTGTAACTTTAATGAACGGTGTAAACTAGACCGAAAATTTGTTTTCGTCGTGAAGCTGATCTACATTCGTATACTCGGAATGCTCCACACTCATTACATTCCTCCCGAGTCCTCTCTGGAAAAACTGCCGATTCGAAGTTGGAGCATCCTGTCTGTTAGATCCCGATGAATTCGGGTTACTGGGGAAAACATTGGTATTAGTAACGTTCCGAGGTCTTAAGTTATATCTCGGAGTATGAAAATTATCTCCTCCGTCGCGTGGACTTGACGGTGACGGAGCTTGTCGTGCATCGTATGATGTCGCGTCTCCTGTATTTCCGTGAGGATTTCCAAATCTGATTTGACGGTTATATCCTTGAGGAGGATTTGTAGGTAAATTTTGTATTCTTCCTCCTTGTATATCGGGTTGTACTTCTGCTAATTGTAATAGAGCATCACGAAGCTCTTTTTTATCATTATATACCCGTGCCGCTAAGATATTTCGAAATCTTGGAGACATCGATTTAAGAAATCTATTTATTCGTTTTTGTCATCAGTAATCTTAGCTTTGTTAGCCAAGTTGCATAATCTATACCAATAGTATATATATAGTAATAAAAATACAACTCTAAGTCATCGCTTTGGGATGGGGATTCCTTTTCCAACTGTGAGCAAACTTGTTCGAAGGTTAATTCTTCGTTAAAAATAGATTTATAGAAATGTAACGCTGCGCCTTCGAGGTAGGCGGCTAAAATTGTGGCTTTGTCGGCTTGTATAAATTTATTAATGGCGAAGATGACATTGAAATCTTGTATAAAATTTTGGAATGAGACACCATCAGTGCCATTGAACTTCTATATCTCAGCCATTTTATAGTAATAATAAAACACACAGTAATAATAAATATGAAAATGTTATCTGATAAGTGCGTCGCTCCTTAGCCACGCGGTGACTTTCTTGCCACGGTACGGCACCGATCATTCCACCATAAACTGCAGAACCCTGGCGCCTCCACCAATTCTGTGGAGTCTGCAGAACGCCGGCGCCTCCACCAATTCTGTGGAGTCTGGGGTTTGAGTTCACAGCTTCTTGTCGATAACTAGTGATATTTAAATTACAAGACAAGGATTTTATATGATTAATATATTTATTCTTAATTATAAAAAAATATATTTCCTGAAAACTTCTCCTACAACTTTAAAGTAGAAAGCAGCAAAGACTCAGAAAATGTTGACGCCATGTTCACTTATATCAAGGCAGGGCTGGAATCTTTGGAGTGGGAAGGAGGATTCAATCTACATGAAGAAAGCAAGTTGTATTCAAGTATATTGGAAGACTTGTGCCGCCTATGGGAAAAGTCAGATAAATCTACTTTCAACTTCATACGAAAAAGAAAAGGGAATCAACACAAAACGATTGAGGAGGCCCTAGGAGTACATGCAAAGGGGAAGGTACATGCACCGCTAATGGAAGATATGATAAGAGCCTGAAGCCAAGCCAATAAAGAAGTGTCGATATGTGCCCTGGATAGAAGAAATTATGACTGGATTAAGTGAAGATCATGCACACACAATGACACATACCCCCTTGACTATGACAATGGGCCCTTTGGTGAGTTGCTGAAAACTCCACCACATAACAACCACCCCATTGCTAAGTTTGTAGAGTCAGGTGCTAGTGATCTTGTGGAAGAGGTTTTAAGAAAGAAAGCAAGCGTGTTTGCTTCTAAACTCACTAACTTCTATTCAAGGTTGGGAGGTGCATATGGTCCTGGGGTGATAGAAGGCAATAAGGAAAAGGCAAGTATTGCTGTTTCCTATCATGGCACAGTTATCTACCCATGAGTCTATAGAAGTCTTCAATTTCGACAAGGAAAGGCTATGTTCTGGTGTGGTGTTGAGGGCTCCTTGTCACGTGAGGAGACCTACAGGTAGAATTCGGGTCATAACAATAGAATTTGCACAGAGAAACAAAGTAGTAGAGGAATTTCTTGAATATATAAAAGGAGTCAGAGTGTACAAATGTAAATCCTTTTACATCATAGTCAGACAAAATTCCATAATGAAAGAGGATTGTTCATATAACACTTTCAACATCAACTCTATGTTTTCAAGAATCAACATGTTGGAGGGAATGATTTTAGAGAACTCTTCCGTTGCCCAGGATGAAAATATGGGAGAATTGATGAATAGTATTATAGCAAGAGGGATGCCATGGTTTGTTGACAGATATATAGAGGGTATTCTCTTTTGTCTATTAGGCAACTCCAGAGATGAGGGATATTTCTCCATGCTGAGGAAACTGTTTATAGTTGTGTTTTGCTGGCGGACAAACCAGAAGAGTGCAAGTCTAGATATCAGAACCTTCTATGACAAAACAAATGAATGCTTGATAGATAACCCGATATCAATGAGCTTTCACATGACTTTTCTGAGTATATTACGTGAATATGTTTGATATGTGTTACAAATCACATTTTTTGGAATCCCAAACATTTTTGGACTTATATCAAGCAGCGTCGTAAGTCAAATAATATACCAGGGTCTGTAAATTATGGTAATATAACAGCGAATACGGGTGAGGCTGTGTGTCTCTGACTACTTTTACTCTACTTTCCTACAATGTTCATCGCACTCTGCAGGTAACCCTGTCTATGAGTGGCTCGTTGTTGGAAATCTCTCACATCCACACCGATACGTCAGAAGTCATTAAAATCCTTAAATCTCTGGATATTAATAAGTCGGCGGGACCTGACAAAGTACCACCTAGTTTTTTAGTTAGATGTGCCGATTCTATTTCAGTGCCTGTAACGTTATTATTTAAAAAATCCCTATCTGAATGTACTGTACCGTCAGTCTGGAAGGCAGGCTTCATCACCCCAATTCACAAGAAAGATTCCAAAACGGAAGTCACTAATTACAGGCCCGTATCAAAATTATGTGTTTTGGCAAAGGTGCTGGAAAAAATTGTATACAATCAATTATATGCGGCATTAAAAAGTAGTTTTAGCAGTTTTCAACACGGTTTCTTGAGAGGACGCTCAACAACTACCAATCTTCTTTTGTTAAATGATTACATTTCTGATGTTATGAGTAAATCAAATCAAGTCGATGTCGTTTACACAGACTATAGCAAATGTTTCGATAGAATTGACCACACCAAACTAATTTCAAAGCTGAAGCATATGGGCATAAGGGGCGACTTGCTTAGGTGGTTTTCATCATATATACTTACCCGTACCCAAGCCGTTGTAGTTGAAAATTACATTTCCAGTTGGGTTATAGTGCCTAGTGGTGTGCCCCAGGGTTCTCTGCTCGGGCCCTTATTGTTTTTATGTTTAGATCTAGCGCGGTTGGATGACTACTGCATACGAAAAAATTACTCCAAGGTATTCAAAAAAGTATGTAGACAAGCGAAGGCCATTCATATTAAAAGGAAAATAATTGAGGCTCCCAATAAAATGAAAGAAACTTGGAAAGTTATTAACAAAGAGTCTGGTAAATGTAAAGTGAGGGATACTGTTACTAAAATTAAATTAGAAAACAAGAATATAACCTCTCCGAAGGATATTGTAAATGCTTTTGAAGATTTTTTTACCAATATTCCATTGCAACTCACTTCCTCTATTAACTCTAGCGCTGACAGTGCTGTGGCCCTTGTTGAGAGTAATATTAGTTCTTCTAAATTTATGTTCAAACATATTGATCCCAATGACATTTTAAAAGCATTTAAAAATCTAAAAATAAAAATGTCAGAGGATTACTGGGGTATGTCAGTTAGTTTAATTAGTCATATAATTAATATCATTGCACCTGATCTAGCACTCATATTTAATGAATGTATAGATGAAGGCACATTTCCTAATTTAATGAAACACAGTAAACTAATACCATTATTTAAGAAAGGATCTAAGTCGGAACTTGGAAACTACCGCCCCATCTCTATTTTGCCAGCTCTGAGTAGGGTGTTTGAGAGAGTGATGCTCAATCAGATGCAACTGTACTTTAAGACCAACAATCTTTTCCATAGCCAACAATATGGCTTTACTGGCGGGAAATCTACCACCGATGCGGGAGTGGCTCTAGTCAGCCTAATTTACGACGCTTGGGAGGGATCGCAGGATGCTATTGGGGTATTCTGTGATCTTTCTAAAGCATTTGATTGTGTTGACCATCAAACACTCTTGCTCAAGCTACGTCGATATGGATTTGATGAGAAATCAATAGAACTATTAAAATCATACTTAACAGATAGGCTTCAGACTGTTGTTGTGAATAACGTCAAGTCAAACGGATCAAACGTCAAAATAGGCGTACCACAGGGATCAATCCTAGGACCTTTTCTCTTCTTGGTGTATGTCAATGACCTGCCTTATACGATCGAGGCTCAAGCTGGCATAGTACTGTTTGCAGATGATACATCACTGATATTCAAAGTAGATCGGCGTAGTACAGATGCGAGTAATATTAATAATATTTTGAACGCCATTTCAAATTGGTTTTATGCAAACAACCTATTGTTGAATGCAGAAAAGACCAAATGCATTAAGTTTACACTGCCTAATGTGAGGCAAGCACACGTTAATGTCGTGCTGGAGGGGCAAAGGTTGGAATTTGTAAACAGCACTACTTTTCTAGGCATAACACTAGATTCGAAATTGCAATGGGGTGACCATATCACTATTTTGGCCAATAAACTCAGTTCTGCTGCTTATGCTGTCAGACGGATTAGGCAGTTGACAGATGAACCTACTGCTAGGCTGGTATATTTTAGTTATTTTCATAGTTTGATGTCTTATGGAATACTACTTTGGGGGAATGCAGCAGATTTAGAAACTATATTTATACTACAAAAGAGGGCAGTTCGTGCCATTTATTGTTTAGGCAAGAGAGATTCTCTTAGGGAACGATTTAAAAAGACTAATATTTTAACTGTAGCTTCCCAATATATATTCGAGAACATACTGTATGTCAGGAAAAATATATCCAATTTTACAAAAGTAAGTGACATTACAGACAGAAATCTGCGTAATAAAAATAAACTTATCCTTCCATGTTATCGGCTTAGCAAAGTTAGTGATTCTTTTAGGGGGGAAGGTATACGCTTTTATAACAAATTGCCTGAATCGGTCCTTGGTATGCCTGACAATAAATTTAAAACCTTTGTTAAGACCACCTTATGTAAAAAAGCATACTATAGGACAGATGATTATCTTAAAGACAAAAATGTCTGGTTTGAGCATGGTGCAGGCTCCTCCTAAAATGCTAAAATGTTACAACTACAGCATAGTATTGTAGTAGGCACGCGACCTTTTTACCATATTTTAACTTTTTTCAATTATTTGAACGATTAACTTGGGTTAAATTTTATTATAACGTTTTTTTATTATATACCTTTATTTATCTTGACACGAGACAAAAATGTACATTCGTCCATATTTAGTCTTAAGAAATCACTATTATAAGCTGACGTCTCGAAAATGCCGCAGTGGAGTTTGTTGCGCCGTTTCTTCTCCACTAGCGCCTAGGAAGCGGTGGTAAACTTAGTATTAAGCAATTATTGACGTCAAAAAGATGTAACTACGTTGCACTATTTTGAAAAATAAAGACTTTGACTTTGACTTTGAAATAAGTTAGATTTAAACCCATCTAAGTGTTCAGTAGTAACATACAGTAGGAAGACAAACAATATAGCTTCGGACTATTATTTAAAGGGGTGTAAAATCCAACGCTGCAATAATGTACTTGACCTAGGCGTGATTCACGATTCTAAATTATTATTTAACGACCACGTAGACCATATTATTAACAAGGCATACCGGGCCCTAGGATTCATAATTCGTACCTCGAATAGTTCTATAGAGGCTAAAACTATTAAAATACTTTACTGTACATTTGTACGTAGTATTCTTGAAAATGCTAGTCAAGTGTGGAACCCTAATTATGACATATATATCACCCGTATAGAAAATATACAAATAAAGTTTATTAAGTATCTATGTTATCGGTTGAGAATAAAATATACATCAGATGATTATTTAAAACTTTGCGCTAGGTTCGACATTGTTGCTTTGACCGCACGCCGCGAGATAGCTGATGTTACCTTCATTCTAAAAGTATTAAACGGGTCTATTGATTGCCCAGCTTTACTGTCCAAAATTAGCTTTAATGTTCCTCAGAGAGTTTTTAGACACTATACACCTATCCACCTCCCTATAGTAGCAACCAACTACAGACAGAATTCGTTTATATGGGGTGCGAGTAAGAGTATAAACGATCGCTTTAGGCAATTCAAATTTGATATATTTGATGCTAGTATCGAACCTGTGAGATGGGTGCTCAGTCTGGACTTTTTCTTGAAGCATGAGTTGTTTTAGTGAAGTAACGTACATGTATACTCTGCCGTGCCGTGCCGTTTAAAAAGCAGTCATCTGACAATTTACCGATTTTGAGTTTAAACATTGAGCGACATCAGGAAAAAAAGGCGCGTCGACCTATCTAACCCCTTTTTCTGAAACTTATTTAGCTTTTGAGATATTTTTTTTATAAAAAGCTGTGCACTAATTCACTTAAAGGCCGCTTTTGAAGAAAAATTTCTTAAAAGGCAGTCATGTGACTTTGGCTGCCTTTTTAATAATTATTTGATAGATATTATTTTCTTCTATACTTCAAAAATAGAAGTTTACGTTGCCTTCAAAATTTTTATTTACTAATACTTTGAGTCTATCGGATACTAGAAAGCAGTTTTCTGGCAATAATTCATTAAAAGGCAGTCAAGTTTTGTCGCGCTAGTGAATAAATTTTTGTGTAGAATCAGTGTCAGAACGCTGACGGTCGCGAACCGCGGCAGACGTATATTTTTAAAATTTTCAAATATGTATATTTTTTAACAGTGAAATTGAACGTCGAGTGTGGCTACTAGCTGAGTTTATAAGTCATCAAGTACATGAACATTTCAAGGCGTAAGCGGCCGGTTTATTTAGTTGATGTTTACGAACTCCTGATACACTAATGTAAGTAAGTTCCCAAAGTTAAGTATCTTTTTTGATTTATTTATTTTAGTTACTTTAAAAAAATACTTATTAATACTACTACTATTTTATATACATCCACAGACAATCAAGATCATGTCTAGAATACGGTCCAAAAAGTTGATAGAACTATGTAATGGAGGAGGAGGCTGCGTATCAAAGAACCGGGAACCTATCGATACATCCATGAACAGTCGATCTGATTTTTTGTCAATACAAACAACAATGGAAAAAACAATTACGTACGAATTTGGTGAACCTATAGAGAAAATAAGCCACCAAGACATCGCCGGATGCTCAGGACTAGAGCCAAACTGGTCAAGAGAACCAGAAATATATAAAAGGTATTATTCATTAAATTTGCCTATATTTAATACATTTAATGAACACGGTTCCCAATTAGGGAAGATGGCTGAAGTCAATAACCTCACTAGTAATTTTAAAGAAACCGTAGGCGTAACGTAAACATCCTCGAAGCCACCAGCGTCCCCGATGATCCCGACACCTTCCCTATCCCCAGAATCCTTGAGACGCAAAATACACTTACATTGTTTTGAAAATGCTCCGTCATCAGATGGTGATGATGACTATGGATCAGATGATTCGGTAAAGGATAAGACCTACGACCCTTCGTCCTCCAAAGCCAAGAGATCATGTAGAAAATTTTCGACGGATATTTTATTTTCCTCTAGAAATACAGAACAAACGGCAAGTGACTTGGAGTTGAGAGATTTAGTTCGTGATCCAGATATTGGCAATACAACTGTAATAGATCCGGCACCTATTCCTTTTCCAACTTCTTCAACTGCTGGGCCTTCTGGCACTTCTAACCGCACACAAAAGTATCTTGTCAAGCCCGGGTGTGACGAAAAATGTCTCAAAAAATGTTTCACTAAGATCAGTGAACTTCGTCGGGAAGAAATCAACAGCTACTATTGGAGCTTAAAAGGACATTGAGGACACCGAGACACATCGATTTGAAGTCAATTGGCGATGGTGGAAAATATTGGCATAATGGTATTATTATTCCTTTGAAAAAAATCCTGCATTCTTGGACTGCAAATGAAATGCCAGAAAAAATATCTCTAAATTTGAATTTTGATGGCCTTCCTATACATAAAAGTTCTAATAAAGAGTTCTGGCCCATACTTTGTAACATTTTTGAAATACCTCAACAAGATCCATTTATAATTGGTATTTATTGTGGAAAAGGCAAGCCCAAAGATTTGAATGCATTTTTAAACGATTTTGTGGAGGAGATGATACAATTACTTGACGATGATTATATTTGGAAATTATTTTATATTTGGAACAAGGTAGGTATTTATTATTTACTTGCAATTAACATTACCATTTAAATTAATATGTGCAGATAATTACGATTAATATTACTAACAACATTTTATAGACCTATGAATAAATATACAATCTTTGCCTTATTTAAATATTTAATTAATCCCTTTTTATTATTTCAGGAGTGTGTAATTTCAACGGAAAACACGGATGCCTGAAATGCACTACAGTCGGCGATTACTCTTACAAATCTCACACGGTTACGTTCCCCCAATGTGTTCTGAGAGAACAAATTTTGATTTTCGTGAAAAAAAGTATGGACGGCACCATAAGTATGACTCTGGTTGGTGTAATGGGAATTTTGGTTTGTATCCAACAAAGTGGTGTACTGGAAATATATATATCGTCAATACTTTTTTAAAGCAATGTAAAATGCCATCAGAAATTCACAGGGCAGTAAGACAATTGGACACATTGGCTTATTGGAAAGCGACAGAGTTCCGAACATTCTTTTTTTACTTGAGCGTAGTGATATTACCTGATGTTCTTAATCATGATGTCATGGAACATTTTTTGTTACTTTACTGTGCAATTACTATTTGTTCTACTCCAAAATATAAAAACTTTCTACCACTGGCAAAAATTCTACTGTATAAATTTGTGGACCAATATAAATACTTTTATGGTGTTGACTACATTACGAGTAACGTACATAATCTTTCGCATATTGCGGATGAAGTTGAAAGGTTTGGACCATTAGATACTTTTAATGCATACCCTTTCGAAAATAAATTATATGTTATCAAAAATATGCTACGTCAAGGCAATAACGCACTTTCACAAGCAGCTAAAAGACTAAGTGAAGATGATATCATAGTTGAAAAAGATATGAATAAATCAACGCAGATGGCAGCGCCAATAGTATTGAAAAGAAAATCACGATATATATTTAAATTTAATAATTATGAAATATCGTCCAAACCTCAAGACAAATACTTAATGCTGAAAAACAATGATATTATAGAAATCGAAAATATGAAAGAAGATGCAGGAAGAGTGTACCTCCATGGCTTTAAGTTCATAAATAAAATAGAATTGTTCCAGACTCCAATAAAATCATCGTTTCTCAACATTTATAAAGTTCCACTTACTTCCTCACGAAGAAGTAACATAATTGTTACTCCCCAGGACATAAAGTGTAAATTAGTGTGTTTAGAACATAAAAGGGAAATGTATGTTTTTCCGTTGTTACATACAATTTTGTAAAATAAAATAATGGGAATACGATTCAGTTTTTTATTCAATAATAATTACTTTATATGAAGCAGGTACATAATATTAAATACTATAATCAATCAGTCTTCGATAAGGGCTTTTTAGTCACGTTTTGAAAAATACTTATTCTTATAAATACACATTTAACTTTTTCTCTTAAGCTGGCTGTTTATAAGAGGGAGGGTAGTAATTGTAATAATAATTATTAATATTTTTACAAGTAATTAGTATTTGAAAAATCAACAATTCTTGCAATTAGAACTTTTACATGAAAGTTAGTGTATTTTTTTTTTACTTTTAGGTACACAAAGTTTGTCATAAAAAATTGTTAAAAGTAGGTAATAATAATTATTAATATTTTTAGAACTAATATAACTTTGAAAAATCAACAATTTTCACAATTAGAAGAAGTTTGTGTTACATAATCTAATATTTTTAAACTTTTACACCATGTTCTACCAAAAAAAAAGGTAATTAATCATAATTATTAAAAAAAAAACAGAGAAACTAACACAGTGATTCTTCCTCTTCAGGCTCATTGTTTTGTGTGTCTTCCTTGCCGCATTTTTCTTTCCTTTCTTCCTTTTCTTCTTCCTCATTTTTTTTTCATATCCTTTTCAGTAGTCTTTTGCTCGTCATTGCAAGATTTTTTTTGGATCTTTGCCTCTTTGTAGGTATTCTGTCAAATTTTACACCTTTTCTCTTATTAGCATTTTTTAAAACGTTTTTGAAAAACGTGTCATTTTGTTCTTGTGTGTATTCAATATCCCACTGATTTATTACAGTGAAAAAAAAGTTCAAAGTGTTCTTGTAACATTTTAGGCTTACTTTAACACCATCACCACGACTGCTTCCAGACCATGAACATTCGCAAAGAAACTCTCTGGAGAAGAGTATATCCAAAAATCGGTACGCGCAGTTAGTTCCTTTACCTATGCCACCCGTACAAACTATTGAGCATGATCGGATGAGTTTTATTTTCTGTTCATTATTAGAAAGTAACAGCTCCATATCCTCTAGGTCTTTTACACTTTTAATTTGTTTTATAATGAAGGAATTGTTTTCGCAATCAGAAGTTTTGCCCAATGTTACTACTTTGGTGTTACTATTTCTATTCGACTCTTCGATCCGAGTGGAGAGGCTTGCTATTTCGTGCATAATTTTTTATTGGTTTTCAATAACGTTGCCCATTAGTTCAAATAAAACCGACTAATTCCTTCAACACAAGCCTTGTTTAGCTTACAGTAGATAGTAAGGCGAGATTCATTTATATTTAATATAATATAAGTAAACATAATGAACAATGTAATTTAATTGTATGTATAAGTATGCAAATGTGACTAAAATTACATTACTTATTGTTTTAGATTGTCAAAATGATGTTGTCCTGAAGAAAAAACACACCTTCGAAAAAAAAGGCGACAAAAGGAGAATTTGTGCCGGATGCTACCAAAATCTGCGTGGTACACTCAGCAGCCGAGAAGCAAATAATAAAGTGAAGAAAATTAAATCTTTCTGCGTAGAATGTAAGAAAGGATACTGCCTATCATGGTTCTATAAAACTCACATGTAATTCATAAGAAAGTGAAGAAAAAATATTTTTCTACGTTAAATGTAAGAAATAATAATTACTGTCATGTTATTCTTTGATTATAAAACCGATCTTTTTGTTTTTATGTTTCTCTTTGTTTTTCTTTAATAGAGACCCATATTCTTAGCAATCCATGGATTCTCCGTGCGGGTGCCGGGTCCATCGCGTTGCTGAGTTGGGAACTCGGGACAGTGTCTGGGACTTGCGACCCAAGTGTAGGTTTAGAAATTAAAAATATTATGTCGATAACTTATTTCCCAACACTAATACTTCCACAAATAAACCTATAATTCGGTGCGGTTTCGGGTTACAAGACCTTACATATACTGTTGCGTTCCTAAACGAAGTAAACAAAAAACAAAATTTGCGTTGACAGATCTATCTGTCACTTGGTTGCCAACTCGTTGAAAGAATTGTCTTGAGAAAAAAAAAGTCTTGTTTGGTTAAAATAAGTTTTTGTTCGAATAAAGTATAATCCGCGAAAATCGTATTTGGCTCGTATTTTGGAATTATTAACGTAATCAGTTGGGAGTTGTTCGGCCGAATTACATATTTGATGTGAAGGGCTCTAGTGTACCACGCGTTGTGTTTATTTGTCTACACACGAAACATCATACACCTTACACTTCAGATACACTTGGATACAGACACAGACAGGTAAAAGCGTTTTGTTTCGGAGCGCCTTCTAAGTAAATGGTAAGTGAAACCTATTTCATTAACAATAATTTGCTCTATGAACCGCAGACTGCTCATTCCCCATTGTAGCCGGAGGGCCAACTTCCACTGCGCACTATAGCTCCTGGCCTGGAATTGAACATATGGTAGCAGAGCGTGGTTTTAAATAAAACAATAAAACCTATTTTACTTACTGCTATTTGGTATAAAGTAGGTAAATTGACAATACTTTATAATAGTTGTTCAAACATAACATATACATACATAGTTCATAACATATCAGTTTGATGTGCTGATTGGAGTCATTGCTGGGGAACTATTATGACTAATTATTTGGCAATCTTTTTAAGGCATTTGATTTAATCAGTTGATGGTTGCCTGTCATGTTTGTACACACATTTCTATAATTGAATGTTTATTTGTAAGCTATATTGAATTATATTTGTATTGGTGTTTCGCATCATTGTTGCATAAAATAAACATGAACTTAAGTTTTTTTTTTTTCTTTTTTTTTTGTTGCCATTTAATTGAACCAACACCCAACCAACTGTTCACCCGCTTTAGCCACCTGGCTGAAGACCTTGAGTTGGATCAGCTGAGCCAGGCAGCGCGAGATAAGGTTGTTGGTGACTACGACCAGATCCTGGCGTTGGCAGACACGATTTCCCTACGTGCTAGGGAAATATTGAAGAGCCGGGAGCCTGTCCAGGTCAAACCGGAGACCTCTGTCGCTTGCCCCGGACTTTTGAGCAAGCTGCCCTTGCTTGAGCTCCCTCATTTTGATGGTCGGATGGACCACTGGCTGGGCTTCCAAAATTTATTTGTGAGTCTGGTGGACTCGCGCTCGGACCTTGGACCCGCCCAAAAGCTGGCCTACTTGATGTCCGTCCTCAAGGGAGAGGCCCGAGCCTTGGTGCAGCACTTACCGGTAACGGATGCGGCTTACCCTACTGCTCTGGAGCTGCTCTCCCGGCGGTACCACAACAAACGGTGTTTGGCTGACGCTCACATTAGCCATATTTTGGGGTTACCTTTCATCACCAGAGTGTCAGCCTTGCGTACTGACCTTTTGAACCCGTTGTTGGCAGCGACCAATGCCTTGAGGCGACTGGAGTTGCCAGTCGACCACTGGTCATACATCTTGGTACATATAGTGCTGCAACGGCTGCCCGTGGACTTGAAGTCCCGTTTTGAGCAGAAATATGGTGGGGATAGTGCCACCCATCTCCCCCCTTTTGAGGACCTTGTCAAGTTCTTGGAGGACGAATGCAGGTTTTTAGACAACTCCAGTATTGCCATGGGGTCTCGCCCACCGTCTCCTCGGCCCAGAGGCCAGGGACTGCCTAGGGTTCGTGGGCCTGTTGAGACTCGCCCCGCCCCCCGTTTTGCCGGCACCCAGATTCGTCCTGACTGTTCGTATTGTAAGGCGACGGGGCATGGCATAACAACTTGCGCGGCCTTTTTGGGAGTACACGTGAGTGCCCGCCGCCGCATTGCCAGTGCACACCGACTGTGCTACTCTTGTTTGGGGGCACATTTCCAACGGGAATGCCCCAACCCCCGTCCTTGCAGAGTTTGTGGGGGATCACATTTGGACATTTTATGCGCGAACGCGAACCGCGTTGGCAGTCCAGCCTCTGTGGGGGGTTCGCGTACGGGGGGGTACGATGGAGACGGTCACGGAGTCCGCTCGCCAGTACAGAACCGAGGCGAGATCCGCAGGTTTGAACGCCGCTCGCCACCCCCCGTGTCACGAGAACGAGAGCCGCATGAGCGCCGTAGGGCTCCCCCACATGGAGACGAATACGCAGCGGCCGCTTGCCGGCAGTGGCCGGACCAGCACCGACTGCCCTCCCCTCCGTTGGCGGAGCGTCCCCGATTGGAGTCGCGCCCCCCGCCATTCAAGCATCCGGTGGGATACGCCCCTCCAGCGATGGCACGCGGCTCGGGACATCGCGCGGACGAGGGGTTTGAACCCTCTCCTCATCGCGAGAGACTACAGTCTGGGTGCGGCGATCGGTCACCGCCCAGACATTAGGAAGTCGGCGCCTGCCCCACTACTGCAACCCCCCAGATTGACACGGTTTTGTTGCCTACGGCATCGGTCAGGGTCTGGGGACCAGCGGGGGCCTCTGTTGTGGTCCGTGCCATTTTGGACACGGGTTCCCAGGGCTGCATTTTGTCGTCTTGGTTAGTGGGACAGGTAGGCCTTGATGTACGTGGCTATTCAGACACGATTAGAGGAGTGGGCAACGCAGCTGTCACCACTGTTGAGGGACAGACTCGGTTTGGGCTCACGCCTTTGCATTCGTTGGGCCCTAAAATTGGTACCTCGGCCATTGTTATGAAGAACATTCTGGGAAGACATCCCCGGATACAGTTGTCTTCAGATATTGTTCGGTTGACGTTGGGTATGGAGTTGGCTGACCCCCGGTTTGATTCTCCTAGTACAGCGCATTTGTTGTTGGGTGCCGATGTACTAGGCAGAATATTTTTGGGTGGTAGAAGGGTCTTGCAGCCAACCGGGTTGGTGGCTGTCTCGACCATCTTTGGCTTTGCATTGATGGGACCGGTATTTAAGGGACCCCCTCCACCTGAGCTTGATTGTGCATTGGTGTCCGGCTCCGCTCTCTCTGACGCCGTTCAGAGGTTTTGGGAGGTTGAGGAGCCCCCTCAGGTGGCCCGTTTGAACCAGGAACACCAGGATTGCGAATTGTTCTATCAGAACAACACGGGTCGACTCCGTTCCGGTCGGATTGTCACCAGGTTGCCCTTTGTCGCAGTGCGACCACCTCTCGGTGAATCTAGACCTACGGCCGAGAAGAGATTGTTGGCAATGGAGCGCCGCATGGGCAGGGACCCTGTGTTGAGGCAGAAGTACTTGGATTTCATGCAGGAGTACGCGGATTTGGGACACATATCGGTGTCAAGGTTGGATTGGCGCTCAGTTGAACATTACTTCCTGCCCCATCATGCGGTCCTCAAGCCGTCCACTGGCAAGCTGCGCACGGTGTTTGATGGGTCTGCGCGAACTTCATCGGGTGTCTCATTGAATGATTGCTTACATTCAGGCCCCAAATTGTTAAGGGACCTTTGTGACGTCATCACGTCTTTCCAAAATTCTGCAACGCCTTTAACTTGGTCCCTGGGGACCTGAACCCCGGCGACGTGGCCTCACGTGGGTGCACGGCCCCTCACTTGATTGATCACCCCCTCTGGTGGGGGCCAGACTGGCTGACTCGGTCCGAGGATGCTTGGCCTCGAATGCCAGTCTTGATGTCGGATCCTTTGCCCGGGCTAAGGGTGCTCGCTGTTGAGACGAAGGACCCGTCGTTTGATCCCGACCTTTTGTTGAATCGGTACAGCTCCCTCGATAAACTGTTGAATGTCACATCTTGGATCAGGCGCTTTCGTTACAATTGTAGGAACCGTGGGGACAAACGCCTGTCGCCGGTCCTTTCTCCTCAAGAGCTCCAGGAGTCTCTCCTCCTTTGGGTCCGCTCTGTGCAGGCTGCACACTTTGAGAAGGAGATTGAAATCTTAAAGTCCGGTATGGCTAAGTTGTCGGGAGCTATCAGTAAGCTGAGCCCCTTTTTGGATGATGCGGGTTTCTTGCGTGTTGGAGGACGTTTGAGGCACTCTAACCTCCCCTACGGAGCTCGTCACCCCCTCTTGTTGCCCAAGGAAGGCCATTTGGTCAAGTTGTTGGTGACTGATTGTCACATTAAGAACTCGCATGCCGGTTGTAATGCGCTGTTGGCCATTCTGCAGCGAGACTTTTGGATTTTGTCGGCCCGTCGTACTATCCGCAGCATTGTCTTTCGTTGCATGCCATGCTACCGGACTAAGGCCCCCACTATGCAGCCCATGATGGGAGACTTGCCGGCTGATCGTGTCAATGAGGCAAGGCCCTTTGCAGGCGTCGGAACGGACTTTGCCGGTCCCTTTTTGGTGAAGACGTCTACTCTTCGTAACAGTAAAATCCTTAAGGCTTACTTGTGTGTGTTTGTCTGCCTGTCAACGAAGGCTAGTAACCTCGCTCTCGACGGAGGCCTTTGTGGCAACTTTGGATAGATTCGTGTCTCGCCGGGGGTTGCATTCTTTAATTAGATCTGATTGCGGTACCAATTACAGAGGTACAAGTAACTATTTGAAGGAAGTTTACGCCTTCCTTGCGGAGTACTAGGTTGACATAGGCAACAAATTAGCCCGCAGAGGGGTCACTTGGCTGTTTGACCCGCCAGCCTGCCCCCATTGGGGGGGTATTTTTGAAGCCGCGGTGAAAGCGGCCAAGGGACTCTGGCGGAGATTATTGGGAGACACAGTTCTCCTTTGAGGAATTAGCTACGGTAGTTTGCCGCATTGAGGCCGTACTAAACTCGCGTCCATTGTTCCCGCTCTCTTCGGACACTAATGATTTGGAGGCCCTAACCCCGGGCCATTTTTTGATTGGACAACCACTTGTCGCCCTGCCGGAGCACCCCTCTGTCGATGTGAGCCGAAATCGGCTATCGCGGTTCCAGTTAGTGCAACAGCTCGCTCAGAGCTTTTGGAAGCGTTGGAGCTTGGAGTACTTGCACATCCTCCAGCAGCACGTCAAGTGGACGGATAAAACTCATCCTCCCAAGGTCGAAGACCTCGTCCTGATTAAGGATGCCAACCTAATGCCGTTGTATTGGCGCCGGGGGCGCATTCTCAATCTAGTGGCTGGCACCGATGGGGTTCCTCGATTTGCTGAGGTTTTGGTTGACGGATCGGTGATGAGGAGAGCGGTCGCAAAGGCCCGTCCGGGGGGGGGGTAGATGTTGCCTTCCTAAACGAAGTAAAAAAAAACAAAATTTGCGTTGACAGATCTATCTGTCACTTGGTTGTCAACTTGTTGAAAGAATTGTCTTGAGAAAAAAAAAGTCTTGTTTGGTTAAAATAAGTTTTTGTTCGAATAAAGTATAATGGCTCGCGTTGGTTTGGTTATATTTTGGAATTATTAACGTAATCAGTTGGGAGTTGTTCGACCGAATTACATATTTGATGTGAAGGGCTCCAGTGTGCCACGTGTTGTGTTTATTTGTCTACACACGAAACATCATACACCTTACACTTCAGATACACATGGATACAGACACAGACAGGTAAAAGCATTTTGATTCGGAGCGCCTTCTAAGTAAATGGTAAGTGAAACCTATTTCATTAACAATAATTTGCTCTGTGAACCGCAGACTGCTCATTCCCCATTGTAGCCAGGAGGGCCAACTTCCACTGCGCACTATACCTCCTGGCCCGGAATTGAACATATACTTTGGCTTATATCTCTTACATAAATAGTAGGAACCCGGGGCGAAGCCAACAATATGACCACCAACTCGTCGACTATCGATATTGATAGGTAGGTATCCATTTTTTTACGTTTTCGCATAGTTATAGTCATTTATATCGTTCGATACCTTACTGGGTCAATAAGCCTCTTATCGCCGCGGCGGCGGCGGAGAGTTCAAGCACCGGGCCAATCGGCCAGTTAACGCACCGTATAAAAAAACGTCAGTTTTGGTTCCGCAGCGAACGTGTTAACTGAACTTCATACTTTCAGTGACGCCTCTCAGAGAGTATACGGTGCCTGTATCTATATCAGGTCTATTGACGCCACAGATAATGTTCATGTGAATCTTTTATGCTCTAAGTCAAAGGTGGCACCTGTTAAACCTTGTAAAATACCCAGACTGGAGTTGTGTGCAGCTGTGCTTGCGGTTCGATTATGTAAGGCAGTTGTTGAAAATCTTCGAGTCCCTATAGAGCGCAAGTTTCATTGGTGTGACTCCAGCGTAGTATTGTCGTGGATGCACACTAGTTCTAGAAAATTAAAGACCTTTGTTGCCAATAGAATTTCAGAAATTCTAGAAGGAACCACACCTTCTTCTTGGCGTTATGTACGTACTACCGATAATCCCGCGGATCTTATTTCCCGCGGGGTGTATCCTGCTGAATTGAAGGATAATAATTTATGGTGGTCAGGCCCAAGTTTCTTACTCTTAAAGGAAGATTCCTGGCCCACTCTGCACGATAGTTATCCGCAAGAGAGTGATTTACCCGAATTGAAATCACATCTTACTCGTATCGATAACGATTCCGTACCCATTGTACCATTCGATCAATTTTCAACATTGTTTAGGTTAAAAAGAGTTTATGCTTACGTGCTGCGATTTGTACACGATATGCGCAATCCTAACTCGAAGGTATCAGAAGCTCTCACTATACAAGAGTTGCGTAACTCTTTTAACCTTTTATGTCGTATGGCACAACAGGAATCTTTTCACGATGAATATGCCACATTAATTAAGAAAATGCCCCTCAGTTCCCGATCCAGCATTTTATCTCTTACACCTTTCATTGACACAAACGGTCTAATACGTGTAGGAGGCCGTTTGGATGCATCCTCTCTGTCATTTGATGGGAAACACCCCATTTTGCTACACTCTTCTCATCATCTCACCAAACTTATTTTTGAACGTGAGCATTTACACAAGCTGCATGCTGGCCCGCAGCTTCTACTTGCGAGCGTCAGGGAATACGTATGCCCAATTAATGGTCGACACCTCGTAAGACGAACTGTGCACAATTGTGTTCGATGTAGAAGAGTGCAAGGTAAGACTTTGACCCCCTTAATGGGAAACTTGCCTTCAGAACGTGTTAAGGTTGACTTCCCATTTCGCAGTGTAGGCATAGATTTTGCTGGACCCTTCCTTGTATTAAATAGGAAAGGGCGCGGTTCACGTACTTCGAAATGTTATCTATGCATTTTCATATGTTTAAGATACAAGTGTGTCCACTTGGAAGCAGTCAGCGATCTTTCTAGCGACGCCTTTAAATTGCGTAAATTTATATCACGTCGTGGCAAGCCTATTGAGATTTTTTGCGACAATGGACGTAATTTTGTAGCCGCTGCAATTGAAGGTGTTAGGCACCGAAGGACCAGTACAACTGTTCCAACTAGAAGAGAACATGAGCAAAATTTCCACTATGTAATTTCAACTAATAAAAGAAGATAGTGTTAAGTTTTTGTATTAAGGCTTATTTTAGATGTATACAATAAGCTTGTGCGTGTTGACAGAACGGGTAAGGCATGTGGGGGGGTTGCTGTGTTCGTGGAGATATTTCTTATAAGGTTGTTGACCAGTCTTCAGCTGTATACTCAAATTTTGTAGAATATCTTTTTATTGAGATTAATTTTGAGCATACTCAAACACTACTGGGCGTTTTTTACAGCCCTTCTAGTAGTATTAATTATTTCTCCTCTTTTGAAACGCTACTTGAAAATTTTTCGTCTGAGTATGAACATAGAATTATCCTTGGGACTTCAACACCTGTCTTCTAAGGGGTGACTCAAGCAGCCGTGAACTCTACTCTATTGTCTCTTCTGTTAACATGCAAATTCTTCCCTTAAATGCGACACATAAAGCCCCTAATTGAAGGCCGTCTCTACTAGATCTTATTTTAGTATCTAACTCTCATAAAGTAGCTTCTCATGGACAGCTGTCAGCTCCCTTCTCACACCACGACCTTCTATATCTCTCCTATAAACTTCGTCCTCCGAAACGCAAGAGTAACTTTTTATTTCTTCGTAGTTTCAAAAACATTGATCTGGAGCATTTGAGAGACGACGTGGATGATGCTGATTGGTCTTCTCTTTACAATTGCGATGACCTGGATGTAGTGTTGTAAATATAAGCGCTGAGAGTCGAGCGTTGAGCGCTGAGTCGACGCTTTTGAGCGTTAAAGACTTGAGCGTTAAACGCTCAAGCGTTGAACGTTTGCGAGCGTTAAGACTCGCAACTTAAACGCTCGAGGTACCAGCTCAAGCGTCGAACGAAACGTTCGTCATAAGTTTTAAATGTGGGTATTTAACAAATAACTAAATATTTAATATTAGAATAGAATATTGTGACAGTAACTTTTTGCAGGTTAAGTGGTTAGTCAGTCACGCAATATAATAATATTAACTGTATTTCCTATTAGATAAAATTGTTATTTTTCTTCTTTATTAACTTTTAAATACATTTAATTACATTTTTAAATATATATATATAAAAAAATACAAATATATTTAAAAATATAAAAACAGTGCTCCACCGCATCGGGTACAGGGACCAAGCTGCCGGTGGTTACGGCTCCAGGGAGAGGAACTTCCTCACTATGCGTGCCGTGCCTAGCAGAACGGCCTTCTGCATCAGACCTTCGAGCCAGCTGCCTATAACGAGAGCCTCATAAGGTGTTGATCGAGGCTCTTGGCGATGAGTCCATGTGCTGACACAACTATCGGTACAATAATAGCTGAGTCCACATCCCACATGTCGACAATCTCATTGGCCAGGTCCAAATATTTTATTTGTTTTTCTTTTTCTGCCTTCATGAGATTCTCGTCATGGGGGACAGTGATATCAACTATCATTGCACGACGCTCTAATCGATCCATTATCACTATATCAGGCTTATTGGCAACAATAGTCCTGTCAGTGATAATAGATCGATCCCAGTACAATGTGACACGACCATTTTCGAGAACTGGGTCGGGCACATACTTGTAGTATGGCACCTCCGAAGTCACAAGATTGTATTTAAGGGAAAGTTACTGATGTACAATCCTGGCCACTTGGTTATGTCTGTGCAAGTACTCGCCGTTGGCAAGACGAGAACAACCGGAAATAATGTGTCTGAGTGATTCTCCGGGGCGATGACATGCCCGACAGATGTCAACCGTACCGTCCTTCAGAATATACTTCCGGTAGTTGTTCGTCATTACAACTTCGTCCGTAATTGCAAAGATAAAACCTTCGGTTTCTCCAAAAAGATCACCGAACCGTAGCCAAGATACAGACGCTTTTAAATCTATATCGGGCCCATTTAAAGCCCGATAGAAGCGTCCGTGTAGCTCTTTGCCCTTCCATACTTCCCTGCGATCAGCAGTACCAAGTACTACAGGTTTGCGCCAGTTCTCTTTAGCCAACGCGAGAGGGGTTAGGCCATTGTCCACTGCGACCACATCGCGATGCATATCGGAATCTACACGTAGGAAATATTCTCTAAGGTTGTATATCTCGCGGTTATGAAGGGTCTTGGCATTTAAAAAACCACGACCGCCCAATTTCCGCGGGATATACAACCTCATTACCGATGAACGTGGATGGTGCATTCGGAATGTGGTCAGCAGAGTCCGGACCCTCCTATCTAGAGCATCCAGTTCAGTCTGAGTCCATCTGAGTATGCCGAAGGAGTACATCAGGACTGGCATGACCCAACCATTGCAGGCGCGAACCTTATTACCACCCGATAAAAAGCTTTTTAGAACTTTTTTCAGGCGGCCAAAGAAGCGATCCTGCAATGACTGCTTCATCCCAGCTTCGGTGATTCCTAACGCCTGCGACATACCCAGATATTTGTATGTTTCGGTTGCAGCGAGAGATTTGAGTTTAATGGAATCTGAGAGTTCCACCCGTTCAGATTCCACTATCCCACCTTTTTCTACATGCATGACCGCACACTTATTTACACCAAATTCCATCTTGATAGAGCTACTAAAGTTTTCAGTCACCTTTAGTAGCTCCATCAATTGTAGATATTTATGTGCAAATAGCTTGAGGTCATCCATGTAAAGGAGGTGAAAAATAACTTTACCCTCTCTCCGCAACCGATAGCCTAGCCCTGAACACTCTAACATTGTGCTAAGAGGGTTCAGAGCCAGACAGAACCACAAGGGACTCAGACTATCACCCTGAAATATGCCCCTCTCAATTCTTATTGGTATATCGTTTGCCCGATCCTGACGACATCCTGGATAGCGAAGGACCGTACTCCATTGCCTCATACAAGACTTCAAAAAGTTGCATAGAGTTGTATCGATTTTATACAACTCCAGCACCCTCCGAAGCCATGTATGAGGCACCGAGTCATAGGCCTTCTTGTAATCTATCCAACATGTAGCCAGATTCTTGCGATTACGACGTACCTGTTGGCAAATGGCCGTATCAACAATAAGGAGCTCCTTAGTGCCACGCGCCCCACTTCTACATCCATTCTGAGATATAGAGATTATCGAATTTGTATTTAAATGTGTTGTAATTTTGATTCTCAGAATAGATGTCAGAAGCTTACAGACCGTTGGTAAACATGTTATCGGTCTATAATTTCTGGGATCCATGGCACTACCAGACTTGTAGAGTAAATTGGTTATGCCAGTTGTTAAGAAAGTGGGAAGTGAACCCGAATCTAAAGATGATTGGAACAGAGATGCCAAACGAGCATGTGAACTTCGGAACCACTTTAACCAAAAATTGTGCAGTCCGTCCGGTCCCGCCGATTTCCAATTCGGCAGCGAACGAACTGCACAAGTGACGTCATCAGTCACTATAGTAGTGGGCTCCATGTGCTTTATAGTCTCACATGATCGTTCAATATCTTCCATCCAATCGCCTTCAACGTGACTGACAGGCATCGACCAGATGCTGCGCCAGAATGTATTCGTAGCGTCGGCATCCGGTCGAGTACGTACGGTCACCCTCGACTTCATCGGGGTGTTCCCACTTTCGGTAAACCCACCTCTCATCTCTTTGGAACATGCGATTCTGGGTATATCGTTCTACTCGTTTTTTGTACCGACGAATCCTGTTTGCCCATGCATAAACTTTCTGCTTCAGAAAGTAAATGCGCTCTGTGACATGTATCGCGTATTGTTGAGGGCTAATATCAGTCCCCAAAAACGCCCTTTTCACAGAGCGCATCACTCTCGGGCGTGAATTGCCCGATCTGAAGCAGATTAGCTTCCCGATGAGCGCCCTGGCTTCGGCAATACGACGTTCAATTCTGTACTGCCAGGCTGGTACAGCAGGTTTAGGTCGAGTAGCGGTGGTGTTCAATGTAAATTTAACACCAGCGACACGACATGCTGCAACAGCCGCACAGTAGAGAATCGAATGTGTATCGCCGAGATCTTCACTATTATCTAAATAATTAGGTAATAGTGAGTCCAGGGCACACACCAGCGCCATATTTCTTTTATGCATGGGGAAACGTGGTAGGCGAGGTCTATTGCCTGGGTTCAAAAACCGATATTCCAGCATCGCATCCTCCAAAGTGCTCCTTAATTGTTCATTACACTGAGTACTTACGGATATAGCCTCACTTTCCTCAACATCGCTAGCGGGAACGAACTGTCGCGAGTCGGTTTCCTCCAAAGCGACAGTTTGCGACGACGTTGGGGCCAGCAAGGCTACTCTACACGTCAGAGCGTAGTCTTTCAAGTACGGCACCATCCAACATATTACAGCGCTGGATAGCCCGTACCTGGTCTGAAAGTCGTTGTGCCGATACGTTGACAGCCGGCTCAAGTTCCTGAAACAAGGGCAGCATTCTAACACGATATGCAGTGAGGTTGACTCCTCCCTCCGTAGCCGCATAATATGCCCGCATGACATTTTCATTAATTGACCTAGTCCATTTCATGCGGCGCACATTACCACCGGCAGCGGGGGCCCTATTCGAAGTCGGTGGGCCTCGGGATCCTAGGCTTGTCGGCGGCCGGCCTCTCCCCGGCCGACGCACAGGTGTTGTGCCACCCACCACACGCGCTTGTGTCGGAGCTCGACGCCTCAGCAGTGGCCGGTGCCGTTGAGACGGTTTCCGGGAGCTGTGAGGCGGAACTGCACGACGAGTCCGTGGATGTTTTGTGTGCATCTTGTCTTCTGGCTTTCGCCCTGGTCAACATACCTAATTCTTAAACTTTCCGTTTGACATGACATTTTCTGTCTTGTCATAAATTGTCTGTGTATTTTCTTGAAACTATGTGATTTTTTGAATTTTCCATTATTGTTGAGTCGCTTTTTTGGTTTATTTGGTGTCTATTATAATGTACATATAATGTATCGCGGATCGTGTTAAGTGTAAAATGTGCCGTAAAAGTTTTTCACCGAAAACATCCACATCCATACTGAAAAAACATTCATCACAGCATACGTCTACTGAGTCCACGGATCTAGATTCAAGCACATCCTGTTCTCCACGCTCGCGCCGCAAGAGTAGCTCCGGTGTAGGAAAACGTAAATTCACCCACTTAGACACAGAAGAACACAGACTTAGACACTCTTTTGAAAAAGTTTGTGATTCATGGAAATCATTCATTACATATCGTTGAAGAACATTTTCAAAAGTTTATATCCGCATTAAACTCCAATTACACCCTACCAAGTCGATACAAATTAACTAAAGGTATCCAAAACTTGTACAAAGAATAAGTTGAATTCCTGAGACGAGCTCAGTCGAATACAAGGGATTTTCGATTTTGCATTTTTTTTTTCTGCGATTTTTTGCGATTTTTTCTTTATCTTGCAATGGTTCACCCCAGCACGAATCTATTACCGAAAACAGCAACTCGATAGCTCATCTCCTTCATTCCCAAAACCGTGACAGAAAATTGGCAACGACGACGACAACTCGATAGCAATAGGGCTTTTCTAAAGAAAATCCCAAAAAAAGAAATGAGGTGATCAATTTTAGCAAATCTTTAAAGAATAAACTGTCTTTAACTTTCGATTTCTGGACATCAATTACGAATAAACCTTATATAGTTGTTACTGCTCACTTTATGAGCAATGAGGGACAACTAACGTCTATGATAATTGAATTTGATCTTATCCCATACCCACATAAAAGCGAACAAGTATTGCAAAAGATTCTTCAAATATTTTCTGATTTATTCACTGAAGGACAAAATAATCTCCATTACGACAGACAATGATGCAACAAACATAAAATGTATCCATCTTCTAACATTATTTAATGATGAATATAAGGATGTTGTACACGTGAGATGCCTGGCTCACGTACTCAATTACTTCGGGCCACCAACCAGGGGACACTGAAGTCTTAAAATCACGCAAAAAAAATCAAAATCTTACACCCACTTTTTATCACTTTTCTCGACGTTTCACATGATTCTAAGCCTAATTAAGCAAAAAAAAATTTTGTGTCGGTTTGTCTGTTGGTCTGGATGTCTGGATGTCTGTTTACGCAATAACTCAAGAACCACTTATCCGATTTAAAAATTCTTTCGCCAATCATCTTGTTTGGTTAATGGGAAGAACTGATTAGATTTTGGGGTTTGTACTTTCAAGGTTTCGGGTATACCTACCATACAAATTGTCCCTAAAAAACTTTTACAAGTGAGTTTCTTTCGAGTTGTCAGAGTAATGCGTATTTGACTTTCACATTTGAGTGACAATGACAATACGTATATTGTATATTTACATAAAACAACCAGACTCTGAAAGAAACTGAAATATAAACGCGTCTGTAATTTTGAATAAAAATACTGCAACAAAAATATCTAAGTTTGGCCCGAAGTTTGACAATCACTGTGTGATTTCCATCCCACTAGATTTAGTAGTTAAGAAAGGTGTGAATGAAGTTGATTCAATAATTTCTTCACAAACAAATAATTAAAATATCAAGAAAAGGAAATATATATAAGTAGGTTGTTAACTAACCTTTTTCATGACGGCCCCGTATTCGGAACAAACGGCCCAGTGATAATGTACCTAATCTAATCCTAGTCTAATGTATGTTGAGAATGTATTATACAATAGATTACAATAATTATAAAGTATTTCGCTTCCCTTTTTACGTGCGATCCACCGCTGCAATGGTTCCAAGTCAAACGAACGCGATGGGCGTATTCACTTTATTTTACAAAGAGATAATTATCTCGATAATTAATTTTGACAATGTGTTTCCAACCGCGCGGAGTCAAACCCTGAAAAAGCGCTAACACAGGGTCCACCAAGGAGCCACGAGCTCGGACCCTCACAAAAGCGACGTCTCGATGTACTACGCGCTAGTTAAGGAACCCCAAACAACAGACATTCGCTTTGTCAGCACATCCGAATCTGGGACACGCGCCACTATACGAGGCGCTTAGCTTAGCATTATTTTTAGTATATAAGACCATAATTTTTGTAATCAATTAATTACCATTTTGTATTTAACTAAGTTGTCACTCTGTCGAAATTAATAAATATTTTTTTATTAAAAACCGAGTTTCAAATCTTAAATGGCGCAGCCGGTAGGATATCTGTAGTCTGCCATACGTATAAAATCTACGGGAAGCCGACGTCCGTTTCTACAGTTTAGCAGATATCGCCGAACAAAGAAATTTTTTAAGAACCAACTCCGGTACCAGACAGAGGGCCAGCTGACAACCGGTAATTCAGGGACGATGGAAAACGCTGCGGAATTGTGAGTAAATCTTTTCACCTTCCTTTCAGTTCTCCAATTTGTGTCCCTTATCTTTTAATAAGTCTGTGTTCGTGTACTATTGGGATTAGAAAACGCTTAGATAGTATCCACATAGATTCTTATATCCTAGTGCTAGTTGTATAAGCTATTTCACTTTATTTTATTTTCTTTAACTAAATTTATAAAAATACTCCGATACAATGGACCCTCTAAATAGAATTCCACAGGAGGTAATCAAGGGTATTCCCGTATTTACAGGAGAACCCAGAACCTTACCATTGTATCTCAAAAAATGCGAATATATTATTGCCCGATATCAGGGGGAATCAATACAGAATGAATATCTATTCCATATTTTAACGAGTAGATTAGGTGGCGAAGCAGCCAACCTAGTGGGAGAAAGGGACTCCATAACCACTTGGGGCCAGTTGAAGGCCTTATTAAGTGAACATTTTGGAGATCCGCGTACGGAGGAGTGTTTAGCCTTAGAATTAGAAAGCTGTAAGATTAATAGGAACGAAAGTTATCTAGATTTTTGTCGTAGGTTACAACACTTGAGGAGTGTTCTATTTTCTAAAGTTGCAGAGACAGACAATGATGAAATTTCGCGTCGAATAAAGCAAAATATTTACAGTAACAGATCACTTCACATTTTCCTTTATAGTTTACCATTATTTTTGGTTAGAAAGGTTCGTATGCGCGATGTTATGACATTAGAGGACGCTTTAAAGGTAGTACTGGAAGAACAAAACTTCCAAACTGTTTATGAGGCTAGGATACTGGATTCTCGCACCTCAAATAGGACAGCGAGGTCTAACCTTAGCAACAATAGTCACCATTTCAATCCTCGTAATGCATCCGACATTCCTACGCCGAATAACAGTAGGAATAATAGTATGCCGCCTCAAAATAATTCAAATAACTCGGATCAGCCTAGATGTAGTAGGCATAACTCTGATAATTTTAATAATCATAACTCTAATCACCCGAATCGTCATTTTGCGCAACCGCAGTCAAGTAGGTCACCGTTTCCGTCAAATCAAAACACAAACTCTGCAAATAATTCACAGCCTATGTCGCGATCTGCACCGCAAGCATCGACCTCACGTACCAATACTGACGTAACGATGCGAACGGCGAGCTCACGACGTATTAATTATACAAATGATAATGTTAATGAAAACTATCCTAGTTATTCTAATGATGAGTGTCAGAACTATGTTCCCGACGAAATTGTCGTTGAAAATTTTTACCTAGGAGCCTCGCCGCGATTGAAAAGGTAGAAATTAATTTTAATACCCAAGCTAGACTACCGCATATTAGAATACCTGAACTAAAAGCAATTTTTATGTTAGATACAGGTAGTTGTAGGTCTTTTATAAGCCCTAATATTGCAAATAGGTACGTGTTAGCACTCACGCTTCGAGCTGTCATAGTGAAACGGCAGTCATTCCGTTACCGAAAATATTTAGAAGTAACGAATATCATAAGTTTTATGTATATAGCGTAGACGAGAGGTATGACGGTCTTATCGGTAGTAATCTACTAAAACAATTGCAGGCAAAAATCAATATGGATAGCCAGGTTTTGCATCTGAAAAACACTAATATACCTTTTATTTACTCACCGCCCACAAGGGAAGTATACCATTTACCACCCTGGAGCGAAACAAGAGTAAAACTCCCAGTTAACCAACTGGATGGGGAAGCAATATTAGAATTCAAGCAATTCAAGGAAGGGATTCGAATGCCCTCCGCCTTAGTTCAATGCATCAAGGGTTTTGCGTCAACAGTTATTCAAAATTACACGAATGAAGTTGCCGATTTAATGGTAACAGCACCTTTTAAGGTAGAGCCTTATTCCAGCCCGTTAAACACCGTTAACTTCACGGAAGATAACCGGGACTTGGACCATTTACTTATAGAAAATTTAAATAAAATTAAGTTAGATCATATGAATTCAGAGGAACGAGAAGCCATAGAAGCTATTTGTAGAGAATATAGGGATATATTGTAGAGAATATAGGGATATATTCTATTGTGATGGTATTCCGTTATCCTTTACGAACCAGGTGAAATACCGCATTCGTACAAAAAACGAGGACCCTATTAACGTTAAGTCATACAGGTTGCCTCCCGCACAAAGTGCTGAAATTAGGAACCAAGTAGAGAAAATGCTAAGGGACAATATCATTCAGGAATCTCACTCTCCCTGGAGTGCCCCTGTGCATCTAGTTCCAAAAAAAGCTGACGCATCGGGACAGCAAAAATGGAGGATGGTGGTAGATTATAGGCGTCTTAACGAAATAACGGTTGATGATAAGTATCCTCTACCCAACATAAACGACTTATTCGATATGTTAGGGAAAAGTACCTATTTTACCACCCTTGACCTCGCCAGTGGTTACCATCAGATAGAAGTAGCTGAGGAGGATAGGGACAAGACAGCGTTTAGTACATTATCAGGTCACTACCGCTTCAATCGCCTCCCGTTTGGGCTCAAGACGGCCCCAGCCACATTTCAGAGAGCTATGGACAACGTCCTACGAGGGTTACAGGGCTTGCATTGCCTGGTATACCTTGATGACGTCATTATATTCTCTAAAAGTCTACCGGAACACGTTGAAAAACTAAAAATTGTTTTCGATCGATTCCGACAAACAAACCTTAAGGTACAACTCGACAAGTTGCATTTTCTTAGGAAAGAAGTCCTCTATCTTGGACACACAATAACGAGCGAAGGTCTTAAACCAAACAACGATAAAATAGATGCTATTTTAAAGTACCCTATTCCTGAGACAGTAACTCAAATAAAGAGCTTCCTAGGTCTCATAGGATATTACAGAAAATTCATAAAAGACTTTGCTAAAATAACTAGACCTTTGACATAATGTTTAAAGAAGGGCCGAAAAATAGTTATTGATGACGAGTATAGAAATTGTTTCGAGTCATGTAAGAAATTACTAACTAATGCACCCCTATTACAGTACCCTGATTTCAGTAAACCTTTTATTCTTACCACTGATGCATCAAACTATGCAATTGGGACTGTATTATCACAAGGCCCGCTAGGCGCAGACAAACCGATTGCTTACGCTAGTAGAACCCTAAGTGACACAGAAACTAGATATAGCACCATAGAAAAAGAACTTCTAGTTATAATCTGGGCTGTCAAACATTTTAGACCATATCTCTATGGTAATAAGTTCACTATTTTTACTGATCATAGACCTTTAGGATGGTTATATTCACTTAAGGAACCCAATAGTAAGCTAACTCGTTGGCGACTAAGGTTAGAAGAGTATGATTTTCAGGTCCAGTATAAAAAGGGACCCCAAAATACAAACGCAGATGCCTTATCGAGAGTTAAGATAAACGCGATTGACGATGACTTAGACTCGATATTTGTGAACGTAGGTGATAGGAAAAAGCGTATCCAAAGAATCGTAGAGGAATTAGAACAGGACCTTTCTTTGAGCGAACCCGCTATTGAGACGATAGAAATCTCAGACTCTGATGACGGGGTTACGGCCAATTCAGTTTCTAATAGAGAACACGATGGGATACCCATCCTGAATGAAGCCATAGACTCAAAACCTAGACAAATATTAGTATTTTCTTGGCTTAAAGATAAGTTAGCAGTTAAAGATGTGTCAAATAAAAAACAGAAGATTCTAGAAGTTCATTTACCTGTAAATAACGTAAGCATTGTAAAAGACTTTTTAAAGGAATACATTGACCCTAAAAATAAGTATTTCATTTACTTTGAAAATCCATTGTTTAGGAAAACTTTTTCAAGCGTAGTGATTAAACTATTTAAAAAGGGCTCGATCAAAATAATCGAGTGTACCGAACGAATAGTAAACTTAACAGACTCAGAGGTAGATCAAAGAGATGTAGTTTTAAAATATCATGAGGGTAAGACGTGTCATAGAGGGATTAAAGAAACTCTTACTAAACTTAAGAGACACTATTGGTGGCATAATATGAAAAAAACGGTTTCAGCAATCATAAACAGCTGCGAACCATGTCAAAAAATGAAGTATGATAGGAAACCCATTAAACCACAGATTCAACTTACACAAAGCCAGAACGCTCCATTTCAGGAAGCTTTCATGGATGTTTTATATATAGAAGGTCATTATTATTTAACTATAGTAGATGCATTTAGTAAATTAGGACAAGCAATTTACATTCCTAATAGAAGCACCCCCGAAATAGTTAAAGCATTAATTAAATACTTCAGTAGGTACGGTTTACCCAAGAAAATTAGTTGTGATTCAGGAACAGAATTCAACAAGGCACTTATCAAAGAAATGTTGAATTTATATAAAATCGATTTACATGTGGGGACACCGAATAATCCCAATTCCATGGCAATAGTTGAGAGGTTCCACTCTACTATTATAGAGATATATAGGTTAGCTAAATATGATAAAAGTGATTTAGATGCAGCTTCAGTTATGACCTATGCCATAATGGCTTATAATAACACTATACATTCTGCAACAGACTTTACACCCTTCGAAATAGTATTCGGTCAAACGGAGGCAGGAAACGTTTTTGATATCGATAGGGAGAAAAACTTACTACAAAAGCTGCTATTAGATCATAGAAAGCGATTGAAAACACTTTACGAATACATTTCAGAAAAAATTGTATCAGATAAAACTAAGGTTAGAGATAAGAAAGGAGGAGAGGAACCACTAGCAGTTAATAATGGAGACGAGGTATTTATGAAAAATACCAGGATTAGGAAAGCGAAAGAGGTCCCACGCTATGAGAAAGCTCAAGTCATTGGTAATGTTGAACGGAATATAATACCCGTTAAGCTTAAGAATAGACCGACCAGAGTAGCAATAAAAAATGTTAAACGTCCCCCACAGGTCATGCCTAGTACTTCTACTACTAGTGCCATCAGTGATCAACCTGGACCTTCAAAACCTCAATCAGAATCCAGGGATAGCACCACTGAAGATGGGAGCAGCAGTGAAGAAGAGTAGCTATTGGACGATATTTAAGTCTATAGATTTAGGATCAATAGGATTAGAAATAGATAACAACATTCGGGATTTTGAAAGTTTAAAGGATATTGTAAGGAAAAATAGTTTAGACAAGGAGTTGTTAGGAATAGAAAAACAAATAGGAAACTTAATGGAAGTTAGCAGGGATAGATTAAGTCAGATATTACCTAGTAACCATAGAAACAAACGTGCTTTATTCAATCCCCTAGGATCACTTGTCAAGGCTATCTCCGGTAATTTAGACGGCAAGAGGCCGGATGGGATGTCGTTGGTGCCTTGGAAGATGGGAAGGCATTTGGTGTGGGATGCGACATGTGCTGACACCCTTGCGCCTTCACATCTTCCAGGGACTGCGGACTGCGCCTGCGCTGCCGCTGCTTCGGCAGAGACCCTTAAACGGCGCAAATATAGTAATTTAACAGGTAATTACATATTTGAGCCGTTTGGGGTTGAGACGCTGGGATCTTGGGGTCCAAGTGCCCATCTTTTATTTAAAGAAATTTCAAAACGGCTTATTGACGCTACCCGTGACCAGAGGGCTGGTTCATTCCTCGCACAAAGGATTGGCATTGCCATTCAACGTGGCAATGCCGCCAGCCTTCTGGCCACCCTCCCAGTTGACGTCGATGGGGAGGAATTTTTTGACGCCTAAACCTGCAGCTTTGTATATAGGTATACAGATATTGTTTTTATACTAATTAATAGTAATTAATTTATGTATATAATAGAGAGATATTTATCTTACAAAATAGAGAACATTTAATCGAACGTAAAGTTTCATCATTTCAGAAAGCCTTTGAAAAATTAGTTAACAATTCTGAAATAATTAACTCTAATATTAAAGAAATAGGATTACAAACCACAGAGATGAGAACACTCGCTCAAAATGAATTAAAATTTAACAAGTTGTTAAGCATTATGAACTCTATGTACCAAATACTAAGTAACTTTTGAAGCTGTCACGTAAATATACAAGAAATAGAAACAGCAATTGCATTCAGCAAACTACAGGTGTTACACCCATCTATTATGAATACAACAGAATTGTACAACATCCTATTAGTAATAAATAAACATGCAAAAACTATATACCCAGTAAGTCATACTAATTTGACAAAGTTACAACGTAATATCATAGTAAAATCCTATTTAGATAGTAACCTAAAGTTAGTTTTTGTTTTAGAAGTTCCCTTAATAGGTAACGAAACATATATTTATTATAAAATAATCCCCATCCCAATTCATAATACTTCATACACTTTTACTATCATCCCAAAATACCCCTACCTATTGGTGAATCGATTGAAGTACATTCCAGTGGCAACGCCCTGTGAAGAGATCGAGAGCAGCCAGTATCTGTGTAGTGAAACCAATTTGGTGCAATACCCCATGGAAACGTGTATCGAGGAAATAATGCTGATGAAAAGCAACTATAGCCAGTGTTTTCAAAACCACATCGAAATTGAAACCACAAAGATTAAAAAAATATCGGACTACGATTGGATGATCTATTCAGAAGATAAGGCCATTATTAGTGAAACCTGCAACAGCGAGGTGCGTAAATACAGTATCCAGGGAACATATATTGCAACACCTATACCTCACTGTGAAACGTTTATGGGAGACATTCTGATCAACGCGGCCACAAACACCACTGATGTAAGACTACAACTACCTCTCATCCAGATGCCAGAGCTGAGGAACAACATTGAAGTCAAGCCAAGGAAGCTGGATCTAAGAAACGTAGATTTTAGTGATGTAAAAGAAGTGCTACAAAGTGCTAAAGCCAGTGACAGTGACTACCCAATAGTAGACCAAATAGTGACTCTTCAAACAAGCATTTGGACCATCTGTTTATATATAATATTAATCATAACTGTAACAACCTTTATAATTGTTAAAGTTAAAAATTATTTTATTTGCCGAAATTATCTGAATTCCAAATCTCATCCAGATAATTTCTCTCTTGGGGAGGGAGGAGTTAAGAAACCCCAAACAACAGACATTCGCTTTGTCAGCACATCCAAATCTGGGACACGCGCCACTATACGAGGCGCTTAGCTTAGCATTATTTTTAGTATATAAGACCATAATTTTTGTAATCAATTAATTACCATTTTGTATTTAACTAAGTTGTCACTCTGTCGAAATTAATAAATATTTTTTTATTTAAAAACCGAGTTTCAAATCTTAAATCGCTCAACTCGCCATGTACCGGCGTCACAGTTCACGTACAATAATGCGCGGGTATGTAAAGAAAAAATATGATTGGTGTTAGTCCTATAAATACACGGTACCTACATCAAAACAAAATAAACAAAGATTGAAACTAAACAATTATCATTGTAAAAGTTTATTTTCATACCTTAATGCGATCCTTGAGAATCATCAGATTCTCAAGGTCCGAGCTCGTGGCTCCTTGGTGGACCCTGTGTTAGCGCTTTTTCAGGGTTTGACTCCGCGCGGTTGGAAACACATTGTCAAAATTAATTATCGAGATAATTATCTCTTTGTAAAATAAAGTGAATACGCCCATCGCGTTCGTTTGACTTGGAACCATTGCAGCGGTGGATCGCACGTAAAAAGGGAAGCGAAATACTTTATAATTATTGTAATCTATTGTATAATACATTCTCAACATACATTAGACTAGGATTAGATTAGGTACATTATCACTGGGCCGTTTGTTCCGAATACGGGGCCGTCATGAAAAAGGTTAGTTAACAACCTACTTATATATATTTCCTTTTCTTGATATTTTAATTATTTGTTTGTGAAGAAATTATTGAATCAACTTCATTCACACCTTTCTTAACTACTAAATCTAGTGGGACGGAAATCACACAGTGATTGTCAAACTTCGGGCCAAACTTAGATATTTTTGTTGCAGTATTTTTATTCAAAATTACAGACGCGTTTCAGTTTCTTTCAGAGTCTGGTTGTTTTATGTAAATATACAATATACGTATTGTCATTGTCACTCAAATGTGAAAGTCAAATACGCATTACTCTGATAACTCGAAAGAAACTCACTTGTAAAAGTTTTTTACGGACAATTTGTATGGTAGGTACCCGAAACCTTGAACGTACAAACCCCAAAATCTAATTAGTTCTTCCCATTAACCAAACATCAAAACAAAATAAACAAAGATTGAAACTAAACAATTATCATTGTAAAAGTTTATTTTCATACCTATTAAGGTATGAAAATAAACTTTTACAGATTCTCGCATTAGCGAGAATCTGATGATTCTCAAGGATCGCATTAAGGTATGAAAGTAAACAAGAAAGAAGTCTGTGCTGCTTTATATCAATAAAGCAGCACAGACCTCTTGTAATTTTTTTGAATTAGCTTGTCTGGATATCTTGAACAGATAATGTAGACTACTATAACTATCTATCTATCCTATAACAGGAAACGTAAAGTTACAGCGAATCTAACTTTAGAATGTATGCAATCTCTCCAATTAGTATTTCTTTTTGATATTATTGGATTAGTTTTTTGTAACATGAGCGCAAAATCTGTTGCAATTGCATCTCCATGCTTTTCCTAGGAAAGACAATTTAATTTTATCAATTTAAATATTGGTTTTTTTTTAACAGAAACTGGCACAGAAAATCAAATATTATGTTAATGACTACTGTATTTAAAGTGGTACTGATACTACTTACAGAGTTCATTTCTTATGACTTGTGATCATCCACCAGCGCCTTTTACGCGGGCTTGGAGTAACGTTGTTATTGTTATATAACAGATACTGGTATAGTCGCGAATCTCTCATGATTCGCGATTAGGCGATTTTATTCTTCTGGCAACACAACGCGTCACTAAAGAAATTTTTTATCTGTAGTTCGGGTGAGTGAAAGAAAATTGCTCTGTCTGTTATGACGGCAAGGGTGCATAGTGAATTACAACTGTTGGGGCATTGAAAGCAGCCTTTGGAGCTTGAGGACATCAATATTGTCAGCTAAGTATTTAGGGCACCGACTGAGCATCTGAGATCTGATAATTGTGAATCTATATCCACGCTTGGACGCGTTCCCTGGCCTGGATGTTTGTCCATATCTTTGATCACTTTTATTCTAATGTAATTGTTAAGGACCGTTGTTCATGACAGTCTATGACTTTGACGGTTCCGAATAGACTGTCACTTCGCGGTCGCCTTCTGTAACGGAATTAATCTATGGTAACACTCAATTAAAATAAATAAAAGAGTCTATGGTGACGCTTAAAGAAAATGGTGGTTTTATTTCACTTCATCGAACGAATATAATAGAATTTACCTCAACGAAGTCCGAACAACGACACAACTATATAATAAGAACAAATGGCGACCGTGAAAATAATGGAAAATTGCAGGAAATCGAGGTCAGTCGTTCGGAGATTGTTTACTAAAATCGCCAACGATTTAGAAGCCGCCATGTCGCAGACCCATGCATTTACGACAGAAATTTCAAGCATTTACAATATGTTAGAAGAAACGTCGACGAATTTGTTCAAATTAGATGAACAAATTAAAAATGCATTGTTAGAAAACGTCGTTGAAGACGAGCTAAAAAAGACTAAAAAATATCAGTACATATTACAGGCAATGAAGGAAGGTAGTGAGGTCCGGCGGATGGTTGAGGGGTTTCCTCCTACCGCTTACGAAGATTGTATCAATGAATTAAAAAGCAGGTATGCCAGAGAAGACCTACTTATCCAAATTTATATAAGAGAAATACTTTCGTTAGTACTCACAAAAATAAATGAAATCGTGAAATTGCACGATCAACTAAATGCGCAACTCCGTGCTCTTGAAACTCTCAAAGTCACAAAAGAGAAATATGCTGCATTCCTTCTCCCAATGGTGGAATCTGCCTTGCCCCACGATATCCTAAAAATATGGGAAAGGAACAGACAACCAGGAAAAGACACAGGGGAAGAATTAAACAATCTACTCAGTTTTTTAAAGAGAGAAGTAGAAAGTGAACAAAGACTGGAGATGGCAAGAAAATCTTTCCAAAGTGAAAAGTCAGCTACAGCAGAATGTCTCGTCGCTAATGTCAAGACAAAGTCAGAAAATGAAAGAAAGACAAAGACGGACACAAAGAATGAAGATAATCTAAAGAAAAATCTGTGCATTTGGTGCGACAAAGGAAATCATGCAAGTATTGAATGTTATAAAATGAACAAATTATCTGTAGAAGAAAGAAAGAAAATATTAAAAGAAAAGAAAGACTGCAGTATATGTTTGAAAAAAGGACACCACCCGAAAATCTGCAGAGCCTCCGTAAAATGTTTAATATGTGGACTAAGACATTCTACAGCACTATGTGATGGAAAAGAAGCGAAATCCGATTCCAGCTCGCTATCAGCAAGTTCAGGACAGACATACTTACAAACAGTTATAGTCCAAATAGAACACAAGGCACGGAAACAAAGAGTACGAGCACTTCTTGACTCAGGATCACAAAGAACATACATCAAGCAAGAACTTGTTGAAAAATTGAATATACCATCTACTGGAAAAGAGGCACTGACTCATGTACTGTTTGGAGGTGTCGAAACAACAACAAAAGACTTTTCAGTATACGACTTCAATGTTTCGTCTTTAGATAATTCCTTTGAATTAAGTGTATCAGCTATCGGACAAAATAACATCTGTGGTAACATTCCCAAAGTTAAGGCTAATGATATAGAATTGAATAACTTGTTAAAAAAGAATGGTATTACCTTGACTGATAAAACAAACAACTTAAACGAGATAGGGCTTCTATTTGGGGCAGATTTTCTAGGATTTCTCTTAACAGGTACAATGAAACATTTAGAGAATGGGCTGGTTGCGGTGAAAACACAGTTGGGCTGGACATTACAAGGCAAACAGGTAAATTTTAACACCAATACTAACCTTATAACTGTGCTGCATTGTATCTGTGATGATGTTTTGGCAGATTATTGGTCCATGGAGTCCATCGGTATCCGTGATCCTACAGATGTGAAGTCAAAAGAAGAAGCTGCTACCGAGACAATGATAGCTTTCAAAGAAAATATCAACATAAACGAAACCAACAGGTATGAAGTCAAATTACCCTTTAAAACTGATAAGGACGATTTACAACCTAATTTTCACTTAGCTAAACAGAGATTAGAGTCAATGAGTAGAAAATTGTTACAGAGTGGTAAATTTAATGGGTATGATTCAGTATTAAAAAATTGGCTTGATTTAGGCATAATTGAAGAAACTGAAAACAATAACAAAGTTGGTCACTATTTGCCACACAGACCAGTTTTTAAGGAGCATAGTTTAACAAGTCAAATAAGACCAGTTTTCGATGCATCAGCTAAAGATAAGAATGGTCTCAGTTTGAATGCTTGTTTAGAAAAAGGGAACAATTTCATTGATCTTATACCTAACTTAATAAATAATTTTAGATCAGGAGAAGTAGGTATTACATCTGACATTGAAAAAGCATTTTTGCAGATAAGCCTATCTAAACAGGATAGAGACTATGTAAAGTTCTTGTGGTTCAAAGAGGATACATTGACAGATTTAATTACTTATAGACACTGTAGAGTGGTCTTTGGCTTGACTTCGAGCCCATTTTTACTATATGCTACCTTGAATCACCACTTAGATAAAATGGCTGATGGTCCTTTGAGCTCTACTGCACGGCAGTTAAACAGGTCACTCTATGTGGATAATTGTGTGGTAAGTGTAGATTCTAAAGAAGAAGCACATAAATTCATTGATGAAGCAAAGACTTTAATGAACGCCGCGAACTTCAACCTAAGAATGTGGGTGACATCAGACGGCATAAATGAGACAGGTAACAATACAATTTCAATACTTGGAATACGCTGGGACACAATCACAGATGAACTGTATTGTAATTGCAACTGTCTACAACCAATAGAAAATCTGAAGAAACTCACTAAGAGAGGATTACTATCTCTAGCACAAAAGGTATTTGACCCCATTGGCTACATGGCCCCAGTCATGCTCATACCAAAATTAATTCTACGAGAAACTTGGCGCCGACAAGTAAACTGGGATGAAGTACTTCCTGACGACTTACTGTCTAATTTGCTAAATTGGTATAAACACCTGCATTATCTAAATGAATGCAAGGTCCCTCGCAGATTGACAACACATATCTTAAAGGAATCACAGGTAAGTCTACACCTATTTGTTGATGCCAGTCAAGAAGGGTGTGGAGCATGTATTCTACTGAGAGCTGAAAACAATGGAAAAGTAACCGTGCAAATTGCTGCCAAGTCAAGGGTGACACCACCTCAAAGGGTCACAATCCCAAGGTTAGAACTTACTGCTGCTTTAATAGGTTCAAGACTATTAGCTACCGTCAGAGATAATTTGAACCTCCACAACTGTACTGAGTATTGCTGGACAGACTCCAATGTAACTCTATGTTGGATACAGCGCCGAGACCTTACACTGAAAACCTTTGTAGGAAATAGAGTAAAGGAGATTAGAGAAAATACTAATAAAGATAACTGGTATCATATTCCAGGTGATCACAACTGGGCAGATATAGCCTCACGAGGTTGTGACGCGCGAACCCTATTGAAGATACGATGGTGGGAGGGTCCCGATTGGCTGCGTCTTCCCATCTCCTGCTGGCCGCGCTCCGAGATGCTCGTTGATGAACAGCAAGTAAACCTGGAAACTAAAAATACAGTAATTAATACAGTTACAAGTACAGATTCCTTACTAGGTAGATTACAAATATATTTTTCTAAATATACAAAATAGAATGACAGCTTGGATACTAAGATTTTTACATAATATAAAGCATGTCAATAACAAAAAGAAAGGAGAAATAACTTACTGCGAGTGTGAAAAGGCAGAGAAACTGATAGTAAGATTAGTTCAAGAAAAGAATAAAGAATTTTTAGAGAAAAAGACAGGAAATTTAATAAAATACTTAGATAAAGCAGGTATTATAAGGATTGAAACTAAACTCTTATTATCAGACCTTCCAGAAGGTGTACAGACTCCTTACCTGCTTCCAGCCAAAGATCCGATAGTTAAACTATTGGTGAGAATGAGGCATATGCAGTTACAGCATGCAGGTAGCAGTCAGCTGATCTCAGATGTGCGCACTAAATTCTGGATTGTTGGTATACGCCCTCGTGAAATCGGTAATATCTTCATGTACTATTTGCATGCGATACCGGTCCAAGCCAACACTCGCACCGACGGCACCACTGCCGCCGGAACGTGTCGCTTGTGCGGCGCCCTATCAGACCACAGGTGTAGACCTGGCCGGGCCGCTGCTCCTGCGCGACGGAGAGAAGTGCTGGATCGTGCTATACACCTGTGCCGTGTATCGAGCGGTCCACCTAGAACTGACAAGGTCGCTGTCGACAGAGGCATTCATCATGACCTTGCGCCGATTTATCGCCAGAAGGGGACGAGTCAGTATGATGATGTCAGACCAAGGTACGAACTTTCACGGTACTAAAACTTTACTGAATGCGCTAGACTGGGACGAAATAGAGAAACAATCGACAGTCAGACGTATTACATGGAGAATGAATGCACCTTCCGCTGCCTGGTGGGGCGGGTACTGGGAAAGGCTCATCCGCATTATGAAAAACCTACTGCGACGGATTTTAGGCAAGGCATCCGTTTCTTATGACGAATTACAAACAATAATTTGCGATTGTGAAGCTATAATGAATGGACGACCATTGACTTACCTAAACAGTGACAAAGGTGAATATCTTGAACCCCTAACACCTGCTCATTTTATACAACCCCTACCTGATTCTGGTGTCACAGATCTTGACGAAATTGATACACAAAACCTCAACAGTAGATTGAGATACATACAATCCTTAAGGGATCAATTCCGTCAAAGATTTAAGGTTGAATATCTTGCATTTCTGGTCCAGAAGGGTAATAGGAAGCAGGATAGTATTATGGTAGGAGACGTGGTGTTAATTGAGACAGAGGAAAAAAGAATTAAATGGCCACTAGGCATCGTACAGGAAATATTTACAGGAAAGGATGGAGTTGGTAGAACTGCAAAGATAAAAACATCTACAGGTATGAGAGTCCGCCCCGTACAACGACTGTATAGAATGGAGTCACAAGTAATGATTTACTTTTACCCCAATCTTCTAACAAACCACAGGAAGATTCCATTCATGTGGACAGCGAGTCTTCAGCTCATTACGGCGACGATGTCGTCGTTGACAAGAAACTGTCCGCTGGAAAAGATGAGGAACAGCCACAGCTACTCTCTTCTCGCAGTGGAAGGAAGGTAAAGTTGCCCAGTAAATTTGATTTATATCAGTTATAACTGGTCGTTACTGTGGGAATCTATCTCGTATTTACTTAAATTTATAATATAATTTTATCAGTCAAGGTGTAATACAATTATTAGATACAACAATTTTAGACGATAAAACCATTCTAATACAGGGTGGCCCAGAAAGACCGAAGTGGTGTGAATTCCTTATAACTTTTTTATTATAATTTTTTTTTTCTTTTCTTTTCAGTATTTTGTAAAGAAGACTTGGATAATTTATAATGGAGCAATACACAATTGAACAACGTGCCCAAATTGTTGAAATTTACTTTTCAAATCAACGGTCCATTGTGTTGACTCAGCGTGCATACCGTCGTCAATTTAATGTGCGGGTTGCACCCTCTCAGTCAACAATAAACCGTCTGGTTGCAAATTTTCGAGAACAAGGAGCAGTAAGGAACCTTCCTGGTCCCGGCAGACACCGAACTGTCCACACGGCTGACAATATTCAAGTGGTACAGGAGAGTATTCGGGAGGATCCAGAAACATCAACCAGGAGACGTTCGTCACAACTGGGCCTCTCAAGAACGTCGCTGCAGCGAATTTTGCACACCATAGGATTGTTTCCATACAAAATTCAACTTGTCCAAGAATTGAAGCCAACAGATTACCAGCAACGACTTGACTATGCAATTTATTTCCAGCAAAAAGCACAAGAGAATCCAAATTTTATTCATAACTTAATAATGAGTGACGAAGCCCATTTTCAATTAAATGGGTTCGTTAACAAGCAAAACTGTAGGATATGGGCTACGGAAAACCCGAGAGTACTTCATCAACGACAATTGCACCCAGTTAAGTGTACCGTTTGGTGCGGTGTTTCTTCAGAAAGGATCATTGGCCCATTTTTTTTTGAAAATGAACAAGGTGTCGCCATTTCCGTCAATGGTGATCGATATCGGGCCATGTTGCAAAATTTTGTAAGGCCAGCCGTGGAAAACCATCCGCAAATATGGTTCCAACAGGATGGAGCCACAGCGCACACTGCGAGGGCCACAATGACTCTTTTACGCGACATCTTTGGTGAAAGAATAATTTCTCGTAACAGCAATTTTAATTGGCCTCCGCGTTCCCCGGATTTAACCGCTCCAGACTGTTTTCTTTGGGGCTATTTAAAAGGAAAAGTTTATGTTAATAAGCCTAGGACTATTGAGGAGTTAAAAACCAATATTCGAGAAGAAATTAACAACATACCACCGGAAGTTTTGCGAAAGGTCATGGAAAATGTGTTGGAAAGAGCACATTTGTGCGAAGCAGAATATGGCCACCACTTGCGGGATATCATTTTTAATAACTAATCCAAAAATATTCCCCATAAATTTAATGTATTTAAAAAAAAAAAATTAAAAAAATATCTCTTAAATAAAAAGTTATAAGCAATTCACACCACTTCGGTCTTTCTGGGCCACCCTGTATAATAGAGGCACCTTGTTTAGCTGGAATTCTTAATTCAGAATCAATATAGATTATAATAATTATTGTTTTATTCAGTCATCAATAATGTGTTTGGGTATGTATGTTTTATTTTTGATAAGTATTTTAATACTAAAAATTATGAAAAGTTTGCCAAAACAATATCCCATCTAGTTATGTATAAGAATTATATTTTAAATGATCTCATAATGAATGCTTTACGTAGAAAATTGTGGATTACCTATAAGTAATTAATATCATGCTAGTTTAAATATTGAAAATGCATAGTTGTAATTTCGAAATAAATTTTAATTTGTAAATTTATTGTAATAATAAACATTTTATTTTATATTACATATAAGACAGTGCTGCCATCTGTTGTTGAGTAGTATTGACCTTGTAGAAACTTCCTAAAAGGTAAAATGTTGCCAGGTGTAGGAAAATTCATTGCATCTTTTATTTTCTTGTGTGTTGGGAGGATGTAACGGAATTAATCTATGGTAACACTCAATTAAAATAAATAAAAGAGTCTATGGTGACGCTTAAAGAAAATGGTGGTTTTATTTCACTTCATCGAACGAATATAATAGAATTTACCTCAACGAAGTCCGAACAACGACACAACTATATAATAAGAACACCTTCAGTGGACTGTATGTTGAGGATGTTGAGTCGAAGAATGAAACACTTGGATGGGTGGCTTGTATGACGTCAGTGAGGCATTGGATGTTCTTGGCCCAGCACTACCCTTGATGTACTACTTCCTGTTGAGCTTCCTTGTTCTGTGAGAGACTCTTGTTGTCTACTTGTTGCCCCATTTCCATAATTTCCTACTAAATGGTCCCTGCTTTTATAGTCTTTTGTAGTGCTGGCCCGCGATCCAAATTACCTCACCTCCGCATTTCCATTTATTTATAAAACTCATGTTATACATATTAATCACATAGCATATATGTATATTGGTAGCAATAAGAGTTGCACGACCATAGGTACTTATACCTGTACCGTGCGACGTCGGGCTACTGAATGACGGGCGGAATGACCCCTCAGACTTATATATGGGCCCTGCCTCCCGTGAGCTACTATATAATAAAATGGCACCAGCCGGGGAAGCGCATATTCGCTTCTTACGGCGTGGGAGGCAGTCGCGGGGTGTAATTAAACTAGTATACAAAGTCGTATTTCCTATTTATACGAAGTTATGTTAGATTCTGAGTAATGCATTGTCGTAATTATATTTGCAATTATGCTTTTCAGGGAGTGTACTTTCTTTATTAAATTTGGCTCTAACATACTTAATTACTCAGAAAACTAACTCATAACAGTAGTAAGCTATTTATCTTAGCTTAATATCAAAGTAATTACATAATTACGTTTTTAATTTACGTAAACCTAACATTTTCATAATTCATTCATTATATTCACGCTTACTAATCTACATGTCACTGGCACATGTGTCCATAGTCTATTTGTGTCGTGCACAGTAATTGTATTTATTTACGACAAATCAGGATCTTGGACAGTTTGTGATAATATAAACTGATATTTACTATAATTCTAAGCACTTTATGTTCGAACCGGGTGATGCGCATTTACCGTGTGTTGTCCTGAGGTAGACCTCTCCTAACCACATTTCATGAGTTAATATCAGTAAAGTTATTATCTAACATTGATTGTCCGTGTATGTGAGATGTGGGGCCTTAGTGCCATAACCGGGTTTATGACTTGGTCATAATCTACAGGATAACACATGGATATATAAGGATATATGGATATATAAGGATATACAAGGAGTGTTCTGAAGTCTTGACTGTTATACCCTATAGAGAACCGGCGCCGGTAGTTGCCTAGGTGAGAGTTATACTCTCAAACTGATCATGTCTGCGCTGCAGACATGAGATAGGTATCTCACACTATTCGCACTGACATCATCATCGGTGAGAAGAAACAGTCTATTAGATCTAAATACTAACTATAATACGGACACCTTATCTTCATATATAAAGGAGCGGGTTGCCTCATGATAATATTTGTCATAGTTGTGTATAACATTACTTCTCTTGATCTTGGATTTAAATATAGTCGGTGTCATCTTAATTTATTCTGTGCAGGTCCCCGAGTCTTAGACCAGCGGGTGGGAGTAGACGTGTTAGGCCCCACTTAAGGGCGCAGATTATCCGATAAATATAACAAGGTATGACCACAATTATATTGTATGTTCTAATCGGGGGTAAACCCGACACGGTGGAGATGCTGGGATCTGAGACAATTAAGACTCTACCAGTATGAAGTTTTACCCGGTTGTTGTGGTCATACTAAGCGTGTTGGGATATGAACAAATTTAGACTCTACCAGCACAAAGTTATGTCATACTAATTAAAAGTAAGAATATAAGACATATAATAGATCCAATTAAAGGTTACATGAGGGATCACAGGAAAGGATTGTTGTTTTGAATGAATTATTTTTGACTAAAATTCTAGTGAGATTGGGCCTGCTGATCTATGACTGTTTCTTCATCTTTAGGAGGAGGTTAATAACTTCCATTCCAAGCCTCTTACTAAGGGAGTTCCATATTCCTTTTACAAAAATTGTATGATTACCTATATGACATTGCAAAGTTACAAAAGGAACATTAAAATGCAGTTTCAAACGACTTTCGTTTAATGAAATCGTTCGTTTCCCTTTCGCACAACAGAGACATGAATGCGGCTAGAAAGGGACAACAATGCCGTAGCTGATGCTGTGGCGTTTGATATTCCTTCGTTTTATGTTATTTTACATAATTCGAATGACTGGCTAAGCCTGCGAACTATTTGGTTTCGTTTCGCATGAATCGACCGAGACCATAACCAAAACTTTGGTTCCAAGTTTGAATCAACTGAGTTAAAATATAATCGATAGTTTATGATTCGAGTCAACGAGTTGTTTGTGCAATACACGTGAACTATTGCGATTTGAATTTTTGACATTTAGGTTAAAATAAAACAATTCAAATTTGTTCTTCAATTTATAATGAGAACAGTAATTACAATAATTTTATTGAAAAGTATGAATGTTTAGACTCGTATAGTAGGTATATCTATATATTTGCCTAGAAAACACTTACATGTGATGAATTTCCTTCATTATCATTGGTATTCTAATATTGATATAATCAGAGGATTGTCAAAAAAAATTTCGATAGTGTAATAACTAATTCAAACAAAATATACCTAAACACTACGAAAATACGGACAACAAACTTCCCGCCTCGTTTCGTAGACATCCTTGATAATTCAATTCACTCGGTTCGGGATACGGTTATGATCACGCGCACAGCACTATTAAATACGACCGTTCAGTGAGTTCATCCATTCTCTTTGGAATCGTTAGTGACAAGCTCAGAGGAGATGAGAAGAATTTAAATACTGCCTGCGAGTTTAAAGTTTAAGTGGTTTCCTGATAAACAAAGAGAGGAAAAGTGAACAAGTGCTCGCTGTGCAGTCTGGCTGACCCCATCTTCGGTAAGCGGTGCTGGCGTCTTCCCTGGTAAGTTTTCAGATAATTGTTATTCAACTTAAAACCATTTCTATAAGAAGAAAAGATTTAAGGCTACTTTACATCTTATGTGTCAATAAATGAACAAGGTCACATTCAATGTTTAACCGCTAGGTATACCCATTTAGATATGTTACAATGTGAGAACCTCAAATGGACTTGCTTATGAGTGTGGTAACAAGGGTAGTCTGTCAAACGGTTACTATTGTTACAGAGAGAAAATCATCATGGATGAACTATTGATTAGCAGACTTCAACTTCTGACAAAACAGATAGCAACTCACTCTAGAATGGCCGAACTCGTCTCTCTGAATGAAGGCCTAACATCAATATATGATGCTGAAGTCATTATAGCTAAATTACAAAGTCTTTTGACTAGGTTAAAAGAGGATTTAAATAATTACTTTAGACTAATACAGGTCCCCTCTGCCGATGAAATAAGCGAAACAAGTGAAACCCAACTTAAGGCGGAAGAGGACTTATCAGAACTTATTGTAAAATTAAAACTATTTCAAAGGTCAAACCTAAACAGTGGAAATGCACAAATAATTAGTAAAGTTAATACAATAGCGTCATGCCGGTTACCGAAATTAAATCTCCCAGAATTTGACGGAGACTTGTTAAGTTGGCATCTAACATCCATAATAGAGACATACCCGAAGTTGATAAGTTATTATATCTTAAGTCTACACTAAAGGGAGATGCTAAGAAAATATTAGATGGACTCGAGATAACTAACAAAAATTACAAAATAGCCATTGATACCCTTAAAGACAGATATGGCAAGGACTATCTTATTGATGCTCATTACTCGGCACTGTCAAAGGTGACTACATCTGACACAACAATACCGTCGTATCGCAAGACTTACAATGAAATAGAAAAACATTTAAGGGTTTTGGAGTCATTAGGGGAGGACGTGAGTCATCACGTGAATCGTTTATGAATTAAAATTGAAAACAAAGGACGAATCTAAACAAGAGATAAGAAAACAGTTAGAGTTTATAATCACTGCTAGAGAGGACGCTAACCGAATCACTCATGGATGCAGTCCAAAGGAGCCTCAACGCTACACTGTTGAGACTTTACACTTAACTCAAGAAAATAACAGAGTTAGATAGGGAAAGTTACCACCAAGAAAAGCATTTAGAAGCAATGACGCTTACCAAACGTTTAGAAAAGATTATCAAAGCGGTCGTAAGAGACGCTACGACGACAGAGAAGCAACAAATTTTAAGAAGGTTAAGAGGCAAGATGAAATCCACAACAAACGGAGGAGGACGTTATCTTGCATGTTTTGCAAGGGCGACCATTTTAACGATCAATGCGATAAATATGCAACAGTTACGGAGAGAATATCACAGTTAAATGGAAGGTGTTTTTCCTGTTTGAGGTTCGGACATCAAAGCAAAAACTGTCGTAAAAGAAGGACGTGCCTGCACTATGGGAAGAGCGATCGCCACCACAGAGCTCTGTGCCCGAAAAAATTTCCACCTAAGAATAAGACAGAAACCATGACTTTAACAGCTATAGATGGAAGAGGACCTACTGTTCTTCAAAAGGCAGTAGTGACTGTACAAAGAGACAAGGATATCTGCTCCAGTGAGATGCGTTGTCGCGTATTATTTGATTCAGGATCTCAAAGATCTTATGTTACTAAGAACGTAGCGCACAAGTTGAAATTGCCCATAGAAGAAGAAGAATATTTATCCGTTTACACATTTGGCTCACAGAGTCCTCAACAAATTGAAAGCTCAGTAGTCAGATTGGAGTTGAGAACGAAATCTGAAGGAAATAAGACTATATATGCAAACGTAGTGTCGGTGATCTCTCAAGGAGTACCCTTTGTACAAGATGCCAATATATGTAAAGACAAAAACGAATTAGCTGATGATGGATCTTTGGCGAATCAAGTTGATATACTGATCGGGAATGATTACTGTACACAACCCAAAGCCAATTCCGTCGATGAGACTTTATCTGCTCTTCAGCACGACTTCGCCGCAATGGATGTGTACTGGTGGGGTGAGCTGGTATGTAGATGTCGTCGCGGTGATGGTCATAAGCGGAACACCTATTATGGGTAGCCTCGAAGAGTACTTGAATTTTCCAGAATTAAAGAGAGATTTTTTCATGTATCTTCATTTATTCCTAGTGAAGAGGAGAGAGCACTTCTCGCTTGATTTTCTAGTTGCCGACTGAGGTGTCGAATTTCCTGACTCCTTCACAACACCCCAGCTGGGGTGCGTGGACACTTGTCTCGGGGCGTTGACTCGGGGTTATGGTCCCCTTTGGAGTTCGTTGGAGGCGGGAGCTCATCTTCACGCCGCTTCGGCGGACGTCCTAGCCGGGTGAGATAACCGGTAACCCGGTTAAGGCCCAGCTGAGGGCGTCCTGCGACAGAAGCGGCGGCTTACGCGCACCCCCGCCTTCCATTTGATTTTTCTTGTTTCTGTTCCGCTTGATACAGGCTCCGCCCGCGCTTCCACATAACGCGGATATTCGCGGGGAGTATCCGCGTATGCCGGGCGACGAACGGACTGTGGACAAGCGGAACAAATGTTCCGCTTGTCCACAGTCACAGGTTTCAATTAATAAATAAACACAAATTAGGTAAAATGAGGATATAAACATATAAAATTTAACATATATACCAGGCCACTCAGAAAGTATTGCGAAAAAAGTTTTTATATATGAGAGACTGGTCAGTTATAATCTATTTCTAAAATATGATTATTTATGAGTAAAAATCGTCGTCGTTCCAATTTCAAAATTTCTCTCTGCATTTTTTGCAAGATAATTTCAATTATTGTGTCTCATTGAAAAATGGATCTGCGTCGGGAACATTTTCGCGTTATGATTTTCTACGATTTCAAGTGTCGCCTGAAACCAGACGAATCGTACGATAGACTTCAAATGGCATCCATGGATGAAGGCCCTTCCAAGGAGACCGTGTATCGTTGGTATAACGAATTCAAGCGCGGTCGACTGACTTTGGAGGATGAAGAAAGAAGTGGTCGCCCTTTGACGGCTGTTACGGAAGAAAACGTGCTAGCAGTGAAAAATTTAATCCAAGATAATAGACGAGTCACATATCAAGAGATTCAGCACATTCTTCAGATTGGATCGGGAAGCCTTCACGAGATTCTACACGTGCATCTTCGTGTGAGAAGGATAGTTTCACGCTGGGTGCCGCACAATCTCACCAATGCTCAGAAGCAGGCCCGGGTGGAATGGTGTCGCGATATGATAAACAAGTTGGAAGCAGGTGCGTCTCGGCGTGTTTATGACATCATTACAGGTGATGAGTCGTGGATTTATCAGTATGATGCAGAAACATAACGCCAGTCGACGGTTTGGGTGTTTCAAAACGAATCAACACCTACCAAAGTGAAGCGATCTAGAAGCGGAGGGAAGATTTAGATCGCGAGTTTTTTCAATTTGTCTGGCTACTTGTTATCAATCCCTTTACGAAATCAAAGAAGCATCAACGCTGAATGGTACACTACCAAATGCTTGGCAGAAGTTTTCTCTGTAGTGAGCTACAAGCGACCAAACACAGGGCTCCGCGGGATACTACTCCACCATGACAACGCGCCCGCACACACCGCGCTTAAAACGAGGGACTTCCTGGACAGCACTCCGGTTAAACTTCTAGGTCACCCTCCTTACAGCCCTGACCTTGCACCGTGCGACTTCTTTTTATTCCCGAAAAAAAAAAACAGCTCAAAGGGATACAATTTTCGTCGCCGGAAGATGCGCTGTCAACGTTTGAGCAGGCTGTAAACGAGGTATCTGCGGCGGATTGGAAAAAGTGTTTTGAAAACTGGTTCAAACGCATGAAACTTTGTATAGAGGCTGGTGGAGAGTACTTTGAAAAGATTTAATAAAAAAATATTTACCTATAGAACACTTTTTTTTATTTTCGCAAAACTTTCTGAGTGTCCCACGTATATATACGTTGGGGCCGACTAAGAGGTGTCGAATCAAAATATAGCGGCTTTTTATAGTCTTAATCCAATTAATTCGATTTTTTTGATTGGCCGATCGAGCTTTCGCGGCTCGTTAGTGACACCGCGGCTTAACGTCTTTTCGCGGATATACCCTAATGGTCGATCGGTCAATCGATTTATATACCGTATTATGTATTCTAATAGGTAGTAGAAATAAGGTGACACGAAATAAGATACAATTTACACTTATAGATCGGTAAACAATGACGATTTCTTCGTCGCAAACTTATAACTATTATACACGATTATTCCAATAGTTTTTGTTAAATCAGTTTAATTATATACACTATCACTTATGTACTAACAAAATAACCTTATGTACTAGTTGTTCTGCACAATTACTATTATATATTTATTGGAACTAACAAAATCAAAATTAAAGAAAATTTATACCTAATAAGCTCAGACTTTGGATGGATACTATCAGGACAAATCTCATTCGAAAATAAACAACAAGAAACAAATATGTCAGTTATTACATACTTCCGATCAACAGCCGATTGTAAATTGAATAAACCAGATCCACCATTAGAACAAGGAAGCATATCTTTCCTTTGGTAGCTCGAGTCGATAGGTATAACCGATTCTCCGAAGGCTACTAGGGACGAAGGAGCTATTTCAAACTTTAATCAAACTACAGAATTAATTGACAATAGATATTATGTTAGTTGGCCATGGAACGAACAACCTCCATCATTAGTGACTAATTACGGCTTAGCATATGGCCGGTTAACAAACCTTTTAAAAAGATTAGATAAAGAAACTTTAAAAAGTTATAATGAGACCATTCAAGAACAGATCTCAAAGGGTGTAGAGAAGATATCCGTCAGAAAAGATATAAATCATCCTGTCCATTACTTGCCGCATCATTGTATAGCTAAACAGGGCAAACCCATTAGAATAGTGTACGACGCCTCAGCAAAAATTAAAGGGAACAAAAGTTTGAATGAATGCCTTTATTGTGGTCCTCTCATGTTAGAAGATTTGACAAGTCTACTAATTTGATTCCGTGTTCATAACATTGGTCTATCCGCGGACGTGGAAAAGACATTCCTTCAGATAGGCCTTCACGAACAAGATCGGGATGTTACGCGATTCCTCTGGGTCAAAGATATTGAAAAGCCACCAAGTAAAGAAAACATTATGTGCATGCGGTTTTGCAGAGTTCCTTTTGGAGTAATATCGAGTCCCTTTTTATTGAATGCAACACTTAAACATCACCTTTCCAAAGGTAAGGAACAGATACAAAGAGCAGCTAAAGATATCTATGTTGATAATTTGGTAACAGGCGCTCGAACAGAAAGTGAAGCTTTGCAATTATATAATGACTTAAAACTATCATTTCAAACAATCTCAATGAATTTGAGGGATTGGTGTTCCAATTCTAGAACGTTCATGAGTCATGTACCTGACGTGTCTAAAGACAAAATTGTAAAGATCCAAGGACTGGATTGGAATTTGGAAAAGGACACACTTCAAATGAGATTTGAGATTGACACCGATGCCAGTTCTAAACGGGGTGTTTTAAAAGTTATCGCTTCTATTAATGACCCCTGTGGTCGTGGTACCACACTTGTTATCAGCAAAATTATTTCTTCAAGAATTATGGCAAGCTAAAGTTAAACGGGACTCAAAATTTTCAGATGAAATACAAAATAAGTGGTTAGAAATCAGAAAAGATTTAGAAGAAATTAGAGAGATATCAGTTCCCAGATGCTATATAAAAAACGTGGAAATCTACATTGTTTCACCGATGCATCTCTGAAAGCCTATTCAGCAGTTGTATAGAGAGATACGATTCTCAGCACTCCATGGATTCACCGTGCGGTCGCCGGGTCCATAGCGTGGTACAGAGAGGAACACCATGACGGCGACTGGAACTTGCGACCCAGATGTAGGTTTAGGGTGGCCACCTTGTGATGCATCAGCACTCACCTCCACCGTCAGTAGTGTTATATATACCTATCCATACCTATCCAAATTTGGTAAGATCCTAACAATGCCGCTTTTGATATACGTTTTAGTAAAGAGCTTACTGAAGCTCTTGGCAATCCGAGGTCTTTAAGTAAGTTGTACAGGGATTTAGCTGGAATTCCCCTTGCTCCTACTTCTACGGCGTAGAGTTTAACCACGTAGCCGTTTTTGGTTAACTCGTTAGTCTAATCAAAGTATTTGTTAGTCTTTATAGCGTGGTCTTTAGGTATATTAGTTTCCCACGGTACTGTGAGTTCTACAAGCACTGCACGCTTATGCGATCGTGAAAAAAGGAATATGTCGGGTCTGGATGATGAGGCACAGACATCCTCCGGTATCCTATAGTGCTTCTCATACGTGTCTACGAGTATTGTCCAGTCAACGGCAGCTATCAAAATTGAATATGGCTTTTGAGGTGATTTCTTTGAGCAGCCTTCCTTTACAAACGCAATGTCATTTCTTTGGTTTGTGGTTAATCCTTTTTTCGCTCTAGCTACCGCCAAACTTACAGCCTCACGTATGATTTCTAATACCTTATCATGACGGCGCGAGTAATGACCCCGGTCTAATAGCGTTTTACCACCCAGTAGTAGGTGCCTAGCCGTACCAGTTGCTTCACCACATGAGTTACATGTTTTATCTGTGGCGTTTCCCCATCTGACCAGATTGCTTTGGTCGGGGAGGGTCAACTGGAATGCATTTAGGTAAAATTTAAGTAAGGCCGGTGACCAGTCGTATATTATGGTATGCCATTTTAAGGCTATCATCATCATCATCATCATCAACCTATTCTAGTCCACTGCTGGACATAGGTCTCCCCTAATGAGCGCCATAGCGCCCTGTCTTCAGCTTGCCGCATCCAGCATCTGCCCGCAGTCTTTCGCAGATCGTCATCCCACCTGGCCGGAGGGCGTCCTACACTACGTTTGCCGAGTCGCGGTCTCCACTCAAGAACACGTTTACCCCAGCGGTTGTCGGTTCTTCGCGAGATATGGCCGGCCCACTGCCACTTCAGCTTGCTTATTCTTTGAGCTATGTCGATAACCTTGGTTCTATGTCGGATGTATTCGTTACGAATCCTATCCTTCAGAGAAACTCCGAGCATAGCTCTTTCCATAGCTCGCTGAGCGACTTTGAACTGGTGGACCAGCCCTACCGTGAGTGTCCACGTCTCAGCTCCGTAGGTCATTACGGGTAGGACGCACTGATTGAAAACTTTTAAGGCTATGGGAATACAAAATTCACCTAGGGTCAACCATTCGTTTTGCATTTCTAGGTTCATTGCGTGCACCTTATAGGTATTGTTTTCGTCTGCTTGAAGAAAAGATTTTGTTATTTCTTTATCTGTTTGTCTCTGAATATTACCTAGACCTACTCTACTAGTCTGCGAGCCTATCATGAATTTTTTATGGAACTGGAGGCGTGATTCGAGCTCCGATGCATTTTTATCTTTTGGGAGGGCTTTTACTATTTCGTCTTTAGATTCCGATAAGACGTGCATTTTAGTTACTCTTAGGTGTTTATAGAGTTCTGATGGCTTCTTAAGCGTCATTCCAAAATTATTCGCGGATCTATATAGTGCCGACGGGTCGGCCGACTGAGCTAGCCCTAGCCACGACTTCAGTGTCTTCGTGACACTCGCATCTAGTTTTTTGAGGAGGCTCTGGTTTATATCATATATAAGAAACGGCCAGTTAAGACGCGAGGTTAAATAATTGTCATAGATCCAAGCTTTTTTAACATTACTTATTGGTTGTTGGTCTACCTTTTTTAAATCGATAATGAAACTATCAATTAATTCGTCCAAAGCTGGAGTGCAACCTCTGTTGTCAATCTTTCTTCCGAGGAATTTAAAAGGCACGGTTTCAGATATAGTTGAAACGTTTTCCCCGCCTATACTAAGCCCTGGGTCATATGAAGTATACCTGGTACCCCGCCTACCCAAAAATAGACAGTAGTATTTGCTAGGTTTTGCTCTCATTCCATCTGTCCATGTACAGAAATCGTCTACTCAACGCAGTAGGTCCTGGCACTGCTTTGGGTTACGAGTCAGTATTGCCAAATCGTCCGCGAATGCGAGGATAGACTCCGTATATTTACCGTTTAGCTTAAACCGATAGCCCCACTTCTTGTCGTGTGTGGAAATGTTGTCTATTAAAATATTTATTACTATATTGAAAACTATAGGTGATAACAGCAACCTTGGAACAAACCCACATTATAATTTAAAGGTTGCGTGTATCCATCTTTGGTATTAATCACAAACTTTAATTTACCGTAATAAGAGGATATTATTTCCCAAATGATGGACGGAAAGTGATACCATTTTAATACAAACAACATAAGCTCGTGTTGTACTGAGCCAAAAGCGTTTTCTAAGTCTATCCAACAAACTGTTATTTGCTTTTCATTTGATCTGGCATCTTTTAAACTTTCCGCCAGTAAAGAATTGTGTTCCAGACATCCTGAAATTCCGGTTAGGAACCCTTTTGGTGGTTTGGTCTGAAATAGTTATTATTGATCATGAAATTTGTCATTTTAAATTGAAGCCATGAGAAGAAAATTTTAGAAATTGTATTGGTTAATGCTATTGGTCTAGCGTCTTTTGGACTAGTTACTATTTCTTTCTTTGGAATGAGCACAAAATAGCCCTGCCGAAGGCCGCTTGGACTTCTTTACTCGACCAGATCCTATTGAATATGCTTAGAAGATGTTTACGTACCGATGGGCATTTTTATAGATAATGTAAGGTATGCCATCAGGCCCTGGGGCGGTTTTTGTTGGTTTCTTTTTGATTTGGTGTTCTATTTCGTCTAAGCTAGGTGGATTACAGTCAAATGTGAAATGAGGGCTTAATGGTTTTTGCGCGTTTGGTTTACTGTATTGTTTTTCGTATTTAGGCACCTCATAATTACTTTTATAGTAGCTATGGATCTGATCGTTACTTAGCAGTAGCCTATCTTGCTTTCTGTCGCTAAAAATATTCCTCGAGTACTTAAACGGGTCCTTATCGAACTCTACTTACTGTTTTGCTCTATTAAAATTATTGTTTTCATTTAATATTTGAACAGAAATACATGGTTCCAAAAGAAGTTTTATAATTGGAAAATCGCGCTTAGTCCCTTTAAACGATCAACAACACCTGAAGATACCTCGTTTGGAATTGTTGGGCGTTCTAATCGGATGTAGACTAATTCAGCTAGTCCGCAAAGCATTTAACCATAAAAAAATAATGAATCAAACTTTGTGGACTGACAGCCAAATCGTTTTAGAATGGTATAATACTAACAAACTACTACCGCCCTTTGCGGCGAGACGGATTGAGGAAATCAAAAGTAATAGAGATCTCACTATCAAATACGTTCCTTCAGAGTTGAATCCAGCGGACATTGCAATGAGACCAATGAGTTCCGTTGAAGATAAGAACAGATGGCTTAAAGGCCCGCAATTCCTATGAGAAGCTGCCCTAACATTTACCGTAACCAATAGTTTACACATCTTTGCTCCCTCGTTGCCGGAGGATCTCCAGAAGAACTCTAAGGAAAATAAAACAGAATGCGAATTAGTAAAAAATAATAAAAATAGTAAGGGATATAGCAAAGTGAGCAACTTAGAAAGCATAAGAAATAGTCTTAAAGAACTAACCGATATAGAAAATTTAAAAGAATTGCAAAAGGAATTTTACCCGGAAGAAATGGCGGGAAAGCGAACAAATCTAAACAGGAATCTTGGCTTATTCCTGGACAACGATGGCTTATTACGATACGGAGGTCGACTGAAGTACGCTGATTTGAATTATGATACGAGATATCCTATATTGTTGCCAAAGGATTGCAACTTCACTATTAAATTGATCATGGACACTCATATAAAAAATTACCATGTTGGAGCGAACCACACGCTATCTTTACTTCGTCAAATGTATTGGATCCCGCAGTGTAAAAGACAGGTACAAAAGATTCTACACAAATGCGACAGATGTATTAAACATGGCGGAGGACCATTCCAAGCCCCTGAAACACCAGCACTTCCATCAGAAAGGGTCAAACTGAGCAGACCTTTCAGTTTCACTGGATTGGACTATTTAGGACCCATTCTAGTTAAAACTAAAAACGGTACGGAGAAGAGATGGATCTCCTTACATACTTGCCTAGCTGTAAGGGCCATACATCTTGAAATTGTCATAGACTGTACGGCAGAAGAAGGACTTCTCGCACTGAGAATATTCATTGCAACGAGAGGGATCCCTATATTAATAACATCAGATAATGCAGAACAATTCAAACTTATTTCAGATATACTAAGCAGTTCTTACTGCATTAGAAATACCATTAAGTGGAGGTTTATACCACAGCTGGCTCCTTGGTTTGGAGGCGCTTACGAGAGACTGGTAGGCCTCGTCAAACATTGCCTGAAAAGTACATTATCAAAACATCTTCTAAACGATAGCCAGATGCTTACAGTCATCAAAGAAATAGAGGCAATCCTTAATTCACGACCACTTACCTGCGTTGATTCTGAGTTAGTGCACATCTTAAAAGCATCTGATTTCTTGGCTGTAGGGAAATGTATAATGACTGAAGTAGCAGATGATGATATTATAGTACTAGGAACAGTCACTAAAGGAAACTTGGTGTCAAGCTGGAAAAGAGGTTTAAAGGTCTTGGAAGAGTTTAAAGAGATGTTCTTAAATCGATATTTGCCGAGTCTTCGCGAAAGATATAATAGTTCATCAAAAAACCCTAGAATAACATCGAAGTTAAATCCGCAAATAGGTTTACTAGTTCAAATAAAGGCAGATAATAAAAATCGTGAAACGTGGAAGGTTGGAAAAATAGCTTCTTTAAAAAGGAGAAATGATGGTTTATGTAGAATAGCTGTTGTTAGGGTTGGAGAAAGAGAATACAAAAGATCTATTGCTCACCTCTATCCTCTCGAAGTTCCAGAAGACTCCACATCTGAAAACACCATCAAGTCTAGTGAACCTCCTACTAGTGAACCCCCCACTAGTGAACCTTCTACCACTTTAGCAGATATGTTATACGAAGACTTAGAACAGCATATGATTAGTCCAGACGATGCTTATATGGATGTGAATCTTCAATCGGTCAGAGTTGACCCTGAAAGCCACGATGATAACGAGCCTAGTCAAAACTTAGAACACCAAGATGCAGATCAAGAAATGAAAGAATCTACGATTGATGATATAAATTCAGAGAGATTGGAGCCTATAGAGCGAGACCAAGATGATAAAGAGATTGGCTTCCATCAAAGCTGTACAAAAAATAAGGGAATGGACAAGCAGCCTGTTATGCCTCCTTCATGTTTCCGGCTGGGAGTGTCGCGAATCTCTCATGATTCGCGATTAGGTGATTTTATTCTTCTGGCAACACAACGCGTCACTAAAGAAATATTTTATCTGTAGTTCGGGTGAGTGAGAGAAAATTGCTCTGTCTGTTATGGCGGCAAGTGTGCATAGTGAATTACATGCTGTTGGAGGATTGAAAGCAGCCTTTGGAGCTTGAGGACATCAATATTGTCAGCTAAGTATTTAGGGCACCGACTGAGCATCTGAGATCTGATAATTGTGAATCTATATTCACGCTTGGACGCGTTCCCTGGCCTGGATGTTTGTCCATATCTTTGATCACCTTTATTCCAATGTAATTGTATTTATTTACGACAAATCATGATCTTGGACAGCTTGTGATAATATAAACTGATATTTACTATAATTCTAAGCACTTTATGTTCGAACCGGGTGAATGCAAATTTACCGTGTGTTGTCCTGAGGTAGACCTCTCCTAACCACATTTCATGAGTAAATATCAGTAAAGTTATTACCCGACATTGATTGTCCGTGTGAGTATGTGAGATGTGGGGCCTTAGCTCCATAACAGGGTTTATGACTTGGTCATAATCTACCGGATAACACATGGATATATAAGGATATATGGATATATAAGGATATACAAGGATATATGGATATTAGGCTTCAGTGTTCTGAAGTCTTGACTGTTATACCCTATAGAGAACCGGTGCCGGTAGTTGCCTAGGTGAGAGTTATACTCTCAAACTGATCATGTCTGCGCTGCAGACATGAGATAGGTATCTCACACTATTCGCACTGACATCATCATCGGTAAGAAACAGTCTATTATATCTAAATACTAACTATAATACGGACACCTTATCTTCATATATAAAGGAGCGGGTTGCCTCATGATAATATTTGTCATAGTTGTGTATAACATTACTTCTCTTGATCTTGGATTTAAATATAGTCGGTGTCATCTTAATTTATTCTGTGCAGGTCCCCAAGTCTTAGATCAGCGGGTGGGAGTAGACGTGTTATGCCCCACTTAAGAGCGCAGATTATCCGATAAATATAACAAGGTATAACCACAATTATATTGTATGTTCTAATCGGGGGTAAACCCGACAAGAACTACCAGGTTGCTGCGGATATATTACAAGCTCGTTACGGCAGAAAAGAACAAGTCATTGATGCGCATTATACCGCATTATATAAAGTTAAACCTTCGGTGAAGATTGATGAGTGTCGAAAGAACTTTGATGAAATAGAGAGGCATCTTCGTGTCTTAAAATCATTAGGCGAGAACACAGATAGTAATCATTTAAGATTCCTAATAATGGAAAAAATTCCAGAAGATGTAATCTATGAAGTAGGATTAAAGGCTAGTAATGGATCGATAGAAAATATAAGACAGGAATTGGATACAATTATTTCTGCAAGAAAGGATGCTAAAGATTTTAGTGAAAGGGTCAGTACTAAAGAAATAAAATATACTACGGAAGCGCTACATACAAAAGAAGTAAAGCATAAGAGACCATTTGGTAAATCTAGATTTCTGTCAGACAAAAGAGGGAAATTTGTTCAGGAAACAGTTCCTAGCACTACTGCCTTCGCTGGATCGTGTAGAAAAGGATATCACGAATCAAGAGTAGATGAATCTAAGCAAATGATGAATCCAAAGCGAAGAAAGATTCAATGCATATTCTGTCAAGGCGATCATTTCAATGACAAATGTAAATCTTTTAAAACTGTATTGGAGAGAAACACAAACTTGGAGATCGGTGCTAAAAATGTTTAAGAATAGGTCATCGCAGAAACGCATGTGGTATGACCAAGCCTTGTGTATATTGTCAGTCAAAAGGTCATAATCGAGCATTATGTCCAAGAACAATGGAATCCAGTCGAGGAACAAAACCTGAACCAGTTAAGACGTTACAGGCACATGAAGGATCTTCTACAATTCTACAAACAGCTATAGTGTATATCGAAGATCAAACTGGTATTCTGAGAAAATACCGTTTACTATTAGATTCTGGATCTCAGAAGACTTACGTATCCAAGAGAGTCGCTACAGAGTTAAATTTGGAAACAGAAGAAGAAAACCAGTTAGTGATATTCACTTTCGGTTCGAAGAAACCGCAAGAAATTAGAAGTCCTATAGTTAAACTGCGTCTCATAACAAATACAGACAAAACGAAGCTTATATATGCGAATGTAGTATCATCAATTACGGATGGAGTCTCGGGTCCAAAACAAGAATAGATCGAACAGTATCGTGATGATAAACTCGTCATGGCTGATGATGAGTCTTTATCAGATCAGATAGACATTCTAATAGGCAATGACTATTACTATGCTCTAATGTCCACAGAAAAGATAAAGCTAGGAAAAAACCTTTATCTCGTCAACTCAGAATTTGGTTGGATTCTGTCAGGAAAGACTGAAGAACTGCTCGGTGATGAACTGAAGGTTCTCACGTATTTTCAATCGTCCTATGAGACAAAACTGAACATCCCTGATCCACCCATAGATATGGGCAATCTCAAGAACCTTTGGGATTTAGAGACGATTGGGATAACGGATTCACCAAAAATCGATCAGGATGAAGAAGCCATCAAACGATTTAATGAGACAACTACCGTGAAAGATAACAGATACTGTGTTAGTTGGCCGTGGACGGAATATCCACCTAATCTACCGTCTAATCTAGGTCTAGCATATGGCAGATTAGGAAGTCTGTTGAAAAGACTGGATAAGGATTCTTTAAAAGACTATGACCAAACAATAAAGACTCAACTAGACAAAGAAGTCATTGAGCTTGTGCCTGAACAAGAAGTAGGAGGTAAACATCCAGTGCATTATTTAGCACACCACAGCATCTCATCACCTGGGAAATCGCTGAAAATTGTCTTTGATGCGTCGGCGAGGTCAGGAGACAATAAAAGCCTTAAACAATGTTTGTATAGCGATCCTATACTATTGGAAGAGCTAACGGGAATACTAATCAGATTCCGAAGTTATAAAATAGGAATAACAGCTGACGTAGAGAAGGCATTTCTTCAAATGGCTTTACGAGATAAAGATCGAAATGTCACAAGATTTCTATGGGTGAAGGACGTTAAAAAACCAGTTGATGAAGATAACCTGCTACATCTTAGATTTACACGTGTCCCATTTGGCATCATCTCATCACCGTTCTTATTAAATGCAACTATAAAGCTACACTTATCCAATTCAACGTCGAATCACGTAAGAAAACTAGATCAGTTTTAATGATGTATGGTAAATTGATATCCATTTGTCTTAGTACAGGCGCTGTAGTTAAGGCTTCCTTCAGACTATTAAATGCTTTTATCTGAGGTTCTTTTCATTGCCAAATTACATTCTTCTTTGTTAAATTGGTCAACGATCTGGCCACTTCTGCAAAATTACGAATGAACCGGCGATACCATGACGCTGTTTGCAAGAATGAAATTAACTGTTTCAAAGTCTTAGGTGTTGCCAGCTCACTTATTGCTTTGATTTTATCGGGGTCTGCTTTTATTCCCTCTGGTGTAATCACATGTCCCAGATATTTAATGGATTCACATGCGAATTTGCATTTGCTTCTGTTTGCTCTTAGTTTATACTATCTTAATTTTGTAAATATTTCTCTCAGATCTTCAAGGAATTGTTCGAAAGTACTAGAACGGCAGATGACGTCATCAAGGTAAGCAAATGCTGATTCTGCTTTAAATTCACGGCAAAATTTATCCATTAGTCTTTGAAAAGTGCTTGGTGCATTTCGTAAACCAAAGGCCATTTTTTAAAAATAATACATTCCAGAGTGTGTTATGAACGCAGACTTGATTTGGTCTTTTTTTCCAATTTTTATCTGCCAGTACCCTGATTGCAAATCAATTGTAGTCATGTAGGGCATAGCTTTGGCCTGGTGTAATAGATCATCTATGCGAGGTAATGGGTATCGGTCAGGTGTCGTGATAGCATTTAATTTTCTGTAATCAATACATACTCTGATATCTGTGTCACCTTTAGGCACTAATACAACAGGTGCTGCCCAAGGACTTTCACATTCCTCTATTATATCCTTTTCTAACATTTCATTAAGCTTCTCTTTCAATTGTAGTTGTAGCAGGTGAGAGCCTGTACGGTTTCAGTGCTATCTGTTTATGATTACCGGTTTCTATTTTATGTTCGGCAAATGGTGTAGGTTCACCATGCTTATTAAAAATGTTATGAAACTCATTTAACAACTTATTTAATTGCTCTTTTTGAGAATTTGATAGGGTTGTAGCCTCGTGGGGTTGCAATGAAATGTCTACCGAATACATTTTTAATGGATTTATTGGAATATCCGTTACACGGGGGTCTTTTGGACGTATATCTTCAATTGCACGTGGTTCGCGAGGACGGTTAAGCAGAGGCGGGGTGTCCAGTTTCACCAACTTCCATTCCGGTCTCGTCTCACGTGGTTCGTCGAACTTAGTTGGGCTCATGTTCGGAGGAGTATCTGGGATTGGTGACAGCATTTTGAGCGTAGATCCCCTAGATTCCCCTGAAGATGTTTTCTCTTCTTTTTTAGCTTTGCTAAAATCAATCTTTTTATTGAAGTCCTTGCCATGTTTTCATTCTTTGTACGGAGAAACTTATGCTTTTGTTCTGGTTCATTGGAATAAAACCATACTCTTTGTCCCAAATCCAGTATTACACCGTTATTCTGCAAGAAATGTATCCCCAACAGTGTACGAGTCTCTGATCCTGGGAACACCGTAAAATCAATGGGTAGTATTTTGTGCCCCATTTTTATTTCCACAAAAAATAGTGTCAATTCCATTAACTTACAGGTCCCATCCGCCAAGCTGTCCTCAGCAGTGTAAGTTGTGCTTGATACACCAGCTTCCTTTAAAGAGTTCGTGCAATTTAGATCCGGCGATGCTGGTCCTGGCCGCTGTGTCAATGTGCGCATGTCCCATCTTTCCTTGGAACTCTATTTCAATGGTAGGCATCTTAGCGATAGTTTGTACAGTCGGACAGTATGAGTAGAAGTGATTTTTTTTGGCGGGCTGTCTTTGATTTTGCAAGTAGCGCAGTTACTTCGAAAAATGCCTGGAGCACCGCATACGTAGCACGTAATGGTACTATTAGGTCCTGCCACCGTTGATCTTGCAGCCTGAGTAGTATCTGGGATTGCTTTTATACATTCTTCGGGAGACTTCAATTTTTGAGCCATTCTTATTCTACAGACGTCAATTGAATGTCCTTTACGGCGGCAGAATAAACATTTGTTAGCATTTTTCTTCTTAAAGGTGCTTTGGTTAACAGTTACGTCATCGGTAGTTGAAACTTGCATGTTGGAGGTCGAGGCCGCTTTTTTTGTCTTCTCAAGGGACTCCAAATGACGTGCCTTTTCAATCAAATCTGAGAAATTTTTGATCTCAGTACGGGCAACCTTCTTCTTGAAATCCATTTTATGTAACCCATATATAAAATCTACCTGATCCTCCTCCTTATGTCTTTTTGGTGGCAAGATTCAAAATAACGCTCTTTTTCGGTACAAAAATGTATCAATTGGTTCACTTTCACCTTGACTATCTTCAAATAACACTAAATATACTTCATACGGTTGTAACTTTGGTGCAAATGCTGAGCGAAGTGCGCTTAGTGCCGCATTCCAAGTTTTAATTTCGTAGCGGATCCCCGCCCACCATGTACTTGCAGTATCTTTTAACAGTAATGGAAGGCCTGTCAAAGCGTCTTCGTCAGATATACCCTCAATTTGTTTGTAAATTGCCACTCCCGTAAAAAATTCTTCGACCTTATTGTAATCTCGTTCTGCACTATAAAGGAGGTTACAACGAGTAAATTTTTTATTAGTTAGCGTAGTTGAATGTAAACGGGACAGTATTTGTTCGAATTGTTCGTGCGTAAACTGTACAGACATTTGTGTTTGGCGCTCTTCTTCTTCGTATTTTTCTTACTTAGAAGTTGATTTTTGTTTACTCATTTGCGTTGGGCGCCAGATGAAGGGTTGAATGACGCCAGATGGAACTACAAATGGTATATTCAGTAAACTTACAAAACAATATGATACTTATGCGTTACCCTAGTTACCATAAACATACAATAGGATGAGCTTAAGCGTGGACGCAGCGCACACAACGCGGATATTCGCGGGGAGTATCCGCGTATGCCGGGCGACGAACGGACTGTGGACAAGCGGAACATTTGGTCACGGGTATCAATAATATAACATAACTTGGGTAAAAGGACAATTTAAACATATAAACAATTAACATATTTGTTTAGGCCGACTAAAACCGCCCGCGTCGTAAACCGGCTAGGTCGCGTTTACGGGGCGGGACGGGCCCGCTGGTGTTGTCGGGGCGTGATGCGCGCGCGCGGCGCACGCGTGCGCTCGGCGCGGCGGCCGCCGCAGTTTGAGCGCAGCCGGCCGGTGTCGCGCGCTGGGGCCGCTGCCGCTGGAGGCTCGCCCGTGGAGATGACGTAATGTTTGTATACATCATTTTTAACTTAGCGTCGATTTTGCGCTAAGTTAAAAATGATGTAGTTTCGTCAGTTGGAGTCGGATAACTTCCATTTTTGGAAGTCAGGGAGTAAAGGGCGGTCTGTTCCCTCAGGTGAAGTATCAGGTTCGTGACTACTCAGGCACGTCCCGCAGCGAGGTCGCGCGAAAATTGGTGGTGATCCGAAAATGGTGGTCGAGCATGCCATGGCGCCAGTCCGCGGATGTGGGACCAGGCGGACACGTCGACACGCTCGAACATCTTCTTGGAGAGGCTCCTGATGAATGCGTCCAGGCTCTCGATGCGGAGGTCCCGATGGATGGTGTCGTTCCTCACGTAGCGAGGTGCGTTGAAATCTGTTGAAGGGCTAGCGACTGCTGAGCGCGGAGTAGGTCCCGGTTGGTCTCGCTAGTGAGGACGTACCAGGCGGGGGCGGCGTACGTGAGCTGGGTGCGGACGTACAGCTTGTACACCGTCAGCTTCACGCGCGTCGGCAGGTTGGAGGAGAGCACTGGACGCAGTCGCGCTCGAGTGGCGCGCGCCTTCGCGATGACGCTGCGGACGTGCTTATTAGCGTGCGGAGCTGCCTGTCAATGACGACTCCTAGGTACTTCACCTGGGACTTCCACGGGATCGGTTCGCCGTGGAGTATGAGTGGCGGTGGGAGCTTCCGTGAGCTTGAGGTTTCTATCGCCTGTGTCTTACCCACATTCACCGACAGTCTCCACTTGGAGAGCCAGTCGGGGAGGAGGTCTAGTGCACGCTGCATCTTGTTTGCAGCGTGCTTGGCATTCATACTGACGGTTATGAACGCCGCATCGTCAGCATAGAGGGCGAGCTGGGCCCCTTCTGCCACGGGAATATCGTCGGTGTAGTGGGAGTGTAACACAGGCGATAGACAGCTCCCTTGCAGTACGCCTGCGGTGATGGGGTGAAGCGGTGACATCTCGTCTTCCACCGCCACTCGGAATGTCCGGTTGTGGAGAAACGTGGAGACCACTCTGACGATCCGGCGGGGCATCTCCGATTGGGACAACTTGTTCAGCAGACCGGCATGCCATACCCGGTCAAATGCCTTCTCCATGTCGAGGAGTACTGCTACAGCGTGTTCGCGTTTGTTACGCGCTGCGGTAATCCCGTGCAGTACCCTCGACAGCTGGAGCGTCGTGCTGTGGTCTGACCGAAACCCGAACTGCTCGACCTCGACCTCCAACATGCAAGTTTCAACTACCGATGACGTAACTGTTAACCAAAGCACCTTTAAGAAGAAAAATGCTAACAAATGTTTATTCTGCCGCCGTAAAGGACATTCAATTGACGTCTGTAGAATAAGAATAGGTATGTCTTTCAACACTACACCTCCCACACAGAAACCTACCGTGGCGTCGACGAGAACCGTGACGAAAACGAGAGCGATCTCAACAAGTGCCTCGAGTTGCGATTAGCACATCACCAGCGGAAAGGCCTACAGCCAAAACGATCCGCAGACCATCAGCGGACACGGCCGGTTCCACGCTTTCAGGCGAACAGCCAGAGGAAGCAGTCCTCCAGATTGCGACCATAGAGTCATTAACAACAGAGGATAGGCACTCGATGGCGCTGTCTTGTCTCGACCTCATTAGACAAGGATGTCGTGAGTCTAAAAACATCAGGAAAGACATTAAACTTAACATTGAAGCCCAGGAGAAAAATCTGAGAAGGATAATAGAGTTCAATGAAGGGAGTAGGCGTAAACTCTTGGCTGTGACAACCGAGCGGGACAGTGTCGTTAGAGCAACAGCTACAACCACAGCCACTGTTAGGGTCACAGGACCCAGTGAAATAGAAGAGACAATCATGCGGAGGATCGAGGAAAATACTAAACTTCTCAAAGAAAATGGCAAAGTCACACTACAAAGAGGCAGCTATCTTATGCGCATGCAGTGGCGAACACTGCCGGGGGCCCTCCCCCGATGCGGCCGGCGCTGCATTCGCTGGTGGTTGCCTCCAGGGACGAGAAGAAAACGGGGGAGGATTTACTTAACGATTTGAGGCAAACCGCGCGTGAAGACGACGGTTGGATAGCGGTAGAGCGGGTCCACAAAGCCAAGGACCGCAAGGTCATACTTGGCTATAAAACCGATGAGCAACGGGCACTGGCAAAGGGGGCATTAGAGAGGAGGCAGGGGGCCCTTAATGTGGAAACAGTCCACAATAAGAAACCCCTGCTGGTCCTCTACGGAGTTTTAAAAACTTATAAGGACGAGGAGCTGCTTAGGGCCTTAAGGTCGAAAAATAAGCACTTAAAGCTATTTAAAGACCTCGTATCCTCCCAGGACAGGATGGGAGTAAAATTCCGACGGAACGCCAGGAACCCGCATACCGTCCACGTGGTGCTACAGGTTTCTCCCACTATTTGGCGTAGGGCCCTGGAACATGGCACACTGCATATAGACATTCAACCAGTCAAAGTGGCAGACCAGTCGCCGCTTGTGCAGTGCTCCATATGCCTGGGCTATGGGCATAGTCGAAGATTCTGTAAGGAGGCAGAACCGGTCACTGCGGGGACCAACACCTGAGGGCAGACTACCCAAGGTATCAGGTAGGAGCCGAACCCAGGTGTTGCAACTGCAGAGACGCCAAAGATGTCGACGACATCGCACACAACGCCTTCGACCGGGACTGCCCAGTCAGAAAAAAGTGGGATGACATAGCGCGGTCTGCCACGCACTATAGCTAAGGGCGCCCTCCGGAATGACCCACACTATTTGGTGCTGCAGGCAAACCTCCGTAAGCAGAGGATTGCGACTGACGAATTCATCCTGGAAGCGATCAGGAGGAAAGCGTCAGGCGCACTCATCCAGGAGCCGTACCGGGACCCTGTCAGAGGCGGAATGAAGAGATACCGGGGAGTACGTATCTTCCAGAACACTGGACCGGGGGGCACTGTAAAAGCGGCCATCGCCGTTTTTGATCCAGATTTGGACGTGGTACAGTGCCCTCAACTCACCACCGATAACATCGCGGTGGTGAGGATTCGTACCAGCGCCTGGGAGGTCACCCTGGTGTCTCTTTACGTCGAACCTGACAAGCCTATTTGCCCTCACCTGGACCAGCTCAATAGAGTTGGCTCCAGGCTGGGCCTAGGACGGCTCATAATCGGAGGCAACGCAAACGCGAAAAGCACTTGGTGGGGTGGCCACGTTGAGGATGATAGGGGGGACGAACTTCTGGGCACTTTAGTTGAGTTGAAACTACACATCCTCAACGAGGGTACGGCGCCCACCTTCAACACTGTCAGGGGGGGCAAGAGGTTCAGCAGCTACGTCGACATGACTGCCTGCTCGGGAGATCTCCTGAGTCTGATCGGCGGCTGGAGGACTGACGATAACCTAGCGACCAGCTCCGACCACGTTGGCATTGCTTTCCACTTGATATTGGTCAGGTCTTAAGGTACCAACATTAATAGAACGCTCCTTTGCCAAGTCGGTCAATGGCGGGGATAATGATGATACTTATGACCCGCCATTCACCGCTGGCGAACTGGTGGACGCGCTGTCAAGCTTTAATCCGAAAAAAGTCCCGGGTGCTGATGGATTTACAGCGGATATCTGTACTCATGCCGTCAACAGCGCACCGGCACTGTTCCTCGAGTTACTGAATAAATGCCTGGCTTTCGAATACTTCCCGAGACCTTGGAAGGAGGCGACTGTGGTCGCTCTTCGAAAGCCAGGCAAAGACTCGTACAGCGTTCCCAAGTCATACAGACCGATTGGGCTCTTGCCTGTTCTTGGGAAGCTGTACGAGAAAATGCTGGCGGCTCGGCTCAAGTTTCATATACTTCCACGGATTAGTACTCGCCAGTACGGCTTTATACCACGGAGGGGCACCGAAGACGCCCTCTATAACCTGCTAAAGCACGTTCGCGACAGACTCGATCAAAAGAGGATTGTCGCGCTTGTGTCGCTGGATATAGAGGGCGCCTTCGATAGTGCCTGGTGGCCGGCTATAATCGCACGACTGGCAGAGGAAAAGTGCCCCGTTAACTTAAGGCGAGTCGTCAGCAGTTACCTCAGCGAGAGAGCGGTGCGGGTGAGATACGCTGGGGCTGAGTGCACGAGAGGCACCCAGAAAGGATGCGTCCAGGGTTCTATAACGGGTCCCTTATTGTGGAACCTATTGCTAGACCCTTTACTCAAAATGCTGAACGAGGGTGGGGACTACGTCCAGGCCTTTGCTGACGACGTGGTCCTCATATTCGACGGGGAAACAGCGATTGACATCGAGAGACGGGCCAATGCCTCCCTCGAACGTGTTCGGGCGTGGGGCGTCAAGAACAAATTGAATTTTGCTCCACACAAGACGTGTGCGATGATACTCACTAGGAAGTTGAAGTATGACAACCCACGCCTGACCATGGGCGGGGTGGACATTGGCCTGTCACAAGAGATCAAAGTCCTAGGTCTCATAATTGATGCAAAACTCACTTTTAACAGTCATATAAAAAACGTCTGCAAAAAAGCGATTAACATCTATAAGATGCTGGCACGTACGGCCCGGATCTCCTGGGAGCTTCACCCCGAGGTGATCCGGACCATTTACACGGCAGTAATCGAGCCGATTATTCTGTATGTAGCGTGCGCATGGTCGGAAGCGGCAGAAAAAGCTTACATCAAGAAGAGGTTGAACGCGGTTCAGCGTGTGTTCGCCCAAAAAATTACAAAGGCCTATCGCACGGCCTCTCTGAATTCCGTACTGCTGTTGGCTGGAAAACTCCCTCTGGACCTCCGAGTTTGGGAGGTGGCCTCACTGTATGAGGCCAAGAGAGGAGTGTCCCAGCCATGGCTAGGGGACAGGGAGGTCGAGCGATTGGTCCCCATTTCAGCTGCCCCGCATCCCGCGGAGCGCACACGCAGTGTGCAAACTCCAAGTTTGACAGCGTGGTAGACGAGGAACAACTTAGTAGAGTCAAATCCCACGATCTGCGGATATTTACTGACGGGAGCAAAATTGAGGGCCGTGTCGGGGCTGCTGTCTCTATATGGAACAGCCAGTCCGAGACAAGGGCCCTCAAGGTTGCTCTCTCAGATTACTGCACCGTCTACCAGGCCGAACTCCTGGCGCTGCGCAAAGCGGCATGCGAGGTAGAGCGGCATGACGTTGCCGCGTTCGGCCTCTTCGTGATAGCAGGGCGGCGCTCCTTAGCGTGGTCAATCCGCACTCTTTCCCACCCCCTGGCAGTAGAGACCAGGGACGCTCTTGGCCGCTGTATACAGCGAGGCAAGAGCGTCTCTCTCTACTGGATCAAGGCCCACGTAGGCCTTGAGGGGAATGAGAGGGCGGATTGGCTCGCTAGGGAGGCCGCCCTGAAGCTCAAAAAAGCCCCTGAATATGATCAATGCCCTGTCTCATTCGTCAAGGGAGTCCTACGTCGGGGCTCCCTTGACGAATGGAACAGGCGCTATCAGGAGAGCACAACCGCCTCGACCACTAAATTATTCTTCCCCTGCGCAATACAGGCACATAAGGTCGTCAGGAGAATTATCATCAAGGGCCCAACTACCCAATTCCTCACGGGGCACGGTGGGTTCGCCGAATACTTGGCTCGTTTCAAGTGCAAGGCGGACCCATCGTGCGCCTGTGAGCCGGGTACTACGGAGTCCATAGCCCACCTCCTGACAGACTGCCATTCACTCTGCTGACAGGCTCGATCTAGAAATTGAAACTGGTGTAAAAGTCGACAACGATAATTTAAAAATATTAATTAGAGAGTACACGGAGCAAACGGTCAAATATGCTAATAAAATAATTGCTACTGCAAACAACAGGAACAAGCTGTAAAATACTAATGTTAACACATTATATTGCATATAATGATGTTTAGCATCAAATGAATTAGAAAATAGTTTGTATACCGAAAGTAAATTTAAGATAGTTCAATGTAAAAAGGAATATGATATCGCTGTTATATAAAATAAGTCGCAAATGTTAGCCAGTAAGTAAATAGATTGTAATAGACATAGATAGACTAAGATAGCTTGTAAGAAAAAATGTAGATTGCTAATAAATAAAAACTATAAGATTACGTTAGAATAGGTACACAATTCCCTGATGCCCTCACTCCCCGCAGAGAATGAAAGGACGAATGATAGTACGAGAAGGATAAGTGATAGAACTGGAATGTCAAAGAGAACTGGAATGAAAGATGATTAGAATAAGTTTTAAAATAGGAAGCATTTTTTATTAAAATAGTAAAACAAAGGCTCCGCATGTTTGCAGAGGCGTAGGTAAAAAAAAATTTTTCCCGTTATCGGAATAAATAGCCTTCGGTTTACCCCTACGGCTAATAAAACGCTTAAGTGCTAAAATATAATCGTCAGTGGACAAACTGGTAACAAGCTCTAGGTGTATTGCTCGAGTAAGAAAACATATAAACAGACAATTGTAACATTTTGATGTGTGAACGCCTCTGCCCTTTCGGACTAGGTTCCTAGCTCCTAATATCCACCAATTTTCGCCCAAGCTAGATAATAAAAGCTGTGGACCCGCATGAAGTAGTTTTTTATGCTCATGTCTAACCAACAGAACGGATAAATAATGTTTACTACACAATAACAGAGGATGTTTTTTATTATAGTCAAAATTAGTTGAATTACGCAGTCTACCACCGATACGAATTAAATTATTACTGTCTAGAAAAACATTTCAACTAGAAATACGATTAATTTCCCTACTATTCGTTTTTATTGGTGCATTATTTAAATTGTTTTTTATTATAGTCAAAATTAGTTGAATTACGCAGTCTACCACCGATACGAATTAAATTATTACTGTCTAGAAAAACATTTCAACTAGAAATACGATTAATTTCCCTACTATTCGTTTTTATTGGTGCATTATTTAAATTGTTTTTGCGCGAATCGAACGAGTAAACACTGCGATGCGTTTAGCTCGCCTACCGATAAGAAACCGGTTTCTTGTAAAGACGCGCCACCACAACTATAGCTACTATCTTTACGTGTATTTTTTATGAATCGCAGAGCGTAAGCATATACACGTTTCAATTTATTGAATGACGAAATTTCATGATTAAAAAAAAATAATTTGAAAAAAATAATCTTACATGCGTACATGTAAGATTATTTGAATGAGATTTTAACTCTGGCAAGTTATTTATATCGATTATTTTAGTTTTAAATTTATTGTTAGGTCAAATGAAATTATTATTTTGTAAATAAGACGGACCTGACCACCAAAGATCACAGCTGATTAGAGAATCAAGGTTTAGCCCTATGGACAACAGGTCAGCTGGGTTTTCTTGCTAGGAACATGTAACCAGGTTGAATCGCCTGTAAGTTCGTTAATCTCCGTAATACGATTTTGTACGAAGGATTTTAAGTTTTAAGATATGCCTACCCAACCGATCACTATAGTCGAGTCGGTCCAGAAGTAAACTTTAGTGAAGGACAATTGTAATGAACCGATTATTTTCTTATAAAGCCTAGCGCCCACGAGCGCACCACAGAGTTCTAGCCTAGGTATACTAATTGTTTTTATAGGTGCCACTTCGCTTTTAGCACACAATAGTTTTACAATTACCTCTGAGTTATCATTATATGAATGCACATGCTCCGTAAGCATTTTGCGACGAGTCGGTAAATACGTGAAGTTCTTTATGTTGTATATAATCGCTCATCACATGAAATGACTTAATGAGTGGATAAAATTATTCCATGTTGTAGCAATGTCGGTTGACACGGGATCGTCCCAGTCAAGTTTCTCAAGCCACAACTTTTGCAATAATATTTTTGAAATAATTACGGTCGGAGAAAGCAAACCTAACGGATCATAAATTTGTGAAATAGTGGATAACATTACTCGTTTTGTTAAACTCGAAACGTTTGAATAATTATTTACCTTTGTAGTGTAATACAGTTCATCGCTGTCGTTATACCAACCTATACCGAGAGTTTGTTTTGTGTGTGTTCACCAACAAACATATGAACGGAGTCGGTACGCGTGACGCCTGAATTAAACTTCCCCTTACGAAGTGGGAAACAACCAGATTGCAAAATATCAGAAATTTTCTCACAAATAATTAATAACTGATCGTAGTCATCACAACCGAGGATCAGATCGTCGACAAATAAATCCTCTTTTAATATACGAGAAATAAAGTCATCATTACACTCTAGTGCCAACTGCCGTATGCAACGCATGCTCAAGTAGGGCGCTGATGTGGTTCCGTATGTTACCGTATTGAATTGGTAAACCTTTAGTGGATCGATTGGTTTCTCTCGCCATAATATGAGTTGTAACGCTCTTTGATCCGGTTGTATTAAAACTTGCCGAAACATTTTCTCAACGTCGGCGCATGCTACGTATCTATATTGCCGAAAACGTAAAAGTATAGAAAAGATGTCATTTTGTAGTGCTGGATCAGGCAACTGAATGTCATTTAACGATTTATTTGAGGTTGTCACAGCACTAGCATTAAAGACTACACGCAATTTTGTTGTCGTACTACTCTCTCTCAACACACCGTGATGTGGTAGGAAGTAGTTCGGCTTGTCGATTTTATGAATACATGACATATGTCCTAATGCTTCGTATTCCCTCATAAAATCACAATACATATGTTTATATTCTGAAGAACGTTCAAGTTTACGCTCTAAAGACAGAAATCTATTTTTCGCAATATTATACGAATCTCCTAACGTTTTAGGCGAGTTTCTTAATGGGATACGAACTGAAAACCGGCAATTAGCATCGCGTTTTGTCGTATTAGTAAATAACTCTTCACATAAGCGTTCGTCACTCGTGAGAACATTACATGATGGCTGCAAGTTTTCTATTTCCCAAAAACGTTTAAGTTGCTCGTCTATGGATTGATTAAAATTACAATGAATATTATAGGAATTGCTATTGTTTATAATTTCCTTCGCGTATAATGGGCCTGAAGGTTCTGAAGGTATGATCCGGTTTTAAGACGAATGCTTACCATCTAATAACTCCCAGAAGAGATCCGCACCAATTAATAAATCGATTTCTGACGGAATATTAAAGGTGGGATCCGCAAGCTGAATGTTATTTGGAATACGTATAAGGTTCACGTTTATTTTCGACGAGGGCAAACTGGTTGCTATGCGCTTCAAGACGAACCAAATAACCTTTTTTGTAAAATCATTAATTTTAGAACGAATAATAATTTCGCATAATTGATTCGATTGCGTAACGGATTGCGCGACACCTGTAATATATATAGAGGACTATATGGAAGGCGCATTTAATCGCTTTTTCAGATTATCTGAAACGAATGAATGTTGACTGCCGCTGTCTAATAGCGCGCGAGCCGAGTGTAAACGTTTATCACTACCTACAACTTCTACTAACGCTGTACATAACAAAACCGGTAAAAATTCCGGGTATGCTAAATCGTGTTGAGCATTTTCGAATGTGTGGAGGGTAGATACAGAATGAAGTGCGGTCGACGTGCCGCTGACGCGCACGCATGATACTTATCGCGAGTAGCTGAGTGCTCGCTACTCATTATGTTTGTGTCGATATTACTGTTCGAACCATTTAAATGAAGTAATGTGTTGTGCTTGCCATGACACTGCTTACACGGTCCGAAGTTACAGTTAACGTACGAATGACCCGATCGTAAACAATTTTGACACAATTGTTTTTCGCTTACGAATTTTATCCTATCCAATATAGATAAATTTAAGAAATTGTAGCACGCATAAAGTGAGTGGTTATTGTTACATGAAGGACAATTAATGATGCGTTTATTGTTATTCGATTTGCTCTTAGAATGTGAATGATGCGTTGATACATAGCAATGTGACTGTAAATTCTTTTTGCTATTGCAGTTTTTAGTTTCGTTTGTGACGTTTGCGGGTTTACTTTGCGACCTATTGTGACTTGCGTTTATCATGTCTAACATGTCGGCTTTACTTCTAAGAAATGAAAGCAAATCGTCTAACTTTATTTTCATATTAGGGTCGGAAAAAGTAGAACTTTTAAGATTTTCCCAATCGCGCTTGTAGATGAATCCAATTTGGAAACAATTAAATAAATGATAATTGGGTCCCAATACTCGGTGGGTTCATTTAATGTGCTTAAAACTCGTAGGTTTTTCAGTACGGTATCTATTAATTTCCTGATGTGTATGTGCGATTCTTGTTTTAGGGGATGCATGGTAAATAATGATTTTAAGTGATTGTGTACCAGTAGCCTATTATTATGAAATCTTTTCTCTAGTAAATCCCACGCATGTTTATAGTTACTAGCAGTGAATTCTAGTGAACTTATAACTTCTAACGCACCGCCCGTCAGTGATGATCGCAAGTAATGAAACTTCTGGATTACATCTAAATCCGAACGTTCGTGGATCATGGTTAGATAGGAATTTTTATATTCTAGCCAATTATCAAACGATTCATTGAAAGAAGGCAATTTTATGTCAGGCAATTTTACGTTAGCACGGAACAAACGACTACTAGATTTTGAATCACTAGAACTGTCACCAGCTTCTCAACTTTCAATTAAACTTTCAGCTGATGCTAAAATACTAAAATATAATAACTCGAACACCTCTACGTATTCTAAGTTAGATTCGATTTCAGATTCGGAAGAAACTAACTCAATCTGACTTTCTAGGTCGTTAAATTTTTTTAAATGATCAGTAGCTGCCTGCGTCCTAAACTTTATCTCTTTTTACTGAAGTTTGGAGGTACTACCGTCTTGAAAAGAATCTACATATTTTTTGAACTGAGTCATTCTACCTTTTTAGTTGCCTCTTTGATTTTTGAGGTCAGGGAGGTCATAAATACGTGATCTAGAAGGAGAAACTGAAGTGCTTCCAGTAGTTTGAGGACGTAATTTATCATCATCACCCATTTTGAACTGTAGGATAATGTACGGTAGGATAAAGTACCTACTACGTTTAACTATTTTTATTTTAACCCAAATTACACACGAATTATATAAATATGCTCACTACGGTTTCAACACAAATCGTATAGGAACGGAGCAGATGGAATCGAATACCTGACTGTTTAACTGATTTCCACTGGTATGAAGTCGCTGGCACGATGACTCGGCAAAGTCCCCTTGGATCTTCTATTTTCTTACGTATTTGGTTCCGATTTGGCTCGATGTGAGGAACGGGGGTTTCGAAGTGAATACGTTTAGTCCTTTCCTTTTAAAATGTTTAATTTACCAATAATGAAATTTACAAGAGCAGTGATATATGGTTGTGTCAAACGATATCTTCTCGAATATAATTCAAAACGTTAATGTCAAATCAATCATATTTTGGTTGCGTTGAACTTCATTATCGATCCCGCTAGATGGCGCTAGTAGGCGGTAACAGGTTGTTTTTTCAAAATTTTTAATTTTGTTACTTGTAACTGATTTCCACTGGTATGAAGTCGCTGGCACGATGACTCGGCAAAGTCCCCTTGGATCTTCTATTTTCTTACGTATTTGGTTCCGATTTGGCTCGATGTGAGGAACGGGGGTTTCGAAGTGAATACGTTTAGTCCTTTCCTTTTAAAATGTTTAATTTACCAATAATGAAATTTACAAGAGCAGTGATATATGGTTGTGTCAAACGATATCTTCTCGAATATAATTCAAAACGCTAATGTCAAATCAATCATATTTTGGTTGCGTTGAACTTCATTATCGATTCCGCTAGATGGCGCTAGTAGGCGGTAACAGGTTGTTTTTTCAAAATTTTTAATTTTGTTACTTGTTTACATTTTTCTATTCTTTTACAGCATTAAATATCAACGATCAAATTCACAAGGAGGCATCACTTGTTAAAAAAATTAAGTCTTCTAGTATTATTATACCTACTATAAATTTTAAAGAGAATTCTTTTTGATAAAGTCTTATCATATTAAAGAACTGATTTTGATGAAATTCGTGTAAAATTTTACCTCAAGCATATGATATGCTTGAAATATAAAAGCAAGCAAAGCTGCAGAAGACAGCTACTTGTAGTGTAAAAATAACTACAAGTTCATACATTAGCAGACCAAAATTTACTTTGTAACCTTATTTGCTATTTGTAAATAACTTCTTAGCATAATTTGCACATCATTACAGATAATGTTCCTACCTCTTGCCAGATTAAAAAAAATGTGTTACATAAAAAAAATAGTACGATGTTTCGATACTATAAAAATTATTTAAAGAAAATGTATAACTTTTGTTATATTTTTGTCTGCAGCACCATCTGATGTTGATCTGCGCACACCCCAGAAATCCCCAGTAAAAGAGAACATATTTTCAGAATTTACACTTTCAAGCAGTGTACTGCAAAAAAGTAAGCTTTATTTTTAATTTAGTATACCTACATTTCATCAGTCAGTCATATAATTTCACAACAAAATTTATAATACCTTTCACAACATCTGTACAAAATGTCTAAAAAATCAGTTCAACCTTTCAAGTAAATTATGTGTACATGATTTTATGTCAAAGTTTGTTCAACCTTGTTGTTTATTTTATTTGAGATGAAACAATTAAAAGTCAGACTTTTATTTATCAAGATAATAATTTATGTTATGTATGAGAAACCCCACACTATTTGACCTAAGTTTAATTTTTTATAGCCCCGCGACTTCTTCCATGTGAATGTCCTTTATCGTGGTAGAATGCTCTTTTGGATTTCACCGTAGTCGGTTAAAAAGTAGCCTATAGCCTTCCTCAAAAAATGGACTCTATAAAACACAAAAATAATTTTTCTATTTGATCCAGTAGTTCCTGAGATTAGTGCATACAAACAAACTTCAGCTTTATAATAATAATATAGTATAGATGATTTTTTTGCAGATCTTTAACCTCTCCTCAATAATGGATACTCAGGACAAAGTAAACAAAACTTAACAGGTTTGTTTCTTCCTTTTCTAAGTTTCTTCCACTGGTGTCACTGTTTGGCTATGAGAAAGAAGTGAAACGGGGAACAATGTTTAATGCATGCCCATGTTTGAGTACCTTCTGCTATATTCAAAAGAACATTTTATCATATTAATGCGATGTGTCTTAGTCTTAGTAGTTGGTTTATCCAGCATATTGTTTCCTGAGAGTACTAGTTTTTGAACTTTGTCATATTTTTCAGATTTTGAAGAAAAAGTGGTGTCTCTGTTATCTGTAATAAAAACTCAGAACAAGTTAATATTGTCTTTATTGAGCAACAATACTACTGGCACAGGAGCTTTGAAAACCGAATTTAAGTTTCCTATCACCAGTTTAAATGACTTAAATGAAACAGAAAAGCTACTGGATAATGATGAATTCAAGTCAAATTTGGTAAGTCTGACTCTGGCTGACAATATTAACTATAATCTAATCACAGTAGTTTTTATCCCCGCCACAGAAACGACTTGGTGTTATAAGTTTGACGTGTGTGTGTGTATATGCGGGTGTATGGTGTAGGTATGTTAGAATAGTCCCTTATATTAAGTAGTAAGTATGTTTTGTAAAACAGAAATAAATCACACGTTGTCTGAAGCAGTCGTTCTTATTTACCAACCTTCATATGGCGACCCTGCCAGGATTGTTTTCTGGCGTAAGTGCTAATAGGAGGAGTGGGAGAACACTTTGTAAAACTGATATGGTCCACTGGTATATAGATAATGTAGAGGAAAATGAAGAAAAAGCTGTCTCAATAACCAAATTATTTGACGCTAGCGTGTCAAAATATGACAATAATAATAAAGGAAATAATAATAAAAACTTTATTGACATAAAAGTATACATAGTTAACATTAGGTAGATCACGATACTATCTAACACAGCATGTAAAGAGGATCAGTATTTGTTAACGGTTTCTGATAAACCCTGTCTCTTAAACTAGGATATATCCTGTATCTTAAGAGACAGTGTTCGGCTAGTGTTCATCCACATCACTTTCACCAGTCAAGAGTCAAAAGCCTGTGTCGCTCGACCTGTTCCATGCATATAATTAATTGAGAACTATATAATATGTAGATCTATTAGGTGTAACAATTTTTATGTACTTGTATGTGTATGAGGGTGAATTTATGTATGTGTGTGAGTGTACGAAGTGTGAGTGTACAGAGTAGTTGTGAGTATGGATGAATGTGCATGTGTTGTAACGTGTATGGTTGTATGTGGGTGAAAGGGTATTTGTAAGGCCGCATGTTTGAATTGGATCAATGTTTAAATGTTAGGCGATGTATGACAATAAGGACTCAATTTGTGAATAGTCTTGTTGAAGAAGCCATTTTGTCACTCTGGATTTTAGTTGGTTTTTATTTAGATCAACTATATTTAGCTTTTTGTGGATCTGTTTATAAATGTGTGTGCTTATTATATAGTAGGGGAGAGGGGGGCAGTTTAGAACAGAGGCAGTTTTGAATTATTGGATTTATGAACGCATCATTTGTCTTTCCTCCAATACCTTTTTAATACTGATAACACCGAACTACACGTCTGTCAGTTGCCAATATACGTCAATGTTAGTGTCAAACAAAATAAAATTTGTCGGTTACTTTAAGGAGACGAAAACAAACATTTTTATTTTTTATTGTAAGCGGATTACTGAAAACGTAAGTATTATTTCCGAGTTTTGACTATTTCATAGTGTTGTGTATATTATAGCGTGTATATTGTATTACCAATATAAGTTAATTAAATACAAGTTTCTTGATCGTCTAGATAATTTTGTTTCTGAAGAATGGTATTGGGGTAGATTTGAAAAAAAAAACTGGTACAGTTATGAATAAAATGTTCAAAAGTATCGTTTATCAGCTATTTGAACAAATGATGTTTATTTATTTTTAAAAATCATTGATAAATATAATTAAATAAGTTCATTTTATATTCTTTTACAGATAGAATCACAATGGTAAGAAATTACAAAAAGAAAAAAGAAAATAATGTTAACGAAGAAGACACCGAGAGAGCTGTATTGTGTATTGTCAATGATAGCATGAAACTGAGGACCGCTGCTGCTATATATAATATAAAACCAACCACTTTGTACTATAGAGTAAAGAAATATAAAGAGAATGTAATGCCGAAAAATATAAACCATAGCAGCAAACACACTGTGCATCAAGTTTTCACTAATGATGAGGAACTTATGCTGGAAAGGTACTTTTTAAAAATGTCCAAAATGAATTATGGCCTTACCTACTTACAAGGTCGAAAATTGGCATATCAATATGCAGCAGCGTTAGGTAAGTGTTCTGAAAAATGGTTAGATAACAAGATTGCGGGCATTGAATGGATGAAAAACTTTATGAAAAGGCACCCAGTATTATCTTTGCGAAAACTTGAAAACGCCAGTCTTTCCAGATCAACCAGTTTTAATAAGCATAATGTCATGATGTTTTTTGATAATTATGAAAAAGTGTTACAACGTGGAAATTATACTCCAGACTGCATCTATAACTTAGACGAAACCAGTATTATGACCGTTGTTCAAGCACCCAATGTTATCTCTAGAACAGGTCAAAAGCAAGTTGGACAAAGTGTTTCGGCGGAAAGAGGTCAATTGATCACTATGTGTGGTATTGTAAATGCTCTTGGAAATACCATTTCTCCGGTTTTTATTTTTCCAAGAGCTAGGTTTCACGAAACAATGCTTATTGGAGCTCCAGTTGGAAGTGTCGGGTTTGCCAATAGCGGTTGGATGACCGGACCTTTGTTTCTGAAAGTTCTACAACACATTAAAAAAACCACTAGATGCACCAAAGAAAATAAAATTCTTATACTCCTTGATAATCATGAGAGTCATTGCACCATCGATGCTATTAATTTTGGCAAGAGAAAACGGCATAACACTGTTGACATTTCCCCCTCATTGTACACATAAACTTAAACCACTCGACGTTGCAGTAAACAGTCCTTTAAAGGCGAAGCTCGCAGTCGCGCAAAATGATTGGTTGCTTAATCATCCGGGCAAAACAATAACTATTCACGATCTCGCAAGTATTGTCACCCCTGCATATAATGCTTCACATACTATCAATAACATCACATCGGGATTTTCTGCGCCAGGAATATATCCGTTTTCCAGAAACAAATTCACGGACGATGATTTTGAATGTTCGGAAGTGACTAATCGGGCTGATCCTTCGCAAGTTCCCTTGATAGTTGCCTCTGAGAATTTAGTTCCTGATGGTGTAATGGCTGAAGATGTGGAGACTGATCACCCTCAACAGCTGTTATCACAGTCGGGTGCGTCTATACCACATAATATCGACGATAATGTTACTGAAGCTGAAGTTCTAAAAAGAAATCAACCTACAATAGCAGTTACTCATGACTGTCAGTAGGACAATGCTCAAAATGTTGCCCCTGCACTTTCTGCAATCGACAGTGATGCTACTGACGCTGAAGATATAGAAGTAGATCAACCTGTAATAGCATCAACTAAAGCTATTGACAAAATTAATAAACCCACCACAATCCTTATCTCAACTTCCCCCTGAACTTAATCATGAAACCGATAAATCTGCAAAAACACCCACTAAGAATACTAATAAAGCTCACGTGCAAACTCCTTCACGTTCACCATCTGCAATCGAAAGTGCCGCCAGTATTGGGAGCAATCTTGGTCGTGCATAGATGTGGATTTACTGGGAGCGGATTCGAATACGTTTACCTTTGTTAGTGACAGTAGTGGGACTTGTAGCTGGTTGGATCATTGTGTAGTGACTCAATCGGCAAAGCAAGCCGTTGTTAATGTCTATGTCCAATATGGCCCCAGGTGGTCGGATCATTTTCCACTCATTATAGAGTGCGAGCTAAATTTTTTAACACCAAAACTATCTCAGAAATATAATATTAACCATAGTACTAGGAACCTTATGTGGGGGACACGTAATGAGGAACAGATTGCAATATTTACCGCGGAGTGTCACAAGCGACTAAAATGTATTGATTTTCCGTCAGAGTGTATAAAATGTGCAGATTATTATTGTGGTGATCCTGGGCACCGGTGTGTTCTTGATAAGCTGTATTCCGACATTGTGGCCGCCCTTAGTGACGCAGCGCGGGTGAGTCGGGGTGGCACTGGGGTGGGTGGGCGTGGCACATCTATCCCTGGCTGGAATAAGCACGTTGACGGTGCTCATAGGGAGCCTAGGAGGTCCTTTGGTGAATGGGTTGCGAGTGGTAGGCCTAGGACCGGCTTCATGTATGAGGAAATGTGTAAATACAGAAGGATATTCAAGTCAAGGCTTAAGTGGTGTCAGGATCATCAGGATCAAATTAAGATGGATGATTTTGCTGAGAGGCATGATAGGGGTGACTTTCGTAGTTTTTGGCAGAGTACCAAGAAAACAAACCCAGGGCCTGGTCTCCCGGTGAGCGTCGATGGCGTGAGTGATCACAAAGAATTTGCTGATAAATTTAAGTCTTTTTTCCATTAAGGGCCGATTTTTCAATGCTCAGATAAACAACCAGATAGGATTAATTCTACAGTTAACATGATTCTCAATTTTTCAACCACTAGAAAAGCTTTAACTGATTGATAAACTCCCTAACTGACTGATAAATTTATCTGGCCGTTCGGACCTCAGTTAGCGACTATCTGTAGAGTTATTTGACGTTTCTGTCATCATTACGCGCGCCGTTTAAAATATTTTAAGCATGGATTTTTTAGATTCAATCGACGATTTAAGGATCGAAGAAGACTATACAGTGCTGAATTACTTAAATCCAGACAGGAAAGAAAGAGTTGTAAGAGAATGGCCCGATAATATGTCTGAATGGAACGACACCAAATTTCACAGGCGATTTCGTCTTCAAAAATACACTGTGGAACTATTATTAATATTAATTGGAAGTAAAATTGCCACACAAACAAATAGGTAAGAATAAATTCCTTCTTAATCAAAGATTTTTTTTATTAACGTGCGGAAATCCCTTCGGATACCCCCCCCGCTGGCCAGCGGGGGTGGTTATGTCGTGTCTCGACTAAAACCGCACGGTGTCCTCCCCAAGTGTCCGTTGCCGGGCACCCCGGGTAAGCCCTCGAAAGGATAACCCCAGGGTTGCCGGCGGACTTTGGCCGCCACCACGGCCTCGCCTGGTGAGGTCGGGTTTTACCCCGCTTCGGTGAGTTGGCAGGCGTGTGTCGGGCACACACGACACGCCTCCACCACGGCCTGCTTCTGTAAGGACGGCGAGTCGGCCAACTGCCGTCCTCAGGCCCCGATCATGGAGGTCGGTAGTCCCGGGCGTAGATGAGTCTGCGGCGTCCTCGCCGCAGACTGCGAAACTCGAGGGGCAGGGTTCTCTCCCGCTCCCTCTCCGCCGTCTCTTTCGCGCGCATTACCTGCTCGCAAAAAGAGGCGGCGGCGTGCCACTTGCTCCCGTCGGAGACCACGGCCCTCACCATGGTCTCCAACGAGAGAACGTCCACGCCCAGGACCGCAACGAGATCCCGGCGTTGACTCGCCCACGCAGGGCACTCCACCAACGTGTGGAGCGCCGTGTCTTCGCCAGGATCCTCGCAGTGCTGGCACTGCGGCGTTGTCTCCCGGTGGATGCGCCACAGATACTTACCGAAACACTCGTGTCCGGTAACCATCTGGCACATCCGGTAGGAGAGGTTCCCATGGTCCCTCTCCAACCACTCCTTCATGATCGGTCTCACCGCCGCAATGGTGGATTCCCCCCACCTTGGGTGCTCAAGTCGCACCCTCCATGTCTCCATGAGTTCCTGGCGGAGCAGGAACCGCTGAGCCCTGATTTCTGGGGGCTCCGGCCTATGGCCCCGCTCCAGCGCCTCCTTGTGCCACTGGTACAGCAGCGCAAGGGCTCTCGCTTCCAGGTCCCATGGAGGGGTCCCGGCTAGGAGACATGCCGCCTCGACGGAGATCGTGCGATACCCCCTGATGACTCTGACGGCCATCGCTTTTAACGGGCTGTTTAATACAGCCACGTTGCGGGCCGCCAGAGTCTCCGCCTATACTGGGGCCCCGTACAGGGCCATGCTTCGCACTGTGATTCTGAACTTCACTTTTTTAAAAAAGGAAACACTTCAACTGAGGAGAACTAGAACTTTTATTTAGAATATGGGATCAATTTCGGGATCCTTAGGCAACCGCGCGAATCGAAGGAAGAAAACAGACTGACGAGTCTCTGCGTCGCTGGGCAGAGCCAGTGACTGGAGAGATGAGAGTAAGCATAAAAGCTGTTGGACAGCAGTATCGCTATCATAGTGTGGATATAACACCTCCCCCTTTAAGAAGAGACTTTGGGGTTGAATTTAGACAAAGTCTCTGTTAGATCCTAATCCTAAGAGGAGCAACAGATGTGACTGTATCCTCGTCAGTGTCCTGTCTGTCAGTCATGGTTATTGTTTCTGGAATAGGTTGAGGTGGTAATCCACTATGGTTTAGCTTTAATTGGAAAAGTCGGTTGCTGCCGGATTTACAAAACTTTAAAAAAATTAAATAGCTTACAAATAACAGTATAAGAATTACAATAATAATTAGTGTAATCGAATAATGTGTCCCGTATTTGACAATATGTGGGGGTTGTATGCTTTTTAAATCGTTAAAAAGGGACTATAATTTAATTTTATTTTCTTTGTTAAGATCATCTAGGTCTATCCCGTTCAAATGTATGGGGGCACATCATTCGCTAGATCATTAAGTTTTACTGTATTACAACAAGAGTCATTAATTAAGTTAAAGTCTGGTATGTGGTTAATAGGCGAAGTTATGTTCAAAACATGTTTTGGTATTAATGTAGTACTTTTACAATATCCAATACAACCGTTAGGGATGTATAATATACCAGTACCTAGTATAGTAGTCTCATACAGGTTAGAATTTAGACCATCGATAGAAATTTTGTTAGTGTCTGATTGTATATAAATCCATTTGTTATTCATTAATGGCTTCCAAATGTCCAGTTTTCCGAAAAGAGTTTTCGCTTCACACTGTGGTGGTTTTTGCCTGATCACTTTCGCTAGTAATTCACTTTCACAGGTAAGTTTCGCATCAGTAGAGTACACATTTTCTATATCGCAAATGTAGTTTCCGGGTCTTATAACCTTGCACTGTTCTAGATCATTTAAAACACAGTAGTGAGATTTGTCTTTAATCATTGCTATGTATCTGGAATTCGGAATAATTAAACTGAAAGAGTTCGACTCCTTGACGTTATGTGGAGTTGGAAGAGCAATATTATGAAACAATACATATTCCTTGATGTTAACCAATGGTACTTGTAAGACAAACATTAATTTCCGACTTATGTAGTAACATGCTAACTTAGAAATACTTAAAATAAAGTGTACAGAATTAATATCTAATGTTACAGGAAGCTCGAGGTCACTTGATAAGTATCTGTAGTTATTGGCAAGCTCTCTGTGAAGTTGTGCTGGTGTTATAATTGAAGGGTGTAGCAGATTTTGGCCACTGAATAGGATGGCATTAACAATATCCTCTAATTGAAAAGATAAGGTGAGGATAGAGGTCTCTAGAGCATTTAAAATTTCGTTGACATTAGCGAATACTTGAAGTCCATTTGTAATTTCAGAGATATTTCTTATGTTGAGAGAGAGGTTGTCAATAGCTTCATTTAATTTAGCTTCATTGTTCATAATTTTAGACAAGGTGCTGTTAAAACATCTGATTACCGAACTTGTGATCAGAATGTTCTCTTTCATCAGTGAAGTCAACCGATCTTCGTTATATTGTATGGAATTAATAGCTTCAGCATATTTAAACGCGTCGTTCTCGTCTAAAGTTCCAAAAATTTGTTTTAAACCGTTCCTATACCTCCAATCCATGCGCCGCGTTTGCCTCGACTATCTACTAGGTGTGAAATAGATTCAAATTCCTTATTCATATCTTCGAAACGAGCTGTCAATGGTTGTAACACATTGTGACATTCTGCATTAATTTGTATGATCCGTGTTTGTTCACATAAACGTTTTGTGGTATTTAAAGCAAGTTCAATGTTCTGTATGTGTGGTTCGAAGTGTGAGATATCAACTGGTATCAGGATTTTTAGTTGTGCGTTATTAATTTTAAGTTTACCTAGGTAGTCAAAATAGAGGCCAGAACTGGTGGTGATCGGCAGGGCGAAATCTTGTGGGGATTGACCTCGAACTGAGCTGTAATTAATAACTAGTGTTAACGTTAGGATAAGTATTAACCTAAGTTGCTTCTCTAACCTAAACTTTATTACTATTAAGTTTATTTTACAGCCCTACACTAACGTCAGCGGGTTTCACTTGATCGAAGTGATGTGAGACGTGACGTCGGTTGATGAGTAATGTAAGTGTGTTATTACCATTTATTTTCACTATCTTATAAGGCCCTTTCCAAACGGGGGAGAGCGCTTTACGCATTCTCAAATAGTTTTTAATATAGACGTAATCATCTACTTTATACACGTAGCTAATGGGCCGAGTACGGGTATCATAGTATCTTTTGGAAGATTCTTTAGAGTTCCTTATTAATTCGAGAGCTTTCTCTTTTGAGTATTTTAGTCTGTTTTGCAACATGCGGACATAATCAGGGTATGTCACACCGGGAGGTTCATTGTAAACGGAATTTGGGATAAATGGTTTAGTCCCAAACGTCAACTCGTATGGTGTATGTGGGTGGTCGAGTGTGTGGTTGTGTTGTATACGAGCATGGCTGTGTAAACGTATCGAGGCCAGTTCGTTTGTTCTTCATTAATATAGGACTTGAGATATTCTTTGAGCGTCGAGTGACTTCGCTCTAAAGCTCCTTGCGTTTGCGGATGGTATGGGGAAGACCAGAGGTTTTTTTATTTTCAGAAACTCGCAGGTTTTTTTAAAGAGGTCGGCTGTGAAGTTGGTGCCTTGATCTGTGAGAATTGTTTTAGGGATGCCAAAGATGGTTATGTAATGGAGTAGACATTCGGATGTTTCTTCTGCTGTTGTGCTGCGAATAGGATATGCGGAAGAGAATTTAGTAAGATCGTCTTGTATAGTTAGGATATATTTTAGCTTCGCAGGTCCTGCTTCGGGAAGACGACCGACGACATCGATGGATATCCTTTGAAAGGGTTCAGTTGATGTGCTAGTAATCTGCATTGGTGCACGGTTTACTTTTCTAAGTGCTTTATTCTCCTGACAAGATTTACATTGTTTTACATAAGATTCTATATCACCACGCATTCCTTTCCAATAACATAGTTCCTTTATTCTATTGTACATTCAGTTGGAACCGAGATGACCCGCGATGGGAAGGTCATGATTGTCGGAAAGTATTTTCTTGATTTCAGTGGGAGTTGGATACAGGATGTTGTTATGATAAATGTTAATTTTAATGTAGGTGTTGTGAAAGAGGTATGAAAGGATGTTGTAAATTCTAACAAACGAATGTTTTTCGAAAGGGTTCCTCAGGTCTGATATGCCTACTTCGTCAGTATTTTCAAGAAGCAATTGGTTCTTGGCTGTCCTTAGTGTGACAAAGATTTCTGGGTAAGATGCTTCGTCGAAATGATGCACCTTAGTGTATAATAAATAAATTATTTTGTTATTACGTTCTATCCTTTCGAAAGAAAAGAGCTCCTAATCGGAGTCGAGTACTTGGGTATTTACTTCAGGGTCACTCAGAATGTCCTGGATATAAGGGTTGGATTCATCTAAGTCGATGGACGTAGGTACTAAGATGATTTTTAATGAACTTTTCATCAGGCTTCCGTTATGTTCTTCTACAGGCGTGTTAAAGGTTTGGGTTTTGTCTGCTACTGCTCTCAAGAATGAACTATAATCGTCGTTGGTTGGATTCGTGTGAGAGCTTGTCGACGGTTGGGAAAGCAGCTCAGTTTGGGTATCAATTATTTGTGGTTGTTCGAGTGAATTGGTTTGTTCCGGTAGGGGTTGATCGAATTGGGTGTCAGGGATATTGGATGACGAGTCTACATCGGGTAGTGGTACGAGATCTTCTGTGTTGATATCGGTGTTTTCCGGGTCCGAATGGAGTAGAGGTAAGTCATCCAGGTTAAAAGAGGGAGGAGAAAGTATTAAGTCTTCTAGGTCACTATCCAACTCTAGAGTGGGTTCTGTAGTTTCAGGTTGTACCGGATTAACGGGGAATCTAGACAGGGCGTCAGCGTTGGCGTTGATTTTACCCTTTTTGTATTGAATGTCGTATTCAAACTCTTCTAGTTTCAACCGCCAACGAATTAGGCGGGATCCCGGATCTTTACAGTTAAACAGCCATTGTAACGGTTTGTGGTCTGTGAGGATTTTGAAGCGGTAGCCATACAGGTAAGGTCTGAAAGTTTTTGTACCAAAAACTATTGCAAGACATTCCTTTTCAGTATTGCATTCCGCTTTGTTTAGCGTCCGTGAAGCGTATGCGATTGGGTGATCTTGTCCAACTGGGCCTTGGGATAATATTGCTGATATTGCGTAATTGGAGGCGTCGCAGGTTAAGAGGAATGGCTGGGTAAAGTCTGGATAGGCTAGGATTGGGGCACTGACAAGTTTAGTTTTTAGAGATTCGAAAGCAAGTTGTTGCTTGTTTTGCCATTTAAATTGGGTATCCTTCTTCAGTAAGGATGTGAGAGGTTTGGCCAATTTGGCGAAGTCAGAGATAAATCTTCTATAATAGGAAACGAGGCCCAAAAACGATTTAACGTCTTTAGGTGAGCCTGGAGTGGGGAAGTTAGTTACGGCTTTGGTTTTATCGGGATTGGGTTTTACTCCGTTCTCGCTGATGATGTGTCCGAGATAGGCGACTTCCTTACGGAGAAACTCACACTTTTCTGGTTGTAACTTTAAATTAAATTGACGGAGTCTTTCTGTTGATATTTATGTGGAAATAAATAAATAAACGATAACTGAGAAAATGCAACGATATAATTGTGAGCACAAAAAGGTTACAGTGTTGCATACACGCGAGTAGACATCTTCATGCGGAATAATGTTGCCACCTATAAATATGGTTGCGTTCTTATTTGCCAACACTCCCCACAGAACGCAGACCCATTTTACTGATACAGAACAAATGTTTTTCTAAAGTAGTACCCTTAGTCAAGTTATCAGCTACCATGTTGCAACCATTTACGAATTTAAATTTAATTTTAGAATTGACAATGTTTTCTCTAAGAAAATGTAAACGAATATCTATATGTTTGGTTTTCGGTTTATAACAGTCTGTTGATGCCAGTCTTATTGCACTTTGGTTGTCACAGTGAATGAGTAGCGCGCTGTTCTCCCCTTGGCCGAGCTCGGCCTGCAGTTGCCGCAGCCACAGAGCCTCCTGGGTCGCCGCCGCCATCGCCATGTATTCAGCCTCTGCCGTAGAGAGTGCCACGGTTTGCTGTTTACACGAATTCCAAGATAAGCAGCCATTCTGAAACAAAAAAATATAACCCGTGCACGATCTTCTATCCACTAGGTCACTCGCCCAGTCAGCATCACAATATCCAGTTATTTCCTTTGAGTCCTCTTTGACATAGCATAGCTTTAGGTTTCTGGTTCCTTGAAGATACCTCAAAATTCTTTTTATTCCAAGCCAGTGTAGATTTCCTGGACTATTACAGTACTGACTCAACTTGTTAACTGCATAGGTAATATCAGGTCTCGTGACATGTGCCAGATATATCAGACATCCCACTGCTTCCCTGTATGGGATATTTTTGTTTCCATCTTCAGGATTTTTCTCAAATTTTGCATTCAACTCTATGGGGGTACAAACTGGTTTGCATTCAGACATATTAAAGCGGTTTAATACTAGGTTAATGTATTTTTCTTGATCTAACATAATCATACCTGCCTCTCGGTTCCTATTTACGTTTATGCCGATACAATTCTTCATTTCACCTAGGTCTTTCATACTGCATTCTCCTTTTAACTTGTTTTTAATCTCTGTTGTTTTATCCTTGTTATTTGTGAATATCAAAAGATCGTCCACCCACACTGTAATGAATATTGTTGTAGACTCATTTACCAAATAATATATACAGGGATCCACATGTGATCTCTGTAAGCCAATTTTTAATAAGATACTGTTCAATTTAAGATTCCACTGCCGACTAGCTTGTTTGAGTCCATAAATTGATTTATGTAGTATACATACTTGATCATTTTCTTTGTAGTATTCTGGTTGTGACATGGATATCTCAGTATCTATGTCACCCTGAAGAAAAGCACTTATAGCATCCATCTGAAACATTTCTAAATCATACTTTGCAGCCAGTGAAAGTAAGAATCGAACAGATGTATATCTCACAACAGGAGCATATGTCTCACCATAGTCACTTCCTTTTCTCTGAGCATACCCTTTTATAACCAATCTTGCTTTGAAACGGATAATCTCACCTTTTTCATTTGTTTTAGTTTTATAGACCCATTTACATGGTAAGACTCTTTTCCCAGATGGTGCATCAACCAGTGACCAAGTTTTGTTTTTGATCAGAGAGTCATACTCTTCTTGCATAGCCTTTTTCCATTGATCAGCATGAGATGATGATAATGCTTCGTCTGCTGTTTGTGGATCATTTAAATTAAGTATTGGACAGAAGTAACTTACATCATGGTCATCTGTTTCTGCATACTGAACCGCTTTCCGTGGCCGTAAATTTATATTTCTTTTTGGTGACTCGAGATCAATCGATTGCTCTGGTATATAAGTTGAATCATCATTCTCGCCAGACTGGTAGTCCTCGCTTGACTCACCAGTAGAATGATCTGTGCTTCCCTCTAATTCTTCCTTACAGGTTTCTTCGAGTGGCTGTATCCCTGGACTGCTGCTGCTGGATGTACAAGGTAAGTATATATTATCATATTCCTTTTTATTTTCTAAAAATACTACATCTCTACTTTTTATGATTTTATTGGTATCTGGATCAAGTATTCGGTATCCTTTGGTAGATTCACAATAACCAACAAACAATAACTTCCTGGATTTGGATTCCCATTTTTGGCGTTTTTCTTTTGGAACTTGTGTCATAACTTCACAGCCAAATACCTTTAAATTACACAAGTTGGGTTTCTTACCAGTCCACATCTCCATCGGAGTTTTGCCATTAACTGACTTTGTAGGTGATCGGTTAATTATATATGCTGCCGTTGCAAGGGCCTCTGCCCAGAACAGTTTTGAAAGCTGAGCATCAAACAACATACATTTTGCTCTTTCCACCAGGGTCCTGTTCATTCTTTCAGCAAGACCATTCTGCTGTGGTGAGTACGGAGCACTTGTTTGATGTTCAATCCCATGTTTGCTCAAGAAGTTTTCAAATTCTCTATTGCAGTATTCTTTTCCATTATCAGATCGAATTATTTTTATTTTTCTCTCATGTTCATTCTCTACTTTGTTTTTGTAATCTTTGAAAACTTCTACAATATTCAATTTATTTTTCAAAAAATAGACATGAACTCGTCTTGTGTGATCATCTATAAAAGTAATGAAATATCTCATACCTCCCAAAGATACTTGCTCCATTGGTCCACATAAATCAGTGTGAACCAGTTGCAGTGGTTGTGAAGATCTTGAACCAATGTTATTAAAGGGCAATCTGGTCTGTTTCCCCGAGAGACAGGTAGTACAAGTAATAGAACCTTTATTTTTGTCTGAGAATGGCTGAACTCCCTCAGCACACTCTGGCAGCTTGTTAACATCTGAAAAATTCAGGTGTCCCATGCGTCTATGCCACAGGACAAAATCATATAAGTTATCTGAACAAGACAGGTTAGAAAATACCTCTCTGTATGTATTTAATAAATATAAATTGTTTACTAGTGTGGCTGAACACAGGAGCTTGCCATCCTTATCATAGATATCACAACCTTCATCTCTGAAATTGACATTACACCCATTTTTCACCATAGCGCTGACTGACAGGAGGTTTGCAGCAAGTTTAGGTATGTATAGAACTTGTCTTACCTGAATTTTACTTTCTATTTTTTACCATTTAGCAATAAATTGACCTTCCCCATACTTTCCACAGGTAGCGGTGTCTTACTGGCAACAGTTATGGTGGGTATCGGTGGACTTGTGACATCATACATCCAGTCACGTTTATTTGTCATATGCATGGAGGCACGCGAGTCCACATACCACAGGTCCGGATTCATTGTCTGAGGAGATGCTGAAAAAGCTGCAACAAAACCTTTATTATCTTTTGTATTTTCTTCATTCTTCTTTTTCGGAGCACGACAATTCTTAGCAATGTGTCCATGCTTGTTACAGTTATAACATCGGGGTCCTTTGTAGGCCTTTGTTGAATCATGTTGATTTTTCTGAATGAACTTCCTGCAGGACTTTAGATTTAATAGAATCAGCACTTATCTTGATGCCAGAGCTCTCCAGTCCCATGATCATGGGCTTATAAGCTTCAGGGAGGCCGGCTAACATCAGTGTACCGAGCCATTCATCATCAATGTCAAACTTAATATTCCTGAGCTTGTGGGCGGTCGACATTATTTTATTAACATAATCATCTACGCTTGAAGAAGATTCCAATGTAGTTGTTATTAGGTCTCTCAACAAGGCTACTCTCCTGTACAACCCGCTGTCATCAAAAGCCTGTTCCAAACTCTCCCAGACTTCTTTACAAGTAGTTGCATTCTGAACATGTACGTAAATGATAGGGTCCAGTAACAAAATCAACTTAGATTTCGCCTTGGTTTCCTTCTTTTGGTCTGTATTGGTACCGATGACACAACTCCATAAATCGTCGAGTTCGAAATATGCTCGGACTGCAAACTTCCAACTGGCATAATTGTCTCTTCCAACTAGTCTGTCAATATGAAATGGATTGTAACCTGAATTCGACCTCTTCTATGCGTATTTATGATTCTTACTTGATTTCTGACCGAGCACGCCGCCGCCCCGGTTAACCTCAAAATGTATGACGGACAAAACACGCCGGCCGGTTTTCTTAATTTTCACTGCGTTTACTTTTCTTTTGTTTCCACAAGTAGCAATCAACCACGCTCTGCTACCATGTTGATATTAATGTGGAAATAAATAAATAAACGATAACTGAGAAAATGCAACGATATAATTGTGAGCACAAAAAGGTTACAGTGTTGCTTACACGCGAGTAGACATTTTCATACGGAATAATGTTGCCAACTATAAATATGGTTGCGTTCTTATTTGCCAACACTTTCGAATACAGCTTTTAAATTACTTATTTGGGAAGTCAGGTCTTGGGAGTATATAACGATGTCATCCAGGTACACGAAGCATCGTGTCCCCTGGAGGCCAGAGAGACAGTTGTTCATTAGTTTCTGGAACGTGCTAGGTGCATTCTTAAGTCCAAATGGCATTCTATTGAACTGGAAATGGCCTTGAGGCACAGAGAATGCCGTCTTAGGGGCGTCCTCTGGGGATATCAGGATTTGGTGGAACCCGGAAGTGAGATCTAGTGTAGAAAAATATTTACTTTTTCCTAACTGGTCGAGAATTTCTGATATTTGAGGGATAGGGTAGGTTTCCCCTATAGTAATATTTAGTTTGCGATAGTCAATTACTATTCGCCATTTACGTTCCCCTTCGGAGTCTGCTTTCTTAGGAACTATCCATATTGGCGAGCTCCAAGGTGAAATTGAAGGTTCTATGATGTTTTGGTCGAGCATTTTGCCGATTTGTGTCTCAACTTCTCTTTTGTGACATTCGGGGAACCTATATGATTTGGTGTGTATAGGAGTGTCGGTTGTGGTCTTGATTTGGTGCTTGATAGCAGGGGTATAGGTTAGTTGATCGTTGGGTAAATGGAAAATATCTGAATATTGGCAACAAAGGTCTAAAAGGATTTCGGATTCTTCTTGATTCAAGTGGTCTAGTCTCAACATTTCTATCACCTCGCTAGTTTGCGAAAATGTGGTACTAGAGTTATTGACCGATCGGTATGAGTCAGAGTACAGAGGAGTCATGCTCAGATTCAAATTGGATTTAATAGTTACAGGAGATTCGGAGATGTTGGCAACAGTTAACGCCATTGTTAGCCTTGACCTTGACAATACAGTTGGAAATTAATAAGTTGTCTGAAAGGCATTGGTCTGTGATGACTCCTTCCTTGAGGTTAGTTTTCTGAACCGAACATTCAATGACGGTTTCTGTACGAGCTGGAATGATATAGAAAGTCTCGGAGAAACTCAACCTAATTTCTAAGTCTTGTATTTTTAGGATATCGTGAGTGTAGTCGATTTTGCAGCGGAACTGGGTAAGGAAGTCGGTGCCTATTATACCATCATAAGGCAAGCTAATATCTTTAACCACGTGAAATTTATATATAGTGAATTTATTTCCGCCTAGCTATTTAACTTAAGCTGGATGTGGCCTTCCGTTGATGTAGGTTCATCACCCGGGTCTATACCTTTTAGTTTAATCGGTTCTTTAGTTAGGGTTGGAGTTTTAAGGATGCTAGATTTTTTTAGAAGACATATGGCAGAGCCGGAGTCCACTAGTAGGGATAGAGGAGTGTCTGATACTTGGGATTGTAACAAGACGTGAGGTAACAACCTTTTTGTTGTGTCAAGGTTAATTTCATAAACTGCTTTAGTTTTAGTTGGAGCAGAGGGATTGGAATTATTGTAGGCACTTACTTGGGGCTGGTTACCCGTGTGGTCCCATGAATTGGAAGTGGAATGGGCGCTTGTTTGGAGCTGGTTACCCGTGTGGTCCCATGACTTGGAAGTGGAATGGGCGCTTATTTGGGGCTGATTACCCGTGTGATCCCATGAATTAGAAGTGGAATGGGCGCTTGTTTGGGGATGGTTACCCGTGTGGTCCCGTGAAATGGAAGTGGAATAGGCACTTGTTTGAGGCTGGTTACCCGTGTGATCCCATGAATTAGAAGTGGAATGGGCGCTTGTTTGGGGCTGGTTACCCGTGTGGTCCCGTGAAATGGAAGTGGAATAGGCACTTGTTTGGGGCTGGTTACCCGTGTGGTCACATGAATTGAAAGTGGAATGGGCGCTTGTTTGGGGCTGGTTACCCGTGTGGTCCCATGAATTTGAAGTGGAATGGGCGCTTGTTTGGGGCTGGTTACCCGTGTGGTCCCATGAATTGGAAATGGAATGGGCGTCGGCTTTAGGGGCTGGTCTCGTGCGACACCGAGTCGAGACTTTTACAAGTTTAAATTATCAGATGTGAATTCGGCAGTGTCTGGATCAGCGGGTTCAACTGGTTCTTCGATGCAATTCACCCGTCTAAACGGTCTCGTTGCGTTTGGGTTGGTTACTGGGTTTTGTTGGATTTTGAAGCGGTTGTTATTGTACTCTCGTTTCTTACACACAGAGATATCGTGTCCTGGCGTTTTGCAGTAACGACAGGTAACGGTAGGCGAACTTTGAGAAACAGCGTTTGATCTTTGGGGCCAATGTGAAGGTGCATCGGATTTGGGTGTAATAGGTTTGAGTTCATTAAATTTCGGGTCCGTTTGTGGACGTTTATATAGTGTTTGTAGTATGCGTTCTTCTGAGACGGCGAGGTTAATGGCTTCGTTCAGGGTTTTTGGGGATCTACATCTTACGATGTTCGAGATTCGGGGTTGTAACCCCATTAAGAAATGATGGAGGGAGAGGTCCTCCATAGCTGCGGTACGACCGGCTAGTTCTTTGACTTTGGTATTGGATAGTGAAATTTCTGTGAGGAGTTGTGACAGGTAAGTCTCTACGCGTAATGCTTATTGGCTTACATTTTCTTGCGGACCCTGTTTGCTCTCCTGAAGGTCCGTTAGGAGGTGGGAATAGTGTTTTCTTTCGCTAAACTGCGTCTTTAAAAATTCTTTAAGCTGGACCCAAGAGGTGAACTCTTTAATTGAGCAAGCAACTTCCGCCCTTCCATTCAACTGGCTGAGGATGTATTTGAAAAGTATTGGTTTTTGGCTTTCGGACGCGAGGTCGTATGCATTATCGCAATTCACCAAGAATGAATTAAGCGTTTCTCGTTGGCCGTCGTAAGATTTGATGAATTTGAACAAGGTACTTAATCCGATGTCGGCCATTGCAAGGGCTGCCGTGGTTTTCCTAGTAGTGCGGGGAGATAAGAGGGGTGACTTCACTGGTTCCTTATCACTAGGGACCTCTTCGCTGTCTGGGATATTTATTTGTAACTTACTTCTTCCTTTGACAGTTTTGGCATAGTAAAATACAAAATACAAACACAATTATCTTTTTTTTAGAGTGATACGAGAAGTAAAATAAACATTGGTTAATAATGAAAACGGCAATGCAACAGTTACAATTGAAATACAAAATATAAGTTGAGAAACAGTGGTATCAATTCTAGTGTAAACAATGACCAAAGACTCACGCTAGTGTGTGGGCGACGGATACAATTGCGACGATCAGGAGCATTCCGATTGATAAGGTGATGCAACTGCACGCTGGGAAGAGACGAATATTATCTCGTAGATTACACTCGATGAATTGGATTGTTTCAGGATGCAGGATAACTTGATGAATGGACACGGAGTATGATGGGTATCTCGTTGGGAAGTACCCCTAGGATTTTTTTACAGGTTCTTGCAGGATGGTTGGTGAGTTCGTGATGATCACGGATTCGAATTCACGTAAGTATTTCAAGATTTCGCTAAAAACACTAGTTACACATAAACACTCGTGTTTTATTAAGATGTTAGGGTTTCGACACTGAGATTATTTTCGAAGTGGATACGGTGTGAGTCTGCTTAGCGGTTGCCGGCACTAGAGGTTTTCGGATCCCACCGCTGCCACCAAAATGTTATACGGGATTCTGAACTTCACTTTTTAAAAAAGGAAACACTTCAACTGAGGAGAATTAGAACTTTTATTTAGAATATGGGATCAATTTCGGGATCCTTAGGCAACCGCGCGAATCGAAGGAAGAAAACAGACTGACGAGTCTCTGCGTCGCTGGGCAGAGCCAGTGACTGGAGAGATGAGAGTCAACATAAAAGCTGTTGGACAGCAGTATCGCTATCATAGTGTATATAACAGCACGATCCCCAGGTACAGTCTCCTAGTGGGGGCGTTGGGTCCCTTAACGTTGCGCATCAGCCGCGATAGCGCGGCCGCAGCCCCCCTCAGTTTCGGGACCAGACTTCGGAGATGAGGTCCGAAGTCCCATCGGCTATCGAGTACGAGCCCAAGGTACTTCATTGTGGGCTCGATGCCGATGCTTACGCCCCCTACGGTTATGCTGGTTCCCGCAGGTGGCCCCCTCCGAGGCCCGTGGAAACACATAGCCTCGGATTTGTGGAGAGCCACCTCGAGTTCCAGCCGCCGTATTCGACCCACGACTTGAGCAACCCCTGCCGTGGCCTTTAGTGCCGCGCTTCGGTGCGTTGCTCCCCGCGCCATAACGAGGGTGTCGTCAGCATAACACGTTATGCTGACACCCTCGAGCAGCGAACCGTGCAGCACCCAGTCGTATCCGATGTTCCACAGGAGTGGCCCTAGGACCGACCCCTGCGGAACACCGCACGACACTTCTCGCCGCCCTGGCCCTAGCCAGCTCGGGTAAACTATGGCCCTCTCGGATAGGTATGCCTCGACAATGCGGCGGAGGTAAGGAGGCACTCCGTGATACGCGAGCGCCTCCCTAACGCGGGCGTTGGCGATGTCGAGAGACACTGCCACCACCACCCCACCCCGCGAGACTACTTCCTCCGCCCGGCGCCAAACGCGCATGATCGCTTCCACGGTGGAGCGCCCCCGGCGGAAACCAAACTGGTTGTCCGCCAGATCTGGCCCCACGTTCGTGTGATGCTCGACGAGGCGCTCCGCAATAATCCGCTCAAAGAGCTTGCACACCTCGTCGAGCAACACGATCGGCCGGTAACCGGATGGCTGAACCGCCGGCCGCCCCGCCTTCCGGATAAGGACCAGTTTCCCCGTCCTCCACGCCTTAATCAATGATAACTTTGACAGAATCACTATGCTGAGTATCCCCTCATGAGAAAAGAAAGTTTTAAATTATTTTTACATTATATTTCCTTTACTACACACCTGATTCTACTTGAACAAAGAAAGTGTAACTTATAACTATATATCATTTATTTTGCAGAAACCAATCCATCCCCACCTTTACAGCAATTACTGCTAACTTTGCGGTTATACGCTTGTGGTAGTTTCTACATCACCATTGGTGATTTTGCTGGAATACACAATTCGACTGCATATAAAATAATAAAAAGGGTTACTGAAGCAATCGCCTCTCTTCGTCCTGAGTTTATTAAATTGCCTGGTAACAGAGACGAAATGATATTGGTACAGGAAGGATTTTACAACATTGCACGATTTCCAAGGGTAATTGCTGCATTAGACTGTACTCATATCAAAATATTATCTCCAGGTAAGTTTGTGTACCTACTTAAAAACATTTTCATTTTCTCTTCATTGTTCACATTACATTTTTATAGCCATTCTTGAACCTGCTAGTTGAGGGTAAACATATCATAATAGCAATGTAAATATTCATAGAGGATCAAATAAAAAGGAGTATGAACAAGGTATCAATTCTTCCACACTATATATATTCTTTTTAGGTGGGCCTACTGCAGAAGACTACAGAAATAGAAAAGGTTTCTTCTCATTAAATGTCCAGGCTATGTGCACAAGTGACCTTAAATTTGAAGATATTGTTACAAGATGGCCTGGATCAACACACGACAGCTTGATATTTTCAAATTCTGGAGCCAAATTTCAATTAATAAATTCCAGAATGATTCCAGAATGCAGTAATTTTAGGAGATAGTGGATATTTTTTAAACAATTATTTATTGACTCCACTAAGCGATCCTCGGACAGGAGTGGAAAGGTTGTATAATGAGTCTCATATACGAACTCGTAATCCAGAATGCAGTAATTTTAGGAGATAGTGGATATTTTTTAAACAATTATTTATTGACTCCACTAAGCGATCCTCGGACAGGAGTGGAAAGGTTGTATAATGAGTCTCATATACGAACTCGTAATGTGATAGAGAGATGTTTTGGAGTTTGGAAAAGGAGATTTCCTATATTAAGTATAGAACTGCGGTGCCGAATCACACTTGCTCAAGACATTATTGTGGCAACAGCAATTTTACACAATCTGGCCAGAAGTTCAAATGAGAGTGAGCCACCATTGGACCCTGAAGTCCACATACCCGAAGAACTACAATTTGGCCCTACTATTGCTGAACATTCAGAACCAGAATGACTTCCCAATAGCACCAGGGATTCTATGTTAGGATACTTTGAAAATCTAATGAACCAGCAATCGTGACTTTGAACATACCTGTATTACATACAGGTTTTTCATGAAAATAAAATAAAAGTTTATATCATGTAATTTATCTTTCATTTTAAACTCAACTTTAATCACATTTCCATATTATTTAAAACATTATATGTAGTTTGCTGGCTGTCCTTCTTGCTCAACTGACGAACAAGTATTTCATGAAGCTCTTGTTTTCTTTTTTCATCATTTTGTAGATGCAACATTCTCAGATGGTGTTCCTCTTCCACAAAGGCATGTTCTTTTAATGCGTTTTCTTTTTGCATTTCTACTAACTCTAAGCGAGCTTTCGTTAGTTTATCTAACGTCGCTGTCACCCCTGCTTTGGTTACTTTTGCATTTCTCAACATGGGGTTGATTTTTGTTTTTAAGGATTTTGGCTTCCACGATGACCAATTGTTTGCTGAAAATATAGGTTTTTATTTTTATTATTAGTTATTATAAATAGACAGGGTACTACTACTACTACTGCCAGTGGGTGATCAGCCCTTCTGTGTGGGCCATTTCATTCACCCATTTCCCCTATATAACTCCGAGTTCTCCGAGACACGACCAGACCAATGCAAATACCCATATTCATGCATACAAATATTTGCACTGCGTGGGGATCGAACCCGCGCCTCTTGCTTTGCGGCCGCGTTCACTACTGCCACACCACAGAGGCTGTCTACAACAGACAGGGTAACTTGATAAGCAGATTAGAATAATATAAATCTTAAGGCTTTCACGGCCGGCGTTGCATGTAGAATATACTGCTTCCGGGCTGTTTGGCCGTGGTCCATCGGAAACTTGTGTTCCAGACGTTTCATCGATCACTGCGGTCGACATCTTCAGTGGTACACGTCGGGACGCCGTCGAGTGCGGAGAACCTTCCTCGGCGGCGAACTCGGTGCGACTGATGTAAAGGCCCGAGTCACTGGCGTATTTATAGGTGCAATGGGAGGGGCTAAACAACGTGATCGCTCCTGATTGGTTGAGAGCTGCGCAACCGATGCGCTCGATACTGATTGGTCGAGGCTAAGCAAGGGGGATACCGGGGATAGTGGCGGCTTCGTCATGTTTGAATTGTGATGACGCGCGGCTCTCAGTGCTGGATACCAATCTTTTTGGAGATGAAAACCTTCGTTTTTTCTATTAAAGTTATTGGGATGCTTGAATATTTCGATGGCTTCTCGACATAGCCGTGGGAAGAATTGTAAAGTGGTGGCTAGAACCTTCGTGTTCTGAAATTTGATGGTATGATTACCATCCTCCTGGGTGTGTTCCGCAACCGCTGACTTGTCGAAGTGGCCGAGGCGGCAATTTCGTTCATGTTCTGAAAGGCGGGTCTTGACGCTTCTTTGAGTAGTGCCCACGTATACCGAGCCACACGAGCAGGGGATTCGGTAAACTCCAGCCGAAGATAGTGGGTCACGAGGGTCCTTGACTGAACGGTGAAAATTACGTAACTGCGTCGTGGGCTTGAAAATAGGCTTAATGTTGTAAGCTTCTAGCAGTCTCCCGATACGATCCATTGTACCATAAATGTATGGCAAAAACTCACAATCATCAGTTTGTATAATATCATCCTGCTTAGGTTGATCAGCATTCAAAGCGCCTTGGTCTAAAACTAAAAAAAAAGTTTTAATTACAAAAACTGTACCAAGTTGAAAGTTGAAACTAGCCATCAGTGTCAGACAGTATTTATTTGGATGCAAGATACAATGTTAAAAAGTAATTTAGGCACTGCATCTTTCCATGGGTAGAAAAGGCTCTTACCATGTGAATGATCTGCTTGTGCCATTACATAGTAGAAAAAAAATAATTAAACAATGTATAAATACCATTTTCAGTACATTGGATTGCTGAATTCCCTTTTAAAATTTGGCCATCACTAATGTCATTTTCACCTACAACAAAAATTCACATTAACGCATGGTTCATTGAAAATAGATCACTTGTGGGAACACATAAAATATAAATCATAAATAGGTATAATATATCACTATACCTAAAGACATTGGGATGTCATCACTTGGCACAATTATTATCTCGTCCAACAATTGATGAGGCAATTTTTCATCTTTAGCAGGATCTTTTGTAGGAACTGGCGGTGCTGAAAACAATAAACAAATATTAAAATAATAGGTACCAAAAAGTTAAAAATAGCTGATAATAATGAGTGCGTACAGTATGTTCCACAAATCAAGTGGGTTGAAGCCCAGGAGCTTCTCAGTCATGCATGAATGAAAAGTAGAAAATTTTGTGTTATACCTGGAATACTGTCGCTGTCGTTTCGAGCATCTAACCCTGTGATATTCGAGCATATCGCCAAAACCTTCTCCTGAACTTCAGTCAAGTCTGCTCCTGAAGAAGGCCCCCCGCCCGTTCTATAGAGCTCTTGGCGATGTTTCGCCATACTCTTCTTCGTCTCCTTTTTAATTGAATCGTATTTCAGTTTTAAATTCTTTGAATTTCGGGGAGTACCACCTGTAGTGGCATTAAAGACCGACGCTATTTTGTTCCAGGCAGCTTCCTTGTCCTTGTTAGTAACAGCGTCGGTCTTTTTATTTTCTATGATTCCGCGATATTTTGTAACTAATTCGGTTAGTACTCAGACTTCACTTTGACTGAAATTTGTTGCCCGTTCCCGTTTCTTTGTAATTTCCATTATTATACGCAAAATCACAATATCACACGAGAAGAGAAATTGAAAATAACAACACGTTAACGGCAAGAACAATTTATGGTTATGTTATGAATACTGTCAAATTGAGACACCCGCTGTCATTGCGACGAAAGCTCGCTGTCTCTTTTTAAAATCTGTAAATGTACATAAGTGCGTCCTGCTCTCGCTAATTTAGTGTGAAGCTAGTAACAAAAATCAGTAGGTTAGTTATCTGACCGCTATCTGTTTATTGAAAAATTGGAATATTTTATTCGATTGTTAAAATGTCAGTTAAAATATCAACTAGATTGGTATCTGACGTTTTATCTGGCGATTGAAAAACCGGCCCTAAATCGCTTTTGCGTCAGGATAGGGGCGAGTGTAGTACTGGGAAGCCAATGGGGAAGGTCGGGTTACGTTTCTCTGCCAGGGAGGTAGGGAGGATCATTAAAGGGATGACGAGAGGTAAGTCCCCGGGCCATGATGGGTTAAGCATTGAGCACATGCAGCACGCAGGCACACATGCGCCCAGAGTATTGGCGATGTTCTTCTCGTTATGTGTGAGTCACTCCTACCTTCCTTTGGACTTCATGAGAACTGTAGTTGTACCTATAGTGAAAAATAAAACTGGACACATTGCGGCGAAAAATAACTATAGGCCAATCTCATTAGCTACAGTTATAGCAAAAGTTTTTGATGGTTTGCTTAACTTACAATTGGACAAATATATGAGTTTGCATGATAATCAGTTCGGGTTTAGACCCAAACTATCTACTGAAAGTGCAATAGTCTGAAGCACACCGTCAGTTATTACACGAGACGAAAAACACCCGTCTATGCGTGCTTCCTCGACTTGTCGAGGGCTTTTGATCTGGTTTCGTATGACATGTTGTGGAAAAAGCTTGAGAACATTAATGTTCCACCTGAACTTGTTTCCATCCTCAAGTATTGGTATGCGAACCAGGTCAATAACGTCAAGTGGGCGGGGGCAATGTCGGAGCCTTACAGGCTTGAATGCGGGGTTAGGCAGGGGGGTTTAACCTCACCCTCTTTGTTTAATTTATTTATGGATGCCCTGATCGTTGCTCTCAGCAGCCAGCATATAGGATGCCATATAGATGGAGTGTGTGAATAATTTTAGTTACGCGGATGATATGGTGCTCCTCAGCGCGTCGATCTGTGGCTTGAGAAAACTGATCCGGACCTGTGAGGCATATGCCGGTACACACGGGTTGAAGTACAATGTGGCTAAGAGCCAATACATGGTCTTTGAGGTCGCCGGTGCTAGCTGTCCACAGAACCTACCGCCTGTTCAACTCTATGGTGTTCCTCTAGAAAGAGTGAACCAATTCACTTATCTGGGGCATATACTCACGGTAGACCTTAAGGATCATGCTGATATTGAGCGGGAACGGAGGGCGCTGTCCAGGAGGGCAAATATGTTGTCACGTAGGTTTCCGCGATGTTCCACCGAAGTAAAGATTACTCTCTTTCGGGCATACTGCACCTCTTTATATACATGTAGTCTATGGGCTAATTACTCGAAAAAGGTTTACAGTACCCTCCGTGTCCAATTTAATAACGCTTTTAGGGCGGTGGTGGGGCTGCCTCGTACCTGCAGCGCATCGGGCATGTTTGCGGCAGCGAACACCGACTCCTTTCACGCAAGTATGTGCAAAAGAGGAGCGTCCATGGTGCGCAGGGTTCAAGGCATCTCCAACATCGTCCTAGCAATGATTGCGGGTAGGCAGGACTGTCCTTACATGAGGCAATGTTTTCAAAGACATGTTCCATTGCCAGATGAAGAGAATGCGTTAATTAATTAAAAAAATTGTTTCATTGACTGACTGAATGTCTAAATTTTCTACGTACTTTGATCATAATTAATGTAATTTGTCAATTATTATTATTATCCTATTGTAATTTAATCATCTAATTTTATGTTCATGATACCAAATATCGATTTATAAATATTATTCTAATTAGTAAATACTTATAATCTTAATGTTTTAATGCAATATCAAATTGTTATAACGTATGTATTTTCTTGTTAGCAAAAATTTATTAATATGGGTTTTTGATTACCTGAAATAAATGAATTTTAATTTAATTTAAACTGCTTAAGATGGAAACATGTCATTGGGACAATGACTGCCTACTTATTGAAGAGAGTTTAGATCAAAGCATTTTATATTTTATTATGCTGTTTGTTTACAGATTTTATGAAAAATATGGCCTGCCCGGTGTAGTCGGCTGCATTGACTGCACGCATGTAGCACTGGTAAAACCCAGTGAACATGAGGAGCGTTTCTTCAATAGGAAACATGTTCACTCCTTAAATGTCCAAGTTGTAAGTACCAATGTTTTATGTTAAAAGATGTTTTAAGTTAAGTAGATAAAGCACCAATAGAGCACCCTACAATAAAATAAAAAACATTAACCTTTATAATATAATAATTATATCAAGTTATCCTTGTGAATTCATTCATAGTACTTACATGAGAATATGACTGTTATTAAATAATATCTGTGTGTTAAAAATTATGTTTGTTGATAGTCAGAGTTCTCATAAAAACTAATTTGGTATGTCTTATAGATATGTGATGCAGAATGCACAATTTTAAATGTTAATGCGTCCTATGGTGGAGCGACACACGATTCTTTTATATGGTCGCACCATGAAATTAAAGCTCATCTGGAGAGTCTGCAACAAGAAAACTAATCTCCCAATAAGAATATAAGGTTTATTTATATTATTGATTAGAGTATTTATTTTACAAACTATTTATTTTGCTTACAGGTCATATAATCATAATTAATGGAGCAACAATAATCCCCCACGTTACCCTACAATGGCTTTTGGGACGGGCCGAAGATTTATAAAGGAAAAGCAATTTACACAATAAAATATTTTTTTACAGTATTTTTTTCATTGATTTCAGAGTTTTTTTGAAATGAAAACTTCTTTAGCATCGTTGTGATTTGAAATTCGATGAAACGAAAAAGCGACAGTTTTTAACCGACTTCCAAAAAGGAGGATTCACCTATATTTTCGCCAATTGTGAACCGATTTAAAAAAATATTTTTTAGGTCGAAAGGGTATATACTCCCGAGGTGGTCCCATTATCATGAAGTCAGGATGATGATGGAATTGACGAAAAACTAACCAACTAACAATGTAATAAAATCTTAGCAGTCAATTTTCACCCACTTCCCGGTTTCCGATTGAGCTGAAATTTTGCATACTTAAGTAAGTTTAGTAACATTGCAATAATCTCGTACTATTGAGCTGATCTGATGATGGAGTCAGGAGGTGGATAGTGGAACTCCTTAACGCCGAACAGCAAAGACACAAATATTGTAAATGAATTTAATTATAATATAGCCTGTTCTAAACAACATCATGACATGGCTGATGCACCCTGGGTTGACTTCCGGTGAGGGAACTCCTCAACGGTGAATAGTACAGACACAACATTTTGTAAATGAATTTAACCACCATAGCCTGTTCTAAATTCCATCATGACATGGCTGATGCACCCAGGGTTGACTTCCGGCGAGGGAACTTCTCAACAGTGAATAAGTACATACACAAAATTTTGCAAATGGATTTAAACATAATATAGGCTATTATAAATTCTATCATGACATGGCTGATGCACCCAGGGTTTACTTCCGGCGAGGGATTTTTTTTAACGATTTCAGTTTTTTTTTCTTTTAGGTAAAATTGTCATTGCCTGCTGTATTTAACACCATATGTGTAATCGGGCGGGCTTATAAGCACCTTCCCTCACCGAGAAAGACATACAATTAGAGTGCAGTAGACAGGGAGGACAGCGTGATGAGTCTATGTCGGCTCATCAAGCTCCTCAGCAAGGCCAAAAAGCGAGAGACAGATTAGTGCAATTGCAGGAAAGAAATAGGTACTGCAACAAGAAAACTAATGTCCCAATAAAACATGTCAATAAAAATAATAATAATAATATTATTTTTTTATAATATTTCCGGACATTTTTACACAGCGCCATCTGGTCCCAAAGTAAGCAAGGCTGAACCTGCTTGTGTTATGGGTACCGGACAACGGATACTAATACTTTACTTTTTTTTTGTAAATACATACATATTATACATAGAAATACCCAGACCAATGCAAATAGACATATTCATGCATACAAATATCGGGTATCGAACCCGCGACCCTCGGCGTGGCAGTCGAATACACTACCGCTACACCACGGAGGTCGAATATAAGGTATACACCTTATATTCGACCTCCGTGTTATATTATTGATTAGAGTATTTATTTTATAAACTGTTTATTTTGCTCACAGGTCTTATAATCATATAATGGAACAAGAAAAGCAATTTACACAATAAAATATTTTAAAATAATTTATTTTTATTTTATTCACAATAAGACATTCGTCCTAGTAATGAGCTTATTGTAGCTCTCGATAGGCCTAGATCTTTAAGTAGGTTATAGAGAGATTTTGCTGGTATACCTCTCGCTCCCATTTCCACTGCATACAAATTAACCACGTAACCGTTTTTGATTAATTCGTTTGTGAGATCATAGTATTTATTTTTCTTTATTGTGTGGTCCTTCGGTATATTTGTTTCCAACGGTACAGTAAGTTCCACAAGAACCACATGTTTTAACCTCTTAGAATAAAGGAATATGTCAGGTCTAGATGACGAAACCCCAACATCCTCCGGAATTTTATAGTGCTTTTCATACATGTCGATTAGGAGAGTCCAATCTGGGGCAGTATCTAAGATTGAATAAGGTTTGTTCCTGGATGTTATGGATGAACCTTCAGACACAAAGTTGATATGACGTCTGTTAGTAGTCAATCCTTTTTGGGCTCTTGCTACTGCCAGACTCATTGCTTCACGTATGATGATAAGCACTTTATCGTGACGGCGTGAGTAATGGCCTCTATCGAGAAGCACCCTACATCCTACTAATATGTGTCTAGCCGTCAATATTGCCTCACCACAAGTATAACATTGTTTTTCTGTGGCCTTCCCCCACCTTACCAGATTACTCTGGTCTGGGAGGGTCATCTGAAAGGCGTTAAGATAGAATTTTAACAGGGCCGGCGACCAGTCATAGGTCAAGGTGCGCCACTTTAAGGCCATCGGTATGCAGAACTCTCCCATTGTCAACCATTCATTTTGGATTTCCAAATTCATCGCGTGCACTCCATATTTATCATTTTCGTCTTGTTTTAGAAAGGACTTAAGTATATCCTGGTCCCTTTCTGGCTCTCGTACTCCCAACCCCACTCTGTTCGACTGGGCCCCTATCATAAATCGTTTATGGAATAGGAGTCTAGATTCAAGCTCGAACGCGTTATTATCTTTCGGGAGTGTAGGGTTATGGTATATAAATATGAACACTGTATTGAAATTAAATAATTACTTTTATTATCTTTTTATTAGGAAGCAATAATAGTTCTGTACTGTACGAGATACTAACACAGAGTGAGCGACATTTTAAATAATACACACTTTTATTAGTTCGGGTAGCATCACATGTAAAATACTTTTATATAAAAATATTAGTTTAATTACTCTAAATAATTATATAAAATATTAAATTAATTTTTGCATACGTAATTATATAAATCAACACACCCCCTCAAAAATTAATCCCTTTAACTAATAATGATTCTTATGTAAATTTATAATTCTACAGAACATAATATTACTTCCAAATTTGTGCTGGGAGTATATACAATCAAGGTCCAACATTCGTTGCTAGGATTAGGGAAAACCCAGAAAAACCTAATCAAACCTTTTAACTTAATTAGATTAACTCTAATTTTAACAATTATCAATATTTATAAACAATTTACTCTTTATTCTAAACCTATTTTCCTTCTCAAATCTCGAAAAGGAACGGCTGGTAACGGTTTCGTTAATATATCAGCTAGCTGTTTAGCTGTGTGTATATATTCTAATTGTATGAAATTATTCTCTACTTGTTCTCTGGAAAAATGATATTTTATGTCAATATGTTTTGACCTTTTATGATTTGTAGGATTATTAGCTATACTAATGCAACCGTTATTATCTTCAAATATCGTTATAGGTTTATTTACATTTATATTAATACTCTCGGCAAGAGACTTCAACCACAAGGCTTCTTTAACAGCCTCATACAATGCCATATATTCGGCTTCAGTAGATGATGTCGCTACTGAATTTTGTCTCTTTGTACACCAAGTTACAGTACAATGTTCGAAGAGCTTAAATAGGTAACCCGTAGTACTTTTTCTATCACTATAATCATGTCCACCCCAATCCGAGTCAACATATCCACATAAAACATTATTGTAAATATTTCTTTTATATATCAATTTTAAGTTCATAGTACCTTTAAGATATCTCAGTACCCGCTTTAGACATAACCATAGCGCCTTGTTATTCTTATTTGTATAGCGGCTTAATATATTAACTGATGTACTTAAATCAGGACGGGTACATATCATAACATACATTAAACATCCAATTACATTACGACATGGTGCATCATATTTATCTTCCAAATTTAACGCTTCATAATTTAATTTTATTTCAGTAGGTGTACTTATTGGGTTACAATTATTCATATTAAATTTATTTAAAATTGTTTGAATGTAAACACTTTGATCAAGGGTAATTTTATCATCGTATCTAGTTATTTTAATACCAAGGAAAAAGGTTATATCCTTCAAATCAGTCATTTTAAATTTGCTCATTAGATAATTTTTAAAATCATTCATTGTCTGCATATCCGCACAAGCTATTACCAAATCATCGACATACAGTACCACATAAATATTTTTCTCTATGTGACCTCTATCTAGAAGATATATACATCTATCTACTGATGAATTTTGAAAACCCCTATCTTTGAGAGATTGTTCGAATACATCAAACCAACATCTTGCAGATTGTTTCAGTCCGTACAATGCTTTATTTAGTTTACAAACGTAATTACTATTCTCGCTTACAACGCCCTCGGGAATATTCATATATATTTCTTCCTTTAATGTACCATTTAAAAATGCAGTTTTTACGTCCATATGATGAATTAATAAATTAAATTGATTTGCGAAACTAATAATAAATCTGAAACTAGCTATTCTCGCTACAGGAGCAAAAGTTTCATTATAATCGGTGAGATATTCCTGACTGAAACCTCTAGCAACAAGCCGAGCCTTATATCGTAAAGGTTTTCCAAATTCATCATGCTTTATGGTAAAAATCCATTTACAATCTATTATATTTTTATTGTTAGGTCTTGGAACTAAAGTCCAAGTATTATTTACTTTATGGGAATTAAGTTCATCTTTTATTGCATCTTCCCAACATGATCTATTACTCAATAATTTTATTTCATTAAAACATTTAGGTACCGTACATGTAAATAGATAAGCAGACAATGCATAATCATCATTAATTTCCTCATAAGAAATAGGAGGCCGACCCTTGAGTTCTAGGTACAAATGATTCATTAGTTGCTTCTCCCGTATTTACAGGCGGAGTATCAGAATTAACTTCGAGTTCATTGTCTATTCTGCGAATTTTACTCGGACTGCATTGTACCTCTGGTACATCAGATTTCGAATTATCTGATTTAAGAATGTTTGTATCTTGAGACCTTGTAGACACTGATTTAAAAGGAATATCTACATCAGTTTTGTCACGAGAATATTCAACTTTATTCTCTTTAGGCTTTGCAGGCCTAGACTTCAGAAAATTTGTCTCATCTACTACAACATCCCTTACAGTTACGTATCGTTCGCATTCTGTGTTCCAAACTTTGTAACCATTTGGACTATAGCCGACTAATATCCCTTTCCAAGACTTACTATCAAATTTACCTATATTGGTTTTATTATGGACATATACAGTTGAACCGAATATCCTGAGTGACATAATAGACGGTTTTCGCCCATGCCAAAGCTCATAAGGTGTTTTAGGCTGATTTAAGGCTTTTGTTGGTGTAATATTTATCAAATGAACTGCAGTTAATACTGCATCAGCCCAAAAACACTTATCTAAATTTGCACCATTCAACATTGAACGAGCCTTTTCTGTTATAGTGCGGACCATCCGTTCAGCCACACCATTTAACTGAGGTGTGTAGGGCACCGTCAAATGGTAACTGATTCCCTTTAGTTTACAATAATCTTTCATTTCGGTTGATAAATATTCTCCACCGTTATCGCTATACAAAGTCACTAATTGTGTGTTAAATTTTGCTTCACCTTTCGCAATGAAATCTTTAAATGCAGAGAACACATCCGATTTATATGTCAACGGATACACAACACAATAATGTGTGAATTGATCCACAAACAAAACAAAATAATTCTTGTTATCTACTGATGAAGGGGTGATAGGGCCACATACATCTGAGTGCACAACATACAAAGGTCGTTTAATGTATTCTTTGCACTTATTTTTATTAAAAGGTAATCGTGTCTGTTTTCCACCAATGCAAGCCTCACACAATTCATTGGTTGGAAATATTTTTTCAATGTGCTGTTGGTCTGCTATCATATTATTGGATTTTAATTCAAAGAATTTAGTTTTACTAATATGACCTAATCGCTGATGCCACAAATTATAATTTACATTTACCTGACATACTTGAGAAACAGACTGATAAATTTTTGTAGGTAGTTGAAAAGATATTGTTATTAAATTGTTTAAATTCTTACCTTTAATTATCAGTTTACCTTCTTTCATAATGCGCGTGCCATGCTCATCAAAAATTATCTGCAAGCCTGCCTGCTGCATCTTTGAAACCGATAGCAAGTTGTATGGCACCTCATGACAGTACAGCACATTTTCCAGAACACCTGCAACGCCGTTGTTACTCACTACATTTATAGATCCCTTCTTTGTAGCTGTAATAAAAGCACCACTTTAAGCAACTGAAATTTTTATGGGTTTGGTTAATTCGTAAGAATGAAAAATATCATCCCTGTTAATAATGTGATCAGAAGCTCCAGAATCCAACAAAAAATTAATTGTATTTGTAGTATCTTCATGCTGGAACTCGCCAGTCATAAATGCATAACTTGAAAAGTCGTTAGACTTCGATTGCTCAGTTAATCCCACTGTTTGAACTGTTCTTGTTCTGTCTGACACATCCTTTTGTTTATTCGACCGTTTAAAATAAAAGCAATCCTTCTTAACGTGTCCCTTACGTCCACAATAATGGCATTTAATATACTTTTGATTTTTCTGTCCTTTAAACTTTTTATTATATTGGTGTGGGTAGTTCTGAATTGATTTATTAGTATCAAATTTTCGCTTATAATTATTTTCAGTTTTACTTTCAACATGTAGAACCTTTGCGCTTGTATCACTACTCTCATTTTTTAATTTTATTTCGTGGTCTAAAAGCCTAGTTTTTACAAACGGTAACGTTAGGTTATCTTCAGATAATGTCTCGATAGCAGTTATGACTCCGTCGTAGGTATTTGGTAATGTTAGTAATAAATGTGCAACCTTATCAGTTTCTTCCAACTTGGCGCCCGCTGCCAATAATTCTGTGATTAATTCGTCAAAAACAGTAAAGTGTTTGATTAAGGGTATATCGCCCTGTAGTTTTAATATTAATAATTTCTTTCGTAAAGCCAGTTGACTAGCTAAACTTTTACGTTCATAAATCAAGTCTAAATTTTTGAAAACTTCCTGGGCTGTTATATTATCATTTACAAAGCCGATAAACGAGTCTGATAAATATTCCACTAAAATATTTTTAACTACTTTATTGTTCTTCTCCCACATCTCAGATCGGATGAGTGGAATTTCATTATCTACTACCGCCATTAAATCCATTTCACTTAACAATGATCGTATTCTAAATTTCCAAACACTGTACTTATCGCCATCGAAAGGCTTTATATTTCGTTTTTGTTTTGAATATTCCATTACTTACGGTTTTCTATTTAATGCCAATACCTTTTTCTTATCACAACAATGATGCAGCCACTATTGTTACACTCACTATTATATTCACTAAACTGCAGGTAGGTAGTATTTTTATTTCACAACATTTAGGCAGTAACGATTTAAATATTTACGAATATTGCAATACTGGGCTCATAACCTGTAGGGTTATGGTATATAAATATGAACACTGTATTGAAATTAAATAATTACTTTTATTATCTTTTTATTAGGAAGCAATAATAGTTCTGTACTGTACGAGATACTAACGCAGAGTGAGCGACATTTTAAATAATACACACTTTTATTAGTTCGGGTAGCATCACATGTAAAATACTTTTATATAAAAATATTAGTTTAATTACTCTAAATAATTATATAAAATATTAAATTAATTTTTGCATACGTAATTATATAAATCAACAGGGAGTGCCCTGACTGTGACATCTTGGGATTTACCTAAGATGTGGGCTTTGGTAACTCTAAGGTGTTTATAGAGCTCCGATGGTTTCTTAAGTTTCATCCCAAAATTATTTTGATCCCTAAATAGAGCAGAGGAATCAGCAGAGTGCGCTAGTCCAAGCCACGATTTTAGCGATTTTATGACAGTTGCATCTATTTTCGCCAGTAAGATTTTACCGAATTCATTTACCAGAAAAGGCCAAGTCAGACGTGATGTTAAGTAGTTGTCATATATCCAAGCAATCCAATTTTTTGATATTGTTTAGTGGTAGCTGATCTATCTTATTTAGGTCATTTATAAACGTATCGACAACTTCATCTAAGGATGGTGTGCGTCCTTTATAGTCTATCTTTCTCCCAAGAAATTTAAATGGCACCGATTCAGCGACTATGGAAACTGGTTTACCCCCAATGAACTCTTCATCACTCCCGGGTCGTAGGAGGTAAATTTGGTGTCCCGTCTACCCAGACACAGACAGTGACACTTACTGGGCTTCGTCCTCAGTCCATTTGTCCACGAACAGAACTCATCGATATTATTTCCTCCCGGATGAAAATTATCAGAGAATTGTTAAAATACTCTAGTAAATAATAAAAATAATCAGCTAGCTGTAAGCCAAGGGAAAAGCCGTCCGCTGATAAGTTTCAGTAGGTCATAGATGCTGTTGCGTTACACCTTTCAAGGTACCAGCTGACAAACTTTCCACTGAGATACAGCAAGCTGACATTAATTTTCATTCATAGTAGCATATAAACGATCACCAGGTAAATTTTTTGTTGAGAGGAAATCATTGAAAATATAATTTTTTTTCTCATGTTCAAGGAGCCAGCTGACGTATAATCCACCGTGTTATGGTCAGCTGACTATGTTTTTCTTTCAAAATACTACATAAACAATACTCTGATATATTTTCAAATGAGAGGAAATGACTGAAAATACTTTTTTTTTCTCTATGCGTGGGAGGCTACCACCGCCCACCCCACCCACGGAAGCGCAGCTGACGGTCGCGAGTATTCATAGTATAAGTCCCTTATGCATTTTACGAAGTTTCGCTCGAGAAGAAATAATTGACCGAAAATGTACCTGGCTCCTGGACTAATAGGTACGTGTCCGTAATATGTATCTACCTTCATTATGATTTCATAGCGATAATTATTTTAATTGTAAATAAATGACAATTATTGTAATATGCTTAATATAAATCTACATTATTTTTAGTGGTTGCGCTCGAGAATTTAATGCTGAAAACAAATTAAATACTTTTAGCCAGTTATGAGTAATTTTCTGAAACATAACATAAAATACACCCTGTTTCCCTAAAGGGTTGGGCAGAGGTGTTGTAGGTACACCTCTGCCCAACCCACAATTGGGAATTTGAAAAAAATAATTATATATATATCCGTGGCTGGCGGGCAGATGTTGATAACTCGACTTACATGTTTTTTTTTTTATTCTTTTATACGGTTTCTCTACATGTGTTTTACTATGCTAAAAAAAAACAAAAATATTCATAGGTAACTTTTTGAATTATCACCTTCGAAAGTAACTGGATATCTACGTTTTTAATGCATATCACTTAACAAAAGGAGATGTCAAATTAAAAAAAAAAATTACACATTGTTAAAATGATCTATTGATTTATGCTCGCTAACAAAGCAAAACAAAAAGATTGTCGATATATTGATATTACGATTTACCAATTTATGCTCGCATTAGAAAAGTAAAATACTACAGTCAACACATCGATATCACGACTTATCATCTTATGCCTGCTTTGACAAAGGCAATTGCTACCAGTCAATGTATTGACATAAAGACATATCAACTTATTTTCGCCTAAAAAATAAATTACTGCATTGTTATCTTGACTTATTCAATTACGCTCGCTTTAAATATTAAGGTCAACTATTTAATATAACGATTTATGAGTCTATGCTCGGTAACAAAAATATAAAATACTACTATACGAAACAAGATACCTAGTTGAACACAATTATTAGATTGTTACTTTTAGCAAATTTAAGGTGACATAAAGATGGATCGATTGGTTTAGAAAAAATAAACATTTTTTGTGTGTAATTCAAATTTAGTAGTAGTTGTCAATATAAGTTTTCTAACAGAAGTTGGTAGTTGCTACAACTGTACAAGTTTTCTGAAGCTCCTAAGTTTAAATTAAATATAAATATTTAACTCTAATTTATACAATTATCTTTTGTAAAACTCAAATGCATATATAGAACACCTACCAGTCAAGTGTTATCTCCTCTCAAAGAATCCTTAGTTAAAAGAAATTCACATATTTTGAACACCAACACTGCACTGACAAGATGGACTCTATGAAGGAATCATTTTCTTCAATAATGGCTGGGATCGAGGAGCGGATGACTCACTTCGAGGCAGAGCTACAGAAGGGTACCAAGAATCCCAACAGTTCACCAAGTTTGGCAAGCCTATCAACAGAATTCACAGCTTTCAAGGCGTTTGTTGTGAGTACTGTGTCTGCATTTCGCACTCAGATTGAGTTCTTGACCCGGGAAGTCGATAGCATCGGGATGCGGAGTCGCCGCAAAATGTTACTGCTGCATGGAGTCCCGGAAGAGAAGGCCGATGATACAACTCAGGTTGTCATGGGCGTCTTCACAAAAAACTTGGAGCTCAATGACGTCACCCCTGATGACATTAACCGGTGCCACAGAATGGGACGACCTTCAGGTACAAACAAACCCAGACCAATTTTGGTAAAGCTCCGTAATGTAGCTGTCCGAGACAAAGTTTGGTTCTCTAAAACTAGGCTTAAGGGTTCTGGTATTACTATGTCGGAGTTTATCACACGTGCTAGGCATCAGGTATTCATGGCTGCACGTGAACGATTTGGAGTCTCAAAGTGTTGGACACGGGAAGGTCATATTTATGTGCTAGATCCAGATGGTATACGACACCGTGTGGTATCACTCGACGAGCTAAATCGTCTGGACTGCAACACTCCGAAGACAGCTCCAGCTGCTAAAGTTACGGCTAAGACCAGACGAGCCGCGAACATTAAGAAGTAACATCTGTACTGTTTCAACTTCATTTGTCATATTGCTTATCTTAGACATGGCGTAAGGTACAAAATCTTTATAATTATAAACTAAATTTCTCCCTACCTAACTTACTGTATGTAATCTATATTCACCTTCTATCATATTAATCAATTATAAATTCAAAAATACCTTTCATTAAATTAACTTGTTCTAGTAACTATCTTTGCAAATGTCAGTTTGACGTTGGTTTGACGGATCCGTATGTATGTAAGCGATGCGCTGCGTTCCGGTTTATGTTAAGTTAGTAGGGTTGATATTCTCGTTATAATTCATTCATTCAATCAATCATTAATTTTCTTAAGTCTTATGTTGAATAACCGCAGAACGAAGTGTGTCGACTGTTGTGTCACCGTTTTAACCACATTATAACCAGTTATAACGTAAACAATAAGCTTTTTGTTGTGAATATTTTTTTTTATTTTTTATTTTTGTGTAACACAACTGGCGGGTGGATATATTATAAAAAAAGAAAGAAAAAGCAAAAATTAATATTTGGTTTGATATATAGTTCTTATTATATATTTTTTATTATTATATTTTATTAGCATAGTATTATATTATATTATATTGTAATATATTTAGATATTTGTATTTACATTATTGCTAGTTATCATGTCAGATAATTTTGATGACAGTTTTGCTTCTTGTTCGTCCTCTTGTGCGTCCATTGAGAGCTTCGTTAGTGCAGATAATGGTGATGATTCTATACACCTTCGGGATCAGCTGTTTTCTGTCTTTTCTTGTTTCCCCAAATTTTTCAATGCTGTCCATGTCAATGCCCAAAGTATTCCTGCCCATTATTCCGACTTTCTCTCTTCTTTTGATATTGATCTCATTCATGCTGTCCTTGTATCTGAAACCTTCCTGAAACCTGCACTACCTTCCACACAGTATTCTCTTCCTGGCTATAAACTTGTGCGCAATGACAGAACAGGCAAGGGATATGGAGGGGTAGCCATTTATCTTCGTGGGGACATTCCATACAAGGTTGTTGATCAGTCTCCGAGTGAATACTCCAAGTTCGCAGAGCATCTTTTTATTGAAATAGCATTAAATCACAATAAGCTTCTTTTAGGTGTCTATTATAGTCCTTCCAGTCAAATTGATTATTTTTCGTCATTCGAAGCCAAATTAGAATATTTTAATTCTATCTATGACCATACGATAATACTCGGAGACTTCAACACTTGCCTACTGAAGAATGACTCGCGCAGCCGTAGACTTCAATCACTTGTCTCTTCTGTCAACATGCAAATCCTTCCACTTAATGCAACTCATAAGGCGCCAAACTGCACTCCTTCACTTCTGGACCTAATTCTTGTTTCTGACTCTCGTAAAGTAGCTACACATGGGCAGTTTTCTGCTTCCTTTTCCTATCATGATCTTACCTATCTTTCTTATAAAATTCGTCCTCCTAAGCGTAAGAGTAAATTTCTAAACCTTCGTAGTTTTAATAACATGGATCTGGAGCGCTTGAGGGCCGATGTTAGCAGTGTTGACTGGTCCTCGGTGCATGACACCGATGACCTGGATAATAAAGTTTCTTTGTTCACCAAGACGATACTCGACATATTTGACAAACATGCTCCCCTCAAAAAGGTGAGGGTCAAACACTTGCCTGCGCCGTGGCTTACTACGGATATAAAAATGTTCATGTCAAGACGGGATAAGGCAAAACGAAAGTATAACAAATCACCTACAACTGATAACTGGAAACAATACAAAGCGTTACGTAATCGATGCGGTCGTTTGTGTAGGGATGCAAAAAGACGCCACATTCACAACTCAATACAAAATCTCAACACATCACAAGTATGGCAATTTCTTCGGTCTCTTGGAATTGGTAAGGCCTCGGACAACAATGGTTGCAATATAGATCTTAATGAGCTTAATTCTCACTTTTCGAGGTCTCCAGTTACCATTCCCGATGATGTTAAAACTTCAACTTTGAACTATCTATCTGCTCTTCCCTTGCCGATAAATACTTCATTCTCGTTTCATCCAGTTTCAGAGGCGGACATTGGAAAAGGCTTAAACTCTATCACAACAAAAGCTGTAGGCTATGATGGTCTTCAGCTTCAAATGCTTCTTCCCATCCTAACCTTAATTACTCCTATAATCACTCACATAATCAATTACTCTCTATACAGTAATACGTTTCCTTCATCTTGGAAAAAAGCGTACGTAATACCCCTACCCAAAGTACCCAATCCTTCCATGCAATCCCAATTCCGTCCCATATCTATCCTTCCTTTACTATCCAAAGTCCTTGAAAACGTTGTTCATAATCAACTAGCATTTTACCTTTCCTCTAACAGCCTGCTGAGTCCATACCAATCTGGTTTCCGCCGTGGTCATAGCACTGTAACTGCTCTGGTCAAAATTACTGACGATATGCGACTGGCTATGGAGAATAAACGGCTAACAATTTTGGTGCTGTTGGATTTCAGCAGTGCTTTTAACTCTGTTGATTTTGATGTCCTTTTAGGAGTCCTAGCTTCTCTAAATGTCTCATCCTCTGTAACTGCGTGGTTTAAATCATATCTTCAGGGGCGCTCGCAGTCTGTGCGCTATGAAGAGGCTTCCTCTGAATGGTGCAGTTTGACTGCGGGAGTCCCACAAGGTGGCGTACTATCTCCTCTTCTCTTCTCCGTTTTTATAAATGCTATCACAAAAGTCATTACTTCACACTATCACCTCTATGCAGACGACCTGCAGCTGTATCGACACTTCAAGGCCGAGGAGGTGACTGAGGCTGTGGCGGCTATCAACAATGATCTTGTTAACATTAGTCAATGGGCTAGATCTTTCGGGCTTCTGGTTAATCCAACGAAATCGCAAGCAATCATTGTTGGTAGCCGATACATGTTGAATCTTTTGGTTCACCAGTCTCTTCCGAAAGTTTTATACGATGCGACTCCTATTGCTTTTTCGAAACACGTGAAAAATTTAGGTGTCTATATAGACTCTAATCTGGTCTGGGACGTCCATATTGCAGATGTTAGCAAAAGGGTGTACTGCTCGTTTCAGTCCCTCAAACGTCTCCAGAAATTTCTACCATTTCAAACTAAAGTTACTCTTGCGCAATCTCTTCTGCTTCCACTTTTAGTCTACGCTGATGTCTGTTATCTTGATGCAAAGGAGGAACTTCTTAGTAAACTCGAAAGACTGCAAAACTTGGGTATTCGCTTCATTTTTGGTCTCCGGAAGTATGACCATGTTTCGGAATTTCGGGCAAAGTTGAAGTGGTTACCTATTCGTCAGCGTAGAGACTCTCATATTCTCTCTCTTCTATACTCTATTCTTTTCAATCCTGATTCGCCTTCTTACTTAAGAGAACGCTTTGAGTATCTTGTCCCCAGGGGTAAACCCTGTCGCACCTCCTCTGCGCTTCTTCTTCGAACTCCTCTTCACTGCTCCAGCTGTTACGATGGCTCATTTACTGTTCGAGCGGTAAGGTTGTGGAATGCGCTGCCTCACTCTGTACGCGATAGCACTTCTTTGAACGTATTCAAGATCAAAGTAAAAGAACTGTTCCTTGCTCAAACTAGATAACTGTGTATTATTTATTTATGTAATTTAAGAATTTATGTAGTGTATTTATGTATACATATATTTATATATATTTAAATTTGTCTGTATGTATGTAATTTAATATGTATGTTATGTATGTTCTTAGTACTTTTGTATTCTATTATTAAGTATGTTCTCTGCAATTGTACACTTGCACTTACTACCCTTTTGTTGCTGTTTCTCCTTTATCCCCCAAAGGTTTGCTGGGAGAAAACTCAATACTGAGTTAAGCTCGCCTTTGTACACCTAATTACAATTATGCCTGTTACTGTACTATTTTATGTGTGTACAATAAAGAATTAAGAATTAAGAAGTTGAAACATAACAGAATATAATCAGTTGTCTAATAATCGCCGCTTAAATTTTATTACACTAATTAAGACATCTACAAATATCAGGTTAATATCCTAATATTATCTTTGATCGTTATTGTACATACTTAGTTATCCAAATAATTACGCAATATGAAGCTAGATAAGTTAAGTTATTAAATACTAATTGGTAGGTACCTACATTGTTTAGAAATAAAATAATATGAAACGTGTTTATAAACAATTGTCTAGAACTATTTATTTTAACGAGCTGGATGGATTACAGTTTTATTCTCTATAGTATAAGCCATAGAGTATAAAACTTGCTTTTAGCACGTTAATATGGGCGCGAAAAATGACAGATTTTATGTCATTTACATATGCCGAAGTTGTCGAACGTGAACGTCCGTCGTGCTAAAAGTTTATTGAGTTTATTGAGCAATGGAAGACGAAGACAATGTAAGTATTATTTTATCAGTTGTTGTTCATTAGGGCTAGATTTTTTCTTCATCAGACTCATAATTACCTACCTAGGTATGTTACAAACGAATTTCAAAGCCAAACAATTGTTCCAGTTTATAATTAATACCTATCTACCTATATAATATCTTTTACTTTACTAGCCATACCCATACCTAATATACCTTTTACTTTACATAATAATTTTAACATTTGATCAAAAAGTCGGCGCCTTTAATTAGAATTAAAACTTAATTGACGAATCAAAAAAAATGTTACTTAGTAACTTTTAGTTTCGTAAACTAAATAGGTACTAAGTAAGTACCTACGTAAATAAATAGATAGTTATTATGTAGATACTTATTCTGTAACCCTAGAATTCGAAACTTTTTCAGATAGAAAAATACTGTTTGCCTATTTGTGAATTTGTATCGCTCAAGAAGCTAATTAGAGCTTAGATTTTAACGCATTGTTTGTCTAATTAAGTCTCTATGTTTTTTTTTTCAGAATCAGACAAATTCTCTTACAGAATTAATAGTCAGGAAGCGCAAATTGATGGAACTTCGAGACCAGATAAAATTCAAATCATTGGGGAGAAATGAAGTAAATGAAAAAGGTTACCTATCTATTATTGTTTGCACTGAGTCTGGGTTTAATTTTATTTATATAATAAATATAAAACTATGCTACAGGCTCTGCCCAGACTGGGATCAGATTCAGATGACCGTGAGTGAGTTGTCCCAAGATATATTTTGTTTTGAGCATGCTTGCAAAGTTGCTAGGGTATGGTTAGAATGCACACAATTTACTTTTGCTTCTCTTATAAGAGTTAGCTTTAATTAAGGAAAGAAGAATTCACATTACTTGCTACTAATTTAATTTGGCATTAAGTTAAACAATATTAAAATGACACAAAATTGATTTTGTGTTTAGCTTCATAGATATGGCTCAGTTACTAAGCTGATTGATACATCAACTGTTACAAATTATGGTGATTAGTGACAAATACATGTTGTATTTGTCACTAATCACCATAATTTGTAACAGGGTCTTTGATTGTATACTTAATAAAAATACTTATGCATCCATAATGACAAAACATACAATGTAATAATAATACTTATATTATACTTACCTATTTATACTTGCTATTTATATCTATTTATACTTACATATTTTTTATTTTATAAATTGGTCCTTGATTGTACCTATACTTATTATTATACTTAATAAAAATACTTATGCATCCATAATGAAAAAACATACATTGTAATAATGCTTCTTAGGTATTATTATTTTATCAGGCAGGCAGTTGTAACAACTGATAGTGCCTGTACCTCACTCTTCCTACTGGTTATTACTTTTAGTTAATAACCAGTAGGAAGAGTGAGATACATTATACTTACATTATACTTACTTATTTATGCTTGCTCATACTTACCTGTTTTATTTTTGCTTTAGACGAATGCAGCCCTGGCACTTTATATTGTAATGAACCACCTTCAATTTCTCCTCCACCATTTTCACCGCTAACTCCTCTAGCATTAATGACAAAACAAAGAAAGCTACAGTGTAAGTGTTCCTTGTTTAAATTTCTGTTAGTTTTGTAGAATTTTATGATTAACAAACTATAATTTTGTTCTCTCTATTGTTTTAGGTGAATATAATATTTCTGATCCTCTTTTTATTACTTCTCCGCCATTGGCTATACCAATAGAAATTCACTCTAATAATGTTGTTCCCACATCATCTCCTTTACCAGTAATGTCACCAGAAACCCAGTAAATATTTAATGTACTGACTGAAGCAGACTTAGACAGTGTAGAATCAAATGATATAGAAAACAGTGATATTTCAGAAAATGATAGGCTTGGTAGCTGTGAAGCTGCTAGTGACAATAGCCTCAAAGACCCCACCTTTAAAATATGTACCTTAAGCCAACACATAGTAGATGATTCAGAAACTGACCGTGAATCGATAAGCAATGAAGGTGAAATTTTTAAAACTAGTAAATCTGATGTGCTGTTCGAAATTATGCCTACGAAAAATACAGATATTACAAAAGATCATTCTGCTACACAGTCTACTTTAAATGAAACAGATATAAAAAGAACCGAACCTATAGAAAATGAAGAACAAATTGAGATTTTAAAAGACAATGCAAACATACAGAATACGATCCTAACACCATCTTTACTTGATATGATAGATAACACTGATGAAGAAGCTCAAATGGTAGTTTCTATCGATACAAACAGATAAACTATTAACAACATTAAAAAAAACAAAGGCAGATCAAGAAAAGAAGTAAAAGAAAGCAAGAGATTGAGAAATAGTGGAAAGAGCTATGTTACAGAAAAGGGTAAGGTAGTTCCTGACAGACAAACAAAAGATTTAAAAGCATGTAGATTAAAATGTGCTGAAAGAATTACAGTAGCTGAAAGAGAACAGTGTTTTGAAGACTATTGGAAATTAGGACATAGAGAGAAACGAGCTGCTTTTGTATGTAAATGCATTACAATTTTACCTAAAAAAACCCAAACAACTGGCAGCATAGAAAAAAATAGAAACTATTACTGTGTGTATAAATTATTGGTTTCTAAGGAAGAGAGAGCAATTTGCAAGGAGTGTTTTTGTAGAATACTTGGTGAGACCAAAGGTTTTATTAATGTGGTCATTGAGAAAAAGAAATATTCTTCAACGGGTATCATAGACACTGATAAGAGAGGTTGCCATCCCCCAAAAAATAAAAAGTCCGAAGAGGAAATGACGCTTGTTCGAAATCATATTTCCAGTTTCCCGGCTTACGAAAGTCACTACTGCAGAAAATCTACTGGGAAAAAATACCTACCTGCTGACTTATCAATAGCTAAAATGTACCGCGAATATAGAAACATTACCTCAAACCCCGTTTCCTTAAAATTGTACTCTAAATGCTTCCATGACCTAAATCTCTCTTTTAAACAACCGTCAAAAGACACTTGTAATACGTGCGATGTTCTTAACGCTAAAATTAAAGTAGCAGATGAAGATCACAAAATTGAATTGATTGCAGAACAAGCCGAACATCAATCTCTGGCTGATAAAGCTTATAATGAAAAACGAATAGATAAGGATATAATTCAAAATGACCCTTCAATCAAGGCATTTGCTTTTGATCTGCAGCAATGTTTGCCAACGCCTTATTTAACAACATCAGTCTCCTTCTACAAAAGACAACTTTGGTCTTTTAATTTAACTATTCATGACCTTGGCAGCAATGAAGCTACATGCTACATGTGGGACGAAACCATCGCAAGCCGTGGAGCAAATCAAATTGCTTCATGTTTGTGGCACTTTTGTCAAAGATAAAATAAAAGAGATAATATTTTATTCCGATACCTGTGGCGGACAAAACAAAAATAATATTGTAGCTATGATGTTCATGTATTTACTTACTCAACACCCTACACTTCAAACAATTAACCATAAATTCCTCCTTAGTGGTCATACTCATATGGAGTGTGACTCAGATCACGCAATAATAGAAAAAGCAAAGAAAAGGACTCGAATGAAAATTAACCATTTAAATGACTGGGTACAGCTGGTAAGGACTTGCAAAGTTCGAAATAAATTTAAGGTTGTAGTTATGACTCTGGACGACTTTTTTGATTTTTCTGAGTTAAAATCCAAGAAAGGACCCTTTTCTTTAAAAAAGAATGACGTGTCAGGGCAAAAATTTCTTTGGCAACCGATTAAATGGTTGCAATATAGTAAGTCTAGTTTGGGCATCATTCACTTTAAAGATCATCTTGATCGGGAAACTAACTTTAACTCCGTAAATTTTAAGAAAAGAGGAAGATCATGTAATGACGCTTTCAGACTAAAATAAATTTCTAAAGAGCCATTGCCTATTAGTGTTGAAAAGAAAAAAGATTTAATGGATCTTATACAGTTGATCGATCCACCATTCCGTGATTTTTATCTTCAACTAAAAACTACTGCTTCTGCTCCTACTGACCCAGATGTAGATGTAGAAGATCCTGATTTAGAGGAACAAGATAATAGTTACTGTTAGTGCTATAAGGATAACGATTTTTAATTCTGAACAGTTTTGTGGCAATTTTTCAATTTAACTAGGTACTTACTTTTTTATTTTTTTGTTATTTGTTCAGAATTAGAATAAAAACAATATTAAAATAGCTTATAATTAAGCTATTTTAATATTGTTTTTATTCTATTTCATATAATTACCTTCTTACCACTAAATAAAAATTGATTTAAGTAAAATAATAGTTGTTTCAATTCATTATAATATTTAATTTAATATACAAGTATAATTATATACCTAATAATGAATATAAACAATAATAAATTTACTTGTCTCTTGAAAATTTTCCTATATTTTTTCCTAGTAATATGGATAATAAATTGATAACTCCTCGGTAAACATATTGATAAGTCGAATATTTCAGAACCTGAAAAGATTTCAGCTTCTTACTCATCGTAATTCGATAGATCACATGCATTTATCCTTAACACAACTAAAATATAAAAGTATAACACATGTCTTGATTTAACAGAGTAAGTCAAACTTTAAAATTGCTCCCCTGTAAAGTCGTGTTTTTTAACATATCAACTTATTAACGCCAGCCACGGATATTATATATTGATTTTTTTTACGTATTTTAAAACTTTATTATTAATAATATTGATATGTAAAACAAAAAACTAAACAAATAATATTTCAATTAAAGTCTTCACAAAATAATAGGTCCGTTTTGACAGTTCACGTCCATGAAGTTCTCTATTTTTTACCGATCGAAATGTTCTACATGTATTTAAATTTTTCAATGACAGGTAACGCCCACTCGGCTAAGTGCTGTTCATAACGATTATTTCATTTAGCCTAATGACTATTAATAATCGGTTACGGAAAAAATAATCGATTAAGATATATATTTTTTAAAGCCTTGGAGCACTTGACCGGTTTTATTTATTTAAATATTTTTGTTAAGATCAATTAATTACTGAAATTGGTGAATTTGTACAGTATATCTTTATTGAAAATTATTCGTTTGTTGCTCAAAGCCGTAAATAATGGCAATAGAGAGGTCAATATTGACTACATAATCAGAAATGAAATAATTATAAATACAGATGACGATGTTATTGTAACAAAAATATTAAATGAAAGAAAATTGACCTTTTGTAACATTGTATCATCTCAAAATACCTACAACATCAAAGTTTAAGTTAAATCTTCTAATCAGAACTTTAATCCAATGCACTTTACAATACATTTCAAATCGATTAAATAGTCATGCAAACTTGAATCGTTTTGATTTTGCACTGGCAACTCCCGCTCCAGTGTCTCAGTGGCCATTGAGGGTTGCTCCGGGGAAGATGGGTTGGCAGATACAGCAGCAGATGTTGGGATGGGTGTGATAGTTGCTGGGTCTTGTCCTACAGGTGGTGGATCCTGTACAACAAAAACTGATTATCATTGATGAATAGAAGAAATACACATAAACAATACACATATGAATGGTATTTACGTTATTTATTATTATTTTACAAACAAGACACAGCATATATTATATATACACACAATTAAAAATACATTATTGCTGTATGGGAACAAACTAATAAATATATTAATAAATACTAATAAATAACACTGAAATCCTGACTTCCTTTTGAAGTCAGGACGGCTACAAACTGCTACTCTTTTAAAATTAAAGTCAAAGACATTCTAAGTAAGGAACTGGCAGATCGTACCCATCCATAGCTATTACCTTTCATGTTGTTAATATTTATATAAAGATTTGATTATTTATTTGTTTGTTCATGTAAATGTAAGTTTATCTTAATATTGACTATATATTTTAATGCTGGCCATATGTATAACATGTTTGTTTATGATATTGATATCAAATGTTAATCTGTATTCCATTTATTGTATACTATTTATCTACACAACTTTAAACTGCACCTACTTCTTTTTTTCTCTACATCTAGGTTGGATGGTAGAGAATGTCTCAGGCATTAAGCCCGCCTATGTATATATTGTGCATAAAATTTATAAATAAATAAATACATTATTTATTAGTTTGTTCTAAACTAATAAATACTAATAAATTATACATTTAATTATTACCAATGGAAAAGCTGGCACTCTTGCCTCAGTTTGCGGCTCTCCAAATCCCTCTCCCATAATTGTTAATATCTTCAATTCAACTTGAGAGAGGGTTGGTGCTACCGATGACCCTCCACCTGTAGCACATGCTGACCGCCTGGCAGCTCCAGCAGCTTTTTTAGCGATAAATTTTCTATCAGCCCACACCTAAAATTTTGTTAATTTTAATTAATTAATTAAATTTATTAAAATTAAAATTAATTTAATTATTTAATTATTATTCTCTTTATTACAATTAAAATACATATAAATTATATTTTTAAATACATTCTATATAAATAAAAAACAAATATATTTAAAAATATAAAAAATAGTGGCCCACCGGCATCGGGTACAGGGACCAAGCTACCGGTGGTTAGGGCTCCAGGGAGAGGAACCTCCTCACAATACGTGCCGTATCGAGGAGCACTGCCTTCTGCATCAAGCCCTTGACCCAACTGCCTAACGCGAGCCTCTGGAGATGTTTATCGAGGCTCTTGGCAATCAGTCCGTGAACCGATACGACTATCGGAACAATAATTGCTGAATCCACATCCCACATGTCGACAATCTCGTGAGCCAAGTCCAAATATTTTATTTGTTTGTCTTTTTCGGCTTTCACGAGATTGTCATCATGGGGGATGGTGATGTCAACAATTATTGCGAGACGCTCTGATCGATCAATCACCACTATATCAGGCTTATTGGCTACAATAGTCCTGTCAGTGATGATTGATCGATCCCAGTACAACGTGACATGACCATTTTCAAGAACTGGGTCGGGCACATACCTGTAATACGGTACCTCCGAATCTACAAGATCATACTTTAGAGCAAGTTGTTGATGAACGATTCTGGCCACTTGGTTGTGTCTATGCAAATATTCTCCGTTGGCAAGACGAGAACAACCAGAGATAATATGTCTTAGGGATTCTCCGGGACGGTGACACGCCCGACATATGTCAATCGTGCCGTCCTTAAGGATATACCTCCGATAATTATTCGTCATGACAACTTCATCTGTAATTGCACAGACAAAACCTTCGGTTTCTCCAAAGAGATCACCGAAGCGTAGCCAGAACACTGATGCTTTTATATCTACGTCGGGCCCATTTAAGGCCCGATAAAAACGTCCATGCAGCTCTTTGCTCTTCCATATTTCCTTGCGATCAGCGATGCTAAGTATTACCGGTTTGTGCCAGTTCTCTTTTGCCAGAGCGAGAGGGGTTAGTCCGTTGTCTATTGCCACTACATCTCGGTGCACACCCACGTCAACGTGTAGGAAATATTCCCTAAGGTTGCATATCTCACGGTTGTGGAGAGTCTTGGCGTTTAAAAAACCACGACCCCCACATTTCCGTGGGATATACAACCTCATTACTGACGAGCGTGGGTGGTGCATACGATTAGCAGTTAGCAACGTACGGACTTTCCTATCCAGGGCATCTAATTCGGTCTGAGTCCATCTTAGTATGCCAAAGGAGTATACTAAGACTGGCATGACCCAGCCGTTGTAGGCTCGCACTTTGTTACCGCCCGATAAAAGACTCTGAAGTACTTTTTTCAGGCGCCCAAAGAAACGATCCCGCAACGTCTGTTTCATGGCAGTCTCAGTAATACCTAGCGCTTGTGACATACCAAGATATTTATAGGTTTCAGTTGCCGAGAGAGATTTCAGTTGTGTAGAATCTGAAAGTTCAATTCTTTCAGATTCCACAACCCCACCCTTCTTAACATGCATGACTGCACATTTGTCTACACCAAACTCCATTCTGATAGAATTACTAAAGGCTTCAGTTACCTTAAGTAATTCTACCAGCTGGGAGTCGGTGGGGGCAAATAATTTCAAGTCATCCATGTAAAGAAGATGGGATATAACTTGACCTCCTCTCCGCAACTGATAGCCTAGTCCTGAATTCTCCAGTATTGTACTGAGAGGATTCAGTGCTAGGCAAAACCATATAGACTCAGGCTATCACCCTGGAATATACCCCTCTCGATCTTTATCGGTACACCATCCCCCAGGACCTGACCACACCCTGGAGAAAGAAGAACCGTCCTCCATTGCCTCATACATTCCTTTAAGAAGGTGCATAGAGTTGTATCAATTTTATACAACTCCAGCACCCTCAACAGCCATGTATGTGGCACGGAATCGTAGGCTTTCTTGTAGTCAATCCAGCATGTCGTCAGATTCTTTCGGTTACGGCGGACCTGTTGGCTAATGGCCATATCAAAAATAAGGAGCTCCTTCGTACCACGTGCCCCACTTCTACATCCATTCTGAGAGATAGACATTTTAGAGTTACTCTCTATGTGAGCTGACAATTTAGCTGTCAGAATGGATGTAAGAAGTTTATATATTGTTGGTAAACAGGTAATTGGTCTATAATTTTTGGGGTCCGTGGTACTACCTGATTTGTAGAGTAGGTGGGTTATGCCTGTAGTCATAAAAGCTGGGAGCGATCCTGATTCGAGTGATGACTGGAACTGTGATGCCAAACAGGCATGTGAGCTGTGGAGCCATTTTAGCCAGAAATTGTGCAGTCCGTCCGGTCCCGCTGATTTCCAGTTTGATAACGAACGGACTGCACTGGCGACATCATTTTCACTAATAACTATTGGCTCCATTGCTTGTATTAACTCACATGACTGCCTGACATCCCGTATCCATTCACCCTCTGTATGACTAACAGGCACCGACCAAATGCTACGCCAGAATGAACTGGTGTCTTTAGCATTGGGTCGGCACATATTAGCCACATCTGAATTAGGTTGCTCCCATCTTCTCACCTCTCATCTTTTTGGAACGAACGATTCAAGGTGTATCTATCCACTCTCTTCTTGTAACGTCGTATACGGTTTGCCCACGCATAAACTTTCTGCTTCAGGAAGTCAAGAATTAATTTAATTAATTAATTATTAATTATTAATAATAATTATTAATTATTAATTATTAATTATTATTAATTATTAATATTATTATTATTAATTATTAATTATTAATTATTAATTATTAATTATTAATTATTAATTATTAATTAATTATTAATTATTAATTTTTAATTATTATTATTATTATAATTATTAATTACTCACTAAAAAAATACATAAAAGCCAGTATACTCGTAGGTCCTCGTATTGGGAGGATGACTGATTTATCATTGTTTGCACTTAACTGACCATAAAATCATATTAGTACGAGTACATAATGTATTAAACTTACCCTTTGCCACTGTTCCACGGTCTTTGTGCAACTTCCCATCGCATTAAGTGAGTTGCACAGGCCTTCCCACAGCCGTTTTGATCTTATTCTGCCGTCGGCACCCCTCAATAATCCACAAGCCAACTCAGGGTTTTCGCTCATAAAATTGAGGAGAACCTCAATTTGAGCTGGAGTTGCTGCTGCAGAGGGTGGGGCCATTTTTTAAAATTAACTAAACTACACTAAACTAAACTACGCGTTGTTTCACAGAGTTGTTTTACTTGTTTTGTTTATTGACTACTTTGTATCTCAATATGTGCTATTGACATTTCTTTTGAAAATGGCCACAGACTAAGTAGTATAGAAAATGGACATCAAAAGAAAAAGGCAAATGTATTAACAGGATTAAGTCTTAAACCCGGACAAAAATGGTTCAATTTTGTGGAAAAACATGATAAAAGTGTATTTCGTCATTTTCTAACGATAACAATATTATATTTTGTTTATTTAGCTTGAAAACCACAAAATAAGTTAACCGGTAATCAACCGGTAAAATAGCATCGCTCTATCGTCATGCGTCATTCGTTCACTAATCTTGTCTATGATTCCGTTCGAAACTCGTGCATCCGAAATCATTAGGGAGTAGGGTTTACTGCTTCGTATCGGACTGTTTTCGGACGGGTCCGTATCTTCGTTGACGGAGTTATAGAGTAGACGCCCTGGTGGCCGCTAGGTGGACGTAGCCTCGCTAGAATGATGTGCACCAATTTATCATCTGCGCTCGTCTGCGTTGTAGACCGATAAACCCTATAATGGGTAATTTACCTGCGGAACGCATTACTCCTACTTATCCATTTCAACGTAGCGGAGTAGATTACGCAGGGCCAGTGTTGGTCTCAATCGCAGGGGACGAGGCGCGCGTACTGTCAAGGCATATATGTTTATTCCTTTGTTTTGTTACGCGAGCTGTTCATTTGGAATTGGTTAGTGATTTGTCAACAGATGCGTACCTTCTCGCTTTAAAGCGGTTCATCTCACATCGAGGTAAACCGACCGAGATTTACTCGGACAATGGTAGGAATTTTGTAGGATTGATGAATGAGTTTACAAAATTTCTAAGCAATAATTCAGACGATATAGTAAATTACGCTACTAGTCAACAAATTAAATTTAAATTTATACCTCCTTTTGGTGGCCTGTGGGAAGCGGGAATCAAGTCCTGTAAGTACCACCTGTTACGCGTCATTGGTAAGGCGCACTTAACATTCGAGGAATACAGCACGGTCCTTACACAGGTGGAAGCTGTTCTTAACTGCCGTCCCCTCAGTCCTCTTTCTCCCGATCCACACGATTTTCATTCTTTGAGTCCAGCACATTTTCTGGTTGGCCGTTCTTTGACAGCGCCCATGTCTGTCGATGTGAAAGACACACCGGAACATCGTCTTACCCGATTTCAACGGCTAGAACAATTACGTCAGCACTTCTGGTCACGATGGGCTAAGGAGTATGTGTCGGAGTTGCAGATCAGGAAGAAGTGGAGAGAGAGACAGTCCGATTTGAAGCCAGGCATGCTTGTATTGATTAAGCAAGACAACCAGCCGCATTTACAATGGCATTTGGGACGTATTGAAACAATCCTACCAGGCAAGGACGGCGTCGCCAGAGTTGCTGATATCCGGACGTCAGCTGGCATCATCACAAAATCATTCAATCATCAGCATTCTCGGAAATCTGTCCTCTTTTTGAAGATGCTGAATGCGAAAACATAGAACCAGGAAAATCCGAATAGCACACCTTGGAACCTGGTGCTTCCAAAGCCGGGGGCATGTTCCATACTACCAGCGCCCTCTGACGGAACGACGACGACACTAGCGCAAGGAGGGGATAGAACATTCGCCATCTTAGTGTTAGCTTAACAACTCACGTTAATATTGTACTCACGTTTTTATATTTCATTAAAATAGAAACTACAGTCCATATAATTTAAACCCCAATCGAAGAAGACGCAACACGGATAATTGCATTGAATTAGTATTTTCGCCATGTGTAGTAAAGTGTGCTACTAAATACGTTAAAGGCAATGATTTTATATAAATGTCCCCTCGAAGTGTACTATTTTTGTAGACCCATTTTCTCGATCATGCTCAGCACGAGACGCTTTCGTGAGAGATTTGGAATCTATTTGTAGGAAAATGAGTATTAATGAGATTTATATTATGAAGAATGATAAAAGCGCGAAATATATAACATGGTTAACCAAATATTGTGGAGAAAATAATTGGACCGGTCCACGAGTATTTATTTTAAAGAATTTAATTGGAATAACAAATGTTATTATTAATGACTTCCACTTGCTGCCTACGAGTGGGCATGCAGGTATACGGCGTATGTTAAATAATATTAAGAAATATTACTTCTGTTTGTTAAGAAGTGTGACAAATGCCAAAAACAAAAGCATTCGTTGCATACGAAACAACCAATGGTTATAACCACGACAGCGCAGTCGTCTTTTGATAAGATATTTTTAGACATAGTTGGGCCCTTAGATAAGTATAACGACGGAGTATAACGACGGACGCTTTCAGATTCTCAGTTGTTGATAGCAAGGACATCACAAAAGCGTTTAAATCCATTGATATTAAAAAGACCGCGGACCTATGGGGATTATCAGTCAAAACTGTTTCAAGCATCATTGATGTCATTGCTCCCCATCTAGCAACTGTGTTTAATGACTGCGTCAGTAGCGGTATATTTCCTGATTTAATGAAACATAGTAAAGTTTAAGCAGCCTTTATTCAAGGCAGGCAGCGCCTCAGATCCCTCGAATTTCAGACCCATCTCTGTGTTGCTAACCTTGAGTAAAGTATTTGAGAAATTAATTCTAGACCAAATGCTAACCCATTTTAATAAATATAAGTTATTTCATGATAAACAGTTTGGGTTTACTAAAGGACGATCAACGACGGATGCTGGTATAGAGTTATTGAAATGTATTTACGAGGCCTGGGAGGATAATCCATAGCCAGCATGATCCAGAGCCTTCGATTGCGTCCACCATGATACATTGGTCAGGAAATTAGATTATTACGGAATAAGGAACAAGGCTCTCGACCTTTTGACTTCGTATTTAAACAATAGAATTCAGAGGGTCGATGTGAACGGTACACGTTCGGTGGGATCTTTGGTTTCCATGGGCGTTCCACAGGGTTCGATACTTGGACCATTTTTATTTTTAATTTATATAAATCACCTCCCTTACTACGTAAGGGATAAAAATAGTATTGTTTTGTTTGCTGATGATACTTCCTTAATATTTAAAATTAAAAGACAATTAGATAATTATGACGAAGTGAACAACGCAATCTCACGAGTAGTTCATTGGTTTAATATAAATAATCTTTGCCTTAATGAAAAAAAACCAAATGTATTAAATTCACCTTACCTAATGTTACACAGGTGGAAACCAATGTACAACTTAATGGACAGTTGTTGAGCCTTGTGGAATCAACCGTGTTCTTAGATTTAAGTATCGATGCTAAATTACAGTGGGGATCACATATTGAAAAAATAGCTAGTAGGTTAAGTTCTGCTTCCTACGCTGTGAAAAAGATTAGGACTTTAACAGACATAGATACCGCTAGAATAGTTTATTTCAGTTATTTCCATAGTATTATGAGCTACGGCATTCTCCTTTGGGGTAATGCCGCAGATTTAAATACAATCTTTGTACTGCAAAAGCGTGCGGTGCGGCCAATTTATAAGTTGGGCCCAAGAGTCTCCCTCCGAGAAAAGTTCAAAGAAATAAACATTCTAACTGTAGTTTCCCAATATATTTTTGAAAATCTTTTGTATGTTAGAAGAAACATTTCCAATTTTTTAAGGCTTTGTGATATACATAACGTAAATACTAGACATAAAAACAATCTTGTGGTTTGTAATAGTCAACTCCACAAGATTAGTAATTCCTTTCAGGGTAACTGTATACGCTTCTACAACAAGCTTCCTAGTGAAATGAAGAATCTACCTCTTCATAAATTTCAAAGCCAAATTAAAAGTAAACTCTGCCAAAAAGGCTACTATAAAATTCAAGACTATTTACACGACAAACAAGCTTGGATATGAACTGTTTGCTCTCTCTCTCTATGCTACCCAAATGAAATATTGTACTTAGGTTAAGTAAATATGTTTGTAAATACACCAAAAAAAAACAGCCCGCTGAGTTTCTTGCCGGAGTCTTCTCAGGACAGGGCCGCGTTTCGAACCGGTGGTCCATTTGCCAAACATTAGATTATTTATTTTTTATGACGTTTTGTAAGTGCCGTATTAATGGTCTATGCAGAATAAATGGTTTTTGACTTTGACTTTGACTTTGTATTATTATAGTTATTCTTATATACTCACACTCCAGTGTGAACTAAGTAAGTATGTAGAAGCTTATCCATTAGTTAGGAAAGATAGTGTTAGCGTAGCCAGAGCTTTCGTTGACAACTTCGTACTCAGGTATGGTATCCTTCGTGAAATAGCCAGTGACTGGGGGACCGAGTTCATTTCCAGTACTATGGCTGAGGTATGTAAGCTTTTAAATATTAAACAAACGTTTTCTACTGCATATCATCATGAATCAATTGGTTCCCTTGAGAACTTTCATAAATCTCTAAATGCTTTCTTAAGAATTCAAACAGATAATAACAGTAGATATTGGAGTGATTGGCTCCCGTATTGGTGCTTCTCGTAAAATACTTCTGTACATTCTGAGACTAAATATACACCTTATGAACTTGTATTTGGAAAGATATGTAATATTCCTAGTAATTTAACAAACTGTAATCTTGAACCTTTATATAACAGTGAAAGTTATCCCTTACGAGTTAAAATATAGATTACAGAAAGCGCAATGTGAAGCTCGAAATAATTTGGTTAAGAGTAAATTGCTAAGAAAATGTAATTTTGATAAGAACGTCCACCCAGTTATGTATAAGAAAGATGAGTTATTGTTAGTAAAAAATGAATTTGGTAATAAATTTGTCAATTTTTATCAAGGACCTTTTAAAGTTTTAGAAGATCTTGACCCTAATGTAAAAATTTCACGAAACAATAAAGAGGAAATTGTACACAAAAATAGGACAAAATTGTACTTATGTTAAAAAAAAAATACAGAAATTGTTTGTTTATATTTTTTTTTCTGTTTTGGTGGGGCGTATGGTGTATGGTGTAGGTATGTTAGAATACTCCCTTATATTAAGTAGTAAGTATGTTTTGTAAAACAGAAATAAATCACACGTTGTCTGAAGCAGTCGTTCTTATTTACCAACCTTCATAGGTGTGTGTGTGGGGGTGTATATGTGTGTGTACGCGCGTGTGTATGAGTGTGTACGCGCGTGTGTATGTGTGTGTGTGCGCGCGCGCTTCTGTGTGCCTGTAGCATTGTAGCTCCCGAACGGATGAACCGATTTTAATTTTTTTTATTTGTTTTTAGCTATGTTTGATGAAAATCGGTCCAAGATAGCTACTGCCACAAAATGGCGGATTACATTTTTTTTCACAACTCTCAATATTGATATGAAATGAAAGGATTTGAAGGGTTTGTAGAGAATACTATGTTTCGGGAGTTTTCTAAATTTTTTATTTTAAAATTAGTAGAATTTTTGACGTGACGGACGTGACAACGTCTTATAAATTGATGAACACTGGCTGTACTTACAAAAAAATGTCACGTTACGTTTCCGATCGCCTCCATCTCACCACGGAAGCAAACGAACAAATTCACTAAGAACACCGGCTGTACTCACGTATCACGTAAAATTAGCGTTCGTAAATCGACTTTATAGACTTTTGTGACACACGTATGTCTTAGTATTTCTTAAGGATAATTTGATTTTTCTTGTCTACAGATTGCATACCTAAAGACTCTCGGAGGACGTGATTTGTCCTATAAAACATCAAGAATATTGAAATTCGTATTGACAAACAGTGTAGCCAAAGAGTTCAATTACTTTGGGAAAAGATCTAACAAAAAACCTTTTTCACAGTTGACAACTGCACATTGTCATTGGTAAGCATCTAGCCTACCTATATTATCTGAGTACCTACGTCCATGTGCTCAATTCCCTTGTCCAACCTTTTGTTTATCTTACCCATGTGCTGCCTCACTAAATTATAAAGAAAATCCCCGGCATTCCCACCATGGTTATTTTTCGATATTGAATAATCGTCGTCAAGCGTCACAAATCGTCAAGCGGAAACGGTGGCGACAATCGCCACCGTTTCCGCTTTCTTCCATGTCCAACAACTTGGTTTTAATGGCGTCTGATGTCAATGGAATGCCACAATGCTCGATCGCCATTATCATAGGAGAATATTTTTCTGTTAATCCCGCTAACAAAAGCGATGCGACCCACTCATCATTGATGTTGAAACCCGTACCACTCAATTTTTGGCTGGTTTCAATGATTTGTGTCACGTATGAAGTCATTGAATTGCTATTTTCTAATCTTATTGAGATCAAACTCCTCAATAAACTGATCCTCCTCGTAAAACCTGAGTCATCAAATAGGTTCTTCAATTTCTTCCACAGCTCATGGCTCGTTGGTACACTTTTTATGTGCACATACAGCGACGAATCTATTGTCAGAATCAGCTTGGCTTTTGTTTTCGCGTCACCTGCTGCTCCTATTTCTGCTGGTATAGTCTTCGACTTGATTAAATCAGACATTCCTTCCAGGACTAGGAAATTCTCAGCCGCAAAAGCCCACTCACTGTAATTTTCACGCCCTTTCAATTTAGGCACACTGACAAGGTAGTTCGTCGTCATTTTCACAGTCACAGCATTAATCACAGTTTAACTCAATCTGCAAAATCTATTTCCACTAGAAATATCCAAGAAAATTGCGAGAAAAACAAAAAAAACTGGGCCGGATAACCTGTGATAAATTAAACTCTTGAGTGACAGAGATGAACCAACTTCATTTATTTCCAGACTTACATAGAACAAGTTTCTTATCGAAAAAACAGTCTCGCATATTTCACAGTAGATGGCGCTACTAGTTTATAATTAGTGATATTGTCGATACAATATAAACACAAAATAACAAATGAGTTCAAAATTTACATATGTTTCATGAAATTTACAATAATTGTACTTGTGACAATTGGTACCTAAAAGAAGCAGGGCCCGTGCTTCAGAATACTAGAGCCCCAGTTGTACAACCCGGAAAAATACGTAGTAGGCGCTAACAAATATTTAAACAGCAACTGTGCTGAGCTTATTGTACTAAATTTAACAAAATTTCTAAACAAAATAGTATAAAAAGTGTAGTAGTGGAAAACGAATGTGTATGAGTCAATGAGTAAGTATAGACTATAAAATAACATTACTAGATGGACTAGCCATTAGACTATACGTGGGTAGTTGACGCAAAAAGTTTAACTTTAAAGTGCTCTAATATAAAATTTAAATAAAAATAGTAATCGATAATTTTATGATATTTTAATGAATAAATTATACAAATAACAATAAATACCTGCTAGTCTAGTGTTATTTCCGTGAACTGAACACTATTCAACAACAAGCACAATGGAAGTCTCCATCCTTGATATGCAGACTTATTTCGAGGAACGGATGTCGAAGTTTGAGGCAGATCTGCAGAGAAAGTCTCCATCCAATACAGGCAGTTTGGTAGAAGAGTTTGCTGCTTTTAAAACTTTTGTTTTGCAGACACTTAAGTCCTTTTCACAACAGCTCAGTAGTGTCGCTCGAGAGGTCGATAATTTAGAGATGCGCAGCCGTCGTAAAATTCTACTTCTACATGGCGTGAAAGAGCAGGAGGATGAAGATATTGCCAGGGTGGTCAATGAGGTCGTAAAGCAGCGTCTCAAGATCGGCACTTTTTCAACTGAAGACATCAGACGTTGCCATAGAATGGGACGGCAAGCATCCAACGTGAAGCCCAGGCCTGTACTTGTGAAGCTTCAGAGCCATACAGTCAAGGATACTATATGGTCTTCCAAGTCCAAATTGAAAGGTACAGGCGTTACAGTATCCGAATTTCTTACTAAGTCACGACATATAGCATTCATGGCCGCCCGTGACAAATTCGGGGTAAATAAGTGCTGGACCAGGGAGGGCTCGGTTTATGTCCTAGGCTCTGACGGTAATCGGCATCGAATTGTGTCGCTTAGCGACCTGGTTAAGATACAGTGCTCTGGTGATGGAACGACTGCAACTGCAACCTCTGCTACAACCTCTAAAAGCACTACTACCAAACCTAAACGCACTGCATCGAAGAAATAGACATTCTGATAGTTAAAATAACAACTAACGTTCTTGCTGGGTAGCATACGTATGTAATATAGATAACTTTCACTAACTATCACATTTATTAAACAAAACATAAACAACAATAACCTTAAATTTCACTACCTTCTCATTATTTATTATTTTATTTGATTTTGACATTTCAACAAAACAGATGCGTTCCATTCCATGATTCCATAATTAAACTTTGTACCTTTCTGGCAGTTTGAATATTAACATTTTAGTCTTGTGTTTTACCACAGATATCAGATGCTTATATTGTCATAATGTTTTACAAGGAATTTTAAGATTGCCTGCCTGTGGCATTTTATTTTGTTTTAATAACTGTTAGATTTTTGTTTTGTTAATTTCTGAATATATTTGTTACCCAGCCCATGTTATTCATCTCATGGTGATTTAATGTTGAATATCTATGTGTATTTTGTCTTTGCATTCAAAGTTATTTTTCTATTGTTGTGAAATTCTTTCTTCTATAATTGTAACACGCGACTGGCGGGTGGACAGTAAGTGGATTTATTGGTATTATTTGATTATTTATTTACCTTTTAATATTTCAAACTTAATTCTATACTTATATATACATATATATTAGTACAACTAACGCACACATTTAATGAACGACTTAGATAGTGATGATAGCTTTTTCTCCGCAAGTAGTCTCAACGACAGCTTTGTAAGTATACCGTCAGTGTCACTCGCAGATACTCTTCAGTCTCAATTTTCGGATGTCCCCAGGCATTTTAATGTAGTCCATATTAATGCTCAGAGTATTCCTGCTCATTTCCCGGATATGCTGGCCAACCTTGTTCATAAAAATATTCATGCTATTCTTATTTCCGAAACTTGGCTAAAACCTTGTCTTCCATCTACTACTTACTCTCTTCCGGGTTTTCAGTTTATTAGGAATGATCGAGAGCCTGGTGTAGGTGGTGGTGTGGGTATATACCTGCGTTCTCAAATCCCTTATACAATTATTAGTATGTCCCCACAACCGCCACCATCGAATGCTGGCGAGCATCTTTTCCTAGAGCTGGAACTCAACCACTCTAAAGTTCTACTTGGTGTTTACTATCCTTCATCAACAAAAGTAAACTATTTTTCATCATTTGAGCACTTGTTAGATACGTACTTACCGTCTTACAGACATGTAATATTAATGGGCGATTTTAATACTTGCCTGGTAAAACAAGAACCTCAATATACTTCTCGTGCTTCTTCTCTCCGCCGTATTATTCAATCCTGTAACCTATCTATTCTTCCTCTTAACTCTACTCACCATTTTCCTGACTGTGCACCTGGTCTTCTTGATCTCATTTTCGTTTCTTCGCCTACTCATGTCGCAAAGCATGGTCAATGCTCTGCTGACAATTTCTCTTACCATGATCTTATTTATGTTTCCTACAAAATACGGCCACCTAAGCAAAAACCTAAAATTATAATGCAGCGCAATTTTAGTGGCATTGAACTTGACAAGCTTTGTGAAGATGCTCAAAATATTGACTGGTATCCTCTCTTGTCTGCCAACTGTGTAGATACAAAAGTAAAAATTCTAACTGATAAAATAACACAATTGTACGACTTGCACGCTCCGAATCGTGCCATCAAACTTAAGCATTTACCAGCGCCTTGGCTTACACCTGATATCAAAGATCTGATGTCGAAAAAAGCTGCAGCTAAGGCGAGATACAAAATTAGATCTACCCGAGCTAATTTGGAGAAGTATGTAGCCCTCAGAAATAGATGCAATAAGGTGTGTAGGAGAGCACAACGCCAACATATCCATACCTCTGTGGAAATCGGGGATCCAGCAAAAGTCTGGAAATTTCTGAACACATTAGGAGTTGGAAAGTCTCGACAAGACTCAATTCCTAAAAATGTTAACTTAGATTCACTCAATGTACATTTCTCTGCTTCGTCCAATTTTAATGGAACTACTAAAGCCAACACACTGCAATATCTTTCATCTATTCCAACTCCTAATCATCCACCTTTCGTCTTCAACCAATTGACCGCTTGTGATGTTAAGAAGAGCATTTTGTCGATTTCATCGAATGCTGTCGGTAGTGATGCCGTTAGCCGAAATATGATTGTGCCAATTTTAGAGCAAATTCTTCCTATCCTATGTCATATCTTTAACTACTCCATTTCTTGTGCTGTTTTCCCATCTTCTTGGAAAAGTGCCCAAATAATTCCATTACCCAAGAAATCTAAACCCTGTTCCTTTTCTGACTATCGTCCTATATCTATCCTTCCATTTCTTTCCAAAGCCTTAGAGCGTCTCATTCACTCTCAACTCAGCTCTTTTCTTAATAAAAATGCGCTATTAAACCCTCTTCAATCCGGCTTCCGCCCTGGGCACAGTACTGCGACAGCATTGGTTAATATCACCGAAGACATAAGACTGGGCATGGATAGTGGAAATCTTACACTTCTATCCTTACTTGACTTTAGCAACGCTTTTAATACTGTAGACTTCCACATCCTGCTCGGTATACTCAGCTCTATTAACATATCTCCAACGGCTATTGAGTGGTTTCGTAGTTACCTGTTTGGTCGCCGGCAACGTGTTCGCGTCGAAGAATCATATTCTTCCTGGTGCAATACGACCGCTGGCGTACCGCAGGGTGGCGTTCTATCTCCATTACTTTTCGCTATTTTTATAAATACAATCTCTGATAAATTACTTTCATCCTACCACCTTTATGCTGACGATCTACAAGTTTATACACAGGCTCCCCTAAACAAATTATCAGAAACCTTTACTTTGCTCAACGGAGACTTGGAGCGGATATGTGAGTGGAGCAAGAACCATGGACTCACACTAAATTCATCCAAGACACAAATAATTGTTATTGGTAGTCCAAGGTTGGCTTCACTAATAGATTGGTCACAACTCCCTCAAATTACTATGGGTGGTGTCGTTGTGCCAGTTAGTGATAGCGTTAAGAATTTGGGTATCTACATGGATAAGACATTTTCTTGGAATATCCAGTTACAAGAAACCAGTCGCAAACTTTTTGCGTCAGCAGGTTCGTTACGGAGGCTGCGAAACTTCCTTCCAATTGCCACTAAAGTTGCGCTCGCACAATCGCTTCTTCTTCCTGTCCTCGACTACGCCGATGTCAGCTATCCCGATCTTACGGAGGAGCAACTTGATAAACTTGAGCGACTTCAAAATTTTTGTATTCGATTCATATTTGGTCTGCGCAAATATGATCACGTTTCAGATTTTCGTAAACAACTCAAGTGGCTCCCAATTCGACTTCGCAGGAATGCCCACATAGTAACATTATTATATAATGTATTATTTAATCCCGCTACTCCCTCTTACCTCAAAGAACGATTCAAGTTCCTCCATGACACACATACGAAGTGCCTGAGGTCATCCGAGAACTTGAGGCTGAAAATGCCAAGGCATTCCACTGATTATGCTGGCAAGTCATTCACAGTTAAAGCTGTGCGCTTATGGAATGCATTGCCATTAGATACCAAACGGGCAAAATCCATAAATACCTTCAAAAAAATGGTTAAAGAACATTACCTGTCATCGGGTACTCCGTGAAAGGTCATAAGTTATATGCTCACTCGTCACTTTTTCAGTTCGTATTAGTTTGTACTATATATTTTACATACCTATCTATTTATTCATTATAGTAGTATATATTATTGTCTATATTACGTTTCTAAACTATTTATTTAATTTATTTTTTACATTTATTTATTTATTTTTTATTTTATTTTCTCCTTCTTCATTCGATTAATTTGTATATTTCATTTTGTATTTAATAACTACACCATAACATTTTGCTTCCGTCACATTTCTATCCATCCTAAGGTTGCCTGGAAGAAATCGCTTTTAGCGATAAGGCCGCCCATTGTACATTCAACTGTTTACTTACTACCTACTACATATATTTTATTGTATTTTTTTGGTGTACAATAAAGAATTATCTATCTATCTATCTAGCCAAGAGGGTTTAAGATATTCTCTGTGTCAAGATATGTGTCTGTTTCACCCATGTTTCGATGCCATACTCTTTTTCTTACGCTCTGGAGCGTGCTTAAGCCACACTTTTATAGCGTCCTCGATGTCTTTTGTTGAAAACAGAGACCCCGATGCGGAAACTTTTATAGCTTCTGAAAAGATAAAATAATGCTCAGTGTTATATTAGCAAAATGGGATAGATAGGGCGGTCCCAGGTATAAGTTAATCATTATCTTAGTAGCTTATTACCTGCAGAGAATGTTGTAATTGTGGATTTAAGTTAGTCAAACTTTACAGGATTATTCAATATCGAAAAATAACCATGGTGGGAATGCCGGGGATTTTCTTTATAATTTAGTGAGGCAGCACATGGGTAAGATAAACAAAAGGTTGGACAAGGGAATTGAGCACATGGACGTAGGTACTCAGATAATATAGGTAGGCTAGATGCTTACCAATGACAATGTGCAGTTGTCAACTGTGAAAAAGGTTTTTTGTTAGATCTTTTCCCAAAGTAATTGAACTCTTTGGCTACACTGTTTGTCAGTTAGCGCTTCCAGTGGCGCGTTTGCGAGTTATAAGAAGAATAGGAATGTTGGTAGCAATGCGACCAAAGACAACGCCCAGATGTCAAAGTCAAAAATGTCAAAACAAAAAGTAATTACATGCTATAAATGCGGACAAATGGGGCATTATCGCAATCAGTGTACTTCTGCGAACAAAAAATCGTCGAACACTAATAATAAAGAAAGTACAAGCAGTAATGCGTTTAGTGCTGTGTTCCTGAATGGCAAATTTTGCAAAAGTGATTGGTATATTGACTCCGGGGCGAGTGTTCATCTTACCGCGAACGAAGAATGATTGTGTAATGTGTCTCAGGATCATAAGATCAAAGAAATTGTCGTAGCAAACCAAGATAAAGTACATGTAGTATGTACTGGAGATGTGTAGATTACGACAAAAACATGCACCGGTGAATACAATATAACAGTGGAAGGTGTATTATGTGTGCCGAAGTTGACTACAAATCTGTTGTCCGTTAGTCTACTAATATTGAAAGGAAACAAGATTTCATTTGGCAATGATGGTTGTCAGATTTTCAACAAAGCAGGAGTACTGGTGGCTACAGCGAGTCTGTTGAATGGTATGTACAAACTGAACATGCCTGAATATTCTTCATCAGCTGCAGTTATGGTGTCCAGTGAGGTTTGGCATCGACGTCTGGGTCATGTCAACAGCCAGTATTTAAATAAGATGCAAGATGCTGTACAGGGATTGACGCTTGATAATAAGACTGTTTCATCAAAGTCATCATGTGTCGCTTGCTGTGAGGGCAAGCAGAGCCGCTTACCTTTTCCCAAGGAAGGTAGCAGAAGTACAGAATTGCTTCATATTGTGCATACTGATCTCTGTGGACCAATGGAAAATCAATCTATAGGTGGGTCTAGATATTTTATGCTGTTCATAGATGATTTTAGTCGTATGACATACATCTATTTTTTGAAAACAAAAGATGAGGCATTGAAATGCTTTCAACAATATAAAGCAGAGGTTGAAAACCAACTTAACCGCAGCATAAAGACTCTGAGAAGTGACAATGGGACAGAATTCTGCAACAGGAAGTTTGAAGATCTTTTGGTATTGCATGGGATAGTTCACCAGAAAACGAACCCATACACACCTGAGCAAAATGGTCTATCGAACGATACAACCGGACGCTCGTTGAGAAAGCCAAGTGTCTACTGTTCGATGCAGGTCTCGGAAAGAGGTTTTGGGCAGAGGCGGCACACACTGCAGTGTATTTACAAAACAGAACTGTGACCATGTCATTAAATTATAAAACTCCTTTCGAGATATGGACAGGCAGAAAGCCTGACATAAGTCATCTTCGTATTTTTGGCAGTACAATCATGGTACATGTGCCAAAACAAAAGAGATTAAAGTGGGACAAAAAGTCCGAGAAATGTATCCTTGTCGGCTATTCCAATGATGTTAAAGGGTACAGGATTTACAACCCAAAGTCTAATGTCATCACTACCAGTCGAGATGTTATAGTATTGGAGAAGACAGAGACAGAGAATGTTGTAGAGGTACAAGAAGCTTGTTCAGATGATGTGAATATTGTTCCAGTGGGGGAAGGAGATTTGACACTTCAGGAAGATTCACTGGAACAATCAGTGAGCATGAGTGCAGACGACAGTGGTGAACTGTATGTACCTTGTGAAGAAGATACATTAGATAGCTCTGAGTCTAGTGCAATAGACAGTGAAGACTCCATTATACTCAACAATGTCAACATTACAAGTGGTCCTCGGCGTAGGCAGCAGCCAGACAGGTATGGATTAGCAAGTACTTATATGGAAGATGACAACTTGTTCACGGGTGAGATATCATTGCAAGAAGCCTTGGAAGGTGCTGAGAAAATGCAGTGGTTAGCAGCAGTGCAGGATGAGTTACAGTCGTTTGAGAAGAATTGTGCATGGGAACTTGTAGATGTACCAACAGATGGTACTATAGTGCAGTGCAAGTGGGTTTTACGAAGAAAATATGATAATGAAAACAATGTGCGTTACCGTGCTCGTCTAGTCGCAAAGGGCTTCAACCAAAAGTATGGTGTAGACTATACAGAAACTTTTTCGCCCGTTGTGAGACATACAACTCTTAGACTATTATTTGCATTGTCTGTGAAGTTAGGTTTAGATGTTAACCATTTAGATGTAAAGACTGCGTTCTTGAATGGTGATTTAGAGGAAACCATTTATATGAAAATTCCAGATTGTTATAATAGTAGTTCAATTCATAAAGTATTGAAGCTAAAAAAGGCTATTTATGGACTTAAACAGGCCTCTAGAGCCTGGAATAAAAAGGTTGATAGTTGTTTGATCAGTAATGGTTACAAAAGATCAAAAATTGAGCCATGTATGTATATAAGGAATACAAATAAATGTAAAACCATTGTAGTACTGTATGTGGACGATTTTTTTGTATTCTCCAATGATAAAATTGAGACTAAGAATTTGAAACAGGTTTTATCTAGTGAGTTTAGCATTAAAGATTTAGGTGAAGTTAAACTATGTCTTGGAATGGATATAAACTTCAATAAAGATAAAGGATATGTAACTTTAAGTCAGGAAACTTATATTGATCAGCTTTTGAGCAAATTTAATTTAAGTGATTGTAAGACTGTTGATACACCGATGGAGGTCAAACTCAATATAAATAAAAGTCAAGTAGGTATAAATAATGTGCCCTATCAACAGCTAATTGGTAGTTTGATGTACCTGTCAGTCTTAACTAGACCAGATATTAGTTATTCTATAAGTTTTTTAAGTCAATTTAATAATTGCCATACAAAGGAGCATTGGGAATATGTAAAAAGAATATTAAGATATCTAAACATGAAAAAAAATAATAGTAGTAACGTTCTTGACAACGGGCTTCCACGATGTAACATGCCGTGGCGGTCTGAGTCCGGCAGGGTCAGGGGTAAGGCTGATTCGGTCGTCATCATGCGAAATCCTTGCAAATTAGGCACATGGAATGTGCGTACAATGTTGGAACCAGGAAAAATAGAAGAAGTTAAAATGGAGATGGAAAGATTAGAGATAGATATTTTAGACCTATGCGAAGTTAGATGGGAAGGAAGTGGAGATTATTGGAGCGATGACTACAGGATTATTTATACGGGAGGGGAAGTACAGGGATCGAACGGGACAGCTATTATACTTAATAAAAAATGGGGAATGCAAGTAGAAAATACTATACATCACAGCGACAGAATAACAGTTATAAAATTAAGATCCAAACCAAAAGACATAGTTATAGTTCAAGTCTACATGCCCACTAGTAAATACGCAGATGAAGATATAGAACTCATGTATAATCATTTAGACACCCTGCTGGATATTGTAAAAGAGAAGGACAGTCTCATTGTCATGGGGGATTTCAATGCCTCTGTAGGGGAAGGAAGTGAAGAAAATATAGTTGGAAAGTTCGGACTTGGGAAAAGAAACAAAAGAGGAGACAGATTGGTTCAATTTTGCAAAGAAAATTCATTGACAATAGCTAACACTTTATTTCAACAACCAAAAAGACGTTTGTACACTTGGAAAATGGCCGGTGACATAGGAAGACACCAAATAGACTTTATAATTACTAAAACAAAAGAAAAGAATAACATCAAAACATGCAAGACACTTCCCGGAGCAGATTTAGATTCAGACCATAACCTCCTTATGAGTGTCCAGGATTTCCAAATAAATAAAAGTAAGAAGAAAGTTAAACCAAAGCACCTTGATCTCATTAGTCTTAAGGATCCAACAAGCAATTTAAGAGTGCAATATAGTAATAAGGTCGGTGATAGTTTAGTTAAGTATAAGTACAATTTAGAAGAAAAGACAGAAAATAGTATAGATGATAGATGGAATATTACAAGGGATATATTAACAAAAAGTGCAGAAGAAACTCTCAAACAGCAAAAACTTATACCAAGGAAGAATTGGATGACAAAAGAAATTATTGATCTCATACTTAAAAGAAGAGAAATTAGAAATAAAACAGATGATATAAGCTTAAGGGAATATAGAACACTTACAAATAAAATAACGACAAAATGTAGGGAGGCCAAAGAAAATGATGCTATAGACACATGTTATAAAATAGAAGAACTAATAGAAAAAGGGAAGATGGATCAGGCATATAATATAATAAGGCAGATAGATAAGAAACCCGTAAGAAAAGGTTCAGCTGTTTTAGATGAAAATGGAAAAGTATTAATAGACAGTAAAGATATAGTTGGAAGATGGATAAGGTATATAGAGAAGTTATATGAAGGAGAAGGAATGTTTGAAAATTTCATAGAAAAAGAAGAGCTAGTTGGCATAGATAATTTAGGACCACCAATACTAAGAGAGGAATTTGAAAAAGCAATTGACAGTATCCAAAACGGAAAAGCAGTTGGACTTGATAATGTACATATTGAAATGATAAAATACGTTGTGTGTGAGCCTATTAAAAATGAAATATTTAATATCATTCAAGAAATGTACATTACCGGTAAGATACCTAAAGATTTTCAGCAAAGTAAAACAGTAACGCTACCAAAGAAACAAAACACTTTAAAATGTGAAGAGCATAGAACTCTCAGTTTAATATCACAGGCCAGCAAAATATTAATAAAAATTATTCAAAATAGAATTCGACCAATTTCCGAAAATTACATAGGCCCAGATCAGTATGGTTTCAGAAAAGGAAAGGGAACTAGGGAGGCAATCCTGGCACTACGTTTAATAATTGACAGACGATTAGATCTGGGGCTAGATACACTTATAGCGTTTATAGATCTGGAGAAAGCTTTTGATAAAGTAAACTGGGAAGGCATGATGAAAATCTTAAAAAATATAGGCATAGACTACAGAGATAGAAAAATCATATATGAGCTATACAAACATCAGGAAACAGTTATAGAAATTGGTCAAGAAGAAGGAAAAGCAAAGATAAAACAAGGAGTACGACAGGGATGTCCACTTTCACCAGTCATTTTTAATATTTTTATTGAAACAGCAATTAAACAGATAATCGACGCAGGAAAAGGGGGGGTCAAATTTAATGGGGAAAACATTCAATTTATAAGATTTGCTGATGATATAGCTGCAATAGGCAAAAACCAGACAGATCTAGAAGCACTACTTACAGAAATGGACAAGACATTCAACCAATATGGCTTAAAAATCAACACTAATAAAACAAAAATTTTAGTGACCTCCAAACATTCAAACCGCAATAGACCAATTAGACTAAATAACAAAATCATAGAAGAAGTCAAAAGTTTTAAGTACCTAGGAAGTATAATCACCAACGACTCCAGATGTACTCCAGATATCAAAGCCAGGATCGCAATGGCGAAAAACGCTTTCAATGGAAAGAAACAGCTACTTAAAGCCAGAATATCAACTCGCGTCCGCAAGAAACTTATAAAAGTCTACGTCTGGAGCGTGGCGTTATACGGCTGTGAAACGTGGACAATGACACAGAGGGACAGGGAAAGACTCGAGGCATTAGAGATGTGGTGTTGGCGTAGGATGGAACGAATAAGCTGGACAGAGAAAAAAACAAACGAGGAAGTATTACATCTAGTGAAAGAAAAGAGAAATATATTGAACGTTATCGAAAATAGAAGGGGAAAGATGCTAGGACACCTATTACGACATGACCTACTACTAAGGACTGTATTGGAAGGAAAGATTGAGGGGAGAAGAGGAAGAGGTCGACCTAGAAGAGCTTATATGGACCAAATCAAAGAAAAGATTGAGGTCACGTCGTATAGGGAGGTTAAGGATAGGGCTGAATCCCGAGAAAGTTGGCGATTACTCCACCGACAAGAGCAGAGCTCTTAAATTGATGATGATGAAAACGAACTAAAAGTTATGGAATTAAATATTGTAAAGAAGGTAATACAGAAATAATAGGGTATGTAGATGCTGATTGGGCTTCTAACTCTGTAGACAGAAGATCATACACTGGAATGTGTTTTTTGTTATCTGATGGTGTGATTTCATGGGAAAGTAGAAAACAGAAATGTGTAGCTCTCTCTAGCACTGAATCAGAATATATTGGTCTATCTGAGGGATGTAGAGAAGCATTATATCTAAAGAGATTACAATATGAAATAACCGATAAGGTGTATCATCATCATCATCATCATACACCTATTCTAGTCCATATTTACCAAAGGATAGCAGAACTTTACTTCAGACACCATCAAATGTAGACATTACTTCCTTAGATATTGGGGAATTGGTACACTTAGGTCTGGTGCACCAATTACAATGCCAACTTAAATTATTGAAACCTTTGGGTTTCCATTTAAATGCTTTAAAACTATCCTTTAACATAGATGGACTGACCTGGTTCAAAAGTACTAACATGCAGCTATGGCCCATATTAGGAATGATTAAGGACTGCAAGGGAGCAAAACCCTTTGCAATAACATTGTTTTGTGGACAAGCAAAGCCATCGTCATTATCTCCGTTTTTGGAGCCATTTGTTACTGAATTAGCTGTAATCCTAGAAAATGGTTTTGTATTAGATGGCTCTCATTATAACATTGAAATTCATAGTTTCATTTGCGACGCCCCAGCAAGAGCCTTCATTAAGTGCACCAAAACCCACGGGGATATTCAGCATGCGATAAATGCACAGAGCCAGGGGTATATGTGTCGGGCCGTGTTATTTACAGAAGTACTACTTTGTAACCTTTTTCCTTATTGGGGTTACACACCGGCTAGACCAGGTGAGCAACAGAGTTCTAAATCCCAGGGCGCCTTTCTACAGAGGTTCTTAGGTTTTATTGGAGATCAGCTAACCTGTGCACCAGCACAGGTCAGCTGATCTAAAATGAAACGCAAGGATCAGTTGTACATACATATATTTATACACAGAGAAATAGCAAAGTCACAGATAGATATACAGAATAATCACACATAAAATAGTAATACAAATATATATAAAAGTGAGTTTAAGAGGTCACAGCACACAGACAGATACACGGAATAATTTACACAGCAAGATAACAGAACACAGGTAATAGGTACACTCATATGTAGATAATGATGTAGATGATTCTCAAAGATGCCAGCCAGTAGTGGCACAGCTCAGATATACCATACACCAGCCTCGCGCCGGTCAGCAGTAATGCAATGAACAAATATTGTTATGAAAAAACTTGACCTTATGGATCTCAGGTATTCGCGGGACCGCCAGTGGTTGGGGACCGGCAGAGCAGATTCCGGAGCTTTCCTTGCAATCTGCTTTCCCACGGTCTAGATATCCAAGCCACCACGAATGATAACCTCAGAGTTACTGCCTTCTGAATTGTTTAAAGGGTTCTTTCCCAGAACTAACGACCCTGTGATGAAGATATACAACTTTTATCAAAAACACATCCCCATTATGCGAATATACTAACAGCAATGGAATAAAATAACTTACCAGATCAAATCTGGGAACACACATGAACTATAACCTCCAAATCGGGTAATATACTTTTCTCAATAATATCAATTCACAAAAATATCTTCAGTGGACACAACTAATGACCTCTCAAACAAAAATGAAAAATAGGGTCACTGCGACCATCCTTATATATATCAAATTATTTCTAGATCTTGCTAGAATTGTTTACGTTAAAATACCCAACATACTTAATAATACAAATGCAAATAATGTTACTAATATTTTGAACGCCATTTCAAATTGGTTTTCTGCAAACAACCTATTGTTGAATGCAGAAAAGACCAAATGCATTAGGTTTACACTGCCTAATGTGAGGCAAACACACGTTGATATCATGCTGGGGGGGCAAAGGTTGGAATTTGTAAATAGCACTACCATTTCTAGGAATTACAATGGATTCGAAATTGCAATGGGGTGACCATATCACTATTTTGGCCAATAAACTCAGCTCTGCTGCTTACGCTGTCAGACAGATTAGGCGGTTGACAGATGAATCTACTGCTAGGCTGGTATACTTTAGTTACTTCCATAGTCTGATGTCCTATGGAATACTACTTTGGGGGAATGCAGCAGATTTAGAAACTATCTTTATATTACAAAAAAGGGCAATTCGTGCCATTTATTGTTTATGTAAGAGAGATTCTCTTAGGGAACGATTCAAAAATATTAATATTTTAACTGTAGCTTCCCAATATATATTCGAGAACATACTGTATGTCAGGAAAAATATTTCCAATTTTACAAAAGTAAGTGACATTACAGACAGAAATCTGCGCAATAAAAATAAACTGATCCTTCCATGTTATCGGCTCAGCAAAGTTAGTGATTCTTTTAGGGGGGAAGGTATACGCTTTTATAATAAATTACCTGAATCGGTCCTTGGTATGCCTTTTTTTTTTTTTTTTTTTTACGTGCGGAAATCCCTTCGGATACCCCCCCGCCGGCCTGCGGGGGTGGTTATGTCGTGTCTCGACTAAAACCGCACGGTGTCCTCCCCAAGTGTCCGTTGCCGGGCACCCCGGGTAAGCCCTCGAAAGGATAACCCCAGGGTTGCCGGCGGACTTTGGCCGCCACCGCGGCCTCGCCTGGTGGGGTCGGGTTTTATCCCGCTTCGGTGAGTTGGCAGGCGTGTGTAGGGCACACACGACACGCCTCCGCCACGGCCTGCTTCTGTAAGGACGGCGAGTCGGCCAACTGCCGTCCTCAGGCCCCGATCATGGAGGTCGGTAGTCCCGGGCGTAGATGAGTCTGCGGCGTCCTCGCCGCAGACTGCGAAACTCGGGGGGCAGGGTTCTTTCCCGCTCCCTCTCCGCCGTCTCTTTCGCGCGCATTACCTGCTCGCAGAAAGAGGCGGCGGCGTGCCACTTGCTCCCGTCGGAGACCACGGCCCTCACCATGGTCTCCAACGAGAGAACGTCCACGCCCAGGACCGCAACGAGATCCCGGCGTTGACTCGCCCACGCAGGGCACTCCACCAACGTGTGGAGCGCCGTGTCTTCGCCAGGATCCTCGCAGTGCTGGCACTGCGGCGTTGTCTCCCGGTGGATGCGCCACAGATACTTACCGAAACACCCGTGTCCGGTAACCATCTGGCACATCCGGTAGGAGAGGTCCCCATGGTCCCTCTCCAACCACTCCTTCATGATCGGTCTCACCGCCGCAATGGTGGATTCCCCCCACCTTGGGTGCTCAAGTCGCACCCTCCATGTCTCCATGAGTTCCTGGCGGAGCAGGGACCGCTGAGCCCTGATTTCTCGGGGCTCCGGCCTATGGCCCCGCTCCAGCGCCTCCTTGCGCCACTGGTACAGCAGCGCAAGGGCTCTCGCTTCCAGGTCCCATGGAGGGGTCCCAGCTAGGAGACATGCCGCCTCGACGGAGATCGTGCGATACCCCCTGATGACTCTGACGGCCATCGCCTTTAACGGGCTGTTAAGAACAGCCACGTTGCGGGCCGCCAGAGTCTCCGCCCATACGGGGGCCCCGTATAGGGCCATGCTTCGCACGATCCCCAGGTACAGTCTCCTAGTGGGGGCGTTGGGTCCCTTAACGTTGGGCATCAGCCGCGATAGCGCGGCCGCAGCCCCCCTCAGTTTCGGGACCAGACTTCGGAGATGAGGTCCGAAGTCCCATCGGCTATCGAGTACGAGCCCAAGGTACTTCATCGTGGGCTCGATGCCGATGCTTACGCCCCCTACGGTTATGCCGGTTCCCGCAGGTGGTCCTCTCCGAGGCCCGTGAAAACACATAGCCTCGGATTTATGGAGAGCCACCTCAAGTCCCAGCCGCCGTATTCGACCCACGACTTGAGCAACCCCTGCCGTGGCCTTCAGTGCCGCGCTTCGATACGTTGCTCCCCGCGCCATAACGAGGGTGTCGTCAGCATAGCACACTATGCTGACACCCTCGAGCAACGTACCGCGCAGCACCCAGTCGTATCCGATGTTTCACAGGAGTGGCCCTAGGACCGACCCCTGCGGAACACCGCACGACACTTCTCGCCGCCCTGGCCCTAGCCAGCTCGGGTAAACTATGGCCCTCTCGGATAGGTATGCCTCGACAATGCGGCGGAGGTAAGGAGGCACTCCGTGATACGCGAGCGCCTCCCTAACGCAGCTCCAGGGTAGGGTGTTGAAGGCGTTGGCGATGTCAAGAGACACCGCCACCACCACCCCACCCCGCGAGACTACTTCCTCCGCCAGGCGCCTAACGCGCATGATCGCTTCCACGGTGGAGCGCCCCCGGCGGAAACCGAACTGGTTGTCCGCCAGATCTGGCCCCACGTTCGTGAGATGCTCGACGAGGCGCTCTGCAATAATCCGCTCAAAGAGCTTGCACACCTCGTCGAGCAACACGATCGGCCGGTAACCGGATGGCTGGTCCGCCGGCCGCCCCGCCTTCCGGATAAGGACCAGTTTCCCCGTCTTCCAAGCCTTTGGAAACTGGCCCCTTTCGAGGCATGCGCTAAAGAGCGCCACCAGTCGAGGCCCTAGTTCCTCCAGGGCCAGGACCCATGCTCGGCCTGGAATGCCGTCGGGTCCGGGGGCAGTGCATTACCGGGCTTTAAGCCGGAGCACTGCTACCCCCAGTTCACTCTCCCTGACTTCGGGCACATCGTTCTCGCTATTATCAGCGTCAGGCGCCTGAGGCGGAGCCATACGCGGAGGGACATGCTCCTCCGCTCTCGCAGGGAACAAGGAGCCCAGTATCCCCTCCAGCCGCTCCGGCTGGAGGCTCTGGGTCAGTAGGGGCGCCCTTGGGCGGATTTTGCCCCTGACCGCAAGGTAAGGACGCCCCCATGGGTTCTGCTCCAGAGACTCCAGCAGCTCTTCGCGGGCCCGCCGTTTGGCCTGCTTTATGGCTTCCTGGAGGGTCCTCTTGGCCCCCTTGTACGCCTCATACAGCTCCGCCTCTCGGGCTGCCGCATCGTCTGGGCGGCGACGCCTCCGGCGAAACCTGGTGTACTGGCGGCGAGCGGTCACGCACGCTGCTCGCAGCTGTGCGAGCTCCGCTGACCACCAGTACACCTGTTTCTTTGCCGGGCCGGGCTTAACCAAAGGCATCGCCGCATCACAGATATGCGACATGGCTCTCCTGAACCATTCCGCCTCTGCGTCGACATCGGCAGGCCTGGCCAGTGACGGGATCCAGGCCTGCACTATTGATGCCTCCAGGAGAGCCTCCCGATCCAGGCGTCTGAGCGCCCAACGTGGATCCGGGGGATTCGCGATTGTCGGCGGCAGGTTAGTTGGAGGGGAGACGTTGAACCGAATATACTTATGGTCGGAATCCGTCTCCTCCTCCTCCACCACGCGCCAACCCTGGACGCGGCGGGAGAGAGCAGGGGTCGCGAATGCAACATCCACGACCGAACTGAGCCCCCGCCGCTCCCAGGTGGCGACACTCCCCCGGTTGAGGACCTCTAGACCACGGGTGTTGGCCCAGTCCTCCAGTACTCGCCCCTTGTCATTGGTTTCCCGGGAGCCCCAGGCCTGAGACCAGGAGTTGAAGTCTCCCAGGACCAAGACAGGACGAGGACGGCACGCAGCGAGAACAATGTCCAGTTCAGCGAGCCTTAGCTCAAGCTCGTACTGGTCAAGGCTTGGCGAGAAGTAGACGGCCACGACAGCCAAGCCCTCATAGTCCGCCGCGACACAGCCTCTGCACCTTGCAATGAGTGCAAGGCGCGAGGTGTCCGCGGCGGACCCCCCGAAGACGGTCGCTACGCCGTCCAGGTCCACCGGGCTTCCGGGGTGGACCCAGTACGGCTCAGCGACCACGACCACATTGATAGACCACTCCACGATGCTCTGGTACAGAAGATCCTGAGCACCGGTGCAGTGGTTTATGTTCGCCTGCAGGATGCGGATTGGTGTGTCCATTAATGGACGTCCATCTCCGCATCCCGCCGCGAATGTGGCCGCTCTTGAGTGGCACCCCCGCTACCCGTTGCGGACGAACGGGGCTTGGGCCTCGAGGCGGCGCAGGTTCTGCTGTCCGCCCGGTGCTCCGCCGCTTTGCCCTCCGCTACGCATTTGTAGCAGCGTGGCGGAGCAGCACAAGCACTGGCCTTGTGCCCGGGCTGACTGCAGCGGAAGCACCGATCCCCCACGGTGTCTCCCGCTGTGCACTGCACTCCCACATGCCCCACGGCCAGGCACCTGAAGCACCTGGTCTCGCGGGGCTGCAGGAGTTGCACCCGCGCCTTTAGGAAGCCCCCAACGAGGAGGCTCCGTTCGTACGCAATTTTCTGCGCCGCTGCGACGGGGCAGTTGACGACTGCCGTGCCGTGACCGGTGGAGCTGAAGCGGATTTCTCCAGCTCTCACCTGATCACGGGGGCAGCCGCCCGCCTCCACGACGGCGGAGATGACTTCCTCCGTCGTGGCCGCTCCTTGGTATGCCTGACAATAAATTTAAAACCTTTGTTAAGACCACCTTATGTAAAAAAGCATACTATACATACAGCTGATTACCTTAAAGACAAAAATGTCTGGCTTGAGCATGGTGCAGGCCCCTCTTAATGCTACAACTACAGCATAATATTGTAGTAGGCAACCTTTTTTTTTTTTTTTTTTACCATATTTTAACTTTTTTAAATTATTTCAACGTTTAACTTAGGTTAAATTTTTATTTTAACTTTTGTTTTTTTTTTATATACCTTTATTTATCTTGACACGAGACAAAAATGTACATTCGTCCATATTTAGTCTTAAGAAATCACTATTTATAATATGACGTCTCGAAAATGCCGCAGTGGAGTTTGTTGCGCCGTTTCTTCTCCACTAGGGCCTAGGAAGCGGTGGTAAACTTAGTTTTAAGCAGATTTTGACGTCAAAAAGATGTAATTACGTTGCACTATTTTGAAAAATAAAGACTTTGACTTTGACTTTGACTTTATTAATTTTGTCATGTGATGCAACTACAGGTAAAGATACTGCTTTCAAAATAGATATACTAGTCAACAAAGTACCTACTAACTTCATTTTGGACACGGGTGCAGAAACAAACATTTTATCTCTCAGTGACTTCAAGAAATTAAATATATCGTCAGACATTTTACAAAAAAGTAACTACAAGCTTAGTACATTTAGTGGTGAAATCATACCAACAGTAGGTCTGTGTACTTCACCTATTATTCATAATAATAAGTCTTATGAATTAGCATTTCATATTGTCGACTGTAATGTAAAAATATTATTGGTCACGAGACATGTCAAAAATTAAAATTTATAAAAAGAGTTAACACTGTCAAATTTCAGTCAAGTCTAGAGCAAACAGATATTTTTTCCAAATATGCTGACTTTTTCGAAGGTATAGATTGTCTAAAAGATTTTGAAGCTCATCTTGTCCTAAAACCCGATGCAATTCCTTCAATTGATCCTTGTAGGAAAGTTCCATTCCGTCTCGTAGAAAACTTAAAAAAGGAATTAGATATATAGGAAAAAAAACAATATAATAAAAAAGGTAGAAGAACCTACCGAATGGGTTAATTCTTTGGTACTTACCTCAAATAAAAATGGAAGATTAAGATTATGTATAGACCCTAGAAAATTAAATAATGCTCTTATAAGACCTCATTACCCTTTTCCTACCATAGATGAAATTAGATCTACATTGTCAGGTGCCAAATACTTCAGCACTTTAGATGCCAACAAAGGTTTCTGGATGATTCTTTTAGACGAACCATCCTCAAAGCTTTGCACGTTCAACACTCCGCAAGGGAGATATCGTTACCTTAGACTAACTTTTGGAATCAATGCAGCTAGTGAGATCTTTCACAGTGAAATGGTAAAAAGATTCAAAGATTTAGATGGTGTCAAAATAACGATAGATGATATTTTAATTTATGCCCCCGACAAAGAGTTATTATTGTCTACTTCTTACTCTCTTCCCGGCTTCATTCTTATACGTAATGACCGTACTGGCAAGGGTGGAGGTGGTGTTGCCATTTACATTCGTAGCTCTATACCCTATAGGATTCTAGCTTCTTCGTGTTCAGACTACACTGCTGACGCAGAGTTCTTATTTCTCGAGGTTTGTGTCAGGGGAATCAAACTGGTTCTCGGAGTTGTTTATTGTCCTCCTTCTGTTAACTACTTCTCCAGTCTGGAAACAGTTCTGGAATCTTTAGGGTCAACTTACATGCATCACATCATCATGGGCGATCTTAACACGAATCTTCTACATCTTCAGTTACCAGAGGCCCGTAAACTTCGCCACATTGTCGAATCAACCAGTCTCCATGTTCTACCGTTATTAGCTACTCATCGCAACATCCTGGTTGAGGACACCTTTTTTTTTTTTTTTTTTGTTTCGTCAGGGGAAATGTCCTACGGCATACCGCGCGACGCGGGGAGGCCGCGCGGTTATGTGTGGCTCTCACACACTAAAACCCCTGCGGTGTGCCATACTCTGCGCTTTGTCGGGGGGGGCCTGAAACTATACACGAATACTTCTATGGCGACCCCCCCTAGCGCGTGCCCGCAGTGTGTCACGGGCACCTTCATCACACAACTCTCAATTAGGCAACGTCCAGGCACACACGGACGTCGCCTCTTCGCGGGTGGCTAGAACAGCGGGTGGAGGGCTAACCCCGTCCCTTCCACCCGCAGCCACACTCAGGGCGGCATAAGGCGCAAATACTCGCGCCTCCGCCGCCCGGTTCGCCGGCGGCGGATCGGATCAGCAAGGGGATCTCCCTCCCTGATCCGCTCCGCGCCTTCCTTCTGCGAGATGACGTCCTCGCAGAAGGTTGCGACCGCGGCGAAATTCCTGTCGCTGGCGGCCATGGATCGAATGATGGCCGCCAGCGAGAGATCTCTCCCTATGACTGCAGTGAGAACCCGGCGTTGCGTTTCCCAAGCTGGGCAGACCGCAAGCGTGTGTTGCGCCGAGTCCTCACTGCAGTCACAGTGGTGGCAGGCGGGACTCGATTCCTTCCTAGCGACTTTAAACCGTGCCGTGCCCGGAAAGCACCTGTGTCAGTCGGAAGGAAAGGGTCCCGTGCTGCCGTCCTGCCCACTCAACAATGACAGGCTGGAGTGCCTCCACGGCGGCAAAGCCAGCGCGTGGAGCCTCCAGCCGGGACGACCACCTGTCCATTATCTCAATGCGGGCGGCTTCACGCCACCCGCGAATCTCCTCTGGCGGTGGCCGACTGCCGCCATCCGCCCGGTACAGTGTCACCCGCCGATACACTTCGGCGAGCACTTCCGCCTCCAAGTCCCACGGGGGCGTTCCGGCCAATGCGCATGCCACCTCTGTAGATACGGTGTGGTAACCGCGTATGACCTTGACCGCCATAACCCTCTGAGGGCGCCACAGGCGGGCCCTATTTTCGGCGGTCAAGGCCGCCGCCCACACAGGCGCACCGTATAGCGCCATTGACCGGACAACCCCTGTGTACAGCCGCCTGCAAGCGACGCTGGGTCCCCCTAGGTTCGGCAAGAGCCGTCCTAGGGCAGACGCAACACCGACAAGCTTCGGGGCGAGCTGTATGAAGTGCTCGTCGAAGCGCCATCTCCCATCCAGAGTAAGGCCCAGATACCTCATCTGGGCCCTGATCGGTACGAGGACCAAGCGGACTTCGATCGAGGAGCCATGGGGTGGACCACGACGGGGCCCGTGGAATAACAGGGCCTCCGTCTTGTTCAGGGCCACCCGTAAACCCAGCGCCTCGATGCGCTCGACCACCTGGGCTACTCCCCTGGTAGCCAAGCGTGCCGCCTCTTCAAACGATCCCCCGGAGGCTGTGACAAGCGTATCGTCTGCATAGCAGATGACGCCCAGCCCCCGGGGGAGAACACCACGAAGCGCCCAGTCATACCCGATGTTCCACAGGAGCGGTCCAAGGACCGACCCCTGTGGGACACCGCACGACATGAGCCGACGTCGCAGCACTCCGTCTCGGTCCTCGTACACAACACTCCTGTCCTCCAAATAGTCTGCCACCAGCCGCCTCAGGTACAGCGGCACCCTATGATACTGGACGTGCGACGTTGGAACACCTCCTAGTTGGTGCACCCTGGTTAACGTGGGCGATGACGCATCATTGATTGCTCCTCTGGAGTAGCTGGCGTCAACGCCAACGGCCGAGATTCCAACCCGAGGGGGCCCCCTTTTTGGGCCACTGTTCCTCCGCATTGTGGAGGAACAGGAAGGTGAACGGGCTCGGCGTGCACTCGCACTGCCACCGAGCAGGCAGGAGAAGATCCCTCTCTCCTGCCCCCCGTGGACACCTCGTAATCCCGGAAGGAGTGCAATGGACATGTCTCGCGGCTCCGACCGGGGGCGAGGGTCTTGGCTTAGCCGCCCGGACTGCGAGGAAGAAAATCTCTCTAAAAAATTACCCCGAATCCCGTGTTCTGGTGCGTGACCAGGGGATGCATGGCTGGTGGGTAAATCAGTCTCAAGCGCACTCCCAGCCGGGGGACCTGCGGACCTCTCGGTTGGGTTACAAATTTACGCTTACCTGGGTATTGGGGGATCTCTGCCCAGGTGGACCATTATTTCTCCCCCACTCGTGGGTTTTATTATGGAAAATCAAAATAAAAATTAAAAAAATGCCAAACCGAAGGAGAAGAAGAAGGGGAATAGGAGTGATGGAGAGGAAGAAGCCTGCATAGCGGTGCCTGAAACGCTGAAGCTCCCAGAGGCCACTTTGACCCCTGGGAGCAGTCTATCCGGCAGTATGACGGATTTGATGGGGCCCCCGGATGTTCTTGTAACTTCCGGGAGCCGAAGGAGCTCCTTTCGCTCTAGCGCAACATCAGAGACTGATTTTGGAGATGTGAGGGGCCGATTCGATTCTGATGTGGAGGAATCGGTCAGTCACGCCTCCATTGGTGAGCGGCGCAAACGCGGCCGCACCGAAGAGGAGGGGGAGGCTATGCCTGCTCCTAAAATTACAACAGCCCGAAGAGGGCGCTCGAATCGCCGTGGTGCTTCCAGGACCCGTTCGTTGACACCGGGGCCGGCAAGCTCTGCATTTTCGAGCAGAGAGGCCATGGCACGGGCGCGCCTGGATGGCGAGCAGGCGGCGGAAGAGGAGATTGAGAATCTTTTGAAAACGGTGGTTCCGATGGCGTTAGGGGGTTCTGTCTCCCAGACACCGGCGGATAGTCTTGCAAAAGGGGAGGCGGCGTTCACGATAATAAACCGCGTTGCCACAAAGTCCCGTAATCTAAAGGGGACCTGGGTAAAGGACCTAAAAGATGCCGGGACCGTACTGTTCGAGGAGCTGCGGAACAGTCTTGATAAGGTTACGCGGCTTGAGCGTCGCCTGGATGACCTCGAGCTCCGCATGGGCATACAAATTGTGCCTGCAGCACCCCTCCCTCCGACGCTGCAGACGGTGACCACCGCGCCCCCATCTCCGGTGCTGCAGACGATGACCACCGCACCCCCCTCACCGGTGCTGCAGCGGCCCTCTCCTCCCGCTGCCTTTCCTGATGCTCAGCTGCGTCAAATTATGGACGCGGTTGGGCGTCTAATAGATGGGAGGCTTGCAGGCCTAGAGGCAAGGCTGCCTCCTGCCCCAATTGTTCGGCCACCCCTAACCGGTCTAAACCCAAGCCGGTAGCGATCTCGACGTCACTTCCTAATACGGGAGGACGCGTTGGGACGTCGAATGTCAGGATATCCGGGACTTCATCATTGCGAAGACCGGATGTGCCTCGGACACGCTCAGGGTTGGTGCGATTCGCCCCGGTCCTGATCGCGTAGGTGCGGTGTGGGCCAGCTGCCCAGTTGTGGCAGCAAAAGCCCTAGTGGAAGGAGGAAGACACCTCCTGGGCCTCAGTTCGGTCAGGGTGACGGCCCTGGAGCCGAGTCCCATGAGGTGCTTCAAGTGCCTTGGGTCTGGCCACGTCCGCACCGCGTGCGTAAGCACCGTTGACTACAGCGGACTATGTTTTCGCTGTGGCAGTCCGGGGCATTTGGCGCCGCTAGTCCTCATTGCCTCGCCTGTGCAGCAGCAAAGCTGCCTGCCAACCACTTGTTGGGGCTTGAGGGTTGCAGGGCCCCTAAAGGGGCTTCCAAAATACAACCAGGAACCAGCCAATCGACTCCGACTGGTCCTGCGGTAGTTGCGCGACCGTCGTCGCCGATGGAGGCTGTAGAAACGGTCCAGTAATGGATCACGTCTCCAGCCTCCTCGTCCAGACGAACGCCGACCACAAAGCCCGTGCGCAGGATACCTTCCTGCAGTACATGGCGGAGTGGTCGGTGGACTTAGCCGTGGTCTCGGACCCCTACTTAGTTCCTCCCCGCCCAAACTGGGTGGGTGACCGGGACGGGTCCGTGGCCATCGTAAGCTCCTCGGCGCCTCATTCCCCGCCGTTGTCGCCAAGAGATAACGGCCCGGGATATGTTGCCGCCGAATGGGGGGGAATCATCATTTACGGTGTCTATTTCCCCCCTAGATGGAGCTTTGCGGAATTCGAGGCCACCTTACAAAATTTGGAGGCCTCGATACGGCGAATGGCGTCTGGACGCATCTTAGTGCTGGGGGACTTCAACGCCCACTCTAGGGCGTGGGGATCACCCAGCACCGATGCAAGAGGTAGGGCGGTCGAAGAGCTGGCGGCATCGGTGGGCCTCTGTCTCCTCAACAGAGGCTCTACCGTTACGTACTGGCGATGGCGGATGGGGGAGTCGATAGTGGACCTCTCGTTCGCTACCCCTGCCATCGCCAGACTAGTAAGGAACCGGCGTGTCCTGGACGAGGTTGAGACGCTCTCGGATCATTCTTATATCCGATTTGAGCTCTCCCGACACCAGGGCCCCAGAAGGGGTCACATGGCGCGCGGAATTCCCCGATTTCCGCGGTGGTTTCGAGCCAATTGAAGAGGGACCTACTGGAGGAGGCAGCAATCGTTGAGTCCTGGCTGTCTCCGCTGCCTCCAACCGAGGAGGTTAACGCCGGGGCATGCCACTTTCGCAATGCGATTACACAAATATGCGATGTGGCAATGCCCCGCTGGCGAGCCCGGCCTCCGAGGAAGGAGGTGTACTGGTGGTCCCCAGAGTTGGCACGCCTCCGTGCGGCGACTCATCATGCCCGGAGGCTGCTGAAACGCAGCCGTCGGAACCCCCGCGACGACGGGGAAGTAGGCCGGCGAGTAGAGGTGCTTCAGGAGAGGAAGAAAATCTACGAGCTGGCCATAACGCGCGCCAAAGAGGAAAAGAGAGAGGAGATGCTGGAGAGTCTCAATCGTGACCCCTGGGGTCGCCCGTATCGTGCGGTGCAGAAAAAGCTCCGCGCGCAGGGCCCCCCTTACTGAGGCTCTCCAGCCCAGCTTCCTCGCGGAAGTCGTTGAGGGTCTATTCCCGGAACGGGCGGAACACACGCCCCCGTCCATGGCACCTCTTGCCGAAGATGGAGGTGATGACGAGGAGGAGATTCTGCCCGTCACCGAGGCAGAGCTCGGGGCGGCTGTTCTTAGAATTCGTTCAAAGAACACCGCCCCTGGGCCAGATGGCATACCTGCCAAGGTCTTAGCCCTGACCCTCAACCACTTGGATGACCGCCTCACGGGACTATTTGACGCTAGCCTGGCGTGTGGACGGTTCCCCGAGTGCTGGAAACGCGGGAAGCTGGTACTCTTGGTGAAGCCGGGACGGCCTACCGATTCGGTCTCGGCCTACAGGCCTGGTTGAGGACACCTGGCTTGACCTAATTTTAATTTCGTCGGCTTCACACATTTCCTGCCACGGACAAATGTCTGCACCGGGTTTTTCACGTCATGACCTTATTTTTCTCTCCTACGTTCTAAAACCCCTTAGTCCCCTCCTAAGGTACGATCTGTGCGTAGTTTTGGACGCATAAATGTGGAGAAATTACGCCAGGATGCTTCTCTATTGAACTGGCATGCCTTAGATGCAGCAATCACCGTTGATGAAAAAGTTACGGTGTTTAACGAACTTGTGCTCAGTCTCTACGATGTTCATGCTCCCATCAGGAGTGTGAAACTTAAGCGATCACCGGCACCATGGATGACGCTGGAGGTTAGATTGCTAATGCGGAGTAGAGATCGAGCTTTTAATAAATTCAAGAAACATCGCACTGAGGACAACTGGGACTGCTTAAAGACAGCTCGAAATCGCTGCAACCAGATGATACGCAATGCTAAACGCCGACATATTCATGATAATATTAGTTCGTCTTCACCTGCTAATTTTTTTTTTTTATTTTTTTTTTTTTATTTTTTTTTTTTTTTATAAAAGAATATTAGCAAATATCTGGAAATTTCTTAGGACTTTGGGCATTGGTAAACAGCAAGAGGACTTTCAGTCGACAGTTGGTTTGGATGATCTGAATCTACATTTCTCCACTACTACGCCTCTTGATAACCAAATCAAGTATCATACACTGAATTATATTGCTGGCCTTATCAGTCCCGATATAGAGACTTTCAACTTTTCTCCAGTTGCAACCGAGGAGATCAAAAAGAAAATTCTCTCTATTAAGTCTAACGCAGTTGGCTGTGATAACATAAGCCGTCGCATGATTGTCACAATTCTCAATCAATTGCTTTCGGCCATCTCCCATATAATTAATTACTGTCTCTATTCTGGATCGTTCCCAGCTTTTTGGCGTAAAGCCTACATAATTCCATTGCCTAAAAAAAGCAATGCTTTACTCCCCTGCCACTTTCGTCCTATTTCCACTCTTCCTTTCTTATTAAAAGTGCTTGAGGCCTGTGTGCAGAAACAACTTGCTTTGTTTATCCATAAAAACAACTTGCTAAGCCCATTACAATCGGGCTTCAGACCGGGCCATAGCACCACAACTGCTCTTCTAAAAGTGACTGGAGATATAAGGACTGGTATGGAGGCTACCAAGGTAACAGTGCTTGTCTTAGTCGACTTTTACAATGCCTTCAACACAGTTAGTCACGATATCTTGCTATCGATCCTTTCCTATCTTAAAATCTCCCCGGAAGCACTGGAATTTTTCTCAAATTATCTTCAGGGACGCCAGCAATCTGTTCGCATGGGTGATTCCTCATCGAACTGGTGTGTTCTAGATTCTGGTGTTCCTCAAGGCGGTATTCTCTCACCCTTATTATTCTCTATTTTTATTAATCTCGTTACCTATAACCTTCGATGTGCGTATCATATGTATACAGATGACCTGCAGATTTATGCTCAAGCACCTGCAGACGACATAGCTGCAGCGATCCGGGATGTTAACAGGGATCTGGAAACTTTAAAAATTGGTCCACTAAATTCGGGTTAACCGTGAATCCAAGTGTCAGGCTATCCTGGTAAGTAGTAGTAGGATAACCAGCAAAATTGACATTACAGCATTGCCAGCAGTAATGTATAACGGCACAATAATTACGTTCAGTGCATCGGTGAAGGATCTGGGGCTCCACCTCGACTCCTCCCTTGACTGGCGAGTGCAAGTCACGAACTTGAGCCAAAAGGTAATGAGTAGACTTCGTGTTCTGTACCGTTTAATGAACTTTCTACCAATGAAGACGAAAGTTACATTGGTCCAAAGCTTAATCTATCCGCTGATTGACTATGGTGATGTGTGCTATTTTGACCTGAATGCAGACCTACTCGACAAGTTAGACCGTCTTCTTAATAACTGCATTCGATTCATCTTCAATCTTCGAAAATATGACCATGTGTCTTCTTTCCGTTCCCAGCTTAATTGGTTGCCTATCCGTCATCGCCGTAAGTTACGCTTACTTACTTCTCTTTTTAACATTCTCTACTCTTCTACATCTCCTACTTACTTAACTTCTTCCTTCCAACTGTTATGTTCAAGCCATAATAGAAATCTTCGCTCTTCGAATAACCGTCTCCTTTTATGCCCTTCCCATACAACTGGCTTCTTAGGCTCCTCTTTCTTCGTTCAGTCTGTACTTCTGTGGAACGCTCTACCTCTTGAGATCAGGATGACGGGATGTGTTCAAGTCTAGAGTGCGGCTGTTGCTTTTCAAAGAGTTAGCAGAGTCATCTCAACGGTAATTGTAAATTCTGTTTTGTTGTATATTGATTATGTATGTATATTTATTTTACATAATGTATATGTATTGGTGTCTTGTATGTATATATATATATGTATAAGTATCTATTTTTATATATGTATTATCTGTGTGGATGTAATTATTTTGGATTAGTACAATGTAGATTTCTTTTTTATGCCTGCCTTGTTCTAGCTCTGCACCACCCTATGGTTGACTGGTAGAGAATGCCTATGGCATTAAGTCCGCCATTGTACTTTGTGCATAAAGTTAAATAAATAAAGAGATACATGACAGACGTCTAGAAAATGTTCTGAAAAGAGCTAAGGAGATAAACATTAAATTTAATAAAGAAAAGTCAATAATCTGTAAACAAGAAGTTCGTTACTTAGGTCATATTTTGAGTAAAAATCGTGTCAAGGTCGATGAAAGTAAAGTTAAGGCAATATGTGATATGCCTACACCTAGAAATGCTAATGAACTACAAAGATTCTTAGGAATGGTCAATTATCTAGGTTAGCTATATTGCCACAGTGCGATAAGGCCGCCAATTGTATATACCATAATGTAATATTTGTATTTCTTTTTATCTTATTTTTGGTGTACAATAAAGAGATACTACTACTACTACTAGGTTCTTTCATAGAGAATTTGTCACAAAAAACGTCACAACTAAGGTCATTATTGTCAAAAAATACTACATGGGCATGGTCACACGAACACAACACAGATTTCAATAATCTGAAAGATATTATAACAAAAACTCCTCTCTTAACTTATTTTAATCAAATAAAGACGTAACAATATCAGTCGATTCGTCCAAAGATGCAATGGGAGTAGTCTTTTCTCATAATAGTCAACCTATTGCTTATGCTAGTGCATCATTAACGTCTTGTCAAAAATCCTATTCACAAATCGAAAAAGAGTTGTTGTCAATATTGTTTGGTTGTACTAAGTTTCACCAATACATATATGGTCGTCAAACACTTGTTGAAACAGATCATAAGCCGATTGTCACATTAATGAACAAACCTCTATATGACATACCACCTAGGCTACAAAGAATAATGTTAAGACTCCAACCTTATGATCTTAAAGTCACTTACAAACCAGGTAAATACCTGTATATAGCAGACACTTTGTCAAGAGCTGCGTTGTCAGAGCAAACTTTAAAAGAAGTAGACCAAGAGTTAGACATACACATAAACTCAGTAACTAGTACATTGTCAGTCAGTCCAGAAAAACTAAAAGAAATCCAAGAAAATACAGTCAAAGATGAAGTTCTATCTCAAATAATAAAGTACTGTCAGGAAGGCTGGCCTGAGCACAGAAGATGTGTTCCAATTTCAGTCAAACCATACTTTGATTTAAAATATCAAATATATGTTATAGACAACATTGTGTTTAAAGATTCAAGTATAATACTGCCAACTAAAATGCGAAACTATATACTTACTCTTTTACATGAAGGTCACCAAGGCATAAACAGTTGTATAAAATCTGCCAAAGATATTGTTTATTGGCACAATATTAATAAAGATATCGAAAAATATGTTAGTCAATGTCATACTTGTCTTACATTTCGCAGGAATAAAAGTCAAGAACCTTTAATTCCCCATGACTATAAACTCTTAGCATGGAATAAAGTAGGAATAGACTTGATTGAAATAAATAATAAAAAATATTTAATAGTCACTGATTACTTTTCGAAATATCCAGAAATTGCATTATTAACCTCAACGACTGCTAGTCAAGTAATTTTACGTCTAAAATCTATATGGGCCAGGCACGGCATAGCGTCTACCCTTCGGCCGCCGACGAAACCATGCTACGTAACTGGTTACGTGAGAAGAATTATTTCTCTTGCTACGAAACCAGTTACGTACAAAGACGATTTTTTCTTCCTACGGAACTAGTTCGTACGACCGCCTACAAAACCAAATGTACGTAACCAGTTACGTGGAAAGAATCATTTTTCTTGCTACGAAACCAGTTTATGCCACATCTTTACTTTTGTGGAAAAGGGACAAAGCACATTTTTGTATTTTTTAACGCTAAGGCATTGCTATTGGCTATAATTTCTTACCTTATACTATATTAAGTGTGAAATACAGCACTCTCTTTTGTCTTTTGTCCATTATAGAGTAATGAAACTCCTCCTTTTCGAGTTGCAATAAATTGAACTTCTCTGGAACCACTCATTACAATTACAGTGAATATTAATACCGATAGATAATTATTTACTGCGTGTGAATGTAATAAATCAATTTTATCATTAAAATTTCTAGTTGATACTTCAATAGATACATAAGTGTCAGACAAATTACGTTTTACAAAAGATATTGACTATAAACAACCAGTCATGTTAGAAAAGAGTACCTTTAAAAATAACGTTAAGTACACAAAAGCGTCACGTAGCATGATGTATCGGCTTAGTACGATTGCCTCCTGAATATCTGGAATGCGGATATGAGTATGTTATGTCGAAGAGCCCATCAAATAAGAAAATTGACGATTTCAATAAATACTTCCAGACTCAGTGGCATAAGAAATCAAACTTTCCGGTATTATGCAGTTGCGATAAAGAGAAAATCAGGACTACTAATAACATTGAGGGTTGGCACAGTAGAATTAACCGGTACATCGGACGAACTAATCCTTCACTGGGCCAACTGCTAGAAGTTTTGAGCAAAGAAACGAAAGTTGCTTACATTTTCAAAAGTAAAGCTCACAAAAAGAAATCTGAAAATTACATGGAGATCGACAGTGAAATTAAAAATTCGCTCGATGAATTAAACGCGGGCATAATCACTGTCGGCCATTGTTTAGAAATTATTTGTCCTTATTTTTTTCATTCATAGTTTCAAAATGTACACCGTATGTACATTTAAAACTTAGGAGTTATAATGTTTAGTTTTAGCAGTGGTAAATATTGGTTTATTTAATAAAAGTAAATTTAATTTAACTCTGATTTCATTTTCTTGTCCATTTCAAGTGGACAAAAGAGAGTGCTGTATTTCACACTTAATATAGTATAAGGTAAGAAATTATAGCCAATAGCAATTGTTCAGTTTAGCCTAATTAGTCGTTATTTTAATTTTTGGCAACATTTTTAGTATCGTTTTTGTAACATTGTAATGGCAACACTTCCTTCTTCTCGTTCGCCGATCTGTCAAGTGGACGTGTTTGCCCTTTTAAATCTAAAAATTATCTTGGGAATCATAGAACAATACTTTCAATTACTGTATCGTTTATTATAAAACCAATCCACAAAACATCATTTTTTGTGTAAAGGTGTGAGTATAAGCAGCAAGAACTAATTAGCTCAAATTGGCCAATTTATATAGCAAAGTTAGGAATTGTTAGCTTATAATTAAGTGTCTTCTCAACGCATTGGGGGTAAGTTACACCACCCTTTTATTATTATATTTGGTATACAGTCCACTTTTTTCGAACGCCAACATTTTTATGGCCCTTCGCCGGATTTATATGAATTAGCAGCCATTGGTAGCGAAATAATTTTTAATTTTCGTCGTATTTTCGTGTATACCTTATTGTCGTTTGTGCTGTTTATTCATTTAAATTCATATATTGTCAAATTATCGTTTTCGTCGTATATTTTATAATAATATCAAATACTTTTTACATATTAACTTATTTGTCGTGGGTATTTGATAAATTATTAACAAAAAAAAAAAGTATTGTTCATTTTGTTTGTATCGATTCCATTTCTCAATTGTGTCCGCACTATGCATGTTGGCAGTACGGCACTACTGTCATTCACGTCATTCACATTGACAGATTGATAACTTTAGACGTCAAGACGTCAATCAATTATCGTGTTTGTTTATATTTTATTTCGTTTTGCATTTTGCAATTTAAATAGTAATTGTTAGTGAGTTTAATATAATAAATTGTTGCTATAAATGACTTCTGATGGTTCGGATGTTAACCGCTTAGCTCGTGACTATGCAATAATGCGCTTAGAGCAAATCGAGCTCTCCGACCTGCAAGGATACATCGAACAGGATTTAAAAGCCTTGGCGGAGGAGTTCCATTCAGCCCAGCGCAAGTTACTGGTCACTTGCGGAAAACTAGATAGGCGAGCGGAGTGCCAGGTCACTTTGGATTTTGACCGACGTATGCACGTAATTAAAACGAATCTTCGAAGTCTGTTAAACTCACAAAACGAGACTAAACCTAATATCGTTTCGAACATTAATAGTACATTACCTAAAATAACTATTAAGAAATTTGATGGTAAAATTGAAAACTGGGTCTCTTTCAAAGAATTATATAACTCCCTGATTCACAAAAAGGAGCTGCCAAATGTAGAAAAATTTCATTACTTGTTAGCAAGTGTTGAAGGGTTGGCATATGATCTTATAAAAAATTACCCGTTATCAGATGCCAACTACATGACAGCATATGATACATTACTCAAGCATTATGACAAAAAAAGGCAAATAGCTGTTACTTATTATGAAAAACTTTTAAATTGTGAATCAGTGAAAGGACGAAGCGGTCATGACTTGGAGCGGCTTCACCGTGTCTTTAGTGAAAATTTAGGTATTTTAGAAAAGTATCAGTTGCCCAATACAAACTTTGTGCTTTTTTATTTGATCTGGTCGAAATTAGACGAACTTTCTTTGCCAGCTGATGTGGATTTACCTAAATATGAGGATTTATTGCTTTTCGTTAAAAAGAGGTGTCAAGCTTTAGAAAATTCGGTCTGTCAGAATGATAGTACGGTACGTAAACCTGCTACTACTCTTAGCAATAAAAATAAATCTGCCTTGACTGTTCAGGTCACCCAATGTGTACTTTGTTCATCGAACCATAATGTTGAATGTTGCCCGATTTTGTTACAGCTTTCTCCATCAGAGAGGTTTAATAAAATAAAAGAAAAGTCTTTATGTATTTTATACTTTCGGTCAGGACATTCAGTGAAAAATTGTAAATCAAAAAATAAATGCAACAAGTGCTCGTTTCGTCATCACTCTCTTTTGCATTTTGTTCAAGAACAAAGCACATCGGAGGGTCAGGCCCCCCTCAATCGTCCACAACTTTAGTAGTTCAGGCTTCCACTGGAGTTTTATTTGCTACTGCTCGCGTTTTAATTAAAGACCATAAGGGCATTTTTCGTTCTGTTCGGGTGCTACTGGACTCAGCCAGTGCATGCAATTTTATATCGGAACCCATGGCCAATAAATTAGGGTTCAAAATTTGTCGTGACAAACATGTTGTTAATGGAATCGGAAATTCAGTGGCACAGCCTATTGGCTCAGTTTCATGTGTAATCAAGTCATCTGATCCGTCTGTTAATCAGCATATTAATGTTGAAGCTCTCGTTTTGTCGTCGATATGTGCCGACCAACCAATGCAACCAGTTGTTGATGTGTCAGTTTGGTCACACATAAATAATTTGTCGCTGGCCGACCCCGAGTTTGCCACACCAGGCGCAATTGATATGCTGCTCAATGCAGATATCTTCTCGTCGTCGTTGTTACCTGGTATTAAACGTGGTGAACCTGGGCAGCCCATAGCATTGCACACTATCTTTGGGTGGATTATTTTTGGTAGTTGTGATTTTCGTAATAATTCTCGTCGTAGGACAATCAACAATGAATGTCTTTTCATTTCAGAATTGTCAAATTTGTCGTTGAATAACTCCATAAAAAATTTTTGGGAGTTAGAAAATATTGATCCTTCACATAATATCGTTTCGTCGAAAGAGGATCAATTATGTGAAAAGTATTTCGTCGAAAATCATTCTCTTACTGAGGATGGTAGATTTGTCGTTCCATTACTTTTCGTGGATCCTTTGGAGAAGCCCGTGTTCCATGATTCTCGGACTATAGCCTTGAAGAGATTTTCGTCGTTGGAGAGGAAATTCGATTCCAATCCTATTTTTCAAAAAGGCATATGTCGCCTTCATGGATGATTACTCTACATGTCATCACCTTGAAGAAGTTTCTCCACCTATAGAGGATTCTGGTCATTTTTATTACATCCCACATCATGGCATCTTGCGTCCTGAGTCTGTGAGTACTCCTCTTCGTGTCGTTTTTAATGCAAGTGCCAAGGATTCTAAGGGGTATCGTTAAATGATACTTTGTTTGCTGGCCCAAAGCTGCAAACTAGTATTTTCCATCTTTTAGTTCGCTTTAGATGGCATGCTATCGTTTTTACTTCTAATGTAAAACAAATGTACCGCCAAATATTGGTACCTGTCGAAGATGCAGACTATCAACGTATCTTATGGCGCCCAGATCCAGTTGGTCATGTTCGCGACTTCCGGTTGCGTACCGTCACTTATGGTGTTTCATCGGCTCCCTTTCAGGCTCTTCGGACCATTGCTGAGCTAGCTAATATTTCGTCACATCTCAGCTTCGGGGCCACTGTTTTGTCACGCGACACCTATATCGATGACATAGCTACCGGAGTTGATAGTATCGAGCAGGCCCTGAAGCTGAGAGCAGAACTTGTAGAGATTCTTTCTTCAGGTGGCTTTCTTTTAAGAAAGTGGACTTCGAATTGTCGTGAATTTCTACAAGATCTGCCGTCCTCTGATTTATATTCAGAAAGTTTTCGTAATTTTGAAGATATGTCTGATATGTCTCTCAAAATATTGGGCTTGCTATGGTCGCCACAGGATGATAATTTCGGTTTTAAAGTTTCGTCGGATAGTCATCGACACACCAAACGTACAATTTTGTCGGATATTGCACGTATTTATGACCCTTTAGGGTTGCTAGGTCCAGTTACATTTTATGCAAAATATTTGATGCAACTTTTATGGACTACTGGCGTTTCGTGGGATGATAGTGTAAGGACTATGTAATCGATAGATAGAGTTAATATAAATTGTAACCACTCCACTTCTTTGATGTTTGACGGCATAGACGAAACTACCTTCAAACTTTGGACAGATTTGAACGCCTCTTTTCGATGTGACGTAAGTGTCAGTCAGACGTCAAGGAGGTATAAAAAGATGGAGTTGGCAATCGAGAGGGCAGTTGGTTGTGAGCTGTGAGTGCGCTAACATTAAAGGTGAAAAGTGCTGAGTGTTAACAGTGTAATAGTAGAATAAGGTGTTACAATAAAGTATTGTGTGATACAATTGGAGTTTTACTATATTTCAGAAGTGGTAAGTACCGTCATTTATAACATTTAAAATACACGATTCCTAACGGCCATTATTTTTAATTCTCCTTAGATTCAATGGTTAATAAGTAACTTAATTCAATAATTACTAGCAGAAACATTAACTAAATTCATTAAAATCACTAAAATACCAATAAATAAGGTAACAGATCACTCAGGATTATTACCACGTAGTTAGGAGGGGAACCGATTAAAAGTTTTATCTATAAATACTTAATAATTACCTAATATATACATATAAATATTTTAATTTCCTACCTTCGCTCATTTTATATTCACTATTCTACTCACTGTAGACAAAAGTATCATAAGTAATAACATGCTTTTACAATGTTTTCGAGATTAGCCGGATAACCAATGACAGAATAATTATGCATATACACCATTATTCTGTGCCAATAAGCTTATAAAGACAAGCTGCTTATATAAAAGTAAGAATAAATAAATGAAGAGTAAACAAAGAAACTCAAATAATATTGAATGCCGTGTACCTACATACACCTTCCCGTATGGTGGGCAGCTTAACTTGCTTTATATTAAATAAGGGTCATGACACATTGAATAATGATTGACAATGTTATTAATTACTATTATACAATTATTTATTGCGTACCCCCTATTGCGTGCCAGTGGCAGTTACCCTGCCTGCCGAGCGACGCTAGTGTTCTAAATCTAGCCAGGGCAGACATTTTGTGACTACTGATGATAAATGGTTGTGATATATAATTATGTGATATTGTGTATGATCAATTGTTCATGACCGCAACATAGAGTTATAAGGCCGAGTCATACACACTCATGTGTATAAGCGTTTATTTGATTAATACAACTATATGCATACTATTTTATTTCATTGATACATAGTTGTTTTGATCGAGTTTCAGATACGATGCAAAGTGAAAGAAAGCCCCGTTCTCGCCGCCTGGAAACTCCGGACCGTCGGAGCCACGGGAGCCGCCACAGCCGCGGTCGTAACTGCAGCCGCAGCGGCAACCGTGGCCACGGTTTCAACCGTACCTGCGACCGGAGCCGCAGCGGCAACTGTGGCCGCGGTCGCGACCGCACCTGCGACCGGAGCCGCAGCCGCAGCTACATCCGGCGTGGTAGCGCTTCTCGGCGGCGCAGAAGTTGCCGGGACGAGTACAGCACAGCTCGGGAGCCTGACAAGCTGCGAGAAATCGAGAGGCAGATGGAGCGGGAACGAGAGCGACTGCGTGTTCTGCAGCGCGACCTGAACAGGGAGCGTGACAGGATGCAGCGCACCGTAAGTAACCAGCGAGAAACTACTAAACAAAGGGACTATAGCGCATCGGGCGCAAATGAAGAGCACGTACATTCTCGCAGGAGAGGTCAAAGTCCTCACGAGGACGATGCTCCTGCGAGACAAAAAAATCGGCCTGACGAAACCGCTGAACCGCAGAAAGCTGATAGTCCATCATTTTCAACTAAAGACGTTGTAAATCTTTTAAATTCGCTTAAGAATGTTGCACCCCAGCCGTCGACTTCTATGGCCCCTACTTATTCTTCTAGTAACCATAAGAATATTTTGCCCGAATTCGATCCATCATCCAGAAATCAAAGGATAGACGTCTGGTTAAAAAAGGTAAATGAGTGTGCCACCGTCTACGGCTGGGATGACAAGACTACCATTCATTTCGCTATGCAGAAACTTCAGGGCTTGGCCAAGATTTGGTACGAAAGTTTACCTTCAATCCTTTTTAGTTGGTCTGAGTGGCAAGATAAATTAGTAAACGCATTTCCATGCGATCAAAACTATGGCCAAACCCTTGAAAACATGCTTAGAAGGAAGAGCCGATTTAATGAGCCTATTGAAGTTTATTTTTATGAAAAGTTGGCGTTATTGAACCAATGTAATATCGAAGGAAAGCGTGCTGTTGACTGCATCATACATGGCTTGTCAGATAGGACTATAAAATCTAGTGCTATATCCCTGCGTTGCTTGCACCCAGAACAATTGCTGCAATTTTTGATGAGCAATAAGGAATGTTTTCAATCGACCAATCCACTAGACAAAACACGTTTCCGGAATAGATTCGAAAGCGATACAAATGTAGCCGGAAACAATTACAATAACAGGCGTGGTAACAAATCTAATTCTGCTCAAAATAATAGTATGTTCTGCTTTAACTGTAAGGAAAAGGGACATCCCTTTTTAAAATGCCCAAAAACAATTGTTAAATGCAGCAAATGCAATAAAATAGGTCACAAAACTGAAGATTGTTACACCAACGTAAAAGACACGAATACTATTCAAAAAATATTAATTATATCTAATTCAAGTCCAAATTCAAAATTTTACAAGGAGGCTTATGTAAATGATGTTATAACCACAGGTTTTGTCGATTTTGGTAGCGAAGTGTCATTAATGCAGCAATCTTACGCATCTTCTCTAGGACTATCGATCAGTAATAATGATGCCACTACTCTAAAGGGTTTAGGGAATGAACTTGTTAGGACTCTTGGTACTGTTTCCATAAATTTAACTGTTGACGGGGTGAATGCAAGCATCTTATGTCAAATAGTTGAGGATCGATATCTGGAACTTCCTATATTGATAGGACAATCGTTTACTGAACAATCCCACGTCGCTGTTTGTAAGACCTCTGATAGATTAAATTTCCTTGACATAGGCACTGAGATGCCGTTCGCCACCACCGACATAGACCGCGAAATGTCAGTCAAAATCATCCCAGTTGCAGGCGGTATGATCTATGGACCGGCGGCCATTAGAGCTACTGTAGAACCAGCAGTTAATAGTGATGTTTTAGTGGAGAGCAAAATTATTGGTAAACCTTCACAGCAGTTAGTTATCTTCGGGGGCGTGTATCCCGTCAAAGGTGGAATCATTAACCTCATCATTTCTCCAGTGTACAAACATAGTGTCATAACGATGGAAACGATAGTCAGTCGTGGTTTTTCAGTTAAGGTTGTTAATCACATCGTTACCGACTCAAAGAAATCCAGCGAGTCCTCGGTTATTAATAAAGATAGTGTACATATAGGCAAAAATATTGACAGTTCTCATCGGCAAAAGCTCATGACTCTGCTGGGAAAGTATCATCATTGTTTCGCAACTTTTCTGAAAGATTTAGGTTGCACTAACATCACTGAAATGACAATCGAAGTGAACAACAGTAAGCCTATTGTCTATAGGCCATATAGGTTGTCACTGAAAGAGCGTGAACTTGTACGGGATTTAGTGAAGGAGATGTTAGATGCAGGTATAGTGAGGGAATCAGTGTCGGAGTATGCAAGTCCGATTATTTTAGTCCGTAAGAAAGATGGAAAAATGAGAATGTGTGTAGATTATAGAATGCTCAATTCAGTGACGGTTAAGGAACGCTATCCTATGCCCAACATCGATGATGAGATTGCTCGCTTATCGGGTCAGGCTTATTTCATTACTTTAGATTTAACGTCAGGGTATTACCAAGTACCCATAGCTGAGCACTCTCGACCGCTGACATCCTTTGTAACTCCGGACGGTCAATACGAGTTCAATCGAATGCCGTTCGGCTTGGCAAACGCCCCAGCGGTATTTCAAAGGATGATGCACAAAGTTTTGGGTCAAACACGTATTGATGGAGCCACAGCATACATCGATGACATTTTGATATATGGTAGAAGTATTGAGGAATGTCTGGCTAGATTAGAAAATGTATTAAAACTTATTGATAATGCAAATCTTACACTCAATCTCAGTAAATGTGAGTTCCTCGTGGACAAGATAAATTACTTAGGGTACGAAATTAGCGTTGCAGGCATTCGTCCTGGCGATAAGAAAATTCAGTGCGTTCTAGAATTCCCTTGCCCCACAGATCAGCATACGGTACAACAGTTTCTTGGTCTTGTGGGTATTTCCGAAAGTTTATTAGAAATTTCGCATCGCTAGCTCATCCCTTAACAAAATTGCTGACTAAAAATTCAATTTGGTCTTGGACACATGAACAGCAGGAAGCGTTTAAAACTTTGAAGGATAGATTAGTCAATAGACCAATCCTTGCTATCTATGATCCCTTGGCAGAGACGGAACTCCATACCGACGCCAGTAAGATTGGGGTCGGGGGAGTGTTGTTTCAGAAGTACGATGGTTCTTTTCGGCCAGTAGCGTTTTACAGTCGGAAGACCCCAGAAGAGAAGAACTTTCATGCTTTCGAGCTTGAAACCTTAGCAGTAATATGTTCGCTAAAAAAGTTCAGGGTGTATTTGTTGGGGCAAAAATTTAAGATAGTAACAGATTGCAGTGCTCTACGTGCTACGTTCGCTAAGCGGGATATTCTTCCACGGGTTGCTAGATGGTGGCTTCTTATGCAGGAATTTAATTGTTCTATAGAATATCGTCCTGGTGCAAAGATGACACACGTCGACGCTCTTTCGCGCAATCCTATCCATGATGACGATACTGCAACGATTTTGGATCAATATCCTTCTGTGATGGTTATCAGCAAGGAAGATTGGTTGCATACGTTGCAGATAGGGGATTCAGAATTGTGTAGGATTCGAGATGTACTCTCTTCTGACATGGATGCTGAAGGTCTTATATATATTAAAGACAATTTTTTGATTAAAGATAATAAATTATATCGTTATTTAGATGGGGATAGGAATAATATTCGGTGGGTGGTACCGAAGGGTGCAAGGTGGCAAATTTGCCGCATGAATCATGATGATATGGGGCATTTCGGGGTAGAAAAAACATTGGAACGAATTAAACAATCATATTGGTTCTCTAAAATGACGAGGTTTGTGAAAAAGTACGTTAGTGCATGTATAGAATGTGCTTATGCAAAAAAGAATAGCTCCAATAGTGAAGGTTATTTATACCCCATTGAAAAAATTGATGTCCCATTCCATACCTTGCACATAAACCACCTTGGACCCTTCATCAGATCGAAACGTGGTAATACCCACCTGTTAGTCATCGTAGACGGTTTTACTAAATTTGTATTCACTAAGCCGGTTCGTAATACAAAGACACAGAGTGCTATTAGAGTTTTGGAAAATATTTTTTGTACTTTTCGTACACCAGATCGTATTATCAGCGATAGGGGAACATGTTTCACGTCCCATGCTTTTAAAAGATTTTGTCTTGATAAGGGCGTGAAACATGTTCTGAATGCAGTAGCCAGTCCTCGCTCAAATGGACAGGTTGAAAGGTACAACCGCACCATACTTAACTCCCTGACCGCCCAGAATTTAAACGGCGATGAAAGGGAGTGGGATGGTGCGGTCGGAAAAGTACAGTGGGGATTAAATAACACTTGTCAAAAGGTTACAGGGAAATCACCGTCGGATATTATGTTTGGTACGTGTATGAGTTCTGAAACTAGTCCTATGCTAAATCAAATTCGTCGAGAAACCCGCGAAGTAGTTGATTTGACCACAATTAGAGAACAGGCCAAAGATGCAATCGATGTTCAGCAGGAAAAACAAAAACAAAGATTTGACAAGGGCAGAAAACCTGCCCAAACCTATGTTGAAGGACAATTAATTAAAATAACAAAAACTGCATTTGCTAATGATGGGAAAAGTAAGAAACTTCTTCCGGCATATACAGGTCCATATCGCGTAGTCTCGATTCTAGGAAATGATAGGTATAGGATAGCTGCCATTCCGGGTCTAACAGGGACAAAACACAAACGGCAGACAACCGTGCCCGCTGATAGGATGTTACCTTGGGTCAATATTGCAGCGTTAGAAGTCAATGAATCCGATACAACGGATAACGAAGAGAGTAAGAGTGATAATGACCATGACGAGTAGATAATTATGTTTAATAATTGTTATTTAAGCAATCGTCAATAATTGTTGATCATACTGATGAATACATGTTAATGAATTATGATAATAAAATAGTCATTGATGTATTGAAATTAGTTTTAAGCAATAGTTATCGTTGTGACACTAACAGCCTAGACTTATTTTAATGAATATTTAAAAGAGATATTCATATATTTACATACTATTTTAGCGTTAGAAATTATAGTTGTAACACAGCAGAAATAAATAAATAGACGAGATTTTGGTTGATATTCAAATAAGTTAAATAGTGAGAAAAGAAAATAATTGTATGACATATTGTTGAAGAGTGATATATTAAGTGGACTGTGAGAATGGATGGGTTCACAGTTTGGTTTTTCGTTACGAGAATGGATGGGTTCGTAACGTGACCAAGAGGACATTCCATTTTATTTATGATATGTTTCCTATCTGTAAAGGCCCCAGTACACAATGGCCCATGCGTGCCCACTACAGGCCATCGCCATTGTGTACAGGGGGTAATGGTATATGATGGCGGACAATTGTCCATCGTGGCGCGCAATCCGGGAGTTGTCGGTTTTTTGGGCACACTTCAAAGGAATCGTGGCGTAGCGTGGCCTGTGGTGTTTACACAATCGGCCATTGTTTAGTTCGCCACCGGCCGCTGACCGGGATAGTACACTTTTGTGTTGCGTGCTATTGGCGTGTCAAAATGTCAACAGCGTGGAGCAATGAACAAACTTTCAAGTTTATTGATTTATATCAATCTGAGCCCGCAATTTGGGACCCAAATAATGCACTGCACAAGGATAAGAACAAGGTAGGTATGTTTATACTATTTTTATTTGATAGAAATTATGTACACTATCTATCTATAAGTACCTAATATTAGGAAGGACTTAAATTGTTTGTTGGAATTGAATAAGCTCCAAAACTAATGTAGGTACTGATTTGAAAAATTCTTGTAGTATTAGAATCCTACATTATCCCTGATTGTAAAACCGACTTCAATGTAAAAAACGTAACACTAAAGGTAAAAAATAACTGTATTAACTTCTCTCTCATTAATAATTTTTGAAGTTGGCGTTTCTAAATTAGCTTTGTCTCTTCGTTATTTAACACCGACTTCCGAAATTATTAATGAGAGAGAAGTTAATAAAGTTATTTTTCACCTTTTTTGTGTTTAGTTTTTTACATTGAAGTCGGTTTTATTTTTTTTATTAAAAATGTTTTATTACATACTTTTTTAATGTGCAAATCTCAAATGCTCACTTGATATTATAACTATCAGTCTGAATATACATACAGTTGTGAATTATCCATTAACTCCTAACCATTGAGGAGTTGACCCTCCATCATCAGCTCAACCACATTAAATTATTACAATGAGGCGTAGATACTGCTATACTGTTATACCTACAGTAAAAACATTACATGTGCCTATAAAATTTGAGGGTTGCCCTCGATTTCTCTAGGATCCTATCATCAGATCATGATATGCTAGCAATGGGATCACCTGGAAACCATGCTCTTTCGAACAAAAAAAGAATTTTCCAAATCGGTCAAGGCGTCTTCGAGTAATCGGGGTATATACTCGGGGAATTGAGAACCTCTTCCTTTTTTGAAGTCGGTTAAAAATGTAATATTGTGGGTACGATGTTTTCAGGTGAATGATGCATGGAACCGCATTGCAGACTCCCTGCAAATTCCTGTTTCGGAACTTAAAAAAAAGAAAGAGACATTGATGTCAGCATTTCGGATGCACTTCAAGAAAAAACAAGATTCGATCCGATCTGGTATGGGAGAAGCAGAAATTTATAAGCCAATTTGGATTTTTTATGATGCTATGGAGGCATTTTTAAAAGGCAAATACAAAGTAAAAAGTATAATTACGACAGATGAGCAAAGGGTAAGTAAAACAATTAATTAGTTTCCAAATTTTTTATTAATAAGTAACTAAGTATTTACACATTTTCATTTCCACAAATTATAAACTAATTATATTATGCATCACAGGTCCTACCATTGCATAGTCTTCTTTGATGGATGTAATTCATAAAATTTGATCTTATTTGCGTAGCATTAATAGGAGCCCGACGAGGTACAGATTGTAATGGAAATAGATTTTCTTCATGATTTACTCTCATACCTACATGGATTAATTCACCATTCCTATCATAGCTGTCAGTACTGCCTGGTGGAGTATAAATATAGCGAGATGATTTGCTCTTTCTTAAAAAATTGTGTAGTAATAAACAGCTGTGGGTTATAATAGAAGTTTTAACGACATCTAATGGAATAGGTTTTTTAAATACTCTAAAAACTGACGATAATATCCCGAAAGTATTCTCTACGACCGCACGAGAACGTGATAGTTGTTGATTGAACATTCTTTCTGGGGTACCTAACTGATGATGTCCAGGAAAGGGCTTCATAATATGAGTACTAAGAGCAAAAGCGCCATCACCCAGAAAAACATAAGGGATATTAGTGTTACTTCCAGGAAGTGGGCAACTAGGTGGTAAATTAAGGGACCCATCACATATTTTTTTCCACAAATTGCTTTGATTTAAAATACCTCCATCACTAATTCTCCCTTGGCTTCCTATGTCAGCAAACAAAAAACAGTAATCACTATCTACTAGGGCTAATAAAACGATGCTGAAACTTCCTTTGTAATTAAAGTATTCAGATCCGGTATGAGCTGGTGCTAATATGGTAATATGCTTCCCATCTATCGCGCCAAGACAATGGGGAAAGCTGAACCCTTCCGTTTTGGTCAGCCATTCTTCAGGACTTGTGGGAATCTGAAAAAATAAATATATTTTTTTCAGGCAGTCATTGGAGAATAGACAGAAGAAGAAACGGCAACTCCAAGTGATGCTAGAAGCAACACAGTACCAAAGGACAAGAATATAAAGATACCTGTACAGAGGAGACGTTCAGTTATGCCACCTGAGTTAGAAAAAGCAGATAAGGAAATGTCAAAGGCTTTTAATACGTTAAACCAGGCTATTCTCAATAAAGACCAACAAAATAAAAAAGAGGACGACTGCGACTTGTATGGGAGGCTTCTTGCTAATAAACTCAGAAAATATTCAGATAATGAGAGACAACAGATAATGTACGAAATTGATGGATTACTATTAAAACGGCATCGCAATTATAGTCCTCAGTACGTGTCTTCACCTTCTCAAATTATTATAAGTAAACGTCCGTCTTCTTCAGCCACCAGCTATTCTTGTCCATCACCGTCGTCATCTTGGATCAATCACCCCTCATCATCGTCTTCAAATCATTATATAATTACTTCGCCTATACAAAGCCCATCACCTATTCCACCTGCGCAAACTCCACCCCCTCTTCCACCTACTGAACACCCTATTGCCTCATACACACAAGAAGTAGTTTATCAATCGCCCAACAGAATCCATACACCTGTCCCTACGATCCATATACCTGAGGGATCCATGCAAATAATTTCTAACGAATTGTATTCTCAGACACAGAGTCAGTCTCAAAGTGTTTTGGCTGATGCTTATGCAAAAGCTTTGAATGATGATTTTTAAAATAACCAATTTAAAAAATGTAATGGGGCAATAATTATTGATTAAAAAATTTAAAGTATATACAAATGTTTTACTAACTCACCTTAATCATGTCCTTTAGCACTTGGTTCAGAGCCAAGCATACTTCAGGAATAATTCTAGATATGAGTGTACTTGATATTTTAAAATGGTAGTGCAGGCTCCTATAACTGTCTCCAGTCGCAAGAAATCGCAATGTCAATGCCAATCTTATTTTTGGAGGTATTGCTTCTCGCCAATATGTATCCTTTTTTGCAATAATTGGCGATATTTTTTGCAATATATACTCGAAATCACTAGATGACATACGAACAAAGTTATCGAATTCCCCTGATGGTTCTGCAGTAAGGTCGCTCAACAGATTGTCCATGAATTGCCTGAAAAAGGTAAAAAAATCTTAATCATGTTGTTTACGTTAACATTCTAAATATTAATATCATATCGTAAATACCACATTAAAAAATCTACGTACCTTGTCCTGTTTCGATGAATGGTCAGCATCCACCATCGCCTTTTTCGCCATTTCTTTTTAATAACTTTGTGACGGTACACACTTCTGTAATACTTGTAAACAGTATACAAATAAATAGCCGCAGCCGTAATTACTTCGACGTCCATCGCAAGTGGTTTGCCAGGCAACAATGAGCCATGCGCCATTGTGTGAACACCAAGTGATCGTGGCCTACAATTGTGCATGGCAAAGCGTGGCCCATCACACGCCATTATGTACTGGGGGCTTAAGAATGTAAGGGTTTACAGACTGAACTCATTGAATATATTTAATTTTGTATCTAGTTGCAGTGTTAAAATTATGGAACATAGGCTACCTGTGAGAATGGATGGGTTCACAGTTCTGCCGCATTGTTGTCAACGACACGAGAATGGATGGGTTCGTGACGTTGCCAGCAAGTGTTCTATGTTATTGACATAACGGGATGTTTCTCGTCTGCAAGAATGGATGGGTTTGTGGATGAGAGGCATTCTAGCAACAATTGATTGATTTTGATAATGTAACGAAATATTTCACTCTCTTTGTCGGTTAATATTTTACTGTGCATGAGGCCATGCACTTTGTCAGGATGGGCGAATGTAAGGACTATGTAATCGATAGATAGAGTTAATATAAATTGTAACCACTCCACTTCTTTGATGTTTGACGGCATAGACGAAACTACCTTCAAACTTTGGACAGATTTGAACGCCTCTTTTCGATGTGACGTAAGTGTCAGTCAGACGTCAAGGAGGTATAAAAAGATGGAGTTGGCAATCGAGAGGGCAGTTGGTTGTGAGCTGTGAGTGCGCTAACATTAAAGGTGAAAAGTGCTGAGTGTTAACAGTGTAATAGTAGAATAAGGTGTTACAATAAAGTATTGTGTGATACAATTGGAGTTTTACTATAATAGTGTACCTTCAGAAATTTCGTCCGAATGGTCACGCTTCAAATCTCAGCTGCCTTCGTTGGCGTCTATTTCGTTTCCACGTCGCGTCATTTTACCTTTCAACAATTTACAACTTCATGGATTTTGTGACGCGTCGGAACGTGGCTACTGTGCTGCAATTTATTTTCGTGTCGTGCAGCCAGACGGACATGTTTCAGTGGAACTTTGTTGTTCGAAAACAAAGGTTGCCCCTTTGAAAAGGCTTTCCATTCCCAGATTGGAATTGCAAGCTGCAGTTTTACTGTCAGATTTAATGGAATCGGTTATCGCTGCCTTAAAGTCAATTCATAAGGTTCAAGAAGTTATAGCATGGTCAGACTCAAGCGTTGTTTTGTCTTGGTTGAGGTCTTGCCCCTCAAAATGGAAAACTTTCGTAGCAAACAGAGTCGCCCATGTACAGGATAAAATACCGGCCAGTTGTTGGAAGCATGTGGTACAGCTGACAACCCTGCGGATTATGGCTCGCGTGGTATACTTCCCAATGACTTTGTATCAAAATTAGAGTTGTGGCGTCGAGGTCCCTTGTGGTTTTCAGAATCTGAAGATCATTGGCCATCTTCATTTCTCTTACCCAACGATGATGCTGTACTAAACGAGCATAAAGTTTTTAACCTCGTCACGACAACGCCCGATTCCAATGTCGTTGAGAACCTCATTAATAAATTTTCGTCGTTTGTAACCTTGCTAGATGTATTAGCATATTGTTTTCGATTTTGTCACAATCTAAGACAAACCAATGAAAAAATCGTTGGCGCCTTGCAGCCATCTGAGCTCCGTCAAGCTTTCCATGTCTTGATAAAGCACATGCAAAGTGCCTCCTTTTCGAAGGAAATAGAATGTTTAGGAAAGGAATATCTATATTCCCTTCCTAAAAGTTTTCGTAAACTGTCTCCCATCCCTGGGGTTATCCTTTCGAGGGCTTACCCGGGGTGCCCGGCAACGGACACTTGGGGAGGACACCGTGCGGTTTTAGTCGAGACACGACATAACCACCCCCGCTGGCCGGCGGGGGGGTATCCGAAGGGATTTCCGCACGTTAAAAAAAAAAAAAAAAAAACCTCCCTTCATTGATGACGCGGGTCTCGTGAGGGTGGGCGGTCGCCTTAGTAGGTCTGATGTGCCGTTTGATGTTAAACATCCTTTACTTCTTCCTAGAAGTCATAGAGTAACATTTTTAATAATTGATGATTATCATCAGAGATTTATGCATCCTGGGGCACAGACTTTACAAAATTTACTTTCGCAAACCTTTTGGATTTTGTCGCCAAAGCGTGCTATCCAATCAGTCGTGTCACGCTGTATTAAATGTTTTCGAGCTCATCCAAAGCCAGCTCCTGCTCCTATTATGGGTGATTTGCCATCATATCGAATTAATAAATTAAAACCTTTCTCGAATGTCGCTATCGATTATGGTGGTCCTTTCGATATCGCTCTGGGTCGCGAACGAGGGCTTAGGACTTATAAAGCATATATCTGTGTATTTGTATGTACTTGCACTAAAGCTATACACATTGAACTTGTGTCAGAGTTGTCGTCGGAAGCTTTTATTGCAGCTTTGAAACGTTTTGTTGCTCGCCGTGGCCGCTGCAATAATATCGTATCAGATCAAGGTACAAACTTTGTCGGTGCCAATAACCTTCTGAGTAAATTAATGTCAGAGGCTTCTGAGGCACAACAAATTAAATTCTCGTTTAACCCGCCTGGCAGCCCTCATTTTAACGGTCTTGCCGAAGCAGGCATTAAGTCTATAAAGACACATTTATCTAGAGTCATAGGTAATCAACGTCTCACTTATCAAGAATTTATCACAATATTGTCTCAAATTGAAGCAATGCTCAATTCACGACCGTTGACTCCTATGAGCTCAGACCCACATGACTTGTCTGCCTTAACTCCTGGTCTTTCTTAACTCTTGAACCATTAACTATGATTCCAGAGGAAAATTTAGTTGATCAAAAGCTTAGCATTCTAAAACGTTGTAAGTTAATTCAAAAAATGCATCAGGATTTCTGGCAGAGATGGTCGAGTGAATACATCCCCACTCTTCAACAAAGGGCTAAGTGGACTAAAGATCAAGATAAAATTAATATTGGATCTCTAGTTCTTGTTATTAATGAAACTATCAATCCTTTGAAGTGGAGTTTGGGTCGTATTGTTTCGTTGCATCCCGGTGCAGATGGCATTTGTAGAGTTGTTACTGTTAAAACTGTATCAGGACAATATAAAAGGCCTGTTGTAAAATTATGCCCTCTGCCACTGGCTAATAATTAATTAATATTGTAACAGTCTCTCTTAAGTTGTCAATAGTAGCTATTAATTCCATTGTAATTTCGTTGTTATTATACTTTAATTTGACTTAAATACGTTGTATTTAGGTGGGCGGAATGTTCAGTTTAGCCTAATTAGTCGTTATTTTAATTTTTGGCAACATTTTTAGTATCGTTTTTGTAACATTGTAATGGCAACACTTCCTTCTTCTCGTTCGCCGATCTGTCAAGTGGACGTGTTTGCCCTTTTAAATCTAAAAATTATCTTGGAAATCATAGAACAATACTTTCAATTACTTACTTTAATCGTTTATTATAAAACCAATCCACAAAACATCATTTTTTGTGTAAAGGTGTGAGTATAAGCAGCAAGAACTAATTAGCTCAAATTGGCCAATTTATATAGCAAAGTTAGGAATTGTTAGCTTATAATTAAGTGTCTTCTCAACGCTTTGGGGGTAAGTTACACCACCCTTTTATTATTATATTTCGTATACAGTCCACTTTTATCGAACGCCAACAGCAATGCCTTAGCGTTAAAAAATACAAAAATGTGCTTTGTCCCTTTTCCACAAAAGTAAAGATGTGTCATAAACTGGTTTCGTAGCAAGAAAAATGATTCTTTCCACGTAACTGGTTACGTACATTTGGTTTTTTAGGCGGTCGTACGAACTAGTTCCGTAAGAAGAAAAAATCCTCTTTGTACGTAACTGGTTTCGTAGCAAGAGAAATAATTCTTCTCACGTAACCAGTTACGTAGCATGGTTTCGTCGGCGGCCGAAGGGAGCGTCTATTGCCATAACCGACGGAGGTCCACCGTTTAACTCAAAAGAATTTAAAGATTTCTTAAACGAGTGGCACGTTGAACACATAACGTCAAGTCCCTATCTGAGCAGATCAAATGGAATGGTAGAACGTTCAATTGCTACAATAAAAAATATCCTAAAGAAATGTTTTCATGATAATACAGATCCTGTTCTAGCTTTACTCCAATATAAAAATACCCCTAAACATTGTCAGTATTCTCCAGCACAATTATGTATGTCACGAAGACTAAGAACTAAAATACCTATTTCAGATAGTAACTTAAAACCTAATATTCCTGATTATAGGAAAATAAAACAACACATTAGAACTCAAAAACATAAAACTTCACTTTATTACAATAAACATGTAAAATCACTTCCATCTTTAAAACAAGGTGATAAAGTTTATTTCAAAAAACAACCACATCATGTTTGGACACCAGGTATTATATCTGAAGTCTGTCCTGAACCACGTCCTTATATAGTATCAAGTCCAGAAGGTCAGTTTCGTAGAAATAGGCAACACATTCTTTCTCCAAAACATCAACAAATTGAACAGGGTTCACCCATGTTAACAGAGTCTATACTTGATTTCAACATTCCTTGTCCAGATAATCTAAGTCTCAGCGTTCCAAGTCCAAATAAACCAAGTTCATCCTCCAGTTCCACTACATCCACTCCTGTAAAATATTCCAAATCCGGTCGTTTAATACGTCAGCCAGAAAGATATGGGTTTTAAACATAACTAGTTCATAAGTCGTTTAAATAAAAAAAAAAAAAAAATTTCATTGGTTTACTAGCGAAAACACTTGTTAAATATATTTTTAGACTAATTAAGTTAAGTTTTCATTTGTTTTATATACAAATAACTCGTAAAACATTATGTCAATGTCATCCGGTAATAATTATGTCAAGTTGTCAAAATTTTCACAGAATATAATATCATTGTTTATCCAAGTTATCAATGTCGAGTAGTGTTGTAAAATAATAACGATAAATTCATTTTGTTCGGAGGAAAATGTATGTATGTATAAAAATAACTATTGTAAAACTTAACTATAGTATAAATATATAATATGTTATTTATAAGTACAGTATTAGAAATGTCTATTGGTAGATCAGCTTCAATTTATTTTTTTCTTTGTACGGGAGGTGTTACAGTATGTGTCTATGTGTTTATAAACTTGTCTGTGGTTATATTGGTATATAGTCTATGGAAAATAAAATAATTCTTTAACTTTAACTTCTCTATGGCAGCCCGATGGACGACAACGTGTTTCATTTGCAATCCTCAACTTTCAAATAAAACTCAAGACATAACGATCTTGTGAGGTCTGCAAGTAAACCATTACAACAAATTGAGAAACGTTTGAAAGAAATTGAAACATGCGATTTACAAAGTATCTGGCGATGTATATGATGATGATGTTATTGTTTTGTACCGTAATCTTGCACCAACACATGTCCCTGCAGACAAATATTATGACTATTATAAGAAACTTATGTATAAAGAATTAGCATTATACATATATGAACATAGCAAAAGTGACGCATATTGCACATTAATAGATGGCAAAGTATTTGAAATGCGTAACATATTGAAGTGTGCTTCGACTAAAACTGTCTTCATTTATGGCAAGGAGTTTGAACAATATGATTCCTTGTATAATTATCCATGTGATTCTAGGGTCATGAATTTAATGCTTGTTACTAAACTTTCTGATTCAAAACTTATTTCTGTTAATGATATTGTAACAAAATGCATAATAATTCCATTATATGAACAGAATAATGTGTTTTTGTCGTTACCTTTACTCAAATAAAAAGCATGACTGCAGTTTTAAATGTAAAATTGTTTCATTTTTTTCGAATAGTTTAAGACAAGTAGAAGAAAACAATTCAATGTTTTTTAATTATTTTAGTTTTTTATCGTTATCCTTTACATTAGGTGTGAATTTACCGGTGGGACCGTATTGTTCACATCATAACGTTAAAAATGATTTAAAATAAGTATTATGTAGAACTTAAAAAACTATTAATTTATTTTCCTTGTTCAAGAAAAGCAGGTAAACATTTTTTAATCCACTGCTTAGACCTGATCTATCTTTATCAAGCAATAAAGTAGCTCGATTTACTTGACGTTTTCTTTACTCTTCTAGACTGTGGCTCTAAGTGCGGACGTTTTAATTTATTTTTCGTGATCCACATTTGTTGTTTTGTTTTGACGTAGGACCCCTATTGGGCCAGGTTTTAATTCGTATTTGTGTTGTATTTCCTTTTTCAGTTTTCTGGTAGGAATTAGTTTTTAAGCTTTTGTCTATCTAGACAACTTCTTCATCTTCTTTACATTTTTTACATTTCTTTTAGTCTTAAGTATTTTAAATTGTGTTATTGCACCCCTTATTTATATTGGCTTCTGCCACTCACGCCCCCGAATTTATTGTAGTTCTATATAAAATTGTTTTTAAATAAAAATGGCAACAGTCAGGACTCCGATCGCTGGTAGACGCCCATCTGTCGACAGCGAAAGGCCGGGTCCCTCTGGGGTCAATGTCAGGAAGAGTGCCGGTGAGTGGGAAGGTCAGACTTCAACCACTGCCGGCACTGGGCCTGCCAAAGACACCAAGAAGACCGAAATCACCGCCAGGGTAGCCGAATCATCTAAGGCTCCCATAAAAATAAACCCCCGTGTGCAGGAAGCCAAGCAGCACTTGGTTACTGCAAAAACCCACTTGGGGAGATCCAGAAATATAAAAACGGAAATAAAAGAAGGGATTATAAAAGCACTCGATCTACTGTACCAGCTGGTTAAAGATGAAGCTAATGAGAATAAGGTGAAAGGGAGTGGTATGTGTGTGAAAGATACGGATGACAGGATAGAGAAAATGGAAGAAGAAATAAAGGAAACGAAAGAAAAGCTGGAAATTTACAGAAATTTCTCGAACGTTGACGAGTCGTCCGAAGTAGTAGAGGTATTAGATAAGTTGAGGGCCAGTTCCAAAAAAGAGATAGAGGAACTGAGAGAGAAGAATAAGTGTGGACCGGAATGTCAGAACGTAGGAAAGAAAGGTGAAAGCGAGAATGAGGAATTGAAAAAGCTTAAGAATAGGATTAAGGAACTGGAAAAGAGTGAAAGAGACAATGCTACCAAGGTGAGGAATTTGGAGGCGGCGAAGAAAGCGAGGAGGGAAGTGTTAAGGATCAAAGAGCTGAAAAAAGTGAATGACAGGTTAAGAAAGGAAAATGACGAAGGAAAGAATGAAGAATGAAATAGAAGTGTTGAAAACCAAGATTGTGGCGGTTCCACACTCCACACACAGCGTGATTGAGCCGCCAAGAGACGGGTGGGAGAGTCGCGTCTTTACAAAATTGGAGGAACATTACAAACTACTCCAAGATAATGGAAGAAAAATAGATGAGCTGAAGGAGAGTGGAACCTTCGGGGGGACAACGTACGCTGGTGCGGTAGCCGCAGGCCAGTCCAAAGCTAAGGCTTTGGCACCTGCGGCGCTGCACTCGGTAGTTGTCTCCTAGAGGGATGATCAGGACACCTGCGACATACTTTTTGAAAAGGTAAGGCAAGCGATGGATGCGAAGGAAGGATGGGTCCAAGTCGAGAGAGTCAGGAAAGAAAAGGATAAAAAACTGATTGTCGCATGTAGAACGAGAGAGGAACGCGATAAGGTGAAGGACAAATTGGATCGAATGAGAGAGCGCTTCGTCGTCGAGGCGGTCAAAAACAAGGACCCGCTTCTGATCCTGAGGGACGTGCTGAGTGTCAACAGCGATGATGACAATCTGCGCGCCCTCAGGAATCAGAACCGGGGGGTTTTTGGCGGCCTCGACGAGGAAGAAGCTAGGATGACAATAAGGTATAAAAAGAAAGTTCGAAATCCGAACAGCGCGCACATCGTAATTGCGGTGTCCCCCAAGATTTGGACGAGGGCGACTGAGGTAGGTAAACTCCACGTCGACCTCCAGCGGGTTACGGTGGAGGACCAGTCGCCCCTCGTCCAGTGCACGTAGTGCCTCGGCTACGGGCATAGCAAGAAATTTTGCAAGGAGCCCGAAGACTTGTGCAGCCATTGCGGAGGTCCTCATAACCGTGATGGCTGCCCAGCTCAAAAAGCCTTCGAACTCCCAAAATGTATAAACTGTGTCCGAGCCGGGGTATCGCCTGCACACCACCACGCCTTCAGCGGAGAGTGCCCCATAAGGAAGAAGTGGGACGCGATCGCTCGAACCGCCGTAGCATATTGCTAAGGCGACTCGAGACATCGCGCGACACTGGTAGATAGGAGTACATAAAACTTTTAAATTAAAACAATTATTTAAACAAACCCAGCTATGTTAGCAGTAATATTATATTAATATTAATGCGACATAAACACCTGGTAATTAATTAGGCATAAAGAATTCAAAATTAAACAAAATTAAAACATAATAATAAACTAAAATAAAAACTCGTGCTCCTTCCATATATAAAATACCCCTCTTAATAAAACATTTACGCTAAACTATTACTAAACAAATATCTATAAAAAAAAAAATCTAATCTTCTTTATCTTATATATAAAAATGAATTGCTGTTCGTTAGTCTCGCTAAAACTCGAGAACGGCTGGACCGATTTGGCTAATTGTGGTCTTGAATTATTTGTGGAGGTCCAGAGAAGGTTTAAAAGGTTTGTCATCGATTGAGGCAGTACGAAGTCTGCCGGCTCAGCTAGTAAATAATAAAACCTACGACGCAACAACAAATTAAAATAAACAACATGCAACACATACACATAACTAACTATACACAGTACACACTACACTACTGATTACACATGTTACTAGAAAACTTACCGGGTATTCTGTGCCTTATTATGTAATAAGGGGCAGAATAAACCGTTCGCATACACATACAGGCATAACAATTACACACAAAATGATTTTAAAAAAGTAATCAAATAGAATTATATCCCCATCCCCAAATAACCAATTAAAATTAATATTATAAAATCAAACAACAATACAGCATTAAATACATAAAGTCAAATAATCAAAATTAACATTTAATTCTCTTTCATTTAAATAAATACATAGTAGGACTATTGATATATATATTATATAACACTAATTCCTGTTAGTGTTACTCACCGGCTAGTCCAGGTGAGCAACAGAGTATCTTAATCCCAGGGCGCCTTTTCTCAGAGTTCTAGATGGTGCATAGGTCAGCTGATCTCCAATGAAACAATACACAGTTGTACATACATATATTTGTAAACACAGAAACACAGAGACACAGAGGGTTACACAGAAGTTTTACACATGAAATATATACATATATAAAAACAGAATAAGTATACAGAGAGTCTTTTTCTTAATACATATACCAGTCTTCTCCACTAAGCAGCATAACCTCATTATTGACACAGTTCAAAATATGCAACAAAAATTATAGCAATTGATACCTGACCTTCTTCCGTTATAGTTATCGGTTGACCGTCAGTGGTAGGGCTCCGGCAAAGCTGATCCCGGAGCCTCTCTTTTGATCAGCTCGCCCAAGGTCTCGGCCTCCACGACAGCCCAATCGACACCTCAGAGTATCTGTTCTCGCTTTAAATTGCATACGGGGTTTCTCCCAAAACTAACGACCCTGTTCAAATATACACAGCATTTATCAACAAGACATCTCAATTATGCTAACAGATTAACAGCAATCAAGAAGGACAACTTACCAGATCAAATCTGGGACCTCACACACACAAATTATAACCTTCAAATTCAATATGACTTTGAAACAAAATCTCAGAGTAGAGGACTAATTACCTCTTAAACAACAAATAAAAATTACTGTCACTGCGGTCACTCTTATGTACCCAAATATTTCAAGACCTTTTGAGAATAATACCGGTGATGAACTTCGAACTCGAATATTCTATATACCAAAAAACCAACCTTGAATGAAATTCGACCGCATAACTTACTACCACTACCGACCGCCGCACCGATTGCAACTTTTGTTGCGCAGTCGGGTCAGATAGATGGCGCTAACCACAATTAATCCTAAATAACAATTCATTCCCTATACTTACGAATGTAATTGTTACACCATCCCCCCTCTTAACAGTATTTCCTGCGGGCGCGATACGCAGGGAATACACCATAAAGACACAACAAAAAAAGAATGTTACAATAAACAAAGTATATCTATTCCTAGAGAAACAAACTTACTATCAAACTAAGAGACCATCCATCCATACACTTTATTAGACACCGACTCTTGTATTAGTTAGGTGAAACACCCAGAGTCGAGATGCCTTACACAGAAAGCTAATGCAGGTGTACGGACGACTCGATAACGAGCCACTATCAATGAACACGCACATAAACAGAGATGAACACCGTCAGCTATGTTTCTTCGACCACACGTGGCACTAGCCTTGCAAGCAACGACCTATTGCCCTGTAGTCGAAATATTACTAACGGCAGGAACAGGAGAGAGGGTTGACTGATCCTCCTCCTTATATTTCAGAATATCCTTGATATGGTACTCGTCCAGATCCTTGCCTTCCAAGTCGGATAATCTGTAAACTAATGGGGATCGCTTAGCAGTCACCACACATTTCAGGAATTTAGGGGCTAACTTAGCGGTAAAGTTCTTTGCCTTATTTGACAGGTAGAACGTTCGTTTGTACACTATTTGTCCCACTTTCAGCTCTACATGCCTCTTTCTGAAGTTGTAATATTTCTCATTACTCTGGTGGGCAACGTTTAAATGTTTCCGCACCTGATCGTAAATGCGATGCAGTTCCTTCTTAAATATTTTAAAATTCGATATGTTATTGTGTTTTGATCTGTATAAAACAAATTTAACTTTATTTTGATCCGTTTACTTGATAATTCCAATCTCTTTATAAAGTATGTATTGTATTGTATTATATACTGGGCTGGTGTCCGCAACTCCCCGACTCGGCGCGTATTTTGCGGAGGATGTAGATGATGTCCTACTCATATTATAGATGCAAAAGTTTGTCGGTGTGTAAGTATGTTTGTTACTCCTACACGGTGAATTGGAATCACCCGAAAAATTATCGACATATACCACACAGGCGAAGTCGCGGCTGGAAGTTAGTCTAATAATAAAAATGATCATGGCACGAGTTTTACGCATGGCTAAATAATTCAATCTATTTTACTAAGTCTTGTCACTGCTTTGTTACGTTTGTATTTCTAACCCCGTTATGATATTTTTTACTACTGACGAGCCGCGTTTTGGTTAATAATTTGCTTACAAGCTTGTTTGTTTGCCTCAGCTATGGAGTTGGTGACCAGAGCATAGAAGCCCCGCCGTATTCCCCTATAACACCGCGCATGAACATAGTTAACTGTGATAATGGTAATAATGATGTAGTGGAGGTTCCTTCAATAACTACTACAAAACCGCTTATGGCAGGGGAGATGAGCATTGAAGCCCCCGCTTTTTCTCCGTTAACTCCAATTACTATTCCAGCATTTCCTCTTCCGTCACCAATGCCTCAAATGTCTCCAAAAACTAGAGAACTATTAAGTATTTTAGAAGGATGTGAAGATTTTGACAGTGACGATTCCGTGCAAGACCCTAACTATGTAATTGATGGTTTTGCTGAAGCATGTTCTAGTAACGACAGCTCGAATATATCAACGTCTATAATTACGACACAAGTAATTATCCACAATGAATCTCCTAATGCCGAACCGGGAAATGCAATATCAACAGGTTTTGATGGCAGTGTACAGCCGGAAATGTGTAGTAGAGTAAATTTGGAACAGGCTACTGCTATTGGCGAAGAGCCCAGGCTACTGGAAGAAGAAATGCCTATGGATGAAGGAACACATGGGAGGCCTTCAAAAGGAAGAAAAAAAAAATTTGGCCACATGACTAGAGAAGAAAGGAAACTAAGAAAGTATAAAAACTTATGTTATAAGAAAAAAGAAGTAAGCCCGCTAAGAAGATTTTTATTGATTTTAACTGTAATTGTGTAAAAAATGTAGTGAAAAGATTCAAGACTTCAAGGTGCTGAATTTGAGAAGTTCTATGAATTAGGGAACTTCTTTAACAGTAGCTACTATGAACACATAGTAGCTACTGTCAAACGACGCTACGTATCACAATCACAAAATAGCCAAAGAACAGGTCATTTGATCACGACAGATTTTTTTTTTATTTTTTTATTTAAATAATTTTTACAAACATATTACAATTATTATATTGTCTTAAAACCTAGAATAGGTTTGTCTAGACAACAGATTCTCGTAAAAGATAACTACATTCTAATTTACAAATAATCTAATATTACCTATACTTAAATTACAATCATTTGATGCTCGCTGCGCGCAATTGCTCAATAACAGCTGGTAGGCAGAAGCAGAACCCGAGTCCGTATACCCGGTTCTGAACAACAACAGCAACGAGTAGTTTCTTTAAGCCTAACGCAGCCATTGCAGCACTCGCGCGCGCGCAATGCATCGATACAGCATGCTCCATTTCATGCATGTTCTAAATAGAATTTATTTAAGCAACATTTTATATTTTTTACAGTAAGATTATTTTTTAATTCTAGTGGTAATTTATTTATTAATGTTGGGAGAATATATTTAGATGTTCTTTTGCCGTAAGTATTGTTAAATCGAGGCATTGACAACATGTTTTTGGAAACACTACGCGTAGTTTTATAGCCAGTTTTAGGAGTTTGAATTTCCGTTCGAAAATATTGTTCAATCAATAGTAATAGTTCAACTTTTTTATGAATAGGTAATATACCACAAAACTTAAACAGCTGAGCGAGATCGTTTGAATACTTATTCTTTATTTTTGGGGGAACTATGAGTTTTAGCAATCTGTACTGAAGATTGTAAATTTGGTCTAGGTAGGTCTTGTAGGTACGTCCGTAACTACTCAGCCCATAGGATATTATGCTTTCAACCAAGGCTTTATACATTGTACGTAACACACCATACGGAATTCGTCTCCTAATGCTGTAAAATTTGGCCATAACTGCTCGCAGCTTAGTACAGACTTTATCAATGTGTTTAGCCCAATTAAACCTGTTGTCTATGATTAACCCTAGGTACGTAAGTTCGTTGACCTGTTCAATTTGTTGGCAGCTAAACTTGTTGCATTTACTACTATCATGCAAGCAATCATGACCATGTGCTATCACATTCATTCCCGTATCATCCTTTCGGATGTTCCGACTAGAGTGAATGTGTATAAATTTTGTTTTTTCCGCATTAAGAACTAGCCCCGCATCATGCGACCACTTGCAAATGGCGGTGAAGTCTGACTGAAGATGTTCTAGTGCGACTGAAACATCTCTATCTGCAGCAACTAGGCAAGTGTCGTCAGCAAATTGGAATACAGTGCAGTGCTTGATGACATTATTCAGGTTATTTACATAACTTAAGTAGTGCCAGTATTCCAGTATGTAGGTAAATGTCGTTCAGGGTCAAAATGACCAATTCTCAAAATGTCCAACGGTGTCAAAATGTCCAAATCCCAAAATGTCCAATTCTCAAAATGTCCAATTCCCAGAATATCCAATTCTCAAAATGTCCAATTCCCAGAATTTCCAATCATTGAGAATGAGGTAAATTTGTTCAATAACACATCACAGCGCTTTATTAATACTTATGAAAAACAATAAATACAAAATACTGATAGAATCAAAATAACTACTATAATAATTATATTGTTACTATACAAATCAATTCTCTGTTGGGGTCACAGTTCTAACCTAACCTAACCCACAAGTAATTTAATGCCTGTTTGAGGAAGGGGACATTTTGCTAAAGGGACATTTTGCGAAAGGGACATCTGAGAAAGGGACATTTTGCTACCTGTAGTCCATTCTTGGAAATTCTGGGAATTGGACATTTTGAGAATTGGACATTCTGGGAATTGGACATTTTGAGAATTGGACATTCTGGAAATTGGACATTTTGACACCGTTGGACATTTTGAGAATTGGACATTTTGACCCTGAAGCGTAAATGTTTGTAAAAACACTTCACACAACTCCAAAAAGGATTGATACAGCCCTTAAAAAGATGAGGTCGCAATAAAATTAATGAGGAAAGCTAACAATTTTTCATAAGTAGGGAGCTTTTTAACAATAAAAAGCTCCCTACGTACATTTCGCATTACTGTCGTGAGAAAGTAGGAGCTGCGAAATTGTTAAGATCAGATATGACATTTTCTAAAATTTACCAAATCTACACTGAAGAAGCACATTCCGTAGGCATTAATGCCTTGTCATATCCAAAAGCAAAACAGATTTTCTTAACCAAATGTAATCTTCGCACCAAACCCCTAAACAAAGATACTTGTAACAAATGCGACTTTTACAAAAATAAAAAGAATTTGATTACGGAAGTAGAAGCTAGGATAAAGATTATAGAGGAACATAATGCCCACCTTAAAACCGCAGAAGATCTTAAAAAACGACTGAAAAATGACATGGCTCTCGCAAAAACTGATCCTTACACAGAAACGATTACATATGATTTAGAGAAAACGTTGCCACTTCCACGCATTCCCACGAATATTATATTTTATAAGAAGCAGTTATGGGTTTACAATATGGGGATACATACGGGATCAGATGATCAAGGGCACTGTAACATCTGGGTAGAAGGTGAAGCTGGGAGGGCCTCCCAAGAAGTAGGTTCTTGTCTAATTAAACACCTGTCTGAAAGATTGAAAAAATGAGTGACCAATCTTATTTTGGGGAGCGATTCCTGCGGCTGCCAAAATAGGAACATTAACCTCCCCCCATATGCTTATTTGCTCTCTATAATCCAACCATACGTCCGGGTCGAACACCTGACCCACGTGGAGAGCGGACACGCGACCTAGCAATCACTGGCGCGGCCAACATGGCTCTGGAAACTGGTGGCACAATTATGATCCGGGTTGGTACCACCATGCAGCTGTGGAAAACCCTCCAAATAGCCCAACATTGGTTGGGTTGTGTTCAGGGTTCAGCAGCTGCACAGCCGGGGATGAGGACCCAGCCGACACAGCAGTTGTGGGACCAGTGGGGTATTGGCGGAGTCTAGTGCGGCATAGTACAAGGGCCCAACCGGGACTAACCAACCCGGGAGGCTGCCCCACCAGGTCGCGCATAATCCCGATGTGATTCGTCGTACCGGTTGGTGACCGGATGGTGGGTCCGGTGATCACACTCGAGAGGGTACGGGGGCCTTCCGTACGGCGGGTCGGCTACCGCCATGCCATGCATCCATAGGCAATACCAAACCCTGCGCTTTGTCAAACTCTGTTGTGGCGTCTGTCTCCTCTTTTTTTCACGCCTTCACTTCCAATTAAAATAATTATGGCAGCGCAAATGAGAAATGAAGCACATAACACAGCGGCATACTCTTCTCCCACCAACACATCACTTTTTGAGGTGGAGTTCACGAATATTCGTGGACTCCATACAAACCTCCAAGCCGTCCCTTGAGACGCAAATACGCCACCCTGATGATACGTCTTACTTACTCTACCGCGGCTATGTGGTAGAGGAAAATTTGCGGATGTTTGTTGTCGCCGCTTGCGCTGCCTAGAGGACCCATCCTTTTCTGTCCTCTGGCTACACGTGGACCATGGCTCTTCTAGCCGGGTTTACGTGTGCCTATACCGCTCCCATTACGGGGATACCGAGACAACTCGACTCTTCGACCACCTGAGTCAGGCGGCAGATGTTGCGCAGGAGCGGTTTCCGACCGCCGAAATGGTATTTTTGGGAGACTTCAACGCCCACCGCGAGACCTGGCTGGGCTCTCTCAAAACTGACGTGCCATGGGGCCGCCCACGCATTCGCACTGACGCATGACTAGACTCAACTGGTACAACAGACCACTCGGATACCAGACATATCAAGTCATGAGCCCTCTTTGCTAGACCTTCTACTGACGACCCACCCAACCCAGTACAGTGTTTCGGTTCGAGCCCCACTGGGTTCCTCCGACCAGTGTCTCGTCTGCGCCAACATGCCAGTTACTGCACCTCCACAACCTAAAGCGATGGCTATGGCATTACTCGTCAGCGGATTGGGACGGCATGCATTTTTATGTCAAAATTACCTACAAAGATATAGAATTTCTAGAAGTAAGGGTTCGCAATAGAAGATAAAAATGCTTCCTTTGGGTAAAATTAAATTATGTAATGCCTACATGCAACGCCAAGACATAAATGAAAACAAAAAGAAAGATCTCAGAGAGCTCCTGACAAAAAATTTGATACCAAATTTGTATGCAGAGTATTATAAAACTTTATTTAATGTGAACCGGTGAACGGTGAACGTGCTTACCTCAGCATTGATTTAATTGGAGACTCATTCGATACCAAAGTTTTAATTATATTTGCCTTAGTAGTTTTATTTTATGTTTTATAATGATTTACCTAATTGTTTATTGTGACATTGTTTTATTTTATAGTGGGTTTGTGTGTGTGGGTTGGGTGCTAAGGTCACGTTATGCTGGCTAAATTCATCACCGCATCGTTGGCAGACATTCGTCGCTAATCGTGTCGTTCGAACTATCGATAATATTCCCGCGGAACATTTTTATCATGTTTCCGGTAGTGAAAATCCCGAGGAATGCCTCTCGCGTGGTCTCATGCCTGACAAGTTGGCGGACCATCCGTTATGGCTGAGTGGTCCTGGTGTGAGCTTGGTCCTTCTCAATGGCTTATTAATAAGGTTGATGACTCGGACGTAGACGTCATCCCTGAAGAAAAGGTCCTCGCTCACACGGTGGTATCGGACTCCGTTAACGAGTCGCTTATACTCGCGTTAGTCGAACGAACGTCTTCTTGTAGTAAGTTACTTCGAATAATTGTTTTTATATATCGCTTCCTTCGTAAGTTACCGTGTCGGGACAATAGTTCCGTACTAGCCAGCGACTTAGAATTTGCTGAACGTATCTAACTGCGTCACGTACAAAGTAAACATTTCTCTAGTGATTTTCATAATTTACAGTGTGGTGAGAGTTGCTCTTCCACTCTCATTAAACTTAAACCTTTTGTTGATAATGATTTAATTCGCGTCGGTGGGCGTCTGACCTACTCGTCCGAAAACTATAATAAATAACATCCGATTGTTTTACCGCGTCACGACCGTGTAGTTGAACTTCTCGTTGAATATTATCATAAGAAATATTTTCATACCGGTCCTGAGCTCATGATGTCTTTTGTTGCGTGATAAATATTGGATACTGTCTGCTAGACGTATCCTACGTTTTAAGATCCACAAGTGCAACACTTGTCACAAGTGGAAACCGCGCCCCGGGTTTACTTTATTAATGAGTGACCTCCCGCAGCAGAGGGTGGTTCAAGCTCAGAAGGCTTTTCTACACACCAAATTTTATTTATTTATTTATTGAACTTCATGCACAAAGTACATTGGCGGACTTAATGCCATAGGCATTCTCTACCAGTCAACCATAGGGTGGTGCAGAACTAGAACGAGGCAGGCATTAACATGAAATCTACATTTAACTTATCCAAAATAATTACATCTACACAGATAATACGTATATAAAAATAGATACTGATCTATATATATATACGAGGGTCAAACTGAAAGTTCTTAGAACTGGCCACTTATAAACAATATAATAAAAAAATAATTCTAAAATTTGAAAATAGAACTCTTTGCCAATATTACTGAGTATATATTTCATTCATTTATCATTTGTTTTACGATTAGGCGGCAAATTGAAAATTGTCTGTGTCACGTTAACATGAATTTAACACGACAAAATTTTCGTGCAATGATTTTTTATGACTTTCGATGTCATTTAAGTCAACAAGAAAGTTATGATAGACTACGATTGGCCTTTCACGATGAAGCCCCATCTCGTGCGACTGTTTACAACTGGTTTAATGAGTTTAAACGTGGTCGCACTAATCTCACTGATGATTTACGTGAGGGACGGCCTTCTACGGCGACGACTGAAAATAACATCTGTGTTGTGCGGCGTATGATAGAGACTGACAAAAGAGTGACCTATCAGCAGATTCGGACAAGCTTAGGCATCGGTATGAGTCAAGTGCACAAAATCCTCCACGAACATTTAGCGGTCAGGAAGCTTTGCGCCCGGTGGATACCTCATAATTTGACTGAGGCTCAAACACTCCATCGTGTGGATTGGTGCCGTAAAATGATTGAAAGATTTAACGGAGGTGACTCTAATGCTGTGTTCGACATACTAACAGGTGACGAAAGCTGGATTTACTGTTATGATCCTGAAACCAAAAGACAATCTGCTCAGTGGGTGTTTCCTTTCGAGGAGTTACCAACTAAAGTGAAGAGAGATCGAAGTGCGGGAAAAAAAATGGTGGCCTCGTTCTTTGGAAGGATAGGTCATTTCGTAACAATTGTGTTAGAGGATCAAAAAACAGTTTCTGCAGAATGGTACACTACCAATTGTTTGCCACTTGTCTTGGAAAAAGTTCGAGAGAAACGACCTCGCAGTAGGATCCTCCTTCACCACGACAACGCCTCGTCGCACACCGCCAAGCGAACGATCGACTATTTGGCGACATCAAACATTGAATTACTGGGTCACCCGCCGTATAGCCCCGACCTCGCGCCTTGTGATTTTTATTTATTTCCAAAAATTAAAGAAAAACTTAAAGGAAAGCGGTTTATGAATGCTGAAGAAGCGGTGGCTGCGTATCGCGATGCCATTGAAGAGACCCCTAAGGACGAGTGGGCAAAGTGCTTTTCCCAGTGGTTCCATCGCATGCAGCGGTGTATTGACGTGAATGGACAATATTTTGAAAAGATATAATAAAACTAATAACTGGCTAATGTAATCAGTTTTTGATTTTCTAAGAACTTTCAGTTTGACCCTCGTATACATAAATACAGAACACAAATACATATACCTACATATATAAAATAAACATACATACATAATCAATATAAAACAAAACAGAATATACAATTACCCTTGAGATGAATCTGCTAACTCTTTGAAAAGCAACAGCCGTACTCTAGACCTGAACACATCCCTGCTCGTGCTCATCCTGATCTCAAGAGGGTGACCGAATGTGACTACGCAGGCCCCATACCTTACGTGCCAATTCGCGGCAGAGGTGTGAGGAGCCGTAAATCTTATTCATGTATTTTCACTTGTATGACGACCCGTGCTGTCCATAATTGCTGAAAGCCGCATTGCTTGGCAATTCATTCCCCCCGTTTCGCCGCACCATGGAGGATGTTGGAAAAGCATGGTTAAAGGTATTAAAACTCATCTTGTCAGTCCATTGGACACCAACTTCTTTCCTATGAAGAGTTGTTGTCTGTACTTGCCCAGATTGAGTGTTTGTTAAATTCAAGGCCGCTAACTGTACTCAGTGCGGACCCTTGAGAGCCTACTGTTCTTACACCTTTGCATTTTCTTCATACCGCGCCTCTTTTTTCCTTGCCCGCGCCAGAGATTACCTCTAAATCTGATAGCCTTTTAGTGCGACATTCTGTTAGATAGGCTGGTTCAATCTTTTTGGAAACGCAAAATGCTACCGGAAGGTCCCTGGAAAAAAGGACCCACCTAAGCGGGTGAAAATAAGTGGACTGTAAGGCGCGGGTTCGAATAATGACTACAGAACTAAATTGGTTGACACACGCTCTGCGGGGGTGGGGAAATGGAATGGCACAGTACCTTGATAGCGGCTCCTTCCGTGACTTTCGACTCACAAATTAATTATACACAGCACTTAATGTTATGTATATGAGGTGCACAACACAATTATAGTACCTGTCGCTGTGGGTGACTATTTCATGAGAAACAGCGAAGGAATGCGGTGGCGAAAGCGTCGTGCGTGACGTCTCGCGAAAACTCCAAACGACGAATGATTGACACATTAGTTCCGGTAAACATAACCAAAATTTACAGCCCGCTGTCATAGCATTTTGTTGCTTTCTCTCTCCCACGTATGCGCAAAGGTCGTGCCAAAGTAGGACAGAGACAGGAAATGCATTGCGAAATGTCAACCAAGAAAACTATGCGGGTATATTAAAATATTGAAGTACGAAACTAATTCTAAAATGAAAAAGAGAACATCTAGGACGGGACTTGAACCCGCGACCAGTCCCTTACAGGGGGAATGCTCTGACCAACTGAGCCACCTAGACACGTCCCAGATATTCGAAATTCTCCGATATATCATTTACGTCTTAAGGCGACGTTGGAGCCATCTACCGTAATTCTTGCGAACTACGGAAACAATGAATAACTTTACAGTCATTTTTAGTACGTGTCTAGGTGGCTCAGTTGGTCAGAGTATTCCCCCTGTAAGGGACTGGTCGCGGGTTCAAGTCCCGTCCTAGATGTTCTCTTTTTCCGATCTAAATCTTTCGAAAAAAGTAAGCATACAAAATGCTTAAAAATTTAATTGAATTAACCGACTACGTTTCAACAAAAACAACTTTCAAAAAACACTTTCCTGGCCTAAAGTTTGGATGCCCAAGAAGTGATACTTGTTCAAAGTGTGATTTGTTGCAAGCTTAAGTAAAAAGTTCAGAAGAAAAAGATAAAACAAGATTTGCCTTTGAATTAGAAATACATCATCGTAAAGCTGAGAGCGCGCAGAAAGCTATGAAAACCGATTCTATAGAATCTCATTCTCCTGCTAGTAATACATTGGTGATGGCTATGGATATGCAACAAGTCACTTTTATACCCACATTGACACATAGTCAAATTTTCTACAGCCGTCAACTTTCGTGTTACAACCTGTGTGGTCATATTTCTGACAACCAAAAGGCTTTTATGTGTCTCTGGAATGAATCATACGCCGGCAGAGGAGGTAATGAAGTCGGATCTTCCATATTGAAGTTTCTAGGAATTATGTCTTCTAGTGCTTTAAAAAGGAAGGCGGTTATTTGGAGTGACAACAATGGTCCTTTTTGCCTTAATATATTTAGTAGCTAATGGCATTTATGATACTATTGATCATAAATACGTAGTAAGTGGTCATTCTTTCTTGTTCTGTAATCGCGATTTCGCGCAAATCGAAAAAAGAAGAAAGTGGTAAAATGCTTTGAGCCCAAGAATATAGACAAAATGATACGTGAATCATGTCACAAAAACCCTTTCAATGTGGTTAATATGGAGCAAAACGATTTTAAATACCTCAATCACGCTTCCATGGACTTCATAAATACAACGAAGTTGAAAATATCTAGTTTCATGGATCCGCATCGAAAATAATAAGCTACCTTATGTAGATTTAATGGAATCCATAATGATTCGATACCATGGGATAGTATTAATCTTTTCAAGAAAGGTAAATCACAGGACCATTTGATGAATCACACAGAAGCCTAATTGAGACCTTTTTCATAATTCGCTTTAATGGCACTTAGTCCCTTTTAGATCCCTCCTTATAGAGTATCTTATTAGAGGGACATTCCGATTCAGGCCATCATCGCTGATGGCACCCACAAAAGCGTTCCGAATCGAGTGTTAGCGCTCTAATGGCAACCTCTTGACAGACCGTTTGACACCTTAACTTCCGCCATCTTGTGCTAACGCTGCCCATGGTCGCGAGCATAATCACTGTTAGCGTTCTATCATTAAACTGAGTGACAAGTGATGAAGTGACATATCAAAAGTTTCGACGCGCTAAAAAAGTTAGAGAAAAGTTCTTGTTTTGTTCAGAAAATGGATGTCATAGAAATAAAAATCGTCGATGAAGTCCGTGGACGCACTATCACATTAATGTTTACCCCTGTGCAGTATGAGAGGGCACAAAGCGGTGAGTGAAATTCAATAAAACAGCTTTAGGTATTAACAATATTCTTAATGATCGCTGCTACTTTCTGAGTTGTTCTCAATCTCTTTAATAACTAGAATTTCGTATTTTACAGATTCTGAATATGTTGCTCAATTAATTCAAGAATACGACTCTATAAACGAAAGTCAGATGGGCGATAGCAATAATGTTGCTGCTGAATATATATATGAAACGGTATATAAAGATCATTGTATCAATATTAATACTTATAAATACGAAAATAACTCATCTATCCGTCTGTTTAGTACAAGTTTGGTAGGGTTTTCACGGAAATTTTGTAAAGAACAACAATTGGTATCCGGTTAGTCTTTAGACATAATGTTTGATTTCTTTATAAATTTAAATTAAAAACATTTTTTAACACTTTCAGCCGAGGTTTCAGCTGATCTGGACTCTAGGTCTATATTCATATGGAACGAGCAGTGCATTTATCTGTTATTAACATTGTATGAGGAACATAAATCGATTTTAAACGATAACGACACAAAGCAGTGTACGAATTAACTGCAAAAAAAATGAAGGAAACCAATTCTAACTACGACGTAACAGGCCCACAATGCCAGTCTAAAATAACCAGTTTAAAAAAACATTCAAAAAAATTGTAGATCATAATAACACATCTGGCAATGATCGGGCATCATGGCCATATTATGAGGTAAGGAACACTTATAAACTTACTAAGTAACTTGCATGTTTTACTGGTTTAAAACTTTATATTACATCCAAAAGAATCAACCATTTTATTCAAAAATAATTTTGAAATAAAAGTTTCAAAGCTTTCTAAAATTGTTCAGATCTTGTTGACACTTTCTTTATTTTGCTGTTTTAGCGAATAAATGAACTGTTTGGAGCGACAGGGTGGGCTAATCCTGTTGCTCTGGCATCAGAATTAGGACCGGTGTCCGAAGAGAATGAAACCCCTCCAGAAAATCGAAATCAACCAAAAAAAAGAAAATTAGATGCAGTTCTTGAAGATTATAGAAACGATATGAAAAAATACAGAGAGAGAACAAATAGTAAAAATTATGCAAGAAATTTTGTTTAAACTTCTAGAGGACAAAGAAAAACACCACGAAGAAAAAATGAAATTATTAAGGGATTTACTATCCAACAACAGAACTGATTAAAATATTAGAATCCAATGAAGATCAAATTTTTGTGATACATGATAATTTTATTCTTAATTATAACATTTAAAATTAATTAATTTTTAGAGTGGTAGAGTCAAGCAACAGTCATTTTGGCCGTTGCATGAATGGGACGACTCGACCGGGGAAGCATGTTCCCAAAGGCGCTCGGAACCAGGCGGCAGGTAAATTGTGTGAGGTCATTGACAGATGCGTCAGCAGCAATGGCGTGGAGGACTGGGGGGCACTTCTCACTTTCGCCTATGGTGCTCTGCGAGTCCCTTCGAAGGGTGCACCGGGCAACGTTACGACAAAGGTGAAGGCAAACATCCAGTCTTTCGGCTCGGATCAATTCCCAGAGGAACCGGGTGGGTTTGGGTTTTCTGGGTCCCGGGGAAGTCGCAAAGCCATCGAAAGTAAGGTATACGAGGGTGACCTACGAGGAGCTGTCCGGATATTGGTCTCTGATGACTCGTTTGCGCGGCACAACCCCGATACACTAGATGCGTTTCGTGCAAAGCATCCGAGCCCATCACGTCCGCTCAAGTTTCCACCGGTACCAGACACGTCATTTTCGGCGGTTACCGTTTCTTCGGGGGATGTGGCGTTGGCGTTGAGCACTTTTTATAGCGGCTCTGCGGCGGGTCTCGACGGCTTACGTCCTGGACATTTGAAGGAGCTCACATCTGGTTCGGCAGGGGAGAATGGGCAGCGGCTATTGGAATGCTTGACAAGGCTGGCAAATTTTTTATTACGTGGGCAGCGGGCTTAGGCCAATAGCGATCGGGAGTGTACTCCGTAGATTGACGGCCAAGCTGGCGTGCCGATCCGTGAGGGAAGCGATGGTGGAATATTTACTGCCGCATCAGCTGGGTTTCGGTGCGCGTCGGTGATGCGAGGCCGCTATCCATGCGACGCGCGCGTTCGTCATGAACCCTAACCATTCCGACTGCGTGGCGCTGAAGCTCGACATACGAAACGCTTTTAACACGTTGGAGAGAGACGTTCTTCTGAGTGAAGTCAAGGATCAGATTCCCTCTCTCTACCCCTTACTGTTTCAGGTATACTTTCACCCCTCTAATCTCTTCTTCAATAACACCTTAATTTCTTCACAAGTAGGAGCGCAGCAGGGGGATCCGCTAGGGCCCCTCGTTTTCAGCCTCGCGATCCATAAAGTCATCAAAGAGCTTAAGTCTGGTCTGAATTTATGGTATCTAGACCCTTGGGACCCTTGGGGGTTCATCGGAAGACGTCTACCAGGATCTGACCTTTCTGATTCCTCGTCTGAAGGAACTGGGCCTGGAGGTGAATTCCTCTAAATGCGAATTATTCCCCTGCGGCACTAAAGCTCGTGCTTGTCTTCCACACTTCACTGCCCTGTTGCCTGGCCTCAAAGAACTTACTCCTCACTCTTTCACCCTTTTGGGGTCTCCTATTTTCACTGATGGAGTGCCGGATGCAATCTCTTGTCATAGGAAGCTTCTCTTGACCGCTCGAGAGCGTCTCAAAGATCTTTCAGCTCATGTGGCGATTGTATTATTGCGCATGTGCTTCGCCCTCCCTAAGTTGACGTATCTTTTGCGAAAGGCGCCTACCTGGGTCTGTCCTGCGGAGGTCGCTGCATTTGATGAGAGTTTGAAATGCACAGTTGAGTTGATTCTAAATGTTTCACTTAACAACTCTCAATGGATGCAGGCGACTCTCCCCATCCGTCACGGTATCGGGATACGTCGCGCGTGGGATGTGGGTGTGCCGGCTTTCCTGGCGTCGGCGCATGGGGTAGCGGATCTCGTCACTGTAATCCTTCATAATAATGGTGGCGGGGTGACCGTGCCCTTTGCAGCCGATGCCGAGACAGCTTGGTTTGCCCGCAGTTCTGTGGCGGCGAGCCCAGACGTACCTCATGTTCAGCGCGCCTGGGATGAGGGCATCGCTGGGGGGGTTGGGAAGCAGTTGGTGGAGGGTGCTTCGGGAGCCGATCTGGCTAGGCTTCGGGCGGTATCACAACCGTAATCAGGAGCATGGTTGAACGTCCTGCCTTCGCCTCACCTGGGTACTTTGTTGGACGACAATTCTTTGCGGGTGGCGGTTGCCCTCCGCCTGGACTGCAGGGTGTGTGAACCCCATAGATGCACCTGCGGTTCCATGGTGGGGTGTGACGGTCATCACGCACTGAGTTGTCGTAGAAGTGCAGGTAGGTTTCCGCGCCACCATGCTCTAAATGATATACTCCGGAGAGACTTTATATTGGCAGATGTCCCGTGCCTGTTGGAGCCGCCTGGCCTTAGCAGATCCGATGGCAAAAGGCCGGACGGTATGACTCTGGTGCCGTGGAAAAATTGCAGGTGCCTCCTGTGGGATGCCACGTGCGTCAGCACTGTAGCTCCCAGTCACCTGAGTCGTACTGTCCTGTCTTCAGCAGCTGCTGCCGAAGACGCCGCTGATACAAAGCGGGAAAAATATGCGGCCTTAATGGAGCAATATTTATTTGCACCGTTTGCGGTCGAGACGATGGGCAGTTGGGGTGCCGACGCTAAAAGTTTAGTGGGCGAATTGAGGCGTAGGTTGAGGGAAAAGACGGGTGACTCCCGCTCCGGCTCGTATCTGGTGCAAAGGTTAGCCATCGCTATTCAACGGGGCAATGCAGCCAGCGTAATGGGCACCTATGCACCGGGTACGGTGAGGGACGGGTTAATTTAATTATTTATTTATTTTTAATGTGTGACATATTATGTACATTTTAATTGAATTAAATTTATCATTATAAATCAAATAGTATTTGAAAGCAAATAGAAGACTCACTTGTACTTGGATCGAGTGAACCCCTTTTCTATAAATATAGGATTGCCCATCCTCGGTAGGAGCGTTAATTTTTACTATGGGTCTCGTCAATTGCTCCAATAACGCCACTAATACAAGAGAACCACTAAACCACGAGACAATAATCCACTGTACCTTTCAAAATTTCTTGCAACTTCTCTGGCTCGCTCTCCAGTAGGCCACTGAATAAATTGTGGAGCCAGAGAGTGCAGAGCACGGCATACTCGACGCACAGTCCGTAACCCTGTCGCAAAGGTCACATTAAATTTCTCACATACGGATCTGTCAATAATAACTGCAATTAGTTTTTATTCGATTAACAAATTTCTAAAAGTTGCCTTTTAACCAATAGATTTATAATGTTTACCTGTAGGAGTCAGGTGTAGCCATCATCCATAAAGTAAACAATAATTGTTTATTTGCATTTATAGGCTTCCTGCCTGCTGCTTCCCCAGTCTCCATAATTTGTGGTCCTATTAACGACAGTACAAATTCAAACGTATCAGGAAGCAATCTGTAAAATAAAATTTTTTTGTTGTACCTATGGATTATTCAATACCTGTGCACTCACATGTTTCTAATTTATAGGTACAGTCAACATCAATAGTAGCGTAGTATCTGAATTGTCCAAAAGAAATGCATTGCAAGATATATCACAATAGTCTGACAAAATCGCGTCGCAAAAGTGTTTGGTACATTAATATTTTCATAATGCAAAAAAACTATCCATCAAAAGTAAAGCAGTATCAGAAATTTTCTAAAGTTTTTCACACAATGGTTCTATTAAAAGTTTCAAAAGTACCTGAATTAAGAATAAAACTTTCGTCGAACATAAACCTTTTTAGAATGCTGATGTATATTTTGATTTAAATATTGTGTTCTGCCTTTTGTTTTATGGCATTGTCAAGAATTGTCACTTGAAGTGGCTATATAAACCAAGAACTGAACTGAATATAATCTATTACTGATTATTCCTAAGTAGGTTAGGCACCTATATATTTCTAGGAAGTTCTAATTTGATTAAATAGCACTACAAATTAGTAAATTTCCTTAATTCCTTTATCATCGATATGTCGCATTATCTATCAGATCATGAAAGACATCGTATAGTAACGCTTCATGAAGATGGCTTACCAATTGGTGACATCGCAAGACGTGTTGGTGTTGCTCGAAATACCGTTACTCTTTCGATCAATAGATGGGACAGCGAAGGACATGTTAATCAAATTCGAAAAACAGGACGACCGACTGTTACATCTGCTTCTTCACGTAACGAAATTGTTAGAAGGACAAGATACAATGGGTTCACTCCAGTCGCAAACTTGGCTACTGAGTTTAATATATCACGGTCAACAGTCCAACGTGTATTGCATAAAGCAGGAGTACATCACCGCAAACCGGCCAGGAAGCTTGCTCTGACTGCAGTACACAAGGAAGAACGATTGAGATTTGCACGAGACTATCTAGACTTCAATTTCGAGAATGTCATATTCAGTGATGAAAAAACTTTTACATCAGATGAAAGTGGAAGGCGAATTAATAACACAAGGTATTTTGAAAGAAATATTGTCAATTCAAGAGGCAGAATAAACCTTGGATTTTGGGGCTGGATGTCGTCTGCTGGGCCTGGAGAATTAATAGAAATTGGTGGACGATTGAATGCTCAAGGTTACGTTGATATTATGGAAACGTTTTGATACCAACTGTTAGAAATTGTTATCCAGGCATCGATTCGTTTAATTTTGTTCACGACAATTCACCCGTACACACTGCAAGATTGACCAGAGCATGGTTTAGAGAGCACAACGACGAAATTATTGCTTTGCCATTTCCACCTAAATCTCCGGACATAAATCCAATTGAAAACATGTGGGGATTGATGGTGCAAAACTGGGATCCGTCAACTCCTCGCACTGCAACCGCTATTTGTAATCATGTATTCGAGTTATGGGAACACTATAGAGGAATGTATACATGTCAGAACATGGTCATGTCCATGCGGGAACGTCTTCAGTGTATTATAGATAATGCAGGAGGCCATACCCGATTCTAAAAACGCCATTGAAAACCTTAACTTTAATTATGCAAGTATGCAAGTATGCAAGTGTAAATTTTTTTTAGCTACAATGTAAACGTTTTTTAGTAGATAAGTGGTATGTTAATTTTAAAGTTTGCTTTTTTTTACAATAAAGCATCGGTTGCAAAAATTAATTACTTTTTTTTTAATTCTCAAATATGTGGTTAATCCATTAAGGGCCCGTGGTCCAACTACATCGAACAGCAGTGCTATTCTCTAACTTTCACTCGTCGACGGACACAGCGCTGCTGGCTCGTCGTAGAGCAATCGACCAATCCCATCATAGAATCGTCGGCGAGCACAACCTTGTTCTATGATGTGATTGGTCGATTGCTGCGGGCTCGTCGACTAGTAAAAAGTTAGAGAATAGCACTTTTTTATACCACTTAGATGGCAGTCAAGCGCACGGCCTACCTGATGGAAAGTGGTTACCGTGGCCTATAGACATGTAAAATGTCGTATTTAAGAGGGCGAGCTATTTTAGGTCTCTTAAATAATATCCCAAAAGGTAGTCTTCTAATAGAAGCCGAAGATGAGAAAGAAGTGTCAGAAAGGATGATGGACATTGATTCGACTTTATTAGTAAGGCTCTTATTATGTACTTCTTCATAGTTTACTAAACATGGATAAGTTAAAACCTAATTAAACTGATTTTGTTTCAGGATTCACAAGATCAAGAAAATACCTTTTTAAAGCTCGAGAATAACCCATCCCACGTTAAATTTGATTTGATAAGTTATATAGAACATTTATAATATTATATCGATTATGTATGGTTTTAATCAATTTTACAATTTGCGGAAAAAACTATACCTATGAGAGTTCAACATTATGTTCCGGAAGGCTTTTTTCTTGACTATAGTATTTTATTTATTATTTTTAACTTTTACAGAAACCTCTTACGCCAATACCAGTTGAAATTAACAACATTCCTACCCAAAAGGAACAGGCTATACCTTTTTTTTTTTTTTTTCGTGCGGAAATCATGAAACTTGCTTTAATTTCAGTTACAGGCTATACCTGTAACTGAAATTAAAGCAAGTTTTCCTTTGAGCCTTGTACCTGACTATGATAGTGAGACGTCTATAGATGATGACAATACAATCGCAAATGCCGCACATCTTTCATCTACTAGTTCAAGCTCCTCTTCAAGTTCATGTTCATCTGGATCCTCCTTAGATTCAGACGGTTCAACAAAAGAATCCGAGCGAACAGTTGGAAGTCCTGTTCGTCTCCAAGACCCGAGTTTTGTCTATTTTGCTAATATTTCTATTGAAGAATCGAACCAAGAGGACATCATTGAGAATACACCGGAGAAAGATCAGTCAATTTACTGGAATAACAATGTAATTTTCAGTTTATTTTATCCTATACCTATTATTAATGTTCTTTTTTATAAAATTTATCTAATATATTTATATCTATTTCTTTGTTTTATTGCAGATACAACCCGCCATTAATTCTACCTCATGTAGGCGTAGATGTTTTAATAACAATTTTAGGACGATTTCTCCAATATACATTGATGAGAGCGATGTGGATGACGATGTAGTAGATCTCAATTTCATTTCTGGAAATTCACTTGCTGTAAGAAGTAAAAATAGATTCAATATTATAGTCTCGGAGTCTTCGTCTTCGGATTTCGAAACTGAAGTGGAGGTTCTGGATAGGTCGTAAACGGCTACGGCGTCCACAGATGTGGAAACAAAATAAGGCACAAAAATTGAGAAATCGTGGGGAAGAATACGTGTCTCTTTCTAAGACTCAAAAAACGATGCCAAGCCGCTGTCTTAAAATACCGTATGGAGAAAAATGCCGGTTAAAATGTTCCCTAAACATTAGCACTGAGGAAAGGTATGACATTTTTTGCAATTTTTGGAAATTAGGTGATTTAGGTAAGCAAAGAGCCTTTATTAATTCATCTATGATTGATGTGATGCCCAAATATAAATACACCAACTCAGAAAAACCAAGAGCCCCAAATAAGGCCTATTACTTAACTTCGAATAATGTCAAGATAAGACTTTGTAAGTTATTTTTCAAAAGCACTCTAGATGTGCCTGACCGTATGATACACACGATCCAGCACAAAAAAGGTAACACTGGAATAATGCTAGATGATCTTCGAGGAAAGCATGCGAAACAAGCAATTGAGTAACACCTTAATTGACGATATAAAGAAGCACATCAATTCTATCCCTCGCATTGAATCTCATTATGTTAAGGCCACTACTTCTAGGCAATATCTTGATGGTAGCAAAACTATTAAGGATTTATTTGATGATTTTAAGCAACAGCAAATAGAAAAGAATAAAGAAACCGGAAATTATATGGCATATTATAAAATATTTACAAGAGATTTTAATATAAGCTTATATCAACCGCGTAAAGATCAGTGTGATCTGTGTACTTCTTATGCTAATTTAAATGAAGACCAAAGAAAAGATATAGAAGAGTACGAAAAACATTTGAAAGAAAAGGAGTTAAGCGGACGTGAAAAATGTATAGACAGGCAGAATGTGGATTTGAATAACATCGTGGCAATATATTACCTAGAAGCAGTACTGCCGTGCCCTAGAGGTACAACATCGGCTTTTTACTACAAGTCCAAGCTTAACAGCTATAATTTAACTATGACAGAGCTAGAGAGCAATATTGAGAAAAAAAATCATACAAAAACGTTAATTGTTATTTTCCGAACCAGATGCAAAAAGAGGGGCTATTGAAATTGGATCTTGTGTATGGCTTTATTTAAATGATTTGTCTTGTAATGCTGAAGATACTGGCAATAAGAATATTATTTTCTATTCAGATAACTGCTGTGACCAAAACAAAAATAAATACAACGTAAGTTTGTATTTGTAGTTCAAAAATTGAAAATTGAAAGTATCACGCACAAATTTTTAATACGTGGACACACACAGAACGAGGCAGATAGCGTCCACAGTCTAATTGAAAAGGAGGTCAAGAAAAGCTTGAAATCAGGACCCATATACAGCCCTGATCAGTATATTACCTTAATTAAAAATGCCAAGAAAAGTAGACCACCTATTAATGTTCATGAACTGACCTATTATTCGTTTTTTGATACAAAGAAATTGCAAGAACATATGGGGTACAATTTTAACACTAATAGAGAAGGAGAATCAGTAAACTGGGGTGACATAAAACAAATAAAAGTCACAAAGGAGACTCCATTTACAATTTACTACAAGACATCATATGAAAAAGATACCTATCAGGAAATCGATATTAGAAACAAGCGATAGAAGATGCCTCCCATTAACTCAATCTCTCTCGATAAAGCAAATACTGGGAAGCAAGAGTTAAGTGCTAATAAGAAAAAAGACTTACAGGACCTTCTCAATAAAGGTCTAATACCTCAGTATTATCAAAATATCTATCTAACCGAATGTACCTGTGGTCCGACGACGTCCCCTCCTCCTCCACCACGCGGCAACCCTGGACGCGGCGGGCGAGAGCAGGGGTCGCGAATGCAACATCCACGACCGAACTGAGCCCCCGCCGCTCCCAGCTGGCGACACTCCCCCGGTTGAGGACGACCGATAAAACCCGACCCCACCAGGCGAGGCCGCGGTGGCGGCCAAAGTCCGCCGGTAACCCTGGGGTTATCCTTTCGAGGGCTTACCCGGGGTGCCCGGCAACGGACACTTAGGGAGGACAACGTGCGGTTTTAGTCGAGACACGACATAACCACCCGCAAGCTACGCAAGGACCCTGCCTGCAGCTGTAAACAGCTTGCGGCTGACTTCCTGTAATTGATGACCCCAGGACAATGTGTTATCAATATAAATACCTAAGTTCTTTACATTATCACTGATTTCGATAGGAGAACCATTAAAAATAACTTGGGGCAGCTGTGTATAGTCAATGCGTGACATCATCCAGGGGCTTCCAACGACAATGACTTGCGTCTTTGCGGGGTTTACCTGAAGCCCATAGTTGTTGCTCCATTCACATATGCGTTCTAAGTCCATATTTATAATAGCAAATGCTTCTGACAGCTGACTCAAAGGCGCCTGCGTGTATATTTGAAGGTCATCTGCATAAAGCTGGTAGGATGAAAGTAATTATTTTGAAATGGAATTTATAAAAACGGCGAAAAGTAATGGAGATAGAACGCCACCCTGCGGCACACCAACTGTTATATCGCACCATGAAGAAAAGGAATCTTCTATGCGCGTACGTTGCCGGCGGCCAGACAGGTAACTATGAAACCAATCAATCACCGTTGGAGATACGTTAATGGAGCGCACTATGCCTAGTAGGATTTGAAAATCAACAGTGTTAAAAGCATTACTGAAATCCAATAGAGTAAGTACTGTTAGCTTTCCTTTCTCCATGCCCAATCTTATGTCATCCGTAACATTCACCAAGGCTGTAATGGTACTATGACCAGGGCGGAAACCAGATTGAAAGAGATTTAGAAGTGAATTTTTAAAGAGGAAAGTATTAAGCTAAGTGTGTACAAGACGCTCAAGAACTTTGGAGAGGAAAGGTAATATAGATATCGGACGGTACTGGGAAAAGGAAGACGGATTACGTTTCTTGGGCAAGGGGACAATTTGTGCTTCTTTCCACGCAGACGAGAAGAAGCCACTAGAAATGGAAAAGTTTAAAATGTGAGTTATAATGGGAAGGATCTGGTCTAGAATGGGTAGAATCATTTTACGGCTAAGACAGTCATTGCCAACAGCATTTGATGTAATTGACATTACGCTCTTCTTAACATCACAATCAGTGAATTGATCAAAGACGAAGGGAGAATAGTTAGGAGCTGGAAATGACGAAAGATGGTTAAGAGTATTTACTTTAGCAGTCCCTCCAAAATCGGACGAAGATGAGAAATGCTGATTAAGTGCTTCGAGGTCAACGTTTTAGGAGTATCATCTCTTGACTTTCCAACTCCTATGGTTCTCAAAAACTTCCATACTTTAGATGTATCACCGTTTTCGACGGAGACATGGATATATTGGCGTTGTGCATCCCTACACACCTTATTGCAGTGATTCCGTATTGCGACATATTTTTCCAAATTATTGGAGGTTGGTCGGCACATATATTAGTATTTGACTGCAGCTTTTTTCGCCATTATGATCTTAATGGCATCGGTAAGCCAAGGAGCTGGTAGATGTTTCATTCTGATTGCACGCACCGGTGCATGTAATAGTTTTATTACATATATTTATTTACAAGAATTCAATCCGCATACACACGTAGACGGACTATATGGAATGGATGTATATATATATATATCCACACCTTAAGCGTATACATAACGCTAAGCCATTCACAAATTTGATAGGAAACCTACCCTCAATGTAACTTCATTTATGGGATAAATAATTAAAAGAAATCATATCTGAGTGGACGTTATAATTCTTCAATTCATAATTTTGTACATAAATATATTGTCAACTTTTTCCTAATTATTAATCAAACAATAATATAAAATAATTTCGACTAAATTTAATTTCAATACATAACTACCTAAGTTGATAATACAAACATTAAATATACAAAATAAGTACAAAACATTGAATATAATAACAATTTCATATTTACTCAACTTTTTATGGTGTTGTAGCGCAAACTTGGAGCTCCGTTCGGTTCGACGGTCGATCACAAAGTGTCTCGATCCGTCTAACACGTGTCCTTTTATACAGTGAACAAACGAGTAGGGGGATCACGTGTTTTAGTAAATGTCATAATATTTGCTGCTAGTTCACACTAATAATGTTAATTTATTTAACATACAGGTAAAACAAATCATAATTTATTTTATCTGTATGTTTAATTAAACATACAAATATAACAATAATTGACTTTTTAATAATTGTAATCTAACCTAGAATATAACCTATAAACAACAATGATTTAAAATGCAATTAGATTCACAACACAATTTGTTATCGGCACAACTGCCGGGTTACTAAGTTGCTTACTTATGAATTGAACACACACATACTTATTGGGATATTTGATTGCATATATTTAGACAAATATTTCAAATAATCTATCACGGCCAGACTGACCAGCACTTCGCTCTCGAAGTACCCTTTAATCTCTCAGTATATATAAATTTGTTTTTAGCTCCTGCTGCATTAATGTTTAATTAACCAGCAGTATTTTTTTTTTTTTTGACCTTTGGCCTTGGCATACAAGCACCTATCACCCGCTGCAGTGTGAATTTCAGTGAAGTATCAGGGCAAAGATCGACCAGCGGCATTTATTTGCTTTACTATGGTGTATAAATAGATATAAGATTCAAATCCGACTAGCGGTAAATCCATAAGTATGTGTATCTTTCATAAAATAAAATAAACGTATTTTTATAACATTTTTTAATTTATCTCAATATACAAACAATAATTAACCGATAGAAATATTTGTAAACAACATAAATAATTAAATACATCACTATATTTACAAAAAAAATAAAGAATATCTTTATAACATTTTTCATTGCATCTTAATATACAAACAATAAATATTTGTATACAACATAAATACATCATTATCATCTTATTACATTTATTTTCACATACGTGTTTTGTAATCTACAATCATAACGTCTTATCTAATAATAATCTATCACGGATCAAAATCACAAAGATTCTTCAAAAGAAATGTTCTGTTCTAGCCATTCGCCTGGCCAGACTCTTATTTTTTCCTTAGCTACAGTAATATCCCTAATATTATTTTGACCCCGCAACTTAAATCTGTCATTGTCTAGTACTTCTATTATTTCATACGGGCCTTTAAATTTAGGGGCAAGTTTGTCATGACGTCTATGGTCTTGGCTAACGTAAACAGTATCACCCGTAGAGTAAGTCTTATTGTTTCGTCTAGTGTTGTCAAACCGGTCTTTAAATTTAGAGGCGCTTTCATTAAGTCTTTGTCGTGCTAAGTCGCGGTCAGTATTTACATCAATATGAGACTCAATAGATACTTCTGTCACGTCATCTAAACGAGCTTGTATGGGAGGTATGTTTCCTTCTCTGCCTATCAACAGCCTAATAGAGGAAAATCCTGTAGCTTTCTGTATGGTGGTATTAAGAGATTGCTGTACATTCATAAGAGCGTTTGGCCATTCTGCAATATCATTAATTGTTGTAGTCAGCATATTTATAACTGTCGCTACATAACGTTCAACTTGGCCGTTACTGTGAGGTGTACCGGTGGATATCATATGGTGTCGAATTTGCAGTTCTCTAAATAGTGATTGTACATTATTTGAGGCAAAGTTTGTTCCTCTGTCAGTAATTACCAAGGAAGGGGTTCCAAATAGTGTTATTGTTTCGCGTAAAATAAATGCAAATTCCTGCCCTCCTAAATTCTTAAGCGGTTTTAGTATGCAAAACTTTGTGAAACCATCAATTACTAATAAAATGTGCTTATATCCATCAGTTGACTGTCGAAATGGTCCAGTACAATCAAGATGCAATGTATGAAATGGAATAGCTTTCACAAAAGGGTGGAGCAGACCTTGTTTAGGTCCCGAATGACCTTTCCGAGAAGTGCAAATTAGACAATGGGAGATATATTTTTTTGTAAAAGCAGCAATGCTAGGAAACCAAAAATGTTCTTTAAGTTTGTCAAGTGTCTTATCGTAACCTACGTGGCAATTCCCATCGTGATAGAGCCGTAGCATACTCAGCCTATATCCCTTTGGAACAAACAATTTTGCAACAGCGTTAGGGTCAGTTTTATAATGTAATAAATCGTTAATAATAACATATTGGTTAGCATCAATGTCACCGATCCGAACTTGGTTTAATATGTTTTGGGTTTCTTGATCGTTTAGCTGAGCAGTTTTTAACCATGATGGTGGATCAGAATTTGAGTTTTCAATTATATTAACTAAAGGCTTTACAGTTACAGGGTTGCGACTTAAATAATCAACATGTTGCACAAATTTTCCCTTTTTATATGAAATTTGGAAGTGGAAATCTTGCATATAGGTCCACCATCTAGCTACACGAGGTGATAAATCTTTTTTTGTCATAGTTGATTTGATCGAGTTGCAGTCTGTAACTACCGTGAAATCTATTCCCAACAAATATACTCTAAAATGCCTAAGAGCATTGTAAATAGCTAATGTCTCTAGATCGTATGAACAATATTTGGACTCGGTGGATGTGGTACGTTTGCTAAAATATGCTACTACTCTATTTCGACTATCTATTTTTTGTAATAGAATTGCCCCGTAGCCCACAGAACTGGCGTCTGTATGTAGTTCCGTAGGTAATTTTGAATCGAATACAGTTAAAAGGGGTTTTGATATTAAGTGTCTTATAACATATTTTTTAGCCTCCTCTTGGTCTTGGCCCCATTCCCATTTTTGGTCCTTTTTTGTTAATTTGGTGATACTAGCGGTTTTTGAAGCGAACTCTGGTATAAATCTACGAAAATAACTGGCCAATCCCATAAACTGTCGCACCTCTTTGATAGATGTAGGAGTTGGGGAGTTAGTTAAAGCCGAAATTTTGCTTTGGCTTGGTCTTATTCCTTCTTCAGAGACATTGCGACCCAAATACTCTATCTCATTTACAAAAAATGAACAAAAATTGAACTTCACCGGTACAGTGATCTTACCAAAAATGTGTAAGGTTCCATTCCCAATACCACAAATTGTGGTGTAATAGGGATCTAGTTTACAGCCCAGTCGTTTCGCTATGGAGTCTTTAATGATACTACATGTAGCACCAGTGTCGATAAGAGCGTACAGAGATACATCATGAATATTAATCTTTGTTAACTTGAGATTGGCGACTTTCGTAAAACAGTTGACATCCTTAGTATTTGTTGTGGTTGTATTATTATTTTTAGAATTATTAGCTCGTTGCTTAAAGAAACATATATTTTCAGCATGCCCTATCTTTTTACAGTATGTACATTGCACAGTGTGCCGAGTTCCCGATGAGTTGGAGGCCTTAGCTTGGTTGGTATCGCGATTCGGGTTATGGAAACATTGAGTACGAGTGTGACCAGTTTTATTACAGAGAAAACAACGTTTATCTTCCATTCTAGGTCGTTTTTGAGATGCATTGGAACCGTTAGAAATGGATAAGTCGGTCTTATCAGTTTTGGACTCCAGAGGTCGCTTTTTGGGAACCTTAGCGTATGTTGTAAATAAAGATATTAATTCGGCAGTAGTTCTTACACGACTGTTGTGTGCTGCCATTTTGACCGTGGCATCATGTATGCCCCCGCAGATAAGCTCTACTAACTGTACTTCGGTGAAGGTTATTTTTGTTTGTTTGAATAATCTTAGTTTTTCCCTAGCGTATTCACAGTAAGAGTCTGTGTTTTCAGATGTTAACAATACTGCTCGGGATAGTTTTTCAGAAAGATTACGTTTTTCTGGGTATAAGTCTGTCAAAGTCGTTTTAAAAACTTCCCATGTTCTACCCTCTTCAGGGTCCCACGTCTCATACCACAGTAAAGCAGAGCCCTTTAAGGCTTTACCTGCCTTGGCAATGGTTGTAATGTCGCTCCATCCCATGTCCACAGCAATAGAGTTGAGGGCGCGACACCAGCTATCAGCACCACTTTCGTTTTTCTCTGGGTCGAAAGGAGGTAGTATGACATCATCACCTCGGCGTTGATCAGTTAATGCAGCTTGAATTGTCTTCAGTAGATTTTCAATCACCGCAGGGTCCATTATAAGACTACGCTCACAGTTTCTGAAATCACATAACGCATTATTGTTTTTGTTCGAATCCCACTTCTGATAATAGTTTTATTACATATATTTATTTACAAGAATTCAATCCGCATACACACGTAGACGGACTATATGGAATGGATGTATATATATATATATCCACACCTTAAGCGTATACATAACGCTAAGCCATTCACAAATTTGATAGGAAACCTACCCTCAATGTAACTTCATTTATGGGATAAATAATTAAAAGAAATCATATCTGAGTGGACGTTATAATTCTTCAATTCATAATTTTGTACATAAATATATTGTCAACTTTTTCCTAATTATTAATCAAACAATAATATAAAATAATTTCGACTAAATTTAATTTCAATACATAACTACCTAAGTTGATAATACAAACATTAAATATACAAAATAAGTACAAAACATTGAATATAATAACAATTTCATATTTACTCAACTTTTTATGGTGTTGTAGCGCAAACTTGGAGCTCCGTTCGGTTCGACGGTCGATCACAAAGTTCGTCTAACACGTGTCCTTTTATACAGTGAACAAACGAGTAGGGGGATCACGTGTTTTAGTAAATGTCATAATATTTGCTGCTAGTTCACACTAATAATGTTAATTTATTTAACATACAGGTAAAACAAATCATAATTTATTTTATCTGTACGTTTAATTAAACATACAAATATAACAATAATTGACCTTATTATTGTAATCTAACCTAGAATATAACCTATAAACAACAATGATTTAAAATGCAATTAGATTCACAACACAATTTGTTATCGGCACAACTGCCGGGTTACTAAGTTGCTTACTTATGAATTGAACACACACATACTTATTGGGATATTTGATTGCATATATTTAGACAAATATTTCAAATAATCTATCACATGCGTGTCAAAAAGTCTAATTAAATTCGAAGAAAACATATTAACTTTGTCATCAACAGATTCCGAAGCAAGTAATGGACCCCAATCAATGTTGACAGCGTCATCACGAAGTTCATCATAGTTCATGCTACCAAAATTGCGCTGCCTAAGAATTTTTGCCCTTGCCTTAGGAGGATGCAGTTTATATGAAAGAAATATAAGGTCGTGATAGGAAAACATATCGGCATTGCATTGACCATGGCTAGCGACATGTTCAACAGATGAGACTAGAATGAGATCTATAAGGGTAGGAATACAGTTAGGAAAGTGATGGGTAGCATTTAGAGGAAGAATAGAAAGATTGCAAGATAGTGATGTGCGCCGAAAAGAAGAAGTACGTGAATCATTTTTTAGCTGGCAGGTGTTACAGTCTCCCATGACGATTGTAGGCCTGTAAGAAGGTGTTAAATTTTCCAAAATGCGTTCAAAGGACGAGAAAAAGTTAATATCTGATGAAGTGCAGTAGTATTCACCAAGTAGTACTTTGGTATGATAAAGGTCCACTTCTAAAAACATATGCTCACCCGCATTCGGAGGTGGTGGCTGTACTGATATATCAATGATGCGAAAAGGAATTTGAGTACGCAGATAAACTGCAACGCCACCAGCACGACCGTCCGCGCGATCATTTCGGATTAAATGGAATCCTGGAAGAGAGTATATAGAAGTTTGATGAAAGGGCTTTAGCCAGGACTCAGATACAAGTATTGCATGGATATTCTTGCAGTCGAAACACGCCAGCATATCAGTGAAATGGGCAGGAATACTCTGGGCATTAAAGTGGACTACATTAAAATTTCTGGGAACATCAGAAAAATGAGAATGCAGTGTATCAGTAAGTGAAGGAATACTGACAAAACTATCGTTGAGGCTAGAAGCTGTGCGAAAACTTTCACCATCACTTCCATCATCACTATCAGTCATTAATATATATTTACAAACACAATATTTTTATTCTAGAAGTTAATAGTAATAAATATGTATATGAAAAATAAAATAAATAAGTATAAAGTATCAAAATAACAGTTCTATCCACCCGCCAGTTGGGTGTCACAGTTATTTAAATGAAACTCTACTACAGACATCGAGCAGAAAATAAATAAATAAAGTAATTATAAAGAAAATAGGTACAGAAAAACTCAAGCAATAGTTGGAAACTTCAACCATCAAACAACCAAAACAACAAACAATATAAATATTGATGATGAAATCTAAATCTAAATCTAAATCTAAATCTAAATCTAAATCTAAATCTAAATCTAAATCTAAATCTAAATCTGAATCTAAATCTAAATCTAAATCTAAATCTAAACCTAAACCTAAATCTAAATCTAAATCTAAATCTAATTCTAATTCTAAATCATAAATTAAAATTAAAATCAAAATTAAAATAAAATAAAATAAAATATAAATCCAAAGCAGCATTTTGCGAGCTCGTCGACGAGCGCAGCGCTGCGCGCAAGGCTGTGGTCCTTAGAGAATAGCACTGCAGGTTTCGCCGGAGGCGTCGCCGCCCAGACGATGCGGCAGCCCGAGAGGCGGAGCTGTATGAGGCGTACAAGGGGGCCAAGAGGACCCTCCAGGAAGCCATAAAGCAGGCCAAACGGCGGGCCCGCGAAGAGCTGCTGGAGTCTCTGGAGCAGAACCCATGGGGGCGTCCTTACCTTGCGGTCAGGGGCAAAATCCGCCTGACGCTGATAATAGCGAGAGCGATGTGCCCGAAGTCAGGGAGAGTGAACTGGGGGTAGCAGTGCTCCGGCTCAAAGCCCGGAAATGCACTGCCCCCGGACCCGACGGCATTCCAGGCCGAGCATGGGTCCTGGCCCTGGAGGAACTAGGGCCTCGACTGGTGGCGCTCTTTAGCGCATGCCTCGAAAGGGGCCAGTTTCCAAAGGCTTGGAAGACGGGGAAACTGGTCCTTATCCGGAAGGCGGGGCGGCCGGCGGACCAGCCATCCGGTTACCGGCCGATCGTGTTGCTCGACGAGGTGTGCAAGCTCTTTGAGCGGATTATTGCAGAGCGCCTCGTCGAGCATCTCACGAACGTGGGGCCAGATCTGGCGGACAACCAGTTCGGTTTCCGCCGGGGGCGCTCCACCGTGGAAGCGATCATGCGCGTTAGGCGCCTGGCGGAGGAAGTAGTCTCGCGGGGTGGGGTGGTGGTGGCGGTGTCTCTCGACATCGCCAACGCCTTCAACACCCTACCCTGGAGCTGCGTTAGGGAGGCGCTCGCGTATCACGGAGTGCCTCCTTACCTCCGCCGCATTGTCGAGACATACCTATCCGAGAGGGCCATAGTTTACCCGAGCTGGCTAGGGCCAGGGCGGCGAGAAGTGTCGTGCGGTGTTCCGCAGGGGTCGGTCCTAGGGCCACTCCTGTGGAACATCGGATACGACTGGGTGCTGCGCGGTACGTTGCTCGAGGGTGTCAGCATAGTGTGCTATGCTGACGACACCCTCGTTATGGCGCGGGGAGCAACGTACCGAAGCGCGGCACTGAAGGCCACGGCAGGGGTTGCTCAAGTCGTGGGTCGAATACGGCGGCTGGGACTTGAGGTGGCTCTCCATAAATCCGAGGCTATGTGTTTTCACGGGCCTCGGAGGGGGCCACCTGCGGGAACCAGCATAACCGTAGGGGGCGTAAGCATCGGCAACGAGCCCACGATGAAGTACCTTGGGCTCGTACTCGATAGCCGATGGGACTTCGGACCTCATCTCCGAAGTCTGGTCCCGAAACTGAGGGGGGCTACGGCCGCGCTATCGCGGCTGATGCCCAACGTTAAGGGACCCAACGCCCCCACTAGGAGACTGTACCTGGGGATCGTGCGAAGCATGGCCCTATACGGGGCCCCCGTATGGGCGGAGACTCTGGCGGCCCGCAACGTGGCTGTTCTTAACAGCCCGTTAAAGGCGATGGCCGTCAGAGTCATCAGGGGGTATCGCACGATCTCCGTCGAGGCGGCATGTCTCCTAGCTGGGACCCCTCCATGGGACCTGGAAGCGAGAGCCCTTGCGCTGCTGTACCAGTGGCGCAAGGAGGCGCTGGAGCGGGGCCATAGGCCGGAGCCCCGAGAAATCAGGGCTCAGCGGTCCCTGCTCTGCCAGGAACTCATGGAGACATGGAGGGTGCGACTTGAGCACCCAAGGTGGGGGGAATCCACCATTGCGGCGGTGAGACCGATCATGAAGGAGTGGTTGGAGAGGGACCATGGGGACCTCTCCTACCGGATGTGCCAGATGGTTACCGGACACGGGTGTTTCGGTAAGTATCTGTGGCGCATCCACCGGGAGACAACGCCGCAGTGCCAGCACTGCGAGGATCCTGGCGAAGACACGGCGCTCCACACGTTGGTGGAGTGCCCTGCGTGGGCGAGTCAACGCCGGGATCTCGTTGCGGTCCTAGGCGTGGACGTTCTGTCGTTGGAGACCATGGTGAGGGCCGTGGTCTCCGACGGGAGCAAGTGGCACGCCGCCGCCTCTTTCTGCGAGCAGGTAATGCGCGCGAAAGAGATGGCGGAGAGGGAGCGGGAAAGAACCCTGCCCCCCGAGTTTCGCAGTCTGCGGCGAGGACGCCGCAGACTCATCTACGCCCGGGACTACCGACCACCATGATCGGGGCCTGAGGACGGCAGTTGGCCGACTCGCCGTCCTTACAGAAGCAGGCCGTGGCGGAGGCGTGGCGGAGGCGTGTCGTGTGTGCCCTACACACGCCTGCCAACTCACCGAAGCGGGATAAAACCCGACCCCACCAGGCGAGGCCGCGGTGGCGGCCAAAGTCCGCCGGCAACCCTGGGGTTTACCTTTCGAGGGCTTACCCGGGGTGCCCGGCAACGGACACTTGGGGAGGACACCGTGCGGTTTTAGTCGAGACACGACATAACCACCCCCGCTGGCTAGCGGGGGGGGTATCCGAAGGGATTTCCGCACGTAAAAAAAAAAAAAAAAAACGTAAGCGTTCACCTGAAGCTGAAACTTTGGATCTGCACGCGACTGGATTGTCATATGCACCATATGCTTAGCTATGGTTGACCTATTATTACCTAAACCTGTTATGAACCCTTGAATAGGCATTCTTTTCAGTCCAAGCAATTGCACTGCGGCCTCTGTAATAAAACAAGCCTGTGAGCCTTGGTCGAGCAGGGCTCGGATAATTTGCTGATGACCAGTCCTAGCCTTGGCATTTATTAGAGCTGTAGCTAGTAAAACCTGTCTTGGCTTGAGAACTGTGCCAACTGATAGGCATGACACTATGGGTTCATCCCTTATTGCACTACTAGTCTGTTTATCCGGGAACTTGACAAGTGCGTCATCACCACTAGTATTCGAACTATCACTGGGGTGTAATAAAGAATGATGACGCTTCTTACAAACTCTGCAAGTGGTAGGCTTTTTACATCCGTATACGTTGTGATTGCTGCCCAAACAATTGAAACAGATGTTTTGCTTAAACACGAAATCGTGCCTATTCGCAACTGATTGCTTAGCAAACTTCTTGCAGAAGCAAAGTTTATGTGAAGATTCCTTACAATATTCACAACGCATAGGCGATGAGTTCGTGACCAATAAGCTCTTCTGACGATACCCGACTGAAACTTTACTCTGATGACCTGATGAACGACTTGGTTCTATAAATTCTAAAGCGCGGTAACGATTTTCGATAAACACCTTTAATTGCTCAAACGTTGGCACTGGTAGATCCAATACTCAACTCCCATTGCTTTCGTGTCTCAAAATCGAATTTATACGCTACTATATGAATGATAATTATGTCCCATGTAGTCACATCAACGTTCAAATTCTTTAGTGCATTTAAACAATCATTGGTGGTGTCGAACAATTCCTTTAGACCCGTGTCAGACTCTGAGTGTAAACGTTTTTGCCCAAACAAACGCTTCAGAATGCAATGGGGATAGTTCAATTTTTTTAAATTGTTATAAATCAAAAACCATTTCGAGGAATAGGGTTACTGATCATCACTCATGACTTAGAATTAGAAAATAATCAAGGGTTATTTAGATTTTAGGTGAAATGTAAATGACTTTTATTTAACCTTCAAATGACGTCACTCTTGGCATCATGGCATTGATGCCTTTGTCTAGTCCACGAACGTTAAAAAAATTAATTTGACATTTGAGTTGACATAATACGATAATAAACAACATTAATAGGGATGGCGGTTCTTTCTGAAAAAGATAGATTTAATTTTCAAAACGACCTGAATCGAACTCTGAAGAATCGATTCATATAGATTTTTTAAACTACGCATTTTTATTATAAATATGAATTAAAGATGGCGATTCTTTCCGATAAGGACTAATTTTAAAAACGATCCGAATCGATACCTGTAGATTCAACTTACAAAAAATCGATTTCTAAAAAATCTATGTTTTCAACTTCGCATTTATTATATAAATATAGCATTTTATGAAAAAAGAAAGAACGATATGATACCATATGAAACTATTCCATAAGTAACGATAAAGATCCCGAAATTTGACAATAACAATCATTGTCAGAAAATGTTTATAAGAAGACATTTTTTTAAATGTTTTTGTTACGTTAAAAAAGAGAAGAACAGTTTCTAAAGTTGATATCTACCTATTTTTAAATAATTTTATATTTATTTTATTATTTTATATTTTATTATATATATGTATATCATCATGAGGTCGGCTTTTCAGTCTTAACGGATGCGGCTGAACTTTGATATTTTCCGTGAAGCTACTGCCACCTGACCTCCACAACCAATGGTTTTATTGACCAATGGCGATATCGAAGTTCCAAGTTAGACTGGTTGGACTTTCGAGGGCTCCAACTACCCGTAACGACTGCCATAGATGTTTGTATGGCAACCGGGACCGACGGCTTAACGTGCTCTCCGAGGCACGACCAGACCAGTGCAAACAGCCATATTCATGCATACAACTTTTTGCACTGAGCGGGGATCGAACCCGCGCCACCTACGTAGCGGCCGCGTTCACTACCGCCACGCCACGGAGGCTGTCTGGTTATTATATGTATATATATATATATATACATATTTTATATATTAAAAAAAAATTATGTGTGAAATGTTATATTTCTGGAACCCAGCCACACGCTTCTTGAATCCGAATTTATTACTGGATGACGAAAAAATAATAAGTCTACTGCGAATTGTTATGAGTTCCAATAACGTATCTAATAATAACAAGAGAATACTGTAATTGAATACGACATTTTATGGATTTAATACGTCATATTATTTATGTTGAGTTGACTTGTGCAAAAGGGATAGCATAGCACAAATCTGTTAATATCGATTAATCGATCTCAGAACGCCATCCCTACAACATAACCTCAAACCTCAATACTTTTTCATAAGTTCGGATTTATCGTAATTAATAATATCGAAACAGCTTAGCAATGGAATACTATAGGAAATGCTTTGTTCCTACTTGCAATAACGACACGAAGAACAGTCCCAACAAAATTCGTGTTCTAGAAGACTTGCGAGAAAAGTGGTGTCGTCAAGTAAAGGCGGAATATTTCAAGGTGTACACAATGTATTGTTGCGAAGATCATTTGGAGGTAATGCTTTTGGGTCTTTTATCTGTATTGGTGTTTATTGTTCATCTGACTTTGATTAAGATTGTTGGATTTGCTTATTAGTACTTAGAAACTCTTATGGTCTGCCACTAATATACTTATATCATTTATTTATTGTTGTAGCCCACGGAGGATATCATTAATTATTACCAGTGCAAATTAATGAAACAAGAACCCAAACTGAAACGTTCGGCTTCACTACGAAATATTGCCCAGGATACAAATGAAAGTTTATCAGAAATAAATAAAATACTACTACAACATACAAGCCCTAGCAGGTCATTAAAAAGAAAATATAAAGAGGTTATTGTGCCCAGTACATCTGATGCAATGATGCCCAGTACATCTCATGCAATGATGCCCAGTACATCTCATGCAATGATGCCCAGTACATCTGTATGTTCAACTTTACCAATGAAGGTACTTTTTAATATGGGGTGTGTGTTGGGTAACCTCCTCGAGTGTCGCTCCGATTCCGATCCCGCTGCAGTCCGGGGGGAACGGAATCGGAGCGGCCGGTACACCCTGGGCGGCGGTCAATGGGAAACCATTGACCGCCGCCCAGGGTGTACCCTGGGCGGCAGGGGAAACCCTTCACCCCTTCATAGGGTTGGCATTGATCGTCGGCCAGTACCCAACGTGGCGGGAACACATCGCTCTCCGTACTCCTCTGCTTTCAGAGGAGACAGGATGAGCGATGCTGTTAGTGGTGAGATGGCCCAGGGTCAGCCGGGGTGCGAGGGATATGCTCTATGGGTAACCTTACACCCCGGCGTCTGAAGACCCGAGACGGCGTGCGGTTTTAGTCGGTGCAAGCCCGACATAACCGCCCCCGCTGGCCGGCGGGGGGTATCCGAAGGGATTTCCGCACGATAAAAAAAAAAAAAAAAGGTACTTTTTAATATGTATATCTACAATGTAATGCAGTACATTAGTCATTGTGAATAATGCCAGGAATATTTTATTTGATTAGGTGTAAGTTTCTACTATCACTACCCTAGTAAAGTTATTGATTTATTTTTTAGATAAATGCTGCTACCCAGTGTGAAATAAAGATGGTAGACAAAAGCACAAACTATAAGATAAGAAAAATAACTACTAATACTACTACAGTTGATGTGCAGTCTTCGCAAGAAACAAGTTCAGCAGCTACCCCTTCTTTATTTGGTTGCACATCGGAAACAGAGGAATCCACTGTATGCGCATCTGGCCAAAATGTATCAAAGAGCCGAAAAATCATATTAGATATAGTTTTAAACAAGCCAAAGATGTATTTAGGATTACCTAAACAATATTTGTAGCTTATAGATCATATTGTTGAGAAAAATACAACACCAATTGACTCACTTCACCTAATTATAACCTTACTCAAAATTAAGCAAAATGACTCGCTAGAGAGAATAAGTGATCAGCCGAAAAATCATATTAGATATAGTTTTAAACAAGCCAAAGATGTATTTAGGATTACCTAAACAATATTTGTAGCTTATAGATCATATTGTTGAGAAAAATACAACACCAATTGACTCACTTCACCTAATTATAACCTTACTCAAAATTAAGCAAAATGACTCGCTAGAGAGAATAAGTGATCAATTTAATATATCCAGATCAAAGCTGTCATCAATGATATTAACAGGGATTGAAGTTATAGGCAACTTTTTTCAAAATTTTGTCTTTTGCCCACCATTTAAGCAAATAAAAGAAAATTACCCTTAGTTTTTAAAATTAGATATTCAGATGTGCAAATGATCATTGATTGCTTTGAGATCCAAATTTCCAAGCCATCCAATCCTGTAAAGCAAGCTCAGACATGGTCTCAGTATAAATACTGTAATACAGTCAAGTATTTGATAGGGTGTACTCCTAATGGCTTTATAAGCTTCGTTTCTAAAGGTTACGGGGGAAGAATATCAGATAAAGCAATAGTTGAAAAAAGTGATTTGCTAAAAGTACTTAATCCGAATTCTGTTATTTTAGCGGACAGAGGATTTAAAGAAATAGAGTGTCTATTGAGTACATATGGTGTCAAACTTTTGAGGCCACCTACTGTATATTCAGGTACAAAGCAAACTACTTCTGAAGCGCTGCAGAGTAAAGTAATAGCAAGCTTACGAGTCCATGTAGAGAGAGTTATCAGACGAGTACGGGAATATGCTCTACTGAAACCTCACTCAGTTGTTAACTATAAATATGTACCCTATTTAGATGAAATAGTCTTAATAGTTAGTGGATTGATAAACTTACAAGGAGAAATAATGAAAAGTTATTAAAATATAATCAGTGTTTTATTATTTTTTTGCACTTGTAAATAATTTTGGGAATATATATTTACTCCAAAAATCTTCTGCTTGTTTTATTATATTCCTAATATAGGCATCATCATAATCCACCCAAATGACATGTATATTTTTTGTTATTTCAAATAATGGGTCTGCCACACAGAATATACCTTTCTTTTTCTTGCAAGCCAACATTTGGCACATTATTTGTGTCTTGAACTTTTCAGCTATTTCATCGTTCTTTATGTATGTTTTAACAGCCCTTTCAGAAGCTGGACACTTCACTTCTACAACAAAATCATCACTTACACCACCAGGTGATGCTCCCAAAATTCCATTTATGAGAATAAAGCCGGATTTTCCTATTTTAAGGTTCAGTTTACCTTCTAATGTTTGGAGTACTCTGCTTTCTAATCTCTTTCCACGCTGTATGGCTTTAGTTTCAGGAACCTTGTATCCACCTAAAATTTGTTCCACCAAAGCTCCATCTGTACTGCAATGTGCCGCTTCATGTAGTTTAGAAGCTGTTAATCTTCCCTGACGTATACTGTGCCAATATTTGCTTTCAGCTTGGTCAACAGTTTTTGAACCTATTTCCTTAATGGTGGTGTCGTTAATAATTTTACCTAAATATTTGGTAAAATTTGAAAAATTATGTACAGGTTCTTCATCAATAAACGCTAACATGATGTCAAAGATATTCATTGACTTTGATCTGTATCCATCAACAAATTTCAAGATAAGCGAATTACTTAAATGTCGCCTGCCACACTCTTCTTGAAATTCACCTAATATAGTGCTACATTTAGGCATCAGCTTTGGAATCTTAGCTTTAGGGAATATTTCTTTACTAAGAACTGGTTCTTTATTAGCACTTGAAAGGGTTGGTTTACTCCAATAACATTCAACTGCAGTTGATGAAGGTTCTGAGCTTTTCTTTGCCAGCCAGAAAAGAAGTAGGAGTGAATGCTTACAACCACCTGTAAAGACAGAAATTGAATCACTACAAGTTATTGTCAATGGTGATCATACGACAACAATATGGTGCAGAATATCCATTCAAGAACCAAGCGGTTTGGAGACTCTTTCCTGTCACACCATTAAGGCCTGGAATTCAATACCAGCTCACGTGTTTCCTTCCTGCTACAGTTCCGGGTCCTTAAAAGGGGCATGAAAACCATATGATGAGGGTGTCAAGCTTAGTGCCACCATTGTAACATGGTGTGTGTACGTAATGGTGGCCCGCTTCTCTGAGACCTTTCCATCAGCTTATACCAGACGAGGAGAAGTCTAATTGACGTGTCCTATATAAAAAAAAATATATATACCTGCTGATGCTGCACAGTCTTCACAGGCCGCATGAGTAATGGTATTAGTTTGTTCGTGAATTTTGCATGTCACTGTGTATAATTTTTTGCTTATTCTATGCTCGGGAACTATTTTGGCATTAACTATACAATCATTTCCGGTTCGATTCACTTTGACATACCCCACAGCAGTATTTATATAAGAATCTCGAGATGACCTAAAATATGAAACATTTGTCATTAAAGTATAATATCATATTTTCTTACAAAACAACTGAATATTTAAGTATGGATAGATTCAAAGTAAGGAATAAACTTACATTAAAATCTTAGCTCCTCTTATTTCAGCCAAGTTATGCTGGCTACTTGCAGCCACATATTCTAATATCATGATATTGTCAACTTTCGGAAGATTCCGTGAGTCAGCTTTGACAAAAATGTCACTCATGGCGATTAATTGGTTGTTAGTTCTTCTTAAAGTTTGTGTTTAAGTTTTATCAGTTATTACGATCGAAAGTTTACAATGTTGATAAGAAATGAATGAGGTATTATTTACGTTATGATGCAAGTAAGTATGGCGGGCAATGATTGTTGACGCTATTGACATTAATTGACAGATGACAGCGTTGGTACATTTTTTTGACTATTATTTGAGGCAAAGGCACACCGATTTCAAGCCATTGATGACGTCATCGCGATTGAACGATTTCTATTTTTAAATGTTTAATAAAAAAAAAGATACGATAAATATAACAAAAATATTCAAATTACTTTCTTAGATTGCTCTATATTTTCAAATTCTAAAATAAAAAAATAGGGTAAAAAATTTTGGTCAATCCCCATTGGCTAGATATTTTTTGTTATTATAGCGCTTCTCTAAAATATCCCAACACTGAGCATAGTTTGCGTCAAGCCAGCTTTTTATACGGGGTTTTTGTTTCTTTTTTTTCAGTAGATTTATTTCAGTAGATCATACGATCTACTGAAATAAATAAAATAATATTTAAAAACTATCAACTAAACTGATTGTTTGCTAATTCAATCTAGTTTATCTACGTACTAAATATAATAATTTAAATGATCTAAAACAAAGTGATTCTTTGCTTGAGCTATAAAAACATATAAAATAAAACAAACAAATCTATTAACTATGTTCAACAACTACGAAAAATATTCTAAGTGTCAAACACTCTTTAAAATAATACAAGTGTTTGACGTGAACTTTTACTCTCGGCGGAGATCGGGCACAGGTTCCCCGTTCCCCCGTTTTCTATAAAACTATTCTAAGTCTTTAACTAGCATGCACAAGAATTTTACAAGTTACTAAACAACACTAAAATACGCTAAAGTCCAAATTTTACCGCTAAATCTTCTAAGTTTAAATCTTGATGGCAATAAGGCACTAAATAGCTTGAAAACTAAGGTCTATCTCCTTGTTAATAAAAACAATAAAATGTACTCACAGTTGCACTTCACATAAAACTCACTCTAAACGAACGTAGAAGTGGCGCCCTCTGTGCCGACACCGCGGCACTTCCGCTGCTGCTCGCGCTGAGCTTGACAACACCAAACGCGTACTGCCGCCGCTCACTGCTTCCCCGCAGTATGGGTTCCCGTGTACTCTAAGCGCAGCGATCCACTGCGAGTACACCGGGCGGTCTAAAGCTAGACCGTCTTGTCCTCAAAAATGGGCTCACTAGCTCCTATACGGCTCCGTAGGACCAATGTTAAATATCAAGACAGCTGCCTGATATTTAAATCGGGTTGAACTTGGAACAACTTGAATTATAGGGATAACTAAGCTGAGATAAATGAAACAACAACTTGTCACCTGATCTGATATAATTGTTCAATTCTGTACAAAATTCTTCGCCCTTATAAAGTCTTGGTGGGAACGAAACCATATCGCCGTTTAACTTGATCCTAACGCCATCTATCGAATGGCATGTCAATCTTTTATTTATTTATTAATGTTGCTTTGAACACCCGTATACTAGATTCTCTAAAGATTCTGGAGTCATGTGTGCTTCCTCTCCACCGTATTCCGGTTGGATACCCCGTATTTGATACCCTGGGGGATCAGTTTTGTTTTATAATATTTTCAATTCCATTTTGATCCACTGTGCAGGGTATCACAAATAAATTTAAATATTATATTCCGGTTGGAGGTATCCAAGTGGGGTACCAGTTATCTATTAACATATTTTTGGAACAGTCAGCAACAAAACATATTGATGTAACTGAATCTATATAATAAGTTTTAAATAAATAAATATAACGGAAACGTTTTGACCAAGTCACCGCAACCGGTTTGAAAATGTTTTAATATTTTTTACCTGCAAACATACGGGCACGCGTGCATTGTGCTACATTGTTATCTTCTCGACCATTGTCTAACGATTCCGAAGGAGCCAATCAGTGACAGTGACGAGTGCAGTTTTGTTGACTTCGAGAAAAGGGTTATCAGTTTTACAGTGTTAGTCATCTTAATATTGTGCTCTGTGCAAGTTAAATAAAAGTGTTCTTCCAAAAAAGTAAGTATTTATTTATAAATATTATATTTTTGTTTTTCAAAATTTTAAGTTCTCGTATAATATTTCATATTTTCAACGAAATAATCTGTAATACTATGAAAGGAAGACTTGTCTTAAATGTTTATATATTGTTGTTTTGTGACTCGTTAAATAAGAATATTTAGTTAGACAATTAAGAGATCGGACTTTCTTTATATTTTTGGTTACTTTCTAAAATCTATGATTATGTAGATATAGGGTTGATATTAATTTTCTATAATAAACCTATTAAAGTGTAGCAGATTTATTTTGTATTCATCTAACGGTGCAGGTGGTGGAAAAACCAATTTGATTTTAAAAAAAGAATCAAATTGAACGTACAAAAGTACCTACTCAATTTCTAAAACTGCAGCAATTATTATAAACTTGCTTATATTAATCAACTAGTAAAAGCAGGACATTTAATTAAAAGAATATTATGAAAACTAAATTGAATAGAGTGACATACGGACGTATAAAACGAGCTAGAAAACAAAATGGCGCCCCGTGCACTGTGGCCAGTTAAAAAAAAAACATGAAGTTCAGTGTTTATGTGAATTATCCGGACCTACCCTCTATCCGATCTTACACTAAATATAGGGTATAAAAATTATGTTAACACAATTTACAGAACTTTTTTACAAAAATATTAGGATTCTGCTGTAGTAAAACGCGATTATGATATAATAAATATTCACATTCTATTTCTGTTCATTCCAGAATGTCTGAAGATGGTAGTCAGCCGTCGACATCCTCTGAAAACTCTGGTATGTTAAATACATAAAAAGAAAAGGTGGCCGAGTTTTATTAAGAGCTGGTCACCAGTAAACAAAAAAGAAACAGTATAAAACTGGATGGAGTCTATGGCGATGTGTCAACTGGCGAAGGAATTGCTCGGGGTCTCTTAACATTAAAAGGTAGTATTTAAGTTTCATGTTATTTATGGAGTCTTTTATTTATTTGGCCATGAGTGTTAAGTTCCAAGTATCTTTTGTTTTGTTTTAGGATGACAACGTTACTAAAAAGATACATCATCAATGCGAGCCCAACGAAGTGGATAACTTAATGGCACAGATGTTACACGATTGCCGAGAAAAAGTATTATCATCCTCATTTTCCCCAATACCAAATATTTACAACAGTTTTAAAGCGGAGTTCAACGACGCCGGCTTAGACCTAATAAAGAAGCTTCCGTCGTTTACAAAAATAAAAACTGCTTTGTATGATACCAGAAATAAACAAGCTGGTATATCAAAGATCCTGTGCCAAAATGTTCAAGAAGTAGAAATCCCTTTCTCAAAATTTTGTGTTGGTCAATCATTATGAGGAGACCTCCGATATTCGGATAATAATTTTTGCAGATAAAAAGATTCTTAAAAATATTCAACTCATTCAATTTTATCCAAGTGATGGAACTTTTGATTGTTGCCCATCACCATTCGTTCAACTTTACACTATCCATGGCGACCTTGAAAGTGATGAAGAGCATACACGAATAGTACGTTTATTATATGCATTACTGGATAGAAAAACAGAAGAAATATATGTGAAACTCTTCCAGTTAATAAAGGAATATATCCCAGAATGGAAGCCACTTAAATATATGACAGACTTCGAACAAGGTGCAATGAATGCAATATCATCTATTTTTCCCTCAGTTGAAATAAAAGGATGTTACTTTCATTTCACGCATAACGTATGGAAGAAAGCCAAAGCATTGAATTTGACTAAAAACAAACGATTTCGTAAACATGTAGCACTATCAGGTTTATTATCACTGTTACCGAGAGAATATATCTCAGATGGCTGGTGCTACGTAATGGAAGATAGCCCGGAGTCTGAAGAAATACAAACATTCAATAATTACATTGTAACACAATGGCTGGAAGATGAAAGTTTCGTTGATACTTGGTGTGTCTACAATCAACGCCATCGCACAACCAATGCTGTGGAATCCTGGCATAAAAAGCTCAACAGCAGTCTACCAAAAAAACCCAAACCTATATCAGCTTCTGAAAGCTTTAAAAGACGACGCAAATTTGCAAATTGTAAATATATGTGTTGAATTGCCAAACCCAAATCGACGGCTAACAAAAGAAATTGTAACCGATAAGTGGTACCAACATGTAACTGATCAACTTCTCACTGGGAAAATTACAGTCGGTCACTGTCACAAATCACTGTCTGGAAAAATTGAGGCTGTAAGAAACTTGTCCAAATGAAAGGACAAAATGATGTTATTCTCTGTTATTCAATCAATCTAGTCGTTATTTAATTTGATAATTTTTGTTTTGTGTCAATAATAAAATTTAAGAGTTAAATGAAAAACATGACGTCTTTCATTTAATTCTAAATTTAATTTAGCTTATAACTTCAGATTATGTATTTGTTAGGTATCTGTCCAAATCCGGTGGGGCGACTAGCGCCCCTCCTCCAAACCGGGGACACCGTGGTTCCCAAACCCGAGGGGGCCATCTCGAAACCGGAGATGGCCCAGGGTCAGTCGGGGTGCGAGGGATATGCTCTATGGGCAACCTTACACCCCGGCGTCTGCAGACCCGAGACGGCGTGCGGTTTTAGTCGGTTCAAGCCCGACATAACCACCCCCGCTGGCCGGCAGGGGGGTATCCGAAGGGATTTTTGCACGAAAAAAAAAAGGTATCTGTCCAAATCAAAAGACCCTGATTGACCATGTCTGATTGTCTGTGATGATTTTATATCGTAATAATTTTAAGTTCTGTTCTATAAGTAATTTTATTAAGATGGTCAAAATCTTTTTTGTTATTATCGAAGTTTTTTTGAATTTTTTTTATTTATTTACATGTTCACAAACAAGAATCATCGTGGTGTACATATGTATAAAGTTGTCAAAAAACCTTTACAGGTTTGTCCAGACAACCGAAGTTTGCCTTCGACACTGGCTCACTAATACATTAACACAAAATACAGTAAGTTTTTAAAACACAAATCCGAACTGATCCAAAACAAAATAAATAAACTTTTTTTTTACTAACTCACTTATCCAACTCATGCTATTTACATCCACCATCCCATTACCATCTTACTTTTTTTTTTATTAATTAATTTCCAGTATACTTACAGTGTTTTAACATCAATTCCTAACTATCTACATCTTAAAAATATATATTACGTTTTCATGCAAACTTTTACAATGCAGGTATTCAACTGGAATTACGATTATTTTCTTTTATAAGTGGGTAGGCAAATATAATAATACGAGTATACCAATATGAGAGTTTGTACCGCAAAGCAACGAATGTGCCGGTAACTTTACGTCACCACGTTCACATACGCATCTTTGCATGCGCATTGTGCAGCAATTAGTTGTAAATAAAATAGTGATGTTCGAATACAGCGTGTTCTGAGTTGCGTTGACTTAATATTTATAAATAATTAAAAATGCACATGTAATCTCATAGATAGAATAGAATAAATATAAGTATGTCAATATTAATAAATGTGTGATACGTAATTGTTTGTAATGTATATTAACATAAAATAAATAAAATAAACGTAATTGTTTGTAGTGTATATGGTAGGTATTATATATATATATATATATATATATATATATCTATATGGTAGGTATTATGATTGTGTAGTGTGAGTGAGTGAGATGGAATGCGTGTGAGCGTGAGGAAGGATATGAGTGAAGTCAAACAGACGAATGAATAGAGAGAGAGAAAGAGACAGCGTGCGAGAGAGAGGGAAGAACGTGGAGAACTGTGGAAAAAATGGTGTGTCGCAGGTGTTAATATAAGATTTAAATAAGAATATACGAGTTTAAAGTTATGGTTAAAACCTATCCAGTGGGTAAATGGGTACAGGATGTTGATGACCACGCGGAAATATTCACTTGGAGTCCATTGCAAACTCTTCTGTTCGCCAGGTGGTCACTCACGGGCACAGCAGCGTTATGGTTGCGCTCTGAAAAGTTATTCAAAACATGGAACGAGCTAAAGGCTCACTCACACTACACAATCATAATACCTACCATATATCCCACATATATATATATATATATATATATATATCTACATTACAAACAATTACGTATCACACATTTATTAATATTGACATACTTATATTTATTCTATTCTATCTATGAGATTACATGTGCATTTTTAATTATTTATAAATATTAAGTCAACGCAACTCAGAACACGCTGTATTCGAACATCACTATTTTATTTACAACTAATTGCTGCACAATGTGCATGCAAAGATGCGTATGTGAAAGTGGTGACGTAAAGTTACCGGCACATTCGTTGCTTTGCGGTACAAACTCTCATATTGGTATACTCGTATTATTATATTTGCCTACCCACTTATAAAAGAAAATAATCGTAATTCCAGTTGAATACCTGCATTGTAAAAGTTTGTATGAAAACGTAATATATATTTTTAAGATGTAGATAGTTAGGAATTGATGTTAAAACACTGTAAGTATACTGGAAATTAATTAATAAAAAAAAAATGTAAGATGGTAATGGGATGGTGGATGTAAATAGCATGAGTTGGATAAGTGAGTTAGTAAAAAAAAAGTTTATTTATTTTGTTTTGGATCAGTTCGGATTTGTGTTTTAAAAACTTACTGTATTTTGTGTTAATGTATTAGTGAGCCAGTGTCGAAGGCAAACTTCGGTTGTCTGGACAAACCTGTAAAGGTTAACAGATAGGCTTCAGACTGTTGTTGTGAATAACGTCAAGTCAAACGGATCAAACGTCAAAATAGGCGTACCACAGGGATCAATCCTGGGACCTTTTCTCTTCTTGGTGTATGTCAATGACCTGCCTTATACGATCGAGGCTCAAGCTGGCATAGTACTGTTTGCAGATGATACGTCACTGATATTCAAAGTAGATCGGCGTAGTACAGATGCGAGTAATATTAATAATATTTTGAACGCCATTTCAAATTGGTTTTATGCAAACAACCTATTGTTGAATGCAGAAAAGACCAAATGCATTAAGTTTACACTGCCTAATGTGAGGCAAGCACACGTTAATGTCGTGCTGGAGGGGCAAAGGTTGGAATTTGTAAACAGCACTACTTTTCTAGGCATAACACTAGATTCGAAATTGCAATGGGGTGACCATATCACTATTTTGGCCAATAAACTCAGTTCTGCTGTTTATGCTGTCAGACGGATTAGGCAGTTGACAGATGAACCTACTGCTAGGCTGATATATTTTAGTTATTTTCATAGTCTGATGTCTTATGGAATACTACTTTGGGGGAATGCGGCAGATTTAGAAACTATATTTATACTACAAAAGAGGGCAGTTCGTGTCATTTATTGTTTAGGCAAGAGAGATTCTCTTAGGGAACGATTTAAAAAGACTAATATTTTAACTGTAGCTTCCCAATATATATTCGAGAACATACTGTATGTCAAGAAAAATATATATCCAATTTTACAAAAGTAAGTGACATTACAGACAGAAATCTGCGTAATAAAAATAAACTTATCCTTCCATGTTATCGGCTTAGCAAAGTTAGTGATTCTTTTAGGGGGGAAGGTATACGCTTTTATAACAAATTGCCTGAATCGGTCCTTGGTATGCCTGACAATAAATTTAAAACCTTTGTTAAGACCACCTTATGTAAAAAAAGCATACTATAGGACAGATGATTATCTTAAAGACAAAAATGTCTGGTTTGAGCATGGTGCAGGCTCCTCCTAAAATGCTAAAATGTTACAACTACAGCATAGTATTGTAGTAGGCACGCGACCTTTTTACCATATTTTAACTTTTTTCAATTATTTGAACGATTAACTTGGGTTAAATTTTATTATAACGTTTTTTTTTATTATATACCTTCATTTATCTTGACACGAGACAAAAATGTACATTCGTCCATATTTAGTCTTAAGAAATCACTATTATAAGCTGACGTCTCGAAAATGCCGCAGTGGAGTTTGTTGCGCCGTTTCTTCTCCACTAGCGCCTAGGAAGCGGTGGTAAGCAATTATTGATGATTAAACGAACTTACCTGAAGTGAAGTTCTATCCCAATTACACGAAGGCTCTGTCCGAAGAGATCATGGTAACTATGTAGTACCGCGCAGGTGCTGCCATCCAACCACTAAATTTGAAATAACAATATAAACAAGGAACAAAATAACGAGCCACTAGTAGCGCCCTCTCTCGAACTCATTTAGTTTAAAGTAAAGATAACTGGAACTATGAACACCGTACTTACATACTGAAAACGCATAAGGGTCTCATGGATCCTACGATCATGAGTATACGGGACAGGGAGGGAGATGATCTCTTCGGACAGAGCCTTCGTGTAATTGGGATAGAACTTCACTTCAGGTAAGTTCGTTTAATCATCAATTACACTCGGCTCTGTCCTCGAGATCATGGTAACTATGTAGTACCGCGCAGGTGCTGCCATCCAACCACTAAATTTGAAATAACAATATAAACAAGGAACAAAATAACGAGCCACTAGTAGCGCCCTCTCTCGAACTCATTCGCGTTTTAGTGCTCACGCTATCCGCCACGCATTCTCATTCCTCCAAAATAAATTAATATTTAGATCCTTTCTTTAAGTGTTTTTTGTGTAAAGTGGTTACATAGTGTAAACAAAACATAACGTTTTACTTCCACGATGCCGAAAAAACGACATAGTGATGAAAATATTGAAGATTACGTTAATCGAAAAATACGGAAGATCGAGAAAAAGTTGATCTTCGCAGGATTCGTTAATAGAAATCGGTAAGTAGATCATAAAATAAATAGCGAATTACAGTGGAATTATTATGGACTTATTATTTGGTCAATAATTCTGTTACTACCCTCTTTATATTTTATTATTGGTCGTGAACATTTTAATGGAATGTATCCGCCAATTGACAGTATCTTAGCCGTGTTCAATCCATAGGGATTGATACCTGTGCTATGCAAATGATTGTGAGCAACAAAGTTGAATGCTTCCGTCATGATATCATTACATGTATACTGACGTTGAAAATTGCGAAAGATTCATTTTGTTTCTTTCGAAATTTTGTTTCTTTCCTGTATAATACATGAAACTTGCAAAAAAAAATTGGTCTATCAGTTCAAATATACCTACAATATTACGCGTATTTAACTAACACTCACACATCGGCATGAGTGTAGATAAACTACTATGTCACAATATAACTGACACGACTTTGTTTTATATTGTGTAAAATATGTTGAAGTTTAGTACACATCCCTATAATATTGTGACAACACTAGTAGCTAACCGATCTGTCATTCACTTTGTCTTTGCCTTGTGTGATTGCTGTAAAATGTACTGTGTTTTTTGTCTCACCAAAAGTATAAATAAAAGCATACAATATAGTACCAAAATATAGTAATTATTATCACCATCCACTGCGCACCCATATATATCAACAGGTTATGGACCTAGGCTTGCGTAAAAGTGAAGGATTGGTGAAAATAACTCGGATTTGTAAATATGGCGACGATGGCATCAATATCGTCCACGCCGTCAGCATTTGTAGGGATTCCGTTGTTGAACAGTAAAAATTATGCAAACTGGAAATTTCGATTGTCATGTCTCCTCGAAGAACGAAAATTATTGGAAGCTACAAAAATAGTCAAGGTGGACGGAGATTCGGAAAAAGAAAAAGACGCGAAGGCGCGCTCATTGATCGTGCAATGTGTTCCAGACCGATATTTGGATACGATCAAAGATGCTAAGACATCATTTGAGATGCTACAATGCCTAGATGGCATGTTTCACAGAAAAAATGTCTTTTCCAAATTGCATTTACGGAAGAAACTTCTATCAATCAAGTTAGGCGAAACCAAAATGGAGGAGTATCTATACAAATTCGAATCATTGGTGAGAGAAATAGAAAATATAGACAAGAAATTAGATGAAGAAGATAAAGTGTGCTATCTGCTCATGGGTCTACCAGATACATACAGTACGGTCATCACAGCAATTGAAACATTGTCAGGTACTGTAACATATGAATTTGTGAAAGCTAGACTTTTAGATGAAGAGCTTAAAAAGAACTTCAGAGCTACTCCAGAGCCAGAAACCGTGTTGAGCAGTGAAATAGAATGTTACAGATGTCATAAGAAGGGCCACATTGCAAAATATTGTAAGAATAATCAGTTTAGAGGCCGCAGAGGAAAAGGTTCAACAAGAGGCCGCGGCAAACCATCAGCGAGCAGTAACTATGCATCGCAGACAGATTGGAGTGTGATAGCCATCAGTAATACACAACAATGTAACCTAACATGTAACGAGAAGAGCATCAAGTTCATTATTGATTCTGGAGCCACTGAGAATATAATAAAAGAAGAAATGGAAGTATATATGCATGACGTAAAGCATTTGGAGCAAACAATTCGCATCAGAATAGCAAATGGAAATATACTACAAGCACAGAAGAGTGGCATTATATCAATAGTAAGCAATGGTATTAGAATGAACTTGTCATGCTTAATAGTACCAGGTATAGCACATAATTTAGTATCAGTGAGTAAACTATCACAAAAAGGTTTTAGTATATTATTCGACAAGCAAAGAGTGCAAATAAGAAATAAACATCAAGTATGGAAATCAAATAACTCAGGTCCACTGTTCATATTAGAAGGAATTATTAATGAAAGTTGCAACGCAGTAATAGAAAGTGATGACATGTTGTGGCATAGAAGACTTGGACATTTAAATAGAAAAAGCCTGATCAAAATGAAGTTACCAGTATCCAATAAAGTATGTGATGTTTGCATGGAAAGCAAAGCAGTGAGAAACCCATTTCACCCAATAAGGAAAGTTCAATCCAATAGAATCGGTGACCTCATTCATACTGATGTAGCAGGACCGATGAATCCAACAACAAAAGGAGGTTATAGATACATGATGACAGTACTCGATGACTATTCTCATTATTTAGTAATATATTTACTAAAGAACAAATCAGAAGCAAGCCAAAAGCTAATCGAATTCATAAATGTTTTTAAAAAACAAAAAGAACAAAACATAAAGAGGATAAGATGCGATAATGGTGGAGAGTACACCTCGAACATACTGAAGCAGTTCTGTAAAGATAAAGGAATTAATATTGAATATACACAGCCATACAGTCCACAACAAAATGGGAAAGCGGAGAGGATGAACCGTACAATATTTGACAGAGTACGAGCCATGTTAAGCGAGTCAAATCTTCCCAAACACTTGTGGTCTGAAGCGGCAATGTGCGCAGCGTATCAACTGAACAGATGTCCATCTAAAGCTATACATAATAGAATACCGTGTGAACTTTATACAAGAGATATGGAATTAGATAAACTGAAAGTATTTGAATCAAAAGGATGGATGGTAACCTTGCCAAGACTGACAAAATTGTTTAACAGAGCAGTACCAGTGAGAATGGTTGGTTATTCTCCAAATGGCTATAGAGTATGGAACCCATCAACAGAAGAAGTTACAGTGTCAAGAGACATAAAGTTCAATGAGACTGATTACAGATATGAACCTGAAGCAAAAACAAGGAAAATGGATGAACAAAGACTGATTAATGAAGAAGAGATTCAGAATTATCCTGAGCAAGTTACTGAATCAGAGAAACCTTCGTCGTCAAAACGACAAATATGTGAAGAGAAAGAAATTGATTCTAAAATAGACGACGAACATACAGATAATGAAACCGAATCAAATCGAGAAGAGAAGATGAGACCTAAAAGGCAGATCAAACCACCGGAGAGATATGTTGACTATATGATGAATATTGCATACGCTATGAGCGTGTTAGATCCTACATGCTATGAAGAAGCCGTCAAGGAAAGTGACTGGCAAGGTGCAATTGACAAAGAAATTAAACAATTACAAGATATGGAAGTATGGGTAGAGTTTCCGTTACCCGAGAAAGCTAAAGCAATAGATACCAAGTGGATCTTCAAATCAAAACTAGATGGTACGAAGAAAGCGAGGTTGGTAGCTAGAGGCTTCCAACAGGAAATAGTTAGTCAAGAATTATACTCACCAGTTGCCAAGATGACTTCAGTAAGATTGTTTTTATCACAAGCTGTAATCAATGATTGGGAGCTTAGACAGCTGGATATACCATCTGCATTTTTAAATGGAAAATTACAAACAAAAGTGTATATAAAACCACCACAAGGAGTTGTAATGAAGAATATGAGTAATGTATTGCAATTGAAAAAAGCACTTTACGGGCTAAAGGAAGCGCCTAAGGTATGGAATGGTACAATGAATGAATTTCTCAAGAATAAGTTAAATATGAACCGTTCTGCATATGATGTATGTCTATATACCGGAGAGAATATCTGGTTAATAGTTTTTGTCGACGACATCCTAGTAACTGGAAAATCAGAAAATATAAGTATCACAGTGAAGTATTTACAAGAAGAATACAATGCAAAGGATCTGGGAAAAGCTAAAAATTTCTTAGGTATTGACCTAAAGAGAAATGAAAATACAATGAAATTATCACAGAAAAGATTTATTGAAAAATTGTTACAGCACTATAATATGAGTATGTGTAAAATATCAAGAACACCAATGGAGAGTTCATTCCAGTTCAATGACAGTGAAGAAAAAGTTATGAGGTGAGATAAGTAACGGCGAACGCGATTATTTATAAAAAAAATATTTATTTCATAAAAAGTGTTTACAATAAGAAATGTACTACAAGACTGATTTACTTAATTAATATTCTAATACAACAAAGCTATGACAAAATCGATGCGTCGACAATTCCGGTCAGCGCGTGTCGGCGTCGTACGATGCGTCGTCAGCAATCCTGCTGGTCGGCGGATTGCCTAACTCCTCCCTCCTTAAGACAGAAGCGCGTCCCGCAGCTTCTTGCAGCGTCCTCGGTGCGAAGTTCGAGTTGGCTTAGTTTTGTCCGCCTCCATTGCCATGCTTTCCATCCAATTACTGTTGCTAGAGCCAGGTAAAGTCCAAGTGTTGATCAGCTGGGCATTGCCATCATAATTTGCCAGTCTATAGTGGGTTCTTCTAGTGTTTTGGCACGGTCCATGATCTTGTGGATGCTGTCCAGATCGACATCTTCTAACTGCAAGCTGTACTCGATGCTCTGCTCCAGTACAATTGATTGGCTGGGCAGAGGTATTACCTCGTCTATTGTCACTGTATTAATGTTGGTTTTCAATGTTCGGTTGAGCACTTCCAGGTGACAGTCGCTTGTCAAACTGGTTATATAAATTCCCTTGGTCCTTTTGTACTCGGTCTTCCTGCCACAGTGGGTTATTATGGTTTCTTCTTCTGGGAGGATAATAAGCCACTTATTATCCTGTAACCGTTGGATCTTTCCTTGCTTGATGTCCATCTTGGCACGGGTGCAGTTGGTGTTCTGGTGTTTGATCAGGCATACCACGCAATCTTCAGATTTCTCTACTGGTTGCGTCGTTAGTGACTGGCAGAGCTGTGTGTCTGGTGTTATCCTTTTGCAGTCTTCCTCCAGGTATGAGTACTCGCTGCTTCCCAGTGCTAGGTATTTGGCTTTGGGGATGATGGTCAGGCCTTGTTTGTCGGGAATGGAGTATAGATGGATAAGGTCGTAGGGATTTTGATCGGTAGATGGGATATCTAATATGAATGTCAATGTGTGCTCTGTACTGTAAGCTTTTACACTAATAGATTTCTCTATACTGTGTATATTCTTTATACTAACTGTATCTACTGGTCTGAATTCATTTAATTTTTGGATGGTCATCATCTCTGTAATAAGGCTATGGGGACTTATAATACTAGGGTGCATTACCTCTAAGTGCGCAAAAGTCATAGCATCTTCTAAGATTACCAATTTATCTAAAAGTAATTGCAAACTAAAGTTAATTTGAATATATAAGTCTAGGAAGTGTATCTTATTAATAATTCCATTATAATTACGTGTGGTATTTCTTAATATTGAGCTTAATTTCTGTTGATTTTTGTTTACAAGATTGATTTGTTTGGTAAATTCGTCCACAGCGTGTTCGGCTATATATAAGGTTTGTTTCTGAGATGTAACCACTTTATTGACTGAATTACGTAAACCAGATATTTCATTTTCAATTTTAACGGCGTCGTCATAATCTAAGTTACCTGTAATTGTTTTAATTATAGAGCCTAAACCATTGATAATACCACGTCTAGTTCTAAGTTTGGGAGTTATAAATATAATTTTCTTACTTATCGAATTTATGCTACTTTCTATTTGGTCCTTATAGGTTCTATGTAAATCCTCGTCGTCTTCAGCGTGTTTAGTCTCGGCATATATAACCATAAGCTTGAGCGCTGTTTCGTGTAAGTATGAGACATTATACGCGCAAGCCAAACTAAAAGTATCAACCTGTTTCAAAAGCTGAGCTTGTTTTAGAAGGAGGATTCCATTTACATTATCTACAGGATTAAAGGTTACGGTTGCGGCTGCGTAGAGCACGAAGGCTCCTGTGACGAGGACCCTGGAACAAGATGGGGTCTGCGTAAGAGCTTAAAATGAACTCTTATGGATTTCGAGTTCGGGTGGTTACCTATAATTTCTGCTACGTTGTTAGGATGCAGGTGGATGATTTTGTAGGGGCCTTTGAATACCGGCTTTGTCTTGTCGCTCCTCGTAGTCTTGGCGACCTGTTTATAGACTGTTTCACCTACCTTAAACATCATTGCTTCGGCTGTCTGGTTTCTCTTTTCTATCACCTGTTCTTTATTTTTCGATACGTGAGCTGCTAAACACTCTTGCACTGCTTCTGCATTTTTCCGGTGATTAAGCACATAATCCTGGTAGAACTCTCTGGGGTAAAACAGTTCTAGGGGGTTCCTGGAAGCTGTGTGACCAAATAAAAGTTCTCGTGGTGTGTAACCTGTGGTGGAGTGGATGGCGTTATTATACGCTATAATAGCATATTTCATCAGTAACTGTATCGGTTCATCTTTGTTGGTCATTCGTTGTATTCTAATGATTTCGCCAATAGTTGAATGAAATCGTTCTATTGGTGAGTTTGAATTCGGATTGTAGGGTGTCGTAAAGTGGATATTAATGTCATGAGAGGCACATATTTCCTTTATCACGTCATTGTCGAATTTCGTGTCGGAGTCTGTGGTGATTTTAAGTGGCAAACCTAAGATAGAAAATATTTGCAACAGTGCTTCCGCTATGTGAACACTGCTAGATGCATTTAAGGGCACAGCTTGTGCAAATTTAGAAAAATTATCTATTACAGTCAGAAATGTTGCGCCGCCTGTGGAATATAGGTCCATGAATAGATGTTGGAAAGGTTTAATGGGTGTTTCTGTTATAGCTAGTGTGGGTCTCACAGGATGTCTTTCATATTTCGCCCTGAGACACACGTCACATTGGTTTATGTACTTTTGGATAGAGAGTAACATATTGGGCCAATGATAATTTCTAAGGAGGTGTTTATGGGTTTCTTGGATTCCTCTATGCGATGATTTACCCTCATGGTACCGCTTTATCATCTCTTCTTGTTCGTTTTTATTTTCTATGACCGTAACACGCGACGTACACCGTATTAATTTGGGACCTCTGTCATTGAAGATGGTGGTGTAAACTCTCGAAAAAGCTAGGTAGAGGCTTTCATCGTAGAAATAGCAATGGAAGATACGATTGGCAATTGTATGTTCTTTTAGGAATTGAATTATTTCGGACTCAGTGTTATTAATTGGAATAAACACATCTTTAATAACTGTTCTGGAATTAGTAGATCTATCTTCTACTCTATAAGAGGACCCTGGGGTGGATCTAATATAAAACTGTTTAAGCTGTTTGTCTATTGCGTCGGATAGTATAGGTATGCCATTATTTTCGTTATCAGGCTGTGTGTGGTTTGTCGAAACTAACTGGTCGGGGTCAATTATTGTAATGCTCATTGTGTCTGTGTCTTTGTCAGTATTTGATGGCACAGCGCTACTGGTTGCGATGTCATCGTCATCCCTCACGTCCCTATTGATATCATTAGGACGTAGCGGGTTGTTTTCTGCTTCTACATCTCTAAGTACGTCTTCTAATAGTCTGTTTACGTCTTCAGTTTCGTCCTCTCCGGGGTTAACTGCTAAGGAGTCTATACTGTTATGGAAAATTTTTACTCTTGATAATGCGTCTGCGTTGGTGTTTTGTTTGCCCTTTTTGTAAACTACTTGGTAATCGTATTCGGCTAGTTTTAGTTTCCAACGAGTTAATTTTGAGTTGGGGTCTTTTAAGGACATAAGCCACATTAGAGGTCTATGGTCTGTATAGATTGTAAACTTACGACCGTATAGATAGGGTCTAAAGTACTTAGTTGCCCAAATGATTGCTAACAGTTCCTTTTCTGTGGTTGAATAGCGTGTCTCTGTATCGGATAGTGTCCGTGATGCAAATGCAACCGGTTTGTCTGAGCCGACAGTTCCCTGTGAGAGAACAGCACCTAAAGCAAAGTCTGATGCGTCGGTTGTCAGGATAAACTGTTTGTCGAAGTCAGGATATTGCAGAATCGGGGCATTTGTCAAGATCTGTTTACATTTCTTAACTGCGTCAAGGAATTCGTCCGTGTGTAAGACCTTTGCATTCTTTTTTAAACAAGCTGTCAGAGGTTTTGTCAATTTAGCGAAGTCCTTAATGAATTTCCTATAATAACCTACTAGGCCTAGGAATGCTTTGATGTCTTTTTGAGTCTGTGGTATGGGGAAGTTTAAGACTGCTTTGATTTTGTCTTTGTTAGGCTTAAGGCCCTGGTCCGTGAGTTCGTGTCCTAAGAAGTTAACCTGTTTTTGTAGGAACTCTGACTTATCTAACTGTATTTTTAGATTATGAAGCTTGAATCGTTCAAAGACTAACTTTAGTTTTTCGTTGTGGCTTTGTAGCGAAGTGGATGCTATTATGACGTCATCGAGATATGTAAATACGTTATCCAGACCTCTGAGGATATGGTCCATGAGGCGCTGAAACGTACTAGGCGCGTTTTTAAGGCCAAATGGCATGCGCAGGAATTCATAGTGACCTCTCTCAGTCGTAAATGCAGTCTTTTCGATGTCGTCAGGGTGCATTTCAAGTTGGTGGTAACCGCTCGCCAGATCGAGGGTCGTAAAGTACTGAGCTCGTCCTAGTCGATCAAGAATGTCGCTAATATTAGGTAAGGGATATTTGTCTTCTATGATTCTGTCATTAAGTCGTCTATAGTCAATTACGAGTCTCCATTTAACCTTTCCAGAAGCGTCGGGTTTCTTTGGGACTATATGAACAGGGCAGGACCATGGTGAAATACTTTCACGTATGATTCCTTGTTTTAGTAGATTACCAATTTGTTTCTGAATTTCTATACGTTGTTGGGGGGCTTGTCTGTAACTTCTTACAAAAATTGGAGTGTTATCAGTTACTCGCAGTTGATGTTTCACTGCACTAGTAAAAGACAATGGTATGTTCTCAGAGTAAAATATTTCTCTATATTGATAGCAAAGTTTAGTAATCTCACGTCTCTCTTCCTCGTTCATATGGTCCGTTCGAATTTTCTTTAAGTTTTCACAGAGTTCTTTGTCAATGTCAGTACGAGTTTCAAGTGTGTTAATTTTGTGAGCTATATTGCTATCTAATAGCTGTGGGGGTAACTGCTCAAGGGGCAAGGTGCTATTGTTGCTAATTGTCTGCTGTTTATCGGTATAGTTAATAATAGAAGTCCTAAATGTCCCATTTTTAACGGTTATAATAGCTGCGGGTGACTTTAGTCCTTTTGTCCACTGAAAGTCGTCATGAATATATTGTCCGTCTAAATAGTTTGTTTTTACTATTATAAGTTTCTCGCAGTTAGGCCCCACCTTAAGTTTCTTTATGGGATAGTCAAAGTAAATTGGTATTTCGGCATTAGTGGTTCGCAACAACTTGTTTTTCAAGTCTATGTTGCATCCTAATTCTTTCAGTATGTCCACACCTATAATGCCTTTGTATTTTTGGTCGAAATCGAATAACAGGAATTTATGAGATTTATCGGATTTAAATTGTGGTGGTAGGGGTAAGACTACTATCTGTTCGTGAAAGGATACACCGTGCGCGGTTTTTACCTGGAAGGGTTCGCTTTCGATGTGCTCCTCTAACCTGGTGCCTACTACAGCATCTGGTGATATAATTGATCGTGAGGCTCCTGTGTCCAGTAAAAACTTACCTTGAAATTCGGGGAGCTCAATGTAGGGAAGGTGATCTTTCCCATGATGATTGAGGTCTACTATACTTATTAACTGTTGTCCAGTTGGGTCTCGTCCGTAGGAAAATCCTGGTAGCTTGGTTCTCCACTCGGTGTCTCCTGCGAGTACTCCTGTCTGTAGTCCTTCTCTTGATCCTGTAAATTATTACTAACGTACTCACCGTTGTAGTATGGCTCGTAGTTATCCGGGTAACCGAGTTCTAGAGCGGGCTGACTGGGCTGTGTATAGAAAAGTTCCTCAGACGCAAAGCTAGGCTTTTCGGGCTTATTAACTGACCTCATGGTGACGTCAGATATCTTTTGCGGTGGGTTCACTTGTTGGCGGGGTATATTTGGTTGGGGTCTAAAATTACCTGAGTTTCTAAAGGTTCCTGAGCCACTAGGCCGGGTACCTTGATTGGGTCCGTTCCTCCATGGAACTTTCTGCTGGTTCTGGTCTGGGGCCCAGTTATTACGTGGTGGGAAGTTACGACTATGTCCTGGTTGGATAGCTAAGGGTGACATGGGGTTATGCTTAGGCATTTCTTTCGGTTTGGCTTGTATAGAAAGTGAATGAAAACTGTTATTAAATCTATTAAATGCTAGACGCGCTTCTTCTTGTCTAGCCGCTACTATGGCCGCTTCAAGAGTCGTCGGTCTCGCTATACGAACACCTATAGACACGTGGAAGTCGAGGTGATTCACATATTGGTCTATTACCATATTTTCATAATATGTTTTATCTGAGTGCCTACCGATAACGTTTAGCGTATCTAACACTTCTCTTAAACGTTTACCAAAGGATTCGGCGTCTTCATTTTTATTGCGCCGCAGGCGGGTCAGTTCCTGCATCAACTGAATTTCATTACGTGGTTCTCCTAACCTACGGGTCAACGCAGCCTTAACTGCCTCCCAGCTATCTACTATGCCCTCGGACGCTATGGCGTCGACGGCAGAACCACTCAGTTTACTTTTAATTAAACATACAACCGCAGGGTTTACTCTTACGGGTGCCTCTAACAAAGATAGCACATTCTCTACCTCTCTAATGAAATAATTAAGTGTTTTCTTGTTACCATCATATCTCGGTAACAGGTCAGATACGAATTTAAAGGTGGCTAACTCAATGGTCGCCATTATATATAAAATTTAATAAAATCGAAAAAAATAATTACCAAGTATTTAAATTACCAACTTCTCTGCCTACTCTATATGTCTACAGTAGCGTGAAGTTAAAACAATTATATCTATATATTACTACCGTGCTGGTGACTTTGGCTAAAAATAAACACAAAGGAAATGCAATATCATATACTTGCTTATTATGCACTGCGAAGCGTATACCGCGAGTTTAGCGTGTATACGAGCAGGCCTTTTCTTAATTAAATATATCTCAATGTTATTTGTTTGCAGCGATTTTAGCCTACACACAAAAACACATTAACATTCAAGATTACGACAGGAAATATAGCACAGGAACTGGGAATACAACAAGCACTCACCCTAGTATCCTCTGCATCTCCTAGTCGGGCTTTGTAGTACAGCAGGACCTCCAATTCTCCGGATATCCCGCAGGGTTGTCGCCGTCTGTAGATTCGTTGCGATCGCGAAGCTAACGATAGATACCGTTCACTCAGGTCGAAGAGATCTATTCGAAGTTAGAGTGTCGCGATCTTACCGACTGCGCCAGATAAGTAACGGCGAACGCGATTATTTATAAAAAAAATATTTATTTCATAAAAAGTGTTTACAATAAGAAATGTACTACAAGACTGATTTACTTAATTAATATTCTAATACAACAAAGCTATGACAAAATCGATGCGTCGACAATTCCGGTCAGCGCGTGTCGGCGTCGTACGATGCATCGTCAGCAATCCTGCTGGTCGGCGGATTGCCTAACTGGTGGCCATACAGAGAACTAATTGGCAGTCTCAACTACCTGTCCATGGTCAGCAGGCCAGACATAACTTTTGCTACAAGCTATTTAAGTAGATTTCTTGAAAGTCCCACTAATCAGCTGTGGATGGCAGCCAAGCGTGTACTGCGATACCTGAAAAACACAAAAGAAATGGGATTAGTATACAAGAAGAATAAGAATAATGGTTTACCTAATATCTTAGCTTATTCAGACTCGGATTGGGCAGGTGATAAGCTTGACAGGAAGAGTACCAGTGGTTCAGCAATATATCATGGAGAAAATCTGATATCTTGGTCATCAAAGAAACAACAATGTGTTGCCTTATCAAGCTCTGAGGCCGAGTACATTGCAGCATCAATGTGTGCTAGTGATTTATTATATGTGCGCGGACTAACATTAGAATTTCAAAGTCAGTGTAGTGTAGTGTTAAAAGTTGACAATCAAAGTGCCTTGAAAATGATAAACAATTATGAAAATACAAAGAGGTCAAAACATGTCGATATTCGTGTACATTTTATAAAAGATATTGTAAATAAACAGTTACTTACCGTGTGTTATATACAGACTGATAACAACATTGCAGATATTTTGACAAAACCTTTGAACATCTGTAAATTTGAATATTTGTGTCATAAACTTTTAAACCTTTAAATGTTAAAACTGTTATATTGAGTGAGACTTGTAACTAAATTTTTTTTCTTGAAGTGTAGAATATTAAAGATAACTTCAACCTTAACTTTTATAATATTGTTTACAAACTTGAAGTTGTCATTTATATAATGCTGTGACAGATAATTGTGGGGTTGCCATATGTAAGATTTTTTATTGCAATTTAAAGTTATAAAATAGTTTTGTATAAGTGGGAAACTTTGAATTGAGGGGGAATGTTGAAGTTTAGTACACATCCCTATAATATTGTGACAACACTAGTAGCTAACCGATCTGTCATTCACTTTGTCTTTGCCTTGTGTGATTGCTGTAAAATGTACTGTGTTTTTTGTCTCACCAAAAGTATAAATAAAAGCATACAATATAGTACCAAAATATAGTAATTATTATCACCATCCACTGCGCACCCATATATATCAACAAAATACATGTAAAATACGTATAATATGAAAGATTCAACCAAAGATTGATATTGAAAAATACAGTATTTTACTGAAAAATACTGAGGCGTTTGAGAGATACAGGTATTTAACTTGTCATTTTCAACGCTAATGTATGCCTACTATAGTTATACAATTTGTTGAGCTGTGACCATTTTAATGGAATGTGTCCGCTAATATTGATAACTAGAATGTTGCAAACAGTTTGAGTAACTTGGGTTAAATTTTATTATAACGTTTTTTTTATTATATACCTTCATTTATCTTGACACGAGACAAAAATGTACATTCGTCCATATTTAGTCTTAAGAAATCACTATTATAAGCTGACGTCTCGAAAATGCCGCAGTGGAGTTTGTTGCGCCGTTTCTTCTCCACTAGCGCCTAGGAAGCGGTGGTAAGCAATTATTGACGTCAAAAAGATGTAATTACGTTGCACTATTTTGAAAAATAAAGACTTTGACTTTGACTTTGAGTTCGGTTCTCAAAAATAAGTGTTTACTGTTATTTGGAGGTCTCTACAATGCACACATAAAAATTGAGAAATGTTCTGATGTCGTGATATTACCTATAATGCCATTCACTGTGAAGTGTGTGGTGTGTTATTTGTGTAAATGTGTGATTTTGTCGTACATAGATTATTATACCGCCACCTTTAAGTTTTTTCGTAATTTTCTGTGCATTGTGTAGCCCTTTATGTGAAACATACAGCTTAGGGATTCCGATATATTGACCTCTGTTAATATAATGACATCAATTTTATTTTGATGTTTACTAATATGGTAGGTAAGTTGTGAGAAATGTTTGATTAATGATCTTATGTTAGTATGTAATATTGTGAAGTTATTTTGCTTAGGTATATTTGAAAAGTAGATATCTAGGTTCGGGCAGTTAAACAATTCAAAAATATCCTGAACATTAGCCATTGAGCCTCTGTGGCGTAGCGGTAGTGTATTCGACTGCTACAAAAGGGGGCGCGGGTTCGATTCCCGCTCAGTGCAAATATTTGTATGCATGAATATGTCTATTTGCATTGGTCTGGGTGTTCCTATGTATAATATGTATGTATTTACAAAAAAAAAGTATATAAGTATGTTTATCCGCATTCGGGAACCCATAACACAAGCTAGTTAAACTATGCTTACTTTGGGTCTAGTAAGCGCTGTGTAGAATGTCGTAGAATATTTATTTATTTTATTGATAATGATGTAAGTTTTCATTATTAATTGGGTTACAATTGATTATCTATAACATACAATTCAGTTATAAGATGAAGAGAGAGTCCTGATGTCCTCCTGGAACCGAATAGTTTTCATTTTGGTCATGTCATTCTTACGTACCAGTATTTTACCTTCTGCGCTGATCCATATGTACTTGTGAGAATCCTTGAGTTGTTGCTTAGAGTGATAAAGTAAGGTTTTGCTGTAGGTGGTCAGGGCGTGGCGGACGATGATGTTTGTTTCTGCCTTATCGGAGCTGCAGCTAGGCTTTATGACCGATAATTTCATCCTAATTGATCTAGACGCTTTTACCCACGTAGCAGGGTTACAATTTTCTTTTAGTTCCACTAGTATGCCATCTTTTTTTTACTTTATTCTCTTTGCAGTTTTTAGCTCCTCCGAGTTTAGGTCTAGTTTCTTCGCTATCTCTTTAGTTACCAAAAGTAGATCCTCATTGTCTTCGTATGGGACACCGGCTATTTCCAAGCAGTTTGTTAGGGCTTTCTATTCATCTTCATTAAATCTTTGCTCCATCGCCATTATTTTAAGCTCTAGGTGCTTGTTAGTATTTTCTAAGCTTTCATTCTTTTTCTCAAGTAATTTCGTCTTTACTCGGAATGCATTCATTTCTTCTTCAAAATCATCTACTTTGCTAGTACAATATTCTATGGCTTTTTCAAGCTCACCAAGCTGTTTTCTGACTACCTTTTCTATCTCTCTTGTAATGTTCTGAGTCATTTTTTGCACGTCGACGGTTAGCTTCTTCGGGAGTGCTTGAGGAACTTCCACCGCCTTCGTCTTCTAGTTCATCCTCGTCAGGTATGATCAGAGACGTCTTTCTAGATGATTTGCTATGGCGTTCGTCGCACGTTCATTCAAGTTTCCCGGAGGCTTTAATTACTGCAAGTTGCTTATTACTCAAGCCAGCACACTGGGCGTTGGCATGCACCAGTGTACCACACTTACTGCACTCTACTCCAGGGCTCTTTGTGGTGATTGACTTGGTACATTGGTCACATTTTGGCAGTTTCGAGGTGCCATTTTTTGCTTTCAGGTAGTTCGGAAATATTAGAGCAATATAGTAACACGTGACTTCCTCGTAGGTGCGCCGAGCGTCGAATTGTCGAGAATCGAATAAAAAGACCAATTGTCTGATTGTCTGTGATGATTTTATATCGTAATTTTAAGTTCTGTTTTATAAGTAATTTTACTGAGATGGTCAAAATCTTTTATTATTATTAAGGCTTTTTGAAATAAAAAGCCCAATTTTCTGATTGTCTGTGATGATTTTATATCGTAATTTTAAGTTCTGTTTTATAAATAATTTTATTATGATGGTCAAAATCTTTTATTATTATTAAGGTTTTTTGAAATAAAAAGACCCATTGTCTAATTGTCTGTGATAATTTTCAATCGTAATTTTAAGTTATATTTTTGTTATGTAGTTAAGATGGTCAAATCTTATGTTATTTGGTTATTATTAAGGTTTGTCCAAGTAGAAAGTCGATTAGTCTAATTATCTGTGATGATTTTAAACACTTAAATAAAACAAATATTATTTACATTAACAACACTGTGTTTCTATTGACTGTACTTGCCTGTAAAAAAGACTAAGGGGATCAGACCGGAATGAAACAGTTTACGGTGGATCAATCGGGAATTAAAACATAATAAATAACAATCGGCAGGGGATCAGATCAGGGGATCCAACCGGAATAACTCGTGCAACAATGTCCCTTATTTTTAATTTAGAATCGCATATTACTTGAACATTGATAGAATAAAACCCTTTTCTGTTGATGTAAAACTGAGCTGAAGGCCCTCCTACTTTTTTAATTTTTATATGGGTACAATCAATTGCTCCAATAACGTTTATGAAACCACATAGTTCACGGAAAACTGCAGTCACTTCTTCTTCTTGCTCGATAGAATTTGCCATAAAAATAAACCGAGACGATCTACTAGCCAAAGCTATTGCTACTCTTCGACAAATATTGGTTATAGATTGCTGACTTAAGCCGTGAATGTCAGCTGCATTATCCTGAACTTCTTGTCGAGCCCATATCCTTAATGCAGTGAGGACTTGCAGTTCTGGAGATATACCACATCCTCACGTATCCTTTCTAATATCGTTTTTTATCAGTCATGGGTCGTGGTCCACCTGCTTAGTCCACCTGGGTGGACCACGGGCACTTTTTCTTGCTCGTGGTCCACCTCAGTTCACCTAGGTGGACCACATGCACTTTTTCTTGCCCGTGGTCCACCTCAGTTCACCTAGGTGGACCACGGGCACTATTTTTTGCCGGTGGTCCACCTATAAAAAATAATATGCAATCTCTTTCCTATTAAACTTTGTTAAGTTATTAATAGATGAATAATTATCCTCCGTGGTAAGATGACATTGCTTACTTCGATTGAGATTTGACTTTATCGTCCATTTGTTATTACCTAATTACATAATTTAAAGGATTTAAACAGAATGTTTCAAAATTGTGATAAAGATTTAGATCCTGAAATATGGTTTATAAATCGAAAAGGTGGCACGGTCCTATTGTATGGGGTATTCCAGTTTTATAAAGTAAACTTTTAAGAACGGGATGGTGCTATGGCGTTGTTCTCAATACAAAAAAAATAAATGCAGCGGAAATATTATCATGCAGGTAAAATATACTTATTCGTTACAAAGTTTAGATCATCTATTTTAATAACAAAAAAATATTACTGCTATATGGTTTTATGTAGTTTAAACTTTCAGTCGTGTTCAGCAAGAAAAAGCTGCAAAACTGCAGGCAGTCCTACCTGCCAGCCTTCCTTCCTTTTTTACCATTAAATTGTAACTTATCGGACTTCTATATTTAATGTTTAACCAGCTCCTATCATCAGATGACGTTTTGTATATTAATATTGATTTGCCTCTGGAAAGCATACAGTATCGATTGAAGAAGCTGTCTATACTTAGCCATAAATGCGGTCTCTATGGTTACGTTTCACCTGACGTTTGATAGATGTCAGCACTGTCAAACCAGCAAGGCGGGAATCGCTGTCGCTTAGATTGTCATAGGCTTCACCAGGAAGATTTTCCTGCGATACTGTATTCTTTCAACAAAAGGAAAACCAAATACATAAATGATGATGACGACATTATAGAAATACAATTAGAATTGTTAAACAAAGAAATTTCTGTAGGATTCGCTTTGGAAAAGTTACGTTGATTTCTACTACTACTATTTCTTGATACTTAAATATTATTTTTGTTTTACTTAAGTTACTTATGATTATTTCAGTAAAGTTTTTTACGGCATTAATTTGTTTTTTCCAGTTTAATTTGTTATTTCGTATTCATTTTTCAATAGTAGTAAAATGACAGGATCAAACGGAATTACTTTTAGGTGGACCACGACCCATAGTCATTTTTGATTTGCATATTACTCAACATTTAGGTGGACTACCGGCAAGAAAAAGTGCCCGTGGTCCACCCAGGTGGACTAAGCAGGTGGACCACGACCCATGACTGTTTTTTATTAGATCAACAATCTTTCTCACGTAACTTTTTAAAATCTACATTTATATTTAAAATCAGCTTCACTCAATAGGAAAGGATCGATGCGTGGCTTACGAAATTTAGTTTGTCTGTTTTGTTGACTTGTTGACTCTATAAATTCTATATCTCACTCATCCAAAACGTCTAAGTAATGTATATAATCCATTTGAAAAATTAAATAAATAACAATGCGTGCGTCACTAGTACTTAATACAAAGTACAATTTTTATTTTTTATGTCGCCATTTGTTTTTTCTTATACAATCTTTAAACAAGGGTATGGGTCTGTTTAAGCATTGTGTATCTTTTCATATTAGATTCGATCTATTATAAGGAGTATAATTATACAAAGCTTATGTCATAAATATTTTTATTAGTAGACATTTTGTTATAACAGCTGTATATACCCTGTATATTTTTTTATTAGTAAGGCTGTATGAAGATAAGGAAAAAGAAATGATAAAAGAACTTTCAGGTATGTGTTCTTCAGGTAACCGGCTAAGTGTGAGTATTGACGAGTGGACAAGCATACGTAACAAACCGTCGCCTTAATTCTGCCGTCCTGAGCTTAAAGTGCAGTAATAGACATTTGGTCGGTTTTGAGTTAAATATAATATATATTTCTCTTCTGAATCCCCATTTAATTAGGCTATTTTTATTTATTTATTTTAGTTTTTTTAGAAGCAGGAACAGCAGTCATTCCTTTTGCACTGAATTTCCTTCACTTAAAGTATATTTTGTTTTGCAAAGCACGATGTCCCGGTTGCACTGACTGCGGCATGGCGTTAATACCTAGAAACCTTGCCAAATCATATAAATACCCGAACTCCTTCCGCGTGCTCTCGCTACGATTTGCCCTGCACATGCTCCTAGTTTACATGGTTTATTACTTATTTCTAATCCTAATAAGGTTTATTAGGATCTAGTAATAAAAGTACAAGAAAATCATACATTTAATTTTTCATATACAAGGGCATTTTTAACCTATTTAGGTTGAAAATGAGGTATAAACTATATGAGGGGTGCGACTGGTTGGATCACCTCCAAGTTTGGTGCACCCTGGGCAACGTGGGCGGTGACGCATCATTGATTGCTCCTCTGAAGTAGCTGGCGTCAACGTCAACGGCCAAGAGTCTGACCAACCGGCCCTTTTTAGGGCCAGCTGACCCCATTTCACGAGGGGGTCGGGGTATGGCGGGCCTGCAAGGCCCGCGGGGGTGGGGGCCGCTCCAGGTACCCCTCTGCTGTTATCAGAGGGGACACTGCGAATGGCCCAGGGTCAGTCGGAGTGCGAGGGATATGCTCTATGGGTAACCTTACACCCCGGCGTCTGTAGACCCGAGGCGGCGTGCGGTTTTAGTTGGTTCAAGCCCGACATAACCACCCCCGCTGGCTGGCGGGGGGGTATCCGAAGGGATTTCCGCACAAAAAAAAAAAGAAAGGTATAAACTATATGACATTACATACAGCTTTGGGATGCATAAGTCGACCTACCATAACCATCAAAACAATTGGACCTCATTAAAAACATATAGAAAAACATAAGACAAAACATGAAATTTCTTCGAACTATTTACACGTAAAAACCTTATAAGAACTACCTATACCTAATCAAATTTTCGCTATAAACTCTTTTTTCAGTAGTTTTTACCTAATCTTAAGAAATATAAACATGTACTTCTAATAATAAAAAGTCGACTTTCAATTTACGTAATTATACCCGAAGTTACAAACGCATCGTGCACACCTACGTTATTACTGTAAGGCATGTAATACAGTTGAAATCTTAATTATAATAAATGTAAACGTGTGATATTTATGTATGTAATGTATATTTATTATTAAAATGGTATTTTAAGTTTATATTGAATGTCGCAAGTAAGTTGTGTGAGGTGTTAGTTTTGAAAAACAACATTTTGTTACAGGTACAACAAAAATGAATTCGCGGAGACTAAGAAGGATAATTGACATGGCATCATTACCAGAAACAGATTCAGATGAATCAGCATCTGAGGCTATGCCCCAAAATAAGTACGTCCCTAACCACAAAATTGAAAAAACAGCTAGATGAGGTATCTATTTGGACCCATGAAATTACTTTGGAGGACATGAATGCGACAGAAAATAGTACGGTGGAATTTGAAAATTCCCGTTCTAATTACGTGTACAATTACGACACATCTAAGTTTGACCAATTTCTTGTAACTGAGGAGCAGACTATCACAATCACTGAAGAACAAACAGCTTCTACCTCTTGCGATCCTACTCTAAATAATTTACTATGCCATGGAAAAACGTTACCTTCGTGTCTTGATTATACTTTTCTGGGGGATTCAGACGATTCCGTTAAGGACAAGGATTACGTTGCTGATTTCGACTTACTTCTTATCTTCAAATTCTACACCGAATGCTATTTTTAGTGACGAAGAGCGAGAAACGATAGAAATTTCTGATTAGTCCCGGTGTCCACCGTCGGTAGCTTAGTGGTTAAGGAGTCGACCTTACGATCGAGAGGTCCCGGGTTCGAATCCTGGCCATTACACTACCGACGTGAACCCACTCCTAACACAAGCAATTTAGCTTAGCTGGAGGGGTTAGGGGGAATATTAGTAATTTCGGTTACTAATATTCTTTTTAAAAAAAAAAAAAAAAAAACAAAACAAATAAAACAAAACAAACAAAACAATTTGGCCACCACTGGTGGACAGAGAGACAAATTATGAAATTATGTTCCAAATTGGTGGTGGAAAGACTAATCGGAAATTTCCAATGTTGAAAACGACCGAGATTTTATAAATGTTTCTGTACCTCGAAAAGTATCCTTTAAGAGATCCTTGCCACAATTTATGTAAAAAAGTGTGCAGTTACTTTTTCGGAAGCAGATAGACAGAAGTTCATGATTACTATTGGACGCTAGACTGGGAACATCGCGGTATTTATATAAAGCATTTAGTGACAGAAAAAGACTGTGAAATAAAATCCGTTCCCGCAGGGGGAACGCACAGGTAGATTTCGTGATATTTTTTTTCTTTTTCTCGAAAACGGTAAATTTGAGCAAAAAACGTTTCGGACATTTATTTTAGAGCAAAAAATAACCTATCGGTTAGAAAGATTTTTTTGCCCCTCTATGACCTATGCTTCTTCTATGACCCACGCCGAGCGCATTTTTAACATGTTTAATTTTTTTTTCTCGAAAACGGTAACTTTTAGCGAAAAACTTTTCAGACATTTATTTTAGACTTAAAAATGGCCTATCGATTAAAAATGTTTCCCACGGCAAGAATGTTCACCGGTTAGAAGTTATGATTTTTTCCCGAAAAAAATTGGTTTTTCCTCCCTCCACTTTTAGTTAAAGTTTTAATCTTATAGGTTTATAATTAAAAGTTGTTGGTATTCATGTATACTAAGGGATAAAATTAGAACGGTTCGAATATCTTTCATGGCACGTGAAATTTTGAGGAAAAACTGATTTCACAAAAAGTGAGGCCTAAGTTCGTGAACGGGTGGAATCCGGCCTAAGGGCCGTCCCCTTAGGCCGGATTCCACCCGTTCACGAACTTAAACTAAGTTTACACCCAAGCAATTTTTGACCGCAGCTTGAAAGCGATCGGGGCAAAAATGCGACCGTGAGAGTGCCGCAAATTTTGGGAAGTGGAACCATACATACATATATATATATATATAAACTTTTTGACCAGTGGTCATTTCGGACTCAGAGGGTAGGGACTAGACCCCTATGAAGATTTTTTTTTTAAATTCGACAGTACTCAAGAAACCAATAGGTAGATCGATTTCATCGAAATCTACCTAAAAAGGGTTAGCAAAAACTGCCAAGAGAAAACTTCAGGTCACATACACGTACAATTTTTTCCAAAAGACGACAGTAGAGTTGAAGTATGCAAGACGATTTTTTTGGTTATTTTAGGTTACGCGAAAAAAAATGATAGGCATTTACTTTCAGTTTTAAATAAATCAATTATTAATCAAAAAGATCAAAGATATGGACGAAATTTAAAATTGATGGCAGTTGTCGATAAAGAATTAATTACAAAACACGTTGAATATTTCAAACTTTGTCTTTCATCATTATAGAAGAGCTCATCCCCCAAATAAGAAGTACCTGCTACTATAACAGATATGCACAAAGACTTCTTGAAAACCCATCCCGATATGAAATGCAGCATCGAAACATATAGAAATATAATAATCATTTGACAAATGTAATGAATATATCTTTTGCAAAACTCGGACATGAGGAATGCGAGATGTGCGAAACTTTTAACTTGCACAATACTGAACATGCTAAAAATGGGTACGGTCCTTTATGCGAAGTTTGTAATTCACATTACAACCACAAAGTGAAATATACAAAAGCAAGGGAAATATACGATATAGACGCAAAAGAACAATGCCAAGAAGAAATTGTCGTGTCTGTAGATTTGCAGAAGGTTATAATGTTACCTCGAATAGATAGTTTTAAATCTATTGTATTTTGCCCGAGACTAGTAGTATACAATGAAACATTTGTACCACTGGGAAACGGTAGCATATTTGCAGCAGTTTGGCATGAAGGGACCTCAGGTAAGAAGCAGGAGGACATTGTGAGCACCTACAAGGCATTTCTACTAAATAAGCGTGATGCAAAGAAAATAACTTTATGGCTAGACAACTGCTCAGCTCAAAATAAAAATTGGTGCTTGCATACATTTTTAATACAAATAATAAATAGTTCTGACATCAGTGCTACTCAAATTGTGCTTTAATATTTTGAACCCGGGCATACGTCAGCAGATTCTTTTCACCACTTTGTAGAACAATCCTTGCGGAAAAAAAGGCAAGGTTTATGATTTTAAGGATTTCGTCAACGCAGTTACGGAGTCACTCAAGCCGGGAACGGTAGTATCTAAGATAATGGAGGTTACAGATTTTTACAACTTTAAATCACACGTCGCGTCGTCCAAAACAAAATGAAGGATAATAAGGGGAACAGGGTCTACTTAAAGGACATAGTTGAAGTTATGGTCCAAAGAGGAAAGCACTGTCTTTTCTACAAAAAATATTTTAATGAATCTGACTATAAGCAGATATTTTGCTTAAAAACAAAAACTTTGGCAACATTTACCCAAAAAACGAGTCCTCGAGGTATTGATTTACTAAGAAAGCAAAATATAATAAGGCAGTTAGGTTCCTTAATGCCTGAAAATAGGTTATTGTTTTGTAAAAACTTTCCTATTTCCAAAAACAGTACACCCGAAATAATAGAATTTGATATAGATTTTATTTTATTTTATTTATTAGGGACAATAAACAGTTATGCGTTACAGTCAATTTTTAAAAACTAGACATAACACTAAAAACGCATAACCCACACCATTGTCCACGGAATTATAATTTAGTTTAAAAGAGACGGACGCGTAGTTGTACCCACACGTACATAGATAAAAAAAAACTAAATGAAAAATAAATAAATAAACCCTAACAGAGTGACACCCCAGTTTGTTAGGTCTTATTTATTCATTTTTCCGAGAATTTCGGAAGCCATTTTCTTGAATTTGTTCTCCGTAAGCGCAAAAATGTCGAGGTCAATAAAATGTGAGTTGTAGGTTGCCAACAATCGACGTAGATGAGTATGAGTAGCAGAGTAAGTTATTAAATAATTATTAATACAGCATTTCATAAAAATAGTGAAGACTGATTGATTTTATTTTGAAGGTCCTATTTACTAATAGTGATATTAATTGGATAGTGTTTTGTTTTTTTTTGTTTAATTATAATGATACACTTCTATAAGTTCTTGATCTTTTGTGATGATTAGTTTGTAAGATCATCATATTTTAGTAATTGATTATGTCTAAATGAAAACAATAATTTTAATAGAGCAAAACATGAAGCAGAGTTCGATAAGGACCCGTTTAAGTACTCGAGGAATATTTTTAGCGACAGAAAACAAGATAGGCTACTGCTAAGTAACGATCAGATCCATAGCTACTATAAAAGTAATTATGAGGTGCCTAAATACGAAAAACAATACAGTAAACCAAACGCGCAAAAACCATTAAGCCCTCATTTCACATTTGACTGTAATCCACCTAGCTTAGACGAAATAGAACACCAAATCAAAAAGAAAGCAACAAAAACCACCCCAGGGCCTGATGGCATACCATACATTATCTATAAAAAATGCCCATCGGTACGTAAACATCTTCTAAGCATATTCAATAGGATCTGGTCGAGTAAAGAAGTCCCAGCGGCCTTCGGCAAGGCTAATTTTGTGCTCATTCCAAAGAAAGAAATAGTAACTAGTCCAAAAGACGCTAGACTAATAGCATTAACCAATACAATTTCTAAAATTTTCTTCTCATGGCTTCAATTTAAAATGACAAATTTCATGATCAATTATAACTATTTCAGACCAAACCACCAAATAGGGTTCCTACCCGGAATTTCAGGATGTCTGGAACACAATTCTTTACTGGCGGAAAGTTTAAAAGATGCCAGATTAAATGAAAAGCAAATAACAGTTTGTTGGATAGACTTAGAAAACGCTTTTGGCTCAGTACAACACGAGCTTATGTTGTTTGCATTAAAATGGTATCACTTTCCGTCCATCATTTGGGAAATAATATCATCTTATTATGGTAAATTAAACTTTGTGATTAATACCAAAGATGGAGAGAGAAAATACGTGGGTAGTTGACGCAAAAAGTTTAACTTTAAAGTGCTCTAATATAGAATTTAAATAAAAATAGTAATCAATCATTTTTTAATATTTTAATGAATAAATTATACAAATAACAATAAATACCTGCTAGTCTAGTGTTATTTCCGTGAACTGAACACTATTCAACAATAAGCACAATGGAAGTCTCCATCCTTGATATGCAGACTTATTTCGAGGAACGGATGTCGAAGTTTGAAGCAGATCTGCAGAGGAAGTCTCCATCCAATACAGGCAGTTTGGTAGAAGAGTTTGTTGCTTTTAAAACTTTAGTTTTGCAGACTCTTAAGTCCTTTTCACAACAGCTCAGTAGTGTCGCTCGAGAGGTCGATAATTTAGAGTTGCGCAGCCGTCGTAAAATTCTACTTCTACATGGCGTGAAAGAGCAGGAGAATGAAGATATAGCCAGGGTGGTCACTGAGGTCGTAAAGCAGCATCTCAAGATCGGCACTTTTTCAACTGAGGACATCAGACGTTGCCATAGAATGGGACGGCAAGCATCCAGCGTGAAGCCCAAGCCTGTACTTGTGAAGCTTCAGAGCCATACAATCAAGGATACTATATGGTCTGCCAAGTCCAAATTGAAAGGTACAGGCGTTACAGTATCCGAATTTCTCACTAAGTCACGACATATAGCATTCATGGCCGCCCGTGACAAATTCGGGGTAAATAAGTGCTGGACCAAGGAGGGCTCGGTTTATGTCCTAGGCTCTGACGGTAGTCGACATCGAATTGTGTCGCTTAGCGACCTGGATAAGATACAGTGCTCTGGTGATGGAACGACTGCAACTACAACCTCTGCTACAACCTCGAAAAGCACTACTACCAAACCTAAACGCACTGCATCGAAGAAATAGACACTCTGATGGTTAAACTAACAATTAACGTTCTTGCTGGGTAGCATACGTATGTAATACAGGTAACTTTCACTAAATATCACATTTATTAAACAAAACATAAACAACAATAACCTTAAATTTCACGGTACCTTCTCATGATTTATTATTTTATTTGATTTTGACATTTCAACAAAACAGATTGCGTTCCATTCCATGTTTCCATCATTAAATTCTTGCAGTTTGAATATTAACATTTTAGTCTGGTGTTTTACCACAGACATCAGATGCTTATATTGTCATAAGGTTTTGCACAGACTTTTAAGATTGCCTGCCTGTAGCATTTAATTTTGTTTTAATAACTTTTAGATTTTTGTTTTGTTAATTTCTGAATATATTTGTTACCCAGCCCATGTTATTCATCTCATGGTGATTTAATGTTAAATATCTATGTGTATTTCGTCTTTGCATTCAGACTTATTTTTCTGTTGTTGTGAAATTCTTTCTTCTATAATTGTAACACGCGACTGGCGGGTGGACAGTAAGTGGATTTATTGGTATTGTTTGGTTAATTATTTACCTATATAATATTTCAAACTTAACTCTATACTTATATATACATAAGATATTAGTACAACTAACGCACACATTTAATGAACGACTTAGATAGTGATAATAGCTTTTTCTCCGCAAGTAGTCTCAACGACAGCTTTGTGTATACAGTCAGTGTCGCTACGATCGGACGATCTGCGAGGTTTCAGAAGTTTCCGCGAGTTCTACTCCAAAGAGGTTCTACTCAAGGTATAAATCCTACCACCTGGTAAGATCATCGATCATATGATCTATAATTCTGTTCTATATTTGAATTTGAATTTGATTCAGTTTCGTAACGTCAATAGGTGTTGTTCCAGTTGACACGTTGACAGCGCATCGTGAAGAGTCCTAAAATTCCCAAGAGTTTGTAGAAGTGTGCGTGTAATCAAGTTTTCTTAAAGTATCGTACCACTATAATCGCGAGTGTGAACTGTATTCGTTTACACGTTGGAAACGTAACGTGTTTGTCTGCACGTCGGAGGCCGAAAGCGCTCTGCGTGGGATAGGCGAGCTGAGAATATACGAGCTGAGTATAGTGTTTTATTGGATCTAGTGTTTGGTTTCTAGCTGACGATGTACATCTAGTTTCCTCCCTGGATTTTCATGCTGGTCCACGGAGTTTCTGGAATGTAAGGTACCGTTGAGATAGCCGACTCCGCGACAAGGTGCGTGACCTGTATGTCACGCGCTGGTCTATAAGCCACACTCATAACTTGCCGGCAGGCGTGGCACGGCGACTGGGTTCCGGGCCAGTTGCGGAGATTTAGGGACGTTTTTTGCTACTAAATCTCGTATGAGATTCGAATTGTCCGTCAGCATATGCTTGTATTGCTGCAATGTCAAGAGGACATTGCAAGTTCACTCAAAATGTGTCTAATGGAGACATCTGTGAGATCCTAGAACCATTGCTCAGCTTATTCCTTCTTGGAATAACAGATATCCTTTTGCCTACAGGTAAAAGCTGGAGAGATACGACAGATGCGACAGGAACAGCTGTAACCGCGTGCTCACCCGTATTCCCCATTTGGTGAGCCAGATTTAAGTTACTACATTGAACCCAAGTTGCTTCGCGACATGGTATAGATACCAGGTTGCTCGCGACATGGTATAGATGCCCTGGTTGTTCGCGACAGTCAGTGTCACTCGCAGATACTCTTCAGTCTCAATTTGAGTATTCCTGCTCATTTCCCGGATATGCTGGCCAACCTTGTTCATAAAAATATCCAAGCTATTCTTATTTCTGAAACTTGGCTAAAACCTTGTCTTCCATCTAGTACTTACTCTCTTCCGGGTTGCCAGTTTATTAGGAATGATCCAGAGCCTGGTGTAGGTGGTGGTGTGGGTATATACCTGCGTTCTCAAATCCCTTATACAATTATTAGTATGTCCCCACAACCGCCACCATCGAATGCTGGCGAGCATCTTTTCCTAGAGCTGGAACTCAACCACTCTAAAGTTCTACTTGGTGTTTACTATCCTTCATCAACAAAAGTAAACTATTTTTCATCATTTGAGCACTTGTTAGATACGTACTTACCGTCTTACAGACATGTAATATTAATGGGCGATTTTAATACTTGCCTGGTAAAACAAGAAGCTCAATATACTTCACGTGCTTCTTCTCTCCACCGTATTATTCAATCCTGTAACCTATCTATTCTTCCTCTTAACTCTACTCACCATTTTCCTGACTGTGCACCTGGTCTTCTTGATCTCATTTTCATTTCTTCGCCTACTCATGTCGCAAAGCATGGTCAATGCTCTGCTGAGAATTTCTCGTACCATGATCTCATTTATGTTTCCTACAAAATACGGCCACCTAAGGAAACACCTAAAATTATAATGCAGCGCAATTTTAGTGGCATTGAACTTGACAAGCTTCGTGAAGATGCTCAAAATATTGACTGGTATCCTCTCTTGTCTGCCAACTGTGTAGATAGAAAAATCCAAATTCTAACCGATAAAATAACACAATTGTACGACGTGCGCGCTCCGAATCGTGTCATCAAACTTAAGCATTTACCAGCACCTTGGCTTACACCTGATATCAAAGATCTGATGTCAAAAAAAGCTGCAGCTAAGGCGAGATACAAAATTAGATATACCCGAGCTAATTTGGAGAACTATGTGGCCCTCAGAAATAGGTGCAATAAGGTGTGTAGGAAAGCACAACGCCAACATATCCTTACCTCTATGGAAATCGGGGATCCAGCAAAAGTCTGGAAATTTCTGAACACATTAGGAGTTGGAAAGTCTCGACAAGATTCAATTCCTAAAAATGTTAACTTAGATTCACTCAATGTACATTTCTCTGCTTCGTCCAATTTTAATGGAACTACTAAATCCAACACACTGCAATATCTTTCATCTATTCCAACTGCTAATCATCCACCAATCGTTTTCAACCAATTGACCGCTTGTGATGTTAAGAAGAGCATTTTGTCGATTTCATCGAATGCTGTCGGTAGCGATGCCGTTAGCCGAAATATGATTCTGCCAATTTTAGAGCAAATTCTTCCTATCTTATGTCATATCTTTAACTACTCCATTTCTTGTGCTGTTTTCCCATCTTCTTGGAAAAGTGCCCAGATAATTCCATTACCCAAGAAATCTAAACCCTGTTCCTTTTCTGACTATCGTCCTATATCTATCCTTCCATTTCTTTCCAAAGCCTTAGAGCGTCTCATTCACTCTCAACTCAGCTCTTTTCTTAATAAAAATGCGCTATTAAACCCTCTTCAATCCGGCTTCCGCCCTGGGCACAGTACTGCGACAGCATTGGTTAATATCACCGAAGACATAAGACGGCATGGATAGTGGAAATCTTACAGTTCTATCCTTACTTGACTTTAGCAACGCTTTTAATACTGTAGACTTCCACATCCTGCTCGGTATACTCAGCTCTATTAACATATCTCCAACGGCTATTGAGTGGTTACGTAGTTACCTGTTTGGTCGCCGGCATCGTGTTCGCGTCGAAGAATCATATTCTTCCTGGTGCAATACGACCGCTGATGTACCGCAGGGTGGCGTTCTATCTCCATTACTTTTCGCTATTTTTATAAATACAATCTCTGATAAATTACTTTCATCCTACCACCTTTATGCTGACGATCTACAAGTTTATACACAAGCTCCCCTAAACAAATTATCAGAAGCCTTTACTTTGCTCAACGGGGACTTGGAGCGGATATGTGAGTGGAGCAAGAACCATGGACTCACACTAAATTCATCCAAGACACAAATAATTGTTATTGGTAGTCCAAGGTTGGCTTCACTAATAGATTGGTCACAACTCCCTCAAATTACTATGGGTGGTGTCGTTGTGCCAGTTAGTGATAGCGTTAAGAATTTGGGTATCTACATGGATAAGACATTTTCTTGGAATATCCAGTTACAAGAAACCAGTCGCAATTTTTGTGCGTCAGCAGGTTCGTTACGGAGGCTGCGAAACTTCCTTCCAATTGCCACTAAAGTTGCGCTCGCACCATCGCTTCTTCTTCCTGTCCTCGACGATCTCACGGAGGAGCAACTTGATAAACTTGAGCGACTTCAAATTTTTTGTATTCGATTCATATTTGGTCTGCGCAAATTTGATCACGTTTCAGATTTTCGTAAACAACTCAAGTGGCTCCCAATTCGACTTCGCAGGAATGCCCACATAGTAACATTATTATATAATGTATTATTTAATCCCGCTACTCCCTCTTACCTCAAAGAACGATTCAAGTTCCTCCATGACACACATACGAAGTGCCTGAGGTCATCCGAGAACTTGAGGCTGAAAATTCCAAGGCATTCCACTGATTATGCTGGCAAGTCATTCACAGTTAAAGCTGTGCGCTTATGGAATGCATTGCCATTAGACATCATACGGGCAAAATCCATAAATATCTTCAAAAAAATGGTTAAAGAACATTACCTGTCATCGGGTACTCCGTGAAAGGTCATAAATTATATGCTCACTCATCACTTTTTCAGTTCATATTAGTTTGTACTATATATTTTATATACCTATCTATTTATTCATTATAGTAGTATATATTATGTCTATATTACGTTTCAAAACTATTTATTTAATTCTTTTTTTTTGCATTTTTTTTTTATGTTTATTTTATTTTTTCGGACGTTTCGGACATTTTATTTTAGAGCAAAAAATAACCTATCGGTTAGAAATATTTTTTTGCCCCTCTATGACCTATGTCGCGAATGCGATTGTAAATATTATGGTAAAATATAGTAATTATATAAATATATAAATTAAATATATGAAATCGAACATCACACATTATGTACCTATGCGATGTCTATGTTTTCTTTTTTGAAAACTAACCTCGTGATTTCTTATTGAGAAATCGATCTCATGTGAGGATGCAAGTCGATCCCAGCATCTCCACCCTGTTGCCATAGGGCAATTTATAGGGTTTTATATCTGCTTCGCAATATTATCACAATATAATGAATAGGTACATATATGCTAAGCTGATTTTGAAATGTAAAAATGTGGGCCAATGCCTAGTAATGGCCTCCCATCTCCCCTTATAGCCGTCCCTGTCCACAACATCCATTTCATAATCACTTTAACATTGGTCGGTTATACACTATGCACAATAACAAATAAAGGGATCTTACGGGATTTCCGGAGGCCAGCACGTTTTTACCGTCAACACTTCATCTTTCACCTCTGCACACTTGCAGTCGCCATATTGCTTTTTTACCCCCTCTCCCATCACTACTTGATTTGACATTAACATGACCGATTTCCTTTTACAGAGACTTTTTACATTTAATTTATATATTTATATAATTACTATATTTTACCATAATATTTACTATCGCATTCGCGACATTTGAAAAACTAACCTCGTGATTTCTTATTGAGAAATCGATCTCATGTGAGGATGCAAGTCGATCCCAGCATCTCCATACATATGGCTGAAAAAGTTAGACATAGCATAGCGTGCGTACGATCTTACCTACTTTTGTTAAAAAGATTGTAAAAGTCATAGTAAATTACATGTGCAAGTGTGTGAATAAGCAAATATTAAGTTTATAATATACTGAAAAAGTGTTTGCTGTATATCGGTGAGTGATTTTGTAAAAAACTAAAATGTGACACATCGGCCTCGCCAATCGCTGAGCGGCAATAAAAATTTAAAGTTGTTACGAGAAATCTTGATATTAGGTAATAGGTACCTACATTAATTTTCGTTGCATCGTGATAATTCAATGTTCTCTTGTTGTTACGATGATGAGCCAAATTGTAGACCCAATATCCATAGAATCAATACAAATGAAAAGTTTTCCATTAGCATATACCTATACGGGTATATTTATATACCTAGTCGTATACCTATGTATAGGTATTCGTAAATAGATAAAAACAATTGTAACTGTAAATAGATAAATTTTTAAATATTTTGCTCGGCTGGCGAGGTTCTAGGTATAAGTGTTCACACTTACGATAACTTTGGTTTACAAACCAAATTTCACTTTTTACAGCGAGGAACAAAAGCAAAAGATGGAAAATCCTGCAGGCAATGCTTCCATGCTTAGGGTCAATTTGATTAGGGACCAATTAGATACCTTATTAAAACAATGTAAATCATTTACCCGAGACAATCATTGTACAATAAAAATAAACATTTTTAGAAAAAAGTTACAAACTTATACACATGAAACAACAAAGTTCTTTACAATGTATGATTCTGAAGATATAGTTAATAATCTGACCCAGTTTCAACTTGAATGTGAGGACTTGTTGGCTGAATTGGATTTATTTCCTTCTCATTGCTCTAGAGGGCCAGAGCAAAAGGCGAGTAAGCTACCACTTGAGCTAACTAAATTCAATGAAGATATACTTAGGTGGCAAGAGTTCCATGACACATTATGTTCGAATATAGACAGTAGAGACCTGAGCGATGTCGATAAAATGTTATACTTAAAATCGGTACTTGAAGGAAAGGCTAAGGAAGTTATAGACGGTATTCAAGCAACAAATATTAACTATCAGATAGCACTCAAAACTCTTCGAGATCGCTATGGGAATAAATCTATTTTTATTGATTCTCACTATAATGCATTGTATAACATAAAGACATGTAGTCAAGATATAAATGATTGTAGGAGTACATTTAATGAAATCGAGAGACACCTCAGAGTTCTTAGCGCTCTAGGGGAAGATACATCTGGTAATCACTTACGAACGGTTATTATAAGCACATTTCCAGTAAAATTTCAAGTATGAACTTAACCTTCGACTCAAAGAAGATGAAAGAACTGTAACAAATATACGGTCTCACTTGGAAATACTTAATCATGCTAATGAAATGTCATATCCAAAGAAACAAAATAACACATAAAGTCGGTGTTACTGCAGATATCGAGAAGGCATTCTTGCAAATTGGACTTCAGAAGGATGATAGGGATGTTACACGATTCTTATGGCTTAAAAATATTAAAGATGATGTCACACCAGATAATATCATCCATATGAGATTCACCAGAGTTCCGTTTGGAATAATTTCTAGTCCTTTTTTACTGACTGCGACAGTTAGATACCATATAAATAAAAAGGACCCAGAATTGTTAAGCATGATTGCAGATAACTTAGTGTCTGGAGCTAAGTGTGCCAATGAAGCTTATGAACTCTTTGTGAAAACCAGGGATGTCTTTGACAATCTTTCAATGAATATAAGGGATTGGTTATCTAATGACACCAATATAATAAAGAAAATACCATTGGAGCTGAGGTCGAAGGATAAAGACCAGTGTAAAATCCTTGGTATGCTATGGAATGTCAAAGAAGACACACTTCAGCTTAAATACATGTCTACTGGATCAGATGATATCGCTATACATACTAAGAGAGATGTACTCAGTATATTCGGCTCAGTCTATGATTCTTGTAGAATAGTTTCTCCTGTTCTAATGCCAATCAAGCTTTATCTGCAGGATTTATGGAAGCAAAAGATAAAATGGGATTCTATTTTACCTGAGAGTACCATACAACTTTGGAAAACAGCCTCGGAAGGATTGAAAGAGATTCCTGAAATGAAGATACCACGTTATATGTGCCTCACAGGAGGCATATATGAACTACATTGTTTTACAGATGCTGCTGAGAGAGCCTATGTGGCGGTAGTTTACCTGAGAAACACACAAGCGAAATCTGTACATTTCATAATGTCTAAAAGTAGAATTGCCCCATTGAAAGAAAAAGAACACCTGAAGATCCCGAAGTTAGAGCTGTTGGGTGTCTTGATTGGTTCTCGTTTAATGAATTATTTAACCAACTCATTACGATTGCAAATAAGTAGACGAATACTCTGGACTGACAGTCAGATTGTGTTGAGCTGGATAAAAAGTAACAAACTTCTTGCTCCATTTGTCGCTAGAAGGATCAATGAGATAAAGTAATATAAACAAGTTGAATTTCGATACGTACCATCCAGAGATAACCCAGCAGATGTGGGAACAAGGCCTCACACAGTGCCTTTATCGCAAACCATATGGTTATCTGGACCACCATTTCTGAAAGAAAACGAATCGGAGTGGCCAATACAAGCATCTATGAACAGCACCTTCTTCGCTGGGGAGGACCTGACTTCTATAGTAGAACAGGATGTAAGTAAAGATGCAAATAATTCAGAACAAGTGGATATAGAGGAAATGGAACCCAATTGTGATGAAGAGTCTGTAAGGATAAGAAACCTTCAAAAGCATCATTTCCCTAAAGAGTACAGTGGAAAGTTAACTGATACTTCTAGATCCTTACAACTATATAAAGATGAGAAAGGACTGTTGAGATGTAAGGGAAGATTTCAATATGCAGAATGGTCAGAAGAGCAGAAATTTCCGATTTTGTCGCCAAGAGAAACTGAGCTCACTTATTCAATAATAAAGGATATTCACGAAACAAACTACCATGTGGGTGTGTCTCATACATTGGCTCTTTTAAGGAAAAGATTTTGGGTTCCTAAAGGTAGGTCTACAGTACAAAAATTCATCAGAAAGTGTATTCAGTGTCATAAATATGCAGGTGGGCCTTTTAAATTGCCTCCAATGCCGCCTTTACCTGAAGAAAGAGTGAAATGCTGTCCAGCCTTCTCATATATAGGTACAGACTATATGGGCCCATTAAAGTATCTTCTGGTGATAAACGTTGGATTTGTGTACTTACATGCTTGTCAACACGAGCCATACACATGGAAGTAGTGAACAATCTTACAGCGGTAGAATTTAATCTAGCTAGCTAGCTACAGGAGCGGTGACTGGTACGGGCAGAAACAAACTTTTATTCTAAAAGCGGCGCTGACGCCATCCGTTGTCCGGCGGCGGAACTAGCATTTCGGATTTTTTGGCGAATAATTTTTGCATTTATTAGCCAAGATCATGGTGAATAAGAATGCGGCAGGCAAGTGTTCAGCATGTGGAAATTTTTTGTCTACTGAGGGGACTGCGGCAGGATGTAAATGCGGAGGTAGGACCAAAGCCAACAAAGACCTCACCCCGACGACGGCGCCTGGGGCGGGTGACAACAGTGTACCACCACTCAGTCAACCTGGCTCCTTAGTCTGCCGGCGGCTCGGGGAGGTCTCTTGGGGAGCGGGCCAGCTGTTCGCCGTCTGAAAATGACTTAGGCCACGAAATGCAACTAATAAGGGCTGAGATTCGGGCTATGAGAGATGATCTCAAGTCAGACCTGAGGGAATTAAGACTGGAGGTGGCCGATCTGCGGCAGTCGTTGGTGTCTTGCAGGACGAAGGTTGACTCCCTTGAAAAACGTGTCGAGTTGATTGAGAGCCGTCAGAAAGAATCCCAACCAGCACCGGAACTAGAGCAAAAAATAAAAATGTTGACCCTAGAACTAAATGACAGGGAGCAAGATCTTCTGCTCTCTGATGTAGAGATCACAAACCTCCCTGAGTGTGCTGGTGAAAATGTGGTCAATACAGTGGAGCTGGTGGCAAGAAAAATCGGTGTAACTCTCGAGAAAGCCGATATCGTGTATGCCGAACGAGTGGGCCCTCGGGTGGAGCGGGCTACTGGGACCAGAGACGCAGGAGCAGATAAGTGTAGGCGCATTGTGGTCCGGCTGGCGCGACGTGGACTGCGCGACGAGCTGATTCGGAATGCGCGGGTCAGGCGAGGTGCCACTTCGTCTGATCTGCCTGGTTTTGATTTCCCTCCGAGGCGCTTCTACATCAACGAGCGGCTGACAAGGACCACCAAGCAGCTGTACTATCTCGCTCGGCAGTCTGCGGCGCACCTGAAATGGAGATATACATGGACAAGGCGGGGCAGAATCCTGGTAAAGGAAGTTGATGGAAAACGTACCCACACTATACGCTCGGAGGCTGATCTAGAGCGTGTTTTTGGCAAAAGGACTCTCAACACAAGTAATAACTAAACTGACTCATACTACTACATTATTCTTTTCTTTTAATATGGTTGTGTACCTGCTTATTATTTCTATCATAGTATATATTGATTTTAATACTAATAAAAATATGTCTGTGATAAAATATGGCCAGCAAAAGTATTTCTACAGTTTCTTTATGTGTTTTGTTTACATATGTAGTGGAAAATATGAATGTCAAATGAATTACAATGTTTACACGGTATTTACAATGCATGCCACTATTTCCAATGATAACTTAACTATTAAAATATATGATCACTTAACTATTAAAATATATGATTACTTAACTATTGAATGTTCTTACTTTGTAATGCTTATATTATATACAGATAGTTCCATATGCTCCCATGTCATATTGTATGCTTTTTATGTACAAGCAACAACCTGCAACAATTTCTTAACTAAGAAACATTCTGACTACACAGACCTTATATATTATACAAACAATAAGTGTGGCATGTTTTGTGATCTCCATTATTGTATCGGTTATAGCACACAAACTAAAGTGTTGATGATGGTATGTGGCTATCCAGGTTATGTGTGTGATGTTTGGGTTGTACGGTTTGCCCATAGCATGTCTGTGGTGTTTGTGGTGAGTGTTGAAATGTGTGTTGAGATGGAGTTAGTTACGCAATTAAACATGCGCAACCATAAGACCAGAGGGGTTGTTGGTATTTTACAAAGTTGTGCCCGCATACTGCAAAAAATTAATTTAGCCTTGCATTTCTGCACAAACTCGATGCATATGTCAATTCTATGTATACAGCGATGCACAATAGGAAACATTTAAAGTTTGGACTCTTTAATGCAGGGTCACTAGGAACTAGGCAGGATGAATTCCTTATTGCCATGAGTCACCATTCAGTTGACATCATGGCCATCAATGAGACATGGCTAAAGTTGGGTGAGGATGGGAGGGCGCCTGCAGTGCCAGGTTACAAGTTAAGGCATACTCCAAGACCTTCACAGATAAAAGGTGGAGTCGGGGGAGGAGTTGGTTTTTATATATGAAATGGCATTAGTGTAAAGACTAGAATTCACCCGTTGGATCCGCAAGTTGAGGAGTACTGGCTTTCCCTGACTAGTATGGGTAAAAAAGTTCTGGTTGGTACAGCATATAAGCCACCTTGGCTATGTGACGTCAGGTTTATTGACAGTTTGACTGCCAGCATTTGTGCATTGGCCCCCTATGATCACATCATTCTTTTGGGCGATTTTAATATAAACATGTTAACACAGAATACAGCCAACGTGCAGAGACTACAACAATTCTTGCACCACACTAATATGCATCAGGTAGTAAACTCACCAACACATTTTACCAATGACTTGTAGCACCTTAATAGATATCATTTGTACAGATATGAATGTTCATAATGTTACAGTTACCCATGTCCCAGAACTGGGTAAACATGCAGTCGTGACTTGTGAGTCAACCTTAAAAAAGTCAAGGAGAAACCCAGGTGGGTCACATACAGACCATTTGGAGATATCCTGCCAGATCTATTTAATAGTGATCTTGAAATTATCCCTTGGCGTCATATGGACTCTCAGGTTGCTGTTGATGATAAGGTAGATGCATTGTCCACTTGGATTGTGCATCTGTTTGACATGCATGCCCCTGTAAAGCAAAAGCTGTTTAAGACCAGAAGTACTCCATGGATAACTGATAATGTGAGGTTGCTCTTCCGCTTGCGCGAAAGGGCAAGGCTCGCTTATCAGAGTACTAAATTGCAGTCAAAAAAACAATATTATCTAGATCTCAAACATCAAGCTGTCATGGCATTGCGCAATGAGAAGTCTGTTTACTTTTCAAATCACATAAGTGAGCACATTAATGACCCGAAAATTATGTGGAAGAATCTGAAAACTCTCTTGTTTGCCAGGTCACTTTGACAACCCAATTACCATCAACAAAGCCTTCTTGGATGTACCAGGAGAATGTGTGGTGAGTTTGTCAAAATTAACATTTTATGAACATCACAGGTACAACCCAGATGTGAGCTTTGAGCTCAGACCTGTAGATCATGTCACAATCCTGAAGATAGTTAATGACATTAGAACACAGGCACAGGGTATTGACAAAATCAGTGCAAGTCACTAACCACAATCACCCAAATAATAAACACATCCATCGCCACACATACATATCCGAGGCTGTGGAAGTGCTCTGTAATTCGGCCAATACCCAAAAACAGCCACCCAAATACCATTAAAGACCTTAGGCCTATCAGTATACTCCCTTGCCTGTCAAAGGTACTTGAAAGGGTGGTGCATACCCAGGTCATGGAGTACCTGGAACGCTATGATATTCTCCCTGATAAGCAGTCAAGTTTTAGGAAGGGTAGGGGTACAGCTATGGCCTTGTCTGATGTGATTGGCAACATTCTAGAGGCTAGAGATCGTGGAGAGGGAACAGCTCTGGTCCTATTAGACTACTCCCGCGCCTTTGATGCCCTGGATACAACACTGCTGTTGCGTTCCTAAACGAAGTAAAAAAAAAAAAAAAACATAATTTGCGTTGACAGATCTACGACTGTCACTTGTTGTCAACTTGTTGAAAGAATTGTCTTGAGAAAACGTTTGTTGAAATAAGTTTTGTTCGAATAAATATAATCCGTGAATATCAGATTTGGCCAGTGTTGGATTAGTTATATTTTGGACTACTTAACGTAATCGGTTGGGAGTTGTTCGACCGAATCATATATTTACTTTGAGGAAGGGCTACCACATTGTTGGCCGCGCTGTGTTTTATTTGTCTACACACAACATCATACATCCTACACTCCAGGTACACTTGAATACAGACACAGACAGATAAAAGCGCACTGTTTCGGGCGCCTTCTAAGTTGGTAAGTGAAACCTATTTTATAAACAATTTGCTCTGTGAACCGCAGACTGCTCACTTCCCCATTGTACCCAGGAGGGCGAACTTCCACTGCGCAATATACCTCCTGGCCCGGAATTGAACATTTTGGTAGCAAGAGCGTGGTTGTGTCGGATTCGAACCGACTAAAACCGCAGTCTCGGGTCTCATAACCTTAATTTGTAATTGGTAAATTGACAATATTTCAATAGTTTATTAGTTGTAAACAAGTTTATATCAGTTTGGTGTGCTGATTTGGAGTCATTGCTGGGGAACCATTATGACTAATTAATTGGCAATCTCTTGTTAAGGCATTTGATTTAATCTTTAAGCTATATTGTATTGGTGTTTTGCATCAGTGTTGGATAAAATAAATTGAACTAACATTGTTTAAATAATTCTTTGTTTGGGTAATCTCTTGAATTTTGTTGGAATGTCTCATTTAAGTGCAGCGAAGGAGGCCATAGCCGGTATAACCACACAATTGAGGTGGTTCACGTCGGCGGCGGCCACTACTACCCGACCAGAGCTGGCAGAGACCACTCTTACCAGGTTCGGCGGTATGGAGAACAGGCTTGGGGCTGTAGATGCCCTGTTCACCCGCTTTAGCCACCTGGCTGAGGACCTCGGGTTGGATCAGCTGAGTCAGGCAGCGCGGGACAAGGTTGTTGGCGACTACGACCAGCAGTGCTATTCTCTAAGGACCACAGCCTTGCGCGCAGCGCTGCGCTCGTCGACGAGCTCGCAAAATGCTGCTTTGGATTTATATTTTATTTTATTTTAATTTTGATTTTAATTTATGATTTAGATTTAGATTTAGATTTAGATTTAGATTTAGATTTAGATTTAGATTTAGATTTAGATTTAGATTTAGATTTAGATTTAGATTTAGATTTAGATTTAGATTTAGATTTAGATTTAGATTTAGATTTAGATTTAGATTTAGATTTAGATTTAGATTTAGATTTAGATTTAGATTTAGATTTAGATTTAGATTTAGATTTAGATTTAGATTTAGATTTAGATTTAGATTTAGATTTAGATTTAGATTTAGATTTAGATTTAGATTTAGATTTAGATTTAGATTTAGATTTAGATTTAGATTTAGATTTAGATTTAGATTTAGATTTAGATTTAGATTTAGATTTAGATTTAGATTTAGATTTAGATTTAGATTTAGATTTAGATTTAGATTTAGATTTAGATTTAGATTTAGATTTAGATTTAGATTTAGATTTAGATTTAGATTTAGATTTAGATTTAGATTTAGATTTAGATTTAGATTTAGATTTAGATTTAGATTTAGATTTAGATTTAGATTTAGATTTAGATTTAGATTTAGATTTAGATTTAGATTTAGATTTAGATTTAGATTTAGATTTAGATTTAGATTTAGATTTAGATTTAGATTTAGATTTAGATTTAGATTTAGATTTAGATTTAGATTTAGATTTAGATTTAGATTTAGATTTAGATTTAGATTTAGATTTAGATTTAGATTTAGATTTAGATTTAGATTTAGATTTAGATTTAGATTTAGATTTAGATTTAGATTTAGATTTAGATTTAGATTTAGATTTAGATTTAGATTTAGATTTAGATTTAGATTTAGATTTAGATTTAGATTTAGATTTAGATTTAGATTTAGATTTAGATTTAGATTTAGATTTAGATTTAGATTTAGATTTAGATTTAGATTTAGATTTAGATTTAGATTTAGATTTAGATTTAGATTTAGATTTAGATTTAGATTTAGATTTAGATTTAGATTTAGATTTAGATTTAGATTTAGATTTAGATTTAGATTTAGATTTAGATTTAGATTTAGATTTAGATTTAGATTTAGATTTAGATTTAGATTTAGATTTAGATTTAGATTTAGATTTAGATTTAGATTTAGATTTAGATTTAGATTTAGATTTAGATTTAGATTTAGATTTAGATTTAGATTTAGATTTAGATTTAGATTTAGATTTAGATTTAGATTTAGATTTAGATTTAGATTTAGATTTAGATTTAGATTTAGATTTAGATTTAGATTTAGATTTAGATTTAGATTTAGATTTAGATTTAGATTTAGATTTAGATTTAGATTTAGATTTAGATTTAGATTTAGATTTAGATTTAGATTTAGATTTAGATTTAGATTTAGATTTAGATTTCGATTTCGATTTAGATTTCGATTTCGATTTCGATTTCGATTTCGATTTCGATTTCGATTTCGATTTCGATTTCGATTTCGATTTCGATTTCGATTTCGATTTCGATTTCGATTTCGATTTCGATTTCGATTTCGATTTCGATTTCGATTTCGATTTCGATTTCGATTTCGATTTCGATTTCGATTTCGATTTCGATTTCGATTTCGATTTCGATTTCGATTTCGATTTCGATTTCGATTTCGATTTCGATTTCGATTTCGATTTCGATTTCGATTTCGATTTCGATTTCGATTTCGATTTCGATTTCGATTTCGATTTCGATTTCGATTTCGATTTCGATTTCGATTTCGATTTCGATTTCGATTTAGATTTAGATTTAGATTTAGATTTAGATTTAGATTTAGATTTAGATTTAGATTTAGATTTAGATTTAGATTTAGATTTAGATTTAGATTTAGATTTAGATTTAGATTTAGATTTAGATTTCGATTTCGATTTCGATTTCGATTTCGATTTCGATTTCGATTTCGATTTCGATTTCGATTTCGATTTCGATTTCGATTTCGATTTCGATTTCGATTTCGATTTCGATTTCGATTTCGATTTCGATTTCGATTTCGATTTCGATTTCGATTTCGATTTCGATTTCGATTTCGATTTCGATTTCGATTTCGATTTCGATTTCGATTTCGATTTCGATTTCGATTTCGATTTCGATTTCGATTTCGATTTCGATTTCGATTTCGATTTCGATTTCGATTTCGATTTCGATTTCGATTTCGATTTCGATTTCGATTTCGATTTCGATTTCGATTTCGATTTCGATTTCGATTTCGATTTCGATTTCGATTTCGATTTCGATTTCGATTTCGATTTCGATTTCGATTTCGATTTCGATTTCGATTTCGATTTCGATTTCGATTTCGATTTCGATTTCGATTTCGATTTCGATTTCGATTTCGATTTCGATTTCGATTTCGATTTCGATTAGATTTTTGATTGATGATGAAATCTAAATCTAAATCTAAATCTAAATCTAGATTAGATTTTTGATTGATGATGAAATCCAAATCCAAATCCAAATCCAAATCCAAATCCAAATCCAAATCAAAATCAAAATCAAAATCAAAATCCAAATCCAAATCCAAATCCAAATCCAAATCCAAATCCAAATCCAAATCCAAATCCAAATCCAAATCCAAATCCAAATCCAAATCCAAATCCAAATCCAAATCCAAATCCAAATCCAAATCCAAATCCAAATCCAAATCCAAATCCAAATCCAAATCCAAATCCAAATCCAAATCCAAATCCAAATCTAAATCTAAATCTAAATCTAAATCTAAATCTAAATCTAAATCTAAATCTAAATCTAAATCATAAATTAAAATCAAAATTAAAATAAAATAAAATATAAATCCAAAGTAGCATTTTGCGAGCAAGGCTGTGGTCCTTAGAGAATAGCACTGCAGATCCTGGCGTTGGCAGACACGATTTCCCTACGTGCTAGGGAAATATTGAAGAGCCGGGAGTCTGTCCAGGTCAAGCCGGAGACCTCTGTCGCTGGCCCGGGACTTTTGAGCAAGCTGCCCACGCTTGAACTGGCACATTTTGATGGTTAGATGGACCACTGGCTGGGCTTTCAAAATTTATTTGTGAGTCTGGTCGACTCGCGCTCGGACCTTGGACCCGCCCAAAAGTTGGCCTACTTGATGTCCGTCCTCAAGGGAGAGGCCCGAGCCTTGGTGCAGCACTTACCGCTAACGGATGCGGCTTACCCTACTGCTCTGGAGCTGCTCTCCCGGCGGTACCACAATAAACGGTGTTTGGCTGACGCTCACATTAGCCATATTTTGGGGTTGCCCTTTATTACTAGAGTGTCGACACTGCGTACCGACCTTTTGAACCCATTGGTGGCAGCCACCAATGCCCTCAAGCGACTGGAGCTGCCGGTGGACCATTGGTCCTATTTATTGGTGCACATAGTGCTGCAACGACTGCCTGCAGACTTGAGGTCTCGCTTTGAGCAGAAGTATGGTGGGGATAGTGCCACCCATCTCCCCCGCTTTGATGACCTAGTCAAGTTTTTGGAGGATGAATGTAGGATCCTCGACAACTCTGGCCTTGCCTCGGGGTCACGCCAACCGCCTCCCCGGCCTAGAGACCAGGGACGGACCAGGGCTCGGGGGCCCCTTGAGGGTCGCCCCGCCCCCCGTTTCGCCGGCACCCAGAGTCGTCCCAGTTGTGACTACTGCAGGGTCACCCAGAGTCGTCCCAGTTGTGACTACTGCAGGGTCACGGGACATGGCATCATATCTTGTGCGGCCTTTTTGGACTTGCACGTCAGTGCCCGCCGCCGAATTGCCAAGGCACGCCGACTGTGCTATTCTTGTTTGGGGGCTCATCTTCAACGGGAATGCCCCGACTCCCGCCCTTGTAGAATTTGCAGGGGGTCCCATGTGGACGTTTTGTGCGCTAACGCGAACCGCGCTGGCAGTCCAGCCTCTGATGTGGGTTCGCGCACGGGCGGGGATCGCGGAGGCGAGCACCAGGTCCGCTCGCCGGTTCCAAACCGGGAAGGGGCCCGCACTTTCGAGCACCGCTCGCCACCCCCCGCGCCGCGGGACCGCCGCCAGGTCTCCTCACATGAAGGCGACTATGCAGCCGCTGCTCGCCGGCAATGGCCGGACCAGCACCGCCAGCACTCCCCTCCGTTGGCGGAGCGCCCCCGGTTGGAGTCGCGCCCTCCGCCATTCAGGCATCCGGTGGGATATGCCCCTCCAGCCATGGCACGCGGCTCGGGACACCGCGCGGATGAGGAGTTTGCATCCTATCCTCTTCGCGAGAGATTACAGCCTGGGTGCGGCGATCGGTCGCCGCCCAGAAATTAGGAAGTTGGCGCCTGCCCCACCACTGCAACCTCCCAGATCGACACGGTTTTGTTGCCTACGGCATCGGTTAGGGTCTGGGGACCAACGGGGTCCTCTGTTGTGGTCCGTGCCATTCTGGACACGGGATCCCAGGGTTGCATTTTGTCGTCTTGGTTGGTGGGACAGGTAGGCCTAGACATACGTGGCTATTCAGACACGATTAGGGGAGTGGGCAACGCAGCCGTCACCACTGTTGAGGGACAGACTTGGTTTGGGCTCACTCCAGTGAATTGTTTGGCCCCTAAAATTGCTACCTCGGCCATTGTGAGAAGAATATTTTGGGAAGGCATCCCCAAGTTCAGCTGTCTTCCGAAGTTGTCCGGTTGTCGTCAGGCCTGGATTTGGCTGACCCTCGGTTTGATTCCCCTAGCACAGCGCATTTGTTGTTAGGTTCCGACGTACTCGGGAGGATAATTTTGGATGGTAAACAGGTCTTGCAGCCGAACGGTTTGGTGGCTGTCTCGACAATTTTTGGCTTTGCAATGATGGGACCGGTGTTGAAGGTCCCCCCCTCCACCTGAGCTTGATGTTGCATTGGTGTCCGGCTCCGCTCTCTCTGACGCCGTTCAGAGGTTTTGGGAGGTTGAGGAGCCCCCTCAGGTGGCCCGTTTGAACCCGGAACACCAGGATTGCGAATTGTTCTATCAGAACAACACGGGTCGACTCCGTTCCGGTCGGATTGTTACCAGGTTGCCCTTTGTCGCAGTGCGACCACCTCTCGGTGAATCTAGACCTACGGCCGAGAAGAGATTGTTGGCAATGGAGCGCCGCATGGGCAGGGACCCTGTGTTGAGGCAGAAGTACTTGGATTTCATGCAGGAGTACGCGGATTTGGGACACATGTCGGTGTCAAGGTTGGATTGGCGCTCAGTTGAACATTACTTCCTGCCCCATCATGCGGTCCTCAAGCCGTCCACTGGCAAGCTGCGCACGGTGTTTGATGGGTCTGCGCGAACTTCTTCGGGTGTCTCATTGAATGATTGCTTACATTCAGGCCCCAAATTGTTAAAGGACCTTTGTGACGTCATCACGTCTTTCCGTCGACATCAGGTTGTCTTTGTGGCCGACATCAAGATGATGTTCCGACAAACGGTCATTCACCAGGATGACAGACGTTATCAGTTAATCCTGTGGCGCGAGAACCCCCAGGACCCCATGATTGTGTACGAGCTCAATACGAATACATACGGCCTTCGTTCTAGCCCCTTTGTTGCCATTCGTTCGCTTTGGGAGCTCGCGGACCGAGAGCGTTTGAAGTTCCCTCGGGCGTCCGCCATCTTGAAAACGGACCTGTACGTCGATGACGTCTGTACTGGGGCTTCCACGGTTGGGGAAGCCATTTTATTGCGTGACGAGTTGATTGGGATTGGGATTGGGATTGCTTCCGCAGGATACGAGTTGCGTAAATGGGTGTCCAACTCTCCAGCTCTATTGGAAGGTTTACCGGAGGATCATAGACAGGACCCGCATTTGTTTGAAGACGTTGACAACCCCGCCATGATGGCCATCCTCGGTGTTCAGTACAGACCTGTCCAAGACATCTTTACATACGATGTCGACCTAGAGTCGCCCCACACTTGGACTAAACGACTTGTGTTGTCTACTGTCGCAAGGACTTTTGATCCTAATGGTTGGATTTGTCCGGTACTGTTTTGGGCGAAATGCTTTCATTGCTCCAGCGCCTCTGGACCGCGGGACTTGGTTGGGACGAGCCGCTTCGGGAAACCCTGTTGAAGGATTGGATCCACTTTGTGTCCACACTCCCTGCGGTCAATGAGGTCGTGTTGCCCCGCGCCATCCTCCCCCCTGGGAGTTACACTGCTACCCTCCACGGGTTTTGTGACGCGTCGTCGCACGGTTTCGCAGCCGTTGTTTATCTGCGCACTGTCAGCGCGACAGGCCAGGGGAAGCTCTCGCTGGTCATGGCCAAGAGCAAGGTAGCCCCTCTTCGAACAGCATTGACCATTCCCAAATTGGAGTTGTCAGGGGCAGCTCTTCTTGTGCGTCTATTGAATCTCGTTGTTAATACCTTGGGTGAAACTGTGGACATTCGATCCTCTTACGCCTGGACGGACAGTCAAATTGTTTTGTGTTGGTTGAAGACGTCCGTCCACACTTTGGAGGTCTTTGTGGCGAACCGAGTGTCACAGATACAAAATTCTGCAACACCTTTAACTTGGAGGCATGTCCCTGGGGACCTGAACCCCGGCGACGTGGCCTCACGTGGGTGCACGGCCCCTCACTTGATTGATCACCCCCCTCTGGTGGGGGCCAGAATGGCTGACTCGGTCCGAGGATGCTTGGCCTCGAATGCCAGTCTTGATGACGGATCCTTTGCCCGGGCTAAGGGTGCTCGCTGTTGAGACGAAGGACCCGCCGTTTGATCCCGACCTTTTGTTGAATCGGTACAGCTCCCTCGATAAACTGTTGAATGTCACATCTTGGATCAGGCGCTTTCGTCACAATTGTAGGAACCGTGGGAACAAACGCCTGTCGCCGGTCCTTTCTCCTCAAGAGCTCCAGGAGTCTCTCCTCCTTTGGGTCCGCTCTGTGCAGGCTGCACACTTTGAGAAGGAGATTGAAATCTTGAAGTCCGGTATGGCTAAGTTGTCGGGAGCTATCAGTAAGCTGAGCCCCTTTTTGGATGATGCGGGTTTCTTGCGTGTTGGAGGACGTTTGAGGCACTCTAGCCTCCCCTACGGAGCTCGTCACCCCCCTTTTGTTGCCCAAGGAAGGCCATTTGGTCAAGTTGTTGGTGACTGATAGTCACATTAAGAACTCGCATGCCGGTTGCAATGCGCTGTTGGCCATTCTGCAGCGAGACTTTTGGATTTTGTCGGCCCGTCGTACTATCCGCAGCATTGTCTTTCGTTGCATGCCATGCTACCGGACTAAGGCCCCCACTATGCAGCCCATGATGGGAGACTTGCCGGCTGATCGTGTCAATGAGGCAAGGCCTTTTGCAGGCGTCGGAACGGACTTTGCCGGTCCCTTTTTGGTGAAGACGTCTACTCTTCGTAACAGTAAAATCCTTAAGGCTTATTTGTGTGTGTTTGTCTGCCTGTCAACGAAGGCAGTACACTTGGAGCTAGTAACCTCGCTCTCGACGGAGGCCTTTGTGGCAACTTTGGATAGATTCGTGTCTCGCCGTGGGTTGCCTTCTTTAATTAGATCAAAAGTCAAAAGTCAAAAACCATTTATTCTGCATAGACCATTAATACGGCACTTACAAAACGTCATAAAAAAAAAAAAAATCTAATGTTTGGCAAATGGACCACCGGTTTGAAACGCGGCCCTGTCCTGAGAAGACTCCGGCAAGAAACTCAGCGGGCTGTTTTTTTTTTGGTCTATTTACAAACATATTTACTTAACCTAAGTACAATATTCCATTTGAGTAGCATAGAGAGAGAGCAAACAGTTCATATCCAAGCTTGTTTATCGTCTAAATAGTCTTGAATTTTATAGTAGCCTTTTTGGCAGAGTTTACTTTTAATTTGGCTTTTAAATTTATGAAGAGGTAGATTCTTCATTTCACTAGGAAGCTTGTTGTAGAAGCGTATACAGTTACCCTGAAAGGAATTACTAATCTTGTGGAGTCGACTATTACAAACCACAAGATTGTTTTTATGTCTAGTATTTACGTTATGTATATCACAAAGCCTTAAAAAATTGGAAATGTTTCTTCTAACATACAAAAGATTTTCAAAAATATATTGGGAAACTACAGTTAGAATGTTTATTTCTTTGAACTTTTCTCGGAGGGAGACTCTTGGGCCCAACTTAGAAATTGCCCGCACCGCCCGCTTTTGCAGTACAAAGATTGTATTTAAATCTGCGGCATTACCCCAAAGGAGAATGCCATAGCTCATAATACTATGGAAATAACTGAAATAAACTATTCTAGCGGTATCTATGTCTGTAAAAGTCCTAATCTTTTTCACAGCGTAGGTAGCAGAACTTAACCTACTAGCTATTTTTTCGATATGTGATCCCCTCTGTAATTTAGCATCGATACTTAAACCTAAGAACACGGTTGATTCCACAAGGCTCAACAACTGTCCATTAAGTTGTACATTGGTTTCCACCTGTGTAACATTAGGGTTGGCATTGATCGTCGGCCAATACCCAACGTGGCGGGAACACATCGCTCTCCGTACTCCTCTGCTTTCAGAGGAGACAGGATGAGCGATGCTGTTAGTGGTAAGATGGCCCAGGGTCAGCCGGGGTGCGAGGGATATGCTCTATGGGTAACCTTACACCCCGGCGTCTGAAGACCCGAGACGGCGTGCGGTTTTAGTCGGTGCAAGCCCGACATAACCGCCCCCGCTGGCCGGCGGGGGGTATCCGAAGGGATTTCCGCAGGATAAAAAAAAAAAAAAAAAAAAAAAAAAAAAAAAGGTAAGGTGAATTTAATACATTTGGTTTTTTTTTCATTAAGGCAAAGATTATTTATATTAAACCAATGAACCACTCGTGAGATTGCGTTGTTCACTTCGTCATAATTATCTAATTGTCTTTTAATTTTAAATATCAAGGAAGTATTATCAGCAAACAAAACAATACTATTTTTATCCCTTACGTGGTAAGGGAGTTCATTTATATAAATTAAAAATAAAAATGGTCCAAGTATCGAACCCTGTGGAACGCCCATCGAAACCAAAGATCCTACCGAACGTGTACCGTTCACATCGACCTTCTGAATTCTATTGTTTAAATAAGAAGTCAAAAGGTCGAGAGCCTTGTTCCTTATTCCGTAATAATCTAATTTCCTGACCAATGTATCATGGTGGACGCAATCGAAGGCTCTGGATAGATCGCAGAAAACACCTAATGCATCCTGCTTATCCTCCCAGGCCTCGTAAATACATTTCAATAACTCTATACCAGCATCCGTCGTTGATCGTCCTTTAGTAAACCCAAACTGTTTATCATGAAATAATTTATATTTATTAAAATGGGTTAGCATTTGGTCTAGAATTAATTTCTCAAGTACTTTACTCAAGGTTGGCAACACAGAGATGGGTCTGAAATTCGAGGGATCTGAGGCGCTGCCTGCCTTGAACAAAGGTATGACTTTACTGTGTTTCATTAAATCAGGAAATATACCGCTACTGACGCAGTCATTAAACACAGTTGCTAGATGGGGAGCAATGACATCAATGATGCTTGAAACAGTTTTGACTGATAATCCCCATAGGTCCGCGGTCTTTTTAATATCAATGGATTTAAACGATTTTGTGATGTCCTTGCTATCAACAACTGAGAATCTGAAAGCGTCCTCACATTTTGTAATTGATTCCATAAGCAATGACTCAGCGGAAGTGGAAGACGACTGAAGAGTTCGGGTAGTGACTACAGGTATATTTGAAAAAAAAGTGTTCAAACTCTGTCGCAACTTCCAGATCCTCCGTGACATGGCGACCGTCTATTTTTAAATGGTAATCTCTTACAACTGCTGGAGATTTACCACATTCGGAATTTATAATGTTCCAGGTAGTCTTAATTTTATTAACAGAATTTGATATTTTGTTTTTTATAAAGTTTGATTTAGCAAAGGAACAAGATCGCTTAAATGTTTTAGAATAGTTTTTGACATAATTCTGAAAATCAGGGTTGAAATTGTATGATTTTTCAGAATATAATTCATACAATCTCCTCCTGCTGTTATAAATCCCTGGTGTTGCCCAGTCAATGAAAACAGGACGGCTGCCAATCGATAATGTCTTTGGGGTAAAAATTCTCCCAAACTCAGTATTGATCAGGTTAATTAAGTCTGCATAAGACTTATCTACACTAGTGTACAAGGGCAAATCAGGTAGTTTATTAACTATATTTTCCTTGAAAGCATCTAAACGATATTGGTTTATCGGTACAAATTTAATTTCTTTTCTTCTTACTTAATAATAATTTCTGTAGCATTTTATAAATTGGCCACGATGATCCGAGTGTACAGCATCCACAATACATTTGTTAATAGGTTTAATGTCCGTGAAAATATTATCAATACATGTTGCACTTGTGGCAGTTATTCGAGTAGGTTCCAAAAATACATTACCAAGATTGAAGGACTTGAACAGATTCAACATTTTGTTTTTCTCTACTGGCGCTAAAGTGTTATCTAATATATTAACATTAAAGTCTCCACAAACTATTATTGACTTTTTAGAGCAACGGCATTTAAAAAGCGCTTCTTCCATCGTTTCTTCAAATCTTGCATAAGGCGCGTCCGGGGGACTGTACACGCTTAATACAATGAAGTGCTCAAACTCAATACCAGCTATCTCAATAACTCGCTCAATAGAGAGGCTTACTAGGTCTTTACGCTCTTTAAATTTAATGTTCTTATTAATAATAATTAAGGTGCCTCCACGTTTGCAATTTTTTCTACTGAACGAGCTAGCCACCTGGTGATTTTTGAAGTTGAAGATGACCTGATGGTCTGTCAACCAATGTTCAGTTACACAAAAAATATCAATATCATTCAAGGTCATGTGCAACTCCAATTCCAATTCTTTACCATTTGTCAGACCTTCGACATTTTGGTGCACCAGGTTAAATGCTTTATTTTTACAATTTGAATTAGATTTGGACATTAACGGGCCGCTTTTTTTATCAATATTACTAAAAGACGGCTCAATAGCCCCAAAAGCCTCGTGCCCATATCCGTTAATTTCGGATATACCGTAAAAAATGTCGCTAGATTTTTTATCTGTTGTCAAGTAATTTAGTTTTTTTTTTGGATACCGCTATCCATTATGTCAGAATTTATAATAATATTTATTTGCTTATTAGCTAAAAATTTAGCTTCGCATAATAAAAAGTTAGCTAAACACTTAGCTATCTGTCGTCGTAAAAAATTTGATAGTAAATAACTATCCAATGTCAAGATATAGTTTTGTAATACAATATTACAGTCAAATAATTGTATATTCCTACAATATGTAGTCTGTAGGTATGCAATTTTCTATTCAAATTATATCTAATTTCATTCTCCTTATGTGTGAAAGCTTTACTGTAAGGGAATGCACATAGTATTACTTGCTTTACTGATTGCGGTACCAATTACAGAGGTACAAGTAACTATTTGAAGGAAGTTTACGCCTTCCTTGCGGAGAACCAGGTTGACATAGGCAACAAATTAGCCCGCAAGGGGGTCACTTGGCTGTTTGACCCGCCAGCCTGCCCCCATTGGGGGGGTAATTTTGAAGCCGCGGTGAAAGCGGCCAAGGGACTCTGGCGGAGATTATTGGGAGACACAGTTCTCACCTTTGAGGAATTAGCTACGGTATTTTGCCGCATTGAGGCCGTACTAAACTCGCGTCCATTGTGCCCGCTCTCTTCGGACCCTAATGATTTGGAGGCCCTAACCCCGGGCCATTTTTTGATTGGACAACCACTTGTCGCCCTGCCGGAGCACCCCCTTGTCGATGTGAGCCGAAATCGGCTATCGCGGTTCCAGTTAGTGCAACAGCTCGCTCAGAGCTTTTGGAAGCGTTGGAGCTTGGAGTACTTGCACATCCTCCAGCAGCGCGTCAAGTGGACGGATAAAACTCATCCTCCCAAGGTCGGAGACCTCGTCCTGATTAAGGATGCCAACCTAATGCCGTTGTATTGGCGCCGGGGGCGCATTCTCAATCTAGTGGCTGGCACCGATGGGGTTCCTCGATTTGCTGAGGTTTTGGTTGACGGATCGGTGATGAGGAGAGCGGTCGCAACCTTATCAAGATTGCCAATTGATTAGCGGACGGGAAGGCCCGTCCGGAGGGGGTAGATGTTGCGTTCCTAACCGAAGTAAAAAAAAAAACCATAATTTGCGTTGACAGATCTACGACTGTCACTTGTTGTCAACTTGTTGAAAGAATTGTCTTGAGAAAACGTTTGTTGAAATAAGTTTTGTTCGAATAAATATAATCCGTGAATATCAGATTTGGCCAGAGTTGGATTAGTTATATTTTGGACTACTTAACGTAATCGGTTGGGAGTTGTTCGACCGAATCATATATTTACTTTGAGGAAGGGCTACCACATTGTTGGCCGCGCTGTGTTTTATTTGTCTACACACAACATCATACATCCTACACTCCAGGTACACTTGAATACAGACACAGACAGATAAAAGCGCACTGTTTCGGGCGCCTTCTAAGTTGGTAAGTGAAACCTATTTTATAAACAATTTGCTCTGTGAACCGCAGACTGCTCACTTCCCCATTGTACCCAGAAGGGCGAACTTCCACTGCGCAATATACCTCCTGGCCCGGAATTGAACAACTGCTATTATCCAAGTTGTCCTACTATGGATTTTCATCAGATACGGTAAAATGGTTTAATAGTTACCTTACAAATCGATCGCAGTATGTGGAGATCCAGAGAGATGATGGGACCACAATATCATCTTCCCCCCTTAAGGTGACTAGAGGGGTGCCGCAGGGATCAATGATGGGCCCACTTTTGTTCATTCTGTATACTGCAGACATTACAAGCTCCTTTACACACTGTCAGTTCCACATGTACGCAGATGATACACAATTATATTTGTCATTTAAGCCTAGTGATACACTCTCAGCTGTATCTAAAGTAAATGAGGACCTGGAAAGGGTAGTTCAATGGTCAAAAGAACACTCATTAATCTTAAACCCTCTAAAATCAAAATTTATGATACTAGGTAGTAAACTACAAATCCAGTCAATCTCGCAATATGACCCAGCTATAGTCATAAATAGTCAGAGAGTTGCAAGGGTTGATGAGGCCACTAACCTTGGTCTTGTAATAGACCCACAGCTTAGATTTGAGGGACACATTGATAGGGTTGTAAAGAATTGCTTTTACAGGTTAAAGGTTCTATACAATATCCGTGACTACATAGGGACCACACTGAGGAAACAACTGGTGGATAGTCTCATACTATCGAGGTTTAATAAATATTTTTTTTTTTTTTTTTTTGTCTATCTCTGCTCCATGGCGATCTGTTGCACACAACAATAAGCCACTGTTTTGGCTGATATTTTAATCTGGTGATGGCTTTTAGCTTGGAGACACTTCTCAGCTGAGTGTCTCATTCCATCCTGACGAATCTGTCCTGAAGAGTTGGTACACTATGTCTCTTTAGTCTTCGATATTGGAGACCTTGGACTCCACTCAGTCTGACGGCAAGCTCATTCTTATGCTTTGATAGTCTTTCCTGGTAGGCGTCACTGTATTTTGCTATCTCCTGTTTCACAGTTGGTAGTTTTATATCGAGGTATATGATCTTGTTACTGATGTATTGGGGGATGTTAAAGATAGTCCTCAGTGTTTTTGTTTGAAATCTTTCCAATATCTCTATGTTACTATTACTGGCTGTACCCCAGAGTTGTATGCCATAAGTCCATATTGGTTTCAGGATGGCTTTGTATACTAACAACTTGCTATGTCTGCTCATTTGTGAGTAGCGTCCGATTAGCCAGTACATATTACGCAGTTTTATATCTAGTTGCTTCCTCTTTGTCCAAATGTGTTTCTTCCATGTCAGCCTTCTGTCCAAGTGCATGCCCAAGTATTTTGCAGTATCGTTTACCGGGATTTCCTCATTATTAAGTGTAACTGGTGGACATGTGTCTCTCCTGAGAGTGAAAGTTACGTGTGTAGACTTACTTTGATTTGCATGAATTCTCCAAGTTTTAAGCCAGTCTTCAATTTTGTTAATGTGATGTTGTAAGTGTTCTGATGCAATTATTGGATTTGTGTGTGTGGATAGCAAAGCTGTATCGTCTGCATATGTTGCGACCGTTGTCCTGTCTGTTGTTGGTAGGTCAGCAGTAAATATTATGTAGAGAATTGGGCCCAGTAAACTTCCCTGTGGTACTCCTGATTTTATCTCACACAAGTCTGAAAGTTCATCGTGCTGCTTTACTTCAAAACATCGTTTGCTGAGATAGGACTTTATTATGCGAAAAAATGAGTGAGGAAGCATTTTTTTCACTTTGTATAACAGGCCCTCATGCCATACTTTATCAAAAGCCTGGCTAATATCCAAAAATACTGCTGAACAGTATTTCTTTTCCTCCAGTGCTCTACTTATAACGTCGACGATTCGGTGTACTTGCTCAATTGTTCCATGATTCGCCCGGAACCCAAATTGGTGATTTGGAATAATATCATTCAGGTGTACCTTCATCCTATTCATTATGATCTTCTCGAGAAGTTTACCTAGTAAAGGTAGAAGACTTATAGGTCGATATGAAGCTACGTCATTAGGTGGTTTATTCGGTTTAGGTATCATTATGACCTGCGCTATCTTCCATTGTCCTGGAAAGTGGTTAAGTCTTAGGCAGGCATTGAAAATGTTGACAATTGCTACTATACCCTTTTTAGGTAGATGTTTCAACAGAACGCTATCCATGTTGTCGTATCCAGGCGATTTTCCATCCTTGAGGTATTTTATTTCATGTGCTACTTCAGTAAGACTCGTGTGTTTTAATGGGAGACACATTTGCTCTGCACTTTCCAGATAGCTTTTTATTTCAGCGTTGTGCTCAGGCCTTAATTCGGGAAATGGTTGAAATACGCGAGTTAGGTGTTCAGCAAATATAGTAGCCTTCTCCATGTTTGATCTTGCCCAGTTCCCATTTGTTTTTTTGATAGGGGGTATTTGGTTACTGGGACGTTTTAACTTTTGCGTTGCCTTCCACAGCGAATAGTTTGTATCTGAACTTGGGGTTAAGTTGGACAGGAAAGCTTGGAGGTTTTTGTTGGTAAAACTTTTGATGAGGTCTTTTAGTTCATTAGAAGATTTGTTGAACGCTGTTTTGTCTACCGGATATTTAGTTCTGTGCCATATTTTTCTCAAATAACGGCGCTCCAGTATTTTATCTCTGATGGTTTTTAGGTATTCATTAAGTGTTTGAGGTATCTTTTTTCGCCCTTTTGTGGAGACAGTAGCTGCTTTATGAATGACTTTATTTAGGTTTTCAATAGTCTCTTCTATGTCTTCAACTGTTTTTAATGTGCTTAAGAGCTTGATCCTCATTGTGATTTCTTCCTGATACATCTTCCAGTTAGTGTTTTTGTTGTATAGTCTTTCTACCGGTTGCACTAAGACCACTGTTGTGCTTACGTTCAATATAACTGGGGTGTGGTCAGATGACAGATCCGTGCAGGTTTCAATTGTCATGTAGTTTCGACTTATATTGTTAGTAATATAGAAGTCGAGCAGATCAGGAATTTTATTTCGATCTGTTGGCCAGTATGTTGGTTCACGTGAGGTCATGCACTCGAGTTTTAAATTCTGTATTGTGCGATGTAGTTGCCTTCCACGGTATGTGATTAGACGAGAACCCCAAAAAGTGTGTTTGGCGTTCCAATCCCCACCGCAAATAAATCTGGACCCAAGGGAAGAGAAGTACTTATTGTAATCATCTCTAGTCAACCTGTGTCTGGGCGGGCAGTACACAGCAGAAAAGGTTGTCTCAACTTTCTCGTAGACAACTACTTTTATTGACGTAGCTTGTATTTTATCCGATTGGTATTTTTCCATTTCGTAATGTTTGATGTTATTTTTTATAATTACTGCAGTTCCACCATGACTATTTCCAGATGGGTGGTTTGTTGTGTATACTGAGTAATTTTGTAAATTGAAGTGAGATTTTTCTGTGAATCTTGTTTCGGAAATTAATGCTATGTCAATTTTTTCTATTTGGAGAAATGTTTGAAACTCTTGACGACGTTCCGTCAAGCCGTTGGCGTTCCAAGTGACAATTCGGAGGGTATTAATCATTTGGTTACTAGGCTTGTCACAATCATGATCATGATTTGTTGAAATTTGGCGAACATTAGTTCAAGTCTGTCTGGAAGGTTTTCCGGATCGGGTAAATTTTGAATTGGTGATTGATCTTTTGTTATTTCTGCATAGCTTTTTTCTTTGAGGTTAATCTGCCTTGGATTTGATTTAATTGTTTGTTCTACTGTTTGGATGTCTTTTACGTACTGAGTTTGTTTTCGTGTAACGTTCGATTTGGTTTTTAATATTCTTTCCTTGTACTCTTTGTATTTTGCACAACCCTTATAGCTTGCGGGATGTCTTTCTTGACAGTTTGCACATGTTGCATCTGTTTCTGGTGTTTTGGTGCACGAAGAGGTAGGATGATCGTTGCCACATTTTACACACCTAAATGGCCTAAAACACTGATTTTTGGTATGTCCGAACCTCTGACATCTTTTGCATTGCATTATTTCTTTTTTTTTATAAGGAGCTTCAAATGTCACTTTCATTTGGCTTAAATATCTTATATGGAATATTTCTTTATTGTTCATGTTTGGTTCTAAGTCCACAAAGAAGACTGGTAATGGGTCTTTGGTCGACTTGTGTAAAACGTTTACTATTTGTCTAACTTCATGTCCTTGTTCTTTTAGTTCTTGCTTTATTAGAGTTTTATCTTCGGTAGAGTGTAGCCCCCGTAATACAACTCTGTATGCTCTATCACATTTTAATTGATAGGTATAATAATAATAATAATAATAATTTATTTATTTCAGATAACAGAATCCATTTTGTTAGTAACATGTTTCACTTAATAGCTATGTTAGTACTTATATTCTACATTCGATTAAGGATTTATTGTATTATAATGTGTAATACTAAAAATTGCTAGGAAAAACAAGCACACCAATGCTACACAATTGAATTCAAATAATTATAATGAATTAACAAATTGAATTGAAAATTTTAATAAAATTAAATGAATTAAAAACAAAACATTAAAATAAAGAAAACAAAATAATTAAAATCGTATAAAATGATTCCCTTTAGTACTTTCTTTTTTTCATCGGGACAGCAACATGTCTGTCGGAACAATGTCGCATATAAGGACATGACAGCCGATCAGCCACCATTGCCAGTATGGCGTTAGAGCTGGCCCGCACTCTGCGCACCAGTGACGCGCACCGTTTGCGTATAGTAGCATGAAAGCAGTCTACCCGTGCATCCACAAACATGCCAGAAGCGCTGCAGAATCGGGGCAGCCCCAAAACCATTCTAAATGCGTTATTGTACAGGACGTGGAGATCGCTGTAGCACCTCTTCGAGTAGTCAGCCCATAGGCTGCACGTGTAGAGAGACGTACAGTACGCTCTAAATAACGTTAACTTGACTTCAGTCGAGCAACGTGCAAACCTGCGAGCTATCATGTTCGCTCGTATCGACAGCGCTCTCCGCTCCCGCTCAATGTCAGCATCGTCTCTAAGGTCAGCCGTGACCACATGACCCAGGTATTTAAACTGTTCTACAGTATCTAAGATTGCACCATAGAGCCGAACCGGTGGTACATCCTGGGGTGATTTGGGGCCGGTCCTAAAGACCATGCACTGACTCTTCTGTACATTGTATTTTAGTCCGAGACCACTGGCGTGCTCCTCACAGGTCTTTAGCAGTTGCCTCAGACCACAGATTGACGCGCTCAGCAGCACCATGTCGTCAGCGTAACTCAAATTGTTGACACAGACTCCATCAACATAACAGCCGACATGTTGACTACTGAGCGCGACTATCAGCTCGTTTATATATAAGTTGAACAGGGTTGGAGATGTTAATCCGCCCTGTCTAACACCACATTCAAGTTTATATGAATCCGACATTGCTCCCGCCCACCGTACGCTGTTGCTCTGATTCGTGTACCAATATTGGAACATACAAATCTGTTCACGTGTCAAGTTTATACCTCGCAGTTTTTCCCATAGTATGTCATACGACACTAGGTCAAAAGCCCTGGACAAGTCGAGGAAGCAAGCATATACGGGCGTCTTGCGATCCGTATAGTATTTAACGGTATGCTTAAGGCACAGAATTGCACTTTCAGTAGACAGTCGAGGACGGAACCCAAACTGATTGTCGTGAAGTGTCACATATTTGTTCAGCTGTGTGTTAAGCACACCGTCAAACACTTTTGCTAAAATGGTAGCAAGGGAAATAGGCCTGTAGTTTCCTTTATCTGCTAGATTGCCAGTTTTATTTTTCACTACAGGCACTACCACTGTTCTCATAAAGTCCCCGGGTAAGTAGGAGTGACCCACGCACAGTGAGTAGAACAGACCTAACACTCTACAGATATGAGGACCCGCATGAAGAAGGTGTTCAACACTGAGTCCGTCATGACCAGGTGACTTGCCGCTGGATATAAGTTTAATAGCCTTCCTTACATCCTTCGCAGTAAAAGAAGTCCCCACAATCTGACCGCTACTCTCAGTGCCCAACACCTCCGCCGCCGGTCCCAGCGGAGACTTCACCGAAAAATGACTTTTGAACACGTCAGCAATTCCCTTCGGATCGCTAACGCCATCGATGCTCACCGGAAGTCCAGGTCGAACGTTCATTTTATTAGTTGCCTTCCAAAAACCACTAAAGTTACCCTTTGAGTGCTTCTCCACAAGAGCGTCCATTTTTAATTGTTCCTGATGGCTTTGACACCATTTTAAACGAGACTTGAACACTCTTCTGGTCTCACACATCTCCAGGTAAGCGGCACCGGAACATGGCCTCCCACACAGGACCCACTCTCTGAACCTGTACCTAGCCCTCCGGTGCGCCTCGCCGACGTGCCTATTCCACCCGACTACGCGCGGGCCACTCCCCCTCACTCGCAAGCTTCCCCGACTCACCACTGCCGCCTCCCGTAAGGCAGCTACAATGTCGGCATACAATCCATCCAGAATACGCCTGTGGTCACGGCTATCACAAAAACTACCAGCACATTGTACACATTCGGAAGGAAAATCAATCAATTTTAACCTACGATGACACTCGCTAGCATAAATCGCTGCCTGCTCATCATCTCGTACACCCCATATTACATCCTTATTTATGTTTATACTTTTAGGAGCTACCTTAGGGGGCAGCAATTGTAGATTGCACTCAACTACAAGGGGACAGTGATCAGACCAGCGAGCGTCATACGTCACCCCAACATTGGTGACCACCTCCCTAGCCGAGTGAGTCGTGACACAATGATCCAGCCAACTTGTCGTTCCGTACACGTCACTAATAAAAGTAAAGGTGCCGGAGTCCAGACCTAGTATTTCTGTATCAATACATGACCATTGTTGATCTTTACACATATTCATAAGTTCATTGTAAAACAACTCACCCGGGTCTGCATTGAAATCACCCAGGATAAACACAGACTCGATTCCTTGTTCGTCAATAATCGTGCTCACTGCGCTCAAACAGTCTATAAAGTCTGCCAGGTTATCGGCTGAGTTTGTTGGGAGATAAACACTAATTACGATCATAGGTCTGTCGCACATCTCAATTCTTATAGCACAAATCCGATCATTGTTGCATTGTATCACTGATACCCGCTGGAAAGCATTATACCGCCACAATAACGCTACGCCCCCATAGGGTCGACCCCGTCGGATTCCCTCACTCGTATTCATGGCACTAGTGGCAGTATACCCGAAACCGCTATCGATTGTGCCGACGTACGGTATATCATGCGGCAGTAGCCAGGTCTCCTGGAGGCACACCACGTCACACGTACGGCATAGGCCTCGGACCTCTTCCACGGAGCGTTTTATATTTTTACAATTGTAAGTTGCAAATTGATAACTACTCATTGTTTATATGTGGGTATGAGCCGTTACGTTATTGGCAATAGCCATATGTCGATTTTTAAAATGCACAAATCTTCTAAATATGACACCCGAGGGCCATAATGTTTCATTCATATATTTATCTACGTTGCTTGCAGACACAAGGAATTTATACGCCTTGTGCCCTCTGTCTAATTTCATTTTTATTTGCTCTAAGGTTACTGTTTCTTGCGTCTTATTATAAATATATTTAGTTATGTCACTCTCGGTCGTCGACATATGAATATTTGTAATAAACATTGGAATTTTCCGGTCGGCGGCCCGAAAACTACATTCCAAATCACGTGCCACACCTGATTTCCCAATAAATCTATATTTACTTTGCTTTCTACGGTTTACAGTCTGCCATTGTTCATTATTGGTATTCTTACTTTGTTTAGATAGCGCTACGTTATAAGCGGCCGTCAGCTGTTCAGTAATCTGTGGTATCGTCGTAGTAGGCAATGTAGGTGTATCTATATCTATCGTCGTCGACGCGTTCTCCGTAGAACCGGTCGGTACTGCCACCTCCTGACTCACCGGTAGGCACGTACCTCCCACCCCGCCACCGATACCTGCGCTGCTCTGATCCCGTTCAACAGACTGTGGCTCAACGCTTGATCTTGATCCGTTATGCTTATTTTCCGCTACCCGCATTTGCCTATATTGTGACAACGGTAACCCAAACTTCAATGAGTCACTATTGCTATCTACATATGATTCTTTTATTGTTGAATCATGCGATAGACCCATTGGACCACTATCCATCCACGCACCACGTTTTAAATTTATTTTGAATGCAGAGGGCGGTGGCAAAGAATCATGCCTCACTCGCATCAAATCGTTTTTCAACACTGTAAGCTCGTCTAGAGTAGCATATGTAGACTTAATATCCGTGATCTCATTTTTCAAAAGTAAAATATCCTTTAGCAACTTCGAGCAGTCTAAGTGGTCGAAAAGAATAGGCGGTAATTTTTCCAGCTGTCTTGCTACAAAAATTGGTATGATATCTGGCTCAGCTGATTTAAAAATATTTATGATATCTGCCAAATCTCGTTCTTCTTTCCCTTTGTTTTTACGTAAGATCTTTCGTTTATCCGTTGGGATTGATTCGAAAAGAAGCGACTTTGCGTTCTTTATTTCTTCAGCCGTAAAGGAGGACACACAAATTCGTACTAATGTTTCTTCATCCACTACAGACACTTTATTTTGTACATATGAGAGAAGTTCACTTATCACAATATTACACACGTTACATTTTAAAACGTTCGCCATTATTTATTTTTGTTACTCGCGTATCAGCGCTGCGAATAAAATATACACCCGTATCGAGAGGGTATGCGCGCGCGACTCCAATAATGTGATATATTGTTTGCCATAAACTGCTCTCTGATAGTTTTGTAAGTTTGGATATCATTTGGCATTAGCTTGATTATATGACCAGATCTTAAAGTTGTCATTTTATAAAATTTGTTTTCAACAATTTTATTTAGTGTAGCTTTTAATGCTATAACATCCATGACTCCTGTCACAAAAATTGGTTCAGGCTTTGGTATGTACTCATTAATTTTAACAGCTTCTTCTGTTTCTTCGCAATTTAGAATATCATATTTATTGTGTGTTGGTACAGTGTAGTTTGGTGCATTCTTTGATTTTTTTGTATAGTCACATTGTATCGGACTTCTTTCCTTTCTCTTCTGTCGTTTAGGGGGTACTTTGTCGTTTTGCCACTGGGTTAAATAGTTCTCCGCATCGTTTTCAGTGTCTGTTTCCTTGCTTTCAGTTTGTTCGTTGCTGGCTTTACTTGCGGCGATTGATGGTAGACTGTTACTACGGTGTCTGATGAACAAAGTTTTGTTCAATTGCTGTTGAATCATATTTCTATTATTATTTGGAGTTTTATTGATTTCATTCATTCTTTTCCCACGAGTAAGGACGATATCAATTGTCCCTTGAGGGGTGACGCCTATTCCCTCAAGAAGGCTCAGTACAACAACGTTAGCCAGGTCCGTTGAGGTTGGCGCTAGTAACTTGCTACCTGCAAGCCATTCATCCTCTGGGGCGTTTCCCACCTTAGGATTAGGGTGAATTTTTAGAGAGGCTCTCTACCTCATGACACGGGCGGTGAAGCCAGTGCCTCCGATTCCAAAATTTGACCATGGAGTTGCGGGTTATAGAGGTCATTTCCTACCCCTAATAAGACTTGATTGTTAGGCAAGCTGAGTCGGGTTAGTATCCGCCGCCCGAGACCCGGCGTTGTTCCTCGTTTAGCACCACCCGGGGGAGACGTGTAGGGTGGATCTAGGAGAAGATGGTAAGTCCTACGGACGCGAGCAACTTCCCTCTCCCAATTAATTACTTTAATACTGTAATTACTTTAATAACTTTAATTACTGTGATACAGTCTATGGTCCATGTTTACTGGCCAAAACTAAAAACCTTATTCAACGAATACAGAATGCCTGTGCCAGATACTGTTTTCATATACCTAGACACCAACATGTTACACCATATATTAATAACAATAATATACTAAAGATGGAGGCTAGAAGAAAGCTACACTGCACGCTTTTTGATATTTTGAAAAGTAAAAAGCCTGTTTACATGTATGAAAAAATATGATTAAGAAAGATACACTATCCTTACTCTGTCAGGTCTACAACTAGTACGATGGTGGTGCCACGACACAGAACCACAGCCTTCCGGGGTTGCCTGAAGTATGCGGCAATGCGCATCTGGAATGATTTGCCTCCGCCTATTAGGGACCTAAAAACCAAATACAGTTTTAAAACTAGGTACAGGGCACTACTCCTTGTACATCAAAAGAATATTTGTTGAACTACTATATTACTTTTTTAATGCATACATACAACATACTTACCTTGATGTTTTGGCCTCTAAGTTATATCATTCCGGACTCGCCTGCCAGTACTGTGGCCATCTGTCTGTGGCAATTTTTTTAATTTTAAGGTATACAAATAAAACTGCACTAGCCAAACGTTAGTGTGTGGACCTGTGATGGGAGAGGTGGTGTTTTTATTTTATGTCGAATGTAGGAAACCATATAATATACGCCTAAATCGGTGCCTGCCCGGGATTACCTGGCTAGCTGTATGTAGGTATGCATACATGCATACATGAATGTTGTGTGGAAATATGTAGTTAATACCCAACGATATCTATGTTATGTCTAAAATATTTAAGAAATTACCTTTGTTACTATGCTGTTGATGAGAATATGAGGCGATATTGCTAGACGACGTCAGGTGGCACTTAAGGGCTTAAGGTAGCATTCGGATTTGGGCAGTCGCGACCTGGCAGCCGCAGCCCTGCAGGCGCGACCGCGGTCGCGCCTCACCGCTTTGTAGGGAATTGTATGCAATAGCTACCAACGCAAGCGACCGGGCAGCGCGGCCGAGGGGCGTGCCCTACGCGCGACCTTGGCAGCGCCGCCGAGCCGCTCCGAGGGCAGTTCGGTCGCGCCGCTCGTTCGTAAAGGGTGACAAAATGGCGACGTTTACCGATGTAAACGACGAGTTTTTAGTTGAGTTAATTGCTAAAAATCCACCGCTTTACGATTCTCAACTCAAAACCTATAAGGATAATGTTGTTCGAGATAATATATGGGACCATATTGCTAGTAAACTCAATAAAACAAGTAAGTACCTACCTACGTTTTTTTTATTTTTACATAGTTATTTATAATAATAATAAATATTCTTTATTGCACACCAAAGATAGGATACAGACACAGGATATGTACATGGTAGAGAGTTGCACAAGGGGCGGTCTTATCGCATTCTGCGATCTCTTCCAGACAACCAGTTTATGGACTGTATTGCTAGAACAGGTAGTTTGCGGTGTACACTTAATTATAGTCACTAATCATATTAAAGAAATAAAAACAAAACAAAAATTCTACAGATACATCTACAGAGGAAAGATTTGTATTTTTGTATGACGAATAAAAAATAGGGTTCCGTAAAATATTTGGGTTTTTCGGACACAAGGTGTAAAAATCAACCAGAAAAGTTACTTATTTTGCGTACGCTTTTTTTTTTTTTTTTTTAACGTGCGGAAATCCCTTCGGATTCCCCCCCGCCGGCCAGCGGGGGTGGTTATGTCGTGTCTCGACTAAAACCGCACGGTGTCCTCCCCAAGTGTCCGTTGCCGGGCACCCCGGGTAAGCCCTCGAAAGGATAACCCCAGGGTTGCCGGCGGACCTTGGCCGCCACCGCGGCCTCGCCTGGTGGGGTCGGGTTTTATCCCGCTTCGGTGAGTTGGCAGGCGTGTGTAGGGCACACACGACACGCCACCGCCACGGCCTGCTTCTGTAAGGACGGCGAGTCGGCCAACTGCCGTCCTCAGGCCCCAATCATGGAGGTCGGTAGTCCCGGGCGTAGATGAGTCTGCGGCGTCCTCGCCGCACACTGCGGAACTCGGGGGGCAGGGTTCTCTCCCGCTCCCTCTCCGCCGTCTCTTTCGCGCGCATTACCTGCTCGCAGAAAGAGGCGGCGGCGTGCCACTTGCTCCCGTCGGAGACCACGGCCCTCACCATGGTCTCCAACGAGAGAACATCCACGCCCAGGACCGCAGCGAGATCCCGGCGTTGACTCGCCCACGCAGGGCACTCCACCAAGGTGTGGAGCGCCGTTTCTTCGCCAGGATCCTCGCAGTGCTGGCACTGCGGCGTTGTCTCCCGGTGGATGTGCCACAGATACTTACCGAAACACCCGTGTCCGGTAACCATCTGGCACATCCGGTAGGAGAGGTCCCCATGGTCCCTCTCCAACCACTCCTATTTTGCGTACGCTGCCTAAACTATAAAAGATAGAACCATAGAATGTTCTAATTAATTGTAGATCTTATAAATATCTACAAAAAAGGTTTAAATCGTAGGTGTAGGGTAGGTGATAGGAGGGAGTAGGATAGGTTGTAGAGTAAAAGTAGGGCTGTACGAAGTACGTCGGGTCAGCTAGTTACAAATAAACATTCAAATCACAAATTAAGCTTGCTGTGGGTCGTGTTTGGCGTTACGTTCATATTCTACCAACTTTAGTTCATTCTGTTTATCCACTGTTCTTGCCATGAGACTTTTCCAGCTTCTGAGGTAAAGTAATCTTTAAGGGTATCTCTAATTTGAAATCCATCTATATTTAGAAATCCTCCCCTACGTGTCAGTGGAAGCATGTTCTCTGTTGGATTCGTATTTATTTTCTCGCAACTGTAATATGGTATTCCATTTTTTTCTAAATAAGCATCCCGTAGTAAATTATGGAGACAACATAGTGTAATAATTAAGTCATCACATATTTCTGGTTTAATTGCTATAGGTGAATATAATATTCGGAAAACTTGACTCAGAAGTCCAAAAGAATTCTCTGTGACTCGTCTTGCTCGGCAGATGCGGTAGTTGAAAATAGTTTTACCACGATCGCCTCTAATATGAGTTCTGTAATAGGGTTTCATCATGTAGACGTCTAATCCAAACGCGTCGTCGCCAATTAGATACTGTGGGGTTAAGATATCTGTCCCTGGTAAAGCTGCCGGTTGAGGCACATTAAATTGTTTGGGAATAATTTTTCTGCCCATAGCTGACTTTTTGAATATACCACTATCCCCTTCCTTCCCGTATGAACCCACATCAACAGCAATAAATTTGCAGTTTGCGTCTACAATAGCCAATAATACAGTAGAATAATAGTCTTTATAGTTAAAAAATATCGATCCACTGTTTTTCGGACATTTAATACGTACATGCTTGCCATCAATTGCTCCAAAGCAATTTGGACAATTCCACCTATTCCAGAAATCTTCTGCAGTTTGTTTTAGATGATTTTCTGTTGGCACTGGAAGAAAAATTGGTACTAAATTTTTTCGCAAACTTGCAAGAACTTGTTGGACTATTCTGCTTATATAGCTTGCCGATATACGATAATTGAATTCTAAAGATGTGTATGTTTCACCAGTTGCTAGGAATCTGAAATTGAAAAATTATCTATATTTTATTTGATTTCGTACAACATAATTCTAGCAATAATATGTATTTTAAAGTAGACTTCTTTTTATATAACTAAAATATTTTATACAATGAGTTTTAAATCTGTTTTAGGTGATGACTGCAGAAAACGCTGGAAATGCATTAGAGATTCCTATCAAAGAATTAAGCGCAAAAATAAATTACCAACCGGATCAGCAGCCGGCAGTAAGTTGAAAAAATGGCCTTTAATGGAAAGACTGACTTTTTTAGAAAATGTTCCCACTGAAAGAAAGACTATATGTAATATTGTGAGTTCTAATGATACTAATAATAGTGAAAATGATGTATCAAATTATGATGAAACCTGTTTAAATAAAGAGAAAGACATTAACGTGGAACCTAACGAAACAGAAATGAATAGCGAAGGAACAAGCGGAACAATAATGGTTAATGCGCCATCGAGTGTAACAGAGGTAGACGTTGAAAAAGGCTAATGAGTTTAATAAAACATTGTATGAAGAGGACATTTGAAAAACGTTTACTGAATGATCAACAGTTATTAGCGACAATTAAGGAAATAGAGGCAGTTTTAAATACAAGGCCATTAACATATGTAGCAGATGAAATGGAACACGTTCTTTCACCTAGTGATTTCCTAGGTGTAGGAGGTCCAATATTGATGGAAAGCTCTGAAGAACAATTGATGCCATGTTCCGTTACAAAAGAAAACCTGATTCAGGGATGGAAAAAGGGTCGAAAAATCATCCAAGACTTCTCAAAAATGTTCATTGGGCAATATCTCCCATATCTGAGACAAAGAAGTTCTATACATAAGGAACCACGTGTAGTGTGCAATAGAGAACCAAGAGTAGGTGAAATAGTTCAGATAAAATCTGATGGAAGTCGAGCCGGTTGGAAGGCTTTTTTTTTTTATATTTAGGACACGTCAATTTGACTTCACTCCGCCTGATGGTAAGCTGAAGGTAAAGTCTTAGGAAAGAAGGTCACCATTACATACACGTATCATGTTAACAATGGTGGCACTCAGCTTGTCGGCCTCATCAGAAGAGGATTGTCGTCGTAGCACCGCGTGACACCCACCGGTCCCACCAGTACTGCGACCGCAATCCCCCTGCCCGGCTATGCACTTGCTGACCCCTGAACGCAATCAAACCGAAATTTGATTACTATGGAGAGTATAGCAATATTAGAGTAGCCAAAGTCCGTACTGATAACGGACACATTCTCACACGGTCAATAGCTCACTTGTACCCTCTCGAACTTGATAATGAGTATCAGGGATATGATGACTCCTCGAGAGACGACAAAACGTCTAAATCCTTAGAAGATGATAAAACATCTGAGTCCCCAGATGATAGTAAAACATCTGAGCCCTTAGGAGATGATAAAACGTCTCTGTCCCCAGAAAAGGAGACAAGATCTCGGCCACAAAGAAAAGCGGCGATCAAAGCAAGACTTTTATTAAAGGAGTTGACAAAACAACTTCTAGCAAGACAATAAAAGTTTATTCCGGGCGGGTGTGTCGCGAATGCGATTGTAAATATTATGGTAAAATATAGTAATTATATAAATGTATAAATTAAATGTAAAAAGTCTTTGTAAAAGGAAATCGGTCATGTTAATGTCAAATCAAGTAGTGATGGGAGAGGGGGTAAAAAAGCAATATGGCGACTGCAAGTGTGCAGAGGTGAAAGATGAAGTGTTGACGGTAAAAACGTGCTGGCCTCCGGAAATCCCGCAAGATCCCTTTAATTTATTTGTTATTGTGCATAGTGCATAACTGACCAATGTTAAAGTGATTATGAAATGGATGTTGTGGACAGGGACGGCTATAAGGGGAGATGGGAGGCCGTTACTGGGCATTGGCCCACATTTTTACATTTCGAAATCTGCTTAGCATATATGTACCTATTCATTATATTAATTGTGATAATATTGCGAAGCAGATATAAAACCCTATAAATTGACCTATGGCAACAACCTATGCTTCTTCTATGACCCACGCCGAGCGCATTTTTAACAAATGTTTAATTTTTTTTCTCGAAAACGGTAACTTTTAGCGAAAAACTTTTCAGACATTTATTTTAGACTTAAAAATGGCCTATCGATTAAAAATGTTTCCGACACAGCAAGAATGTTCACCGGTTAGAAGTTATGATTTTTTTCCCAAAAAATTTTGGTTTTTCCCCCCTCCACTTTTAGTTAAAGTTTTAATCTTATAGGTTTATAATTAAAAGTTGTTGGTATTCATGTATACTATGGGATAACATTAGAACGGTTCAAATATCTTTCATGGAACGTGAAATTTTGAGGAAAAACTGATTTCACAAAAAGTGAGGCGAACTTAAACTAAGTTTACACCCAAGCAATTTTTGACCGCAGTTTGAGAGCGATCGGGGCAAAAATGCGACCGTGAGAGTGCCGCAAATTTTGGGAAGTGGAACCATACATACATATATATATATATATAAACTTTTTGACCAGTGGTAATTTCGGACTCAGGGGGTCATAACTAGACCTCCTATGAAGAATTTTTTTTTAAATTCGACAGTAGTCAAGAAACCAATAGGTAGATCAATTTCATCGAAATCTACTTAAAAAGTGAAAGAAAAGACTTGACGTAATACGACGCGTCTCGGATCACTCGATCTTTCTGCAAATCCTTACTAATATACAAATGTGAAAGTAACTATGTCTGTCTGTCTGTTACGCTTTCACGCCTAAACCTAAGTTGCTTTGTGAGGGGTCGGGCTCGTTAGCTCGTTGGTAGACCCTGTGCTCGTGAAGTTTTGGTAGGGTCGAGCTCGTTAGCCCATTGGTAGACCCTGTGTTCGCGCTTTTTTTGGTTGGCACTGCCACGCGCTTTGAGGGAACATTGTTGTGACTTTGTTTGTTGAATCTTGATTAATTGGTGAAAATTAATCATCGAGATAGTTAGATCTCTTTGTTAAATAAAGTGAATACGCCCATCGCGTTCGTTGGACTTGGAACCATTGCTGCGGTGGAAAACACATACTAAGGGAAGTAAACATCACATTTTATTTTACTGCATAATTAGTTTATTGTATATTCAATTACACGTACATTCATGTCACATATAGTTAGATACACTAAATAGGCACACTTTCCAATCTTTGCTACCTTCCCGACTGAATCCCGGTCCATTGAAGGTCAGTGACCCATTTCTTAATATATTTAGTGTATTGTTGATGATAATTAACGGATTGGTTTAATTTTGGTTTGCCATTTGAAACTTAACACGCGGTTCAAGTCGCCATTTTGATTGTTAATTTAACATTTCTATTTTGCCTTTTGGTGCATTTGAATTTGACTATTTTCACTCTTAAAATTGAAATGTTTACTGGTCGATTTCGATCGGGCGTCAATTGCGGCTTAATTTGATTATTGAAACAAGTACGTGCTAAAAATCTGTTTAAATTTGATTTGTTGTTTATTTATGTGTTTGATTGGACCCGCCGGGAGGTCTGAATAGATATTTATCGGTGCTTACTTGCTATAAATTTGTTTGTATCCGAGCATTTAAAATAGCTAATTTTATAGTTCAATATTTCTCGGGATTTCCGGGTAATTTTTTGGTGGTCGATTCTGACCGATCTAACTAGTTCCCGGTAAGGGGAATTCAACTTCCCGGGAAGTTTTGATATTACTTTTGTTTGATTAGTTCTAAGTCCGGGGCGGTTTCTCGAATGCCTTTTGACCGTTTTGAGGGTTTGTCGGTTAACCGGTTTTTATAAAATTGCGGTATTTTTTTGTTTGAACCGTTTTATATTCGCACCGACTTCCAGTGTTTTATTAATGATTTTGTACCGTTTCTTGACTGCACATTGGTGTAGATCCGGATCATTAGACACTTTGTTAGATATTAAGTTTTAATTTTATTTGCGTTTCCACTGGCGCGCTTCAGATCACGCTTCGGAACGAAGTAGTGATTGCGCGAAAGTGAGTGGTGGGGCTACGGCTTGAATACAACCTGCTCGTAGTCGCACTCCTCACCCTTGTCTCCGGGTTAAAGGAGACTGGTAGCAGAGCTGTTAATTTTTTTTTTATTACTGCGCTCGCTCGGTTCACGCAATGAACAATAATTGTACCTCATGAGTATGTTAAGCTTACTAAAGATGCAAAGAAGAAAACTCCTAAATATGACGCAATATACCTTTCCCATGAGCTTTTTTAAAGATTTTTCAGTACTGCAACGATACACCTCAATTCGACCTGGACGAAAAGCTGGTGACCCAACTGTCACCAACATCCGACAGTTCCGATATGACCCAGAAGGAAAAATTAAATTTAAACTTAATTTCTCCGATGAATTGCAAGAGTTGCCCATTAGATGGAAGCTTGGTACCTACACGATTAATCCAATGTGAAACCAAGAAAATGGAAAGATCTCCAAGATCTGAAACAAATTTTGCCAACAGACTATCATACTTTTTACGACAATTTGCCAAAGACCACGACTTATTAAATATTAAGTAAATACATTAGGACAATTTGCCAAATGCAACGACTGATTAAATATCAAGTAAATACATAAATAAGTGAGAGTTTGTTTGAGCCATTTTAGTGTCTTTCACACAGCTTCAAGGTTGATGTTTTTCAACGAAGGACTGATCCCGCGACGCGCGCCTTTATCATTTGAATTTGGCGCACAAACTCCATCGGCAGTGAATGTATAATCGAACACTGCTGTCGCTTTGGATGCGATGCATTTCCGCTTCCTGTTTCGAAAACGCGCCGTGAACGTTCGGTCGTCCGTCTCACAAATTTTGATTTTTTTAAATGTTATAAGCTGTTAAAGAACTTGATAATAACTGGTGTAGCTTGCATTTGGCGCCTACATCTCCAAATGGTCCTTCGATCCATATATATAGTTAATCTATCGATTACCCAGTAATCTCCCTATGGATTATTGTAAAATTATTCGAAGTTTCTGTACTTCATACCCGCTTGTGACTTTAATTTTACGCATTCCATTTCCGCAAACCGCTATTTATCCCGCATATCTTTAATTTCCCGCATATATTATTACTTTTCCATATAGTTTCTCGCATATTAATTTGTTTTGCGCTCATTTTTAAGCAATTTCTTACATATTTTAGCAGTTGAAAATATATCGAGTTACCCGCTTCTCAATTTATTGCCGCGTTACGTAGCAAATGTACCAGTTTTCAATCAGTTCTAGCACATTTAAATAAACATTAGTTCATTGAAAATAACTGCATATAAACTAAATAAGTGAAATTTAGTTGTATAAGTAGAATATTAGCCTAAAGATTTATATTAGTTGTATAGTTTACTAATTCAAGATATTTTACTTGTAGGTTGCATACAAAAGCACCCTTTTTTACTTAGCGTTAACGCTTAATTTGGTTTAACATTAGTGTTCTATTTGAATACGTCTATTGCAGTATTTCGTTACGCACATACCTATCGATACATATGCGCACTGTTGGTTCACGGCAAGTTTTATTTGTTTATTTGTTTACTTTCCGCTATTTCATTTTACCGCTAAACGGAACAGCATTTTTATCGCTTATTAAATCGCATCTTATCTCAGTCAAAATGGTTAAAGGTTCTCGTGACAGTGATAAGGTGGAACCAGTGAAAATTAAGGTACTGGAAGCCCGTGTTCAAGGTTTGTTCAATTGTTTACAAGCTATATATGATGCCTCACGAAATATTTCTTCTTTAGATTTAAAGGAGCGTTTTATTAGTTCTGCAAGTAATATTGAACAATTAAGGTCCGACTATTTAAAGTCAGTAGACGATTTGAATTTGGAAAAGGCTGAATTTAACTCGGAATTCGTACCAAATTATAACAGTTTTATTGCTTTTGAAAGTATCTACTCATCTGTTAAAAAAAAATTACAAGAGTTAAAATCACAAATAAACCAAAAAATCGAAAAATCTACAATGAAATTACCCGCAATTAATTTGCCAATCTTTGACGGAGAATTAAAGAATTGGCCCGCATTTTTTGAATGCTATAATAACACAATTCATTATAAGGCATCGCTGACCAATGCTGATGAAGTTTTTTATTTAAAGGGTCTTCTGTCTCAATCTGCTTCAACATGCATTTTAGATATCCCCCCCACTGCAGATAATTATGATTTGATTTATTCTACTTTGGTTGACAAATATCAAGATATTCGCATGCTTGGTGTTAAATATTTACAACAAATTTATGAATTGAAACCGCTGACTTTATCATCAGTTAGTGGACTTAATCAATTTCTGGATAAGTTTTCTACCTCAGTTTGCGCCTTTGATAGGCTTAAAATTAAAGATAAACAAGATTTTATTTTCATGTTCTTAGCCTTGCAAAAACTTGATAAAGAGACAATTCGACTTTTTGAGAATTCCGTAAGGTCACAAGACCTCCCCACATATAAACAATTAGTTGAATTTATTAAAAAACAGGTTAAAATCAATGAAAGATTGGAGGGAGAATCATCGAAACCTTCAAATTTTGTAAAAAATAATGAAAATAAAAAATGGGTCATTCCGAAACCTAATAATTTAAAACCTGCTAAAACTTTTTTGACTTCTAATAATGTTAGTACCTGTCCTTTATGTTCAAAAACCAGTCACGAACAGTTTTATCGTTGTCCAAAATTTATGAAATTGTCTCCCAAAGAACGCTATAATGTTGTTAAAACAAACAATAGTAGTTGTAATTGTTTGAGTTTTAATCACAAGGCCTCCGCTTGTAATTCATATAAAAATTGCAGTATTTGTCAATCAAAATTATTATAGACACTATTACATTTTATACAACCCGCTCCCACTTCGAATTTAAATGCACCCAATATTAATTCGGGAATCGAACCCCGACCTCCCAACGTTACCGTCTCGCACCACTCAACCACCGAGCGCATCGCGCGCATCAAGTGACGTAATCAGTACAAGGTACGGGATGGAAGAGAAAGATATGAGTGGGCCGGCTCCGATTCATTTACCGCCAAGCTATTCTTCACACATTTTGCCGTCAGAAGTTACAACTGCTAGGAATGCCTTGCATAACGATGACGAACACAGCACCTCTGATGAACACAGCAGCTCCGATGAAACCAGCAGCACTGATAACGGTGATGAATCTTTTATACTATCTAATGAAGAACCTAGACCGCAAATAATTGATGACATAAACAATGTAATGACTGAGACCCGATCGATTATAATATGACTTTGATACCCTGCCATCACAACTTTGACCGAAAATGAGTCGGGAGTGGTAGAAAAAGTAAGCCCATCAGAACCTGAACCCGAAAGATTCGAAATTCAATTAGAAAAAGCAATTAAAGGCATTTCAACAAATGAGGAGGCAAGTGCAGTGGCACTGTGTAAATCTATAGTAAAGAAAGAGTTCTTACTTTTTGAACAGACTGGGAAGAGGTCACCAAAGAACAATGCCAATAAATAGTCTGAGAATTTAAAAACGCCCATAAATATTAGTTACGCCAAAGTACTTTAATGTTTATTTTGCGATTTTACTAGTATCTAAATGTTCCAATAAAAGCCGGAGGTAAATCTACATTTTAAAAGATTTTCAACGATTATTTACAACCGTGAGCCGAGTGAGCCAGCCAATCACAGCCAATGAAACCGTGCGTTCCTACCTTGTTACTTTGACAAATCACAGAATACTCCGCGTTTTTTTGTAGAAAGTGTTGTTTTGTGTGCTTTTTCTGATTTTCTTTCATAATTCTGACCCTTTTTTTTTACGTGCGGAAATCCCTTCGGATACCTCCCCGCCGGCCAGCGGGCGGACTTTGGCCGCCACCGCGGCCTCGCCTGGTGGAGTCGGGTTTTATCCCGCTTCAGTGAGTTGGCAGGCGTGTGTAGGGCAGGGCACACACGACACGCCTCCGCCACGGCCTGCTTCTGTAAGGACGGCGAGTCGGCCAACTGCCGTCCTCAGGCCCCGATCATGGAGGTCGGTAGTCCCGGGCGTAGATGAGTCTGCGGCGTCCTCGCCGCAAATTGCGAAACTCGGGGGGCAGGGTTCTCTCCCGCTCCCTCTCCGCCGTCTCTTTCGCGCGCATTACCTGCTCGCAGAAAGAGGCGGCGGCGTGCCACTTGCTCCCGTCGGAGACCACGGCCCTCACCATGGTCTCCAACGAGAGAACGTCCACGCCCAGAACCGCAACGAGATCCCGGCGTTGACTCGCCCACGCAGGGCACTCCACCAACGTGTGGAGCGCCGTGTCTTCGCCAGGATCCTCGCAGTGCTGGCACTGCGGCGTTGTTTCCTGGTGGATGCGCCACAGATACTTACCGAAACACCCGTGTCCGGTAACCATCTGGCACATCCGGTAGGAGAGGTCCCCATGGTCCCTCTCCAACCACTCCTTCATGATCGGTCTCACCGCCGCAATGGTGGATTCCCCCCACCTTGGGTGCTCAAGTCGCACCCTCCATGTCTCCATGAGTTCCTGGCGGAGCAGGGACCGCTGAGCCCTGATTTCTCGGGGCTCCGGCCTATGGCCCCGCTCCAGCGCCTCCTTGCGCCACTGGTACAGCAGCGCAAGGGCCCTCGCTTCCAGGTCCCATGGAAGGGTCCCGGCTAGGAGACATGCCGCCTCGACGGAGATCGTGCGACACCCCCTAATGACTCTGACGGCCATCGCTTTTAACGGGCTGTTTAATACAGCCACGTTGCGGGCCGCCAGAGTCTCCGCCCATACTGGGGCCCCGTACAGGGCCATGCTTCGCACGATCCCCAGGTACAGTCTCCTAGTGGGGGCGTTGGGTCCCTTAACGTTGGGCATCAGCCGCGATAGCGCGGCCGCAGCGCCCCTCAGTTTCGGGACCAGACTTCAGAGATGAGGTCCGAAGTCCCATCGGCTATCGAGAACGAGCCCAAGGTACTTCATCGTGGGCTCGATGCCGATGCTTACGCCCCCTACGGTTATGCTGGTTCCCGCAGGTGGCCCCTACCGAGGCCCGTGGAAACACATTTCCTCGGATTTGTGGAGAGCCACCTCGAGTCCCAGCCGCCGTATTCGACCCACGACTTGAGCAACCCCTGCCGTGGCCTTTAGTGTCGCGCTTCGGTGCGTTGCTCCCCGCGTCATAACGAGGGTGTCGTCAGCATAACACGTTATGCTGACACCCTCGAGCAACGAACCGCGCAGCACCCAGTCGTATCCGATGTTCCACAGGAGTGGCCCTAGGACCGACCCCTGCGGAACACCGCACGACACTTCTCGCCGCCCTGGCCCTAGCCAGCTCGGGTAAACTATGGCCCTCTCGGATAGGTATGCCTCGACAATGCGGCGGAGGTAAGGAGGCACTCCGTGATACGCGAGCGCCTCCCTAACGCAGCTCCAGGGTAGGGTGTTCAAGGCGTTGGCGATGTCGAGAGACACCGCCACCACCACCCCACCCCGCGAGACTACTTCCTCCGCCAGGCGCCTAACGCGCATGATCGCTTCCACGGTGGAGCACCCCCGGCGGGAACCGAACTGGTTGTCCGCCAGATCTGGCCCCACGTTCGTGAGATGCTCGACGAGGCGCTCTGCAATAATCCGCTCAAAGAGCTTGCACACCTCGTCGAGCAACACGATCGGCCGGTAACCGGATGGCTGCTCCGCCGGCCGCCCCGCCTTCCGGATAAGGACCAGTTTCCCCGTCTTCCAAGCCTTTGGAAACTGGCCCCTTTCGAGGCATGCGCTAAAGAGCGCCACCAGTCGAGGCCCTAGTTCCTCCAGGGCCAGGACCCATGCTCGGCCTGGAATGCCGTCGGGTCCGGAGGCAGTGCATTTCCGGGCTTTAAGCCGGAGCACTGCTACCCCCAATTCACTCTCCCTGACTTCGGGCACATCGCTCTCGTTATTATCAACGTCAGGCGCCTGAGGCGGAGCCATACGCGGAGGGACATGCTCCTCCGCTCTCGCTGGGAACAAGGAGCCCACTATCCCCTTCAGCCGCTCCGGCTGGAGGCTCTGGGTCAGTATGGGCGCCCTTGGGCGGATTTTGCCCCTGACCGCAAGGTAAGGACGCCCCAATGGGTTCTGCTCCAGAGACTCCAGCAGCTCTTCACGGGCCCACCGTTTGGCCTGCTTTATGGCTTCCTGGAGGGTCCGCTGACCACCAGTACACCTGTTTCTTTGCCGGGCCGGGCTTAACCCTAGGCATCGCCGCATCACAGATATGCGACATGGCTCTCCTGAACCATTCCGCCTCTGCGTCGACATCGGCAGGCCTGGCCAGTGACGGAATCCAGGCCTGCACTATTGATGCCTTCAGGAGAGCCTCCCGATCCAGGCGTCTGAGCGCCCAACGTGGATCCGGGGGATTCGCGATTGTCGGCGGCAGGTTAGTTGGAGGGGAGACGTTTTTTTTTTTTTTTTAGAATAGGGGTCCGCTAGAATATTATATTGTAGCGAGACCCCCCTTGTGTACCCGCGCGTTAAGTTCGCGCGGTCCTTATTTACGGATTAAATTTTTATTACGATTAAGTTGTGAAAATGAACAATAATGTCTGAAGGTTTTATACTTTATGTAGAGCTTTAATTTTTCAAAGTGAAATGCGAAGTTGAGAATTTTAAGTATCTGAATGTATTGACTGGACTGAACTTTAATAATAATCATGTAATAGTGTTTAATTTTTTGAGCCATTTGGGCTATTCTATTGGGACAATTTAGTAGGATTCCAAATATATTTGTTGAAGTCGAAAAGGGGGTTATTGCTTCGATTTGTGTCGAGTTGTGTAAGTTTGTGTTCCATGTGTGCTTATTATTCTAACGGTTTATTGAGCGGTTTATTGTATAATAAACTACAAAATGCCCGGTGTGTTAAAATGTACGTGTGTCTTAGTAATGTAGTGTAGCTGTAGATGTGTGGCATGTAACTATTTATATATATTATTATTATATATATTATTTTAGTATCGAGAATTGTGTTTTTAATGCTGGTACTGTGTAGTGATACTTGTGTATTGTATAGTATTTTTGTGTCTTAGTGTATTTGTTTTTCTTTATTTTATTGCCAAAAATTCTTTGAGTTAGGAAGTACGAGGGTCAAACTGAAAGTTCTTAGAACTGGCCACTTATAAACAATATAATAAAAAAATAATTCTAAAATTTGAAAATAGAACTCTTTGCCAATATTACTGAGTAAATATTTCATTGATTTATCATTTGTTTTACGATTTGGCGGCAAATTGAAAATTGTCTGTGTCACGTTAACATGAATTTAACACGAGAAAATTTTCGTGCAATGATTTTTTATGACTTTCGATGTCATTTAAGTCAACAAGAAAGTTATGATAGACTACGATTGGCCTTTCACGATGAAGCCCCATCTCGTGCGACTGTTTACAACTGGTTTAATGAGTTTAAACGTGGTCGCACTAATCTCACTGATGATTTACGTGAGGGACGGCCTTCTACGGCGACGACTGAAAATAACATCTGTGTTGTGCGGCGTATGATAGAGACTGACAAAAGAGTGACCTATCAGCAGATTCGGACAAGCTTAGGCATCGGTATGAGTCAAGTGCACAAAATCCTCCACGAACATTTAGCGGTCAGGAAGCTTTGCGCCCGGTGGATACCTCATAATTTGACTGAGGCTCAAAAACTCCATCGTGTGGATTGGTGCCGTAAAATGATTGAAAGATTTAACGGAGGTGACTCTAATGCTGTGTTCGACATACTAACAGGTGACGAAAGCTGGATTTACTGTTATGATCCTGAAACCAAAAGACAATCTGCTCAGTGGGTGTTTCCTTTCGAGGAGTTGCCAACTAAAGTGAAGAGAGATCGAAGTGCGGGAAAAAAAATGGTGGCCTCGTTCTTTGGAAGGATAGGTCATTTCGTAACAATTGTGTTAGAGGATCAAAAAACAGTTTCTGCAGAATGGTACACTACCAATTGTTTGCCACTTGTCTTGGAAAAAGTTCGAGAGAAACGACCTCGCAGTAGGATCCTCCTTCACCACGACAACGCCTCGTCGCACACCGCCAAGCGAACGATCGACTATTTGGCGACATCAAACGTTGAATTACTGGGTCACCCGCCGTATAGCCCCGACCTCGCGCCTTGTGATTTTTATTTATTTCCAAAAATTAAAGAAAAACTTAAAGGAAAGCGGTTTATGAATGCTGAAGAAGCGGTGGCTGCGTATCGCGATGCCATTGAAGAGACCCCTAAGGACGAGTGGGCAAAGTGCTTTTCCCAGTGGTTCCATCGCATGCAGCGGTGTATTGACGTGAATGGACAATATTTTGAAAAGATATAATAAAACTAATAACTGGCTAATTTAATCAGTTTTTGATTTTCTAAGAACTTTCAGTTTGACCCTCGTACAAGTTTAGTTTTACGTGGTTTTAAATTGAATGATTTGTTTATTTCTGTTATATTATTTTAGTGTTTGAATGTTACAATGCATATTTTTTTAAATACCATTATAGCATATCAATTTATATTATGAGGCCTAAAGTGAATTTATAAAATTTGTTTGTAATTGAGTTTTCTAATTAATTTGTTAACTTGTACTCCTATGGAGTGCGGTGCGATGGCTGGATCACTCTAGCAATAGGCTACAGCAGCTCGAGCCATCGCGTCCCACTTTCTCCTAATAGGGCAGTCGCTAGAGAACGCATTATGCTGTACGAGCGGCAGTTTAGCACGTGCGCAGTTAATGCAGTTCAAGTGCTCGGGTGCGTTTGTTTCGGGGCACTCCTTCTGGAGGTGCTTATCCCCGCATCCGCTGCAAAGGTCATTGGGTTCCGAGCAGAACTTCCGCGTATGACCGTAACCCAGGCAGCGGGTGCATTGGATTAAGGGCGATTGGTCCTCCACAGAGACTCTTTGGAGGTCTACGTGAAGTTTTCTCGCTTCAATCGCCCTTTTCCAAATTGCTGGTGATACGCTTAAACGTTTTAAGCGTATCACCAGCAATTTGGAAGTGGAAAGAAGAAAGTGGGTGGTGAGCGGGTTCCGGGCCTTCTTTTTATACTTCACCATCATCCTGTTGTCTTCGTCCTTGAGGTCGCCAAACACCCCCCGGTTCTGGTTTCGAAGGGCTGCTAGGACTTCGGTATCACTGTGTACCAATAGCACGCCTTTCAAGACCAGAAGCGGGTCCTTATTTTTGACAATCTCAACGACAAGACAATCCCCAGCTTCCTCTATTATCCTCTTCTGAACTTTGTTCCTTTCCTCTTGGGTTCTACAACTCATGATGATTTTCCTATCTCTACCCTTCCGGACTCGCTCCACCGTCACCCAACCCTCATTTGCCTTCATAACTTTCCTTATTTTTTCTAATACCCTATCCCCTGTTTCTATTTCATCCCTCGAGGAGACAACTACGGAGTGCAGGGCCGCAGGTTCCGGTGACTCAACCCTAGTTTTGCCTCCGGCTGCCACACTTGCGTATTTTGCCCTCTCGAGGGTTTCATTTTGCCTTTCTATGGCGTCCTTTAGTGCCTCCAATCTATTTTCACTTTCCTGCCGCCCCTCCATTAGCTCTCTCATTTCGCTCAACCTCTTCCCATTATCTCTTATGAGGCTCATCTGCTCCTCTAGCTTCGCCAGTAGGATGTTGCTACATGCAACTCCCTCGTGCGCTATTGGTTCAGCTTCCCCACCCTTTACTAGCTTCACACGCTCTATCTTCTTCCTGGATTTATTCGGAGGTATAGGGGGAGGAGTGGCCGACTTAGCAAACTCTGCCCCTTTCACCAGGTAGTAAAGATCCTTTACAGCCGAGGTGACCGCAATTTTTATCTCGGTCTTTAAGTTTCGTGCGCTATTGAGCTGAGCTAGAGCCCTTTGCAGGCACCGCCTTGCCTCCCTCACTCGATGCTGCGGAGTACCAGGCATCGCATCCGGGGACGCCCCCGCCGTTTCTGCCGAAGCCTGAGGTACACTACTACCTAGAGAGGTATCAGAGTTCGACGTCTGCTGCGAGGGTTCCGCCAGGAAAGCCTCGGTGGGCGAGGAAAGCGGTGACTGCCGAGCTCTGAGCTCGCGCAGATCCTCGGATATGTAGATCGAGTTGGGTACGTTGTTGTAATCACCCAAGTCGCGATCTTCTGTGTCCTCAGCGAAGGTTAGTTTCCTAACAAGTACACGTGGTGATTCAATAGTTGCCATATTGGTATAAGCGAATGGTGGTAGAACCAAATACAATATGTATCTGCAATAGCTGGTAGCACCAAATAATTTGAATCTAAAACTACGGTAAGTGTAAAAGTGTAAAAATAAGCTGTTAACAATACTAGGCTGAACTGGTTCCAAAAGGGAACCAGAACACTATATTTAAGAAATATCACAGATAAAAATATACAATCACAAACGAAGAGAATAAAATTGCAAGTTACGACCTATCAGTAAACACGAATCCAAATTTCGGAGCCCAGCTTTCCACCTTTCGGAATCTCCGCCCCAACGGAATCCACCTGCTTAAGCAGTTGTCCGTGGGCGGGAGGGCGGGCGAATTTTTTCCAAAATTTGCAGATAACTCAAAAAGTATAGGTCCCAGAGAGACGGTTGAGGTGTCCAAAGACGCGCGTCGACAGCGCGCTCACAATGATGTTACCAGATGAAGGACCTCAATGAAGAAAATTTTTGAAAACCCCGGAAAACTAAATTTTGACGTGACCAAATCGGCCTTAACTGTAGCTACTGTCGCGACTATACGTCCCAGCTCAACGGGGTTGGTGGCGTTCGACGCGGGGCGCCCGCCTGTTCCCAAAAACGTGAGTAGAACGATAGTCGCGTATAGAAAATTTTTGAAATATTGATAAAAAACCAAAAATTCGGTAATCCGCGTGAATCCGAGCTCGTAAGATTTTTAAATAAAATAAAGTATTTTTCTTATAATTAGACTCCGTAAAGTTAAGTAATTAGTATATTTAGTACAGTAAGTGTTCTGTAAATATTGTGTGCTTCAAAAATTGCGGTACACACAAGGAGTGGAAAGTTCGTTAGCGGACTAGTTTGAAATTTCTCTAAGACTTCTGTTGTCAGGGGAGTATTTCTGTGATTTATTTATTCTTTTACACTTTTCGTACAGTACAGTACTATACAAACGCTCACACCGCTGTGAGTAACGTCATTCCACACAGCAGGCTCTGTTACAGTCTCAGTTGCCTTGACAAGTTGGAAGCCAACTCGATGACACCAACAATATAGCCTCAGACAAATTGTAACACACTCACTTAACAGTTACTCACATAAATCTGTTATCTAATTTAGTAGTTCTTGCACATCCTGTCTGTCATTTGCTTACCTACCTCGCTTAACACTTGTTCCAATGTGTTTCTTTTTTGTGCCCTTTTATTCTCTAAAATAATAGCTATACTTACTTTCCTTGTAATATAGATTACTTCCTATAAATTTATAAATTTAACATTTACTTCCTTATAAATTATAACTTTTTGTTTTTTTTCAATTAACCCTCCTTTCATATAATAATTTTATCTCTTTTATCATTGCTTCTTTACTCCCTTAACTTAATCAATTCTGTACACAGTTGCTTATCACCACCCCTTTCATTTCAGTGCCACTAATTCCTCACTGATCTACTACAAAGGAAGCACAACATAATGATGACCCGCAGTGCTGTAGCCCGTGACTTACAACAAAAGTTCAATCTGACAATGAAGGAACTGGAGATTTGCAAAAATCTCAACAAGCAGTTGTTAGAAGAACGGGAAGAAAGTGAGAAGGAAGTATTAAATGTAATAGAAAAAAACACCCAACTCAAACACAAGTTGGCTGAGCTACATACACAGGTTAGGGAGCTCACACTACAACGGGATCACCTCCAGGCAACATTGTCAGGTCTAGAAGAATGCAGCAACACTCATGAGCGTGCTTTAAAACGCATCAGCATTCTGGAGTGCGAGCTGAGTGATGTTCACAACTCTATCACTCACATGGAAAATCTCAAATTGGCAGATCAGACTGCCCTCTCGAACAGTCTCTATGATGAGTTGGTGGGTACCGAGCCTGATCTGATTTGTCTTGAGCCATCCATTACCACAGACCTGATAGATATCTCAACACCAGATATTCCTGTTAAATTATTAGATACAACCTGTGACGACCAACACATATTAAACTCATCAATAAGATTAGTTAATACTAGCAGGAATAAGTTAAAAAAATATATAAAACTAAATAAATTTATTTGCAAATCACAAAAACACATAAAAAAACTTAAAATAGGTGTCAACAAATATCGTAGGTTGAGTAAATCGAATTTACAACTAAGACAATTAATAGGAATAAGTAGAAAAGAATTAGATATCCAATCTGACCAATATGAAACTGATATTCATCAATTGCAGACTGAAATTAGGCATTTAAATGACTCATTAGACTCAATTACCTTAAAATATAAAATTTCTCAAAAAGAAATTGGGGAATACATTGAGGCTTTGAATAGCCTGGTGGAGACTTGTAACAGCAATGAACAAAGGTTCTACTCGCTTGAAAAATTATACAGTCAAACATCAGACTGTGAAAAGTCATTGCCAAGTTCTTCATTGTCGATAACTCCCCAGCCTGAGTTAACTTCTCCAACAGTTGGCTATGTGGGCAATATGTGTGACAATATCAACATAAAATCTAACAGGCCTTCCTGTGCTCACCCTGAAACGAAAATAACACAAGCTTCAAAGGTTGTCATATATTGTGATGAAATTGGTAGAAGTCTAGGTTATCACTTGGCCAAACATCTGGGTAAATCGGTCACAACTCATTCATTTCCTGGGGCGTCATACTCTCAAATCATCGATAAAGTATTAACTGGTATACATTGCCCACAATCAACATTAGTGTTACTTATAGGTAGAAGAGAAAATGCAAATATTCAATCTGTCATAAAGTTTCATGAACAACTATCAAACTTGCAAGTAAAGCAAGTAATACTATGTGCATTCCCTTACAGTAAAGCTTTCACACATAAGGAGAATGAAATTAGGTATAATTTGAATAGAAAATTGCATACCTTGACTACATATTGTAGGAATATACAATTATTTGACTGTAATATTGTATTACAAAACTATATCTTGACATTGGATAGTTATTTACTATCAAATTTTTTACGACGACAGATAGCTAAGTGTTTAGCTAACTTTTTATTATGCGAAGCTAAATTTTTAGCTAATAAGCAAATAAATATTATTATAAATTCTGACACAATGGATAGCGGTATCCAAAAAAAAAACTAAATTACTTGACAACAGATAAAAAATCTAGCGATATTTTTTACGGTATATCCGAAATTAACGGATATGGGCACGAGGCTTTTGGGGCTATTGAGCCGTCTTTTAGTAATATTGATAAAAAAAGCGGCCCGTTAATGTCCAAATCTAATTCAAATTGTAAAAATAAAGCATTTAACCTGGTGCACCAAAATGTCGAAGGTCTGACAAATGGTAAAGAATTGGAATTGGAGTTGCACATGACCTTGAATGATATTGATATTTTTTGTGTAACTGAACATTGGTTGACAGACCATCAGGTCATCTTCAACTTCAAAAATCACCAGGTGGCTAGCTCGTTCAGTAGAAAAAATTGCAAACGTGGAGGCACCTTAATTATTATTAATAAGAACATTAAATTTAAAGAGCGTAAAGACCTAGTAAGCCTCTCTATTGAGCGAGTTATTGAGATAGCTGGTATTGAGTTTGAGCACTTCATTGTATTAAGCGTGTACAGTCCCCCGGACGCGCCTTATGCAAGATTTGAAGAAACGATGGAAGAAGCGCTTTTTAAATGCCGTTGCTCTAAAAAGTCAATAATAGTTTGTGGAGACTTTAATGTTAATATATTAGATAACACTTTAGCGCCAGTAGAGAAAAACAAAATGTTGAATCTGTTCAAGTCCTTCAATCTTGGTAATGTATTTTTGGAACCTACTCGAATAACTGCCACAAGTGCAACATGTATTGATAATATTTTCACGGACATTAAACCTATTAACAAATGTATTGTGGATGCTGTACACTCGGATCATCGTGGCCAATTTATAAAATGCTACAGAAATTATTATGAAGTAAGAAGAAAAGAAATTAAATTTGTACCGATAAACCAATATCGTTTAGATGCTTTCAAGGAAAATATAATTAATAAACTACCTGATTTGCCCTTGTACACTAGTGTAGATAAGTCTTATGCAGACTTAATTAACCTGATCAATACTGAGTTTGGGAGAATTTTTACCCCAAAGACATTATCGATTGGCAGCCGTCCTGTTTTCAGTGACTGGGCAACACCAGGGATTTATAATAGCAGGAGGAGATTGTATGAATTATATTCTGAAAAATCATACAATTTCAACCCTGATTTTCAGAATTATGTCAAAAACTATTCTAAAACATTTAAGCGAGCCTGTTCCTTTGCTAAATCAAACTTTATAAAAAACAAAATATCAAATTCTGTTAATAAAATTAAGACTACCTGGAACATTATAAATTCCGAATGTGGTAAATCTCCAGCAGTTGTAAGAGATTACCATTTAAAAATAGACGGTCGCCATGTCACGGAGGATCTGGAAGTTGCGACAGAGTTTGAACACTTTTTTTCAAATATACCTGTAGCCACTACCCGAACTCTTCAGTCGTCTTCCACTTCCGCTGAGTCATTGCTTATGGAATCAATTACAAAATGTGAGGACGCTTTCAGATTCTCAGTTGTTGATAGCAAGGACATCACAAAATCGTTTAAATCCATTGATATTAAAAAGACCGCGGACCTATGGGGATTATCAGTCAAAACTGTTTCAAGCATCATTGATGTCATTGCTCCCCATCTAGCAACTGTGTTTAATGACTGCGTCAGTTGCGGTATATTTCCTGATTTAATGAAACACAGTAAAGTCATACCTTTGTTCAAGGCAGGCAGCGCCTCAGATCCCTCGAATTTCAGACCCATCTCTGTGTTGCCAACCTTGAGTAAAGTATTTGAGAAATTAATTCTAGACCAAATGCTAACCCATTTTAATAAATATAAATTATTTCATGATAAACAGTTTGGGTTTACTAAAGGACGATCAACGACGGATGCTGGTATAGAGTTATTGAAATGTATTTACGAGGCCTGGGAGGATAAGCAGGATGCATTAGGTGTTTTCTGCGATCTATCCAGAGCCTTCGATTGCGTCCACCATGATACATTGGTCAGGAAATTAAATTATTACGGAATAAGGAACAAGGCTCTCGACCTTTTGACTTCTTATTTAAACAATAGAATTCAGAAGGTCGATGTGAACGGTACACGTTCGGTAGGATCTTTGGTTTCGATGGGCGTTCCGCAGGGTTCGATACTTGGACCATTTTTATTTTTAATTTATATAAATGACCTCCCTTACTACGTAAGGGATAAAAATAGTATTGTTTTGTTTGCTGATGATACTTCCTTGATATTTAAAATTAAAAGACAATTAGATAATTATGACGAAGTGAACAAAGCAATCTCACGAGTGGTTCATTGGTTTAATATAAATAATCTTTGCCTTAATGAAAAAAAAACCAAATGTATTAAATTCACCTTACCTAATGTTACACAGGTGGAAACCAATGTACAACTTAATGGACAGTTGTTGAGCCTTGTGGAATCAACCGTGTTCTTAGGTTTAAGTATCGATGCTAAATTACAGTGGGGATCACATATCGAAAAAATAGCTAGTAGGTTAAGTTCTGCTACCTACGCTGTGAAAAAGATTAGGACTTTTACAGACATAGATACCGCTAGAATAGTTTATTTCAGTTATTTCCATAGTATTATGAGCTATGGCATTCTCCTTTGGGGTAATGCCGCAGATTTAAATACAATCTTTGTACTGCAAAAGCGGGCGGTGCGGGCAATTTATAAGTTGGGCCCAAGAGTCTCCCTCCGAGAAAAGTTCAAAGAAATAAACATTCTAACTGTAGTTTCCCAATATATTTTTGAAAATCTTTTGTATGTTAGAAGAAACATTTCCAATTTTTTAAGGCTTTGTGATATACATAACGTAAATACTAGACATAAAAACAATCTTGTGGTTTGTAATAGTCGACTCCACAAGATTAGTAATTCCTTTCAGGGTAACTGTATACGCTTCTACAACAAGCTTCCTAGTGAAATGAAGAATCTACCTCTTCATAAATTTAAAAGCCAAATTAAAAGTAAACTCTGCCAAAAAGGCTACTATAAAATTCAAGACTATTTAGACGATAAACAAGCTTGGATATGAACTGTTTGCTCTCTCTCTATGCTACTCAAATGGAATATTGTACTTAGGTTAAGTAAATATGTTTGTAAATAGACCAAAAAAAAACAGCCCGCTGAGTTTCTTGCCGGAGTCTTCTCAGGACAGGGCCGCGTTTCGAACCGGTGGTCCATTTGCCAAACATTAGATTATTTATTTTTTTATGACGTTTTGTAAGTGCCTTATTAATGGTCTATGCAGAATAATAAAAAAAAAAAAAAAAAAAAAAAAAAAAAAAAAGAAAATGCGAGCAAACCCGGGAAATCTGGAGTCAGATGGTGACAGCCGCGAAGGGCTGAGTCGTACCAGTTCCCACAGGTATCACAAGACACGGGCACCTTGCGTAAATTTCGAAAAAAGGTAAAACAAATTTATGTTAGCCAAATTAGTAAAAATCAAGGGGAAATGCCCCGAAAATTGCCAAAATTTTGATCCTATACACGCGTGTGTGGTGTCAAACGACGCGGGGCGTTCTTGTGAACGCTGCTGTGATGATAGCACTCCAGGTGCCTATACAAAAAACACACAAAATATGCAGATTGTTGTCAAAAGTCAGTATAAAAAACAGAAAAACAATGAAAATTTGAGATTTTCCGAGGAAAATCGTCACAACAATATAAGATTCGTGTAGGGCTCGGCCGTACGAGTAAAATGGTATATGACAGTCGATATATGCTACTGATTTAAAAGTTTTTGATCAGTCCGGAGGGGAGACGTTGAACCGAATATACTTATGGTCGGAATCCGTCTCCTCCTCCTCCACCACGCGCCAACCCTGGACGCGGCAGGCGAGAGCAGGGGTCGCGAATGCGACATCCACGACCGAACTGAGCCCCCGCCGCTCCCAGGTGGCGACACTTCCCCGGTTGAGGACCTCTAGACCACGGGTGTTGGCCCAGTCCTCCAGTACTCGCCCCTTGTCATTGGTTTCCAGGGAGCCCCAGGCCTGAGACCAGGAGTTGAAGTCTCCCAGTACCAAGACAGGACGAGGACGGCACGCAGCGAGAACAATGTCCAGTTCAGCGAGCCTTAGCTCAAGCTCGTACTGGTCAAGGCTTGGCGAGAAGTAGACGGCCATGACAGCCAAGCCCTCATAGTCCGCCGCGACACAGCCTCTGCACCTTGCAATGAGTGCAAGGCGCGAGGTGTCCTCGGCGGACCCCCCGAAGACGGTCGCTACGCCGTCCAGGTCCACCGGGCTTCCGGGGTGGACCCAGTACGGCTCAGCGACTACGACCACATTGATAGACCACTCCACGATGCTCTGGTACAGAAGATCCTGAGCACCGGTGCAGTGGTTTATGTTCGCCTGCAGGATAATTCTGACCCTGGACTGTTTTATGGACTCCGATTATTTCCTCGTGTGACTATTGCGTGCCCAAAGGACTCTTGATATTGCTTTTGCGTGACTTTGTGCTATTCCCTACTGGACTGTTTATTTGTGAATTGGATTTGTTGTTCTTCGATAATGGGAGATCGTGGGAGACAATCGAGGCCAACGCGCATTTTATGTGTTAATTGCAATATATGCGTGAACACATTGCGCCGATATCAAGTATTAAGTATCCGCAAATTGTAAGTACCCAAACCTTCATTTTATTGGAAATTGAGTACCGTCAAATGGGGTGAATAGGAATACGGGGGTGTAAAGGAACGAAACTGAAGTTGAAATTAGTACTTTAATAAATCTACCACATTAGAGCCTCTTATATATTTTTTTACACGTATTGATAGTAGACTATATTATTTTTGAGTTGGCAACGCCAGGGAAACGTCAAAGTCATTGAAAATTGTCAGTTGAAACCGCCAAAGTTGGTTCAGTGAACGCATTGTTAAATTGTTATTTTAAAACCGGTGATATTTATGACAAAAAAGTGAAATTGGTACGAAAAAAAGTGGATTCAAGGTAGGGTAGTTCTGCCAGTTTGCCGGCCACTGCCAGTTCTCGACCATCTAGGATATTTTGTAAAGGAATAAGAAAAATACACGCCACCAATTTGAAAAGTCTATGTTATACTATTAAGACGGTAGTTAGGCGTGACCTTGCCAAATTTTAGGTTAATAAAATCTTGTTTGTCGCATCAGTGTGCCATTGACGTTTAAAGTGTGTAAACGTGTGCGGGAATCAACGAAAAAAATAGTGCGCAGCATTTTGTTCTAAGGTAAGTTAAACGGTTAGTTATATGTATTTCTGTGACTATTTGATTTTATTGTGTTAAGAGTTTGTAAAAGTTTCAGTAGGATATTTTTTTTTAAGAATAAATAAAATTTACTAATTAAATTTACGTGGCCGGCTAACTCAATGCCTATGGAACAAGATTTTTAATTCTCGGCCAGGTGGCCGACAATCTGCAGTTCCTTCAAGGTTTTCATTAATTCATATCTTCAAAAAAGTCGATGAGTTCTGTTCGTGGACAAATGGACTGAGGACGAAGCCCAGTAAGTGTCACTGTCTATGTCTGGGTAGACGGGACACCAAATTTACCTCTTACGACCCGGGACTCTTCATTGGGGGTAAACCAGTTTCCATAGTCGCTGAATCGGTGCCATTTAAATTTCTTGGGAGAAAGATAGACTATAAAGGACGCACACCATCCTTAGATGAAGTTGTCGATACGTTTATAAATGACCTAAATAAGATAGATCAGATACCACTAAACAATATCAAAAAAGCTTGGATATATGACAACTACTTAACATCACGTCTGACTTGGCCTTTTCTGGTGTATGAATTCGGTAAAACCTTACTGGTGAAAATAGATGCAACTGTCATAAAATCGCTAAAATCGTGGCTTGGACTAGCGCACTCTGCTGATTCCTCTGCTCTATTTAGGGATCAAAATAATTTTGGGATGAAACTTAAGAAACCATCGGAGCTCTATAAACATCTTAGAGTTACCAAAGCCCACATCTTAGGAAAATCCCAAGATGTCACAATCAGGGCACTCCCGAAAGATAATAACGCGTCCGAGCTTGAATCTAGACTTCTATTCCATAAACGATTTATGATAGGGGCCCAGTCAAACAGAGTGGGGTTGGGAGTACGAGAGCCAGAAAGGGACCAGGATATACTTAAGTCCTTTCTAAAACAAGACGAAAATGATAAATATCGAGTGCACGCGATGAATTTGGAAATCCAAAATGAATGGTTGACAATGGGAGAGTTCTGCATACCGATGGCCTTAAAGTGGCGCACCTTGATCTATGACTGGTCGCCGGCCCTGTTAAAATTTTATCTTAACGCCTTTCAGATGACCCTCCCAGACCAGAGTAATCTGGTAAGGTGGGGGAAGGCCACAGAAAAACAATGTTATACTTGTGGTGAGGCAATAGGGACGGCTAGACACATATTAGTAGGATGTAGGGTGCTTCTCGATAGAGGCCATTACTCACGCCGCCACGATAAGGTGCTTATCATCATACGTGAAGCAATGAGTCTGGCAGTAGCTAGAGCCCAAAAAGGATTGACTACTAACAGACGTCATATCAACTTTGTGTCTGAAGGTTCATCCATAACACCCAGGAACAAACCTTATTCAATCTTAGATACTGCCCCAGATTGGACTCTCCTAATCGACACGTATGAAAAGCACTACAAAATTCCGGAGGATGTTGGGGTTTCGTCATCTAGACCTGACATATTCCTATATTCTAAGAGATTAAAACATGTGGTTCTTGTGGAACTTACTGTACCGTGGGAAACAAATATACCGAAGGACCACACAATAAAGAAAAATAAATACTATGATCTCACAAACGAATTAATCAAAAACGGTTACGTGGTTAATTTGTATGCAGTGGAAGTGGGAGCGAGAGGTATACCAGCAAAATCTCTCTATAACCTACTTAAAGATCTAGGCCTATCGAGAGCTACAATAAGCTCATTACTAGGACGAATGTCTAAAGCGGCACTAGTAGGTTCGTATCAAATTTGGTTAGGCAGGGAGGGGAACTTGGGTAGTGAAGGTGAGTGTTGATGTACATCAACAAAAGGGGCCCCTTCTAAACCTACACTTGGGTCGCAAGTCCCAGGCACTGTCCCGAGTTCCCAACTCAGCAACGCGATGGACCCGGCACCCGCACGGAGAATCCATGGATTGCTAAGATTACGGTCTCATTCTTGTTTGTCAGTTCCAATTTAGAGATTTGAAAAAAAATCCAGATCCAATTCCAGTTTCCGGCCACAAGGACTCATACAAAAAAAAACGGAGAAAAAAGTATTTTGAGTTGATAACTTTTAGCGGCCGAAAAGAGGCATTCACGTATCCTTTTCTCGGCCTAAGTATATCTATAGGAAAGTACACACAACAATTATTTATTATTTTCTTGAATATTTTATAAAAATAATCATTATCAACAGCTTCATCTCTTATTCAATCATTAATCTTCTTATTCATTCGATTTTTAACACAAACTCATCTAAATGTTGTGACTAAATTAAGTGGCCGAAAAACGACAGCACTTCTGTCAGCTCTCGACCATAACACAGCGGCCGGCAAACGGTTGCGACGTTTCTAGTTTTATCGGCCTACCATTACTAATGTGGTCGAGAACCTGCTGCTGCTATTCATATTGTCGGCCATAACATCGTGCATAGGCCGACAACTGAGCGCAGTGATGTCAATTTTCGGACACTACCTTCCTTATGGCCGAGAACTTGCACTATATAACTCAGTTATCGGCCATATAAAACAGCAATGGCCGTCAACTGGGTACGATTATGTCAGTTATCGGCCAATCATTTTTTTAGTGGCCGAGAACTCGTTTGACCTAAAACATCTATCGGCCAATATCTGTGAAATTGTCAAAATGATATCACAATGATTAGGTACACTTTATTACAGATGGCCCCTAGGACAAAAAGAAAAGAAGTGAAAAATGTAACGAAAGAGAAGAAAAAAGGAGGTAAAATATACAAAAAGAGGAAGCAAAAGAAGATTTACAAAGGGCAATTGATGCCATAAATATTGATAAAATCGGTGTTAGACAAGCCTGTCGTGATTATGGTGTTCCTCGCACTCCTGTTCAAGACAGATTATCAGGACGAGTTGTTCTTGATCAAAGAAAACCGAGAACAGTTTTAGGTTTTGAAGGTGAACAGAAAATTGTAGACTGGATAATAGATATGGCTAAATGTGGCATACCAATAACGAAAACACAATTGATGGAGACAGTGAAAAACATTTGCAAAGATACGGGCAAAGATGCAATTTTTTTTACGAGTCAAAAACCTGCGCAGTCATGGTTCAGAGGTTTTTGTAAAAGGCACCCCGAAATTAGTATACGTGAGCCCGAAGGGATCAACAAAGCAAGAGAATCTGTTAAGGAAGGGACGATCAGGAAATGGTTTGAAGATCTTGAAGTTTTTATCAGAGAAAAATTTGTTGGATATGATGAAGGATCCAGAACGTGTTTTTAATGCTGATGAAACCGGAGTGTCTCTATGTCCCAAAACTGGAAAGGTACTTGAACCAAAAGGATATAAAAACGTTTACACTGTTACAAAGGGCAACGAGAAAGAAACTATAACTGTACTTATCACAATAAACGCTGCTGGAAAAATATGTCCTCCTCTGGTGGTATTCCCTTACATACGACCTCCTAAAGCGATTGTGGTCAATATGCCAGAAAAGTGGGTGGTAGGAAAAACAGAATCCGGTTGGATGCGCTCTGATGTATTTTATGAATATATGGCTAATGATTTTAATAATTGGATACTCGATAACAATATAAAAAAACCCGTAATTTTATTCGTGGATGGGCACAAGTCGCATATGACAATGCAACTAAGTAAATTTTGCGAGGATAATGATATAGTTCTATATGCTTTACCTCCTAATACTACCCACATAACACAACCAGCAGACGTTAGTGTGTTCCGTCCGCTGAGGCAAGCATGGAAAAAAACTGTTTCAAATTGGCATTCCAGACCGGAAAATACGAACAAAACTGTGACCAAAACCAACTTCTGCAAAGTATTTCAAGAAACGCTTGACAATGATATGACTCAAAGCATAAGGAATGGTTTCAGAAAGTGTGGGTTGTATCCGTTTGATGTAGAAGCAATAGACTATTCTAAATGTGTGAAAGATTTCCAAGAAAAAAAGAAGAAGAGACCATCTTCATCTAGCGAGTTAACAGAAAGAGATTTTGAAAGTACTTTAAATGTAGTAAACTTTATAAAAGAAAATCTGCTCAAGAGTAGTGTAGACTTTAATATTGTTGTCAAAGAAATCGAAAAAGCAAGAACTGCGAGCAAAGAAAAAAGAAGGTCTGCTTCTAAAACTCCCAGAAAATCCACTGAAGTTGTGAAAATTGATGAAAACGTAACTAATCAAACACAAAATGAATCAAATTACGAAAATGTTTCATGTTTTGGGGACATATCTATTCCTGACGTGGGATCATTTGTATCTATTAACGATATATCTAATAAAGATTTAAACTTGCATAATTATTCCATTGACACACATGAAAATAAATTAACCCAAAGAATAGACACTCCTCAAGAAGAACCTGAGAATGCATTGAATATAATAACGAGGGCTGATGTCCACTGTGAAGAATATTTGAAAGAGCATGTTGAAACTCAAGAAACGATTCTAAAGTCATGTACGTCACCAGCGATTAAGAGTGCTGTTGTTAATGACGATACGATAATCGAGTCTCGAGATGTTATAGTAAACACAGTCTCAAGTAATGCTGATCCTTTCGATAAACATCTTAAATTTTTTGAAACACCCTCCGAAGTAACAGCAAAAAAGAGAAATATTAATAGGCTACCAAGTGCAATATCAGCAAAGAAATGGAGAGAATTCTATGAGCTTAAGGATATAGCAAAGCGTAACATTGAAGAAGAGAAACAGAGAAAAAAGGCGGAGCGAGAGAGAAAAAAGAATGAGACAGCTGAACTTAAACAAGCTAAAAAGAAAACACGAAAAAATAATGACCAAATTAAACTTACTATGATTGACACTGATAGTATAGATGGTGACCATATGCCGGTGAGAAAAGATAATTAAATATTTAGCTATTTTATTTATTATTTTTATATTTTAACTAGATACGAAGTTAAAATTATTGTTGCAGACAAAAGCGAAACCTCCAAAGAAAGAAGAGTTTAGAGCAATGAGATCAGAAAGCACAAACACAGTAAAAGATGATCAAATTTTTAGTGAAAGGATGACGGATATAAGAAGAAAAATATTTGACAACTCTGAAAGTGATGAGGATAATATTAATATTATAAAAACGTTGATGAATAAACCAAAGGGAGGCCATAATATAAAAGTTGGAAGCTCAGATAAGGTTCGTGGTATCAATAAAAAATACTTGATAGGGCTAATAATTCAAGAAAACTATAAGCTAACAAAATACCAAATATCTTAACCTATTGTGATATAAAAAGAATTAATATATTTAATACCGGAATAAAAAGCACTAACTTGTTGATAAATAACAAAATTTATGTGTTTCAGACGTCGGAATCTAGATTTGAAGAAACAACAGGTAACCTAAGCGAAGAAGAAAGATCAGGTGAAGATGAAGAACATAACATCATAACATAAACTCACGCCTATATCCCCGAAGGGGTAGGCAGAGGTGCTAGCACCCACATTTCGCCAGTTTATGTTTAATGTCCCAATGTAATAGGTGGCGAGCCTATTGCCATTAACCGGGCACTTATAAACCTGCGATAAATACACACATAACTTCGAAAAGCATCGAAGTCATTGGTGTGTGCCATGGTAATACCTGGGATCGAACCCAAGACCTCGTCTCAGCAGTCCTTTGATTGAATTGAAGGTGTGGTATATAATACTATGTACGCATTATACGTACCAGTACTAATTGAAAACAACTATGTATCTAAGTATTGTAAAAAATAATACAATAAATAAATAAAATACTAAGTATAGGTAAGTAAATTGTTTTAAAAATATGCTTTTTTTCAGGTGTTTAAATAATTGAAAGCAGTATTTAATAGACGTGATTATTGATTTGTTACACATAAGAGAAGGGAGATAGAAGAATCTAATATAAGACACACATGAGAAGCTAAGAGTAATAACTAAGAGACGAATTAGGAGAATATTAAAATCACGAAGACTGAATTTAGTAATTGGTATTTGTTGATTATATCAGAGGATTTTGTTGATTATGTTGATGATTATATATTGATTATTGTTATTTATTAAGCCAAAAATATTAAAACCATAAAGACTGAACACAGAATATTACAATAATAGTAGATAGTGGATAATGCTATCATAGATGTTACAAAATTTATTTTTATAGAAATTAAGGCAGTTTATCTAAGTCATATAGACTGAACAGAGTATGAGAGTCATACTAATATAAGGAAAGTTTCTAGATAGTCATTAATATGATAGATGTTGATGACATATAAATATATTGAACAACCAGAGGTTTTTATTCCGTTTATAATGTTAATTGTAATTCCTATATATCTAATTGAAGTTTATCCAAGATCACGAAGACTGAGCTGAGACTGTTATTATTTTATTCATTAAGAAAGTGATGTTACTTATTAAATAGTTAGCTTTGTAATTTAACTGTCAAGTTCCTAAATAAAAGCTTTAAAATGCAGAACAATAACACTCTTTATTTTTTGTAAATACCTACCCTATACCTATACAAAATATTAATACTTGATGGCGAACTATGCGGCCGACAATTAGCGCCTAGTGCGGCCGATAACTCATATAGATGGCCGAAAACTAGCATATTGAATACTTTTCTATGTTTTTATAATTTAAAATAAATATAAATATTTGGCTATATAATTTCTAGACACTATAAAAGTACAATTAAATTTCCGTTCACATGGTATTTTTTTTTTTATTTCTTGTGTTTGGTTGTAAAGATATACGAATCAGAAGGTGAAATTCCGCTTAATAGGCCGAGAACTGGCAGAACTACCCTAAGTAGACTTCTGGTTTATCTGTAATAATCAACGTTCATATAATTAAAACTATAATTAAATAGTTAAATTGAAAATGTTGAAGTGCTACTTATAATTTGTAACTACGAGGTTTTAAGGAACGCTACTGGGGATTTTAGGAACCAGTATGGGGTCAATCGGAACGACAATGTTATTGAATAGGGACGTGGTACAGTTCTATAGAGACAGTAAGGAAAGAATCGGAACAGGGGTGTCAGTAACTTAATTTTACTAAAAATTATAAAAAAAAAAAAATTTAATATTTTTTTTTGTATGATTTTATACGCTTGTTAGTATAAATAAATAAATAATATAAATAAATATTGTGACACATTCACACCTCGTCATCTAGTCCCAAACTAAGCAGAGCTTGTACTATGGATACTAGACAACGGAAATATTATAAACATACTTATTATACTTTTTTTTTGTAAATACATACATGTAATATATAGAAACACCCAGGCTCGGGACAATTGCAATTTGTGGGTCTCACAAAAACTCACTGTCACGGGCGGGAATCGAACCCGCGACCTCGTGATCCGCAGTCGCTCATCACAACCACTAGACCAACGAGGCAGACAAGTAGATAATTGATAAACCAATAACTTTCGATCGATTTTAACTTAGTTAATTTGTTATACGGGTAGATAAGGCATGCGGGAGGAAACGTAGCAAAAGCTCGAAAATATGTATAAATTTATCTTGTTTGTTTTGATGTGGAATATTACTGTAGGTATAACATAGAGCTGAATTATATGTTTATTATAAACGAATTTTCTTTTCAGAAAATCACCTAACTGATAGGAAAATGCCACGTACTTATAGACCTACTGGAAAGAGACAGTACAAAAAACATAACGAGTCTTTAATAGACCTAGCATTACAAGAATACAATTCGACAAAAATATCATTAACTAAACTTTCAAAAAAATATAATATTGCCAAAACAGTCTTACATAGAGACAACACTTTTCATACGAAAAAACAAGGTGGGCAAAATGCCTTACATATTGAAGAGGAGGAGTATTTAATCAAATATATCAACATTTGCTCAGAATGGGGATATCCCCTAGAAACAATTGATCTACGATGTTTAGTTAAAGGTTACTTAGACGAATTAGGGTATACAGTCAAACGATTTAAGAACAATATGCCTGGACTCGATTACGTCCAAGGTTTTCTAAAAAGGCACAAAGAAAAAATAACTACAAGATTTACTCAAAACATTAAACGATCACGAGCAGAAGTTTCACCTGATATCATCGAAAATTATTTTACGGAATTAGCAACATCTTTAGAAGGAGTTCCACTGTCGAATATAGTGAATTATGATGAAACAAACTTGGCAGACGACCCAGCTCGCAAAAAGGTTTTAGTTAGAAGAAGTGTTAAATATCCAGAACGAATAATGAATCACACAAAGGGGTCAACCTCAATCATGATGGCAGCTGCCGCAGATGGGACATTATTACCACCCTATGTGGTATACAAAGCGCAATATGTATATGACACATGGCGACTAAATGGCCCAAGAGGTTGCCGGTATAATAGCACAACTTCTGGTTGGTTTGATGCTCTGTTTCCAGGATTGGGTTAAAACAATTGCGATACCGTATTTTAGTGACAAATCAGGGGTCAAAATTTTAATTGGCGATAATTTATCTTCTCACTTATCGATAGACTTAATAAGAGAATGTAAAGATATATATAACATAAGATTCATTTTTTTGCCAGCAAATTCGACTCACCTGACCCAACCATTAGATGTGGCTATTTTTAGGCCCCTAAAAATAAAGTGGAGGGACTTACTGTACAAGTGGAAAAAGTATGAGGGTAGTAATTACGCCACGGTGCCAAAACAGTGCTTCCCAGCACTTTAAAAAAAATTAATGCATGCATTAGAAGACACAATAGCGCAAAACATTAAATCAGGATTTCTTAAATGTGGCATAAGTCCCATAGACAAAAATAAAGTTTTAGAGAGGATACCAAATTATAAGCCAAATGAAGAATATAAAGAGGCTATTGATTCAAAAGTAATGAAGTTGCTGCAAGTTATGAGGTATGGCGTTAGTAGTCGTACACCAATACCCAACAAAAAGAAAAAAATTAATGTTCTTCCCGGAAGAAGCGTTGAAAACCACATGATATCTGAAGAATCTAATGACAGCAACACGGAAGAAGTACCTGAAGTAACACAAAGACCTGGAACAAGTAAAAAACTAGAGCAAAAGAAAGGAACCATTAAAAGAAAGAAAAATAAAGAAATTTCAAAAGAATCTGATTGTAAACAGTTACTCATTGAAGAAAATCTAGACTCTGAACGTAACTTATCCGGTTGTAGCAAAATAAAAGAGATTAAAACTGAGTGTACTAAAATGAAAGGTAAAAAGACAAATAATACCAATCTTGTAAAGAGAACAAAGCCTAAGAACGAATGCAATAAAGGTATGACTAAAAAAAATCTAGAACCCCCAATATTTAAAAAACCTTATCCTGTCTCTCCACTTTTGACAAAAGATACAAATATTGATTGGAATAGTAGCCAGGAGACAGAAATAATAAATAAAGGAAAAGAAAACGACAGTAAAGAATTGAATAAAGTACAAAAAGATCAAGAAAAAACTTTAGAAGAAACCTTGCCTACTTTTGATGAAATTTTATAAATGCCACTTGTGTTTGAAGATCTATTTACAGTAAGTAATACTCTAGAAGTTACAACAGAAAGTGATACACCTTTTCTAGATAAACCGGACACAAATAATATATATATACAAAACCCTGTAACAAATGCCAAATCAAGTAAAATTAAAATAATATCAGAAAAGTTGATATCGGATAATGAATTAAAGAAGATTAAAACCATGAAGGCAAGCAGTGAATCAAAGATTTTGAAAATGACTGATAAACTTAAAATAAAAAGGCCAAAATATTATAGGAATGAATCTGAAATATTAAGTGATCTCACAGATGAAGATTTTATGTAATAATATTTTTCTTATAAATATATGTTACCTACCTAATTGTTAGTAGCTACCTAACTTGTTGATGTTATGTGTAAGTTTTGCTTGTTATGCTGATTCCTAAAGCTGATCAAATTTAATCTAATAAGACTCTAATTTGAGTTGGTGCCATTGGTACAGTTAATAAATTTTTATTTTAAGTTTTTGGTAACAAATTTTTAATTCTTAATTGTGTGTGTGTTCAGGCAAGGTTTTCAAATATAGGTAATAAGTTAGGATTGAAGTCAGTGATATTTTCGTAAAAAAAGTTTGATTTAGTTATATTTTTACTTTTAATTGAACTTTTCAATTCTTTATTGTTTATGGAAGATGTTTAATGATTGTTAAAATAATTAATAATTGATAATAATTACAATTAAAAATAATTAATGATTGATAAATTTGTTTTATTCACATATAAATAGGTGTTCTTAAGATTCAGCAAATGTAGCACGGGTCATCTACATCCTTTGTGTAGGTAGGTACTTATCTAATTTAGCTAAGTCATAAGTCAAAAATTTCAAATATTAACGGTAATAAAACAACAATTTTCAATGCAATTTTACGTTACCTACCAATGTTTTTAAAATTTTTATTGTTGTATTAGAAGAAGGGAAGTACGTACAGGTATCTTATTCATAAAATATCCTCAAATGAAGCTTTAATAATAAATGTATTTATTTATTGTATTATATGAGCCCAAAAATGAGTACCAGTAATAAGTAAATTAGACATATTTAACTAGGTACATATGTACCTACCTGTTCCCGCCATTAGCGGGACGAAATGACATACACTCACGAGTGCTCCCGAGGCGAGCCGAACGCTGGCGAAAGATTCACGCGCCGGCACGCGAACAGTGAGTACGAGTACCGGTACGGTTTAATGATAGACGGCGCGCGCATTTAACGGCGATCTAATTTCACGAAGCTTCTAGAAGCATCATCAGATCAGCTCTCAATCATACCGATCGGTGTTTAAGTGCAGTTAACTCAGCTCAGACATTACAGTGCGCGAGTGTATTTCCCGTTGGGCAGCCCAACATCAACGAACTACCATCAGCTCATCATACCTAGGTCATCGGAAGAACGACCTTCAATCAGCTCACTTCATCCACGACCATACAGCACCTCTCATCATCAGCACATCACGTAAGTACGAGTTTACTTCCCATCTCATACCTACCTATATTTCTCCACCTCACTCATAGCCGAGTGTATTCGCAACCCCACGAATACATCTTTTTGGTCCTTTTCGAGCCGGTAACGGCCTCACATTTCACTCATATTACTTACCTGTGATATTACAGTCCACTTAATTCAGTTAAATTTCACCTAAATCCCAATTTTCATACGGCGTCGAAAATACCCACTTCACAAAAAAAAAAAAATCTGCTCGTAATTTTCTGCTCATTTAGTACTAGAATAATCCTTTTCAAGCCGGTAACGGCCTCACATTCCATTCTCATTACCTATTAAAATACAGTCCATTTCATTCTACTTAAACTCATTTAATTTCATTAAAATTCCAATTTTCATACTGGGTAAAAACTACCCACCATCTGACAAAAAAAAAATCTCTGCTCGTAATTCTCTGCCCATTTTGTACCAGAATAATAGTACAGACTAAGCTCAATTAAAATTAAAACTCAGCCCAAAAAAAAAGAAAAAAAAAAAAAAAAAAAAAAAAGTTATCATAACAAACTTTGTTTATACGCAAATACTTATATTACATATATATCCCAATTCATCAACTTTCACCGAGTCGGCTTCAATTCGACTGTACCGCTTCCCGCTCGCCTAGTAACATAGGTACCTAATTGAAAACATTATTCGCTCGCACGAATTCATTCAACATTGAATTGAATTTGTTCCCAGAACCCAGAACTTACATTTGCTTGATTCAACTATTTGTGTGAACACTATTTTTTCATTGTGTCCAAAGCAAAGAAGTGTTGATTGCATCATTATTTATCGCAACTTTGTCGGTACTTAAGTGGTCCTGTGCCTTTTAAATAGGTACTTCGCTCACCGGCTAGCGTTAAGATTACCTACCTACTCGTTCGGCTCAATAGTTTTTATGCACACACATTTAATTAGTAATATTGTTTACAAGATTTTATAAGTTTTAGTGTCACAGTGCAAGTAAATAGACACAGTGCAAATAGATAGTGCAGAAGGCAATCTTTTTACGTCATTTTGATTAAACACATTAATTATTTTTTCTCATTATTATATCGCATTGGTGTTAATTAGTTTCCCATCAAGTTTTTTTTTTTATGTAATTTCGTTTTGATGTCTCACGCATAGGTAATAAGGCGAAAGTAATTTCAGCACATCAATATACAGGGTGGCGAATTTTAATTTTTGTCATCCGATTTATTTTTATTAAATAATTTTCGTTTTCTCACATACCTAGTAGTTTTATAGGATCATATCAGCACATTTCTCAATATACAGGGTGGCGAATTTAAATTCTTGTCATCGAATTTTTTTTTTAAATAATTTTCGTTTTCCCTCTCACACATAGTAGTTTTATAGGATCGTTTCAACACATTATTATAATATACAGGGTGTCAAAAAAAAATATTCTTTTTTCTCGTTCGTTTCTCTTCTTACTCATCATTAGCTACTCAATTAATTTGAGTTTGTTAATTAAGTTTCAGCTCTCATATAGCAAAGTTATTTGCTACCGTTAAGCTGCCGACCGCTTAACTACATCCGCTCACTCAATATATATATATTTCTTTATTTTTATTTAAAAAACAAAAATAACAATGCCGACCAAATCTCAAGCTGCCATCTTCCGGGAGGCAGTTAAAGCAATTGCCTTGCTGAAGGAAATTGCCACAGCAGTGCTTGCCAAAGACACCCGTAAATATAAACACATCGACTTTACTGCTCGCTACCCGAAACTGGAGGAGCACAAGTCCAAATTAGATAATATTTATCACGAGATTTTGGACGATGACGATCTCTCGGATGAGACGGAGGCGATGTACACTAAAAATTTCGAAAGTGCTCTCGCAGATTATGATGAGGTCTTAGTCGCATTCAAGCAGTTGAGTGTGACTCCAGCTCCCCCAGAAACTTCATCTGCTTCTTCCACGTCACCTAATGTTCTGCCCAAGATAGGGCTGCCCAAGTTCAGCTCAAAAATTGAAGACTGGCCTTCTTTCATCGCCATCTTCAGGAGTCTGACGGACGAAATGTCCAACATTTCGGATGCTATAAAGCTCCACTACCTGCTCTCATGCCTATCAGGTGAGGCGCGCAGCATGGTGTCCCATCCTCAGCTCACGGGGGATAACTTCGCCGTAGCCATGGAGATTTTAACCAGGCGCTACGAGAACCGCCGCGTCCTCATCGACCGCTTTGTGGACATCATCATGGGGTTACCACAAATTCATGCCCGCACTTTTCCTCACTCCGCTCATCTCAGCTCAATCGGCACTGAACAATTTAGATCTGCCCATGAAAGACTGCGATTATGTCTTCGTGTCCATAGTGGTGCGAAAGCTTATGGGTGAGCTCAGGACGCTTTTCGAGCGAAAGTACGGATCGCGTCAAACTCTGCCCACCCTCAAAAATTTAATCGCGTTTCTCGAGGAACACGCGCGTTGTGTAGAGACCGAATGGTCTAGCCCCGGTCCCTCACAAACCAAGCAGCCCTCGCCACAGCCTAGCTCATACCGCAGGCAGTCTCCCATTGCTTCTCCGCGAGGCCCCCCTCGACAGCCCGGGTACCAACAATTTCGGCCTATAGCCCCCGTTGGTAGTCAGCCAGTTTACCGCAGCTCACCCCCAGGCCAGCAAAGGCCCGTCTATTCAGCTCAGCCCTCAGCTCAATCCACTCACACCCCCGTTTACTCAACTCAGCCTTCAGCTCAACCCGCTCACACTCCCAATATTATGCCCTGCCCATTTTGCCGTGAAAGAGGGCACAAGCTCATCGCCTGTCCACAATTCAACGACCAACCGATCCAAGGCCGTTGGGACTTCATCCAGGCGCGCAACCGGTGCCGACGCTGCTTAGGTCCCCACTACGAGAACGAATGCAGGTCCAAGGGGGCTTGCAAAGAGTGTGGAGACGATAGGCACCACACATCCCTACATCGTCCCGGCGCTTCTTCTCCACCCCATTCATCCGCTCATCTTCTACCTCCTCATCTGAGAGATCAGCCCAGACATCGCCCAGCTTAGAAGTACCAGCATCAATCCGCACACGCCTTACCGGTGGCACCACCACCTCCCAACAATCCACCCAATCACTCACGTTCACCCAGTAGGTCACGTGTAGGTGGTCAACAATGACTACCTACAATAACAGAACACAATGAGGACGAAATTCAGCCCACACACTCACACTCACACAAACTACATACACACTCAGCCCATACACAGACACCACAAGCCCACTTTGCGATATTAGATCCAAGAGAGGATCATAGTCACTGTAATTCTGCACAACGTGATGAACACGTCACTAATCAGCCCATTTTATTGCCTACCGTCTCGCTAAAAATAGCAGACGTACATGGCCATTTTCACATAGCGCGAGCCTTGTTAGACACAGGTAGCATGCTAACGCTTATAACTCAGCGCATGGCTCGGATTTTAAAATTACCACTCAACTCAACATCATTAAAAATCGCAGGAGTGGGAAACCACAACTCACAGGAATCAAAGGCATCAATTACAATAGTATGTCGTCCTACACACTATGACACACCTACAATTACGGCTACAGCTCATATTTTAGAAAATGTTACCGGTTACTTACCGTTACATAAAGTCCCACATATTGCACGGGTGAGAGGGCAACCACCGGTTCCGTTAGCGGATCAGGAATACGATACACCAGCTCCAATTGACCTCTTGTTGGGTTGTGATGTTCTCGGCCAAGTTCTGGACGGAAATAAGTTCTCGTTAGGCCGGGGGAAGCCCATAGCCTTCGGCACGATTTTTGACTTCACATTGATAGGCCCCATTCAGGACCTATGTGCAACACCGGCAAACCAGTGTAACCCAGCTCACATTATCAGCTCATACCCTGAATCAGACGTTTCTACACATGAAATTTGCAAGAGCCTTGAGAGATTTTGGGAGTCAGAAGAACCCCAACCTCATATACAGACCAGCCCATTACAAGAGCAGTGCGAGGAAATTTTCCGCACTACAACCACTCGTGACCCATCAGGTCGTTATATGGTAACTTTGCCCTTTCTACCAGATGCGCCGATCTTAGGCAACACTCATGCTATTGCGTTACGTAGGTTCCTCAATCTTGAAAGGAAGCTACAGGCCAATCCACCCCTCCGCTCAAAATATGTAGCCTTCATGAATGAGTATCTGAACATGGGACACATGGCACCATGTCACCCAAGTACCTTCGCGAATAAACCTCACTTCTATATTCCCCATCATGGCATCTTCAAAGCGGGATCAGATAAGCTACGCACTGTATTTGACGGTAGTAGTAAAAGCTCAAATGGCGTCAGCCTAAATGACTGCCCTCACACAGGTCCAGCTCTGCAACAAGATATTGTTGACATTATTATGTCTTTTAGGACACATCCCGTAGTTTTCAGTACTGACATCAGAATGATGTTCAGAAACATACTCATCCACCCAGACCAAAGACAGTATCAGCTCATTTTATGGCGGTCGTCACCTGACCAGCCTCTGCTCACATATTCACTTCATACCGTTACATACGGTTTACGATCCAGCCCGTACCATGCCATCCGCACTCTACTTCAACTGGCTGATGACGAAGATCATCGCTACCCGCATGCTGCTCACATCATACGACGCTCAATTTTCGTCGACGATATACTTTCTGGTCACGACTCTGTGGAGTCTGCGCAGGCACTCCAAACAGAGTTGATTAACTTACTTGCCCTAGGTGGCTTTCAGCTCAGTAAATGGACCTCAAATTCTCCCCAGCTCCTGGAACGGTTCCCAGATGACCAATGCGACATGCCTAAAGACTTTGACCTCAGCCCAGAATCGAATTCCATCAAGGTCTTAGGTATACAATGGATTCCTCAATCAGACGAGTTCACGTATCGCATCTCTCTCCCCTCATTCAACCAAGTTACCAAGCGCTCCATTCTCAGCACAGTCGCATCGCATTATGACCCCAATGGCTGGGTTACCCCAGTTATCTTCCGCGCAAAGCTTCTCTTACAGAAGTTATGGCTCATGAAACTGGGATGGGACGAGCCCACCCCAGATGAAGTCCACACAGAGTGGCAACACATCTCAGAGGATCTTCCTCAGCTCTCAAGTCTGCGTTTACCTCGGCACATTTGCAAATACAAGTCCGCGTCCACTTACTCGCTTCACGGCTTCGCGGACGCGTCAGAAGCCGGTTTTGGCGCTGTCATCTACCTTCATGAGCTCGATGCCAATGGACTGGTCAATGTACATCTGGTCATTGCCAAGTCAAAGGTAGCTCCTATTAAGAATAGACTCACAGTTCCCAAGCTAGAACTATCAGCTGCAGCTCTTTTATCACAGCTCATGGCTCGAGTGTCAGCTGATTTGTCGGCTCACCTCACAATAAGCGAACATACCTGTTGGTCAGACAGCACAATAGTGTTAGCGTGGCTCAACACGCCCCCTCATCGGCTCCAGACATTCGAGGCCAATCGAGTGTCTAAAATAAAGTCCAATCCGACCTGCTCCACGTGGAGACACGTTCCCACGAACCTCAACCCTGCAGATTGTGCAAGCAGGGGAATGTCAGCTCACGCTCTTTCAGCTCATGACCTCTGGTGGTCTCCCAGCTGGCTCAAAGAGCCTCCTCACACTTGGCCCAAGATGCCAGTGGCTTTAGGTCATCACGCTTTACTAGGTCTTAAGCCACAAAAGGTGCCTGCTCATATAGCGGTTCCTGATCTGGATCATGAGCTGCTTACGCGCTTCAGCTCTCTGGACAAGCTCGTCGGAGTGACGGCTTGCATGCAGCGCTTTATCTTCAATTCTAAACACACTCCAGACGAACGGCGCTCTGGTCCGTTAACAGCTGGTGAGCGTAGGGACGCTCTGTTATTTTGGATCCGCTCCGTTCAGCAGAACGAGTTTGCGGATGATATCCATCGTCTGCAAACTAACAGACTTTGCACCAACCGACTACAGCGTCTTTCACCGTTTTTAAAAGATGGTCTCTTGAGAGTCGGTGGTCGTCTCTCTCATGCGTCAATTAGATATGATGCTCAACATCCACTCATTCTGCCCAGCTCTAGCCCACTCGTAGACCTTATTATTGACCATTATCACAAAATACACTGCCATCCTGGCGCTGATACTTTACATGCCATTCTACGCCAGCAATTCTGGATACTATCTGCTCGCCGTGTGGTCCGACACCGTGTATTTAAATGTATTCGATGTTTTCGAACCCGCGCTCAACCTACAGCCCCGTTCATGGGTGACCTGCCGGCGGATAGGGTTAACCCTCAACCGGTATTTAGCCAAGTCACGACTGACTTTGCCGGCCCATTTCACGTAAAGTCTAGCACGTTACGGAACGCTAAACTCTTGAAAGCGTACTTCTGTATATTTGTTTGTCTCTCAACGAAGGCCGTTCATTTGGAGGCCGTCTCAGCTCTTACAACGGAAGCCTTTCTTGCGGCGTTACAAAGATTTATCTCGCGACGCGGTGCTCCGGTCTTAATTAGATCAGACTGCGGCACAAATTATGTAGGTGCTAGGAATCATCTCATGGAAGTTCAGAACTTCCTAAATGCGAATAATGAGGCAATCACACACAGACTTGCCACTCAGCACATAACCTGGTTACTGAACCCCCCCAAGGGGCCCTGGTTCGGTGCTTTACATGAAATTAATGTCAAATCTACTAAACAATTACTTTATCGCGTGGTTGGTGAACAACACTTCACATTTGAAGAATTCAGCACACTTCTGGCACGAATCGAAGCCGTACTCAACTCTAGACCCCTCTGCCCACTTTCGTCTGACCCCTCGGACTTTGAACCCTTAACTCCCGGTCATTTTATTATTGGTCGTCCGCTCACAGCTCTGCCCGAGCCGTCCTTTGATGACAGGCCATTATCCGCTCATAGACGCTTTCAGCTCATACAAGCTCTTTCCCAGCGCTTTTGGACACTGTGGACCCAGTCCTACCTCCATACACTCCAAACCCGCTCCAAATGGCTCTCCCCTTCCTCACCTCCTCAAGTCGGCGAACTCGTACTCGTCAAAGAAGATGACCTGCCACCGCTGCAATGGAGACTGGGTCGAATTACCCGCACAATACCGGGCAAGGATGGAATGATCCGAGTTGTGGATCTGGACACAGCCCAAGGACATCTGCGCAGACCTGTGCTCAAGATAGCCATGTTGCCGTTGGATTCAGCTCAAGAAGAGGGTCTTCCTCGGGCCCCCCAGGATGTTCCCGCCATTAGCGGGACGAAATGACATACACTCACGAGTGCTCCCGAGGCGAGCCGAACGCTGGCGAAAGATTCACGCGCCGGCACGCGAACAGTGAGTACGAGTACCGGTACGGTTTAATGATAGACGGCGCGCGCATTTAACGGCGATCTAATTTCACGAAGCTTCTAGAAGCATCATCAGATCAGCTCTCAATCATACCGATCGGTGTTTAAGTGCAGTTAACTCAGCTCAGACATTACAGTGCGCGAGTGTATTTCCCGTTGGGCAGCCCAACATCAACGAACTACCATCAGCTCATCATACCTAGGTCATCGGAAGAACGACCTTCAATCAGCTCACTTCATCCACGACCATACAGCACCTCTCATCATCAGCACATCACGTAAGTACGAGTTTACTTCCCATCTCATACCTACCTATATTTCTCCACCTCACTCATAGCCGAGTGTATTCGCAACCCCACGAATACACTACCTATTACTATAACACATTTTGACGAACTGATTACATACCTACCTACAAAGTGACAACCCTACAGAATTTTCCCTATTGTCACATAGGCCGTACCTATTAACCCCTATTTCTGTTTGAATAGGAACATGGTATATTTTAGTGAATTATGCAAAATATTGAATTTACACTTCATATTATTTCAATATTTCTGCATCTACTTTAGTTAACTAGAATTTTAGTACCGTAACAATCATCATATCTGTAAGAATAAGTTGTGAAATTCATGTACAAAAATAAAAACCGTTCCGATTGACCCCGTTTGACGGTACGTAGTATTTATATTTATGTACCATATACTGAGATTGTTCAAATGAAATATTTTTTCAGGTTTTGAGGAAGACTATGCTTGTGAAGCATGCAGAGATCTTGCAATGGCTGCAGTCAATGACAACCTTCAGCAAGTGTCTGAGAATACTCGTGCTGGATCTAGTCAGCAAGGTCATACAATCGTGTGTCTTATCTGTGGATGTTCTACCTTAAGGAGAAGGAGTGATAAAATATTAAGAGATGATGCCTCTGAACTGCTTCAATCAATGATTGCTGTTATAGAAAGCAGAATACCACGCCAGGTACGATTTATTTGAAACAAATTATAGATAGATAACTCTTTATTGTACATAAAAACAAAGTATAAAATTGGAGAAACACAAAGATTTGTATCTACATTGGGCGGCCTTATCGCTAGAAGCGATTTCTTCCAGGCAACCTTGGGTTGGACAGTAATGTGATAAAACAATAAAATATGGTGTACTTATCGTAGAAAGCATAATACATGATATATAGTACAAATTAAGGGGAAAAGAAAAAAATGGGCAAAGAACAAAGTAAGAAAATATGATATGATATGCTTATGATTTTGAATAGGACCATAATGAGTGACTTTTAGTAATATCGAATTTAATCAATTATGTCTTCGTAGGTAACTGACAATGATCGGCTATGCCATGCTTGTTGGTCCCGGGTGCGCAGAGAAGCTTGTCGCAGGAGAACTGCAGATGATGCCAGGCACCAGCCAAATATACAACAACAGGAGTCGCAAGCATCTTAAATCACCACCCCATGAGGAGCCTCAAGTATTTCCGCTAGTACCACAACAGGAGCCTCAAGCATCTCAATTACCACCGCATGAGGAGCCTCAAGTATCTCCGCTTGTATCACAAGAGGAGCCAATAGCTTCAAACGACTCAATAACATTACCTGATTACAGAAGATCAGTAAATACAAATCATCACTGTGTCTTTCCTAATTGTCTAAGCACGTCTTTGCATAGTATAAGCGATAGACTGAGAGCTATAGTATTGAGTAATCATAAATATTACATTACAAAAGAAGCTCGTATTTGCCAGGATCATTTATTAATGGGCAATATGTGGGAAACATTATTTGATTCCCAAAATAGCTACTCCTCATTTACAGCTCAGCAAGTACAACATATTTTTTCTTTTGTTAATGTTAACCAAACATTAGATTTCGAAAATATTAAAGATATGGATGAAAGAGGATTTCAATATTGGATAGGTCGTACTTGGTACTTGGAATAATCTATTAATAACTTTAGGTGACATTGAAATTCATTATCAAAAACAATTCAAAGATACTCTGATAACATCAGCGAGTGGTAATGGACAATTGTTAGACGTAACAGGACTCAGACGTCCCAAACGAGGGATATAGAGAGTCATATTAGCATTCCTACGAGCCGTCCGACCAGTGGCAAGAAATGCTGGGAAATTAACCAAATACGGGAAGTTCATGAAAGGTCTCAAGTATGCAGGATATGCTGCGTCCGCAGGTGTTTTTGCTTATGAATTAGCAGATCTGTTCGGAGCTATTCCGGATGTTAAGTACCAAGAAATAACTAGACAGTTGACTGAGACGCATGAAAACCGAATAACCGATTTAAAAGTTATGAAGAACATTACGATGATGGCAACTAATACTAACACGAATATCAAGGACTTAAGTGTTGAGGTGAGTAATGTAATTTCTCAATCTAAGGACCGATTTGAAGTCATGATCAAGACATCACAGGTATTCAACTCATACCTCCAACAATTACATACGGGACTAATGCTGATGTTACAAGGGAAGATCCCATCCAATTTGATATCTCTGGAATTACAACGAACCTGGCTAGAAAACAAACTACCCGGTCCCCTCCTCAATGACATAGGGTCAATAACTCCTCACTTGACCGTGAAGCTGAAGGCTATAGATGAAGTAGCAGACCAACTAATACTGACAGTCGAAGTCCCAAAGATTGATTCAAAGTTCCAAATTTTGAATTATGTGATGTGGGAACCGAAAGTTATTCATGATGATGAGTGTTACACATCTCCTAAGCAATCACTCCTCTTAGCTTATCCTCCGGTTCTCCAATACGAAAATAGTCCGCCTAAACCTCTGTTAATAGATCCTGATTCGTGTATGACTGAAGGTTACATAATGTGTGAATCTGATTCTATTTTAGAAAGTATTCCCTTCTTGTCTAAGAATAAGGTCTGTACAAATGAATGGAAAGTGAATAAACCTTCTAGAACCAAGAGAGATCTAGAGAATCTATACATGCAAGCAACAGAGCCCACATATGACATTAACAACATTGTAAAGAAAACATTGATTAGATCTACGAGCTTGGAAAAGAATAATAACGAGATCGACATGCTTAAGACCAAAATCGATGATCTTATCTCCCAAGCAGAATAAGAGGCAAAGAAGTCAAAAGCATTCCTGGCTAAAGCAGAAAGCGATTTGTTTCTGATTAAGATGTTGTTTATAGTTATCGCTCCTATCTTCCTGTACTTAATATATCAACTTGCTTGCTTCCTACAGAGGAAAAGATCTGAATTAAGAGAGAGGAGACCAGAAACCGCACGAGACCGGATATTGACTAGACTTGAGCAGATAGAAAGAAGATAATTACAAGGTACTATGATCCACTAATCACTCAATCACTGCTCTTAGCGAACTTTATTAACAATCTGTTATGACATTAATCTCTAATTCACACAAGTGCCATATACCTTAACACGTATTTTTAAGTGTAATTGTCTTTTTATGGTTTAGAAAAAAAAAAAAGTGTTAATATGTTGTTGAAGGAAGTACCTCAAATAAGGGAAATTCGGAGAGGCCCATTGGGGCTTCTGGTGTTTTTATTAAAACTAAGGTCAGGTGATTCTGATGAAAGAATATCTAATTATTTAATGTGCCTAGGCGAACTTTAGAAGTGTTGATAATATTAGTTTTTGTACATAACCATTTCTTTTAAAAAACATAAATAATATCTATGTCGGGACTTCCTGTCAAACGTCAATAATTGAAACGTCAAACTCTTCTCTTTCTGTTCTGTTTGATCAAGATGGCAAGTAATATTAAAATGTAAAATGTAAAATACAAATCTATTTGTTAATAGTTAATAAAAGTCCTAATAAACAGTGAAATCAAGATCCACAAGTCTCTTATTGTTAAAGTACAATTAAATTCTCATGGTAGCAGAGCGTGGTTTACGAAAAGAAAATACGACGCCACGTGTGTGAGAAAAAGCAAAAGAAAATGGCAAATAACACGAGATCAAATGATATCCATATACCGATCTTCGATGGAAGTGATTACAAAAACTGGAAAATAAGAATCCTGAAGTTTCTACAGTATTAAAAATGCAAAGATGTGGCTACGCGCGACATGTCGACCGACAAAACCGCATGGGAGGAAATGGACATCCAGGCTACAAACTATATTTATAGTGCGATAACTAACGCTCAACTGGAATATATCAGCGATTTACCGACTACGCTTGAAATAATGATGAAATTCGACCAAATGTATTTAAAAACCTCGACAGCCTTGCAGATTGTATGCAGAAATAACCTAGAAAATCTCAAATTACAAAATTATTCAGAAGTAAACCTATTTTTAGACGACTGAAAAATCTGTAAATGAGCAAAAGCAGGCTGGGGCCACAATAAGTGAGTCAGAAAAACTTAACTATATGCTAAGGGCTTTGCCCCCTTCCTATAGTCACATTGGAGATCTCATAGATGTTCTCCCACAACATGAGAGAACAGTGGAGTATTTAAAAAGTAAAATCAAGCTGAAATCAATCGAAGAAAACCCAGAAAAAACACATGTTGAACCGAGTAAGTCAAATGTTTTCAAAGCCGAGGCAAAATATTCACCATCAACTCACAACAAACTGATATGTTATAATTGTGGAAAACCAAACCATATGAAGAAAGATTGTTGATACAGAACAAATTATAATCGTGGCCGAGGTCGTGGATTTTCAAATTATCGTGGACGAGGATCATACAATCATCATAGGGGCCGAGGTAACTTCCAGCCTCGACAGAACAATGTCCATCAAGGTAATAGCTTTCATACTACAACTATTTTGAATAATAATACTAATTGTGAGAATAAATCTTCAAATGGAAATGAAATAACATGGCTTTTAGACAGTGGTTGTACTGACCATATTATTAACAGCGATAAATACTTTGATACTTATGAAACTTTAACCAATCCTGTAAAAGTAAAGGTTGGTGATGGGAGAATATTAGAAGCATCAAAGGTCGGAAACATTAAAGTAAATTTTCAAGTATATGGAAACAATTCAGAAGTTACATTAACAAAAGTTTTTTATGTGAAAGAAATGAAAGCAAACTTATTGAGTTACTCGAAGATAACTGGTGCTCATTCTATTGTATCCAGAGGGCGCTTAGCAAAAATATACAACCGAAGAGGACAAGTACTAGCTATTGCAATTAAACAAGAGAGGTTATATGTACTGAAAAGTTGTATACAAAACAACTCTATTGAAGCAAATTTGACTACAATGACTGTGAAAGAAAAATTACACAGAACATTAGGACATGTAAACTTTTATAACCTCAAAATGATGTGCCAAGAAAACCTACTAGAAGGATTGCCAAATAAAATGGAAGAAAAATACATGAAGTGTGCCATCTGTATTGAAAATAAAATGCATAATTTACCATTCAAAAATAATAGAAGAAAAGCTGGAGACATTCTTGAAATAGTGCATACTGATTTAAATGGGCCGCATCGAACTCCTGGCTATCAAGGTGCTCATCAATAAAGCTCAGGAAGTATTTTTTACTTCCTGAGCTTTATTGATGATTATGGTAAACTGGCTAAAGTTTATTGCATCCAATCCAAAGACCAAGTACATGATTGCTTAGTACAATATGTAAATGAATGTCAAAATTTAACTGGCAAAATGATAAAAGAATTAATATGTGATAATGGAAAGGAGTATATAAATGCACGAGTATTTAGATTTGCCAGAGAAAAAGGAATAATTGTAAAACCATGCCCAGCATATGTACATGAACTGAATGGAACTGCGGAGAGATTCAACAGAACAATAATGGATATGGCAAGATGTTTACTTTCAGAAGCCAAATTTGAGAGGCGCTACTGGCCAGAAGTTGTAAAAGCTGCAGCATATTTAAAGAACCGAACGTTGACAAACACCATTGAAAGAAAAACACCATATGAGATATTTTTCAGAAGGAAACCATCATATAGTCACCTGAGATTATACGGAAGCAAAATTTTTGTAAGAATACCAGAAGTTAAACGGAGATCTAAATTTGATAAAAAGGCTGACTCAGGAATTTTACTTGGGTAAACCGATGTAGGGTACCGAGTACTATTAGATAACAAAATAACTGTTGCGAGAAACTGTGATATTATTGAAGAAGATGTGAAATGTATTGGATTCACAGATGAAAATCAAGAAAATAATTCAAAAGAAATAGAGCAAGAAGAAAGTCTAATGAAAAACAACAAATACAGCCTTGTGAAGAAATAAATACTGAAGAAATCCAGATAGTAAAAGAAAATATGACGCCAAGAAAGCCAAAGAGAGAAATTAAGAAACCAGCTAGATTCGACGAGGAATATGGTTATTATTGTGTATATGCTAATTTTTGTGATGCTATGATTCCAGATAATTTTAAGGAGGCGATATCATGTGATGATTCAATTCAATGGGAAGGAGCGATGAACCGTGAGTTAAATAGTCTAACCAAAAATGATACATGGACCCTAGTTGAACGACCAGAGGACAAAAAGGTTATTGATGTCAAGTGGGTATACCAAAAGAAATCCGAAAATGAATTTAAAGCAAGGTTAGTAGTTAGAGGTTTTCAACAAAAAGATTGTATTGATGATACTTATTCACCTGTTGCTAAAATGCAAACTCTAAAGGTACTACTCTCATATTGTTGCCAAGTAAATTTAAATATTAATCAAATGGACGTAGAGACAGCGTTCTTAAATGGCCAAGTAATGTCAGAAGTTTATGTACATCAGCCACCGGGCTATGAAGATGGTACCACTAGAGTTTACAAACTAAATAAATCATTGTATGGGCTAAAAGAAAGTCCTAGAGCTTGGTATGAATTTGTAAACGAATTTCTTAGTAATCTTAATTTTCGTAGAAGCAAATTTGATTATTGTCTTTATGTAAATTCACATGGTGATGTACCTATATACATATTATTATTTGTAGACGACATGTTAATTTGTTGTAAATGTAATAAAACGATTTTTGATATCAAAAATAAACACATGAACAAATTCACTATGAAAGATATGGGCAAAGTAAACAATTATGTTGGAATTGATATTGAATATAATTATGATGAATGTAACACGATGACCCTAAGTCAAAAATCGTATATAGAGTCACTAGCTAAACTGATGTCAATGATGATGTAAAATACAGAAATTTAATTGGAGCATTATTGTATATCAGCGCAGGCACTAGGCCTGATATAGCTTTCAGTGTAAATTACCTAAGTAGATATCAAAACTGTTACAATGAGACACATTTTAAACATGCCCTACGAATTTTGAAATATTTGTATCTGACTAGAGATTTAAAATTAAATTATAATAAAAATACTAATGCTGATCTATTGGATTGTTATGTAGATTCAGATTTTGCTGGTGATGTTGTAAGCAGGAAAAGCACAACCGGCTATGTAATTAGATTTTTTGGTAATACAGTATATTGGAAATCAAAAAAACAAAATTGAGTAACAAAATCTTCAACTTTTGCCGAGTATGTTTCATTATCAGAAGCTGTAACTGAAATTCTATTCTTAATGTCATTAATTCAAGATATTTATCAAAAAGAATGCAAACCTGTAAAAATCTATGAAGATAATTCAGGTGCATTAGCAATTGCCAAATATGGTAATTTTACCAAAAATTCCAAACATATTGAAGTACATTATCACTATGTATTTTAGTTTACCAGGATCATAAATTTGTTCAAATTCGCCCTCTACGTACAAAAACGGCAGTGGAGGTGTCTTGACATATTTTGCATATTTGGCGCACCATCAATTCTACAATCTGATAATGGGCGCGAGTTTGCGAACAGCGTTATAGCAGAATTATGCAGTAAGTGGTCAGGCTTGAAGATGGTACACGGCAAACCTCGACATAGCCAATCGCAAGGCAGTGTTGAACGTGCCAACCAAGATATTCAAAACATCTTGATGACGTAGATGAGTGATGAAAAATCCTCAAAATGGTCGGAGGGTCTTAAATTTGTACAATTAAAGAAAAATTCCGCCTATCTCGACGGTATCAATAGAACACCCTACAAAGCTATGTTTAGAAGTGAAATAAAAGTGGGTTTAAAGTCATCGTCCTTGCCTTATGAAGTAACAAACCATTTAACAACGGAAGAAGACCTACAAGAAGTGATAGATAACTTTAAGGAAAATTACTTGAACGATGAACAACAGACCTCCGAACTTCATACCTCAGAAAATACCTGCACCCTTTGTGAAGAACATGGCATTTTAATTGACGACATGACATGCCCTCTTTGTTCAAAAGAAGCAGATATTGAACATAATCGTTCAGAAGCGAAATTAAATTTAGAGTACCAAGTCATTAAAATGAAACAAAATTCCGCTGCAAATTTTCCAGAATGTCATATAGGCGATACAGTAAGAGTAAAGATACCGGAAGTAGATCGAGGCCGAGGCGATTTTAGGAACATTTTATTGACAGTCTTAGATAAAAATGAAGACTGACTTTATAAATTAGACAACGAAAAAATTTCACGAAATCAGTTTACATTTTGTGAACAAAAATTCGTAGATTTGGAAAAAGTGTCGTCAGACTATTCGCCAGCTTGCTAACGAACAGTCAACATCAGGTGGACACGGCTTTCAAAGATGTCATTGCAAGACAAAATGTGGTACACGCAAATGCCCTTTTTTTTTCTTTTTTTTTACGTGCGGAAATCCCTTCGGATACCCCCCCCCGCCGGCCAGCGGGGGTGGTTATATATATGCTTTGGTTAGTGACAAAAAGAAGAAACATCAAATTATGTTTCAATTAATATTATCGCAAAATCCATTTTGGAAGCCAGAAAAATTTACAACAGATTTTGAAACTGCGCCAATGAACGCGATTAAGGCTGTTTACCCTGAAGTGGACATTAAGGGATGTCTTTTTTTCATTTTACTCAAGCTATTTGCAAGAAAGCAAAGAGTCTCCACATCTTACAAAATCGTGTATGTAAGCGACATGTTGCTTTATGTGCCGCTTTAGCAATATTACCAGATCAAGCTATAGACGAAGGTTGGTTTTAAATCGATACCTCCTACGTAAAATATTGTAATCAACAAAATGCCGATTTTAACTTTTTCTCATTAAATGCCTTCTTTTTAATCATCCTATCGTATGCATTAATCCAAATTACTAAATTCGCAATAGAACTCTCAATACTGAACCCGCTAAATATCTTAAGTATGCACGGATGCGTAGTAAAGTATCTTATTATTTATTACGACAAAAGACGCGGGGTGCGGGGGGGTCACAATGCAGCGCGGGCGTTACGTAACTATTAGTTGCCATAAAATACTCGGGAAGGGCGCACGCGCGATGCTCCTGTAGGTTATTAGATTAAATTAAGTTTCGTTTTGTTTAATATTGTTACAGTTATGTTCTTAGGCTTTATTCTACATTGTTAATTAATTGTACTGTCTGATAATAATGACCTCGAGAGCTAGAAAAATACTACATTTATTAAATAACGATAATGCGCTTGATCCCCAAGTGACTAATATTACATTAAACAGTGATGATAGACGTTCTACCTTCATACAACATGCTGAGCAAGAGTCTCCGGAAAGGACAGGAAAGTATCTATATTACCCTGATAATTATGTATTTTAATTATGAATTAATAATGTATTATGTAACGTGTTCCGGCGTAGAATATCTTAAGAATCAGTTACGATACTATACTCCGTATTTTGCAATATATTTTATATCGTAAGTAATTGTTAAGATAATTCACATCGGAAAAATATTACAAATTTGGTCCGTATGTAAAATTACGATACTGTGCATTGGAATCATGATCAATTTTTTTGTCGTATGTTATATATACTACTTTGTTCTTCGTTACGTCAAATATCTTACGATAATATTCCAATAAAAAAAACTTTTGCTTTTATTTTACAGAATCGACTCTGCCATCTAATATAAATATGGATGAAATTAATGCAATGATGGATTTACTGCCTGATTCTGTAACCGCTGAACCTGTCAGACGGTCTACTCACCGGCTACCTCAGTAGTAGGGTGCACGAACTTCTAAATCCCAGGGCGCCTTTTTATCAGAGGTTAGAGAATATAAAAGTGCTGTGGGTGTGCGAGGAACTTTCGGATGTCGCCTCAAAGAAAACTCTCTTACACACAGTTACACATACATATATTTACTCTTGACACAAGATACACAAGTTACAAAAAAAGATTCAAAAGTATATAATTATGTTGCAAGATGACTTGAAATTACGTAGGGTCTTGCAGGTCTTTCCACTCATGCGTAGGATCTTCTAATTGTCAAACTGCTTGCGGAGGTCGTTAAGGCCAACCCAAGGTGGGTGGAGACTCCTCTACGCTTAAGTCAGTAAAAGTTGAGTGAAATCATAGGGTATACACAAAATATTAAAAGGAAATTTTATACGTGACCAGAGCCTTGGTTGACTGCCTGCACAGGGCACAATATCGTCCCGCGAGTCCTCCTTGGTCTACCGAGATGTAGATGTGAAGAGCCCTTGGTATATCGATACTGAAACTCGGGGTAGCCTCACCGCTCAAACTCGATCACAAGTTCGTTTCCAAGACCCGAATCTGGGACCCTGAGATCAAAACGAATATAAAGTATTGACTCTAATGCTGAAGAAACTTAGAAGCAAATATAGTGCAGAAACTTACCAACGATGTGGGAATATCACAGAATCTAAATAAAATAGGTTAGAAACTTATAGAAATTTACAAAATAGTTAATACACAAAATAACCGTTATAGGTTCTCAACGAAGAAATCTCAAGTGCTGGCCCGCCAGCTGACCTGGCCTTATATACCTTCTAGATTAGAACCTTCTCGAAACAGCCAAATTCCAGTTTTTTTTCACGAGGAGTCTCACTGAAATCACATAGTCACTCCGATAATGCGGTACAATCAAATGTCAACTTGTCGCTGTGAACACAAGGCAGATTAAGTATCTACTTAATTTATACGTATTTTACGAGACAAACCATAGCTTATGAAGATGAAAACCATAGAGGGTCCGAGCTAATAAATTAGGGAAAAGCCTGGAACTTAACGTTTAACTACACTCATAATTATTCTTCCCACAGGACTGAATACAAGGACACATGAAATGAAATGGACTTTTATCTCATCCAGTACAGCAACGCCATCTCGTGGCATTACTGTGAACCACAACACAACTATGGGATTCCGATCGAACGCTGCTACACTCCGGGAGAATTCCATGCATAGATGTCGCTACCGTTTCTCCCTATCTTAAATCTAATTCAGAAAATAAATTGTTACAATTCTGATGAAATCTTTAGCGAATTACTGTCAGTAGAGCAAGAACGTGGTACGTATAAGTAACATTAATTTGATTAATTACACATAGGTGAACAATATGAGGTCTCATTGATTTTATTTTTAAGGAGTTGCTGAGGATTCCATGATAGAAGGAAATATTGACATTACACGACACCCATCGCCAGATTGTACTACTAATCATCTCGATAACGACTGCGATAACCATTTCTGTCTATGGTTCATTGACAATGTTATTCAGCCACCAGACTCTGTACTATCTATGAATACTGACGTAGTGTTGACACCGCAAGTAAACACACCACTGACTCCTTTTCTAGACCCATCCCCTCAACCATCAACTTCTAGAAAACGAGTTACAGGTTCGCGAAAAGACAAGGGAAATAAAAGACGCCGGTATGTTGCAGAGTGGAAAGATAATAAAAGAAAAGCTCTAAGAAATTTAGGAAAACAATATGAAAGTCGAAATGGAACTATAAGGCAACGTAAATCTTTAGGACCTGCTTGTAACATAAACTGTATAAAGAAATGTACGACGAAAATAAACCACGACACAAGACTTCGCGTTTTTAATAAATTTTGGGATCTTGGTAATCGTGAAAAGCAATGGACCTTAATCGCAAATTTAGTTTTGAAGCAGAAGAAACGTAGACAATTCACAGATACAACATCAAGACGCAATTTCACATTAATATATAGATTACCAAGTAACCTAGAAGAAGACGAGGGTTACACGGTTGTTTGCAAAAAACTGTTTTTAAATACCTTCGCAATAAGTGAACAATTTGTTTACACATCTTTAGACAAGCTGAATAGCTTAACTGGTGTAGTGCAACCTGACAAGCGAGGGCATCATTCGAATCATCGCAGAGTTATAACAGAAGAAGTTATAAGAAGTGTATGTGATCATTTAAAATGCTTACAGCCGGTTGAGTCTCATTACACACGTAAAAGAAGTAATAAACTGTACCTAGATGGAGACTTAAATTTCAATGCCTTATTCAATTTATATAATGAGTGGTTTGATCCTCAAGTATATTCTTCAAAAGCCAATACTGAACGGCAATATCACGACATAGTAAACGAACACTTTAAACTCTCTTTCCATGTCCCAAAAAAAGATCAATGTGATAAATGCCACATTTACAAGAACTTAACAGCTCCGTCGTCGTCTGAAGTACAAGCACATGAAAAGCATATCAATGACAAGAATGTTGCACGTAAAAAGATATTGTTAGATAAAGAAGTAGCGAAGACTTCCAATGGTAAACTCTTAGTTGCAAAATTTGATTTTCAAAAAGTTTTAACTGCTCCGTATGGCAATATAAGCGTTTTATATTATAAACGAAAATTGTCTGTATTTAATTTCACCGTATTTAATCTAGCTGGTCAAGAAGGAACTTGTTTTATGTGGGACGAGAGACAAGGCAAACGTGGATCAAATGAGGTATCCAGTTGTTTAATTAAGTATATTGGCAAGCACAAAGATCTAGGAGCCGAGGAATTTCGATTTTGGTCTGACAATTGCGTAGGCCAAAATCGGAATCGCGTTGTTTATGCAATGTATTTATATGCAGCTGCACTATATAAAGTTACTATTCATCATTGTTTTTTAGAAGTAGGTCATACCCAAAGTGAGGGCGACAGCGTCCATGCGTTAATTGAAAAAAATGCCAAAAATAAGCTCATTTAGTGGTATTGCTTAGTACGTTGGGCAAAAAACGGAAAACCCTATATTATATTGTAGAGGAGTTAAAGTACACGGATTTTTTAAACTTTAAACAGACGTTAAAAGGGAATTGGTCTAAGAGTATTAATGGTGATAAAGTGCAATGGAACAAGATAAAAGAAATATGTGTAAAACCGGAAGAACCCTATAAAATATTTTATAAATATGATTTAGATTCTGATGGCTACCATGTTCTGTCGGTGAAAACAGTTACTAGGAGACAAAGTGGGACTATTTATTCAGTTGAACCTTTATACGAAAGTTGCTTACCAATGAGCATGAGCATGTGTCAGTCGCGTATAATTCCTAGCACATATCATGACTTTTTCACAAATTTACCAGCCGTTAATAATAATGATAATTTTGGTACAAATTCAGATTCTGATTCAGACTAAGTTTTGAAAACAATTAGTTCCTATAAAGGTAGTTCTTAGTAAGAATGTGTTTACATATTTTTAAGAATAATATTTACTTATTTTGCTAATATTGCATTGAACAAATTAGGTTATAAGGTGTGATAAAGATTACCAAAAATATAAAGAGTTATTGTGGATTTTTTAAGAATATTAAGACATTGTGTGATACTAGAATATTGATTAATTTTATGTAAAAGAATTATTTAAAAACAGGCAAAGACTTAGTTATTAACAGTAAGACTGATTAAAATAATGATTAGTTTTTATATACTTAATTATTTTATTTTTAGAACTTATTTTTAGTTTGATACTTTTAATAGGAAACTTACTAAAAGTGCAGGACTTATTCTCAGATTTGAAATTTATTTTTGTTTTGCGATACGTATTTGAGATTGATTAATATTAAGTTGGTTTGATTATACTCATAAAAAAACTTGAGTACCGTACCTTTTCATTACTTTTGATTTGTCTTAGAATTTTCATTCAAACTATTTACTATTAAACTGTATTGTAACCACACTTTTATATTTTCAAATATGAAAATAAATAACATTTTACCTAATTTTCATCTCATTAATTGTTTATTCCTTGCCTAATAATGCTTTATCGTTTGCGATATCATTTTCGAAACATTAATACCATTTATGATACTTAACGTATTACTATCATAATAACTTACGATACATGTTTCTGTATTACCAACATAGAAAAATATTTATTATTTACGAAGTATACAATAGTAACTTACACATACAATAATTAGTTCTATATATTTTCCGACGATAAATATCTTACCTATGTGATATTTTGAGAAAACTGATAGAAATTAGTTTAATTATAGTACACAACAACATTCTATAAGTATTTTTACATTTGTATGTAAATTTATAAAACAATTGTGTTACTAATAATGACATTATCACGAATTGATCTGAAATCTTTACCCGGCCGTACTGTAAAGTTACTAAAATGCGGTTACGATAATATACGTAGGAGGTATCGAAATGTTTAAGATCTGGCCCAATATACACACCAGACCAATACGTTACTATAATAAGATCGGCACGAAAGAAAGGCAATCCCTATATAGTAAACGAAATGTGTTTTTCCGATTTTCTCGATATAAAAAGCATGGCACAGGCGTGTGGTGGACAGTTTTCAAAAGATACTCAGGGTGAAAATATTAGAATGAGTGACATTAAAGTCATTAAATTTGAAAAACATCAAGAATCCGGTCAATTTAACATCTTTTACAAAACTTCATACACTGATACAGATTTTAGAGAAATTCAATTCTATGCTAAACATACATCACGCGCTCGCACACCTAATGTTAATTTTCAAAATGTGCAATTAAAGCCTTTGAACCCAACTAGATTGCTACTAAGTGAACGAAAAAATAGCGACTTGAAAAGTTTAATAGGGAATAATATAATTCCACAGAATTACGCACATTCTTATTATAATAACGTATTGTATTGATTTAAAACAAGTTGAATCTTCATAGAAATAATGATACCCTTTTTGATTTTCAAGATAACAAATTGATATTACTTACTTATTAGAATAATTAAAATAGTCGAATAATTTATTAGTTGCATCTTGTGATTTCTGGATTGATTCTGTGATAATTAATAAGTACCTACGTATAAACCTTTAAGTGAATACTTTATATAAAAGTTTTGGATTATTTGATTCGAGTTAAAACAAGATTATATTAATTGCAGTTAGATTTTTATTTGTTTGATTATTTATTTGATTCGAGTTAAAACAAGATTATATTAATTGCAGTTAGATTTTTATATTTTGTATTACTTTATTAAGTTGATTTTAAGGATAACACCATAATGAGAAACCTTTAAGTACCCAGCTATGTTGATTAGTTAACAATTTATTTTAAGAAGCGAGAATATTTTCGGTTATAATTTTTATATTACTATTATTACTTGATTATCATCTATTTTATATTACTTTGTTAAGTTGATTTTAAGGAATAACGAGAAACCTTTAAGTGGTATAAATACCTACCTAAGTACCTAATGTATGTTCCTAATTCCTCCAAAAAGTCTGATTAATGTGCCAAATAATGTATACATTAAATGTATAAAAAAAAAGATGTTTTTTATTTACCTTTTCATTAAATTATAGAGTACATTTTGGATAAACCCATTATTTACATAAAAATTGTTTACAAAATATCAATCATAATCGAGAAATAATAAATGGTAAAGTGATACTATAACATTTAAACACTAAAATAAATAACAAATGATTTCAAAATGGTCGTCTTTTATATTCTATGTCGTAATACTAATAAATATCTACCATTTTAATCCCAAAAGTTGGTACAAAGTATTACCATTCTCAAAGATAATATAAGATAGATAAAGCAAAGTAATTTGATGGAATTGCTTTGGCCTAATGGCAAATCAATACCAGCTGTATAGTATTTATTTGTGTGTGTGTGTGTGTACAAGACATCAAAAGTCTTATGCATTTAACTTCGCGCGAAAAGGTGCTCATCCATTTCATAAAAATCTGACTGGGGATAATAATGTAGAAGATGATATTGATGGATTTTCCAGACAGCCTGATTATGATGTAAAGACGAAGATTTTAATGACAATACGAATGAATAAAAATATAACATTATTTTGTGTATTATTAACATTGAAAGATTATTTTGGAATTATATCATAATTCCGTTTATTTCACCCTAGTAAAAAGATACCACTAATGAAACAATTAAATATTTTACAAAAAAGATCCACAGGTCAATTTTCAGTAATTACAGAATTCCTTTATATGAAAGTATATTATTTTTTACATTCGAAATGAAGTATTATCACAGGTTCTGTTACCCAAGTAATTTGCAACCAATTACTACTATACCATTTTAAAATTTTCTGTCAAATTTTAAACTGCATTTACTAAAAATCATGAAAACACCAGTTACATCTTTTTAAAATAACAGGGTATAATCCCAGGCAAAATACGAGTTACAAAAGAACACAGGAAGATGGATTGAAGAGTGATGTTGCATGGCCCAGTGGTAATCTGGAATATACCATAAGGATTAAAGGGCAGATTCAACCAAAAACGTGGTACCTATGCGATAACGATACCCATCTGAAGGCAAAAAAGGAATTGCCAATTTTCTATTTCCTGGTTATCACTGCAATCACTAAAGCTTAAATATTATAGAAACAGAATGCCAGAGTACACAATCCAATGATGACAGAATGAATTCCTTACTTCATTGGCACGGACCCTTATAAATAATTACAGCTCTACATAGGAAAAGGAAAACCTCTGCCCTGCTAAACTACGTCACAAAAAATCTAAAGCATCTACAGAAAAGAGAAGGATACTCATGGAATTCCTGACCGCCTGAGATTATCCGATCGGAGGTCGCATATGCCCAAGGAGCTGCCTACTTTGCAGAGGATGAAGCATAAAAGCGGTAAGAAAGAAAACTAAAATAAAATGTTGAATGCGCAAAGCCACTTTGCACTGTACCATGTTTTGCTCTCAATTCCATAAAGTCTGAACTGAACCCTGACCTGTATAGTATTTATTTTATGTTTACTAACGTTTTTATACTTTTTTGCGTGTTTTGTAAATATTTACCATCAACTAAGCACCACAGAGAATAAAAGTCCAAGATCCCACTGTCGCCAGAGCTGACTTATTTTTACAAGGATAAAATGTATGGGATAAAGTAGTGTCAGTAATCAGGTGCTAACGGTAGGTTATTGGTAGGTTACGTTAGGTGCTAAAGGTAAGTAGGTATTTTTGTTCAAAATGAGATATTTCCTTAAGTTTGCCGTACGTTATTACTGCCCAGAATTCATTCCTTATTAGGAACACAATCGAATGGTGTAACAATACAAGATGTATTTTTTCCCCAAAAATTAACAGGTTTGATTCCTGGCTAGGAATATGGATTTTCCAATTTCCAAATGATGTAGCTTTAGTGTATATTAAAATCGGGCTGAAAACCCTTTGATTCTGGAAAAAACCACATTCTGTATTTGTGCACGACACAAATAGACCATAGACACATGTGCCAGTGACACGTAGATTAAGTAAGCGTGAATATAATGAATAAATTATGAAAATGTTAGATTTACGTAAATTAAAACGTAATTATGTAATAACTTTGATATTAAGCTAAGATAAATAGCTTACTACTGTTGGGAGTTAGTTTTCTGAGTAATTAAGTATGTTAGAGCCAAATTTAATAAAGAAAGTACATTCCCCGAAAAGCGTAATTGCAAATATAATTACGTAAATGCATTACTCAGAATCTAACATAACTTCGTATAAATAGGAAATACGACTTTGTATATTAGTATGTAAGTTTAATTACACCCCGCGACTGCCTCCCACGCCGTAAGAAGCGAATATGCGCTCCCCCGGCTGGTGCCATTTTATTATATAGTAGCTCGCGGGAGGCAAGGCCCATATATAAGCCTGAGGGGTCAATCCGCCCGTCATTCAGTAACCCGACGTCGCACGGTACAGATGTAAGTACCTATCGTCGTGCAAGTCTTATCTCTACCTATGTACATATATGCTATGTAATTAATATGTAAAACATAAGTTTTATAAATAAATGGAAATGCGGAGGTGAGGTAATTTGGATCGCGGGCCAGCACTACAAAAGACTATAAAAGCAGGGACTATTTGGTAGGAAATTATTGGGTATTGGGCAACAAGTAGACAACAAGAGTCTCTCAAGGAACAAGGAAGCTCAACAGGAAGTAGTAGATCAAGAGTAGTGCTGGGCCAAGTACATCCGATGCCTCACTGACGTCAATGAAGTCCACCCATCCAAGTGTTTCATTCTTCGACTCAACATCCAACAAATACAGTCCACTGAAGGCGACCGCGAAGTAGTGGCAGTCTATTTGGAACCTTATCAGGTCATAGTCTGTTACGAACCACGGTCCTTAACAGTATTAATACAACATTCGATAGTGCCGCTAATAAGGAACGAATTCTGGGAATCAATTAGGTATTAATATGTAAACTTAAGGAAAGATCCAATTCTATAAAATACTTTTTGTGAGCTTCCAGGGTTCTGGTAAAAGTTACGACCGACGGGACGTATTTCGGAGAATTTCGAATATCTGGGACGTGTCTAGATAGCTCAGCTGGTCAGAGCATTCCCCCTGTAAGGGACTGGTCGCGGGTTCAAGTCCCGTTCTAGATGTTCTCTTTTCCGATCTAAATCTTTAGAAAAAGTAAGCGTACAAAATGCTTAAAAATTTAATTGAACCATACATTTTGTCCTTGTCAAACTAAGTGAGTTCTGGCGACAGTGTGATCTTAAGGTAAGACCGCACTTGGCGACGCTTCGCGGCAGTGGAGCGACGCGACACATAAAGACCAAATATTCTTTGTAAGAAATTGTATGAGGCATAACGCACTACGCAGCAACTTAACAACGCGCCACGACACTGCGCGTCAAAGTTGACCAATTCATCAAATCTGTCGCACCGTGTCGCGTCGCGTAGTTCCGCTGCTGTTAGTGCGGTATAGCAAGCGACGCGACACTTTACTTCATTCTAGTTAGAACGTGTTTGTTAAGAAGTACCCATGACAAGTTGTGTTTAAAATGGCTTTCAACGAAGAAAAATTAATTATATTAGTCAGTCGATATTCTGAGATACATGATCAGCAAAATGAACATTACATGAATTCTCTTAGGAAAAACAACATTTGGAGGGAAATTGACGAGGAAATGGGAGATATCCAAGTCACTTTCTTCCACCTAACTCAAAATAACATTCAAATCAGTTTCTTCCATCTTCCTCAGAAATTGCCAAACGACTGATTGACAATATTTGCTACAAACTGTCCCAGTACTGAAGTTCAAGTGCGATGAACTACCTACTTAGTAGTGTCGTTATGCGTCGGGTCGCTCCACTCATAGATTATGGCTCCACTGCCGCGAAGCGTCGCCAAGTGCGGTCTTACCTTAAAAAAAATCATAAAAATTGACCCACCAGTTTCGTCTATAGAACTCCACATAAGAATAAACTAACCACATTACCCTCCACGCATCGCAGTATACCTATATATTTACTTATATTGTAATTTAAATCCATGAAATATTTCAATAAATTGTATGTACTTATCTGTACCACTAAAAATACATTCAATTTAGATAGGTAGGATTCATTTATCATGCACTGTACCACAACGTACCTACTCTTTTAATGTTAATCGCTTAAAAACTGTTATAATTGGTTTTTACTGTTATTCTATAAACTGGAGGTTTTTTCAAATGAAATTATGCATACATATACTTGATGCCTTTACGCTCTGACGTAGGATGAAACTTTGTGGAACCCTAGGTATTAATATAAGCAACATAAATCTTTAGGTTTTCACGGCTGGCATTGTATGTAGAATAACTCTCGTAAAGATACTCTATACAATACATAAAGAACTCTTTACGCACTTGTCGGCGATTGGACCTGTACCACTGAAGATGTCGACCGCAGTGATTGACGAAACGTTTGGAACACAAGTTTCAAATGGACCACGGCCAAACAGCCCGGAAGCATTATATTCTAAATACAAGCAACAGTTCAGAACTGTCATTTGGTTCCTAGTTAGGAAAACTGTAGCTAATGTTTTAAGTTTATACCTCAAGTAGTTTCCGAGATCTAGCCGTCAGTGAACCTTACGCCAGCAAACACTCAAATAACATGAAAGCTATATGGGCTACAAATTTATATTTTATGTGCATATTTAACACAAAGAAAAAGTTAAGTTTTTGGCAATTTTCAACCAGCTACGCCCACTTTATATTACCCATGCAGTTGCGGTGCAAATGTGAAAAATTGTGAACTTTTCTGCGACATAGTGATCTAATTGTCGGTATAAATCATATCCATAAACGATACAAAAAGAAGTTGTGCTGGCGTAACGCCAGCTTATTTTCGTTGGTTTTATGAAAACTTGTCAGTAAACCTTTTTTTCTAATAATTAATTATATTTTCAACTAAATAGTTTTAGTAATATAGTATCATATCTAGAATGCTTGCCAAGACAAGTTAAACGACCCAAATTGCAATTCAAGTTTTAATTACGTTGAAAAATACGTGTCCAGTGCAGTATGGTATGGTAAGGGTATGGTATGCAATACGGACTTGACAATAAAAGAACTGGCAATACTTTTGACCATTGACAGTTGTGAATATACTCTTTGGTTGTGAATGTGAAGTGAATAAACGAAACTAAATAAAGACATGGCTAAAGGTCTTGTAACCAAGCCAAAAAACTTAGAAAAAAAAACAGTTGTGAAACCACACCACAGTGTGAAATGGTGTGAAACTTCAAAGCAGTCAAACTTCAAAACATATGAAATTCTGTTGATATTAAATTTTTCGTCGGCCGCGGTGTACATTCAAAGTTCTGAAAGTTCATACGCCCGCCGATTGACAATTGCAAATACGTACCGACCAAAGTAATAATAGTCAATCAGGCTCGTGGTTTTCTATATAAATCAGGATTTTTTATATTGTCAGAATGTCTCAAGCGCGACTCACCTCTTGTATTCCTCTTCCTTTGGACCAGAAGAAACTTGTTAACGTAATTGAAAAAGCTAAAGACTGGGCATTGATGCACGGCGTCGGTATGCGGGATAGAAAACACTTCAACAAGGATGTTATTCAGGTACTGGCTGTAATAATTATGTTATGTAGTATTTTTTTTAAAGAGTAGTTTAGTATCCTGTATTACTCCTCCTTTCTACTTACTTACTTAACCCCTCCAGCTAAGCCAAATTGCTTGTGTTAGGAGTGGGTTTACGTCAGTAGTGTAATGAACAGGATTCGGACCTGGGACCTCTCGATCCTAAGGCCGACTCCCGAAGCTACCGACGATTTAAACAGAATAAGCAGCAGTACCATCCTCTTTTCGCATATGTGCGACTATGTTAGACACCTTTCATCTCATTCATTTATTTAATGAAAATAATAATTCATTGTCTTCCTATTTTTTTTATCAATATTGATTCTAGTAACCAAAATGATAAGTATTCTCAATGTTTTCTCAATGTTATTTGTGAAAACTTGTAATTGGCCTTCACTATGTTGTTTATCTTTTTATTGTTATTTGTTAGCTGTAAGTTTTCCTAAAACTGTAAAATAAAATAAATAAAATAACCCCTTGGAGTGGGTTCACTGTTTGGTGGCACTGGGTTTGGAATAGATTGGTCTAACACTTTTGGTCTCACAAACTGTGTGGGTACACATATGGAGGAACAGGGTGAGATGTTCCTCCTACACAAGTGTGGATCCTCTGGTAGCTAGTGACCATTGCTCACTCATTGTATTTCATACTTTGTGATTTTACAGAAGGGTGCCAACATTCTAGACTTATATTATAAAGAGGTAAAGTTAGTTAGTTAGTTAGTTAGTTTACCTGGGCTGTTCCGCACTTAGCCTCTTGATTGGGCCATTGTGCGTAGCATCTTACCTCTCACTCCAACCAACCCAGATCTTCCCAAAAAGCCAGCAGCCTTTTCAGGTTTCCACATGCTTCCCGGAGAGACGTTGGTGACTGGAGGAATTTCGCCCGTTGTTCGGCCACGCTCATGCACTCTGTAAGCACATGTTGTGGCGTTTCTTCTGCCCCCATGCAGCCTCTGCACAGGGGGCTGTCCGTCACACCTATTGTAAATAGATGCTTGTTTAGAGGACAGTGACCGGTCAAGATGCCTATGACCTTGCGGATCTGGTCCCTTTTTAATCTAATGAGGTTTCGGCTAAACGTTTTTGATGCTACCGGAACTGCATTCTTTGTTTGCCTGCATCCTTCAATGTTTGTCCATTCTTTTTGATGGGTTTCTTCCGTGTTTTTCCGCAGCCAAGTTTTGACCTGTGCTTGAGGTATAGGTAGTATTGGTTCCGGTCCATATACTGTTGCCCCTGATCCTCTCTTGGCCAATTCATCGGCTGCGTCGTTGCCGAGGGAGTTGCTGTGTCCCTTGATCCATTGCAGCGTGACCTTGTTTGTGTTTGCAATGGATTGGAGTGTATTGTGACATTCCAATATGAGGACAGAGGTTATGGTGTTGCTTTTCAGAGCTTGGAGTACGGATGCACTGTCTGATATGATCTTTATATCTAGATCTTTGACGTCTCTGGCGGCAATCGTCTCCGCTGCTCTCGTTATGCCAATACATTCAGCTTGGAATATTGTACTTAGCTTGTCCAGGGTGGTTGTTATTTTGATGTTTAGGTCATTCGAGAAGACACCTGCTCCGGTACCATATGTGGTTTTAGAGCCGTCTGTGTATATCCTAACTTCTTTGACGCCAGAGCTGTCTCTTTTTTCTTCGGTAAGTTGAATATGATAATTCCTTTCGAAGACGTGGTGACATGGTATTCTGTCTACGGGCGCCTCAAGAAGTGGTATCTTCTTTAGGATTCTCTGTAGAATTTTTGAATGCTTTGTTCCAGTATTCTCTTTCCAGAGCCCATTACTTTTCAGTCTTAAGGCTGCTGCCTTGGCCTCCTCCTGTATGATTAGATGCAGCGGTCTCAGGTTTAGGAGGTGCTCTAGTGCGGCTGATGGAGTGGTTCTCATGCATCCAGTGGCTGCTGTACTCGCTAGGCGTTGTAGACTCTGGAGCTTTTCTTTCACAGTGATCAGTTCTGTTCTGGGCCACCATACAACTGATCCATAGGTTAGAGAAGGCCTGATAATTGCCGTATACAGCCAAAGTGTTATCTTTGTGTTAAGACCCCAGTTCTTACCAACGAGTCTTCTGCATTGCCAAAAAGTTATGCAGGCCTTTTTCATTTTAGCATTTATGTGGCTAGTCCAATTCAACTTATTGTCAAGTATGATGCCCAGATATTTAACTTGAGTTGTTAGGGCTAGTTTGGTATTAAATAGTTTTGGTAGTTGTAGTTCTGGTAACTTTCTTTTGTTGGTGAAAAGGATAAGTTCTGTTTTTGTCGGGTTTACTGATAATCGGTGTTCTTCGCACCATTCTTCCACAATCTGAAGGGCTGAGCGCATGACTTTGCATAGCACGTTCTGAGAGGTAAAGTTTGTGAACCAATGACCGCTGGGGTGGAAAGTTTCTTGAAGGGTAACCGCGTACCGGACAACGTTCCGTGGGCAGGCCCCCTACTAGGTGGACCGACGATTTAGCCAAGGTCGCGGGAAGCCGCTGGATGCGGGCAGTGCAAGACCATCGTTGTGGAGATCCTTGGGGGAGGCCTATGCCCACCAGTGGGCGTCGTTTGGCTGACATGATGATGTTGAAAGTTTGTGATGTTGTGGGTATGGAAGGGGTAATCTCTCTACTGAACTGATTTTGAAAATTTCAGTCACATATTTGTGAGTATCATAGGCTATATATCATCATGCTACTACCCAACAGAGCAGTGATCATAAATGTCAATGAATCCGGCAGATTCCCTTACATTGTTATGAAAGCTATATATTATGGGTTAAAGGGGTGCAACGGTATAATACATAATATGAAATAAATTTGTTTTTTATAATCAATAAACTTTGAAACTACTGGGCCAATTTCAAAAATTCTTCCACCAATAGAATGCTACATTATCCCTGAGTATCATAGGCTACTATTTATCCCAACATTCCCACTGGATCAGAGCTCTAGGGGGGCGAAGCCACGGGTTACAACTATTTTGTTATACAAGTAATTAATAAATTATATTTTGTCAACAGATTGCACCATTTGCCCTCCTGCCGTCTCCATTCCCTAAGGCTGAGTTTGAGAAAGCAGTTGAATTGCAGCCCATCTTGAATGAGCTTATGCATAAGGTAAGTTTATAAATAAAATTACACTGTTGTTCTCATAATATAGCATGCTTTTCAAATATATACCTTCATGAACAAACCTCATTAGTATTATATTAGGTGGCAGCCGCTTCACAGAAGATATTGAAGTTTAGTTGTTTCATAGTTAGACTGAAAACAGACCCCAACGCGTTAGGAAAAGGCTTGGAGGATGAGTAAGAAGGGCATTTTTTGTTTTAATTTTTAGAAAAGTATTTAACCATCCCATAACAAAAATACTCCATGATATAAGATATCAGATTCATTCTAACCATGTTAACGGTTTTTCGGCACACTTCAAAGGAATCGTGGTTTAAAAATAAGCTATGCAACATTGTGTGAACACCTACGTGATGATGGCCTACAGTTGCGTTTTTCAGACCAAGTCTTATTACTGGCCACTGTGTACTGGGGACATTATAGAGGCGACGACCCACTGCGTTTCAATATTTAGATTTTTATATCGTATCTCAAAATAACTAAAACAAACAGATCTAATGCTTTCGACGTAATGAGAGTGAGAAGCAACTCACTTACTGTAGTCGCTTCTACTTCCAAAAAAGTATAGGAAAGTGGCAGCCGGATAAACATAACACAAACTAGCAAACATAAAACATCAATAAAAACATTCCCCAATCAGGCTGGTCTCCGTGGGGAATTAGACCAAAACCCTCCAATAGAAAAGAGAGAACTACAGAAGTCATTATATATAGGAACGTTCAACGTAAGATCATTAGCATCAAGAGAAAGATTCATGGAACTTATGTATAAGTTACAAAAAATAAAAATAGATATTTTAGGCTTAGCCGAAGTGAGGCGATTAGGTTGTAATATTGAAGAACATGAAGAATTTGTATTCTGCTATAAGGGTGAAACGCTGGGTCTGCATGGAGTAGGTTTCCTAATAAGAAAATAATACAAAACCAATATATTAAGTTTCTCAGGCTTGTCAGAAAGAGTTGTGCAACTTCAACTAGAGTTCAACAAAAAGACAATATCAATAATACAAGCGTATGCTCCAACTGCAAAAGCCTCCCAAGAAGAAATTGATGATTTTATGATACCCTATAAACAGCGCATAGTCAGGCTGGTGATAATATAATTGTCATCGGAGATTTTAATGCCAAGGTGGGCCTAGCAAAAACAAACGAAGACATAATCTTAGGAAAATTTGGCTACGGTAAAAGAAACGAAAGAGGAGAAAAACTTATAGAATTCGCACAACATAAATTATCAGTAACATATTTTAAAATAAGACATAATCGCAAATGGACATGGATTTCACCAGATGGAAAAACAAAGAAAGAAGTGGATTATATTCTGTCTAACAAGCCAAAAACAATAAGAAATATAGAAATACTACAAGGTTTAGAGTTCAATTCAGATCACAGACTGGTAAGAGCTACATATCTTCTACAAAGTAATAAAAAATGTAGGAAGTCATTTAAGTCTTGTTTAAACACACTCAAAACAGAAGAAGAAATAACACTATTCACTAGATATTTAAAAAGTAATTTGAAATAATTAGAATCCTTTGATGAAGATGAAAACATACAGTCTTTATATAATAAAATAGAACATGTAATTAAACAAAGTATGTCCATGGAACAAAAAGAAAAAAGACAAAACACCGTAAATAAAATCCTCACAAAACCTACAATAGAACTAATGTCGAGGCGCTCAGAAGTATTGAAAATAAAACAAAAAACTAAGGAAGTGAAGGAAGAATTAAGTATGATATTAAAAAAAACTCATAAAGGCATCAAACAATACTATGCAGAGTACAGAAAAAAGACAATAGAAAAAAACCTAAAGCAAAATAGGAGCACAAAAAGAGCATATAAACAATTAGACAAAACACATAAAGATTGGATACAAAATCTAAGAGACCCTAAGAGAACCACAGGCACTACTATAAGGAAAGATATTATAGACTGTGCTAAAAATTTCTATAAAGAGCTATATCGATGTAACGACTAGCCCCGCACAAACATTAAAAACGATAACAGAAATTCTAGTGACATCGAATTTGAGATCGCAGAAGTAGATACAATGGAAGTAACAAAACATATTAAAAACCTCAAACCCGAAAAAAGCCCAGGACCAGATGGTATACCAAATGAAACTCTAAAAATAGGAATCTCTCTGCTAGCACATCCATTGGCATATTTATTCAACAAAGTTATAAACACAGGAGACATACCAGAGCAATGAAAAAATCAGACATAATTCTGCTTTATAAGAAAGGTGATCCCTGTCATATAGGTAACTATCGGCCAATCAGCCTACTCCCTAGCATTTATAAGCTTTTTACTTCAACACTATTAAGCAGAATGAGTGGCAGAATCGAAAACCTCCAACCTGTAGAACAAGCGGGTTTTCGCCCAGGATTTTCAACCATTGACCACATACATGTGATGCAACAAATAATAGAAAAGTACAGGGAGTTTAATACACCAGTATATGTAGCCTTTATCGATTACGCAAAAGCTTTCGATACAATATCACATGATGCAATCTGGGAAGCACTATACAAATCTCATATCTATGAAAAATATATAAATGTAATAAAAAATATATACCATAATAACAAAAGTTGTGTGAAACTAGAAAAACGAGGGCCAGAAATACCAATTCTACGAGGGGTGAGGCAAGGAGATCCCTTGTCACCCAAGATTTTCATAGCTTTGCTACAAAACATTTTTGATAATTTGAAATGGGAAACTGTAAGAATAAAAATATGTAACCGGTACCTAAACCACCTTAGATTCGCGGACGACATAGTCCTTCTGGAAGAAAATAGTAATAAACTAGAATGTATAATAAACCAACTAAGTAAAGAAAGCGAAAAAGTAGGCCTCTTGATGAATAAAGATAAAACAAAACTAATGACAAACAACTGTAAACATGCAATAAAACTCGAAGGCCAAGAACTTGAATATGTGAATGAGTACATATACCTAGGAAAACAACTATCATTTGAAGACCGCAACGAAGAAGTAGAAGTAGAAAGACGTGTAAATATGAGTTAGAAAAAAATATTGGGCATTAAAAGAGATTATGAAGGGTAACTATCCACTCCCTCTAAAGAAAACAGTGATGGACACATGCATTTTGCCAACTCTTACGTATGGCTGCCAAACGTAGAACTATAACACAAAAATAAAAACAAAACTAGTAAATTGTCAGAAAGCAATGGAAAGGTGTCTTCTAAAAATAATAGAAATACACAAAGTAAGAAGTACTTCAATACGAAAAAAGACAAAAATAATAGATGTCCTACACTACAGTTTAAGGTTAAAATGGAGCTGGGCTGGCCATTTAGCACGACACAGTGATAAACGATGGACAGTAGTAATAACAGAATGGAAAGGGCCAAGCGGGAAAAGAAGAAAAGGGAGACCTATAAAGCGAAAAAAGGCCGCGGTAGCCTAGTGGTATGGGTAATGGACTGCTGAGACGATCTCTCAGGTTCGATCCCAGGTTTTACCATGGCACACACCAATGACTTTTCGATTCTTTTTGAAGTTATGTGTGTATTTATCGCAGGTTTATAAGTGCCCGGTTAATGGCAATAGGCTCGCCACCTATTACATTGGGACCTAAACATAAACTGGCAAAATGTGGGAGCTAGCACCTCTGCCTACCCCTTCGGGGATATAGGCGTGAGTTTATGTTATGTTATGTTATGATATAAAACGATGGAGTGATGATATCATAAAAACAGTGGGAAAAGAATGGATTGAACAGGCCAAAGATAGAGAAAACTGGCTCAAATTGGAGGAGGCCTATACCCAAATAGGGGTTCCTATCCTAGAAAATATATTATTATAAAAATAAATAGACTAAAATTGTATAAAGAGTGAAAGTTGCTCTAGTTCAAAACTTTAAGTGAAGTGTTTAATTTTTAAGAGAATTAATATATAGTTAGTGTTAATATACAAATACATGTAATAAGTTAAGTGATGGGAAATAAAAAGGTTTTATTATTATATTATTATTATTATTATCTCTAGGTGGCGCACGACGACGAGTTTTTGATGACTACACTACAGAACGCCTTACAAGTGGATGAGTTCACCGCCAATCTCTATGACATTTGGGTGAAAGTTCGAAACGAGGAAATCAGACAGGTAAACAATTTATATAGAGAACAGAATCTGGGTGTTATAGTGTGATTTTATACAGTTAAACACATTCTATATTAGCATACCCATACAGATTCAATTACGCACACGCAGCATAGTAACATGGACAGTGTCCATTATCCATGTTCTTAGTGTGACCTTTAGATACAATAAGGGTATTATTGTTGGCGAGCGAGTTCCCAGCCGCATGTGCATAGCATGCAGACTAAACTCATTTCGCTGGTATGCATATTTTTCATTGAACAAACATTTCTTAAATTACGATATGTTTTCTTTTCATTTAGTAAATACACATATAACATAAAAACGGATTCTTTATCATCATTATACATCTTTATGCCTACACAAAACGTTCTCATTTATCTGATTACGATATTTTAAATATGTGTAACAGCACCCATATTCTGCTCTACAGTCTATAATATCATGCAGACGCAATACCTATTTGCTCAAATAAATTCACTTATAGCCTTGAGACTTTTTTTATGTAATCTTCCAATCAAATTCTAACTACCTGAATTTTTTTGGGCAGAATTTAGTATTGTGTCTGGATGACTACAAAATTCTGCATCATACAAATCAACTCACAAGGATCAGTTATCTCGAACTCGACCTCAGTAAATTTAGAGGCTGTGTTTCAATTTCAAATGACCGATTCTTGTGGCTAAATAAAACCGCATATGTCATCGCCGCACGTAAATGTAAAAAAATGCCATATGGCGTAGCCAATATCGCTAGGAATGCTGCGCTCGGACATCATGCTGGAGTCTCGATGCCCGCACACCGAGAACCAATGCGCTAAACATAGTCCTTACTGCTCCTGGAAGCAAGTGGAAATCAACAGCATCGCATCTGGATTCGGGCACATGGGCCCAAGGACCAGGGAAATACAGAGGTAGAAGATGTACAGAGTGTGTTCATGAAACTCATTCACACATTTGATTAAATTTATTAGTCTAAAATATCTTAGCAGTTTTATGTTTGTAAACTGAATGCTATACGAAATCCAAAGCAATATTGATGCGTTTTGCCTTGAACTTATACTGAAATTATAAGGATAGCACACTAAGATACTCGTATTTTTATCAACACTAAACAGCTTATTTAGAATATTTAAAAAAATGATTTAGATACTGGCAGATGGTATGATGCGCACTTACCATCATAGCCGTGTATATAAAATGTAGTTTCCAAACCTTTCATTATTATAGATGTTTGTAAATTTTCAAATATCTCAACTGATATTTGTAATATTTCTTCGCATTTTGTACTTAGTTAAATTGCATGTCCTCCACCTCCCCTATGTGTTCTTTATAACATGTTACGGAATATAACGGCCAGATAACTGTTCAAATTTCGTTCAATCAACCAATTCTATTATTCGTTACACTAAACCCAAGCTTTAATTTTTTTTATAAACTACATATTGATACTGGAATGTAAATATGGTGTCTAAATCAAGACACACCAAACATTCGGCCAACCAAATGAATGTGTGAGTGAGGTTTCAATGAGCTTTCTCTGAGTAAGTAATATTGAAGAATCGGGCGACGCGTTCAGTTATGCCTGACCTATGTATTTAGAAAGAGAGACGTTATTAGAAATGGCTATTCCATGAAGATGTACCGAAATGGTGCAGATTCTGTTGTGTATTGCGATACACAACAGAATCTGTGCTGTGCGCTGCGCGCGAAGGTTTAGTGCGCTAAACCTAGTATTAAGAATCAAGTAATTTACGGCATCGGCAGCAGCGACAATTTTATTGTGTTTTTACTAAAAACCATAAGAGTTTAGAAACAGTCGAAACTCTCCTTGTCGTTAATGTAGAAATAGTAGGTAATGTAAATAAAATAGAGGAACCAACTAAATTTACATATCGACAAGCGGTCGAGCCAAAATTAGTTCGGAGCATGAGAATCGAAACCGTTGTCACCTACAGCAGTTTTTTAGCATAAAGCATTCGTCGAAGCATGATTATGTGGTTTTGGTTTTGTTTATTTTTTCATAATTCAATGACATTTCTAGTAAAGTTTACTTTTGTGACTAACAAACTAACTCTTATCATAGTTTCAAGTGATGTTACTACATTATTTTAATAATATAATACAAAGATGAGGATTAATGATTGTAATAAAATCCTCTTGTATAACAAACTGAATGATAAATGTTAAATAGTGAATGATATCGTGTTTTGTTTCATAACATGTTCTTATATCGTTAATATTTATTTGTGTTTTGCGATGCCATGGTTACAAATGCCTGCTAACAGGAGGTCATTAGAATAAACCGCCATGATTATGCAGTGTCGTAAAATTGGAATCTTATGTGTTGCCTTTGGCTTCTAAATTATATAACATTTATGCATGTTTTATAAATAATGTAAATTACGGACAACTGAACGTGTTGCCCGCCTAAAACTAACAACGCGTCACTACTTATTGTTTTTTGATTAAAAGTAATAATCGTTTAAGGGACTGATGTGTATTTATAAACTGATAACATCACACTATTAACGCATCTAAATACTTGTTCATGTCATCGAGAAGTTTACTTCCAAAACACAACAGTCTTTTCGAATTTTTTTACAACTAAATTTGATTATTTTACCATTAATAAAATAGTATCGCATTGTTAGTAACAGTAGACAATTGCTTTGATATTGATACATTTTTTGTTTGCGATAATCATCGGTAATTTGAAGAACTTGATTGCTTAACATAATATATTTATATTAGTGTCATAAAATGAAGTAACACTTCAGTGCCGCTGTAAAAGATTTACTTGTAAAAGTGAATTGAGAATAAATAACACAATTACATTGTACATTAAAAGTAACATTTACAGTTTATCGAACTAATTCATTCGGTATTACGGTCATACTCCGCACGTTGTACAATCAGACCGTAAACAAAGGGGTGAAAATATATTTGAATTTTACATGACTCTTTACTGGTTATCTGAAACCATCGGATAATTCGAGTAACAGTTCAACAGAAAATCGACCGTGTAAATCGCAATTCGGGTAGGCCGCAAATGAAACCGCGACCCCTTTTTTTTTTTTTTTTTTTTTTACGTGCGGAAATGACTTAGCAGTCGAACGCTCTACCGCTACGCCACAGAGGTCATCAAATAATAATATAAACCAGATAATGTTTTTCTGGTAATAACATCATTTTTGGCAAAGGTTTTCAAATTACCGAATAGTTTGGTATACTTAGAGAGCTGTAAATGTGCTGTTGGTCACAATTCAATAGCGCACAGCAATAATACTATTGTAATGTAGTGACTCTAGACCGCCGGCTATCAATATCCTTCAGTAAAACGACAACAAACCAATTATTGTTTAGAAAATATATCACCTACAAGCCACGGAAAGATTGGAGGATGCTAATGTTGCTATAGCAATGGTTACCTAGTTTAACTTAAGCTGGTAACACCTTTATAACCTATAGAGTATTTCAATTTATAAGTAAGTACGTGGGGCATGGAACATTATCAGGAGCTGTAATATCTCATGGCTATAATCAGCGATATGATCAAATTCGTCTTGTCATAATGTCAAGCCAAATAATTAAAACATGATATTTTCAGAAGTTTACGCGAATGTCACACATTGAAATAAAACTATGTTTTAACGGATTCTATCGCGATTACATCAAATAAATCGCGATAGAATCCGTTAAAAATAGTTTAATTTCAATAATTAAAACATACCACAAATTTGTGAGCAATTAATTTTCCTATAAATTTAAAACGGCTTGAAGTTTAGATCCTGAACTTACATAACTTCACGCCTGTATCCTTGAAGTAGTAGGCAGAGGTGTATTACACACCCACGATTCGTCAGTTATGTTAAGGTCCAAATGTAATGGGGCGAGCCTAATATACATATAATATATCCATCTAAGATAGATTCAGGTAGCACAGTTGCTCAAAGTATTCCTTCAAAAAATGAACTGGCAACGGGTTCGTACCGTCTTGGATATTGACTTTATGTAAATACATATTTTCTATTTGAGTATGAAACGTAGTGAAACATACCCTGGAATAAGGACACAGTACTTAGGGATATGCTCTATGGTCAACCATACACGTACTTCAAACTTATGAGGAGAACTTCCCTTCAACACTGATACTTATGTGCTCGATACTTTTAGTAATGCGTGATACTTAAAAAGTAATGGCATGTAGGTGATCGCTACACATTGTTTGAATTATATGCAGGGAGGACGTGCGGGGTGATACGTACTGAAGGAGTGCCCTAGTAGAAGCAGGCCCAGGGGGACGACGACGTGTCGTAATTCTGCGCGCGCGCCTCTATAGGGGAGGGGGGATATTGGTGGTCAAGACCGATTGTAGCCTCTGGGATATCCTTTCTAGGGCACCCCAGATTCCCCGGCCACACAGGCCGATGTGATGAAACACCGTGCTGTTTTAGTCGTTTCGAGTCCGACATACTCACCTTATCGTTAGGTCTGGAGTTTAAGCCCGATGGGGATGTATGCACGCTAAAATACCTCGCCTCACGGTGGCTACCAGTGTTGGAGAACATTGTGGAAACTTGGTTATATAAATAGTTGGACTATACCATCTTCTCTAAGGAGGTGATGTACCCAAATACGCGGTAGCAGGTCAAAGGGGTGTAGACAGGGCAATTTGGTCGCTCCAACTAAAACAGGCACAAGTCGATAGGAATTTTGAGGTTACACACATACAAAAAGGCGGCCAAGTGCGAGTCGGACTCGCCCATTAAGGGTTCCGTAGCAGCAAGTAACTTAATAATAATGTTTTTTTTTTAATTTTTATATTTGAGTTGATTGAATGAAAGGTAAATTGCAGTTTACGATTTATGACGTATTAAAAAAAATCTACTTACTAGATCTCGTTCAAACCAATTATCGTTGGAAGTTTACATGGTAATGTACATCATATATTTTTTTTAGTTTTATCATTCTCTTATTTTAGAAGTTACAGGGGGGGGGGGGGACACATTTTACCACTTTTTAAGTGTCTCTCGCGCAAACTATTCAGTTTAGAAAAAAATTATATTAGAAACCTCAATATCATTTTTGAAGACCTATCCATAGAACCACACACGTATGGGTTTGATGAAAAAAAAATTTTTATGTTTCAGTTCTAAGTATGGGGTACCCCCCAAATTTATTGTTTTTTTTTCTATTTTTGAATTTACTTTATTTATGAATATCTTAATGCGGTCCACAGAATTCATCTACTTACCAAGTTTCAACAGCATAGATCTTATAGTTTAGGAAAAAAGTGGCTTTGACATACGGACGGACAGACGGACAGACATGACGAATCTATAAGGGTTCCGTTTTTTGCCATTTGGCAACGGAACCCTAAAAAGGGTGTATTTTATAAAAGGTGCGTGTGCGTGTCATGAACTTGATTGAGTGACCTAGTCAAATGAAATACCCAGTTCCTTATTGGTACTTACAACCTCATAAGTATAAAATAAGCAGTGGACTTTCACGTTACAAAATCAATTGTATTCCAACCTACCGAGTTGAGTTTTCCTGTACATGATTAAAAATATATTCGAAGGGAAGTCTTTATAAAAACAACATCGGTTGTCACGCGATTAGTTTTTAGAAAAAAATATTTATAGAAGTTACAGTTTATTTTCCTAAATTAACGTACCTGTTAACAATGTAAATAAGAACCGTTCACCATTGTCATCAATATTCCTACTAATCCGTAATAGGTACCTACAATAGATACCTACCTTATTCATTTGTAATCATTTTTGTAATACCTACGAGGTCAGGTGCAAACAGAAGAAACTTGTAAATAAGCCTTTTCTTCTTCGTCTTCACAAACAATGCGTTGGACAGAATTTCACAATATTAATTCATTCCAGTCACTCAGCCTGGGCCTGTTCCGCTCGGACTACCTGATGCAGCATGCTGAGCAGTATAAAATCAAGCAAGTGGAATTTAACACGATCGCCTCCAGTTTTGGCGCCATATCGTCGCGACTACCCACAATGTCTCGGTACCGACATATTTGCTGCACGTCTCGGCCGTTGACTGGATACTTTTGGATTTGGAATAACGAATTTGATTCAAAAATGATTCAAATCATTTGATGTTTATATATTTATCATCTGTAATTGAGGTATTTTACACAGTGCGACTTACAGGTTTTGATCTTTATTAATTAGAAATAGAGAAGGATATGTATTTACCCGCAAACTTCGTGAACAAAGGCCTAATAGTCCGCGCATGTGCACGAAATGTTCAACCAAAAAACCAATTAAAATACAGATCAACCAATGAGGTGAGCCCTTTGAGCCCAACCCGTGGTTGGTTTAAAATAATCTATGATTAGTTGATTGGCGCGCCTCAGGCATCCGGCCCCGCACCAAAGAGACCTGAAATGCATTCTACTATATGTTCATACTATTCTCTCTTCATATCATTCTTCAACTACGTACTAGTACATTGTCACGAAGTTTGCCGGTTACTATCCGCCCCTCAATTTGATGATCACTCTGAACGCTCGAAGAATCTGAATTTGTGCATTATTAGAGACAGAGACGAATACAATATTATTATGTAAATAAGCGCTTGGAAACCATATTCTAAACTTTCATTTTTGAAACATCTATATGGTAATGAGAAATTGTCTTTCAAAAAATCCAACCGTGAAGTTCAGAGCGTTCATCAAGTTAGGCGCGACCTCTACTGTTTGTCGCGTAGTGTAATACTCTTATTAGTTAATTAAGGTTTTATAATCTGTCAGTATCCAGGTAATCGGTCCGAGTCACAGTATTCAGTCAATATCTCTCATGTGACTGCTGTCCTTTCGTGCACGCCACATCTATCCTTCTCTATCGTTAAAACAGTTTCGTAAGCGTTTGTTGATCGTTGCACTTTGCGCTTTGCTTTCACCGTGATTTCAGTTTCAAGGCATGTTTGAAGTACCGCTTCTTAGATTTATAAGATTCATAATATACATATTTTATTGGGTAATTTGGTGTTCATTTAGTAAGCAGTATTTGTTGATTTTAGTTTGTAAACTGTTAATGCGTGCATGTATTTGAGTTGGACGCTTTAGATCGCTTTGATAGCACGATCACTTGAGAGATGTTACCTGTCCACGCCTGCATTGTCGGTGTAAAATATGATCAAAAACTGTGTTATGTTTTCAGTGTCATAATTTGTGTTTTTCTGTCCAATCATTGCTGGGTATGGCTTAGGGTATACATCTTTCAAAGAAGGTTATGCGCTAGTTTTCTTTTTTCATAAACACATGCATTATTTTCACTTTATTTTTATTTATTTCGGTTTTCGTGAAGTTATTTACGTTAGTTCAACCTGCTGGTCTTCACCAAATTCATTTATTAGATTAAGCCATTACCGTACTATACCTTGCCAATCCAAGCTACTTGCATTTATTTTTTATTTAAATCAGCCATAAACGTCTGAATGTATTTATTCAGTACGATATCCTTCGGATCTTTGCTCAGTGATATTAATATTCCCTCGTTAGAATGGTTTATTAGACATCTATGGATCTTGAAGTATCTCCAGAATTACGAATACTGTTTCTTGGTTTTGTAGTATAAAGAATACATACTTGACCAGATTATGAATTTTAGTATCTTCTATGTAAAAACAAGTACTTATCTACAAAATATGTAGGTAAAAGAATGTATTATGTTATAATGTGCTTATTAATATCTGGGTTAGGTTTTTTTTTCGACGTTTATATATATACATAAATTGCTCGTTTGAAGGTATTAGATAAATGTATCCGGTATTATATAGTAATTCTTAACAAATATATATCTATTATGCGGTGCATGGCTAAAAAGCTAAAAGGCAAGAAACCGAGAATATCTAGTCACCGCAGATATACAACATTATTGTTTTCTTCTTTTTCATCCAATCTCCGAAGTGCCGGCTCTGGATGGAACCGTATCATCCGAAGCGACCGCAGAAACCAAGCTCGGTTCTTTTACTCGTCTTGGTTTTTCGGTAACGATAAAGTCTGACCCCCTACCCTTGAGTGGAACCCCTACCCTGGATCACAGCCTCGTACTTCAATCAGCAAATGTACCGTCTTGCAGGGAAGGTTGCATTGGGCCCGGAAGATATTTATGGGAAACCATACACCCGTAGAAGTTATGATCGTAAACTAGTTTTAATTGCTTGTGCACTATTATTCAGATATTATATCGCTCATCCAATAGAACAATGTCTACTAAATTCCGTGTTGATGTACACTGTCATTAAGATAACGACAGTATTTGTTAAATTTAGTTTATCTCAATTATTTTATGAGTAACTTGTGAGTACACTGATATCGCAGTATTCACAATTGTTAAGACCTATATTAACAATGATATTTATTTAGGTTACTTAGTTCACTGCTGGACATAGGCCTCTCCTAATATGTGCCATAACACCTGATGTTCTGCCTTGCGCATCCAGTCTGTCCTAGCTATCTTTTTCAGATCGTTCGTCCTTCTTACTTCTTCTGTCCCACCTTCAGTTTGCCGATTTGCGGTCTCCATTCTAGGATTAATTTGTTCTACTTGCCATCAGTCCTTCGGCAGATGAGGCTAGTCCATTGCCATATTCTTCAAACGTCTAGCCATCGCAGATAGACATGTTTAAAAATGCCTGCAATGTCATGCATTATATTGGTGAATGGCCTTCGCCCTAAGACATAAACCATCCAAAACAAGTCCAGCAACTCTACGATAATGAGTTAAAGTGTTCATGTTAAGGGCGAGAAAGTGGGGTGGAGCTATATAGGGTTTATAGCTCCATCCCTCTTAGTTTCCCGGAATACGGACTTTGTTCACGGATGTTGGGTTTGAACACGTCGTGGTAAACCCTTAGGTAGCTCGATTGGTTGGTTATTCCCACTAGCACCTCTGATTTTTTAAATATCTCACTAGCTTTGACAGTTAAATAATATGTATTAGAGAAGTCTGCTTACATTAACTATTTTTCTATAAGATTTGTGACAAACGCCAATACCTACCTCAGATTACAGAAATAACCAAATTGCATGCGGACACAAATTGCCCAAGCGATTTGACCGTCGTGCAGTGACTACCGATGCGTTTAATTACAAATGGACTGGTTTACGAAACAGTTAGTGATTATAGTATATAGTAATTAGTGAAGTTACAAACAGATGGTTGGTGTCGTAATGAAAATAAAACTTGTACAAGGGGTAGAGGCTCGTGGCTAAGTAGTAACCGTGTAGGTTGGCACATTGCAAGGTAAAGCAATACTAGCCAGGGTTAGTCTAAGGATGGTTGGCCATTCTTAACACGTCCAGACGTCGGTACCGGTTGCCAAATGAACATCTGTGGCATTCGTTACGGGTAGTTGGAGGGAGCCCTAAAAAGTCCGATAAACTTATCTAAGTAAATATTGTTACACTAAGCTAAGTCGATATTGTCGATTTTAATCGATGCTTATCTTCGTATCGCTTTGGATGCAACCGGGAACAATGCTAATATGATAAAGATGCCGATGGTATTCGAGTCTGTGACAATTTCTTTACACACACATATAAGTACACACCCAAAATCGTACTTGTATTCAAGCGTACAGGTTCCATATCTTAAGTTTACACAAAAGTGTATCTAACCGGAACGAAAGCGGGCATTTCTCAAACGTGTATCTACGGGGAATAAACCCTTTGTAGATTTATATGATGTTTTTATGTTTGTTTCTTAAACATAACTATTAGGGATTGCAACACCGGTACTGAGGACGAATTCCGAATTCCTGGTACCAGACTTAAGCCAGTACCGGGAGTCCCGGGAAAAATCGTGATATTCGGTACCCTATAAAAACGAATTATTTGATTACTTTCTTTAACATTAAAGAGGGCGACACTTGCTAGTGTGACGTTAGGCATACTTAGCTCTTATAAACGCTCGTACTTTGCAACCTCTTAGCAAATAGTGGAACACCATTTCGAGCGCAATTCGAGTTATTCGAGGATTCTTACGGTCGCAAGGTGTATCGCAAGTTATAAGGCGGGATTAAATACGTTCTTATAGCCCAAGTCCGCTTTCCTGCTCTGTCTTTCCATAAAGGTTTCATCTTAGCGTTGAGTCCCGATTGCATCCAAGGGTGTGAGCCTCGGAGCAATCGGGACTCATGGATTTTACTGCTTCATTTCGCACGGTCTTCAGATCCCCTGGCAGTAAGACCATTAACACACATGGCATCTTCTACGATGTTAAGCCAGCACTTCTTGGGTCCGAGGCCCAAAAAGCGGCATGGACGGACGTTAGTTTAAGGCTGGCGTACGTTTATAGATAACTTGGAGGTCGCCGCAAAACGTAGCCGCACCAGCGAAGGCGAGTCTCCTGCATTCTATCTGCGATGTGAAGAATATGAAGACGGCCGCGGATGAGAGATTTTCTCACGCTATCTTTACGCTTGCCTCCACACAATCACAACAGCAAATTCATCTTTGTGATACGCAGCTCCTGCAACGGCCATGCTTTGCCGCCACGTAAAAAAACATTGCCTAATGGTTTTATAGACTTCCCCCTTCACCCTAACTAGCATTTTGGAGTCACTAACACCAGTCGCCTCATGCCAATTGACTCACACGGCAGGCTTTGTCCGTGCGCTCGACCAAGTCATCGCCTATGCGGACAGATGATGGGATTGGTAGAGTTCAATGCCAGATACCTACTCAGTCTTCGCTACATTAAGCTTAAGACCACTGTTCTCAAGCGCCTCCTTCAATGTCTTCACACGTCACACCAATCTGCTGTCGTCCGCGTCCATGTAGGCTGCTCATATTTCTGATGATGGCCGGAAAAAAACATCTTATGACACGCTGGACAGAATTGGGCTAAGAACAAAACCTTGGTGAACCCCGATTGTGATATAGGAATGGGTTTCGTGTCGCCAACAACGGCGCCACCGAACCACGGAATCGGAATCGTGGTTCATGTCTCGGATGAATTCAATATAAGGTTCTGTAAACCCCTTGCATCTCTTAAACAGTAATTCGACAGTGGTTTCATGCTTGAGTCAACATCATAATATCGATCGATAAGTGCTTCTGCGAGAGTAACAGTATTGAAAATCGGTTTAACATATTGAAATTATGAATATATATATATATATAGTTGCCGTATAAATTGTCAACGCTTCTACGCTCTACAGAATAATTCGAGTGATGACGTTTAGGTTTTTCTATATCTACATTCATAGATGTGATGACTTAGAATGACTATGTTACTCTACGGAAATGTAGGTTTTAATCATGATTACACAGTCATTTTAAAAGTCTAAATGTGGCCTAAAGCCGGGTGCGGTACGAATTCGGTAGTATGTTCAGTCACGTATGGTCAAATTCGCAATAGGTCAAGTGACTGACAAACCGTCCAAATTGTATTAGGTCAAAATTGCGATTCTTCCATATCTCGACCTGTCAAAACAGCAATTGGTCCATATCGCGAATGGTCATATTTGCATTTTTTTCTAATTGCAAATGGTCAAGTTCGCAAACAGTCAAAATCGCAATCGGTCAAATTCGCAAACAGTCAAGATCGCAATCGGTCGAATATTTTACTTCACAAGTTGCTCGTAGAATAATGTATACCAATCCTTCGCCTTATATATTAAATTGGACCAATCGCGCCTAAAGGTTACTAAACTATTACAGTCAAATACCTTATATATTATTTAATCTGTGATAGTAGGTAGCTAAGTTATATGAAGAAGTTTCTTCGCCAGTCTTTTTTTTTGTAGTTATTCAGGGCAGTTAATAATTTTTTTCACGACAATCTATTAATTAGCCTATTGCAGTCAAATTCGTCACGTACCTACCAGTAACAGCAACCGTTTCGAATTTTTTGAACACATGTCTTTATGTTTTAGAAATCTATTATTGGCTCCGGTGCATTGAGCGGGACCCGGCGCGCGGCGGCGGCGCGGGCATCTCGCGCGACGTTTTGTTACATCCAAATTCAGCCAAGGCCACGCGTGCCTTGTCCCGTTCAACGCAGGACTTTTATTCGTAAAATTATACTTTTTATTATAATACCTGTTTTTACGTCTGTGCCTCGTTAAAATGAATCATCATCTGAATAAGGAATAGTAAGAACAAGGTAAAAATTATGTCCCGCGGTATATTCTCGGTTTTATTGATTTTTAAACTTCCATCCAACCAGTAATATTAAATTATTTCACAATAGCACGGTGTGACGTCATACTTTGTTATTTCATACAAGTTACCGTTTGACGTTTAAATAAGACACTGATTTCACTTGACAGTCAACTATCCTATTAAATATGACCTTTCTGCTCAATACCTATAGCTGATGACTATTGTAATTTATGTATTATTATTTTACAACAATCGACATATTATTAAAAATCTGCCGTTTTGCTCACTGCCCAGTGACTAAAAATATGTACTAGCAATAAACAGTATGTACTACCTATAGATAATTTTCAAGTCGGACTGTCATTAAATTCTAGAAATTATTTGCGCTTGTTTTCACATCATTTTCTATTGTAGAACTTCGTATATTAAGTAGTGTTAAATATAGCGTTTGGCTTTTGTATCGTTTGTGATGTTATTACTGTATGTAGATGTTGTCTGCTTGTAGCTTGTTATTTCTGTAATACTACTATTTATTTTCCTTACCAAATATTCTATTATTATGTTTGTGATTGATAGATATCTGTTTGGAGTTATTTATATTCGCTGACCGTACCCTTTTTTTTTCTTTTTCCGTGCGTAAATTCCTTCGGATACCCCCCCGCCGGGTAGCGGGGGCGGTTATGTCGGGCTTGAACCGACTAAAATCGCACGCCGTCTCGGGTCTTCAGACGCCGGGGTGTAAGGTTGCCCATAGAGCATATCCCTCGCACCCCGACTGACCCTGGGCCATCTCCGGTTTCGAGATGGCCCCTTACTTGGTCTCCAATGTGCCATCTGCTAAAAAAAGGTACCTAAACATTGTCGGGGTGCGAGGGATATGCTTTATGGGCAACCTTACACCCCGGCGTCTGAAGACCCGAGACGGCGAGACGGCGTGCGGTTTTAGTCCGTTCAAACCCGGCATAACCGCCCCCGCTAGCCGGCGGGGGGGGGGGGGTATCCGAAGGGATTTCCGTACGAAAAAAAGGTACCTAAACATTAAACTGAGTGTATCCAATGATATTTTGATGTGACAGACAAAATTAAATTTGGTAAGGAATATAGATAAGCTAGGTATATAATAAATGTGTACCTATGTAAATACATGATTGTAAATGAGCTATAGATTACTAACTAAAAGAAAAATCTATTAATACTATGTTCAAGAGATATTACATTATTCGAGATGATTTAGTAAACTGTGATTCATTTACTAAAGTAATTTATATTGTGTTTATGTGACCGATGAATTTATTCTAAACATTACAACATATTAACGAACTCAACGCATAAATATTGTTCTATTAACGTTATATTCATCTCAGCGTTTTGTCCGTTTGCACCCGAGGCCTTCACCCTGGATCTCGGGGTCCGCTTGCCGGCTTTGGCAGTGAGACCATTGATACGCATATCATCCGTTACGATGTCAAACCAGCATCTTGGGTGAAGCCCTCTTACCGAAGCCCGGCAAACGTGGCATGTCTAAATTATATGTTACCGACCCGTTGCCCATGACTCGTAGACAAAGTGATATTCTATTAGTCGAATGGCTTCAAAACGAATCGTTTTCTATTCGTTATTAATGGAAAACGTGACAATTCGATGATTTTAATATTTATAGATCATTTATTTCGAGTTACAAATACTCACTTAAATTACATAACATTTTTGTAATCACATTATTGATTATGTCAATCCCACACATTACTGAACGTTTCTACTGGCGTTACCGCTAATAGAATGTCGCTATGTCTAGAGAGTTTTTAGACTAACCGGTTATAATTCTAACTAATTTATACACAGAGTTAGTATACCTTCATCGGTTATAAAAATTCACTAGTTATATAAAATGATGCATGTACTTTACTTTCTTATTTCATAGTTATCGTCAGAGTGGCGTCTATTTATATTTTTCAAGTTATAATTGTTGTATTATGTTTCAGCTATATTCTGCGCCAACTAGGCCATGGTGATTTGATTAAAAATGTAAGTAAATATGAGAATGAAAGTTTTATCACTAGCTTTGCCCGCAACTTTGTCCGCGTGTACTTAATCTGGGTTTAATGTTTTTTGAGAGGAACCATAATTAATTTTTTCAAAAATAAAGTAGTCCAAGTTACACCTTATAATAACATAAGCTATCTGCAGTAAAAATCCCGCCAAAATTGGCCAAACTTCTTCAGAGATTATCACACTTCAATATTAATTATTTTTAATATTTGTATAGATAATGTAGGTATCTATCAATGTTTAGTTGACATAGATGGACACATTTACGGTAATATCGTACTATGTTATCAATTTTATAATTGCGAAAGTTAAATAAAGCTACTGATTACGGTCCATTTCTACATATTCGGTATTTCTTCATTAAATCTCGTCCTAAGATGGTTGAAAGATAAAAGGGTGCATGCGACATCAAATGTTCAAAGAGAAAAGATCCCAAACGACCTCATAAACACTTGACTGAAAAGTGATTTTCTTATAACTGTCATTGTCGCTTACACTTTAGCCTTTCAATGGTCCATATGAACAAAACATTCTTTTTATTTTCAGATGCCTGAAAACAATGCCCTATCGGGTCTGTGCGCGGGTATAATAGCGGCTTATGATTTATTTGGCGTGCCGTCCGCAGTAGTACTATTCGTTGTCGAAGAGGTCTCATACAACATCTGCGATCAGAGGTTCCATGAGTTTGAAATTTCGGAGAAACGGCCCGACATTATGGTGAGCTCCTAGACTATATCTCATTATAGTCAATTTCGAGACGCATAGATAACGATCATCATCACTGCGTTAGTCCCTGTTGCATTCAAAGGAGAATGCCCATTCTTGGTTGCGCTTTTGGACGTACGCGTTAATATTTCAAATGTTAAAAAATAATATTGATTATAGTATGACTTTTCAACACTAAATCGCTTCTAAAGAACTTGGGGTTTGAATTTAACTTATAAAGATATGAAAATTGAATGAATAATCGTTTCCATTTTAATTTAATTGTTACCATTATATAAAATAAACCATTGGCGGTAGAATGCAAATATACCAATCTTTTTAAAATAAAATGGTTAAATAATAATACGTGATAATAATTCGCAATGTGACTTTCAAATATATTGCAGTTATGAAATCTTAATATTTCGTGTATGTATTCGTAAATTATTAGTGATAATCAGTTAAAGTTGTAAAATATTGTGTGCTTCAGTGGTAGTTTTCTCTTAATTTATACATGGTATCCCTGTCTTACTAAAACGTCAGTTCAACAGTCTGTGTCACAATATTTTCTTGTTTGTTGTTTTTCTCGTTGTAATAATTTAATTTCTCAATAACCCCAAGTTCTGTTACAATATGCGTTTATATTTCAGATAATACTTAATGCAGGTTATTTAATGCAGCTTATACTTATGTGACATAGCAAAAAAAAGTGTGCAACCGATTTCCATACTGACATGGGCATTGTCCTTTGCACTTCGAAGCCCGGGGTCTGCTTTTTTATTTTTCACCAGTCAATTGCAATCAAACATACGACAAATTTTAAGTCTGACCTCTTGGACCTACCTACTAACACCTCAACAGCCTACCTCAAAATCCGTTCAGTAGTTTATGCGTCCATCACGAACAAACAGACAGACAAGAATTCCAAAAAACTATATTTTTTTGTTTAGAATCGCTCATTTAACATAAACCAAGTTTTTTTTATATCTCCAATGTACAGACACACCTACACTATAGAGCCCTAAGCTCTGAACACCCAAGAGATCCGCTCTCTTACTCTTTCTTTAGATTTGGTTTATCTTGGCTTTTCATCTGTCTGACCTCCAACCTTTGTCCATTTACTGCGACCTCCAATCCTGAGAGGGAGGCCTGCGCCAGGGCCTCGTCCGTTAATCAGGAGGTGAACCGGCTAGCAGGTGAGGTTGGCATGGGCCCCAGAGGTCTTGGTGGGCCCCATACACCCTGACTCATAGGCAACCGTTAGTTCCATATATTTCATTTACTTTTCCAGGTCCATAGAATGACTCTGAGCGAAATATGTGAAGACACTCAACTCAACGATAAAAACCAACTGATAATGTAAGTGTTCCTACTCTCTCTCTCTTATAGAGAGATGGGTATAAAGAAGTTTCAAAATGATGTTTCAAGTTGATAAACCACATTGTGAATAACTCATTCATTGTCGTTTCGGAAGCCTTTACTTATCCTGTAAACTTACTATGTAACGTCACCAATTAGGCTGGTCTAACAGTTCAAAGTCGCTCAGCGAGCTATGGAAAGAGCTATGCTCGGAGTTTCTCTGAAGGATAGGATTCGTAACGAATACATCCGACAGAGACATAGCTCAAAGAATTAGCAAGCTGAAGTGGCAGTGGGCCGGCCATATCTCGCGAAGAACCGACAATCGCTGGGGTAAACGTGTTCTTGAGTGGAGACCGCGACTCGGCAAATGTAGTGTAGGACGCCCTCCGGCCAGGTGGGATGACGATCTGCAAAATACTGCGGGCAGATACTGGATGCGGCAAGCTGAAGACAGGGCGCTATGGCGCTCATTAGGGGAGACCTATGTCCAGCAGTGAACTAATAGAGGTTGATGATGAATGATGATGATGATGAATTATGCTATGGGTAAAAAAAATTAAGAGAGGGCTATTAGGCCCAAATATGCTTAAAACCTTCAACAGAATTAGATCGCCAGCTATGAAATACGGACGAAAAACAGGTATAGTTTTGATTTATTTGTAGCGAAGGCGCGCCAGTTGCCGTAGTGTACTACCGTTCCGGTTACGAGCCGGGGCAGTACCCTTCCTCTAAAGAATGGGAAGCAAGGCTCCGAGTGGAAAGGTCTACGTAAGTGTCACCTTTGTCCATTTAATGTGACTCGGTCCGGTTTTTTTACCGGAATAATGCAAAGCCCCCTAGGCTATGGAGTATAGGGTTATGATTTTAGCAATTCATGTATTGTAATAGGCTTATGAAGCTTGAGAAGTTAGAGAAATCGACTAATGTTGGTGTACAAAAAGTTAGCAGATAATTTAATTTGCAACGAAACTGCTTTTAAAAATTGGCGGTTAATTTGCCCGTCGTTACAAGATGGCGGCCGTGGGACAAGGGCTGCGATTCCACAAACTTGGATTAACTATACACTAAACCTTCAAAAACTCTCAACATTCAAACAGTCTGAACCTATAGATTTAGATCGGAAAAAGAGAACATCTAGGACGGGACTCGAACCCGTGACCACTCCCTTACAGGGGGAACGCTCTGACCAACTGAGCCACCTAGATACGTCCCAGATATTCGACATTCTCCGATATATTATATACGTATTAAGGCGACGCCACTAATCTGAACCTCTAAACATTCAAAAAATAAAATTGCATCATTTGACTTTTGCAACCGCAAATGTAACTTTTCAATTGACTAAAAGACATTATAATATTATAACAAGAAATCCTTTATTGCCCGTGGATCACCTGGGTGGACCAATGGAAATTATTAATAATTTTTTCCCATTTATTGTACTATTTTGATTACTTCACAGGGCAATAAAATGCCCATCGATCCACTACCAGCTAGCCGGTACAAAGAAGGTGCAGCAAGCGCTGGCATCTCCAGGCGTCTTGGAGAAGTTTATGGGAGACTCCGTCACCACCAGCCGAGTGAGGGACATCTTCACAGGACTCTACTCGCTCGATTTCGACGAGAGCGGCGAGAGAGCGGTCGAAATGGCACTCGCTGATGCTGATAAGTATGTCCCCCTTTAAAACTCTTACACCATCATCAGCATCCTCCTAGCGAATTCTCAGTTGCGTTCAAATTTTGCATTTTGGTACCCGAGTCGCTCCGGAAAAGACAACATATCATTCAAAAAGAATAATTTTGAATGGTATATTGGCTTTTCCGGGCGTAAAATTGTTTTTTTTTTTATCGTTGTGTTAGTAATCGGGACGAGGGTCATGGGTGAAACACCTGGTAATGTTGGTAGGTTTCCATTCCACCAGAGGTATAGTTTACCGACAAACATAGTTTCGATGCGCTCTAGTTGCGCAGCATGTTCTTTTAGGCCTCTTTGGTGATAAGCGCGGCGGCGGAGGGCGCGCCTATCAACCAGTCATGCACTCTGGTGCAATGAAATCGCACATCTGACTTTTTTTGCAAAATATTAATTATAATTCTTTTAATAAGGAAATTCTATTATTTTTTAATATGGAATTAAAGCTTGTTTCAATACCTATTCAATGATACCAAAATAAGCCGTTATAAGTTTATCCTATTGCCAAAAAGTAATGACAACAAAAAACCCGAAAATTACTCCCTTTGGTCACCGCAGTTTGCCAGATTATAAAAAGGCATGTTTTGAGTCGAAAGTCATCAGGAATAGGAAGCAGGAATGGACGTCCAGTGAATACAGCTGCATTTATCAGAAGAAAATGGATACTACTCCGGAAAAAGCCGCTCAAGTCGTTGCTCTAATTGAAGCGGGCCAAAACCACAGTGCTGTAGCTTGACAGCTGAATATCAGCCGATATTCAGTTCGTCGTGGGTACCAGCGCTATCGGAAGACAACCGATTTCTCGTTACGGCGGCTTTACGAAATCGTCGTGCGACTGCCGTTGATCTTGCACATCATCTCCAAAAGGTGCGTGAAGTGGAAGTCAGCCGGTGGACGGTCAGAAGAAGACTTGCTGAAGGCGGCCTGACTGCGCATAGGCCAGCAAACGACCCTAAATTGACGTCAGCTCACCGCCAGGCCCGTCTTCGATTTGCACAGGAACATGTGGACTGAACAGTAGACCAATGGAGAGCAGTACCGTTCCCAGACGAGTCCAGAATGTGTCTATGGTAATGAGGGATGAGAATGGGTCTACAGAAGGCCTACGAAAGATTTACCCAGTGTTGGAGCTGAAACTGGTATCGAGCGATAATACGGGCCAGAGGGGGTAATACTTCTTATTAATAATGATATTTTTGGTAAAAAAAAATTTTTATTAATCATTAATTGCCCACACCTTTTAATACAGTTGAATTTGGTGTTGATGTTTTTTTTTTGGAGTAGCGTAAACTTATAACGGTTTATATGGTATCATTGAATAGGTATTGAAACAAGCTTTAATTCCATATGAAAAAATAATAGAATTTCCTTATTAGAAGAATAATAATTAGTATTTTGCAAAAAAACACTTGTGCGATTTCACCCGAGTGTATATTATATTAAACCAACCACGGGCTCAAAGGGCTCGCGGCAATGGTTGATTTGTCCTTTATTGGTTTTTTGGTTGGCCGGTTACAGTTGAAATAATCTAAAAAGTGCATTTATACAGCTGTCGTTTTGTGTTGTGTGTCTACAAATAGATTGTTAGAATAACCGATCGCTGCAGATTTGCCTACGTCAAACCGCGCCGCTTTAATCCTTATTTTCATAACTTTAACGTATGAAATTGCGTGTGTATCGTATACGAATGGATTTGACATGAGTTGAGCTATACTCTAAGCCATAAGAACAATCTTTGTTTAGGAACTCCTATGCCAACTTGCGATTTGTCTTTTGAACCGATTAATCCATACCACCGTAAGGATTAAAATGTAACAACATAATAATTCCATAATGAAAATAGAACGTAACCTTTTCAGGACGCCTCGCAGTAATAAAGAATCCCGTCATATATTAAATCAACTGTAGAATTTTTATTGAAATATATCGCATTACATTCCTTCAACTCAATATTATATAAAAATTTTACCTTCAAATAAAATTTGTATTATGCTTCCATGGACGTCCGAAGTCCATTATGAGAGTACGTCACTTCCTTCACTTTGCTTGGTCGCTACAAGTAGTTCACTTCCGTCTCCTTACTGCGCTTTTAGCGCCACCTATAGTCTCCGCTAAACAACAAAGCTCCATACCAAAGCAAGCCGCCATCTTGGTCATTGTTCGGTTCATAATGGCCTAGCACCAGGAAGAAATTACTGGGACTTCGGACGTCCATGGAAACATAATACAAATTTTATTTGATGGTAAATTTTTTATATTATGCGTTCCGATTGACGTCCGAAGTCCATTATGAGAGAGTGTTTGTTATCTTCTGGTGGCTTGTATTTTTGGTAAAATTAAAACGCAACAATGTGATTGAATATTTATGTATGAGTATAAACTTAAATGCACATTGATTAAAGGGCGTATCAATCAATTTATTAAGTACACAATTAATATTAATTATTAGGTTGAAAATATTGTGAAAGAGATTTTTCCAACATTATTTCTCTGTTTACACTATTGATTTCTTTCAGGTAAAACTTTCTAAATGTACCTTCATGTTGCCAATTAGCTTTATCTAGAATATCATTTATATGATAATTTTCCACCCAATTTAAGGATGAAACAGCTGATCTACAACTTCCAGCTGATGCATGAATACCGGCATCAGCCAAAAGACGCTTCATCCAACCCCCGATGATCGCTGCAGTACCTGGTCTCGTAGGGCCTTTAGTTGATAAAAACAAATTAGTAATATTGCCTCGAGTTCCCTGTGTCATATTTACAAGCGTGCGTAACCAGAATACTGCATCGATGCCTTTGTCAGGGGCGGATATAAATGTCCAACTAGATTGTTGATATGAGGATGAGTCAGTCTTCGACCCGAAAACGGGATGCAAGGTAATAGAATCAGTGTTATCTATAAAATGTTGTCTATCAGTGTGCAAAAGAGTAAGGTCGTGTACTCTACGACCCGAAGATAATAATAAAATAGCCGCGGTGTGTCTGGATACTTGATATAAACTATTCAAATCTATCTTTTGCTTTTTTAACGAACTAATCAAAATCCTGGCGTCCCAAATCGGTAATTTAGGAGGCACAGGTTTTGCCAAGCAAATAGCTTTCAGTATATGTTTGACAATAGAATTAGCTGAAATTTTAATGTCAGATATGGTTTCGCAAATGGTAGCAATAACCGATTTATGAACGAGAATTGTTCTGTAAGAGAGACGATCCGTTAAAAACAAATAACTGAGGTACCTAGCTACGTCTGATGGATTCGGAATACGAAAATTAACGCTCTTCTCTTGGCAAAATCTCACCCATCTACTCCAAATGGATACGTCTTTAAAGTAGACTGTCTCCAACACGATGACAATAAATTCTTCTCCTGCTGCGTCCACGCGCCTGTCAGGGCATCCCACCCGAAATGAGCCAGGCTTCCAGGTGTAACTTGCTGACTTGCGCGGGTGCTAGCATTGTTACCGTGTCCACCAGAGTCTTGTCCAGATCTCTGAGCTTCACAGGACGCTTCAGAGCACGGCTCTTCAGGTCTGGCCTCCAAAAGGACTTCTTCCACTTGGGTGCTATAAGGATGTACCGGCCGGAGGCTGAATTTTGATGATGTAGTACCCTGGGTATGAGGCTGGGTGGCGGGAATAGCCATGCAAATGCAAGTCGGTAATGCCAGGATCTGCTGAACGCGTCGTGAAAGTAGGCGTTCGAGTCTGACAAGTCTAGCGTAACATAGTTTGGTACGACATGTGCCGTCTGTGATGCGAACAGGTCCAAGTCTGGTGTGCCCAACATGCTGAACAGCCTTGACGTTTCTACGTCTATTAGGTGCCACTCGGCGGCGGCACGATTCTTTGATAGATGATCGGCCTCTGTGTTGAACCGCCCTGGTAGGTGATGAGGGCAAAGAACAATGTTGAGATGATCCGCCAGGCTCAGCAACTGTTGGGTCAAGTTCAGCAGAAGACGCGATCGCGTTCCGCCTTCGTTCTTTATGTAAGCTACGACCATTTTGTTGTCGCTCTGAAGAATCACTGACGAATTCTGGAGATGCATTGCTTTGGCTGATATAGCTGCTATCACCGCAAACATCTCTTTTAGATTGCAATGCCACTTGGTCTGATGTTCTTCCCATTGGCCCGTTATCATCTCGTTGTTCACCAAAGCCCCCCATTGAACGTCCGATGCGTCTGTGATGACGTGATTCATGGGCGTTTTTTGGGGATGGATCGCTGATTTTTGACCGACATTCTCCAGCCACCAGTTCAGTTCTGAACGTACTTCTTCTGGATACCGAATTTGCGATCGCGGGCACTTTCTGATCTTGTTGCTGTGACGTTGCAGTAAACGGCAATGCAACCTTCCCCGGTGGGTGATGAAGGCTGCAAAGTTGAGATGACCTATAAGGCGTTGAGCCTGTTTTAGGTTCCAACTGCCGGTCGCGAGTCGTACTCGCAACATCTGTTGAATTCGTTGTATCTTGTCGGAAGGCAGGGACTTCGTATTGGTTGTGGTGTCCCATACTATTCCTAGAAATTCGATTACTTTCGTTGGTGTAGTTATCGATTTCTCCATATTGATCCAGAAACCCAAGCTGGTCAGAAACTGTATTCCAATTTCTACTTGAGCTGATAGTGAATTTCGCTCCTGATGTACTATAAAATAATCGTCTAAGTAAACCACTAATCTTAGTCCTTTCTTGCGAAGTATTTCTGCAGTCCAGTTTGTTACAGAGGCGAAAATTCGAGGTGCTGCAGCTAGGCCGAACGGCAGACACGTCATCTGAAGCAGTTGACCTTGATAGCTGATTCTGAGGAACCTTCTGTGTTGCTTTTTTACAGGCAGGTGATAATAAGCCTGACTTAGGTCTAACTTCACCATCCAATCTCCTTGTTGTAGAAAACTGGGCACTTGATGATGATGGAAGAGATGAAAGTGCTTCGGCTTCATGTACTGATTTAGTGCCTTGAGATTGAAAATGGTTCGACTGTTTCCGTTGGATTTTGGAATTATAAATAGAGGGGATATAAAAGACGGTGTCAAGGGAGCCGGTTCCAAGACTTTTAATTGAATTAGATTTTGAATTTCGGTTGACATTAATTGCGATGTTGGAGTTTGATCTTTGTTAAAACATCTAGAGTTGGTAGAACTAACGGAGGAGTCTTGTTGAATGGTATTCTGAGACCTGTTATTAGTTTCAAAATTGAAGTGGGTGGATTGAAAAGAGCCCAAGTGTTTTGAAAGTGTCTCAGACAACCGGCTGAAAACCCTGTGTAGTCATTTATTTTTATATCCCGCTCTTCTACCCTCTGTTTTATATTTTCTCCCCCCCTTATTTTTAGCTGGCAAGTTATTGGAACTGATTCGCTCGGAATCTTTGCTTTCGGCTTGTTTTGATTTATAGCTAATGGGGCGACTTCGAAATGGCTTGGTGTTAGCAAAGGAAGTCGAGGGTTCTGGCGATTTGGCCCGGGTGCGAGTAGAAGGTTGGGTCTGCTTTTGTAATTTATCTATCCCACCAATTTTCTGTAAGTATATCGATAACTGACCGGGATCAAACATGTATTCGCAAGGAGGTATTTTAGCTAAATCTTCTTTCATATATTTATCTTTCAATTTTTTAGTGATATCCTTACGGCGCAATTCTAACACTTCGGCTCGTTTCCCGCAAACTATCTGAAGTATATCATGCGATACGGTTTTGTATTCAGAATCTTTACCAAATAACTGGTTTAACTTTTCATAAATAGTCGATGCATTAACTGAAATGTCAGCCGTGGCAGACCAATCAACAAGAGATTCTAGCGCTGAATTTACAGCTTCGTTTTGAGCCAAGAACGCGTTGGATAGCGCTGCAAAACTACGCTCCACTTGAAACCATCGTAAAGGAGTAAAGGGATCCTCGAGACGACGTAGCTCCTCGTTTACTCTTAGCTCAGTAAAGGCCGGGAAGGCCACGTACTTTTTCTGAACTTCCGTGTATCGAACTGCGTTCCATTCAGACGAGTCAAATCTTTGCATATACTTAATCTTGTCGACACGTGTTTGCTTCGCCTTTGGTACGGTTGGCTCTTTAATCGAAACATTTAAATCTACGATACTACCCGCATCTAATTTAGGTGGACATAGAAATTGTTCACTGGCTATTGTTGATGAACTATTCAACATATTCGATGTATGTGGCATGATATTAGATACGGGTATTTGTACGTTTGAAAATGAGGTTGTTAAAACATTGTTCAAATGACTTACTAATTGCTGTGACAATAAGTCAAACCTTTCGTCCAGGTCCCGCGAACTGGAACGCTTTTGTCGTTTCCTTGGTGGTTCTTCTTGATCCGACGAACAAACCGAAGAACTACCGTCGCTTGGAAAAGATTTTTCACTAGGCGGGATAACCTCTTTATCACTCATTTTATCTATTTAAAAGGTAACGGAAGACAAACTATACTGTTTGAAGTTACTTTCTACTTAAATCTCGAAAGTTAAATTAATTAATTAATTATTAAATATATTTAAACAAAATTAATTTCAATAATTTTTTAAATATTGAATTTTTCGTAACGACCATGTGCTCGGTTCGAAAAACGACGCAACAATGACCAAGATGGCGGCTTGCTTTGGTATGGAGCTTTGTTGTTTAGCGGAGACTATAGGTGGCGCTAAAAGCGCAGTAAGGAGACGGAAGTGAACTACTTGTAGCGACCAAGCAAAGTGAAGGAAGTGACGTACTCTCATAATGGACTTCGGACGTCAATCGGAACGCATAATACATTATTACTCATTAAAAATTGTTTACCTAATAACTTCAAATTTTAGAATTGTTTTATATTCGTTCGAATATAAAGCGAATATAAATAGAAAGCGGGTTCATCAGGTTTACGTTCTGTTTACATCTTCTGTCAATCCCATGTGTCAAAATGCACTTTTTAGATTATTTCCACTGAGTCCACATGTGCGACCTTTTTGACAACCGTTCACTTTAAGATATTAATAAAATAGTTTATAGTTTATAACTATATATATAATCTATATATATAGTTATAAACTATAAGGTTCGTATTTCAAAGTAGGTGCCTTGCTATTAGCCAGACATACAAGGGTCTCGCGTGATGTGTTGCCAGGTACGTGCTCAAACCGCAGCGCGAGGGCGGCGGCAACAACATGTACGGCTCGGATGTGCGCGACGCGCTCCTGCGCATGCGCCACAGCCGCGAGCGCGCCGCCTACATCCTCATGGAGAGGATCGTCCCACCGCTGGTATGTACCTAGCTCATCATTTGTAATCAATGACTTCTATGTGTGTAGTATACGATAGTAGTAATAGTACACATAGACAGGCTGTACGGAACAAAAATGTTGGTATCTATTTAAGACCACTACTTCACCAGCACCAATATGTCGTTTTTGGTTACTGTCATACAGATAACATTACAAAAAGGTGTGCTATGCCTATACAGATAGGTGACTGGGTTGTCTACTATTTTGATACGCCTGTTTCGTCTCTCATATGAGACCAGTCAAGTGCCCAAGGCTTGGAAGCAAGCTAACGTGTAATCTGTGCTCAAAAAGGGCAGTCGGGCGGACCCTGTCAATTACAGTCAAATTTCAGTAACGTCCATACTCTGTAAGACTATGGAACGTGTACTGAATAAAAAGTTCCTGGCATATCGCGAAACGAATTCTGGAGTGACCGGCAATTTGGCTTTCACCAAAACCGTTCCACTGGGGACCTTCTTGTGTTTGCCACCCACATTTGGATCACCAACTTCCTGAGGAATCGATCTATCCGAGTGGTCGTTGACGGCTGCACATCCGACCGATTAGCGATAAACGCTGGGGTCCCTCAGGGGTCGGTACCCTCGGCTACATTATTCTTGCTGCACATAAACGACCTGCTCAAGCCCGGTACTTTTGGATACGCAGACGACAGCACAGTAGTCGAGAGTTAAGAGTCCAACCCCCGAGCCAGTGTCGGACAGATCCGGTCTCTCCAAGAGGCTATGGTTGAGCGTTTGAATTTGCCCTTAAAGGCGGTCTCCGATTGGGGTGATGTTAACTTGGTCAAATCCAATGCGACTTCAACCCAGGCGTGTCTTTTCTCTGCCAAGCGAAGTCAATTTCAGCCAAACCCTACTTTCCGAAATGCACCCGTGCCGATAACCGACCGCCTCGAGCTTCTTGGCGTAACTCTGATATCCACCCTCAACTTTCGGTCTTAGATTGAGGCTGAAGCTCATGTGGCTACGAGAAAAGGCTTCAGAGCTAACATCGTCGCAAATTGCAGGCCTATTGGTTTTTTATCGGATGAATTTTGAACAGTGTGCGCTGGAATTGCACAACTTGATAACTCAAAGGGCTTTCCATCAAAGATCGACCAGATACACAGTGACACGCCACCGCTACATGGCGGATATCACACTCATACGCACAAAACGTTTTGGCGACACATTTATTATGCATACAGCTAAGGAGTGGATTTGCCTGCCTAAGTCTGAGTTTCCGGAAAGCTATAAACTCGGAATCTTCAAGTCTCGAGTGAATAGGTTCCTTCTTTGGGAACGTGATATATCGTAGACCACATCGTCACTTACGACCAGGTGAGATAGAGGTCAAACGTAAGCCTAGCATGCATAAAAAAAGAAAGGTGTCAAAATTCGTGTAGTTTCTGCGTCCCGTGCCACATTCGGAATTCAAAACTCATTCCCACCTCACCCAGAAAACTTGAACACAATTTTTGTTTTAAACAACTTGTCTATAGCTTGATAAGTTCATGCGTAACACTCCCATGGTTCGCCCGGGATGAGGGGCGTAAGCCAATCGAGGTAGTGAGACGTACGTGCGGAACGCGCCACGCGCCCGTTTCATAAGTGCACCCCCCCCCCCCCAAGCCTTACGCCAAGCTATAATATACCTACATAGAAGTCATTATTTATAGCAATTGATCCAACACAGTCAATTTTGACCGTGTAGTGGTCCCTCCCGGGTGACGTCAAGAATATAAACGTCCACCACTTTCCCTCCCATTCACGCATTGCCAAACGTAAATTGCTGCATGTGGTACTCATGACACCACTGTTGCAAGTGTTCATAGGTGACAGTAACCGCTTATCATCAGTTGAGCCAAGTCTTTGTAGATACTTTAATGGTAAAAAAAACATACAAATACTCACGCCTTTTCTTGTCCGGAGTAGGCAGAGACAACGAGACAACAGCCCGTCATCTTAGGAATATTTACGAAATATGGATGCTGAATTATAGTTTTGTTTATCCAGGTGCCTGGTTACGTGATACGACCAGGCGGTCCCATGCCGCCCCCCATTGTCGACATCGTGTCAGAGCTTGGCATATATGGCGTCATTATCGGGTAAAACTTTATACTTTATTTCTTTTTTTTCTTACTTTTTGATGGCGCTGTACATGTAGTCCTGGAATATAGCTTTTATCCTATCTGTTACTCTATTTTACAGGACGAAGGAAAAAGTGTACCAGAACTCACAAGTAGGCCACGTTCTTCGATCCAAACTAGCAGACGCCAACGAGGGGGGCGTCGCAGCCGGACTTGGAGCCCTAGATTCGCCTTATATCATTAATATGTAGCATATAACACCTGGACATATAAAACTCCACCAGCCTGGTTATCATTTAGATGAGACTTAATACTGCCAAGGAAGTTCCAGCAATATAAACTAATTATCTTACATCAGCTCTTGTGACTTTTAGGGTCGTCAGCGCGAATGTGACACCCCTGGTGTTGAACACGTCCATAGGCCGCGATAACTACCTCCTATCAGGTGGATCGTGCACTTGTGTGCCACTTAATTGGTATAAAAAAAAACAATTTCCGTACTATAATTCCTTGGCTCGGCGATTTTGAGGGACCAACTGGTAATGATAATATTAGCTAAAAAGTCTAATTCAATATTGTGTATAACAAGTGATAAAGAATGTTGTGATAGGGATCTTCAGTGCGTGTCTCGTTCTTGAGTTCACGCTTGGCGCCTGTAAATGTGACACCCTGATTCCAATGTATAAAAATCTGATTCATTTTAAAAGATTTAAGTTTAGAGAATTTTTGAAAACGAATGACAATTACATACAGATTGGATTATATTTTGTATATACATACGTTGATGTTTTAATTTATTTTTTCCCCAAAATAAATTGATCTCAAAGGTTCAATACAAACAAATTAAAGTTGAACTTTTTTATGAATGAAATTTGTTCTGAAAGGCAGATGAAATATATAATCACTAATCAAGTAATAAATACTTTAGTTATAATATTAAAACAATACCAATTATTATATTTGTAATAATTTTGGACACTGAAATAATAAATACAGGTTAGAATAAACAAATAGATTTTTATTATGTTGAAAACATCTGAAGTGGTCATAGTCTCAACTAAATATATTAAGTACCTTTTTTGGAATGTATGGAAACAGGTAGATATTAGTTTTTTAAACAATGTGAAAAAAGCAATATGACGTAACTACTAACCGCCAATTATATAATATATTGTTACTAATTAATTTCTAATCGTGTATCTAATTTAATTTTTACAAGTTAACTTACGTTTTATATTAAAAGATTGTTAATAATTTGTTACAAAAAAATTGTAAAATATAAAGTCAAGTCACTTATACATTCCTTTTAGTTTTATTTTTGAACACATGCAACACTAGATTTGAAATGAAGACGGATGAATAAAAAAGGAACCGTAACGTGAAAGACTCATATTATAAATGTTATATTATTCTTTAGGATTTCAGAATGTGGCAATATCCTGATTATGAAATTAAAATAGCCACATTTGTTATTCTGACGGAATTATGACATTCTACGTATGCACTAAATAAAGTGTTAAATATAAAGATAGTTTCTAATTCGCAGCCATTTGGTTAAATTCGTCATATAATTGGATGCAAACGGGACGGCTTAGCGTTTATTAAACATTCCAATCAAATGGTTGAAGAATAAGAACCTAACGCGAAGGTGAAATGGCAGAGCTGCCTCCGCCATACCCTTCTAACCTATCAGTTCGGAACGCGCGGTGCTGACAAGTACACTTCGTTCGGTCCCGCGGCGTTAAATGAACGGCTTAAGCGGTCAATTAGCTCATTGCAATAAAATATATGTTCATTTTTTTAAATTGTGTCTGCTGAGTTTTACTAAATCAAATAAGTAAATGATCGAGAGTCGTCCGCTGCCTCATGCGATTGCACGCAGCACAGCATGCGGTCGCCTGTTTCGTGCAAATATGGTGCGAATTTCGTATACAATAAATACATACAAATGATACGCAGGAGGCGGCGGGCGACCTAAGCAGGTGTTACAAAATATGAGTATCCAATTTTCGTGTTGTACCTATACCATTATTATTTCCAACGGGGACGCCGATGACCTGGCACCCGCCAGGTCATCGGCGTCCCCGTTGGAAACAACCCCCGTTGGATCAACCCTTCTTCAGTGGGTCATTTCACCCATTTCCCCTGATCCTTCCTTTTGGGAAGGATGTGGTTACCCAGCAATCACGGCGTTCCGTCGAACCTACCTGTGTCCTTGCAAAATCTTACGATCTGGTCCACCTTCAGATCCTCGCAAGTCTTCTGTGTCCAATGTATCCAACCCCATTGTCTCCCATCTTATCAGTGAGTACATGGGGCATTCGGCGAGCAGGTGGAAGCTGGTCTCGTCACCGTCCATGCACTCTGGGCATCTGGGGTCGGTTTTCACGCCTATCAGTGTCAGGTGCCTGTTCAGTCGGCTGTGTCCTGTTAACACTTCTATGACGAGCCTCATGCTTACTCTTGAGAGTTTTATTAGTTGGCTCGTCCTTTTTTTGTCTAGGCCTTTTATGAATATCTTCGACTGTCTCATGCCTGTCGATGATTTCCATCTCCGGTTGGTCTCTGCTTCAATGCTTCGGCTGATGACTCCCTTGGTTATTTTGTGGGCGATTGGTAGCCGGGGCTCCGGGCCAACCTGGTTTTCATCAGCTCCTTTCCTGGCCAGTTCATCTGCTATTTCGTTGCCTGTGTTGCCCTCGTGTCCGGGTACCCAGGCAATCGTCACGTCAGCTGTTCTGGACAACTTTTCCAATGACTTTTTGCACTCTTTGACAACAGCTAATGTTGTCTCTACTTTGCCAAGTGCCTTCAGCGCTGCCTGGCTATAGCTGTAGATGGTGACCTTTCCCATGTTGTTTAGGTGGCCTGGCATTTCTGCACATTCCATGATAGCGAAGATTTCTGCTTGGAAGACACTTGCAAACTTTCCTAGGGGTATTGACCTATTTTTCTCTGTACCGTCTGAGGATTTGATGTGTACTCCGGAGCCAGAGAGTTTGGTTGTTTCCTTTCTGGAGCCGTCTGTGTAGCAGATGGTGCCATTGGTGTTCATCTGCCAGTCGTCTCTCGGTCCTATGTGTATTCTGTACTTCTTATCAAAGGTCCTTTCTTTCTTTATCAGATCATTGTTTGAAAGGATCATTGATAGTTTTTCTTCGTAGTCTTGACTGATCATGGCATGGCCCTCATCAAATGTGTTGCCAGTCCATAGGCCAGTACTTTTCAGTTTGAACCATTGTTCAATCGCTCTCTTTTTCGTTTCCAAATCTAGGGGGTTCAGGCCCAGTATGATCTCAAGCGCGGCCGTGGGTGTAGTCCTCATCGCGCCGGTGGTCATCAGGGCCGCCAGTCTTTGGACTTTGTCTAATTCTTGTTTGTTCCTTCCTATGTTGGCTTTATGCCATACCTATACCATACTTGTCACCTACCTTGCCTGTTAACTTTAGGGTAAGTACAATAGTCAGTGCTATAGTACTTACCCTAAAGTTAACAGGCGTAATCTGTCCACTGTCTCGTACGTGTACGCATGCGGGTGCGTACAAAATACATTTGCGCGTCATGCGGGTGACACGCATGAAGCAGCGCAGGGCTTTAGACATAGGTCTGCATAGAAATGTAACGTTATTCCAGCAGTAGGTGAATAGTTAGAATTGAACGTTATGAAACCTTAGTTCTTAGTCTTTTTATATTGTTTGTTACGAAATAGCGTTTATTTCTTGGTGCTGTACATGTTTCTAATAGAATAATATATAATTAACTTACAATATAAGAAGTGAACTTTGATTTTAATTTTTTATTTTCGCTTTCCTTATCCATATTATATCTTTTTGGAATGATCCCGCCGAAACATGCCGTCCAGCATGGGACATGCATGCTCGTCTCGGACAACAATTTCTAAATAAATGGGGGATATTATGAGCTAAGATTATAAGCAATGAGTTTTAAACGTGGCTTCTTTCAAACTCAGTGGTTGAAGTTAGCTTATTTGTCACCGGGGATTGATCTGTTAGACCTTTAGAGTTACGTCCCCGAAGGTTATCACAAAGTATAAACAGGTTAAGATTGTAATGGCTTTCATAACGAGTACACGGTGTACCAATAAATCAAGATTTAAATTTCGAATAAATTTATTATAATAATATTAACAATCTACACATGACTTCTGGGAAATTATAAAAATTCTGTGTACTTGGGCATACTGGTCTTGGCCAAGACTCCGCCGTCGTTGTACCCGTCTAGGTAGCGGAACTTTGGGTGGCCGTAAATAATCTGGAAAACAATGCAATATTAGTTAGAAATAATATAAAAAATACGTGTCACGTTGTTTGTCCGCGATGGACTCCTAAACAACTGAATCGATTTTAAATTTGATTTGCACACCGTGTGCAATTTGATCCAACTTGAAAGATAGGATAGCTTACATCTCAATTTATAGTCGCAATATTTAATGTGTTAACAAATCGGGCAAATGTCCATATTATTATTGCGGAACTAATACATGTATGGGTTAAATGGGTGCCATGAGCGACTGAAGTATGTCACGGGCGAAGCCGCGGGGGACATCTAGTTAGAATATAAAAAATAATTATGTACTGACCGAATTTGGGTTGATTGACAAACGAGGCCACCTGCGATTTTCCTCTCGAAGTTGGGAAGACAGACCGCAGTCGCTCCCATAAAAGTCGTACTAACCAAAAGTAGGCGTAAGCTGACCCCGGGCTCTGGGGTGAAAACCTCGTACGCAACCGGGAACATCGCTAAGATGATGATTATATGAACGTGTCACAAAATTAGGTCTCTGAATTTGGTGAGATGACTTGGTATCGACAAAATATGTATTTGAAACAAAAAAATTAAATATCGGGTAAAATAAAAAAAAAAATAATTAAAAATGAATATAAAAAAAAAAAAAAATGCAATAGAAAACACCACCAGCGACCAGCGTCACGTGACGCGACGAGCACACGTGACGCTGGTCGCGATTTAGGTATTTCCCACACATCCGCTTGGAGAATACTGCGAGGACTGCACGCCTACCACGTGCGTCACGGGCTCGTCACGTCATGTGACGCTGGTCGCTGGTGGTGTTTTTTTTTTTCATTCTTATATTTTTTATTCTTTTATTTTACCCGATATTTTTTTATTGGTTCAAATACATATTTTGTCGATACCAAGTCATCTCACCAAATTCAGAGACCTAATTTTGTGACACCTTATATAGATACACAACAATAAGCTATACCTGATACCTTTCTACGACTCCTGTGGCGTGTCGGTAGTGCGTTCCACTGCTAAGAGGTCGCGGGTTCGATGCCCGCTCAGTGCAAATATTTGTGTGCAATGTATATTTGCATGGGTCTGAGTGTCCCATGTATAAATACTATGTTTGTATTTACAAAAAAAAATGTAAGACCCATAACACAAGCTAGTTAAGCTTTGCTAGATAGATGGCTATGCTGTGTAGAATGTCCTAGAATATTTATTATTACCTTCGTCCTCTCATAATCATCTTCAGCGCTGGTGATGAGCTCTGGCACGTCGAGTCTGGGTATCGCAAACAGATTCATGAGCAAGTACTTCTGGTTGGTGTACAGCATGCGCTGGTCAGCCCATTCCATCTCACGGGGCAACCTCCAATCCTTTATCTTTGGTTCTTCGCGCTCTGTATACTGGTCGAAGTTCAGGCGCTCAATGTCCTCGACAACCTGTTAGATAATTAGACCAATGTACAGTATAGGTAAGTGCCGGCAAACACATTGAACAAAATTTCGCGCATGTAATGTGTGCACGACACAAATAGATAATGGACACATGTGCCAGTGACATGTAGATTAGTAAGCGTGAATGTAATGAATGAATTGTGAAAATGTTAGGTTTACGTAAATTAAAACGTAATTATGTGATTATTTTAATATTAAGCTAAGATAAATAGTTTACTACTGTTATGACTTAGTTTTCTGAGTAACTAAGTATGTTAGAGTCAAATTTAATAAAGAAAATCCACTCCTTGAAAATCATAAGTAGCAAATATAATTACGACTATGCATTACTCAGATTCTAACATAACTTCGTAGAAATAGGAAAGACGACATTGTACACTAGTATGTAAGCTTAATTACGCCCCGCGACTGCCTCCCACGACGTGAGAAGCGAATATGCGCTCCCCCGGCTCGTGCCATTTTATTATATAGTAGCTCGCGGGAGGCAGGGGCCATATATAAGTCTGAGGGGTCATTCCGCCCGTCATTCAGCGGCCCGACCTCGCGCGGTACAGGCGTAAATACCTATTGTCGTGCAACTCTTATTGCTACAGGTATACATATATAGTATATGATTCTGTGCCTCATCATCCAGACCCGACATATTCCTTTTTTCACGATCGCATAAGCGTGCAGTGCTTGTAGAACTCACAGTACCGTGGGAAACTAATATTCCTAAAGACCACGCTATAAAGACAAACAAATACTTTGATTTGACTAACGAGTTAACCAAAAACGGCTACGTGGTTAAACTCTATGCCGTAGAAGTAGGAGCAAGGGGAATTCCAGCTAAATCAATGTACAACTTACTTAAAGACCTCGGATTGCCAAGAGCTTCAGTAAGCTCTTTATTAAAACGTATATCAAAAGCGGCATTGTTAGGATCTTACCAAATTTGGATAGGTAGGGGGGGGAACACTACTGACGGTGGAGGTGAGCGCTGATGCATCACAAGGTGGCCACCCTAAACCTACATCTGGGTCGCAAGTCCCAGTCGCCGTCATGGTGTTCCTCTCTGTACCACGCTATGGACCCGGCGACCGCACGGTGAATCCATGGAGTGCTGAGAATCGGATCTCTTTAAAATCAGACAGCCCGGAGAGACGGGATGACTACTGGAAAGACAGTTGACGCTGGAAAGACAGATGACAATTGGAAAGACAATGGACTGCTGGAAAGACAGCCGCGGGCAAGGGCCTAGCAAGCCCTGCCCTAGAATTTATCGCTAAAAGTCCAATAAAGAAAAATACCTCCAGGACAATCCGAGAGGGGGGGCGAAAGAATTGTCCACCGGTGGATAAAACAAACGACAATGGCGAGAATACGGACTTAACATGTGCAACGTGCGGGAAAGTATACAAGAAGAGAGCCTGGTTTCTGAAGCACTTAAAATCACACGATGGTGTTGGAGCAAGACAGTCGTCTGTAAGTTCTTCAACTATTGCCACGGATAGAGTTGACCCTCATATATCCCAAGGTGAGCCAGAGTGTGACACAAACCAGGAGCCCATAAACATCCGGGCCCGTCTTAGCATTCCCTCTTTAAAGTCGACCACCTGGAAAGCCCACGACCAAAACTTAGCCATCCTGTTAGAGCATCCCGGAACAAAGCAGGATTTAAACAGTCAGGTAGAAACTTTCCAGGTTAGCATTTACTCATACCTACATGAGCATTACCCACCATCATTACCATACGCGCGAAAAAACCGAGAAAACGCGTTCAAAATTAAAATGAGAAAGAAAAAGCGGGACCTTATCAAACGACTACGGTTTGCTAAAGCTATGGGCGATAATCAACTTAGTCATCAACTGGCCAGAGCTTTAAGGTCCATACTGAAATTAATTAAAGGAATTTCTGTTCAAATAATAAATGAAAACAATAATTTTAATAGAGCAAAACATTAAGTAGAGTTCGATAAGGACCCGTTTAAGTACTCGAGGAATATTTTTAGCGACAGAAAGCAAGATAGGCTACTGCTAAGTAACGATCAGATCCATAGCTACTATAAAAGTAATTATGAGGTGCCTAAATACGAAAAACAATACAGTAAACCAAACGCGCAAAAACCATTAGGCCCTCATTTCACATTTGACTGTAATCCACCTAGCTTAGACGAAATAGAACACCAAATCAAAAAGAAACCAACAAAAACCGCCCCAGGGCCTGATGGCATACCTTACATTATCTATAAAAAATGCCCATCGGTACGTAAACATCTTCTAAGCATATTCAATAGGATCTGGTCGAGTAAAGAAGTCCCAGTGGCCTTCGGCAAGGCTAATTTTGTGCTCATTCCAAAGAAAGAAATAGTAACTAGTCCAAAAGACGCTAGACCAATAGCATTAACCAATACAATTTCTAAAATTTTCTTCTCATGGCTTCAATTTAAAATGACAAATTTCATGATCAATAATAACTATTTCAGACCAAATCACCAAAAAGGGTCCCTACCCGGAATTTCAGGATGTCTGGAACACAATTCTTTACTGGCGGAAAGTTTAAAAGATGCCAGATCAAATGAAAAGCAAATAACAGTTTGTTGGATAGACCTAGAAAACGCTTTTGGCTCAGTACAACACGAGCTTATGTTGTTTGCATTAAAATGGTATCACTTTCCGTCCATCATTTGGGAAATAATATCCTCTTATTATGGTAAATTAAAGTTTGTGATTAATACCAAAGATGGATACACGCAACCTTTAAATTATAATGTGGGTTTGTTCCAAGGTTGCTGTTTATCACCTATAGTTTTCAATATAGTAATAAATATTTTAATAGACAACATTTCCACACACGACAAGAAGTGGGGCTATCGGTTTAAGCTAAACGGTAAATATACGGAGTCTATCCTCGCATTCGCGGACGATTTGGCAATACTGACTCGTAACCCAAAGCAGTGCCAGGACCTACTGCGTAGAGTAGACGATTTCTGTACATGGACAGATGGAATGAGAGCAAAACCTAGCAAATGCTACTGTCTATTACTGGGTAGGCGGGGTACCAGGTATACTTCATATGACCCAGGGCTTAGTATAGGCGGGGAAAACGTTTCAACTATATCTGAAACCGTGCCTTTTAAATTCCTCGGAAGAAAGATTGACAACAGAGGTTGCACTCCAGCTTTGGACGAATTAATTGATAGTTTCATTATCGATTTAAAAAAGGTAGACCAACAACCAATGAGTAATGTTAAAAAAGCTTGGATCTATGACAATTATTTAACCTCGCGTCTTAACTGGCCGTTTCTTATATATGATATAAACCAGAGCCTCCTCAAAAAACTAGATGCGAGTGTCACGAAGACACTGAAGTCGTGGCTAGGGCTAGCTCAGTCGGCCGACCCGTCGGCACTATATAGATCCGCGAATAATTTTGGAATGACGCTTAAGAAGCCATCAGAACTCTATAAACACCTAAGAGTAACTAAAATGCACGTCTTATCGGAATCTAAAGACGAAATAGTAAAAGTCCTTCCAAAAGATAAAAATGCATCGGAGCTCGAATCACGCCTCCAGTTCCATAAAAGATTCATGATAGGCTCGCAGACTGGTAGAGTAGGTCTAGGTAATATTCAGAGACAAACAGATAAAGAAATAACAAAATCTTTTCTTCAAGCAGACGAAAACAACACCTATAAGGTGCACGCAATGAACCTAGAAATGCAAAACGAATGGTTGACTCTAGGTGAATTTTGTATTCCCATAGCCTTAAAATGGCGTACCATAATATACGACTGGTCACCGGCCTTACTTAAATTTTACCTGAATGCATTCCAGTTGACCCTCCCCGACCAAAGCAATCTGGTCAGATGGGGAAAAGCCACAGATAAAACATGTAACTCATGTGGTGAAGCAACTGGTACGGCTAGGCACCTACTAGTGGGTTGTAAAACGCTATTACACCGGGGTCATTACTCGCGCCGTCATGATAAGGTATTAGAAATCATACGTGAGGCTGTAAGTTTGGCGGTAGCTAGAGCGAAAAAAGGATTAACCACAAACCAAAGAAATGACATTGCGTTTGTAAAGGAAGGCTGCTCAAAGAAATCACTTCAAAAGCCTTATTCAATTTTGATAGCTGCCGTTGACTGGACAATACTCGTAGACACGTATGAGAAGCACTATAGGATACCGGAGGATGTCTGTGCCTCATCATCCAGACCCGACATATTCCTTTTTTCACGATCGCATAAGCGTGCAGTGCTTGTAGAACTCACAGTACCGTGGGAAACTAATATACCTAAAGACCACGCTATAAAGACAAACAAATACTTTGATTTGACTAACGAGTTAACCAAAAACGGCTACGTGGTTAAACTCTATGCCGTAGAAGTAGGAGCAAGGGGAATTCCAGCTAAATCCCTGTACAACTTACTTAAAGACCTCGGATTGCCAAGAGCTTCAGTAAGCTCTTTATTAAAACGTATATCAAAAGCGGCATTGTTAGGATCTTACCAAATTTGGATAGGTAGGGGGGGGGAACACTACTGACGGTGGAGGTGAGCGCTGATGCATCACAAGGTGGCCACCCTAAACCTACATCTGGGTCGCAAGTCCCAGTCGCCGTCATGGTGTTCCTCTCTGTACCACGCTATGGACCCGGCGACCGCACGGTGAATCCATGGAGTGCTGAGAATCGGATCTCTCTATAATATGAGTTTTATGAATAAATGGAAAAGCGGGGGTGAGGTAGTTTGGATCGCAGGCCAGCACTATCAAAGACTATAAAAGCAGGGACCATTTGTTAGGTTAGGTTAATTAATTACTCTCTCTCAGTACGCGGTCAAGAACAAGGAAGCTCAACAGGAAGTAGTACATCAAGGGTAGTGCTGGGCCAAGACCATCCAATGCCTCGCTGACGTCATCCAAGCCACCCATCCAAAGTGTTTCATTCTTCGACCAACATCTCAACATACAGTCCACTGAAGTCAGACCAAGTAGTGGCAGTCTATTCGGAACCGTACTAGGGGTAGGCTGTCATGAACAACGGTCATTAACATAATGTTTGGTTAATTAGCGTGTCCTTGCGCCCCGCACACCACGCGTAAAATTGCGCGTCAAATTGTTTGCCGGTCAATACTTATTTTTTATACCACTCAAGTGACAGACAAACTCACGGCCCACTTGATGGGAAGCGGTTACCGTGGCCTATGGACGTGCGCAACACCAGGGGCGTCACACTCGCGCTGCCGACCGTATGGTCGTTATAATGCATTATATTGAATACAGATTAAATTACATTACATTACTGTAGTGAACCCATCACGTTAGTGGTGTAATGGCCGGGACCTCTCGATAGTAAGGCGTGTATTATACACAAGAGGCATAATCAAAACAAAATCGTACGTATCGATGCGATTTTACACTGCGATCGCGCACACCTGAAACTCGCCTCTGGCTCATAGCATCTTCTGTATAAATCACTTTTAAGGGGCTGGACAAACCCATAAGACAAGTAGACATAGTAAGCAAAAAAGCGGCGCGGACGCATCGCGGGCATGACGCCTCTTCAAGTGTGTTTCATACAAAATTTATAAAAGCGTCGCGACACAAAACAGATAGGACGGGGCGTGGACGAGATTCGGATACGACTGTTTTTGCGCCCTATTCTAAAACCAGAACAGAACAGCCGAGATACTTAGAAAACGACATCGAAAGGGGTTAAGGGGTGCGCGGGGAAGTACTTTGAACACATGATACCCGCTTGTCGGCACAGCAAAGCTAAATGTGCGAAACAGCTCCGCGACGCGTCAGTTGCGCCTCCTCTCCCCATGTGTTATCTGTTTGTCCCGCCCCTGAGCCCGACTCCTCAACCACTAAAGCAACGACGCTTCTGCTGGTTAGCCAACTGAGATATCAAGTCTTAGAATAAAAAGTTTGTATTATAATAATTTATATTACATACCACTTCAATTTCACCACCACCAGACCAGTCATAGACCAGTAGTTCAGCATGGGTAGCTATATCACGCAGGTACTTGCTTTTATACTGACGCTCCATCTCTTGCAGAAATGGTACAGTCAGTGCGCGCATACCCTCTTCATGCTTGAAGCCGCGTTCCTTAATGGCGTCTTGTACCTGGGTTCAATATAGTAATAAATAGAATATATAGGTAGTCTGTAACATAGTGTATGATCAATAAGGGGCACATAGGTATCCTAAATACATAACCTTATATGAAATAAAAAATAATATATTAACTAAAATAAATCTATCTGGAATTTTAAATGCCATTTCTTGGTCATAATTTTAATATCCAATATCTAAGAAAGTAAGAATGTGACAACATCACATAAACATTCAATACTTAGTGGCGGCTCACAACTCAGCCCCCTGCTGGTGGCACACTGCACTCTCCTGTTATCTTTATTTTCAGAGAGGATTTGTTCACAAAGTTCCTGTGTTGCCATATAAGTTTCTGCATCAACCTAAATTTTATTGGTTTTTGTGGGCTAATTAACAAATTTTCCAAAAGGCATTACATAAACAGAACCTTATATTAATGCCTATAACACCTTCACAGATTGAACACTAGTTTTGGTACATGTTGTATTATATGTTTCACGCTCTGATTCTTAGAGGCTCGCAATATGACTTACCTTTTCAACATTCATATCCAAATAGACAACTAAATGTGGTCGCATCAGTTCTTCAATGGTGTTTGCTCTCAGATCATAGTACACACTGCGGACACCCTTACTGATATATTTTTGAGAATACATAGCCTCTAGGAAAACGAAATCAGAGTATGGAGATCTCTCCAGCACTACACCTTGACCAGTGTTAAACAAATGGGCAAGAGCATCGATATATTGACCATATCTAGCTATATACATCTGGATCTGGAAATTCCCAGCCAGACGATGGTTCGGGGTCATGTTAAAGTTAACATGGTCAAACGTTCGGGTATCTTCGGGCACATCTTTGTCGAACATACGGAGATCGCAGCCGTTTGGTCTTTTATAGTGAATATCCATGTTAGCTTCAGGAAAATGCTTCATCCCCAAGTCAGCGGCTAAGGCCCCTGCAAATTGAGTCTTACCAACTGCCACGGGACCTTCGACGACTACAACCTTCGTATTCTCATCAAACCTGTGTGTAGTACGGTCGAAAAGACTCTTCAAGTAAGTGTAGTCCTTATTAACGTAGTCAAAAGGTGCTGGTTTGCGGGGAGGCGGTGGTAAAGATTCCCTAAGAGTTTTCCCGGTGATTCCACGGTTTTGCACAAATGTGCAAGCCGCTATTTTACCACTCTGACTCGGGCTCAGCACTTTGACAATAGCAGTTTTAATTATAGTGGCCATGGCGGTTTGAGGTATCTTCTGTATTTCGATACCTGTCAAAGAAGTATTTTAATTAGTTTATTTCTATGGGGTAACTATTTCTTCAAAAACATTTATTTCGGATTCCTTACCTCAAAACAAATTCATAATAACAAAAAATTCGATCTATTGAACTTGTGACATAACCATTTCCAAGGGTGCGTTCGGTTTAATAAGTTCGTTATGTATATTATTTTCTATTAAATATCTCTGTCAAAAAGTTCAATGTTTTATTGAATGCAATATCAAATTCTGTGAAACAGCAAATATATTTTGTTATTTATGTCCAGAATTATATTTTTTCATCTGAACTACCAACTTATTTCTCGAACGCATCTTTTGTTAATAGGGTAAGTTTGGGGAGCATGCTTTTTTTTTTACGCCACTGTCGTCAGTTAGTTCTTCTTCTTTAAGTTAATGGCTTTTCTACAGTAGAATCACGCAATTTCGCCAATGACAAGTAAAATATAATATATATTTATAAAATTAAACAGCACAGTCTAAAGCTTGACACATAAAGTAATACTTACTAGAATAGTTCGTCGTAGAAATAATAATTCTTCTTATATCTATGCTTACTATTGAAAGCTTGACAGCTGACGGAAGTCAAGTTCTTTTTATTCTGTGCTCTATAGCTAAAAGCCATGTGTGTCGTGTGAAGTGAATTTATTTTGGAACAATGCTGGAACAATGAACCTAATATAGCAAGGTAAATAATTATTTATTACCACAATGTCTAACCAAACAGAATTGAACATGGATACAGAAAATGTCAAAATTGATGATTTTTTACCGGGTAAAAAGACCGTGAAATCGAAAAATATCAAGAGAAGGGCGGTCTCAGAATCTGGTGATTGTATGGAAATTGAAGAGCACAATGGCATTCAGGGAAAAGCGAAAGATCGTCGACCAAGGTCCAAAAGGTCCAAAAAAAATACAGAACCAAATGAAAGTAAAGAAAATATGAGAAAAATAGCAGTGCCTGCTCACAGGTATAACCTTAAAAATATTACCTAATTATTAGTGACAATTGGTCAGTTTATATTGCTTGCTTAAAAGTAAGATAAAAGGTTCATGATTGTAATCAGGCATATGAACTAGTATCATAATAAAGGGTGTCTGGGGAAATGGAATGACGTGGTCTGTAGATGATGCCGATCATGTCTGGTTACTAGTGTCCCTTTTGGAATAATAATAAAATTGGTTATTGACTTTGTTCATTAAGTAGTCTGGTTTGATAATGTTCAGCTTTACCTACTGAAAAGTTCGCACTACATTACTGAGCCCTTAATTAGTACTAAAACAATTTCTTAATTTCGTTTTTCCAACAGATACACTCCACTCAAAGAGAATTGGTTGAATATTTTCACACCCATAGTGGAACATTTACTTCTACAAGTTAGGTTTAACACAAAAACACGCAATGTTGAGATCAAGGTTGGTCCAGAGACTAAAGACATAGCTAATTTGCAAAAAGCTGCTGATTTTGTGAAGGTAATGAAAACTATTCTCTTTTAGATATAAGATCTTGTTCTTCAGAATCTGTTGAAATAAATTTCTGTAAGAAATAAGCCATACTCTTGAACCATTCTTTCAACCATCTACCACCACCACTAGGGTAAAAATAAGTTCAGCAATACATTTTTTTTTCTTTCAGGCATTCGTATTTGGTTTTGATGTTGACGATGCACTTGCACTACTCCGTCTTGATGACCTATTTGTTGAATCATTTGAAGTCAAGGATGTGAAAACATTACAGGGTGACCATTTAAGTCGAGCAATTGGTAGATTGGCCGGCAAGGCTGGTAGGACAAAGTACACCATTGAGAATGTTACTAAGACTAGAATAGTGTTGGCAGACTCCAAAATTCACATTCTTGGCAGTTACCAGAATATTGCCTTAGCCAGAAGAGCAATATGCAACCTCATTATGGGATCACCTCCTTCAAAAGTGTATGGTAATTTGAGGAATGTAGCAAATAGAGTTGCCGAGAGATTTTAGTTGTAATAAATAAAAGATTTATTTATAAAAATTGATTTATTTTGTCTTACTTCTCTGTTGACATTTTCCAAGCTAAATGTATAATTAGGGCATTATATTAAAACATCTTGTAATGAAGGTATCTTCATGAATCATCATAATAAACATTTTGTGTAACTTTACAACATATTCAATAGTTTTTCGGTGATACAACATGGAATATAAAATCAAGAGAAAGTGTCCTTAGACCTCATATGAGATATCCGGCGTGTGCCACGTCAGGAAGAAAGAGTCAGTAAAACAGGATCCGTACATATATTTTTAACAACCTGACACACATCACTAATTGTGACACAAACATAGGCCGCAGGACACCTCTTGATTTTATATTCCTTAAAGGTCAATTCCCACTGAAGGAGCAGTGCGTTTTTGAAGCAAAATATTACAAACCATTTTGAATCTTATCTATGCGAGTTAAAATTCATAGTCATTGAAAGGCAGTGGAAGGGTAGGGCGGGACTGGACGAATCTTCTCACAACAGTTACTTATAGCAACAAATTCGGGCGGCTGTTCTTTCAGTGGGAATTACCCTTAGCTTAACACTCGTAGCGTCGATTCATATCCTCCCTGTTTGCCCACCCCTTTGCGGATGGGAACCTTTACCAGTGCTAGAGCAGTATCTTGTACTTGAAGTGTCGCGGCACGCGCGATAGCACGAGCCGTGCGTCGTAGCTGAGGGAGGCGAAGGTCCAGGGCTCCGCCGCGCTCCACTCGGCGCAGTACACGGAGTCCTCGTGCTGTTCGTAAGACTGTAGGACGCCATCTTCTAGACTGAAAGCAATCCAACAGTATAAATAAGTCGCTGTGTTCAATATTTGTAAGCGGCGGTAGCCTAATCGCTACGCGGCGGGCTAGCGGTCGAGAAGTCGCGGGTCGATTCCCGACGAAGTAAACCCACTTCAAGCACATGAATTGAGTTTAGGTGGGGGAGGTTCACAAAAATATTACTAAGTATTATATGTGTCTTCTAAAACCCACAGCATCGACTCGAAGAACAATTTTGTTGATTTGCTTAAATATCTTGAACATACCTCAGAAACATACCTGAATTAGTCCAAATTAAGTAAAATTATTTACCAGAGGGCGCTTGTGACTTCAGTTCGCGCCATTATAGTTTTTAACTGTCATAGCGTTTTGTGATTTGCGCGAGCGCCAACGCTCAAAATTCAAATACTCTAAAATACAGGGTGTCTATAAAAGAACTCCGGGGTTTTAAAAATTCATATCTTACTAACTATAAAAGGTAGCAAAATTAAGTAGATTTCTCTGAAGAGTAGCTCAAAAAGTTTTACTCATACCAATTGGGAATGTTTGTATCACCTGTAGGCGGCGCTGCAGGGCATTGACCTTGAAACGACGTCGCGAAATTTGAAATGATGGCGACTCCGCAACAAAAGGCTCAATGTGTTATTTGACTCATGGAAACGATCGTTGACAAGACGCAGCCTGGAGTTGGGGTTACCCTGATCTGACTCCGTTGGATTTTTTCTTCTGGGGGCATATCAAGAATCTTGTGTATGCAGAGAAAATTCGTGATGTTCAACATCTCAGGGAACAAATAGTCAATTGTGTGGCAACCGTCCCCCCAGACATGCTCGCCAGGACATGGGAAGAGGTAGAATACCGTTTAGACGTCTGCCGTGCCACTAACGGGGCTCATATAGAACTTTACTAAGTGTTAAAAAAAACTTGAAAATGTAAGCTTTTCAGTCATGTATAAAACATGTATGTATGTTTTTTATTTCATTAAAATATTTTGCCTCAAAACCCCGGAGTTCTTTTATAGACACCCGGTAGTTCAAGTGAAGATTGTAAAGTGAGGTTTTTTAGAGTGAAAAGTGTGTTACGTGAACCTACGCGTCACAGCATCGTTGTTTCGTCGTGGTAAGCATAAGTTTGATTTCACTATGGAGCCATCTCATGACGAGGACGCAGGGAAAACTAGTCGAGAGTATGTTACTCTAGATAGAGAACAGACCTCGTCTTCAACAGAGAGCAGCTCCTCCTCTTCCTCGGAGGTCGAGGAGGGCTTAGCTTCTCCCCTACCCAATAAGCGTCCGAGAACTGCTACCAAACGTAGACACCGACAGGTCGCGACACGTTCGGACCTGCGTGTTGATACATTAAGAAGTCAAATGTCTTATGTATGTTACGGAATATTTAACTAATTTACCAGTTTATATGAATATGTATGCACAAGACAAGACTGCCGCACCGAAGGTTAACCCTGAATCTGAACCTTTCCTTAGTAAACGCGCGCAACCATCGACAAGTCAGTCACACGGGCCCCTAAGTCTATCTCTCGGCAGTCTAGGAATAAACTTTGATAATAAAACTATTATCCAACCAAGTGATTCGGGACGCCTAGCTGAGTTAATTAAACTACAACAGTTCAATTCCCCTGCTTGGAAAGCTATTAGATATAAAAAGAGCCTTCAGGAGAGGTTGGCTTCACCGGGTTTTAACGGACTCAAGGTGAATGATGAGTTGTGTCACTTCAGCAAGAACAAAGACTATTTAGCAGCAACGGAGCTTGTACTAGCAGGGCTCTCCAATAAGGTGTTGGAACACAGACAACTCCTAAAAGTGGGATTACAAAGTATACTGGACTGGGCTACAGATAACCCCAATCAGTGAGATCCTATTTCCTTATTTGAAAAGTTTTCAGAAACTTTTGGTCCAGGGTCTGTAAGTCATAAAAATTCAGAAATCACAATGCAGATATTATGTGGTAAACGCTCAGAGGCCATAGAGATAAGACGTGATCGAATATTAAAGGAGATCACAAACCAAAATCTGAGGGCAACACTACAGAACATACCACCGAGTTCAGAGCACCTATTTAGTAGAGAGGCTTTGCTGCCTGTTATTCAATCTCTCGGTGGGACTCAAGTTTGGCTTAACACCCCATCTTATTTAAAGGATGGTAAAGTACCAAATCGTTTAGAACGCCCAGTCTCCTATATAAATAAAAAAACGACAACAAAAATTCTAGGACTAGTACAACTGAAAAGAAAACACAATATAAGAAGGGATCCGCCCTTTCGTCAACGTGAAGCTAATAAAACCAATAAGGGAGGTTCAGGTTCCCACAGCAAACAAGCATGAGAACAAACAGAACTTCAGGGGAGGCTTTTTTTTTTTTTTACTTGCGGAAATCCCTTCGGATACCCAACGTGAAGCCAATAAAACCAATAAGGGAGGTTCAGGTTCCCACAGCAAACAAGCATGAGAACCAACAGAACTTCAGGGGAGGCTTTTTTTTCTTTTTTTACTTGCGGAAATCCCGACATAACCACCCCCGCCGGCCAGCCGGGGTGGTTATATCGTGTCTCGACTAAAACCGCACGGTGTCCTCCCCAAGTGTCCGTTGCACAGCGGCCTTGCCTGGTAGGGTCGGGTTTTATCCCGCTTCGGTGAGTTGGCAGGCGGGTGTAGGGCACACACGACACGCCTCCGCCACGGCCTGCTTCTGTAAGGACGGCGAGTCGGCCAACTGCCGTCCTCAGGCCCCGATCATGGATGTCGATAGTCCCGGGCGTAGATGAGTCTGCGGCGTCCTCGCCTCGCACCTTGATGCTCAAGTCGCACCCTCCATGTCTCCATGAGTTCCCGGTGGAGCTGGGACCACTGAGCCCTGATTTCTCGGGGCTCCGGCTTATGGCACCGCTCCAGCGCCTCCTTGCGCCACTGGTACAGCAGCGCAAGGGCTCTCGCTTCCAGGTCCCATGGAAGGGTCTTGGCCAGGAGACATGCCGCCTTGACGGAGATCGTGCGATACCGCCTGATGACTCTGACGGCCATCGCTTTTAACGGGCTGTTTAATACAGTCACGTTGCGGGCCGCCAGAGTCTCCGCCCATACGGGGGCCCCGTACAGGGGCCGTAGGTGTCCCCCTCCGAGGCCCGTGGAAACACATAGCCTCGGATTTGTGGAGAACCACCTCGAGTCCCAGCCGCCGTATTCGACCCAAGACTTGAGCAACCCCTGCCGTGGCCTTTAGTGCCGCGCTTCGGTGCGTTGCTCCCCGCGCCATAACGAGTTATACTGACACCCTCGAGCAACGAACCCAGTCGTATCCGATGTTCCACAGGAGTGGCCCTAGGACCGACCTCTGCGGAACACCGCACGACACTTCTCGCCGCCCTGGCCCTAGCCAGCTCGAGTAAACTATGGCCCTCTCGGATAGGTATGCCTCGACAATGCGGCGGAGGTAAGGAGGCACTCCGTGATACGCGAGCGCCTCCCTAACGCAGCTCCAGGGTAGGGTGTTGAAGGCGTTGGCGATGTCGAGAGACACCGCCACCACCACCCCACCCCGCGAGACTACTTCCTCGGCCAGGCGCCTAACGCGCATGATCGCTTCCACGGTGGAGCACCCCCGGCGGAAACCGAACTGATTGTCCGCCAGATCTGGCCCACGTTCGTGAGATGCTCGACGAGACGCTCTATAATAATCCGCTCAAAGATCTTGCACACCTCGTCGAGCAACACGATCGGCCGGTAACCGGATGGCTGATCCGCCGGCCGCCCCGCCTTCCGGATAAGGACCAGTTTCCCCGTCTTCCAAGCCTTTGGAAACTGGCCCCTTTCGAGGCATGCGCTAAAGAGCGCCACCAGTCGAGGCCCTAGTTCCTCCAGGGCCAGGAACCAATGTTCGGCCTGGAATGCCGTCGGGTCCGGGGGCGGTGCATTTCCGTTCAGGGGAGGTTGCCTAAGATTTTTCACAGAAAAATGGAATCTAATAGGCGCCAGTCAATTTATAATAAAGTCTATAGCGAACTGTCGTTTACCCTTCAAAACAAAACCTCCTCTGAAGTTCCCATCCCAAAACATATTGAAAGCTTTAGCTACCAAAGTCACCCCAGACATGACTCAAATGATCCAAGATTTAAAGAAGGGAGTACTAGAGAAACCATCAACTCAGGACCCTGGTTTCTTTTCAAAAATGTTTTTAGTAAGAAAAACAGATGGGGGACTACGTCCCATTTTCGACCTCAGAGCATTAAATTCTTATATAATGACAAGACATTTCCATTTGATATCTCAGGTAGATGTAGTCGATTTTCTTCAGGCCAAGGATTGGCTGGTGAAGATAGACATTCATCAAGCCTATTTCCATTTGTGCATAGCAGAGAGCCACAGATGTTTCCTCCGTGTCATTTACAATGGAGAGATCCTACAGTTAACGTCTCTAACGTCCTATCTTCAGCCCCCCCTGTACCTTTGCGGCAGTGTCGAATTGGGTTGCGGAAACCCTTCGAAACCGCGGTATTCGTGTAATAGTTTACCTAGACGATTACCTACTGGCATGCCAAGACAAGTCCAAATTATTCGAGCAGGTTGCGGAAACGCTCGCGATATTGGAATCTCTGGGCTGGCACGTAAATTACAAAAAGTCAGTTATAGAGCGGAATACCTGGGCTTGGTCTGGAACACTCAGCACATGACCTTAGCCCTGCCAACACAGAAGGTCCTAAGAATAAAGCGATCCCTGTCACAAATATTGAACCAAAACAACTGCTCACTAAAAGAACTTCAGAGTGTATTAGGTATGCTAAATTTTGCCAATCATGCCATTCCTCAGGGTCGACTACATTGTCGCAAAGGACAACTTTTTCAGAAAATGTTTACTCGGAGCAGACAGAGAAAGATGTTACGCCCGAGTGTGCGGGAGGACCTAATGTGGTGGCTGGATGCAGTAGAGTGCAGTCCAGCTCCACTTCACAAGAAAGGAGTAGCACACTTCCTAACTACAGACGCAGCGGATGCGGGCTGGGGAGCTCATCTGGACAATAAATACCTGTCAGGCAGATGGGCTCCAAACCAAAAGTCTTGGCACTCCAATCAAAAGGAGATGTACGCAGTCTTTGCTGTGCTCCGATCCCAGGGTGTTCTTCTATAAGATGCACATATTCAAGTTCAGTCCGACAATCGAACTCTTGTCGCCTACATACGGAATCAGGGCGGTACTCGGTCTATAAACCTTCTTGGTCTAACGACCAGACTGTTAGAACTAGCGACTTCCCTCAACATAACAATGACAGCATTTTACTTACCAGGAAAATTAAACGGTATCGCAGATCGCCGTCGTAAACCCCTATGTAACGCTAGATTCAACAGATGGATGCGCTCTTTTATGCGATGCCTTCAGTCAAAATTGGGAATTTCAAACTGCCTGGGTGTTCCCACCTCCCAACATGATTCCCAGAGTCTTAGTACATCTTAACAAGGTAAAAGGGACATATTTCCTAATAGCGCCCTAGTGGACACAGTGCTTTTGGTACCCAGACCTACAGGCAAGGGCACTGAGCAGTCCCTTGCCGATAAAGAACCTGCGGAAGGTTCTTGTGGACTGGACAACAAAAACAAGCCCTCCACAAGTGGACAAGTTAATACTTCAGGCTTGGAAAGTTGGGGGTGGGCGGACCATGTAACAAGCTGGGATAAGGACGAGCAGCAATTATTAATGCAGAGCTGGCGTCCTTCCACTTTAAGCACCTACAATACTCCTTTGAAGAGGTGGTTGAGATGGTGTAAAAATAACCAAATTAATAGTAAGAATCCAGAAGGGAAGGAGGTAGAAGGAGAAATTGGCCTATAGCACAATATTACTACACAAATCTGCTATTTCTACGTACTGTGCCGCTACAGTAGAGAACTTATCAAAAGACTTTTTCATTCAACAAGTTTTAAAGGCAATCTCGTTCTCTACCGCGACCAACTAGAGCACCCATATGGGATGTCAATATATTATTAAATTGGTTAAAGTCAACCCCATGTTCTGGGTCTTTATTTGATAAAAGTAGGAGAACAGCCTTGATTTTGTTACTAGCCTCAGGGCGTAGATTACATGACCTTACCCTTCTTGAGGTCTCGGAGGACAAATGTATAGTTAATCAAGATAACATAACATTCTGGCCAAATTTTGGCTCCAAAACGGATACAGGTAATTACAGACAATCTGGATGGCTTCTCACAGAGCACTCAGACAGCCGTCTCTGTCCAGTAAGACAGGTAAAGGAATTAATAAAAGCTTCAGAAAACAGACGCACCCAAGAGAAAGACTTAAAATGCCTGTTCATCACTGTTACTGGAGAAATCAAGCAAGCTTCCTATATTCAAACGCATATATACGCTCAATATTCAAACAGGCTAACATAGATGCTTCCCCAGGAAGCATCAGATGAGCCGTAGCATCCCGGGGATGGCTAGATAATAGAGCTATTGATGAAATTCTGGAAAGAGGAAACTTTTAGACATTTACAAAATTTTACTGTCGGGAAGTCAATAAGGCTAGTCATGACTGCACTGACTCATTATATGACAATTTTAAAACTGTTTAAAGTAAGCAGACTGTTCAAACTTGTTACCTTTCATGTTTATTGGTTTCTGTTATCAGACATAGTTTAATTATTGTTGTATAATTTGTAAACATTATTATTAGTTGGAAAAGGAGTGCCTTATATTTTCAGTTTATAATCTGATTCTCTAACTTTGAAAAATTGCAATTAAGTAACACAAATAAACACTATCCTTTATATTTTAAATCGTTTATTTGATCACATAACGTTTTGTGTATGTAAAATAAAAATTCTTATTACTAGCAGATATCAAACAGATCTTCAAGTCGATGCTGTGGGTTTTAGAAGACACATAATATAACTGTTTTGCATTAAAACAAAACAGGTATTATATGTTGGAGAAAACCCACAGCATCGAGTCAAGGAGCTTGCTGGCAATGAAGAAGAAAGAAGAAAGAAATTTTATTTTTTGCGGATAAAACACATGCACATTACAGCTATTCAGACGCAGGTTCGGGGTTTTGCGGCAAGGATATTTTTATTTCTTATCTGTGGTCGCCGCCTGAGCAGATAACGCGGCGTGTGACATGAACGTGACAAAATTGAAATCGTATCGTAAACCCCAATGAAGACGCTATGACCTATGCTCACGACCTCCTCTTACTTGCCAGACCCTGTTTGGTTTCAAAATGGACTGCCCTCTGGGAGAAATCCAGCAGTGTGAAGGGAAGGCACTACGCCTCCATTCAGCCTGACATCCCAATTAAACCCTGGTTTTACCAATTCCGGGAAGCCAGTAAGAGAGCTACATCGGTAATCTGTCGTCTACGTCTAGGTCATGTCTGCACCAATGTATTTCTCGCGAAGATCAGGGTCAGGGACAGCTCTCTCTGTGAGTGTGGCTTGGATGAACACACTACCGATCATATTTTCTTTGAGTGCCCAAAAAGGAATGGTTCTCTATATGATATCCTACCCACCAACCGTATCCCTCGGCCCATCAACTTTAACTCCCTGCTGACCTATACTAATTCTCCCCTTATATATTTGATATGTAACTATATTAACTCAAATAATATTAACCTGTAGAATTGTGTCTGTCTGCTATAATCACTAACCTGTGTTTTGTGCTTTGACTCAGGTACTCCATCGAGCTGCAAGCAACACTTTCGGCATTTATTGTATTTTTTATTCACCTTCTCTTGTACATTCACAAAGTTTTATTCCGCGGGTACATCAATCGCATACTTACCCCCAAGTCGAAACTCGAATTCAAATCCATGTGCTAAGTCGTTGGCGGAAACTGCGTTATCGCCAGAAGAGAGAAATAATAAAGATGCTATGACAGTTAAAAACTATAATGGCGCGAACTGACATCACAAGCGCCTTCTGGTAAAGAAGTTTACTTAATTTGGACTAATTCAGGTATGTTTCTGAGGTATGTTCAAGATATTTAAGCAAATCAACAAAATTGTTCTTCAAGTCGATGCTGTGGGTTTTCTCCAACACATAATACCTATTTTGTTTTAATGCAAAACAGTTATATTTATACATTAGGTCATTTCAGTGCTGTTGAACAGTTATGTTCAATGGCTTCCCCCCTGAATGGTATAGATATTGTGATTATAAATCTCGGTGAGGTCAGATAATATGGGTTACGTTAAATTAACGATTCTGAAGCCAAAAATATTTTTTGACATGTTTATCTTTTTGTCCGTTTGTGTTTCTTTGCGATGGATGCAAAAACCACTGAATGAATTTTGATGCGTTTTTTTAAAAGGTCTTGATCAGATTCAAATTCCGCCGTATGTTTGATTTCAATTGGTTAAGGAGAACTGGATATATGACCAAAAATAGAGGATAACCGACATCCACGCGGGTGGAGCCGCAGGTATCAGCTAGTATATTATATCTGTTTACTCACACTTGCGCGAGCCTGTGTCCGTCACCGTCGTCGTGGGCTCCCACGCTGGCCGCTGCCGTGAGCAGCGCCCGCGCGTCCGAGCTGCCCGTCAGCAGCAGCTGCTCGTGGTACGTGTTGTAGCGCACCGACCACACCCTGCACGACACACCACAGGAAATAAGAACTGGTAAACATCTCGAACAAAAGTCGGCAAGTTCGCGTATGTGCACTATACGAACTAACCATAAAAGCACTGATCAACCAATGACGCGAACCCTTTGAGCCCGTGGTTGGTATAAATAACCCTTGATTGGTTGATTGGCGCGCTTCGGGCAGTTGCGCCCCGGCCTTACCACCAAAGGGACGCGTTCTGCGCAGCTAGAGTACATTTTCAAGAAATTTGCGTTGATATATGATGAATAATCACGTGTTCACAGGGCTCGCGTCATTGGATAATCAGTCCTTTTATTGGTTGGCCAGTTAGTGCACATGCGCGAACTTTTTGACGCTTGCTCACGAAATTTGCCGGTAACTATGCCAATAATAGGAAATTATTTCACAGTATGACGTCATACCTTGTTGTTTCTTGAAAGTTATACACATACAAATTTATAAGACAATGACAGTAGGTACTGTTTCGAAAGAGCTCACCAGTGTGAATGGTCAGTCCTACTGAATATGGGTTCCTTGCCGTTTCTGTAGTCCCATATGTTGAGTGCTGCGTCGTCGCCCGCGCTTGCCAAATGAAATTGTCTGAAAAACATTACAAATTGAATAGGATGTTGCACGGTGGTCATCCACTGAAGAATTTAAGCTTGAACAAGCTTGAATGAGCTTTAATAGGATGGTTCAATACATTGACTTCTATGTACTATTGTAAGACAAGTAGGCTATTCAGAACAAATATTGTGTACCGGTTCCTGGATGAGGTGGGAATGACATTTGAATTTCGAATTTGGAATGGGACGCAGGAACTAGTTAAATGTGTTAATGAGTTTTGAGACCTATTTGCATAAACATAGCGTACATTTATGTAATGTTATCTTGATGACAGTTACAAAAAGTTACTGTGTATATAGTCAAGTAGTCGTCTTTCGCGACACCAATTTTTTTCTGTCGTTAAGTCATTGACTAGTGCCGATATAATATTCTACATTCCCATCTGACATTATTCCTCTAAACAGCACTCACCTGTTTGGGTTAAAGTCCAAGTCCCTGGCCAGTTGTCTGTGCGCATTGTCGATACTCCAAGACGGCTTGGCACAGTCCGTCCTCGTGTCGTAACACTTTATGTGCATATCTTGTAATACTGCAAACTTTAAACAAGAAATATTTACGTTATAATAAGGTGAATCGTATTTTAAGTCAAAAACTAACTTTTTACTAAATGTCGAAAAGTATTTCGAGGCCACATAAAGAACGGTACAAGAACCTTTTGAGAGTTCGTGAGAATACATGAAAATATTCAACCAATTTAAATCCATAAAACGCATATGAGAACATTTTTCTTAATCTCAGTATTCATTACAGGGTTTTTTTTTTCGTGTGGAAACCCCCACGAGCTTTACCCCACCACCGGTGCCAGCGATGAGGTGGGTATGTCGGAATCGAACCGACTAAAACCTTCTGTCCTTTCCAAGGATCCATTGCCGGGCACGCTGGGTTCGCCCTCAAAAGGATAAACCCCATGGATCCCGGCGGACTTCGGCCATCGCGGCCTCGCCTTTGAGGTAGGGTTTGATTTGACGTCGGTGAGAATAAAATTGTGAAAGTTACCTCTAAATTGCGAAGTGTGAGTGTATGTATGTGTAAGGGTGAAAGGGTGAGTATGTGTGTGTGTATGTGAGCGAGTGTGTAAGGTCTCCAGTACCTCACATAAGGGCTATATTTCACCGGGACACCATGGCGGCGCAATCAGTCGCGCCACCGTGGTGTCCGAAAGCTACCTAAACTAGACACCATACAGACACGAGAGTAGCCACACCACAATGAGACAGTATGAAAATGGACCTCGAAGAGATAGCACTACTGCTGTATGTACGTAGGAACAGAGAGTTCAAGAGAAAAAAGAAACAGTGGTGGGCTCATCCTTATTTAGCAGATCGATGGAAGAAAGGGCAATTCGGTAACATATACGAAGATCTAAGAAGATATCCGGATAAGTTTTTTAGTTGTGTGAGGATGTCCGTGAGGTCCTTTGATAAGTTACTGACTTTGTGTGAACATGATTTGTTGAAACCAGACAAGATACACATACTGGCGGCCGGACTGGTGGAAGAGTGAGTGAGACACTATACAGCGCTATAGTAATTAGTGGTGGCGCGACCAGCGTGGCGGTGCGACCAGTAACATTCTGTGCACGCGTCCGAGCTGGTCGCGCCGCCTAATTGGTTGCGCAACCAAACGGTCACCAGATGAGTAGCTCTCTATAGAGCTGTATAAATTTTGTTGGTAGCGGCGACTGGTAGCGGCGACGCGACTGGTTGCGCCGCCATGGTGTCCCGGTGAAATATAGCCCTTTTTTTTTTTTTTTCTATGTGCGGAAATCCCTTCGGATACCCCCCCGCTGGCCAGCGGGGGAGGTGAAGTCGTGTCTCGACTAAAACCGCACGGTGTCCTCCCCAAGTGTCCGTTGCCGGGCAACCCGGGTAAGCCCTCGAAAGGATAACCCCAGGGTTGCCGGCGGACCTTAAGAGTGCGTTGAGTGGTGTACCTGCGCGTGACCCTGATGCGGGTTCCACTTGCCGGCCGTGAGCTTGAGGCGCGCACCCGGCGCCACGCGGCCGACCGCGGCGCCCGTGGTGACGTCATGCACGCCCAGCCCGCCCTCGCACACCACGCCGATGCGGTTGGCATCCGTCGGGTGCCACTCCGCGCAACGGATCTCTTCTTCTGCTTTCTGGAAAGGTAGGATACAAGACGCTACCATTAAACGTATGATTGTCACACCGGATAAATGCGTTCCATGGTACCAATTGCAGGATGAATGCGTATCATGGTACGAATTGTGGGCGTAGAACTCTTCAAGCAAAATAATAATGTTAAAAGTTTCCTTAAAATTCACACACCTCTGGAGCGACAGTGAGGAGTAGTTCCATGTTCTCAGCATTTCTACTTTGGATCGCGCTCAGGTCATCCAGGTCTTTTGGTATCACCTGAAAATATGTAGATTTAAAAAAATAAGTTCAGTTGAATATATTATTATAGTCTGACTGGTGATAGCGAGTGTGACTAGCACCAGTCCTGAAGGTACTCTAATTCTCAGTAGCAACTCATACTCTCTGAACACTTTGGGTAAAGTGCCCAGTTGAGGACAATATGGATGAGGACATGTCTACTTTCATGGTGGACACCCATTTGTAGTTAATTTCGTTTTGGCAACAGACTATCAGAAACACTTTTTTCGTTAGGCAACAATATGGTACTTTATATACTTAAGAATTCTATAAAAGTTCAAAATAGGTTATGCTATGGTATATATCAACTTAGAAGTGCAATCTTATGTAATGATGTAGGTACTTACTTCAACAGTTGGTAGTTTGAATATAGAGACTCCCATTGTGCACTGTGATGTGTTAGAGTCATAAGCATTGTGGGTTGTGAGCAGGATGGCTGCGTCATGGGGAGAGCAGCGCAAGTGCCATACTTCACCTATGTCATGTTTGAAAACCTGGGTGACAATGATAAAGAATGAAAAATGGGACTCGATTCTGCTATGTTATGTTAAAGCACACCACTGTTATACCAGTGTCAATCTAAAAAAAAACCATGTAAATTTAGACTTTATCAATATGCCATCAAAGTATACAATTAAATGAAGAGAATTCATTACACTACAAAATTTCATTCACTCTACAAAATGCTTTATTGTTTTTAGACTTTATTTTTATGTATAAAAGTCTAAAATAAAAGGGCATCTTTTGGGGTGTCAGTGGAATGACAGTGGCTTGCTTTAACACAAAATAGCATGACTGAGGCACAGATGTTTCGTTGTATACTACCTGTCTTCTTCCCTATACACTTTTCACTAGTTCCTTACTTTTCACACTCCTCCTGCATGTCTGCTAGAAGAGATTTTCTATAAAAATTAGCACAGCCTATGTTGGTACAATTTTTTCACTAATATATATAAACTTAAATAAATAAAATTGGTTCTGTACAACTAAAGTTTGCGCTCATATTTTCCTACTGGGTGTTGCATGCAGCTCCGCCTGTGTGGAATTCTGATCTCCTTCCTGCTTCCTATTCCAGCAGTAAAATGTAGCCTAGCAGATCATAATCTGTCTCTTTACCAAATTTCAGCCAGATACGTTCAGCCGTTTTTGCGTGAAAGAGTCACAAACATTAATACTTATAAACTTTAAGTATATTATTATATACTACTTAGTAGGATTCCTTGGAACACAAATTTAATAAAACAAATTATGTATATATTTTTAGACCTAAATAAATATAGCCTAGGTTTATAGAACATGAATACTTATTTTTGTAAGTGTATACTTATATTTATTTTGTGTATATCTCAAAATATTCCTCCATAAAGGATAGTGTCAGTATTTTCTAAGGCAACACAAATAACTATAAATATTACCTTAGTATGTAAAGCTCCTGTATCTTCTTCAAGTTCCACCACATGGATTTGGTTGGAGTTGGGCTTTAGGCTCTGAGTACCGATGAGGAATCTGATGGCATCACTCTCTCCATACTGTGGTGACAAAGCTCTTGTCTGAAAGAGAACAATTTTCATAGAGCTTCAAAATAACCAGGCCCACATTAGCATGGATGCTTCAAAAGAAGAGTCAATAGATAGAGATCAAATGTCTATGCACTACGAGCCTATCATAAATTAAAAAAAAACATTTCTTATCGTATATAACCTTTCCAACAGGTATATTTACTGTGATGGCAAGCTATATAGCCTCAAGCAATGTGGTCAAAATGGCATTAATTCAAATAAATATATGTATAGTGCGTTTATATGATTGTAGCACACAAATTATAAAGTTTAAGTTATTTACAACTTTAAGGTGGTGGTCTTTGCCTACCCCACAATGGGTATGTATGTATATAAGAGAAAAAAGTAATAATGACTCGTTAGTTTTCGCTCATAGTGTTGAGCAGCTGATTGCAGCTTAATAAGTATTATAAAACAAATCTTGGTTTAAGACAGTAAATAAACAATATATAATATTTAGAAAGGTTCAGACCCCTCACTGGAGAATATGAATGATGAATAAGTGTTGTAATTAACAATGTGTTGTTACTACAACTAGTCTGCCATAACATTCAATATGATGTTATTTACTTGTATTGAGGAAAAGCAATGAAAATAAAATTCGGAAACAGTACATATGGACTACGTATTTTAATAATTTGTTGCGTTCTTGACTTTGCTATTTCGCTTACCTGGTGTTCTAGCCCGTAAATGATTGAGTTCCCCTCTTCCATAATGTAGTCTTAAAACTATAGTGAAAATTAAATAAATAGGAATTTGTTTAAAATAACCATTACAATCGTAGACTCAAAGAGTATTTAAGAGGGACGTAGACTGCTAAGCTCCACCACTGTTATGGTTTGGATGACATGACATATGACATTGACAGTGAAATAATAAGTCACATTTTAATATAATATTATAGGGATGGAGTCGGGTGTATTAAACAATTAATCAATCAATTTCAATCAATTATACAAGGCAATTCCATTGCAAATTATACTATATAAACAGGATATTCGCACTGCCAAATTTGATTGTATTATATATTCCCATACGATTCTGCGAAAATATGGAAATTCATATGGAGCTAAAATTTTACGGTTTCTAAAAGCATCACTGAAGGCGACACTCCTGCATTATATCGGCAAGGTCACGGACATGGTGGTTGCCGCAGATGCGGGAGTTTGTCACGCGATCTTTACCATTGACTCCGCATACCCATCGCAGCATATTCATCTCCGTGATACGTAGCTCCGGCTTAAGTCGCTCTAGTAATGGCCACGTTTTACTACCGTATAAAAGGACAGGCCTAATAATGGTTTTACAGACCTGCCCCTTCAACTTAACCGGTATTTTGGGGTCACAGATGACATCAGTCATCTCATGCCACTTGGCCCATGCAGCAGTAAGGCGTGCCTTGACGTGGCAATCGATGACACCAGTCACGTGAGGTACGGATCCCAATTATGTAACTTGGTCCGTCGCTCGACCAGATCATCACCTAAGCCTACGCCTACGCCTGTGGATGGGTGTGGGATATATTCATCAATTTAGATGTTTGTCTTTGTACAAAAACTAAATAATAATGATGAATAAATACCATTTTTATCATTAACAGTTAGACTTCCATTTTTAATAAAAAAATATAAAGTAGGCAGTCAAGTAAATTGTACAAAAAATATTTAATTCAAAGCGCAATATTTCTAAATGGAACCTTTAAAAATAAATTAGTTATCGATTTTTGATCCGAAACAGATATTTGATATTTTCCATAGTGCAGGGGTCCGAACCAAGATTCAGAATCGTTGTACATGTCCCGGATGATGTCAATATGGGATTCTGGAAAGCCTTTGGACCGCAATGCCTCCAGATTGTCGTGCGAAGAACACAGTCGAAGGTCTTCTGCATGTCCAGAGATAGGCAATGCAGAGGCGTATTCTTCATCCTGTTTTTCTCCGTAACGATCCTTACTGCAAAAATATGACCCTAATCTCTCGAAGAGCTTCATGGTGTGGGTATTATCTTTATGCCGCGTTAGTTGCTACACTCCTGGACTGCCCTCTTGACTTTGAAGACCGGAGTAATGATACACAGTCTCCATTGGCTTGGGATCTTCCTGGTGAGGAGTACGCGGTTAAAGAGGTTTGTAAAGAGACTCACACAACGGGGACCCACCACATTCCAGGCCTCGATGGGAACTCCATCGGCTCCGACAGCTTTCCGATTCTATATCGATAAATGAGCTTTTACCCCACAGACGATTCCAACTTGTGATACAGCGGTTGCAAGTGCAGCCCTAAACCAGCTCTCAATAACAAAGCTCTTCTTCCCAAGTGCGCTGGTGGCGTATAGAATTATAAAGAAAACCGAAGTCAATATGTACACAACATAATTGCTGACACGGCGTGCGGTTTTAGTCGGTTCAAGCCTGACATAACCGCCCCCGCTGGCCGGCGGGGGGTATCCGAAGGGATTTCCACAAGAAAAAAAAAAGGGCACGGTGGGTTCTCTGAGTACTTGACGCGGTTCAAGTGCAAGGAGAATCCATCGTGCGCCTGTGACCCGGAGACCGGGTAACCGTTTTCCGACATAGTGATAGAGTGCCCTATGTTCAACAGGCTCAGATACGATATTGAGGAGAACCGTAAAATATTGCATTAATTACAAAGGTAAAATATAAATTAGTAAACTACTGCAGGTATACTGGTATATTAAAGATATATAAATGAGTTAATAGTACATAACTAAGAAAATAATTGTAAGAAAAGTCTGAAAAATAAGCGAGCATTAGCTACTATGTTTAATAAGGACTCCAAACAACAAAATTGAAGGTGCTAGACTTACACAATAACAACTCTTACACGCCGTTTTGCGGCGACGCCCTATCCCTAAAGTGTACATCTTTTCTTTTCGTTTTCATTGTTTATTTGACGTTTTTGGCTTTTCCCGGGGTTGACTGCCTAGTCCGTCAATAAGCAAGTGCACCTTCTTGCAGGTGAGGTTGACTTGGGCCCCGAAGGTGTTGGTAGGTACACCTGGCAGGGGCCTGTACACCTTATACCTACTTACTTGCTAGAAACAGACAATATTCGCAACGAGTTTAGTATTATAATATTAGCGCATACTGTTTTTCGCTGTGCGGGATTAACGTTAGACTTTATTATAAATTATAATATAAGTACTTCGACGACAAAAGTAGCTTCACTAACTAAAGGATTCTAAAACTACCTATAAATAGGTACAAGTATTATTATTAAATAGGTAATATCAATACCAAAAAGGTTTGTAAATATTTTAGTGTTATGCAATTTTTTTCGTTGACTGTACCTACCTATTGATTGTTCGCATTAATTTGAAACAATTCCTTTATTCTGCTATACCTAAATGGTACGTAGGTATAGTGCTGTCTACGATTCTCGCTCTTAAGATAAGTAAATTTAGATTAGTAAAGTAGATAAGAAGAACGTAAAAGCGTAAAAGGTTAATCATGTAATTATCGATCGTCAGTCTTGGCTATTGACAATAAAATTATCGATAAATACTAGAATAATGTAGTGGAACAAAAGAAAATTACCTATACGTTTATTACATGGTAGGTCGTATCTAACTAATCGTTTAATGGTAACAAATGGATCGACCTTAACATGTCCATAATTCATTGAACAAGTGTCAGGTCAGGTACCTAGCTATAATCAGAGGTGAAATCCCCATAAAGTCGATGGCGGCCCATTAGTAAGGGCGTGAAACTTCGGTAGGTTCCTAGTTAGTAAAATTTTAGATGTCATTCGGAGTAGAAATGAAGATTAATTTAAATATTTTAAATCAGAACAAGTTAACTTCCAGGACGTGACTTGAACCCGCGACCAGTACCTTTCTAGGGGAATACTTTGACCAAATCCTGAGCTACCTGGAAACGTCCTGGAAAGCCAAAATTCTTCCATACATACATACGTCTAGGGCGACGCTGAAGCCATCTACCCCCCAACTGATCCGATCAAGTCCCGTCTAGGACTTCTTCATTTATTTAATTATTATTTACACATAGAGTAAGTCTGCAATCAGTATGATATAGGTCTTCTCATTGGGGTAGGGAGAGACAAATTTTTTCCACTTGCTACGAGATTCTGGCATACGCTTTTGGTATCCAACGCACACGGAGATCTTGAATATTGAAATTAAAATTTGGAACGCGACGCAGAAACTAGGTAAATGAGTTTTTGAATTTTGATACAGACCTATCAGTATAGACAGTCAGCTGTTTTGTAATGTCATGGATGATAGCTACAAAAAGTCGGGTATTGGTCAAGTGGTGGTCTTTCGTGATACCAATTCTTTTGTTCCCTGCTAATGTGTTCAGAATGGTAACCCATCCTAAGACTGATTTGGCTAATATTGCTGAATCTAGTAATGTTGTTGCTAACCTACTCGGTTACTTAGCGCGATGTAACGAGCCATCTATCGAAAACCCTTACCTACATATTTATACTTTTTTTTTAACGTGTGGAAACTCCCACAGGCTTCACCCAATCGGTGCCAACGATGGGGTGGGCGTGTCGGAATCGGACCGACTAAAACCACACGGTGTCCTCTCCAAGTGTCCATTGCCGGGCACCCCGGGTAAACCCACGAAAGGATAGCCCCAGGGTTACCGGCGGACTTTGGCCGCCACCACGGCCTCGCCTGGTGGGGTCGGGATTTTTCCCGCGTCGGTGAGTTGGCAGGCGTGTGTATGACACACACGACACGGCTCCGTCTTTGCCTGCTTCTGTAAGGACGGCGACTCGGCCAACTCCCGTCCTCAGGCCCCGATCATGAAGGTCGGTAGACTGCGGAACGCGGGGCAGGGTTCTCTAACGCTCCCTCTCCGCCGTCTCTTACGAGCGCATTACCTGCTCACAGAAGGGGCGGCGACGTGCCACTTGCTCCCGTAGGAGACCACGGCTCTCACCATGGTCTCCAGCGAGAGAACGTCCACGCCCAGGACCGCAACGAGATCCCGGCGTTGAGTCGCCCACGCTGGACACTCCACCAACATGTGGAGCGCCGTGTCTTCTCCAGGATCCTCGTAGTGCTGGCACTGTGGCGTTGTCTCCCGGTGGATGCGCTACAGATACTTACGTGATGCCTCTCCAATCACTCCTACATGACCGGCCTCACCGCCGCAATGTTGGATTCCCCCCACCTTGGTTGCTCAAGTCGCACCCTCCATGTCTCCTGAGTTCCTGGCGCAGTTGGGCACATATTTTTACTTAGTCTATTTTGGAGGCATTTATTTTGGTTTTTATATGCATAACCAGTGAATGAGGAATTTAAATTATTAGTTATCTTAACAAATCGCACGCATGTCGCATTCCCTGAATTCTTGTATTCGTTCAGTTCAAAGGAACATGTTTTATGCGAACCGTGAACAAACAATATAAAATATGATTACCGTCATAACGCATTTTATTAGAATGGGCAATGTGAAAATAAGTACTTCACAAATATCTTTATACCGGATGTAGGTACGGCTAATAGGTGTAAAGTCTCAGAGGAAGGTGCGTGTTTCTACAATCTAGTCTAGGCAGAATGCAGAGTCACCATCGGTATTAGCTTAACACATTTCAAGATACCGACCAACATTATACAAAACAGATCCTCTGCAGATTACAAAAATAAATATGTATAGGTACTTACATCGCGCTTAACGACCTCCTTCCTCCATGAGCGTAGGCCTGGGGGTGGCAGGTGAAGCCGCCTGTCACCCCAGCAGAAGCAGGTCGGGACGGCGAGGCGACCATCTCAAAACCGGAGTTGGCCCAGGGTCAGTCGGGGTGCGAGGGATATACTCTATGGGCAACCTTACACCCCGGCGTCTGAAGACCCGAGACGGCGTGCTGTTTTAGTCGGTTCAAGCCCGACATAACCACCCCCGCTGGCCGGCAGGGGGGTATCCGAAGGGATTTCCGCACGAAAAAAAAAGGTACTTACATCAATTATTGATTGATTTAATTAAATGTAACGATCGTTTGTAAATCTGTTAGTGTTCAGCAACTTCTAAGGGCGACTATACCTTTTTTGGTGCAATGCGGAGTACATGATCGACTTTGTAATTGCGTCTAATCTTCTTAGTTGTGTAATTTGTGTTGCAACGAAATAAAGTAATTTTTCTTTCTTTCTGTACGTAGTTTATTGGATGCTTACGTTTTTAATCAAATTTCTTTAATGTACTTTGTCTGTGGGATTGTAAAAAATAAATTCCGTGGGGAAACCGAGCCGCCGAGCGATCCACCTGTGATGTAGGGGTTACGTGATCCATTTCCCCAGATATTGTACTGAAATATGAAATATAAACTAAGACACTATTTAAACTTAAATTTCAAATTTCAGTGTCATCGTGGATAAAATGCAGGAGTGTCGCCTTCGCTGGTGCGGCCGCGTTCTGCGGCCACCGCCAAGCTATGTGCTTCGGGAGGGTAGACCTAAGAAATGCTGACTTGGCATCGTAGACATGCGTGCCAATGGTCTCACTACCTTGGCCTATGCCCAAGACCGTGCGAAGTGGAGAATTAAAAGTCAGAAAGCAGACCCCGGACTCCGAGGTGTGGGCCTCGGATGCAACCGGGACCAACATGAAAAAAATAAAGTGACTAAGTTAGTCCGCTCTGGTGTGTAACTACCTATTGTGACTCGGCCACGCAAGGCTCATTATGTAACACATTAGCCAAACATACTATCTGTTTAACTTTTTGCCATGTACATGAGTCACTTGAGCGTTTAGGGAAGGATATAGTCCGAGATACGGGCCGGAACTGGCAGCTGATAGACGTGGGAACATCCTCACTGAATGACGTGAAATATAGATTAGACATAATCGAAAACAATGCATTATTAGAATCTAAGGAAATCATTAAGTATTTAAAAAGTCATGTCAATATTTTTGAATTATTCCCCTTTTTTGCCGCACCATAAATAATTGGAATCCTTTACTATCACACGTGTTTCCTTCTTCCTAAAGTCCCGGGACCTTATAAAGCATCTTATGAGGCCGTCAAACTGAGGGCCACCATTGTAGCATTATCTGTATATGCAATGGTGACCATTATTCATAAGACTTTCCCTTTAGCTTACCATCAGGTGAGGTGAAGCGCGTCATATAAACACATCCTATATAAAAAAATAAAAAAACTTAGCGTCGCGGTGCACACATGCGGATTTGCCAATATTCCCCGGCCAAACTCCAAAGTCACATTAAGAAAGAGTTCGTTCGACTTTTTTAGAACCATTTCATCAAGGTTATGGGTGAGGGTGACTGCACATAATAGATACAGAAAGCATAGCTCACCAAGAAACGTTTTTTATACTATAGATAGATAAATGCGAAAAGTAAGTATTAAATGGAATTTATTTAGTAATGTAATAATCAATTAATAGTGGCGTTTTAAGACCCGAGACGGCGTGCGGTTTTAGTCGGTTGAAGCCCGACCTAACCGCCCCGCTGGGTAAAAAAAAAGGTATTATTGACTTTGGCGGAGCGCTCCCGGGAGAGATTTAGAACTCTCCCGGCCCGCCGAGCCCGCATCATGCTCGCCGCGCGTCGCAGGCGACTCAGGTGCTTGTCTGCCACGTTAGTGGTATAAAAAAAAAAAAACTACCTCCGTCCTCCATGAGCGCAGGCCTGGAGGTGGCAGGTGAGGCCGCCTGTCACCCCAGCAGAAGCAGGCCGGGAAAGTGGGTGACTAGCGCCCCTCCCCCAAACCGGGGCAAGACGGGGACACCGTGGTTCCCAAACCCGAGGGGGCCATCTCGAAACCGGAGATGGCCCGGGGTCAGTCGGAGTGCCAGGGATATGCTCTATGGGCAACCTTACACCCTGGCGTTTTAAGACCCGAGACGGCGAGCGGTTTAAGTCGGTTCAAGCCCGACATAACCGCCCCCGCTGGCCGGCGGGGGGGTATCCGAGGGGATTTCCGCACGACAAAAAAAAAGAGGTATTATGGACTTATGTTATTATAATTTAGCGTTTTTGAGTGACATGCATGTGCTTAAAAAATTGCTCACCAGTAATGGTAGAATATGCTGAACCTACCCTTTAACATAAGACTTTTTGTTTTGCGCGGAACCCTAATTCTTTTTCTTAAATAAAAATAAAAATGACTGGTCTAAATGTAATGTCTTGTAATGTCAACTATTTCATGGCGGCACTTCTGTCGAAATCGGCCGAGCCGATTCGAAGATTAAGAAAGAAAGAAACAAACAGAGTGACAGACAGACGGAAGGACTATAAAACCTTAAAAACAGTTTATACCTTTTTTTTTTCTTTTTTTTCGTGCGGAAATTCCTTCGGATACCCCCCCACCGGCCAGCGGGGGCGGTTATGTCGGGCTTGAACCGACTAAACACTTCAATTTGAATTACCTGTAAAGATTAATATCATTATGATTGTGTAAAGTCAAAAATAATTTCCTATACTTACCTATTGTTATTTTTGTTGTCACAACGTCTGCTAAATGTTTAATCTGTGGTAAACGGTGTTGGTGGTAAATTTAATTCTACCTATATCTAAGTTAAGCAACTCTACTGTAATTTAGCACTGTTTGTTTATCCAAATAAATGAAAATAAAAAACAAAAAAAAGACCTAGTAGCACCAAATTCATACAAATAAAAGATTATAGATATAGATCCGTGAATTTCTTTTATTGGTTGCATGGGATCTTCTAATATCTTCAAGGCCCGCATCACCTGCTAATTGCTACTAGCAGGTAATGTGACCGATTAGCAGACCAGGTTTTAGCGCAGGCTTTCCTCTCGGGGGTGCACTGAGAGAAGTGGCTAATTCACGTCATGCAAAAATAGACGTAAGATAATAAATTATATCGGTATCGGAATGAATTATAAGTTCTACAGTGAAAATTCCATTGATAACTGTCAATTTATCGGGACGCTAATCCCATCCTTAAATTATTTAGGTATAATTAAAAAACGTGCTGCTAGGATGCTCAAATTATCATTTCTCGTTATGCAACTTTATAGGTAAACTTCTGACCCATGTTATATAGTGACGGTTTGTTAATCTATCATTTCATTCTGAGATATCACGCTGTAATTCTCGATTATTATTAATGAAGGGAGTGACCGATAAAATAAATGGTCTTGTACTCATGATATTACGTGACAAACGCATAAAATATCATGATATTATGAATCAAATATTGACATGACAATATCATTATATTGATATGACGCAACGTTAAATTAACATGAAATGCTGATATATTATGCTTCTAGCAGCATATTCTTAACGTCCGTATAGTATGAATAATACGTAGCAACCTATATTATATACGTACATCCCATAAATATAATGTTACATCCTCAATGAATTATCAGTACCGTAGTCGGTGATTGGCCCAAAAATACCGGGTGCATGGTTGTTAAATTTGTCAAGTCAATGTCATGTCAATTCTTGTTTTCATTGCAGATCAAATTCTTTGTTGATCGAGTGAAGTCGTTGTGCTTATCCTCTCCATTTCATCTGTAATAAAACCCTTTGTCGTACTTTTGTTACATAATATTCTAATATGTATCACGAGTGTTGTGTTTGTAAAAGATCGCGAAAGGCCGCTATTTTACACCGTTTTCCCCGTACGTAGAAAAGACTCAAAAAATGGTTGAAGTGTCTTAACCGTGATGATCTGAGATTTTTATCAGCTCAGCAGCTTTCGCAAGTATTTGTTTGTCAAAAACACTTCGAAGAGAAGTTTATTACGCCGAAGGGACGGCTCACAAATCTGGCGCTCCCAACCCTGTTAACTGATCACGAAATTTTAAGTGGAATACCTCAGGCCAATACTGGTAAGATAAAGAAATAAGTATCAATCTATTTATTATTATCAATAAACATTAGAAGTATTCATTGCTTAGTTTCCTAAGAGTAAATTTCATCACTTATCTTGTAGTAAGTTAAAATGTTTACTTCTTATTTTAGAAAATGTGGATCCTCTTTTGGATCACCCATACACACGCAAAAGACACTTCGATCACACGTACGCACATCAGGAACCGCTAAAAGGTTTGTAGGTACTTTATTTATATTAGTTTTAGTTTATGTATAATAATAAGTTGTTAGTCATAAAATGAGTAGACAAAATGTTTAATATTGCCTCTTATTTTATTTACCTATAGCTGTACTTCCCCCCTACTTCGCCCCTGCTGGATATGTCCCCTAATGAGCGCCATAGCGCCTTGTCTTCAGCTTGCCGCATCCAGCATCTTAGTTAAGTTATCTTTGTATTAAACATATAATTATGAAACTATATTTTTGGTTTATAATTTTGTGTAATAATAATTTTGTGTATTAATACCATTCAAATTATACCCAGAAAACACCCTCCAAACTCTGAATCAAATACTTGCAGATTGTACAAACATTTGGTTCTGACCTGAGACTCAAACAGGAGACCTCTGCAGTCATTCAGGAAGATATTTAAAAAAATTGCATTATAAATTACAAATTGTTTTCCAGGTTGCAGAATGGGAGGAAAAGAAAAAAATTATGTTCCATCATCTTTGATGAAATGTCACTAGATGCAGCCCTGATTTATGACAAAAAAAAGATTGATGCGAATTTTTCCGTAAGTGACACGTTCCAGGTCGCTGCAAACGATGTTCTAGCGCCTTGCATTCGTCTCCGCTCCGGGAGCCCGCACCAGGCCCGCACGGGCGATCCACACGGGTCTCCCGCACAGCTACCAAACCAGCCTTAGACTTGTACGATTGATTTATTTTTTATGTAGGAATCTACATTCGATATTTCACAAGTGTTTATTATTTGAATAAATTTTGTCTTATGTAACCTACCTATTTTTTATTTTACTATTTTTTTATATAATTTCAATGTAGTGTTTGTTGTAAAATGTTAATTATCTGTATTATACTTTATATTGCTTTTTTGTAAAATCTTCATTACTCTTTATCGTGAGTTACGTGTGCCGGATTTTACGCTGATTAATAATTAACTTTATCGACGATTATATGCACGCTCATACGATTTTGAACAGTGTGTAATCGTGGATAAAGTTGATTATTAATTAGCGTAAAATCTGGCGCACGTATCCTGCCGGTCTGCGATGAACGTCACGATAAACTATATTGAGTAATGAAGATTTTACTAAAAAAGCACTATAAAGTATAATACTGAACCCAAATAATACGAGTAGTATACTCTTAAATATATCATGAAGGACTATTAATATAACAGATGAATACCTTATATACATGAGTACAGTAATTAAGATTTTACAAAAAACCACTACAAAATATCATACAGAACCCAAATAATACGAGTAGTATACTCTTAAAAGTATCAGGAAAGCATTTTAATTTATCAGATGTACCTTAAATACATGATTACAGTCGTGTTGATTTATCAGGATTTCTTTTTAACGTATTGGTACATACAGATACTTTATAGGGAAACTTCTATGTTATATCAGTCCTGTTTAGTAAATTTATCGGGATTCCCTTTAATATTACTTTACATATTGTCATTACGCCGGATAACCTATCAGTAATAGGAACATGACTACGTTCTAATATATCGGTCCGCCCCTATTTATGAACATTACTTCCTGATAATTCTTCAGTCCATACACGTCACATTAGCATGTTGGTCTCTTGCCGTCGTCAGTCCACATCCATGTCTTGTGCATGATGTTATATCAGTTTCCTGTTAATATCTACGTTTGGACGCCTAGTCGGTTTTTATGAGGTAAACCTGTTAAATTGTTTAGAATTCCTATTAAAACGAGGGGTACATTTTTCTCAGTGTGGGAGGTTAGGAAGCAGTGGCTCCCGTAATAGCCAAAGTAAGCCATGAAACATAACATGGAGCGGTACATGAAATCCAGCCTCCGAGGAGAAAACCTCGGGTTGCAACAGGAATCATAGCTAAGATAATGTTGAATGCATTTGTGCTTCATAGTCTCTTCGCGCGCGCCTCTCTGTAGGGGAGTGGGATTTTGACACATAACAACATAACATGTGTCAAAATCCCACTCATCAAAAAAAAAACTATGAAGCACAAGTGGGATTTTGATCCTCAACAATACATCGGGGTCGCCTATGGTGGCGACCCGGGCCGGTCGGGTCTCTGGGATATTCTTTTTAGGGCACACCAAAATATCCCCGGTAACATAGGTCGATGCGACGAAACACAGTGCGATTTTAGTCGGTTCGAGTCCGATATACTCACCTCATCGTTAGCTTCGATTAGGTGAAGTCCGAGGGGGTTTCTGCACGCAAAAAAGGGTACCCGTCGCGATTAGCTAAAATTAAAATAAAATGTGCCATTTAAATAAAATGCACACGTATCAGATCTGATTAAATCTATATACTACATGCGTGCACGCCAATATGGACACCAACTACTATTATTGTTTGAAAATATATTATGCTGAAAAAATCCATGTAGACAGGTAAGTACTGCTTTTTTTTATATGTTTAGGACACGTCAATTTGACTTCACCTCGCCTGATGGTAAGCTGAAGGTAAAGTCTCAGGAAAGAGGGTCACCATTACATATACGTACCATGTTAACAATGGTAGCACTCAGCTTCAGAAGAGGATTGTCGTCGCAGCACCGCGTGACACCCACCGGTCCCACTAGTGCTGCGAGCACAATCCCCCTGCCCGGCTATGCACTTGCTGACCCCTGAACGCAATCAAACCGAAATTGGATTACTATGGAGGGTTTTTCGCAATCGTGCACGGTGGTACCCACCCGTCCGAATTTTGTGACAAATTGGTGTCATCTAATTTCTACCACCAGTGCACTTTGCTGATTTACGAACGAGGCCTGGTGCAGTCTTTCCCCTCGGGGTAGGAGGTCAAACGGCAGTAGCTCCCATAAACGCTGTATATTACAAGCAAACCAAAAGGAGGAGCCGAATTTTGTGACAAATTTGTACTACCAGGGTTAACCATTAAGGGAACTGTGCTTAAGATGACATACTTTTTGTTTCTACACAAATATTCAAAAGAAAAAAAGTCATAATGAAATCAAAATCTTAGGCATTTATTCAAATACTAAATAATTAACAGAGTTATTATACATTGAAATAAAACTATTTTTAACGGATTCTATCGCGGATTATTTGATGTTATTTTATATGCCATGGTCACGGGTAGTCTACCCGTGACCATGGCTGCTGAAAAGCAACCGAAACGTCGGGTTCAATGTAAAATATAAAATAACATCAAATAAACCGCGATAGAATACGTTAAAAATAGTTTTATTTCAATGTGTAACATTCGCGTAAACTTCCGACAATATCAGAGTTATTATAGTTTTAAAACAATCAACTGAATATAAAATTTAAAAAAACATATAAATTGCACTTAAGTCTCAGTGTGTAAGATGAAATAAACCTAGTGAAAGATGGCACACTATGTCATCTTAGACTTTTTTGGTATGTCGTCTTATCCATACTAATATTATAAATGCGAACGTTTTGTGTTGTCGGTGGGAAGACCAAAGGCTTATCCTGCTTATCTTCTGCACTGACGGCACAGAATCTGTCTGTTCTTCCAGGGTCAGCAGCGTGAGTGTGAACTCCCATGGTGTTGCACTCGTTCATACGCCACGGTAACCACCTTCCATCCGGTGGGCCGTGCGCTTATCTGCGACCTAAGTGGTATAAAAAATAAAATGTAAATTTCGTTGGTGATCAATAAAATAAGATAGGCATACTACCACCAAATAAAGATAAGATGACATAGTATGCCATCTTATACCGACGCTAGTAGGTATATCATCTTACCAGGGGTGTGTGTTGGGTAACCTCCTCGAGTGTCGCTCCGATTCCGATCCCGCTGCAGTCCGGGGGGAACGGAATCGGAGCGGCCGGTACACCCTGGGCGGCGGTCAATGGCTTCCCCTTCACCCCTTCATAGGGTTGGCATTGATCGTCGGCCAATACCCAACGTGGCGGGAACACATCGCTCTCCATACTCCTCTGCTTTCAGAGGAGACAGGATGAGCGATGCTGTTAGTAGTGAGATGGCCCAGGGTCAGCCGGGGTGCGAGGGATATGCTCTATGGGTAACCTTACACCCCGGCGTCTGAAGACCCGAGACGGCGTGCTGTTACATATGGGGTTCTCCTATAAAAGTGCTGACACTTTCGCCTGAGTCAGCGCTATCACTCCTGTGAGTTGAAGAGGGCTAGCGGATCGGACAGTTCACCACCAGCCTCCTTCCAGAGCACTTGTTCTTTTCTTTATTCTATTTCATTTTATTTCTAATTCTCATTTATTCTAAAAGTGCTTCAATTTTGTAAAACTTAAATTCAATAAATCCGGTGTACTCAAAATTTGTTTTTTTTAAAACTCGCGAGCCCGCTCCCGTGTAACATTGGTGGCAGCGTAAAGGGATTCCTCGAAAAACGGAATCCGGGACATTCCAGTCGTGAAAATTGTGAAAGTGAAAACGTGAAAAAGAAAAAGTGTTTTATAATACTATATCTTCACGAGTGCCGCGAGTGACTCTTTCTTCTGTAACTCTTTGTCAAGCCGCGACGAGGACATCACCGAGGTCAAAAAAAAAAGAAAAAATATATATACAAAGGTCAAGCTGCAAAGCCCAGTATCCAGTTTTCCTGAGTTACAGAATCTAGTATCCAGTTCCAGAGTCTCGTATCCAGTTTCCAGTGTCTAGTATCCTGTGACGGATACCTAACTCACCCGAAAAAGTGTTTTAAGTTTGCGGAATTCCCAGTGCGTAAAGAAATCGTAAAATTTTCCAGTGTTCCTCGAAACCCTTCGTATATTTTCCGACATTTTCGGTTCAGTGCAGTGTTCCCAGTGTTTTCAAGACTTCAATATCCAAATGCAGTTACTTCTGTAAGTCTAAAAATAACTTTTGCATTGTTTAACTATTTGTAACTATTTATTCTCAGTACAGTAATCGGAGAATCAAGCGCAGGTGTGCCTATCTTTTGCGTGGGACGGCTTAGCAATAGCGTTCTGGACGCTCTTATCAGACATATTCCCAGTAATGCCTAAGGACGAGAACACACTAACGATGTCTGAAATCAGTATGAATATTTTAATTAAATTTATTAATAAGTATGATGGAAATAGGGAAAAATTAAATGCATTTTTAAATAACTGCAGGAATGCAATAAATTTAGCCTCCGCTGCACAAGTAGATGTGTTGTTAAAATTCATTTTAAGCCAACTCGAGGGGCGTGCTGAGAGCGCCTGCTCTATCAAAGAATTCGAAAACTGGCAACAATTAGAAGATTTCTTAAAATCCCAATTTGGTGAGAAAAAGCACTACGCCGCTTTACTTTCCGAACTACAAGAATGTAAACAGGCTCAGTCAGAGACGGTCAACCAGTTTGCCCTCAGGATTGAGTCTTGCCTTTCTAAACTACTAACAGAAATTAATATATCGATGCCAACTAAGAAAAAGGGCGAACTGGCAGGTCGTGTCGCTGCAATGCAAGACCTAGCTCTGCACACATTTGTCATCGGGCTCAAACCTGGACTTTCTACTCTTGTGCGATGTCGTGACCCCGAAACACTTAATGACGCAATTAATTTTGCTGTGTCCGAGGAAAAAATTTTCTTAGCTTCTATTAAGCGCAATACTACGCCACAGACTAGCAGTTTCCAGAATTCTAATAAAAATTTACGCCAATCTCCGCCACAAGGTAATTTCAGTCGACCACAGTATAACAATAATGTGGCATCGTCATCACATAGGTCTAATCCCGTAGTGTGCCGGTACTGCAAGGCCTTAGGTCATACCATAGAAGAATGCCGTAAAAGGGAATACAATAATAGGCGTTTTAGTAATTCACAAAATCAAAACTATTCTCGCCCAGCCCCTAACTCAGCATTCCAAAACCGTAATCAACCTATTCACACTATCTCCTCGCCTGAGAATGACGGGAATGGCATCGATGAAATCGATCATTTAAACGAGGAAGCTTTCCCGGCCGGTGTCGTGCGGGAAAATTAAATAACAAAATCGATGCCAAGCCTAATATATCCACTGTATCCGCTGTATCCACTGTATCCGCTGTATCTACTGTACCCACTGTATCCGCTGTATCCACTGTATCCACTGCATCCGCTGTATCAACCGCATCCGCTGTATCCACTCTATCCGCTGTATCCACTGTGTCTACTGTTCCCGCTATACCCACTGTATCCGCTGTATCCACTGCAACCGCTGTCTCCACTGCGTCCCCTATGTCCGCTGTACCTGCTGTTCATGTGCCCACTACATCTACTAGCTCCATCACATCTTCTAAATCCCGTACAATAACCTCATCCTCTGTATCCACTACGTCACTCACAAATACATGCACTCAACCCAAACCTAAACTAAAAGACGTCATTTCTTCAAGGTCTCAATCCCATGCTTCGGCTCCTAAACTACCTGAAAAAGAAATAAAGCGCATTAAAATTCATAACATTACATCCAATCCATCAAGAAAGTACTTACCTTTTATCGAAGCCCAAACTTCTGTGTCAACCAAACCACTGAGATTGCTCGTAGATAGTGGCGCTTCGATTAGTCTCATTAAGTTATCATGCATTGAGAAACTACCGGACGTGAATAAAGAAATTATAAGCTTCACCGGAATAGGTACCACAAATAATCCCATACAATCTCTTGGGCATATCTCTTTAAAATTCAATTCTTTCGAGCATAATTTCCATGTAATCGGTGACTTACATTTTCCTTATGACGGAATTATAGGAAATGACTTCCTGTCAGAATCTCATTCTAACATTAATTATAATGACGATACTCTTACAGTAAACAAAATAAAATTAACATTAAAATTTAATGATCCTATATATACTATTGAACCTCGCACAGAGACAATAATAGAATGCTCTGTCTTAAATCCTGGAATAAGAGAAGGTCTCATTCTAGATCAAAATCCTATGGAGTCCCTTCTAGTAGCCAATTGCATAGTCAAGGTGAAACCTAACTCACGGGTTAACGTAACTGTCGTGAATATCTCTGAATCTCCTATATCAATCAGCTCCGACATGAAATTAAGAATTCTACCCTTAGAGAAGGATCATAGTCATCACATTCTTTATAATACTCACTCGAATAACTCTTCAAATGACACGTTCAATCGGACTGAAGAAGTATTAGGCCTTTTAAGAACATCACACTTAAATAATGAAGAAAAGGACGCTCTTTTTGATCTTTGTGCTACTTACTCTGACATATTTCATCTACCTAATGATAAATTAACAAGTACCGATGTTCTTCAACATGAAATACCTACTTCTTCTTCTGTACCTATAAATACTAAATCTTATAGATTCCCTGAGGTGCACAAACAAGAAGTCCAATCTCAAATAGATAAAATGCTTGATGATGGGATAATAAAGCCCTCTACTTCTCCATGGTCTTCCCCAATATGGGTAGTCCCCAAGAAAGCAGATGCTTCCGGTCTGCGCAAATGGCGTGTAGTAATAGACTACCGCAGACTGAATGATATCACCATTGGTGACTCCTATCCTATTCCAAACATCACAGAAATTCTAGACCAACTGGGCAAATGCAAATATTTCAGCACACTTGATCTGGCATCCGGTTTCCATCAGATAAAGATGGCAGAGCAAGATTCCTCTAAAACAGCCTTCTCTGTGCCTCAAGGTCACTTTGAATTCACCCGTATGCCGTTCGGGCTCAAAAATGCCCCCTCTACCTTCCAAAGGGTGATGAACACGGTGTTGTCAGGACTACAAGGCATTCAATGCTTTGTTTACCTCGATGATATCGTAATCTACTCATTTGATCTCTTCACACACATGAAAAACCTATCCAATATCTTCGACAAGCTTAGGCATGCTAACCTTAAACTTCAGCCGGATAAGTGCGAATTTCTCCGTAAGGAAGTCTCTTATCTCGGTCACATGATAACCGACCAAGGAGTCAAACCAAACCCAGAGAAAGTTAAGGCTGTACAACAATTCCCTAAGCCCAAATGCCCAAAAGATATAAAATCCTTCCTAGGGCTAGTTTCTTATTATCGCCGATTTATACCTAACCTCTCCAAAATTGCTAAGCCTTTGACAAACCTCCTTAAAAAAGATATCCCATTTTTATGGCAAAATGAGCAGCAGCTAGCTTTCGAAACCCTTAAAACATGTCTTACCTCTGCTCCAGTATTGGCATATCCCGATTTCTCACAACCCTTTGTCCTAACTTGTGATGCATCCAATTTTGCCGTCTCAGCCATTTTATCTCAAGGCCCAATAGGGAAAGACAGACCAATTGCCTATAGCTCCAGAACTCTTAATAAGGCTGAAGCCAATTATAGCGTAACTGAGAAGGAATGCCTTGCCATCCTTCATGGTACCCAAGCTTTCAGACCTTACCTTTACGGCCGTCGCTTTAAAATCATCACTGACCATCAGCCACTCAAATGGCTCTTTAAGTGCAAACACCCTGGCTCCAAACTTGTAAGATGGCGATTAAAATTAGAAGAGTTCGACTACGAGGTAGAATATAAAAGAGGTAAGACGAATAGTAATGCAGATGCATTATCCCGTTACCCCGTGAACCCTGTTGTCCAAAAGGAAAATGACCCTCAACCTTCTACTTCTAGAGATCCTGTCGACCCAATCTTCGAACAAAATTCTAACTCATCAGGAAACTCTGATATCCCACAAGAGGTTCTGAAGGACCTCGAAGACTTAGGTGCATTTGATATTAGTCCCACGGAAAACCGCGACGAAGACCTAAGTCCTTCAAATCTCCCTTCTCTATTAGGCACCCCTAATACCAGTCCTAATCCTATCCCATCTCCTTCTAATTCTAACGAAGATTATAATAATTTTTTACAATCCTTCTCTAACAAAGATAAAATATTCAACACCTATATAAAGGAACATAACGAAAATCTTCTTAAAAGCAGTTGTAAAACCATCTTATTTCCAGTTTCAATCGATTTTGATGACTCAAACCCATATCTCCAAGATATTCTTTCTGAACTCGATGACTCTTCTATTATTCTCGATGAAGAACGCGAACTTCACTCATTCAAAAGGCTTGAAATTAAAGGAAAAACATTCTACCTACTATTCACTAAGTTATACTATTTTGATAATACCTCATATCCCGAAATATTCAAAACCATTAAATCTGCTCGTGATGATATACTGCTAGCTGGAGACATCAGTGAAATAGCGGTATCAGATTTCAAGAACTTATTTGAGCAACGATCTTTTGTTAAAATCTACGGCATGTTCATGTATCTCTTTGATAATACTAATATTACAATAAATATTCATCACAACACTATTATATATCCAGTCCCAACAGAAATCGCAAAAATACTTAAAGAAAACCATGATATTCCGATAGCGGGGCATGTAGGCTCAAATAGAATGTATAATAGAATTAAAGAGCGCTATTATTGGAAAAATATGCGGTCAGACATAGAGAACTATGTAAAAAATTGTAAACTATGTCAATCCAACAAAGCTCTAAGAAGAATAAATAGATCCCCTATGCAAAGTACTACTTCTTCGACCCGACCTTTTGAGAGAATTGGCTTAGATATTGTTGGTCCCCTTCCAGAAGCTGGTCTCCACAAATTTAGGTTCATCCTCACTTTACAGGACGACCTCACTAAATTCTCTTTAGCATACCCTATCTCAAATTGCACTGCAGAGGAATCCTGTGAATGTTTAATACATTTCATATCTGTGTTCGGGATTCCAAAATCTGTATTAACTGATCAAGGGCCAAACTTTACTGCAGAACTGTTTAAGCGTAGTTGCGAATTCCTTAAGGTGAAGCAGATTTGGAGCTCTCCTTATCATCCGCAAACACAAGGAGCACTCGAGAGGAGCCACTCAACTCTAAAAGAGTATCTCAAATCATATGTAAATGATTATAGAACCAATTGGCATAAGTATGTCTACACTGCCATGTTAACATACAACAGCAGGGTCCACACCACTACCCAATTTACTCCCTATGAACTCGTGTTCGGTCATAAACCTTATCTCCCAAACTCTGTTTTTGACTCTAGAACAGATATAACCTATCCTGAATATACGAAAATGCTCCAGCATCGTTTAAAAGTATCCCGCGAAAAGGCTCTACAAAATATTAACGCGTCGAAAGAGAGATCTAAATCGTATTATGACAAGCACTCACGTATTGTACAATATAATGTGTGTGACTACGTATATTTAAAAAATCATGTTAGGCTAGGTAAAGCTCTGTCCCCTGTGTGGAAAGGCCCTTACAAGGTCATGAAAATCCATGGTAATAACAACTTATCCCTTTTAATTAATCGTCGCCATATCAAACATCATTAAGATGAAATAAAGCCAGCTCATGGAGCTGAATGATATTAAGTAATTAATCTTACCAAATGTAATCACTAGTAATCTAAGTATTCTTTTGTATGATGTTTAAGAAGAAAATATATTCTATAGGTTTTATATTACCATACCCTAATTACTAACGGTTTATTTACAGAATTGCTGTCTATACAGTATTCTGCAATGCAGTCTCGACAGAGGAACAAAATTACGAATATATTGAATATATTAATAAAAGCCCTGGCATATTCTTCGACGCTATCGGTACACTAAGGATTATTAATGATCAACTCCATATAGTTGTTCCAATCGAAGTTCTCCTCTTTCAACACCACCTTGGGAACATTCATAAGGTACTGAATAATATCCGAATTCAGTGTCGTGAAACCGACGAAATTGATTATGATCAGTGTGAAAATATGTTACAACCTTTAGAATCATTATATAATGATATTTTACGTGATTTTAAATCAGTATCTCACATAATCTCAAACGGCGTCTCCAAAAGATCTGCTTGGTTCTCTGGCGTAGGTGTTGTTTTTAAGCACATATTCGGTACATTGGACGAAGATGATGCTAAAGCTTATAATGATGCTGTTCAAGCTCTTTATAACAATGATAAAATGTTAGCAAACTCCATTTCTAGAAGTATCATGATATCTCAGTCGGCCATTTCTAACATCAATGAATCCCTACATGAAATTAGTGTAAATGAAGCTAAATTAACCGACGTCATTGAGCAATTATCTCTTAATATAACAGGAGTGATTAGAATTGTAAATTTTAAAATTAAGCTTAGTAATGCACTTAATATTTTGCAATCAAACTTATTGACGATTTCTTTCAAGGTCGAAGATTTATTAAACTCTATATTATTTGTAAAGAGTAACACTCTACATCCGTCTATACTTACACCCAAACAAATGTATAACGATATTTTAAGTAATCTTAAAATTATACCTAAATTTAGAGATTTTCCTGTAAACCTAGACATAAGTAACATACATACGCTAATCAATATAGCTGATTTAACGTGTTACTATTTAGATAATAAGTTAATGTTTATTATAAAACTCCCTCTAGTTAGTTTACTAGAATATAACATATATAAGAACATACCGTTGCCGACGCCCCACATTGCTGAAAATAAACCAAACTCTTTCGTTATGATTCTTCCTTCTGAAGAATATCTAGCTATTAGTGAAGATAAATCTACATATACTTACCTAAAAACCTTAAATAGTTGTAAAAAGATACTTACCGAGACTTACCTTTGTGAAATTTCCGAGGTTTACGCGGTTTTGAATAATCCTTCCTGTGAAATTGAAATAATAACAAAAACCTTACCTTCCCTTCCTGAAAAATGTCCTATTAAGTTTATATCCGGTGATGTGGATGTCTGGCATAAATTAAAAAATAATAAGTGGATTTTTGTACAATCAAGTAAAACTAAATTAAGTATACAATGTAATAGTAATGTTTTAGAAAAGAGTATATCCGGTACAGGTGTACTGAACATTCCATTAGAATGTATAGCTTTCTATAATAATTTAAAATTGGTTCCTAAATTATATCCGAAATTGTACATACCATATATATATTCTGATTTTAATATTATTAACGATAGTTGCTGTAATTTAAAGACTTTCAAAACATTTCACTTTAATGCATCCTTACCTAAAATTAAAACTCTTAATTTATATGAATTGAAATCGTTTAAACCGGGAACTGATGGAATTATAAATAGTTTAAATAAAATAGAGTCAACTAAATTTGAGAATGAGATGATATGAGAATTAAAAAAAAAAAAAAAAAAAAAAAAAATTGTAGACCTTTGATAATGCCGTAAGGTGAAACCGGTAAGGTTCAAATAAATAAATAATTGTGGAAAAGTACAAGTGATTTATTCAATATGTGTAGCAAGTTCCACCGAGTGCCATCAATCTCCAGTATAAATAATCTCCATAATTATGATTATCATTTTGATTATAATACTAATTTGTAAAAAGAACAAGTCTTTTGGAAAATTCAACATTAAATCAAAAAGATCAGTAACTCGGAAAGACAGTAATTCAGAAATAGAATTAAAACAGGTGGCGCCCCGGTTGCGCGTAGAATAATACGGAAACTTATCACAACAACCCTAAGTTTCCTCTTAACGGGGGGGTTGTTACATATGGGGTTCTCCTATAAAAGTGCTGACACTTTCGCCTGAGTCAGCGCTATCACTCCTGTGAGTTGAAGAGGGCTAGCGGATCGGACAGTTCACCACCAGCCTCCTTCCAGAGCACTTGTTCTTTTCTTTATTCTATTTCATTTTATTTCTAATTCTCATTTATTCTAAAAGTGCTTCAATTTTGTAAAACTTAAATTCAATAAATCCGGTGTACTCAAAATTTGTTTTTTTTAAAACTCGCGAGCCCGCTCCCGTGTAACAGTGCGGTTTTAGTCGGTGCAAGCCCGACATGACCGCCCCCGCTGGCCGGCGGGGGGGTATCCGAAGGGATTTCCGCACGATGAAAAAAAAAAAAAAAAAAAAAAAGGTATATCATCTTACCAAATGGTTAACAAAAGTTTTATTCAAATATCCTGACAAAATATTTCAGGTTAGAACGCGTTACTATCAATATTAAATTTGAGTCATACCTATATTAATCACTGTTTACAATTAAAATTAGTTCAAACGAAAATATTCATACCATTTTTTTTTTTTCGTGCGGAAATCCCTTCGGATACCGCCCCCGCTGGAGAGCGGGGGGTCTCCAGCGGGGGCGGTTATGTCGGGCTTGAACCGACTAAAACCGCACGCCGTCTCGGGTCTTAAGACGCCGAGGTGTAAGGTTACCCATAGAGCATATCCCTCGCACCCCGACTGACCCTGGGCTCTCCAGTTTCGAGATGGCCCCCTTACTTGCTCTCCACTGTGCCATCTGCTAATCAGAGGGACACGTGGAAAGCTTCCGAACAGCCCTCAACAGGGCTGTCCTCGCCTCGGTCGGAGTTGGCCGTAGGCGGCAGCGTCTCTCCCGCCCTAGGAGAGAGGCGCTGCCGCCTCCGTTGCCCAGGGTGCACCGCGTGGAGGTCCCCAACCAAGCACCCCAAAATATTCATACCTTTTTTTTTTTTTTATCGTGCGGAAATCCCTTCGGATACCGCCCCCGCTGGAGAGCGGGGGGTCTCCAGCGGGGGCGGTTATGTCGGGCTTGAACCGACTAAAACCGCACGCCGTCTCGGGTCTTAAGACGCCGGGGTGTAAGGTTACCCATAGAGCATATCCCTCGCACCCCGACTGACCCTGGGTCATCTCCGGTTTCGAGATGGCCCCCTTACTTGCTCTCCACTGTGCCATCTGCTAATCAGAGGGACACGTGGAAAGCTTCCGAACAGCCCTCAACAGGGCCGTCCTCGCCTCGGTCGGAGTTGGCCGTAGGCGGCAGCGTCTCTCCCGCCCTAGGAGAGAGGCGCTGCCGCCTCCGTTGCCCAGGGTGCAAGGCGTGGAGGTCCCCAACCAAGCACCCCAAAATATTCATACCTTACATGTATTCATTCACTAAGAAACAATAGTATTGGGTAATTTTATCTCACTATAAAATCACAAAAATGTTCACACCGTTGCAACGTGCTGTCACTCTCCGCCATACTAAACTTCGGTACTAGCGCCACCTACATGTACCCTATAAAACGTCACGGGTTGACCTACAGCGCGCGTTTTCAAAAAATGATACAGGGGTACGTGTCATCTTATCTGACTATGTATTGTCATCCCCTATATTATATTCAATTAACATAATTTTTTTCTACGTAGATTAGGAGCAGGTATGAAAGACCGTGCACTTTATTAATGGCCTGTACAAAAAAAGGAATCGTCTAAGAAAAGAAAGTGAAACCGATATCAGATGTTGTAACTACAAAAAGAAAGGCTTAAAATTGAACCTCCTCATTTTCAGAAGGTGGTTAATAAAACGGAAAACGGAGAGCTCCGTACAATGTACAGTAGGTATCTATACAATGTACCTTTTTTTTTTTTTTTTTTTTTTATCGTGCGGAAATCCCTTCCGATACCCCCCCGCGTGCCAGCGGGGGCGGTTATGTCGGGCTTGAACCGACTAAAACTGCACGCCGTCTCGGGTCTTCAGACGCCGGGGTGTAAGGTTGCCCATAGAGCATATCCCTCGCACCCCCACTGACCCTGGGCCATCTCCGGTTTCGAGATGGCCCCCTCGGGTTTGGGAACCACGGTGTCCCCGTCTTGCCCCGGTTTGGGGGATATACAATGTACCTGCCTTCATTATTTTATTTTAATTTAATTATTTATTTATGAAGTGAATATACAAATAAATATTCTATGAATATTCCAAGCGCCTACCTTTTTTTTTTTATCGTGCGGAAATCCCTTCGGATACCACCCCGCGTGCCAGCGGGGACGGTTATGTCGGGCTTGAACCGACTAAAACCGCACGCCGTCTCGGGTCTACAGACGCCGGGGTGTAAGGTTGCCCATAGAGCATATCCCTCGCACCCCGACTGACCCTGGGCCATCTCCATTCTCCGGTTTCGAGATGGCCCCCTCGGGTTTTTGTCGTTATTAATATCGAGCTAAAACGAAAAAGAAACACGTTTTTTATGGGTTGTGTGTACCCTTAAATATTTATTTCGTTTTTATTTTAGTCTTTGTTTTTATAGTGGCAACAGAAATAGATCATCTGTGAAAGTTTGAACTGTCCTATCACGGTTCATGAGATACAGCCTGGTGACAGACGGAACGACAGCGGAGTCTTTGTAATAGGGTCCCGTTTCACTCTTTGATTACGGAACCCTAAAAATGGTAACAGGATAGTTACCGCAATTATGGATATATTAATGATCATCCAAGAAAAAGGTACTGGGCGTAGCAAGCTATGAACAGCATTAGATTAGAATTTTAGCTGTTCAAAAATATATCTACATCACTTCCGTAAACAAATTACTTACCTACCTATTTACAGACGAAAGTACTAAATTGACAAGTTATTTGCTCAATATCTTCCCCCACAAATGGATCAACAACTATTTTCGATCCAACTATTTTACATAAAGCGTAGGCCGACGCCATTTTTTTGTGATTTAATTCAAACAATTACATCGTAATATTTATAACATCGTAAAGCTAAAGAATTTGATTCATTACTACGAATTGACGTAACTCCTAAATAAACGTACACTATTTTTGTCTAAGGATTGGAAAAAGCACAGGCTCCGAGAGCCTAGCATCAAAGAGATTGCGCCGTAAAAAAACAAAACCGGAGTTAGCAACAGACTGGCTACTGGGATCATTAAAAACAAGATTAAGGTACAACGCATACAAAGAGGGCGAAAACTAATATGTTTTATAATTATTAATTATTTGTTTTAGAGTTTTTTAGGGTTCCGTACCTCAAAAGGAAAAATCTAAACCCTCATAGGATCACTTCACTGCCCGTCTGTCTGTCTGTCTGTCAAGATCTTCTAGAAATGCACAGAGGCATCAAGTTAAGATTTATACCAAATACTCAGGTTTGTAACGCCTTAAAGCTGTGAAAAAACCAAATCTTCTAGGTCAATGCAATCGAAAGGTAAAGCCGTTTATGTAGCAAATTTTACCAAATGCAAGGGTATAAGAAACTATAGGGAGCTAGAATCATGAAATCAAGGTCTTGTAGCACTACTAATGGGAAAAATCCGAAAACCGTAAATGTGTAGTTACCAACAATACAAAAAATTATCTGTATGTCTGTCTGTCAAGACTAGAAGCTCTACAGTAAAGTCAGTAACGTTCTATTTTTGTACGGAACCCCCAGTGCGCGAGTCCCACTCGCACTTGACCGATTTTTTTTACCAAGAATATCATAATTTGCACTTCTGATTTGATAGGTACACCATGTTGTTGTGTTTTTTTTGGCGTCCGGCTATACATTCGACTAACAAAAATCTATTTAATATGTGTATGTATACGTATTGATAGTAAGAAAAAGCTAAGATTAACTAATTATGTAGGAGTAGAAAGGCAAACCCCAGGCTCTAGAGTGTCCAGTTGGATGCTCGGATGATGATGGGGAGTAGTAAAAGAAAGTTTAAGATTTAATAATCTTACAGAGAAAATGAAGAATATTTTTCCTGCAATTACTCTGTTGCGAATGTTCAGGTTCTGCATTTTTAAATGAAATTTTAAAGCACATAGTATGCTAACTTTTCCTATGAATTTACATCGTCAATATAAAGTCAATATAAATAGTCAATATAAAGGACAGGACGAGACCCTGTAACATTTATTTTCTAGGTGATTGCTCTTATCAACTAAGCTCCCTGGATCTTTCCTGGATATCTGAAATTCTCATCTACATACATCGTAGGAGATAACTCCGTTCTAAAGGGAATACTCTACTAACAAAGAAACCTGTCCAAGATAGTTGACATTTTGCGGCCTGGATATAGATTTTTTCCGATTAAACTTACATTACACTAATGATTTACTTTATGTTTTGTTACAAGCGCAGAATAACATCAAGATGAGTACATAATCTTTGCAAATTGTTACGCACAAAAAACCAGAAAAAAGAACAATCAAAATAAATAAGTAACTTAAGTTCCTAAGTCCCCACTTTCCTCTACCTTTAGGGATTACCTGTTGAGTGTGTTTGACCCATGCATGTTCATTTGCGATCCTTTATTCGTTGGCCGATCTGCAATTCGTGATACTGTAATAATCCGTGGTTATCGCTGTAGGAGAGATTACAATCGCAGATTCTCGTTCGTGATCTTGTCAATAAAACCTAAATTATTCTGAGAAGGTAGCAATAAATATAAACTTGTTTCCGATCCAATCTTTATTATCTTCGTCTCGCACACATATTAGCAGTAGGTAGGTACACACTTAGGGGGGTGTGTGTTGGGTAACCTCCTCGAGTGTCGCTCCGATTCCGATCCCGCTGCAGTCCGGGGGGAACGGAATCGGAGCGGCCGGTACACCCTGGGCGGCGGTCAATGGCTTCCCCTTCACCCCTTCATAGGGTTGGCATTGATCGTCGGCCAATACCCAACGTGGCGGGAACACATCGCTCTCCGTACTCCTCTGCTTTCAGAGGAGACAGGATGAGCGATGCTGTTAGTGGTGAGATGGCCCAGGGTCAGCCGGGGTGCGAGGGATATGCTCTATGGGTAACCTTACACCCCGGCGTCTGAAGACCCGAGACGGCGTGCGGTTTTAGTCGGTGCAAGCCCGACATAACCGCCCCCGCTGGCCGGCGGGGGGGTATCCGAAGGGATTTCCGCACAATAAAAAGGTACACACTTAGGAAGTTGGCGTTTTCAATATATTTACTTTCGGTACATTTTTAGTAGAGGTTTACTTACACTTTCATAGCTAAGTTTTGTTCGGATTCTAGTGAAGTACAGCTTTAGCACTTTTCTCTGTGTGCGATGACCCTATAAGCATTGGGAAATACGAATTCTAAATTTAAACGCAACATACCAAAGAGAATAAGACTTTGTAGTCGTAAAAAGCGCGGTAAAGTTACAGCGAAGGCTTTGACATGGCTTTGTAGCCCCGACATTTTGCCGATACGATTTGCCTTTTATTTGACTGAATTTGAATTTAAAAAGTTTGCACGATTTGATTTTAGACATTCATGTTAAACTTGGTGGCTTAAATATTAACAAAAAACACTGTTTTTGAAAGATATAAAAGTGAATTCTTCAGAACTCTCTCGGCCCGCCGAGCCCGCAACATGCTGCGCGCCATAGGCGACTCAAGCGCCGGAGATCGCTTAACGACCTCTGTTCTCCACGAGCGCAGGCCCCGGGGTGCCAGGTGAGGCCGCCTGTCACCCCAGCAGAAGCAGGCCGGGACGGTGGGGCGACTAGCGCCCCTCCCCCAAACCAGGGCAAGACGGGGACAACGTGGTTCCCAAACCCAAGGGGGCCATCTCGAAACCGGAGATGGCCCAGGGTCAGTCAGGGTGCGAGGGATGTGCTCTATGTTTTTAGTCGGTTCAAGGCCGCATGATTGCGGCAATGGTGCGGAGCGCGAGCACGTGGGCCGCCGCCACCTCCTTCTGCAAGCATGTGATGCTAGCAAGGGAGATGGCGGAGCGCGCCCGGGAGAGGTTTAGAACTCTCCCGGCCCGCCGAGCCCGCAACATGCTCGCCGCGCGTCGCAGGCGACTCAGGCGCCGGAGGTCGCTCAACGACCTCCGTCCTCCATGAGCGCAGGCCTAGGGGTGGCAGGTGAGGCCGCCTGTCACCCCAGCAGAAGCAGGTCGAGACGGTGGGGCGACTAGCGCCCCTTTTTTTTTTTTTTTTTTTTTTTTATCGTGCGGAAATCCCTTCGGATACCCCCCCGCCGGCCAGCGGGGGCGGTTATGTCGGGCTTGCACCGACTAAAACCGCACGCCGTCTCGGGTCTTCAGACGCCGGGGTGTAAGGTTACCCATAGAGCATATCCCTCGCACCCCGGCTGACCCTGGGCCATCTCATCACTAACAGCATCGCTCATCCTGTCTCCTCTGAAAGCAGAGGAGTACGGAGAGCGATGTGTTCCCGCCACGTTGGGTATTGGCCGACGATCAATGCCAACCCTAAGAAGGGGTGAAGGGGAAGCCATTGACCGCCGCCCAGGGTGTACCGGCCGCTCCGATTCCGTTCCCCCCGGACTGCAGCGGGATCGGAATCGGAGCGACACTCGAGGAGGTTACCCAACACACACCCCACTAGCGCCCCTCCCCCAAACCGGGGCAAGGCGGGGACACCGTAGTTCCCAAACCCGAGTGGGCCATCTCCGGTTTCGAGATGGCCCCCTCGGATTTCAGGGTCAGTCGCGGTGCGAGGGATATGCTCTATGGGCAACCTTACACCCCGGCGTCTGTAGACCCGAGACGGAGTGCGGTTTTAGTCGGTTCAAGCCCGACATAACCGCCCCCGCTAGCCGGCGGGGGGGTATCCGAAGGGATTTCCGCACGAAAAATAAAATTTAAAAAAAAAGTAAATTGCGGTATACGATTAGAATAATCGCAATTAAAGATAATATAGGTATATAGCAAAGATAATATTGCTGTTCGTGAACTCATATATCGCTTTTATAATTGCGGTACAAGCAATAGTGGGGTATAAATCAAACGGTAAATTTTATGTTGCCGGCATGCGCAGGAGTATATCATTTCAATTGTACGCGAAGGAATATCAGTTGTGTGTTGGATTCGGCGGGCGGCGGTCGTGAGTGACCTGATACGGTTAATTAATTTTAGTGTTGTGACGGACTGTGCGATGAAGTGGTCGATTTTTGTTTGTTTGCTCGTGTGCTTGGCGAGGTTCTGCGAGGGTGGGGGTGAGTTCAACCTTATATTGCAACTAGGTTACAGAAATAATAAAATCGCTATTTGAGCCTAATATTACATTGTTGAAGAAGATCATATATTTTCCTGTTTTGTTCTATCCTTTTAACGACAATAATGATCTGTAAACAAATACTTATTTGGAAAAATGGCTGGGGCGGATATAACGGAATCGAACTAGTTACATACTTGCTGTGTTGATTTGTTTGTAATCACCACTGTGTCATGGTCGGGTGCGATAATTTTTTCTACTTTATATACTTACTAACAAATAATTTTAAATACTTAAAAATCTGTAATTCACTCGATGAACTTGTTACGTAGGTCTTTAATCAATTAGCATAATAAATGTAGGTAGGTATTCAATATTTTAACATAGTAGTTTACAACCGTAAACAGAAGTTTACAATAGATTTAGATCGGAAAAAGAGAACATCTAGGACGGGACTTGAACCCGCGACCAGTCCCTTACAGGAGGAATGCTGTGACCAACTGAACGGGTTTAAGTCCCGGCCTAGATTTTCACTTTTTCCGGTCTAAATCTATAGGAAAAGTCAGCAAAGTAAGTAAAATTTCATTGTAAGAAGTTTACTTATAATTAATTATACATTAAGTCCTCCGGGTATAATCAAGATTTTCTAGGCTTCCTCATGCTTACAGGCGAGTTTCGCTTGGGCCCCGTGGATTGTTTTATGTGTTTACTTTAGAATTAAAGGTTAAAAGTTTAAGCAACGAATGAAAATGTATAGCCTAGTTGCCTAAGGCATCAGATTTGCGATCGATAAAACGTGAACACACTCCTTTTTTTTATTTTGACGTGTGGAAGCCCCCGCGGGCTTAACCACACGGTGTCCTCCCACCAGTGAAACCACTCCTAACACAATTTAGCTTAGCTGACGAGGTCAACGGGAATACTATTAATTTTGTTTACTAGCTCTTTTTCATCCGAGCGCCAATCCCACATCCATCTAAAACTTCCACTTCAGAGCTACGCTCACGAAGATACGCTGTTCTACTCCTCATTTCCATATTTGGTTTATTTTGGCTTTTAAAAGAACAACTACTTTCTGACCTCCTAACCTATCCCCGAGAGGTAAGCGTACGCCATAAACTCTTCTCGCCGTCGTTACAGAAGCAGGCCGTGGCGGAGGCGTGTCGTGTGTGTCCTACACACGCCTGCCAACTTACCGACGCGGGATAAAACCCGAACCACCAGGCGAGGCCGTGGTGGTGGCCGAAGTCCGCCAGTCCGCCGGCTTTGAGTCACCTCGTCAGCTAAGCTAAATCGTGTTAGGAGTGGGTTCACTGGTGGGAAGAAGACACCGTGTTTTTTTAATCGGTCCGATTCCGACACGCCCACCCCATCGTCGGCACCGATGGGATGAAGCCCGTGGGTGTTTCCACACGCTAAAAAAAAGAGTCTCTTCCGATACACCCAGTTTTCTTTCTAAAGCGAAAAAGCGGTGGCGATGGCGGCGTTAAAGTTAAAGTTTCGGATTTGCGATCGAGAAGTTGTGGGTTCGATTTCCATTGAACCTATTCTGAATACAAGTATTTCGTGTAGGTAACGTTAAATATAGCCTGTGCCCTCAACTCCGCCCGCGCTTTATATTTCCAGTGACCCACAGGAACCTATTATATGTAGCATGTGTCCTAATCTCGCTTGTACTTTATTTGGTTCTAAAAATTCACCAAAAGTATCTAGCTGTTTTTGCGTAATGAGTAAAAACAAACAAAAAAAATTACTTTCAAATTTTATAATATTAAGTTAGAAAATGTTAGCGTCGTTGTCGGTTAAACTCGAGGCTTCCACTTCGGAGCCCCGTATGTCGACTTTTCCGGGAGCAAGTGTCATCTCCGGGGTTCGGATGCAACCGGTAACAGCGCAAAGATGATGATGATAAAAGTGCATGTGAAACAACGATAGAGAGGTAGGTAAGCCCTGCGAGGGATATGCTCTATGGGCAACCTTACACCCCGGCGTCTGTAGATCCGAGGCGGCGTGCGGTTTTAGTTGGTTCAAGCCCGATATAACCGCCCCCGCTGGCTGGCGGGGGGGTATCCGAGAGGATTTCCGCACGAAAAAAAAAGGTAGGTATGCCCTCTGTGCTCTCACAAACAGTACGAAAACAGTTTATACTTAACTCAAAGTATCAGTTGAGGTTCATTCGGAATTGTATCTAATACCTTTAAACGAGCAATTCTTGTATCTATACTATTATAAAATTATAAATTTGTTGTGTCTGTACATTGGAGATAATAAAAAAAACTTGAAAATGAACGAACTTGAACATGTTAAATGAACGATTCTGAAAACTCAAATATTTTTTTGAAATTCATTTGTTTGTCTGTTTGTTCGCGATGGACGCAAAAACTATTGAACGGATCTTGATGCGGTTTTTAGGCTTCCGTTGCCAAATGGCAAAAAAACGGAACCCTTATAGATTCGTCATGTCTGTCTGTCTGTCCGTCCGTATGTCACAGCCACTTTTTTCCGGAACTATAAGAACTATGCTGTTGAAACTTGGTAAGTAGATGTATTCTGTGAACCGCATTAAGATTTTCACACATAAATAGAAAAAAAAAAACAATACATGTCCCCATACTTAGAACTGAAACTCTAAAATTTGTTTTCATCAAACCCATACGTGTGTGGTATCTATGGATAGGTCTTCAAAAAAGATATTGAGGTTTCTAATATTATTTTTTTCTAAACTGAATAGTTTGCGCGAGAGAAACTTCCAAAGTGGTAAAATGTGTCCCCCCCCCCCTGTAACTTCTAAAATAAGAGAATGATAAAACTAAAAAAAATATATGATGTACATTACCATGTAAACTTTCACCGAAAATTGTCTTGAACGAGATCTAGTTAGTAGTTTTTTTAATACGTCATAAATCGTAAACCGCAATTTACCTTTCATTCAATCAACTCAAATATGAAAATTTTACTTGCTGCTACGGAACCCTTCATAGGCGAGTCTGACTCGCACTTGGCCGGTTTTTTCTGTTAGAAAGGTCTTGGTCAGACTTAAAATCTGCAGCATGTTTGATTGCACTTGATCAAGTAGAATCGGGTATATGACCAAAAAACGATTATCGATCTGTTAACTTATCCGAACCGAGCCGCGGGCATCAGTTAGTATTTTATTTTTATATCTTAATATATAAAAATCAATTGCTGTTCGTTAGTCTCGCTAAAACTCGAGAACGGCTGGACCGATTTGGCTAATTTTGGTCTTAAATTATTTGTGGAGGTCCGAAGGTTTAAAAGGTGAATAAATATGGAAGTTGTTATCGATTGAGGCAGTACGAAGTCTGCCGGGTCAGCTAGTAATTAATAAAATAACCAAGGCTAAACGGTAAGGTGGCTAAGGAACCGACTAAAACCACACGGTGTTCCATATCGGGTACCTTTTTTTTTCGTGCGGAATTCCCTTCGAATACCCGGGCAGCGGGGGCGTTTATGTCGGGCTTGAACCGACTAAAACCGCACGCCGCGGTTGCCCATAGAACATATGCCTTGCACTAATACTGTACCCAAGTATACCTTAAGAAATTCCCAGGAACCCCACTAGGCATTGGCCACCTATAATGCAATAGGCAGCCTAGCCCCCTTCATGAGAAGGCACGTGTGGGACACGTCACACCACCATCTCGGGCCTGCTGCTGCTAGGGCCAATGGTAGCCCTTCCCCTTCGCCCACCCGACATGCGCTCAAGGAGGTCGGAGGTCGTTTACTAGTCCTCGCCTTCGTTCATCGCCTCCTCACAAAACGAAGCGGCAGAATCTCATGCGCTCTCGCTCTGTACTATGGACAGACCTATGGTCTCGTGCGAGAGGCTTCCAACACCGATATATGTCACGTGATGCGCCCACGCTGGGCACTCGACTACAGTGTGAAACGCATTATCCTCGTGACAGCTCCCGCAGTGATGGCAAGCGGGCGTTGACTCCTGGTCTATATTGGCCAACACCTCGGCATACCCCATGCCCCTCGACGCTGCCTCCGCCGTCAGAGTGACGACGACGGCCGTAGTTCGAGGGGCACGGAGCTTCCCCGGCGCTGCCTTCGCGGCGGCCGCGGCCCTCCTGGCCTTCTTGGCGGGCTTCCACCTGCTTTTATTGGCTCCAGCCACCTCCCAGCCCCCTTCCAACGGGGTGGAGGTAGCCGGAGCCACGGCTGGGGCTGGGGCTGGGGCCAGGGCTGGGGACGTCTTCCCATTGCCCTTCCCCTTGCCTTTGCCTTTCCCCTTCCCCTGAGTGGGAGGGAGCCGAGGAGCCGGCTCCGGCACGGATGCACCTGCAGCCGGGCGGGTGGGGCCCTTCTGGGTTGCAGCCACATAGCTGGCCACCGGCGACGCCAGAGGCGGAAGACGGATGGAGTCCACTAAGGGCTCCATCCGACTCATCATCCGCTCCTACAGCGCACGAGTAGCCCTCACCCAGGGCTCCTCCGGTGATTGGGCCGGCAGCCGCACCGATCGCGCCGGCTGCTCCGCCTGCGACGTCTGCGCCGACTGTGCCGGCTGCGTCGACCGTGTCGATCGCGTCACCCGCGCCGGCTGCTCCGGCTGCGCCAATTGCGCTGGTGGCACCGGTTGCGCCGAACTCGCCACCACCCTCTTCTACTCCTCTAGGGCTGCAGCGAGCCGGGCCGTCTCCCGACGGGACTCGGCCAGCTGTTCCGCGAGGGCGTCATTCTCGGAGGCGATGTTGAACACTATATTCAACATCGCCTCCTGTTCGGGGCTTGGGGACCCCCGGAACGACGCGGTCACCCTCTGGAGTTTCTCCAAGAGAGACCGCGTCCCACCGCTCGGCTCCGGCACCGCCGAGGTGGAAGGCCTCGACGGTGACTCCCGCAAAACCCCCCCAGGGGCTGAGGGCGCTCGGGTGGATGGCCCAGCACTCGTTCCCCCTCGCACCCCTCAGCGGCCTGCAGCGACCTTGGACGCCGGCTTCGACGTCTCGTCGCTGCTGGAGGAGGAGGAGGTCGTCCCGGTGAGGGTATAATCCTCATCCAAGACGCCCCCCCCCCGCCCGAGCCTTCGCTCGCCTCCTGCGCTTTCGGGTCCTCTGTACCCCCAGACCCAACGGGCTACTCGCCCGGCTTCGCTCGTTGGCGGTGTCGAAACTCTCCGACACCGCCGAGGTATTTAGCGTCACCTCCACGCATGACTGCTGCGCGATCTCCGCGCAGGCTCCGTCATTATCATTGTCCTTTTTCTTGCCGATTTCATTGTTTGTTTTGGTTTTCCTGTCCGTTTTATCAGTGATTTTATGATCTATATTCATAGCATATCCCACGAGTATGGGGGAAAGGTGGTCCATCCAGGCGGAGCCCCCTGCACCTGGATAAGCCTATATACTATGGAGGTCGGTTGGTATCCATAGGTTTTTACGACTTCGCTGTCGGGTGTTATAGACTTTTCCTTGTCGTGGGCCGTCCAATAAAGGCAAGACCTCCGCTCAGCAAGTTCACGGCGTACCCTTCTGGAGCCACCAGTCAGGTCGTTGCTGATCACCTGCCGATTACGGAACGCTAGAGGATGGCTAGTCCTCTCTCACCGGCGGCGGCACAAGTGCCCGTCGGCCCCTGCGTTAGCAGTGGGCCAACCCGCCCCTGGATCCCCTAGGACCCTATGGTGGCCTCAGCCACAAACACCATCGCTCATCATGTCTCCTCTGAAAGCAGAGGAGTACGGAGAGCGATGTGTTCCCGCCACGTTGGGTATTAGCCGACGATCAATGCCAGCCCCATGAAGGGGAAGCCATTGACCGCCGCCCAGGGTGGTACACTGCCGCTCCGATTCCGTTCCCCCCGGACTGCAGCGGGATCGGAATCGGAACGACACTCGAGGAGGTTACCCAACACACACCCCTAGTAGAAGTACCTAGGTACTATAGAATAAGTTTAGTCTCCCGGACGTGTCGCACCTCAGGACAAAGTAAAGCAACTAATAATAACACAATAAATCGCGATTGAATCCGTTACAATTAATTTCATTTGTAAATTCATTTGGAATTGTCATTTATTTGGAAAAAAACATAGATAAAAAAGTAAATCACTGGTATAAAGAAACCAAATAAGTTCATTTATTTGATACTAGCTGCGCGCCCTGACTACGCCCCGGTGCAATTATAGCACCTTACCCTACTACTTACTCTACTTAATTTACAGCTAATAATACATAATATCGTCAAATACGAAGGCTAACATTGTATTCTCATGATCCATATTCTATTTTCTTTGCTCTTTTCATTGAAATATTCTCTAAAATGTTATAACACTTTAAAGTAAACCGATTAAGTACATAGTAATCCGGCAACACAGAAATTTTCCAATTCGGCTAAATAATAGGTCTTTACCTATGTAATTGCCGTTCTGCAGTACTGGTCATTTCGAATAAAAATAATTTTTGTTTGGCTAAGAATTCTAATTTCAAATTAATTTTATTTTAAAAACATGGAATTCATTTTCCAAAAGTAGTCATTTGTTTATTGATTAGTGTTACGTTTTCATCGCATTTCAATCTTTTTCGTCATCATGGATACGTTAAGAATTCGAGTAATTATGGAATATGAGTATCGGTAAAATGGGGTGAATAGAAATCAAGGGGTGAATAGAAATAAAAGGTCGTCGTGGCAGCAACGCGGCACAAGCGGCACGCAACATCAACGACGTTTACGGAGCTAACACTACAAACCAACGCACCGCCTGTTATTGGTTTGCTCGCTTCCGTTCTGGAAATTTCGACCTGAAAAATGAACCTCACGGTAGTCCGAAGACTTTGGTCGACAATGACGAATTAAAGGCGATTGTGGAAGCCGATGATACACAATCTACGGCTGAATTAGCAGCAGCTTTCGACGTTAGCGTCAAAACAATATTGGTCCATTTGCGTCAAATTGGCAAGGTAAAAAAGCTTGACAAATGGATGCCCCACGAACTCAATGATCGCCAGCGCGAAGTACGCGTCGAGACATGCCTTGCATTGCTCAACAGACACACAAATGAAGGAATTTTAAAACGCATTGTTACTTGCGATGAAAAATGGATTCTGTTTGATAACCGCAAGCGCTCAGCAAGTTGGTTGGATCCTGGTTCAGCACCTAAACAATGCCCTAAACGAAAACTTACCCCTAGAAAAGTGATGGTCACTGTTTGGTGGTCTAGCACCGGTGTGATTAATCACAGCTTCTTACCAAACGGGGTGAGCATTACTGCAGATGTGTACTGTGAAGAACTGAACACAATGTTGGAGAAGCTGGCACATCTCCAACCATTGCACGACAATGCGCGACCTCATACTGCACAGCAGACGGTCTCCAAGTTGCAAGAACTGGGGTTGGAAGCTCTCCGTCATCCACCATACTCACCAGACCTTGCGCCTACAAACTACTACTTTTTCCAGAATTTTTATGACTTCTTGGCGGGAAAGAAATTCAATACCCGAGAGGCAGTACAAAATGCCTTTGAAGAATTTGTTGCCTCCCGTCCAGCTGATTACTTTAAGAAGGGCATCAATAAACTGCCGCTGCGTTGGTAAAGATGCATTGATTGCATGGGTAATTACTTCGATTAATACAAATAAAAAATACATGAAAAAAAATCGTTTAATTTTTTCATACATAACGGCAATTTCATATGTAAAGACCTAATATTACTGGGGTAAAGGTTTTCACAAAGCATACTTTTAGTTATCACTGTTATCAGACTTTGAGAAAACAGATTTCGAGAACGAAAACTTTTATAGGCGGACACAGTACTGTAGTAGTGGTAATTCTTAAAATCTCAGAAATAAGTGTTCTCATAGAAAGCCGCTTATACTGTTTAATATGATGTACTTTTTATCTGAGCTTGAAATCACGGAGGCTTTAAAATCGCACGGATCGCTGAAGAACTTGAACCATAAAGTAAAAAAAAGCGGTCAAGTGCGAGTCGGACTTGCCCATGAAGGGTTTCGTAGCAGCAAGTAACATAATAATGTATTTTTTTTAATTTTTATACTTTATTCAATTAAATTTTTAAGCATTTTGTATGCTTTTTTTTTTCTAAAGATTTAGATGGGAAAAAGAGAACATCTAGGACGGGACTAGAACCCGCGACCAGTCCCTTACAGGGGGAATGCTCTGACCAACTGAGCCACCTAGACACGTCCCAGATATTCGAAATTCTCTGATACATTAATACGTCTTATATATACTTGAGTTAATTGAATAAAAGGTAAATTGCGGTTTACGATTTATGATTGATTGACGTATTAAAAAAACTACTTACTAGATCTCGTTCAAACCAATTTTCGGTAGAAGTTTACATGGTATTTTTTTTTAGTTTTTAATCATTCTCTTATTGGGACTTAGGGGGGGGGGGGCACATTTTACCACTTTGGAAGTGTCTCTCGCGCAAACTATTAAGTTTAGAAAAAAATGATATTAGAAACGTCAATATCATTTTTGAAGACCTATCCATAGATGGGTTTGATGAGAGAACACGTATGGGTTTGATGGAAAAAAAGTCTTGGGGTGACGCTGGAGCCATCTAACGTAATTCTTACGAACTATGGAGGGTTTTCCGTTCTAAATCTATAGATTACGTAGTTAGTCAATAAAATCGTTAAATTGATCCGTTAGTTTTTGAGAAAATATTTAATGCAGGGCGAATACAGAACCGACTTACGTGAATACTTTTAGAGGATGCTACTGTTTCATTATTTGTATGTTTCGTCGGTTGATGACTGATGACGCCCGGCCATATGTTTAACGTGTGGGTTTGTGATACAGATAAAACGTGATATGGTGTCAAGAGTTCAATTCCGGACGGGTGTCTATCATTGTTTATCCTACAGCTACGTTATGAGTGTTTAATTGTTTACTATCGACAAGGACTCTCAAACGATATACTTATATCGTGAACACTATTGCAATGAAAAATATATGTAGATTTTACAAAATGTATATAGATTTTATAAAATGTATATAGATTTTACAAAATGTATATGAATTTCACAAAATATACCTATATAGCTTTTACAAAATATATAATTATAGATTTTACAAAATCGTGCTATACAGTAGGTACAATCACGTGGTATAATAGGCTTTCAGGTTTCGTACTTATTTTCGACAGACATTTCTGCAAAGCCCGTTTCTACAATACCAAATCATCGAAGAGCTATACTATAATTACAGAACTTACCTATTATATCACCAATTATCGCCGCTTAGCTATTGGCGATATCAATGGGTTGTGGAGTGATCTCCATCGATAGCGATATCGATGTTCTGTAATTAGACCAGTTGCAACCCTGGAATAGGTTCCCATGGGATGCGGGATTAGGATCAGAATCTGAATTTCACACGGACGGCGCCGTAGGCAACAGATCATAATTGTACAGAAATAAGACTTTATTTTCTTCAGATTGCCCACGTGGGACACTTTTAATTTAGCCAGACATAGTCCAACGTTCAATCAAATTTAGATAAAAGACGTTGAAAAAATGGTAGACAAATACTGTTGATATGGAATCTGGTTCGATGGAACAAATGAAAGCTCGATTGGTCCCAATTGAACCTGATTGGACTTATTAACAAGGCGCCAAGTTATGACGTACGAGAAACGTTTAAGATTTTTACTGATCTAACCTTTTCAGTACCTATATCTTTACTAATTACTAATTACGTCACATACCCACGCCCACGATGACGCTCTCGGCTAAATGGTAACTGTGTATGTGAACACATTGTAAAGAAAAGCAACACTAACCAGGCCAGTCTTAGGACGGGTGACAATTTTTAACACACCCCTCCGTACCTTCGAGAGCACGTTACCCGTCTGTTCCAGTCGCCATACGAACATCTATGGCAGTTGTTACGGGTAGCTGGCGCCCTAAAATCTCCGACAAGTGGTTGTCTAACTACAAAACTAAGAAATCGTCTGTGGGTTGTGGAAGACAGATGGCAGGCGTTTCGCGGAAAAATGCCGAAGTTCGACCGCTTCATACGAGTAGTTAGACTGAAACGCCGAACCCAACTGAGTTGGAAAAGCCTATGGTGACCCACGCCCACGAGTACGTAGGATTATTTAAAATGTTCATTTGAATTGGGTGTTTTTGGGGTCCGAGTCAACCTCACTTACAAGCCGGCACACATACTGATTGACGGACGAGGCTCTGGCGCAGGGGTCCTCTCGGGGTTGGGGGGTCAGACGGCAGTCGCTTCCATAAAGCCGTATAAGCTAAACCTAACGGAGGAGAAGGAGGAAGCGAACCTCGCTGGACCCAGTTGAAAGCCTCGGCTCCACCGGGAACAACGCTAAGACGATGATGATGATTCATTTGAATTGTTCAGACTTTGTATTTTGTTTTGTCATTTTTATCACTATACCTTAACATAACTGGCGAATTGGGGGTGTGTAATACACCTCTGCCTACGCCTTCAGGGATACAGGCGTGAAGTTATGTTATCACTATACTGTTCATATAAATCTCAAGACTCGAATAGGTTTTGAACATGCTGTACAACAGTTACAAATGAATTATACTTTATTATTTATTAGACGTATGTAATATTTCGGAGAATTTCAAATATCTGGGACGTTTATAGGTAGCTCAGTTGATCAGAGCATTCCCCCTGTAAGGGACTGGTCGCGGGTTCAAGTCTCTTCCTAGATGTTCTCTTTTTCCGATCTAAATCTTAATTTATAGTAATTTTAAATAGATTGCCAAAAAGAACTGGCCGGAGCCCAATTGGCTACTGAGGTTCACAACCAAGGAGAAAAAATAGTTTTTCTACATTTCCACTCAACTATTTGAGTAGAGCCACAACTCGATAACCTTGGATATCTGTAATAACAAGAAGTTGTATAGAAAACAATGCCATGATTGCAATTCGTGAGAACTTGATGACTGTTTTCTTAATTGCTCATTGGTTTAATAAAGCAGCTACAGTAACAGTTACAAATATAGCTAGTAGTTTTACATACTTTGGCAAAAAGAACTCCCTCCGGCCACTTTGGCAACTGAGATTTACAACCAGTTTCCAGAGGAGTAAAAATGGTCTTTCAATATTTTTAATATATCTATACAAAATACACAACTTCGAATCAATAAAATAATATGTCATTGGTAAATTCATAATCGTATCAAATCATAATTTAAAAAGGTGCCAGTCATTCTGACTGAATACGCATTTGAATTCTAGGCTTCAATATGACAATGCTGAGTTTTTGTCGTTATTTAGATCTATTACTAGGAAAGTCGGTAGGTATACCCGTGGAGTAAAGCCTTGGCAGGGTTCCGGTGTCCCTGACCATGAAAGCCAAGTTTTCCTGGTCGGGGACACCGTCTTATTAGAAGAGAGTAATACATCTTCTCCCTACAGGACCCAAGCCTCACTTACAAGCCGGCGATATACCTCATGCTGAATGACGGATGACACTGTAGCGTTGCCTTTCCTCTCTAGGCTGGAGTTAAATTCTATCAAATTGTGGAAGGGAGGAACTGTGAACCCCTGACTCCAAAGTGCAATCGGGATTGGTGCTTGGAAGAAGAAAAATAAATACTATATTCACCAATTGTTAGCTGCAGTTTCTCTGCCGCCACCGTACAAACTTTTAGGATGTCTAAATTCTCTGTATTTTTCCTTATCGACTGAGACACTGGACAGACAATTTTTGTTAGCTCGATTTGAACAGGTTTGATAACAGACGTATATGATATGCCTCGTGTTGCAGTTGTGTCGCCAATACGCGAACCGTTGATGTATACAGGTTCATTGGACTGGTTTTGAGATGCGCCGGATTCACAAGTTACTTATTAGTTTTATCTATTTTTCCTTATTATTTTTATTTTCTAAAATTCCTTATACTACTTACTAAGATAGTCAAAGATCGAACTGTTTGCTCATACGACTCGCTAAGGACAAGGGGCGTAAACCACAGTAAAAAAAAAACAATATGGTTTATACAGGGTCGACGTGTGTGACGCCCCTGGTGTTGCACACGTCCATAGGCCGCGGTAACCACTTCCCATCAGGTGGGCCGTGAGCTTGTCTGCCACCTGAATGGTATAAAAAATAGCGATCTTCAAGGACACCTTCTGTGTGTGCACCATTTCTCAATTTCGTCTAGCGTGAAGATTTTCATTCATTTGTGAATCAAGATTTCAATAAAAGATATCCGGCAAAAAGCTACTTCATGAAGGACGGATCTCTGCAGTAATTCGAATTTACTTACAACAGAAATCTTTTCAACTGAGTGGTGAGAGTATCACAGAACTGTCTCCAGGGTCCAGCATGCGAAAGTATGGATGAATGTTTGTGCCTCCACCACACAGGAACGGCTGTACGAATATAGGTGTGTATCGTGATACATTATAGCCTGCAACAGCTCATGGATATCGCAGGAATAGGTTCCTGTGAGTTGGAGTCAATAATTCTCGAGAACTGCGTAGATCAGAGTCCCAGGAGGCATGTCTGCAAATTGGCTAGATCAATCGAACTATGGTCATGAAACCTCGAAAATATCGCTTCCGTCTTCTACATATACGAACTTAATTGGTAGTAAATATTCAATATCAGTTACAAAATCCACTTGCCCCGGCTTCTGGGCGCGTGTTCGAGGTGACGTCACCTCACTAGCCGGATCGCGTCCAACATACATGAATGAACGAGACCCCTTGACCCGTGATAACGAGTGACGTATCCATCTGTATATCTGTAACGATTGGCCGTATCTCGCGTTGTCGACACTGTAACGAATGCGATGAAATAAAACGATGTGTGTGACTTCACTTTGTGATATATTGGTTGGTTTATGATAGTGGATCTGTTCAGGACGGCTAGATAGTTGGAATTATCTAGCTGTTGCCCGCAGATTCATCTGCGTGGATCGCTTTCCTGTGAAGCACTTAAATATATTCCCAGGATAAAAAGTACCCCATTGTGGAACTCCAGACAATAGACTTTATTCTATCATCATCATTATCTCTGTGTTGTTCGCGGTTGTAACCGAGGCTTTCACGTCACAGCCTACTTACTCCTTCTTTGGTTTGTTCTTTGTTAATGGTCTCGTCAATATGATTTCACATCGCCTGATGGTAAGCTAAAAGTCTCAGGAATGAGGGTCACCATTACAGACACTGATGATGCTACAATGGTGACCTTCAGTTTAACGGCCTCTTCATATGCTATTTCACGCCTCGCTTAAAGGACCCGGGATTGTAGAAGGAAACACTTGTGCTGGTAAAGAAAAGAGGTGCCGAACTGCTTGGTTCTTTGTCAGCCTTGCATGTTACGTTCTGTATAGGTAAGAAGAGGGTAGAACTAATTGGAAGAGCTTATCGGAACACTCGACATTGTAGAGGCTGTAAAATGCTGCCAAAGAGGCAATATCTCTACGCAACTGCAAGGGCTCGAGGGTGTTGATGACCTGAGGACTCCCAATAATGCGGACCGCACGTCGTTGCAACCTGTCGAGAGCATCTAGCAAGCAGAGCCATCCCCAGAGGTGAGAACACTATTCCACGCCAGAACGGATTTGTGTTTTGTATAGAAGATACCGCTGCTCCGGGGTAAAAAACCGTCTCACTCTGTTCAGGACCGTTTTGATGCTGCTCTCGATGTAGTTTTTGTTGTTCAGTTTGCAGCAAACATCCATACTGAGTTTATTTAGATTTTCCTGCAGTGGCGGTGGTGTGTGTGTGTAAAGAGTAGGGAGGGGAAGGAAAGTAGATGCCTTTGCCGTAAACGCACATACCTGCTTCTTCTTGGCACTAAACTCGACCAGATTTTCAGAGCCCGATTGAGAATATGATTCAGGACCCGGTCAAGCTCAGTGACAAGAAACTGTCTTTGGTTTCACTTATAGCAACTGCCGTCTGACGTCCCAACCCAGAGAGGATGCCTGCGCTAGAGCCTCTTCCGTCAATCAGCAGGTGTACCGACTTGCAGTGAGGTTGGATTGCCCCAAAGATCTTGATGAAGCCCCAAAAACAGCCCAGACATCTATTGTTTTTTGTTTCGTTCGTATTTATTAACCAAATCAATTCAATCAGTCAATCAAATACCGACTTTTTTCCGGTTCTTCCAGGTGGACTAACTATTTTGTCAAACTGATTTGACCACGAGGAAAAAAAATCCTGTTGGTCAAACTTCTTGGATTGAGTCCTCGTGATCAAACTATTTTGTCTAACTGATTTGACAACGAGGAATAGTTCTTCCTCGTGGTAAAAGTTGTGAAAGTTTAAGAAAAGTACATTTAAGTTCATTTCGAAAATAACAATAATTCACTTTTTTTTAATAAGGAAAGGGCATGGCAAATTTAATTCGTATTTAGAATCTCGTTTTGAGTAGATTATAATATTAGTAAATAGAATAAGAAATAAAAAATAGAATTAGAAACCATTGGTTTTTCTTCCAGTTTGTCAAATATTTATTAAATTGTTATATCTAATAATGATAATATGCTTCCGATTTCGGTCAAATCAGTTAGACAAAATAGTTTGATCACGAGGGCTCAATCCAAGAAGTTTGACCAACAGGAATTTCTTTCCTCGTGGTCAAATCAGTTTGACAAAATAGTTAGTCCAATTGGAAGAACCGCTCGGTCACAATTCGAATATTATTACTCTCTACTAATATTTATAAACGTGAAAGAGTATGAAGATATTAGGACGTACTCAGTCACGCTCTAACGGCTAAAAGTATGGGGATGGATTATAGCCTGAACTAACACATAGACTATTTATCTACTTTTATCCTTGGAATATAGGTTCCCATGGGAAGCGGGATCAGAATTCCGCTAACAGGGAGCAGAAACAGCTAGTTAAATTATAAATGAAGGTTGATGGATTTTGACCATATTTTTATTACGAGAACTGTCCCTCAGTCTTAGTTGAGTAGTTAGGCGTGACAGCGAGGGTAATAAAAATCCAAGACAAAAAGTCACCCTCGCATCTAGATACATTTAAATAAATCTTTCGGCTATAACCAGAATGTTTATGATCCAATTGTGCCTTATTTGAACTGTATAGCTTGGTACAATGAAAAATCAACTTCCTCATGAACATCTTATATGAACCACAAAACAGAGCAATTATTATGAATATGGTCAGTAAATAGAAGGACTCGCCATAGATTAGTAGGTACTACATAATAACCTCTGTGACGTAGCAGATGAGCGTTCGACTGCTGAAGTCTGAGAACGCGAGTTTGAGTCCCGCTCAGTGCAAATTTTTTATGTAGGAATAGAATATGGTAATCTGCATTAGTCTGGATATTTTCTATACTTACTTTTACTGTTTTTGCACGTCAATATGACTTCACCCCGCCTGATGGTAAGCCAAAGGGGACGTTTTAGACATGTGGGTTACCATTGCAAATACAAAATTTGGACATGCAATGGTGGCTACCATTTAGTAGGTATTATTTAATGATGCTACAATGGTGGCCCTCAGTTTGGCGGTTTCATCAGATGCTTTTTCATGCCTCGCTTAAAGGGGCCGGGATTTTAGGAAGAAAGAAATACGTGTGCTAGTAAAAAAATTGGTGTCTATGGTGCGGCAAAAAATAGAGGTGTCGAACAATTTGACCCTGGATGGAATTGGATGTATTTTTGAAAGAAAAAGTTTGATTATCCGTATTCTACAATTCATATGACCAATATTTAGGTTGGATCTAGATGTCACTGTGTAAAATCATCATCATCTTAGCGTTGTGTCCCGATTGCATCCGAGGCCTTGTCACGGACATAGAGGCTGCCGCGGATGCGGACGTTCCTCACTTGATCTCTACGCGTGACTCCGCACTTCCATCGTAGCATGTTCATCTTCATGACACGCAGCTCTTGTTCATGTTTTTTTTAGCAAAATCCACGGTTCATTAGCCATGCAAAATGACAGGCTTAATGTCACAGTGTAATTATGTCCCAGAATATTATTGAAATCTAAAAATTCTGCATAATAAGTATCTATTATCAGGTATCCAAATCTTGACCACAATTTCCTAAGTTCTACTCTGGTTTATTTCATTACACAAACTAAACTGCCCAAAACTAGTAAACTTATCACATCTTGTAATAAAATACTCGGATGGTATCGTATGATTTACTTAAAATAATGTTATCGTGTTTGTTACATTAATAGCTAAAAAGAAATTATTAATAATTTATATTCTACTAGCATCACTATGCGGTTTAATGCGGTCTGATCTCATGGGAATATCTGAATAAAATATTAGACAGGTATAGAAGTATAGATAAGTACCAACTGCTGATTAAGTCATGACATCATCATCATCTCTTTGTACTTTGGAGCCCAGGGTCCGTTTACGGGACTTATCCCACTCACATTCCCACGACTGTAAGTCTTGTATACCAGGATCAACAGTAGTGACTCACGAACACACCGAGTAACTAATACTTAGAATAATATTATTTAATCTGTGCTAATAAGTACACTTGGGAAGCCCCATCTAAACCAAGGTCCACTTTTCTTTTAATACGTTTGTTGGGTTGTACGAGACTGCTGTTTGACCTTCCAACCCCGAGAGGAAAGCTTGCAAATCAAAGTCGTATACTGCACTAGTGGTTCAAACCTAGTTCTTTTGTTAGTTCACCATTCACGTTCTGTAACTGTGGGTACCCTACACTATGGGTTTCAAGTTAGTAATAATTGCCATAGATATCTAGTTTGCTCTGTGGAAACCTCTGTCATGGGTTTTTTGAATAGAAACTTCTTTATCGGCGTTGGAAAAAAAATTACTGTCACAATATGTAACGTTTTTCGGTTACGCGCCATCTTAATTTCTGAACATTTTTCCGTTACGCGCCATCTTTTAAAAATAGTTGATTTATTCGACTGATAGTGATGAAAATGAAATGGTTTATTTTAATTCTAGTCAGTCAGTTCAGTGAATTTCTAAAAAAAGTAAGTAATTATATCTCTTTTTCTAACACGTGGGTGTGATTATGGTATTTTTTTTTCAAGTTATTTAAGGTTAACCTCAGTTTTTGATTGTAACTATCGGTCAATGCATATAATTCCATTAAAACTAGTTATTATTAACTAATACGTCTGTTTTGTACTTTAATGAAATGCTGTAATAATCTTAGTAGTAATAAGGTAAAATGAAATAATTGTATTGTTTGTATTCATGTCTATGATAATAAAAGCCTTTTGTTAAACTTTATCTAATATAACTTAATAAGGTCATAAAGAAGTTTCACTTCTTACCTGTGTACACTAGTACACGTACACATTTTTTAAAATACTTTGTATCTACATCGACCCTGGAGAATTGTTAGTAGTTTTACACAATACCTTCTAGGTAAACTATAGTTAGGGACAATGTACTCTAGATGCTCAGTAGGGCTTTTTTAGGCTTTTATAGATATATAAAAGTAATCACAGGCTCCAAAAGCTCGAGCTCAGTCATTTTATTGGATTTTTGATTGGCCAGTTAGTGCACATGCGCGAATTTTTTGACGAGTGTTCAAGTTGTTATTCTTGGGGTAGTATATATAGACAGTCTGAAGACCCGTGCCGGCGTGTGGTTTTAGTCGGTTCAAGCCCGACATAACCTCTCTCGCTGGCCGGCGGGGGGTATCCGAAGGGATTTCCGCACGAAAAAAAATGTATATATAGACAAGTAGTTTAGAACAAAAATTGTGTCACTGTTCCTGGGTGCGGCAGGGATGAGTTTTGAGTTTCGAATTTGGAACGGGATGCAGAAACTAGATTAATGAGTTATGAATTTTGACATCTATCTTTATAGACATAGCGCGTCTTTTGGTTATGTCATCTGTATGATAGCTACAAAAAGGTCGGGTTGTGTTGGGACCTTCCGCGATACCAATTTTTTTTGTAGCGTACATCTAGTCTAGAAGTAATTGGTTTTACATAGGTACTACTGTAACAAGTAGCATCACGCTATGATTATCCCCGACCTGCTACCTGTCCTTCAACTTGACTTGTACAGTCATCAACAAAAGTTGATTAAAACTAAAATATTTACAGACTTGTTTTACGTTGGAATAATACACCGAAGATTGATGTAGGTATAAGGAGCCATTCATTTATTACGTAAGACTATTTTTGCTAGTTTTTGACTCCCTACCTCTATATAAGAAAAAATAAGAATAGGCTGATCCCCCCCCCTGTGTAATATTAATTGCGTAAGAATCTAAAGGAAAAATGAATACACGTTTGGTTTATTGTAATGTTTATTTTTCAAAGTAACAATTTTTAGGAATGTTTATATCTACTTACAAAGGAACTAACCATTTTTTTTTGGTTGTATTAAACTTTGGTTTTAATCATTCATCTTTACTGTCATAAGATTTAAATTTCAGTCCAGGGGCTCAAAACCCACTCGGACAGTGGATCTGCCACTGGAAAATCTCTAATAATAGATGTTGCTTCTAGTTGGTTGTCCAGGATTGTCGACGTCCATCCATTCCACATCAGCCCCGATGCGGTACAAAACTTCTTTGCCTCGCCTTGAATATATGGCTAAAGCTTTTTCTTTTTCAATATCTGTAATGGGGCCATGAAGCTTTTTGTGAAGTCGCGCTGCCTTTTTGGACGCAAAGTATTTAGAGCATACTAAACAAATTCTTTCTATGAGCGCATCTTGTATTGATGGACAGTAAAAATCGTAAAGAACAGTCTTGAATGGGGCCTCAACTTCCATATTTGATGATTGTCGCACAAAGAAAGATGCAAAGTGATCGGATGCTTTAACATCCTCTGCAACGGGTAACATGAGCGCAGGTTCACTTCTTAAAGGGTATGGCGGAGGTAAAAACCCTTGCCGAAGGATTTTACGAATATCACTCCTTATATCACCACAGCATGCCTTTTCAGTGCCTTTTTGTAAAAAGGATTGAGGCTCTTGCACATGTCTTGTATACATAATGTTGATCATCTAATACATCTTCCATCCATCCTTCTTACTTTTTCAAAGTATAATTTTAACTTTGCGCATTTTTGTGATCTTACGTAAGAACTATCTTACAAGGGGGTGGGACCCCTTGTAAGAAAAAATAAGACATGGTCGACCCCTCCCCCCTAAATCGTCTTACGTAATTAATGAATGGCCCCTAAGCAGTTTTATTATTTCCAAAGGAAAAAGTTAATAAATAAATGTTCTAGGACAAATTACCATCTATTCCATTTAGTTCAACTCAAATTTCAACTCGTTGAACTAATTGGAATATTTTTTCCATTTAGTTCAACTTTTTACAAATTTTATTTAAGTTGAACTAATTGGAATATTTTTTCCATTTAGTGCAACTTTTTATAAATTTTATTAAAGTTGAACTAATTGGGATATTTTTTCCATTTAGTGCAACTTTTTACAAATTTTATTAAAGTTGAACTAATTGGGATATTTTTCCAATTTGTTCAACTAGTAAAATGCTGTATAACTTATAACTGCCTCGGTGGTGCAGCGGTAGTGTATGCGCGACTGCTGCGCAGAGGTCTCGGGTTCGATTCCCGGGTCGGACCAAATGTTTGTACGATCTGCAAATATTTGTTTCGAAGTTTGGATGTTTTCTATGTATAATATGTATGTAAAAAAAAAAGTATATAAGTATTATATCGTTTAATCTAGCTCTCATATTACAAGCTCTGCTTAGTTTAAGGCTAGATGACGTTGTGTGTTAGATGTCCCACAATATTTATTTATTTAACTAAAATTTAATAAACACACACCTCTAACTAGACGCCATCTAGACCCAAACTAAACAGAGCTTGTTATGTGGGTTCTAGAAAGCGGATTCTACTTAAAGTACCTAATTACTAATAAGAAAAAAAAAACTAAAAAAATCCGGTTGTCTCTAAAGTCGGTTTACTGACGATAGTTGAACGTGACAACGTCATAAGAAAATACGAACTAATGTATAGCAGCTGTCCACGCGGACGCATCGCTTGCACTTCCAAGCCCAGAGCGAGGTAACGCCGCATACGAGGTAACGCCGCATACGAGGTAACGGCATACGAGGTAACGCCGCATACTACTTTAGGCACTTACGCAAGGTACTTTACGCAAATTACTTTAGGTAATACTTAAAGTATTTTTTTAGGGGTTTTCTTTAGAAAAGCCCTATTGCTATCGAGTTGTCGTCGACGTCGTCGTTGACAATTTTCTGTCACGGTTTTGGGTATCAAGGAGATGAGCTATCGAGTTGCTGTTTTCGTTAATAGATTCGTGCTGGGGTGAACCATTGCAAGATAAAGAAAATTTTTTTTCTTTTTTCGGATAGGTCTTCAAAAATGATATTGAGCTTACTAATATCATTTTTTTTTCATCTATATATTTTTGGATAGGTCTTCAAAAATGATATTGAGCTTACTAATATCATTTTTTAGGGATTTTCTTTAGAAAAGCCCTATTGTTATCGAGTTGTCGTTGACGTCGTCGTTACCAATTTTCTGTCACGGTTTTGGGTATGAAGGAGATGAGCTATCGAGTTGCTGTTTTCGGTAATAGATTCGTGCTGGGGTGAACCATTGGAAGATAAAGAAAAAAAAATATATCCCTTGTATTCGGCTGAGCTCGTCTCAGGAATTCAACTTGTTTTTGTAAATTCCTACATATTATACATAGAAACACCCAGACCAATGCAAATATACATATATTTCCATGTTTTGTTTATTATTTCATTAAAGATTTAAGAACTAAAGATGATCAAGAAATTGGAATTAGTAAAGTCAATTTTATCGTTGACTGTACCCACTAAGCTTGTACTTCACAATTGTAAAAGAACAATAAGACGGTGTCGCATGCAATAAGCGGATTTTCTCAATACAGAAAAAGTAGGGATTGTGTGATGTGATGAGCAACTGGCAGATTTTTTACATATAAATCTTTAATGTCACTTCCTATTATTGCTATTTTATGTAGGGTACGTCTGTTAATTTCCAAAGGAGAATCCGGTAAGGTAGAGCTGTATCTATGAACACCTTATAATTCACTAAATATCACTGGTTAACAAAATTTCAACTTTTTTTGTCACATGAAAACTTATATCTAACTTTAAATGTACTAGGGCCACCAAAAAATAATATGAGAATGAAAAAAAAAATTGACACATCAGGTTTCCTACATGATCCTTTGGTTCGGTCCAAATCATTGATATGGCAAATGGCATATGTCTGGGTTCTTGTTTGGCTCAACCTAATCGCAGTCTCACACACGTTACACAACATTTATGTGGAACCCAGGATTTATCTTGATTCCTCACACGAAATCCATAATAGTTCAAATAGCACTGTTATTAATGATGTGAAATTTCGACGCTGAGATGTAAAAGTTAATTCTCCACACACATAACAAAAACTGTCAGTGTTGTAAGAATACTTTCATGGCATGTTCAGGATGTAACAAACGTATATAAAATGTAACTTAGTTGATAAAATAGATATGCTGTCGTCTAAATGAAGTTATTCAAAAAAAGACACGTATATGAGGTTAGAAATGAATATGTAGCTGTCACAAAAAAACTGGACGCTGGACGTGATTGAAACAAAATTATTATACATTGTTGATCAGGGTATACCAACATGAACAAAAATCATCAAAAAGTTCGTGTGACAAAAACAATGTTGACCAGTGATATGTTTTGCGGTTGTTAGAGGCCTGCTTATGAAATGAACTCTTTCGTGGGGTTTATTCTCCGTTTATTGACGAGGTTTTGGCGCAGGTTTTCTTTTTGTTTGAAAGTTGATTTCAAGATCTTACAACTCTGTATTAAATTTTGTTTATATTGGCCGCTTGATAAATTAATTCGATCTTCAAAAACACTACTTCCTAAATGCTATCCATTTTGATGATAAATTACGTATTACATAACAGCTGTCACTTTTCAAAAATGTAATAAAAGTTGCTGTTTGTTAGCTTAATGTTGTCTCATTCATACACAAAAAAAAAACATAAAATTTGGATTTGTCATTCCTAAAAAAATGCAAAAATGTTAGTACCTACTGAAAATTGGGTTTCCTCCAATTGCTTCAAGAAAAACGGTAATTTCATATGTAACGACCTAATATTATCTCACCTCGAAATCAGCTGTTGAGACTTATAAACACTCTTGCACAATACCATGGCAGAAGAGCTGACTCCAGGATCCAAAGTGCGAGCTTTGGGTGCAATTGTGAATGGCCTTTGCATGAAGAGAAGCTTGGCATCGAAGTAAAGTAAATCCGTAAATCGTACCAAATATCTAAATACTTTTTGGTTGTCAAACATGTATTCATACGATTTACATACACAACGGTACGAGTAATAAAGAGATTAGATATAAAATGAATAAGTGTATAGTGTCGGGTAAACAAATGTCACCAGCCGGAATATAAATTTGCAATCATTAGGAACATTTTATAGCGCGAGTCCGACACTCCCGTTAGCCGGCTGTTGCTTAGCGCGCCGCGCATAATGTTGACTTGGAATGTCCTGTACACTGCGTGCCGATAAAATCGTACCACTATTTATATATTTATTCAGTATAGTAGTATTATCACTTTTATTATTACTACTTATTATTCCATATAGTGTGTAGTAGGCCCCACCAAGATCTTTAGGGCCAAGCCAAGGCTTTAGCGCAGGCTTTCCTGTCGGGGCTGGATGGGCAGGCCCATAAAAGTCTACGTTAATGAAATTAAGAAAAAGAGTAGGAGATCAAACCCTGACTTTCAGGGTGTGGGCTCTAGATGTAACCAGGACTAACACTATGATGATAAAGCGCTGAGTAGAATGTCCTAAAATATTTATTGTATATTTAAAAAAGGTTACATAATATCAAATAGAGTGCCATAAATAGTAGAACGTTATCACGGTGTAATAATAACTGCCACCGGGTATCCCGACAAATATAGACTATTATCAATGTTGCCATCTATTTTTAGCTCTAGTGTTAATGACATGCGGGTTGAACTTCTAATTATATACGGTCAAATGCACAACGGATGCGTAAGATTTATTAATTGCATTACTGTCTCAATATCTAGTATAAATAGATTACTGACTGCTGGTTTCGGCTTCGCTTATTTGATCAAAATATTTCGTTTTCTACTATTATGTTTATCAATAATTAGCCTATAGCAGTTCACTGTTGGACATTTGCCTTTTCTTTTTTATTGTTTTTACTTATGGAAATCCCTTCGGGCTTATACCTCGACATAACCAAGTTCACTTCGCCGGAGGGCTCGGACTCGAACCGACTTAAACTAAAGGTGCCTCTCGAGTCAGCTATATGGTACGGGGAACTAACGGTAGGTGTAACAAAGAGAGGAGATAGAGGGTAGGGCATGTAACTCATGGGTCTTCAATGTTGCACGTGTTGAAAGAATATTCCTATCAAACATAAACCTAATTATATTTAGCCTAAATTTCACGTACCTTACGAAGTGTCTTAACCGCTGTGAAGCAACAAGTCCTACCTCGTCGTTAGTTCGTATCGCACTTTAAGAGATAAAGTGATTGCGAGTTCAGGGTGAATGACTAATAATATGATACATATTTTAATTAATTTTTTTCGGGAAATGTTCCATCATCCTCCGAACCCTTTCCCAACTTAGGTAGAGGCAGTTTTTAGGGTTGCGTACCTTTTTTATTGCTTCATGCGCGGCGAGCATATTGCGGGCTCGGCGGGCCGGGAGAGTTCTAAGGAAATTCTTGCGTAAAAAGAAAAAACGGCACCCTAATAGGATCACTTCGTTGTCCGTCTGTCTGTCTGTCAAGACCTATTTCTCAGGAACGCGTAGAGGTATCAAGTTGAATGTGAAAACATCAAAATTCTAGGTCAATGATATTAAAAGGTTCGTTTATGTAGTAAATTTCACCAAGTTTCACCAAATTACACTTGGCATCAAAACCTATAGGGTGCTTCCCGTTGAATCACTATCTGTTGATGAAAACTGCATAAAAATCCGTTGGATAGTTTAGAAGTTTTCAACGAACAGACACCGGGAAGCGACTTTGTTATATATTATGTTAAGATATTTAGATAATCACAAGGGAATCAAAATTTAGGTATAGGGTTACTTGGGGTGTGTGTTGGGTAACCTCCTCGAGTGTCGCTCCGATTCCGATCCCGCTGCGGTCCGGGGGGAGCGGAATCGGGGCGGCCGGTGCACCCTGGGCGGCGGTCAATGGCTTCCCCTTCACCCCTTCATAGGGTTGGCATTGATCGTCGGCCAATACCCGGCGTGGCGGGAACACATCGCTCTCCGTACTCCTCTGCTTTCTGAGGAGACAGGATGAGCGATGCTGTTGGTGGTGGGATGGCCCAGGGTCAGCCGGGGTGCGAGGGATATGCTCTATGGGTAACCTTACACCCCGGCGTCTGAAGACCCGAGACGGCGTGCGGTTTTAGTCGGTGCAAGCCCGACATAACCGCCCCCGCTGGCCGGCGGGGGGGTATCCGAAGGGATTTCCGCACGATAAAAAAAAAAAAAAAAAAGGTATAGGGTTACTTCCCGTTGAGCTAGAATCATGATATTTTTCAGAAAGTAAAATCTTGTAGCACAAGTTAAGAAAAAATCCGAAAACCGCAAATACGTATGTATGTATATGTATATACCTATTTCACAAAAAATGTCTGTATGTCAGCCTGTCAAGACTAGTTACAACAAAGTTAATGGTGTATGTAAATTAACGTGCGCCCCTCAATCCAGTTTTGTACCGAACCGTCAGTGCGCGAGTCCGACTCGCACTTGACTGGTTTTTCAGTCTAACTACGACCCGGCCGAACTTCAATATTTTCCGAGAAGCGACTACCATCTGACCTGCACAACCCATTGATGTGATATATACCTAAGTTCTGTAGTTTGACCAGTAGTCGAACTTTTTAGGGCTCGAGCTACCCGTAACGACTGCCATATTTGTTCGTATGACAACCGGGACGGACGGCGTAACGTACTCTCCGAGGCACGGAGGGATCTCAATATATATATTTTTTGTGAAGTCCCGATAGAATCAATATTTTAGCAAGACTCTTCAGGAGTGCTCCTGCCATGGAGAGCAGGATCCTTTTTATTGATTTATTTTATTGATTTAGTATTTTAAAGTGATCTCAATGCATTAAGAATGGCCATCGATCTTAAGACTGACTTGTTACCTTGGTTACCACTCGGCCACGAGCCCATATGTCCGGGAAATGTTACTAGCCCATAGTGGAGCACTAGTCCGCCCTTTACTTACTCTCCTCTAATTAATTAATATCTTAATACTAGCTGATGCCCGCGGCTCCGCCTACGTGGATATCGGTTATCGCGACTTTTGGTTATATCTCCGGATCTACTCAACCAGTTGCAATCAACGATACGGCAGATTTTAAGTCTGACCAATACCTTTCTAATAAAAAAAACCGCCTCAAAATTCGTTTAGTATTTTTGCGTCCATCGCGAACAATGAGACCAGAATTTCAAAAATAAATATTTTTTTGTGTTCAGAATGGTTATTTTAACATAACCCAGCCCATTTTTCAATATAAGTACTCAAACTTAAAATCTGCTGTATTTTTGATGCAACTGGTTAAGTAGAACTGGAGTATGGCCAAAAACGATAAACGACCTCCGCGCGGGCGAAGTGGCAGGCATCAGCTAGTTATTGCTACAGGAGTTAGGTGTCTACACTATGTGAGTTATACGACCCTGACAAAAACTAGCTCCTTTTCAAATTATCCAGCACGGTTCTACATAAAATAAAAACATTATTGAAGAAGATGGCTGCTGAAAAGCAACGGAAATATCGGCATCTATGAACATAATAACACCAATAAATCGCGATAGATAGAATCCGAAGATAATTTTATTTCAAACTAGCTGACCCGACAGACTTCGTACTGCCTCAATCGATAACAACTTCCATATTTATTCACCTTTTAAACCTTCTCTGGACCTCCACAAATAATTCAAGACCAAAATTAGCCAAATCGGTCCAGCCGTTCCCGAGTTTTAGCGAGACTAACGAACAGCAATTCATTTTTATATATAAAGAAGACTAGCTGACCCGACACACTTCGTACTGCCTCAATCGATGACAAACCTTTTAAACCTTCGCTGGACCTCCACAAATAATTCAAGACCAAAATTAGCTAAATCGGTCCAGCCGTTCTCGAGTTTTAGCGAGACTAACGAACAGCAATTCATTTTTATATATAAGAAGAAGAAGAAGATATAAGAAGAAGAAGAAGAAGAAGATATTGATGAAAATAATAACCTAGCAGTGACATCATTTTATCGCCGGCAGTGTATCAGGTGTGAGATGTACCTGCCGTGTGGGTGAACATGTTCGAGGGCAATAGCCGGTGACCAGTGAATCACCGCCATAACACTATGTAGTATGTAGAATGTGAACTTGTCCGTTATCTATGGCTGTCTATGGACTGTCATACGTTGCACTTTATAGGTATTAGAGGAGGTTGGTGTCGAGTTTTTGAGATAAGATGTAAAATAGATATTTATTTGATACTTATGTATTTGCTGTTAATAAGATGGCTATATTCAAAATGTTTATAGGTCAACCGCAGTTGCTAGCTGGTACGGGATCCTGCCGTTTGGCAAAATATGTTTCGTCAAATTTCACTTCCCAAAAAACTTATCGCATAGTTTCATTTCCCAAAAGAATCTTTAGCAAATTTATATTTCGCATTTTAATCACTTCGTCAAATATTCATTTGGCAACTTTTTACTTGCTCAATTTTTATTAAGTCTAATATACATTAAGCAAATGCTTTATTTTGTATAAAAATATATTCCAAAGGTAAGTTCGTTCAAAAAGCATGTCTCATTAATAATTAATTATAAATAAAGTAAAATACATTAATTTCAAATAAGTTACGTAGGCTAGATCGGAACTGCCAGAAAAGTGGGTAGGTTAGGTTAGAACTGTGGCCCCAACAGAGCGCGAGCCGAGCGAGCGTAGCAATTAAGCGTGCCGCGACAGCGACAGCAATTGATTTGTATAATGGCAATTATTCTTACCTGTAAATTATTTGTCCAAGGTGAAACAAACACCCATGCAGCAGTGTTTTTTTTGCCATATATGTTGCCAGCCATGCCAGGGAAAAGTAAGTTATGCCAAACCATAATTGACTACCTAATTCTTGGTAAAATGAAACTTTGCCATGTAATTATTTGTTAAACAATAAATTGCCGAAAATAGTATTGCTAACTGTAAAATTGCAAAAAGTTGTTTTGCCTAATGTTTTTTTGCCAAATGAAAATTTGGGAAACATACTTTGGCATGTGACACTTTGGGGAACGTTTTTTGCCAAACATTAGTAAACCAGCTGGTACACTTGCTAATTAATGGTCGAGGCTTTCCTCCCAAAATTTGTTGGTCAAACGGCGGTCGTTTTCATAAAAGTCAAAATAAACCTCAGAGATCTTGGTGGGGCTTTATACCTTTTTTTTCAGTGCGGAAAACCCCTGGGATGACCACCCCCGTTCCCCACCGGCGGCTAGCGGGCTACACCCTAATTATAGCATTGCACTACAGATAAATGTATGTAGAATAATAATAATATTCTTGGCTATACCTATTACTAATAAAACGTCACCTAGACCCTGACTGAGCATAACTTTATAATACGGTAAACAGGACAAAACGTTTCGGGAAAGGGACATTCTGGGAAATGGACATTACGGAAAAGGGACATTTCGGGAAAGGGACTATTTGAAACCTAGGGTCATTTTGGGAAAGGGACATTACACTATATAATTTCATAGCCGTAGGTATATTTTTAAAAGAATATGTGGGTACTTTGGTTTTTACATGGCCGAACTGGGAAATCTAGTTTATGAGAATAATTTGAGACGACCCATGAAAAACGACCGACACCTACTGAATTAGTGTTTTCTATTCTAGTGGAATAATATATGTCAGTTTTTTATTTTAGGTTCGTGTCCTCGTGTCCATATTTATTTTCTGTCTACAACCAACTGTCAGAATAATGTGCGACAGAGAGAGCGCTCTACAAAACCGAAGCACACTAATCTTAGCCGGACACTCTGCTTCTCGATGTGCTAATTGCTGACGCCCGCAGCTCCACCCGCGCGGAGGTCGGTGATAGTATTTTGGTCATATCTCCAGTTCTACTTAATCAATTGCAATTAGATTGGCAGAATTGGCAGATATTAAGTCTGACCAAGACCTTTCTAATAAAAAAAACGCATCAAAATCCGTTCAGTATTTTTTGCGTCCATCGCGAACAAACACACAAACAAGAAGACAACTAATTTTCAGTTTTATAATAGTATAGATAGCAACACTCAAACCAATACATATAGACATTCATGCATACAAATATTTGCACTGAGTGGAAATCGAACCCGCAACCTTGATGTAGCAGTCGAGCACTCTTCCGACAACAGTAGTATGGGCTCTGCAGAGACCTACCATCTTTGGGTACATAGTAACTCAACTGAGGCAAACACCGTGACGAGATACTGGAATCTATAACCCAACCACTGGTCTGATAATTTCCTGTACGGATGGTTCAAGATTTTATGCTAATGTATGATAATATCCACCCACATACGGCTCGTCTCGTACTTCAGTTACTGTAACAACAAATTGTGGTGATCCTGGATGGCGCAGTCCCCAAGTTTAAATCTGAAGTTTCGTCGCATTTCGTCCAGTTCGTAATTGGTTCACTTCGTCCATATCGCGACACATCATACTCAAGAATAGTCCACTATGCGAATCGTCCACTTTGGAAAACATCCATTTCCAAAATGTCCAATTCGTGAATCGTCAATTTCAGAATAGGCCAACTTTTGATGCGATTAAGGTATACCTACTTACTTAATTAAATGAGAATGTTTAACGCCATCTCAGTAACATATACAAAGCACGGGTGATCTAAATAGAGGCACAAAGCATTGACAGCCAGAAGACAAAAAGGCTAGCCGCAATGCGAAAAAAAAAGACCGTAAAGAAGCGAGCTGTGCCAGACTCTATCGGGCTTTGGCGATATCAAGACTAATAGCCAATGACTCGTCATTCCTGTCCATAGCCTCACCCCAGAGATGTGTGACGAACCAAACAGTCTTCTGTGACGCCAGAAGATCACCCGTCGAATGCTTCGGTCTAAAGACATATTGCAAATTATAAATCAATCTAGGATTATTTTAATGACCGTTAAAATAATCCTAGATTGATTTATCGCCCCCAAAGACCCCCTGCATACTAAATTTCATGAAAATCGTTTCGTTACCGAGATTCAGTTTATATAAGAATTGCTCGTTTAAATGTAACCATATAGGGTTGAGGTTCCAAACTCCCTCGGAAATTTAAAATACTAACTACAAATCGGCCTTCTATTATTTCTCCATGACTAATACTTAATGTAATTTTATACATATTTTAATTGTTCTGTTTTTCTTAAACCCCGCCCCGAATTAAATTCTTGGATACGCCCGTACAGATCTTAACTCACAAGTTCTCATTATTTACATAGAAAAGTTATCCTCATAATTTAGTGGTGCAATAATAATAATAATAATAAACATCTCCAGAGGCTCGCGTTAGGCAGTTGGGTCAAGGGCTTGATGCAGAAGGCAGTGCTCCTCGACACGGCACGTATTGTGAGGAGGTTCCTCTCCCTGGAGCCCTAACCACCGGTAGCTTGGTCCCTGATGCCGGTGGGCCACTATTTTTTATATTTTTAAATATATTTGTTTTTTTTTTATATAGAATGTATTTAAAAATATAATTTATATGTATTTTAAGAGTAATAAAGAGAATAATAATAATAATGATTTATTGCAAAAAAGTGATTGTAGTTACAACGGTAGTACATACAGGGTAGGTCTTACAACTATTTCCGGTTACAATCTAGTGGGTGAAGTTTTGTTTCCCTTGATAGGTTAGTTATTAACCTGTAGTAAGGAGCAACAGTCCCTTTCCCTATGGTTTACTATACATAACAATAATAATAATTGTGCTATAAAGTTTTTGCAAGTTTTAGACTACAATACAATATATACGGAGAATTTTTTTTAAAAAATAATGTTTTTAATAACAAGACTTCATGTATTGGTTTTAAGATCGCGTGTGATATGTGTATGTATTTGTGCGTGTGTGTGCGATGGTGTATGCGTGTATCCTGTATATATATATATATATATATATATATTGTTTATCATAATAATAAATGAATGTGGGTAATTGTATATACGTTATATTGTGTGTTCTATTTTACCTATATATAATTTGTAGCTAACAAGTAATCCTCCGTTTCATCATAGGATTTATTTCGTCGTAAAAGTTCTGAGAATATAGTGTGTAAATAATTATTTAAATATTGATTTGTAATAATCATAATAATAGGTGTATGTGGGTAGTTGTATATAATATAATGTATTCTGTTTTAGCTGTTATATAATTTGTACCAAGTATTCTTCCGTTTCATCATAGGATTTATTTCGTAAAAAAGATCTAACTATATTCTTACAAGTAAACTGTGTTGAACCATATATCGGACATGTTAAGTTGATTTTATTATAAAGGTAAGGGCCCAAGTAATAGGCGAAACGCTATTTTTTTTTTTTTTTTTTTAACGTGCGGAAATCCCTTCGGATACCCCCCCCGCTGGCCAGCGGGGGTGGTTATGTCGTGTCGCGACTAAAACCGCACGGTGTCCTCTTCAAGTGTCCGTTGCCGGGCACCCCGGGTAAGCCCTCGAAAGGATAACCCCAGGGTTGCCGGCGGACTTTGGCCGCCACCGCGGCCTCGCCTGGTGGGGTCGGGTTTTATCCCGCTTCGGTGAGTTGGCAGGCGTGTGTAGGGCACACACGACACGCCTCCGCCACGGCCTGCTTCTGTAAGGACGGCGAGTCGGCCAACTGCCGTCCTCAGGCCCCGATCATGGAGGTCGGTAGTCCCGGGCGTAGATGAGTCTGCGGCGCCCTCGCCGCAGACTGCGAAACTCGGGGGGCAGGGTTCTCTCCCGCTCCCTCTCCGCCGTCTCTTTCGCGCGTATTACCTGCTCGCAGAAAGAGGCGGCGGCGTGCCACTTGCTCCCGTCGGAGACCACGGCCCTCACCATGGTCTCCAACGAGAGAACGTCCACGCCCAGGACCGCAACGAGATCCCGGCGTTGACTCGCCCACGCAGGGCACTCCACCAACGTGTGGAGCACCGTGTCTTCGCCAGGATCCTCGCAGTGCTGGCACTGCGGCGTTGTCTCCCGGTGGATGCGCCACAGATACTTACCGAAGCACCCGTGTCCGGTAACCATCTGGCACATCCGGTAGGAGAGGTCCCCATGTTCCCTCTCCAACCACTCCTTCATGATCGGTCTCACCGCCGCAATGGTGGATTCCCCCCACCTTGGGTGCTCAAGTCGCACCCTCCATGTCTCCATGAGTTCCTGGCGGAGCAGGGACCGCTGAGCCCTGATTTCTCGGGGCTCCGGCCTATGGCCCCGCTCCAGCGCCTCCTTGCGCCACTGGTACAGCAGCGCAAGGGCTCTCGCTTCCAGGTCCCATGGAGGGGTCCCGGCTAGGAGACATGCCGCCTCGACGGAGATCGTGCGATACCCCCTGATGACTCTGACGGCCATCGCTTTTAACGGGCTGTTTAATACAGCCACGTTGCGGGCCGCCAGAGTCTCCGCCCATACTGGGGCCCCGTACAGGGCCATGCTTCGCACGATCCCCAGGTACAGTCTCCTAGTGGGGGCGTTGGGTCCCTTAACGTTGGGCATCAGCCGCGATAGCGCGGCCGCAGCCCCCCTCAGTTTCGGAACCAGACTTCGGAGATGAGGTCCGAAGTCCCATCGGCTATCTAGTACGAGCCCAAGGTACTTCATCGTGGGCTCGATGCCGATGCTTACGCCCCCTACGGTTATGCTGGTTCCCGCAGGTGGCCCCCTCCGAGGCCCGTGGAAACACATAGCCTCGGATTTGTGGAGAGCCACCTCGAGTCCCAGCCGCCGTATTCGACCCACGACTTGAGCAACCCCTGCCGTGGCCTTTAGTGCCGCGCTGCGGTGCGTTGCTCCCCGCGCCATAACGAGGGTGTCGTCAGCATAACACGTTATGCTGACACCCTCGAGCAACGAACCGCGCAGCACCCAGTCGTATCCGATGTTCCACAGGAGTAGCCCTAGGACCGACCCCTGCGGAACACCGCACGACACTTCTCGCCGCCCTGGCCCTAGCCAGCTCGGGTAAACTATGGCCCTCTCGGATAGGTATGCCTCGACAATGCGGCGGAGGTAAGGAGGCACTCCGTGATACGCGAGCGCCTCCCTAACGCAGCTCCAGGGTAGGGTGTTGAAGGCGTTGGCGATGTCGAGAGACACCGCCACCACCACCCCACCCCGCGAGACTACTTCCTCCGCCAGGCGCCTAACGCGCATGATCGCTTCCACGGTGGAGCGCCCCCGGCGGAAACCGAACTGGTTGTCCGCCAGATCTGGCCCCACGTTCGTGAGATGCTCGACGAGGCGCTCTGCAATAATCCGCTCAAAGAGCTTGCACACCTCGTCGAGCAACACGATCGGCCGGTAACCGGATGGCTGGTCCGCCGGCCGCCCCGCCTTCCGGATAAGGACCAGTTTCCCCGTCTTCCAAGCCTTTGGAAACTGGCCCCTTTCGAGGCATGCGCTAAAGAGCACCACAAGTCGAGGCCCTAGTTCCTCCAGAGCCAGGACCCATGCTCGGCCTGGAATGCCGTCGGGTCCGGGGGCAGTGCATTTCCGGGCTTTAAGCCGGAGCACTGCTACCCCCAGTTCACTCTCCCTGACTTCGGGCACATCGTTCTCGCTATTATCAGCGTCAGGCGCCTGAGGCGGAGCCATACGCGGAGGGACATGCTCCTCCGCTCTCGCTGGGAACAAGGAGCCCAGTATCCCCTCCAGCCGCTCCGGCTGGAGGCTCTGGGTCAGTAGGGGCGCCCTTGGGCGGATTTTGCCCCTGACCGCAAGGTAAGGACGCCCCCATGGGTTCTGCTCCAGAGACTCCAGCAGCTCTTCGCGGGCCCGCCGTTTGGCCTGCTTTATGGCTTCCTGGAGGGTCCTCTTGGCCCCCTTGTACGCCTCATACAGCTCCGCCTCTCGGGCTGCCGCATCGTCTGGGCGGCGACGCCTCCGGCGAAACCTGGTGTACTGGCGGCGAGCGGTCACGCACGCTGCTCGCAGCTGTGCGATCTCCGCTGACCACCAGTACACCTGTTTCTTTGCCGGGCCGGGCTTAACCCTAGGCATCGCCGCAACGCAGATATGCGACATGGCTCTCCTGAACCATTCCGCCTCTGCGTCGACATCGGCAGGCCTGGCCAGTGACGGAATCCAGGCCTGCACTATTGATGCCTCCAGGAGAGCCTCCCGATCCAGGCGTCTGAGCGCCCAACGTGGATCCGGGGGATTCGCGATGGTCGGCGGCAGGTTAGTTGGAGGGGAGACGTTGAACCGAATATATTTATGGTCGGAATCCGTCTCCTCCTCCTCCACCACGCGCCAACCCTGGACGCGGCGGGCAAGAGCAGGGGTCGCGAATGCGACATCCACGACCGAACTGAGCCCCCGCCGCTCCCAGGTGGCGACACTCCCCCGGTTGAGGACCTCTAGACCACGGGTGTTGGCCCAGTCCTCCAGTACTCGCCCCTTGTCATTGGTTTCCCGGGAGCCCCAGGCCTGAGACCAGGAGTTGAAGTCTCCCAGGACCAAGACAGGACGAGGACAGCACGCAGCGAGAACAATGTCCAGTTCAGCGAGCCTTAGCTCAAGCTCGTACTGGTCAAGGCTTGGCGAGAAGTAGACGGCCACGACAGCCAAGCCCTCATAGTCCGCCGCGACACAGCCTCTGCACCTTGCAATGAGTGCAAGGCGCGAGGTGTCCGCGGCGGACCCCCCGAAGACGGTCGCTACGCCGTCCAGGTCCACCGGGCTTCCGGGGTGGACCCAGTACGGCTCAGCGACCACGACCACATTAATAGACCACTCCACGATGCTCTGGTACAGAAGATCCTGAGCACCGGTGCAGTGGTTTATGTTCGCCTACAGGATGCGGATTGGTGTGTCCATTAATGGACGTCCATCTCCGCATCCCGCCGCGAATGTGGCCGCTCTTGAGCGGCACCCCCGCTACCCGTTGCGGACGAACGGGGCTTTGGCCTCGAGGCGGCGCAGGTTCTGCTGTCCGCCCGGTGCTCCGCCGCTTTGCCCTCCGCTACGCATTTGTAGCAGCGCGGCGGAGCATCACAAGCACTGGCCTTGTGCCCGGGCTGACTGCAGCGGAAGCACCGATCCCCCACGGTGTCTCCCGCTGTTCACTGCACTCCCACATGCCCCACGGCCAGGCACCTGAAGCACCTGGTCTCGCGGGGCTGCAGGAGTTGCACCCGCGCCTTTAGGAAGCCCCCAACGAGGAGGCTCCGTTCGTCCGCAATTTTCTGCGCCGCTGCGACGGGGCAGTTGACGACTGCCGTGCCGTGACCGGTGGAGCTGAAGCGGATTTCTCCAGCTCTCACCTGATCACGGGGGCAGCCGCCCGCCTCCACGACGGCGGAGATGACTTCCTCCGTCGTGGCCGCGTCATCCAGACCCGAAATGCGCAAACCTGCGCATTTGTTGGGTCTGGTGACGCGGACGGCTTCGGTATCCAGCGACTCCCTCAGCTTGGCCGCTAGGGCGTCGGCTTTGGGGCCGCTGGTGGCACCGGAGACCTCGAGGAGGCGAGCTCCGGTGCGAGTTGTTTTGCACCGGAGCCCCCCCTCTATCTCGAGGGCCTTGAGGTCCACTGAGGCTTTAACCTGCCTCAGGACCTGGGCGTACCCCACGCCCTTCTCCACACCCTCCGTCGTCACCGTCAGGACGACGGCAGTGGACCGTGGGGCGCGGAGCCTCTTCGGCGCCTTCGCCGCAGCAGCTTTTGCCGCCTTCTTAGCCGCCTTTTTGGCGGCTTTTTTTGCGTTTTTGGCGGCGCCCGCTACCACCCATTCTTCCCCTCTGGAGGGTCGCTCGGGTGCAGCGGGAGTGGCGGGTATGGCGGGGGTGGGGGTGCCGCGCTTTTTCCCCTTCCCTTGTGGCGTTGGGGCCACTGGGGTGACGGGGCCGGGCTTACCACCGGCAGCAGCTGCGAAAGACGCAGGCCGTGCCAGTGGGGGACGGTAAGCCCGGTCCTCCAGAACACCAAGCCGCCTCTCGATAGCCGCCAAGAGCTGCACCACACTAGGCTTTGGCACCGGCTTTGGTGCCGAATTTGGCGCCGACGTCGACGTAGGCGCCCCCCCTGGCGGCGCAAGAGCCCTCGGGTGGTCCGCCACCTCCTGGGCTCTTGGGGCCTTCTGGGCCTCCGGGGATCCCCTGACCATCTGGGTCAGTTCCCTGACCTCCTCCCGGAGGACCCGCTGTTGCTCCAAGGAGTTGGCCAGCTCAGTTTCCAGGCTTGTGACCCGGGCTCTGAGCTTCACCTCCTCCTCGGAGACGCTCCTACCAAGGAGCTCCTCCAGCGCTGTCCTGGCGACGGCGACGTTTTCCGCCACCGTCTTCTTCTTGCCCGACACATTTTTGGACCCTTTAATGGAGTCCGTTATGCGGGCAAGTGCTGCGAGGAGTTCCCTCGCCGCGGGGACGCCTTGGTCCCTGCCACTGGGTAGTGGAGGGACGTGCACCGGCTGCTTCGGCGTTCTAACCGCCGCGGTGGCCAGTATTTTGGCCGGCCGATCGTCCTCGCTCGAGGAGACCGTCCGTTGCCCGGAGGTTCTGCTCCGGTCAAGGGACGGTCCACCCGGGCGAGGCCGCTTACGTCGGAGACCCTCCTCGGTCTCCATACGGCTGGATACTGACTCATTGTCAGTACCCGCCGTCGACGCCGCAGACGCAATGTCCGCGTCCGTGTCCCCGCCTACCGGTAGCGGAGTAGCGGGTCTGGTGAAGACGGCCCCAACCGACCGCGAGTGAGGCCGCCGCCTCACCTCCTCTTCACCCCCAGCCACCTCCACTGCATCATTCCGAGTACCGTTGTTAGCGCCAAGTTCGTTGTTGGTATTTCCGTCCGTTTTTGTTTTTAAAGAGTTTACATTGCTCATAATATATCCCACGAGTATGGGGGAAAGATGGTCCGTCCAGGCGGAGCCCCCTGCACCTGGATAAGCCTATATACTATGGAGGTCGGCTGGTATCCATAGGTTTTGACAACTTCGCTGTCGGGTGTTATAGACTTTTCCTTGTCGTGGGCCAGCCAATAAAGGCAAGCCCTCCGGTCGGCAAGTTCACAGCGTACCCTTCTGGAGCCACCAGTCAGGTCGTTGCTGATCACCTGCCGATTACGGAACGCGAGAGGATGGCTAGTCCTCTCTCACCGGCGGCGGCACAAGTGCCCGTCGGCCCCTGCGTTAGCAGTGGGCCAACCCGCCCCTGGATCCCCCAGGACCCTACGGTGGCCTCCACCACTAACAGCATCGCTCATCCTGTCTCCTCTGAAAGCAGAGGAGTACGGAGAGCGATGTGTTCCCGCCACGTTGGGTATTGGCCGACGATCAATGCCAACCCCATGGAGGGGAAGCCATTGACCGCCGCCCAGGGTGTACCGGCCGCTCCGATTCCGTTCCCCCCGGACTGCAGCGGGATCGGAATCGGAGAGACACTCGAGGAGGTTACCCAACATACACCCCATAGGCGAAACGCTTAGTGAAACTTTTCCGTGGTTTAGGAATAACGCATATTTTGTCCGTTCGTCGTTTTGTTATTTTTTTGTATGGAGTGTGTCTGTGTTGGAGGAGGATTGTATGGTATATAAATAGTTGTCGTACATTCAGTACATCATAAATATTGTACAATAGGTTAGTCGGGAACATAATAGGCCTAAATGTTGCTATTTTCAAAATGGCTCTGTGTGCCACTTCCAGTGGCATGAGTATTGTCTTTGCTGCACCACCCCAGCAGGAAATACAATACGTGATGATAGACAAGCATAGGGCGTAATATACGTTAAATATAATGGTTTTATTTGCAATATGGCGTAAGGTTTTGAAAACGTACATTAATTTACGGACTCTGACTACGAGAGCATTTATTTGAAGTTTATAGGTCAGATTCTTGTCCAAGATTACGCCTAGATATTTAATATTATCAGCGGAAGATAAGGTGGGGCAGTTACAAGGAGGTTTCGTCAAAATGTTGCAGGAGTGAGCTTTTAAGGTAAGTGGAAATCGTGGCTGCGATATCGAACTAATAGAGTAGGTAACATATTTGGTTTTCTGTGTGTTGAGAGTCAGTGTGTGTGATGAAAGCCAGTCTAATGCTAAGGTAAAACCTAACTGTGCCCTATGTTCCAGTTCCGACCACGTGTCTCCTACAAATGTGAACGCTGTGTCATCTGCGTAACATACAGTTTTTGATTTTGGAATTCTCAAATCACAAAGGTCGTTTATAAATACGAGGAACAGAGTAGGACCGAGAATGCTACCTTGCGGCACGCCATAGTGAATAGGGAGCTCCTCGCTAGTATGACTGTCAATTTTAACCATTTGCGAGCGATTTGTGAGATAGCTTCGAAACAACTCCAGCTGTTCCCCTCTGACGCCCATCCGTTCAAGTTTGAGTAGAAGTGGGGCTGCGGGAACCGTGTCAAACGCTTTCGCAAGGTCAAGGAAGATAGTTAAGACCTTTTTATCTTCATTGAGTCTTTGGACGATAAAATTGGTCAATTCATGAATAGCGTCACAAGTAGACGTTTTTTGACGGAATCCAAATTGTTGTGATGAAATTAAATTATAGTGATCCAAGTAGTAGACCAGTCTTTTATTAATGAGACGTTCGAGTACTTTAGATAGGGCACTCAAGACTGCGATAGGACGGTAATTGTTCGGTAGGCTCCCATCACCCCCCTTGAAAATAGGATGGATTATGGCCTTTTTAAAAGCATCGGGAAAGACAGCAGTGTCGAAACTAAGGTTGAATATGTGGCTTAGGGTGGGTGCCAGAGAGACAGAATATCTCTTCAGGATATAGGGTGAGATGCCATCCCACCCGGTAGATGCATCAGCACGCAACGACTCAATGATTGAAATAACTTCAGCTGGGTCAGTATGACTTAGAACGAAAGATGAGCATGGTGTGGGCTTATGTATGAGTTGTGAGGTAATAGCAAGATTTGGAGACTGCTTCTTCAATATGTTGCCCGCTAGGTTTTTGCCAATGTTAACGAAAAAAGAATTTACGTTGTTACATGATTGAGTGTGCGAAGGTGAAGTTCCTAGTAGTAAAACAGAGGAATTCCTAGGTTTGGTTGTATTTGTTACTTGTTTTATGGTATCCCATAATAATTTTGGATTGTGACTGACTTTGTTAATTTGCTTTGCATCATAAAGTCTTTTTGTTTTTTTGAGAATACTTGTACAATAGCGTCTATAGCGTCTATAACTAATACGTAACACTTCATTTGTTGGAGATTGTTTAGCCTTTTTGTGAAGGGCGTCCCTATGTTGTATGCATCTTACTAAGCCGGGCGTAATCCACGGTTTCAGTAGTCTTTTTTTTTATGGAACTTTTCGAAGCACTGTGTGTTTTGTGATGGCTGATTTGAGGAGTTCTATGAGGTTATCTGTCACTGTGTTTGGGTTAGATATCGAAAAAAGAGGGTGAAAGTCTATTCGAAGTAATGTCTTGTCTAGGGCCTCGTAGTCAATTTTAGTCGTGGTACGGGTGGTGGTTCTCTTATTATTTAGGTGGTTTATACAGAGCAAGGTAGAGTAGTGGTCAGTAACCGTCGATTCATAGACAAATGTTATGGTTGGGGACTTCGATCTTAGCATTATGTGATCTAAACAGTTTTTATCTCTAGTTGGGTGAGTGTGAGCCGGCAGGAAACCATGAAAGGCGAGGTAGTTCAAGTATTCCGGTGCACGCTCATCAACGCTACTAGGTTTTATATCTACATTTATATCACCCGTTATTACCACTGATTTAAAGCTAGCAAGGGTGGGCAGTAGTGTGTTGAGGGCTGATAAAAAATTGCTGATATTAAGACACGAGGGTGAACGGTAGATACATACTATGGCTACATTAGAATTAATTTTAATTAAAATTCCAGAGCCGGATTGATTTAGGTGTAATTCTTCACATATAGCCGATAGTTCAGATTTCACATAAGCAACCACGCCATCATTTTGATTAATATGTTCAGTGGTTTCAAAAACCGTGTAATTTTGAAGATATGGTGCGTTGGTATTAGTTAGACATGATGACCAACATTCAGTTAAAATCAGCAAGTCAGTGTCAAAAGGAATACGTTGTAAGAGTGTTTGCAAACTTAGAAAATTGCGATTTATCGATCTAATGTTTTGAGTGAAGATTTTTAGGAAATTATTTGGGTGCTTCACATAAGTAGCAGTTTGTTCTGGGGAGCATATTTGAATTTCTGATACGGAGAGTTTATCTATACTATCAATTAAGTCATTACTGTTGTTAATCATTTTTGTAGAGGATGATTTTCATGACGTTAAAAAATGAGAACAAACTTTAAATCGCGCTGTGGTCATAAAAAGGTAGCAAATTAATACTGAACTGTGAAATCGTTGAATTTCAGAATTCCACTCAATGATCTTATCGGAGTAAACTTTATTTACGCATAATTTAAAATTATAGATGATGGGTTTAATATAAACATTACTTGGTCTAGGATGTTTTGGTATGACTAAAGTGTTATTTGAATGAAGGTTGTAATACATATATATATAGTTTATGCTGTGTGTTCTCGTATAATAAGATTTTGATTGTGTAGGCTGGTAGTATTTGGGTGTGTTTAGTGTGTGTATGTTTGTATTTAGTATTTTAATAAAAAGATTGGAAATACTAAGTAAAGAAACTAGTTCATAGGTAATATAACAGGTTAGTACAGCTAGTCATACATTGCCTGGCTGGGACAGTTGCTGCAGCTGTTGTTCATTTTTAATGATTATGGCCTGGCTATTTGAGTCCTTTTTTAACATAACCTGTCCGTTTGAAGTCCAACAGAAGCTGTATTGATATGATTTTGATTGATAAAAGTAATTAGTAAAATAATTGTTTAGTGTTTGTATAACCTTTCACCCTGTGATACAAATATGTATCTACATTGAGCACGTAGCCACATATTCCGACGCCCCCGAGGAATAAAGTCGTGACTAGCGCATGCGATTTTATTCTCCATGGGCTTCAGAATATTTACGATAGTTTTAATACCAACTATATCTCTCCTATCATTTTTTTTCTTGATAATTCGTTAATTAAAAATCTTTTGAGTTTGTTCTCTTCGAAATCATACAATAGTTAAATCTATAAATATAATAGGTACTTATCACGACTTAGCGGCGGTAAGGCCCATCATGGAGGATTGGCTAGAGAGGCGACACAGAAGCCTCTGATACCGACTGACGCAGGTAGTCTCAGGGAAGGGGTGCTTCAGGGACCACCTGCATCGGATCAGGAAGGAGCCAACGCCCGAGTGTCATCACTGCGACGCTAGCGAGGACTCAGGGCTCCACACGCTGGCGGACTGCCCGGCGTGGGAGGCGCCGAGGCGTGACCTTGTGGCAGCCATCGGGGTGGGAGTCCTCTCGTTCGGCAGCATGATTGCGGCAATGGTGCGGAGCGCGAGCGCGTGGGCCGCCCGAGGGGGCCATCTCGAGGGTCTCCAGGGTCAGGAGGGCTGCGAGGGATATGCTCTATGGGCAACCTTACACCCCGGCGTCTGAAGACCCGAGACGGCGTGCGGTTTTAGTCGGTAAAAAAAAAGGTACTTATCACGACTGGCTGACTGATTCAGCAACGCAGAGCCTATACTAAGATAAAGGTGCAGCATATTCTCCTAAATAAAGCCTACTAAAGTGTATCAGACTATTTCCATGATAATGATATACAGAATTGTTAATAATTTTAATGCTTGGGAAAGAGTACATTCCAAGTTATTGTATTTTTTGACCATATTGTACCCCTCTGAGTGCGGTATATCACAGAGATCTGTGTTTTATTTTTAAGACTGTATACCCACCTATACGTTAACGAAACAATAAAGAAACAAACAATAAACTACTGGATCTACAAACTTGAAATTTCGGTAGTAGATGCTTTTTATGTTGTAAGCATCCAGTTAGGAAGGATTATTGGAAATTTCATCGCCAAGGTGGCAAGCAAAAGTTAATAAGCTATGAGTATTTGTATGCAAGTCCTTCAGAAATTGCTGAGATCTAGCCTCAATAATATAGTCGGCGTGTACTATAAAAATTCTCAGCAACTCAGTAGCAGGATGTTGCTGGACTACACGCGATTTGCAGCATGAAATTGCAGCACTGAGATAAGTATACTTATTGATGAACATAATTGCCAACAAGATGCAATTTTTGTAGTATGTGTAATATATTGACAATATCTTCGGGCTACACTTGTAAGATTGCAAGATTTGTTGTACAGAGTTGAGCGATATCATTGGCAACTTTATTTCTATACAATTTCAGCAAGAAATTGTTAAAAAAACTAAACCGTAAGAGCACCTCAAGAATATATATCTCAAACTAGCTGTGCAAGCGACTTCGTCCGCGTGGATTTCGATTTTTATGGTTTTAGTTCTTTTGCGCGGAACCCTAATTTTTTGTGGACGAAATTGTGAATCTAAACCATCCTCGAATCCCCTTGAACTCACACAAAAAATTTCATCAAAATCGGTACAGCCGTCTAGGAGGACTTCAGTGACATACACACGCACACAAGAAATATATACATTAAGATAACCACCAAAAAATTATTGTTTTGTGCTCGCCTAACCTTTCTCCCTGGGTCAATATGTAAATATTTACATTGAGCACGTATTCATATATTTATTTATTTGTATAATATCTCAATTGTGTACATATTTCGCTATGATATCTGTGTGAATATAACAAACAACTTCCAAGAAAGTACTTAGAATTTCGGTCAAATCTATGCTAATAATAAATTAGCTATCATTTTGAAACATTTAAGGAAAAGATTGACAAGCATAGTTGTTAGAAACTCGATCAATAAATGCCTTGGGGTTTTCCCCTTAACATAACATAACAAATCTGTCTTCAGTATTATTCTTATTTTATTATTCCTAATCTATCTATTATACAGTAGGTAGGTAGGGTAGTTAGGGTGTAGGTAATATTTTCTATTATATCAAGTGAGTTTGTTTATGTATTTGTTTTTACTTTATTCCGCCCCCGCTGGCCGGTGGGGGGGTATCCGAAGGGAATTCCGCACGATAAAAAAAAAAAAATGGTACTCGAACACGCAAAAAACGGCTGTATGGATTTGGCTAAAAAAATCTCTTTGAATAGGTTCCTGTGGTATCACTTTTAAGCCTATCCCGTTTCCAAGGCTTTCTTAATTCTGTCAACTTCTACCTGATTGTAGGTCGAATTTTTTAGTTTCGAATTCCAATTTAGACGCATACCTTCGAATTTACAAACTCATGTTCCTCCTCATAAATACATATACTCACACCTCCGGGATGAGCAGAGTCAACATCATGCTATCTGCTCCTGTCCTCATACCCTTCACGAGCTTACTGTACTGTCTTAAGATGAATATCTATATCTTAAGATCTATATAACAAAACATGTTATAAAATAAAGTTATTTAACATGTTTTACTAGTGTGAATGATACGCATCAATAAGCAAGTTATATAACATTTGTTATATAGCAATGTTAAATGACGCGAGCGTGTTATATAGCACGTATTATTTATACAAAATTATTTTTAAACATTTCATGCAAATTCGTTTCTCGGTGCGGTTTCTCCACATCAAATGACCCAAACGGGTAGAGTCCAGTCCAATTCACAGAAAGTTAGGTTATCTAAGTGCAGTCAATATCTTTTACTACGAAACGGTGTGTATATTATTGTATCAATAATGTACTAAACAAATATATATAGTAGTGATCTAATCAATGAATACTAAGCCAACAAGCCCGGCGGGTGTGTTTCTAAGAAATGGTTTAGTTGTCGCGTATTATACTAATTAGAAACATTTACCGAGAAGAGGAATGACATATTTGTTACAATAAATATTTTGTTTAAACAAATTGGCAGTACTGCGCAGTGGAAGGGTTATATCGATATCGGTCTAATTAGCTTACTCAGGGACGTAAAACAAAATCTAAGAAAATACCAATATTTTCTTAGATTTTGTTTTTGAAAAGAATATTAGTAACTGAAATTACAAGTATTCTCACTAGACGTCTAGCTAAGTTAAATTGCTTGTGTTAGGAATTTAATACCGACATAAAATTATACTAACGACGTAGTGTAATGGCCAGGATTCGAACCGATTGTAGGTAATAATGAAATAGGTATTAACTTATTTTAGTAGTACAATTTTTTAATACACAATAATCAATAATAATTAACAAAACAACAATAACAACTTATTAAACAAATCAACATTAATAAAATAAAGACCAATCAACAATATAAACTTAAAGACACAGGGGAAGGATCCATTAAGATGATCTGGGGCACAAACAAGCCAAGATCACACGCTAGACGTAAACTTACTTATTAGTAGTATTTTTTGAGTTTATCGCGAAAACAAACAGACTGACGCGGCGGAGGGCATTGTTTTAAAAATACGTGGTGATAGTGAAGCACTTTGGAGCACACGGATTTGCTCTCTTGCTCTTTTGATTTGGCTTATCTTGGCTATTGCGGTAGCGATTGCCGTCTGAACCCCTCAACCCCGAGATGAAAGCCTAAGCCAGCGCCTCGTCCGTCTGCAGGTGTACCGGCTTACTGGTGAGGATGGCTTGAGCCTTAAGATCTTGGTGGTACACCATATGATAGTACTTAACTGATCTTTCTTTTAAACACTATTGATATTTTCGATTTCAAATTTTGATATACCCTTGTGCCAAAGATGATCGCCGGCATTATTATTGAAACCAATTGTTTGTCGCTATTAATAGAACTGCAATAATTGCGAGGGTTAAAGGGCAACTTGAGGAACGGCCGGGCGTGCTCCGCCCGAAACGTGTCACGTAACGCACCCGCCATATTGGAATTTATGGCGCGAACTGAAATTTCAAAATATTTTTTCATGTAATACAGCATCTGTTGACAGTGCCGCCATTTCTGCTCTAAGGCCAAATTGCATGTTGCCGAAGCAGAAATGGGCAGAAATTATGACACTACAAATGATACACATTAGTCTGTAATAGTCTCACAACTAATGAAGCGGTAACGCAAATGATTTATTCATATGCGTTACCGCTTTATTATTGAATCATTAGATAACATTACTAACACACACCTCAGCATACATTTTAAATAAAATTTTATCCTTTGTCTTGATTTGGCTTATACGTCAGCGACTGCGTCTGACCCCTAACCCCGACAGGAAAATTGTACCAGAACCACGTCCGTTAATCAGCAGGTATATTGGCTAGCAGGTGAGGTTATACACCCGTACTTTAGCTTCGTAAAGGTCATGGCGATGCGATTTTAATATAAAAGTTAAAAAAAGTTACCGTTATATATCTATAAATATAAAAATGGTTTTAACGGAGAGAAAAGTTTAAAAAACTGCATAAACAAATACAGGCATGTTTGGGCTAAATAGGTGCCACGGGGCGAAGTATGCCACGGGCGAAGCCGCGGGGGACAGCTAGTTTTAATAAAAAAATCCGTTCCCGCAGGGGGAACGCACAGGTAGATTTCGTGAAGCAATTAATATTATTTTAAATAGAGAACTACGAACTTTAAACAGTTTAATTTTTTTTTCTCGAATACGGTAACTTTTAGCGAAAAACTTTTCAGACATTTATTTTAGACTTAAAAATGGCCTATCGATTAAAAATGCTTCCGACATCAAGAATGTTTCACCAGTTAGAAGTAATGATTTTTTTCCCGAAAATTTTTGTTTTTTTTTATATATATATAAACTTTTTGACCAGTGGTCATTTCGGACTCAGGGGGTCATAACTAGACCTCCTATGAAGATTTTTTTTTAAAATTCGACAGTAGTCAAGAAACCAATAGGTAGATCGATTTCATCGAAATCTACCTAAAATGAATCGCAAAATGTGTTGGTAAGCGCATAACTCAACAACGCCTGGACCAATGTGACCAATTTTTTTTTTCAAATGTTCGTTGAAGTCCAAGGATGGTTTTTACGGAGAGAAAAGTTTAAAAAATTGCATAAAAAAATTACAGGCATGTTTGGGATATATAGGTGCCACGAGGCGAAGTATGCCACGGGCGAAGCCGCGGGGGACAGCTAGTATTGTAATAAAAAAGTAATACATTGTAATTTTTGAAGTGAAAACTTCTTTTGGCGGCACACAGATTTTTCCGTAGGTAGTAAGTTAGGCTGATCCGTCACGCTTTGTGGTGAAAGGCTCGATCGGGTGAACTCGGGACCGCCGAGGCTCGCTTGGGTATAAGCGAGATAATTACAATCAGCTGCTCTTCGCTGTTGTGTAGCTGTGTTTAGTATATTCAATTCCTACGTAATAATTGTCTTTATTAATTTAAGAGTTATTATTGGTACGTAATAAAAAATATTTTGACTATTATTTGGTTTACATTGTGAGGTTTGTGTGTCAATTGATTGCGATTGCCAATGAAGTTTTCACTTCTGCCGTGCGGTCTTAAGCACACTCTAAATTTTTTTTATTAAAAATGATATATTTACTGCATATTACGTTATCTTCGTTACTATAATAATTGAAAAAGCTGCGTCTTGTTGTAAAATGATTTTGCGCTGTTTCAAATATTTTATTTTCTCATTCCAGCATTAAGATGTCCAGGTGGTGTATTAGATTCATCATGCACAGAAGAAAAGAGCGAAGTTGACACACTAAGTAAGTAAAAGTAACTGTATCCACTATTGGAATTTATGGCGCGAAATGAAATGTCAAAATATTTTTCCATGTAATACGGCATTTGACATTCCGCTCTGAGGCAATATGCAATTGAGCCCAGTCCAATTATAAAAGCCAATATGGTACTACAAATGATACTTTACTGGTGGTAGAAATTTAATGACACAAATTTGTCACAAAATTCGGCCGGGTAGGTACCACCAAGCACGATTGCGAAAAACCCTCCATAGTAATCCAATTTCGGTTTGATTGCGTTCAGGGGTCAGCAAGTGCATAGCCGGGTAGGGGGATTGTGGTCACAGCACTAGTGGGACCGGTGGGTGTCACGCGGTGCTGCGACGACAATCCTCTTCTGATGAGGCCGTCAAGCTGAGTGCCACCATTGTTAACATGGTACGTGTATGTAATGGTGACCCTCTTTCCTGAGACTTTACCTTCAGCTTACCATCAGGCGAGGTGAAGTCAAATTGACGTGTCCTAAATATATATAAAAAAAACATATTTAAATTGTTTCTAATGCTAAGAGCAACAAATAATGCGGTAACGCAAATGACTTATTCAAATACGTTACGTGTACTAGATACTCATACACAGAAAAAATAGCGAATTTGACACAGAAAGTAAGTAAAAGTAGTACACCCCGGTGTCTGAAGACCCGAGACGGCGTTCGGTTTTAGTCGGTTTAAGCCCGGCATAACCGCCCCCGCTGGCCGCTCGCCTATCCCCCTTGGATAGATTTTCGCACGAAAAAACAAACGAAAAAAAGGGTACGCTCGCCTAGAGCGTACCCTTTTTTTCGTTTGTTACTTGCCTTCTTCACCTTTCCATAATTTGATTTGGTTTGCTTTTACGGGAGTCTGACCCCCACCCCCAACCCCGAGAGTAAAGCCTGTGCCAGAGCCTCATCCGTCAATCTGTTGATGCGTTAAATAATTCTGTTGATATTTTCTTAGCAACATAAGGTACGCATTGTATTTTACATTGCATTTACACTATTTATATGTTGGCCATTTTATTTTTCCATTACGATATCTGGACAATAACCTGGCACAACTTCGCGTAAGTTATCTATACGAATCAGCATTACGAACGTTTCTTCATCATCCTCGCGTAAGTCCCGGTCGCCTCCTCGGAGATTGGGGTCCGCTTTCCGACTTTGACTTCTCTACTTCGCACGGTCTTGGGTTCTGTTCACTACCATGAGTGCCCAAACTCATGGTAGTGAACACGCAGCATCTTCCAGACTGCCAAGCCAGAACTTCTTGGTCCTGCCCCTCCTACCGAGCATGACGTGCGTCTATGATTTTTTAATATTTATAATGTATTTGATTGACTTCAGAAGACAGCGAGTCGGCCGAAGTTCAGTGTCTGGCGGGTACAGAATGGGAGAGCAATTGCCACTACTGCCGTTGCTCCGACGCCGGAGTCGCCGAGTGCCTCAAAATGAACAAGTGTGATAAGGAGATTTTTGGTAAGTGTTCAAGTTAACATAAAAGAAATAAAAATAAATGAATACGATAGGTCTCTGTCACAGAACTAATAATAAGAGATACTTATAGAAAAGTTATGCCTGTCAATAAATACACACTCGACTCGCGCTATCAATTTTACGAAGTCCACAGAATTTAGTAACTATCTAATATTTCGATAACTATTGCTTGTTAAAGTTCAATGCACAAGGCAAACAGCACGTCGAGAAGCCGCAATACGCATATGCGCCAGAACTTTCATTGCGCGATGCAGGATGTAGTTTAGAGGGGTGTGTGTTGGGTAACCTCCTCGAGTGTCGCTCCGATTCCGATCCCGCTGGAGTCCGGGGGGAACGGAATCGGAGCGGCCGGTGCACCCTGGGCGGCGGTCAATGGCTTCCCCTTCACCCCTTTATAGGGTTGGCATTGATCGTCGGCCAATACCCAACGTGGCGGGAACACATCGCTCTCCGTACTCCTCTGCTTTCAGAGGAGACAGGATGAGCGATGCTGTTAGTGGTGAGATGGCCCAGGGTCAGCCGGGGTGCGAGGGATATGCTCTATGGGTAACCTTACACCCCGGCGTCTGAAGACCCGAGACGGCGTGCGGTTTTAGTCGGTGCAAGCCCGACATAACCGCCCCCGCTGGCCGGCGGGGGGGTATCCGAAGGGATTTCCGCACGATAAAAAAAAAAAAAAGGATATAGTTTAGAGATTCAACTTAATGTCTCTAGATGGCGTTGGGTGCAGTCGCCTTCAGAACTTGATGAACACTAACAAGTTTACAAATTATCTTTACAATTGAATAAATCAATAAATGATAATTGATGTATCATTATTTCATGTAATCTTCATATTTAAAAAGAAATACAATTTTTGTATATTATTTTATGTAATGCTTTAAAACTAAGGTGGTTAGTAACTTGGAATGTGTTAAGCTTATACAGATGGTGACTACATGTGATATCGCCACAAAAACAACCAAACTAGATAAATGATATAATGAATTTTGACACCTATCAGTGTATACATATAACGCTCTTTTTGTAATGTCATCTGTATGGATTGTTATAAATAAAAACGACGGGTGGCACTCCGGGAGTGCCGGCAGAAGTGAAAACTTGAATATTAACGTTGTGCATTTTTGATATTTTGGAATGGTTAGGGAAGGAGGGCTTTAATTATCAGTATAAAGGTACTATCATTTATGTGGTAACATACAATATTCATTTATTGCGCTATCGTACACAAACATGACAATTTATATTACATTAAAAATGTAACACTTCAGAACTACATATTACAATTAATTTCCATTAAAAAGTTTATATCCCAGAAAAATCAACTTCCATCCATAATTTCAACGACTTTTTCACCATCATTATTACCAGAACCATCATCGCCAATATATTTATAAAGTACTCACTCATTTTCTTTCGCTATTTCTTCGTCACCTTTTTTCATTAATAGATGCACTTTGATTAATTTCCATTTTATATCAATAGATTTATGGCACAAAATAGAATAAATATAACAAAAAGTTATATGATAACAAAAAGTGTTTCTTGGGCCTCGGTCGGAATCGATCTCAGTCTTGACGAAGTCAATGACCACTCATTAGACGAACGTGCCACCAAGGTTTTTAAGTACAGTGTGAAATAAGCGCTTCTATATTTGTTGTTTATATACCTTTTTTACCCATTATAAAAAAGTGCACAACGCCGCTAAAGAAGTTTTCACTTCAAAAAGGGACCGGGTTGTATCTGACGCGTTACCAATTTTTTATTTCCTTACAGCCACACAAATAGAACTCATTGCTTATTGCTTTCAAGGCCTTGTGTGTCATAAAACGAAAAAGTTCATTTCCCTTATATCTGTCTAATGTCGATATATTTAATTTGATTTCAGCGGAGCCTACGCTTTGCAAGCCGAACACAACGTTCCATAGAGAATGTAACACGTGTGTGTGTTTAGATAATGGCTTAGGACTCTGCACGCTGCAGCACTGTCGGAGATTTGGTGAGTATTTCTCCTTAGTTATTATTTAGTTCATTTTTTATGTAGGACACGTCAATATGACTTCACATCGCTTGATGGTATAACTAAAGGGGCAGATTCAAGAATAAGGGGCCCAAGTCAACCTCATCTGCAAGCCGGTATAGCTGCTGATTTTTTAAATTTTTTTTATAAAGAATATTAGAAACCGAAATTACTAATATTTCCCCTAATCCCTCCAGCTATTAATAATAAAGAAAATGATGTTTCGTCGATCGTGGTTATTCGTGCTGAGGAAAGCATACCTACACTATCGACAATTTTTTTTTTCTTCGTTTTCAAAATTATCAAATCAATTGTAATTTTAAATTCTGTGATTTATTTTCAGATGACATCAAAGATACTCTAGAATTGATAGATGAGAGTAATAACGAAAAGGAATCAACAAAACAATTGGATACACCAGTTGTCGTAGCACCGGTAAGAATCTTTAACACTGTTTAATTTTCATCATTATTATAGACTTACCCCAATTTTGTTATAGATGTACTGGTTCTGGAACCAGCGTTAGGCCAGCGCTACACTTGACGTCTTGCCAATATTTGCACGACGGAGCGATCAATCATCCGCGCCATGCCCACGACAGCCTCTTTTTTGTCTCTTTTTTTTATAGAGGGCTTAATCACTAAGTGATTATGCCGCCCTCATTTAGCTTTCTGATACTTTTCACACACGATCAACGAAACAGATCTTTGCCAATTTGTACAAACTTCTAGCCTCCTCCGAGAAGGGGCGAGCGAGGATACTGCTACACTGGCCGACATTGTACTTAGGACTACCAAATAATTGTCTTCTTTCGACTTCGTTTCGGACACATTCCATCAAAATATGATGTTTAAGGTCTTAACTTTATTGCGCGGCACCCTAATTTTCTAAATAAAAGTAGCCTATGTTACGCTATATAATATTACCTATCTACCGGTGAAAGTCCTATCAAAATCAGCCCAGCCATTCCAGAGACAAAAGTTTACAAAATTGCTTTTTTGGTTTTAATGTTACAAACAGACACCTTATTTATTTGTATACCTGTATAGATTACTTGTTTTGGCGTTCCGACGCGCAAGATCGGCGACGGTATTTCCGTCGAGTGTAGCACTAACCTTACATCGCAAAACAAAAATGATTCATCTTTATGTTTAAATCATGCACATGGCCGGCGGGGGGGTATCCGAAGGGATTTCCGCACGTAAAAAAAAAAAAAAAAAAATGCACATGCACATTTTACTAAACTTATTCATGAACGCTTTGGCGCTCATTAGGGCAGACCTATGTCCAGCAGTGGACTAGCATAGGTTGATGATGATGATGATGATTCAAGAAACAATTATAAGAATAACAAAATATTTATATTTTTAAAACAAAATGCCATAACTAAAAGTCATTACTTCACATCACGCATTCATTAAAAAATGCGAATCGGACTCGCGCACGAAGGGTTCCGTACCATTATCAATAAAAAAAACAAGTTTGTTGTATGGGAGCCCCCCCCCCCCTTAAATGGTAATTTTATTTTAATTTAATTATTTATTTTTGAAGTGATATTATTTATTTTTGATAATATAACTCAATCATCATCATCATCATTTTGAAGTGATATTATTTATTTTTGATAATATAACTCAATAGTCAGTGAATATTTCAAGCGTCCACTGTTGCCACGGAAGAGAAATCTTAGAATCTTACTGAAGTTGACATCCGATTTAGCGTCTACAAACCGAACCATACTGCAAAATGTAAGATCCGGTGATCCAGAGCGCATTCAATGCCATGCCTTCATACGATACAAGCTGGTGTAGATTCGGTTATTTGCCGGAGCTTGAAACCATATCGGGTTCATCTTTTGAATTCATATCGGGCCGCAAAGGCACCAACTGTTGATCGTCTTTAACCTGGTTTAACCACAATCTTTTTCTACGGCACTGACGGTTGTAATGCCAGTTTATTATAGCAAGACTGTCCACATCCGTCGCTTCCAAATCAATGAGTGACTGTGTGCATTCTTGCAAAAAAAAAAAAACATGGATCACACGGGATTTGGATTCGGGGCCGTCGGATACGGCAACGCAAGTTATGCTGTGTCAACACAACATTCGGTTTTTCCAGATCCGATGAAAATAAGATTCTGCAAAACGTGACTCCGTGTGAACGTAGCGTTAAATATTTATTTTATTCTGTTTTTTAGTATTTGTTTTTATAGCGGTAACAGAAATACATCATCTTAAAAAAAAACTTAACTGTCTAACTATCACGGTTCATGAGATACAGCCTGGTGACAGGCGGACGGACAGCGGAGTCTTAGTATTACACTCCTGTTTTACCATTTGGGTACGGAACACTAAAAATCACAAGACGGTGACGGATGCTAGCATTCAACATTTTCATCAAATATTTTAATTGCATACCACCCTCATTTGTTTACATTTTAAATTTCTTACACGTATATCGATTTTGGATTCGAAATCGACTTTAGTGGCACAATAATTGAACTGCACAAACATAACTATGGTGAACGGTGCACAAAATTGCAAGGTAAGTAGTGAATTATTTATTATGTTTATATTAATAATATTTTGAAATTTGAATTTACTCTACAAGGGGGAACAATTGCTGTCCGGCGTGGTAAGGAGAGGTGCTCTTCGTTTAAAAATAAATTATTTTAGTTAATATGTGACAGAAACCTGAGAAGCATTCGAAGACGGGGTAGAATTATTTAAGGTAGGGCAGAAATCTTCTGCAGTAGAGTAGAAACATTCAGGAGTGGGGTAGTAGTATTTTGGGAGTTAAAATTATTCAGGTATGAGGAAACCTACCTAGTTACATTGTAGTTACATTAATGTAACTGCAATACAAATTGGTAGAACAAGCGTAATGAATTGAAATAAGAGTCACATTAAATACAATAAAATAAAATTTAAAAAGAAAACGTTACAACAGGGAATGGAAACGTCCAACTAGATACATTAATGTAACTAGTTGAACAACAATGTAATTGGGTGGAACAGACCTAAAAGTATGTGTGGAGTAGAAATATTTTGGGGTGGAGTGCAAACTCTATTGAGCACGCACGGTATGTGCGTATGCACATATGCGCATATATGTACAATGGATTTTGTGGAATAGAAGCTAACTGCAGCAATTGACTGGTTGTCTGTTAGTTGTTGTTGTCTGAAGCATCATGCCAATCAATAATACACGTTTCACGCAATGGTTAAAAAAAGATCAATAAAATAAATAATACGGAATATTCCAGATCCAAAATAATAGCGACGAGGATAATTTTATAGAGATAAAACATTACATGCTGAAACTTTCAACAATTTGCAAGCCTAACAACGAATTCATGAAAGATTGCAACCCCTGTAAGTGTGCCGCTGATGGCTTAAGCTACTCCTGCACTAGAAACGAATGTATGGAAGTTGATAAGAATAAAGAAGTTGAAGTATTTATGGAGAGTGAGGTAAGTAATTTAGATATCGGTCTACCAGATAAATGCACACCATGCATCAGCACTTGTGGGTTATCATATAGCGGCTTCTTTAAACATTATACAGAAGCTTTCGACATTATATGATATCGACATACTCGAGGGAGTTATTATCTTACTAATATTATGAATGTGAACTTTTGTAAGGATGGCAAGATGTACACAAAAGTTTCTAAACGGATCTGGATGAAATTTGGCATGAAGATGGATTATAGTCTGCAATAGCATTTAGGCTTTCACCTGTCAATTTTATCCCGGGAATAAATTCCGGTGGTTCGCGGGTACTGGATCAGTTTTTCTCAAGGGGGGAGCTGCGGGTAACAGCTATATAAAATTATCAACTAGAGAAACGGGAATAATTTATTTCCTTGCTTACTTGTCACCTCAGTCAGATCAAAGGGCAAAAATCGTTGCCCCTATAAATTCGAAGTTCTAATCTAAATGCTACCTGTCATACAGGTAGGTCAGTTACAGGAGTTATTCGCTACTACCTGTAAAACCAGGTTTACGAGAAATCTTACTAATTTTATGAATATGAAAATTAGTGAGGACCGACGATTGTTTGTTACTCTTTCATGCAAAAATGGCTGAACGGATTCGGATGTAACTTCGCACAAAGTATTTGTAATAGCACGTAGGCTACTTTTTATTCCGGGAATAGGTTCCTGTGGGTCGCAGGAACTGGATTAGTATTTTAACTTCAGCAACAGCTAGTCACATTTATTTCTTTTAACGTAATGAGATTTATAGGGAGCGGATCATATCGAGCGTCACTCTGTCTGTCGCGCCCGTGACACCTTCAACATTGGCTGTAACTCCTGTCGCTGCAACGCTCTGGGGACCGACTATACCTGCACCAATAAGCCGTGTCCACTGCCTCTTGATGTCGAAGTCTTCGATGGGCAAGTACGTATCTAATATAAGGTATAGCTTCTTATTTTTTAACTAAGTATTATGCGATCAGTTTCGTGTCTGGCAGGATAAGTCTAAAGAGTTAAGGAGTTTCTTTTTTTTTTAATAATTTACTTATTTAGAAAGCAAGACGGCCTAAGGCCATTAGATTATGGTGGCCACATTCGTATCTACACATGCTTACTTTATGAATATCATTTTTATATTTTCTTTACAGGATCTAAAACCAGCTACGCCGTATACTGGCGATGATGACTTGGAGGTGATAAAGGCGTAAAATTGAGGGAAGATAAACTGTAACAATGGTTATCAAAAGAAAAAAGTGATTTTACAGTGCAATATGAATATTAAATTTAATAAAACCAAAGTTATTATACGGACTTAAACACTAGTTTTATTTTTACTAAACTTATATATATATATATACAGGGCGTCCCACGGCAATGCCACATGGAGGGAAAGTACCTTAATTATTGTAGATGGGATATTTTACTGAAAGAAGACTTTATTTTAATTTTAAAAACTATTTGAACTGCATTCATATATTTTTAATAATTGCCTCGTTGAACCGGGAATCGAACCCGGTTCACGAGAAAAAATAATCGGTCTGTAGTTTTATGATACCGATCGGAAGGCATCATCGTAAGCGTTATTTTTTGCTAAATAAATTAGTATCAGAAATAAAGGGAAGAATGAATTTTAACATTTGATGTGAAATTTTGTTAGAAAAATGAAAAGCTGACATTGCCGAAAGGAGGTACAACTAACATTGTCATAAGTACCTTTTTTTTTATTGTGCGTTAATCCCTATAAATTTACCTACCCACTTGAGAAGTACGCACTTGAGTAATAACCAGGTCCTCTTAGTACATTTTTATTAAGGGCATGAATACGGAAAGGTATTTAGAAATACTTGAGATATTAAGAAATGAGATAAATAATCTTCCGGTCGCAGAACGACAAAACCTTACTTTTCAGCAAGATGGGGCTCCGGCTCATAACAGTCACAGAACAAGGGATTATCTCAATGAACACTTTCGTCCCTGGATCGGGACAAATGGACAAATAATATGGCCGCCGAGATCCCCAGATTTAACCCCGTTAGATTTTTTTTTATGGGGTTATGTAAAAAATTTTGTTTACAAGAACCAGCATGAAAGTGTCAACGAGCTACAAAGAGAAATTAGACGTATTATTCTAAATATCCACCACAACAAGATTAAAAAATCGACAGGGAGAGAAATAATCCAAAGAGTGCGACTTTGTATTCAACAGGATGGGGCTCATTTCGAGAATTTGATACATTGATTAATTTTGTATTAAAAAATTTTAAATTCATGGTCTTCCCTTTATTTCTGATACTAATTTATTTAGCAAAAAATAACCCTTACGATGATGCCTTCCATATCGGTATCATAAAACTACAGACCGATTTTTTTTTCCGGACCGGGTTCGATTCCCGGTTCAACGAGTCAATTATCAAAAATGTATGAATGCAGTCCAAATGGTTTTTAAAATTAAAATAAGGTCTTCTTTCAGTAAAATGTCCCATCTTCAATAATTAAGGTACTTTCCCTCCATGTGGCATTGCCGTGGGACGCCTAAAGGGATCTGCAGATATAAAAAAAAACCGGCTAAGTGCGAGTCGGACTCGCAAACCGCGGGTTCCGTACAAACCTGTAGGTATATAAGTAAAAGTAGTAGTATTTTCAATTTAATACCTCTACGCGTTCATGAGAAAAGAAGTAGTAACTTTAAAAATTTTCTCAAATATTTTTTATTATATGTTGTAACTAAAAATAAGACGTTACTTCGTACCAAATTTCAAGATTCTAAGTTCACGGGAAGTACCCCGTAGGTTTTGATTCCCGTGCGAGTTTCAAAAATTTGCGGAAATTTGCAGGATAAACGGCTGTATCTTTTGATTGCTTTAACTTAGAAGTTTGATTTTTTTCACATCTCCAAGGGACAGTAGACCTGAGTATTAGATATAAATTGCAGTTTGATACCTTCCCGCATTCCTAAGAAAAACGGTCTTGACAGACGGACGTACGGACAACGACGTGATTCTATAAGCGTTCCGTTTTTTCCTTTTGAGGTACGGAACCCTAAAAAGGAGAGGAAACAATGAGTAGAACAATATTTTTGCAATAAATCGTTATTTTATCTATATTTTTAACCAGGTTTATTTTGAAAAGTAGAATGAAGTTATGAATTTACCGAGCAATACGAATATTGATTATATTTTATTTTTATTGAAGTTACTATATTTATACTTAGTTATTATTAGCTATTTTTACAGTTACTATTACTGTTATTTATTTTTACTAACAATATTCTTGGCAAATAAAATTAATATTGATTGAAGCTGAATGCGGAGACAAAAAAGAAAACGAAAAAAGAACAATAATTTACAATAAATAGTAGTTTTATCTATTTGTAAAATTTTGAAAAGAATTCTCAAGAATTCGGACGTACAGTGCTTAAGAATAAATAAATAATGTACTTATAGAACGATTTTTGATACAATTTTATTGTTGTAGATTACAAATACTTTATTCACTATTGTTAATCATTATGTTCTTTATTGTTCACAACATAGATAACAAAATCGCTAAACAATGCAACGAAAGCTCAAGTTTGTGTCGCGAACCGCATGTTTGTGAAAGATTGTAATACGTGCTGGTGTAATGAGGACGGTACTAGTTACGTGTGTACGCGGAGAACTTGCGTGCCTTTTCTACCCGATGAGGAGCCGGATCTAGGAGGGATCCCTGCAGAGGTTCGTTTTTTTTTTTTTGGGACAAAACAGTGCTAAATGAGATAAACTAACGGACGCGTATTTACTAAAGAAAACAAATTAAATCTTAAAATGAGTAACAGAATTATTCCATTTAGGGGTGATTAGCCAAAAAGTAAATTTTGGTTGCAATTCCTTGGTTCAATATTTAAAATTGGATAAATATTTTAAAGAATGTTATGGATTCTAATAAAATGCCGTATCTACTTCTTTTTAATGTAAGATCATTAAGTGTTACGCTGTTATAATTTCTGCTTAGAAATGTATATTTGGTGTAATTTTCTTCGATTCTCTTTAAATATTGTTGTGCAATTTGTATAATATACTTACTTATGTATAACATTATTCATTGTATTAGTGTTGTAATTGAAATGCTTTCGACTATTTTATGATAAGGTATAGTGAAAATTGATATTTTCTTTCACTTTAAATAAAATATTAAATGATGTTATATCATAATTATTTACTCTAACTTTAAATCATTTGTTGTCCTATGTACTTCAAAACCCATTTTTTTATTTTTTGTTATTTAATGATCAGACGATAATATGTATGTACATAAACATTTACATATTTGGTTATTTTACTTTACATATCTTAGGTTCAAGACTCTGCTTCTGAATATTGATTATTATAACTATGTTATTTTAATATCAGGACTTGCGTGTGACTAAAAAAGCATGTCGTCCGAATGAAGTGTTTGAGTTGGATTGCAATATGTGTCGTTGCAATCCCGATGGCAAGTCATACTCTTGCACCAGGCGAGCCTGCGAAGATCCTGAAGATAAACAGGTGTGAATATTGGTGGTGGATTATGATTATGTAATTACTATATGGCCAAGAACCATGATAAATTTACACACTAAACGTCTTTCGAGCCTTTTTCCCAACTTAGTTGGGGTCGGCTTCCAGTCTTCCAACGAAATAGCTGAACTTAGATATTTTCCGTAAAGCGATTACCATCTGGCCTCCACAATCCATATTGGTGGTTTCAAATTTTTGTAGATAGATCGGATTATTAGACTTTTAAGGGCTCCAACTACCCGTAACGATAGTGACGGATATTCGTATGGCAACCGGAACCCAGAGCACGATAAGTAAGAGAACGATCGATTATCCGCTTTTATATGCAATAACATGTATTGGCGTTCCAACGTGGAAGATTCGCGGCGGTATTACCGTCGAGTGTAGCGTAGGCCTTAAATTCGGAGGGAACTTTGACATTCTTTTATTTATTTTTTTAAATTTAACTCGTCGGTATATTATCTATAGTCTAGTCTGCAATTAATTTGATGCTTACCCAGTGGTTTGTAGTTACGATTTGACGCTTGTAGGTTTACAAGTTGCCTAAATCGTGTCCATGGCCGTATAGTGTATGCCAATAAGTGTGATGTGGTTGTACTTCTCTAACTAATCTGGATTTTATCAACTTTTGGTTTTGTACTACGGTGATGGTGTTATGAATAAAGATTATTTATAATTATTTTGTTTTATTTCTTTAATCGATTCTTGCTTTTTGTTTTTATTTTATTTAACATTTCTTCACACTTTACACTTTTTCACACTTACTAATCGAATTGAAAACACGTGTCTTGCAAACGTGGCGTCACTGAATCAGGCACTTGCTCTCATATGGGTTTTTCTATTTATTGTTCTTTAAGAATAACAAAGCGATTTTGGTCTTGTGGTTTAAAGTTATTATCATACTTATTTATAATATTTATAGAATGATTATTTGTCCTTTCCAGCAAGTCACCTTATCCAGAAAAGTCCGGTCCTTCACTACGGTAATATTTTCTCTTTTCTTTAATTATATATTTAAGAACTTTTTGACTCTATAAATCACGAAATATTTTAAAGATATCAGAATATAGATTTTCTTAGAATCTACTATCAATATCATAGCGCAATGAAAACACTCTTCAACCAAGACACTAGTGCAATGTTTTGAATTTGCATTCTCATGCTCTTGGATGATGATGAATTGAATAAATTACTCCATTTATGAAAGTATTTTAAGAATGCTTTCATACACGATAACTTAAAGTGAATTTTAATAAAAAAATGTTAACAGAGTACATGTATCTAGTAGGAGATGCCGAAGGCCTGCCAGCCGGGGCAGGAGTTCCGCATGGACTGCAACAAGTGCTTATGCGACAACAAGGGCCACGACTTCTCTTGCACTAGAATTGACTGCAATGCCTTAAATAATAATCACGAGGTCAGAAGGAAAAGAGGTGAGCTCAACTGCTTATTTTTATAAAGAAAATCTACTTATTTACATTATTTGTAAGTTTTAGAACTGGAAACTAATTTCGAGTAGAATTGACCAAAAACAATCTAAGTTTACCCCAGGGCTTTTGAAGTAGTCTTCTTCTGGATTTCACTATAGCTTTTCACCTTCCAGTCAATTGACCGTCTGTATTTCATAAAACCACAGTCGCTCTTTATGTGGTCGGTAACTTGGAACGTGTTAAGTTAATACCTACCTATAGAAAAATACTTGAAACTATCCCAAAGCCCAATTTGAATTCAATATCTAATGAGCACGTATTTTTAGTATCATCACGTCTCGATGCTGTCGTAACATCTGAATGATTTCGTGAATATTTTCTCAGAGGTGTCTGACCCCATCGAGATGAAATGCGTGGCGGGTAGCGTGTTCGACCGTAACTGCAACGTGTGCCAGTGCACGAAAGACGGCACCCACGCCACCTGCTCGATCAAACGATGCAAACAGGAGAACGAACTCGAGAGTGAAGTCCGTCCGACAGGTGCGTAAGACTTAGATGTCATCATAATCGTCGTCATTAGAGCTGTTGTGATGATAATAGGTCACCTGACGCAGATTTACCCATAAGTCGTAAATTAAACAGAAATGATATACGGTGGCACTTCTGCGCATGAAGTCGCCTCAAAACATGTTCATATCGTAGAGGAGCCGGTGAAGATCGAACTTTACCTATCTGATAATCAGGTGGGATGTATTTTTTATCAGCTATAATTTATTCATCTATTAACATGCCTATGATGACTTGCCTATCAAAAATGTTCATGGTATTTTTAATTTTTTTTGATAATTGGTTTTTTTTTTTATTCTAACGGATAATTTTTAACATAGAGAATATGCCTCAGTACCCACTTATTTTTGTTCATGGCTACCTGGCAAGCAGGTATAAACAGATAAGCTAATATACGTAACTACACCGATCTAATAACCAATCATAAGTGGTATTATAAGAAATATAATTTAATTACAAACCTATCTAGGCATTTTTTCTATGTTAAGAACTATCAGTTGGAATAAAAGATTTCCAGTTATCAAAAAAATGATTAAAATTAATTAAATTGAAAATAGTCATTTTTGATAGGCAACTCATCAGATGTATTTTAATAGATGAATAATATTTCATAAAAAATATAGGCCATCTGGTTATCAGGTGGGTGAAGGTCGATCCTCACCGGCTCTTAGACTGATAAAAACGACGACGAATGGGACGTATCGTAAACTATACGGAAGCGGCGTTCTAGACTTTTTTAAATTTGTTTTTCTTCGTCTTCTGGAGAGGACACAATTGCTGTCGCAGCAAATCAGCCTGTATAATGGTGCATCGTACCGTATCTTTGCCTTTTTAGTCACTTTAGGACTTGGAAAATTGCTGTTCCTAAAGTGGATTAATTCTATACTAAATTCTCTTTAGGAACAGCAAACACTGGTGGTAGAAATTTGATGACACAAATTTGTCACAAAATTCGGCCGGGTAGGTACCACCGTGCACGATTGCGAAAAACCCTCCATAGTAATCCAATTTCGGTTTGATTGCGTTCAGGGGTCAGCAAGTGCATAGCCGGGCAGGGGCATTGTGGTCGCAGCACTAGTGGGGCCGGTGGGTGTTACGCGGTGCTGCGACGACAATCCTCTTCTGATGAGGCCGTCAAGCTCAGTGCCACCATTGTTAACATAGTACGTGTATGTAATAGTGACCCTCTTTCCTGAGACTTTACCTTCAGCTTACCATCAGGCGAGGTGAAGTCAAATTGACGTGTCCTAAATATATAAAAAAATAAATAAATATAAAGTCCCAATTCGAAAAGTGACACCGGAGTGAGTTAGTTTATTATTAGCATTGTTGATAGAGAAAGAGATACTTAGATAGTTCCGACACGTAGACAGGATGGACGAAAGGAGATCGATGAAATAAATTAATTTATAAGGCTAGGGGGAATGGGCAACCCCGTAAAACCTAGGCGTTCGTCCGTTAATCAGATCTAGGACTTTTTCGAAAAGGCGAGCTCATGAGCACCTGCAACCGACGTGCATGTATGAAAACAATAATGAAAGTAGAAGAAGCGAAAGGCGTATCCAAGGTTCGTTACAAGTGGAAACATGTGGTCTCTGAATAACCCCAACGGGAATAACACGTGACTTTATGGATTTATACTGTTGATTGTTACCAAATTCCTTTTTTCTATAAGATTCAGATCCTGATTTCCGCTGTAATGCCGGGGAGCAGTTTAAACGCGACTGCAACGACTGCACATGCTCAGCCGACGGAAAGAGTGTATTCTGTACAATCCGCCTTTGTGATGCGAACATTTAGATACACAACCAGCTTGACAAGACGCATCGCAACTTTAGGATAGTAATAATTCTTAAATTAGAAGTGCGTTTCGAATTTAGAGAAAGCTATGCGATGATTGCCCGAGTCACAAGATCCTAACAAATTGTTTAAAATCAATGCGATCTGTCTTCGTTGCTGCTATCTCGACATGCACACGAATTTCACCGTCTTTTATTCTGTATAGTTTTTATTTCTTAACAATATTTCCAATGGTGTCCAACTAAATTTAACTTACGATGCAATGTCAAGTAATCAATAATTGCAAACTCAGGACACTTGTCTCATTGCATTGGTCGAAATTTATTGAGATTTTCCTTTTTGTGTCCATAATTAAAAATATTTCTATTTATTTGTAATTAAAGAATGATTTTCAGTATTTGTGTATACGTGTTTGTATAACTTCGTGTTTTGTTTTACAAACACTAAGTTATTCGCAATCATTTTTTTTTGTGCTTGATCGTGCGTCATGTCAACATTTTTTATTTTTTGTTTTACTTTCTCCAGCTGAGCAATGACAGCTGTCATCTTATTGGTCGATTAGTTGATCCATAAGGGATCCTGTGCATGTAGTATCATTTCGATATTTTATGTTTTACTTATAAGTATTTTGTGACTATTTTTTACTTAGTATATAATTCGAATGACCTATAGTTACGATATTTCACATTATAATATAATAGTTAAATTAAATTAAAAAGGCTGCATGCTTAATCGAGATCGATTGACTTTACTATTATTCGATCAATGTGTAATGTCGTATCTGCGTGAAAGTCCCTTTTTCTTTTTGTCCTTCATAGTGATTGTCAAAATAAGAAAATCTTCAAACTGCATTCATTTAGCCAAAATAATTCAATACCTTTGATGTGCTATTCTAGGCATGATAATGCGTAATAATGAATAAAAGAGAACAAATAGCGAAAAAAAAACATTTGGCCTGTGCAATTTCAAAATCTATTAAGAGACACACTAGAAAACCTGTTCTTTTCATTTTTGAGGTTATTAGACACCATAAAGCATTCATTCATATCTAAAATGCCTAAAAATAATACTTTTATATCTAAAGAACATAGCAAGTGTGTACTTGCTACTTTACTTTACATTTTACACTATTGTGGCTGTGTAGCCACAATAGTGTAAAATGCAAAAGATAAAAAAAAACAATAACGATACAGTTTGTCTCGTGTCTCTTACTAGGTTTTGGAATTTGTCATCCGATTTGTTGTGAAGTCAATGAGCTCCAATTGTAAGCCCAAAACGATCTATACATTCATGTAGGTATGTAATGTAGTAGCTCTCCGTACATTATGGTTTATTAGTAAGTAGTTTGTAATTTTATTGAGTGAATGAATGTTACTTCTGCTTTCACCGAATTATTTAGTTGCTGGCATGTTGATGTGCCAGTTTATTATTCATTTCATTTTCATTCCTTTAGTTTTAGTGGTGAGTGGGTTGAGATTGTAATTAGGCATTTTTTAATAATTATCATAATGTCCTTAGCATCTTAGACTCATGTTTAGGACCTCCCAACAGAATAATACAAGTTGTATGTTTAAAAAATGCTTGTATTTTCATCGATTTTTGATCTTGAATGAAAATTCGGTTTTTAAGCTTTTCGGACTTCCGTACCCGAAGGGTAACTAATGAAACTCTATTACCAAGACTGCACTATACGTCCATATCAGTGAGCTGTACCTAACCAATGACTTTTATGTATACTAAGACTGGCTGTTCAGAAAAAAAACATTAGTACCTATAGATTTTGGATGCTACAGTACACAAATTTGGCGCCACTTTTTGTTACTGTCACAGCCACAGAGTATATTAAATTAATTTTATACGATTATAAATATGTGATATCGTCACCTGTCATCTGAAAAGCAGAATAAGGTTGCCAAAATTATTAATCTACGGTGAGTATTGCTGAGGCGTCCCGTATCCCCCCCCCCTTACCCACCTCACCCCCGAAGTGTGACATTCTTTTTGTTCTGTACTGCTTGTATAGTGTACTTATTCTTCATTGTGAAAATAAATGGTATATATCTAACACAATCTTATGAAATTATATGTACAATGGCGAGCTTAACACATAGATGAGTTTTCTACCAACAGTGCACTGGATAACAAATGTGGAATTACAAAATAAGAACGGTAAAAGTTAACGACGAAAGTAGCTTAACAAATTCTAATTCATTGGTCTCCTTAGCTCTTAAACCTTTTTAATAACTTTGTCCTCTGGAGATTATAGAACTACTTATACATCAATTTATTGGTGCATGTATTCTAATGTAAAAATCGTTTGTAAATTGTTAATCAACTTTTGTCATTGACTACAGTCAGCGACTATGAACCTAAAAAAAATAAAAAAGCTATGTACTTTTTTATTATATCTTGTACCCTTCGTGTACGAGTCCGACTTGCATTTGATCGTTTAAAATGTTTACCCGAAAATAATTCATCGTCTGGTTACAATCTAAGTTTTGTTAAGTATCGATCTGCGGTTAGTACCTAGTTAGTTAGTCGCTTAATTTAGAGGTAGATACCATCATGTATTAGACGATACGTAATTAAAACTTAAGCTATTTAAGTGAGAAATGATCACGAAACGAATAAACGACTCTATTTTATTACATTTTTTATTTACCACTAATACCTTTTTTTTTTTTTTTATCGTGCGGAAATCCCTTCGGATACCCCCCGCCGGCCAGCGGGGGCGGTTATGTCGGGCTTGCACCGACTAAAACCGCACGCCGTCTCGGGTCTTCAGACGCCGGGGTGTAAGGTTACCCATAGAGCATATCCCTCGCACCCCGGCTGACCCTGGGCCATCTCACCACTAACAGCATCGCTCATCCGGTCTCCTCTGAAAGCAGAGGAGTACGGAGAGCGATGTGTTCCCGCCACGTTGGGTATTGGCCGACGATCAATGCCAACCGTATGAAGGGGTGAAGGGGAAGCCATTGACCGCCGCCCAGGGTGTACCGGCCGCTCCGATTCCGTTCCCCCCGGACTGCAGCGGGATCGGAATCGGAGCGACACTCGAGGAGGTTACCCAACACACACCCCTTACCACTAATACCTATATGCAATGCAGCATGTAATGTAATGCAGCAGTTCAATTACCGCTTCGTGCAAATATTTGTACGAATTTTATATTTTTACTAGAGCGTTCGGCTACCGAGTCGAAGCTCGCGGTTTCGATTCCCTGTCAGTGTATTTCTATCTATAATAAGTATGTGTTTACAAAAAATATCTAAGTATTTCAATTAAATTTTTAAGCATTTTGTATGCTTACTTTTTCTAAAGATTTAGATTTAGATTTTCCGATCTAAATCTTTAGAAAAAGTAAGCATACAAAATGATTAAAAATTTAATTGAATTAGGCGGAGTCATCAAAAAACAATGTTTAAAAATGACTGTAAAGTTATTCATTCTTTCCGTAGTTCGCAAAAATTACGGTAGATAGCTCCAGCGTCGCCTTATGACCTATATAATATATCGGAGAATTTCGAATATCTGAGACGTGTGTAGATAGCTGGTCAGAGCATTCCCCCTTGTAAGGGACTGGTCGCGGGTTCAAGTCCCGTTCTAGATGTTCTCTTTTTCCGATCTAAATCTTTAGAATATCTAAGTATGTTTATCCGCATTCTAGAGCCTATAATACAAGCTAGTTGACCTATGCTTACTTTATCTTACAATATTATTATTAATAACTACTATTATCAAATACTATACATATATATAAACACCCAAACATTTTTTATATAGGTAAGTATACTCGTATCAACCGTATTACGTAGATATAATCTTCATTAATGAAGTTTTTTAATTGCTTTTCAGAACGTAGGTGGGTACCTATAAAAAGTTTCATATAAAACGAAATAAAATCTCAAAAAACAAAAGAATTCAATCAATATTTTATGGGTGTTGTACCGCATTATATGACTCAATTATGTTCATAGATTGTTGATTAGCTGAGTACTGGGTTACCTCTCAATAGAAAGTGCTTACCTATGATCATGACGATAAGATGTGTTATTTTTATAACTTTAATTGTTTTGTTTATTGATTATTCTGTAGCAAACTTATGTGAGTATATTGTTTTACACATTTATTATCAAATAAATTGTAATAATCAATACTCTATAAAATCCGCACGCTGAATGATGATCCCTATGACAGTTCGTTAGCGCTTAACATTGTACTGACGTCCTATCACATCAAATCCTTTAGAGGTCCATTAAAAAGTCGAAAAAATCATAATTGTGTACAATTGTAAATTATAAAAATGAATATTAAGAAATTATTACGTAATGTTCGGAAATAATAAAAAAAAACTCAATGCAAATGTACATGGTACGTGCTGCAAAAGTTACGTCGTCAAGCTGTTATCGACTAAGAAGGGACACATCGATAAACAAAATATCGATAATTTGATGGAAAAATAAAACAAATCCTTTGAGTTTGTATTTTATTTATATCAATCTGAATCTGATACAGGGTCAATCGGATCTTCAAAATCTGAGTCTGAACTGCAGCTATCCGTGACGTTTATTATTAACGGTTGGTCAATGATATTGTCGTATTGTACATCTCGATCCCAGTCTTGTAAGCAAATTTTCTTCGTTCTTTCGACCACTTTTCGCCAATCGTCAGCTGTCACTTGAGCGCAAGCTTCTTCCAATAAAACCATCATTTTATTTGCCGTGAATGGCGGAGTTGTGTTATGCCTAGCTGCATGACCTGAAAATATTTGTACATTTAGTAATTATTTTTAGAAATATATGCATATACCTACATAATATTATATAAATAAAAAATATAGATACCTTTGATCTGCGCCTATATCAACTCGATTGCATTATATTGGCAGTGATAGGGCGGTAACCGAATTACCGTGTGTCCATTTGATTTGGCCAATTCATCCAAAAAATATGATGGGTGCGTCTGTTGTTTGTGAAAGTTCAACAGTCTAACCAACTCTTTTTTTAACATCTGACTGTCAGTTTCCACACCATTGCGTTGTAACCACTCTATAATTTCAGCTTTTTTGTTATTGCTGCTGGGGGGTTTGTTAATTTGAACTGAGTGATATGAAGCATTGTCCATTAAAATATAGTGAGGCTCATTCAAATTTTCTAATAGTTTTATAAACCATGTCTTAAAGTTATCGAAATTCATTTCCTCGTGATAATAATAATAATAATAATAATAATATTTATTTATTTGCATGGAATGTAGGTATTACATGAGGTGTTACATTTTAACAATGAGGTTCCTGATACATTCTACCATTTAGGCATACAAATATTAAAAACATGTTAATCATGCACTTAAAACAAAGAATTTAGTCAATACATAGTCAAATAAAGTCCGATTATAAGTTCAAAGTACAGTCAAAATATAGTTAAATGTCAGTTCAGAATTACAGACAAATTATTTGGTTATTTGCATTTAAGTTTGTGTCACAAAAATAAGGTACATTATTCTAGGTTGGTATCAGCTTGTCATCCAAAAAGTCCGATACCGAGTAATAACATTTGTTTAGTAACATAGCGGTTAAATTCTTTTTGAATATTTTTAACGGATGTTCTCTCATACTGCTTGGTAACTTGTTGTAAATCACAGGAGCCATGCCAATAACACCTTTTTGTAATAACGCAGTATTAAAACCCCCAGTGCATAGTCGATTCTGGTGTTGAGATCTCATGGGTACAGTTCTTATTCTAGTTTCGCTGACTGTTCTAAACATATCAGGGTTGTTTTTTACGAACAGGGAAATTTCCAGAATATACAGGCATGGAAAAGTCAACAGCCCATTAGCCCTAAACATTGGCTCACAACTGTCTGTAGTTTTCAAATTGAACATAGACCTTATGCAGCGTTTTTGAGATTTAAAAATGGCTTCTCTCTGACCACAGTTACCCCAAAATATGATGCCAAACCTTAAAGTAGATAGGACGAGCCCATGGTATGCTGACAGTACAGTATCAATATTTACTTTTTTTGTTAAATTGAAAAGTACATAGGCAGATTTGCTCAGTTTATGACATATGTCCTCAGCTTGAGCACGCCAGGTCAACTGAGAGTCAATGATGATTCCTAAAAATTTTGTAATGTCAACTCTTTCTACTGTTTGATTATTATAGTGTATATTTAGGTCGTCAGGACGTAGTCTCTGATGGAAATGCATTAATTTTGTTTTATTTATGTTAATTTGAAGATTATTTTTATTTAGCCAGTTTATCATAGTACCAATCGTTTTGTTTATATCACTTTCATATTTTTCTTTGTCTGTACATTTAATTAATGCCGTACTGTCATCTGCAAATAGAACCATAGGGTGATTTATTTGGAGGGGAAAGTCATTTATATACAGAATAAATAAAAGAGGCCCGATAACACTTCCTTGTGGGACGCCATATTCAATAGTACGGGTAGACGATACATATTTTTTTTCCCGTTTAGTCTTTAGGCATATCCTATCAATTTCTGTGATCTGAATCCGACCTTTTAAATAAGATTTAATTAAGTTTAAAGCATTTCCTCTGATACCGTAAGCCTCTAATTTATCTAATAATAGCTCATGTTTTACGTAATCAAAAGTACTGGACATATCCGTATATACGGCACATACAGGAGTTTTGGTATCAATATTTGACATAGTCATTTTTAATAAATTAAAAATAGCCATATTTGTTTTTATTTTTCCTAAAACCATACTGTTCGTGACAAAGTATATTATATTTGGTTAGAAAACTATAAATTGACGCATAGATTATTTTTTCTATTATTTTGGAAAAGACCGAAATTAGGGCTATTGGACGATAGTTAGACATTTCTTCTTTACTGTTTCTTTTTTGTATGGGCCTGATAATCACAGTTTTTAAAACTTCAGGAAATATTCCTGACGTTATGCTGGCATTAATAATGTGAGTTAGGGGATTAGCAATACAACCACACACAAATTTTACAACCTTTGTTGATATGCAATCGTATCCAACACTTTTTTTGTTTTTCAAAGATTTTATAGCATTTATTATATCTTCGGGTGCAACTGGAGACATAAAAATGGAATGCAGGTTATAATCTATTGGCTTTAGTCTTTCCGGTAAACTAATTTTTGGAATTTCTGTTATCTTGTCAACATAATAGTTGTTGAAGGATTCGGCTATTTCTTTGGGATCGGTAATAGACGAACTTTGAGTTTGTATTTTGGCAATGGGTTCTATAATTGTTTTAGAATTTTTTATTATTTGCCACGATGTTTTTGATTTATTATTTGAGTTTTGAATTAAATGATTATTTTGTGCTCTTTGTGTCAATCTTATAATTTTGCGGTATCGTTGAGAATATGCCTCCGTTGTTTTCACTGACTTAAAAGCCCACAGGCAATTCGGCACAAAACCTGTAGCTGTGCCAGCGTGGCAAATGATTAAGCGCTGGCCCTTTCCTTCAGGAGTTTTTGTGCTGGATTTGGCTGTGTCATCCGTCCATGCCTTACCTACAGTATGATTGGCGTTCAGCCATGTCTCATCAAGGTATACTACCTTCTCCCAGTTATCAATTTGTTTGATTTTGCGAAGAAAATCGCATCGTAGTAAAGCTATGTCAGTACGCTCCATTAATATTTTTATCTTGTCACATTTTTTATAGCGGAATCGACATTTTTTCAAAACAATTCTAAGAGAAGTAGCACCGCCTTTGAAGAGTTCTGCAGCTTTTAATGAAGATAATAACTTCTGGCAGGTCGGTAGTTCACCTCGTAGGTAGTAACCATAAATATGATTGCGTATAGCATCAAAATCAAAATCATCAGGTTCTGTTATATGACATAACCTTTTCTTTTTCTTCTTTGGTGTTAATAGTTTATTGTCCTCCATGGACGACTCCCCAAATTTTTCCTTTGTTATTCGAGAAACAGTAGCCTTTTTGATTCCTAGAGCATCGGCTACACGATCGCGAACATTGTCAAGCGGTAACAAGGGTCCGCCATTTTGTTGTTCACGAGCAAAATAGTATCGCAAACGAACTACAAACTCGCGAACTTCACTGTTGAGAACAGTTTTCCGCTGTCTTTTCGGCATTTTGCAAAACCGAAAATCAACAAACAGGTAACAGAAAATCAACAAATAACACAAAACAGCGAAAACAGAAACAAAACTCAGCTAACAAAGAAAGACGTGGCGCATACAAGGCGTTAGAGCACTCGTATGACGCGATGTGATGCGGTGTGACAAGAAGACAAAACAGACTGACAAGACATGACATGACTGAATTAAAAAAATACGGTAGGTCTATGGCCTCCTTTTAAATACTTTTCCATGTAATCCATAATTGCCAGCTAATTATGAATTCTTTAAAATTCAATTCAAAAAGAATTTTAAATTCTTTAAATTATGCAATTTGAATAAAAATTAAAGTATAGTAAAATAAAATATAATAAGGCTGTTACTTTTTTATCTAGTGTTTTATGTCCATCAATGCGCGTAGTCTTTTTTTCAAAATAAAAAAATATTGCTTATTATGTTGAATGACCTGGCTGAATGACATGACATTTGCCTGAAAAAACAGTATTTTATCGAAATTGTTTCGCATAACTAATACAACTGTCAGTTGAAACGTCATAGGGATCATCATTCGTGCGGAGTTTAAGATATTCTACATGCGCTATCTAAACCCAAAGTAAGCACCGCTTAGCTTGTATTAGGTTCTGAATACGGATAAACATATTTTTTGTAAATACATTTAAATTGAAACACCCGGCCAAATCCAAATATATTCATATTCGTGCAAATAAATATTTACACTGAGTGTCAATCGAACCCGCGACCTCTGACTTAGCAGTCGAACGCTCTACCGCTACACTATAGAGGTCGTTAATTAATAGTTTACAAGCTTTTTACCCATGGATGAAACTAATGCGAATCAGTAGCATAAGGAACCCTAAGTTAGATACTGCAGTCGACAGAAAATAAACACGTCAAGTTTTTTAAACGACTTCAAATGTAAATCTTCATTCAAACTTCAAAATCAAAAAGACTTCAAATGGTTGTTCACTGTTTGACCTCTGTTTGTATGTAGGTATGTTTGTCCGCTTTTATCTCGCATTTGTTTGAACGGTTTTGATGTGGTTTTTAGACAAGTATCCTTTATATACTGGAGTATACTTCTCTTCTTCTATGGGGACGTGATGCACACATTTCATTATGCCGCGGGGTTTCCCCGCGTCATTCATGAATTAATTTTATGATGTTGCAGGACGACGATGTGAGTAGACCAGGACCTACCCTGCTTACATTTCTACCTTATAGTCCTAATACGTCTTTGGTTTGGCACTGACTTCAACAAAAAAGTCTTATAAGTCTTTATGTCTTTTGAATTAAAAATGTAATTCAGTTATTCTTCACTTTTTATCAAAGAAATTATTGTACTTTAGTCGTTTTCTATAATTTTCTAAAACGTAACTTACAAGAAATGAAAAATTACACAGATTACTCCTTCAATAAAACTGATTAGCGTCAGTTTCTCTTAATAGAGACCAGAACTTATTTTTATCTCATAAACATTGATACCGAATCGACTAGCTTATTTTTATCACAAAAATGTTGGTACCTTTCTTCAAAGTCATGGTGAAAACATTCATTCTTTTCATCACTTATGAAGCATAGGGCTTCCTGCGTTCTCAGGAAAGAAATACAGGTGTGAATGTAAGAAGCGAATTTTAATTGATTAGTCGGCGAAGCGCCGGAATCACTAGTCCGGAAAGTTTATGGTAAGAAGTGCTATCTATGAAGAGAGATCTCTGTGTACAGTGATAACACAACTTTTCAAAATATGTTGCTCTGTCCACCACTGGTGGACAGCGGAACATAATGATAACCAACTTTTCAAAATTTGTTTCTCTGTCCACCAGTGGTGGCGAAATTGGTAGTGGACACCGGGACTAATCGATTTTAATGACGTAATCACCGCCCGTCTGTGGTAACTACAGATTCGTGAAGATCATTCAAATTAACAAATTAACTAAAATTAAATATCCAGACTTGAGATAGTCCTATTTCAGTCTCCATGAGCTCAAGTTAACTTTCCTTTTGTAAAGTCCTGGGCAATGATGAGTAAGTTAGTCCTTCAGAACAGAATACAATACAGGTTGATTTTGTTGTTAAAACCAGAGGTCTTTGTAAGGGGCATAGTAACGCTCTTTGTTGGTTCTTACTATAATATTGGGACGACAAATTGGAAGTGTTTATTCCGTAACCCAGTTACATGATATGTATACTCCTACAATGACCATATGTAACTCCAGGAACCCATTTTGATTAAGATTTACCGACATTTCAAAACATTGCAATAAGGCTCGTTCAGCGGTTTCAGTGATTGGTTTCTTCTTCTCTGCCACAATAATTTGACCACAAACACGGTAAAAGTTATATGACTTAATTTACATTTCCTTAAGGACAAAATAATAGCTGAACACCACAATATAGCGAATGATAACCCAGATACGACTAATGAAATAGGCTCATAACTCAGTGACATAATGCCTCAAAGATCGAACGCTGGTCCTGTTAACGCTGACATTAAGATCGATGGCGTAGTGCTGATAGCTGAAGGCAACCTGCCCCGTGGTACTTGGCCACGAGGCCGCTGGTGAAGGTATTTCTGGACGAGACAACATTGTCCGGGTTACCGACGTATTGAGACGTCCTCTAAAAAGTTGGTGCCGAATTGTTAGCTTTACCTTTTCTCTGTTTTACAAAAACTTGACGTGGTAAAAATATATTTTTGTGGTAATAGAGTAGGTAGAGAACACATTCACTATGAATTATTTTTGGATAAAAGGAAAACATTTTTTTTATATGTTGATATGACGAATGTCTATCCATCTTCTTTTCTATCTAAAAATATTCTATCTGCACTTAATTATTTTCTGGATATATTCTTAGTAATAACAAATTTCATGATCACAAAAATTTTACAACATTATTTCATTTATATTACTTTTCACGGTGACGAGACAAAATTGATTTCGATCAGACGTACATACGGTAAACATTTTTTTTTTTAAATCTGATGGTATTAAGTAATTTCTGCCAACATTTTGGGGATACCACAAAACTGCTTCCACAAATTTTCTGTGTAACGCATAGTTTGCCCTATATAGCGTAAACCCCATTCGCACTTCTATTTCAAGATGGCGGCCGCGGGACAAGGGTTGTGACCCCACAAATTTGGATTGAACTTTACACTAACACCCTCTAGATTTTCAAAAAATTAAATTGCGTTCTCTGACTTTTGCAAGCTAAGCCTTCAAAAAAATGTAACAATTCAAAGGACCACTAATCGATTTCAAGGTACCGCGCTTTCCAGCAAGAATATCTTCTATTCACCTTCTAATCAAATTAAGTGCCACGCTACTGAGGCCACTTTAAAAGTACGGCAAAAGACATCCAAAAAATAAAATAGCGTTCTCTGATTCTTTTCAATGGACTCAAGGAGTATACCGTCAAAAGCGATAAATGACACATGGTATGCAATTTGCCAAAAGTGCACAATGTCAAAAGAGCATATCGTCAAAAGCGCATTATGGCAAAAGCGCAAATTCATATTTCTGTCCGCTGTCTGTTTATGTAGGCACAGTTGTGTGAAACAGTATGAGATTTTAAACTATTTGTCCGTAATATTTTTTATATAATATTTACAAGATATATAATCGCATCAAAATCTGTTGAATATGTACAAAATATGGATAAAGTTGGTTTTTGACTGGGCTAGTGCAAGAGGGAAGTCGGTGCGTGCCTACGTCGACTGTGCAGGGTCCTTGCCATGACTGCGTGTGCTCCATAGAGGGTGTGTACCATTGCAAGCGCCGACAATGCTACCCAGGTGATTTCAGTAAGTAACTCAACAGTGTATGGCTATTTCTGACAGAGACTCACGTATGGTCAGCGTCAAATGTAGAAGATGAACGTTTACACAGAATGCAAAATTGAAAATCTGAATAAAAATTACTAATTATTTTTTATCAACATTTTAAGTAAAATATTTTAATAGAGTCTACTTAGTAGTTAAACAGCATGTTCACTAAGAAATATAAATTACTATGCTCATAATCAAATTTTCTAATCAGAAAATTATCACCTACGTAAGTAGTAAGCGTACTACTCTCTTACTAGACGGAGAACTTCTGTGATGTTAAGGAGGTCTGGTAGTCCTCTAAGACTGTTTTTATTACTACTGAGTCGGTAATCAAACACGCAGTAATCCACCACTCACATTATGGTGAGGGCTGGTTGGTGACAGATGCCTATGAACGCTTGCAACTCAGATAGGTCACTTACCAACCCTACCCCCAACGAGCTCTGAACGATAATCCTATGGATGTCCCAACCCTATGCGTGTAATGGCAGGCAGCGCGGCGATCGGCTAGAAGTGATCGAAGGGGGACACTCTACGGGACTGCGTGGAAGAGTGAGTGACGTGTTGTTCCGTTACTATGCAATATAATTACGTTTAATTGTAGTCTGGTGACCCTATTAACATGATCTATGTTACTGACTGTACCCCTGTTAAAAGGGTACAAATTCTAATGAAAAGAGAAAGATTATACCTTCTAATCAAAAAATCTACATACTATTACCGCTTTAATATAATAAAAAATAATAATAAAAATAATTTATTTCCTAAAATCTCAGATGGACCATTATTTAGTGGTTAGGTGAAGGTAGTACAACATTCGTAATTATTTTACAGATCAAACTAAACCGACAGAGGACTGTGCAGCTAACTATCTTTATAGAGAAGACAAGAATTTCTGTATCTGCAACGATGCAGGATTCTGGCGGTCAGACACCTGCCAAGAAAGATTCAAATTTTTGCTTCCAAAGACTTCCCGGTTACACTACGAGTTACGCACTAACGTTATGTGTTCCCCAGGAGCCTTGTATATCATAGACTGCAATGTATGCAGATGTGATTCTAGTGGCTTCATAGACGTGACTGCCTGCACGAATAGATACTGTGGTCAAGGCCACAAAGCAGATACTTGTAACTTCGGTGATGTACTTTGGACAGACGATGAAATCTGCGCATGCAGCGATATCAATTTCTACATCGATCGTCTATGCATTGTCATCGATAAACGTCCAGTCCAGAAAGTAAATGAAAACGAATTATTAAAACTTGTTGAGGTTGGAAGACCGTGGAGAAGAGTCGATGATATGCTGTATAGTTCTTGCGACACTGATGTGATATACTCAGTCGACTGTAACAAATGCGTGTGTACCGAAGGTCATCTTGCGTGTACGACGAAAACATGTACACTGAGAAAAAAAAAAGCGTTAAGGCAAGAGAAATCGGGTAACAAGAACCAGAATGAATTTGAGTCATTGCCAAAATTGCGTAATCTTAAAGAAAAGTGCACACCCGGGAAAAGATATCGTTACGAATGCAATACTTGCCACTGTATGAAAAATGGTTATCCTTCATGTACCACTGTGATGTGTTTAGAAAATTATATTCTGGATCAGGATGCCCTCAGGGGAGCACTATCGTTAAATTAAATAGTTATTTCATGGGTAAGGCCGTCCGCGCATGCCTGCTCACTTAGTGAAAATCGTGTGTTCACGATATTCGCACCCAAAATTGATTTGCTTTTAAGTATTCAATTGGACCGACTCTATTATCCCAGGATTTGAAGACATGCAATCTCACAAATTTTCGTTATCATGGCTACCCATCTAAAATCTAAAATGATCCCACTAAAATACGGGTGATGTTCTATAAACTAAGGACTAAATCTAAGGAGCATGAAAGTTCATGAATTTCCTTCCTCAAGCTCCAAGATCGCGAAAAAAACGAAACAAGTTACAAAAACACAATTTAACTAAAAATACATTTAAATAAACATATAGGTATTTCAGAAGAAATGTTTTTGCCATGTCTGCTCAAAATCACTTTTTACCAAGCTGCCATCCTCAAACTAGAAGGCGGCTAAATGATAGTAAATTTTTACAAAATATTAGTTAAAATTAAACATAATAATAATATTTATTAATAATAGCAACTTTTTCCTCGTAAATGCTCAAAATATATTCATCTTTTGATATATGAATTCGTAATTGCAGATTAATAGAAAATACTAGCATAGGTAGAAGGTTTTTACAGGGTTGGCAGCGCGCGTGTGACGCCCCTGGTGTTGCTCATCCATAGGCCACGTTAAGAGCTTCTCACCAGCTAAGCCGTGTGCTTATTTGCCACCTAAGTGGCATAAAGAAGGTTTAAAAATATTCTCTCATATTTGAGCTCTGGCTCGAAATTAGCTTTTGTCACATAGCCGTATTTAGCTTGAGGCCGGCAGTATGTTGGAAGAAAATAGGTACCTACATCATTCTGACCCCTGACCTGGGTATCTCGTACATTTGTGTTAATTTGCCAAAAATCTCCAAGGTGAGTTTAAAATATATGAATATATTACTTAAATTAATCCGCATTAGATATTGCATTGTTCCTATACAGATTCAACGTGCTATCGACCTCTAGTAGATTCAAAGTTTTGATGTCGTACGAATATGTGGCGTTGCGGTAAAGTGTTTGACTGCTGAGTCAGAGGTTCGCGGGTTCGATTCCCGCTAAGGTCAATAAGTAGGTACTCGTATGTATATTTGCTTTGGTCTGTAAGTTTCTAGATTTATTATGTATGTGTTCACAAAAGCAATTATCTTGGTGCATACCTAAACAATAGCTAGATTGTAGCTAGCTATATTGTGGGTTCTAGAAAAAAGAAAGTAGATAAGTGCGTTTAATAACTTGATCTGTATTCTAGAACCCATTATACAAGCTAGCTATTGTTATTAACTAGCCTAGTAGTTATATGTATCTAGGTATGCACTAATTTATATTTATTTGTAATCACATACATATTAGGTGTACATTTAACATTAAGCATGTATTTGGGTCTAGAGAGCGCTATGTATTCGATATCCTAGAATATTTATTAAATTATATTCTAACATAACTTCATTTTCAACACCATAGCTAATGTAACCAACCTCCATGGACTCCCGGAGATTCGCGATGGAGAAAAATGCATAGACGGCAAACGGTACAAAATGGACTGTAACACATGCACGTGTAAAAGTAACTCACTCATTTGTACCAAGATAGCCTGCATGGACCCATCTCGAATAAAGAAAACCGTGAGCCAAGCACGTAGAAAGGCCAAAAAGGGTAAATAAATTATGTATATTGTGTTAGTTGGATTTTTAAGGATGTATGAGAGTTGATGGGGGTACATCTTGCATCCGAAGCTTCCACCTGTCTCCTCCTTTTGGTTTGCTTGTAATATACAGCGTTTATGGGAGCTACTGCCGTTTGACCTCCTACCCCGAGGGGAAAGACTGCACCAGAGCCTCGTTCGTAAATCAGCAAAGTGCACTGGTGGTAGAAATTTGATGACACCAATTTGTCACAAAATTCGGACGGGTGGGTACCACCGTGCACGATTGCGAAAAACACTCCATAGTAATCCAATTTCGGTTTGATTGCGTTCAGGGGTCAGCAAGTGCATAACCGGGCAGGGGGACCGGGTTGCAGCACTAGTGGGACCGGTGGGTGTCACGCGGTGCTGCGACGACAATCCTCTTCTGATGAGGCCGTCAAGCTGAGTGCCACCATTGTTAATATGGTACGTGTATGTAATGGTGACCCTCTTTCCTGAGACTTTACCTTCAGCTTACCATCAGGCGAGGTGAAGTCAAATTGACGTGTCCTAAATAAAAATAAAAAAAGGTGTACGGCTTGCAGGTGAGGTGAGCTTAGGCCTTGGTGGAGCCCAGTACCACGTGAATAGATAGACACGCTAGAAAGTCATTGAATATTTAGATTTTTGCAGCGTACAAACGTTCCCGAGTTGCAACTGCAAATAAACTAACAGTTAGTGACAGAGAGTACTTGATGCTGCCGCGATTACAGCATCATGCATCTGACTGTACTCCATACAAGAAGTACAAGGTGGATTGCAACGTGTGCATTTGTTCCAAGAATAGGAACTTAAATTGTGACAACAAGATGTGTATCGACCAAATGTCCACGCGTTACATTGAGGCCATGAAGAATTCGGGTAAGCCGGGCTAAGTTACAGTTCCTCGTAATGACTACTGTGTATAGGTACTTCTAGACGGGCTGCACGTAATAAAAACTTTGGTATCGCGAAATACCAGTATACCAGCAGCTAAATATAAGCATCTTGCCAGCAGTAATGCGCCACTTGTAGCATACAGATGGCATTACAAAAAACCACGCTATAGTTAGCTGTCAAAATTCATTAAGGCCTACTGTCCACGAAGACGTAGCTTCATAGACAGTCTAGTCGGATTAGGATTGGAAAAAAAAATTAAAAATTAGTTTTAGTAATTTTCCTTCAACTGAATGAAAATGGGCTGCAAGCAAGCGTGACTAATACGCTTTTATTAAGCTACGCTTCTGTGGACAGTGGGCCTAATTCACTTATCTTTATAGTTTCGAAATCGTAATTCAGAATTAATTACAAGAGTACAAGTTTATTACAAGAAGTAAATAAGATACACCTAGTAACCTGTCTAGGTGGCTCAGTTGGTCAGAGCGTTCCCCCTGTATGGGACTGGATTCAAGTCCCGTTCTAGATGTTCTCTTTTTCCGATCTAAATCTATAAGATAAACCAATCGAGTTTGGGCTCATATGTTTTGTCTTGGCAATTACTCTGATGCTACATGACATCCAAGTTCGGAAGATGGCGACGGGTGGTGGTCATAGGAACTTCTAATCTAAACAAGATAAACCCATCATGTTTGGGTTCGTTTGATTTGTCTTATTAAGCACTTACTAGAAAGCTTGTTTGTAAATTAGTTTTTTTTAACATGCTCGAATTTTGTGTCTAAGATAAACCGTGTTCGAAGAGTTTTGAAACTAAGAAGTGCGTAAGGTGCAAATGCAAGGAGGGTATGACGCACTGCCAGCCGATCGCAAATTGCCAGACGGAAGACGACAAAATGATGCTCTCGAAAGCCGGTGGAAGCTTTCATAGACTCACCTTCGATTATCAGGATGAAAAGTGCCTTCCAGACGTCGTTTATAAGTATGATGTTGATTACTAATGACTTCTTATACTATACAAGCTGTTTGGAAGAAAAGTTGGGTCGCGTTCGAAAGTGAGGCGGACATAGCCGATTTACCCAGATGGCTGCTATATAAAAATGAATCCCTGTTTCTATTGGTCACACCATAGCTTGAGAACGACTTACCGATTTCATTCATCCTTTTTTTTAAATAACGTAACAACCTTCTGCCTAGTATTGGAAAAATACTCTGTAGAAGGTTCTTACGGTTAGCGAAATTAAGAAAATAGCGCAGCAAATTGGATATTTCAAAAAAGTTTACCACTGTTTCAGTATTTCACACGGGTGGTGCTGCGGGTAACAGCTATACTACAATTCTAATTTTATGAAGAGAGAGGTCGAATTTATGAATTTGTTGATGTTGAGGGGTAATCTTCGGAACTACAGTACTTATTGGGAAAATTCTTTCACCATTTCAGTATATTTATTCAATAATAATTTACATATGTTTGTATATTGAACATTTGTGCTATTGTTAATAACTTAATATAATGGTAAAATTGCATTCGAAAGGTACATTATCCCCGATGGATATATACATATATTATCTGTAAAATACGATCACATCGTATAAAACAAAACAAAGCGAAGCGAGGGCGCGTTGATAGGTTAGTTACTTAGGGCTCACGCAAATTAGAGACAAGGCAGTGTCAAGTGTCTGAAGACAGACTTGCCGCAGTTGTCGCCGTGCAGATATTGTATAGGTATTTGACAGCTTTTTTCGTTGTTCGAAATGTGCGCACTTTCTTATGTTTCTGTAGTGCAGTAATCTGTCTTAAGACTGCCTTATCTCTAATGAGCACTCAGATTAGACACAAGACAGTCTTAACACAGACTTGTCGTCGTGCAGATCCTGTAGGTATTTGACAGCTTTGTTTATGAAACAGATTTGTTCAAAGTGTGCGTAACTTTCATATGTTTCTGTAGAGCAATAATCTGTCTTAAGACTGCGTTGTCTCTAATGAGCGCTCATTACTGAAAACACAGTATCATTATAAATGCAATTATCTAAAGAAAAATTCCAGAGAAAAATGTAACAAATGTTACTGCCAAGCGGACAGGACCCTGCGTTGTACGAACAAGATGTGCCTGAACCATTTGCAGGCTCTCCAGTTGGAGGAGCAAAGAGAATACTTAGAACAACACGGACTTTAGCACCTTCATGTATTAAACGATGCGTATATAAAACTTAAGCTATTTGAGTTAGAAAAGATAAGGAAACGAATAAACGATTCTATTTTATGATGATTTTTATTGACCACTAATGAATTCATCAGTATAGTACTCGCTCATTGCAATTATTTGTATGCATTGATATGTCTAATAAAGCATTCTTATTAAAGGTCGCGAGTCCGATTCCCGGTCAGTGTATTTCTATGCATAATAAGTAGATATGTTTTTACAAAACAAATTGAGTATGTTTATCCGCATTCTAGAGCCGATAACCGGTACAAGGTAGAGGAGCCATACTTTGGGTCTAAATAGCGTTGTGTTGAATGTCCTACAATGAATGTCAACAGTGATTGATTGGTTTCATAGTTACCTGTTTGGGCGCCGGCAGCGTGTACGTGTTGAAGATTCCTTTTCCACCTGGCGTAATACATCTGTCGGTGTGCCACAGGGTGGCGTGCTATCTTCTTTGCTTTTCACAATTTTTATAAATTCCATCTCTAAGTCATTACATTGTTCCTACCACCTTTATGCAGACGATCTTCAAATATATACACAGGCTCCTTTACAGGAATTGTCGACAGCCTTTAATGCTATTAATACCGATTTGACGAGGATATGCACTTGGAGCAAGCGGTATGGGCTGGAAGTGAACCCCTCTAAGACTCAGCTAATAGTTATTGGTAGCTCCAGAATGTTGCCTCAAGTTAATTGGTCACAGTTACCAGATATCGTTTGTAATGGTATTCCACTGGAAATATGCCAAAGTGTGAAGAACTTAGGGATATTCATCGACAGCACACTATCGTGGGGTCCTCCAATCCGTAAAGTTAGTCGCAAATTGTTTGCATCAGCGGGGTCTATGCGCAGACTGCGTAACTTTCTACCAACGACCACTAAAATTGCACTTGCAGAATCTCTTCCTCTTCTTGACTTTGCCGATGTCAGCTATCTCGACGTCACCGAGGAGCAACTCGATAAGCTTGAGCGCCTTCAAAACTTTTGCATTAGATTTATATTTGGTCTACGCAAATATGATCACGTATCAGAGTTTCGCATATTGCTCAAGTGGCTCCCAATTCGACTTCGACGGAATGCTCATATTCTTGCCATGCTTTACAGTATTCTCTTTAATCCCAATTCTCCCTATTATTTAAAAGAACGTTTTGTGTTCCTCAATGACACACATTTAAAATCCTTGAGGTCGTCAGAATCATTGGTATTGGCAGTACCTTTTATTTTATTTTTTTTCGTGCGGAAATCCCTTCGGATACCCCCCCGCCGGCCAGCGGGGGTGGTTATGTCGGGCTTGCACCGACTAAAACCGCACGCCGTCTCGGGTCTTAAGACGCCGGGGTGTAAGGTTACCCATAGAGCATATCCCTCGCACCCTGACTGACCCTGTTCCGTCTCCGGTTTCGAGATGGCCCACTTACTTGCTCTCCACTGTGCCATCTGCTAATCAGAGGGACACGTGGAAAGCTTCCGAACAGCCCTCAACAGGGCCGTCCCCGCCTCGGTCGGAGTTGGCCGTAGGCGGCAGCGTCTCTGCCACCCTAGGAGAGAGGCGCTGCCGTCTCCGTTGCCTAGGGTGCACCGCGTGGAGGTCCCCAACCAAGCACCCCAGGTCCCCAACCAAGCACCCCGGTATTGGCAGTACCTAGGCATTCTACAATTTTTTATGATAAATCTTTCACTGTACAGGCGGTACGGTTATGGAATGCACTGCCATTATCGATTAGACGGGCACAATCACTGGCCATCTTCAAAACGATGGTGAAAGAGCACTACCTGGGCCTATAGTCTCCCCGATTCCTTTTTTTTTGCGTTATGTGCTGTCTAACTTTCGTACGAGATATAAAAATAATTTATGTGTAGGTTTAGTATATATATTTAGTATATATATAAATTTTGTATGTATATATGAATAATTTATATTACCTACAATTATGTTCGATTATATACGTCTGTTTATGTATCATTGTATGCTTATTTTTAGGTATATGTTTGTAATCTAGTCTGTTACATTATATGACTAAGTTACTCCTCTATATTTCCCTATTACACCAATAACTACCCAATATACGATTTAGCTCATTTAAAATTCATGTCCATCCAAAGGTTGCCTGTAAGATATTGCTTTTAGCGATAAGGCCGCCATTTGTACATGTATTGTTTAAGTTTCCATATATGTATATTCTGATTGGTGTACAATAAAGTTTATATCTATCTATCTATCTATATATCTATCTATCTATCTATCTAGAACATTATTATTATTATCTCATTCAACTACATCACGCCTCCCCCCTAGTTCGGAAGAGGCGGCAAGATAGCCCCGGCGAGGTAAAAAAAAGGGTAGTCTCTGCTCGATGAGGCCGTATTTAAGAGCAAGCTCTTGATGCAAGCATTGAACAAACGGAGGTCACATGTCTGAGAGACTCACCGGGACGGTGGCCCAAACGACAAACGTCCACCGTTCCATCCCTCAGTATGTACCTTCTATAGTTATTCGCCTTAATAACCTGATCCTGTATCGCACAGACAAAACCCTCAGTTTCCTCAAAGAGGTCACTGAAACGCAGCCAGTTTACGGGCACCTACCGGTCCACGTGAGGCTCATGTAAAGCCTGAATCAAGCGTCCGTGTAGCTCTGCCCTTCCACACGGCCTCACGCTCAGAGGTACTAAGTGAAGTACCGCCGGCGCACGCCACTCTGTGTTAGCCAAGGCTTACGGGGTCAGTCCTTTATCGTATTCTATGACCTCTCTATGCATCACACTGTCCGCCTTCGATAGGAAATATTCCCTGAGACTGCACATCTCACGGTTATGCATTGCCTTGGCACTATATATTATAATATTTTGACAATAATAATAATATACTTATATTATTATTTTTTTATTTTTTTTTATACCACTAAGGTGGCAGACAAGCACACGGCCCACCTGATGGGAAGCGGTTACCGCGGCCTATGGACGTGTGCAACACCAGTGGCGTCACACTCGCGCTGCCGACCCTGTAAAGGAAAGGGGATGGGAAAGGAGTTTGGGAAGGGATGGGAAAGGAGTTTCGGAGGGGATGGGAAAAGAGTTTGGGCTCCGGCACTCTCACTCACCAAACGGAACGCAACAGTTCAAATACTGTTACTTGGCGTCGATATTCTGTGAGAGGGTGGTGCTTCCCCGGTCGAATCGGCCCATTCATGCAACGGCCAAAATGACTGTTGCTTGACTCTACCTTCCTTTATTAGATTTATAAAAACTTTTTAACAAAAAATTAAACCGCCGAAAAAACTGAAAAGCCAAAAATATCAAACCTTTTTTATTTAACCTTAATAACTAACTTCCTAAAGTAATGAAACTATATCTAAGTATATATTTTTGGGAATGGTTGAGTTTTTAGGGTTCAATTGCCAAATGGCAAAAAACGGAACCCTTATAGATTCGTCTGTCCACTTTTCTCCGAAACTATAAGAACTATGCTGTTGAAACTTGGTAAGTAGATGTATTCTGTGAACCGCATTAAGATTTTCACTAAAATAGAAAAAAAAAACAATAAATTTGGGGGTTCCCCATACTTAGAACTGAAACTCAAAAAAATTTTTTTCGTCAAACCTATACGTATCAACCTATACGGGGTATCAATGGACAGGTCTTCAAAAATGATATTGAGGGTTCTAATATCATTTTTTTCTAAACTGTATAGTTTGCACGAGAGACACTTCCAAAGTGGTGATATGTGTCCCCCCCCCCTGTAATTTCTAAAATAAGAGAGTGATAAAACTAAAAAAAATATATGATATACATTACCCTGTAAACTTCCACCGATAATTGGTTTGAACCAGATCTAGTGAGTAGTTTTTTTTAATACGTCTTAAATCGTAAACTGTAATTTACCTGTCACTTAAACAACTCAAATATAAAAAATTTACTTGGTGCTACGGAACCCTTCATGGGCGAGTCCGACTCGCACTTGGCCGGTTGTTAATTAACCTTAATAACTAAGTTCTTAAACTAATGTAAGTATAGCTAAGTAATTTTGAGTCGGCGCCAAACAAGCTATGTAATTGATTAATTACGTAAAGCGTAATGCGCGGCGGCGGCGCGGGCGCGGCGCGGCACGCCCCTTCGCCGGAAAATGCCGAGCGTTCACGAAGTTAATTAATGTCAGCGAGACAACAACCCGCACGGGCACACACGTGAGTGCATACGTCGTTGCGAGTGGTCGTGCGGAGAGCGTATTTTTTGGAATGTTAATGTTTATCGCTGGAGATTACTGGTGGTAGAAATTTGATGACACAAATTTGTCACAAAATTTGGCCGGGTAGGTACCACCGTGCCACCGTACCACCCACCGGGGTGGTTATGTCGGGCTTGAACCGGGTTTTAGTCGGTTCAAGCCCGACATAACCACCCCTGCTGGCCGACGGGGGTATCCGAAGGGATTTCCGCACGAAATAAAAAAAAAAAAAAAAAAAAATATACCACCATGCACGATTGCGAGAAACCCTCCATAGTAATCCAATTTCGGTTTGATTGCGTTCAGGGGTCAGCAAGTGCATAGTCGGGCAGGGGCATTGTGGTCGCAGCACTAGTGGGACCGGTGCGTGTCACGCAGTGCTGCGACAACAATCCTCTTCTGATGAGGCCGTCAAGCTGAGTGCCACCATTATTAACATGGTACGTGTATGTAATGGTGACCCTCTTTCCTGAGACTTTACCTTCAGCTTACCATCAGGCGAGGTGAAGTCAAATTGACGTGTCCTAAAAAAAAAAAAGATTTCATGTTGCATTGTTAATTAGATTTGATTATTTCGTTAAATTTTAGGTAATTTAATGATCTTTGTACATTGATTGTTTGGCGCCGACTCTAAATTACTTAGCTATACTTACATTAGTCTAAGAACTTAGTTATTAAGGTTAATTAAAAACTCAACTATTTACAAAAATATATAAATAAAATAATAAATAAATAAATATTCTACGACATTCTACACAGCGCTCTCTAGACCCAAAGTAAGCATAGTTTAACTAGCTTGTGTTATGGGTTCCAGAATGCGGATAAACATACTTATATACTTTTTTTTTTTTTGTAAATACATACATATTATACATAGAAACACTCAGACCAATGCAAATAGACATATTCATGCATACAAATATTTGCACTGAGCGGGAATCGAACCCGCGCCCCCTGTCGTAGCAGTCGAATACACTACCGCTACGCCACAGAGGGATATAGTTTCATTACTTTAAGAAGTTAGTTATTAAGGTTAAATAAAAAAGGTTTATTATTTTTTGCTTTTCAGTTTTTTCGGCAGTTTGATTTATATGTATACCATAACATGGGTATGCCTACAAAAAATGCTGCTCATCAATCATCCCCTGTTTTCCTGCCCTTAGGGTTGGATATGGGACCAACTCTTTCCAATAAAAAAAGAATCATTAAAATCCGACTACTCTGTAAAAAGATATGCGTGGTCATACATAAAAAAAATATACGCGTCGACTTGAGAACCTCCTCCGTTTTTTCGTCGGTTAAAAATACATAAAAATTATTATTATTATTTTCAAAATATTATACAGAGAAACACTCAGAATTAACCCAGTTAAGTAGGTACAGTCGTCATCAGTATTAGCGTTACATAATATTCCAAGTTACATCACCTTAGCTTTCATAAAATCTAGCTCTAATAAAATAATAAACTAAAATTTCAATAATGTAAAATTTGTCCTCAGCAGATTTACAAAAATCAAAAATGGCGCATTAAAAGAATCAATCGTAAAATAATTTTATGGTTGTCGTGTAATTAATGCGTTATATGACTCAATTATGTTCATGATTGTTGATTAGAATGGTCTAGCTCTAGACTCACCTACCAAAAGAAAGTGCTTACCTACAATCATGCCGATAAGATGTGTTATTTTTAGTACTTTAATTGTTTTGTTTATTGATTATTCTGTAGCAAATTTATGTAAGTATTTTGTTTTGTACAATTATTATTAAATAAATAAATAATAATAAATATTTATACGAGATTCAATACAGTGCTGTCTAGACCCAAAGTAAGGTTGCTTAACTATCTTGTGTTATGAGTATGAGTTCATGCAGATAAACATATTTACCTTTTTTTGTAAATATATATGTCGGAGAACGGGGAATCTCATCGACATTGTCTGCAGGTCTAGTGGGCGTCATCGTGGGTAAATGCGAGCACAAACACTATTCACTATTCCGAACAATTTATTATTTTATTAAAATTAATAAAATGACAAATAACACTTGATAATTATATTTGAGCAGCGGGTTCGTGGCGCCGATCTTTCATTAACACCTACTCCACTCAAAATGATCTGCCTCCGTCAAACGTTCTGTCTCCAGTGCCACCTCGCACGCTATTTATAAAGATGGCGCCTCGACCCCACTCGAGGCTACCCTCTACTCATAACACGTGTTACAAATTTAAGTGAAAAGGATTGACACAATATTAAAGTGTGATAAATCAATTTAAAATAAATCATGATTTAACATAGTTGTTTGGTAATTAACTGTAAATAAATTAGTTTCTATAGAAATCAACTTCAAAACTAAATAAGCGAGATTTTACACAATATAAAAATATGATAAATCATATTAAATTAAATTACGATTAAATTAACATTGAACAGTTTTTCTAATTGATATTACATTATATTCTACAACCAACAATCAACTTGAGTCCGAGTACCTCCACCGACACGGCCGTCCTGACATTTCACGCTTCCTCGTGTGATGTTGAAGGGCAAGCATTATTATCTGTAAAAAAAAAAAACGAAAAGGAAGATTTTGGGATAAAATCGGTCACTCCTGACAAAGTATGGACATGTTCGTTATGCACCTCAATGCAATAACCTGGATTTTATGATTAAAAAATTTAAGCTACTTGTAAGAAACAGCCACCTCTTTGTTCAGACGAACCATTATTCACACTTGTCTAAAAGCCACCTCGCTTTTTAGACAACTAATATCAACACCGTCCAAATAGCCACCTCGCTTTTTGAACAACTTACATACACACCGTCTAAATAGCCACCTCGCTTTTTAGACAACTTATACCAACACCGTCCAAATAGCCACCTCGCTTTTTGAACAACTTACATACACACCGTCTAAATAGCCACCTCGCTTTTTAGACAACTTATACCAACACCGTCTAAATAACCACCTCGTTTTTTAGACAACTTATATCAAACAACGTTTTATGTTCATCATATACTTGTACTTTGGTACACAAATATACTCCACAAATAAATCTTACCGTCATGATCATCTGATAAACATGGATCCCGCTCAGTAGGAACATAGGATTGAGGGAGTGGACGTAAGCGGTCTCTCGAGTATTTGTAAATACGGTTAGAATTCAAACTCTTGAGATGGTACCTGTCACCATCTAACATTTCAATGAGTTTATAAGGGCCTTTGTACTTAGCATCCAATTTGGTTTGATTCCGTTCGTGATTTTCAATTAAAACATAATCTCCCACAGAAAATGGGGTTCCTTTGGCCTTGTTCTTATCAAACCGTACTTTATCAAGACTGCAGCTTGTTCTCTAATTTCGTCTACATTAACCTCAATCTCATGATCGTCTACCGTTAACAAATTTAGGGGCCTAGCTACTCTACCTATTAACAACTCTAGCGGACTTGCTTTAGTTACTCTATGAATTGTGCTATTTATAGATAGCTGAACGTCGTCTAGTGCCTCTTGCCAGGTCCTATTTAACCTCTACAGCAGTTAACATATTTTTAAGAGTACTCATTATCCGCTATACTTGACCATTAGCGCGACATGAACCAGTTGCTATTAGATGCAGTTTGATATTATGACTCGTACAAAAATCTTTAAACTCTTTATTAGCTAAACATCTTCCTTGGTCTGCTATTATACGCAGTGGCGTCCCAAAAAGTGATAAAGTTGCTTTAAGAGCCTTAATTGCACTCTCAGAATTAATCCTCGAGGAATGTCTAAGTAAGACATATTTCGTGAAGGTATCTAAGTATAAAAACGTATTCTTATAGATCACTTTTGGCACTGAGCTTTCCGGTAGCATCTATGTGAATTGTATGCCAAGGGATGCTAACTTTTGGAATGGGGTGCAACTCTATTTGTTGTTTACCACTATTTGATTTAGCTACTTGACATGTTATACAATTTTCGACGAACTTCCTAACATATTTCGGCATATTGGGGAACCAATAATGTTGATATGCCTTTTCTAGAGTTTTTTTCCCATCCCAAGTGGATAATGGCTTCGTGAATATGATTTTGGTCGATACCAACGAAAAGCCCTAGGCACAATCGGTAACCAAATATTACGGTTATTTCTTTGAATTTTCCTATAAAGCACACTTGATCGTAACTCGTAAATTCTACAACTTTCTAAATCAAGATCATCATTTTCGATTTTATGAATAATTTGATTGCACTCAGGGTCTCGTCGCGGTTCGGCTTGCAGCCAGTTCGAAGATAATTCGACTATATTAACGCGATTTTTTTTATTAACAAAATCGGACTAGAAAATGGGGACTTACTAGGTCTAATAACTCCGGCAGAAAATAATTCACTACACTTATTGCGTACTATTAATTGTTCTTCGATGCTTAGATGATAAGGCCGCCGTTGCACGGTTTTAGAGGCATCTATAAGTTTTATTTCCAGTTCACCCGACTTTACCCTACTAGTAGGGGTACCAACCACAGAAAAAAGTCCCTAAAATTGCAAAGAAGTTCAACTAGTTGTGATTTAAATTCATCTGGCACGTCGGTATCCACCTTATTAAAGTCAGCTGTGGCGTTACGTATATCACAAGTATTAATAAGCGAAGAGTTTTTAATTATAGTTAGTTTATCACTAGAAATATGTAAGGTAAATCCTAAGGCCAATAAATCGCGCCCTATCAGAATATCATTGCTCAGAAAATCATCAGGAATTACGTGAAATAAAATTTGTACGTTATGACTACAAAGAGTAACATTACATAAAACTTGCACATTACACGGCACGCTTGATTTTCCCACCCCCGTAAGTGTAACAATTGCATGTTGTAATTCTCCCACAAGTTTACGTGAAATAGTTTCTTTTACCAGGGCACAATCAGCACCAGAATCAAAACGAAATGAATACTGCTCACCATATTGAGTGATAAGCCCGGTGATTGGTCTCACACCGCATATGTCCACTCGTTTCACTACGCTGGATGTAGGGGTAGGCTGCGTACTGCTGCCTGCAACTGGCGACGTCTTCGAGCACCGTGATGCTACGTGTCCTTCAGCACCACACTTGTAACATGTCACCGAGGTCTTTGTCATAGTTGCGGCCGTGATGGGGCGCTCGGAGCACTGAGTTGGTTGCTGCTTGCCTGCCTGAGGGCGGCTGGAACATTCATAAGACTTATGTCCAAATTTTCCACAAGCATAACATTTTATAGAAGTAAAACCGAGCCTTGGACGTTTGTTATCCTGCCCAACATTCGTAAGTGCCTTTGAAGACTCTGAATAACCCCGCTTACGTAATGAAAATGACATAAGTTCCCGTTGCATTTTGCTACGGGTAGTTCTCTTCAGAAAAGATATTGGGTTGTAAACGTGGTTCGATTTGCCCCATGTGAGCAAGTATTAATGACACCACCATTTGTTCTTTCTCTGAATTACCCCATTGTGACGTATGCAAAGTAAACAAACGGCTTGCATATGCAGCAAGACATTCACCATCTTGTGGCTTACAATTAAACATTTTTAAAACCGTTACTGCACATGTTTCTGACGTATCGAAACGAGAAAGAAAAATTTCTTTAAATTCTACCCACTTCATATTAGGAAAAGCAATTTGGGAAAACATGAAGCGGCCGAACCCTTCATGGCCTTATTGAGTATTAGAATAAGTTTACTTCCCTGTATATCATGATCCGACAAGCAGATATCAGCCGTTGCCAACCAAGCTCGAGCGTCAGTGTCTTCACTTTCTGGTTGAAATTTGGGTAACGTAATATTTTTGTCTTCGGTAGCCAGCGGTTTACGTAGTATCTCCACGAGCAGTCGCATGCTCTCTTGTTGCGCCTCGAATAAAGCGCGCCAACCATCTTGCCCGTCAATTGGATTGTCTTCGTTTTGTGCTTGCACTGATCCCACTTCTGATGTCGGAGAACGGGGAATCTCATCGACATTGTCTGCAGGTCTAGTGGGCGTCATCGTGGGTAAATGCGAGCACAAACACTATTCACTATTCCGAACAATTTATTATTTTACTAAAATTAATAAAATGACAAATAACACTTGATAATTATATTTGAGCAGCGGGTTCGTGGCGCCGATCTTTCATTAACACCTACTCCACTCAAAATGATCTGCCTCCGTCAAACGTTCTGTCTCCAGTGCCACCTCGCACGCTATTTATAAAGATGGCGCCTCGACCCCACTCGAGGCTACCCTCTACTCATAACACGTGTTACAAATTTAAGTGAAAAGGATTGACACAATATTAAAGTGTGATAAATCAATTTAAAATAAATCATGATTTAACATAGTTGTTTGGTAATTAACTGTAAATAAATTAGTTTCTATAGAAATCAACTTCAAAACTAAATAAGCGAGATTTTACACAATATAAAAATATGATAAATCATATTAAATTAAATTACGATTAAATTAACATTGAACAGTTTTTCTAATTGATATTACATTATATTCTACAACCAACAATCAACTTGAGTCCGAGTACCTCCACCGACATATACATATTACCAGCCATAATATATAAAACAAAGTCGTGTTAGTGATGACCGCGATGAACACGAAAACGGCAGGAACGATTTTCATGAGCTTTGATTTTTTGGATATAGGTATACTGTGCCAGGGGTGCTTGGTTGGGGACCTCCACGCGGTGCACCCTGGGCAATGGAGACAGCAGCGCTTCTCTCCTAGGGCAAGAGAGACGCTGCCGCCTACGGCCAACTCCGACCGAGGCGAGGACGGCCCTGTTGAGGGCTGTTCGGAAGCTTTCCACGTGTCCCTCTGATTAGCAGATGGCACAGTGGAGAGCAAGTAAGGGGGCCATTTCGAAACCGGAGATGGCCCAGGGTCAGTCGGGGTGCGAGGGATATGCTCTATGGGTAACCTTACACCCCGGCATCTTAAGACCCGAGACGGCGTGCGGTTCAGCGGGGCCAGTACCTTCGGATACTCCGCACGGAAAAAAAAGGTATACTGTGCCTTTTTGTGGTTTTATTTTTACGGAAATTGCCACGGTTCTCTCCCCCCGGCCATCGGTGGTGATTATGACGGACACGAACCGACCAAAAAAGTGCGGTAAGTTGAAAATTACAGCCGAGGCGATATTGCTAGCCCGAGCCGTAGGCGAGGGCTACAAGAAAGCAGAGGCTGTAATTATCAAAGCGCACGTATGTCATACGACGTTTTATAACATATTTGCGAGAAAATAAATAAAACTCGGACTTTCTTAAACGAACAAATATGTTGACCTCTTTTCTGACATAAAAACTCTTTGCAAAGATTTAAAAAGTACCGTTCGTTTTAGAAGGAGCATCTTGATAAACCGTGCGTTTTACTTTACATTACCGCACAAGTTCGTAATGATATACAATACGATATTGGGGTGTGTGTTGGGTAACCTCCTCGAGTGTCGCTCCGATTCCGATCCCGCTGCAGTCCGGGGGGAACGGAATCGGAGCGGCCGGTACACCCTGGGCGGCGGTCAATGGCTTCCCCTTCACCACTTCATAGGGTTGGCATTGATCGTCGGCCAATACCCAACGTGGCGGGAACACATCGCTCTCCGTACTCCTCTGCTTTCAGAGGAGACAGGATGAGCGATGCTGTTAGTGGTGAGATGGCCCAGGTCAGCCGGGGTGCGAGGGATATGCTCTATGGGTAACCTTACACCCCGGCGTCTGAAGACCCGAGACGGCGTGCGGTTTTAGTCGGTGCAAGCCCGACATAACCGCCCCCGCTGGCCGGCGGGGGGGTATCCGAAGGGATTTCCGCACGATAAAAAAAAAAAAAAAAAAGATACAATACGATATTGAAATTAGTGTAATGTGCGTTTTACTTTACATTACCGCACAAGTTCGTAATGAGATACAATACGATATTGAAATTGGTGTAATAAGAGACCCTTTACGAGCAAATATGTTATAAATTTGATTTTAATCAGACTAATCACATTTCTTTAAATTTAGTGTTAAATACTTTACAAAAATACCGTGAAACCTTATTATATTATATTATGATGCAGATTTCTCCTGCACCTTTCAGGCCGTTCGCTGCCTCATGCCTCTGCACGCATGTGCATAATTTGCACGTAACAGGCACCCCTGTTTCGTGCAAATAATATGGTGCACATTAGTGCAAAACGCACATGCGATTTACACGAAGTGCGGGCGCCTGCTCATTGCAAATATGTATATTTGCATTGTCCTGGGTATGTTTATCTGCATTACCCATATGACAAGCTTTGCTTAATTGGGTCTAGATCGCGTTGTGTAATATGTCCCAGGATATATATTTAATTATCTATTTAATTATAGACTTCAAGATGCTTTTTCGAATTTGAAACCGCTCGCACCGCATAATGTCTTATGTCGCCTTAGTTTTCACATTATTTCGATACCTACAGAATCATCGTACCATCTACCTCTAATACTTAGATTCAAAGTTTTGGACGTGGTAACCCGACGGCCCAGGTTACTACGTCCCGTGCGAGCGTTGACTTAGAAGTTTGATTCTCTCACAGGTGTTAGAGCCTCCAGATAGCACTGTGAGAATCCGTACTTCGAGCCTCTTCCCAAGTCAGTTTACGTCGGCTTTTTCGATGTGACTATGAAGCGGCTGAACTTAATTTTTTTCCGTGAAGTGACTGCCACCTGACCTCCACAACCCATTCAATCAATCAATCAATCAATTAGCCTATTGCAGTCCACTGCTGGACATAGGCCTCTCCCATTTTACGCCATAGCACCCGATCCTCCGCCTTGCGCACCCAGTCTATCCCAGCTACCTTTTTCAGGTCGTCCGTCCATCTTGCTGGGGGACGTCCCACCTTCCGTTTACCGATTCGTGGTCTCCACTCTAGGACTCGTTTGCTCCATCGGTCATCGGTCCTTCGGCAGATGTGGCCAGCCCATTGCCACTTCAGCTTGCTTATTCTGCGAGCTATGTCGGTGACTTTGGTTCTTTGTCGGATGGCCTCATTTCGAATTTTATCCTTCAAAGAAACCCCAAGCATAGCTCGCTCCATAGCCCGCTGCGCGACTTTTAAGTCGTGGACAAGCCTCACTGTCAATGTCCACGTTTCGGCACCGTAAGTCATGACAGGTAGGACGCACTGGTCAAACAACTTTGTTTTAAGGCATTGCGGTAAAGGGGAGGAGAAAACCCGACGCAGTTTGCTAAATGCTGCCCAACCTAATTGGATCCTTTTGGTGACTTCTTTTTCGAAGTTGTTTCTACCGAGCTGGATAACCTGCCCAAGGTAGACATACTGTTGAACAACTTCGAGTGTCGACCCTTCGATGGCAATCGGCCTCGGCGTGACATGTTCGTTGAACATAACCTTGGTTTTGTCAAAGTTCACACCAAGACCGACACGTCGAGAGGCTCCATTTAGGCTGTGCAGCATCTCGCCCAGCTGCTCCAGCGACTCCGCAACTATGACGATGTCGTCGGCGAACCGAAGATGCGAGATGTACTCCCACACAACCCATTGGCGATATCGAAGTTCTGTAGGTACTTAGACCAGTTGTCGGACTTGCCTTGAGATTCTGCTGAGGTGGTCATGCCGGCTGGAGGCTACACGTTCTGGCTTTGCCACCGTGGAGGCGCTCCAGCCGGTCATTGTCGAGTGGGCAGCACGGGACCCTTTCTTTACAACAAACGCAGGTCCTTTCCGGGCACGGTTGCTTCGTAAAGTATCTATTCAAGGTCGCTAAGAGGGAATTGAGTCCCGCCTGCCGCACTGCGACTGCTGTAAGGACTCAGCGTAGCACACGCTTGCGGTTTGCCAAGCTGAGGAGTCCCAGCGCCGAGCCCTCGCTGCAGTCATAGGGAGTGACCTCTCGCTGGCGGCCATCGTCCGATCTATGGCCGCTAGCCACAGGAATTTCACCGTGGTTGCAACCTTCTACAAGGACGTCATCTCACGTCAGAAAGAAGGCGCGGTGAGTATTAGGGAGAGAGACCCCCTTGCTTTCCGATTCACCGTTAGCGAACCTGGTAACGGCAAGCCTCCCGCGAAGAGGCGATGTCCGTGTGTGCCTGGACGTCGCCTCTTCGAGAGGCGAGTGAGACTTTTATGGTGCAGGTGGCCGTGACACACTGCGGGCACGCGCTAGGGGGGGGGGGGTCGCCATAGAAGTATTCTTGAACAGTTTTAGGCTCAGGCACTGGTAGGCGCTGGCAGGGGTTTTAGTATGTGAGAGCCACACAACCGCACGGCCTCCCCGCATCGCGCAGTATGCTGTAGGACATAAGGTACACCTGACGAAAACAAAAAATGTCGGACTTTTTAGGTCTCCAACCACCCGTAACGACAGTTTAACGTGCTCTCCGAGGCACAGAGGGGTCTGAATGTGTTAAGAATTGTCAACCATCTCTAACTTATTTACTGATATCCCAATAAAACTTCGTTTTAACACCACAGCTAATGTAACCAACTTCCGTGGAGTCCCAGAGATTCGCGATGGAAATAAATGCGTAGAAGGCAAACGGTACAAAATGGGCTGTAACACATGTACGTGTAACCGTAACTCACTTATATGTACCAAGATGGCCTGCTTGAATCCAACTGGAGTCAAGAAAATAATGAAACAAGCACGCAGAAAGGCCAAGAAGGGTAAATAAATGGTGTATTATTATTTGTAGTGTAGTATATATTGTATTATCTGGAGCTTTAGGGGTGTATGGGGAACCACCAAGGTCTGCGGGGCCCAAGCTAACCTCACCTGCGAGCCGGTGCAACTGCTCATTGACGGCGAACGGATTCTAGAGCCTATATTACAAGCTAGTTAAGCTCTAGGTGGCGCTGTGTAGAATGCTCTAGAATCGTCATCATCACAGCGTATTCCCGGTTGCATCCAAAACTTTCGGAGCCCGAAGTCCGTCTCCTACTCTTTATTTATATTGATTTGACTTCCTTCGCTTTTACTGGAGTGACTTCCGTCTGACTTTCCAACCCCGAGAGGAAAGCCTGCTCCGAGCCTCGTCCGTCAATCAGCAGGCTAGGTTTGTTTGGCCCCGTATGTCTTGGTGAGCCCCGTATACCCTAGAATGCCCTAGAATATCATAGTTTTTTTTCAGAATACAAACGTTCTCGAGACGCAACTGCAAAGACACTAACAGTTAGTGACAGAGAGTACCTGATGCTGCCGCGATTGCCGCATCATGCATCTGACTGTACTCCAGACAAGAAGTACAAGGTGGATTGCAACGTGTGCATCTGTTCCAAGGATAAGAACTTAGTTTGTGACAACGAGATGTGTGTCGACCAAAAGTCCACGCGTAACATTGAGGCTAAGAAAAATTCGGGTAAGCTGGACAAAGTCACAGTTCCCCGAAATGACTTCTATGTATAGTTACTACCAGACTGATTGATCGGAACAATACTTGATAAGCAATAATGCGCCTTATTTTGTAGCTATCAAATAGATGACATATCAAAAAGGCTCGCTATAGGAAACATATATATATCACAAAATACATAAATAGGTAAGAGTACCTATCTGGGTGTCAAAATTCATTATTAACTCATTTATCTAGTTTCTGCGTCACGATCCAGGAACCGTGACATAATTTTTGTAATAAACAGCTTGACTATAGATAGATTACATGGAAGTCATTGGGTGGAGTAGGTTATGAGGTATGTGCTTAAGAATATTTATTATTTTAATATCACATATTTTTGAAGTTATAGTTCTTTTGGCGCGTTAGGGAAAAATGATGAGAGTAAATTTTTACGATGCGCGCACACACCTTTACGAATAACTATCGACAATCGATACCCTGAAACCTAACCCTTTTCCAGATGACCTAGAGACTTGATATTTGGCATCAAGATAGACTATGAGGCATATATGCACAGGAAAAAATCAAACGATGACAGAAACTGACATCAATGAAATTCTATACTTGTTTTTTTTAATGAAAAGTACTATCAAAATAGTCGAACGTATTCGCAAAAGAGTATCATGTCATATATTTAATTCAAACTTTCATAAGTGTTGCTTTCAAGAAATATAACTTCTTACGTGCGTACATAAGTACCCACACTCTTTGTTTTTAACATTGCTCAAACTTTTTTGTTCAAGATAAACCGTGTTCGAAGGGTTTTGAAACTAAGAAGTGCGTAAAGTGCAAATGCAAAAAGGGCATGACGTACTGCCAGCCGATTCCCGATTGCCAGACAGAGGAGGACAAGATGATGCTCTCGAAAGCTGGTGGAAACTTCCACAGACTCACCTACGATTATAAGCGTGAAGAGTGCTTTTCAGGCGTCGTTTATAAGTATGATGTTGATTACCAGTCACTTCCATGTAGGTAGTTATAGGTACCTACCAGACGAGAGACCAAAAATTGGGTCGGGCTTCTTGAGTGAGGCGAAATGGAGGAGAGGTGCGGGGCGCAGATTCTATATAAAGCACATCGGTAGTTTAGTTTTTAAACATAGGTGTAATAAATTGTTCATTATCATCATCCTCATCTTAGCGTTGTTCCCGCTCAGAGCCCTCTGAGCTTCTCCTCCATTTCATTTGGGTTATTTGACTTTTATGGGTGCGACTGCCGTCTGACTTCCCAACCGAGAGGACAGCCTGCACCAGAGCCTCGTCCGTCAATCACCAGGTGTACCAGCTTACAGGTAAGGTTGGCTTGTCCCAGAAGGTCTTAGTGGGGTGTTAGCAATTATAATTGTAATTATGTAAACAACTTATTTCCAGAGACAAATGTAATAACTGTTACTGCCAGCCGGACGGAACCCTGCGTTGTACAAAGAAGAAGTGCCTGAACCACGCGGAAGCTCTCCGATTGGAGGAGCAGGTAGAATACTTAGAGAAACACGGACTTTAGACCATTACTAAGGTCACGCACCATGGAGGCGTATTCTAGAACTATACTCAGTCATGAGTCGCGATTTCAAACTACTTTTAAGTATAGATTGTATTCCAGAATTAAACTGCAGCTTTTATGAATGTAAATCACCTAAGCGTTCATAAAACCTCCACTCAAGTTTAGTCCTAGAATGCAATCTGTACTTAGAAATAGTCTCGAAGTAGAGATCCATAACTGAGTATCGTTCTAAAATACGGGCCTAAGACTCGACTATAATATCTGCCATAAATAAACAGTTCATGCAATAATAAATAGTTTTATTCTGAATACAACAGTTGCTTCAAAATCCCCAATTATCATCATTACATCTCTTCTCAACATGCAAGCCAATGGGCTGCCCAAGAAGTGAAGGGGGAGGAAAGCGGACCCTGGGCTCCGAGATGAAGGGCTCAGATATTAGCTTAGTGGTTAAGGAGTCGACCCTACGATCGAGAGGTCCCGGGTTCGAATCCTGGTCATTACACTACTGACGTGAACCCACTCCTAACACAAGCATTTAGCTTAGCTGGAGGGGTTAGGGGGAGTATTAGTAATTTCGGTTACTAATATTCTTTTCAAAAAAAAAACGGCACAACGCTGAGGTGAGCTTCAAAATTCCATATGGAAACAAACCAATAAGGGCGGATCATTTTTATGCATTGGAAGTAGTAAAACACTTGCAGTTCTCAAACGTCAATATCATTTTATTAGCCCCCTTCTATAACGGGGCTCCCGTATGGGCGGAGACTCTGGCGGCCCGCAACGTGGCTGTATTAAACAGCCCGTTAAAAGCGATGGCCGTCAGAGTCATCAGGGGATATCGCACGATCTCCGTCTTGTCTCCTAGCCGGCATGGAACCTGGAAGCGAGAGTTGCTTGCTTCCGTTGCGTCGCTGTACCAATGGCGCAAGGAGGCGCTGAAGCGGGGCCATAGGCCGGAGCCCCGAGAAATCAAGGCTCAGCGGTCCCAGCTCCGCGCGGGAACTCATGGAGACATGGAGGGTGCGACTTGAGCATCCAAGGTGGGGGGAATCCACCATTGCGGCGGTGAGGCCGATCATGAAGTGGTTGGAGAGGCACCACCGGACACGGGTGCTTCGGTAACTATCTATGGAGAAAACGCCGCAGTGCCACCACTGCGAGGATCCTGGCGAAGACACGGCACTCCACAGGTTGGTGGAGTACCCTGCGTGGGTGAGTCACCGTCGTGATCTCGTTGCGGTCCTGGGCATGGACGTTCTCTTGTTGGAGACCATGGTGAGGGCCGTAGTCTCCGACGGGAGCAAGTGGCACGCCGCCACCTCTTTCTGCGAGCAGGTAATGCGCGCGAAAGAGACGGCGGAGAAGGACTGGGAGAGAATCCTGCCCCCCGAGTTCCGCACTCGTTACAGACTCGTCTACACCCGGGACTACCGACCTCCATGATCGGGGCCTGAGGACGGCAGTTGGCCGACTCGCCGTCCTTACAGAAGCAGGCCGTGGCGGAGGCGTGTCGTGTGAGTCCTCACGCCTGCCAACTCATCGACGCGGGTTAAACCCGTCCCCACCAGGCGAGGCCGAGGTGGCGGTCAAACTCTACCGGTAACCCTAGGGTTATCCTTTCGAGGGCTTACCCGGGGTGCCCGGCAACGGACACTTGAGGTCCTCCTCCCTGCGGTTTTAGTCGGTTCATGCCCGATATAACCACCCCCGCTGGCCGGCGGGTGGGTATCCGAAGGGATTTCCGCACGTAAAAAAAAAGGCTAGCGTAATGTAATCTGGACGTTGCTTACATATCATCTAGGTATGTATTATATCTAACTGTGTTTCATAATAAAACATTGGAATTTGAATAAGTATAACTAAAATATTGGATTTAGGATTTTATTTTCTTTTACAAACTGTTACAGATGTTTAACAGTTCAATTTTATTGCATATAAAATGTAATATTGTGAGTTTCAAAGACCAGAGCTCGGTTTTTTGTTGATTTTAAACATGTATACAAATTTGAATCTAATAATAGGGGTTTTACAATATTTCAACTTTTTTGTAAGTAATCATATTTTAAGAAATATCTACCTATTGCAATTTTTATAAAATAAACTAAATTACATAATACTTTATAGTGCATACATAATACATTAAATAATACCTAAATAAAAGAAAAAATTAATCCAATGATTTTGAACGATTTTGTCTGAATGAAGATTTTATTATAATTTTTGGTATTTTGAACACCTATACTAATCAGTCTTAGGTTAGGTTAGAAATGCAAATAAACCGAGAAAGCTAAATTTTGGATATTTCGATAGGCACAAAGCCTAGGAGAGAGCCGTCATCTACCCAACCGTGACCAGTCTCGGTCGGCGTGAAATGTCGTGCGGTGTTCCACAGGGATCGGTCCTCGGGCCGCTCCTGTGGAACATCGGATACGACTGGGTGCTTCGCGGTGAGCTCGTAGGCGGTGCCACCGTCACGGGCTACGCGGACGACACGCTCGTGACGGCGTGCGGGGCGACGTACCGCGAAGCGACCGTAAAGGCGGTTGCTCAAGTCGTTGAGCGGATTCGGCGGCTGGGTCTCGAGGTGGCTCTGCATAAAACCAAGGCCCTGTTCTTTCATGGGCCTCGGAGCAAGCCACCCGAGGGATCCAGTCTCATCGTGGGTGGAAATCGCATCGGTATCAAGCCCCAAATGAAATATTTGGGGCTCGTGCTAGACGGCCGATGGGACTTCGGAGAGCACATCCGAAGTCTGGCCCCCAAATTGAAGGGCACAGCTCTCGCTCTGGCTCGGCTGTTGCCCAACATGAGGGGGCCCGATGACTACTGCAGGAGACTCTACGCGGGGATCGTGCGGTCCATGGCCCTGTATGGGTGCCCAATCTGAAGACCAGAAGTGTGCGGATGCTGCGCGCTCCGCTGCGAGTGATGGCCATCAGTGTCATCCTCTGGTACCGCACGATCTCTCGGCGAGTCTCCTTGCCGGGAATCCGCCATGGGACCAGGAGGCGAGAGCCACTGTACCAGTGGCGAAAGGAGGCGCGGGAGCAGGGACGGAACCCCGAGCTTCGTGAAATCGAGGCCGTGCAGTCCCAGCTCCGCCAGGCCATCGTGGTGGAGTGGAAGGAACGACTTGGGCGATCAAGCGCAGGGCACGCCGCAATAGCGGCGGTAAGGCCCATCATGGAGGATTGGCTAGAGAGGCGACACGACGTGGGAGGCGCTGAGGCGTGACCTCGTGGCAGCCATCGGGGTGGGAGTCCTCTCGCTCGGCAGCATGATTGCGGCAATGGTGCGGAGTGCGAGCGCGTGGGCCGCCGCCACCTCCTTCTGCGAGCATGTGATGCTCGCGAAGGAGATGGCGGAGCGCGCCCGGGAGAGGATCAGAACTCTCCCGGCCCGCCGAGCCCGCAACATGCTCGCCGCGCGTCGCAGGCGACTCAGGCGCCGGAGGTCGCTTAACGACCTCCGTCCTCCATGAGCGCAGGCCTGGGGGTGGCAGGTGAGGCCGCCTGTCACCCCAGCAGAAGCAGGCCGGGACGGTGGGGCGACTAGCGCCCCTCCCCCAAACCGGGGCAAGACGGGGACACCGTGGTTCCCAAACCCGAGGGGGCCATCTCGAAACCGGAGATGGCCCAGGGTCAGTCGGGGTGCGAGGGATATGCTCTATGGGCAACCTTACACCCGGCGTCTGCAGACCCGAGACGGCGTGCGGTTTTAGTCGGTTCAAGCCCGACATAACCGCCCCCGCTGGCCGGCGGAGGGGTATCCGAGGGGATTTCCGCACGAAAAAAAAAAAAAAAAAAAAAGGCTAACTTCACATTTTCGACCAAAATTTCCTTGTGCATTTTCCACTATGATGAAAATGTTAAGCTTTTCTGCCCCCCCCCCCCTCCTCCCCTCAACCAAATATCCAAAATGTAGCTTTCTCGGTGCATTTACATTTCTAACCTGTTTTTCCCAACGTAATGACTGGACCAATTCGTAATCTTCAACGCCGAAAACCTTGAAAACGATACTCATATTGATTTCATTGCAAATTTTGAGTTCGCCATATTTTATCGCTGAATGGATAGTATATTCGTAATCACCAACCCCAAAAACCTAGAAAACGATACCCATATTGATTTTATTGAAAATTTTCAGTCCACCATCTTTTATTTTTATATATATTTAGGACACGTCAATTTGACTTCACCTCGTCTGATGGTAAGCTGAAGGTAAAGTCTCAGGAAAGAGGGTCACCATTACATACACGTACCATGTTGATAATGGTGGCACTCAGCTTAACGGCCTCATCAGAAGAGGATTGTCGTCGCAGCACCGTGTCACACCCACCGGTCCTACTAGTGCTGCGACCACAATCCCCCTGCCCAGCTATGCACTTGCTGAACGCCTGAACGCAATCAAACCGAAATTGGATTACAATCGTGCACGGTGGTACCTACCCGGTCGAATTTTGTGACAAATTTGTGTCATCAAATTTCTACCACCAGTTTTTTATCGCTAAATGATAATAGGTATATATTCGTAATCACCAACCCCGAAAACGATACGTATATTGATTTTATTAAATAGTTCAAAAATATGTAACACAGCAACCGTTTATAAAAAGTTTACAAAGCCATTTCCTAAACGATATAGAAGATTCTGTACTTAGTTTATAGTTTTTCGCTTATGTAATTATTTAGTTTATAACCAATATGCGAACTCCCGCTCGCATAAAGACTATCGTGGTTTAAGCGGGTGGTTTAATTGTAACAACATAAATAATGTAAACGAATTAATCAATAAAAAAAAATCATTAGCTGAGAAACTGAATTTAACCCTTTTTCAAGATGGCGAAAAATGCACAAGGAAATTTTGGTCGAAAATTTGAAGTTTAAATTTTTACCAACGTAATATCCAAAATTTGGCTTTCTCGGATTATTTGCATTTCCAAATGTATATAATGACTGGACTACTATTGGAGGGCAAAAATCTTGACAGTGTATTCTAGATGCGCAGAACGAGTAGTTAGGTCTCTTTGGTGCGCGGAGTGCGACGAGGACGGCGGAGGCGCGCCAGTCAATCAATCATAGACATTATATAAAACTAATCACGGGCTCAAAGGACTCGCGTCATTGGTTGATCAGGCCTTTTAATGGTTTTTAGTTGGCCAGTTAGTGCACCGACTGACTATTACAGAGGATCCTCGCCTTTAGAGAGCCAGTGTTCTTTAACCTAATTGACACAAATTCGAATTATGATTACGTGATTTTACTAGTACTTCTTGAGTTTGTTGTTTGAATCTCCTGTCTTCTCCCTTCCTATTTTTTTATATCATTAACATGCAACCAACTCCATCCAGGATCAAGCGGTTCGGTAACTCTTTTTTTCTTTGCCGCACCATAAATCTTGAAACTCCTAACCAACACACTTGTTTCATTCTTTGTAAAATCCCGAGTCCTATAAGCGGGGAGTGAATAAGCATCTGATAGCAAGCTGATATCAAGCTGAGAGCCAGCATTATAGCTTTATTTCTACCTGCAATGGTGACCCTAATTCCTGAGACTTCCCTTTCGCCCATCAGGTGAAGTGAAGTCAAATTGATGTGCCCTACATAATTAGTATGCTAACTTTTCCTATAAAAGATTGTTGAATTTCTCCAATCTAAATCTATAACAAAAATGTAATAGGGGGCGAGCCTATTGCCATCTACCGGGCACATTGTTAAGCGAGCGATAATTAACATTTATTAATACACACATAACTACAAAAAGTCATAGGTGTGTGCCCGGGGCGACTGGGGATCGAACTGGAGACCTCGTCTCAGCAGTCCTGTACGTACGCCACCGGGCTATCGCCGCTTTATCTATACAATTCATAAACATTTATATAGGCTATATATTGGTTTTGGTTTTTATTATGTGAAACATATTAATAAAATAATCATGAAAAGTGTATAGCTATTCTAGTATTTAACTTTGGTCGAAGTTGAATGTTTACTTAGTTTCGAGAAGTGTATGAGAATATCAAGTTAACGTATACCTAGTGATTTAAATAATTGTTTTTAAACAAATCTGGCCTACTTGATAGCCCAATTGCGACATTGAAAAAAATATTGTAATGTAATTTAGTTTTAATGCTAAGTGTTACGACTTTCTTTATTTAATTCACTATCGACGCAATTAATATAAAAATTAAAACCATAAAACGAAACCTTCATTGAATTTTTTTACGATATTTTCTTTAGAAATTAAAGTCCACATTCGAAATGATATAATTTATTTATTTACATGCTACCAAAGCGTAAAATTAAATTTGAAATTGGCTTGGTCATATTACGAGTATTTGGGTGACGAAGATTCAAAAATTGTTAGAATATGTTAATGGCTGTAACATTTCTAACATTGTTAACAAGAATACCGTATGGTATAACGACGCTCCGTAAGTGTTCTCGTGTCCATTTTGCACTTCTTATAACACCTACAGCATCTTTTTGTCTTCACGCTCTTCCAACTAGTTCATTTTTCCATTAAACGATATTGAAAACCATTCTTCTGAGTAATTTAAGTGACTCTAAGCTCATTCATAACCTCAAACCATTTATATACTTCAGCATAGCTACTTTTAATTAAATTCTTGAATTTTATGTCTATTATTCCATGTAAATTGTGTTGTTATTATTAAAAAATTTGATTTGTTTTCGATAGGCTCATGCGTTCCGAATACCCAGTTTTTACTGAATGGCCGACTATGCAGTTGCAACAGCGTGGGGCAGTCGAATGATGCCTCCTGCCAGATGATCGGCAGGAGACAAGCGTGCCTGCCTGGACTGATCATATGGGAGGAATGTAGCCAATGTATTTGTCAAGAAAATGGGAAGCTTCTTTGCACAAACACAGAATGCACGGAAGAAGTTATCAAATCACGTGCGGCCGCAACACTTGGTTCCACTGTTTGGTGCACTCCTTTTAGATCATACTATGTCAATTGCACCCTCTGCGTTTGTCCAGCGTCTGGGAAAATGGCCGAAGCTCGATGCGCAACAGACTCTTCTTGTTCTTCAAAGGGACCCCACACGTCTATTGACACGTTCCCACAGAATAGATGCATACCAAAAGTTATGTACTTATTCACTTGTCTTCATTGCCTATGCTCCGATGATGGACTTTTCATCAAGAGCAATTGTATGGAGACCTGCCACGAGCCACCGGCATCACCTAAACGGTGTATACCGAAAAGGTTCTATAAATCAGACTGTAATATATGTCACTGTCCTGATAACGGGTCACCAGATAATAGTGTTTGTTCAAAAACAACCTGTACACAGAACTCAAAATTGACCTCATTGATTTCTTTAAGGAATGTAACATCGAAATGTACTCCTAATAAATATACGAAGCCGAGGTGCATGTATTGTGAATGTAATTCTCAGGGGACAGTCAATGAACAAGCTTGTTTGGAAAGGGAATGTTTAAAAGTAGAAGATTTTAACTACGAATCCGTTAAAACTACTTGCAGTCCGGGAGAAATGGTACCTACTTGTGTCGAGTGCTTCTGTCCTCGTAGCAAACTCACTATAGAAAAGTATTGTACAAGAGTTTGTTCGAGTCAGAGTAAACTTGCTATCCTAGAAACTGTATTGAAGGAGAAAGTCAGTCTAGTAGATCGAAGTATTGTGAAAGAAACCATTGGGACCGATTCTTGTGATCCTGATTCTCTATTCCTCGATCAAGGAAGATACTGCTTATGTTCTGAAAATGGGAACACAAACATTAAACTTTGTACATCGGTTTTGGAAGATGTTCTGCCTAAAAAGGCCTCAAAAATAGTTGTAGAAAAAAGCATGCAAGGCCCACGGAGGATAGATTTTAACATTTCATGTGAACCTAATACCTATATAGAATTTGGTTGCAACTCTTGTTACTGTACGAAAGATGGAAAACTCGACGCAAAGTGGTGTACGAGTGATGATTGCACTGTCAAGAATGTTATAAATGAGAATAACAATAAGGCTGATCCAGGTAAGTTAAAAGCGCATAAGGAATCTGGAACTACCACTACATGTATACCTGGTTCTATTACTAAAGTGGGCTGTAATTTTTGCATCTGTGGAAGCTCAGGCCTAATAAGTGACAAAGTGTGCACGAAAATCACATGCGCTGCGATGCAAAATTTGCCTAACACGAATCTGGCATGCGATCCTTCGTCGTATTACACCGTTGACTGTAACATGTGTTACTGTCCATCTGATGGGATCAAAAACGTGGAAAAATGCACCAAAAACCATTGTGAGACTAATTTCTTGCGATCTAATACTTGCACACCCGGCGAACTGTTTAGTTCAGACTGTAACATCTGCGTTTGCCCATCAAGTAGAGATAAGAAGGATAAAGTGTGTACAAACAGGACTTGCTCCGAAAATGATGCTCCTTGGAAGAAGATATTCAAAATTTCTCAGAATTTATTAGGGAATCATGTACCTGAGGACACAAGGAAGAACTTTGAACCTTGTTTCCCAGGTGAAGAGTTTGAAGAGGGTTGTAAAGTTTGCGTGTGTCCGGATATGGGGTTGAAGGAATACGCCACATGCACCGCTATGTTATGCGACACACAAACCACTGTAAGTCCTTGGTATCAAACATAAATAAAATATCTCTGTTGATGATACATTTTTATTGAAACCGACTTCAGTTATCTAATAACTGTACCAATAACAATCAGCTTCACGCATCATGAATTATAGTGCGACCGGTACCGTTGTACCGTTCCCTAGGAATCGCGGCGTGGATTGTCGGACAGATCTAACGATATCATTTAACAGTTTTAAGGCCTGATATTATTAAAATTCCCTATTTAATGATTTTTGACTTAATACGCCAGTCGTATACATGTATTAAATTTTAAATTGGATAGGGAATTATTTAAAAGAGTATACCTACATAATTCATTTAATTAGGAGACACAGACAGACAAAGATGTGATCCTATAAGGGTTCCGTCTTTTCCTTCTGAGGTAGGGTATCCGAAGGGATTTCCGCACGATAAAAAAAAAAAAAAAAGGTACGGAACCCTAAAAAGGAAGTGCTTAAATAATGGTTTCGGTGAAATCAACGGTGCCGACTACGGATATTGTTAGTGCGATATCAGTATCGATGAAAAAAATTAATGAAAACGCCCATTTCTACTGACGGCCGATACTCCACCCCCCGTCTCACCGCGCACATACCCAGGGCATGGTACGGCAGTCGCGGTCGGTCTATAGTGCACAATTTTTATTGAACTAGTTCGAATATATCCAGGGTTATCCTGAATTTCGACAGTTTATTATTGGACTACTTTTTCGGAAACCTTTGGTTGAGGGCTCCCTGAGGATACGATGAATAGTTTATGTGGGAGTCGAATCGACTACAGCCATACGGTGTCTCCTACATCAGACCTTTTCTAAGACCAGCTATGTGGCCAGTATCTGATCGCAATTGTTCAATACCAAAAACACAAAATGTATTGGATTCAAGTCACAACCACTGGAACAAGTTATTAAAGTTGTAAGTGTGGGTAGCGTAGGGGTTAAAGAGCCGAATTTACGATCGAGAGGTCCAGGGTTCGAATCTGGCTATAGCAAAACCGACGTGAACCCACTCCTAACACAAGTAATTTAGTTTAGCTTCTAGCTAGATTCGGTAAAAACAAATGAGTAACCCCTAAAACAAATTAAGTAGGTAGGTACATATTTCTATGTGGTCATCCTAACAATATGTACCTACTTTATTTGTCTTTAGCACTACTTCATACATAGTTTGAGAAAGACAAGTGCAAGCAACTTTCGTCCTTAATGAAATTCAATTAAAAACAATTTTTCCCCATATTTTTATCAGCATCATCTAAATAGATGCCAAAAAACATATTTTTAAATTAAGAGGATTTACCAGCAGCACGCTTCATCCAAACTGGGGACCACTCATATTTTGAACGATGGGTAAATGTAATTACGTGAGTGCGTACACTTTTGACATTGCAATAGTATAAATAAACCTATCTGCCTCACTTTAAGATCATTGTCTTACAATAATCGTCTTGACTATCGTACAGGATGAAGTAGACAGTCTCAATGAAGATCGTCAGCTAGCTAAAAGTAAGATTTTAGACGTAGGTGATGGTCGTAAGGCATACAGGCATCACTTCTATCATCACGAAGAACCTAAGGAAAACGATGATCATAACCATGATGCACATAATGATGAATTTTGCTCATTTTACAATCTTACCAATAGTAACGAAAGAACAGATTGTACGCCTGGATCGGAGTATATTATAAGGTAAATATTTAAGAAAAATAGAAAGATAGAAAAGAAAAAGTATTTATTCTATGACAACACACACAGTTATGCAAGGCTTACATGTTTTCTGCCAAACTGTCGGACAGTTTGTTGGCAGAGTTTATCTCCCAGGTATGTATGTAGATTTTACAATTACTTTTTCAATATAACAAACGAGCAATTATTTTTGTATTTTAGTTTAGTTACGTATGTTAATTTTACACTACCTTTATTTGTAATTAGCTATAATGTATTGTGTAGGTAGTGACAAGATTCATTATACTATTGTAATATTATATTATTTATTATATTATATTATTATATTACACGACCAAGTGTTGGAATATTGGAGTAAAGATAGTCTGAGTCTTATAGTGTAATTCATAGTTGGGAAGTTCAATATCGCGATGTACGTTACAGCGAAAGTTTACTATTGCGACGGACGTTGTTGCGAAAGTTCAATATCGCGATGTACGTTACAGCGAAAGTTTACTATTGCCACGGACGTTGTTGCGAAAGTTCATTATCGCGATGTACGTTACAGCGAAAGTTTACTACTGCGACAGACGTCGCGAAAGTTCTATACTAAAAAGAAAAAGACCAGTGGTTCCGGCGCTGTTGGGCTCACAGTTATAACCTAACCTAACCCACTTTAGTAGCAACCAAAATTCGCGACGTCTGTCGCAGTAGTAAACTTTCGCTGTAACGTACATCGCGATAATGAACTTTCGCAACAACGTCCGTCGCAATAGTAAACTTTCGCTGTAACGTACATCGCGATATTGAACTTCCCAACTATGAATTACACTATAAGACTCAGACTATCTTTACTCCAATATTCCAACACTTGGTCGGTATGTGTGGATGTTAAAATAAAGAGAATGGACATACTATTAATATGTTATTAATATCATTATCACTGATAGGTAAGTAGGTAGGTACATAGGTATAAAAATTATGCACACGAGGGAAATACATTATGTTTAGGTTATGCAGGAACGTACAAGTGATTTCATTCAATTTGATGAGATATGCTCTTGCTCTTATGAACAGACTGTGAGAAAAGAATATGTGTACATGATGTTTTTAAATGGTAGCCAGGTTTTTTTTAATTGAAAATTTAAACATATTTTATCCATTTGGGTAAAACTACGCGTCCGTCTCTTTTAAACAAAATTATAATTCCGTGGACAATGGTGTGGGTTGTGCGTTTTTAGTGTTATGCCTAGTTTTTAAGAATTTACTGTAACGCATAACTGTTTTTTGTCCCTAATAAATAAAATAAAATAAAAATAAAATAGAAAATTAAATAAAATAAATTTCATAAATATATTTGAAAAACACTATGTCCATACCATGACAGTTGCTTTCACAGCTATGTTTTATAGATGTCAAGTCTGCGTGTGCCCATACATGGGTTCCATCAGCTCATTTTGCCGACCAATGCCGAAGGATCGCTATTGTGAACAAGCCTTTCCAGGTTTTAATTTCTTACCTATGGGCCGGAGGAACCAAGATAAAGGTAATGTGTACACACAGACAGAAGCATACATGTACTTACACACAAACGCGCACACACTTAAACTTAAGACTAATTTTAGTATTCATTTTAAAATTAAGTATTTATCTACAAGCGTCGGTTGCAGTACTCTTGGCCTGACCTTTCTTTACAATGTCCTCTATTTCGTTGACTTACCTACATACTTACTCCTAGGTCGACCCTTACCAGGTTGCCCATTCAACCCTCGTTTCATAAATCTGTTCCGTCAACTTCTTTCGTGCATTCCTCTCTACGTGTCTAAACAGTCTAAGCTCTACATCTTGTACCATACCACAACGTTCCCTTATCACGTAGTTGCTCGTTCCTCACTTGGTCCATTAACTCCAGCTATTTTAAGCTAATTTTTAGATAGAAATTAAATTTTAGATTGTATTACTTTATTAGTCTTCACTAAGTAAATAATACTATCCAAAATGTAATTTAGTTCAACAAAACTAAGTCACATTTTCGATTATTTAGAACTTTTATTAACATTGAATTGACAATTACGATACAATATTAACATAGAATTAAAATTAAACCAGAATTTCTCCTACCCAGGCTAAGTCAAGGTATTGTCGGAAGTTTACGCGAATGTTACACATTGAAATAAAACTATTTTTAACGGATTCTATCGCGGTTTATTTGATGTTATTTTAACTTCAAGACAACAACCATCTTTAGTCTACCCGTGACCATGGCTGCTGAAAAGCAACCGGAACGTCGGGTTCAATGTAAAATATAAAATAACATCAAATAAACCGCGATAGAATCCGTTAAAAATAGTTTTATTTCAATAAGTCAAGGTAGCTCAGTTGGTCAGAATATTTCCCCTAAAAAGGACTGGTCGTGGGTGCACCCACGTTAGTTCGTGCAGTTCCGATATGAATGATGACATTTTCCTATTTAAATTGACACAAAATAATTTTCCAGAAAATATGACGCTGAACCTTAACAGCACTGGTATAGTGCCAAAGATTAAATACCCTATCACAATACACATGCCGCATAACCACACTAAATATAAGTGCGACGTGGAAGGTAGAATACACGAAGATTGCTTCATTTGCGATTGTAAAAATAAGGTGATCATCGAAGAACATTGCTACAAGAGCGATGCCACGAATTGCACTGACGTCACCGTTCCCGCGTGTATCAAGAAAGAGAATAGACTGTATACTTGATTGTGATGTTTTATTTACTTTCACACTCTAAAACTTGTACTTTGGAGCCCGAGGTCTGTTCTCCTACTCCTCCATTTTGGTTTATCTTGGCTTTTACAGAAGCGACTGCTGTCTGATCCCCTAACCCCGAGAGGAAGGCCTGAACTAGAGCCTCGTCCTGCAATCTGTAGGTGTACCGGCTTGCTGGTTGACCCCCTAACCCCGAGAGGAAGGCCTGAACTAGAGCCTCGTCCTGCAATCTGTAGGTGTACCGGCTTGCTGGTTGACCCCCTAACCCCGAGAGGAAGGCCTGAACTAGAGCCTCGTCCTGCAATATGTAGGTGTACCGGCTTGCTGGTTGAACCCCTAACCCTGAGAGGAAGGCTTGAACTAGAGCCTCGTCCTGCAATCTGTAGGTGTACCGGCTTGCTGGTTGACCCCCTAACCCCGAGAGGAAGGCCTGAACTAGAGCCTCGTCCTGCAATCTGTAGGTGTACCGGCTTGCTGGTTGACCCCCTAACCCCGAGAGGAAGGCCTGAACTAGAGCCTCTCCCTGCAATCTGTAGGTGTACCGGCTTGCTGGTTGACCCCCTAACCCCGAGAGGAAGGCCTGAACTAGAGCCTCGTCCTGCAATCTGTAGGTGTACCGGCTTGCTGGTTGACCCCTAACCCCGAGAGGAAGGCCTGAACTAGAGCCTCGTCCTTCAATTGTAGGTGTACCGGCTTGCTGGTTGAACCGCTAACCCTGAGAGGAAGGCCTGAACTAGAGCCTCGTCCTGCAATCTGTAGGTGTACCGGCTTGCTGGTTGACCCCCTAACCCCGAGAGGAAGGCCTGAACTAGAGCCTCGTCCTTCAATCTGTAGGTGTACCGGCTTGCTGGTTGACCCCCTAACCCCGAGAGGAAGGCGTGCGTCAGAGCCTCGTCCGTCAACCTGGGGGTTACCGACTTTCAAGAAAGGTTGTCTTGGGCCCCGACTTTTTATATCTTTATATATATATTTCTTGTGTGCGTGTGTATGTCACTGAACTCCTCCTAGACGGCTGGACCGATTTTGATGAAATTTTTTGCGTGAGTTCAAGGGGATTCGAGGATGGTTTAGATTCACAATTTGGTCCACAAAAAATTAGGGTTCCGCGCAAAAGAACTAAAACCATAAAAATCGAAATCCACGTGGACGAAGTCGCGGGCACAGCTATTAAATAAATAAATAAATAAATATTCTAGGACAAATAACACAACGCCATCTAGACCCAAACTAAGCAGAGCTTGTCATATGGGTTCTACAATGCGGATACTTTTTTTTGTAAATAAATTCATGTTATACCTACAAAGAAACACCCAGACCAATGCAAATAGACATATTTGCACTGAGCGGGAATCGAACCCGCGACCTGTGACTTAGCAGTCAAACGCTCTACCGCTACGCCACAGAGGTCGTTGAATTACTTTATATATATATATATTAAACATAATTGTTTTATGACTTGTTCCTTTAAATCACTCACTGTGTCACTCAGTGGTCTATATTTGAATTACTAATTGCTTTGCTAGTTAATGATTTAAAGTGAGCAAAAAATGTACTAAAAGCAGCTTGATGAGTGACGTTGATGAACCAAGTGAGGAACAGCGTGATAAGGGAACGTTGTAGTATGGGAGAAGATGTAGAGAAAGGAATGCTTAGACTGTTTAGTTTAGGGACATAGAGAGGATGGATTAAAGAAGAGTGGCGTAACAGTTTTTTGAAGCGAGGGTAAATGGGGCAACCCGGTAAGGGTCAACCTTTATTTTTTTTGTGCGGAAATCCCACGGCCCCCCCCCCCTCCCGCCGCTGGCCAGCGGATGTGGTTATGTCGGTACTAAAACCACACGGTCTTAGGTGTCTTAGGTCTTCAGATCCCGGGGTGTAAGGGGCCCATAAGGCATTTCCCTCGAGCCCCGGCTGACCCAGCACCATCTCCGATTTCGAGATGGCCCTCTCGGATTTGGAAACCACGGTGTCCCCGTCTTGCCCCCGGAAAGAGGGGGACCGCGCAACGAGCCGCCACCCCGGCCTGCGTCACCTAGAGTGACAGGCGGCTCCACCTGTCACCCCCAGGCCTGCGCTCATGGAGGACGGAGGTCGGTTAGCGTAAGCGACCTAGGAGTAAGTATGTAAGTCAATTACATAGAGGTTATTGTAAAGAAAGGTCCGGTCAAGAGTACCACAACCGGCGCTCATGAATAAAAACAATTATGAAAGTAGAAGAATCGAAAGGCATAGGCCAGAATCATAACAAGTGGCAACATGTGGTCTCTGCCTACCATAAAAGGCAAGAAGACTGACAGTATGTATGTAAAAAATAGTTTTCTCACTTGTGGAACATAACTATTATATTCGGGTAATAAAATATTTCAGTGGCAAAATAAAAACAGTTCATGCGAACGAAGTAGCAACTAACAGGTAGTAGCAATTTATTTCGCCCAGTGGATGCAGTGAAGTTAGGAATTGCAACAAATTCTTTTATTCACGTCTTAGTAAGTAGGTGAGTTTTTTACTGAACTGAAATAATAATAGAAAACATTCTCGCCTTTGTATCTAACTATCGTGCCTTACAAAAATATGAAAACAATAATAAACATTTATGACAATGGGCGATAGCCCAGTGGCGTACGTAACGGACTGCTTGGACGCGGTCTCGAGTTCAATCTCCAGTCGCCCCGGACACATTGTGTGTGCATTAATAAATGTTAATTATCGCTCACTTAATAATGTGCCCGGTAGATGGCAATAGACTCGCCCCCTATTACATTGGGACCTTAACATACTGGCGAATCGTGGGTGTGTAATACACCTCTGCTTACCCCTTCGGGGATACAGGCGTGAAGTTATGTTATATAATTTATGAAGAAGTTATGACAAGAAAAATATGAGAAGAGAAGAAAGCGAAAGGTGTATACGTGTATAAGATGTATAAGTGGAAACATATAATGGTCTTTGCCTACCCCATTGGGGAAGTGATGTGACTGTTTTTATGTGTGTGTACAAATAGTTATATGTACCTATTATGGTCAATAAAGTATATAAAAGAAAAATAAACGTAGCTATAAAATATTTTAATTTAAATCTGACTGTCGTAGAAAACATATCGGGGACATTAGGCATTTATGATTTATGCTCTAATTCTTTTAACAATTTGCTGTAATCAGAAACACTTGAGGTAAATTAAAGATTTTCATTGCCCGTGTCAACGTGGCGATTACAAATATTAATTAGGTCAACAACAGTAAAACTCCAAATGAAAACAATTAAGTAAAGAAATGCATGGTCGGCGTCCACCTTGATTGGAAAACTTGACATTGGCATCTTGCTATCATCATCATCATCCTCATAGCAGTTTTCCAATTGCATTTGTAATTTGGAGCCCGAGGTCTGCTTATTGTTTTTGATTGGTATATTGGCTTTTACGGGAGCGATTGCCGCCTGACCTCCCAACCCCGAGAGGAATGCCTGCATCAGAACCTCGTCCGTGCACCGACTTCCAGGTAAGGTTGCCCGAAGGTCTTGGTAGGGGCCATTAATCATATGTTATAGGAATTATTTTAGGTTCTATTGGCGAAACTTCAGCGATATTGATGCAGAAGCCAGTAGGTATTAAAGAAATGATCATTCCTTTGCAGGCGTCTACGAGAGTCGACATGTTGAAAGTATTTATCTTACTGTTGAGTTTTTCCGTGTATACAGTTTTTTCAAGTTTAGGTAAGGAACGTTTATATATTAACTATATGCTAAAGGTTCCTTCAAAAGCGACGAAGGCCAAGGGGTAGCACTCTCCCGTGCCGCAGAAGGCGAACCCTCAATGAGCGCGGGCCTAAGGCCAACAGTTGTGGCATTTCGGCGCCTTAGCAGAAGCAGGCCCAAAGTGGCGGCGCGTCGTATCCGACTACACTGAGGTGAAGCCCGAGGGAGTTGCCACAGCCAAAAAAAACTCCAGTATGGGCGTGGGCCGCCCATACCGGAGTATTTTGACATCTAAAGAATTTGATCATAAGATGTCAAGTACATTGACATCTTAAGGGATTACATGCGTGCCAAAGGTCTCAATACCATAGAAGTGGTTCTCCACTTCCGGCATTTACTCCCCACAATGGCGGACCCCTGACTCCGAGGGCCTCGGATGCGACCATGACTAACGCTAAAATGATGATGATGAGTAGTATCAACAGAGGAGATGGGGGTAAATAAGACTATACATACGGTAGAATAGAAACTTATTTAATTCAATTTAATTTATTGTGCATTTCAGAATTCACTCATCGGGCAATAGACTCATGCCATATCGGTGATGTTGTAAAAAATGAGTGCAGTGAGTGTGTCTGCACCCCGGACAGTTACTTCGAGTGTAAAAATATCGAATGTGATAGAACCAGAGGTATGTGAAATTATACAACATCTTTAATTGAAATGAATGAAATTTTCAAGCATACATGCTTACTTTTCCTAAAACAAAATTATAAAAAGTCAACATCCAGGACGGGACTTGAACCTGTGACTAGACCCTTTCTAAGGGGAATACTCTGGACCTAAACACGTTCTTTTCGCGGATTTATATCTGGTCCTGGATGTTGACATTTTAATTTATTTTTAATCTACTTCTTAGAGCGGAATTCACCAATGATAGAAACCGAGAGCAATTTAAACTTAATCCAATCCAACTAATTTAGTTGAAATCCAGCCAAAAAGTGGTTTACCTAATCAATTACGTCTTTTTCTGCCTTATTCTACCTACCTACCATAGAGGAATTAGAAATACAAATAAAAAAGAAATCATCTAAATCGGCTTCGGACCCGGATGTGGTTCCATATATAATGTAAAAAAAATATTGAACAGTTCGTAAACATCTCACAAATATATTCAGTAAAATCTGGTTAGAAAAGAATAGTCGCATTTGGCGAAGCGGTTTTTGTTCTCATTCCAAAAAAAACATGAAGTGACCCATCCTAAAGATACTAGACCGATAGCACTAACACAATTTCAAAAATATTTTTCTCAATACTACAAACAAAAAGCGGCCAAGTGCGAGTCGGACTCGCCCATGAAGGGTTCCTTGGCAGCAAGTAACATAATAATGGTTTTTTTTAAATTTTATATTTGAGGTGATTGAATGAAAGGAAATTGCGTTTTACGATTTATGACGTATTAAAAAAAACTACTTACTAGATCTCGCTCAAACCAATTTTCGGTGGAAGTTTACATGGTAATGTACATCATATATTTTTTACTTCGGGCCACCAACCAGTTGGACATCGAAGTCTTAAAATCACGCAAAAAAAATCTAAATCTTACACCCACTTTTTATCACTTTTCTCGACGTTTCACATGATTCTAAGTCTAATTAAGCAAAAAAAAATTTTGTGTCGGTCTGTCTGTTGGTCTGGATGTCTGGATGTCTGTTTACGCAATAACTCAAGAACCACTTATCCGATTTAAAAAATTCTTTCACCAATCATCTTGTTTGGTTAATGGGAAGAACTGATTAGATTTTGGGGTTTGTTTGAACGTACAAACCCCAAAATCTAATTTCGGGTACCTACCATACAAATTGTCCCTAAAAAATCTTTTTTTTGTGTTTTTGACGTCGAAGACGTTGGATTTGATTTTATTTTCTTCATATTTATTGCTCAATATATAAAGACGCGTCGAATAATATGCATAAAGCCTAAGGTCTGTAATTTTGAATAAAAATACTGCAACAAAAATATCTAAGTTTGGCCCGAAGTTTGACAATCACTGTGTGATTTCCGCCCCACTAGATTTTAGTTTTATCATTCTCTTATTTTAGAAGTTACAGGGGGGGGGACACACATTTTACCGCTTTGGAAGTGTCTCTCGCGCAAACTATTCAGTTTAGAGAAAAATTATATTAGAAACCTCAATATCATTTTTGAAGACCTATTCATAGATACTTATAGACACGTATGGGTCTGATGAAAAAAGAAATTTCGAGTTTCAGTTCTAAGTATGGGGAGAGCCCCCAAAATTTCATGTTTTTTTTTCTATTTATGTGTGAAAATCTTAATGCGGTTCACAGAATACTTACCAAGTTTCAACAGTATAGTTCTTATAGTTTCGGAAAAAAGTGGCTGTGACATACAGACGGACAGACAGACGGACATAACGAATCTATAAGGGTTCCGTTTTTTGCCATTTGGCAACGGAACCCTAAAAATGTGTCATTTTATGATTAACAATAGGTATTTCGGACCTAACCACCAAAAAAGTTTTTACCGGCATTTCTGGATGTCTGGAACACAATAGTCTGTTAGCGGAAAGCTTAAAAGATGCCAGAAAATACGAAAGACAGATAACGGTATGTTGGATAGACCTAGAAAACGCATTTGGCTCAATTCGACATTACCTTATGATATACGCGTTGCAATGCTATAACTTTCCACCCGTTGTCATAGAGATAATCGCGTTGTATTACTCACAGCTAAAATTTGCTATAAGCTTCCAAAAAGACCACACAGAACCATTACGGTATAATGTGGGACTGTTTCAGGGATGCTGCTTGTCACCAATAGCATTTAACATAGTAATTAATATCTTAATCACCAAGTTAATACATCACGAAAAGAAATGGGTTATCGGTTTAAAGTAAATAACAAATACTCTGAGTCCATCTTAACTTTTGCTGACGATCACGCAATACTGACGCGTAATCCAAAACAATGTCAGGAACTATTAAAGGAAATTGATGGGTTCTGTGCATGGACAAGTGGACTGAGGACGAAGCCCAGTAAGTGTCACTGTCTGTGCCTGGGTAGACGGGACACCAAATTTACCTCCTACGACCCGGGGCTCTTCATAGGGGGTAAACTAATTTCCATAGTCGCTGAATCGGTGCCATTTAAATTTCTTGGGAGAAAGATAGACTATAAAGGACGCACACCATCCTTAGATGAAGTTGTCGATATGTTTATAAATGACCTACATAAGATAGAGCAGCTACCACTGAACAATATCAGAAAAGCTTGGATATATGAAAACTACTTAACCTCACGTCTGACTTGGCCTTTACTGGTATATGATTTCGGCAAAACCTTACTAGCGAAAATAGATGCAACTGTCATAAAATCACTAACATCGTTGCTTGGACTAGCGCATTCTGCTGATCCCTCTGCTCTATTTAGGGATCAAAATAATTTTGGGATGAAATTAAAGAAACCATGGGAGCTCTATAAACACCTTAGAGTTACCAAAGCCCACATCTTAGGTAAATCCCAAGATGACACAGTCAGGGCACTCCCGATAGATAAAAACGCGCCCGAGCTTGAATCTAGACTCATATTCCATAAACGATTTATGATAGGGGCACAGTCGAACAGAGTGGTTCATCCATAAAATCCAGGAACAAACCTTATTCAATCTTAGATACTGCCCCAGATTGGACTCTCCTAATCGACACGTATGAAAAAATTCCGGAGGATGTTGGGGTTTCGTCATCCAGACCTGTCATATTTCTTTACTCAAAAACGATAAAATATGTGGTCCTTGTGGAACTTACTGTACCGTGGGAAATAAATATACCGAAGGACCACACAATAAAGAAAAATAAATACTATGATCTCACAAACGAATTAACCCTAAACGGTTACGTGGTTAATTTGTATGCAGTGGAAGTGGGAGCGAGAGGCATACCATAATCTCTCTATAACCTACTTAAAGAACTAGGCCTACCGAGAGCTACAATAAGCTCATTACTAGAACGAATATCTAAAGCGGCACTAGTAGGTTCGCATCAAATTTGGTTAGGCAGGGAGGGGAACTTGGGTAGTGAAGGTGAGTGTTGATGTACATCAACAAAAGCGGCCCCTTCTAAACCTACACTTGGGTTGCAAGTCCCAAGCACTGTCCCGAGTTCCAAACTTAGCAACGCGATGGACCCGCACGGAGAATCCATGGATTGCTAAGAATATCGGCCTCTTTGTAATCAAACTTTCAACTTCTATATGTTCAATCAATCAAATAAAATAAGAATACTATATTTTAAATCTGCCTTTATAAAAACAATTCATAAAATCGATATAACACTTTCAAAATTATTTTAATTCAAAAGTAATACCTATATTTCAAAATTAGAATATTTTAAATGTAAAGAACCTAATGACAAATAACATTAGGTACTAAGAGGTGCTATGCCTTATGGGCCACCTTACACCCCGGCGCCAAAGACCCGTGACGGCGTGCGGTTTTAGTCGGTTCAAGCCTGATATAACCGCCCCCGCTGGCCAGCGGGGGGGTATCCTAAGGGATTTCCGCACGAAAAAAAAAAACAGGTACTACACATTGACCGAGGGGGCCATCTCGAAACCGGAGATGGCCCAGGGTCAGTCGAGGTGCTAGGGAAATGCCTTATGGGGCCACCTTACACCCCGGCATCTGAAGACCCGAGACGGCGTGCGGTTTTAGTCGGTCCAAGCCCGACATAACCACCCCCGGTGGCGGGGGGGTATCCGAGGGGATTTCCGCATGAAAAAAGAAGGGTACTACATATTAATACCACCACAGTATCAAATATATTTATGTAGTTACAATATTTGAAATAGGTTACTGGTTGAGAAGTCGGGCTTACGATCCGGAGATGCCGGTTTCGAATCCTGGCAATTACACTACCGATGACGACATGAGCCCACTCCTTACACAAGCAAATTAGCTTGGCAGGAAGGGTTAACGGAACTACTAGTAATTTTGGTTACTAGTATTCTTACAAAAGCAAAGAATATTAAACAATTGTTTGACAGCATGAAAGGGTTAAGGTTCCATTTTACCCTATAAGATTTAATAAGTAAATAAAAAAACTTCACGATAAAAAAATAAGCCACTCGTCAGATTAATCTTGATATAGCGACAACTGTAGATTTGTGGGAGTAATTTAGTGGCAATCACCTTTGATATAAAAAGGGAAAAAAATATCCACAGATGCGTGTCCATTTACAAAAGTGGCACCTCACTGCATCTCAAAAATAATTTAAACCTGCTAGTGTACATTATCCTGAACAGTCGATGCCACATAAAATACCATTTGCCAATATTTTTCAGGCTTGGAAGCAGCGGTCGTGGATTCTCAACAATCCTGTACTCCGAACCGACTGTACATTCAAAACCTGATAACTTGTATCTGTAATAAAGACGGCACGTGGCCACACGAGAGTTGTGATCAGACCTTCTTGTCTTTACCTGAAACAAGAATCAAAAAGCGTACATGTGAACCAAACACTTATGTCCAGATAGATTGCAATATGTGCAAATGTGGTCCCGACGGTAAAGTCATCCCCGATCGCTGTACAAAGAACACGTGCGAAAGCGAATCCTCTCGCAGAGCAGACTTGAATGCTGCCTCTAAGAAATCTAACGTTTTCAGTCATTGTTTACTTAAAAACTGGTACTCGTTGGCACCTTGCCAATTTTGCTACTGCATAAATGAAAATAAACTTGTTTGTAACACTGGTCATTATTACACCAAAAAGCTGGACGCAGGACAATACAACTTAGAAATTTGTGGTCCGGATATGATTAAAGAAGCTTTGGAACTTATGCCAGATGAATCAAAACAGCTGAGGGAAGGTAATCATGGCGATTCAAATATAATAACCACAACTAAACAAGAAACAACAACGATACGAAATCTTGCCAACCAGAATACCAACGCTGCATTAAATAAAGATAAACAACATGACAAGGATAAAAACGCAAGTGATGAAGATAGCAATGATGAAGATGATGACACGGGCAACAGCGATGAAGATCAAGATTCTAAGGATTCCAAGGAACTTGAAAAACCAGTTGACCATTCTAATAATAATGTGCGAATAGGGACCGACAATTTAAAATCGAAAGCGCAATTCGATTATAATGATGACACAGGAAGTTCAAAGGAAGATGATTCAAACGGTGACTATACAAGAAATGATGATTCAAAAGGTGATAAGTCAAATGAAATGACTGTTGATCTTAATCGCGTTTTATCTTCTAAGGATACTGCAATCAATTCGTACACTAAATCAAATATTAGTATTGATCAAAATCAATCAGTGATGAAACCTAGTGAAGATCTTGAATTTATTGATAATACACTGAAGATTAATGTACCAAGTGTACTACATAAAGTGTTCCAAATGGCTTTAAGAAAATCCATGGTGGCTATAAGTAATAAGACGAAATGTACGCCTAGTTCCACATTCATGGCAAAATGCAATATGTGCTTTTGCTTGAAGAATGGGAAGGAATTATGTACAGCTAATAAGTGTGATTAAAATTATAATAACCTTACTTAATGTTTTAATGAATTTCCCAGCTAGGATTTTTTAACGAATTTCGGCCATTTCCTCCTTATCCATGTGGTTGAAATTCGATCACTTCCACCTTCTCACTCTAACGAGCCTCACCTGCGTTACACTGCACGTACCTATCGGGTTGAAACATACATCCGAAAAGTTTGTAGTTTTCTTCGGCATCCTTGTTAGTAAGACCATTGACACGGCTACCCCTCCCATAACGGCTCGGCGGAAGCAGTTTATCATTCGTCGCCGCTCATCGTCGTTTTGTAATAAATGATTTTTTACTTCGATTTTGACTACATCAATTAGTAAATTCACTATGAAATTTAGCACATGTGTTTGTTTAATTTGAGAATTGTTAGCATCTGCAATGGTGGCATATTTATTTTTCGGACTTGACTTGCTGGCTGTCTATTGGGTTTAGTGAAGTCAATTTGACGAGCTATAAATAAAAGAAAAAGTATTTTTCTAGTTTATTCTAGACCAAAGTTTCTCGTCATGGGTCACGAGTGTCACGACCCCGGCACTAGGTCACGAAAATAAAATAGGTACCGGGCCGCAATTCAGCAAGCCGACACCCCTACTTTTTGATGAATGAGGGGCTGGCTTCCTTTTTGAAGCGACTGTCGTCTGACTCCCTAACCCAGAGACGAAAGCCTGCGCCAGAACCTCGTACGTTAATCAGCAGGCGTACGGCTTGCAGGTATGGTTGACTTGGGCCTTGAAAAACAAGGTGGAACCCCATAAGCCCTTCTGGTTTTATCTATTCCTATGCCAAATTTTTTAAATATCGGAATTCAGCAATCTAGTTGTGAAAGCGTAACAGACAGACAGAGTTACTTTCGCATTTACAGGTAATATTAGTAAGTATGCATAATACTCAAGTTCTTAAAAGGTCAGAGTTGACTCTGGTTCAAAGTTGGCTATTATGGGTTTGAAATACTAGACTATGTCTAAAATATCATATACACAAAATAAGTTAATTGAAAAAACAATAAACTACATGCCGTAAAATCAAAATCAATTAATCCTAGGCAGCTACCGGTATGTTATCGTCGCCAATACGAAATCGAAAATGTAATGTTTTTTTGTATTCGAACATAAAAATGATGTTAAATATATTAATTTTATTGCTTCTAAATGTTCAGGATGTGGTATTATGGCATAACTCGGTAAAGCGTAAGTTTTTCAGATACTTCAATTCCCAAAAACTATAGGTACAGTAAGCGACAAAAGTGGTTTAACACAAACAATTGGCTTTCAACGACTTCTGTGTATACTATTAAATTGGCTGTACGAAAACAATGGGTATCATGAAAGACCACAACCCGAACAAATAACACAAAAATGCATGCTGTGCCTATAGTGTCAACATTCAATAACTCATTTATCTAGTTTCTGGGTCCCGTTCCAAATTCTAAATTATAAATTCATTCCTGCCCTGGAACCGTGACACAATTTTTGTACTAAACATTTCGTCTAGTAATATACAGTATACATACCTAGAAGTAATGAGTGTTGAATAAACATGAAATATACTTATTTACTAAACTTGTCCTCTGATCATTATAAAAATACTTACGCATCAATTATTTCGGTTTTATTATGGTCGTAGCTTAGTGGTTAAGGTGTCAGCCTGACCATCAAGAGCTCCCGTGTTCGAATCCTGGCCATATAAACCCACTCCTAACACAAGCAATTTAGCTTAACTGGAGGGATTAACGGTAATACTAGTAATTTCGTAGTTACTAGCTTATTACAAGTACTCTTTAAAAAAAGGACCTGGTTTTTATTTTTGTGAACCGGTGCCTTTGCCATTTGTGAAATGCTGGTCTATAAAATACCAGAATACCATAGGAGAGATTTTACCTCTTCATATGTGTTGTCCCTTGTAATAGTTCAGAGGAATTTATTTTACTATTTTCCATTATCGCACAGCTCTCTCACTTTGAAACAAGATTGCTTGCGTACTGCGCAGTTTGTTATGAAGTTCCTGCCATGTATAATCAAACTGTGATATGAATTCTCAGCCATGGTTGTCACAGTTTGAAGAAATAACCATTATGTAATCTGTGTGTTTGAGATTTAAAAATAAAATGTATTTAAGTATGGCTATCCAGATTTTAGAACCATACTTTGAATCTAGATAGCCCATATAGACTCTCCTCTAGCATGCTGACGTCTTGGCTTTGGCTGGTGGATGGAGTCTATATATCGGCTTGGCTTGGCAGACTGGCGCGTTAAATCATATAAGTCAAATGACAAGAGAGAGAGAAAAGAGCTTTGTTTGCAATCAGGACTATAATAATGATGATGGATGTATTTTGCATTCTTGTAATGCATAGCTTTCGTTTAAGTTTATACTTTTACATGCTTTGTATTAAGGACATGCTTATGTGCTCGTGTGACTCCTTCCAGCGGTACCTAAGACAATCTGGCAAGAGCGTTGTTCTAAAAAAGATTTGGCGCTCAACGATTGCAACTGGTGCCGTTGTGGTACCAATCGGCAATTCACCTGTACGGCACGAATATGTACACAAGTAGACATGTTCGGCCATTTCAATGGTAAGTACTGTTATATTTTCGCAATAAAATCTTATATACTACTGAAGTGACAAAAGAGTATATCTAATGTTAACAACACCAATTTTCATGACTACACATTTTAGTGGCTACATGCCACTCTCACTAGTATTTTACACAGAGTATAATAATGAAACGTAACAATAAATACTGATCTAATTAAAAGCACAAACAAACAAATCACAAAATTGCCCAAGCATTGCTTGCGTACTAAGAGTACCTACTACGCAAACGGACCCCGGGGTCCGAAATAAAAACCTAAGATACAATCGGAATTCAATGCCAAGGTGATGGTATCGATGATACTAATAGAACCACGCACTATTAATCAATATATACTAAAATACACATGGTAATCAAATATTTATCGCATCGCTCTGCAGGTATAAATCACCCACGTTTAAAACCTCACACATTTTTTCTATTTACAGACGCAATTCAAAACATGGACGTAGGAATGGAAGGTCACGGTTACTGGCGTTCTGTAGATACTGCTTGTGAAGCAGGAGTACACTATCAGAAGAACGACCTCCTATGCGTATGTGACAACGACGGCAAGTGGCCCAATCCTGTCTGCCGAGACGTTTTTCAAATTCTTCACTCCGTAGTTCCTACAAAATATACAGAAGCAGATAATCAGACTTGCACGCCTACTAAACTGTACCAAATAGACTGTAATGCCTGCTACTGTCCCTCCAAAGGAACAATTGATCCCAACATGTGCACAAAAAGAAACTGCAGTGAAGATATATCTACGAGTAAAACTATAACAAAAACAACTGAATCAAAAAATCATCAGCTGAACGAGATCTATGCAGTGTGCGAACGTGGTAAGTCTTACAAGATTGATTGCAAAACTTGCATTTGCCTCCCTAATAATAGACTTCTCTGTGACAACTGTACAGAAATCAATAATATAACAAGTAAAGTTCAGTTGAAAGAACAAAATAATAATCTTTGTACTGACAAAACACCCGGTAAACATTTCAAAAAAGACTGCAATATCTGCTACTGTGATAAGAAAGATGTACTATACTGTACTGTATTGAAATGTTTAGAAGCTAATACTAAAGTAATACAGCCTTCAATTGAGTTTGAGACCGTCGACCCACCAGTGGATGACAATGAATGCGTACCAGGTACAGAATATAACAGAGACTGCAATAGCTGTCATTGCTTTAAGTTTGATGGCGTGAAATACTTTGGATGCACGACGAATAAATGCGAAAATGGTAAACAAGTCCGAAGTGATGCGGGCGGCTGTGTCGAAGGAACGAGCTATGAAAAAAACTGTTTGATTTGTCACTGCGTGAAGGACAAAGGTGCGAGTAAGGAGCTTTGCACCTTCAATGAGGAGTGCAAAAAAGAGGATAATGATATCAAGCCAAGAGTTGAAGAAACTTCCCTAGAAGCTCTGCATGGGTATTGTGAACCTCTACACATCTATAATCAGGATTGTAATAAGTGCAAATGCTTGACTGATGGTAAGACAGTCGCTTGTACATCGAAAATATGCAAGTCAAAGCCGCCTAAACCCATGGTGGTGGAGTTTATTCCGTTCATTCAAAAGCAAAATGTCTGTCCAAAGGGGCATAGGTATAAGGTAGACTGTAACTTTTGTCAGTGCCTATCTAATGGTAACGCTATTTGTACTACACAAAGTTGCAAAGCTGCATTAAAGACTACCTAAAATAAGGCATTTTTTTTACCTGTCTGCCTTTAATTTCCTTTATTCCTCTATCTAGCAAGAGTCTTTATCCTCCAAGAATTTTTCTAACTCAGTTGGGTCCGACTTTCAGTCTAACTATGAGGACGATAGCTTCGATATTTCGCGTGAAGCGCCTGCCATCTGGTTTCCACAAGCCGCTAATGATATCGAAGTTCTGTAGTTAGACCAGGTTATCGGAATGCCTCAGATGTTCATATGGCAACCTGGACTGACAACGTAACGTGCTCTCCGAAGCATGGGGGAGTCTCACTTTTTTAAGAACCGTCACCCATCCAAAGACCTGGCTGTTATTGCTTAACCTGGCAATATGCTAACCTACTCGGTTACTACTTAGCCACGAGACCCTAGCAGAGTATCTTACAATAGTGACATGCCGAATTAAAAGCAATGTACATAAAGTCACCCAGCGGTGGTGCAGGGAACCAGCATCCGGAACTAGTAACGGCGTGTTCCCAGTGTTTAAAATTTTTCTTTCGTTTTTTGTCCGTCAATTGAATGCCCTCGCTGGATGTTGAGAAGCTATTGTTAAGTCTCAAAGATATGGGCCACCATCCCAGACGCTGACGATCCTAAAATGGTGGTCCCTGCCTTGACGGCCTCAACAGGGGTTTTTACACGGCCCGCTTTAATAACCCGGGATTGTTATAGAACATTCCAGCTCTTCATCGTGCGACAACGAAAGGAAGCACCGAACCGCTGAATGACTGACACCAGGCATAGAGTATAGAAATCAGGTTCATCATCAGCCGAGTTTGTACTTTATAGCTCAGGGTCCGATCTCCTACTACTGGTAACGCCCCTGGTGTTGCACACGTCCATAGGTCACGGTAAACGCTTCCCATCAGGTGGGTCGTGTGCTGGTCTGCCACCTAAGTGGTATTAAGAAAAAAAAATTTGTCGCGGTTGAGGATGGCTTATGCCATGAAGATGTTGGGGTCCTATACATCGCTATGAAAAAAACCAATTTTTTGTGTAAAAACGGGTAAAGTAGGGTAAAAACGTATGAAATAAAACATCATGATTATATACAATAATTGTAATAGTAGAACATTTTAAACAACAGTTCGCCTTTTGTTTAAACAATTAAATAACAAAAACAATAGAATCTAAAAATAAAAACACTCTCCAAACGTGTTATTCGACATTAAACTTTGTGCTTTCCAAATTTAAAACTAAATAGTTACTTATATAACTGGCATACCTGCACTGCCATGCACCCTGCAACTTGTCCCCTTTTCGATAAGTCAGTGCAGTAGCGGTGTGAATCAATTATGGATAGTTCAGGGCCTCTAGACATAGTGACATTCTATTAGCGGAATCGCTTCGAAGCGAATTTGAAAACGTCCAAAATGTCAAAATGTATGGGAGTGATATTACTTCGATGATAATAATGCAAGTAAATGAATTTGAATAATAAATCATTTATTTCGAGTTACAAAGACTCACATTTCATGAAATTTTGTAGTCGCATTAATGATTATGTCAATCCCATACATAAACTTTTCCACTGACGTTATCGCTAATAGAATATCACTTTGTCTAAAGCTCCAGATTGGTGCGGTAAGCGAATCTATCGCGGCGTTTTGCCGCGCTTAACGCACCAATCAGAAAAACTGCATAGAAATACAGGCATACTAGAACCTATAACATAAACTAGTTAAGCTATGATTACTTTGGGTCTAGATAGCGCAATGTACATTAAAAAATATTATTCAATGATAATTATTCAATTCGCATACTACATTTGTGTATTATTATTATAGGCGCTTGGAATGCTCTCAATACATAAATAATAATAAATATACTACGACATTCTACACAGCGCTTTCTAGACCCACAGTAAGCATAGTTTAACTAGCTTGTGTTATGGGTTCTAGAATGCGGATAAACATACTTGTATACTTTTTTTTCTAAATACACACATATTATACATAGATACACCCAGACCAATGCAAATAGACATATTCATGCATACAAATATTTGCACTGAGCGGGAAATGAACCCGCACCACATGTCGTAGCAGTCGAATGCACTACCGCTACGCCACAGAGGCCAACGTATATAAATATCAAGCATACCGTTGCCGCGCTTACCGCATCAATCCTCCATAGAAATATAGGCGCTCGGTAAGTTTTCAGTAAAGCTATACCGAGCGTGCTAATGTCGCACCACTACTGCACTGACTAATTAGAAAAGGGCCTCATCCAGAAGAGAGATTCCGTTTACAGCATGGGGGACTACCTTGTAACGAATATCCAAAACTAAGAGCCCGCACGAAACACGAACGTAAGACGTAGTATTTGGGTACCATGAAGTTACTTCGAATTAGTTTCGATAGGATTTAAGTCGAACGTAGTGTCAGGGCAATTTTTAAGGCCCGATTGCGGTATAAATGCGTTTCGTGGTACGGTTGGCACGAAACTTAGACATGCAACTTCAGACGTTTCTTGGTAGGCATCGTGTACCTGTTACCAGGGTCGTACTGAGCCAAAGGGTCCTCTTGATCGTTCCTTTCATTTCTATTCAAGTATTTATAAACTAGTGATGTGCCAGATCGTTAGAAATATATATGCGCGGATATAGATCCGAATACGGATATTTGGTGTCAAGATCCGCGGATATGGATAAGGATCGGTGTCATTGTTGAGATCCAAGGCTATCTTTTATCCTATAATTCGATAGCTGATCTGGATAAACAATCTTCATTTTTTTCTATTCGTGGCTAATACTCACTTTGATCTTTCACTCTCAGTCTAAATCATATAACATTTTGAAGACAATTGATTAAATCTCGATTCATATATCGGATTCTGAAGAAAAAATCTACTTTTATAATTTTAATTGAAGCCTGTTTTGAGTTATCTAGTTGAGTTTACTATGTTTGTAAATATTTACTACAGTACCTCCGTGATAAGTCGCTTGTAACAGTGTCGAAATATCATGGTAAATATCCCGATACTAATAATAATTTTTGTAGTAAGTACTTCATATAATATATTCTATTAACTACAAATTTCTAAATTAGATAAGCAACTATTGCTTGTTTCGAGGCGAAATTTAACAAGGTACTTATGCTGTTAGGCCCTACGCTGCATTGTGCGTGCGCACGCATGCGGTCGCCTGTTTCGTGCAAATAATACAGAGCTAATATTGTGCAGATAATTTACACAAAGTCATGCACAAAAAATCGTACGATTTGCACGACGTGCGGGCGCTAGCATGCGAGACGCGCGTTAGGCAGCGCAGGGCCTAAAACTAGCTAAAAATTCAATTATTTCTACTATTGGAAGCTGTTTATTTAATTTGATTGTTTCTTAGTTTACAAGAGATAAGTATTAGCACCAGCGAATAGCGTTTATTAAGTTATTTAGAACTACACAACAAAACTGCCGTCCTTTAACTGTAACGCTGTTATTTACGCCATTCGGAAAGCGCGGACTTGAACGACTTTTTTAATTATTTTTATCCCGAAAGCTATAGAAGATAGAAATGTACTCTAGAGATAGATTGATAGAGAAAAATTGGCGGATTAAAATGCCATAAAGAAGTAAAAATTAACAAAACATAGCGTTTAAGGCCATCCGCTGCCTCATGTGTGTCACATATGCGGGCGCCCGCACTTCTCGCAAATTATATGTATATTTCACACGAAATTCGCACCACATTATTCGCACAAAACAGGCGCCCGCATGAGGCAACAGACGGCCTTAGTTAAAGGATGACAGACAGTGACTAAGCCGTTGTTATACTTGCCTCAAAATACTGCATCGATAAGAGGAAAACTATTTTATGCAAGTAGGTATAACTGTAGTGAATCATATTGCTTAATTTTACTTATTTTTATTCAAAACGGTAATTATTAGCTATTATTGTGCCAATGTGATGTTTCATTTAACTGTATATTTTAAGTGCACATAGGTATATCATATAATTGAATATTATTCCTGAGTCTTGAAAACTGTCAAAATCACACTAACATTTACAGGCAAATTCGCCTGTGAGAAAAGAATCGGGCAATAAAAACTCACGACCTTTGAACGACCGATCTGTATCAATTTAATAGCAATTAAATAAACTTAATTGCTTCGGATATGTTCCAAATTTCAATAGAATTAACTTAATTTGTTTTTTTTTCAAATCGTTAATTAAATAAAACAACTGAAGTAACCTTTGACTTACAGAATACATTTAAATCATTTACCTAGGTAGACATATGAAATATAATATTATTTTTCTATTTAAATATGTTGGAAAAGGCAGATATTTGTGCATTACATTTGCAAACTTTTAGTATCACACTAGCGTAAGAGAAAAATAGTTTAATTTCATATTATTAACATTACTAGATTTGATTCTACCTATCAGTGTCACTTGCTCAGTACTCAGAATGTACTGTGTTATGGTGGTAATAACTACAGCAATTATTAAAAGAATTAGTGTCTAGTTGGATAGTGTTGCAAATTATCCATTAATAATGCCTAATGTACAACATTATCTCAATAAATAATTACATGTATTGTAAGAATGTTTTGGTACTAACCATACAAATGAATAGAGCAACGCAATAATGTGTTTAGTCAAATTTGTTTGTCAAGTTGATTGAGATTGGAGCCGATAAATCAAGTTCGCCAAGTTGATTGAGACTGGAATCGATTAATCAAGTTTGTAGAATCGATTAAGATTAGAACCGATTAACCAAGTTGGATGAGTTGATTAAGATTGTAAACGATGACTATGGATAAGTTTAGAACATAGTTCTGGAATGATCTCATTACATCGAAGACGACGAGCTGTCGTATATTAAACTGGTTACACAAAATCAACATTTCGCTAAACACACTACCGCTACAAAACTTAGAATGTTCTAGAACTTAAGAGAAGCTGTCGTTGACCTGCCTGCAGCACCTGATGAAGGTAGCCCGTCGAGGCAGCTCCCGGAGTCGCGCGGCGCCAACATATGTACAGGAAGAGCGTAAACCACCCAGAATGTCTTTAACGGTGACTCCCACGTCACCGCGGTACTCAACTTCTACTGTTTTACCTGTAAATAATACATTAGCATTACTTCTTAGATAACTAAAAGACCATGGGCAGTCTTCTTCCTTTTTTTCTTCCGTAGCATGGCGGGGAAATACATCATGTTTCTAGAGTCCTCAACCAATGAAATATTAAAAAATCTGTCACCTCATCAAGCGATTGCTTTCAGAGACTCTAGAGAGTGTCTGACCAATGAAGCATGAGCCTACAGTGAAGTGCTGCGGAGGCTGGACATGAACCAAGTTAGTGCTGGTTGATCAACGATAAACAATAGAGACGTTACGACCTTGTATACCTACTAATGAATTATTCAATTACACACCTACATATATGATAGTTCATCATATATTTTAGTCTATCATAGTCCAAAATGTTCACAAATTTTAGGCGTTTAGGTGATGACATTAACAATTATTTGATAGCGTTTCTTTAATTTCTCAAGAGTAATTCGTTTTAAAAAGTTTTCTAATTTGTGAAATATTGGAAACGATAACACCTCCCTTTTGTTTTAGTGCGGCGATCCCCTCGGAAACCCTACCGCCCGGCCAGCGGGGGAAGGTATGTCGGACTCGAACTGACTAAAACCGTACGACGTCACGGGTATTCAGATGCTGGGGTGTAAGGTGGCCCCTTATGGCATTTCCCTTGCTATATTTCTATTTTATTTTTTACCAGGGATTATTATGGGATATTTTTTTCAGAATTTAAGTACAGTCGATTACAATCAGCCGCACATTCACGCAAACCTTTTAAAATAATATGATGTTAGTAATATTCAACTTACCTTCTGAAGACCTATACTCAGCGACGCCGCCCGAATGCTTCAACATCGCAGTTGAAGAAGACATGCCGTAAAACTGTTTGACCTTTCGCCCATCAGGATGGGTGAACACCTCACCGCCACACTGATCATGTCCAGCGAACATACCACCGGCCATCACGAAGTCTGCGCCAGCGCCGAAAGCTTTTGCTACGTCGCCAGGGCAAGTGCATCCGCCGTCCTGAAATGATAAGATGGTATTTGGATATTATGATACTATTTGAATTGATTGATATTAATATTTGCCTAATAGTATAGTTGGCTAATAATAGCAGTAGTTATTCTTTATTAATTGTATAGTTTTACTACGGGCATAAACTTTTTATCTATTGACACTATAATAATAACATGCATTCTGCTGTTGCAATGTTGAGTTGAGAGTGCACTAGATTACTCATTACCTAAAATTCACGAGTATTTTTTTTTCAATTGAATACCATTGAATTGTTTTTTCGGTGATTATTCCTCCGTTGCTCGATTTTCTTTTTCAGTCTTAAGCCAATAGTTAAGTTGCACATTTTGGCGAAAATACCGTGGTCTCAACATTAATCATTTTGATATATGATTGAAATTTTTAAGGAGGATTATTCCTCCATGGTATGTTCGATTTTCAATTTTATTTTTCCTAACGTTCCTGGTATTAAGTTGTATTTACATGCCAAGTTTGGTCAAAATTGGTCGATTAGTTTAGGAGGAGTAGCGTCACAACCGAAATACACCGAGTGGACTATAGAGAGCTTTTCGCTCGACTTCATCTCACTCTCAGCTTAATCATAATCATCATTTATTTGCGAACGTATCGTATCGTATATAGCGGTATCCAAAGGGATTACCGCACGAAAAAAAACAAACGTACAATTTGGCAGGTGAGGCCGCCTTTCACCCCAGCAGAAGCAGGCCGGGCCGGTGGGGCGACTAGCGCCCCTCCCCCAAACCGGGGCAAGACGGGGACACCGTGGTTCCCAAACCCGAGGGGCCATCTCGATACCGGAGATGGCCCAGGGTCAGTCGGGGTGCGAGGGATATGCTCTATGGGCCACCTTACACCCCGGCGTCTGAAGACCCGTGACGGCGTGCGGTTTTAGTCGGTTCAAGCCCAAAATAACCGCCCCCGCTGGCCGGCGGGGGGTATCCGAAGGGATTTCCGCACGAAAAAAAAAACAAAACAATAGCTTTAAAAAAGTTTGGTCATTCCGTATTCCACCCACAAGACATTAACTGTGGTTGTGAGAAGGGTTGCGAGGGGTGTATGGAGCCCACCAAGATCTCCGGGTCCCGACCTAACCTCACCTGCGGACCATTACAGCTACGTATTGATAAACGAAGTGTCAAAAAAACACGAAAAGCGTGGATTTCCTCTATTTACCACTCGAGTATCTGCTAGTATCTGGTACGCCATGGTTAGGGCCACTTAACCGTAGTAAAATGAACCTTCTTCTATTACTATGTCCTAACTTCGGCGTAGACACTTCATATATACCTATAGTGGCATATTTCTAGTGGTAGAACGCTTTTTTTTTTAATAGGTAATAGGCTCGCATTTGTATACTATCTCACATGGAAGTGAATGTGGTCGATGGTCGCGGTGTGAGAGAGCTGTGTTCATTTTGAAGTCGCGAAATATCACTATGATTTTCGCATATCAAGAGTCTTTTTATCTCCATCAGTGAATCACTTCTTCAGAATATAAACCAACCTCACTTGCAAGCACTTGCTGCTTGACGGACGAAGCTCAGGCACAGGCTTTTCTCTCAGGGTTGGGAGGTCACCGGTCACTCCCATAAAAGCAGTATAAACCAAACCAAACGGAGGAGGAGTATCGGACCGCCAATAATGCTAAGATAATGATGAATCTACTCACCGAAATAATATGTCCCTTGAGTCCATGCGCTGCGTCTGCGCACTCAATGACGGCAGACAGCTGCGGATAGCCCACGCCGGTCTTGATTCTTGTCGTACATACTGAGCCTGGCCCTATTCCTACCTAGAACATTCATAAAGTTGTGTTAGCGAGGATTTTAACTGAAAAAAACCGGTCAAGTGCGAGTATGTGACTAGTACGCCGAGGCGAGTATTACTACCATAATAAAATTGATATCATTTGTTTTGGTTTATGAACCAACAGCACAGCACAGCAATAAAAAGATATGGGCAAATTTAGATTTTCGCGAAAACTTTTAAGTACCAAAATTTACCTTAATTGTAAACTTTTTTTATTTTTCGGAATTTTCCCTTTACTTGTGCTGTAAGAACTTGCTTTTTCCCAAATTTCGTGATTGTAGGTCAACGGAAACTACCAATAGGTTTTCGACCTAAAACCTATAGGGTACTTCCGGTTGACCTAGAATTAACAATTTTGGTTAAAAGCAAGGTCTTACAGCACAAGTAAAGGGAAAATTCCGAAAAATAATTAGCTTAAAAATAAAGATAAATTTTGGTACTTTAAATTTGCCTATACGAGTATCTTTTTATCGTGTTGACTCAGGAGCTTGATTTTATACACCTAATAGGGACTTTAGACCTTAGTATCTAGTTTAAATTTCAACTTGCTAGGCCCACTTGTTCTTGAGAAAAACGGAGGTGACACATAGACAGACGTACAAGAGAGTGATCTTAAAAGGGTCCCGGTTTATACCTTTTGAGATACGGATGAGGTGAGGCCGCCTGTCACCCCAGCAGAAACAGGCGACTAGCCCCAAACTGGGGCAAGACGAAGACACCGTGGTTCCCAAACCCGAGGGTCCGGTTTCGAGATGGCCCCCTCGGGTTTGGGAACCACGGTCAGGGTCAGTCAGGGTGCGAGGGATATGCTTTATGGGCAACCTTACACTCTGAAGACCCGAGATGGCGTGCGGTTTTAGTCGGTTCAAGCCCGACATAGCCGCCCCCTCTGGCGACGGGGATTTCAAAACGAAAAAAAATGTTTAATGACGACTTCTTCTTCTTTGTATATCGTTATATAAAGGACAGATGTGTTGAAATATTTGTCTATTATGACTTTATAATCTGTGTCACTTAAATTTATAGCCTTCCTTCTATAATAGATTTTCGTCTTGTCGTTGCTCCCTCTCTACTCTGTGGCGCGTCGAGTATAGTCACATGGTGCACTATTTCCTAATAATTATTAACTTAATTAAAAAGTATTTCCAACAGTATTTCCATTTCATTGCAATAAGATGGCAATCGCTTCACGGAGACTATCCAAGTTATCCCGTTCGATAGTAGAGTATTTCGTAGTTAGACTGAAAACCCGACCCCAACCGAGTTGGCAAAAGGCTCGGAGGATGATGATGATGATTTATTATATTATATAATAAACTAATATTTTGCGCGGTGCGTGTTATGTGTAGCGCTCTATTTTGTTTATTTATTTCAAATAAAAAAATCGATCCGCCATCTTGGGTTTTTCAACTTTTTTTTCAAAAATTCAAAATCAGAAGCCTCAAAAATGACACCCATGTTGCCATGCCATCAACGATGGCGGAGAAACGACCACCATGTTGGCCGCCATCTTGAATTTTTGGCATTTCGGATTTTTCCCATAGTCACCTCAGCTCTCTCTACATTTTTCCCATACATCATCCATATCCCCCATTACTCCTTCTAGGAGAACAATTGTGTCAGTAAGTGAGTGAGTGGTAATCGAGCTATATATATAATACGAAATTTGTATGGCGGCCATCTTTTTTCTTCATTTTGAATTTTTTTTCAGCTCACTGCCCATTGGATGAGGTTCCAAGTATTTTTTGTTTGAGCAGCCCTCACCTATGTTTAATACCCTGGCCGTGCTCCTCACCCATCTTCAAAACCCCCAAAATTGTTCAGGAGAGGTGATCAATGAGTGAGTGAGTGAGTCAGTGAATCAGCACGAGCAGCTATATATATATATAATAATTAATATTGGGGTGTATGAGGGCCCCACCAAGACTTTCGGTGTAAAGGCAAGCTGACCTGCAAGGTATACCGATAGCTGATTTATGAAATGAATAATTAGTATAAAGATGGTTTTATAATGTAAAAATATATATGTAACAATATATTATAACTAACATTATTTAAAATGTATTTGTCATCAATAGGTATATTGTTTTAGTCGGTTCAAGCCCGACATAACCGCCCCCGCTGGCCGGCGGGGGGGTATCCGAAGGGATTTCCGCACGAAAAAAAAAAATAAGAAAAAAAAAAAGTATATTATAAGTTGATCTATTTTGTGTGCTGCAGTAAGCCTAAATAAACGCATTTTTCATTTTCCATTGATTTATAGACGAGGTGAAGAAGGCTTTTCTTTCGAGGTAGAGTTATCAGGCAGCAATCGCTCCCATAAGTGCCGCATAAGTTAAAAACCCAAAGAAATAAGTGAGAGGATCCCGGCCTCCGGGGTGAAGTTTGGATGCATCCGGGATCAACGCTAAGATGATAATGATGAAAAACTCTAAAACCCGAGAGTTTCTAGTTCGTTTTTAGATAGTTTCTTTGGTAATCTTGTTTTTTTTTTGTTTTTTTTTTCGTTACAATGATCCAAAGAAGTTATTCAAATGTCAAAGATATACCAATTATGGCTTCGAGTAGATCCATAGATCGTGGATGACCTAAAATTCAATGTATTTAACGCTGCCTATAAACGGCTCGTGTTTTCATCGGTAATTGGTGTGTGAGTTTTCTCTGGCCTTGTCAAACTCATTCCACACAATGAATATGTACGTACCATAGATTTTTTTTTTTAACTAGATGAGTAATTGCATACAGTGACCGACTCGGGCGCGGCGCATTTTAGTAAAAACACACAGAACATAATTGCAATATATTTTTCTTTTTTATTATTTGTTGTTGTGTTGTGTTAATAGTATAAATAATCGTGTAAATGTTAAATATCTGCAACGTACAACATTGGAGATATTTAAAGAAAAAAATACTTGGGTTATGCTAAATTAACGATTCTGAACAGTTTTTTTTATTCTTGTCTGTTTATCTGTTTGTAGGTTTGTTCGCGATGGACGCAAAAACTACTGAACGGATTTTGATGCGTTTTTTTTTCTATTAGAAAGGTCTGGTCAGACTTACAATCTTCCGTATGTTTGGTTGCAATTGGAGATATGACCAAAAAACTGTAACCGATCACCACTTGGGCGGAACCGTGGGCATCAACTAGTTTAATATATAATCGATAGAATTTATTTTAACGCATTTTTTCTAAAAAATTGCCCAAAGAAATTTTATCATTTATTAATTGTGTTTGCGAATCTGAAATAAAGTGGTCCTTTTCACAGTGTTCTTTTCTAGGTAAGTTTAATTGGTGGCAAGTCTAAATAATCGCTGTATTGAGATATCACTATTAGCGATTTATTTAGGACTAGCTGTTGCCCGCGACTCCGCCCGCGTGGAATTCTGATCCCGTTCCCGCTACCCATTGGAACCTATCCCTGTACCAAATTTCAGCCAGATCCGTTCTGCCGTTTTGCGTGAAAGAGTAACATACATACATACATAAATACTCACAAATTTTCGCGTTTATAATATTAGTAGGACAAACATTTCCCTCATACATTACGTATGTGTAACTCTAGCGGTTTTGGCAGCGCACGCCAGAATAGCTCGCAGATGGTAGATTTTTTCCTACTTGCTTGAAACTTATCGACATATTTTGGACAATTCACACAATATCTTTATAAATTGTAGCCTATGTGTAGCTATATTATTGTAAAGCTTCATTAAAATTCATTTACTTAGTAGTTTGTACGTGACAGAGTAACCAACATCCATCCATCCATCCATACTTACAAACCTTCGCGTTTATAATATTAGTAGGATAACATATGGTTTTTTAACTCTTTATTGTGTTTCTAATTCCAACTCTCCGCAACGTTATTTGTACGGTGCCTCTCGGTGAATACACACATTTATCTTCATTTTTACTAACATAATTTTTATCAAAATATTGAATAAATTCTCGCAGTTTGAAAGTTACACTCTTTGCCAAAATATATTGCCATCCATTCACAATACGGTTATAGGGCAATACGGGCAGGCTGGCTCAAAGACCTATACGTGTGTATACATTTTATTTTTCATGCCAATATTTACTTCACAAATATATTAAAAACACATGTAAATATTTCGAAAACTTACCTTGAAGCTACTCTCGAAATTACTCATTGTAAAAATCAAAATGTATAATTAAATTCGTACAAAAATAATGATGTGCAGATTTTGATTATCTCTTTCCAAGTAACGGCTAAAACCTGGACATCTAATCGCGACATAAATAATATAAAAGACACACCAACTTTAAAAAAAATAGAAGTAAATAGCTTCATGCACCACAAAGGTTTATACATAATACTGGAATTCTATTATGTGCACCAACAAAGACTTGTAAGTAATTAAATAAATCGAGTATAAGAAAATACTATTTTAATTATAATATTGTACATTTAAATTCACACCTATAAAATAATAATTGTTTAGATATTTTGAATCATACCTATAAGGAAAACAATTTAACAGCATCACTGTACAATAACGTCATCAGTTGGAGCACGGGACCCTATATAGTCTCCGTGCGTCACCTAGGTGGAGAACCTAGGTGACGCACGAGTCCGGAATCATATCGAAGCAAAGTTAGAAAAAAAAAGTTTGGGTATCGTGTAATCATTCAGAGAATGGATACTTCTTATTTTGATAGGTACAGTTTCAACTAATGACATAGGACATACCTTAATAATATCAGCACCAGATAGAATTAGTTCCTCTACCATCTCTCCGGTAACGACATTGCCTGCCTGGAAAAGCAAAAAGTTAAGGTGAATATGATATTAATACAATTAAAAATGTAATCAACGTAGTGGTATTATATACAGTTAAGCATCTTATTCCAGAAATAACAGAAAAAGTTAGGTTTTTTTTTTATAATAAATATTCTACGACATTCTACACAGCGCTTTCTAGACCCAAAGTAAGCATAGTTTAACTAGCTTGTGTTATGGGTTCCAGAATGCGGATAAACATACTTATATACTTTTTTTTTTTGTAAATACATACATATTATACATAGAAACACCCAGACCAATGCAAATAGACATATTCATGCATACAAATATTTGCACTGCCGCTACGCCACAGAGGCCGTCAAACTGGCGGTTTAATATCATGAATGCTGCACAATCGTTCTAAGGGCACTTGCCTCCTATCATCAAGTACCCTGAGTACTAGGTAGATACTATTCCCTTCTCTGTGCTAGGACATTTAAGCACAACGGCATCTAAAGTCAAACTAAGCATAGCCTAGGATTCTAGAATGTGGATAAACACAGTTAAATACATTTTTCATTTAAAGTACATACTTAATATACGTAGAAAATTGCTACGCTATTGTCCATTTGGAATCCGATTCAAATCCGAGATCCGAGATCTAGAAAGTTCGTCAAAAGCTGTAAAAAATAAATGTTGTCTCAATGGAAATAAGAGACAAACAGAGAGGTGTTTCAACTTCCATTTTCCAGGACATGACACGATAAGGCTTTATAAACATAACAATATATCTGCACCTCGAATTTTCGAGTCTCCCTTTTTTCTCAAAGTAATATAAAACAAAGATGAAAGCTACTTACAATGATAGTGTGCGTAGGGAAGGCAGCCCGCACTCTCCTGACGTACTCCACGAAGTGTTGTGAGTATCCATTGGCGACGTCCAAGCAGATGAACTTCAGGTCCTTCACAGTGGTTAAGATTTCTTGAAGGCGCGTGAAGTCGGCTTCTGCTGTGCCTGAACTCGCCGCTAAACGGAAGAATATGGTTGTCGGTATTTTAAACGTAAGCAAAGGGGCACTCATTCAGAAACGTATTCGGGTGAAGGTAACGTATATTATTTAAAGGAATATAAACAAGTATATAAGGCAGATGTAAGTGGGCAGGCAAGCCGGGGTCGACCTCACAGGACATACACTGATCAAATTCATGAGATATTAAAAAAGGGCAGGTCAAAAGCACTCGAAACCGGCGGGTTTGCATGAAAGGTTTAATGACAGTGAAGGAAGCTCGTAAAGTATGTAAGAAAAGAAGCAGATGGCGGGCTGTTGTCTCTGCCTACCCCGGAGGGAAAAAGGCGTGAGTATATGTATGTATAAACAAATAATACTAACTTCACCGCCACCCCCGAGTGTATGGGGCCGATAAAGACCTACTGGGCCAATCCAACCTCACCTGCAAGTACACATGCTGATTTACGGACGAGGCACTGGTGTGTAATGTCAGGATCTGTTTCTAAACGTACAAGTTTCAGTTGATGAGCCCGTGGTGTGGTCAGAAGAGTTAGCTTGGCAACACTAGCAAGATGAACGCTACTATACTCTCTCATAGATCGTGGTGGTTAATTACACAAAGTAGTTTCCTTTCATATCTTCCCCATCAATACATGGTGCAGACTTTCCTGTCTAGGTTGGGATGTCCGAAGGCCGTCGGTTTCATAAGACCCGCATAAGCCAAAACTAAACGAAAAGATGGAGTAAGCGAAGTCTGGGCTCCAAAGAAGAAGCTTCAGATGATGACCACGCTAAGATGATGACGACCGCTTATACTTACCCATTTGTTCTAAGCATTCAGGGTGCTGTGTCGCAAATTTTTGCCACTCCTCAATTGTGTAGTATTTGTGAATACATGTGAAGAGACCGTGCTGAAACAAAAATAATACCAATTTACAGTGAGCCAGGGCGCAGCGCCGACATTTTAATCATTGTTAGGGTTCCGTACTGAAAGGGTAAAACGGGACTCTATTACTAAAATTCTGCTGTCTGTAACCAGGCTGTATCTCATGAACCTTGATAAGCTAGGCAGTTGAAATTTTCACAGATGATGTATTTATATTGCCGCTATAACACAAATACTAAAAACAGAATAAAATAAATATTTAAGGGCGGCTCCCATACAGCAAACGTTTGCTGTTTTTTGCTCGATATTAATAACGGCAACACATGAAATATTTACAGAATATTTAGTCGTATATTCACTTTAAAAAAAGAAGTGACATAGATAATCAAGGGGGGCTCCCATACAACAAAAGTGATTTTTTTACAGTTTTCCCGTATAATGGTACGGAACCCTTCGTGCGCGAGTCCGACTCGCACTTAGCCGCTTTTTTTATACCGCCTCTACTATGGCGAGTATTCCGAATAACTCTTCCAATTATTACACCTTATATTTATAGACCTTTTTTAAGCATCAGTGCCGATCTATACTACCTCATCTATACGTATACCTATAATTACTTGTCTCGACTGACTGATTCATCAACGCAGAGCCTAAACCATTAAGGCTACAAATCTGAAATTTTGACAGTTGATGCCTTTTTTAAGCATCCATCAATTCTACTTTCAATGGGGTTAAATACGAACTTATTCAGTACGAAGCCACGACGGGCGGCTAGTGTTTAATATTAATTTTAGACACAGCCTTCAGCCAGGTTACCACTGCGAGCGGAAAAGACTCCGTACACGACATTGACCTCTAAGAGTTTAAGAGACTAACGAACAGCAATTCATTTTTATATATAAGAAGAAGAAGAAGAAGAAGAAGAAGAAGATAGATACTATCGTAGGCATAACTTAGGCTACTTTTATTTTGAAAAAAATATCAAGGTTCCCTGCAAAAAACAAACAACCTTAGTCCACGCAGACGAAGTCGCGAGTACAGCTGGTGTAGGTATACATATAACAGTTACAGTTATATAAAGTTACATGTATATACAGTTTATAAGTTGTAGAGATTCAAGACTCTCGAAATGCGCAAGTCTACAGTATGTCTACGGAGGCCAATTCAAGACATTATCTTATCACAAAGGAATGTTTTGGAGAATAAAACGATGGTTTTTATTTACACGGAATGCTTATATTGTTAACGAACAAGACTTTATACAAGGCGAAATATCACGAAGAAGCGATGAAAAATTCAAGAAACAGTTTAGTGCGTCGCGAAACAAAACTACGATGGTTGAGACGGTAGGTATATTCTGTGGTTGAGCGAAGTTGACCGATTTATAGAGCAAGAGCTATCGCGAGCTCAGACCTTCGTGATTGTATTATAATAATAATGTTTATTGACTCATAAAACACCTGGCCAAGTAACTATCATCCTTACTTCACAATCAGGGCATCGTTCTAACCGTATTGGAAAGATGCACGGATAAACTTTCCGCTTTTATGAAATAGAGAAGGTTTGATCATCACAGGCCGTTGCTCCATCTTTTTTTCTTCGTGCGGATATCCCGCCGGCCAGCGGGGAAGGTTATGTCGGGCTTGAACCGACTAAAATTGCACGCCGTCTCGGGTCTTCAGTCGCCGGGATGTAAGGTTTGCCCATAAGGCATTTCCCTCGCACCCCGACGGTCCATTAAGGTACCTAGCATTTGAAGGTAGGCTGAAGCAAGGTCGGCGAACGCCACCTCAACTGTATGGCTAGTCCGACCCGAAATTCAAATATGATGAGGCTAGTATAGTGTAAACATACCTTAGACAGTTCCTTGGCCATTTCGAAGGTGCCTACGGTGTCCATGTTACTGGCCATCACCGGTACTCCTTTGTAGATCTGTCCGGAGTTGCGGAATGTGATCTCCCGGTACAAGTCAACCTGGAACAAGTAAATAAGAGTTTAGTCACATGTACTACCTAGGTGACTGGCAGTCACTCGGATTTTAGAATAAATTCTACTGTCATACTAATATTATAAATGTATATAATGTATAATATGTTGTGGAGGAACGGAGTGCGACGTTCGTCCACAGTGGTGACGTAGCCGCGTAGTAGTAGTATCGAAGTAGTTCAACTTGTTGTCGCTAGATGGCGCTGGGTATGTAATGCCACAATGTATTTATTAAAAAAAAAAGGAATCTAAGTACCTTCATACGCATTCTAAAACCCATTTAACAAGCTCTGCGTAGTTTGGGTTTAGATGGCGCTGTGTAATATGTCCTTTTTTTTTTTTTACGTGCGGAAATCGCTTCGGATACCCCCCCGCTGGCCAGCGGGGTTGGTTATGTCGTGTCTCGACTAAAATCGCACGGTGTCCTCCCCAAGTGTCCGTTGCCGGGCACCCCGGGTAAGCCCTCGAAAGGATAACCCCAGGGTTGCCGGCGGACTTTGGCCGCCACCGCGGCCTCGCCTGGTGGGGTCGGGTTTTATCCCGCTTCGGTGAGTTGGCAGGCGTGTGTAGGGCACACACGACACGCCTCCGCCACGGCCTGCTTCTGTAAGGACGGCGAGTCGGCCAACTGCCGTCCTCAGGCACCGAATATGGAGGTCGGTAGTCCCGGGCGTAGATGAGTCTGCGGCATCCTCGCCGCAGACTGCAAAACTCGGGGGGCAGGGTTCTTTCCCGCTCCCTCTCCGCCGTCTCTTTCGCGCGCATTACCTGCTCGCAGAAAGAGGCAGCGGCGTGCCACTTGCTCCCGTCGGAGACCACGGCCCTCACCATGGTCTCCAACGAGAGAACGTCCACGCCCAGGACCGCAACGAGATCCCGGCGTTGACTCGCCCACGCAGGGCACTCCACCAACGTGTGGAGCGCCGTGTCTTCGCCAGGATCCTCGCAGTGCTGGCACTGCGGCGTTGTCTCCCGGTGGATGCGCCACAGATACTTACCGAAACACCCGTGTCCGGTAACCATCTGGCACATCCGGTAGGAGAGGTCCCCATGGTCCCTCTCCAACCACTCCTTCATGATCGGTCTCACCGCCGCAATGGTGGATTCCCCCCACCTTGGGTGCTCAATTCGCACCCTCCATGTCTCCATGAGTTCCTGGCGGAGCAGGGACCGCTGAGCCCTGATTTCTCGGGGCTCCGGCCTATGGCCCCGCTCCAGCGCCTCCTTGCGCCACTGGTACAGCAGCGCAAGGGCTCTCGCTTCCAGGTCCCATGGAGGGGTCCCAGCTAGGAGACATGCCGCCTCGGTGTAATATGTCCTAGAATATTTATTATTATTAAAAATGTGAAAGTTTGTGAAGATATTTGGATGTTTATAATATGTTTGCTATTCAATCACGTTCTAATGGCTGAAAACGGATCTATGTAGCTGAAATTTGGTACAGGGATAGATTATACCTAGTTTGGAATAATACATAAATATGCTACTTTTTATGCCTGGATTAAGTTCCCATGGGAAGCAGGACTGGAAAAAGAATTCCACGAAGATGCTGGCAATAGCTAGTCTATATTAATATTATAAAGAGGAAAGATTTGTATGTAAGTATGTTTGTAACGAATTGGCTCAAAAAGTACTGGAGTGATTTCAAAAATTATTTCACCATTATAATGCTACATTATCCCTAAGTAACATAGGCTACTTTTTATCCCGATATTCCCACGGGGTCAAGACTTACGCGGGTGAAACCGCGTGGCGATGCTAGTAATAATATAATTTAGTCCACACTTATTCACGTAGTGTCGCTCTCGTAATAGCCAATACACCAAATTAATAGGTCAGAACGAGTAGGAAACAGATAATAATACATTTATAATATACATGATACAATGGTGACCCTCAGATCGAAGGGCTGGCCTTGGATGTAGAAGAAAGATTTAAGCTAACTAATTTTGACCCAATTCCAACACAAAACAATTATACAGCCGCTAGGGATTTTTTTACGTGCGGAAACCCACACGGGCTTCACCCGATCGGTGCCAACGATGAGATGGGCGTGTTGAAAACGGACCGACTAAAACCACACGGTGTCCTCCCCAAGTGTCCATTACCGGGCAACCCGGGTAAGCCCTCAAATGGATAACCCCAGTGTTATTGGCGGACTTTGGCCGCAATCTCGGCCTCGCCTATGGGGTCGGGTTTGATCCCGCGACGGTGAGTTAGCAGGCGTGTGAAGGACACACCCAGCTGAAAAGGGGCTTGGTAAAAGTTGTACTTACTATATTATAGAGTGATGTAACAGATGGTAGTCTCTTCCTTATGACGCAGCGGTGTATAGGCACCGTGCCAAACAGACCGAACAATATAATCGTACGGATATTCTATTGAATATTTTGCATCAAGGACAGAGTATAATATGAAAGTAGAAGAAATTTTCACGACATTGAAATGTGATATGAACATTTATAATTATGCTTATTATTGGGCATATTATTAAACGAGAAATTCTTATATGGTAGGTACTTTCTTGAAAACAGCACTAACGATTTGGATTTATTTTTTGACGTGACAACGTCTTATAAATCAATGGAGCCGGCTGCACGCACTAAAAAACATTTATTTATTTATTTATTTTTCCACATTCATTGATATTACAGGTCACAAACCCAATACAGCAATGTAGAAATGAGAGAAAACACATAAGCAATCACAAAAAATAAAATAGTAAAAACAACCATGACTTCCTGACTAAAGTTGAGTGATGCAATCCAATGCGAACCTCTCAAATTCCGCCGAAGTACATACAAAAATGTCCAACCGCTTCGAGATCAGGTTAAAAAAAAAAAAAAAAAAATCCGTTCCCGCAGGGGGAACGCACAGGTAGATTTTGTGAAGCAATTAATATTATTTTATATAGAGAACTACGGACTTTAAACAATATTTCGTGAAGTAATTAATATTCTTTTAGGTAGATTTCGATGAGGGGTGTGTGTTGGGTAACCTCCTCGAGTGTCGCTCCGATTCCGATCCCGCTGCAGTCCGGGGGGAACGGAATCGGAGCGGCCGGTACACCCTGGGCGGCGGTCAATGGCTTCCCCTTCACCCCTTCATAGGGTTGGCATTGATCGTCGGCCAATACCCAACGTGGCGGAAACACATCGCTATCCGTACTCCTCTGCTTTCAGAGGAGACAGGATGAGCGATGCTGTTAGTGGTGAGATGGCCCAGGGTCAGCCGGGGTGCGAGGGATATGCTCTATGGGTAACCTTACACCCCGGCGTCTGAAGACCCGAGACGGCGTGCGGTTTTAGTCGGTGCAAGCCCGACATAACCGCCCCCGCTGGCCGGCGGGGGGGTATCCGAAGGGATTTCCGCACGATAAAAAAAAAAAAAAAAAAAAGGTAGATTTCGATGAAATCGTTCTACCTATTGGTTTCTTGACTACTGTCGAATTTAAAAAAAAATTCTTCATAGGAGGTCTAGTTATGACCCCCTGAGTCTGATATATATATATATGTATGTATGGTTCCACTTCCCAAAATTTGCGGCACTCTCACGGTCGCATTTTTGCCCCGATCGCTTTCAAACTGCGGTCAAAAATTGCTTGGGTGTAAACTTAGTTTAAGATCGTGAACGGGTGGAATCCGGCCTAAGGGGACGGTAGGGCCTCACTTTTTGTGAAATCAGTTTTTCCTCAAAATTTCACGTTCCATGAAAGATATTCGAACAGTTCTAATTTTATCCCGTAGTATACACGAACACCAATAACTTTTAATTATAAACCTATAAGATTAAAACTTTAACTAAAAGTGGAGGGGGGAAAAACCAAAATTTTTCGGGAAAAAAATCATAACTTCTAACCGGTGAACATTCTTGCAGTCGGAAACATTTTTAATCGATAGCACAGATTACTAAATAGTTACTACGTATCGATAGGCCATTTTTAAGGCTAAAATAAATGTCTGAAAAGTTTTTCGCTAAAAGTTACCGTTTTCGAGAAAAAAAAATTAAACTGTTTAAAGTCCGTAGTTCTCTATATAAAATAATATTAATTGCTTCACGAAATCTACCTGTGCGTTCCCCCTGCGGGAACGGATTTTTTTTTCTTTTTCTCGAAAACGGTAAATTTGAGCAAAAAACGTTTCTGACATTTATTTTAGAGCAAAAAATAACCTATCGGTTAGAAATATTTTTTTGCCCCTCTATGACCTATGCTTTTTCTATGACCCACGCCGAGCGCATTTTTAACATGTTTAATTTTTTTTTCTCGAAAACGGTAACTTTTAGCGAAAAACTTTTCAGACATTTATTTTAGACTTAAAAATGGCCTATCGATTAAAAATGTTTACGACTGCAAGAATGTTATTAATATAATTAATGTGGAGGGGGTCCACTTTTAGTTAAAGTTTTAATCTTATAGGTTTATAATTAAAAGTTGTTGGTATTCATGTATACTATGGGATAAAATTAGAACGGTTCGAATATCTTTCATAGAACGTGAAATTTTGAGGAAAAACTGATTTCACAAAAAGTGAGGCCCCTTAGGCCGGATTCCACCCGTTCACGAACTTAAACTAAGTTTACACCCAAGCAATTTTTGACCGCACTTTGAAAGCGGTCGGGGCAAAAATGCGACCGTTAGAGTGCCGCAAATTTTGGAAAGTGGAACCATACATACATATATACATACATATTATATATATACAAACTTTTTGACCAGTGGTCATTTCGGACTCAGGGGGTCATAACTAGACCTCCTATGAAGAATTTTTTTTTAAATTCGACAGTAGTCAAGAAACCAATAGGTAGATCGATTTCATCGAAATCTACCTAAAATGTAAAACATGACGTAATATGCCGTTACCTGACGTATGCGGCGTTACCTCGTATGCGGTGTTACCTCGTATGCGGCGTTACCTCGTATGTTTTCTTATGACGTTGTCGCGTTCAACTATCGTCAGTAAACCGACTTTACAGACCACCGGTTTTTTACATGTACCTAGATATAATTTGTATACATCTAATAGGAACTACGTATGTATATACATCAGTATCTGGTATAAATTTCGACTTGCTAGGTTTCACCCATTCCTGAGAAAATCGGTGGTGACACACGGACAGAGCGACAGAAAGACAAGAGAGAGATCTTATAAGGGTTCCTTTTTTAAATTTTGAAGCACGGAATCCTAAAAATGATAACAAAATAAGCGGATCGCAAGAAATGAGAAAATATACAAACATTCGTTAAAGTAAAGTCTCGTAAAGTTTGAAATTTGTAAACGCTTCGTAAAGGTTTTTGTCAGCAGTGCATATAAACACTCTTCAAGAATGGCAGTCTTTAACCTCCTTTTCTTCATAAATAGTAAGGAGGGGTACTCCAATACCATATATTTTCAGTTAAAGCATTTTATCTTTCACTAGATTGCCTGCGGCTTCACTCGCGTGGAACTCTGATCAAATTCCCGTAATGCATGGGACCCTATTCCACCGCCACGATATATATAAAATACAAAATTCCACCATACATCATTTTGATATATCTTAGCGTTTTCGTTAAAAGCTCCCAGACAGCTTATTTCATTCCGGCACCTCCAACAAATATCATTATATTTTAGCGAATGTATACAACAACTTGACAAATTATATACGAAAACCTTTCTCGAGAACCTCTCTATGCATTGGTGAAAACAGCATGCAAATCGGTGTATTACTTTTTGAGTTTATCGCGAACAAGCAGACAGAAAGAAAAACAGACGCGGCTGAGGACTTTGTTAGACAGACAGACAGACAGGCGCGGCGGAAGATTTTGTTTTATAATATGTAATAGATAGAATATAGATTTTCACAACGTCAACGCATAAACCTAATCTGTATTCTAGTCCGGACGAAACTCTTTATCTTTATCTTGACTTCAGTTCGAATGAGTCACGCAGCATTGAATATATACATGTATACTCTATCTATACAAATAAATAAAATTAAAGTATCTGTTTGGAACATTAAAAGAACAGCTTTTTAGTATAGGCCGCGCCAAAAATCTTGATCCAGATTCAATCGTGTCAAGATTCTTGGTGCGGCCTATTAGATAGGTATAAATAATCTGAATCTCACAAACGACTCCAACTATTTTCATGAAATTTAGTATACAAAGGGTTTTAGGGGCGATAAATCGATCTAGCTAAGTTACATTTTTAGAGATGTCGAGTAGCGGTAGTGCATTCGACTGCTACGACAGGGGGCGCGGGTTCGATTCCCGCTCAGTGCAAATATTTGTATGCATGAATATGTCTATTTGCATTGGTCTGGGTGTTTCTATGTATAATATGTATGTATTTACAAAAAAAAAAGTATATAAGTATAGGTATATACTTTTTTTTTTTTTTATATATCCGCATTCTGGAACCCATAACACAAGCTAGTTAAACTATGCTTACTTTGGGTCTAGAAAGCGCTGTGTAGAATGTCGTAGAATATTTATTTATTTTATATTTTAAAGTTTAGTCACCCAGATATGTTATACTTATAAAGGGTACTTGTTTCGTTCTGGGTGCGTAAGTCCACGCGAACGAAATCGTATGCACAGCTAGTAAAATGTATAAAAGGAAACTTTTAAAGGCCAACATTTAGTCTAGTGTGAATCCAAGTGATAGGGTAGTACTTCCCCGGTCAAGCTGACTCATTCATACTAGGAACAGCATGTAGGCACCCTTGTTTATCTTTGTTATAGAGACCATATTACATGCTACGTTTGTTTGGGGTTTTAATCATAAACTTAATAGAATAGTAGTATTAAGTTTTTGGGTTAAATAATAGCGCAGTATAGTATGGGGCCCAAAACAAACTCAATTGACGGACGAGGCTCTGGCACAGAATTTTCTTCCGAAGGTAAGACGGCCATCGCAAAGTTAAAAACTTATATAAACCAGATTGTGGGGAGGAGAGAGAATCCTGAGCTTATGTAAATAACATTAAAAATTTTACTTCGGTTACATTGAACAATCAACCATCAATAAAAAAATGAATACTATCACTTTTAATGTTGCAAAAATTATTTTTTTAAATCAACACGGAGTTTTTAATGTTTAGATGACATTGTGATATAAGAACACAGTTTGTACAACAATATTGTTTTTTTTTTTATTATAACAGCCGGCTTGCTTGGTTGGCTCGACCAGAGACGTAGCATCTTCCCGCTGAAATCTATTCAGTTGGCCTTTTTTTTTTGCATGCATACATAACCAATAAGCGTTCGTGTTCTGGGCGATAAAAAGGGATAGAGCGATAACTCCATCACTCTTTGTGGCCAGAAACACGAACGCTTAATAACACTTCATGGTAAAATTGCACACTTGAGTTGACACTATTTAGTTCACAATACTATGCCCATTTCAATAAAAAATGTTCATTATTTTAGCCTTAAATTGTAATTTGGTTGTAAGTACCATCTTTCAGTTTGTTAATTAATAAATATTCCTAACGCCTTTCAATCACCATAAACTACGTGCTCGACGCAACATATCCCTAGAAGTTTTAAAATGAAGACAACGCCTATTAACGTAAGGATCGACGGCTTTTGAACCCTACATCTACATGTTAGTTGAACTTAAACTACACCCGAGCAATACATAAAGGCATAATCATTAGCATTAATAAACAAGTTAATAAGCAAATGTTAGGTGCATACGTTACAAGCGCATGTTTAAAATACGTATAGATTTTTTTTCATTAACCACGCCCTACTCTTTTGTATTTGTCATACAGATGACATTACAGAAAGGCGTGCTATGAATATACAGATAAGTTTGAAAATTCATTAACTCATTTATGTAGTTTCTGCGTCCCATACCCCTTTCCAATCCGTGCTTCACCCCAGAACCGTGACACAATTTTTGTCCTAAACAGTTAATAATACATAGAAGTATTGATTCTTCCACGTTACCTTCAAAGAAATCTAATTTGATGTTATTATTTATACAAACAGTCGTAAACTTTACCTTTTTATAGAGTTCATCGTCGGTGCGTAATGATGAATCGATATTTACGTTGGCAACGAACCACGGTTACCGTAAACATTGACACTGACATTCGCAACACATGCACCGATGCGACCATGATAACACAGACATAATATCATTGACCTTAACGGACTGTTGTGCAATCATATTAATACCGCATGTATTACATTAACTACGTGATGTAATGCGAACAAAACAATCTCGATCGATCTTAGGCGTGAATTATACAAAAAAGGGCATTAATGTGAATGATGAAAGCAAAATCGTACGTATCGACGCCGATTAGGGGCCCGAGCCAAACTCAATAGATACATTTTTGTGGCCCGTTGGTATGAATGATACCTGTGAATTGTAGGAAGACGGATTCATGTGTGTAGCCTATTCTATCTATCCTAGAATGCGGATAAACATACTTAAATACATTTTTTTTGTAAATAATACACATTATACACACACAAATAAATACTTACATAAATAATTCATCATCATCATCTTAGCGTTGTGTCCCGATTGCATCCGAGGCCTACACCTAAGCATCTGGCGCAGGTTTTTCCCTAGGATTTAAGGGATCAAAGACGGCAGTAGCTCCTATAAAAATCAGGATAAACCAAATCCAAAAGGAGGAGGAGAATATACTCAACTTTGGGTGATATGGCTTTATACCAATGATTGGTATAAAGCATGACCCACTTTGACCCTTTAAACATAATTGTATACACATATCACTTTTCGAGCTAACGAGCGTTATAATGACGTGTAACTGCGTCATAACTTGTATTTGCACAGTAATTAGGGGCTGAAGTGATATTGATATAGAGCGATATGCTAAAAACGCTTATCAAATAATATTAGATGCGGAAACTAATAAAGCTCTAAATATAAGATAAGTTACATCAATAGATAAAGCTTACCATTACGTCATCAAGCTACTTTAATGCCTATTCAAACCTAAACGGCATTCGCTGCCGTCTGCGGTAAAGAAACCGAGTAGGTATGCGGTAATAGGGGTGCTTGGTTGGGGACCTCCACGCGGTGCACCCTGGGCAACGGAGACGGCAGCGCCTCTCTCCTAGGGTGGGAGAGACGCTGCCGCCTACGGCCAACTCCGACCGAGGCGAGGACGGCCCTGTTGAGGGCTGTTCGGAAGCTTTCCACGTGTCCCTCTGATTAGCAGAGGGCACAGTGGAGAGCAAGTAAGGGGGCCATCTCGAAACCGGAGATGGCCCAGGGTCAGTCGGGGTGCGAGGGATATGCTCTATGGGTAACCTTACACCCCGGCGTCTTAAGACCCGAGACGGCGTGCGGTTTTAGTCGGTGCAAGCCGACATAACCGCCCCCGCTGGAGACCCCCCGCTCTCCAGCGGGGGCGGTATCCGAAGGGATTTCCGCACGAAAAAAAAAAAAAAAGAAAGGTATGCGGTAATAATACTGTTCACACCAAAGCGGATTTCGCAATCCTTGGGAGTAAAATACCGTGCGAGTTCCCTAGCGGTACTATGGCACCAACTATTCTGCTCACAGCTCTGCAAATTTCCACGGAACGTCCCACCTATGTATGTACCTCTACCCAAAGTGACAGCAAATGACGCTCAGGGGTTCTTACCATGATGCATTAAAAACAAATCAATTTAGGGCCGCTCCATGAGCGCGGGCCTGGGTGTACCCTTACAGAAGTAGGCCGGGGCGGCGACGCGTTAACCGCCCTCCTTTTCTGGGGATAAGACGGGGACACATGGGTCCCAAACCCAAACCGAGGGGCCATCTCGAAACCGGACATGGCCCTGGGTCAGTCAGGGTGCGAGGGAAATGCATTATGGGCCCCCTTACACCCCGGCATCAGGAGACCTGAGACGGCGTGCGGCATTAGTCGGTTTGAGTTCGACATAATCTCTCCCGCTGGCCGGTGGGGGGACTTCAGCACAGAAAAAAAATGGTCTGGATATCTATCACAGATACAAGTACCCAATAAGCAGAACTAGTCTCCATTCACTGTTACTGCAGAGAGGTGAAGAAGTAAGAGACCTAGAAGAGGCGAAATAACAGGAAACATGGTGGAGCTAGCGGTACCACTGAAAGGTGGGCACACGGCGGGCTTAAGCATCCAAGGCGTACGTGTGTTGTTCACGCCCCAGAAGGGGGAGAGGCTGAGATAAGGGACAAGGACGAAGAAAACAACTTGTAGGGAGAAATGTGCGTACCCCCAAAGACCCACTGGCAAGTAAGGGTATGCATCTTCCGTGATTCGGCTTGTATAACCAGTAGGTTGGAACAAGCCATGAGGCGGAGGTGGGTTTGTTATTGCACCGGGAGATTCGAAGAAACAATCTCACAAATTCCTAGTACGCAATGCGGTCCTATAAATAAAAGAGCAACAGATCGTTTCATTGTGAATTACATTGTTTAGTTTTGTTTATTATCACTTAGGTGGCAGAATTGCTGAACGGACATACAAAGTGGTGACGGAAACGGGCTGACTATGTTAGGTAGGTATGTGCCCCATGAGAATATCATCTAACTCTTCAAGTTACTCTAAAGCTTATCTCCATTATTGGTTTATTTTGACTTTTACGGGAGCAACTGCCGTCCGACTAACTGTCTTACAGGAGAGGTTGGGCTTGGGATCCTGGTGGGATTATGAGGCTATAATTCTTTTTTTAATAGCTCTTCCGACATACATGTTTCCGTCTTCCTACAAGGTGGAGGCGCCTTCGAGGCGTCAAACTGAAGAGCATTATATTACGGTTGATCAATGTTGACATCTATAATGATGGCATTCATTCTTTAGATTCTACTTAAAGTCTATCAGGCTGAGTAACGTAATGGTATGGGTGTATTTGTTCCCGCCAAGAGGGATGTATGATGTATGCCATGTATATGGGTGTATAATTCGTAAACACTGAATATTTGGTATCCAATGACTTCTATGTATACTAGACAAGCATTTCAGAATAAAAGTACGCCACACTTCGAGGGTGAAGCAGGAATGGGGGAGGGGTACGGGACGCCTCATAGATTAATAACTTTGACGCCCTTACACTAATTTACAGATGATGATCTCATTTTAAATAAATTTAATATACTCTGTGGCTATGACAGCAACAAAAACTGGCGCCAAAGTTGTGTATAGTAGCGTCCATAAATCTATACCATTTTTTTTGCTCCGGACAGCCAGTCTAGTATAGGTACACATATAAGTCATTGTTGGTATCAAAAATCTAGATAATTGCGACAATTTTTACATACGTAACATATATACGTACATGCACGAGTTTGTTCAAGATTTTTGGAACTATTTACTATACTTCGATTTCAACAACGAACAAATCTACTTTTTCTGGATGTATCTATATTATTTCAACCAATTTTGCCGATTGCCGCATTACGTATAAATTCGCATATTTTTGCTTGACCTACTTCAATTATGCAACTTTCTTCTTCTTGAAAACTTGCCAATTCCTGTTCTTATAACAAAAATTTCTTGCTTTCTGCATAATTGCGTTCTGCAGCCAAATAGTGTGAGATATATACATATTCCATGAACTCGTGACCCATAAATAATGAAAGTAGCTTAACGTCACTTATGCAGTTAAAAAGGTCTCAGTTCAATTCTATTTTACATCCCCGCGCTGGGTCCCGACCTGGTTGTTGATTTTTTCGGACTTATTTCTTAGATATGACTCTAATGAAGTGATTCATTTCTAATGCAATATTTAGAAACTATTGTTGAAGCCTTCAAAAGCACTACAATATTGCGCCACACCCAGAGGGAGCATGGGGGCACCATGCCGGTGCCTTGCACCCCCACGCAACCACTGGGTGTGACGTTCAAAGAAATATAAAATACTGGAATGTATCTACTCTCGTTTATTGAAACGAAAACGTTCAAGGACTGAGTCATTATTTGTGTGTCACGCTTGTTTCACAAAACACAATATAAAAGGTTGTATACAATTTAACGACATCTATGGCGCAGCCTTAGAGCGATCGACTGCTAACTCAGAGGCCTCAGGTTCAAATATATATATTTGCATTGGTCTGGGTGTTTATATGTATATTACGTATGTATTTACGAAAAATATATTACGAATTAATCAAAAACGGTTACGTGGTTAATTTGTATGCAGTGGAAGTGGAAGCGAGAGGTATACCAGCAAAATCTCTGTATAACCTACTTAAAGATCTAGGCCTATCGAGAGCTACAATAAGCTCATTACTAGGACGAATGTCTAAAGCGGCACTAGTAGGTTCGTATCAAATTTGGTTAGACAGGAAGGGGAACTTGGGTAGTGAAGGTGAGTGTTGATGTACATCAACAAAAGGGGCCCCTTCTAAACCTACACTTGGGTCACAAGTCCCAGGCACTGTCCCGAGTTCCCAACTCAGCAACGCGATGGACCCGGCACCCGCACGGAGAATCCATGGATTGCTAAGAATATCGGTCTTCTACGTATGTTTATCCATATTCTAGAACCCATATGACAAGCTCTGTTAGGTTAAAGTCTAGATGGCACTGTTAATAATTGTCTGAGGATATTGATTTATTTAATTATTTTCTACTTAGGGTTAGGTAGGTTACCACTCCTCACAAAACTGACGATTTAGGGAAAGTGACGGGTTTTCGTAACTGATTGGTTAAGTTACGGATGTATAGGGCTTCACCAACATCTTCGGAGCTCAAGTCAACCTCACCTGCAAGCCAGCACACCTGCAGATTCATCTCTCGGGGTATGGAGACCAGACGGCAGGCAAAATAAACTGAGAAAAATGTGAAGCGGACCCTGGGCTCAGTAGTGAACGTCTCGGATGCGACCGGTAGCATCGCTAAGATGATGAACAGCGGTCTAGTTCTGCGGCTTCCACGAGAAAAGGGCAAGAAAGGGACTTCCACAATTAGATATTTGTCAGAAAAAATAATTTGTCATTCCCCAAACGTTGCCCGCAAATAAATCCTTATTAGTGCTCCGTACCCAAAGGGTAAAACAAGACCCTATTACTAAGACTCCGCGGTCCATCCGTCTGTCATTCTGTCTGTCACCAGGCTGTACCTCATGAACCGTGATAGTGAGACAGTGCATGGAAATTTGTAGATGATGTATTTGTGTTGCCGCTAAAAAATTTTATAGACATATGGTACGGAACCATTCGTGCACGAGTCCGATTCACATTTAGCCGGTTTTAATAATGTTTCAATCGTGTTATTCCATGGCCAATGCCCTGCATCATACTTACTGGTACCGTTGTGTGCGTCGCATACAAACACATACATGCCGCAAACGGTACGATTGTATGAAGATGAATAACAGCTGTTCTGAGTTGACTGAGCTGCAACGATGTAATTTAAGCTGCCATGCAAAACCAATTGATTAATTGCCTGTGGTTAAAATAAATGAGCTGAGCTGAGCTAGTTGAATAAATCATTGTAAAAGAGTTGTAAAAACAAGAAATTAACTAAAAAAACGAAAAAAAACTGTACAGTTTTCATTGCATACACGCATCCATTTATCAGTTTAACGGTACAGTGCGATCGTAACGAATTCTCGTAGTGTGTGGTGCTACCCGTTCTATCCGTTCTTATTTTATCATTTTAATTTATTTATAATCATCGACCCAATCACTATAAGTAAATTATTTGAAATTATAGAACTATGACGTTATACTTCTTTATTTCATACAAATGTATCGTTTTGATGATTAATAAATAGAAACTGATTTGACTTGACAGTTGTGACAACCCTATTTGTATAATAATATTTTGTATAATACGCAAGAAAGTTGATACGAGATATAAGATCGTGATAATACGCAATGTTTTATTGTCTTGTTTGACAGAAAAACCATAAATCTGCTGTAATTTATGGTACCTAATGATACTGTCGAACGTTTACACGAATATTACTGACCTGCTTTGCCCAACTGTTTCACCCCGCGGTATGCTTGGTTTTCTTCCACCGCTTCGGATTGCCCGCCCGTCCTATCTATCTAGTCTATAACCTTCCCCCGTCCCCAAGAACTTGGGTATGAACTATGAAATACAAGATTTTTGCAATTCGCACATATAGTTCTAGAGATTACAGAGTTCAAAAAAAAATGTAGTGATTATATATAGATTCCGCCATATGTCATCATCATCATCATCTTAGCATTGTTCCCGGTTGCATCTAGGGTTGCCAACTATACTGTTCTAAACAGTATTATACTGTTTTTCACTAAATTAAACATTTTTACTGTTGAACAAAAATAACGTATACAAAATACGGTTTTTAGCATCAAAATGCAAACACATTTTTATGTGTTATACTTAGACGCTCACACAAATTTTGTTTTTATTTAGTCAGAGGGCGCTCACTGCTCAGTGCAGCGCAGCCACACCACAAACAAATCACACTGAGTTAATATTCTTCATAGACCTGAATATACTTTATTTCTTGTAAAAAAAGTTGGCAACCCTGGTTTTGCATCTGAGGCTATCTCCTCGGAACGGGCTCCGAGGTGGAAGCCTCATTTGCAACCGAGTCCGCTTACTCCTTCTCCTCCTTTGGGTTTGGCTTATACGACTTTTAGATGGAAACGAATGCGTCAGAGCCTCGTACATCGATCAGCAGATGTACCGGCTTACAGGTGAGGTTGGCTTGGACACCGAAACGCAAAAACCTTGGTGGGGCCCCAAAAATACTAAAATTTTGCCAATTATGTATTCATACCGCAAACACACCCTCACACACACACACATACACACCCTCATAACAACATACTTCCACACAGACACTGTCATACCCATCCTTTACAAGTATTTCTGAGACAGGCAACGACTGCTGCACTTTATATTTTATTAATCTAAAAATTTTGTAATATTAATAAAAAAAAATTTTACTATCGAAAAATATGTTTAAGCCAGTAATTAACTTGTGTAATTAGAAGCAGAGCCCTGACATCCATAATACAAGTTTAATCTTGCTTGCGATGGCCGAGACACAACCTAAGTGTCATTTTTTACAATTGTATATTTTGTCTGCAATCTTTACTGCGTCTATTCCTACGTGTACTGTCATACAAAATTGTAAATATGGTAATAAAGAAATATTATTATTATTATTAAGTGTATTTCAACAATACTCGTATTCCATTGTATACATTTTATCGCTGCCTATTTCCATGGCAAACAAAATGATTAGGTTCATCAACGCCGCAGGTTTGATGACGTCACGGTTTCATTAAATAATTTATATAGTCGTGGATGCTGAATATATTGTTAGAACACGTTTAGTTTTATTGCAAAGTGATTACATACGATTACTATTTAATATTAAACTAATTTAGAATAGGAATAGATTGTAGTAATTAGTGGTTTTTGGTACAATCAGCAATAAAAGTAGCCGAACATCACCAAATTGACAACGGGGTAAAATACTAGACCGGCTAATACCGACTAGGTTGTACGGAACAAAAAATTGAGTGTCCCGAAAGACTAGGAATGGAAGACCAACTTCTTGTAGCTGTCATATACCCATTCAAAATTCATTCCCGCCTCACCCAGGAACCGTGACCCAATTTTTGTTCTAAACGGCTTGTCTAGTAATCTAGTAATATACATGAAATTCAATGACATAAGGTTACTTCCAATTTCTTTCGGTAGGGCCGAACGAAGCGTTAACTCCACGTTCTACTTAAACCAGCCCTTAAGTCATGTTTCCGATTGCGGAATTAATGCGTTTCTTGGCACTAGATGTTAAGTGTCCGTTTGTGAACGAAAGTAGAGAATCATGAATTACCAACAAATCGTTAAATATGGACTATTTCCGTAGGTATTTATTTAGGAATACCTATTCAAACATTGAGTAAGTACAATCGCCATCGGTATTAGCTTAACACATTTCAAGTTACCGCCCGCCTCAGCTCTAAAACTTTACCTAAACAAAAATTGAGAAATGTTAAATTTGTCTTCTAAAGATTTCAAAAATATAAAGGCATCAATAGTTTATCGATTTGTTTCAGTGTAAACATCGTTTGTTGTGTTAATATGTGAAGCTATGTAGTTCTGAGGGTAACTGTACTATGCGTTGCGCGCGCCGGTATTTGCGTCTCTTCAGTATAGGTATTAAATTCAGTCCGTATATTGAGTTTAGACATACATCCTACTAATACTACAAACGCGAAAGTATTTGAGTATAGATTTAAGGATGTTTGCTACTATTTCACGTTCAAACAGCTGAACTGATCTGTCTGTTTGGTATAAATTTGGTACAGCAATAGATTATAGTCTAGAATAACACACAGGCTAATTTTTATACCTGGAATAGGTTCCCATGGGAAACGGGAATGGTAACAGACGGGCGAAGCCGCGGGCAATAGCTAGTATAATTATATGTCTGTGGTGTAGACTTATTTTCCCGCCGTATTCAGTCATAATGTCATAATCGATAACGACCAACGATAAATCAATATATAGGTAGTGAAGACAAAGGTGTGGTGCTGGCCTTCGTTCATTTGTCTATGGATTTGGTGCATGCGAGTTGATATTGATTCTTTTTATTTTTAAATAAACAGTTTCATTACAGTAAAACATCGGTAAAATAATCCTACTTCCTACTATATATAATATTATAAATGTGAAAATTTATGAAGATGTTTGAATGTTTGTATGTTTGTTACTTAATCACGCTCTAACGGCTGAACGGATCTGGCTGAAATTTGGTACAGGGATAGATTATAGTCTGAAATAATACATAGGGTACTTTTTAGGATTTATGCGATAGGTACGTAGAAACTGAACTGGATAGGCAGCCACAAACAAAGACAATGATTACAATATGCTTTTAGTCCACGGGTCAGCAACAAGGCAACAGATTTCAATTCAACAATTTCCTCTTAAGTGATAACTAATAAAATGCTTCGCAGAGTTGTATCAAGAAGTCCCGAGATCGTCAGTTGCAATGGCTGGGTTAAGCGGTGACCTCCCACCGATCTGGCGATCTTTCCACTGAAATATAACCAGCTGACATAATTATCTTACTCCTACTAATATTATAAAAGTGAAAGTTTGTGAAGATATTTGTATGTTTGGATGTTTGATACTGAATCATGCTCTAACGGCTGAAAGAATTTACTGAAATTTGGTACAGGGATAGAATACAGTCTGGAATAACACATAGGCTATGGTATAGGTTCCCATGGGTTCCAGGAAGCCGCGGGCAACAGCTGGTAATATTATATAAACTATCATCTGACAAATTTTCAATTGAAAGGAAATGGTTCAACATTTTTTGAAGTGAAAACTTCTTTAGCGGCGTTGTGCACTTTTTTTGTAATGGGTATAAAAGGTTAAACTCGCGTCAGTAAACAAGTGACCTAAACGTAAGACAACAAATATAGAAGCGCAAATTTCACACTCCACTTAACAACCTTGGTGGTGCGTTTGTCTAATGAGTGGTCGTTGACTTTGTCAAGATTGAGATCAATTCCGACCGAGGCCCAAGAAACACTTTGTCATCATATAACTTTTTGTAATATTTATTCTATCTTGTGCCATAAATCTATTGATATAAAATGGAAATTAAACAAAGTGCATCTATTAATGAAAAAAGTGACGAAGAAATAGTGAAAGAAAATGAGTGAGTACTTTATAAATATATTGGCGATGATGATTCTGGTAATAATGATGGTGAAAAAGTCGTTGAAATTAAGAGTGGAAGATTTTTCTGAGATAAACTTTTTAATGTAAAATAATCATAATAGTTCTGAAGTGTTGAATTTTTACATAACATAACTACACGCCTGTGTGTGTGTGTGTATCCTGTAATATAAATCGTCATGTTTGTGTACGATAGCGACATAAATAAATATTGTATGTTACCACATAAATGATAGTACTTTTATACTGATAATTAAAGCAATTCGTGCAAAATTATTCCCTAACCATTCCAAAATATCAAAAATGCATAGCGTTAATATTCAAGTTTTCATTTCTGTCGGCACTCCCGGAGTGCAACCCGTCGTTTTTTTTCATAATCGTGTGTCCAGCTGACGTATTATCCGCCACATTATCGTCAGCTGACTTTCTTTTTCCTTCAAAATATTGGTTTTATTAGATTAGACGAATTGTCAACCGGGAGGAAATTATTGATTGTTTTTCTTTTTACATGCATGGGAGCATAGTTATCGCTGCCTAACCCTCCCCATGGGACTGCAGCTGACGATCACAGAGCTTTATGATACAACTCTCTGCGAGCGAGGCATGTGGATTATTTTACGAGCGAGGCATGTGGATTATTTGGTCTTTTTACAAGATAAAACTTAGCGAATATATCCGTTACAAATTGGCATTTCATTGTTGAACGTACAGTCAACGATAAAAGTGGATTAACACTTAAATATTTACAAATGTTCCTTACATTTTTTTAAAGAATATTAGTCAACAAAATTACTAATATTACCCCTAACCCCTCCAGCTAAACTTAAGTACGGAGGCACCGCTTGTTGTAAGCTCCGTAAACGCTCTAATTTATAATTTCTCATTCCAAATTACATTAAAACATAAGTTGAGTATGTTCTTTACTTTATATCACCTTTTAAAGCTCTTCTTCTTCTTCTTTTTTTATTAAGGTGGCACCTTGCATCGGTTGTTTAGGTACCTACCGATGATTCTGCCAACCTAAAACTCTTCATTTTGATAACCTTCTCGATAAGTGTCAGTGAAAATATTTTTTGAAAACATACATTTTAGCGCCAGATGTCCACCACCATATAGGTTTGGTTCAAATTTTATGTACCCTATGACACTCGGACGATGAATCCCTCTCATTTGAGACCGCATTCATCGAAATCCGTGTAGTGGTTACGAAGAGAGCCCACCAGAGTTACCCACAACTAAAAGATAGTTGATTATAGATGCATATAAACATTTCATACATAATATCATTACGCTATTATATTAAAGAATGGGGCAGAATTGATCTCGATGTTACTTATTAACCTTTATTTCGAACGAATTGTCTATGTGAAATCCGGCCCGTTAAAGGTTTACACTGATTCCGATACTTAGAATAAACACGTGGCTTAAAAGTCTGGTAGCCTAAATTAAGAAAAAAAAGTTTTGTCTGTGTTTTTATTTTAAAGGAACAACTGAACAAGTTCGTGTTCAAAGTTGTAAGTTTGATAAATATAATTATATAAATAATAATCTATGTATATAATAATCTATGGTTGTAAGGAATTGTAAGTTTAGCATAGTACCTACTTTCTAGTATATATATAATAATCTATGATAGTACATCAATAAATACGTTAAGAGTTTGAAGTTTCTATTTGGATTATTGTAATAATGTAACACAGAAGCCATCAATCAAGAATTGAATTGTAATAATGTAAGCATTTTTGGATATTGTTAAAGAATTTGGTTATATTATTCTATTGTCAGTGTGAATATATTATTCTATTATTGTTTCAGCAAATAACTACCTACCTACTTATATACTGTTATGACCTGCCACGCCATAAAATGGTAATGATTTTATGTTATAGTAGAAACTTTCGAATATTGCCTCTATTTCAATGTCAATTAATGCTTAGGGTATTGATTTATTGAATAGGTACCTACCTACTGAATGCTTACAAATTATTTTCAACATTTTCAAACTAATTATCATGAGCACACGAGGGCCTCGCTGTTACTCTGGCAAGGAAATAAATGGTTTATTTGAATCAGGATACTCACCAGGTACCTTTTACTGCTGCATTTAAAAATACCTGATATAGTTATGTAACAATAAACTTTGTTTGGAAATACTAACAAAAATGTTGCGTGGTGGTTACCTGCTTGCCTACTTAAAAAATGCTGGCATTGTATGTTACTGTTTCAATTTAAAATGTGGAAAGTGGCTGCATTCTAAATAAAACATTCAACGGGTTGTACATTTAGTAACCTTCTGCATTGTGTGTTACCTACTGTTTTGGATGTGGGTAATGGATGTGGACATGTTTGTAAGATTTGACAAAATTTAATTCCTGAACTGATTACCAACTGCATAATAAACAATACTAAAATGTGTGACCTAATCCATCCTGCTAACCAATTAGTTGAACTGAATGGAACTCAAGGTATCAAAAAATCATTTATCTACAAATTGATTATTCTCAAGACCTATTCAATGAAATTATAAATCCTGTATTTCTAGTGTTGCAGTGTTCAAAAGCTTGCAATATGAATAATTAAATTACTCAATAAGTGTAGGTAGAAAGTAAGTTCACATACCGTCTCTTATAAGTTGTAGGTACACTTGGGAATAATAATTGTTCCCAGTTCCATCTGACTCTTTAACCTCATAGCCCAGGCTCCGCTTGCTTATCCTTTTGATTTAGCTTATACAGCTTTCATAGGTTTGGTTTTATAAGATTTCCTGGTGGGGCCCCATAAATAGTTTAAATCAATTATTTCTTATCTGAGCAACAGAATAATAGTTGCCGCTAGGAGGAACAATATTTGGTTTTATTGATTATCTTCATCAAGCATGTACTGTTAGAAAGATTTACATTTCATTTGGCATGATGGTACCTCATTAATATTTGTCAGTTCTTCATGCATGATTATTGTAATATATACAGACACAAGGTCTTTTACTGGCTATGATCCTGACACACACCTTTCATTTCTTCTACTTTCATAATAATATGATTTTATGTGTACAGCTTGCGTATTGATTTGGCACATGAAATGGAGGAGCAGGTGGTGCAGCCAGCTAGTACACCATCGGTGGTGCCGCAGCAGCCGCGCCGCATCAGCTGTCACCAAATTCGGCTGTACCAGCGGCTGGTAAACCCGAGCTGCGGGAGTCTCAGCGACGGCAGCTTAAGGAGCCTGAGCTGCGCGCCATGCAGGAGCGTTGGCGCGCCGCTGCGCGCTGTAGCGACGCGCGTCGTGGCCAAGGCGCTAGCAGCCGAGGCGACCACCTCCATTCAATAACGGGCCCTATACATATGGAATTATTCCATTTGTATATAGGGCCCTAAAACAATGAACTTGTACATATATAATAAAATTGTAAATATTATGTAAGGTTTTTTTTTACTTAACACAGATTGGGCACATTGATATTCGCAACAATAGAAATAAAAAACAGGTTTCATATACCTACCTAAGGCATAAATTATACAGAAAGAGATAAACAAATTAAAATCGTGCGCATTGACGCAAATTGAAATCGTGTCGGCACGTACGATTTTTCTTTGATTATGCCTTTTCTATATAATTCCGGCCTAGGTATATATTTTATTTTTTTTGCCACTGCCTTTCCCTTTTTTGCGACGTACTTTCATCGGTATTGTTGCTGACGGTGGGTCTGGACGTATGCACGCCTTCCTCGCAGGTACGCCGTCGAAATCCAGCGTGCACTCCCCAGCGCGCACCGTCAGCCACACTGGTTCTTCCCGATCGGCAGCAACGCCACCGCCATTCTTGGTTGATGCTAAACTGGTGACGAATTTGTCTTCCCTAATAAAAAATGGTGTAAAGTTATATTCAAGCAAGAAATGGTATCTTTTCATTATGATACAAAAGACTAAAGTGCCAGCTTAAAATAAGATGATGTACAGAATCAAAAGAGATGAAGGTATGTAAAAGAGTTTCCAAAAGATAAAGCTTTGTGAAATCATGCTATCATATTTTAGGAACTATCCAGTAAAATTCTAACAGGTAAAATAAACAATACTTACATTATTTTCGTCCGAATCGAAGAAATTGTCAACCGTGCGCTCGCGCAAAGTTCAAACGACATTTTTTACCGTACCGCACATAGTCATCAGACCATACTGCCTAGTCTTACCTAAATTTTTTGTACTTTATTATTTATTAGCTAGAGTAAGATTTAGTAACATCTAATAATAATAATGTAACCCGCGTTACTCTACGCAAATATAATAATTAAAAATATTTTTATTATTTTGGCACTTAATAAAACCAAAACCGATGTTATTGAAATCTGTCGAACTGAAAGTCTGTTGAGAGATGTAGTATTTTTCAGCACATCACTAATTAGCTACTTTTGAAACTGATAAGTTTTGACATTTAAAACTTATTGCAAGCTCGACTCAAAAGTCAAAATGGTTATTGTGGTTCCAGTATCAGCTGTGATAAGTTTACGCGTCTCTGTATGTACAAGTAAGTTCATTGTTGTACTTTTATTAGAAAAATCTACTTAAAATACTTAGGAATGAAAATGCTTGATCTTATTGAATAGTATCAGGAATATAGGTACTTTTTTTTTCGTGCGTAAATCCCTTCGGATAGGTACTCCCCCGCCGGCCAGCGGGGGCGGTTATGTCGGGCTTGAACCGACTAAAACCGCACGCCGTCTCGGGTCTACAGACGTCGGGGTGTAAGGTTGCCCATAGAGCATATCCCTCGCACCCCGACTGACCCTGGACCATCTCCGGTTTCGAGATGGCCCCCTCGGGTTTGGGAACCACGGTGTCCCCGTCTTGCCCCGGTTTGGGGGAGGGGCGCTAGTCGCCCCACCGTCCCGGCCTGCTTCTGCTGGGGTGACAGGCGGCCTCACCTGCCACCCCCAGGCCTGCGCTCATGGAGGACGGAGCTCGTTAAGCGACCTCCGGCGCCTTAGTCGCCTGCGACGCGCGGCGAGCAAGTTGCGGGCTCGGCGGGTCGGGAGAGTTCTAAATCTCCCGGGCGCGCTCCGCCATCTCCTTCGCGAGCATTACATGCTCGCAGAAGGAGGTGGCGGCGGCCCACGCGCTCGCGCTCCGCTCCATTGCTGCAATTATGCTGCCGAGCGAGAGGACTCCCACCCCGATGGCTGCCACGAGGTCATGCCTCGGCGCCTCCCACGCCGGGCAGTCCGCCAGCGTGTGCAGCCCTGAGTCCTCGCTCGCGTCGCAGTGATGACACTCAGGCGTTGGCTCCTTCCTGATCCGATGCAGGTGGTCCCCGAAGCATCCCTTCCCGGAGATCACCTGCGTCAGTCGGTACGAGAGGCTTCCTTCTCGCCTCTCTAGCCAATCCTCCATGATGGGCCTTACCGCCGCTATTGCGGTGAGACCCGTAGAAACGGTGGTGCCGCTGGCCGCCCGCGGCATAGTACAGGGGCCCAACCGGGACTAACCAACCCGGTAGGCTGCCCCACCAGATTGCGCATAATCCTGATGTGATTCGTCGTACACGTTGGTGTTGACCGGATGGTCGGTCCGGCGACCACACTCGAGAGGGTACGGGGGCCCTTCCGTTCGGCGGGTCGGCTACCGCCATGCCATGCATCCATAGGCGAAACCAAATCCTGCGCTTTGTCAAACTCTGCTGTGGCGTCTGTCTCCTCTTTTTTTTTCTCGCCTTCACTTCCACTTAAAATAATTATGGCAGCGCAAATAAGAAATGGAGCACATAATACAGCGGCATTCTCTTCTCCCACGAACACATCACTTTTTGAGATTGTGTTCACGAACACCATCTCAAAAACACAAACCAACAAGCCGTCCATCAGCACCTTGAGACGGTACGGCCGGCACTGTTTTTTCTCACCGAGACGCAAATACGCCGCCCTGATGATACGTCTTACTTACTCTTCCCCGGCTATGTGGTAGAGGAAAGCCGGGGCTTTTGCAAGGAAACACACAAGCAACGCAAGTAACAAGCAAGGATACACGCACACCCCGGTGTGCGTGTATATCAGGGCGGGTGTTTGTTGTCGCCGTTTGCGCTGCCTAGAGGACCCATCCTTTTCTGTCCTCTGGCTACACGTGGACCATGGCTCTTCTAGCCGGGTTTACATGTGCCTATACCGGTCCCATCACGGGGATACCGAGTCAACTCGACTCTTCAACCACCTGAGTCAGGCGTCAGACGTTGCGCAGGAGCGGTTTCCGACCGGTTTTGGAAAATGCGACCTGCAGAACAAGCCCCGTGGACGGCCGGAGACCAAAGTTGTTAATGAAGAATTGAAGGCTATTGTGGAAGCGGATCCACCGCAAAACACGTCCGAGTTAGCTGCAGGCTGCGGTGTTTGTGATAAAACTGTTTTAATCCACTTGAAGCAAATTGAGAAGGTGAAATAGCTTGAAAGGTGGGTACCTCATGAATTGAGTGCAGCAAACCGACCAGCACGCGTCGACTGCTGCGTTTAATTACTCAACCGGCACAATAATGAAGGGATTTAAAATGGAATCATTACCCGTGATGAAAAGTGGATCCTGTACGATAGTCGGAAACGCTCATCGCAATCGCTAAACCCTGGCGAACCAGCCGAATCCTGCCCCAAGCGAAAATTGACTAAAAAATAATTACTTGTGAGCGTTTGGTGGACTAGTGCCGATGTCGTTCACTACAGCTTTCTTAAATCTGGCCAGACGATTACGGATTAAAATATGTTAAAATAACTCAAGAAAAAAAAAAATTTTTTTTTTTTTTCGTGTGGAAATCCCTTCGGATACCCCCCCGCCGGCCAGCGGGGGCGGTTATGTCGGGCTTGAACCGACTAAAACCGCAACGCCGTCTCGGGTCTTAAAACGCTGGGGTGTAAGGTTGCCCATAGAGCATATCCCTCGCACCCCAACTGACCCTGGGCCATCTCCGGTTTCGAGATGGCCCCCTCGGGTTTGGGAACCACGGTGTCCCAGTCTTGCCCCGGTTTGGGGGAGGGGCGCTAGTCACCCCACCGTCCCGGCCTGCTTCTGCTACGCGACCTTTGTAACATTTTATGAGTTATTTTATTTTCTTTATCCTGTAACTATCCTATTCTTTATCCTGTACCTGTATATCCTGCTCTTTATCCTGTAACTATCCTATTAACGTCTGCTACTGAATGAATAGGTATATATTTAAAGTTGAAGAACGTTACAATAATTGAATTATGTTTTCTTCTTTACGTGCCGTGCCGACTGCATTTTGTATGACATGAAATCTTTCCTTCCTACTTTACCAGGCTTAGGACTGTCAGCTAAGAGTACTTTAATACCTATTAAACAACCTCAGTGACCTCGTGAATAGCGAGCGCGCGGTACGGCAGGTGCGGGGAGCGGGTGTCGGGTGGAGAACGGAAACCGGGTATGAACATTAGGCGGTTCAAGCCCGACATAACCGCCCCCGGTGGCCGGCGGGGGGGTATCCGGAGGGAATTCCGCACGGAAAAAAAATATTTACGTACTCTATTTCGTTCGGCGCGTAGCTCGTGCGAGAGTGCTTATACCTATGGGGTGGCGGTGCGGGTACAATTGCGGGTGCGGGTATCTGCCCCACATACCTAGTATGCGTACTGCCATGTTCATATCGGGTATAAATACCTGTACCAGTATATACGCCTCATCCCTAGCGTGCGTACATGTTACAATACCTTTTTTTTTTTTTTTTTTTATCGTGCGGAAATCCCTTCGGATACCCCCCCGCGTGCCAGCGGGGGCGGTTATGTCGGGCTTGAACCGACTAAAACCGCACGCCGTCTCGGGTCTACAGACGCCGGGGTGTAAGGTTGCCCATAGAGCATATCCCTCGCACCCCGACTGACCCTGGGCCATCTCCGGTTTCGAGATGGCCCCCTCGGGTTTGGGAACCACGGTGTCCCCGTCTTGCCCCGGTTTGGGGGAGGGGCGCTAGTCGCCCCACCGTCCCGGCCTGCTTCTGCTGGGGTGACAGGTGGCCTCACCCGCCACCCCCAGGCCTGCGCTCATGGAGGACGGAGGTCGTTAAGCGACCTCCGGCGCCTGAGTTGCCTGCGACGCGCGGCGAGCAAGTTGCGGGCTCGGCGGACCGGGAGAGTTCTAAGTCTCTCCCGGGCGCGCTCCGCCACCTCCTTCGCGAGCATTACATGCTCGCAGAAGGAGGCGGCGGCGGCCCACGCGCTCGCGCTCCGCACCATTGCCGCAATCATGCTGCCGAGCGAGAGGACTCCCACCCCGATGGCTGCCACGAGGTCACGCCTCGGCCCCTCCCACGCCGGGCAGTCCGCCAGCGTGTGCAGCCCTGAGTCCTCGCTCGCGTCGCAGTGATGACACTCAGGCGTTGGCTCCTTCCTGATCCGATGCAGGTGGTCCCCGAAGCACCCCTTCCCTGAGATCACCTGCGTCAGTCGGTAGGAGAGGCTTCCGTGTCGCCTCTCCAGCCAATCCTCCATGATGGGCCTTACCGCCGCTATTGCGGCGTGCCCTGCGCTTGGTTGCCCAAGTCGTTCCTTCCACTCCACCACGATGGCCTGGCGGAGCTGGGACTGCACGGCCTCGATTTCTCGAGGCTCGGGGTTCCATCCCTGCTCCCGCGCCTCCTTTCGCCACTGGTACAGTTGCGAAAGGGCTCTCGCTTCCAGGTCCCATGGCGGAGTTCCGGCAAGGAGACTCGCCGCCTCGAAGGAGATCGTGCGGTACCCTCGGATGACCCTGATGGCCAGAACCCGCTGCGGAGCGCGCAGCATCCGCACAGTTCTGGTCCTCAGGGCCTCCGCCCATATTGGGCACCCATACAGGGCCATGGACCGCACGATCCCCGCGTAGAGTCTCCTGCAGGAGTCATCGGGCCCCCTCATGTTGGGCAACAGCCGAGCCAGAGCAAGAGCTGTGCCCTTCAATTTGGGGGCCAGACTTCGGATGTGCTCTCCGAAGTCCCATCGGCCGTCGAGCACGAGCCCCAAATATTTCATTTGGGGCTTGATGCTGATGCGATTTCCTCCCACGATGAGACTGGATCCCTCGGGTGGCTTGCTCCGAGGCCCATGGAAGAACAGGGCCTCGGTTTTATGCAGGGCCACCTCGAGACCCAGCCGCCGGATCCGCCTAACGACTTGGGCAACCGCGGTCGTGGCCTTTCGGGTCGCTTCGCGGTACGTCGCCCCGCACGCCGTCACGAGCGTGTCGTCCGCGTAGCACGTGACGGCGGCACCGCCTACGAGCTCACCGCGAAGCACCCAGTCGTATCCGATGTTCCACAGGAGCGGCCCCAGGACCGATCCCTGTGGAACACCGCACGACATTTCACGCCGACCGAGACCGGTCACGGTTGGGTAGATGACGGCTCTCTCCGTCAAATACGCCCCGACTATGCGGCGGAGGTAGGGAGGCACTTCGTGATACACGAGCGCCTCCCTAATGCAACTCCAGGCCAAGGTGTTGAACGCGTTGGCGATGTCCAGGGACACCGCCAACATCACCTCACCCCGGGCTACTGCATCCTCCGCCAGAGCCCTCACGCGCATGATGGCATCCACGGTGGAGCGCCTCTGGCGGAAGCCATATTGGCCATCCGCCAGGTCCGGCCCCACTCTTGAGAGGTGCTCGACGAGGCGCTTCGCAATTACTCTTTCAAAGAGCTTGCACACCTCGTCGAGCAACACTATGGGCCGGTAGGCGGACGGCGAGTCCGCCGGGCGCCCCTCCTTTCGGATGAGGACCAGTTTCCCCGTCTTCCACAATTTCGGAAACTGGCCCCGCTCCAAACATGCGCTGAGAAGCCCTCTCAGTCGGGGCTCGAGAGCGTCGTCGACTAGAGCTAGGACCCACGCTCGGCCTGGAATGCCGTCGGGTCCCGGGGCGGTGTGTTTGGCTCTTAGCCTTCTCACCGCCAGCTCTAGTTCTACCCAAGTGACCTCGGGCACGTCGTCGTCTTCCACGTCGGGCGCCATGCGCAACCGAGGCGGAGTCATCCGCGGTGGAACATGTTCCACCGCCCGCGCTGGGAACAGGGAGCCAACAACTCCTCCGAGCAGATCCGGCTGGAGACACCGGGTTAACGGCGGGGCCTTGGGGCGCAGCTTGCCCCTCACCATCCGGTAGGGCCGCCCCCAAGGGTCCCGCTCCAGCGTCTCCAGCAGCTCGCGGAAGGCGTCCCGTTTGGAACGCCTTATCTCCGCTCGGAGGGCTCGTCTGGCCTCCCTGTATCCCTCGTACAACTCCGCCTCTCGGGCCTCCGCATCTGCGGGGCGGCGACGCCTCCTACGGAATCGGGCCCACCGGCGGTGCGTGATCACGCAGCCCCGTCTGAGCTGCGCGATCTCCGACGACCACCAGTAGACCTGACCCCTCGGATTATAGGGCGGAGCCCTAGGCATCGCCGCGTCACAGACACGGGTCATGGCCTCCCGGAACCACTCCGCCTCATCGTCTATGCTGACAGGCCTGTCCGGCGCAGGGGCCCAGGCCTGTACGATGGCGGCTTCCAGGAGGAGCTCCCGATCAAGTCGCTTAAGCGCCCAACGTGGCTCGGGTGGAGCCGGTGCAGCCGGCGCGTCGCTCGCAGGGGGGGACAACATGTTACAATACCTATGTACAGTTACGACCCGTTAGCCAGGTTGTGGGCACACGAGGGAATTGTTCCAAACGAGCAATTATTTTATAAGTACAAAAATATTACTTGGGTTTCACACAATATTGAATGCACTCTGCATTATTTAGTTCATTTGATTTAATAACTGATTAACTTTGTCAACCCTGATATCGTGTTTTTATTTTGTGACCCAGCACCCGCGTATTAGGGGCTGGGCATGTGCACTTTTCAAAAATAGCCGTGTATAGTTACGATTCGGGAGCCGGCTTGTGGGTATAGAATGTATTAATTGCTTGTGTTAGAAGTGGGTTCACGTCGGTAGTGTAATGGCCAGGATTCGAACCGGTGACCTCTCGATCGTAGGCTCGACACCTTAACCACTAAGCTACGCACGCTTCATTGGAATATGCATACCCTATCATGAATATACATGTAGTTTTATGATCCCCAGACGAGAAAGTTCATATATTTCATGTTTTGTTTATTATTTTATGAAAAGTTTAAGAGCTAAAGTGATTAATAAATTAGAATTTGCTAAGCCACTTTTCTCGTTGACTGTCCCTACCTTTTAATATTCTACAGTAATAAAACACAGAAAAACTGTGAGACGAGGTTTCTCCAATGTATATTTAAATTGTACAACTTTCAAGGATTTTTTTTATTTTTTACACAGAGTTTTTAAAGTTACACGCCTTTCTCCCGCCGATTTCTCCTCTCGATTTTTAATTATTCCAGATATTTAAACGTTAATAGCTTAGTAGTTTAAGGAGTGGGCTTTAGGCTTAGCTGGAGGGATTAATGGGAATACAAGTAATTTCGGTTAGTACTTAGATATGAAGATATGAAGAATCGGCTGCAGGTACTCTTGACCTGGGGTGTGTGTTGGGTAACCTCCTCGAGTGTCGCTCCGATTCCGATCCCGCTGCAGTTCGGGGGGAACGGAATCGGAGCGGCCGGTACACCATGGGCGGCGGTCAATGGCTTCCCCTTCACCCCTTCATAGGGTTGGCATTGATCGTCGGCCAATACCCAACGTGGCGGGAACACATCGCTCTCCGTACTCCTCTGCTTTCAGAGGAGACAGGATGAGCGATGCTGTTAGTGATGAGATGGCCCAGGGTCAGCCGGGGTGCGAGGGATATGCTCTATGGGTAACCTTACACCCCGGCGTCTGAAGACCCGAGACGGCGTGCGGTTTTAGTCGGTGCAAGCCCGACATAACCGCCCCCGCTGACCGGCGGGGGGGTATCCGAAGGGATTTCCGCACGATAAAAAAAAAAAAAAAAAAAGGTACTCTTGACCTGAGGTTTACTTGAAACGTATATGATTTGATTAACAAATTTTAAGGAAAGGCCAGGTCAAGAACACACGGCGTGCATGTATGAAACTAATTATGAGAGTAGAAGAAGCGAAAGGTGTATGCCAGGATCGTAGTAAATGGAAAAATGTTGTCTCTGCTTACCGCAATGGGAAAGAGTCGTGACTATATGTATAGTCACGCCTGTTATCCTAATAGGGTTAGGTAGAGGTAAACAAACACCCACATTCCACCAATCTCTGTATTCCGTCCCACGTTACTTGTGGGCTCTACTGCCGCATAGCGGGCACTTTCCTTGACTCACAGCACTTAGGCTGAATCTGGACTGTTTATGTAGTGACATTATGTTGGAACCCCGAGATATAATGTTAAAAATATCATTAACATCCCATTTAATAATTTTTTTCAAATGTCATTTAAGGCAAGCACTGGAGCCCGGCGTCTTCCCCACGCTTTCTCCTCTTGATGTAGTTTATCGTGGTTTTTAAGGGAGCGACTGCCGTCTGTTCCCCCCAATCTCTAGAGGCAAGCCTGCACCAGAGCCTGTCAATCAGCAGGTCTACCGGCTTGCAAGTGAGATAGGCTTGGGCCCCGAGTATCTTCGCGAGGCCCTAATGTTAAATAATAAATAAACCATAGTATCAGCTAAAATGCCAATCTATATTTATAAAATCTAGTACCTAATTTCTAAAATAGATCTTATTACAAAAGAAAAATCACGAACATTGGCATTCTCCATAGAAACCTTGAAGTAATGTTTGAAAATTGAAAATAATGTACTTACGTCATTTCTGCTTCTGAGTGTGCTCCTTTTAGGCCGAAGCAACACATCCTTAAAGTCTAATTTAACTTCGTTTATAATATTAGGCATTTTGTATTTCACTGAACACAAAAGTGTTTTCGTAATATAAACTGAGCTAAACTCGAAGCGAGCGCGCGATGCTTCCCGCGCGCAATATCGACTGGCAAATGCCGACGATGTTGCTAGACGTTAGCTGAAATTTCCACAAGGGAAAATAGAAACTGTAAGGTGATGACTTAAATGTGGTTGCCACAACGTTTAAGGATAAAGTTTATTTGAAGCTTATACTTGTATTGAATTGTAAATTGAAGGTTCATACAAGTCCAAAAATAATTAACCAAAAGCGTGCGACAGAGTGAATTGCTGCCAAATAATATAATAAATAGAAATATTGTTACTGTCAGTTGTTATTCTTGTTAATTTTTTCCAAAGATGACAATTTATGCAAACATAGTTTGACAAACATTCACATTCCACGCTATAATTACACGATATAGGAAAAAACTCTAAAGCTGGCAACTCTAATTTCGCAAGTGTGACACAACGTCACGAGGGCGCACAGAAATACTTGCTTTCAGCCGCTAGGTGAAGGTTATGAAATGACCGAAGCGACGCAGTTTTGTGAAAAAACCCGATATAATGTTGTATTATTATTTCTTCTGAAATACCTGACATATGTTTTTTAAATATAATGTTTTAAAAACGAATATAATTCGTTTATTTCGTTATGTTATTGAAATAATAATCAGCTGTTACGATGTTTGCACATGCGTAATGCGGAAGATAAGCTTGCCAAATTGAAATGACATTGAGCGGTTGTTTTGCTTCTCATTTTGTGCGTCTAATCTTAATTTTTAAATGTCAGATTGTTGCTTCTTGTACCTAGCTAATTATAATACTACTTAATATAATTTTTAGTAATTATGGATTATATATTAGAAACCTAATTTAGGCATGGCTCTACGATACTTTGTGCAGCTCTACATCAACAACATTCTCTTTATAAATTTCGTTAGTTTCATTTATTCGTTTGTTATCTTAAACCCACCTCCAAATATAAACCCTCCCAAACAATAACCTGGTTACAACCCTGATATAAGTGTTACAAGCTGCGTTCGATTATTATATTGGCAACCTACCTATTGTAAGAGATTGATTTGATTTGAATCTATTGTTCTTTAATAAAACACTTTGCTTACAATCATTAATATATTGTTTACAATTTTTTGGAGGTCGGGGCTATTGTAGTCGGCCCGAAGTCCTCAAACTCCTTTGACCGGGTACTCAAGTAGGGTACTGTAAGAAGAAAAAATAGCGATTATTTGAAATGCCTTGGACATTATATCACAGTGACAAGGGGCTATACGCAAAAGTGTTTACAAATAAGAGGGGTAGCGTTGAACTGCTAACTTGCACTGTGGAGCCCATGGGGGTCCGCTTTCGTACTCCCCCTATAGAGTTTTGGTTTATTTTTGCTATCACAGTGACAAGGGGCTATACGCAAAAATGTTTACAAATAAGAGGGGTAGCGTTGAACTGCTAACTTGCACTGTGGAGCCCATGGGGGTCCGCTTTCGTACTCCCCCTATAGAGCTTTGGTTTATTTTTGCTTTTATGGAAGTTTTTGCTGTCTGACCCCCAAGCACAAGATCTAAGTAGAGCCATCACACACATTGCTATTTAAATAAAAACTTTTGAAAATTAAGTAAAAGCACAAACTAATTGTTTCAGCCGCCTTCGCCTTCCAATTTGACATAATGCTGCGATGGGTAAACACAGCTTCCTTGTAGTTGCCAAACCCGTCACACTCCATGTCAGAACCGGTCCTGCACTTCTCACGGGCACAATCTAGAAAGAGAAACATGTAGGAGTATATTAAAAATTTCATACTACTGTCACCATAGGCCATCCGAGTATAACTTCATCCGACCAGATTGAACCGTCTTGATCATCGACACATTGTAAGCCTATCTGTATTTTATCGGAGAGTGTGCGCTGGAATTGCAGTACTTAATACCTCCAAGCCCTTTCCACCAACGAACGACTAGACGCACAGTGACACGCCACCGCTAAACGTTTTGGCAATTCATTTGTGGAGGAACGAAGCGTGATGTTCCTCTAACACGTAGGGAGGATGCTCCGACCAGGCAAGGTGATCACGCCTGGCGGGCCGCGGCCCAACGGTTGTAGTTGGGATGTTGTATATATGCTATACCAGCGCGCGAACTTCTCTTTCGCGATTCAGGATTGGTATTGATGTAGTAGTATCCAAGTAGTTCACCTTGTTGTCGCTAGATGGCGCTGGGTATATGTGGTATCGCCACTTCACTCCCCTCCAAGACCGGAGGTTAATTGCGATGAGTCAGCTGTCTTAAGCTCTCTTGTGGAGCGTGCCAGTGCCAGTCTTGTGTAGTTCCATTTCGTAGGAACTGGACGCCGCTGGTTCCATTGGTGGAACAGTCTTCCTCGCTAGTCCTCGTTAATTGGGACTAACCGCTGGTCCCGAAGATGCGGGGCTGAGTGCGGTGATGCGGTGCTGCGGTGAAGTGCTCAGTGAGTCGGGCTCGAAGCGTCGAGGTGAGTCCTCGGTGAGGCGAGGCGAATTCTCAGAGGAGATGAGGTGAGTCCTCGGCAGTGAGACGGGGCGAATCCTCTTGAGTCGAGGTAAGTTCCCTGTGTATGGCGCGAATGCTGCGTAGACGGGAGAGACGTGTTCTTCTTATGTGGACCGTATATGCCGTAGGCAATGACTGCTACGTAGACGGGAGAGATGTGCTCTTCTTACAAGGACCGTATTTGCAGTGTGCTGTGCCTTTTAGAGACTGATATGGCAGTAGGGTAACCAGGCTGCAGCGATCGCTGCATGCTGTGGTATCCCAGTTGAGGCCGAAGCTGCTGGATGGCGAAGACTTAATTACCGCTCATGTGGAAGAAGTGAATAAGATGGTGGCGATAGGAATGCTGCTGATATGCTCAGTGAAGGTTACGTGATCAGATCACGTCGGGGTCACCACTGTGAAGGAACGGGGTGTGACGTTCCTCCAACACAACGGGAGGATCCTCCGACCAGGCAAGGGGATCACGTCTGGCGGGCCGCGGCCCAACGGTTGTCGTTGGGATGTTGTATATATGCTATACCAGCGCGCGAACTTCACTTTCGCGATTCAGGATTGGTATTGATGTAGTAGTATCCAAGTAGTTCACCTTGTTGTCGCTAGATGGCGCTGGGTATATTTGGTATCGCCACACATTCATTATGCGTACAGTTACGAAGTGGAACTCCTTGCTTGAGTCTGTATTCTCGGTAACTGGAAATCTTCAAGTCTCGTGTGAATAGGTTCCTTCTAGGCAAAGGTGTTATGGCATAGACCACATAATCATTTACCAGCAGGTGAGATAGAGGTCTCACGTGAGTCTATCAATGATAATAAATTATGGTAAGAATCTGTAAGTGAAGTCTAAGGAATGAAGACACCCATACTGCTAATGTTAGTGAGTGATGTGTGTTGGTGAAAAATAGCCTTTTGCTGCGGAAGAGATGCCAAACTGTTTTACCATTGATAAAATTTTAAATATATGAGACTGATACCTCAGCCCTGCACCTATTAGATTGGAGGTCAATCGTACTATACTATACTAACCTAAAGTAAAGCTTAGAATTATTCCATTCACAATGCTTACCACAATTCATATTAGACACCTCCACACGCGGGACCTTTATACCTTCAATGAAGGAGCCATCTTCAAGAGCGCAATAACACACGAACCGACGGCACTGGAAGTAATACCATTTAAAAGTTGGTGAAATATTCATTTTTCAAAGTTTAGATAGATTTCGAAACACCTTAGAATTTTTACTTTAAACTCTACAAATGTTACACAAGGTCACAAGTCGCTTCCGAGTTAAAATTGTAGCTGGAGATTTTAATTATTCCATTACACAAGCGCGCGATGTAATCCATTAACGGCAAGCCACTTCTTACCCGTAAATGGATTACAAAGGTTTTTCTTTTCTTTCTCATAATCCCGATGAGGCGAAGACGCTTTGGGATATCGGTTGGCCGAATAGTGGTTTGTGTCAAATGGAATCCAACCGATTGAATTTGCAGACGCTAAAGAAGGAAATGTACAAGACCCTGTTTGCGGATTTCGCAATAATCTAGTGACAGCGAAAGGCCCCTGGTGATATTCTATACCTACTAAGATTCTACTTTCGCAGCCTTAAAAAGTACGTTAAATATTTAAGAGAACGAAGAATAAAGTGTACAAAGATGTTTTCTAATCTGGATTTTGAAAATAGCTGGCAAACATGTTAACCATGAGTACATATAATCACATTCATTTTATACGATTATGTTTACCTGAACAGGAGCATATAACCACAGTGGCGTGCATTGCGGCGCATTATAGTGGAGGTGTCCGTCCGGTCCGTACTTCTTTTTGAAATGTTTCAACTGGCGCTTGCAGGGCTCTTCGATTAAAAAAACATAGTTCATTATTTCAAAGGCAGCGAAATAGGCAATTGCAGGTCGAGTATGAGTTTGAAGGCCTAGCCGCAGGCGAGGACTTCAATTTCAATGATACGAGACAGGCAATTGCCATTTCGGCCGAGGCATATATAGTGCTTTTCTTAAAAAAATGCAAGGAATTAAAAAAGGGCCTTTATTAACAAAATAACAACGAACTCCGCTTTACCGCCAATTATTTTTTTATTTTACAGTTTGTGCCGAAAGGTATACGCATCTGTGGCTGTACAGCCACGAGAACGCAATGTATACGATAGATGAAAGAGTTCTAAATTCAAACAGCACACCGTTTCATACAACATTGCCGGCGCGCTCTTCGTTCCAAATTCAAAGAACGCAACGGAAGTGATTTTGGTTTTTCAGCCTATAAATATGATACTTCGCGTGTTCTTTATTCAAAAATAATGACAATATTTCCGCGCATGTTTGAGAAATAGTATATTATGCAACTAGTGAATAAAGGACCGATTTAAAGCGAGGGCCGTAGATGAGTCACGAGCAAGTGAAGGATTCTAATGATTGAATCACGAGCGCAGCGAGTGATTCAACTGTTAGAATCCTGAACGACGCGAGTGATTCATGGCCCTCGATATAAATTCGTACTTTATTCAGGAGTTGCATACTATACTTTATACCATGACTACGAGAAAAGACATAATTTAAGCGAAAATAGAAATTTAATCAAGAAATAAGAATTGTTACATTAATTGAAATGGACATTAAAATTAGAGCAATGACTGAAATTAAGCGTAATTTTCTTATTATTATCATTAGAGTGGTCAACTTGTGCAACAATATTTATTAATCTAATGCCAAACTCCTTGTCGCAAATATCGACCAATCAAATCTCGAGAATTTATTTCCACCAAAGAGTTTTGAATTTCGAATCTTAGCGCAAGGAGTTTGTGTAAGCATTGAAATAGAGACCGGATATATTTTTGTGTTCCAAATTCAAACACCAAAATAGTGAATAAAAACAAAACAGTGAATAAAAGGCCTTTTTATTCACTGTTTTGCGTGAATAAAATAAGCTTTTTAGAGTAGGTATGGTATAAAAATAATTATTCAATGACCTCTTCATTGAATAATTATTTTACTTAATTTTATTATATTATTATGTTATTGTACTTTAATTTTTAATTATTTTACTGTAATGGACTGTTAATGTGAAGCGGAAAGATTAGCTGCGGGAACACCTGCTGACTCAATACTTCTTGAAGAACACACCTTACACCTATAACATCAAATCGTTATGCCGGGAATAGTTATCTGCCTTGACTGTGGGATTTACTCACGAGTTAAAATAATCGTTTGATAACTTTAATTCGTGGATTATTCCCAGTGAACCAGTCAAATATTTTGAAAGGAAAGTTCACCACATCTTAAAATTAATTTCTAAATTCTACAATTCAATTCGATGCGGGTTCAAAGATAGTTTAACTTTCTCTGGGACTTCCTGAGTATCATTACTCGGTTTTTTCTGGGTCACTACTATTGATCCTGGTGTAAGAAGTTACAGTAGTGGGAATGCGAGTGAGATTAGATCTACGTTACTAGCAGCCGGTTAGGCTTCGCACCAGAATATTACTTCCTTAGTGCAGTGGCGTAGCTACCTTGGGTGGCACCCGGTGCGGAAGTTGGTGGTGTCACCCCATCGAAATTAAAAAGCAATAAATTTTCTACTATCCATCACTACTTTTTATTTTCTATCACTATAGAATTATACACGTTTAACAATTCACGCCAACCAAACACAACATACTTCACGAAACAAATGAGAAATTTTGCAACTGAGAAGTCAAATATCGCGAGTATGGGACGGGGAATCCCCCACGACAGCGTCAGCCTCTTTTGCGGGAATCCCCAAATTATACTCATAGCTCAGCTCTATGAGCTAGTGCTAGTGGAGGAATCCCCGAAAAATAAATTTTTGTGCTAGCGATTTTTTGTTTGTTTGTACATTGTTCTTATAGTTGAGAGACCGGGTGGGTGTCACCCCAAAAAAGGTGACACCCGGTGTGGCCCGCCCTCGCCGCTCTCCCTTTGCTACACCACTGCCTTAGTGGATCCTAACATAAAAGGTATCAACTGGTAAATTTTCGAGTTTTAGCATCAGTGTCAAGCGTCAGGGCCCAAGACAACCTCACTTGCAAAACTGCTGATTGATGGACGAGTCTCTGGGGCAAGCTTTTCTCTTCGGATTGTGGGCCAGACGGTAGACGCTCTAGTAAAATCCAATATATGCCAAATCAAGATAAAGAGTCTGTAGACCCGAGACGGCGCGGCGTGCGGTTTTAGTCGGTTCAAGCCCGACATGACCGCCCCCGCTGTCCGGCGGGGGGGTATTCGAAGGGATTTCCGCAAAAAATAAAAAAAGTACTACAACTACCATTGGCTAGGTCCTCGTTATCTTCCCTCTTTCTGCGCGCAATGTATGACGGCACCACGTGTATATCCTGACAGCGGCCCTGTCTGCACACTAACCCGTCGTCACAGCCTGGTTCTATGAACTCTTCTTCCACCTGAACAAAAATAAACCATCACCGCGTCCATCATACCATACGGTGCAAGCAGCCAGAACTAAACGGTTCAGCAGTTTTCTTTGCCGCGCCATAAGACTTAGAATTATTTACCAACATACGTGCTTTGAAATTTCTACAATCATTCATGTCTGTGACATGGCGGGATAAAAGCCTTTGCTGGCGCGACCGCGTTATGATCGCCTGACTATGTCGGTAATCTGCCTTGCCAGCCCGACTAGACTTTGAAGGTATGACTTACTAGGTTCATATAATATTCTATATGTTTTTAATTGAAATATTGTTTGCTAACTCCTTATGTTACACCAACTATTACCACCCTGTTTGTGAAAATATTCCATTCCATCCTAAGGTTGCCTGGAAGAAATCGCGTTCAGCGATAAGGCATCAGTGTCAAGCTTTGTACATTGCAATAACCTTATTGATAATAATGAATGTGCTACTTGTGTATGTACTGTAAATGGTGTACAAATAAAGTGTTATCTATCTGTCTATTATATAGTCGTAAAAGATGAGATGCATGCCATTGGTCTCCGTCTCACTATCATGGATGTTTAAGACTGCGTGAAGTGGAGGAGTAAAAGCCGGAAGGCGAATCCCGGACTTCGAGGTGAGAGCGTCGGATACGACCGGGACTAACGTAAAGATACTGACGAGAATGAGTCTCTAGAGTCTATAGAACTAAGACCTTTGAAAGAATCACCGCTCAAAATACTGTTACTATTTAAATAAATATACATTCCAGGAAAATTAATAAAGTAAATAATATAATAAATTTAAAATACCTGGATTTCGACAGATCCGTTTACATTTTCTAATGTTTTTTTGAACTCGGCACACTTCTCACCTAACTCTGCAAAATAGTTTATAAAATAATTGCTGTAACTATTACATAAGGAAATCGTTTTTCTAAACGGAAATTTAGGTGTGCCGTCAAGTTTACCTATCAAAGTTATCCAACGTATAAGAGGCGAGCCTATTGCTGTCTATAGGGTGTTATCATATTTCCCAGTATGAAAACACAATAACCCTTTCCCCAACCTGGAAATCGGACCTCTAGCGCTATGCCACGAGATCAGTACATTGTAGTACAAACGAATCCAAAAATACTTACGGTGATAAACGCTACACTTGCCGCAACAGTTGCACTGGTCTCTATCGGGCAAGAAACCTCCAGGGGGACAGACGTCTTCTCTGACCTGCCCCAGAGAGCACTCGTAACCGCGGCACGAGATTGGACAATCGTCACTCGTAGCAGGCTCGTAGCGGAAGCTACGACGGCTACGAAAATATTTATTTTTGCTTGTTGATAATTAACTAAGTGAATATAATGTTAAAGTTACAATATTCATCACTGTAATACAATATTCAATACAAAATAGTGTTCTATTTCAAATACAAAGCTCAGGCCGGGTCAGTACTCACATATTAAAAGTTTGGTTAGGTATTTGCGGCAGCGTAACAGGGACACCTGAAGAAAACAGATCGTCAGTATCGTTCAGAACTTTGTATGAACTCAGACTAGTTAAAATTATTTATATTTCAATGAGTATTACTTATATCAGTTATAAAAGTATCTTTTATAACTGATATAAGTAACATAGACGATGAGGCTGCTAAGGTTATATGAAAAAGTCCGAACAAAAAATCTAAATCTAAAAAATGCCACAGGCAGATAACAACTTATAATACCTCCCTTTTCTCGTCGCTAGTTAATGAAAGTGTAACGTGACAATTAGGCAATTGAGTTTTTAGGAATACCGATACCAATAAGATTCAAATATCGACAACACTAGTCAATCGAGCGCTTGAAACCCGTGACGTTCGATTGCTATGAATCACAGTTATTGCCACGCATCCGAATGCCGCAAATAACGGGTGCATCGCATTCTGAGCAAATTAATCGTGATAAGATCTCCATTGGTTACATACTCGATGGGCCCCACTCATTATACTTAGATAGATAGAGTACTCTTTATTGACGGCTTCCGTGGCGTAGCGGTAGTACATTCGACTACTATGACACGGGGCGCGGGTTCAATTCCCGCTCAGTGCAAATATTTGTATGCATGAATATGTCTATTTGCATTGGGCTGGGTGTTTCTATGTATAATATGTATGTATTTGCAAAAAAAGTATATAAGTATGTTTATCCGCATTCTGGAAACCATAACACAAGCTAGTTAAACTATGCTTACTTTGGGTCTAGAGAGCGCTATGTAGAATGTCGTAGAATATTTATTTATTTATTGTACACCACATATCATTTTACAAATCATCTTAGGTCTTAATATATGTATAGTAGGTACAATGGGCGGTCTTATCGCTAAGAGCGATCTACACCAGACAACTTACATCTGCGCAGTGCTTTGTCACACCTGAGGGATTTAAATTCTTGTTCGGGATGACCCCAGTATGGATTACAACCAGCTCTGAAATCTAAAATGATCAATTTAATAGACACTCATGACATGGAACTTATGAAATTTAAATGTTTTACTAATAAATGTTGGCCATCACTTTTCTTACGTTTTTTTTTATGTTTTATTATGAGCACATGGAAGTCAATGTTACCCTGTCAGGAAGGCAGGAAGCCGCTACTAAAAAATTAAGTATTTAAAATATATATGTGTTGACGCTGAATCTAGATCCATATACTAGCTATGTATCCGCAGGACTCAAGAGTGTTGGTGACCTCCAGGACTCCCGGCCTGCCCGACTTGCGGATTGCACGTCGTTTGTTAATCTGTCGAGAGCGTCTCATATGTACTGTGCAGTGTCAGCCATCCTAGAGGTAAAAGTGTTCCATGCAGAAGCGAACCTGTCTTATACAAAAAGATTCGGTGTTTTCTCCTCCAGCGTGAAAAATGGTCTCACCGAGAAGTCATTTTTTTATATTTTTCTGTCAATTTACAGGACGTATCACTAAAAAATAAGCACTGCCACTGTTCCAGTGTCTTATTATGATATGTACGTCCGGGGGCTTTTGAATCAATGGAATGTTTAAAGTTAAACCAATATCGACAATCACCTATAGTAGTAACCGGTAAGAATTCTTCAGTTTCAAAACTGTATTCGTCTTCAACACAGGATTGATCCAATTCTGAAATAAAAATTTGCAATCATTTCTTTAATTCTGACCAACGAAATAGTTATCAAAACCTATACATATATTAGTAGGGTGTAAGTATAAATATACTAGCTGGGCCCCGCAGTTCGGTATTCGGGCGCCGTCTGCCGTACCGTGCCTCATCAAATCACCCGCCCGCTTCTATCTGACATTTTAATATGGCTCAGCTCCCAAAGATCATAGCGTGATGTTAAGTAGCCTATAACCTTCCTAAAGGACTGGGCTATCAAATGTACAGGTAGTTCCAAAGATCACCGCGTACCTACCACAAACTCTACAGTACTAGTAAGTCTAAATACCTCTATATGATCCTACTAATCTTCTTATATATAAAAATGAATTGCTGTTCGTTAGTCTCGCTAAAACTCGAGAACGGCTGGACCGATTTAGCTAATTTTGGTCTTGAATTATTTGTGGAGGTCCAGAGAAGGTTTAAAAGGTGCTATCGATTGAGGCAGTACGAAGTCTGTCGGGTCAGCTAGTATAAACGCGAAAGTTTGTAAGTATGGATGGACGGATGGATGTTTCGTTACTCTTTCACGCAAAAACGGCTGAAATTTGGTACAGGGATAGACTATAGTCCGGAATAACACATAGGCTACTTTTCATCCCGGGAATAGGTTCCCATGGGTTGCGGGAACGGGATCAGAATTCCACGCGGGTGAAGCCGCGGATAACAGCTAGTACAGAATAAGTGGAGGAAACCTCTAGCTGAAAGATACAAAATCCATGACATTTAGATACATGAGTAGAGACAACATGAGAGTGAGGTAAACTTTATCTACTCAGCCATCAAAGGTATTTCTTACTTCTGTTCTCAGGTACAGGTCACTTGTTTAGGGACCAGTAGTGGGCATGTGGGATGGATTCGTCTCATAAAATAATATACTTACCTCTATAAACAACACATTCGTCGCAGCACCGACAGCTGGAGTAGTCAGCTGGTACAAACATAGTCCTCCATTTGCCGTACTTTCGGTCACAATACGTGCGGTATTCTGTTGGCTCAACTCGCCTCTCTCTGACAATCAACAATAGGTACATCAATTTATGTAAGTACCTCCTTGGCCTGGTTGCCGAAGCAGGCCCAGGGCGGCGGCACGTTGTGTTCCCGCGCCTCTCTATAAGGCGGATTTCAGTCCCCAACAACACGTCGGGGTCACCTATGTTGGCGGCCAAGGCCGGTCGGGTTCTCCGGGATATCTTTTCTAGGGACACCAGATTCCCCGGTCACAGAAGCCGATGTGACGAAACAACTTGCGGTTTTAGTCGGTACGAGTCCGACATACCCGCTTGGCTAATATGAAGCCCGATGGGGAATTCACAAGTAAAAAAGGTACTTGACAAGAATACATCAGCAGAGTTAGAATACAAAGAATATCAATGGCGATGCTGTAGGTAATATGGCTGAGATGATGAGGATGATGACAAGTTTTAAATAAATAATTTAAACAACACTATACCTACTTGCAAGAATCCCTGAACAGTTCGCATTCCGTATGGTTATTAAAATGTGGGCACTGAGGACACACTTGATAATCTATAAACAAAAAATATGTTACTCTTTCATAGCAAGTGCCTAAGTGAAGTTTTTTTTTTCGTGCTTATAACCCCCCGGATACCCGGTGGTTGTGTGTGATTCAAACCAACTAAAACCATAGGGCTTTTATTTACCCGGCTGACCCAAGGTCATCTCCGGTATCGTGATGGCCCCCTCGGGTTGCGACTATAATAATCTTGAGTTGTTTTCTTGCTGGGAGTAAGATTTCCAGAGCACTTTAGGGAAAATAACCAGTAAACAGCTCATTCATATATTTCAAACTAAATTAGACCAAAAAAATCCTAAACTAGGACGGTTACCAGCTTCGCAATCAACCCAAACTTAAGCGTAGCGAGATTTGCCTATCCAACAATAGGTCAACGTGACCGGTCGACTTTTTCCATTGATTTGGTTTTTCGGTGATTATTCCTCGATGGTAAGACCGATCTGGACATTCGACCCCTTAAGACACTCAGTAATGTCTACTTGATCACCGTGGCAAATTTGGTCGAGATCGGTCAAACGGTCTCGGAGGAGTATCATTTGTTTGAAATGCAACTTTGAAACCAAAGACGCTTCGCTCGCTTTCGGCTCGCTACGGTTAAAATAACATCGTCATCATCCAAGTGTCAATCCCGTTTGCATACAATTATGCATTTTGATGCCCGGGGTCCATTGTTCCTTCCTCCCTGCCACAATTTGGCCGATTTTGTTTGGCCATAACGGTGCGACTGCCGTCTGACTCCTGAAACCCGAAAGGAAAGCCTGCGCCAGAGCCTCGTCCGTCAAACAGCAGGAGTACCAGCTTGCAGGCTTAGGCCCGAAGGCCTTGTTGATACCCGACAATAAAACGCAAAGTATTAGATACCCTCACCAATTCTGCTTTTGCAAATAGGCCTCACAGTCCTTAGCGAGACAAATCGCACAACGCTATTGTCCTGAGAACTGCGCTCGCACTTGTCATAATCTATGTCTGCCTCATTGTTACGCACCAGGGATATTATTTCCGTCTCCCTCCAATACTCGCTCGTATCCATATCTTTTTCCATCAACATTATGAACGGTAAGTACTGAAAGATATAATTAGTTGAAAAATAGGCTAGTTTAATATCTTAGCGTAGTTCCCCGTTGCAACCGAGACTTTCACGTCGGGGCCAAGGTCCGCATACTCCTTCTCCGCCTTTTGGTTTGGCTACCACTTTCATTATCATCTGCCTACGCTTGTCCCAATTATTTGGAGTCGGCGTAACACGCAATTCTCTTTCATACATAGTCTGCAGCTGTCAAACGTCATCTCCTCAGCCACTTCTTTCCTTGCATGCAATCCATCCAACTTTTCTGGGGCCTACCTTTGCTTCTGAATCCCCTGCCGGCCATTCATACATTCATAGGTGGATCAGCGATGGATTCAATCTCTGTCTCTCTTGCTGCTGTTTACAAGCCCTTTAACTACTGAATGCAACGTTTGTTCGTCACCTGCACTAAAGCCAGACGCGAACGCGTGACGATCGTATACGACTGGTGTCTATTGGGTTTTAAAAAGAAAATTACTGTACTCTCACCTGTAGGCCCTACGCTCTACCCTCTAAGCTAATGGCGGATAATGTTCTCGGCCCACCTCGGAGGGACCAAAAGGCACACCGGCTGACCGCATTGTACCTAGCCGCAAGTGCGTTGTGGGCCTAAGCAGTAAGTATACCTATATCTTCGTAGCTAATGTTGGCTACCTGTGCGCTAATTGCTGTCCGTGTAATGTAATATTTAAATCCTATTTTTAAACTGAAAAACCTTTGAAGATACTAAATAACTTTCAAGAAATTTGTTATACTTACCTTCAAGTTTTCATTGGTCTGATTTTGATTAACTTGGTTATCTGTGCTCGAATTTAAACTAAGAACTGGTACCATACTCTTGGCCTTTACTTTATTGACTTTGTAAAGCACGAAAATAATGTTTAACAATAAAAACCTTATATAATTCATTATAATAATTTTCGATTTTTCTAAGTGTATATATATGTTACAAAACCGTTGATATGCTTTGACAGCGTTTTGACAATTACTCTATGAGACAAAGCTATGTTTAGGCATTGCAACACGAACAATGAGAACTATTTTTGAAAAAGTACCAACTTCAGAATACTAGAAATAATTTGGTGTAGGTAGATAGAGATAGACTCAGGGTTACGCGCACTGGTATCCTTGTTGCTCTAGGCCCTAACTTAAAAATTAATTACATTTAGGTAAGTATTTTTACGTATGTATGGGCCGCACCAAGATCTTCGGGAAGAAGCCAAGCTTATCATACCTACCTGCTGATTGACGGATGAGACTCTGGCGCTGGCTGTCCTCTAGAGATCAGACGGCTGTCAGTACAAGCAACTGGGACTATGGAAGGCTGTGATAAAGATGACTGTGCACAAAACTAAAATTTACCTCATCTTCGCATGTCCTTTCCTCTCCTCCCCTGCTTTGTGACTGGTGTTAAGACTGTCCCGAGACAAGATCTTCAACGCTTTTAATGTTAAATTACTATCAGCGTTCTCTGTCAATGCCGTAGTTTGATGAACAAGGTCTCCGGTGCAATGTAAAGAATTGGACATATCCTTTTCACGAGGACAATAAACGAGCATTCTCAATGCTCAACCTCTAGGGGCCTCCACATTTTGCCTATAGACACCTCTAATCCGTGGACTCGACGAAGCGGCTACCAGTCTTCGACATCAGACCTATTGCCGTGAGAGGTGGTTTGGGTCGTAGAGAAGAATGACTAGCAGGCCCCGATAGCTCTTGGCCACTATTACAGGCGACCCCACCTCTAGAACGGCCCCTGAGCTTTAGGGCCCTGGTGTTTTTCCATATGTAACGATCATCATCATCAGTGTCGTTTCATCCGAAGCTTGACCCCCCACCCCGCCTCTCCGACACCGAGAAGAAAGCCGGCACCAATGTTCTTAGTCCGTGAATCAGCAGGTTTGCCGACATGCAGGTGAGGTTGACTCAAAAATTTTGTTAGCGCACTGTAGCCTGTAGCGCAGCAAACAGCCATTTCATTTATTACGATAAACAATATCTGGCTGGGATGCAGCGTAGCTGTTTTTCTTTTCGATGTTTTCTGAAAATGAAACCTAGCTAGATCCATTTATCGCCCCCGAAACCCCCGGTTTATATATATATATATATATAATGTAAACATACATAGACAGGATGAGCGATGCTGTTAGTGGTGAGATGGCCCAGGGTCAGCCGGGGTGCGAGGGATATGCTCTATGGGTAACCTTACACCCCGGCGTCTGAAGACCCGAGACAGCGTGCGGTTTTAGTCGGTGCAAGCCCGACATAACCGCCCCCGCTGGCCGGCGGGGGGGTATCCGAAGGGATTTCCGCACGATAAAAAAAAAAAAAAAAAATAAGGTACCTATTAGATAATGAATTTCGGTAAGTTGCGCATGGCAACCAAGTTAACAACTACAGGGTAACCTACTTCCACGTGGTCAAACTTTTTAGCCTAATTGGTTACGATATATACAAACGACAGTCTCTATGAAAACCTGCAACACCACGGGCTTATCTTTGGGGTTGCTGACCTGTAATGCCTCCGTTTGCCATAACATAGTTGCAGTTCTTGGTACATGGGTATTCTTGGTAATTTACTACACAATTTCTATAAACGTAAATGAAATAACCACATCACGTACAACCCTTTATTCGTCGTGTAAAATTTGTTATACAAAAGTGTCTAAGCCAATCCAGAATGTCATATCTATATCTACCAATAGACATAAGGTTTTGTTTTTGTCTGCACGCACAATGTATTAAGCGATTTCTATACAAGTGTAAAAAATTTACTAGGGTAAAAATGACATTAGCGTATTTTGGGGTAAATCTGTCTTTCCATTCGTAATAGTTCGCCGATCATACTTGTAGAATAGACTCTAGAACCATGATATTGAGAATAATAATTAGGTACAGGTGTTATTGGTGTGCGTGTTGGGTAACCTCCTCGAGTGTCGCTCCGATTCCGATCCCGCTGCAGTCCGGGGGGAACGGAATCGGAGCGACCGGTACACCCTGGGCGGCGGTCAATGGCTTCCCCTTCACCCCTTCATAGGGTTGGCATTGATCGTCGGCCAATACCCAACGTGGCGGGAACACATCGCTCTCCGTACTCCTCTGCTTTCAGAGGAGACAGGATGAGCGATGTTGTTAGTGGTGAGATGGCCCAGGGTCAGCCGGGGTGCGAGGGATATGCTCTATGGGTAACCTTTACACCCCGGCGTCTGAAGACCCGAGACGGCGTGCGGTTTTAGTCGGTGCAAGCCCGACATAACCGCCCCCGCTGGCCGGCGGGGGGTTATCCGAAGGGATTTCCGCACGATAAAAAAAAAAAAAAAAAAGGTACAGGTGTTATTATTAGAACACGTTTTGAAAAAGTGTATCTATTGAACAATTATTGTTTTCATAGGAATTAAAAATCTACTGAGAAATTTGTTTAGGTCGTTTACTTCAGACACTTAATAACTCTAGATTCTAAAATTTCCGTGTAATTAATGTAACGCATTTTGCATTAGAATAAGGCATAAACCAAAATTAAGAAAAATTCTTCCCAATGAAATTAAAAACTTCGGTATATTCTTATTCGACTTGAAGAAACATGCAATCATTCACGTTACACAATACGCTTTTTTATAAATTGTACGTGCAGAAAATATAACATCATTTAGCTTAATAGGTACAGCCATTGCTGCTAATTCGTATGTATAAATTTTATACATTTAATACATTCAATATCAAACACATTTAATTTGGTTCTCTTTATATTTGATTGCAAATATAAGGTCACTTGGTCTTATTATCTCGTAAAGAATACTAAATATATCACATTAAACTCCGTCGAACATATACATCGCAACCGGAGTTCAAAGAAGAGCAGAAAAGTGATGAAGAGGTTAGGATTTTACGTCAAATTTGGGTCAATTCGAGCGTGACCCTTCAAATTTGGGTCAATTTGACTATGCACTCTGTACGTAGGTACTTTTAGGTATCTATAGCATTGGCTACTAAAGATCTTGCACATCTATCGCAGAGGTTTACCCAATTAGTTAAGCGAAGGGGAAGATTGACAAAAGGTAAACTGAAGTTCTTGGTATATATGTATATGAATAGAAAATGATTATTCTGGTAAGTATATTGTCTAGAAGTAACCTCATAGTCTTATATTTAGGTGTGTATATATATATATATCTGTATAATTACATCTACATACTGAACATTTGTAACTATAAAAGTCATAACGACCTCTAATAGGTAAACCTCATAACTCCCTTCGACTGTAAAGCGAGTTACAGCACCTGGTAATTGATTTGGTCCATCAGAGAGAAGAGCGAGAGTCAGGCTTTAAGCTAGGATAGAGTAGTTAAAACCGCGTGTGGTTATGATATAATACTTAGCTGTTGCCTGCGGCTCCGCCCGCGTGGAATGTTGATCCCATGGAAACCTATTCCAGGGATAAAAAGCAGCTTATATGTTCATCTATCCCTCTACCAAATGTCAGCCAGATCCGTTCAGCCGTTTGAGTGCAATTGGGTTACAAACTTCCAAACACCCCACAATTTTTCACATTCATAATATTAGTAGGATAGTAAGTAAAGCTATAAGCTGTTGGCAAGCCCTGTTCGCTAGATGGACTGAGCCCTGAACGATATAAATGGAGAACGCTTTACAAAACAGAAGTAAGCCGAAATAAGCCGAACTCTCGCTCTTCTTCCTGACGTTTCAATGCCGGGAACTGTACGAGGTTTGCATATTAGGATGTCGATAAGAATTGTACAACACTAATACCGAAATACTACACATGATGAGTTCACACATGTTGAGCTTCATCGTTGAGCAATTACAATACAAGTCATACCTAGATTTATTGTTGAACATAATTTTGTGTTGATCGTTATTGTTGGTTTTTGTCGGACTGAGACAAATGGTAAAAAAGCTGGCTGTAAGCATTGGCCCAACATGCTCCAACAATGTCCATAGAATGTCTTTACTACAAGTATGAGTTTACAAAAATGAGGGTAGGGCAATGTTCTGATAATTGTTAAGTATAATTTGGCGAAGATTGGCTTATGTTGGTCCTACGTGTATAGCCAGCATAAGGTTTTGTCGAGACATTATAATATTAACAAAGAGGAGATGGAATAATCAACAGGATTAATACAAGGCATTTCCTTAATTATCTTTTTTTTTAATATTCTATCCAGAATTACTAGTTCCCCCTAACCCCTAGCTAAGCTAAATTGCGTGTGTTAGGAGTGGGTTCATGTCGGTAGTGTGTTGGCCAGGATTCGAAGAGATGATAAGGCCGACTCCTTAACCACTAAGCTACTGACGCACTATGCACACCATGAGTTGTTATCTAATAAAAGAACGTAGTAAGGTTTATGAAAAGGGATGGAAGTGCCCTACACACGCCTGCCAACTCACCGAAGCGGGATAAAACCCGATCCCACCAGGCGAGGCCAAAAAGGCAAAAAAAAAAAGGGATGGAGGTTACTTTAGTGTCGGTAAAAATATCTCGACACTTATCGGATATCGATAACCGATAAGACCCTTCATAAATATTGATAAAATAATCGTAGTAAAAGGTAGTAAGCGTATTACGTGAAATTGAAAGGAGTTGCCACGAGTTCTCGTTTGATTTGTGCAAATGACATAAATTTTGACCATATAAAAAAAAGTTTTTCAAATAATTACATCCAGGCTTAGGTACATGTTATCGGGGGTGTGTGTTGGGTAACCTCCTCGAGTGTCGCTCCGATTCCGATCCCGCTGCAGTCCGGGGGGAACGGAATCGGAGCGGCCGGTACACCCTGGGCGGCGGTCAATGGCTTCCCCCTTCACCCCTTCATAGGGTTGGCATTGATCGTCGGCCAATACCCAACGTGGCGGGAACACATCGCTCTCCGTACTCCTCTGCTTTCAGAGGAGACAGGATGAGCGATGCTGTTAGTGGTGAGATGGCCCAGGGTCAGCCGGGGTGCGAGGGATATGCTCTATGGGTAACCTTACACCCCGGCGTCTGAAGACCCGAGACGGCGTGCGGTTTTAGTCGGTGCAAGCCCGACATAACCGCCCCCGCTGGCCGGTGGAGGGGTATCCGAAGGGATTTCCGCACGATAAAAAAAAAAAAAAAAAAAAAAAAAAAAAGGTACATGTTATCGAAACTGTGCCCAAAATATTTCGCCCCAAAAGACTATAAACTCAGCGTGTACATTAAGAATGCCATTCCTACTTATAAAAGAATAGAAACAGTTAATTAAATATAAGATTTTTTTATTTATTCATGGTCTAGCAAACATATGGTTAAATAATAGGTCATATATAGTCCCATATTAGGACAAATAGTGGATCATATCAATAATATCATAAGGATATTGTTATAATATCGATATGTATTATCTAAATGTATCTTTTTATTAGCTACCTTATAAAATGATAATTTAATTACGTTATTTACTGTTTTAGTTCTACGTTTTTGCATGTTATTCTACACAATGTAAGAATTATTTGTGATGAATAATAAATTAATAAATATGAATAGGTATCGATAATTTTGGCTCGATATTATCGATGATATCGGTTTCCGATATATTATTCCAACCCCATCTATGACCTGCATCGCCTTGCTTTCATTTTACATATTGTAGGAAAAGGAAGAACATCTCCGTTTTGTTAACATCTCTGTCTAACTACAACTCAGCCTGTTCGGCTTGCGCCTAGCACAGCATTATAATTATTTATCGATAGTAGTACTATGGCAGTATTTTTTAAATATCATCTAGTTGGTGACATACAATTTTCTAAGATCAAGAATATATGTATCTAGAAAAGGTACGAAGTGTTTTCTATATAATATTTTTTTTTCCAAACCAGTATATTACTCACTACATAATTTTCAGACAGTTTTGTGTTTTTTCAATACAATGTGAGTCCGTCCGACTCTCACTTACTTTAGATATTCTCAATTTGCATTAAAGTTTTATGTTTATTCAAACAAAATTGCAACTGAATTATGACTAGAAATAAAACCACAGTAAGTTGAAAATAACCAACGAAATTATTAACTGATACCTTCAAAGAAAAAGTATTTTGTTAAAATAATTACAACTTATCTTTCCGCTTTTAAAATTATTAAATCATTCAATTTATTTTTAGATTACTCTGATTCGAAATTCCGTGCTAAGTCATTTGAGCAATAACCGAAAAGATTAGCGTACACTCACCACCTCGAAATCATATCAACATGACCTGACTAGGCGACATCTCTAGCCTTCATCAAAGTCAAGTCAATCTAAATGTAATGTCCATCAATTAGTATATAAACCAATGAACTGAATACTGAGGATGTGCTTGCATGTTTGCAGTAATGCAACCAAGCACTAATTTAAGGTGAATTTAAACAAGGTGTTACCATGCTCCCTATGCATTATTTATACACTGCACTGAATTCTCAACGACTCGAGATGGCAATATTAATGAGGAGAAAATTTCCAACAAGTATTAGGAATATGACAGATAAACTGATATTTTTTTTAAAAAAATACCGCTAAAAATAACACAGATACAAATAATTTGATTGTTTTTTTTTAGGTTCGTAATCTTAAAAAAAGACATGGTTATAAAATGGAAACAAGGAAATCAAAAGATACTAAAATATACGTCGTCGAGGTAGCATGTAGTGTACGTTAACCCTAAAAAGAAAACATTGTTGCCTTGCCGGATTGTGAACTTTGTAGCCTTATTATTTTAATAATATTATTATTAATGTATATTTCTAAAGTGAATGAACGGTAAAAACTAATAATAGTCATTTATGATCTAAAATGTAAGCGGAAAGATTAATCAACGTCACACAACAAAATGGGATAAGTTACAAAAAGTATATAACCTTACCCCTATAAAAAATAAACTAGAGTACAACTGTATAAATACTGCCGCATTTTATAACGAAATATAACTTACTGTGTTCCCGCGACCCACAGGAACCTATTCCCGGGATAAAAAGTATCCACAGTGGGTGCATGAGTATAAGTTTTGGACGCAACCGGGAAAACGCCAAGAGAATGATGATGAAAAAGTATCCTTGCTATTCCAATCTAAGAGGCTCGTGGCTAAGTGGTAACTGACTGGATTAACATATTGCAAGGTTGAGCAAAACTGGCCAGGTCAGTATTAGGATGGGTGACTATTTCTAACACATTGATACCCCTCCGTGCCTTGAAGAGCACGTTAAGTGTCTGTCCCAGTTGCCATACGAGCATCCGTGGCATAAGTTACGGGTAGTTGGGAGCCCTAAAAAGCTCGATAATCTATTGGCCTAACATGAAGTGCTTATCTATAAGCGTTCGTGTTGGCACTCGGCTGATGATGATATTTCTGGGAACGATTGGACTTCATAACGAAAAAAAATGAAACACATGGCAATATTTCTGCAGTTGTGACAATAGTTCGCGAGATTCTACAAAACATTACCTTAATTCGTTCATCGTATGCTAGTTCTGAGATCCATTAAGGCACTTGCCGTAATGACCCCATGCCTTTGCTTGCTCACACAATTCCCATAGTCATTATCCCCACCTATAGTCACAGTTGAAAAGGACGTGGAATTCCTTCTGTGTTGCATAGAAGTCTTTTTGCCTCCGCTCATGAAGCCGTTATCTGAAGGGCTCTGTCTTGTGACTGGTTGGAAGTAGTCTCCATGGCAGTTTGAGGACTCTACCCAGTCGTGTCTTTCGAAGATCTTCGTAGCTCTTAGAGGTTTGGAGACGCTATGCTCTGAACGGTATTCTTTGACCCTTTCTGGAGGTCTGGTCAGTTTAGGCCGCAATTTAGCATCCGCTGAGAAATTCTTGTTCTTGTAGGTTTTATTCTGCTCGGCTTCATGGAAGTTTTTGCTGCTTTTACTTGTGTTGGTAGGGAGTGGGTGGGTTTTGTTGCTGTAAAAAGCGAGAGGATAATCAGAGTAATATTTCTGCCAGCACGAATATACCGATAGAAGAGGCAGTTTCACTGCTCAACTTCCGTTTCACTTCATATCGACTTTAATAGCTATACGCACCTTCAGAGAAAATACTTTACCTATAGTTCGTATGTTGGGTCCTCCTAGCTTGTCCGTTATGACTCTGGGAGCCCTTAGCCATGATGCTATACAGCTTGTTCCTGTAGTCATCCACAGACACCTGCTTGTCGTCTCTGAGCGGGAGAAGAACATCGGATGGTAATGCCGGCTCGTCACGTTCACGATGGAATCTATAATTTTAATAAAATAATATTATAGTATAGTACAGTAGATACTGTCTCTATCCGAAAGGTAAGCCCTGACAATGCAGCGGAGGCAGAGAGGTACTAAGTGATAAACGAGCGCCTATTTAATGCACTTTCAGGGCAAGATGTTAAATACGTAGGCAATGTCCAGAGTCACTGCCAGAACCAACTCGTCCCGGGCCACTGTTTCCTAACCCAGGGACCTCACGGACATTATAATCCGCTCAAAATGCTTGCACACCTAGTCAAGCTACACAGCGGGTCGATCGGCGGACAATGCGTCCGCAATGCGCCTCATCTTGCTGATGAGAACCAGATTTCCCTACTTCCATACTATTGGGAACCAGGCATGTTCGTGGCATGAGCCAAAAAGTCCAAGTAAGTCCGAGAGCGTCCACAGCAAGGATCCACGCCTGGCTCGTAATGCCGTCAGATCCCAGAGCGGTGTTTTTGGCTTTGAGGCGTAATACCGCTACCCCTAGCTCAGCCCAAGTGAGGTTTGAGCGGTAGCCTTCATACTTAAACGCCACTTATGGCTCATCAGGTTGCTTGAAGCCATGTAGGGGTGCCAATGCGAGGTAGACAAAAAACTAAAATACGAAGGTATTTCTGGCAGTACCTATACTTACTTGCCAACATACTCATGATCGAGAGCACTCTCCGCACTGAGTCTCTTAGCTGGGTTGAACACCAACAGTTTCTGGACGAGATCTGCCGCGTCCCGTGGTGCACAAGACAATAGAGATGTAAGGGAAGCTCCCCCATTGTTGTTTGAAGCTTGCTCCCTGATCAGAGACGAACCGTAGCCGCTGCATACTATTTGTATGTCTGCAGGAAAATCATAGGTCGATAAATGTTAGGAACGTCCGTAACATAATCACAGTAGTAGTCCGCATTGATGCATGTAGGTACAGTCGGCGTTAAAAGTAAATGATGATTGCATACATTTCTAAATTTAATTTAATTTAAAACTATTTTTTTAATCAGAAAATGATAGATAGATAGATAGAATACTCTTTATTGTACACCACATATTATTATATAAAATAACTTAAGAATATTGTAGGTACAATGGGCGGTCTTATCTCTAAGAGTGATCTCTACCAGACAACCTTGATTATCGATTTTTTACGCTAAGTATACCATTATTTTGTTGTTGTATGACGTAACCCTGATTAAATAAACCGCAAGTGAAAAATGCTAGTTTTAAACGTAGGTACTTACCTTCAGAAGAAGGTCGAGGTAACGCACACATAATCTTCTCCACTTGATTTACAGTAGAAGTGCCAGGGAACAACGGCTTACCAGTCAACATCTCGCCTAGAATGCAGCCTAAAGACCACATATCTATTCCTTTTGTATAACTGTGGCACAAAAAGGTCACGTATTAACTGTCACATAATGTCGTAGCAGTTGGTGTAGTTAGTTGACATACAAAATGATTTAATGTCCTCATAAGTCCCGCATATCACAGAGTCCTCCTGCTCAGTCCACAAAGATGTACTAATCTGATTGCGTACGTGATTGTCTTTTAGTGACCCACATGTGGGGCATGACTTATGGAGCTAGTTCATCGTGTGACCCATATACGGAGTACTCGGCTCGCCAGTCAACATCTCGCCTAGAATGCAAACTAACGACCACGTTTCTATTCGTTTTGTATAACAGCGGCACAAAAAGGTTACGTATTAACTATCACATAACATGTCGTAGCAGTTGGTGAATTTGGTAGAGATACAAAAAGTTTGAATATCCCAATATCCCACATATATACGTATACACTTTTAAAAATGTGGACTTAATTCATGTAGCTACCCCGACAGAGTATTCGAAGTTGACTTCTTAAGTGTGTAAGTTTTAAGCTCGTATTGTCTGTAACTACATGATACCTACTTCTTGCTAGCGATGAGTATTTCAGGCGCCCTGTACCAACGCGTCGCGACGTAGTCAGTTAAGCAGGGATCTGCACCTTCCTCCCCGCCAGAATATAAGCTGGACACCGACCGAGCCAGACCGAAATCTGCTAACTTTACCCTGCAGATAAAGCAATAATTACTCGATTCCATCATCATCCTTAATACTTTACAAGTACTTTCTCCATTGCTAGTGGCTCAATAGAAACAGATATAGAATAGAGCGATAACACTAAACACACACACATTTACGTTCAAAGATCTCGCACAGTGGAACTAGAAAGAAAGAGTTTGTTCTACTGTGGATCTCCAGTTAAGTCGGTCTTTACGCCAGTCGGGGGTGAGGGTGACCTCACTTTGTTAACACAAATTAGTTATTTATGCAACTGTGGTATAATGAGGGGTATTAAAACATGAATGTGGGTTTATCACACGAAGCGAAGCTGAGTGTGATAATAGTATCACATGAGTGTTTTAATACCTAATTATACAGTTGCATACAAGACTTTGTCTACACCCATGATCTTCAGAGAATGATGTACTGCCCTTTGATATTTTCCAATTCATGAAATCTTGGTACGCCATTTCATACTGTTTTCTAGACTTTTCCGGTAGTAATTTGTTAGAAATGTCCTTTGCTGCATTCAAAATGTCTGGAGGTGTGTTATCAAAACTTGAATCGCTCATTTTCGTAAGTAAACAAAACAATTTGCAAAAATAATAGCGAAGAAAAATAGCGGGAATTCGAATTCGAACGAATAAGCTTTAATTTTTTTTTTACGGCGCGCCGCCGCCGCGCTGTGGTGGTGCAATGCAACGCGCGTGAATGACAGTTCTTTTTTTGAAACTCATACAGATTCCACGCATCGTGCGGTAAGAATTTGGCTGTCTGATGAGTAACCCTTTGCGCGGAAGAGATTGAAAAAGCAAAAGGAGTGTTAGTATGAAATTTCATACAACATAATAACACCCGTTCGGATGATATTATGGATATTAGGACATTGGATGTATTAATGTTGGCAATAAGCTAACTGTTTCAGAATCTTTTATAGAGGATTTAAAGCATGGGTGTAGATAATAGTATATTATGCAACTAGTGAATAAAGGACGGATTTATAGCGAGGACCGTAGATGAGTCACGAGAAAGTGAAGGATTCTAATGATTGAATCACGAGCGTAGCGAGTGATTCAACTGTTAGAATCCTGAACGACGCGAGTGATTCATGGCCCTCGATATAAATTCGTACTTTATTCAGGAGTTGCATACTATACTTTATACCATGACTACGAGAAAAGACATAATTTAAGCGAAAATAGAAATTTAATCAAGAAATAAGAATTGTTACATTAATTGAAATGGACATTAAAATTAGAGCAATGACTGAAATTAAGCGTAATTTTCTTATTATTATCATTAGAGTGGTCAACTTGTGAAACAATATTTGTTTCTGGTCGATGGTCAGAACTTTCTGCTGGAGGAAACTCTGGGGCATCTTTGGACGTGGAAGGGCGTGGAGTCCATGGGTCTTCAGGTTTCTTTAGGTTTATGCTGCTTGCTATCTGAAGGCTGCGTTTGGATTTATTTTCGATACAATCTTCGATATAACCTTCAGCCACGGTAGTGGACTTCCATCCACCATGTCGCTTTAATTCCGTCATATCTGCACCAGTGTTTGCTAATAACGTGGCAGAGGTTCTTCGGAAAGAATGCCCTGTAGACATCTCGGGATTTGGTAGCTTTAAAAATGTTGCAATGTCTTTTGGCATGGAACCAATTTTATTTATTCCAATTGGATTCTATATTTTTGTACATTTATTTTTAGAATAGAACAAAAAGAATCTATTATTGTTTGTATTCGCTGCACGAAAACTTTGATACTTTTCTACGATTTTCATGTAATCATCTCTGACTACGAAGGTTCGGTCGATTTTCGTTTTTGTATCCTTTAAAGTAATCAGTAAAGCAGTGTCAGAGATCGTTTGCACGTCATCCACTATCAGTTTAACAAGCTTATTTGAACGACAGGCTCCACTAATGCCGAGAATTAACGCAACCTGCAAACAAAAATAGAAAAACTGTTACAAAATTGATGTTGATAGGTTTACAATTAAATAGTTCTTAAATACCTACTTATATTAAGCAAGATTTGTTGAAGATTACGTACTTTTACTGCCAAAAATTGCGAGTCTGGCGCTTCATTCAAAAAGCGTTCAACATTTGGAGCGGTAAAAACCAGGGATTTTTTCGGTTTATAGCCTTCTGATAGGCTTGCAAGTTAGAATATGTTTTTATATCAATGTTATGCCTTGTTTTTACAGTACACCGCAACATAGAATATATACTCCATAATGTCGATGACTTCCTTTTCTTCGACAGTTCATTAAAATAAGTTAAGAAAACAGACTCAGAAAATGTGCCCAAAGCTTGATTTTCACTTTTCCATTTACAAAACTCATCGTAGGTTTTGATGTAAACCAGCCGTGATTTGTTGGGTAGCAAGTTTTCGACAATATCGGCTGCCCTCTCTTTCATAAATTCAGGTGTTAACACAATATCTTCTTCGTCACTTGAATGCATAATCGATTTATTATAATTCAATCGTTTTATTATAAAGTAACACTAAATAAATGTTGTGTCCGTACAATTCACAGTAAGTATTTGAAATGGCGCCAATTCACTATTTTTTTTTCTATAAAGGCAGCAAAGAACACAAAACAGTTTTTAATCTAATGCCAAACTCCTTGTCGCAAATATCGACCAATGAAATTTCGAGAATTTATTTGCACCAAAGAGTTTTGAATTTCGAATCTTAGCGCAAGGAGTTTGTGTAAGCATTGAAATAGAGACCGGATATATTTTTGTGTTCCAAATTCAAACACCAAAATAGTGAATAAAAACAAAACAGTGAATAAAAGGCCTTTTTATTCACTGTTTTGCGTGAATAAAATAAGCTTTTTAGAGTAGGTATGGTATAATAGTATATTATGCAACTAGTGAATAAAGGAAGGATTTAAAGCGAGGGCCGTAGATGAGTCACGAGCAAGTGAAGGATTCTAATGATTGAATCACGAGCGCAGCGAGTGATTCAACTGTTAGAATCCTGAACGACGCGAGTGATTCATGGCCCTCGATATAAATTCGTACTTTATTCAGGAGTTGCATACTATACTTTATACCATGACTACGAGAAAAGACATAATTTAAGCGAAAATAGAAATTTAATCAAGAAATAAGAATTGTAACATTAATTGAAATGGACATTAAAATTAGAGCAATGACTAAAATTAAGCGTAATTTTCTTATTATTATCATTAGAGTGGTCAACTTGTGAAACAATATTTATTAATCTAATGCCAAACTCCTTGTCGCAAATATCGACCAATCAAATCTCGAGAATTTATTTGCACCAAAGAGTTTTGAATTTCGAATCTTAGCGCAAGGAGTTTGTGTAAGCATTGAAATAGAGACCGGATATATTTTTGTGTTCCAAATTCAAACACCAAAATAGTGAATAAAAACAAAACAGTGAATAAAAGGCCTTTTTATTCACTGTTTTGCGTGAATAAAATAAGCTTTTTAGAGTAGGTATGGTATAAAATTAATTATTGTATTGTTTGATCAAATAGTTGAGTATTAATACTGTTGTAATTCATTTCTTTACTGTATATTTTATCATATGTACCTACCTACCTATAGATTTTGTAACCAGAATTATTTTTAATCCGTCGTTTAAACGTCGGGGTCTTATAAGTTTGACGTGTCTGTGTGTGTGTGTGTGTGTGTGTGTGTTCGTGTGTGTGTGTGTGTGTGTGTTCGTGTGTGTGTGTGTGTGTGTATGTGTGTGTGGCATCGTCGCTATCGCCCGAATGAACTGATTTTGATTTTATGTTTGAAAGGTGAATTATTTGGGATTGTCTTTAGCCAAGCCAAGGAGCTTTTTAATCTTTAAATTTAATTTATGTTGTTACTGTCTAGATGACACAATTGATACGAGTGCGACTGAAGACTGAAGAGTTCCAGGGCAAAACAGTTTTGTGTTTTTCTGTTAGAATATTTTCAAAAGTTTAAAAAAATATATTGTTGTTTTGCTGCAGGTTTCTGTACCTTTTTTTTCCGTGCGGAAATCCCTTCGGATACCCCCCCGCCGGCGGGCGGTTATGTCGGGCTTGAACCGACTAAAACCGCACGCAGTCTCGGGTCTTAAGACGCACCCCAGCTGACCCTGGGCCATCTCCGGTTTCGAGAGGGCCCCCTCGGGCTTGGGAACCACGGCGTTCCCGTCCTGCCCCGGCTCAGGGGAGGGGCGGTAGTCGCCCCACCGTCCCGGCCTGCTTCTGCTGGGGTGACAGGCGGCCTCACCTGCCACCCCCTCTCACCTGCCACCCCCAGGATTCTGTACCTAGATATAAGGAATCTAAGTAGTTATAGGTCCCTAAAATTCATTTCAAATTCCAACAAAACAAATCAAGAAATTATAGGCAATTCTATGTCCTAAATAACTGTCAATAAGTATAATAATACCTCGATTACTAAAGTGCTCATCAAAATGTATTGGTTCATTATTGTTATTTCACCTATATTGTAACTACATTTTAAGCAAATAAAGAAATATTATTATTATTATTATTCTCTTTATTACACTTAAATACATATTACATTATATTTTTAAATACATTCTATACAAAAAAAAGACAAATATATTTAAAAATATAAAAAATAGTGGCCCACCGGCATCGGGTACAGGGACCAAGCTACCGGTGGTTAGGGCTCCAGAGAGAGGAATCTCCTCACGATACGTGCCGTGTCGAGGAGCACTGCCTTCTGCATCAAGCCCTTGACCCAACTGCCTAACGCGAGCCTCTTGAGATGTTGATCGAGGCTCTTGGCAATCAGTCCGTGAACCGAAACAACTATCGGGACAATAATTGCCGAATCAACACTCCACATGCCGACAACCTCGTGAGCCAAATCCAAATATTTCATTTGTTTTTCTTTTTCGGCTTTTACAAGATTGTCGTCATGTGGAATGGTGATATCGATAATTATTGCGCGGCGCTCTGATCGATCTATCAACACTATATCAGGTTTATTAGCTACAATAGTCCTGTCAGTGATGATAGATCGATCCCAGTACAACGTGATGTGCCCATTTTCGAGAACTGCGTCGGGCACATACCTATAGTACGGTACCTCTGATTCTAATAGGTTATACTTTAGAGCAAGCTGTTGATGGACAATCCTGGCTACTTGGTTATGTCTATGCAAATACTCGCCGTTGGCAAGACGAGAACAACCAGAAATTATATGTCTAAGGGATTCTCCGGGACGGTGGCACGCCCGACATATGTCAACCGTACCATCCTTTAGAATATACTTCCGATAGTTATTCGTCATCACTACTTCGTCCATAATTGCAAAGACAAAACCTTCGGTTTCCCCAAATAGGTCACCGAATAGGTTAGGTTTCACCAAATAGGTTATTATTATTCTCTTTATTACTCTTAAAATACATATAAATTATATTTTTAAATACATTCTATATAAAAAAAAAACAAATATATTTAAAAATATAAAAAATAGTAGCCCACCGGCATCGGGTACAGGGACCAAGCTACCGGTGGTTAGGGCTCCAGGGAGAGGAACCTCCTCACAATACGTGCCGTGTCGAGGAGCACTGCCTTCTGCATCAAGCCCTTGACCCAACTGCCTAACGCGAGCCTCTGGAGATGTTGATCGAGGCTCTTGGCAATCAATCCGTGAACCGATACGACTATCGGAACAATAATTGCTGAATCCACATCCCACATGTCGACAATCTCGTGAGCCAAGTCCAAATATTTTATTTGTTTGTCTTTTTCGGCTTTCATGAGATTGTCATCATGGGGGATGGTGATGTCAACAATTATTGCGAGACGCTCTGATCGATCAATCACCACTATATCAGGCTTATTGGCTACAATAGTCCTGTCAGTGACGATTGATCGATCCCAGTACAACGTGACACGACCATTATCAAGAACTGGGTCGGGCACATACCTGTAATACGGTACCTCCGAATCTACAAGATCGTATTTCAGAGCAAGTTGTTGATGAACGATTCTGGCCACTTGGTTGTGTCTATGTAAATACTCTCCGTTAGCAAGACGAGAACAACCAGAGATAATATGTCTTAGGGATTCTCCGGGACGGTGACACGCCCGACATATGTCAATCGTGCCGTCCTTAAGGATATACCTCCGATAATTATTCGTCATGACAACTTCATCTGTAATTGCACAGACAAAACCTTCGGTTTCTCCAAAGAGATCACCGAAGCGTAGCCAGAACACTGATGCTTTTATATCTACGTCGGGCCCATTTAAGGCCCGATAAAAACGTCCATGCAGCTCTTTGCTCTTCCATATTTCCTTGCGATCAGCGATGCTAAGTATTACCGGTTTGTGCCAGTTCTCTTTAGCCAGAGCTAGAGGGGTCAGTCCGTTGTCTATTGCCACTACATCTCGGTGCACACCCACGTGAACGTTTAGGAAATATTCCCTAAGGTTGCATATCTCACGGTAGTGGAGAGTCTTGGCGTTTAAAAAACCACGACCCCCACACTTCCGTGGGATATACAACCTCATTACTGAAGAGCGTGGGTGGTGCATACGATTTGCAGTTAGCAACGTACGGACTTTCCTATCCAGGGCATCTAATTCGGTCTGAGTCCATCTTAGTATGCCAAAGGAGTATATTAAGACTGGCATGACCCAGCCGTTGTAGGCTCGCACCTTGTTACCGCCCGATAAAAGACTCTGAAGTACTTTTTTCAGGCGCCCAAAGAAACGATCCCGCAACGTCTGTTTCATGGCAGCCTCAGTAATACCTAGCGCTTGTGACATACCAAGGTATTTATAGGTTTCAGTTGCCGAGAGAGATTTCAGTTGTGTAGAATCTGAAAGTTCAATTCTTTCAGATTCCACAACCCCACCCTTCTTAACATGCATGACTGCACATTTGTCTACACCAAACTCCATTCTGATAGAATTACTAAAGGTTTCAGTTACCTTAAGTAATTCTACCAGCTGGGAGTCGGTGGGGGCAAATAATTTCAAGTCATCCATGTAAAGAAGATGGGATATAACTTGACCTCCTCTCCGCAACTGATAGCCTAGTCCTGAATTCTCCAGTATTGTACTGAGAGGATTCAATGCTAGGCAAAACCATAACGGACTCAGGCTATCACCCTGGAATATACCCCTCTCGATCTTTATTGGTACACCATCCCCAAGGACCTGACCACACCCTGGAGAAAGAAGAACCGTCCTCCATTGCCCCATACATTCCTTTAAGAAGGTGCATAGAGTTGTATCAATTTTATACAACTCCAGCACCCTCAACAGCCATGTATGTGGCACGGAATCGTAGGCTTTCTTGTAGTCAATCCAGCATGTCGTCAGATTCTTTCGGTTACGGCGGACCTGTTGGCTAATGGCCATGTCAAAAATAAGGAGCTCCTTCGTACCACGTGCCCCACTTCTACATCCATTCTGAGAGATAGACATTATAGAGTTATTCTCTATGTGAGCTGACAATTTAGCTGTCAGAATGGATGTAAGAAGTTTATATATTGTTGGTAAACAGGTTATTGGTCTATAATTTTTGGGGTCCGTGGTACTACCTGATTTGTAGAGTAGGTGGGTTATGCCTGTAGTCATAAAAGCTGGGAGCGATCCTGATTCGAGTGATGACTGGAACTGTGATGCCAAACAGGCATGTGAGCTGTGGAGCCATTTTAGCCAGAAATTGTGCAGTCCGTCCGGTCCCGCTGATTTCCAGTTTGATAACGAACGGACTGCACTGGCGACATCATTTTCACTAATAACTATTGGCTCCATTGCTTGTATTGACTCACATGACTGCCTGACATCCCGTATCCATTCACCCTCTGTATGACTAACAGGCACCGACCAAATGCTACGCCAGAATGAACTAGTGTCTTTAGCATTGGGTCGGCACATATTAGCCACTTCTGAATTAGGTTGCTCCCATCTTCTATAAACCCACCTCTCATCTTTTTGGAACGAACGATTCAAGGTGTATCTATCCACTCTCTTCTTGTAACGTCGTATACGGTTTGCCCACGCATAAACTTTCTGCTTCAGGAAGTCAATGCGCTCTGTGACTCGTAGCAAATATTCACGAGGACTAACATTAGTCCCTGAAAATGCTCGAGTCACGAAGCGCATTACTCTCGGGCGTGTATTGCCAGACCTGAAGCAGCACAGCTTGCCAATGAGTGCCCTAGTCTCGGCGATACGACGCATTATTATTATTATTATTATAAAACCTTGTCTGTATCCACAACAAGAACCTTGAAAGCAACTGGAGTTTTTATAGCCGGATTATACGGGTGGTATCAAGTACTCCTTTGAACCATGCCATACTATTCCATGAGTTGACTGTCAGTCTAATATATCTACCTACCTAACTCAGCGGCTCTATAATAGCCTATCCGTCTGCCTGCCCTTGTCCCAATTATGCTGGGTCGGTCTATTAGTTTGTTTTATTAAAAACGTTACATATTGAAATTATGAAATCGTCTGAATGTTTAATAAATTCAGCCGCAATGATACTTAGATGCTACAGGCCTACTGAAAAATTTAAAAGAGATGATTATTTTCGTTGAAATCTATATAAGTATATATATGGACGGTCCGAAGGTGACACCTCAGCCCTGCATGAGTTATGTATAGGAAAGTAGAGAGTGGGACTAATTGGAAAAGATCATCGGAACGAGCGCAAACATGCTATACCTAAAGTATAAAGATCAAAATAATACAACATTACCTGCATGCACTATCAATGAGGACATTACTCGGTTTCTGGTCTCTGTGTATAACATTTCCTGAGTGTATGTACTTGGTAGCTTTCAGCATCTGATACATAATGTATCTCTTATGTATATCCTTGAGTATATTGCCACGTTTGATCACGTTGTGTAAATCGGTCTCCATGTATTCGAAGCCGAGGTAGATGTCGCGGTTGTTTAGAGCCCTGAAGAAAATGAAAATCTGTCAGAATTTGCAAAGAGGCTCTTCACCATCCTAACGCCAACTCCGTTTGCACCCAAAGCCTGCACCTTGCAGCCTGGATAGTTTGGCTTCAAGGGAAGCAAATGCCGACTAACCCAACCCCGACAAGAAAGCCTGCGCCAGAGCCCTACCTGTCAATCGGAGGAGCCCCACCTACCACAGTTTTTCTCAACAGCGATTGTTGGGCGCTAAATAGAATAGAAAAGTGTTCTCTGAACACACATTGATTGAATGCTACCACTAACATTGCGACATAGGTTCTCGAGTATTTTTTATAAACACTAACATATTTGTTCCAAAATAAGGCTGCCAACCTTCTTGGAACAAAGACATCAATTGTGCAGAACAACTAGTATATAAACTTAATTTGTTAGTACATAAGTAATAGTGTATATAATTAAACTGATTTAACAAAAAACTGTAGGAATAATCGTGTATAATAGTTATAAGTTTGCGACGAAGAAATCGTCATTGTTTACCGATCTATAAGTGTAAATTGTATCTTATTTCGTGTCACCTTATTTCTACTACCTATTAGAATACATAATACGGTATATAAATCATTGTAAATAGAAAATAAACACATAATTGTAAGATTGACCGATCGACCATTAGGGTATATCCGCGAAAAGTCGTTAAGCCGCGGTATCACTAACGAGCCGCGAGAGTTCGATCGGCCAATTAGAAAATTCGAATTAATTGGATTAAGAGTATAAAAAACCGCTGTAAATTGACTCGACACCTCAGTCGGCAAGTAGAAAGTCAAGCGAGAAGTGCTCTCTCCTCTTCACAAGGAATAAATGAAGATACATGAAAAAATCTCTCTTTAATTCTGGAAAATTCAAGTACTCTTCGAGGCTGCCCATAATAAGTGTTCCACTTAAGACCAGCACCGCAGCGACATCCACAATCCCAGCAAACACACCCCCCAAAGTACACACCCATTGCGTCGAAGTCGTGTTTCTGAGCAGATAAAGTCTCATCGACGGAATTGGCTTTGGGTTGTGTACATTTTTGGTCCTATCGGAGCCGGATTTGGACTCAACATTGAAGAAAACCTTAAGTGGAACACGAGGGTGGTCTCGAAGAGTGCGTGCCTGAATTTTCCACTGTGAAGAATTGAAAAATTGAAGATGCCGACTACAAGGTCAGAAGAAAGAAGCCGTAAAGCCGCCTCCGTTCAGGGTCCATCAGACACCGAGGGGACCGCCGAATCCGGGACAACCACGGAGACGTCTACCTCGGAGAACACCACAACGGAGGGAACTACGAGCACCGAGACGGTGACTACCATCGAGCCACCGTCAGCTACAGCACCAGGTCCGAAAGCAACGGCACCTGGAACAGAGAAGATAGGGAAGAATAGCAAGTCACAGCCGCCTCATCCACAACCATCCAAGAAAGGGGTAAAGGGGGGTTCATCTGTGCATTCAAAGAGCAAAGCCGCGAAGATCGCAAAAGCAAAAGAAGAATTACTTCGTCTTAAAATAGAACTGGCAGCAGCGAAGATCGCCGCCCTGGAAGAAGATGAAGACGAAGATCAAGAAATAGAAGAATTGAATCAAGAAGAAGTGTCGGCGGCAGCTGAGGAGAAGGTCGGCGAGTGGTTCAGCCGTCACGAATCACCACCTCCTCCCATGTTGGCCATCGCCGATACACCACATCAGGGGCCAGGTGAACCAACGCCGACAGCAGCGCCACCAGCCCAGCAGCAGATCTTCAGCGAACTGGCTACCGCCATCACTCAAGCGATCAAGGCAGCCCAGCGACCGAAGTTCGTCGAGCTACCAATCTTCAGTGGAAGTCACCAGGAATGGCTGCCGTTCAAGGCAGCTTACTCCGAAACAGAAGATGGCTACACCGCCGTGGAAAACCTCAACAGGCTACGAAGAAACCTCAAGGGAAAGGCGAGGGAGGCAGTCGAGAGTCTCCTCATCACCAACTCGCAGCCTGCTGATATCATCAGAACATTAGAATCAAGATTCGGGAGGCCTGAAGCAATAGCAACTACAGAAATGGAAGTGCTTCGAGGACTACCAAGACTGAGCGAATCACCAAGGGACATATGCATCTTCTCAACGAGGGTCACCAACGCCGTGGCAACACTCAAGGCGCTGAACTGCATCCACTACCTATACAACCCAGAAGTCTCAAGATCAATGGTTGAGAAACTTACACCTGTTCTCAAGTATAGGTACTACGACTTCGCAGCAGCTCAGCCGAGGGAAATAGCGGACCTCTTGAAGTTCGAGAAGTTCATGAGAAGAGAAGCAGATCTATGCGGACCCTACGCTCAACCTGAAAACCTAGCAGTCCAGCACACCACTCATCAACAGAAGCGCCCCCAGAGGATCAACACGGTGATGGAAGCCCAGCAGCAGGTCAAGACGTGCACCATCTGCAACGAGCAACACCCCATCTACAAGTGTGAGCAGTTCAAGACGGCTGACGTCAACGCAAGATGGGACTTAGCCAAGGAACACAGGCTGTGTTTCCGATGTCTACAGAAGATGGAGAAGAAACACACCTGCAGAGAACGACGCTGCGGCATCGACGGCTGTAAGCTACTGCACAACACCCTGCTGCACTACAGAAGAAAAAGGGACTCCACAGAAGAAGAAAGCACGAACACGGCCGAGACGATCAACTCGGCGTGGACGGGAAAGAAGACCACTTTCCTGAAGATACTGCCGGTCCAACTGACGGGGCCAGCAGGGATGGTCAACACCTTCGCGCTCATAGACGACGGGTCAACAGTCACACTACTCGACGACACCGTAGCAGAAAAGATCGGCGCGACGGGACCTATCGACCCACTGCGGGTCGAGACCATCAACAGTACGAAGACAGCTGATCAACAATCAAGAAGAGTCTCATTGAAAATACGAGGCATTAAGGATCCAGCTGAAGAAGAAGTTCAAGCCAGAACAGTGAAGAACTTCAAAGTATCATCTCAACGGGTCACCTATAGACAGTTACGAGGGTGCAGTCATCTCGAAGATATCACCAACGACCTCACCTATGAAGAAGCAAGACCTAAGATCCTCATCGGTCAAGATAACTGGCACCTGCTGGTGACGTCCGAGACCAGAACGGGCGAACCAGACCAGCCAGTAGCATCCCGAACACCCTTAGGCTGGGTGCTCCACGGCAGCGACTCGAGGACCATAGGACACCGCATCGAGTACGTCACCCACGCAATTGAAGATTCAGAAGACGATCGACTCGAACAACTGGTGAAAGAACACTTCGAGACTGACAATCTGCTCCTCAACCCTCGGAAGCCGAAGACAGATCCAGATGAGCAAGCATCTCGCATCCTGGAAGAACATACAGTCCGCAACGAAGATGGAAGATACGAGACTGGCCTGCTATGGAAACATGAAGAAACTTCGCTTCCGAACAACTACGAGAACTCGTTGAAGAGACTTCACAACATAGAAAGGAAATTGGATCGTGACCCGAGCTTCAAGGGAAAATACAACGAACAGATGGAAGCCTTAATATCAAAAGGATATGCTGAGTTAGCGCCGCCGAGCAAGAACAAGAATAGAACCTGGTACCTGCCACACTTCGCGGTGATCAACCCTATGAAGCCGGGAAAAATACGAGTCGTGCACGATGCCGCTGCCAAGACGAGAGGAGTATCTCTCAACGATACTCTTCTAAAGGGCCCAGACCTACTCCAGTCGTTACCAGGTGTAGTGATGCGCTTCAGACAACACGCCATAGCAGTGACAGCAGACATCGCAGAAATGTTTCTTCAAGTGAAAATCAAAGAAGAAGATCGAGACGCACTTAGGTACTTGTGGCGTGGCGACCGTCGTGACAACCAACCCCCAGAAGAATACAGGATGACATCACTCATCTTCGGGGCGTCAAGTTCACCATCTACGGCAATATACGTGAAGAACTCCAATGCTGAGAAGTATAGCGCCACGCACCCACAAGCAGTCTCCGCAATAGTGAAGAAACACTACGTTGATGACTACCTGGATAGCTTCGAGACGCTGGAAGACGCCATCAAGATCGCCTCCGACGTCCGAAACATACACCGGGAAGCCAAGTTCGAGTTAAAACAATGGAAATCTAACTCACCTCAACTGCTGGAAGCCCTCGGTGTCACACAAGAAGACACTGACACGGAGCTGTACAAGAACGAAGAACAAACTGAACGAGTACTAGGCTTGATCTGGAAGCCGGGCACCGATGAACTCACCTTCAACCTCAATCTCACTCGCATCCCGACGGCACTCTGCGACAAGAAGACACCCACCAAGAGGGAAGCTCTTCGGATCGTCATGTCTCTATTCGATCCGCTAGGCTTCGCCTCACCAGTCACCATCCGGGCCAAGCAGCTGCTTCAAGAAATTTGGAGACACGGCACACAGTGGGATGAAGAGGTCAATGAAGACATAGCAGTGAAATGGGAGGACTGGATAGAACACCTGAAGAATCTAGCCAACATCTCCATACCTAGAAGATACCTACACTACAGTGACAGCAAGTCCCTCCAGCTTCACATCTTCACGGACGCCAGCGAGTCAGCCTACTCAGCAGTACTGTTTTGGAGAACCGAAGACATGAACGGGGCAGTCAACATATCGCTCATCGTTGCAAAGGCGAAGGTAGCACCGTTGAAGCTCACATCAATACCTCGATTGGAGCTTCAAGCCGCCGTGATGGGCACCAGACTCGCCGAGACCGTCATAGAAGAGCACGAGAGAAAACCCGACTCGAAGACCTTCTGGACGGATAGCAGAACGGTACTCACATGGATCAAGACAGGTTCGCGTTCATACAAGCCCTACGTAGCTCACCGACTAGCTGCAATAGAAGATAGCTCAACAGTGAACGAATGGCGATGGGTCCCCACGAAGATGAACGTGGCAGACGACGCCACCCGAGACGTACCTACGGACTTCAGCCAGAAGCATCGCTGGTACAGAGGCCCTGACTTCCTCTACTCATCAGAAGAATCATGGCCACGAGATACATCGCGATAAGACAAGTCCGAAGATATAGAAGAAAGGGTACACACTATAAGTACCAAGAAGAAAGAAAAATTATCTGAAGCCCTGCCGGTAGTCACCCGATTCTCTAACTGGGACCGACTACGTTACGCTACAGCTCGAGTCTTACAGTTCATTCAATTGTGCAGACGAAAATCGGAACGAGTCAACTACAAACGGACTAAGAAAAACCCTAAGGCAGATCCAGACTGGAAGAAGGCACCACAGAGGAATACAGCATCACCTTCCGTACTGAAAAGGACTTTAAGCGCCGATAGGAAGTACATACCTATCACCGCCGAGCTCCTACGGTCAGCCGAAGAACTCCTCATGCGAGCATCACAAGAAGACTCCTTCAGCAGCGAGATTGAAGATCTGCAACGAGGAAGAGTGATCCCGAAAGAAAGTCGCCTTCATCAATTAAGCACCGTATCTGTCAACGGAGTGCTGCACTTGAGAAGCCGCATACAAGCCGTTCGAGACGTATCCGACGACATCAAGACGCCTGTGATATTAGACGGAGATCACCCTACGGTCAAGCTGTGGATTCAACACACCCACAAGAAGTTGCATCACTCGGGAGTTGAAGCCACTATCAACGAGTGCAAACAGCAATACTGGGTTGTACGCCTACGCCCGGTAACACGCTCACTACTACGACAGTGTCTACATTGCCGCATCAAGACTCAAGCACCACCGTACCCGAGGACCGGTGATCTACCTGAGTGTCGCCTGGCTCATCACAAGCGACCCTTCACACACACAGGGGTTGACTACTTCGGCCCACTCACAGTGACAGTCGGACGTACCAATCAGAAGAGGTACGTCGCGATATTCACGTGTCTCACAACACGTGCCATACATCTCGAGATAGCAAACTCGTTAAGCACCGACTCCGCTATCTCCGCTCTCCGACGCATGATGGCAAGAAGAGGATGTCCTGAAGAAATCTGGTCTGACAATGGGACCAACCTGAAGGGAGCCGACCGCGAGCTGCGACGAGCCATCGACGAAGCAACTTCGCAAGAAGCAGCCAAGAAGAAGACATCGTGGCGCTTCATTCCACCCGGCGCTCCTTTCATGGGGGGAGCCTGGGAGAGGATGGTGCGCTCAGTAAAGACAGCACTCACCGCCACACTGCACGAGCGACGGCCCTCCGAGGAAGTTCTATCTACTCTGCTTGCCGAAGTAGAGTACACCGTCAACAGTCGCCCACTGACGCATGTGTCAGTGAACCCGGAGGACCCTGAAGCCCTAACTCCCAACCACTTTCTGCTGGGAGGACCCGGTGGAGTACAGCAGCCGGGCGTCTTCATTGAAAAGGACGCCGCATCGAGATCCAGCTGGAGAGCGGCACAACGCCTGGCCGACCTCTTCTGGACCAGGTGGCTCCGCGAGTACCTGCCGGAGTCCCAACACCGACGCATGCCGCACGGACGAGGACCCCCAGTATGCCTACATGACTTGGTCTTACTGGTGGACCCCAACGCACCCCGCAACCTCTGGATCCGAGGACGAGTCATCGCAACGTACCCCGGGCCTGACAACGTGACACGCACCGTGGACATCCAGACCAAGGGAGGAGTGCTGCGCCGGCCGGTGAGGAAGCTGATCGTCCTGCTGACTGAAGACACGAGTTCTGCACGCGAAGAAGTGTGACTGCGTCTCACGGGGGGAGAATGTGCAGAACAACTAGTATATAAGCTTAATTTGTTAGTACATAAGTAATAGTGTATATAATTAAACTGATTTAACAAAAAACTGTAGGAATAATCGTGTATAATAGTTATAAGTTTGCGACGAAGAAATCGTCATTGTTTACCGATCTATAAGTGTAAATTGTATCTTATTTCGTGTCACCTTATTTCTACTACCTATTAGAATACATAATACGGTATATAAATCATTGTAAATAGAAAATAAACACATAATTGTAAGATTGACCGATCGACCATTAGGGTATATCCGCGAAAAGTCGTTAAGCCGCGGTATCACTAACGAGCCGCGAGAGTTCGATCGGCCAATTAGAAAATTCGAATTAATTGGATTAAGAGTATAAAAAACCGCTGTAAATTGACTCGACACCTCAGTCGGCAAGTAGAAAGTCAAGCGAGAAGTGCTCTCTCCTCTTCACAAGGAATAAATGAAGATACATGAAAAAATCTCTCTTTAATTCTGGAAAATTCAAGTACTCTTCGAGGCTGCCCATAATAAGTGTTCCACTTAAGACCAGCACCGCAGCGACATCCACAATCCCAGCAAACACACCCCCCAAAGTACACACCCATTGCGTCGAAGTCGTGTTTCTGAGCAGATAAAGTCTCATCGACGGAATTGGCTTTGGGTTGTGTACATCAATATTTATAAAAAAAATACCTACGTGTGTTCGATTCCCAAATCGGAAAAGCGTTATTTGGTTTTGTCTGTAACGAAACTATTTGTAGCAGCACAGAATCAGGAAAATGCGTTTGGTTGCCGGTAATACACACCTTCTATATTATTATTACATGTGACCGAAACATACAGGCAAAATATGGTGACAATATATTACTGCTTACCTCTAATACACAGGTGTGAATAAATAAAAAAGAAAGTACCTACCAGTATAAGAATAAGAGACTTATGTCGCTGGAGTTGGCTTATGAAGGCTCATACCAGGGCTATAGAAATCTTAAAAACTCAAAAAAAAAAATTTTTGCACTAGTAGAAAAAGGCACAAACATGCCCATTACATAGAGCCTTACTAGGAGTGATTCTCTGTAGATGACAAGAGTTTTACTATTTGTATACTGCCTCCTTACCAAATCAGTATGCATGGAGGCTGCTTACTATTAAGCAGACCATATGCTTACTTGCCTCCTTAGTGAAATAAAAGAAAAAGATACTCAATGAGTGCATTTCTAAAAAACCTACAGTTTATACTTAAAAAATTCAAGAGTATTATCATATGAAAATCTTTAGAATATTGAAGCACATGCTAGATTTAGAGACTACTAAGGTGGCAACCTATGAAATTCTAAAGGAAGTAGGAAGGTTGCAGTGGCTCACAACAGCATTTACCCATTGTCAATTAAGAAAAAGTTATGAAGACCATAAACACTATACAAAAACACATCTTTCAATAAATGCAAGCACTTCATGTTCATTAAAATACTGGGTAGCCTCTATTAGATGGCCAAGTAACTAACTATGAGATAAAAAAAGTATTTACTTGCCTGTGTATGCTGTGCAGCTTTACAACATTAGGATGATTTCTAAACGATTGAAGGAATATTATTTCTCTGAAAGTCCTCTGAGCATCAGTTTGATTCCGGAATGCATCAAATATTTTTTTTATTGCCACCACATCTTTGGTCTTCTTATCAACAGCCTTCCAAACTATCCCATAGGCACCTTTTCCCAATCTCTTCTTAATATCAAACCTTTTGAGTATGTGCTCGTCAATTTCCGACATATTTTTTTCTGGGCTCTTTTTCTGAACCTGCTTTGGTCCCACATCTTTTTTCTTGTCCTCCTTTTTAACTTGGTTTTGATTCATCAGTACTTCTTTTCAACAGAACTTACACAGCAATTGTAAAATCAAATTCTGCAATCGATCTAATTAAAATTCATATATTCTCGATAGTCATGTTTTGTTATCAAACGGCAATATAAAATGTAAATTTGAAGCATGTCATAAGCTTATTTGAATATCAGAAAAGCGTGACTACCATCGTTTTGAAAATATTGATTATTTACGCTAAGCAACCAAAAATATATCGATAGTTAAGGAAGACAATTTACTAACTAAGATAATTTGCAAGTTACTTACGTACAAAACTGGAAGAATATCTCACCAATCCCATTGTCCATTTGCTATTTGTTTGTAATTATGTAAGTTTTTTTGGTCAAACCAATAACTAGACAGTCATCGGCACATTTGAATTGTGCCATTCGAGTTTCATTTGTTTACGCACGTTTCACCCAAACAACGTGCTGGTTGTCATGGTAACCAATGATGACAACTTTAGTAAGGAGAAAAAATTGTTTAATCGATATGTAGTTATAAAAAATGATGTCAAGGGTAAATTTTATTCTAAACGGAAATGTAGAATTTTACCTACAAGTACATCTCTATAAGATTATTTTTACTTTATTTTTAATTACTTAAAAAGAAACCAATTTCTCAAATTTTCAATATTTATTTTTAAACATTAGTACAATCATTCTGAGGAATTTTATTCAACAGCTTTAAAATATGGACTATATCTTTATTATAATCTAGTTCTAGAATATAATAAAGATATAGTCCATATTTATGTTATGTGATGTTATATCTTTATTATAATCTAGGTCTAGAATATGTTGCACATTTAGATAGCAATTTAGGAAATGCTTTAATACTTATTCAGTAGGTAATGATATTGATCTTATTCACGGCATAGCCGTTTGTTGGTGGCTGAACTCCTCCGTAACCACTCGCGCGATCTTGACCAAATTTACCACGGTGATAATGTGAACACTGAGGAGTGTTTAGAAGCGAGATGGTTCATGTCCGATGTACCATTGAGGAATAATCACCGAAAAACAGTTTCACGAGCGCGCGGCCTCAGCTAAGATGTCTTATTTTCAAGTAAGAGGCCTGCTCGCTCAGCTCAATTTATTTCAGTCGCACCCTGCACTGAATTCGTAGTTTATTTGGATACACTAAATAAACGCACAGGCTAATACTAATACACCTAAATGTAGGTATAACACTCAAATTTTTCTTTCAAAGATTTCCTACAACATGGTTTATTATTATTCTCATACATGTATAACGGTAAATATAGAAGGGATATATTTTTCCTATCCATTAATAAAAAAAATTGTAGTAATTTTCACCTACGTATAATGTTTTTGCACCGAAATAGGTTCTCTCGAAACCCATTCGTCTGTGAATACCTATCAAGCAATATCTAGTGTATAAATAGATCTGAATAGATCTGTATATATGACTCACGGGAGTAGCCAAATTTTAGATTCAGATATGAAAAAACAAAACGATAAAAAATAAATGTTATGTTTTTCATGTGAAAAAGATAACATTTTGTATATTTGGGTTGCGAAAGTTGGCGAAGCATTGAGGTGCTTGAACTCCACCCCAAACTGTCCAACCTGCCACAGACCTGTTTTGACTGTACTTGTTGGTAAATAAGGGCCCAAAAATTGCAGTCGCAAGCGCTTTGACGGTTTAAACTTGATAAATTATTATTACCTATTAAATACTTACTAAAGTACCTAATACATATTTTAAAATTTCAAGAATCAATTAAAATGATTAATATCAAAAATAAAACTTAAAACTACAATAATAAAGTTATCAGAAATATCACAAAATGTAATATACGAATGTACTTCTCAAATAGGTAAGTGAGTTGATAAGTATTTGCAAAAATGCTATAAATAGAGTAATATGTCATTATCTATCAAAGACAACAAATACAACTTGATATCAAAACTGATATCCTATATCTGATTAAGTCATATTAAGTACATTATTGCAATATGCATGTTTGACTTAGTTCTACAAACCTGGAAATTACCGAAGGTTTTCAATTAAAAAAATGGTATAATTTGTTACATATATAATAAAACTTAACGATTTATAATAAGTCCGTCTGTCCGTATTCGTGCCTAAACAAGTCGATGAACGAGTTAGTCAAAAACATTTTTAAGACTGTTTAGACTAGACATTTAAAAAATAATTATTCTGAGTTATCGTTGAGCATCAAAATACTATAGAAATATTTTTTTTTATACTGCCGGAGCAACTCAGGTAAGTACATTATTTTGTAAATTGCATGAACTGTATTTTAGAATATTTAATTTTGATACTTTACATATCAACAGCGCTTCCCATTAACCGTAATGTATTCGTATTCTGTATGAAGCGACAAAGTCAACGCAATAAAAATAAATGTTTACCAATTAGCCTGTTAAAGAATTTTGTGATCATCATTGGGATGCAAGATTCTCATTATATTACTGTTAAAATAATAAATAATAGGTATCTTTACTAATATGAATATGTGGTATACCCTTAATGTGATTAAAATCGGAATGTATGGTGTTACCTACCTAAATTATTACCTTACCTTACATTTAACACATGATAATTGCAGCTCACAGCTATAAAAAAAACAGCTGCCAAAATTTTTATTGCAATGCTAATCTGTTCTTTAGAATAATCTAGCTTTTGACCTTCATAACTTGTACTGGAACACTTAAAGCTAGAAGCTATATGGTCAATTTGTAACCTACATTAACAAATATATAGCTTTTTGGACAAAATTCAATTACAAAAGTATCATATTTTTAATTAAATCAGCAACATCTACAATTAGGTCTTCATTACAATTCTATAACATATTATTAATTCACCTTATGTTTGATATAAATTTACAATATTTATTCATCATCATCATCATCATCAACCTATTCTAGTCCACTGCTGGACATAGGTCTCCCCTAATGAGCGCCAAAGCGTCTTCAGCTTGCCGCATCCAGCATCTGCCCGCAGTCTTTCGCAGATCGTCATCCCACCTGGCCGGAGGGCGTCCTACACAACATTTGCCGAGTCGCGGTCTCCACTCAAGAACACGTTTACCCCAGCGGTTGTCGGTTCTTCGTGAGATATGGCCGGCCCACTGCCACTTCAGCTTGCTTATTCTTTGAGCTATGTCGATAACCTTGGTTCTCTGTCGGATGTATTCGTTACGAATCCTATCCTTCAGTGAAACTCCAAGCATAGCTCTTTCCATAGCTCGCTGAGCGACTTTGAACTGGTGGACCAGCCCTACCGTGAGTGTCCACGTCTCAGCTCCGTAGGTCATTACGGGTAGGACGCACTGATTGAAAACTTTCGTTTTCAAACACTGCGGTATTGATGACGAGAAGACCCGACGTAGTTTCCCAAACGCTGCCCAGCCTAGCTGGATCCTCCTCTTGGCCTCCTTCTCAAAATTGTTTTTACCCAACTGCACAATCTGCCCGAGGTAAGTGTACTCAGAAACAATTTCAAGAAGGTGGTCATCCACGACGACCGGTCCTGGATCAATGTGGCCATTGATCAAGACTTTGGTTTTATCCAAATTCATGCCAAGACCGATGCGTCGCGAGGGTGAAGCTAGGCCGTCCAGCATCTGGGTTAGCTCCTCTAGCGACTCCGCCATTAAGACTATGTCATCAGCGAATCGCAGGTGTGAGATGTAGTCGCCGTTTATATTTATGCCCTTACCTTTCCAGTCCAGCGTCTTAAATATATCTTCCAATGCGCTCGTGAACAGTTTCGGGGATATGACATCCCCTGTCTCACTCCTCTGCGCAATTGGATGGGTTTAGACTGCTGACCCTGTACTTGGACACTCATAGTGGCGACTTCGTAAAGGCATCTCAGCACCTCGACATAACGATAGTCTACTTCACATCGCTGTAAGGATTCCAGAACAGCCCAAGTTTCGACGGATTCAAAGGCCTTTTCATAGTCCACAAAAGCGAGACACGGGCTGATTATACTCTTCGGACTTCTGTATAATCTGCCTCACTGTGTGAATGTGGACTATGGTGCCATATCCTCCGCGCAACCCAGCCTGTTCCGGTGGCTGGAACTCGTCGAGTCTCCTGGCGAGACGATTCGTGACCACTCGTGAAAATAGCTTATAGACGTGGCTCAGAAGTGTGATGGGTCTGTAGTTTTTAAGGAGGGTCTTATCACCCTTCTTAAAAAAGAGAACAACCAAACTCCCACTTCACGCCTTAGGAGTTCTCCCACTGTGAAGGACGGCATTGAAGAGTTTCTGTAGCTCCTGTATGACAGGAGCTCCTCCTGACTTCAGAAGCTCTGCAGTAATTCCGTCCTCACCGTGGGCTTTTCCTTTTTTAAGCTGCTGCAAAGCTAACACGATCTCGTCTTGACTGATATCAGGCAGTTCGTTGGTATAGTGGCGTGTCAGTGGCTCTGGAATCATGGTCGTCTCGTCGAGAACGGTGAGCATGTGCAGTGCAATATTTATTATAACTCTTAAATATGAAGAATTTTCTAAGATTAGGAGTATGACTATTTAAGATTTTTCATTAAGATTCTTGTGTCTGGAGTACTAGCTTAGACATCCCTGGGTACTGGCAGCAGCAAAACCTCACTTCTATGATATATATCTGTTTGGAGGCGACGTTTCTACTGGAATGTTTTACCAACACACATGTTTCCTTCTTGCTATATTCCCGGGTTCTTTAAACGGGGCGTGTAAAATCATCTGTCGTGGCCGTCAATATAAGGACCAGCATTTTAGATATAGCATCTGGAATAGCGGCCTTTACTTTTTAGAATTTGTCATAAATTACCACCAGATGAGTTGCAATTAAATTGATTGACAGGACACAAGCAAATAACAGTGGTGTGATAAGTGTTATGAGTGCACATTTCGAGACAATAAGATAGCTTGCTCTCCTTCAAAAGGACCAGTTATGGTGGTCTAGGACAGCTATAAGCTGGTTAGGTCTGTGGTTTTACTGCCTGTCTCATTAATAGATCCAATGTTCTATTTACGGTGTAGTTTTAGATGATCTGACTTCGGTAAGGTGGTACACAAAGGTATCCTTACCACAAAAAAGGTACTTGTACTTCGCACATACTTCACAAGAGGGGAGGAGGGTTAGGTCTCTTTCAATGAACGAGGAAAACCGCTCCCGCTAGTTAGACTGGTAGTCGTAGACATCATGTGGCTTTAGTCAGAGTGACTCCAACATAACCACTAGCCTCGCTTTCTTTGAGTTGCATTCCAGATTTTTATTTATATACTTGTGCCTATTATATCTAGCTGTTACTAAGGCAACATTTCCCTAGACTATAATCTCATTAGGTATAACATAAACTTACCCATACGAATAGTCTATTTATAAAGTTGGCAGGCTCAAACATAACAACCGTAATTTACATTAAACATAATACCAATAGTTACACTAACCATGTTAAAGCGTGCGATTTTTCTTGACTATAGGAAAATCTTAAGGGTACAAGATGTTTTCGACTAAGGAAATGTAGCCAAAATTGATATATACTCTAACCGCTAATCAGATCTAAATTGCGGTGAAGGCACACTTTATAATTTTAAAGTTATTTCATTTATAGCAAAGGTGGGTGGATCTTCTTTTTGTCCTCCACGTCCAATCGTCCCAGGTCGATGGAAGATGGTGTCGGAAGACCGCAAGGCCATTCAAGCGAGTCGGCCTCGTGTGTCATAATGTGTTCAGCTTCCACTGAAATATAGTTCCCATGTTTATTTTCATCATCTTATATGAGCGGGGTACCGAATCCAGAAAAGTAGGTACCAATATTTATTGTATTTAAACACAAGTGGTACATATTTAACAATGTAAGGCACTACAAATACTAGCTGGAATTACTTAAGATAAAGAAATATAAGGATTTAAAAGATTAATAGTAAAACTTATAATATATAGTTTACAAACTGAAACTATTATAATTATTTTATAGGATACCTACTGATTAATAAATATGTAACTTACTTCTTATTCTGTGAACTTTATTTCCATAAGCCAGATCCCAATAATAGAGGGTGACAAAAGTAAGAGGTATTACAGGCATGAGTAGATAAGGTCTCTTAGTCCGCCTGAAACTGGTAAGTAATTAAATTAATTAGTGAGGAAGCTTTCAACTGAATATATGTTGATGCAATAACTAAATAATAATTATTTGACTTTTATGACTGTCTCTCGAAATTATTATTAGAAGAAAACTGCTCAAAATAGAATCATCATAGTGGCCGTCAACAGACTCTTACCCGGTAAACAGGCCTGTCACTGTAGTAATTGAGAAAGCCGTTATCCAAAGGCAGGTATCTCTAGTTTTAGCTATTTCCATTGCCATTAGACGCTCTTGCATTTGATACTGTAGCTGAATTTGTCTTTCCATCTAAATGAACGATTTATTATTTCACAAAGCAATAAATAATTAAATGAATGTTTCTTTAACACTTTTAAAAGTACTTTGTAGCATTTATGTACATACCTAATATAATTTGTTTATTCCAATTCCTGAGAATCATTTAGCAAATTAAACAATTAAATTACAATATGTAGGTGTGACGCACAAGGACACGATTAATATCGTGTATATATACATACAAATAAATAAAATTGAATTGTATGGTTGTAATATGAAAATAACATATATTTAATGATTGCATATGATGTATTCACGATACTAATAATAACAAAAATACAATTTGACTGGCTGTCTGTCTTTCTGTCTGTTTGAAATAGGTAATCTCTGGAGCTGCTGGACCGATTTTGACGGGGCTTTCACTGGCAGACAGGTAATGTTACAAGGCATAACATAGGCTACGTTTATTTTAGAAAAATAATTAGGGTTCCGTGCAAAAAAATTTCAACACGCGATTTTATAAATTGATAACTAACAGGTAACTCTTACCTTTTGCTTTAGTTTTCTGTTTAAATTTAAATGAGTTATAGTTGTGTTTCAACACGCAGCCTTAGAAGTAAATTTCTAGTAGTGGACCTCATAATTATTGCTTTGATTTTTGGTTTTTTAATCTATACAAATAATAAAATTGAAGTGTCTGTTTGTAATATTAAAATAGCAGATTTTAAATAAATGTTTATGAGCATATAAAAATACATATTATGATAAAAACCATTTTTAAAATTATTGTCTGTCAGTCTGTCAGTTTGAATTAGGTAATCTCTGGAATGGCTGGACCGATTTTGATGGGACATTCACTGACAAAAAGGTAATATTATATGGCATAACATAGGCTACTTTTATTTTAGAAGAAAAATTAGGGTTCCGCGCAAAAGTACTAAAACTCTAAACATCTAAATTCACGCGAACAAAGTCGCCGGCACAGCTAGTTGATAAATAAAATAGCATCAATTTTGATTTCTAAGTGTAAGCAGAAGAAATTTAATCGTTATTTTCCTCACAAACGTTAAAAAAAACTATGTACTTACATAATTTATTTTATTGTAATATCTAAAAACCAGCCAAGTGCGAGTCAGACTCATGCTTGAATGGTTTCGTACTATTATTTATAAAAACGATAAAAAACACGTTTGCTGTATGAGAGCCCCTCTTAAATATTTGTTTTTTTATGAATATATAACTAAATATTCTCTGAATATTTCAAGCGTCTACCTGTTGTTGTTATCAATATAGAGCAAGCTGGTGACAGATGCACAGACGGACGTACAGCGAAGTCTTAGTAATAGGGTCCTGTTTTACCCTTTGGGTACGGAACCCTATAAATGGCCATCAAATAATAAAATAAAAAACGGCTCTCGTTCAGGCAAAGTTCACTATCGAAAGCCATTAATTTATTAATGTTTACTATGTAAGTGAGTACTTTTGCTATAATCATAAGATTCTTATAATGCAATGCAACTTTACATTAACTTAACAAATATAGGTAGTCCTAAATCTTAAAACATAAACAAAATAATGAAAGGTGAACTATGCAAACAACACCTACTTCGAAAGGTTAAGTAGTATATTAACTGCATTTCATAATAAACAATACTCATAGTGTTTATAGAAAGAAATATAAAAACATAGGGAATAATAAAATAAAACATAACATGTTAGAAGATTAAATATAATGTAAATTAATAAATGCCTGTCGTTGATCAATCCTGCAGTCAAAGATAAAGTTATATATGAATTAACTACCGAATTTTGTATTTACGTGATAATTACGCTTTAATAAAATATTAGAGCTAATAATATATAACGGATATTATCTACAATACGCATTACCTTTATTTTATTTATAGTTTGTATAAATTCCTGGTTATTTTTAAAGTTCTCCTCCATATTTACAGTGAAATAGTTACCCATGTTTACTAACTCGTAGCGTTATTTAATGAAAATACACAAGAAAATACAATCGTCAGGTATCACGCCAAGTATGAACGCCCGAGTAAGCACAGACTACCTAGAGAGATGAACACTAAGCAATCAGCTGCTTGTTGTCAAATCATATTTTTTATTGAGTATTCTAGGAAACGTTATATTTTTGCTATAAACCTAAAATTTTATACAATACTTTCGTAAAAAATACGTTAGCATTTATCTGCCAGAGTTTTGGACCCTATTTCAAACTTGTTATCACCATTATAGTAATAAAAGCTCTGACCAGCTGAGCTATCTAGACACGTCCCAGATATTCGAAATTCTCCGATATATTATATACGTCTCGGGTTTAAGTCCCGTTCTAGATGTTCTCTTTTTCCGATCTAAATCTTTAGAAAAAGTAAGCATACAAAATGCTTAAAAAAATGAATTGAATTATTAAAAGCTCTTTTTAAATAGTTTAGTAATAAATTAGGTAATATTCACAAGTATCGCCATATTGACATCACTAATAATTATATTCACAAAATGTCAATGTCACATTGGTGTCACACTGTTCTCAGTGTTGTGTTCTCATTGCGCTTCCCGCCAAATTGTGAAGTGAACAACCAAGGTGAACAGTATACATTGTTTATGACATTTTCATTTGGATAATTAATTCAAATACTAAATTAAGATGGGTATTCTAGGCTTAACAAAGCTAATAGCAGATATTGCTCCTCACGCAGTGAAAGAAATGGAAATTAAAAACTACTTCGGTATGTTGGAAATAGGAAACTGTCGATTTACCTCTACTGTCTTTGTACTAAATCCTGTTTCTTTACTTTTTAGGACGCAAAATTGCCATTGATGCATACATGAGCTTATACCAGTTCTTGATAGCTGTCAGAAGTGAAGGTAGGTGTTTGCATACTACATTTGTTTAAGTCACTCCCATGACTACAAAACAGGCATTCGAGGCCTTATTGGCTCACTGCAAATCCCAGTTGCATCTACAACTTGCAATTGGGGCCCATAGTCCAGTCTTACTGGACTATGGGCCCCAATTGCGAGATTTAAAATCTGCGTCATAGCCTCGTCCGCTAATCAGCAGGTGTACTGGCTCAAAGATGAAATGGATTGGTATGTGTGTGTTCTTGGTGATTTGCTGGAAAAGCCTAAAAAGAAAAGTTGAAAGTTGCAAACTATCCACATGATTTAGATCATAACAAATCCTGACATGAAAGTTCTTATTACAGGCAATCAACTTGTCTCCGTTGATGGTGAAACCACCTCTCATCTTATGGGCACATTTTACCGTACCATTAGATTAGTGGAAAATGGCATCAAGCCTGTGTATGTGTTCGATGGTAAACCACCAGATATGAAGTCTCACCAGTTAAACAAGAGAGCTGAGAGGAGAAAAGAGGCTGAGAAAGAGTTGCAGAAGGCTACAGAAGCTGGTAGGGTTATAGAAGTCATATATAAACAAGCTTTCTTCACCATAGCATAGCAGGCTTCACCATACATTACTAACTTTCATTAACAAAGCATGGTAATTCAAACATATTATGTACTTCTCCCTAAGAGAGGATGCAAATTACCTCTCTTATACTCAACACTTGATCTAAAAATCTTGATTTCTTTGGTTAGTGGTCTATATACATTCTCCTAGGGCACCTTTTCCTGACTCTAGTCCTAAGAATTTGTTAACTCATGTAACTTTATAGTATTTTGTCCACCACTTATTAAACATCCCCAACAATTAGTATTTTTAGCATTATTTTCCATACTGGTTTTCCATTTAAGAGCTTCAAAAAACCTAAAAAATTGAAAGATAGATAACTTTTTATTGCAGATTACAATCCGCAGCCTTATCACTAACAGAAATTTCTTCTAGGCAACCTTAGGAGTTAATTATGCAGAAGCGTGAGGCATAATTAAAGCAAAATTGTACATATTGATGCGATTGCAGACCAAATTTGAAAATAAAAATGCTTTGATTATGCCTTCCACCTCTTGCCTTTTGTGTATTATTCACGCCTTAAGAACTATAAAAATCTGATAAGGTTCTAAGAAGGTTATTTTATTTCTACTCTGTATCTCAGGTGACCAAGATTCCATTGACAAGTTTAACCGTCGTCTTGTCAAAGTGACAAAACAACACAATGAAGAGGCACGTGAATTATTAAAGCTGATGGGAATACCTGTTGTAGATGCACCTTGTGAAGCTGAGGCCCAATGTGCAGCACTGGTTAGTACTTCTTTTTTTTGTAGCAAGAAAAAGTTCCATACACTGTGACACAGTGGACCCACATTAAGGCTGCTGCCATGCGAGCGCTCGCAGTGTGTGCTATTTGAAGCTGATACATATGCTGTATCATGCAAATACATAGAGCAGCATATGTGATTGTATGAAACAGCACGCATTGCAGATGCCACTATATTGTGTGAAAGTGTGCACACAATATAATGGGCCACTCAAGATCAATTTTCTGACAAATAGTGCCTACTAAGTCAGCCGAGGACATAGTCTGGGAATGATCCGTGCACTATGAAATACAAATATGACTCACATTTCCTCAGGTGGTCCAGGGGATCTAGGTTGGGTGGTCCGTCACTTGAATTAACTGCCTAACAATGTGAGTGCTACCTCAGTTAATAGTCTCAAAAATAGATTGGACCACTACCTACGGACAAATAAAGTTGACTATAAAACCAACACTGACTTAGGCACATCAGCTTTAAGCTGCTCGCGTATGATTAAATAATAATAATAAAAAAGCTCTTGGTAACACTTTGCTTGAGCTTTATGCCAGCAGTGTTATTCGCTACTGTTGCACCACTGAGGCCAATACTTAATTGTAAAATAGTTTTCAGCATCACCACACAAATTCCACCCATTATGCAATACTTCTAATAGTGTTAGGAGTCTGCAACAGTACATGACGTTAACATACCATTCTAATATGCGTAGGTAAAAGCTGGCAAGGTATTCGCCTCGGCGACTGAAGATATGGACGCGCTCACGTTTGGTACCAACGTCCTATTACGGCATCTAACGTTCTCTGAAGCTCGCAAGATGCCTGTGAAGGAGCTACACCTGGAACAAGTGCTGCAAGGACTCGAATTGAATCAGACTGAGGTGAGTTCTGAAATGTTTTCGTACCATAAGGCACACCTGTGTCCTGTGAATTTCGTGCAGAAACGATTTGCGACAGTACACAGTGCGGGCGGCCAGTGTATGGCCAAATCATAATCTTATAGGTTTCCATAACGCTGGAGAAGGCCGCAATTTTGCTATGTGGGCTTCATATCTCACCATCTCTACATCGTATAAAACAAAGTCGCTGCCCGGCCTTACACTTACACTTAGATGTAGCGTCGGTAGCTTCGTACTTTTTTTTAACGAATTTTGTGCTATTATATTAAGTACTAGTCTAATATCCAGCGTCTCCTTCGCAGTTCATAGATCTCTGCATCCTCCTTGGTTGTGATTACTGCGGCTCGATCCGAGGCATCGGCCCCAAGCGAGCCATCGACCTTATCCGACAACACCGCAGCTTAGAGGAAGTCCTCCGCAACATTGACACGGAGAAATACCCGCCGCCAGAGAATTGGGACTTCAAACGAGCAAGAGAACTGTTCTTACAACCAGAAATCACTGATCCCAAGGATATTGAAGTTAGTTACACATATTTACTTATCCTTTTTATAATGTCATCAGGCCTACTATGAAACGTACATCTGAAGTTGCAGACTGTAGTTTCAGGTGATTGGTACCATGAAACATATACCACAAAGTGAGAACGAAGACGGCATTTGACACTTCGTACGGCCTAAGCCCTACCCAAAGAAATCCGGAGTAACTTCATGGTACAGTCACCATCAGTAGTAGCTTAACACATTCTAAGCTACTGACCATCTTAACTCTAAAACTTGTTATTTTAAAAAATGTTAATTTTGTCCTCCGAAGTTTACAAAAATATTTATACATCAATATATTTATTTATTTATTGATTCATCATCATCATCCTCCTGCCCGTAGCCCAATTTATTTCTCAACATTCACTCCCTTCATCTCTGCTTGTTAGGTCTTTCTCTCCACTTGTAACCGTCCACTTTCATACTTCAAGCCGTCCATATATTACTTTCATCCCTATGCATTACATGTCCCAAACAGGACAAGCAATTTCCTCACAACTTTTCTTTGATTTACTTCCAAACTTCCCCCAATGTACTCGTTTTCTAATCTTATCCTTACTTGTCATACCATACATCCATCACAACATTCTCATCTCGTCTACATGCAGCCGTCTTTAATCCGTCGTAAAATCGTTTGTAAATCTGTAAGTATTCAGCAACTTCTAAGGGCAATGCGCTTAAATGCTACGTCTTTCGTTCGTATTTCGTGCGGGCCCGTAATTTCGGACATACGTCTCGTGGTCTCACAGTTTCGTGATTTCATGATAAGCTTCGCAATAATGTTCTGCTAGACTGTATGAAGGGCAATTAGTTTAGTGCTTACCTTGGGAATTATTATGTCGAGTGATATGGGTTCGACTACTACATGGAATGTTTGTTTAAACATTTTCAGTTAAAATGGTCAGATCCTGATGAGGAAGGGCTCGTGAAGTTCCTGTGCGGTGACAAGCAGTTCAACGAGGAGCGCGTGCGCAACGGAGCCAAGAAACTGATGAAGGCGCGTTCTGGCACCACGCAGGGACGACTTGATGGGTTCTTTAAGGTGAGCAATGCAGTTATATTTGTCTGATCACTGAGGAATAAGCAATAGTGACAATGATTGAGTCATTACTCCAAAGTATCCAAGCAACAGCTCGTAACTACTAGATATATTATACACTTACACTTAAGGAGTAGACAGAGGGGCTCATAGCTAAGTGGTATCCGTGTAGGTTAGCATACTGCAAGGTTAAGCAATACTAGCCTTATTTAGTCTGAGGATGGGTGACCATTCTAAACACATTGGGACCCTCCGTAGCATCAGAGAGCATCTGTCGCACTACACACAAGCATTTGTAGTCTGAGTCCTAAAAAGCCAGACAAACTGCTGTAAATACATAATTTCTGTATCGTCAGTGAGTTCTAAAGGCAGTCAGTTCACGGAAAATATCAACTTTCGTAGTTAGTCGAAAAGCCAACTAAGTTGGGAAAAAGCTCGGAGGATGAGAATTCTTGTGGGAAAGACTATAATCCGAGTCAAGCTGATAATACCATAGAACGACTCGCACATAAAACCTACATATAATTATTTTGTATCATTTTCAGATATCCACAACACCAAATCCTAAACGTAAAGCAGAAGAAGACAAAAAGAACGCAGCTAAGAAGAAGGTGAAACCCAGCGGCGGCGGCCGAGGGAGGAAACCTAAATAGTTGGGGAAATGGTTCAAATAAAACTAGGTGTACTTTCTGTTAAATAGTATTTCTCCAAATAAAGTTATATTTATGCATACATTGTGATATGTATGTCATAGGGTGACATTATCCTGAAGGGGTCGGGGCAATGTGGTAACAGAGGGGATGATGATGAAAGGAATGGGTGACCTGACCATTCTTAACACTTTGAGACCCCTCTCTGTCTCGGAGAGCATGTTAAGCCGTCAGCCCCAGTTCTCATACAAACTTTTGTGGAATTCTTTACGGGTAGTTAGTGCCCTTAAAAGTCCGACAACTGGTCTAACTACAGACTACTGATGGTAGAAATTTGATGACACAAATTTGTCACAAAAATTCGACCGGGTGGGTACCACCGTGCACGATTGCGAAAAACTCTCCATAGTAATCCAATTTCGGTTTGGTTGCGTTCAGGGGTCAGCAAGTGCATAGCCGGGCAGGGGGATTGTGGTCGCAGCACTAGTGGGGCCAGTGGGTGTCACGCGGTGCTGCGACGACAATCCTCTTCTGATGAGGCCGTCAAGCTGAGTGCCACCATTGTTAACATGGTACGTGTATGTAATGGTGACCCTCTTTCCTGAGACTCTATCTTCAGCTTACCATCAGGCGAGGTGAAGTCAAATTGACTTGTCCTAAATATAAAAAAAAACTTACATATCGCCAGTGGGTTTTAATTTGGAGGTCAGTTTGCAGTCGCTTCACGGAAAATATCGAAGTTTGGCTGGTTCGTAGTTAGACTGGAAGGGTCGGAGGATGATGAGTCTCTATTGTCCTCATGAACCCTGGGCCCAAAGCCAAAATGATGTATGCATAAATTATAACTATATTTCATCATGAATACTACTTGTTACTGTTAATTAAGGCGAGTCATGTATGTACTACATTTCCTATAAGATTCTATGATAGTAGTGTGACGTCAGATAAAAGCTTTCTTCGGATGCAATTATGGTTTTACCTACTCTGATTTACTGACGAGATAGCAGTAAATCGATAAAAGCTGTTAGGAAAAAATGGCGTTGAAATTTAGTTTGTGAACAAACAATTTATGTATGAGTTTTGCAACATAAATCAAGTGTATAGTTTTTTCACAAACAAAACATTAATACAAAATTTCATTATAATAATAAGATCATTGACTGCTATGATATGAGGCCATCCGCTGCTGTATGCGGGCGCCCATTTCGTGCAAATAAGGTACGAATTTCGTGCAAAAAAACACATAAGGTTTGCACGATTGCGGGCGCTCGCATGCGTGACTCGCTTGAGTCACCGGACGGCCTAATTACTTCATACCAAGGGCACGATTCAGTCAAATTACATTTTTGAAACGTGATTTCATCGTCAAATTTCAATATCTAATTGAAAACTATTCAAAGTATTAGTCACACCTCACGAAAACGTAAGTAGGTTTTATTTTGACAGATTATACGGTAGACCTAAGCTTTTCTTTCTAATCGAATGTAAATCACGCGTCTCGGAAACGTAGCATTACTGAATCATACCCCAGATTGTAATCTCACAGGTTATTGAATCTATGTAATATTCATTTTATATTAATTTCATGTTTTTGCTGGACTTCATTACTCATAAGCGCTGGAGCGCACTGGAAGTCTCTATTCGTAACTGCTATGTTAATGGATGTATTATTTGATGTTTAATTATGACTGAATGATTAAGTAAATAAAGTTCTTTTATTTCATATCTTATTAAATGCCATGACATGTTATTGTATACATGATAGTAGTATATTCCAGAGAGGTTTGAGGGGGTCGAAACAAAATGATATCAGGGTAAGTAAAATGAAACAAATAAATTGTGCAAAATTCTATATTTAAAACATTTCACAATAACGTAAATAAATATATTAGAATCTCGCTAGGAGTAACATTTCATTACAAACTCATACACTTACAACTTAGTGTCTCAGTGGACATAATTATTATCATGTACAACTTCCAGTGTCAGTGAGCAGCTGAGTCACTGGAAGTTGTTACTGGTATATTTTTCTCTTTGTTCCGGACTGTATTCCGTAAGTTAAATCATACCTATAAAAATATTATTCTACCTACTCTTATAGTGGTACACTATAAAAAGTACGTAGAATATTGAAAGCAAAAATAATATCGAAGCTTTTCCATTCATTCCCAACTGTCATATTAAACATGATCAATATACATCTTAAAACAAACCGCAGTCTACAAATATCATAAATATGACGCTTACAGGATACATTTTCACAGTAAAAACTACTAATATTTTTCCCTGAAATAAAAAAAATGCAATTTCATTTCACATTCTCAATTAAAAATTATCATTTTTTGTTGTACATCACAGCCAAGCTTAGAAAAATAATAGAATTAATTTATACTCAGTGTTCATAAGGAGCCTTCACAATACATACTTGCGAAGTGCATTGTAAAATTTTGTAAGAACAACAAAATGTGGTAATTGTGGATACGTCGCATTCGTTTTGACGTCGTTCTCACATTGTGACGTCACATCGCAACTATTGTGAAAGGGCCCATGACCTGCTTGCCAAACATAAGTAACCAAGCGTGTAACTTGCTTATATTAGAGCGAACCTCAAACGCATTTTAAGATCGTATCTCAAAGAAAATATTAGTCGTTATGTAGCCATCTCTACAACAGCCACACTCCGATTTTTTATCATTTCAGTTTTCGAAAACTAGTCCTTTTGCGAAAACTCATAGTAAAAGCATAGATAATGACTACCACTCATTACTAGAACTCCAATACCTTACAAGCAATAATGTGACGGCTATCAGACAAAAGGTTTACTGTATAACTGTATTCTGCAAACATTCTACATAAGGATTTCAAAAGTTGGCCTTCAAAAAGTTGATAAGACCGTTGGTGGAACCGTCGTGTGACGTCACGGGCGTGGCGTCCTGCAGCTCGGGCTCTATGGCCTTAGCGAGCTGCTTGCCTAGTTCCACCCCCCACTGGTCGAACGAGTTGATGTCCCAGATCACGCCTTGAGTGAAGATCTTGTGTTCGTATAAAGCTGCGGGTAAAAAAAAATTGCTGATAACATTTTGATCGTTCGAATGACGAATCCTCAAACACTCGGAGCAGTTCTAGTTATTGATTAGGATACTTCGATATCATACTCGAGTTATTTTCATCGATGTTTAATCTCACGTTATTTTGGGTATATAGAGCCCACCAACACTTGGACCCAAGCCAACCTCACCTGCAAATTGGTACACCTGCTGATTGACGGACGAAACTCAGGCGCAGGTTTCCTCTCGAGGTTGGGAGCTATGGGGCATCACCATAAAAGCCGTATCAGGTCAATCTAGCTTCGGATGCAACCGAGGACAATCTTAACATGATGATGAGTAACATGTTATTTGTGTCGTAAAAAACGAGACGTGATGTTTCTCTGGTACAAAGGGATGATCCTTCCACCAGAGTGAGTCGTCCCGCCTGTTCTAACAAATTTTGACCTTTAGAAACGAATAAGCAATCCAATACTTAGTATCACCTCGCCAGGGTTAGTAGAGATGTGTTCCGATACTACACGAAATACCACACCGGGTTCCATCACGCAGACTTCTAGGACAGACCCTGGACCCAATGAAATCCCGAGGAGGCAATCACGCCTGATCGAGGTCCTACAGCGTGAGCGTGAATATTATCGTGTAATACAGAATCAGTATTGTTGAATTAGTTCATCTTCTCTTTGCTAGATGGCGCTGAGTAATAAGTATAACTCACCAATGAGAGCGCCGAGAGTGAAGGGCGTGACTTTTTTCACGACGATAGAATTGGTCGGGCGGTTGCCCAAGAACACCTTGTGGGGGAGGATCTTGGCTACTGCATCCGCAGCCATGCCCGACTTTTCCAGCTCAGCTTTAGCCTGCACAGAAGACAGAATGTCAAATGGACATTAAATTATTAAATATTTTCGTGCTTTTACTTAAACCACTATAATTGTTGAATAAATGTCAAAAATGTTGTGCATGTGCACTAACTGGCCAACTAAAAAACCAATAAAAGGACTGATCATCTAACGATGCGAGCCCTTTGCGCCCGTGATTAGTTTCATATAATTTATGATTGTTTAATTGGCGCACCTCTACCGTCGCGCCTCTCACTTACCACCAAAGAGACCTAAAAACGGGTACTGAGCAGCAGTTTGCCGTTCATTATAACTTATTTATGGTAATAGCACGTGATAAAAAGGAGTATAAACGTACTTCGTCCGAAGTCTTCCCCTTCATGAGCGCCTCGGTCTGCGCGAGGAAGTTGGCGAGCAGGATCTTGTGGTGCACGCCGCCCGAGATCGGGTTGTGCGTCTGCGCCGGCGCGATGAAGTCGCACGGGATCAGCCTGACCCGAATATCACATTATGAGAGATTATTCATATCGCTTACATTGCTTGTGAGTAGGTACATATTATATCGCTTAACGACTTCCGTCCTCCATGAGCGCAGGCCTGGGGGTGGCAGGTGAGGCCGCCTGACACCTCAGCAGAAGCAGGCCGGGACGGTGTGGCGACTAGCGCCCCTCCTTCAAACCGGGGCAAGACGGGGACACCGTGGTTCCCAAACCCGGCCATCTCGAAACCGGAGATGGCCCAAGGTCAGTCGGGGTGCGAGGGATATGCTCTATGGGCAACATTACACCCCGGCGTCTTTAGACACGAGATGGCGTGCGGTTTTAGTCGCTTCAAGCCCGACATAACCGCCCCCGCTGGCCGGCGGGGGGTCTCCGAAGGGATTTCCGCATATTATATAACCTTATAAATAGCTCTACCACTAGAAATGGAAATAAAAGAACAGCATATAATCCTACTAATATTAAAAGTTTGTGACGAGGTTCGGATAAATAAATAAATGTTCTACGACATTCTACACAGCGCTTTCTAGACCCAAAGTAAGCATAGTTTAACTAGCTTGTGTTATGGGTTCCAGAATGCGGATAAACATACTTATATACTATTTTTTGTAAATACACATATTATGAAGCGTCGGTAGTTTAGTGGTTAAGGTGTCGACCCTACGATCGAGAGGTCTCGGGTTCGAATCCTGGCCATTACACTACCGACAGAAACCCACTCCTAACACTAGCAATTTAGCTTAGCTGGAGGGGTTAGGGGGAATATTAGTAATTTCGGTTACTGATATACTTAAATATAAATATATATACATAGAAACACCCAGAACAATGCAAATAGACATATTCATACATACATATACTCACGCCTTTTTCCCTCCGGGGTAGGCAGAGACAACAGCCCGCATCTGCTTTGGACATATTCATGCATACAAATATTTGCTCTAAGCGGGAATCGAAACCGCGCCCTCTATCGTGGAAGTGGAATGCACTACCACTAACCACAGAGGCCAGATGTTTGTTACTTAATCACACTCAAACGGCTAAACAGTGGACTTGTGATCTAAGCTGAACTTGTTGCCTCCACTTCACATACGGTTAATACTGGACTTACTGTAGTGCATATAGTGGGTCTGAAGCAGGTCGTCCCATTCGCAACTCGTCCATCTAGGAGTGTGTATTTGGGACCTTACCATGATCTTCGGGGCCCGAGCCAACCTCGCCTGCACCACCCCGCCTGATTGACGGACAAGACTCCTGCGCAGGCTTTCCTCTGGAGGTCGGGAGGTCAGACGGCAGTAGCTACCGCAAAAGCCAATATAAGTCAAATCAAGAGAAAGAATAGCATAGCTTGAGCGGATTGCGGGCTCGAAATACATCATTTAGATGCAATTAGGCCTTACGCTGTGATGACGAGTCCTTTAGGAACTGAACTAACCTGGTTCCCTGGTGAATGAGCTGGTAGAAGGCGTGCTGTCCGTTAGTCCCGGGTTCCCCCCACACGATGGGTCCCGTGCTGTAGTCCACCTGGGAACCGGAGCGCGTTACGTATTTACCATTGCTTTCCATATCGCCTTGTTGGAAGTAGGCAGCAAATCTGTATGACATAAGTTTTTGTTAAACATAATTCAACATTAAATTTAGATTAAAATTTCATGAAACACCGATGTAGTGCTAGTTCAACTTGGACTAGAATTATTAAATGAAGAAATAATGAAAAAAAAACTAAGAACTTTCAAGGTATCATGGTGGATATTCTAGTTTAGTGATTAAGGAGTTAGCCTTACATTCGAGAGGTCCCAGGTTCGAATCCTGGCCATTACACTACCGACGGGCATTCACTCCTAACACCAGCAGTTTAGTTTAGCTGGAGGCGTTTTTTTTTACGTGTGGAATCCCTCATTCATCTCGCTTCACCCCATTGGTGCTGACGATGGGGTGGGCGTGACGGAGTCAAACCAACTAAAACCACACGGTGTCCTCCCCAAGTCTCCATTGCCAGGGACCCCGGGTAAGCCCTCGAAAGGATAACCCCAGGGTAGCTGGAGGGGTTGCCGAGATTACGATTAAGTACTAGTACTCTTTTAATTCAAAAAATATATGTACCTGTGTAAGTATTGGTCATAAGGAAGCAGCGCATGTGTCTCCGCGCCGTAGAAGTTGGAGTACCACACACCAAGCAACGCTAGAATCACCGGGGCCTGGGGAATACATATCAAATTATATGGATATACTGCACACCCGGCGGTACCAAGACCAAAGGTTGCACGCGACAACGACAGTTAACAGGAAAATCACTATAACGTAATGTATTTGTGATGTTGTTTAGTACGATTTTTCTTTGAAAAGTCGATGTCGCTTGCACCCTTTTGCCTTTCAACTGTCAATATGACGCTTACAAAGCACTATGTCCACAAAAAAATCTGGATCAACATTGTCCTTACATTTTTCTCAAGTGGTGCTGTAGTATAATGGTTGTCCATGAAGCTGGCTCCTTCTAGAAGTTTCTCGAAATTGTCATACCCGACGTACAGCGATATGGACAGGCCGATTGCAGACCATAGCGAATACCTATACATAATATATATTTTTTATTACAAATACGTGAAACTGCTGTAATCACGGCATACAAAACCAAGAGGATTTAAATAATCTCGGACATTCTACACAGCGCTATTTTGACCCAATGTAAGCATAGCTTAACTAGCTTGTGTTTTGGGTTCTAGAATGCGGATAAACATACTTAGTTTTTTTTGTAAATACATAGAAACACAAACAATACAAAAATAGTCATATTCAAGCACACAAATATTTGCACTGAGTGGGAATCGAAACCACGACCTCTGCCGCTACGCCGCAGATATCGCTTGATGACACAATGGAATTTGACAGTCGTTTTCAGACTGGTTCTTTGTTAAAAAGTTTTTTGTGCCATTTAGTCATAATATATGAGTTTCTATACTAATATAGTTTAAGAGCACTTTCTCTTGATTTAAGATTCAGTGGCTGTAATGTTAGTAAGGTATGACGCGTCTTGTTTGTCTGATCCATCAATGGAACTACTAACAACTTTGGTCACAGGTAGTGAATAAATCAACCTATGCATAGAATAAAGTTACATGTGATTAGGAAACGTGTCGCTTGTTTTGTATTTTTGTTGCTAATATTACCCGTACTTAATGCTTTAAATGTTCATGTAAAAAAATCATTTCACTAGAAAGTAAAGAAAACAGTTACAGCAAGTTTTGTGTAAGACACTTCAAATCGCTGTTCTGTAAATAGTCCATTGAAAAGTTACATTTGGGGTTGCGTTTTTTTGAGGACGCAATTTTATTTTTTTGATGTGTAGGGGGGGTCAGTGTAAAGCTAAAACTAAGTTTGTGGGGTCGCCACCCTTGTCCCATGGCCGCCATCTTGAAAATAGGGGTTGAAATGGTTTTTACGATATATCTCTTAAACTATTTATCTGATAAAAAAAAATTGGTAACATTTTTTGTTGCAAATTAAATTCTCTACAACTTTGGTCCAGTAACTTTTTGTCGTAGAACTAAATAAAAAGTTATAAGCGAAAATGTTCAGAAACGTTTTTTATCTCTTTATACGGTGGTAATAAAGATGATAATTCTCTTGACAGCCTAAGATACAAACAATTCGCCAAGGCAGTGACAAAAAGTACATTTAATTTATTTTCACTTCCCCCAACACTAGACACAGCTCGCTTTCATACTTTCCGAGTCTACCATCACGTCCAGTAGTGGCTTGGTAATAATAATGATCCTGAAGACGGGCTGGAAAAAAATGTGGAAAATTATTGGGGCCAGTGCAGAGCGCTAAACCTCCAGCACCCCCTGAGCTTCTAAAATTGATAAATTTTTTTTTCAGTTAAATAGCTTAAGAGATATTTCGTAAAAACCATTTCAACCCCTATTTTCAAGATGGCGGCCGTGGGACAAGGGTGGCGACCCCACTAACTTGGTTTTAGCTTTACACTGACCCCCCCCCCCCCTACACATCAAAAGAATAAAATTGCGTCCTCTAAAAAACGCAAGGTTAGGCCTAAAAAATGTAACATTTCAATGGACCAAAAGTAGTGATTTTGTAGAAACATCTTTATTTGAAGGGTTGGTCGAAATATAACCACAATTATGTACTAATTACCATTAATTGTTCATACAAATTGCGCTGCTTGCAAAATAATCATTATGTGAGTATGTACCTGCCGCCGACCCAGTCCCAGAAGCCAAACATATTGTTCGCGTCGATACCGAAGGCCGTTACTTTCTCTGCGTTGGTAGACAGCGCCACAAAATGCTTCGCCACGGCCGATGGCTGTGGTAACAATATTTAAATTATATTAATTAATGAATATTCTAGGACATATAATACATAGAACATATAAAGCTTGTCATATAGGTCCTGGAATATGGATAAACATACATAAATAAGTACTTACATTTTTTTTAATAAATACCTAGAAACACCAAGACCAATGCACATATACATATTTGCACTAAAGGGGAATCGAACCCGTGACCTCTGACTTAGCAGTAGAACTATCTACCGCTACGCCAGAGGTCGTCGAATGTTAATCAGTACCTATCGGTATACAGATACAGGAGTTAAGAAGATTACAGACGTAGGTATCCAAGATTCGGGGGGATTAAGAAAACAAAACAAGAAAAATATGTTCAATTAAATTTTTAAGCATTTTGTATGCTTACTTTTTTCTAAAGATTTAGATCGGAAAAAGAGAACATCTAGGACGGGATTTGAACCCGCGACCAGTCCCTTACAGGGGAATGCTTCATGCTAAGGGACTGGTCGCGGGTTCAAGTCCCGTCCTAGATGTTCTCTTTTTCCGATCTAAATCTTTAGAAAAGAGTAAGCATACAAAATACTTAAAAATTTAATTAAATTAATTAGGCGGAGTCATCAAAAAACAATGTTTAAAAATGACTGTAAAGTTATTCATTGTTTCCGTAGTTCGCAAGAATTACGGTAGATGGCTCCAACGTCGCCTTAAGACGTCTTAATGTATCGGAAAATTTCGAATATCTGGAACGTGTCTAGGTGGTTCAGTTGGTCAGAGCATTCCCCCTGTAAGGGACTGGTCGCGGGTTCAAGTCCCGTTCTAGATGTCCTCTTTTTCCAATCTAAATCTTAAGAAACATATGTTGTAATAAAACTATTTTTAACGGATTCTATCGCGATTTATTTGATTATTTTATATTGTACATTGATCTCGACGAGAAAAATATGCATGAATGACATTATTATACACGTAAGAAAATAACAAAAGTTTGTAGATATTATTTTGAATTTCAGTAGAGTAGGGGTGTTAGCAGCGCCCATGAAGATGATATTGTCGACAATAAAAAACCTAGGGCATTGTACACGATGTAACCTTTTCTTTTATTTTTTTTTGTCCGGAAATCCCTTATGTCGGGCTTGAACCGACTACAACCGCACGCCGTCTCGGGTCTACAGACGCCGGGGTGTAAGGTTACCCATAAAGCATATCCCTCGCACTCCGACTGACCCTGGGCCATTCGCAGTGTCCCCTCTGATAACAGCAGAGGGGTACCTGGAGCGGGCCCCACCCTCGCGGGCCGTGCAGACCCGCCATACCCCGACCGCCTCGTGCAATGGGGTCAGCTGGCCCTGAAAAGGGCCGGTTGGTCAGACTGTTGGCCGTTGACGTTGACGCCAGCTACTCCAGAGGAACAATCAATGATGCGTCATCGCCCACGTTGCCCAGGGTGCACCAAACTTGGAGGTGATCCATCCAGTCGCACCCCTGTACACGATGTAACCTTCATTCAACTCAACAATAAACTTAAATTAAACGATAATTTTTCTGAGTCTAGAACATCACAACCGTTAACTGTACATTCGTAAAGTCCTCGCACTACATAGATAACTCCAATGAATAAATAAAACTTTTTGCCAGGTCATCACTACATAGTATTAAACTACTTTTAAGTGTCTGTCTAATTCCCCGCTAAATTCTTCTAGACTGTTTGCATTGTCATTTAGATATTTCTTTACGGTATTTATACCAGGTGTTGGGGAAATGCTCCCGGAAAAAAGTCGCCTAAAAATATTTAAGGCGACTTTTTCTTGATTTTTTCTAATCAGCAAATTGCACCCAAGCGAAGCCGAAGCCCTAGTAGAGACTTGGCGGTATCGAAGTCCTGTAGTAGTTAGACCAAGTTGTCGGAGTCTTTACTCTTTTACCTGTAACTAAAGGCACAGATGTTCGTATGGCAACGTGCTATCCAAGGTACGGATTTTTTAATAGCTCTGCCTAGGATATATTAATCCGCCATCCAAACCAGCAATGCTCGTAATATGGGTTCTAGAACACGGAAAACAGTAGTTCTTTTGTAACTTTCTAACTTACATCTTTAGCGGCCTCCAGGAACCATGTCTTGGCTGAAGTGGCGTTCGTAATGGTCTCCTGGGTGGTGAAGGTCTTGGAGGCGATGATGAACAGGGCTGTCTCGGGGTTCAGGCGCTTCAGCACCTCGGCCAGATGCGTGCCATCTATATTTGATACGAAGTGCACCTAAAATGTTATTATTATTGCAGTCTGTTTGCCAAACTCCTAAAAATTTGACACATTGAGATAGAAAACATGCTAAGTAGGTACCCTTGGTAGGGTATTTTTGGAGCCCCACCAAGTCAACCTCATCAGCAAGCTGGTAAAATGGTCTAAGTACCTTGAGGTGATTGGCGTAAGGCTTCAGTGCTTCGGTGACCATGAGTGGGCCAAGGTCTGATCCACCAATACCTATGTTAATAACATCCGTGATGGTCTTGCCAGTGTAACTGTAATATCAAAATAATAATGTCACACCATAAAATTATATTACTTTAGTTCTTTTATTTATTAACATATGATTTGGTTTAGGTGTTCGTTTGAGTTGTGACTATCAGGTGGTACAACGATAGCACCATAAAAGCTTCCTTTATTAACCACCATATTATATTGATGAAGCCACATTTCACAAATCTCTTTATTCTGTCTCACATTATAGGGGGGTGAGGTTTTTCTTAAATCAGGCTGCTGAATTGAAGCTGTGTATATACTGTCAGTGTAGAACTACCCTCTGCCTTATTCGCTTTGCACGAAACCCTCAGAAAGGGATGAGTTACTCCGCCCGAGAATTGTCAAGAAATATATGTACTATTTAACTGTATAATATTGCATCTATCTTCTTACCCTTTCCACTGTCCACTTACAACTTGTCCAGTGAACTCTTTCATATGCGCGAGCACGGCATTGACGTCAGGGGTCACATCTGTACCATTCACCCTGATGGGTCGGTTTTGCCTGTTACGAAGAGCAATGTGCAGGACCGCACGGTCCTCTGTGAAGTTTATTTTTTCACCTGTACACAAAGTATTATTGAATGAATTATTAATATATTTTATTTCAGACAATTAATCCATAAGCATTATAACAGATCATTAAAATCATATTAAAAATAACATAGACAAAACTAAAATAAAAACACAAATATGGCAAATAAATAATAATAATAATAAAATTTAAACCAAATTAGAAACAATTTATTGCAATTCAAAAATAAATCAATTTAATTTTCTTTTATATCATAATTAGATCAAAAATTGAATTTATAATTATTTACTTCTCAGTGGGATTCCTATGTCAGAAACCGCATATGTGAGTCCAACATGGGGTTTGTTGGACTCACATATGCAGCCTTTATTACACCATTTGTTGATTCTCTGATACAAGACATAGAACTCATTCACCCTGTTCATGGCAAACATGTCAGACGCACTGCACCTCCACGGCAGCCGCACCATGCAGCGAAAGGTGTTATTGTATTGTACGCACAGCGCATTATACGCTCGCTGTGTATAGTGCCGCCACAGCTGACAAGTGTACAAGGACTGGCAGTAAGCCTTGAACAGGGTAATTTTAACTTTGTTTGAGCATTTTGAAAATCGGCGACCAAGCATATTGCTTTTTGCGGCTATGGATCTCTTTTGCCCTTCCATGTCTTCGTCAACCTTTATTGGACCCTGTGTGGCCTAAATATTTAAATTGCGAGACAATATTTAACTCATAGCCATTTAACATTATAGACGGTATATTATCGGGCCCCATGCCCTGTTTATTAAGACATTAGATTATTAAAAATTTCATGAAATCCCTAAATAAATCATTTCATTACATTTATTATGTACTTCATTCAATTAATTGATTGATTTATTATTTTATGGAACATAGGTTTATTAAAGATCTTAAGACATGTGGATGGTTGGCTTAACAGAAATTGATGCTGATCTAATTTATGCAGTTTTTCAAAATCATGTGAGGAGAGATAATTAGCTATAAACAGCACCAATGCTATATATAGCTATAAACAGAAACAAAAAAAGCCCAATGCAGATAATGTAATTTTTGCATTGTACTTTTTTTGTCTCTTTCATCACTAATAATTTGTTAATGAAAGTAACATGGTATGCACAGTGAATGACAAAAGTCAATTAAAACTGGACGATTAAATAAAAAATGTACAAATGTTTTTACATTGTTTTAAGACAGAATATGTACTGACCGGAGAACATAGCATCTCTAGCCTTCTCAACATTGCGGCTCTTGGCAAGGTTGAGCAGTAGGTTCCACAGCTCACTGTTGATGCGATTCTTGGAGTAGTCCAGAAGGATATCACCATCAGCAGGAGTAGGAATGCGAAGGCTGCATATCAGAAATTAAATATTATCATGAAATATTGTACAGAAAATAAAAATAATTAATTATTTTATTTTCAATATATATTGACTTCAACTCCCACATTATTTTTTTTTGGATTTTTATTCTGGAGAGAAAAAACTGATTGTGTATAGTTGCACGAAATTTACAAAATATTGCATAACAATACTGTAGCTAGTTTCAACACTGATGCAATTGACAATCACTGAAGTTGAAATTAGTGGGGGTTCCCCAGAACACATGAGTGATGATTACTAATAGTAAAGTATGATGAAATATTTTCTTATGAAGTCTCTCCCACTGGATTTCATATTATTTTATTAGTTAAGTTCATTGTTTTTTTTTTCCTTTTGGCCATGTATAAGTAAATATACAGAATGTTATTAAAAATAATTTAAAAGTCCCTCTATACCATTAAAGTTGCAATTAGTGAGGGTTTTCCTAGTAATACACACAATTACTAATCTGCCATAGTTAAATTGAGTAACTTTTCAAAAAAATATTAATATTATTCAATAGCAACTTTATTCTCATAAATGCTCCAAAAACATACATTTTCTGATATATGACAACTTAATTGTAGATATATAAAAAATACTAGCATAAGTTTAAAACAATTTACTCATTTTTCAGCTCTAGCTTGAAATTTGCTTTTCTCACTTGCACTGCTTTTTATCTTGAGGATGGCAGTAAGGTGAAGTATGGTGAAATATTTTTTTATGAAATCCTTCCACTGGATTTCTTATTTTTTGTTAACTTAATATCTCTTTTTGGCTTGTGGTGATAACATAGAGACACTTGTATTTTGAAATTAATTCATTATAATTATCTATACAATTATCTCACTTTACTATTAAAAATTGTTAAATGGACTATTAAATTAAATATTAATAAACTGTATGAAGCTGTGAAAACCTTGATAAGACCCATTTTCAAAACTCTAATTCTGTACGTAGGCAAAGGGATTCATAATATGTTTCTTAAACTCCTGTCTGAATCTATGAAACAGTAAAAAAATACACTTATATCAAATTTGTTAATACTACATTAATTTCCAGATACCTTTTTTTTATTCAGGTAGAGACAAGATTATGTCCTATAAAGACAGAAAAGAGATTAATTAAATGAGATAACAAGAATTGGTAAATGAAGTCCATGAACTATGTGACCTTTAAAATATCTAAGTGAACATGACTTCTACCTCTTTGAAAATGCTTTTATCTAATTAGTATCAAACACAGATTATGAAGTAGTAATCACGCTTAAGAAATCCTTACGCTTCAGAAAACCGCGCCGAAATTCTTAAATTTAAGCGATAGAGTACGTGTAAGTAAATATACAAACCTGAATTTGTTAAAGCGATCGGCATCTTGTTGGAACAACTGTTGTATATTAATTTTTGCACCGTTCGCATCGTAGAATTTCTGAATTTCTACAAACGCGGGATCTTGTTTCAAATTAACTTTAGGCTCCATAGTTTTAATTGATATTGTATAGGTTTTCAAAGTTCGCCTCCAGTTGCTCCGGTATATAAAGGTGTACAACTGTACTGACTCTGATAGCAACTGTCTCTTTGACATTACAATGATAAGTGAAGGTTATTTGCGTTTAGTTTCTGCAATTTCATTCAAAGTTTTAGATTATGAATGTGTCCATAGTGTAACCTACATAGGAGTAAAATTGACAGAGATCCCCTGCTGATATTGGACCAGTGTTTCCAGATTGGTAAATTAATATTATACGTTTGGCTATAATGGCTACATGAAAGTATTGAATTTTGAGCAGAAAGCGGTTCCCGGTTGCTCTAGGGGTTGGGAGGTCAAACGGCAATCATCCCGGAAAAACCGACACACAAATCAAAACCAATTTGCGGAGCCCGGGCTCTAAGGGCAAATTTTGGACGTAACTGGGAAATCGCTATGAGGACGATGATGAGTGATTCCCGGTTGCAACTCGCAGCCTTGTACGGCCTGGGAGCCAGACTTCCAAAGTCCGAGACGAAAACCTGCGCGAGAGCCTCGTCCGTCAATCAGTAAATAGGTTCTAGGTATATCGGCTAGCAGGTAAGGTTGGCTGGATACACTCTTTTAAATCTTCAAAAATATAATATCGTATAATATAATAACTAGCTAATACCCGCGGCTGCGCTCGCGCGGAGGCCGGTTAGCGTTTTTTGGTCATATCTCTGGTTCTTCATAACCAATTGCAATCAAACAGCATATTTAAGTCAGACCAAGACCTTTCTAATCGAAAAAATCGTATTAAAATCAGTTCAGTAGTTTTTGCATCCATCGTGAAAAAACAGACAGACTAGAATTCCAAAAAAATATTTTTGTATTCAGAATCGTTTATTTAACACCTAAGTTATTTGAAAATATCTTCAATGTACAGACAAAACTCTCATTCAAAATTTTATAATCGTATTGATAGACAAAAACTTAGGGAATACCCGGTCAACAAATCTGTTAATTTGGAGTTCTAAATAACATAACTGTAGTGTGGATGGTAAATAGGGGACTCCCAACATTTTCAACTAACGAGTCAATGAGTATTCGAGGTCAAGTAAAACGTTTAGTTTAGTCGCCTGGTGCGTCTTTTATATATATATTAGTCTATGCGTCTTTTACAGATTTTGAGAGTAGATATAATATTGTTAGCAGCATCATTGAGATATTAGCATAAACTTAACAACATAACATAACTTCACGGCTGTATCCCCGAAGGGGTAGGCAGAGGTGTATTACACACCCACGATTAGCAATATAGAGATAAATGTGCAGCATACAATATTTTTTTGTTGTCCATTCGGTGTTGTCACCACTTGATAGCCAAACAGCTTGCCGGATCTGAATAATATTAAGGTTAGAACTGAAACAAAATTGCCAGGCTTCGAACAGTCGGTAACTGTTCTCCAAGCACAATTTATCTTCTGTCTGGTGTACATCTCTTAGCAAAACAAGGCGACAGAATCCCATGCGCTCTCGCTTTAGAACTTGGACAGAACCGACGCAAAGTAGACCAAGATTTTCTCAGGGAGAGGCTGTGGCCATGGGAAGAAACAATTTCTCGCTACTAAACCCGTGGTAAACTACGCAGTTGGATCACGAGTAATAAAGAAAAGGTCATATCCCTGTATGGCGTGGTGTTAGAATATTCGACTGTTACGTCAAAGGTGTCAAGATCGCAAATACAATTCCCAATCAATGAATAATTACTTTTCAGACCCCTGTCTGGGTGTTTCATGTATTACAAATGAAATGTATAAATCTAAGTGTTTATCTGCATTCTAGAACCCATATTACAAGGTATGTTATACTAGACTCAAAAATCTAGATAACGCCGCTGTGCAATTTAAAAAATCTGTAAAATGAAATAACATTCTTAAACTTAACTTTTTATTAAAATCATTCGAAATTACCTAATATCAAAATTTGACAAAATATACATTCCGTGTTTATGGCTCTACATCCACTCACACGCCCACATTTTTGCCAATTTTCTATAGATATTGACCTACAATTATCTATCTATAATGTTATAATAATACAGGACTTATTTAATTACTATTTACTTATTCAGATCATTTTATTTTGTAAATCCATAAGAGAATTTTATATGGAGATCAGCTTTTTTAATATCAAAAAATAATTGCAGGTACAATATAATTTGTTTTGTATGCCCTTGGTCAATTTCTCATTAAATATTTTCTATTAATAAAAAAAAACAATATTATCCTTGATACAAATTAATGAAATATGCCAATAATAGTCCTTTAATGAGGTATCCACACTAGGACATGCCATGGATTGAGGTAGCAATACATCAATTTAAAATAGATCGAGATAGAATATCATCAATCTACAATCTAAATAATATGGCATGTACAGTATGACCATAATGATATATTTTTAAATAAAACTAATGAAAACTGACCACACCATTATTATTGTTTAATAACTTTTGAATACTGAATACGTAATATAACTAAAACTAAATATAAACCAATATTTCAAAAAGCATACAATTCTAATATGGTTGTCTAATTGCTTAAACGCATACAAATAAAAAATATTCTAATCACTAAATCCATGACTAAATAAAAATTAGGCTTTTTATACATTGCAAGTTATAATGTTAATCATGGAGTGTTAATATTAAAAAAAAGAACAAATTAAAATTATCGTGATTATACGCGTCCTCTTTATTACCCAACTGCGGGGACGCCAAAAAAAGAGGACTTGTGTTTGTGTTCCCTCGTAACTATTAAATAGCTAAACCGATTTTAATTAATGATATGTCTTTCCATTTACCTTTATTGTGGGAATCACAGGGTAATGAAATTATTAAAAAAAAAACAAAATGGTTGAATAAAAAAAAAAATTTGGGTTATGCTAAATTCGAAGAGAGAAGCGTCGGTAGCTTAGTGGTTAAGGAGTCGACCTTACGATCGAGAGGTCCGGGGTTCGAATCCTGGCCATTACACTACCGAGGTGAACCCACTCCTAACACAAGCAATATAGCTTAGCTGGAGGGGTTAGGGGGAATATTAGTAATTTCGGTTACTAATATTCTTTTAAAAAAAAAAAAGATTTTTTTCTTGATGCAAATAATACTAAACGGATTTGATGCGGTTTTTTTTTGTTAGATAGGTCTTGGTCAGACTTAAAATTTACTGTATATTTGATTGCAATTGGTTAAGTAGAACCGTAGATACCAAGTAGTTTTTTAAACCCAAGTATTTTTTTTAATATGTATGTCCAATGTACATACACAACTTATTTACAATTTTATAATAATATAGATTATACCTACATTCTTTAATTTCTAAGTCAATTTATAGGAATTTATTATTTTGGCCTTGAATAGGTAACATAATTTTGATGTTAATTTTTCCTCACACAATCAATAGGAAAACCTGTCTATAGATTTTCACTTTAGGCTATCCTTCCCCTATTGGCGGCACTGAACAACTTAGGACAATGGGACCCCCTATGACCATATTATAACAAAGAACAATTTCATTAAAGTAGCTATTCTGAGATCATATTTTATCTATAAAAATAAAGTGTCTGATTGTAACGGTAAAATAATAGCTTTTCAATTAATGCATATGAATGTATACACGGCACTTTAAACAAACAATTTTTTCTAGTCTTTCAGTCTGTTTGATTTAGGTAATATCTGGAACGGCTGGGCTGATATTTACGGGACTTTCACTGGCAGATAGCTAATATTATAAGGCGTACCATAGGCTACTTTTATCTGATTAGTGATCTGGCTGCGATTAGGGGACTCTACCGGTCGACCTGCGCACTTGCTCGGAGGTCCTAAAAGATACGATCCCATTGCTTAGGGCTTAAGCCGTGGTCCATCTCACTGGTTTGGCAGACAAAAAGCTATTGAGATCATTAGATAAGCTCTCTGATGTGCAGGCTCACTAAGATGTTTTCCTTCACCGTTGAAGCAAATGATAATTACACAACTGCCTTTTTTTTTTTACGTGCGGCAATCCCTTCGGATACCCCCCCGCTGGCCAGCGGTACACAACTGCCCTAACAAAGAGTTTAATGTTTTAAGGCTATATGTATGTACAAGTTTGTTTATTCCATCAGAGCTTTTAAATACCTGAACAGATTTGGATGTATGGCTATCGAGAGGTATGTCTATCGATATTTCGAAATGGTATCAATCGATCAATTAGCTTATCGTAGTCCACTGCTAGACAAAGGCCTCTCCCAATGCGTAACAAACCGATCCTCCGCCTTGCGCATCAAGTCTATCCCAGCTACATTTTTTAGGTCGTCAGACCTAGTTCGTCTGGTAAAGGGGCGTCCCACTTTCTGTTTGCCAACTCGCGGTCTCCACTCTAAGACTTGTTTGCTCCAACGGCCATCGGTCCTTCGACAAATGTGCCACTTCCGCTTGCTTATTCTGCGAGCTATGTCGATGACTTTAGCTAAGCAACTTAATGCAGACAGCCTGTATTAAAAAACTGTTTACTTATGTGTGACGTCATCAGAGTTGAAACCAACCACAGAGCGTTTATAAGCACGTGATCAAATCTCAAAAAAACTGAAATTATATTCATGATTTTTTAACAAAAAAAAATCTTATTTTATATTGATAATTAATAAAATATGTTTTCTACGGTACATTTTATTAGGATACAACAATTCGTACAATATTTTAAATATAGTCAAAATGCCTATTGCGAATTTTATCGTACGCACCGTAAGTCATAATAGGCATGACTTTGCCAACCCTAATTCGATCCTTCTTGCCGAAATGGTTGTTCGAAGTATTTTTTTTTATGAATGTTAGGCTCACGTTTGACCTCTATCTCACCTGGTCGTAAGTGACGATGTGGTCTACGATGGATCACGTTTGCCTAGAAGGAACCTATTCACTCGAGAATTGAAGATTCCAAGGTAATTATAGAAGCCCTAGTGAAGTAAGTACATCGTTTTTATTTCTTTTTGTTAATGGTGTTGACGATTTATTAGCCTAAATATTTTGTAGTAGGTCTTATGTCACTGTCCAAGCGTAAGGGATGTAACTAAAGTAAAATAAAATACCATTTTTTTAGGAAAATATATACAATTCCCATTGTGTATACAATTTTATTGTTTAACTTAGATACAGTGGTGTTTGATTATATTTATTATCGTCTCTAAAGTATCTATTGTCCAATTCTAGTGATAAATCTATATTTTAAATAAAAATAATTAATCCAACAAAAAATATTACTCAATTCTATCCGTAATTTTATTACCGATTGCTCTTTGATACTGTCGGAAAGTTGAGTGTGGTAACTCAAATAAATTTTCCCCAACTTTTGAAAGAATGTTACAATAACGGAATTTTCTAGAATTTTTCAGTGAAATACGTCCCTGACGGATTGAACTTTTCTTGCATACATTGATAAAAGAAACCTGATCTGTCATCAAAAAATTGCAACTATTCCATGAAATTTGAAATTCATTGCTTCTACATTTTTTTAATTCGACAGCATTCTAAATTTAAATCTGAGATATATGTCACTAACGTCATCACATCTTACAATTTTTTTAAATTTAATTGTTATAATGTAATAGAGTATTTATGTGGATTGCTTAGTGCTGTGTGTTCTTGATCTTATACATCGTATGATTTGTATTCCACAACTTTAATCTGGCGCGTCTGATTTCCATTGATTTCGAATATTATTGTAAATTTATATGTCTATATAAACTTATAATAATATTCGAAATCAATGAATAGTCACGATGTACACAATTTATTTCATATTTTAGACCCTATTACAAGGCATTAAATACCAATTTCGTGTCACCAGGTCAATTTCAAGACATACAAAACAATATTTCCTATCAAATATAAGGCAAAATAGGATACTGCGAGTAAATAAAAATACTAATTTACATTACATACCTGATATTATTCGGCTAATTCGGTCAAACGCCCCATAGTAGACTTTATCATAATGCAGTAAAGATTATTTTCGAATCATACTGTGTGAAATTTCAACACGGTTGCGATAATTTTCAAGCGACATCGATAGTTCAAAGGAAAATTACTGTCCTGGAAACGGTTTCTGATGCCTTTTAAGACCATTTCTCTATGAAAACTCGATGTCACTTGAGACGTTTCGCATATTAACTGTCGAGTGATGTCCGAATTTCGTTTCGTAGCAGGTCCAAGACAGTATAGTCCGTATTACAATGTGATAAAAATTCTTTTCTTGTGTAGTGCGACGCCGACCGCGAGCCAGATGAGCATGGCGGAAGCATGCGCGGCCAGTAGTTGCGCATGCGTGGGAGCGTATATGGCCCAGTGCAAGGGGAAGTTATTCTTCAGTAGCTCGCTTCCGATGTACAGGAACAGGGCGTTCTGACCTGATGTACAAAAAATATACATCTCAAATTTGCCAAGAAAAATCATGTGATGGTATAACTTTGGATGGGTACTTAATTACTGGTACCAGGTAAAATCGAAGTATCGGTAGCTTGGTGGTTATGGAGCCGGCCTTATAATCGAGAGGTCCCAAGTTCGAATCCTGATCCTGACCATGATCATGACTACCAATATGAACCCACTTCTAACACAAGCAATTTAACTTAGCTGGAGGGATTAGTGGGGTCTAAATGTAATACAGTCACTATTATCTAAGCCGGGGTCCCGGTTGCATCCGAGGCTTACACTTTGGATCCCAGTGTCCGGTTACTCATTCACCTCCTCTTGGTTTGGCTTATACTGCTTTTATGGGAGCGACTGTTGTCTGACCTCTCAACCCCGAGAGGAAAGCCTGCGTCAGAGCCTCGTCCGTAAATAAGAAGGTGTACCGGCTTGCAGGTGCGGTTGGCTTAGGTCCCGTGGGCCCTAAAAACACCCTTTTTTTCGTGCGGAAATCCCTTCGGATCCCCCCCCCCCCGCCGGCAAGCGAGGGCGGTTATGTCGGGCTTGAACCGACTAAAACCGCACGCCGTCTCGGGTCTTCAGACGCCGGGGTGTAAGGTTGCCCATAGAGAATATCCCTCGCACCCCGACTGACCCTGGGCCATCTCCCGTTTCGAGATGGCCCCCTCAGGTTTGGGAACCACGGTGTCCCCGTCTTGCCCCGGTTTGGGGGAGGGGCGCTCGTCGCCCCACCGTCCCGGCCTGCTTCTGTTGGGGTGACAGGCGGCCTCACCTGCCACCCCCAGGCTGGCGCTCATGGAGGACGGAGGTCGTTAAGTGACCTCAGGCGTCAGCGACGCGCGGCGAGCATGTTGCGGGCTCGGCGGGCCCGGAGAGTACTAAACCTCTCCCGGGCGTGCTCCGCCATCTCCTTCGCGAGCATCACATGCTCGCAGAAGGAGGTGGCGGCGGCCCACGCTCTCGCGCTCCGCACCATTGCCGCAATCATGCTGGTCCTAAAAACACCCTACTATAAACTATTTTTGTGCCAAATTTCATCAAGATTCGATCAGCCGTTTTGCGTGAAATAGCAACAAACATCCACATACACGCTTATACTTACTACTTCGTACAGTTTATGAGGATGGAATATAGAAAGTGAGCAAGATACATACCAGCATAGTACAAGGGCCTTCCACCCCATTTAGTCTTGAGATCAACAATAAAGTACAGGGCGGCCTGAATGAACAGCGCTAAGGACGACGCCACGAGGCAGTACGAGAGCGACCACAGGTTCTTGTTGATGGGGATCACGCCCCCGTTCTTGGAGAACATGCAGAGGGCCCCGCCGGAGACGCCCAGAATAATGGACCAGAACACCCAGCGCATGATGCGGGCTCTGTGGGAGAAACGTTACATTTAAAATCTGCATGTTACTTTTTAAAAACAAGCTTTTATAAATATATTGCTTTGTCACGCGAAATACATATGCGCGCAAAATTTTATCCCAAACAGAAACCGGGAAGTGTGTCGAATTTAACTTGCAAGATTTGATTACAGACAATGGAAAAGCTAAAAAAAGAATAATTGAATTCAAATAACTTTTTAGTAAAAAAACTATTACTACCTCCTTTTTTTAAGTCGATAACAAGATAAACGAAAGCTTACCTAGCATGATTGTAAGCGAGCATGATCCTTGTAGCGTGCGCTCCCGCCTGCACCACAACCACCCCGGAAAGGATACCCAACAGTCCCTCGGGGTCGTGGGGCACTGTCGTCATGTAAAGGTCCTTGAAGGTACCGCGCTTGTATAGATGGGCTTCGCCTAGAATATACCTGCGGAACAAACAATTGGTATGTCTGTTGGTGAGGATTCTAATGTTGGGGCGTTTTTATTGATTTATTAGGCAAAGACAAAGTGTGTGTCACGATTTGCAGGCTCCGCGAACGCACCCGTGATGGTACAGGTGTCAAATTTTATTTAAATTTCGAATAACGTATTTGAACCATATTTGCCTAGCGCCATCTAGCGAAAACGAACCAAACTACTTACAAACAAATGATTCTACGTCGCGATATGAAAGTTTTCATACAGGTTCTGATACAATCAACTTTCCAATATTAACTGTTTATCAGCGCCCTGTCTGGTATGCTCACTTTTGATGAATGCAGGATCATTATACCCTGTTCCTCCATACCTTCAAAGATCATTGGGATTGGCTGTAGAAGTCAATCACCTACAATGATCGGGAGATTTTGACACTCTGTTCCTCCATACCTTCAATACTCATTGGAATTGGCTGCTGCATGGATTTGATCAACTATTACAGGGTAATCATCATACTCCTTTCTATCAACCTTCACTGAGTAAGGTAGTTATTAAGGTATCACACATACCTGTCGATATACCCAGCGATGCCACCGGTACAGTTTTGCAGTGATTTTCCATTGAGAGAGAGATGCAGGCCTCCAGGACCCATGTAGCCTCGGGGACACCCTGGTGCTGGCACTAACAAGGTTATGCACACCTGGAGAGTACGAACGTAGGTGGTGATAAGACATTTAGTAGCAGTGATCGGGTTAAAAGTAAGTAATGATAATGATACAAGCACTGTTCTTGATCTTTAAAGCACACATAAATAATAATGGTTTTGTTTATATTGCCATTTCCTAGGCTTTACACTGACAGCATGCTTACATCACTACCAACTATGGAAGTATTGTTTATAAAGTTTGTGTTATATCGCGTTTCTTTGGAAAATACACTTGTATAGGTAAATTTAAAGAGCAAAAAATAGTTGAAATACAAGTATATATTCGTGAAAAACGATTTCTAAGACAGTAATGAAGCAATTTATATTATTATACCATGGTATACCTGACTCCATGATATAAAACAATAATATACATAATATTGCATATTAGCTCGTAGTTATATTGGTAATAGTATTCGATTGCGTTCCCCCTTATCACCTTACCTGTATTGCTACAAGGACAAGGGTAGCCAACCACTGCGGCCAGCCGGCGCTGATGTCACGGAACAGAGAACGACCTGCAACAAATAGGAAAATTCTTCAGAAAGCACTTAGGTACTTGACTGACCAAGGAAAGACTTGGGCAACCAAGCGCAGGGCACGCCGCAACAGCGGCGGTAAGGCCCATCATGGAGGATTGGCTAGAGAGGCGACACGGAAGCCTCTCGTACCGACTGACGCAGGTGATCTCCAGTAAGGGGAGATTCGGGGACCACCCACCTGCATCGGATCAGGAAGGAGCCAACGTCTGAGTGCCTTCACTGCGACGCGAGCGAGGACTCGGGGCTGCACACGGTTGTAGACTGCCGTCTCGGCTATCGGGGTGGGAGTCCTCTCGCTCGGCAGCAGCATTGCGGCAATGGTGCGGAGCGCGAGCGCGTGGGCCGAGGAGACGGCGGAGTGCGCCCGGGAGAGATCCAGAACTCTCCCGACCCGCAACATCCTTGCCGCGCGTCGCAGGCGACTCAGAAGCCGGCTCCTTGAGCGCAGACCTGGGTGTGGCACGTGAGGCCTCCTGTCACCCTAGCAGAAGCAGATCGGGGCGGCAGGGCAACAAGTCCCCCCCCCCTTTTCCGGGGCAAGATAGGGACAACGTGGTTCCCAAACCCGAGGGTGCCATCTCGAAACCGAAGACGACCCAGGGTCAGTCGGGGTGCAAGGGAAATGCCCTATGGGCTACCTTAAATCCCGGCGGCTGGCTGGTTTGGCAACCTGTAACCATGATTGGCACTCGCATGAGTAAGAGAGGCGGGAAAGGGGGTGGGGTGAAGAGGGAGGGTTCTCTCAGCACTCTCACTCACTCACTCTCAGCACTGTCCCCCTTCCTCTCGGAAGGGGGACAGTGCTGAGGCTGCGAGGAAAAGGGAGAAGGGGAGGGGGAGAGAGGAAGGGGAGAGGCAAAGAGGCGACGGAGAGAGGGGCAGAGAGAGTAGAGGAGCGAGAGAGTTAGAAAAAGAGATTTACCAGGTGTGATGTTCTGGCTTGTCTTCATGGCCGCGCACTCTATGGCGCCCACGAGCAAGTACATGGCGGCAAGGCGCTGCAGCACGCCGGGCAGGCGCACGTCCGCCCACGTCACGTAGCGCGAGCTCAGCACCACGCCGATCAGCGACAGCAGCAGGGATCGACGGGCCACCTGCGGACGTCCCGGTAGAACATCTATAAGTTATACATCATCGTCGTACGAGGTATCGAGTTCGAATCCGATGTCGCAGTGTTATTGGTACTAATAGCATTCCGTGTTATGCTCTTGAGATACTGGTAACTGAGCCTAGTCCATTTCTAAGTGCCGTCTACCATACATAGGATCAACCGTATAAATTCATAGAAGAATTATCTTTGCATATGGCTGAAGAAACTAGCCTTTTTTTTTTCGGTCAGAAATCCCTTCGGTTACCCCCCGCCGGCCAGCGGGGGCGGTAATGTCGGGCTTGAACCGCCTAAAACCGCACGCCGTCTCGGGTCTTAAAACGCCTTAAGAAACTAACATAATAATAACTAAATATGCAGTTCATCAGCTCTCTTTTACCGTTGCCTTTTCCCAGAACTCTAACATTTAAGGGTGAAACTCGTCACATCCCAAATGAAATCAGTTACTATTGTATCTCTTATATCTTACCTGCTGCAGTGCCACTATCCTAGGCATAGAAGTCCTGAGCCTGGCGTTAAGGGACAGCACTAGAGCTTCTCCCATAGCGAAAGCGAACCATGGGAACACTAAATCAGCCACCGTCAGGCCGTTCCACACACTGTGAGTGAACATGTCGTAGCCACCGCCACCTGCATTCACGAAGACCTGGGAAGACAGATATTAAAAAGTTAGAAACATCATTCATTCAGAAAACCAACAGCGAGACCGATATTCTTAGCAATCCATGGATTCTCCGTGCGGGTGCCGGGTCCATCGCGTTGCTGAGTTGGGAACTCGGGACAGTGCCTGGGACTTGCGACCCAAGTGTAGGTTTAGAAGGGGCCCCTTTTGTTGATGTACATCAACACTCACCTTCACTACCCAAGTTCCCCTCCCTGCCCTAACCAAATTTGATACGAACCTACTAGTGCCGCTTTAGACATTCGTCCTAATTCGTAATGAGCTTATTGTAGCTCTCGATAGACCTAGATCTTTAAGTAGGTTATAGAGAGATTTTGCTGGTATACCTCTCGCCCCCACTTCCACTGCATACAAATTAACCACGTAACCGTTTTTGATTAATTCGTTTGTGAGATCATAGTATTTATTTTTCTTCTTTATTGTGTGGTCCTTCGGTATATTTGTTTCCCACGGTACAGTAAGTTCCACAAGAACCACATGTTTTAACCTGTAAGAATAAAGGAAAATGTCAGGTCTAGATGACGAAACCCGAACATCCTCCGGAATTTTATAGTGCTTTTCATATGTGTCGATTAGGAGAGTCCAATCTGGGGCAGTATCTAAGATTGAATAAGGTTTGTTCCTGGATGTTATGGATGAACCTTCAGACACAAAGTTGATATGACGGCGTTAGTAGTCAATCATTTTTGGGCTCCAGCTACTGCAAGACTCATTGCTTCACGTATGATGATAAGCACCTTATCGTGGCGGCGTGAGTATTGGCCTCTATCGAAAAGCACCCTACATCCTACTAATGTGTCTAGCCGTCCCTATTGCCTCACCACAAGTATAACATTGTTTTTCTATGGCCTTCCCCCACCTTACCAGATTACTCTGGTCTGGGAGGGTCATCTGAAAGGCGTTAAGCTAGAATTTTAACAGGGCCGGCGACCAGTTATAGATCAAGGTGTACTACTTTAAGGCCATCGGTATGCAGAACTCTCCCATTGTCAACCATTCATTTTGGCTTTCCAAATTCATCGCGTGCACTCGATATTGATCATTTTCGTCTTGTTTTAGAAAGGACTTAAGTATATCCTGGTCCCTTTCTGGCTCTCGTACTCCCAACCCCACTCTGTTCGACTGGTCATAAATCGTTTATGGAATAGGAGTCTAGATTCAAGCTCGGACGCGTTATTATCTTTCGGGAGTGCCCTGACTGTGTCATCTTGGGATTTACCTAAGATGTGGGCTTTGGTAACTCTAAGGTGTTTATAGAGCTCCGATGGTTTCTTAAGTTTCATCCGAAAATTATTTTGATCCCTAAATAGAGCAGAGGAATCCGCAGAGTGCGCTAGTCCAAGCCACGATTTTTGTGATTTTATGACAGTTGCATCTATTTTCGCCAGTAAGGTTTTACCGAATTCATACACCAGAAAAGGCCAAGTCAGACGTGATGTTAAGTAGTTGTCATATATCCAAGCTTTTTTGATATTGTTCAGTGGTAGCTGATCTATCTTATTTAGGTCATTTATAAACGTATCGACAACTTCATATAAGGATGGTGTGCGTCCTTTATAGTCTATCTTTCTCCCAAGAAATTTAAATGGCACCGATTCCGCGACTATGGAAACTGGTTTACCCCCAATGAAGAGTAGCTGCTCCATTCGCTTCACAGTAGTTGAGCTTAATAAAGATGTTGAATTTAGAATGAATAGCCTATACACCTTCCAAAACACTGTTTAAAGTATAGATGAACCTAGGGTGTACTGCGCCTCGGTCAGACTTAGTGGTCGGTCCCGGTTGCCATACGAACATCTGTGGCATTCCTTACGGGTAGTTGGAGCCCTAAAAAGTCCGACAATCTGGTCTAATTACAGCACTTCGGTATCACCAGTGGGCTGTAGAGGTGACACGGTAGTCGCTTCACGAAAAATATTGAAGTTCGACCGTTTCATAGTGAGACTGAAAGCCTCTCTCACAGAAAACACAGTTGGGGTCAAGGCTCAAAGGATGATATTGAAGCTTGGGTGTACGGGACGTCACCAAGATCTCCAGGGCCCAAGCCAACCTCACCTGCAGGCCGGTACACCTGCTGATTGACGGACGAGGCTATGGCGCAGACTTTCCTGTTAGGGTTGAGCGGTTAGACGGCAGTCGCTGCCGTATAGGTCAAGATATACCAATCCATACGGAAAGGAGAAATAGGAGAGTGAAACCGGGCTCCAAAGTGCAAGCTATGGCTGCTACCGAGATTTGCGCTCGGTTGAAGAAGAATCGCACAAGGAGACACTGTAAGCGATGATTGAGTCCGGTATAATGAAACTAGTGGTAGTGGTATTGCAAAAAAACGATTACGAAAGGGGGGGTAGATCGATATATTTACTCTTAAAACTGGTTAAGCGTTAAACTTCAGTTTCCCCGTGATCACGGCGCATGCAACAGTGGCGAAATATCGAACACAAAACAACACCATGATAAATAGCCTGTTAACTATATTATAGTAATGTTAATGATGTCTGTAACGTTAGTGTTTTAAATACCTATACTACATTCCTCCGAAAGGTCTCAAAAGTTCCTTGCAAACTCACCATAAGTGCGATAGAGAATCCTCTAAATATGTCGAGCGAGCGGAGGCGGGCGCGGGTTGGCGAGCGCTGTACAGCGGTTTCTGTGGTCAGCACTCGCGTTTCCGAGCCTAACTCATTGTCCTCTCTGAAAGAGAAGGTATTAAAATTAAGAAGAGTATAATGACCGGCAAATATCATAAGTGTGCAGAAAACGTTTTTTAGGTTTCTTTGGTAACGTGCGGGCCTTATTTGTGCTCGGCAGTGCACATGCGCGAACTTTCCTCCACAACTAACTAATGTTATTTTATACACATTTTAGTTATTTGTTTTCTTAAAAACCAGAGATTATACCATTTGTCTTTAAAAAGATTAACAAATCATTTAATCAACTAATTAGCATAATTGAATATTTAACGTTTAAAAAGCCCGAGGTCGTCCGCTGCCTTACGCGTGCACACGCATAAACAGCCGACGCGGTATAGCAATAACAATAGAAAAAAATACTTTCGAGTTTTGCAATATAATTAGTACCTACCTTGCAAAGTATCTAGCATAAAACCGTCCAGCGACAATCCTCTTTCCAATTCCCTTGATGACATACCACAGCGTGGCCATGGACAGGAGTATGACCACGAGCGTCAGTATCGGCAGGTAGGCGGCGTCAGGCTCGGCCGACATGCGAGGCAAGCACGGATCTCTGGTCACTTTAGTCACATTGATGTAATATTGGCCGTATTCCCCGAACTGGTAGGTGCCTGGAACCAAACGTTGATGTTATGATATTTTACGACATACTCCATCATCATCTTAGCGTTTTTCCCATCCTTACAAAAATGTTGATTATCGCTCGCTCAGTAATGTGCCCGGTAGATGGCAAGAGGCTCGCCCCCTATTACATTGTGACCTAAACATAAAGGAGAATCGTGGGTGTGCAATACACCCCTTCGGGGATACAGGCGTGAAGTTATGTTTATGTATGTTTACACGGCTTATACGGCTTTTATGGGAGCGACTGATGTCTGACATCCCAATCATGAGAGGTGCGCCTGCGCCAGTGCCTCGTCCGTCAAACCCCAGGTGTACCGGTCTGTACGTGAGTTTGGTTCGGATCCCAAAGAGTTTGGTGGGGCCCTATAAACCCCGATATTTTACGACATCTGCATGGCGCTATCAAGACTCAAAGTAAGCATAGCTAGCTGATAATATAGGTTCAAAGATGCGGATAAACATACTTAGATATGATATTGTCGGACCTTTACGCGAATGTCACACATTGAAATAAAACTATTTTTAACGGATTCCATCGCGATTTATTTGATGTTATTTTATATTTTACATTGATCCCGACGTTTCGGTTGCTTTTCGGGATCAATGTAAAATATGAAATAACATCAAATAAATCGCGATGGAATCCGTTAAAAATAGTTAGATATATTTTCTTTCTTTTTGTAAATAAATACATAGGTATAACATATTGTGCACAGTACCACCTGAACCAATGCAAATAGACATTTTAATGCATATAAATATTAGCACTGAGCGGGAATCAAACCCGCGATCTCGACCGTGGCAGAAATTCGGCATTTCTTTGCGAATTACGCAATTGAGTTATTTTAAAGTATGTAAATTAGTAGAAATCTATACTATTATAAAATTGTAAATTAGTTGTGTCTGTACATTGGAGATATTTGAAAAAAAAATCGTGTGTTATGTTTAATGAAAGATTCCGAAGACAATTTTTTTTATTTTTTGATTTCTTGTCTGTTTTTCCGCGATTTTTTGATTTTGATGCCGTTTTTTCTATTAGAAAGCTCTTGGTCAGACTTAAAATCTGCAGTATTTTTTATTGCAACGGGAGATATGATCAAAAAACGATAGCCGACCTCCGCGCGGGCGGAGCCACGGGCATCATATAGCTTAACATAAAAACGCAAACATTAGCAACTCAACTCGAGCATTGTGCGAAATTAGTTTTATACCATTAACTATCATTATTCATTACCACAGAATACTTAATACTATTTATATTGCTTAATTTCTGTCCTATTGCAAATTACATATAAGTTAATTAACAACCGCCTCCGTGACGAAACGATAGTACCTAATTACGATGGCTTTGGGCATTTTGTGTTAAGAAATTCAAGTCCACGGAGTTTGGAAAAATACCCATTTGACGACCAAAGGCACGTAGTTACGTAGGTCTAAAAAAATAGTTTTATTTCTATCATTATAACTACCAGTGCTTGCGATTTCGATCGCGTGGAAATAGGTCAGGGTTTTATTCTTTGCGCAGAACTATAGTATTTCTTCTAAAATAAAAGTAGTGTAAGTTACGGCTTATAAAATCAGCAACTTCGGAAATTACCCGGAATAAACAGACAGAAAGCGGCGATAGCCGAGTGGCGTACGTAACGGACTGCTGAGACGAGATCTCGAGTTCGATCCCCAGTCGCCCCGGGCACACACCTCTGACTTTTCGTAGTTAGGTGTGTATTAATAAATGTTAATTATGGCTCGCTTAATAATGTGCCCGGTAGATGGCAATAGGCTCGCCCCCTATTACATTGGGACCTTAACATAACTGGCGAATCGTGGGTGTGTAATACACCTTTGCTTACCCCTTCGGGGATACTGGAGTGAAGTTATGTTATGTAAACAGACAGAAAGACGAGTATATCAACACAGAAGAATAATATAGGATTTCATGATATATTATGGCTTTAGAATTAAACAAACATTCTGCATAATATTAAAACATCCAACAAATCTTCATAATGATATTAACAAAAATGTTCTATAATTTTAATAACTATGTGCGAACTTGATTTAAAAATAAGTTAATTACGAAGAAAAAAATCACATTGAGAAGAACACTCACTGGAATTGAAAGTAAAAGTCTGTATATAATATTAAATGCAGAGACTTGGGATTTAATTAATATTTGCATAAAAAAATAAAAATTACCGTAATTCCAGCGCGCGAGTATAATAATAGAAATTATTTCAAATTGCGAAAATTCGCACAGAGCTGAGATACGGTAGAGACCTTGGGTTCACCATTGTAATCCTACTAAAATTATAAACTAGCTGACCCGGCAAACTTCGTTCTGCCTTAGTAGAATCAAGTTATGTTGGTAACCTTATCAGCTGAAGTTCGAGTCCGATATAACCAACCCCGCTCGCCGGCGGGGGAGTAACCGTGGCGATTAGCGCCAAAAAAAGAAAAAATAATCACAAAAAGGCCCAGGACTAGGAAAGCTAAAGGCTCGATCGGGACCTAGACCACATTTCCCAATGGGGATCTGAGAACCTGGTCGAGTTCAATGCCAAGAAAACACAGGCATGCGCGTTTACAGCAAAGCTATCTACTTTCCTTCCCCTTCCAACTCTTCGGAACACACCACTACCATTACAGGACAGTATCAACATGCTCGGTATGGACGTTCGCTGCAAACTTAACAACAAAAATTACATCGAGAGCATTATTAAAACAGCTTCACGCAAACTCGGAGTGCTGAACAGGGTGAGGCAGTTTTTCACGCTGGGGCAGAGGTGTCTTTTACATAAGACTCAGGTTCGTCCCTACGTGGAATACTGTTCTCACCTGTGGGATGGCTCCGCTCAGTACTTGTTAGACGCTCTCGATAGATTGCAGCGACGGGCAGTCCGGATCATTGATAGTCCTGAGGTCACCAGTACTCTAGAGCATCTGCAGCTGCGTAGAGATATAGCCTCCTTGGCAGTATTCTATCGCATATACCATGGTGAATGTTCCGATAAGCTATTCCAATTGATTCCTCCTTCTCCCTTCTTGTCCCGAACGACACGTGCAGGACTTAGGTGTCATCCTCATACAGTGCAATTGATATACCATCGCGAATCAAGCGGTTTGGTGACTCCTTTTTTTGTCGGACCTTAAAGCACTGTCCCTTCTACCTACAATCCTGGGCTCTTTAAGCGGGACGTGAGAAAACATCTGTTGAGGCCGTCTAGGTAGGGGCCACCATTCTAGGGACAATCTCTGGAAATGGTGGCCACTACTTTATGGACTTCACCTCAGCTTACCATCAGGCGGGGTGCAGTCAATTTGACGGACTAAATATAACAAAAAAGGACTAGGCGTAGACAAATCATAAAAATCAAAGTTCATGAAAATCCCGTTCTTGAGTTTATCTCGATTATCACTAACACGACTTTGTTTTATACATAGATGTGATATATGTGATGTGATGTGGTATATTTAGAAGTGTAAGTTTGGTTGTATGGATGTTTGTTACTCTTTCACGCAAAAACGGCTAAACGGATCTGGATGAAATTTGGTACAAGGATAGATTACAGCCTGGAATAACACATAGGCTACTTTTTATCTCGGGAATACGTTGCCATGAGAAGCGGGCACGGGAACAGATTTCCACCCGGGTGGAGCAGCTAGTATAAAATAAAATACTACAAATCCCCATTGATTACTATGTCTGCTAAAAAAGATATTCAATTTTCCGATCTAAATCTATAAGAAAAGTAAGCATACCAGTTGCTTAAAAATTGAATTGAATTAATGTGGCGAAGTAATCAACAATTTACAGTCATTCATGGTTTCCGCAGTTCGCAAGAATTACGGTAGATGGCTCCAGCGTTGCCTTGAGACGTATATAATATATCGAAGATATTCAAGGTTACAATTTGTGTTTTTTTTATGCGTATATCTCTGAAACTGTGAGAGCTACTGGAAAAATGATTTTGATCGTGAAATTTTCTACAGAAAAGGTCTTGGTATTGTTCCCGATTGCATACGATAGTCCTTATACCTTTTTTTGTGTGGAAATCCCCTCGGTTACCCCCCCCCCGCCGGCCAGCGGGGGCGGCTATGTCGGGCTTGAACCGACTAAAACCGCACGCCGTCTCGGGTCTTCAGACGCCGTTTCTACACAAAACCTATCAATGCTATTTTTCACTATGAAACACCGTTCGTAATCGTCGTTTCTAACCAGAAGCTATATAGAACCATGGTCTGTAAAAGACAAACATCCATACAACCGTTAATCCCTTATTTTATCCCCTTAGGGGTGACATTTCCAAAACTCTTTTCTCAGTGGATGCTTACAACATAAAAGGCCTGCGGGCCGATCGCCGTAATTGTATGACGCATTAGTCGAGTGTACGTGCAGTTCACGCATAAGCGACGTTTGCCCTAAACGCAAACAACCGTTGGTATTGCCGTAAAATAGAACTGCGCGTCAACGTCAAGTACACTGCACGTCTACTTCACCTACGCGTGATACCAGTGTGTGTTGCCGTACGCAAGATTTGACAATCTTCTAGTTAATTACTCGATATGTAATCGATTATGTCCACGAATAACGTTGTTATTACAAGGCTACATCACGCTTAATAACCTTGGATCTAAGTTTATACACAAACAAAACACTTGGTTTTGTTTTAAGCATGGTAAAAATGGTATTAAAACAAAGATATTGAACACAAAATATGGATGTATGATAGTATCCCTTTGCATACCATCCTATTTAGAAAAAAGCCGTAGACTAAAAAAGCACTATAGGTGGTTGTTATGGGTTACATGACATAACATGTTTATGGTATGTTTACGTTAACAACAAACAATTATATAAATAATTTAAGGTTTCAATAGAATGAGTAAATTGAAATATTATCAAACATTTGAATATATTTAAGACCAAGACGAAGAGGTTGAGGGAGCCTCAAACTGAAAATAGTGCACTAGAGGAGTCAAGAAGAATGCTAATAAAAATGGAGACCCTTTGATGCGAAAGCACATAGCTTTTAGCTGAGAGCGTGAAGCAATTGGCAGCTTCCAAACTGCAGGCCACTAGGGAGCTTGCACAATCCATGTGGTTAGAAAAGGTGAGTTATCATTATTTGAAGTCAGGGATGCGAAAAGAAAAAGAGCTTTTGTCATGTGAAGATAGTAGACCACTGTTAAAAATGTATATTTTGCTTACAGAGTAAACGTTGCTGCTGTCGCTGTCGTCGTTCTGACGATGAGCCAACCAAAGACCTAATAATATAAGTGTAGAATTAAGATGATTTCAGATGTAAAAATAATAAACAATTTTCAATCAAACGTTATATATTTTTTTAATTATATGAGGTTCCTCTCGTTCCAAAGCCTCTGAATAAGACCCTGTTGAACTGTTCTCCCGTGCATTAACTCAACATTTACACGTCTATCGAGCATTTGTGGTGCTTGAGTCAGTCTCAACACTGCCTTAGCAGCCACCCTGCGGACTTGATTTAAAGCCTCACGTCTGCGTTCTTGTAAAGTAAGTTGAGGTTCAGGAATTTGTGTACGTAGAGCCATGTTGTGCAGTACAGCACATGCATTCACGATCTGCCCAGCAAATACTGGATCGTAGTGAAGCATCCTCGCAGACAACAAACATTTAAAAAATAACATTTACATTCACAGCTGAACAGATTTGGATAAAGTATAGTATGTGTAAGCAAGACTAGGATGTGAGCATTGTCACAAGCCTTCGGACTAAAAAATAATTGGGTCTCTGTCATATCACGGAAGTGAGCATCCCTTGCCTGAAGTCGGGCTCGCCTTGCCTCAATACGATGGCGACGCCGGCGATCTTCCTGATGATTTCCTGATGATGATGATCCAAATCTAAAATTTGCCAACGCAAATCGTTCATGTTCAAATTTTATGCCCTAAAAGTAGAACGGTATGGTATTATAATGCTCGCGAAGGAGATGGCGGAGCGCGCCCGAGAGAGATTTAGAACTCTCCCGGCCCGCCGAGCCCGCAACTTGCTCGCCGCGCGTCGCAGGCGACTCAGGCGCCGGAGGTCACTTAACGACCTCCGTCCTCCATGAGCGCAGGCCTGGGGGTGGCGGGTGAGGCCGCCTGTCACCCCAGCAGAAGCAGGCCGGGACGGTGGGGCGACTAGCGCCCCTCCCCCAAACCGGGGCAAAGATGGCCCAGGGTCAGTCGGGGTGCGAGGGATATGCTCTATGGGCAACCTTACACCCCGGCGTCTGAAGACCCGAGACGGCGTGCGGTTTTAGTCGGTTCAAGCCCGACATAACCGCCCCCGCTGGCCAGCGGGGGGGTATCCGAAGGGATTTCCGCACGAAAAAAAAAAAAAAAGGTATGGTATTATAAGATAGGTAAGTACATTACTCGGTAATTAGGTATGATTTTACTAGATATCTGTAGGAAAACTAGGAAATGACATAAAAGTTACTTACAAGCTTTGCAAAGTTAACAATCCGTACACTTCTGCAATGCGTGACCAACACTTGATCAAGAAGTAATAAACACTGCAAAGTGACATTTCGTTTGACATTTATGAAATGTCAAAATTTAGCGCGATACCGTTTTTGTTCGATACAAAATACGCGCAAGTCACGTTCTATTATGACAATACGGCGGTACACTGCGTTTAGGTGAGCGTGACGTGTGCGTGACGTGTGCGCCATTACTTAATTACGGCAATACGAAATCAAGCGTTAAGACGCAAACGCAGTCAACACGCGCTGCATAAAATTACGGCGATCGGGCCGCAGATTGTATCTACATTGCAGTTGGATAAATAAACTATTAAATAAAAACCAAAGTCTAGATATAATAAAATTAATGTATCTAGGTTTCGTCGGCTTCGCTGTACGATGTCTAACCTTCATAATTGCTTTGTTTTTTTTTCTGAGGATAATATGTTAAATAAACTGGAAATTGAGACGAATCGATTGAATAAAGACCATTCGCCAATGCTCGCGATACCTACAATAAAGGACACAAGTACACAAGACTATAATCCAGTTTGGCGGGTTGACGTTAGTTGGCCTATAATCCTAAACTTGCTTAAGGTCATGATGGTTGTGCATTTGCGCACAAATTGAAAATACGCTGCATTTGCTACTATCATATCTATACTATTCTGTACAATGGAGATATTCAAAAATGTTATGTTACATGAGCGATTCTGAATACAAAAATAGATTTTTTTGAATTCTTGTCTGTTTGTTCACGATGGACGCCAAAACTACTGAACCGTTTTTTTGCGATTTTTTTTTCTTAGAAAGGTCGTGGTCAGACTTAAAATCGGCCGTATGATTGATTGCAATTGGCAAAAAAAAGTTTTCGAATAGATTCCTGGATGATTTAGACATTTTAGACTCACAAATTGGACGTAGTCGGTACCCTTTTTTTTTTTATTTTTTTATCGTGCGGAAATCCCTTCGGATACCCCCCCGCCGTCCAGCAGGGGCGGTTATGTCGGGCTTGCACCGACTAAAACCGCACGCCGTCTCGGGTCTTCAGACGCCGGGGTGTAAGGTTACCCATAGAGCATATCCCTCGCACCCCGGCTGACCCTGGGCCATCTCACCACTAACAGCATCGCTCATCCTGTCTCCTCTGAAATCAGAGGAGTACGGAGAGCGATGTGTTTCCGCCACGTTGGGTATTGGCCGACGATCAATGCCAACCCTATGAAGGGGTGAAGGGGAAGCCATTGACCGCCGCCCAGGGTGTACCGGCCGCTCCGATTCCGTTCCCCCCGGACTGCAGCGGGATCGGAATCGGAGCGACACTCGAGGAGGTTACCCAACACACACCCCGGACGTAGTCGGTACCTATCCCCACAATTGGGTTCTAGAATATATTTTTGACAATATCTAGTACGTAAAGAGAAAACTTTTTACCATTTTCATAGTCCGCACAAGGATGAAAGTGAGCTTTGGCTTAGTTTAAGTTTATAAATATAGAGAAAGATATATATTCAAAATATATACCATTTTTCTGCCCAAATGCTAGCCCAACGCTAAAAAGTGTTAACACGGATTAAGAAGTATTTGGAAACACGTCTACTTGGCAATCTGCATATGCATATATTATATATTTTTATAAAAGACAGTCGTGTTACTGATGACCGGGATTTTTTTTTATATTTAGGACACGTCAATTTGACTTCACTTCGCCTGATGGTAAGCTGAAGGTAAAGTCTCAGGAAAGAGGGTCACCATTACATACACGTACCATGTTAATGGTGGCACTCAGCTTGACGGCCTCATCAGAAGAAGATTGTCGTCGCAGCACCGCGTGACATCCACCGGTCCCACTAGTGCTGCGACCACTATCCCCCTGCCCGGCTATGCACTTGCTGACCCCTGAACGCAATCAAACCGAAATTGGATTACTATGGAGGGTTTTTCGCAATCGTGCACGGTGGGGTACCACCCGGCCGAATTTTGTGACAAATTTGTTTCATCAAATTTCTACCACCAGTAAAACTCAAAAACGTGTGGCCTGATTTTCATAATCTTTGATGAGATTAATCCACACTTATACTGTGCCTTTTTGTGTTTTTTTTTGCCGAAATTGTCACGGTTATCGTCGGATTGTCGGACTCAAACCGACCAAAACCTCACGCAATCTCGAGTCTTTAATGCCGGGGTGCAAGAAGATACCAACATAACTTCATCTAAGGCGGAACGAAGTTTGCCAGGCCAGCTAGTTTCCAATAATTTAGAAACGTGATAGTCCAGACATCGAGATGTCAGATAATAAAGACCGATTACACACACAGTACACTGCGATGTGAGCATTTTTATACGTCGCCAAAACATAATTTAGGTTACGCCTTATTTTAGTTATTTTATGATAGTAAATTAATTGCATCTATATATTTTACTATCGCGCTAATACGCGTCATGCAGCATAAACAATTACATAGTTACGATAGCAAAAGGTTTAGTTTCACGTATGAGTATGCAAAAGCATCCAAAAGGCAAGCTCGTGGGGTGCTGGGGTAAATGGGAGGTCCCACTAGATCTTCACGATCCACGCTAACCTCACCAGCTAGTCGGTGCACCTGCTAAATAACGGCCGATGTTCCGGCGCAGCCCTCCTCTCAGGCTTGAAAGACAAACGGCCGTCGCACCCGGAAAAACCGACATACCATTAAAAAATAATAAGCGGACCTCGGGTTCCAAAGTGCGTACTTTATACGCAACTGTGACAAATATTTGCTTTAAGCCGGGCGTATGGGGCCCACCAAGATCTTCGGGGCCCAAGCCGACCTCATCTGCAAACCGGTTCACTTAGGAGGGGCGGCTCTAGGGGTTTGGAGGTCAGACGTTAGTCGCTTAATATAAGCCAAAAATAGAATGGAAAGCGATCCATAGGCTCCGAGCTGAAAGCCTCGGATGCAATCATCTCTAAGACGATGATAACCGTCGGTTTGTCTAAAATTGAAACGTCGCAAGCCTACATAAGGCTCAATTTACATTTACACGGAATGGAATGGAAGCGAATTTTTGCAACGAAATTGTACATAGCATAATTAATTTGATGTCATTTGCGCTGTGATCTAGTTCACTATGCTATGTACAGTTTAGCTGCAAAAATTCGCTTCCATTCCATTCTGCGGCAATGTAGATTGAGCCTAAGTTTAATCAACTTTCTTTGTATAAAAATAACCCTTCGTCACCGATACAGATATAAAAAGCAAGCAAGCGAAGGTGGAGTGAACAACACGCGATAGTTTGGTATTTGGCAATGCGACTACTTTCACAATGCACTCACTAACCATACAATTGAACGGTAAATATAAATTCGTATAGACATTGTTTACAGCTGACTTGGTTAGATTTCTAATGCCGGTGTTTTTATTTGTAATACCGCACAAGTTAATGTTACATAGGATATATATCGGAATATTTGGGAAGTGTCTAGGTAGCTCAGTTGAACTGAACATTCCCCCTGTAATGGACTGGTCGCGGGTGTTAGTCCCATCTTAGATGTTCTCTTTTTTTGATCTAAATCTAAAGGATAATATTTACTTCAATACTTATAATAAAATTATGGCAATTATAATTTTAAAAAAGAATTGCGTCATTATGCCGGTTGTAGGTATCTAAAGCTTGTCCTTTGAAGCCCGGGATTCGTTCTACGCTTTCAGCTCCTGATTTTACTATCTAGGATATTACAGAAGTAACTGCCATTTGACCTTCAAATTTCGAGAGAAAAGTCTGCGTCCAGGTAGGATTGGCTTGGGCCCCGAAGATGTTGGTGGGGTGCCATACGCCCATCAAATGCATTGAGTGTGATACGAAATGATGAAATATGGAACCTGAATAACTTCACACTCCATCACTTCAGCGCGAATCACTCCCTCACAATAACTTCATCAAGAACTATTACAACAACAAACATGCTACCTTTTTTTTTTTTTTCGTGCGGAAATCCTTTCGGATACCCCCCCGCCGGCCAGCGGGGGCGGTTATGTCGGACTTGAACCGACTAAAACCGCACGCCGTCTCGGGTCTGCAGACGCCGGGGTGTAAGGTTGCCCATAGAGCATATCCCTCGCACCCAGACTGACCCTGGGCCATCTCCGGTTTCGAGATGGCCACCTCGGGTTTCGAGATGGCCCCCTCGGGTCGAGATGGCCCCCTCGGGAACAAACATGGCTACCTATTTATTAGTTCAACATAATATTACATATTCTGTGGTTCAACAGTGGGCAGGTTTTTGTTTCAATAGTTACAAATTTGTTTGAGTCAATTTATGACATGACTTCGAGTTCTTTGCTAGTTACGCGAAAGCGTATTTGTTCGCTTTCCCATACTAGATAATAACTCTGAAGCAGAACCCATCTTGGTTTTGTCGGAATATCCTACTATTATGTGCATATCATGTGTCTTCACCTTTGTTTAAATGGAATAAGGTTGTTTGGAAAAAGAATTAAGGTTCCACACAACAGAATTAAAATTCAGATCTAAGTTTATGCAGACTAAGTGGCAGACACAGCTAGTGTTTTAATATACATACATGTTACTCCTTATAACAATCCTGCTGGAAAAAGGATATCCCAACTAATTCTCTCACTTTTAGTGCCAAAGTGTCTATTTAACAGAAATAGGTTCAGCCTGTATTTCAAAAGTGTGGCTGGTAAAATAATTACAGGCAGAAGGCTTCTCGGCAGAAGGGTTAGGTAGTAGTGGTAAAATGGTAAAAAGTGTACATATTATATTCCTCTGCACACCCCTATAGAAATAGATGGGATGTACATACACACAATATTGGACAGCCTCTGTGGGGTAGCGGTAGTGCATTCGACTGCTGAGACTGGGGGTGCGGGTTCGATTCCAGCTCAGTGCAAATATTCGTATGCATGAATATGTCTATTTGCATTGGTCTGGGAGCTCCTATGTATAATATGTATGTATTTACAAAAAAAATGTATATAAGTATGTTTATCCGCATTCTGGAACACATAACACAAGCTAGTTAAACTAGGCTTACTTTGGGTCTAGATAGTGCTGTGTGGAATGTAGTAGATTTTTTTTTATGTGTTTTCTTTATTGTGTTTATATTTTGATTCAGATTATACCATACAATGCTTTCTACTTACTCATTCTATATTTTATTAATGTCAGCGTTTATCTCATGTATTACTGTCACAAGATTGAACTTTGACTCAGTTGAGATTGCACCTCAATAAGCTTCCTTATGTCTAACATAATTGTACAAATATCAACCTTTTGATATTGTTATAAGGTGTGGTTTCAGTGTTTGCAAAAATTATAAGCAAGTTTTGTATCTAAAAGTCAATTACCACAAATGTTTGTCCACAGATCACTTGAGAATGGGTTGACAGATTTGTCTGATTAATTTTTGTTGTTTGTAAATATGAGTAAAGTTTGTATAAGAGAAAATTATCTACCCAGGCCCATTAGTTTATAACAGAAATGTTTAACATCAAACTTGTTTAATTTTAGGCTCTATGCAAAATGTGCCTATTGATAACATTTTTTATTGTGCACTCAGCTCTCCTCATTTCAATAGGAATCCTGATTATAAGCAATGTGAAACCATAGAGATTAAGCCCTAGCAGTTCTGCTAAAAAAATCGTAGGTAGGTAGTATCCTCATGTTTATAATAACAGTATGAAGTAAAATATAAGTGCAAGCTACACAATATGTTAAAAATTTGTTATTAAATAGGAATAGGAATATCAATGTCTTAACCATGTTACTAAAAACTTTGAAAAAAGATATTTAATGGTTCCTTGACATCAATTAAAAAGTCATAATGTCAATTTTATACCAACTCTGCTTCATTGCAATGAGTGTGGATGACTTTGAAAATATTACTTAACCTATTTGGCCGCCTAATAACTCATTGTAGCCTTTCTAATACAGATAAACAGTACATTAACTACATTCAAGCTTATTATACAAATAAAACATTGTATGATTGTGTTAAAACTTTCACAACAAACCAGAAATGGGCAGCTCTGCATATGAGTCATTCTAATCACAATGAATATAAATTGTTTAAATAAGCAAATAATTATTAACAGACTTATGAAATATTAATAACTACATAAGTGCGATAGCAATATTTCTGTAAACATGAAGTATATGACAAAGGTGACGGAACAAAAGATATTTTGTAAATAATGTGTCATAGTTTATAAGTAGGTACTTTACCATTGCATATCTCTCCTTGGTCGTGTCTGAAAGAGTATATTAATGGATTTCTGGTGTCCACTGTGAGTGCTTCTATGCCTAAAATTGACGCACTCTTCTGCAAAACACAGCCTTCGCATTCTTCAGATTGACTCCAAAACTCAACTGGTCGATCCGTACTACTAATTTGTAAACAAGCTTGGTCGAAACGCAATCTTGTGTTATTGCACTCCCTTATGAACGCTCCGATATTTTCGAAACTACCGAAATACATTTTTGCAGATAATCTACATCGGTATCGTAAAACAGGAATAATATTTCTGTTTAAAAACAAAGCAACTGCACATTGATAAAACTAATTTGCGAAGCGAATTGGGCACAGGAATTGGCGAATGAAATGAAACGTCAACCGTCGTGATTCATCATTGAATGAAATAGAATGAAATGTGAATTTAACAACTATCGAATATGAGTCTTTTTAGTTTAAAAACTAAAATTAATTACCTGTGACCGGCTCACAGACATGACATGCTTATATTATTAAAATATTTGTTATTTATGGACCAGTTGCACTGCACTGTACCTATGATAGTTCCAGGCGGCGAAACCACCCTTCGACTATTATCCGGCCATAATATATAAGTAGACTAGTTACGACTTGCTTATTACATTTCAAAGAGATTAAAATTAAAAACATCAAGTACTATGTCAAGCGTAGTATTATAGTCCTTTTCTTATAAGAAGTCCCACGGTGATTTGTGGAACTAAATTTGACAGATCAGCCATGTTGTCGATTGTCGATGTTAACAAGGTGTATAGGGCCCATCAACATCCTCGAGGCCCAAGCCAACCTCACCTGCAAGTCGGTGCACCTGCTAAACAACGGACGAGGCTCTGGCGCAAGATACTGGTGGTGATACCAAAAAACTTGACATTGGCGTTTCGCCATTAATAATTTTATAAACATTTGTTATATTTTACTTGACATTGGCGAAATTGCGGTGATTCTACTGCAGAAGCCATTAATTAAAAACCTATACCTACCTAAGGTGTGTATTGTGGTAGATATTGTTGTGTTTTTAATTGGATTAAGCGCGCTAATAGGACTGTTTACGATGCCAAAAGTTGTAAAAAGTGCGGGTCGAGAAATTATATTGAAGGTGAAGGAATTCTGTGAAGCGGAGCATCAGAATCAAGGTGTTTTGATACCAGTAAACAATGTTCGCTAGAGTTGCCGCCATGACAGGTACTTTTTAGGGTTGCTATATGAAGATTTTTTGCCGTTAAGATGGGAATATTTGGTTTAGTATTTTTATTTATGAGACAATAATATTTTAATTTTAACTATGAAGTAACGACGACCTCTGTAGCGTGGTGGTAGTGCACGCGACTGCTACGCAGGAGGCGCGGGTTCGATTCCCACTCAGTACAAATATTTGTGTGCATGAATATGAATATTTGCATTGGTCTGGGTGGTTCTATAGTAGGTGTAAATTGTCCTAGAATATTAGAATATTAATTATACATTAATTACCACTACGCTATGCATTAGTCTGGGTGTTTCTATATATGATGTGTACAAGAAAAGTATACAAGTATGTTTATCCGTATTCTAGATTCCACTGTGATTCCATTACAAGATAATGTTGTGGAATATTTATTTATTATTATTATATTAAGCTTAACTTGTAAAAATAGTATAATTACACAAGATCTTAAATTATAATAAAAGTGCAAATTATGCTAATTCATGTAAAATATGATTGCAGGCGTGTCGGAGAAAACGGTGTCAAGAATCACAAAAGAAGGAAAAAAAGCGGCTAGTACTTCAACGAAAATCGTCACCCCGGGAAAGAGTCGCCCGCATCCCAAAAAAATCGACTTGGATGGGTTCGATTTGTGCGCCATAAGACAAAAAATTCACTTTTTTTATGTTGTGAGGAAAGAATTGCCCACATTGGGTAAATTACGCGCAGCTTTGAGAGAAGATATAAATCATCAGGGAAGCATTGTAACATTGCACAGAATATTACACAGCATAGGTTTCAAATATAAACGATGCCAATCAAAACGTAAACTGCTTATGGAACGCTATGATATCACTGCATGGCGTATCAGATATTTGGAAAGGATGCGAAGAAATCGCACCATAGAAAAAAAACCGGTTGTATATTTAGACGAGACCTATATACATAATACGTATCACACTAAAAGTTGTTGGCAGAGTGAGGAGGAGCCAGGTATGTATGTCTCAGACTCATCGGGAAGTCGTTGGATAATCGCTCATGCGGGAACAGAAAATGGATTCATAAGTGGTGCATTGTTGATGTTTAAGTCACAATCCAAATCTTTAGATTACCACGACGACATGAACGCTACAAATTTTTTGAAATGGTTGAATGAAAAATTGATTCCGAACCTACCTGAAAGATCTCTCATAGTAATGGACAATGCTGCTTACCATTGTACTCAAATAAACAAGGCACCAACAATGTCGAGCTTAAAAAGTAGTATGCAAGAATGGCTGCAAGAAAAGGGAATTTATTTTGAAAACACGTGAACAAAGGCTGTATTGTTTGACCTAGTCAAACAAAACAAAGGACCTCCAACATGTTGTTGATGAATTATTGAAATCACACAATCACGAAGTCCTAAAGTTGCCGCCTTATCACTGCGATCTCAATCCGATCGAAAAAATGTGGAGCCTTGTGAAAAGACGGGTGGCGGATAAAAACGTGGCCCAAGATCCTAAGGAAATCGTAAAAATAACGGAAGAGGCTTTTGAAAGTATTACAGCGGAAGATTGGGCCGCTCAGTGCAAGCATGTAGAACATTTAGAGGAGGAATATATAAAAAATGACGGTGTTATAGATGAAGAAATGGATCGATTTATCATATCTACGGCTAGTGATAGTGAAACAGAGTCTGATTCTGAATACATTCACTCTTCCGACAGTGACGTTAGTATGGCCGATGATCACAATTATTCAATAAAAGTTTGAAGAATTTTCTTGTTTTATTATATATATATATACCTAAAGTAGCGACCGCGTGCGGACAAACGTGGTTTGGGGTCGCCGGGAAGCACTGGAGACAGGCTGCCTTAGATCGGTCGTTCCGTTAATCCATGATAGGCCTCTGTGCAGCAGTGGACTATATGCAGCTGAGATGATGATGATGATGATGTACACCTTCATTTCATTTTTCGTTGGTAAACAATACGACATTATAAATTTGACATGACAGTAATTTCTAAATGCAACAATAACCTGACCCGAACAGAAAGGGTACGAAATACCTGCTTACCTTGCTTGCATTTCATTTCATAATAATTATAATTGTATAGAACTTTAATATTATATTAAATATTCTGAGAATAATTTTTGTAGGTTGTTAATAAAATTAAAAGTATGGTAAAAGATTTTCTTAAGCCTGGCAACATTATGTCGCGCGACTACAGCGCTGCGTCTGCGGGACTTCTTTCATGAAAAGGACTCTACTTACTCTGTGGTGTCAAGTTACTCTTTGTATACACCACAGATTATTGTAGAAGATATGTACATGTATGTATACACTTATCAAAAAAAAAATGCGAGCACTTTGAAAATCAATGTTTGACAAATCGAAATCTTTTTTGTTATGGTAGATTATATTATGATTTCTTCTTCTTTTTAGATTATTTATTTAGAATTAGAATGTAATACAATAAAACAGTTACATATATTATTTTTCCATAATAATAATAAAGGCTTTCAGTCCTATCTTACGCTCATTCAGAAATCTGATTTATTCAATTTTAACGAATTACAAGGAATTTTTGGTGGAAAGTTGTGATTGAAAAAATGCCAAGAGGACTATCAGCAGTTTTACGAGCAAGAATAGTAACTTTGAGGGAAGAAGGATACACCACAAGAGAAATAGCGCGCAGAGTTGATACCTATGTCCCAATTCTGTTTCGTGACTATTCCGAGTAAATCATGGACACCAATTTGTACTGGTCGATGATAATGCGCCCGCCCATCGAGCTCAACTATATAATAGGACCTCACAAGGTTATAATGGCCTGCTGGCTCGCCTGAGTGAAACCCAATAGATCACCATAATGATGCTCTTAACCTAGCTGTTTGGAACCGTCAACTACGTCATCAGACAGTCTGGCACTGTCTCTGAGCTCAGGGAAGATGCTATTCAAGAATGGGATAGTTTACCTCAATAAATACTGGATAATTTGATTCTCAGCATACCCAGGAGGATCTCCGCATGTGTTCGATCGTTTTTTTTAATTTCACACGTTATGTATACTTGAAGAAAACACAACAAATTTACAAATTTTTTTTCATAAAGTTCAATTAAAAAAATTATATCAGCTTATGCTAGTGATCACAATTTTTTACTTTTCTATTTTTTTTTGTTTTTCGTGCGGAAATCCCTTCGGATACTCCCCCGCCGGCCAGCGGGGGTGGTTATGTCAGGCTTGAACCGACTAAAACCGCACGCCGTCTCGGGTCTTAAGACGCCGGGGTGTAAGGTTGTCCATAGAGCATATACCTTTTTTTTGTGCGGAAATCCCTTCGGATACCCCCCCGCCGGCCAGCGGGGGCGGTTATGTCGGGCTCGAACCGACTAAAACCGCACGCCGTCTCGGGTCTACAAACGCCGGGGTGTAAGGTTACTCATAGAGCATATCCCTCGCACTCCGACTGACCCTGGGCCATTCGCAGTGTCCCCTCTGATAACAGCAGAGGGGTACCTCGGAGCGACCACGCCTCCCCGCGGGCCTTGCAGCCCTTGCAGGCCCGCCATACCCCGACCCCCTCGTGCAATGGGGTCAGCTGGCCCTGAAAAGGGCCGGTTGGTCAGACTCTTGGCCGTTGAGGTTGACGCTAGCTACTTCAGCGGAGCAATCAATAATGCGCCATCGCCCACGTTGCCCAGGGTGCACCAAACTTGGAGGTGATCCAACCAGTCGCACCCCCATAGAGCATATACCTACTTACTATAATTTGTAGATACAATAAGGTGGGATTAGATTAAAAAGTAGGTAAATAAAAAATGTCTGTTTTTGGAGAAACTTATTTTTAAGTACGTAGGTACGTTGTTTTTTAAATTAACATTTATTACTAAAGTGGGTGAGACAGCATCAACTTTAATATATGTAGAAGTACTTTAAAGAACGTATTTCTGAGGTTTTCTGGTATTTTCAAAGGAGCCTCGAAGGTATCATGAGTTTCGTAAAACCAGCTTGGAAATGGTCTCGTTTCAAGTATGTAATGCCATTGTTTCTCGCCCAATATAACTATAAAGCATGAGATGGGCCCCTTGAAGTATAACTGGAAATAAAATACATATTATGTTAGAAACACTGAAAGTATTAAAATAAAAAAGTAATTAGCATTTTATATTATTATGATTCGGAGGTACTTGTATACACTGTTTTGTTGTGAATGTTGTGTGTGATGATAGTAGGTACCTTTTTTTTTTTTTTTCGTGCGGAAATCCCTTCGGATACCCCCCCGCCGGCCAGCGGGGGCGGTTATGTCGGGCTTGAGCCGACTAAAACCGCACGCCATCTCGGGTCTACAGACGCCGGGGTAAAAAAAAAGTATTAAAATAAAAAAGTAATTAGCATTTAATATTATTATGATTCGGAGGTACTTTTATACACTGTCGTGTTGTGAATGTTGTGTGTGATGATAGTAGGGACCTAATGGTATTTTACTGACAACAGATGTCAATGAAGTCGTTACTTGCGTTACATAGGTACATGATCCTATTCCTATCAAGACTAGATGGATCCACCGCTGCCCGTAGCACGGCACTGAGTCACTGACTGAAACTCCCGTGGTCTCTGAACAATGTATGGAGCATAATGAAATAATTTGATCCCGAGACAGATTTCTCTGCTAACTCCACTGGCTTCTATGTAGGTAGGTACCTATACCTACTACTAGACTGGCTGTATGGAACAAAATATTTGGTATCGATCTACAGTTTTAAGATGGCCCCCTCGGGTGTGGGAACCACGGTGTTCCGGCGTCTTAGTCTTGTGCGCCGCGCGGCGAGCATGTTGCGGGCTCGACGGGCCGGGAGAGTTCTAAATCCCTCCCTTGCTCGCTCCGCCGCCTTCTTCTCGAGCATTACTTACTCGCAGAAGGAGGCGGCGGCGGCCCACGCACTTGCGCTCCGCGCCATTGCCGCAATCATGGTGCCGAGCGAGAGGACTCCCATTTGCTACCATGAGGCCTTGCCTCGGCACCTCCCACGCCGGGCACTCTGCCAGCGTGTGCATCCCCTACTCCTCACTTGCGTCGCAGTGATGGCACTCAGACGTTGGGTCCTTCCTGATCGTAAGCAGGTGATCCTCGAAGCTTCCCTTATATCCCGGATATCATCTGCGTCAGTCGGTACGAGAGGGTTACGTGAGTTCAGTGTCGCCTCTGGAGTCAATCATCTATGGCGGGTCCTACCACCGATAATCGTACCTTAACAGATAGGTCTCGTTTCAAATTCGAAAATCAAAATCTATTCCCACCGGAAAAAAAATTTCGTTCCAAATAGCTTGTCTAGTAGTATAGGCACATAGAAGTCAATAGATAGTCATAGTCATTGGCTGAAGAGATTTGAGAGTCACAAGTCTTCTCTGCTATGTTGAGGCTGCTGGACTCCTCCCCTCCCTTAATGATAATACTAAGTAGTATCTACCTCTTCGACTACCAATCTATTTCGGATCAACGCAACGTAACTTCTAATAATTAATTAGACGTTAATAATGCAGTCTTACCGAAATTTCTGGATCCTTCTCATTTTCATTTCCAGTCAAATAGGAATCGGGTTCTAAACTCGTAGAAAGCCTGTTAAGATACAGATGTATATGATGTTTATATATTTATACTAGCTGTGCCCGTGGCTACGCCCGTGGCATACTTCGCCTCCGTGGTACCCTTTTTTTATTTTTTATTGATTTTCTTTAGAAAAGCCCTATTGCTATCGAGTTGTCGTCGTCGACGTCGTCGTTGCCAATTTTCTGTCACGGTTTTGGGTATGAAGGAGATGAGCTATCGAGTTGCTGTTTTCGGTAATAGATTCGTGCTGGGGTGAACCATTGCAAGATAAAGAAAAAATCGCAAAAAAAAACGCTAAATCGAAAATCCCTTGTATTCGGCTGAGCTCGTCTCAGGAATTCAACTTGTTTTTTCGTGCGGAAATTCCTTCGGATACCCGACCAGGCTGGGACGGCGGGGCGACTACCGCCCCTCCCCCAAACTAGGGCAAGACGTCCCCGTCAAGAGGCCCCCTCGGATTTGGGAACCTCGGTGTCCCCACCGCGGTACCCAAACCCGAGGGGGCCATCTCGAAATCGGAGATGGCCCAGGGTCAGTTGGGGTGCGAGGGATATCCTCTATGGGCACCTCTCCTTACACCCTGGTGTCTTAAGACCGAAGACGGCGTGCGGTTTTAGTCGGTTCAAGCCCGACATAACCACCCCCGCTGGGGGGGTATCCGAAGGGATTTCCACACGAAAAAAAAAGATACGGAACCCTACAAAACCAGTAGACTCAGCAAGGGAAGTGTCTCTAAAGTCTGTACGAAATTTATAGCAGAAAAAATTATCAGAGATACACGAGTCAGATACGTACTATGCTTGGATAGTGCCCGGTAGGGCAAAGGAGGGCGCGGGTGGGCAGTATACTTTGTCATCATCATCCTCGGAGCAAGGGACAATGGCGGGCAAAATGTGCGGCGCACTTTTATTAGTGCTCCGCTAACTCCTTCTCTTTTGCTTAGACTCATGCCTTACGGTTTTTATAAAAGCGATTGCAATCTGAACTCCCAAAATCCTAACCCCGTGAGGATAGACTGCGCCAGAGCATCGTCTCCGTCAATCATCAGGATAGTACCAAGTGTACTGAGGTAGTAAATTTTTTTTTACGTGCGGAAATACCTTCGAATACCCCCCCCGCAGGCCAGCGGGGGCGGTTATGTCGTGCATGAACCGACTAAAACCGCACAGTGTCCTGCCCAAGTGTCCATTGCCGGGCACCCCGGGTAAGCCCTCGAAAGGATAACCCCAGGGTTACCGGCGGACCTTGGCCGCCAGCGCGGCCTCGCCTGGTGGGGTCGGGTTTTATCCCGCGTCGGTGAGTAGAAAGGCGTGTGTAGGATACACACGACACGCCTCCGCCACGGCCTGCTTCTGTAAGGATGGCAAGTCGGCCAACTGCCGTCCTCAGGCCCCGATCATGGAGGTCGGTAGTCCCGGGCGTAGACGTAGACTGCGGAACTCGGGGGGCAGGGTTCTCTCCCGCTCCCTCTCCGCCGTCTCTTTCGCACGCATTATCTGCTCGCAGAAAGAGGCGGCGGCGTGCCACTTGCTCCCGTCGTAGACCACGGCCCTCACCATGGCCTCCAACGAGAGAACGTCCACGCCCAGGACTGCAACGAGATCCCGGCGTTGACTCGCCCACGCAGGGCACTCCACCAACGTGTGGAGTGCCGTGTCTTCGCCAGGATCCTCGCAGTGCTGGCACTGCGGCGTTGTCTCCCGGTGGATGCTCCATAGATACTTACCGAAGCACCCGTATCCGGTAAATATCTGGCACATCCGGTAGGAGAGGTCACCGTGGTGCCTCTCCAACCATTCCTTCATCTGAGGTAGTACATAGTGTATCTACTTAAAACTTCATGCGTAACCTAAATATTAGCAGTAAAAAAACATACGCAAATTTATTAATAATCTTCATGATCTCATTCTTCAATTCTTTATCTGAAACTGTTTTCTGGCTGTTTGAAGCTTGTTGTGTATTGTTAGGCTTTTTATTTAATACTGTGGTGCTTGATTCGCGAGCGGCGGCTCTGAAAAAAGAGTAAATAAATCTTAGGTATTATGAATAAAATAATTGCAACTTAGGTAGGTATATTACTGGGGTGTGTGTTGGGTAAGGGGTGTGTGTTGGGTAACCTCCTCGAGTGTCGCTCCGATTCCGATCCCGCTGCAGTCCGGGGGGAACGGAATCGGAGCGGCCGGTACACCCTGGGCGGCGGTCAATGGCTTCCCCTTCACCCCTTCATAGGGTTGGCATTGATCGTCGGCCAATACCCAACGTGGCGGGAACACATCGCTCTCCGTACTCCTCTGCTTTCAGAGGAGACAGGATGAGCGATGCTGTTAGTGGTGAGATGGCCCAGGGTCAGCCGGGGTGCGAGGGATATGCTCTATGGGTAACCTTACACCCTGGCGTCTGGGGACCCGAGACGGCGTGCGGTTTTGGTCGGTGCAAGCCCGACATAACCGCCCCCGCTGGCCGGCGGGGGGGTATCCGAAGGGATTTCCGCACGATAAAAAAAAAAAAAAAGGTAGGTATATTACTTCTCTTGTCTGTCATTAACTTTTCTTAGTCTAAGGCAACATACATTACTCAGTGTTGCAGTTGAATCCTTTTCCAAAAAGTAGGCCGCTATTTGCTACCTTGGTGGAATAAGAAGAATAATCACCTGTTGGTTTATAAATTAGAATATTTTTCTCTCTTGGCAGGCGAAGCATCTGCCCCAAGAATTTAATACATACTTAGAGTTTATAATTTTCAATTGATAATTGAGAACGTGGAAGATTAGTGAAAACAAATTCAATACTTAGGTTTATACTTTACACCGACCTTACATCAATATTTTTCATGGCGTAAAATTTAAAATCTAGTTCAAATTCCACCCATTTGTTATTAGAAGAAATAAGAAATAAATAATCTCAAAAGGGAAGTTAAAAGCACTACTAGGTCAATTCATCATAACAAAAACACCCTCACTTACCATTAGAAAAATCAACTTAAATTCTCAGCACCTACGTTGGTTTATCTATTTTATCTCAAACACTTCACTTCACAGCAAGTAACAATATGAAAACAAATAGCAAAAAGAATTCCTTCGAGCCGGATTTGAACCAGCGACCTATGGATATCAATTTTTACCAACTACAGTCCACCGCTCTACCAACTGAGCTATCGAAGGGATACGTTAAGTTTCGAAATTGTATATTACGTTATGTTTTTTTTATATAATGGTGTAGTCAGTGTAGTGAAAGGTGCTTTGAATTAATTTTGTAGGCTGCAAGATCACGTCGATGTTGCAATATTGCATTAGTATAAGACGTCTTTCCCGTAATTTAATATGAACAGCATGCATGCGTAAAACGTCTATAAATAACTAAAAGAATTCGATTCTTTGTGTTTTGATATTTTATATTCTTTAAAAAGAAAGAGGTTCTCGGTTCAGATGTTTATACGTACTTACCTTTTTTTTTTTTATCGTGCGGAAATCCCTTCGGATACCCCCCCGCCGGCCAGCGGGGGCGGTTATGTCGGGCTTGCACCGACTAAAACCGCACGCCGTCTCGGGTCTTCAGACGCCGGGGTGTAAGGTTACCCATAGAGCATATCCCTCGCACCCCGGCTGACCCTGGGCCATCTCACCACTAACAGCATCGCTCATCCTGTCTCCTCTGAAAGCAGAGGAGTACGGAGAGCGATGTGTTCCCGCCACGTTGGGTACTGGCCGACGATCAATGCCAACCCTATGAAGGGGTGAAGGGGAAGCCATTGACCGCCGCCCAGGGTGTACCGGCCGCTCCGATTCAAGAATGAAGGTGACCATTATAGAAATCAATAAGGTTACAATTAATAGTGGTCTTCAGTGTCATGGCCTCGTTAAAGAGTCTTTGCACTACCTTTAACCCGGTCAGCAATCGCACGCAAGTGCCGTAAGTGTTGTCAAGCGTCCTGTGTGACAAAGTATGCAAAATAGTGAAAATGAAAAACAAAAGATTCGAGTGAAGCTCGGTCGCCCTGACTCACAAACGTAAACATTAGCATAATAATGTCTGTGCCCTGATTACGGTGAGTTTTATTGGCTGCTATCTGCGATCGCTATAATGCCTACCTTGATAATGACGACTTTAAGTAGGTAGGTAAGTACTTACCGTCTAATCATAGGGGAGACAGCATAATAAAAATCCTCTTGATCTTCTGAAGTCCCAAGCGTCAGTTTGGGTTCCATCCATCCATCATTATTTAAATGCAAAACCCATAAAGGATCACCAATAATGTATCCCTCACCGCTATAGTGAAAAGGATTAACAATATCAGCTCCATTATTGAATTTTACACCGTTACCTTCTATGTCTTCAAATATTGGAAGTATTTTTGCACTGGTGCGGACTATTAAAGACAATATTAGCAATAACAACATGATCATAGAAACGTAAGAAATGAACTAAATTAGTAAATAACGACATATGTAAAGTGTATATTATTTAACAGCTGAATAAATATTGGATATACGAGTAATAAGCAATGTTATGTGGCTATTTTACCAGACTGTCCTATTTTGTGAAATGACGACAAAATTAAAATATTTCGACTCGATTCCCCCCACAGGTGCGATAATATCGGAAGCGTTAGTAATGTATATAATTATAATGTTATAAAGCTGATGAGTTTGTTGAGGAACTACTTACTGGTTCGAATTTCACGATTTTTTAGGTGTTGAATAGACCATTGATCCAGGAAAGTTATAGGCTATAAGTATATCATCACCCATAAGAGCAAAACAATAATCATAAATGTCAACAATTTCCATACATTATTGTAGAACTAATAAATTAAGGGCATATAACATAAACTCACGCCTATATCTCCGAAGGGGTAGGCAGAGGTGCTAGCTCCCACGTTTCGCCAGTGTATGTTTTAGGTCCCAATGTAATAGGTGGCGAGCCTATTGCCATTAACCGGGCACTTATAAACCTGCGATAAATACACACATAACTTCGAAAAGCATCGAAAAGTCATTGGTGTGTGCCATGGTAATACCTGGGATCGAACCCGAGACCTCGTCTCAGCAGTCCTGTAATCAGTCAGTATTTAAAGGTGTATGAGATAAATGGGTGCCACGGAGTAAAGCATGTCACGGGCATAGCCGCGCAGCACAGCTAGTTAGGTATAAGATAGACAATGGCGTAATTGTGGTGGTCTGCCCTAATGGCTACTATCAAAAGTTGAAGATATAAGGTAAAAGTCAGTAAATATTTTCTAACGCATTCATGAAGCAAATCGCAATAATAATGCGACCTAGATTTATCTGCTTACACTGATAACCGATAGCGAATACGCTATCTTTTTTTTTATACCACTCAGGTGGCAGACAAGCTCACGGCCACCTGATGGTAAGCGGTTACCGTGGCCTATGGACGTGTGCATCACCAGGGGCGCCACACTCGCTATCTGGCCAGATAGTCTATGCACTCAGTACAGATTATGCCTCTTAGGTTTTTTTTGGGACTAATTCCACCCTCATTCCCACTACTGTAGCTCCTGTACACCAGGATCAACAGTAGTGACCCACGAACACACCCAGTAATGACACTCGAGAAATCCTAGGAAAAGTTAAGCGGTCTTGGAACCCGCGCCAAAAATTTTAAGAAGTAAATTGGCGGAGTGAGAAATATAGTACGTAAATCCACTTCCCTTCTTAGCAAACGGGACACAATAGACATAAATAGGCAAACTATCTATAAAAGAGTTAACCACCACGGAACCAAATATTATGGGTTCCATGGTTCTAAGTGACACTAGACTTAGGTATACGGTTACGGGCACCTCAAGGTCGTCAGATCTCTTTTAGGTAAACCTGCCCAGAAGCCCGGCATCACGCCTCACGAATGTCTTTAACCAGTGAAATGGACGGTTTGGTCACGTGACACATGTTTCTGCTATATTAATTTGGTCGAATAGAGTCGAGACCCGAGTCTTGCCCGGTGCAGTGCGAGTAGGTTCCACAGATACAGGATAGATAGCCACAGCGCAAAGAGCGGGTCCAGTATAAACACGAAAGTTTGCAGGTAAGATGTTTGTATGTTAGTTACTTTTTTATGCAAAAACGGCTGAATGGATTTGATGAAATTTAGCACAGGGATAGATTATAATCTGGAATTACACATAGACTACTTGTTATCTCGGGAATAGGATCCCATGGGAAGCGGGAACGGGAACAGAATTCTACACGGCTGGAGCCCCGGGCAACAGCTAGTATTATAAACGCGAAAGTTTGTAAGTATGGATGTTTGTTACGCTTTCACGCCAAAACAGCTGAACGGATCTGGCTGCAATTTGGTACAAGTATAGAATATATTATAGTCTGGAATAACACATAGGTTACTCGTCATGCCTGGAATAGGTTCCATGGGAAGCAGGAATCGATAAGAGTATTATTAAATAATCAATAGATAGTAGGTACCTACATACCAGTTCAGCCAGAAGGGCTAGGCAGAGGTAAATAAACACCCACATTTCACCAATCTCTGTATTCTGTCTCATTAAATAGCGGGTGAGGCTATTGCCGTTTACCGGGCACTTTAACAACCAACTCCAATGAGGCTTAATCTGGGCTGTATATTTATATACAATCAGATGCAAGTCAAGATATTCAATAAAACGAGTTTTTCAATATTTAAAATATAATGTTATTAAATTTCCTACTAATTCTTCAACAATACAACCAGTATTCCCATTGTAAAAAAAAAATTGTAACATTTAATTTAAAAACAGTATCTAACATTTTTGTTCTTATTGTACTTTTTATTATAGCAACACTGATCACACTGAAGTATTAATGACTTAAAAACTAGTTAATATTACAATAATAATTAAGTTGTGAACAACGAGTACAAAGTCCAAGACATTTTTATTGATTACAAAAGACTGAAGATGGCTATTATATTTGGCATAATCTAGGAGAAAAGCCTAGTTAACAATGTAGGGAGTATTTTATAAGTCAAGTGGATTGGAGCAGTTTCAAATTCGAACAATAAAAATCGTTTTCAACTAAACCAAATCCTGACATAGAAGTCAGGACATGTTTTATAATTTGGATATCTTGATTAGTCCAAGATTTTGGCATTTGTAAATAATTATTATTTTGCTCGCATTTGAATCCACCCTGCGTTGTATCATGACGGTACAGGAAAGGAACTTCAATATGTGCACCACATGAGGTGAACGGAATAAGATAAGGAATGGTGTAGACGGCCTATTCATGCCCAGTAACGAATGCTAAATATTTTAATTAGGGAAGGCGACCCGGCAAAACCGAAGCCGGTGGAAACGATGTTAATCTTCGTCATAGTATGTAGTCATTGCCTGTAAGTTCATCTTTTGTTTGGAATGTATTTCAGGTTATGTGGTAGCGAATAAATAAAGAAGCGCTTTTGCGAATTGTATGATCTCCGAGCCACCGAGTTTTGACTCGCCATACACGCGGTCTACAAAGGTTATTGGCACTTCTCCTATTGTGTACTCCAGTTGGCGTGCTCTGAAACGAATAATAATAGAAAATAAGTATAAGGTCCTGTCAGTGGTTCACTTTCCTTCAGAACGCCAACAACATATTGCATATAAATGACGGTGCGGCTGATCATCCGCGCAATGTGCCCGTAGGAGTCATATAAATGCGATAGCTTTTTTTCGCGTTCTGATGCGGAAGATCGACGACGGCGCGGCGGTTCCGTCGAATGTAGCCTGGCCAAATATTGGTCGAAAATATTTTGTAGCTTTGTTTTATTCTTTTTATTTTACAATAAGGATGGGCGCAGATTAAAACACAAGTGAGACAGACTTGTCATGACGTGACTTGTAGGTATTAGACATCTTTGTCTATGATACCTACAAGATCTGCACGGCGACAAGTCTATCTTAAGACTGTTGTGTGTTAATCTGCGCCCATCCTTACCTCTGGATCTGCGCTCAGCCTAATATTTCAGGACATTGTGAGCTTATTCTCAGACGAAGAATCGGTTGCTATGGTGCAAATTAGGCGAGGCCCATGTCTCGCAGTGGAATGCAGGCTAATTGAATGATCGGTTGATTAAGCTTATTTTTCATAAATAGTGACTACACTACCAATTAAATAAAGTTTGAATACTCTGAGACAACTACACTACAAAAACTGAGACACATTAGATTGTCATTTATTAAAATGACAATTTTGATTGTTCTTTGTACTTAACGTCGCACTGTGTGTCCTGAGACGTTAAAATCAGACATTCTCGTTGTGTTTGAAACGTAAAATGTAATAGTGAAACTCCTGTTTGAAAATTGCACATAGTTTTCGAGAAATACAATATCAAACTTACTGTTTTTCATATTTCAGTTTTCATTTTTTACTCTATAACACCACAGTATTGCGCGCATTTTTTATTGCGACACGTAGGCTGATATGTATTCTACTAGTATAAAAAAATAGCTTTTGATTCCGTGGTATATTTGACAAAGTACAAATTGACAATCTGCATCAGTTAGTTCGCACATCACATTTTTTTTTACTAAATTCTTCATATTTCTTTAGCTTTAGGTAAGAATGTCTAACTCAGGTTACCTATATCAGAAGGAGTTTAGCGTTAAGAAATTATACACTATATTTCAGTACTCGAGTATATTCACGACTGTCTTATTTAACGGACGCAGCCGTCACTATCCGTTTACACACACGTTTACATTCAACTTACACTGGCATACTGTGTCCCTACAGTAGCCCCCCTCTTACAAAAAAATTTTTACATTACAAAAAAATACCCAAATTTTTACTATTTCAGTCATAGATTACACAAAGTTACACAAATCAGAAGGTTGCGTGTTCAAATCACGTCGGGGTCACCACTTTAGGTAAGAATGTCTAACTCAGGTTACCTATATCAGAAGGAGTTTAGCGTTAAGAAATTATACACTATATTTCAGTACTCGAGTATATTCACGACTGTCTTATTTAACGGATGCAGCCGTCACTATCCGTTTACACACACGTTTACATTCAACTTACACTGTCCCTACAGTTAGCCCTATTATTTTAATGTCGCAGGACATACAGTGCGTCATTTTAATAAGACAATTTTTTTTTTAGATTTAATAATTTTTGTCTACTTTAGAGTTTTGTAACCGCAGAATCAGTATCATCGATAAAAGTCCACTTACCGAATAATCATTTCCATTTGAAACACATAACCTTTGGACACACAACTGTCTATCAACTTTTGTAGAACATCTTTTTTATACAACCTGAAAAAAGATACCAATAATATACGTCATATTAATTTTTTCTAATTCAAATTCAAATTTTGCAAATGAGAAAAATTAATGCCCTGCCTGAGTCTGTTTCCGGAAAGCTATATCCTGGGAGTTTTCAAGTCTAGAGTGAATAGGTTGCTCCTAGGGAAGCGTGCTCCAACATCAACCATATCATCAACTGGTGAGATAGTGAAAAAAAAGTATCAAAAAAGGCTGAATCTTTTTACTCTTAAACATGCTGGTGTCAGGAAATTAAGGCCCCTATTTTGCATGTGGGAATGGTACTAGTAATACAGTTAAACACTGTTCTTTCTCATCCAAGCACCATGTTGCTCAGAGTAATTCCCCTACGAGAAAGGAACTAGCCACGGGGTCAAGTCCTATCCTAGATGTTGAATTTTTCCAGTTGAAATTTATAGGAAAAAGCTAGCATACTAACTGCTTAAAAATGTTATTTATTTCCTAGTTATTTTTTCTACAATTACATCAACATCTACCTAAAAGATCCTGTGAGATCTGAAGCCCCAGGTCTCAAAAGTAGCTGAGTGAGGAAGTTAGCTCCACGGGAGATGAGCTTACGCTTGAAGTCCCAGCCGTAGACACCTCCATCTCCCTCATATCGAGTGCCAGAAACCACATCATAGTCATGTTGCCTTTGGAGCTCTATGAATTGAGGAATGAATTTAGGCTGAAAACAGAATAGTATAGCTTTAAAACAGTTTATTCAAATTTGGAATGCTTTCCGAAGTTAGGACACTAACTTGGAATTGCTATACATTCGTTCACAATATGCCTTATCATACGCATAACCAATTTGCATAACTTGCTTTATGTTTCAATATTATTTCTATTCCACCCCATGGATGTTGATAATTGACTTGTACTTCACGATAAAAATAAATCACTTCTAATAAAGTGTCCATTACTTCGTCATGCCATTCTTTAGTAAATTATATATGCAGAACTTCTTCGTAGGATGAAGGTTTGTGATACTTACATGGTGACTCAAATCTGCGTCCATAATTAGGATAAAGTTGCCGGTAGCATGCCGAATACCGTGTATGTATGCCGTCCCTAAACCCAGTTTTTTCTCCCGAGGCCGAAGCACTATCTTACTGGAGCCATAGATCGTTTGCAGCTGTTTGGCAATATCTAGAGTACCATCCGGACTTCCATCATCAATCACAATAACTTCGTAATCGTAACCACTGAAAAATTGTAATAATCATGACATGACTATCAAAACAGTGATTTTGATTTACATATTTTGACGTGTAATTAGTTTGAACATGTTACCTTGTATCCAAATATTTTACAATAAGCCATATTATGATAGGTAAATTTTCTCTTTCATTGTAAGTAGGCAATAAAATGGAATATTTATCGCTTTTTGTAATCTCGGAATCTGAAGCCGTGGCCGCCATGCTGTCAATTAAATGTCAAAATAAGAAAACAAATCGTAGTCAAACAATTTCAATTTAAAAAAGTCATAGAATATCTATAAGGGGTCTTTATATTTCTAGGTGACCAAATCCAAACGTGAAAAATTGCAAACGTGTTAATTTGTTTAACAAATTATTTTTATTATAATCTATAGTTAAATAAAAGTATACTAAACCCAAACAAGATAACTGTAGCAGAAAAAAAATAAAATATAAAGACATGGTTTTAAGTTTTAAAGTACCATTCTGCCTGTAGTATCTGTTTTTCAGCGTCTGTATCATAGACCAATATTGGTCTATGGTCTGTATATACCGCATAACAGCTGATGACTGCGCATAATTTTTAATATATAAAATTTTGCTGATATAATTCTTTATTTTATTTTAAAATAATTGGTATGTTATTTATAAGGCAGTTAGGCACAGATGAAAATTAAAATACATTACTTATTCTCTCAATTCTTCGTCCCGATGAGTCTTCCTTCGTAAAGTAAATGTATGTATGTGTGTGAGATGATAAAAATATTAGAAATATACCAATAAAAATATGTATACCTACCAATTTTTTATATTGTATCCAATTTTATCAATTACAGTATGAATAATAAGATACGGAACATAATTAAAGTAGGGAAAATGCGTGGAAAGAAAACCTGTCATTATTAACTGTCAAAATATTGTCAACAAACAGTAGACGTCGCAAGTCGCAAAGCAAAATTTATAATTTAAAATTTCACCTTGCGGCCTATGAAAGTCGGGCTGTAAACAAGGCCACGAAATTAAATTTCACATTAATGTTATTAACCCCACTTTTCATTTTATTCCAAACTGTGTGATAAATTTTCAACGATGTTACGAAAGTGAATCTGTTACAATAAATTACAACAATGGGAAAAACTAGCAAGGTTGTAATTTGTGGGATGAAAGGAGTGGGCAAGACCGCGATATTAGAACAGTTAATATATGGAAATATTACTTTAAAGTCATCGTTTTACCCAACTATCGAGGATATCTATGTGGCGAATATTGAGACAGACCGAGGCACCAAAGAGAGGGTCTGTTTTTATGACACGGCGGGCTTGGAGCCGCCGCTCACAGGCGAGTTGAAAGGTTTAGTCTAGTTTGATTTGTTACTGCTTGTGTGCTTCTGCAGGCTATGAGGCATTTCTTAGCCACTCATTTTTCATCTGTCGGGGTCTAAAGCCTTATCTATCACTTTTTGTTAACTATCTTATCTTTTCATTTAAAATTTCAGTTATATTGCCCAAAGATAGTATGATGACATATTAGATAATATTGGGTTTGCTTTAAAAAGATAAGGATTTGGCCCATGTTGCAAGCTAAAAACTGAGTATGAAAAAGCACAATAATATTAACACACAAGAGGATCTAAATAATTTTGATGGCAAAACACAGCTATATTAAATCAATGATTTATATCTTATACTACTAGACTGGCTGTAGAAACAACTTCTTATTTTTTAATTTATTAACTAGTTGTACACTGTTTATACATATACTAGATGACCCAGTAAACTTAGTTCCACCTTTGAATAAATTTATATTGGTTACCTTATTAGTTGAATTTATTTTATGAATGTCTCATATATGCACAGTAGCCCGAGAGGGCCAAAGGTGGAGGGTTTGAAAAAAAAAAACGAAAAAGGCACTATAGGCGGAGACAAAAAAAAACATTCCACGCATTCTTGAGTTGTCTGTGGTCATCACTAACGCGAAAGACGACTTTCTCTTAAATATGTAGATGTAGCCATTGGTCCCACAAAACTGTCAACACAGTTTCTCTGCAGGATCTGGTGAGTCTCATAGTACATTTTTTTAGCTAAATACCTACTTTGAACCATTACTTTTTAGTAGTTGAAAGTATGTATGTTTTAGGTTTACTTTTAAATCTATTCCTTTCTGGTTCTCATCTTATGTCTTCCAGCAAACTACTCGGTAAGTACTGAAAGGTTCAGGAAGTATGGAATTGATTTAAGACTACTACTTGACTAGGTTTAATACCCCACTTTTGGTTGCTGCCATACAGATGACATTACAAAAATCTACATTTGATATTTAAAATGGATACCTGCCTTTTGAAGTGAAAACTTCTTTAGCCACCTAGAGCACTTTCTGGGTGAACAAAAATCAAGGAACTCTCGTCATCATCACTGAACACTTCAACACCTCTGTAAATATTTAATAATATCAATAGTTCAAGTAATATTGCTGAAAGGGGTGATTTATATGAAACTTCTGTCACAATATTTTTTGAAATGAGACTATTTTTAACGGATTCTATCGCGATTTATTTGATGTTATTTTATATTTTTAGCAGCCATGGTCACGGGGAGACTGACTGTGACCATGGCTGCTGAAAAGCAGCCGAAACGTCGGGTTCAATGTAAAATATAAAATAACATAACGCAACAGAATCCGTTAAAAAATAGTTTTATTTCAATGTGTGACATTCGCGTAAACTTCCAACAATATTTTTTATCAGATGATATGTACTGACGCTTGTATGTATATCTCTGATAGAGTAAGTAGAGGCGCATTAATGTATTTTCTGACGATTTGAAAAATACGCACGTAATTGTTCAAGTTTACACTTCTATCGGCACTACTGGAGTGCCAGTATTTTTTTATAAACAGCTAGTCTAGTCTACATAGAAGTCATTTTATAAAACCCAGGTTTTAGTAATTCTTTGTTTTTTTTTATGCGGTTGTGATGTAATCAAAATTTTTGGTCATGCACAGAAGCAATAGCAGTCACTTTGAAATATATGCACTTTTAATTTTTTTATTTGTAGTTATTTGTATCTAATGGGTCAATAATCCATCTTTAAGTAGCCCTAAGGGAGGGGGGGGGGATGGGGAAATGGATGAAGTGGATCTAAGTTGTGGATGAATTGTCTATCCGGCCTCTGGCATCCCTGTTGTAAATAATAATAATTAAAATTTTTAAGTTGGGCTATTGACCTATTACACTCTTTATACAGTCTAAGCTAAAATAATCTCTGTTAGGCAGGGATTAGAGAATAAATATACATCACAATCTTCTTAATACATATTGCTATCCAATCAATATATGTATGTGCAAATGCGATTCCTACCTATATTGGCACTGGATCACGATATTGGATCGCAATATTTGTTGAATGTCTAATCCCTGCCTAAGATATTCTTCATTCGCATAGTGCACTATTTATAGACATCATTATAGCTAAGCATTTATAGAATTCAGTAGGTCTCGGAGCCCTGGGCTCCGCTTTCCGACTTTTTCTATGCCACTTTGCCCGACCTTCGGCATTCCTGGCAGTGAGGACATTGGTACGCATGTCCCCTTTTTTCGACGCCAAGCCAGCACTTATGGGGTCTACCTCCGACCGGTGCCCAGAGGTAGCAGTATGGCCAGGCATTTGTTCCCTACGTAGCCAGACGATAGCTGCAATACGCGGCCGCACCAGCGAAGGCCAGGCCAAGTGGCATGAGATAACTGGTGTCATCTGTGACCCAAAATGCCGAAGGGGCAGGTCTATGCAACCATCATTTCTTCTTCTCTTCAACCTTCAACTTCCGCATCCGTGGCAGCCTCCATGTCCGTGATATCGCAGCTAAAATGCTCGCGTGTCGCCTTCGCTGGTACGGCTGGTTGTGGCAGCCGTCTGACTACGTGGTTAATCAATTTCTGGCCATGGCACTTCCGCCAGGCTCCGGTAGGAGAGAGGAAGACCCAAGAAGTGCTGGTTTGACGTCGTAAGGGATGACATGCGTGCCAATGATCTCACTACTATTTATGCCCAAGATCGTGTAGGTGTGGGGCTCCGAGGTGTAGGCCTTGGATGCAATCGGGACACAACGCTGAAATGATGATGATGACCAGCGAAGGCGAGGCAGTTTGTCTGCGATATCATGACGGTTGCCATGAATGTGAGACCGAACCGGACTCGACCGAAATTTGAAACTTTTTATGTCAGGAATAAGGTCCTATTGGTCACGGGAACGCAATCAGTAGCGATGCGATCTTTTATCCTCTGTTTGTCTACCGATTTTCCGTGATGTTTACCAGCTATTCACGAGCGTTAAATTATCCATAAATACATTTTGAAACAGTGCTTTCCCCCATATTTGACGTAACGAATCGAATGCCGGTCGGCATTAAACAATCACTATTAATTCTAAAAATAAGCAAATACTTAAAATGTCCTATATCAGCAGGGCCACCACAGTCACCTACGATGCAGTTGACAGCAAATCAAGTGCTCCAGCGGCACTATCTTGGCTTTGCAGAAGGGTTTGTTATGGTCTATGACACCACTAGGCCGGAGTCCCTTGACGTGTTGATGTATTTGAAGAAGGATATCGACAGGAATAAGGATAAGAAAGAGGTAAATGTAAATCCAGAACTAGGTACATATGCAGTGTGTATGTTAACCTCATACGGCCAACAATCCCATCTTTAGGTACTTTGCCGCACCATAAATACTTGGGATTCTTTCTTTCTTGGGGACCAACACATGTATTTCCGTTTAAGCGTCGTAATGATATTCGTTGTGACTTGGTTGTGATGTTTTTGACCGGACAACTCAGATGCTATTAAGTAGAGTGAAATGTGTAAATAATAAGTAAAGATTTAGATCGGAAAAAGAGAACATTTGGGACGGGACTTGAACCCGCGACCAGTCCCGTACATAGGGAATGGTCTGACCAACTGAGCTACCTAGTCACGTCCCAGATATTCGAAATTCTCCGATATCTAAGCGCACGGTAGTGCGCAGGCCAAGTTCCAGCAACAGGCCGCGCGCATGCCGTACACTATTTACACGAACCGTTTCGACCCACTTTTGACCCCCCTGTAACTCAGTGCCTATTGCAAGTACAGAGATAAAATTGTACCTACGTAATCATATACTTCGTTCTGGTCGTTCAGGTTTTCGTGCTGAACGTAACACTTGATTAATTGTATAATTAAATTTATTATTTATATAATTAAATTAACCTGCCAAGTTCAAATTTAGAAGTATTATAATTTTAGATATTTTTAACCAAGTACTTACGTATTTTCATAACTATACCTATGTATATATATATATATATATGTATGGTAAAGTGAATTTCGGCCAGATGGACCATTGACGTGAATACGGTGGCGGGTAGTGGCTGGATGCGGAAGGCGTTGGACTGGGTGTGGTGGTGAGTCTTGGGAATGGCAAATGTTTACCAGTGGATCAGGCTGTTGATGAAGATGATTATGATCGATTTTAAAGAGCATCTAAACTTGACATTGGATTGGATTTCAACCCTTTTTTAGTCGAACAATTAGCCGATAGGAAATTGGCCCCCTTTGTAACAGCTACGTTTTTGGTGGGATATTATATACGTTTCGGGGCGACACTGGAGCCATCTACCGCAATTCTTACGAATTACAGAAATAGACGAACCGATCTAAATCTATAGAATAGGGTGGCATACTGATTGCTTAAAAATTTCATGAAATAAGTAAAGAGTCTTTCAGGTGTTCCATTTTCATCTTTGGTGTTTTATGTTAGCGTTAAGACAACTGTATTTATTTATTACAGGTAGTTATGCTAGTTATTGGTAATCGTACGGGCCCTGACGACATCAACAACTTAGAAAACACTTGCTCAAAAGCATCTAGCTGGTGTGCGCGAGAAAAGATTCGCCATTTTGAAGTTTCAGCTATGGACCGACCGTCATTGTACGAACCATTTATTTTCATGACGTCGCGCCTTAACCCAATTCAAAATAAAACTACGTTCCCGCAATTGAGCACTTTGAGCAAGTTGACTCAGAAGAATAGTAAAAGTGAGGCAATGTAACGGTACGTTTTTAATCTATGCCCATTTTGTTATCAACCTTGAAGGTTGGTTGTAACATCTGTGGTTTGACGTGAGCTGTCAAAATTTGGCGGTTTATTATTATTTACATGTCCATTTTATCAATATAGTGAAATAAGGCTTCGGCTGCAATGAATTTTAAAAGACTAAGCGACAAGTCAGTGAATATGTAATTCATTACGTGGAAGAATCATAAAACATTCGATGTAGAACATATGCAGGCTCCGTTTGTTGGGTTATCTTGTACCTACCCATACATAGGTACTAAAATACCATCACAATGACAGTTAGGAGACCGTTAAGCTTGTCCTGCTAAACGTCTTCCTAACTGTTTCCAACGTTTAAAACTCGTTCTTTGTAACTCAAAGCTCTCTATGGTCCCTGCACGTTTTCTGAAATGGCTTAGGAAACCATATATGTAATGCCAAGTTTTGACAGCTTACACAAAATGTAAAAGTATGGCAACTTGTGTAGAATACTTCTGATATATTTTGATATTTCATAATCTTCACTTCAAATCTTAACTTCGGCAACGTCCAGCAAACTTCATCCTCTGGCTTCATATACACGGTGTATAGCCCCATCTCTCTCCCTCAGCTGCGCTGCTGGTAAGGCCCCAGAACAGTGGGCTCTGTACAACTAGTTTGCGAATATTAAATTGATCATATTGAGTCGTTTACCGTACATTGAGATATATCTAGAAGTATTCTACTATATCATTGTTCCATCCAATTTGAATTATGTTTTATGTTAAATATTTATTAACTGGTATTAATTTAGATCTCTTAGTTAAATAATTATACGTATTTTACGACGGAAATATTAATGAACTACCGATTTCGTTTATTGATTTCTCTTTAATTTTGCTAAAAGTATACTTTAAAATAAGTTAAAATAAGTTTTTCTTTTAAAAGTATGAAGATGTACTCTTACCAAATTAATGAATTTTTTGAAGCAATTAGTATATTTTTATACGATTTGAAATTGGATTAAGTTTATTTGGGCGTTGATCAGCCTTTCAAAAACCGCGTGAAAGTCTTTCTTTCTCTTTTATAAGGTTGGTTCGAGCTGGCGGTAGTGGTAGTCGAAAACAGGTTAATGTAGTACCTAAAATAGGTTAATTTTGACTTGATAGTTTCTTTTATAACTAAAACACGATTAAAGTACTTAAAATACCATGTATTATGAAAGTAATCTCATTAGTTTTGATATAAATTTAGTATTTAGTTAAGAACCAAACAAAAAAAACTTTATTTTAAGTAAGTGTTATTTTGATTTGTTCGACTGATCCGCTAGGAATGCCCTTATCTAACTACACACTACATACCTTGTTTTTATAATGAAAATACTGAATTTCAAAAAATATTATCCCAGTCATACTTAATAGCAATAATAGCTTTATACATGGTAAACAAGAGACCAAAAATATCGACCCCATTTTTAGCTTACGGTAGCCTATGGCTGTAGGCAAAACCCCTGCGGTCATGATCGTGCTGGGATGGTACAGTTTTGTATTTGGCTGCACATTGTTCTACTAGAGTGAAGCATTTCTGTACTAGAACCATGCATTGCTGTACTAAGGCAACGCATTTGTATACTAGGGTGAAGTATTTCTTCACTAAGGCGATGCATTCCCGTCGAAATCGGTATTGGATCGACCGACTGCGTCTTCGTGTCTTGTTTTCTTATTGCTCGGCTTCTATGGGCCAATAACCTACCCCAAGAACTGAGGTATCAAACATAAAAAGATTTTTTAATTGGCACAGTAGTTTCAGAGATTAGCGCAAACCAATTATTGTATAGATGACAAAGGGGTCTTCCCCTGATGATTTATTAAAGCTATTCGTATAATTATTATTGTACCTAATATAGTTATCGCGAAAGTCATGACTTCATCGGAATGAAAAGTTAGAGGGCATAGATTTTATAAAATTAACTAAATAGACTTAGTACTTATGAGCGAATTTAGTTTACTAGTTTAAGGATTTAGTGCAATATTTTTAGATGTAGAAAGCATGCAATGCTGTTTAATTAACTTGGACTATTATAATTTTAATTTATAACGAATCTATCTCATGAATTATATAAAACCTCAACAGACCCCACACCCGTACGTTTAGACGATGACTCGGTCGAGCGCACGGACCTAGTTAAGCACTTGGGATCTGTACGTCACGCGACTGGTAACTTCGATTGCGACGTCAAGGCAGGCATTGCCGCTACATAAGTGGCGTGAAATCACTGGTGTCATCTGTAACCATGAGATGCCTGTTACGTTGAAGGGGCAGGTCTATAAAACCATAATTTTTCCTGTCCACACCGTTTTACACGGTTGTGAAGCGTGGTCATTGCTAGAACGACATAAGGAGGACCTGCATGTCACGGGGATGAATATGCTGCGATGGATGTGCGGAGTCACGCGTAAATACTAACTTTTAAACTTTTGCGTTCCATGATAATGTTAACGGGAATAAACGCGATCATGGTATAGGTAAACGTTTGGTTGCCAATTGCCGAATAACAATAGGTTATGGACCCAGGCACATGGTAAACGAAAAGAAAAAAGATTATAACTGCTGCAAAAAAACTAAACCTACAATGGAGGTTGCGACCGCAATGAAAACTGAGAAGTTCGATGAAAGAAATTTTAAACAATGGAAATTCCAAATGATATGTGCATCACGAGCAAAAGGATTGAACATAGAAAAGGTAAGACCATAGGAAACCAATTCACAAGTGAATTAGGATAAAGATGATGGCATTCATACAAACAGACAATGGTTGTGAATATGTAAAACAAGAATTTACATCATTTCTGAAGAATAAGGTACGCATGAACGTACTGACCTGTATACCCCACAACAGAACGGGAAAGCAGAGAGAGAGATGCGTTCTATCATAGAAACTGCAATTTTATATGCCAAGAACATTCCCTTAAACATGTGGGCAATAGAAATACATCGAGTCAGACGGAAGATGTTACACCATTTGAACTATGGCATGGAGTGAAACCGAACTTGCAATATATCAGAATATTTGGATCCATTGGTTATGTTCACGTACCAAAAGAAAAGCGAAAGAAACTTGCCAAGAAAAGTGTGAAGATGTTACTATTTGGATATATCACAGGTAAAAATCGCGTGTGGAACTCCCGCATTTGCGGCAGCCTCTACGTCCGGCATTGCAGATAAAATGTAGAAGTGTTGCCTTCGCTGCTGCGGTCACGTTTTGCGGCAGCTGCCTGAATACGTGGGTAACAAATATTTGGCCATAGCACTTCCACCGGGCCCCGATCGGAGGCTAAGACCCAAGAAGTGCTGGTTTAATCTTGGAAGGGTTGACATGCGTGCCAATGGTCTCACTACCATGGATGTCCAAGATTGTGCGAATTCGAGAAGGAACAGCAGGAAAGCAGACTCTGGGCTACGAGGTGTAGGCATTGAATGCAATCGGGATACAACGCTGAGATGAAGATGTATTATATGAAACCGCAGAAAATACGAAAAAAAATATACCTGTACTATTATTATGATGAACCCTCAGGCCTTATGTGGCATGCCACCCTCATGCGTGGGCACGTACGAGTATGTGGGCGCTTGTGTCGTTCGACTAATATGGAGCGAATTTCGAATACATACGATTCCCACGACAATACGCAGTGCACGCCTAATGCATGTGCATGCGTGCACACGCTATAGGAAGCGGACGCTGTAAGTGTGCTGTAAAAGATGAAATAGTCACTTTTTGCAGTGCTCCAAATATTGCCAGTTTCACTCTTATTTGAGTGTTTTTGATTTGAGAGAACGTTGCGACCAAAAAAAAGGATTCGTCATTGGGAGAAACATATACAATTTTGTAAATATGATTGCTTGTTCTAATTAGCAGTGTGGAGGAACGAGGTGTCATGCTCCTCCAACATAAAGGGAGGATCCTCCGACCAGGCAAGGTGATCGCGCCTGGCGGGCCGAGGCCCTGTTGAAGTTAGGATTCTGTATATATGGTACTCAGCGCGTGAACTTCATTTTCGCGATGCAGGATTGTGACGTAGGAATCACGTGGTAGTTGTGACATAGTAGACGGTTCTGGTTCAGCTTGTTGGTCGCTAGGTGGCGCTGATTTTCTTGTGGTATCGAAGTAGTTGAGCTTACTGTTGCTAGATGTCGCCTGGGTACATGTGGTATCGCCACAGCAGGATTTAATCAAAGTTGTTTCAAATCTAGAAGTTTATCGTAAAATTTACAACTACGAAACCTCGGTTTACTAGCTTATAATTAAAATTATATACAAGTATTATAATTATAAATTTTAAATTTCGGTACTTTTAATCTGTGGTTATTATCTTCTAAATTAAAAAAGTACAGTCGCCCTCAGAACTAGCTCAACACATTTCAAGTTACCCATCACCTTAGCTTCAAACCTTTCATAAATAAAAAATAAAAAATATTAAACTTGTCCTCTGAAGATTACAATTGTATATAAATATCATATTTATTTCAGTGTAAAAAAAGGAAGTAATATTAAGCGACTTTTGAGGGCGACAGTACCCTATATAATATTATTGACATTTATGCAACACGTGCACGATCTTTATGGAATCTCAAATGTTAGGAATATGAATCGTTATTCGACTATAAACTTAGGGCCAACTTAATGAATTTATAACTGCAGGTGAGGTATAAACATCTACATTCTAAATCGCGCTGCTGAAATTATCCTCAAAACTTTAAATCAATCCATAAATATTTGTATTAAAAGCTTTAATACTTAGCTTTTTACGCTTATTTTTGTAGAATTTGATGTACTTAGATAATCTTTTAGATAAATATAACCTACCTCCTGGCGCAAAGGTTATCATATCCTTAAGATATTAAATTTCATTATACTATATTGTTGGATATACATCAGTCGACGTCAGCAATATCTATGAGTATGAAATTAAAGATGCGTTCTCCAACAAAAGTAACAATATTTATTTTGTTTTTTTAGAAATGATGGTTATGAAATTATGAGAAGTACACGAGATAACTTTTGCGCCATTTTGTATATAAATATAAATAACCTCTGACTTATTGTGATGTTTCGCTTAGTATTTTAGATTTTAATTAATAATAACTTTAATGATTTTCATTGTAATGAAATGAATTTTACTAATTATATCATTCACTTGTTTTTTTTTTCAACAGTTGCAAGTAAATAATAAAACTATTTCAGATGTATTTATTGGCTTGCTTGTCAAGTGAAATCAGTTTCTTTTTAATAAACATCAAGAGGGTAGGTTCTGTGGACATTTGTTTATTGATAACAAAATGTGTATGACATCATAGCTACCTTTTGTCAAACATTTTAGTATTATTTTAATGTTTGGATAACGGAAATATACTAAGAAATAGACCAATTATGACCGATGTCTAGTGAGTGTGTAGGAAGGTAAAAGGGAAAAATAGGATAGCGCCAAGTGACTGGAAAAAAGTGATTATACACAAAATTACAATTTAATGTTTGGTCTGCTTCCTCTCATATGTCTGTGATTTGAATCTATGTTACAAAATATATAAAAACGAGAAAATAATAACGACTGTAATTTAAAAGTTTTTTGAATGAACTGTGTTAAATAAATTATATTAACTACAATTATAACAACTACTCTATTTTGCCCAAATATATAAATGTAATACATTAAACCAGAGCTAATGTTATTTAAATTATAATATAGATTTTTGTTAAATTATTTTTGTTTTATTTCCATTCTTTGAGGTACATAATGGCAAACAACAGTTCTCTTTTTTTTTCTTCGTGCGGAAATCCCTTCGGATACCCATACCCCCCCCACCCGGCGGCCAGCAGGGGTGGTTATGTCGGGCTTGAACCTACTAAAACCGTTCTCTATGGTGGTAGAGCTCTATTACTGTTTTCTTCTTCAATTCTGCTTTTTATCTTTTCCTAGCTGTATGGGTCGGCCCGGTCGGCTCTACCTTAAAATCGTAATACCTAGTTCCCTGGTAGAGCCGACCCACACATTAAATGAGAGTTTGGCGATACTAGTTTCCATAGTAACTTTAAGTTCAATTTTCTCTTGATCTCACCTATATTCCATGATCTGCATGTACACCTAAAGGCTAGTATTACCGAAAATAAGGGTAAGACACAAAAAAAAACACGAAAATTGATGGCATAATTTTATTTTTGCATTTCAAAATGTAATTACAATCGTCTTAAATATTAATATCATTGTTTCGCCTACATCTAGTGCGGGATGACATCCCTGTTGAATCTACGAAACAGTTGCTGCGCGGTGAGCGGTCAACTGTAATACCTAACTAACGCTCTACTACTCGGGCTATATGCGCTATTGTTACTGATAATGCAATTGCGTAAGTATACTTTATTTTGCATTTGGCATAAAAAGCAGTCAGCAGGGTAGTTTGACCGTGAAGTCAAATCAGCTTCTTTTTATAAAACTTAAATAGCAAACTCTATGGAACATGTTTGTATGAAATAATAAGGTATGACGTCATACCGTGCTATTCTCAAATATTTTACTATTTGTGGTTAGGTGAATATAAATGCGACAAGTCAAGAATCTTCGCTTGTCTTGACTTGTCGCATTGTAATGATTAAGAACTTATAGATACTCTTGAAAGATTAAGCTCAGTTAAAGCATTCATTTATGCTACATATTGATTACTATAAAATCAATGTCAACAACGGTTCTCGGTCATTTTAGAATATAGGGAGAGTTATGCATTGAATTTTTTTAGCAAAATTAATTTTTAATGGCAACTGTTTTCAAATGTGAAGGCATTACTAAAGGATACAATATCTTTATATTAAATGCACCCATATGGCCTCTTAATTTGTATTATACAGATATATGGAGATACAGCTTGAAACCTGCTTCAATAAAGATGATTTTATTTATTTAAACGTACGACCATACATTTAGTGACGCAATAATAGCGCATATAAAGCCCTTAAAATTCGAAAAGTGATATTCTATTTAACAATTTTAAATACGCTTATATTTTCGAGATAAGTATAAATTATGTATGTATTAATACCAAAATAACACTAGAAAAAAGGAAATTTATTTATTATATTTGTAAATTTTGTAAATATGAGCTCCTAAAACACGTATTTATTTTCATGATCAAATAAATAAAAAAGTACTGAAATATGTCTTACAAGTAATTAATAAAACCAGACATAGATATAAATTTAATATCTTTATAAATTACTTAATTATTAAATTTAATAAGCTTTCGAAACCTGTTTGTGACAACTCTCTTCGAGATAAAATTTTGCATTAAATACGCTTCGCTTCTAGTTTATACAGCGATCTTACTATCGATCTAATCGGGCAGACTAGGCTTATTCTATTATGATAAATAATCATATGATTAAACAGTTACAATGAAAATATTACTAGCTTTTGTTTCCTATCGTTTAGCATTACCAACAGTAACCAGTAACAAAAATCTAACTAAATATGTTGTACATGTATTACAAAAAAAATTGGAAAACTTTTCAAACACAACGAACTATCTCATGTGCAACATGTGAGTATTTCACATAATATTTTGAGTATCACCAGTGATAAAAATATTTTTTTTACAGTAAGGTGTACTTTTGGTAATTCGATAAGTTAGCCAGCAATCATCTATAAATAAGTATTACTTAGGTTCTTAAATAGGTCGCTTAGTAAACTAGCCTGCCCGTAACACAGTCCCAACACATGTGCGTCGAACGCGTCTAAACTACTGCTAATTTAGATTAGTCAGTGACTAGCATCGCTGTTTTAGTATCGAATACTAGAACAATTATTTTTTTCAATAAAGCAAAATGAGGTTACTCTGGGAGTACTGGCATTATATTATTAATTTATTTGATACTTCTCGTATGCACCTATCCGTCAGCTCAATGGTGTAAGTAGAATTATTCGTCTGCTGTAGGCCATTTGTTGCTAATGCCTGCAGGGGCTGAGATCATAAATCTAATGTTAGGTAGGCTAAGTACTTACCTAATCTAGAATAATTTGTCAATATTTTTTTTAAGAAAACAAATACCTAGCCCAATACTCCCATAAATTCAATTTTTTTTTTATTTTCTAAACAAACATACATCTAAATATTTAGTACCTAATGTCTAAAATTAGCATTGTTATTCATGCTTAACATAGATTCAATCTACGTTTAAAGTGCTTGGGCACTAGATCGAGATTAACACTGATTCAATATATCATTCTGATCATGGGCGCAATTTTAATGACATTTGATATTATCGTTCTCAGATGTCTCTAAATTTTTTCGTAGCGTAAGACCAATCTGCTTAAAACTGGGTTTTCCTCCTTGAATATTGGGTAATTCATATATCTTTGGAAATTCAACGAACCACTCGAAATAAACAAATAATCAATCAATATTTTATCTTATAAGATTGTATTAAACCTTATTATTGATATATTTTTGGCTGATCCTCCATGATACCTATGTATTCGTAGATACCTACACAAGGGATCTAAGTAACGCAGGTAGTTTAAAGTTTCACAGTTTCGGTCTTCGAAGATTTTAACAAATTGATAGTGATACGATAGAATTTTTGTCACACGTGAAATTGGGATTTCGACAATAGAGGTACGCGTATAGTTGGAGTTCGGATGAAATTTACAATATTTTTTCTATATTGACTGTGTCAGTTCGTCTAAGAATCGCTTCTTGACTGCGCCAAATGCCTATCCATTAAATTAGTCCAAGACAGTCTTGTCTTGATTGATTTTTGTACTCACTATCGCTTAAAGCATCCCATTTTCAAAATTTCAAATAACCGTTAATAACGCTTAAAGCCGCCAAGACGAACACCTCACAATATTATGTACCTAACATTTTATCTACTACCCTTCCAAAAATATTAATGATATACTTACCATTTTACCCAGCAGCTTACCTACCATTTTCCATCTAAGATATATTTTTAATACTAACATCTAATCAATCAACTACTTACATTTCATTCTTTAACACTGATACTTAGATTGAATATACGTTCATAAGTCATTAAATTTTTCATTTACCATTATCCTTAGTCACTGCCCCTCGAAACTGAACCAAATAACCTCGATCTTGCTCTCTTTATAGTACGTGATCTTAGGCTAAAACTTAAGTATAAGGCTACACACAGATGTGACGGTAAGTTGTCTGTGTGCAAGAGATTTAACAAGTCGCTTAAAACTGTCAACAACTTAGCACTACAGGGCCGGAGTGAATGTTATCTAGAAGCCCCAGGATTGATAAAGACTAGATCAACAGTATATAATTACGTTATATTCTTTAGAATATTGATTGCAAATTACTGTTTAAGTACCTATTCAAATTTACACTTATAGTGTAGTTTCTCAGAATAGATTCGATTAAATATTTCTTTAGAGCATTGAGTCGTTAAGCTAGAAAGAGGTCAGGACACTCAAGACCAAATAAAGTATTGCATTATAAGTTAATAGCTGCCTTATGCCGTATGCCAGAATTAGAAATTCTTTTATTAGCGAAACTTTTCCGGCAACCTAACAAAATGGGGAAATTACATTTGTTCTCAAATTTTAGCTGAAGATATTGATTTTGGGACTCATTATCGACAGTCGTTGTGGTGTTAAGATCTATTCTCACTATATAGTAATTTAGTGTATATTAATTAATTAAAAATACACCTAGAACGATAGGTTTCGTTTCGTTCGTGCATTCTGCAGGCCTAAACATAGTGCTATATGTATAGATATGAATAGTTCATTAGTATTCGTTAAGTACTTCATTAGTTAATAAATTTATACTAAGCAATGAGTCTATCTTAACTTGGTAATAAATTGACTCCATATCTTTCAGCTGCTATTGTTTTAAAAGATGAAAAGAGTTTTATGAAAAACGGCTAAGCGTCTATGATGTGCTTTTCAAGTCACTCCAATTCGTTCTTTCAAGTCATATATTTTCATAAAATCTGAATCTACCTGTCACATTTATATTTTCCGTCAAAATTTAATTCGCATTTCTTTACGTTTAGAAATCTTATTCAGTCGGAAAACGACTGCATTACTATTTTCATTCATTAATAACTCTAATTTGACTTTTCTCCTTAAATAAGAAAATTGTACTGAATGTTAACGTCTAAGCCGGCCCTGGATATTTAAGTAAATATTTGCTAGAGTCCATTCAATATAGCTTGATCTCTTTGACAGATGGCCACGAAACCGACGACGCAACTTTGAACAAGCGTCATGTTTACAATTTTATTTTGTATCACCTATATTTTCATTCTTTACCTGCCAGTTTTACAGCAATTGAAGTGAAAATGAATTATAAAATATAAAAATTCATACCTAAAATGTACTTCGTAACTTTTAAAATACCTAATAATCGTTTTACTAAATCGGTCGTTTACGCACGTACAAGGTCATACTGGACTAACAAAAAGATAGAAATGTGACAATCACTAAACTTAAATCGATAACCAATCCTTATTAAATAATTTATAAAAGAAATATAACCAATACAGTCCCCGTATAAAATTTTAAATATTTTTTGAAATTTCAACATAGCTGACATATTAGATAATTTAGTATTAAAAAACCACATGTTCTATTTATTTTCTCAGAGTAAATAATAACACTAAAGACTCATTAACGCTTCGATCAACAATCGAAGCATTAACGGTAATAAAATGAACGTGTTTATTCGTAGTCAATTATAATCTAAAATAACTATTTAAAAAATAAAGAGCTTTATTGACAAAATAAAACGGACTACGTCGTGAGCGTCACAGCACTAGTGTTAACTGTCACAGAGATCATCTTGTTATCAAATCATTTTGTTTTTTAAAGATATTTGGAGACTAAGAAAATCGTATGACTTAAAATGATTCATCTTATATTCAAATAATAGATGAAAATATTTGGCGATTTCTTAACTACATTAGTAAACAAACTCGAGTAAAATTTAAAAGTAACGGTCATTCATCAACGACGTCCATTTTGAATGCGGTTGGCTTCCAGCCTATCGGCTTCATTGCCAGCCTGCGTACTGTTGCATTTGTGCAATTTGTATTTAGAATTTCCTCATCACTACTGCTCGAGTCGTCGAAACGGCCCGTCGTGCCTACGTTGTCGTCTTCTGAATCTGATGACTGTAAGAAAAATGATAAAATTAGCATTAGTGTAGTTTATATTTTTTTTACGGCAACATTTAATTTAAATTTGATTTAGTGGTTATTATTGGTGGAGAAGAAAATATTTTATTAACCCTTAGGCCCTCAAGGGCCTAAGGGTTAATAAAATAATAAAAATAAAATTCCTCAAGGAATATGGTAACAAAATAAGAATAATTGATTATTTTAACATTCAGAGGCTACTAAAGTAGTTTTAGAACTTCAAAATAGTCATTATAATGCAAAAAAAACTTATATACACGTTGGGCCAATGTAAGCCAATGTGCATCACAATATGTTTGAACTATTATCAGATTCATTTGCGCAAACTTATCGACATTATCGTTGTAATATACATATTCTGTGGACAATATTGGCGCACGTTGGGCCAATGTGTTCAGCCGGCTTTAGGTGTCGTGTAAGTCGTGTTGCCTTATAGCCGCGTTAGGAACGTAGTGGTGTATTATCTTTGTTAAAAATGGACCATTATAACAATTTATACTTAGTGTCATAAATAGCTTGCAGTGATACATACATAAAAGTAAGTAGGTAGGTGATGGGTTATTGCTTATAGGCACCTATGTGTGAAGAGTGCATTAAATGGTTGAAACTTGGTATTATTTCGAAAAGTATTCTATATCCATATTTTTGTTGCTATTTTGGTCAAAGTGTGAGTTCTACCTCCCTTAGGGCGGCTTGCGCATCGTCGTTAAATACAGTTTAAGAGCGACGTAAACGCATTTAGTCTGCTAATTACAATTAGCGTCTTGCACAACAAAAATTTAGGCACTAATCACGTTTAACGAACTGTCAAAGTTAAATACCCAAAGATGGCTATTTAGCGTCGCTAAATACGTTTAGTAGCAATCGCGCGTCATCATTTTGAGGTTAGCAACAAGTACCTAAGGAAATGTATTCATTATTAATGAATATTCAATAAATAGATAGGTAGATAATTAGCTATTTTTGTTTGTTTTGCAGGATCAAATCAGTCACTCCTATGAACCAACTTTTATGTACGCTGAGATTTTATGCGACAGGAAGTCAGCTAATAACTTGTGGTGACATGATTGGTGTACATGAAAGCACAGCTTGTAGAATAGTGCATCGTGTTACTCATGCCATTGCATTATTGTATAAGATGTATATAAAATTTCCAAGCACAACAGAAGAGCAAAATAAAACAGCGTATGACAGTTGAAAGCTCGTCGGTCCATTTCACGCATTTTTTTTTAAAGAAATGCCACCATTTTGCTCTAATTCAAGTGTACAACGCACGAAAACGTAAAAAGGAACGCAAGACACTGCTTTACCGACTCCCTAACTACGATTAGTTAAATTACCATCCAAACGGACGTGAGCAAGACCTTTTTAATTGTATTTAGGCTAAACATATTTAGCAAGATAAACACATTTAACTAAATTCTGTTTAGACCAAATGTTGCGCAAGCCGCCCTTATATATTGAACATAAAGATATATGAAGCAATATTTTTATAACGTCTCGGGACTTATCGCGATAAATATGGAACTTACTTTTACCGACGTTTCGGATGCGTTGCAGCACCCGTGGTCACGGTTTGACTGAATGAAGCAATAGTAATTCACCCAATTATAAAACTACCTAGTATAGCACAACCGTTAGCATCTAAGTCATCCGTCGATGGACATCACAAGGTACCTACATAATTATTATGGCGCTCTCTAAGAACAATGAGAGCGAGCGAGACGGATAATGAAAAGTGTTATGATCAGATAATTCGGATGATAACGGTAGTACTATGTTAAGTAACATTAACTGATAACCGGTACTAATCATAGAATTAATCCTTAATTTGATTCTCTTTTTCACTGAAGCAAACTACGTATATATGAAGCGTCGGTAGCTTAGTGGTTAAGGAGTCGACCTTACGATCGAGAGGTCCCGGGTTCGAATCCTGGCCATTACACTACCGACGTGAACCCACTCCTAACACAAGCAATTTAGCTTAGCTGGAGGGGTTAAGGGGAATATTAGTAATTTCGGTTACTAATATTCTTTTTTTGATTATATGATTTATGAAGCACATCAATTAATAAAGTACTTACGATGAAAGTGTAATTAAAGTTACTTATTACTAAAAGTAAGAAGTCGCGAACAACTTGTGTCTGCAACCGAGACTACTCTCACAAGAGTGTCCGATTGGGGTGGACTAAACCTGGTCCAATTCAACCCCACTAAGACACAAGTATGTGCATTCACCGCTAAGAAAACCCCATTTATTGTGGCGCCACAATTTCTCGACACACCCCTTAAAATCTCCAAAAGTATCGGGATCCTCGGTGTCGACATTTCCAGCGAGGTCCAGTACCGTAGTCACCTGGAAGACAAGGTCGTGTTGGCATCTAAGAAACTTGGAGTGCTCAACAGGGCGAAGCAGTACTTCACTGCGGAGCAAAGATTTCTTCTTTATAAGTCGCAAGTCCGGCCCCAGATGGAGTACTGCTGTCACCTTTTCGCCTGAGCACCTAGATACCAACTTGACCCGTTCGACTCGGTGCAAAGACGGGCGCTGAGGATCGTCGACTATCCCATATTTACAGGCAGTGTAGAACCTCTTAACCTTAGGAGAGATTTCGCCTCCCTGTGCGTTTTCTTCTGCCTTTATAATGGGGTGTGTTCAGAGGAATTATATGATATGATGCCCACGGCCACATTCTATCATCGCACCGCTCGCTACAGACAGGGATTTCATTAACGGCAATACTAAGGTTAGGGTAAAACTATATTCATCCTCATAGTTGCCAGTGTTGCTACAACGATCTCTATGTTGCCATGCGATAAACAGAAAACAAATTGTGTACATAAAAACATAGAATAATAAAGTTCTCCGAGAAACATGCAAAAGCATAAAATTCTGCAAAAGCGTCGAACGAAAAGACGGATGGAAACAAACATTTATTTCTTGGGGCGGCCGCGGGCGATCACTTGCGGAAGACGCTTATTCGGTCGCTCTTCACTGCTGTCCATGCCCTAGGTATCACATATTTACAACACATTTAACACAGCAATTAAAAGGATATATTCATATTAGTAAAAAATAAATAAAGACATCAAGATTTAAGAAAATAAAACAACAAATTGTATTTTATGCCAGTTAGTAAGAACTTAAGAGTAAAAGAAAATCTTTTTTGTAATTAGAACATTAAGTTTGTAAAAGAAAATCTTTTTTGTAATTAGAACATTAAGTTTGTAAAAGAAAATCTTTTTTGTTATTAGAACATTAAGTTTAACCTAAGTTAACCTTTATTGTAGATACTCACCTCTAATATGAAATGTCACAATTTAAATTATATATTTATATCAACAAATGTAGCTATGACTTGGTGAAAACGTGGGCAAAGACAATGTTCATCATACGCAATTATCTAACTGTGAAAACTCATACTAGAAGTATTGTTAGTGTTTCATAGTTTGCTAGGATTGATTTATTTATTTATTTATTTAATGTACGTACGTTACAAAATATTATTTTCTGATACTCACATGCACCTAAACATTGGATTTTTTTTCTGATAATAAAAGGTATTTTGAGAAGAACAAAATGAAAGATCAAAGACTGAATTACAAATAAACCAGGCATGATTCAGGGGTCTGGTGCAGCGTTTCCCAAACATTTTCTGTCACAGTGCTAAGACTCGGTATTCTATTTTTGTTGCCCGCTCGCCAGTAAGCCACCATTTGGGAAACGCTGGTCCAGACTTCTAAATCAAATTTTCATGTTTTTCATGTTTAATCCGTCAATTTGACAGCACCCCGCCTGACGGTAAGCTGAGGTGAAGTCCAAAATGTAAAGACCACCATTATAGATGCTATCCCTAAAACCTTATTCAATCTTTGACCTTTGAACTAAAACCGGACGCAAGTATGCAGCTTACATCAAAATCTCCAATAGTAAACTTTGTAGCGGCGGCTTCGGCGATCAGCTGCGCAGGAGCAGGCGGGGCTGATTCTGGGGACAGCACCTAGCCGTCACACCGCCCACACAAGGTTAGTATACGTACGTATGTACATTAGCAATAGCGTAGGTGTATCGAGTATTGATTATATGAGTATTCGTGCTTTTGGTAGCTCAGGGTATTGGGAGGAAGATAGTTCTAGGATGAAGTTATATGAGGGTAGTTTCAATAATATTATTATTAGATGTTTTTGTATAATTATAGTAAGGTAATCTTTGAAATATACTTTTGTAATCTTCCTAATCATTTCATTGTGATAGAAAACTGTGGTATCAACGCGTGGTAACAATGCTCTTAAATACAGCACAAAATCCACCCGTAGTATATTAATTTGTTATTTTAGAAATCAGTAATCGATACAGCCTATAGTTAATACAGTCACACATAGGAAATGTAGCAACCTCATCTAGCTGTGATGAAAATGAAAGAAGAACCAACACCAATATTAAACATGATTACTAGAGTTTGGTACCTACATGGTACTCGCGGACATATCCGTGATAGGCTCGCAAAGTATTACAAAGCCTTCGTGACACAGAAAAGAGCCATTAGAACAATGGTACGCACAGACCAGCAATAGTCCTGTAGCGAACACTTTAGAGAATTAAGGATCTTAACAGTGCCCTGTTTGTATATTATGGTTTTATTGTCTTTCGGCATAAAACATTCATACTTTTGAAAGCAAAGAAGGTAGTATTTCACCAGCATACACACAACAAAGAAATAAATAGTACACTTACATCCTGATCACTCATCATTTCCTTCGTCGATACAGTGGTCTCGATTCTTCTGATAGATCCCTGGTGGATGTCCACGTCGAAGGCCAGGCATTGGAAGCGACGGAGTATGAACACCACCGGTATGGGTAGAACTCCTGCCAAGATCATCACTACGGCGATTATGAGCACCCATGTCGGGTACGGAGTCTTCACTACGCGGCCCTGTGGGAAGAAGCGGTAGATTGTCAAAATATCTACGGTTGAGTATTTTAATAACTAGTTGATGGCCGCGAATCCACCCGCGCGGAGGTCGGTTATCGTTTTTTGGTCATATCTCCGGTTGTACTTAACCAATTACAATCGAACATACGGCAGATGTTAATTCTGACTAAGACCATTTTAATAGAAAAAACCCCATAAAAATCCGTTCAGTTTACGTCCATGGTGAACAACATACAGACAAGAATTCCAAAAAAATATTTTTGTGTTCAGAATAGCTATTCATTTATTTAACAAAACCCAAGTTTTTTTAAATATATTCAATATCCATACACAACAAATTTACAATTTTATAATAGTATAGAAGTAATGTAATAATATAAATACACTCGATATCGATAAATGTGAACTAGTAATAAAAACATATCAAAAAGTGTCTCATAAGGTATATGGGGTCCCGTAGTATACATAATATATTGTATTGGTTGCTGCTAACTAGGTTGGTGAAATGGTAATTTAAATATAATTTTGTACATAATTGAGTTTGATTTAAAATGTTGCAACGAGTCTACAACTGTCCTTCTAAAGGCGCGTCTCCTGCATGTGATTTCCTTTACATGCTTCACAAAAAGGTCGAAACAAATAATATTTTCTCCATATACACATTCGGTATTCTGCAGTTTGATATAAAGAAATTTTTCGAAAAATTTTGCTATTGAAAAACCAAATTACTTTGACGTTTGCTGTTAAGTGTGGTAATTAGTCAAAATTAAATTTAAAAAATGTGTAATTATTTCTTTGTCGCACTCTATAATATACCGTCCGACCGACACTATTCTATTTTGAACTCGTGAGCTCGGAGCTGACGTTCTCAGTTGCTGTCAAATCAAATGACAACTATATATATATTCTGTGACAATACTTAAATAAAATCATTGTTTTAACAATCAAAATGTGTAGCGAAAACCATAGAGTGAAAGCTAAACTATGTTTTGTGTAGACCTTTTTGTGTATTGTCTAGAGAAAAACACGCGCAGAAAACGGGCCTTAAGAATGGCTCGCCGTTCAATATTATACTTAGCTAGCTGGCTATAAATCAACCAAAAGTGGAATTTAAAAAAAGAACAAGAAATAACGGTACTTATTTTGTAAAGAAAATGTGAAACAAATTCTTCAGTATGGTCTTCTACAACAGTTTAATATGCCGTGCGTGAACATTTTTTTAATCAGAAGTGTGCATTCTTGACTATAGAGCACTTGTAATGTGTTCTTATAAAAGCGTCGGTAGCCTAGTGATTAAGGAGTCCGGCCTTACGATCGAAAGGTCCCAGTTAAGAATCCTGACCATTACACTACCGACATGAACCCATGCCTCACACAAGCAATTTAACTTAGCTGGAGGGGTTATGGGGAGTAGTAGAACTATTGGTTAATATCTGTACTCTTTAAAAAAAATGACAATCGTATACTTTCAAACTCACGGATCCCTACTCACAACTGTATCGCAATCTAAAATTTAATATCGAACACGAATGTATGTGTGCATGAACAAGTTGTTTAGTCTATACTATATGAAATGTTTATATTTATTTTGAGTGTAATTGTATCTGTGAAGTCTGCGCCTGAGCATGTAATCATTGAGACATCTAATGGAACCATTATAGGACAGAAAAATGCAGGATATAATACGTTCTTCGGTGTCCCTTATGCTCAGGTTGATCTTGACAATCCGTTTGGCGTTAGTATCTAATATATTTTTTCGTACAGATAAATAGTATTTTTTTTACTTTAGATGTACTGTTACGACTTTTTAGGTCTCTGTGGTGGTAAGCGCGTGGCGCGACGACGGAAGTGCGCTCATTAATCAAAATTAAATTAAAAAAATATATAATTATATCGTTCTTTTTTTTTGTTACGTGTAGAATCCCCCACGGGCTCCACTCCATCGGAATTGATTGTGGTCCCTACCAATGATAATACGAAATCAAAGCGGTCCCTGGTCAAAAGAAGGTGTGGAACCACTGCATTATTCTAGTCTTTGCGCTAGTGCTTAATCTAGTTTATTTTTTAACCATGTGGTCCCGCTAATAATAATGAAATGAAAGTTGGCCTTGGTCAACAGAAGGTTGGGAACCACTGTTTTAGGTGGATCCAGTTTATTTTTAATTAATATATAATAATGAAATCAAAATGGGCTCTGTTCAAAGAAAAAGGAAAAACACCACCGACCTATATTGAGCCATTCTAGACCTAATATTAGGTACAGTCAATGACAAAAGTTGATATTCATTGAAATAAATAAAATAAAATAAAATAAATAAATATTCTACGACATTCTTCACAGCGCTTTCTAGTCCCAAAGTAAGCATAGGTTATCTAGCTTGTATTATGGGTTCCAGAATACGGATAAACATACTTATATCCTTTTTTTTTGCAACATAACATAACTTCACGTACTTCACTTTGTACAGGACAAATAAATACATATTATACATAGAAACACCTAGACTAATGCAAATAGACATATTCATGCATACAAATATTTGCACTGAGCGGGAATCGAACCCGCGCCCCCTGTCGTAGCAGTCGAATGCACTACTGCTACGCCACAGAGGCCGTCATTATTTACAAACCGTTTTTCTATTGGAATACATGTAGGTTACCAATAGTTAATGTATACTTAGTTTTATAATCCCCAGACGACAAAGTTAATATAATTCATGTTTTGTTTATTATTTTATTAAACATTTAAGAGCCAAGGTGATAATTGAATTAGAATTTGTTAAGCTACTTTTGTCGTTGACTGTACAACCCATGTTTATTTTTATTATAGATGGCACTGTATATGTAATATATCCTAAATTATTACTGTTAACTGAGCTCCGCCTTTTTCAGAATCCCCTGGATCAACCTAAATACATCGGAACTTTTTACGCAAACGATTCCAAAATAATGTGCCCTCAAGTACACCAACTTGTCGGTGGCGTACTAGAATGTCTTTGTCTCAATATGTATGTGCCTCAAACTAAAAACACCAAGCGCGCAGTTTTGGTTTGGTTCCCGTCTCATTTCAGTTATGGGCGCGCCGGTGACTATGGCGGCCAACATTTGGTTAAAGAAGATATTATAGTTATTATTGTGAATTTTAGACTCGGCATATATGGTTTCGCTTGTCTAAATGAACCTTATGTACCAGCAAATATGGGTTTACGTGATCAGGACGCAGCCTTGAGATGGGTCAAGAGAAATATTGGCTATTTTGGTGGAGACCCAACTGCTGTAACAATCGGTGGTCAAGGATATGCAGGTGGATTTATTGATGTACATATGCATTCAGAATTAGACATTCTGTTTGATAAAGTCATCATACAAAGTGGATCAATGTTTGCTCATGGTTTTTTTGGTGACGCTAATCCGTCATCAGTTCTTCGAGTAGCAAAACATCTTGGAAAAATTATAGGGAAAAATACCAAGCCGAGAGATGTATTAAAGTTCTTGTCGAAATTAAAACCTCTTGAAGTGATAAATGCAGCAAACATCCTTAATTTACACTGGACCATTTGTAAAGAGAAACATTACACCCATGGCATAAAGAATTTTATTACTAAAGGTCCATTTCAATTGAGCAAACCCAGTACAATCAGAGCAACTAAAATTCTGATAGGTTATAATAGTATGGAGCTTTTGGGTGAGTTTTCTCAACAGAATACTACAGCTATCGAGTTCTACAATTCTATAAAAAACATATTTCAGGAGAGGATAAACCAGACTTTTAAGTTGTCAGTCAAGGAGAGAGAAAATCTTAGTAAGTTAGTTAAAAAGTTCTATATGGGGGCAAAAGAAATAGGACAGGCAAGTAAAAGAGAAGTTATTGATTCTGGTTCTGATTTATTTGTGAATCATGCTGTTGAAATGTCTGTGGATAGATATATTGAGGCAGGCGCTACGGTGTATAAATATTTGTTCTCATATACTGGGGGTAGTAAATTTACAGATAAATCAGTTAGCGGAGCATCAAATGGAGAGGAACTTCAGTATTTGTTTGAAATGGATGCTAAAATTGAAGGTCAAAGTCAAAAGAATTTAAGAAAAGAGCTAATAACTTATTGGGCGAACTTTGTTAAATTTGGGTAAGATTTTATTTGTATATCTATACATATAAAACAAAGTCGTGTTAGTGAAAACCGGGATAAACTCAAGAAAGGGTGGACCGATTTTCATGATCGTGTGACCGCTGATGATTGAAAAAATTCAACTTATAAGGTAACCAACATAACTTGATTCTAAGGCGGTACGAAGTTTGCCGAGCCAGCTAGATTAAAAGAAGAAGATTACATTAATGACTACACGCTTTAAGATATTAATGCTGAAAAGCAACAAGAAGATAAAGAGATTAAAAGTGCAGCACTTTTACTTTCTTTACCTTTTATAACAGGAAACTCAATTAATATTTTTCCAGAACGGAGAATTGAACCCGAAATTTAATCCACAGCAGCCATACTAGCTACAGCTGCGCCACCGAAGGATCTAAAATCTTTTCAAACAAAACCAGTTTGACTAGTGAAATTCATCCTCTGAGCCCTTTTTCCAATTTAGTGGGGGTCGACTTTTCAGTCAAATTATAAAACGGCCGGACTCCGATGTTTTCCGTAACGACAGTCATTTGACCTCCCACTGCCTAAAGAAGTTCTGTAGTAATTAGACCACTTTTTAGGGCTCCAATCACCCGTAACGTATGCCACAGATGTTTTGACTAACGCAGCTGTTCTGAGAAATAAGTTTCTTTTTAGGAATCCTACACCTGGAGGTAAACCACTGTTATGGACCCCAGTAGTTGGGGACAACAGACCGTACCTGGACATCAAAGACAAATCTGTTATGTTGGAGCATGCATTCCGGGAGCGGATGGCCTTTTTAGACTTGCTGTACTATGTATATAAAAAAAATGTTAGAGTTCAATAAATATATTATATTTACTTTTATTATTTAAAGATGAAATAAATACATTTTTAGGTTTCCATAGCCAAATGACTAAAAACGGAACCCTTATAGATTCGTCATGTCTATCTATCTGTCCGTCCGTGTGTCACAGCCACTTTTTTCCGAAATTATAAGAACTATGCTGTTGCAACTTAGTAAGTAGATGTATTCTGTGAACCGCGTTAAGATTTTCGCATAAAAATAGAAAAAAAAAACAATAAATTTTGGGGGTTCCCCATACTTGAACTGAACTCAAATTATACTGTGTGGTATATCTATGGATGGGTCTTCAAAAATGATATTGTGGTTTCTAATATCATTTATTTTCTAAACTGAATAGTTTGCGCGAGAGACACTTCCAAAGTGGTGAAATGTGTGCCCCCCTGTAACTTCTTAAATAAGAGAATGATAAAACAAAAAAATATATATGATGTACATTACCATGTAAACTTCCACCGAAAATTGGTTTGAACGAGATCTAGTAAGTAGTTTATTTTTAATACGTCATAAATCGTAAACCGCAATTTAAAAGAAAGAAAGAAAAGAAAAGAAAGAAAGAAAGAAAATGCGTTTATTTTGGCTTACTGCAGCACACAAAACAGTTTAACTTATAATATAACTATTCCATGACATTTTAAATGAAGTAAATTATAATCAAAGATATACAGTGTTACGTATTATATGTTTTGCATTTTTTAGACCATCTTATATTATTTTAATTTCATTTTGTAATTGGCAACACTGACCATCATTCACTCTGCAGCCATTACGTAATCTATGATATCTTAGAATTATGATATCATACCTAATCTATGACTCAACAATGATGTGATATAATTCTATGATCTAATTTGTGACAACAACAACGAACATATACAGTGCCAATTGAAAGATGGTATATTTATTTCTTGTGTTGTGATACAATGTTAAATATGATATGCACTGCAGCCGCCAAAACTGGTCGCTACTCAGCTTGTTGCTGTGATGAGTATTCGGTGAGTACCAAAATTTACATCAAGCGCTGATTTTCGTTCACGGCCATTGCCTTTTTATTTTTATTTATTTACCTTTCATTCAATCAACTCAAATTAAAAAAAAACAAAACATTCTTATGTTACTTGCTGCTACGGAACCCTTCATGGGCGAGTCCGACTCGCACGTGGCCGGTTTTTTTTATGTCTCATAATGTAGTGTGTTATTGTGTGCATGAGGTTTGTCGGTTTCCAGGTTCGATTACCAGATTGGAAAGTGTTATCGGATTTTTCTCTTAAGAAATTCCCAATTCCACTGAATGCGAAAATATGCCGTGTGAGCGTTATGGGCTCGCCTCTTAATACGTGGGATCGATGACAACTAGGAAAATATGGACGTTGCAAACCTCCATATATATTATATAAAAAGAACTACAAAAAAAAATACAATATGACTCAATAGTCAAGATATTCCGTAGTGCAATCAAAACAATAGGGGCAGGGGACTTCCCTGTGTAAAATGACATGCGTTTCTCTGAATCATAAAATTATCTTACATTTATAAATACACCACTTCACCGTGAATCCAATTACTTTAGTGTTCAGTGAAATACCGAACGCAAGACAGCAGAAGACTTGTATTTTTATAGTTTTTTTTTCTCGACTGCTAGTGTTGTAGACTTCGAATTTTTTCCTCTGAACTGCTAATATTGTAAAGACTTCGAAATACTGTCAATATTCGTCCGAAGTGAAATAATGTTAGCTGTAGTAGTGTTCAGTTTTTTTGTGTGCGTAAGATCGGAGACAGTGAGTGTGTTGACCAGTAAAGGTGACATCATTGGGCAGGTTAATGACGGGTATAACACGTTCTTTGGAGTGCCGTATGCTAAAGTTGATGAGGATAATCCGTTTGGGGTTAGTGGTTATATTTCTTTGAAATTTTTAACGGTATATATACTACTTTCTACTATCCTCATATCCCACTAATATTATAAATGTGAAAGTTTGTGAAAATGTTTGCATATTTGGATGTTTGTGACAATGTGGATGTTGATACGAGGATAGATTAGGTATAGTGCGGAACAAGACATAGGCTAATTTTTATACCTGAAATAGATCCCTATGGGTTGCGGGAACGGGATGAGAATTCATCGGGCAGCAGCTAGTATAATATATGTGAAAGTTTATGAAGATATTTCTTACTCAATCACGCTCAAACGGCTGAACTAATCTGGCTGAAATTTGGTACGGAGATAGATAATTGTCCGAAATAACACATAGGCTACTTTTTATACCTGGAATAGGTTCCCAAGAGATGCGGGAATCGTAATTCCAGACGAAACCGCGGGCAACAGTTTGTTTCATTTAATTCATAAAATGTGCCTTTTTACTATAAATACTGTAAAAGTACTAAAAATAATACCTATATCGTACTGAGTCCTTTCTTTATTCTAGGATATGGGATTTTTATTAAAAAAAGTGTGCTCTAATTATTGCAAAATTTTAAGTTTGTGTCATCGTCAAGTCCATATTTGTCTCGAATTCGAGTTTCTCCCTCATTTATTTTGTGTTTAATATTTCAGAAAAATCTAGATTACCCTAACTTCGAAACTCCCTTCAACGCCAACGACTCTTCAGTAAGATGCCCACAAGTAATTCGCAAGGTTGGTGGAACTCTACAATGCCTTCGAGCCAATATTTATGTGCCTCATACAGCCAATACAAACAACACATTACCAATTTTGGTGTGGTTTCATGGAGGAGGCTTTGTAATGGGTAGTGCAGGGGAATATGGAGGCCAACATTTGATCAAACACGACATAATAGTGATAACAGTTAACTACCGACTTGGTCCTTACGGCTTTTTGTGTTTAGATAATGCTTTAGCACCAGGAAATCAAGGATTGAAAGATCAGATAGCAGCTCTTAAGTGGATTAGAGATAATATTGGCGCGTTCGGTGCAGATGCAGATAGAGTAACCATAGCTGGCGAAAGTTATGGCGGTGGAGCAGTTGATCTGCACTTATATTCAATGTATGAAACTCTATTCGATAAAGCCATTATACAAAGTGGTTCTATTTTTAGTGAGGGCTTCTTTGTAAGACCGGATTATAACGCTGCTATTAAAATTGCTAAATATCTAGGTCATAATGTAACAACAACAAAAGATTCTTTAAAAGTATTAGCTAAAGATAACCCTCTTGATATTATGGGAGCTGCGAAAAACTTAAGTATAAGGCTGACAGCTTGTAAAGAAAAACGTTTCAGAGGAGTACAAAATTTTGTTACAAAAGATCCCTTCCGTTTATATAACCCGAACATAGTAAGAAATACCATTATCATGATTGGATATAACAGTAAAGAAGATTTTGGATCTTATGCTAACAAACTAAAATCATATTACGATGATTTAGGTGATATAATCTTCAATAAATTGAGAAATAATTTTGTTTTAATTGGAAATGAATTGAAAACTCTTAGTGGCGTGTTTAAAAGATTCTATTTAGGAGGAAAAGATATTGGTCCTGAATCAATGCTGGAGTTAAGTGATTTTACATCAGATTTCATGCTTAATAACGCTGCAGAGAGATCCGTTAATAAGTTGATAGAACAAGGTGGTCAAGTTTATAAATATTTGTTTTCGTATATTGGAGGTAGTATTTATAAGAATGTTACTGGAGTTGGGGCTATACATACAGAGGAGTTGAAATATCTTTTTGATACGTCACCTGAATTAGTTAACGAAGAACAAAAAATGATGCGAGAAAGGATGACAACGATGTGGGCGCAGTTTGTTAAATTTGGGTAAGTTCTGTGCTGCAGTTGAATAGCTCTTGTATTCTATCTATTTTGTCAAGTTTGTTAAAATTCCTATGGACGTATAGTCAGTGTTAAAAATCATTTTTTAATAACTATTTTGAATAAAGTAATTGATCCATACTAGTATTATAAAGAGAGAGGCCAAAATTGTGAGTTTGTTTATATGGGTAATCTTCCGTCCGTTCGCCTTAGTTCCATTGCTCAGTTCAATGATGGTACTACTGCGAATTTTCTTTCGCATTAGTACCATTTATACGTCATAATGAAATGATGGAATTACTGCGAATACTCAAATTAGAATTCTCAATTTGTACCATTATGTAAATTATCGATGGAATGGTAAAAAGAAGCATAAAATACCTCCACACATTTGATTACTAACTATAACTAATTGTTATTATAACAATCAATTCCGGCGCTTCTGTTGGGGTCACAGTTCTAACCTAACCTAACCCACTTTACAGTAAACAAATTTGTGGAGGTATTTTTGAAGTTGAATGCTTCTTTTTATATATATATATACACCGGAGCAAAGCGAGGGCGGGTTGCTAGTATTCCAAATAAAACTTTTTAACTACTTATATACAGGGCAATTTTGAAAATATAGTCTAGTAATTTTCATTGGTATTTTGAATCATCATCGTATAATTATATAGATTTACCATTTTCGCATTGTTGTTATCGCATATTGATATTGTAGCGTTATTTATAAAAACTTACAAAATTTACTGAAAAATATACAATTTAATTGAATTCTACACAATACATAATATTTATGTTGTAATGAACTATGTTTAACTTGACCTTATGAAACATCTTATTTTCAGAAACCCAACTCCTCAGCAAACAGACTTACTGCCAGTGAATTGGACACATGTGAATGGAATAACCAAGAATTACTTGGACATCGATGTGGATATGAAGATGGGGGATCACGTATATCACCAAAGGATAGCTTTTTGGGACCTGTTCTGGCAGAACTACATGAGGCGATCGGTTCTATACGATGAAAGATACTAGGAATTTGCTTAAACAGAATTGTAACTAAAGATTTTTTGAGCTGAGCGAAGCGAAGCTCTTATACGTGGCTAAGCCGTTTGGTCGAGACTGTACTCCTCCTAAACCACAATACCGATGTTGACCAAATTTGCCATGGTGATAGTGTAGACACCGCTGAGTGTTTAGAGTGGTCAACTGTTCAAATACAATGTACCATTGAGGAATAATAACCGAAAAACAGTTTCACGAGCGCGCGGCCTTAGCTATGCACGCGACCGTAGTAAGATGTCTTATTTTCAAGTAAGAGTCATGCTCGCTCAGCTCAGTTTATTTCAGCACCCTGCACTGAATTCTTAGTTATTCAATAAATACATTTATTTGCACCGATCTTCTTGATCGTAACCAATGCATTATAACCATAACAGAGGTGGTATCTTTAAAACTAGTAAGTACAGCATATTCAGCTCCATAGAGCATACAAATTTTAGTATGTAAATCAAATGTCAATAAACAAAAACATTTTTGCTTACCTAATATTTCTCCTTAATTATATTCTCCTAATATTAATCCTGATTATTTGGATAACGGCCGCACCTATCTTTAAGACGTAATATAACATAACTACACTACTATAACATATACACTTCACGCCTGTATCCCCGAAGGGGTAGGCAGAGGTGTGTAACACACCCACGATTCGAAAGTTATGTTTTAGGTCCCAATGTACCTAATATGCGGCAAGCCTATTGCCATCTACCGGGCACATTACTAAGCGAGCGATAATTAACATTTTAATACACACATAACTACGAAAAGCCCGGGGTGACTGAATCGAACTTGAGACCTCGTCTTGGCAGTCCGTTACGTACGCCACTGGGCTATCACCGCTACTAGACGTAATATAGTATAATGACAACAGTCGGGGCGTATCAGGTCCCACCAAGATCTTCTTTTTTTATTAATAGTCCGTTAATTGACTGCACTCCGCTAGATGGTGAGAAGCTAGGGTGAAGTCCAGAAGGTATGGGCCACCATCCCAGATGCTGACGATACTAAAATGGTGGTCCTTACCTTGACGGTCCAAGCCAATCTGACTTGCAAGTCAGTACACCTGCTGACTGACGACGAGGTTCTGGAGCAGGTGAGAGGAAACTCAGGGTTTGTGGGTCAGACGTAAGTCGCTTCCGAAGAGTAGAAGAGTGGATCCTTGGCTCTAAAACGCAAGTTTTGGATGCTGAGATGATGAAGAACAGTCTTACCTCATTAGCATCCCAGGCGCCATAAGTGGGGTGGTTGATGAGCATGAAGACGAGCGAGGAGAGCAGGATGCAGGTCACGATGAAGGGGCCCACGTATCGCCAGGTCACCTGCCAGTACAGCCCGGGCCTGTAGCCCGTCATCTCGTAGATGTCGTTCGTGAACCTAGGAGTGCATGAACCTTTGAAGATATTCAACACGTTTTAAAGGACAGTGACTAAACCCATTGCGGCCATATCTAAACCCATACGCATCCCCACTACTGTAATTAGCGTCGGTAGCTTAGCGGTTAAGGAGTCGACCCTACGATCGAGAGGTCCCGGGATCGAATCCTGGCCATTACACTACTGACGTGAACCCACTCCTAACATAAGCAATTAAGCTTAGCTGGAGGGGTTAGGGGGAATATTAGTAATTTCGGTTACTAATATACTTTAAAAAAAAAAACGGTATACTAGGATCAACAGTTGTGACCCACAAATACACACAAATACACGTACTTTTTTTTTTTTTCTTTCGTGCGGAAATCCCTTCGGATACCCCCCCGCCGGCCAGCGGGGGCGGTTATGTCGGGTTTGAACCCGCACGGTGTCACAGGTCTTCAGAGACTAACTAAGACTACTTCGAGATTTGGTCGTAATTTGATAAAATTATTGAGCTGAGTGAGACGAAGTCGAGCGAAAGCTCCTCATACCAGACTTCAGGATTTTCTTTGTCACAGGTCTCCTCCTAAACTACTAATCCAATCAGAACCAAATTTGGCATGATTAAAGAGGTCAATCAGAGGAAGGTTTATGGATATATTTTGAAAAAATTAATGCTACCACAGAGGAATGATCACCATTAAAAAAATTCCAGATGGAATTACATAATAACCGCTCGAGACACTGTGACCAAACTTTACACGCTCAGAAAGCATGTCCAGAGTTGTGACTTTCAAAAAGAATTTTCAAAATCGGACTTGCCACGGAGGAATGATCACTGTTCAAAATTTTCAAGATCTGATTCACGATGTCTCACTCAGTTCAACATTACAAGCAGCGATTCTCCTTGCAGACCTAGTTATTCTTTAGCCTATAGGGTATTAGTTGCAGCATTTTACTTGATACATTTTATTATGGCCTTATTTTTATTAAAAAGAGTGGCCCTAAAAGCCTTGCGGAACTGGTAGTGAATAAACATGCAGAAACAATAATCTTGACGTTCATGAAGACAAGCGCGCACGCACATATAAACATTAATTCAAAAATGAAAAAACCCTGACAAAACATTTTTTATAGCTAAGAACCATCTCGATTATCCCCCCCCCCCCACTACTTACCTCTCATGACCATATATGTAGACGACGGACACCATCTCGAGCAGCGCCACGACCACGAGGCCGATGGTGCCGGCGAACGAGTCGAACATCTTCAGCCAGTACTCGCCCGCGCCCGTCGTGAAAATCAGCCCCACCAGGAAACAGAACGCGCACACCACACCTGGCAAAAAAGCGGCATAGGTGTAGTGTATGGGATTCTACTAAGACCTTCGGAGTCTAAGCCAATCTAGCCTGCTATAGCCGGTATACCTGCTGATGGATGGATGAGACTCTGGCGGCGGCTTTTATTACGGCATTAGGGGGAATAAGGAGTACAAAACTGGTCCCCGGGCCCCAAAGTACAAGATTTGGATGCAACCGGAATTGGGGCAATGGTCTTTTGGTCTTCCATTTTACTACTATACGAAACTAAATGCGAAAGTATGGACGGATGGATATTTGTTATTCAATAGCACCAGAACTGAACGGAACGGGATGAAATTTCGCATAGAGATAGTTTGGAATATACCTATAAATCTGTCTCTATGGTTGTGGTATAGGCTACTTTTCATGCTGCAATAGGTTTCTGTAGGGTGCGAAATTTGGATCAGTATTTCACGTGGGTGGAGCCGCGGACAATGGGGCAAAATGTACCGCAATTGAGAATTTCTTAAAAGAAAAATACAAGTAAGTACCCTTCTTTTTTTTTCGTGCGTAAATCCCTTCGGAAATCCCCCCCCCCCACGCCAGCCAGCGGGGGGGGGGGTTATGTCGGGCTTGAACCGATTAAACCGCACGCCATCTCGGCGCCGGGGTGTAAGGTTGCCCATAGAGCATACCCCTCGCACCCCGACTGACCCTGGGCCGGTTCCGAGATGGCCTCCTTGGGGCTTGGGAACCACGGTGTCTCCGTCCCGGCCTGCTTCTGCTGGGGTGACAGGCGGCCTCACCTGCCACACCCGGGCCTGCGCTCATGGAGGACGGAGGTCGTTAAGCGACAAGTAGGTACCCAAGACCGTGAAAGGCACTACAGATACTGAGGTTAAAATCACAATAGAACATCCCCAATTGACGGCTTAATTATATCTCTTCACGTGAAAAGACCACCGCATACAACTTACCAGTAATCACAGGCTTGCTGAGTCTCTTGAAGAAATCTATATCGAACATGGTACAAAGCATGCCTTCCATGATGCCGATCTGACTGCCTAGCCCCAGCGACAGTAACATCAGGAAGAAGATGATGGACCAGAATGGGGCTGGAGTCAGTTTCAATATCGCCTGGGTGAAGACTATGAAGGCGAGGCCGGTGCCTTCTGCAGCCTGGAAAAAGTAATCTAAATAGAACGACGTAGGTGCTTTCACAATTATTATCTGATTTTAATAGGTCTGATTATCACGGGCACTAGCTCTAAAATGAATAAAGATGGTATGTATGTTACTTTTTTTTTTCGTGCGGAAATCCCTTGGGATACCCCCCGCCGGCCAGCGGGGGCGGTTATGTCGGGCTTGAACCGACTAAAACCGCACGCCGTCTCGGGTCTTAAAACGCCGGGGTGTAAGGTTGCCCATAGAGCATATCCCTCGCACCCCGACTGACCCTGGGCCATCTCCAGTTTTGAGATGGCCCCCTCGGGTTTGGGAACCACGGTGTCCCCGGTTTGGGGGAGGGGCGCTAGTCGCCGCACTGTCCCGGCCTGCTTCTGCTGGGGTGACAGGCGGCCTCACCTGCCACCCCCAGGCCTGCGCTCATGGAGGACGGAGGTCGTTAAGCGACCTCCGGCGCCTGTGTCGCCTGCGACGCGCGGCGAGCATGTTGCGGGCTCGGCGGGCCGGGAGAGTTCTAAATCTCTCCCGGGCGTGCTCCGCCATCTCCTTCGCAAGCATTACATGCTCGCAGAAGGACGTGGCGGCTGCCCACGCCCTCGCCCTTGGCACCATTGCCGAAATCATGCTGCCGAGCGAGAGGACTCCCACGAGGTCACGCCTCGGCGCCTCTCACGCCGGGCAGGGTATGTACCTACCCATAGGCGAAAATCTTGACCAAACGTCAAAAAGTTCGCGCATGTGCACTAAATGGTCAACCAATAAAATGACTGATCAACCAATGACGCGAGCCCTTTGAGCCCGTGATTTCTTTAATATAATCATTCATCATTCATTCATCAATCATTGTGCGTGTCCAGAATTAAATGTTTTTTTTTCTTTCAATAATCTATGATTAGTTGATTGGCGTGCCACCGCCGCGCCGCGGTTACCACCAAAGAAACCTAAACATGCGTATTACGCAACTAGAGTACATCGTCAAGATTTTTGCCCCCGACTATAAAAATGGTGTTCTTGACCACTATTAGAAGTAGAAGTTGTCTGTATAATCTCTGCAATAGATGCCAGCATAGTGCTGCATTTAGAAGCAAATTACTCACCTCTTCCAATTGCTTGGACATAGTGCAACCAGTTAGATTGAAAGCTTTAACCACAGTGCTGTTGAGGAGTGGAAACTCTTCACGATAGTAGTCCTGGGTTGAGTTCAAAGTGAAGTCTGCGACGTGGTGACGAGTTAAGATCTTGATTTCCCTGAAAAAGTTAAGGCATGTTATTGTGTCAACCAGTTTGGGTGCACATGGGCCCTACCGGTACCTTTGGGGCTTAAACCAACTTCACCCACTAGTCGTTGCGCCTTTTAAACAAGAGACGAGGCTCTTGCGCAGACTTTCTTCTCGGGGTTGGGAGGTGACACGGCAGTTGCTCTCGGAAACGTAGACATACCAATCGTAACAATAAGCCAACCTCGGGCTCGAAACTGTTAACTTTAGATGCAACTGAGGAATCGTTGTGAGGATGATGATTGAGTAAACTAGTCTGATCTAAAACCCCTCCCTTTGTAGTTTTGCCTGCGCATTTTTTAGGTAAGTTAGTAGGTTAACACATTGCAAAGTTAAGCAATCATAGCCAGGTCAGTCTTAGGATGGGTGACCATTCTTAATATATTGAGACTCTTCCGTGCCGAGGCTAACTACGAAACGGCTGAACTTTGCTATTTTATGTGAAGCGACTGCTAACTGACAGCTCTACAACCCACTGGCAAGTGGCAATATCGAAGCGTTGCAGTTAGATCACCGAAATTTATTGTTTTTTTTCTATTTTTGTGTGAAAATCTTAATGCGGATCACGGAATACATCTACTCACCAAGTTTCAATGGCATAGTTCTTATAGTTTCGGAGAAAAGTTGCTGTTACATACGGACGGACAGACAGACAGACAGACATGATGAATCTATAAGGATTCCGTTTTTTGCCATTTGGTAACGGAACCCTGAAAAAGCGTCATGATATCCAGGCATTACGACGTAATTTAATTATCACTATAATTTTTTATTAATTTCAAGTTTTGCTATGGAGTCGGTAAAACTTAAAATTAAAAAAATAAATACTTTCCACCCTAGGGATGAAATAAGCTACTTTCCACCCGGCTATCTACCCATGAAAATTAAACTTTCCGAACAGGAGAGATGAAAGTAAAATTAGTTTGAACTTACTTGGTAATACAAGTCTCCACCATGGTGTACGCCTTGAAGCCGAGGATGCTGAAGATAACCACAGAGGCGTATATGGCCGTGAGAGCGTTGCACACTGAGACTAAGAGGACGTCTCTAACACAGTTGTTGTTAGGAGGATTGTAGGAGCCGAAAGCTATGAGAGAGCCGAAGGCGAGGCCGAAGGAGTAGAAGACTTGAGTCGCTGCATCCAGCCACACTGTTGGATCGAGGAGCTTTTCCAGCTGGGAATAATATAAGTGCTTTTAAATAATAAATAAGAGTAACTTTACTTAAACATTAGGAATATTCGTAAATAAATATGCAAGCGTCTGATTGATTTTCACGATTTCACGATATGCGTGTCATGCATGATGCAGGGCAGGTTCTTAATATCCTCATCGTCTCTGAGGTCATTGGCAAGTAAGTCATCATCAACCTATGCTAGTCCACTGCTGGACATAGGTCTCTCCTAATGAGCGCCATAGCGCCCTGTCTACAGCTTGCCGCATCCAACATCTGCCCGCAGTCTTTCGCAGATCGTCATCCCACCTGGCCGGAGGGCGTCCTACACTACGTTTGCCGAATCGCGGTCTCCACTCAAGAACACGTTTACTCCAGCGGTTGTCGGTTCTTCGCGAGATATGCAAGTAAGTGCCCAAGGTCTTTAAAAGTGCATACGTTTTAATAGGCAATCCAGTTAAAGTAAGACGGGGTTCACGTTCTTGCCCCTGACGCTAAAGATCCATGTACTCACATTTTTGTACCTTATAAATTAGACAATGTGCGGTGGCGTAACTTTCACAAGTTTTGAGAACCCTCTGATCAAACCCCAAACGGCCCCAGCAACACCATGTCTAAATAAGTTAGCTGATAAGGTAACCAACATAACTTGATAAGGCGGAACGAAGTTAGCCAGGTCAGCTAGTTATGTATAAATACAATATATAACAAAACTAGTGTTTGATCCGTGAAGGCGTATATAGGTATGAATATTACTATGTAATCTATTTGGAAAATAAGTTTAAAAAAAAATACCCCATAAAAACTGCAATAAAATTTAGGTCGATGCGGAAACAAACATGGCAACACAAGAACGCCACTTTGTAAACAAACACTCTTAAAGATTAAAAAATAAAACACAAGAGGGCCCTTATAAAGAGTTTTTGTTTGTTTTTTTTTTATTTGTGCAACGAGGTTAACTCTAAAGGTTAACCTCATTACACAAACAAAAAAAAATTACAAAAAGAAACACAAAAGGGCCCTTATTTATACAGAATGTAATGAGGTTAACACTAACCGACTGAGGTTAACCTCGTTACACTCTGTATAAATAAACGAGAATCGTGGGCGCGAAGTTTTAATATGAAGTGAAGAGAATCAGATATTGCTCTATCTAGTATATAATAATAATCTATGGCTCTATCTATTATGGGCATAGTGATAATACGTGTGGTCGGGATCATAATAACTAATTTTTTTCAGCTTGCAAGATAAGTCATAGTTTACAAAAAATATTTTATCCAAGCTAAATAATGCTTTCACATTTTATACGGATATTTATTACACTGTTAAGGAGAAACCCGATTCTCAAACAAATTCTCAAACAATTCTGGTGATGATGCAAAACTGAAAATCAGGAAATTAGAGCACTTGGAAAAAGATTTCTAAAGCCCCATTCTTACAATTGATGGCAATAGTCCAATCAGGGCTTTTTATAAAAAATTAAATCCCCCTACTTCCTCCAGCTAAGCTAAATTGCTTGTGTTAGGAGAGGGTTCAAGACGGTAGTGTAATGGCTAGGATTCGAACCCGGGACCTCTCAATGGTAAGGCCTGTCACTAAGGCACGCTTAAAAAATCCTAGTTCTCTAGGATAGTTAAGTTCGATATCCTTTATTTATTTATTTATTTCTGAAAGCTACGCTTCCAGATTACTGCCATTACATGGCAGAAAATATTTGGAGACAGTTACTTATTAAGTCTAGACAGTAATCCAAATATAGCATACACAACGTGATAAAGTTACATGACACATGGCAATAAAAACAACTGTTTGCCACGCTTAAATAACTAAAACGCTATAAATATATTATTAAAACTAACATTGATAAAGGAAGTAGCTGCTAGCCGCGACTTCGTACGCGTTAAGTACTTAATAGATCAAGGTATGTTTATTTCTGCAGTTTCGATACTAACACCTAAGTATTAAGTTATTTTATTGAACGGGCCGGATGAGATGATGCTTTACACTTGTTTTATAATGACGTTGGAAATAGATAGAGAAATATATAACATCAAAATCCATTCTGCGCGATGCCTTAATATAATAGCGTGATGACATTCATTATGAAATGTTTATGCGTCTCTAATCAACTATCTTCTGTACGTGGGTAACTCTGTGGAGTTTCGAGATTTTACATTTTACTGCTTTACCTTTAAGGTGTAGTTGTAGTCCGGATTTTGACCATGTCGGAGTTCTGCTGAACTACAAAATTTCGTAAAAATTTACCTTGTAATAATGAAGTTGTCATCAATAATAGTTAAGATCGATTTTGCTCTACTACTCCTATCATACCTATAATAGCGTGATGATATATTGCACAGTTTATGACCATGCCCTAGAAGAATGTTTATGCAAAATTTCAGTCAAATCTGTTCAGCAGTTTTCAAGTGATGCTCGGACATCAAACCGACTAAGTAAAAGGCCAAAATTCAACAAATCACATTTTTGACGTCGGTATCGTTCCTAGAACACACATCAATAAATTTTTTGGGAAATATGCAATGTACAGTTTTCACCTCGTTACGATTTCATTATATCCATAGAGTAGATAAGAAAAAATAATCACTAGGAACATTGTGCATTGATTATATGTGTTATGATCCTCTTGTCCTGAGAATCTACCATTAAATACATGATACGAAGTTTTACGTTTTGACAAAAATAATTTTTTGAATGACTTGGCCATTGGCTACTGACCTAAATGGTGATATTTAAATGGGGTAATTAGGTAAAATAAAGGATTAAGTCTGGATTATGCAATTTTTCAGGCCTGTAAGTGGGTTTTGCCTTTGACAATAATAAAAAATGTTTTATAAAATACTATTTATACTGTTGATTGATAGCACTTGGTGGAACTTGCTACACATATTGAAACAAATGTATCACTTTAATAATTACACCTGACCGGTTTCGCCTCTCGGCATTCTCAAAGGTTTTTTATATTTATTTACATGTTACAGTCACCAAGTATAGTGATCCTCAGATGTAAGAACTTAGAAGAAACCTTGTTTCAATATGTAGGTTTATAAAATAATTATGTGTTTACCTTGGGTTTATACATGTGGTATATTCCATCCGATGAGCCCGGCAGCGTGATGCCTCGAACGAAAAAGATCGTGAGTACGGCATACGGAAAGATGGATGTGAAGTACACCACCTAGAACAATCATTGTGTGTTAATTATCATCATCTTTGCTTTAGTCCCGCTCGCATCCGAGTTTATCACCACGGACTCCGAGCATTGTATGATACTCATATTCCATACCAGAAACACATGATTCGCCTCTTGTTTCTCATGAAAACATTTTGATAATGTGCCGCATCAAGAGAATAGACGATAACCACTTACCATCAGGTGAGCCGTTTACCGAGTGGAATAAAAAACTAAAATATTAAGCTGTATAATTTGAAATGACTATTATATGGCTAGAGTTTTCATTTCATAGATTCAGTTTGGAAGGAGAAATACCTCAAAATTCTTGAAACAACCAGTATTCAATTCTGAAAATTATCCTAATACATCATGATTAACTATACCTTTCCACTGCTCTGGATACCCTTCATCACGATGAAAAATACGATAGTCCAAGCGAGGAAGAGGTAGCATACGATCCACCACCGAGGCACACCTGGCTCTTCAATGCTTGGGGACGCGTCCAGTGCCTCGCGGTACCAATAGTACACTGTGGCTGAAGCCTTATTGCATTCTATTTCTGCTGTACCGTTGTCTTGGGGGCATGACGACCAAGGAAGCTGATCGGCTGTTAACTGTTGAAGGAAAAGAAACTTGAAACCTCTCTCGCTGCTTAACCTCTTGTAAAAAATTCTATTATATATAATATAAATAATTCTTGCAAATAAGGATTATTTTAGGATGTTTTTAGAGTCACACTGACCATTGGCGCTGACGACCCAGTATGTATGATTGTCCTAGGAGCGTTTCAGAATAATGAGTAGTTGCTTGACGGAAGTCAGCGCTGAGCTGTGCGTATCGGCGCCGACCACTGCCCGCGCGCCCTCTGTTTTCATTGAGCCTTTTGGTGTCATGCGGAGCGGTCGTTATCAGTGAGTACACTAGCGATCAGCATTATACTAAACCCGATAAAACGACCCGCGCTGACTGTCATAGCTGACGAGCTACACACTGAGCTGTCAGCGCAGATGGTCAGCGTGACTCTAAAATCAGCCTTAGACTGCGAGTGCAACAACGGTGCAACCAACATTTTACCAAAAATGTTGTTTACCATTAAGAAACACATTAAATAAAGAAATTAAAACAACATCATAAAAGAGTGCGCGGATGTATGTCAAAGAAAAAAGTGGCTTAACTAATTCTAATTTATTGATCGCTTTAGCTCTTAAACCTTTCATAAAATAATTAATAAAACATAATATATATTAAATACTTAAATATTTATTATAAGGTAAGTACATGTATTCCAATGTAAAAAATGCCTTGAAAGGGTTGGTGTAAAGTTAAAACCAAGTTTGTGGAGTCGCTACCCTTGTCCCACGACCGCCATCTTGAATAAGGCGTTCGAAATGTTTTTACGCTATATTTGGCAAGATTTATTTTTAAAGCCGTTTTGTTATAAATTAAATGCTATAAAGCTTTGCTTCCGCGACTTTTAGTTGTAAGATGATAACAAAGTTATTAAAAATGTGAGATAATAATTTGGAAACGACTTTTCTTTCAACCAAATCAATTTTTTTTAAATGTTATGTATTTGTTAGGGTTACAAATAGAAACAGATGAACATAGAACTTCCTGTTTTTTGAAGTCGTACAGTCACTTCACCATCTCTTTATAAAGCGACCGTACGGACCCACGAATCTAGTTTTTACGCTAGTTTTGAGACTTGTAACCTATACTATCACCTCTTGATGATATAAAATATTGAAACTAGGCCAGTTTGCTTGTTTAGCAAGTTTTCGGATGACTTACACTTTAGAAACCGAGGTCCGCTCTCCTGCTTCTCCTTTCCATATTACAGTTTATCTTGGCTCTTACGGAAGCGACCGTCGTCTAAAAGCCTCTGCCATAGTCTTGTCCATTAATCATCAGATCAAGTTAACCCACATAACATAACATAACTTCACACCTGTATCCCCGAAGGGGTAGACAGAGGTGTATTACACACCCACGATTCGCCAGTTATGTTAAGGTCCCAATGTAATATGGTGAGAGCCTATTGCCATCTACCGGGCAGCGAGCGATAATTAACATTTATTAATATACACATAACTTAATAATAATGTACCACTGTAAGGTTAATTAAACCTTATAACTAAATAACTTACCCGAATGCTGTTGAAAAGGTAGAAGAAGACCCAAGTGATGATGACGTTGTAGTACAAAGCGACGAACAATGTCACCATGCAGCTAGAAATGCCGATGCCGCCAAGCCAGGGATGGATAGTATTCCAGACGCCTAGAGAACCCAAGCGCATCTTCTGGCCGATAGCCATCTCTATCAGGAAAAGCGGGACACCTTCCAACACCAACATGATCAGGAATGGAATGAGGAAGGCACCTGTGGGTAAGAAGTAAGTAATTAATCAATATTCCAAGATATTACGCAGCGCCATCTAGACCCAAACTAAGCAGAGCTTGTCATATGGGTTCTAGAACGTGGATAAACATAATTAGATACCCTTTTTTGTAAATAAATGCATGTTCTACATAGAAACATCCAGACCAATACAAATACACATATTAGCACTTAATGAATAGGGATAAACATACTTAGATACTTTTTTTTAAATTCCACACCCAGAAGATAACGTTTTTGCGACATCACCAACCTCACCTGTAAGCTGGTACACCTGCTAATTAACGGAAGAGGCTCCGGCGCAGGCTTTGTTCTCGGGGTTGGGATTTCAGACGGCAGTCGCTCCCATAAAAGCCGTATAAGCCAAACCAATTGAAGGAGAATAAGTAAGCGGACCCCGGGCTCCGAAGTGGAACCCTCGGATGCAACCGGGAACCACGCTATGATGATGATGATGAGCTCATTTGGGATCATCGGCGGTTTATCAATTTCTACGCTTTTCTCTCCCCTTTTGCCAATGAGGGAAGTCAAATTTAGATTTGTATCACAGGAGTATCTACTAACCACAACCCTTCAGCTGACGGTTGACTTGAATATTCAACAGTGGACCTGATTTTATTTTGTGTATACGACAATCAATGTATCCGCCAATAGTGAAACCATTTATATATTGAACAGGCTATAACCCCTTGGGGGTTATAGCCTGTTCAATATACTTAACTGACTATACTATACTATACTTAACTGGCTATAACCCCTTGGGGGTTATAGCCTGTTCAATATATAAATGGTTGCCCAAAGGAAATATCTTATATTTCCTTCAGGCAACCCTTATATCTTTGATAGATAACATTGAAAATTAACCACCATGAAAATTAACCCTAATATTGCAGTTGTCTTGTCTTTTTAAACTATTCTTAATCTTTGTGTTTTAAAAACCAGTTGTTAATAAAACTAGCCAACCCGCAATCGCCCTAAAACCACAATATATATACTACTTATTATGTATATATATTGACGAAGTATATTAGTAGTATAGTAGTAGTAGTAGTAGATATTTATATAAATGACCTCCCTTACTACGTAAGGGATAAAAATAGTATTGTTTTGTTTGCTGATGATACTTCCTTAATATTTAAAATTAAAAGACAATTAGATAATTATGACGAAGTGAACAACGCAATCTCACGAGTGGTTCATTGGTTTAATATAAATAATCTTTGCCTTAATGAAAAAAAAACCAAATGTATTAAATTCACCCTACCTAATGTTACACAGGTGGAAACCAATGTACAACTTAATGGACAGTTGTTGAGCCTTGTGGAATCAACCGTGTTCTTAGGTTTAAGTATCGATGCTAAATTACAGTGGGGATCACATATTGAAAAAATAGCTAGTAGGTTAAGTTCTGCTTCCTACGCTGTGAAAAAGATTAGGACTTTAACAGACATAGATACCGCTAGAATAGTTTATTTCAGTTATTTCCATAGTATTATGAGCTATGGCATTCTCCTTTGGGGTAATGCCGCAGATTTAAATACAATCTTTGTGCTGCAAAAGCGGGCGGTGCGGGCAATTTATAAGTTGGGCCCAAGAGTCTCCCTCCGAGAAAAGTTCAAAGAAATAAACATTCTAACTGTAGTTTCCCAATATATTTTTGAAAATCTTTTGTATGTTAGAAGAAACATTTCCAATTTTTTAAGGCTTTGTGATATACATAACGTAAATACTAGACATAAAAACAATCTTGTGGTTTGTAATAGTCGACTCCACAAGATTAGTAATTCCTTTCAGGGTAACTGTATACGCTTCTACAACAAGCTTCCTAGTGAAATGAAGAATCTACCTCTTCATAAATTTAAAAGCCAAATTAAAAGTAAACTCTGCCAAAAAGGCTACTATAAAATTCAAGACTATTTAGACGACAAACAAGCTTGGATATGAACTGTTCTCTGCTTGCTCTCTCTCTATGCTACTCAAATGGAATATTGTACTTAGGTTAAGTAAATATGTTTGTAAATAGACCAAAAAAAAAACAGCCCGCTGAGTTTCTTGCCGGAGTCTTCTCAGGACAGGGCCGCGTTTCGAACCGGTGGTCCATTTGCCAAACATTAGATTATTTATTTTTTTATGACGTTTTGTAAGTGCCGTATTAATGGTCTATGCAGAATAAATGGTTTTTGACTTTGACTTTGACTTTGATTAATAGTACAAGTAGGAATAAGTGAAACTATGTATTTTAATAGTTTCAGTTTTTTTTGAATTTCAGTTTCCATATGAGGTTGAACGATGAAACTTGGCAAGAAGCCTAATTTACGGCAAGAAAGACATCTTGGCACCGTCGAGAGCCATCATTATATAACGTCCAAGGATACTTGTACCAAAATCATATCATAATTTATAACTACTAATTTGAAAACTACTGCAAATGATCTCCCTGCTGTAGTTTTTCCAAGCGACTACAATATGGGGTTCTACAAGGAAGGCATTAGAAGGTTTTTTACAGGGTCGGCAGCGCGAGTGTGACGCCTATGGTGTTGCACAGGTCTTTAGGCTGCGGTAACCGCTTCCCACCAGGTGGTGCGTGTGCATGTCTGCTACCGCAGTGTAAAAGTGTAAGTCTTAGCTAACAAGGTGAGGCTCACCTTCTTTCTTTATCCCTAAATAGGTAGTCAGCAGTGTTAATAATTAGCTACAATTAAGAATTTCTAATTTTAAAAAAATCTATAAAACTTCTGCACGGGAATCGAATCCGGGACATCTTGCACTACCACCGTACTCGCTACCGCTTTGCAACTGAAATAAAATATAGGAGTAGAAACAAAACGTTCTGTTATAACGAATACAACGTTGCCTTATTACCAAGATTCGATACCAAGAATTCGTCGATATCGCTACGAAATTGTAATAAATTTGCTACGAAATGCTACGAAATTGCTACGTATTCGTAGAGATTACATTTCCTACATTTATTACCGTGCATTTGCTTGCCAGCGAACGTACCGCAATACCCAAGAAATAACCGCATCTATTGCATGTAAGTAATAGGATTTTTGTATGCAACCTATAGCTCTAATCCTATTTTAAAATGGTAAATATTAATAACTGTGCCCCACGGGTTCGTCCGGCGTCCGGGTCCGGCGTTTTCGAATCTATTACACCACGTCGCACTACTGTTGTCTGATATTCGTTTGATTTCGTCTGATTGATCGGTTCCTAAGGGTTATAGCGTGATGTTAAATCTTATTTTACTTCCTAGTATAGTATTATAAATGTGAAAGAATGTGAAAATGTTTAGATGTTTGTATATTTGTTACTCAATCACGACATAACGAATCTGGCTGCCATTTGGTTCAGGGATAGATTATAGCCTGGAATAACACATAGGCTACTTTTCATACCTGGAGTAGGGTCCCATGGGAAGCAGGAAACGCGGTCAACAGCTGGTTGCAAACATTAATAACTATCTGTGCCCTATCTAACAACGTTTCCATGTTAAGGATTGCTGATTGCCTTGTGTCAAAACCTAATAAAGTGAAAATGAAAATCCCCGTTTTTCATCTATATCCGTTAAGATTTTCAAATAGATCGTCATGCCACTGAATTATAATTTGCCAATTAATAATTTCGGTCAATTCATAATTCGGTCGCAATTCAATCACATTTCCATTTGTGATTAGTTTAATTACGAGAATTGGCCCTTTTTTTTCTTTGTCGTGCGGAAATCCCTTCGGATACCCCCCCGCTGGCCAGCGGGGGCGGTTATGTCGGGCTTGAACCGACTAAAACCGCACGCCGTCTCGGGTCTGCCGACGCCGGGGTGTAAGGTTGCCCATAGAGCATATCCCTCGCAACCCGACTGACCCTGGGCCATCTCCGGTTTCGAGATGGCCCCCTCGGGTTTGGGAACCACGGTGTCCCCGTCTTGCCCCGGTTTGGGGGAGGGACGCTAGTCGCCCCACCGTCCCGGCCTGCTTCTGCTGGGGTGACAGGCGGCCTCACCTGCCACCCCCAGGCCTGCGCTCATGAAGGACGGTGCCTGAGTCGCCTGCGACGCGCGGCGAGCATGTTGCGGGGTTGGCGGGAGAGTTCTGAGCCTTGGCCCTATGGTCTAACTACAGAACTTCTATATCGCCAGTGGGTTATGGAGGTCAGATAGCAGTCGCTTCACGGAAAATATCGAAGTTCAGCCGCTTCGTAGTTAGAAAAAGCCCACTCCAACCGAGTTCGGAAATGGGAGGAAGATGAGTTTCTACCCTAAGGAATGTTAAGGTCACTTCTTCTAAATTTTAAATACTCAGTGTAGAAAACCATGACTTTTACTTCAAAGCTGCATAATAATGCGACCATTTGGTATGCAGTATGGGCATTTATTTTCATTTGGCGCTTCGACAGGGCGTACAAATGATTAGACTCTGTTATAAATAGTACACTAATTTATCGGACTAGCCTCGGTAGCGTAGCGTTAAGGAGTGAGTTAAGAAACCCCGATCCATCAATATTAGCTTCATCAGCATATATTGTTCTAGAACATTTGATTTGCATCAGCAAACCAATCTACGACAACCATAACTCCCGACAAAGTGCTGAATTAGTAATAATAGGCTCCGACGTGTAGGCTCGAATGTAGTTGGGACACAATGCTAAGGTGATGATGATGAGTGCGACTGCCGTGCAATAGTAATAGGGTCCAAGTTCATTTCCCACGTTGGGCAAAAGTGATATTGAGTTATTCCCATCAGAAATTTTCAAGGAGTCTAAAATTGTGTTATTTTTGTAATAAATATAAAGTTTGAGTAAATAGAAAATGTATGCCATCGCGGCCTTGCCTTTAAGCTATGGTTACTATGGGTCGCAGCATTTTGTTAAAATACCTAATAACGGGCCACCTTAGGCCTGGTTGGCCCTATGGGTGATCCACCTCTCATCACAGTCCTTGCAACAAAAATTATAAAAGCGCGTTGACGGTATTTTTACAAAGGTAAACGATTTCTATTTTCGTATGGACAGAGATAGCTGTAGAGAGTCTACAGCTACGACGCATTTCGTAGCACGTAATACTGTAAAAATCGATAACGTTCTGCCCTGGCTGGGCCCCAACACTAAATATAGAATTCGGTGTTTTAACACAGCCTGCATGTAAATGAGGTCTTATACAATACACATACAACAAAGGTCGTACGTATTTTGTAGTTTTTATGAGTATTGTCGTGTTGGACAACTTTAATCTATCTATCTTATAACTTTCAACGAGTAATAGGGTATTTGACTACTGCTAAAAAATAGTTCTGTATTATGTATTACAACATAAAAATGCAGATGGCATCAATAGAGCACCCATAGAGCATATCCCTCGCACCCCGGCTGACCCTGGGCCATCTCACCACTAACAGCATCGCTCATCCTGTCTCCTCTGAAAGCAGAGGGGTACGGAGAGCGATGTGTTCCCGCCACGTTGGGTATTGGCCGACGATCAATGCCAACCCTATGAAGGGGTGAAGGGGAAGCCATTGACCGCCGCCCAGGGTGTACCGGCCGCTCCGATTCCGTTCCCCCCGGACTGCAGCGAGATCGGAATCGGAGCGACACTCGAGGAGGTTACCCAACACACACCCCAATTATTGAAATTAGTTGCAAAAATAATGGTTTATTTTAAACATAACATAACATAACATAAACTCACGCCTATATCCCCGAAGGGGTAGGCAGAGGTGCTAGCACCCACATTTCGCCAGTTTATGTTTAGGTCCCAATGTAATACGTGGCGAGCCTATTGCCATTAACCGGGCACTTATAAACCTCATTTCGGACTCAGCGGGTCATAACTAGACCTCCTATGAAGATTTTTTTTTTAAATTCGACAGTATTCAAGAAACCAATAGGTAGATCGATTTCGGGGTGTGTTGGGTAACCTCCTCGAGTGTCGCTCCGATTCCGATCCCGCTGCAGTCCGGGGGGAACGGAATCGGAGCGGCCGGTACACCCTGGGCGGCGGTCAATGGCTTCCCCTTCATCCCTTCATAGGGTTGGCATTGATCGTCGGCCAATACCCAACGTGGCGGGAACACATCGCTCTCCGTACTCCTCTGCTTTCAGAGGAGACAGGATGAGCGATGCTGTTAGTGGTGAGATGGCCCAGGGTCAGTCGGGGTGCGAGGGATATGCTCTATGGGTAACCTTACACCCCGGCGTCTGAAGACCCGAGACGGCGTGCGGTTTTAGTCGGTGCAAGCCCGACATAACCGCCCCCGCTGGCCGGCGGGGGGGTATCCGAAGGGATTTCCGCACGATAAAAAAAAAAAAAAGGTAGATCGATTTCATCGAAATCTACCCAAAAGGTACTCAATATGGTTCTTTACAGCATGTAATTTAAATGAATATTTTCTAAGATATTACAGATGTAAAATAAAATGCAGGGACATAGCGGTTACAGCAGTACCGGCCGGAGGCCCGGCGGCGCTAAAGACAGTATATTTAGTATCAGCATTACATCCGTGCGAAGCCGGGGCAGGTTGCTAGTGTATATATATATTTATTTATATGTTTCAGCGGGTTTCGGGGGCGATAAATCCATCTAGCTAGATTTCAGTTTTAGAAAATGTCGAAAATAAAAAAAACTGAGCGAAGCTCGGTCTCCCAGATATTTATTAATTATGAAAGAAATGTCTAGTGTCTAGGGGACACCCTAGGATCCCTTGCTAGAATCCGCTGGGTATTCACTAATAAAATACAAATGTAATTATGTTGATGAGTCACGCAAACGGATCAAATATATATTCTACGACATTCTACACAGCTCTTTCTAGACCCTAAGTAAGCATAGTTTAACTAGCTTGTGTTGTGAGTTCCAGAATGCGGATAAACATACTATATACTTTTTTTTTGTAAAAACATAAATACATACATAAGAATTCTATTTTTATATGTACCTACTCATGCATGTCTGTCTACAAATGGGTATGCACTCACCTTATATACACTATGTTTTCAGTCCCATTCGTCATGCTGCCACTTAGAATATGGGACGGATAGTAATATATTGTCCGATCTTTGGAATTAAATCTGAGACGCCATAAAATAAATTAATATTCGATGACATTCTACACAGCGCTTTCTAGACCCAAAGTAGCATAGTTTAACTAGCTTGTGTTATGGCTTCCAGAATACGGATAGGGTGCTGCCTGCTTCTGGTAGGGTGACAGGCGGTTCCACCTGTCATCCCCTGACCTGCGCTCATAGAGGACGGCTGTCGTTCAAAGACTTCTGACGTCTGAGTCGCCTCCGCAACTCGCGGGCTCGGCGGATCCGGAGTGACCTGAGACTCTCCCGGACCCGCTTCGCAGCTTCATATAAATATAAAATATAAATACATATAAAATAATACCCCTAATGAAACGTTGCACTGAGCGGGAAAAGAACCCGCTAGCCCTGATGTGACAGTGTCGTGGTTTTAGCTATGTGAAAATCCAATAAGTGGCTTTGTAGTGGCCGGACGGAATTGACGCTCTTTTGTAAGTGACAAAGGAATGTCGATTACGAAGGACGATCGTCTGTTAACTTAACGACCACTTAAGCTAACCGTGTCCTCGCCAATTTTATCGAAACTTAATGATTTTGAAGGCCTTTTCCTTATTTTGTAACTATGTATATAAAAATGTTAAGTTGGTTTGTGTGCTTCAAACACTCAAAAAGTTCTGCATCACTTGAGCTCAAATTTTGCCACGACATACAACCCGCTTGAAAGAGCTTTTTTTATTTTTTGACGATTTTTTCTTGGGCTAAGCTGAGACCCAGGTCGTCAATACCTATATAAAACCGGTCAAGTGCGTGTAGGGTTTCGTATTTGTCCATTATGATAATGCATCGTAATAATAACATCTGTTATTACTGTGGGTTGGTATATCAATATTATCATTTGTACGAATTTTTTACTTCTCCAAGTACTTTTACGTTACGTAAGGTACTTTTACCTTATGATAATTAATAACATAACATAACATAAACTCACGCCTATATCCCCGAAGGGGTAGGCAGAGGTGCTAGCACCCACATTTTGCCAGTTTATGTTTAGGTCCCAATGTAAAAGGTGGCGAGCCTATTGCCATTAACCGGGCACTTATAAACCTGCGATAAATACACACATAACTTTGAAAAGCATCGAAAAGTCATTGGTGTGTGCCATGGTAATACCTGGAATCGAACCCGAGACCTCGTCTCAGCAGTCCTTTACCCGTACCACTAGGCTACGCTATATCTTTTTATTAAGTTCTCATGGAAGTGACTCTGTATGTCTTTTTGAGAATAAATTCTTTAAACTTTTGTAAGTTGGCTGGCTACACTTAAATTTGTAAAGCTTACTCCGAGTCGTCTGCTTGCATTTTTGAGCCCGAGGTCCGCTCTCTTACTATATTTCTCTTGCTTACGGAAGTGACTTGACTTTTACGGAAGTGACTTTCGCATGACTACCCTCTCGCATCTGTCACATCCGCGGCAAACTTCACGTTCGTGACATCGCGAAGAAAATGCAGGGGAGTCACCTTCGCTGGTGTGAACATGTTCTGCGGCTACCGCCAGGCTACGTGGATAATAAATGTCTGGCCATTCCACCTCCTCGAAACCCCGGTAGGAGGGGTCGACACAAGAAGTGCTTCGTCGTAAAAGATGAATAACGTGCCAATGATCACCATGACCGTACCGTACCGCACCATACCATGGATGCCCAAGAACGTGCGCAGTGGAGCTTGAAAAGGTGGAAAGCGGACCTCGGGCTCCGAGGTGAGAGCCTCACGAACTAGTTCTGTTGTGATTCGATGTTGAACCGCTCAGTGAGCATTTCCATACTATTATAAAATTGTAAATTAATAGTGTCTTAGATTTGGAGATATAAAACAAGTACTTGGGTTATGTTAAATGAACGATTCGGTATTCTTGTCTGTCTGTTTATCTGTTTGTTCGCGACGGTCCACCACCACTTAGCACACATAACCACTTAGCAGATTTTATTGTTTCTTTCTATTAGAAAGGTCAGACTTAAAATCTGCAACATTGCAATCGTTAAGTAGAACCAGAGGCGGAGCCGCGGACATCAGCTAGTGTATGTATAAAATATCTATTTGCATTGGTCTAGCTGTTCTTATGTATGATAGATATGTAATCTATATATTAAATAAAGTCGTGTTAGTGATGACAGGGATAAACTCAAGAACGGGTGGACCAATTTTCATGATCTTTTAGATTTGTCTCCGTCTATGCTGTGCTTTTTGTTTTTTTTTGGCGGAAATCGGTACGGTTAAAGCCGGTCAGCGGATACCGGACTGGAACCGACCGAAACCTCTAGCCGTCTTGGGTCTTTAATGCCGGGGTGCAAGGCGACCTTCTCGAAATAAATTCAGCTGATAAGGCAACATAACTAACATAACTTGATTCTAAGTCGGAACGAAGTTTGTCGGGTAAGCTACCGTATTTATAAAAAAAAAAGTATGTTTCTAGTACATCTTAACACCTATGCCTAGTTTTGGTCTGGACGAGCGCTGTGTAATAATGTCCTAGACTATTTACTTGACTTATTTCGCGTTTACAAAATTTAATCTAATATTGTTATTAATACCCATCTACAATCTAAATTACATTGTTAAGTTAGTAAGTAAGAGAATCAGAACTTGGGGGATTGATTTCAAAATCTATATTTTTTTTTTCTTTAATAAAGATTAAGATCGTAAAAAGAGAAGATCTAGGACGGGACTTGAACCCGCGACCAGTCCCTTACAGGGGGAATGCTCTGACCAACTGAGCGACCTAGACACCCAGATATTCGAAATTACGGTAGATGGCTCCAACGTCGCCTTAAGACGTAATAATGTATCGGAGAATTTCTATATTTTTTTTATATTTTTTTATATTTAGGACACGTCAATTTGACTTCACCTCGCCTGATGGTAAGCTGAAGGTAAAGTCCAAGAAAGAGGGTCACCATTACATACACATACCATGTTAACAATGGTGGCACTCAGCTTGACGGCCTCATCAGAAGAGGATTGTCGTCGCAGCACCGCGTGACACCCACCGGTCCCACTAGTGCTGCGACCACAATCCCCCTGCCCGGCTATGCACTTGCTGACCCCTGAACGCAATTAAATCGAAATTTGATTACTATGGAGGGTTTTTCACAATCGTGCACGGTGGTACCAACCCGGCCGAATTTTGTGACAAATTTGTGTCATCAAATTTCTACCACCAGAACTATATATATACTATTAGTACACAAATTAATCATTTTAAGGTAAACTATGTAGACAGGTGTATGTCAAGACAATTGGTTTGTGGTATACGAAATTTTATTTTTAACCTCATAACGATTACTATTGCGTTTGCGTCCAAAGTTTTCACTCGAAGCCTGGGTCCACTTATTGTTTTGATTGGTATGTTGGCTTTTCTGGTGGTGACCCCCCCCCCCGGGAGTTAAGCTTGAGCAGAAACTCGTCTTTTGTTTAGCAGGTAGACGGGCTAGCAGTTCAGGTTGGCTTTGACCCCAAAGGTTTACAAGGCCCAGCTAGTTAAAAGATTTTGGAAGTGCAGCTTTGGGGTGTAAAGCTGCACTTCCAAAATCTTTTAACTATACTTGTGGTATAATAAAGAGGTAAAGTTTGTGATATTGTGAGTTCGTAGGGCTCGTAATCTCTGGATCCACTGTACCGATTTTGAAAAGTCTTTTACCGATTGAAAGCCACACTATTTGTAAGTGTCATAAGTCATATCATCACGGTACTACCCAAGGGAGCGGAGCAGTAATCATGAGCAAATGTCAACAACTTCGGCAGATTCCCCTACATTATATGACAACTAATAAATTACGGGCATATTTTGCAACTACCTATAGTTTGAAGGGGTGCAATGGTAGTATGAAATACGCCACGGGCGACACCGGGCCTAGTTGTTTATAATTTGATAACATTATATGTATACAACTGTAATGGTCTCATGTCACAACTTTCAGTACCTGTGACGGCCTCTGTGGCGTGGCGGTAGTGCATCCGACTGCTACGACAGGGGGCGCGGGTGCGACTCCCGTTCGGTGCAAATAATTATATGTATGAATATGTCTATTTGCATTGGTCTGGGTGTTTATATGTACTCGTATAATATGTATGTTTTTACAAAAAAAAAGTATTTAAGTAAGTTTATCTGCATTCTGGAACCAATAACACAAGCTAGTTAAACAAATCTTACTTTGGGTCTAGAAAGCGCTGCGTAGAGTGTCGTAGAGTATTTACCTGAATTTTTCCAAAGAAATAAATAATAATTTAAATGTAAAAATATTAACAGACTCACCTCCTCCATTCTGCTGACACAGATACGGGAAGCGCCAAATATTGCCGAGTCCGACAGAGTACCCGATGATTGACAAGAAGAATTGGAGTTTCCCTGACCACGCAGCGCGGTCTTCACCAGGCTCCTCTCGCTGCAATGACCCCCTCGAGCCTTGCAAAACTATGGTGACCCCATGGGGTCTCTCGCTGCCATCAGCCCGCGCGTTAAGCGGCGCCAATTCGTGACCATTTCGTGGCCCAATCGCTTCGTCTTTTCCCGCCATATTACTTGTCAAAAGTTCAAACGTCTAAGCTACTTTTATTGTTTTTTATATTGAATTTGATTTGACTTTCTACTTATAATTATTAATTTAAATTTGGAATTTATTTAGTCTTTATTTTTTAAGTTTAACGAGATTATTGGAGTGATTACCTATAAATATGTTCATAATATACCATTGATGTATTTCGTAATCATACGTGAAGTATCGAATAGCGTCTTTTTTCACGAATTCTACTACTTTAAAATATGTTGTTGTTCTTTTTAATAGTTTTTGACGCAATTTTAACGAATCTCTGAACACGTTCACAGTTTCGCTGTGCATATATATGAGTTATTTTCACTATTTTAATGTCAATTAATATAAAACATCACGTTCCACTTTGGTGATTTGAATTAAAACAATATTATTTTAGTCTGGACATGCCAATTGTTTAATTTTAAAATCTTGCGAGAAGATGATTTTCCAACTTGCCTGAAACAAAATAATTTTGAATTAGTCATATTATTTGGTTTATTCCCAACTGACCCGACAACGTAACCCAGTACCTGGTTGGCTTAGGAAAGCAAAATATTATTTAAATCCATTCTTAACCTGACCCGATACGGTTGTACTTAACAGAACCCAAAAAACTCAAGCATTCATAAATTAACCTTTTAAAATCTTTGCCCTTTAAATAACCCCCTACGTAAAAACGATGGCGTGTTATAAGTTTGACATGTCTCTGTATGTGTCTGTCTGTGGCATCGTAGCTCCGAATGGATGAACCGATTTTGTTTTTGTTTGAAAGGTGAATTAGTTGGGAGTGTTCTTAGCTATATCGGGAATTTTTGTTTTTAGATAGTATTCTTAAAATATGAAATAATGAGAAGAATCCCAGAAACCCTCTCGATAGTATGTAATACTCTTGGCCACTAGGCTACCACGGCTTAGACATTTTAATTAATTTATGAATAAATTTATGAATATATGATTAACACATTACTTCCGTAATAGTGTGAAAAGAAAATGATCATACGTCAAGGGCCGATCACGTAAAATTGTATATTTTAGTCCTCCCCCCTCCCCTTTTTTTTTTTTTTTTTTACGTGCGGAAATCCCTTCGGATACCCCCCCGCTGGCCAGCGGGGGTGGTTATGTCGTGTCTCGACTAAAACCGCACGGTGTCCTCCCCAAGTGTCCGTTGCCGGGCACCCCGGGTAAGCCCTCGAAAGGATAGCGGACTTTGGCCGCCACCGCGGCCTCGCCTGGTGGGGTCGGGTTTTATCCCGCGTCGGTGAGTAGGCAGGCGTGTGTAGGACACACACGACATGGCTCCGCCACAGCCTGCTTCTGTAAGGACGGCGAGTCGGCCAACTGCCGTCCTCAGGCCCCGATCATGGAGGTCGGTAGTCCCGGCCCGCTCACGACGCTATTCACATTTGCTGCTATCATAATTAATAGAATGTCAATAGCAATAGTAATAATATAGTCATAATGAAAGTCAATTGTCCAAATAATATCTACAATACATATTTTATAAATTTTAATGTCATTATATAAATAAAATGTTCAAGTAGTAAACATGCGAGTAACACACATCGACACACACACACACACACTCACACACACACACATACATCCCATCCATCCTTACAAACTTTCACTTTTTTTTTATACCACTCAGGTGGCAGACAAGCTCACGGCCCACCTGATGGGAAGTGGTTACCGCGGCCTATGGATGTGTGCAACACCAGAGGCGAATAGTAGGAATTAGGATGATGCAAACGTATTTCCTGAACGGTTCTTGCACATTATTACGCAACGAGAGGATCTCATGGAATTTAATATCGAACGTCACATATTTTTACTTCGGAATATTTAATTAATGTTTTTAAATTTGCTTATTATGAGTCAATATCCTTTTTTTTCAATACTGTGGGCCTACCATGCCGTACTATAAGTGATCGTGTTTTGGGCTTCGATTCAGAGGGATATATCTTGATCTACATATATTATACCTGAGGCCCGGGGCTCCGCCCGTACGGAGCTCGGTTTCTCTAACCAATTGCAATTAAACATAAGTAGAAGTCTGATCTATCTAATAGAAAAAATCGCATCGAAATGAGTTCAGTAGTTTTTGCTTATAGCACGTCACGGTCACTGAACATAGTTTACTCTCAGTAGCAACTCTACAATTTGAAAAGTGCCTGATTTAGGGCAAAAAGCTAACCCTCTTTCACGTCTGACAGGAAATAGCTGTTGCAAAGTGAATGTAAATATACTTTTGCCTACGTTATTGAAGTACCAAGCGTCGTCATCATCATCTGAGTGTGGTTCCCGGTTGCATCCGACGCTTACCCTTCAGAGCCCGAGGTCCTCTTACTCATTCTCTTTCACTTGGTTTGGCTTATACGGTCATTATGGTAGCGACTGCCATTGGACCTCCCAAAACCGATAGGGAAGCCCCTGGTGCAGGCTTTCCTATCAGTTTTGGGAGGTCTCGTCTGTTAATCAGCAGGTGTACTGTAGCGTCCGGGGGTTGGACGCCACAATACCTCGTGTAGAAAATAAGACAAACACTGAGGAAGAAGTTTAAATGGGCATTTATTATATCATCAAAGCTTCCTAAATCGGGTTTAGGGAGGTTTTTACGCGTATGCTTTTATATTACTTCGAACTAGGGAATCGCGAACTCCGCTCAAGGACTGAGCCTAAATATATTGCACTGTTATCTTCTCTTCGGCCGGCGGACCCGGGCGGCGCGTCTAGTCGCCCGCTGTCAGCCGCCCAGCCGAAAGCAGCTCCACGGAGCAATTGTTTTTTCTTCCCTACGCTCTATTTAAATCAAACAAATAATTATTTTTAAACTCTGACACATAATGGCCAGGTAACCGCATCGTGGTGTGAAATGAGGTTCAGACACCACATCAGCTACGCCCTTAATGGTCATTTATGTGACAGCCTGATTCCCTAGGCATTCTAAATCTGGGACACAAAAAAAAAAATTATGCGAATTGTCCCTTACAATGGGAATAACGAAGCAATCTTTGTAATAATTAGTAAACGATAGTAGAATCTCAAATTATAGCAATTAAACTGTAATAAATACTGAAAAACACGAACAAAGAAAAATTGCTTCATTCTTGGCCAGGCAAAAAACCCAGGTTAAAAGAAACCTGACCACAATCAGCCTCATCAAAGAAAAGTTATTGGTATCACTTGCCGATACATTTTAAGGTTTGCCCTGAAAGGACTTAGTAACACAGTACTTTTAAGACCTACCTTTTTTTTTTTTTTTTTTACGTGCGGAAATCCCTTCGGATACCCCCCCGCCGGCCTGCAGGGGTGGTTATGTCGTGTCTCGACTAAAACCGCACGGTGTCCTCCCCAAGTGTCCGTTGCCGGGCACCCCGGGTAAGCCCTCGAAAGGATAACCCCAGGGTTGCCGGCGGACTTTGGCCGCCACCGCGGCCTCGCCTGGTGGGGTCGGGTTTTATCCCGCTTCGGTGAGTTGGCAGGCGTGTGTAGGGCACACACGACACGCCTCCGCCACGGCCTGCTTCTGTAAGGACGGCGAGTCGGCCAACTGCCGTCCTCAGGCCCCGATCATGGAGGTCGGTAGTCCCGGGCGTAGATGAGTCTGCGGCGTCCTCGCCGCAGACTGCGAAACTCGGGGGGCAGGGTTCTTTCCCGCTCCCTCTCCGCCGTCTCTTTCGCGCGCATTACCTGCTCGCAGAAAGAGGCGGCGGCGTGCCACTTGCTCCCGTCGGAGACCGCGGCCCTCACCATGGTCTCCAACGAGAGAACGTCCACGCCCAGGACCGCAACGAGATCCCGGCGTTGACTCGCCCACGCAGGGCACTCCACCAACGTGTGGAGCGCCGTGTCTTCGCCAGGATCCTCGCAGTGCTGGCACTGCGGCGTTGTCTCCCGGTGGATGCGCCACAGATACCTACCGAAACACCCGTGTCCGGTAACCATCTGGCACATCCGGTAGGAGAGGTCCCCATGGTCCCTCTCCAACCACTCCTTCATGATCGGTCTCACCGCCGCAATGGTGGATTCCCCCCACCTTGGGTGCTCAAGTCGCACCCTCCATGTCTCCATGAGTTCCTGGCGGAGCAGGGACCGCTGAGCCCTGATTTCTCGGGGCTCCGGCCTATGGCCCCGCTCCAGCGCCTCCTTGCGCCACTGGTACAGCAGCGCAAGGGCTCTCGCTTCCAGGTCCCATGGAGGGGTCCCAGCTAGGAGACATGCCGCCTCGACGGAGATCGTGCGATATCCCCTGATGACTCTGACGGCCATCGCCTTTAACGGGCTGTTAAGAACAGCCACGTTGCGGGCCGCCAGAGTCTCCGCCCATACGGGGGCCCCGTATAGGGCCATGCTTCGCACGATCCCCAGGTACAGTCTCCTAGTGGGGGCGTTGGGTCCCTTAACGTTGGGCATCAGCCGCGATAGCGCGGCCGCAGCCCCCCTCAGTTTCGGGACCAGACTTCGGAGATGAGGTCCGAAGTCCCATCGGCTATCGAGTACGAGCCCAAGGTACTTCATCGTGGGCTCGATGCCGATGCTTACGCCCCCTACGGTTATGCCGGTTCCCGCAGGTGGTCCTCTCCGAGGCCCGTGAAAACACATAGCCTCGGATTTATGGAGAGCCACCTCAAGTCCCAGCCGCCGTATTCGACCCACGACTTGAGCAACCCCTGCCGTGGCCTTCAGTGCCGCGCTTCGATACGTTGCTCCCCGCGCCATAACGAGGGTGTCGTCAGCATAGCACACTATGCTGACACCCTCGAGCAACGTACCGCGCAGCACCCAGTCGTATCCGATGTTCCACAGGAGTGGCCCTAGGACCGACCCCTGCGGAACACCGCACGACACTTCTCGCCGCCCTGGCCCTAGCCAGCTCGGGTAAACTATGGCCCTCTCGGATAGGTATGCCTCGACAATGCGGCGGAGGTAAGGAGGCACTCCGTGATACGCGAGCGCCTCCCTAACGCAGCTCCAGGGTAGGGTGTTGAAGGCGTTGGCGATGTCAAGAGACACCGCCACCACCACCCCACCCCGCGAGACTACTTCCTCCGCCAGGCGCCTAACGCGCATGATCGCTTCCACGGTGGAGCGCCCCCGGCGGAAACCGAACTGGTTGTCCGCCAGATCTGGCCCCACGTTCGTGAGATGCTCGACGAGGCGCTCTGCAATAATCCGCTCAAAGAGCTTGCACACCTCGTCGAGCAACACGATCGGCCGGTAACCAGATGGCTGGTCCGCCGGCCGCCCCGCCTTCCGGATAAGGACCAGTTTCCCCGTCTTCCAAGCCTTTGGAAACTGGCCCCTTTCGAGGCATGCGCTAAAGAGCGCCACCAGTCGAGGCCCTAGTTCCTCCAGGGCCAGGACCCATGCTCGGCCTGGAATGCCGTCGGGTCCGGGGGCAGTGCATTTCCGGGCTTTAAGCCGGAGCACTGCTACCCCCAGTTCACTCTCCCTGACTTCGGGCACATCGCTCTCGCTATTATCAGCGTCAGGCGCCTGAGGCGGAGCCATACGCGGAGGGACATGCTCCTCCGCTCTCGCAGGGAACAAGGAGCCCAGTATCCCCTCCAGCCGCTCCGGCTGGAGGCTCTGGGTCAGTAGGGGCGCCCTTGGGCGGATTTTGCCCCTGACCGCAAGGTAAGGACGCCCCCATGGGTTCTGCTCCAGAGACTCCAGCAGCTCTTCGCGGGCCCGCCGTTTGGCCTGCTTAATGGCTTCCTGGAGGGTCCTCTTGGCCCCCTTGTACGCCTCATACAGCTCCGCCTCTCGGGCTGCCGCATCGTCTGGGCGGCGACGCCTCCGGCGAAACCTGGTGTACTGGCGGCGAGCGGTCACGCACGCTGCTCGCAGCTGTGCGAGCTCCGCTGACCACCAGTACACCTGTTTCTTTGCCGGGCCGGGCTTAACCCTAGGCATCGCCGCATCACAGATATGCGACATGGCTCTCCTGAACCATTCCGCCTCTGCGTCGACATCGGCAGGCCTGGCCAGTGACGGAATCCAGGCCTGCACTATTGATGCCTCCAGGAGAGCCTCCCGATCCAGGCGTCTGAGCGCCCAACGTGGATCCGGGGGATTCGCGATTGTCGGCGGCAGGTTAGTTGGAGGGGAGACGTTGAACCGAATATACTTATGGTCGGAATCCGTCTCCTCCTCCTCCACCACGCGCCAACCCTGGACGCGGCGGGCGAGAGCAGGGGTCGCGAATGCGACATCCACGACCGAACTGAGCCCCCGCCGCTCCCAGGTGGCGACACTCCCCCGGTTGAGGACTTCTAGACCACGGGTGTTGGCCCAGTCCTCCAGTACTCGCCCCTTGTCATTGGTTTCCCGGGAGCCCCAGGCCTGAGACCAGGAGTTGAAGTCTCCCAGGACCAAGACAGGACGAGGACGGCACGCAGCGAGAACAATGTCCAGTTCAGCGAGCCTTAGCTCAAGCTCGTACTGGTCAAGGCTTGGCGAGAAGTAGACGGCCACGACAGCCAAGCCCTCATAGTCCGCCGCGACGCAGCCTCTACACCTTGCAATGAGTGCAAGGCGCGAGGTGTCCGCGGCGGAACCCCCGAAGACGGTCGCTACGCCGTCCAGGTCCACCGGGCTTCCGGGGTGGACCCAGTACGGCTCAGCGACCACGACCACATTGATAGACCACTCCACGATGCTCTGGTACAGAAGATCCTGAGCACCGGTGCAGTGGTTTATGTTCGCCTGCAGGATGCGGATTGGCGTGTCCATTAATGGAGGTCCATCTCCGCATCCCGCCTCGAATGTGGCCGCTCTTGAGCGGCACCCCCGCTACCCGTTGCGGACGAACGGGGCTTTGGCCTCGAGGCGGCGCAGGTTCTGCTGTCCGCCCGGTGCTCCGCCGCTTTGCCCTCCGCTACGCATTTGTAGCAGCGCGGCGGAGCATCACAAGCACTGGCCTTGTGCCCGGGCTGACTGCAGCGGAAGCACCGATCCCCCACGGTGTCTCCCGCTGTGCACTGCACTCCCACGTGCCCCACAGCCAGGCACCTGAAGCACCTGGTCTCGCGGGGCTGCAGGAGTTGCACCCGCGCCTTTAGGAAGCCCCCAACGAGGAGGCTCCGTTCGTCCGCAATTTTTTGCGCCGCTGCGACGGGGCAGTTGACGACTGCTGTGCCGCGACCGGTGGAGCTGAAGCGGATTTCTCCAGCTCTCACCTGATCACGGGGGCAGCCGCCCGCCTCCACGACGGCGGAGATGACTTCCTCCGTCGTGGCCGCGTCATCGAGACCCGAAATGCGCAAACCTGCGCATTTGTTGGGTCTGGTGACGCGGACGGCTTCGGTATCCAGCGACTCCCTCAGCTTGGCCGCTAGGGCGTCGGCTTTGGGGCCGCTGGTGGCGCCGGAGACCTCGAGGAGGCGAGCTCCGGTGCGAGTTGTTTTGCACCGGAGCCCCCCCTCAATCTCGAGTGCCTTGAGGTCCACTGAGGCTTTAACCTGCCTCAGGACCTGGGCGTACCCCACGCCCTTCTCCACACCCTCCGTCGTCACCGTCAGGACGACGGCAGTAGAGCGTGGGGCGCGGAGCCTCTTCGGCGCCTTCGCCGCAGCGGCTTTTGCCGCCTTCTTAGCCGCCTTTTTGGCGGCTTTTTTCGCCTTTTTGGCGGCCCCCGCTACCACCCATTCCTCCCCTCTGGAGGAACGCTCGGGTGCAGCGGGAGCGGCGGTTTTGGCGGGGGCGGGGGTGCCGCGCTTCTTCCCCTTCCCTTGTGGCGTCGGGGCCACTGGGGCGGCAGGGCCGAGCTTACCACTGACAACAGCCGCGAAAGACGCAGTCCGTGTCAGTGGGGGACGGTAAGCCCGGTCCTCTAACACGCCAAGCCGCCTCTCGATGGCCGCCAGGAGCTGCACCACGCTAGGCGCAGGCTCAGGCGGCGGATTGGGCGCCGGCCTAGGCGCTGTTTTTGGCGCCGGCTTAGGTGCCGACTTTGTGGCCGGCTTTGGCGTCGAATTTGGCGCCGACGTAGGCGCCCCCTCTGGCGGCGCAAGAGCCCTCGGGTGGTCCGCCACCTCCTGGGCTCTTGGGGCCTTCTGGGCCTCCGGGGATCCCCTGACCTTCTGGGTCAGTTCCCTGACCTCCTCCCGGAGGACCCGCTGTTGCTCCAAGGAGTTGGCCAGCTCAGTTTCCAGGCTTGTGACCCGGGCCCTGAGCTTGACCTCCTCCTCGGAGACGCTCCTACCAAGGAGCTCCTCCAGCGCCGTCCTGGCGACGGCGACGTTTTCCGCCACCGTCTTTTTTTTTCCCGACACATTTTTGGACCCCTTAATGGAGTCCGTAATGCGGGCAAGCGCTGCGAGGAGTTCCCTCGCCGCGGGGACGCCTTGGTCCCTGCCACTGGGTAGTGGAGGGACGTGCACCGGCTGCTTCATCGATCTGGACGCCGCGGTGGCCAATATTTTTTTGGCCGGCCGATCATCCTCGCTCGAGGAGACCGTCCGTTGTCCGGAGCTTCTGCTCCGGTCAAGGGACGGTCCACCCGAGCGAGGCCGCTTACGTCGGAGACCCTCCTCGGTCTCCATACGGCTGGATACTGACTCGTTGTCAGTACCCGCCGTCGACGCCGCAGACGCAATGTCTGCGTCCGTTTCCCCACCTGTCGGTAACGGAGTAGCGGGTCTGGTGAAGACGGCCTTGACAGACCGCGAGTTAGGCCCCCGCCTCACCTCCTCTTCACCCCCAGCTACCTCCGTTACATCGTTTCGGATTCCTTTGTCCGCGCCTTGGTTGTCGTTGTTGTTGGTATCGTCTGGTTTGTTTTTATTTTGGTTAGTATTTTCCATATCTAATCCCACGAGTATGGGGGAAGGGTGGTCCGTCCAGGCGGAGCCCCCTGCACCTGGATAAGCCTATATACTATGGAGGTCGGCTGGTATCCATAGGTTTTGACGACTTCGCTGTCGGGTGTTATAGACTTTTCCTTGTCGTGGGCCGGCCAATAAAGGCAAGCCCTCCGGTCAGTAAGTTCACAGCGTACCCTTCTGGAGCCACCAGTCAGGTCGTTGCTGATCACCTGCCGATTACGGAACGCGAGAGGATGGCTAGTCCTCTCACTCCGGCGGCGGCACAAGTGCCCGTCGGCCCCTGCGACAGCAGTGGGCCAACCCGCCCCTGGATCCTCCAGGACCCTACGGTGGCCTCCACCACTAACAGCATCGCTCATCCTGTCTCCTCTGAAAGCAGAGGAGTACGGAGAGCGATGTGTTCCCGCCACGTTGGGTATTGGCCGACGATCAATGCCAACCTCATGTAGGGGAAGCCATTGACCGCCGCCCAGGGTGTACCGGCCGCTCCGATTCCGTTCCCCCCGGACTGCAGCGGGATCGGAATCGGAGCGACACTCGAGGAGGTTACCCAACATACACCCCTTTAAGACCTACCTAACTAAAAAGAAAGATGACATAAAATTATTTATGTCGCCTACACATTACTAAATTATTTTTTACAACAATACCATCGAGAAAGAACTTACTCTATAAAGAAAAGTCTGATCGAAAACTAACTTTCAATCATCGTCGGCGCTTATGTCCAGAACGATTTGACTCTCTTACAAAGTTCAGATCACATCTCTTGATATCAGACAAAAAAAATAATTGCCTAACTCCTACGCTATAACATCCCGAATCTAACAAAACAAATCTATTTATCTTCAGCAGCGCAGCAATATGAAATAAACAGAGAACGCATATTATGAATAAAATGTTACAAGTTACTAGTTACGCTAGTACGTAATGCGGTTTTAGTCGGTTCAAGATAACACGTTATTCACTACGTGAATTATAATTCTACTAAGACTTATAGTCCTTATTGGCCCTATTGACCCGCAGACAACTATCAATGCTCTTGAAACATTCTGGAACAAGCCACCATCATAGCCATCTTCTCGTTGAGCACATAATATCACATAAAAGCACATAAAAGCAAAATAAACAACGATACTGATAAATGCGTCGCTCCAATTGTCGCACGACGTCTTTCTTCAAACGGTACGGGATCGATCCATTCACTGCCAACTGCAAAATGTTGGCGTTTCCGACTTCTGCGGAAACTATCGCTTCACCAGCTGTAGCAACCACTAGCTCCTGTGGCAACTAGCACCTCTACTAGTTGTATGGAAACCGGCGTTCCTCCACACCAATTGTAGCTGTAGCAACCACCAGCTGTATGGAAACCGGCGTTCCTCCACCAGTTGTAGCTGTAGCAACCACCAGCTGTATGGAAACCGGCGCTCCTCCACCAGTTGTAGCGTCCGGGGGTTGGACGCCACAATACCTCGTGTAGAAAATAAGACAAACACTGAGGAAGAAGTTTAAATGGGCATTTATTATATCATCAAAGCTTCCTAAATCGGGTTTAGGGAGGTTTTTACGCGTATGCTTTTATATTACTTCGAACTAGGGAATCGCGAACTCCGCTCAAGGACTGAGCCTAAATATATTGCACTATTATCTTCTCTTCGGCCGGCGGACCCGGGCGGCGCGTCTAGTCGCCCGCTGTCAGCCGCCCAGCCGAAAGCAGCTCCACGGAGCAATTGTTTTTTCTTCCCTACGCTCTATTTAAATCAAAGAAATAATTATTTTTAAACTCTGACACATAATGGCCAGGTAACCGCATCGTGGTGTGAAATGAGGTTCAGACACCACAGTACCATCTTACAGGTGAGGTTGGCTTAGGATCAAGAGGATTTTGGTAGGGTCACAGAAACACGCTGAAGTAAAAAATTATAAAAACCAAATTTCAAAAATATTAAGAAATAAATAAGTGCATTCATGTACATACTCCTGTAACTGTAGTCACTGTCACAATGTTATTTAATGGTATTTTATATGAATATAAAATATGTTCTTTCATGGGCCTAGGAGCAAGCCACCTGAGGGATCCAGTCTCATCGTGGGAGGTAATCGCATCGGCATCACGCCCCAAATGAAATATTTGGGGCTCGTGCTCGACGGCCGATGGGACCTCGGAGAGCACATCCGAAGTCTGGCCCCCAAACTGAAGGGCACAGCTCTCGCTCTGGCGCGGCTGCTGCCCAACATGAAGGGGCCCGATGACTCCTGCAGGAGACTCTACGCGGGGATCGTGCGGTCCATGGCCCTGTATGGGTGCCCAATATGGGCGGAGGCCCTGAAGGCCGGAAGTGTGCGGATGCTGCGCGCTCCGCAGCGAGTGATGGCCATCAGGGTCATCCGCGGGTACCGCACGATCTCCTTCGAGGCGGCGAGTCTCCTTGCCGGAACTCCGCCATGGGACCTGGAGGCGAGAGCCCTTTCGCAACTGTACCAGTGGCGAAAGGAGGCGCGGGAGCAGGGACTGAACCCCGAGCATCGAGAAATCGAGGCCGTAAAGTCCCAGCTCCGCCAGGCCATCGTGGTGGAGTGGAAGGAACGACTTGGGCGACCAAGCGCAGGGCACGCCGCAATAGCGGCGGTAAGGCCCATCATGGAGGATTGGCTAGAGAGGCGACACGGAAGCCTCTCGTACCGACTGACGCAGGTGATCTCCGGGAAGGGGTGCTTCGGGGACCACCTGCATCGGATCAGGAAGGAGCCAACGCCTGAATGTCATCACTGTGACGCGAGCGAGGACTCAGGGCTGCACACGCTGGCGGACTGCCCGGCGTGGGAGGTGCCGAGGCGTGACCTCGTGGCAGCCATCGGGGTGGGAGTCCTCTCGCTAGCATGATTGCGGCAATGGTGCGGAGCGCGAGCGCGTGGGCCGCCGCCATCTCCTTCTGCGAGCATGTGATGCTCGCGAAGGAGATGGCGGAGCGCGCCCGGGAGAGCTTCAGAACCCTCCCGGCCCGCCGAGCCCGCAACACGCTCGCCTCGCGTCGCAGGCGACTCAGGCGCCGGAGGTCGCTTAACGACCTCCGTCCTCCATGAGCGCAGGCCTGGGGGTGGCAGGTGAGGCCGACTGTCACCCCAGCAGAAGCAGGCCGGGACGGCGGGGCGACTAGCGCGTCTCCCCCAAACCGGGGCAAGACGGGGACACCGTGGTTCCCAAACCCGAGGGGGCCATCTCGAAACCGGAGATGGCCCAGGGTCAGTCGGGGTGCGAGGGATATGCTCTATGGGCAACCTTACACCCCGGCGTCTGCAGATCCGAGACGGCGTGCGGTTTTAGTCGGTTCAAGCCCGACATAACCGCCCCCGCTGGCCGGCGGGGGGGTATCCGAGGGGATTTCCGCACGAAAAAAGAAAAAAAAAAAAAAAAAAAAAGGTATATACTTCTTTGGGGTGTGTGTTGGGTAACCTCCTCGAGTGTCGCTCCGATTCCGATCCCGCTGCAGTCCGGGGGGAACGGAATCGGAGCGGTCGGTACACCCTGGGCGGCGGTCAATGGCTTCCCCTTCACCACTTCATAGGGTTGGCATTGATCGTCGGCCAATACCCAACGTGGCGGGAACACATCGCTCTCCGTACTCCTCTGCTTTCAGAGGAGACAGGATGAGCGATGCTGTTAGTGGTGAGATGGCCCAGGGTCAGCCGGGGTGCGAGGGATATGCTCTATGGGTAACCTTACACCTCGGCGTCTGAAGACCCGAGACGGCGTGCGGTTTTAGTCGGTGCAAGCCCGACATAATCGCCCCCGCTGGCCGGCGGGGGGGTATCCGAAGGGATTTCCGCACGATAAAAAAAAAAAAAAAGGTATATACTTCTTTACACCCCGGCGTCTGTAGACCCGAGACGGCGTGCGTTTTTAGTCGGTTCAAGCCCGACATAACCGCCCCCGCTGGCACGCGGGGGGGTATCCGAAGGGATTTCCGCACGATAAAAAAAAAAAAATAATCAAAAAGGTATATACTTCTTGATTGTGCACTTTTTTTCCCGTGTGGAAACACCCACGGGCTTCACCCCACCGAATCGAACCGACAAAACCACACGGAGTCCTTCCCAAGAGTCCATTGCCGGGCATCCTGCGTACGCCCTCGAAAGGAAAGTTCCCGACGGACTTCTCCTGCCATCGCGGCCTCACCTTTGGGGTCGGATTTGATTCTGCATCGGGGAGTCGGCGTGTGTAGGACATACACCACACGCCTCCTTCTTAGCTTGCTTCTGTCCTCAGAACTTGATCATGAGGTTGGGAGCCCTGGGCGTAGACAAGTCTGCGGCGACCTCGCCGCAGACTGCGGAACTTGGGGGGCAGCGTTCTCTCCTGCTCCCTCTCGCCACCTCTTTCGTGCGCATTACCTGCTTGCAGAAAGAGGCGGCGGTATGCCACTTCCTCCACTACAGCTCTCACGATAGCACTTAACCAATCATCTAACTATAAGTAGGCAGGACAAATAAGCGGTAAATTATATATCGTGAGCAATCTGTAATAACTAGATACCATTTGAACTAAAAAATTAACTCGCTGGTGCAGTCAGGTAAAAAATACTAGGCCTAAGCATGTCATCATCAGTTAAAATAGACTATTATAGAATGACTGGACTCTTTTGTAACTGATATAGCGGTGAGCGGCTGGCGTGATGGATTACTGAAATCACGAGAATGCCATTATACCATTCATGAATCACAAAGCGTACCTTATGAATGAAAATAACAATTACTATTGTGTACAAAAATAGTCTATTTTAGGTTCCAAACTATGCCTGTGGCGTGATTTGTCTAGCTGCTAAAAAGTGTCTTCCACATGCTGAATGCTCAGGGGCCAGGTTATGGGTTAGGTGCTAATTCGCCTGCGTACAGGCGACTCAGACGTCGGAGGTCGCTCAACGACCTCCAACGTCCAAGAGGGCAGGTCTGGGGGTGACAGGTGGCGGGATAAGTGCGTGTCATGGCACTGATTGCCCGAAATTTCAGTCCGCAATAGCGGATGTACGTTTCATGGTATGCCTGCTGGTCCTATAATTTTGTAGTATATGAAATGAAAAAAAAAACAATGTTGATATAAAAACTAACATGTTTGATGTTGGTTTTTATGCTGGTTGGTTATTGCGCTCTAATATAATTATTTCTAGCTAGGAAGCCAGGAGCAGGTACTTACTTATATTTAATTTCGTATCTTTTACTTTGAAACTGATGGACTTCTATATAACCGCTCCTCCCTTATTTAAAGCGTTAGCGGTGAAATTTCCAGAAATCCCTGAGCACAACTTTTTTGTTACTAACAACTATTTTAGTATTCAGCAGAGTTGCGGGCAACATACAGTATACGATAAACAGTCAAGGTCTGTAAAATGAAAACAGATTCAATGCTCTATAAATGGAGTCTGCAACCGATCCAATTTAATCCAAGACTTACAATAACCGGCCAGCACCGATGTATGTCAAGGACAAATGAGAAATGTGTTGGGTGTGTCCCCTCTTTTACAAACTGGTTTCTAAAGAAAAAAGATTGCAAAAATATTCACTTTGGTACAGTCTACAGGCAAGGGTAGATTTTATATATACTTTATAATGAGAGGTATTTTGGCGGAGGGCTTTGTTAGGCTGTCCATGGAAGGCAAAAAAAGTTAGACATTGATACTCTATTTTTGTTGATTTTTATTTCCAACTAGCTGTTGCCCGCGACTTCTTACGCGTTAAGTTCGGCATAGATCAAGATATGTTTCCGCAGTCTCGATACTAACACGTAAGTATTAGGTTTGTAGCGGAGGTAGGTGTTCTTGTAAATAAAACGCACTGATAATTCAATAAAGATTGGCTGCTTATATTTTTCTTACAATGTACAGTTTATATGTGAAAATAAATTCCCGCAAGTAGTGACGGTCTTAGCGAACTACATTCTTGTGTATACAAAATTTATTCTCGCAAGTTGCGATGACGTTAACGAACAGCATTGTATTCCGAGTGATCTTCTCTCTCTGTCTCCGTCGCACGCACCGCGCGGACCGTGTAATTCTGTGGTACGGCGTATTTCGTTTTCAGTGCTCACAGTGTTCTGACGCCGGAATGTTGTTCGTCGGAGCGGTGATATAATGCACTGTGGTACGTGAGTCCCACATCACTCCCCCTCAAGCGAAGCGCACGGAAGGTTTTACCGTTCTTCCAGACTTGGTGACGTATAGCGGCTTCTGTTTCTCTGCTTCGATAGGGGCACGTTGATCAGTATCTTCTGTCAAATCGTTATAGATGTATGCTGGCTTGAGTCGGTCGAGTGATATGACTGATGTCCGATTAGGTAGCTGTATCTTGTAGAACTTGTCACACCGCTGAATAACTTTGTATGGACCATCGTACGGTGGCGTCAACGGCGAACGAACTGTATCGTTTCGTACGAAGACATGTGTACACGTAGCGAGGTCCTTAAGGATGAACGTATTTGCACCGCTGGTATTTGAACAGGTACTCTCCTTTATTGATGCCATAGTGTCTACGAGGCGGCGTACATACTCGCTCTCGTCAATACTCGTTGCTGCGGGTGCAATAAAATCCGATGGAAGACGAAGTGTAGTTCCGTAGGTCATCATAGCAGGGCTTAAATTGTTACTGCTACGTAGGGTTGTTCGTAATCCCAATAGTACAGTCGGAAGTTCTTCCGACCACTGCGTAGTAACACAACGGGCCATAAGAGACGCTTTGATTAAACGGTGCATTCTCTCGAGCTGGCCGTTACTCTGAGCATGGAAAGCCGTAGTACGAATGCGCGTAATGCCTAATCTCCTCATCAAAGCCTTGAATAATGATGCTTCAAACTGGCGACCTTGATCTGTAGTTATTCGTAATGGGCATCCAAATCTTGCTATCCAACTGTCGTAAAATGCTCGGGCGACGCTCTCAGCTGTGATGTCTATAACAGGAATTGCTTCTATCCACTTCGTACAACGGTCAATGATAGTCACCAAGTATCTATAGTTATTAGATACACAGAGTGGTCCGACGATGTCAATATGCGTATGCTCGAATCTTTCTGATGGTGGAAACTCGCCTAATGGGGTAACAACATGACGATGAACTTTTGCTCGCTGACAGCCTATGCATGCTTTGGCCCAGGATCCGACGTCCTTGTTCATGTTAGGCCAAAAGAATTTTGCGTTTACTTGCTTCCGCGTTGTCCTTATGCCAGGATGATTCAAATCATGTTGCGCCTTGAATGCAGCAAAACGATATGAACTTGGTAGATACGGTCTCGGGCTTTTCATGGAATTCTCGCATGTGATTGGCTGACTCAATCCGGGTATGGTGACGTCGGTGAACTGTAAGTTCGTTTGTTTACGAAGTTGTTCGAGTTCCGCGTCACTTCTTTGATCACTAGCCAATTTCTCGTAGTCGATGGTAGTAGGACAATGAATATCTTCAATACGTGATAGCGCGTCCGCAACTGGGTTGTCTTCTCCATTCACATATCTGATATTTGTGCAGAACTGACTGATGAAATGTAACTGACGTTCTCGGCGGGGTGTGTCACTGCTATTCGCTTGACGTGTTAACGCGTAGACAAGTGGCTTGTGGTCAGTGTACACAGTAACTTTACAGCCTTCTATGAGTCGCCGGAAATGTTTAACAGCAGCGTAGATCGCTAACAATTCGCGGTCATATACGCTGTAGCGCTGTTGAGTCTTGCTCATCGCCTTTGAAAAGTACGCGAGAGGCGTCCACATGTTGTTGATCTTCTGTTGTAACACTGCGCCGAGACTGAAATTTGACGCATCAGTCATAATGCCGAGTTCACTGCCAGGAACGGGATGTACTAATTCCGTAGCTTCTATAATGCTTTGACGGCACTTTTTAAAAGCTAATTCGGAGTCTGGAGTCCACTCTATAGCAGTTTTGTCATTGCGCTTCCGGTTATGAAGAAACTTGTTTAATTCCACCTGCATTTCAGCTTGGCCAGGTAAGCAGCTCCGATAAAAATTGAGCATGCCAAGGAAGCGACGTAGATCAGCTACTGTCTTTGGTTTTAGATAATTTGCTATGGCTTCCGTCCGTTCCTGTGTCGGTTTTATACCACTTGATGAGACTTCGTAGCCCAGGAAGTTAATTTTCGTCTGACCGAATTGACATTTCTCAATGTTCAACATAACACCGTGTTCCTTAAGCCGTTGTAGCACTTGGTGTAAGAGTAGTTTGTGGCTTTCTTCACTCTCTGACGATAACAGGATGTCGTCAACAAAACAGAAGCAGTTGTCTATACCTCGTAGTACTTGATGCATAAATCGTTGGAATGTTTGACTAGAGTTCCGTAAACCAAATGTCATTGACCTGAACTGGAATAGGCCAAAAGGAGTTATAATGGCCGTCTTCTGTGCGTCTTGTTCAGCTATTGGGATCCAGTAGTAAGCCATCTTGAGGTCTAACTTCGAAAACAGCTTCTTTTTATGCAGCTGGTATGTGAAATCTTGTATGCGAGGTATAGGGTATCTGTCAGGTAGAGTGACCGCATTCAGTCTGCGGTAGTCTCCACATATGCGTAGTCCTCCATCCTTCTTCTGTACCACATGGAGTGGGCTTGCCCATGGGCTTTTAGAGGGCTCGCAAATCCCCAACTCCATCAGATGTTCAAACTCTGCCTTTGCTGCTTTGTACTTCTCTGGTGGCAGAGGACGAGCTCGTGCATAAAGTGGTGGGCCAGATGTTTCGATGTGATGCACGACGTCATGTTTTGCTGGCTCCTTCAGGCTGACAGGTCTTAGCACCTCCGGATATAGTTTCAATATATCGTGATACACTTGATCGGAGCTGATAAGGTGTACTGAGTCGAAAACAGCAGTGACTTCTAACGCGTCGACTGATAGCTCGGTGAGATTGTCGATAAGTTTCTTTCGACTGAGATCGACCATCAACTTATAGTGGCGCAAGAAGTCTGCTCCCAGGATAGATGTTTTCACGTCTGCTACGATGAAACGCCAAGTGTAACAACGCCGAAGTCCAAGGTTGAGTTTCAGAGTTTTCTCACCATACGTATTGATTGGCGTGTTATTAGCAGCAAACAATCTGTAGGCACTTGCAGTTTTGGTACTTATTCGCGTTGTGGCGGCTAACACGGAGATGTCGGCACCGGTATCCACAAGAAAACGTTCTCTCGTGTTACGATCGAAGACACACAGGCGGTTAGTTGTTACGGGAACATCGACGTCCGCCACAGTCGATGTTGCAGCTAGTTTAAAGATGGCGATGGCGACGCTTGGTTCTTCTTTCTTCTACAGCACGGTGACTCACATCGCCTCGCCTTGTCACCAAAGCGATAGTGAAATCTGCATTCCCATTTTGGATCTCCGGGCCTGACTGCAGATTTACTATTCTCACGGGATTGTGAACGTGAGCGATAGGGTTGGCGGCCTCGCTGGTATCGGTGTGTAGAGCGACTGCGCAGCTCCGCTACTTCTAGGTCTAATTTTTCAATTTTCTTAGTTAGGACTTGTAACTGCGCTAACATCACTGCATCTGTTGATGTTGTAGATACTGCAGCGACGGTAGGGGGCTCCGAGTATTCTACCATTTTGTCGGCCATAGCAGCTAGTGTATCTAGCGATGATTCGGTGTTTACCGACAGCACGACTCGGATTTGCGTAGGAATATGATTCAGCCACTCAATACGAAGTCCTTCATCGGTGATCATGCCGCTGCCTAGTTCTCGCATCATCCGCAACAATTGGGATGGTTTTTGATCGCCCAACTCGAGACCACTGATGAGCTTCTGGAAATTCTTGACCTCAGATTTATCGTATACAGTTAGCAGACGATTCTTCACTGCATCATATTTGTTTGAAGCTGGTGGGTTGTACAGTATATCCGTAATATGTTGCAAATCGGCGGCTTGTAACTGTTGCAGAACATATCGAAACTTCTGGTCGTCTGAAGTCTTCAGAGGATCCACGACGGCTTCAAATTGGATAAACCAGGCTCGTGGAATCTCTCGCCAAAACGGTAACAGTCTTGATTGTATAGATACTGCTGCTAGCTCTGGAACGATCTTCGCCTCTGGAGTAGTACTGGTACTTGGGTTCACCGGATCCCTGGAGTTTTCTTCTGACATCTTGATGTTATATGGAGCACGTCGGTATATAGATCACGTCGGTATATAAATCACGTCGGTATATAAATCACGTCGGGGTCACCAATGTAGCGGAGGTAGGTGTTCTTGTAAATAAAACGCACTGATAATTCAATAAAGATTGGCTGCTTATATTTTTCTTACAATGTACAGTTTATATGTGAAAATAAATTCCCGCAAGTAGTGACGGTCTTAGCGAACTACATTCTTGTGTATACAAAATTTATTCTCGCAAGTTGCGATGACGTTAACGAACAGCATTGTATTCCGAGTGATCTTCTCTCTCTGTCTCCGTCGCACGCACCGCGCGGACCGTGTAATTCTGTGGTACGGCGTATTTCGTTTTCAGTGCTCACAGTGTTCTGACGCCGGAATGTTGTTCGTCGGAGCGGTGATATAATGCACTGTGGTACGTGAGTCCCACAGGTTATTTTATTTAACAGGCTGGATGAGGTGATGTAGTACACTCGTTTTACATTAACAATTCTTTCGCAATATGTAATATCGAAATATATTCTGCCTAATTTCTTAATATAATAGCGTGATGATATTCATTATGGTACGTCTCTAATCAACGATGTTTTAGACGTGGGTAACTCTGTGGAGTTTCGAGACTTTAGTGCTCATTACCTTTCAGTTGAAGTTGAAATGTTATAGTCATTAACTACAACATTTCGTAAAGATCTACATTGTAACAATTGTCATCAATAATAGTTTAGACCGATTTTGCTCTACCGCTCCTATTATACGTATAATAGTGTGATGATATTTAGCGCAGTTTATGACCAAGCCCTAGAAGAAGAAGACTGTTCACGCAAAATTTCAGCCAAATCTGTTCAGCGGTTTTCAAGTGATGCTCGGAAATCGATAATAAAATGCAGACAAACAGACAAACACAAACCGACAAACAGACAAAAATTCTAAATATCACATTTTCGGTATCGGTATCGTTCCTAGAACACAAAACGAAAAAGAACGAGTAGTCTAGAGCTAGGAAATCGGGTTAGAATTTCGGGTTAGGTTAGGAATAAACCATTCCCTCAATTTTCAAACAAGTTTTTGCTCCAAAACTGTTTCGGTTTGATACATTTGGTATTCTAGTTCTTTACCGTACGACAAAGAAATGAAATCCCGAACTGCTTGGTTCGAGATGGTATTGTTTCTACCGTATGTGGGTGTTATGTGGGGACTGCAGTGTCCGCAGTCCAGCAAGTGTTGTTCTGGATCCGAAGCGAGACGGTGGGATTCGTTAAAAAAAGAGCTAATCAGAACACTCGCCGTGGTAGAGGCCATAATACACAGCCAGCAGAATTTAACACAAGTATCTGCACCTAGAGGCGGCGTTTTTCTGTCAAGACTATTAGTACCGTGAGTCACACATTAGTAACATTCTTGATGACCTCCCCAATTAAGCTAAATTGCTTGTTGTTAGCTCGGAAGTGTACTTACTAGGTGGGGTCCAATTTGGGTACCTCTCAATGCTAAGTGTAACTCTTTAGCTGTTTCGCTGCCATTACAAATGGTTGATTAAGATATTACTAGCTGTACCAGCGACTTCGCCCGCGTGGACTAAGATTTGGGTTTAAATATTAGGTCGTTTCATATGAAATTGCCGTTTTTCTTGAAGAAATTGCAGGAAACCCAATTTTCAGTACTAACATTTTTGCATTTTTTAATGAATGACAAATCCAAATTTTATGTTTTTTTTTGTGTATGAATGAGACAACATTAAGCTAACGAACAGCAGCTTTTATTACATTTTTGAAAAGTGACAGCTGTTAAGTAATACGAAATTTATCATCAAAATGGATAGCATTTAGGATTGTACTGTTTTTGAAGATCGAATTAATTTATCAAGCATCCAATAAAAACAAAATTTAATACAGAGTTGTAAAATTTTGAAAACAACTTTCAGACAAAATATAAATAATGGAAATAGCTATTAAATTACAGGAATAACGAACTCATGAATTTGTAAGAAAATTTCGGGAATTTCATAGGTAAATACCTATTATTAGACTATGTTACGCCTAATAATATTAGCTATCAGTGAAAGTCCCGTCCCGTGTAGCAATTAGTATACTAAGTTTTCCTGAAAATTTAAATCGAAAAAGTCAACATCTAGAACCTCGAATCTGCTATTTTATGATAAAGCAAGCCAATGTCATGCCACTGTCACTGTAAAAAATACCACTTAATTTTAGACTTTTCTAAAATTAAATGAAGGGAGTTCAGTACACATTTTCCTTTTTTCTACAAAATACTTTATTGTTTTTAGACTTTATTTTTATGACATTAAAATCTGAAATAAAATGGCAATTTTCTAGAGTATCAGTGGAATGACAGTGGCTTGCTTTAACACAAAATAGCAGAATTGAGGCTCAGGATGTCGCGCCGCCCTAAAAAGTAAACGTGTACGAATATCAAGGACGTGTTCAGGTAAAGTATTCCCCCTAAAAAGGATTTTTCGCACAAGTCACATCCTGAATATTGACTTTATCCAATTATATATAGTAAATATATAAATATTCTAGGACATACTACACAATATTATCTAGACCCAAAGTAAGAATAGCTTGGGTTATGGGTTTAGAATGATGATCAATATACTAAGATACATTTTCTTTTGTGAATACAAACATATTATACATAGAAACACCCAGACCAACGCTAATCAAATATTTGTATGCGTGAATATGCCTATTCACGCATACAAATATTTGACTGAGCGGGAATCGAACCTGCGACCTCCGACTTAGATTATTAAGGATTATAATGAGTAGTTTTATCGCATTATAGCAATAATATATGAATTAAGTACTATATCTATTCTGTGGCATCAGTCAGGATTGAAAGGTGAATGTCAATTTGGTTAAATGAGTTTACATTTTAATACCTTTGAGTTTCGAATGAATATTGTGGTACAGTATTATTATCGATTCAGCTGACCTAGTTACCAACAGTAGTCGGCTAACATTATACGAAATGGAAGTGAGGGACAGCTGTCTGGGAGACTGTGGGGACCTTTACAACGGGGCGAATGAAAGGGCGATTTAAATAGGGGTAAACATATGAATAGAATGATACGAAATAATTTGTGGACATGTGTTTAGTGGGTAGGCTATGAGAATAGTGTGTCTGGAATTAACGGTTATATGAGAATTTAAAAAGATGATGTGACGTTTTAAAAGCAAAAAACAGTAGGTAGCAGAAGTTTAGTAAAATAATAATATAAGATTAACCTAAAAAAAGAAGTATGTTTATTGGTTAGCGCATCACTTGAGATCAGCTTAACGGATTTGGCTAATATTGATTTCAAAAATCTATCAGGTAAATGTACCAATAATTGATACTGAACCAAAAGTTTATATTTTACCTTTGACTTGTTATAATAAGAATATTTACACACGTAATGACTTCATATATATTTAAGATCCTACTAGTGTTATCTGTTGATAGAGACAAGAACTACTTCAGTCCTGATTAATGATGACGATGTCAAAAAGTGACAATTCTAATAAAATTTGATTTAATTTTTATCATTGACATTTAGGACGGCGAAGCGACTGCACATACGTACTATGTGCAGTCGCTTCGCCGTCCTAAATGTCAAGATATACCAAATATCTGAAAAATCAGCGAAGCGGATCCAAGGCTCAAATGTGCAAACTTTTGCGTCAAAAGTAGATTATCATTTTCAGATTTTAGATGTTAGCTATTGAAAATAATAATTTATATTTTTAAATGAAAATGCTGTTTAACTACTTAGTGGGCTCTATCAAATTATTTTCAAATTTAATAAAAATATCATTACAAGCTGATGCCACGGCTCCACCCGCGAAGAGGTAGGTTATTGTATTTCGGTTATATCTCTCCGTTTCTACTTTACTAATTACAACCAAACATACCACATATTTTAAGTCTGACTAAGAACTTTTTAATAGAAAAAACTGCATCAAAATCCGTTCACTAGTTTTTACGTCTATCGCGAACAAACAGACAGACAAAAATATTTTTATGTTCAGAAACGTTAATTTAACATAACTAAAACATTTTTTTTATATTTATCTCCAATGTACAGACAAAACTAATTTACAATTTTATCTTTTTTTATTATTTAATCTTCATTCAGAATATTTAATCTGAAATCTGTGCAAACTTTTGACGCTGACTGTACGTGCAATAGTTCATTGAAATAACACATGACCTTGTGAACTTGATGTGTATGTGCTGTACATAGCACAAAAGCACAAAACACCACAACTATCGATCCTTGTAAACCCAAACTGTGGCATGGTTCACGTCATAATCTAATAATGGTACTGCTTCCGTTGTATTCTGTTGCATGCATTTGTGGCGGCAAGGTCGTTGAATTAAAAAACTATTTTTGGAATGCCGCAGGTGAACATCTACTCAATTATGTTTTAATTGAAGCTTATCACAGAAGTAAAAACTTTACTTATGACTCTTAATTTATTTATTAACCATAGTTTCCGGAATTAATTAAATAGAAAAGCAGATAGAGATAGAAGCAGAAATAAATTAAACCTACTATTATAAAATAGTAAATTATTTGTGTTTGTACATTAGAGATATTTAATAAAAAAATACTATGAATGATCCTGAACACAAAACTATTTTTTTGGGAATTCTTGTCTCTTTGTCTGTTTTTTCGCGATGAACGCAAAAACTACTCAATGGATTTTAATGTGGGCTTTTCTATTAGAAAGGTCTTGGTCAAAATTAAAATATGCCGTATCTTTGATTGTACTTGATTAAGTAGAACCGGAGATATGGACAAAAACTACATCCGACCTCCGCGCGGGCGAAGCCGCGGACATCAGCTAGTATTCAATAAAGTCAAACATATGACAACTATTCTAGACTTATAAAATGATCTGATCGACCACAAAGCAAGACCAAATGAAACCATAGTCATAGAATTGAGAATAATGCCAAATAAGCAAGTTGCAAAAAAGCAGCTAATATAGGGGGGTATCGCAAGGAAGCATTTTTCGTCCAGTCTAGAATTAACCATTCACTTGTGATATATCACTGTTTGTAAGCAAAACGGTGATATCTCATGAAGAGACAGTGGAACGTTTCCAATCATTAGGATTTACACTTCATCATATCAGCCGTAGGAATTCCACTGCTGAACATAGGCCTCCCCCATTGACTTCCATTTTGACCGGTCTGTAGCGGCCTGCATCCACCGAGTCCCTGCGCTCTTTACCAGGACATCTGTGTCGTCGGATTTACACTTAGCTGTTGTTATTGTAGGAGCTGATAAACCGAGGCTCCATGGTGGGTTTACCACCCTGAGGCCCAAGCCAGTCTTCCCTGCAAGTCATTGCATCTGCTAAACAACGGACGAGGCTCTGGCGCAGGCTTTCCTTACAAGTTGGTAGGTCAGATGGCAGTCGGACCCGACATACCAATCAAAACCAGCAAGCAGACCTCGGGCTCCAAAGTGCAAACTTCGGACACAAATGGGAAATCAAAGGAGGATGATATTGATAATGAATAATCAAATTTTCAAATACCACCATACTGTATCAAACCCTTTAAGTTTTTTTTTTTTTTTTTTTTTTTTTAATATTTAGGACACGTCAATTTGACTTCACCTCGCCTGATGGTAAGCTGAAGGTAAAGTCTCAGGAAAGAGGGTCACCATTACATACACGTACCATGTTAACAATGGTGGCACTCAGCTTGACGGCCTCATCAGAAGAGGATTGTCGTCGCAGCACCGCGTGACACCAACCGGTCCCACTAGTGCTGCGACCACAATCCCCCTGCCCGGCTATGCACTTGCTGACCCCTGAACGCAATCAAACCGAAATTGGATTACTATGGAGGGTTTTTCGCAAATTGATCGAACGCTTACCTAATTAAACTCAAACAATAGGCAATACTGAAATATTTTGGGGTACTTTCTCGGAGCAAATTAAGACACAACGGCCGCTTTCAGTCAGGGACGCGATAGGTATAGACTTGCGTTCCGTGATGTTGAATATTCATCGCATATTAATGACGAATTCAACGAGTTCAGAAATATTGACAAAGGGTGTTAAACATTGAACACAGGGCTACGCTCGGGAATCTTGATGATTTGCATTTAAGTATTACGCAGTGTCTGTAAACTATAGATCCATAAGGTTCTGTAATGATTTGCATAATTGTAACATAGTCCGGAGTGCGAGGGTTTGCCTTATTGGGCCACTAACCCCGCGGCATATTAGACACGAAATGGTGCGGTTTTACTAGGTTCGAGTCCAACATAACCACTCCCACTGGGCGGCAGGGTACCGGTATGTGTGGGGATTTTCGCACGAAAAAAAAACATAAAATGTATATACACATAGTGATTGTTCCGCATAATATTCATTGTGTATAAATATTTGTAATTTTCAGGTTCTATCTACAGCTATAATTTAATATGGCATAAATAAAGATTTACAAAAATTATCACTATTATAGTTGAAAATTAGTCGTGTACATTGGAGATATTAAAAAAAAATGAATTGAATGAACGATTCTGAACACAAAAATACTATTTTTAGATTTGTTGTCTGTTTGTTCGCGATGGACGCAATAACTAATATATATAAATTAATACTCAGTACTCAGGAATTTGATTTTAATGCCCTTCGAGGTTGCACCACATGACCGAAATTTGTATATCTATGCCAACGATTTATATGACACTTAGGTCTACAGGAGGGGCAATTACAAATATTGTAAAGTGCTGACGCCACTAACGTCCCTAACGTAGTGTATTCAAAACCGGGGCAACTATCCCACTGGGGCATCTATCCGGCTTTTACTCTTTATATTAATAATAGCTGATGCCCGCGCGGAGGTCGGTTTTCGTTTTTTGCTCATATCTCCGGTTCCACTTAACCAATTGCAATCAAACATACGGCAGATTTTAAGTCTGACCAAGAAATTTCTGATAGAAGAAACCGCATCAAAATCCGTTCAGTAATTTTTGCGTCCGTCGCTAACAAATAGACAAACAGAAAATATTTTTGTGTTGAGAATCGTTCATTGTTTTTAAATATATCCGATGTACAGACACAACTAATTTACAATTTTATAATAGTATACATACATTTATTATGGTCTATTAGTCTATGTTTTATATGGACAACTTTTGCAAATTTTCAATTATTATTGCGTTTTGAGTAATAAAGATATTAACCATAATGTGATAATTACCCCGATGATTTTGCTGCAACTTTAAGTATGCAAGTAAACAATCGAATATGCGATTTATTCGGCTCCTAAGAATCGTCGCGTGATGTTAAATAGCCAATAACCTTCCCCAAGAATTAGCGGTATTTCTAGAGGTTGGCACTTTCAAACAAACAAATAATTCAGCTTTAGTATCTAATATTCCGTTTTAGCTAAGATAACTATAGAGTCTTCGTCCTTCTTCTGTGTTTTCGTCTTGATCTTAATCAATCACAAATTATAATATTTATATTGCTAACGCGGTGTAGTCGCCGATCCATCAAGACTGACTGTGCCAACAAGGCGTATCTCCCGCGCACAACATGCATAATATTATTATATTGTCATTATATCACCGTGTGTTGACACATCGTTATCAACTTCGAAAGGAGATAGAACTTATACTTTAGTGTGCACCAATCAACGTATGCATCTACGAGTATGGTAAACTCAATCAAGATGTAAAAATGGCAGTCTTACCGATAAAAGCAATGTCTTACAGGCAACCTTTGGATGGACATGAACCCTAAATGAGCCAAATCTTGTATTATAGGTACTTTCTTTGTGATATACATAACGTAAATACTAGACATAAAAACAATCTTGTGGTTTGTAATAGTCGACTCCACAAGATTAGTAATTCCTTTCAGGGTAACTGTATACGCTTGTACAACAAGCTTCCTAGTGAAATGAAGAATCTACCTCTTCATAAATTTAAAAGCCAAATTAAAAGTAAACTCTGCCAAAAAGGCTACTATAAAATTCAAGACTATTTAGACGACAAACAAGCTTGGATATAAACTGTTTGCTCTCTCTCTATGCTACTCAAATGAAATATTGTACTTAGGTTAAGTAAATATTTGCAATAGATATTTGCAATATTTGTAAATAGACCAAAAAAAAACAGCCCGCTGAGTTTCTTGCCGGAGTCTTCTCAGGACAGGGCCGCGTCCGGTGGTCCATTTGCCAAACATTAGATTTTTTTATGACGTTTTGTAAGTGCCGTATTAATGGTCTATGCAGAATAAATGGTTTTTGACTTTTTGACTTTGACTTAGTTATTGGTGTAATAGGAAAGAAAAGAGGACGAGAACGTTCGTTGGAACGTAGTCATATATAACAGATTACAAGCAATTAAGAAGGAGTTTATCAATGAAACGAGTATTTTTTGCATTAATTTCTCTGAGACATCTGTGCCAATTTTCCATTTGTATCTAAATTTTGCTCTTCGGAGCCCGAGGTCGACTTTTTGTTTTTGATTGGTATGTTGTTTCAGGATTCAGGTGTGCCTGCCATCTGACCTCGTCTGGGCTCGTCCGTTGTTTAGTAAGTGCACCAAATTGCAGGTAAGGTTGGCTTGGACCTGGACCATGGTAGTAGGATCCAAAACACCATTTTTTTCAAGTCTATGCATAAAGTAAACTCGAAATAGACAACCTAATATAATATATAGGTAACATTAAATTTTGTCATTGTGTCAACATTAAATTGTGTCACAAAATTCGGCCGGGTGGGTACCACCGTGCACGATTGCGAAAAACCCTCCATAGTAATCCAATTTCGGTTTGATAGCGTTCAGGGGTCAGCAAGTGCATAGCCGGGCGGGGGGATTGTGGTGGCAGCACTAGTGGGACCGGTGGGTGTCACGCGGTGCTGCGACGACAATCCTCTTTTGATGAGGCCGTCAAACTGAGTGCCACCATTGTCAACATGGTACGTGTATGTAATGGTGACCCTTTTTCCTGAGACTTTACCTTTAGCTTACCATCAGGCGAGGTGAAGTCAAATTGACGTGTCCTAAATATATAAAAAAAAATAAAAAATTATCGACTGCGACATCACAGTTCGCGAATTCAATTCCCGCTTAGTGCACATATTTGTGCATGAAATGTAATTTATATTGGATGTTGACCAAGATCTTCGGGAGTCAAGCTAACATATAGCTGGGTGCACGTGCTGATTGACGGATTAGGTTATAGCGCTGGCTTTGCTCTCGGGGTTGGGGGTTCAGACGGTATTCCCTCCCGTAGAGAACACCAAACCAAATTATGGGATGTATGAGTACTAGAGTGGGCCGTTGGCGCCGAAGTGTAAGTTACGGCTACGGCTACTAAGCCGGGAACAACGTTAAGTCTAACTACACACTCCAAAATATTGACAATGATGACAATAAAATGTACAACAACGACAAAAGTTGATGTACACTAAAATATTTACAATCGTATTTTGCCATTTGGAATACATGTACCAATAATTACCGTATAATTAGTTTTATAATTCCCAAAAGACAAAGTTAATATAATTCATGTTATGTTTATTATTTTATGAAAAGTTAGCCAAGGTAAAGCTAAGGTGATCGATAAATTAGAATTTGTTAAGCTACTTTTGTCGTTGACTGTAGGTATACTGTCAAAAATACTGTGTGTATATCACTCAACTTGCTGACGCCCGCGATAATTTTTTGGTCATATCGCCCATTCTACTAAAACAATAAGAATCAAACATACGGCATATAAGAACTTTCTAATAGAAGAAACCGCATCAAAATCCGTTGGTTGAAAATTCCTCAAATCGCTATTAACTATCTTTGAAAGTTTCCCCATTTTCAAACACCTTGACTTACTGCATGGTTATTGTAAAGCAATACTCAGGTTGCTGCTGAATGTCAAAGTTAAAATATTGATTTCACGTGCACCCCACTGAAAGTAGCACAGATTTAATCGTGGCGCAATGGCAATAGGTTCCACTGAGTACAATTAATGATGTTCTACGGATATTTGTTGTGTTTTGCTTCCGATTTTTTTCTGTATGTAATTATATCACCCTCTAAACTTCTTCCCAACTCAGTCGGACTCGGCTTTTCAGTATAATTACGAAGCGGCTGAACTTCGATATTTTCTGTGAAGCGATTGATATCTGCCCTCCACAATACATTGGCGATATGGAAATTCTGTATTGAAACAAATGTATCACTTGTACTTTTTCCACAATTATATTTATTAATTACACCTGACCGGTTTCGCCTCACTTCATTCTCAAATGTAATGCCGTGAGGTGAAACCGGTCAGATATAATTAATAAATATAACTGTGGAAAAAGTACCTACAAGTGATACATTTGTTTCAATATGTGTAGCAAGTTCCACCAAGTGCCATCAATCAACAGTATAAATAGTCGAAATTCAGTAGTTAAATCAGTTGTCGGACTTTTAGGGGGCTCCAACTACCCGTAACGACTGCCATATATGTTTGTATAGCAACTGGGACCGGCGGCTTAACGTGCTACCCGAGGCACGGAGGGACTAAGACTGCCTTGGCTAGTGTTGCTTAACTTTGCAAGGTGTAACTACTCAGTTACCGCTTAGCCACGAGCCGTTCTGTATGAAATATGTGTATTTACAAAAAGAAATACAACTAAGTATTCCCACTCTAGAACCTATGTTACGTACAACCTTTCCTTAGTTTGGGTCTAGATAGTGCCGTGTGCTATGTTCTAGGATAACGGGAAGTAAATACGCTAAAGGTTTTGATTCCCTTGCAATTATCTAAATATACTGAATAAACGTCTGTATGTTTTGATTGCGTTGAGTTACAAGTTTGAGATTTTCACAGCTGCAAGAGGTTGGGGGCCTGATTATTTGATATCAACAAAAAGTTCACACCTAAGAAAAAGGCCTTGACAGGCGGACGGACCGACAGCCAAGTGATCCTGTAAGGGTTCTGATTTTTCCTTTTGAGGTAAATACGGAACCCAAAAAATTAAGAAAATTGTACCGTAAATAAGGAAGTTTTAGAAAACTTAACGACTTTTTCAAGTATTCTACTATTTCACTAACAGCTAATTTATTACAAAATAAGATACTTCATATTTAACCTCTCTAGAAACCAAACACAACATTTTGTACGATGTTTTTATACCTACCTATTCAAAAAGAAAGTAAATTTTATTTTTTATATGTTACTTTATGTAAGCCGAATCGTCCCCGGGGGAAATACAACGACATCGTTCATAAAGTAAAAATTTAAGCAGTAAAATGAATTACGAAATTTTTTTTTACGTTGTGTAATCAGTCTTCTCTAACGATGTGAAAGTTTGCATGGATGAATAGATGTATGTTTGTTAAGGTGCCTCTAGATCTGCTCCATGGGCATAACCAATAAAATTGTCCATGACTACTTACTATGTTCAGAGGCCCTAGCGCAGACGTCCCTTTCGGGGTTATAATAAGTATATGGGTAAGTACAGGTAGTAAGTACATTTTATAATAAAAGACATCGAACGGCAGTCGCTCCCGTAATAGTCAATACGTCAAACGAAAAAAGCGGCCGAGTGCGAGTCGGACTCACCCATTAAGGGTAGGGTCCGTAGCAGCAAGTAACATAATATTGTTTTTTTTTTTAATTTTTATATTAATTGAGTTGATTGAATGAAAGGTAAACTACTTACTAGATCTCGTTCAAACCAATTTTCGTTGAAAGTTTACATGGTAATGTACATCATATATTTTTTTTAGTTTTATCATTGTCTTATTTTAGAAGTTACAGGGAGGGGGGGACACATTTTACTACTTTGGAAGTGTCTCTCTCACATACTATTCAGTTTAGAAAAAAATGATATAAGAAACCTCAATATCATTTTTGAAGACCTATCCATAGATACCATACACGTATGGGTCTGACGAAAAAAAATTTCGAATTTCAGTTCTAAGTATGGGGAACCCCCAAAATTTACTGTCTTTTTTCTATTTTTGTGTGAAAATCTTAATGCGGTTCACAGAATACATCTACTTACCAAGTTTCAACAGCATAGTTCTTATAGTTTCGGAAAAAAGTGACTGTGACATACGGACAGACAGACAAACAGACATGACGAATCTATAAGGGTGCCGTTTTTTGCCATTTGGCAACGGAACCCTAAAAATGGGTAGCAGAAAAGTGATCCCCCAGCTCCACAGATGCGACGCTAGTATAATGATGACAAAGACGATGCAAATACACCATACATACATATTCATCCATATATTAATGTACAATGAACGGGAATTGAGCCTACGAACTCTGACGTAGCAGTCGACCGTTCTACAGCCACGCCACATAAGTCGTCACATAACCTTGAATTCAACATAATATATTATTTCTGAGCTAAACACACACTGTTAGGTCACAGTACAACGCAATACAGTTCCACTAATCCGTAATTCCCCAGCCCTCGAAGGTGAGAAGGCTTAACTATATAGGTTTAATAGAGCACTAAGTTCAAACAGCGTACCTACCAAAGTTATATAAAATTAGCAGTGACGCGCTGTTTCTCCTGCCGCATTTGGCTCTTTTCGGGCGGTAGCCGGATACACATAACCGAGTTTGCTGCGGCTAGATCGCGGTACTAGCCGACCCGACAGACGTCCTTTTTTTTAAAGTGAAAACTTCTTTAGCGGCGTTGTGAACTTTTTTTTGTAATGGGTAAAAAAGGTTAAACTCGCGTCAGTAAACACGTGTCCTGATCGTAAGACAACAAACATAGAAGCGCTAATTTCACACTGTACTTAACAGCCTTGGTGGCGCGTTCGTCTAATGAGTGGACGTTGACTTCGTCAAGACTGAGATCGATTCCGACCGAGGCCCAAGAAACACTTTTTGTCATCATATAACTTTTTGTAATATTTATTCTATTTTGTGCCATAAATATATGGATATAAAATGGAAATTAAACAAAGTGCCATCTATTAATGAAAAAAGTGACGAAGAAATAGCGAAGAAAATGAGTGAGTACTTTATAAATATATCTGCGATGATGGTTCTGGTGATAATGATGATGAAAAAGTCATTAAAATGATGGATGGAAGTTGATTTTTCTGAGAGATACACTTTTTAATGTAAAATAATTGTAATAGTTCTGAAGTGTTAAATTTTTTATGTTATATAAATTGTCATGTTTATGTACGATAGCGCAATAAATGAATATTGTATGTTGCCACATAAATGATAGTACTTTTATACTGATAATTAAAGCAATTCGTGCAAAATTATTCCCTAACCATTCCAAAATATCAAAAATGGACAACGTTAATATTCAAGTTTTCACTTCTGCCGGCAGTCAGGGGAAATGTCCTACTACGGCATACCGCGTGACGCGGGGAGGCCGCGCAGTTATGTGTGGCTCTCACACACTAGAACCCGTTGGCTTATACGGCTTTTATGGGAGCGACTGCCGTCTGGATTGGCTCCGAAGATCTTGGTGGGGCCCCATACACCCAACTCAACTAAACACAACTAAAACATCGACTAAACACTAACTCATCAATGCTATAAGTGATTTACACAGTAGGTACGTTTTATGGGGTGGGTCCTCTCGCTCGGTAGCATGATTGCGGCAATGGCGTGGAGCGCGAGCGCGCGGGCCGCCGCCACCTCCTACTGCGAGCATGTAATGCTTATCGACGCTTAACGACCTCCGTCCTCCATGAGCGCAGGCCTGGGGGTGGCAGGTGAGCGTGTCACCCCAGCAGAAGCAGGCCGGGACGGTGGGGCGACTAGCGCCCCTCCCCCAGACCGGGGCAAGACGGGGACACCGTGGTTCCCAAACCCGAGGGGGCCATCTCGATACCGGAGATGGCTCAGGGTCAGTCGGGGTGCGAGGGATATGCTCTATGGGCAACCTTACACCCCGGCGTCTGAAGACCCGAGATGGCGTGCGGTTTTAGTTGGTTCAATCCCGATATGACCGCCCCCGCTGGTCGGCGGAGGGGTATCCGAAGGTTTCCGCACGAAAAAAAAGGTACGTTTTATGGAATAGGTCAACAATATAAAAAAACCGGCCAAGTGCGAGTCGGACTCGCACACTGAGGGTTCCGTAAAATTTTCAAAAATATTTTTTATTGTATGATGTAACTAAAAATGTACGGTTTTCGCAATTTTTCCTTTATCTGTATTATAAGACGTTACTTCGTACAAAATTTCAAGATTTTAATTTCACGTGAAGTACCCTGTAGGTTTTGATTCCCGTGCGAGTTTCGAAAATTTGCGGAAATTTGAGGCATAAACGGCTGCATCTTTTGATTGCTTTGGCTTAGAAGCTATTTTTTTTTTTTTTTTTTTTTTTTTAAAGATTATTAGTAACCGAAATTACTAATATTCCCCCTAACCTCTCCAGCTAAGCTAAATTGCTTGTGTTAGGAGTGGGTTCACGTCGGTAGTGTAATGGCCAGGATTCGAACCCGGACCTCTCGATCGTAAGGTTGTCTCCTTAACCACTAAGCTTAAGAGTATTAGATATACATTTCAGTTTGATACCTCCACGCGTTCCTGAGAAAAGCGGTCTTGACAGACGGACGGACGGACGGACGGACGGACGGACGGACGGACAACGAGGTGATCCTATAAGAGTTCCGTTTTTTCCTTTTGAGGTACGGAACCCTAAAAATGGTAAATTAATTGAACTGACTCTACAATATGCGATGAAAATGTAAAAAATATGTCTCTGAATACCCCAGTGGGAAAGAGGCGTGATAATAATATATACGTAAGATTACTTTGAACTAGTTTTCAGGTAACAATAAATTTATGGAATATCATCGTTCTTGGTCAATAAATAATCTATTCCAATCGGATATCACATTCTAATACCATTAGTATTTCAATGTGGTCATATTTATTGGAATTTCACTTGAATAAGCACAATATAATATTGCGACAATTTTAATAACAAATACCGCACCCATCTTTCACAGAGACGTGACTTGCTGAGTTCATGTCACGCCACCATAGTTCTAATTTCATCGATACCAGCGTGAACAGGAGAAGGAGGGTAAGTTGAGGACAAATGGCAAAGAAAGGCGAGAGATACATATAGAGATATAGAGAAATAACAGACAAAAATGAAGGAGACATTAATAACTATATGGAATTCTTCTTTATATCATTAAAATTGATTTAATTATTTTTTTAAATATATTTAGGACACGTCAATTTGACTTCACCTCGCCTGATGGTAAGCTGAAGGTAAAGTCTCAGGAAATAGGGTCATCATTACATACACGTACCATGTTAACAATGCAGCAACTCAGCTTGACGGCCTCATCAGAAGAGGATTGTCGTCGCAGCACCGCGTGACACCCACCGGTCCCACTAGTGCTGCGACCACAATCCCCCTGCCCGGCTATGCACTTGCTGACCCCTGAACGCAATCAAACCGAAATTGGATTACTATGGAGGGTTTTTCGCTATCGTGCACGATGGTACCTTTTTTTTTTTTATTGTGCGGAAATCCCTTCGGATACCCCCCCGCCGGCCAGCGGGGGCGGTTATGTCGGGCTTGAACCGACTAAAACCGCACGCCGTCTCGGGTCTACAGACGCCGGGGTGTAAGGTTACCCATAGAGCATATCCCTCGCACTCCGACTGACCCTGGGCCATTCGCAGTATCCCCTCTGATAACAGCAGAGGGGTACCTGGAGCGACCACCCCCCCCCGCGGGCCTTGCAGGCCCGCCATACCCCGACCCCCTCGTGCAATGGGGTCAGCTGGCCCTGAAACGGCCGGTTGGTCAGACTCTTGACCGTTGACGTTGACGCCAGCTACTCCAGAGGAGCAATCAATGATGCGTCATCGCCCATGTTGCCCTTGGTGCACCAAACTTGGAGGTGATCCAACCATTCGCACCCCTGCACGATGGTACCTGCCCCGCCGAATTTTGTGACAAATTTGTGTCATCAAATTTCTACCACCAGCTACCACCAGTAAAAAATTGAATTAATAATGACTGAAATTAACTTGATAATATTTGAAAACACTTAATAATGAATTGAAACTTACTTAATTTTATACCTACTATCAAGTAAATTTACAACTAAACTGAACTGAACAACTAAATTCTTTAATCATTATTAGGTAAGTATAGTATTATACGTTTACGTTACGTTTAAAAAAAATACGTATTCTAAACTCTATGAAAATGAGAAATTTAAAAGGTTTACTTACTTATTTATTCAAGCGATTATCCGTTACACGATTGAAGTAGCAAAGAAGTACGCTACTGGTATGCAGTTACCTACTACTTATAAACACACACTATACCAGAGGTGTTGCTCGTGTGTTGACGACGTAATACTTTTTAAGGAGTTCTGACTGCACTTCCCACAAACAGCCATAGAAAATTACGCAAGTGGTATCTAAATCATGAAGTATTCAGTTGGACGCTGAACAATACGAACGGTAAATCCTGCTACGTCGTAAGACGTAACTATAACCACCTCCTATAATATATTTTTTCACAGCACATAAATTCCTTTTGTCATTAAAGAAAAATAAAATGAATACACACATTCAAACTGCAACGGAAGAGACAGACAGACAGACTTTACACTGTCTCTTTCATCTCGGAAAAACGCACAGTCACCCTGCTATCGAATTTTCCGACCCACGCAAACCAGGCCTGTATATTGTCCCCGGATGTAAAGCAGCTAGTTATTTATATTTGCGTTTTCCCCGGTCACGTGCCCGGCCCCGACACGTGTTTTTAGCTCTCCTGACCTTTCCCATGGTTTCTACGGCGCATCCCCTTACCTCTATCCCCACTGCCCCGCGAGCAATCAATAAAATACACCTTCCGAACATGTGAGGATACTGCCTATTTATAACCTCTTTTTGAAAAGGCTTTACTTTGTCTTAAAATTTGTTATTAAAAATATAATTTAATAAATGAAACTGTCAATCGCATAAGTACTTTTTTATTTAGATCTGTATTTTAGAATGTAAAACTTTACCTGTACAGCCTACCTGCTATACTCTCACTACAGATCCGTAATGATAACTCGTTTTTATTGGAAACTGCATCAAAATCCAGACTTTTGTTGTGATAAAATGAAAATACACTAAGACATGAGTTGAAACTAGGTGATGATGTTAAAAAATTAAATATTTATAGGAAAATTGTAGCTTAAAAAATACCCTAATTGAATTAAGATAATTAGCATAAATGAAAACAGTATTCAAATATGAAAACTTACGAAAATAAACACATACACTAGCCAGCATCTATTTTGAAACATATAAGTCAACTATGGTATTTTTCGTATTTCAAAGAATATTTTCAATGAAATCGCGGTCGCGCGCACCGTACCGCCGATCATGCTCTACTGACTGTCGACATCGGCAAGGAATAGAGATGTGTGTCACTCCTGTAGATAATTTATCGATATAATAATACAGTATTGTAGGTATTCGTTTCCGAGACTTTTATTTTAATGAAAGTTTAGGTTTATATAGTAGATGGTTTACTATAATTCAGTTTGTTTATTCAGTTTAATTCGCTTCTGTGCCGCCTAGTTTTTACCAACATGAGTAGAAAATTATGAACTGAGGGCCAATTCTCGTAATAAAAAGATGTTCAGAATTCTGTCTACATCTAGTGCCGATCTCCCAAATGTCAAAAAAGGTTAAAAAATTTACTGAAAATACTAAAAATTTTGTTTTGTTCTCAAAACAATTTTTTTAACATTTGGTAGATCGACATGAGAGCGAGACTAGTTTGAGACTGAATTTTGAACATCTTTTATATTACGACAACTAGCCCTCTGATCTGTTTCTGCGTTATCAGATATATGCAATCGGATATGGTACTGTATGTTTTTTTTTTTTTTTTTTTTATGTGCTTCATATCTTGCAATCTACCTAAGTACTTGGCATTTAGCTAGAGGTTAAGTATTTTGAATTGGTCTTGAAAGAAAGTAGTCCAGCGACTAATCCAATCCGTTGTTTCCAAGACGTTTATATAAGGTCTGGAGGGGCTTTTCTTTTTATTCTGATGAAAGTGCTGGATGTCTTATCCATCAGGTTGCAGGCGAGTGCTTTCGGGTGAACCTCGATGCGTTTTGCATAAGTCTGAGGTTTGTTAATTATCTCCTGTTTTACCATTGGTATATTCAGGTCTCGGTGGAGTTGATTGTTGGTCATATACCAAGGTGCATTTGTTATCATCCGCAAGATTTTAGATTGGAAACGTTGTAGGATTTCCAAATTTGAGTTTGATGCAGTTCCCCACAGCTCAACTCCATAGGACCAGATAGGCTTCAATATACATTTGTACAGAAGGAGTTTATTATCTAGTGATAATTTTGACTTGCTACACATTAGCCAATACATCTTTCTAAGTTGTAGCCCCAGTGCTTTTCGTTAATTGAAAATGTGATTTTTCCATGTCAGCCTTCTGTCCATGAGTATCCCCAAGTATCTCACTGTCTCGCTTTGAGGTATCTGAATTTTATTCAGCTCGACAGGAGGGTAGGAATTGTACCTATTTTTTTTTTTTTTTTTTTTTTTTTTTTTTTTTTTTTTATCGTGCGGAAATCCCTTCGGATACCCCCCCGCGTGCCAGCGGGGGCGGTTATGTCGGGCTTGAACAATTGTACCTCAGTGTAAAAGTAATATGTGCCGATTTGGTTTCGTTCGCCTTGATACGCCAGTCGGTAAGCCACTTAGATATGTCATTTAAGCTTCGTTGTAACATACTGGATGCAGTTTCTGGATTTTCATGAGTAGCTAGCACTGCCTGCGTTTCTTGTTACTGGTAGGTCATATGTGTATATGAGGTATAACATTGGACCCATTACACTTCCTTGGGGTACCCCTGCTTTAATGTCGTATAACTTTGTTCTGTCCTCACCTATCTTAACATAAAAGTGACGTCTAGTTAAGTATGATTTTAGCAATAAATAGTAGGTAGGTGGGAGCGTTTTCAGTATCTTATGTAACAGACCTTCGTGCCATACCCGGTCAAACGCCTGTGAAATGTTTAGGAAAGCTGCCGTGCAATATTTTTTTTGTTCGAATGCGGTGTTAATTTCATTGACAAGACGATGAACCTGTTCAATAGTTCCATGAGCCGTACGAAATTCAAACTGATGCAAAGGGATTATTTGTGATTTATTAATTTCTGGTAAGAGTCTTTTCATTATGAGGGTTTCAAGCACTTTAGAAGGCATAGGTAGGAGGCTTATTGGGCGATAAGAAGAGACTTTATCTGGTTCCTTTCCGGGTTTAAGAATAAGTATTATTTCGGCTGTTTTCCATTGCTCGGGAATTAAGTCGTTTCTCAAGATGGCATTGTATATCTGCGTTAAGAAAGCTATACCGATTTCAGGTAATTCTTTTAACGTTTTTGCAGTTATGAGGTCGTAACCAGGCGCCTTTTTTGAGTCCAGTTTTCGGATGACTTGGTCTACTTCGTTCTTGGAAAAATATTTAATGGATGGCGCAAGCTGGTGAATAAGAGACATGTTCTCCTTGACTTCGGCTATTTTAGTTGATCCTAAGTCAGGATTTGGAGTAAACATGTGAGAAAGATGTTCTGCGAATAAATCTGCCTTATCGGCGTCACTTCTGGCCCAGCTTCCATCCTCTCTGCGGAGGGGCGATTGGAAAGCAATTGGTGTTTTAACTTTTTTAATGATTTTCCACAGAGAAATATCCGTTGTTGGGGTAGCGTCTAGTTTCTGTATAAAGTTTTCTAGGTTATCGTTTTTAATTTTTTCCAAAGTGTGTTTAAGTTCTTTGACCAGTTTGTTATACACGCTTTTGTCCCCGGGATATTTTGTCCGTTGCCACTTTTTCCTAGCTTGTCTCTTTCTTTGTACCAGGTCCGTTACAATCTGCGGGTATGTTGGAATGTAGTCAGATTTGGTATGTATTTTAGGAGTAGCTTCCCATGCAGCAGATTGAACGCATTTATTAAATATTTCTATAGCATCAGTAATGTCATCGTTAGATTTCATTGCGATTAGAGTAGTCATCGTATCCTGAATTTGCTGCCTAAATGCAGTCCAATTAGTTTTTCTACTGTGAAGTTTACAGGGTCCCTTTACTGTCACAGGTTCGTTACATAATTCAACTATAATTGCGGTATGGTCAGAAGATAGGTCAAAGCTAGACGTGCAGCGTAGAGATGATGCTGGAAGACCTTTAGTTACAAAGAAGTCTACCAGATCAGGTTTTCTTTTTATATCGTTGGGCCAGTAAGTAGGTTCACCAGTGGACGACACATTTAGATTGAGGTGGTGGATTGTTTTCAATAGTTCATGGCCCTTGGGAGATATAATTCTTGATCCCCAGTCAGTGTGCTTTGCATTATAGTCACCTCCAGCGATAAATTTATTACCCAGCGCTTTGAAGAATGATGTGTAGTTTACACTTTTAAGGTTGTGCCTAGGTGGTATGTAAAGTGCTGATACTATTAGTGGTCCTTCTGAGCATTCAATTATAATATTTGTGGCTTGAATTTCGTTGCTACAGTACGAATTTGTTACATAGTGTTTTATATTCTCTTTGATTAATAAAGCTGAGTCAGCATGGGCCGAGCCATCGGGATAATCTGTATTATATATTTTATATTTTGGCACCTTGAAGAAGCTTTTAGCGGTGAAATGGGTCTCAGATATTAACATTATATCTATATTGTGAGTGTTTAGAAACAATTTTACTTCGAGAGCATGATTTGACAGCCCATTGGCATTCCACGTTGCAAGTTTTAATGGTCTGAATGTGAATGCATTTGGGACATGATGTTCATGAGTATGTTTGTCATAGCAGTCATTTGTTGCATCATTTCTTTAAACATATTCATAAGTTGTTTGAAGTTGTGGGAATAGTCTGTTGTTTCGTTTCGTCGTTGCTGCAGAACTGGAATGTTTTCACTGTGTTTGATTCTTACTGGTTGTTCTTGTTTATCCTTAGTTATTTGGGCATATGTTATGCTTTGGCCAGTTGTTTGGGATAGTGGGTAGTAGTTGTTTGGGCTTTGGTCGTTAAGGAAGTTGTGACTGTTATTATTGCTAGTAGTATTCGGTTTGGTGCGGAGTGGCGGATATCTGCGTTTTTGTAGCTCTTTAAAGACTGCACAGCCTTTATAATTTGCAGGGTGGTTCCCATTCCATAGCGCGCATTTAACATCATTCGATCTTTCTTTACGTGGGCATTCAGCAGATGTGTGGTATCCGGCGCATTTAATACATCTTGGCTTTCGGCGGCAGTATCTTTTTGTATGCCCATAGTCCTGGCAGTTGGAGCACTGAGGTATGCTGCGTTTTGTCCTAGGCGGTTCAAATTTAACGCTACAATTTAGAAGGCCTTTGATATTATATATATCTTTGTTATTGATTTTTGGTTGTAGTTCAATAATAAACATATCTAATGGCTTCTTACTAGCTGTTTGTTTTATATTCCATATATTAGTAACACTATGATCAAAGACCGCGAGAGCTTCTCTGATGTCTTCAATATCAGTTGATGGGTGAATATGTTTTAATATTACTTTAAAGCTGCGTTCTTGTTTCGGTTTGTATGTATAATATTCAGTATTCATATGGTCCAATTCCTTTGTGATCATTTTGAAGGCATCTTTCTGTTTGTATTGTTCTGTAAAATTTTTAGTTCGAACAATCCTTCCACTTTTTCATTTAATAATTGCGTTAACGGTCGTATGTTAGCGACGTTATCGACGAATAGCGGCGGTGGTTTTGGTTGTTTTGGTGGTTCGATTGGTTGTATTTGAGGTAATTCATCTGGTATATTTTCTAATTCAGCAAATGAATTTGATGTTGGTACAGGTTCGCTGAGCCAATAGGTATTTAATTTTGTCTGTTTTAGCTTTCTGTCACTTACAGGGCTATCACGTTGCCTTTTTTGCTTGGAACTCCAGTCCAAATTCCATCTTCAGTGTTTTCAAGCAATTTTGTAGTGTCATCGGAGTTAGAAGTATTATTAGTTCGACTAACTTCTGCGACTGAGTGTGATCTGGGTCTATTGAAAATACCAGGTTGTAGTATTTGTTGGGTTAGCGTCGCTCTTTGTTCATTTTGAATTGAAGGGGGGTTTATTTTTTCTTTATTCATTGATAATCCCACGAGTAAGGTCGATAATCAGGTCGCACACGGGGTTACGCCTATTCCCATGTGAAGGCACAATACTTCAAAGTGAGCCAGGTCCATTGAAGTCGGCGCTAAAGACTGATCTTCCCAACAGCCATGCATCCTTTCGGCGCGGGGCCCACCTTAGGATTTGGGGAATTTTTTGTGAGATTTTCTTCCTCTTGGTCCGGGCGATGAAGCCAAGACCACCGATCTCGCGAGACATGACTACGAGTTAGCGGGTTGTGTGGGTCATTTCCTACCCTCACTAGCTAGGCTTTTTAGGCTCAGTTGGTCCGGTTATTGCCTGCCGCCTGACACTCGGCGTTGTTACTCATTTTGCACCACCCGGGGGACACGTGTAGGGTGGGCCTAGGGAAAGGTGGTAAATCCTACGGACGCGAGTAACTCTGCCCCCCTAGATATATGCAATCGGATATGGTACTGTATGTTTAATGTGGGTTAAAAGTGGGTGTGCGGCCAAAGTAAACCTCACCTACTCACCGGTTAGCTGGTACACATGCCGAGACTCTGACGCCGGCTTACCTACGCTCAAAATTTGAGTCTCGCTTCGAAACCCGTCATTTTCATCATCAGCATTATTACCTCACGTGCTTTCTCTACTGTTGTTCTAATCCTTTCGTGCAAGCCCACCGATTTCGGGTGCTTGAAAACTTTGTTTAAACACGCTTTTATTAACTTGGTATGTATCTTTGTATGTAATGGAATCTTTGAACTCGATTTTGGAGCACTTTCATGCTTATCAAGGACCGATGACAATGCAATAATTAAGAAAAAAAGAATTATAAAACTAGAAAACTCGCTTTAAGAGAATACCAACTAAAAGATAAAAATAATATAATTATTAAAAAGCGTGGGGTGCTCGATGATGACCTATCTTAAAGCTTTTTTTGTTTATTTTTTAAACTATTATTTTACAAAACATATTATTCGGTGTGTCTCTGAGTGAACTTTAATTTTGTCTTATATACTTAATTTGTCATTAATTCTACTTAACCCTCAGTATACATTATTCAATTCTCGTTGGCAGAAGATGTACTTCTTACACGGGTGCTTTTACCAGATGGGGTAAATGAGCTTGATAGACAGCAATAGGCTTAACCGCTACTTAGAGCCAAATGAAAAGAAAAGAAATTATTATTAACAAGTTGTTGCCCGCGGCTCCGCTTGCGTGGAATCTGTTCACGTTCCCGCTCCCCATGAGGACCTATTCCAGGGATAAAATATATAGTCACCGTATCACTCCAGACTATAAGCTATCCCTGTATCAAATATTAGCCAGATTCGTTCATTCGTTTTTGGGTGAAACAGTAACAAACATCCATACATACATACATACTCACAAACTTTCGCGTTCATAATATTAGCAGGAAGTAGGGAAGGATTATTATTATTAAGTATTTTATCACATAGATCTTTAAATTGAATGCCATCAAGGCCAAGAGTTCGCATATGATAAAGCGATGATAAAAACTACATAATTAATAATACCAAAACAGTAATGACTCTTGACTTCCAGTATATTTTAATTAAGTACAAATGCAGGTTATCTCATGACAGAAATTCCCACTGGATTAAGAAAAATTGAACTGATGAATTTAAATACGACTTTTTGCCTCCTGGGTAGGCAACAGCCTGCCATCTGCTTCTGTCCTTACACACTTCGCGAGCATCCTTTACTGTCATTAAACCTTTCAAGCAAGCCCGCTGGTTTACAGTGCTTTTGACCTTCCCTTTTTTCAATACATCATTAATTTGATCAGTGTATATGTTCTACGATCTGCCGTCCTCAAACTAAAAAGCAGCTAATTAAAAAATAAATCTCGAGATAGAGCTGAAAAATGAGAAATGAAAAATATTTATAACTTTTAGATATTGTTTTAGATATTGCTTTATTTGAAAAATATAAAACATTATATAGTTTTAGTCGGTGCAAGCCCGACATAACCGCCCCCGCAGGCCGGCGGGGGGGTATCCGAAGGGATTTCCGCACGATAAGAAAAAAAAAAAAAAAAAGGTACTACCTGTATCACTATCACTCGCGTTATGGAACTTTTCAAAACTACCTACCACTACTACTAATAAACTACCTACTATACAAAGATATTCAGAAACTCCATTTGGTCTCTAGTGAAAATTTTGAAAACAATGCCGCATCTGCGGTATGCCAGTCACAAATAATGACCACTATACGACCACAATACGACCTTTCCATTCTTATAAACATAATCAAACATAAGCACAATAAATTGATTGCTTTTATTATCATTTATTTACCGATTATAGCCCCTCACTGTGACAGTTATATCTGCGTGTTATCGACATTGTTTATGTAGATAAACGAATAATAAACATAATAGTGTTTTATTCATAGGTTTTGTTTAAATTTTTGAATGGTGGTAGAGTATTTTCGAAGCATGAATGGGCTGACTCGACCACGGAAGAAAAGTACGCGGTTCTTTAATTGGTACGTCGCCTCGCCCAGCTGAAATCGACTCGCTTCGCTTTTATAAAGCATTCTTTCTGTCGCAATTTGCACAGCGTATGTCTACAGCTTGATACTTTTAGAGTAGTTAAATCCAAAGTTATTCTTTTTTTCATAACAATCTGTTTTAACTAATATAAAGGTATCAAACTGTCAGTTCGATGTGCGATAAAGTGACCGGTCTTAAAAATCGATGCAAGCTGACCTTGGTCGAACTCTCAATCCACTCTCTCGGTACCCCCGATGTGCCAAAATTAAAAACCGAGTAGTGTATCACTCCCTCACTCTCTACGAATACCTACAGAGGTTTTAGATATTGCTTAACTACAACTTATAAACACAGCCTTATTAATATATGCTTATAAAAATACATATGTTACTGCATATGTAGGTACCTACGTACCAAAAGGCTTGAGTACCGAAGGTCCTACTAACAGCCTTGAAGTCCAAGCTAACCTCACCTGCAAGTCGGTGTACCTGCTAAACAATGGACGAGGCTTTCTTCTCTGGGTTGGGACAGATGGCAGTCACTTCCGGAAAAGCTGACATACCAGTCAATAATATTACGGTTAATAATATCACGGCTCCAAAGTGCAAATTTTGGACGCAACTGGGAAATCGCTGTGAGGATGATAGACTAACTGTGTTCCTCAGTTGCACTCGCCGTACACGGTTCCATTCAGGCAGCCAACTTGCATCTTTTGACTTGATTTTTACTTTTTGCCCGACTCCTGCCCCAATCCTAGGCTATGAAATACAAAAATATTTGCAGCTTTATTATTTGTAAGTACACATATACATGATTACTTCAACAATGTTAGTAAATAGCCAAAAAAACGGCAAACTTACCTTACAAAGACGTCATACGATATCAATTAATTTGGTGTTAATACAATACGTCGCTTTGAAGATGTTGCAATTATGATAGCGATGAGTTATAAGTATAAAAATAACTTTATCATAAAAGTAGGGAGCTATTATTTTGTGTGATATCGTACAGCGATGTTATTATGCCAGTATTACTATGTAAGAGATGGACAAATCTTATTCCCACCACCCACAGGAACCCGGGGCTAAAGTAGCCTATGTGCCTTTGTGCTATTCCATCTATGTGTTAAAGTTAATCTAGATCCGATCAGCCGTTTTTGTGTGAAAGAGTAACAAATAAACATCCACCCATCCTTAGGTTGTATACACAAACTTTCACATATTAACTTATCAATCACTTAAATTATTATTTACCCATTAATCTCTTAAAGTAATTTATAATTTTAAAGTAAAATATTTTACATCCTAAAAAAAAGAGTATGTATGTAGCATCAATAGATATCGATATTAATAAGGGATGCAGAAGTGCCCATCCCTAAATTACCCTGACGTCACCTCAAACAAGGGAGGAGCATGCGCGGGAAAGCTCAGCCATATTGCCTATCTTCGGTCAACCTCGAGCAAGTTCGACAATTTTCGTGCCGTGAGGTCACATCCAGCGACAGTGTCGCAAAATGCTGATGCTGTGTAGAGAAATTTGTGCTTTGTTTAGTTGTGCTAAGGTCTATAATAAGGATGGAGTGTTGAAAAATTGGTGCATGGAAAGATTTTTCTACGTATAATGGGTCCGTATAAATTTGCGTCATAACCAATTTTATTCGCGTCTACTACGCCGTAGACAATGTTATGGACCTGTAATGCGACATTGAAGTGAATCTGGCATTGATTGATTTTGTTTTTAACTTGGTATAATGCAAGAATCTTATATTCTTTCTTATTATAATGTCTTTTATGTCTGTGTATGGAGCTTCGCCAAGGCCTTCGGGAATAAGTAAACCTCACCTGTAAGTCAGCTGTAGACCCGAGACGGCGTGCGGTTTTAGTCGGGTCAAGCCCGACGTAACCACCCCCGCTGGCCGGCGGGGGGGTATCCGAAGGGATTTCCGCACGAAAAGAAAAAAAACAAAGGTGTATCTCCTTATTGACGGATCAGGTTCTGCCGCAGACTTTCCTCTCTTAGTTGAAAGATGAGACGCCAGTTGCTCCCATAGAAGTCATATGCCGACTCTTCAACCACTAAGCTACCGATAAATATTTCTTTACGAATTAAGCAGTACCTATCGCTGAAGTCTCATTTTTTGTCGGTACCTAGTAGTTAAGGAGTAGACCTTACCATCGAGAGATCCTGGTTTGAATCCTGGCCATTACACTACGGACGTGAACCTACACAAGAAATTTAGCATCTGGAGGGATTAGGAGTAATACTCAATAATTTTGACTGCCAATTTAAAATAAATAAATATTCTACGACATTCTACACAGCGCTTTATAAACCCAAAGTAAGCACAGTTTAATTAGCTTGTGATATTTGTTCCAGAATGCGGATAAACATACTTATATTTTTTTTTTGTAAATACGTACATATTATACATAGAAACACCCAGACCAATGCAAACATACATAGTTATGCATACAAATATTTGCACTGAGCGGGAATTGAACCCGCACCCCCTGTCCTAGCAGTCAAATGCACTATCACTACGCCACAGAGGCCGTCATAATCAATATTTATCGCTATCACACAGAAGAAAATATGCGCAGATAATTTAGGAAAAATTGCCTGTGCCAATTTCGTTCAACAATGGACGATAGAATTCTACATGTCAAGGGTTATTCGGTGTCATAAACTCATAAATATGCTAATAAAGTTGTATATTGCCGCGCACAAACGCTTCCCAAGTTTCCTATAACTTATTTATGACTTTCAGTCTGTTGTGTTGTTTTCGTCCACCTGATATACTGCGTATTAGATTTTCATATGATTTAATGGTAAAGAAACTGTAACAGTACCTATATAAGTATTGTAAACTAACTGGCCCTCCCCAGCGTCGCCCGTGGCGTATTTCAAACTACCGTTGCGGGGTGCAATATGTGAAACTGAACGCGCTGAACTGAAATGCTGAATCAATTTTGGCAGTAAAATAGCTTACCATGCCACGCCGCTACTCTTTGTATGTGGAGCCTGCTCTGGCCCAACTTGCGAAGTCGTCTTATTTAGGTTAAATGCTCAATCATTAAGTTTCATTCAGAACGAAAATCATATGCTTTCTGCGTAACAAAGAAGTATACTATATGGGCTATATTTGGATTTAGCCAAGGTATCCGACACCGTACCTATCCCCATAATGTCCTTCTCAACAGTGTTATTTATTGTTTGTGTTGCATAAAGATTTTCATTTTTTTGTGCTCATTATTTTCTTTATTTCCCCCTTCTAGTCTATAGACTATAGGAAAATGTTATAGAAATAGAGTAGGAGGTATACCTGCTACTCTACTTCTATAACAACATCTATACATAATTATGATAAAATCATAACGACTTGAAAACTATACATTGAATATTTTTTCAAAAAAATAATTGCTATGTATTCTAGAAACGAAACCGGCCAATAATGTGATTTTTAGAATTTTTGACAGTTTGTCTGCTTTTTATTATCGGTGTCCAAGCATCACTTGAAAACCGCTGAACAGATTCAGCTTGCATGAATATTCTTCTAAGGTGTGGTCATAAACTTCGCTATATATTATCACGCTATTATAAGTGTGATAGGAGCAGCAGGGTAAAATCTACCAAATATAACATAACTTCACGCCTGTATCCCCGAAGGGGTAGGCAGAGGTGTATTACACACCCACGATTCGCCAGTTATGTTAAGGTCCCAATGTAATAGGGGGCGAGCCTATTGCCATCTACCGGGCACAATATTAAGCGAGCGATAATTAACATTTATTAATGCACACATAACTACGAAAAGTCAAAGGTGTGTGGCCGGGGCGACTGGGGATCGAACTCGAGACCTCGTCTCAGCAGTCCGTTACGTAATTCTGCAGAACGATAGATCTATTTCTTCATGATAAATGATTGAAAATATAACGATGAAATAGGTAACCTAATACAAGTTGGGTTCGAAACTGCAGAAGTAAACATACCTTGATCTATTCCGAACTTAACGCGGACGAAGTCGCGCGAAACTGCTAGTTGAATAATATTTCAATGTTCTCCAAGTTTTCTTTTTTAAATTACTGAAAAAAAAACTTAAAAATAAAATATAGATCCATCCATTGTAAATATAGAGTCATCGGTTACTCAATCACGCTCAAACGGCTGAATAAATCTGACTGAAATTTAGTACAGGGATAAATTATAGTCTGGAATAACACATTCGATGGGTAATTTGTATGTCTGCAAAAGGTTTCCATGGGTTGAGGGAACTTGATCAGAAGTCCACGCGGCGGAACCTCGGGCAACATCTATTGAAGAAAATAAACCTGATATACGAATTTTATAAAGCATATAGTATAAAACTAAAATTACAACGCTTAAATTAAAAGTACTTAAGTACCATTTAAGCGAAAGTATTCAGACAGATTACCGTCATATTGATTAAAAGAATACCAGACCTTCATCTAGGCCTAAACTAGGCTGTAAAAACGCAATTGCTTCGTATCTATGCCCTTGAAAGTCGTGATATTAAACTGGCTGCTCGCCAAACTTGTTAAAATCGATGGTACTGGAGCTCAGCTGTGCTTAGTACCTACCTACCACCAGATCACGTGTGTGAATTCCTATAATATGTATCTAAACTATATACACACATAGTTAAGTAACCTATAGGTAGTTCTTGGCCGGCATTTATCTAATGTTATGTTCATGATACCAAATATCGATTTATAAAATATATTATTATTTATCTAATGTTATGTTCATGATACCAAATATCGATTTATAAAATATATGATTCTAATTAGTAAACTGAATGTTTTTATAATCTTACTGTTACTTATAATCTTAAAGTTTTAATTCAATATCAAATTGTTATAACGTATGTATTTTCTTGTTAGCAAAAATTAATTAATATGGGTTTTTGATTATATATATATTTTTTTTAATTTAATTTCAGTACACCGTTGTCACCAAGAGAAAAAGCTAATTGGACTGGCGCTTAGGAGAGCAGAATATGCGCAACTAATGTATATAATAACTATTATTAAGAATTAATAAAATTGAAGTGTCTGTTTGTAATATTAAAATAACAGATTTTTAATGATTGCATATGAATAAAATTTATATGCGATTTTTTTTTAAAGATTATTAGTAACCGAAATTACTAATATTCCCCCTAACCCCTGCAGCTAAGCTTAATTACTTATGTTAGGAGTGGGTTCACCTCGGTAGTGTAATGGCCAGGTTTCGAACCCGGGACCTCTCGGTCATAGGGTCGACTCCTTAACCAATAAGCTACCGACGATAGTCATAACAAAACTAAAATTAAAAAAAAATTGTCCGTCTGTCTGTCTTTCAGTCTGTTTCAAAGAGAGGATTTTGACGGGATTTTCACTGTCAGATAGGTAATGTTACAAAGCGTAACAAAGGCTACTTTAACTTAAGAAAAATAATTAGGGTTCCGCGTAAAAAAATGGAAACCCACAAAATTGCGTATAAAATATTATTTACTCTGGAAGTTCTGGGCCGATTTTGACGGTACTTTCACAGGTAGATAGCTAATATTACAAGGCGTAACATAGGTTACTTTAATTTTAGAAAAATAATTAAGGTTTAAACCCTGAAAATCATCAATCTGAAATCCATGCGCACGAAGTCGCGGGTGGACGAATCAGTAACGTACAAACGGCTGCAACGCATGTGTATTTGGAGAAAAATTTAACATTTCAATGTTTAAAATCCAGTCGACCACGATTTCTTACACGGTTAGAAGCGGGATAATAGAAAAGTACCTATTCTATGATTTTGACGTCCGGAAAGATAATGACTCTGACGGTATTTAGGCTGTAGTTTTGGAAAATTTAGAATCGAAATTAGCTGCAACACTTTTGTGATTGTACCTATCTCAGGTCCCAGACACTCGAGGTACTTAGAATTAGTGCTGCAGGTTTTTTTTATACCACTTAGCTGTTGGTACGTGTTTGGCAGCCAAACACGTACCAACAGCGAAGCGACCCTGAAGGCCACGGCCGCGGTTGCCCAAGTCGTAGAGCGGATCCGGTGGCTGGGTCTCGAGGTAGTTGTGCATAAAACCTAGGCTCTCGTTTTTTCATGGGCCTCGGAGCAAGCCACCTGAGGGATCCAGCCTCATAGTGGGAAGCACTCCCATCGGCATCAAGCCCCAAATGAAATATTTGGGGCTCGTGCTAGACGGCCGATGGGACTTCGGGGAGCATCACCGAAGTCTGCCCCCCAAATTGAAGGTCACAGCTAGCGCTCTGGCGCGTCTGCTGCCCAACATGTGGGGCCAGTGACTTCTGCAAGAGACTCTACGCGGGGATCGTGTGGCCCATGGCCCTATGGGTGCCCAATCTGGACGGAGACCCTGAAGGCCAGAAGTCTGCATATTATTATGCTGCATGCTCCGCAGCGGGTGATAGCCGACACCCGAGGGTGACAGGTGGAGCCGCCTGTTACCCTAGCAGAAGCAGGCCGGGGCGACGTCACGATGTGCCTCTGTCCTTTTTCCGGGAGCCAGACCGGGACCGTGGTTCCCAAACCCAAGGGGGCCTCTCGAAAAACCGGAGATGGCCCTGGGTCAGTAGGGGCGCGAGGGAAATGCCTTATGGACCACCTTACACCCGATCTGAAGACCTGATTAGGTGTGCGGTTTTAATTGGTTCAAGCGCGGTTCTGGGCAAGGATTAGATAATCAATATACTTATATTGCGATTTTCGCGATCCTGTTAAGCAATACTATTATAAAATAGTAATTTAGTTGAGTTTGTACATTGTAGATATTAAAAAAAAAATACTTAGGTTATGGTAAATGAATGATACTGAAAACATTTTTTTTAATTCTTGTCTGTCAGTCCGTTTGTTTGCGATGGACGCAACAACTACTGAACGGATTTTGATGCGGTTCCATTAGAAAGGTCTTAGTCAGACCTAAAATCTCCCGTATGTTTGATTTCATTTGGTTAAGTAGCATCGGAATTATGAAAAAAAACGATAAGCGACCTCCACGCGGGCAGAGCCGCCGGCATCAGCTAGTATTTATATTATAGATGTACAAACGCGATTCGTACCTATATTGACACCGGATCACAATATTGAATCGCAATATTTATTGACTGTCTTATCCCGTCTTAGATGATATTCCTAGAATACAATATATTAGTCGATAGTATAGGAAAGAATGGGTTAACAAAATAAAACTACATTTTTTTCAGAAGATATATTAATTATTTCCTGAATAGAAAGCATAGAGCAATCAAAATATACTAAAAGTAAGCTTTAAGAAACAATCTAATTATTATACGTAATAAACTCAAACCATTTGTTTACCTACACTTTTACGGTTTTTAAAAATTAAATGTTACATAGATATTATCATAGAAGGTGAACTGTAAAGAAACAATAAATCATTCCTGATGATCAATGAAGTTTAATGATAGAAGCGCCTGTAAACCTGCGCGGTATATACCACTACCCACAACGGCAGCGAATACAGCTCAGGGGGCCTGGGCAAAGTGACATTCTACCAGTGGAATTGCTTCAAAGAAAACCTTTCTAATACTTCTATTTTTTTTGTAGCTATCTTATGAAATAAAAACACAGACAAATAGGTAGGAAATGTTTTATTTGAAACATGTTTGTAAAATAATAAGGTCCTAAAATGCTTAAATTGAAATAGTGGGCCTTTAAATAGGAAGAAAAAAAAAATTATTTCATTTTTTTCTTAAAGCAGTGACTTGGAAATGGAATGTTAATATGAATAGTCGTAATAATAAATAATCAAAATTGTCTCCACAAAATGAAATTTCATAGAGGTATAAAAAGTATAAGAATAAATTGTCTATGTTTTTCAATAAAATTAATATGGCATTCATATTCATAATTACTGTCCAGTAGGTACATATTTTAGTCACAAATATTTTTTGTCAGAAGCTATTATTATCCTAACCTCTAAGAAATAATTTGGCCGTTTGTGACAAAATTTAACAGGTCCACAGATAATACAAGAGTACCGATATGTCTACGTTATCAAGCTAAGTAATTCTAATATTTTTACGTCTGATTTGAACTTTTTGGAGAATTATATTACAAAAATACTCTCGATCTATTATTTCTAACAATTTTTTCTAATAATACATATTTTTATTAACCTTATTTATGTTGATATGCAGCATAGAAAAAATATTACTGCAGTCTATATCATACCTAACGTAAAGAAATGAGGGTGAAATACACATGGTTTATTACGAAGCCTCATAACTATTTAAGTGTGTGTCTATGTGTATGTGGCTGTGTGTGGTTGAGAGTGAGGGTGTGTGTGTTTGTGCGTGTGGGTGGGTATGTGGATGTGTGTGTGACCCGCATCGTTACTATGCCACAGATAGCATGAGCATGCTCGAATGCTGTCTTGAAACTCAACAGTTATTAGAATACAATGATATTTAATTTACCTTTTTCAGCAACGCTATCTCGAATACTGAACTATTAACAATATAACAAAGACTTTGTATCCAACTACTTAACAATAAAATAAGAATTAAAAAATATATTAAAACTTTTGCCAACAGCAAATAGCTTATTTTCGCCAAAAAGACAGATTGTATTGTCTATGATAATTTTCCTAGATCCCGGGCTTGCCAGATCTCACTTATTACACAAGGATAAAATGTATGGGATAATGTAGTGTAGGTCTGATGTACGATGTTGGAAATGCTTATAATTAATTTTTACAATATTTTTAACAAATACACAAAAATCAGAACCGCCCCCGCTGGCCGGCGGGGGGGTATCCGAAGGGATTTCCGCTCGAAAAAAAAAAAAAAAAGGTACTACTAATTCAAGTGAACTGCGCACTATTTTTACCTACATTTAGCACCTGATTACTGATAAATGACCGTCGGGACAAGCTAGCAAATATGCATACATTCAAGGTACATACCTTTTTTGTTTTTTTTTGTGCGGCAATCCCCTGAGATACCCCCCCGCCGGCTAGCGGGGGCGGTTATGTCGGGCTTCAACCGACTAAAACGGCACGCCGTCACTAAATTATTTCACACATTTTAACCTTGTAAAAATAACTGAGCTCTGGAAAGCCCGGGATCTTATACTATAAGGATGGCTGAACAATTTTGATTAGGAACGCAGTGTAGTTAGCTATATAAGAATATTTTAATAACTAAATAGTTTACTACACAAAAACTACATAGGAAATGGTGCACTTTTTGACTTGGGCGAGTAAATCTTGACATTTTATAGCGCTAGAGCCCTCTGAAGGGATGAAAGAAGAAGTAACTAGATTGAAATAGGTATCTAAAGCGTTTAAGAGTTATTCATTGATATACAAATAATAATAAAACATTCTAGGACATACTACGCAGCACCAAACAGCATAGCTTGTCTCATATGGTTCTAGAATGCGAATAAACATTTAGATACTTTTTTTTGTAAATATATATTACTTATTTACATAAGTGGTATTAATGGTCATACATGATTTGTAGTGAGTGGTAATCAAATCCACTACCTACTCGCCACAGGTAATTAATTATTAGCAAATTCACTAGTTAACTTAGTCTTTAGTCACTAATTAATAGTTACATACAGCTGGTATGAGATTGGTTATGTTTAGTTTTTAACTATGTTAGTATTTTAAAATGTAATCCATGACTTTGGATAGACTATACAGTTACGATCATTTACGTATGGTCTATATTACCATGGTCGATGCTTTCTTAAGTAGATGTTACGTTGGCACTAAGAGTGGCAATAAGTATTCTAGGATATAATACACAGTGCCATTTAGACTCAAACTAAGTAGAGCCTGTCATATGGTTTCTAGACTGCGGATAAACATAAAACATACATTTTTGTACATAAATTGAAGCGTCGGTAGCTTAGTGGTTAAGGAGTTGACCTTACGATCGAAATGTCCCGGGTTCGATTCCTGGTCATTACACTACCGACGTGAACCCACTCCTAACACAAGCAACTTAGCTTAGCTGGAGGGGTTAGGGGGAATATTAGTAATTTCGGTTACTAATATTCTATTTAAAAAAAAAACGTATTATACATAGAAACACCCAGACCAATGCTTATACATTTTTGCAATCAGCAAGAATCAACTCCGCGACGTCTGATTTAACAGTCGAACGCTCTACAATCATTTAGTCCAGACTATTTGGATAGTAGCCAAATCTCCAGACTGTTTCCAGACAGAATACTGTTTTTTTTGTATATCAATGAAGTAACTCATTTTTAACTACGTATTCAAAAATAGCCTAGAAATCTATCTATTCAATACTAAAATATTTTATCTAATCCACACAGTAGGAACGCACTACCCTAATAAGAATCGTTTCTTTAAGCCTTCTAAAGCCGTACTAGTTAGAACTACCTGCCTAATGATCTTCCATTAAAATGAGATAGATATGTTCTCTTAGTACCATCGCGATGTCAAAAGTGTACCGCATTGTATGACAGAAGAATTCATACATTCTTCTCGTTTGCACTCACCTATTAGTACAGACAGCGTCAAATACAGATGATGATTGTACAGATTTCAAACTAAAAATTTGCATAAAAATAAATAAATCGTATTTTAAAATATTTTTATAGGTTTTTTTTTAATTCTAATCTTCTACTTTTGACGATGACTATTCATATCCTGTTTCGTGCTTGCCTTGAGGCGAGCGTAATGTCTCTTAAGCACCAGTATAATCTACCTCTTTTCAATATAAGATCATTGTACTTATTACATTTTTTATAAAGCTTAGTTATTTAAAAATATATCTAATAAAATAAGTTTTTCATAACAATTCATTTAGAAACCTCTACAAATTCATATCTTTCTTTGGCACAACACCGCTTACATTTAAATCTAAAGCGGGGCAGCGTTACTGCATATGCTATAGACTATAGAGTAAGTGCCAGTGCGTCAAAGGAAATTAGAACTTATTGTGCATAGGGTGAAAACTGAAAGTGCTTGGTGGTGTTAGGCCTTATCTTCTATGAATACTACTAGGCTGGCTGTAAGAAACACGAAATTTGGTAACGCAATAGACATCAATCGACCATCAATAACGGGCTAGTTTTTATAGCCGTCATACAGATGACACTACAAAAAGGCGTGCTATGCCTATACAGTCTGTAAAAAAACTATTGTCGGATCAATAAGGGGCACATAGGTATCCTAAATACATAACCATATATGAAATTATATTAATGAAAATAAATGTATTATTGGAATTTTAAACGTCATTTTCTAGATCATAATTACCCAATATCTACCCAAAATCTAAGAATGTGACAACACCACGTAGCAGATATCCAATAACATTTAGCGGCGGCCCATAACACCCACACCTCCATATCCGCGGGCTACAATACCGCGCCCTCTAGTCTTTTATTTTTAGAGAGGGTTTGTGTACAAAGTGGAACTCCTGTGTTGCCATGTAAGTTTCCGCATCGACCTAAATTTCATTGCAGTTTTTGTGGGGTAGTTGGTTTTTAATTATTTTCCAAAAATAATTACATAAACAAAACCTAATATTGATATCTATATACACCTTCACGGATCGGAGTTTAGTTTTATTACATATTGTATAGCAAATCAAAATTAATTAACTCATTTATCTAATCCCTGCATCCCGTACCCCTTAGCCATGGCAGAATTTATATTCTAAACACCTTATCTAGTAGTTAAATTAAAATCCCAAACGACTTTTGGCTCATCCCACTGCTGTGTATGAGCCTCTTTTCAGTGGCAACACTTCTCATTGGCAAGATTTGAATGGTAATTAATTTATAATAAGGATATTAACTTGAAAAATGAAAAACGAGATCCGGGGTCCCTGAGCAATCACTGATGTGAATATACTCAAGTGCCAACAAAGAGCTGCCAATAAGAGAATCACAACCATTAAATTCGTAATATGGGTAGTTGGATATTACAACTTAATTCGAAGATGAAAGTAGAAGAAGCGAAAGTCGTGTGCCAGGATCGTAGCAAGTTTAAAAATGTTGTCTCTGCCCCTTGCTGACCCCATTGGGAGAGAAGCGTGATTATATATATGTGAAAAATGAAAAAAGAAATACGTGAATTTAAAAAGATAACCAAAAACAAAGGAATTAAGTCAATCAACAAATAAAAGTAAAAGAAGGTTGGTTTAAAGTTTTTATTTATCAAATAAAAGGATTTCGTAAAAACCAGGTTAATCCGCTTAGATAACAGCGTATTCTCGGTAACGCTCGCCCCGCCCTATAGCCTCTACTTATTATTTCTATCCACAGGTAAATTTTAATAGTATATTCGTAAATTGCTGTTATAGAAGAACTAGTCAGAGATACGTACTAAAGATGCCCGAATAGTTTGGGACCCTTCATCGATATAAATAAATACACAGTATTCCCGACGTGCGTGCATGAAAACAACAGTATATTTTTAGTATTTTTTACTAATATCACTCACGAAATGTATAAGGAAGTTATATTATTTTTCATATATATTTTATATTTGCGAACGATGAATGCAAATACTTAAAAAGAACTTTGTTTGATACTTAATGAATAAATACCAACATATAGCTAAGAAATAATGCTAAATAAAAATAGCGTTATTTAACATGCTATGCAGCTAAAATAACAGTTTAATAGCATATGATATAAGTAACATAAACATTGAAAATCAACACAAACAAATAAATAGCATAAAATATAGTAACATTAATGAAAAACTATAACAGCAACTTTAAATAAAATGAAGTCGTATAAAATAGGAATGAAAGTACACTACACACTAGATATTAGACAAAATGAGTATGTTTAGTAAAATATTCATTTCGAAATATTTTGTTGAAATAATAAATACAGCGTCTCTAAAATATTTGTAATCAAGTAAAGACTTTAGGCCGTCCGCTGCCTCATGCGTATCACCCATGCGGGCGCACACAAGTCGTGCAAAGTGTATGGATTTACTTTACACGATTTTGTGCAAATTATCTGTTCCAAATTACCTCAGTATTATTTGCATGAAACAGGCGCCCGCATGCAAGCATACGCACGAGATAGCGGACGACCTAAAAAGCAATAGTTTTGGATATAGCGTATAGTGCACAATTGAACTGTTGGCAAGATTGCCTTTCTATTTTCTCTCTTTTTGAATGTATTAAATCTTTCTATTTAGTATATCATAAACTTTCGTCATACTTTAAAGTATCTTTCATACATAATATAATAAGGACTCAAGAAATTTCACATAAAAGAAATTATTTTAAATGTTATCACCTTATACGAGTTCGACAAGCAGTCAGTTTTAAAGTTTCAATACAACACTTAGTACCGTGAAGTATTATTATATTTTCTTATTCGGCAAGAATGTGTAATTTGCAAATTATAGTCGATTTGATCACCTTAAATTTTAAATCAACTATCTACTTAACTAAGCACAACACTTCTGTTTTTAAAATAAATGTAATCCGTTAAACAAAATCACATCACTAATCACTGCTGTTTGTACTGGGACTGGGTAACATTGAACACGTTATTATCCTTGTCGAACCGCTTCCGACATCGTTATAGTCACTTATAACGATGTAACAGTTATTTATTGACATCACCTTTGAGGGCTCGTTCGAGGACAGCTTTCGATGCAATTTCAACAGTGACTGTCTTGCTGATAGTCGATAGCTGGCCCTGGTCGGTTTGGCCGGTTATTTCTGTCAATGGCTCGGTCAAGATGCGAAGGGAGGAAACTTTGGCACGCTGATAAGCACTAACTGTGTTCATACCGAGAAATCTGTAACAAAAATTTGCCATTTCATTTAAATGGTAAGTTTCGTGTATAAGATATACTGTTAAGCCCATGAGGAATAACACTGACTAAAGGTCTTTCTTTAGTCAGTCTTATTCCTTGCTTTGTTCGAATAGTACTGACTTTCGGCTGCCTAGTATAGTTTAGGGTATAAATCTGGGGATTGCAGGAGCCTGCCGAACTACAAGCAACCCCACGAAACACAAGCGACCCCAACGCACCCTTATTAAGCTTTGGATCTGCATCTAGAAAACACATGCATGTGTATTGTAGAAATATCGTAACGTTTCTCTATTCATACAAGCGCCAATCTCGGTTGCATCCAAAGCTTTGGAGCGAGGGTCCACTCTCTCTCTTATTATGCGAGCGACTTCCATGTGACCCCAAACCCCGAGGGAAAAGCCCCATCTATCAATCAGCAGGTATAACAGCTTGGTGGACCTCATACACCTCAGAAATATCGCACTTATAATACGTGTTTGGGTGAACTGTGTCATTTATCATTATGGTACTATTTTTTCATCTCTCCTGTTCGGAAAGTTTAATTGTCATGGGTAGATAGCCGGGTGGAAAGTAGCATATTTCATCCATAGGGCGAAAAATATATTTTTTTAAATTTTAAGTTTTGCCATGGAATCCATGATAATTAAGTTACGTCATAATGCCTTGATATCATGGCGTTTTTTCTTTTTACATGGCCGCTTAAATGCACATCTCGTGACCAACCAACTCGATTACAATGTAACCAATAGATTCGATTTTCAAAACTTTTCTAATTTTGGCAGTATGTACGTGAATTATAACTTTTTTTTTCAGAATTAAAAAACAATTAAGTTTGCTAAGGAATTAGCGGGAAAACGAGATTCAATTTAAATAAATTTACTTGTGTTAATTGTGGTTAACAATGGTTTCGGAAAGTGATTCCAGTGATGGATATTAATTTAACTCCCGATGAGATTGAAGAACAGACAAAAGCTGTTGTTAATAATCTATTTTCAAATTTAAAGTAAAATTAGATACTTTAAATTTTAACTGATTATCAATATGCCTGTGTCATTAAATGTGTGTGTAGTATTTTTATTTCCTCACATAGTTGAAATGAAAAGTAGAGTGTTTAACTCGGGTGAATGTCACCATAATAGTTCGAGGGTGAAATGGTGACTTTCAACCCTTCTGTAACAATGTACTATTTTTTTTAAAGAATATTAGAACCGAAATTATTAATATTTCCCCTAACCCCTCCAGCTAAGCTAAATTGCTTGTGTTAGGAGTGGGTTCGCGTCGCGTCGGTAGTGTAGGGTCGAGTCCTTAACCACTAAGCTACCGACGCATTGTGCAGTGTTAGTGCCGCGGTAGTACAGCGAGGAGCAGTGAGCAGTGGCGGTAGGTACCTGATGGCCACGTAGCAGACGATGAGCGCGGCGCCGGCGGCCAGCACGCGCGCCACGGGCGACACGGCCAGCTGCACGCACACGCACGCCGCCGCGCCCGCCGCGCACATGCACGCCACGGCCAGCGCCGTGCGCACCCAGTGCGAGCACGTGAAGCCGCGCTCCCACTCCACCCTGCGCACACGCGACCTCTTCTTATTCAAGCTATTACTATTATTTGATTGGCAAATACAGAGAGGAGGCACTGAACAGAAGCCAAAGTCAAAAACCCTTTAATCTGTATAGACCATTAATACGGAACTTACGAAACGTCAAAAAAAACTAATGTTTGGCAAATGGACCACCGGTTCGAAACGCGGCTCTGTCCTGAGAAGATTCCGGCAAGAAACTCAGCGGGCTGTTTTTTTTTGGTCTATCGTTTGAGTAGCATAGTGAGAGAGCAAACAGTTCGTATCCAAGCTTGTTTGTCGTCTAAATAGTCTTGAATTTTATAATAGCCTTTTTGGCAGAGTTTAGTTTTAATTTGGCTTTTAAATTTATGAAGAGGTAGATTCTTCATTTCCCTGAAAGGAATTACTGATCTTGTGGAGTCGACTATTACAAACCACAGGATTGTTTTTATGTCTAGTATTTAAGTTATGTATATCACAAAGTCTTAAAAATTGGAAATGTTTCTTCTAACATACAAAAGATTTTAAAGAATCCTAGTGTACAATTGTTAAGAATATCTCCTCTCTGTATTTGCTTGATAGTGTAAAAATACATGTTAGACCTTTTCAGATGGCTCTTCTATTTTTTGGTAAAATGTTGCTCAGGCCGACATAAATTAATCAAGAATACGGGCTTCATTAATTTATGTCGGCCGATGGTGATTTATAGATATACCAGTATGTATAAATCACCTTTCTGAAAGAGCTCAAGCCAGACTGACTGTTGTAAAATTTAATACAGTCACAATTAGATCAACCAGTTAAAAGATAACTTAAACATAAATGACTGCTGTTCAGTTCTTCAAATTGAAACAAAGAAAGGAGAATGCCTATTCCTGGTTGCGCTTTTAGACGTTCGCGTCAATATTTCAAATGTTAAAAAATAATATTGATTATAGTATGACTTTTCAACACTAAATAGCTTCTATAGAACTTGGGGTTTGAATTTAAATTATAAAGATATAAAACTTGAATGAATAATCGTTTCCATTTTAATTTAATTGTTACCATTATATAAAATAAACCATTGGTGGTAGAATGCAAATATACCAATGTTTTTAAAGTAAATGGTTAAATAATAATACGTGATAATAATTCACAATGGGACATTTCGTGTATGTATTCGTAGTTTATTAGCGATAATCAGTTAAAGTTGTAAAATAATGTATGCTTCAGTGGTAGTTTTCTCTTAATTTATACTTGGTATCCCTGTCTGAAAACATTACAAAAGAAAACTCAAATGTCAGTTCAACAGTCAGTGTCACAATATTTTCTTGTTCTTGTTGCTTTTCTCGTTGTAATCATTTAAATTCTCAATAACCCCAAGTTCCGTTACAATATGCGTTTATATTTCAGATAATTTTTAATGCAGTTTATACTTATGTGACATAGCAAAAAAAGTGTGCAACCGATTTCCATACTGACATGGGCATTGTCCTTTAGCGAGTGTTGATTGTCGGATAAAATAAATATAGTATGCAAGTTAGCGTTAAAGTTGCTAATACTAAGTCATTTGCCTTTTATTAATTATTATACTTATTTAATTACGCCGTTTTAGCAAATAGCATGAGGTATATTACTTATTATTAGCATGCTATTTCATTAGCGTACTATTGAAATCGGGACAATATCATATAAAATCCAAAATATTTGGTGGGTAATTAAGAAAATGTAGCGAATTGTGTTTAAGATGCTTGTCCAAGTGTTTGAATCCACTTTTTAATTGACTAAAAATGACATGTATACTTAGACGCTAACCTGTTGGTCTCCTGAACAATGTAAGGGGTATTGCAGACGTGACATTTCAATCCATTCGGACTCTGTGCGCTCTGAAATAAAAAAATAAATTATTGACATTCGATTAAAATTTACAAAGACAGTACAAAGAGGTTGTGGAAGCTTTATAGATACCTCAACAAGCCAGCGACTGAGACAGTCGTGATGTACGGCGGACACGTCTCCGGTGCAGCGGCACGGGCGGATGAGCGGCTCGGGACGCGCGCTATCGTAACAGATCCAGCAGTCTCGACTGGATCCAACGCTACCGACTAGAGAGTCGGTCTCGACATTCTGAAGAACGAAATATTGTTATGAAACAATTGATCATTAATAGTATCTACTTCTATTTTAATATAATAAATGGTAGAGAGTTATCAAAGTCACCTTGTAATACACTCATGGAAGTGATATAAAACGTTCTGTATTGTAAGAGAAAGTTGGATAATCGCTAAGCTAGCAAAGTTAATCTCGATCGGTAAATAGATCTAAAAACCAGACACTAAGCGTAACGAGCCATGGGCCCTTCTTTTATACTAATATCTTTAAATGCACTTTGGCTATGTACGGTCAAAGACAAAAGTGGCTTAACAAATTCTAATTTATTAATCACCTTAGCTTAACCTTTCATAATATAATAAAAAAACATGAAATATATTAACTTTGTCACCGGGGGATTATAAAACTACATATATATTCATTATTAGGTTCATGTATACCAATGTAGAAAACGTTTGTAAATATTTAAGTGTTAATCCACTTTTGTCTTTGACTGTACACGCGGCCAAGGTAATAAGTAAATATACACCTTCACATGTAAAGGTATATGGTGTATGGTTGAAATCCGAAATAATTAAATGACTAAACTGTAATAGAAAATAAAACATACATGTATTACATATTCTATACACAACACATCCTACACAGACTTACCCTATTCCTCGACCCTACAGCTGTCTCACTAACATCTCTGATAGACAACGGCCGCACCACAACGCTATATACCACCCTGACTGTCAACCATTTCCAGTAGAAGAACAAGCACTGCATCATTTCATTGTAACTCATCCACCAAGACCGGATCATACTCTGGGGATTTTGTCCGGTTAATATCTCATCTAAAACTTTAGAATGAAAAGACAGACCTTGCGAAGCTATGTCTGATGATGGTACATAGATGAAGCAATAATTTCCGTAAATAACATTAAACGCTCTATGCCGAGTTCTAGTTTTCATATCGTACGCAAAGCAATGCAGCATTTTAAGCTCGAAGACTGTACGACCAATCGACAAAAATTACCACAATAATAACAGCAATTTTCGGAGTTCGTCTAACAACGAAATTACCGACAAAGCGATGAAACATACTTAAATGTAGACCGAACAAACAAGCATGATATTAGGTCGTTACATATGAAATTGCCGTTTTTCTTGAAGAAATTGGAGCTAACCCAATTTTCAGTACTAACATTTTAGCATTTTTTTTAGGAATGACAAATCCAAATTTTATGTTTTTTTTTTGTGTATGAATGAGACAACATTAAGCTTAATGTTAGTGATAATAAACGTTGCTTTTTGTTAGCTAACAAACAGCAACCTTTATTACATTTTAGAAAAGTGACAGCTGTTAAGTAATACGAAATTTATCATCAAAATGGATAGCATTTAGGAAGTACTGTTTTTGAAGATCGAATTAATTTATCAAGCATCCAATAAAAACAAAATTTAATACAGTAATATTTCAAATAAAATATAAATAATGGAAATAGCTATTAAATTACAGGAATAACGAACTCATGAATTTGTAAGAAAATTTCGGCAATTTCATAGGTAAAGACCTATTATAATGTTGAACAAAAGTCAAAGACCTACATTATTCTCATAAACGCTATTTCTAGGGGTTTTTATAACAAGCTTCCTATAACGAATGAAATAGCATAAGGCTATATAGCAGTCGTTGTGAACTAATAGCTATATCAACGCATTTTTTACACTTCATTTATATATTTTTTAAATAAGTAATAGTAATTCAATTAATTTTTTACACTTCATTTATATATTTTTAAATAAGTAATAGTAATTAATTAATTTTTTACACTTCATTTATATATTTTTAAATAAGTAATAGTAATTCAATTAATTTTTTACACTTCATTTATATATTTTTAAATAAATAATAGTAATTCAATTAATTTTTTACACTTCATTTATATATTTTTAAATAAGTAATAGTAATTCAATTAATTTTTTACACTTCATTTATATATTTTTAAATAAGTAATAGTAATTCAATTAATTTTTTACACTTCATTTATATATTTTAAAATAAGTAATAGTAATTCAATTAATTTTTTACACTTCATTTATATATTTTTAAATAAGTAATAGTAATTCAATTAATTTTTTACACTTCATTTATATATTTTTAAATAAGTAATAGTAATTCAATTAATTTTTTACACTTCATTTATATATTTTTAAATAAGTAATAGTAATTCAATTAATTTTTTACACTTCATTTATATATTTTTAAATAAGTAATAGTAATTCAATTAATTTTTTAAGCAATTAGTATGCTTACTTTTCCTATAACTTTAGATCGCTTTAAGACGTATATAATAATCGGAGAATTTCGAATATCTGGGACGTGTCTAGGTGGCTCAGTTGGTCAGAGCTTTCCCCCTGTAAGGGACTGGTCGCGGGTTCAAGTCCCGTCCTAGATGTTCTCTTTTTCCGATCTAAATCTATAGGATAAGTAATAGTAGTTATTATAGGTTACACCATTGTTACAACATTGAAACATAGTTGTATACATTTTTGAAATCATCTTGTAAAGTTCTTCATTTTAATGCCTTACTCGATAAGTTTAAGTGAAAATATTTTTGTTGACACCAAAAGGTTTTGCACTTACGATATTTTACATACTAGCCCCCGACATATTGTTACAATTTAATAATATGTTCGGGATGGCATGTTGCCAGTGTCAAGCAACAGTTCACAGTTTATCTCAACAGATAACCGCCTCAGTGGCGAGAATTGTTCGCTCACATCAATGTGTTAATATTGTTCTCAATAATGAACAATATAAATGTCCTTATTGTGTTTATAAAGAATAAAACTTGAATGTTCTTGTTTAGTTATGTGTCGATTTTTAGGGATTTTCTTTAGAAAAGCCCTATTGCTATCGAGTTGTCGTCGTCGACGTCGTCGAAGTCGTCGTTGCCAATTTTCTGTCACGGATTTGGGTATGAAGGAGATGAGCTATCGAGTTGCTGTTTTCGGTAATAGATTCGTGCTGGGGTGAACCATTGCAAGATAAAGAAAAAATCGCAAAAAATCGCAAAAAAAAAACGCAAAATCGAAAATCCCTTGTATTCGGCTGAGCTCGTCTCAGGAATTCAACTTGTTTCGTTTTAATTGGCTTTTATTAGTTTAAACTGTAACTAACTATGCATGTATATAAAATTTAGAATTAATTATTTATTAATCAATAGAATTGGAACTTTGTCATCGTCATCATCAGCTCGGGTCCCGCTATCCTACTTTTTCTCTGAATTATAATGGCTTTTGGTAGAACAACTGCCTACTAACCTCCCAAGCCGGAGGTGCCGTATCGGCGTTTTGAGGTTTGTATTCACGAGGCCCATAACATTTAAATACTGATCATATTCCTGCGACCCGCAAGAACCTATATTAAAAATAGCCTAACTGCTATTCTATTCTATAACATAATCTATCTCTGTGCCGAATTTCATCCAGATCCGTTCAGTCGGTCTGGCGTCATTGAGTAACAAACTCCTTCCACTACACTACCTTCATTGAAACTTTCGTATTTATAATAGAAGTCAGATTATTATTTGGTTATAACTAAGTATGGCGTCATGCATCGGTATTTCATACAATTTACTGTTATAACGTTTAACAAAAAGAAACTGATTTCACCTGATAGTCAACTACACTACCCTATTACGTCAGGGGTCTACCTATTCGAGGTTAATTAGTTTTCTCGAAGCTTGTCCAAATTTAAGGACAGTCAGAGTTACTTCCATTAGGGCAGTAAAAATCGCAAGAGAAGGCCGATTAGCCTATTACGTCAAGTGAAATCTACTAATGACAGACAGATACATTATTACCATAGTATAACGTAATAAGAGACTTGTATATAAATAAATATTGTAGCACAAAGTACACAACGCCATCTAGACCCAAACTAATCAGAGCTTGTCATATGGGTTCTAGAATGCGGATAAACATACTTAAATACTTTTTTTTTGTAAATAAATACATATTATACATAGAAACATCCAGAGCAATGCAAATATACAATATTAGCACTTTGCGGGAATCGAACCCGCGACCTCTGGCTTAGCAGTCGAACGCACTTCCGCTACGCCACAGAGGTCGTCTATATCATCAGAGGTCATATAAATCGATATAGTCAAATAGTCCATTGAAATGTTACATTTTTTAGACCTTACCTTGGGTTTTTTAGAGGACGCAATTTATTTTTAATTGATGTGTAAGGGGGGGTCAGTGTTAAGCTAAAACCAAGTTTGTGGGGTCGCCACCCTTATCCCACGGCCGCCATCTTGAAAATAGGGGGTGAAACGACCCCCCATAGTGGCGACCCCACAAAATTGGTTTTAGCTTTACACTGACCCCCCCTATACATTAAAAAAAAAAATTGCGTCCTCTAAAAAACGCAACCCCAAATGTAACTTTCCAATGGACTAAAAGGTAATAAGTAAAGTCATCAATAACTGTAGGCCTAATGTCTGACGTGTGTTGCATAAGTTTCAAATTTTTTTTTCTTTTCAACAGACGAAATATAAGTACATAAACGTTATGGTTTAGAATGAATATTTTTTAAACATAATGTGAACAGTTTCAATAACTTTGTCTATATTTGTTCGATAATTTCCTAAAATTTTGGACATGTGACTCATCACATTTGTATAACAAATACACAACTATGATGAGTTTTCCTTATATTTGTATACATATGAACACGTTATGTGTAAAATAAATATATTTTTACTAGGAATTTTGGATTTTGGTAATCCAATACATCCTAATATGCGAGAGTGAGTTTGTTTACTTGTCGCCCCATTACGCAGAAATTACTGGTTGAATTTGGTTGAAATTTTGCATACAGATAGAGTGCGACCGGGCATAGGATGTAAGAGAATAGGACGTAGGTGGTTTTTATCAGGGGAAAGGGTGCACGTGGGTCACAGGAACAGACTCAGTATTTTAGATAAGCGGAGCTGTGTAGGCTAGGTTCGAGAAGTCAAACAGTCTTGGGTGACCGAAGAGTGTGTCTTATAAACACGCCCAGAGGACACGCTATAAAAAAAACGTCGACGGTTCAAAGGCCCTAAGTTTCTAAGTCTTTCTATTTTATACCATTAATGTAACATATAAGCACACAGCCCACCTGATGGGAAGCGGTTACTGCGGCCTATGGATGTGTGGAACACCAGGGGCGTCACACTCGCGCTGCTGACTTGACCGAAACTTGAACTTGAACCCATCTTGAAGAACCCCATAGTCACTTGAACTGGTGAGAACACATTTTAGAGTGCTGACCTTGGCGTCGTGATGATGCGCGAGCAGATCGGCCAGGCGCGAGTCGTCGAGCTGCTTGGCGAGCAGGCGCCGCGGGTTGAGGAGCCACAAGCGCTCGGGTGCCATCGAGTTCCACAGCACGCACGGGAACCATAGCGCCACGCCGATCTCGGCCAGCCGAAACACGAGGTCGTGCCAGTTGCGGGACACTACTGGTACCCTGGTACATGAGGCGAGCATTAACATAACTTCACGCCTGTATCCCCGACGGGGTAGGCAGGCACGTGGGTGTGTAATGAGCATTATTAATAACCTAATTCTATTGACTTCTATGCAGGTATACTAGACAATCAGTTCAGAACAAAAACTGTGCGTATCAATTAAAGGTGAGGTGCGCACCCCAGCAGAAGCAGGCCGGGACGGTGGGGCGACTAGCGCCCCTCCCCCAAACCGGGGCAAGACACCGTGGTTCCAAAACCCGAGGGGGGCATCTCGAAACCGGAGATGGCTCAGGGTCAGTCGGGGTGCGAGGGATATGCTCTATGGGCAACCTTACACCCCGGCGTTTGAAGACCCGAGACGGCGTGCGTTTTTAGTCGGTTCAAGCCCGACATACCCGCCCCCGCTGGCCGGCGGGGGGGTATCCGAAGGGATTTCCGCACGGGGAAAAATGAAAAAAAAAAGGTGCGAACGGGGTAAGGTACGGGACGCCTCACCATTTATTCATAGCCTTTACACTGCTTTACAGAATGTGAGGTGACGATCTCATATAAAATTGTGTAATATATATTGGGTAAGTAGCGTCCAAAAACTTACTGCCCACCTAGTATATACAGAAGTCATTGCATAATTCTATATTATGCTATGGTAATTAACTGTCTGTTTATCCGAAACCGCACTTAGACCAAGTCAACCAAACAGGGCCTCGATTCTGCTATTTTATATTAAAGCGTGGCGTGTTGTCATACCACGGTCACTTTTTTTTTTAGCGTGTGGAAACCCCCACGGCTTTCGGTGCCGACGATGGGGTGGGCGTGTTGGAATCGGACCGAATAAAAACACACGGTGTCCTCCCCAAGTGTCCATTGCCGGGCAACCCGGGTAAGCCCTCGAAAGGATAACCCCAGGTACCTATACCACTGTCACTGTAAAAATGCTATGTAATTTTAGACGTTATAGTTATGGATTTAAAGTATAAAATTAAATGAAGAAAGTTCATTATACATCTTCATTTTATTTTTATGATATTAAAGTCTAAAATTAAAATTGCATTTTTTCAGAATCATCCAAATCACCCATGGCGCAGTCGGATAATAAGGGTCTCACTCTATACACCATGAGATGTCACCGGTTTTAACACTCACTTGGTCTTCCAGAATTCGCTGAGGGTCTCGGAGGCGAGGAAGCCAGCGATGAGGATCAGCATAAGCGCCTGGCTCACCAGCCCTACGCGCGACTGGTGCAGTTGGGAATGGTTCACGGAGCGAGGGTCCACTGTGCCATCCCTTTCGGCGAGATCGGTTTGGATTCCCTGAAAATAGAAACATACTTGAATATGCGAGCGACTGTCCTGGTATGGACAAAAGACTACACAGAAGAGATGAAAGAAATATTGCATAAGGTTCAAATTATGAATATCAACTTTTAGCCCGGGCCCGGTGGCTAAGTACGTGGATGAAAACTGGCACTGAACTGCTGTTCTGGTCGTACCTGGATGGCCAAGGTTTGTGGATCATTTCTTATTTACTGAGTTGCAAACTGGCGTTTTATCCCACATCGTTTTACATACTGAACAAGCACATCATTGATATACAGTCCACAATTCTCTTAATCTTAATCTAATTTATTGTTCTTTGAAATTGCTGTAAGAATTATAAATATAAATATTGTACGACAAAGTACACAACGCCATCTAGACCCAAACTAAGCAGAGCTTGTCATATGGGTTCTAGAATGCGGATAAACATACTTAAATACTTTTTTTTTGTAAATAAATACATATTATACATAGAAACGTCCAGACCAATGCAAATATACATATTTGCACTGAGCGGGAATCGAACCCGCGACCTTTGGTTAGCAGTCGAATGCACTACCGCTACGCCACTGAGGTCGTCAAAATTACACAAATATGGAGGGCTTTAGGTCCAAGAAAAGATGGATGGAATGCATGAGGGAGGATATGGCAAGGAAGTTAGTGAATGAGGAGATAACGTCTGACAGAAATGAATGGAGAACAACATGTTGCGCGACCGCAAATAATTGGGACAAGGGCAGTTAGATAGATAGATGCAAATCTTGTGGCGCAGCGCTAGTGTTCGACTGCTAAGTCTCAGGTTGCTGGTTCAATTTCCGCTCAGTGCAAACAATAATTACCTATATTTGTAATGCAAGAGGCTAAATGATCACAAGGCCCTCGAATAGGCCGGAAGCTAGTAAAGTATGTAAGGACAGAAGCAGTTGGCCGGGTGTCGACTCAGCATACCTCGGAGGGGGAAAAAGGCGTGAACGTATGAATAGATCGGTCCTTCCGGAGAAGTACCACCCCTCCCGCAATATACACGTTAAGTAACAGTACGCTGTATTCCTACAGTTAAGATTAGGCTGCCATTTGACCTCGCAGCTCCGAAAGGTAAGCCTGCGACAGAGCCTCATCCATCAATCACCAGGTGTACTGGCTAGCAGGTAGGCTTGGCCCCGAGAATAGGGGGGGCCCGGATTTAAAGACACTTCCAAAGTCATTGCCACAAATCTTCCTTCAAAATTAATAAGATGCTCATTATATCACGATGTACACATACCTTAATAAACCAGTACTGCCATTGAAATATATATTAATGAAGGTTAATAGTTACATATTAAGTAATATTTATTGCACACGATAATGATATTATTACGAACTGTATTTAATGCCGGCCGTTAATTTTTTGATACAAATTAGGAACTACTATTACAAGTTAGGAATAAAATAGACTATAGATACAACAACAAAGCGTTTTAGGGTTCCGTAGCCAAATGGCACTAAAACCGCACGGTGTCCTGCCCAAGTGTCCGTTGCCCGGGGTGCCCGGCAACGGACACTTGGGAAGGACACCGTGCGGTTTTAGTCGATACACGACATAACCACCCCCGCTAGCCGGCGGGAGGATATCCGAAGGGATTTCCGCAAGTAAAAAAAAAAAAGAAAACAAAAAAAAAAAACTTGACTGGCTTTTTATATTGACTGGCAAACATCTTCACAATGTACTCTAGCTGCGCGCGAAAGCGTTTTTAGGGTGCCGTAGCCAGATGGCAAAAAACGGAAATCTTATGGATTCGTCAAGTCTGTCTGTCTGTCCGTCCGTCCGTATGTCACAGCTACTTTTTTCCGAATCTATAAGAACTATGCTGTTGAAACTTGGTAAGTATATGTATTCTGTGAACCGCATTATGATTTTCACACAAAAAAGAAAAAAAAACAATACATTTTGGGGGTACATACTTAGAACTGAAACTCAAAAAATTTTTTTCATCATACACATACGTAAGGATAGGTCTTCAAAAATGATATTGAGGTTTCTAATATCATTTTTTCTAAACTGAATAGTTTGCGCGAGAGACACTTCCAAAGTGGTAAAATGTGTGTGTAACTTCTAAAATAAGAGAATGATATAACTACAAAAACTATATGATGTACATTACCATGTAAACTTCCACCGAAATTTGGTTTGAACTAGATCTAGTAAGTAGTTTTTTTTAATACGTCATAAATTACTTGCTCCTACGGAACCCTTCATGGGCGAGTCCGACTCGCACTTGGCCGGTTTTAAAGTCTCTTTGGTGATTGCGCGGAGGGGAGGGGGCGACGGCTGAGGCGCACCAAGTAATCAATCATAGATTTTGAAGCGTCGGTAGCTTAGTGGTTAAGGATTCGACCCTACGATCGAGAGGTCCCGGGTTCGAATCCTGGCCATTGCACTAGCGACGTGAACCCACTCCTAACACAAGCGATTTAGCTTAGCTGGAGGGGTTAGGAGGAATATAAGTAATTTCGGTTACTGATATTCTTTAAAAAAAAGGAGAAAAAAAGATCATATTAAAATAATCAGGGGCTGAAAGGGCTCCCATCATTGGTTGAGCAGTTTTTTTACTGTTATATGATTGGTTCGTATAGTGCACGAGCGACCCTTCTGACGTGTGTTTGAGATGTTTGCTGGCACTTATACGTCAGGCTTATTGACCATCATAATTATTATGCCGTAGTCCTTACCTGTTTGGTGACAAGAGTGTCCTGAACGTCATCGTCGTCGGCACCGGTGGAGGGCCCCGGCCGGGGCGATAGTATCGTGCATACTTTCGTCTCTTTCAGGAATTCACCGCGAAGCTACGGACAAAAATATTACTTTAGATTGGTCCTTGTTTTCTTACTGCTACGTCGAAGTTCGCGGGTTTGATTCCCGCTCGGTACAAATATTTTTGTATTAACAGAACTGAAAACTAAAACTTATAACAGCTAATAAATCTATCAAAAGGTTGTCTGGCAGAGATCGCTTTAAGCGATAATACTACTTATGCACTAAAACGCACTGAAACGAGTAATATTCCTCTAACCCTCTAAAAAAGCTTAATTGCTTGTGTCAGAAGTGGGTTCATGTCGGTAGTGTAATGGCCAGGATTCGAACCCGGGACCTTCGGTTATCGGGACCAAACATAGCCTATGTCCTTTCCCAAGCTCTAGTTTCTGTACCCAATTTTATCAAAATGGGTTCAGTGGTTTAGGCGTGAAAGCGTAATAGATAGAACACAGAGAATTTCGCATGTATCACCGAGATACGTGCAGGGAACTCTCTAAAATACGTACCAGATGACGACCCACTGAATATAATATATAGATTCAACGTACCAACACTAAGTACTTCCAATAACAAAGGTGTTCAACACACTAGTACACTATTACTTATGTTTTGAACACAGAGACAATGCACCATCAGATCAACCGAAGCTGCAGCAATACCAGGTAGCGGTAACATCAGTAATAACTTTGAGAACAATACTCTCTTAGCGATCGAGTCAATAACAAAGTATGTTCAACAATACATATATCATTGTTATGTGAACGTATATTTCACGATGATGGGAGCAGTCGACAGTTGAGGATAACGGAGATATCCATTAATAATTTTATTTATTTGCCGCTGATCTATCTCTGTGTCATATTTAATGCAGATCCGTTCCGTCGTTTTTGCTTGGAAGAGTAAAAATTTGTTTATTCATTTTCAGAAATCATTTTAAGAAACTTTCACATTTATAATATTAGTAGGATGTTAAAGTAGGATGTAAATATATACCAACCTAGTCACCTAATACTAGTAGACCCTTCCCTGCTATGGGAATGCACCTAATGTAGCTATACCGTCGAATACAGCTACCGGATCCAATAATAAATTGAAGCGCAAAAAAATACCTGTAAGCCGGTAAACTTGCTGAATGACGGACGAGACCCTGGCGCAGACTGTCTGACACTTGAAGTTGGGGGCTCAGCTGGCAGTCGCGCCCGTAAAAGCGAAGATAATGAGAATGTAATAGTCGACTCCACAAGATTAGTAATTCCTTTCAGGGTAACTGTATACGCTTCTACAACAAGCTTCCTAGTGAAATGAAGAATCTACCTCTTCATAAATTTAAAAGCCAAATTAAAAGTAAACTCTGCCAAAAATGCTATTATAAAATTCAAGACTATTTAGACGACAAACAAGATATGAACTGTTTGCTCTCTCTCTATGCTACTCAAACGAAATATTGTACTTAGGTTAAGTAAATATGTTTGTAAATAGACCAAAAAAAAACAGCCCGCTGAGTTTCTTGCCAGAGTCTTCTCAGGACAGGGCCGCGTTTCGAACCGGTGGTCCATTTGCCAAACATTAGAAATTTGTTTGACGTTTTGTAAGTGCCGTATTAATGGTCTATACAGAATAAATGGTTTTTGGCTTTAACTTTGACTTAGATGGGCTTCGCAGTGCAAGTTTTAGATATAACGCGGATTGGCGCTAAAGATTTTACAGATTAGAGTTATTTTCAGCCCTATTTAATTAAGTAATCTGTCTACCTTATGAGTGTACATGAACATTACGTAACATTGACTTACTTTTTCACAAATATTTCACTTACATTCATCTAATTGACATTGGACATTCTAAAACCGTCGTGATATGCCCATATAAGAGTAAGCGATGCTATATATAGCACAATGAAGGTCTAGCAAGTAGTGGTATTGTAGAGGAGCTCGTGCGCTCGTAATGTTCTATTGTGTGCATAATGGCTCCGTTGTTGAGACGTTCATATCAATGTTTGTTTTAATATGGCACCTTATATTAAGTATTTCTAAGAAGCTGCTACTAATGTAATTAAATATGAGAAGTTTTATTACAGTTATGGGCTGACTCAACTAGGGAAGTACTAAACTCAAATTTTATATCAACGTTTAAGTAGCAGTATGTGGGTAGTATGTGCAGTATGTGGGTGTGAATGGGGCCCACGTAATTTTTTTTTTTATTAATAATAATTTATTTATTTACAGGTATGCACCCAATAAAATGTCATAAACTTGAATTATAAAATTACAATGTTAACTAACTATTATTACACTTATACTATAAATGTGAGCGTTTGTGAATATATTTTTGATGTTCGTCACTCAACACGCTTAAACGGCTATGCATATACATACACTAGATACTGACGTACTAACATGTAAATTATTAAGCTACTTCAAGTTTGAGCTACATCCGATGTCCTCTTTTCAACTCATAATCATCACCTGTCTGGCCTTGTCCCATTATTTGGGGTCGGCACATAATTTCCTTCATTACTTGCCTGACAGACGTCATCTCCTAAGTTATTCTTTTCCTTTTCATATGGCAGTAGTATACTTTAGTAAAAAAATCTCATCCTATGTCCTTAGTCATATAAGGTGGCTTAGTAATCTGTAGTTATGGGTCCACCAGCTGTGTAGGATAGACTGAATGTGTACTTTGTATGTGTGTCTTTGTGTATATGTGCGCCAATGTGTTCACAAACTTTTAAGAGTTGTATACAGAAGAGAATTACTTATACGTCAATGTAAATGAATATAAATGTATACAAACAATATGAAAAGTTATGTAATTAAACTAGTTCTAAAAATTTACCTTGAAGTAGACTTCGACTCCATAAATCAAGAAAAAGATGACCACGATGAACAGTAGGACAGCGTAACAGCCATTGAACACGTGCTGATAGAAACTCTGGAACAAAATTGAATAATTAAATAAGATATTTAGAATTAAATAACAAAGTTAGTGTTCAGAAACTTGGGTGTACAGAGTCCTAAATCACCAACACCTATGGGATCCAAGCCAATCTGCTAGTCAGTGCAACTACTAAATAACGGACGTAGCGCTGGCGCAGGCTTCCCTCTCGCGGTTGGGAGGTCAGACGGCAGTCGCTCCCGGAAAAGCCGACATGCCAATCAAAAACAATAAGCGGACCCCGGGCTCCAAAGTGCAAACTTTTGGAAGCAATCGGGAAATCGCTAAGATTATGCTGAGTGTTTAGCACATTATGTTGCTGATTGTACATAGTGTACAAAATATGGCATCATGCGTTTAGTTCGTTAAGGTGGCTTCCCATGGTTTCTTACTAAACTCGAAAGGGCAAGTCGATAGAAATAAATTACCTTCTTTACAGGGTCAGTATCAGCAACGTTGGTGGTGAGCACTTCGGCTGCTAGCAGCGAGTAGCTAATCACGTTGAACGTTACGAACGCGAGGAATGACTTGGACAGGAACCGTGGCCTCTCCCAGCGAATGTCACGTAGGTGGAATACCTGTTGACAAAGAAATATGGTATGTAGCCAGTATGCCTAAAACTGGTTATGGAAAAGACGAGCTTTTTAATATGTTATTAGCATGGACTTAAAAAAATATGAGCGACTTCTTTTTTAAGAAGAAGAGTAAATCTTATGATCATAGGTGCCCAAAAGCCCAAAGACCTCCATAGTGCTCCAAAGAACCCTATACATTAAGTCCTCCTAAAATATTAAACGCATAAGTGTGTATATTAAATGGGTATATGGCAATTTTATAATTTACATAATTAAACATAGCAACATAACTTCACGCCTGTATCCCCGTAGGGGTAGGCAGAGGTGTAGTACACACCCACGATTAGCCAGTTATGTAAGGTCCCAATGTAATAGGGGGCGAGCCTATTGCAATCTACCGGGCACATAGCTAAGCGAGCGATAATTAACATTTTTAAAACACACATAACTACGAAAAGTCAGAGGTGTGTGCCCGGGGCGACTGGGAACCGAACTCGAGGCTACCGCCGCTTTTTTTTTAATTTAGTTTTTTGTAAAAAAAATGACGTAGTTTAATCAATAATTGTAACTGCTGAATCCTGTAAAAATATGTAAATTATTGAAAAAATAAAAGACCTTTAACATATTAAATTAGGAGTCGGTTTGTAGTAGTAGTAGTGTTGTATCGTAGGCCTTATTTTACCACCTTTCCTTTCCTATAATTTATTTCCTCCCCTTTCGTTTCTGCAGATGTTAACGTAAAATTTACAACGTTTTGTTACAAACAAGGGCCACGGTGATCGCTCACCTTCAGTTAGACCGTGTTTTTGTTTACTACCTTATTCAAATAACAATCAAGTAAGATAAAGGAGATTTACACAAAAGGGCCACTTGTAAAGATTAATTGTACAGCTGTACGTGTTAAAACGAACAATAGGTCGGTATCAGAAAGGCTGGATCGCAAATATTCATTATGTTGAGATCGCGTATTCGCTGCACCGCATACAAACAGTGATGTTTATCTCATTACTTAATACACAGGAATGTGGGCCAGCTCATTGATTATCCATTCACGCGTGGAATTCCAAAATGGACATATTTGCGGAATATAGGGTTGTCACAAAAATATTCGTTGTCTAATTTTGAAAGTAGAAGAAGCGAAAGACGTTTTCCAGGATCGTGGCAAGTGGAAACATGTGGTATCTGCCTACCCAAATAGGAACAGACTGTGTGTACGAATGTAAAGTTGTCATGTCGACCGCTGAAAGTATTCACATGGGAGTTTTATACGTACACGGTAAGTTTTCAGTGTGGTAATAGTACCACTGCACGTGCCTTTAATGCGTGTAGTGCTCCGCGTAGTTGTAGTAGGTAGCTCACCGCGGTCAGATGATCATTAGATTGCATTTTTTTTAATCCATGTTACGCCAGTTACTCCAGTTTATTGCAAACATTTTTTTTAATAATCTAATTTTTTTACACTATTATCAAACAACCCGCAACAAAAAATACAGTTTACACGAAAACCGTAGATTAACACGCCACGATTAAGGTGCTGTCTGCACGTAAACTACCATAATTATGCTTATTTTCTGTCTCTAAGATTACTGATGCTAGACAGTTTTTTAGTTTTTTTATATATACAGCAAATTATCTACTGTTCACGCACATTCAAAAACATTTTGGATAAATAGAGCTGTTTCTTGTTAAAAAAATTGCAAAGAAACACTCTTTGAAATAAATTTTTCGTTTCAATTATCTCAATATTTTTAGCGATGACATATATATTTTTTGTTACAAATATAAAGAGAATTTAATCAGCTAGTGGAATATCTACAAATTAAGATCCTCAAATCCGTCACATTTTTAAATGATTCATTTATCAGTTTGCCGCCAAACAAATCAAACAGATAAATAAATCATTTAAAAATATGACGGATTTGAGGATGTTAATATGTGACACATGCAGACAGCGCCTTAATAACACTAATTACTTTTTTGTTTATGTAGGTACATCGCGAAGTGGATTTGCCAGCCCTATCATTTACATAGACAACCTTACCTAAGTAAACTACATTCAATTAAAGACTTCATGAGGATCACGTAATTTATTTACACATATTAGTTGTTCATTATTATTGTAATTATAAACAGTACACTACGTTTGCAAATGAAAGGTATGCCGCATGACTGAAAACAATAAAATATTATGAACAACATGCATTTTGTTACGAGATCAATATTTACTTACTTAGATTTTTAACTACTTGTGTGAGTTCCCATACAAATAGGGTACAAAGTACAATGTTTTTATCTCTTCCCATCTAGTTCCTAGCTTTTACGAGTATTCAACTTGCTCTGATTGTTTTTTTTTATATATTTAGGACACGTCAATTTGACTTCACCTCGCCTGATGGTAAGCTGAAGGTAAAGTCTCAGGAAAGAGGGTCACCATTACATACAAGTACCATGTTAACAATGGTGGCACTCAGCTTGACGGCCTCATCAGAAGAGGATAGAACCACTTCCTAACCATAGATTGGACTCAATTTGATATATTTACGTATCTTCGGTGACAATGCGAAGGTTATTATGACAATTTGGTTAGGCAGGGAGGGGAACTTGGGTAGTGAAGGTGAGTGTTGATGTACATCAACAAAAGGGGCCCCTTCTAAACCTACACTTGGATCGCAAGTCCCAAGCACTGTCCCGAGTTCCCAACTCAGCAACGCGATGGACCCGGCACCCGCACGGAGAATCCGTGCATTGCTACGAATAATGAAGCCGGTCTGATGATGGAGTTGAAAGGTAGATCTCCTAAACTAAACTAGATAAATCAATCGAGTTTGGGCTCATTTGATTGCATCATCATCATCCTAGCTCTAGTCCCGGTCACATCCGAGCCGACATTGTCTTGGCAAATACTCTGATGCTACATGATATCCAGGGTCTGAAGATGGAGACGGTAAAAGGTCATAGGAACTTTTGAACTAAACAAGCTAAACCCGTCATGTTGGGGCACATTTGAGGTATCCGGTCATCACTTACTAGAAAGCTGGTTTTAAAAACGCCGTTTTGGCCAAAAGGTAATTTATTTCCTTAAAAACCTTTATCCTCATTTGGATGGCTATAAACAGTAATTAATCTATACTATTATAAAATTGTAAATTAGTTGTGTCATTGGAGATATTTAAAAAAAAAACTTGGTTTATCTACACTCAAATCGAAAAATTTCAATTACGAATTCAAAGACGATTCTATACATACGCACTTTATAAACGCATATACTTATAATTAAGAATAAAATTTATTATAGTACCGCCAACTGTATCATAAAACTCATTATCTTTTTTTATTCATGTTTAATGAATAAAAAAAGATAATGAGTTTAAGGTAGTCTAAGGTTTTAGGCAGAATATGAAAAAAAAGGCGCACGCATGCGCAGTTCGAACTGTGAAAAAAATGGCGCACGCTAAATTACTTCCTTGTAACCTACCTTCTTTGTTTAATTTAATTTTTTCCTATGAGTGAAGATAAAGTAGTGTATGAAACATCATATAATTTATGTATTAAAACACACGAGTCAAAACAGACTCTCGTGTCCTAATACCCCTTCTTATATGACAGTTGCGTAAACTACTATTATGTTAAATGAACGATTCTGAACACATTCTTTTTAGAAAAGCCCTATTGCTATCGAGTTGTCGTCGACGTCGTCGTTGCCAATTTTCTGTCACGGTATTGGGTATGAAGGAGATGAGCTATCGAGTTGCTGTTTTCGGTAATAGATTCGTGCTGGGGTGAACCATTGCAATATAAAGAAAAAATCGCAAAAAAACCGCAAAAAAAAATTATCGCTAAATCGAAAATCCCTTGTATTCGGCTGAGCTCGTCTCAGGAATTCAACTTGTTTAGGGATTTTCTTTAGAAAAGCCCTATTGCTATCGAGTTGTCGTCGTCGACGTCGTTGCCAATTTTCTGTCACGGTTTTGGGTATGAAGGAGATGAGCTATCGAGTTGCTGTTTTCGGTAATAGATTCGTGCTGGGGTGAACCATTGCAAGATAAAGAAAAAATCGCAAAAAATCGCAAAAAAAAAAACGCAAAATCAGGAATTCAACTTGTTGGAATTCTTGTGTTGAAGAGAACTATTATAAAATAACATATTTATAAAAAAATATTCCTTTGTTACCGAATTTTGCAGTTGCGAGTCGTCTCATGGTAGGGTTTTGGCCGAATAAACTGTCACGTGCCGTCTTCGGGGCCGATTGCGGGATAAGTGCGTTTCATAGTAACGATTGCCCGAAATTTCGGTCAGGCAGGCCTACTGATACTTGGGCTTCGAGTCCGCGGTCCACTCTTCTACTCCTCCTTACCATAATTTGGTTACGGGAGTGACTGTTGGGTCTGACCCCCCAACCCCGAGATGAAATCATTCTACATTCAGCCAGACCCATTTCTGTCAATCAATAGCTGTACCAGCTTACAGTTGAGGTTGCTTGGGCTCTGAAGATCTTGGTCCCGGGGTCCATGCACGATAAGGCATAATCAACTATATTTCCGACACTCACGCCTATATTTCCGAGGGAGTAGGCAGAGCCAGAACATACATAAGCAGCTAATAAATAATTGTGTTGCATACACTTAAACATGACTAAAACGCATGAAGACAACTTATTTCACTACATTTAAGGACGTTATACCTACTCCTTATTGTCTGCAACTGCAACAAGACTCGCAATTAAATACCTCATTAACAGAATTGAATAGCGCTGAATCGCTCACGAGCATGTATAGACCATTAAACTAATAGGAGATCTATTATTATAGCCAAGGTACTTATGCCTTTTAAGGCTAGTTAACACTACGTTGAACACGACCTTAGGAAAACCTTTTTGACAAATGCCTTCATCAACAGTAATGTGTGAGCTTCCTTGTTGTTTGGTTGGATGAATTCATCACTTATATTTGCAACGTAAGTTAAGAATTCAAGGTCAAATGTGATTTTTGTAGAAAAAATGGGCCAGTTGGATCGAGTCCCGCAGACAATATTCACTTATCCGTGTCGTATATATGTTTGAATTGAACAGAGTTGAAAATTATTTCCAAGCATGTCTCTCCAACTAAATAATGAGCTATTATTAAGATTTTATTATTCTTTTTTCTGTTCGTTCAGTCTTTCGTAGCAAACGACGCTACGGCGTAGAACCCCCTAAAATCAGCCAATGGTATGCCTATGCAAATGTAAAGATGGAATAAACTTCTAATAAGTGCAATGAATTATTATCAAACAGACTTTTATCATACGCTTTTTTTTATTTGGGAACACAAACGGATGCCCACTTTTCTTAATCTAAGGTCTTAACATTAAAGTGGTTGCAATTATGTAACCTACAGCGTTATCCACATGTTAAATTTTACGCGCTTTTTAGTAAAAGACGTCGACAATAATGTTCGTGGTTTTACAAATGACAGTTACAAACGAAAACGAATTAGGGACAATGAACCATAACTCACAGACCAAATTTTTGTATCGTGCCGAATACATTTTTTTATTTTGCATTTTACGCCGCAGTTATTTTTGTGAAAATATATTAATAGATTAATTTTGATAGTTATCACAGTGGATAGCGTCCATAAATAGACTAGGGTAACCGGCAACTATCAGGCATGCCACAGGCCTTGACCAAAAGCGTAGTATCTATTAAACAGTATTATAGTAATCACAGTGTCCTGTCCCACATTTCGCGGTCTGATGCATCACGACAATGCTGTGAAACATTTCAAAATAACGTTTCTCTAATCATAACAAATGCTTTATAAATCCAAACTGTTATGACTAATCCTATTCGTCACCGTAATAATGTTATGTGCAAATGAAAGGTCCAAATGCGCGCACGTCGACATAGTATGATGTTCCAAGTAATACAATGATTATCATAACTATCGTTTTCAATAACAATCTTTTTCTATTGAATCAAAAAAAAATATCTTCATACATTTAGATTACAAAGTAACACTAATGACGTCAAGATAATTGCTTCTACATTGTGTGAAGTTAACCCCAGATTTTACTACGGGATTAAGTTATATTTGTACCGTAATTCTCGATATTAGACATATTGAATCGGACCTGTTTAGTCTATTTTGGGTTTTTATAATTCTAATATAATAGATGACAGGCTTTTGGGGGGTGTATAGAGCCCCACTACAATCATCAGGGCCCAAGCCAACCTCAATTGCAAGCCGGTACACATGCTTACCCGAGGGGGCCATCTCGAAACCGAAGATGGCCCAGGGTCAGTCGGGTTGCGAGGGATATGCTCTATGGGCAACCTTACACCCCGGCGTCTGAAGACCCGAGATGGCGTGCGGTTTTAGTCGGTTCAAGCCCGACATAACCGCCCCCGCCGGCCGTGGGGGGGGGGCGGTATCCAAAGGGATTTTCGCACGAAAAAAAAAAAGTACACATGCTTATTAACTGTTATTAACAGACGAGGCTCTGGTGCAGGCCTTACTCTTGGGTTGGGAGGTCAGGCAGCGGCTGCTCCCATAAAAGCCGTACAAGCCAAATCAAAATAAGAAGAAAGTGTAAGCGGATTCCGGGCTCCAGGTAAGCCCCGGATGCAACCGGGAATTACGCTAAGATGATGATGAAAAATTTTTTTTTGATTATTTTACAACTATCTAAACAGTTACACCTAGACATAAAGTAATGTAAACAGCGCGGATAATATATGCAGGTACTTCCAACAGCATGTGATAACAAGTGGAATTAAGAAAGAACTTCAAAAAAATTAAATTTTATTATGTTCTTGTTAATAAAAAAATACAAAAAATTTAAAATCAAACGAGCCGGAACTCAATGAGGTTGCATCGTTAAAGAGTTCTTATGACAACCTTAGTTCCATCATCAAACGCTAATTATCATTGAAAGACAACACGTCAAAACGATTCAAACGAGCCCAAACTTGATGAGGTTGTGTCGTTTCATTGCGAAGTTCCTATGGCCACCTTCCAGCTCCATCATCAGATCAGCACCATGTCATCATAATATTGCATTCATCAAAACCAGTCCAATCTTTATGATGAGAAACAAATTGGCTCATAGGGAATGTCCGACATTAATTCTTTATCCAATACCTAATTCTAGCTATCGCGCTATTAAAATTTAATCAAATCGGAATGCAATCAGTTTCGGTTTCAAAGTTGAACAATCGAAATGTGAAATGTGAAAGTTTATGAAGACGTTTGTAGGTTCCCATGCGAATCGGGAACGAGAACAAAATTCCACGCGGGCGAAGCTGCAGGCAACAGCTAGTTATAAAATCTATTATTATTTATAAAATCTATTAGTTTTCTGTTTGGATGCTGGACTAGAAATTGTCCTCGTAGTGTACCCTGCGCTTCTCTTTAAAACTTACCGTATTTCAAGTTTCTAGGATACATAGACTTTGCTTTGTTAAAGTGTCAAAAGTAACTCCAAATCATCATCGTCTTACATTGTTCCCGGTTGCATACGAGGCTTTCACCTCGGAGCCTGGGATCCGCTTACCTCCTTCCCCCCATTTTGGTTTAGGTTATACGACTTTTATGGGAGCGACTGTCGTCTAGCCTCCCAATCCCGAGAGGAAAGTATGCGCCAGAGATTTGTCGATCAATCACAGGTGTACCACCTTGCAGGTAAGGTTGGTTTGGGCCTCGAAGATATTGTTGGAGCGCCAAGTACACCAAAAGTAACTCCAATTGGTTCGTGTAAATAACACATGGCTGCTATGTCGCCAGTTATCTTTGAAGTGGAAACTTCTTTAAGCGCGTTGAGCACTTTCTAAATAAGCCTTTTTGGGTGAAGAAACATAATGAAACTCGCGTTTTTTTTTAAATTTCACCAATCGTCATTAAGACGCCTACGTCTCTGAGACGCTTTAAATTGATTTTTTTTTATTACAATGTCACCTTTGTTGTTTCTGGATGGAAGGAAGGATGGAGGGACGGAGAGACGGCGGAGGGAGAGCGGAGGGCGGCTTGGAGGGAGGAACAGAAGGAGGAATGGAGGGAGGGAGAGAAGGAGAGAGGCAGTGATGGATGATGACGATTCGAAAAAAAATACACATACACAATTGTTAAAGTTTTCACTTCTGTCGGCACTCCCGGAGAGCCACTGCCTTTTTTTCTCAAACTTGGCTTGACGTGCTGTCGCGTGCCTAGATCTAGATGTGGACCGGTATAGATAGAACTCAGGGGGCAATCGGCCGCATGACAGTATAAACAAACTTCGCTTCAATATTAATTTGATTTATGTGATACCTTTTAAGGGCTAACTAACAAGTGGTTTAATCGCGATCAAGGTCTGTTACATTTTATTGAGAGTACATTCTTAATAAAATGTAACAGACCTTGATAGCGTTTAGTAATTGAGCTAAATACATGCAATTTGCTGATGTATACCTACCTATGTATAATACACAAACTGTGACATAGGAACATATGCTGTGGACATGCATCTCAATACACCATCGACTGTTCGTGTTAGGTAAATATAAATTTAACACACAAATCGACCATGATCTAAACAAGATTCGATATTCTGGTAGTAGATTCCGTAATATAAAAGTTTAAAAGTACAATAGGACACCGTGCGGGTTTAGTCGATGCACGACATAACCGCTCCCGCTGCCCGGCGGGGAGGTATCCGAAGGGATTTCCGCACGTAACCTTTTTAGGACGTCTCGCGGAAATAAGCATAGAAATTTTTACTGAAAGTCGGAAATTCCTTCAACTCTATATTAACTTAACTTCTAACTTTACAATTGATTTATTTTCGCTGGAATCATACAAGTTTTACGTTCTGTATCTAACTTCTGTCTAACTCATGTGTCAAAATACACTTTTTAAATTATTTCGACTTGTAATTGTATTGACTTTTTCCTAACGTCACCCTACCCTTTTTTTTTTTTTTTTTTTTCGTGCGGAAATCCCCTCGGATACCCCCCCGCCAGCCAGCGGGGGCGGTTATGTCGGGCTTGAACCGACTAAAACCGCACGCCGTCTCGGGTCTGCAGACGCCGGGGTGTAAGGTTGCCCATAGAGCATATCCCTCGCACCCCGACTGACCCTGGGCCATCTCCGGTTTCGAGATGGCCCCCTCGGGTTTTGGAACCACGGTGTCCCCGTCTTGCCCCGGTTTGGGGGAGGGGCGCTAGTCGCCCCACCGTCCCGGCCTGCTTCTGCTGGGGTGACAGGTGGCCTCACCCGCCACCCCCAGGCCTGCGCTCATGGAGGACGGAGGTCGTTAAGCGACCTCCGGCGCCTGAGTTGCCTGCGACGCGCGGCGAGCAAGTTGCGGGCTCGGCGGACCGGGAGAGTTCTAAGTCTCTCCCGGGCGCGCTCCGCCACCTCCTTCGCGAGCATTACATGCTCGCAGAAGGAGGCGGCGGCGGCCCATGCGCTCGCGCTCCGCACCATTGCCGCAATCATGCTGCCGAGCGAGAGGACTCCCACCCCGATGGCTGCCACGAGGTCACGCCTCGGCGCCTCCCACGCCGGGCAGTCCGCCAGCGTGTGCAGCCCTGAGTCCTCGCTCGCGTCGCAGTGATGACACTCAGGCGTTGGCTCCTTCCTGATCCGATGCAGGTGGTCCCCGAAGCACCCCTTCCCTGAGATCACCTGCGTCAGTCGGTAGGAGAGGCTTCCGTGTCGCCTCTCCAGCCAATCCTCCATGATGGGCCTTACCGCCGCTATTGCGGCGTGCCCTCTATTGCGGCGTGCCCTAACGTCACCCTACCCTAATAATCTTGAGTCTGATTCTAGTTAAACCCTTGCTATCGACACAATTGTAAATGTAATTTTACAAGACTCTTCCTTTTCATTACATAGTTGATGCCAATTAAGATAGTCCTCTGAGTTGTGGGCGCTCATACAATTCAGGGGTCAAGCTTAATTGGCACCAACCTCAAATAATGTAAGTAAATAAAATTGTGCTATTGTGTGAAAGAAAATATTTATTGCTATACCAATTCTATTATATTATATATATACTAGCTGTGCCCGCGACTTCGTCCGTGTGGATTTCGATTTTTATGGTTTTAGTTCTTTTGCGCGGAACCCTAATTTTTGTGGACCAAATTGTGAATCTAAACCATCCTCGAACCTCCTTGAACTCACACAAAAAATTTCATCAAAATAGGTCCAGCCGTCTAGGAGGAGTTCAGTGACATACACACGCACACAAGAAATATATATATAAATATATATATATATATTATAATGGGTGGGTACGGAACCTTCGGCGCACAAGTTCGACTCGCACTTGACCGGTTTTATTTAATACCGTAATTACCGTATTCCCGTTTACCCCTCCAGCTAAGCTAAATTGTCTGTGTTACCTTGGACCAAAAAAATGTAATGTGCAAACTGTACATATTTAGTAGGCCACGTTTTTATAGCTAGATGCTATGTCAGTTGTTAAAACGGTAACTCGGCATTGTTAAATAAAAAAACTGCTAAAGCCAGCACAATATTTGATTGCAAGTAAAAGGCGCGCGGCGCTTTGGTTGGCACGTCGGGAAGAAGAGAGAGACCGGCTAAGATCGACTTACTTCGGTTTTGTAGAGCGTTCTCTCTGTCCTACATATGTCTGGCAGTAAACGTAGAGAAATCATGAACAGAGATGAATAGCGATTTACCCATAATATAGGTAATAAAACCTCATTCCAATCATAATACATGAGGCGGTCAGGGTCTCAGGGAGATTCTCTCTAGTGCGTACTTGGTTACCTACCTACACAGGCAGATGTGACGAGAAACAACGTGCGGTTAAGGCTGGTCGACGTCGAATTTTATTAAACAATCTGATTTTTTCAAGTAATCAATACTTAATATTCGCACTGAATCTGACCCTGCCTCATTAACAAGTAAATGTACATCCACGTGTTTTATTACATATATTATTTACTGGAAAATTTATACGCACTGCGTGTACACTATACATAGGTTACACTAAAAGTTTCCGGAACTGGCCACTTACATAAACAATATTTAAAAATTTATTACAACATTTGAAAATAGAACTCTTTGGCTGTAGAATACAGTTTGTTTCATCTGACTGTCTTTTGTTTTTACCTTGTGGCGCCATTTAAAAAATTGTGTGTCTGCATCAACATGGATTTAACTCGGGAAAATTTTCGTAGTATGATTTTCTACGATTTTAAGTGTAATTTGACGGCTCAACAGAGCATCGCTCGGCTTGAAACAGCTTTTGGCGATGAAGCTCCATGCAAGACAACTGTTTATAGCTGGTTTGCAGAATTCAAGCGTGGTCGTATCAATCTCAGTGACGAATCTCGCGATGGTCGGCCGTCCACCGCTGTGACCAACAAAAACATCGATGCTGTGCGCCGTACGCATGCATGTGACCTACCATGAAATTCGCGCATCCTTAGAAATAGGCATGAGTCAAATACAATCAATCCTACACAAACATTTGGGTGTGAGAAAGCTGTGCTCGCGGTGGATCCCACATAACTTGACCGAGGATCAAAAAACGGACCGCGTCACTTGGTGCAGTGCCATGCTTACCAGATTCAACGAAGGTGCGTCAAATTTGGTGTGGGACATAGTAACAGGTGACGAAACATGGATTTATTGCTACGATCCCAAAACAAAGCAGCAATCGAGCGTATGGGTCTTTCAAGATGAGCCGAAACCAACCAAAGTGGCGCGCGTGAAAAGTGCATCTAAGCGGATGATTGCTTCTTTTTTTAATAAAACTGGACACGTGGCTACTGTTGCTTTAGAAAATCGTCGTACTGTGAATAGTGACTGGTACACGACCATTTGTTTGCCGGAAGTTATTGACGAACTCCGTAAAAATAACCGTAAACGCCGTATCATCCTGCACCACGACAATGCTAGTTCTCACACGGCCAGACAGACAAACGACTTTTTGAAGGCGAAAAATGTAGAACTCATGAGTCATCCTGCATACAGTCCCGACCTGGCACCTTGTGACTTTTATCTGTTCCCAAAAATTAAGAACCAATTACGTGGCCAACGATTTTCATCACCAGAAGAGGCTGTCGAGGAGTATGAAAAACACGTTTCAGAGGTCACCACAGAGGAGTGGCACAAAAGTTTTCAAAACTGGTTTGATCGAATGAAAAAGTGCATAGACGCCAAGGGAGATTATTTTGAAAAACAATAAATTAATTTTGTACCTTTAATAGTATTTTTTCATATTCATTCCGGAAACTTATAGTGCGCCCCACGTATAATTCCATAGCTGTATATGTTTACAAGGATGTGTGCGAACTTTGGTTTTTACATACTGGGAAATCTAGCTCTATGATTATAATACCCTTTTTTTTTTTTTATCGTGCGGAAATCCCTTCGGATACCCCCCCGCCGGCTAGCGGGGGCGGTTATGTCGGGCTTGCACCTACTAAAACCGCACGCCGTCTCGGGTCTTCAGACGCCGGGGTGAAAGGTTACCCATAGAGCATATCCCTCGCACCCCGGCTGACCCTGGGCCATCTCACCACTAACAGCATCGCTCATCCTGTCTCCTCTGAAAGCAGAGGAGTACGGAGAGCGATGTGTTCCCGCCACGTTGGGTATTGGCCGACGATCAATGCCAACCCTATGAAGGGGTGAAGGGGAAGCCATTGACCGCCGCCCAGGGTGTACCGGCCGCTCCGATTCCGTTCCCCCCGGACTGCAGCGGGATCGGAATCGGAGCGACACTCGAGGAGGTTACCCAACACACACCCCTGATTATAATACCTCATTTACATTAGCGCGCGAGCTACAAACCGCGTATGTAAACGGTGGTTCGTGGCTCAGCACGTGGCTCAGCTCGTGGCTCAGCTAAAGCTAAAAGTTGAAGCTTTTTGACTAGTGATGGAAATAACTTGGACTTTTTCAGTCTGCAACTGCCAACTGTGTCAACTGCCGATAAGATGGTTTACCCCATTGTTGGGAATCGCTTGTTTTTGATTTGGCGCTTTCAGGAGAATTCACAAATAGATAATTTTGTTTACATAATTGAAAGCAAGATGTCAGGTCTGATAAGTTTCCTTTACTATCCGCATAGTGTCCCCTTTGTGAATTAAGTGCTGCCACCTATAGTTCCTGCACGTTCCCTATAATCAAACTGTCAATCTGATATGCTACAGAGAGAACGTTCTGCAAAACCGATGCACGTCGATCGTAACCTGACACTTTCTGCTTCCCGACCTGCCAACCAAAGCGTCGTCTACTGTAGAGATGTTAATCGAGTTCAATACCGATGCACGATTCATCTTTCGTTGATTATCGCTCGGTTAGTAATGTGCCCGGTAGATGTCAATAGGCTCGCCCCCTATTACATTGATACCTAAACATAAGTGGCGAATCGTGGGTGTGTTATACACCTCTGCCTACCCCTTCGGGGATACAGGCGTGAAGTTATGCATGAATGTATGCTTCATCTTTCCCGAAGGTGCCAAAACCGTTTTACATACATACTTACACCTTTTCCCCTTTGGTGTGGGCAACCTGCAACCTTCTTCTGTCCTTACACACTTCACAAGCTTTCCTCTACTGTCATCCCTCAGGGGATCAAAGCAGGGGGTCCTACTGGACGGAGCCGTAGGTACATTTACTTGTAAATGAGGCAGGATCCTCTCCGTCCAGTAGGATCCCTTGGGGGAGACCTGGTCTTTTTACAATAAGTATTACTGAACTGCAGATTATCGCGAAGTAAAGTTGTGTCGTAAGGACTATTATTGAATAAGTTCACATTCAATCATCATCATGAAGAGATAGAAAGCGTAGAGGAGGCGTAAGTGGATCCCGAGCTCCTAGATAAAAGCCTCGGATGGAACTGGGAACAACGCTAATGATGTTGATAGGCATAAGATAGATAGAAATAAGTTAACTATAAATCGATTGATTCGTAGCTATATTTGTTACTAGCTGTTGCCCGCGGCGTGGATGTCGGGTACCGCGCCTGGACGTCCATACGAACTAAGTATCATCCCCGATATCATCCCACCACAGCCCGAAATTTCAAAAACGCTCTATAGTAAATTTATTTATTATGTTTCATCCCCTATTTGAAACCCTTCAAAACGTCTTTTCACGATAAATGGTAGCCTATGTCCTTTTCCAAGTTCTTCTCCAAAGAGTTACTTTCGCATTAAAAATATATTATTAATATGGGAGTATGAATTTAATCAATTAAACATTACGTATTGTTAACTTCCTATAACAAGCAAAAACTGTTGATACTGTATAACTATCACGAATAACTCGGTCGGTAGCCTAGTGGTTGAGGAGTTGACCTTACGATCGAGAGGTCCCGGGTTCGAATCCTGGCCATTACACTACCGACGTGAGCCCACTCCTAACACAAGCAATTTAGCTTAGCTGGAGGGGTTAGGGGGAATATTAGTAATTTCGGTTACTAATATTCTTTAAAAAAAAAAACTCACTTTTAATTAAAAAAATTTGGGAATTGACAATGAAATGCCGTACAACTGTTAAATAGTAAGATTACTTATACTGTTCGTGCACGCCTGCGGCTCCGCTTGCTTCTCCGCCCACTTTAATATCGATCCCATTCCTATGCCCACATGAATCTATTCCCGAAAAAAAGTAGCCAATGGGCTATTCCAGACCATTATCTATCTCTGTGCCAAATTTCATCCAGATCCCTGCAGCCCGATTTGTGGTTACAAACATCTATCAGCCAACCATTTTGCCATCCATTCGTTCAACTATCCATCCCTGTATCCATCCGTCCTCACAAACTTTCACATTTATAACACCAGTAGGATAAGTCCTTCGTAAGGCTAACGAGTATATTTCTCCACTCCCTCCACTATTGATCAAGTGAGACGCTGCCCTGTTTGTAACCTATAAACCGTCCGGGATAATATTAAAAAGTAAGTATTAATTGTGATTACTTATCACGATTTATCTATTCTTCATTGGGAGGGAGACTTCCGCAAAGGAAAAGTAAGGTGATGTTGCCACTTCCGTGGCTGCCCTTAATTGCAACTTTTTAAATTTTGACATTGAAATCAACGACTTTATTTGAATTTGACCATGTAAATTTGATGAGATCAGATATTGACCTTCCCCAATCACAATAAATTTCTTATTAGGTATAAGACAGAAAAATGGTTGTAGATTTGCATACAAAAGGTGTGTCTAAAATAAATGTTATCTTATTTTATCACTAATGCCTTTTAAAGGCTCCGTACCCAAAGCGTAAAAAGGGAAACTCCGCTGTCCGTCCGTCTGTCCGTCTGTCACCAGGCTGTATCTCATGAACCTTGATTGTTAGAGAGTGGAAATATTCACAAATATGTATTCCACTGTAACAACAAATACTAAAAAACAGAACAAAATAAATATTTATGGGGACTCCCATACAACAAATGTGATTTTTCCGCTCGTTTTTGATCGATATTATAATAACAGCAACAGGTACACGCTTGAAATACTCATAGAATATTTAGTTATATATTCACATTAAAAATAAATAATTAAATTAAAATAAAATTAATAAAATAGAGTAGTTCTCAAGGAAGGTTATAGTGCATCATTTGTCAAGGTTTTGTATACATTGGTTGAAATATAATGATATTTGTTGGAGGTGTTGGAAAAACTAAGCCGTCTGGGAGCTTTCAACAAAAATACAGCCTAAACCCTTTGAGATATAACAATAATCTATGGTGGAATTGTGTATCTTATATAGGTTGTGGTGGTTTAATAGGGTTCCATGGGGAGCGAGAACGGGATCAGAATTTCATGCGGGTGAAGCCGCAGGTAACAGCTAGTATTAGTATAGATGGTACAGAACCCATCGTGCGCGAGTCCGACTCGCACTTGGCCGGTTTTATATAATGACCTCAAAGCAAGAAATAGTAAAAATTCGAAGGTTTATGATGATTCTGACATTCGCGATCGCCTCAATTTATAATTTGTTACATTTTTTTACATAAAATCTTTTTTATGAGTTAAATGTCTGTCTATACGCGGCTAAATTTTCATAAACCATTTAAAATGAACTGAATTGATTAAAATATATAATACCCGTAATATTAATAAATAAATATTTTACGGCATTCTACACAGCGCTTTCTAGACCCAAAGCATAAGCATAGTTTAACTAGCTTGTGTTATGGGTTCCAGAATGAGGATAAACATACTTATATACAATTATTTTTTTTGGAAATACTACAGATTACAGAAACACTAAAGCTTGTGAGTTTATGAATCTCTGGATCTACTGAACGTATTTTGAAAATTCTTTTACCAATAGAAATCCACATAATTTGTGAGTGTAATAGGCCATATATCATCATGCTACTACCTAAGGGAGCGGAGCAGTAATCATAAATGTCAACAAATCAAGCAGATTCCCAGGGAGCGGAGCAGTTCTCATAAATGTCAACAAATCCAGCAGATTCCCAGGGAGCGGAGCAGTTCTCATAAATGTTAACAAATCCAGCAGATTCACATTATTATGAATTAATATTATATTATTATGAAAACTAATAAATTACGGGCATATAGGTATAGATTTTAGGTTCGAAATATACTACGGGCGAAGCCGGGAAGGGCGCGCTATTCTACTAATATTATAAATATGAAAGTTTGTGAAGATGTTTGTGCGTTTGTTACTCAATCACGTTCTAACGACTGAACGGATCTGGCTGAAATTTAGTATAAATATAGTCTCGATAGATTATAGTCTAGAATAATACATAGGCTTCTTTTTATCCATGGAATAGGTGCCCATGGGCAGCGGAAACGGAAACAGGATTCCACACGGGTGAAGCCACGGTCAACAGTTATGTATAAAAAGGTAGAATAACTATCTTTTTTAATGAAATTTGAAGGAAGTATGTACATCCGATACACATAGTTCTGTGTTAAACATATCTGTAATTTGATCAGTGAACTAACTTGTTGTCCAGGGTCACGAGGAGACGGAAGCACTGGTATTTATTGTGTAAGTAACAGTTGTTGGTGCTAAATTACCCATGGTCAATGTTGAAAGCTTACGACCGACACAGAATACTCTCTAGAACTCTAGACGATTAAAAAGCTTTAGATTTGTTTATCTAATCTAATATATAAAAATCTCGTGACACTGTCATAGTGTTCGATAATGAACTCCTACGCAACAGCTAGGCCGTTTCTTATGAAATTTTTTGTGTATATTTCGAAGGTCTGAGAATAAGTCGTAGACTATTTTTTATCCCGGGAATAGGTTCCTGTGGGTCACGGATCAGTATTTCATACGTTTAAAGCTTGCACTTTGCTGCCCGAGGGTCGCTTTCCTACTTCTCCGTAATTAGTTCCCCAACCTCGACAAGGAAAGGCGACGGTCAAGGTTCCTATGCCAGAGCATTGACCGTCAATCAGCAATTGTACTGGCTTGCAATTGAGGTGGGCTTGGGTCAATTTAAATGTGATTTTGTTGATTTACATTTTGGAAACTGAATAATTTATTCATTTTTTTAAGCAATTTGTATGCTTACTTTTCTTATAGATTTGGAATATCTGGACGTGTCTAGGTGGCTCAGTTGGTCAGAGCATTCCCCCTGTAAAGGACTGGTCTCGGGTTTAATTCCCGTCCTAGATGTTCTCTTTTTCAGATCTAAATCTATAAGAAAAGTGTGCATAATTTGTTATAAGACATAAGAGGGATTATTTCATTTTCATTTATATTATTATGTTTTGTGTATAAATTCATATTTGTAAAAAAGTGTATTTTAAGATTATTTACTTACTTTTGTGAAAATATTGTCTATTTTCTCTTTTCTTATTCAATTGGCTTTTTTTCGTGCGGTAATACCCCCGGATACCCCTCCGCCGGCCAGCGATGGTGGTTATGTCGGATTCAAACCGACTAAAACCACACACCATCTCGGGTCTTGAGGCACCGGTGTGTAAGGTGGCGTATAAGGCATTTCCCTACCACAGCCACCCCGGCTGACCCAAGACCATCTCCGGTTTCGAGATGGCCCCCTCGGAACCACGGTGTCCCGGTTTTGCCCCCGGAAAGAGGAGGTGCGCGTAACGCGCCGCCGCCGCCCAGGCCTGCCTCTGCTGGGTAACAGGCAGCTCCATCTGTCCCTCCCAGGCCTGCGCTCAGGACGAAGGCCTAAGTCACTTCCGGGCCTCGCGGGTTTTTTCGGAAATAGTCCTTTTGAGAGTGGGTCCTTTCGGGAAAAGATCCTTCCTGGACTTAGTGGCCTTTTCCGGTCATTAGACGCTTTATGCATTTGCGAACACAATTTTCGTATGATAATAAAGTATTTGATAACTTATTACGGACGGACCATCATTTATATAATCAAAGGGACGGACATGTATGAGTGGCAATAAAAGATCCGTACGACAATAAATGATATCGCAATATAACACGTTAGAAGGCGGCCAGATTTGATATGAGCTCTACGATGTGGTAACTTTAATTTAGGCAAAGGTCCTCATTATTACTTTTACCTGAATCTGTGCTGTTGCTGAAAATTATATATGTACCTACCAGAAAAACCTAATAATGCCATTACCATTGGTCCATTTGTTTAAACTGTATTGTAAGCACACTGGAGGTGTGACTCGCGCTTTACTATCTGCAGAGTGGCATTGTTAAGGAAAAAACTATGTGAATAGAAAAGAAAGGGAAGGTGAGATCTCCAGCACTCATTCATAACATAACATAACATAACTTCACGCCTGTATCCCCAAAGGGGTAGGCAGAGGTGTATTACACACCCCCGATTCGCCAGTTATGTTAAGGTCCCAATGTAATAGGGGGCGAGCCTATTGCCGTCTACCGGGCACATTATTCAGCGAGCGATAATTAACATTTATTAATGTACACATAACTACGAAAAGTTACTCATTCATACTATACGGAATATAGCATACAGTTCCATGGTCTCTACCAGGGACGAGGGAACAACGCTAAGATTATGAAGAGTCAGTAGGGTATACTTTCCTTAGAACCAGCCCTAAGAATAATATTTGTGCTACTTAGAAAAAGTGGACATAATTCTACGAAAGAAAGTGGACGTAATTCTACGAAAAAGTCCAGACACGTTCAGTCTGTTGACGAGTACACTAGTCTAAGTAATTAATATTGTTAATTCATTGAATTGATATTAACATTGTCAATTATATCGTGCCAAATTCGACATTATAGGTAACTAGATGACCCCTCTTAGTTTCGCATCAGAAAATGAATATCACCCTAAAGTTTGGAAGCGTCGTTAGCTTAGTGATTAAGGAGCCGGCCTTACGAATGAGATGTCACGGGTTTGAATCCTGGCCATTACCGTAACGACGTGAACCCACTCCTACCACAAGCAATTTAGCATAGGTGGAGGGGTTAACGGGAATACTAGAAATTTCAGTTGAAAGAAAGAAAGAAGAAAGTAAAGTGTTTTTATTGCGGATTAGGTACAAATACAAAAGAAAAAATAACAAAATAAAAACAGAGCTACTCAGGCGGCGAATGCTCGTACAACCTTGACCAAGTAGAGGCGCGATAAATATATTATTTATCTGTGGTAGCCGCCACCTGAGCATATATGATATTTTACGTATGACAAGATTGTCAAGTATGGCAGCATTGACAACTTGACAACGTGTCGTGTTACGTGGCAATTTATAACACGTGTTAAATGGATATTAAATCAATCAATATTAAAATGGAAACAATGTTAACATTATGTAAGCCATGACCGCAATAAGGGATGGACACTCAGCATACACTTAGGTGGGAAGTTACTACATACATACATAAACTCACGCCTATATCCCCGAAGGGGTAGGCAAAGGTGCTAGCACCCACATTTCGCCAGTTTATGTTTAGGTCCCAATGTAATAGGTGGCGAGCCTATTGCCATTAACCGGGCACTTATAAACCTGCGATAAATACACACATAACTTCGAAAAGCATCGAAAAGTCATTGGTGTGTGCCATGGTAAAACCTGGGATCGAACCCGAGACCTCGTCTCAGCAGTCCATTACCCATACCGGTAGGCTACCGCGGTTACTAGCTATACGAAAGTTACTAGCTATGCATGAAAAATATATATTTTTATTATCCGTTAATTTTTGTGAGTAGATGCCAACAAGGCTAAACTTGTGGTCTCCAGTCTCACAGTCTCAATAGATGCTTAAAAGACACAACCCTAAGGAAGAAGGGCTGTAGGTATTTCGCAACAGACGGTATTTCTAATTTGCGAAATCTAACATGACAATATGAAAAACATTACAAATTCATAGACAGGCCCTGGCATATTGCCATTTAGTTGACCACATGACCTGTCGAGGATCCATTGTTAATTAACCTTGGAAGGGCTGCCAGCATTATATGTGACTAATGTGTATTATTGTGTATATAATATATGTGCATAACGTACACTTACTGGTATTTTGTAAACTTTATATGATTATTTGTCAATGTATCTTTTTATTGCCGCGCGGTTCCCGGCTGAGTAGTAATACAAGAGCCAACCCATTTCTTTCCATGGATATCATACAAAGCGGTTAAGGGATAAGGATGTTTTTTATTTATTTAATTCTTTATTGTACCCACACAGTAACCAATTTACAAACATCACAGATAAAACCAGTATACAAAGGCGAGCTTAACTCAGTATTGAGTTTTCTCCCAGCAAACCTTTGGGGAGTCGTAGAGTAGGAAAACAAATGGGTAAACTTGTAAGCCAGATTCTGCAGTCGTTCGAGTTCATTAATGAGGTCCTCCCTTGCATCAAGGTAGCAAACATCAGCATAGTCTGAAAGCGGGGGCAGAAGGGATTGAGCAAGAGTAACTTTAGTTTGAAGTGGCAGGAATTTCTGAAGACGTTCGAGGGACTGGAATGAGCAATATACATTTTTACTAACCTCAGTAATATGTACATCCCAGGCAAAATTTGTGTCTATATGTACTCCCAAACTTTTTACATGTTTGGAAAAAGCAATACTAAACGCATCGTATAATATGTGTGGTATGGGTTGTTGGCCCAAAAGATTCAACATGTAACGGCTACCAACAATGATTGCTTGTGATTTTGCTGGGTTAACCAGAAGGCCAAAAGATATAGCCCATTGACGAATCTCAGCAAAATCACTGTTGATAGCCACCCCAGCCTCAGTTAATTCTTCAGCCTTGAAGTGTCGATATAACTGTAGGTCGTCTGCATAAAGATGACAATGAGATGAAATGGCCTTTGTAATAGCGTTGATAAAGACGGAGAAAAGAAGTGGAGATAGTACGCCACCTTGCGGAACGCCCGCAGACAGATTGCACCATTCCGAGGAAGCCTCTTCACAGTAAACAGCCTGCGAGCGTCCCTGAAGATATGATTTAAACCACGCAATTACAGGAGTTGAGACATTAGGAGAAGTAAGGATGCCTAACAGGATATCAAAGTCAACTGAGTTAAAAGCACTACTAAAGTCCAACAAAACCAAAATTGTTAATTGTTTATTTTCCATGGCCAGTCGCAGGTTATCAGTTATCTTAACCAAAGCAGTTGTAGTACTATGACCACGGCGAAAGCCAGATTGGCTAGAGCTCAGCAGGCTATAAGAGGAGAGATAAGGTGAAAGCTGGCTATGGACTACGCTTTTTAGGACCTTGGATAGTAGAGGAAGAACGAATATGGGACGAAAATGGGATTGGGTAGTAGGGTTAAGTACTTTAGGTAGAGGTATAACCAAGGCCCTTTTACAAGATGAGGGAAAGATGTTGCTGTACAGGGAATAAATTGATAATATGAGTAATTACAAGAATAATGAAATTTAATATAGGCAGAAGCAATTGTAGCTGGATGCCATCATAGTCCACAACTTTTGTTGTGATGGATTGAATACACCTCCTAATGTAGACTTCCGTAACTGGGTGAAATGAAAATGAAGTACTTGTCGGCAAAGGAAGGGTAGAGAGATGATTTAAAGTAGAAGTTTTAACAGCATCGGGTATGGTAACTGGTGACCTCGAGAAATGAGTATTGAGTTCGTTCAGATTCATAATAGAGTCACTGTTTTGTGAGGCCTTACCAATATCAAGCGACAGGAGAAATTGCCAGACTTGTGATGAATTAAGATTTTGTATGGAGCTGTGAATGTGACGTCTTTTTTCATGCCTACACAAACGACCGCAGCGATTACGTAACTTTTTATATTGGTGGCAGTTTTCTTTGGTGGGAGATTTATTATATTATTTCCGTTTTGCCTTGTCCCGCTTTGACATAAGCGCCTTTTTGAGGGGAGCGTGTGTATGGAAAATGCTTAGTATTGTCCCGGTAAAAGATGTAACTTTGAAGTTTAAATCGCTGCTATCGTACACTGCAGACCAATCGATACTGCCAGCATCCACTCTCAATCGCTTCAGATCTATGTTTTTAAAACTACGAAGGAATAGATATTTACTCTTACGTTTAGGAGGACGAATTTAATACGAAAGATGACGTTGAGTGTATGAGTTCATTCAAAGTGTCATAATCATAGTAACAAACATAGCGGGAATGGTTTCTGAGCATCCAAAATATCCAAAACTATGAAGCATTACATGAAATTGACCCTTTGATATAACCATGGATGATGATTTCGAAAAACAAAATGAAGCACGAAAAAATATTTTTGATACAAAACGTCAAATAAGTTTGGCTTAGTTGGTTCGAATCCGACATAACCAGCCCCCCTTGCGGCGGGGGGGCATCAGAGGGATTTCCGCACTAAAAAAAGGCATAGTTCAAAGAATATCTCAAATATATAGAGATATACTTTTGGATACTTGGGATGCTTAGAAACCATTGGCGCTACGTTTGTTGCCTTGATTATGACAGTTTGAATAAATTCATATATTTGACGAGGCCCATGTATCGATATACTTGTGCAAGATGGGTGATATACATAATTAGATGACTTTGGTTGTATTAATATCATTAGGAACATTCTAAGGAGTATATCGTATGAATCTGTTTTATTTGTTACTTTATATGAGAATGTTGCCTGTATCATGAGATTCCTTTACCGGGCTGGAAGACAACACTTGACATTTCATTCGGCCTAAACTCTACCGAAAGAGATAAAAAAAATAAAAATACTGTAGGACAAAGTACACAACGCCATCTAGACCCAAACTAAGCAGAGCTTGTCATATGGGTTAAATAATGCGGATATAAACATACTTAAATATTTTTTTGTAAATAAATACATATTACTTCGGGCCACCAACCAGGTCGACACCGAAGTCTTAAAATCACGCAAAAAAAAATCAAAATCTTACACTTTTTATCACTTTTCTCGACGTTTCACATGATTCTAAGTCTAATTAAGCAAAAAAAATTTTTGTGTCGGTCTGTCTGTTGGTCTGGATGTCTGGATGTCTGTTTACGCAATAACTCAAGAACCACTTATCCGATTTAAAAAATTCTTTCGCCAATCATCTTGTTTGGTTAATGGGAAGAACTGATTAGATTTTGGGGTTTGTACGTTCAAGGTTTCGGGTACCTACCATACAAATTGTCCCTAAAAAACTTTTACAAGTGAGTTTCTTTCGAGTTATCAGAGTAACGCGTATTTGACTTTGACATTTGAGTGACAATGACAATACGTATATTGTATATTTACATAAAACAACCAGACTCTGAAAGAAACTGAAATATAAAATCATTTTTTTGTGTTTTTGACGTCGAAGACGTTTGATTTGATTTCATTTTCTTTATATTTATTGCTCAATATATAAAGACGCGTCGAATAATATGTATAAAAGGTCTGTAACTTTGAATAAAAATACTGCAACAAAAATATCTAAGTTTGGCCCGAAGTTTGACAATCACTGTGTGATTTCCGCCCCACTAGATTATACATAGAAACACCCAGACCAATGCAAATATACGTATTTGCACTGAGCGGGAATCGAACCCGCGACCTCAGGCTTGGCGCTGGTAGCAGTCGAACGCACTAGCGTTCGACTGCAACCGCTACGTCATATCTGAGGTAACTTCATGGTACCTGCACAAATTTCTATGTCTTTCGTACGGGTCTTGAGTTTCGTACCTTCTTACGTATGCATTTTATGTTAGCCCATATAGAACTGAGCTCCAAGCAAATATTATTTCACAAGCCCATAACACTCGACTTGTTTTCTAGTGCCAGTGGGAGAAGTGACCTCATGCACCACAACAAGTTCACGGTCAAAAATGTTTTGAGCTTGTAGGTGCGTAATATTTACTCGTCACAGTGTTTATTAATATTCATGGTCCATAATGTTATTTTATTACGTAATTAAGACAATATTATGCAGGCGTTGTGTTTACTAACAACTTATTTCTATTAGTAAATATAGCTTTAATTTGAAATCTGATCTGTATATCTTGTCGGAATAAGTATGTAATAAAATTCAATTTATGATTATTATTCTGATAAAGTGTAGGTACTGATACTAGCTGCCGATAAAGACGTGGAAATAATATAAAAATTGTATAGAACATTGGTAGCTAAAGTGATCCATATATAATGTACGACTAGACTCCCAACAGTCAACAACGACCTAAGTGGTCGACGTGGGCGTTAAAAAAATTGTTTACTTGTATTTTCGAAATAATTAGAGGGTGACAGACTCACGAGACACAGATATAAAATAAATAAAGTCGTACCGATTTAAAAATTGGCATTTTTGGATTGTATCATCGTTCTAAACAAAAAAGCGGCCAAGTGCGAGTCGGGCTCGCCCATTAAGGGTTTCGTAGCAGCAAGTAACATAATAATGTTTTTTTTTTTAATTTTTATATTTAAGTTGATTGAATGAAAGGTAAATTGCGGTTTACGACTTATTAAAAAAAAAGTACTTTCTAGATCTCGTTCAAACCAATTTTCGTTGGAAGTTTATATTTGAAAAGTTAATATACATCATATATTTCTTTAGTTTTATCATTCTCTTATTTTAGAAGTTACAGGGGGGGGGGACACTTGTTACCACTTTGGAAGCGTCTCTCGCGCAAACTATTCAGTTTAGAAAAAAATGATATTAGAAACCTCAATATCATTTCTGAAGACCTATCCATAGATACCACACATGTATGGGTTTGATGAAAAAAAAAATTTGAGTTTCAGTATCTAAGTATGGGGACCCCCAAAATGTATTGTTTTTTTTTATTTTTGTGTGAAAATCTTAATGCGGTTCACAGCATAGTTCATATAGTTTCGGAAAAAAGTGGCTGTGACATACGGACGGACTTGACGAATCTATAAGGGTTCCGTTTTTTGCCATTGGCAACGGAACCCTAAAAATCGAAATGAAAAAATATAAGGCATAAATAGATCATTAATGCGCCGCCATAAATGAAATACTATTAACATACTGGATGAACTCCACATAACTACCGTCGAGGTCAACCGGCCAAAATTCAAGGTTGTATCTGCGTAAACGCACAAAGTGTAAAACCTACCTACGGACTAAGCGTTCCGATATATTATATGCGTAGACAGTTACGCGTACACAGGAACGCTTAGTCTGTACCTACGGCACGCGTAAATAACTTGAGCAAGCGTGTCGACTCCCACCTGTACGCGTATTCAAAATACCTAGATTACGCGGACGGACTACGCGTCTGGAACGCTTAGTCCGTACAAGGCTACAGAAAAACACTTAGGAACTCTGTGACGTTGCCGTGGTCCGTTATTCTTTTAAAGTTCACCTTTTTATAAAGTGTACGTGTAAGTGACGTAATTTAATCTATCAGTTATTCGTCCATTGTTCGATATTCGACCTTTGTTAACGAAAATTAACGAAGTTCAGCCGTTTCGTACACTAATAGCTGACCTCTACTTGGTTGGTATCAGGCTTGGAGGATGTTCGAAATCATTATTGAAAAAGAGAATCCCAATCCCCGTACAAAAAATGGGTTTTTTGACAATACAGAGATGAAAACTAGGCAATAATTAAAACATTTAGAGAATTTTCTAAAGCTTCATTTCCACAACTATCAGTAATGGCCAAATCTGTTCATTGTTTCTGTTAGGTATACCTGTTAACTTTTAATTTATTCTTGACAAAATGCATGACTGAATGATGATTTGTGGAATCATATGTAAGCCCACTTTTCTTTTCTTCTTTTTTTAGGAATATTAGTAATCGAAATTTTGTAGTTTTAAGTTATAGATACGGAGTTTTGCTAAAGATAAACCTTAATGTCGCTCCGACACGTCTTAAATAGGAAACACCATACCTACTTGATAAAAACCAATTTCGCGGAAGGCTGCACAATTCAATTTAGTCACACGAGCCTGTTATTTCATGCAGCCAATAGTTCTTTTTTAATAAATAACTACCTGCCAGCTCTCTAATCCACTGCCTGCGGAGTTCACTAAAACCATGCAAAAAAAAAAAAGTTGTATGCTTTTATTAGTTTTACTAGCTGTTGTCCGCGGCTTCGCCCGCGTGGAATTCTGTCCCCGTTCCCGCTTCCCATGGGAACCTATACCCGAGATAAAAAGTAGCTTATGTGTATTCTTAACTATAATCTATCCCTGTGCCAAATTTTATCCAGACCCGTTCTGCCGTTTTTGCGTGAAAGAGTAACAAACATCCATACATCCAAACTTTCACATTTATAATATCAGTAGGATTACTCATAAGTAATTACAGGTCTTCACACCTTGGACGTTGGATTTAACTAGCTTTTAATTTATTGTCAAAGCAATCCAGCGCAGCATTTTCTAAATGGTGGCTCACGACCAGCACCGGGTCGCGAAAGCAAAATTCCGATCAGTCAATCAATGGTAGGTATACTAATTGCTTCAAAATGTCATTGAACATTTGACAAAGTTTTTTGGGATGGCTATATTTATTTTCATCTGAGCACGTGTGATGATGTGGTCGATGATTCATCGTGGACCACAACATCACACGTACTTAGAACATCACGCCTAGAAGCTACATATTCACTTCTGACATGAGTTTCACTCCTTAGCTGTAGGTACTCCTTAGGTTCGGGGTGCGAGGGATATGCCCGGGGTGCAAGGGATATGCTCTATGGGCAACCTTACACCCCGGTGTTTTATGACCCGAGACGGCGTGCGGTTTTAGTCGGTTCAAGCCCGACATAACCGCCCCGGCTGGCCGGCGGCGGGAGGGTATCCGAACGGAGTTCCGCACTAAAAAAAAGGTACTCCTTAGGTTACATAACTAATTTGTTGATACAATGTTGGTTAGGCAGTTCTTGCGCTGGCGGGCTCGAAAATATAACATGGTTTCAGTTAAGTTTAATAGTCACGATATCAAGTAATTACTAAGCAATCATCTTGACTTCCATAAGTGTTACTTTGTGACCTTCATGCATAAAAATATTTTTCTCTTTTCCTTTTTCGTGCGGATATCCCCTCTCCACCCCCGCTCCTCTGCCCCCGCGCTAAATTTCATTAAACTAAGGTAAGGTAAGTTAGTTGTGTATGCCGAAGTGCGGCTACAAGAGCTAAGCTAAGTCTTACCCGCGTAAGAGAAACACTGACTGATCTCTCGTTTAGTTGTTAGCATGCATGGCACATTATAACAATTTTCTAGTTTAGCCAAACTTCGGCATAACTTAGCTTCCGATCTGAAACCCACTTAAGAAACTTAGGATGTAAACATAATGGGTCTTAGTACCTAGTGGCGTCCCACAAGGCTCCTTGCTCGGTCCACTCCTATTTGTAGTCTATGTGAACGACATTGATCAGTGTCTGCAGAATTCCACGTTATTATGCTTTGCAGACGATATGAAAATCTTCAAAGCGATAATCTTATGTTCAAGACACGATAGACCTCCAAAATGATTTAAATAGGCTGCAAGACTACTGCCAACGAAATAAGCTTGACCTCAATCCCGCCAAGTGCTCCGTACTTACTCACACGAGGAAAAAGCAAAATTGAATTAATACGTCCTATCACCTAGGGGGTATCACTTTGCCTAGACTTGATACCATCCGTGACCTGGGTATAATTCAAGACAGCAAGCTGCTTTTTGATGACCATATAGACGCTATTGTGAAGAAATCTTCCAAATCTCTCGGCTTCATTATGCGAATAGGCAAAACATTTAAAGAGATTAAAACCCTCAAAATTCTCTATTGTACATTTGTTCGGAGTCACCTAGAGTATTTGTCTCAAATATGGAACCCATACTATAAAAAATATATCGAACGTATTGAGAATATACAAAAGCGATTTATCAGGTATCTTTGTTATCGCGAAAAAAATCATTATCAGTGTAAAGACTACATCCAAATTTGCAAAAAACACCTTACTCTTACCTCTTTCAAAGCGCCGTGAAATAGCGGACTTCACTTTCCTGCTTAAAATTATCAATCAGGATATTGACTGTTCGGACCTTTTGAGCTCGATTCGTTTTAATGTACCCTCTAAATCTTTACGCTTTAATCCTCTTCTTTGCATACCTACTGCTAAAACTAATTATAGACAGAATAGCTACTTGGTGCGTGCTAGCAGGAACTTTAATGATTTATGTAGACAGCATGATATTGACCCCTTTATAATTAGTGTGCCCTCTGCAAGAAGGTGTCTAAGCTTTAGCTTCTTTAAATAGACAGTGGTTGTAACATTATTGTAAGTACTAGGTTAGAATTGAAAAACTGGTGTTGTACGAACTAGTATTAATTTTTTTTTATTTTTTTTTTCAACTTAAACACATAATGTTCTGCTCGCTTTTTATAAGTATCCTTGTATTCTATGTCTATAAGTGAGGACTTATAATTGGCTGACCAATGTTAAACTTATTATTTAAACTTGTGTAATTAGCTGTAAGTCTTCCATGCTTCAAAATAAAATAAAAAAATAAAATAAAATAAGATTATTTTATTTGCGTCTATTATGAGAAACACGTGAACGTCAAGGATCCGTTAATCATAAAATTAAATGTATAAATTAAAATATGTAACTAAACTTTGGAGGTGTGTGCGCACAATACGGTTCTTAGTCTACTGGATCCACTCGAACTTGGTTCGCGGACCCGTTCGACATATTTATTATTATTTATTATATTTCTTTATTGAAGTGGGTCCGGTTTTAAAAATGGAGAAAAATAATATTGTTTATTCTTTGAAAATAATCTTGGAATGGTATTTCAAAATGACAAATCAAAAAGTCATAACAGGTTTATGATACCATTTTTTTTTTCTTTTATTTTTGTGCGGAAATCCCTTCGGATACCCCCCCGCCACCCAGCGGGGGTGGTTATGTCGGGCTTGAACCGACTAAAACCACACGCCGTCTCGGGTCTTAAAACGCCGGGGTGTAAGGTTACCCATAGAGCATATCCCTCGCACCCCGACTGACCCTGGGCCATCTCCGGTTTCGAGATGGCCCCCTCGGGTTTGGGAACCACGGTGTCCCCGTAGGTTTATAATACCTGGTGTTTACGCTTTTGAATTTCTTGGAAATGTCGTTTTTTGGTTACTATCGAGGACCTTGGGTTCCAAAGTGGACGTCGGACGCAACCGGGAGGGAATCCTCTCACAGTCTCGCTCGGCGTCTTGCTGAGAAGCACGAGGGGATTTCCACGAGGAAAAAAAGATACAACCGGGAAATGTCTAGGAGGCAGGTGGATGGCGAATTCCTATGAGCTGGTTCGACAAAAATAAGGCAGTCTAATGAAATTTTGGAGCAATTAGTATTGTAACTTTTCCTATAAATTTAGATTGGAAAAAGTCAACATCCAAGACGGGGCTTGAACCCGCAACCAGGCCATTTCTAGGAGGAATGGTTTAGATTGAAATCTATAAAGTAGTCTAACTTATTTAAACATTTTATAACTAATACATATTAAGTGAGTAAATGTTTGTTTCATTGGTATGTGGCATCAAGTACACTACGACGAAGGTGAAGGTTGCGTTGCGGAACTAATGTTTGTGTATCGTGCATATTGAGCCGGTTCTTATTTACTTGATAAGCAATAATTTGGTGTACATTATTAGGTACATTTTGAGCGACCACGACCTTCAGTGCCCAATATACCTGCTGATTTACGAGGGTATACCTACTACAGCTAACTACTACTAACTACCCTGAAATAATATTTAATATACGAGAAACGCTATCAACAATAAAACATACAAACATAATACTATGCCTGCCCACTTATAAGTTTGATTACTATGTCACAATGTACAATTATAGAATAGAAATGTTCAATAATTTCTTAAGCTACGACACACATAACCATAACTATGCGAAGGTATTTGACTCGAATCTAGATTTATCATGTAACTATACTATGTTTCATAGATCCAGTGGTCAAATCAATAACGCGGGTATTAAAAATATGTACAAAAATCTACAGCCATTAATATCTACTAATTATGACGTAATTACTAATTCATTTGAGGATTCCGGACAGCACGACAAAACCTTTGACTCACAAAACTCATTTTGCTCTTTCACTAACGACAGAGTCAAGTTTTTCGTGTATAGTGATTTGTATGTGTTGCACCAAAACATAGACGGGCTGATATCTAAAAGTGACATAATTATAGAAGAATTAGATACACTGTCAAATGATGGAATTTATGTGAATGTTCTGTGTTTCACGGAGCACAATATGATGGCTAGTGACGTTGATTACCTAAATATACTTAATTATATTCAATTCAATTTTTAAGCATTTTGTATGCTTACTTTTTTCTAAAGATTTAGATCGGAAAAAGAGAACATCTAGGACGGGACTTGAACCCGCGACCTTAAGTGGCCGTCGCCTTAAGACGTATTAATGTATCGGAGAATTTCGAATATCTGGGACGTGTCTAGGTGGCTCAGTTGGTCAGAGCATTCCCCCTGGACTGGTCGCGGGTTCAAGTCCCGTCCTAGATGTTATCTTTTTCCGATCTAAATCTTTAGAAAAAAGTAAGCATACAAAATGCTTAAAAATTTAATTGAATTAATTAGGCGGAGTCATCAAAAAACAATGTTTAAGAATGACTGTAAAGTTATTCATTGTTTCCGTAGTTCGCAAGAATTACGGTAGATGGCTCCAACGTCGCCTTAAGACGTATTAATGTATCGGAGAATTTCGAATATCTGGGACGTGCCTAGATGGCTCAGTATACTTAATTATAGTTTAGCTACCTTTTACTCCAGACGGAACCGAAATGGAGGCTCTTGTATACTTACACGCAACCACATTAGATATACAGCGTTGGAGTCTGTGCAGACTCTTAATGTTCCTAACATGTTTGAATGCTGTACTACAGATATAAGAGATAACAAAATTATAGTAGTATGTGTGTATAAAAGCCCCGGGGTTGACATAAATATTTATTTCCAGAATTTGAGAAATTTGATGCAGTCATTCTGTTATAAACGTGAACAGAAAATAATAATTTGCGGTGATTTTAATATCAATGTGCTAAAGAAGACAAAGGAGTCCACTGAATTCCTACAACTTATGGCAGAATTTAACATTAAGATAGAAATAAAAGAAGTAACACGCCCTAGCAGTGGCTTTCTGGACAACTGTTGTCACAATATACGAAGCTGCAAAAGTAGAATACTGGAGTTGGGTGTTTCTGATCATAGAGCACAAATGATGAGGTTCTCAGTCCAACGAACATGTATTTTGAAATACTATTACACAAAGAAGAGAGATTACTGTAAGGAAAATATTCACAAATTAAAAAATTATTAGACTTGTTTAAGCTTTAGTGATATCTATCATATGACTAACCCGAGTGAAGGCTTTTGTGCTTTCCTTGACATCTTCAAACTACTCTATGACCAATGTTTCCCCATCACAAAACGTAAAATATCCACAGTCTCTAAACCAAAGTGGATAACGCGTGGTGTCAAAGTCTGTAGCAGGAAAAGACGAGTCCTGCTATGGCAATATAGATTATCACGTAGCAGTGAAGCAAGGAGTGCTTTGAGGACATTTTCTGATAGGTACCAACGTGTCATGAGATTGACGAAGAGGGCGCAAAACAGCTATTATATACAAACAAGCGATAACAAATCCAAGGCAACCTGGAAGGTAATCAACAGTATGAAAGCAAATACCCTCAAAACGAGCGTTGACTCAATTAAAATAAATGAACGGATCATTAGCAATCCTAAATTAATAGCTCAACACTTTAATGACTATTTTATTGACTTAGTTCAGCCAAGTTCCAACTGTCAAACTAGCTTCAATGCAAATCAATTGCAATCGTATAAATCTATGTTTATGTTGCCAACCACTCCGAAGGATATTATAATGATAATAATAAATCTTAAAAATACTAATAGTACAGGGTACCGATGACATATGCACCAAAGTGGTTAAATTAGTGGACTATATCGTGGCACCTATTTTAAGCCACCTAATAAATAGCTCGATACAGACAGGCATCTTTTCTGAAATTTTGAAATTAGCAATAGTTAAACCGGTATTCAAAAGAGGAAATAAAACGGAAATAGTTAACTATAGACCCATAGCTTTCATCCCAGTCTTTTCTAAAATATTGAAAAGGTGATTTACAATAGTCTATATACTTATTTCGAAAGAAATAATATCTTCTGCAATTGCAGTGTTTAATTTTTTACAAAAAAATACACCACAATCTAGACAACAGGAAACCTGCAGTTGCAATGTTCATGAATATGACCAGGCGTTCGATTATGTGGACCATAAACTACTACTGAATAAGCTTTATAGCTACGGTGTAAGAGGTAACTTACTTAATCTTATAAAATCTTTTCTAGAAAATCGGACACAAATAACACAAATAAATCAAGTAAATATAAAAACTAAAACTGAAATCACATACTCCTCCAGCACAAAATTGGTTACCTATGGTGTACCTCAAGGATCTGTATTGGGACCATTGTTGTTCCTCTGTTATATCAATAACCTCCCTGCTGCTACCGAGCACCAGATGACCCTATTTGCAGATGACAGCACTATCATCTTTAGTTCTGGGAGCATACATGATATAGAAGACAACGTAAATACAAGTCTTGCGTCAATTGTTGACTGGCTGAATATTAACAACCTTAAAATTAACATTTCCAAAACAAAAATTATGAATTTTAAACGAAAACAAAATACAATTTCTGAAGTCCAAATCTATAAAGTTCAAAACTATAAAGAAGACCGTGTGCATGAAACAAAAACAACAAAAATTGTAGGTATAAATATAGATAATGACATGTCCTGGAAGACAGATATTGAACATGTCTTTACGAAACTAACCCAGTTTTCGTACGCTTTATACATGCTGGGTAAAATAGCGAATAGGAGTGCGGTCATAGCTGCCTATCATGGGTACGTCGCCTCTATTCTGAGGTACAGTATTATCTTTTGGGGTAATGCCTACACTGAACATGTACTAATAGCACAGAAAAAGTGTGTGAGAGCTATCTGTAAATTAAAACAAACAGATACCTGCAGACCACATTTCAGAAACTTGAAAGTTTTGACTGTACCGTCGCTGTATATCTATGAGGTTGTAAATTTTGTCAAGAGTAACATTAGCCTATTTAAAAAAGTGAGAAAGTCAACGTGGCGCCGATAAACTGCACCTACTACCCACCAACACTAGTTTTTCCCACAAAAGCCTTTTTGCAATGGCTCCTAAATTATTTAACAAACTTCCCCAGGACGTAAGAGTCAGCCAGAATAGCCATGGCTTCAAGGGAAAGCTATTCAACCTATTGAATGAAAAGGCTTATTATTCTTTTGAGGATTCTAACTGACCAGTCTATAAAATAAGTAAATAGGTTACATCCATTTTAAATTTGTATAGAATTGACATTGCACTTAAAACTATATCGTTCGTAACTTTGTGCATATTGATATAATTTATTTATTATTGGAATGCATACGTCAAGTATGCTCATTTATATATATATAGTCAGACAGTTCTTATTTTATGACCAAACACTATCCAAACTTTGGGAATTCAATCAATTCGTATCATAATTTACAGAATTTAATTTAATATAAATCTCAAATGTAAAATTTCTTCAAAATAGGGCAGATATATGATAATTTATTAATGTCAATTTTAGATAGTTATTGATTAGATTCTTAGATGTCAGTGTCAGTAATAATTGGAATGCATACTTGACGTATGCATACGTCAAGTATGCATTCCAATTATTAAAGTAAATTATGATACGAATTGATTGAATTCCCAAAGTTTGGATAGTGTTTGGTCATAAAATAAGAACTGTCTGACTATATATATATAAATGAGCAATTTGTATTAAATTTCATATATGCATGTTATTTTGTATGCCAATCGGCGGAACATAGAATGTACCAAAGCACCCTGTAAACATCTGTAATAACCTGTGTTCACGAAATAAATAAATGAATTGAATTGAATTGACAGCGCTATTGAGACCCAAAGTAAGCATAACTTAACTAGCTTGAGTTATGGGTTCCAGAATGTGGATATTGTACATACTTAGATACTTTTTTTGTAAATACATACATATTATACATAAAAACACTCTGATCAATGCAAATATTCATATTCATGCTCACAAATATTTGCACTGAGCGGGAATCGAACCCGCAACCTCTGACTTAGCGGTCGAGCGCTCTACCGCTACGCCACAGGGGTCGCCTCACGGACAGCCTATCTATTTTACTTATATGTTTATTATATTATCTGTGAATTTAACCAACTTCTAAAGTGCTCCCATAATATGGCGGGTCGAAATAATTTTAAATTAAATCTAAATCAATTAAAAATCCAAATCAGAATGATTAAAATGATTATTATAATCAAACAAAATGAAAACCAAAAAATTATTACTCCTATGTATGTAATCTGTGTTGTGGTGTGTGTGTGTGTACTATTACGTAATCTGTGTTGTGGAGTGTGTGTGTGTACTATTGTGTGTGTGTACTAATATTTTTGGAACAGATACTTTCATTTTTGGTTATGCATAGTGATTATTGTTTTCGCGCATAACTTACAAGGTGAGTGCAATAAACTGCGTTTATTGGGGTGTGGGGGGATGGGTGTGGTGCTGGATGGGTGATTCACACATTGGCGGCAATTCTATTGCTCATCTCACTAAACTAAAATAACTTTATTTGAATTCCGTTTTTTTTTTGCTATTTGCCATCGGATTACATTCAGGACCCGACGCTTGTTGGGACGTCGCGTCGGGAAGAAAGAAGATAGAGTCCGGCTAAGATCGACTTACTTCGGTTTTCCAGTATTCTCTCTTTCGTACATCGGACTGACAGTAAACGTAGACAGATCATCAACTATTGACTGGCAATCAGCGTATACGAGAAAGGAATGGCGATAGTTTATTTTTTATTGCCACACTATGATTTCTACCCAATTTTTTTTATTGGAACGAAGTTCCTTATCGCGCGTTACGAAAGGGGGCTAGACACTTTTTGCTATTGTAACTTCTGCGCACCGATCCGCGCATTGTTATCACGGTACTATGGAAACGTATGGTGTCATTGTCAATATTTTCTCTTATGGAAAAATAAACTACGATTTGATTTAATATTTTTTTAATGTGTTTCCTTGAGGCGTAAAAGTGGTGACCCCGACGTGATGAATATCATTTGTGAATTCGCTAATGAATAGTAAGTAGTTGACGAGTACGACGAGGAGTTTCAGTTTCTGAAGAACTTTACAAAAGCGTATAAGTCAGCGGCCTATGATCAATATTAATTACTTATCAGTAAAATTAAGTCCCGCGCATCTATGACGTGTACGAAAGAATACTTAGACAGACAGAGTGCATATTATGTATGTGTTTGTGTATGTAAGGAACTTCGTTCCATCCGGGTGTCCCTTGACACCTCAAGTTGTTTTTTTTACGTACGGAAATCTCTTCGGATACCCCCCCCCCCCTCAACGGCCAGCGGGGGTGGTTATGTCGGGCATGCTATAGGTAATCTTAGCCACTCCCTTTTACAAAACGCCGTTTACTGTAACAGGAGAATCAACTCCAATATAAACAGCCTTTCAAATGTATTCCAAACAAAAAACATGTTAATTACGACAGAAGCTAAATTAAATAAATAGTGAAATAGAAACTTAAATATACCCTAGTGTCAATGAATAAGGTTGGTTTTCATTAACCTGAGAAACTTGTTTGTACTCTAATGTATACCATATATAATTACTTGTCCTGAGTGACTGACAGACTGATTGACTGACTGTCTGATTCATCAACGCAGAGCCTAAACCGCTAGACCTACAAACTTGAAATTTTGGCCGTAGATGCCTTCTATGTTGCAGGCATCCACTAAAAAAGGATTTGTGAAATTTCACTTCTAAGGTGGCAAAATAAGGGATGAACGTTTGTATGGAAGTCCGTCATTTTCCAAGATAGAAGCACGAAATTTCATACACCTGCTTTTGGTTAGAAAGGGCCGCTGGCCGGCGGGGGGGTATCCGAAGGGATTTCTGCACGGAAAAAAAAAGGTACCTACAATAAAATGAAAAGTGAAATTGAAATTTAGGAACGATAATTACATAAGTTAATGCACAATATTATTGTTATGCGACAAGAGGACATTAAATTGATATCAATCTAATATCTATCAACTATCTCTGGAAGAATTTTGCGCTTAGTCTATACTTACTGGGACAAGACGGGGACACCGTGGTTCCCAAACCCGAGGAGGCTATCTCGAAGCCGGAGATGGCCTGGGCGAGGGAAATGCCTTTTGGGCCACCTTACACCCCGGCGTCTGAAGATCTGAGACGGCGTGGGTTTTAGTCGGTTCGAGCCCGACATAACTTCCCCGCTGGCCGGCGGGGGGGTTTCCGAGGGGATTGCCGCACGAAAAAAATAAGTATATACATACTAATATAATAAAGAGGAAAGATTTATTTCTAATCGATAAACTCTGAAACTACAGAACCGATTTCAAAAATTATTTCACCCTCACAGGGCTACATCATAGTATAATAAGAGAGTATATATATTATACTGTGGCTACATTATCCCCGAGTAACAGAGGCTACTGTTATCCCGATATGCCCACGGATCAGGACTTATGTGGTGATGCTAGTTTAATATAACGACGTTTAGCAAAAAGATGGACGTTATTAAATAGGTAACAAATTACAAAAATCGTTTTAATTTTTTTATTTTTTATTTAGGTACTAACAAAAATTAATGTAAGCGGTTTGTTTATAACACGTATCCAAGTAAATAAGACGCGTCAAAAGTATTAAAAAAATTATAGTTGTAAGCATGAAAATAGGATATGATACAATGCAATTATTTTTGTTTCCGGATAGCACTTTAAGTAATAACAAAAAAAAAATTCAAAATTCTAGATAAGTACCGGAACTATAAAAGCATAAGGGCATTCGAAAAGAAAGAAAGAAAAAAATGACCGGTCTGATAAAAGGAAGTGTATTCGCAGTTCATTGCACTCACCTTGTAAGTTATGCGCGAACACAATAATCACTATGCATAACCAAAAATGAAAGTATCTGTTCCAAAAATATTAAAAAAAAAATACATAATATATACTTACAAAAATAAATGTTCCAGAACTTTCACAAAAATCACTTAATTTTTTACACTTTTAGTATTTCTAAGCTAATTAAAAAATAAGAATGTAGCATTTTTTATACAATTAAATTAAATTTAGAAAAAAGAAAATATTACAAATAAAATATTTAACTCATATTGAAAAGTTCGTAAGAATGAGGTCGCGAAATTAGCGCGGAAAAATTCACGCGCGCGCGTCGACCGTCTACGACGTATTGCAACACTGGCTGACGAATGGTGGGTGGTATGGTCGGATATGCCTGTACCTTGCGATTAGAGCCAAGTACAATTACACCAAAACCGAAGTAATAAGTGTACGATTTATCAAAAATTCAAAGTATAAAGCAGCGCTAAATTATATTATTATTCGTATGTTATTACGATAATGTCAATACGTCCTCTGTGGCGTAGCGGAAAAGCATTAGACTGCTAAGTCAGAGGTAGCGGGTTCGATTCCCGCTCATTGCAAATATGTATATTTGCATTGGTCTGGGTGTTTCTATGTATAATATGTATTTATTTACAAAAAAAAAAGTATCTAAGTATGTTTATCCGCATTCTAGAACCATGTGACAAGCTCTGCTTAGTTTGGGTCTAGAAGACGATGTGTGATATGTGCTTGAATATATATTGAATATTATATGTAATGCATCGATTAGGCCATTGTAGGATACGATAATGCCCCTCCTCTTGAGTCAGTTAAGAATAAATGTTTATATTCAGTATATATACAGCGGCGATAGCCTAGTGGTGTACGTAACGGACTGCCGAGACGAGGTCTCGAGTTCGATCCCCAGTCGCCCTGGGCACACACCTCTGACATTTCGTAGTTATGTGTGTATTAAAAATGTTGGATAATCAACATTTTCGCTTAGTAATGTGCCCGGTAGATGGCAATAGGCTCGCCCCCTATTACATTGGGACCTAAAACATAACTGGCGAATCGTGGGTGTGTAATACAGCTCTGCCTACCCCTTCGGGGATACAGGCGTGAAGTTATGTTATGTTATATTCTACTATAATCCTACTTAGGTACTTATTTATTTGAAATTTTGCAAAAAAAGAGTACGACTGAGATTAGGACATAGGCTTTTATCTAATACAACATAAATAAAATTGTCTGTTTTTATTCTGTTTTTATATTTAAAGTCTGTTTTTATTATTAACATAACGGATTTTCAATGATTGCATATGAATGTATACACGATACCTATTTTTAAAGTTTTTTTGGCAAGTTGTCTTTCTGTCTATTTGACTTAGGTAATCTCTTGAACGGCTGGGCCGATTTTGATGGGACTTTAGCTGAGAAATAGGTAATTTTAGAAGGCGTAACATGGGCTACTTTAATTTTAGAAAAATAATTAGATTTCCGCGCAAAAAAAAAATGAAAATCCACAAAATTGTGAATAATATCTGATTTACTTTGGAACGGCTGGGCGCATTTTGACGGGATTTTTACTGGTAGATACGTAATGTTAAACGGAGTAATATAGTCTGCTTTAAATTTAGAAAAATTCCTTGCAAAAAAAATTAAACCTAAATCTAGTGGGGCGGAAATCACACAGTGATTGTCAAACTTCGGGCCAAACTTAGATATTTTTGTTGCAGTATTTTTATTCAAAATTACAGACCTTAGGCTTTATCCATATTATTCGACGCGTCTTTATATATTGAGCAATAAATATGAAGAAAATGAAATCAAATCAAACGTCTTCGACGTCAAAAACACAAAAAAATATATTTTATATTTCAGTTTCTTTCTGAGTCTGGTTGTTTTATGTAAATATACAATATACGTATTGTCATTGTCACTCAAATGTCAAAGTCAAATACGCGTTACTCTGATAACTCGAAAGAAACTCACTTGTAAAAGTTTTTTAGGGACAATTTGTATGGTAGGTACCCGAAACCTGCTGGCCGGCGGGGGGGTATCCGAGGGGATTTCCGCACGAAAAAAAAAAGGTACCCGAAACCTTGAACGTACAAACCCCAAAATCGAATCAGTTATTCCCATTAACCAAACAAGATGATTGACGAAATAATTTTTTAAATCGGATAAGTGGTTCTTGAGTTATTGCGTAAACAGACATCCAGACATCCAGACATCCAGACATTTTTTTTTGCTTAATTAGACTTAGAATCATGTGAAACGTCGAGAAAAGTGATAAAAAGTGGGTGTAAGATTTTGATTTTTTTTTTGCGTGATTTTAAGACTTCGGTGTCCACCTGATTGGTGGCCCGAAGTAAAATTGTGAATAAAATCCGATTTAATAATTCGTTTTACTTAAGGTTTTGTTTGGACGTAAATAATAATAATTTAGAGTCTGTAAAAGAATACATACACACATCCATATACTCAAGTCTTTTACCTCTGGGGTAGGCAGAAACCTGCAATCTGCTCCTATTCTCTCACACTTTATAGTTTACTTTACGATGACTACACGTATCATGCAAGTTCACCAGTTTCAGCATAAGAGCCTGCGATGCCTCATGGATTTCTTTGCTTAAGTTTGTGCAAATCGTATGGATTTTTTTGCACGATTTTGTGCAAATTATCTGCATGAAATTAGCTCAGTATTATTTGCACGAAACAGGAGCCCCCGTGAGTAGTAAACCTTTATCTTACATATATGACCGGTAGCCATCACTCATCATGGCCAGAGAGGAACAAAATTTTATTTATTTACGTAAATCTCTACAACACTATCAAAGCACTGCAACTAAAAATAAAATTTAATTAAAAAACAGATGTCGGAAAAAAACTTGACAACGTACTCTAAGATGAGCAATTACGAGTTTATAGGTCTCTTTGGCGGTAAGAACGTGACTGTAGAGGTGCGCCAATCAACCTATCGTAGATATATAAAACTAATCTTGGGCTCAAAGGGCTCCCGTCATTGGTTGAGTCCTTTTTTTGGTTTTTCGATTGGTCAAATACAAACAGATAAGACGGGGCGCGGGCGAGATGCGGACAGGACGCTTTCGACGACTGCGCCCTATCCAGAAACATTCAGGAAACGAGACGCGGACAAGACATCGCCTTCGTGGTGAGCCGAAGGGTTAGGGGTGTGTGAGGTGTTACTTTGAACACCAGCCGGGCACCAGCCCGCGCGTCTGCGCAGCAAAGCGCCCCGCCTCTTTGATATATTTTACTCGCGGTATATACGTCTTAGACGCGTCTTGACCGCGTCTTTGCCTTACATCCTTATGTTTGTCCCGCGCCAAGAACCAAAGCAAAAAGAATGAGCTCTCTCATTCTTTTTGCTTTGGTTTTCTGTTATAATTTTTTTTTTTTGGTACCATAATTAAACATTAAAGTGTCTTTGTAATATTAGAATAACAGGTTTTAAATAAATGCTTATGAGTGTATATATATTTTAACAATGAAGCAATATTTCAATTTTTTTTTTTTTTCTGTGTGGCTGTTTAAATTTGGTCTGGGTGTTTCTATGTATAATATGTATGTATTCACATAAAAAAGTATATAAGTATGTTTATCCGCATTCTGGAACCCATGATACAAGCTAGTTAAACCATGCTTACTTTGGGTCTAGATAGCACTATGTAGGATGTCGTAGAACATTGATTAGGGATTTCCGCACGAAAAAAAAAAAAAAAAAAGGTATTCTCTGGAACAGCTGGATCGATCACCATCGAGAACCAAGCGGTTTGCAACCTCTAGTCTTTGCCGCACCATCGTAATTTGGAATTCTTTATCAGCACACATGTTTCCTTATTCCTACAGGTACAGTACAGGGTACTTTAAGCGGGCGTGATAAAGCATCTGATGAAGCCGTCAAGCTGAGAGCCACCATTGTAACATAATCCGTTTCTGTATAGTGACCCTCATTCCTGAGACTTTGCCTTTAGCTTACCATCAGGCGAGGTAAAGTCATATTGACGTGACCAATATAAATAAAAAAAGATTTTAACGAGACTTCCACTGGCAGATACAAGAAAATAAATTATTAGGCGTAACATAGGCTACTTTTATATTAGAAAAAAAATTGGGTTCCGCGCAAAAGATCTAAAACACTAATAATCTAAATAAACGCGGACGAAGTCGCGGGCACGGCTAGTCCTTTGAATACATTTCTGTGGGTCGTGGGCACGGAACATGTATACCACGTGGGCGGAACAGCCAGTTAACAATAAGGGGATTTATTTTGAATAAAAAAGCTAATTAATTAAATTAAATAAGCTGTTTAAGTTTTTGTGTGCAATTTTTTGGTCTTTGTTTAAATGAAAAAGTTACAGTAAATTTAAACAAAGGTGATGATAGAATCAGCGAGCGGTGACTTCCTAGCTATAGCGTCGGATTCATGATGGTCAAGTTGCTTCTGCAAACCCCAGCCGATGTAGGTACGTAAACCTTACTTTTAAGCCTACACATTGATTTAATTGATTTGGGGGGATAAATATATAATACTTTAGTGTGTTATTATAAAAGAAGAATCAGCCGAATACAAGGGATTATCGACTTTGCGATTTTTTGCGATTTTTTCTTTATCTTGCAATGGTTCACCCCAGCACGAATCTATTACCGAAAACAGCAACTCGATAGCTCATCTCCTTCATACCCAAAACCGTGACAGAAAATTGGCAACGACGTCGACAACAACTCGATAGCAATAGGGCTTTTCTAAAGAAAATCCCTAAAAATATGTTATGCAGTTGGTTTGTTAATTTGTTAGGAACAACTTCCGTTTGTTTTTTAAGAAAAATCATAATTAGCATTTATTTCGGCCTACTCACAGTTCGACATTGAGCATTTTGTAATGTCGCGCAGGTCACGCTAGTACCGCGATGCTTCCGTTCCATTCCCTTCATTTCCATGTCGTTAAATTACAAACTATGGTGTAAAAACTCAGTCTTAAAGGGATAGTTTTTTTTAATTTAAGTGACATAACATGTATCAGACAAACAGACATCAACTCCAAAAAAATGTGTTTCATTTCATTTAACACAATTCAAGTTTTTTTTTTTCAAATATCTACTGTAGGTATGTACAGACACAATTACATTTTTATTATAGTATCAGAACTCGGTGGATGCAGGCGGCTACAGACCGGTCGAAATGGAAGTCAATGGGGAGGCCTATGTTCAGCAGTGGACTTCCTACGGCTGATAAGATGATGATGATGATGACGGTGATGATGATAGATAGATAGATAGATAGATATAATAAAAATTATAGGTGTTCACGTCTTATAATAATTATTATATCTGACACTGAGCGTTCTAGACGTGTAGTCATAGTACATTACGATATTAGTGCGTTAAGATGGTTATAACATGGGAGGCGGAATTTCAGCCCGAGCCGAAGGCGAGCCGAGCATGTTATAACCAATACGCACGTATATCGTACGACGTTTTTTAACACATTTGCGAGGAAACAGAAAAAAAAACATTTTAAATAAACTCAATCTGTGAATGCACACTGTTGCTTTCCCGCCATTTTAACAGCGCGCTAGCGCTGCCTACTGACTGGCGCCGCGCGGCGATTAGTTCGAAATTTGAATAGCAACAGCGCGCTGCTCACTAGCTGGAGTCGTGCGGCAGCGATCAGCTCCATATTTGAAATGGCAAATAATGCTGTTATGGAATTTGTATGGACTATAACTTAACTATTTGCTTTGGTAACACACGCCTTTGTTATGACCCGCTTTACATATTTAAAACCGGTGGAATTACATCAGCTTTACGAGCAAGGGTGTTAAAAAATATTAGAAACATATTTATCTCAGGACTGGAAGCGCTATTGCCGATTTGTAAACAAGATTACTAAGTGTATATATCAAGTTACCGAGTGACATTACTCACTTGGATTTAAATATTTTTGAACATTCATCATTATTGCAGTTTTCTGTTGTCTTTGTCTATGCAAAAGAATAAAATTGCAGTTGCTGTTTGTAATATTAAAATAACAGGTTTTAAATAAATGCATATGAATGTGGGAATACATTTACCAAAAAAAGCAAATTTTAATAGTCGCGGTTACAGCTAGTCTGTGATATAAATAACTTTTAGTTGATGAAGACTGGTGCTTATTTATGTTTAAAGAACAGTTTAGTTATTTTATCTACACTCAAATCGAAAAATTCGAATTACGAATTCAAAGACGATTCTATGCATACGCACTTTATAAACGCAAATACATTAAAATACATAAAATTAAAAATAAAGCTTATTATAGTACCGCCAACTGTACCTATCATAATAGTACATTACGATATTAGTGCGTTAAGATGGTTATAACATGCGAGGCGGAATTTCAGCCCGAGCCGCAGGCGAGGGCGTAATTGAGCCGAGCATGTTATAACCAATACGCACGTATATCGTACGACGTCTTTTAACACATTTGCGAGGAAACAGAAAAAAAAAACATTTTATATTTTGTTCATTTTTAATTATTGAAACAGTTGTGAAATTAACAGCGCGCTAGCGCTGCCTACTGACTGGCGCCGCGCGGCGATTAGTTCGAAATTTGAATAGCAACAGCGCGCTGCTCACTAGCTGGAGTCGTGCGGCGGCGATCAGTTCCATATTTGAAATGGCAAATAATGCTGTTATGGGATTTGTATGGACTATAACTTAACTATTTGCTTTGGTAACACACGCGTTTGTTATGACCCGCTTTACATATTTAAAACCGGTGGAATTACATCAGCTTTACGAGCAAGGGTGTTAAAAAACTCATTATAGTATCGCTATCTTTTTTTATTCATTAAACTAGTCTAAGGTTTTAGGCTGAATAAGGGCGCACGCATGCGCAGTTCGAACTGTGAAAAAAATGGCGCCCTTGTAACCTACCTACTTTGTTTACTTACAATTTTTCCTATGAGTGAAGATAAAGTAGTGTATGAAACTGCATATGACTTAGGTTTTAGTCGGTTCAAGCCCGACATAACCGCCCCGCACGTTAAAAAAAAAAAAAGGTATTAAAACACTCGAGTCAACCTACATAAACAGACTCTCGTGTTTTAATACTCCTTCTTATATGACAGTTGCATAAACTACTATTATTTTCTAGATAGAATTCATTATTGTTTTTTAATCAATTTTAGATTTTCGCAAAGACACAGTAACTATTGTTGAATACATTTATGAGTTTCCTGTTATATAGTCACGCATGCCTTTATATATATCCCGGAAAGGTGTTGGTGTATTATACGAAATTTCGCAACCAATATTTTGTAGACAAACAGTGGGCCTACCGCGCAAGTGTCGTCGATATCACAGCCGTCGAAATGTTGCGTAGGTCAAGGTCGACGGCCATTTTGTACCGCCCCATTGATAATCGATGCCGGTGCGGCGTATAGTGCGACAAGGCTTATAATGAACCTGGCGAAAAAAGGAACTAACGCCGCCATCTTGATGAACGTCATCTTGACGACTTGGCAAGTGTTCTCCCATATGTCGTTGCTCTCGTCTGTTTGTGCATTGTTTTACTAAATTATTGTGATTAGAGATTTGATAAGATGCCAAAGGTGATACGAAGTGATGTAAGGAAAATTATACTCAAAGTCAAAGAGTTTTTTGCACAGGAGAAAGAAAACGGTGGTCCGATAATCCCAATCCAAAAAGTGCATGAGCGAGTCTCAGCTGCAACAGGTAAGGTGCTGCGTGGTATTTTCAGAATTCCCACAATTATTATTAATGTGTTCTTAGTTTTCGCGATTGTTACACATTTAAATTGAAATTAATGTGTAACAATCGCGAAAACTAACTTACTAACTAAACTAACTTAAACCGCGGTAGCCTAGTGGTATGGGTAAAGGACTGCTGAGACGAAGTCTCGGGTTCGATCCCAGGTATTACCATAGCACACACCAATGACTTTTCGATGCTTTTCGAAGTTATGTGTGTATTTATCGCAGGTTTAGAAGTGCCCGGTTAATGGTAATAGGCTCGCCACCTATTACATTGGGACCTAAAACATAAACTGGCGAAACGTGGGTGCTAGCACCTCTGCCTACCCCTTCGGGGATATAGGCGTGAGTTTATGTTATGTTTTAAATTGAAATTAAAATAAATCTAAATTTCAATAGAGAGGATGGTTGGCAAGTACCACCAGCTTGGGATCCAATCATCAATTTAATAAAATATGAAATCCAGCAAAAAAACTGCAAGAGAGTAAATCGGAATCAATTTTAATAATGTTGTAGGCGGTACTTTTTGATAGTTATTAAAATATAAAAAGGCAAATGTCAACTTAGTCTACCTGCCACCATGGATGCTGTATAGTATCTGAAACGTCAGGTGTAAAAAAATATATAAATAAATGCGATAAAACCGTATTTAGTGATTTAATTTAAATTCCCACTATTTATACAATAATTTGAAATACAAAATTAATTTCAGGTATTTCTCTAAACACTGTGTCAAATATAGTCAAAGAAGGAAAATCCAATCAAGTCGTGACCCCGGGAAAAAATCGTAAAACCAGAAAGGACAAATTCATCATAGATAGTTTTGATCAAGGGGTTTTGAGGAGAAAAATACATGAGTATTACTCAATTAAAAAAGAGATTCCTACATTGAGAAAGCTGCATCAGGATCTAAAAGAAGAAATTGATTTCAAAGGCAGCAAAGAAATTTTAAGGCGAAATGTCTAAATGATTGGTTTTAATTACAGAAAAACAAAGAGCAATAGGAAGGTCCTAATGGAACGCAATGATATATCAGCTTGGCGATCCAGATATCTGCAGGTACGTCACCTATGATATACAATTAAAAAAGAAGAATTCTTAAATGCGACAGTGTATTATTATGTATATTGTTCTATTTTAGGCAGTCAAGCGCAATGAAGAAATTGAAAAATTCACACTGGGATTACAACGGGAAAATGTTGGCAGGATGATAAAACAGGTAAAGTAACTGATTGTAACATTTTTCACATTATTATAAACATTTCAAGATTGTTTAGGGCCACTAATTTCTTTTTACTAAAAGAAAATATATATAATAGTTAAAATTTCTACATATTCTAGATGGAGTATTGGAGCCTGTTTCCAAAGGTCAGCGTTTCATTATTGTTCATGCTGGTGGTGAAAAAGGATTTGTGTAAAATGCCGAATTGATTTTTAAATCCCAAACCAAAAGTGGTGATTACCATGATGACATCAATTTCAAAAAATGGGTCAGTGAAAAACTAGCACCAAATTTAAAGGAGCCGTCACTAATAATAATGGACAATGCACCATACCATAACACATGTCAAAACAAGGCCCCCAACACCAACTCCAACAAAGGTGAAATTATGGAATGGCTTCGAGAGAAAAGTATAGAATTTTCACCAGAAATGACCAGACCTCAGCTACTGGAAATGGTGAAAAGAAATAAACCGGAACATGTTTATGCTGTCGATTACATTTTGAAGGGATTGGGCCATAAGGTATTACTACATTAAATAATTTAATTCTTGCAAAGAACCAACTAATATAATGAAAGCCATAATATATTTAACTTTATTTTCATTTACAGGTATTGCGTTTGCCTCCATACCATTGTGACCTTAACCCTATAGAAATGGTCTGGGCCTCAATGAAGCGGAAAGTAGCAGAAGTGAACATAGGCAAACCACCGAATGCTATACCAGAAATGGTAAAAAATGCTTTCAAAGCAATTACTCCCAGTGAGTGGAAAAACCACTGCACCCATGTGAAAAAAATTGAGGAGGAGTACCGCCATAAAGATGGTTATTTGGATAAACCATTCATAGTACCAGTGTTCTCTAACAGTGAGGAAAGTAGCGATGAAGATGGTGAAGACGAAATCAGCGAAAATTGATGTTGTTAAAATTGATCATAATTATAATAAAATTATTTAGAAAATTATTAGCTTTTTTACTTTAATCATGTACCAAACCTAGAACTTGATTTTTATCATAGATTTTCATTCTTATTATTCAGTCATGATTGTATGTTTAATTATTAGTCACTGGGCGACCGAGCTACGCTCGGAATTCTTTTTTATTGTATCTTATAAAAAAATTTATACCCGACCGGGATTCCAGCCTGGACACCTATACTTGAAAGTCATGTGCCTTGACCGCGCGCAAAATTAGGGACCTGCATATTTTGAATAAAATAACGCGAAACCAAAACCCCACAAAAACGCGAAAATGCGCGTTTTGCCATAAGACTAAACTAGAAAGAGGTAGGTAGGTAGAGTCATTCATGACGTATGGCTCGCCCGGTGTAATACCACGACCTCACTCTGAAACCAGCATCTGCATTTCACTGAGTGAGTGAGGTGTCCGGAGGCCTCCTAGGCCTTTAGGCCGGCAACGCGCCTGCTAACTTCTGAGTTGCAGGTGTCCATGGGCGACGGTGGTTGCTTACCATCAGGTGACCCGTCTGCTCGTTTGCCGACTATGACATAAAAACAAAAAGAAAAGAAAGATTTTTCGGCCCAGAAAACCGCCGTACACCAAATTTCATCAAAATTGTTTCTCGCCGGTATAAATAAATATTCAAGAATACGCGAAAAAAACTATTTTTAAATTCTTTTTTTACCCTCCTATTTATGGAGATTTTATTTCAGTGGCAACATTAATGTCACTGCAGCGCCCCTACTCACGTTCATTTAAAGCCTTGTCGCACTGTAAGAATGAATGAAACGCTGTTTTTGACAGTTAATAGCTGCCGCCTAAAAAAATTCAAATCGTCGGCGTCGCTCTGAAGTGTTATTTCATTACGGCACCTCATGAGCTGTCGTTTTGAATATTATTTTCTTTTCCGACGGTTGTTTACGATGCCGATTGCACATAAGACTGGGCTACTATGGCTTTTATGGGGGCGACTGGGTTCTGCCCTCCTATTGCACCTAACACTGGGCTATTATGGCTTTTATGGGGGCGACTGCCGACGAGTGGGTTCTGCCCTCCTATTGTACCTAACACTGGGTTGCTATGGCTTTTATGGGGGCGACTGGGTTCTGCCCTCCTATTGTACCTAACACTGTGCTTCTATGGCTTTTATGGCGGCGACTGCCGACGAGTGGGTTCTGCCCTCCTATTAGACCTAACACTGGGCTGCTATGGCTTTTATGGGGGCGACTGGGTTCTGCCCTCCTATTGCACCTAACACTGGGCTACTATGGCTTTTATGGGGGCGACTGCCGACGAGTGGGTTCTGCCCTCCTATTGTACCTAACACTGGGCTACTATGGCTTTTATGGGGGCGACTGGGTTCTGCTCTCCTATTGCATCTAGTACTGGGCTACTATGGCTTTTATGGGGGCGACTGCCGACGATGGAATTTCGTCCTCCAACTCCTTCGCTTATTCCTTCTTTCTGAAACATACGAAAACAACAAACAACACAGCATAAACGTTTAAGTAGGTAAGGTAAAGATTAAATAGTGTTTTAATTAGTCGCCCCCATAAAAGCCATAGTAGCCTAGTGTTATGTGCAATCGGCATCGTAATCAACCGTCGGAAAAGAAAATAATATTCAAAACGACAGCTCATGAGGTGCCGTATTGAAATAACACTTCAAAGCGACGCCGACGATTTGAATTTTTTTAGGCGGCAGCTATTTAACTGTCAAAAACAGCGTTTCATTCATTCTTACGCCGCACCGGCATCGATTATCAATGGGGCGGTACAAAATGGCCGTCGACCTTGACCTACGCAACATTTCGACGGCTGTGATATCGACGACACTTGCGCGGTAGGCCCACAGAATAGGTCAAAATATGGACCAGTAGTCCATGGACCATCAAATTGATGCAGCATACTTCGATTTTAGAAAAGCCTTCGATTTAGTGGATAATGATGTCCTTCTAATGAAGTTTGCGTCGTTAGGGTTTTCTAAACAGCTCTTAAAATTCATGGCAGATTACCTGAGAAATCGCAGGCAGTATGTTAAGATTGGGCTCCATATGTCTCGTGAATTCTATACCAGGGTCAGGAATAAGCCAGGGCAGTAATCTGGGCCCAGTACTGTTCTTGATTATGATTAACGACCTGCCAAGTGTCCTTCATAGTGCTGAGTGGCTTCTTTTTGCCGATGATTTAAAACTTTTCCTTCCTGTCACTATCGGTACATATTGTGTAGCACTGCAGGCAGACATCGACGCGGTTGTTTCATGGAGCATAAAAAACAAACTATCTTTTATTGTCTCCAAATGTAAAACAACTACGTTTACTAGATCCCGTGCTCCAATTGTGGCGACATATGAACTGGCAGGAACACCACTGGAGCGTGTATCCACAATACGTGACTAGGGCATAATCATGGATAGTGAACGAAACTTTCGCGAACATATCAAACAAATATACAAGAACGCCAATAAATCCCTGGGATTTATAATTAGAACCTCTCGTGAATTTAAGAATATAGAAGTTGTTAAGTTGCTGTACAATGCGTATGTTCGGAGTGTGCTGGAGTATAACGCAATAGCATGGAATTCCACAGAACACCTGTACACACTAATGGTTGAGCGAGTCCAGCGCGAATTTGCCTATACAAGCGTGCCTATGGTTACTACCCGTTTCTTTACACTTCCATGTTTATATCAGGGATGATTCATGTTGGTAATGCACTACTATCTATTGCTAAACAATAAGGTAGACAACATATCGGTGCGTGAGTGTATCCAATTTTACGTGCCGGACAGGTACTTGCGAGGGGCTGGAAGGCGACAGCATCAACTTTTTACATGCCCGTTGGCATGGCGCTTTCTGGCATGGAATAGTCCTACTTTTAGAGCTGTGCAGCACCTAAATAGCTTTTTGGAAATGAATCCAGATGCAGGCATATTTTATGACAAGCCTAGTGCCATTAGTGTAAGTGTAAGAAGCATCTATGTCATTTATAATTAAATTTGATAATTTGATGAACTGTAAAATGAATTCTAATTTATTTGACTTTATAATTTTAATACATCTATTGACATTCTAATGTATAAATATAAATAATACTTTACTATAATATAATGTAAACATCTAATCTGTAATCTGTAACATATAGCATTTATAAGCGTTTGGTGTATACTGTAAGCTTATATTGCTAACATCATGTAAATAAATAAATAAATCCTTGATAGTAGTTGTTGCCCACGGCTCCGCCCGCGTGGAATTCTGGTCCCGATCCATCCCTGTACCGAATTTCAGCCAGATCCGTTCAGCCGTTTGAACGTGATTGAGTAACAAACATGCCAACATCCAAACATACAAATATCTTCGCAAACTATAGTTATACGCTATATTTTGTAGTCAAACAGAATATAATATTGTCGGAAGTTAACGCGAACGTCACACATGATGTTACTTTTGATGATTATTTTATTATTTACATTGAACCCGACGTTTGACACGGGGAGACTGGGTTCAATGTAAATAATAAAATAACATCAATTAACGCGATAGAATCCGTTAAAATAGCTTTATTTCAATGTCACACAGAATAGTTTAAAATATGGACCATTTGACCTCGTCACAATATCAGCTGCAAGAAACGCAGCTTCCCCTAAAAGACAACTACTACTACTCGCTATTTTTATACGCTTTTTATTAGCTTCACCTGTATGTTTGTTTGTATGTTTTTATTCTAACACCCCGAACACTCTTCAATGTATGGCTGGTATCAACGTGTATAATGTACAAATGTACACTGCAATAAAGAATATTTTATAGAAATATAAATTAATACTTACATTTAATGTTGTTATACAAAGGATTCTTATTTTTAAGTTAATTTTTAATTTTAATAATATTTATTTATTTCTCTCACAATGGGTATGTACACAGTATGACAGGAATACAAAGGTGTGAATATTTTGATGGTATAAAAACCACAGTACAAGAGCTGGTCTTTTTATACCACTTAGGTAAACACACGGCCCACCTGATGGGAAGCGGTTAACGCGTTCTATGGACGTGTGCAACACCAGGGGCGTCACACTTGCGCTGCCTGTTGTAGGTCTAAAAGACAAGATAAGTGTCCTAAATTGCCAAATTATTTCCGAAGAAGGATGAAGTAAACAACGCGGAACCCATATTAACAAGGAGATCCTTATTCACGAATACAGTGTCCTTATTCACGAATTTATTCAAAGCAGTCAAATTTTTCCAAGAGTCAAGGGTCGTCCAAGGGTGAGATCTATATACTTTGACATTGCTGAGCCTATACTATGACTTAAGACAAAATCGGTAACTATAGTGCAGTCTCTGAATATCTGTAAGTTTAAACCCAGCAAAGTTCACGAAATCGGCGACATATCAAAAACTCAGAATAAAAACCAACCAAAATAATGTACCAATCTTTACTTTATTTAAATGACTTTTTAAGTATGCATTTATTAGTTATATAGGTCAAATTGGTAATTCTCTATTGTCAAAATATTCCAACTTGTCATGTATTAATGGTAGAATTATATTTATCACCATCAACAATTTTACTATCTGTCAAAGTGTTGCGATTCGTTTCAATTGTGTCACTTATATAAATGAGCCTGTTAATATTTTTGTTCTCCTTTTAATCACACGAATGTTATTTACATAATAATTACATGTATTCATAAAATAATCGAGTCGAGTCGGGTCGACAACGCGAGTGTGATGCCCCTGGTGTTACACACGTCCATCAGGTGGGCCCGGAGCTTGTCTGCCACCTGAGTGGTATAAAAAAAACAATAACATCTGTCCATCCATACAAATTCGCACTTTTAATATCGGTAAATAAGATTCCCAGTAAATTAGTTTGAAACCAAGACAATACACAGAAGTACCTTTTTAAATATACTGTTGATGTGTGATTAACTACACTAATATTAAAGGGTGCCTTTTAATCACCATTCAAAGTAAGAGATAATACACCACGAAAGCGAGCGAAACGAGCTCGTGAACACCGAGCGCCTCGATACAGATAGATGTAGGTTAGAAGGGTTTGGGTGTGGTTAGGGCTCACTGAGACCTCCGCCAAACCTTTCGTGGTAGGTTACTTTTGATAATGCACGAAGAAATAGAAGCCGCAGCGGGGCTCCGTCGACGTCTCTATTTCACAGGATAGAAAAGAAATATACCTTTTTTTTTTACGTGCGGAAATCCCTTCGGATACCCCCCTGCCGGCTAGCGGGGGCGGTTATGTCGTGCATGAACCGACTTAAACCGCACGGTGTCCTGCCCAAGTGTCCATTGCCGGGCACCCCGGGTAAGCCCTCGAAAGGATAACCCCAGATCTACCGGCGGACCTTGACCGCCAGCGCGGCTTCGCCTGGTGGGGTCGGGTTTTATCCCGCGTCGGTGAGTAGGCAGGCGTGTGTAGGACACACACGACATGGCTCCGCCACGGCCTGCTTCTGTAAGGACGGCGAGTCGGCCAACTGCCGTCCTCAGGCCCCGATCATGGAGGTCGGTAGTCCCGGGCGTAGACGAGTCTGCGGCGTCCTCGCCGCACTGCGGCGTTGTCTCCCGGTGGATACTTACCGAAGCACCCGTGTCCGGTAAATATCTGGCATATCCGGTAGGAGAGGTCACCGTGGTGCCTTTCCAACCACTCCTTGATGATCGGCCTCACCGCCGAAATGGTGGATTCCCCCCACCTTGGTTGCTCAAGTCGCACCCTCCATGTCTACATGAGTTCCCGGCGGAGCTGAGATCACTGAGCCCTAATTTCTCGGTGCTCCGGCCTATGGCCCCGCTCCAGCGCCTCCTTGCGCCATTGGTACAAAGACGCAAGGGCTCTCGCTTCCAGGTCCCATGGAGGGGTCCCGGCTAGGAGATATGCCGCCTCGACGGAGATCGTGCGATGCCCCCTGCAAAACTTTTCACTTATTCGTGTTCTGCGATTTAACCTTGTAGCAGTAGCATCCTAAGTAGGTAAAGTGGAGATTTCACACAACGGGTCATTTGCGATAACTTGTAATTTATAGTTAATGTGCATATTAACGTATACCGTATTCTAACGGTAACATATACATTATATAACCGAAATGCAAAAACTAAGTTTATGACCCTAGACTAGGATGGTACTAGATTCATTAGACAGGGTGGCTGCCATTAAGCGCATAGGGTTTATTTCTTTTTTTTTATTATGTTATCAAAGGAGCAATTAAATATTGTGACACTGACTGTTGAACTGACGTTTGAGTTTTCTTTTGGAATGTTTAAAGACAGGGATACCATGTATAAATTAAGAGAAAACTACCACTGAAGCAATCATTATTTTACAACTTTAACTGATTATCACTAATAAACTACTAATACATACACGAAATATTAAGATTACATAACTGCAATATATTTGAATATCAGATTGCGAATTATTATCACGTATTATTATTTAACCATTCTATTTTAAAAAGATTGGTATATTTGCATACCACCGCCAATGGTTTATTTTATATAATGGTAACAATTAAATTAAAATGGAAACGATTATTCATTCAAGTTTTATATCTTTATAATTTAAATTCAAACCCCAAGTTCTATCGAAGTGATTTAGGGTTGAAAAGTCATACTATAATCAATATTATTTTCTAACATTTGAAATATTGACGCGAACGTCTAAAAGCGCAACCAAGAATGGGCATTCTCCTTTATTGATTGCAAATCTTAGTCTCTAAAAATTCTCGAATAAATTACTTATTCTTAAAAAAATTAACAGTTGCTATACTTCTTAGAAATAAACAGGTACGATTTTTAAAATTTAAATTCACACAGAGGCTGGTATTCAGGTCATACACCCTACTTTAAATTTTTCAGTTCTCACACTATCAGTTTAAATGTTAAGCCAAAATCCATTTCCAACACATACTACCATTATCTTAAGTAAATGTCCATCTGCTCGTATTTAGACTAATTATTATAAGCACACAAGATGATCACTTATGTATTGTTTCACGGCCGAAAGACTTCGTTACTTTAAAATCGTCACGCGTCGCTTATTAAGCACTAACGTGCTGCCAGGTCATTATATATAAATAAACATGCCTATTAGGATTTGAGTATTTTGTAGGCTTCTATATTTGTACTTACTCGGTAGAGATTCGTCGCCTACCGCCAAAATATTTATCTACTACTTGACTCAAGGTAATTAATTGAACTTACAATTTAGAATCATCATTCTCTTCGCATTTAGTAGACCCTACGATCGAGAGGTCCCGGGTTCGAATCCTGGCCACAAGCACAAGTGACACAAGCAATTTAGCTTAGCTAGAGGGGTTGGGGAGAATATTAGTAATATCGGTTACTAATATTCTTTGAAAAAAAAAATAGTAACATCCGAGGCTCTCACCTCGGAGTCCGGGGTCCGCTACACCACAGTATAATAATAGTACTGCTCTTACATATGGCTACACAGTCAAAATGTGTGACTTGGCCGTTTCGTAAGAGTGACGTAGATAGTCCTATGGGCTTATGAGCAGAAAGCAATTCACTGGCCATTGGGCAGGCCACACATTTTGACTAACTTGTAGGGTATATAGAGAATACGCATGATGTCAATTTTTACGACCCTATTAATGTCAAAAAAATCCCATATTGATTTAAAACTAACATTTAATACTTAAATTCCGTGTTTTAAAAACTACTTTTAAATTTTGTTCCTAAACGTTCCATTTGCTATGGTGCCATTTTGATTTGTCACTTCTATGTGAATCGAACATGATATATGGTGGCCGTCACCTACTAAAGCAGTAGAGAACCAGTGCATTCTAATTCTAGCCGGATAGTAGATATGTGTCTGTACTCTGTTTTCATACAGAGATAAGGACAAAAAAATATTGTGTCCCGCTTACTCTTACCACCAATGTTATTGAAGTGACGTAATTCATGGCGAATTGGTGATTCCCATAATATGGCAGCAGCTCGTTTTTTGCGTTGTAGTTGATTTAAATATCATTTTAATCTTACTTAAAACATAAATTATACAACATTTTTAGATTTTAAACATAGTATATCCTACCAATATTATAAACGCGAAAGTATGTAAATATGGATGGATGGATGTTTGTTACTCTTTCACGCAAAAACAGCTCATCGGATCTGACTGAAATTTGGCACAGGTATAGATAATAGTCCGGAATAACACATAGGCAACTTTTTTTTATCCCGGGAATAGGTTCCCATGGGTTCCGGGAACGGGATCAGAACTCTACGCGGGTGGAGCCGTGGGCAACAGCTAGTTATGAATATACAGCCAAAAATTTATCGATCGATTCTTTGTTAATGTCATCATTTCTTTTTTTTTTCGTGCGGAAATCCCTTCCGATACCCCCCGCCGGCCAGCGGGGGTGGTTATGTCGGGCTTGACCGACTAAAGCCGCACGCCGTCTCGGGTCTTCAGACGCCGGGGTGTAAGGTTGCCCATAAAGTATATCCCTCGCACCCCAACTGACCCTGGGCCATCTCCGGTTTCGAGATGGCCCCCTCGGGTTTGGGAACCACGGTGTTCCCGTTTTGCCCCGGTTTGGGGGAGGGGCGCTTGTCGCCCCACCGTCCCGGCCTGCTTCTGCTGGGGTGACAGGCGGCCTCACCTGCCACTCCCAGGCCTGCGCTCATGGAGCCTGAGTCACACCCTGACACCCTGACATTTGATAGGTAGGATAATATCTGGGTGAACGAGCTTTGATCGATTTTTCGCCCCCGAAATCCCCCGATTACAAGTTTTATTTAGGTAAATGTGTGATATTCGCGTAAACTTCCGACAATATCACGCGTTTTCTATTTTAAATTGTTTTATATTTATGTATTAAACTAACACACTGTAAAAGTAATAAATGTTATTTGCAATAGAATTTTTTTTCTTTTTACAGTACCTATTTATGGCAAGACTTAGGTATATATGTACAAGAATTGCTCGTTTAATAGATAGATAAATTGCATATAATTCGTTAAACGAAGGTTACTGGTGTCACTGCACTACTAACAAAGATACACAAGCTTGTGTTTGAGCGATTTCCACAGCTGGAATTTTATATCGAGACCAACTGTGCCCGTGTATTCGTCCGCCTGGATTAAGATTTTTTTTGCGCGTTACCCTTTTTTTTACGAGTGGAAACACCCACGGGCTTCACCCCAACGGTGCCAGCGATGAGGTGGGTATGTCGGAATCGAAACGACTAAAACCACACGGTGTCCTTCCCAAGCGCCCATTGCCAGGCACCCCGGGTACGCCCTCGAAAGGATAACCCCAGGATTACCGGCGGACTTAGGCCACTGTCACGGCCTCGCCTTTAGGGTCGGTTTGTTCCCGCGTCGGTGAGTTGGCAGGCATGTGGGGACACACGCCACGCCTCCGTCCTGGCCTACTTGATGCGGCCTCCTCGCCGCAAGCAGCGGAACTGGGGGCAAAGTTCTTTCCCGCTCCTTCTCCGCCGCCTCTTTCGCGTGCATTACCTGCTCGCAGAAAGAGGCGGCGGCGTGCCACTTGCTCCCGTCGGAGACCACGGCTCCTCACCATGGTCTCCAGCGAGAGAACGTCCACGCCCAGAACCAAATCGAGATTCCGGCGTTGACTCGCCCACGCTGGGCACTCCACCAATGTGTGGTGCGATGTGTCTTCCGGGATCCTCGCAGTGCAGGCACTGCAGCGTTATCTCCCGGTGGATGCGCCACAGATACTTACCGAAGCACTCGTATCCGGTAATCATCTGTGACATCCGGTAGGAGACGTCACCGCAGTGACTTTCAACCACTCTTCCATGACCAGTCTCACCGCCGTAATGGTAGCTTCTCCCCACCTTAGTTGCTCAAGTCGCACCTTTCATGTCTCCATGAGTTCCTGGCGGAGCTGGGACCGCTGGGCCTCGATTTCTCGGGGTCCCGGCCTGTGGCCCTGCTCCAGCGCCTCCATTGGCGCAAGCCATTGATACAACGACGCAAGGGCCCTCGCATCTAGGTCCCATGGAGGGGTCCCAGCTAGAAGATATGCCGCCTCGACGGAGATCGCGGTACCCTAATTAATTTGCTTAAAGTAGTCTCTCTATGCCTTATAATATTACCTATCTGCCAGTGAAAGTCCCGTCAAAATTGGTCAAGCAGTTTCAGAGATTACCTCATTCAAACAAACAGAAAGACAGACAAACATTTCAAAAAAATCTATTTTGTTATATATATCGCACACACATATGCATTTGTTTAAAATATGTTATTTTATTGGAACAAACAGACACTTCAATTTTATTTATTTGTATAGATTATATTTTATTCCGGTAGTTTTTTTGCTACTATGTAACTGTACCACTACTACCTGCTTATACCACTTAAAACTGCTTAAACCTACTACTAGACTCGCTGTACGGACCAGAAAAATTGGCACATTTGAGTCTGTTTAGCTGTCATCTATATATATAAAAGAAAGTCGTGTTTCGCGTTAGTGATGACAACTCGAGAACGGATGACCTATTTTCATGATTGTAGTTTTTTTTAGATTTGTCTCCGCCTATAGTGTGCCTTTATGACTTTTTTCAAACCGAAACTCCCCACGCCACTCCCCGCCAGTGGTGGTAGTTATATGTCAGACTGCCGTTTCTAATGCCGGGGTGTTAGGCAATTCCCTAACACCCCTGCTGACCCGAGGCCATCTGCGGCTTTGAAATGATATTCGGTGACCTTACTATTGCAAATTCAAACGCAACTTTTTTTTTTGTGCGGATATCCCTTCGGATACCCCCCCGCCGGGCAGCGGGGGCGGTTATGTCGGGCTTGAACCGACTAAAACCGCACGCCGTCTCGGGTCTTAAAACGCCGGGGTGTAAGGTTACCCATAGAGCATATCCCTCGCACCCCGACTGACCCTGGGCCATCTCCGGTTTCGAGATGGCCCCCTCGGGTTTGGGAACCACGGTGTCCCCGTCTTGCTCCGGTTTGGGGGAGGGACGCTAGTCGCCCCACCGTCCCGGCCTGCTTCTGCTGCGGTGACAGGCGGCACAAAACAAAATTATGTTCACTAAATTTATACCTGTGTCGCCATCTATCAATGGACTACGGAAACATGTAACACTTTTTGACTGTGTACTACATCAAGACGTACGAGTTCTACGTACCGGTAAGAGATGGCGTTAGAAAACGATAAATTAATAAGCTTATCATAGATGGCGTTGTACTCAGATTTTAATATCAATTTTAACAAAAGGAAAATAAATTAGTACGTTTAATAACACTTACCTCAGCCCAAAAGCAGACAATAAGAGATGAACCCGACATTAGAAGAGGGTAGTAAGCTGACAAGAGGCTCGTCGCCCAGCCCTCTTGGAATGCAGACTGGAATAAAAGAAGAGTTTATTTTTAACGGCGAAAAAATTATGAGAGCCCTTTCTCTAAGGTTCTTACTGACTATGGACGTCTACTCAATATAGGAAGGGTTAGGCCACATGCAACAGGTACTACGTCAAGGAAACTAAGAGGTAATTTGTTGTATCTGGAGCCCGATTGAGTAAATTTACTTTTTTAGTATCTGTTGTTTTAAAACTTACGAAAACTTATAAAAGTAAAATTTCTAAATCTAATTGTAAAAATGTATCGAACTACGAGTGATTCTGAAAGTTTAATAACCTCACGAAAACGTACCTACGAGGTTTTGTTTCGGCAGAGGAAAACTAAATATCAAAGAATTATTTTTTTTTGGTTTCTTTCTAATCGGGTTGAAATGATACGTTTTAAAAACGTAATTTAACTGAATTGGACCTCAGTGCTGAATTTAATTACGTACACGGTAAATAGTAGGTGGCTCAGCCCCCTATAACGTTGGATAATAAAATACTGCGCAATATGAGTGAAACTCACCGGTGACACGAAGTAAGCTCCTCGGATCAGCGACGCCAAGAACGCGACGAGATACAACATCTTCTGCGTCGTCACCTTGCATGCTCGCAAGAAAGTCGGGGCTTTTAGCCGCCTGTACTCCGTGACTATGCATATCGTGAGCTGAACTGCGCAGACGAATGCAACTAGGAGGAACACGCCTCCAATACCTGAAAAGAAGAAAGGTTTCATGAAGGTTTGCATATCTGAAGGTTATTTTTTGCCTAAATGACAGTAGGAGTGGATTTTTAAAGCCCAGAAAGGTCTTGTGCTGATTATATATATATTATTCAACTCAACACAGTTTTTTGACTTCAGACATGGCTAAGCTGACTGATTTCTGTAATGACTTCATACACAAATCATTATTCTCATAGCGATTTCCCAGTAGCATCCAAAGTTTGCAATTTGAAGCCCGCTTTTGAAGTCGGCTTATTGCCGTCTGACCGCCCAACCTCGAGAGAAAAGCCTGCGCCAGAGCCTCGGCCGTTGTTTGGCATGTGCACCGACTAGCTGGTGAGGTTGGTCGGGCCCAAAGGTGTTGGTAGGGTCCCTATATATCGTTTTCATAGACCAATGACCGCCAGGATTCATCATTATCGCCCAAAGAGCGAAGCTCAGGCCGTATTTCCACGACGCTGGCGCCAGCACCGGTTCACTGTGGGTACACCGTGAAACCCGACCATGTAGAAACTCTCTAGTTGAAATTCTCTTCATTCGTTGAGGAGCGATCGTTGACACGGCTTGAGCTAGATAGCTAAGTAGGTCAATTTATTATGAGTTATGGCATTTTTAACAATTACCAAATTCAAATGAAGTGAGTCGTATAGCTGGTTCTACTTGCGTACAATCTGCCCTGAGCATTACCCTATAGATTAACTGTAGTACAATGAATATTCAAATTTTATGCTAAGTAATTAATAGGCATTATACGATGCAATAAGCAATATCTGCCTTCCGACGTTTCCTCCTCCACTTCGCACGCAAGTTTAAAAAATGAATTAAAAACTTACATGCATGATACGGCATATTGTGTCCAGCACACTCGAGGCCCGTGTACCGAATCTCGCACAGGCACGTGCCGTTCATGCAGTCGCCCCGGCCGCTGCAGTCGCGCGCGCAGCCGGTCGTGCCAGCTGCCACCGACATCACTGCGTCCGCGTAATACGCTAGCAGCGAACGCATCTTACGGCGAGTGACGGACACCGCCGCTTACGGGATCTGTAATCAAAGAAAAATATTGTAAATTTCATAATCAGATTGTAAAAAAATTATGTATAACAATATTGACACCCATCTATGTCTCGGTTCCCGTCGGTCTCTGTTGCCATACGAACACTTGTGTCATTCGTTACGGCAGTCGGGTTTCTGGAAGCCCTAATAAGTCCAACAATCTTTTTTTTTTTGTTGCGTCAGGGGATATGTCTTCCGGCATACCGAGCGACGCGAGGAACTTCTAACACACTAAAACCCCTGCGGTGTGCCATAGTCTGCGCCTTGTCGGGGGGCACGACGACGACGACGACTATACAAGAATCCTAGCGCGTGCCCGCAGTGTGTCACAGGCACCTTCACCAAAGAACTCTCAATTCCAACAATCTGGTCTAACTACAGGACTTCGATTTCGCCAGTGGGTTGTGAAGGTCAGATGGCAGCTGCTTCACGAAAATATCGAAGTTTGGCCGTTTCGTAGTAAGACTGACCCCAACTGAGTTAATAAAAGGCTCAGGGGAGAATAGTTCAAAATATACTCCTATAACCAATGGGAATACATTAACCTTATTGTGCACCTGGGTGTATAACCCAACAAGATCTTCGGAGCTCAAGTGAAGCTCACTTGTCAGTATCTGCTGACGATACAAAGATTGGTGGAATGTGGGTGCTTAATCACCTATGCCTAACCCTTCTGGGATAACAGCCTTAACTATATAACGTTTTACTTTTAGACATGTTCTTAGTTGAAAATCTTACGATTACTCTTAAAGAAGAGTTTGTTTTTGATTCTTGACAGATTACCGAGACGTGCCAAATCAAAGGCGATTTAGAAGACAACATATATTAGTTTATCTTTATAGCTAAAGAATAGTATTTTTTATTATTATTGAATATCGAGGTAAATTTGTACTAGGTCTTAAAACAACATGTATCTCATAACAGATTCCAGGAAAGCGAAATTAGGTCGACATTGGTGTTTATTTACTTGTTTATTTACTCTATTATTAGTGGTTTAATTCTTGCACCACGTCGTGATATAGGCATAGATCAGAGGGGCAATTCACATAATAGAAAGATGTTGAAGATTCAGTCTCAATCTAGTCTCGATCTCCCAAATGACAAAAAACGTGTACTGATAATAAAATTTTCATTATTTTCAACAAAATTTTGTTACGACGAGAACGAGGGCGAGGACGCCGCAGACTCGTCTACGTCCGGGACTACCGACCTCCATGATCGGGGCCTGAGGACGCCAGTTGGCCGACTCGCCGACCTGAAGCAGGCCGTGGCGGAGGCGTGTCGTGTGTGTCACACACGCCTGCCAACTCACCAACGCGGGATAAAACCCGACCCCACCAGGCGAAGCCGCGGTGGTGGCCAAAGTCCGCCGGTAACCCTGGGGTTATTCCTTCGAGGGCTTACCCAGGGTGCCCGGCAATGGACACTTGGGGAGGACACCGTGTGGTTTTAGTCGGTCCGATTCCGACACGCCCACCTCATCGTCGACACCGAAAGCCCGTGGGGGTTTCCACACGTAAAAAAAAACGACGAGAACGAGAACACCTTTTGTGACATTTGGGAGGTCGAGATTAGATTGAGACTGAATTTTGAACATCGTTTTATTTTCGAACGATAATTTACCCTCAGTAAAATACATTGTAAATTTTGATACAGAGACCGCGAAAACGCTATGTTTCCGCGCCTACAAATGACGAAGGCATCGACAGGATTTCAGTATTATCAGTTATTATCAGGGCATTTTAGAATATAATAGTCATTATTTTAGCGTTGTTCTCGGTTGCATCCGAGGGTTCTTCCTCGCAGCTCTGATTCCACTTACTCCTTCACTTTACCGTTTTCCATCCATAGCACAAACTACTTAATATGTAGTTGGAATCCATCGTGCTAGTAATGCAAGTCGCCAAAACGAAGTGGTTGCAAGTGTTCCGATTTACAATGACAATAGGACACGTTTCATAATTTCAATTCAATTCAATTTTAAAAAATGGCAACTGAAGTCGACGTATGTGTCGACAATTCTGCCAATGTCAGACGTGCAGTGGAGTTTTTGTGGCCTGCTTATAAATTTTGATGGACTGAATGTGAGCATTGCAGAGTGACCATAAAATACTGAAACACACACAAATAACAAACACATATATATACATATAGACACACATAAATGGTTAGAACATGTCCAAATACCACAACAAAGTTAAGACGAATAGAGGTTGTCATAATCTGATGGCGTTGCACCGAATAAAGGCAATCAACAGCCTGAAAAGTTCTGGAGAAAACTGGGTCAACAGAGAAGCAAAATTCATAGGAGTGGGTATATTAAGATCAATTAAGCAAGTGTATAAGTCAGGATCCAAATTATTTATGGGACAGTTGAAAAAAATATGGTCTAAGGAGCCCTCATCCAGGCCACACTCACACAGGGAGGAATCTCGTACGCGTATTTTTTGCAAGAACACTGGGGAGCAGCAAAAGCCCACCCGAAGTCTACAGACTACAGATATAACACTCTTGGGAACTTTTTTGTATCTATAGAACCAAGGCTTTGGGGTTATGTCTGGTTGAACCGCATAGTAAAATTTACCTTTGATCTTGCTGCTATTGGACCAATCGGCTTGCCATGATCTCTCAAGGTGGACTTGGGGTAGACTTAGGAGATCATATCCTTGGTGAGTGAGGTGCTTAAGATCTGACGATGGAGCACTGATGGCATTTTTGGCTAGAGCATCTGCACACTCATTACCTCTAATACCACTGTGGCTTGGTATCCAGACCAACTGAACTGTCTTTCGCCTATTAAAACATGTGAACAGAGAGTTTTTAATTTCCAATAAGAGGGAGCCATGTAATCTGTTGCGCAAAGGGTTTTGCTGGAGAGCCTTGAGGCAACTTAAAGAGTCAGTGAATATTACACTATGTGCAATATTATGAGCTTCTATAAACAGACATGCTTCTAGTACTGCAACACACTCTCCCGTGAACACTGAGGATTCCTTGGGACACCTAAACTTTAAGACTATATTGAAGTTTTGATAATAAACTGCCGCTCCAGTATAGCTATCGTTTGACAGTTTTGAGGCATCAGTGTAAAATCTGTGATGCCCACTCCAACGTTCTGAAATTAGTGCATTAAAAGCTGAATCTGCTGAAGGTGAGCTTTTGGTTATACCAGTGTCAAGGCATATATCTGGTGTGAAGCACAAAACTTCAAATTTAAAATTAAAGAGGGGAAGTCTGTCAAATTGAACTACCGGATATTCTAGATTTTGGACCGACCTGAAGGTTTGGAGTATTAGAGGAGTTTCTTTACAGTTCCAGTAGTTAGAGGTATTACATACATGGCTTAAAATGCTTAATTTTTGTAGTAGGATGTGTGACTTTTTGTTGATAGTGCGGTATATGAAGCGAGAAGCCAGATATTGTCGTCTTAGGGCCAAAGGTGGGTCTGCACATTCGACTTGCAAAGCATTGACCGGGGTGGACTTCATGCAGCCGGAGATGACCCGAAGGCAGTTAGCCTGGAACCTGTCCAGTCTCGCCAGTGCACCTTTGTTGCATGGGACTAGTAGGAATAAGCCATAATCCATGATGCTGCGAATGAGAGCATTGTACACCAGCTTCATTGTGAATGGATGTGCTCCCCACCAGACTCCAGCAAGGGCTTTTAGGATGGGAAAGGTACGTTCACACTTTTTAACTAAATAGTTAAGGTGACAAAGGCCGGTCAGTTTTGAGTCCAAGCAGACACCTAGGAATCTAGTATTACTGACGACTGGGATGGCAAGATCCTGAATACGTACTTGGACATTAGGTATAACTCTTTTGCGTGAGAATATAACCACTGAGCTCTTAGATGGCGCCAAGCTTAGACCATGATCCTGTAGCCACTGGTTCAGGGAATTCAAGGAGATGGAGATTGATGTCGCGGCATCTTCGATGGAATCATTCGTGACATATAGGGCCAAGTCATCAGCATATTGCAAGATCTGGCAATTGATGTTTAAGGATGAGCTAATGTCAGCAGAATATATGTTGTACAGCAGGGGGCTAAGCACGGACCCTTGAGGAAGCCCTCTCCATACCCTTCGCTGACCAAACTCCTCCCCCCGAACCCTCAGGACCAGTAAGCGATGCATAAAGATTTGGCATATGCATTGAACCATCCTCGCCGGTATACTCAGCTGTAGCAATTTATGCCTGAGAATAGGGAGAATGACACTGTCATATGCTGAGGATATGTCCAGAAATGACGCCACGACAGATTGGTTCCGGGACAGGGCAATCCGGATATCAGTTACCAGTACCGCAACACTATCCATTGTACTGAGACCCTTCCTAAACCCAAACTGTGTGCTCGGTAGGAGGTCTCTAGACTCAACGATCCATTCCAGTCGGTTTTTTAAAAGATGTTCCAGAATTTTAACCATAACAGATGACAGTGCAATTGGTCTGAAGCTATTAGGGTCATCTGCATGTTTGCCAGGCTTCAAAATGGGAATAATAATATGAGTCTTCCACTGATTTGGAATCCAGCCATGTTTGTAACAATAATTCATTATATTTAACAGGTAGCTCTTTGCAGCTTTACCAGAGTGGGTGAAGAAGGAATAGGGGAGTCCATCAATACCGGGTGTTGAGTCCTGGACATAGTTAAGTACCATGTCCAGCTCCTCGCTAGAGAATGGTATGTCATATGGGTCAGCTGATAGAACCACCTGTGATAGTTGGCTTTCCGCTATGGAAGGAACATAGGGAGGAGCTATCTTGGCTAAAAACAGCTCAGCAGTCTCACAAGATATAGGAGAAGACAGAGCAGGAGTACAACCAGAACGAAAGCTATTTATCTTCCTCCACACAACCGAAGACGGGGTGGAGGGAGACAGGGAAGAGCAGAATGTTTTCCATCCAGTGCGTTTCTTTCGTCGGAGCAGTCTCCTCGATTTTGCAAAAATATGTTTGTAATTTAATAAATTTTCTATGGTCATGTCAGCATTGTATCTCTTCTCCGCCTCCCTCCTATCTCTGATACTTCTAGTGCATTCTTGGTCCCACCACGGAGGTGAAGGGATTTTACCCCTAGCACTATTTTTAATGGGGAAGGACAATTCTGCACACTCGTTAATAGTGCTTGTAAGACTATCCACCCAGCTCTGGGCATTGCAGTGACTAAAATAGTCTGAATTTTGTGTGTTATTGTTTGGAAGGTATTGAATTTTATCTTCCAACAGAGCTGAATATTTTGGCCAATCTGGGTTGGTCAAGTTAAATTTTAATAGAGGAGGAGGGCTTCTTACCAAATAAGTTCTATCTGTTAGTGTAGTGCAAATTGGATAGTGATCACTGCCGTGCGCCAAAGCTGTGCAGTGCCATTGAGCAGATGCAGCAATATCAAGGGTGCAGAATGTCAGATCAACGCAGCTTTTACGTTGACCAGGCATAGGTTTTCGGGTAGGGCAACCATTGTTTAAAATGCACAAATTGAGATCGTCTAGGATTGCTACCAAGCCTACCCCAGCTGCATCACAAAGATCTGACCCCCACCTAAAGTGATGGGAGTTGAAATCTCCCATTACAAGGAAGGGACTCTCAAAGTTCTCAAATAAGTTCCTGAGTACTGGTAGGAGGTTTGGATGCGGGCGAGCAATATAAATAGAAACTATAGTAAGGTCTTCTACCTTTATGGCTACTATGCTAATATCCCGCACAGGTGCAACCACTGGCAGGGACCTAAAGGGAATTTTGTTGTTTACAAGGAGGGCACACCCTCCGTAGCCATCAGGTCTATCACATCTCAGAATATTATATTGAGGAATTCGGAAGTTTAGACTTGGTTTTAGCCAAGTCTCAGCTATGCTACAAGCTAGAGGTTTATGTTTGTTTAGGAGGAAAATGAGGTCGTGCTTCTTATGAGTCACGCTCCTCACGTTCCATTGAAGAAACAATTGGTTTGGGGCCATTTTTAATGTTAGCTAAAAGAGCTATGAGTTTTTCGGCAACGTTGGACGGTAGGTTAGAGCTATTGGGAGATATTAATGTAGTCAAAAGTTGTAGTAATATATCAACGATGGAAGAGGTGTTGTCAGGGAGGTGGGTAGGGGAGTTAACCATAGCGCAGCCATTCGGCTGTGAAGATTGAGGGGAGCCAATAATTTGTTGGTGGGAAACTTTATCGTACGAGGGGGAGGGTGCAGACTGAGATTTTGGTTTAAGGAATACCGTTTTACGGTATGATGTTGAAGAAGCTCCTTTAGCTGCCTCAGCATAGCTTCGAGAGACCTGAGGAACCGTTTTGCTAGCTTCAGTGTACGATATTACTCTTTCGGCCATCGCCGTCTTAATGGCCCTCTGTCTACCATACTCCGGGCACACCTTACTATTAGCAAAGTGGTTTCCCGAGCATAATATACAGAAAGCATCTTGTTCTGATATAGAGCACCCATTACCGGGGTGATCATGACCACATTTAAGGCAGCGAGGCTTGGACCTGCAGATACCCTCTACATGACCAAACCTGCAGCACTTACGGCATTGAATGGTGGGGTAAATATATTGTTCTACAGGTAAGGACGTATAGCAGCAATATACCCTATTTGGGAGAGTTTGTCCATCAAAAGTTAGGATGCAAGTTTCAGTGGGCTTCCATTCTTGGATTCCATCTCTCACAACTTTGCGATTAAGAGTCCATACTACTCCAGCTAAAATGCAATATTTACCCCCCGCTCACTGGCGGCCGGCCCACGCCGCGCAGTAGTCGATCGCGACTATCTCACTCTCACAAGGATGCGCGCGTGACCTCGTGCGCTAGAGTTCACGCGTAGACTACGATAAGGTAAACTAGCTAATAATCGGCAGGTTGGTTATAGAAATAAAATAAAAATCTGCATTATAATTTCTATCTTATTGTTAATTTTAAAACTACCTATATAGAGTAACACAATAATTAACAATCATAATTACTTGATATTATTAGTGTTAATCAAATGTATAGTTTGCTACACTCATTTACTTTGGCGGTACGAAGTTCACCGGGTCAGCTAGTGTGTTAGAATAAAATCATGTCGAGAAAGAAAAATACAACAGTATAATAAAAATGCTTTATTCTCGTATTGGCATGTTTCGAGTATGTCTTGCATCACACAACTCAGGTAACATAAATGACAAATAAAAATCACTTAATTTGCTCGCCATATTAAGTTCCCAAAACCGATCATCCCTTTCAATAATTTCTGTTTTGATCTCTCGTTCACGTCCTGACCATACCCCAAAAATACATTTATGTCTGCCAGTGATGTGTAATTGACCCTGAACTTGTATAAACCAAGCATGTTTTTTATTGATAATAAGACCATCTTTGGATCTCTTCCAAAAATTTACTTTCTTCTTATCTATTGCGTCATCTAGGGATGTTTTAAATGCTGTGATTGGGCACTTTATTTCGACCAAGATATCATCACCTATAATCCCGTCAGGTGTGGCACCTAAATAAGGCAAATTTTTGTCAACGAAGAGACCGCAAGGCTCTATCTTGACTTTGAGCTGCGATTCTAATTGTTCTAAGGCAATACTCTCATGTTCGATTCCATGTTTTAAGGACGGCACATGGCTAAGATTTTTTGGATAAAGAATATTCTTCACTAAATTCTTCACGCTTGTGGTTGATCGCCTATTTATGACTTTTGCGAAATTTGATGCCGTGAGAAGCTTCCTTCTAAGCTCTAACCACGTACTTGAATCTTTCTGTAAAATCGTTGCTTTTTCTATTTGTTTTCTATCTTCTTCTGAACTCGGTAAATTTTTAAGAAAATCTTCCTTAACTCTGTTGTATTCCAAAGGGGGCATATCAGGTTTTTGGCAATTTTCGCCATAATTTTTATCCCCAAGTTTTTGTTGATTCATCAAAAATAGCTTTCTTCCCTTTCTTACATATTTTGAAGCACTTTTTCTTTGTTTCAAACGTCTCTCTTCTAGTTTTTTTACTGCAGCCTTAGGACTTTTTCCTGATACGGATCTGTGTAAAGTAGAAAGGGGGCATTTAGTGTTAAATGAGACCACGGCAGCATTACATCTCGACTCATACCCGCGGCGCATCGAAAAGTTTATTCTTTTCCCGCCCACAAACTTAGCAATGATGCTATTAAAAGATTCGACCTTATTGCTATCACTATTGTGCATAAGACTTCGTGCTTTAGATGCCACAGTGTTGACAATAAACTTTATTCTGTGCCATATAGCACACGTTTTTAAAATGACGGTCACATCTTCACTATTTTTTTGACTACTACAATAGTATGATTGGCACTCTGTGTGGTTCCCAAACGCATGATTATAAGCGTTTGTAATATCTTTGAACAGTAAATTTACTTTTGTATCAAAATGTGTAGTTTTAGATGCATGTTCCGTTATTGACAAGCAAATTACTTTTCTTATGGCAAGAATTCTTTGCGTAGTAATTTTTTTTCTTAAATTGGCAGGATATTTGGTTTCCGTAGTTATATTTTTAAGTTTTTTGCACATATTTCGGAATATGTGATTTTTACACTCTATTTTTTCCACGGTACAGTCAGCATATGGGCGACCTTCCAAAATTTTTTTATAAGTACTTGAATCACCATCAGCCACCATGCGTTCATATATAAGCTTATGTGTAGTAATCGACTGCTTGAATCCCTCTAACAATAATTCGGACTCCATACCTGTAGAAGGTCCGCTATAATTTTTGAAACAAACATGGTCTCCAGGCATGATGCCTTTATTGTCAGCCCTCGCACATATGCAACAATATTTGTTCTTGACTCCAATAAACAAGACTTCGCCAAATCGTTTACCTATAATAGCCGCCGCTCCAGATAGGGCTGAATAATTGGTATTAAATGATCGTTTACTCCATGCACCATCCGCAATGACGTCTATGCGAGCAATACCGTTTTTATCCACACGGCCTTCCGCAATAGCAGCATCACGTTCTCGAATTCCAGCCATCTCCATGACATTTACAGCCGTGTTTTGCCAATCTTCATAAATTTGACTTTGTACTTTATCATAAAGTTTTTGGGTGAAAGTCGGGCAATCCATTGATGCACATAGCTCATTAAATTGGGAATAGCCAATGCCAGAGGTTATAATGCCAGATGTTACAGCTCTATTTAAATCTAATTTTGATGTGGGTTCTGAGTCAAGATAAAATATTTGGTTACACATGTTGCATTTTAGTGTATATTTTGAAAGAAGTCCTTTTCGTTTTTCCGATATTATATGCACATTATTTAATGTGCAGCCAAATGCTTTGTTGTGACCACATATATTTAGAAGATTTTTATAAAAATATTCAAAATCCACAATTCGTCGCCCTTCAACTTTAAAAATACTCCTTCGCTTGGAATCGTCCTGATTTATTTCTAACCTGAAATAATCGTAGAATATGATATAGTTCTATTATTATTAGGTATTTGTATAAAAAACAGTCTGTATAAATTTAGCAATTACCAGTTAGTATTATCGTCATCGTTTGATTCATTTTGTGGATCCCTATTTGCGGTAGGACATACAGTTCCAGTTTCAGTAGACCTGAAAGGACAATATTGATATTACTCGTATATTCTTTCAATGGTACCTATCTGCAGTTCAGACTATATATTTGACGACCTCTGTGGCGTGGTGGTAGTCAACGCGATTGCTATGTGGTCCTGTGTGGGTTCGATTCCCGCTTAGTGCAAATATTTGTATGCATGAATATCAATATTTGCATTAGTCTGGTGTTTCTATGTACATATTGTATGCATTGACAAAAAAATATACCTCTATGTAAGTCTATCCGCATCCTAGAACCCATAACACAAGCTAGTTAAACTATGCTCATCATGAGTCTAGGTGACGTTGTGTAGATTGGCTTATAATATTTATTTATATTTATTTATTTATATTGAACTACCCTTCCACCTGGATGTTAATGTATTATACATATAAATCTGTCAGATCTATTAAAAAACCCCACGTCAAAATCTGTTGCGTAGTTTAAAGATCTAAGCATACATAGGCACAGACATCGGGAAACGACTTTGTTTTACACTATGTATTGTAGTGATGACTATTTATTAATAGACAACTATACTTCTATAGCACTCACAATTCCACATTTTCTAATGTAAACAGATCAGGATGTTCTTGCTGTTCCGATGACATTTGCGACCTGAAATAAAATTAGGTTTACTTTCGGCCTCTTCCCACACATTTTCTCTTATATTGATCTCAAAATGCAATGCTAGTAAAAAGTTCGATTGCTAGTTACAAATAATATTATAATATTGAAGCGTCGGTAGTTGAGTGGTTAAGGGGTCGGCCTTACGATCGAGAGGTCCCGGGTTCGAATTCTGGCCATTACACTACCGACGTGAACCCACTCCTAGCACAAACAATTTAGCTTAGTTGGAGGGGTTAACGGGAATAGGTATTAGTAATTTAGATTGCTAATATTCTTTTAAAAAAAAAAAAATTATAATTATATTATCATCATCTCTCGCACACAACAGGAACACCGTTATGTGACGTTTGTTTTCTTTTCCTTTTTATTTCTTCACTCAGTACTTTATGACCGCTAGAAGGCACCACATTAGATTCAATGATATGTCATAATGTCCAGTTCTGATAAGTGGTTACATATATACATACATACATACATAACCTGTCAAAACCATAACCCTTCTCTTGGCTTCGCCGATGTCGGGGAAAAATCTAGATACACTGTATTGAACAAACAACTTGTCTACAACTGGTGCGTTTACCCTAATTGACCGGACTGAGCCGCGCTCAAACTTCAGCTGTTACTCGTAAGTCGTAGCCGTTTTTGGAAACTATGGCGATCGCACTATGAGTAGGTACTTACATAAGAATGACAGTAATAATAAAATGAAATGTGTGGATTGTTATGAGAAGAAATTATGTACTCACATATTTGCAGGAATATTCTCTTTATCATTAGTATCTACTTCTTGTAATCGACGTTTTCTGAAATTTAAACAATAATGTTGTTTATCCGTATCACAGATCCGTATACGGTATGGATGACGAAGGGATAGAAGTAAGCAGATATATATAGTTATTTATGATTTGAGATTGACATGGTCAAACATTAGTAGGTATATAACAATAAATATGTAATAATAATAAATAAATATTCTAGGACAATCTACACAAAATGTAGACTTCGCAGATAATAAAATATTGTTTATTAGTACACAACGAAAAATCCTCATAGTATATTTATCACTTTATCAGATACAAATAAATGGGTTCCTACATACCTATTTCCTAACTTTATTCTCATTGTATTGTAAATAAAATAGTAAACTTAGGTAGGTTGATACTTACTTTATAACGTCGTTCATATGTTTTACTATTTTTTTACGCCAACATACACTTTTCCTCTTCTGGTTACGCTTATTACCCATTTCGATTATCCTAGCTTGGCTGAGCGCGAGTGACACAGGTTCCCCGTATGAAAGCCGAAGCGCGACTGAAGAGGGGGTCGCGCGGCAGTACGAGCCGTGTTAGAGTGGGTATAATTTAGATATTTGCTGATTATGAAAAAACTAAAATATATTTAAAAAAATTAAAACTTATAACATCCGCCTTATATTAAAGTTAAGTTGTATATAAAGTTTCATGTTCCCATTTTGGGTATATCCATCATAAAAATGATTTTATTTCTATGGTTTAGAGGCAACTTTGTAATAATTTTCTATCGACTCAATTTTACGGAATCGTGTTTTCAGCACATATAGTCATCTCCCCGAATCCTCAACTTTACTATATATAAATTCTAAGGACTATGCTTCACTACTTTTTTTAATATACACGTTTAAAATATGTCAATTGAGGTATTATAGGCTCTTAATTCTTCTAACCTTGAGGACTCGGCCGCAGCCTGGGGGAACAGTTATATAAGATTTAGCTTCATCTTCTGTCATGTCAACGGGTACCCCACTAACTACTCCCATACGTGTGACGTTGAAAGAGGGAATAGAAGCAGTATAACTATTTTTAACTAGAGTGGGATTGGCTATGAAAGCATTGGCATCCTGGTGGGAAGCAAACTCAACTGATATGCGGTTCCTCCCAACCCTTTTAACGCCAGCCTTAGAGACGTTACAGATATTATTTTTAAGAAGGAATAGACCAAAAGTGACAGGGTGGAGAGTTGCTCCAGAGGAGGGTTGAGGTTCAACACGGGAAACGTGGACTATATAAGGAGCCTTGTCGTTTGCGTTATATTTTTCACGAGCAATCTGGCTTTTAGGCTGCTTTGGGGGTCGATTAGGGACGGGGGTGGTTTCTACCTCCCCTGGCCGTTTGCGAGATGTTAAGGCTGGGGTTTCTGCAATGCTACAGGCTACTGTAGCAAACTGAGTCAGTGTATCAGCATTAGGCATAGTCTCATTTATAAAGGAAGGAGAGGCAGAAAACGAAGGGGTGGGAGGGCATTGCAGATCAGGAGTAGAAAAAGTGGGTGTGCAAGGGCGTTGGATATCAGGAGGGTCCGGCGGTTTTTCTTTATCCATTGTTATAATTCATAGGTTATAAACAATAGGGATTAATTAAAGTACGGCACAATACCTGATACCAGTTAGTTAGGACGACACACACAGTAAATATAGTATCCAGTCACAGTAGAATGTCACTATTGTCACAAAAAACACAAAATCACCAAAATATTCTAGGCACACGTGACGCTCAATCACACGCTGTGGCGAGAATCCGTTTCATAATTTCTATTGTATTCTATTTTTTCAGATTGGCAAGCGGTATCAATGTCGTAAATTCTGCCAATTTCAAATTAAATTGGCAGCACATTTTCTAGATCAATGTTTTTATTCACTTTAATGTTTTATACATTTTATTAACAATTAAAACATTAATACCTATGTAAAACTTTAATAATCAGATGTAATTAAGTGGGGGACCTTGTTATTAACCGTTAATGTCAAACAATGTTAATGAACTTAGTCTCGAACTTGACTTTGTAATGAATGACAGCCGTATTTTTTTTAAACTAGACGCAGGTTCTCAGTTTGTATGTCATTGTTTTATTATTAATGTTTGTTACTGCGGGACTAAGATGACATACCTACCTAACTCTTGATTTATACTTATATTTTTTTCGTTGCATTATAAAACTCAAACGCTAACAATAGCCCTTTACACCCGACTTTAAAACTGTACATTGAATATTTTATTGAAAAAATAAATGTAATGTGTTCTAGGAAAGATACAGATGCCAAAAATATGATTTTTGGATTTTTTGTCTGTTTGTCTGCTCTTATTATCGATGACCGAGTATCACTTGAAAACCGCTGAACAGATTCAACTGAAATCTGAATGAAAATTCAATTGAAAATAAAAGATAGTTGATTAGAAACTCAACCGTTGATAATAAATATCATCACGCTATTATTAGTAAAACGGGTTAAATTTATTTTGAAGTAAACATCTACTTCTTCATGATAAAAGATTGAAAATATAACGATGAAATAGGTAACCTAATACATGTTGGATTCGAAACTGTATAAGTAAACATACCTTGATCTATTCCGAATTTAACGCGGATGAAATCGCGGGCAACAGGTAGTCTTAAAATATTTTAACCAGTTACGTGTTAGTGAACCGCAGTGCATGGTGAAAGATGCACAGAGTACCTACTTTACATATACTGAAAGAAATATGGCCGCGTTTTTTGGCGGGTGTACTTAAGTATTTAATTTAGCAGGTATTTATTTCAAAGTTACTAACTTACTTATTGTTAACAAGCCTAATTACGATGGAGCAAACGAGTCCTAGAGTGGAGACCACGAACCGGTAAACGGAAGGTAGGACGTCCCCCAGCAAGATGGACGGACGACCTGAAAAAGGTAGCTGGGATAGACTGGATGCGCAAGGCGGAGGATCGGGTGCGTACAATGGGAGAGGCCTATGTCCAGCAGTGGACTGCAATAGGCTAATTGATTGATTGATTGATTAAATGTGTATTGTGTATTGTGATGTAATTAAACTCTATTAACTCTTAATTTAATTTGAAGATGCATGTACGTGCATGTCTGAGGGCAACGGGTCTTTTTGTGTGTAATAGTGTAATAACCTATTTTTAATATAAATTACTTTTATTTAACATACCCGCGCGATTACCAAGATAAACCTATCGAGTTTGGGCTCATTTGTTTTATCTTGACAAACTCTATGATGTGACATACTCGTAGTAGTCAGGCTCTGATGATGGAGTAGGAAGGTGGCCATTGGAACTCCTCTAAATTAAACAACATAAACCTGTCAAGTTTAGGCTCATTTGTTTTGTCTTGGCAAATTCTCTGGTGTTACGTACATCAGGTTCTGATGATGGAGTAGGAAGGTGGTCATAAGAATTCCTAAGCTTAACAAGATAAACCTATCCAGTTTGGGCTGACTATTTGTTTTGTCTTGGTAAACACTCTGGTGCTACATGATATCCAAAGTCTGAAGATGGAGACAGTCGGTGGTCTGGAACTTGTGGTGTTGAGCTACTTTGGCCGGTCTTGGCTAGGACTTTGGTGCTACATGACATTACTAAAACTAAAAAGTTGAAAATGAACTATTATTTTATTTATTTAAAGAATCTGTCGTATTAAAATAAAACTTATAATTATATTTTATTTTGTTGTTTTTATAACCGCCCCCGCTGGCCAGTGGGGGGGTATACGAAGGGATTTCCGCACGAAAAAAAAAAGGTACTCTTGGCGTGGAAAGAATTATATGTAGACGGTTCACGAGATGGAAACGAGTCAGATATCAACGAATTGACTGTCGACTTTGGCGATGGCAACCTGAATATTGATCCGGCTGTTTTTGATAGTTTGAATGAACAAGTAAATAATATAAAAGACGTCCCAGATTTTGGTTGTAACGTGCCCTTGTCGCTCTAAAAATACGTATTATATATACGTGTTAAACAATACAGTAAACCAAACGCGCAAAAACCATTAAGCCCTCATTTCACATTTGACTGTAATCCACCTAGCTTAGACGAAATAGAACACTAAATCAAAAAGAAACCAACAAAAACCGCCCCAGGGCCTGATGGCATACCTTACATTATCTATAAAAAATGCCCATCGGTACGTAAACATCTTCTAAGCATATTCAATAGGATCTGGTCGAGTAAAGAAGTCCCAGCGGCCTTCGGCAAGGCTAATTTTGTGCTCATTCCAAAGAAAGAAATAGTAACTAGTCCAAAAGACGCTAGACCAATAGCATTAACCAATACAATTTCTAAAATTTTTTTTGCTTCAATTTAAAATGACAAATTAAAATGACAAATTTCATGATCAATAATAACTATTTCAGACCAAACCACCAAAAAGGGTTCCTACCCGGAATTGCAGGATGTCTGGAACACAATTCTTTACTGGCGGAAAGTTTAAAAGATGCCAGATCAAATGAAAAGCAAATAACAGTTTGTTGGATAGACTTAGAAAACGCTTTTGGCTCAGTACAACACGAGCTTATGTTGTTTGCATTAAAATGGTATCACTTTCCGTCCATCATTTGGGAAATAATATCCTCTTATTATAGTAAATTAAAGTTTGTGATTAATACCAAATTTGCTGTTTATCACCTATAGTTTTCAATATAGTAATAAATATTTTAATAGACAACATTTCCACACACGACAAGAACTGGGGCTATCGGTTTAAGCTAAACGGTAAATATACGGAGTCTATCCTCGCATTCGCGGACGATTTGGTAATACTGACTCGTAACCCAAAGCAGTGCCAGGACCTACTGCGTAGAGTAGACGATTTCTGTACATGGACAGATGGAATGAGAGCAAAACCTAGCAAATGCTACTGTCTATGTCTGGGTAGGCGGGGTACCAGGTATACTTCATATGACCCAGGGCTTCGTATAGGCGGGGAAAACGTTTCAACTATATGTGAAACCGTGCCTTAAATTCCTCGGAAGAAAGATTGACAACAGAGGTTGCACTCCAGCTTTGGACGAATTAATTGATAGTTTCATTATGGATTTAAAAAAGGTAGACCAACAACCAATAAGTAATGTTAAAAAAACTTGGATCTATGACAATTATTTAACCTCGCGTCTTAACTGGCCGTTTCTTATATATGATATAAACCAGAGCCTCCTCAAAAGCTAGATGCGAGTGTCACGAAGACACTGAAGTCGTGGCTAGGGCTAGCTCAGTCGGCCGACCCGTCGGCACTATATAGATCCGCGAATAATTTTGGAATGACGCTTAAGAAGCTATCAGAACTCTATAAACACCTAAGAGTAACTAAAATGCACGTCTTATCGGAATCTAAAGACGAAATAGTAAAAGTCCTTCCAAAAGATAAAAATGCATCGGAGCTCGAATCACGCCTCCAGTTCCATAAAAAAATCATGATAGGCTCGCAGACTGGTAGAGTAGGTCTAGGTAATATTCAGAGACAAACAGATAAAGAAATAACAAAATCTTTTCTTCAAGCAGCCGCAGCAGCAACCTATAAGGTGCACGCAATGAACCTAGAAATGCAAAACGAATGGTTGACCCTAGGTGAATTTTGTATTCCCATAGCCTTAAAATGGCGTACCATAATATACGACTGGTCACCGGCCTTACTTAAATTTTACCTAAATGCTTTCCAGTTGACCCTCCCCGACCAAAGCAATCTGGTCAGATGGGGAAAAGCCACAGATAAAACATGTAACTCATGTGGTGAAGCAACTGGTACGGCTAGGCACCTACTAGTGGGTTGTAAAACGCTATTAGACCGGGGTCATTACTCGCGCCGTCATGATAAGGTATTAGAAATCATACGTGAGGCTGTAAGTTTGGCGGTAGCTAGAGTGAAAAAAGGATTAACCACAAACCAATGAAATGACATTGCGTTTGTAAAGGAAGGCTGCTCAAAGAAATCACCTCAAAAGCCATATTCAATTTTGATAGCTGCCGTTGACTGGACAATACTCGTAGACACGTATGAGAAGCACTATAGGATACCGGAGGATGTCTGTGCCTCATCATCCAGACCCGACATATTCCTTTTTTTTTCACGATCGCATAAGCGTGCAGTGCTTGTAGAACTCACAGTACCGTGGGAAACTAATATACCTAAAGACCACGCTATAAAGACAAACAAATACTTTGATTTGACTAACGAGTTAACCGAAAACGGCTACGTGGTTAAACTCTATGCCGTAGAAGTAGGAGCAAGGGGAATTCCAGCTAAATCCCTGTACAACTTACTTAAAGACCTCGGATTGCCAAGAGCTTCAGTAAGCTCTTTATTAAAACGTATATCAAAAGCGGCATTGTTAGGATCTTACCAAATTTGGATAGGTAGGGGGGGAGGGGTGTGTGTTGGGTAACCTCCTCGAGTGTCGCTCCGATTCCGATCCCGCTGCAGTCCGGGGGGAACGGAATCGGAGCGGCCGGTACACCCTGGGCGGCGGTCAATGGCTTCCCCTTCACCCCTTCATAGGGTTGGCATTGATCGTCGGCCAATACCCAACGTGGCGGGAACACATCGCTCTCCGTACTCCTCTGCTTTCAGAGGAGACAGGATGAGCGATGCTGTTAGTGGTGAGATGGCCCAGGGTCAGCCGGGGTGCGAGGGATATGCTCTATGGGTAACCTTACACCCCGGCGTCTGAAGACCCGAGACGGCGTGCGGTTTTAGTCGGTGCAAGCCCGACATAACCGCCCCCGCTGGCCGGCGGGGGGGTATCCGAGGGGACTTCCGCACGATAAAAAAAAAAAAAAAAAGGTAGGGGGGGGGAACACTACTGACGGTGGAGGTGAGCGCTGATGCATCACAAGGTGGCCACCCTAAACCTACATCTGGGTCGCAAGTCCCAGTCGCCGTAATGGTGTTCCTCTCTGTACCACGCTATGGACCCGGCGACCGCACGGTGAATCCATGGAGTGCTGAGAATCGGATCTCTATATATATAAAATGTATATATATTAAAAAAAAAATATCAGATTATATCTGAGGAGGAAAATTCCCGGGAAACTATGCTTCCCGATTTTTATTTTTCTTAGATCACTTGGCCCACTTTATAATTTTTAGTAATTATATTTTGTTAAAATAAAAAATATGTAACAAAAATCAATCAGGTTGTAAAGGGATAAGTAATCAAAAAGTTTCATTTATGCTGTGTTATTGTTGAACTGTTGACCCGTTTATAAAACAACCTTCAACACAGCTACTTTTTTTTTTTAATAAATCATTTGCGTATGACAAACAAATAGTACCTATTATAAAAACAAAATAGTTATAGGTAGGTACATACCTAGTACGTTATGGGTACGATTTCGGCGAACGCGAATATGTGTGACCCTGAGTTTATCGATTACACGTTTCCGTAGCTTCCCGTTGATGATATGGCCGCGTGATAATGGAACGCGGCGCGTGCAATGTACGTAATATACCTATTAGTCATTTAAATATGTAGTTAAGTAACTAGTTCTCGGGTCAGGGTGTATAGGGAAGTACCAAGACATTGGGGACCCAAGTCAACGTAACCAGCAAGATCGTGCACCTGCTAATTGGCGTACGATGCTGTGGTGCAGGCTTTCATTTCGGGCTTGTAGGATACAACGGCAGTCAAATTTCATGCCAGAGATATCCTAAATCCTGAGTCATCGTAAAAATCAACCGGTTTTTATCAATACATTATACCTGCAGATAGATAACTTACTTTTAACACAGTCTTAGATAAAGGCGAAATAATATACCTGAATTATAATTTTGATTACTTACATCTTTATTTATATGGGCATATCTATCTATAGATAAGAGCAGAAATCAATAGTGAATCGGCAAAATATTTAGATGTGCGCGTGACACCAGTTTCGATAATTATATCTAGTTATAATGGAGTTAGCACTCCCGACCCTCCCGGAATACCTGAGAGACTCCGGGAATAATGTTCAAACATCCGAACAATAATTTCTCCGGTTATTTCTAAATTAATATATTTAAAATTATTATTCCGAAATAAAATTTTCTTCGTCTATTAAAGCAGACAAATAATACAGAATTTATATTTATTATGGCAACAAATCACTCCCATCCCCTCGAGTATTATCGAATGTATTATCTTATCGAGTCTTATAGAATCGATGCTGGCAAGAATTGGTCACCTAAGTTGGATACAACAAGATGAAATAGTTCTATCATGTATTGTAATCAACTTGTACTTTTGCACAAATTTTACTTGGACATTCTCAAAGGCAAAAAAACCTTTGAGAATGCCGTGAGGCCAAACCGGTCAGGTTTAATAAGTAAATATTGTGGAAAAATACAATTTGATCACAACAATAAAATAATATGTGTAGCAAGTTCCACCAAACCATTGTGCAGTCAGTCAAAAGTAGAATTCGACAGTATGAGATTAATGTAGTATACAGGATGTCAAAATATGCTTAACATTTTATTCAGCTCGACAATCTCAAATTATCGTAACATCAACCGAATGTCACATACAGTTAAAGTCAATACAAGCATGTTAAAATTCTAATCCAACAGCTGATTTCAAGTGTGACATTTGACATACATTACTGTTTATATATATTCAAATGACATCGTTATTTACTTAAGACTTATATAACGGTTGACCTCAAAAGTACCCGCGTGATTGCATAATACGTCTTACAAATGGAACGACTTTACAAAATTCATAGTCGATACAATTATGATAAAATCATAATCAAACCAACACACAATACAAGCTCACGCATAATACGCGTGTTGATTTTATATCTCAGTCATTCAGACATTCATTCATTTGTTCATTTCGTTCATTGAATTCAAACGTCAACTTCCGGATGACCTGAAATATTTACTAACACCGATAAAAGCTAAAGTTAACACACACTTTCTAGAATTCTTTGGTTAATGATGATAATTTGTCGACATAAATAAGAGTGATGACGTCATAATAAACTGATAGATCTCAGAACGTCTATCTAGAAGATAGTTCTAAAAATACTTTTTACAAGTTTTTATTTAATTTATATTTATTATATTGGACTCAAATTTGTTATACTTGCGTATCTCGGTGACAATGCGATAATATGGTACTATGAAGCTGGTCTGATGATGGAGTCGAAAGGCGTCCATAAGAACTCCTGAACTAAACAAGATAAGCTCATTTGTCTTGTTATACTAGAAAACTTGTTTTTAAAATGGTGTTTTCTTAAAAATAGGTTTACTGATACTGATAAACCAACCAACAAGCAGAACATGGTCCACCTACTTAGAATCTCCATATAACATTTGTGATTTTAAATTTTTCGTCATCATCATCATCATCTGAGCGCCAATAATGCCGGTTGCACTTTGGAGCCTGGGGTCCATTCACCTACTCCTTATGGGTTAGTTTATGTTAGTTTTTACGGAACCGACTTCCGTCTGACGCCGGCAGGCGTCAGCAGGTGTACTGGCTTGTAGGTAAAGTTGGTTTGAGTTCCGATGATCTTCGTGGGGCCCATAACCTGGATTATTCTGTTGTGTACAGATTGTTGTATGCGTAGTTCCCGGTGAAGTGGAATACAAAGGCAATCTCTTTCTATTAAGTTTTTAAGCAATTTGTATGCTTACTTTTTCTTATAGATTTAGACCGGAATTAAGACGTATATAATATATTGGAGAATTTCGAATATCTGGGACGTGTCTAGGTAGCTTAGCTGGTCAGAGCGTTCCCCCTGTAAGGGACTGGTCGCGGGTTCAAGTCCCGTCCTAAATGTTATCTTTTTCCGATCTAAATCTATAAGACAAAGGCAATCTCTTCCCGTGGATATTGTGCTAGGCGACTAAGGGATAAGATCGATAGGAAACATACATCCGATGAATAAAACTGGCCAAGTGTGAGTCGGACTCGCACGCGATACGTTTCGTACCTGTTGCCGTTATCAACATCGAAATAAAACGTGCCAAAAATATCACGTTTCTTTGATTTTTTTCAAAAAACAGCAAAATTTGGGTGTTACTGCACCTCTGCCTGTCCTATCAGGTGATTATGGACTTGAGTACGTATGTACATTGTTTATGCAACTCGTCCACGACATGGCACCGAGGTCGATGCACGCTTGCCACTCTAAATATACCGTAGCGCTTTCAGTAAGAACGAAAAGTTTTATTTGTGTATAGTAACATTAGTAATCTGAACATGTCATTTTATTTATAACCGATTTCGAAAAAGGCGTTTCGTCGCACTTTGCCTTATATCATTGTTGCATTTTATTGAATGTATGAGCACTATTTACACCGAGCTCTTTGAACCCATTTGTGCATATCTCTTTTGTTTGATAGTGTATATAGTGATGATACGGCGGCGTCTTAAGACCCGAGACGGCGTGCGGTTTTAGTCGGTTCAAGCCCGACATAACCGCCCCCGCTGGCCGGTACTTGGTAGCCAATCAATTGTGGTTCAACATTTGTCAACTCAAACGGCTAGTTCAGGGTCTAATGATGAATTATGGAGTACCGCAGTCAACTACACGCGAACACGAGTTCAAAATTTCATGCAATAAGAAAAACCATTAAACCTATCCATGTTTTCCTTTGCCCCTGAAGGACGGGAACCAAAAATCAATATGCATTCTTACATATTATTATTACTAGTAAACAGTTATGACGAATACTTCAGTTAGTGTTGCGTCCTACATCCATGCGTCCCAAAATGGGAAAAATCACAGAATTTTGAGATTTTTTCTTCTATCCGTGATTCATTCCATTGATTTCTTTTCATTTATTAACAAAAATGGTATAAATTCTGTCATCAAAGAGCCTGACATCAACTTGGATATTTACCTATTAATATAGCAAAACATACATCTCAAGTTTTTTGTAGCTGACAGTACTCCATACCATTTTTTTTTAATTAATAAAGAAAATAAACCAATGGGTTGGATCACCAAAAGAAAAAAAAATTCTCAAAATTTTGTGACAAGCGGGTGCAGTACGAAATACTTACTGAAGCATTCATTCTGAATTGGAACATGGAAAAAGTAATGAGACCATTTCCCGGTTTGAATATCTTTGCGTACTTTGATCTCTGAAAAGGTGACTAAACTTTAGTGGCAGCTACAAATGAAAGTACACCTGACTCATTGACAAGTTGATCTCGCGTTATGAGCACTTTGGTTTCACGCTGTTCAGAGAATTTAAAGGATTCAATGGAGACTGTCTTTCGTGCAGACTGGTTGTAGTGTCAGCTGGTTTAGTGTCAGCTTGCTTTAGTGCAGACAGAATTAATGTAGACTGATTTTAGTCAGTCAGTACTCCTGCTGCCAGCGATGACGAATTCACGACCCTCGACCACCTCGACTGTATCTAAAGAAGACTCTTTTTGAAGCCCATGTTTTCATTCGGTTTCTTGGGACGATTATTATTTTAAGCAGGCAACATCATTTTTAGGTAGCAGTCTTCAGACGCCGGGGTGTAAGGTTGCCCATGCTCTATGGGCAACCTTACACCCCGGCGTCTTTAGACCCGAGACGGCGTGCGGTTTTAGTCGGTTCAAGCCCGACATAACCGCCCCCGCTGGCCGGCGGGGGGGTATCCGAAGGGATTTCCGCACGAAAAATATAAAAAAAAGGTAGCACCTATGGTCAATACCGAATGATATATCTATATCTATCTGAACGCCAATCCCAGTTGCATCAAAAACTTGCAATTTGGAGCCCGGGGTCCGGTTTTCATCTGACCAGCCAACCCCGAGAGGAAATCCTGCACCAAAGCCTCTTCCATCAGTCAACAGCTGTAACGGCTAGCAGGTCAGATTGGCACGGAACCTGCAGAACTTGGTGGGGACACACGCACTAACACTAAAGAAAACCATGAGAAGATATTACAGAAACCGACTTCAAATAATTACTTCTTGTAATAATATAAAGTTATGGAGCGAGCTATGCTTCGAGTTTCTTTGAAGGATAGACGAAGAACCAAAGTTATCTACATAGCTCGCAGCATAAGCAAGCTGAAATGGCAATGGGCTTGCGACATCTGCCGAAGGACTGATCCTAGAGTGGAAATCGCGTATGCGCAAACGGGCGGTAGGACGTCCCACAGCCAAATGAACTGCCGACCTAAAGTAGGTAGCTGGGATAGATTGGATGCGAAAGGCGGAGGATCGGGTGCTGTGACGCATATTGGGCGAGACCTATATCCAGTAGTAGACTGCAATAGGCTTATTGATGAATAATATAAAACAACTTCGAATAAATTGCACGAGTGTCTACAGTTATTTTACCATGTTTTTTTTCCGCTTGAAATAGTAGTAGTAGTAGTAAGGGCCACGTCCAAGGTTCACTGTAGTATCAACCTATATTGTCGCAGAATTAACTTGATTACAAGGTTGAAAATGGATGCTACCGTTCAGTAATGCGATTACCTCGTTAGTCGTGACTGGCGATACCGCGAATTCGTGCTACATATCCTTATTATACGCAATGTACAGCGTTTTAGAAGTTTATTTTTGTATGTACACCAACACACACCCTCTCTCTTTATCACACACACACACACACACACACTCTCACACACCTTTACACACACAATTTCATTGTAAATCAATTTAATGATTATAGTAAATATAAAATTTAACTCATACGAAAAGAGACATATACATTGAGAACTTGCTGGTTCCATAAAACAAGTTAATTCACCAGTGTTCAACATGACACTTTTATCCCCTCTGATACCCCCCCGCCGGCCAGTGGGAGAGGTTATGTCGAACTCCAACCGACTAAAATTGCATTCCGTCTCAGGTCTTCAGTCGCCGGGGAACTTGTACATGTTTCTAATTAATTATGTTTTCAAATATTAAATAATGTATGAATTAAATAAATAAAATTTATAGAATAAGAGTAAATACCAATTTAAAAAAGTCTTCCCAGCCCATCTCACCTGCACCCCTCGGGATTGGGGATCAGACGACAGTCACTGACACAGACACGTAATGTGTGTGTCCTGTCCTACACACGCCTGCCAACTTACTGACTCACTGACGGGGGTCAAACCTGTTCCCATAGGCGAGGCCGCGATGGCGACCTAGTCCGCCGGGAACCCTGGGGTTAGCCTTTCGAGGAATTACTCGGAGTGCCCGGCAATGGACACTTGGGGAGGACGCCGTGTGGTTTTAGTCGGTCCGATTCCGACACACCCATACCATCGCTGGCACCGATGGCGTGAAGCCCGTGAGGGTTTCCACACGTAAAAAAAAAGACAAATTTATAGAAACAGTAGGAGAGCGGACCGTGGGGTTCGACGTACGAGCTATGGATGCAATCAGGACTAATGCCCTGCACGGAAAAAACTATTAGTTGAATTTCTGAATGTTGATTTCTTAACAGTTGAGTCTACCATAAATTGCGTTACGACAACCGTAGTACTACATTCAATACAACAAATAAAAAAAAGTTGTTTTTTTTTTGTTGTTACAACCAAAAAAATGGGTTAGGCTAACATATTTTTTCATGTATAATCGCATAGCGGTCAATTTAACTAATAATTCGGTAATTTCAACATAATGTTAAGTTGAATCAGCAAATGAACTTAGTCAAATTTACAAAATTGATTCAACTATTTTCAAATGTTCCAATCAACTATACGATTAGTTAAATTAACTAGTGTGAATATAGTTGTAAACACCTAACATTTCATTACAAAGTAGAATCAACAGATACATTTAGTCAAAATAACAAAAATATTTTAACCTTTTGCTAGAAATTTAAAACAACTAATAAATAATATTTAAATCAACAATATTGCATAAGTAGAATTAGCAAGCGAACATAGTTAAATTTACAAAATTTATTCAACTGTTTGCAAACGTTTTAAACAACAAATTAAATTGGTAAAATAACCTATTGTGAATAGTTGTAAACACCTAACGTTTCATTACAAAGTAGAATCAACAGATACATTTAGTCAAAATAACAAAAATATTTTAACCTTTTGCTAGAAATTGAAAACAAATAATAAATAATGTTTAAATCAACTATATTGCAAAAGTTGAATTAGCAAGCGAACATAGTTAAATTTACAAAATTTATTCAACTATTTGCAAACATTTTAAACAACAAATTAAATTGGTAAAATAACCTATTGTGAATAGTTGTAAACACCTAACGTTTCATTACAAAGTAGAATCAACAGATACATTTAGTCAAAATAACAAAAATATTTTAACCTTGTGCTAGAAATTTAAAACAACTAATAAATAATGTTTAAATCAACTATATTGCAAAAGTTGAATTAGCAAGCGAACATAGTTAAATTTACAAAATTTATTCAACTATTTGCAAACATTTTAAACAACAAATTAAATTGGTAAAATAACATATTGTAAATAGTTGTAAACACCTAACGTTTCATTACAAAGTAGAATCAACAAATACATTTAGTCAAAATAACAAAAATATTTTAACCTTTTGCTAGTAATTTAAAACAACTAATAAATAATGTTTAAATCAACAATATTGCATAAGTTGAATTAGCAAGCAAACGTAGTTAAATTTACTAAATTTATTCAACTATTTGCAAACGTTTTAAAAAACAAATTAAATTGGTAAAATAACTATTGTGAATAGTTGTAAAAACCTAACATTTCATAACAAAGTAGAATCAACAGATACATTTAGTCAAAATCACAAAAATATTTTAAAATTTTGCTAGAAATTTAAAACAACTAATAAATAATGTTTAAATCAACAATATTGCAAAAGTTGAATTAGCAAGCTAACGTAGTTAAATTTACAAAATTTATACAACTATTTGCAAACATTTTAAACAACAAATTAAATTGGTAAAATTACTATTGTGAATAGTTGTAAACACCTAACATTTCATTACAAAGTAGAATCAAGAGATACATTTAGTCAAAATAACAAAAATATTTTAACCTTTTGCTAGAATTTAAAACAACTAATAAATAATGTTTAAATCAACAATATTGCATAAGCTGAATCAGCAAACGAACGTAGTTAAATTTACAAAATTTATTCAACTATTTGCAAACATTTTAAACAACAAATTAAATTGGTAAAATAACTGTTGTGAATAGTTGTAAACACCTAACATTTCATTACAAAGTAGTTTGAATTCTCTCGACTGTCTATGGTCTCCATCATCAGACCTGTAATGGCACTTATAACCCATATAGGAACAAAGTGCTCATCAATATAAATGAATTAAGTCCAAACACAAGATAGCTACTGTGAACCGTTGAGGAGTTCCCTTAACTGTCCTTCGTCTTCATCATCAGACCCCTAATGACAGTCACAATCTATCTAGGTGTAAAGTTCTCATCAATACAAATTAATCACTCTATCTATTAAAAAAACCGCATCAAAATTCGCTGCGTACCTTACCTACCTACCGAACTAGTTTTAAAAATCTAAGTTTACCTACATAGGTATGTAGGTAGGCGCGTTTTCTTTGATAAACCGACCGACACTTGCCGACAAGCCACGCGGCGCGGGGCGCTTTTTTGCCAAGGTGGTTCTTTCCTTTCTCGCTCTCTCTCCGCCCTGCATGCTCACGCAAGAACAGGATGTGTGCAAGCGCATCGCGGTAGGGGTAGGGAGGGGTATGGCGGCCGCGCGTCAATCTGGCTGGCGTCATCTTTCATTCCAATTTCCAAAAGCGAAGCGATTAGTCGGTGGCAGTGCGTGTGTGTATAAATAAAAAAATTAAAAGTGGCGTAATTGAAAAAAATTATAGGTGAATTTAGATCACTAAACTCACCTTTTATTTTTAAACGTTGATAGATACTTTACGTGTCTAAATATGGAAGATTTTGAGAAATCTCTGGTGGCGGTGTATCTCTAGGAATGGAGATTCTCTGATGAGACTATTACATTTTTTTGTGGTAAGTACCTACCTACTTTACTACCTAGATAGGTACCATGAAACGCCATTGTTTTATTCAATTAATTTACTTATCTTACCTACTTACTTACTTACTGTCTGATCATGATGATATCAATGAAGCTAAATTAGTAATTTATCTACAAGTAGGTAGGCAAGTAACTACATAAACCAGCACTGAGTAGGTAGGTACCTAGAATGAACAAGAGGTAATACGTAAAATTAACCTAGATTTTAGGTAGTTTTTAGGTACCGAGATCGCGTACCTACCGACCGAAAGTAAGTAAATAATATTTTACCTAGCCTAAATAATATTTTTGTTTTGTTTTTCAGATAATGAAATCACTGTAGACCTACTGGCAGATATACAAGATACAGATTTAAAAGAATTAGTGCCGCATGTAAAAGAGAGAATATTGTTCAGAGTCGGCGTAAATAAACTATAAAAAATAACACATGTAAGTAAACCTATCTATACCTGTATTATTTTTATTTTGAATTTTAATCTTACCTGATAGAAAGTGACGATGTGGCTGACCTAGGAGGTAGGTAGATACCTGGTAGTCTTCAGGGGAACCAAGCTGGCAGTGAGTGCCAGTGCTTAGCGGTTCTTATTATCTACCTTACCTACAGCAACCTATCAAGGGTACCTATTTATTTATTTAGGTACTTACCAAGTTATGGAATCACTAACGAAATGTAGTATCAAACACATCACATAATGTTATTTTAACAAAAAAACAATGTTATTTTTAACCGACTTCAAAAAAGGAGGTTTCTCAATTCGATCGTATAGGTAGGTATATATATTTTTGTATGTTTGTTCGCGGATAACTTCGTCGTTTATAACCGATTTCGATGATTTTGTTTTTGTTGGAAAGAACATATTCCGTTTGTAGTACCATGATGAGAAAACGAAGTTCTGATGATAACATCCCAGAGAAATCGAGAGGAACTTTCGAAAATCGTAGGGGCGACTAGTGCGTTTGATAATTTTTTTATTAAGCCCTACAATTTAATGAAGGTTCAAAGTCGATCTGATGATGGAGCCGAAAGACAGTCGAGGGAACTCCTCAACGATTTACAGCAGTTACCTTGTGTTTGGGTTTGATTAATTTGTATTGATGAGAACTTTACACCTAGATAGATTGTGACTGTCATACCAGGATCTGATGATGGCATCCCAGAGAAATCGAGAAGAACTTTCGAAAATCGTAGGGGCGACTAGTGCGTTTGATAATTTTTTCATTAAGTATTTTAAAGCACTACAATTTATTGAAGGTTTAAAGTCGATCTGATGATGGAGCCGAAATCAACTTGAAGTCGGCTTCTGAAGTTTTTTAAACTTTAATTAGGTATAAACTTTAGATTAAGTTACCTTAGTTACTTAGATTAAGGTACTTATCACCTAGGTAGGTAGGTAGGTATAACCCGTGCGAGTGCGACTTAACTTGAGACTTTGCTGGAATGCGACCCCTCTCCCGCATGCCCCGCGGCACTCCGCACTTGCCTTCTTGCGGTCAGTATCGATAGTACCTATTAGTGTAGTTATACATTTTTATTAGTCATTTTAAATCATTCGATGATATATCTACTTCTGTTGCGTTTTTGTTGTTGACTTCACAGCGTGAAGTCTCTTGTTAAATCGCACGGGCTATAGGTAGGTAGGTACTTCATCATCATCATCATCCACAGCCCGACTTCACCCACTGCTGGGTATAGGCCTTCCTTAGTTTGTGCCATCTACCAGGATCCTGTATATATATGGTAGGTACTTACTTATAGCAAATTAGAAAATCTAAAGTTTTAACTTGGTTTGTTATTTCACAGGAAACTGCATCGGAAAGCACAAGTTCTGCTCCTGCAAGTCCTACAACGTGCTCTAGTATCTAGTTTTCCAACGGTGTGTCATATAATTTGTTATGGAGAAGTCTACTGCAAGATAAAACAATATTTTTTAACAGATAATGAATGACAGTAATAACTCGTTACGTAAATTGTTTAATCCACTATTTATACAAGGTGTATCAAGACATGGCCTGAATACTTCGGGGGGTTATAGTACCCTTCAATATGAACAACTTTTGCAATGGAACCAACTCGTTAGCGCGAAAAAACATCAGCTGTTCCATACAAAAGTTCAATAGCTACTAGCTAAACAGTAAGTATGGAACAGCTGTTTTTTTTCGCGCTAACAGGGTTGATTCTATTGTAAAAGTTGTTCATATTGACGGGTACTATAATCCCCAGAAGTATTCGTGAAATGTCTTTATACACAATGTAGATACTTTCATATTATGTTTTATTTATTAGATATTTTCTTGATTATTATGTAAAAGTTCTTATTGACGGGTACTTTATGTTATTTAAGGGTAAATAAAATGTTTTTTTCTTAATAAATCTATATTTTTTATTTATTGACTATAATTAGATTTCCTTTTCATGTAAGTAAGTATTTTGATGAAAGTGTATTGTAGAATAAGCCTGTATTGATTTGTACCTTAATCTGAAATGTAAAAGTATTTGTTTGTACAGAATTTGATATATTATGATGTTTGTAAAATCAATCTGCATTATTGCAGGTATATCTATTAAATTACTTGTTTTTGGTAAAATCAACCTGTATTTATTAGTAATATCTACCTACAATATATGTAATATTGCAGGTAGATATTACTAACAAATTTAGTTAAAATTACTTGTTTTTGGTAAAATCAACCTGCATTTATTAGTAGTATATAGTAGTAGTATCTACCTACAATATTACATATATTGTAGGTAGATACTACTAATAAATGCAGGTTGATTTTACCAAAAACAAGTAATCAACCTGCATTTATTAGTAGTATCTACCTACAATATATGTAATATTGTAGGTAGATATTACTAATAAATAGAGGTTGATTTTACCAAAAACAAGTAATTTTAACTGAATTTATTAGTAATATCTACCTACAATATTACATACGTTGTAGGTAGATATTACTAATAAATGCAGGTTGATTTTACCAAAAACAAGTAATTTTAACTAAATGTCACATGTCAATACTACATTTACAACAGGCTAATTTTACCACTCAATTTAGGTTATTCTAACCTATTGCTACATGTTGATTCTACATAACACTTTTGTCAAAAATACTATTATGATCTAGGTAGATTTTACCATAAAGCAGAGGTTAATTTAACAAAACACCACAAGTTATTTCAACCTAAAAATACAGGTTAAGATTATCATAAAAATTAGGTAGTTTCAACTTAACTTCACATGTCAATACTACATTTACAACAGTTAAGAATACCAATATACGCAGGTTAATTTTACCACCAAATTTAGGTTATTCTAACCTATTGCTACATGTCGATTCTACATTACACATTTGTCAAAAATACTATTACGATCTAGGTAGATTTTACCACAAAGCAGAGGTTCATTTAACAAAACACCACAAGTTATTTCAACCTAAAAATACAGGTTCGCTTTATCATAAAAATTAGGTAGCTTCAACTTAATTGCACATGTCAATACTACATTTACAAAACAGTTAAGAAGACCAATATACGTAGGTTAATTTTACCACCAAATTTAGGTTATTCTAACCTATTGCTACGTGTCGATTCTACATTAAGATAAGTAGTAGTTACAACTTAGCACCATATACTTAAAAATACAGGTTTATTATTATAGTAAAAATAACGATTTCAAAATAGTGTTAAAACAGCCTAATTTGGTTTGGTTAAATTTACCTTTTACAAGCAACATATTTCAGATTAGTTGATTCAACAAATCTTAAAGGTAGGTGCTATATCAACCAAAATAAAATAGTTGAAAAGTTGAAAGTACTGGCAACCTATTATTAAACTAGTTAATATTACCATTTCAAGACAGTGTTAAAACAACTTCACTTGGTTTGGTTAAATTTACCTTTTACAAGCAACAATTTTTGTTTGTTTGATTCAACAAATTTTCAATGTAGGTGCTATATTAACACAAAAAATCGGTTGAATTAAGGTTGATTCAACTAATTAATTTTTTCCGTGTGTGATCAATGATGAGTCAACGAGAAAATTTCCTTAACACTAAAATGTAGTGCTTTCTTAATAAACTTTTTCATCTCTCCTGTTCCGAAAGTTTAATTTTCATGGGTGCCGGGTGGAAAGTAGCTTATTTCATCCCTAGGGCGGAAAGCAATTTTTTTAAATTATAAGTTTTGCTATGGAGTCCATGATAATTATGTTACGTCATAATGTCTAGATATAATGACGTTTTATTTTTCCATGGCCGCATAGATGCACATCCCGTGATTACAATGTAACCGATAGATTCGATTTTCAAAACTTTTCTAATTTTGGCAGTATGTGTGGGTATCCGAAGGGATTTCCCCACGAAAAAAAAAACGTGAATTAAAACTTTTTTTTTTCAGAATTCAAAAAAAAAACAATTTAAGGTTGCCAAATAATTAGCGGGAAAACGAGATTCAAAATAAATAAATAATTGTTTTAATTGTGGTTAAAAAATGGTTTCGGAAAGCGATTCCAGTGACATGGATATTAATTTAACTCCCGATGAGATTAAAGAAAAGACAAAATGTGTTGTTAATAATCTATTTCCAATTTTTCCAATTTTACTTTAAATTGTAAATGATCCGAAAAAAAAGAAAGTATCAATTTACCTGTTTCATTAAATTTGTGTGTAGTATTTTAATTTCCTCACATAGTCGAAATGAAAAGTAGAGTGTTTAACTCGGGTGAATGTCACCCATTTCACCCTCGAACTATTGGCGCTCTCACTTAGTTCGAGCGCCAGAAATATCTCGGGTGAAATGGCTGACTTTCAACCCTTGTGTAACAATCTAATACATATTTCCACATTGGCATACATGGATCAAGCTATTGTTGTATAAGTAGTTTCATAATCCTCACAGGACAAAGTTGATATATTTCACACTTTGCTTATTATTTTGTGAAAGGTTTAAGAGCAAACGTGATTAGTAAATTAGAATGTGCTAAGCTACTTTTGTCGTTGACTGTATATAGTACTGGTAGCTAGCGCCTTTATTGTGACATTAGTGACGCATAATCCTTCAAGTACCCTCGTTGATTTGAAGGGCAATCCGAGGACGGACTTACTACAATGAATGTGTATACAAAGGATATTCTTGAACCTTTATTTATAACTTTTTCTAGCTTACAGTGACTTCGTACAAAAATATTGAATGTAATAAACGACTGTTTAAAACAGAAGGGATCGTAAAGACTGTATAATAACTACGTCACCTATGAATGGCTTAATTTCTGCCGTAGCACACAGAAGAGTCTGCCTGGATTCAACGTAGAAGTTTAGTAAGAAACTGTCTTAATTGTCTTCTACTTTTGATTTCGGTTTTGTCTGAAGGTGTTGTTACACACCTACAGTGTTGTTCGTGGCTCAGAGAGCACGTTAGGCCATCGCACGGTCCCGGAAGCCGTACAGCAGTTTACAGCTGTCATTGCGGGTAGTTGGGAGTCCAAAAAAAGTGTGACAACTGGTCCTACTACAGAACTTCGGTATTACCATCTTGTGGAGATCAGAAGGTAGTCTCCTCACAAAAAAGATGGAAGTCCGGTCGCTTCGTTGTTAAACTCAAAAGCCAACCCCGACTGAGTTGTGAAAAGGCTCGGAAGATAATGAGTGTTGTACTAAGAACAAGGTAGCATATCTATCTCTTGAAGGTGGCAAATTTGACGTCCTCTGTGGCGTAGCGGTAGTGCATTCGACTGCTACGAAAGGGGACGCGGGTTCGATTCCCGCTGCGTGCAAATGTTTGTATGCATGAATATGTCTATTTGCATCGGTCTGGGTGTTTCTATGTATAATATGTATGTATTTACAAAAAAAAAGTATGTAATTATGTTTATCCGCATTCTGGAACCCATAACGCAAGCTAGTTAAACTATGCTTACTTTAGGTCTAGAAAGTGCTGTGTAGAATGTCGTAGAATATTAAAAAAAAAAAAAAACATCTGTTTGAGATTTTAGTTATCTCTGGCGATGCCCTGAACAAGTTCCCATGAACGGTTACAAGTTTCCATGATCATGGAAACTTGTAACTGTCTATAGGATTGCAGTCATCGTTCTCTCAACTCTTAGTAGTATTAGTAGTAGTAGTAGTAAATCTCTTTATTGTATGTACACAAGAATACTCCATACAGAACATAAGCTGGTACCTACGGTTTTGAGGTATATACAATTGGCGGCCTTATCGCACAGTCAGCTAGTCAGTACGTTATTTATTTATATAGGTTTAATTTAAATAATTAAACGTTGTGCGAATTCTGTCTGATCGCAAATCTACCGGGCTATAAATCAAGATTATGCGCTTTCCGGTTACGTCATGTTTGTCTAAATACATTTTGTTAGAATCACCAGATTATTCGTTGATCAGTTGAATCTTCGAACAAAAAATATTGATCGAAGAATTGAATTAATGTCGTCTGACTCAACTACAGAAAAAAAGACTAATAAGTAAAGTAAGCAATCATTTAGTTCTTGTTATGCCTTTATTTGTTTGCTGTACGTAATGATGTAGTAGCTCATAGTCCTTCTTATATAATAAAAAAACGTACTTCCAAAGGACTATAAGTTCGAAAAAAAAAACTAGTTTCTGTAGGTATAAACCAGTCAGCCTTGACGAGCACATAATTAGTGTAGTGAAGTAGGCTTAAGTAAAACTTTAAAGACTACAAGAAACTTGGATCGCACGTTGATAGCTATCCTTGTTAACCTCTCCTAGCTAAAGACTATGTATAAACCTAATATAAGTACTACACAGCTACAACATAGAAGGAGACCCACTGGCTCGGGTTACAGAAGTGCGAGATCTGGGAGTTCAATTCGACATGAGGCTGATGTTTCATGATCACATCGTTAAGATTTGTAAAAAAGCATTTAGAAATTTGGGATTTTTATTACGAACAGTTAAGGAATTTACAAGCATCAGAGCAATAATCACATTATATAATACATTAGTTAGAAGTCAGTTAGAATGCAATGCGGTCATCTGGAGTCCACATGTAATTAAATATAATCTCATGTTGGAGCGCGTTCAAAACAAATATGTGAGATACCTATATTTAAAATATTATGGAGTTTACCCTTTTTATCCTTTATTGTATCCAACACTATTTATATTAGGTATGGTTGGATGTAATGAGTTGAGGGTAAGGAGGGAGACTAGCATTGGCCATTTACCTATTTAAGGTTATGCGTGGAAAGGTCCAAAATCCGGATATACTGGTGCGAATTAATATATTCGTTCCGGATGGGTACGTGGGTAGGCGCCGGAGACCGCAGCTGCTTCAGTTGCCGAGCGCGCGCACTAACCTGCTGAAGGAAGCGCCGCTGACGCGGGCTCTCCGGACGCTCAACGCCGTTTCGCAAAGTGTTGACCTGTTTTGTTGCTCTCAGAGTGAGTTTACAGACACAGTATTGTATATTATATGTTACAGATAGGGATAGATATATAGTATGAACCTAATTAGATTACCTACTCTGTTGTATTAGGGTGTACCTGTAAAGATAGATGTAGAAGAGATAATAAATAAATAAAATAAATAAATAAATAAATAAAAAATATGGGTGACCAAGCTTTCATCGGGTTTATTGTTTTCAACGCCATCTCGTAAAGTTTTTGAGGTACAATTATTCTTAACGACCTCCGTCCTCCATGAGCGCAGGCCTGGGGGTGGCAGGTGAGGCCGCCTGTCACCCCAGCAGAAGCAGGCCGGGACGGTGGGGCGACTAGCGCCCCTCCCCCAAACCGGGGCAAGACGGGGACACTGTGGTTTCCAAACCCGAGGGGGCCATCTCGAAACCGGATATGGCCCAGGGTCAGTCGGGGTGCGAGGGATATGCTCTATGGGCAACCTTACACCCCGGCGTCTGAAGAGCCGAGACGGCGTGCGGTTTAGTCGGTTCAAGCCCGACATATACGCCCCCGCTGCCGGGCGGGGGGGTATCCGAAGGGATTTCCGCACGAAAAAAGAAGGTACAATTATTCGCCATCGGGGTGGGAGTCCCCATCGAGGTGGGAGTCCCCTCGCTCGGCAGCATGATTGCGGCAACGGAGCGGAGCGCGAGCGCGTGGGCCGCCGCCAGGAGAAATTTAGAACTCTCCCGGCCCGCCAAACCCAGACCGGGCCAAAACGGGGACAGGGGACACCGTGGTTTCCAAACCCGAGGGGGCCATCTCGAACGAGGATATGGCCCAGGGTCAGTCCAGGGCAAGCTTACATCCCGACGTCTGAAGACCCGAGACGGTGTGCGGTTTTAGTCGGTTCAAGCGCCGCTGGCCGGCAGGGGGGTAACCGACGGGATTTCCGCACGAAAAAAAAAGGTACAATTATTCGAGGAGGCCAAATTTTAACTAAATCGCCACAGCAGCCCAGATGTGATAATTAACAGGCAGACATACAGACAGTCAGACTGCTCAGACAAAGCCAATTTTGCATTTATAATAATATCTATTAGATATGAGTGCGTCATGAAATACAGATGAATAAATAGTACAAGGAGTATTTTTCAACAATATAATACCATTACATTAATTATCTCCCAGTAGCGTTCTTAAGGTCAGCCAACCCCCTGTCAATTTGCCTTGACCTTTAGAGTTCAATGTCGAGTAACCAACCGTCTCAAATGCATGATGGCATTAGAATTATAATAGGTTTTGTGATGGTATTTTTTATTTTTAACTAGAACCTTACTAGAACTTCAATTAAATAAATAAAAAGCCTTCATTGATACTTTCTGTATTACTGTTTAATTAGTGTATTGAAATAAAACTGCTTTTAACTGATTCTATCGCAATTTATTTGTTGTTATTTTATTATTATTTATACTGAACCCGACGCTGAACGCTTCATTAGTCTACTTTTTTATATTTTTTCAAAAATATCGGCAAACGGGGGTTATTCTGAAATAGCTTGTCTCCAAGCAAAGACCTCCATAAAGAACTCCGCTCAACAAATACAGGAATAAGTATTCCCGTATTTGTTGTACGGGTTCATATTGGACCAGCTATTTGCAACAACCACGAACCAACGTGTAGAAATTCAGGTCTGTTGGATAAGAAGAAGTGGTTGTAATTTGGCTTGCAACACTTGAACGTCAGAAAATAACATTCAAACGCTATAATCATCATCATTATCCTCATAGCTATTTCCCAGTAGCTTCTAAAGTTTGCTATTTGGTGTCCGGTGTCCGTACATTGCTTTTGATTCATATTTCGGCTGTGACGGCCGGACGCGACTGCCGTCTCATCTCCCAAACTTGAGATGAGATTGAGGTGGTAGAAATTTGATGACACAAATTTGTCACAAATTTCGACCGGGTAGTTACCACCGTGCACGATTGCGAAAAACCCTCCAATGTAATCAAATTTCGGTTTGATTGCGTTCAGGGTTCAGCAAGTGCATAGCCGGGCAGGGGGATAGTGGTCGCAGCACTAGTGGGACCGGTGGGTGTCACGTGGTGCTGCGACGACAATCCTCTTCTGATGAGGCCGTCAAGCTGAGTGTCACCATTGCTAACATGATACGTGTTTGTAATAGTGACCCTCTTTCCTGAGACTTTACCTTCAGCTTACCAACAGGCGAGGTGAAGTCAAATTGACGTGTCTTAAATATAAAAAAAAAAAAAAAGATGAAAGGCCTCAGAGGTGTTGGTAGTGCCCTGTACACTATAACACAAGTGCGCATATAATTCAAGAAAAGAAAACTCCACTAAGCTCCTACTCAAACACTATGCCGAGCAAAATCGGTACACACGTTCAATTTATCAAGGCCTACTACAAGTACTCGTACACACACAACTAGCATTTTTCCTGGACAATGCCCTCGCACAAGCGTCGATAAAATCATCTGGGTCAAATTCTCATCATACTGCAATTAGCACTCCGAATACGTTATATTTAAAGATCTCTATTATCGCTGTTAGTCATTCAAAGTGAGCGAGTTTAAATACAAATAATATTTGAAATGGTCACTTTACACACCATTTATAGTAATATACTGGAACCGTGTGCGTAGACGTGTGTCCAGCGATAGCGCAACGCTAGACTGTTTCTTGAGCCAAAGTAAATATACCCGTATAAGTATAATTTTGTAGAATTTTTATTGATTTTACATTGGACCATTTCACATTTTTTTTAATAATAATAAATAATAATAATAAAAAATAAAATAAATACTTAATATTTTCACAAAAAGCAAGAATTGTAAATGTGCATCTCAAATCAAACCTGAAGCCCAGAAATTGTACAAATTAGCAGAATTAGGTTTGCACTAGATTGTATTATTTAAGCTTATTTGTATACCATGATTGTATGTCATCACGGGGCGATGTGGTCGCAAAGCGACAAAGCCCTTTATTAAAAAAAAAAAAAAAAAAAAAAATCAAACCTGTCTTTCAAATTACAAAACTAAAACCCCGACAATGGTACTTTTTGATAACACAAGCTTGTTAAAAACTATGCTTACTTTGGGTCTAGAAAGCGCTGTGTAGAATGTCGTAGAATATTTATTTATTTATTTATTTATTTATTTATCCTTTGGACGCCAAAAAGCCGCCAATTTTATTTTTGGATTAGTCCGCATTCGTCCCGAAAATGTCGAATCGAAAATTCCTTATTCGTCCCACATTATTTTCCTCTTTCGCCCCGAAAATGTTATAATTTTAAAATACCCTGTCAAACTCGCGTAACAAGCTAAATCTAAGACACAATTTGTTATTCATCGAAATCAGTTCAACGGTTAGTACGCTAGTTAGTAGTTACGCTCGAAGACAGGAACGGGCATATGTACAGACACTCATACTGGTTGAACACTTAACCCTCCTTCTTTGGCTTCGCCGCAGTCGAGTAAATAATATTAACCCTCGTCAATGTAGCTAAATAATAGCTAAAGATAATTTTGATGATGTTACACAAATAACACGAGTCATCCAGCCCTGAGCCCTGACCCGCGCAGCAATTAACCTAAATTATATTATGACCGTATTGTTTTGTTTGGTGTTTACAATGTATATATTGACTATACACACCAACAAAGAAAATTAAAATTCTAACAATGAAATGATTTATGGTACATGACCACAGACTGAGTACGATAAAGTGAGTGAAAAAGCAGTAAGATAAAGAATAGGAATAGGGTAAAGAATAGATTTTATACGTGACGATCTTTTACAAAGAGTAATGAGTAAGTACTGTACTGAGCGAACAACACACCAAGTAGAACTCGCAGAGTATGCACTGATCAAATTGAAAATATATTGAAAAAAATGGACTTCCATAAAAGGTTTAATGACAGTAGAGGAAACTGTGAAGTGTGTAAGGACAGGCAGATGGCGGGTTTGGTCTCTCTGCGTAGGTACCCTTTTTTTTTTTTTTTTTTTTTTATCGTGCGGAAATCCCTTCGGATACCCCCCCGCCGGCCAGCGGGGCGGTTATGTCGGGCTTGCACCGACTAAAACCGCACGCCGTCTCGGGTCTTCAGACGCCGGGGTGTAAGGTTACCCATAGAGCATATCCCTCGCACTCCGGCTGACCCTGGGCCATCTCGCCACTAACAGCATCGCTCATCCTGTCTCCTCTGAAAGCAGAGGAGTACGGAGAGCGATGTGTTCCCGCCACGTTGGGTATTGGCCGACGATCAATGCCAACCCTATGAAGGGGTGAAGGGGAAGCCATTGACCGCCGCCCAGGGTGTACCGGCCGCTCCGATTCCGTTCCCCCCGGACTGCAGCGGGATCGGAATCGGAGCGACACTCGAGGAGGTTACCCAACACACACCCCTCTCTGCGTACCCTAGATGGGAAAAAGCGTGAGTACATGTATGTATGGTTTTTTACAATAAATTGCAAAAACAAAAGCTTATCTCATTGCATACATTGAAAGATGCTATTTGTGTGAGCCGGCCTCGTAAAATATTGCCGTTTACGTAAGGGGTCAACGCGTAGTAGGGTATAGGTCAAAACAATAGAAACAAATAAACGTATCATTGATAGGGTTAACACGTGCGACCCGCTTATTAGAGTATGTAAAAAAGTAATATTATCCTGGCAGGTGTCTCTCGACATCGCCAAGGTCTTCAACACCTACCCTGGAGCTGCGTTAGGGAGGCACTCCGTGATACACGAGTGCCTCCCTAACGCAGCTCCAGGGTAGGGTGCATTCTCCGCCGCATTGTCGAGGCATACATATCCGAGAGGGCCATAGTTTACCCGCGCTGGCTAGGGCCAGGGCGGCGAGAAGTATAATGCGGTGTTCCACAGGGGTTAAAAAAAGATTAAGTAGACACGAAATAAAGATAGATTATCTTAAGCAATAATTTTGGCTTCTGTTTGTTTGGCTGGAAATAGATTGCGAACAACAGCTGTAATTCAACTGCTGGCTCTCCGTGATACACGAGTGCCTCCCTAACGCAGCTCCAGGGTAGGGTGCATTCTCCGCCGCATTGTCGAGGCATACATATCCGAGAGGGCCATAGTTTACCCGCGCTCGCTAGGGCCAGGGCGGCGAGAAGTATAATGCGGTGTTCCACAGGGGTTAAAAAAAAGATTAAGTAGACACGAAATAAAGATAGATTATCCTAAGCAATAATTTTGGCTTCTGTTTGTTTGGCTGGAAATAGATTGCGAACAACAGCTGTAATTCAACTGCTAAGTCAGAGATCGCGGGTTCGATTCCCGCTCATTGCAAATATGTATACTCGTATTTGCTTTAGTATAGGTGTTTATATGTATTATATGTATTTATTTACAAAAAAAAAAGTATCTAAGTATGTTTATCCGCATTCTAGAAGCAATATGACAAGCTATGCTTAGTTTGGGTCTAGATGGCGCTGTGTAATATGTCCTAGTTTTTTTTTAAATTCCTAGTCCTAAGATAGTAAACAAGCTCATGGTTCTAACGTTAAACGAGTACTTTGGTCAACAAACGCTTGGGGAACGTCCGAAGTGTCATTTGCGCATTCACCGACTTTCATTTTTTATTTTTTACGTGCGGAAATCCCTTCGGATACCCCCCGCCGGCCAGCGGGGGTGATTATGTCGTGTCTCGACTAAAACCGCACGGTGTCCTCCCCAAGTGTCCGTTGCCGGGCACTCCGGGTAAGCCCTCGAAAGGATAACCCCAGGGTTGCCGGCGGACTTTGGCCGCCACCGCGGCCTCGCCTGGTGGGGTCGGGTTTTATCCCGCTTCGGTGAGTTGGCAGGCGTGTGTAGGGCACACACGACACGCCTCCGCCACGGCCTGCTTCTGTAAGGACGGCGAGTCGGCCAACTGCCGTTCTCAGGCCCCGATCATGGAGGTCGGTAGTCCCGGGCGTAGATGAGTCTGCGGCGTCCTCGCCGCAGACTGCGAAACTCGGGGGGCAGTGTTCTCTCCCGCTCCCTCTCCGCCGTCTCTTTCGCGCGCATTACCTGCTCGCAGAAAGAGGCGGCGGCGTGCCACTTGCTCCCGTCGGAGACCACGGCCCTCACCATGGTCTCCAACGAGAGAACGGCCACGCCCAGGACCGCAACGAGATCCCGGCGTTGACTCGCCCACGAAGGGCTCTCCACCAACGTGTGGAGCGCCGTGTCTTCGCCAGGATTCACCGCCTAAATAAAAGAAACAAAGGATGGTAGTGCTAAAAGAAAAAGGAAAGGAGCTCTCGCAAATAATCAGAGTAAATGTTAAGTAGCAGGATATTTTTATATAGGACACTTCAATATGACTTCACACCGCCTGTTGGTCCGAAGCAGTAAGTGAAGTCTAAGAAATGAAGGCAACCTTTATAGATGCCACTGTTGATACTCATCACAGCGTTAGTTCCGGTTGCATCCAAAGCTTGTACTTAGGAGCCCAAGGTCCACTCTGCTACTCTTGCCCTTGATTGACTTATCTTTGCGGGAAGGTTATCGTCTGAACGCCCAACTCTGAGAGGGAAATGGTGGTCCTCAGTGAATCAGCAGGCGTACCGACCTGCAGACGAGGTTGGCTTGGGCCCCGTCATTATTACTCTGTGGGCCCCGTACCCCTGACACCCTACAATATCTCAATCGAAAGTGCAACGCTACTGCACTCTTACTGCTATGGTTTATAGTTGGATTTTTGTTCCTTCACATCGATCAATCAATAAGATATGATCAGTGATAACCAGTGATTACAATGTTTCGTTAATGGAAGCTATTATTATATTTAATTGATAAACAATGTAGGCACAGGTGTTTTACTTGTATTTAATCAGAGTTTATTCATATCATGATAGATTTCATTTGAAACAAAGAGTAAAACGTCAACAGAGGCACGGACAATGAGGACACCATCGATTTATAAATTTCGACTATATCTCGTCTCTGCATTAGTATGAGAATCGACCGTATAATATTTTCTTCGCCACCGATGATGTCAATCAAATCAATGAGTAATAATGCTCACCGTGAAAAGAATCGTTTCACACTGCACTGCACCAATTTGGTGCCAGGTTCAAGTTTACTCTACCTCGGACTAGATATGGCAATTAGATTGAGGATGAGCACAATTGGGTAAAGGAGTTTCTTCTTGAGGTTATTTTATATTACAATATTCTGACTATAGACGAATTAAATATGTCTTATGATATTATGCTTATGTGTATATGCATACAGACATGCACTTATTATATTCTACTAATTCTCTGTCGTGTTGTTTGAAAAAACTCTTTTTTTCATAAAAATGAAGTTTTAAACATTATCTAGGTTTACTTTAACTACTACTACTACTACTACGGTACTTTCATATCAATTTCACATATTGAACCAAACTACATCTAGAAGTATTCATCTACTCTTAGAAATACAGCGTTGAGAGTAGAGTTGCTATTTATCCCTATTTAGGTTCGTTAGTCGGTTAGTAGGTCGGTAGTTATAACCACTTTTAAACGAATATTTACTTATTTACCTGCTAAAGTGCAACCCATTGCTGTAACACAAGATATGCTCTGGCTCCAACGCATGTCTTTGCATACCAGCCAGCCTAAAAACACAATAATTGAACACACATCATTGTCATAAATTTTAGTCCCACACTGCATCGTAAAGCCCGAATAAACTGCTACATTCTTAAAAACGTATAATATAACCTAAATGAATATCGATTCGAATATCTGACAACAGTTTTTTTTGAATGACCTGAAAAAGCCAAGCGTAGTGAGCACACCAGCGCAGATGATTGGCGTCAACAAACTAACCAGTTGCTATGACCACAGAACAGATAATAGTACCTATGACGCCCACTCTGGTGACGACAGAATTCGTTATAAATAACCATACCTCGGATGCAAGTTTACGAATGTATTAGTTCCCTCTAATATACAGTGGTTTAAATATAGAAAGCGCATTGACAAACGCCATTAAATAGATTGGATATCAGTTGTCTTTGATTATTCGTTAACAAATCGCCCGTCACAGACCTTATCAAAAAAAAATAACCAATAAAGATAATAAGAAGAAAGAAGCAGAAGAAAGAAACAAAGAAAGAATGATTTATTAGTGCAAAGAGGCCACAAACTAATTACATAACATTAAATGACATCTGAAAATGCTTAACATAAAATAAAATAACAGGAGCAGAATAGTAATCTGGCACGAAAATGCACCAAATGGGTGCCCAGTTCAGCATGTGCCAGATAGTAACCTGGCGATGGTTTTCTACTGGCGGCTAACTGGTTAGTGACACACGGACGCCCCACCGTCGAAGCCGTGTGCTAATGACGTGTGTAGTGGTGTGTTTGTGAAATAAATAGTGTCTATTTGATAAAGGTAAAGTAAGCTTCTAAGTAAGTCTTCTAAGGACATTTTCGGATTGTGAGGCAAAAAAGCGAGGCGAATGCGGAATAAATAATTAACATTAATTCTGTACACGTACTCGTCATTGAGCGAGGACTCAGGGCTGCACACGCTGGCGGACTACCCGGCGTGGGAGGCGCTGAGGCGTGACCTCATGACAGCCACCGGGGTGGGAGTCTTCTCGCTCGGAGCATGATTGCGGCAATGGTGCGGAGCGCGAGCGCGTGGGCCGTCGCCACCTCCTTCTGCGAGCATGTAATGCTCGCAAAGGAGATGGCAGAGCGCGCCCGGGAGAGATTTAGAACTCTCCCGGCCCGCCGAGCCCACAACATGCTCGCCGCGCGTCGCAAACGACTCAGGCGCCGGAGGTCGCTTAACGACCTCCGTCCTCCATGAGCGCAGGCCTGGGGGTGGCAGATGAGGCCGCCTGTCACCCCAGCAGAAGCAGGACGGGGCGGTGGGGCGACTAGCGCCCCTCCCCCAAACCGGGGCAAGACGGGGACACCGTGGTTCCCAAACCCGAGGAGGCCTGCGAGGGATATGCTCTATCGGCAACCTTACACCCGGGTCTGTAGACCCGAGACGGCGTGCGGTTTTAGTCGGTTCAAACCCCACATAACCGCCCCCGCTGGGCGGCAGGGGGGGGCGAAGGGATTTCCGCACGAAAGAAAAAAAATAAGGTTGTCGTCATTCTTACTGAATAACGTGTTAAATTTAAACGGTTCTACGGGTTCAGGTAGATTTCGTGTGTTATTTACCTAGTAATAAAATTAACAAGGCTTTAACCACCTGGAAGCAATTGGAAATTTAATTTTCACCCTACGTATAGTCAGCGTCAAAAGTAGATGATCATTTTCAGATTTAGAAGATTATCAAACCAAAACTATTTTTAACCGATTCTATCGCGATTTATTTGATTTTTATTATTTACATTGCAGCTTTTCAGCAGCCATGGGTACTGAAAAGCTTCAAACTACAAGACAACCACCATCTTTAGTCACGGGGAGACTAAAGATGGTGGTTGTCCTGTAGTTTGAAGTGTAAGTTATCTCAAAGTACCGGAACTATGCTGAATTGCTGGTGTTACTATTTACACAGAATGAGCTCATAGTGTCATAAAGTCTTGTTGCATTTTGATTTCTCTTGGAAAATAAATATGTAAGTTAGGCGCCGTGAGCTAAGAAACAGAGAGACATGTAAAAAATACTTTAACTAAGGTACTGAGTGCAATTACCTCACATTTTATGTCATCAACAAGTTCCACAAACTTTTTTTTTTATTGTGTGCCTTACCACTTCCAGCGATAAACAGTACAATGGAGCTGATTGTTTTCCGTCACTTGTGTGCCTACTTGTACTTACTATAATAATCTAATATGTGCCTGTAGGCTGATTGTCATGAGAGGAAGTCAATTCACGTTGACTTCACAAATAAAACAGTATTTCCCTGTATTTATTAAATGGTATCTGTAGTGTACAAGAAGCTGTAAATACCTTTTTTTTTTTTTTTATCGTGCGGAAATCCCTTCGGATACCCCCCCGCCGGCCAGCGGGGGCGGTTATGTCGGGCTTGCACCGACTAAAACCGCACGCCGTCTCGGGTCTTCAGACGCCAGGGTGTAAGGTTACCCATAGAGCATATCCCTCGCACCCCCGCTGACCCTGGGCCATCTCACCACTAACAGCATCGCTCATCCTGTCTCCTCTGAAAGCAGAGGAGTACAGAGAGCGATGTGTTCCCGCCACGTTGGGTATTGGCCGACGATCAATGCCAACCCTATGAAGGGGTGAAGGGGAAGCCATTGACCGCCGCCCAGGGTGTACCGGCCGCTCCGATTCCGTTCCCCCCGGACTGCAGCGGGATCGGAATCGGAGCGACACTCGAGGAGGTTACCCAACACACACCCCAACCCAACACACACCCCAGCTGTAAATACCTAATACATATCTTATGATCAAGTATCATAAGCCAATACAAGGTTAAAACCCGGTTTCTCGGGATTACCAAAAGACATTGCGAGGTGTAGGAGTAAAAGCCGGTAAGGGGACGCGTTGAAAGCCTCGAATATCATGAGGCCCCGGTCATTGGTTGGTACCGGTACCGGTCGGTGGTACGTCATTGGTTGAAAATGATCGTTGATATCGTTGATGAACCAATAAGCGGTCAGTATTTGGTGCTTTAAGTTGATATGTACTAGATATAAGTCCACAAAACCTGTTATTTAAGTTTGAAATGTAATATACATAATCTGTTGATGTGCCTAATAAAAAAAATAAAAAATAAAAAAATATGGGTATGACAAATGAACAGGAAACCGGGAGTTTAGAGTCGCGTCGAGCTCGTTAGCAAATGATACCTACGGGATATTCTAGTCCATGTTGATTGTTCGAAACTACGCAGCAGGCAAGCAACGATATCGTATCTTAAAATGTTAACAGATTAAAAACCAAGTTATATCTAAATCATTTTAAGCAATCAAAACAAAGTGATTCAACAAATACGACTGAGTTTACGATTTGTTTTTTGTATTTCATCATCCGAGCACCTTTTTTTTTTCGTGCGGAAATTCCCACGGATAACCCCCCCCCCCCCCCGCCGGCCAGCGGGGACGGTAATGTCGGGCTTGAACCGACTAAAACCGCACGCGGTCTCGGGTCTACAGACGTCAGGGTGTAAGGTTGCCCATAGAGCATATCCCTCGCACGCCGACTGACCCTGGGCCATCTCCGGTTTCGCCGTCTCGGGTTTGGGAACCACGGTGTCCCCGTCATGCCCCGGTTTGGGGGAGGATCATCCGAGCATCTATTCCGGTTGCATTCAAAGCTTGCACTTTGGTGCTCGTGGTCCGGACTCTTACCCCTAATTTGATTTACGGGAGCGACAGTCGTCTACCTCCCTAAGGCGCCGGACAAACAGAACGGACACACATCGTAGGCATATCTTTGTAACACCCCGCGCATCCCCCCGCGCGAAGTGAGCGGAGATGTTAAGGGGTGCGCCGGCCAGCGGGGGCGGTTATGTCGGGCTTGAACCGACTAAAACCGCACGCCGTCTCGGGTCTTAAGCACACATATTATACACTCACAGCTGCCTGCGTTTTCGCCTGCGTGATAACCACCCTCAGAAAATCGGTTGGCGAAATTCAATTTTCCGAAATAAGCTTTAGGCAGGCTATAAGCTATCTGTTACGCTAAAACAGTTACCTAACATGTGGCATACATGTTAGGTAACTGTTTTAGCGTGAAACGGTTACAACAGAGAGTTAATTTCGCATGGATTTCTTTTGGGAAAACCATGTTACGGTCATTTCAAAATTTGTAGCAATATTCAAGGTACGAAATTAACATCTATACTAATTTTATAAAGACAGAGGCCGAATTTTGTATGTTTATATTTTGAGGGTATCCTTCTAAAAAAATTGGAAAAATTCTTTCACCCCCCTCGGCCAGAGGCCAGAGGAGGTTATGTCGGGCTTGTACCGACTAAAACCGCACGCCGTCTCGGGTCTTCAGATTGAAGTGGTGGTTTGAGTGGACACGAAAATTTCGGCTATCTAGGATGGGTCCAGATAACTCAATAGGTTAATAGTAAATAAATATTCTGCGAAATTCTAGACGGCGCTATCTAGACCCAAAGCAAGCATAACTTAAATAATTCAATTAAATTTTTAAGCATTTTGTATGCTTACTTTATTCTAAAGATTTAGATCGGAAAAAGAGAACATAGTCCGTAGTTCGCAAGAATTACGGTAGATGGCTCCAACGTCGCCTTAAGACGTATATGATATATCGGAGAATTTCGAATATGTGGGACGTGTCTAGGTGGCTCAGTTGGTCAGAGCATTCCCCCTGTAAGGGACTGGTCGCGGGTTCAAGTCCCGTCCTAGATGTTCTCTTTTTCCGATCTAAATCTTTAGAATAGCTTAACTAGTTTGTGGTATGTGTTCTAGAATGCGGATAAACATATTTAGATTTTTTTTTGTACATTACATACATATTCTACATAGAAACACCCAGACCAATGTAAAGATTCATTTTCAAGCACACAAATATTTGCACTGAGCGGGAATCGAACCCGCGAACTCTGTCATAGCAGTCGAAAGCTCTACTGCTACGCCACAGAGGTCGTCGAAGATATTGATAGAGTAGAGTATTCCCCTAGAAAAGGACTGGTCACGGGTTCAAGTCAGTCCTGCATGTTGACTGTTTCCGATTTAAATTTAGTACCTAGATAATGCCTTTTTTGACGCTTTCTAAAACTGAAACCTAGCTAGATCGAGTAATCGAAACCACCTGCATACTTGAATTTCAGGAAAATCGTTGGAGCCGTTTCCGAGATTCAGATTATATTATATACATAAATACAAGACTTGTTCGTTTAAAGGTATTAGATAGATAGGAAATATTAGAATACTAATAGCTTCAAAATTCAAGTATTATGTGCTTTAAGTGATCAATATTTGAATATTATTTGATGTATGATACGTAAAAAGTTTAATAACATGAAAACGCACGGCAATACATTACAGCTGATACGAGATCCACATGGTATACCACTCCAGATGTAGCCCACATTTAGAAAAGTACATCGTTCGTTTTGCTTAAATACTACACTCCAAGAGTATGCTATGGCCTTGATAGCCAACGACCCAACTACGATGAATTTCAAATTGGACACACAGCTATCAGCATAGAATAACTAACATCACAAGTGTGCTATCAATCAGTCAACGGCCCACTACATAAACAGGCCTGTGATAAGAATTGAAAATATATTCATTTGTATATTATAGATATCTGTTTAATTTTGCAAATCTTGTTATTCGGCAATCAACTACAAAATCGATACTATTATAAAATTATAAATTGGTTGTCTGTACATTCGAGATATTAAAAAAAAACTTGTTTTAATAAATAATAATAAATATTCTAGGACATATTACACAACACTATCTAGACCCAAACTAAGCAGAGCTTGTCATATGGGTTCTAGAATGCGGATAAACATACTTAAATACTTTTTTTTTGTAAATAAATATACATATTATACATAGAAACACCCAGACCAATGCAAATATACATATTTGCACTGAGCGGGAATCGAACCCGCGACCTTTGGCTTAGCAGTCGAATGCACTACCGCTACGCCACAGAGGTCGTGATTTTATGATGAACGACAAAAACTACTTTTGATGCGGTTCTTTTATTACAAAGGTCTTGGTCAGGATTAAAAATCTGCCGCATGTGTGATTCCAATTGGTGAACCGGCGATGACACAAAGCCGCGATAACCGACATCTACGCGGGCGGAGCTGCGGGCATCAGCTACAGCTAGTTACCTAAATAATATAATTGACAACCTTTCAATGCTTTTTTATTTTTTTAAGTAACGTGGCATGTATTAGGCTAATACCGATTGCAACTGTACATTCAACGACAATTGCAACTTAAATTTATTCAAATTCATTGACCACCTTAGTTCATAAACCTTTCATAAAATACGCACTCCGCAATTGTCAAGATTTTTGATATTAATTATACATAATTATACACAAACGCTCTAAAGTAATCATTTGACAATATTGACATCTGAATGAATGCAGCAGATGCATCCTTACCAAACTGCATCACGACAAGAGTGTCATGCTGCGTGCCAAACGTGTGATTAGTACAAGTTGCAAGATTTCATTCTAAAATTCATATGCCAAATTGTACCGTTAACAGAAGTGCTTTAAACGAATTCGACATCGTGAATAAATAAATGTAAGACTATATTTTTATGCGAGGAAAACAAGCAATAACCAAACGATTCTTATATTAATGAGTGTTTGGAGCCCACCCATGATTATCCAGGCCAAGCCAACCAGGGGTTCCCAACCAGTGGTCCGTGGACCACCAGTGGTCCCCAGAAGCTAAAATATTGTCCGCTAATGATTTTAAATTTGGCGGGTGGTAACAGCTTAGCAGTCGCCACGCGCCGTGCATTGAGTGAGAAGGCGCGGGTGGTGGGGGCGGCCGCCGCTAAGAGAACAGAACGACTGCGATCTCGTCTAAGGAATCACCTACGTTTGCCTTTGGATGCCTTAATGATTCACTGCAATTGGCTATAAAAGTTGTTAAAGTTATCAAAACCAGCGCCTTAAATACACGCCTTTTTAAAAAAATGTGTTGTGAAATGGACTCTGACCATGAGGCACTTCTCTTTCACACGGAAGTTCGATGGCTATCGAAAGGTAATAATATATGTTGGGAAGATTATATGAACTGAGAGCAGAGGCTGACAAAAAAATAACGATTTGGCGAAACAGTTTACTAATCAGACATGTCAGATGAATTTGGCTTATCTTGTAGATATTTTTACACACTTAAATAAGTTGAATATCCAACTGCAAGGTTCTGGCAATAAACAATTAGAAAATGTAGCAAATATATTCATTTTTGAAGATAAACTTCGCGCTTTTATTTGTAAACTTCAGTTGTGGTACTTGTGGTTACGTAAAATTGAAGAAAATAATTATTCTGCGTTTGCGACATTGAAAGCACTTGTAGATGACAAAAAGAGTGAAGCTAGTGAGGCAAATATAAAAGAAAACATCAAGACTCATTTACAAATTTTGATTGATGAATTCAATCGTTATTTTCCCGATTATATTTATTTATTTATTTATTTATTTATGTACACACACAATCAGATATAACTTCTGACTGAAGAAGCTAATCAAAAACTGATTCGTAACCCTTTTAGCACGGACGCTGGTGAAGTTATTGAAGGAATCCAGGAAGAACTGATCGAATTACAAAACGACAGAAACTGCATGGATGCTTTTGAGGCGAATTCACTTGAGTCGTTTTGGTGTAAAAAGGCAATTTCCTTATCTAAACTTCGAGAAATCGTCTTGCGCCATTTTATGGTTTTCTCGACAACGTGTTTGTGTGAACAAGGATTTTCTGCTTTACTGGTAATTAAAAACAAGGCAAGGAATCGTTTACAAGTTAGTGATGATTTGCGCGTAGCTTTGAGTAACAATATTAGTCCTAGGGTAGCCGAACTCGTAAAGAAGATGCAAGCTCAGAAATCACATTAGAACAAGTTTATGTCACACAACAACAACACAGAAGTTTATTAAAAAATATTATTATTTGTTTTTATGTAACTTTTTTTTTTTTATCGTGCGGAAATCCCTTCGGATACCCCCCCGCGTGGCAGCGGGGGCGGTTATGTCGGGCTTGAACCGACTAAAACCGCACGCCGTCTCGGGTCTACAGACGCCGGGGTGTAAGGTTGCCCATAGAGCATATCCCTCGCACCCCGACTGACCCTGGGCCATCGCCGGTTTCGAGATGGCCCCCTCGGGTTTGGGAACCACGGTGTCCCCGTCTTGCCCCGGTTTGGGGGGAGGGACGCTAGTCGCCCCACCGTCCCGGCCTGCTGGGGTGACAGGTGGCCTCACCCGCCACCCCCCGGCCTGCGCTCATGGAGGACGGAGGTCGTTAAGCGACCTCCGGCGCCTGAGTCGCCTGCGATGCGCGGCGAGCAAGTTGCGGGCTCGGCGGACCGGGAGAGTTCTAAGTCTCTCCCGGGCGCGCTCCGCACCATTGCCGCAATCATGCTGCCGAGCGAGAGGACTCCCACCCCGATGGCTGCCACGAGGTCACGCCTCGGCGCCTCCCAGTCCGCCAGCGTGTGCAGCCCTGAGTCCTCGCTCGCGTCGCAGTGATGACACTCAGGCGTTGGCTCCTTCCTGATCCGATGTATGTAACTAGCTTTTGAATTTTTAATTAAAATTTCCGTTTGATTATTTCACTTTATTTTAATTATCCCTTCACAGAGGTCACAAGGCTAACAAGAATAACATAAAAGTGGTCCCTGATCAAGAAAAGGTTGGTAACCCCTGGATTAGACGGACTCCCCACCGTCGAAGCTGTGTGTTAATGACGTGTGTAGTGGTGTGTTTGTGAAATAAATAGTGTGATAAAATATGTTACGAGTAATATTATAAATATATATGATGATACGGTTAATACGTAACATATATAATCAAATAGTGTGTCATCAATAATATTAAATTATTGAAATATTTGCGTTTACGTTGTCCAGCCTCCTTTGAGCTTCCAAGAAAAACAGCCGTAAACGTTTCCTAAACGCGGTCTTCGTTGTAATGGAGCGTAACGGTAGTGGAAGATTGTTCCATATTTTGGAAGCTGCATAACGAAAACTACCCGAAAGACCTTGTTCAGCATAATGCCAGGCTAGTGCCGCTGATTTTCAACCAGGCCCTTTTCGACTCACGAATGTCAATTATTATAATAATATTAGATAACAGTAGGAAGTGTGAACTGCAAAGTTAAACTCCTCCGAGGTGAAAACGTCAGATGCAACCGGGAACAACGCTGACCTGATTATCTTTCTGTGCCTACTTCTACTCGATATAAAAGTTAAATATACCAACTTACAAAATTCCGGGCGCTCAATTTTCTTAAAAAGGAATCTGATGTTTTCATTTAGAATAATAATTTATACCTAGATTACGGCGGGCAAAGACGCAGTGTGGCCAAGTAGGTACTTTTATTTAACGACATTATTACATCGCTCGTAAAAAAAAGCACCAGCTTCACTACTATAGAAGCTTCGAAGAAAACGTATTACATATTAAACGCTAGTCCACAGGAATAAAGCCGACTTTTCAGTATGGGTTGTAATATGTTATGATTATGAAAATTTAAATTAAATTATATCTGTAGTAGTGTAAACAGTACCATTTGAGATAACATATATCTAAGCACCTTATTTTTTTCATAAAATTGTAAATTAGTCGTGTCTGAACATTGAAGATGTTTTTAAAAAACGAACGAAAAAAAAATTGTTGTAAACAAATTACAACATTTTTTTTTAATTCTTGTGTATGCGTTTATTTGTTCGCGATAGACACAAAAACTACTGAATGGATTTTGATGCGGTTTCTTTTTCATTAGAAAGGTGTCTTCAAACCTACCGTATGTTTAATTGCAATTGGTTAAGTGGAACCGGGATATGACCAAAAACGATAACCGACCTCTGCACGGGTGGAGTATTGACTCGTCAACGCAACGTGATGTGACGTTTTGATGCTTTCCGGTCAGTGTCAGCGACACTACTGCAAGCCGCAGTGTCGCCGCTTGCTCTTGGAATCCGTTCAGTAGAAATTCATAGAAACCAGTAATGTCGCTGCAGAGGCCGACGGCAATGCCGCCTGCGGTTGCGGTCTACCGTTATGGTCTGGGATCGGTCGCGGAATGATACCTTAAAATATATTTGCACGTTATACACATCGAAACAAAAAAAATGTCTTTTGAGTAAAATATGTTTTTTTTGGGTAGTAAATGATTTGATAATCCAGATAGATAACAGCGAAGACAGTCAAAAACCTAAGGTTGGTTGATCTCAAAATAGCCAATTTTATTTATCGAAACGTATTTAAAGTGTTTCAAAAAAATTAATAGAAAGAACGAAAATTCGGTTATAATTTTGAGTCGGAGCTGACAATTCTATTTTTTTTTTTTTATATTTAGGACACGTCAATTTGACTTCACCTCGCCTGATGGTAAGCTGAAGGTAAAGTCTCAGGAAAGAGGGTCACCATTACATACACGTACAATGTTAATAATGGTGGCACTCAGCTTGACGGCCTCATCAGAAGAGGATTGTCGTCGCAGCACCGCGTGACACCCACCGGTTCCACTAGTGCTGCGACCACAATCCCCCTGCCCGGCTATGCACTTGCTGACCCCTGAACGCAATCAAACCGAAATTGGATTACTATGGAGGGTTTTTCGCAATCGTGCACGGTGGTAGCCACCCGGCCGAATTTTGTGACAAATTTGTATCATCAAATTTCTACCACCGGTACCTCTAGAACCAATAGTACTATTTAATACTGCGAAGCGACCTGTTATTGAGAAATTGGATTGTAGAAAAAAATGTATAATGGTAGGTAAGAAGCAATTTTTAAGTGAACGAACGCGTGGGCAATATATTACTGTCTGTGTACTGTGGGGAAATATATTACTGTCTTTAACGGCTCTTTGGAAGTATAGGTGTACGGTTATGAGTGACACTGACAGTTGTTAACCAAAAATCAATGATATTTCTTTATTTCAAAGTTTATCATTATTATTAGTAAATCATTCAATGCTTATGGCGTCGCATTCTTCTTTGTTCTTTTTTAGGGTGCCGTTGCCAAATGGCAAAAAACGGAACCCTTATAGATTCGTCATGTCTGTCTGTCTGTCCGTCCGTATGTCACAGCCACTTTTTTCAGAAACTATAAGAACTAAGCTGTTGAAACTTGGTAAGTAGATGTATTCTGTGCACCACATTAAGATTTTCACACAAAAATAGGAAAAAAACAACAAAATTTGGGGGCTCCCTATACTAGAACTGAAACTCAAAAAAATTTTTTTTCATCAAACCCATAGGTGTTGGGTATTTATGGATAGGTCTTCAAAAGTGATATTGAGGTTTCTAATATAATTTTTTTCTAAACTGAATAGTTTGCGCGAGAGACACTTCCAAAGTGGTAAAATGCGTGTTCAACCCCCTGTATCTTTTAAAATAAGAGAATGATAAAACAAAAAAAAATATATGATGTACATAAGCATGTTAACTTCTACCGAAAATTGGATTGAACGAGATCTAGCAAGTAGTTTTTCTTTCATTCAATCAACTCAAATATATATTTTTTTTAAAGCATTATTATGTTACTTGCTGCTACGGAACCCTTCATGGGCGAGCCCGACTCGTACTTGGTCGCTTTTTTGGGATGACGTAATGTAAATCATAGACATCAAAGTCTAGACAGGAATGCGTAATTGTTTATGAGAATTCATTAGGTTACTTCAACAATAGTCGTAAAACTAACAACAAACAATAGAGCAAATATTTAGTAGAGACGTGAACGAAGCAGTGTATAGTTAACAATTAAACCATAACTATATGCCGAAATGTTACATATTTTATCAACACAGTGATAAGTTTGTTTACTATGCCGCTCTGAGTTATGGTATGGAATTAAATCATGGTACGGAGTATAACAACCAGTCATCAATGTACAGTTAAAAACTCTCTCTCTCGACGAGGTATGTGCAATACTACAGCGGGTAAACGGAGGTAGGCCAAAAGTTAGAATGAAAAGTTAATACAATACCAACATTTTTTGTGTACAGTAAAGGGCCCTACCAACATCCTTGAGGCCATCATGGTCAAGTCATGACGTTAGCAAGTGAGTGTGTGATTCATCAGCATTTCTGCTAGGCATGACAACATACGGTAATAACTTGATGAATTGCACTCGTTTACATTCGTTCGCCTTCGTGTAGTTGGTGTGTACTTAGCATAAGACGGGCACATAACTGTCTACCTGTAGCCCCGTATTACCAACTCCAAAGATGAATGATAGGATATAAATAGTTCAATATTTCAGGTGATTTGGCAAGCTCACTCGGAGACTTGGCATGGCATTACTAAAGAAGTTCACGAGACACTTTAAGAAAATTAAGTCGCCTACACAAACCTAGACAGATTGTACCTAAACAATAGCAGTCGGTGATTGACCTTCTTCTGTTGCAACCAAAGCATGCACTTTGGAGCCCAGGGTACGCTCCTCTAAAACTCTATCATGTGGTTCATTTTCAACTTTTACGGGAGCGACTGCCCTTTGAACCCCCGACCCCCAAACCAAACCCATTACTCATAGGAAAAATGAAATTCAGACCTGGGAGAGAGGACAGTAGAAACATTTATTCATCGTCCCAAGTTGGAAACTTTACCAGCTGCCTCATAACATATTTCCTCCTTCGATATCAATTTTGATATCCGGTAAGAAAAAAAGGCAATTGTCTATCGTACTGTAGCCAATATTCGTAACCTTGAATATAGCGTCAATACGTCATATACAAATAGTCTTATGCATATAGTGGCTACTGAATAATTTATAGCAGGATATTTATTGGCTGCTGAATAGACCTTTGAACAGTCATACACATAAGTTCATTCAAAGTCTAGTATTCATAGTTTTAGGAATTCTTTTCATAGCTCGACAGATGTAAGCTTACCACTTGGAACGTGAACAATAGAATATAATAGAAATTATTCGCTCATAAACGTTAATCGTTATCCATCATGAAAATATCTACATACGCCTTCTATAGAATGAATGAACACCATCGAAAAGTACATAGTAGGAAGGCTTTCCGCAGTTTCAGTGTCAGATCTTTTTAGATCTTAGTATCGTATTCTATCTATGGCTAGATTCTAATGATTAGAAAACGATATATTAGATTAGAATTCAGGGTCTGCATGTTTAAAGATTTGGCTAGTTTTGGTCAATGAGATAGTGAGAGCGAACGCAGTCTGACCTCTCAACCTCAAAAAGGGCAATTTCGTCAGAGCCACGTCCGTCGGTTAGCAGGTGCACCAGCTCGCAGTTGAGGTTGGCTTGGGCCCCAATTGCTCTAAGAAATTACATAATAAGTGTTGCAATAGTAAAAAATAATGATGTAAAAGTCGGAACATTTATCAATATTTCCTTGCTACAATTACATATACATATACTCGTACTCGTACACAACATTCTGATCACGTTGCATTGTAAAATATCCATATTAAATTGGCAATAATATAATTATGATTGAGAGGGTTGCTGTCTTTAATATGACGTATAAACCTTCAAATGTAACAAAACACTCGTTCATGTAACATAGGTTGCAGCGTGCCACAAGGTTCGATCTTTGGTCCTTTGTAATGTAATAAATTCTAATGACATTTTAGCTTCACATGCTGACGATAGTATTACACTACATTAACTGCAGATTAACTGCGTCCAAGTGCGAGTCGGACTCGCCCATGAAGGGTTCCGTAGCAGCAAGTAAAATGTTTATATTTGAGTTGATTGAATGAAAGGTAAATTGCGTTTTACGATTTATGACGTATTAAAAAAGAAACTACTTACTAGATCTCGTTCAAACCAATTTTCGGTGGAAGTTTACCATGTACATCATATATTTTTTTTAGCTTTATCATTCTCTTATGTTAGAAGTTACAGGGGGGGGGACACTTTTTACCACTTTGGAAGTGTCTCTCGCCCAAACTATTCAGTTTAGAAAAAAAATATATAACAAACCTCAATATTCTTTTTTCGAAGACCTATTCATAGACACGTATGGGTTTGATGAAAAAAAAATTTTTGAGTTTCAGTTCAAGTCTATGACCCCCGAAATTTATTGTTTTTTTTTCTATTTTTGTGTGAAAATCTTAACGCGGTTCACAGAATACATCTACTTACCAAGTTTCAACAGCATAGTTCTTAGTTTCGGAAAAAGTGCCTTTGATATACGGACGGACAGACAGACAGACATGACGAATCTATAAGGGTTCAATTTTTTTCCATTTGGCAACGAAAAATAAAAGAATAAAAGAAAATAAAAAACTATCTGCCAGTAAAAGGCTATCTCATCCTCCTCATCGGCTTCATCGGCCCAGCCATTCCAGAGATTACTTCTTTCAAACAGACAGACAGACAAAAGTTTTAATGTTTTTTTTTTGTTTTAAGTACCGTGTATATATTCATACGCATTCAATGAAAAACTGTTTGTTTAACGTTACAAACAGACACTTCAATTTTATTTATTTGTATAGATTGTGAACAAAATAAGTTCCACGAGGACGATGTCGCGGGTAGCAGCTAGTTATCGATAAAATTGTTTTATAAAAGAACAGATACGTAGACATCGACATAGTTATCGTTATATAAGAACCACACAGAAGGAATCTTCTGAATGTGTGAGTGCTGTATATAATGTATAGGTATACCATAACCGTACTGCATTACCTACGCTGAATAATAACTAGGCACTGCAACCTTACACCCCGGCGTCTGTAGACCCGAGACGGCGTGCGGTTTTAGTCGGTTCAAGCCCGACACAACCGCCCCCGCTAGCCGGCGGGGGGTATCCGAAGGGATTTCCGCAAAAGGCACTGTACAGAAATTCAGGTTTTTTTATCTCTCTTTTGTCTTTTCTTGTCATATTAAATAGGTACGAAGCCTATACTTGTAGAGGATTTTTCCCAACCGTATTCTTGGCTCTATTAACTTTACTATCATTTTTAGCGTAGCATTATATATTTATTGTAACGGAAGTTACGTAAGGTACTTCCCATTAAAATATCTCAATTATATTATAGGCAATATCCATGAGTGTCAAACGAGTTGCCAGTATACGCTCCACGAAGTCCCCTCCAGTGCTCTTCTATAAATAACACGTAATCGTATTAGTTTTGCACAAAGAGATTACATTGTTGATACTTATTGACAATTACGATGAAAATAAAATGCGAAGAAGTTTCAGGAAACACGAAGTACGTCACATCAATTCACATAAATATTCTTTCTACTTACTCGAAGGCATTCCCGAATGACTCAAACATCTTGTAGCCGTTACTAATGCCAAAACAGAGGCCACGAAATAATTCCAAAGAGTGTCAGCTAATACAACAATTCACAACACAGCACCAATATCACAACAATATTAAGAAGCACACAGAAACCACAAAACCTTTTTAATTTTATAGCAGCTAATTTTATGAAACGAATTATAATTAGAAATTCCTAAACGTTCGATCAAAGCGCCAAGCACAAAATTACAAAGTTCACGCACGTATGTATTCACAAAAGTAAATAATATAATTATCAACACTGATACCGAGTACATACGTTGGACACTCGACGCCTACTGCGCGCTACGCCAATACAAATCGCGGATAATGTTATCCAAATGTAAAACTCGTTACATATTTATTTATACGATGTATTGTTGAACACTTCTTTGTTCATTTCTATATATTTTGGAGCATTGACTTTTGACACTGCGAAAAGGAGAACTAGGTAAATGATAATAATCTACAGACGTATTTAAACGTTCGGATAAAATTTACGCTTTGTCCCTCTATCATAGAGCAGTATGAATTCAAATTAGAATTGTTCGCGTGGCCAATACTTATATAAGAATCCTTTTTTAAGACCGTTGACATTTGAAAATTACTGTCTATAGTTATTCTCGAATGTCAATGGTTTCAACAAGTTTTTAAAACCATTATTTGGTTTATTGGATACATTTTAACGTTGGGATGTTATTTCAAAATAGAATACAGACAGAGCCTTGATACTTTAGTTACCTTTATCAAATGGCAAACGTTTACTTCCTCATTAATATTTCATTCTTATCTAACTTTATAGTAGTCGTTTGGTACAAAAATATACAATTCCGTAAAATATGACCTAGAAACAGATATTGAACTTATAGAATTATTGACTAAATTAGAACATCTCGTTACTTCTAAAGGATACGGAAATTATGTTTAAGACTGAAACAAAGTATAAAGCTGGGGAACGCCCGAGAGCAGCGTTGCTTTTATGCTATTTTGGGCGAAAGCCCATGTCATAATATATCCAATTATATGTTGGTATGTGAAATTATTGTTATTTAGCACTGCTATTAAAATAGCTATCAAGTGCAAAAGAGAACAGGCAGTTACGGGTGAAGTTTTTCTTATTTAAGCCCTTAGAATCAATCGGCTTAGATATTATTAAATAGCCAGCCAACTTAAATTTATAGATATGTAATAAAAAACTATTATGATACCTGCTGTTTTAACGACTTTATTAATTGAAATAAAACTATTTTTAACGGATTCATTCGTTTAAAATAGTTTTATTTCTTGAGTGACATTCGCGTAAACTTACGACAGTATCAAGACTTTATTAATATAGGTCCTTACTATGTAAGTATTATTGGAAACTTAACGGAGTGAGATTGACTGAGTACCATAGCATGTGTATGTTCATTGAATACTTTTTGATTAGGATTCAGCAAATAAGTTTTAACTTGAAGACGGTTAAAAAGAGTTAACTGAAATAACGTAAAAATGTAAGTTAAGGCTAGCAGCCCTAACATTTCGTAATATTATTATTGTAATCGTGCTTTTGTCGTGACGAATCGCATACTACGAATACACCTAGCGCAATCTAGTATAAATAAATTGAACTAAGCGCTTGATTGTTTTTTTAATTTTTGATTTGTCTTGGTTGTTCGAATAACGATCTTTGATGATGGAAGTCGATAGTAGGTACCTATACGTATCTAGTGCTTTTGAACGCTTTATCAAAATTCCAAATATTCAAATCTGTAACGTAACGTAATCTGCTTACTCGGGTATAAAAAAATATAAAATCGAAGGCCAGCCTCCCATAGAAGTGGAAAATCGAAGGCAGAGAACTAGTATCGCTAACAAGAATTACCCATAAAGTTTTTAATGCAAAAACTTTACAAGTAAAACGTAAGTGAATGACTTATACATACTAACTATGTGGTTGATCACAAGCACCTAATGCCGGACGCTCGGCAAAAACATGAACATCATCTTACCTTAGTTCAAAAATAATTTAAAATGAATCAACAAAGTAAAAAAAGTTGAAGGTAGTGCAATAATATCGACGGTTCAAAGACAAAAAGGGGTTACCGACAACGTCAATTGACAGGAAAATCATTGTGCTATAAAGGTCACTGCTATTGCTTAAGACTTTATCTCTTTGAAAAAATCGATGTCGTTTGCCTTTTGCTTTATAACCATCACCATAATTGTTTTGTTTTCTGGACATCATGAATCATTTCCTTGTTGTTACAATTTGTCTTAAATTTAATTATTTCGTTTTTAACAAGCGTTTGTGTAATTTAACGCAGTACTTTTCCGCCTCTACTGTGGCGAGTGTTCCGATGAGCTAAAGTAGTAATAGCTTAATTTCTAAAAGTTTCATAACGACCAACACGGAAATAATATCACAATTTCCATTGTTTTACTTACAAAATCCCAATTGCAACGTTGGTACTTTTCAAGTGCACCTGCACTAACCCCGGATAAGATACTCGTGCGCGCGAACTATTAACAAATTAATGAACACTTCACTCACACAAAGATTTGCTCTAGCACGTTTAATATTTCAGCGCAAAGTACAACATGTTACAAAACAGTTACTATATAGCATGAAACTAATGGTGATTTTAGTTGAACTGGAATTAGTAATTGGACTTGAACTCTCGACCAGTCCCTTTCTCCTTAGAAAGGGACTGGCCGACTGGCCGGGTGAGACCGACCAGTCCCTTGACTGGTCGGTCTCAATCAAGTTACCTTCGAAATTCTCTTGTACATACGTCTTGACTCTAGAGGCAAGAATATCCAGAACATGTCCAAACAGCTGTTTGTCTGAATATAGTACCAATTCAAATCGTACCAAAATTGTCCAATAGCTGTATAGAATAATTTTGATGCGATTTAAAATTGTACTAGTGCGTTAAATAGCATGCCCCGAAAAACGTTGTCCCTACATACCCAATACCCTAACATGTGTAAGTACATATTTATACAGTAGAGTGTTTCAAGTGTGTACACTTGTACTGCAGTTCTATATACGTATATATATCTACGATTGGCCAAGACCAGTCCTAGAGCGGTGACCGATTAGAAAATCAAGTCCCTATGTACCTTGGAACTCGTAAAACTGTCCGGCTATCGTGAATATCAGGTAATGTCCCTTTTATTTACAAGATTGCAGTATAAGCCCCCCCCCCCCCCAGATTTTTTGGGACCAAACCAACCTCATCTGGCACAGACTTTCCTCTTGGGGTTCAGATGGCAGTCAAGGCCAAGATAAACGAGTCCAGATAAAACCACCATGGAGGTGTATAAGAGCGGAGGCCGGGCTCCAAATGGAAAGCTTCAGATGCAATGAGGATCGGCGCTCGGATGGTGATGATGATTATACAAGGGTATATATTTTAGGGTTACAATAATTAGAGCACGCAGAATCGGTAACGATCTTGGTTATTTCTAGTAATCATCATCATTTCACCCTTGTTCCCAGTCGCTTTGGAAACTGTCACCTTGGAACCCAGGGTCCACTTACTTCTCTTCCTTTTGGTCAGGTTAATGACTTTTATGGGAGCGGCGAATACCGTGAGGGGAACGAGGGAAAGGCGGGAGGGCCTTTTCAGTCAATCAACAGGCCCGACCAAGATCTTTTGAGGTCAAGCCAACCTCACTTGCCAGCCAGTACAGTACACCTGCACCGGGAGGTATTAGCAAATAGAATAAAAGTACAAGGCGCACGAGTGCACTCGCACGCAGTACGCACCGATAACGTAAACAATTGGCCATAATTGTCAATTGTGTAGCAATTATTATTACATTAAACAATGTTTACCTCCTTAAACACATGTTACGGGTAGTATTTATATTTATATACTTATGCCTATAGTATAATCCTTTCGAGGGCTTACCCGGGGTGCCCGGCAATGGACACTTGGGGAGGACACCGTGTGGTTTTAGTCGGTCCGATTCCGACACGCCCACCCCATCGTCGGCACCGATGGGGTGAAGCCCGAGGGGGTTTCCACAAGCCATAAAAAAGGGTGTACGAGATCCTACCAACACCTTTGAGGGCGAAGCCACCCTCACCTGCTAGTGACGAGGCTCTGGCGTAGGCTTTAATCTCGGTGTAGGGAGGTCAGACGGCACGGCAGGCACTCTCGAAAAACCCACCATACCAATAAAATAAAAGGCCCCGGGCTCCAAAGTGCCCCGCGTGGTTATCTGTTCCCGCTTCAAATGGAAACTTATTCCAGGAATAAAAAGTAGCCTATGTGTTATTCCAGACTTCCAGTCCTTACATCCTTCCTTCCTTTTCCTACAAATATTATTAGAATTCCACGCGGGCAACAGCTACGACCTAAATGAAACTGATATAAATGAAGAAAAAGTTTTTTATAAGCTATTAAAATTAAAATGGTGGAAAAACTAAATTTAAATTTTTCATAATATCATTGAATACTAGCGGCCCAGACCACGGCTTCGCCCGGGAATAGTCAGTCGGGACTAGTCATTATATATGTATAGATTATAGTAATCATGATTAACGAAGTTTAAAAGCTGCACACTTCGATCAATAATAAAATTATACATCAATGGCTGCACCTGCATATTCACACAAATTATTTCTGCTATTAAGTTTATAATGGTGGGTACACACACCAGGCGAACGAAGGAACGCAAATGAATCGCTGTGGACTGTGGACGCCGCGTTCGGCAGCGGAAATTCCGGTTTTATGGAAAAATTTGAAAGTGAAACAAAACAATAGTTCCAAAAATTAAGGTCAGATCCTTATAGCATAACTCGTACTGGCCGAAAAGCTGCCAAGTCCTATAGATACTTTAACATTTCTTCGATGCAGTAACTAAGGTGCATACATGGAATAGATTTGCAATAAAATTCAATATACTACATAAATGCACTCGATGGTTCGAGGGTGTATGGGTCCCACCAAGACTCTTGGGGCAAAGCCGACCTCTCCTGTGAGCCGGTACATCTGCTAATTGACGGACAAGATTCTGGCTCAGGCTCTACGTCTCGGGGTTGGGTTTTTAAGAGGTCAGAAGGCTGTCACGCCCATACAAGCCAAATCTGAAGGAGTAATTGGACACCGGGGTCCGAGGTGAAAGCCTGATAATGACAAAAATGCCGCTCTAGAAGCTTGCATTTTTAGCCTTGATAGGTAACATGTAAACACAAGTGCAAACGTGTACACTAGTTCCACTGGTGCACCGGCGGTGGCGCAGCAGGTGCCGATGTATCAGCGTGTGTTAAGTTTTAAACCTAACAATATACAAGTGCTAGACGTCACAGTTAGATGAACGTCAGGGCATCTAGATGACGCGGCGATAGTACTGTATTTGCAACTGCGGATTAAAAGTACCCTACGTCGAGGTCGCCTATGTTGGTGGCCAAAGCCGGTTGGGATCTCTGGGATATCTTCTCCAAGGCACACCAGATACTCCGGCCACACAGCGACGTGACGAAACAGCGTGCGGTTTTAGTCAATTCGAGTTTTTACATACTCACCTCATCGTTGGCTCAGATGAGCGGGGTAACCTACCTGTGTGTAGATTGCATGATAACAATAACTTATTTTGAAAAAGCTGTCTCTCAGAAGTCACGTAGTTTTAAAATTACATATTTTTCGCGAATTAATCGGAACCAGCATATAAATTACAGATTCGACCCTTATTATATAGATTATATGGGTATATTGATCCTCTGGTAGGATACGAATTTATTCTATCTTAATTCCTGGTTCCCTGTGTCACACCATAACTTGAGAACGACTACCGATTTCATCCTCCTTTTTTTTTATATTTTCTAATACCGAAAGTAATATTAAGAAAATCAGGTAAAATTTCAGAAAACTTAACGCTTACTAAAGATTTGTGGCCGCCACTGGAGTTATCACACAGTAAAATAGTCTTCGATCGTAAGTGGTTTCGAACTAGGAAGAAAATCCTTGATCGTAACTGGTTACGACAAAGGACGAAAAAGACTTCGATCGCAGCTGGTTACGATACACAGTTACGATGGGGGCCGAAAGGTAACAAAACTAGCTGTTATCTAAGTTTACCAAGAATATTTATTCAGATTCCACAAGGACATAATTCAAGGTATTATATGCCTTACGTTTTTTCCTGTACTTGCGTATATGTATAAGCGCTATAGTTGCTTGTAAACACACGTTTACAAGCAACTATCGGATATAAGTAATAATAATATATTCGGATACCCGCCGGCCAGCGGGGGTAGTTATATCGTGAATCGAAAACCGCACGGTGTCCTCCCCAAGTGTCCGTTGCCGGGCACCCCGGGTAAGTCCTCGAAAGGATAACCCCAGGGTTACCGGCGGACTTTGGCCGCCACCGCGGCCTCGCCTGGTGGGGTTGTGTAGCATATCCTAGAGTATTTATTTATTACAAACAAACAATTTATTCAAGCATCACAACACAAAGGATTTAATAAACTTCTGTGAAACATGTGGTCTCTGCCTACCCCAATGGGAATGAAGCGTTATTTTATTTTATTATATTAAAAACTTAATAACTTGCATCTATAGTGAGAATTCAAGAACTTTGAAGATTGATTTGTTTGAAACGCAACACAAAGTTATTTTGGGGTGGGGCGACCTAGAGCACCCGGCCAAACTTGCCTGTACTTCTCAGCAGTCTGGGGTTCGTTGCATCACAGCCTACTAATATTATAAACGCGAAAACGGCTGAACACATCTGACAGAAATTTGGTAAAGGGATAGATTTTAGTCTGGAATAACACAAACTTTTTATCACTGAAATTTGTGCCCATGGGAAGCCGGAACAGAATTACACGCGGGCGAAACCGCGGATAAAAACTAGTTTCTTATAAAAACATGGCCGGCAATTATATCTACATAGGCACTATTGGCAGTGATTACATTTTCGATTTGAACTCAGGCTTATCTATTGTACACTACTCATTATAGTTAAGTTCATTAAAATCTAATAAAAATAATCTTGCCACTATCTCCTGTTAACAATACCTATGACCTCATTCAGGCCAATTACACCATTTTACTGAAGTATTCGTATCAAAAGTGTTTATTGTAATGCGAAATTACACTTACCTACTCAATCGTTAAATAATATAAAGATGCATTTAAAATAAACTTAAGTCACTTAGAATGGTACTCAGTCATGAATCTCGACATGAAACTAGTTTAACGCACAGATTGTATTGTAGGTCTAAACTTGAGGAGAGACTTTATGAACGATCAGGTGATTAGTTCATCAAATATCCACTCAAATTCAAAAATGCATTTTGTACCTTTTCTTTTTTTTTTCGTGCGGAAATCCCCTCTGGTACCCCTCCACCGGCCAGCGGGCGGTTATATCCAGCTTGAACCGACTAAAACCGCACGCCGTCTCGGGTCTAAAGGTATTTTTAATTCGAGATCTATGTATATATCTATTTTGGTATAGAATATAGGCCTAGAACAGCAAAAGCATACACTACGTCAACGTCACGCTGTCAATTTCATAACCATATTTCGGAACGCTTACAATGAGACGTATATCACTGGATGTTTGCCTTTGCACATGCTAAAATAAGATGGACGTTGGCCGGCCCACACATGCTGGCTCACCTACTTAAAAGCCCAGGTATAAATTAAATAACTTTACTGAGGGACATTCACTTCTTGTTATAACACCATTAGGCTGGATTTGTACGAGACAGTTTTTTACTGTAGCTATGTCTGGCGTTAAACCTATTTGGGCATCAAACCGGGTCTACATGACCCATACAAGACGCCCGGGTGCTAAAACAAGCTGGCGTCAAACCAGGTCTACGTCCGGGCGTCAGTCTTGTATAGGATACAATGATGGTATTTACATGATACAGGTAATCGCTTCATAGTGTTCGATACAAAACTGATGCCTTGACGTAGAGTCGGTTTGACGCCAGCTCCGGTGAGAGAACATTTTGTGGAAATGCAATTTTCAGCTATAGCTCGTTTCTCTGTACCCATTGTTACAATAAAGAGGTACTAATGCTAAGCAAACTCATACATCAATAATATTTGAATAACTGATACTGTTATCTAGAATCTAGACTGTACAATATGTACATGAGTAATAAGCATTGTCTGTATGTCATAACTTATCTGATAATTACGTGCCGTTTATGATGTGAACTGAAACTTATTAACAAACCTAATAGAGTTTACTTCCAAAAAATAAAATAGGAAAGGTCGGGATTGTGCAAACCCCTCGGGAACCAAAACGATTGTGCCGGAGTCGAACTGTATAAAACCATACGGCCTGTTATCAGGAGAGGATTCTACGAAAAGTGGAGTACATACCAGCTGGAATCCTACTTTTACCCCCCCATGTATAAACGTTTACTTACTAGGGCAGTAAGTAATGACCATGATCGCCTTAAGTTTTTATTTAAACGTGAAATAATGGCTTTTACGACAAAATACAAGCACCTATGCAAATGAAAGCTGGATTTCACTGGATGCGTAAGGCCGGAGGATCGCGTGCTGTGGCGCCCATTGGGAGAGGCCTATGTGTGTGAACTGCGAGAGGCTAATTGAATTGATGATGCAAAGAATTCCTTCGTTTTTGAAGTCAATCAACGTTACGTGTTTTTTTTCTGGCGGTTATACGCACGGTGTTTGGGTGCAATTTTTGCAATTTTCTAATTAGTATACACCACCATAATAGTGCACAAACTGTTCACGGTAATTTAAATCGCATCGCGGGGCAGTGAACTGCAATAGGCTAATTGATGATGTAATAAACTATTTTAATAAAAAACAATTAAGACGACTTCAATAACTTAAAAATACTGAAAAGTGTAAAATAACTGAATAACAGATTCAATTCTAAAGATAAAAAAATACTTAAGACTTTTCTGATGAAGTCGGTGCCAAGCCACATAGGAATTAGTTAGGTAAATAGGGTAGGTCCACTTCTACCACATTATGAGTCTCCCTGTGTAAGCGATAAAATGTGTTAGCGTGAGTGAAGTCAACACGTCTCCAGCAAAACACAACCGATCACGTTCGGGTATAATTTGCGTTCAATACGGTTAGACGACCCTATTGAATTCGTAATGCTTTATAACGTTGGGACTCGGGCTTGGCACCGACTTCAACAGATAAGATTTGAGCGTATTTTTTATCTTTAGAATTAAATCTGTAATTCAGATACTTTACACTTCTCAGTATTTTGTGGTTATTGAATCCGTTTTTTTTATTAAAATAGTTTATTTCTCCCTTTTTAGTGAATGTAACTCAACATCTTAAGTTTGTTATCGGTTGCATCCCGGGCTGTCACCTCGGAGACCGGGTATCGCTTCCTCCTTCTCTTGCTTTTAATTTGGCTTATATAGCTCTTATGGGAGTGACTGCCATCTGACCTCCTGACCCCAAGAGGAAAACCTGCACCAGGGCCTCGTCCGTCAATCAGTAGGAGTACCAGCTTGCAGGTGAGGTTAACTTCCTAGCTTAGTGAATGATGTAGACGTTGCGCTGTATCACAGGACTCCTATTTCTTCGTGTTGTCACGTAACCCATCACGAAGAGTATACACTTCTAACCTAATCTATCCGTGTCTGGATGCGCTGATTACTAACTCCACTCCACCCTCAACTCCCCTCTCCTCTCCACTCCACTCTTCTCTCCACTATACTTTCCACTCCACACTCCGTTCCACTCCATCCAGCATCTTAAAACAAATCTTCAATTCCCGTCCCTGTTGCTCATCTCACTAAAATTTAAAATTTTGTTCTATATTCAATCTAGACTTTATTAAAAAGGTAGTCTAGTTTAAAGAGTTTAGCAACAGCAGAATCGGCAGGCACCAATATTTACGGCCTTTCAAAATGTGTATTACAAACAAAAGACATGTGACATTTGATGTCGTGTTCGATCATAAATCTAAACTTTATTTCGATAATATCACATTTTTAACCGACTTCGAAAAAGGAGGAGGTTATAATTCGAATTTTTATATTTTTTATGTATGTTGGGGCAGAACTGTCGTATATGGATGGATTTGTGAAATTCTTGCTTTGTTAGACAGAAATTAAATAAATTTAAATTAAATTTTGTAAAAATCTGATGACAAGTTTCGGAGACAGACAACGGAACTCTTCAATAAATGCCAACAAATCAACCGCGGTTGCTGCTATCGCTGCTATTTAGGCATTGCTTATGCATGACATAACATCACGCCTGTATGCGTTAAGTGGGTTTGCAGACGTATGCAGTATATTTAGTTCTACAGCCGTCGTTTATGGAGATTTAAGTTTTTTTTGTTTTCCGTTTATTTTAGTTTCAAAACTGTCTCATATCCATTTTATTGGTAATGGCCCAAGACTCCAGAGATCCACGAGGGAACTTCTCAAAATTAAATGGAAAATTTGAAATGATCGGGGATATGCTCTATGGGTAACCTTACACCCCGGCGTCTGTAGACCCGAGACGGTGTGCGGTTTTAGTCGGTTCAAGCCCGACATAACCGCCCCCGCTGGCCGGCGGGGGGGTATCCGAAGGGATTTCGGCACAACAAAAAAAAGGTATGTTTGAATTATAATCCATACTGTAATATGTGTACATTAATATATTACTATGGTCAAGGACTTGCTGGAGTTGTCTAGACTACTACGAAGGCAGACAACATAACTTCTCAACCATGTACAGCATGAATGTCTCGATCATGTTCTTGGGTATTATGCCGATCCTATGAGGTAGAAGTACCTAAACATAGCTGCAGACATGCTGGATTGGACTAGACTTGGACTACGAAGGGAGACAATGGAACTCCTTAACGACAAGCATTCCCAATGTCTCGTTTAAGTTATTGAAGGAATATTCTTGATCCTAGAGGTACTTTATTATAGAACCATGTGGTAAGCAGCATGCTCAACGACGTATCGTCGCATTTGCTTTCAGTGTTTATAAATTTTTTATTGCCAGCTCGCGAATGCGTGTCTATTTTTGCGATATTTAATACTCTCTTTGGAAATAGCCTAGGCTGCATATGATCTACTTTGAGAGAGACGTTTCTTCCTTTCGTCGCTTGGCTCATTTAAATATGTCGCTGTCTCCTTAGCTTGGCGCTTCAACTAAATAGTGGTACGCGCATTTTATCTGAATTAAGTCACTAAATCAATTATTTTTCACTTCTTGTGCCTTTTTGAAGTCAGTTATTTTTTTTTTAAAAGGACTTATTTGATTTTGTAGGGGTTCCTGCTGCTTCTCTCGAGTTCTAGGTCCAATACTAATAAAATTGATATGGCACCAACTTGGAGTTAAACCAAACCCAATGTTAAGGGTTTTTATAATCGTTTCATAAACGACGGAAGTACATAAAAATAGATACAGACGAACAAAGAACCTCCTCTTTTTTGAAGTCGGTTAAAAAAGGCGATGTAATAACTACAATGTGTCGGTTATTGCTTCTCGTATAGTTTTATCAAACGAGGATCCTATACGGTGGAAATTTTATAACTCTATGTCACAGCTCATGTGTAATATAAATGGCACGTGTAGTGTGAACGAACAAACACGTCATACATGTTTTTTTTTTCAATTGCGATATCAGTATCGTGTCAATAAACATTATTAGAAAGAAGTGGGGTACTATATATATCTGTCTGAGTATCTGCGATTAAATACAACAAAACACAATTATTTAATCAAACAAAACGCCATACTCGTATAACACTACTCGATGTTAACCTTTTTCTTTAATGGTGAAATTTTACTTTACTGTCAGGTAGGTAGATCATCTTTGCTCTATAGAGAGTGCATTATCAGGTGGCTTTTTGTAAGTAGGTATGATTCCTGTTTAAGAGGCGTCGGTTTCGTTTCCCGAGATGATTGAAGGTCTATTGCTTCATTTGTACCCACGAAATATACAATTAAAATACGAAAACTTCAAATTCTTGGAACTATTTTTTGCAATTGTAAAATTAATGCACAATGTAGAGGATGTGCCCTTAAGGCGAGTATAATTCAGAACTTATGTGAATTTTGATAACGGAATTGCATTTTCCTTTCTACGACCTTCATTGTGGTATAATTTTTATTTTTCTAACTCAAACACAACTGAAATAAAACTGTAATCCGTTTTGGGTTAGACCAATCTTTGCGAAGAAATCGTATCGAGGATGTGAAAGTCATCGTGTATCGAATAACCGAAAGAACTAGTCAAATAGCATAGAATAATATATATATGATTTTCAGAATCGTCGGACGTCTCCAACATCATTATCTAACACATCTAAAAACACCGTTTAAAATCTATATCACGATCTAAAACCAACATAGCGTCGCCAAAATTTCACGTAAATTATGACCTGCCACAAATTTCACTCGTATGAAGCCGGGGCGGGTCGCTAGTAGCTTTAAGTAGATAAAAAGTCAGAAACTGATCATATTAACATTTTATTAATGTTAAAGATACATATCTTCACGAGATCTAATAGAGGTAAACGTGATGAGGCCAATGACTTATGACGTCATGACAGCAAACTAAAATATGAAGATAAATTCAATGACCTAAAGAACAGAAAACCATACGGTGTGAGAATTCTACCCATTGTCGACGATGTCATGTTTTTATACTAGCAGGCAGGTGCTGCAACACCATCAAGGATATAACCAATATAATTTCTTTTTTTTTTTTTTTTTTTACGTTTTCATATGTTTTAAGCTTCCTTTGTGAATGTCCTATTTAAGGAAATGAGCGACCATGGAGGCTGCTATGTGAGTTTCTGATGCTGTCCGTCTAACGTCTAATACCTCGCTGAACAGAAACGAACTAAGGATAAATACTTGGTGTACCCCGACCCCTAACCCCGAATATTGACTAATCCATTTGGACCGCAGTACAGTATCTGTGATATTAGAGATCGTTAAATTAATAGATACATATCGCATAAGTTGTATACATTTTACAGTTATATTATTTTATCAGATAACTATTCAGTGTTACATATTAGGTACTTCTTGTATCTATGTTACTCTCGAGATATCGAGTACCTATAGTTATCAAAATTAACGAGTAGTTATAGTTATCGAAGCAGGCTGTTCAATAATAGAAAAACTTAGCATAAAATAACTCTTGCATTTTATCACTCTTCAAAACTGTCAGTTAAAGAAAATTTATTTTCATGTAAAGTTACTAATATAGTCCTACCAAATTACAAAAAAAGGTTGCAAGAAATTTATAAATAATATAAAAAATTTGCAAACCTTTTTTGTTTCTAATACTAATTAATTGAATTCTAGTCAATAAACTATTTACTACACAGATCTTTTAACATAAAAAATACAAAAAAGAATACATAATATGAAGATTATTGTTTCTTTATTGGAAACTCCTTTCAAAAATAAACAACTTACTCAAATACGTTTATTGGCCCACTGCGCACCCTCCGTATGCACACTTCACGTTTTTAGTAATTTAAGCGTCAATTAGTGTCAAGAGAGAGAGAAAAACGTCTACACGTTACAAAACAACGTACGTAATTGAATATGCAACAGATACTAAAAAGCGCTTCATTTTTTTACACTATAAGTATCAAAATACCTTGACAATAGGAGTCATGAAAGCTACGTAACTTTATTCGCGCAAATTGAAACAGCATTTGAAATTACAAGATATAAGGCTTACTTTTCTTTGCGAAGTTGTTGAACTCAGTACGGATGCACTCAGTCTGCACTGAGGAACACTAATCGATGCCAACATGGAGGTATAAATATAAGGAAAGAGTCAACATTATTTAATTATAATTCCTTTGCTAAAAACAAAACAAATATTTCCATAACAGTACTCAGTACGAAAGCACTCGTTCTGTGGTTATTAGTTGGTTTCGATAATTGCGGTACTTTTGCTTGGGTAACGCAGTAAGCGTTACCCAGGCAAAAGTACAGCAATTAGATTAAATTCTTTTGAGGGACAATTTGCTGCTCTCTCTTCTCCTCCGAGCTTTTTCCGAACTTAGTTGGTGTCAGCCTCCAGTCTAACTACGGAAGGCTTAACTTCGATAATTTATGAGTGAGTGAAGGGGGTGCCATCTGACCTCCACAACCCACTGGCGATATCGAAGTTCTGTAGATAGACTAAATTGTCGAACTTTTTAGGGTTTCGACTACCAACGAATGCCACAGATGTTTGTATGGCAACCGAGAGAGGCTTTACGTGCTCTCCGAGGCACGGAGGAATCTTAATGTGTTAAGAATGCTCACCCATTCTAAGACTGGTCTGGCTAGTATTCCTTAACCTTGCAATGTGCTAACCTACTCAGTTACAACTTAGCCACGAGACCCTCCCATAATCAATGAATGGAGTAAAGAAACGCTCACAGTTCGGTTTACTTACGGATCTTTGCTTCTTTTTACGGGTTCGCTGTCTTCAAGGACCCAGTGATCAAGTTTGGCAATCTGTGATTGCGATCATTACATGAACATTTCCACGCGAGCTAACTCTGTTGCGTGGTTGAAAGAGTTGTTATTTATTTGTTCCGTGTGTGAACGTTCTGTATGGCGTTATTCTGTACTAGCCTCGAATCTGGAAAGTCTTTGTACCGTGACCTATCAAGGTCAAAACAACTGCACAGGCAACTATGACAAAAACAAAAACAAATTACTTTCAGTTTTACGGTACGCTTTGTACAAAGTTGTAAAATAAATCTAATAGAACTTGATTACTCTGGGTGAGCTCTATATATTTATAAAGTGGGTCAAAGCAAAAGCTTGGCTAGGCTTCCTGTCTGTATCAGATAAATTGGAATAATTTAGCTCATTGTTTTAAAACTTTTCTGAAAACGCGACCCGTTTAAAAGTTGAAAAATTCTAACGACCTCCTAAAGCCATAAACACGTGTTTATAATTTCATTTCTTTTGGTACCTATATTGACAAAACAGGCCAAGATAAGTCAAATCAAGAGGAGAAAAAGTAAGCGAACACCGAGCTCTGAGGTGAAATCCCCGGATGCCACCGGTAAAAACGCTAAGGTCTAGGCAAATCTATAGGAATCACTCTGTCAGGAAGTCGTGAGAGCTCTGAACCTATAAGTATTGGAGGAGGGATTGCAAGGTGCAGATAGCGAGAGGCAGCGATCTACCGCGAACGTGAGCCAATCTAGTGAGAGTTGGCAGCCTTCAAGCACCTTCGAGAACTATATCTAAAACTGTTAAGGTATGCAGGTTTCCACAGGATGTTTCAATTAAATGAAGTCGTAAATCATTTCTCATATAAACTTCGCACCTCCTTTGCCGGACCGAGAATCGAACACGAGAGGCAACCTAAGATGCTGACGGTTGAACATCGGTTATTGTTTATTGTTATTAGTTAATGTAAAATGCGTTATGTGCATCTGTTCATCGGTTGCCTTCGATCTGTTGTCAACATGTATGAAAGGGAAAACGGTGAAGAAATTCTAGAATTGTTGCTCCAACGAACAATAGATTACACATCGTACACCTAAACAAATATGTGATTGACTCACAAATATACTATGGATAACATAACACACGTTTGTCAAACAAATATTTCTCGAGATAGTACCAAATAGTATAATAATGTCGATATTAAATCAAAGTGTTCTGTTTGTATTTTATTACAACCTTTGCTACAGAGCATAATCTTTAGCAGAGCTGTTTCAATCAATTAACATTTTGCAGTGCACAGCTGGATATAAACCTGTCACAATATGCGCCATAGCACTCGATCCTCCGCCCTGCGCATCCAGTCTAACCCAGCTGCCTTTTTCCCAGCTTCCTCCCTCAGTTTCGACTCACCACTCCACTCTAGGATTCGTTTGCTCCAAAGGACATGGGAGAGCAATGCTGTTTACCTTTTTATAATAACAGGTGATTCTTTGGTAGGCATAGATCTAAAGTGGGTGGTCCATAGATGAGAGTTTGAAATTTTCAAATATATTAATCAAGAGGATATTTTTTTCTTTATAATACTTACCTGACTGCATGTCAGAACTATTGGCTTTATTATTTGGTATCTCTTATGCAAAATCCTCATGTTACAAAAAAGAAAAAAAAATTATCTACACCTTTGTTATATCTTCATTGGGTTGTAATTAGAATGGAGATACATTTTAGTTCTGCCAAACTAGAGGGTATAGTTACATTCTTGAAAAAACAGACTTAGTATTATTTATATTGTTTAATAAACTGTTATAATATAAGAGGTTACAAATACTAAAACCTTGAAATTTAGCTTAATGCCCGGTTTACACTATTCCAGAAGCATTCCAGTCCAGCGATCCAATCCAGCACTGGAATGCTACTGGATTAATGTAAACAGGCACTGGAAAGTTTACATTCCATTGAGTAATCCATTTCAGTGACTGTCTATTTTTATTGTCTACTTTTTATTCCAATTCACCCATTACAGCGCCACTGGAATAGTGTAGACAGCCATTCCAGCACTAATACAGTGGTAATTAATGACTGTCAGTTATTACAGCCTGGAATAATGTAGATGATATGATTCAGTCCAGGGCTGGACTGGTTGATTCGCTGGATTCCTGAACTGGAATAATGTGAACAGGGCATACTCTTGCCACCACATTAACCATTAAACGGCTATTTACATTACCTATATAAGTTGTGCTAGCAATGTACGATTTTTATATCGAACACTCCCATTTTATAAAGGTTGTTATCATCACTATCTAGGCAGGTCTGAGTGTTTTCCTCGATGTCTTGCCCCTTTTCCTTCAGGTCGGGTGCCGCAGCGTCATCCTTCTGTAGCCACGTGTTAATACGTACCGATGCCAGATCTTCCTCAGACCCGTCGTCGCTGCTCTCGTCCTGCAGTAGCCGCTGTAGACGGATCTGTTCTATCTCTGCTTCGGCTTGTATTTGCTTGAGCTTCAGTTCTGCCAAGCGTTGTTTGACCTCCAGTTCCTTCTTCTTTCTTGAACTGGTGGAGCGGCGTGACCTCGTGTCCAAAGGCCGCATGGTGCGCTGTGAGCTAGGCTCTCCATATACAACAGCGCGGGTGTGGGGCGATCCTTCTTCCGTCGTCCCTGACTCTTCAGTAGTCACAGTTGTGCTGGACGTGGTCTGCTCGGTGCTGACTGTGGCTTCCGACGCACCTTATATAGGTAATGTAAATAGCCGTTTAATGGTTAATGTGGTGGCAAGAGTATGCCCTGTTCACATTATTCCAGTTCAGGAATCCAGCGAATCAACCAGTCCAGCCCTGGACTGAATCATATCATCTACATTATTCCAGGCTGTAATAACTGACAGTCATTAATTACCACTGTAGTAGTGCTGGAATGGCTGTCTACACTATTCCAGTGGCGCTGTAATGGGTGAATTGGAATAAAAAGTAGACAATAAAAATAGACAGTCACTGAAATGGATTACTCAATGGAATATAAACTTTCCAGTGCCTGTTTACATTAATCCAGTAGCATTCCAGTGCTGGATTGGATCGCTGGACTGGAATGCTTCTGGAATAGTGTAAAACGGACATTAAGCTAAATTTCAAGGTTTTAGTATTTGTAACCTCTTATATTATAACAGTTTATTAAACAGGTCAACTAGTGGAGAAGTGTCAAACCCAGGAAAAATCAGAAGGAAGTGCCCCAGTGAAGAACTCCGTGATCGATGTAGCTACGCTCACCGCGGCCCTATCCCAGGCTATGAGAAGCAACAGGGAGCCGCCCAAGTATATACGGGAACTACCGATCTTCAGCGGCAGCAGTACAGAATGGCTCGCCTTCAAGACTACGTATGAAGAATCGGGTATATACTTCACGAAGAACGAAAATATTGCAAGAATAAGGAAAAGTTTACGTGGACTCGCACGAGAAGCAGTCGAGTGTCTGATGCTGAGTCAACCTGACCCCGAGGTGATCATAAGGGCCCTCGAGAGAAGATTTGGTAGACCAGAAGCACTCATCCACGTCGAGATGGAGAAGCTCAAGACTCTCAACAAAGTGACCGATAACGCCAAGGACATCTGTATCTTCGCTGGGAAGATAGCAAACATCGTGGGAACCATAGAAGCCTTGAGGAAGCCGCACTACCTACACAGTCCAGAGATGTGCAGAAGTATCATCGAGAAACTCACACCTATACTCAGAAACAAGTGGTACGACTTCGCTGCAAAGAAGAAAGAAGATATACCAGAACTGAAGAAGATATCTGTGTTCCTGTCAGAAGAGGCAGACAAGTGCAGCTCCTACGCACTCCCAGAGGTGAACCACACAGAAGACAACAGAAGAGCCAGTTATCATCCTCAAAGAAGCAGAAGAGTTGAACAGACGCTCACCATCAACAAGAAGACATCAGAAGAGAGATGTCCACAGTGTAGCAGGGATCATAAGCTACCTGACTGCAAGCAGTTCATCGCCCTAGACAACACCGCGAGATGGGAAACAGCCAAGAAGAATAGAGTCTGTTTTCGCTGTCTTCGAGGTAACCACCCACGCGTCACATGCAGAGCACCGGCCTGTGGGAAGAACGGGTGCCAGATAATGCATCACCGACTACTGCATCGCGATATGCCGCCAAGAGACCGTGAAGAACAGAAGGAAGACATCACGACCTCAACGGCAGAAGTAGCCACAGCAGCAGTTCCCCGCAGTCAGCGCAAGGCCTACCTCAAGATGGTACCAGTGACACTAAGAGGACCAAGCGGTAGCGTCGATACCTACGCCTTATTGGACGAGGGAAGCGCGATCACGCTGATAGATGAGACCATAGCCGACGTCATCGGGGCAGACGGACCAACCAAGGAGACATGGATCCAAGGTGTCAACAGCGACATGAAGCACGAGAGCAAGACAGTCAGTCTACTCATCAAAGGGAAGTACGCCGATGAAGAATACGACTTAACCGCCCACACCATGGACCGACTCCGCCTCTCACCCAACACCGTGCATGAAGAGCACCTCAACGGCTGCGAACATCTGGAAGACATACGGGATAAGATAACGTATAAAAAGGCTTCACCTAAAGTGTTATTGGGACAAGACAACTGGCATCTCATCGTAACCCGTCAGCTGCGCACCGGAAGCCGTAACCAGCCTGTGGCGTCGCTCACTCAGCTGGGATGGGTGCTCCACGGATGCAGCAGTTCAATGACTGCAACAGTGTCATTCTGCGATACGCTGCAACAGCGCGTAAAGGACTCCATTGAGGACACAGTGAAGAAGGACCTCAAGTTGGAGCCACTGGGCATCGAACTCCGACGCCCCCGAGAAGATCCCGAACACGGATGCAGCAGTTCAATGACTACAACAGTGTCATTCTGCGGTACGCTGCAACAGCGCGTAAAGGACTCCATTGAGGACACAGTGAAGAAGGACCTCAAGTTGGAGTCACTGGGCATCGAACCCCGACGCCCCCGAGAAGATCCCGAACTGCGAGAATTGCAGAATCTGGAAGTAAAAGGCCGGCGGTTACCAGATGGAAGATATGAGACCGGACTGCCGTGGAAAGAAGAAAGCTACAAGGAAGCTGAGAAAAGTCTGCTTACGCTTGAACGAAGACTCGATAGGGATGAAGAAAAACGAATGGAAAACCTACTCAAGTCAGGCTATGCAGAACCAGCCCCTATTCCACCGCAAAACGAAACGACGTGGTACCTACCTCACTTTCCGGTCATCAACCCCGCCGAGCCGCACAAGCCGCCTCAACTGATACACGACGGCGACACCGAGATGGAAGAATTATCACTGCCACAAGACACTGCCACTGTAGCACTGGCTACAGTGGAACCCGACGGCCAAGAGACAGAAAAAACATTGGGTCTAACGTGGCACGCCAACGAAGGTCATCTCGGCTTTGACGCGAGCAACTTGAAGATCCAGCGCGAAGTGGAAACAAACACGCGACCTCCAACGAAGCGAGAAGCCTCATTCGATCCGGTCGGCTTTATCTCACCGATATTAATTCCCAGTAAACGTATTTTTCAGAACACATGGCGCTATAAGATGGAATGGGACGACCCACTCCCAGCAGAGCTACGGGAGCGATGGTGCAGGTGGTTCACGCAGCTCAACGGCCGCTACAATCTAGCAGCCACGAAGAGCAGAGCGACCCCGTTGAAGCCCATCTCCATGCCGAGCCTCGAGCATCAAGCTGCACTACTGGCAGCGCGCCTGGCTCAAACCACCCTGGAAGAACACGACTACGAGTCAACAGAGAAGACCTATTGGAGCGACTCGCGAACCGCACTCACATGGATAAGGTCGGAGCCGCGTGCATACAAGTCATTCGTTGCACACCGCCTCGCCGAGATAGAAGACACCACGAAGAAAAATGAATGGCGTTGGGTGCCTACTCGACTCAACGTGGCAGACGACGCAACTCGGGCAACCCCCGACAACTTCCGGGCCGAACACAGATGGTATAACGGCCCCGATTTCCTGCGCCTGCCAGCAACCGAGTGGCCCACAGAAGAAAAGGTCATTCGTCACGACACGGGCGAAGAAAGACAAGCGTGTCACACATCGCAAGATGTCGAGCAGCCCAGCACAAGTCAACTACTGCGTATAGAGAAGTACTCAAAATGGATGCGACTCATATGAACGACTGCACGAGTACTCCAGTTCATCGATTTGTGCCGGCCGAATAAGTGTAAAACGTCAGCTGCTCGAAAGCGAACTCGTAAGATAGAGAAAGCTAATCCCGATTGGCGTACGAAGAAAGCCATACCAGTGCATAATAAGAATAACACAGTGATACGCGATGAACAGTGCTACATAAACATACCAGGTGAGTACTTGAACCACGCCGAACACCTGTGTGTAAACGCCAGTCAACGAGATAGTTTCGCGAGTGAAATAGTACGTATGACAAAAGGTCAATCAACTCCTCGCGACAACCGACTGAACAATGTAAGCGTGTACCTGGACTCACACGGCACTATGCGCGTGAGAGGACGCATATCAGCTGCGAAGGAGCTGGGAGAAGACGCATCGGACCCTGTGGTGCTCGACGGCAAACACCCGTACACACGCCTCTACATCAAACATGTTCATGAGAAGCTACGACATGGTGGCACCGAGATCACGATCAATGGACTCCCGGCAGCGGTTATGGATTACCAAGATACGTCCCGCAGTGAAAAATGAGATAAAGAAGTGTGTATTGTGTCGCATAAGAAAGGCGAAACCAGCGTCACCGGTCACAGGCAACTTACCAGCCGCCCGGTTAGCTCACAACACACGCCCCTTCACGTTCACCGGTCTAGACTACTTCGGACCCATAGAAGTTACAGTCGCACGCCATCGAGAGAATAGATATGGAGCCTTATTTACGTGTATGACCTCTCGAGCTATACATGTAGAGGTCGTTCACTCCTTAAGCGCCGACTCAGCCGTTTCCGCCCTAAGAAGATTCATCGCCAGACGTGGTTGTCCCAAAGAAATATGGAGTGACAACGCTACGTGCTTCAAGGCAGCGGAAAAGGAGCTAGCAGAGGCCGCACTCGACGCGCTCGAAAAAGAAACTACGAGTCAACACATCGTGTGGAAGTACATACCCCCTTCCGCACCCTTCATGGGGGGGGCATGGGAGCGAATGGTGAAAGCAGTGAAAGAAGTGCTTCGTGTCACCATGATGGAAAAGCATCCCAGCGACGAGATCCTGTTAACCTTATTAGCAGAGGTCGAGAATATCGTCAACTCACGACCCCTCACACATGTTTCGGTTGATCCTAACGATCCCGAGGCCCTCACGCCGAACCACATCCTCATCGGGCCCAACTGCCATGTGCCACCACCAGGGCACTTCTCTGCAGACGACGTGACTGCTCGCCAACAATGGAAGCGAGCTCAAGCCCTGGCTGACATCTTCTGGAGGAGGTGGGTGAAGGAGTACCTTCCCCTATTGCAACACCGGCGGGAGCCCACCAGCACCGGCGTCACCCCGAAGGTCGGGGACGTCGTCATCATCTGCGATTCTAATCTGCCGCGCAACACCTGGCCGCGAGGACGCGTCAGCCGAGTGTTCCCAGGAGCCGACGGCGAGGTACGAGTCGTGGACGTCACCACCAGCAGCGGACACGTGCTGAGGAGGCCTACGAAGAAGATCGTCGTGCTACCAACGGAGCTCGCAGACGAACCAGGGTCAGCGACGGCGGGAGAATGTGCACGACACAAATAGACTATAGACACATGTGCCAGTGACACGTAGATTAAGTAAGCGTGAATATAACGAATAAATTATGAAAATGTTAGATTTACGTAAATTAAAACGTAATTATGTAATAACTTTGATATTAAGCTAAGATAAATAGCTTACTACCGTTAGGAGTTAGTTTTCTGAGTAATTAAGTATGTTAGAGCCAAATTTAATAAAGAAAGTACATTCCCCGAAAAGCATAATTACAAATATAATTACGTAAATGCATTACTCAGAATCTAACATAACTTCGTATAAATAGGAAATACGACTTTGTATACATATATATATATAGTATAGTATAATATATATATATACTATACATATATATGTATAGTATGTAAGTTTAATTACACCCCGCGACTGCCTCCCACGCCGTAAGAAGCGAATATGCGCTCCCCTGGCTGGTGCCATTTTATTATATAGTAGTTCGCGGGAGGCAGGGCCCATATATAAGTCTGAGGGGTCAATCCGCCCGTCATTCAGTAGCCCGACGTCGCACGGTACAGATGTAAGTACCTATCGTCGTGCAACTCTTATTGCTACCAATGTACATATATGCTATGTGATTAATATGTAAAACATGAGTTCTATAAATAAATGGAAATGCGGAGGTGAGGTAATTTGGATCGCGGGCCAGCACTACAAAAGACTATAAAAGCAGGGACCATTTGTTAGGAAAATATTGGGCAATTGAACAATGGAGTTGAACATTGGGCAACAAGTAGACAACAAGAGTCTCTCAAGGAACAAGGAAGCTCAACAGGAAGTAGTAAATCAAGAGTAGTGCTGGGCCAAGTACATCCGATGCCTCACTGACGTCAATGAAGTCCACCCATCCAAGTGTTTCATTCTTCGACTCAACATCCATCAAATACAGTCCACTGAAGGCGACCGCGAAGTAGTGGCAGTCTATTTGGAACCTTATCAGGTCATAGTCTGTTACGAACCACGGTCCTTAACACTAACAACTTTTTACGACTGACTTTAACCCTGCAGACAACACAAAGAAAATTAAATTTTTTGCAGATAAATATATAATGTTTATACAATGTTTTTACTACATAAATATATTTATGACACAATGTTTTGAAATTACAATGTAAGAACTTAAATTTACTTATAATAGTCAAACCACTTGTCAAATATATTTACCCAGGTAAGGTATGGGTTAAGCTTGCAAATAAGACTCATTTGACTTGTTCATGTCTGGATGTATAACATTTGTTGCTTAGGTGAGATGGGCTGAGACAAAAAACTTGGCTATTTCAGTATACACTCTGAATATTTTTGACTGTGATCTTTTAATGTTGACTACCGTTCATAAAAATCTAATTCTGTAGTCAACACTTACAGGAGATTGTTGATATTGAAAACGGATCACTATAAAATTGAGAAAAACTAGTTAGAATAAAAATGTCCTTCAATACTGTAGTGACTTTTACTTAGAATAATCACTCAATTTATACACATTAACATATCAGCTAGTGATTCTTCACTATAACAAGATTTGCAATGCCCTAAGGCTTTTAAGTAGAGATCAAGGCCAGATCCAGCCCTATGCATTAAAAAAAATATTTTGTTTAAGTCAATAATATTGATAAATCTTCAGGATATAATCTTGATGTTTAAAGTGCGTCACAGAATAATATAACGCAACAGCATACAGCGTTTCAAAGTAAAAACTATGATTCTGAATATTCAAGTATAATTAGAGGGAAATTTAATAATTATAGTAATTATATAAACTGCACTCACCAACCTTTGTTGTTATTGTGGTATCTGTTAAACTCGGTCGCCAGAAAAACTGCCTGTGGCACAACACAACACTAATACAAACACTTTAGAATTAAATACCGCACAAAATTTGGAGCGGAAAGCTAAATAAATAAAATCAAAAAGAAAATAACCATCGAACAAACAACAAAATTCACTCGCCAAGTCAATTGTGAATTTCATGTGACAGCTCAGCTTCAAACAAATTTGATTAGATGTAATGTCGAGTATTGTCGAGCCATCTGCATCTGCCAGCCCAGCTATGCCATAGTGTTGGAGGATACTGGTGTTCAGAAAGTCAGATTGTAATAGCCTGAAAGCGTAAAATATTAATGTAATCTAATTTATTTATTCTTATTATGTATCAGTAAAAGCTTTAATTATCTTATTGAAGATTCGTATAAAATTTTCGTGATTTTAGTATACCTACTGATGTAAATAATATTGAAGGCTTAATTTTTCGGCATTTGATGTTTTATCACTGTTGACTACGTATTCGCTCTCTAAATTGTTTAATTGAGCTGAAAGACTACTAGACGACTTTTCCAAGACATTTTCATTTAAGCTGTAAATAAATTGTTAGTATTATTTATATGGCAATACTGTTATTGATTTTTACTCGAAAACAAATCCTGTGACCTGTATTTCAGTGAACTATGGCTTCAGCACATATTTTAGTGGGATCATTGTTTATAATATGTTTTAATGGAGTACATAAAAGTATTGCTAATCAAACTCCTGTGGCATTCACTTTTAAAGAATATCAGTATAAGGATTCTCCAAAAAATGTAAGTTCGTGTGGTATTAACCATAGTTAGACTCGACCGTACTTAATATAATGTTTATATATAAAAAAGCATTAAATAAACTTTAGGAAGTATCGTAAGTTATATTTGTCTAATAATAAACATTTTCCAAACTTCCAGGAAATGACGTTCAGAGAATTTGAAACAGCATGTGAACAAACTGGTGGTTGCAGTCATGTATCAGGATTATTAAAAACACGCTGTGTACGAGAATGCGTTTCACCTTCATGTTATAGAGAACTTTACCAAAATGATCCGGTATTCAAATTATTATTAAAAATTTCTAGTTGAAGGACTATGATTCACAATAATAGATATAACTACCTTTAAATGACTCGCAAGTCGTGTGACTTGCGATTTTATTATAATAATCAATTATTATATACATAAATTATTATATATATAATTATATATATACAGAAATGTGGGCGTCATGAAATTTAAACACGTTCAAGTTCTTGCATTTTTTCAATTTGCATAAATTTGCCGTGAATTGGCTGATACAAATATATGTGATATTATTATATAGTTGCTTATTTGTAACTTGCAGTAACAAAATGTGCAGGAACTTTAGTGCAGGATAGTAAAATTATCCTTTCGAGGGCTTACCCGGGGTGCCCGGCAACGGACACTTGGGGAGGACACCGTGCGGTTTTAGTCGAGACACGACATAACCACCCCCGCTGGCCGGCGGGGGGGTATCCGAAGGGTTTCCGCACGTTAAAAAAAAAAAAAGGATAGTAAAATTAAATTCTAGTGCTTACGATTCATACCGTTATACCGTACTCAACGTTTTTGATCGTAGTCATAGAACAGGGTAGACTTATAGAGCTTAGCGACATATGAGTGTGCTGAAGGCAATTTGACCTCCTAACCTAACATACGTATTCTTTATACTTACAACGCCTTTAACTTGCAATGTTAAGTCGTTATTTTATGTTTTGTTTATGATGCATTAAATTTATGACACACCAGTGACTTATAGAACCTTGATACCTTCATCAATGTGAGTTGTGCAAATTGATCAAATTTCTTGTAATCGAAATTTGTAATAACTCCACCAAACTTTGAATTCATTTTTCAGCTGGAAGAGGGAGAAATTGACGTTAGATTAAATTCGTTTAAGGGATGCTTTATCCAAAGAAGCGGTCGAACAAGAAATTGATTTTGTCCAAATGTAGTATCGTCATTAGTACTAAGTGCTAATAAAATTAATAAAATCCGTAAAAAAGTGCGATTTATGCTATTAGTAAGTATCAACTGCGGTAAGAACTGTGGTAACAGTAAGAATCGTAGATAGAGTCTAAGGCAGCAATTAGACAGTCAATGTACTCGTACATCGCGATATTCATATTATTGGTGTGTAAACGCAATTCGTATTCCCAATATTGACACCGAATCACGCCATTGAATCGCGATATTTATTGACTGTCTAATCCCGGACGTAGGACAAACAAGTGCCGTTTTTTTATTGGTTACATATTAGTATATCCAATGCCCATTGTTATATTCATAAACGTTCAGATAACCTGACAACGCAATTAATAATTTATGCTCATTTGTTTCAGTTTCTCAAAAGCACCACTGGTGACGAAGTTACATTTCTAAACAGTGTTTTTAACAAAGTGTACTAAAGACTTCAGAAATCATTATTATTAAAGCTGCAGCATTATTCAATCACCTATTCAATTAATAAAGTGAACTAAGTATCTTACAAGAATGTGTGTGTATTGAATGAATTAATTAAAAGAAAATTAAATAGTTACAAATTTTAATGAAATTTCTTTTCATTTGTCTAATAAATTTTTATTTGTATTAGTTTATCAAACTTCCTGTTCTACATCCAATAGTTTGTATTTCGCTAATCATCATCATCTGCTTGTGGAGTCGGCGCAACATGTCAAGCCAAAGTTAACTAGATCATGAAAGGAAGGAGAGCTGACCACAGGCACCAAAGTGCAAGCTTTAGATATATGCGAGCGGTATTGATGCATGCTCGTTTAACGATGAGTTGCGTCCGGTATAATAGTCTTGTTGGAATGAGATAACAATAAAATTTTGATAGAGATCTACTTTTAGCTTGTACTAATTCAACTTCAACGAGTTCGAATAACTGACAATTTCAAAACACTCATGATTGAATACGCTCCGAATGTGTACTTTCTCTAGGTGTCTAGGTTGTTACATTAGGGGGTTAATATCTGTTTAAGATATTAAGCCCCTAATGTAACAAAAAAACATTATTAAATAAACAAATAATATTAAACCAAAACACAGAGATATTACCACACCAAAATGCGTAAGCAGGGATGAGCCACTTTTTGGAATGTTTTTCGGTTTCACGCAACAGGCAATACGAGGCACCATAGGCGGCTGTCTTAAGATGGCGTGGGGAAAACCACATTTAGTTTTTTTATGGTTAAACAACTGTTCTTCATTGTTTTTTTTGCTTGAGTTTAGTTTTAGTTTTAAATTAATTAAAACTCGCACCAAAGTTGGCGGGGAAAAATCAACTTTTAATTGATTTGTTTTAACTAAATCCATTGCTCGTCAACTATTCTTCATTGTTCCATAAATCATTTTATTAGTTCGATTGTTTTCTTAATTAAAAATACAATTTGAATCTTAAGTTTGCGGAGGGAAATTAACTATTTAGTGATTTTTTTAGCTAAATCAATTGTCCGTAAACTGTTCTTCATTGTCCGATGAAAAATTATTTTGATCGATTTTCATTTCTTTTTTAACATACCTAATTAAAACTTCTCCCCAAAGTTGGCTAGGCAAAACAACTTTTTATTGATTTTTTTGGCTAAATTAATTGCTCGTTCCTGTTCCTCACCTGTTCTTCATGATTCCATCAAACATTTTATTTGTACGATTTTATTGAAAATTAATAATATATAGATGATAGATGTTTCATGGAGTTATCTGTAAAGATTGAAACGACCGTTGACTCCAATTGAATGGAATCAACTGTGTAGCTTTGTATCTTAAATATTCAGATCAATGACTTGCACCCACACATATGATTCAGTTTCTGATGCGTTGTAGTTTAGTCCTCAATTTCTTAGCGGAGTCCCCAAACTAGGAACTTCTAGGCGCACATATCTTTCTACTATCATAAAAGGGGAAAGACCGATTTTCCTTAACTTTTGAACTTCAAGGTGCACATGCCTTCTCCCTACATAAATGGGGAAAGACACCACCGATCATCATCATCATCATCATCAACCTATTCTAGTCCACTGCTGGACATAGGTCTCCCCTAATGAGCGCCATAGCGCCCTGTCTTCAGCTTGCCGCATCCAGCATCTGCCCGCAGTCTTTCGCAGATTGTCATCCCACCTGCCCGGAGGGCGTCCTACAATACGTTTGCCGAGTCGTGGTCTCCACTCAAGAACACGTTTACCCCAGCGGTTGTCGGTTCTTCGCGAGATATGGCTGGCCCACTGCCACTTCAGCTTGCTTATTCTTTGAGCTATGTCGATAACCTTGGTTCTCTGTCGGATGTATTCGTTACGAATCCTATCCTTCAGAGAAACTCCGAGCATAGCTCTTTCCATAGCTCGCTGAGCGACTTTGAACTGGTGGACCAGCCCTACCGTGAGTGTCCACTTCTCAGCTCCGTAGGTCATTACAGGTAGGACGCACTGATTGAAAACTTTCGTTTTCAAACACTGGTATGGATGACGAGAAGACCCGACGTAGTTTCCCAAACGCTGCCCAGCCTAGCTGGATCCTCCTCTTGGCCTCCTTCTCAAAATTGTTTTACCCAACTGCACAATCTGCCCGAGGTAAGTGTACTCAGAAACAATTTCAAGAAGGTGGCCATCCACGACTACCGGTCCTGGATCAATGTGGCCATTGATCAAGACTTTGGTTTTATCCAAATTCATGCCAAGACCGATGCGTCGCGATGCTGAAGCTAGGCCGTCCAGCATCTGGGTTAGCTCCTCTACCGATTCCGCCATTAAGACTATGTCATCAGCGAATCGCAGGTGTGAGATGTAGTCGCCGTTTATATATATGCCCTTACCTTTCCAGTCCAGCGTCTTAAACATATCTTTCAATGCGCTCGTGAACAGTTTCGGGGATATGACATCCCCCTGTCTCACTCCTCTGCGCAATTGGATGGGTTTAGACTGCTGACCCTGTACTTGGACACTCATAGTGGCGGCTTCGTAAAGGCATCTCAGCACCTCGACATAACGATAGTCTACTTGACATCGCTGTAAGGATTCCAAAACAGCCGAAGTTTCGACGGGGTCATATGCCTTTTCATAGTCCACAAAAGCGAGACACAGGGGCTGAGAGTATACAGAGAGTATAATCTGCCTCACGGTGTGAATGTGGTCTATGGTGCCATATCCTCCGCGGAACCCAGCCTGTTTCGGTGGCTGGAACTCGTCGAGTCTCCTGGCGAGACGATTCGTACCCACTCATGAAAATAGCTTATAGACGTGGCTCAGGAGTGTGATGGGTCTGTAGTTTTTAAGGAGAGTCTTATCACCCTTCTTAAAAAATAGAACAACCAAACTCCTGCTCCACGCCTTAGGAGTTCTCCCACTGTGAAGGACGGTATTAAAGAGCTCCTGTAGCTCCTGTATGACAGGAGCTCCTCCTGCCTTCAGAAGCTCTGAAGTAATTCCGTCCTCACCGGGGCTTTTCCATTATTAAGCTGCTTCAGAGCTAACACGATCTCATCTTGACTGATATCAGGCAGTTCGTCGGTATAGTGGCGTGTCAGGATGGCTCTGGAATCATGGTCGTCTCGTCGAGGGCGGGGAGCATGTGCAGTATACAGACGGCCATAGAAATCCTCTATCTCGGCGGAGATCTCCGGCTTCGACAAGACGGTCCTCCCGTCATGCGTTATGAGCTTCGTCAGATGGCTCCTTCCAAACTGCTGAATGAATACTTTGGACCCTCGGTTTCGCTCTATCGCCTCTTCAATGAGGCGTGTGTTGGAGCTTCGAAGGTCACGCCGTACCATCTTTGCAATTTCCTTGTTTAGGTGTGACCTGTCTGACGAAGTCGCTTGGGTGGTTTCCCGTCTTCTTGCCATCAGCCCCAGAGTCTCATCCGAGAGTTTGAGCTTCCTTTTGCAGAACTTGATGCCCTCGTCTGTCAGCGTTTCGACCAGATTGTGTAGGGTCTCGTCAGCGTCATCAGTGGGTTCCAAGGCAACAAATCTTTCCCCGAGAAGCTGCTGGAACTTCTCGGTGCCCGCCATGATTTGGGTTGGGTTAGGTCGGAGCATGGACATCCTCAGACGGTTTCTTTCAAGCTTTAGGTTGATATTCAGAGAGCCTCGGAGCAGTCGGTGATCAGATCCGGTATTAAACCTGTTGATCACTGAGACATCTCTGAATATGTGCTTGCTATCCGTCATGATGAAGTCGATCTCATTTTTTGTCACAGCGTCGGGGCTTTGCCATGTCCACTTCCATTCATTAAGTATAGTCCCTCTTTCTCAAGGAAGTTGACAAGCATTTGCCCCCTGTGATTCCTAACTCCATAACCATGCGGGCCTATACGGGATTCGTACCCAGACTGGGTACCCACCTTGCCGTTAAAGTCCCCCATAACAACGTTGAAGTGAGCCTTAGTGGTGTTGTGCAAGGCTTTGGATATGTCTTCATACATATCCTCCACTTCATCATCCAAGTGTGCTGAGGTCGGTGCGTAAACCTGAATTACCTTCATGCTATACCGCTTGGATAGCCGAAGGATCAGGTACGCTACCCTGTTCGACACGCTGGAGATTTCTTGAACGTTGCTAGAGAGGGCCCTATTGACGAGGAAACCTCCGTCACCCTGGGATGTTTTATCACCCTCGCGAAAGTAGAGAAGATGGCCCGAGTCAAGGGTTACGGTGTCCTCTCCCTCTCTACGGACTTCGCATATCCCGAGAACATGCCATTTAATGTTCTCTAACTCCACTTCCAACTGCGCTAGATGATGGTCAAGCCTCAGAGTGCGGCCGTTATACGTAGCCAGGGTCAGTTTGTGAAGGGTTTGGTAGCCTATTGTAGCCCGGGGATTCTTAGCACCCCCTGCCCCGCCGTTACCATGGCCGCTACCATGACCAGGGATAGCGAGGCGGCCGGGAACTGGGGGCCATCTTTTGGCTGTTTCCTTCATTTGGGGGCAATGCCCATAATCCCCACGCTGGGCAGGCGGGTTGGGGATCGCAGTTTGTTGGATGGATTGTTCTGCGGGGGCGCTGCTTCCCGCCCCCGGATATGTCCCTTAGTCGCCTCTTACGACACCCACGGGAAGAGTTGGGTTGGTGCTTTTCTCTTCTAGGCCGCCACCGATTGTCCATCATGAAGTGAATCAATGTGTCAACTCTTATATAGCTTATAACCAAAGGTAGAAAACTAATTACAATCGTTTGTTTTATAGCGTTGTTATATTCGTTCTGATTCTGCCAATTTCGAGCGTGTGGACCTTTGAGTAACGACACACACACGGCTGCACAAGCATACATCATACGCATACAGGTAGAAAACATACACACAAGATGCAGACAGCGCGCTCGACCCCCGCCGCGTTCTTCAGCCACTTCTCATTATGTCGTCGCGGAACAAGCACGCGCACATCCAAATTATAATCTATTGCCCTTTTATAATACAGCGACCTATATAATTACAGTCCGCTTTTTAATTACAACCTCGTAGGACCCTGGTCATAGCCATAAAGTGGTCCTTCGAGCCGGATTTTTAATTGATTAACTTTCAGTATACGAGTTTCTACTGATAATTGTCTAAACTCTTTACAAGTATCAAGAAAATTTCAAATTTCTCAATACTCAAAGGTGTAGACTTTTGAATTTTCACAATGAGCAATTTTGGCATTAGACTGATTGAAGAATATACTGCTTCCGGGCTGTTTGGCCGTGGTCCATCAGAAACTTGTATTCCAGACGTTTCGTCGATCACTGCGGTCGACATCTTCAGTGGTACACGTTGGGACGCCGTCGAGTGCGATGAACCTTCCTCGGCGGTGAACTCGGTGCGACTGATGTAAAAGCCCGAGTCACTGGCGTATTTACAGGCGCAGTAGGAAGGGGCAAACGACGTGATCGCTCCTGACTGGCTGAGAGCTGCGCAACCGATGCGCTCGATCCTGATTGGTCGAGGCTAAGCAAGGGGGATACCGGGTTGGTGGCGGCTTCGTCATGTTTGAATTGTGATGACGTGCGGCTCTCAGTGCTGGATACCAATCTTTTTGGAGATGAAAACCTTCGTATTTTCTATTAAAATTATTGGGATGCTTGAATATTTCGATGGCTTCTCGACATAGCCGTGGGAAGAATTGTGAAGTGGTGGCTAGAACCTTCGTGTTCTGAAATTTGATGGTATGATTACCATCCTCCTGGGTGTGCGGCAGCAACATATAATGATATCCCAGCTGCATTACCACCACTTTGTGTTATGCTCTACACAAGGAGGCTAGCACACAAGATTGTTGCCTGGATTCTTAATACAATTTGGAGAATGTAATAGTTATACTAATTATGAATAATCTGCTTCGCTTTTATTCTATAGGGAGTATCTAATAATAAAGAGATAAATGCATAACAGAGGATCACTGGTAGTTTTATTCATTATGCAATCTTCCTAGTATCATGTCAACTGGTTTGTCAACCGTCTCACCTGAATGATGCGGATGTCCCAGCTCAGCCAAGCTAGGACTCATCACGGTCCCATCTGCGATTGAAAGACAGTTTATGATCATACTGTAAGATTACTAAGTACCAAGTCCACAGAATGGTGTGAAAGTAAATATATAATCACCATGAGTTGTAAGTACTTCAATATGTACTCTATTAGATCACTAGGAGTGCAATCAGATACTTATTGTTTAGTGCTTTATCTTATTAATCTCAACAGATGTACAATGTGAACCTTAGTGAGTTTGTTCACTTATGCGATCTCGACAGGCCGGAGCCTCTTGTCCCTATGGACGTAACTAACATGCTCCATTAACATGTTCTACTTGACATACTTGATACCTTGCGAGAAGATTGGCCAACCACTACACACAGGTGAGCCCCTAAAGAGCTCTTAGGTTGTATGCTTTCGATTTTGGGAGTTGTGAGACGAGGCAGCACCCTTCGGTCCCCTTATTGATATTGATATAGGTGGGTACTTGTATTTGTTACCCAAACTAATAATTCTGTTTTGCATTATATAAGATTGCACACACTATGATACAAGTAATCAGTCGGCACATTACGTCTATACGATGGAAATCATGTTTGCTCATCAGCTCATATAAGTTTCGCGGCATCCACGATTTCCTATCGCCCTTAATTTACTCAATCAATATGTGAATCCGCGAGTTCTATGCGGAATAATATTGGCTTATAAACTAGGTACTTAGCTGTCGTATTATTGCTGGACGGCAGGTAAAGATCTCGCACAGTGCACTTTAAACTTAGTTATAAACTTTAAAAGGGTACGATTATGGCGAACGTACTGGAGGGAAAAGAATGTTGCCACTTACTAATTTTGTTATGTGGTTGGTAACAAGTGTTGCTCTATACAATATTGTTGGGTTTATTTATTTAAGGATCGCGAACCCTTCACGACAGGGTGTGTGTGTGTTCCGCAACCGCTGACTTGTCGAAGTGGCCGAGGCGGCAATTTCGTTCATGTTGCGAAAGGCGGCGTTTTACCACCTTACGCCACCTGGAATCGGCCTTCCAAGCCAATGGATTCTCTGCCCGGGAGATACGAAGAGATCTTCATCCGAGAAAATCTTCTCTTACGAACCAGGATGAGGAGAAACCTGCCCCTCTAGGGAAGGCCTTTTTGCCATACATTTATGGTAAAGAAACCCGGTAAACAAGAAAATAAATTGCATAAGTTACGAAAGTACAGATAAAATTATATTATATACCACGTCACTATTTTAAAAGAGCTAGAGCACTCGATTCAAGAAAAATCTATTCCGATTATTATTACTACAATCAGGCGATTTGGTTGGTACAACTCTATTTTGAGTGAGAATTGAAAGAATAAGTTGTTTCACTTGCATTCGTGAGAAGCGGTATAGTGAGAAATTTATCAAAATGGCATCTTTGTGTAGGCAAATTGTTAGAGGAAATGCATTAAAAAGTGTTCTGTTCTCCACTGCCAGGCGGGGTTATGCCGACAAAAGTAAGACACTTTAATACATAAGGTTTTTTTCAACCACTATCTCTGTCACTTTAGTTACGTAATGTCAAAAATCTCAGAAATTACCATCTGATTGGGATACATAATTGTACAAATACAATCGCAGCTACAAAATGAACATTGAAGCTTACTTATTTTCGTTATCAGATTTTATTATATCTTTTAGGATACGCCCTAGATAAACTCTTTAAAATAATGTCATGACAGGCACGTTTTATTGATTATTTATGTTATTGTGCATTGATATTAAATAAAAACATAAATTAATGCTCTTTTTACGAGGTAGTTTTTCATTTATATTCAAGAAAATGGTTAAATATATTATAAAAGGGAATGAAAAACAAATTTTTTAGGTTATCTACCTTATCATTTTATCCATGATAAACCCTATATACGCACCATACTTTCTTACCTTGATTTGAATTGACTAAAACCATCATTGGCATACAAAATACCCATGTTTGTACGTCTAACCAGTAAAGGGTTTGATGTATGCGAATCTATTTTTATGGATTATAATATTCATGTATTTGTGCTAAGAACATTGCAGGGAAGGGGTTAGTTAGTTAGTTTACCTGGGCTGTTCCGCACTTAGCCTCTTGATTGGGCCATTGTGCGTAGCATCTTACCTCTCACTCCAACCAACCCAGATCTTCCCAAAAAGCCAGCAGCCTTTTCAGGTTTCCACATGCTTCCCGGAGAGACGTTGGTGACTGGAGGAATTTCGCCCGTTGTTCGGCCACGCTCATGCACTCTGTAAGCACATGTTGTGGCGTTTCTTCTGCCCCCATGCAGCCTCTGCACAGGGGGCTGTCCGTCACACCTATTGTAAATAGATGCTTGTTTAGAGGACAGTGACCGGTCAAGATGCCTATGACCTTGCGGATCTGGTCCCTTTTTAATCTAATGAGGTTTCGGCTAAACGTTTTTGATGCTACCGGAACTGCATTCTTTGTTTGCCTGCATCCTTCAATGTTTGTCCATTCTTTTTGATGGGTTTCTTCCGTGTTTTTCCGCAGCCAGGTTTTGACCTGTGCTTGAGGTATAGGTAGTATTGGTTCCGGTCCATATACTGTTGCCCCTGATCCTCTCTTGGCCAATTCATCGGCTGCGTCGTTGCCGAGGGAGTTGCTGTGTCCCTTGATCCATTGCAGCGTGACCTTGTTTGTGTTTGCAATGGATTGGAGTGTATTGTGACATTCCAATATGAGGACAGAGGTTATGGTGTTGCTTTTCAGAGCTTGGAGTACGGATGCACTGTCTGATATGATCTTTATATCTAGATCTTTGACGTCTCTGGCGGCAATCGTCTCCGCTGCTCTCGTTATGCCAATACATTCAGCTTGGAATATTGTACTTAGCTTGTCCAGGGTGGTTGTTATTTTGATGTTTAGGTTATTCGAGAAGACACCTGCTCCGGTACCATATGTGGTTTTAGAGCCGTCTGTGTATATCCTAACTTCTTTGACGCCAGAGCTGTCTCTTTTTTCTTCGGTAAGTTGAATATGATAATTCCTTTCGAAGACGTGGTGACATGGTATTCTGTCTACGGGCGCCTCAAGAAGTGGTATCTTCTTTAGGATTCTCTGTAGAATTTTTGAATGCTTTGTTCCAGTATTCTCTTTCCAGAGCCCATTACTTTTCAGTCTTAAGGCTGCTGCCTTGGCCTCCTCCTGTATGATTAGATGCAGCGGTCTCAGGTTTAGGAGGTGCTCTAGTGCGGCTGATGGAGTGGTTCTCATGCATCCAGTGGCTGCTGTACTCGCTAGGCGTTGTAGACTCTGGAGCTTTTCTTTCACAGTGATCAGTTCTGTTCTGGGCCACCATACAACTGATCCATAGGTTAGAGAAGGCCTGATAATTGCCGTATACAGCCAAAGTGTTATCTTTGTGTTAAGACCCCAGTTCTTACCAACGAGTCTTCTGCATTGCCAAAAAGTTATGCAGGCCTTTTTCATTTTAGCATTTATGTGGCTAGTCCAATTCAACTTATTGTCAAGTATGATGCCCAGATATTTAACTTGAGTTGTTAGGGCTAGTTTGGTATTAAATAGTTTTGGTAGTTGTAGTTCTGGTAACTTTCTTTTGTTGGTGAAAAGGATAAGTTCTGTTTTTGTCGGGTTTACTGATAATCGGTGTTCTTCGCACCATTCTTCCACAATCTGAAGGGCTGAGCGCATGACTTTGCATAGCACGTTCTCCGCCGTTCCGCTTATTAGTATTGCAAGATCATCCGCATACCCGATGGTGGTGTATCTTCTCTCATTTAGTCTCTTTAGAAGACTGTCTACTACTATGTTCCATAAGAGTGGTGATAGGACGCCTCCCTGGGGGCATCCTCTGACTACCTTTGCTCTTGTGATGGTGTTACTCATCACTATCTGGACTGCTCTTTTGCTTATCAGCTGAGTGATCCAGTCCCTTATGGCTGGTTCTACCTTGCGCTTCCGTAAGGCTTCGTTAATGCTGCTGTGTACCGTTTTGTCGAAAGCCCCTTCTATATCTATGAAAGTAGCTAGTGTTGAGGCTTTGTTTGTGATAGCCGATTCTATCCTGTGCACTACCGTGTGTAGTGCAGACTCTGTTGATCTACCTTTCCTGTATGCGTGTTGCTGAGGATGTAGTGGGTTGTCTTTTAGTGTTCCATCCCTTAGGTATCGATCTACTAGTCTCTCCAACGTTTTAAGGAGGAATGATGTGAGACTAATGGGCCTGAATGATTTGGGATGTGTGTAGTCCTCCTTACCTGGTTTTGGTAGGAAGACTACTTTTGCCTCTCTCCATAATCTGGGTATGTATTTGAAGGCAATGCAGGCCCTGTAGATTGGGAGTAGATATTTTGCTATTCTTGTCAGTTGCCATTGTAGTAGTGCTGGGAATATTCCATCCAGCCCTGCAGACTTAAAGGGTTTGAAGGTTTTTATGGCCCACTCTATTTTGTCTGCAGTTACTACCTTGTTTGCGATTTCCCATTCTTGGGTTGTTGGTACACTATAGTGTTCTGGTGGCCAGTCAATGGAATCGATGGATGGTGTGACTTGACAGCCAGGGAAGTGTGTTTCCAGCAGTACTGCGCTGGTTTCATTTTCCGTATTAGTGTAAGTGCCGTCTTCTCTCTTAAGTGAGCCCATGAGGTTGAGTTCACCTTTGGCCAGGACTTTCCTTACTCTTGCGGCTTGGTTTGTCGAGTTTATGCTACTACAGAAACTCTGCCAGGCCTCAGTTCTACGATACCTGATGCGTTTCTTGTAGTATTTTTGTGCATTTTTGTATCTGTCCCAGTCCTCAGGGGTTCTGGTGTTTTTTGCTCGGTTGTAGAGCTTTCTCAGGCCTCCACGTAGTCGCTCGAGTTCTGGCCCCCACCAGGAGCTCTTTTCTGGACCTTTGGGTGTTACGACAGGACACGCTGGCTCGTAGCTTTCCAGCAGAGCTGCAGTGATAGAATGTACGTTGTGTTCTATATTATCTGTACTAAGTGTTGTGTCGGGTAGTTGTGAATCACTTAGTGCCTTGTTTAGTGAATTTGTGTACCGTGCTATATCTGTTTTGCGGGGGTTACGATATGGAACAGGGTCTGCTAGTTTACATTGAATTTGAAAGCAGATTCGGCGATGGTCCGCAAAGGATGGTTCCTTTGACACATGCCAACCCTTAATGAGGTTTGCTGCCAAGTATGTTGCCAATGTGATATCTACTATGGTCTGACACCATGAGGTTACGAAAGTAGGTTCCGTACCTATATTTATAATGTTTAGGTTGGTTTGGAATAAGTATTCGGTTAGTAACTCACCTCTCTTGTTCGCGTCCTTACTTCCCCACAGAGGATGGTGAGCATTGCAGTCTGCGCCGATGATTAAGTCCCAGGTGTGAGCCTCGCAGTGTTGTACCAGGTCGGCTAGCTCCTTTGGAGGTGGTTCGCCTTCGCCCGGCATATACACTGAAGCTAGTACTAGGATGGTTGCATTATCTGAGTGGATTTTCACAGCAGTGAGATCTCTAGAACAGAATTGGTTAAGTAAAGTGGTGTTTATAGCGTTAGGTACGAAGATGCAGGTTCTCGGTTTTTCAACCGTCGTATCTCGTATTAACTTACCGCCTATGTTATTTAGACCGCAGATGTAGTTCTTATTTATCCAGGGCTCCTGGATTAGGGCTACGGTCTTTTTGCTTACCTCCAGCACTCTGCGTAGAGTGACCGTTGCTGCTTGTTTGTGCTGGAGGTTTGTTTGGATGATGTTTACTGGATCAGGGGCTGTTAAGGACGTCATCATCATCATCGCTGATGTGTCCTCCCTGTGTCAGCGGCGAGCTACTTTCCAGCTCGCTCTTACTCTTTCGAGGAGCCTCTTTTTTTTGCTCTTGAGCTGTAGCTGCCGCTGTTGCTTCCCCGGCCTGCGCTTCTTCTTGGGAGAAGAAGCGAATATACCCACTTCCCGACATGTGGGCAACTCGGCGGTCTCTCTTGGTTATCGCCTCTTTCTGGTCCTCGGGAATTCCCAGAATTAGGTGAACCACCTTCTCTTTGGAGTTCGGGTCGGTGGTTTGGTCGTCCACTGTCATGTCGTAACACTGCCAGGTATCAACTTTGTACCAAGGGTTTTGGGCCCAAAGCACTCTGCGCAGTGTTACGGCTTCGGTGATGCGGGTGTGGAGAAGAAGCCCAGCTTTCAGTCGCTTCTTCATGTCGGACTGCTTTATGACAGCCAAGGTGGTTTCGGGTATCGGGGACGTTATGCTTCTTACAGCTTTTTCAAGCCACGTAAGAGCATTGTCGTCTTCACACCACATCGCCAGCACGCCTTCCAATAGGAAGGGTCGTCCGCGGAAAGATGGAGCTTGCGCACCCGAAATCGTTGACGACAACACCGACTGCAGGATGCTGTCGTCAATGGCCTCCCTAAGCTGGTCTGCCTGGGTTTTGGTGAGGTCCCTCGGCGGAACGGTAGTGACCGCTACTCGCAGATGCGACTGACTGGCGTCCGCGTAGCTTACCGTCCGCTTGGTGCGCGGGTCAGTTTTCGCGCGTTTGGCTTCCCCTCTGGGGGACCGGGTATCATCCAGACGAGCGCGCTTCGAAGAAACTCGCTCGTTCTGGACGGGCCCTGCCCCCTTTTGTTCCTTTTCAGGAAAATTGGGAGCCGTCGCGGCGTTCCGTTGACCTCGGGCACCTCTGGGTTTCCTCCTGTGTTTCTTACTCAGTGGTGGTGGAGCGGCTGTGGCTACTGCCGTCCCCTTTGAGGTTGATGGTGTGGGTTCGCGCTGCGTTTCTGCTGCTGCGGCACCCAACCCTGTCGTCGTTTTTTTAGGTTGCAAGACCTCCCTTCTCGCGCGCCTGTTGGGGCGACTGCGTTCTGTTCGGCCGAGCCCTTTTTCGGTAGTGGCCGCCTTCGGCTGAGCATCCCTTTTGCAAGGGCGCTTGTGGCCGACGACGGTCCATTGTATGACGCTCGTGGCGTCAGATTTTGGGATAGCCTCCGAGAGGCTGGACAGGTCCAGGCTTGCGCCCGGTCCTGAACACAGGGTGCCCCCCCAGAATACGAGGGGCAGACTGAGCTGGTAGGCTCAGTGAGGGATTCTCCGCAAGCGGTACCCTCCTGGGGTAGTTTTTCTTTGACCTGTGTTGACATTGTTTTTTAGGAGCAGAGGCTTACTCACACTACCTGCCCTAGGTGCGTGTGGTACAGTTTTCTGGGGCAATTTAGTGCCCCACGGCAATGTCTACCGGGGTGTGGTTTTAGGCCGCCACGGTTCGGCACAACATTGCAGGGAAGGGGTAAAGCTCTACTGTTTTAATTTTCATAAATAATAAAAAAAAAAAAAATGTGACACTTGACTGAGTATTAAATACAATGCCTAAACTAATACAATATTTTATGTACATATTGCATGAACCGTTTAATTGCATGGGGTCTGAAAACTACAAAATATAAATGCAAAAATAAGCAACTTAACAACTGTGGTCCAAATTAATGGCCCTGAGGTAATTGATACCCGACATCACTGTCAATGACCTGAGTAGTGCGCCCACCCTTATACTCCCACATCCCACCGGAACCCGAAGGTATGATGAAGTGAAGTTTTTTGGTTCATATTTTTCTTAGTCTTTTCTAAGTGATCCGTACCTCAATAGCATGCATACCCAACTAGTACATTCCAGAAAGAGTAATAAGTTTTTACCAATAGATGAATAATAATTCATTAAAATATAAAAAAAAAAATATCTATTTTGCCCATATTAAGCTGTGTAAAGGTTTCTAAACCTAATACTAGGTTATCCGTGTGGCAATTGAAACTTATAATTCATTTTAATTCTAATTTGGATTTTGAATTGTTTAGATTTAATTTTAAATTACTTCAACCCGCCAACATATAAGCATAGCACATTAGAAGTTGGTTAAATTCACAGACAATATAATAAACATCTAAGTAAAATAGATAGGCTGATAACACTTAATTTGTACACCATTTAATTATTTAATTGCTTATTTAATTTAAAATAAGCACAATATTTATTAACCTTTTTTAAACTAGAATACATGTTTTAATAATTATTGCTAAACGCAATTTCTTTCAAGCTTAGCATGGACTGGAATTTTTCACACACAGAGCAAACAAATGATTCCTGTGGCATAGCGGTAGAGTCCCGCTCAGTGCAAATATTTGTGTGCATGAATATGAATATTTGCATTGATCTGAGTGTTTCTATGTATAATATGTATGTATTCACAAAAAAAAACAAGTATCTATGTCATAGAACATATATTTATTAAATTTGATTTATGGTACCTTTTTTTTTTTTTTTTTTTATCGTGCGGAAATCCCTTCGGATACCCCCCCGCCGGCCAGCGGGGGCGGTTATGTCGGGCTTGCACCGACTAAAACCGCACGCCGTCTCGGGTCTTCAGACGCCGGGGTGTAAGGTTACCCATAGAGCATATCCCTCGCACCCCGGCTGACCCTGGGCCATCTCACCACTAACAGCATCGCTCATCCTGTCTCCTCTGAAAGCAGAGGAGTACGGAGAGCGATGTGTTCCCGCCACGTTGGGTATTGGCCGACGATCAATGCCAACCCTATGAAGGGGTGAAGGGGAAGCCATTGACCGCCGCCCAGGGTGTACCGGTCGCTCCGATTCCGTTCCCCCCGGACTGCAGCGGGATCGGAATCGGAGCGACACTCGAGGAGGTTACCCAACACACACCCCTGATTTATGGTACCTGGCTCTGTTCCGTAGACTAAGAATGTACCTATGTGAGGTTTTATTACCCATATTATGGGAAAATTTCATAGCCTGGCAATAAAAAAAAACACCACTATTCCTCTCTCGTATACGCTGATCTATAACTGTCTATAGCTCAACCTTGTAATCTCAGTCTACACTCTGTTACTTGACCTTGACGACGGTAGACAGTTTACGTAGACACCCGTCCAGCGCCCCAAAGCCCGGTTGCAATTATTTGAAGTGAACGAAAATTTAATACAACGCCATCTATTACCTGTTTGTACGTAATCTGCATGGAATCTATAAAATTATTGTAGACTTCTATTGGAGTAAAAGCTGTACTAATTTTGCCAAGCCAGATACATGACATACGGTGGCTCCAAATTTTTGTTCTAGTTCGTGTATCTGTACTAGAATAATTTTATGTAATCTGTGTACAAAAGGTAAAAAAAAGATCCCTTATAAGATCACTCTCTTGTCCGTCTGTCACCACCGATTTTCTCAGGAACAGGTGGACCTAGCAATTTGAAATTAATACCAGATACTGAGATCTTTAGTCCCTATTAGATGCATAAAAGTCCAGGTCTTGAGTCAACACGCTAAAAAAATTGGCCAAATTTAGTTTTTTCCGAAACTTGTAAGTACCAAATTTTAAGTTAATTTTCATTTTTTTTATTTTTCGGAATTTTCCCTTCACTTTTATTGTAAGACCTTGCTTTCCACCAAAATTGACTTGGATCCCGTTGAGTTGAATTCACAAAATTTGGCTATGTATGTGTTTATATGTAAATATAATAGGGTATATATAATCTTGAAAATTCTGTTAACTTAAAGAAATTCATACTTTTGTACAAAAACAAGTCCATTTTTTTTATTCGAAATTGGTTTTTCTACAGCAACACCATCTAACATCAAATAAGCACAACAACAGAGACCTATTAAACTAAACAATAATAAGCAGTCGACGTGTAATAATAGTATTGGAGCCCAAGATGCTAAATGTGGATTTACTCAAGCGTCATGTTTCTTTCCTCTAAATAGGAAAAAAGGTTGATGACGTATGTCCTTTCCCTGATGGGTTTAGCCTGTATAGGTTTGCAAAATAATGGAGGAATATTAATCTGCGATATACAATGCGCGTTGGATGGTGGCAGGCAGGAAGCTTACGAAGGGGTAGAAAATGCTTACATCTAATATTCAGTAGGGATGTAAAGTGAACTCAGGAGCTCCTGTTTAAAAGACTGCCGATTTGGACGCGACTAAAACTCATAACTTTATGTCACGCGCAAATCGTCAGATTATATTATTGAAATGCACACTTTTTAACACCTTGCCTTCCTCTGACGGGCTTGACTAAATCCATAGATTTTTTTTTTTCACTAATTTTGATAATTTATGATGATCGACGGTCCTAGACGCGCGAAAGTATATTATGTACATATATTATGTGTTTGGTACTTAAAAGGGTGCAAGGTTTCTCTCATTATCTTCTGCCGTGCTTGAGTCATCCCAAAATCTCTTCTACGGCTCCCCTACTATAACAACGACGTCGCGTATATGTAAACCCTACCAGTACTCAGAAATCCAGTACTTTTGATCTGCGGGAGGGTTTACAAGCAATAATTGACAAGAAGCTTCTTTAAACCATTCCACTTTTCAGAGTTGCCAACGATCTGAATTCGGGTATGGTTTCCAGTGTATTATTCAAGATTTTATTAATTACTTTTACCCTACTCAGATCTCTAGTATAGATAGTTTTCTATCTTAAGAATAATAATTAATGAGAGATATCAATGGCTCCTATTTCTTCTTGTACAAATAAGTTGGTTTTCTTGTGGTAGTGGGGTGTATGGGGCTCCATCCAATCTTCTAGGCCAAGCCAACCTCACCTGCAATTCGGTACACCTCCTGAGATGACAGACAAGGCTGTGTCGCAGGTTTTTCTTTCGGGGTTGAGAGATCAGGTGACAGTTGCTCCCATAAAAGCTGAATAAGCCAATTCTAAAGAAGGAAAAGGAGTGGCTGATCCCAGGCTCCAAGGTGAATACCTCGGATGCCACCAGGAACAATGCCAAGGTGATGATGATGTCTTTCTCTTGCTAATTATAATGATGACTTGTTTTATATTGTTTAAACAGTGATGCCCGACCCCTTGGAACATGCCACTGGTATGGAACGCAAAGAACTGTTGGCCATGCAGGCAGGCAATGATGATCCCTTCAACATGAAAATCCTGCAGAAAGCTGCAGGTACCCGTGAGAACCCCACCCTCGTGCCATCTTGCTTCGACGCTCGCATTGTTGGTTGTATATGTAAGTACATTTAAAGTGATGATGACAACTTTGGTAAGTAGTGGCGGCTTTAGAATACCTACCACCGCCCTTTTCCTTACGAGGGTTTTATAAAAGTCGACTGAAAAAAAGAAAACTCGAAATAAATCCCCTCACTAACTTTTGTGGCTTTCGTGCCATGAATATTCTCCTGGTGCCGCTAAGAAATGTTTAAATAGAGGGAAAATAGGTTACTACTAGCTAATGACCGTCTTTAAGACGGAATGGAAGGGATGGACTTGCTGAGAAATAACATAAACAATTAGTACATACATACATACCTACAATGTACCCGGTAGATGGCAATAGGCTCGCCCCCTATTACATTGGGACCTAAACATAACTGGCGAATCGTGGGTGTGTAATACACCTCTGCCTACCCCTTCGGGGATACAGGCGTGAAGTTATGTTCTGTTACATACCTTTTTTTTTTTATCGTGCGGAAATCCCTTCGGATACCCCCCCGCGTGCCAGCGGGGGCGGTTATGTCGGGCTTGAACCGACTAAAACCGCACGCCGTCTCGGGTCTACAGACGCCGGGGTACTCGTATCTTTGATTTGACGATGACTTCGTCATAATAGCAGTTGTTGGAGCAGTTGGAAGGATGCTGCGTTACATAATAAGTCACCGATAATAATAATTATGCAAATTATATACGTTGATTTAGATCGGCAAAAGAAAACATCTAGGACGGGACTTGAACCCGCGACCAGTCCCTTACAAGGGGAATATTATGCATATATGAAATCATTTCTCTTTATAATATTAGTATAGATAGTTAGTATCTATACTAATATTATAAAGAGGAAAGATTTGTATGTAAATATTTTTGTAACGAATTGGCTCAAAAAGTAGTGGAGCGATTTCAATACTTCCATTAGAATGCTACATTATCCCTGAGTAACATAGGCTACTTTTTATCCCGAAATTCCCAAGGGATCAAGACTCACGCGGGTGAAACCGCGTGGCGATGCATAATTTGTGAAATGCTGCCAATATTGGTAAATTATGTCGGGGTTTCTCATCACCTTCACCGTAATGCCTCAAAACGATCGACAATATTCAATTAGCGCGTCCTGCTTCAGAAACGCAAATTCACAGGTTCGCGATATGACAGATAAGCAAAATAACAGATTCGGAAAATGACATGTTCGCAATATGCAAGATTCATGCTGATTCCTTAACATATGTGTGTATGGTAGGAGGATTTTACGACTATATACGAATTATTGATTTGATTTTTCGCAAAATATATGCTAAATTAGACATAATGTATAGACGATTATGTATAAATATTATATGTAGTATCGTGGGTGTGTAATACACCTCTGGCTACCCCTTCGGGGATACATGCGTGAAGTTATATGATTATGTATTTTTTTGGCGATTAGGTTAGGTTGACAAATCTGTCATTACGCGTATCCGTCTACGCGAATCTGTCAATAATCTTCTTCTTTTTTTTATTAAAGTGGTGTCAATAATCGAATTATGTTATTTTGTGACATCTGACATGCGTTTCTAACAATTCGCTTATGTGTTATTTTGCGTTTCTGACGTTCCACGCCAAAACCCCTGCTTGCTTGTAATGACCCAAGGTGCCAAGACGTGAACATGACCGATTTTATTTCATACTAGCATCGCCGCGCGATTTCATCCGCGTAGGCTCTGATCCCGTGGGTATACCAGGATAAAATGTAGCCTGTTTTACTAAAGAATAACGTGGCAATCTAATGGTGAAAGAATTTCGGAGATCGGTTCAGTAGTGGCAGAATTCATCGATAACAAACAAATAATCTTGCCTCTCTTTAACATTAGTACCTGTAGAACTATAGAAGATTCTATCAAATAGAGCTCGAGTTTTAGATTAGATGCACATTCTGCAAGCTTAGTGATCTGTAAGTGATTTAGCCCTTGTCCAAATAGCGCATTTCCACTCGTCAAGTTACGCGATCGCATATTACTAGCCAATAATGCAAGGTACTTGCCCAGCTAATATTCTTAACCGTGATCTTAGTATTATAGATTTAAAGACTTCAAAGAAAATGTCTCCAAGGAATTAAATACAGGTGTTGCCACTTCTATCAACCTACGGTTAAATAAATAAATAATACACACGAGTAGAGCTGTCATGCCAGACTTGTGTGTGAAACTCATCTCCGAGATACTAGCATCTGACTGAATGAGCGTTTATTTGTTTTCAGGTGAGGAGCACGCCACCGCTGTGTCATGGCTCTGGGTACACAAGGTAAGTAATTTCGTTACATTTAATATCAATGTGCTGAAAATTTGTTTTCACAAACAATTTAAAATAACATAAGAATCTCATGATTGTAAAATCATATTACTTTCTGATTCACCTACATGGCTGCACAAGTGTCCGTTTATTTGATTACTTCAAAAAAGTTAACTAAGCAGGACTGATAGAAATTAAAACAGATGTTTCTTTTCTTTTTCAAGCCAATCTGTCGTTTTTAATACACCAAGATTATTAAAATTATGAATAAAATTATAATGTTCCATGATGAACAGATTAATATAGTGAATGACGCAATGAATCTATACATTATGAAATGTAGAAAATCGATTACACGTTTTCAGGGTTGTGTTGTTGGGTTTCCCACACATGCCTAATAAAATTGTCCATGAGTGAGAATATAAACTCGGTTTAAATTTACATATAAATATAAATCATATATGATTGATTATTTTCTATTTTTATTCCTAAATTATTATGTAATTAAACACAAATATGTAGTTTATTGAATAATGAAAATTAATTTATACCATAAACTTTGACATATATCTTAATGTTACAATAATAAATATACCCTGACAAACTACCTCTCAAACTGCCCTGTTATATAAATTCTAATGTGTTGCTATGCTATGTGAAGAGGAATTAAATAGTTTTCACAGTATACATAGATAGTTATATAACCGACAATAAAAAGAAACATTGAAAACAAAATTAACCGCAAAATAAGCGGGAACATGAAAACACCACCTTTTTTTTTAATGATCCTATTTTCTTAATAATCATATTGATCATTCGCATAGATTATTATTACGCATAATAAATTATTCACATTTCTTTTTATTTTGTAGGGCCACCCCCGCCGCTGTGAGTGTGGACATTGGTACAAACTGGTCGAGAAGCCGTTCGCATAAACGCAATAATTTAGATTTATAGTAGTGGTAACACATAACGCGCATCGTATTATATGGTTTAATTATTACCATATTTATAAGTGTCGTTGCGATAGTTTTCACCTTAATTACCAAATCGACAAATCATTAAATAATCGTAAGCCTAAACAGTGTTTTATTTTACCTTGCGTTGTTCCTATAAATTGTTCGGTTACTGTTATAATAAATAAATATACTAATTAATTACAATGATTGGTATTTTATTGATGAAAAGTCATCGGTGGCTTTTTACATTTGATTACCTTACCGATAATTTCATGAAGTCTGTGCCACATGTTACTTGGCAAATTCATACGAACGTTTCACTCCCCCCCCCCCTCCTGCCTTACGCCCTTCATCCCGCGCGCACCATGTGAGTTGCACACATGAATTAGCCAAGTAGTCCAGTCATATTAGGTAAAAAAAGGGGTCAACCTCGGAATGAAAGATCATAAGCTATAAATTGGTATAAACCTCTGTTTTGTCGTTCTTAATGTTGTCTCAAAAGTTATAAATGTTATCGTGTCCGCGTCTTAAGATATTGAAGGTCAAAGGTCATAAAAATTGGTCTTTCGCTAATATCTACCTTTCAATTGCTTAAATGAGATTTGCACCTGGCATAAAAGTTGTAGAGTATAAAATTCTCTACAACTTATGTTTGAACTTTTTTTTCATACGATTACATAACCGTTTTTGCGGTAGACCGCTAAGAGGGCGCCGCGTACAGTCATTTAATCATGTAAGCAATAGAAAGCGAGATTTTGCGAATAACCATTTTTATGACCTTTGACCTTCAATATCTTAAGACGCGGACACGATAACATTTGTGACTTTAGAGACAACATTTAGAACGACAAAACAAAGGTTTATACAAATTAACAGCTTATTATCTTTCTTTCCGAGGTGAAACCTAGGGGTTTGACTGGGCTAAAGCTATACTACAGTGCAAAGAAAACACCTTCGCCTTTGATATCTTGCGAAATGGCGCCTCCGTCTGAGTATAGACATAAACACTTTTTTTGTACTTGTACAATATTCACTTATTATTTAGTTTTGTTACCAATTGTTAAAGGTTTATATAAACGAATAAAAAGCATCATCATCTTTACGTTAGTCCCAATCGCATCGAAGGCTCTTACCTCGAGGCCCGGGGTTTGTTACCAGGTTTTTACTTCGCCACTTCGTACGATCTTGAGAATAAGTGGTAGTGAGACCATTGGTATGCATATCATGTTCTACGACGGCAAACCAGCGCTTCTTTGGTCTACCCCTCCTACCGGGACCTGGCGGAAGTGGCTAGACATTTACTACTTGCGCAGTCAGATGGTCGCCCCATAACGTGAGCGCACCTCAGCGAAGGCGACTCTCCTGTATTTCACTAGCGCGATATCATCAGTATACATGGAGGCTGCTCATATCAGTTTCTGATGCTGTCCGACAAAAATTATCACACTGAACAGAAGCAGACTAAGGATGTATCGTGGACAGAAGTCCGAACCACGGAATCGCAATCTTGGTACATAGCTCGGATGATGTCAATATAAGATTCTATGAATACAATTAAGGTTCCTCCTCTGGACCGCAGTTCACCGCAACAGGAACACAGTTGAAGGCATTCTTCATGACTAGAAACAAGCAACTGGTAACAGGGATGAAATCTATAACACTTCAAAAATGTACACTCTTGTCAATTATTCCAAAAACTTAAAATAATAAAATATATGGTTGAGATAGCCCATATCATTAGTGTCATGCAGACTTCATCCGTATTATATTTTCATTCGTGTCTCCAGGTTTTTTTTTTAAAGAATATTAGTAACCGAAATTACTAATATTCCCCCTAAACCCTCCAGCTAAGCTTAATTGCTTGTGTTAGGAGTGGGTTCACGACAGTAGTGTAATGGCCAGGATTCGATCCCGGAACCTCCTGATCGTAGGGTCGGCTCCATAACCACTAAGCTACCGACGCGCGACGCTTCAAAAATATGGTATCTCATTCTTGTTATCCTAATCTTGATTTTCTGTCACTTTTAGGTAGATTCGCACCTGGATATTACATTTTGCGTACATAACTTCACTAAAGGAAACGTTATAGACCGTCAATTACCAATAAAAGGTATTTACAGAAATCGAAAAATATTGTCAAATTAATTTAACACGCGAAATCGACCCCTCGGTTTGCGTTACATGCTCGTTCTGTTCGTCGACCCACAGTTTTGCGCGAAGTAGTGAACGTTTGAAATTTTCTCGCAAAATAATGTGTAATATGAAAGGAGATTGTTAATTATTCAACGAAAATCAATAAATTTATCGCTTCGATTCGGCAATTACTGCAGCACTAATACAGACATAAAAAATAAGACGTAATGTAAAAATAGTCAAAGCATAACATTTTATTATATTATATTCCTGTTATATATCTGTGAGTAGCCCACGGTTTTGTCTTGTTTATTATTGTAATCGTAACATTAGCCTTAAATGAATGATCGAATAAGAAAAATAATTCATTATAATCGAATAAAAACATGAACCGAAATCTTGATAAAGGTATTATTTTATCATAATGATCTATGATTTTATCTATGGTGTGGCCCAACTTTGGTTACCTGTGCAAGCTCTATCCGGGTTTATTTATTATTAACCAAAGAGTATTCATACGTCAAGTGATTGTCGTGGAATTCGGTTGTCATTTTTGGTTGTCTCCGAATTTTATAATTTATATTATTTCTTTTGCAGAATTCATTCATTTTTTTTTCAGTGTAAGATCATTATTGTAATTCATTAGTATTTTGTAAGTAATTTTTCTCTTTTTCATTCAGTTTTATTTTGTTTTGTAACGACCGTCTTTTGTTTAGTACAAAAGACGGTCGCGTCGGATGGGGGTTTCCTCGGATGGGGAGAATTATCTCTCCCCAACTGAAAGTATCCCGTCTCCGGGAGCTAATATAGAAGTAGACTACATATCTGCGGATGATAGTCCTTTACATTCGAACTCTGACCTTAGAACTTTAGGTCTTAACGTTAAAAAGTCGAAAAAGAAAAATATTTCTAAAAAGAAAAAACTTAGCCAAGTCATTGTAGATTATAGTTTGCCACTAGGGCAAGCTACTCCTTCTGAAAATGGGATACCGTTGGGTCAAGTTTCTCCGCCCATTGCCAAAATGGATTCACAATTTGATATTTCTTTACCTCCTACTGAGTCAACTGTTGTCTCGCATGTTCTGCAGAATGTGCCTATTGGAAGACAACAATATTTATCTACAGATAAGGGTCCATTTAATGTTCACATATTGAAACAAGGAGATGAAGGTTCTTCAATTAATGCTGTCAACTTTGGAAGACTTCTCAAAAATCTTAATATTAAAAATATTTCGGATGGGTCTTTACTCAAAATCGGAAGAAACAGAATGTCTGTTGCTTTCAAGTCTGCTTCTTCGGCTAATGAATTCATTGCATCAAAAATTTTAGATAATCATGGATATAAAATTTTCATCCCATCATTCCACACAACGAAAATGGGCATCGTCCGAGGTATTCCGGCGGACTGGTCCATGGAAGAAGTTTTGGACAATGTCACAGTTCCACTTAGCTATGGCGCAGTTTTAAAGGCTAGGCGTATAAATTATAAAGTGGATGTAGAGGGTACCAAAGTATGGAAGCCCTCACAATCCTGTGTCTTGACTTTCGATGGTCAAGCTCTCCCTGCGAGAATTTTTCTATGTTACAATTCTTTACCAGTTTGTCAATATTACTATCCTACTATTCAATGCTTCAATTGTTGCCGTTTTGGACATACAAAGACCCAGTGTAGGTCAAAACCGCGCTGCTTTAAGTGTGGTGATGCTCACACTGGGGATTCATGTAAGGCTGACGAAGGTCAATGTTTGTTTTGTGGTGGTCTACATTTCGCCACAAGCAAGTCTTGTCCTGAATTTGAAAGGCAGAAGGCGATAAAAGTTTCAATGGCTGATAGATCGATGTCATATTCCGAAGCTTCGAAAATTCACCCACCCTCGAGAATTTCATACAGAGATGTGGTCTCCAAGCCAAGTTATACTGTTCCCCTATCTGGCATACAAAATTCAAAACCTTCTCCGGAATCTGTTAATTCTTCATACAGAAAAACGATCTTTTTAAACCGTAAGAGACCTTCTCTTACCCCTGTAGGCTATGATAAGGATGCGCATAGGGCGCTTATTATGGACCCTAAGCTCCCAAAATGCCCTGTTGCCTTTCCTCCTTCAAATCCTTCTATAGCTGACTTAATAAAAACCCTTATTTCTCTTTTGTCCGCTTCTCACTGTCTACCGTCCAACGCTGCCACCACTTTGAATATCTCTTCTCCTTCTACCAGTAATGGATCAACCAGCCAAAGCAGTCCAATGGAACTGCGCAGGACTTATAAACAAAAAGTATGAATTAATGTTAATTTGTAACCAATTTACTCCTTTCATCATTGCGATTTCAGAATCACACCTGAAATCATCCACTACATTCATTTTCAAAAATTATCATGTTTATCGTGATGATCGTGCTGATGGTTATGGGGGTTCTTGCCTCCTCATCAGCACCTCTGTACATAGTGTAAATATACCATATCCATTTTCTCACAGCGATTATTCGATTGTCTGTGTGAAAATCTATAATATTATTTATATTTCAATTTACATTCCATACCCTTCATCCTCCATTCTCCGTGACATCTTCAGTTTTATTTCATCACTTCACAATCCATTAATTATTTTAGGAGATTTTAATCTCCACAATCAAACATGGGGATGTGCTATTAATGATGAGCTGTCTTTTGAATTTCTTCAGCATTTAGATTCTGCAGGCCTTTATATACTCAACTCTGGCTCTGCAACCCGCAGGACAAAGCCCTATGAACATAAGAGTGCAGTTGACCTTTCCCTGGTTTCCTCCTGTTTAGCCCCTGACATGTCATGGGACATTCTTCCTTCGAGTCATGGTAGCGACCACTTCCCCATTATTTTGAATCTTCCCTTTAACAAACGTAATAAGCAAATCAAGCCCCGCATAAAATACAGCATTAATGCTCATACAGACTGGTCAAAATTTTCTGATTTCTTATTTTCATATTCTTTTACGTTCCCTCTTATAACTGTTTCAAATGTTGATGCTTGTTATGAATTCCTGAGACAGGCTTTACGATCTGCGGCTGAGCAAAATTTACCGGTAAAGTCTGCAGTTTTTAAAGGTCACCCCCTACCTCCTTGGTGGGATAAGGAATGTACGGAGGTGGTCAATCGCAGGAAGCGGGCTGAAATTGCATATAGGGCCAATATGAGTAGTGAAAATTTGACAGCTGTAGATAAAATATGTGGTGAGGCTAAAACCCTTCTAAGACAAAAGAAAATTAATGGGTGGAAACGTTTTTGTGAGCGAGTCTCCCCTGATACTCCTTCCTATATTCTTTGGAAACAAATAAAAATCTTCCGACGTTCCTTATTGCCATCGTGCCCCTCTTTCCCCGATTCTGTTGAATGGGTGGATAAGTTTCTGGATCGATTGGCGCCTTCATTTGTACCTATCTGCAATGATTCATTTATTCCGACAAATTTTTGTAACTCTAAATATTCATTTTCGTTTTCCATGGAAGAACTAAAATTTGTCCTATCGTCAGTAAAAGACTCCTCACCGGGGATAGACGAAATCCCATATTCGTTTTTAGTCAATGCTAGTGTTAATACTTTAGAATATTTTTTATCACTTATCAATATTTGCATAAATTATGGTGTCATGCCTGTGGACTGGAAATCCCAGATTATTGTCCCCATACTAAAGCCTGGGAAAGAAAGTAACTTAGTCGAAAATTACAGACCAATCGCAATGTCTGTTACCATGGCAAAAGTGGCTGAGCACTTAATCAAAAATCGGTTAGAATGGTTCTCGGAAAAGATGGGCCTTTTATCTGCTAATCAATATGGTTTCCGTAAGGGGAAAAGTTGCTTAGACAGTGTAGCTCTTTTAGTGTCGGACATTCAACTGTCTATGGCACTGAAAGGTTACACTGTAGCAGCCTTCCTCGATATTTGCTCCGCATATGATAATGTGTGTTTATTTACCCTTAGACGTAAGTTATTAAACATGGGCTGTCCCTCGAAATTTGTATCTTATATTTTTAATAGCTTTTATGGCAGATCCATTCTCATCAAATGCAATAATGGTGAGTACAAAAGGAGAACCTTATATAAAGGAATTCCTCAAGGTTCTGTTTTAAGCCCCCTTCTATTTAGCTTGTATACTTCGGATCTTGATGCACACCCCTTTCCCAATTGCCAAATTCTTCAATATGCTGACGACATTGTTCTCTACTCATCTGGTCCTGATGTAAATGTATGTGTAGACTCAATATCCCGATCATTAAGTTCGGTGACATTCTGGATGGCCTCTAATAACCTTACCATTTCTCCTGAGAAAAGCTCTGTCGTTACCTTTACCCGCAAACGCCTTCTTCCTAGGATTAACATTTTTATGCAAGACGTCAGAATCCCTACAGCTTCTAGTGTTAAATTCTTAGGTGTTATTTTGGACTCGAAACTATCAGGTCGTCTACACACTGAATATATTTTAGGTAAATGTGAGAAAGGGCTAAATATCTTGAGATGCTTGGCTGGTATTTGGTGGGGCGCTCACCCTTATTCCCTAAAGTTATTATATAATGCTTTGGTTCGAAGTGTTTTAGATTATGGCTCCTTTCTCCTAAATTTGTCCAATAGGTCTTGTATTACCAAACTCAATTCCGTCCAATCTAGGGCATTAAGAATTATTTGTGGTGCTATGAAATCCACTCCAATTAATTCTCTACAGGTAGAATGCGTGGAACCACCTTTAGTTTTAAGAACTCAATATTTGGCAGATAGATTTTTAATTTACCGTTGGCAATTTTCAAATCACCCTATTTTTCAAAAGTTAGCTATGTTGTCTAATCATTATAAATTTTCCTTGTGGAGTGATGAATCTATTCCCTGTTTAGTCAAAAGTTTTCTCAAAATTCGAAATTTTAAGTATCCTACTAATAATAATCCAAAACTTCCAATCTTCATGCATAGTCTAAAATCCGTTCTTTACACCCCAGATATTATAACTAACATTGGTGTCGATAAAGACATTGTCTGTGCTCATAAAGTTTTTAACGATATAATTCAGAGAAAATGGGCTGGTTGGAATACCATCTTTTCTGATGCTTCCAAATTAGATCCTTTAGGTTCCGTTGGTGTCAGCATTTTTCATAAGCAATATAATACCCATCAGCTCGTGAAATGCCCTCCAGGTACATCCGTTTGCACAGGAGAAAGTAGAGGTCTTCATGAATCCGTTAAATATATTTTGTTATTTCAGCTTAAACAGTCGATTGTCTTTACAGACTCTTTAAGCTGCTTACATTCTTTACAATCAAATCCGTTTAAAGGTAATCTATCTGATATCATGTTAAGCATCAAACGTGACTTACTTCTGTGCAAATCGTATGGGTATAGAGTAATTTTGGCCTGGATTCCTGGTCATTGCGGTATTTATGGCAATGAAATGGCGGACAAATTTGCGAAAAAGGCAATCCTTTCTGGAGACGATATTCCATTTGAAAATTATTTTTTTGACCTTTTATTGACCCCTAAACCTCAATTATTTAAATCTTGGTCACGTTCTTGGAAGTTAAATTCTAAATTTAAGGGTTCCAGATACTCTAAAATCCAATGTGTTATTCCCTCTAAGCCATGGTTCAGTAAAATTTATGCATCAAGGTATATTACTTCGTCTATTTGTCGTCTTCGTTTCGGTCATTGTTGCATAGCAGTTCATTTAAAAAGATTGAGAATTTTGGATTCTTCCTTATGTAAGTGTGGGCTCGCTGAGGAAGATCTAAATCACATTTTCTTTTCATGTTCAAATATGGATCGCTCATCATTTATTTCATCATTATTAGAACATGAGTATCCTTTTCCTACTCATATAGATCTACTTCTGTCATCTTTAAATCCTTTTATTGTACACATTATTGGCGACTTCATTACACTCAATAAATTAAAGTTTTAATTCATATTATTATTTTAGTTTAGATAATTTATTTTTCTTTTCGTTTCATTCCTCCAGTTTTACTTTTCCTCCCATTTATGTTTTTCATTGTTCGTTTTATCTATTTATTTCATTGATTGTATAGTTTTGTACACATTAATCTTTTTATTTCAGATGAATCTTTGCAAGAAGTCTCAAAATTTCTAAAGTATCGAAATAAAGTTAATTATTCAATCTTTCACTTGACGTTGGCATATTAATATACATGCCATAAAAAAAAAAAAAAAAAAAAATACCAAAGAGTATTACTAACAGTTCAGATGATTTCCTTTCCTGCTTTTTTCTGAAGACCTGAAATAAGAAGTGAATAATGTTATGCCCACCTTCACAAATACAAATTAATCTGAACATTCATCTCCGCCCGGTAGTTTTATTTTGATCAATGCAGTATTATTGTATTTATTTTGATTCGGAAATTTTAAATGTAAAGCAATATGAGATTATTTTATTGCTTAGTTTTCCGCATTCCTCAATAGTTTGAAGTAGGTTGAAGTAAAAATCTTCAGAGATTTGATAGAATTGTCAGCTGATAGGTAGGTACAGTATTTACGTTTCTATTTTTTTTTTTAGATTACATAGTTTTGCATGTTATTTTATAGAAAATATTAATACTGGCAAACTAGCACTAAATTGTTTTAAGTACTATTTCGCATTCAGGTAGACAAGGCTACCTATACAATGAATGCGTAATAATATAGATTTACATATATAGGCTAACAAATATACTTAACACTAGCCTGGCATGCATCCTCTATTTTTACCATTTTTTGAGTGATATATTGTATTAAGAAACACAACATATAATCATGTATTTTTTAAAACAAACTGATAAGCATTTACTTACAGCAATGGCCCAGACTCCACACATTGCAGATGGCTTTGCCGATGACTGTGATGAGCTGATACATCAATGTCTTCAAGAGACACCTGTAACTTACCATGCATTTTGTAAGGTTTTCAAACGTATGCAGATGCCTTGTGTATTTCAGTAAGTTTTTTCAGATATCTCACCTTAAGCATTGTATAAATAAATGACTTCTTTGATTTTTATAAAATTTATTGCAAAGTGTTGGTAGCTTAGTGGTTCCGTTCCTAGTATTTTTTTTAAAGAGAAAATAACACAGAAATTACGATATATTTGTACTTTAATTTCTAGATTCTTTTTTTACTATTGAAAGGAACTACAGGAAAGTTCCTGTAGATTAAGAAAATTGTTTAACTGAGCTTTTGAATAAAGAATAGTAAAAGAGCAGTAAAAATTATGTCCCTAATTGTTTTTTTTTGAGTGTCCAACCATCAGTGAATAGTCAATAACTTGATAATGATGAAGTATGACATCATACTTCTTGCAAGTTTCTATAGAACCTACCATCTTGTTGATTGATAGAAAGAAGCTGATATGATTTGATGGTCAAGTCAATTACTGATTGCCCAGTATTCTGGTACCAATGCAGGTTTCCACAATGTTTTGCAGGATTCGCTTTTACTGCATAGTGTTGCAAAACTAAACGTTTTGCAACACTATGCAGTGCAATACATTAATTTTTTATTATTCTCAGTGACAGACAGTCAGGATCAGAAATAGCTGAGCTCTCTGAGGAGCTTGTAAGCATTGCCAAATATCACATGGTGGCGAACACCAGCAATTATGAGGTAAATTATTCAACTCACGGGTATGTGGACCAACCCTATATTAGTCTAATATCCTATATAGTCCTAATAACTCTTTGGTTTGGCACCGAATTTCACGGGAAAGTCTTATCAGCGTTTTTGTCTTTTGAATTAAAAATATAATTTAGTTATTTTTAACTTTTTATTCCCTTCTTTTTTTTGAAGTCGGTTCTATGAAATTTTTATTTATTTCTCCCTCTTCAGTGAACATAACATACCTCTTTTTTTTAAGTAGATTAAGTATACCAAAACCTTCTCCAGAATGTAACAAATACATTTCTGATGAAAACCGCATTGAAATTGGTTCAACCAAACGCGCGATACCTTCTTTTTTTTTTTTTTTTATTATCGTGCGGAAATCCCTTCGGATACCCCCCCGCCGGCCAGCGGGGGCGGTTATGTCGGGCTTGCACCGACTAAAACCGCACGCCGTCTCGGGTCTTCAGACGCCGGGGTGTAAGGTTACCCATAGAGCATATCCCTCGCACCCCGGCTGACCCTGGGCCATCTCACCACTAACAGCATCGCTCATCCTGTCTCCTCTGAAAGCAGAGGAGTACGGAGAGCGATGTGTTCCCGCCAGGTTGGGTATTGGCCGACGATCAATGCCAACCCTATGAAGGGGTGAAGGGGAAGCCATTGACCGCCGCCCAGGGTGTACCGGCCGCACCGGCCGCTCCGATTCCGTTCCCCCCGGACTGCAGCGGGATCGGAATCGGAGCGACACTCGAGGAGGTTACCCAACACACACCCCCAAACGCGCGATACCTAATAATTACGGATAACATACTTACTTGCTTATATTTTTAAGTTGGTTATGTATACTAAAACCTCCTAAATATAAAAAATGCTTTTATGAAAACTGCATCAAAATCGGTTCCACCAAACGAGAGATAAACGCGGATATGCTTTTTAAAAGTCGGTTAAGTATACCAATACCTTCCCCAGAATTTATCAAATACGTTTTTAATGAAAACCCCATTAAACTCGGTTCAATCAATCTTGAGATACTTGATCACGTACAAACATATCTCATTTTTTAAGTCGGGTAAGTATACTAAAACCTCCGAAATGTAACAAATACTTTACCGAAGACCGCATCAATATCGATGCAACCAAATTCGTGATCCCTAATCACGGACAAAAATATCAACTTTTTTAAACTCTGCTAAGTATACTAAAACCTACGGAATGTAACAAATTCCTTCCTGAAAACTGTATCAAAATAGGTTCAGCCAAACACGAAAAAACGCGGATACCTGACAAACAGTGAAGCTCCTGTGAACAACTGTGTATACTACTAGATAACTGATAATTCCAAATAGGAACAAAAATTATATCACGGAGATAGGAATGAATTTGGAATGGGATACATACAGAAACTAGATAAATTAATTAATGAATTTTGCCACCCATCTGTATAGGCACACCTTTTTGTAATTATTATCATTTATATGACAACTATAAAAATTGTGCGTTGTGGCCTTTTGCAATACCACATTTTTTTGGGGAGAGGCCCCCTTTTCTGGGGCGCTGAAGCGTTCAGTCATTCGGTGTGATTGAGCAATAAATATGCATCCATTACAATCATCAATACAAACATTCGTATGTATAAAATTAATAAGATTTCTCATGACCATTATATTCCTCTTCACCTCGGTTAACAGTAATTAATTTATCCTTATTAAATTACAGGCGTCAGTAGTAGGACTTTTCCTAGTCTATGCTCTAATAAAGATACAGCCTTTCGAGGATTTTGCCTATTTGCGACTGGCTCCAGATGACGTTCAATACGTTGAGCGTATAGAACTAGTGGCTAGGAGACAGAGACGTCTTGATGTGTTGTATGTCCTGGGCAGTGTGCTAACGCAACACACCCGGTACTGTGCAGCGGCCAGGGAACGGGGCATGGAGCCATCTTACAGAAAGTACTTAGAGAGTAAGTTTACCCACTTATTTGTGATACAAATCCTAAGTTATAAATGTGAAAGTTTGCGAGGATGAATGGACACCTCAATCCTGCACGTTTTGTTATGGATGGGAAGGCGATGGTGGTCAAATACTGTCAAAGAGAGAATATCTCAATGGCTGAAGAGTGTTACTGATTCAATGAATGTTGCGAACTGCATGCTGCTGACTCTGTTAACCATTAATAGCCTAAATTGTACAAATTTCAACAGACTGCTCTTCATTAGACAATCTTGGCCAACGACCCAAAGGTGTATTCTTACGGCAGAATGAGGAGCTAGACATCTTGAAGGAATTGAGTGAAATCCAGCTTCGTTATGATAGTGCAAAGGTCAAAGCCAAAGGTATGTATAAGTATTTATTTATCACACCACAGTTTCCGATCCCACCAGAATTTCGACATTACCCACTGATATAATCTAGGTCTGTTTTAGATGAAACAGTTTTAAAATCACTCCAGTAATAGGATTTGAATTTATTCGTTACAAGAACAAAAGTTTTATGTGTGTGTTATACAAGAAAAGTGTTATTTTTAATTAAATTAATTTTAATAATTTTTTGATTACCGATTTTTTTATTCCAACGGATACTTATTAACATAGAGAATATGCCTCGTCTAGTGTCACGTGTCGTCCTTGGGCCCGATTACGGGATAAAATGTGTGCCAGAAACTGCGTATGTAATTTACATAGCAGGCCTACAGATCCTGTTAATACCACAGAACCTTTACTCCAGTTTCAGACTTGAAGTACGTGGATACGAAGTTTCCCAATGCACTGAACAATTCGTTGAAGAATGTTGTCGCCGGCATCCTTGAAGACGACGGTGGCAATGGTAGGTGTCTTAATCTGTCTAACTCTAAGACATACGCTGCACCCATTTCAGTCTAACTACGAAACGGCCGAATATCGATATTTTCCGTGAAGCGACTGCCATCGGACGTCCACAACCCACTTTTTAGGGCTCCAACTACCTGTTATTATATTATTAATAGCACTTCGTCCGCGTGGATTTCGATTTTTATTGCTTTGGTTCTTTTGCGGAACCCTAATTTTTTTTCTAAAATTAAAGTATCTTATGTTACGCCTTGTAACATTACCTATCTGACAGTGAAAGTCCCGTCAAAATTGGTCCAGCAATTTCAGAGATTAGCCGAAACAAACAAACAGATAGACAGACAAAAATTGTAAAAAATGTTATTTTGGTGTATGTATATATATATTCATATACATGTAGTAAAAAACGGTTATTTCAATATTACAAACAGACACTCCAATTTTATCTATATGTATAGAATGAAATAAAAGCTGACCTGGCTAGTATTGCATAATGTTGCAAAAATAAAAATACAAGTTGAGAAAGTAGTATAGAGGTTCTGCTTATTCCTTTAAGAAATTAGTAGACGGCCTCTGTGGCGGTAGTGCATTCGACTGCTACGACAGGGCGCGCGTTTTCGATTCCCGCTTAGTGCAAATATTTGTATGCATGAATATGTCTATTCGCATTGGTTTGGGTGTTTCTGTCTATAATATGTATGTATTTACAAAAAAAAGTATATAAGTATGTTAATCCGCATTCTGGAACCCATATCACAAGCTAGTTAAACTAAGCTTACTTTGGATCTAGAAAGTAAAGCGCTAGTGTAGAATTTCGTAGAATATTTATTTATTTATAGTGAAAAGTGTGTTCACTGTACATGCTGCTTGCTATATAATCTGCACTTTTTTAACAAATGTTAATTTACAGACTCAGAAGAAGAAATAGTTGAAGAATCAGTCAGGAATATTAAAGATAGGGCGATGAAGTTAAAAGTGGATCCTATGAAGCACCTGGTACGAGTAGAGGACCGGTACGTAATACTTAGTGACATTTCGATCTCTTTTTTTTGTAAGAGTATTAGTAAAGTGCGATGAAACCCGTCCCGCCTCCCCAAAGTCCGTCGGTAACCTCACGCCCCCCCCCATCGTCGGCACCGATGGGGTGAAGCCCGACGGGGTTTCCACACGTAAAAAAAAGAAAAAGAAAGAGTATTAGTAACCGTAATTACTAATATTCCCCCTAACCACTCCAGCTAAGCTCAATTGCTTTTGTTAGGAGTGGGTTCACGCCAGTAGTGTAATGGCCAGGATGCGAACCCTCGATCGTGAGGCCGACTCCTTAACCAGTAAGATATGAATATAATGCGAATAATAATAACATTACTAAGTGCCTTCGAAGCCAATATTGTTATCTATGAAAAATATGTATTTCTATGTATGTACAAAAAAGTGTATTTCAATGTATTTTTCTAGCGGCACGCTAGGATGGCCGTTTTGACACGTTAAAATAGGGATGTGAAATGTCAATTTAAAATAGAAAAAAAATCAAATCAAATCCGAGTCACATCTATAGTTTTTGGATATTTAATTAATTTTTTAAATTTCTAAGAATACAAATGCCATGTTGTGTCGTTAATTAGTACACTGCACCTCACTATTGACAATAAAGAAGAGAAATTTACTTCTTCAAGCTTAGTATTTATTTTTACGAAACTTCATGAGCGGACAAACGTTCAAAACGGCCATCTCTAGCGGCACGATAAGACTTAAGACACTACTGTGCTTCTCAAACAACACATTGTAATTAGATTGAGTAAACATATTTGTAAATAGACCCCAAAAAAGCCCGCCGAGTTTCTTGCCGGAGTTTTCATAGGACGGGGCCGCGTTGCGAACCGGTGGTCTATTTAGTAAACACTAGTAGTTCTTCTTATTTCTTTCTTTGACGTTTTATAAGTGCCGTTTAAATGATCTATGCAGAATAAATTAACTATAAGTTTATACGCATTTTAGGACCCATAGTAATAGTTAAACTTATTTGATTATCAATTTCACAGGTCCACAACAACTAAAAGTAAGGCACATGTATCTGATATCAAAACAGCGCCTGGAAAAATTAAGACGGGTAGTCCGAACAAAAAAGTCCACAGCAGCAGTGTGAGGAAACATACGAATAATGCAAGTTTGCCTAATATACGAACCATAAGAACCCAAAAGCGAAAATTATCAAGTGACTCCAGTGACACCAATGATGAGGTAGAAATGCCAGAGTTATCCGACGAAGACAGCGACTGTAACGATGATATTGACCTAAACACATTTACTATAGAAAAGCCAACTCCCGTCCTTGAAGATCCGACGCCTAACGCAGAAACAGAAGTAGAAATTAACAGCGCGAATATAAAATTAGCAAACTTACCATGCCTTATAACAAGCGAGGACAATGGACAAACATACGAAATTGAAATCATCGATCAAGTCCAACCATCGACTAAAATCTCTAGTGATCCTAGTAAAGTACCTGCAATGAAACCAGAGTATGAAGCGACGATTAAAAATGCAAAACTGGCAAGGAAAGAAAGGCGAGATTTGAAGAAACCAATTTTGAAGTCTCGCTTTAAACGAATGGGGATGGAACCTATAGCTTTTAAACCCACCAAAGATTAAGCTCGGTCCCGAGAAGGAATCTTGTCAAATGCGGTGATCAAGATGGCGGATGTTGTTCTCTATCGGCCACGGATGATGTAAATATGCTGTGTAGAACTGTTAAAAAGAAATTATAATCATTCCAAAACTAAAAATTGGTTCTTTTTAAAACTTGCCAGTGTATTTTTTTTAAGTATTGCAACAAATGGTATGGCAATTTCATGTTTGAAAATTTTTTGTTGTTCATTTCGATAGCAGCCCTTAATTATACCGGGTGTAAGGGAAACGCTCCCGAAAACAAAGACAGGCGATAGTACTACAAATACTCCTACTACCTGCTTCTAAATTATCTACATAATTTTTCATTGCTGATGAGGCTTTTGCTTTGGCGCCTAATCTCATGAATCCGGGCTCCAATCTCGGTTGCATCCAAAGCTTACAGTTTGAGCACAGGGTACGCTCTTCTACTTTTCCTTTCCATAACCTGGTTCATTGTGTCATTTACGGGAGCAACTGTCGCCTCACATCTTGCTTTGGCCCAGATGGTCTACGGATCTTAATGGGGTATGTGAAACCTATGACACGCATAGGTTTCACATACCCCATTAAGATCCGTGGGAGCCATAGGTATATGGGCCCCGGGGTGTGTGTTGGGTAACCTCCTCGAGTGTCGCTCCGATTCCGATCCCGCTGCAGTTCGGGGGGAACGGAATCGGAGCGGCCGGTACACCCTGGGCGGCGGTCAATGGCTTCCCCTACACCCCTTCATAGGGTTGGCATTGATCGTCGGCCAATACCCAACGTGGCGGGAACACATCGCTCTCCGTACTCCTCTGCTTTCAGAGGAGACAGGATGAGCGATGCTGTTAGTGGTGAGATGGCCCAGGGTCAGCCGGGGTGCGAGGGATATGCTCTATGGGTAACCTTACACCCCGGCGTCTGAAGACCCGAGACGGCGTGCGGTTTTAGTCGGTGCAAGCCCGACATAACCGCCCCCGCTGACCGGCGGGGGGGTATCCGAAGGGATTTCCGCACGATAAAAAAAAAAGGTATATGGGCCCCATGCGTAACAAATATGTATGGGGCCCCATAGGAGTATGGAGTAACATGGGTCTATGTCACTCCATGGGTGGTTAGCTATATTACAATATTATAAGCTTTATTCCCTTTATCTAAAGTGCAACTAGAAGATCTATGTAAATAACAGTTGCGTCATTATTTGTGTTGATACTACAACACCAACCTTAAGTTAACCTTCGCTGTTTTGCTTTATATTGACGCAAAACACTGGACGCGAACCGCGAGCGCCTCGCTGCGGCGTAAAGTGGCAACTTTACTGTGCCAAAAATACCTAAAGTTGTCGAATACCCTCACCTCATGAGATAGCTGGAGCGATTAAAAATAAGTGAAGTAGACATTTACAAGATTTGTATCATTTATTTTTAAATGTTTCATTATCGTTCATTTTAGGGTAAAATCAAACGCTTACTCTGTTATATAAAGTTACGATTACTTATTGTCAAACTGAGAAGGGTCTTATTAACATCTACGGGATCACCTGCTAGCTGGTACACCTGCCGATCAACGGACGACGCTCTGATGCTTTTCCCTCTGGGTTAGGAGGTCAGACGGCAGCCGCTCGCATAATAGCCAAACATGCAATGGAAAGCGGACCCCCGATCGCCAAGATGATGAAGAAATTCAAACTGTAAATTATGTGTCGCTTTTAACATGCAACATTTTGGTATATATAAGTATTTGCCTAATCTCTATTTTGTTTGTCACCTGTAGTAGTAAGTGTGGAGGAACGCAATTTAATGCTCCTCCGATGCAGTGAGGAAGCTGCGGCCGTGTTAATTACGCCTGGCGGGCCGAGGCCCAGCAGTTGGTGTTATAAATTTATTTGTGCTGCAGCGTGAGTATTTGATAGCGCGATGCAGGTTTAGTATTTCCGAAGTAGTCCAGCTCGTGTTCGCTAGGTGTAGGAGCTATATTATAATGATCTTTAAGTTTTGATTCCGTGTCATTACACCTTTCAAGGAAGCCTATATACCTTTCAAGCTAGTTTCTAATGCTTCTGACTTGTTACTTTTCATAGATTTTCCAAGGTTAATGACTAAAGAAAACTCAGTCTTAGGGCAAGCAAAAGCGCGCTGTTGTTATGGTCCTGAAAAGTCACACAAAATTTTATTGCATGTACCACTGGAAATAATACTAAAAGTCATAACCATAGCCACAAAAAAATCTTTAATGCTTCTTTCCTCGTGCAGAGATCAGCTCGAAAGGTAATCTTAAAACCAATGTTATTATATTTATCTACACCCATGCTTTAAATCCTCTATAAAAGATTCTGAAACAGTTAGCTTATTGCCAACATTAATACATCCAATGTCCTAATAACCATAATATCATCCGAACGGGTGTTATAATGTTGTATGAAATTTCATAATAACACTCCTTTCGCTTTTTCAATCTCTTCCGCGCAAAGGGTTACTATCAGACAGCCAAATTCTTACCGCTCGATGCGTGGAATCTGTATGAGTTTCAAAAAAAGAACTGCCATTCACGCGCGTTGCATTGCACTAGCACAGCGGCGGCGCGCCGTAAAAAAAAATTAAAGCTTATTCGTTCGAATTCGAATTCCCGCTATTTTTCTTCGCTATTATTTTTGCAAATTGTTTTGTTTACTTACGAAAATGAGCGATTCAAGTTTTGATAACACACCTCCAGACATTTCGAATGCAGCAAAGGACATTTCTATCAAATTACTACCGCAAAAATCTAGAAAACAGTATGAAAAGGCGTACCAAGATTTCATGAATTGGAAAATATCAAAGGGCAGTACATCATTCTCTGAAGATGTATTATTAGTTTATCATGGGTGTAGATAAAGTCTTGTATGCAACTGTATAATTAGGTATTAAAACACTCATGTGATACTATTATCCCACATTCATGTTTTAATACCCCTCATTATACCACAGTTGCTTATATAACTATTATACCTCAGTCGAACGACAAGACGAATTCATGTACCATAAAGCTACTTTGGATTTTTTTTTGTAGGGTTTAATTAGGCCGAATGATAGTCACGTGCCGTCATCGAAAGCCCAATTACGGTACAAATACCTTTCATGATATCAATTTAAGAAAAACAGCCCAAGTTTCGGATTTTGATTTCATGGTAGGCCTCTACAGGTTACATTATGTAAACCTGAATAAATTAAAAACCAAGATAATTACACGACAATTTATTGATATCTATTACCTACTATTAGGTACATTATAATTATATTCTATACAATTTAATATCCTATACATTACACATAGTACACTCAACATTATTTTAGGCCATCACAAATAAATATTTAAAAATTGTTCTCTGGCAACACAAACCGCTTTGTACTTGTTCATCTACTTGCAATAGGTGCCAAGGTCTGGCAAGATTTGCTTGCTTCTGTTTTGTAGTGTAGAGCGTTCTCTCTATCATACAACTGACTAAGAGATTGATATCATAATAGAGTACTAGCGGACAGCGGCCGCTTCGCGCGCGTGACATTATGCATATACTATACATTTAAACCTTCCTCTTAAATCACTCTATAAAAAAAACCGCATCAAAATCCGTTGCGTAGTTTTAAAGATCTAAGCTTACATAGGGACAGACAGACGGGAAAAGCGAGTTTGTTTCATACTATGTAGTGACTTGCCCGTGACTTCGTTTTGGCGCGGAACCATAAATCATTTACTAAAATAAAAGTTGCCTATATTACTCCTTATGATATTAGCTATCTGCCAGTGAAAGTCCCGTCAAAATCCGCCCAGCCGTTCCAGTGATTGCCTGCTTTGTTTTTTTTAAATATAAGTGATGTATATATATGCATTCATTGTAAAGCTGTTCTTTTAACCTTACAAACAGAAACTTCAATTTTCTTTGTTTACCTACATTGGAACTATAGCTTCTGTTTCAACTGTGCGGTGGATAGAATGCTCTACGAACCGAAGCAAGCCATTCTTAGACGGACTCTCACACTTACTTCCGACGTGTTGTCGAGAAGAAGAGTGGGTAAGGTACCTTCGTATGTAAAGGTGTATACTTAATACTTATTTCCTTTGCCGTGTGTATACTCATTTCCAAATCACCTAACGTCGTTGTCCGCAGTCCTAAAGTATTTCATTTGACACAATATATAGATATATGATGTATATGCTAGGATGTTGGGTGCCATATGCTTGGTACACACCAACCGAAAGAACGCAAACGAATATGTCGAAATACCGTTAGTGCTGTCGTTGATGTATTCATCATCAATGAATAACATGGTTTGATTTCCGCGCCACGCTTGTTCAATTACAATCGTCCGCCTTTGTTTGCTTGGTATGTACCTGGCATTATTTAAGATTTCGCTGCATTATAGTGATCCATACTAATAATATAAGCACATCACAAACTTTTGCCAACGCCAAATTCTTATACTACCTATATTATATTTTCATATTTTAGAAATAAATAAACATTTCTAAAGCTGTTTTAAAGAAGTTAAATAAATAAATAATTTAAGACAATGTAAATAATATCAGTTAGGCCTTAAATTAAGCGTGGGTTACATATATTATACCTTATCAAAATATAAATAACTTCATTGTTATTATCGAAAAATAGGCCGCTGCGGTATTTAACAGTGATTAAATGAGCGACCCCGTCAAAGCCCTTTAATACAAAAAAATATCGCTGAAAAATTTAATACAAAAAAAAAGTCAGTAACAAGGAACCAGCCTCAACATGACGATGAAGACGGGTCTTTTGAGTCTCTTCGACCAATAAGATAACTGAAAAGTCTGTCACGTGACCAAAACGACTCATTTCATTGGTCAAAGAAACTCGAGGCACGATGCTGTAGAGCATGCCATGTAAGTACCTATTAATTCACTCAAAAAGTTTCATAAATATCAATGACTTCAAGGTACTACTAGACCGGCTGTATGAAACACAAAATTAGTATTGCAAAAGACCACTACTTGACCTGCAACAATGCGCAATTTTTTGCAGCTGTCATACAGATGACATTACAAAAAGGCCATGGCCTTTAAAGATATGTGTCAAAATTCATTAAATCGTTTTAGTTGCTGTCTCGTTCTAAATTCGAATTTAAAATTGTATTTCCGCCTAACCTAGGAACTGTAAGACGATTTTGGTTATAAGTTATAAAACAACTTGTCTAGTAGGTATTGTGACGGCCACTATGTATATACCTATATAGAAGTCGTCTATACTATTATAAAATTATAAATTAAGTGTGTCTGTACATTGGAGATACTTATTAAAAAAAAACTTGGGGTATGTTAAATGAACGATTGTGAACACATTTTTTTTATAAATATAATACCGGCACGTATTGTGAGGAGGTTCCTCTCTCTGGAGCCCTAACCACCGGTATCTTGGTCCCTGTACCCGATGCCGGCGGGCCACTATTTTTTATATTTTGAAATATATTTGTTTTTTCTTATATATAGAATGTATTTAAAAATATAATTTATATGTATTTTAAATGTTATAAAGGGAATAATAACTTATGGAATAAAAATTCTTTATGTTTGTTCAAGATGGACGCAATAACTACTGATTTTGATGCGTTTCATTTTATTAGAAAGTCCTTGGTTGGACTTAAAATCTGCCGTATGTTTGATTACAATTGGTTAAGTAGAACCGGAGATAATTATGACCAAGATACGATAACCGAAATCCGCGCGGGTGGAGCCGCGGGCTAGTTGTTAGATATATTAATTTAGTCAACTGGAGTCAAAATTCCGATCTATATTGGTTAGTTACCTTATTATGTAAAACTAGACTATCACAATGATCAACAATAACTATTTTGTTATATTCGAAGTCATACAAGATACGAGTTAGAAAAGAACTGAAGATTGCATCGAAAATTTATTAGTTTTAGGCGGTGAAAATAGTAGTAAATCGGGATAGAATTCGGGGCCAAGTCAACCTCACTTGCAAGCCGGTACACCTGCTGATAGACAAACGAAGCGCAGGCTTTCTTCTCCGGCTTAGGGGGTCAGACAGCAGTCCCTCTCGTAAGCCATCAAGATAAGGCAGGTAAATAACGGACCCCAAGTTCCGAGGTGAAAGCCTCGGTCGGATGCAACCGGGAACCAAGGAATGCTATGTAGCGTGTCACACTTCAGGGGTGAGGCGGGACCGGGGAGAGTTCGATTCATAATTTTGGCGCCCCTACACTACTTCACGGATGTCACGTGATGATCTCATATAAAATAGCTTTAGCTTTTATTCTCAGTCTACGTATAAAACCGTATAAAATAAATTTAATATACTTTGTGGCTATGACAGCATTTAAGTGGCGCCAAATTTGTGTAGCTACAGTAGCGTCCAAATAAATATACCAACTTTTTGTTCCGGACAGCCCAGTTTAGTATACATAAAAGTCATTGCGGCAACAACAACAACGCTAAGACGATGATGATTTTATACTTTACGCATTATTGGATATATACCTACATTTATAACGATTTTATTTTTCAATGTAACCTACATCTCATTCTCTAATTTAGTATTTCGCTCAAATTCAAGATTAAGCGTGTTAATTTGTAGAATATTTTTATAAACTATTAACTGCAGTGATATTCATAAATACTTACTAACGCTCCACAAAATAATGGAATGATTTGAAAGGTACTCATTTTCATAACTGGCAATGGGTCATCAATACATGTTTGTGGTAATTTGTGCACAGACAAGATGATTATATGAATTTGTGCAACTTGATCAGTCACGCAAAAAGGTCTTTATACTATCACTTCAAGGGAACATTTATTTTTGAAGCAGTGTTTTTTGCAACTATTTGTATTTTACTATAAAGTATCCACATGTTTGCAATTGGTATTTTTTCACAAAATCCAGTCATAACCATGACTTCTATATACAGTGCAACCTCGATATAACGTACCTCAATGTATCGAATGCCTCGATATTACGAATTCTTCGTAATCCCCTTGTATTGTCCATAAGAGTAAATGTAAAATATACCTTTACATTGCGAACAACCTCTTAATAACGAATTTTCAACTATCAAAGTGTAAATACCTGTAATTAACTAATTTTATCAACCTAAAACCTTTATATAACTTTTGCCACCAAAATACGACTCTTAATCCCAGAACAGAACAGAACAGAACGAGGCAAATCTTTGTAACACTCCGCCCACCCCTTAACATCGGTAAACAGAGAACAATTTATGACTTTTTTTTCTAATAAACGTGAACAAAATTAAGATTGAGCTACCATAACCAAATTGTTGATTTTCTACCTTTATTTCGTAAGTCTTGTTATGCGAATTTTTGAAATTACCTACATAAAGTACGTACCTACCTAAATACCTACAATACAATGCCCGCAATACAATTTGTAAATTTGAAAAAAAAAACAAGACTGATCTCACAAACGAATTAACCAAAAACGGTTACGTGGTTAATTTGTATGCAGTGGAAGTGGGAGCGAGAGGCATACCAGCAAAATCTCTCTATAACGTATCTAAAGATCTAGGCCTATCGAGAGCTACAATAAGCTCATTACTAGGACAAATGTCTAAAGCGCCACTAGTAGGTTCGCATCAAATTTGGTTAGGCAGGGAGGGGAACTTAGGTACTGAAGGTGGGTGTTTATGTACATCAACAAAAGGGGGCCGCGGTAGCCTAGTGGTATGGGTAATGGACTGCTGAGACGAGGTCTCGGGTTCGATCCCAGGTTTTACCATGGCACACACCAATGAATTTTCGATGCTATTCGAAGTTATGTGTGTATTTATCGCAGGTTTATAAGTGCCCGGTTAATGGCAATAGGCTCGCCACCTATTACATTGGGACCTACACATAAACTGGCGAAATGTGGGTGCTAGCACCTCTGCCTACCCCTTCGGGGATATAGGCGTGAGTTTATGTTATGTTATGTTATGTAACAAAAGGGGCCCCTTCTAAACCTACACTTGGGTCGCAAGTCCCAAGCACTGTCCCGAGTTCACAAGTCAGCAACGCGATGGACCCGGGACCCGCACGGAGAATCCATGGATTGCTAAGAATATCGGTCTTATATACCTACTTTTACGATTTTACCATTGATGACTATATTACTTTTTGATTAATCTATGGAAAAAAAATTGTTGCGTACCTAATTGTTTTTAAATAGAAAATGCATGGTAATTTGATAAAAACTGTTATCATTTATTAGCAGAAGTTGTTCGCTATAAGATGAGTAGGCATCTCGAAACCGGAGATGGCCCAGGGTCAGTCGGGGTGCGAGGGATATGCTCTATGGGCAACCTTACACCCCGGCGTCTGCAGACCCGAGACGGCGTGCGGTTTTAGTCGGTTCGAGCCCGACATAACCGCCCCCGCTGGCCGGCGGGGGGGTATCCGAGGGGATTTCCGCACGAAAAAAAAAAAAAAAAAAAAAGGTACGTAATGTTAAGGTGAATAAAACAACTTATTTTTATACCTCTATAATAAATTTTGAACCAACCTAACCTCAATATAACCGCAGTTTAACGAATTACTTGATATACTTAACGAATATTTACTGATTTTCTTCAATTTGTTATATCGAGGTACCACTGTATATAATATGTATAAGGTGTCACAAAATTAGGTCTCTGAATTTGGTGAGATGACTTGGTATCGACAACAAATGTATTTGAAACAAAAAAAAATAAGATATACATATAAAAAAAAAAAATACCAGCGACCAGTTCACGTGACGAGCCCGTTACGCACGTGGTAGGCGTGCAGTCCTCAACGCCGGGATCTCGTTGCGGTCCTGGGCGTGGACGTTCTCTCGATGGAGACCATGGTGAGGACGGCGGCGAGGACGCCGCAGACTCATCTACGCCCGTTACTACCGACCTCCATGATCGGGGCATGAGGACGGCAGTTGGCCGACTCGCCGTCCTTACAGAAGCAGGCCGTGGCGGAGGCGTGTCGTGTGTGCCCTACACACGCCTGCCAACTCACCGAAGCGGGATAAAACCCGACCCCACCAGGCGAGGCCGCGGTGGCGGCCAAAGTCCGCCGGCAACCCTGGGGTTATCCTTTCGAGGGCTTACCCGGGGTGCCCGGCAACGGACACTTGGGGAGGACACTGTGCGGTTTTAGTCGATACGCGACATAACCACCCCCGCTGGCCGGCGGGGTGGTATCCGAAGGGACTTCCCAATAAAAAAAAGGCGTGCAGTCCTTCTCCTCGCAGTATTCTCCACTCAGCGGATGTGTGGGAAATACCTAAATCGCGACCAGCGTGGCGTGTGTGACGCTGGTCGCTGGTGGTGTTTTTTTTTTCATTTTAATTTTTTTTTTTAATTTAGGGTGGGGGTGGCATCAATTAGCCACGCGTACACAATGAGACACTCATCTCAACTCGGCAAGGCGACGTTGCCGCTCTGCGTTTTAGGCATGCACGGCAACGTTTCCGTACGCGCCCCTCACTCCCCAGTCGCTGGCTAGATACGGTGAGGAACGCGTGTGACAGCGAGAGTTTCATGTTTTCGTGACCTAAAAGTTAAAAGAAAAACGTAAGTAGTTTGTTTTCTCATGCTTTTTCTTTAAGTTATTTTACTTCGTGAATAATTTGCATGTAGAAAGGGTTTATCTGACCTTCTGCTACAGTAGTTTAAGTAACAGCTACATGTTCCTGTTTGGAGCTACATAACCTTAAATAATTTGGAACCGGGGGTGTACGCAATGGGTCATTTCTCCTGTGTTTTCAATGAGCCATTGACTCATTGTGTACCCGCCCCGACTCGTTGTGTGCTATAGCATGGTACACAATAGGCCAATTTTATGATAAATATAATTGTGTACCATACCTGACCCATTGTATGCTGCTATTCAAAAAATACGAAATGCACGATGAACATAATGGAAATACATTTGCATTTTCATATTGTAAAGTTTAACTTATAAATTTCAGAATGGGTCGAACCCCGAAGACCATCAGAAAAAAAGGAACTACAACCGCTGCCCAAATGCAACGAGCAATAGACCTTACCAACAATTCAGTCAGTATTCGAAGAGCGGCCAAAGAATGCGGAATCCCGTATCAAACGCTACAAAGATATGTAAAAAAAATTAAGAAAGGTGAAATGGAGCGATTGGAGCCAAATTACTCAGTAAATAAGGTTTTCACGCACGAACAAGAGCTGACCCTTCATGATTACATTATTGAATGTGCTGACAAGTTTTTTGGGCTCACATCAAAAGAATGTTGTCGTATCGCCTATCAGATGGCAAAAATAAATAACATTAAAATGCCAAAATCATGGGAAATCAATGAAATGGCTGGACGTGACTGGTTTCATGGATTTAAGAGAAGGTTTTCAAACTTATCGGTACGAAAACCAAAAGCATGCAGTTTGGCTAGAGCAACCGCTTTCAATAGAAGTAACGTGGAAAGGTTCTACAAAAATTTAAAAGAAGTAATATGTGCGTCATCCCCAATTTGGCGACGGTAGTCGTGTATACAACTTGGATGAAACTTCAACTACTACGGTACAAAAGCCGCAAAAGGTATTGGCACCCAAAGGACGGAGTGTTTGCAAAGTAACAAGTGGAGAGCGGGGAGTCTTAATAACAACTGCCTGTATTGTGAATACAGTCACACATGGTCAATCTTTACCGCCAGTAATGGTGTTCCCAAGGAAAAACTACAAACCGAACATGATTTATGGTGCTCCACCAGGAACCCTTGGATTAGCAAACCCGAGTGGATGGATGACTGCTGACCTTTTCGTTGATGTAATGCGCCATTTCATCAAGTATTCATCGGCATCCAAGGATAATCCGGCGCTTCTCATTATGGATAATCACGAGAGCCATCTCTCTATAAATGCTCTAGATTTGGCGAAAGCTACCGGAGTTACAGTAACCATTAGCCTGCGAATCTCCTTCGATCTTAGGACAAAACGAATCTATTGCCGAAGCAGTTACAGTAACTGACATGACACTGAAACAAGCCGCCTTCAAAATTGTTAGTGAAGCAATCTCATGCACAGCTGAACCTAAGCAAGATGTAGGGAAATCAAAAACTCCCATAACTATCATGAACACTGCTTTCAAACTGGGCACTTCTAAGTTACTTGAAAGTGCTGTTGTATCTTATACTACTAGAGCTACTACTCCAACTCCTAATATTCCTACTCCTGTGCTGCCATGCACTTCTAAGGTTAACATTGATATTTCTGGACCAAGTAACTTTATTTCACCCCAATCATTTCGTCCACCAATTAAAGCAGAACCTCGAAAGAAACAGATAACAAGGAAGCGTGGAAAAAGTATCATAGCTACTGATACTCCTGAAAAGGAAGCCTTGGCTCAGACAAAAAGGAAAATAACAAAAACGAAACCAAAAATTGATACTAAAAAAGTCAAATTGGTCCGGAAGGATTTATTTGAACAAACAAAAAAAGTTAAGAAGCAAATAGTTCTTTCCGATACATCGAATGATGAAGATGAAGATGTTCGGGCCAGTGGATCGTCTTCCGGTGGCGAAGCATATGTAAGTGACTCCGAAGATGACGAAGTCATTTTGACCGATGACTTTCCCCCCTTGCCAAGACAGCCTGTCGTCAAAGATTATGTTATTGTCCGCTTCAAATCAAAAACCGATGATGTTTACTATGTCGGTCAAATATTAGAAGTCATCGACGATGATGATGAGTGCGACTTTTATGTTTCTTTTTTAAAGCTAAAGAGCAAGGCCCAGCAGAAATTTACAGATCCTCTTGAGCCCGATACAGCGGGTGTTAAAAGGATCGACATCTGTGAGTTACCTCTACATAGGAAGTACTAAAGACTTTAATAGATAATAATTTGTTATTAGGTAGTCTGAGGCACAAATCGTCGTGCATCGATTTACAAGTATTAATTAAACTACTTGTCAAGTTAGATCTCTATTAGTACCTAAGCGTTATTCCCTGCAATATTAATAAAAGTTACCGTTTTAATAAGACTGTTATGCTTAATTATGTTTTGTTTTGCAAAGATAATGTGTCAAAAAATTATAATATTAAGAAAAAAGTTAAGACTGAAGATTTAATAAGTTACTGTTAACTACTACTACTATATAAAAAAAGGTCTCAAACGATTGAAATAAATAACTTTTATATAAATATTGTGTTTTACTCATGAATTTTTGAATAAATATAGAGATAATAATACTTATATACATGCTTGGCTGATTGTGTTCCCCCCGAACCATTGTGTACCACCGCCTATGCCCGTTGTGTACCGCTAGGTCACAGATTACTAAATAGTTACTACGTAACAGATACTTTACTCAGTAGAAAAATTCCAATACCTACTGCTATAATAGACTACTCCGTCGCGTCAGCAACCACTGCATGCTAAAATGTGCCTAAATGCTTAAGGGTACAGTTGAGATTGCTTCGCACCGCGCGATCCCACAGCAATCGCAGGGCTGCCTCTTTGATAAAATTAAATTAACATAACTTTTTGTGTAATGTTATTGAATATATTCTGACTACTTCTGACTAGGTGGCACCTAGTTTAAAATTGTATCGTTTATAAAATATTTTTTTATAAATTAGTGCTGACTGTGCAATACATCTAGATAAAACATAATTATAGAGTTCAGTGTGTAGGTAAAATAAATAAAAAATCTTTAAAAGTTACATGTGTTTTATTTTATATAATTTTTTATAAATTTCTTACCCTTTCTAAATTCTCGGTTATGAAATTTTAATGTAGAAAAAATCCTGAATCTAATAAATTTTGTATCTGCGCCTTTGATGGTAATGGCTGATAGTATATTAATATTCGAATATTTGGTTTGTGTCGATATTTCCTTAGATTCTGGTTCAGTACTGGCACTTGAAGTAGTTGGTAGAGATGGCAGCAGTTTTGTAGGCAAAGCGTCAAATCGTAATTGTGATTTATGAATAATCACCGACTTTTCAAAATGAAGACAACACACATAATGACTTCTTGGCTTTGTGTCTGGCCTTGCTAAATCGGGCCTGCCAATCAATTCAGCCCATGTTTCACGCCTAAAAAAATAAAAATAAATAAAAAAATTGGACAGGTCTAAGGAAGGAGATGGGTACCTAGATAAGACAGACGGACAGAATGACACAGACATGACGAATTTATAATAGATCCCAAACTAGGCAATCCTAAAATTTTATATTATGAATAAATAATACTAATAAATACATTGAATGATTATTAACATTTATCAATTTATTAATAATTTTAAACGTTGTTAAAATAGTGTTTAAGGTAAGCATGACGTTTTCATGTAACAAAAATATGTAAATCTGTGTCTGAAAGGCAAGCTAATCATGTATCATATAGACTATTAAAAATAATTTTGAAACGACAAAAAACGGTAATAATTTATCACTTACCTTTCTTCATTGACAGGTAAATGGAAAAATGTTAGGTGTTTATTCCTTCTTTTACTTGATTTGCACCCATCTACAGCACATAAGGCACCAGACGGCATCGTAGGTACGCGTACGAACGGAGCGATTAAAATTAAACAGCGTGCGTGCGCTTCGCTAGCGAAAACCGCACTGAAATTTGGTCCGCAAACGGCCCGAGGCTGCTCGGCCGGGCGGTAGGTAATTATAGCGCGCAAGTATATGGAGTGAAGGAGGCCTGGCTAGGTGTACACAATGGGACATTTCTCACATTTAAAAAAAAAGCTATTTGCTCCTTTCAGGATGATTTTAGAACAAAACTGACTATTGGATAGTTAGTTAAATTTCCTTACTGTTGATGCATATAACATTTCTGTCATGTGTAGGAATGCAGAAATATGGGACTCCAAATTTTTCCTGGCTCATTGATGCCACTCCCACCCTACCCGATATTTTTTTTTGTTTCAAATTCATATTTTGTCGATACCAAGTCATCTCACCAAATTCAGAGACCTAATTTTGTGACACCTTATTTAGGTATACTACTAGACTGGTTGTACGGATAAAAAAAAATGTTTTACGAATATGGCGTCAAAATTCATTAACACTCATTTATCCAGCATCTGCGTCCGGTACCCCTACCTCACCCCCGCAACCCAGACATAATTTATGTTCTATACAGTTTGTCTAGTAGTATACAGAGAAGTCATTGCTATGCATTTTACGATAAACAACCAACACAACGATCAAATTAAACAATATTATATGTTTTCATTAAAATAGCTCTCTAGATTTATATTCTCAGCCTTAGAATTTGTATAAAACACCTTGATGAGATCCAATTTTTACGTTAGACTAAATGTTAAAAAAAAACCGCTCATACATATCTAAGGTTAAGCCCGCACTGCGAAATTTCACCGCGCGATTATTCACGCAAGATTCTGTGACATAATAAAATTATGATAATTTTATGAAGCTGCACGCACTTGCGAATAAAATACCGCGCGAAAATAATTTCGTACCAAATCTATGTTTGGCCCACAGACTTATTTTATGATAGCAGATGGAATACTAAATTTAAATTTTGTCTATGACGCACGATCTCTTTCTTTCTGATCACTTGGAAATTTGCGCTATCCTTTTCTTTGCCCTATACATACACATACTCACTAGCATAGACATGGAGTTGAAGCAAATTTTCAACCCAGTCGTCACTCTTCGATATGGTAAAGAGTAAAAAATATAAGAAATTTGCCATATTAGTTGTCAGTTCCTAGACACTTGTCAGAATGTCCTTTGAAAATTTTTTTTTCTTTAAAAAGAATATTAGTAACCGAAATTACTAATATTCCCTCTAACCCCTCCAGCTAAGCTTAATTGCTTGTGTTAGGAGCGGGTTCACCTCGGTAGTGTAATGGCCAGGATTCGAACCCGGGACCTCTCGATCGTAGGGTCGACTCCTTAACCACTAAGCTACCGGCGCTTTTAATATAAATTAGTTAATAGTAAAAAATAACATTGTTGTAAATTAAATAAAGAAAAAACTAAACAATTCTACTTGTTCCTATCTTAATTCCAGTGACCTGCCTAATATTTTAATACTTTCTTCTTCTTTAGGTGCCATATCCTAACGGATGTCGGCGATCAACATGATTAATTTTGGCCTTATTCAATCAATTTTATGAACGCAGTTCAATCAGTTACGCAGTTATTTGTAGAGGTTATCAGTCTTAGTTCGGCCCAGTCTGAGCTACATTGCGCATGTGATGGCTTCAAAAGAAATCGGAAATGTTCGGTCTGTTATCATATAATCGCGAGGTTTGGCCACAGTGCGAAATTTGGTCGCCATGCATGTAAGTTCAAATCCATTCGCGGATTAAAAACTGCCAGAAATAAAATCGCGCCGTGAAATTTTGCTGTGCGAGCTTATTCAAAAACAACAAATCTTTCTAATTCTTATAGTCCAAGATCCCAGGCTCCCCAGAACTCACTCATTTTTACAAGGATAAAATATATGGGATTATGTAGTGTAGTTAAGTACCTTGAGTATATGCATACCTGCTAGCTTGTCCCGGTGGCCATTTATCAGTTATCAGGTGCTAAAGGTAGGTTAGGTTAGGTACTAAAGGTAGAATAGGTATTTTGTTAAAACAGAGATCTTTCCTTAAGTTTGCCGTATGTTATTACTTCCTAGAATTCGTTCCTTATTAGCGGCACTATCGAATGGTCTAATGATATAGGGTGTATTTTTTTTACTAAGTTTAGCAGGATGTATTTGATGCTTGGTTAGGAATATTGATTTTCCAAAATCCAAAGATGCAGCTTTAGTTTTCATCAAAATCGGGCCAGCAAAATAATTATTATTAATTATTACTTAATAAAACCCGTTGCTTTGAAAAATTCACACTCTGTATTATGACATTATTCGATAGCGCCGCTAATAAGGAACAAATTCTTTTTTTTTTTTTTAAAGAATATTAGTAACGGAAATTACTAATATTCCCCCTAACCCGTCCAGCTAACCTAAATTGCTTGTGTTAGGAGTGGGTTCACGTCGGTAGTGTAATGGCCTGGATTCGAACCCGGGACCTTTCGATCGTAAGGTCGACTCCTTAACCACTAAGCTACCGACGCTTCTCTCGATCGTAAGCAATAACGTACGGCAAATATCTAATTTTCAACTAGATACTTTTGGGAGCTTCCAGGGTTCTGGTAAAAGTTACCGCCGACGAAACGATGTTGGCAACGTAAAAATCAGCACTACAATGAAAGTGAACTTTGTACTATTTTAACCTACCTTTAGGTATACATACACTCAAGGTACATGCCTACATTACATTGTCCCATACATTTTATCGTTGTAAAAATAACTGAGGTCTGGGCAGCCCGGGATCTTACTCTATTATGCTGACATTTTATTATTTTTTTGCACCGAACTTTGATAGACTATAATAATTGTTCTACTATAGACCATAGACTGCCAATGGTTTCAATTTTAAATTTTGACGCGATTCCATTTGTTATAAAAGAAGATTCCCTGCACATTCCTGTAATCTGAAAAGAAAAGGTATTTCAACAATTATCGCTTCTTTCAACTATTGCTAATTCATCGTCTTCACCAGATGTATTTGTTTTGGCATCATAATGTGCAAGATTCGCTTCAGACGACCCATTGCTTGATTCATGAGATCGTGGACTAGCGCTCGTCTTCCGAACGTAAAGTACGTTAGAGTCCAATCTGGTGTGGTCACTAAAATAAGCGCTGCCGTCTGATATTCTGTTCAGCTTGTGTATTTGTTCTCTAAGTTCACAAACTTGACCATACAGCTTCTTATTTTCTCTCAGAATAGCTATGTTTTCAGTCTCCAGCAGCTCTCTTTTGCTCCATTGTATTGTATTCTCAGATTTCAATCGTTCTATTTCCATCTTCAATTCCGCAATTTTTTCCTTTAAAACTTGTTTAGCTGCCATTTCGTCTTGCAGTTCGTTTTGCAATTTTTCTACTTCGCTATGACTGGAATCTGTCGAGCCTAACGTTCTATCACTATGAAGTTCTACTTTAGTACTGTGTATTTCAGCTGTCAAATGTTCGACTTTGTTCAAGAGAAACGCTTTCTCATCTTTCTCACTTTGAAGACTCTTACAGGTTTCATCTAATCTGAGTCTTAGTTCACTCAACTTGTTAGCCAGAACGTTGTCAACGTTAGAAAACTTGTGAGAATCTAAAGACGCCCTCTGCCTTATAGAAGGCTGATCATTAGGTGACAAATAACCAACATTTTTTCTTCTTAACTCCACACCATCTTCAGCTGTGAGTTCACCAGCTAAAATTCTGCTTTCGCCTATACTTAAAAGTTTTTCGTTGTCACGTTTTATTTCAATGAGTTGTTGCTCCAGATCAGTTTTTTCGGCTTTACAAGAACATATATCTTTATATAACGCATCTACTTTGTTCTTTAGCTGTTTTGCCTCTTCCCTAGCTTTATTTCGTTCATTACGTACCTTGCTCCATTTTTCTCGCCAATTAGCTGTGCAGTCCGACCACCATCGCATGGTTTTCTCCATCTGCGTGGCTCTGGCACGTGCCTCGTCTAATTCTCGTTGGTAGAGGGCCTCTTTAGCTTCCCAGTCTGTATTGGTATACCTCATAGCACCTCCATCGTGGTCTCTGCTCCGGCGGTGACTGCCGCCATGCGAACTTTGAGCCATTTTTCATTTATTTAGAAATTCTGCAGCAAAAAAAAATTTTTTGGAATATAATAAAGCACTAGTCAAGTCATACCTATAAGAAAAGACCTACAAGAAAGCCTATACGTATATCCTACTTAATGAGCAAGTTTGTGAGGATGGATGGATGGATTATATCCTACTTAATGAGCAAGTTTGTGAGGATGGATGGATGGATGTATGTATGTGTGTAGATTTTTGTTAATATTTCGTGCAAAAACTACTGAATAGGTCTGGATGAAATTTGGAACAAAGACAGATTATAGTTCGAAAGTAATGCATAGGCTACTTTTTATCCCGGGAATAGGTTTCTGTAGGTCGCTTGAACGGTATCTATATTTCATGCGGGTGGAGCCTAGGTCAACAGCTAACTTTAACTATTATTTCAGAACCATGAGTAGCTGCAACCTCCCTCCTTGTCCACCGTGTCCACCTTCTACACCCGCACCGTGCCCTCAAATCTGTCCCGGCCCGCCGAAGCCCCCTCCATGTCACCCCAAACCCATCATGCGCGGACTTCACTGGGCTCAGACAGAAAGACATATCACGATAGCTTTCGTGTTGTCGGCGATTGGTGGTTTACTTGGATTTGGTCTCGTAGTGTTTCCACGGAGGGAAACGTACAGAGATTTTCATGCGTTAGTGCATTCAATATTTTTAATTAGTTTTATTAGCCCTAAATTTCAGTGTGACTTTCATAAATATTGGTATAATACTCAAGGCATATACAGTAGGCAGAAAAGTGTGAGTCTGACGAAGATCGGCTTGCTACCGTTTTGTAGTGTTCTCTCTATCGTACATCGGGCCCCGAAGGAGCTTTGGATGCAACCGTTAGATTCTCAGATGAAGAAGAGTGAAGTAATCCATAAATCGAATCTGTAGCTTAGTTATTGAAGATGCCCTGAGCGTATTTTTTTAAATCTACTTCTAAAAGGAAGAAGTTCCATGTTGGTCTGTATCATTATCTTTTATATATGGTCTTTAATATTTCCGTCGTCAAGAACCAATTAAAAAAAATATTTTTGATTAGGGTATGCTTTTGCTGGGGTGCTTGGTTGGGGACCTCCACGCGGTGCACCCTGGGCAACGGAGACGGCAGCGCCTCTCTCCTAGGGCGGGAGAGACGCTGCCGCCTACGGCCAACTCCGACCGAGGCGAGGACGGCCCTGTTGAGGGCTGTTCGGAGGCTTTCCGCGTGTCCCTCTGATTAGCAGATGGCACAGTGGAGAGCAAGTAAGGGGGCCATCTCGAAACCGGAGATGGCCCAGGGTCAGTCGGGGTGCCAGGGATATGCTCTATGGGTAACCTTACACCCCGGCGTCTTAAGACCCGAGACGGCGTGCGGTTTTAGTCGGTTCAAGCCCGACATAACCACCCCCGCTGGAGACCCCCGCTCTCCAGCGGGGGCGGTATCCGAAGGGATTTCCGCACAAAAAAAAAAAAAAAAAGGTATGCTTTTGCTAGGGCGCGTAGCCTGCCGCTGCCTACTTCTGCGGCAAGTAATGCTCGAGAAGGAGGCGGCAGCTGGGACCGGGAGAGACTCAGGTCTCTCCTGGTCGACATAGACGTCGGGGGTCGCTCATGGGCCACCTCCCTACCCGGTGTCTGAAGACCCTAGACGGCGTGCGGTTTCAGTTGGTTCGAGTCCAACATAACTTCGCCCGCTAGTCAGCAGGGGGTAACCGAGCGGATATCCGCTCGGGGAAAAAAAGTTACATTAGCTATGAGGTCTCATATTAATTTTATTGGTATTGGACCTTAGAGTCCAATGATAATATCAGGAAGTCCTCAAAATAGAAAAGTAAATAGACAAACAAACAACATGAATGTCAAATTTAAATTATTGAAGAAAAGTGTCACTCATTACTACTTTACTATAGGACTAACCAATAAGCAGCATTTTCAACAATCTGTCATCATATTACACTCTTCCGGTATTGTGTTCAAAAGATTTTATTGCAAGCTTTCATTTCTGAAAGTCTGGTTTTGCATTGTTCATACTCTTTTTGGAAATGAGCATTTATGGAAACAATTATTGAAAGTCGAAGAAGTGTAAGGTTCATGTCAGGATTGTAGCAATTGCAAACTTGTGGCCTCGGCAGAGACCTCTTTCTCATTAGGGTATTATATATATATTAGGGTAGGCATACCCTAATGGGAAAGAGGCTTAGTATATATGCACGAAAATGCACATAGACTATTTCTTGAGTCGGTGCCAATTTATAAGGTTTGTTTAAAAAATTTCTACTTATTATATTATTATATTTATTGTCATATCGTGTAGTGCATATACCTGAATCTTTACATGAAGTCATTACAAAAGTGATGTTTATCAATACAATTAAAGCTTAAGTATACATATGGTAAATATATTGACTGAATAGTTACTGGGGCAATTGACAATAACAAGCCACAGAAAGGAACACAAAAATTCTAGAAACAGTTGCAACATACAGCTTTAAATACATAATAAATATAATATAACATTTATAAAAATATAAAATAGTATAAATGCTCTTCATGTTCGAGTCTATACTAATATTATAAAGTTTATTTGTTTGATTGAACATGCTTATCTCAGAAAGTACTGGGTTCGAACTGAGAAAATCTTTTTGTCTTGGATAGCCCATTCTTCGAGAATATTGTCACGCTACTATCCAGGACAGTTAAGCAGTGATAACTGTCAACTAATCAAGCATATTTCCATACAATATTGTAAAACTAATAAATTACGGGCATGTATGTGTTAAATGGATGCCACTGGGGATCGAAGTTTGCCACAGGCGAATCCGCGGGGCACAGCTTATGGTCAATAGAATCCAAAATGCTTATCAAACTACTTTTTACTCTCCTATATATATATACTTTTTACCTACCTAACAAGAAATATATCATTCAACTAATTCTTCTTAAAATGTGTGGTGCAAAAACTTTTACAATAGATATTAATGTAGGAATAGAAAATGATAACCCATAATGGTAGTTATGTTCTCATTGACTCCAATGCACGAATACGTCTAGACAACATTTAGCTGTAATAAACAAACATAGGCACTAACTTTCATTTAGAAAAACAAACAAGAAAATTTGCTTTAATTTCCAGCTGTCAAATCTAGATAATAGATTAGATAGCAAACCTCTTACCGGGTAGACCTTTTGTTTTCAACAGTAAAGTGGCATTCATTACATAGTTATCGCTCTTATGAAGGAAAGTATTTAATGTTTCGTTAGATACAAATGCGCTCGTGAAGTGACTGACCGAGTAAAAAAACATTGCTCATTTGTTAATTTTACTTATAATAAATAACATATCGTATCTTGAAAAAAACATATCGGGACTGTTCGTGAATACCATTTAGTGTATTTTGATTCTGTTTTTCGTTAAATATTTTCCTAAAATGTAAACTTACCTTAGTAGTAGTTATGTATTTGTATCACACTATGACTATGTACCAATGCGACTCTGTGAACTCAACTTTCTTTCACAGCACAGAAATCCTATCACATTCACAATCACAGTTTGTTTCAACCAAATCAAAGAGCTTCTTTCTTTTTTTTTTAAATTATGTGCAGAGTATACAGACTGACTATCCCACATAACAGATAAAAACTACGCTTATAGCGCTACTAATGCGCTATTGATTGCCCAATCATGAACAGTGTCGACGTCAGCCTATCGTTCGTGATTGGGTAATAGCCCGCTAGTAGCGCTAAAAGTGTGCTTATTTAACACTAGGAATTCAGTGCAGGGTGCGACTGAAATGAATTGAGCTGAGCGAGCAAGACTCTTAGTTGAAAATAAGACATCTTACTACGGTCGCGCGCTTAGCTATCGCCGCGCGATTATTCCTCAATGGTACATCGGACATGAACCATCTCGCTTCAAAACACTCCTAGTGTCCACACTATCACGGTGGTAAATTTGGTCAGCGAGTGGTTACGGAGTTAAGCCACCAACAAACGGCTATGCTCAGCTCAACTAGAGATACTTAGCGCGTGCTTTCCCCTCATGCTAAGGTACATAACAATTTGGTCGCGTCGGTATAGGAGTTTGATCGTGTCGGTATACTTGTCAACCAATATTAGGCAACCAATCATTTGAAATTTCTGTTGGTAGATGTGTGTGCGAATGATCTCAACCTTATCCCTGATTCCATTCTTCCATGTAGGTACTCACATATATGACTCAAAAGTGATAAGATGACATAGAGCTGAGGGCTATTTTCTAATAGCCTTCTAAACTTATTTTACAGTGTGTCATATCAAGATTATTTTGTTCTAGGGCTTAAGATAAGTAGGTTTCCTTTTAATTAATGTAGGCCTTTCGCCACTGTATGAATTAAATTTTTAATTTAAAGAATATTAGTAACTGATATTACTAATATTCCCCCTAACCCCTCCAGCTAAGCTAAATTGCTTGTGTTAGGAGTGGGTTCACGTCGGTAGTGTAATGGCCAGGATTCGAACCCGGGACCTCTCGATCGTAAGGTCGACTCCTTAACCACTAAGCTACCGACGATTCCCTTTAATCTAGTGTAAGCTATTTTTTTTCAGCTTTAATTTTAGGTTATACTTTTACAGGAAAGCTGAACTTGAAGATTGGGCTGATGAAATGGCTAGAAAGGGGTTATTTCAAGGAGTACCATCAGAATCTCTGAAAGATAAAAGCAAATAAAGCTTATTTTGGTTAAATATTGTTTCTTAACTATAGCTTGATGTCTACAAGTGTTCATTGCCATCAGTAGGCATTGATTGTGTGTTGTATTTTAATTAATAATTTTTGAAGAATAAAACAATTGTATACCTACATTTTACTTATGGTTCTAATTTTTCTATACCTATTCATGCGCAACACCTAAAACTCAGTCCTATTTACTGAAATTGGCACTTTTTCTTCGATTGTCACAGAACTAACTGCACTTCCAACATGTAGGTATAAATTGAATTGCTGCAAAGAATAATCATAAAATTACAATAGAAGTTCTATCATTTTTTATTTCCACGCTCTTTGAAGAAAAGAGGTAGCATAAGGTCGTTTAAGGGGATTTCCAAGTAATTGTGATGGTTTTATGTATTTTCTGTAGTTAGCTTTAGGGGGGGGGGGGACACATTTCAGTCTCTTATAGGTTAAGGAAGTGTCTCTCGCGCAAACAGTTTAGAGAAACCTTAATTTTTGAAGACCTATCCATAGGATATAGATATCACACACGTAAAGGTATGATGAAAAAAAAATTGAGTTTCAGTCTAAGTATGAAGAGCCACCAAAATGTGTTGCTTTTTTTTCTATTTTTGTGTGAAAATCTTAATGCGGTTACCAAGTTTTAACAGCATAGTTCTTATAGTTTCGGAATAAAGTGGCTGTGACATAAGGACGGACAGACAGACAGACATGACGAATCTATAAGGGTTCCGTTTTTTGCCATTTGACAACGGAACCCTAAAAATCAAAGTCCTAAGTCAATATGAAAGGAAACATATGGGCAAATTAATATTTTCGCGAAAACTTGTAGGTGAGTACCAAATTTTCAATACCTTAATTTTCAACTTAGTTATTTTTCGGAATTTTCCTTTTACTTATGCTGTAAGACCAAATTTGTCAATTTTTATTCTAGGTCAACCGGAAGTAAATTATAAGTTTTGGGTCGAAAACCTATACCCATAAAAATGTTCCCGTTGATCTAGAATAACGGAATTTGGCAAACAACAAGGTCTGACAGCAAAAATGAAGGGAAAATTCCAAAATATAAAATAAATTTTAATTAAGGTGTATTTTTATACTTACGCGAAAATCTAATTTTGCCCATAATGATACCATTTTTATTATGGCGGTATAATGCGTAGGTACGAAAACCTCGCGCAAACGCGTGGGCCGCCGCCGCCTCCTGCGAGCGAGTAATGCTCGAGAAGGAGGCGGCGCGGCGGAGCGAGAGCGAGAGAGATTTAGAACTGCCCGCCGAGGCTGTCACATGCTGGCTGCCCGGCGCAGGCGACTTAGACGCCGGAGGTCACTCAACGACATCTGTCCGCCATGAGCGCAGGTCTAGGGGTGGCAGGTGTGAGATCGCCTGTCACCCTAGCAGGAGCATGCCGGGGCGTAGAGACCGTAGATGGCCCAGGATCAGCCGGGATTCGAGAGAATTGAATTATGGTTATGATCTAGGATCTTTTAAAGAAAGGCCATGTTAAGAGTACCCGCAACTGGCGAGCATGTATGAAAACAATTAATAAGAAAGTAAGTGTAAAGCACTTTTACCAACTTTTGTCCCATTGAATTATAAGTTTAGATTTCATGGATTTCCTTCTATTTAATTTATCATCTTTGTTAGACAGATTTGATCTTCATGATTGACCCTATCGATTGCTGCCATAAAACTACAACAGAATGTAATTTTATTCGGATTTTAGCAAGTTCGATCACCGAGTGTGGCAAGTGAGTTCTTAAGAATCTTAGTATGCAGATTTGTTTCATTTTAAAAATAGAAGAATGTTTCCCTTAAGTAAAATTTGCTATCTCCAGTATTTATAGCATTTTCCCCGCAGGAACGGTTAAAAAATTCCATCCTAGTATCTATACGTGTAAAAGGTATTTATTACATTCGATGACCTAATGTCATAAGGGATGTCCGCACGAAGAAAAAAAAAGAAAAAAGAAGTTAAGAAATAAAATAAAAATATTTTATTTTTTAAAGCGTGGGGTGCTTTTTAAGATTATATCAAAATGATAATCAGTCTACTCATATCTGTCAATAAAATATTTATATCGCTATTGACCCATGCGCCCCACGCTTTTTTAAAATAAAATACATTTTTACTATTATTAAATTACTATGCTATTATTATACTATTATTAATTTAAATCTGACTAAAACTTTTCTAATACAAAAAACAACAGGAAAATCCTCTCAGTACTTTTTGCGTCCATCGCGTACAGACAAGAATTACAAAAAAAAATGTTTGTCCAGAATGAATCGTTCATTTAACATAACCCGAGTTTTTTTTTATATCTCCAATATCAGACACAGCTCATTTACAATTTATAATAGTATAGATAGAGGTAAATTTTATTATAATGTAAATTAGGTAGGTAGAGTCCAATAACTTTTTACTCTCATAATTCATTTCAAAATGATATTTCGTAAGTAGTTCCTAAGTTCATTAAAGTAGATAACCTAGCCTAGGGATCTACTAGGGATACTAGCTTTCTAACGCGAGCGTAGGTACTCGTTTGTCACTTTTTTCACCCTATCCACTTAATTATTTATTAATCCATATGTTTTACTCGGTGAACAATGCGAAATAAAAAATCAAATTACGTTGGTAGGTAAATAAAAATTACTTTGTTGTCATCTTTCGGAGTTTCAAGGTCATCTAAAAATGTTATCATAGGGTGCGTTATTGAATAATAATAATAATAATAAATAAATTCATTTATTTGTCAGAATATTGTATAAAGTTCTTACAAAATATAAATCATGGCCATAATACTCTGCTGTCTCCAGCGTACAAATATTAAAATGTCTTTAGGGAAAAAATGAATTTAAATTAAGTCAACATGCAAATAATAAATCATTCAAAATTCACATAAGATAGTGGTCATAATAAATGAAGTTATATAATTAAAAATTGACAAATAATAAGTTATACATGTCAAGGTTCACAGAATAAGTCAATTTTTAAATCAAAGCGTTCATTTAGGAAGTCTTTCGTAGAGTAATAACATTTTTGTAGCAGGAATTGGTAGAGTTTACATTTAAGCAACCCTTAACAGCACAATATTGTCTTTAATTGCACTTTGCCATAATCATTATGGAAGTACTTCTACTTATTTTAATCAAAAATTCACAAATCGCACGACTGTGCCGATTCTGACAGGACTTTCACTGGCAGATAGCTTATATCGTAAGGCGTAACATAGGCTGCTTTTATTTTAGAAAAAGATGAGTTACGCTCAGAAAAAACCCTGATCTTAGTCAAGGCGGACGAAGTCGCGGGCACAGCTAGTATAGGTATAATAGAAACTTGGAATAATACTCTACACTTAAGTGGCGATGCCACATATACCCAGCACCATCTAGCGACAGCAAGCGGATATACTTCGAAACTACTACAAAACCGATCCTGCATCGCACAATTGAAGTTCACGCGCTGGATAGCACATTTATACAACTTGTCAAAAGTTAACCGTTGGGCCGTGGCCCGCCAGACGTGATCTCCTTGCCTGGTCGTAGAATCCTCACTTTGTGTCGGCGGAACGTCACACCCCGTTCTTCACATAATTCATACACATAAAGTCACACTTCTTTCCCATTGGTGTAGGCATAGGCAACATCTTTGCACATGCTTGCTACGGTCACGTACAATCCTGGCATACACCTTCGCTTCTTTTACTTTCATATTTTTTTCATACATGCATGTCATTTGCGGGATCTGTGGGCCTACCATATCTCTACGTTTTTTGGTGCTATAAGCGTAGCATATATTTATAGGTGCAATATTATTATACATACGGTATTTGATAATTTTTTTCTTATTTAAAAAAATAAACAGTGCGACATAAACAAGTTAAATTTACAGTAAAGTAATAAACGTACCCGTTTCGATGTTATTATTTTGAGTTCTATGGAATATTGCATTATTCGTACATTATGTAGATAATATTATGTTTTTTACTTAAAATAATCTTTCTTTTCCAAATTAATTACAGGAAGTAATTCGTGTCCTCACGTTGCATGGCGGCAACCAATGAAAACATCCGAAAAACATAGAGATTACATAAAGAACCAATGAAAGTAGCCTTCAGTGGAGCATGAAAGGTTCGATGTGACTTCGTAAGAGCGTAGTCCAACTGAAAAATGGTTAAAGTAATTTGATATTCAATACTTGCTTTTTATAAGCATGAAAAATATTAATATTATCTTGATTATTTAGTGAAGTAATAAAGGGTTTATTTACAAAGAATTTAAGCACATTAAAATATTTTAAAACTTACGCTTGTCAAAAGCTACGTCACGTATGTTTGTCTACTGCGAGTCAGTGCGCATGTCAAGTTGAAAATTGCAAATGGCGGCCGTTGTTATTGTTCGTACCGAATTAACTATTTGTAAATTATATACCAATCTTTTTAGCGATTTTTCTAATAGACTGTTATATTGATGCGATGCTTTAACTTCTCATAATTCGGCGCGACACATTTTATGTACGTTTTTAAGTGTTTTGAGTGTTTTTTTGCTATTTTATGTGTGTCATGCAAATGGGGTAAGCTGGAATTATCGGATGTCGCTTAGGTTGTTTTGGATAGTTTCAATAAGAAAATGGAGTGAAGTTCTGTGACCTAAAGTGTTAAAATGGAAGCTTTATAAAGTTGATCATCTATCGCTATTACATTAAAGCGTAGCGAGAAACAGGAGCGGCTGCAAATTACGAATGTTCCATGCTGTGACTGTTCTCCCCGTACATTTCAAAATGGCTGCTGCTCTTCACGATATATGAGCTTTGCGTCACTGGAACCTAATTCAGTGGATTCGATGCGTGATAAAATTGTAGTGTTTCTAGTCTAGTGATCATCTGTGAAAAAACGAAAATAAGTCTCCGTAGTTTTCCCGGGTGCGCTAGAACCGGGACAGTAGTGGTGTGTCATATGTTTTCGGTGTAGAGTGGACACTGACCATAGGACCGATATTGCTTTGCGTCCGAGCCGGACGGTAATGTTGCGCTTGATTTTCCATGATGGTTTGGGACACCAGGGAATAGAAATTGTGTGGAATTGAGCGGAATGTGACATTGTATGAGAGGTGAGTGTATTTTTTAGTTTATTTACATTCGGCGGGGTGTCGGGACGTGCAATGTTCATTACAAAATGGACACATTGGTGGGTGACAGGACGTCGTTGGCCGGCAAGGTTCCTAGAGCCGCACTGATCTAAAAAGTTCATATTACAGACAAAATACGCGGTTTTAGTGTTAAAATTACAATCTATAAAGTTGTGTAACATGCCGCCGTGTTGTCGATTCGCGAACTTTGTTATTGCTACGGAAATGATCTCGACAGACTATTTCGAGGGGTATAATATTTTATCTATGTAGTTTTTACATCATTTCATACCTAGTTTGTTATTTTTGTCTCACATGCTGATTAATGTTTGCAAATATTACAAACTGTCAAATATTACATGGTTACCAGATCGATGCATTATGTACTTGTATATTGTTGCAAGTAATGTGTAGTGTAATATTGTTTAATTTATTCAGGCATTAATTTATTCTGGACAATGTTGGTTGTTCTCATTAATTAGGTGCCCATATAGAACCATAGACAATCACATAACCTATATAAATTATGTGATGGATTTCATAACTGTGGAAAGCCTATTTAAATATCAGAATTTGTAAACCTGTGTCATATTTTTTGGCATGTTTTATGTATGAATAAACTATTCTTACCAGGGCAATATATTGTTACCGGAGCTTTACACTGTGCATATTTTTATATAAAAAGTAAAAAACATTTAAACCTTATTTCTCTTTTTATGTTTAAAATTTACCAAATTATGTAATTTGGTATATTTTTAAGCAAAAAACTGTGGTTGGGGACTTTTAAAATCTCTCACTGCAGTAAATAGGCAGGCAATATTATTATATCATAAGATACATAAACTCATAGTCATATTTTGAAAGTTTGTACCAGTTATTTATTTTAATTTTATCATGAATTTAATCAGTTACAGAATTAATTAGCAATGGGATATTCATTCTACCACTTACTATTGAGAATGAAACCCAATAAAAAAAATTGATGATTTAACTAATTTATAGACAAGAGTATTCACAAGGGTTCCACCAAGGATCTCCATAGTTAATTTACTGACCAATTAAGATATATTAGAGTTTGAATTTGGAACCATGAATGTTGAACACAAAAAAGTTACATACTGTGCATATACTTAACATCGTTTTTATTATTATTATTAAAGTAAATCATAATTAAAGTAATACTCTTGTTAATGTGTTAACAATAGTATTACTTTAACAAATTATCTCAATAATTTGGAGATATGTTTAATTTTAACTTTAGTTTTTTTAAATTTTAGTTTTTTAATACTAACCAAATTTACTGATAGTCCATCGTCAAGAGAAGCTAAATTGCTTGTTAGTAGTAGGTTCACCTCTATAGTGTAATTACTAGAGTTTGAACCTGAAACCTCTTGTTCGTAAGCCACCTTTACACCTTAACCACTAGACTTCTGCTGCTTAAACACTTTTAACTCTAAATAATTTGATAAGTGGTGTAATAAAGGAAGTTGAAGCTGTTTCCTATGAATTATGTATTAATAGTCATGCTTATTTATCCAATTTTGGCAATTCACTGGCCTGAATTACTTCCTTCTATTATGCCTAAAATTAATATGTATTGTCCCTTATTTATATTCTAAGTATTAATATACAGCTGTAAATATATTTAAATGAAATGTTTATATATAAATAAATAAATAAATATTCTCTGACCTTCTTCTAAAAATACATACTAGCTGTTGACAGCAGCTTCGCCCATGTGAGTTACTAATCTCATCCTCGTGACCCATAGGCACTTATTCCCAGGGTAAGAAGTAGCGTATGTGCTATGGTTGACTATAATCTCTGCCTAATTTCATCTAGACCTGTTCAACTGTTCTGCTGTGATTGTGTAACAAGTGGATGTTTGTTTACCATCCCCATAAAAACGGTTGCATTTAAAATAGTAGTATGGATTAACAGCACACAACTTTTTACAGCCTCCTATTATTCAGTAGTGTGAGCCTGTCTAGACTACAGATAATGAATATTATCATTTATATTACCACAGCACCCTCATGCAAGTTTATTGTATATAGGTTCACCAGCATAAGCATTTTGCTCATAATATAGTAATATTCTTCCAATATCAAATCAAACTAAAATCCTAGATGCAATATAAAATTGTTAGAAAAGTATGCATACATGATCAATTTAGAAGTTTGTAATGTAATAAATTCTTATAAAATCAATTGTTATACGAGAAGTGTATGGTTAGGAGTAAGTGTCCTAATCAAGAACATTTTGACAGTAAAGTGGCAATAAAAATAATAATAAATTGTTTAATTTCATAATAACATTACCTTTTTAGTACTATTGTACTAATATTATTGATGTAATTATTTGAACAAATTGAATAAAATGTAGTATAAATATAATAAAACGAAAATCACTAAAATGTCAGTTTATTACACACAGTTTAGTTGATTTAAAGTGTCAACATTTTGTAATTTTTTCCCTATTAATTTTTAGAAAGTGTGAGTTACTTTCTTGCTAATATAACTGATAAACGAAGTGGCAGTTTGGTTAAACTCCTTGTATAGTCCCTAAAAATATTGCTTGATCTCTGTGACAGTTATCACTAGTATTGTGACGCTTATGACATAGTCCGTATTTTTTGTTGATAAAAATCTTTAAATTTTAAAGAGTGATTTTAGATTGTAATTGACTGTTTTATGAAACAACATGTTTATTTTATTAACAATATTGAGTAGATACTATTATTATTTACTCTGAGATAATAAATATTGCAAGTGGTTTTTTAATACTGAATAACCTCAATTTATGTATTTCAGAATGTAACTGTGTGTTGTAATTGTAAAAAAATATTGAAAGTTTAAATGGGTACTGTATTGGTTTTTCCTCTTAAATAAATAATTGAATAAGGATTGTTTATTTTAATTTACATTAATGATTGTCACATCTCTATTTTGTTCTCAGTCCAGTATCACCTAGCACTTGCATAAGCGATCTATTTTTTATAATGATTATTAGGTATTTTCGAAGTTATTAAGTACATTTTTATACATGAATTTTTACATCTTTTAATGTATTGCATTTAAATTGGGGTAAAACTGGCAAATATATGTGATACAAAATAAACTTGTAAACATGACACTTGTTCAAAACTACTTTGTCAGTTTCATAGCCATCTGTCACATAGAGCAAGCTATATTTTAAGGACTATAGTAATTATTTGGAAATAGTTATTCCTAGGAGTTAACTGTAGTCAATAATGATTAGATTGTGATAATATATCTATATTATTCCACACCTTGCCAACTGACATACCTTATGTTTCAGAATTAGGCTGTATACTTGTTTGTCATTATTTTGGTATGCAAATATTTAATTTAATTTTTTATTTTTTCAAAACTTTCCTTTATATACCTTTTGTTTCCTTGTTACTTAATTTTATATCTATATTTTATGTAACAGGAAATACATTAATTTGAAAGTTTAATATTAACTTTCATCATGCAAAAACTGCTTATCTCCTAAACATTGAAAACTATAAAAAACTAAAAAGGTTAAGCAATCATATAAAAACAATAAACAATTATTTATTAAAGATTTACCACCATAGTTTTTTTTAAATATATAATAAATTTACTATTTTTGGAATTATAATATGCTTCCTTAATATGTTACACACAACAGGTGTTAAAATAACCCCGGGAGATGAGTAATTTTCATAATTTATTACTTAATGTTTGTGTTATAATAACATTGAATGATTGAAGAGAAAATGGATGCAATATGTAATGAAGAAAATAATTGCCAAGGGGAAATTCAGATAAGGAAAGATAATTAAAATTGTAATAAATACTCGCATAACACCATTTTTAAATGATTGATAATGATTATTCATATTTTCCTTACAACTGTAATGTAACTCCTATGCCAATTAAAAATTATTTTTACCAATTATAAAACTAAGTAAGTACTGGTTTCCAATGATATACTGCCAGTTTTGTGTGATTCTAGATCGTTAAAAAAGTTTTAAAATCTTTATTAAATACTTATTACAGTAGTAAATGTTTTGCAACAGACATGTTCGGGTTTTCTCTTTTAACAATTTAGTATAATGAAATGTTACATTGAAAATACTGATATGACATTAGACCTATTAAATTAATTACATAATTACTAATATTACTAGGCTGTATTAAAAATAATGAGACATGAGACAAAGATATTCCTTTGAAATTATGTTAAATAACTGAAAAAACTTTTAAAGCATGAAATTGTAAAAAAGCTGTAGAAAACTTACTATTCAGTGATTTTTTTGAAATGAAATTCAATGAAATGAAATCTATAGGAAAACTTACTATTTTAAAAATCCGTTCCCGCAGGGGGAACGCATAGGTAGATTTCGTGAAGCATTTAATATTATTTTATATAGAGAACTACGGACTTTAAACAGTTTAATTTTTTTTTCTTGAAAACGGTAACTTTTAGCGAAAAACTTTTCAGACATTTATTTTAGACTTAAAAATGGCCTATCGATTAAAAATGTTTCCGACAGCAAGAATGTTCACCGGTTACAAGTTATGTTTTTTTTCCCGAAAAATTTTGCTTTTTCCCCCCTCCACTTTTAGTTAAAGTTTTAATCTTATAGGTTTATACTCAAAAGTTGTTGGTATTCATGTATACTATGGGATAAAATTAGAACGGTTCGAATATCTTTCATGGAACGTGAAATTTTGAGGAAAAACTGATTTCACAAAAAGTGAGGCCCTACCGTCCCCTTAGGCCGGATTCCACCCGTTCACAAACTTAAACTAAGTTTACACCCAAGCAATTTTTGACCGCAGTTTGAAAACGATCGGGGCAAAAATGCGACCGTGAGAGTGCCGCAAATTTTGGGTAGTGGAACCATACATACATATATATATATATATATATATAAACTTTTTGACCAGTGGTCATTTCGGACTCAGGGGGTCATAACTAGACCTCCTATGAAGATTTTTTTTTTAAATTTGACAGTAGTCAAGAAACCAATAGGTAGATCGATTTCATCGAAATCTACCTAATAACCTGACACTATTAAAATTCGTTGTGGCTCAGAATGTCAACTTCCCAGAATGTCCCCTGGTACCAAAATGTCAACTTCCCATAATGTCCCTTTCCCAAAAGTATGTTTATTACCTGAAAATTATTTTTCCGGCGACTCTGTTGGAGTCACAGTTCTAACCTAACCTAACCCACAAAATTTTGGGAAAGGGACATTATGGGAAGTTGACATTTTGGTACCAGGGGACATTTTGGGAAGTTGACATTCTGAGCCCCAACCTTAAAATTATGTACTACTAGCTTTTGCCCGCGGCTCCGCCCGCGTAGATGTCGGTTATCGCGACAAAACATAGCCTATGTCCTTTCCCAAGGTCTAATCTACCCCTGTACCAAATTTCAGCAAAATCGGTTCAGTGGTTTAGGCGTGAAAGCGTAACAGACAGACAGACAGAGTTACTTTCACATTTATAACATTAGTAAGGATTTGAATTGAGACTTGGCATTAAGCTCAAACAATACACAATTTTGTATCCAATTATGATTTTATGAAATAAGGTATGAAGAAGTTTAAGCTTTTTAAGACTATGGTGGCAGACAGATTTTGATGCTATCCTAAGCTTAATTTTCCCAAATATTAAAATTATATCAGTAGGCATTCCCAATTCTTACTAACTGTTTATAAGAGAATATAATGATGATTCATATTTTCTAATTGTTAAGTCTGATTTTTATTATTGAAAAGTTTTTTTCATGGAAATATTTATATACCTACCTATATATTTAGAGAAAATTTGTAAATTTGAAGGATGTTTGAAATGTTTAATTCCATTCCCAGTTTTTTAAATCTTTTATAATATATAATTTACATAAGTTTAATTTACGTGTATTTTTTAAATTTAATTCTATTTTTAAAATACCATAACTTTACGCCTGTATCCCCGAAGTCAGAGGTGTATTTTATTGGTAAATTAAATGTAAAACTCCATTAAATAAATAATATTTTTAATTTGTAAGTTTTGACAATGTTGTAGTGAATGGCCATATTCATAACTTAGAGGGTCAAGGGAAATATAGGCTCTTGTATCCATTTATTAGAGTATATGAATAATGTTACTATGTAAGTGTACTTCTATGTTGCTGTGTTGACATCAGCAAACGCAGCTTGAGTACATCCAGTGCTGAGTGTCTCTTTTAGGTTAAACCACTCATATCTCTGGTAACCTTGCAAATTTATCAAGCTAGACCGCATTTTAATAACTTTATAATATTTGTTAATGTATATGTTTATTAAGTATAGAAGGTATAGTCTACCCTCCTTTCTATTTTTTACTTCATAGATGATGCAATGCAAGCATTATTAAAATTTACCTAACAAGTGTTTGATTTGAAATCAAACTCCTATTTAAATCTAATTTCATATCAAACAGTATTATAATAGTGTTTGGTTTGAAATTTCTTCATTATTGTAAGTTCAATGAATTAGCCATTACTATTATTGATTCATTCATGAAGTAAAAAAAAACCAGGAGCTTAGGCTCTTCGAATATAACATTGACGTGAACCCACTCTTGGAACCAGCAATTTAGCTTAGCTAGAGGTCAGGGCTAACATACTATTCGTATTTTGTAAGAATAATCACTTAATTGTGTTAAATGGTTATACCAAAGAGTGTTAGTACTAGAAGTGCCGTATACAAAAAGACATATATTTTGTAGAGCAATTCTGCGTTAGGCGTGAATTATACAGAAAAGGCGTGAGGAATAATCAAAGTTAAATAGCGTCAGCGTAAGACATAAAAATATAGCGACGACCGAGCGTGGATTTTACCTTGATACTTTACGTTTATCATATATTCTGTATAATTCGCGCCTTAGGCCGGTCGCCTGTTACACAATTTGTTCGCGACGTAACCCGCCGCGGTTGCCCGCGACGGACGCCTGCACCGAGTTCCCGCTTAAAGCAGCGGACTGCCTAAACGATTAATAATATATACAATTTCAATTAATAATGATGATGATGTCTTTAGTGACCGGTTTTACGCAGCATAATGTAACATTTGCAGTCTCATCCAAACTCCTTTAAACTGTTTCCTCCGACACAAAGGGAGGATCCTCCGACCAGAAAAGGTGGTCACCCCTGGCGGATTGCGACAGTTGACGTTGGAATGTTGTATATGTATAATATAAATGCTATCCAGCAGTCAACTTCAATTACGCGATGCAGGATCGGAAGTTCTGTAGTAGTTCAGCGTGTTGTCGCTAGATAGCACTAGCTGGCTAGGTTACATGTTGTATCACCACAAGCAGCGGGTCGTTCCTTGCTTGTTTCTTGTTACATACTGCTTTGTAACTGTTACATAAGCCGCGTAACGCCTGTCATTTATTATTAGGTATTGGTGTCATCGGGGCCATGACTGCTGAAAAGCAACCGAAACGTAGGGATCACTGTTAGTAATAAAATAACACCAATCGCTCCGATCGCGGTAGAATGCGTTAAAAAATAATTTTATTTCTTCTTTTTATTAGCGTAAACTTCCGACATTATCTTGCATAATTTTTGAAGTGAAAACTTCTTAAGGCGCGTTGGTCATTTTTGAGATGGGAAAAAACAATTGAATTCGCAACCCTGTTACCGTTACCGACACCTCAGTAAATATTACCTGACGATTCAAAAAATACACACGTAATTGTTTAAGTTTTCACTTGTGTCGACACTCCCGGAGTGCCACTCTTTTTTATTAGTTTTAAAATGTCGTAATTGTTGTGCAGTATGGCAGCGGACAGCGATGGGCTTGTCTCGGCGGGCGGGGCGGGCGGGGCGGACGGGCCCGGGTCGTGCGGCGTGGTGGTGACGTGCGAGGGCGATCTGCGCGACCCGTGCTTCCCCGCACGCCTGCGCCGCCTGCTGCGCGAGCTGCGCACGCTGCTCGTCGAGCCTCATCCGCATACGCTCAAAGTTAACAAGGTAAATAGGTCACTTATGTCATCATCGTCCTCCGAGCCTTTTCCCAACTCAGTTGGGGTCGGCTTTCAGTCTAACTATGAAGCGCCTGAACTTCAAATTACGTGAATAGACTAACCATCTGACCACCATTACCCACTGGCGATATCGAATTCTGTACTTAGACCAGTTGTCGGACATTTTAGGGCTCCAATGCCGAAAGCTGTTTGTATGGCAACCGGAATCAACGCCCCGACGTGCTCTCCGAGGCACGGAGGGGTCTCAATGTGTCAGAAGAATGGTCACCCATCCTAAGTCCACCCATCCTTAACTTTGCAATAAATAAATAATAAATAATAATAGTACTTCTGTACTGACGTACAGAATGGAAACTCACTCCCTCTCACCGACATCACTTATATAACTTATTGCTACCAGAGGTGTATTGGACCCCACCAAGATCTTCTGGGCCCAAGCGAACCTAACCTGCACGCCGGCACACCTGTTGATTGACTAACAAGACTCTGTCGCGGTCTTCCCTCTCGAGGTTGGAAACCAGACGGCATCATAAAATCCGTATAAGCCAAACAACAACAAAGGATAAGGAGTTAGCGGACCCCGGACTCCTTGGTGGCCCCTAAGGTCTTAGTGGGGCCCTATACACCCTCTCACGTCCCTCACTAGGTTTTGAAATCGCTTAGCCGAGTTGTACGCACTTACGCATTCAATCCAATTGCATTACCCCGCGTTTTTCAACACTCTTACGCATACTATGCCGCGCTCTTATAGTAAATAAACCGTAGGGCCTTAACGTACACAATGTTTTATAGCGCAATCAACAAAGTATTGCGAATAGATACATTGCAGGCTAATGACGCCGATATTTCAGTATCGAGTTTACTGAAAAACATCACATGGCGCCCTTAGATGGTCAAAAATGCTTGAAAATTATTTATCTAAAAAAACATCTTGAGCAAAAGTCAAGAAGTCCGCACATGTTATTTATACGGACCAACCAAAAAAAACAACACAACCAATAAAAGGACTGATCAACATTGACGCTAAATTGATCCCTTTGAGCCCGTGATTGGTTTATCTAATCTTATCTGTGATTGGTTAATTGGCGCGCCTCAAACGCCGCACCCCCACAACTACCAAAAAAACCTCGTTATATATAACGACTCTGAAAACAAAAATATTATTTTCTGTCTTTTTGTTTACGATGATGGACGCAAAAACTACTGAATGGATCTTGATGCGGTTTTGTCTATCAGAAAAGTCTTCATCAGATCAGACTTAAAATATGTCGCATCTGCGATTGCAATTGGTCAGGTAGATTCAGAGAAACGACCAAAAATTAATAACGGACTTCCACGCGGGCGGAGCTTCGGGCATAAGCGTCTGAACAGCATCTCCTTAGCCGTCCAGGTGAGGACCTCCATTTTAGGATCGATATCACCTGTAATTGCTGCCTGTACCTTTTGGACTTCAAACCCTAGCTTCTTACCATCGGGCAGGGCGCAGTCGATTAAAGTTCTGATCATAAAAAAAACATCTGTGGATAACCATGAGTCCATCAATTGATAGCGAAGCGGTAAAACAAAAAGATACCTCGATACCATCATGTATTTAAAAAAAAAAAATGGATCATGCTATCAGTCTGACCGTGAGCAGAGGAGTTGTAGGATGATTTGCGGGTGGAGATATTCCGTACGTGTAATCATAATCATTTATTTGCTTGAATATGGTATAGGTACATTGGTGGGACATGATATAATAAGTCCAGTACATTAGCCATCTTTGATTTATGGTATACAAATACAATACCATACAAATTAATAGATTTCGAAACTAAATTGTTATATAATTATCTGTGCATTCAGAAATCGGCAAACGTATTATGCATATATAAACTTTGGCAAAATTTCAATCTTACTGAAATAATGGTAGTCACGGCTTTGAACTGCAATTTACCGCACTTACCTAAAAGGGGGTGGAAATTTGTTATGTTTTGTTACGAGAACACCGTTTTGACATTTGGGAGATCGAGACTAGATTAAGAATGAATTTTGAACATCTCCTACGAGAATTGGTCCTCAGGTGAGGTAGAGGTTAATCAATAATTAAAAAGAAAAAAGCTATTAATTGTATAAGCAAATAGATTTCTTTCGAACAAGGCTACAGTTTGCCTCTGGGTATTCTATATCCTTCATAAAAAGAAAATTATGCAATAGTGTCTGACTCCCCCTTATTTTCGTTGCGAGTGAAAGGGGTCAGACTATGCGCATAAATAAACACAGTAACCACCTGTTATCAAGAGGCATGACACCTGTTAGGTTGAATGAGATTCGAGCTACGTAGGGAAATTTATCCTGTCACATTCAAATGAGTTACATACATTTACGGCCATAATATTCTATCTAATCTATAATTTATAGAACGGGATGTCTTCTGAATACATTCCCTCCGCGGATGTCAAGTTTTAATTTATATTCCGACAGTCGTGAAATTATTTAACAGATAGATTGCAATACATTTCAAAGGATATCATAGTTAAAATCTAAGATTTTAGATTAGGTTGTCCATTAATATTTACTTTTAGATTACAAACAAGTTGTCAGTTACGAATGCACAGTATTTATGATCAGCCCGCATAAGAAACTGCCGTGTATTAGATTTACAGATTCGATGTTGGTCCACTCCCTGCCATGGAGGACACTTAAGCTGTCTCTCGACTGCTACGGAGTCAGTTAATCAGAGAGTTAGTGCACTCTAATGTCCCGACAACAGCAGCAACAGAAATACATCATCTGTGAAAATTTGAACTGTCTAACTATCACCGCTCATGAGATACAGCCTGGTGACAGACGGGCAGCGGAGTCTTAGTACTTTTGTCCGGTTTTACCCTTTCGGCACGGAACCCTAAAGAGGAGGTCTCTTTAGGGTTCCGTGTAATAAAAATATTTTACAATAATACTAACTTTTACATTTTTGGAACACTTCAGTAGCCTATAAGAGTTATAATTAAGGTAACTTTTGTATGTTCCAAAAGTGCTTTTGCGTTGCATTATTTGTTAATTGAGGAAAGAATAAATTCTGAAGGCATAGGCTATACAGTAGAACATAACTCATTTTATGACAGGAATACATACCAGCAACGTAAACTGCATCGAAATTGACGCAGGTGTATCCGAGGGGCACAGGCAGATAGAACTTATACCTAAGTCCGTTATACCAGACGGGACTGTATGTATACATATAGGTTAAAAATGATGGTGTCCATAACCTGGTTAAAACGTGCCCTAAATCTGTTATTCGCGTAGGGCCTACGAGTTTCATAAATCGTAAAAGCCAACTTTGCAATCGCCATTCGTTCGGGTTATTGCCACAAAAATGTTTATGGCCCAGTTTAAGTGCCCTTGCAGTAGTTTCTGCGGCTCCCAACAACGTTGTCTAGTTGACCAACTAGGTGTATTTTGCTTTGAGTTTATTTTGGACTTAATAAATTTTGAAATGTGCCCGCGGTTAGGTTCACTCACTGTGATGTTTTAGAAATATACTAATACTTGAGCGGACAATTTCTTAAGTCTGGTTAGCAGGCATGTTCCAATCGAACAGTCCAGTGTGCAATTGTAACAATAGATTTATGTCAGGACTCTTCATCATCATGCTATGACAGGGGGCGCGGGTTCGATTCCCGCTCAGTGCAAATATTTGTATGCATGAATATGTCTATTTGCATTGGTCTGGGTGTTTCTATGTATAATATGTATTTATTTACAAAAAAAAAAGTATATAAGTATGTTTATCCGCATTCTGGAACCCATAACACAAGCTAGTTAAACTATGCTTACTTTGGGTCTAGAAAGCGCTGTGTAGAATGTCGTAGAATATTTATTAAAAAAAAAACACCCAAAGCTTTTACTAGGTAAATATTCTGGAGTACGCCCGCCTACGCTTTCCCCTACTGAATACTTACCATATATTTTACTTTTTTTTTTTCTTTCTAATCGTGGCGTTACTCCATCGGGTCTGACCACAACCTCGAAGAAGTAAGCTTGCGCCAGAGCCTCGCCTCAGGGGACTGTTCGACGCGAGTCTGGTGAGCGGACGGTTCCCTGAGAGCTGGAAACGCGGGAAGCTGGTGCTCTTGGCAAAGCCGGGCCGGCCTACAGACTCGGTCTCGGCCTACAGGCCTATCGTGTTGCTGGATGAGACGGGTAAATTGCTGGAGAGGATTATCGCTGCCCGTGTCGTCCAGCACCTGAGCGAGATTGGCCCCGATCTGTCGGACGCTCAGTTCGGTTTCAGAGCTGGGCGATCGACGATCGATGCGGTAATGCGCCTGAGGGCCGTGACCGAAGAGGTAGTGAGCTGTGGTGGCGTGGTACTGGCGGTGTCCTTGGACATCGCCAACGCCTTTAATAGTCTGCCATTTAGCTGCATCAGAGAGGCACTCCGGTATCATGGGGTGCCGCTTTACCTGAGGCGGCTGGTGGCAGACTATTTAGAGGACAGGAGTGTTCTGTACGAGGACCGAGACGGAGTGCTGCGACGTCAGCCCATGTCGTGCGGTGTCCCACAGGGGTCGGTCCTTGGACCACTCCTGTGGAATATCGGGTACGACTGGGCGCTTCGTGGTGTTCTCCCCCAGGGGCTGGGCGTCATCTGCTATGCAGACGATACGCTTGTCACAGCCTCTGGGGGTTCGTATTAAGAGACAGCACGCTTGGCCTCGAGGGGAGTAGCCCAGGTGGTCGAGCGCATCGAGGCGCTGGGTTTACGGGTGGCTCCGAACAAGACAGAGGCCCTGTTGTTCCACGGGCCCCGCCGTGGTCCACCCCGTGGCGCCTCGATCGAAGTATCTGGGCCTAGCTCTGGACGGAAGGTGGCGCTTCGACGAGCACTTCATGCAGTTCGCTCCGAAGCTCGTCGGCGTTGCGTCTGCCCTGGGTCGGTTCTTGCCCAACCTAGGGGGACCGTGCGCCGGTGTGGGCGGCGGCCTTGACCGCCCAAAATAGGGCCCGACTGTGGCGCCCTCAGAGGGTTATGGCGGTCAAGGCCATACGTGGTTACCGCACCTTATCTACGGAGGTAGCGTGCGCATTGGCTGGCACTCCCCCGTGGGACTTAGAGGCAGAAGTGCTCGCCGAAGTGTATCGGCGGACGACGCTGTACCGGGCGGATGGCGGCAGTCGGCCTCCGCCCGAGGAGATTCGCGGGTGGCGTGAAGCCGCCCGCATGGAGATTATGGCGAGGTGGTCGTCCCGGCTGGAGGCTCCACGTGCTGGCTTTGCTACCGTGGAGGCGCTCCAGCCGGTTATTGTCGAGTGGGCAGGGCGGCAGCACGGGACTCTTTCCTTCCGACTTACGCAGGTGCTTTCCGGGCACGGCTGCTTCGGAAAGTACCTGTTCAAGGTCGCTAGGAGGGAATCGAGTCCCGCCTGCCACCACTGCGTCTGCAGTGAGGATTCGGCGCAGCACACGCTTGCGGCCTGCTCGGCCTGGGAGTCGCAGCGCCGGGCCCTCACTGCAGTCATAGGGAGTGACCTCTCGCTGACGGCCATCGTCCGATCCATGGCCGCCAGCGAAAGGAACTTCACCGCGGTCGCATCCTTCTGCGAGGACGTCATCTCGCAGAAGGAAGGCGCGGAGCGGATCAGGGAGGGAGATCCCCTTTCTGATCCAAACCGACGCCGGCGAGCCGGACGGCGGAGGCGCGAGTACTTGCGCCTCATGCCGCCCTGAGCGTGGCTGCGGGTGTGAGGGACGGGGTAAGCCCTCCACCCGCTGATCTAGCCACCCGCGAAGGGGATGACGTCCATGTGTGCCTGGACGTCAACCAATTGAGAGTATGGAAGGTGTGGTGCCCGCGTTAATGGGCATGCGCTAGGGGGGGTCGCCATAGAAGTATTCCTGCATAGTTTCAGACCCCCCCGATAAGGCGCAGAGTATGGCACACCGTGGGGTTTAGTGGGTATCCGGTTTGCGGATGGGAGAGTCCCACACACGATCCCCGGCTACCACCCCGTGGCCGGCGGTGCCGTGCGTAACAGCATTCACCACGTCAAAAAAAAAAAAAAAAAAGAGCCTCGCCTGTTAAGTTGCCTCTAGATCTGTAGGTTAAGTCGACATTCACTTCGCATCTTTTGAGCTACCAAAGAGTCATGGTCGTTTGGCCATGCTGATCAAGCAGGACTACAGGCACCTTTAATCAACACTCACGTCCACTCACAATCACGCAGGTGAGGTTGACTTCGACCCCAAAGACCTTGGAAGGACTCCCCTTATGATATTTTTTTCCTCATAGGTGGAGCCGTGGAACTCGGTGCGCGTGACGCTGTCAGTGCCGCGAGCGGCGGCAGCGCGACTTCGGGCACTGGCGGCGGCCGGTGCTCCGCAGTTACGTGCGCTAGGGATCCTCTCCGTGCAGCTGGACGGAGACGCCGCCGTTAGCCTAAGGCTCCAACACGGCGCTGAGCTCAGGATTAATACCGACCCTGATGGTAAGTCTATCCATCATTATTATATTTTATAACTAGCTGTGCCTGCGAGTTCGTCCGAGTGGATTTCGATTTTAATGGTTATTTTGCGCGTAACCCAATTTTTTTCTAAAATTAAAGTATTATGTTACGCCTTGTAACATTAACTATCTGCCAGTGATAGTCCCGTCAAACTCGGCCCAGCCGTTCCAGAGATTACCTCTTTCAAACAGACAGACAACCTTTTTTTTTTATCTGTATCGTGTATACATTCATGTGCAATCAATAAAAATCTGTTATTTTAATATTACAAACAGACAGTTCATAAATATGGATATTTTCATTGGTCTATTGTTCTTGCAACGAATTATGGGAATGATGGTTGTGCCAGTCCTTGCAAGATTATGCCAACTGATTAGTTATGGAGTATATTTTTTTTCATTTTAGATGCTAGCACGTCAAGATCTCAACAGAACGCAGAACTCCTGGCTGGCCTGAGCGGAATCGGGCGCATTCTGGGCGAGGACGACGGTGCGTCTGCCAGTACGAGTACGGCAGACGCACCGTCTAACCCACCGCCGCGCGACAACTTTAAGTCGCCCAACACCGTTTGCCCGATGGATGGGAAGATCCCACAAAACATTCCCACGCATAACACGCAGGATCGCTGTGAGTTCCCCTTCGGGAGCATGACGCAAGCGAGGGTTATACATCGGAAAGAGAATACGTTAGGTAAGTTATATTCGTAGGCGGTATTCCAAAATGATACAAAACTTATTGTAAGTGCATTGTTTTATTCTATACTAAGTTTCATTCTATAGTAGCTTTTATGTAGTAGTAGGTTATGGTAGGAAATTTTGTTCTAAATAAGTGCTGATTTCGAAACACATCAGAATAATATTACTATTTCATTTGATGTCGAAGGTACATATTAAGGTGTTGATATACAATTTGTATCAACCCTTAATTTGCATTTACCCTTACCAACCCTTAACCCGTATTACGAGTATAATAAGGCCCTAGTATGGATCTGCAAACAAAATACGACAATAAAGTTAGTGTGACTACAAATAATAAACAAAAAACATGTACTACCTACACTGCAATCATCTAAAGTATGTCTCATATGCCAATTATACAAGAAAAGAAAGACTCAAATGCTATCTGAAAGACAAAAGTGAGAACTAAAATTAACACACATGAGTAACCTATAACCACATTGCTTTATTCCAGGATTAGGTGGTCCAACAAACAGTATACGACCGCAGTCGGACGGTCCGTTCGTGCGGCCGTCCACATCGACGTTCCCCGGCCCCCCGCCGCCCTACCCCGCGCCGCCCGCGTCTCCGGCGCCCGCGCGCTCCCCGCAGCCCTCGCCGGCGCCCCCGCCTCCCACGCCTCCCCCCGGCCCGGCACACCCCCCGACCGTGGCCATGTCGTCGCCCCTACTCGTCAATCTACTGCAGAATGATGCTGCGGCTCCTCAGCCGAGGTCGAAACCGCCGCATCCGGCGAAGCTGGATCGGTTGGAAGATGGACAGGTCAGAGAATGTTTAGTAGTAGTAATTGTATGTTTAAAATAGATTTTTATTCTAAAGGAATCTAGAACAGGAATAATAAATGTCCAATGCCCTTGTCGACGTCATGGACTATTTGTATCCAATTTCAGCCAAAAAGGCGTGAAAAAGAATCCACCATTTTAGAATTGACTGATTGACCACGCATGGCGTACATAATGGTGACCTTTAGATTACTGCTTCTCACCATCTGGCCGGGTGAAGTTTTATCGACGTGTCATATATAACAATATTGAAACTTTCTAGCCATTTTTGTGTGTTCAAGAAATAAACATGAAATTGACATAATTATATACTTCACAGGTGGAGCTAGCAGTAGGTCGACCGCCGTTTGCGGAATACCGCACACCGCGGACGCCGGCTCCGCCTCCTGCTCGGGAACCCGCCCCTCCTGCACCTACGCCGCCGCCCCCCTCGGCCCCTCCCCTGCGCGCGCCGGTGCGACCTCCCACTTTCATCAGACGCGCCGCGCCCCCCGCCCGCGCACAACTCCCGCCCCCTTCCTCGCCCGCACCCTACCGGGTACACGTGGCGGGGGCGCCCCCGCCTTCCTCACTGGGACCACAACGATCGGTGGTTATGCAATCAGGTGAGTTGACATTTACGTTAATTTTGATGAAATGAAAAAATGAACTTCTCCGATAGGTTTAGGTGCTGTTAGCCGGTACTCCTGGTAATTGACGGATGAGGGTCTGGCGTAGGCTTTCCTCTCGTGGTTGGTGAGGTCAGAAGGCAGTTTCCTTAGACAGGAGGGCCTGTCTAAGGAAAAATAAGTCAAGTTATGGAAGTTGTAGGAATTGTTGAAACTGGGATCGAATTTCGGATGAAGAAGGATATCCTGCAAACAAGTGTATTTACATAATGTCATTACCTAACCTCATTACGTGATATATATTTTCCTGTGAAAAAGAATCAAGCGCACCGAGGCAATATAAATAGTACAACATGATTAACATCTATTGATCAGTCAAGGAGCCCCAAGCAGGGAGAGAAAGTTACCTTCTTTAACCCCATGTTTGCCATTCTAGGTGGTTACTCAGCGGTGTCGTTTCCCGCGCCCCCGCTGCCGCCACCGCCGCCCCCGTACCGCTCACAGGTGGCGCGTGCGTTACGCCCGCCCGTGGCGACGCCGCCCGCACCTCCCCCGCCTCCCTCGCAACACTCGCGCGTCACCCCCGAGGACCTACAGGCGTTGTTACCCCCCACGACGGCATCTATGGATCAGAAGACGCAGTCGAGTTTCCAGGTAACACTTTTTATTAGTCACCTTTCTCTTTTTGTATTAAAATGTGTGTGCAATTATATAGGTATACTTAACGTTACTGTGGCGATCGTCAGGCTACGTGAGTAAAAATGTCTGTCTATGCCGCCTCCGCCGGGCTCCGGTAGTAGGGTAGACCCAAGGAGTGCGGGCTTAGCGTCGTAGAAGATGAAATGTACAATAGTAATTCTTATTGTTTCAACTCACTTTATCTTTTCTAAATTCCAGGAATTCCAGAGATACCAGCAGCAATACATAGCCCGCCAACGGGCAGCGTCCCGGGCCACCACACAACCCGACTGGAACGAACCCTATCGGGACTCATTGTCTCTACTCGACTTGCCCGATAGTGACCTTGAACACCTTATGCCTACGTTAGGGGACGACCTAAACCTGGATGATACTGCTTTTTCGGCGATATCAGGTATTTTATCTTGAAGCAATGTTTTTTTACTTATTTCGGAGCTATAGAGACATTTTTCATATGTAACAGAACTTGCTAGAGCTTGACACCTATCACAGAGCTTATCTAGTTGGGATATAATATAAATTGTAGAGGGTGTTAACTGGTATTTTGGTCAATGCAAACACGAATATTGAATCTTGAACTTTAAGTTGCGCATGAGTGTTACAGACCGCCTTGACGGATGAAGGGAGTAGTACTAAGTGTTGCCATATACCTTTTTCGTAAACTTATACTATAAAACTTTGTGTTGCCATCGATTTGGTATGACTTTGTATTGATTTCTTGTACAATATTTTTTTAGGTATGAAACATAACTTTTTTATTAATTTAGAATCCAGTCTTTGTCAAAGTGGGCACTATGGCCCCCTGTGGAGGCTAAGGGGCGGTAAGTTGTAGACGAAATAGGAGTTTTTGGATAAGTTTAGGCGGGCGATGGCCGTTTTGTTTATCTAACTCTAACTAAAAACAAAACATACCTACAATCCACGAGGCTTCAGTTAAAGTAGATTACTTTCATCTTAGAGGATCCATTATGAAAAATTAAAAAGTTATAATTAGCGCATATAGTGGATATTAAGGACATTGTCACACAGGAACACTGTGCATCAGGTTAGAATATTTGTCATACATCAATACGTCTCTCTCGCCTTCTTGTCCACCAGTTTTAATATTCAAAAAATAATAATAACGATATGTTCCTTGTATGTTTAGAGTAGTCAAATTCTAGATCTAATTGAAATTATTATTATTTCAGAACTGGACGCGAGCGCGAAACTCGATCTTTTACTATCGGGTAACAACTCCACACAAGCGACGCCGGATTCCTTATTACAAGAGATCACGGGCGACCAGTTCGTCGGTACTAGCAATAGCTTCAGTGAACCCCAACCGCCCCGCAACGACGTGCCTTCAAACCCTCCAAAGGCTGAGACATACGAGAACACACAACAAACTTTCATGCCTCCGCCGCCCGTTCCTCACCAGTCAACCTCGAAAACGTATAATTCAATGCCAAATCACTCGAATCTGATGCCACAGCAATACAAACCGCCAGTCTCGAGCTCACCCAGCATACCCAGTCACTGTATGCCACCCCCGCTGAAGCTTCCAGTACGAGCAACGAGTTCTGTTTCCACTGCCACCGTAGGCTCGCAAGCCAGTGCTCACGAAATCGAGGAGCAAAGCAAACAGTACCTGATCAAAACTCTCATGAGGGATGATGATGTACCACCACCTAAGGAAGAGAAGAAGGTTGAGGAGGTCACAGTCGCCCAGTGTAAAGTAAGAGAAAGTGTCGAAGCCGCACCTGAAATGTTCGGCATCGCCAAAACCACGACGGACGACGACTCGCGTCGACACGACGAGGTAATTAGGAGAAACAAGCTCGCTAGAAAAGAAAGAGATGATAAGCTAAGTCAGAAAGGCGGAAAGCCCCGCTCAGTCGGTGCTAAAGAGAAGCCCGCCACGCTCAAGGACAAAATCGTCCGAGATGGAAAATCTACCAAAGTTGCCTTACCACCCCCCACGCCCGCCAAGCCCGTGGCGACGGCCAAGCCCGTCGTGCCGGTCAAGCCCCAGGTACCGCCCGCTGACGCGCCTATATCACCACAAACTGAAAAGGAGTCCATAAAACTCAGGCTAAAGTTAGATAAAAACGAGCCTGTAGTTCAACCTGTCTACAAGGCCGATATCAGTTTTGTAAATCAACAAAAAGGTGAAAAACCAACTGAGAACGAATTGAAAGTTCCACCACTCCATATTAGGCTTCGGGGTCGTAACACACCAGTAATAAAAAATTCAAAAAAGGAAAAGAAAAAGTTTGGACCTGGTGATCTTCATACAAAGAAAATTAAAATTAGAAAATCTTCTGAATCGGATGAGAAATCTCATCGCAGAGATTCTGAAGAGTCAATAGCCTCAAAGTCGGGTGAAAGTACTGAGAACAAGACTGATGATGAGTACCTAAATGTTAAGAGCATGAAGCTCAACAACCATTATGAGGCGGACGGGATCAAAACGGAAATCACGGGCGACAACAATGTGGTGTACAGGATGAAGACGATATCGAAAAACGCTCACATAGTCACTAAGTCTCACGACTACAACAAATTAAATAACAAAGTTCAAAGTATAGATTTGAAAATGAAAAAGAAATTAAAAATACTCAGTGACGGTAGTAAAACAGAAAAAGAGCGAGATAAAGAATGGCGAAATGACATGCTTGACAAAGAAGGCAAATACGCGCAAAATGAAGGTTACAGAGAGACGCAGAATAACCACGAAGTGAAAAAGAAGTTACCGACTCCAAAAACGGACAATGGTGCGAAATGTGATAGTTTGAAGCCCAGTGAAGGGAAAACAGTGCAATCGGATGTTGATAGTGAAAAATCAGGTGCTAGTGACTTGGATAATAGGTTGCTCAAGTGTCATAAGGATTTAGAGTGGACGCTGAGTGGTGAAAAACCCGACGCGAGCTATGAATCGCGTCGAACCGACGAAGACAATAAGTTAAAACGAACACTCGCCGAAAGTGTTATTACCTCACCCAACGGACTGCTCGCCTCTGACAAGAAGAGAAAGATCAGTCATAGTTCCTGTACAGGTATGTATTAATTAGTTTTTAAAATTTAGCACTTCTAGTCTGTATATCAGACTTTCGTGTAAATAATAGTATTTCAGATTAGATATATTAGACATTATAGAAATTATATTTGCACTTTGTACATGTAAATCCAATTTTAGGTTGAAACTTACATTTCCACTGTTAGGCTGTCCGCTGTCTCGTGCGTGTGCACGCAAGTAGGCGCCCTGGTTCGTGCAATCGTATCGATTTTTTGCATAATTTGATGCACGAAATTCGTTTTCATTATTTGCACGAAACAGTTGCCCGCATGCATGCACACGCACGAAGTTTCGGACGGCCTTATAACTCTTGTAACCAGGTTTATAAACTGAAGCATTACAGTCAGAGAATCTCGAAAGTAAGTTACTGTCTGTGAATAACTATTATATCTACTTCATTAGAGGAATTGAATTATTTAGACATGATTAGGCTCATGAAGGTACAGAATTACAGTATCTGGCTTTTGATTTGGCTATCAGAACGAAAAGTGAAAGTCTGGGTAAGATAAGTTTGCTTTCGTTTTCTAAAATGTTCTTTCTACTGTACATAACTGACAGTTTGAGACCATTACAAAGTAGTCAAAACCGTTTGTGTTTAAAAAGTATTACAATTGTAAGTTCAGCACTCAAAAAAGATATCAAGCTGTGCAATAGAGAGAACGCTCTAGAAAATCAAAGCAAACCTATCTAATCTGGACTCACTCTTCTTCTTGATATGCCAACGCTGGGTACTGTACTACCATTATTTCAGAATATGTTTGTAATTTGTTAATAGTAACAACCAGTTTTAGTCAGTAAAACCTTTTCCAGACTATAAAACCATGTGTTCCATTGGTCACTGACAATGATACATTCCTGGATGGAGGGCCTAGATTACCACATACCATTGCGCCTTGCGCGAACTGTACAGCGATTGATATTACAAAGGCAGTTCTCGTTTTACAGTCGCGATTCTAAATTAGATTGTTATAATTATCATTTGTATATGATTTTACAATACACACAAGATTAAGAAAAATGGTTATGTAGAATTTATATGTTAGATGATTCAGTAAAACTGCAGCGAGTTTTAGGCCCTCCGCTACCTCATGCGTGGCACGCATGTGGGCGCCTGTTTCGTGTAAATAATATGGTGTGAATTTCGTGCAAAAAATACATACGATTAGGACGAAGCGCGGCGCCCGGATCCGTGACACGCACGAGGCAGCGGACGGCCTTAAGTGTTCCATCAGTCCTTTGTGTTTATTAACTATTTGGCTGTTTTATTCAAAAGACAAACACAAATGACAAATAAAAGCTGATTAAAGTATGTACTAGCAATAACTTTTGCCACTCTGAAGTTATTAATTTTTTAAATTTTCGCGATTAGGCACTTGTCCCACCGCTGGCGATGAACGAGTAACGAGTAAAACTAGCAACTATAAACGAGGCATCGAGCAGCGAGTAGCGAGTGTTTAGCTCCGATACTTTTGCTGGACTTTAAGCGAGTGTGTGAGGGCGACGGGCGATTACCCCCGCACCACTCGCTCGGGACGGTCGCGATGGTATATTCCTAAATATCTGCTCGCTCGGCGACTATGCCTACCCTCTGGGCGATTACGCCTACCCGCTCGGCGAGTACGCCTACCCGCTCGAGGCTTTCTGATCGCGAAGCGAGATCGTCTGCAACAAGTAGAGAAAGATATTACTCGCCGGCAGTTCGAAAATGCAGCGATCAACTACACATATAAACATTTTTTTCATTCACGCTTGATCAGTATCTCCTGTATGTTTATTTTTTGTCGCCGCCGGTGGGATAAGTGCCTTATGCCAACAACAAGCATACTCATTATAAATTAATGCATGTTGGAATTAAAATTTTCGGGTATTTGCAATTGTGTCATTGAAAAGACTTGATACTCAAGTCCTGACTTCAAATTGGCAAATTTATTTTATATGATGTAATGTCTTTCTCATACTATTACAGAATCATCTACTAAAATGTTTAAACCTAAAAAGAATCCTTATTTACATTATTGTGTTGCTATGTGCATTTTATTTTGTTTTGATAATAATTTATTATTTTCATAAATAAAAGTATAGTTGATTTTCTAAAACCTTTTTTTATTCTATAAACCTATAAGAAATGTATTTTTGTGCTACACATCTTAAATGAAATGTGAAATCGAGGACTGCCTATATTGTAATATCAGCTAATGTCGGCACTGTTGATGCCAACAGGTCTAGTCAGGTAGTCTGGAAAACATAATTCTGCTGCTAGTAGACAGATACTATAACTGAAATTTCATACAAAATAGTACTCAAATGTAATCTTCAGTGTTTTGTTATTTGATAAATTACCAATTTACTCTTAAGACTACACCATATTTGTTAATTATTTGATTTGTAGATCAATTCACGTGGTCAACGCACCAATTAAGTTACAGTAAGTTTAAATAGACGCAAAAACGGTATTCCATTATCAGCGCGTCAAATACACGCGCATGCCAAAATTCACGCACAACAATAAAATTATTGTGAATGAGCTTCGGTGACGCAAACTTTTTACTAATAGAAAAATAAAGAGAATACGAAATATTTCGATTAAAACAGTGACTGAACTAATTTACTTACGTGAATTCAACTACAGATCACTGCCAGGTTGTACCATCTTTGTTCCTTGCCAGCTCAACTTCAGCAGCTTCCTCAGTTATCCCAATATCGCGACGTCTAAATAGAGAATTCTGTAGCCGGTAGTGGTTTCAGAAGTAAATAGTATATCATCATCATCATCCTCCTGCCCTTATCCCAAAACTTATTGGGGTCGGCGCAACATGTGTGGTTTTTACATTCATCTCTGCTTGCGGTCATCTCAACATTCACTCCCTTTCCTAACCATATCCTCTTTCACACAGTCCATCCATTTCCTCTTAGGTCTTCCTCTCCCCTTGTAACCGTCCACTTGCATACTTTCTTTACGATATTACTTTCATCCCTACGCATTACATGTTCGAACCAGGACAAGCGAGTTCCTCGCAACTTTTCGGTTATTGGCGCTACTTTTAAACTTCCTCGAATGTACTCATGCCTAATCTTATCCATTCTTGTCACACCACCATCCATCTCAGCAGTCGCATCTCGGCTGCATGCAGTCGTCTTTCATCCGTCGCCTTTACGGGCCAGCTCTCTGATCCATGCAGGACACCAGGCCGGATCATAGTCTTGCAGATTTTCCCCTGGCTAAGAGGGATTCGTGAATCACACGTTGTTGCCGTAACCTGCCGCCATTTCATCCAATCTATGTTAATCCGATGCAGGCTCGATCTAATTCTCCATCACTTTGTAATAGTGAACCGAGATACCGGAAGTCGGAGCAGGTTAGTATATGACCAGTATAAATTATCTGTCATACATCACACGTTTATGACATGACCAAAGTATTTTATTTTGTAGACCTGGGATAGCATTGCATTCACTAAGAATGATAGGGCAAAAAAGTATTTTTTTAAGCCAAATACAATTTTTTTATTGATCTTAAATCAATTGCACATTACGATACACTTTCCACATACAGAAAAAATGAATAAATGGGTATGCCGCAAGGCAGTGTGGTCCTCTAATCCACTAATATCTAGAATGAGAATATAGAGAGAAATAAGAATCTAACCCAGCGTCAAACGGGTGAGGTCGGATGAAGCACGGGCTTTCAAATATTTATGACTTTATGTGCTTACTGTAATATCTTTCCGTTCTGATCCAATTCAAGCAAAAGAGAGGTATTTTTAGGTAGGTTACGCTTATCACAACAACGGGATTGTTTTGATTGAGCTTTGAGGACACCACGAAGAAATAACATGGCAGATGGTGATACCACTCTGATAACTTGATTTTTGCGAAGTTTTCTGGGCTGAGAGCCCTGACAAACCTACTTTGATAAACCTTGGCCGACAGCCACGAATAGAACGAAGAGCTACGAGGGTCGCCATAAACGTGTTATACAAAATAACCGAGCACTGGCGTAGCTAAGTGACTAAGGTCCCTGATGTAAAAAAGAAACGGGGGCCTTTTTTAACAAAAAAAAACGCGTGGAATCGCCTTCGGGCTGGTGAGTATGCTGGGCTCGAATGTACTAAAATAGCACCGTGCCTCTCACGTTAACGATATGGTGTAGACAATCAGTTGTGCCCTTGAGAGTAAAATCCCTGGGACCCTGTACCGGCCTTGGCCGCCAACATCGGCAACCCTGATGTGTTGTCGGCAATCAAATCCTCCCACTCCTATAGAGAGGCACGCGCGGAGACACGACGCGCCGCCCTCCTGGGCTTGCTTCTGCTAGGACGACTGTTAGCCCTAACCTACACCTCCAGGCCCGCGCTCATGGAGGACGGAGATCGTTCTGGGATCACCATCGCCCGGTGCGCTTTCTGCGGCACGGAAGAGTTCTAGACTTGTTCCGTTCCTTATCGGCCGTTTCTTGGGCGTGCATTAATGGCTCGCAAAATAGAATAGCGGCATTACACGCACTCTCGCTACCGACCAGGGCCAGCACTAGTACAGCCAGCACTCTACAGCGTGAGGCTTTCCGTTCCGGTGACTGTTATAAGGAGACGGTACTGCTCTGATCAGACTGGCCACTCCGCCAGTGTGTGAAGCGGCGTGTCCACGGAAAAGCCACGGTAGTGGTGGAACTCGGGCGTTTCTTCACATTTTTCATTCCACCTTACGAAGCTGGGACGTTGCCTCGATTTCTTGAGAGGCGACGTCCCAGCTTCGTTCCGATCCCGCTCCATTGCCTCCTTGTGCCACTGGTATAGCGCCGTAAGTGTCCTCACTACCAGGTTCTAAGGAGGTATCCCGGCTAGAAGCCTCGCTACTTCGGATGAAACCGTGTGGAACCCCCTTACGACCCATAAACGTACGCCTATGATGGTCTGCACCCGCAACGGGGGTCGCAGAATCTGGTTGTTGCTGTTCGTTAGTTCCTCGCACAATACTGGAACACCATAGAGCACCATGGACCGCATGATCCCAACTGCAGGAGGCGCCCAGCCCTTTGAATAGGTAGGTTAGCCCCGATAATGCGGTGGAGGCAGAGGCACTCCGTGATTAACTCATGAAAGGTCCATCGAATAAGGTATCCGTTGGAATTTGAGTAAAAGTGCTTTGGATTTCCTTTTATTTAATTTACCATGTTTGTTAGAGAGATTTGATCCTTATGATTGATCTTATAGACTGTTCCCGCTACCCATGGGACCCTATTCCACCACCACAACCTATATACGATACACAGTTCCACTTTGTTATATCTACCATTTTGCTATATCGCAATGCGTACACAATTCCACTATATACCATTTTGTTATATCTCAAAGGCAGCGTTTTCGTTGGAAACTCCCAGACGGCTTATTTTTTTCGACTCCTCCAACAAACATTATTATATTTTAGCCAATGTATAAAAAAACATGACAAATTATATACTAAAACCTTCCTCGAAAACCACTCTATCCAATGGGCGAAAACAGCATGAAAATCGGTGCAGTAGTTTTTGAGTTTATCGGGAACAGAGACGCGTCGGAGGACTTTTTATTATAATAATCAATGATTTATTTGGGGTTATCCTTTCGAGGGCTTACCCGGGGTGCCCGGCAATGAACACTTGGGGAGGACACCGTGTGGTTTTAGTCGGTCCGATTCCGACACGCCCACCCCATCGTCGGCACCGATGGGGTGAAGCCGTGGGGGTTTCCACACGAATAAAAAAAAAGGGGGTGTATGTGGCCCCGCCAAGATCTTCGAGGCCCAAGACAAACTCACCTGTAAACCGTAACATAACTTCACGCCTGTATCCCCGAAGGGGTAGGCAGAGGTGTATTACACCCACGATTCGCCAGTTATGTTAAGGTCCCAATGTAATAGGGGGCGAACCTATTGCCATCTACCGGTGCACTTGATAATTGACGGACGAAACTCTGGCGCAGTCTTTTGTCTTGAGATTGGGGATCAGACGACAGTCGCTCCCGTAAACACAAGTGGATCAGTAGGGGAGTGGGCCCCGGGCTCCAAAGTGCAAGCTTTGGATGCAACAATAACAATAATTTTAAAATATTTATTTCGTTGGCCAGAAAGTTCGTGCGGTATCAAATAATAAATGAACAATTAAATTGTCTTTGCTATCTTTCGAGTAGTTTTAGAATTCCCCTTTCACTAAAATCTCTGTCCTTAGTTATAAAGTACCGCTCCGAGCGTCATAACTCTTCAATATCAACTCGTTTCACAAAAAAGTAGACTATGGCGAATACATACATACATACATACATACATACATAATAATTTGTACACCACTCAATGGTAAAACATGTTGTGTCCAATCGAAGTTTAAGACCTATATAATAAGCACTTGACTATGTATATTATATGTACACATGTTTTTGCAAATAAATATTATCTTATCTTATCTTATCTTATCTGTGCAGTTAACAGCTCTATAAGTCTATAACTTTTGTCTCTGATTGTATGCATGGCCAAAGAAATTGCTGTGCAGGTTTACATGTTTATTTGTAATGCGCCCTGCCTTGGTAAACTCTTTGGTCGTGTATACATTAATTTATAATGTATACGCGACCAAAGAGTCAGAAATTTATTGACAATAGAGGAAGGACATGTATGTAAAATTAGGTTTAGAGCTAAGTTGATCTGAAATTGGAATGTGTTAAGCTATTTTGTCCCTGACTGTACATAAACCTGTACCGACACCCTGACTTTTCTTATCAAAGCTTGTATTGATCTAATGTATGTTTCCATAGAAGTAATATATAGTTTTAATTTTTGTGTTTTTGCAGTTAAGTATATAGTAGTAGCATATTTGTACACATTTGTTGGAGGCTCAGCTAAAATAGAACCAAAGTGTAAATCTAGAACGGGACTTGAACCCGCGACCAGTCCCTTACAGAGGGAATGCTCTGACCAGCTGAGCTATCTAGACACGTCCCAGATATTCGAAATTCTCCGATATTATATACGTCTTAAGGCGTCTCAGCTGGTCAGAGCATTCCCCCTGTAAGGGACTGGTCGCGGGTTCAAGTCCCGTTCTAGATGGTCTCTTTTTCCGATCTAAATCTTTAGAAAAAGTAAGCATACAACCTGCTTAAAAATTTAATTGAAACAAAGTGTAAATGTTTAAGTTTAAATAGTAATTGGAAATGCAATACATAAGACATACAGTAGTCAGCGTTTTGGTTGGCACGTTGGGAAGAAGAGGGAGAATCCGGCTAAGATCGGCTTACTTCTGTTTTGTAGAGCGTTCTCTCTTTCGTGCATCGGACTGACAGTTTGATACCTTTATAATGAAGCTGTCAGGCTCTTGTGTGATAGAACGCTCTACGAAACCGAAGCAAGCCGATAGTAGCCGGATTCTCGCTCTTCTTCTCGACGTGCCAACTGCCAACCCAAAAGCCGGGTACTCTACATTATACATATTATGTTAAGCAAAAATGTATAACGTCATAGTCGAAATCAATATGATATTATATGTTGGACTAGGATTTTTGAATGTCATCAATCTTTTTACTGCTATCAACTACTGGACATAGGCCTCTCCCACAATTATCAGCAAAGATTAATTAAAACTTATATTTCAGATCCGCCGGGGTCGACGAATGTCGGTACAATACCAAGTCGTACGGAATCGCCGCCTGCCTCACCCCGCCGGAAAGAGCGACCCAAAGACAAGTCATACTGCAAACTAATGGCTGAAAGAGCAGCTAGACCAGAAGCCGATAAGTTCGGAAGCAGATCCCCTGCCTCTCAAGCCCAGGGTGAGGACTCCGGCATAGAGTCAATGGATGCGTTGTCAGAGAAATCACCCAACCAGGCAAGCCAGTCTCCACCAGGCCCACAACGCAAGGAGAGACTCGATATGCCACGCTCTACCAGTCCTGCCTCGGTGCAGAGGATAATAGGTGTAATTGATCAACCTCCAGCCTCCGATGAACTACTCGAGAGACTATCACTCGCGGGCAGCCAGCCGAGGTACGACCCTATACCGCCCGACATTGACGACCTTGGTGATATCGAGGCCGAACTGGCAAAGATGCACGCCGATCATGTGAACGGTGATGACGCGCCGAGACGTCCGCCCGGTGAACCCTCACCGAACGCGGTTCGGGCCGCCACACCTATACTGCGTCATGATAACGAATCCAAACCCAATGCGGGATTCAGCCAGCCGGCAGAGCTGTTGTCTGCCGACCCGGCACAACCAGATCCACCACGGTCACCTCCTCCAGCGCCGGACCGAACCGCTGCCGCAGAACCACATCGAGACAAACCCAAACTCGATGACTTCGACCCACCGCCCAGTCGTAACTCTCCTCCGCTTTACACCTACTCAAACCAGGAGAAGCTCGGCCCTTCCGACTCTGACATCAAGGAGGAACGTCCTTCGGGGACGGAAAACGGAGATGCTAACGAACGAAAAGAAGTCGACGCAACTAAGCTGGAGCTATTACCCCTGAAGAAAGAATTCCCGGACAAAAGCCTGCTCGAGCAACTCCTCATAGAAATTCCGACAGCTGAGCGGCCGGAGTCACCATCACCGTCGGCGCTCGAGCGCGTGGCGCGAACCAGCGTGCGGACGCGCTCTAGCAGCAAGCTCAGCAGCCCCGCTGACGGCCCGCGGACACCAAGACTCAGTCCCGCTCTCACTAAACTCGACCGTGCGGATTCACCCGCGTTACAACCACGGAACTGCTTACGCGGCGGTTCCGTGGACAAAACGAGTCCGCGGGCCCCCACCGCGGCCGCTCCCATCACGGCCCCGCGCCTCGCCCCCGTGCCTACGAAGCGTCGTCGACGAGAATCGGAAAGCTCGGGAGCGTCGACGCTTAGCTGCGAGGAAGGGCTTTCGCCCGCCGGCCGCCCGAAGAAGAAGCCTCGACGGACGGATGGGCCGCGACCGGCCGCGCTTATAGCACCGCAGGGCGCCGTCAAGTCCCGCAAGGACTCGGACAGCGACAGCGACGAGCCGCTCATCTGCAAAGTACGCGGCAAGACGGGCAAGGGCGTGCGAAGCGTGCCGCGTACGCCAGCTAAAGGTGGTGAAGGAGTCGGTACCCGCCGTTCCGTGCGGCACGGGATCGTGCCTCCAGGCCTCACATCCACCGCTCCCCCTCCACCCGGACCAGAGCCAGCGCCCCCCACGGCTGCCGTCACTCCCGTCCGGAGGAAAACACGAAGTGCAGGTGAGTTCCATATTAGTTCAATACTATGTAAGGCCTTTTTGAAATACAGAATTTAAAGTAAGGGTCAGGGTTTCTAACATTTTTTTTAAACAACCATAATACCAAAACCACCTTTTCCTAAAATGTTTAGAAATTCCCCATGGTTAACCCCCAAGGCTTGTAAAGAAATTCCTGGTGATACAAGTATGTATTATATTCGCGTGTAACGTCGAACTCTCAAAGTAAAGTAGTATATTGATTTGATCCATAGTAGCCAGTTGTCGAGTTAAATGTATTAGAGTCCTTATCTTAGGAAAACAGCTTTTTTGCAAGTTGTCATTTTCAAACAGTGAACTTTCTGAAGAAGAAAAAGAAGACGGTCATAATGAGATAATTATGATAACTAACCACTCGCTACGTGTAACATCGCAACTGCATTTCACCAACTTTTTCCTAGTCACAATCTTGCATTCGCGGAACCATTAAATAATCTTTCTATTTCTGTTTTTAATAGAGCACTAAACGACAGCTTCTACGTATAGTAGTAACTTTGCCGTGTAGTTGGTCAAGTACAGTTATGAAATTATACGTAAGTAGTAGAATTTAGACAAAGATTGTGTCGTAACTACATGTTCGGTATCGTGCACAGTGGGCGACGGCGCTACAGCGGGAGCGGGGACGGGCGGAGCGGGAGCGCGGCGGCGGGAGGCCAAGTGACGGCGGCGGCGCGCGGAAGCGCGGCGTCTGCCCCGCGACGAGTCGCCGGAGCTGACGCCGCGCGCCGCCGAGCCGCGCGCTGACCCTCCGCCGCCGCTGCCGCTGCCGCTCATGCTCGCGCTGGACTGAGCCCCGTGCTGAGTGCCTGACCCGCCACGCCACCCGCGCCCGCGTCCGCGCCCGCCTGCGCCCCGCCTCGCGTGGGGCCCCACTGACCGTGAGATGAGAAGCCGCTCGCCGAGGTCGGCCGTCCCGACGCCTCTGGTGAAGTTTAACTATTGGACCGTAGGTCACGATTAAATTATAACTTCTGAAAGTATCGAGTGAGTTGGAGAATTTATTCGTCGACGTGTTCATTGATTTGCGATTTGATAATTGTTAATTTATGAATCTCAGTGTATAAGAGCCAGTTGTGAATTAACACGAAGCGTGGGATACTAGGAGAATTGCAATACTAACGCTTGTGAGTAACTCTGTTGATATTTGAAAAATATTACATGGAATCGTATGTTTGTGTATTTACTAGAATCGGACTTGCAGCCGGCCAAATGTCTTTGAGCGTGACAAGCGACCACAGATAAACATCCATTATTTAAGCAAACAGTCATCAACCTGACTTGCATTAACATTTAAAACAGACCTTCGAACAAAACAAATGAATAAAATCCATTTCTGATTTGTGAAATAACCGTATATTAATCAAATTAAAATTTACATTAAGATTGAAATAAAACTAATTTTAACGGATCATGACGCGGCTTATGATGTATTTTTATATAATTTATTTTTATATCTACACAATACGTGACGTTTCGGTTGCTTTTGAACAGCCATGGGCATAGAAATGACGGACGGTCGTCTCATCGAAGTGTAAAGTTATCTCAAACTACCCGACCTTTTTATTTTGGGTATTACAATTTACTCAGAATGAGGTCCATGAATCTGTTAATTTACTTTTATTTTAAAATCTTATATTTCAAAATAACGTGTACATACAGATAAGAGATGAACCGACTAATCGGGCAAGCCGACTCAAATCACAAGCATTGTTGGCGACTAGACGGTAAAACAGCCGAGTAGTCGGCACTAAGGTAGTACTTACTAACTTACTATTAAAATTGTATTAGTTAGTATTCAATTTTTTTAAAGAATATTAGTGACTGAAATTACTAGTATTCCCGCAAACCCCTCCAGCTAAGCTAAATTGCTTGTGCTAGGAGCGGGTTCACGTCGGTAGTGTAATGACTAGGATTCAAACCCGGGACCTCTCGATCTTAAATCCGACTCCATAACCACTCTTACATTATTGCATAGTACCAAACTAGATATATAAATTTAGTAAATTTTAATGAAAACTATTACAAATTAGTCAAAATAATTAGCGTCTATAAAAAAGTAAAACAAACTAGCTGTATTCTAATTCGAAAAAATCCTATAAACTGATTGCCTATAAATTTTGTGCAAGTACAAGCAAAAGACCATTGACACCGCATGTCATTTTTACGACGTCTAACCAGTATTTTAGTTTAATATTATCTTCCCTACCGTGGCCCAGCCGCAGCGGCACGGACAGAGTCACCTACGTACCACGTAGCCAATCAGTCTCACTGTATATGTTCTAATGTTGTATATGTACTAACTCAGTATATTTAACTCCTTGATATGCAGCTTCTGCTTGTGTCGCTCCAGCACGCTTCGCAGTCGTATAAAAGAACCTGACCAGCATTTTGAAGTCACAAATGACAGCAGCCACCTCACGCCACGTGGCCCACTTTTACTGGCTGGCCGGCGGCTCCGCGTGCATGGAATTCTAATCCCGTTTCCACAGTCACTACATCGCACACGGAAATTTCGTAAACAAAATCCTATAACCCGATTACAATAAGTGCCTTTACTGATGGACTTTTACGCAAATGTAAGCAATAAATTAAAAAAAAAAACGTGGCACTCCAGGAATGCCGACAGAAGTGAAAACTTGAACAATTTCGTGTGTATTTTTTGAATCGTCAGGAAATATTTACAGATGTGTCTTTAACGGTAACAGTGTTGCGAATTCAATTGTTTTTTTCCCATCTCAAAAATGTCAACGGGCCTAAAGAAGTTTTCACTTCAAAAAGTTTTATCACAATCGGATGAACGGTAACGGAACAAACAAACAAAAAATGGTATGAAGCGTAATCCAAAAAAAATCAACAGAATTAGTACTCGATATGCATTGCCAATTAGTCGGCCGACTAACCAGTCATTTGAACACTACCTCTGTAACGTAGCGGTAGTGCATTCGACTGCTACGACAGGGGGCGCGGGTTCGATTCCCGTTGAGTACAAATATTTGTATGCATGAATATGTCTATATTTGCATTGGTTTGGGTGTTTCTATGTATAATATGTATGTATTTACAAAAAAGTAAAAGTATATAAGTATGTTTATCCGCATTCTGGAACCCATAACACAAGTTGTTTAAACTATGCTTACTTTGGGTCTAGAGAGCGCAGTGTAGAATGTCGTAGAATATTTATTATTTATTTATTTATAGATTAACCGGCTGATTCAATAATATCGGCGCATCTCTAATACAACCTAATCAGTTCTCTATCGCGTGGTCGTCGCTTGTTATGCTTTACACAACTGGCCGGGAATAAAGATTTAGCAGAATTCATTTTAGAAACTAACTGAACACGTGAACCTTAAGACAACTGTTAAAAAAAATAGATACCTTTAATCATACTACCGATTAACATCATAGCAGTATAAAATAGTAGAATGGATTTAAAAATGCTGGCAATACCACTATGTGTGTTCCCTACTAATAAAACCCGAATATCATTACTCTAAAATAGATTCTCTCTAAATCCGTCCTACAATTCCGAATCTATTGATATTGAATCAACAACTGAATGTTATATCGAATTCGCCGGACCCAAATACTGACGGTAATACTGTTGGTGTGTTGTATTTATTTTTAGTGAACAAATGTTACCATTCACTATAAAACACTCGAGTTTTTGTTCTTTTAAATGTAAGTTAATTTTTATCGAGTAATTTTAAGAGTGATTGTCTGTAAGTGTGAAAGCTGATGCTTCGATACTGGGATTAGTTGATTCATTTTGCGTCTGTAGCAAATACTATAGGAACCATAGGTACTGAAAAGACGTTTAAAAATCACCTAATGCCAGTGTCGATTGTAAGGTGTGTACGAAAACTTGGAACCTTGCCACTATGCGCAACTGTCAGTCCGCGCCGTGGAGAGCCTTAGTTTATTAGTGAATAGATGTGTATCATTATTGTACAAAATGCACTCGACATATAGGCACATTGTTATAATAGTATAAATACCCGAGAGATATAAAGAGAATGAAATAAATGCATAAAGTTAAATATTTTCATACGTTTTTGCACGTAACTTCGTGACGTCGATTCGGTGACGTGAACGCAGCGTTGTAGTTTTTATAATGTTTTGGCGGGAGGCTGGCATATTTTATTTGTAATATACATTTAAAAAAAGCAAGTATCAATTTTCAGCGTTCGTAGCTGAATTGAAATGAAATGAAGTGGTTAAATTTGAAAATGGCGTCCTCCCGCTCAAAACGCTGGCCGCTATTACGAGTAACGTTAGCGTTTGTTATATTTAAGATAATTCACGACCAATAATTGTAATTAAATGTGGAACTTAATAATTTCTTAGTGAATGAGATAATAATCGCGACTGAATGTTTTAACAGTTTGTCTGTTCGGGCTTCCAGTATGACTAAACTTTTATTTTGACGCCCCGTTTATTTCGTCATCATCCATTTTCTACACGTTCCCACCATCGATTGAACTTATTTATGATCTAACGTTTTTACACCAAATCTATTGAAAATTAACCAGTGAAACTTACCTTCATAATTTGCACTGTACATAAACGTTCATTAAATGAATTTAGTTTTCTAATATAGACGCTAGTGTTTTTTATCACAATCATTAAAGATACGGTCACTTCATATTAGGAAAGAGTTTTCTAAAAGCCTGTTCGCCATTTTAACTATACAATTGGTTGTTACAAAATTGAACCTTGCAATATGGAGTTTGTTATCAAAATCGATTTTTATGATACTAATATTAAATAATGGTGGACAGGACGAGAAGTGCGAAATAATTTTAAATAATGATGCGGTGTTCTAAGTGTGACACGAACCTGTAGGCATCTGTAGTTCGTATGTTAAGTTCCTGTGTATAGGGACATCAACCCAAAGCAATAATTTTGGATGTGACGTTTATTTAAAAGCACATTTTAGACAGCTTTTACACTATTAGCGTACATTACAGTATTTGTTATAATTTATTCCGAAATATTCGTTTGTCCCCATCCCAATTGATGATGTTCAATGTTGTTAGTCGACCAGTGATAGTGCTACAATACATTACGTGTATAGTACGTACCTAGTATATAATGAGAAAATATTTTAATAATTAGTAATGAATTTATTGCCTGAATAAATTGTGCCCTATAAATGTGTGCCGTGGTGATGTCTGTTAATGAAAATTTTAGTGTTAGAACGAGACGCGGCTAGTCTGAGCGGTAGACGGCGGAATACTGTTTTGTGAACGCGTTTGTTTTTTTTTCTTAAATTATTAATTACAAAATCGGTTCGGCCGATGTACAATCTCTTGTAAATTTTTATGTATAGATGGGGATATTAATATATGTTACGTTTTAAGTACTTGTTTTTCTTTAAAAAAAATATCATATTTAGTTTGGGGAGTAGCATTGTATATAGACGGCGTCGATTAGCGATCGTTCCTCCCGCGGACCGACTCCTGTAGAGATGCAAAAGCCTTATACTGTAATATAAAAGTATGACTAGCAAGCTTGTACCATATAATGATAGTGAATGAACTCTCAACTAGCTGTGTATATTGGGTGTATAGTTATCATTTAGTTTACTTTGTTTTGTTTTTATTTTCGACTAATGATAGTAATTTATGCCGATAAATAAATATCTATATTGTATGTTTATATATCTACAATGAAGAAAGAGAAATACAAATAGTTTTAATAACACTTATAAATATAGCATAGGGGTTACACAACACGAGAATAGGTTATAGTTTTGTTTACATTCTATGGAACTTGTAAATAGTTTGCAGAAATAGTAAAATGATGAAAGAATTGATACAATAAAAGTTAACTTTATGTTATTTGTAATATTTTTTCTAGTACGCGTTGATGGCTGCGGCGTGCGCACGCGCCGCGCGGTAATCAATTTAGGACAATGATAAAAAATGCCTGCAATAATATTTTGTTGCCGTGGCAATTTTATGAAGTTCACTTTTTTATTGTGCATTATTTTCTCTGTAAGTTGCTTTCACTGTCGTTTCTAGATTATTTTTAAAAATCATATAATTATTATATTGATAAAAGTACGATGAGTCATGCTGATTATCATCATATTATTACGAATGAAGAAATTATATTGATAAAAGTACGATTGAGTCATGCTGATTTATCATCATATTATTACGAATGAAGAAATAAGGAATATTATTGTTCTGCTATTATTAAATTTGTAAAGTTAGTTTATTAATAAATGAATAAAAAATACTTGTGGTTTTAATTCGGATGTATTATTTTCCCTGGCAAATACACAAATCTGTATTTTCATTTTGGACCACTAAGTTCAAACGATACGCCTATTTTTACTATCTACTAGCTGTTCGCCCCGGTGTCACCCGGGTGTGCCGAATATTCCCACGGATTTTTAAAATGTTTAGTTCTTTACGAATAGAAAGAAAAATCCAGCTAAGCGGTCAGGCCGTTCTCAAGATTTGAGCTTAGCAACTAAGCAATTCATTTTGATTGAAATAGCTGATCAATATTAGTCTATAGCCCAATATCTAATGTTTGAAATTATTCTCAATATTTAGCTTCTGATGAGAAATCTAGCCTCAATTTAAGATGGTTTTCATTTCGGACGCGTTCTACATTGTATAGTGACAATAAAATACAAATCGTTAGAACAAATTTTATATAATGCAATGCAGTAAAGAACAATAGAAAAAAAAATCTAATAAAAAAAAAAACAACAAAAAAAATTTATATTGAAAAATCAATGTCTTTTTTTTTAATATTCAAGGATATCAAAATATGAACGAAGAAGCGTTGTGCTTTCAACTGCTGCAGTCCCATAGTATAGTGTTGGCAAACGACCAATGACGTCACATAAAAAAAATATTACAAAAATACGGACAAGCGAAAACACGTTTGCTTCATATCTCGAAACTTATAGCCAGTTGGATCAGTTTTCTCTTACACGCTTCTACCCTAGCTATATAAGCATAAGATAGACGGGTGCGCTTGGGTGAATATAATATGTATGAAGTATCCTATTAATGTTTGTGGACTTACTGAGCTAATGTTGGCGTTCATAATAGTTCGTAAAAAGTAGTTTCTTGAGCCACTTACTTTGGTAGTTTCTAAAAGAATTTGGTTGAACGTGAACCTCTAAACTAAATTGTTCATAAGGGTTAAATCAGGTTAAACCGAATCTTCTAAATTACCTAATCAAATGACCTACACAAAATGTACTATTTGAATGTAGGTTCATGTGCTGCTGCGGTATCCCTCTGTAGCACATACTACACTACACTGCAGCCCTTACGGAACATGCAGCTCATAGCTCATATCATATATTACAGGAAGAGGAAGGAGGTTGGTGTTGCTTCATCCATATTCTAATTACACCACTCGATTGCCAATAAATGGTCGTGGAATTCATTACATCGAGTGAGAGCACTACAGAAGGAAGTACCGCCATTTTGAGGTGGTGTATTATAAAATATAATTCGTTATGAACGTATTTACGTCAAACTTGGTCATGTCCACTTTCCACAATACATCCAAACTCTGACTTTTTACCACATTTTGTTGATAAATAAGATTGGACTGCCAGTGTAATGTAACTTGTGTAACAAACTTTGCCGAAAATTGAAATGTTATTCAGTTAAAAAATGAACAACGAAAACTTACATAACCCTTGTGATTGGTCGTCTCATTAGACAGCAAAATCAGCCAATAGAAAATGATAAGCGTTTATCTGTCATTAGAGTGATTTGACAGATTTGAAATAGGAAACAGTTCTAAATTATACTTGCTTTTCTCGTTTTCTACATAGTATTTCATATTGGATTTTCGTAATTAAAAGTGAGTATGTATTGTAAAAATAATCTTATTGTTTACATTTCATGATTCAGTTATTTAGTTATAACATAAAATATTACACGTGTATGCATAAAAAATGAAATCAAAGTATTATGTAAGATGATTGTCAATATGAGTTCATTGCTTACGATAAGAAATATAATTTCATTAAGTGTCTCAAATCTATAAAATAAACCTATATCTAGCCTTCTTTATTTAACATATTCTCCTTCAATGTTATCAAATATTATCTTCTCAATGGTTAAACGTCAGAATTACTTACTTTATATTCCAAATTCAACATTTGAATTAACATCTTTTTTCTAGATCAAAATATCTACAATAATTAAGGTGTAAATGATCTTTTTAACCGACTTCATGCTTATTAATAAGACGTTCCACCTATACACATCGATAATAATTATGGGTCTGACAGAAATACGGACATCACCTTAGAATATAACTTTTTCAAATTTTTTGCAATGGAAAAGTAACATGATTTAAAAGAATTTCAGAACATAAAGTAAAAAGCCACTAGTTAACTAAGTGTTATAATATGTATAGCACATAGTTTCGACGGTACATTATGTTCTTATCACTTAACCCTAAATCTAATATCTGAATGCCTTAATCACATTTAATTGACATTGATACTTGTCTTAATATGTGTAATAACACAAAAAACTCAATGTTAGATGGCAGACAAAGCAGTGTCGCTCATCTCCAAGCCTCAGATGCGTGGGCTCCTCCATGGTCAGATCAAAAAGAATATAATCATCTCCCTGGTGGCTGCCGGTATCTCTGGTGTTGCCTTCAAAGTGCTTGTTGGAGATCTACGCAAAAAACATTATGCAGAGTTCTACAGGTACATTACTTTTTAATATACTAATAATGGTTAGTTTATCAGCTGAATTTATTTTGAAACGTGAACATCTCCTTGAACCCAATTAAACAGAAGACAGTGTGAGGTTTTAGCTGGTTCGAGTATGACATAACCACCCCAACTGTGTGGATTACTACAAAAAAAAAAACAACATAAAATGGTGCTGCATGGCCGGTATGGTCGAAGACAAATAAAAAAAATCAAGGACGCTGGCAACTGGGCAGATGCTTTACCCTTCGTGTGTATTCTTCTATATCATCCATTTACCCTGTTCCCGTTAACAGGCAAAGCCAGTTTTAGCTCCGAGTGGGGTTTAAGAAAACAAAAATATGCATGAAATGACTTTATTATTCATGTAATAAAGACAATTTTTTGTATATTTGAATTCCCAAAATGAATTTATTCCCATTGAATTTGAATACTAGTTAGAGTATTATTATTATATTGGTTTATAGTATGGCCGCTGAGTTATTACCGATTTGACACATGACGAATTGACAATACTAGTGAAGTGACTGAACCAGTAACCCTAATATCATTTGGGAACAGTTTGTTTTTAAATATTCTAGTATAGTGTGTAATTAAATAAAATCAAAACAAATAATAGTTAAAGACACAGGTTCTTTATTAGGTGGAGTATCCTTGATGGGCGTAGATAATTGGTCGAGGACATATCAAAATAAAACAAATTTGTAAACACTGTTACACATTTTAATGAATAGAGTAGGTACAAGATGTTTTAATAAATGACTACCTATCTTTTATTAAAACAATTATTCAGACTCTGAACCAGATTCGCCAGAGCTGTCATCGCTATCAGTCAGTTGTATGACAATTTCATTGTCTATAATGGTGTCCACTCTTATATCTCGTTCATAATCTTCTGTTATTAGTTTTCGAGTCTTTTCGACGACCTTGACCCAATCTTCTTTCGTTATTTTGCTGCAAGCATCTTTTAATAGACCCATCATTTTATTAGTACTGAATGGCGGAGTCGTATTATTACGAGCTGCGTAACCTGTAATGTAAACATTAAATAACGTTAATTTATTACATTAAATAAATGAAATGTTACACAATTACCTACATGTAAGGGACATGAGATATTTATTTCTTAGTTATGTATCTTTTTACTTATATGCTGAATATTGGATGTTATAATAGTACAAATTATTCATATTCATAACTTATGCGATAAAAAACAATACCTTTGATTTGTGCCCATATTAGCTCAATGGCATTGTACTGGCAGTGATAAGGAGGAATTCGAAGTACCCGATGTCCATGTGCCAGAGCTATCTCATCTACTTCATAACGGACTCTTGATGATTTATTTTCGCGTACCAACTTTACTAAGTCAGACTTTAGCAATTCGGCAGTAGTTTCAATTCCATTTTGGTGTAGCCATGCTAGGAGATCAGCTTTCTTGTAGGCCTGAGTAGGCGCTTTATTCACTTGTTTCGAGTGATATGAAGCGTTGTCCATTATTATGATAGACGGCTCTGGCAGGCTGGGTAATAATTGATTTTCGAACCAATTCGTAAAAGTGTCTGTATCCATCTCCTCGTGGTAATCGGAAGTACTTTTTGACCCGAAAGCCAGCAGTCCATTTTCAAAGAAACCACTTCCAGCAGAACCGGCGTGACAAATTATCAGTCGCGATCCTTTTCCAATTGGAACCTTTGAGGTTGATGCTTTTGTTTCGTCAGTCCAAGAGCGTGACACAGTGTGGTTCGCATTTAACCATGTTTCGTCAACAAAAACGACGTTGTCCCAAGACTCGATTTTTCTGGCTTCTCTTAAAAAGTCACTCCTTTTAATTATTAAATCAAATCTTTCCATTAATATTTTCCTTTTATTCGTTTTTTTTATATTCAAACCCAATTTCGTGCAATAGTTTTGACAACGCCGTTTTACCGCCTATAAACAAGCCAGCTTCTTTTAAAGAGACCAAAAGCAAACGTCTAGTTGGAAACTCGTTCCTAGTATAATAACCATATATGTGGTTTCTTATTGCATCTGCATCAAAAACATCAACACCTGTCACGGGCTTTTGTCTTCGTTTTTTCTTAGGAGTGCGTAAAATATTATCTTCACTTCCAGAAGCACCAAATTTTTCTAGTGTTTTTGCACCAATTCCAAGAGCTTGTGAAACCCGATCTTTCACTTGAGTGACAGGAATCAAAGGGCCGCCATTTTGTGACTCACGCTCAAAGTAATCCTGTAGCTTTAGTACAAGCTCACGACATTGACTATTCAATGTTTTTCCTCGTTTCGGCATTTTCAACAAAATTACCAAACACAAACAAAATTAGTCCAATAAAACGCAACGATAAACAGGAGAAAGCCGAGTTAAAAAACAACGGTTACACAAGAGAACGTAGTCTGTGCGCACGAGAGTACGGAAGACGACTAAACAGATTAAAATAGCGGTGGTAAGGATGTTGCCAGAATAGTATCGCCAATTACTTAAAAAAATACACCTATAGGTGTATTTTTTTAAGTTTTTTAACATTGCTTAATTGAGGGAGAAAATTATATTTATTAAATTTTGTTTTATATATTATAAATGTTAAAAATTATACATAATCATTTTAATTGTATTTATTTTTAAATCATAGAAAACAGTATTTCTGTCTTTGGATCACACATAAATCTTAAAAATCATAAGATACTGGCAACACAGTGCAATTAAGAGACGCAAAAAAATGGTAGCATTATATTTAGTCTAGTTGCTCGAAGGAATAAGTAAAATAAAAATATCCAAATAAAATAAATATCATATCTATTCCAATGAATTCGGACCGAATACTATCAAGCACATCACTATGAAAACTAGACGCACGATGTAACTTTGAACAAGCGCGCCAAAGAACAAAAAATAAATGTTTTCATATTATTTACAAACTATTTTAAGTTTTGAAACAGAGTTTATTGGAAAATTACTTGATTCTGACATTTTGACATAGTTTTATATTAAAGAGGTATTCTAAATCATTCGGCAAATGTGTCGCTCGTGCAAGGTTATATCGATTAATTTAAGAATAATCTGTCAAATCGGTAATAACTCAGCGGCCGTACTTTAGTATTAGTATTATTGGGTTAGTGTGTTAGGATAGATAAGATATTGGGTCCATGGGGCTTCGTATTTTAGGGCTCAAGCCAACCTCACCTGGATGTAGATATACCTGCTGATTAACGGACAGGGCTCTGGGGCGTGCTCTCCTCTTGGGCTTGGGAGGCAGACAAAGAGTAGAAGAGCGGGCCACAAGGTCTACCGTTCACGGTTTAGATGCTAACAGGATAGGATATAGGATTAGGATTAAAATATTAATGTGAATATACTATGTAGATAATTTTTTTTGTAATTACATAAATATTTCATTTCTTGTTTCCAGGACATATGATGCTGAGAAGGAGTTCGAAGAAATGAAGGCGAAAGGTCTATTCCAATCCTGCTAAACATGAACAGTTCTAGTGTAGTACTAATTTAATTTCGCTGTGAAAATGATGTATTATTAATAAAAACAACAAATAATATTCTTGTCTTTCTGTTTGTACTAAATTAAATGTAAAAAATATATCTAGTTGAAATTAAATTTCGAAGCATCGCTAACTTTTCCTATAAATTAAAATCGGAAAGGTCAACATCCAGGCCCGGACGGGACAGGCAAATTGCAGCTCCTCTTTCCTCGAATATGTAAAAGTCTTTTAACAGACAGCAGACCCAGGTCGGCCGAAGCAAAAAAAACCGGTATAGGAGGCCTAAATTTGACACAGGTGCTTCATCAGAATCACGGTTGCATCCAAAACTTGCACTTTGAAACCTGGGATCCGCTTTCCTACGGAGTAGATAGAGCGCTAGTGGTTGAACTTGGCTTTTACGTGAGCGACTGCCTTCTGACTCCCCAACCTAGAGAGCATAGTCTGCGCCAGAGCCTCGTCCGTTAATCAGCAAGTGTACCGGCTTGCAGATGAGGTTGGCTTGGGCCCCGAAGATCTTGGTGAGGTAAAAGATTAATAGCAAATTATGATTCACAATACAAAAAAAGAAACATAGTTTTCCAATAATTTAATCAGGACATCAAGTAATACGTAACTTTCCAGAATACATAAATAATTTTAACAATTCAATCGATTACACCATCGCCTTACCATTTATTTTACATTAGTCACTTATGATTTTAATTCAAATTGATAGCTACATTGACTAACATAGAATATCAAACGAAACAGGGCCAGCCTGTTTCCACTATAAGTATGATTCATTACAACACTAAAATATATTAATAACATCATAAAGACTATTCACACATCAATAAAATTAGTTCTATTCTAAGATTTACCCGCGCCGCAGTTTTATTTGTTACATATTGTATAGCCAGCATTTGATTTTTATTGATGTGTTAACAGTACAAAATTTTATGTATTTTAAAAATGCTCGCTCGAAAATCGTAGAAAGAATATTATTACACCATACGAGCGAACTTAGAAACGATATTTTAAAGTTTGATAGAATTATTCAGAATAAAATTCCGCTATAGTTGTGCCATAGACAATCTTAAAAAAGATAAGCCTCGTATGTTATGTAGGGGTCTGTAAAGTATTGTGTATAAACCTATTGAGCAAAACCAACAGCTTAAAATAACGACTGCATCCTACAAATAAAGGTAATAACTCAAAAGGTATACATGAAAGCTGTTCCTCTGCACCACGCACTGGATATAAACTTATATTTGACTGCGGACGGACAAAATGGACGACTAAACAATTAAAAATAATTTACAGAACCCCTGTAAAATAAAACTTAATTAAGTTTTTAATTAAAATTGTTAAATTAAAATTATTAGGAGTTATATATGGCAGCGAAAGTTACGTTAAATTAATCACAAGAAGACATTAAGATTCAGTTCAATCACTTTACCCCAATGATCTTATATTAAAAAGAGATAAACTCAAAAGGACGAGGTTAATTCATCTACCTTCACGCAATCTGCAACACGACATACACTTATCAGTGAGTGCGAACGAGAACAAAGTATAACCTCTGTCATACAATGTATGTACGTAGCTTTTGATTTCGTTATACTTTAAGATAACAAGTACCTACCTCGCTTTAATAGAAGACCATTGCTTTACACGATAAATTTAGAGTTACTATGAGATAAGTAGTCATCATACCTTTCATAAGTACCTACTTCTAGCATGATACGATTAATTACGTATACCTAGGTAATTTCTTTAATCCCCTTCTAAGATCTCCACTCAGATTTCTTGAATAGCTGGATACTTCCTCCGGATGTTATATGTAGATGTTAAAAGGATGTGTTTAACTACAATAATAAAGAAACATCTACAGGGTAGAAATACTTTACTGGTGGTAGAAATTTGATGACACAAATTTGTCACAAAATTCGGCCGGGTAGGTACCACCGTGCACGATTGCGAAAAACCCTCCATAGTAATATCCAATTTCGGTTTGATTGCGTTCAGGGGTCAGCAAGCGCATAGCCGGGCAGGGGGATTGTGGTCGCAGCACTAGTGGGACCGGTGGGTGTCACGCGGTGCTGCGACGACAATCCTCTTCTGACTAGGCCGTCAAGCTAAGTGCCACCATTGTTAACATGGTACGTGTATGTAATGGTGACCCTCTTTCCTGAGACTTTACCTTCAGCTTACCATCAGGCGAGGTGAAGTCAAATAGTTATGATAAACGTTCTGGTGTAAAACTAAACAAACATATTATGTGCTGGTTAATATCAACGCGCGGGTTCACGTTACGGTTCGTCAAACGGAATAAGAGGGCATTGCAGCTAATTAATGGTGTGGTTATACCTATTTATTTGACAGTACATGATTACTTATCTCATAGCAAGAGATTACAACTAGGTTATAGTAGGTAAATTGCTTTGGTCGTATATAATTTTACATCCACCGACGAAATCAACATTTGATATTCATATTTTCATTGAGTTAACATTGAAACTTAAGCCAAGCGATGGTTTGTCTTGTGTATGAGGCTTTTTTGTTCATTGAGAAATCAGATTTTAAGTTTTTTCCGGTGATTATTCCTTTGTGGTACTTTTGATTTTTAATTTCTTAGCCTATAACCTCCACACTCATTTGTTGTGTATAATTTGATCTAAAGCGGTTGAGTGGTTTAAGAGGAGTCAGCGAACTACCGAAATCAATGATATTATCAGTTATCTTCAACCGACTTAGATGTAATTTTGCATACACCCTTTTTGTTGAGATGACAATGCATTAATATTTGTAGGTAGCACTGCTGCATTGGTCTGATCGGGCACGGAAGACTTTTATTTATTTTCGATCACTTGACTTACATTCCATTTCATTGATGTTACCTCGCTCATTTAAAGTAAACATTTATAGTGCATTGGATATCTATTGCGTGCAATCCTTACTTTTAATCAAACATGAATGATTAACCTATGTTTAATTTAGTATTTGCTTATAATTTAAAAAGTATCAAATGGCAGTAAAAATTATAATGAGGGACATTTACAAGAGTGTTAAAGGCTAAATTGACGAAATGGTGATACGTTTAATGAAATGAAATGAACAATGTCTTCTGTGTGTAGGTATCCCCATTGCTAGACAAGGTGTTCTACACACAAAGATTGTGACGCAGTGGGGGGGGGGGGGGTTTGAGGTGGAAATGAGGGGGTTTACGGTATTCAGAGACTAGTAACTACATTGTTTTAGTGTAAATAATACTAAATAAATGTCTTCACAAATGACAGCTTCAAAAAGTTGCGTATTAGTTGACCGCAATTGCCATCAACTAAGTGATCTAAGTTTTGGTTCCAGAGATTCAGTCTAGTATAAATACTTGTGTTGTAGTGTGTCAGATACCGCGTGTACATTAAAATAGTATGATAACCAAGCGAGTCATTTCCCGCTACCACTGTCACCAGTGAATTTAGCTAAACTGAATTCTCACGTATTTTTCAATGGATTTCATTGAGTAAACTCACGTTTTACTGAATAATTGAGTGATAGATAAGTAATGTAGTTTAGTCAAAGTTTAGTTAGATTTGATCGCAGTTCTTGTTGTTTTTGAAATTTAGTTTTAGTAATAATGTTCACCCTAAAAACAATCGTTTCACCAATGAGGCGGTCAGCTTGCGGTATATCTAGGAAACATTAAATCTATGGTTACCAAGTAACAAAACGTTTTTGAATAGTGTGTATGCTTGGCTGTCCATGCATTTTGAAACAAAACTGTGCAAGTGACAGACAACTATATATAGGTATATATACAATTTTTGGCGACAATTTTAAGTCATCACACGTTACAAACATGAGAAATAAGTATAAAAATCTTTAATAAAAGCGAGAAAATTACAAGGGATAGGAAAATGGTAGTAAAAATGATTTAGACTTACGTATATTATAATCTTAAATCTAAATTTCACCACAAAATTACTTCTAAACATCAACATTACAGATAAAGAATTCACTAAATACAATTAATTTATTTTAATAATGTAATTAATAAGCGTAATAGATTCAAACATTAATGTTTTTTTTATTCAATTTTATTTTCTTGTAAGTTTTATTTGGCGGTAGTAAGCCCTTGTGATTGCTTATTTAGCTCTATCCAAGAACCTTGACATATTAATAATCTAAGCCAAGAACCTGAGCGGTTTTCTAATGTTAATAATACGTTTTTAACTAACACTGTCTTTTAGGTGTAGGTCTTGTGAATCATTATTGCAACAAGCATCTGACGGTAAATTTAACTGTTATGTATCGATAGATATTGGTAGATGAATAACCCAACCCGAATCCGATGTCAAGGTGATTGGTACAATCGGCTAGGCCTAGGACACAAATACGCCTGGCCTGGTCTAATATCTTAAAAATCCGCTATAGAATTACTTAATATCGTTAAAGTATATTTATTTGTTTATAGTTTGCAATTGTTTCATCAGCTAAGTACCTAACAGAGACTTATAAGTAGATAAGCTTTGGGCCCGAGCTTAACAGGGCTGGTTTTTAATTGAAAAATCTTCATGGACCACTATACTAGCGGCACGCTATGACGGCCGCTTTGACACATTAAAATAGTGATGTGAAATGTCAATTTAAAATGGAAAAAAATCGAATCAAATGCGCGTCACATCTATAGTTTTAGGATACTTAATTCATTTTTAAAATTTCGAATTTCGAAAAACATATATACCAAATTGTGTCGTAAATTAGTACACTGCACCTCACTATTGACAATAAAGAACAGAAATTTACTCCTTCAAACTTAGTATTTATTTTTACGAAACTTCATGAGCGGGCGAACGTAGAAATGGCCATCATAGCGTGCCGCGAGTTGAATGAAATGACAGAATAATCTGTCACGTGACCAAATACGACTCATTTAAGTCGACCGTCAAATAGACTGGAGAGACATGCTTTTAGATTACCGTGAAATGGATATAGATAGGGGCAAAAATCTTGACAATGTAGGTACTCTAGATGCGCCGTTAAGTATATAGGTCTCTATATAAATCAAATCACGGGGTCAAACGGCTCGCGTCATTGGTTGATCAGTCCTTTTATTGTTTTTTTTGATTCACCAGTTAATGCACATGCGCGAACTTTTTAACGTTTGATCAAGATTTTTGTCTCGTGGTTTACTGTACGGCAGCATCAAATCTTCAATTGTTTTTCTTTCAATTCAATTTTTTTATCTTTTCCAAAGATTTAGATCAGAAAAAGAGAACGTCTAGAACGGGACTTGAACCCGCAACCAGTCCCTTACAGGGGGAATGCTCTGACCAGCTGAGCTATCTAGACACGTCCCAGATATTCGAAATTCTCCGATATATTGTATACGCCTTAAGACGTATATAATATATCAGAAAATTTCGAATATCGGTTCAAGTCCCGTTCTAGATGTTCTCTCTTCAATTTTTTAGGCGGGGCGATATTTGAAAAAAGCTGCCCCGTTCACCTATATTTATTTTTACCTTTATCATCTTTATAGTTTCAGTTATCAGATGTGCGCTTATTTCGCGACTAATAATGATCGTGCAGCGCGTCTCTTCCCGCGCTCTCGCCGCGCCCGGTCACGTGGTGCATGTGCTGTACCCTTTTTTCTTGCGAAAATCCTCTCGGATAAACCCCCGCCGGCCAGTGGGGGAGGTTATGTCGGGCTCGAACCGACTAAAACCGCACGCCGCCCTCGGTTCTTCAGATCTCGGGGTGTAAATTAGCCCATAAGGCATTTCCCTTGCACCCCGACTGACCCAGGCCCATCTCCGGTTTAGAGACCCCCAGGACTGCGCTCATTGAGAACGAAGGTCGTTAAGCGAGCTCCACGACGTCTGAGTCGCCTCCGCGCCTCGCGGGCTCTGCGGATCAGGAGAGACCTGAGTTTCTGTCAGACTCCGCCGCCTGCTTCTCGAGCATTACTTTCTTGTTCGCAGACGGAGGCAGTGGCAGCCCACGCAATCGCGCTCAGCACCATCACTGTGAGCAAGACGCCGAGCGAAATTTGAAAATTGAGTGAAATTCGTGTAATATTATTTATTCAGTGATCAAAGTAAATTATGAGTTGTCCGTTCGTCTGTTAAGTGTAAATTTGGCCGACCCTCAGAACTTGCCGCCCGGGGCAAAGGCCCCACCATACCCCGCCCCTAGATCTGGAGCTGCTGTACGGTGAGCGAATTGCAATTCCATTTATTGTTTATGTTTAATTATAATTAATCTGGTAACATTTCCTCGTTTTTCAAATGTTTAGTCTTTCTCTGCATTCAAAAATTAATGCAATATGGGTTATTATCATGAAATATAATATGGGTTATTGTTACAAAAAATACAAAGATTGAGCTTGTTTTGTGTTCTATGACATTAATAAGAATTTTCAAGATTTTTGCATAACCAACATGAAATAGCCGCCCAAAAGAGTAAAACAGAGTAAAAATTATAAATTAAACGTAATTAGTACCGCACATAACTAATCTTGATAGGACAGATGGTAACACATCGCGTTGCAATCCCTTCGTCCATCCTTGATGAACTCAAAACCGGGTATGTACATCATTCAGTCTGCTATGATCCTTCCTGGCCCTTTACATCGAACGTCTTCCCTTCTAAGGTCACATCTCCGTATCCAAGGTCATCAATTTCAAGCTCCTTGCCGTTGCTCACGGATTCCACGGGAGGTCCATAGAGTTTGACGCATAGGATGTCTTTGTAGTTTTCTAGAGCAAGCGCCAGGACTGATCCTCCAAGGAGTATCTCACATGATGTGATTCGCTCCGGTGGGGTGTATACCGCTATGGGTTTACCTGCAAATTAAATGGGTATTATCCCATAATTTATCCATTTAACTGATTATTATCTATCTGTATAAACACAAAAATGGTTACAATCTATGTCGACCGACTGCCCCCCCAATTTGCCCCAAACCGGTTTCATTACAAAGAAAGGGAATAATGCACTCGCCCACTACTGTATCATTAGTACACCAAATGGCCTTTTTAGACTAACAGCAGTGACCCACGAACGTACCAAGTAAAGACACTCAGCAAGTCACAGGGAAAGCCTGCTAAAGCCTTAACAGTATTAAAATTCTTACCTGTGTGTAAATCCCACAGTCTGACAGAAATATCCTTGGCAGAGTCATCGGTAGACATGAGGACGCCTCCTGATTTAGCCAGCCGCAGTATTGAGGGAGCAGCCACGTGTCCGCGCAGGGTCAGCCGACAGTTACCTGTTAAAAGCTTTTTTGGTTAATATTTTCAAGTTAAGGAAAAAATGATTATAAATACAGGATAGATTTTTGAGACGGGACAGTGAGGGTTCTGGAGATATATCATTTTTTTAAGCTATTCTGAACTACATTCACTAATTTTGGAAAAATCTTACAGTCAGCAAAAAAGGTACTAATACACAAAAAAAAATCCATTCTTTTTCAAGTGGGGATCAAGAGACTTAAAATGGTCCCACATTTTAAGGTATGATTACTAGAAATAACAGAAATCGCCAAAATCTTTTCCCATGATACACTTTGTACAACAAAACGCGCTGGAGCTGGAATCGAAGTGAATACGGCAGGTGAAAACGCAGGGCACAGCTATTGAATAACAAAACGATTGATGATGACTTCATGTAATATTTGTGATATTGCTACCTACGTTCAGTTTAAAATGCTTATCATTTTATCAGTCATGGGTTTACTTATTTGATTTCACCATATTATCTTTTTAGAGCATACCTTTGTAACCTACTAATATGAATTCAATCCAATAATGAAATAAACTCTTGAAAATAAATACACTCTTCTGCGTTTAAAAGTAAATAATCATTTTCAAATTTAATAAAAATGTTTTTGAGAACTTTATCAAAATATTTCTTATTTTGTCTTAAAATGATTTTCATAAAAAAAATAGTTTGAAATCCGTGCAGTTATCATCTACTTTCAACGCTGACTGTACTATTTCTAGCTTGCGTATGCTTTCGATATTTTAAAAAGGTGATGGAAAGTCTCACATAAATATTACATTAATGTACCTACTTATAAATATATTTTTTCCAGCGAAAATACCCTACGTATGGCTTATTCAACAAGAATTGTGTACCTACGTTGGACAGAAGATATTTCACTTCTCAGGAGCAACGGGGATGGCATAGCTATATTTAACGTTGTCTCTGCCTACCCCCAATGGCTCTCCCAGCACTTGACTGTAACCGTATGTATGTTTGTAAGAAAATGCCTTCAATCTTACCTGTAACAAGGTCCCACACCAATATCCTAGTATCAGCAAGCCCTGACACCACACATCCGTCTACAGAGCTGATGGCTAATGCCACGGTGTCACAGCCAGGCTTCCACTTCTTGAAGAGTGTGCCTGACTGTAGGTCGTACACTACGATGAAGTTCGGACTCGGTTCATCCAGCTCTCTTGATACGACGCAGACGTAGGAACCTGCAACAAAATTCAGTCAGTGTCCTTTTTAGTTTCTATCCCAAATCTTCACGTTGTGTCTCAAATGTTTAGTTTCTATCCGAAACTCTCAGTTCCTATCTCACACTGTTCTATGTTTCTCTTGCTTTTACTTTCTGTCCCAAACTCCGAGTTTCTATCCTTAACTTTTAATTTATATCTCAAAGTTTTAGTTTCTTGCCCGAAGTTTTAGTAAGAAACCCAAATTGTTAGTTTCTATCCCAAACTTTTAGTGCCTTTTTTTTTTCGTGCGGAAATCCCCTCAGATATCCCCCGCCGGCCAGCGGGGCGGTTATGTCGGACTTGACCCGACTAAAACCGCACGCCGTCTCGGGTCTTCAGACGGGGTGTAAGGTTGCCCATAAAGCATATCCCTCGCAATCTCAATTTTTCAGTTACTATCTGTGCTATCTGTAATTTTCAGTTTCCATCCTGAATTCTAGTTTCCACCCTGAACTTTTAGTTTCTACGTCAAATTTTTAGTTTCAATTCCAAACTTTTCGGTTTTAACTTGACCTTTCACTTTCTATTTCAAAGTTTTATTAGTTTCTATCTAGAAATTTTAGTTGCTATGCAAAATTTTAAGTAAAATTTAAACCACTAAATGTCGAATATACTGCTTCCGGGCTGTTTGGCCGTGATCCATAGGAACAGCCCGGAAACAGTATATTCAACATGCAACGCCGGCCAAATCTATTCATTTGACGTTACCTTCATAAGTGATAGCAGCCTTCGACGTGACGAAGTCATGATGCGGGATGCGAAGATCGTACAGTAGCTTTCGTGAAGTCAGTGACCACACCAACAGAGGAAACGGCTTCTGAGTCTCGTCACCGCACACCAGTACTCTGTTTTATTTGCAAAATTGAAGTGTGTAAGTATAACCACATTAAAAGGGAAGGTATAGTAGAAACCTTCTAGTTTCTATTTTTTTATTTTACCCGATATTTTTTATTTGTTTCAAATACATATTTTGTCGATACCAAGTCATCTCCTCAAATTCAGAGACCTAATTTTGTGACACCTTATATAATAATACAATATAATATAATTTATACTTTAAATTTTTTATGTTAGTAGTTATATTTTTTTATTTAATGAGATAAATTATAAAATAATTTTTACAAAGGAATAAAGCCCACATAAATGCATAACCAAAAATTGGTCCTTCACACATTATAAAACTAACTAACATTAATTTTACATGACTTAGTTTGATTTACTAAATAATATTTTGATTCGAGTGTGTGAGATTTAGCGTGTAATCCGTGTCTCACCTGCCATCGCCAGATACTAGCAGCGAATTTAGAAACCTGTCTTCGCCTGCCTTGAATGTTGTCACACAATCACCTGAAAGAATATTTAACAATGAGTTTCTACAGTTTTTCAAACCGACCATCAACCACGTAGCACTTTTTGTAGCTGTCTTATAGATGAAATTACAAAAAGACGCATTTATGTATACAGAGAGCCCTCATTCATTAACACATTTATCTAGTCTCTGCATTCCGTATGCCTACCCAGTCCCGCCTCACCCCTGGAACCGACACAAATTTTGTACTAAACGTTTTTCTAGTAGTATGTGGTAACTTTTTTTTTGTTCCTGTGGAAATCCTTTCGGATACCCCCCGCCGGTCAGCGGGGGCGGTTATGTCAGACTTTAACTGACTAAAACCGCACGCCGTCTCGGGTCTTAAGACGCCGGGATGTAAGGTTGCCCATATAGCATATCCCTCGCATCCCGACTGACCATCTCTGGTTTCGAGATGGCCCCCTCCGGTTTGGGAACCATGGTGTCTCCGTCTTGCCCCGGTATAGGGGAAGGGGTGCTACTCGCCCCACCGTCCCGGCCTGCTTCTATACTTACATAGAATACATTGACTGTAGAGGTGAAAATAAATACTTATGCAGTTGCTAGATTTTTTTTTATTACCGTTGTCGTGATATGTCATCAATATCGTCATAGCGATTCCCATTTCATTGGTGTGTCGGTTTTTCTGGGAGCGACTGCTGTCTGACCTGAACCCTGAGAGGAATTCTCTGCGCCAGAGCCTCATCCGTTATTTAGCAGGAGCATGGACTTGGAGGTCCTGTATACCTAAGTTGTCGATATATGAATTTACTAGCATCGCCACGCGGTTTCACCCGCGTAAGTCTTGATCCCGTGGGAATATCGGGATAAAAAATAGCCTATGTTACTCAGGGATAATGTAGCATTCTAATAGTGACAGAATTTTTGAAATTTATAATATTAGTATAGATAGTTATTTATACTCACCAGTCTCAATGTTCATCAGGTTAACATACATTCTGTTCCTCGACAGTGCTACGAGGTGGTTAGGGTCGTGGAGTCCGTAATATGGCATCTTCTGGTTCATGACGCCCTTCAACGAGACCAGGAATGTGCCCTGTATTATTAAAAAAAAGTAATAGGTTATAGTGTCGGAAGTTTACGCGAATGTTACACATTGAATTGAAGCAATTTTAACAGTTTCTACGGCGATTTATTTTATTAATAATCTGGGTGGGTTTTTTTTCGGCGTTTTCTAATAATGAAACGTAGCTAGATCGATTTATTGCCCTGCTGTTCTACAGGCGGTCTTAGTCCCTGGGGTTATCCTTTCGAGGGCTACCCGGGGTGCCCGGCAACGGACACTTGGGGAGGACACCGTGCGGTTTTAGTCGATACACGACATAACCACCCCCGCTAGCCGGCGGGGGGTATCCGAAGGGATTTCCGCAAGTAAAAAAAAAAGGCGGTCTTAGTCTACGTTATGAATTGAGGTTACCAAATTAAGTAAAAAACAAACGATTTTTAGCATTCCTGTGGCGTGGCGGTAGAGCCTTCGACTACGTCAGAGGTGACAGGTTTGATTATCACTCAGTGTAAATATTTGTATGCATGAATATGTCTATTTGCTTTGATAAAGGGTTTTCGCGTAATATCTGTTTAAAAAAAATTTAAGACATAACATAACATACATAACATAAACTCACGCCTATATTCCCCGAAGGGGTAGCAGAGGTGCTAGCACCCACTTTCTTCTTCTTTTTTTATTAAAGTGGCACCTAGCATCGGTGCTAGCACCCACGTTTCGCCAGTTTATGTTTTAGGTCCCAATGTAATAGGTGGCGAGCCTATTGCCATTAACCGGGCACTTATAAACCTGCGATAAATACACACATAACTTCGAAAAGCATCGAAAAGTCATTGGTGTGTGCCATGGTAATACCTGGGATCGAACCCGAGACCTCGTCTCAGCAGTCCTTTACCCATAGGCTACCGCGGTTTTTTACATTACATATTTATTTATTACATATTTTTAGGTTACAATGACGTGTTAAAGCGTCCGTGTTCAGGGTGAGAAAGAGTGATGAAGCTATCCACCCTTCTCTAGCTCCATCTGTCTTTCTCGCCCGGTGGGTATGTTATTACACATTTGCGCTTGCACATGGCTCTGCAACTAAAAAAGAATAAATAAAATAGTGGTTTTAGTCGGTTCAAGCCCGATATAACCGCCCCCGCTGGCCGGAGGGGGGGGGGGGATCCGTAGGGATTTCAAAAAAACATACCTGATCCAGATTATACACTCTCAGTTCCCTTCGGCACAGGACCACGCATTTGTATTCGTCGATAGGCACCAAGTTAATGGGATGCGTCACTCCAACCAGTTTTCGGACTAATTTGTACCTAGAAAATATACCAAATTTCACAATTACCGAACACAATAGATAATACAATTTATCAACATCTGAGTGCCTCCACCTGAGTTCCATCCAAAGCAGCCTGAGGTCCACTTTACTGGTTTACCTTGGCTTTTACGGAGGCGACTGCCGTTTGAACCTTGAGAGGGAAGTGTGAGCCAGAGCGTCTGTCGCCCGTCACTCAGATCTCCACTAAGATCTTCGGGGCCAACCTCGCCTGCAAGCCGGTGCATCTGCTGATTGACGGGCGTGACTCCGCCGCAGGTTTCCCTCTGATTGGGAGATCAGACGGCAGTCGCTTCCATAAAAGTCAAGATAAGGCAAGCGACAGAAAAAAAAGAGAATAAACCTTGGGCTCCGAACCGCAAGCAACAAAAAGCTCACTGAATTTCTTGCCGGGGTCTTCTCCGGGCAGTGCCGCATTGCGAATCGGTGGACCATTTGCTAAACATTAGCTTAGTAATGTTTTTGACGTTTTGTAAGTACCGTTACGATGGTCTATCTATATCAATATTATAACGCTGAAGAGTTTTCTTTGTTTGTTTGGTTGAACGCGTTAATCTCAGGAACTACTTGTTCGAATAAAAAAAAATCTTATGTTGGATAGTTCATTTATCAAGGAAGGTTATAGGCTATATATCATCACGCTACTACCTAGGAGAGCGGAACAGTAATCATAAATGTCAACAATTCGGGCAAATTCCCATACATTATTGTAAAACTAATAAATTACGTGCTTATCGGATAAATAGGTGCCACGGGGGAAGCCGCGGGGGACAGCTAGTACAGAATAAATGATAATTGACTTTGAATGCACCAGAGACTATCGCTGTGATAATGATAATGCTGTGATAGTTAAAAAAAAAAGATGATTTACTTTTCATACTTACTTAGTTACGTCCCAAACGCATATTTCTTCCCTCTCCGTCGAAACAGTCGCTACAAACTTCCCTCGAGTATCAAACCTGACAATCAAATCATACGTCTTCGTATCAAACCCATCGGCCATAGAAAACTCCCTCTTCTCTTTCACTTCTAGAAGTTTCCAGAAGCCATCGTTCTCCGGATAAAACGTCGGGACAGGAGGCTCATGGATCTCTTTCATCCAATCTTCCACTATTTGGCTTTTAATCTCTTGTCCATCACGCTGTCTCTTCTCCATTGTCATTCGTAATAAGCCATAGAATTGTCTATGGTCATAATCTAGAGCGTACGAGTGTGTTTCGAAAAGTTCTTTTAGTATTTCTATGTGTTCTGGTAGTGGATCTATGTGCACTAAAGCTATGTCTTCGAGGAAAAAGCAGGTGTCTGTGGCAGCTAATTTTGCGTGAATCCAGTCCAGTTTGGTGAAATACAGCATGTTTGCGAATGTCTCTGGCTCCTCTTTGTATATGTGATAGTGTTGGAATGGTAGTTCGTCGAGTTTTCTTGTGTTGTAGCTGTAATAATAGATGCAGTTTATTTTTTTAGAACTGTAATGAAAGTAAAAAAAACGACAGGTTGCACTCCGGGGGAGTCGGGGTGCGAGGGATATGCTCTATGGGCAACCTTACACCTGGTCTGTAGACCCGAGACGGCGTGCGGTTTTAGTCGGTTCAAGCCCGACATAACCGCCCCCGCTGGCACGCGGGGGGGTATCCGAAGGGATTTCCGCACGATAAAAAAAAAAAAAAAAAAAAAAGGTTGCACTCCGGGAGTGCCGGCAGAAGTGACAACTTGAATATTAACGTTGTGCATTTTAGATATTTTGGAATGGTTAGGAAATAATTTTGCACGAATTGCTTTAGTTATCAGTATAAAAGTACTATAATTTAGGTGGTAACATACAATATTCATTTATTGTGCTATCGTACACAAACATGACAATTTATATAATATTAAAAATTTAACACTTCAGAACTATTACAATTATTTTACATTAAAAAGTTTATCTCTCAGAAAAATCAACTTCCATCCATAATTTCAACGACTTTTTCACCATAATTATTACCAGAACCATCATCGCCAATATATTTATAAAGTACTCATTCATTTTCTTTCGCTATTTCTTCGTCACTTTTTTCATTAATAGCTGCACTTTGTTTAATTTCCAATTTATATGAATAGATTTATGGCACAAAATAGAATAAATATTACAAAAAGTTATATGATGACAAAAAGTGTTTTTGGGCCTCAGTCGGAATCGATCTCAGTCTTGACGAAGTCCACGACCACTCATTAGACGAACGCGCCACCAAGGTTGTTAAGTACAGTGTTCGTTAGCGCTTCTATATTTGTTGTCTTACGAACAGGTCGCGTGTTTACTGACGCGAGTTCAAACTTTTTTACCCATTACAAAAAAAGTGCACAACGCCGCTAAAGAAGTTTTCACTTCAAAAACAGTTTGCAGTGATTAGCATGCTAATGTTTCTCATAAATTCGAATCGGATAAAATCAACACCCAGAACGGGACAGGTCTTTCAGGGGTACAACTCAGCCAACTGAGCTACTTGGACCTCTCCCGGATAGCTAAGACGTACGTCGGGTAAAAGTTAAATTTCAAAGAGGCTTTAGTGTAGGTACGCTTATTTATTTTCAAATCTTGGTGCATTATGCAATACTTGTATGTTAGCATTTATATCATGTATATTGAAGGGACAAATAACTCATTTTTATTTTTTTTCAGATTATATATGTTCGGGAAGCTGGATTTTAGCGTTATCAGCGCGCTTTTATTCAATCACGAACGATTTAGACCTCGGTCTGTTGTTTGTGATTCGGTAAGAGTGTGCCTTTTTTTTTTCTTTCGTGCGGATATCCCTTCGGATACCCCGCCGTCGGTCAGCGGGGGCGGTTATGTCGGGCTTGAACCGACTAAAACCGCACGCCGTCTCGGGTCTTAAGACGCCGGGGTGTAAGGTTACTCATAGAGCATATCCCTCGCACCCCGACTGACCCCGGGCCATCTCCGGTTTTGAGATGGCCCCCTTACTTGCTCTCCACTGTGCCATCTGCTAATCAGAGGGACACGTGGAAAGCTTCCGAACAGCCCTAAACAGGGCCGTCCTCGCCTCGGTCGGAGTTGGCCGTAGGCGGCAGCGTCTCTCCCGCCCTAGGAGAGAGGCGCTACTGTCTCCGTTGCCCAGGGTGCACCGCGTGGAGGTCCCCAACCAAGCACCCCCGGTAAGAGCGTGCCTATACTGTGAATAGCTCGCTCACCTAAGTAACGTTGTTAGACTACTAACCATTCGTCAGAAAACTTGTTTCCCTGTTGCAAAAGACGGCCAGCCATCTTGGGATCGTTTTCTACGTACCACTTGCCCTGAAATTAAAAGCAGGGGTCACCGGGGTCTTCTTTGCATGTGCATAACTATATTATTCCAATAAATACTGATTACCTAACAGAAGTTAAATAAAATTAATTATAATGGTGAAGGTCGTAAGAAGAGTGTTTTAAATAAGAACTGAGCAAAAAGATTTATTTATTGCACAGATAGTTCCAGAGTTTAGCGCGCTCAAACAAAAAACCGAACAACTAAACAAACAAACTTTGAAATAAAACTATTTTTAACGGATTCTATCGCGATTTATCTGATGTTATCTTATATTTTACATTGATCCCAACGTTTCGGATGCTTTTCAGCAGCCAGCATGACACTGTGAACTCATTCTGCGTAAATAGTAACACCAACAATTCAGCATAGTTCGGGTACTTTGAGATAACTTCCACTTCAAACTATAAGACAACAACCATCTTTAGTCTCCCCGTGACCATAGCTGCTGAAAAGCAACCGAAACGTCGGGATCAATGTAAAATATAAAATAACATTAAATAAATCGCGACAGAATCCGTTAAAAATAGTTTTATTTCAATGTGTGACTTTTGCGTAAACTTTCGACAATATCCAACAAACACACTCTTTAGCTCTATAATTAGTAGGTAGGTATAAATCATATAGATACCATTTCTGCTTTGACTCCTATTGGCAGAAGGAGAACATGTCAATTTCATCTTTTCTATCTTAGACACGTTTTATTTTGGGTAGGTTCAAGGGTGTACAAACTCCTACCAACATTCTGGAGGTCCAACTCAACTTCACCTGCAAATTGGTGCCTGCTTAACAACGGTCGAAGCTCTGCCACAGGCTTCCCTCTCAGGGTCGGGACGTTACACGGCAGTCAACCACCCAATCACAAACAATAAGCGGACCCCGGGCTCCAAAGTATGGAACTCGCTAGGAGCTTGGAGGATAAAGTCCGGGAGCCTCACCTCGTAGTACTCGACGAGGCACTGCCGCACGGCGCGCGCGCAGTCGGCGAGGTAGCGCTCGGCGGCCGCGCCCGCCAGCGCCGCGTCCCGCCAGCGCGCCGCGCCGCGCGCGTCCCAGCGCAGCCACGGCGCCAGCAGCGCCGCCAGCTGCGGCCAGGCCAGCGACGCGGGCGCCCACGGCACTGCGCAACCGCCGCACTTACGGACTGAATTTAGCTTCGACATGTAGCGAACTTCGAAAACACATAGATCGACAAGTCATTGCTTCGACGGACTATTATTAGACAACACAAATCTTCGAATTATCACTACTTCGACAGACGATTATTCGACAGACAATACTTAGACAAGACACATCTTCGAATGACCACTAGTTTGACAGATTTTCTTAACATTCTCCCAAAACCGTTGTGATATCCACAGTACAAGTTGAGCTTGTTTTAGAACCAGTTGGTGCAGTTTATTCAATATAGCTTCTAGGTTAGGTTAGGTTAGAACTGTGACCTCAACAGAGCGCGAGCCGAGTGAACGTTGCGAGCGTGCCACATTATTTTGGGAGAATGTTAAAAAAATCTGTGAAACTAGTGGTCATTCGAAGATGTGTGTTAGTATTGTCTGTCGAAGTAGCGGTCATTCGAAGATGTATCTTGTCTCAGTATTGTCTGTCGAAGTAGTGGTAATTCGAAGGTGTGTGTTGTCTAATAATCGTCTGTCGAAGTAGTGGTAATTCGAAGGTGTGTGTTGTCTAATAATTGTCTGTCGAAGCAATGACTTGTCGATCTATGTGTTTTCGAAGTTCGCTACATGTCGAAGCTAAATTCAGTCCGTAAGTCGACTTCTATGTATACTAGACAAGCTGTTTAAAGAAGCGTCGGTAGCTTAGTGGCTAAGAAGTCGACCCTATGATCGAGAGGTCCCGGGTTCGAATCCTGGCCATTACTCTGCCGAAGTGAACCCACTCCTAACACAAGCAATTAAGCTCAGCTGGAAGGGTCAGGGGGAATATTAGTAATTTCGGTTAATTACTAGGTTTTCGGTTAATAAAATATAAAGTGCAGTGTGTGCAATGAGTCTGCGGCGTCCTTGCCGCAGACTGCGAAACTCGAGGGGCAGGGTTCTCTCCCGCTCCCTTTCCGCCGTCTCTTTCGCGCGCATTACCTGCTCGCAGAAAGCGGCGTGCCACTTGCTCCCGTCGGAGACCACGGCCCTCAGCATGGTCTCCAACGAGAGAACGTCCATGCCCAGGACCGCAACGAGATCCCGGCGTTGACTCGCCCACGCAGGGCACTCCACCAACGTGTGGAGCGCCGTGTCTTCGCCAGGATCCTCGCAGTGCTGGCACTGCGGCGTTGTCTCCCGGTGGATGCGCCACAGTTACTTACCGAAACACCCGTGTCCGGTAAATATGTGGCACATCCGGTAGGAGAGGTCCCCATGGTCCCTCTCCAACCACTCCTTCATAATCGGTCTCAACGCCGCCGCAATGGTGGATTCCCCCCACCTTGGATGCTCAAGTCACACCCTCCATGTCTCCATGAGTTCCCGGTGGAGCTGGGACCGCTGAGCCCTGATTTCTCGGGGCTCCGGCCTATAGCCCCACTCCAGCGCCTCCTTGCGCCACTGGTACAGCAGCGCAAGGGCTCTTGCTTCCAGGTCCCATGGAGGGATCCCGGCTAGGAGACATGCCGCCTCGACGGAGATCGTGCGATACCCCCTGATGACTCTGACGGCCATCGCCTTTAACGGGCTGTTTAGAACAGTCACGTTGCGGGCCGCCAGAGTCTCCGCCCATACGGGGGCCCCGTATAGGGCCATGCTTCGCACGATCCCCAGGTACAGTCTCCTAGTGGGGGCGTTGGGTCCCTTAACGTTGGGCATCAGCCGCGATAGCGCGGCCGCAGCACCCCTCAGTTTCGGGACCAGATTTCGGAGATGAGGTCCGAAGTCCCATCGGCTATCGAGTACGAGCCCAAGGTACTTCATCGTGGGCTAGATGCCGATGCTTACGCAGCAGTTGTTGCCTGTCTAAAAAATACTTGTGAAGGACTTTATTGAAGGTGACCGCCGAGTTAACGGTCTTTTATATTATTCAGTCTCATGTCAACCCATATTGTCCACTATCTAAAGCATGAGACTTTAGTGATAATACATAATATTACATCTTTATTTACGTGGGTATACCGCAAGGATGTCCACTAGGCCCATTCGTTTTTCCTATTCTGAACGTGCGTGATAGACTGATATAGGCTCGCCTAATAATTACGTGAAATTGAAATCATAGCTGTCGAAATGTGGAACTCTGCCTTCTTTTGAGAATACGCAGACGGATAATTAGGGGATCGAAATATACTTAATTTCTACTTACAATATGTCTCTTCACTTCTGAACAGTTCATCATGTGCCAAGATATCCAGTATCTCTGTATCATCCAGCCCTCGTCTGGAAGCTGTGAGTAACGCCAGACACGTTTTAACTCTGTCAGCTCCGAGTGCTGACTCCGTAGTGATTAGAATTTGTATCAGCTGACCCTCCAGGTCTTCACAGATGACTAATTCTGGAGTTGTTTCTGGTTCGATCAGTTCCGTGAAGGTTTCTGCTGACAACGAGATTTGCCAGGCTAAGATCTGGAAGTGGTTAATTTATAATTTGTTAAAGTTAAGGTGATTGTAGGATACAATGTAATGGATTGGATACTGGTTTCATCGAAATTTCGGTATCTGTATAGTTATCGATCAATCATATAAATAATTGGACGATGACGATTACGATCAATGTGATTGGTAGTTTGCTGCACGTCTCGTCTCTGATGCGCTAGTGTACATATCTGTGGCAACACACTATTATTCTCTTTTACACTTGGACCTCATGGGGTGCTTAGACATTCTCTATTGTTCTTTTACTCTCTGGATCTATGATTTGGTAGTCTTTGGTAGATAATGTCAATATTTGCGGACACAAAGTGTGTGATATTGACAGCTGTTGCCCGCGGTTCCGCCCGCGTGTAATTTTTTAATTCCAGGGATATAAAGCCAAATAACCTATGTCCTATTCCAGACTATAATCTATTCCTGTACCAAATTTCAGCCAGATCCGTTCAGCCGTTTTGGCGTGATTGAGTAACAAACATCCATCCATACATCCATCCAAACTTTCACATATATGATATTAGTGTAGTTATGATATTAGTGCGATTTTGACTTTGTTAAGCTTTTATTATGGGGTCACCTCGGTAGTGCGATAAGTGGAACTTAATCTAGCAACTTCAATTCAAAACCTACCTTAGCATAAAGAGGTAGAGTACATTTCTGCACGGCTTTTACAGCTGACTCTGGCGGTGATGCAGCTCCCGTCTTACTGTACGTGGCTGCGCAGGCTGTGAGCACTGCCTTAGCTTCCTCGGGGCCCACAGGTGGCGCCCTTACCACCTTTGGACCATCTTCTGATGAGAGAACTGCCATGATTGCTGAGCTAGATGGCTCGTCTTTTTCTGTAGGAGAGGAAGTTATGTTCTTAAAGATCATTTTTTCTCTCTGTTTTCTATTTGCTTCCCAAACTTTTGAGTACAGCACAACCCTTGCATAGAATTATTACTTTCGTTTTAGTAATAAAATAAATAAAAGCTTGTTTTTAAAAGTTTTTTAAACATTTTATTTTATTTTCAACTTTTTAGTAACAGAGTGCTTGCAGAAGTCAAACGAGCCCAAATACGACGGGTCTATCTTGTTTAGTTCCGAAATTCCTATAATCACTTATCGTCTCCATCTTCCGACCTTGGAGATCATGTAGCACCAGACTGTTTACCAAAACAATACAAGTGTTAGAGTCAAGCAAGAGTCATTTTGGCCATTGCATGAATGCAAGGGTGGCCCCCTCTCACAGAATATCGACGCCAAGTAACAGTATTTGAACTGTTGCGTTCCGTTTGGTGAGTGAGAGTGCCGGAGCCCAAACTCCTTTCCCATCCCCTCCCAAGCTCCTTTCCCATCCCCTCCCAAACTCCTTTCCCATCCCCTTTCCTTTACAGGGTCGGCAGCGCGAGTGTGATGCCACTGGTGTTGCACACATCCATAGGCCGCGGTAACCGCTTCCCATCAGGTGGGCCGTGTGCTTGTCTGCCACCTTAGTGGTATAAAAAAAGCAAAAAAAAAACAAAATAAATGAGCGCAAACTCGATGGTAGCAAATTAATGCATTGACATCGAAATAAACACGTATTTACAATTTCATCTCAATTGGTTGAAAATAACTGCTTTATAATTCAGTTGCAAAACTTGATCCGAACATAAATATATATAGACATAGTTATAGCCAAAAATATTGATCAAACATCAAAAAGTTCGTGCCTTTGCTCTAACTAACCAACTAAAAAACGAATAAAAGGACTGATCGCGGGAGCCTTTTGAGCCCGTGATTAGTTTAAATAATCTATGATAGTTTGATTGGCGCGCTTCTGCCGTCGCTCCCCGCGCTTACCACCAAAGAGAACTTAAAACTCGTTCAGCGCATCTAGAGTACATTGTCAAGATTTTGGCCACAGTAATAGTACCGTCGTAGTACGCACCTTCAGTGACGGTGACGATCATCTTGACGTTGTGAGGTAGGCGCTCGGGCAGCCAGCGCGCCGCCCGCAGCGCGTCCGCGCCCACCACCACCAGGAGCACACCGCGCGCGCGGCCGATGCCGCCCAGCAGCCCCGGCAGCGCCGCCGACAGCGACCACACGTCCTGTGACCACACCATGGTAGATATAGAACCCGGTTTTTGGTTTAGCACGTTAGGAAGAAGAGTGAGGCTAAGGCCTCGTTTACAGAGACGCGAGGCGTCACGCGTAGCGTGTGGCGTGGTGTCTCGCGACACGTTAGACTTTTTTTCCGTTTACGGAGCAACTACACGTGCAGCGGCCCCCGTCATCGCACGTGGAAATACAAACATATCGCAATGTACGTGACGTGACGTTTATAAAGGGGTGAGTCGTGCAGAGTAGCGCTGTCACTAAAACCGAGAGTTGCCGCTACGTGCGACGCCGCGTCGATGCCGCATATGCGGGCTTCACCGCACGTAACGATGCATTTCAAGTAAATGCGTGAAAATCACTTCTCCGTAAATGCACTCGTACGTATAACGCCATATGTTTGAATTCTGAGTACCAGCTGCGCCAAACAACGCCGTGGTTTCAGGAGGTAAATAAGGTTTTTTCTATAGCAAAGCCCATGTCTACAGCTTTATATCTTTTTAGAATATCGAATTTTTAGAATATATAGATGAAATCAAAGCTATAGTTTTAATATAGTTTAAACAGAAACGGTTATAACTACTCTAAAAAGGCATGAAACTGTAAAATTGATGTGCGCCAGAGAGAACGCTCTACAAACCGAACTCTCACTCTTCTTTCCGACGAGCCAAGAAGAAAACCGGGTACTATATAGTCAGCGTCAAAAGTAATATGATCATTTCCAGGTATTAAAATGTAGTTTTTGAGCTAATAATTTACGTTTGTTAATGAAAATGCTGTTTGACTACTTATTGGGCTCTATTTAAATATTTTAACACTTTTATGGTGATTTAATAAGCAAATATCATTCAGATTTTTAGCTTTGTAATCTGTGCAATCATCATATACTTTTGCCGCTGACTGTACTTTGATGGTTCACTACTCACATTGTGACCTCTGTAGACTGTCCCTGTTAGCAGCACATGGCACTGGTCTACTATGGACTTGAGCAGTTGATGCGAACTACTTGACTGAGGAGTTAGACCTACGAACCTGATGATTAGAAAAGTATAATATATTGTGTATGTCAACGTGATTTCAGCGCCATCTAGGACGAAATATCTGCAATCAAGATTCATAGTGACATTTCTTGAGAGGAAAACCTTCTCCACCAGGCTCAACCAAAATCTTCAGGACCCTAGTCAAGCCAACCTCATCTGCAAGCTGGTACATCTGCTGATTGACGGGTGGGGCTCATAAAAGTGATGATGTTGACGAGTGATATTTCTTGAGTAGATTCAAATACTTAAATCAAATATGACGTGACCAGAATAAAATAATATTTCACTTAAAATAAGCTAGAATTGAAACAGGAAAAAGGCAACATCCAGGACGAAATTTTGACTAACTGAGCTACCTGGGCCTGTACTGGATAGCCGAAATTCTCGTCTACTTACGTCTTAGGGTGACTGTTCACGGGTTCAAGTTCCGTCCTGGATGTTGACTTTTCCTGGTTTAAATTGGCATATAGGAAAAATTTGCATACTAATTGATTCAAAATGTCATTTATTTAATAAGTTATAAGGTATAAGTCTCAAATTTTCCTGTACAAATTGGAAGCAATTTTAAACAGCTGATTTATTTCGACATAATATATGTGAATTCTAAAAAAAAAGACTATTGTTATAAGCCAGTCCGATGCCTCGTACGTGACATGCCTGGGGCAGTGGACGGCCTTATAATACCACAATATAAACAAAAAATACATACGATTTGGATTGAGCTCTTTATATATTTTTTTACACGAAATTCGCACCATATTATTTGCACGGTACAGGGACCCGCATGCGTGCATACTTCGCGTATCAAAAGTACTTAACGACCTTTTGATTCAAATTATGTACAGTATACCAATAGAATGCATGCATTGTTGCATTTGGAAGTCGATATCTCCAAGGTATTATCGTTATCTTGAGTGTCGGTTTGTACTCGAAATTATCAAAATGTTACTTACCTTACAACAACAGCAAGGTCCGGTTGGTATGAGTGCGCGAGAGTGACAGCTTTTGCTACCAAAGTCGCTTTGCCGCAACCTGCACCGCCAATAAGCGCTAACGGTACAGTGCTGTCACCTGTTATATATCTGGAACAAATTTCCCTTTATAATATATATATATATATATATATATATATATATATATATATAGAAGTTTGGCCGTTTCGTAGTTAGACTGAAAACTGACCTCAACTGAGTTGGGAAAAAGGCTCGGAGGATGATGATGTTCATCAATTTAAGTAGATAATATAACAAGATCATCCATATACAAAATATACTTACGTCTTAAGTTCATTGAGCGTGATTTCTCTATTGGAGGTGCATTGTGCTGCTTTCTGACAAAACGTCAGATGTTCGTTCACCTCGTCGAACAAACTGGAAAAAAATAATACATTTCGTTATTTTTTCAAATCTAATCTTCAGCTGGTGAAAACCAACACAGTGATCCAAAGACTTATGACTGGTTTATCAAGCCTTTAGTTGCATTAAAATCGTCTAGATGGATGGTCAAGAGAGGTTTTCTCTGTTCTCTAGATTAATGAATGGTGGACTGGAGAATAAAAGTCTTCTGGGATGGATTGGTTGGATGGATGGAAAATGAAAACAAAAACCATATTTGTTACAGAAATCCAGTAGATATAGATGAATTTTTCAATGGTAATATATATAAGTTGTAATCTTTAGGTCCTAAGTTATTTTAATGTTAATGTAATCTAATTTACTACGATGTATTTTAATTTGACATAACCTATGACATTCCTTGTTTTCCCTATTTTTATATACATTTTATGATAATATTGACATTTTCATTGATTTACATGTATTTATTATAATTGAAATTTCAATGCAAATTATGTTTGTACGGAAATAAATAGAATTGAAATTGGATTATTAGATGGATATCATGTATTTATGTCAATTAGCACTTTGCCACATAATGGCATAAGTTCACACAAGACGTTTAAATTTATCAATAAATATATGCCTTCATTGATAAAGGTGTCCTGGAGCCCCCCAAAATCATGGGGCCCCAATCAACCTCACCAGTTCGCCGGTATCCCTGCTGATCAACAGACGTGGTTCTGGCGTAGGCGTTCCTCTCGAGGTTGGGAGGTTGAAGCAATCGATTCCGCAAAAGCCAAGATAAGCCAAATCAAGAGGACCAGTAGCAGAGGGAGCCCCTCTCTCTCTCGGCTCTAAAGTATAAGCTTTGGTTGCAACCGGGACTAACGCAGTGATGATGATGATGATATCCCTTCACTGATAAGTACACCGATATGCTAGTTGAATTATTATGTGGTAAAATACCTTGTAGGTATCCCATTGTAGCCCGCGGGTGCGTCGTTTTCTGCAATGAGCGTATCAAGTAAGGCTTCCAGCCGTTCACCAAGCGCGGAGCTCACTCCCTCCGTGTACTCATCCTCTCCTCCTGGCGCGGATCGCCCGCGAATGCTGGCGCGGATTATATTGCGCTCACTTAAGTGTTGCTGAAATGAAAAATAATTATGCAGCTATAAAACCATGATGTAACTCTAGTCTAGATGGTCCTCCAAGGTATGGGATGACACGGGACAGTCGAGACCACTGGGAAGTAAGGGGGCATCTACCATACAGTCACCAGGTTTGGCGCATACTTATATTTATATAGGTTGCTGAAGCGGTGCTGCAGCTCGTCGTGTGCTGCCCCCACCTAGGCCTTCACCTTTTGCTCCTGTATCTTGCTCTCTTGTTCCTTATGTTCCTGTGCCTTATACTTCATACCTTGAGATCCTTCTGCAGGTTGTTGAGGCGGCGCTGCAGCTCGTGTTGGTGCGCGGTGTCGGGCGCGTCTGACGGCTCGGGCTGCTGCGCGCCACCTGCGCGACACACCCACACGCAGCGCCGCGCCGCCTCCACACTCATCAGCACCGTGTGCTGCACCTCCTGCATCACCACCACGCGCGAATTATATGATTGACAAGCTCAAGAAGCATGAGATTTCGTCGGGGTTCAACCTGACACTGGGCCTAGTGTAGGTGATAACACTTGTCAGTGAATATGAAAGGATCGTGGCAAAAGTTATTTCTCCACGGCATCCCATGGAGAAAGAACCCTTGCTAGGACTCTCAATGCTTAAGAAAGCTTCCTCTTAAGATCAGTCTTTATTGCCAACACTGACCTGTTCCACTACAGTAGTGAGGTACGCGTCACAGGCTTCTTGTGGCAAAGTTCGAACCAGTACGTTGAGGGTCTTAGCCATTTCCCGGCGCCAGCGCGCGGGAGCTCCTCGTACAAGGCGGTAGCATGGGGGCGTCCTACTGCAGTCTAGACTGTACCTGTAAGAAATTATATGAGATTTTTGTAAGGTCTACCGCCACAGGTTTGTTTCAACAACTAGGGAATTTTTAGGACGTGTCCAAACTAGTTCTTCCAAAAGTTAAGTAAATCGAGGTAATCATTAATACCTAATCGGAAATCATTTTACATAGGTGTCTATATTTGCATGCCGCTCATTGTAATTATCTAAATTTATTTAACAACAAGAAGCAGATTTCCTTAAACTGCGGTTTTCTTCATTGTAAAGGCAACCTGGAAATCCTATTTAGTATACGAGGGTCAAACTGAAAGTTCTTAGAAAATCAAAAACTGATTACATTAGCCAGTTATTAGTTTTATTATATCTTTTCAAAATATTGTCCATTCACGTCAATACACCGCTGCATGCGATGGAACCACTGGGAAAAGCACTTTGCCCACTCGTCCTTAGGGGTCTCTTCAATGGCATCGCGATACGCAGCCACCGCTTCTTCAGCATTCATAAACCGCTTTCCTTTAAGTTTTTCTTTAATTTTTGGAAATAAATAAAAATCACAAGGCGCGAGGTCGGGGCTATACGGCGGGTGACCCAGTAATTCAACGTTTGATGTCGCCAAATAGTCGATCGTTCGCTTGGCGGTGTGCGACGAGGCGTTGTCGTGGTGAAGGAGGATCCTACTGCGAGGTCGTTTCTCTCGAACTTTTTCCAAGACAAGTGGCAAACAATTGGTAGTGTACCATTCTGCAGAAACTGTTTTTTGATCCTCTAACACAATTGTTACGAAATGACCTATCCTTCCAAAGAACGAGGCCACCATTTTTTTTCCCGCACTTCGATCTCTCTTCACTTTAGTTGGCAACTCCTCGAAAGGAAACACCCACTGAGCAGATTGTCTTTTGGTTTCAGGATCATAACAGTAAATCCAGCTTTCGTCACCTGTTAGTATGTCGAACACAGCATTAGAGTCACCTCCGTTAAATCTTTCAATCATTTTACGGCACCAATCCACACGATGGAGTTTTTGAGCCTCAGTCAAATTATGAGGTATCCACCGGACGCAAAGCTTCCTGACCGCTAAATGTTCGTGGAGGATTTTGTGCACTTGACTCATACCGATGCCTAAGCTTGTCCGAATCTGCTGATAGGTCACTCTTTTGTCAGTCTCTATCATACGCCGCACAACACAGATGTTATTTTCAATCGTCGCCGTAGAAGGCCGTCCCTCACGTAAATCATCAGTGAGATTAGTGCGACCACGTTTAAACTCATTAAACCAGTTGTAAACAGTCGCACGAGATGGGGCTTCATCGTGAAAGGCCACTCGTAGTCTATCATAACTTTCTTGTTGACTTAAATGACATCGAAAGTCATAAAAAATCATTGCACGAAAATTTTCTCGTGTTAAATTCATGTTAACGTGACACAGACAATTTTCAATTTGCCACCAAATCGTAAAACAAATGATAAATGAATGAAATATATACTCAGTAATATTGGCAAAGAGTTCTATTTTCAAATTTTAGAATTATTTTTTTATTATATTGTTTATAAGTGGCCAGTTCTAAGAACTTTCAGTTTGACCCTCGTATTATAACTCATACACAAATCCTCTTACCATTTATTCAATAAGGCTTTATCACTCTCATCTTCAGCCGCTTCCAGCGCGGCTTTGAAGTCGGCACACTCTAGCGTATGTGGCAGCAAAGGAGTACCCAATCCTGAGTTCAGGAATAATACAGGTACTACCGCACCCAGCTCGGCTTGACCTGTAACAGAACAATGCTAGACTTACGAGCGGAGAAAGCTTTGCATTTGATTGAAACCAGTGATGTTGAGAGGAAGTTCCTAACATAAGTAATATATCAAGAGTAATGCCGTATAATTACTGTTGCGAAGGGAAGATGTGTAATATTTTGAAACGCAAATGAAGTATTTCAACCAGAACGGGTTGCCTGGCAATGGTCCTGCGTTTAACATCAAGATCAAGACTGTACCCTGCTTGTTATATCTACGTATGTATTTTTAGTCATTTCAGATATTTTTAGTACTCGAGCTTAAAGTTATGTAACTCTGTTATCTTCTTAAAAAATTGTTGATATTCTCGTCTTTTACGAATCACCAGAAATCTGTATGAAAGGTGTAATGATGACATTGTAAGCTCGTGAGGCGTAGACGAACTGAAGAAAATGGAGGGAATGACTCACGTGGCATGTGAACCGGATATAATACAATGAACACAGATTTCAGTACACAGAGCCCGCGGTAACAGATGGTGATGCGACTCCTATCTGAGACTATTAGAGAGACGTCACATAGTCGCACGTGCTGTGCGTTTCTGATCAGAGTGCCTACTGCGAATTCTTTAGAAATACTTGAATTTTCAAAGTTAGAATTTTCAAAATTACGTTATTGGGTAAATATTAATGTTGAAAGAAAAAGTTTCATTCTTTATCGGTAGATGACGCCGATTTAATATAATCATCATCATCATTTTTGCGTCGTGCTCAGTTGCATACGAGGCTTTCACCTCGGAGCCCGGGATCCGCTTACTCCTCCGTTTAGTTTAGGCTATACAGCTTTTATAGGAGCGACTGCAATCTGACCCCGCCCGAGCCTCGCCGGTCAATTAGCAGGTGAGATTGGTTTGGGCCCCGGACATCTTGGTACGGCCTCAGACACTCGGCTTTATCCGGTAAATAAATACCAATGTAAAATAGTTTTACAAATGTACGTTATACGGCGCTGATTAAATATCATACACTCCTTTATCACAGTTTACTTGCGCGCTTACGGATTAGTGAAGAACTCGCAGCAGACACTCGGTTAGTTGTGTGTAAGCATACTAACGTGCCAGCTCCGCGATGCATAATACGGGAAACCTGTGGTCTCGCTGCTGTTCGAGGGGCGAGCGCCAGTGAAGGTCGGCCACGTGGACGCGCCAGCCGCTTCGGCGCGCCCGCGCACGTAACCGAGCCGCCGCGCCGCACTGCAATACGCCTTTTTCCGCACAGCAGTCTGGAATGTAAGGATTTAGGGTTAAAATATATTCGTAAGAACTAAACTAAAGTGTTGTGTCCCGATTGTGAGGCTTTCGTCTTGGAGCTCGGAGGCTATGGCGGCTATTCCTTCTCCACTCCGTACTTCCTACCGGGAACGGCGGGGGCGCCACTGCCGCTGTTGCCGCACCAGCGAAGGTGACTCTGCGGCATTTTGTCTGCGATGTCACGGACATGAACGCTGCTGCGGGAGTTCCTCTAAAGAACTACACTGAAGTACGTTGATATACTTAAACCAGAGATTGGTATTTCCCCATCTGTTTCGGGATAAAAATTGTTCAGTAACTTTTTTTTTACGTGTGGAAACCTGCAACCGGTACCACCTCATTGTGGTTAGCAGCCAAGTGGTAATGACGTAATTAAACTGAAAAAGTTCCGTCACGGGAGCCTTATACCAGGGCCCCAACAAAGAAGTCCCCAGGAACCACGGTGAACTTTAACCGCCAGTCATAACTAGGTTTGGCAGTGAAGTACGGGGCTTAACCCAAGGGGGGTTGACCCCCAGACTTCACGGCTACACGGCTGAACGGCGGTTTAGAGAGGCGCATGCAGAATACATCGCTCCATTCTGTGTTGAATCAAATTTAAAAAACTTAAAATATATCTTTATTTTTTTTATTTACACCTTGTGAATCCGCAGCGCACACATAGATCAGCATGGCCCGCCGTCGTCTAGCCTTCAGCCCCGGCACCTTGCCCAGCAGGCAATTTCGGTGCTCCTCCGGTAGCCCCTGCATGGGTGCCGGCATCGGTAGACCCTCGGCATCCTTCGGAGACGCGCACGCTACAGGCGACGAGAGCGATATCGAATCTGGGGACAAATATTTTGGTTGGATGAAAGATATGTAAATGGAGTTAGTAAAGGTTAAGTTTGAGGAAAGGGAAGCCGGAATTGTTTAGAGCGATTTCATACTCTGCTACTAAAGGCATACTCAAAGGAGTGCTACTAAAGAAGTAATCAAATCGAGGACGTTTTAAGGAAAGGTCAGGTCGAGAGAAGCCGCAATTGGCGTGCATGTATCTATAAAATAATTATGAGAGTAGAATAAGCGAAAGGCGTGTGCCTGGATTGTTACAAATGGAAAGATGTCGTTTTTGTCTCTGATTACCCCAATGGGACAGAGGCGTGACTATATGTATGTATTATAAATGTGAAAGTTTGTAAGGATGGATGGATCTATAGATCAGATAGCACAACCTATGTTTGGAATATTATTGTTATTTGATACCTGAAAGTTTCCCTTAAACTTTGAAATAAAATAGCACATAGGCTACTTTTTTTACCTGGAAAACGAACGCGATCTTTATTTCATGCGGGTGAAGCTCATTCCAATTGAATTACGTAACTGGATTCCCCAGGGAATCTTACAGCACCTAGTGACTAAGGGTAGACTTTGCCGAAAAAGATCCCGGAATTATTTAGAGCAATTTTATTATATTGTTGGTTTATACATAATGCCGTATTCCCAAAGAAATAGCTACACTCTAGAAAGCGTGACACGATTTATGATCGTCCCATTTATAGTTAATACCTGCGTCACGATGTCGAAGGAAGGCATTAAAGTATGAATGTGAACGGTTATTTCTTAATGTTACTTGGGTGTACACTTGTACAGAGCCCAACCAACATTCTTGAGGCCTTTTTTTACGTGGGGAATGCTGTTACACACAACACAGCACAGCAACACATACCAGCAGCTGCGACTACGCAGCGATAGACGGAAATCGTGTGTGGGATCCTCCCATCCGGTAGCCGGATAGGCATACCCACTAAACCCCACGGTGCCCTATGATTTGCGCCTTGTCGGAGGAGCTGAAACTATGCAAGAATACCAAGAATACTTTTATGGCGTCCCCCCCTAGCGCGTGACCACTAACGCGGGCTAGGATTAGGTTTAACGAATCTATAAAGATATCCAGCAGCAGACGTGCACTGTGCGGGTGCGGTAACTTTGTACGAGTTGTGGACGTTAAACATTAAGGGGCCGTCTCAACGAGCGCAAGAATCGCGGCGACGTTATCGTCATGCCACTTATTTCTATACAGTCTCCAAGTCGCCGTCTCCACGAGCGACAGAGTCAAGACGGATTCGTGCCTTAGAGACAGCCCCTTAGGTTGAGTGCTAACTGGAGACAAGACAGTCTTAAGACAGACTATTACTCTACAGAAACATATGAAAGTGCGCATACTTCAAACAAAACAAAGCTGTCTAATAACTAAAAGTCACATCACGACAAGTCTGTCTTGAGACTGTTCTAATCTACGCTCAAAATACTAACTGCGAATAGCTTTAAAGCGGTAGCACTTTACGTAGAAACATTTTTTTTTACTGTAAGTGCTTCCAATGCTGTCATAAAGTTAAGTCTTTCCAAGTCTTCTCATTTACCTAATGGACAGTTGTCAGCAATCTATTTCAAACGACACACAATAACATTTTAGTTATTATATTGTTGCTTATTTCATGTACGACTGTGTAGAATCCATTATATTATTAGAGTATGAGAAATTGTTTATCTGTGACAAGGGTGTTGAAAAATTATTGTACCTGATGTGGGGTGGGTGTGGCTTTTGTAATGTTATTAATGTTTAGCAGTAGTGGAGCACTTTTGTGATATTTTAGATAATTATCTATTTATAGAGACCGAATTTTGGGAGTTTGTTTAAATGTTAAGGGTTATCTTCAGAAACACTGCACTTATTGGAAAAGTCTTTCACCATTAGAAAGGTACATTATCCCCGATGGACACAAGCTATATATTATGTGGCTTGAGTTAAAAAAAGTCATATAAACGGAAGCGAAATAAAGGGAGGATCTACCGAGCAGGCAAGGCGATCACACCTGGAGAACCGCCACCCGGTTGATGTTAGAATTTCAATCAGCGAGAGAACTTCATTGCGCTACGCAAGTTCGTTAGTTCCGTATAAGTACAGTTTGTTATCGCTGGATGGCGCTAGACTCAAAAAAGTAAATTACTCACCAGACACGCTGGATCCCACAGGCCTCGGTCCTTTCAGCTGCGGCTTGCACTCCGACTTAATAGAAGCTGAGGGTTCCAGCAGGTTGTAGGTAGGCGCCATCGAGCTGTCCGCGGTCGCATCCATCGACGGCTTCGTGACCCGGTATGATGGTGACCTGCGCGGGCAGCAGTTTGACCTAAAGTGAGAGTTTTTGGTGTGAGATGCGATGAGATGACGTGAGGTGAAGTAGCTTGCGATATTGACTAGTTTTCCAGCGAGGAGTGATAATAGAAATTTATTTAGTACTTGCGGCGGTGGCTTTATTGCGAAAGGTTTTGGACTTGCAATCAAAAGGTAATGGGTTCAAACCCCACCCAGTATAAGCCTGCTAGTACAATTAATTTAGCTTAGCAGAAAGGAGTTCACAAGAAGCTTGTATAGTATGGCACGTTACAATTTAGTCTTTAAACAAAAATTTGCTTCTGAAAAACAAAAAGGCTGTAAGTCAGGGATTGACTCTGACACGCAGGCTCCGTTTACTTTTTATTGAGCTGAGTGAGACGAAGTCGAGCGAAAGCTCCTCATACCAGACTTCAGGATTTTCTTTGTCACAGGTCTCTTCCTAAACTACTAATCCAATCAGAACCAAATTTGGCATGATTAAAGAGGTCAATCAGAGGAAGGTTTATGGATATATTTTGAAAAAATTAATGCTACCACAGAGAAATGATCACCGTTAAAAAAATTCCAGATGGAATTACATAATAACCGCTCGAGACACTGTGACCAAACTTTACACGCTCTGAAAGCATGTCCAGAGTTGTGACTTTCAAAAAGAATTTTCAAAATGGGACTTGCCACGGAGGAATGATCACTGTTCAAAATTTCCAAAATCTGATTCCGTAATAGCGGTCAAATCTATTGGACAAGAATCACGATGTCTCACTCAGCTCAACATTGCAAGCAGCGATTCGCCTTGCAGACCTAGTCAATCCTTACTGGACATATGTTAGGTTAGGTCTCATTCTATTGGTTATTAGGCGTATTGATGTGATGATATAGCGTGACTTATGACTTAACACTTTAAAACAATAAGTATACACTTGGTAGTTGCTTGGCAGCCGCATATTCATATTCTGATATACTTACAAGTAAACATTGTAGCGTGGTGGTAAAGGGTTCGACTGCTACGTCGCGGGTTCGATTCCCGCTTAGTGAACATATTTGTATGCATATGTCTGTTTTTCTAAGTGTCTTTATGTATAATATATATGTATATGTATTTACAAAAATGCCTTGCCAAGTCTGTATCACATCACCACTTACCAACAGGTGAGATAGTGCTCACACCCGAGCCTTATTACCAATAATAAACAATATAAAAATAACTAAAAATATAAAGGTCTCCGTACCTCTTTTTTATTTTTTGGAATTTATTCTTTATTTCTGCTGTTTTTTTTGCCAAATTTCGTGATTCCGGGTCAACGGGAACTACCGTATAGATTTTCGACCCAAAACCTATAGGGTCCTTCCGGTTGACCTAGAATTGTCAATTTTGATTAAAAGTAAGTTCTTACAGCACAAGTAAAGGGAATATGCCGAAAAACATCATCATCATCATCATCATCAACCTATTCTAGTCCACTGCTGGACATAGATCTCCCCTAATGAGCGCCATAGCGCCCTGTCTTCAGCTTGCCGCATCCAGCAACATAAAAGTTGAAAATTAAGGTAAATTTTGGTACTTACAAGTTTCTCGCAAAAATCTAAATTTGCCTATATCTTTTTATAATGTTAACTCAGGACCTTGATTTTTATACACCTAATAGGAGCAGACTTCAGTATCAAGTATACTAGTATGGCCACCCTAAACCTACATCTGGGTCGCAAGTCCCAGTCGCCGTCATGGTGTTCCTCTCTGTACCACGCTATGGACCCGGCGACCGCACGGTGAACCCATGGAGTGCTGATTATCAGATCTCATCTTCAACTTGCTTTCGACTTGCCATCGGTAAGCTAAGTGGTTATGTGGTTAAGGAATCGTTCTTACGATCGAGAGGTCCCGGGTCCGAATCCTGGCCTTTATACTACCGACGTGAACCTTAGCTTAGCTGGAGGGGTATTTTTTTTTTCAAACTAAGAGGAATACTAGTAATTTCGGATAAGAGTACCAATTAAAAAAAAAAATGAAGAAAATGTATATAAGTATGTTTATACGCATTCTAGAACCTATAACACTAGCTAGTTAAGCTATGCCTACATTGAGTCTAGATAGCGCTATGTAGAATTTCGCATAATATTTATTATTGTTACTTGATTATCTCCTTTATTCATTTTATGTACATATAAATTACATTTTTAAATAAAAATAAAAATGAAATACTTTAAAAAATATAATAATAGCGCTCCACCGGCATCGGGTACTGGGACCAAGGTACTGGTGGTTAAGGCTCCAGGGACAGAACAGGGGCAGAACTGTCTTTTGAATCAAGCCTTTGAGCCAGCTGCCTAACAAGAGCCTTTTAAGATGTTGATCGAGGCGCTTGGCACTGAGCCCGTGCGCTCAAACGACTATCGATACAATAATAGCTGAGTCCACATCCCACGTGTCGTCAATCTTATTGAATAAGTTCAAATACTTTATTTGTTTTTCTTTTTTTACCTTCATGGGATTCTCGTCATGGGGGACAGTGATATCAACTATCATTGCACGACGCTCTAATCGATCCATTATCACTATATCAGGCTTATTGGGAACAATAGTCCTGTCAGTGATAATAGATCGATCCCAGTATAATGTGACACGACCATTTTTGTTATAATAATAATAATTTCTTTATTGACACAAAAATACTGTCGACAGTAAATATGAATTCCCTGGTCCCCAAACTAGTGTGAAACCTATTTCAGGGACCTGTGCCTTCACCTATTTAGCAGTTACAATTTGATATCAATAGACAAGCGGAAAAAAAATAGTAACAATTATAAATTAACAATATTATCTTATAGTTACTAGCAGAAATCCCGAACAAACGTGAGAAAGCTCGCGCATGCGGATTGCGCAACTAGAGTACATTGTCGAGATTGTTGCCCATGATTGCATTACATACAATATTTAAATTTATGCTTAGTTGTGCGAATACATTGTGTGTATGTGTGTGAGGGAATGTGTGTGTGTATTTGTGTGAGGGAGTGTGTGTGTGTGTAAGGGTGTGTGTGAAAGGGTGAGGGTGAGAGTGTTTGTATATGTGTGTGCGTGGGTTACCTATTTGTGATCATGTTTTCAATTTCACCATAATTATGTTGCCATAACGACTCCATATATACCTGTATGGCACCTCCGAAGTTACAAAATTGTATTTAAAGGCAAGTTGTTGATGTAAATCCAAGCTACGTATTTATTGACTTATTTGATTTATAATTATTTTTCTTAGTAAAGCAACTTTTGTAGCTTGTTTGTAGCTGAGAGTACATTTCTTAACCGATGTTCAACCCTTATTTACCAAAAACAAGTTTGTTTATTCAGGCGCGTTTGCGTTAACGGTGTATGTTAGCACCGAATGAATATAATACTTGCTAACAGGAATCCATTGTTCAAAGAGGTTTATGTAAATAGCATCTCTCTCATTTACCTAATCAATTGGGAATGAGCTCGCACTGTAATCAGTAAGGCGTGGTACAGAGGGGGGATGGCGGAGGGGTGATAATAATAACGAAAATAATATTCTAGGACATTCTACACAGCGCTATCGAGACTAAAAGTAAGGATAGCTTAAGTAGGTTTTATTATGGTTTTTAGAGTTTGAATAAACATACTTAGATACTTTCTTTTTGTAAATCCATACATCGAAATATAAATAGAAATACCCAGGCTAATGTAAATATACTTATACCCGCATATAAATATTTGCACTGAATCGAACCTGCGGCTTCAGACTTAACGGTCGAACGCTCTAGTGCTACGTCAAAGATGATGATGTAATTGACGTGATACGAAACAAGCTTTAGACCCGAGACGGCGTGCGGTTTTTGTCGGTTAAAGTCCGACATAACCGCCCCCGCTGGCCGGCGGGGGATTTCCGCTCGGAAAAAAAAGAAAAAAAAAGGTATCCGAAGGGATTTCCACACAAAAAAACAAGTTGAATTCCTGAGACGAGCTCAGCCGAATACAAGGGGTTTTTTTTTCTTTTCTTTTTTTTTCTTTTTCTTTTTTTTTTATCTTGCAATGGTTCACCCCAGCACGAATCTATTACCGAAAACAGCAACTCGATAGCTCATCTCCTTCAAACCCAAAACCGTGACAGAAAATTGGCAACGACAACGTCGACGAAAACTCGATAGCAATAGGGCTTTTCTAAAGAAAATCCCTAAAAACGGCTTAATGCCGCTTAATATTTCCGTTAACCTTATAAAGTCAAATTTCAAATTTTTCATATTTCATCCGTAACATGCCCGATACCCGATGCGGCATACCCGCAGGGGTCCGGATGGATGGTAAGGTAGGCAAAGGGTAAATGTCGGACTCGAAAACACCTAAAACTGGACGGTGTTTCGTCGAATCGGCCTATGTGAATCTGGTGTGCCCTAGAAATCATATTTCAGAGACACAGACCGGCCCCGGCCCAGCCGACCCCTGTCCCCTATGGAGAAGCGCGCGTGGAAACACAACAGACCATCGGTCGGCTGGTCCCGACCGTCACCCCCAGGCCCGCGCTTATGGAGGACGGGGATCATTCTGCGATCTGCGCCACCTAGTACGCCTTCTACAGCAGGGGAGAGTGCTAGACCTCTCCCGTACCTTTTCTGCCGCCTCTTTTGCGCGTATCACTGCCTCGCAAAAGAAGGCGGCGGCATTCCACACACTCTTGCTGCCGACCATGGCCAGCACCAGGGTGCAGCGTGAGGCTTGCCGCTCCGACTGAGTGACAGATACCCACATTTAAAACATTAAGGGCCGATTTTTCAATGCTCAGATAAACAACCAGATAGGATTAATTCTACAGTTAACATGATTCTCAATTTTTCAACCACTAGATAAGCTTTAACTGATTGATAAACTCCCTAACTGACTGATAAATTTATCTGGCCGTTCGAACCCCAGTTAGCGACTATCTGTAGAGTTATTTGACTTTTCTGTCATCATTACGCGCGCCGTTTGTGCGTTTAAAAGTATTTTAAGCATGGATTTTTTTTATTCAATCGACGATTTAATGATCGAAGAAGACTAAACAGTGCTAAACTACTTATCTCGACAGGAAAGAAAGAGTTGTAACAGAACGGCCCGATAATTATGTCTGAATGGAACGACACAACATTTCACAGGCGATTTCGTCTTGAAAAATACACTGTGGAACTATTATTAACATTAATTGGAAGTAAAATTGCCAACATAACAAATAGGTAAGAATAAATTCCTACCTAATCAATGATGTCTGATAACTTTGACATATGCTCAGTATCCTCTCATGAGAAAAGAAGACGGCAAGAACAACTTATGGTTATGAATACTGTCAAATTGTGACACCCGCTGTTACTCCGACGAAAGTTGGCTGTCTCTTTTTAAAATCTGTAAATGTACATAAGTGCGTCCTGCTCTCGCTTATTTAGTGTGAAGCTAGTAACAAAAATCAGTAGGTTAGTTATCTGACCGCTATCTGTTTATTGAAAAATTGGAATATTTTATTCGATTGTTAAAATGTCAGTTAAAATTATCAACTAGATTGATATCTGGCGATTGAAAAACCGGCCCTAAGTGAACTTTTAAAGTTGTCGTAGCCCCGTAAGCTACATGTGCTACGGCTACGAGGGTCTACGAAGCTCGTATCGTAGCTGTTATAAAGGAGCTTTTTATTTATGTCATTGTTTAAATAAATAAATATTCTACGACATTCTACACAGTGCTTTCTAGACCCAAAGTAAGCATAGTTTAACTAGCTTGTTTTAGAGTAGGGTTCGAGAATGCGGATAAACGTACCTATTTACTTTTTTTTTATAAATACATATATATATTATACATAGGAAATAGTCAAAACTCAACCTGGAAAGTGCACGACGAAAATTTGGCCATTCTGCTAGAACATCCAGGCAAGAAACAAGATCTAAATAGCCAAGTAAACACTTTCCAAGATACAATTTATACGTATTTTAGTGAGCATTATCCACCTCCAAATTACCATGCTCCTAAAATTAAAGAAAACTCTTTTAAAACTAAATTGCGGAGAAAGAAAAGGGAGCTAAAGAAAAAACTTCGAGATGCCAAAGCCTTGGGCGATTATCATCTTAGTCACCAACTGTCTAGGGCATTAAGATCAATTCTTAAACTAATACAAGGTATATCGCAACAAATAGCAAACAATTGCGATAGTTACGATAGGGCAAGGCACGAAGTAAATTTTGATAAAAATCCTTTTCAGTACTCAAAAAACATCTTTAAAAGCCAAAATGGTAAACTTCTTCTGACCAAAGAACAAACTTACGAACATTACAAAAACACTTATGAAATACTTAAATGCAGAACACCATACAATCAACCGGAAACCCAAAGACCTCACGACCCTCTAGTACAATTCCAAGGGAATGCACCTACCATAGAGGAAATAGAGATACAAATAAAAAAGAAATCATCTAAATCGGCTCCGGGCCCTGATGGGGTTCCATATATAGTGTATAAAAAATGTCCAATAGTTCGTAAACATCTCACAAATATATTCAGTAAAATCTGGTCAGAAAAGAATATACCAGTCGCATTTGGCGAAGCGGTTTTCGTTCTCATTCCAAAAAAACATGAAGTGACCCATCCTAAAGATACTAGACCGATAGCACTAACTAACACAATTTCAAAAATATTTTTCTCAATTCTACAAACAAAAATGTGTCATTTTATGATTAACAATAGGTATTTCGGACCTAACCACCAGAAAGGGTTTTTACCCGGCATTTCTGGTTGTCTGGAACACAATAGTCTGTTAGCGGAAAGCTTAAAAGATGCCAGAAAATACGAAAGACAGATAACGGTATGTTGGATAGACCTAGAAAATGCATTTGGCTCAATTCCACATTACCTTATGGTATACGCGTTGCAATGGTATAACTTTCCGCCCGTGGTCATAGAGATAATCGAGTCGTATTACTCCCAGCTAAAATTTGCTATAAGCTTCCAAGAAGTACACACAGGACCATTACGGTATAATGTGGGACTGTTTCAGGGATGCTGCTTGTCACCAATAGCATTTAACATAGTAATTAATATCTTAATTACCAAGTTAATACGTCACGAAAAGAAATGGGGTTATCGGTTTAAAGTAAATAACATATACTCAGAGTCCATCTTAGCTTTTGCTGACGATCTCGCAATACTGACGCGCAATCCAAAACAATGTCAGGAACTATTAAAGGAAGTCGATGAGTTCTGTTCGTGGACAAATGGACTGAGGACGAAGCCCAGTAAGTGTCACTGTCTATGTCTGGGTAGACGGGACACCAAATTTACCTCTTACGACCCGGGACTCTTCATTGGGGGTAAACCAGTTTCCATAGTCGCTGAATCGGTGCCATTTAAATTTCTTGGGAGAAAGATAGACTATAAAGGACGCACACCATCCTTAGATGAAGTTGTCGATACGTTTATAAATGACCTAAATAAGATAGATCAGATACCACTAAACAATATCAAATATTCACTATCAATATTCACTACAAATTTCACCACTCGAAATGTCCATACAATTGTCTTCTTGAAGAGTACGACATTTTAAGCTTGGAGTCTAGACGCAAACTGCTCATGTGTATGATGTTGCACGGCTTATGCAATAATAGGTTTGATTGTAGCGGCATAACTAATCAGTTGTGTTATGTGGTGCCTAGAACTGTATTGCAGCGCGAGGTGCGCGTACCCCGGTTGTTCTACACTGCCATTTGCAGAACGAATGCCGGTGTGCGGGCTCCTCTCCGCCATATCTTAGAAACGTACAACGAATACCTCGCCGATATTGATATTTTTGCACAGTCACACTATAAATTCAAAATTGCAGCAATTCAAATGTTAAAATCTCTGTCTTAGGTTTTTTTTTTTTTTGCTATTTCACTATTTTGTTTGTCTTTTTACCTAAACATGTATAATACAACTTCAACATGAAGTGCGCACGATTTTTTAACATAATTGTTATATAGTTATCATATATTATGTCGCGGATATTGCTGTGGGTTATACGTTAACGCAATAGTTATAACTTACTCTAATTTTATACTAGCAATGTACCTAACGTGTAACTGTTTTATGTCCCAATAAATAAATAAATAAATAAATAAATAAAAAAGCTTGGATATATGACAACTACTTAACATCACGTCTGACTTGGCCTTTTCTGGTGTATGAATTCGGTAAAACCTTACTGGCGAAAATAGATGCAACTGTCATAAAATCGCTAAAATCGTGGCTTGGACTAGCGCACTCTGCTCTATTTAGGGATCAAAATAAATTTGGGATGAAACTTAAGAAACCATCGGAGCTCTATAAACACCTTAGAGTTACCAAAGCCCACATCTTAGGTAAATCCCAAGATGTCACAATCAGGGCACTCCCGAAAGATAATAACGCGTCCGAGCTTGAATCTAGACTCCTATTCCATAAACGATTTATGATAGGGGCCCAGTCGAACAGAGTGGGGTTGGGAGTACGAGAGCCAGAAAGGGACCAGGATATACTTAAGTCCTTTCTAAAACAAGACGAAAATGATAAATATCGAGTGCACGCGATGAATTTGGAAATCCAAAATGAATGGTTGACAATGGGAGAGTTCTGCATACCGTTGGCCTTAAAGTGGCGCACCTTGATCTATGACTGGTCGCCGGCCCTGTTAAAATTCTATCTTAACGCCTTTCAGATGACCCTCCCAGACCAGAGTAATCTGGTAAGGTGGGGGAAGGCCACAGAAAAACAATGTTATACTTGTGGTGAGGCAATAGGGACGGCTAGACACATATTAGTAGGATGTAGGGTGCTTCTCGATAGAGGCCATTACTCACGCCGCCACGATAAGGTGCTTATCATCATACGTGAAGCAATGAGTCTGGCAGTAGCTAGAGCCCAAAAAGGATTGACTACTAACAGACGTCATATCAACTTTGTGTCTGAAGGTTCATCCATAACACCCAGGAACAAACCTTATTCAATCTTAGATACTGCCCCAGATTGGACTCTCCTAATCGACACGTATGAAAAGCACTACAAAATTCCGGAGGATGTTGGGGTTTCGTCATCTAGACCTGACATATTCCTATATTCTAAGAGATTAAAACATGTGGTTCTTGTGGAACTTACTGTACCGTGGGAAACAAATATACCGAAGGACCACACAATAAAGAAAAATAAATACTATGATCTCACAAACGAATTAATCAAAAACGGTTACGTGGTTAATTTGTATGCAGTGGAAGTGGGAGCGAGAGGTATACCAGCAAAATCTCTCTATAACCTACTTAAAGATCTAGGCCTATCGAGAGCTACAATAAGCTCATTACTAGGACGAATGTCTAAAGCGGCACTAGTAGGTTCGTATCAAATTTGGTTAGGCAGGGAGGGGAACTTGGGTAGTGAAGGTGAGTGTTGATGTACATCAACAAAAGGGGCCCCTTCTAAACCTACACTTGGGTCGCAAGTCCCAGGCACTGTCCCGAGTTCCCAACTCAGCAACGCGATGGACCCGGCACCCGCACGGAGAATCCATGGATTGCTAAGATTACGGTCTCTCCCAGACAAATGCAAATAGCAAATTCAAGGTTACAAATAATTGACTGAGCGGGAGTTAAAGCCGCCTCCCCCCGCGTCGTAGCAGTCGAATGCACTACCGCTACACAGCGACCGTTAAATTATATCAAAGAATCAAGTTTATAATGATGCTGTGTGGCGTGATGGCAGAACCTCTGACTGCTACATCAAAGGTCGCAGATTCGATTCCTGCGTAGCGTAAATATTTTTATGCATGAGTATTGAATATGTCTATTAGTCTCGATGTTTCTATGTAGTTATAATATGTATGTATTTAATGAAAAAAATATCTGAACATGTTTATCCGAATTCTAGAACGCACACTAAGAGTTGGTTAAGCTATCCGTACTTTGGGTAAAGATGTGTTTTTGGGCCTCAACCAGATGTTCGGGGTCTAAGCCAACCTCGCAACAGTGCACGTGCTAATAAGCGGACGAGGCTCTGGCGTACGCTTTTGGGGTTAGGGGGTAAGAATGCAGTCGCTCCCGCAAAAGCCAAGATAAGCCAAAATAAGAGAAACAGTTTCAGAGAGGACCCCGGGCTCCAAAGTGCAAACTGTGGATGCTACCGCCACTACCACTGTGTAGATGATTAATGACTTTGAGTCTAGCTAACTCTGTATGAATATTACTATAACTACCAAAAGTACCTTAATTTATCATTAGACCCAATACACATTTTAGCCATAGCTTTTAAAATTATTGAAAACGAACACACCCCTATTTACGAAAAGACTGTAAGTCTGTGCTATACGCACATGTACCTCCATCGACGTGTCTACGTACGTTGCAAACCGAGGCGTGGCTGGAGGAGGTGGCCCTGACGTCACCCGAGTGACGTCAGCGTGACGCGCAACCTGACCTAGTTACCGTACGCGTTTCACAATGAAGCTTTAGCAGAAATGTTTTTATTATTCTTTGTGGCGTTGATTTGTAACAGAACTTTCTGTTTTTAAATGAATGCGTTTGTGAGTTCATATAAACATTGTTTTGTATGAAATAGCTGTTCGCCGAAATCTGATCCCGTTCGCGTGATCCATGGGAACCTTTTACAAGAATAAAAAGTAGCCAATATCATATTCCAGACTATAGTCTATCATGTACAAAATTTCAGCCAGATCCGTTTAGCCGTTTGAGCGTGACTGAGTAACAAACGTCTTCACAAACTTTCACAATTATATCACTACTAGCCCGCGTGGAATTCCGTCTCTATTCCCGCTTCCTATGGGAACCTATTCCTGGGATAAAAAGTAGTCTAAGTGTTATTCCAAACTATAATCTAACCCTGTGCCAAAGTTCATCCAAATCCGTTCAGCCGTTTTTGCGTGAAACAGTAATAAACCTCCATACATCCAAACTTTCACATTTATAATATTAGTAGGATTATTCGGAAGTAGATTTTTTGAGTTTACGCGGGTATACGGGGATTGAGAGACGAGGCAGGTGTCCTTTAACAGTGGCTTTAACGCCTGGTAACAGTGTGACACGATCGATTTTTTTTTCCAACCTGTGACACTGTTACACGTTTGGGTGACACTGGATGGGAATAAACCCTTTGTATGTATGTGGGGATCCGAATGACAACACATTAATTTGACACCATAAAACTAACCTGATGCTGGAGTCAGGATAATGAGAGTATAATTGGTATAATACGAGCCTTTTAGTTGATATTTCCGTGTTACAGGAGCGTCTTAGTGGTGAGTTTGCTTAGTAACGACTCAGAGCGAAGAGTACCTGTTACGAGGGTACTTGTAACATTGTACAACGAAAACGGGACCCCAGGAAACGGGACTCCAACGACATTATGGAAATTAAGCTAACAATTTTTTGTCAATGTGGGAATGTTATAAGTTTTCACTATGAAAGTGACTCATTAGGAGATTTTATATTCATTCGTAGAGGCCCGTCCCAGCTTCGCTAAAGAAAAAATCTTTTTTTTTAGAGGGAATCTGTGGTGTTCCGTGTTGTGATGTTCCTGCAACACAAAGGGAGGATCCTCCGACCAGGCAAGGTGATCACAATTGACAACATCCCAACGGTTGCCGTTGGGATGTTGTATATATGTTATACCAGCGCGCGAACTTCAATTTCGCGATTCAGGATCGGTAGTGACGTAGTAGTATCGAAGTAGGTCAACTTGTTGTCACTAGACAGCGCTGGGTATATGTGGTATCACCACAAATCTATCCTCAGTGGATGCTTTAAATGGGAAGCTAGTGGCTAAGTGTTAAACGAGTAGGTGAAAACATTGCAAAGTAAAGCAATACTATTTAGGCCAGTCTTTGGATGGGGGCCAATTCTCAATACATGGAGACTCCTTCGTGCCTCGAAGAACACTTTAAGCCGTTAGTCCTGGTTGCCATAAGAATAAATATGGCAGTCGTTACGGGTAATTGGAGCCCTAAAAAATTCGGCAACTGACATAAGAACATAGCTGAATCCGCAGTGAATATCAAATTTCTTATTGCAATATGATATCTCACCATGGATATAGCTGTCAAGATTTATAAAAAACTGTTATAGAATACAATGAAAGGTCTAACTACAAAATTCGGCAACTGACATAAGAACATAGCTGAATCCGCAGTGAATATCAAATTTCTTGTTGCAATATGATATCTCACCATGGATATAGCTGTCAAGATTTATAAAAAACTGTTATAGAATACAATGAAAGGTCTAACTACAAAATTCGGCAACTGACATAAGAACATAGCTGAATCCGCAGTGACTATCAAATTTCTTATTGCAATATGATATCTCACCATGGATATAGCTGTCAAGATTTATAAAAAACTGTTATAGAATACAATGAAAGGTCTAACTACAAAATTCGGCAACTGACATAAGAACATAGCTGAATCCGCAGTGAATATCAAATTTCTTATTGCAATATGATATTTCACCATGGATATAGCTGTCAAGATTTATAAAAAACTGTTATAGAATACAATGAAAGGTCTAACTACAAAATTCGGCAACTGACATAAGAACATAGCTGAATCCGCAGTGAATATCAAATTTCTTAATGCAATATGATATCTCACCATGGATATAGCTGTCAAGATTTATAAACACTGTTATAGAATACAGTGAAAGGTCTAACTACAAAATTCGGCAACTGACATAAGAACATAGCTGAATCCGCAGTGAATATCAAATTTCTTATTGCAATATGATATCTCACCATGGATATAGCTGTCAAGATTTATAAAAAACTGTTATAGAATACAATGAAAGGTCTAACTACAAAATTCGGCAACTGACATAAGAACATAGCTGAATCCGCAGTGAATATCAAATTTCTTATTGCAATATGATATCTCACCATGGATATAGCTCGCAAGGAGGCGCTGGAGCGGGGCCATAGGCCGGAGCCCCGAGAAATCAGGGCTCAGCGGTCCCTGCTCCGCCAGGAACTCATGGAGACATGGAGGGTGCGACTTGAGCACCCAAGGTGGGGGGAATCCACCATTGCGGCGGTGAGACCGATCATGAAGGAATGGCTGGAGAGGGACCATGGGGACCTCTCCTACCGGATGTGCCAGATGGTTACCGGACACGGGTGTTTCGGTAAGTATCTGTGGCGCATCCACCGGGAGACAACGCCGCAGTGCCAGCACTGCGAGGATCCTGGCGAAGACACGGCGCTCCACACGTTGGTGGAGTGCCCTGCGTGGGCGAGTCAACGCCGGGATCTCGTTGCGGTCCTGGGCGTGGACGTTCTCTCGTTGGAGACCATGGTGAGGGCCGTGGTCTCCGACGGGAGCAAGTGGCACGCCGCCGCCTCTTTCTGCGAGCAGATAATGCGCGCGAAAGAGACGGCGGAGAGGGAGCGGGAAAGAACCCTGCCCCCCGAGTTTCGCAGTCTGCGGCGAGGACGCCGCAGACTCATCTACGCCCGGGACTACCGACCTCCATGATCGGGGCCTGAGGAGGGCAGTTGGCCGACTCGCCGTCCTTACAGAAGCAGGCCGTGGCGGAGGCGTGTCGTGTGTGCCCTACACACGCCTGCCAACTCACCGAAGCGGGATAAAACCCGACCCCATCAGGCGAGGCCGCGGTGGCGGCCAAAGTCCGCCGGCAACCCTGGGGTTATCCTTTCGAGGGCTTACCCGGGGTGCCCGGCAACGGACACTTGGGGAGGACACCGTGCGGTTTTAGTCGAGACACGACATAACCACCCCCGCTGGCCAGCGGGGGGTATCCGAAGGGATTTTCGCACGTAAAAAAAAAAAAACCGTGGATATAGCTGTCAAGATTTATAAAAAACTGTTATAGAATACAATGAAAGGTCTAACTACAAAATTCGGCAACTGACATAAGAACATAGCTGAATCCGCAGTGAATATCAAATTTCTTATTGCAATATGATATCTCACCATGGATATAGCTGTCAAGATTTATAAACACTGTTATAGAATACAGTGAAAGGTCTAACTACAAAATTCGGCAACTGACATAAGAACATAGCTGAATCCGCAGTGAATATCAAATTTCTTATTGCAATATGATATCTCACCATGGATATAGCTGTCAAGATTTATAAACACTGTTATAGAATACAGTGAAAGGTCTAACTACAAAATTCGGCAACTGACATGAGAACATAGCTGAATCCGCAGTGAATATCAAATTTCTTATTGCAATATGATATCTCACCATGGATATAGCTGTCAAGATTTATAAAAAACTGTTATAGAATACAATGAAAGGTCTAACTACAAAATTCGGCAACTGACATAAGAACATAGCTGAATCCGCAGTGAATATCAAATTTCTTATTGCAATATGATATCTCACCATGGATATAGCTGTCAAGATTTATAAAAAACTGTTATAGAATACAATGAAAGGTCTAACTACAAAATTCGGCAACTGACATAAGAACATAGCTGAATCCGCAGTGAATATCAAATTTCTTATTGCAATATGATATCTCACCATGGATATAGCTGTCAAGATTTATAAACACTGTTATAGAATACAGTGAAAGGTCTAACTACAAAATTCGGCAACTGACATAAGAACATAGCTGAATCCGCAGTGAATATCAAATTTCTTATTGCAATATGATATCTCACCATGGATATAGCTGTCAAGATTTATAAAAAACTGTTATAGAATACAATGAAACAACATAACATAACATAACATAAACTCACGCCTATATCCCCGAAGGGGTAGGCAGAGGTGCTAGCACCCACATTTCGCCAGTTTATGTTTAGGTCCCAATGTAATAGGTGGCGAGCCTATTGCCATTAACCGGGCACTTATAAGCCTGCGATAAATACACACATAACTTCGAAAAGCATCGAAAAGTCATTGGTATGTGCCATGGTAAGACCTGGGATCGAACTACAAAATTCGGCAACTGACATAAGAACATAGCTGAATCCGCAGTGAATATCAAATTTCTTATTGCAATATGATATCTCACCATGGATATAGCTGTCAAGATTTATAAAAAACTGTTATAGAATACAATGAAAGGTCTAATTACAAAATGTCGATATAGCCGGTGAGTTGTGAAGGTCAGATGGCGGTTGCTTCACAGAATATATAAATGTTCGGTCGCTTCATATTTAGACAGAAAATCCAAACCCAACTGAAACGGGTAAAAATGGCTTGAAATTGGCGAAAATCCCTTCGGATACCCCCACAACATAAAAGGTATCAACAGCCAAACGGCCATGCGAACGCGAGTGCGTGGGCCGCCGCCACCTCCTTCTGCGAGTATGTAATGCTCGAGAAGGAGATGGCGGAGCGCGCCCGGGAGAGGTTCAGAACTCTCCCGGCCCGCCGAACCCGCAACATGCTCGCTGCGCGTCGCAGGCAACTCAGGCGCCGGAGGTCGCTTAACGACCTCCGTCCTCCATAAGCGCGGGCCTGGGGGTGGCAGGTGAGGCCGGCTGTCACCCCAGCAGAAGCAGGCCGGGACGGTGGGCCGACTAGCGCCCCTCCCCCAAATCGGGGCAAGACGTGGACACCGTGGTTCCCAAACCCGAGGGGGCTATCTCGAACCCGGAGATGGCCCAGGGTCAGTCGGGGTGCGAGGGATATGCTCTATGGGCAACCTTACATACCGGCGTCGGTAGACCTGAGACGGCGTGCGGTTTTAGTCGGTTCAAGCCCGACATAACCGCCCCCGGCGGGGATTTCCACACGAAAAAAAAAGGTTTCAGCAGCCAAAATGATAAGTTTGTAGCCACAGCGGTTTAGGATCTGCGTTGAGGAATCAGTCGAGATAAGTATCCTATACTATTATATAATTGTAAATTAGTTGTGTCTGTATATTGGAGATATTTAAAAAAACTTGGAATATGTTAAATGAACGATATCAAAAACATTTTTTTTAAGATAAGATAAGATAAGATAATATTTATTTGCAAAAACATGTGTACATATAATATACATAGTCAAATGCTTACTATATAGGTCTTACTTACTTCGATTGGACACAACATGTTTTACCATTGAGTGGTGTACAAATTATTATTACTTCAAGTCATCACATCTACATTATACATCAGTCATCCAGTTACAAACAAAAGTCAATCCTACAGGGTCATGTCCTCGAGAAAAGCCTTAATACTATAGTAGCACTTCTCAGTCAACAATCTTTTGAGCGCCCACTTAAAACGATTGTTGTTCAAATTTTTTATATTTTTGGGAATTTTGTTGTAAATTAATGGAGCCATGCATATTACACTTTTATGTAATAGGGCAGTCTTAGCAGGATGGACACATAGCCTGTTTTTATCGCGACGATTACGCACGACTTTGTCCATTAATCTTGGAAACAAGTGTGGGTTATACCTGGTAAACAGTGCTACCTCTAGTATGTATATGCCGGGGAGTGTCAGAATATTGTGCTCTTTAAAAAATGGCACACAACTGTCAGTGCTCTCAATACCAAACATGGCACGGATGCAACGCTTTTGCATTTTAAAGACCATGTCATTGTTAGTTGCATTACCCCAAAAAATTACACCATATCGAAGTACTGACTCCACTAAACCATGGTATGCTGACAGTAAAGCTACTTTGTTAATAATAGGTGCAAGTTTATAGAGAGCGTAAGATAAGCTACTAATTTTTTTACAAAGTATGTCAATGTGTTCCTTAAATTTCAACTTACTATCTAATGTCAACCCCAGAAACCGCGCAGTCATAGACTCTTCTATTTGCACCTGGTCATGCATCAGGTTCACATTTAATCGGTTCTGGTGCCTTTGTCCAAAATGCATTATATTTGTCTTTAATAGATTAATTTTTAAATTGTTATTATTCAACCATGAAACTATCGATGTCAGGGATTTGTTAATGTCAGAGTTATAATCATCAATGTCTTTACAAGGTATGGTTATGGTAATATCGTCAGCGAATAATGTCATATTGTGTATAGTGCATTTTGGTAAGTCATTGATATATATAATAAACAAAAGTGGCCCAAGGACGCTACCCTGAGGGACACCATATGATACATACTGGGCCTCGGAAGTATGCATTTCTTCTAACTGAGTATTATTATTCACTCTTGTAATAGCCGTCATTTGTTGACGGTTCTCTAGATAAGACTGAATCAAATTCTGAACATTTCCTCTTATTCCGTAAATATCCAGTTTCTTTAAAAGTATTTTGTGGTCCACATAATCAAAAGCACTGGACATATCGCAGTATATAGCACAAACAGGTGTTTTTTTATCGACATAGGTAATAACATTTTTATAGAAGTCATAGATTGCCATGTTTATAGTTTTATTCTGACGAAACCCCTTTTGTTCATTACATAATAAGTTTTCTTTTTCAAAAAAAATATTTATTGCATTATATAAAAATGTTTCAAATATCTTTGAGAATATTGGTAGCAAAGCAATAGGTCTATAACTATCCATTAACTGTGAGTCTCCCTTTTTATAGAGAGGCTTTATGACACTTATTTTGAGTGCTGCTGGAAATATACCCGTACTTATACATAAATTGATAATGTGGCTGAGGTGATAACATATATGTTCATTTACTGCTTTGATTATTTTAGTACAAATACCATCGTATCCTACGCTGTGAGTGTTTTTTAAGTTTCTTATTATTAGGAAAATTGTTTGCGGTGTACTGGGTGCAAGAAACATTGACTTTAGAGAAGATTGTATGAGAGATGTTACTTTCTTTCCAGCACCTTGAATGGGCGACACTTTTCCGATAAAGTAATTGTTGAAAGCATTAGCTATGTCTGAGGGCTGCGTTAAGATACTGTCATTACTAGCTTTTATATTATTTACGGACTCTCTTGGTAAGTTGAAGCGTTGAGTGTTTATAATTCGCCATGCTGTTTTATTTTTATTAAGAGACGTTTGAATTCTGTAATTATTTTGGGCGCGTTTAGTTAATACAATTATTTTTCTTAGTTTTTTACTATAATTAATATATTTATTTTTATTTTCCCTTGACCGATTTGCCCTATACGTCCATAATAAATCTCTTTTCTTTTTGCAGCACACTTTGATTCCCCGTGATATCCATCGCGGTTTGGTATGAGCTCTTATAGTTATAATTTTTTCTGGAAAGCATGGGTTATAGAAAAGTTTAAATTCTTCCAAGAAAAGACTAAATGCTATGTTAGGATCTGCAGTCTGGTATATATTAGAGAAGGATATGTTTCTAATACATTCTTTGAACCTATTAATATTATTACTATATCATACTTATTCAAGCTGTAGTCTCTTTTTGAGGTGCGCCAGTATTTTAGCAAGCCATTTTTAACCGGTAGTTTTATTATTTGAGCAGAATGGTCTGACAAGCCAAAATCCAAAATTTCAGTGCTGCAGCCTCTTTTGAAGTCATGTGCGAAGTTATCCAGACATGTACGACTGACTGGTCTGGTTGGTGCATAGAGCGCCAATTTTAAATTATAATTTAGTAACAAACATTCAAAGTCTAAAGTGTCTTGGTTTTTTTTAAGCACATTTATATTAAAGTCACCTGCCAAAATTATATTTTTAAATCTAATTTTTGTCAGGCGAATTAAAACCTTTTCCAGCCATTGAAAAAACATGTTAAGGTTATCCCTGTAGGGTGTCCTATAAATACAAACAATGCCAGTTTTGGAGTCAATAAGTTCAATACAACAACATTCAAACTTACGCTCCACAGACATTTGTTTTACTTCCGGACAGTCTCTAAATACATGACCCTTACCTACATATATGCATGCACCCCCTCTCTTTTGTGTGCTCCTACTGTAAGAGGAAGCCAGTACATAGTTTTGCAAAAATAAACTAGACTCATGGCCTGACAACATAAAATGTTCGGTTATACATAGTACATCCAATACCTTATTTTTACAAGATTCCAGATTGGTTAATAACTCATCTGCTTTATTTTGCAGACCAGCTATATTATAATGTAGGACATTTAGATGAGTTTCCAAGAAATAACTGCCGGTTGCTCTTTTTTTTATCAACATAATGTATGGTGTTATTGGACATTTTATCAGAAATAGCTTGTACATTGATGTCCCCCTGAACGTTGATATCAGAAAAGTAGTTCCAGTCAATAATTATATTATACATGATTTGATTATATATATTCCTAATACCGGCATTATTAATTTTGCCAGTGTTGTATGAGAACATGTCAAGAGTTAGAGAACAATTACTGTCAAAAAAACAAGCATAATCATTAGTCTGGAGATCGGAGCGTAAAAGGTCGTTAAACACTTCCACCTTATAATTATATATTGGGGCTCCTCGTACATATGTCGGCACACAGAGCACCTTGTTCGTGTTCGTGACTTTGCTAAGTGATTTCTGTAAGGCACTTATTAAGTTAGCACTAGCATTTATGTCATTAGGTCCTATGAAAATTAGGCAATAATCGTCCATTGAAAACCCTCTCAACTTGTCTTCGATGTTGTGTAGTAATTCTCTGGTAGTACCGTGAGGAATTATGTAGCGACAGAAGTCGAAAAATTCTCCAAAAATATCTTGTAACGCTGACAATGATCCTGGGATTTTAAAATTACTTAAAATACATAGTTTTCGCTTGCATTCGGGTTCAATTTTAAGTTTGATGCGTTTGACTTCAGGTGGGCTATCGTTGATTTGATTTGTAGTACATCTTGATGCCCTGGCATTATCATTATCCAGCTGGAAATACAGGTTTGAGTTTCCTTATGTTCTTGAGTTTGCCAAATTATACTCTTAGATTGAACATTTTGTTGAATGTCGGTATTCGTTGTATTGCTACACTTCTTATTTCGTTTGTGAGACAACTTACGGGTAGATGGTGGGGTTATACTTATACGTTCAGGAGTAGAACATATCTTCTTGTATGTATCTCTAGAAGATGCCATATTCTTGAGTTCCAACTTAAGAGTACAGTTTTCCATGTTTAAGTTTTCGATCTCCTGATGGGCGCTGGTTAGTTGTATCGTCAATGTGTTTATTCGGTCATTCAAGTTAAATATTTCATTAGTACTATTGTCATGTAAGCTGTCTGGTATACTAAGCGTTGTTGTGTCAAATAATGATCCTTCATTGGTATGGTCAATATTTGAGAGATTATTTAAGGAAGTAGTTCTTCGTGGTTTGCGAAGCGTTATATTGCTATCGTACTGCATGTTATTTTAGTTTGTCAGAAATGCTCAAATTAAATTTCAAAAGGTAATTGAGTGATCAACGGTGATTTGAAACCCCGACCTCTCAATTCATAAGTCTTGTGCTATACCACTGTGCTACGAACACATTCAGATATCATAAGCGAATTTTTGCTTCTCTATAGAGATCTTACATTTTTCAAATCAAAAAGTTCTGTTATTATGACTCATTGATATGGAATTTTTTGCAGCATTCCCGAGTCTTTGAACACTTTTTATATTTGTTTAACTACACAAATATCACTGTTTTGCACTATATTAACTGTTTTGCACTATATTAAGACTTGATACGAGAAACAACTGTTTATGATTATTATTTTACTAAATATTATGGAGGATAGGGCTTATTGACACTTATTTGCACATCAGAGACGATCATTGTTGATTTTTATTTTTACACTAAGTGGATTCATTGGATAACACTGTTACTATAACTTTAGATAGTTTTAAAGATATTTATATAGTCAAACCACTCTTTAAAACTGTTTTTGTATTTTTAAATGGTAAAATAACACGGACTCGATGTTAATGTGTCAGCCAGCGCCATCTACTTTTATTTTTATTTTTATTTTATTTTATTTTTTTATTTATATATTTATATTTTTATTTATATATTTTATTTATATATTTTTATTTATATTATTTTTTTATTTTATTTTTATTAATTCTTGTCTGTTTGTTCACGATGGACGCAAAAACTACTAAACAGATTTTGAGGCGGTTTTTTTATAAGAAAGGTCTTGGTCGGACTTAAAATCTGCCGTATGTTTGATTGCAATTGGAATAGTATAATCGGAGATATGAGCGAGTGGAGCCGCGTACATCAACTAGTTATAATATATTTACGAGTTAATGTGGGAATTTTATAAGTTTTTAATTTGAAAGTAGCTCATTAGAAGTTTCGTATTCATAGCTCACTTGAATTTCTTCAGACAGTCTTTATTACTTATGCTAACGAGTTTTCGGCGTAGATGTTATACTTGTTACGTCAAGAATGTTGTATTGTATAATTTATTATTCAAATTTAAGAGTGTTTTTTTATTTAAATATAAATAACTATATAATTTTTCTACGACATTCTACACAGCGTTTTCTAGACTCAAAGTAAGCATAGTTCAACTAGCTTGTGTTATGGGTTCCAGAATGCGGAAAAATATACTTATATACTTTTTTTTGGTAAATACATACATATTATACATAGAAACACCCAGACCAATGCAAATAGACATATGCATTCATACAAATATTTGCACTGATCGGCAATCGAACCCGAACCCCCTGTCGTAGCAGTCGAATGCACTACCGCTACGCCACAGAGGCCGGCCACATAATTTTAGTTCTATATCTAATTTAAATTAGGTAGAGGGGTTCATATCATAACTTTAAACGAGTAATTCTTCATTCTTGTTATATATGTAAATTATTAGCTGTTACTAGCATCTCAACTTGCATGGAATCTTGATCCCGTTCCCGCAACCCATGGGAACCTATTCCATGGATAAAAAGTGTTATGCCAGACTATAACCTATTCCTATACCAAATTTCAACCAGATCCGTTTATCTGTTGGGGCGTGCTTGAGTTACAAACAACCAAATATCTTCATAAACTTTCATATTTCATTAATAGGAGTAGGATATTCACCACTTTAGTAGTAAAAATGATTAAACTTACCGAAAATAAGAAATTCCATGAATTTTTAGTTTTTTAAGTGTTTTATTACTAAAACTTTTAGACATCGTTTCACTCAACGAACGGCGTGCCACTGTCGGCAAAATACTGGTTATTTATTAATCTGAAGCGCTTATAAATGCGTTATCTAGGGCTATAATTGATCGAAAAAAAAAATGTACACAGAGCATCAAAGGTAATAATAATAAATATATATATATATATATAGGTATAGTCTTAACTTATACAAGCACTTATGAGAGAGCTGGAGTCTGTAGTAGGTATAACACCTGTATGATAGATCTCCCGCCCCTCCCAGATACTGTTGAACAAAATAAAAGTTACTAATTTAAGCAGTAGGAGAGTCGTAAATAAACGATGTAAAGAAAATGAATACAAGTATAAAGAAAAATCATATATGAACTAAACATACAACTAAGAATACATAGGTTATATGCGTGAGGGTGTGTGAGTGTGTGTGTATGAAGGTATGTGTGCTTGTATAAGGGTGTACGCCTGTGTGCGATTTATTGTAGATATCTGTGTTTGGCTAATTCGTGTGGTGTAAAGTATGAAAGTGCAAGGGATTAAGTGTAATCGTCTAGTAATAAAAGTTATTCAATACTTTAAAGGCGAAAATGCTATCAAGGAAACAGAATTCTGCTGCATTATCATTGTGATAACCTTTCTAAGTACAGAGAGTCGCCATCAGTATTACCGACCACCCTATCTCTAAAACTTTAAATAAAATAATAAACAAAATTGAACAATGTTAAATTTGTCCTCTATATAATATAAAAATAATTAAACATCAATTTATTTATTATTCTAATCACAATATGAAGATCGTTTGTAAATATGTTAGTGATCCGCCACTTTTGAGGGCGACGGTACCTACATTATTGTTATCGGAAAGTGCCCATAAACCAAAGGTCTGATAAGAAAGGATTGTACTGGAGAGGTTGTGGTACTCGAAGTCTGTTTGTTTTGACGTGAAATCGCACTATCCACTTGTTAAGTACTGTGATAGCCTGTTGAATCTACTTGTTTACTTAAACTATATGATTAAGGGCCACAACTCACTTATGTAATGCGGTGTCACGCATCGGGAAGACCACACGTCTTTTCATAATGAAACCGCATGAACACAGCGCACTTTCAACTAGCCCAGCGCCACAGAATGCATAGGTAATAATTCCTGTCCTAGTACAGAATAAATAATAGGACAGGCCACGTGTCCTCCGGCCAGATAATGTGTTAAAAATATTAAGTGCCTAGGTGACCAAAAGGTTTTTGGTTTTAGCGCCATCTAATGGAGATTTAGGGAACCAGTATATTAAACTAAATGTGAACTGAGTGATAAAAGTAAATGTGAATAATTATCCCTGGAATAGTTTCTTGTGAGTCGAGAGAACGTGATCAGTATTTCAGGCGAGTGTTATACACGTGTATAAGGTATAGTAGGTACTCGTATTATCTAAACAAAAAAACAACGTCGAAGGGTAACAAACCGATGAGGCGAGTGAAAATCCATCAATCAGAGCGGTTAAGTAATTACAGAATGATTGATTACAAAAACAACGCCCCTCCACGCCATCGGATGGCAAGTTTATCTATGACAATCGAAATTGGAAGTCTGTTTTTTAATAAATATATTAATGTTTTTTAATAAATAGCACTATCTAGACCCAAACTAAGCATAGGTTGTAATATAGATTCTATAACATAGATTTATGAGACAAGGGTGATCTAGAAACGTACGCCTAGATCGACAGGGTTATTCATTCGATAAACCGGTCGATCTAGGTGTACGTTTGTAGATCAAATTGAAAACTTTTTAAAGAAAGGCCAGTTCAACGTACCGCAACCTGGTCTAAATACAGAACTTTGATATCGCCAGTGGGTTCTGTAGGTCTGATGGCAGTCCATTCCCGGAAAATATCGAAGTTCCGCCGTGTGGTAGTTAGACAGAAAGCCGGACATTACGAAGTAATGTGTAAAGATTAATATTTAAAAAAACTATAATTTAGATGGGATGTGACGTCAATAAAAATAAATTATTCGTCTATGCGTAAGTAGTAACAGTTGCTTGCTCGTTGCGTTGCATGATACGTGACGTCATAAAAGTGCGCCAAATTAGCGAGCTCTTAAATTATTTTTTTATATTCAGTCTGTCAATTGACTGCATCCTGTTGGACATCAATTTGAGTATTTCAGAACGGGTTTTTTAATGTTTGTATCGATCGAATAAAAATATAAAACAAGTGATCCAAAAAAACTTTTTATTTTAAATAAGCTTTTATTATATTCTTATTAGTTAAAAGAATTAAAAATTTCAAATCAAACGAGCCGAAACTCGGTGAGGTTGCGTCGTTTCATTACAGAGTTCCTATGACCATCTTCCAGCTCCATCATCAGACCCAGGTTACCATTGAAAGTTAATCTACTCGTCAAGACGATTCAAACAAGTCCAAATTCGATGAGGTTGTGTCGTTTTATTGTTTAGTTCATATGGTCACCTTCCAGCTCCATCATCAGATCAGCACCATGTTATTATAATATTGCATTGAAACTCAATTTACACATGTATGCAAAATTTCAGCTCAATCGGTAACCGGGAAGAGGATCAATCGGGACAAGTGAAGTTATTGGTCCACAGTATACCCAATAGCAAAGAAAAAGATGAACTGTACAAACAAAAAATGATTTTCACATATTAGACTAGCAGCCTGAAGCTCCACTTAGATCTTCGGGGCTCAAGCTAACCTCACTTGCGAGCCGTAACACCAACCGATTAACGGAAGAGGCTCTTGCGCAGGTTTTCTTTTTGACGTTGGGGGTGAGACGGTCATAATAATAAGTCGAATCAAGAGAGCGAGTAAGACAGCGGACGTCGGCTCCAAAGTGCAAGTTTTGGATGCAACTGGGAATATAGCTGTGATGATGTATGTTGCCACTATTGATAATGGGTTCATTGAAAGGACCCCGGGCTCCTGAGTGCAAGCTTTGGATGCAACTGGGACTATCGCTGTGAAGATGTATGTTGCCACTATTGATAATGGGTTCATTGAAAGGACCCCGGGCTCCTGAGTGCAAGCTTTGGATGCAACTGGGACTATCGCTGTGATGATGTATGGTGCCACTATTGATAATGGGTTCATTGAAAGGACCCCGGGCTCCTGAATGCAAGCTTTGGATGCAACTGGGACTATCGCTGTGATGATGTATGGTGCCACTATTGATAATGGGTTCATTGGAAGGACCCCGGGCTCCTGAGTGCAAGTTTTGGATGCAACTGGGAATATAGCTGTGAAGATGTATGTTGCCACTATTGACAATGGGTTCATTGAAAGGACCCCGGGCTCCTGAGTGTAAGCTTTGGATGCAACTGGGACTATCGCTGTGATGATGTATGGTGCCACTATTGAGAATGGGTTCATTGAAAGAGCAGGACCCCGGCTCCAAAGTGTAAGCTTTGGATGCAACTGGGACTAACGCTGTGATGATGCTGTATGTTGCCACTATTGAGAATGGGTTAATTGAATGAGCGGGACCCCGGCTCCAGAGTACAAGCTTTGGATGCAGCTGGGACTAACGCTGTGATGATGATGTATGTTGCCTCTATTGAGAATGGGTTAATTGAAAGAGTAGGAACCCGGCTCCAAACTGTTTTACTTAAAACTTACACGCACGACGGTTTCATAAGGCTTTGTAAGGAAATAAGTAGGTTTGAACGGGTACCGTGAAAACTGGATTGATCATGCTGTCTCCATTGGCAAGGGGTAGAGATAGAAAATGAATGAAGTAGCCCGTAGATATCACAAGTGGATCGTACGTCCGGCATTCGACGTCTCCAGTGAAAATAATAATAATAATACATGAAAAGTGAATTGAAGGGGTGCACAGGACCTTACAAACATCCTTGAGGCCCAAGCCAACCACAACTGGAAGTCGGTGCACTTGCTAAACGACGGAGATGCCCTAGCGCATGCTTTCCTCTTAGGGTACGTCCGGGACTACCGACCTCCAAGATCGGGGCCTGAGGACGGCAGTTGGCCGAGTCGCCGTCCTTACAGAAGCAGGCCGTGGCGGAGGCGTGTCGTGTGTGTCCTACACACGCCTGCCAACTCACCGCCGCGGGATAAAACCCGACCCCACCAGGCGAGGCCGCGGTGTCTGCCAAAGTCCGCCGGTAACCCTGGGGTTATCCTTTCGAGGGCTTACCCGGAGTGCCCGGCAATGGACACTTGGGAAGGACACCGTGTGGTTTTAGTCGGTCCGATTCCGACACGCCCACCCTATAGTCGGCACCGATGGGGTGAAGCCCGGGGGGATTCCGCACGCTAAAAAAAAGGGTTGGGAGGTCATGTCATTAAAATTTATTTTATCTCTATACAATTTTCGTATATCGCAGAATGTAACGAGAATAATGGTTCGGCGAAATATCGCAGTGCGAGCTATGCCTTATAGCTTAAAAATGGACAGAGGTAATCAACCTGCCAAGTAACTTTACGCCAGAGATCGCGTGACGATACCAAGCGTCAGAATGACGTCAAGGAATATCCACGTCAAACTTACTTTAGCTAGCACATCTTTATACGAATAGATAAACATCTTTATTGATAGCCATGTGATTGAAACGCCATCTTTCCACGTAGGCGCTGTGTACTTTCATTCAAGATATTTTCAAGGGACTTCACAACCAGACCAGATTCCCCGACAGGCCGATGTGACGAAACACCGTGCTGTTTTATTCGATTCGAGTCCTAATAAATATTTTATGACATTCTACACAACGCTTTCAAGACCCGAAGTAAGCACAGTTTAACTAGCTTGTGTTATGGGTTCCCGAATGCGGATAAAAATACTTATATACTTTTTTTTGTAAATACATACATATTATACATAGAAACACCCAGACCAATGCAAGTAGACATATTTATGTATATAAATATTTGCACTGAGCGGGAATCGAACCCGCGCCCCCTGTCAAAAGCGTTCATACATACAAAACTAACACCCTTTGCCCTCCGGTAGGCAGAGACAATAGCTCCTTCGTAATAAACTTATTTCTAACTATTAAAAAGATTTACGTCTATACTAACCACAGAATTTCTTACTAAAACATTTACCTACATAAAATAGATTGCATTATACATTTATACATATACTAGGAATTCAGTGCAGGGTGCGACTGAAATAAATTGAGCTGAGCGAGCAGGACTCTTACTTGAAAATAAGACATCTTACTACGGTCGCGCGTTTAGCTAAGGCCGAGCGCTCTTGAAACTGTTTTTCGGTGATTATTCCTCAATGGTACATTGTATTTGAACAGTTAACCCCTCTAAATACTCAGCGGTGTCTACACTATCACCATGGCAAATTTGGTCAAGATCGGTATTGTGGTTCCGGAGGAGTACAGTCTCGACCAAACGGCTTAGCCACGTATAAGAGCTTCGCTTCGCTCAGCTCAATAATTGATAAATGGAAACCCCATGGGGGCCCACTCGCCGGAGCGAATGGGTAAGTGGCAACATTGAATCGAACCAAATAAAACAGTAGGTACAGTGCTCAATCACGGGTTTATTACCATCAAGCTCTCGCCCGGGTGTAATTTATGAAGGTAAATCCCTGGGAATTTCGACTTTTTAGTAAACATACATGTGTACGTATCCATAATCTATACATAAGTACATATATACTTGTCCCGACTGCCTGAGTGATTTATAAACTATTAAACTAAAACGTGGCGGTAGAGCGTTAAAATGCCACATCAGTGGCCGCGGGTTCAATTCCCGCTCAGTGCAAATATTTGTAATGCATGAATATGTCTATTTGTATTGGTTTGGGTGTTTTTATCTATACTATTATAAGATTGTAAATGAGTTGTATCTGTACATTGGAGACATTAAAAGAAAAACTCGGGTTGTGTTAAATGAACAATGTTTTTTTTTTCGATTTCTGGTCTGTTTGTCTGTTTATTTGAGATGATTGTTGATGCGGTTTCTTCTATTAGAAAGGTCTTGATTAGACTTTAAATCTGCCGTATGTTTGATTGCAATTGGTTAAGTAGAACCGGAGATATGACTAAAAAACGATAACCGACTTTTAAATGTGTTTAGTTTTGCGGATAAACATACTTAATTATAGTATATCCGCAGTCTAGATCTATGGGACACAAGCTAGTTAAGACATGCTTACTTTGGGTCTAGAAAGCGTTGTGTAGAATGTCCTAGAAGATTTGAACCACTGGAGCTACAAAATTGAAATTTCGGCAGTAGATGCCTTTTTATGTTGTCAGCATCCACTAAGAAATAATTTTTAGAAATTTCACTACAAAGGGGGTAAAATAAGGAATGTAACATAACATAACATAACATAAACTCACGCCTATATCCCCGAAGGGGTAGGCAGAGGTGCTAGCACCCACATTTCGCCAGTTTATGTCTAGGTCCCAATGTAATAGGTGGCGAGCCTATTGCCATTAACCGGGCACTTATAAACCTGCGATAAATACACACATAACTTCGAAAAGCATCGGAAAGTCATTGGTGTGTGCCATGGTAAAACCTGGGATCGAACCCGAGACCTCGTCTCAGCAGTCCATTACCCATACCACTAGGCTACCGCGGCTAAGGAATGTTTGTATGGAATTCCATCATTTCCGAAGTAAGTAGCACAAAGTTTCATATACCAGCTTCTTTTTCGAAATAAATAAATACGAGTACGTGCTGTATCGGCGTTTTTTAAAGTTACACCCCTGAGGGAGTATAGAAATGCTGACTGTACCTACCCGGTCGAGCTGACCTATTCGTGATGGGAGCAGCATGTCCTACCTTTATGTGCGTTGTAATTGTAATGTTTTCATAAACCTGTCTGCCTTTATAGCATGGTCTTTTGTACCCTGGAGCGAAAACACATACATCGCCGCTCCCAACTACCGCTCAACGTTCCAACTGTGTTTACGACTGAAAATTAGAACTTATTCTCTGGAGAGTCCACATCTTGACCAAATAAAGGAAGGTATCGTTCTGTGAAGGATGTGTCCACGTGCGAGATGTTTGTAAGAAGAATAATAAATAAATATTCTAGGACAGATTGCACGCTGCCGTCTAGAACGAAACTAAGTGTAGCTTGTAATGTAGGTTCTAGAATCCGCACACGACCTCTGTGGCTCAGCGGTAGAACGTTTAACTGCTAAGTCAGAGGTGGCGAGTTCGATTCCCGCTCAGTGCAAATGTTTGTGTTCATGCACACTAGCTAAGAATATTTGCATTGAATTGGGTGTTTCTATGTATAATATGTATGTATTAACAAAAAACAAGTTGAATTCCTGAGACGAGCTCAGCCGAATACAAGATATTTTCGATTAGCGTTTTTTTTTTTGCGATTTTTTGCGATTTTTTCTTTATCTTGCAATGGTTCACCCCAGCACGAATCTATTACCGAAAACAGCAACTCGATAGCTCATCTCCTTTATACCCAAAACCGTGACAGAAAATTGGCAACGACGACAACTCGATAGCAATAGGGCTTGTCTAAAGAAAATCCTTTTCAAGCTTTTCAACGCCTCGGTCTTGGTGTGAACTTTGACAAAACCAAGGTTATGTTCAACGAACATGTCACACCGAGACCGATTGCCGTCGAAGGGTCGACACTCGAAGTTGTTCAACAGTACCGTAGTAGTAGTTCAGTAGTTCAACCTTGGGCAGGTTATCCAGCTCGGTAGAAACAACTTCGAGAAAGAAGTCACCAAAAGGATCCAGTTAGGTTGGGTAGCATTTGGCAAACTGCGTCGGGTTTTCTCCTCCCCTTTACCGCAATGCCTAAAAACAAAGGTGTTCGAACAGTGCGTCCTACCTGTCATGACTTACGGTGCCGAAACGTGGTCATTGACCACTGTCAATGACCACGTTTCTAGCCTCACTAGGCTAGTCCACGACTTAAAAGTTGCGCAGCTGGCTATGGAGCGAGCTTTTGAAGGATAAAATTCGAAATGAGGCCATCCAACAAAGAACTAAAGTCACCGACATAGCTCGCAGAATAAGCAAGCTGAAGTGGCAATGGGCTGGCCACATCTGCAGAAGGACCGATGGCCGATGGAGCAAACGAGTCCTAGAGTGGAGACCACGAACCGGTACACGGAAGGTAAGACGTCCCCCAGCAAGATGGAGGGACGACCTGAAAAAGGTAGCTGGTATAGACTGGATGCGCAAGGCGGAGGATCGGGTGCTATGGCGTAGAATGGGAGAGGCCTGTGTCCAGTAGTGAACTGCAATAGGCTAATTGATTGATGATATAATTCGGTTTATATTTACGACGGTTTTCTCTTTTCCATTGGTAGTACTAAGACTGAGGTAGTAATTTCAGGAAAGTGGTAGGAAAGTAGACCTCATCATCCTTCGAGCCTTTTCCCAACTGAGTTGGGTCGGCTTTTCAGTCTACCTACGAAGCGGCTGAACTTCGATATCTTCCATGAAGCGACTGGCATCTGACCTCCACAACCCATTGGCGATAGCAAAGTTCCGTTGTTAGACCAGTTGTCGGATTTTTTAGGGCTTCAACTACCCTTAACGACTTAAGGTGCTCTCCGAGGCACGGCGGGGTTTCAATATGCTAAGAATGGTCACCTATCCTACGACTGACCTGGCTAGGATTGCTTAACGTCCTAAAAGTAAAATGACATAACATAACATAACTTCACGCCTGTGTCCCCGAAGGGGTAGGCAGAGGTGTATTACACACCCACGATTCGCCAGTTATGTTGATGTCCCAATGTAATAGGGGGCGAGCCTATTGCCAACTACCGGGCACATTATTAAGCGAGCGATAATTATCATTTATTAATGCACACATACCTAACTACGAAAAGTCAGAGGTGTGTGCCCGGGCAACTGGGGATCGAACTCGAGACCTCGTCTCAGCAGTCTGTTACGTATGCCACTGGGTTATCGCCGAGTAAAATAGCACCAGAAATATAGTTATTTTAGTGGCGGATTTAAACGTTTGTCGCCAGTAGGCTATTTCAAATGTTACCACCCATATCGATCTATACAATGTTCAAAGAACATTTTTGACTTCGTGAATTGTAGAAAAATGTGCCTATACTAGTGATGAAATATAGTTATTCATTCTTCGAGCCTCGAGTTATAATAGCTAAACAAGAGGTTCCAGCGTTAGGTTATTAAATGTATTTGGATCTTATAATTGTACCTACTATTATTATCTAAATATTCGATAATAATAAATATTTTTAGAATATTGTTAAAAGAAAGTTAAAATAATAATAAACGGATGTGTAACGTGTGATATGAGTTTAAAAATGGTAGTTATTCAGATTGCATTAGTGCCAACCCACACAACGTTTAATGTATTAGTAGAATAATTAGTGAAATATAAATAGAAAACAAAAACCTTTCCCGAACGCTTGATGATAACGTGTACCTGAACAAAATAGACATTACAATCATAAGAATTAATAATAAAACAAAAGAAAAAACAAATAAAAGAAATCGGAAGTTAGTTGCAACCAGGACGTAAACTAGAAGATTAAAATATGTTTTTGATGTGATAAAAGAATTAATGGTGCGTAGAAAGCACCGAGTATAAGTGAAAACATTATTCGGACAGCTTATGTTCTTGTCAGCTTCTTGCGCTCCAGCACGCCCGTCCCGTTTCATTGTATTATTTCGTTGTAACGTTACCGCGGTCTGAATTAAAATAAATGAACGCCACGCCATCTATATCGAATAATAGAAAACTTACCGGACAAAAGTGAATTTTGTATATGTATGAAAACTTATTTCAGTGATTTTAATTGTTAAATTATAGGTATAAGTGCTTTTTAATTTAAATGTGATTATTATAAAATTAATACAAAGTAAATTACTCAGTCCCAAATTTTCCCGCTTTTAATGCCCACCAGGGCCAAAAGTACAGCTGTCGAAGTACGGACGTATAAAAATACACCCTTGGGGGATAAGTCAAAAGTTCAATTTTACTTCCAGCGCGTGGTTTAGATTCAGTATTGATGAATTAGGATAAGAAGTTCTATATACCTATTTTCGAGTGAATAGATGTCCTTTGTTATTTTTTTTCGTGCGGGAATCCCCTCGTATACTTTCCGCCGGCCAGGTTATGTCGGGCTTGAACCGACTAAAACCACACTCCGTCTCGGGTCTTCAGTCGCCGGGGTTTAAGGTTGTCCATAAAGCATTTTCCTCGCACCCGATTGGATGTATAGAGTACCTTTTTTTTTTCGTGCGGAAATCCCTTCTTATACCCCCCGCCGGCCAGCGGGGGCGGTTATGTCGGGCTTGAACCGACTAAAACCACACGCCGTCTCGGGTCTTCAGACGCCGGGGTGTAAGGTTGCCCATAGAGCATATCCCTCGCACCCCGACTGACCCTAGGCCATCTCCGGTTTCGAGATGGCCCTCTCGGGTTTGGGAACCACGGTGTCCCCGTCTTGCCCCGGTTTGGGGGAGGGGCGCTAGTCGCCCCACCGTCCCGACCTGCTTCTCATCCTTTCAATATCTCCTTTGGACCTTCAGTCCTTTGACAAGAAACTACTCGAGTTTCAAATTTTGAATTTGTTCTACACTCTACACATCTATACACATATCAATAAATGTTCCCTGACCTTAAGCGCAGCAGTTGCACTGGTGCAGAGAAGGTGCAGATACGGAGGGGGGAGGGGTATGTATAGGTATGGGTATAATACTCTTATATGGGTATTCAACCCGAGCGCTTAATTTTTTATTTCATTCTATATATTTGGCCCATGTGTGAAATCCCCTCTTGAACGAAATTCTGTAGGTATCCATACCAGTTGAGACCGCCTGTCACCCCAGCAGAAGCAGGCCGGGATTATTTCAGTGATTTTAATTGTTAAATTATAGGTATAAGTGCTTTTTAATTTAAATGTGATTATTATAAAATTAATACAAAGTAAATTACTCAGTCCCAAATGTTCCCGCTTTTAATTCCCACCAGGGCCAAAAGTACAGCTGTCGAAGTACGGACGTATAAAAATACACCCTTGGGGGATAAGTCAAAAGTTCAATTTTACTTCCAGCGCGTGGTTTAGATTCAGTATTGATGAATTAGGATAAGAAGTTCTATATACCTATTTTCGAGTGAATAGATGTCCTTTGTTATTTTTTTTCGTGCGGGAATCCCCTCGTATACTTTCCGCCGGCCAGGTTATGTCGGGCTTGAACCGACTAAAACCACACTCCGTCTCGGGTCTTCAGTCGCCGGGGTTTAAGGTTGTCCATAAAGCATTTTCCTCGCACCCGATTGGATGTATAGAGTACCTTTTTTTTTTCGTGCGGAAATCCCTTCTTATACCCCCCGCCGGCCAGCGGGGGCGGTTATGTCGGGCTTGAACCGACTAAAACCACACGCCGTCTCGGGTCTTCAGACGCCGGGGTGTAAGGTTGCCCATAGAGCATATCCCTCGCACCCCGACTGACCCTAGGCCATCTCCGGTTTCGAGATGGCCCTCTCGGGTTTGGGAACCACGGTGTCCCCGTCTTGCCCCGGTTTGGGGGAGGGGCGCTAGTCGCCCCACCGTCCCGACCTGCTTCTCATCCTTTCAATATCTCCTTTGGACCTTCAGTCCTTTGACAAGAAACTACTCGAGTTTCAAATTTTGAATTTGTTCTACACTCTACACATCTATACACATATCAATAAATGTTCCCTGACCTTAAGCGCAGCAGTTGCACTGGTGCAGAGAAGGTGCAGATACGGAGGGGGGAGGGGTATGTATAGGTATGGGTATAATACTCTTATATGGGTATTCAACCCGAGCGCTTAATTTTTTATTTCATTCTATATATTTGGCCCATGTGTGAAATCCCCTCTTGAACGAAATTCTGTAGGTATCCATACCAGTTGAGACCGCCTGTCACCCCAGCAGAAGCAGGCCGGGACGGTGGGGCGACTAGCGCCCCTCCCCCAAACCGGGGCAAGACGGGGACACCGTGGTTCTCAAACCCGAGGGGGCCATCTCGAAACCGGAGATGGCCCAGGGTCAGTCGGGGTGCGAGGGATATGCTCTATGGGCAACCGTACACCCCGGCGTCTGTAGACCCGAGACGGCGTGCGGTTTTAGTCGGTTCAAGCCCGACATAACCGCCCCCGCTGGCCAGCGGGGGGGTATCCAAAGGGATTCCCGCACGAAAAAAAAAAAAGGTATCCATACCAGTAAACCGTAGTCTTTGAAATGACCAAAGATAAAAAAGAACATTTTAATCGGATAAGTAAAAACAATTCGTTGAATAATACTTGTCTATTACGTTACGTTCACACTGATTTTATATAACGACTAGCTGATGCCCGCGGCTCCGCCTGCGCGGAGGTCGGTTATCGTTTCTAGTTATATCTTCAGTTCTACTTATTCAATTGCAATTAAACATACGGCAGATTTTAACTTTAACCAAGACCTTTCTAATAGAAAAAAAAACCGCATCAAAATCCGTTCAGTAGTTTTTGCGTCCATCGCGTACAAGCAGACAAACAGACAAGAATTCCAAAAAAAATATGTTCAGTATCATTCATTTAAGATACCCCAAGTTTTTTTTTTATATATACTATACTATAGATAGATGCAGAGTTCTGAATAATCGTCAACATTGGCAACACAAAATACCATGGAGGATATTTGGCGAGTTTCGGTTTCGCAATCGGCTTACCCTGTACACTTTGATAGGATTAATAAATACGGGCTCAGGTATAACACCCGGTTTATTCGTACCTTTTGCAGGATTTCATAAAAAAAAAGGTTGATTTAAAAATATGGTTGCGTGTTATTTTGATAGATAATCCCTTTTCGTAAGTACAACAAAGGTTGGTATTGTGCAAAATACGCAACAAATAGATGCTTAAGAATAGAGACAGAGTGTGGCGGATTATCTGCTCAGAATTGGAACAAACGGACTGTAGAAGACCATCACAATAGAATACATCGATTTCATAAAATATTTTTTTCACCTAAAGCTAAATAAATCTGCCTTTGGGGCGAGCTTTGTAGAAAAATGTACCTATCTAAGTGGTGAAATATATGTTGTTGGAATATATGAAATATATGTCGTGAACGTGATAATATTCAGCCTGCTAAATCCGCCACCAACGAAAGTTTTCAAAAACTTTAACATTTCTCAATACCATGAACGGCTCGGCGCGTTCAGAGCACAACGCACTTGTGGCCGGCTGCATCCAGCTGGCCACATGTCTATCACTTAAAACCGCACTACTAGCGGACATATCGCATCCGACACCGAAATGACTGGCATTCCCGGCTAAGCTATTGGTATCGAACGGGACAGAATTCGAAGCCAGAACCTCTCGTCGACTCCTAAACCACTAAGCTTATCAAGCCTGCAGTGAAATATGTGTAAAACGATTTGAAATCGAGCGTGTGACACTGGGACTTCAAGTTATTAGTGTCAATGGCATATCGGCATTATCTAGAATAGCTCTACCCCAATAGGTATATAGGTATATACCTATTGGGGTGCTTGGTTGGGGACCTCCACGCGGTGCACCCTGGGCAACGGAGACAGCAGCGCCTCTCTCCTAGGGCGGGAGAGACGCTGCCGCCTACGGCCAACTCCGACCGAGGCGAGGACAGCCCTGTTGAGGGCTGTTCGGAAGCTTTCCACGTGTCCCTCTGATTAGCAGATGGCACAGTGGAGAGCAAGTAAGGGGGCCATCTCGTCTCTCGGGCTTGAACCGACTAAAACCGCACGACGTCTCGGGTCTGAAGACGCCGGGGTGTAAGGTTACCCATAGAGCATATCCCTCGCACCCCAACTGACTCTGGGCCACCTCCGGTTTCGAGATGGCCCCCTCAGGTTTGGGAACCACGGTGTCCCCGTCTTGCCCCGGTTTAGGGAAGGGGTGCTAGTCGCCCCACCGTCCTAGCCTGCTTCTGCTGGGGTGACAGGTGGCCTCCCTTGCCACCCCCAGGCCTGTGCTCATGGAGGACAGAGGTCGTTAAATGACATTAACTAAAATAGTAGTATAAATACGAACGGAATTAATTACTAGGCCCTAACTATATATAGTTATTAAATAATAATAGCAACGTCATTAAGTGTGGTGTTAATTCATAACATCTAATTATTTACACAGATCAATTATAATGTCAGTAATTAATTGGTGACGTCGACAATTATATCAGTTTAATTCTGTCATAGAATTGTATGGGTATGAATTTGATATACTTAATATGAATGAAGAAATTACTGAACGGTAAAAGAAATATCATAAAAGCGGACTCTGAGCGGCGCGAGGCTAAGAGATATTTTAAAATTGTACTCATGTACGCACTTAAGAAGTTATACTGCATTGGCGTAACAAGATGAAAATCTTTCTTACGTATGTAGAAGTAATAATGTAAAAAATTATTTTAGTTTATGATGTAAATAAATAATACATACCGTCAACTAACTTCTAATTCTACAAATGTACTCAAATTAAAATGTTCTATAACTAACTTCAGGGTGCCGGGTTTTTAGCTAACTTCATGGTGTCGGTTTTGTGAAGATGTGCGCGTAAAAATTCACTCTCATCCTTTTCCCCTAACACGCCAAAAGAAGTATAACTTCAACAAAAACAGTATTACAGAGGGCATGATACACGATACACCCATAAACCATAACCAAGTAGGGTAACACATTGTAACGTTATGCAATACTAGCGGTCACCTTAGGATGTGTGTCCATTCTTAACACATTGGAACCCCTAGGTGCCTCGAAGAACGCGTTACACCATCGGTCCCGGTTGCCATACGACCATCTATGGCGGTCGTTAGGGGTCGTTGGAGCCAGGTCGCTTAACGACCTCCGTCCTCCATGAGCGCAGGCCTGGGGGTGGCAGGTGAGGCCGCCTGTCACCCTAGCAGAAGCAGGCCGGGACGGTGGGGCGACTAGCGCCCCTCCCCCAAACCGGGGCAAGTCGGGGACACCGTGGTTCCCAAACCCGAGGGGGCCATCTCGAAACCGGAGATGGCCCAGGGTCAGTCGGGGTGCGAGGGATATGCTCTATGGGCAACCTTACACCCCGGCGTCTGCAGACCCGAGACGGCGTGCGGTTTTAGTCGGTTCAAGCCCGACATAACCATCCCCGCTGGCCGGCGGGGGGGTATCCGAAGGGATTTCCGCACGAAAAAAAAAAGAAAAAGGGGTCGTTGGAGCCCTAAAATGTCTAACTATAGAATTCCGATATCGCCAGAGGGTTATGCAGGTCAGATGGCATGGCAGCCGCTTCACGGAAAATATCGAAGCTCGGCGGTTTCGTACTTAGACTGAAAAACCGACTCCAGCTGGGTTCGGAGAAGTCTCGGAGGATAATTAAATAAAAAAAGCGGACATGGTTTTTTTTTACGTGCGGAAATCCCTTCGGATACCCCCCGCCGGCCAGCGGGGGCGATTATGTCGAGCATCGACTAAAACCGCACGGTGTCCTGCCCAAGTAAGCACTCGAAAGGATAACCCCAGGGTTACCGGCGGATTTTGGCCGCCAGCGCGGCCTCGCCTGGTGGGGTCGGGATTTATCCCGCGTCGGTGAGTAGGCAGGCGTGTGTAGGACACACACGACACGCCTCCACCACGGCCTGCTTCTGTAAGGACGGCGAGTCGGCCAACTGCCGTCCTCAGGCCCCGATCATGGAGGTCGGTAGTCCCGGGCGTAGATGAGTCAACTAAAGCGGACATGATTGATAAAAATATCGCTGAACATACCGATGGTCATAATATTTGTAAGACGCGATATTTCTCAACAAACAGAAAGATAATAAGATATTTTAAGAATAACAACAATAATATACGTAGGTACGTGTTTACGTTATTCTTTGTTTACATATAAACTAGTACAACTAAGTTATTTTTAACGAATGCGGGGCAACTGTGCTCTTCGCGATACAAATATACCTTCACATTTTATATGCCAAATGCCAAGAGATTTGTTTCAAGGTTAAATATCATACATTCATAAGATTTTTCATCAAGGATGAATTTGAATACGCACTTTCATTTATCTAACTTATATTAAACTATAAAGCAACCCGCCCTCGCTTCGCTTCGGTATATATGATGTTCTTTTAACTCATGCCATCGTAATTTACTCATAATAATACAAGGGCGTCGCCAGCCCTTGGCCCAGAGAGGGGCAAAATTTCATCCTCCATAAAATTATGGAGGATGAATTTTGTCCCTCTGAGGAAAAAATACAGATTGTGATTGGTTGCGCGTCAAGGTCATAAATTCACCATTTTTGGCGCGGTCGCTAGCTAATGATCGCCGGTGCAGTGCACCTATTGTTTAGATCGGATACCTATAGTCCAGTCATTATAGTAAGTTCACCTCGGAATTCGAGATACCCAGCTGTAAGTCTGTAATACTTGTATATTGACACCCTAAAAGTTGTCTCAAAACCTACATATGGTAGGGTGTACGCAACTATTAAATTTCAAGGTCACAAAAATCGGTTTTTTGCGCTTTTTTGTAAATATCTCATTTTGGGTTTTTTGCTATTTGTATTTATTATCAATATTGTAGAATACAAAATTCTCTACAAATTTTGTTTAAAAATGTTTTTATACGGTGAACCGTTTTCGAGATAGAGGGCGGAGAGCACGCGGTCACAGGATCACTTCAGGTCAACCGGTGCCTCCGGTCGAAAACGCGCAATATATAGTTGATGAACTATCGATAAATCAATGATTATAAATATTTGTCAATTTGTATTAACTATTATATTATATTATATCATTTTTTTCCTAACCTATCCAGTATATTTTTTCCAGTATTCAGTATTAATTTATTTAACAACACTTACCTGCCCATGTAATTGCCGAACTGTTAATGAACCATATGTAGGTTTTGAGACAACTTTTAGGGTGTCAATATACAAGTATTTACAGACTTACAGCAAGGTATCTCGAATTCCGAGATTCTTACCTAATTTAAGTTTAAATGACTGGACTACTAAGCTAATTACTATAAGTTAAAAAGTGTGCAAAAAGTACACGCCGTACTGTTGCAATCAAACTATTTTTTTGTTGTTTATCAGTTTTTATTGTTATTTTCTTTGACTTTGTTTTTTTTATTTCCGTTAAATAATTTATTGTGATAAATTAAAATTATATTAATTAATACTACTAATAATGATTTATTAAATTCATATTTAAAATTTGTGTTAATAATAATAACTTTTTCTCTTTATTTTTTTTTGTTATTGTTGTTTTGCCATGTCTCGCGGACGTTTTGGCGCATGAAAATAATTTTTCAATTCGATCCAGTGGTTCCTGAGATTAGCGCGTTCAACCAAACAAACAAACAAACAAACTCATCAGATATTATTTTTGGTTCTCGCATCGGTTTAAGTAGATACGTTGCCACACTAACGGTCGGTGGCGCGAGTTTTATGTCGTGCAAAATTATGCTCTATTATAACTAATTAAGAATTATCATGCCATAATCATCTCGATTCTTGGATAAATAATCTAACATAACATAACATAACATAAAAAACGATACTGCCAAATTATACTTTATAATAACTACATAAGAGCGATATCCCTGACTCAATTATAATGGCCTTAAGACTTTGGTTACTTTCCATTCGGCTTCATTTTTTCGATTTCCTAGGGGGGGCAGCTGCCCCTACCTGCCCCCCCCCCCCTTGGCGACGCCCTTGAATAGGTATATAGCCTATCTATCATCTATCAAGAGTTCATGGTGATAATGTGCAGAGGCCATGCTATAGCCTATCTATCATCTATCAAGAGTTCATGGTGATTATAAAGGGAAAGACCGAATTTTGTGAGTTAATCACAAAATTCGGTCTTTCCCTTTATAATACTAGGAATTCAGTGCAGGGTGCGACTGAAATAAATTGAGCTGAGCGAGCAGGACTCTTACTTGAAAATAAGACATCTTGCTACACGGAAAAAATTAATTAGTTGAATCAACCTTAATTCAACCGATTTTTTGTGTTAATATAGCACCTACATTGAAAATTTGTTGAATCAAACAAACAAAAATTGTTGCTTGTAAAAGGTAAATTTAACCAAACCTAGTGAAGTTGTTTTAACACTGTCTTGAAATGGTAATATCAACTAGTTTAATAATAGGTTGCCAGTACTTTCAACTTTTCAACTATTTTTTTTTGGTTGATATAGCACCTACCTTTAAGATTTGTTGAATCAACTAATCTGAAATATGTTGCTTGTAAAAGGTAAATTTAACCAAACCAAATTAGGTTGTTTTAACACTATTTTGAAATCGTTATTTTTACTATAATAATAAACCTGTATTTTTAAGTATATGGTGCTAAGTTGTAACTACTACTTATCTTAATGTAGAATCGACACGTAGCAATAGGTTAGAATAACCTAAATTTGGTGGTAAAATTAACCTACGTATATTGGTCTTCTTAACTGTTTTGTAAATGTAGTATTGACATGTGCAATTAAGTTGAAACTTCCTAATTTTTATGATAAACTTAACCTGTATTTTTAAGTTGAAATAACTTAAGGTGATTTGTTAAATGAACCTCTGCTTAGTGGTAAAATCTACCCATATCATAATAGTATTTTTGACAAAAGTGTAATGGAGAATCGACATTCAGCAATAGGTTAGGATAACCTAAATTTGGTGGTAAAATTAACCTGCGTATATTGGTATTCTAAACTGTTGTAAATGTAGTATTGACATGTGAAGTTAAGTTGAAACTACCTAATTTTTATGATAATCTTAACCTGTATTTTTAGGTTGAAATAACTTGTGGTGTTTTGTTAAATTAACCTCTGCTTTGTGGTAAAATCTACCTAGATCATAATAGTATTTTTGACAAAAGTGTAATGTAGAATCAACATGTAGCAATAGGTTAGAATAACCTAAATTGAGTGGTAAAATTAGCCTGTTGTAAATGTAGTATTGACATGTGACATTTAGTTAAAATTACTTGTTTTTGGTAAAATCAACCTCTATTTATTAGTAATATCTACCTACAATATTACATATATTGTAGGTAGATACTACTAATAAATGCAGGTTGATTACTTGTTTTTGGTAAAATCAACCTGCATTTATTAGTAGTATCTACCTACAATATATGTAATATTGTAGGTAGATACTACTACTATATACGACTAATAAATGCAGGTTGATTTTACCAAAAACAAGTAATTTTAACAAAATTTGCTAGTAATATATACCTGCAATATTACATTATATTGTAGGTAGGTATTACTAATAAATACAGGTTGATTTTACCAAAAACAAGTAATTTAATAGATATACCTGCAATAATGCAGATTGATTTTACAAACATCATAATATATCAAATTCTGTACAAAAAAATACTTTTACATTTCAGATTAAGGTAGGTACAACTCAATGCAGGCTTATTCTACAATACACTTTCATCAAAATACTTACTTACATGAAAACTAAATCTAATTATAGAATATAAATAAAAAATATAGATTTATTAAGAAAACAACATTTTATTTACCCTTAAATAACATAAAATATATAACATAAAGTACCCGTCAATAAGAACTTTTACATAATAATCAAGAAAATGTCTAATAAATAAAACATAATATGAAAGTATCTACATTGTGTATAAAGACATTTCACGAATACTTCTGGGGATTATAGTACCCGTCAATATGAACAACTTTTACAATAGAATCAACCCTGTTAGCGCGAAAAAAAAACAGCTGTTCCATACCTACTGTTTAGCTAGTAGCTATTGAACTTTTGTATGGAACAGCTGATTTTTTTTCACGCTAACGAGTTGGTTCCATTGCAAAAGTTGTTCATATTGAAGGGTACTATAACCCCCCGAAGTATTCAGGCCATGTCTTGATACACCCTGTATAATTAGTGGATTAAACAATTGACGTAACGAGTTATTACTGTCATTCATTATCTGTTAAAAAATATTGTTTTGTCTTGCTGTAGACTTCTCCATTACAAATTATATGACAAACCGTTGGAAAACTAGATACTAGAGCACGTTGTAGGACTTGCAGGAGCAGAACTTGTGCTTTCCGATGCAGTTTCCTGTGAAATAATAAACCAAGTTAAAACTTTAGATTTTCTAATTTGCTATACGTAAGTACCTACCATATATATACAGGATCGTGGTAGATGGCACAAACTAAGGGAGGCCTATACCCAGCAGTGGGTGAAGTCGGGCTGTGGATGATGATGATGATGAAGTACCTACCTACCTATAGCCCGTGCGATTTAACAAGAGACTTCACGCTGTGAAGTCAACAACAAAAAGCAACAGAAGTAGATATATCATCGAATGATTTAAAATTACCAATAAAAAATGTATAACTACACTAATAGGTACTATCGATACTGACCGCAAGAAGGCAAGTGGGGAGTGCCGCGGGGCATGCGGAAGAGGGGTCGCATTCCAGCAAAATCTCAAGTTAAGTCGCACTCGCACGGGTTATACCTACCTACCTACCTAGGTGATAAGTACCTTAATCTAAGTAACTTTGGTAACTTAATCTAAAGTTTATATAGGTACCTAATTAAAGTTTAAAAAACTTCAGAAGCCGACTTCAAGTTGATTTCGGCTCCATCATCAGATCGACTTTAAACCTTCAATAAATTGTAGTGCTTTAAAATACTTAATGAAAAAATTATCAAACGCACTAGTCGCCCCTACGATTTTTGAAAGTTCCTCTCGATTTCTCTGGGATGCCATCATCAGATCCTGGTATGACAGTCACAATCTATCTAGGTGTAAAGTTCTCATCAATACAAATTTATCAAACCCAAACACAAGGTAACTGCTGTAAATCGTTGAGGAGTTCCCTCGACTGTCTTTCGGCTCCATCATCAGATCGACTTTAGACCTTCATTAAATTGTAGGGCTTTAAAATACTTAATAAAAAAATTATCAAACGCACTAGTCGCCCCTACGATTTTCGAAAGTTCCTCTCGATTTCTCTGGGATGTTATCATCAGAACTTAGTTTCCTTATCATTTTACTACAAACGGAATATGTTCTTTCCAACAAAAAAAAATCATCGAAATCGGTTATAAACGACGAAGTTATCCGCGAACAAACATACAAAAATATATATATACCTATACGATCGAATTGAGAAACCTCCTTTTTTTGAAGTCGGTTAAAAATAACATTATTTTTTTGTTAAAATAACATTATGTGATGTGTTTGATACTACATTTCGTTAGTGATTCCATAACTTGGTAAGTACCTAAATAAATAAATAGGTATCCTTGATAGGTTGCTGTACTGTAGGTAAGGTAGATAATAAGAACCGCTAAGGACTGGCACTCACTGCCAGCTCGTTTCCCCTGAAGACTGCCAGATATCTACCTACCTCCTAGGTCAGCCACATCGTCACTTTCTATCAGGTAAGATTAAAATTCAAAATAAAAATAATACAGGTATAGATAGGTTTACTTACTTATTTTTTCTAGTTTCTTTACGCCGACTCTGAACAATATTCTCTCTTTTACATGCGGCACTAATTCTTTTAAATCTGTATCTTCTATATCTGCCAGTAGGTCTACAGTGATTTCATTATCTGAAAAACAAAACAAAAATATTATTTAGGCTAGGTAAAATATTATTTACTTACTTTCGGTCGGTAGATACGCGATCTCGGTACCTAGTTTACTATGAAAATTAACTAGGTAGGTAGGTACCTAAAAACAACCTAAAATCTAGGTTAATTTTACGTATTACCTCTTGTTCATTCTAGGTACCTACCTGCTCAGTGCTGGTTTATGTAGTTACTTGCCTACCTACTTGTGGATAAATTACTAATTTAGCTTTATTGATATCATCATGATCAGACAGTAAGTAAGTAAGTAGGTAAGATAAGTAAATTAATTGAATAAAACAATGGCGTTTCATGGTATAGGTACTTACCACAAAAAAATTTAATAGTCTCATCAGAAAATCTCCATTCCCGGAGATACAGCGCCACCAGAGATTTCTCAAAATCTTCCATATTTAGACACGTAAGGTATCTATCAACGTTTAAAAATAAAAGGTGAGTTTAGTGATCTAAAATTCACCTATTATTTTTTTCAATTACGCCACTTTTAATTTTTTTATTTATACACACACGCACTGCCACCGACTAATCGCTTCGCTTTTGGAAATTGGAATGAAAGATGACACCAGCCAGATTGACGCGCGGCCGCGCGGCCGCCATAACCCTCCCTACCCCTGCCGCGATGCGCTTGCACACATCCCGTGAGCATGCAGGGCGGAGAGAGAGCGAGAAAGGAAAGAACCACCTTGGCAAAAAAGCGCCCCGCGCCGCGTGGCCTGTCGGCAAGTGTCGGTCGGTATATCAAAGAAAACGCGCCTACCTACATACCTATGTAGGTAAACTTAGATTTTTAAAACTAGTTCGGTAGGTAGGTAAGGTACGCAGCGGATTTTGATGCGGTTTTTTTAATAGATAGAGTGATTCAAGAGGAAGGTTTGCATAATATAGGTAGTACAGAAACAATGATAATTTTAGAGGTTTATAATGCGATGTCGTAAATAAACACATTCTTTAACCGACTTAAAAAAAACGAGGTTTCTCAACTCGACCGTATACCTACCTATTTTTTTTTGTTAAAAAAATTCGTCGTTTTTCGTCGTTTATGAACCGATTTCGATGTTTTTTTTTTTGTTGGATAGAATATATTCCGAGGGTGGTACCGTGATAAGGAAACCAGGATCTGATGATGGCATCCCAGAGAAATCGAGGGGAACTTTCGAAAATCGTAGGGGCAACTAGTGTGTTTGATATTTTTTTATTTCAAAGCACTACAATTTATTGAAGGTCTAAAGTCGATTTGATGATGGAGCCGAAAGACAGTCAAGGAAACTCCTCAACGATTTACAGAAGTTACCTTGTGTTTTGGTTTGATTAATTTGTATTGATGGGAACTTTACACCTAGATAGATTGTGACTGTCATTAGGGGTCTGATGATGAAGACAAAGGACAGTTAAGGGAACTCCTCAACGGTTCACAGTAGCTATCTTGACTTATATACGTAGGACTTAATTAATTTATATTGATGAGCACTTTGCTCCTATATGGGTTCTATGTGCCATTACAGGTCTGATGATGGAGACCATAGACAGTCGAGAGAATTCAAACTACTTTTTAATGAAATGTTAGGTGTTTACAACTATTCACAACAGTTATTTTACTAATTTAATTTGTTGTTTAAAATGTTTGCAAATAGTTGAATAAATTTTGAAAATTTAACTACGTTCGTTTGCTAATTCAGCTTATGCAATATTGTTGATTTAAACATTATTTATTAGTTGTTTTAAATTCTAGCAAAAGGTTAAAATATTTTTGTTATTTTGACTAAATGTATCTCTTGAATCTACTTTGTAATGAAATGTTAGGTGTTTACAACTATTCACAATAGTAATTTTACCAATTTAATTTGTTGTTTAAAATGTTTGCAAATAGTTGAATAAATTTTGTAAATTTAACTACGTTTGCTTGATAATTCAACTTATGCAATATTGTTGATTTAAACATTATTTATTAGTTGTTTTAAATTACTGGCAAAAGGTTAAAATATTTTTGTTATTTTGACTAAATGTATCTGTTGATTCTACTTTGTAATGAAACGTTAGGTGTTTACAACTATTTACAATAGGTTATTTTACCAATTTAATTTGTTGTTTAAAATGTTTTCAAATAGTTGAATAAATTTTGTAAATTTAACTATGTTCGCTTGCTAATTCAACTTTTGCAATATAGTTGATTTAAACATTATTTATTAGTTGTTTTATATTTCTAGCACAAGGTTAAAATATTTTTGTTATTTTGACTAAATGTATCTGTTGATTCTACTTTGTAATGAAACGTTAGGTGTTTACAACTATTTACAATAGGTTATTTTACCAATTTAATTTGTTGTTTAAAATGTTTGCAAATAGTTGAATAAATTTTGTAAATTTAACTATGTTCGCTTGCTAATTCAACTTTTGCAATATAGTTGATTTAAACATTATTTATTACTTGTTTTAAATTTCTAGCAGAAGGTTAAAATATTTTTGTTAGTTTGACTTAATGTATCTGTTGATTCTACTTTGTAATGAAACGTTAGGTGTTTAGAACTATTCACAATAGGTTATTTTACCAATTTAATTAGTTGTTTAAAATGTTTGCAAATAGTTGAATAAATTTTGTAAATTTAACTATGTTCGCTTGCTAATTCAACTTTTGCAATATAGTTGATTTAAACATTATTTATTAGTTGTTTTAAATTTCTAGCAAAAGGTTAAAATATTTTTGTTATTTTGACTAAATGTATCTGTTGATTCTACTTTGTAATGAAACGTTAGGTGTTTACAACTATTCACAATAGGTTATTTTACCAATTTAATTTGTTGTATAAAACGTTTGCAAATAGTTAAATAAATTTTGTAAATTTAACTATGTTCGCTTGCTAATTCTACTTATGCAATATTGTTGATTTAAACATTATTTATTAGTTGTTTTATATTTCTAGCAAAAGGTTAAAATATTTTTGTTATTTTGACTAAATGTATCTGTTGATTCTACTTTGTAATGAAATGTTAGGTGTTTACAACTATATTCACGCTAGTTAATTTAACTAATCGTATAGTTGATTGGAACATTTGAAAATAGTTGAATCAATTTTGTAAATTTGACTAAGTTCATTTGCTGATTCAACTTAACATTATGTTGAAATTACCTAATTATTAGTTAAATTGACCGCTATGCGATTATACATGCAAAAATATGTTAGGTTAACCCATTTTTTTGGTTGTAACAACAAAAAAGAAACAACCTTTTTTTATTTGTTGTATTGAATGTAGTACTACGGTTGTCTTAACGCAATTTATGGTAGACTCAACTGTTAAGAAATCAACATTCAGAAATTCAACTAATAGTTTTTTCCGTGTACGGTCGCGCGCATAGCTAAGGCCGCGCGCTCGATTATTCCTCAATGGTATATTTCAATGGTGTATTTTCAATGGTGTATTTGAACAGTTGACCCCTCTAAACACTCAGCGGTGTCTACACTATCACCATGGCAAATTTGGTCAAGATCGGTATTGTGGTTCCGGAGGAGTACAGTCTCGACCAAACGGCTTAGCCACGTATAAGAGCTTCGCTTCGCTCATCTCAATTATGAGTATCGATAGTACAGTATAATTATATATAGTAAAGAAGAGGGCGCTTAAAAACGGTATCTCAAAACGAGGATAATTCATCTGCCTCAACGCGAAAACGAGTGCAACAGGACATACACGATGGTAGTCACTCCTATAATAGCCAACACACCAAACAAAAATGGTTAGAAGGAGTAGAATAGCGGATCCCGGGCCCCAAAGTGGCAAACAGGGAACCGGAACTAACGCTAGGATGAAAAAGGTTATAGGTACAGTCGCCCTCGGAAGTTGCTGAATATTAACAAATATATTAGGATTAATATTAGGTCGTTACATATGAAATTGCCACTTTTCTTGAAGAAATTGGAGGAAACCCAATTTTCAGTACTAACATTTTTGCATTTTTTTTAGGAAGTACAAGAAATTTTATGATTTTTTTTGTGTATGAATGAGATAACATTAAGCTAACAAACAGCAACTTTTATTTCATTTTTGAAAAGTGACAGCTGTTAAGTTATACGAAATTTATCATCAAAATGATAGCATTTAGGAAGTACTGTTTTTGAAGATCGAATTAATTTATCAAGCGGCCAATAAAAACAAAATTTAATACAGAGTTTACCGAGTTTAGGTAAAGTTTTAGAGTTACGGTGGTCGTTAACCCATAATACCAATGGTAACTGAAAATGAATTGGAAGCGGGGAAGACCAATGATGATGACGATTTTGTATCATTTTCTGGTTACCCCATTAAATAAATGGTTAGGAATGTTTACAACGATGACAGTGACCAATCATGTAGCATGTTATACACGTGTTGAAACAGCTCTTGATGCACTTTGATCTCGTGCCAACGAAAGTGTATAGCCAAAGAACAGTATAGAAACTCAGAACTGCCAGTCAGAATCAAATCAACGTATGATCAGACCCGAGACGACGTGCGGTTTTAGTCGGTTCAAGCCCAACATAACCGCCCCCGCTGGCCGGCGGGGGGCCATCCGAGGGGATTTCCGCACGAAAAAAAATGAATTGTTTTTTAGAACCGATGTCACCGCTCTCTTTGCTATGAACACAATATATATATATATAGAACTTTAACTCCATACAATGCACGTTCAAGCATCGCGAACAAAGACATCGTTAAGAATAGTTACCCATTTTAGATCGACCTTGCTAGTATTGCCTAACCTTGTAATGTACTAACTCACCCGGTTACTACTTAATCATGAATCCCTCAGGAGGATCCTCCTTTTGTATTTTGGTATTATCACACGTCTTTCCTCCACACCATTATATTAACAGTAACATTCAATCATAAGTGAATACTTTCTTATCCGAGAACTGTATATATGCTACTAGCTGATCCGGCAAACTTCCATCTGCCTTAGAATCAAGTTATGTTGGTTTGGTTACCTTATCAGCTGAATTTATTTCGTGGATGTCTCTATTCACCTCGGCATTAAAGACCCGAGACGGCATGAGGTTTTGGTGGGTTCGAGTCCAATATAACTACCCCCACTGGCCGGCCGGGGGGGGGGGGATAACTGGGGCGATTTCCGCAAGAAAAAACCAAAAAGGCACAGTATAGGCAGAGACAAGAGAGGTAGGACATGACGGTATTCCCGTCCAACTGAGCAGTCCGACTGGGGATGTACCTCCGCCCTACAGAATACCGCGGCCATAATAACCTCGTGTTGTGTTCCCGGCGGTGAGTAGGGTAGCCAGAGCTCACTGAGAGTTTTTGTGGTGTCAGAGGGAAGAGTCTTCCTTCTGACAGCACAGAAACTAAAAAAGAAGGGAGAGGCGGGAGTAGCCTTTGTTCTTCCCGGAAGACTAAAGGCTATTCCTGCTTTGCAATTTCTTTTTTTTAGGGTCGGCAGCGCGACTGTGACGCCCCTGGTGTTGCACATGTCCATAGGCCACGGTGACCGCTTCATATCAGGTGGGCCGTGAGCTTGTCTGCCACCAGGGTGGTGTAAAAAAAATTAAAAAAGACAAATAAAAAAAATCAAAGATCATGAAAATCGGTTCAACCGTTCTTGAGTTTTTCCCGGTTGTCACTAACACGAATTTATTTTATATATATAAGTATATAGATGTCAGGAGGCTATTCAGTCTGATTGTACTTCTACAATCATTTCGTGCATTGTGTATTCTATCAACAGCGGGTAATGACGCGGTTACGGCGGGCCGACTATGAATGATCTAGTATTCTAGCGCGCTATTGCACCGTATAGGTTGAAAGTCTGTTGAAATACGGCTCGTTCAACGTTCGGAATATAGAATATTTATTTGCATTTTGAATTGTTGTAGTGAAGCGGGCCAAAGTTACACGTAAGTATGAAAATATTATGCATTGTGATGGTGTAACAAAGACAAGTTCATCAAAGCGTTCGGCTTTGATGAAAAACGATGTAACGAAATCTTGCAATTCAAACACTTACGGACTGCTGAGTAATTTTGAAATTTTGCAAAAGTCCTTAAGTATTAAATATTTGTAAGACAAATAATAATTATCACTTTGAATATTATCACAATTTAAAATTCGTGTTGGAAGTACGTCACAGCTCATACCTCCACAGGCCTATAGGTATCCACAGCTTATGTTTCGTTGCTAGGGCACACCTTGAGAGGAGCCTATGTCCAGCAGTGGAAGACGTTAGGCTGATTGATTAATGTCTCTCTTGTCTCCCACATGCTTACTCCTCCAATTTATCTACTTCTAATTAATTTTGATGCGGGTCCGAGACAGTTTAATGTTCCCGTGGATTTTCCGAGTGTCGTTACTCAGCGTTTTTGTGGGCTATTATACTGTTAATCTTAAGTAGGGTTACTGTTAAGTAGGGTGTACGCAACTATTAAATTTCAAGGTCACAAAAATCGGTTTTTTGCGCTTTTTTGTAAATATCTCATTTTGGGTTTTTTGCTATTTGTATTTATTATCAATATTGTAGAATACAAAATTCTCTACAAATTTTGTTTAAAAATGTTTTTATACGGTGAACCGTTTTCGAGATAGAGGGCGGAGAGCACGCGGTCACAGGATCACTTCAGGTCAACCGGTGCCTCCGGTCGAAAACGCGCAATATATAGTTGATGAACTATCGATAAATCAATGATTATAAATATTTGTCAATTTGTATTAACTATTATATTATATTATATCATTTTTTTCCTAACCTATCCAGTATATTTTTTCCAGTATTCAGTATTAATTTATTTAACAACACTTACCTGCCCATGTAATTGCCGAACTGTTAATGAACCATATGTAGGTTTTGAGACAACTTTTAGGGTGTCAATATACAAGTATTTACAGACTTACAGCAAGGTATCTCGAATTCCGAGATTCTTACCTAATTTAAGTTTAAATGACTGGACTACTAAGCTAATTACTATAAGTTAAAAAGTGTGCAAAAAGTACACGCCGTACTGTTGCAATCAAACTATTTTTTTGTTGTTTATCAGTTTTTATTGTTATTTTCTTTGACTTTGTTTTTTTTATTTCCGTTAAATAATTTATTGTGATAAATTAAAATTATATTAATTAATACTACTAATAATGATTTATTAAATTCATATTTAAAATTTGTGTTAATAATAATAACTTTTTCTCTTTATTTTTTTTTGTTATTGTTGTTTTGCCATGTCTCGCGGACGTTTTGGCGCATGAAAATAATTTTTCAATTCGATCCAGTGGTTCCTGAGATTAGCGCGTTCAACCAAACAAACAAACAAACAAACTCATCAGATATTATTTTTGGTTCTCGCATCGGTTTAAGTAGATACGTTGCCACACTAACGGTCGGTGGCGCGAGTTTTATGTCGTGCAAAATTATGCTCTATTATAACTAATTAAGAATTATCATGCCATAATCATCTCGATTCTTGGATAAATAATCTAACATAACATAACATAACATAAAAAACGATACTGCCAAATTATACTTTATAATAACTACATAAGAGCGATATCCCTGACTCAATTATAATGGCCTTAAGACTTTGGTTACTTTCCATTCGGCTTCATTTTTTCGATTTCCTAGGGGGGGCAGCTGCCCCTACCTGCCCCCCCCCCCTTGGCGACGCCCTTGAATAGGTATATAGCCTATCTATCATCTATCAAGAGTTCATGGTGATAATGTGCAGAGGCCATGCTATAGCCTATCTATCATCTATCAAGAGTTCATGGTGATTATAAAGGGAAAGACCGAATTTTGTGAGTTAATCACAAAATTCGGTCTTTCCCTTTATAATACTAGGAATTCAGTGCAGGGTGCGACTGAAATAAATTGAGCTGAGCGAGCAGGACTCTTACTTGAAAATAAGACATCTTGCTACGGTCGCGCGCATAGCTAAGGCCGCGCGCTCGATTATTCCTCAATGGTATATTTCAATGGTGTATTTTCAATGGTGTATTTGAACAGTTGACCCCTCTAAACACTCAGCGGTGTCTACACTATCACCATGGCAAATTTGGTCAAGATCGGTATTGTGGTTCCGGAGGAGTACAGTCTCGACCAAACGGCTTAGCCACGTATAAGAGCTTCGCTTCGCTCATCTCAATTATGAGTATCGATAGTACAGTATAATTATATATAGTAAAGAAGAGGGCGCTTAAAAACGGTATCTCAAAACGAGGATAATTCATCTGCCTCAACGCGAAAACGAGTGCAACAGGACATACACGATGGTAGTCACTCCTATAATAGCCAACACACCAAACAAAAATGGTTAGAAGGAGTAGAATAGCGGATCCCGGGCCCCAAAGTGGCAAACAGGGAACCGGAACTAACGCTAGGATGAAAAAGGTTATAGGTACAGTCGCCCTCGGAAGTTGCTGAATATTAACAAATATATTAGGATTAATATTAGGTCGTTACATATGAAATTGCCACTTTTCTTGAAGAAATTGGAGGAAACCCAATTTTCAGTACTAACATTTTTGCATTTTTTTTAGGAAGTACAAGAAATTTTATGATTTTTTTTGTGTATGAATGAGATAACATTAAGCTAACAAACAGCAACTTTTATTTCATTTTTGAAAAGTGACAGCTGTTAAGTTATACGAAATTTATCATCAAAATGATAGCATTTAGGAAGTACTGTTTTTGAAGATCGAATTAATTTATCAAGCGGCCAATAAAAACAAAATTTAATACAGAGTTTACCGAGTTTAGGTAAAGTTTTAGAGTTACGGTGGTCGTTAACCCATAATACCAATGGTAACTGAAAATGAATTGGAAGCGGGGAAGACCAATGATGATGACGATTTTGTATCATTTTCTGGTTACCCCATTAAATAAATGGTTAGGAATGTTTACAACGATGACAGTGACCAATCATGTAGCATGTTATACACGTGTTGAAACAGCTCTTGATGCACTTTGATCTCGTGCCAACGAAAGTGTATAGCCAAAGAACAGTATAGAAACTCAGAACTGCCAGTCAGAATCAAATCAACGTATGATCAGACCCGAGACGACGTGCGGTTTTAGTCGGTTCAAGCCCAACATAACCGCCCCCGCTGGCCGGCGGGGGGCCATCCGAGGGGATTTCCGCACGAAAAAAAATGAATTGTTTTTTAGAACCGATGTCACCGCTCTCTTTGCTATGAACACAATATATATATATATAGAACTTTAACTCCATACAATGCACGTTCAAGCATCGCGAACAAAGACATCGTTAAGAATAGTTACCCATTTTAGATCGACCTTGCTAGTATTGCCTAACCTTGTAATGTACTAACTCACCCGGTTACTACTTAATCATGAATCCCTCAGGAGGATCCTCCTTTTGTATTTTGGTATTATCACACGTCTTTCCTCCACACCATTATATTAACAGTAACATTCAATCATAAGTGAATACTTTCTTATCCGAGAACTGTATATATGCTACTAGCTGATCCGGCAAACTTCCATCTGCCTTAGAATCAAGTTATGTTGGTTTGGTTACCTTATCAGCTGAATTTATTTCGTGGATGTCTCTATTCACCTCGGCATTAAAGACCCGAGACGGCATGAGGTTTTGGTGGGTTCGAGTCCAATATAACTACCCCCACTGGCCGGCCGGGGGGGGGGGGGGATAACTGGGGCGATTTCCGCAAGAAAAAACCAAAAAGGCACAGTATAGGCAGAGACAAGAGAGGTAGGACATGACGGTATTCCCGTCCAACTGAGCAGTCCGACTGGGGATGTACCTCCGCCCTACAGAATACCGCGGCCATAATAACCTCGTGTTGTGTTCCCGGCGGTGAGTAGGGTAGCCAGAGCTCACTGAGAGTTTTTGTGGTGTCAGAGGGAAGAGTCTTCCTTCTGACAGCACAGAAACTAAAAAAGAAGGGAGAGGCGGGAGTAGCCTTTGTTCTTCCCGGAAGACTAAAGGCTATTCCTGCTTTGCAATTTCTTTTTTTTAGGGTCGGCAGCGCGACTGTGACGCCCCTGGTGTTGCACATGTCCATAGGCCACGGTGACCGCTTCATATCAGGTGGGCCGTGAGCTTGTCTGCCACCAGGGTGGTGTAAAAAAAATTAAAAAAGACAAATAAAAAAAATCAAAGATCATGAAAATCGGTTCAACCGTTCTTGAGTTTTTCCCGGTTGTCACTAACACGAATTTATTTTATATATATAAGTATATAGATGTCAGGAGGCTATTCAGTCTGATTGTACTTCTACAATCATTTCGTGCATTGTGTATTCTATCAACAGCGGGTAATGACGCGGTTACGGCGGGCCGACTATGAATGATCTAGTATTCTAGCGCGCTATTGCACCGTATAGGTTGAAAGTCTGTTGAAATACGGCTCGTTCAACGTTCGGAATATAGAATATTTATTTGCATTTTGAATTGTTGTAGTGAAGCGGGCCAAAGTTACACGTAAGTATGAAAATATTATGCATTGTGATGGTGTAACAAAGACAAGTTCATCAAAGCGTTCGGCTTTGATGAAAAACGATGTAACGAAATCTTGCAATTCAAACACTTACGGACTGCTGAGTAATTTTGAAATTTTGCAAAAGTCCTTAAGTATTAAATATTTGTAAGACAAATAATAATTATCACTTTGAATATTATCACAATTTAAAATTCGTGTTGGAAGTACGTCACAGCTCATACCTCCACAGGCCTATAGGTATCCACAGCTTATGTTTCGTTGCTAGGGCACACCTTGAGAGGAGCCTATGTCCAGCAGTGGAAGACGTTAGGCTGATTGATTAATGTCTCTCTTGTCTCCCACATGCTTACTCCTCCAATTTATCTACTTCTAATTAATTTTGATGCGGGTCCGAGACAGTTTAATGTTCCCGTGGATTTTCCGAGTGTCGTTACTCAGCGTTTTTGTGGGCTATTATACTGTTAATCCTAATATATAGGAGTTATAGTAGTAGGAATGTGGGTGGGATTAGTCCCAAACATAACAAACATATTATCATCTATTATTATCATCAAATTTTCAATGAGTTTACCATTTTCTGAACCGTTCTCCAAATAAACAAATAGGTACACGGTTAACTCTTTGTATAGTTGTGATTAAAAGGGCAACGATACAAAATTGGGTTTCTAAAATATCAATCATAACAATAAATCTTATTAACCATATCAATTATCCAAACTTCGCCAGCTGCCAATTTAAATAATTAAGTAAATCTATAAAATAATCCCGCTCAATATTAACGTGATCAAAGAAAATAACAGCACAAAGATTTAGCAGTTAGCCCGCCATTTTGTAAATTAATAAAACTTTCTGAAGATATAACAGAGTTTGATATGAAAGTGTGCGGTTTAAGAAACCTTCAATATGGTCTGTGTATTAAATAGCGTTTGGTGCTTTTGTTTTATATATTTATTCTATTTAAATTTCGTGGTTGAGCGAACGCCGTAATCAGTTTAAATGAACACTCCTTAAGTATCTTATACTCTTTTGCCTGATGATACAAAAGGTAGTAATTATTTAACTCTTTTTATGTTTTAAATGGTTCCAGTTTGGCTTCATCAATCATTTTAGCCCGGGGAAATAATTTCAGAATTTGTGTAAACTTGGAACAGTATTAAACCAAAAACTGAAGTAAGGTCAGAGCGGGGAAGTCCGGCATATAATTTTGAAAGTTGAAAGATGTTTAACTTATCTCATAAATTTTAAAACTTATCACGAATCTTAATATATAGAAAGATAGAGCAATTCAAAAACTACTAAGGACTGTTAGAAAAACACATATTATGATATAATGTCAAATCAAATCAATGGTTTTTTAAAAATGCGGTAGGTAGACGGTCTTCCCCGGCACTTTGAGGCAAGTCCGTCTACTTGCAAAATTATCTACAAGAAGGTGTATATGCGTACTTACTTAGTACTATATGATTCTTCATTGAGTCACTATGGGATTTTGAACTTCAAGTTTCAACTCATAAGGCATAGATTTGAATAAATTGCATTAAAACTTTCAAGAGGCAAGACCGGCATAAACAGGAGTTCAGGGGTTGTAAACCTAATATTGTTTGTGAATTGAGGTGACATTTTGTGGTGATACCAATGATGAATGTGAATAAATATTTTAAGAATAAAAATAATAAAGAATTCGTTTTTTTTATTTTTTATAAGGTACTTATTACAAAAACATTAAAAAAATACAATTCGAAAGCTTTATTTTGGAATCTTATCAATAAACATCTTTATAACCATTTCAATTCGTCGAGCGTTTTTTCGAGTAAGTCGAAGTATGGATATATGGTGAAAGGATCCACGGCGGTTTTTCGAGCATACTCCACTCCTTGAGGCGTTTTCACAGATAAACCATGTCTTTCCTTAAATGCTAAAAACCAAGCTTCACCGGGTTTGCCGTCTTTAAAGGGTGTAGTCAAATTATTGCGATTCACAAAATCCCCTACTAATTCTAAAACCTCTAGACGACTGAGGCCGAAGCCGTACTTTTCCATTAAATGTAAGCATGTAGCAAGTTTTTTTTCTATTTCCTCCGAAAGCGCAGTACTTCTTCCTAATGTCTTAGATATAATTATTTTGTTGTTGACATGATCCATTATGGTCATACGTGGAATATTGTACGTTTTCGCGGCAGCATATCCACTTAGTCTTCCTGACTTGACAGCTTGGGCAGCTTCTCTTAATTTTTCTTTTAGATAAGATGCTTTGTCGGTTTTTCTTTTATAATTTCTGACCATTTTGTGAACCTGAAAGAAAAATATTGAACATTAAAGTATGTAAGAGTACACAATTTAATATAAGCAAAATACCTACCTGGGCAGGATCTTCGTATGTAAATGTGTGTTTGTGTGTGAATAATGTAGCGTAAATAACCTAACTTAGATCACTGAAAAAGCATTATTTTTGAAAAATACCCTAGTTTACAGTATTCTGAAGTAATTACAGATGGCATCAAAACTTTTTTACATCTTGTATATTGCAGAATTGCAACACTGCTAATTGTTTCCAAGGAACTCTGGTCTAAATCCTTCAAAACTTTTATAATACATTTCGCGATGAAATATTGCATGCCATTATCTGACGCTATTTTTGTTAGCTCACGCCAATGTAGGCGGTAATGATGCAGGAAGATAAGTTAATGATGTGCATTTTATTGTGTTGTAAGTGCTTACCTTATAATCGAATATCAACACAAAAATCCTCTTTCTATAAATTTCGACATAGTGAGTGGAAATGTTTGTGACCTCTGAATCGAGGTAAGATCGGCATATGACGGACTTGCCTCACGTACAATGTACGGCCTTCCCCAATCTTATATTTTGAGGTTATAAAAGTTAGTTGGCCGATAACTTGATAAATCTTTAAATTATTAATAATCCTATCAAGTAACAAGCTTACAGATATATATTTGCAATCAACTCACCTCTTATTCCCATTCAGACACTTATATTCTAACAGAAATTTTGAATTTTGTAAGACACGTTGAAATCGCGTGGAGAGTGAAAAATTTACTAAAATTTAAATGGCGTCTTCACATTTTTGCAGCTTTCGTAGCACCATCTATTGTAGAGGGATAGAACCGTTATCGAATATTGTTTAAGGGACTAATAACTAGATCGCGCTATTATGCACGAAGTGGGTTTTTGATGTACTGTTTGGACTTGCCCCCTAGACGGACTTCCCCGCTCTGACCTTACAGCCAAGGACAAAGTTATGTAGTTTAACAAATTCTAATTTATTGTACACTTATGGCTAAATAATAAATCTTCTTTTAAGTATGATAGTATTAAGATTTAGGAAAGTAGGTAGGTACGGTTAAATTTAATAAGATAGGTACGTCTATAATAAATTTTCGCGCCTTTACAGATGACAGCTTAACAAACTTTGTGTGGTGATTAGACAGCTTAACAAACTTTGTGTGGTGTTTATTTTATCTGTACAAACGGTCTAGTTGTATTAATCAGAAACCTTACTTATATAAATCTAGCAAAGGCCGAGAATAGAGATATATATATTTATGGTTAAAATAAATTATTGAACTGCGCTAATTAACCAAAGAGTACTAATTAATGAGTGTTAAAAATTACGTCCGTTCTTATTGCATCTTTTTTATTTACTTTGAATCATCCATCTCACCACTAATATTAGCTACTTAATTTGTTTGACAATAATGACGTTTGACGTCATACCTACTTCCTTTAATATTTTTTTTTTAAATTCACACTTCCATGGAACTCACCGTTTGAAATTTCATAAAAATAAACTGATTTGACTTGACAGTCAAGTAGTAGATGTCCAATTTTTCTTTTGTATGAAATGGAACTCAGCAAAGTAAACGACCACATTAGTTTATTTTAATCGGGTTGTTTTATCTGACAATCCTTCCTCGAAAATTGCGTGTTAATATAATTTATGGAGGGAATTAACACGCTAGTGTTATAACGATAATAACTGTGCTTGTTTATAGAATTGTAAGCAATAAGTGTTTATACATTTAAAAAATGCAAAGACTTCAATTTTTTTAGAAACAATTTAAGTTTAAAGTATTTGTTTAACCATAGAATTTATGTTATAATTTACTCAGGGCACGCCGCCATAGCGGCGGTAAGGCCCATAATGGAGGATTGGCTAGAGAGGCGACACGGAAGCCTCTCGTGCCGACTGACGCAGGTGGTCTCCGGGAAGGGGTGCTTCGGGGACCACCTGCATCGGATCAGGAAGGAGCCAACGCCTGAGTGTCATCACTGCGACGCGAGCGAGGACTCAGGGCTGCACACGCTGGCGGACTGCCCGGCGTGGTAGGCGCCGAGGCGTCGCAGCCATCGGGGTGGGAGTCCTCTAGCTCGGCAGCATGATTGCGGCAATGGTGCGGAGCGCGAGCGCGTGGGCCGCCGCCACCTCCTTCTGCGAGCATGTAATGCTCGCGAAGGAGATGGCGGAGCACGCCCGGGAGAGGTTCAGAACTCACCCGGCCCGCCGAGCCCGCAACATGCTCGCCGTGCGTCGCAGGCGACTCAGGCGCCGGAGGTCGCTTAACGACTTCCGTCCTCCATGAGCGCAGGCCTGGGGGTGGCACGAAAAAAACAAGGTACCTGTTTACTTTTACGTCGAAAATTTCGTAATATTTTAGGAAGTGTGATCCATAGTCTTTTTTTTACTTGTGGTAACCCCCACGGGCTTCGCCTCACCGTTGAGAGATGTGGTGGGTATGTCGGAATCGAACCGACTGAAACAGCACGGTGTCCTTCCCAAGCGTCCATTGCCGGGCACCCTGTACGCCCTCGGAAGGATAACCCCAGGGTTCCAGGCGGACCTCGGCCGTCATCACGGGCCCGTCTTTAGGGTATAATAGGCTAGTATTAGGTATATAATACAAAGCTCAAGCCGTGATCAATTTAGTAAAATATGTATAATATCGAGTAAGCATACTTTATATCCTCATCTGATGGAAAAGGTAAGTACATAGATTTTCATTTTAAATATGTAATAACGTAGATACTTACCCTAATTTAGTTTCCGGAGCTTCATGCTTCGGAGGCAAAAATAGAGCACGTATTTTGTTCGGTTCGGTGATATAGGTTCAGTTCACCTTTTACTATAATAAACCACATAAATACATATATACAAGAATCTAAGACCGCCTAGTTTCCGAAGCGTAAGTTAAGATCAAAACACACAATGCTTCGCTTTTCGAAAATCCGGTGTTACAACCTAACGCACTATTGTGCACACATACAAACCAGTCGCAGGTCTTGGGTTCGATTATTGCGTCAGATGAAGTGTGAACATGATGTTTCTGCACAGATTTAGTTCGGACTGGTTGAGAATAAAAATGTAGGCAGTAAGTAGTAGTAGTAGTAGTAAATCTCTTTATTGTATGTACACAAGAATACTCCATACATAATATAAGATGGTACAGTTTTGAGGCATATACAATTGGCGGCCTTATCGCACAGGGCAATCTCTTACAGGCAACCATTGGATGGAGAAAAAACAGTTAATAGAAGATATAGGGCAGTTTCTGGTGTACTCTGACATTTAAATATAAAATTATAAATACATAAATTTATCACTATACATATAATATATACTGGAACAGTACCTATTTTTAGGTACTTCATACATACAATATATACTTATAATTAAGACATAGTTTAGAATAAATAAGGAAGACGTAGAGAGAGTAGGAGAAAAATTAATGACTATGGTTCCTGTAGATAGTGGGCCGTGACTAATTTTTTGAAGACTGACAGCGATTGCGCACGTCTTATGGCCACAGGTAAGGCATTCCACAATCGAACAGCTTGAACAGTAAAGGACTTGTCCATGAACCTTGTGGAGTGTGCTGGCATTTTCAGCCTCAGATACTTTGACGATCTTAAGGACCTTGAATGCGTGTCACAGAGGAAATTAAAGCGTTCTTTTAAGTAGACTGGAGTATGAGGATGAAATAGAATGTTATAAAGTAGTGAAAGAATGTGAGCATTCCGGCGAAGACGTATGGGTAACCACTTGAGTTTTTTACGATATTCGGAGATGTGATCATATTTGCGTAGTCCAAATATGAATCGTATACTGAGATTTTGGAGTCTCTCAAGTTTATTTAGTTGGTCTTCAGTGAGATCTGGATAGCTGACATCGGCATAATCAAGGGTGGGAAGAAAAACAGATTGTGCAAGCGCAGTCTTCGTAGTTAAGGGTAGAAAACTTTGGAGCCTACGTAAGGACCCCGCTGTGGCAAACATTCTGCGACTAACCTCTTGAAGTTGAGGGTCCCAAGAAAGACTTCTATCCATATATATGCCCAGGTTTTTTACTTTGTCACTATATTGTACATTAGTACCATTACAGGAGATGTGAGGGAGAAGTGACCAGTCTATTTTTGATATAGCTCTAGGACTACCAATGATAATAGCCTGAGTTTTACCTGGGTTCACCTTGAGACCATATGATTTACTCCAATTGCATATTTCATCCATGTCTTCGTTGATTTTGTTAATAGCGTCTGTTAGTTTATCTAAATAAGCCCTTGTATAAATCTGAAGATCATCTGCGTACAGGTGGTAGGAAGAAATAAGATTTTTTGTGATTGAGTTTATGAAAACTGCGAAGAGTAGAGGAGATAAGACGCCGCCCTGTGGTACACCAGCAGACGTTGAGCACCATACGGAGACAGTTTCTTCGATGCGGATGCGCTGCCGGCGACCATACAGGTAACTTTGAAACCAGTCAATCACTGCTGGAGATATGTTAAGAGAACACAATATGCCGAGCAAGACGTCAAAGTCAACGTTATTAAATGCATTGGTGAAGTCTAATAGAGTTAAAACAGTTAACTCGCCGTTTTCCATACCTGATCTTATATCTTCCGTAATATGAACCAAGGTTGTCGTAGTGCTGTGACCAGGACGAAATCCAGATTGAAAAGGATTTAGGAGTGAGTTTTTAGAGAGAAAACTAGATAACTGAGAGTGAATCAGTCGTTCAAGAACTTTAGAAAGAAAGGATAGTATAGATATAGGTCGATATTCGGAGAAAGATGAAGGGTTATTCTTTTTAGGAATAGGTGTAATTTGGGCATCTTTCCATGCAGTTGGAAAGGTGCTGTTGGCCGTCGAGAAATTGAAGATGTGACAGATAATAGGAAGGAGTTCGTCAATAATAGGAAGGATCATATTACGGCCGACACAGTCAGTACCTACAGCATTGGAGGTGATCGACATTATGCCTCTCTCAACATCACAACAAGTGAATTGTGTAAAGAAGAATGGAGCGCAGTCGGGAGTAGCAATTGATGAAATATAATTTATGGTTTTAGTTTTAGTTGCAGTGTCAAAAGTCGACGGAGCAGAGAAATGCTGGTTTAGAGAATTAATATCTATATTTTGAGAAATAGCGTTTTGCCGAGATTTACCGACTCCCAATGACCTTAAGAATTTCCAGACATGAGCTGGGTCCCCGTTTTCAACAGAGTTGTGGATATGTTGGCGCTGAGCATTCCTACACACCTTACTGCAGTGATTTCGAATGGCTACATACTTGCACCGGTTCAATTCCGTGGGACGACTTCTGTATCTTGACTTGGCTGCAGCCTTTTTGGAAATGAGTGCTTTTATATCGTCCGTCAGCCAAGGCGATGGTAGATGTTTAACCTTGATTTTGCGTGTAGGTGCATGCAAATCGTATAATTTGGTCAAGTTAGATGTGAGTAATTCAACTTTCTGGTTTATGCAATTGGAGTCAAAGAGTGTTCCCCAATCAATAGCACCGGCATCCCTACGCAGGCTACAAAGATCCATGTCACGAAAATTGCGTTGCAATAGAACTTTTGGTTTCGGTTTAGGTGGACGTAGTCTGTTAGATAAATATAGCAAGTCGTGATAAGAAAACTGGGTTGCGGTGCATTGCCCGTGCTTTGCAACGCGGTTTAGAGAAGAAACAATGATTAGGTCAAGAAGCGAAGGTACACAGTTTGGAAAGTGATGAGTAAAGTTAGAGGGAAGGATAGACAGATTATTAGATTTGATGATGGAGTCCAAGGTGCGAGAACGAGCGTCGTTCTTTAGGAGACAGGTATTAAAGTCACCCATGATTATAGTTTGACTGTACGACGGAACAAGGTTTTCTAACATAAGTTCGAAAGAACCGAAGTAATTTATGCTAGAAGATGGACAGTAGAAAACACCTAGAAGAATTTTAGAATGAAGGAGTTCAATTTCCAGGAAGAGGTGTTCCCAGAGTGAGGTGGCTGTGGGGATGAGCTAATCACAGTAAAAGGAATTTGAGTACGTAGATAGATGGCAACACCGCCACCCTCACCAGCCGCCCGATCATTTCTAATAAGGTTATAACCAGGTATGGAAAAGGAAGCAGTGGAATGATGTGGATGTAACCACGACTTCGAGATAAGAATTGCGTGAATATTATGTGTACAGTCAAACGCTGCCAGCATATCCGGGAAGTGAGCCGAAATACTTTGAGCATTTATATGAACTACATTGAAATTCCTGGGAACGTCAGAGAATTGAGATTCAAGAGTTTCTGGAAGCGATGGTTGTGTTGGAATACTTTGAAAGCTTGCATCACTGCTTAAAGAATAGTAGTCACCACTATCATAACTACAATCCGAAGATGACATGAATCGAAAATATAAATAATAACGTATAAATACAGTAGAACCCTATGTACAATTTAAAGTCAATATTTTGCTCCATCTGCCGGAGGCGAGTGACAAATAACATTTAAATACACAGTAATAAAATAAAAAAAGTAGTAAAATAGAAAAAGAGGAATCCTGTGTATGTAGATTGCTGATTAAACAATACAAAGGAAAAAAACAACAACAACAACTTAGTTATCAGTCCAGGCATACAAAAACTTAAAAAAAAAATACAGTACGGCCGCAGTAACAGTGTGAAACGATGGGAATTTTGAAGAGAAAACTTCTTTAGGCGCTTTGAGCACAGTCCATATGAGCGCTTTATTGTCACGTCCCGTGCTGTCATGCTTTCCACATTCAAAAAAGGAGGGAGAGAGGGTGGGACAGAGGGAGGGAGTGTGGTCAAAGGGAGGTAGAGAGGGTGGGAGAGAGGGAGGGAGAGCGTTCAAAGGGAGGGAGTAATGTAGGGAGGGGAGGAAGAAGATAGGGAATGAGGGAGAAATGTAGGAAGGGAGGGAGATATTACGGAGGGAGGGAGGTAGATAGGGAGGGATACAAGGGAGAGACATACTAGGGAGGGAGAAGAAGGGATGATGACGATTCAAAAAATACACACGTAATTGTTCAAGTTTCACTTCTGTCGGCACTCCCGGAATGCCACTCACTTTTTTTCCTAACCAGTAACCGTGTTACTCGTTTTGGTGTTACTGGATGGGTATAAACCGTAAAAAGTGAACACTTAGGACAGGACTTGAACCCGTGACCACCGCGGCAGCGTCGACGGAGACGTATAATATATCGGAGAATTTCGAATATCTAGGATATGTCGGGGTAGCTCAGTTGATCATAGTATTCCCCTGTAAGGGACTGGTCGCGGATTCAAATCCCGTCCTGGATGTTCACTTTTTCCGAACTAAATCTATAGGAAAAGATAGCATACTAATTGCTTCAATTTCAATCTATAATAATTCAATTTCATCTCATTTCTGTATAGAATCTCTTAGAAGCAGTGCGGGCTAGAAACGTCTCTATAATCTCTACATTTATGCACCTACAGAATTTAAGGTTTATTTAAGTGTCTGCAATATTACAATAAACGCATATGAGTGTATGTTTGATATAAATATAGCAAAGGTGCAATTTTTGAAAATATAATCTGTCTGACTGTCTGTTTGAATTAGTCAATCTCTGGATCGGCTGGGCCGATTTTGACGGAACTTTCACTGGCAGGTAGGTAATATTATAAGCTGTAACATAAGCTAATTTTATTTAAGAAAAATAATTATTGTGCCACGAATTAAACTTAAAGCCTTAAAATCAAAATCCACACTAATCTATGTCGTAAATTTCATTTCGACGTAAATTTTAACTACACATTGACTCCATCCGTCAAGATCGAATGAGTGAATGTTAAAATTGAATATCATCGACAAGTCCACATATGTATGGGAATCGGGTTTTCCCTTTAAGTTTGCCACCTCTGCCTACCCTTCCGAGGATATAAAACTCACCGAGCTAACGAGTTTCCGCTACCATCATTAAATAATGTAAGCTAATTGGTGAGTTCGCAATCACGAAATGTGTGTAGGTAATAATATTAATAGCGTGCCTTTCATTCACAGAGTAATTAATATATTCATCCTGACGGGACTGACAGGATCCTGTATCGTATGAACTTACACGGAGTGACGGACACGTTGTTAATATTATTTAATTTAATTAATTTCGTTGATTGTTATTGATATCAAAAGTTCTACAATTAATAAATTTACAAACGAACATAACATTCACACATGAAATGTAACACTTTTATACGCTACTGTACTTTTTCTCAAAAGGTTTTATTTTAAAATGTCAGCGAATTGTTACCACATAGACGTGTCGGGCCTCACAGTCACACCTCTGACTTTTCGTAGTTATGTGTGTATTAAAAATGTTGATTATCGCTCCCTTAGTAATGTACCCGGTAGATGGCAATAGACTCGGCCCCTATTATATTGGGACCTAAACATAACTGGCGAATCGTGGTTGTGTAATACACCTCTGCCTACCCCTTCGGGGATACAGGCGTGAAGTTATGTTATGTCGATTTGCACAATAATTCAAAGCTGGCACTTTGGAGCTCGCGTTTCGTTTACCCGCTCTTGATTTGGCGTATCTTGAGCTTCATGAGAACGATTGCCGTCTGATCCCCCAAACCCAAAAGTCATTGGAATTATATATAGCTCACGAGGGACCCATAATAGTTGTCTGTTGCGCTCTATCTCTTGTATAGGTAATTTACCTATTTATCTCTATTGTCTCCCGTTTGCTATGGAAGGTATTGGATTTATTATATATCTGACTCTGTCAATTTACTTCGATTCGGGTTCCTAGACAGCTTAAATTTCTCTGGGACTTCCCGAGTGTCATCACTTGGTGTGTTGGGTTATACTAGTGTGGGAGGGATTAGTCCCGAACTCTGAGAGGCAAGCTCGCGCCAGTGCCTCGTCCATCAATCGGTGTGTTTGCGTGTTTAATCACCCAACTCAACTCACCTGCAAGAGTTGAGTTGGGTGAGTAAACACGCAAGACATGGACTTCGTAGGAGACTAGACATTGTCAGCCTTAACGACATTAGGGTTTATGTCCGAGGTCCAATTACTGATATAATGAGCTCTTGTTTGTTCAAAAGCAATTTAAAAGGTAAACCAAATTGTTTTCGTTACCGGTACGGTGCACAAACTCAATTGGATACGGAACCCAGGGCAAATAAAGATCGATACGCTGCCAACGGTGTGATTTCCCTGGCGGCAGGACAAGTCGCTCAATATTACTGGTGTTATAGGCGGCGACATAGAATATATATTCGCGCCTATATATCCCTGTAGGGGTAAGCAGAGGTTTGTAAACATACCTCAGCGAACGTATCAAAATTATCATCCTTCGAGTATTTTTCCGACTCAGGGTTGGCTTCTCAGTCAACTCAAAGTCGGATTTCGATAATTTTCGTGAAGTGACTTTCATCTGACCTCCTCAACTGATTGGTGATATCAAAGTTCTGTAGTTAGACCAGTTGTCAGACTTTTTAGGGTTCCAACTAGCCGTAAGGAATGATACAGATGTTTGTATGGAAACCGATTGTATGGAGGGGTCTCACTGTGTTAAGAATGGTCACCAAATGGAATAGCGAGAGCGTCTGACCTGAATATTTTTAATATTCTGATACAAAACCACAAATAAAGGAAGTGGCATGACTCGGGACTCGAACCCGGGACTTCACGTATAGCAGTCGTTTAGCTAGGCCACTGCGCTGTAAAGGCAGTCTCGGTTTTGATTATATTTAGTTGGTCTTGGAATACCAATTAGCTATCTTTAAAAGCAGTCTACTGTGACACTTGTATCCGAAGTTACGGACCGAAGTTTCGGGTAATTGATACCATGAAATGCATTTATCCCGCAATCGCCCTAAAAACAGCACGTGAATTTTCGTTCGGCCTACCAAATGAAATCCTCATTGTAAGTAAGTGCTACTTCTGTGGCGTAGCAGTATAGCGTCCGATGAGGTCGCGGGTTCCATTCCGGCCCAATGTAAATATTTGTATGCATGAATATGTATACTTGTTACTACGTATATTTATGTAGGTAAGTGTTTACAAAGAAAGTAAATAACAATGTATATTTATCCGCATTCTAGAACCCAAATGGCAAGCTCTGCTTAGCTTGGTTCAAAATAAAGCTGTGTAATATATATTTATTTATTAATGTTACGTGCGAGCCCGAAGCTTCAAATATAAGTATCATTTGACGGCCTCTGTGGCATAGCAGTAGTGCATTCGACTGCTACGACAGGTGGCGCGGGTTCGATTCCCACTCAGCGCAAATATTTGTATGCATGAATATGTCTATTTGCATTGGTCTGGGTGCTTCTATGTATGTATTTACAAAAAAAAAACTATATAGGTATGTTTATCCGCATTCTGGAACCCATAACACAACCTAGTCAAACTTTGCTTACCTTGGTTCTAGATAGCGCTGTGTAGAATGTCGTAGAATATTATTATTTATTTATTTATGGTAGGCCACCAGCTTAACACACTCTAAACAGCAAAAGCCAGCCGCATCGAATCGGCATTGTGATTCAAAATGCTTCTCTCAAACCGTGCGTTGCGTCCGTGAGCCCGCGGTGTGACCCAGTTTCTATATGACGCACGCCATGACGTCACTCGTTGTCTTTGCCCCTACAGTGTAGTTAACAGATTAACAGCCGTACAATTGTTTGTCTACGGTCGATACGGCCTTAATAGCAATAGGCAACAGGACTAGACATATTTTGTGGGTAGAGATTTCAGTCATTTTTTTAAGTCATTGACAATTTTAGGGGCTGTAAGGAGTTCTACCAAGATCTTCGGGGGGGAAACCAACCTCACCTGCACGTTGGTACAACTTTTTTTACGTTTGGAAAACCCCAGGGATACCACCTCATCGAAGTTAGCGATGATGTGTCTATGTCGGAATCTGACCGACTAAAATCACACCTTGATAGTGCGGGGAGATCCCGGGTTTACAGGCTGGGTATAAAAGAAGAAATTCCGCAGGATCCAGCCTCATCCAGCCTAACCAAGGAGTGTAGGGGGCTTTGCCTCTCTTCGTTGAAAGCCGGTACGTCTCCGTATTGATGGACTAGGCTCTGGTGGAAGCTTTTCTCTTAGGGTTCGTGGGTCAGACGGCACTTGCTAAAAGCCAAAATAAATTAAATTATGAAAAGGGCCTCCCCCTTTAGGAGATTGAACCCCAGGCTCCAAGGTACAAGTTTTTTTAGTAGTTAAGAATATTAGTAACCGAAATTATTATTAGTATTTCCCCTAACCACTCTAACTTGCTTATGTTAGGAGTGGGCTTACGTAAGTAGTGTAATGGCCAGGATTCGAACCCGGGATCTCTCGGTCGTAAGGCCGACTCCTTAACCACTAAGCTATCGACACTTCGCTGGCGAACTTTGGACGCAACATTTACGTAAATATTCTCATATTGAAATAAAATTAATTATATCGCGATTTATTATGTGTTTTTAAATTCGTCGATTTTAAACTTCGGCGTCTTCAGTCCGAAATGTTGGGAAGACATTATTATATAAAAAAATAACATAATAACTCGCGATATAATCCGGTACAGATAGTTTTGTTTCTTAATGTTAAAGTAGAATTACTGTAATAAATTAGTGACACGACTTATAGTAGTAGATCTCTTACAAGTTTTTAATATTGTGAAAAAAGACATGGGTTTAAAAAAAGACATACAACTAGACAAATTATTGTATTCTAGAATTCTCTGTATTGGGCCGTACGCTGTATTGAGCCTAAATTCCTTTGTGTTTCCTTAACATTCAAAAAGGAACTCTATTTCGCTGCATTGAGCTACAGAGAATCATGAGAGTTATTTATTTTGACACCTATCTCAGCTACCTGTATAGACATAGCGTAATATCATCTGTCAAATCAAAAACCTGTGAAAAAAAAAAGTGGTGCATTATTGGTCGTCCAGTACTGGTCTTTTGCAATACCATTTTTTTTGTTCCGTACAACCAGTCTGCATAGAAGTTCATGATAATGAGGAATTATCTTTCAAAAAATCAAGCCGCGAATTTCAGAGCATTCAAATTTGGCGCGAACTCTACTAGTCTTCACCAACTTACGAGTTATTATTATTGAAATCACAAATTTTAGTTTTAATACTGATACCAACCGATTGATATTAAGCCGCAACACATTCAAAGTGTCCATTAGACAATAAAGTGGAACACATCTTATATTGAATCATCTGTGTAGTTTCTGGCATGCAGCCAGCACTCCGCGTAGATACGGCCATTTTTTCCACGGCTTGTTTACACACGATAAGTATTCACGAACTGATGAACCACGCATGAAAAATAATTAGGTATGTATAAAATTTAAATTATAGCTTTTTGATTCTATTGTTTTTATTTACTTTACTAGTCAACTTCGGTTTTTTTTAATCAATGTTCCATTACTGATCACGGTATAAGCTATTTGTAATTACTTTGATTACTGAGTGTCATAATTAATTACAGCTTTAAAACAAAGGCCAAATCTCGAATTTAGCTGTTAGTTATATCGGTTTCACGTAACTTAAAATGATTATGTACAATTAATTATAAATAAATGTAAAGAAAACTGTACACAACCCAAAGCCAATTCCGTCGATGAGACTTTATCTGCTCAGAAACACGACTTCGACGCAATGGGTGTGTACTTTGCGGGTTTGCTGGGATTGTGGATGTCGCTGCGGTGCTGGTCTTAAGCGGAACACTTATTATGGGCAGCCTCGAAGAGTACTTGAATTTTCCAGAATTAAAGAGAGATTTTTTCATGTATCTTCATTTATTCCTTGTGAAGAGGAGAGAGCACTTCTCGCTTGACTTTCTATTTGCCGACAGAGGTGTCGAGTCAATTTACAGCGGTTTTTTATACTCTTAATCCAATTAATTCGAATTTTCTAATTGGCCGATCGAACTCTCGCGGCTCGTTAGTGACACCGCGGCTTAACGACTTTTCGCGGATATACCCTAATGGTCGATCGGTCAATCTTACAATTATGTGTTTATTTTCTATTTACAATGATTTATATACCGTATTATGTATTCTAATAGGTAGTAGAAATAAGGTGACACGAAATAAGATACAATTTACACTTATAGATCGGTAAACAATGACGATTTCTTCGTCGCAAACTTATAACTATTATACACGATTATTCCTACAGTTTTTTGTTAAATCAGTTTAATTATATACACTATTACTTATGTACTAACAAAATAAGCTTATATACTAGTTGTTCTGCACATTCTCCCCCCGTGAGACGCAGTCACACTTCTTCGCGTGCAGAACTCGTGTCTTCGGTCAGCAGGACGATCAGCTTCCTCACCGGCCGGCGCAGCACTCCTCCCTTGGTCTGGATGTCCACGGTGCGTGTCACGTTGTCAGGCCCGGGGTACGTTGCGATGACTCGTCCTCGGATCCAGAGGTTGCGGGGTGCGTTGGGGTCCACCAGTAAGACCAAGTCATGTAGGCTTACTGGGGGTCCTCGTCCATGCGGCATGCGTCGGTGTTGGAGCTCCGGCAGGTACTCGCGGAGCCACCTGGTCCAGAAGAGGTCGGCCAGGCGCTGTGCTGCTCTCCAGCTGGATCTCGATGCGGCGTCCTTTTCAATGAAGACGCCGGCTGCTGTACTCCACCGGGTCCTCCCAGCAGAAAGTGGTTGGGAGTTAGGGCTTCAGGGTCCTCCGGGTTCACTGACACATGCGTCAGTGGGCGACTGTTGACGGTGTACTCTACTTCGGCAAGCAGAGTAGATAGAACTTCCTCGGAGGGCCGTCGCTCGTGCAGTGTGGCGGTGAGTGCTGTCTTTACTGAGCGCACCATCCTCTCCCAGGCTCCCCCCATGAAAGGAGCGCCGGGTGGAATGAAGCGCCACGATGTCTTCTTCTTGGCTGCTTCTTGCGAAGTTGCTTCGTCGATGGCTCGTCGCAGCTCGCGGTCGGCTCCCTTCAGGTTGGTCCCATTGTCAGACCAGATTTCTTCAGGACATCCTCTTCTTGCCATCATGCGTCGGAGAGCGGAGATAGCGGAGTCGGTGCTTAACGAGTTTGCTATCTCGAGATGTATGGCACGTGTTGTGAGACACGTGAATATCGCGACGTACCTCTTCTGATTGGTACGTCCGACTGTCACTGTGAGTGGGCCGAAGTAGTCAACCCCTGTGTGTGTGAAGGGTCGCTTGTGATGAGCCAGGCGACACTCAGGTAGATCACCGGTCCTCGGGTACGGTGGTGCTTGAGTCTTGATGCGGCAATGTAGACATTGTCGTAGTAGTGAGCGTGTTACCGGGCGTAGGCGTACAACCCAGTATTGCTGTTTGCACTCGTTGATAGTGGCTTCAACTCCCGAGTGATGCAACTTCTTGTGGGTGTGTTGAATCCACAGCTTGACCGTAGGGTGATCTCCGTCTAATATCACAGGCGTCTTGATGTCGTCGGATACGTCTCGAACGGCTTGTATGCGGCTTCTCAAGTGCAGCACTCCGTTGACAGATACGGTGCTCAATTGATGAAGGCGACTTTCTTTCGGGATCACTCTTCCTCGTTGCAGATCTTCAATCTCGCTGCTGAAGGAGTCTTCTTGTGATGCTCGCATGAGGAGGTCTTCGGCTGACCGTAGGAGCTCGGCGGTGATAGGTATGTACTTCCTATCGGCGCTTGAAGTCCTTTTCAGTACGGAAGGCGATGCTGTATTCTTCTGAGGTGTCTTCTTCCAGTCTGGATCTGTCTTAGGGTTTTTCTTAGTCCGTTTGTAGTTGACTCGTTCCGATTTTCGTCTGCACAATTGAATGAACTGTAAGACTCGAGCTGCAGCGTAACGTAGTCGGTCCCAGTTAGAGAATCGGGTGACTACCGGCAGGGCTTCAGATAATTTTTCTTTCTTCTTGGTACTTATAGTGTGTACCCTTTCTTCTATATCTTCGGACTTGTCTTGCTGCGATGTATCTCGTTCTGTTTTGCTATGTGTCCAGAAGGTCTTCGAATCATGTTGTCTCTCATGTTGTTCTATGACGGTCTCGGCGAGTCTGGTGCCCATCATGGCGGTGAGTGATGTGCTGACTGCCCCGTTCATGTCCTTTTCTTTGAAGCTTGGGTCAGGATCTAATTTGTTTTCAATGATGAGAACTCTCTTCAACGAGTTCTCGTTGTTATTCGGAAGCGAAGTCTCTTCATGTTTCCACAGCTTGCCCGTCTCGTATCTTCTATCTTCGTTGTAGACTGTATGTTCTTCCAAGATGCGAGATGCTTGCTCATCTGGATCTATCTTCGGCTTCCGAGCGTTGAGGAGCAGGTCGTCTGTCTCGAAGTGTTTTTCCTCCATCTGTTCGAGTCGGCTGTCTTCCGAGTCTTCCACTGCGTGGGAGACGTACTCGATGCGGTGTCCTAGGGTCCTCGTGTCACTGCCGTGGAGCACCCAGCCTAAGGGTGTTCGGGATGCTACCGGCTGGTCTGGTTCGCCCGTTCTGGTCTCGGACGTTACCAGCAGGTGCCAGTTATCTTGACCGATGAGGATCTTAGGTCTTGCTTCTTCATAGGTGAGGTCGTTGGTGATATCTTCGATGACTGCACCCTCGTAGCTGTCTATAGGTGACCCGTTGAGATGACACTTTTAAGTTCTTCAATGTTCTGGCTTGAACTTCTTCTTCAGCTGGATCCTTAATGCCTCGTATTTTTAATGAGACTCTTCTTGATTTTTGATCAGCTGTCTTCGTACTGTTGATGGTCTCGACCCGCAGTGGGTCGATAGGTCCCGTCGCGCCGATCTTTTCTGCTACGGTGTCGTCGAGTAGTGTGACTGTTGACCCGTCGTCTATGAGCGCGAAGGTGTTGACCATCCCTGCTGGCCCTGTCAGTTGGACCGGCAGTATCTTCAGGAAAGTGGTCTTCTTTCCCGTCCACGCCGAGTTGATCGTTTCGGCCGTGTTCGTGCTTTCTTCTTCTGTGGAGTCCCTTTTTCTTCTGTAGTGCAGCAGGGTGTTGTGCAGTAGCTTGCAGCCGTCGATGCCGCAGCGTCGTTCTCTGCAGGTGTGTTTCTTCTCCATCTTCTGTAGACATCGGAAACACAGCCTGTGTTCCTTGGCTAAGTCCCATCTTGCGTTGACGTCAGCTGTCTTGAACTGCTCACACTTGTAGATGGGGTGTTGCTCGTTGCAGATGGTGCACGTCTTGACTTGCTGCTGGGCTTCCATCACCGTGTTGATCCTCTGGGGGCGCTTCTGTTGATGAGTGGTGTGCTGGACTGCTAGGTTTTCAGGTTGAGCGTAGGGTCCGCATAGATCTGCTTCTCTTCTCATGAACTTCTCGAACTTCAAGAGGTCCGCTATTTCCCTCGGCTGAGCTGCTGCGAAGTCGTAGTACCTATACTTGAGAACAGGTGTAAGTTTCTCAACCATTGATCTTGAGACTTCTGGGTTGTATAGGTAGTGGATGCAGTTCAGCGCCTTGAGTGTTGCCACGGCGTTGGTGACCCTCGTTGAGAAGATGCATATGTCCCTTGGTGATTCGCTCAGTCTTGGTAGTCCTCGAAGCACTTCCATTTCTGTAGTTGCTATTGCTTCAGGCCTCCCGAATCTTGATTCTAATGTTCTGATGATATCAGCAGGCTGCGAGTTGGTGATGAGGAGACTCTCGACTGCCTCCCTCGCCTTCCCCTTGAGGTTTCTTCGTAGCCTGTTGAGGTTTTCCACGGCGGTGTAGCCATCTTCTGTTTCGGAGTAAGCTGCCTTGAACGGCAGCCATTCCTGGTGACTTCCACTGAAGATTGGTAGCTCGATGAACTTCGGTCGCTGGGCTGCCTTGATCGCTTGAGTGATGGCGGTAGCCAGTTCGCTGAAGTTCTGCTGCTGGGCTGGTGGCGCTGCTGTTGGCGTTGGTTCACCTGGCCCCTGATGTGGTGTATCGGCGATGGCCAACATGGGAGGAGGTGGTGATTCGTGACGGCTGAACCACTCGCCGACCTTCTCCTCAGCTGCCGCCGACACTTCTTCTTGATTCAATTCTTCTATTTCTTGATCTTCGTCTTCATCTTCTTCCAGGGCGGCGATCTTCGCTGCTGCCAGTTCTATTTTAAGACGAAGTAATTCTTCTTTTGCTTTTGTGATCTTCGCGGCTTTGCTCTTCGAATGCACAGATGAACCCCCCTTTACCCCTTTCTTGGATGGTTGTGGATGAGGCGGCTGTGACTTGCTATTCTTCCCTATCTTCTCTGTTCCAGGTGCCGTTGCTTTCGGACCTGGTGCTGTAGCTGACGGTGGCTCGATGGTAGTCACCGTCTCGGTGCTCGTAGTTCCCTCCGTTGTGGTGTTCTCCGAGGTAGACGTTTCCGTGGTTGTCCCGGATTCGGCGGTCCCCTCGGTGTCTGATGGACCCTGAACGGAGGCGGCTTTACGGCTTCTTTCTTCTGACCTCGTAGTCGGCATCTTCAATTTTTCAATTCTTCACAGTGGAAAATTCAGGCACGCACTCTTCGAGACCACCCTCGTGTTCCATTTAAGGTTTTTTTCAATGTTGACTCCAAATCCGGCTCCGATAGGACCAAAAATGTACACAACCCAAAGCCAATTCCGTCGATGAGACTTTATCTGCTCTTCAGCACGACTTCGCCGCAATGGGTGTGTACTTTGGGGGGTGAGCTGGTATGTGGATGTCGGGGCGGTGCTGTACTTAAGCGGAACACGTATTATGGGCAGCCTCGAAGAGTACTTGAATTTTCCAGAATTAAAGAGAGATTTTTTCATGTATCTTCATTTATTCCTTGTGAAGAGGAGAGAGCACTTCTCGCTTGACTTTCTATTTGCCGACTGAGGTGTCGAGTCAATTTACAGCGGTTTTTTATACTCTTAATCCAATTAATTCGAATTTTCTAATTGGCCGATCGAACTCTCGCGGCTCGTTAGTGACACCGCGGCTTAACGACTTTTCGCGGATATACCCTTTTTTTTTTTTTTTTTTATCGTGCGGAAATCCCTTCGGATACCCCCCCGCGTGCCAGCGGGGGCGGTTATGTCGGGCTTGAACCGACTAAAACCGCACGCCGTCTCGGGTCTACAGACGCCGGGGTGTAAGGTTGCCCATAGAGCATATCCCTCGCACCCCGACTGACCCTGGGCCATCTCCGGTTTCGAGATGGCCCCCTCGGGTTTGGGAACCACGGTGTCCCCGTCTTGCCCCGGTTTGGGGGAGGGGCGCTAGTCGCCCCACCGTCCCGGCCTGCTTCTGCTGGGGTGACAGGTGGCCTCACCCGCCACCCCCAGGCCTGCGCTCATGGAGGACGGAGGTCGTTAAGCGACCTCCGGCGCCTGAGTTGCCTGCGACGCGCGGCGAGCAAGTTGCGGGCTCGGCGGACCGGGAGAGTTCTAAGTCTCTCCCGGGCGCGCTCCGCCACCTCCTTCGCGAGCATTACATGCTCGCAGAAGGAGGCGGCGGCGGCCCACGCGCTCGCGCTCCGCACCATTGCCGCAATCATGCTGCCGAGCGAGAGGACTCCCACCCCGATGGCTGCCACGAGGTCACGCCTCGGCGCCTCCCACGCCGGGCAGTCCGCCAGCGTGTGCAGCCCTGAGTCCTCGCTCGCGTCGCAGTGATGACACTCAGGCGTTGGCTCCTTCCTGATCCGATGCAGGTGGTCCCCAAAGCACCCCTTCCCTGAGATCACCTGCGTCAGTCGGTAGGAGAGGCTTCCGTGTCGCCTCTCCAGCCAATCCTCCATGATGGGCCTTACCGCCGCTATTGCGGCGTGCCCTTCGCGGATATACCCTAATGGTCGATCGGTCAATCTTACAATTATGTGTTTATTTTCTATTTACAATGATTTATATACCGTATTATGTATTCTAATAGGTAGTAGAAATAAGGTGACACGAAATAAGATACAATTTACACTTATAGATCGGTAAACAATGACGATTTCTTCGTCGCAAACTTATAACTATTATACACGATTATTCCTACAGTTTTTTGTTAAATCGGTTTAATTATATACACTATTACTTATGTACTAACAAAATAAGCTTATATACTAGTTGTTCTGCACAAAAACTAAACCTAAAAAATAGAAAAATAGTTACATACATGCGTCATAGAATTCCTCCGCATCATCACCGACTGGTAATGTTCCCAGAAGACTGGCAGCATTGCCCCGTTGAATGGCAATGCTAATTCTTTGTACAAGATAAAGTCCAGCCTTCTGGTCACGTGTAGCGTCGATCAGCCACTTTGCCAAATTTTTGTAGACCAAACGAGCACTTGGACCCCTTGACCCCAACGTCTCAACCCCAAACGGCTCAAAAACATAATCCCCTACTAGGTTGGAGTATTTACGCCGTTTGAGGCTTTCAGCAGATGCGGCAACAGCGCCGTCACAACTCGCTCTGCATGGAAGGTGTAAAGGCGCAAGGGTGTCGACGCACGTTGCGTCCCATACCAAAGGCCTACCCATCTTCCAAGGCAATAACGACATACCATTCGGTCTCTTGCCATTGTCGCGTACAAACCCATAAGGTTCACGAACGGCTTCGCACGCCAGCGGTGACAAGAGCACGGCGGATTTTGTCGTTGATGCTAGCGTGTCGCGATATACGGCCTGCGCTTCTGCTGCATGAAAGGCCATGGTGCCCAAGGCTGTCGACAGCTTCACCACAGTGGCAATGATGCGACGAAACACACGGCGCTCCCAAACGGAGGCAAGTGGTAAGGCGGAAAGTAACAATAGCTTCTATGTACAATAATTTGGTTAGCCATGCCCTTCAACTAACCATTATTCTGATACATTGAGACCGAGGCACAGAGTGCCTCGGAGATCACGTTAAGCCCTTAGGCCGGTTACCACAGGAATATTTATGGCAGTCGTTACGGGTAGTTGGCGCCTTAAAAAAAGTCTGAGAACTGGTCTAACTACAGAATTTCGAAATCACCAGTGGGTTGTGGACGTCAGATAGCAGTCGCTTCACGGAAAAAAGGAAAGTTAGCCGCTTCGTAGTTAAACTGAAATACCGACCCTGAGTTAAAAAGGCTCGAACGATGATGAGCCTTCAACTAACGCGTAACTTTTTGTAGCTGTCGTACAGATACAAAAACTATAGTTTTTCTATTTTATTACCTATCTATTTACTTTTATTGAAATAAAACTGACAAGGGGAACCACGAGTCTGGGGGGAAAAAGTTTAATAAGTCTGCCGGTAACATACCATATTACTTCTTATCCGTTAAAATTGGTCAAGAGTGAATCGGAGGGACCACGAGCGAATGCGATTTACTCGTGGTCTCCCCAGGGGAACATCACAGAGGGACCACGAGTCCGGGGGGGATACAATGATAAGGCGCGCTATGACTATTCACAAGTAGGAGCCAAAATTCATTAACTCATTTATTTAGTCTGCCAATCTGCACCCTATACCTCTCATCCATTCCCGCGCATCACTCTAACCGTGACACATTTTTGTTCAGTCTGTCTAACTTTTAGCAGTATAGGTACATAGGAGTCATATTGGTTTAAAATATTAGACTAGAATATTCTATCTCTTTTGTCTTTGAAAATAGTTTGAACTTGAAATATGAAAACAAATTCCAATTGTATTTCAGCTCGAGTTGCTCGCAAGCTCGCATAATACTTATTTTTCCCTCCGTCAAACACTCAACAATTTAACGCACATACACATAACACCTATTTCCTTTCGGTTTGTAATATTTCATTAAAATAATTTCCCGCGAACACATTTTGTCAATTTTTTTTTCATAGAAACTTCGGCGGCGATTAGCAGACGGCCATCTTATCTACTATTTTTTAATAATTCTTTGGACAGACATCGCGTAACTTATTAGCAATTGCTGGTAAATTTAGTAATATTTTTGACTGATATATGGTGCGAGGGATATGCTCTATGGGCAACCTTACACCCCGGCGTCTGCAGACCCGAGACGGCGTGCGGTTTTAGTCTGTTCATGCCCGACATAACCGCCCCCGCTGGCCGGTGGGGGGGTATCCGAGGGGATTTCCGCACGAAAAAAAAAAAAGGTACGGGACGAGGTCTATCTCTTTCACTTGGTTAGATTCAGAAAAAGAATTTGCTGTCTAAGTATTGCTATTTCCATTAGTTTGATAGTGTTTCTTCATTGGCCTGTACCTTTTTTTTTTTTTAGTTCGGAAATCCCTTCATGTTACTACAATTCACCGTTATTCATTTATTTAAAAAATAAAACAATTTGACATCCGAAAAAAGGCTGCATATCTACAAATGGACTTCTTCAGATTAAAAACTTATCACTTTATTTGTCAAATCAACTTAGGTATTTAAATTAATCGTACGCTTACAGGGGGAACGATCCTGTAGAATTAATCATCATTTATCATCTTAGCGTGGTTTCCGGTTACATCCGAGGCTTTCACCTCGGATACCGAGATCCGCATATTTCTTCTCCTCCTTTAGATTGAACAACTGCGGATTTTATGGGAGCGACTGCCATATGACGGACCTCCCATCCCCGAAAGGAAAACCTGTGCTGGCTGGCTTTACCCCGAGGCTTGGTCGACCCCATACAGTCAATCCAGTAAATATTTTATTGTCATAGACAAAATCAATATCATCATCATCAACCTATGCTAGTCCACTGTTGGACATAGGTCTCCCCTAATGAGCGCCATAGCGCCATGTCTTCAGCTTGCCGCATCCAGCATCTTAATACTTAATAATCAATATACTTAATTATTTAGATGTTATTATATATATTCTAAGGCATTTATTCTATGGCTCTTAGTTGATGACGTAAATTGAAACCTTCAGAGCGAATAATATCATATTGAAACAATATCTCTGTTATTATATCACATTATATCCCTTGAGGAAATATAGTAGTACAGATAATATATCATTTATACTAACAACTAAAGACTAATGGCTGATTTGGTTACTAATGGAGGTGAGGGACGGCCATTAAAGAATAATGTATTACGTATACACCTTCGTGGCAACAAATTCTAATATTACTACTAAATGGAATATATCCTTTAGTACCAATAACTTTTACGTATGGGTACTATAACAGACAAGCTCTTTAGAGTGTCCCTTTTCGTACCGAGACGGAAATAGGGGAGACCATAATTAATATGAGGCAGAGACAACTATTTTGGCGCCTTTACAGATGTCAGCTGTCATTAGCTGACATCTGTAAAGGCGCCAAAATAGTTGTCTCTGCCTTATAGCTTCAAAAAAATTGCGGCTTATTCTATCGCAATAGCCATAAACAAGCTGACCAAATTTGTTTCCTACAGTCAGTCACTCATTCGTTAGGGGGGTCACTGGCATTCTTTTGTATTTTTACACGGAACAAAAAAACTTATAATAACCAAAATTGAAGGAAATTAAATTTCATGCAACTTTGTTTCTAACTATATTTCGCGTTAAATTGACAATTAACTTGATCATACAAATAAAATGGACAAACATCATAAGATTTGACCCTTTAAATCAAGATGGCGGATGACGTATTGGATCGATTACCACGCAAAACCAAATTTAGAATGCCAGTGACCCCCTCTAACGAATTCCGAAGGAAAATTGCTACTTATATTTTCTTCCGGGTCAAATCCTAATTCGACTTGTAAATATTTGAACTAAAGTAACAACGATGTTAGTCCCGTGACGACGATGAACGAAAGGAACGGTTGAAGGATTAAGTACTTAATGTTGCCAAACTCTTGCCATAATGACATCTAAATTGGATGCGAATTCGATAAAAAATTCTAATTCGAACTATAAGCATAAATTAAATGTTTTATGAATAACCCGTGAATCATTTAATAATGCCATCATTATCATCATCTCGTCGTTGGAACCTGGTTGCATCCGAAGCCTTCACCTTGGTTGCAATGCTTAACTTACTAACACTTTGCTCGCTTAGGGATGTCACCCAGGTGAACAAAATATAAATTTTAATGTCCTCATTATCACCTCGGAATTGTTTCATAGGGTTCAAGATATTTGGTGTCATTTGTTCCCCTTGGAAGTGATTCAACCAGGTGACTGTGCTAATATAAGCTTTCCTCGGTGCCCGGGATCCAGTTTCCAATCTCCAATTCCAAACTCCTCCACTACGCACGGTCTTCGGCATCCTTGGCAATGAGATCATTGACACGCACTTATCCCTTACAACAATATTCATCAGCATCAATAATAATTGAATACCTGCATTGTAAAAATGTGTATGAAATCGGAATATATATTTTTACGATGTAGATAGTTAGAAATTGATATTAAAACACTTTATACCGCCCCCTATTACATTGGGACCTAAACATAACTGGCGAATCGTGGGTGTGTGCAATACACCTCTGCCTACCCCTTCGGGGATATAGGCGTGAAGTTATGTATGTATGTATGTATGATTTCTTTTGTTTTGAATCAGTTCGGATCTGTGTGTTTTAAAACTGTATTTTGTGTTACTGTACTAGTGAGCCAGGTTTTTTGACAACTTTATATACTTACATTACACGCATTATACGCCACTATGATCCTTGTTTGTGAACATGTTATTAATAAAAAAAATAAAAAATAAAACGTTAAGCCAGTACCGCGGTCTGGTGGAGATGGCATGGCCAGACATTATGTTAACCACGTAGCCGCGAAGGCGATTCTCCTGCATTTTATCTGCGATCCTGCCATCATACTTCGCACATCCAACGCAGCATATTCATCTCCGTGACAGGCAGCTCCTGCTTGTATCGCTCTAGCAACGGTCACGGTAAATAGTTGAGGCCTAGTCATGAATTATTTTACAACGTGTTACTGAAACCTATTTGATAGTGAGATGTAAGTACTCACAGTTTATTCTCAAACAAAACATACTATGGAATCTATGAAAAGGCTATCAAACACTAATGGATAGCACGTGCTTTATATATTTCCATGACGTGTTCATATTAATAACATAATTTGCGGGAAGCATAACTTTTTATTTTATTTAGTGCTCGGTGTTCGCACGTCATGGCACGTCACTCAGAATATTTTAAACATTATATTTATTTTTATATCAGTACGCAGATGCGGCCTTCACAGAGCTCGTAAAGTACTCGTCACATGTTTCAATAGTGGCCATTGGTTAATTCATAGAATAATAAATGACATAATTATTTATTATTAGTAAGTCGTTTTTGAGGTGATTTGGCGCGCGTGGCGTGCCTAATTGCTTTGAAGAATATTAAGAGCGGAAGAGATTCAATGAATTCCATTCGGTAAAACCAATGGTTTATATATTTTATTTTATAATGGTCACGTTAATAGGACTTCCCCTCGCCTGATGGTAAAGTAAAGTCTCAGGAATGAAATTTTTTTCTTATACCACTCAGGTGGCCGACAAGCTCACGGCCCACCTGCTGGGAAGCGTTTACCGTGGCCCATGGACGTGTGCAACACCGGGGGCATCACACTCACGCTGCTAAATCTGTCATTACAGGCACTGACGGACTTCTCAGATGCTTTGTCACGCACCGCTTAAAGGATCCGGGACTGTAGGCAGAAGGAAACACGTGCGCTGGTAAAGAATACTTGATGGTGCCGACCCGCTTGGTTCTTGGACGAAATTGTTTGCACCGTATGAGGGTGATAGCCATTATACTAGTCTGGCTGTAAGAAACAAAAAAAATGGTACCTACTTATCGCAAAAGACCACTATTCGACCACCAATATTGCGCAATTTTTGTTTTGACATATGACAACCTAGTCTCTGCGTGCCGTGGTAAATTTGAAATTTAAAATTCAATCCCGCCTCACTCAGGAACCGTGACTTGTGTGTGTGAATTTTTATTCTAAACAGCTTGTCTAATAGTATACAATAATAAAAAATGAAAATCCAGTTTAGTCGAGCGAATTTTCATTGGTGAATTCCACTCACGGAATTTGATGCCTGCCGAATTTGGATATTTGATTATCTTCAAATATTGCGTTACAATCTATACTATTATAAAATTGTAAATTAGTTCTGTCTGTCCATTGAAGATATTTAAAAATAAATTGCATGGGTTAAGTTAAATGAACGATACTGAAAACAAAAATATTTTAGGTAGATTTCGATGAAATCGATCTACCTATTGGTTTCTTGACTACTGTCGAATTTTCAAAAAAATCTTCATAGGAGGTCTAGTTATGACCCCCTGAGTCCGAAATGACCACTGGTCAAAAAGTTTATATATATATACCTATATATATGTATGGTTCCACTTCCCAAAATTTGCGGCACTCTCACGGTCGCATTTTTGCCCCGATCGCTTTCAAACTGCGGTCAAAAATTGCTTGGGTGCTAACTTAGTTTAAGTTCGTGAACGGGTGGAATCCGGCCTAAGGGGACGGTAGGGCCTCACTTTTTGTGAAATCAGTTTTTCCTCAAAATTTCACGTTCCATGAAAGATATTCGAACCGTTCTAATTTTATCCCACAGTATACATGAATACCAACAACTTTTAAGTATAAACCTATAAGATTAAAACTTTAACTAAAAGTGGAGGGGGGAAAAACCAAATTTTTTCGGGAAAAAAATCATAACTTCTAACCGGTGAACATTCTTGCCATCGGAAACATTTTTAATCGATAGGCCATTTTTAAGTCTAAAATAAATGCCTGAAAAGTTTTTCGCTAAAAGTTACCGTTTTCGAGAAAAAAAAATTTAACTGTTTAAAGTCCGTAGTTCTCTATATAAAATAATATTAATTGCTTCACGAAATCTACCTGTGCGTTCCCCCTGCCGGAACGGATTTTTTTTGTTTGGAATTCTTGTCTTGTTCGCGATGGAGGCAAACTATTGAACGGATTTTAATGCGGTTTTTTTTCTATTAGAAAGGTCTTGGCTAGAATTAAAATCTGTTTGATTGCAATTGGCCAAGCAGAACCGGATATATAACCAAAAAACATTAACAGACCTTCACGCGGGCGTTGGCTAGTACGTAATTAGTACAAAGTCGACCGTAGTTAGGTGTTTAAACACGTTTAAATTTTCTTGTAAAATCGAACATACCTACGAAATTATCATTAATTCACCTAAGTGGACTATGGAAATTATTCTTTCTCTAAATTACCCAGGTGAACCACGGGCAATAAGGGATATTTTTTATTGCTTGGTTTGTTAATTCTGGTTATCAGCCTCCTAGCGTTTTCTTAGTTCCGTCCAAAGCTTGCAATCGCAAAAAGGGTCCGCTTTGTTTTTAATTGGAAGTTGGCTTTGCTGGGAGCGACTACAATCTGACCTCCCAACCCTTGGCATATCCTTCTTGGATGAAAACTTCTAATTCAAATAAAAATTTAAAAGGATCCTGATCCGTTATTTAGCAGGTGCATTATAAGCAGGTGAGGTTGGCCAGGGCCTGAAAAGTGTCAGTAGAGCCCTGCACACCCGTATTATTTTTTTATTATACTTTTTTGGCGCGTTAGGGAAAAATGATGAGTTAATTTTTACGATGCGCGCGCACACCTTCACGAAAATTCATTGAAAAACTGACACCCTAAAACTTAAACCACTTCCAGATGACCTAGAAATTTGATATTTGGCATCAAGGTAGACTATGAGGCATATAAAAAGAAAAAAATTGGAAGCTGAGAATTATTGGCAACTAGAATAACTAATTATATTCATTCATTAAAAATTATACGTATGACATAAACAAACAACGAATAGATTGATTCATTTGCTTGAACGTTTCTTCTTTGTATACCAGTTTCTGAGATTAATCATACGAGTCCAACTTATAAACTATGCGAACTTAATCAAAGTTGGCGGCCCAAAAAACGTCAGAAACTGACATCGATGACATTCTGTCATTGTTTTTAGGGTTCCGTACCTCAAAAGGAAAAAACGGAACCCTTATAGGATCACTTCGTTGTCCGTCCGTCCGTCTGTCAAGACCGTTTTTCTCAGGAACGCGTGGAGGTATAATTTATATCAATACTCAGGTCTACTGTCCCTTGGAGCTGTGAAAAAATCAAACTTCTAAGCTAAAGTAATCAAAAGAAACAGCCGTTTATGCCGCAAATTTTCGAAACTCGCACGGGAATCAAAACCTACAACCTACCCCGTGAACTTAGAATCTTGAAATTTGGTACGCAGTAACGTCTTATAGTACAGATAAAGGAAAAATTGCGAAAACCGTAAATTTTTAGTTACATCATAGTATAATAAAAAATATTTTTGAAAATTTTACGAAACCCTCGGTGTGCGAGTCCGACTCGCACTTGGCCGGTTATTTTTATATCAAAAGTGTCGAACGTATTCACAATGGAGTATCATTTCATATATTTAATCCAGAATTTCATAAATGTTGCTTTCAAGAACACACAGTTAGTTACAGTTTTTAAATATTTTCTTATTATGGTTATTATTTCCAGCGGGGACGTCGACAGCATGACGGACGATCCACCTGCGGGGCGGAACACATGCGGGTCACTTCGAGATGTCTTATTATCTCTAGTTGTTCTCGTCTTGCCAACGGAGAATATTTGCATAGACACAACCAAGTGGCCAGAATCGTTCATCAACAACTTGCTCTATAGTATGATCTTGTAGATTCGGAGGTACCGTATTACAGGTATGTGCCCGACCCAGTTCTTGAAAATGGTCGTGTCACGTTGTACTGGGATCGATCAATCATCACTGACAGGACTATTGTAGCCAATAAGCCTGATATAGTGGTGATTGATCGATCAGAGCGTCTCGCAATAATTGTTGACATCACCATCCCCCATGATGACAATCTCGTGAAAGCCGAAAAAGACAAACAAATAAAATATTTGGACTTGGCTCACGAGATTGTCGACATGTGGGATGTGGATTCAGCAATTATTGTTCCGATAGTCGTATCGGTTCACGGACTGATTGCCAAGAGCCTCGATAAACATCTCCAGAGGCTCGCGTTAGGCAGTTGGGTCAAGGGCTTGATGCAGAAGGCAGTGCTCCTCGATACGGCACGTATTGTGAGGAGGTTCCTCTCCCTGGAGCCCTAACCACCGGTAGCTTGGTCCCTGTACCCGATGCCGGTGGGCCACTATTTTTTATATTTTTAAATATATTTGTTTTTTATTTATATAGAATGTATTTAAAAATATAATTTATATGTATTTTAATTGTAATAAAGAGAATAATAATAAATATTCTACGACATTCTACACAGCGCTTTCAAGTAAGAGTCCTGCTCGCTCAGCTCAATTTATTTCAGTCGCACCCTCCACTGAGTTCCTAGTAGTATAAGTAGGAATACCTACTCTCATATCTTCTCTCTTGCGTATTCTTCGTCTAAGTTACCCTATTACCTACACTAGACGAGACAGTCTTATATCTGGCGCAGTTAAATGGCCACGACACTTTGAGTAATTGAGCCAATCCATACCGTTGAGTGGTAGATCCGTTACCACATCAATCAAGTCTCAATTGAACGGTGCCATCTTAGCGTCACAATAGACGCAACTATAAAATACACACATTAAAAGTGGTCAACCATTTTGTATTGAGTACAGTCAGAGACAAAAGTAGTTTAATATATTCCAATTTATTGACCATCTTAGCTGTATAACCCTACTAATATTTTAAATGTGGCACACCAATGACTTAAGCATTGTTTTTTTTTTCCTTTGTACGTTTATAATTTTGAAGCGAAAACTTCTTTAGGTACGTTCAGCAGGGGTGCTTGGTTGGGGGGTGCTTGGTTGGGGACCTCCACGCGGTGCACCCTGGGCAACGGAGACAGCAGCGCCTCTCTCCTAGGGCGGGAGAGACGCTGCCGCCTACGGCCAACTCCGACCGAGGCGAGGACGGCCCTGTTGAGGGCTGTTCGGAAGCTTTCCACGTAGGGACACGTGATTAGCAGATGGCACAGTGGAGAGCAAGTAAGGGGGCTATCTCAAAACCGGAGATGGCCCGGGGTCAGCCGGGGCGCGAGGGATATGCTCTATGAGTAACCTTAAACCCCGGCGTCTTAAGACCCGAGACGGCGTGCGGTTTTAGTTGGATCAAGCCCGACATAACCACCCCCGCTAGCCGGCGGGGGGGTATCCGAAGGGGCTTCCGCACGAAAAAAAAAAAAGGTACGTTGACCACTCCCGAGGGGGCCATCTCGATACCGGAGATGGCCCAGGGTCAGTCGGGGTGCGAGGGATCAACTAGCACACAAGCGCTTTAAGAAGCTCTACAGTGGCCGTTAAGAGGTTGTTGATTACGGCGTTAGCTTTATAGATAGGCCGTACAGCAGTCGTATAAACTGCTATAGCGCTACTCTAACCCCAAAATAGGCCCATTTTATAACGGTATCAGCTCTACAATTGCGCTATAGTAGCGAAATAAGAGTTAGAACCGCCATATAATGACGCTACAAGAGTGGTAATGTACGTTAATGTTTGTACAATGGCGCTAAAAGAGTGGTTGTGTGCGCTAGCGGATAGTACGCTGGAAGAGTAAAATTATGTTTAGTAGCGCTATTCTGCAGCTCTTGTCATATTTGATCGCGATTGTGTGACTAAAACTAAATACTTAAAAATAAATAATTGTGATTGTGCAAATGAAAGTGTCAGAAGGTTTACATACATAAACCAAATACATAAACTCATGACATACATCATCAGAACATATTACTGTGCCATATTTATTGCGAGTATCAGTTTACTGTGAATATATACATGTATTTTCGCTTAGATTTTGACGCGCCCACAAGATAATACGTTTTTAGTGTCATAATACTTTTATAATATTGGTGACATAGTTTTTTATTTTATTAAAACCACTTATTAAGACTTCCCAATAGATGTTTAAGTCATTTATGAATATATAATATCGAAACATTTTTTGTCGTATGTTTCCCTGCTTCTTTATTAATTTCCAACTTTTTGTTCTATTCATAATGATGATCGAAGATTTTAACTCAAAATGGACAACAAAGTATACTAATCAAAGCATTTGAAACCGCTCCTGTCCCACTTAAAGCGTTATAGTAGTGCTATAAACGTATTACTCACAGTCTTAAGTAATTAAAACCACTACTATAACGCCTTTAGCGCTACGAAAGAGTTCATTTCCTCAAATATAGCGCCTTTACCGCTACTACAGAGTGACTTTTACTCTACTGTACGCTACAAGAGTGGTGATAAACTCTATTATAGAACTTAAGAATCTATAGAGACGCTCTTTTCCACTCAAAGTGATTCAGTAGCATCCTATAGCGCCTTCCAAACAGTCATACCTTCCAAAACATCATTTATACCTCTACTAGTGATAAAGGAGTGTTAACAACTCTACTATATCTCCATTACCTGTAGAATAGCGGAATAAGATACCATTGTAACTGCGTTAGTGTAAATGATTACGATTGTATGGCCACTGTATCGCATACCTGTAAAATGACGTTAGAATACGTTGCTATACAGGCTGAGGAGTTGGTATTAGCTTTTCAACGGCTATTGTATCGCTAAGAAGCTCTATAAAGGCGGTGAAAGCTGCTTGTGTGCTAGTTGGGATATACTCTATGGGTAACCTTATACCCCGGTGTCTGAAGACCCGAGACGGAGTGCGGTTTTAGTCGGTCCAAGCCCGACATAACCGCCCCCGCTGGCCGGCGGGGGGGTATCCGGAGGGATTTCCGCACGAAAAAAAAAAGCACTCGACACGAAAGCGCCTCGTACCGCCTGACGCAGGTGATATCCGGTAAGGGGAGCTTCGGGGACCACCTGCATCGTGCCTAAGTGCCATCACTGCGACGCGAGCGAGGACTCGGAGCTGCACATGCTGGTAGACTGCCTTAACTTTCTGGGTTCCCAGTTTCGTCATGTGTATCCGTCTGTCTGTTCGCAGCTTAGCGCAGACCCTCTACTTATAATTTGGTAATATTATTCACGCCGATAACGTGGTATAAAAGTATGAAAAAAAAAATAGGGTATCACCCTCTCCACTCCCTGGGGTTATCCTTTCGAGGGCTTACCCGGTGTGCCCGGCAATGGACACTTGGGAAGGACACCGTGCGGTTGTAGTTGGTTTCATTCCTGACATAACCACCCCCGCTGGCCGGCGGGGGGGTATCCGAAGGGATTTCCGCAAGAAAAAAAAAAATCACCTCTACGCGACACGCATTAGGCCGATTTTATTTGTATAAACGAAGGCGAAGACGAAGGCACGAGTACCCTGCCGTAATTCGTCGCGTTTATTTAGATTTTTAAGGTTTTAATTCTTTTGCATGGAACCCTAAGTATTTTTCTAAAATAAAAGTAGCCTATATTACGCCTTACAATATTAGCCTATCTGCTAGCGAAAGTCTCATCAAAATCGGCCCACCCGTCCAGAGATTACCTCATTCATACAGACAGAAAGACGGACAGATTTCGATGAAATCGATCTGCCTATTGGTTTCTTGACTACTGTCGAATGTTAAAAAAATTTCTTCATAGGAGCATGGCCGTGCTGCAAGCTTTAAACAGCCACACTATAAACTCGGGACTAATACTGGAGTGCCATCTTAAATTGAACCAAATAGGCCACTTCAACAATATAACCCTGTAATGGATCAAGGGCCACAGCGGCTCGCGCGGCAATTATGCGGCAGATGAGCTTGCCAGGAGAGGATCTGACATGGTGATAATGGGACCTGAGCCCATAATACCGATCCCCTTTGCATACCTACGAACCATAGTAAACAAACGAACGAGAGATCAACACAACAGCTATTGGATAAATCTGGAAGTTTGCAGACAGGCGAGGGAAGCACTCCCTGTGCTTGAAAATAGACTGATCAGGCGTCTTCGACAACTGACCAAACGGCAACTGCGCACGGCCACAGCTGCAATCACGGGGCATGGCTCCTTCAATAAACACCTTTTTATTTTAGGAATCACCGACAGCCCTCTCTGCAGAGCCTGCATGAGAGAGGAAGAAACAGCGGCACACGTGCTCCTACACTGCCCTGCAACCGCCACATACAGGGTTAAGTTCTTCGGAAACACAGGTACGCTCCGGGAGATCGCCGGCAGCGTGAATAGCTTGCTAGCGTTCTTCAATGAGCTGGGGTGGATCGAATAAAATGCCCACCCTCACGCAAAAACCGCGCCTTGTCGTGGAGTTGCGGATACCAGCCCGTGATACCATACCAATTCATAGGAGGTCTAGTTATGACCCCCTGAGTCCGAAATGACCACTGGTCAAAAAGTTTATATTTATATATATATGTATGTATGGTTCCACTTCCCAAAATTTGCGGCACTCTCACGGTCGCATTTTTGCCCCGATCGCTTTCAAACTGCGGTCAAAAATTGCTTGGGTGTAAACTTAGTTTAAGTTCGTGAACGGGTGGAATCCGGCCTAAGGGGACGGTAGGGCCTCACTATTTGTGAAATCAGTTTTTCCTCAAAATTTCACGTTCCATGAAAGATATTCGAACCGTTATAATTTAATCCCATAGTATACATGAATACTAACAACTTTTAATTATAAACCTATAAGATTAAAACTTTAACTAAAAGTGGAGGGGGGAAAAACCAAAATTTTTCGGGAAAAAAATCATAAGTTCTAACCGGTGAACATTCTTGCCATCGGAAACATTTTTAATCGATAGGCCATTTTTAAGTCTAAAATAAATGTCTGAAAAGGGTTTCGCTAAAAGTTACCGTTTTCAAAAAATAAAAATTAAACATGTTAAAAATGCGCTCGGCGTGGGTCATAGAAGAAGCATAGGTCAAAGAGGGGCAAAAAAATATTTTTGCTTCATGAAATCTACCTGTGCGTTCCCCCTGCGGGAACGGATTTTTTTGTTATATGTATCGTACATACAATTATATACATTTATTTAAAACCTGCTGATATTAAAATTGTAATGTAATGTGTGATATTAAAAACAGACACTTCAATTTATTCATTTGTATATAAAAGATTCAGGTAACTATTATCTTATAAGATGTTAGAATTTCAGTTATGGCGTCCAGGTCCTTTGTCACCAGTTATTTACCACTTTATCTTCATATAATTCTTTGAACGCAATTTCCTTTTGGTTATGGTGGCATAACCTTGCTATGTTACATATAAGGTAAACATTGTCATATGAAGCCAACAAATATGGACTTCCAAGAGATTTTATCTACATAAGAAACTTACGCACAGATTGAGCAATCTAACCTTTAAAAAGCTGACGTTAGCCATTCAGCAAGGGGGTAAGGGGGGATTAAGACTTTCGGCGCTTAAGCCAAACTCACCAGCAAGCCGGTACCACCTGTTAATTAATAGATGAGGCTTCTGGTGTAGGCTTTCCTCTTGGAGTTGGGGGGTCAGACTTCAGACTTCAAAGTGCAAGCTTGCCGATTGGCGCTCAGAAGAAGTGAAAGTTAATAATCGTCTATTCTGTATAGACCATTGAAACGTAACTTACAAAACGTCAAAGAAGAATAAGAAGGAATTAGCCAGGAAATTTGAGTATAGCTTTTTATTTTCTTTTTTCGGCACCCACAATGACAACACTAATGACACTCGGGAAGTCCCAGGGTTAAACTGTCTTGGGGGTTCCAAGGAAGTTTAATTTAAGTAAATTGGAGTATTCAACGAAATTTTTGAAGTAATGAGTTGCTAACTTGTTAACTTGCTAACGGAAAAAGGGAACATCTAGGACGGCACTTGAACCCGCGACCAGTCCCTTACAGGGGAAATGCTCTGACCAACTGAGTTACCTAGACAAGGTCCCAGATATTCGAAATTCTCCTATATATTATATATGTCTCGGGGCGACGCTGAAGCCATCGACCGTAATTCTTGCGAACTACGGAAACAATGAATGTGTAACAATCATTTTTAAACATTATTTTTGATTGCTTCGCCAAATAATTCAATGAAATTTTTATTTGCCTATGCCAAGAGAACCACCGATGACCCGTTTACGGCAGGTGGGCCGCAGCTTGTTTGTTATTTTAATGGTAAAAAGATTTCTTTTGAACTATAATTACAGGCAGTAGGAAGCCAAAACAATATATTTATTTTGGAACTATTTTTGGTAACTTTTATACCTCGAAATTAATAGTTCAAAAGAACTAAATAAACACACTTTGATAGAAGACAAAATTACAATTGTTAAATAATTGTCATAGAGTTTGAGATTAGAAAAATAACAAAAAAAAATGAAAACGTGAAGTGCCCTACATAAAAAAAGGTAAGTTAGAAAAGAAATCATTAGGATAATATTACTTTCCCCTCCCAATTGTTCTACACAAGGCAGTAGGCACAATGGTTAGATTGTTTTACAATAGAGCACTAATGAGTGTGCAATCGTGCGAACTGAAGTCGACACACTGTTGAAAAAGGAACTGTCTATGCTACACTCGTAAATTCGTTTCAGTTTCACCAGCTGAGTGCGGGAGTAAAAGCTTTCAAACGTAATTGATAGTGCTTGGCGTTATTGATATATAACAATACTGTGCAGCAAACTTGTCAAACTTTACCTTTAGGCCCGCACTGCAATAATTTCGCGATTATTCTCGCAGGATTTTGTCACATAAATGGAAATTTTCGACATATATATTGGAATGAACAAGTTACACTGTGGTACCCAAGAGAAGGAAAGCGAAAGAAAGGAAAACCAATCAGACGATGTCATTGCAAGTCAGCTGGCAAAACCTGGATTAGAACGGCTCAGGAGATACAATATTGGAGAATGTTGGGGGAAGCCTTTGCCAAAGGGCACACAGAATAAAGTAGCAGTGTAAATTAATGTTTTAAGTGTTCGAAAATAATCAAAATGTAATATCTGGAAGAAGGCCATTATAATAAAATGGAAATTAGATCGAGCTACACGCCCTTTGATTATATAGACAAGTAAAATCGAAGTAGGTACAAGCCCTGAACGTTCCGTACACAGCTTTATTGAGGGACAACTGCGTTACTTTTGAAAAATTGAAGTTACCAGCAAACTGAAGTGACAATTGGCTGGCCACAAATGCCAAAGGATGGATAGGCACAAATCAAAACCGCGAATCGGTAAAGGGATGGTTGGACCCGTGGGACGCGCCTTCAATCAATCAATTGCAAATTTTTTCTGCGATGTATTTACAGATTTGCTGTTTTCGGCTTTTTCTTATAATATAAATCCTTGCTTCTGGTCAATATTCGTGATTCTGGCTCAACGGGAAGTAGTAATCCTATAGGTTTTGCAGGTATCTAAATATGCTGTATATAGGTGCGTATTTAACACTTGCTTACGTTGACTTAGAAGATTGATTTTTACAGCATCAGTTTCGAATGAAATATGAGTGTGCAAACGCAATTTAAATTAAATTAAACGCGTTTATATTCTTTTTAATATCTTGTAGTATCATAGAGTAATCTCAAAGAGGTATACAGTACGAAATTAAAAGTTTCAACTGATATTTATTAATGATGTTCCTTTTTTATACTTTTTGTAAGTTAGGATATTAGATTTCCCTTTTTGAGACGGTAGCGTTTATCGTAAAAGAAACAAGATGAAGGTTGTCCTGTCATCTCAACATTTTTATTAACAGCGTTACTGAACTTCGGTAAAACAAGACTGTTGTTCGGAATATTTCGTGAATTTAATAATTTTATATGTATAATTAATTTTTATACCTAGTAAAGTATTGGGCTTTTGATTTTACACATGCGTCGGTAAGAAGGGTGAGAGTCTCTGTTCTCTCTGTCGCACATCAGCTTAACAGTTTGATATCTTTAAAGAAAGGATAAAACTTTTCGTGTTTATACAATACTAGCTGATGCCCGCTGCTCCGCCCGCGTGGAATCCTGCTCCCGTTTCCATTACCCATGGGAACTTATTCCCGGGATAAAAAGCACATGTGTTGTTCCAGACTATAATCTATCCCTGTACCAAATTTCAGCCAGATCCATTCAGCCGTTAAGAGCGTGATTGAGTGACAAACATCCAAACATCTTCACAAACTTTCACATTTATAATACTAGTAAGATTATAGGATAATACGACCATAGTTTGGGTTTTAACCACTCTATAAATATATTTAGCTGTAGACATGCGCTGTGCGTGTGTTCTCTATCGCAAACCAAAGCAAGTCGATCTTACCCTGATTCTAAGCTATACTTCCCAACGTACTTACCTAATCAAAAGCCGGAGACTATATATGAAATCACTGAATCGTAGCACAAAATATCTTCGAAGTAATTAAAATTAATTTATTAGATATATATATTTAAGTTAATTTATCTTCGAGGAATCAACTGTTCACAGCAGTTAGAGAACAAAAATATGTATCCAAGTTCTATTTCCTCAACTAAAACAGAAGAAATAATACTAGTATTACGGATTGCTTCTAACTCTTCTAAGACTTACGACAATTTTTTCAACATAATTATAACTTCGTGGGCAATAGTGTGGGTTGCGCGTTTTTAGTTTTTAAGAATTTACTGTAATGCATAAATGTCTTTGTCCCCTTTTTTTTAGCGTGTGGATACTCCCCGGTCTTCACCCCATCAGTGCCGACGAAATCATACAAACCAATTGCTATCAAACATACGGCAGATTTTAAGTCTGACCAAGACCTTTCTAATGGACAAACCTGCATAAAAAAAACCTTCAGTAGTTATTGCGTTAATCGCGAACCAACAGATAATCAGACAAACAGACAAGAATACCAAAACAATATTTTTATGTTCAGAATCATTCATTTAACATAACCCAAGTTTTAGAGATTAGATACATATTTAGATATTCTTCACCTGAACGCCAATCCTGGTTATATACAAGACTTGCACTTTGGGACCTGCCCTCCTACACCTTGCCATAGTTTGTTTTGATTGTCTTCCACGGCAAGGAGTGCCGTCTGTCCCGTCAACCCTGAGAGGTAAGCCTACGATAGAGCTTTGTCCATCAGTGTGGATGGACAGGTGTGGACTTACAGAAGTGAGGTCGGCTTGGGTCGCTACCCATAGAAAATAAGCTCAAATCCTTAGTAATATATATAAATATGAAAGTAACTCTGTCTGTCTGTCTGTGACGCTTTCACGCCTAAACCACTGAACCGATTTTGCTGAAATTTGGTACAGGGGTAGATTAGACCTTGGGAAAGGACAAAGGCTATGTTTTGTCGCGATAACCGACATCTACGCGGGCGGAGCCGCGGGCAAAAGCTAGTCTTATATAAAAATGAGGTAGACAATAATTTAACCCACTGGCGAAATGTGGGTGCTAGCACCTCTGCCTACCCCTTCGGGGATATAGGCGTGAGTTTATGTTATGTTATGTTTTTATAATTTAACGGGAATTAACGCGATTATGTATATACGATACCTTTGGATTGCCTGTGACCACGGCCAGTGTAACCTGGTCGAAACGTCAGGCAATCCAAACGTATGTATTTATATATATGATTGCGTTAATTCCCGTTCAATCATTATATATCATGGAACGCGAAAAAATTGATTGTGAAAAAATTGTTATTTCAATATCGCGATGTCGACAATTTATGACAAAAGTCATATTTTTTCTCGTTTGCACTCACTTATTAATGCATATCCTGTTGCACTCGTGCACCTCCGGCCAGGTGGGATGACGATCTGCGAAAGACTGCGGGCAGATGCTGGATGCGGCAAGCTGAAGACAGGGCGCTATGGCGCTCATTAGGGGAGATCTATGTCCAGCAGTGGACTAGAATAGGTTGATGATGATGATGTTGCACTCGTATTACACTCGTAGTATAGTACTCGTAGTAGTGTGCCGTATCTACCTCTCTTTAATATAAGGCCATTGCCTATATCGCAATAATAAATCCATCTACCGTCAAATATTGACGTAGCGTGTCTATCTATGTCTAGCGGTCGTTTAGACTAACAGGACAAGGTAGAGGTAGAGAGGGGCAGGGGGTTAGAAGATATAAATAGGAATTTGTGAACTTTTGCCTTATATGAGCAAAGAGTTTGGGAGTGGATGTGGACCCTATTATATATAGTATAGGCAATTCAGAAGCGTGTGTATCGCTAGATTAACTTTTGGTTCGTTGATGTTCATATTACTTTTAGGCTATTCGCATACTATTAAGTCTGCCCGTAATAGTACTCACATCAGCAACCCTCTAAAATATATCAGACTAACTTTGCTCGTAGCTAGGTAGCTTTTGGGTGTATTGGGCCAGGGGATAGTACCTATTATACCTAAAAAGATCTGATGCAGGTTTTCTTCTCGGGACGTGAGGATCAGAAGGCAGTTCAACCATAAATGAAAAGTGCCAGCTAGAATGCAACCGGGATTGGCACTCCATGATGATGATCCACCTCATTTGAATATAAGATCGTTGAATATAGATCCCCGGTAGGAGAGGGAGACCCAACACTCTGCTGGTGACGACGTAAGGGCTGAGTGCTACCATGGATGCCCAAAATCGCGCGAAGTGGAGTACGCTATTCAGCAGGAAAGCAGACCCCGGGCTCGAAGCTGAAGATCTCGGATGTAATCGGGACACAACGCTGAGATAGGTATTCCGTTTTGCTTTTCACAATTTTTTGTTTGTGTAGCCTTGTTAGTATGGATGGAACCTTGGAAGTAAAATGTAAACAACTGCTAAATCGTCGGATCAATTTGGAACTGACATTCTGATGATGATATATTGTCTGACATCGTCAAACTGATTGAATGATGGAGTCAGGATGTAGATAGTGGAACCCCTTCGGTCGTCATCATCGAAATCGATGGTTCGTAACCAGTGGACGAAGAGGGTACTCTTTAATGGTAACAAGTAAATCTCCGAAATTCGGACTCATTTGGTTCGTTTTAACAAGTCCAATATAAATATTATAGGACAAAGTACACAACGCCATCTAGACCCAAACTAAGCAGAGCTTGTCATATGGATTCCAGAATGCGGATAAACATATTTAAATACTTTTTTTGTAAATAAGTACATATTATACATAGAAACACCCAGCTCAATGCAAATATACATATTTGCACTGAGCGGGAATCGAACCTGCGACCTCTGGCTTAACAGTCGAACGCACTACCGCTACGCCACAGAGGTCGTCAATATGGTTTAAACTTTTTTTTTGAGTTTTTTAAACTATTATACTCGTAAATATATTATAGCTATTGTATTTTTATTGGTTAGTTTCCTTTTTCTTTTATTTCATATTCCTCATAATAGTAATGAATGAATAGCTGATATCGAATATAAATCGTAACTTTACAAAATACCGCAAATATTTTCACGGGATTTGGTAAGGTATCGCACTTGGATCGATATGTTTAGCGGCCCAAAATGTTTTGAGGCGTTCCATAATTGTTTTTGTTACAGTCGAAAGATCTCTGTCTTTCAATCGTGTACTACAATTACCGAAGTTAATAGTCAATATTTAAAGCCATATGAAAGTTTCCTTTCTAAACTTATTATTTGTCGTTTATAAGTCAAATTTTGTTAATTTTCATTTTGATATTGATAAATATTTGTTTTACAGTATCATATTTTGAATGCTCTACAAATACTTTGGTACTTGTAGTGACACAACATTTTTAACGAACATGATAAAGAATTTCAGAATATCTCAGATGTCTCAGATTTCCGTGAGAAACTGACTGGCAATCGAATTAATCTTGAGAGTAATATTCCCAAAAGGTATAACTGCGGAATGCAGGCAATATTATTCATTTATGTCCTCTTCTTGACTTTCCGGCTGGAACCTAATTTAATGCTAGTTATATTATATTCCAGACAGGCTTCAGTACACTCGGGAAAACGTCGGGATCGATGAACCCTCTTTATTCAAGATTCTAGTCTCTACTGCTCTACCTAAGCTGCTCTAAGTTATAATCCCTCGCTCTAGCACTACATGTGGCAAATTTTGAGCAAGGACATTTCCATTTTCTAGAATTATATCAGGTATCAGGTGAAGTAATAATGATGGCATAAAAAATAAGGAGAACTTTGATTTAGCAATTAATATCCGATGATCTTTTCTTTATTGAGTTCTTTGTATGTTACTTGAAAAGTTTCAACATTTAGAGACTTAATATAACTATTTCCAGAAGATTATTTAGTGATTATGGGCAAAGTCGGTCTTCAAAGTTTAAAAGCAATATCTTGAATGAAGAATTATAAACCAAAATCTGTTAGTTAGTTAAGTGAGCCCTTGAAATTGATGAGGTGTAATTTTTAATGTATGAGAGAAACAACCATAGCTTTGTTTGTTTCTTTTGGTTTTTACGATGATATGTAAGAGATGAAAATTCTATTCTCCCATCAATGAACAAGAAATAGTATTTGGCTTGAATCGATTTATCGTTCTCGTAAACATTTTCATTCATTCATTTAAGTACGTGTGTATGTTTGTTGGGTAGCATATTTGGTTCAATATGATAAGCTGTTTATATTTTTCTCTTATTATAATTCCTGTTTAATTCTCTCTTTGATTCAGATCTTCTATCTTAATAGTCCAGACAACTTGCAGGCAAGCATTGTGATGGCTGTATTGATTTATATTGACGATTCCACAACAGTGCGCTTATCTCTATACCGTGGCTACCGCACAACAAATATTAGATATTAGTATATTACACATAAGTAAGTACTTTGTTTTCTTTTAACTCATTTAGCTAACGCTAGCATTGTACTCTCGGTTCGACCTTCACGCTGCGTCAGTCCATAGTCTCACAGTAGGTAGGTACTTACTCCTCAGAATGTTGTGACACATTATCCTTGTCCTTGTGTGCCTGCCCTGAGCTGCAAGAGTTGCCCATCTCGTCGCCGGCTCGGCCACGCCGCCCTTAACTTGTCATCACCCGTGACACCGGCACTTCAACCACTACACAGTTGTAACACGTACACACGCGTCTAGACCGACTAATATGAAATGTCGTGTAATAATTTAACATTTCCCGGCGTTGCGATCGTTTCGGGCGGTAAAAGCAAGCGTCAGTACTCGCGTGCCGTCACATCGCGCGCTCGCCGCCGAATAATCGATGCGCGCTCTATCCCCTCGGTCCTGTTCGCCCCCTCCCACCACCCGCCCGCGCACGCCTCTCGCGCGCGCGCTCATTATCTACGCTTTTCACGACACATGCCGCGAAGAGAGCTTTTTCAGTACCGTAAAGGTTTTCTATCTTGTTTTCTAAATTGGCAATATTTTAAGTGTGTTACTTTCAATGATAAACTTAAGTTATTTTGTAATGGCGGAAACAATTTGTTTTCCGATCGATCAGTCTAGTTCAATCTTTGCCGCCCAATCAACAATAAATTCGTATTCTTCGCTGAGTTAGTGACATCTTGGCGGGAGATCAAAAGATTAGTCACATCGTATCGTACTAGACATAACTAATATAAACTAAACGTAACGACATCCTTAACTAAACATGTTTCGGGAAATGCAAAAGTTTTTTGGGAATATGAAATTGCGACAGACTAATGAATTTGAATTATGGATTTATGGCGGAATACTAAATTTAAATTTTGTCTATGACACATGATCTCTTTCTTTCTAGTCACTTCGTAATATGCTATCCTTTTCTTTTCCTGGTACCTACATACACATTGCTCACACAAGCATAAATAATATGGCGTTGAAGCAAATTTTCATCTCTTTCGTCACGCGTTGCCGTGGTAACAATTTTGACGTATTAGTTGTCAGTTGTTACATATGGTCGGATTCAGTGCTAATACATATTAATTAGTTACTTAAAAAGAAAAATATTGTTTAAAATGAAAGAAATAAATAACTAAACAATTCTACTCCTTTCTATTCTAATTTCAGTGACCTGGCCTTTGTCAATCAATTTTATGAACGTATGCAGTAACGCAGTTATTCGTTGAGTTTGCATCCCGTCTGAGCTACATTGCGTATGTCGTAAATTTGGCGTCAAAAGAAATCGGAAATGTTCGGTCTGTGGGACCGTAATCTTAGCAATCCATGGATTCTCCGTGCGGGTGCCGGGTCCATCGCGTTGCTGAGTTGGGAACTCGGGACAGTGCCTGGGACTTGCGACCCAAGTGTAGGTTTAGATGGGGCCCCTTTTGTTGATGTACATCAACACTCACCTTCACTACCCAAGTTCCCCTCCCTGCCTAACCAAATTTGATACGAACCTACTAGTGCCGCTTTAGACATTCGTCCTAGTAATGAGCTTATTGTAGCTCTCGATAGGCCTAGATCTTTAAGTAGGTTATAGAGAGATTTTGCTGGTATACCTCTCGCTTCCACTTCCACTGCATACAAATTAACCACGTAACCGTTTTTGATTAATTCGTTTGTGAGATCATAGTATTTATTTTTCTTTATTGTGCGGTCCTTCGGTATATTTGTTTCCCACGGTACAGTAAGTTCCACAAGAACCACATGTTTTAACCTCTTAGAATATAGGAATATGTCAGGTCTAGATGACGAAACCCCAACATCCTCCGGAATAATAATCATAAGTTTGTGAATTTTGCAATTATTTATTACCAAATAGGTTTTAAGCATTACAAAGGGACATGAGAAAATTTTAAACCAAGTAACAACTGGCAGTCAATGTATATTCGAATTGAGAATTCAAAAATAAAATAAAATGTCTGTTTCTGTCTTTCCATACAGCAAGTGCGTACAAGTACTATGAACTTCTTATATTTTAAATTATAATTTCAAGTAATTTGCGACATATCAAACTATTTTTCCGTCGCTGGCACCATGCCCAGGTGTTTTATAAACTCTGTACGGCGTCTGAAGAGGAGTTTCATACAAGAATTTGGAGAATTTTCGTTTGAAAGTGAGTCACTTTGTTGGGTATGAATAATTTGGGATATAATTGTGTACTGCGAAATATGTGAGTAGATTTGAGAACTAGATGGTAGAGCTTACCTGAACACATTATATTTTCGGCTTTCCGGTTTAGTTTTTCACAAGTTTTATTCATTTTTTAACAGATTTTTATAACATTTATCTTTGAACTGAGTTGACAATGTCATAGTGTCAATGATATTTTTTTCGACGTAAAAATGTTTACTTGCCAATATTCGACAAAGGTTAATTTTCACTTCATGAAGAGAAATATGAAAATACAAAACTAATTTATATTTATTTTAATGTTAGTTACTGTGATAAACCCACTAGAAGTTTCTAGATGGTCTCGTGCGTGGCATGGCTCCTATAACAAAACTTATTAATTAATCGTATACATAGGTATATTGACACACAGCTCTAGAATGCGGATTTAATATGGGTGTATCCCCTACCAAATACTTCGGGGCCAAGCCAATCTCACCTGCTGGCCGATATACCTGCTGATTAACCGGTATAAACCGGTTGGTAGGTCGGAAGGCAACCGCTCGCATAAAAGCCGTATTAGCGAAACCAAAAGGAGGAGCAGGTTTAAGGGAACCCTGGGCTCCGAGGTGAAGGCCTCGGACAAAACGGGAACATCGCTAAAATAATGATGATGGACAGACCAATTCAAATAGAATTGTATTGTCTTTAATCTCGTTGTGCATTTTTTTTATTTTATTTACTTTTTTAATACATAAAATAGGTTAACATATTTGCATGGAAAGATAAAGTTATACACTTTAAAAATTGTTTTTAGACACGATTGTAAAAGTATTGCTTAAGTTAGGAGAAATAGTGCAGGAAATTGTAAACCCTGTTACCTAAACTAGGCTCAGAACCTGTATGTTAGGAAACAGTGTTCGTACAAATAGTAAATTATTTTCATATATTTTGATATTGTCGGAAGTTTACGCAGATGTCACACATTGAAATATAATATAAATAAATATAAAATATATTAAAAATAGTTTCAATATAAATCGAACCCGTACTTCTGACATAGCACTTGAACATTCAACCGTCACGCCACACAAACCACTTGAACATTCTACCGTCTCGCCACACAAACCACTTGAACATTCTACCGTCTCGCCACACAAACCACTTGAACATTCTACCGTCTCGCCACACAAACCACTTGAACATTCTACAGTCACGCCACACAAACCACTTGAACATTCTAAAACTGAACATCTTAAAGATAGGTGACCTTTCAAAGCACAAATATTTTTTTTTTTGCAGAAAATTGATAAATTAATATTCTTTTCAAGTTCCGAGACACCTACTTACATCCCTAAATGGCACACCCACACAAGAAATAAAATGACCTACTTATTAAAAAGAAACCTTTCAGTTTTTACTTCAGAAAGAACCTTTGATTTTATTCGCTTTACTTAGATCCCTTAACCTTCGCATGCTCGCGAATTGGTCTGTCAGACTGATCTCTGTCTGACGATTTTAGTTTTCGTGCATTTTGTGCTCCTTGGCAGCTGCTTAGTTCGTGGTCAAGTAAAAATTAGAGTTGCGCGAGTGTATTTTTATTATATAACCTGAATTCCCCAGCAGCAGTTAGGGCCTGCGCTACGTCATGCGTGTGCACACATGCAGGCGCCTGTATGGCAAACAATACTGAGCTAATTTCGTGCAGATAATTTAACATGTGTGGGGGCGCCCGCATGCGTGACATGCACGACGCTGCGCAGGCTCTTAGTAGCCAACAGCATGCGAGTTATATTGTACATCTTCACAGTATTGTGGCACGAGACAGCTGCGGGGCACTTGCACTTGTTGAGTTTATATTTCGTCGGTAAATGATTCTATTGACATTATTAGTAGCTCTTATTAACATCTTCAGGGCCCAAACCAACCTAACCTGCTAACTGGTACTCCTATCGATTGACGGACGAGGCTCGGTCGCAGACTTTCCTTTCAGGATGGGAGGTCCGATGGCCGAAATCAAAAAGAGGCGTAAGAGTAAGTGAACCCCGCTTGTAGCCACAAGAGGAAAGCCTCGGCTGCAACCAGGAATAATGCTAAGATGATGAGGTATGTAGAGTTTGATGAATAAGAGAGTGTTAGGAGTGGGTTTACTTCGGTGTTACACTCGGTGGAAGACGAATGGAGCCATCTCCATCATTAGCACTTCCGGTCTTACAGACCGTGCGTGAGGTAAGTATCAGAGGGTTAAAATAAACCAACGACACTTTGATCTACAATTTAGTCAAAGAATGTTTTGCAATGAAATTACTCTGAGCGGATTAGTTATCACGTTTTGTGTAGTGTGGCGGTAGAACGTTCGATTGCTGCGACGATCGTGGGTTCGAGTACTTGGGCCTTACCACGACGTACCAGCTATTACCAGGTCAGCTGAGGAAGAGAGATGGACCAATACACCGTGTATAGCTCAATTTCTTTCCCTCAGATGAACTATCACAGAAATATAGTAGGTATACAGTAATAACCTCACGCAGGTAAAAACATTCTTATTGTCAGCTGTGCCCTCAACCTTGGCCGCGTGGACATAGGTCTGGGTTTTTATATTTTTGCGTGGAACCCTAATACTTTTTTCTAAAATTAGTGTAGCCTAGGTTACACCTTGTAATAGTAGCTATCTGTCAGTGAACACACACAGATGCAATGCTCAATTGCATGCATGTCTGCTCATGTTTTATTATTTCGATATTTTGTTTTATTTTTATGTTTTTCACACTCCTGTGGTGCTAAATACGTCGTACTATTATACTTTTGTTTTAATATTTTAACTGCTGAGTATCCAGAAATGTATTTATTTTTAGGAAAACGTAAAAGGGTGGAATGTAAGCGTTGAGAGGTGTATAGTTTCACTGTACACTCTCAACTATTGCTGAATCCACACATCTTGCCAAAATAGAGTGCCTTTTATCTGAATGTGTTGTAATCTGTAAGATAATAAATGGATTTATTATTATTCCCATTAAACTACTTCACACCTCCCCCGTAGTTTGGGAGAGGCGGCAAGATAACCCCGGTGAGGTGAGCAACCGTCGGCCAGGGCGTTGGCTCGATTGGCAGAAGAACCGCCGGACTATTCGGGCATTGTCGAGCAAGACCGCTTTCTGCATCTTTGCCGCCACCAACTTCCCACTGATCTCGAGCCTCTCAAGATGGGCTGAGAGGCTCGGGATCAGTGAATATTTGTTATTATTATATATTCCTTTATTTCTTAAATATAGCATATTAATAATATAATATAAATAAATAATAAATAATAATAAATACTCTACGACATTCTACACAGCGCTTTCTAGACCCAAAGTAAGCATAGTTTAACTAGCTTGTGTTATGGGTTCCAGAATGCGGATAAACATACTTATATACTTTTTTTTTGTTTGTAAATACATACATATTATACATAGAAACACCCAGACCAATGCAAATAGACATATTCATGCATACAAATATTTGCACTGAGCGGGAATCGAACCCGCGCCCCCTGTCGAATGCACTACCGCTACGCCACAGAGGCCGTAATGAAATATACATAAAATAATATAAATATACATAAAAAAATACATTAAAATTATAAAAAATAGTACCCCAACGGCATGGGGTACAGGGACCAAGATACCGGTGGTTAGGGCTGGAGCCCTAAGAAGAACCTTCTGACAATACGTGCCGTGTCGTGGAGTACCGCTTTCTGCATCAAGCCCTTGACCCAACTGCCTAACGCGAGCCACTTTAGATGTTGGTCGAGGCTCTTGGCAATCAGTCCGTAAACCGATACGACCATCGGAACAATCATTGCTGAATCCACATGTCGACAATTTCGTGAGCCAAGTCCAAATATTTAATTGTTTGTCTTTTTCAGCTTTCACGAGATTGTCATCATGGGGATGGTGATGTCAACAATTATTGCTAGACGTTCTGATCGAGTAATCACAACTATACCAGGCTTATAAATATAATGTATTAAAAATAAATATTCTACGATATTCTACACAGCGCTTTCTAGACCCAAAGTAAGCATAGTTTAACTAGCTTGGTTTATGGGGTCCAGAATGCGGATAAACATACTTATATACTTTTTTTTGTAAATACATACATATTATACATAGAAACACCCAGACCAATGCAAATAGGCATATTCATGCATACAAATATTTGCACTGAGCAGGAATCGAACCCGCACTCCCTGTCGTAGCAGTCGAATGCACTACCGCTACGCCACAGAGGCCATCATATTATTAGCTACAATAGTCCTGTCAGTGATGATTGATCGATCCCTGTACAACGTGACACGACCATTATCAAGAACTGGGTCGGGCACATACCTGTAATACCGGTACCTCCGAATCTACAAGATCGTACTTAAGAGCAAGTTGCTGATGAACGATTCTGGTCACTTGGTTGTGTCTATGCAAATACTCTCCGTTGGCAAGACGAGAACAACCAGAGATAATTTGCCTTAAGGATTCTCCGGGTCGTTGACACGCCCGACATATATCAATCGTTATCTATATTATATTATTCTTATCGAAATTATAATATATACTTTCACGTCTGTTTATCCCTGATGGTGTAGGCAGAGGAGTATCTTTTGACATCCATATTTCGCCAACTAGGTTTTCTGCCCCACGTCATAGAGGGCAAATTTATTGTTAACAACTCGTTACATTTCCTTGACTTTGTGCTGCTACTGATAGATAATACCATAGACCAATGTATTGGTCTATGATAATACCTAATGATACTTTAATAACAATCGCGAAAACATCGAGTAATTTAAGGAATCGTCACGAACCCACTGGTTCACAACTCATATTACTATTTTATTTTGACTAATTTCAAAATTTGAAATTGTCATAAGGATTATTATTATTTTAGCGTTATTCCGGTTGCATCCGAAGCTTACACTTCGGAGCCCCGGGTTCACTTAACCGGCTTTCATGGGAGCGTTACGTTAATCAGCAGGTGTACGGCTAGCGGGTGCGGTTAGCTTGGACCCCAATACACACCCATCAATTGTTACTAGGTCTGCAAGGCGAATCGCTGCTTGCAATGTTGAGCTGAGTGAGAGATCGTGATTTGAATTATTAAGAGCGATTTATTTATCATTAAAATCATTCATTCATCATCATTGCGGAATCAGATTTTGAAAATTTTGAACAGTGATCATTCCTCCGTGGCAAGTCCGATTTTGAAACTTCTTTTTGAAAGACACAACTCTGGACATGCTTTCTGAGCGTGTAAAGTTTGGTCACAGTGTCTCGAGCGGTTATTATGTAATTCCATCTAGAATTTTTTTAACGGTGATCATTCCTCTGTGGTGGCATTAATTTTTTCAAAATATATCCATAAACCTTCCTCGGATTGACCTCTTTAATCATGCCAAATTTGGTTCTGATTGGATTAGTAGTTTAGGAGGAGACCTGTGACAAAGAAAATCCTGTAGTCTGGTATGAGGAGCTTTCGCTCGACTTCGTCTCACTCAGCTCAATAACGAATCTCTTTAAAATTTGTATGAAATTCCGTATTTTGCCCCTCCCTGAACTAACTTATTTATGAAATACTAACAATTACAGGTGAAATGAGGCCTTCACGAATACCGAAACTAAACGTGAAACGTCAAAAGAATTTATTGAAAACAGTCGAAACAATATACAATGATAAAGTTCCCATTTCCACCCGATTCTACCTACAATTGCTGAAGAAAAGTCAATTCTTACCACAGTTCATAGACACAGAGACCTACGAATACGCATCGGAAACTGAAAGGGCAATAAAATCACCCGAACCAACAAAAAATAAAAGTTTAACCAAAAAGGATTTATCAGATAAGACTTACAACTTGAGATCGTGCGAAGCAAAAACTAGACGCAAAACGTATGAGAAGCCACCGAGGAGAAAACGCAGTGGTTGTGACAACGAAACGCATTCCATTTCCGAACTACTAAAGGAAGTTAATCGGAAGCGGAAGGCGCGCAAGGAACCCTTGGCGCCCATTATAGAAGAAATTAAAAGCAGGGAACCTTTGAAATTCAATAATAAAGGTAAAATTGTGTTTACATTGAGTAGCTTTTCTCTGGTACACGACATACATATTTAGTAGTCTCCGAGTCACGATCGACGAGTACCTACGACCCCGTAGTCAATTACCTACAGCAGTTGGGCAAGGCGTTACCTACTGAGATTTTCTGTTGAAACATTCTTATCCAACCATAAAAAACGCGCAATTTTTTGTAGCTGCCATAAAGATGACATTGATAGGCGCCAACATTCATAAACTCATTTATATAGTCTCTGTATCCCGTACCTCTCTCCCATACCCGCCTCATCCCCGGAACTGAGACACAATTGTTGTTCCAAACTGCTTATCTAGTAGTTAGGTATACATAGAAGTCCGGGACGTGCCTTAAAAGAGTTATCTTCTTGTCGAGAATCAGCGTTTCACAAAATTCCGCTAAGGGGGGAAAATATGAGATAAATCACTACATAGTATAAAACAAAGACACTTTTCCCTACTGTCGTGTCTCTATGTATGCTTAGATCTCTAAAACTACGCAACGGATTTTGATGCGATAACGTATTTTTCATAGATAGAGTGATTCAAGAGGAAGGTTTATATGTATTACATGTATGATATCTCGCGGGCAAAGCTACTGGCGTCCATTAGTGTTAATAATAGGTCTTTACCTATGAAATTGCCGAAATTTTCTTACAAATTCATGAGTTCGTTATTCCTATTCTTTCCTATTCCTATTCCTATTCCTTCCTATACATATATTTATATCATATTTTGTTTGAAAGTTGATTTCAAGATTTTACAACTCTGTATTAGGTAAATTTTGTTTTTAATGGCCGCTTGATAAATTAATTCGATCTTCAAAAACAGTACTTCCTAAATGCTATCCATTTTGATGATAAATTTCGTATTACGCTGCCATTTTTGCAAAATGTAATAAAAGTTGCTGTTTGTTAGCTTAATGTTGTCTCATTCATACACAAAAAAAAACATAAAATTTGGATTTGTCATTCCTAAAAAAAATGCAAAAATGTTAGTACTGAAAATTGGGTTTCCTCCAATTTCTTCAAGAAAAACGGCAGTTTCATATGTGACGACCTAATATAAACATTCCATACAGAATACCGTCATTTTCGAAATAAGAAGCACGAAATTTTATTTCTTGTTACTTTTAGTTACATTGTTGTACTTTCTACCTGCTTCTGGTTAGAAACAAATGTAGGTAGTTACATACACGTATATCGGCGTTTTCCAAAATTTCATCCCTAAGGGGGCAAATAAGGGAAGAGCAGTTGTATGGAAGTCCATTAAAAGTGTTTTATTTTTGAAGTAGAGAGCAGGAAATTCAACATTAAAGCTTCTTCTGGTTTATATTTACGATTAGACGCGGTAGTTGACGGTGCCATTGTCTTATACGATACGAATTTATTCCCGGGCGAAGCTTGGAACCCGGTAAGCTAGTTATTGTATAATTTGTTAGGAATTTCATGTATTTGTCGCGTGATGAACAATGTTACCGGGGAAATGCCACGCAGTTCCCTGCGATGTGGAATATAATTTAGGGATTGGGTTCTCCATCCGGCCGATAATGTAAATGAATATACAAAAGCTGACCTTTTCAGGAACCTACTGAATATCCAACTTAATCAGAAACAGGTATAAGTACAGTCAACGACAGAAGTAGATTAACAAATTCTAATTTATTGACCACCATGAACCTCTCTTAAAGTAATTATGTTTATTATACCACGAAAGGCCACGAAAGTGATCAATAAAATAAAATTTGTTAATCTGCTCTCCGAGCCACGGAGGAGTCTCAATGTATTAAGAATGGTTATTCTTAACACATTGAGATCCCTTCGTTTAGCGTAGAGCACGTTAAACCGTCGGTCTCGGTTGCCATAAGAACATCTGTATACAGGTTATGAGTAGTTGGAGCCCTAAATAGTCTGGCAATCTGTTCTTACTACAGAACTTTGATATTACCAGTGGACTGTGGAGGTCAGATGGTAGTCACGCCAAGGAACATATCGTAGTTAAGACGTTTCGTGATTAGATTGTAAAACGACTCCAACATGGTTTGGAGAACAAGGCTTGGAGAATGATGATGAATATGAACTTGACGAGTAACTTGATGAGTAACTTGGTCTTCTGGGGATTGAAAAACTACTTATACATCAAAAAAGGGTTGTGAATATTTTAGCGTTAACGGTTTTGTCGTTGACGGTACCTGCCTATTTGAAATCTAACCTATTGCGAAGCAGGCCTACTCTGCTTGAACTTTATTCATATATTTTCTATATTACTATGCGTTATCCGTGGCTTTGCCTGCGTATACTCGCAATTCTGATCTCGGTACTGCAAGCCACTCCCGTTCCGAATTCGAAATTCAAAGTTCATTGCCGCAGTTTGTCAGATCGAATTGTTTTGATAACCACATAGCCAGGATAGGTTTGAGAGTTCAAATCAAACTCTTGAAGCCACTCAAAACTTTAATATGCAAAATAATATCATCAATAAAAAAATTAAAATCAATTCGATTAATTAAAATTTGTTTTAACACATATTAACATTTATTGTCATAACACAACAATAACTGAATGCCGCTCACTGCGAAAAACTCATCAGCGTCGCGGAAACGCGATCAGTATTAGTTGCTGTTCTGAACTAAATAATTTATTAATGAAATGTTGAAGCAATTAGTATGCTAAGGTACTTTTCCTATAGCGTGGGAGGTGCCGAGGTGGGCCCTCGTGGCAGCCCTCGAAATGGGAGTCCTCTCACCCGGCGCCCTGCTCACGGCGACGGTGCGGAGCGCGAGCTCATGGACTGCCGCTGTCTTCGTCTGGGAGTAAGCAATGCTTGAGAAGGAGGCGGTGGAGCCGGTCCGGGAGGGATCTGAGGGGCTATCCGCAAAGAAAAACAAATTCCTATAATTTAAATCGGAAAAGTAATCTAAAAAAGATGTTAAAAATGATTGTAATGTCATTATTAGATTCCGTTCTTCGCCAGAATTTCGGTAGATGATACATTCATCCATCCATACTTTCACATTAAAATATTGTGTATATAGTGGGATTTGTTTGTTCTCAAGGTGGTTCAGAGATTGATAAGATAGCGGAGAAGCTGAAGAGCCTCGTGAAGGCGAGCGCAGACGACAAACTGGACAAGGAACTGCTGACCTGCACCGAGTCGTTTGATAAGGACAGCGGCGACGGAGACAGAGATGCAGATGGAAAAGAGAATGGTAAGAGAATAAACATCGTAGCTTTAACCTTACAATTTTTTTAAAATATGAATACGAGCTGACCCGGCAAACTTCGTTTCGCCTTAGAATCATGTATGTTGGTTACCTTATCAGCTGAATTTTTATCGTGAACATCTTATATTTTAAATTAACCTAATTGCTAGTATAGTCATATGATCCCGAGGGGGCCATCTCAAAGCATCTAGATGGCCCAGGGTCAGCCGGGGTGCGAGCGAATTGCCTTATTAGGACATCTTACATTCCGGGCATTAGAGCCCCGAGACGACGTGCAGTTTTAGTCAGTTCGAGTCCGACATAACTACCCCCACTGGCCGGCGGTGGGGTAATTTTTTGTTCCGTCAATTGACTGCAACCCGCTGGATGGTGAGAAGCTAGGGTGAAGTCCAGAAGATATGGGCCACCATCCCAGATGCTGACGATCCCAAAATGGTAGCCCCTACCTTGACGGCCTCAAAAGGTGGAGACAAATGTGCTGTGTTAGGAGTGGGCTCACGTCGGTAGTGTAATGGCTAGGATCCGAACCCGGGAGCTCTCGATCGTAAGGTCGACTCCTTAACGACTGAGTTATCGTTGCCGTGGCTCCGAAGCTCTTGATGGATTTGGCCATGCATGATGCTCTGGCGCAGGCTTCCTCTCAGGGTTGGGCAGTCGCTCCCAGAAAAGCCGAAAAACCAATCAAAACAATAAGCGGACCTCGGGCTCCAAAGTGCAAACCTTGGACGCAACTGGAAAATCGCTATCATGTTGAATATGGTCAGGTAATAGAAAGAGTATATTTTAATATCAGTAATGTTATGTTCCTGTAGAACTCCCCGATACTCAGGACTGGGCGGAGCCGCGGCGCATCACTCGAGCTACACACACTTGCTCGTATTGCGGCAAGGGCTTCGACCGGCCCTGGGTGCTAAAGGGACACCTACGTCTGCACACTGGGGAGAGACCCTTCCCCTGTCCCCATCCGCACTGCGGCAGGACATTCGCTGATCGGTATGAATAAATATTTTGTTTTCCTTACGCGAAGACAGTTATTATATATAAGCATGCTTACTATCCTAAGTCAGCACGTGGATGGATGGGACGGTGCTTGCCCTACACCCGAAGTAGAACCTCCCGCGAAGGAGTGATCAGTCCTTGAGTGTCTGGACATCGCTCAGTTGGTAGGCCGAGCCCGGAGAGCGTATGGGACCCCATCAAGATCTTTGGGGCCGTAGCCAAAGTCACCTGCAAGCCGGTACGCTTGGTGATTGACGTGATTGAAGGACGAAGCTCTGATGCAGGTACTCCTCTCGAGGTTGGGTATCAGATGGCAGTCGCTCCCGTAAAAATCCAAAGCAAATCATAAGAAAGAAAGAGAGAAAGGAGTAGTTAGAGAGCGAACCTCGAGCTTCAAATTGCAAGCTTTGGATGCACCCGGGAAAGCGCTTAGATGACGATGAGTTGTAATGGGCATTTATTGTTTAATCAACTCATTTTATTATTTATCTACACCCATGCTTTAAATCCTCTATAAAAGATTCTGAAACAGTTAGCTTATTGCCAACATTAATACATCCAATGTCCTAATAACCATAATATCATCCGAACGGGTGTTATAATGTTGTATGAAATTTCATAATAACACTCCTTTCGCTTTTACTATCTCTTCCGCGCAAAGGGTTACTCATCAGACAGCCAAATTCTTACCGCTCGATGCGTGGAATCTGTATGAGTTTCAAAAAAAGAACTGTCATTCACGCGCGTTGCATTGCACTACCACAGCGGCGGCGCGCCGTAAAAAAAAAGTTAAAGCTTATTCGTTCGAATTCGAATTCCCGCTATTTTTCTTCGCTATTATTTTTGCAAATGGTTTTGTTTACTTACGAAAATGAGCGATTCAAGTTTTGATAACACACCTCCAGACATTTCGAATGCAGCAAAGGACATTTCTAACAAATTACTACCGGAAAAATCTAGAAAACAGTATGAAAAGGCGTAGGTACCAAGATTTCATGAATTGGAAAATATCAAAGGGCAGTACATCATTCTCTGAAGATGTATTATTAGTTTATCATGTGTGTAGATAAAGTCTTGTATGCAACTGTATAATTAAGGTATTAAAACACTCATGTGATACTATTATCACACTTTTTTTTTTTTTTTTTAAAAAAGAACATTAGTAACCTAAATTACTAATATTCTCCCTAACCCCTCCAGCTAAGCTAAATTGCTTGTGTTAGGAGTGGGCTCACGTCGGTAGTGTAATGGCCAGGATTCGAACCCGGGACCTCTCGATCGTAAGGTCGCCTCCTTAACCGCTAAGCTACCGACGCTTCGCTTCGTGTGATAAACCCACATTCATGTTTTAATACCCCTCATTATACCACAGTTGCATAAATAACTATTAATCAACTCTTTTTATTATTTAATCAACTCATTCTCAGGTCAAACCTCCGCGCTCACCAACGGACCCGCGGCCACCATTCGTGGCAATGGCGCTGCGTGGCCTGTGACAAGGCCTTCAGCCAACGTCGGTACCTCGAGCGGCACAGAGACGATGCGTGCCGGAAGTACAAGTTAGTACATCAACAGGCTTGCTTGGCTGCTGGGCTGGAATATCCTTAGGATTTATTATTTTATTTATTTATTTTTGTCTAAACGTAATTTTTACATTAAGTTTTACTGCTTATACTAATACTACATATTACTGTAAGTACTACTAGTACATAACTTGGTTCTATCCCACTAGTCCCATGATGGGACAGGTGGGACGATTATGTCCCACTAGTCCCATAGGACAAATGATACTGATATATTTTTAAAATGACGTCCCACTAGTCCAATGGGACAACTGACACTGATTTATTTAAAAATTATATCTTATTAGTTCCATAGAACAGCGAGTACAGGTCATTATGATAGTGATGGAACGTCGTCCAGCAGAGTACTTACACCAAGTGCATGTGAAAATGTCAATTTTACTCCACACTGTAAATACCGATCAACGAAGAACAAGATCAGTTGTCCCATGGGACTAGTGGGACTTAATTTAAAAAAAGTATCAGTATCATTTGTCCTATTCCCATAGGACAAATGTGAGACATAAGCATCCCACCTGTCCCATCATGGGACTGGGGCAATAGGACTAGTGGGATAGACCCCATAAGTTATACCATATGATATACCAGTATGTACCATTACATAACGGCATAACGGCATAGGGTCATGTTCGGTATTGCCAATAATAGTGACGCATTTCACCTATATAAAAAAAACTATATATATGTCGAAGTTCTAAGTGTGGGTATTTTCTTTTTAACAATGGAGCAGGCCCTCTGACCCTTGTAGGTCATCGGTTCTGCTCAGACTATAAGTATATAGGAAAATAACTAGCGTTGCACATTATATCACACAGTTATAAGCTGACAAAGCATTTAAACGAAAGGGGTTTAGTTAGTTCAGCAATAAAAAGCAAGTATGTTGAACAGTAGAATCATTTTTAATCAAAGCAACATGGATTCTATTTACAAAGTTATCTCTTCCAAAATCGGCAGCAAAAAGAGGGCCTCACCCTCAAGTTACTACTATTTATAACTTTATTTACCCTCGCCATTGGGTCTACGTCACTAAAAAACGTGACATGAATTTATTATAAAATAATCTTATGGCGTTGTAACTGATTGTTGATTGATCTAATTAAATTAATAATTATTTATTATACATTTTATAAAGTTATGGATTTTATTTCAATTAATTTACTATAACAGTTTTTCATTTGCAATTGAATCACTTCCAGAATAATCTCACAAGTAAGATAAATGCATCTTTAATGTTCTAAACTGTTTTAAAAACATTATAATTGGGTACTTTAATTTTTAATAGGAATTTAGACATAGCTTTTACATCTATTTACATGCCTAGTCTTTTGCAATGATGTAAATAGATCAATACACTATCAAAATATTGCAATAATATTAAACAAAATCTAGACTCATATGTTATGAAACGTATGGAGTTATTATAAATATTAATTTATAATTCTAATTTGAACAAACTTATAATAATAATAATTAAAGTTATTTGATGTTGTTGCGACATATATAAAACGAAGTCGCGTTAGTGATGGCCGGGATAAACTCAAGAGCGGCTAGACCGATTTTCATGATATTTGATTTTTTACATTTGTCTCCGCTTACACTGTGCCTTTTTGTTTTTACGAAACTCGCCAGTTACCCACCCGCCGGCCAGCGGGGGTGGTTATGTCGGACTCGAACCGATCAAAATCTCACGCCTTCTCGAGTCGTTAATGCCGGGAGGCAAGAAGACATTCACGAAATAAATTCAGCTGATAAGGTTACCAATATAACTTGATTCTAAGGCAGAACCGAAGTTTGCCGGGTCTGCAGGTTTAGAATATAGATTCCGGCGGCATGGTGAAGTGTTTACCGTGCCGTCAGTCAGCGCCATCCTTTAATCACCATCATAGCAAATTGCTAGCTGAGGCCAAAAGTTGCACTTTGGAGCCAGAGATCGGCTCATGGTTTTTGATTGATATGTCGGCTTTTTCGGGAACGACTGCCATCTGACCCTAACCCAACCCTCAGGAGAAAGCCTGCGCCAGAGCCTCGCCCGTTATTTAGTAGGTACACCCACTTGCAGGTGAGGGCGACTTGGACCTCAGGGATATTGGTAAAGCCCTGTACACTCATACCTTCCTTTAGTCCTTTAATTTGTGTCGCTTATTTTCAGACAACACACAAGAAATTCTACGAAATTCAACAACAATTCTAAAAGTCTACCTAAGAATGAGCTGACGCCGCCAGTGCCCATGTACGGGATAATTCGCCATAATGATACCAAAACGAACATAGAGACGACTGTTGAATGCTGCGAGGGCCCTATAGATCTGTCTATAGGGAAGAGAAGGATGGAAGATGAGAGTTTAGGTTAAGTTTAAGATTAAAATAAATATGGTGGACTGATTGTTTTTTTTATCATGTGCCTATATCTCGCCGCTATCTGGTTAAATGAACCAGTTAGTTGGACGCCTAGGCCATTTCATAAACGCTGGCATCCAATCCATTAGCTAGTCCGATACATAACCGATCAAAAATCAATTATTACTTAATACGTATTGAAATACGGCGTAAACATATTCAATAAACAAACCAGAAATTATTTTGGAAATAATTTATTATTACAATAAATGAAATAAATACAATTTTTACACGTTTGACATAAAATCAGAAATACAATACAATTGACTCTTGAGAGCTAATCTAAATCTTTTCAGTTTGAACTCATACATACAATGATCAATTAGTATCATTTAGTTAATGTATTTCTAACTAAAATACAAACAACACACATACATAAAGTATAGAAAAACATTGAGTAAAGTACTAAAAATATTTTTAAGTGTGCATAAAATAATTTATAATTAATATTAATTACGCCTTGGCACGTATTCATAAGACAGTAGTTTTTTGAATTCAATTATTTAATCAATGTTTTTATTTTGTTCATGCAATAGAGTAAGGATCATAATTTTATAGAATTATTCCCCTAAGATACACTTTCCCGGTAGATACACTTTTTGAAAATTCTCGCTTTTATTCCCCTTTGGTACACTTTTTATAATCATGAGTAAACATTACCCCTAGATACACTTTTCGGTACATATACACACACATATGCTATAACATATTATGCTATACGAATATGTACACATTTTTGTTTTATTACATACATCATACCTTTTGTCACAAAACACGAGATTACCATTTATAAAAATTGGAAGAATTAGTGGTTGTTCGGACAATAAATAAAATTATGATTTTTATTCTCATGTATTTATAAAAAGCATACATTTTAGTAATTAAGTCAAGTAGTGTAAGTGAAATATACAATTATTTACAAGATAACATGATATGACTTAGTTTATACACAACAATACGTGTTGAAATATTTAGTACAATAGACAAACAAAATTAAACATGGAAGATGGAACAAGATGTAAAATATAGATTTATATAATATTTGTAATTATATTTAATACAAACTTATGTTTATAAAAACACCAATACATACATGATAGAATTTGGATGACATACCCAAATTGGCCTTAACAGTAAAACTTATTAGAATTGTTTTATGAAAAGGTATTTAAATTTCAAAAATTCAGAATTAACAACCTACATGTATGTCTTGAAACAGACAAACTCACGCCAATAAGTTACTTATTGACACGGCACAAGGTAGTTACGGAAAAATGGCACTTTCCAATTTTGTTGCATAAATCAACTATTTTGAAACGAATTTAGGTTTGCGATGATAATTTCATAAAGGAGTCGACCAATGATGACTAACCACAGACAACGATCGAGTATTTAACAGATATCGATCGAATATCTTACAAATGCCGATCGAAATGACTTTCAAATATCAATTGAATTGACTTACAAATATCGATTGTATTGACTTCCAAATACCGATGGAGCTGACTTTTAAATATCGGTCGAGTTGACTTTCTACTTCCAAATACCGATGGAGCTGACTTTTAAATATCGGTCGAGTTGACTTTCTAATATCAATCTAGTTGACTTACAAATATCGATCGCATAAACTTTCTAATACCTACCAACGGAGCCGACTTTTTAAATATCGATCGAGTTGATTTTTCACAAACACAATAAATACTGAAACCACCTTTATTGACTTACTGCTATCTTGATTAACACGGTAGAATAGTGCATTATTTTAAACAAAGAGGTATGAAGTCATGCCTTGTTATTTACTACAAGTCTTGCCAAAACATAGCATATGACATAAGGCATGCCATTTAGTTAAAATAAATTTATTTTACCTGAAAGAGAAGGGTAGACGAAGATCGGTTGCTGAAGTATAATATCCTACACGAAATTTCTTAAAGACCTTTTTTTATAAACTTTAACTATTAATGCACAGTGGTTCTGAACATTTCAGGCTTATTAAAATCATTTTGCACTCAACTTGACTAGAAGTGATAACTACTCGTTTAATTTGATGCTATCTATATCTACAATTTCACTAACTCGGTAGCGTATTCATTTTGTCCGTCTGTACAACCGAAAGCGATAATTTCATTTAACGAGATTCTCGTTTTACCAGATCAAATATCGTTCACTATAAATATGTATATACAAATGAACTATCATAATTATTTATTCATATCGCATTCTTGCAGAGACAAGAGTCGATTATTACGGTATTTACTGTAAATAGGGTGCGATTAGTGAGAGCGATAAAGAGCTAGTGACTCATAAGAATCGCTTTATGATATCAATAAGATACCTTTAGCTAAGCGACAATAGCTTTACAATAACTAAAATATTTAGAATGATAAATATTAATTTGTGTTGATTTAATAAATTAAACGAACTTAGGTATGCGATGATAATTTCATACAGGGCTTTACTGATGATGACTCTATTCAGGCAAAAATCGAGTAGTTTTCAGATATCGTTTGAATTGCTTACAAATACTGATCGAGTTGACTTTCAGATGTCAATCGAGTTGACATTCAAATATCAATCGACTTGACTTACAAATATCGATCGTATTGACTTTCGAATACAGATGGACCTGACTTTTAAATGTCGGTCGAGTTGAATTTCAAATATCAATATAACTGACGGGCAAAGATCGATCGAGATGACTTTCAAGTATCGATCGAGTTCACTTCAAATATCGACTTCTACGATAGTTCTCTTAATTTACTTAGAATTTCTCGACATTACGCTAATTGGATTAAGACACATTACGCGATATATTGTAGCCGATAATAATTAAACTTAAACACTATGCTAAGCAAACACATCACAAAGGCACCTCACTATCAATAAATGCACTTTTCATAGTAGGTTATATTAATTATATTTAATTACAAAATTGCTTTTTATGGGCAAAGACCAGAGTAATAATATTGAGATAGTGAACACGAATAGGTAGTATTTTTTTTTATTACGTGTGGAAACTCCCACGGGCTTCACCCCATTGGTGCCGACGATGGGGTGGGCGTGTCGGAATCAGACCGACTAAAACCACACGTTGTCCTCCCCAAGTGTCCATTGCCGGGCACCCCGAGTAAGCCCTCGAAAGGCTAACCCCAGGATTACCGGCAGGACTTTGGCCGCCACCGCGGCCTTGCCTGGTGGGGTCGGGTTTTATCCCGTATAGGTATCCCGAATAGGTAGTAGAATATGCGAAAATGTATTAAATATACATTTTTATTTTAAGAATTTAGACAAATTAAGGCTTTACACGCATTTATTATTTCTAGTATATAACCATAGTATATACCCATTTTGCATTATGGTCTGTCATAGATGTAAAATTCTGTGCGCAAATACCTTTTTAAATATTCTTCCAAAATGGGAGACAATCTAGAAAACTTAATTACACCACTTGGTAGCTGAAGGATCAAGGAATTCGTTACGTTGGGTGCGGACGAATACGGGGAAGGGAAGCGTCGCCATTACACACGCGTATTCACGTAAACACACGCTCGTGTTTACGACACACATTCACACTCAGATTATTTTATTGAAAGTTTTGAGGGTATCTGCAAATATTCTCTGACTTTATGTCTTGTTCTTTTGATAGCCAATAGATACCTTAGCAGTTATTTCCAGCCTATGCAGCCATTATCAACCTAAAACTTTACTTCACACCTCATTTAGCAAAATTACAGAGTATCTTTCTATACAGTGACTTTGAGTAATGAACATTGAACATGACTTAATATTCACACATGTATAGAATAAGGACGTGGGTTAAACAATCATATTGATACCAGACTTTGCACATAATAACATTACATTTAACAACTGAAGCATAAATAAAAGCGCTCACAGACATCAATTATAATAATATAATAGCAATATGTAACTATTATACACAATACCTATAAGATCTTAAAGACATATATATATATAGGTCCTTATAACAATGTAGTACAGTACAAAATTGTGCAACACATTCGGTATTCATTATTTGGACGTATATGGAGGACAAATAAGAGTTGTCGCAACGCCATTAGCTACTCAATAATAACATCAAAAACTCGTTAAAAATATCGATTCGCCTCTCGAATTTATAATATCTATTTTTTCACAAACTTTGGTTTGAGAGATACGAAAATCTTGTACATTTTAACTATCTATTACTTAGATACCTTACCTCTACTACCTTAGTACATCTATTTTCAGTATCCGGCTTTCGAGTTGATACGTCAGACTGAAGAGTGAAAGACCGGCTTGCTTCAATTTCATACCGCGTTTTCTCGCTACAGCGCATCTCAACAACTTAATATTTTTAGAGAAGTTCCAAAGCTATAGTTTTAATATAATAAACACAAACAGTTTTTGAAGTGAAAACTTCTTCAGGCGTGTTGAGCACTTTTTGGGTGAATAAAAATCATGGAACTCGCGTCATCGTCACCGCTTTCCATATCTAAAAATATGAAGTGAAAACTTCTTTATTTATAACAACGCCATCTTTGTTGTAGCTAATGAACTTGTTTGAAACTTAACAATTAAATTTAAATAATCCTGAGGATCACAAAATACACAGATAATTGTTCTAGTTTTCACTTCTGTCGGCACTCTGTCTGTTTTTTTTTAAGTGTAACGCAAAAGCCGATTCTTTAAAACGACGTGCCAAATCGAAAGCCGGATATTGTACATCTATTTATATACTATGCAGAGGACATATAAAAATACAACAAAAATTTATATCCAATCAAAATCCACTACTACACAAATTAAAAGTTTACTTTTTTAAATTAATGACTTGAATGACAGCGACATTAACTGCTACACGAACACGTCGTGTTTCGTGCTGGCCCGAAGTTTAGGATGTACCTTTTCATGGTAAAACTCCTAGCCCTCAATCTTAAACCCAATGGGCAGGCAAACTTTAGTATCAGAAGGGCTAGATCACACAATATTTGTTTACAAAAACTTACATTAACATATTTACAATGGGGGCGGTTCTCTGATGCCCTCGCTGTGTCGGGTCCGGCCCGCCAGCTCGAGGATCGCTTTAGCTTCATGGTTCGTGTCCAATACGCTCAAGTCGCGTTCATCCTGTGGGTAGAAATATATTTATTAGTGTTAGAAGTGATAGGAGACATTTTTTACCTTTAACTAAAATTACAAATATTAACCCCTCAGTAAGTTAAATTGCATGTGTTAGTATTGGGTTCACATCGGTAGAGTAATAGCCAGGATTCGAGTCCGGGACCTCTCGATCGAAAGGCTGATTCCTTATCCACTAAGCTACCGACGCTTCATCACTTGCCCATGGAGTGTCCTACTTATGAAATTTTTTGTCCGAAGATTTTACTGATTTTTTCTTTAATTTTCTAACATGGTAATTTCTGGTCACTGTAACCTATTATCGCAATACTATGGGGATCCCTTACGCCTACCCTGTAAAAACTTTTAATGCCCTATTTGAAGAGCCCCATACTGTTGTCTCTTATGGAAATTTTGCCAGGGAAGTCATTCCTCAACTTGTGATTCTGCGCGAGGAGGTTCCTTTCATCTATTCAGAACAGAACCCAAGATGTTATACAACCGGTATAACATAGGTGGTAAAATGTCTCTTAGGTTAATAAAATTTCTCCTAAAGCTTCTAAAATCCCTCCTAAAGCTACTACAATTTCTCCTAAAGCGACTAAAACCTCTTCTAAAGCTACTATTTTTTTTCCTAAAGCTACTAAAATCTTTCAACGGGCAACTTTTATTTGCCTTACAATAGGAATATAACAACTACTAAACTATTGCTATACACATGGCAATTAGTTCTAATATATCTACGATACGGTATATATCCCCACAAACTAACAGTTTATTATTGCAGCCCTTGCTTTTCCTTGAAGTAGTTCGGGCATTATCTGTCGGTGTCTCTAAACCCGGCGCTGATCTGACCCTTGCCTGAAGCTATCTGGAGGAATTGACGCTCAGACTTGTGCGTGTCAAGGACACTGCTGTGGCTGCATATGGACTCCAGCTACGATAGGCGGATAGGTTAGGATAGGGAAGGTGTGGATTATTAATAATTAGACTATTACAGTACAGTCTTGGGTGTTTTTGGGGTCACCTCACTTGCAATCCGGTACACGTGCTGATTGATTAATGAGTTTCTGACGCAGGCTTTCCTCTCGGGTTAGGAGATCAGACGGCAGTCGCTTTCATAAAAGCTGTATAAACTAAACCAAAAGGAGAGGAAAAATAAGCGGAACCTCGGACTTAAAAGTGAAAGCCACCACCAGGAACAACGCTAAGATGTTGATGATGAGGCTATTGCAGTCCACTACTGATCATAGGCCTCTCCTAATGTGCACCATGGCACCCGGTCTTCCGGTCCACCTAAGGACCGATGGAGCAAACGAGACCTAGAGTGAAGACCGCAAATCGGCAAATTGAACACCCCCAGCTAGATGAACGGATGACCTGAAAAAGGTAGCTGGGATAGCCTGGTGCTATTCTTATTATGACATGAGAATAATTCTGGAAAAGCATAACAAAACTGAATTGTCATGAATGGATGATGCAGAACGAATTAATGATGGTGAAAGAATGAATGACGGTGAATGATCGAATGATGGTTAATGAATGCATGATGGTGAATGAATGATTGATTAATTGCAAATTTTGACTGCGCCTCCCTATATCTTCAGTACATCACCTGGGGCGTGTTGTTTATATGATAGTTACTGAACCTCAACCTGCTGCTCCGGTAGTAAAAATTCGTGAATGCCGTGATCATATATAAAATATAATTAAGAAACCTTGAAATAAAAATAATTTACAGCTCGAGCTACCATCTCGATCATCCAAATCGGTTCATCCATTCGGGAGCTACGATGCTACAGACAAACACACTCACAGACACGTGAAACTTATAAAACCTCGACGTTTTTGCGTTGAGGGTTAAAAAGAAATATAAAAAAATTGATGAGAGAACGTCGGTGGGTACTCACCGACTCTTTGATGGTGAGCGGCTTGTCCCCGACGCCCCAGACCTCAAGTGCCCGGATGTGAAAGGTGGGCTCCTTGCTGAGGCGCTTGTAGCCGCGGTACGTAGAGCACGACTCGGCCGAGGAGCCCTCGCCGAACGGGTCCGCGTTCACCCAGATGCCGCCGAAGTTGAACTGCCCGCCCATCAACTGCCACAGAGAACGAAGTTTAATGTAAACTTCAGTCCATGACTAGTTATTGCGTCTTCACCCGTGTGGGATTCTGATCCCGTTCCCGCTTCCCATGGGACGTTATTCCACCACCACAACATATAAGATACACAATTGCACCATACATCATTTTGTTATATTTAGGGTAAAAAAAAGGTAGCATTTTCGTTGAATTGTTGTATACAACAAATTGACAAATAGTATTCTAAAACCTACCTCGAGTACCACTCCATCCATTGATGAAAACAGCCTGAATACGGTGCAGTAGTTTTTGCATGAATAGACGCGGCGGAGGACTTTGTTTTATAACATAACATAACATAAACTCACGCCTATATCCCCGAAGGGGTAGGCAGAGGTGCTTTTTGTATATATATACCGCGGTAGCCTAGTGGTAAGGGTAAAGGACTGCTGAGACGAGGTCTCGGGTTCGATCCCAGGTATATACCATGGCTTCGCTTAACGACCTCCGTCCTCCATGAGCGCAGACCTGGGGGTGGCGGGTGAGGCCACCTGTCACCCCAGCAGAAGCAGGCCGGGACGGTGGGGCGACTAGCGCCCCTCCCCCAAACCAGGGCAAGACGGGGACACCGTGGTTCCCAAACCCGAGGGGGCCATCTCGAAACCGGAGATGGCCCAGGGTCAGTCGGGGTGCGAGGGATATGCGCTATGGGCAACCTTACACCCCGGCGTCTGTAGACCCGAGACGGCGTGCGGTTTTAGTCGGTTCAAGCCCGACATAACCACCCCCGCTGGCACGCGGGGGGGGGGGTATCCGCAGGGATTTCCGCACGAAAAAAAAAAAAAAAGGTATTACCATGGCACACACCAATGACTTTTCGATGCTTTTCGAAGTTATGTGTGTATTTATCGCAGGTTTATAAGTGCCCGGTTAATGGCAATAGGCTCGCCACCACATTACATTGGGACCTAAAACATAAACTGGCGAAACGTGGGTGCTTTGTTTTATAATATATAGTTATACACTAGCAGCTTAAAGCTGATACAGATACATCTCTGCACTTGTGTTTTTAAATTTACTAAATGTATATCGAGTGTTTAATTCCATGCATAGTAGATATTAAACGATAACAATTGGTAGCTTATTAACCTATAATATTCAATTACATTTTGTTATATGTACTTAGATGAATTTGATTTCTAAATTATAAATTCTGTTTTGTAGTTATTATTATTAAATAAGCTTTATTATTATTATTATCGCATTCAACTACATCACGCCTCCCCCATAGTTTGGCAGAGGCGGCAAGATAGCCCCGGCGAGGTGGGCAACAGTCGAGCGGGGTGATAGAACCGCCTGACAATTCGGGCATTGTCGGGCAAGACCGCTTATTGCAACTTGGCCGCCACCGACTTCCCACTGATCCCAAGCCTCAATCGAGTGTATTTAAAAAAATGTTTATATTAGGAATGCTTGTTTACAGTTTCTGGTAAGAAGTGCCACATTTGCACCACACAGTTTGGCAGGAAGTGATATCCAGGGTTGCTGGCACACTGAGACTTGCTTAATTCCATGCAGTGGTCTCTTAGCTCTCTCTGTTATTAGTAGTAGTAGTTAGTAATCTCTCCCTAAGGGAACGGGAGTGAATGACATTCTTGCGTAATATTCTACAATTCAGAGTATGCGCAATAGACATGGCTGTATATGGAGTCGCCAAGATCTTAGGGGAATGAGCCAATTTCACCTACTGTTTTTTTTTCAGCGATCGCCGTAAACGTGGGTTGTTTTTGTTGTTAGGTTTTTTTTGGTTTTTTTTTGTTTCTATCTCGAAACCGAAGATGGCCCAGGGTCAGTCGGACAACCTTATTCCCCGGCGTCTTTAGACCCGAGACGGCGTGCAGATTCAGTCGGTTCAAGCCCGACATAACCGCCCCCGCTGGCCGGCGGGGGGGGGGGGGGTATCCGAAGGGATTTCCGCACGAAAACAAGCACGTGCCTGGCATTATACTGAACTCGATTTTGTAACTTATGTAAATTGTGTTGCACCAAAATAAAGACATTTTCTTTCTTTCTTTCTTTCTTCTTTCTGATTGACGAACGAGGGTCTGGCGCAGACTTTCCTCTTAGGTTTGGGGGTCAAACGGCAGTCGATCCCGTAAAAAACAAAAAAAACTATTTATTGAAAGGAAAAGTGGGAGAGTGAAGCTTGCACTTTGAAGCTCGGGTTAAGTAAAAAAGAGTTAGTTACCAGACCATTCGGTAGTGTCTTAGTGTTGCTGTTCATATACTGGTAATGGTTGTTATATGTGGTGGCCGGGTATATCCTCATCTTTGGTGCCACGGTGAACAGGAACGAGGAGTCGGTGCCGTAGAAGTTGGCCCCAAACGCCCACGGCTCGTCGGCGTAGCCACCGAAAATGTAGCCCGAGTTATCTTGGATGATCACCACGGAAGCGCCTTGTTCTATGATACGTCCTGAAACAATAAGTATGACTGCAATAATACTGTTTTGGAGCAAAAGTCTGATGTACACAAACATTGAATAAATCAATACATACAAGCAAGCAAGGAGTCCCTACTAACATCTTTCGGGACCCAAGCCAACCTCGCCTGCCCGCGGTTCACTTTGCTGATTAACGGAGAAGGCTCTGGTGACTCGCCAACACGCACTGGACCAGCGCGGCGGGTTATGGTCCAAACCCCCCCAAAATGATGGGGGAGGCCTATGTTCAGCAGTGGACTTCCTACGGCTGATATGATGATGATGATGATGATGATGATGATGATGATGATGATACAATTTACTATTATAAATGCAAAAGTTTAGATGGATGGATGGATGTTTGTCACTGTTTCGCATAAAAACGGTTGAACGAATTTGAATGAAATTTAGCAAAGATATAAATTATGGTCGCGAAAAGCACATGTAGACCCGAGACGGCGTGCGGTTTTAGTCGGTTCAAGTCCGACATAACAGCCCCCGCTGGTCGCCGGGGGGGTATCCGAAGGGATTTCCGCACGAAAAAAAAAAGAAAAAGGGTCCTGTACACCCGAATCTGAAGAAATTGTTGGGCAATAAATAATTTAAAATCCTAGAACTGCATTGCAGCGGTGTACCCGACGAGTCCAATTGTGTATCTTAAAAACACACACACATATTTTCTTTTAAATCGGTTCAACCTTTTGGAGTTCAGTGACATAATAATAATATAATAATAATCTTTATTTCGAGTATCGAGGAATCATTAGAGTTAGTAACAATTTTTCTTACGTCTATGTTAGTAGATATTAGTAGGTACAGGTTACATCTTGGATATGATTTCTGCCAATCTAGTTAGTATTTCGGTAATTTAAAACTGTATTGTAATTAAAGTTAAAATTTAAAATATCTTGTACACAACTACAAATATGATTTGCATTAAAATATAGGTAATTAAATTTGATACTAAAATAAATTCAAATCACATTTAAATTCATTAAGAATTGATTGTAACATTAAATGAAATTGAATGGAATAAAGTAAAATAAAATAAGATCCAATGAAATCCAATAAAATCAAGTAAAATCACATAAAATAAATAAAATCAGATGAGATCACATACCATCAAATAATACAGATAAAACAAACATAGACACGTACAAAAGAATTTGATATAATAGGTCTTCACCTATGAAATTGCCGAAATGTTCTTACAAATTCATGACTTCGTTATTCCTGTAATTTAATAGCTATTTCCATAATTTATATTTTATTTGAATGTTGATTTCAAGATTTTACAACTCTGTATTAAATTTTGTTTTTATTGGCGGCTTGATAAATTAATTCGATCTTCAAAAACAGTACTTCCTAAATGCTATCCATTTTGATGATAAATTTCGTATTACTTAACAGCTGTCACTTTTCAAAAATGTAATAAAAGTTGCTGTTTGTTAGCTTAATGTTGTCTCATTCATACACAAAAAAATCATAAAATTTGGATTTGTCATTCCTAAAAAAAATGCAAAAATGTTGGTACTGAAAATTGGGTTTCCTCCAATTTCTTCAAGAAAAACGGCAATTTCATATGTAAAGACCTAATACAAACAATGATAAAAAATCAGAATAAATTGGAACCAACCCGCCATCGTAGAGAAAGACTCTCCATGTATATGTGAGGAGAACAGAAACCGCCACTTGTGTTGGTGTTTCTTTGGCAGGTGAGCGTTCAGCCACACGATATGGGAGAGGTCAATGAACGCTGGGTAGTCCGGCATCGCCTCTAGACCTGGGAACCATACGCAATAGTTGAAGAGCTGTACAAATTAATATCGAATATAAGACTCAGTCTTGCACCGGCAGTGTATTTATAGGAAACCCCTTGAAATCTAATCAAAATATCTTTATTCATGTAGGTCACAAAGTAACATTTATTAACATCAAGATTACGGTTTCTACGTTAACTGTCAGATTTGCCAGACAAAAGGTAAAGCTTGTGAGAACAGAACCTTTTTTTCCGCCGTATACCCCCCCGCCGGTCAGCGGGGGTGATTATGTCGGACTCGAACCGACTAAAACCGCACGCCGTCTGGGGTCTACAGACGCCGGGATGTAAGGTGGCCCAAGGCATTTCCCTCGCACCCCGGCTGACCCAGGGCCATCTCCGGTTTCGAGATGCCCCCCCCACTCAGGTTTGGGAACCACGGTGTCCCCATCTTGCCCCCGATGGGGAGGGGGGGCGTGTCGCCTCCACCCTGGCCCGCTTATGCCTGAAATCTTTACCCCCAGGTACGCGTTCATGGAGGGCAGCGATCTTTCTGAGATCTTCGCTACCCGATGCATCTTCTGCGACAATAGGAACAAGGCCTTACGGTCTTGATAAAATTCTAAATTTTAATTACTGACCTTCTGGGACGGGTAACAAAGAAGGCACTGCCAGCGTTGGAGTATTTTCTTCCACTTTCTTCTGATCTCCGTACAAGTTGACGTACACCATTTCAGTCATATGCCTCAGTAAGAGGTTCGTGTTAAGCCTGCAATAGATCACATACACAATTGATATATCAACACAATCATAAAAAGTTGCGGAGCACAGGAGTCCCAGAATGGAAGCTGCAAATCGGGAAACAGGGGGTAGGACGTCCCTTAGCCAGATGAAGTGACGACTTGAAAAGAGTATCTGGGATAGACTGGATGCAGAAGGCGGATGCTATAGGACCTAGGCTATCTCTGTAATAGGTTACTGGAAATCTCAGAATTGGATTCAGGACGAAACTGGATCAGGATTCGATCTAGAATAGCTTAGTATCTTATAAAGTCAACATACCATCTATAAAGCTGGTCTGAAGTGAAGTTATTAGAAGGCGGCTCCACATCGCCCCCTACGGAGACGGCCACGGCCTCGCCTAGCGCCTGCACGTGAGATGCTTTCCCTCTGAAACCTTTGTTGATCCACTTCTGAGCGCGCTTCGAAGTTGAACTCTTCAAAACTTTGATGTACGTTGAGGATAAGGCTTCGCAGTACTGTAAGGGATTGTAAATGCAAAATTTTGTGTCGAGAATTTAAGCCAGAACCCTGCGGGGATGCCACAAAGCCCACGCGCATGCTGCTTTTTTTTTTCGTGCGGAAATCCATTCGGATACCCCCCGCCGGCCAGCAAGGGCGGTTATATCGGGCTTGAACCGACTAAAACCGCACGCCGACGTCGACGCCGGGGTGTAAGGTTGCCCATAGAGCATACGTACCTCACGCGTGAATTATAAGGGAAAGACATAGAGCATAATCAAAGTAAAATCGCGTCCACTTCAGGCATTAGGCGACGAACGAGCGTAAATTTTACTTTGATTATGCCTTACGCCTTTCTACATAATTCAAGTATGCAAGTAATGATAATCACATCCATTGTATGAAAAAATGTGTGTCTACCTCTCTAAGTAGTTGATAGGGCAACTCGATGCTACTGTTGTAATCCATGCCTAGGCTGTTATACATCGTAGTCACACGTTCGTCGGGGGTACCTTTAAAATAAATACAAGTATAAAAAAACCCTTTCACGTTTACAAGATTTCGTAAATAAATTTCGAGCGTGGTGTCTAGTGTCTGTCTGTCTCTAGTTTCTATAGCAAAACGCGTATAACCAAAAATAATGAGTTAAACTTCGTAATTTGCGAATTGCATAATGCTCAGATTGGTTTTTTAATGCAACTAAACATACGGCAGTTTTTAGTCTAACCAAGAACTCTCTCATAAAAACCTCATCAAATTCGTCCAGAAGTTATTGCGTCCATCGCGAATAAACAGACAAAAATTCAAAAAATAAAATTTTGCTTGGAATCGTTGCCACGGTTTTTAAACCAAGTTTTTTTTAAATGTCTCCGATGTTGAAACAACAAATTTACAATTTTGTAATAGGTTTTCATGTTAGGTGTAAAATATGGATGGTCTTACTTACCTCGTATATTGTACACGTACAACTCCGCGAACCTTTGAAAGTCGCACGACGCAGCCTTGTTGCCTCCATAGCCGAACAGGAAATTGGACAAGAACTGCGCTAACCGAGGGTCTATAAGAGGTCCCCAGTATCTCTGCAATTATACAAATTATCATTTAAAACAGATATGCGATTGCACTGCAATGTGGGTATCCTATCATAGCTGCCAAAGTACACCCATGACCTTATTTTACTTCCTTACAAAGTAAAAATCCTATCGTTACCTGCTTGTTCACGAGGCGATTTGTCGGCCTCTTTTAAATTATTTTGATCAGCACATGGACAGGCGTGAATGCAGCGGATACAGAATTTTGTTAATAAGGGGGAGTTGTTAAAATAAGTGGCCCGTGTAAATAACCTATCTACACTTTATAATAAAAACTTCAAGAAGAGCTACTACTGAACTATAAGCTCCTGACATACCTTGAAGCGAACGACCTCCTCAGTGAACGGCAACCGCAGGCCAGCGGCTCAGATCAAATCTCTTCAAGTGGACATGGTTGAGTATTTGGACTTGTCCTTGAAGGCGATCTCCGATTGGGGTGAAGCTAACTAGGTCAACTTCAACGCAACTAAGACTCAGGCGTGTCTGTTCTTTAATAAGCGGAGTTAATTCCAGCCAAACCCTACTTTCTGAAGTGTACCCGACCGACTTGAGCCTCTTGGCGTAAGTCTTACTTCTACCCTTAACTTGGGCCCATACATTGAGGCAAAGGCTCAAGTAGCTGCCAAAAGCTGGGTATTCTGACGAAGGTGCGAAGGTACTTCAAACCGGAACAGCTGCTCAACCTCTATAAAGCGCAAGTTCGATCGTGTATGGAGTGCTGCTCGCACCTCTGTGACGGCTCAGCTAAATACCAAATTGAAGCGTTTGAGTCGATAGAGAAACGGGCCAGGAAGCTCATCAACAGCGATACGCTAGTTGAGACTAAGCTTCAGAGCTTGGAACTGCGGCGTAGAGATGAGCCTTTCGGTTTTTTATCGGATGCACTTCGGGGAGTGTGCACTGGAGTTGCATAACCTAATTCCTTTACGGCAACGCGCCATCGATACATGGTGGATATTCCACTCATACGCACAAAACGTTTTGGCAATACATTCATCATGCGTACTGCTAAAGAGTGGGATGCCCTGCCTGAGTCTGTGTTTCCGGAAAGCTATAACCTGGGAGTCTTCAATCTAGAGTGAACAGGTTACTTCTAGGCAAGCGTGCTCCACCTTAGACCACATCATCACTTACCAAAAGGTGAGATAGTGGTCAAACGCAAGCCTATTAACAATAAAAGAAAGCTTGATCATTTCTTTGCCTCAATCTAAATCAGGTGAACTATTTAAATGATTCTAGACAGTGAAAAAAACCGCTGAGTACTCCCTCTGTTTGAGAATCTTATCTTAAGACAATGAATAAGATACAAAATGAACGCTATACTACGAGTATAATATCGTAACACTAGTGCACTATAGAAGCATACTTTCTGCTGCGGAAGCCGAAATCTTACTACGGATGGAGAGTTTTATCAATTTTTCTCTCAAAATTGAGAAGACAAAAGATATTGGTATGATCTATAATACATCAAACACAAACTAGTACCACTGTATAACGTCATAATCACAGAAATTAATGCTTCATATGCCATCGATATTACTTGAAACTGTAATGGTCATTGAATCTTGGTTTTGTTCAAGCTAGCACCAAGACAGTGGCGTCGAGAGACCATTTAGGGCTGTACAGTATCGCGCCCAACTGTTTGAAATAAAACGCTGTATTTTTTGGTAGCCTCTATATTTTTTATTCCTTTTGTTGTTGTTTTTGCAAACAACAAACATATGGCACCCTCGAGCAGAAAGAATTCTTAAAAATCTGTTTGGAAGCATTTTATGACTGAAAAATATTAGCTAGTTTTAATCCTAAAGTCATAAAGCCAAGCCCACACTGCGGTTAGTTCCACTAAAATCGTTTTATAAAACTCTCTCTCTCTCTCTTTTATAAAACCCACTGGAGTGGAAAATCTACACTTATATTGTTGTTTTTGTTCGTATATCTATTTTCTGAACAAATGGAGAAACGGCACAGAAAAATTAAAACCGATCGACCAGATCTCAATTCACGCGGACCAAGTCGCAGGCACAGCCAGTTCAAAATATTGTTAATGTAACAAAATCGAGGGCACCGAAGCATTAGCACCACCCCATCTTTGCACATTTTACGGTGCACACCTAATCAACTGTAACTACAAGCTATTTCTGTCAGCAATGTAATGTTTACAGCAAAAGTACTAGCATCGGTAAACTATTTATGTGGCGAAACGTAATGCATTATGCATGTAAGATGCAAATATACATTATGTATTAAGAATCTATGTACATTGTACATACAGTACATTCTAGTTTCTATTTACCCTTGCCCTTAGAATTATAAACTTGTGTGTTCTATAAAACGGAAAGTAAACGTACGTACATCTCACAGTCTAACTGCGAAACGGCTGAACTTCGACATTTTCCGTGAAGCGACAGACCTGACCAGACAGATCTGACCTCCAAACTTACTGGTAATAACAAAGTCCTGTAGTTAGACCCGGTTGTCGTACTTTTAGAGCTCCAACTACCGATAACGAATGCCAAAGATGTTTGTATGGCAACTGGGACCACGTCTTAATGTGTTCTTTGAGGCACGGAGGGGTGTAAATGTGTTAAGAACGGTCACCTATTCTAAGACTGACCTGACTGGTATTGCTTACCCTTGCAATGTCTTACTCGCTTGCCACTAAGCCAGAAAGCTATTCCCGGAATAAATAGACTTTGTTGTTCTTTGCACCAAGTTAGAATATGACCGGAGATGTGGGGGGGTTCCACCAATATCTTCGAGGCCCGAGCCCAACGTCAGCAGTTAGCTGGTACACCTGACAATCAACGGACGAGGCTCTACCGCAGGCTTTGATTGGTTTACCTTGGCTTTCAGTAGCGAGGGGCCTATACAAGCCGATTCCTTACGGCTTCCCTTTGCAGAGATGCAAAGCCCAAAGCATGAGCATCATCAATAGGCTTTTTTTAAGCGCCACCCTTATGATACAATGTAAGACACTGTCATATACATCAATGCTTCAATGAAGTGTAACGTATAGTGAAGGTGGTAAAAGTCGAAACATTGATCGTCAATTTCTTTTAAACCGGCTTACTTTTAAAAAAAAATCGCCTTTCGCCCCTGTTGGCTTTTGTGAGAGCAACTGCCATCTGACCCCCAACCCCGAGAAAGAAGCTTCGCCCTTTAATCAGCAGGTGCACCGGCTTGCAAACGAGGTTGGCTGTGGTCCCGAAGAACTTGGTGTGGTTACAACCTGCACCACAGTTAATTGTCTACGGTATATTTATCGATCGACTATTATTATAGATCACCATCTATGATCGGTCCATGGGTCTGGTCATGCCAGACGCTGATAGCCGCGTACGTCATGCGTTTGTTTATATTGTATAATGTAAGGAATGCTTTGTGTAAACTTGGGGCTATGAAACTAGCGGTTACTATTGAAATGCGCGTCTTCCACAAAAGCTAATGAATGTGCAAGTTGATGTCAACTGGTGTATTTTTTCGATAAATTATTATACAAGACATGTTTCATGAAGGATGTATTTATCGCAGGTTTATAAGTGCCCGTTAATGGCAATAGGCTCGCCACCTATTACATTGGGACCTAAAACATAAACTGGCGAAATGTGGGTGCTAGCACCTCTGCCTACCCCTTCGGGGATATAGGCGTGAGTTTATGTTATGTTATGTTATGTTATGTTCATGAAGGATTTTTTGAAGTATTTACTTATATTATAAATGTGAAAGTTTGTGAAGATGTTGGGGTGTGTGTTACTTTATCACGCTCAAACAGTAGAACGAATCTGGTTGAAATTTGGTCAAGGATAGATTATAATTTGGAATGTCACATAGGCTATTTTTTATCCCTGGTTTAGGTCCCCGACGAACTGCGAGTTTAGTGGCCCAACAAAACAATGGTAGTCGCTACCGAAGACTGAGATTGAAGAAAACCATGCACCCGCCCACCACAAATATAGAATGCTGACCTTAAATATTATGAGATTTTTTTTAACAAAAACACACAGCTAATGAATTGATTACAGCTTCAGAAAATATCATGTCCTAGCAAGACTGTCTGTTTAATCGTATGTTAATTTTTGTTTCTATATCCTGTAGGTGACAGAAAAACACACGGCCGACTGGATTGGAAGCGGTTACCGCGGCCTATGGACGCGTGCAACACCAGGGGCGTCACACCCGCGCTGCCCACTCCTCTAAACATTTTTCAAAATTCGAAATGGATAGGGATTGATGGAATAAGCTGGACGGTCATGATATTTCACGAAAGGTACACAACAAAATGAAAGATAGAAGATCTATCTTGAAAATAATCAAGAACCAGAGTGGCAAAATTATTGATATTTTAGAGAAACAAATCGTGTCGTGTCACACACGATTTTTAGGGATTTTCTTTAGAAAAGCCCTATTGCTATAGAGTTGTCGTCGTCGACGTCGTCGTTGCCAATTTTCTGTCACGGTTTTGGGTATGAAGGAGATGAGCTATCGAGTTGCTGTTTTCGGTAATAGATTCGTGCTGGGGTGAACCATTGCAAGATAAAGAAAAAATCGCAAAAAATCGCAAAAATAAAATAAAACGCAAAATCGAAAATCCCTTGTATTCGGCTGAGCTCGTCTCAGGAATTCAACTTGTTTCTCAATAACACAAAATTCTATACAGCGCCTTCTAGACCCAAAGTATATATAATAGGGTAACTAGCTTGTGTTATGGGTTCCAGAAACATACTTTTTCTTTTTTTGTAAATACATACATATTATACATAGAGGTGTGTAATACACCTCTGCCTACCTCTTCGGGGATACAGGCATGAAGTGATGTTATGTTACACATAAAACACCCATACCAATGGAACTTGACATATTCAATATTCATGCATATTGGCCCCCCCCCCCAATAAGGGACCCCCCCCCCAAGAGACAGAAGAGAGAGAGAGAGAGGGAGAGAGAGAAAGAGCTATAGGGAGAGAGAGAGAGAGTGCGAGATACTACACACTATAGCGCAATCCAAACATGAACTAAACTTAGCTTGTAACGTGGGTTCTACAATGTGGATAAACATATAAAGATGAATATCTTTGTTTATGAAATACACACCTACATATTTTACATTAGCATTGCCGCACGATTTCACCCGCGTAAGTCCTGATCCCGTGGGAATATCGGTATAAAAACTAGCCTATGTTACTCAGGGATAATGTAGCATTCTAATGGTGAAAGAATTTTTGGAATCCGTAGTTTCGGAGCATATGCAATACAAATACACAGTCACATCTTTTCCCTTTATAATATTAGTATAGATAGAAACACCCAGCCTAATACCAATATTCATGCATACAAATATTTGCACACAGCTGCAACCGAATCCGCGACATCTGACGTGGCAGTCGAAAGCTCTACCACCACGCGACAGATCGTCTAACGTGTCTACGTCTGCCATTTCGAAACTGCTTTTCGGAAAATCGTTCCTATTACGATTAAAAAAATAAGAATCGGATACCTACCGTACCCGACTCTTTTTTTAGTACAGTTTCGTAGTTTAGATTGTATTATTACATATTGCAAATCCCTGTTTTTGTTACAGTGTGAAATCATTTATTTTACAAATCTTCAGTGTACTGAGAAGTTGAATAAATATTGTACTACATTACATTGTAGACCACGGTTCTCTAAACAGATTCGTAAACTATTATTTTCGCTTTAGCACTAATAAAATACTCATAAACTCTTGCTACGATCACGCCTCTGGCTAGGTATTTCTTTTTATACTTATTTACACCGTTAAATGCCACATCGAGATGTATTAAAATACAATTTATCTTATCGATGAACATTTGCAATAAATCAGTAGGTCTACCATGAAACCTACATCCGAAGTTGCGGGCCAAAATTTCGGGCAATCTCAAAATCCCGCAATCGGGCCCGAAGACGGCACGTAACACTTCGTTCACCCCAAGTAACCGAAAGTAACCCTAAGTAACTTTATGGTACCTTTTTTTTTTATATGTGCGGAAATCCTTCGGATACCCCCCGCCGGCCAGCGGGGGCGGTTATGTCGGGCTTGAACCGACTAAAACCGCACGCCGGTTCGGGTCTACAGACGCCGGGGTGTAAGGTTACCCATAGAGCATATCCCTCGCACCCCGACTGACCCTGTGCCATTCGCAGTGTCCCCTCTGATAATAGCAGAGGGGTACCTGGAGCGACCACCCCTACGGGCCTTGAAGGTCCGCCATACCCCGACCCCCTCGTGCAATGGGGTCAGCTGGCCCTGAGAAGGGCCGGTTGGTCAGACTCTTGGCCGTTGACGTTGACGCCAGCTACTCCAGAGGAGCAATCAATGATGCGTCATCGCCCACGTTGCCCAGGGTGCACCAAACTTGGAGGTGATCCAACCAGTCGCACCCCAACTTTATGGTAACTAAAGCTATGGTTGCCGTTCGTGTTTCGTGCAAGCCCGAAGTTTCGGATGTACGCTTCATAGTAACCCTCCAAACTCGAATATATACGATAATTACGTGCCGCCAATACTTTACGATGTTTAAACTTTCAGTCTCCTACTTAACATAAAAAATAATCCATGTTTAACTATCTGAAGAGTTTGTATTTTCTTTTTTGGTTGAACAAGCTAATCTCTAGAACTGTGACGTGAATTCTTTTACCAAATACCATCACGCTGCGACCCTTAGGTAGGTAGGTAGCGACGCGTGGGATAGAACCGAGTACGGCGGACGAAACCGCAGGGCAGTCTTTTGTAATTTGGTTAAAAGAAAAGCTGAATTGATGTTCTTCTTAATAAGTAAATGATATTATATAATTGTTGGATCGTTTCAGTAATATTACTTTGTGTTTTCAAATATGCCCCTTTCCACTTCAACAGGCATATTTATAAACCATTTTAGGAATATTTGAGCATCGAAAATCCCAAAACTAAACATGAAAGGCTACTAAGATACTACGAGTATATGTATGGGTCAGGTAGAGGTCCCTTTTTCTTTGAAGATTTTTGCGGCCGTCACTGTTTTGAGTATGTGAGATTACGGTTGGTTGAAGCTGCGAATCAACGCTAATAAATTAATTCAGTGATGCCAATCTTTTATACTATTATAAAGTAGTAAATTAGTTGTGTCTGTACATCTATACTATTATAAAATTGTAAATTAGTTGTGTCTGTACATCTATACTATTATAAAATTGTAAATTAATTGTGTCTGTACATCTATACTATTATAAAATTGTAAATTAGTTGTGTCTGTACATCTATACTATTATAAAATTGTAAATTAGTTGCGTCTGTACATCTATACTATTATTAAATTGTAAATTAGTTGCGTCTGTACATCTATACTATTATTAAATTGTAAATTAGTTGTGTCTGTACATCTATACTATTATAAAATTGTAAATTAGTTGCGTCTGTACATCTATACTATTATAAAATTGTAAATAAGTTGCGTCTGTACATCTATACTATTATTAAATTGTAAATTAGTTGTGTCTGTACATCTATACTATTATAAAATTGTAAATTAGTTGCGTCTGTACATCTATACTATTATTAAATTGTAAATTAGTTGCGTCTGTACATCTATACTATTATTAAATTGTAAATTAGTTGTGTCTGTACATCTATACTATTATAAAATTGTAAATTAGTTGCGTCTGTACATCTATACTATTATAAAATTGTAAATTAGTTGCGTCTGTACATCTATACTATTATTAAATTGTAAATTAGTTGTGTCTGTACATCTATACTATTATAAAATTGTAAATTAATTATGTATGTTGGAGATATTTGTAAAAAAAAACTTGGGCATAGTTAAACGAACGATTCTGAACACAAAAATATTCTTTTGGAATTTTTCTCTGTTTGTTCGCGAAGGACGCAAAAACTACCAAATGAACTATGATGCGGTTTTTTCTACTAGAGAGGTCTTGGTCAGAATTAAAATCTGCCGTATGTTTGATTGCAATTGGTTAAGTAAAACCGGAGATATGACCAAAAAACGACATCTCGCGGGCTCCGGTCCGGGAGGACCCGTTCCGCCGACTCTTTCTGCAAGCAAGAGCTTCTGCTCGAGCAGCGGTAGAGAGGCACCGACACCTGGGGTATGATGGCACCTATACCAAGCATTATAATCTCGGACTATATATAAGTATCTAGACTAACCATTGCGATAAGATTCATGACAGCACAAATTACGCGTTATGTGTGAGTAAGCCAGTAGTAGTAGTTAGTTAATTGTGTCCGTTAACTTTACGACCTGCACTGTAAATCATCCACAGTTAGCGGTAATCACATTCATAAAACGCCTCACCTATATTTATACAGGCTTCATTGTATTGTACCATTTTAGGTAGATTTCGATGAAATCGATCTACCTATTAGTTTCTTGACTACTGTCGAATTTAAAAAAAATTTCTTCATAGGTCTAGTTATGACCCCCTGAGTCCGAAATGACCACTGGTCAAAAAGTTTATATATATATATATATATATATATATACATATATATATATATATATATATATATATATATATATATATATATATGTATGTATGTATGTATGTATGTATGGTTCCACTTCCCAAAATTTGCGGCACTCTCACGGTCGCATTTTTGCCCCGATCGCTTTCAAACTGCGGTCAAAAATTGCTTGGGTGTAAACTTAATTTAAGTTCGTGAATGGGTGGAATCCGGCCTAAGGGGACGGTAGGGCCTCACTTTTTGTGAAATCAGTTTTTCCTCAAAATTTCACGTTCCATGAAAGATATTCGAACCGTTCTAATTTTATCCCATAGTATACATGAATACCAACAACTTTTAATTATAAACCTATAAGATTAAAACTTTAACTAAAAGTGGAGGGGGGAAAAACCAAAATTTTTCGGGAAATAATCATAACTTCTAACCGGTGAACATTCTTGCCGTCGGAAACATTTTTAATCGATAGGCCATTTTTAAGTCTAAAATAAATGTCTGAAAAGTTTTTCGCTAAAAGTTACTGTTTTCGAGAAAAAAAAATTAAACATGTTAAAAAATAATATTAATTGCTTCACGAAATCTACCTGTGCGTTCCCCCTGCGGGAACGGATTTTTTTATTTACACATCAGGGTGGCGCGCTACACTAAAATTGACAGTGACCCAAGATTTAACTTCGTAAGGGCGTATTTGAATTGAGACAGAAGCGCTAAGCCGCTGGCTGTCTGGAGGACCTGGTTTTCGATTCCTCGGGCCTTAGCATGACGCACTTATAGCAATTTAAAAGCAATACAGTTAAGAGATAGCGCTATACACCGTACATAGCTCCATCTCTCTCCCTCAGCTGAACCGCACTACTTTTGAATTTCTATAAAGCGTCGCGGTTATGCCCCTGGTAGAATCCATAGCTATATAACACTGTACTTTTAGCAGGAGTCTTCTGCCTCTTGCAATTGTAGATTTTGATAGAGTCGGTAACGCCTGATTATATTTAGCACTAGCTATGCCCGCGACTTCACCTGCGTGTACTTAGATCTGGTTTTTTTTTGCGCGGAACAATAATTCTTTTTCTAAAGTTGAAGTAACCTATGTTACGCCTTGCATTATTAACTATCTACCAGTGAAAGTCCCGCAATAATTGGCCCAACCGTTACAGAGATTACCTAATTCAAACAGACAGACAAAAGTTTAAAAAAAAACAAGTTTATTGTTGTAAATACCAAGACCAATACATTGAAAAACTGTTATTTTAACGTTACAAACATTTGTATAGATTATTGGCGAGCCTGATTTGCTGGCAACAACGGCACATAAGCTAGTTGTAAAATGTTATATTTTTGTGAACAAATTGAGCGATGAAAGCATTAATTGATACATAAAAGCAATATTCAGAATCAGTCAATCTTGTTTCTAATCAATGTTTGTTTATGTAGATTCAGCGACGCGCGCAAGAAAACAACTGATGTTGCAAACGTCCCTATAAACAGTGATCGCATGCCAATAACAAGTCGTATTCCTATTTGCCTTATGTAATGGAAAAAAATAATACTCCCGATTTTCTTACCTAATTCATTAATCTGAAGTTTAAGTCATTCAAAGTTCAAAGACGTAAACAATTGAGTTTTTAACGTTTTAGCGTACAACTCAATCGCAGACGTTAACACGACCTAATTACTCGAAAATGTGTGATTTCGGGAACATAAAATGTTCATAAAACCAACATTAGCTGCCAATGTTTGGAAACACAGGAGCTGGAACGTTTCTGTAACTTTTTTTAGCATTGGCTGCCACACGATGTGGTATGCGGTTTACTAGCGCAAGTTCGATATATTGCTGCAATAAAATCGATAAAACATTGAAGTATTATACACTTAAATCGGAACCAAGGTATATCATTTTGTCTTGTAGTCACAGTCATTCAGGGTTGGTCCGGACCGATAGGGCCCGGATGGCTCCACAATTCAAAAAGTTGAACCTTATTTTTCTCCTATGTCTGTATTTTACATGCAGCTAGGTAGCCTATAGGTACTAGGTCGGAGTCGGACTAGGGTCTGGGGGCGAAGGGATGGGCTACCCATCGCCCTAGTAGAAGCAGGCCCGAGACGGTAGCGCGTTGTATTCCGCGCGCGCTTTTCTCAACGGTGGGTGGGCAAGGCCCCCAGCACTCTTCGGTGAGGCTGCCTGTTCTTCATGATAGGCAGTCAATGCCTGGGAGTTCCTGGGAAATTCCTTTCTTAGGGTGTACCCGGTGTCCCCTCTACAATAGGTACCTTGGCGGAACACCGTGTGGTTGTAGTCAGTTCGATTCCAACATACCCAAATCATCGCTAGCCCCGGTGACGTGGTACACACGTTAAAAAAAAGAAATGGAGGAAGGTCCGACTAGCGTATTCCACCTCTTCTAAACGGTCAGTCTGACACTGCAGTCAGTAAATGGACAGTCAATTATTGACGAAAATAACAACATGGTCGACAAGGTTATAAGTGGATATAATGATGTGATGTTAATGGTTGTTCAAGGGCAAGAAAGAAAGTAGAAGAAACAAAACATATTTATTAAGGACACGCATGCGGGTCTTCTAACAGACCGATGTCCAGACACTCATGGACTACTGCGGGTGGACAGCAACTTAAGTTCCATTCACCCGGGCCACTCTCGACGATTAGCGGATTCAAAATCCGAACTGAATCTTGATAATTATCAATCAAAATTTCCCTTGATCATTGAGATTTTCACGAAAAATATTAATCCTTTCTCGCTTGTAAATTGTACCGCAATGTTTAAACCACCGTATTCGTATAGCGCTGATATTAAATATTCTATTTCTGCGCTCACAAAGTTTACACCAAGCCGTCTGTTTAGCAAGTAGTAAATCATTACGAACAGTCCTCGATTGACTGGCTAACTATAAATTATTGAGTCTGTGGCACAGCTTTTAACAGGTAAAATATGAAACGAAAAACATGAGAATTTTATGTACAATAAAAAAAACCACAATCGTGCATAACATAAATATCATACCGATAACGTATATGGTTTATTGTCGAAATAATTTTTTCAGTTAAATCAATAGAAAATCATGCGACTAAGCTGTGCTCACAGGTGGCGATCCACGGGACCATCATTTGTGTGTCGGATATAGTCGGCCCAAAATAACCAGATTTGCTGTACCAGTTAGAACCGCATATCACAGATTAAGTCTAGCCACATAGGTATGGGCATACAAATAGGAAAAATACGAAAGTGCCGTCGACAGATACAACGCGTAAACTTGTAAAGTGCAATACAGGATCATTTGATTTGAAGTAGTTTAGTTTGACTTCATAAATTCAAAAAGTTAGTGAACGTACAAGAAAACTTATTTGGATATTTAAGCAATTAAGACACAGTTAATAAGGATGTGCTGATCAGAATTTACATAGCTCTTGCACAATCTGTTTTGACTTATTGTATTCCTGTATGGGGAGTTGCAACTAAAACAAAGTTCTTGGATATTGAAAGAGCCCAGCGTGCTCTTTTAAAAACTATGCTTTTTATACCATATCGCTTCCCGACTGATGAACTTTATAAAGTGACAAAAATACTAACGGTGAAGTTATATATTCTGAATTCTATTTTAAGACTACATAAAACAACAAAATTTGACGTGAATATTTTATCTAGGAGACGGTGTACTGTAAGAAAGAGAGTTAGAACTGCATTTGCGGGACGCCAATATCTCGCCCAAGCTTCTTTTCTGTATGACACGGTGAATAAAAAACTGTCCATCTGTGAACAAACCTATTTTGACTGTAAAAAATCACTCACACTATGGCTGCTGAGTCTTGACTATGCGGAAACGGAAGCAAGTCTTCATCCATTGACATAAAATTTGATAATGTAGTGCTGCTATTTTTTAATGTAACCTTATAATGAAATAATACTTGTACATATATGTGAACGTGACCAACTCAACTCTTTTATTCAATGTTCTCAAATGGAGCCAACCTATACACGATACATGCACGCACACTTCAGACATAAATACACAAACACACTCATACAAACATTTAGACATCATGAGCGCATCAAACACACTAACTTAATTTGTATATTCTATTGTATTCATAATGTTCTAATATAAGAAAAAGAAAAAGATACCTGATCTTTTTACTTAAAAGAAGTCCTCAACAAATATATTTTAGGTAAATGTTTATTGGTGAAGAAATAAAGATTATTATTATTATTATAAATAAACTAGACTAATCCATGATAGATAGCTTTTGGTGTAGTTTGGTGGATTAACAGATTACCAACTGATCATATCATTGAAAAGTAAAAATATTGTTCAGTCCAATCTACAGAATTGCCGTATCACCAGTGGGATGTGGAGGTGAGGTGAAAGTCCGAAATGTCTGAGCGAGACATTAAGTATTTGTCGACATGTCATGTGTAACAAATAATGTGACTCCGATATACTTCGGACTTTCAAAGGTTCTATTCGAAGCGATTCCACTAGTAGAATGCCACTTTGTCTAGGCCCCCAGACATTCTACTAGCGGAATCGCTTTGAAGCGAACCTCCAACAATTCGAAATGTATGGTAGTGACACTATTTGTTAAAAGTATCATGTCGAGAAATAATGTCTCTCCCGTACATTTCCGCCTTTTGAAGGTTCACTTCGAAGCGATTCCACTAGTAAGATGTCACTTTGTCTAGGCCCCCCAAAAGGCAGTCGCATCACGGAAAAAATCGAAGTTCGGACGAAAGCTGACCCATACTGAGTTAGGTAAAAAAAGGTTCGGAGGAATGGATTTCAAAAGGTGAGGCTATTTGAGAAACAACAAAAGTCTCAATAAAACACCAAAAGCCAATCATTACGAAAATGGAAAGGGAGTTTGTAAATCACGAAATGTCAAAACTCAAAATCATTATTACCAACGCGTTTGAATGGTCTACATCTGAGTAGGTATGCCTTCATAATGCAATATTAAATACGATTCAAGATCAAAGCTTGCAAGCATTGGTTTACAGAATACCTACATACAATAACTTACTTTAAACGTCAATAGCTTATAATGTTTACTGGTATTTAATGTTGTTTGGACAATCCGATTTCACGGGTAAGATCCAGGGAATATAATAATGAAGATAGTAATATAGCCTAGGTTATTAGTTAAAATTTGGTTTATGTATTACGCAACATCGGGGTGCGAGGGATATGCTCTATGGGCAACCTTACACCCCGGCGTCTGTAGACCCGAGACGGCGTGCGGTTTTAGTCGGTTGAAGCCCGACATAACCGCCCCCGCTGGCCGGCGAAGGGATCCGAAGGGATTTCGCAAGAAAAAAAAAAGGTATTATGCAACAGAACAGCGGACGAACTAGGAGACTGTTTTGTGACGTGTAAACGCGACATGTTTGACATTATTACACTATTTCGGAATCGAACCAACTAAATTCACAGAGCGGTCCGTCATGGGAGCCTTATGCTCGATGCCCCAGGTAAAGCGAAGAAAAGAAGACTCTAGGGTCCACCCGCACACCTTACGCATCCATAGTGGAGCAGACGGTCTCACCGTGGAGACTTGCGGCCTGGCGGGCCGTGCGCGCTTACACTCAGTGCATGCTGTGCAAGCCCGCAAGGAGGCGAGTGGGTTACGTCTACTAACACGGCGATGTTCAGACATACACGGACCATGCTCCATCGAGCGAAGATACAAACTACGTCGGGGTGCGAGGTGTTGTCGGGTGGCGAGGCAAATGTTTATGGGCAACCTTACACCCCGGGCGGCGTCTGAAGACCCGAGACGGCGTGCGGTTTTAGTCGGTTCAAGCCCGACATAACCATCCCCGCTGGCCGGCGGGGGAGTATCCGAGGGGACTTCCGCACGAAAAAAGTACTAACTACGGCCACACCTTAGCCTAGCCTTCAAAAATCAACAAAATATTAAAACCCACATCAAAGAGTTACGCCGTTAAAGATTGGATTGTGCAACACCTAAATATAACAGTAACCGTTCACCCATTTGCGCTATAACTCGCACATAGACTTACATATTTACCAAATAATCGGGGAGTTGTATATTGACGACACAGGCCATTTGTGGACTAGAAATATGTAGGTATTATAGGATGCATAAAGCATGGATCCATATCGGTAGCCTCAGACTCAGAGATTTATTTTCTACTAGCTGAGTTCGGTTACCGTTTTTTGGTCATATTTCCGGTTCTACTTAACCAATTGCAATCAAACATACGGTATATAGATTTTTAATTCCGACCAAGACCGTTCTAATAGAAAAAGCGGCCAAGTGCGAGTCGGACTCGCCCATTAAGGGTTCCGTAGCAACAAGTAACATAATGTTTTTTTTTATTGTTATATTTGAGTTGATTGAATGAAAGATAAATTGCGGTTTACGATTTATGACGTATTAAAAGAAAACTACTTGATCTCGTTCAAACCAATTATCATTGGAAGTTTACATGGTAATGTACATATATATTTTTTAGTTTTATCAGTCTTATTTTAGAAGTTACAGGGGGGGACACACATTTTAGCATTAAGTTTAGAAAAAAATGATATTAGAAACCTCAATATCATTTTTGAAGAGCTATTCATAATACCTCACACAAATGGCTTCGATGAAAAAAAATTTTTTGAGTTTTAGTTATAAGTATGGGGACCCCCAAAATTTATTGTTTTTTTTTTCTATTTTTGTGTGAAAATCATAATGCGATTCACAGAATACATCTACTTACCAAGTTTCAACAGCATAGTTCTTATAGTTTCGGAAAAAAGTGGCTGTGACATACGGACGGACAGACAGACAGACATGACGAATCTATAAGGGTTCCGTTTTTTGCCATTTGGCAACGGAACCCTAAAAAACCACATGAAAATCCGTTCAGTATTTATTGCGTCAATCGCGAACAAACAGATAACAACACAGGAATTCCCAAAAAAAAATTTTTTGGTTTCAGAATTAAACGTAACCTAAGTATTTTTTTTAAACAACTAATTTACAATTTTATAATATTAGGATTACCTATATTATAGACTACTTAGCTGTTGCCTGCGGCTATTCCTTCATCATCACAGCATTAGTCCCAGTTGTATCCAAACCTTGCACTCAGGAGCCCGGGGTCTGCTCTCCAACTTATTCTCTTGGTTTGGATTTTCTGGCCTTTGGGTCAGCGACTGCCGTCTGACCTCCCAACCCCGAGGAAAGCCTGTGCCAGAGCCTATTCCATCAATCAGCAGGTGTACCGGTATGCAGGTGGGCTTGGACCCTGCTGGGACCCCAAAAATATCCTGCCTGCGGCTTCTATTGTGCCTATCCTAAAGGGGACGAGCCTAATGTCGTCTGTCGGACAAGTTACGCGAACTCCATGTCCCTATTGAGAATTTTCTAGTAGAAAACCATGATATTTATCTCATGTGAATCTCACTGTTATTAACGTAAGTATATAAGGTGTCACAAAATTAGGTCTCTGAATTTGGTGAGATGACTTGGTATCGACAAAATATGTAATTGAAACAAAAAAAAAATATCGGCTAAAGTAAAAAAAAAAAAAAAAAAAACACCACCAGCGACCGTCGTGACACACGTGGTTGGCGTGCAGTCCTTCTCCTCGCAGTATTCTCCAAGCGGATGTGTGGGAAATACCTAAATCGCGACCAGCGTCACGTGTGCTCGTCGCGTCACGTGCCGCTGGTCGCTGGTGGTGTTTTTTTTTTCATTTTTTGTTTTTTAAATTTTAATTTTTTTAAATTTTATTTTTTTTACTTTACCCGATATTTTTTTAATTTCAAATACATATTTTGTCGAGACCAACCCCTTTCACCAAATTCAGAGACCTAATTTTGTGACACCTTATATAGCATTTTGTCTTTGACTGTACATTTTTTAAACATGATATCCTATATCTATGTTGCCTATTTAATAATTACTTTGAAGCAATGAAAATAAATGAAAACATAACAAGACATATCTTCAAAGGTTTGTCAGGGCAATGTTTTTATGATGCCGTAAAACGTTCGTTATTCATTATACAAGGCTTTTTGGTTTTTCTTCTCTTGATGAACGAGATTTATTCATGGAGCTGTAGAATTTCACGCAAATAACGAAAATAAAACTCAGTGAGCAACAGGGGAAAAATATAGCAAAATTAGATATATAATATGTCGAAGGTGCACCAGTGCTTAGTCGAGCCAGCTGATAGCCGCTGCTCATTCGTTTTTGCCTGATCGGTATACATTTAATTTCCATATTTATTAAAACTAATTTTGTTCTCTTTTATTTTACGAAACATAATTATCTTTGTATCCTCGACATGATTTATTGCATATTTAAATCCTTTGTTTAAACATCCCTATCTTAAGGTTCCGTAGCCAAATGGTAAAAATAGGAACCCTTACGTCATGTCTGTCTGCCTCTCCGTCCGTATGTCACAGCCACTTTTTTCCGAAACTATAAGAACGATGCTGTTGAAACTAGGTAATTAGCATAATTATCTTTGTATCCTCGACATGATTTATTGCATATTTAAATCCTTTGTTTAAACACCCCTATCTTAAGGTTCCGTAGCCAAATGGTAAAAATAGGAACCCTTACGTCATGTCTGTCTGCCTCTCCGTCCGTATGTCACAGCCACTTTTTTCCGAAACTATAAGAACGATGCTGTTGAAACTAGGTAATTAGCATAATTATCTTTGTATCCTCGACATGATTTATTGCATATTTAAATCCTTTGTTTAAACACCCCTATCTTAAGGTTCCGTAGCCAAATGGTAAAAATAGGAACCCTTACGTCATGTCTGTCTGCCTGTCCGTCCGTATGTCACAGCCACTTTTTTCCGAAACTATAAGAACGATGCTGTTGAAACTAGGTAATTAGCATAATTATCTTTGTATCCTCGACATGATTTATTGCATATTTAAATCCTTTGTTTAAACACCTCTATCTAAAGGTTCCGTAGCCAAAATGGTAAAAATAGGAACCCTTATAGATTCGTCATGTCTGTCTGTCTGTCCGTCCGTATGTCGCAGTCACTTTTTTCCGAAACTATAAGAACGATGCTGTTGAAACTAGGTAATTAGATGTATTCTGTGACCCGCATTAAGATTTTGACACAAAAATAAAAAAAAAAGATACATTTTGGAAGTTCCTGATACTTAGACCTGAAACTCTAATTTGTTTTTCATCAAACCTGGTATCTGGTATTTATGGATAGGTCTTCAATAGTTTGCGCGAGAGACACTTCCAAAGTGGTAAAATGTCCCCCCCCCCCCCCCGTAACTTCTAAATTAAGAGAATGATAAAACTAAAAAAAAATATATGATGTACATTACCATGTAAACTTCCACCGAAAAAATTGGTTTGAACGAGATCTAGTAAGTTTTTTTTTTTAATACGACATAAATCGTAAACCGCAATTTAATTTTCATTCAATCAACTCCAATATAAAAAATTTAAAAATACATTATTATGTTACTTGCTGCAACGGAACTCTTCATGGGCGAGTCCGACTCGCAAGTGGGCCGCATTATTTATAAATTTAAATCAGCAAAAGTCAACATACAAAACGGGAATTGAACCCGCGACCACTCTCTTACTAGAAGGAATGACTACTCTGACCAACTGAGCTACCTGATTACGTCCGGGAAAGTCGAAATTCTCCTATACGAAGAAACGTCTCAAGAATGAGCGTCACCATTATAGATAATATTGCTACAACGGTGGCCCTCAGCTTGACGGCCTCATCAAATGACGTCACGAGAATTCCAGGTCTTTATGGTGTGACAAAGAAAACAGGCATCGAACCTCTAGGTTCCGAATTTAATTATTTGCAGCGTATGTGGGTGATACCGCAGTCTACGTGTTGTTCTGGATAGGTTTGAAGATTGCTTATAATTATCTAATTTCAATTTCAAAGAACTAACACTTTCCCTGCAGAAGAAAAGATAATTACAAAACCCATGCCATAGAACCAACGAAGATATGAACATTTTGATTATATTTTGCTCATTTCTTTATTTGATTTTATCAGCGACACACGTTGCTATTATTATCGATAACAGACGGCTTCAATGCTTTTTTCTGCAGGTTAATAGGCTTGCTTATCAACGTGTACTTTTTTTTTTTTCGTGCGGAAATCCCTTCGGATACCCCCCCGCCGGCCAGCGGGGGCGGTTATGTGACTAAAACCGCACGCCGTCTCGGGTCTACAGACGCCGGGGTGTAAGGTTGCCCATAGAGCATATCCCGCGCACCCCGACTGACCCTGGGCCATCTCCGGTTTCGAGATGGCCCCCTCGGGTTTGGGAACCACGGTGTCCCCGTCTTGCCCCGGTTTGGGGGAGGGGCGCTAGTCGCCCCACCGTCCCGGCCTGCTTCTGCTGGGGTGACAGGCGGCCTCACCTGCCACCCCCAGGCCTGCGCTCATGGAGGACGGAGGTCGTTGAGCGACCTCCAGCGCCTGAGTCGCCTGCGACGCGCGGCGAGCAAGTTGCGGGCTCGGCGGGCCGGGAGAGTTCTAAATCTCTCCCGGGCGCGCTCCGCCATCTCCTTCGCGAGCATTACATGCTCGCAGAAGGAGGTGGCGCCTGAACACGCGCTCACGCTCCGCACCATTGCCGCAATCATGCTGCCGAGCGAGAGGACTCCCACCCCGATGGCTGCCACGAGGTCACGCCTCGGCGCCTCCCACGCCGGGCATTCCGCCAGCGTGTGCAGCCCTGAGTCCTCGCTCGCGCCGCAGTGATGACACTCAGGCGTTGGCTCCTTCCTGATCCGATGCAGGTGGTCCCCGAAACACCCCTTCCCGGAGATCACCTGCGTCGGTCGGTACGAGAGGCTTCCGTGTCGCCTCTCTAACCAATCCTCCATGATGGGCCTTACCGCCGCTATTGCGGCGTGCCCTATCAACGTGTACCTACATTGTAAATAATGGTAAGTAATTCATCACGACAACAATCTATACTGTATCATAAATATACAGACATATCATATATAGGGTTACAACAATTATAGGAGATAGAGTTAGAGTAGTTAGTAGAATTACACAGTTGTTTTTTTGTTTCTAAGGTGTGAATTATATAGAAGAGGCAAGAGGCATAAGGCGTAATTATAGCAATATCTTACACACAGCGTAAAAAGTAGATCATTTTCAGACTTTATTGAATATTTTTTGATCCCATGTAATCTATATTTCTTAATGATAACACTGTTTGATTACTTAGTGGGCTCTATCAAACTACTTTTAAATTGTAGTTATAAGTAATAATTTTCATTCAGAAATAAGACACCTGTGCAATCATCTACTTTTGACGCTGACTGTACGTATCAATGCTATTTTGCTCTGCGATCGCGCTCGCCTTTAGCTCGCCTCGCCTGTGTAATTCACGTTTTAGATCGTGGTTTCCGGGCGGGTCGTTGTAAGTACTTAAATTCGGTGGGACGGGCGAGTGGTGTTTAATATTCAAGGTAGGTTTCTTAAAAAAAGCTAATTTTTTCTCCTTCATATTTCCTTTCCTTTCAATTTTTTTTTTTTTTATATTTAGGACACGTCAATTTGACTTCCCCTCGCCTGATGGTAAGCTGAAGGTAAGTCTCAGGAAAGAGGGTCACCATTACATACACGTACCATGTTAACAATGGTGGCACTCAGCTTGACGGCCTCATCAGAAGAGGATTGTCGTCGCAGCACCGCGTGACACCCACCGGTCCCACTAGTGCTGCGACCACAATCCCCCTGCCCGGCTATGCACTTGCTGACCCCTGAACGTAATCAAACCGAAATTGGATTACTATGGAATTTATGAAGCCCAAATTACAATATACAAAGAAAATAAACACCTTCCAGCAGATAGTGAATACAGAAAATTATGCAGAGTAATATTCTCCATCACTTAAGCCAAACTCAGCGTAGGTTTCGGTCTATAAACAGGATAATTATTAAGTTTTGACAGCTCGCCAGCACTCGAGGCGAGGCTATAGCGGACTAATGGGGTACGGTACAGAATTAGCCTCAAGGTCAGTGTTATGCCACATTGAGTAATTAGATATAAATCTGACTGAAACTTTAACCCTAGGGGGTAAAATAATGGCGGAGGCGTGTCGTGTGTGCCCTACACACGCCTGCCAACTCACCGAAGCGGGATAAATCCCGACCCCACCAGGCGAGGCCGCTGTGGCGGCCAAAGTCCGCCGGCAACCCTGGGGTTATCCTTTCGAGGGCTTACCTGGGGTGCCCGGCAACGGACACTTGGGGAGGACACCGTGCGGTTTTAGTCGAGACACGACATAACCACCCCCGCTGGCCGGCGGGGTGGTATCCGAAGGGATTTCCGTACGTAAAAAAAGGGGGTAAAATAAGGGATGACAGGTTGTATGGAAGTCCGACAGAGCAATGAAATTTCATATATCTGTCATTTCGTGTATGAATGGATGTGTCTATTTGTATATCGGCGTGTTTTTTTAAATTTTACCACTAAGAGGTTGAATTAGGTGTTAAAAGTCACGAACTTTTTAAAGCATAATTTATACATATATATATATATATATATATATATATATATATATATATATATAAGGTGTCACAAAATAAGGTCTCTGAATTTGATGAGATGACTTGGTATCGACAAAATATGTATTTGAAACAAAAAGAAAATATCGGGTAAAATAAAACAAAAAAATATAAAAAATATAAAAATAAAAAGTATATAAATAAAAAAAACCACCAGCGACCAGCGTCACGTGACGCGACGAGCCCGTGACGCACATGGTAGGCGTGCAGTCCTTCTCCTCGCAGTATTCTCCAAGCGGATTTGTGGGAAATACCTAAATCGCGACCAGCGTCACGTGTGCTCGTCGCGGCACGTGACGCTGGTCGCTGGTGGTGTTTTTTTTTTCATTTTTAGTTTCTTTTTTTTCTTTTTTTTACCCGATATTTATTTTTTGTTTCAAATACATATTTTGTCGATACCAAGTCATCTCACCAAATTCAGAGACCTAATTTTGTGACACCTCATATATATATATATAATATATTTATTTTTCCAGCATAAACTTTTTCAAAAGCTTAAATGTTTTTCCAAATCAACAATTCATAAGACGAAAATTTGTTAAAATTTCGTGTGTTTGTGTAGGTTTCTAGATGAGATAGGCACATTCACAATTGCCCCACTTGTTGGCACTGCAATCGGGATGAAGGATTTAATTACGATGTTTTCCTGTGCCAAGCCGGGCGACTCATTAGTCACTGAACAAAAAAATCATTCTGAATAATTTAATGTCACCTTCTTTTTCGAAGTCGGTTTAAGATAGAAATAACCAACAACCGCCTAAGGGTTAATCAGATTAGCTAAATCCATTCTAACATACCGCGTGATAAGGAAGGGTCATAAACCGCGGGCCATAGGTTTCACGAAAATAGATACGCGTCGCATTCATATCGTTTTACAAAATATTTGAGAGCCGAGAGAGAAAAAAAAAGCCGCGGTAGCCTAGCGGTATGGGTAATGGACTGCTGAGCCGAGGTCTCGGGTTCGATCCCAGGTGTTACCATGGCACACACCAATGACTTTTCGATGCTTTTCGAAGTTATGTGTGTATTTATCGCAGGTTTATAAGTGCCCGGTTAATGGCAATAGGCTCGCCACCTATTACATTGGGACCTAAACATAAACTGGCGAAATGTGGGTGCTAGCACCCTCTGCCTAACCCTTCGGGGATATAGGCGTGAATTTATGAGTTTATGTTGAGAGAAATATAGACTGCTTTTTTTAAAATTTACGTTTTATTCAATTTCGGTCACAGCTAAAACTGCATCATTGAATGTTATATTGATTTTTTCCAAAATCAAATGATGCAGTTTTAAATTTCATAATACGTTTCAGTTACGAATTTAGCCATCCTCGCCCACTTGAAAAATTCAACCTGTAAGATATCGTTGTTTTCTTTTTACAATGCGGATTGTCGAATGTATGTTTTATCATGATAATGTGGATTGGAATGCAGTGGGAATAGTTCGAGTGAGAAGGTATTAGTGGACGGTTATCGACCACTGGGCGATCCTGGTTCGTGAAAAAGTACAGTATTCAATATATTCTATTCTGTTAATGAAAATTTTGAAGCAATCAGTATGCCAACGCTAACTTTTTCTTATATATTTAAATCGGAAAATTTCAACCTCTAGGGCAGGATTTGAACCAGCGATCAGTCCCTTATTAAGAGAGAATATTATGACCAACAAGTAGTAGGAGTAGTATCTCTTTATTGTACACCAAGAATAAGATAAAAAGAAATACAAATATTACAATTGTATGTAATAAAAAATATGCAATTGGCGGCCTTATCACACCGTAGCAATCTACTGAGCTTCTTAGACAAGTCCAAGTAAGCCGAAATTCTCCTAAACATAATGTGTATCGAAATGCTTACGAATTTAATGTGGCGGAGTAATCTTAAAACATTGTTTAAAAATGATTGTATGCATGAGTGTAACATCATTCATTTTTTCCGTTAGTTCTTAAACCTATTCTGGTAACATCATTTTATTGTGTCTTTTACTTCTCTTGTAAACTACTTAAACTTATGATAAAATTGCAGTCGCTAACAAAAATAGCTTGCTATAGGCAATTAAGGCAATTATTAAATAACTGAAAAATGAAAACATGCCACATGAACATGATAATACCCACCCTGACATAAATACATTAGCTTCACAAACATTACCTGCAGTGCCAACAACTGTAGGAAAAGATGTAAAAATACAATACAAAGTGCATTAAATACATCACAAGGAGACATTCAAATTGCATGTAGAATAAAAAAAAATAATAAACGTGAAACAAGTCACTGGTAAAGTCCTGTTTTTATACTGTCTAGAAATCTAGAAGGCATAAAAATTGTTCAAGAAAAAAGGGCAAATTTTTTTTTGAATATTAAACAATTTGTTATATGAAAATACTTCTATTAGGAATAAAAAATATCTTTTATGTCAAAAAATATTTGATACTTACTCATAATTTTTATTTAAATTTTTCAGTTACATGTGGAGGATGGTACTGAATTTTCTAACTTTATAAAAAAAATCATATAACATGTATAATAATTACTTCAAGATGAATATTGTTAACTAAATATGTATAAATATTTTTTAAACAGGATGTAACGAAACTGATTCTTAAATTTAAGCTATAAAAACATAGGATTCGGACACTTGCGATGTACGGAACTATACGTATGCCGCTTTATGGAACGTCGATAGCATCTAGCTTCGCAATGCTGTCCACTGTGTGTTTACAGCGTTATGCTTGTACCAGGTGCAAGTTTATAACAGAGAGCAACCAGTGTCAAAGGCCAGGGTCAAATCATCGCTGAGCTAGCAACACGAAACATAAACTCAAAAGAAGTTCAACGCAGCTATCGTTGGTGCGCTATAATGGGAAGTTATTCGACATAATTTGCTACTGACTAATATTTACTTTTAAACTTGTGATTTGTCATAACATGCGAGTGTTTGGCTTCACTTTTTCTAATACTAATGTTTAAGAGCACAACTTTGATTTTATATTCTGTGGCTAGCAAAGTCAATAAATCAAGGCAGATATCGTTCAGGGTACACGTATAATATAAACCATTGGGTGTTTAGACAGTTACGATGATAGGTATAAAACGTTCAAACCACCACCTACATAGAGATTAAAAGCTTCGAAATTGGGACCAGACAGAAATAAATTAAAAATGGGATTATAACTAAAATAAATTGTTTTTACTACATACAAGTTACTTTTAAATGGTATGACATTACTTTTACAATTTAGTTTTACTAATGTTTTTACTTTTACGTCACTTTATAATTTACTTAGTATCTAATGTACTCAAAAAGTCTTTGTATCGAACGATGCGCTTTGTTAAGGTAATTTTTCGGACATCGCTTTCTTTTTGAAAACCCTAATAGACATGTATACTGATTCAAATACAATTTTCCTCCAATAATCTAAGTATTTTAGTATCGATATTAATTTTTTTTTAAATCATTTTTATGCGGTATATTTTAGAGCACAATTAATGAACCTCGTAACTTTGTACAAATCTCGTCTATACTCATATATACCTACGAGATTTTTGATTATTCATTTTTCTTATTTCTCTCGGACACTCCGCTGTATAGGGAACTTATTTAAATTATGCTCGATACTTCCCTACACACCAAATAAATTCCGAATAGCGTACAGCATCTGTATATCAGTTGAGCATGTCTATCGATATTAACTTTTTTTTGATTCGATTGATTTTGCACACGCTCTTGAACCTAAAATCCATTATCGATGACTTTAGTATGACGGCAATATTTTTATAGATGAGTCCCTCGATTTTTATCATTGCAGCACCAATTTTAAAATGAATGTCGTTACATATTTTGCTTCTACGTAAATTTGAAGTTTCTATTGAGTACATTAGGTTTCGTAGTACAACAATACATGTAACTACTTGATAAAAGTGTACACTTTACATGTGATTATATTAGATTACTGACCTTGTATGTAATCAGTAGTTTGATTGGTGATAAGATTGGCAGTGAAAGTTGGGAGATTTCTACTTGAATATGACAATATTGGCTAGTAGTTAATATGAATAATTGTATTCTGAAAGGTTAGATGCGTTGCCAAAACTGTGCTCTGTAAATAGATTTCGGGGCTTTGACTAGTAGATGAGGGCAGTGCATCTCTGCCTTAACATTTGTAAAGATCGCTAGATCCAAGAACCGTTAACGATGGCTATCTATTCAAACATAGACAGAAAGTAAATTTAGAGCAGCATGACTGAAGTATCTAAACGAGACTGACAAGCGCAGTTAAAGTTACGATTCGTTTCAAGATCTTCTAAATCTTATTGTGATTAAGTAGTCAAAGAGTTCAACTTCACAGCCTACAGTGACAATGTATCTTTCATCAGAGGCGCTGTTTTAGGATGTTGATGTGGTTCTTGTTTTCCTTTTATTTATTTTTACTTTTGGTTTGTACTAGACAGTACTAGACAATTGAGCGGCAAATTGAAAAACGATTAGTACTTTCAGCATTACGCTGAAAGTACTGAATTGTTTTATGTATTATTGAAAGGACATTAAATGTATGTTGCATTGGAGCGTAAAGACTATCTATGGGATGTCCAAGGAAATGAATAAAAGACTTCATCAGAGACAACTTAAATGCGAAATCGGTTTATAAACTTTCAAAATTGCCCTTTCTTTTTTTTTTTGTTTCTTAGAAATAAGCAGTGGAGATGAACAAATCGAAATTCAAAGATAATGGAGTATTGTGTAATTTATAAAGCAATGAGTGATTTTCATCATTACTTGGCTTAGTAACCGCAACAAGGGAAAATGTAAAAGATGTTAATACTAGCTTCTGATCACCAATCAAACCAACTAAACTAAAATCAAAAAATAAATGAACGAACTTCTAACAACACTGCGTCTATTGAGCCACTCACGATGAGGTCCTCCTCACGAATCTTGTCGGTATTCTTGCTGGCGGCCCGAAACGTCGCCGCCACGTACTTCTGCTCCTCTTTGTCGAGAAGCGTGCATTTTGCCGCTAATTTCTTGCTTGTGTTACCCATTCTGAAAGTAAATGTTTCATTGGATGCCTATTTTTAAACCTTGATGCATAATAGGCCTGTTGTAAGTTTGACAGGTGATGGGATCGAGATTATGTATTGGCTATAGTTTAAAATTTCTTCAGTATTTTGAAGATTATCAGCTCATTTTGGGCATTAAAATAATTTGAATTTTGTGTTAATTTTACTACTAGTGGTTCACTAATGGTGGGCGGTAATATAATGGACAATGGTATAATGTATTCTCGGCACTATTATTTACATTCAATTTAATTAAATCAAGGAATATCATTGAACAAAGTTCCTAATAATCCAATTATTATAAAGTCACTGGCTCATCAAGTATTTAATAAAAATATGTGGCCCTAGTACCCTGTGAGACACCACATTTAATAATCCTATGAGATACATATTTAACAGACTTTAGGCATTATTCAGATATTTCTGTTAGGAGTTTGTGACCTTTTAAGGTATGATTTCATCAGATTTAATACATTACTCCAAATGTAATTTCTGCAATAGTACCATTCTTGTACTCTACATCATCAAATGCTTTCAGTATATTTGTAAATATAGGATTTTGGTATTTGCATTACAAATCATCATTTTTGATAAGTGGAACACACCCATATTATATGATATTTAATTTCTCCTGAACCTCTGTTGCTTTTCACAAAGCAAATAAAATTTTGCAAAACACAAATACATTTATCATCTTAGCCTTGTTCCCGGTTGCATCTGATGCTTTTACCTCGGAGCCCAGGGTCTTTCTTACTCCTTCTCCTCATTTTGGTTTGGCTTATATTACTTTATGGGACTTGGAAATCGTGGTAGAGGCTCAAAAACATCCAATGAGGCCTGGCTTTAAAAATGCTCACAATTTTAGAATACATCAATTAAAACATATATTATGTTGTTCTAATATTTTGACAATGACAGGAATTAAAGAAATCAGGCTATAGTAACAAGGATGCAGCCTAGTTATAAGAAGTCATGGTCTACTCTAGTCTAAGTCTACTCCATGAAAAGTGCCTATGCTATTTATCCTGCCCTCCCCTCTAAGGATTACAGTAACAAGATCAGAACATGCAAATCATTGATAAGTATAAAAAGGCAAGTTCCTATATGTGGAAATGTCTCCAGTTAGGTAGCTCCAAATTTTAATGGGTAATCCTGCTATGATTTATCTCTACGAGGGAATGCAAATTATATCATATACTGGCACAAAAGTTCACAGAGCAACATAGACACAGAACCTTTTTCTTCTTGAAAAATACTCTTTTTCTTTTAAAAATAAAACTGTGTTGAAGGTATATGTGTCTCTATGGCACACAGACGTAAAACATAATAAATAATATATATATATATATATATATCTATATATACATAAAACAATTGTAGGCACTTGGTATTACTATTAAAACATCATAATAAATATCAAAGTTTTCAGTGATGTAATGTAGTAATTTTTTATAAGAACTGAGCTGTTTTCCTTGTCTAATGATGATGCATATACTTCTACCAAATGACTTGTAAGTTTTCAAGAGAATAGAAACTTTAGTTTGTCAACTTGAGGAAAGTTGGGGGTGAATAGAGGTTATAAATATTTTATTTAGCTACTTATTTAAATATCAAACATTTATCGTAATGCACAACCTTTTTAACAGAAAGACAAACAAAAAAAAACTTGTTCAACGTCGCATCACATGACAGAACTAATTTTCCTCCACTGTGAAAATATTCAGTTATTAAATATTAACTACTTAAATAATTTTTATAATCAATAGGACAACATAATGTATATAGTTTGGCAACTTTGTCACAAAAGAGAAAATAATATTAAAAAGTTCATACAATTTATGACGTAAACATAAGTAAAATAAACATTACCTGTAGCCGTAAAAACAATATCTAAATTTATTCACAAATACACTACACACTAAATTCAAACAGCTACAAAGTTGTTGTACACATAGTCACGACTATCCTCACATTATTTTATAAATCCGTAGTAATCCGTCGAGAAAATTGAACGGACAAATCAATATTTTTTGACAAAATTACAAATTTCAAATTAAGGTTACCTGTCAACGTCAATGTCAAGTAATATTTCTTTTAGTTTCCCAGACAGATTAGTTTGAAACACTTTCTTGCTGCGTGAAACGTACAAGTAATTTGTTCGTCGTCGCATAAAACTATACGGACTGAGGCTGCTGGTGACTGACTGCCAGCCGATGCAAGGTGAGTAGCTATACTGAACAAATTCTAAGTGCTACTAGCTTATCTCGAACTCTAAATGTATTTCACTATAGAAAACCAATATTAAAAGTCCGTTTGTTGATTGAACAAGAGAGTTTACAAATGAAACGATGGCGGTACAGCGTTCGACTACTGCCAACCTTAGAAGTCGTGGTTTCGATTTCCACTACGTGTTTGCATATGCATGTCTATTTGCATTGGACTGGTTGTTTCTTGTAAAATACGTATGTAGGTATTAAGTATGTTTAACAGCATTCTAGAACCCATATTGCAAGTTGCAAGTTATGCTTGGTTTGAGTTGAGTCTAGATGGCGCTGTATAATATGTCACAGAATATTGATTTATCATCACAATTATATTGCGGGCAAGAAAAAGAGTTGAAAATAAAAGTTATAGAAGTGAAAAGAAAAATATTAAAAATGTTTTATTTATTTCAATAGAAACGAAACGGTTTGTTGCAGATGCTTACAAAGATCAGAGGCATAATAGGCCTGTTGTTTAAAACTTAATAAGTCATGTCTAGTTGTGGCTTGTTTGCAATGATCTCAACTGGTCTTGCACAACCCCTTAAGTTCCTGCTCACTGTATTGACTTGCCTGTTGTCTTCTTAGGTGTATTATATGACGATTTGATTGGTGGCTCCTGAAATATTGGTCATTTCTCAGACGACTATTCTCTTATTCTATTTTCAAGCTACCAAAGGTTTCTTATCTCATTTTTTATTTTAATAAGCTATTTAAATAAAAAACCATTTGGTCGCTCACCATAATAACGTGAAAATAGTCCATACAGTTGATATCAATGTCATTGCTGTGTATGCTACAACAGCTTTCGTTACTGTATCATTATCTATACGTCTAGATACTTGTCCGTGCAATAAAAACAACATATGCAGTTGAGGCGGTATACTTAGAGCCGTAGCCACCAATTTAACTTTCGGGAACAAAGCACCTGGCATTAGGCTACCAATAACTATTACACCAAATACGCTTGCAGTTAATATCATACTTCTTGATGCGTCCTGTGGGTATAAAGCACATCCAATCAAATAACTCCAATGTGCCAAAGTAGCTATGCGTACAACCCATAATAGTTTAAAAAAAAAAGTAAACAGCATTAAAATGAGTATAGCTGCTAAAAAACACATCACTGTATTCATTGCTTTTAGGTGAGACAAATGTTTTAGGGCTAATTCATTATGAGTGTTACAGACGAGACGGCACGACTTTTTTTAGAAAAATCTCCATCATATTAAAAATATAATTACATTACAGTGAAAATAATTTTGAACAGCTTTGTTGACATGTATTGTCTTGATTGAATCAATGACAAGTATTTAATAGATCAAGAAGATAAAATTATCTAGCCAAAAAAGTAACTATGGTCAATCGTGATGAAAGAGCGCGAAAACAGGCCTGACGAACCTGTTACCCGTGCATCATGTGCGACACCTGTAAGCAAAACGTATGCGGTATGACCAGCTTATAACTTCGCTAAGACTACCATAGTTATCTTTATCCTCAAAATTACATACTTGCATAGGTAGACCCGAGACGGCGTGCGGTTTTAGTCGGTTCAAGCCCGACATAACCGCCCCCGCTGGCCGGCGGGGGGGTATCCGAGGGGATTTCCGCACGAAAAAAAAAAAAAAATGTACATAATACTCATGCCTTTCTCTCTCTGGGGTACGCAGAGACAGCAATCTGCTTCTGTCCTTACACACGTCACAAGCTTCACCCACTGCTATTAATCATTCGACGCAAGCCCACTGGCTTCGAGTGTTTTTGATCTGAAAATTTCTCCTAAAATATCTTGGTTTTATCAGCCTTTGTCTCTCTGGGGTAGGCAGAGACTGCCATCTGCTTCTGTCCTTAGACACGTCACAAACTTCCTCTACCGCTATTAATCATTCCACGCAAGCCCACTGGCTTCGAGTGTTTTTGATCTGAAAATTTCTCCTAAAATATTTTGGTTTTATCAGAAATACCAATGCTTTGTCGTTCGGGTTAGTCCACAAATTGTAAGTCGCTAAGTAGGCTATGGAGTGAGCTATTTAAGGAATATGTACTTTACAATTCGTAATTAGGTCATCCGACCAAGGTCTAAAAATATTTTCACTCAAATTTATCGAGTAGGGTATCAAAATGAAGAGCTTTAAAAGGTGATTTTAAATAGTCATAACTAAAAAGTTCGGTTAAGTTGAAGGGGCAGGTCTATTAAACCATAATTAGGCCTATCTTTTTACACGGCTGTGAAGCGTTGCCATTGCTAGAGCGACATAAGCAGGAACTGTGTATCACGGAGGTGAATAATGTTCTTCTTGCACATTTCATTTTTTAACACAAAAGTGATAGGGGAGTGGGATGGAATGGGAACCACTTAAGTTATAAGTTCAATTAATATTGTCTGTCTGTCAAACATAACTTTCTACATAATCGTAATTTAGAAAATAGTAGATTTGGCTCCCATTGCCCGAAGGTCGAGGTAATAGGAACCAGTGTATGGGGTAATGATAACCATTGGGGGCAAAAGTGGCCAAACCACAAATACCTACATGTACCTACTAAAATAAAAACATAAACTTAGAAATATAAAATAATAGAAGTCATACGAAACGAATGCTATTTATCCATTAAATACAATTTGTTCACGCATGAACATGACTTATAGTAACTTCCTATATTCTGACGTCAATGGACTCTATGTGATATTCAAATAATATACTAATATGCTCTTATCATCACGTAGAGAAAATGACGGATGAGGAAAAGGACTGCTGAAGTTGCATGAACATCAATAGCACACTAAGACGTAGTTATAGTTGTGTATATATGATAAAATTAGTATTTAAGCTCATAGTTAAGTAAGAATAAAGGAGTCATCAAGTTGAGCCCGACTTTGACTCATTACCTGTCCAACCTCTCACTGTGGCCAAGGCACCCTTAGCCGTCAGTACCTGATCGGTCTTGTGAGCCTGCTTGACCGGCAGTGAGAAAACCTTACCACCTGCACCCCAATTCCTGTCTCTGTCCGTCTGCTGTCTTAGGTCGCCTGGCATCATATCCTGTACCTATTATATCTATGTATTTTTAAATACTTATAGTAGGGCTAGGGTAGTAGGGCTAGGGGAGTAGGGACGCGTAGGGGTACCAACGAAGCACCGTAGTGACGTACACGAGCGAAGGTCTGTGTCACCGAACACCACCAAGTACCACGCCGTGACGAACTATAGGTTAGGGTTGCGAACACGACTTGGTCTGCCAGCGAGCCCCCGAGAACCAAGCGTGTATTGCACCGTAGGGTAGCAGTTAGGATTACAGTAGTATAGGGTGACGGGATTAGGGTTAGTTAGGATACTTTTGCCTTAGGAGTACCGTAAGTACTCCTTTTTTTTTTTTTAACGTGCGGAAATCCCTTCGGATACCCCCCCCCCCCCCGCTGGCCAGCGGGGGTAGTTATGTCGTGTCTCGACTAAAACCGCACGGTGTCCTCCCTAAGTGTCCGTTGCCGGGCACTCCGGGTAAGCCCTAGAAAGGATAACCCCAGGGTTGCCGGCGTACTTTCGCCGCCACCGCGGCCTCACCTGGTGGGGTCGGGTTTTATCCCGCTTCGGTGAGTTGGCAGGCGTGTGTAGGGCACACACGACACGCCTCCGCCATGGCCTGCTTCTGTAAGGACGGCGAGTCGGCCAACTGCCGTCCTCAGGCCCCGATCATGGAGGTCGGTAGTCCCGGGCGTAGATGAGACTGCGAAACTCGGGGGGCAGGGTTCTCTCCCGCTCCCTCTCCGCCGTCTCTTACGCGCGCATTACCTGCTCGCAGAAAGAGGCGGCGGCGTGCCACTTGCTCCCGTCGGAGACCACGGCCCTCACCATGGTCTCCAACGAGAGAACGTCCACGCCCAGGACCGCAACGAGATCCCGGCGTTGACTCGCCCACACAGGGCACTCCCCCAACGTGTGGAGCGCCGTGTCTTCGCCAGGATCCTCGCAGTGCTGGCACTGCGGCGTTGTCTCCCGGTGGAGGCGCCACAGATACTTACCGAACACCCGTGTCCGGTAACCATCTGGCACATCCGGTAGGAGAAGTCCCCATGGTCCCTCTCCAACCACTCCTTCATAATCGGTCTCAACGCCGCCGCAATGTTGGATTCCCCCCACCTTGGATGCTCAAGTCGCACCCTCCATGTCTCCATGAGTTCCCGGTGGAGCTGGGACTGCTGAGCCCTGATTTCTCGGGGCTCCGTCCTATAGACCCACTCCAGCGCCTCCTTGCGCCACTGGTACAGCAGCGCAAGGGCTCTCGCTTCCAGGTCCCATAGAAGGGTCCCGGCTAGGAGACATGCCGCTTCGACGGAGATCGTGCGATACCCCCTGATGACTCTGACGGCCATCGCCTTTAACGGGCTGTTTAGAACAGGTACGTTGCGAGTCTCCGCCCATACGGGGGCCCCGTATAGGGCCATGCTTCGCACGAACCCCAGGTACAGTCTCCTAGTGGGGGCGTTGAGTCCCTTAACGTTGGGCATCAGTCGCGATAGCGCCGCAGCCCCCCTCAGTTTCGGGACCAGACTTCGGAGATGAGGTCCGAAGTCCCATCGGCTATCGAGTACGAGCCCAAGGTACTTCATCGTGGGCTCGATGCCGATGCTTACGCCCCCTACGGTTATGCTGGTTCTCGCAGGTAGCCCCCTCCGAGGCCCGTGGAAACACATAGCCTCGGATTTGTGGAGAGCCACCTCGAGTCCCAGCCGCCGTATTCGACCCACGACTTGAACAACCCCTGCCGTGGCCTTTAGTGCCGCTTTTCGGTGCGTTGCTCCCCGCGCCACGCGCCACGTTATGCTGACACCCTCGAGCAACGAACCGCGCAGTACCCAGTCGTATCCGATGTTCCACAGGAGTGGCCCTAGGACCGACCCCTGCGGAACACGGCACGACACTTCTCGCCGCCCTGGCCCTAGCCAGCTCGGGTAAACTATGGCCCTCTCGGATAGGTATGCCTCGACAATGCGGCGGAGGTAAGGAAGCACTCCGTGATACGCGAGCGCCTCCCTAAAGCAGCTCCAGGGTAGGGTGTTGAAGGCTTTGGCGATGTCGAGAGACACCGCCACCACCACCCCACCCCGCGAGACTAATTCCTCCGCCAGGCGCCTAACGTACATGATCGCTTCCACGGTAGAGCGCCCCCGGCGGAAACCGAACTGGTTGTCCGCCAGATCTGGCCCCAAGTTCGTGAGATGCTCGACGAGGCGCTCTGCAATAATCCGCTCAAAGAGCTTGCACACCTCGTCGAGCAACACAATCGGCCGGTAACCGGATGGCTGGTCCGCCGGCCGCCCCGCCTTCCGGATAAGGACCAGTTTCCCCGTCTTCCAAGCCTTTGGAAACTGGCCCCTTTCGAGGCATGCGCTAAAGAGCGCCACCAGTCGAGGCACTAGTTCCTCGAGGGCCAGGACCCATGCTCGGCCTGGAATGCCGTCGGGTCCAGGGGCAGTGCATTTCCGGGCTTTAAGCCGGAGCACTGCTACCCCCAGTTCACTCTCTTTGACTTTGGGCACATCGCTCTCGCTATTATCAGCGTCAGGCGCCTGAGACGGAGCCATGCGCGGAGGGACATGCTCCTCCGCTCTCGCTGGGAACAAGGAGCCCAGTATCCCCTCCAGCTGCTTCGGCTGGAGGCTCTGGGTCAGTAGGGGCGCTCTTGGGCGGATTTTGCCCCTGACCGCAAGGTAAGGACGCCCCCATGGGTTCTGCTCCAAAGACTCCAGCAGCTCTTCGCGGGCCCGCCGTTTGGCCTGCTTTATGGCTTCCTGGAGGGTCCTCTTGGCCCCCTTGTACGCCTAATACAGCTCCGCCTCTCGGGCTGCCGCATCGTCTGGGCGGCGACGCCTCCGGCAAAACCTAGTGTACTGGCGGCGAGCGGTCACGCACGCTGCTCGCAGCTGTGCGATCTCCGCTGACCACCAGTACACCTGTTTCTTTGCCGGGCCGGGCTTAACCCTAGGCATCGCCGCATCGCAGATATGCGACATGGCTCTCCTGAACCATTCCGCCTCTGCGTCGACATCGGCAGGCCTGGCCAGTGACGGAATCCAGGCCTGCACTATGGATGCCTCCAGGAGAGCCTCCCGATCCAGGCGTCTGAGCGCCCAACGTGGATCCGGGGGATTCGCGATTGTCGGCGGCAGGTTAGTTGGAGGGGAGACGTTGAACCGAATGTACTTATGGTCGGAATCCGTCTCCTCCTCCTCCACCACGCGCCAACCCTGGACGCGGCGGGTGAGAGTAGGGGTCGCGAACGCGATATCCACGACCGAACTGAGCCCCCGCCGCTCCCAGGTGGCGACATTCCCCCGGTTAAGGACCTCTAGACCACGGGTGTTGGCCCAGTCCTCCAGTACTCGCCCCTTGTCATTTGTTTCCCGGGAGCCCTAGGCCTGAGACCAGGAGTTGAAGTCTCCCAGGACCAAGACAGGACGAGGACGGCACGCAGCGAGACCAATGTCCAGTTCAGCGAGCCTTAGCTCAAGCTCGTACTGGTCAAGGCTTGGCGAGAAGTAGACGGCCACGACAGCCAAGCCCTCATAGTCCGCCGCGATACAGCCTCTGCACCTTGCAATGAGTGCAAGGCGCGAGGTGTCCGTGGCGGACCCCCCGAAGACGGTCGCTACGCCGTTCAGGTCCACCGGGCTTCCGGGGTGGACCCAGTATGGCTCAGCGACCACGACCACATTAATAGACCACTCCACGATGCTCTGGTACAGAAGATCCTGAGCACCGGTGCAGTGGTTTATGGTCGCCTGCAGGATGCGGATTGGTGTGTCCATTAATAGACGTCCATTTCCGCATCCCGCCGCGAATGTGGCCGCTCTTGAGCGGCACCCCCGCTACCCGTTGCGGACGAACGGGGCTTTGGCCTCGAGGCGGCGCAGGTTCTGCTGTCCGCCCGGTGCTCCGCCGCTTTGCCCTCCGCTACGCATTTGTAGCAGCGCGGCGGAGCATCACAAGCACTGGCCTTGTGCCCGGGCTGACTGCAGCGGAAGCACCGATCCCCCACGGTGTCTCCCGCTGTGCACTGCATTCCCACATGCCCCACGGCCAGGCACCTGAAGCACCTGGTCTCGTGGGGCTGCAGGAGTTGCACCCGCGCCTTTAGGAAGCCCCCAACGAGGAGGCTCCGTTCGTCCGCAATTTTCTGCGCCGCTGCGGCGGGGCAGTTGACGACTGCCGTGCCGTGACCGGTGGAGCTGAAGCGGATTTCTCCAGCTCTCACCTGATCACGGGGGTAGCCGCCCGCCTCCACGATGGCGGAGATGGCTTCCTCCGTCGTGGCCGCGTCATCCAGACCCGAAATGCGCAAACCTGCGCATTTGTTGGGTCTGGTGACGCGGACGGCTTCGGTATCCAGCGACTCCCTCAGCTTGGCCGCTAGGGCGTCGGCTTTGGGGCCGCTGGTCCGTAAGTACACCTTCGTTAGGATAGACTAGGGTAGAATATTAGGTTAATCACACTTTCCTGAACAGTCGAGGTAAGTGCTGTTAGCTCCCTGTTCAGTTTGGTCCTTCGAGCCGGACAGTCGTTTTAAAATTTCAACAATATTGTAGAAACACTATAAAATATTTGCGAAGAATTAACACTTTCAATACTGGATAAAATTAAAAAGATTATGGCCCAAGTACTTATATTCCGTCCTTGAAGATCAATAAAAAATATAACAAATCCGCTTAAAACATACATGCGTTCGATTCGTGGGTATAACTCTTACGTAGTATTACTTACTCTGTGGGTATAACATGTACTGAATAGAGATGCGGCCGTTAGCGCGTGCCCTTCCCGCGCCCCTTTACCCCTCGTAGACTTAAACAGTATAGTTATGCCTAAATAAGACTGGATCCCATTACCCACAAGCTACCATTCCCCCTGTTCCTATTGCGAGCGTTTACAGTTATTCGATTAGGTACCTTTTTTTCTTTTTTTTCGTGCGGAAATCCCTTCGGATACCCCCCGCCGGCCAGCGGGGGCGCTTAAGTCGGGCTTAAACCAACTAAAACCGCACGCCGTCTCGGGTCTACAGACGCCGGGGTGTAAGGTACTATCAGATTGGCTGTAAACCCATTAGCTACCTTAGTTTAAAAAAAAAATTGCTCATGGGATGCTAAGGTAGCCCATCACTGTTACACCATCAAACTCCTTATTTATATCAACGATATTAGTACTGTGGGACTGACTGGACATATATCACTATATGCAGACGACACCTGTTTGTTTTATTTCGGACACTCAATTGCAGACATTATCACAGACGCTCAAAAGGATCTCAACCTACTGGAAATGTGGCTTAGGGCAAACCTTCTGACTTTGAACGTTAGCAAAACTTCCTACATTATCTTTTCACCTAAAAATAAAAATATACCGAACTTTCCGCCACTTGCAATCAATGGTCAATCCCTACAAGAAACAAACGAAGGGAAATATTTGGGACTTATATTAGACAATAGATTAAGTTTTAAAGCTCATATATCCCATGTTCGATCAAAAATAATCCCGATAACCGGCGCCTTACGTAACATGGCAAAATGCGTACCCTATAATCTACGATACACCATTTATAACACCTTGGTAAAACCTCACCTTGAATACCTGATACAGCTGTGGGGGCAAGCTGCAACGAGCAACCAACAACAATTGCAAAGAACTCAAAATAAAGTTATAAAAATTTTGTTTAATTTTGATTACTTAACACCTACAGAACTAATCTACAAAAAAACTAAATTACTCAATTTACAACAACTATACACCTTTCACACATGCATGATCATACGAAAAATAATGACGACCAACATACATACACAAACCACATTCCAACATAAAAGACACAGGTATAACGTACGACGTAAAAATAACTTAGAGGTACCCATAGTTAGAACTTTATATGGTAAGAAAAACATCAGACATGAGGGAGTTAGATTGTATAATAAATTACCGGAACATGTTAAAGAATCTGTATCAATACCTATATTTAAGAATAGATTACGAACCTATATACTAGACAACATAAATTAACCTAACCTTCTTATTGATCTATCTGGACTCGAACTTTCTGTTATTTGTTTGAAGTAGTACTAATGGTTACTCATAAAAGTAGATATAATACTAACTTAAATTCTATCCTATAGTTATGGTTGAATGCCGTATTTGAACATTTCGTAGACTGTAATTAATTTAATAAGTTTCTCTTTTTTAAGTGAACAATGTACGTTCTTTTGAGAAATAAATATCTTTAAACCGAAACTTTATAAGTCTTAATCATATCGTCGCAATCTTAAACATTATCAAGATAGATACACCTATAGATTTAATTATTGCTGTCTGTTTACGCCATCGGCTAATTTATTTGCGTTTTTTTAACGCGCTTCATCTGCCTAATATGTAGGTACCGACACGTTGCATCTATAGCCCCTTTATATAAGGTGTCACAAAATTAGGTCTCTGAATTTGGTGAGATGACTTGGTATCGACAAAATATGTATTTGAAACAAAAAAAAAAGTAATATCGGGTAAAAAAAAAAAAAAAAAAAAAAATAGAAATAAAAATTAAAGAAATGAAAAAAGAACACCACCAGCGACGAGCACACGTGACGCTGGTCTTTTTTTACTTATTTCCCACACATCCGCTTGGAAAATACTGCGAGGATACTATCCGCGATACTAAATCGCGACCAGCGTCACGTGTGCTCGTCGCGTTACGTGACACTGGTCGCTGGTGAGGTATTTTTCTTTCATTTTTTATTTTTTTTTAAATATTTTTTTAATATTTTTTATTTTTATTTTACCCGATATTATTTTTTTTTTTTCTAATACATATTTTGTCGATACCAAGTCATCTCACCAAATTCAGAGACCTAATTTTGTGACACCTTATATAGTGGCAATTTCCGAATAAACTATAAGGAGTAGGGAAATTTTTGAATATAATATGTTTTTTGTTTTGAAAATAAGAAAATTAGATATAGTTTTGGTGTACCTACATAATAATGTAATAAGGTAGGAACTTATCCTAACCACATTTTAATATATTGTTTATCGAGGGTAGAAAGGGACCGATTAGTAACCAGCGTGTAGTTTGAGGCCCGACGCGTAGCGCAGGGTTTCAATACATACGAATTGGGAATAAAACACGTTATGATGTTATATTATACTATGCATGATAAAAAATCAGGCATGCAAGGATTAAAGGACCCGGGATTCTAGAAAAAAGTATTTTCGGTGCGGTAGAGAAATGAAATGCCGAGCCATTTGGTTCTAAATGGATTTATTGTCACCTCATTTTCTCTGTATAATATATATCGAAGTAGAAGTAGAAGAAGAAAAACTTTATCTAGGCAAATTTATCCGCGTTCTAGGACCCATAATACATGCTAACTCTGCTAACTCTGGTTAGGACTAATCTAGATTGCCCTGTGTCAAAAAATCAGCCTCCAATGGAAGCAGACGAAGGTCTATATTTTGACTTAAAATGCTACACCCGTCGTACACTACATCATTGAGTTTATTAAAAATAATGGAAACGTAGATATCATTTATTTTTTCATGATCCAAGACGTAAACTACAATATGTATCCCATCGCAAACTCCATAATCTTCAACCTTCTGGGTCATTACCAATTATTGTATTTATATTATATCTATGACATCTTCCCAACCACACAACTATTTGTGCCTGCAAGTTAGTCGGTGGGGAAAAAGTCATCAAATCAAATATTATTTATAATGTCACAATTTAGTTTTATAACACAGAGCTCCTGAGACTTTACCTTTGGCTTACCACCAGACGAGGAAAAGTCACAGACGTGACCTATACAAAAAAAAATGAAATGAAATTGAACTTGAAACCTGTTTTTTATTTCTTTGAACGCATCGTAAATTGTCAGTGTAGCAACACCAAAAAAAAAAAGTAAATTAGTAGCATATTGTTACCAGTGGTGTTCTTCGTGTAGCTTCGCTATCGAATTACAATATTACAATTTGTATGGTGAGTATAAAATCCTTTCATATATTTTTAATCACTGCTACAGTATTTAAATATAATTATTCGAAGATTATATTGCATAAACATATACTTACCCTACATAATAAGAAGACACTATATAATTCCTTTTGAATGTTTGTGCTTTAGTAATTTTTTTAAATAAAATAAATGCTTGGCATTGACAGCTACTGTAATGGTAGATTCTTTAATTTAGGTTGTCACACGTCACCGTGACTTGAGAAAATATTACAACTATTATAAGCGGCTTCATTTGTGGAATCACATTCTTGTTCAAGACTAATTCAGATTTTAATTGTGATTTAACAGTCTATCGTTTTTGAATGTGGGCAAAATAAAACACCAAGATGACACTAACTAAAATGGAGGTGGATTCGGCCAAGGGTGAAGGTTTTCGGCCGTACTACATAACAAAGATCGAGGAGCTCCAATTGATTGTTGCCGAGAAATCTCAAAACCTTCGTCGTTTACAAGCCCAACGTAATGAACTCAATGCTAAAGTACGTATGCTTCGTGAAGAATTACAGCTTCTGCAGGAACAGGGCTCGTACGTCGGCGAAGTGGTTAAACCGATGGACAAGAAGAAAGTCTTAGTCAAGGTGCACCCAGAAGGTAAATTCGTTGTTGATTTAGACAAGAACGTAGATATAAACGATGTAACAGCTAATTGTCGCGTCGCTCTTCGCAACGAGAGCTATACCTTACACAAAATACTTCCTAATAAAGTAGATCCTTTGGTGTCCCTCATGATGGTAGAAAAAGTGCCTGATTCAACTTATGAAATGGTTGGAGGCTTGGATAAACAGATCAAAGAAATCAAGGAGGTTATTGAGCTACCAGTGAAACATCCTGAGCTATTTGATGCTCTGGGTATCGCTCAACCGAAAGGAGTCTTGCTTTATGGACCACCAGGAACTGGTAAGACACTTCTAGCTCGTGCTGTAGCCCATCATACCGAATGCACTTTCATAAGAGTGTCAGGCTCAGAGCTGGTACAAAAATTCATTGGTGAGGGCAGTCGTATGGTCCGAGAGCTCTTTGTCATGGCTCGTGAACATGCTCCATCAATCATTTTCATGGATGAAATAGATTCTATTGGATCTTCTCGTATTGAATCGGGCAGTGGTGGAGATTCTGAGGTGCAGAGAACTATGTTGGAATTGCTGAACCAGTTGGATGGCTTTGAGGCCACTAAAAATATCAAAGTTATTATGGCTACCAATAGAATTGATATCCTTGATCCTGCGTTACTGAGACCTGGACGTATTGATAGAAAGATTGAATTCCCACCACCAAATGAGGAGGCTCGTCTTGACATCTTAAAGATCCATTCAAGGAAAATGAATCTTACTAGAGGAATAAATCTACGTAAAATTGCTGAGTTGATGCCTGGAGCATCCGGTGCTGAAGTTAAAGGTGTGTGTACCGAGGCTGGTATGTATGCCCTCCGTGAACGCAGAGTCCATGTGACCCAAGAAGATTTTGAAATGGCTGTAGCTAAAGTGATGCAGAAGGACTCGGAAAAGAATATGTCGATTAAGAAATTGTGGAAGTAATTCTTTTAATCTAATTATATTTTATGTATTAGGAAATTAATATGTTTTCTTTTGTAAAACTTGTTTTAATTAACACAAGATTTCTTAACTATCACTATGGTCCCTTATACAATTATAAGCTTCACAAGCTCTCCATAATTTTTTGTTTGATATTCTTGGTTCAATAAGTCTGCTTATATGTGTAAAAACAGGATCTTAGTTGAATGAATTGTGTAATAATAAATAAATATACAAAAGGATTATAATATTTTTATTCATAAATTTCACAATAAGATATTTATTTCATATCAAATTAATAGAATTAAACATTCACATAAAAGAAATTCATTACATGATTACAATTAAAAGACAAGACTTATATAAACTTTATATAATTGTCATTAAAAAAAAGATTAACTACAAAGTATAATATTTGAAAAATAGGGCTACCTACCATAACTAAAATTTGTGTTTACTTTTTAGAAGTGTTCATGTCAGGTATGTACTAGTTTACGTCGATAATACGACGACCTAGCCTAGCCTGACGCCTAAAAACTGCCATTTGTATCAATTTAAGCTCTGAAAGGTTATGTTCCATGAACATGTCACACCAAGACTGATTAACATTGAACAATAGCTGGAAGACCGAATAGCGGGTGCGATTGCGCAAATTTTGATAGACCTATGTATAGGTATTACTAGCCAAGCTGTTTAGAACAAATCTTTGTCAGGGTTCCTGGGTCTGGCGGGCATGAATTTCAAATTTTGAACAGGATGCAAAAGCGCCTCGGGTGCGACCGGGACTTACGCGAAGATGATGATGATCTGTATAATAGCGATAAAAAGTTGCGCATACTTCATTTTCCCTTCGTGGTTTTTCGCGATGCCAAATGTTTTGTTCTGTTCTGCAAGTTTAGTTAGTACCTATCTCCAGTAGTGTGCAGCGTAAGCTTATTGGCAAGTTAACACTAGATAGCAGGTAGCGACTTAAATTTAATAGGATTAATACGGATACAGATAACTGAAGAATTCTTCAGTGTTTATTAAAAATAAAAATTAACGCTTACAAAATATTCGCGTTTTCTCTCATATCCAAGTCGGATTCAGTGTCCGACAGGTCATTCTGCTCCGGAGAGCTCGGCACAACAGCTTCCGAGTGCTCGATGAGCTGGAAACATTAATTAATGTACATTTTTTGATACAACTATTGGGCGTCCCCAGAGACCAAAATCGTCTGCGCGCAAGTCGACCTCAACTGCAAGCTGGTAGGTACATGGTTAACGGACAAGGTTCTGGTATAGGCATTTCTCTCGAGGTTGTGGAAGACAGTAGTCGCTTTCGTGAAAGCCAACCAAACCAAATTATAGAAGAGTAGTGTGGATTACTGCTGATTGTGTTGCAAATTGCAACCGGAAATGGCGCTCGAATGAAGAACAGTAGAATAAATCGAGTAAAATGTGGTAAGTCACTGCCATCCTCGAACTAAAAAGCGACTAAGGGCCAGTCTCAATAATCTACCTACAGTTAAAGGTAGAAGCTATCCCAGATAAACATGTCAACATTAATCTATCTGTAACTGCGGTTTCAATATTATCAAAGTCATTTTCTGATTATCTTTGTTTATTGAAACAGAAAAAATCCCCGATAGATACTAATGGTAGCTATTTTAACTGCTGGTAAAGGATAGATGGATTATTGAAACCGGCCGTAAGTGAAATTTCGAGCTAGAGCTAAGAAATGAGGGCATATTTTTAAAAGTATGCTAGTATTTTCTATAAAATCTGTAATTATATTGTCATTTAACAGAGGTTGGATATATTTTTGAACATTTACGAGAATAAAGTTGCTATTATATATTTGTTTAAAGTTAACATGTGAAATTGTACAGAAGTCACTTAACCGCCTTTTAGCTTGAGGACGGCAGTACAGTTTAATTCGCCTAAATCTCGGTTCCATTAATTGGTAAAGAACAGCCGTAGTATTTTTGACTGAAATATTAACGTGTACAGAAAACATCAAGTGTTTAAAAAAAAAAAACTTTTATTATGTTCTTGTTAATAAACAGAACTAAAAATCAAACGAGGTGAATCTTGATGGGATTGCGTCGTTTTATTACAGAGTTCTTATGACCACCTTCCAGCTCCATCATAAGACCCTGGTTACAATTGAAACACAAACTAAGTACTCGACAAAACGATTCTAACGAGCCCAAACTCGATGAGCTTATCTTGTTACATTGCGAAGTTCCTATGGCAAATTTTCAGCTCAATCGGTTCCCGGGAAGTGGATCAAATTTAATTAGCAAGATTTGATGACAAACATCGGGACAGGTGAAGCTAAATAAAAGCTTTTACCAAATGAGAAAGAACCTCTTTTTTCAGAGGCGTGCGTAACTTACCGTTGGAGTAGAGTGTCTATGGAAGGAACGATACCATATGTTCCTGACAAACTGCAACGGGTTCACGAATTCGTGGGCCACGTCCCTGGACCTGCGGAACAATAGGTACGAAGAACTGACTAAGATATATAATGATTCATGTGGTTTATTTTACACGCGGCCACTCAGTAACGCCATGTTTTCAAAACGTGGGATTACAATTCGATTAGAAAGAGGAAAGTAAAAAAGCTTTGGAATTTATTCGGTATGATAATAATGTATATCAAAACAAAACACATCAATGTTTTCGTGAGATCACTCATAAGTTTTGGAATGTTTGAGAAGCGTAGGTAATTTACTGAATTGGACCCAATTTTCATAATTTCACGAATCTTACTCGGTTTTATTCTGGCAGCCTGCCTACATCTTTCTATATTTTTTTCTTACTGCTCAGCTCTTGAGGATCGTAGCGTGATCTTAAGCCTATAACTTTTTCCAGGAACATTACTATCAAATGCAAAAAGTATTTTTGAAATCGAACGGGTAGGTAGTTCCAGAAGTTAGTGCGTTCGCTGTGATTTACAAAATGTACCTACCTACTAAGAGCACTGACGCAGGCTTTCCACTCGGGGTGAAAGACAAGTCAAAACTCATATATTCTGTATATATCATTAAACGGTACTTATAAAATTAAAAAAAAACATGACTAATATTTAGCAAATGGACCACCGGTTTGAAACGCGGCCTCGTAAGAAGAACGTATTCTATCGAGTATTACATAGACATCATTATTAAAATCAACTGAAATCGCGTTTCCTTCTAATGAATGAAATTGTTTCATATGTCAGTGTTTTGCAACCTACCACTTAGCAAATTTTAAATGACACTGATTTTGAAATAAATCTATTTTTAACGGATTCTATCGCGGTTTATTTGATGCCTATTTTACCTATATACGCGATAGAATCAGTTAAAAATAGTTTTATTTCAATGTGTAACATTCGCGTAAACTTCCGACAATATCATGACACTGATTTATTTTAAAAAGCTCTAGAATTTGTTAATATATACTAGGACGGTTACCAGCTTCGCAATCAACCCAAACTTAAGCGTAGCGAGATTTGCCTATTCAACAATAGACGACTTTTCCATTGATTTGGTTTTTCCGTGATTATTCCTCGATGGTACGTCGGACATCAACTTTCGACCCATAGAGACACTCAGCACACTGTGCTTGATAACCGTGCCAAGTTTGGTCAAGATCGGTCGAGCCGTCTAGGAGGAGTATGGTTTCACGCGAAAACCCGATTTGTGGAGAAAGACGCTTCGCTCGCCTTCGGCTCGCTACGCTTAATAAAAAAAGATATCTGAATCATTTGCCAGGGAAATTCTCAGTTTTCGGTCCACTTTCAAAGATGAAATAAAAAAGTATTCGTGTTTTAGAGAACTTGCTGATTTATTAATAATGAATACCTAATCATTTTAAGTCGTGCAGCTTTCCTGAAATATGTACTGCATTAATGTCATTTGTTACAATTCCTGTGACTACAGCTATTTAGTACTGAACGATCATTTTCATAAATTATAATTATTATTAATAATTATTAACAATATTTAATTATTCATAATAATTTTATTAAAAACCTATTTAAGAAACTCTATGGCACAAGACAGGCTACGTAACTTGGCTATTCTGTCTATTGAAAATGCTATGGCCCGATCTTTAAACTTTGATGATGTTATGGATACTTTTGCGAATCTTCAAGTCTCGAGTGAATAGGTTCCTTCTAGGCAAACGTGATCCATCGTAGACCACATCGTCACTTACGACCAGGTGAGATAGAGGTCAAACGTGAGCCTATCATCCATAAAAAAAAAACAGAAAGCTCGGAGAAAAGAATTTTATCAATAAAAAAAGTAAATTGTTATTTCATTATAAATATTTGTATAATCCTATACTCTTGAAAATAAAACTTATTAGATATTTAACTAAAATGCCGATAATATTATTAATAGTTTTGGGTAACTACTTGCATCATTGGTTTATTAAAATTAAATTCTAAAGTGACTATTTTTACTGCGACGGTTTAGGGCCCCATCCAAAAAATTTGCCACGGGCCTCAGATAGTATAGTTACGCCACTGTTTATACCATTGTATTAGGCCTACTCCACACTTAGCGGAAATGTTGTCGCGGATTTTCCGAGTTGAAACGTCAATATTATATAGGTACATTTAGCGAACGGACAATTTTAGGATAGAACAATATGCGAAACGGACGTTTTGCCATTAGATCATTGTGCTTATAGTTAGGACACTATGCGAATCGGACCTTTTTTCCTCACTAGACGTTTTGTGAATCGGACGTTCTGCGCCTGAACCGTGACAATAACTGCGCGGAAGATCAGTCGCTCCGTCTCGGACCGCTCGCGCTCTCTGCGTCTGGTCCATTCTCTTCGCACCGATGTTCCATCGACGGCGTAAGATCGCGTTAGCAGTCGACTGATAGTCCGCTACGGAATATTCAATGTGGCTGCATTGTTTAATATCGGATTTACCGCAACGGAAGTTCGGCGTCGTAATTTCCGTCAAGTGTTGCGTAGGCCTTAAACAAACGAAGGTAGAGTAACTAAGTAGTAAGATACCCTTTGTCGCGTTCAAAGGAAAGGGACCTTGTGATCTTCTGGGAACCTAGTAATTAAGCAAAATTAGAAGACTTACCTTCTTGGGGTTATCTCTACTGCAATGTCTTGAGAAGTGGATGGATTATCAGCTGATGTGTTTTGGAATCGTATTCTGTAGCAGATAAATCAGTAAATTAATTTCAGTTTTCACTAAATATCTATACAAGTACCCGGCGGTTAGGTTGGTACGTCGTTGAAGTCAAAAAAGTCTAGTTTACGAGTATAACTCCTACTATGGATTTTAGAACACGACTAAATATGCTTGCTATACTTACGTAGAGTTTTTTATAACTACATACAACTGAAAAAAGTAGTGAAGTAGGTAATTTCGGGTATTATTAGGTATATCGCCTCCCTGTATACTCTGCTGGTCATGGTTTAACCCACACCTATAACAAATACCTATTTTAGCAATGACTTCTAAGTCTGGCTGGCTATAAGGAACAACAAATTTCTTACCTACCTATCACGAAAGGCCATCAACATTTTAAGGAAGCTTCAGTAGTCGGGTTTTGATCCTGGCCCCTACACTACTGACCTATACCCACTCCTAACACAATCAAATTAGCTTAACTGGAGGGGTTAACAGAAATACTAGTAACGTTCAGTTACTAGAGCCTACTTTTAAAAAAATCCAAAGAGCATACTCACTCGGCGTAAGCCGCATCTCGCTCTCTCCTCGGCTTGTGAACGAAGTGGTAATACAAGAACACGCACAAGTATACCACCGCTAGGCCCAGGACCGCGCTGACGATTTTAAACGCTATGCTGGGAGACCTCGCCAGCTCGTTGTAGGACCGGCCATTGAATAGTGGAAGCTGAAGGACAATACAATCATTATAACCCGACTGCGGTGATGCCAAAAAAGGAGGATTATATGTTTGACTTGTATGTGTGTATGTCCTAAGTAAATACTTAACGGCCGATCAAATTTGGATGAATGATAATGATGTCTTTATCACCGTATTAATTGCGCAAGTGTTACTGCATACAATATGTAACAAAACTAGTGTCCGATCCGTGAACGTATATGTATATAGGTATCAATATTAGATTCCGTTTGTTCCCGATTACTTGGAAAATAAGTTTAAAAAAATTTGCACACAAAAACTGCAATACAATTGAGGTCGATGCGGAAACTTACATGGTAATACAGTAGAACCGCTTCATTAATAAACCCTCTCTAAAAATAAAATAACAAAAAAAACACAAGAGGGCGCAGTGGTGCAGTCAGTGGGGAGCGGTGTTGTGGGCCGCCGCTAAATATTATTGGAAGTCTACTATGTGGAGTTGTCACATTCTTAGATTTTGGGGAGATATTGGGTAATTATGATTTAGGAAATGGCATTTAAAATTACAATAGTACGAATTTTTCGAATATCTAGGACATGTCCGGAAGGTCAGTTGGTCAGAGTATTTCACCCGTTTACTAATAAAGTAAATGTTACTTGCTCTCTTTTTCCGATCTAAATCTATTATTTTTATTTCATATAGGTATGGTTGCGTACTTAGGATAGCTATGTGCCCCTTATTGATCGGACACTAGTTTTGTTACACACTGTTTACCTTTTTTTTTTGTCGTGCGGAAATCCCTTCGGATACCCCCCCGCCGGCCAGCGGGGGCGGTTATGTCGGGCTTGAACCGACTAAAACCGCACGCCGTCACGGGTCTGCAGACGCCGGGGTGTAAGGTTGCCCATTGAGCATATCCCTCGCACTGTATACCTACCTAATAAAGTCCTCGTTTTTGATTTTTTTTAAACGTTCTCTCTCTAGCTTTATCCGTGACTTTTTTTTAAATAAGGTCATATATTAAAGTATTCTTGCTCCTGATAAATATTATTTTGCGGATGGCATACTTACCGTTATAGAAAGTATAGAAATGAAACAAAAGTATAGAACGTCTACATATTTGTATATCAACAAACACTTGCAGGATTTTTAATTATTAAGACAAAGATTTCTAACAATTCTCACCTGAGCTAGCACCAAGTCCGGACACTTCCCATTCTTCTCAAACGTCCCATCATCACAGATGCACTTCGGCCCGCGTTCATCAAATGCGCAAACATTGGAGCAAACTTCTTCCTCACATCCATTAACCAAATCATCTCTTTGTATGCTCTCGTGTCGGATAGCAAAAGTACTGGCATTGAACACTTGGTAGCTGTAGTTCTCGCAATGTTTGGGGCCAAATATGCGGCAACGGCCTAAGCGGAAAGCGTTCGCGATTTGGTAGTAGATGTGATCTTCGAAAATTGCAAGGCCTTGAGGATCTTGCAGTTGGGGATGGTTAGCTAAGATCTTTTTGCTGAAAAGAAAAGAGTAGGTAGAGATATTGTGAGCTTCAAGGGAGGAAGTAGCTAGGTATCACCTTCTCAATTAATAATGACTTTGAATAGAATTAACGGGTAACTTGCATTTCGTACAGCCAAAGATGGGGAATTTCATAGATTCCTCGTCTTCTACTTCTGTTGTCTACGCTTACGCCTCTACTGGCTCCCACCAAAACAATGGCTTAGAAACATAGGTATAGTAATCAGAGGCGCCAGGCGAGATGCAACGAAGAATAGGGTACTCTTATATAAACCGAGTAGTCTATACTCAACAAAATTGTAAATTTGGCACTACTGGTTCTGAAATTCGATACCGCCCCCGCTGGCCGGCGGGGAAGTATCCGAAGGGATTTCCGCGCGAAAAAAAAAAACAGGTATTATGTCATTGGTATTAAGTGAGGAGAGTTACTGACTGTTACGATACGAAATCTGTGGCATTAGTTACTGTTGGGTAATTGGAGCTCGAAGCTCTAAAAATTCCGTCAACTTGATCTAACTACAGAACTTCAATATCGTCACGGGCACTCGCTACATGGAAAATAGTAAAGTTCAGCCGTTTCGTAGTAAGAGTGAAAGCTGACCAACTGAGCGAGGAAAAGACTCGGAGGATGATGAGCTACTTACTGACTGTCGCCTTCATAATCCATACGTGTTATATACGCTGGCCCAGTCTCAGCAACGAACAGTTTCTTATTGAAAGGGTCCACAGCCAGGCCGGTGCAATTGCGGACGGTCGTCAGGTCAGCCACGTGAGTTCCAGTTAGGCTCGCGGTCCAGACTACGGACTCTTGTCCGCGGTTCACACAGTAGAACATGCGATGGGAGCTTGGATCCACGATGAGAGCTGTCACCTGCAGAAAGAATATGGATATAATATTTATAAAACAGTTAAGATGCTGTTGAGCTGACGTGCTGAATGGATTTGCCAGAATTTTAACCTAAAAAAATCCGTTCCCGCAGGGGGAATGCACAGGTAGATTTCGTGAAGCAATTAATATTATTTTATATAGAGAACTACGGACTTTAAACAGTTTATTTTTTTTTCTCGAAAACGGTAACTTTTAGCGACAAACTTTTCAGACATTTATTTTAGACTTAAAAATGGACTATCGATTAAAAATGTTTCCGACTGCAAGAATGTTCACCGGTTAGAAGTGATGATTTTTTTCCCCCTTTAATTTAATTTTGGTTTTTCCCCCCTTCACTTTTAGTTAAAGTTTTAATCTTATAGGTTTATAATTAACAGTTGTTGGTATTCATGTATACTATGGGATAAAATTAGAACGGTTGGAATATCTTTCATGTAACGTGAAATTTTGAGGAAAAACTGATTTCACAAAAAGTGAGGCCCTACCGTCCCCTTAGGCCGGATTCCACGTTCACGAACTTAAACTAAGTTTACACCCAAGCAATTTTTGACCGCAGTTTGAAAGCGATCGGGGCAAAAATGCGACCGTGAGAGTGCCGCAAATTTTGGGAAGTGGAACCATACATACATACATACATAGGTACACATATATATATATATATATATATATGTGTGTATATATATATAAACTATATATATATAAACTTTTTGACCAGTGGTCATTTCGGACTCAGGGGGTCATAACTAGACCTCCTATGAAGAATTTTTTTTTAAATTCGACAGTAGTCAAGAAACCAATAGGTAGATCGATTTCCGATCCCGCTGCAGTCCGGGGGGAACGGAATCGGAGCGGCCGGTACACCCTGGGCGGCGGTCAATGGCTTCCCCTTCACCCCTTCATAGGGTTGGCATTGATCGTCGGCCAATACCCAACGTGGCGGGAACACATCGCTCTCCGTACTCCTCTGCTTTCAGAGGAGACAGGATGAGCGATGCTGTTAGTGGTGAGATGGCCCAGGGTCAGCCGGGGTGCGAGGGATATGCTCTATGGGTAACCTTACACCCCGGCGTCTGAAGACCCGAGACGGCGTGCGGTTTTAGTCGGTGCAAGCCCGACATAACCGCCCCCGCTGGCTGCGGGGGGGTATCCGAAGGGATTTCCGCACGATAAAAAAAAAAAAAAAAAAAAAAAAAGGTAGATCGATTTCATCGAAATCTACCTAAAAATGGTGAAATACATCAATTTATTTGTTTTTTATACTGACTTTTTCATACACGCTATTTAAACTGACTGCCCAGACAATGGTAAGCTTGGTACTGACTTCGGCGGTTAGGCATAGGCAAAGCAAATTTTTGAGCGAATTTTGTCGTCAAAGAGAAAAAAAAATACTGCGAATTTCTGAAAAGAAACAGGAAGTCCTATGAGGTGATTATTCCTCGTATTATTTGATATTCATATTTTTTATTGTAAATGATTAATAATGGTAATGCAACAGTGCCGAAATATCGGACATTCTTAGAAACACATGGTTAATATCCCGTTAACTCTAATACTTATGTTAGTGACCATGATAGTTTAAATACCTATAGGGTAATAATTATAATGAAAGTCTATTGATTGTATGATGTACATACACGAATTGGTAATTATTTGTTTTAAAATATAATGCTTGTCGAAATTATTAAAATATAATACCTATTTAACATGTTTATAGTAATTATAAGTAATGGACGTTGATGATAATTATAATTTATTACGATCCCTTGTTTATTGACACCGATATTTGTTTTCAATTAATAATATCAATTCGAATATGAATCTTTAGACTTTCACGGCCGGCTTTGCATGTAGAATATACTTTCGGACTGTTTGGCCGTGTTCCTTATGAAACTTGCGTTCCAAACGTTTCGTCGATCACGACGCTAGTGCGTAGAACTCTCTAGAGAGTTCTACGAACTCGTCGGCGGCCGGACCCGACCACTAAAGATGTCGACCGCAGTGATCGACGATACGTTTGGAACACAAGTTTCATATGGACCACGGCCAAACAGGCCGGAAGCAGTATCTTCTACAAATATCAATGCGTTCTTAAATTAAGTATAGTAGTTGAATAATAAGCTATGTACAGGATTCGTATACCTAATGCATGGAGCTATTGTCATTGGCCTAATGAAGGCGAGATAGCCTTAGAGATAATATCATCAAAAGTCATTTTAGTCCTCAGAATCTGTAAATCTTATCTAGTAGTAGTAGTAGTGATAGTAATATAGTGACTGCCTTCCGATATAGATCCCAACATGAAAGCCTGCGCCAGAGCTTCCTCCGATAAACACCAAGGGTACCGGCTGGCAAGTAAGGTTGGCTTGAGATTCGAAGATTTTGGCGGAGCCCCATTAATGCCCTAAACAAGGTGGTTTCAACCAAGTTTCGACATCACATTATTTGTGTACTCTTTCTTCTATTACTATCAATTTATTAACCTACTTTTAACATGGGCAACCTGCCTTTCTAATTATGCAAACCCTATTAATTGTAACCACACAATCATTATACCACGATATAATTGAGGACCAAATTAAAATTATTATGATACGAATGTTGTTGGCTTTATATCAACAGTACCTAAGCTCTGATAAGCTTTAATTTATTAAATATCAATCATCAATGCAAAAAAACACGTTCAGTCAACATTATATTTTGAAACGGTTTGACGTTATTATTACAGAATAAAAGCTGTGAAAATGTATAGTGAAGATATGATTTATATCGTAGGATGTGCATTATCAACTGTGTGCGTAATAGCATTAGTGACAACATGGTGTATAATGCCGAGATGGCGAACTTTACAAAACTACATAAGCTGCAATCAGATCATATCAGGAACACTTCATTTGCTCTGCATCACAATCAGGAACCTCGTGTTTGAAGATGTTGCTGAAGCGAATACGTACAACCACATATCTGATTATTTATTCACAACGACGATATGCTGGTCTCTGTCTTCTTCGATGATTGTTTATATAAGACTTGTGCTGGTATACTACGGTAAAATAAGCTCTGAAAAACGGCTTGTGACCATTGTCACGTATATAGATGTTATTTTGGTCAAAGGTGTAAGTGACTTCATCATCCCTAAAATCTTTAATTTTACGTCTGGCAGTGAAGAATTGATGGCTGTGAAATTATGGATGTGGCTCATTATAATGACTTTAATTTTAACATTGTTTATCAGAATTGTGATATCTGTGATGGCGTGTTGCAGGAAGAGAGTGTCTAGCAGAAAATTAACCCATGTGTTGGCGTTAATGGGAGTAGCGATGTTATGTGATTCGGTGTTAATCGTCCAAGTATTCATTTTATTATATTTTGATGGATATGGATGGTTATCTCATGTGGCAATTTTTTCCTTCACTCATCGCATGGTGTTTCAGTCTTTTTCTGTATTGTTCAAGAGATCATCCAGGTTGCATTGGAAGAATAATTTCAGAAGAAGACGAAATCGTGCTTTAAACGATATTAGACTTCATTTGTAAATTAATAAAATGTTGATTGACATTGACATTGTTGTAACTGCACCGGGCGGTCTTCATCTTCCATGCGCCTCCTGGGGGTGACGGCTTGGACTAACCGTCGTCGTTACGCGTCACCCTATATAGCAGAAGGCCCAGGGTGGCAGCGCGTTTCTACGCGCGCGCTACACTATAGTTGTGGGTGGTTTGATTGCCAACGTTGGTGGCCAAGCTGGTCGGGGTTCCAGGAATTTCCTCATTTACTTATTTGTAATTACGTCGACTATTATAGCCTTGCAATTGTAGTTATGGATTATTGTATATATTTTTATTCAAGTTATGTTGTGTAAGGATTAAAAGTTGTCACTATATTGTGTAAAACAGTTAAAATAGGTAAATCAATATATATTTTTTTATAATTAATTGTCGTTAATTATTCTTTTAGTCAAAGACCTGGCATACACAAAAGAAGTTTATAAAAAATATAAAGTTTCGTGCAACTTGCAAAAAAAATCGATTGCAACTTCTTCAGAAATAAAGTAGATTGTTGTTTGAAATCAATAAGGTTATGCATTAGGACATACCTATTTGATGAAAATCTTTCGTGCGGAAATTCGGATGCCCCCCCGCCGGACAGCGGGGGCGGTTATGTCGGGCTTGAACCGACTAAAACCGCACGCCGACGCCGTCGGGTCTTAAAACGCCAGGATGTAAGGTTGCCATAGAGCATATCCCTCGCACCCCGACTGACCCTGGGCCATCTCCGGTTTCGAGATGGCCCCCTCGGGTTTGAGAACCACGGTGTCCCCGTCCTATGTAGTCCCTGTGTGGTCGCATGAGTGTGAATTAAGGTTTTTGGAGTACTATTTGGATTTAAGAATTTTCTTTTTATGGTAAACATGAAAAATATCGTAATAGCCTAGTCTCAGCTCTCGTCAAGAGGCTCTTGACGCGTGTGTACAGCCGCCATTAAACAATGCTCTTATACGATGAGCATTGTAACCTAACCTAAGTTGAATGAATACAGGGTATCATGAAAAGAAAGCAATTCTAATTTTATGTATATACATAAATATGTATATGTACAAGACGTTTTAAGGGCGATAAATCTAGAAAACCGCTTAAAAACAAAACATCACCGGTCACCCAGATATTGTAACCTAAATAGCTTACTTCCTATTGAACTAACAGGAAGTATATTATATTGTCAGTCGGTCGGTCAGTTTAGGCGAATATCACACGTTGAAATATAACTATTTTTTAACGCATTCTACCTCGATTTATTCGGTCAGGTGGGCTGTGTGCTTGTCTGCCATGTAAGTGCTAACTACCAGTGAGCCATGTCTCACCTTAGCATTAGACGGTAGCTTCTGCAGCACGGCGCATCTCTTCTTCTTTATGTTGCACAAGCGGATACGTGAGGCTGACGGCGTGCTGTCCGCGAAATATACATTACCTGTAATCCAGTCCAAGGCCACCTGGAATGGAAATACAACATTACATGAGAAACATTACAGGAGCCAGCACATTTCCACGTATATCCAGCGCCTTATAGCGCAGGCAAGATGAACTTCTACGAAACTGCCAAAGTTGGGCCAAATAGAACAGGTAATCTCTCTTTTATTAAAACCCTATCCCTTTGTAGAAATAGGACTTGTCTGCGTCAACAAGAAGTATGAAGGTTGAAGGATTCAATAGATGATGAAATAAGCCCAACAAACCTTCACACACCTTCTTTATCCTAATACACTTTTTTTATCCTGTTTTACATTTTCTGCAATTCCTTTGCCACAATGCAAGTGTCACTTGGTCATTGATGTACCAGGAGGTGTCCGATTTGAAATTGAGGTTGGTTAGGGCCCCGTAGATTCTGGTGGGGCTCCATTCTCACACGGCTTTCCATCTTCATACATAATACCATCCATAACTCTTTTCACCTCCCAAGGAAAGGCAATAAATGTGCGAGGGCTGAATGGTATGCAGATGGTAAAGAGTTTAGTTACGTGTTTTTTTTTATATAATCTTAGCTTTAACATGCGCGTCCATATCAATAGCCTGTCTACTATATAATAGACACATTACCAGAAACTAATAAATAAGTGGAAACTTGTAATTGGCCCTCTTCTAGTATCTATCTATTTGTAAACTATACATATAGTAATAACCGCGGTAGCCTAGTGGTATGGGTAAAGGACTGCTGAGACGAGGTCTCGGGTTCGATCCCAGGTATTACCATGGCACACACCAATGACTTTTCGATGCTTTTCGAAGTTATGTGTGTATTTATCGCAGGTTTATAAGTGCCCGGATAATGGCAATAGGCTCGCCACCTATTACATTGGGACCTAAACACAAACTGGCGAAATGTGGGTGCTAGCACCTCTGCCTACCCCTTCGGGGATATAGGCGTGAGTTTATGTTATGTTGTAAACTAACCATTAGCTGTAAGTTTCGGTTTTTTTTTCTATAATATTTTACTAGCATCGCCACGTGTCCTGATTCCAGGGGAATATTGGGATAGAAAGAAGCCTATGTTACTCAGAGATAATGTAGTATTCTAATGGTTAATTTTCGGTTTAATAGTTTCAGCGTTTATCGAATAATATCTTTACTCTTTATAATATTAGTATAGACCAATATTAACTCCTCACCTTGGTTGGTTTCCCAATATTTGTGACAGTTATCACTTTGTGTTCTCGTTCATTCACTTCACGCAAGTTGTTGTCTTCTGCTGAAGTCACGTAAAACTTGTTTTCTCTACAACATAAACCCTGGTTAACGATGACACAACATATTGTATGACGTTGATGGTAAATTAGAATTCGTGTAAGTAATTTCAGAAATCTATTTCATCTGAGCCTGTATGGACCCTAATAGGGTACATGATTGAACATTCTAATTAATTCTTCTTCATTAGAGCGCCAATCCCGTTTGCTTCCTTTGCTCACATCTTGAAGTCCAGAGTTAGCTCTCGTACTCCTCCTTATTTTGATTTAGTTAGTTTTAATGGGAGCGCCTGCCATCTGTAGACCTACTATGAAATGTACATCTGCATTTGCGGGACCGCGCGAAACACGGACGAAAGAAGTGTCATTTAGGTTACCGCCGCAATAGCGGCGGTAAGGCCCATCATGGAGGATTGGCTAGAGAGGCGACACGGAATCCTCTCGTACCGACTGACGCAGGTGATCTCCGGGAAGGGGTGCTTCGGGGACCACCTGCATCGGATCAGGAAGGAGCCAACGCCTGAGTGTCATCACTGTGACGCGAGCGAGGACTCAGGGCTGCACACGCTGGCGGACTGCCCGGCGTGGGAGGTGCCGAGGCGTGACCTCGTGGCAGCCATCGGGGTTGGAGTCCTCTCGCTCGGCAGCATGATTGCGGCAATGGTGCGGAGCGCGAGCGCGTGGGTCGCCGCCACCTCCTTCTGCGAGCATGTGTTGCTCGCAAAGGAGATGGCGGAGCGCGCCCGGGAGAGGTTCAGAACTCTCCTGGCCCGCCGAGCTCGCAACATGCTCGCCGCGCGTCGCAGGCGACTCAGGCGCCGGAGGTCGCTTAACGACCCCCGTCCTCCATGAGCGCAGGCCTGTGGGTGGCAGGTGAGGCCGCCTGTCACCCCAGCTGTCAGCAGGCCGGGACGGTGGGGCGACTAACGCCCCTCCACCAAACCGGGGCAAGACGGGGACACCGTGGTTCCCAAACCCGAGGAGGCCATCTCGAAACAGGAGATGGCCCAGGGTCAGTCGGGGTGCGAGGGATATGCTCTATGGGCAACCTTACACCCCGGCGTCTGCAGACCCGAGACGGCGTGCGGTTTTAGTCGGTTCAAGCCCGACATAACCGCCCACGCTGGCCGGCGGGGGGGGTATCCGAGGGGATTTCCGCATGAAAAAAAAAAAAGGTACCATGAAGTTCACCCCGGCGTCTGAAGACCCGGGACGGCGTGCGGTTTTAGTCGGTTCAAGCCCGACATAACCGCCCCCGCTGCCCGGCGGGGGGGGGGGGGTATCCGAAGGGATTTCCTCACGAAAAAAAAAGGTACCATGAAGTTACTTCGGATTTTTTGTTCTTTCGGTCGGGACCATAAAATATGTTCGGGACTGACTCAAACATAACAAGGAGGTTTTCGTTTACAATATATTCTATCAAAAAATGAAGTATTATAAACCAACATAATGATAAAATCCATTCCTTTGTATTGAATTTATAAACCTTTCGACGTTTTGAAATAAGTCGTATAGTATCGTGTTTTCATTTTTTTTTGGCAGGCTGTCAAAATTCCGAATATCACGGTTTCAGGTCGGTTCATCGTAGGGTTTAGGCCGAATGAACTGTCATGTGCCGTCTTCGGGCCCGATTTCATAGTACCAGTTGCCCGAAATTTCAGTATGTATGTACGTTTCATGGTAGGCCTGCTGACCTCCCAACGCCGAGAGAAAAGCCTGCGCCAGAGCCTCGTCCGTCAATCAGCGGGAATACCGATTTACAGGTAAGGTTTACTTAGGGCCCGAAGACCTTGGTAGGGCCCCATAAATTTATCCTGGACTACAGATAAAATGATATGCAGGCTAAATAAATACATTGAAAGAAAATTCAGTAAGTTTGGTCTATATACACTTTGCCGGTTTTTTTTCTCCGTACTCAACTTTCATCACTGAGAGGTACTGAACTAACATTCGGGGTGCGAGGGATATGCTCTATGGGCAACCTTACATCCCGGCGCCTGTAGACCCGAGACGGCGTGCGGTTTTAGTCGGTTCAAGCCCGACATAACCGCCCCCGCTGGCCGGCGGGGGGGTATCCGAAGGGATTTCCGCACGAAAAAAAAAAGGTACTGAACTAAATAATTGTATAAATCAATATCATCATCATCATCAGAGCGTTAGTCTTGGTCACATCCAAATCTTGTACTTGAGAGCCCGGGGTCTGCTCACCTTCACAGCGGTGGTGGGTAGTGCGACCGCGTGGACCTCCACCGCCTCCTTCTACGAACAAGTAATGCTCGAGAAGGAGTTGGTGGAGAGGGTCCGAGAGAAACTCAGGTCTTCCCGATCCGCAGAGCCCGCTAGGCGCGGAGGCAACTCAGGTGGCGGAGGTCTCCGAACGACCCCCGTCCTCCATGAGGCCTGGGGGCCTGTGGAGCCACCTGTCACCCTATATAGCCGAAGCAGGCCGGGGTGGCGGCGTGTTGCGCGCTCCCCCTCTTTCCGGAGGCAAGACGGGGACACCGTAGTTCCCAAACCCGAAGGGGCCGTTTCGAAATCAGAGATGGACCTGGGTCAGCCGGGGTGCGAGAGAATTGCCTTATGGATCACCTTACACCCCGGCGTCTCAAGACCTGAGACGGCGTGCGGTTTTAGTCGGTTAGAATCCGACATAACCACCCGCGATGGCCGGGGGATTTCCGCAAGAAATAAAAAATAAGTGTCCGTTCACCTACTCTGTCTCATGATTTGGCGTTTTGTGTAGAAAGCAATGCCAAGATACTATACCTGACGTTTAAGTCCATGTCGGTGATGTCAGTAACCTCTGGATCGGTGAAGTCAATAGCAAGATTCCCATCGTTTGAAAGAGAGCGAATAGTGTTACCTAGCACGTAGACTATTGACATGCCCCCTTTAGTTGCTTTGCAGGAACGACGGTCTACCCTGCAAATCAAACTCGGTATAGAACGCTAGCTATTTTCATACAACAAAAGCTTTCGCCTTGAGACTTCACCTTCACAAACTAATATACAGTATACGGATTTTTATGACTTTGTCGGAAAGAAGAAGTGAGAGTACCTACGGCTAAGTTTGACTTGATTCGGTTTGGTAGAGCGTTCTCTTTATTATACAATGCATGTCTACAGGTTGATATGTTTTTGGAGTAGTTTAAACTTAGTTTTCTTTTATACTAATATTATAAAGAGGTAAAGTTTGTGATGTTGTGAGTTTGTAGGGGGTAATCTCTGGAACTACGGAGCCGATTTTCAAAATTCTTTTACCAATAAACATCCACATTATTTATGTTCATAGGCTATAAAGCATCAAGCTACTGCCCAATAAATCCAGCAGATTCCTTTACTTTATAATGAAAGCTAATAAATTACGGGCATATATGGGTTAAAGGGTTGCAATGGGGTTTCGAAATACACCAAGGGCGAAGCCGGGGAGGGCCACCTAGTATTTTTAAAACACAAACAGCTTTAACTACTCTATAAAGGTATTAAATAGGCAGTCCAATCTCCGATAGAGACAACGCTCTACAACACCGAAGCAAGTCGATCTTTTCACTCTTCTTCCCAAACATCGTGCCAAGTAAAAAATTGGGTACTGTACAAACATTGCAGGTTAAATAGAAGCTTGTAAAATAACTACGTAACACGTTCTTAGTGAATATTCGCTCCCTACCTACACATTCAACAAAATTAAATTCTGCCTACCTCGGTACATAACCATGGTAGCAGGCACAACGGAAAGTGCCAGGCTTGTTGACACAGATCTGGGAACACACTTCATCCTGGCATTCGTCGATATCTTCACAGGTGTACTGGTCCTGGCCCAACTCATATCCGAAAGGACACAGGCAGCGGGGACCCAAGGGTGTTGGCTTGCACTTGTAGGAGCATTTGTCAAGGTTGCATGAAGTAACTGGGGATACATGGGATGGAGATTTACATGTATTCTTTGTCTAACAGTGGTGTAAGTATCAGGTGTCCCATGGGACCAGTGGTACTTAATCACAAAAAATTATCAGTACCAGTTGTCCCCTGGGACTAGTGGGACATAATTAAAAAAAATAATCGGTACCAGTTGTCCCATGGAACTATTAGGACATCATTTTAAAAATATGTCAGTATCATTTGTCCCATGGGACTAGTGGGACATAATCATTCCACCTGTCCCACCATGGGACTGGGTCAATGGGACTAGTGGGAGAGACCCAGTACTAAGTATTATCTATTCTGTGATGATAGTTCCCTATAAATAAGTAGTTATTTATTTGAAAAAATATAAAAATATGCCTTTAAAACCTATATTGACGTTTGTATATATTGTATTTGTATTTCAATCATCGATACCAACACTTTGGTAAATAATGTAAGAATATAAAAATTAAAAATATATTATATTTTTTGTTACTGCTTAAAATCATATCCTAAGTATTAAGCTCTGGGTCAGTAAGCACGCTCGAGGTAAGACGTAATTGGACATAGTCAAACGCCGTTTACCAAAATAAACCCTGAAATATTACATTATGAAATTTTTAAATAATAAAGATCATTAGATCTAAACATATAATAATAATCGGCCCAATATTACTACCTAGGGAACCCCGTAGAATATAATTCGCTATCGAGTCAATTCTAAACATATTTTGATCATTTAATTTATTAGGTTTCATGTTACACACAGTTTCGGGAGGAGGTCTAAAATATGCCAAATATGCAAACCAATGAAACAACTCTTAAGTTTAACGATTGTAGTACGAACATCTAGGACCAACAATTCGAAAGAAACATAACTTACACTTTGAAGCCCATTTGTTCCGCTCTCCTACTTCTCCATAATTTGGCTTACCTGACTTTGCTGGCGTGACAGCCATCTGACCCCCCAACCCCGATAGGAAAGCCTGTACCAGAGCTTCATCCCTCAATCAGCGTATGTACCGGCTTACAGGTGAAGGCTTGAGTTAGTCCCCGAAGAACTTAACGGGACTCTAGAAAAGCGTAATATTAGCAGAATATATTTAATACTTACGGCATAACCCATCTTCGTCGGTCTTGTCGAAGCAATCGGCATGATTATCGCAAACCTGATGCCACTCGATGCATTGCCCATCTTTGCATCTGAATCCTTCAGTACATTCTCCGACAGAATGTTTTGGAAACAATATTGAAGTTTTGTTGACTGCAAAAAGATTACCAAAAAATTGTGATTACCCTATCAATATGTCATCTTGTGTGGGCAACCCGTTAAGGTCGAACCTAGGCTTACGTATATCAATCAGATCAAGTACGTTGCAAAGAAAAGTCAGGTCAGGAGTACCCGCAACCGGTTAGCATAAAAGTATAGAAACAAAGGGTGTATGTCAGGGGATCGTAGCAAGTGGAAACATGTGATCTCTGCCAAGCCTGGGGAAAGAGGCGTAAACAGTCACGCCTCGTATGCCATCAAATCAAATAATGTAAAGTTGGTGTTCCTTTCCATTAATTGTCTTGTATGGATTTTACTCTTTAGGGTTTTGTGGGGCCAAATCAAGTGGGGGCGAATCAATACACCTACTGATTGACGGACGAGGCTCTGGAGCAGGCTTTGCCTCAGCGTGGGGAGGTCAGACGGCGAACGTTTTGGTAAAATAAATTATGGAGTAGTAGGTAACCGGGTCCAGGGCTCCAGAATGCAAACTTCGGATGTAAACCAGATTGTCACTCGGACGAATGGTGGTAGGAAGCATACGACTGGTACTCGTAAACTAAAGTAGAAGTGTCAGGAATGAGGGTCACCATTGCAGATACAAGTTTTGTTTAAAGGGTAGGCTGGTAAGCGAAATTACTAGTATTCCCGATAACCCCTCCAGCTAAGCTAAATTTCTTGTGTAGTGGAGTGGCATCACATCGGTAGTGTAATGGCCAGTATTCGAGCCCGGGACTGACTCCTTACGCGGCCTGTTCGGCCGGGTAGGTACCACTGTGCAGGCAGCATGATTGCGGCAATGGCGCGAAGCGCGAGCGCGTGGGCCGCCGCCGCCTCCTTCATTTAAAATGAAGAATAAAAATTATGCTTTTTCACGCCCCGCCTAAAGGAACCGGATTGTAGGAGGAAGGAAACACGTGTGCTGGTAAAGAATTCTAAGTTTTTATGGTGCGGGAAAGAAATAAGGTGCCGTACCAAAAAGGATGATGTAACTATGTATTAAAATGGTTAATGATGTTTTTGTACCTAGGTCACAAGCGTCAGGTGTCTCGTCAGATCCATCACCACAGTCCCAATGGCCGTTGCATACTTTTCTCAATGACACGCACAGTACTTCATGAGAACACGTAAACATCCTTGTACTATCACAGCGAGGGTTGCAGCCGTACTCGTCGTTCCCTCCAGGACACTCGACTCTCCCATTGCAGCTATTCAATAAATAGAAAGGTAATTAATGAATTTTTGAAGCAATTAGTATACAATTTTTTCCTATAAATTTAAATCCTGGATAAGATTTGAACCCGCGACCAGTCCCTTTCTAGGGCGAATACACTGACCAACAGAGATACGATGAGCTGAGAAGTTCAAGACGTATGTATAGGAGAATATCGGCTTCCCAGGACGTGTCCTGGTAGCTCAGTTTGACAGAGTATGCACCCCAGAAAGGGTTTGGTCGCGGGTTCAAGTCCCGTCGTGGATGTTGAATTTTTTCGATTTCAATTTAATCGATGGTAATTATTTTGCAATCGCAAAGGCAAAGCAAGTGAACCTCATACAACCAACGTAAATGTATGCTCAGACGCAGGCGTAGGTATAGTTATCTTAAAAGAGCGGGATATTGCAACTGGTAAAATGGTTGAAGTGAGTTGAGCTGAGATTATTAAATCTCCTTGTAAGTACAGCACCCGGGTTTTGATTTGGCACATCGAAAGGGAGAATGTAAGTCTGGCTAAGATCAGCTTGCTTAGATGTTGGGCGTTCTCTCTATCCATTAGACTGACAGTTTGATACCTTTATAGAGTAGTTAAAACCGTTTGTGTTCATAAAAAGATGTAAAGCATAAACATGCGCTGATATAACATAAATGAGATTCAAATTTGCATGACCGTTAAAGATCCCATAACCAGGTATTAGAGTCATGGAAACACTCATATCATTTTTATGTAGCCAATGGTTAGAATAAGGTTATAATTACAGTTACAAGCATAAAATACATAGATATTAATTATGTTAAAACCCAATTCACACAACTTTAATTCCACACAAGTTTATTTTCCGAATGAAATTTATTTTGGAAATCTATGCCTGTGAAGATGAAAAGTTTGATGATTTTCTTCTGGATTCCAACTGACATTTTATAAATCTACTACCCAGCGCATTCTAGACCCAAAGTAAGCATAACTTAACTAGCTTGTAACATAGGTTCAAGATTGCGGATAACATACATAGATACATTTTTTTGTAAAAACATAATATATCATCTGTAAAAAACACCCACATCAAACTTTTTCACCACCATTATTACCAGAACCATCATCGCCAATATATTTATAAAGTACTCACTCATTTTCTTTTGCTTTTGCCTTTTTTTTCATTAATAGATGCACTTTGTTTAATTTCCATTTTATATCAATAGATTTATGGCACAAAATAGAATAAATATTACAAAAAGTTAAATGATGACAAAAATTGGGCCTCGGTCGGAATCGATCTCAGTCTTGACGAAGACAACGACCACTCCTTAGAAGAACGCGCCACCAAGGTTGTTAAGTACAGTGTGAAATTATCGCTTTTATGTTTGTCTCCAAACGTCTTACGAATTTTCGATCAGGTCACGTGTCCTGACGCGAGTTTAACCTTTTTAACCCATTACAAAAAAGTGCACAACGCCGCTAAAGAAGTTTTCACTTCAAAAATTATGCTACGTAATGTAAACCGCCACCATTGTACCATTGCATGAATGTAGAGGTAGGTAGAAGTATCTAACCGGGCAGTGCGAGGTAAGCACACACTGGAGTTATGTTCGCAAGCGTACTCCCATATTTCGCAGCGATGTTCCTGTGCCTGTCAAACTCCTCAATATTAAAAGAAGTATTTATAAAAGACAGAGGCAAATATCGAAGTAAGGACGTTTGGTAGTTCGACTGAAAGCTGACCCCAACTGAACTGTTCATCAAAGTAACCTACCTACAGCTACTGAACTGCACAGCTACACAGAGTCCGGCAAAGTTCACGGTAAGTAAGTAATTGTTTTGCCTCCTATTAAGTAGGGAGACATTATGTATAGTCTACACTTTTCCGTTGTATATAAGAAAAAGTATTAAAATAGAAAAAAAAAGTGTAACTACATAAGTAGTCAATTCGTTTTTAAGGAATTTTACGATATATTTGGTCCGGAAAGATTTGGCGATTATGTGATGAGGTGTTCACACGATTTATTACCCTTAACACATCGTCATCTGCCTGTGTGCTTTTCCATTCAACTCTGCTTGCAGTCATCTCAACTTTCACTCCCTTCCCAGCCATATCATCTTTCACACAGTCCATTCGTCTCCTCCGTTGTAACCGCATCCCTCCCCTACGCATTACATGTCACCACATGATAGGGTCAAGCAATTTCCTCGTAAAGATACGAGGAAATCGCTTGATGCTCTGTGATTAGCGCTACCTTCAAACTTCCTCTATAGCCCTTAACACAAAAAAAACCTACAGTTATTTCCACAACGTGGGGCTCGGAGCACTCCTCCTCATCAGACAAGTCGAAACAGTCCTGTTGTCCGTCACATCTTCTGTTTACTTCAATGCAATCTTTGTTTCTGCACTGGAAGTATCCTGTCGCACACGTCACGTTCGCTGAAATGTCCTCCATAATGTAAAGAAAGTGGTCTGCACAAAGTGTGTTGCAGGGTTTTTCAAACAAACTTTTCCATCAAATGATCATGAATTAGGTTGAACGTCTTCACAGTACTGTCACGTCGATAATTATAATACAAGACATTTTGAGAGTAAAGAAACAAGTTAAACTCACCACAATTCAGTTCGTCTGAACCATCTGGGCAGTCCTCCTCGCCGTCGCACGTGAAACTCTGCAAAACGCACGAGCCTGTCGCACACCTGTACCAAGAATAATGACTAGTAGATATTGCGCTACTAAATATAGTATAGTAGTATGGACAATAGTCCATTAATCTAAAAACAGCCTGCCCTTATCACCACTTTCAGACTATGTTATAACATTCCTCCGCCGGCCAAGATTAGGGGTCGGGTGGGCCAGATGACGGCCAATGTCATGCTGAAGGTACTGCTTTGAATGCATTCGGGAGAAAATTTGTATTGGAAGAGTACAAATGAAACGTCACGTCTCCGCATATCCTCTTGGCTAATCGTGTAGTAGTCGTAGTAAACCTACATCTCAAAACTCAGATCCGTACACAGCAGTACACTGGATGGTAAATTTTTCCGATCTAAAAAATTCAACAGTTGAAAATAAATAGATACTTACATAAACTCCGAATCGTAGCAAGAGAACGTGTCACATTCTGAGGACAGCTCATCATCGCCGTTAGGGCAGTCAGAACTACCATCACATAGCTCCAAGCGTGATATGCAAACGGAGCTGTTGATACATTTGTACTCTGTGGCACTGCAGGGATTTTCAAATTTATCTAACAGAGAAATAAATGTATGGTGGTATAGTTATATATTTATAATGAGATCGAGTATGCAACTAAGTATGATATTAATCCTATAATAATGCTTTAAGATTTTATAAGAATTAGGAACCTTTATAGTTGAGTAAATGTGCTGTTTGTACTTATCTGGTTTCGATGAAATTAAAACATGGCCACTAAAAGCGGCATTGGCCGCGACAAGCCTTTGTGGTTAGGCATAAGCACGCTAATCGATTCGGGAAACCCGTTGATAGCATAGCGCTAATAGCGTCATCACAAACCTACCCTTATCCTACTAATATTATAAATGTGAAAGTTTGTGAAGATGTTTGGATGTTTGTTACTCATCAAACGGATCTGGCTGAACTTTGGCACGGGGATAGATTTACGTGTATAGTTACGAAAAATAGGCTACTTTTTATCTATCCTATTCCAGGAATAGGTTCTCATAGGAAGGGGTGTGTGTTGGGTAACCTCCTCGAGTGTCGCTCCGATTCCGATCCCGCTGCAGTCCGGGGGGAACGGCATCGGAGCGGCCGGTACACCCTGGGCGGCGGTCAATGGCTTCCCCTTCACCCCTTCATAGGGTTGGCATTGATCGTCGGCCAATACCCAACGTGGCGGGAACACATCGCTCTCAGTACGGAAAAGCAGAGGAGTACCTCTGCTTTCAGAGGAGACAGGATGAGCGATGCTGTTAGTGGTGAGATGGTCCAGGGTCAGTCGGGGTGCGAGGGATATGCTCTATGGGTAACCTTACACCCCGGCGTCTGAAGACCCGAGACGGCGTGCGGTTTTAGTCGATGCAAGCCCGACATAACCGCCCCCGCTGGCCGGCGGGGGGGTATCCGAAGGGATTTCCGCACGATAAAAAAAAAAAAAAAAAAAAAAAAAAAAAAAAAAAAAGGTTCTCATAGGAAGCGGAAACAGGAATAGATTACCCGCGGGCGAAGCCACGGGCAACAGCTAGTAGTCAAATAAAAAGGAAAGGACAATACTAGTGCTAGGAAGTAAATTTCATTATACGAAGCGTTACTCACCCGCATCAATCGGTATGCCATTACACATTGACGTTTTCTTTCTATTCAAGCACACGCCTCTACAGAAAAATTCTTCAGGTGTGCATATATTGTTTGGATCCACTGAAATGGATAAAATATTTTAACAAAGACAGTGTTCCCCGAGTCTCACTTTTATTTATATGGCGTGTTTTTCTTTTAATAGATAATACTATGGTAGCAAACATACGAATACCCACCTTTGAGGAATAATACCTATAGGCGTATAAAATTAAATTAAAAAAACCCCGACAATAGCTAAGAACCATCTGGGTTTTATCGGTTTTTGCACAAAAATCCGCATCAAAATCGGTTCATCTGGTCGGGAGCTACGATGCCACAGGCATACACACACGGAGATACATCAAACTTATAACACACCACCGCCGTTTTTGCGTAGGGTCGGGGGTTAATAAAAAAAGATTAAAGATATTATTAATGGCCACGGACGCCTGAACTACTAACCAACATTGAAATTGCAAATAAACATAACATAACTTCACGCCTGTATCCCCGAAGGGGTAGACAGAGGTGTATTACACACCCACGATTCGGCAGTTATGTTTAGGGCTCAATGTAATAGGGGGCGAACCTATTGCCAGCTACCGGGCACATTACTAAGCGAGCGATAATTAACATATATTATTAATGGCCACGAACGCAAGAACTACTAACCAACATTCAAATTGCAAATAGTAAGAAGGATTTCGCATGTTCATGAAGAAGTTTGCTAAATCATCTATTTCATCAAATCTAAATCATCTATCATACTTGTCAAAATATTTACCAGGTTTACATCCTTCTTCATCTTCTCCAAGATGGCAATCTATAATGCCATCACACTTCTTATCTTTCGACACACACATATTACTTCTGTGACAAATCAGTTGGTCGCCACCGCAGTTAACAACCCTTGTACAATTGAGGTCCTGTAAGAAATACCCAGGAGCACATAGACACTTGTAGTCCATATGAAAGTTGGGTGCAAGGGGAGTCTCGTGTGGTACTTGAACGCAGACATCGGAGCAAACGTCTTTAAGACAGGGGTGGCTCAAAAGTGGGTCTTCTGGATTAGGAGCAGACGAAGTCGCTTGGAGTAGTAGCTGTGTCTTATTCAGAAATAAACCTGAAAACAAAAGAAAATATTTTGTATGCACTACTTGAAGCAAGCCCCATACATTTGATAACAAATCTGTTATTAGCTCGATAAAAATTTATCGAACGAACAAAAACGCACAACTAATATGGTAGTTCGACTAAAATCTGATATTGTAACATACTCGTGATTGATGTGTAAGGCTGCGAAAGTGAAAATGCCAAAAAGTGGCAATTTCGTCATGGAATGCCACATTATTAATATGTATAGTGGCGTCTGTGGCCCCACCTAGATCATCGAGGCCTAAGACAACCTCACTTGCAAGTCAATGGTCGGCTTTAATCTCGGGGTTGGGGGTCAGACAGCCGCGGTAGTAGATCCAATAAAATACTACAATAAATCAAATACTGAAGCTGTAGGAGAGCGTATCCCAGGTTCCAAAGTGGAAACTTTGAATACAATTGGAATTGGCGCTCGGATGAAGAAGAAGAATACCATATTATGTATTCCGACAGATAATATCGATCGTTACCTAAATCAATTCTGCGTATTCTCTGGCTGGTCTCATGTATGTCAGACCAGAAGAGCCTAGAGGTTCGTCTATCGGTCCAGAACACGTAGTTATCAGCCACTGCCATACTGGTGACCGTTGTTGTCAGCTCGCGATAGCATTCTCTGCCTGTGCCTGAAATATAGTTACCATCCAAAGATTGGTTTAGTTCTTTTTACATTTATTTATAATTAGCTTTAAATTGTATTTTTATTATAAGTGATGTACTTAAAGAAAAAATAGTCAAAAGATTAATTTTTGCTAGAAATTTGTATAAATAAAAAGTATTTTCTTATAATCACCGAAATATAAATTAAATACTCAATCAACGTCCACTCAGCGTTGAGTCCTAGTCGCATTCAAGGCTTTCGCCTCGTCCGCTATTAATACAGGGTGTGTTTTTTTTTTCAAAATCAACGGGTTCGATCCCTTGCTCTAAACATAGATTTTACATAAATCCTATGATGCAGCTTTAGTTTTCATCAAAATCGAACCCAAGACTCTTTTGAGTACTTTTCGCTATTTCTCTTGAATGCCATCTACGCCCACTTGAAAAATTCATTCGGTGGTTTCATAATATATGTTTGTTAATATTTCTGATGGACTCACCATCCGGGTGTATGTAGTCGATAGCACCGTTGCTTTCATCTGATATGAACACGTTATCCATATGCTGAACGTAACGGAGGCGTACGTGAGGGCCTGTAAACCAAAATAAATAGGTATAACAGCAGCCACAATATGGTGAAGATAACTCGTATCTTCCGTCTGTTGGACCAATGGAATACTATGAAAATCAGTCACGTGACGAAAACGACTCAATTAATTTTGTAAAGAGACCCAGTCTACAGGAAACTGCCTATACTGTAATTAGCCCTAAAACTGTCATACTAGGGGGGCTGATGTAACAAAACCGAATATCTAGTTTTAAACTGTACTTTCAACTTCAGTATCGAGGTGAATTTCAGGATCCAAGGATGATGTTTACAAGAACAGTGCAAACATTTTTTAAAGTTCTACTATAGAGTAGAGTACAATAGAAGTCTTTTTCATCCGAATCTACAACAATTATTGTAAGGCTGATGGACTAGAAAGAAATGTAGGGTATGACTTGGCTGTGCAATGTTACTAAAAAAAGATTCCGACAAATTGAGAACCTTCCTCTTTTTTGGAAGTCGGTTAAAAATAAAGAAACTTTTCTACAACCGGGTCTGCTAATACAATATTTTAATCAGTGGGATAAGATTACACTATGTAAATACAGTTAATACTTTACTATTTAATACTATACTATTATTACTACTATTATACTATTATTTTACTGACCCCTTAAGTTGTTCATAATAATATGCTTTCTTTGCTGTCCGTCTAGTCCAATGCTGTCGATATGTATAACATCATGGTGTTCACTTTCAACCACGGCTACCATCATTCTCCTGCAGGTACAATGAAAAATAAATCATTTTAAAATTTATCTAATTATTCTCACCCATAAATCGCGATATATATCTACCTACACGCTATACGGCCCCGATGATAAGTATGCACCTTTACATGTGAAGTTATATCTAAAGGTGTATACTTATCTCCTTGGCCTTGGATATTCTAAAGGCAAGTGTATCGTTAATGATCACGATACGATAGACTGAGGCAAGCTATGAGTGATAAAAGTAAATCTGGAAATCAAGAATTACGAATTTGCAGACTGCGATACAACCACAGCTTACGAAAGTTCAGTTCACATTATAACAAATTGCCAGGGTCTAGCTTTTAAAACTATGTCCAAGCGGAAACTTATAGACCCAATTGCCATGCCCTAATAGCATACTGCAAAAATACTAGATATACCTATTATTTCCAACGGTATCTCCATAACAGCCGGATAGATGCAGACTGTGGGCCACTTCATCTATTTTTTCTTTCTTTCTTTACGATTTCCAGTTTCTTTTGCCGATCACTTATTAGATCTTGGAAGTTTTCACTTGTCCCGCTGCCTGTTTTTCCTTCTACATTCATTCTTGAATATTTCTTTCTTCGCTTATATATGCCACCTCTCGTCATCGCCCTTTTTAGGGTCAATTCGTATATTTTTCCTTGCCTTTGTACGCTAAGACCATACTTTACTTAATATAAATCTCTTCAGTGAGCATGCCTTGTAGGTTGCCCATAGTGCTTAGTCAATTATATCTATATAAACTTTTCGGACTACAAAGTCTGTCGTGCGTCTTAATTTCCTTGCATTCCTCATCAAATCTTCAACTCTTGCCTCCAGACTGAGAGTGAGTCTGTGTGCTAACTTATTCTTTCTGTTGTAATAATTATATCCAACACTTCTTCTCTTACTCAGATGACAATTGTAAGCATGTTGCCTACATTTAGGATTCCCAAGCTAGATAGCTAATGAATACCAGCAGTAATTCACCTTACTTAAGGTCTGTGCTGCCCCATACTACATAGTGAGCATTGGCGTCACAACCTAGAATAACAGGCATGGACTTACCTTAGCATTTTCTCATTATTTCTTCTATGTCTTTGGCTGGTGGCTCAAAATCACTCTTGCTTGTTAGAAACGCGGTGACCAGACTGGCACCCTTTCTATTTTCTTACTTTATACCTGTGTTGTTACTTGGATACTAGGAAGGACACCGTAACAAACTGAAGGCATGCTCTTGGGGTTGACTCACCATCTTCATGGTAGAGTCTTCCCGTAAGGAGCCGAGTTATGTTACACGTCCCTTTATGACACTTGATTTATACATCATAAGGATGTCTCATCCACCACACATCCGCAAAGCTCAGTCAAGGCTTCGCAGCAGTAGGGAAGGTCTAATTGAACTTCTTTTTATATCTTGTATTTGTTTTGTAGTGTGTTACTGTACGTGTTCATTTGTTAATGTGTCTGCGTTTGTATGTGTGTTGGTGTTTTATGTTCCCTCCCTATTTGGTATCCGCTTTAACGGTCGGGAGCAGACGGTTGCAGTAATGTTAATAGTAATACTGTAGGAAATTTTATGTAAGTAAAAACAGTCACACATCTTTTGACACACTTAATCAAATCCTTGAAGCGCTTAATACTCATTTTCACAAAATGAAACTGGTACAAAATCTACTATTAAATTAAAGAATATTTAGATGACAAACAAGCTTGGAAATGGACTACTGGCTCTATGAGGCTATCCGAAACGAACTTTGTAAGTACCCATTTAGAAAAAGTAACATGTTTGTATAATATACCTAAAAATAGTCGTAGCTATGTTTTATCGTTTTGTAAGTACCGTTTATCAAATATAGTATAGGTACTTATTTTTAATTTAGAGTCAGTAGGATTCCTTCACATCTTAGGGAGGGGGTGTGCTGTGTTTTGTGTTAGGTTTAGGGCATGTCTGTCAGCAGGGCCTGCGACTTTCAATCATAACCTTCCTTTGAGGTTCCAGACTGCACTCCGACTCCCCCGCCTTCGGACTTCCCCTTTCTGTGTTCTGTGCGTGTTATGTGCATGTTGTGTACTGTCTGGGATTTATTCTACCGTTTAAAGATCACTTAATAGTTTCAATATCCTGGTACGGCATGGTGCCAGTGTTTCTAAAATCGCGTATTTCAACCATAATTCAGATTTAGAATTATTTTTGATTTCACACGGGTACGTGGGTAGGATGCTTAAATTATGTAAAAACAAAGAGTCGTAGGGGAAAAAAAACAAAAAAAAAGGTACTTTACACAAAACGTACGATGACTACATTAATTGCTCACAAAATATCATAAATGCGAAAGTAGGTCAGTCTGTCAGTATTCCCTGTACACGCCTATATCGCTGAACTGACTTTGTTGAAAGAACTATCTATACGGTACTTCTATTTAAAAAAATAGTTTTCCGCGATGTAGGATAACCAGGCCGGCGAAAAAAAAAACTTGCAACCCCTAAAATGAGTCTTAGTCACTTGAAATAAAGAATTTATTTTTATTAAATACTTATGTTCCTACTAAGACGTAGACGTAGAGTATTCATTATGTTTATTTTTGTCCAGACGAGGAATGCTGTGTAATGAGGTATAATTATTTTATTCAACTTACCCATAGTCAGGCATCACACATAAGCTGATAGGTACCTCGAACTTTTCGAACTTGTATATCAGAGCTCGTTTCCTAGTCCTCAGAGAGAATACTTCGACCAAACGACGACCCGCGTCTAATATATAGATACTGTCTGTCACGTATTCTGGAAAACGACTGTATTTTTTTAAGACTGTCAGCAGTTGTTAAACAACAAAATACCTTTTTTTTTTTTTTTTTTTATCGTGCGGAAATCCCTTCGGATACCCCTCCGCCGGCCAGCGGGGGCGGTTATGTCGGGCTTGCACCGACTAAAACCGCTAGCCGTCTCGGGTCTTCAGACGCCGGGGTGTAAGGTTACCCATAGAGCATATCCCTCGCACCCCGGCTGACCCTGGGCCATCTCACCACTAACAGCATCGCTCATCCTGTCTCCTCTGAAAGCAGAGGAGTACGGAGAGCGATGTGTTCCCGCCACGTTGGGTATTGGCCGACGATCAATGCCAACCCTATGAAGGGGTGAAGGGGAAGCCATTGACCGCCGCCCAGGGTGTACCGGCCGCTCCGATTCCGTTCCCCCCGGACTGCAGCGGGATCGGAATCGGAGCGACACTCGAGGAGGTTACCCAACACACACCCCAACAACAAAATACCTACAGTTTTGCAAGTGATCTTTGCATTGAAATATATGTCATCATCCATACCTTAGCGTTGATGCCGGTTGCATCTAAACATAGAGCATATTATTGTCATTGGTCTAGACATACTTACACATACGTGCAACTTCGCTAATCTCAATATAACTAATGAATTTTAATAATTTAACTCACCATAATCCATGTCCACTACATTTTCCAAACCCTCTTGCAAGATCCGATGAGTGACACCAAGAGTAAAATCGTTCATGCTTATATAACTGATTGATTTTAGAAGTACATCATATATGTAGAGCGTATCTGCAATGAATTTATTTATTTAAGTATTTTTAGGGATTTTCTTTAGAAAAGCCCTATTAATATGGAGCTGTCGTCGACGTCGTCGTCGTCGACGTCGTTGCCAATTTTCTGTCACGGTTTTGGGTATGAAGGAGATGAGCTATCGAGTTGCTGTTTTCGGTAATAGATTCGTGCTGGGGTGAACCATTGCAAGATAGAAAAGAACGCAAAAAATCGCAAAAAAAAAAAAAAAAAAACGCAAAATCGAAAATCCCTTGTATTCGGCTGAGCTCGTCTCAGGAATTCAACTTGTTTTATAATCAGTCCGTCAGTGAAATGCACACGGCGAAGTCCTGAAGATACGAGACACCATTCCAGATACTGCCGATTCTAAAATGGTACTCCCTACCTTGACGGTCTCGACAGATGCTTTTCACGCCCACTTCAAGTTCCTGAGATTGTAAGAAGAAAGAAACATGTGTGCGGAGAGAAATCTAGTACTTCATCGTCCGACAAAAAATTAAGTTCCGAAACGCTTGATTAATTATATTTTTTTACCGAATCTATCCAACACCGAACAGGGGATTTTAGCACCTCAATATGGCTCCACCCTGCCTGATCATAAGCTGTACGTGAAATCTAAAACCACCATTATAGATGCCAACAACGTCTAAATAGTGGTTACCAATATGATGGTGTCGAATGTAGCTTTTTCAAGCCTCACGCATAGGATCCGGAATTATAGGGCTAAGCGTCGATAAAGAAATCTAAATCTTAGTTGTGGTGCAGCACACAAAATAGGGGCTGAACCGTTTACTTTACACCGTTCGGCAATACCTCGATTTTTTTTAGTCAGTAGACAAAAAATAACGATGATTTTCATTTTTCGCTTCACTTTTGAACAATTGCTTCAAAAGCTACATCTAGCCAAGTAGCTTCTTGGTGATGGCATGAGAATCTGGTTGCACTCTACAGGAAGATCGAAGATAACAAAAAATCCTTTTAAAAAATGTAATAATTACCTCGAATATTATCATAAGCCATAGCTTGCACTCGTCCGATGTCGAAGTGTGTGGCATGGCTCTCCGGGTTGCCAAGTTCATTATATTGAAATCTGGTGAATAAATTGCCGACACCTACCACTAGATATTTAGCTCGATAATCGCCAGTACCTGATTAAAAAGTTTTTTAGTTTGTGTACTTTTTTTTTAAATGTAACCAAATACTTAAAAAAAAAATCTTACTGTACTTACTTGATGTTTTAAATACAATGAAGAATATGAATAAAATAGCAGAAGTTTCATACTTACGAACACATTCATTGTTTCTTATCTCCATACCGTCTGGACAGCCGCAGACGTGGCTCGCATTGGAGATGACAAAGCAGAAATGAGAGCAGTTGTTGTTGCTACAAGGGTTGATAGTCGCATTCATTAGCACTGGATGATACATGTGCATACCTGGTGAAGGAAATTCCAGAATTGGAATATTTTTAATTGGGTATATATATATATATGTATATATTTTTAACTGGACATAGGCCTCTAACAGTCCTCCCCCAGCCATAGCACCCGATTCTCCAACTTGCACATTCAGTCTATCCCACCCACTTTCCTATACTTAAAATAAATTAATTTAACTAACCATGTTAAATAAATAACAGTATAAGGGCGACAAAAATTACGTCCGTTATTATTTTATCTTTTTATTTATTTTTAATCTTCCATTGATAATACTTAACGAAATGTGAAGTCAAACTTTTCTTCATTTCACAAGTTTCCATAGAACTCACTAAGTTCATGCTGTTTTGACGTTTAATAAAAATAAACTCCATGAGTTAACTTAACTTCAAGTACCTACCTACGCAATTTGGTGAACATCCTGCAATACGTAATGCGTGTGTCTAACCTACCTATTATAGCTGTATCCAGACTGAGTAGAACATTTCTCAGCTGAGCAGAGCCATGAACTTTATCCGTCGTCTGTATTGTGTTGGAGGCCCAGTCACTCCAGAAGACCGTGTGCTCAAACACGGAGATGGAGTACGGATGATGGAAGGGCTCATCGAAGAGCGACTGGAAGGGATTTTTAAAAGGTATAATAAATATAATATAATAAGTTTTTGACACAACTTCAGAGGGAGTTCAAGATTTCTACTCACATATAGAAGCCTGCTGTCAAGTTTCACGGCTCTTATTGTTTTGTCGACGTAATACAGTCGCCCATTAGGTGAATCGATAGCCAGACCGGTTGCAAATGACTGTAGATTGTTCACTAGCACTTCAGGTAGACTGCCGTCCATACGCGCTGTCATTATGATGGCATGGTCTTGCCAATCCGCCCAGTACATTTGTCTGTTGGATAGTAGAGGAATATCGTGAGGTATGTGAATACAGAAGTAAAAGTAGGGCTTGTGTCTTTGTCTACCCCGGAGGGAGAACCCTCAGCTAAGAAGGTGTGTGTAAAGGTGTAGGTATACTTATCCGAGGCCGTGTGCACCTATAAGCATATACGCTAGTACATATAAGCTAAGTAGTACAATTTTTGTTAACCTGTCCAATTGTTTACGGACAACAAGTTGTGAATGAAATGCAGGCAGGATGAAATGGATGTGGAACCCTTTACGGCAACTAGTAAACACCTCAAATTAGAACTCACTTGGTTTGTTTTAACGAGTCTAGTACCTAAATTACGCTAGTAAATGAAACTTCCAGTTTATTACACTATCGATCATTATTTTCTACTACTTATGATACTTAGTATTCAAGCTCAGTTAATTAATATCGAAGAAGCACCTTAGTTCAACTAAATCGTACAACACTAGACTCACCCGTTCTTGGCATCTAAGGTAACAAATTTGGGGTGTCTTGTCTGCGTCTTTATAGTGGTGCACATAGAGCCGTCAGTTTTGCACGCAGATATGATGCCTCGTTCCGAGTCGCTGAAGTAGATGTTTCCGCCTAGGTAGTCCACAGCGATATCACCTGGTTCTTCTAGGCCGAGACCTACCAGTATCTGTATATACGATAAACCATTTACCTATCTTCTATTCTACTATTTTACGACATGTAGGGTAAAGTCTAGAAGATACGGACCATCATTCCAGATGCTGTCGACAAAATGGTGGACCCTAACTTAACGGCCTCGACAGATGGTTTTTTACGCCTCGCTGAAAGAACCCGGGATTGTAAGATGAAGGAAATAGTTATGCGGGTAGAACATTCCGGTTCTTTATCGACACAGAAGTAATTAGGTGAGCAAAATTAACATTTAAATAACATCGCTCCACTGGCTCATAATTGGATCTTCCCAAACTCTGCGTGCCTTAAGTGCTGTTTGATCCACTAGTGGAGTGAATGGTAGATCCTAACACATTTGCAGGTGTCAGAGGATCCATTAGACCAACGGTGGATGACATTCACAGTGAACCCCACCAGAGAGCTATTTGCTCCACTGGCGGATCGTAGCGGTGGATCCTAGTGGATTGAGAGGAAAAGTTTACGACTAAGTTTGAATAGTATGAATAGAAAAACTGTGAGGACTCACTTGCTTAGTTCCTTGCACGTCATCTAGCTGAGCCTTAAATATAGATTGGTGTCCTTGTGCCGTCTCCACCCAGTACACGTAAGTGCCGTCGTAAACAACTCCGTGGGCCTTTTGAAACATCACATTATAAATAATATAAATAAAATAAATAAACAAACAGTGATAAATTGCAGTAGGGTTGCTTAACTTCGATACAGGTTGAATTAAATTTACCACCACACCGTTTACCACAGATTAATTATTTATTTTTATTTTTTTATAAATTAATTTGAATTAGAAAGTCAACATTTAGGATGGGATATGAACCCGCGATAGTCTCGTTCTGCAAGAGACTATACAACGAGAGTGCTAACTGAACTACCTGGATCTGTCCTTGAATCCACTAAATTTGCATTTACACACATCTCAGGCGTATGTGAACTAGCATTTTGAAACAATTAATATTCAAATAAGGTAAAAAAATGCATAGAGTTCCTTATTGTTTCAAAATTAATTCAAATTTAATAAATAAATATTCAATGACATTTTACACAGCGCTTTCTAGACCCAACGTAAGCATAGTTTAACTAGCTTGTGTTATGGGTTCTAGAATGCAGATAAACATACTTATATATACTTTATGTTTGTAAATACGTACATATTATACATAGAAAAACCCAGACCAATGCAAAATTTAAAAATAAATCAAATTTTGCGCAGAAAACATTCAAATAGGTCTTATACCTGCAACTCTTAGAACACCATGTAAGCATACACGGACGACCATGTTTTTATCAGAGCTCATCAAACTCATCATTCGAGCGCCAATCCTGGTTGCATCCGAAGCTTGGACTTTGAAGCCCAGGTCCGCTCTTTCACTCCCTTCCATATTTTGGCTTCTTTTGGCTTCCAGGAGAAACTACCGTCTGACCCACCAACCCCGAGAAGGAAGCCTGCGCCAAAGCGTAGTCCGTCAATCAGCAGGTGAACTGGCTTGAAGGTGACGCTGGTTCGGGTTTCGAAGATCTTAGGGCCCATATACCGCATAGGCATCGGATTTTAATATAGTTGTTTATATTACTAGCTATTACTATTGCTACCAACCTGCTTCAAGCCAGACGCAACAGTCACCATCTGCTTGGATTTTATTTTGATATATCTGATGTCGTTCTGGGTGCTGAAGAATAACATTCCTTCAGGTCCTAAAACATAGACGAACTTATCAACTGAACCATTTTTTTTTAGCGTTGGAAACCCCCACGGGCTTCACACCTCATCGGTCCCGACGATGGGGTGGGCGTGTCGGAATCGGACTGACTCAAACCACACGGTGTCCTCCCCAAGTGTCCATTGCCGGGCACCCCGGGTAAGCCCTCGAAAAGATAACCCCAGGGTTACCGGCTTACTTTGGCCGCCACCGCAGCATCGCCTGGTGGGGTCGGGTTTTATCCCGCGACGGTGAGTTCAACTATCAACTGAACCTAGTGTTAACAAAGATTGGGCTCCAGTCCTTCACACTGTATTGCATGCACTTAGGGACGTGCACCAGTAACACGGCAATCTAGACTCTAGAACAGTGTTCTGACAAGTTCCAGTATCAATTTATCCCATGGAACTGTTAGTTTATTTAGAGAACGTGATAGAAGGCCTTTAGAGAGTCAATATATATCGCGATTTTGTCAATAATATTGATGTCCAAATGCGATATTATTGATGTGCAAACAAACGCGATTGGTCCCTACACCGTATCACGATATTGGATTGCAATTTATATTGACTGTCTCCACTCGCCCATACACGAGTCTCACCGCCATGCATACTATGCATAGGCAGCTACCTCTTCATGGTGGCGGTGAGATTCGTGTCTCACGGTACCTATATAAAGAATTTCACGTATGTATTGAAAATTAATCACGTAAAAACCCGTAAAAGTACCACAAAAAAAGTAATACCGTAAAGTGGCCCTACTTTGCGCCAAATTGTAATGTATGTCATTTGATTTGCTAATAAAAAAAAAACTACTGACATCTGGGAAATAAAACCTTGGTAAATGAAAGAATACATGTTACTTAACATATTTTAATCATTAATTACTAAGAATGGCACATAATCAGGTACAATTTTTTTATTTTTTTTTGGCGCAAAGTAATCCCTTTTGTGGGGTTATTTTGCACCACATACAAAACTAGTCACAAATTGTTCGTAAAACATCAGCGGAGCAAAGACAGACGCGCAAATCTTTGTGCCACTCGCTTAGTAGAAGTCATCGAGTTCTTTGACACTGAAAAATCCACGTTTCGATATTTTCTTGGGAGGCTCGATACTCCCAAGAATATCGTCCCATTCGTAAAAATTCACATCCTTCGTTTGTGGCCATTTCCACGATTTCAAGGATCTACACATTGCGTCCACTGTTGCACCTTTATCATCAAAATCTATTATCATACCAGGATATAGTCTATTGTCATATTTTACGACGACAAAGGCATTTTTTTCACGTTGCAATGTCTTGAAACATGACAATCTCTCTGGTTCAGCTATAGATTCTTCGGCACTATCTGGTTCTAAAAAGCCACCATTATCATCAGATTCATCCTGTACTGAATAGTGATCAGAATCACGATCATTAACAATTCTGGAAGTTGTCGGAGTTTCTTCGTCCGAGTCCAAATATAATTCGTGACAGATACTTTTCCCAGCCGGTATTTCAAATTTCTTTTTTCTTCCTTTTGGTGCCAAATCTGTTATTGACTTCCGTTTCTTTTCTAAAATATCAATGAAAGAAGAAGACATGGCGTCATTGTTTACGCTTTCGCCTTCTCCTGGTATTCTCTTCAGCAACTCTGATACATCGCAGGGTGCAATACCACATTTTCGAAATCCGCTCTTTAAATTTTCCCCAATATTTGGTTCTATATTTTCCAGTAATGTTTTTAATAGTGTCGGGAAAGTTTGCTTTGGTACTGTAGCATTTTTAGAACCTTCTGCAGAAGCTTTCCAGTCTGTGAGAATTTTTCTCCACTCTATCTTAAGCGGGCGGAAAAAAGCAACATCTAATGGTTGAGTTATATGGCTACTATTTGGTGGTAAACAGACAAACGCTATGTTATTCTCCCGACAGAGTTTCAAAACATGTATGGATAAATGGGAGGCTAAATTATCCCCAATCAACACTTTTTTGCCCTCCATTTTTTTCAGTTTTGGTATCATGAGGGTTTCAAGCCAGTCCGAGAATATTTGAGTATCAAACCACCCAGATGGTGAATTGCTGTAATGGCAACCCTTTGGGCCATTCTCAGTCCAAGTATTCCATAATTTTATAGATTTGTACACCACATAAGGCGGCATCAATTCCCCGGCTGCGCTCCCACAAAACATAATTGATGTGCTAGCCTTAGAGGAGTTGCAAATTTTTTCAGGGTACTTGCAGCCACGACGAACAATAACTTTTTGTTGTCCGGGGTCGTCTGTGAGATTTGTCTCGTCATAATTGAATATATGTGAAGGGGGCACATTTTCAAGCACAGGCTTTAAATTTGTAATATATTCTTCTAAAATATCTTTGCTTAATGCTGCCCGGCTCCTTTTTATATTTGTCGCTAAACGCACAGTAAGGTGCTGATGCCTTTTTAAAAATTGTTTTACCCACTCCCTTCCAGGTAAGTTATTTTTGAAATTTTTTATAGTGCACCCACATTTGTCTAGGTAAGTTTTAATAGTAATTTTCAGATCATACTCTGTCAATGGGAACCCATATATACTCATTGTCTCTATGTGCGTAGCGATAGCAACCTCTTCTTCATTTGTGAATGTGGGTGGCGGCCCTGGCATACCCATATGAACCTTTTTAAGCTTATATACCAAAGTTCGACGGGGAATATTATAGTGTTCACTTGCTCGTCTCTGAGACATTTGTCCTGACTTTATAGCTTGTAAACATAGTTCAAGCTGTTCGGTAGTATAGTCCGAGTATCGTCTAGAACCAAGCTTACGTTTGTATGTCCTCGGCATATTGCGTTACCCTGTGAAAATAAAAATAAACGGTAATTCTTTAAACAGTAGCACCAGAAAGCCAGCGCAAAGTAACCCCTTTTTGAAGCAAATCATGTCTGTCATGAAAAAAAAAAAATCTAAAATTCATTCGCTTTTTATAGGCCTAAAATCAACTTTATATCGATTAGTAAGATAGTTTACTAATAATATCATGCTTAGCTTACCTCTTTAGTGTCAATGATTCCAATGATAGCACAGGATTTAAGCAACAATATTTTTTTGCAAAATTGTAGGCGCGTGATTAGACAGTTATAACAAACACCATAGATGCAATGGCGGACTTTCACTTATCGCAATAGTGACCTTTGACATTTGGAATGCGTTCAGAAAAAAATAAAACAAAAAATAACGTTATGGTTTTTTTAGATGTTGCTTTTAACTTCTGTCCGATTTGGCGCAAAGTAATCTCCGTAGGCGCAAAGTAGGGCCATTTTACGGTAGATACTCAAAGAAAGATATATTTTTAGGGTTCCGTTGCCAAATGCCAAAAACGGAACCCTTATATATATTTGTTAAGGACCGTGGTTCGTAACAGACTATGACCTGATAAGGTTCCAAATAGACTGCCACTACTTCGCGGTCGCCTTCAGTGGACTGTATTTGTTGGATGTTGAGTCGAAGAATGAAACACTTGGATGGGTGGACTTCATTGACGTCAGTGAGGCATCGGATGTACTTGGCCCAGCACTACTCTTGATCTACTACTTCCTGTTGAGCTTCCTTGTTCCTTGAGAGACTCTTGTTGTCTACTTGTTGCCCAATACCCAATATTTTCCTAACAAATGGTCCCTGCTTTTATAGTCTTTTGTAGTGCTGGCCCGCGATCCAAATTACCTCACCTCCGCATTTCCATTTATTTATAGAACTTATGTTTTACATATCAATCACATAGCATATATGTACATTGGTAGCAATAAGACTTGCACGACGATAGGTACTTACATCTGTACCGTGCGACGTCGGGCTACTGAATGACGGGCGGATTGACCCCTCAGACTTATATATGGGCCCTGCCTCCCGCGAGCTACTATAATAAAATGGCACCAGCCGGGGGAGCGCATATTCGCTTCTTACGGCGTGGGAGGCAGTCGCGGGGTGTAATTAAACTTACATACTAATATACAAAGTCGTATTTCCTATTTATACGAAGTTATGTTAGATTCTGAGTAATGCATTTACGTAATTATATTTGCAATTATGCTTTTCGGGGAATGTACTTTCTTTATTAAATTTGGCTCTAACATATTTAATTACTCAGAAAACTAACTCCTAACAGTAGTAAGCTATTTATCTTAGCTTAATATGAAAGTAATTACATTATTACGTTTTAATTTACGTAAATCTAACATTTTCATAATTTATTCGTTATATTCACGCTTACTTAATCTACGTGTCACTGGCACATGTGTCTATAGTCTATTTGTGTCGTGCACAATATTTGTCATGTTTGTCTGTCTGTCCATCCGTATGTCACACTTTTTCCGAAACTATAAAAACTATGCTGTTGAAACTTGGTAAGTAGATGTATTCTGTGAACCGCATTAAGATTTTCACACAAAAATAGAAAACAAACAATAAATTTTTGAAACTTGGGAAGTAGATGTATTCTGTAAACGGCATTAAGATTTTGACACAATAGAAAAGAAACAATAAATTTTGGGAGTTCCCCATACTTAGAACTGTAACTCAAAAATATTCTAAAATATATTTTTTCTAAACTGAATAGTTTACGCGAAAGACACTTCCTTCTTTATGGGTAAAATGTTGTCCCCCCTCCCCCTGTAACTTCTAAAATAAGAGAATGATAAAAGTTAAAAAATATATAATGTACATTACCATGTAAACTTCCACTGAAAATTGGTTTGAACGAAATCTAGTTAGTAATTTTTTTTTAAGTCATAAGTCGTAAACCGCAATTTACCTATCATTCAATCAACTCAAATATAAAAATAAAATAAAAAAACATTATAATGTTACTTGCTGCAACGGAACCCTTCATGGGCGAGTCCGAGTTGCACTTGGCCACTTTTCTTCTCCGTTCGAAATCGGATACGAATATCCGGTACATCACTTGTAGAATATATTGATACAATTACGAAAGGTTTCGACAAGATCTATTTGAATTAAACCCACTCCTGACACAAGCAATTTAGCTTAGCTGGAAGTGTTAAAGGGAATACTAGAAATAAAAATAGATAGATTCTGCTCTAGATAAAACTAAAAGAAAGTTACCAGTAGCGAAACACAGATAGGCTATCCAGTCCTGTTTGTAACCAGGATCACAGTAACATCTAAAGTTCCTCTGACGGTTCACACACTTGTGCGAGCACTCCGGGTGACCCCATAAGCACTCGTCGATGTCCTGACACAGGTGTGTCGTATAGTTGTACTCTAACGCATTATCGATAGGAAGGCACATACAGATTGGTCCATTGCGGTCTGGAATGCATTCCGATTGGTTGCCATTGCATTCGAGTTTGTCGCACATAGTTGTCCCTGGAAATATACTTAAATTTAGAACTCAAACTCCAAGTATTTTTTGCCTCTAGGTCAAGAAGTGAAAATCAGAAGCTGCACTTAGTGCCAGGTCCAAGGTTCAGGCAAGTTATATGAGTAAAGCCAGACGCTCCGTCTTACTTCATCTAAGTACAGTAAGTACCGGCTTGTGATTTGAGGTCGGTAAAAAGAGTACGTCTGACTAAGATTGGTTCGCTTTGGTTTTAAAGAGCAGTCTCTCTATCGTACATCGGACAGTTTAATACCTCTATAGAGTAGTTAAAACCGTATGTGTTCATAAAATATTAAAACCATAGCTTTAGCTTAACAATATCAAGCAGACATGCGCTTTACAGTACATACTAAACCGAAGCCAGCCGATCACTTTCATCACGAAGTGCACAACCAAAAACCGGGTCTATTAAACATATATAAGTAGGTACTTACAATTGGCACAGAACGGGCCCTCGTCACTCGCGTCACGGCAATCTATGATACCATCACACATCTTGGGGCTTGGCAGACAGTATGAGTAGTCTAGACATTTATAAGTCCGTGTCGTGACACCTGGCATTGAATAGCACAGGTCACCCCTTGACATCACATGCGCTTTATGGGTGAAATTTTTATGTCCTAAAGAAATAAATATTGATTATTTGATAATTATGTACGCACGTAAGAAGTTATTCGGACGAAAAAAAAAAAAAAGGACTTCTTTGGCGTAACATCCTTCGCGTTACCCTACGTTTGTAGAAATATTAATGTAAAAAAAAAATGTTAGTTTATGATGTAAATATACAATACATACCGTTAACTAACCACAAATTCTACAAGTGGATTCAAAGTTAAATGTTGACTAGCTAACTTCAGGGTGTTGGTTTTCTAGCTAACTTCATGGTGTCGGTTTTCTAGCTAACTTCATGGTGTCGGTTTTAGTCCTTCTTACTCTGTCATTATTCAGTAACGCGCCAAAAGAAGTATATTTTCTAAAAATATTTGATTTTTCCAATGACAATAACTGTTTTTGGAGGTGTGCAGGGCGCCCTAGCAACACCGGGGCAGGTTTTTCTCTCGGGGTTGGGAGGTCAGACGACAGTGGCTCCCGGAGAAGCTACTAATCAATAACAATAAAGCGGACCCCGAGCTCCAAAGTGCAAACCTTAAGATGCAACTGGGCAATCGTTGTGGGGACGATGATGAGTAATTATTTTTGACTTGGACTAGGTTGGGGTTCATAACCCACTCCTAACCCCCAAATATTCCCCTTAGACAATAGTGTCATTTAAATGTACATTTTTACAGCCCGGCCGTTCGAGCAATACTTGGGCTATTGCTCGAACAGTCGGTCCTTCGGCAGATGTGGCCTACGCCAGCCCATTGCCTGCATGCATTTTAGGGTAGGCAGCGCGAGTGTAACGCCTCTGGTGTTACACACGTCCATAGGCCGCGTTAACCGCTTCCCATCAAGTGGGCCGTAAGCTTGTCTACCTGCCACCTGATGGTATAAAAAAAATTGCCTCTTTTAAATTTTTATTGAGCTCTAAATCCAGCAGTGGACTGCAATAGGCTAATTGTTTCATAGGTTTATTTACGGCCACAGATAGTTGGTACTCACGGCACAATTCCTCGTTCAACTCATCACCCATATCAGCACAGTCGTAGACTCCATCGCAAACCCACAAATTGGAGATACATTTGCCGTCGCTGCATTGGAATCCCTTACATGTTCCCTGCGGAATAAAGTTATCACTATAAATCTGCGTACTGACCGACTTTCGAATTAACACGTCGTGCATCAGAATGAAGAGAATTGCAACGGCACGTGGTCAAAACGGATGGTTTCAATTCGAATAAAAACGGAATACTTATCAAAGCAATTTTTTTAACATTTTGCTTTAATGTTAAAAAAATTGCTTTGATAAGTATTCCGTTTTCGATCTGTCAATACAAAACTTACAGTACATTTTCGTAAAGTTATTAAACCTTCAGAATCACTCACAGTTTAATTTGATATCAATTAGATTTTAAAATGTTATTTTATAAATTTTCGTAAGTTTCACAAATCATGCGTTTCATAAACGTTATTTTACCGAATCGAGCCGCTGCTTCTGTCTTGTCGAACATTCTCTCTCGGGCACATCGGACTGACAGTTTAAGTACCTTTATAGAGTTCACTAAAACTATTTGTGTTTGCAAAATATTAAAACTGTATCTTTGGTTTTAACTCAAAGATCTGTAGACATGAGGTGTGCAATAGAGAGGACGCTCTACAAAAACCGAAACAAGCTATGTTAGCGGGACTCTCACTGATGATGAAGATGACGAAGATGCCAAGGCAAAAACCGGGTCCTATAATTGAATTATAGTACTTACGTTATTATAAACAATTGGCAGATGAGTACAATTAACCTCGTCACTGCCGTCCTCGCAGTCTTTTTGGTTGTTACAAATCAAGGCGTTAGGAACACAGCTGTTGCCGTTGGCGCAAGTAAACTGGTGCGTTATGTTGCATACCACTGGATCGAGTTTCTGTGCTGCTGGCGAGAAGAGTCTTGTTGAATGGTATGATCAGCGTCAAAAGTACTTAAGTAAATGATCATCTTCAGATTTTATAAACAAGTTTTTAAGCTAAGGAATTTATGTTCTTTAATGAACATTTAATACTGTTTAACTAATCAGTGGGCGCAAAGAAATATATTATTGACCAGTCGAAATGAAAGTCGATGGGGGAGGCCTATGTTTAGCAGTGGACTTCCTACGGCTGATATGATGATGATGATTAGTTTTCATTCAGATTTTAAATTTTGAAATATGTGTAATCATAATCTACTTTTAACCGACTCCAAAAAGGAGAAGGTTCTATGTTCATCTGTATCTTTTTTATATAAATTGACTGTAAAACAGAATCAAAGAATACCCTTTCTAGGCTACGGTATATCAAATCAAAAAGAAACGCCACACAGCTGCCTTGTGTACATGACATGACATGACATAAACTCACGCCTATATCCCCGAAGGGGTAGGCAGAGGTGCTAGCACCCACATTTCGCCAGTTTATGTTTAGGTCCCAATGTAATAGGTGGCGAGCCTATTGCCATTAACCGGGCACTTATAAACCTGCGATAAATACACACATCACTTCGAAAAGCATCGAAAAGTCATTGGTGTGTGCCATGGTAAAACCTGGGATCGAACCTGAGACATCGTCTCAGCAGTCCATTACCCATACCACTAGGCTACCGCGGTTATTTTTGTGTACAACGATGCTGTAAATATGTTCAACATAATTTTAACAAGTGGTGTCCTGTAGCTACCAACACATTTGGGATCTAAGCCAACCTCTCACCTTTTAGTCGGTGTACCTTTTTTTTTTTTTTTTTTTTTTTTTTTTCTTTTTATCGTGCGGAAATCCCTTCGGATACCCCCCCGCCGGCCAGCGGGGGCGGTTATGTCGGGCTTGCACCGACTAAAACCGCACGCCGTCTCGGGTCTTCAGACGCCGCGGTGTAAGGTTACCCATAGAGCATATCCCTCGCACCCCGGCTGACCCTGGGCCATCTCACCACTAACAGCAGCTAAAACAATGGACGAAATTCTGGAGCAAACTTTCCTCTAGGTTCAATTTATAGTATGCTAACATAAACATAACATAACTTCACGCCTGTATCCCTGAAGGGGTAGGCAGAGGTGTATTACACACCCACGATTCGCCAGTTATGTTTAGGTCCCAATGTAATTAGAGGACCACTGTGGGCGTAGCGGTAGTGCATTCGACTGCTAAGCCAAAGGTCGCGGGTTCGATTCCTGCTCAGTGCAAATATGTATATTTGCATTGGTCTGGGTGTTTCTATGTATAATTTGTATTTATTTACAAAAAACAAGTATTTAAGTATGTTTATCCGCATTCTAGAACCCATATGACAAGCTCCACTTAGTTTGGGTTTAGAAGGCGTTGTGTACTTTGTCCTAAAATATTTAAAAAAAAATTAAAAGAAATAGGGGGCGAGCCTATTGCCATCTACCGGGCATACTATTAAGCGAGCGATAAGTAACATTTATTAATGCACACATAACTACGAAAAGTCAGAGGTGTGTTCCCGGGGCGACTGGGGATCGAACTCGAGACCTCGACTCAGCAGTCCGTTACGTACGCCACTGGGCTATCGCCGCTTTTAGAATGCTAACTTTTCCTATAGATTTATATCGGAAAAAGAGAACCTTCTCTAGGTGTTGGGAGGTCATACGGCAGTCGCTCCTGGCAAAGCCGGCATACCAATCAAAAATAAGCTGACCCCGGGCTCTAAATTGTAAGGACATAACTGGGAAATCGCTATGAGGATATTGATGTTCGAACTTATTTTTGGAGTTGTTATCTGTTGAAAATTAAAACCAATTACGTCACTGTTTGGTGTGATGTGATTGGTTATAATATGGGAGAATATGGCGATACTTAAACCGTTAAGGGAAATTGGATTTGATTTTATATTCTGTGGTCTATGTTCTAAAATGACACATGAACTCGATACACTCCAGCGTAAACCGAACAACACGTGCAGGACTTAGGTGTCACCCTCATACGGTGCAATCGATACCATCACGAACCGTGCGGTTCTGTAATTCCATTCTTTGTCTTACGATAAAGAACTGGAATGCTTTACCCACATACAGTCAGCGGCAAAAGTAGATAATGATTGCACAGATTTCAAACTTAAAAATCATAACATAACATAGTATAAACTCACGCCTATGTCCCCGAAGGGGTAGGCAGAGGTTCTAGCACCCACATTTTGTGGGTGGTTAAAAATCTGAATTAAAAAAGGTCAATATATTGTAAACAAAATGTTAAACCTTTTCTTAGTGTCCACTGAATAGTTAAACAAAACTTTCACTAAGGAATATAAATTGTTTTCCTAAAAACTTAATTTCTACTTTTCACGCTGACTAATACGTGTTCCCTTCCTTCCTACCATCCCGGGTACTTTAAGCGGGGCGTGAAAAAGCGTCTGTCAAGGCCGTCAAATGTAGGGACCACCATTCTAGGGACAACATCTGGAATGGTGGCCATTTGGCCTTTGGACTTCAGCTTACCATCAGGGGTGCAGTGAATTGATGGACCAAACATAAAAAAAAAAAACATAATGTGGCATACACGTAGTGAAATAAGAACTTACTGCAGAAATTCTCGTCCGTAGCATCATCGCAGTCTATATTGCCGTCGCAGAGCTGCGACTGATGGAAGCAGCCCCCACTACCACAAGGCACCGTGTCTTCCTCTATACAGCTCATCTCATAGTGATGGTCCAACTCATCGGAGAACTGCGACGTGTAGGTGAAGCATAATATCAGGATTGTGATACACAATTTTTTACTGTGAACAAAATATATAGCTATACTTATATTCAATTCAATTCAAATTCATTTTATTTTGGATAAATAACAGTTTTATACAGTACAATGCAACGACGATATCTACTGTAGTATAAAATGTGACGCAGATATCAACGCCCTCTATCTATTTAATTCACGTGTCTGATGATCGTACTTTGCCTATTTGTCTCTATTGTCTCCCGTTTGCGGATGGAAGTGTATTTGTTATATTTCTAACTCCTCCAATTTACTTCTGACTAATTTCGATGCGGATTCCAATACAGTTTAACTTTGTTTGGGACTTCCCGAAAGTCATTACTCGGTGTGTTCGTGGGTCACTGCTGTTGATCATGGTGTACTATAATAGTGGGAATGAGGGTGGGATTATTCCCATTAAAAAATCTGTTACTACAGCCGATTTGCTGCTGTCAAGGTGTGGTCCGATCTCAAAATAAGCAAAACGTTTAATTTCAAACACGATTGTGATAACTATAGGTATGCATCATGTATCAAACTAAACGGTAACTCGCCATGACACCTCCACCGGTTTCAGGTAGGAGGGGGAGACCCAAGAGAAACTGGTTTCAAGTCGTAAGGGATTACCTGCGTGCCAATGGTCTGACTGAAAAGAGGAGAAGGAAAAGCATAAAATCGGAACCCGGGCTCCGAGGTGTAGGCCTCGGATGCAACCGGGACACAACGCTGAAATGATGATGATGGTATGACACCAGGCTGGGGTTGACCTCGCAGACTGACTGATCAAATTAATGGTATATTGAAAAAAGAGCAGATCAAAAGCACTCGAAACCAGCGGGCTTGCATCGAAGCTCGTGTAGTGTGGAATGACAGACAAGCAGATGGCCAGCTATTGTCTCTGCCTACCCCGGAGAGAAAAAGCTTGACTCTATGTATGGTGGTAGTGTTAGAAAAAGAGTTGATCTAAAATGTAGTCAACAAAGCTACTAACAAAAAGGTTTTGGTGTCCAAGTTCTCTGTATTTTCAGCAATATGTTATAATTATTGTTCTTTTTGACGAATTATGTAGATTAAGATATAGTGTTATCAAAAAATTATTTTAAATTGTAGGTATATTTCACATAACGTAACGAAAAAACACGAGTCACGTCGGGGAAAATAAAAACGGTTTTCATTGTTTTTTTATTGATGGCACTAAAGTTCGTCAATAGCTGATGATTAAAAAAAGGAAATCGGTTGAAAAACAGAGAAGAAAAGGGTACTACCCGAAGTTTGTATCGTTTCCGTATACCTAAAAGTATTTGAAGTGGATTTCGAGAACCGAATTAAACGACGTGACTCAACTAAGTAGGGACATATCGATATTAACACTCAATGTAGCTTTAATAAAACATTACCATTATCTAATGTAATGATTATGGTGTCCAACGATTAGATTATACTCCACGTGGCGTTTACGAACTAATATTCATCTCAGGCAGAATAGTTTAATTCGATAATCCAATTAGTAAAACAAAAAATAACCATAGCACTTACTTGATCATTTTAAATTTGTCTTCATTACAGATAAAATCAATCCAAGGCTTGATATTTTTAAAACTGCAACGATTCGGCAAATCGTTTACCAGCAAAGCAGAAGGCAGGAGAACGCATATGGAGCAAAATTTCTTGAAATCGGAAAGTTTTCACACTACCCCCTACCAACAAGTTAAACAAATACGTAATAAAACGCAAAATAATAAACTAAAGTTAAACTACGAGGGTCAAACTGAAAGTTCTTAGAACTGGCCACTTATAAACAATATAATAAAAAAATAATTCTAAAATTTGAAAATAGAACTCTTTGCCAATATTACTGAGTATATATTTCATTCATTTATCATTTGTTTTACGATTTGGCGGCAAATTGAAAATTGTCTGTGTCACGTTAACATGAATTTAACACGAGAAAATTTTCGTGCAATGATTTTTTATGACTTTCGATGTCATTTAAGTCAACAAGAAAGTTATGATAGACTACGATTGGCCTTTCACGATGAAGCCCCATCTCGTGCGACTGTTTACAACTGGTTTATTGAGTTTAAACGTGGTCGCACTAATCTCACTGATGATTTACGTGAGGGACGGCCTTCTACGGCGACGACTGAAAATAACATCTGTGTTGTGCGGCGTATGATAGAGACTGACAAAAGAGTGACCTATCAGCAGATTCGGACAAGCTTAGGCATCGGTATGAGTCAAGTGCACAAAATCCTCCACGAACATTTAGCGGTCAGGAAGCTTTGCGCCCGGTGGATACCTCATAATTTGACTGAGGCTCAAAAACTCCATCGTGTGGATTGGTGCCGTAAAATGATTGAAAGATTTAACGGAGGTGACTCTAATGCTGTGTTCGACATACTAACAGGTGACGAAAGCTGGATTTACTGTTATGATCCTGAAACCAAAAGACAATCTGCTCAGTGGGTGTTTCCTTTCGAGGAGTTGCCAACTAAAGTGAAGAGAGATCGAAGTGCGGGAAAAAAAATGGTGGCCTCGTTCTTTGGAAGGATAGGTCATTTCGTAACAATTGTGTTAGAGGATCAAAAAACAGTTTCTGCAGAATGGTACACTACCAATTGTTTGCCACTTGTCTTGGAAAAAGTTCGAGAGAAACGACCTCGCAGTAGGATCCTCCTTCACCACGACAACGCCTCGTCGCACACCGCCAAGCGAACGATCGACTATTTGGCGACATCAAACGTTGAATTACTGGGTCACCCGCCGTATAGCCCCGACCTCGCGCCTTGTGATTTTTATTTATTTCCAAAAATTAAAGAAAAACTTAAAGGAAAGCGGTTTATGAATGCTGAAGAAGCGGTGGCTGCGTATCGCGATGCCATTGAAGACAACCCTAAGGACGAGTGGGCAAAGTGCTTTTCCCAGTGGTTCCATCGCATGCAGCGGTGTATTGACGTGAATGGACAATATTTTGAAAAGATATAATAAAACTAATAACTGGCTAATGTAATCAGTTTTTGATTTTCTAAGAACTTTCAGTTTGACCCTCGTATATTGCCATCACAATCTTGCAATGCAGATCAAGACAACCTAAGCAGGCCAATAATATCCAGAACAAAGACAGTGACTTGTTACTTTGCTTGACCGACCGGCCCGAACCTGAACGAGTTTAATGCCAAAGAAACACAGGCATGCACTATTTATCGCCAATCGCCAAGGTATACTCCTTTCTTCCCTTGTCTACTCTTTGAAATTTGAAAAATGAACATCCCTACGCGTTATGGATGATCGCTGCAAACTGAACAATAAAAACTAGGACATCAGAACCGTCATCAAAACAGGTTCTAGTCTCGACTACTTGCTTCGCAGTGACTTGCTGTCCGCATGATTGAGAGTTCTGAGGCCGTCCTCGAGCCTTTGGGGACCTCCACGCGGTGCACCCTGGGCAACGGAGACAGCAGCGCCTCTCTCCTAGGGTGGGAGAGACGCGGCCGCCTACGGCCAACTCCGACCGAGTCGAGGACGGCCCTGTTGAGGGCTGTTCGGAAGCTTTCCACGTGTCCCTCTGATTAGCAGATGGCACAGTGGAGAGCAAGTAAGGGGGCCATCTCGAAACCGGAGATGGTCCAGGGTCAGTCGGGGTGCGAGGGATATGCTCTATGGGTAACCTTACACCCCGGCGTCTTAAGACCCGAGACGGCGTGCGGTACTTAATTGGCAGTATTTTACCATCAAACTGAAGACCATCAATTTGTAGGGCTGGCATCTGGAATAGTATTAGCTAGCTTTGACGGCGGTAGCCCGCTACGCCACAGGCGAATGCACTAGCATTCGCTGCTACGACAGGAGGCGAGGGTTCGATTTCCGCTCAGTGCAAATAATTGTACGTATGAATATTTCAACTTGCATTGGTCTGGGTGTTTCTATATATAATATGTATGTATTCACACAAAAAAAAAGGATATAAGTATGTTTATCCGCATTCTGTAACCCATAATACAAGCTAGTTAAACTATGCTTACTTTGGGCCTAGAAAGTGCTGTGTAGAGTGTCGTAGAATATTCATATTTATTTATATTTTATTAATTGAAAGTCACCAATGCTTACTATCAGGCGAAGTGAAATAAATATAACAGGATGGACATAAAAAAAATTACAGTATTATTTTATAGCATTGGCAGACTTTTTTCCCCATGGAAACCTATTTCCATGACGAAAAAAAATAAAAGTAGCATATGTATTATTCCAGACTATAATCTATCCCTGTACCAAATTTCAGTCAGATCCGTTCAGTCGTTAGAGCGTGATTGAAACTTTCAAATTTATTTTAATAGTCATCTATGGATGTTTGTTACTCTTTCACACAAAAATGGCCAAACGGATCTGGCTGAAATTTGGTATAGGGATACTGGGTACTGGGTAGTGGTACTGGAACACAGTACTCCACCGTTCACAGGGATGTGAACGGCAGAGGACTGGGTGCTATAGCGCCTGAGTATAGCGCACTTTGGGATGTCCAGCAGTAGACTGTAATAGGCTTATTGATTAATTTGTTGAAATATGTTAGTTCTTAGTTTTAAATGCATTATTAGCTTAAAAATATATATTTCAAGGTATGAGAATCAAAAAACTCAATTAACTAAACGTGGCAATAGACAGCTAAAACGTAAAGTTGCTACATGTAATAAACTGATTTTGTATTTATGTGAGACTTTGTATTTTTCAAGACTGACGAAGAGGAAAAAACCTTTATTTCTATTTATTTGTAATATTTGCTATTGAATATCTTCAATATATTTATTTCATGTTGGTAGCAAATCACTAAGCAATAACCACAAGGAAAATCCTGTGTTTGGGCTGATAATCTGGTAACACCTATCATACCAATTTTATACTGTCTGTGAGTGACAGGTCAGAGTCCAACTTTCTTGGAAGTTTATTTTAAGTTTTATGTAGTATTTATTACAGATATAATAATCTTTACTATTTGTTTTAGAAGTAACTGTCGTGTCCATCAATAATTGTCATTAGTCTTTCGGCAGCCATGGCATCACAAATATCAAAATCCTTATTTAAAGTGTCCCACGTTAGCTCGACTTTAAAATTCGGTAGGTTTATTATAAATTTCAATATTTTACAGATCCTAGCCCCAGATGTTTAATGTTTTTGAAGTAATTATTCAACATTTAGCTACGACATTTATATAGTTAATACATTTTATGTGTTTATATATGGTTTTTATTTTGAATAGTAAACTTTGGACTTCTGTTTGTTAAACCTAAATTGGCATAGCTACAATAAATTTTCATCAATTATGTGCCAAAATATGAATACAAAGGTCATCCTATATAAATACTGAAGGAGATTTATAATTAATATTCTGTATTATGACAATATTTCAAATTGTTTTGAAGAACTTAATAACAGAAATATGTTTTATAATTACTTTCACGTGATTTCTTTCAGACACTGCAAGACGGGCTCTCAGTGTAGGAGCAGCCCTTCAACAGAAGAAAAGCTTGCCTGACCGCACAGGCAAGAATGTGGTACTGGTTGATGGTGTCCGGACACCATTTTTGGTGTCCTTTACTGACTATGCTAAAATGATGCCACATGAACTCGCCAGACATTCCTTGGTGTAAGTCTATAAATGAATTAAAAGTTTCATAAATAAGCATACCATCTAACTGCAAGCCAGTACACTTGTTGGTTAACTGACAAGCATCTGGTACAAGCTTTCATCTTGAGGTGGGGGGTTGCAAGAGCAAGTGAGTAGACCTCAGACTAACGCTGTGATGGTCATATCTAAATTAATACCTTTTAGATATTATTTGGTCTGTCTTTTTTAATGCTTAATGTTTTTTATGAACAAAATATTGTTGAATACTGATCTCTTAATAAATATAGAAAGATCTACTGTATAAATAATATTGTATAAAACTTAAAGAAATATTTGATATAATGAAAAATATTTTCAACGCATGCAAACTCCTTTAACCCTTTATATAGTTGGCCGTTGGAGTTTGGCCAATGAGGAAGCAACCGCAACTCAAAGCAGTCTGACTTGCATAAGGTTACTTTAAGAGGTTAAAACAAGATTAAGCATCATGAAGTGGAACTTCCTGCCTTAACATTTATAGTATTTTTTTTCACAACCACCCGAAATCATACATATTTTGTTTTGCGTATCATGCCATAATTATGCTCTGACATTTTGCATAAATTATATTAATTTACATAATAGGTATGAAACAATAATTAACATGAGTGAATGTTATGAAAGTACAAACTAACTCAATTCTTTACCTCAAAGAGTTATCATTGGTGAAAATAATTGGCCAAAGTGGTTAAACATATGTATAAAAGGTATATGAGTAGAATAATTTCAACAAATATCCCTGATACTTTTTTTAATTGTGTCATTTATCATGGTGGAATGGAGGTTATTTTTTATATTATTTCTGTCTACTATAATAATGTTGCAAAACATAATAAAATTAAGATTAAATGGCAGATGGATAACTAAGTTCAATAACTATAAAGATCATTATTTCAATTCCTGCATGCTGTATTCACGAAACTAAAAGGCTAGATTTAAAATGAACCATACATTTGGCAATGAAACTGTAACATATTGTTTTGATCATACCCTCAATGGACTACAAAAACCGCAAACAAAAGTACAGTAACCTATGGCATGGTATGAGACCGTAATCTTAGCAATCCATGGATTCTCCGTGCGGGTGCCGGGTCCATCGCGTTGCTGAGTTGGGAACTCGGGACAGTGCCTGGGACTTGCGACCCAAGTGTAGGTTTAGAAGGGGCCCCTTTTGTTGATGTACATCAACACTCACCTTCACTACCCAAGTTCCCCTCCCTGCCTAACCAAATTTGATACGAACCTACTAGTGCCGCTTTAGACATTCGTCCTAGTAATGAGCTTATTGTAGCTCTCGATAGGCCTAGATCTTTAAGTAGGTTATAGAGAGATTTTGCTGGTATACCTCTCGCTCCCACTTCCACTGCATACAAATTAACCACGTAACCGTTTTTGATTAATTCGTTTGTGAGATCATAGTATTTATTTTTCTTTATTGTGTGGTCCTTCGGTATATTTGTTTCCCACGGTACAGTAAGTTCCACAAGAACCACATGTTTTAATCTCTTAGAATATAGGAATATGTCAGGTCTAGATGACGAAACCCCAACATCCTCCGGAATTTTGTAGTGCTTTTCATACGTGTCGATTAGGAGAGTCCAATCTGGGGCAGTATCTAAGATTGAATAAGGTTTGTTCCTGGGTGTTATGGATGAACCTTCAGACACAAAGTTGATATGACGTCTGTTAGTAGTCAATCCTTTTTGGGCTCTAGCTACTGCCAGACTCATTGCTTCACGTATGATGATAAGCACCTTATCGTGGCGGCGTGAGTAATGGCCTCTATCGAGAAGCACCCTACATCCTACTAATATGTGTCTAGCCGTCCCTATTGCCTCACCACAAGTATAACATTGTTTTTCTGTGGCCTTCCCCCACCTTACCAGATTACTCTGGTCTGGGAGGGTCATCTGAAAGGCGTTAAGATAAAATTTTAACAGGGCCGGCGACCAGTCATAGATCAAGGTGCGCCACTTTAAGGCCATCGGTATGCAGAACTCTCCCATTGTCAACCATTCATTTTGGATTTCCAAATTCATCGCGTGCACTCGATATTTATCATTTTCGTCTTGTTTTAGAAAGGACTTAAGTATATCCTGGTCCCTTTCTGGCTCTCGTACTCCCAACCCCACTCTGTTTGACTGGGCCCCTATCATAAATCGTTTATGGAATAGAAGTCTAGATTCAAGCTCGGACGCGTTATTATCTTTCGGGAGTGCCCTGATTGTGACATCTTGGGATTTTCCTAAGATGTGGGCTTTGGTAACTCTAAGATGTTTATAGAGCTCCGATGGTTTCTTAAGTTTCATCCCAAAATTATTTTGATCCCTAAATAGAGCAGAGGAATCAGCAGAGTGCGCTAGTCCAAGCCACGATTTTAGCGATTTTATGACAGTTGCATCTATTTTCGCCAGTAAGGTTTTACCGAATTCATACACCAGAAAAGGCCAAGTCAGACGTGATGTTAAGTAGTTGTCATATATCCAAGCTTTTTTGATATTGTTTAGTGGTATCTGATCTATCTTATTTAGGTCATTTATAAACGTATCGACAACTTCATCTAAGGATGGTGTGCGTCCTTTATAGTCTATCTTTCTCCCAAGAAATTTAAATGGCACCGATTCAGCGACTATGGAAACTGGTTTACCCCCAATGAAGAGTCCCGGGTCGTAAGAGGTAAATTTGGTGTCCCGTCTACCCAGACATAGACAGTGACACTTACTGGGCTTCGTCCTCAGTCCATTTGTCCACGAACAGAACTCATCGACTTCCTTTAATAGTTCCTGACATTGTTTTGGATTGCGCGTCAGTATTGCGAGATCGTCAGCAAAAGCTAAGATGGACTCTGAGTATATGTTTTTTACTTTAAACCGATAACCCCATTTCTTTTCGTGACGTATTAACTTGGTAATTAAGATATTAATTACTATGTTAAATGCTATTGGTGACAAGCAGCATCCCTGAAACAGTCCCACATTATACCGTAATGGTCCTGTGTGTACTTCTTGGAAGCTTATAGCAAATTTTAGCTGGGAGTAATACGACTCGATTATCTCTATGACCACGGGCGGAAAGTTATACCATTGCAACGCGTATACCATAAGGTAATGTGGAATTGAGCCAAATGCATTTTCTAGGTCTATCCAACATACCGTTATCTGTCTTTCGTATTTTCTGGCATCTTTTAAGCTTTCCGCTAACAGACTATTGTGTTCCAGACAACCAGAAATGCCGGGTAAAAACCCTTTCTGGTGGTTAGGTCCGAAATACCTATTGTTAATCATAAAATGACACATTTTTGTTTGTAGAATTGAGAAAAATATTTTTGAAATTGTGTTAGTTAGTGCTATCGGTCTAGTATCTTTAGGATGGGTCACATCATGTTTTTTTGGAATGAGAACGAAAACCGCTTCGCCAAATGCGACTGGTATATTCTTTTCTGACCAGATTTTACTGAATATATTTGTGAGATGTTTACGAACTGTTGGACATTTTTTATACACTATATATGGAACCCCATCAGGGCCCGGAGCCGATTTAGATGATTTCTTTTTTATTTGTATCTCTATTTCCTCTATGGTAGGTGCATTCCCTTGGAATTGTACTAGAGGGTCGTGAGGTCTTTGGGTTTCCGGTTGATTGTATGGTGTTCTGCATTTAAGTATTTCATAAGTGTTTTTGTAATGTTCGTAAGTTTGTTCTTTGGTCAGAAGAAGTTTACCATTTTGGCTTTTAAAGATGTTTTTTGAGTACTGAAAAGGGTTTTTATCAAAATTTACTTCGTGCCTTGCCCTATCGTAACTATCGCAATTGTTTGCTATTTGTTGCGATATACCTTGTATTAGTTTAAGAATTGATCTTAATGCCCTAGACAGTTGGTGACTAAGATGATAATCGCCCAAGGCTTTGGCATCTCGAAGTTTTTTCTTTAGCTCCCTTTTCTTTCTCCGCAATTTAGTTTTAAAAGAGTTTTCTTTAATTTTAGGAGCATGGTAATTTGGAGGTGGATAATGCTCACTAAAATACGTATAAATTGTATCTTGGAAAGTGTTTACTTGGCTATTTAGATCTTGTTTCTTGCCTGGATGTTCTAGCAGAATGGCCAAATTTTCGTCGTGCACTTTCCAGGTTGAGTTTTGAAGGCTCGGAATGCTAAGACGTGTCCGGATATTTATGGACTCCTGGTTACTTTGACACGATGGTTCACCATGGGATGTATGAGGGTCAACTCTATCCGTAGTGACTGATGAAGTTCTTACCGACGGCTGTCGTGCTTCAACACCATGTGTATTCAAATGTTTGATGTACCAAGCTCGCCTCTTGTATTGTTTCCCGCACGTGGGGCATTTCAAATCCGTATTATCGCCAGAGTCGTTGTTTTTTCCTTCCGGTGGACAGATCTTCCGCCCCCCCTCTCGGACTGTCCTGGGGGTATTTTTCTTATTCGGACTTTTAGCGATTATATTCTCGGGTTTGGCTTGCTAGGCCGTCACCCTCGGCTGTCTTTCCAGCAGTCGGACGTCTTTCCGTCTGTCAGCTGTCTTTCCAGCAGTCATCTGTCTTTCCAGCGTCAGCCCGTCTCTCCGGGCTGTCATTTAAAATGAGACCGTAATCTTAGCAATCCATGGATTCTCCGTGCGGGTGCCGGGTCCATCGCGTTGCTGAGTTGGGAACTCGGGACAGTGCCTGGGACTTGCGACCCAAGTGTAGGTTTAGAAGGGGCCCCTTTTGTTGATGTACATCAACACTCACCTTCACTACCCAAGTTCCCCTCCCTGCCTAACCAAATTTGATACGAACCTACTAGTGCCGCTTTAGACATTCGTCCTAGTAATGAGCTTATTGTAGCTCTCGAATATATCATGTATCATGGGCTGGTATCCGTAACTCCTCGACAAGGCGCGGTTTTTGCGTGAGGGTGGGCGTTTTATTCGATCCACCCATGGCAGTAAGCCATGTGACCATAACCAATGCATCCTGGTCAAAATGTCAAGCATTGCATAACCATGATTGCATTATTTCCTGTAAACATAATGATATACCACAGTTTCTGCTTATCAGTTTTTCTTGTAACTCAAGAACAAATTTGCTCTTTGAGGATGTTATTGTTTCTTTTTTTAACTTTAATTACATCTGTAATCAAATGATCTAATCGTAATCAGATCTATGTATCTTTTTGATACGACCACTGCTCAATGGAGCAGTGGTCGTATCAAAAAGATACATAGATCAATACATTATGACCGTGCTTAATGAAGCATGGTCATAATGTATTATACTTTTTGGTTAAATGTTTTTTTTTTTCATATAATTTGAATAACATTGTCCATGAATAAATAAATAAATAATATCTGGGGCTGAAAAGTTTTGTAACAAGGTGACAGAATCAATTAAACTGTGTGCTCATCGTTTTCCCTCACAGGGGTCTCCTTCAAAAAACTGGGATTTCAAAGGATGTGATCGACTACATAGTTTATGGCACAGTCATCCAGGAGGTCAAGACTTCTAATGTTGGTCGCGAGGCGGCCCTTGCAGCTGGTTTCAGTGACCGCACACCATCTCACACTGTCACCATGGCCTGTATATCCTCTAACCAAGCCATTACTACTGGTTAGTACAAAAATATAATACCCTGTCAAAATAATGTATGTAGATCAATCAATCAATTAACCTATTGCAGTCCACTGCTGGACATGGGCCTCTCCCATTGTACGCCATAGCACCCGATCCTCCGCCTTGCGCATCCAGTCTGTCCCAGCTACCTTCGATACGATTGAGTATTATTTGATTTTTCTGTTAGTAGCAGCATGGAGTCCAGAAAAGTGCCCAGTTGACAGCAATCCTATAACATGAGATCGAAAGCAGTGAAATGTGGCTGTGAGGCCTATACTCCTTACTCTTTCGGAGTTTTATCTCAAATTTTATAATCTAATATATAAAATTCTCGTGTCGCGGTGTTTCTAGTTAAACTCCTCTGAAACGGCTTGACCGATTCTCATGAAAGTTTGTATGCATATTGGGTAGGAATCGGACAACATCTATTTTTCATCCCCCAAATATTTTTTTAAAATTTTTAGCTTATTTTTTATTTATTTTTATGATACCACATTAGAAAATACATACAACCCTGAATTTTCAACCCTCTACGATCAACCCCTATTTTTCCATCGCGATTTTATTTTGATTTTTTTAATAATTTCCTTCAATTATGATTTTTTTCTCAATTCAATTTGATCTTCCGCCTTCGCCGGTCGATAACCGATCAATTATCAATCGATCAGTTATCCCCGCTAGATGAGAGTAGGGATGAAAACGAAGCTGGTCTCCTGTCTTACTCACTATACACTTTGGGCCATTTTCTTTTGGTTTTATTTGTGTATCGATCGCAGCAGTGACTTTTATACTGTTACGTATATTAAAATATAGTCAGTAAAGCATACTTTCATTGTCTACAACGCTTTCGATTATAAGTAAATCCCCGCACACTTATAATAGATAGTTATTTTTATTGAACTAAAAAAATGTTTCCTAGAAATAATATACATGGCAAAACACACAAAACACCGGGTCAGCTAGTATTCATATAAAAAACTTCTATTACTACATATATAGTTCAATATGGTTAACATAGTTTCATTCGGACAGGTGTGGGCATGATCGCCGCTGGCGCTTACGACGTCATCGTGGCGGGCGGCGTGGAGTTCATGTCGGACGTGCCCATCCGCCACTCGCGCAAGATGCGCTCCCTGCTGCTGCGCCTCAACCGCGCCAAGACGCCCGCGCAGCGCCTGTCGCTCATCGCCTCCATCAGGCCGGACTTTTTCGTGCCTGAGGTAAGATATTAACTTAAGTGCCCCTCCACCTGTACTATCGAGGACCTATGGACCAACAAAATCTAGCAAGAAGAAAAAGATAATTAGCCATTGACTCGATGAAGAAGTGACTAGTCGGTCGGACTTGTGTCCATTACACTGAACACAAGTAATCAATACATCCTACTTAATAAGAATATTATAAATGTTAAAGTTTTTGAAGATGTTTGGAAGTTTGGATGGTTGTTATTCAATCATGCTGTAACTGATGAACGGATCTGGTTGAAATTTGAAACAGGGATAGATCATAGTCTGGAATAACACAGGCTACTTTTTAAAACGGGATTTTTTCCCATGGGTTTGCGGAACGGGATCAGAATTCCACGCGGGTGAAGCCACGAGCAACAGCTAGTAGCAAATATTACACAGCAAAGCAAAACTTGTCATATGGGTTTGTAGATAAACATATTATACATAGAAACACCCAGAGCAATGCATACAAATATTTGCACTGAGCGTGTATCGAACCTGGATATCTGACTTAACGCCACGCTACAGAGGTCGTCAATGTCTTTCAGTATACGGACTCAGTAGGTTAATGTTAATAGGGCAGGGGGATTGTGGTCGCAGCACTAGTGGGACCGGTGGGTGTCACGCGGTGCTGCGACGACAATCCTCTTCTCATGAGGCCGTCAAGCTGAGTGCCACCATTGTTAACATGGTACGTGTATGTAATGGTGACCCTCTTTCCTGAGACTTTACCTTCAGCTTACCATCAGGCGAGGTGAAGTCAAATTGACGTGTCCTAAAAATAAAAAAAAATATATGTTGTTTGATCCAGCTGCCAGCCGTGGCGGAGTTCTCGTCGGGCGAAACTATGGGGCACAGTGCCGACCGGCTGGCCGCCGCCTTCGGGGCTTCGCGCCAGGAGCAGGATGACTACGCCATGCGCTCGCACAAGTTGGCCCATGAAGCGCAGCAGAAGGGCTACTTCACTGATCTCATCCCTGTCAAAGGTGAGAAAGAATTTCAACTGAGCTTTTAAAACAAAATTGTTATCAAAATCGACTCAGTAACTTATGTGCTATGCTTGAACAAACATACAAACACACAAATATTATAATCATGACTAATATTTTATGCAGTCGACGGCAAAGACGGTGTGGTAGAGAAAGACAACGGTATTCGCGTGTCCACTCCGGAGCAGCTCGCCAAGCTTAAGCCTGCCTTCATCAAGCCTCACGGGACAGTAACTGCTGCCAACGCATCGTTTTTGGTCGGTATAATGTGTAGTCGGAGGTTTCCATGTGGTTATTTATTAATCTCACAAAACTGCTTGGTCACACTCTGGATAATAATGTTCTACCGGTCAGTTCTTTTTTTTGTAATTTTGAGCTATTAAGTGCTATCTGTGCAGACTGACGGTGCTTCAGCATGTGTGATCATGTCGGAGGCGAAGGCCAAGGAGCTCGGTCTCAAGCCCAAAGCATATCTGAGGGACTTCACTTACGTAGCACAGGTAAGTGATACTCATAAAAAAAAGATGATCGTAATATGTACAAGCTTTTTCTTATATTCAATTATTAATCTTAACTAAAACTTTGCCAGGATCCCGTGGACCAGCTGCTTCTGGGACCCGCATATGGCATCCCCAAGATCTTGGACAAAGCTGGACTGAAAGTGGGCGACATTGATACTTGGGAGATTCACGAGGCATTCGCTGTAAGTTATTTTCTGCAAAATTGATTTTTTATTCAAAGGAGCCTCTAGGAAAGTGCCTACAGTGAACCATAGTTATGCAGCCCTATTTGCAGCGGTAATTTTTTTTTATCTATATCCATACAAATAAATAAAAAATTTAATGATTGCATATGAACTGCATTCCCAACTAGCACTAGCAAGCAAAACAATATGATGCAAATGGTACGTAAGTTACTACGCCGATTTTGACTGGATTCTTACTGTACGAGCCTCGTACATTGCCCTATTTTATAATTATTTACACCGCATTTATTGTATTTCATTATTCATGTCATTTACTTTAAGTGCAGTTCGCGTTCGACTACGATCGACGAACCGCGTTCTCCGCGTACAGCAACAGTTGTCGTGTATCGTGTCATTATATATTATCTTTCAATATATCTAGTCAGTTAAAATTTACTTTAAAACGGTGTTTTACTGTACTAATAATAGAACCCAGGGTGTGCGGACCGTACGCTTACTGATCCTTGCTGATGCTATAAGGCGTAACTTAGACGAAGGGCGTAAATTACACAAAAAATAAAACCAGGTCTAAGTCCAAAGTTGGTTTACTATATTAATAGGAATTTTTAGCTCAAGTATAAATCACAAATCTATCCATTTTTACTTATTTCAGGGTCAAATCCTATCGAATCTGAAAGCTCTAGACTCGGACTGGTTTGGACAGACGTACCTCGGGCGCCAGGGTAAGGTGGGTTCTCCTGACCTGGACAAGTGGAACAAGTGGGGCGGCTCGCTCTCTATTGGACACCCCTTCGCCGCCACTGGTGTGAGTATATCTTCACCTTGTATATCTGATTAGATTGTTTTTTTTTTAAGGTAATACTAGTAATTTACTTGTATTCATTTATTTACTAGCTGACCTGGCAATCTTCGTACCGCCTTAGAATCAAGTTATGTTGGTTACCTTATCAGCTGTAGTTATTTCGTGAATATCTCTTATTTTTAATTATCCAAATGACTAGTATAGGCACAGTATCCCTAGATGGCCATCTTATAGCCGTAGATGGCTTAGGATCAGTCGGGGTGCGAGGGAATTGCCTTAATAGGCCACCTTACACTCACTTAAATTCAAGACCCGAGATGGCGTGCCTCTTTTAATCGGTTCGACTCCGACGTAACTATCCCCAATGGCCGCCGGGGGGGGGGGGGGTTAACTGCGAGGATTACCGCGGAAGAAAAAATGTCAAAAAAAATCTTAAAAATGAAAAATCATGTATCCACCCACTCTGAAATTATAAGAGGTCATTAATACCACGTCTTTGGTTTATATATATGTATAGATAGATAGACCTCTAGCTTCTAAATTGCACTCAAAACTTGTACTGTCTTTATATATATATATAGACAGACCTTTAGCTTATAAATTGCACACAAATCTTGTACTTTGGAGCCGGCGTCCGTTCTCCTACTCTTTGTCCTGGTTTGTCTTATCTTGGCTTTATGCAAGCGACTACCATCTGACAATCAACCCCGTAAGAAAACCGTGCGCCTGCGCTAGACAGAGTCTCGTCCGTTAATCAGCAGGTGAGGCTAGCATGGGCCCCAAACATCTCGTTGGGGCCCTTAACCTGATGATAATCTAATATAGTCATCAGCAAATATCACGACAATGTACTCTAGCTGCGCAGAAAGCGTTTTTAGGTCTCTCAGGTGGTAGTCCGGGGCCATTAACCAATCATAGATTATGTTAAACCAATCACGGGCTCAAAGGGCTCGCGTTATTGGTTTTTCAGGCGTTTTTTTGGTTAATCCGTATAGTGCACTTGCGTGAACTTTCCCTCATTACGCCGATTTTTGTTCAAGAAGTTTGCCGGTATCTGTATCATATATGGTAATCATAAGATATACTAAAAAATAATAAAAATTATAATTCACAGGTTCGTCTAGCTATGCACACAGCCAACCGTCTAGTTCGTGAAGACGGACAGTTCGGTCTGATATCCGCTTGCGCGGCAGGTGGACAGGGCGTCGCCATGCTTCTGGAAAGGCACCCTGATGCCACCCCCAACTAGACAGACACCAGTCACCATCGGGCCTTCTCATAGTAACGACGTTAGTGTGAAACTTAAAGGCATCATTGTTTACCACTTCATTGTCTCAGGCCCGTATTCTAAAACGATACTCAGTCATTAATTTTAACTTGAGACTAGTTCTAAGTACAGATAGTATTCTAGAACTAAACTTGAGTGGCGATTTTAAGAACGCTCAGTTGATTTACTATAGTAAAATGATGATTTCCACTTTTGGATTGGCGGTTTCAATTCGAGACTCATGACTCAGTATCGTTAAAGAATACGAGCCTAAATTTCATAATACTACTTGGAGGAGATAGGGTATCGAATGTATAGCATCTACCCCTACAACCGAGGGGGTTCTTTATATTAGTATAGAAGTTAACGGCATTACATTTATGGTTTTGTGTGTCCGATATTTCGGCACTGAAATACTGGCGGTTAACGGTGATAAAGTTTAAGAGTAAATATATCGATCTACCCTCTTTCGTATTCGACTTTACGCGTAACACCACTACCACTGGTTTCACTACACACTCGAACTCGATCCCATTCACGACACACGACGCTTACAGTCGCTACAGATCTTCTCGCGCGCGATCTTTGCTAAAGAAAAGTTTCCTGTCACCAATGACGCCCCATGTTGGGCGCCATTTGTAATCCGGAGCTATCCTTGTCAAAGATAGTTCTGAAAGGTATAGTTTTCAAATTAATATTCGCTTACACACCGCCAATTTTAGTATTATCAATAATTATTACTATATGGCATGGACTGATCTCTTTTTCTAAACCAACCTTGTCTCACATCTTGTTCATCAGTCCTGTGGAAAAAAAAAACTTTTTTATTGATCCAAGATCGCAACCAGCCAAACTAAGTCTCGGTCAGTAAGTTGTTGGTATAAGAAGTAATCAATCATGAGATTAAAAGAAAATTTTGACTGTAAGATATATATTATTGGAAATTGCTTATTTAGACATATATGAGTATGGCATACCGAACGAAGTAAATCTTGCCGTATCCAATTTTTAAGCAGAGTAAAAAAAGAATGCTTAAGAATTACTTTCTCGAGACAATGTTCAAGTATAAGATTTATGGTCCAATATTATTATAATTTAGATTCATTTATTTCGGCTGTTTAGCTAATTCGAGTCGATGTTTCACTTAAGTGAGAATTGTCTATTAAAATCATTCTAAGAGCAACAGATTCTCGTTAGAAAGTGAGTTCGTCGCATTATCTTATATCACAATATAATGTGAATGACCTCATCTCATTCAAGATATTTGGTGTTCAGAAAACCGCATAATCTGGTTAATCGAGCTGTGTACTTTCATTAATCAAAAAACAAATATGTTCCAAGTGCATTATCACATGTAGAACATATTTACGTGAATTAACAGTTCGGTTAAACAGTTACACGCTTTACGTAACTAAGCACATAAGAAATGGTGTTCAAAACTGCGAAATTATACAGAATGTTGATATTTTTATACAATATCTAATAATTAGTAACTTTCATTTTCATGTCAGTAATTTGTTAGTGTGTTAGGAATAAATGTGTGTAAGAGAGTCTTCCTAATATTTATTTCATATTCACTAGTTGTAAGATTATGTATCGGCTGATTATTATTGTTAATAAAATAATATTTATTTTAAAGATCTTTTTTTTTCCCTAATTGTTAAGTACTTTAACCTTTTAGATAGAATATAATATGCGATGGTCACGTAATCGCTAAGGCATTGGACTTGAAATTAATGGCTTCAGTTTCAGATCCCACACAGCATACTAGTGACGTGAACTCACTCCTAACACAAACAATTTTATCATGATCAACCTGGATGACTTAATGAGAATACATATTTATTAGTCAATAGTACCTAATTATAACACAAGAATGAAATGTGATAAAAAATGATGTATGTAGTCTTGATATTTTTTGTTATTTATGCGATTCCAACGGCTTGATACTTATATCCCATATGTATCCTTACTATTCAATTCTACCATATCCAAGCGCTTTTCTACTACGAGACGAGGCAATTTTCATATAACCTCATTACCACCTACACCTAGTGCCCAAAGGCGGGCCCTATAACTAATCTTCTTTTTAGTCTCGAGGCCATGGAGCTTGTCGGTCACTCAACAGGTAATTTCGTCGTGTCCCTCCCTAAGCTCTGAGATAGCTTGAGGGAAACGACCTGTTGAGTGACCGATATCTATAGTACTATATTACCTGTGCCGATATATACATAGGTATATAAGATACAAGTACTCTACCGGTTAATCAGCAGTGCTGCTAATAAACTTGTTTCTTGGTATTAATATTTCAGTGTAATAAAGTATTATTTTCTTGATAAAATTACGTATTTCAACAGGAAATATAACTTTTTTGCAAGTATTATATAGATACTTTTCGTACCTATTTGAAGGATACCTATGATGAAATTATTTATAAAGAAAGTTAGCAGTAGACTAATGAGATGTCTTATGTAAAATATTTCAAATTTCTGACTGTTATAGTAAGTACAAAATTAAATTCCAATAGAATAAAATAATCTATGAATAATATGAGTAGGTATGGGATTCCAGACAACCTTTCATTGGAGTAGATTCACATTGATAGTGTAGTGGTAGTGTGTATATACCCTGAGTATTTTGTTCTGAGGTATATACTCTTACTGAGAGTCCAAATCCCCAATCCGCAACTACGCAAGTACTCACGCACGCACCCTTTTTTTTTTTTTTTTTTCGTGCGAAAATCCCTTCGGATACCGCCCCCGCTTGAGTGCGGGGGTCTCCAGCGGGGGCGGTTATGTCGGGCTTGAACCGACTAAAACCGCACGCCGTCTCGGGTCTTAAGACGCCAGGGTGTAAGGTTACCCATAGAGCATATCCCTCGCACCCCGACTGACCCTGACCCATCTCCGGTTTCGAGATGGCCCCCTTACTTGCTCTCCACTGTGCCATCTGCTAATCAGAGTGACACGTGGAAAGCTTCCGAACAGCCCTCACCAGGGCCGTCCTCGCCTCGGTCGGAGTTGGCCGTAGGCGGCAGCGTCTCTCCCGCCCTAGGAGAGAGGCGCTGCCGCCTCCGTTGCCCAGGGTGCACCGCGTGGAGGTCCCCAACCAAGCACCCCTCACGCACGCACCCTAATGTCTTCACTGTATCACGATATTAAATTGCAATATTGCGCCCTAAGATATTTATAAAAATTATATATCTTTATTAATAACTATCAATCAGGAGTATATTTGTTCTGTGCGAAGTCTGTGTGTGCTATCAATCCTACTGAATACGACATAACATAACATTACTATTCTATTCTATTTTTGGGTATGGCAAGCAGGGCCGATATTATTGTTTTTGGGTATGGCAAACAGTGCCGGTATTTATGTCCACAGAGTAAGTAATACTTCGTTTATGTGGACAACCTCTGCAAATGTCAAACGTGCGTTGGAGATTCGTGTGTTATTTAATTTTGTAAACAAATGACAACTTGATTTTGTTGGACTCGTTGTGAATCTTATTGGAGTTAGTACACTGAAACAAATGCAACATGAACAGATCCCACGATATTTTTTAACATAAGATAAGATAATGTTTATCGATTCCAACAGAGTAGCTCGGCTTACATATCATTACTTAATTAAAGAGCAATACAGTATTTTTTATATTACCATGTAGATTTGATATGCTGAACGTTGCCAGCCGTACTAGTAAAAACTGTATGGCAGCTATCAGCGCATTCCATAGTGTAATTAGTACAATAACTTGATAATTTTATTATAAGAAACAAAATAATACTTAGTGTTTGCCTACAAAATTTGAAGTTATGACAATATCTGGTAAATATAACAAAATTAAGTCAGTTAAACTGTGTCTGTGTTTGTGTGTGTGTGTGTGCATGTAGGGGTGTGTATGTATCTGCTCGGTTATTCAATAGAGAGAGTGTATATGAGACAATTTATTTACTTACTGCTTCTGTATCTAGGTAATTTAGTTGAAGAAGCAATTGTTTGGTTTTAGATTTCGCTTCCATATTATTTGATTTTGCGATTTTTAATACAGTGTTGACTCTGTTATAAATACGAGTACTTATTAGGTAATATTGTCTTCTAGCTAAAGCAGTCCTATGTGACTCAGTGAAGCATAGTATGGCATTCCTTCGATAGGCACCAACTTGAGTGCTGGGGATCTTCGAATGCCTCCTCATAACAACTCGTAATATAAATAATTGTCTAACTGTTAAGACACCACATTCCCGATATAAGGTGGCTGTACTATACCGACGAGGTTTATAGAACATGACTTTTAAAACCGCCCTCTGGACACGTTCCAATCTTATCATATACGATGCAACCGAACCACCCCCAGCTAGAATCGTATATGATATTATTGATTGCGCCTAGGCATAATAATAAACCTTAAGCGTTTCCGGTTCAGCAGAGTGTCTCAGTCTCCGAAATATTGGCATCAGCTTCCTTAGGCGACTTATGGTATTATTAATATGTGGCTCCCAACTTATTGCTCTATCTAATGTGACACAAAGATATTTTATTAAGCGTAGCGAGCCGAAGGCGAGCGAAGCGTCTTTGGTTTCAAAGTTGCATTTCAAACAAATGATACTCTTCCGAGACCGTTGGACCGATGTCGACCAAATTTGCCACGGTGATCAAGTACACATTACTGAGGGTCGTAAGGGGTCCAATGTCCAGATCGGTCTTACCATCGAGGAATAATCACCGAAAAACAAAATCAATGGAAAAAGTTGACCGGTCACGTTGACCTATTGTTGGATAGGCAAATCTCGCTACGCTTAAGTTTGGGTTGATTGCGAAGCTGGTAAGCGTCCTAGTTTCAAAGGTATGTTCAATGCTAGCGCAGAGGCATGTGTGAGATACATACATTGTAATAAGAAGCACATAATAAAACATACATCATAAATAAAAAAATACCACACCAGTTTAGTTTCTACATAACATACAAAGACTGCGAAAGCAACACGGCTGTCTTAAGTTGGCGGGAGGAAATCGATTTATATGTTTTTTGGCTAAATCAACTGTTCGTCTACTGTTCATATTTCGATCAAAATTTTTTTATTGACAATTTTGGCGATGTCAATATCTATTGAATAGGTACCTAATAATAAATGAGAGATGTCGATGGAGTCCCGGAGTTCCTATTTCTTATCACAAGTAACCTTTTTTTTTTTTATATCGTGCGGAAATCCCTTTGGATACCCCCCCGCCGGCCAGCGGGGGCGGTTATGTCGGGCTTGCACCGACTAAAACCGCACGCCGTCTCGGGTCTTCAGACGCCGGGGTGTAAGGTTACCCATAGAGCATATCCCTCGCACCCCGGCTGACCCTGGGCCATCTCACCACTAACAGCATCGCTCATCCTGTCTCCTCTGAAAGCAGAGGAGTACGGAGAGCGATGTGTTCCCGCCACGTTGGGTATTGGCCGACGATCAATGCCAACCCTATGAAGGGGTGAAGGGGAAGCCATTGACCGCCGCCCAGGGTGTACCGGCCACTCCGATTCCGTTCCCCCCGGACTGCAGCGGGATCGGAATCGGAGCGACACTCGAGGAGGTTACCCAACACACACCCCTATCACAAGTAACCTAACACAAACTCTTCTAAACTATGGCCACGACCTCGTTTTCTCGCTCCCGAGATGCGAAAAATTGAATATGGCATGCGCAATGACAATGATGAAAAATTTTGATGGAACAATGAAGAACAGTTGATGAGCAATTGATTTGGGCAAGAATATCAATATAAAATTGATTCCGCCCGTCACCCAACTTTAGGGTCGAGTTTAAATTCATTTTTAAATAAGCCATAAGACAAATAAAAAAGCGGCCAAGTGCGAGTCGGACTCGCCCATGAAGGGTTCCGTAGCTGCAAGTAACACAATGCTTTTTTTTAAATTTTATATTTGAGTTGATTGAATGAAAGGTAAATTGCGGTTAACGATTTATGACGTATTAAAAAAAACTACTTACTAGATCTTGTTCAAACCAATTTTCGGTGGAAATTTACATGGTAACGTACATTAAAAGGTCAAGCGGGGCAAGCACGCCGACGGGGACACCGCACCTACCTCAAAAATATCGGAAACTACAGATATTATACAACTAACGTCATCTTACAACCACGCAACAAACTAAAACCAATTCCACTTCACAATCACAGATGGCTCTGTTCACCTTAACTGGATGTAGCTGCCATTTTAGTTTCGTTCTTGTTTAAACCTGTCAGCCGAGATGAGGACGTGTCGTTATTTCCATTTTATCTCAAAATATTTTACGTATTGCGGCAAGCCAATAAGGTGAATACAGAATTTAGTTGTTTTTCTTTAAATCTGTGTCTGTATTTTACTGCTAGATAGTGAAGTTAATGTCTTTTTACACAATTTAAAATCTTAACCTCAAAAGAATCAAGTGAGGCGAGTGCGCCTAAGATTTTTTAGTATGGCGCACTTCCCTCGAGCCAGAAGTTGCCAACTTTCATGATTCAAATGTTTACTTATCCGACGGCCTCTAAAGAAGTGTAGGTACTTAATGTTTTTCTATACTGAGAACGTACTGCCCATACTCTATTTGAGTAGGTACTCAAATTAAGGCAAACAATCTTGTATTGACTTTTTATATTAATAAAAAAACAAACAAACTTGATTTAAACTATGGGTTCTATTTTTTCAAAGACTTTTGGTTTCGATTGTGGTTGGGTTCGATTTTTTGTCATTAAAATAAGTTCCTAAACCAAAAAATATTATTAACTGAGTTTAAAAAAAAAAATTTAAAAGACACAACAAGATTGTTTGTTTACCTTAATTTAAGTACCTTCTCAAATAGAGTATGGGCAGTACGTTCTCAGTATAGAAAAACTGACCCGTTCATAATACAATAATTTTACGACATTGTCGAAAAGGTTATTAAGGAGCTAGGCCTTGGAAATAAGCCTGAGAGAACATATAACATTGATAAAACAAGCTACTGCAGCGACCCTCAAAAAACTAAAGTGGTCGGCTTAAAGGGCTATCCTTCAAGTCGAATAACCTCATCAGCTGGCAAAACAAACACTACCGTCTTGGTTGCCAGCAATGCAGCTGGAGGCAAAGGTCCTCCGTTTATCAGTTTTAAAGGAAAGTATGTGTGGAGTGGATGGACATCTGAGGAAGCATATCCTGGCACTTTGTACACCGTTAAATTAAATTAATATAATATTTCACCCAAACTAAATGCATTTTTTTTTAAATAAAACATTAATACTTTCAATAAAACAAGTTGAATTCCTGAGACGAGCTCAGCCGAATACAAGGGATTTTCGATTTTGCGTTTTTTTTTTTTGAGTTTTTTTTTTTATCTTGCAATGGTTCACCCCAGCACGAATCTATTACCGAAAACAGCAACTCGATAGCTCATCTCCTTCATACCCAAAACCGTGACAGAAAATTGGCAACGACGACGACGTCGACGACAACTCCATAGCAATAGGGCTTTTCTAGAGAAAATCCCTAAAAACAGCATTAAAGGTTTAGAACCCCTGATTACTGGTCTATGGTGCACTTGCCCCAAATCTGTTATGGACGCTGCAGTAGCCTGTAGGACGGTTAATTAAAAAAGAAACCAAGAGTAATGTCTTTATCTGCTTATGTTCTATTGAGTAAATTATCTGTTATTCTGGTAACGTACGATTTTAGCGTTATTTTTTGTATAGGCGCACTTGCCCCGTTTCCAGAGGCAAGTGCGCCTATATCCATGTTTTCCTATTTCTTGTATAATATAGTAAAAATATTGATAAATTTGATTTAATCGGCGTTATTTGCAGCTACAATATACCAAATTTTGTCAATGTAATAAATACTTATACACTTATTGGTCAACATTAAAAAAAATATATTTTGCATCAAAGTTATCTATGCAAAAAGTATGGCGCCCTTGCTCCACCTGACCTTATTTTTTTTAGTTTTATCATTCTCTTACTTTAGAAGTTACAGGGGGGGGGGGTTGCACATTTTATGACTGGAAGTGTCTCTCGCGCAAACTATTCAGTTTAGAGAAAAAAGTATGAGGAGTGTTTTTTTTTCTATTTTTGTGTGAAAATCTTAATGCCGTTCACAGAATACATCTACTTACCAAGTTTCAACAACATAGTTCTTATAGTTTCGGAAAAAGTGGCTGTGATATACGGACGGACAGACTGGTTCCGTTTTTTGCCATTTGGCAACGGAACCCTTAAAATAACCTATTGTGGTACTCGGGGACTGCCGCCGTAAAGCTATTGCAAGCCGCTGCGAGCGTTCCGCGCTAGATTCTCGTGCACGCGTTTGCGAGTTCTCTATTCTCGGCGAGGAGCTGCGAGTGTTCAGCGTTAGATTCCCTTGCACGTGCTCGTGAGATTCTGTCTGTATTTTCAGTAACGTGCTGTGAACGTTCAGCGCTAGATTCCCTTTCGCGTGCTCGTGAGATTCTGACCCGGTTTTCAGCAATGCGCTGCGAAAGTTCGGCGCTAGATTCTCTGGCTCGCGACTGCGATACGTACTCTGTCTGACTTGCGAGACGATCTGACTTTTCAGAAGAAGATTCTCCGATACGACTTATTTTTGCTAATCTCGCTTGGGAACTATTTTGAGATAGCTGCGACTTTATTTTTCTAGGCATATTGTTAGTTTCATTTGTTCTGATTCTGGTCGGAATTTCTATTAAATTTTAAAATGTTAAAAAGCAGTTATAGTGGCATAACTACAATAGTTAGACACATGCTATCGCGACGTTTTTGTAGATATATTATGTTCTTTAATATTGTGGAACATTTTTTTGTTCTGATATGAGAACAAATAAATGCAAAAGTTTTCGCAGCGCATGCGATGAAAGATATTTTATAGGCTTTTTTTTTACACCTTGGGTAACATTATTGTAGTTTTAGTAGGGATCCTTATGTTAATGTAGCATTTAAATGGTGAAAGAATTTTTAAAATCGCTCTAGTACTTTTTGAGCCAATTCGTTACAAACATACTTACATAAAAACCTTTCCTCTTTGTAATATGGGGTATGGGGTGTTAGGTTTTATTTTCGTTACGGAATTTCTTGATTTTATAATTTTAATTTTAATGTAAATGACCATGTCAATCTAAAATCATATATATAAACCGTTGATTTAGCCAAAAAAATCAACATAAATTTATTCCCCCCCCCCCCCCGTCAACTTTAGGGGCAAGTTTTAATTAATTTTTAAATAAAAATGAAAAATGACCATCTTTGATTGAAAATGAAGAACTGCTGACGATCAATTGATTTAGCCAAAAAACCAATAAAAAAATTATAAAAACAGCCCCTGTGGCGTAGGGGTAGTGTATTAGACTGGTACGACAGGGGGCGCGGGTTCAATTCCCGCTCAATGCAAATATTTGTATGCATGAATATGTCTATTTGCATTGGTCTGGGTGTTTCTTTGTATAATATGTATGTAATTCCAAAAAAAAAGTATATAAGTATGTTCATCCGCATTCTAGAACCCATAACACAAGCTAGTTAAACTATGCTTACTTTGGATCTAGAAAGCGCTATGTAGAATGTCATAGAATATTTATTTATTATTGAGCTGAGCGAAGCGAAGCTATTATACGAGGCTAAGCCGTTTAGTCGAGACTGTACTCCACCGGAACCACAATACCGATCTTGACCAAATTTGCCATGGTGATAGTGTAGACACCGCTGAGTGTTTAGAGGGGTCAACTGTTCAAATACAATGTACCATTGAGGAATAATCATCGAAAAACAGTTTCACGAGCGCGCGGCCTTAGCTGTGGGTACTGACGCCACAGGAATTGATAAATATTATCGTGCCAAATTGTATAGTTTTCTTACACTAAGGAACGCAATGTAATATTTCACACGTTCGACATCATTAAACTAGATGGTGATGCCATAAAAAAGAGCCGTAAAGCCAAGTTGCAAGTAGGTAATTTCTAAGATTTAATCGATTCGATCAGAAAAAATACTGAATTCAAAATATCGAGTACATAAGTATCTGTATCAAAGGAAATGTTTTTGATACCACAAAGTATCGATATTTTTCCGTATCCCTGGATAGAGTAGATACTGTGGATAGGATAGTTCAAAAACCATAGACAACTACTGTGGCGTCGTCCTAGCGGATGTTGTTTATGATCGACATTTTCTAATCTTTTAGAAATTAGTCCTGTAAACGTAAATTGTACCAAAATTACGCTTATTTAGTTGATGTTGGACAAAAATCTGGTTTGTTTTAATGCATAGACAAATACCTCGTACGAAGGCCTTTTAGAGTGACGCATGAACGTTATGTGTACGAAAATAAGCCTAAAGTTTTTTTCGCGACCATTATAGCGGGAAATCTACGTTGTGACGCGCACAAATCGTGATTATTCGTAGCGAACTCTGGCGGAGTGTCGTAACAGCCTTGTTATGTGGCCGTATATATTTTGACAGTGGACTTGTGATACATTTCTTTATAATTGACAATGTCGGAGGAAATGGCGGTGTCTGATAACACAACTGGGGAGGAAACTAATGTGAGCAACGAAGAGACGGCAGCTGCGACGATCGCGGAGGCTGAAGACGCAGCGCCGAAGCTGCCTGAGGAAACCGTAGGTCCAGCACTTGAAGAATCTCCCTCTTCGTTGGCAGGTAACAAAAAACTTTCACATAACCTAAGTGCCAACATCACGACATACTTTAACGTCTCTTTATATATTTTTTTACTTTTTAACATCTTACACAGCAATAGCAAGGTTTAAGCATTCAATTAAGGTCAAATTTCACGGTTTTCTTTTATATCAGACTCAGTACTTTGGACTTGCTGTTACTTTTATATTTGATTAGCCTTGCTATATTCACCAACAATGCATATTTTTGTTGTACTTAGACAGTTATTATGAATAACTGGCAGAAGCAATGCTGTAGCGAGCTCATTTGCATGATTATGTATTGAACCCGATGATTGTAGTTAGTTGTCCAATTATGGTGTTGGTAGCGATGTCACCATGTTACTTTGCTGTGTTAGGAAATATTTAATGATCTTTATGATTTTTATATAGCCCATATAAATTCTGCATGTTATACAAAGAGCAGTACTAAAAAAAATACAAGTTTTTGATGTCCGATATTACAGAAACTAAAAAGTATGTTTCTGGTTTGTTAATTAATAATCGTTTGTGCTCCAGCATTGCTGCAACATTAATAAACTCTTGTTCCCTAATTTGTTATTAAAGACATGACATTGTTAAAATAACATCATGAGATGTCTATGTAAAATTAAAAGAAAAGTGTTGTACACTTGCACTGTAACCTTTTCTATTTTTTGTTTCTTATTGGGTTCATTTATTTTACATTGCGTAATCTAGTAGGTGTAGGATATTTAAAATTATTTACCTGAAAACTCATTGTATGTCAAATAACTTTATCATATATGTCAAGATTGACTAGTATAGGGTTGACATCAGCTAAAAATTATGATGATTCCATTGCAAACTTGGTATCTATGGACTATTATAAGTGTGGAAGTTGGGATTGATGGTTGTTTGTTACTCAATTACACTAGGAAATAATCTCTATTTCCAACCAGAATGCCAAATGACTGGGTGGATGATCTACCCTTCATGTGTGGTTGGTTATGGGTTTTATCCATTACCCCTGATGCCCCCTTTCACAACGTTATCCGGTATTCACAGCCTTACTTCTGTTACTAATTTACCTGTTTCCTTACAATATCATGCGATCTGTTCCACCTTCTTTGGCACACAGTCGGGAATAGCACATTTTTATTTTATTAGTACAATACAAGTACAACAAGACAGACGATCCACCCATATAGCTTGTGGGCCACTTCATCCATTTCCCCAGCTCTCCCGTTGGGGAGAGTGTGGTTTTTCCAGCATTCACAGCCTTTTTGTTTCCTAGCAAAATCTTACTATCTGTTTCACCTTCAGATCCTTCAGCTCCTTCGTGTCCAGTGTGTCCGATCCCAGAAGTTCCCATCTAATTAGTGAGTACTGGGGACACTCGACCAGCAGGTGGAAACTGGTCTCGTCTGTCTCCATGCACTCCAGTTAATTGGGGTCAGTCTTCACTCCAATCACTGTTAGGTGTTTGTTTAGTCTGCAGTGTCCTGTTATTACCTCTATGACGAGCCTCATGTTCCCTCTTGAGAGTTTGGTCAGTTGGCTTGTCTTTTTCTTGTCGATGCCCTTGATAAAGATCTTCGACCATCTCATGCCTGTCGATGATCTCCATTGTCGGTTAGTGTCTGCTGTAATACTGCTGCTAATTACTCCCTTGGTGATTAGGCAATGGTTAAGACAACTTTTTTGGCCAGTTTGTCTAGTGACTCTTTACATTCCTTTACAATTCCTGGGGTCGTTTTGCTTGTACTTAGTGCTTGTTCAGCGCCGCCTGGCTGTCGGTGTAGATGGTCACCCTGTTGATGTTGTTCAGGTGTTCGACCAGCTGAGCACATTCCTTTATGGCGTATACTTCAGCTTGAAAGACACTTGCGTATCTGCCTAAGGAATAGCACATAGGCTACCACAAATTGAATTTATTCCTTCTCATCCCTAAAATAGGTTCCTGCGGATAGAATGCATAAAATGAGTTTCTCAAACCGCAAATCCCTAGACAACAGCTACCTACCAGCTACCAGCAACAAAAATATCTAGTGCTAGCTTGCTCTGAATTTTGAATCCCCCCTAGAATACTAGATATAATAGCCGTAGCATCACAATGATAATGAATGAATGAATGACATTTTCTTCAATAATAATAATAAAAGGCATTTAAGGTGAACACAAGGAGCTGTACAATGTGTTTATGACTTGAATCACAAACAAGCAGTATTGCCAAGTCTATTGGCATTAGCTTATTATTTATATGTCATCAATCGTGATTTTCAAGAGGGACAATACTAATTACTAATGTAATACAAATTTGCACATTGGTAGTTGGAAAACCAATAATACCCATTAGCATTATTTACTTATCAATCTTGGTCACTCAAACATTTGTAGAAATTAATGCCAATCAAGTAAAAGTTGACTTGAAAAAGGTTATATCAACTTATAAATTATTGTTGTATGCCATGATATACATTACATTTACAAGAATTAACATGGTCATTATATAAATGTGTGCATACTTATGTACTGCCTGTTGTTTTGCCCATGTATGATATGCCAATAATGAAATCAAAGCTTGCTTCAGCCATGCATGCTAAACAAGAAGGGTAAGGTAGACCTTACAAAACATTCACAGTTCACTAATCTCTGTAATAATAAGGAGTTAACCTATGGACATTAAATGGGAACTTCTAGACTTATGATGTTGAAGCTGACATATTATACAGGTTTTAAATTTTTAATAAACTTACTAAATAATCAAAAATATTTGCACTTACCTATGATATTATATTTTTTAAATTATTTACAAACACACTGCAATGCAAACTCACTGAGTGTCCAATAAGTTGTAACTTGCCGATTAAATTGATAGGTTGTTTTTCGTGGCAGGCCAAATCGCGTTTTCTCTTGGGATAACACCAATGGTACTCAGCAGGAACATCAGCGAGCTTTAGAATAAACTATTTGCATATGCAATGTATAAGACAAAAAACAAAGCTGTACTTAGAAGTATTGTTAGGGAGAAAAGGATTAACTTTGCCATCATACACAACACAACAAATGCCATGTATGTAATCAATGTACCTGTATGATTTGTTAACATTTGTTTGATTTTGTTATGCAAGTTTTCAACTTACTGCACTTCGTTGAGTTAATGGAGTAAATAGTATAAAATACTTTATTTCATTCATTGCATTTTTTCATTTTTTTTATTCATTTGTTTCACATTTAAATAACATTACAAGTTTTATAGCATAGCAGCATTCCTTTAAACCACAAAGGTTTGTATATAATATTTTTTTGTTAAATACATTAATCACTATTAATAAACTTGTGATCTATTGCTGCCAACACCACAGGTCATCAAGTGTAATTATTGCACTGCGAAAATTAATTCTTATTTAATTATTTTGAACTAAAAGCGATGTCAATTAACAAGTTATGCTTGAGTGGTGTTGTCTGTTCAGTTGTGACTACAAAATGAAAAATGGATAAGAGCACTTTGCTGATATTAAATAAAAACTAAGTATATAATTCCTAAAGAAACAAAGTATCCTTTTTTCATTATTAGGCTTTAATAGCCAAAGAAGTCTAGCCACACCATAGAAGGTGACACAAAAGAGGGAACAACTGCTCTGCTACCTGAAGGCTGGTACTAGGAAGTAGATAAAAGCTTTTTCTTTTATGTTTTAAAGCACAATATATTGTTCACAGATTCTCCACCACCTGAAGTAGACCCTGAGGAACAAGGGGAACCTGCAACACCTATTATTGTTAAACAAGAACTACAATCTGATGAATTGGACATACCGGCAGAAATTATCAAAGAAGAAGTAGATGCCGACATCAAAACAGAAGTAGATGATCTACCTAATGACACAGAAGCTTATGAAGAAAATGGAGAAGAGAAAGATGACAAGAAAGGAATTAAAAGGAGAGCTTCGGCAGCATTTAGCGATATTGCTGATGAAGAATTTAAAGGTTTTATTGAAATCAAAGATGAGATTAAGGCAGCAGATTATTGTCGTGTTTTGGGTAAGTCACTTTGATAATTCTGTTAATATTATAAATGTGACAGTTTGTGTGGAAGGATGCATGGATGGATGTTGCACGCAAAGACGACTGAACTGATCTGGATAAAATTTGGCACAGAAAATTATAGTCTAAAATAGCACATAGGCTACTTATCATGTAAACGGGATTAGTATTTTACGCCTTTCTATCATTATGGTTTTAGGACTCATTTCAGGAGGTTTAGGAATCAGACGGCAGTCGCTCCCGTAAAAGCAAAGTTAACCATATTACGGAGTAGTGGAAGGGTGGGCCCTGGGCTCTAAAGTGTAAGCTTTGGATGCAACTGGGATTGGTGCTCCGATGAAAAAGAAGACTTAAATAAGTGATCAAAAGAAATTGTAGGTAAAGTGTAGACGTTAACATATCTTATAATGCTGGGGCCACAGTAATAAGAAATGCCAATAACACTGGCCAACACAATTTTTGGTGCTACAGTTTTAACACCTGAACTCGGGAGTACCTTATTCATTGATTCCATTTAGTCAATGCATTTAGTTTTTTCGTATCAGCTCTAATTTTGAAGTTGTTTAAAAAACTAGTTTATTCCAGACTCCTCCCGCACTGAGGTTGGTTATTGTTTTTTGTATCTCCGGTTTTATTTGACCAATTGCAATCAAACATATGGCAGATTTTAAATCAACAACAAGACCCTTTTAATATAGGCAAACAAACTTGGTCATTTAACATAACCCAAGTTTTTTTTAAATACTTCCAATGTACAGAAAATATCTCTTGATTTTTTTTTGTATGTTTGTCCTTTGGGTTGTCTCTCATAAGAGTCTAGTAGTAATCAGACATCATGTTGTTACCCCATCTATCCTGGTACCGATTCTCCATAACTTTGATATCTCGATGATACCACTCTCTTTGTTCTTCACTTAGATCACCCACGATATGTGGAAAGCAGTCCAAATGGCTGTGTAGGTAATGAACTTAGATGCTCATTCTACATCCCAAGTTTTGAAAAGATTAAAGAATTTGAATTACTTATGAATATGGAGACAAAGTATGACAAATGAGTTCAACCCTGCGAGTTCAGTTTTGTTCCTCGATGTTGTGAAGTTATTATCTTTAATTTTCATTTTGTATTCTTTGCTTTAGTTTCTCTGTCTTTGAGTCCTTGTCCTTGTCTTGCCTTGAGTTTTTCTGTACTCAAAACTGGAAATGCCTTTCTCATATATGTACTTAGATTTCGTTGTAATTCTTTCACCGGGTTATCTGGCAGGGTATGGTATGAAGGCCCAGGAACATTTTCGGATTGAGGTATAGGTCTTTTCGCTGATGGTATATCAGGATAGATCCATTTGCTTCGATTTTTATGGTTTATACAGAAGATTCTACCCAAACAGAAATAACAGTCATGTGATGAGTGATTTTTTGTTCTCCCCAAATCATCGGTATTGTTATGACCATGGCTGCTGAAAAGCAACCGAAACGTCGGGTTTCAGTGTAAATAATGAAATAACAAATAAATAGCGAAGGAATCCGTTAAAAATAGGTTTATTTCAATTCATACCCCTACTTTTACAATTTTTCCTCCTTCTCACATGTTCACTGCATGTTTTAAACACAAATTAAAGCACACAAGACTTGCCTCGATGCACAATACTCAAAGTGGAAAGAAGCGAAATAGGCTTCTTTTACAACCTCTATCATGGATTTTCGCTACTTCTCTGAGCATATTAATCTATTCGCCGCATATGTAACAAAATGCATCTAGATTGGTTAAACAACATATTTGAGACCTGACCATAGTACAAAAAGGATGAAAAGGTAAAAAATATAAAACTTGAGGGCATTTGTTGAATTAGAACTGATGCAAGTATGACAGCTATAGATTCATTCATTCGTTCATTCATCAGGAACTCGTCCAAAAATAATATCAAAACGAATTTTAACGGCACCATATAAAAGATTTGTTTGTAGGCCAGTGTAATTATTGCGATAATGAACGTTTAACGTAGGTGCCACTAATAACGCGATAATTTTACAACGGCATACAAATTGCCGTTTGAAATAAGGCGATAACTCATTGACTATTCAAGTGTGGCCACTGCATTTAATAATTAACGCAATATTTATCGCGATAATGGGCATTGACGTTGCCCGTTACTGTGACCCCAGGGTTAATACACTAACGTTTTTATTCTGTATATTCAGAACGCTTGGAGGCGGAGGTGACAGCAGCCGCCAAGGCCTACACACCACTGAGGACTGTGATGGCTACGCCACCTGCTCCAACTAGAGCTTCCAAACGAGCGCGCAAAGATACTGGTGAGTCAATATTAGTAATAATATAAATATCAATTGGAAAAATTCAACATCTTTGTGCTTATTGTTTATACAATAATCATCATCATCATCACCATCTCGGCGTTGTGTCCAAATTGCATCCAAGGCCAACACTACGGAGCCCGGGGTCCGCTTTTCTGCAAATAAACAATGTTAACGGGAATTAACGCGATCATGGTATAGGTTTTTTTTTTCCTGTGGAATCCCAACGGGCTTCACCCCACCGGTGTCAGTGATGACGTGGGTATATCGGAATCGGACCGACTAAAACCACACGGTGGTCATTGCCGGGATCCCGGGTACGCCCTCGACAGGATAACCCCAGGGTTCCCGGCGGATGGTATGAGTATACCTTTAGATTGTCTGACAGGTTACAATGATCGCGTTAATTCCCGTTAACATTATTGAATATCATGGAACGCGAAAGTTTAAATTGGCGATGACTAGCATTTCGGTTAAGTTGTTATTAGGTTGACTGACGTTCGGATAATTGTGTAGGTATAATATATTACTTTAACTGAGCTTATTCAAAAATGGGTAAATATTCCGTCCATATTTTATAGTTTTTAATCATTTTTAATTATCCACCCAACCAATAAATTATTTAACAATATCACGACTTCGTACTTTGTTATTATCATACAAGCGTTTAGTAAAAAGAACATAACATAACTTCACGCCTGTATACCCGAAGGGGTAGGCAGAGGTGTATTGCACACCCACGAATCGCCAGTTATGTTAAGGTCCCAATGTAATAGGGGGCGAGCCTATTGCCATCTACCGGGCACATTATTAAGCGTGCGTTAATTAACATTTATTAATGCACACATAACTACGAAAAGTCAGAGGTGTGTGTCCAGTGCGACTTGAGATCGAACTCTAGACCTCGTCTCAGCAGTTCGTTACGTATGCCACTGGACTATCGCCGCTTATATATAGTAAAAAGAAACTGACTTTTACAAACCTCTGACTTTCGTTACAAACCTCTTTTCATTATAAATCTGTAACCTTGACAATACTACTAATAATAATCAAATATAATGATTAAGTGCCAGCAAACATCTTGAACAAAAAAGCCAAAAATTCGCGCATGTGCATTATACGGAACAACCAAAAACAACTAAATAAGCAATAAAAGAACTGAACTTTGAGCCCGTGATTTGTTTAATCTAACCTATGATTGGTTAATTAGCGCGCCTCCGCCATCGCGCCCCGCACTACCACCTAAGAGTTTGTCAAGAAGTTTGTCGGTTACAGCTTATTCATTCAGTATTACTAGTAATATTGTAGCTAACAGTATTAAGGCCGCACAGGTAGTCGCAGCAACGGTGCCCCCACCGCCGGACGACGGACCGGGAAGTCGCGCTAATGTTAGGTGCATTTTGTGGGCAGGGCCAGGGGACCACATAAACAAGAAAACATTTTTAATATTGTTGTAATAGATTTAAAAATATATATTGATAATAAAAGTTCTTAGTAAAATCGTATCGTTTTTATTCACACGTTACCTGAACGATCCCAAAATTATAAACATTCCACAAAAAAATAATATAATATTTGGGATTTCGATTGTTGATCTTCGAATCAGGAAGAATTGAAATATTAATGAGCGCCTGATAATTTATTCATTGCAATTTGTATGTTTTTGTGAGCTACTGATTTAGGCGATCGTATATAAATATAAAAAATAAATGACTTTTTGCACTAAACTTGAAATTAAAATTTGACCATTCTACTTTAGTTAACCCAAGAAAAGCTTTATATTCTTTAAGTTTTAAGTTTCAGTTTCTATTCAGGGGTTATCCAAAGCAGCCCAGGAGCCCAACTATGTTTTAATTTCGGGATGGTGTAAGACAATAAAACAAAAATGTGTATGAAATGCCATTATTAACAACAGAATATTGATTTTTAGGTAATATTTTGAATTTCAGGGGGTTTTGAACCCCCAAACCCCGCTTAGCTACACCCATGAAGTAACCTATTGACCTGTACCATCATTGGGGTTGTCTCAGAATACAGGAGTTCGAAACCTTTACCTTATTTCAATATATTTAAATTCTGTGATACACATTCAATTTAAAATGCGTCCATTGCACTTTTATTACAGATGGTTCAAGACCTTCGTCAGCGTTATCGACCAAATCTGACGGCGACGGCTCCACTGATGTAAGTATTTTCACATATACACATAGTGTAGCTTAAAAGAGACAGTAGTGACGACAGTTGAGAAATGTATGCTGAGAAAATGCGAAAACGAAAAAATATTGAACGAACGAGTAATGAACGAATGAAGAACCAAGTATATAAGGAACCATACACCTACAATAATATTGCACAATATTGGTGATCGCACAATACTATTGAACATTGAACAAGTATGAAAAGATTGCGCATTGAAGTGAAGTCATTCAAATTATTATCGAGCGGCAGCACCAATGTTAAGTCACGTCAGTCAAAAGCCACCTCGAAAAACATACATTTATGCAATTCTACATGGTTTGAAACAGGACAGAAACATTAAATGAACGAACTGTTTTACGCGAAGTTATTATTCAGATAAGAGCTAATTGACTAATATGTGAACAACATATTACATGTACATAATATAAATGCAACAATGCTGTCTTGTATGTTTATCTTAAATTTTAGCTTAATACATTTTTGTTTGCGTGCATATGTGCCCATAACATACATGTACAAGATATCATCCCACTAGGATGTTCGTTTTATACAACTAAGGTGGTAAATAAGCTTGCAGCCCAACTGATGCAATTTTTGTAGATGTGACCTGACAGTTTTATGTGCAAAACAAACTAGATATATGGCTTATTCCTTCATTGCTAATATCTATGGTAGGTTTATAGGTATTAACCGGCTTAAGCCACATGTCATTCACATCAGACTTATTGCTGAGAGAAAATTAGAAGATAAGGGTATGTTTACATGACAGACGTCTAGCGCGGGCCAATTCTCGTAATAAAAATATATTTGAAGAATTGACCCTCTGTTCAAGGCGTTCCGATGAACGTATGTTAGTATGTGGATGACTTACTTGAACAAAATTCGTAAGAATCTAGTTTTTCAGTGGTGAAATCCAGCCTAAGAAAGTAGAGTGAAACGTCATGATTACTTTATACTTTAATATCCCTATTTATGTATGCTTTTATTTGTCATAGCCGCCAGGAATACTTACAATATTAAATCACAGAGTAAGTCTTAATTTAAGATTAAAATTACTCTAGGAGTGATGTTTTAGTGTTTTAAAACGATTAGTAAATTTGAATACGGGTGTATTGTATAGGGCTCACCAACAAGTTCTGGACCCAAGCTAACCTCATCTGCAGGCTGGTACACCTACTGATTGACGGACGAGACTCCGGTGGATGTTTTCCTCTCGGTGATGGAGGGGGGGGGGGGGGATAAGACGGCAGTCAGAGTAGGGGAACGGATCCCGGGTTCCAAAGTGCAAGTTTTGGATGCAACCGGGATTGGCGTTCAGATGAAGAAAAGAGTAAACATGAGTCAGTTTCGGCGGTACAGCGGTAGCGAGTCCCACTGTTGTGCATGAGGTCCTAGGATCGATCCTATTAGATAACATGTAAGTTGTGAAAATGTGAGTGTTAACACATCTTTGCCTACCCTTTAGGCCCTAAGGGAAAAGCAGAGGTAAATTAAAATATATTTCTATAATTTACACCTGTGTATCTCCTAAAGAGTGAGATCTAAGTAAGATACAACATTTAGTTATCAGTCCAGGGGAGGGGCATGACCCCCATGGTCCCGCCCTTATGCTCGTCCGGGATGAGCGGGGTGAACCCACGTATAGATAGGGGCAAAAATCTTAACAATGTGCTCTAGATGCGCAGTTACGATTTTATAGGACTCTTAGGCGGTAATGAATAGTAATTATAATTATAGATAAATGTGTTTAATACAAATGATCGGCTGAGGGGTCACCACCTTAAACTCTGTACCAGGCTATCCAGTAATAATCCACACAAGCACTTCTTCAGCAACACAGTGGTTAGAAGTTGGAATAAACTGCCTGATGACGTCGTATCATCACAGACGGTCAACCAATTCAAAAATAAGCTGGATACATTTTTAATAAAACAGAAGAACAAGACCTAGAAATAGGATACAGGCAACTATCAGTTTGTAACTGCCTGCCTGATTGAATGCAATAATAATAATACTAATATATAAAACTAATCACGGTCTCAAAGGGCTCGCTTCATTGGCTGGTCAGTAGGCCCACCATGAAATGTACATCCGCAATTACGGGCCCGCACGAAACAAGAACAATAGAAGTGTCATTTAGGTACCATGAAGTTACTTCGGAATTCGTTCTTTCGGTCGGGACCATAAAGTATGTTCGGGAGAGAATCAAACATATCAAGGTTAAGGGCCTCGTTCACCATCCGCAAGTAAAGCGTTGATTAGTTACTTGTTAATTAACGTTAACTGGTAATTAAAAGTTCTGAGTATCTTTCGCCAGTTTCACAAACGAAACCGATCCTTTGAGTAACAACTTAGGGCTTAAGTGAACGACATAGCAAAATCATACGCTCATTCGTTCAATTCTACGTCATTATTGTCATTTTCAAGTCAAGCACCAAACACAAACAAAGAAGTTAAATTCACGTCACGTGTTATTTTATTTGCTTATAAAGAATTTCGTCGTAATTTAATAAAATGGACAAAGTTAAACGGGAAAGGAGTGCCAACTTTACTTTACAAGAGAGGGACATTTTAGCTTCTCTTATTTTTAAATATCAAAACGTGATAGAAAATAAAAAGAGCGATGCTTCCACGTGGAAGAACAAAGAAGCTGCGTGGGCTAGCATTCAAAATGAATTTAATGCCATATCTGGAGGTCCATTTAGGTCTTCTAAAATCTTAAAAATAAAATATGACGGCCTAAAACGTACAGTCCGTAAAAAATCAGCTGTATTACGGTCAGAATTATACCGCACCGGTGGGGGCAGGAGTACAGCACCTCCGCTAGATAATGTGGAGGAGCAGATCAAATCTTTGATCACAGTCAACACGGATGGTTTGGAGAGTATGTACGACTCTGATGTACTACCAGTATTACCATTACCACAGGAGAGTCAAGGTGAGTAACTGTTTTCAAGTCATACTTGTATGTAAGTTAAAAAAGTAATTGTCTAACAATATATTATGTTTTTTACAGATGGCATTAATGTTCCAATCATGGAAGATGCCATAGAAATATCTACATTCAGTACTGAAGAGACAGAGGTGAAAATAAATGAAGCAAATCAAATCCGTAAGCATACATTTCATGACCTCTTATCTTACCAAGTATAATGATATCTGAAGAAACAATTTGTCTGTGTTCAGAAATATACATTATCCAGCGCTAGTTTTATCTATTCTGTACAAAACTAATAGGTACTTATACCTCATATTTGTAATTTTTTATTCAGATTTAACGGAAGAAAACCCAGTGATTGTAATCACAAATGAGTCTGAGATACTGCCATCCACAAGTGCAGAAGTAACTCAAGAGAGTCTGACTGGTATGTTCACTATGTTCTTATTTAATTATACATACTTTGAAGTCATCCATCTTGGTTTCAAAATAAAAACTCATACTTGTATGTAATGACTGGTGTTTTGAGTTAGTGAGTGTGTCGGATCAGCCAACCTGAACTTCAAGCATATTTACCTGCTGATTGACGGACATGGCTCTACAACCAGACAGCAGTCACTCCCATAAAAGCCAAAAAAAGTAAAGCAATAGTAGGAGAGCTTACTTCAGGCTCTCATGTGCAAGTTTTGGATGTAACTCGGACTAATGCTATGAAAATGATGAGTAGTTTTCAGTTTGCTATTGGTCATAAATATTAATATGTTATTTTTTGTTGTAGATAAAACTTTGACACAGGATATTCCTATGCAAAACTTTGTTACTCCAAGCAAAAAGTGGGATGCTAGTAGTAGGAAAAATTTAAAATCAAGGAAACATCCTGTACTGATTGGTAAGAAATTGCCTTTGTGTATTTGAGTGTATTATGTATTCTCTTTATAAAATTGGTAATAAATTCATAATATTAATTTTCCTATTCTTTTCTAAACTTTCTCAATGACTTTTTTTTACAGCAAATGTTCATAAAAATTCTTTAGATGAACTATCTCAAGCAAGGTTGGAGCTAGTGAATCTACAAAAAGGACTTTTGGAAGCTGAAATTATAGAAAAAAAGAAAGAATGGGAGTTTCAAGAGAAGGAACGCAAGTGGAAGGCAAAAGAATACAAATTGAAATTAGCCATTTTAAAAAAACAATTAAATTCATAGATTTTTATTTTTGTTTTATTTAAGAAATTTCAAATATTATGAAGTAATTGTGAAAAGTATTCTTGAACCAGTCTATTCCTTACATCATTGTTCATGTCAATACTTTGTATTGTAGTATCTTGAAATGTTTGTGGATCAGTACTTAAATCATAGTTTTCCTGAAAGCTTCCATCATTTGTGTTTATTGCAACATTATGTAATACAAAGCATGAGACTATTATGGCTTGAACACTATTTAATTTTAATGTTACCTGTCGTCTAAGGACAGGAAATCTATTTTTAACCACTCCAAAACATCTTTCAATGGTATTCCTTGTTCGTATATGTGATTCATTATATAAATTTTGTGCCAGAGATGATGGATTCAAAAAGGGTGTCAAAAGATATTTTTTTAACTCATATCCACTATCACCAAGAAGTAAGCCATCTCTAAATTGTCCACTTTCAAATCTTTGTTTCAATGAGGAATTATTGAAAATTGTTTGATCATGTACTGACCCTGGCCATCTCGCTACAATATCCAAACACCTTAATTGACTGTCACAAGCTGCCTGAACGTTTATTGAAAAGTTTGACTTCCTGTCTCTGTAATTCTCAGCGTAGTCCCCTCCTGAAATAACAAGTAGGTAGATGTTGAATTTTTTGTTTTAAACTAACATGATGTGTTTTTATAGTGTTCAAAAATATAACCTGGTGATTTTATTGTAACATGGGTACAATCAATGGCTGCTATTACTCTAGGAAATCTTGCGATTTGATAAAAACCAGCTTGTAGTATACTTATATCGTCTGGGAACTTTACTAAAAGTGGGCGAAGTTGTGCAATAGCTATAGTAACCTTTTTTACTATACGACTTGCCGTTGGTGCACTAACGCCACAAAAATCTGCTGCACTTCTTAAAAATGATCCCGTAGCAAGATATCGTAACGTCAAAAGTAGACTTGTTTTCGAAGAAACTGCATGATTTCTGAAATAAACACGTGATTTTCAGTTATTGAAGAAGAATTTGATACATAACCAAACATTTAAAAATGTTTCTAGTACCAAATATCACTCACCTTTGCGTTTTAGAAGCTATTTTACTTTTTATCAAATTATACACTATGTTCACAGCGTGCTTTGATAAACGAAATCTAGCCAAAAAATCCGTTTCATCTAGGTCAACAAAAAAATCTACACGAAATTTAAACACACGAATTCTTGGTAATCGTCGCATGGTAGAATGTTCTACATCTAATTCATCTAATTGCTGATCAATTAACTCGTACAGATCCATTATTTTGTTTGTTTTCACAAATATATGTTGTTAAGATACCTATTCGTCACAAACTACAGACAGAATGACAGAACTCGTAAATGTCAAATGATGTTGTGATCTCTTACTCGTCAGTTAAAGTCGCTAATCAGCAGAAAGAGTAGTGAGTAAGTTAATCGTCAGTTTAACCGTTGAGTAGTGTTACTCAGACATTGTGAAATGCGAATATTCAGTTACCGGGGACTTTAAGTTACGATTAGCCTACTTGACACTTTAATCAGAGATGGTGAACGAGGCCCTAACTGTTATAACATATTCAAAAATACATTCCTTTGTATTGGATTATGATTACCTTTCGACCTTATGAATAATAATAATATAGTATCGTCGATAATATGAATAGCCTACCGTGTTTCCTTTTTCATTTTTTGGCGGGCTGTCAAAGCTTCGAATTTTGCGGTTTCAGGTCGTTTCATGGTACCATCACCGCTGGCTGGCGGGGATGGTGATCCGGGGGGATTTCCGCACGCAAAATTTTCGGTCGAATCAACTGTCTTGTGCCGTTTTCGGGCTCGATAGCGGGATACGTGCGTTTCATGGTATCGATTGCCCGAAATTTCAGTCCGCAATTGCGGAAATACGTTTCATGGAAGGCCTGCAGTCATTTCACTGGTCATTTAGTGCACGAACTTTTGAACGCTCGGTCCGATGCTTCGAGGTGCTTATATATGTGGTGTACAGGTGGGGCCGGGCCAGTCGCCGGCGGCGCGCGGCGGGCGGCGCGCCACGACGGAGATGTCGTCGCCGCTGCTGCGCGTGCCGCTGGAGCGCGGCTGGAAGCGCGAGCTGGTGTTCCGCGCCGCGCTCGACGCGCACTCGCGCCGCAACGCCGACATCTACTACTACACGCCGCTCGGCAAGAAGCTGCGCTCCACCAGGGAGGTACGCCACGGTGTCCTCTTATCTCTATCTATAAAACAAAGTCGTGTTAGCGGTGACTGGGATAAACTCAACAACGGGTGGACTGATTTTCCTGATCTTTGATTTTTTTAGATATGTCTCCGCCTATACTGTTCTTTTGTGTTTTTTTTTTGCCGTAATCCTCACGGTTTTCTTGTGGATTAATCCTTGCACCCCGGCTGACCCTGGGCCATCTACTGCATTGTGATAGCCCCCTCTGGATACTGTGCCAATACTAGCAATTAGTATAATTAAAGATATGAGACATTCACAAATATCAGCTGATAAGGTACCCAACATAACTTGATACTAAGGCGGAACGAAGTTTGCCGGGTCAGCTAGTATAAACTTACAAAAGAGATGTTTTTTTTATATAAACAAAAAGAGTCGATTTGCCTTGACGAAATTTCACTGTCGTCGACGTATACTTTCCCTCTTGTACTTTTTATCAGCCTCATTAATGTATACCGGTGAGCAACTGTTTCGTGTCTGATACATTCAGAGCACTCATACATTCAGAGTGGGGATATAAGTGATGGAGAAGATCATATACATATTTGTTGCAGATTACTTAGCACGAGAAAACTTAACTCTACATCTTGTAGCTTAGCCGGTATTTAAAAATAAACCATTGGTTGCAGGTTGGAGAACACCTTGCTGGCACAGGGCTGACATTAGATAATTTTTCGTTTTTTAAAGAACCTCTCGGAGTTGATGATCCAGAGAAAGAAATTATTAGGTAAGATGTTTAATTAAACTTATTTATTTGATGAGAGTTCGTAAAATGCCACAATATTAATAATAACTTCTTCCACCAGGGATGCCAAATTAATTCGGCGTATAGACTCTCCAATAGCGGCTACGACACCGGCGACGCCGGTGGAGGGCAAGCGCACACCCAAGCCCAAGGCGCCTAAGGGAGCCAGCCCTGAACCACAGCCCGTCGTCACGCCAGCCGCCATTACTGTCAAATCACCGCCTGCTAAGATTAAGGTCTGTATTTTATTAGGTTATCTAGTTGCCTTGTGTACCTTGTCGAATGCCGCCTATGATATTTATACTTACGCGCAAAAATTAGAAGGCTGTTTTTAGATTAGGATTTTTCGAAAATGAAAAGTCCCTGTATTCTGAAAATCATTTATGTTATTCTAAGCTATTCAAACTAGTATTTTCGGTTATCCGATACACGATGATTTTTACTCTCCTCGATAGAATTTGCTCTCAAAGATTGGTTTAACTCAAAACTGATTCCAGTTTTATATAAAATGTGTTCAGGTTAGAAAATAAAAATGATACCAAAATGAAGGTCATTGATAGGAGAGTAAAAACGGTTATCAAAACTTACATAAATTCTGAATTATACCCTAAATATTCAAAGTACCTACGTTTTCTACCTATATGACGCGTTCGGAGAGTCAATCAGTCCCGTGCGGAACGTGTTAGAGGCAGGACGTGTGTCAGTATGCACAGCGAAATCGTATGATTTTTAAATGTAGGTACTTAGCGTGAGGGGTGTGTGTTGGGTAACCTCCTCGAGTGTCGCTCCGATTCCGATCCCGCTGCAGTCCGGGGGGAACGGAATCGGAGCGTCCGGTACACCCTGGGCGGCGGTCAATGGCTTCCCCTTCACCCCTTCATAGGGTTGGCATTGATCGTCGGCCAATACCCAACGTGGCGGGAACACATCGCTCTCCGTACTCCTCTGCTTTCAGAGGAGACAGGATGAGCGATACTGTTAGTGGTGAGATGGCCCAGGGTCAGCCGGGGTGCGAGGGATATGCTCTATGGGTAACCTTACACCCCGGCGTCTGAAGACCCGAGACGGCGTGCGGTTTTAGTCGGTGCAAGCCCGACATAACCACCTCCGCTGGCCGGCGGGGGGGTATCCGAAGGGATTTCCGCACGATAAAAAAAAAAAAAAAAAGGTACTTAGCGTGAATGCCACATCGTAGAGAATGTGCCAGATGTACAAATCCATTGGTAAAAAAATGAGACTCGAACTTTTGCGAATACAATGCTAGTATAAGTACACTGTTTTCTGTAAACTATAAGTTGTGCAAATAAGTAAGAAGTTACTCATTGCACAAATATTAAAACTAAGTCATGTATGGGCATTATAATAGCATTAAATGTCTTATGAAATTGGTTGATACAATACAAGAATTTGTAATGATTGACATTGGTACTAATAGATGTATATTGAATGGTGGTAATAAATATTGGGAACAGTACCTTAAACTGTCATGAACCTTCAACACTACCAAATACTATTACTGCCTACCTCTAAATATCTAAATAATATTTTCATTGCTGATGAAGTTTTGCTTAGAGCCTGACCTCTAAAATCCGAGCTCCTATCCTGGTGACATCCAACGCTTACAGTTTGGAGCCCAGGGTACGCTCTTCTACTTCTCCTTTCCATAACCTGGTTCATTGTGACTTTTACGGGAGCGACTGTCGTCACACATCTTGCTTGGGCCCAGGTGCTCTACGGATCTTAATGGTGCCCATGGGTATATGGAAACCATGGGTGAATGGAACCCCATAGGTGTATGGGACCCATGGGTATATGGGCCCTATGGGTAACGTATATGTATGGGGCCCTATGGGGGTATGGGGTGCCATGGGTGTACGGGCCCCATGAGTGATGTATGTGTATGGGGCCCCATGGATGTACGGGTCCCACACGTGTGTGGGGGCCCATTAGTGTATGAACCCCCATGGGTCAAAGAGTCAAGATCTTGAATCTTGGCGCTCGGGGTCCACTTTTCTATTGCTCTTCTTCATAGTTTGGTTCATATAAGACCAACTTTCTGATACCTATATTACAATATTATAATTATTATAACCTTTATTCCCTTTGTCTAAAGTGCAACAAGAAGATCTTCTATGTAACAGTTGCGTCAGTATTTGTGTTGATACTACATCACCACCTTAAGTTACCCTTTGTTGTTTTTCTGTATATTAAAGTCTTGGAATATCCTCGCCTTAACTCGTGACTATACGCCGAGTTCAAAGGAAACGAACGTACTCGCTCGTTGTAATTGGACACATAGTAGCCTGTGCGTGCTTCATATCATGCCTATCCGCAAACCATATCAACACAAAACTTATGAACGGATAGGTACGTGGCCGTTCATAAGTTAAGCGGTAGTTAAGATTTTATAAATGATAAGAAGTATCTTAAATTGAAGATTGATAACAATTACACTATAATGTGTGTTACTAAAATATCTGTCAATTTAAATTTATCATTATTTTTCTTTTTGAAGCAGGTGAAGTCTGTGGGATCCCGCTTGAGCGCCAGCACCGGGACTCCCGCGGCCGCGGCACCAAAGGCCACGCCCACTAGGAAGGGGCCTGCCACGCCCGCCGCCCCGCCCACACCCCTGGCGGCCGCCCCCGCCACGCCGGCCACGCCCGCCGCCCCCACCACCCCTGTGGCGCCGCACACCCCTGACAACAACAACAGCGCCGCCTGGAAGAAACCGAGGTACCGCATTCTGTACAATTACACAGACCTTCAACAGATACTCTCCCTTGGGTTCGACTAGCTCGTACGACACGAGTGCTGATTACGGGTATAAATTTAAAAATAAATTCGTTTGATAAATTAAAAACACGGCTGCGTGAAAAAAACTATTTTTAAAACATAAAGCGAGGAGTTACAATAAGTCCTTTACAAATATGTCACGCAGTCGGAGGCCGGCTCACTTTTTTTAAATCGCAACTTGTTTTCGTAGACCTCCGACTGCCTGACATGTTTGTAAGGACTTATTGTAACTCCTTGCTTTTTGTATAGGTTTTTTTCAGGCAGTTTTGTTTTCTATTTATTGAGTCATGTGTTACATTCACAACTACGTGCCTTTAATTTTAGTTAGAATCGAATTCGGTAATCGATTTCGCTTTGTTTAGTACGTAATTATATCACAAAACTTCGATCGATCAGACGCTAGGCGTAAATGGTCATACTGAAGAAAAGTACATATTGTACATTACTATTTTTAGCTATTAATAGATTGTTTGGGGATTGAATTTAAGAAAATATGTGCAATTTTGGTGCATTATTTCTTTAGGAATGTTTTAATTGTCTAAATTTATGCGCTCCTCTATGGCGTAATAATAGAGTGGTTGAAACACCAAGAACTAAATAAATAAAATATTGTTCAAAAAACTAAGCAATACGAATTATATTAGAAAGGTGAAATAATATCTGTGCGTGAGTGTGTGCGTTGGAGCGTGTGTGTGTGTTCATGTATGGCTGGCAGCGTTTGTGTTTGTATGTGGCTACCAGCGTTTCTGTGTGTGTGTTTTCTCGACATTAATTTCCCCGTGTGCTGGTCATTGATAAGAAAGGAAAATTTTGTCTAGTCACTTTTTGCAATTCCAATTTCACGAAGGATGGTATAATCTAAACCTTAGACACCATTATAATTATCTGAACGTTTCCATTCAACTGTTTTGTTGTTCATGTGTTACTATACATAATGGACAGATAGCATGCATCACAATTGAATCAAGATAAAAATATCGAAGCACAGCGGCTTTATTTCCGCAAATAAATGAATTTTTGAACTAATTTAAAAACGTATTCACGAAAAACGACACCTCTATTTTTCATCATAATGTGTTCATTTTGGCGCCGATCGCTAGACGATCAATTAGTCACGTGCTGAATTGGTGCTACCACAGTGCTACTAGGATTATTTGCTAAAATTAATTGATTATTTCACCTTTCTGATATAAACAATACATAAATAATATTCCAGGATATTCTTTATAGCGTTATCTAGCCCCAAAGTGAGTTATCAAGTTTGTAATATTGGTTCTAAAAAGCGGATAAACATACTTAGATACATAGAAATATATTAGGAATATAATGTAACAAGTTTTGGATCGCACATTGGATAATATTTTCTAAAGTGGAGCGTGTAATTTTAGTTTTTCTCTAGTAATTTCTGTGAGAATATGTTATTTTCACGGAAAACCTATATATTTCTTTCAATACACGATGTATTATGCAAAAGTCTTATGTTTTAGATAGTTTTTGTCTTATCGAATTGCTGAGGTATGTTAAAAACGAGATACCCATTCCTACTTCTAACTACAAAACTTCAGAGTCATTTAACTTTTCAGCATTCGAGTTATATAAAGGTTTTAACATTTCGAGTCATAGATTTTAATTTTTTAATCTTTTTTAATCTTCTCTTTTTGATATTAGTAACTCGGTGACCTGGCAAACTTCATTCCGCCTTAGAATCAAGTTATGTTGGTTACCTTATCAGCTGAATTTATTTCGTGAATGTCTCATATTTTTAATTATCCTAGTTGCTAGTCGCAGAAAAAAAACAAAATGCCACAGTATACGGAGACAAATCTAAGAAATCAAAGATCATGAAAATTGGTCTACCCGTTTTCGAGTTATAAACTGTATCACTTTACACGATTTTGTTATATATATATATATAATCTATAACAAAAATATATAATGATCTATATATATGTATAGATTATCAGTTTGAAAAGAAAACCATTCACCCAATATTTATTTACTGAAACTCAGTATTGACGAGTCTATAAATATCCTACAATTGAGCCCCTAGTTTCAGTAGTTCGGTACATAAGTCTTAGAAATCCGGTCAACCGGAATTACTATTTCCAAGATTTGTCACAAGTCCGGCTGTAGACGTCACCTGGACTGTTAAGTCACCGCAACTTTATTTACTGAAACCCAGTATTGATGACTCTACTACTACTGCCAGTGGGGACGCCTTTTGACCAGACGGGTGATCAGCCCTTCTATGTGGGGCCATTTCACCCAATTCTGCAACCGGGACCGACATCTTAACGTGCTCTCCGAGGCACGACCAGACCAATGCAAATACTCATATTCATGCATACAAATATTTGCACTGAGCGGGGATCGAACCCGCGCCTCCTGCGTAGCGGCCGCGTTCAATACCGCTACGCCACGGAGGCTGTCTATATTGATGACTCTACAAAATATTCTATAAATGCGCCCCTATTCTCAGTAGTTCGGTGATTAGTCTCGTTGACCGAACTTCTGAGACATGTCCCAAAACTCCGACTGTAAACTTCACTTGTCGAGACCATTCTTATGTCAGTAGATCGCAGTTGACGAAACACTGGTTTGAAATGGTTTTGCGTCTTAGGAGGGCGATTTTAGACATTTATTTATTTATTGTACTGCTAAGCAATATATTAGAGGAAGAATTAAATAGTATAATATGTGGCCTTACTGCTTAAAATAATTTCTACCGAGCAAATGGAAAAATATGTTGGTAGAAGCAACCAGTAGTGTTGGTGTACTTTTAAAATATATACCTGCAGATATAGATAAATATAATAGACATCTGTCATACATATATACATATATAGGTACATACATAATTATATTATGCACTATGTAAAAGCTGCAACCAACAGCCGGTTTTTTAATTGGAAAATAGAATGAATTCTTCAATTTCTCAATTCAGAAACTGGCCATATGAGTGAGAAAATTAACAGAAAGTCAGAAATATATAACTATTGTTATTGATATGTTATAGTATAGAAATAGAATCATGATTACTGCTCAACTGGCTATGTATTACTGGACAAGTAAACCTACTTAACCATATTAATAGTGTTTTTTTTTAAATTTCGTTGTACCCATAAAATTACACGACATGGTATAGTTGAGAAACTCTATTATCTAGGTACTTAAGGCGTTAGAATAAAAATTTCGTTCCTATTTGTGTGTATGTTATGTGAGTGAATGTTGATAATTACTTTTACTGTAGACTTTTTTACAAGACTCGGCGTTGTGTCCCGATTGCATCCGAGGAACTCACCTCGAAACCCGAGATTTGTCTTTATTAAGAGTAGCCCCGACTATTCGCATACTTATTAGTAATACGTAATTATTTGAAGTATACTACTAGGCAAGCTATTAAGAAAAAAGACGCTAAGACTAGATAAATTAGTTAACAAATTTTGACACCAACTATCTGTGTGGGCACAGAGTGCCTTTTTAACAACTTAACTTTTTTGTAATTTTTGAACTCGATTTTGGAGCATTTCAAAATGTCGAAATGATTTAAAACTCTGCACATTTATCAAGCACTGATGACAATACTTTAAAAAGAAAAAATAAGAAAAGAAAGAATTGAAACTATAAAATCTAAAATAAAAAAAAAGTTAAAAAATAATTGTTAAAGAAGCGTGGCGTGCTTGATGATGATTGTTGTAAGCACGCCACGCTTTTAAGCGAGCATGTATTTTAAAATATTTTTGTAATTATTATTTATTTTCGATTTTTTAGTTTCACTTCTTTTTTTCCTTTAAAATTATTGTATTTAAAATTATTGTATTGTCATCGGTTTTTATTAAATGTGCAAAATTTCAAATCAATCAGACGTTCTAAAGTGCTCCAAAATCGAGCTCCTCTCTCCATCAGCTTTTGGATTACTATAAAAGAGCGTCGTGGTAGACCCCTGTAATGAAGTGAATATTTAGATACCTGGTACTGGAATGTTTTTAGAATTATAATAATTTATTGAGCTCATATTTCCGTTCACCATTTTTGAGGAATGGGTATCTGTTTTAAATTACATATGAATACATAAAAAGTATGTATTTTTGATCTGGCTTTTGAGACCAGATGAAGTAGGATAGTACGCAATAAATGAGTATTCCTATTGACTAGTGATTACGCTTAAAATCTTGTTAGAATGTTAGTTTTCTGTTGTTCAATTAATAAGTCTGATGTTCAGGATAGGCTAAGTTTAGTTATAATAAATTGCATTGTTCCTTCCAATACACTGTTTTTTTTATACACAATACCTATATTAATTTTATTTTTGGTCTAATTAAAACATAAACATAACTTCACGCATGTATCCCCGAAGGGGTAGGCAGAGGTTTATTACACACCCACGATTCGCCAGTTATGTTAAGGTTCCAATATAATAGGGGGCGAGCCTATTGCCATCTACCGGGCACATTATTAGGCGAGCGATAATTAACATTAAATCTTAGTAAATCTGTCTTAGTAGCCTTAGCTAGGTTAACTAGTATAACAGCGTACGATATGTTTTGTTTTTTTTTTATAAAAAATATTAGTAACCGAAATTACTAATATTCCCGTTAACCCTTTCAGCTAAGCTTAATTGCTTGTGTTAGGAATGGGTTCACGTCGGTAGTGTAGTGGCCGGAATTGAACCCGGGACCTTTCGATGGTAAGGCCGACCCTTTTACCTAAGCTTACTGTTATTGACAGGCGTGTATATATAAGCACGTTTATAGTGTATAAAGCGATACAGAATCAAGTTATTTTTAGATTATATCCGTAATCAGCAATCATCAATGTTCTCCTGTGCAGGTCTGTGTTACAAACTCGGCATATAAACAAAGAGGAAATGTCCTACAGTTTTCTGCTGTAAAAATGTTATTCGTAATTAAACATAATTTGCGACGCGATCGGCTATTAACTGATTAGTAAATTTAGACTTGTGCTCTGTTGAAAATTATAACCAATTACTTCACTGTCTTGTGTGATGTTATTGGTCATAATATGTGAGTGTTTTGCGAAACTAGTCTCTATACCGACGATGCTTAAGGGCACTTCCTCTGGATTTTATAAATAAAATAAATAGACGTGAGACGTCTGCTTCCCATTGACTATCGTCGACGTCTCAACTCTTGCGAAATGCAATATTCTAAGTAAAATTTAAAGCACTTCTAGAATAAATATTACTTATTTTCGGAGTGTTTGAATATTACAATAAAATTCATTCACAAGAATTGGATAAGTGTTGTTGTGTAAATTTACCATCGTTGTTTAACTGTACTATCGTTGTATAATTGTACTATCGTTGTATAATTGTACTATCATTGTATAATTGTACTATAATTTTATAATTGTACTATCATTGTATAATTGTACTATCATTGTATAATTTTACTATTATTGTATATTTTTTTACTGAGGACTGGTAAAATCTTATTGTATACGCTGAACTTAACAAAAAATATAGCTATTGGACTAATGCGACTGTCCAGTTCTTGTGAACAAAATGTATGTACATAAAATATTTATTTAAAGTAATATGTTACATTTTGCTCCACGGTTTGCGTTTGATACATTCCCACAACGTGTAATAGTGTTTTCAAATGGTTATCTTCATTTAATTTTAATGTGTTATTTACTGTGTGATTAGATCACTTTGTTATCTGATATTTGAATCAGTTTTCAAAGTTTTAATTGTTGGTGGTATAATACAGTACTTTCCATACCTGTTTATAGTCATTATTACAACGGTTCAGGCATTGTGTGGTACATTTTTTTATTTAACCAATTAGTAATTTTGTTGTTGAATACTTTTAATTCTTTGTGAAAGTGCAACTTTGTAAATAAATTACTGACATTACATAAGAGTTTAGTGTTATCTCCTAGCTTCTGTTATCATATAGTCAAATATCAATCAAGTCAATCGAGATCTGACATTAACCATGAAATTATTGGACACATGGTACACCCAGGCACAGCTGTTTGTGAAGAACATACTTGTTCCCATATGTTGTATTATTTTTCTCATATGGGAATTGAACCTGACAAAGTTGGCAGGACTTTAAATTACTGCAACTGCGTGCAGTCAAATCCTTATTTGTGTAGAGAACCACAAAAGGGTCCGCGGCATTATTGTTTCGTGCAAATCGTATGTATTTTTTCTACGAATTTAACTTAATATTGTTTACACGAAACAGCCGCCTGTATTCGTGCACACGCATGGGGCAGTAGATGCCTAAGTGACATACAGGAGACTGACACTACACATTAATGGAATTGAAACTGTAATTTAGACTTTTTACAACAAATAAAAGAAATCCAATGTTATCGAGTACCATGTGTACTCTGTGCCAAGTGCTGTATTATACCACACAAGCGAGTACGGCGCACGTACGTGGAGGGTTAATTGTGAACGCAATTAGCCCTCTGTGCGGGTACTGAGTAGAGGCGAGTGTAGTGCGTGTGGCGCCAGGCCGCCGCCGCCGCCGCCGCTCGTGTCGCGCCCGCCCGACCGCGAGCCGCCCGCACAGGACGCACAGGTGAGTACCACACCGCCCACCTTTGTAGCTTCCTACGCCCTCATTGTCTTAGCGTTGTTCCCATTCCACCAGAGGTTTTCACCTCAGAGCCCGCGGTTAGCTTAAGTTTAAGGGGAGCAGCTGCCTTCTGACTTCCTAATTCTGAGAGGAAAGCCTGCCAGAGCCTTATTCGACAGTCAAGGGGTTCTTCAAGAAGGGCATTAGAAGGTTTTTACAGGGTTGACAGCGCGAGTATGACGCCCCTGGTGTAACACACGTCCATAGGGCACAGTAACCGCTTCCCATCAAGTGAGCTTGTCTGCCACGTGAGTGGTATAAATAATTAAAAAAAGCAGCAGGTTGCTTGGCTCTGAAGGTCTTGGTGATGCTCCAAATGCCCATTTTTATGTTGGTCGCGTCAATATGACTTAATAATAAATAAATAAATCTATATATATAAAAATGAAACCCGTTTTCCGTTGTCACGACATAGCATGAAAACGGCTTGACCGATTTGGCTGATTTATTTATATTTTTTTGTAGTTTTCTAATACTCTGTACAAGGTTCTTACGGAAAAAAATATTAAGAAAATCTCTCAGAATTTTTTTTTCGTGCGCACACCGTACGGTTTTAGTCGATACATGACAAAACCACACCCGCTGGCCGGTGGGGGTATCCGAAGGGATTGATCCTCCCCAAGTGTCCGTTGCCGGGCACCCCGGGTAAGCCCTTGAATTCAATACATGGCAGATCATTTTGACGTAGCGAAGCACGTACCGGGCCGCTAGTAATAAATAAATATTCTACGACATTCTACACAGCGCTTTCTAGACCCAAAGTAAGCATAGTTTAACTAGCTTGTGTTATGGGTTCCAGAATGCGGATAAACATACTTATATACTTTTTTGTTGTTGTAAATACATACATATTATACATAGAAACACCCAGACCAATGCAAATAGACATATTCATGCATACAAATATTTGCACTGAGCGGGAATCGAACCCGCGCCCCCTGTCGTAGCAGTCGAATGCACTACCGCTACGCCACAGAGGCCGTCGCATGATGGTAAGCTATAGGTAAAGTCTTAGGAATGAGGGTCATCATTATAGATACCAACAATGCTATAATAGCATGCAACGTCTGGAAATCTGTTTTAGAATTATGAGAAAACTGAGAAACTGAGAAAAAATAATAAATATACAAAAAAAATACGACTCACCATTGAGAGTAAAGTTTTTTTTTTTTGAGTAAGTAAAACAAAATGATTTTAACTGAAAATACCTACATTCTAGGATAACAATTAAGTATTATCATCATCAACCTATACTAGTCCACTGCTGGACATAGGTCTCCCTAATGATCGCCATAGCGCCCTGTATTCAGCTCGCCGCATCCAGCATCTGCCTGCAGTCTGTCGCAGATCGTCATCCCACCTGGCCGGAGGGCGTCCTACGCTACGTTTGCCGAGTCGCGGTCTCCACAATCATATATTTAATTATAGACGCTTGCAACACTGGTATAACTAGTGCGTTGCCAGCACTACACTGACATAGGCCATTAAAACGGCATTTACAAAATATTAATCAAAAAGAAATAAGAACTTGATTAACTAATATTACCATACCAAATGGACAATGGATCAAACGTTCACAACGCGGCCCCGGCGGTGGTTACACGTCCGCGTCCCCACCCTAGGCGTTAGGCTTAGGTAGAACACTGCTACGTGACGTTCCAGAAGGGCGGGGACGGCGGGGGCGCGGCTCCCGCGGGGCGCTTCGGCGCGTCCCCGCGGCGCCAGCTGGTGCAGCCGTGCTCCATGACGTGCGGGCGCGGCGTGCCGTCGCTGGCCTGCGCCGCCTGCCTGTGCCTGTACCACGCCGCCTGCGCCGGCTACGCGGGCGCTGCGCACGCGCCGCCGGACCCCTTCCTTTGCAAGGCACGATACACCATCTATTGATTCTTTATTTATTTACTTTCATTTATTATTTGTTTACACTGCACTGTTACAACCAACAGAAACTACGCTATTTGCTTTTAAAGTCACAGTTACTTTTGGAATTCTAGTCTTTTTTTTTTTTTATTTTCGTATTATAAAATTATACCTATTTATCTTTTTTAGTAATTTACGCTTATTTCTGTATATTGAGTTCATGGCGAAATTAAAATATTAAAAATGATAGTATGACACTTTATTTAAAAATAAATCTTTTTTTTTTTTTCAATGTTACTTATATTCACTCACAGAATTGCCGCAAATCCACATCACCGCCTCTCGAACCGCCTCCATTGACACACAAATCCGGGGTAACCGGGGTCCTGCCGGTGCCCGTGCCCGTACCTGTGCCGATCGTGACGCCAGTGCCGCGGCGAGTGCCGATACCGGTCCCCGTTCCTGTGCCTGTGCCGGCCAAAGTGCCGAGGGATAAACGTGTACTGCTTAGAATGAAGGTATGTTCACACTATAGCAAAGCAACAGTACTAATGTCGTAAGGGCGCGTGGAGACCGTCAATATATATTACGATCCAATATCGTGACCCGGTGTAAGGACCAATCGCGGTTGTTTGTACATCAATAATATCACGTTTGCAAATCAGTATCATCAATATTATGACCGGATCGCGATATATATTGACTGTCTACACGCACCCAAGGTAGCGAACTTACAATAATTCCTTACATAAACTTAGTATCCAACTAAACTTTAATATAAGGTGTCACAAAATTAGGTCTCTGAATTTGGTGAGGTGACTTGGTATCGACAAAATATGTATTTGAAAAAAAAAAATCGGGTAAAAAGAAAAATATATAAAAAATATACAAATAAAAAAAACACCACCAGCGACCAGCGTCACGTGACGCGACGAGCCCGTGACAGCTGTCATTTTTATTGGAATAGGCATGTGGAATAAAATATCGATATAATAACCTACAATTGCGTGAAACTTAATAATAATTGATATATAAAGAACATTACCAACGTAACCCCACTCATAACACAAGCAATATGTGTTGACTTAGAAAGCGGCGATAGCCCAGTGGCGTTCGTAACGGACTGCTGAGACAAGGTCTCGAGTTCGGTCCCCAGTCGCCCCGGGCACACACCACTGACTTTTCGTAGTTATTTGTGCATTAATAAATGTTAATTATCGCTCGCTTAATAATGTGCACAGTAGATGGCAATTGGCTCGCCCCCTATCATATTGGGACCTTAACATAACTGGCTAATTGTGGGTGTGTAATACACCTCTGCTTACCCCTTCAGGGATACAGGCGTGAAGTTATGTTAGAGGAGTTATTCGATGATGTACCAGCATGCCAACATCCTACCAATATGCTTGGACCAAGCCAACTTAACCTGCAATTCGGTGCATCTAAAAAGGCGACACACCAATAAAAACAATAAACGGATAGGCTCCAAAGTGCAAACTCTGGACGCAACTGGGAGTTCACTATGAAAGAAAGAAAGAAAGAAATAAATTTATTCAGTCTGCTTTTTATGCGATTGATGATAAGAGGGGTTTTAGGCCTCATCAGAAGAGGATTGTCGTCGCAGCACCGCGTGACACCCACCGGTCCCACTAGTGCTGCGACCACAACCCCCCTGCCCGGCTATGCACTTGCTGATCCCTGAACGCAATCAAACCGAAATTGGATTACTATGGAGGGTTCCACGGTATGGGGACCCACCCGGCCGAATTTTGTGACAAATTTGTGTCATCAAATTTCTACCACCAGTAAATATGTATAATATGGTTGTTATATGTTACATTTATGGTTTTATGTATAATATGTATTTATTTAGAAAAAAAAGTATTTAAATATGTTTATCCGCATTCTAGAACCCATATGACAAGCTCTGCTTTGTTTGGGTCTAGATGGCGTTGTGTACTTTGTCCCACAATATTTATATTTATTTTATTCAATTATGGTACATAACAAGTAGTATATTTTTTAAATCAGGTAGCAGGTGGTACTCCCGACGGTGAGCGCGTATGGGCGGTATCGGACCAATCACTACCCCAGCCTTCAACCCAGGCCCTATCAAAACCTGTCCAGGCAATACAGCCGCAGCCTGTAGTCGCGCCGCAGTCCGTACAGGCGCTGGGCAGAGCACGAGGTCCTAGGCCTTCGCTCCCGCAGTCGCTGGCCGTACTCAACGGGAGGCGGTTCATCATCGTACCTCGACCCATGGTCCAAGCTCAGCCACAGTTAGTTGTATCGTATTGTTCATTTTGCTATACTAGTTCTGAAACTGTGTTGGATGACCATACTTAACACATTGTGACCCCCTCCGTGCCACGGAGAGCGCGTTGCACCGTTGGTCCGGGTTGCCATACGAACATCTGTCTGTGGCAATCGTTACGGGTAGTTGGAGCCGTAAAAGTTCGATAACTGGTCTAACTACAGAAATTCTATATCGCTAGGCGGTTCTAGAGGTCAGATGGCAGTTACTTTCATCGAAACAAACATCGAAGTTCGGCCGCTACATAGTTACATTAGAAAACCTACCCTAATTGAGTTGGGAAAAGGCTCAGAGTATGATGACTTATGACTATTTTTTTATTCTAAAGGCACACACTTAAATGCGTAAAATATCGACTGTAGGTAACGTAGCAGTTGTAGTGGTCACTGCGCTGACTGCTGACGGCTGTTATAGGTTCGATCCCCGACAGAGATTTAGTTTACCCGTACTATGTATAACATCATTTTAGCTGAGTCTACAGGTTATTTCGTCAGGTAATTATACTTAGACCGTCAAACTAGGACCCATCACTTTAACATTATTTGCATCGTTAAATAGACGAAATATCTTTTTTTTTTTGCCCTATTCACAGTTCCGGATCACCTCATCTTGTTTATTTTGTAATTATAAATCCATAACGTTTTATATTACTTTTACAGATAACACCAGCCTAACGACACAGACGAAAACGAAGACAGAACGAGTCAAAATAAATAATCACAACTATCTATAGTGAACAGTATATTAATCCTTAGTTTTAATTTTTATCACAAATCACAGGTAGTGAGCATTGATTGGCCGAAGAAACTACGAAGTTAAATATAATCTGTACCACAGAATATAAAAACAAGACAAAGCGTCCTTGAAGTGCCTGGTGGAACCTTTTTGTTTAGTTTAGTATGGAAACTAGCGTAAATCCAAAACAAATATTCTACATTCGACACAGCGCTTTCTAGACCAAAAGTAAACAGTTTAGCTTGTGTTATAAGTTCTAGAATGCGGAAAAACATACTTAGTTTTTTTTTGTAAAAATCTTGTAAAAATATCTTCACGCCTGTATCCCCACAGGGGTAGGCAGAGGTGTATTCCACACCCACGATTGGCCAGTTATGTTTAGGTCCCAATGTAATAGGGGGCGAGCCTATTGCTATCTACCGGGCACTTAACGAGTAAATATATAACATAGAATATAAACTAAATTGTTGAAAGGAGAAGTAGGAGGTCAGACCTGGGGCTCTAAAGCTGAACTTGGAACTTGGATAAATAAGAAGAGTATGGAAACTAGAGTGATGTATTGGGTATAATATTCAACACGGAACAAGCCTAAAAGTAAATGTCAGTTAAAAGCCCATCACTGTGCGAATCATGTTAAACATGTTTGCTGTGAGGCACTTCCTCGTGAATTTATATTCCGTGGTAACAATTTTAAAGTTTTAAATCAATTTAAGTATTATGACCTGTAAGAGGGAACCTTTAAAGCGGAACCCGGACTCCGAGGTATAAACTTCTTATAGTCCCGGTCACTAACGTAAAAGATGATGATGATGATGATTTATTATTATAACCTACCAACTCTTGCCCGCGGCTCCGCTTGGTAGAATTCTGCTTCTGTTCCTGTTACCCATGAAAAGCTAAATCTGGGATAAAAAGCCTTTGTGTTAAACCAGACTATAATCTATCCATGTACCACATTGTCACCCAGACCCGTTCCGCTGTTAGAGTGTGATTGAGTAACAAACATACACACATTGTAACAAGCTATATTGTGCTTTGCATGCTAGTCCCAAAGGAAGGTGAAACGCCCCCCAGTCTAATGGGTTGACAGCCTGAAAATGGTAGCTGGGATAGACTGTATGTGCAAGCCCGGTTTATGGCACACATTGTGAGAGGCCTATGTCCAGCAGTGGACTGCGATAGGTTAATTAATTGATTGATATTGTGCTTATAATGTACAGAAAAATAATTCGTGATACAATGAAGGCGACCGTAGTTGGCACTAGATTCAGACGCACTAGGCCAACAGGACGACTTCAGCGTGCCGAGCAATGTAGTCAATTAAGAAGGACATTAAACTGGCGTCGAAAGAAAATCATATACTCGATAGCACAGCTGCTACGTTCTATTGAGCACATGACTTGATAGTTCAATTCAGAACAAAGGTTTCGAATATGAGTCGTAAGAGAAGGATCTGGATATTCTGCTTTTCAAAACATAACTCATAAACTCACGCCTATATCCCCGAAGGGGTAGGCAGAGGTGCTAGCACCCACATTTCGCCAGTTTATGTTTAGGTCCCAATGTGGCGCCAATGATGGCGAGCCTATTGCCATTAACCGGGCACTTATAAACCTGCGATAAATACACACATAACTTCGAAAAGCATCGAGAAGTCATTGGTGTGTGCCATCGTAAAACCTGGGATCGAACCCGAGACCTCGTCTCAGCAGTCCATTACCCATACCACTAGGCTACCGCGGCTGCTTTTCAATTCAGTGCAAAGCTGAGCCTTAAATATTTACTAACAATCCCTGACTAGATTATCTTAGAATAATAAAGAGATCTGTCGAAATCTGTTCATTGAATAATGGTTTTACAATCAGATAACCTCGGAATCTTCAAGTCTCGAGTGAATAGGTTCCTTCTAGGCAAACGTGATCCATCGTAGACTACATTGTCACTTACAACCAGAAGTCAAAAATGAGCCTATCATTCATTAAAAAAAAGATAGGCTGTGCAGTAGTTGATTTAGTGAAAGAAGTGAATTGAAGTAACTATATAAATTGAATATCCCATATGCTATGGTAAAACTATGGAACTAATTTAGTCAAAATATAATCGATTTTTACACGGAAAATAAATTAAAATGCAAGTCTAGTATCGCCAAAGTTTCACACGCATGTTATGTTAAAAATCTTTCCAGCATTGTGGCATACAGCAATTGTGGCGGGGCACTGTCTCTTCATTTTATGTTCTGTTTATCATTTACACTATTATAAAATAGTATATTAGTTGGGTCTGTACCTTGGAGATATTTAAAAAAAACTTCATCATATCAGCCGTAGGAAGTCCACTGCTGAACATAGGCCTCCCCTATTGGCTTCCACTTTGACCGGTCTGTAGCGGCCTGCATCTACCGAGTCCCTGCGCTCTTTACCAGGTCGCCTGTCCACCTTGGGTTATGTTAAATGAACACTTCTGAAAACAAAAAAAATTTTTTTTGGAATTCTTGACTGTTTGTTCGCGATCCATCGCGTCCACGCAAAAACTACTGAACGGATTTTCATGCTGTTTTTTTTCTATTAAAAAGGTCTTGGTCAGACTTAAAATGGACTGTATTTTTTATTGCAATTGGTCAAGTAGAACCGGATATATGGCCAAAAAACTATAACCGACCTCCACGCGGGTGGAGCCGCGTGCATCAGCTTGTTTAATATAAGTATTTATGCACGAATCATACTTTATCAAATGTAAATTGTAACCACCGAAATTTTTACCATAATTATAACAAATTTTTGTGCGAACTTCTAAACTATTACTCTATGTGCTGTTATGCATTATAATGATAAATTAAATGTTAAACAAAAAAAAACTTAAGATCATATTAGTTGTACTGGCGTTAATTTTTAAATAATTAAATACCTTCCCAATGGTGGTTAAAAAACTCTTAAGTTCTTATAAAATAATATATTGCCCCAGTGAGGCGAAGCAATCGTTTTTATAGTATATATATATCGACATATATTTTATGTTATTAATATGAAAAGGACTGCCTTGCATGCTACTAATAAATAAGCGTGAAGTTATTTATTTTCCGCTCGAAATTCCGGTCACGGAGCAAGAATTTCGGATAAAGCTGACCTTAGTGCGGGAGTAGCCCGTAATACAAAATCATTTTTAGATCAAGTTCAATTCTTAAATTAATCTAAGGTGTGATAAATTGTTTGTATATTATTGCCTGTTTTGACATTATACTTATGTTAAAACAGGCATGCATTGTGTACTGAAAAGTAGGCATGTCCTGCTAAGATCGAATTGCTTCGGTTTTGTAGAGCGTTCTCTCTGTCAGACATCAGAGTGGCACTTTGGTTATAAAGTTGTAGACAGTGAATAAATATAGACACGACACTAAAATGAAAAAACTGACACATATTATTCGACTGGTGCTATCTAGCACAAGTTCAGTTGGCGACAGCAGTTTTAAATGGGTTGTCTTAAATTATTCTCATAATCATAAAGCTAGATTTTCTAGTGTAAAGAAACTATCGCTATTACTCTCTCGAATACAGTGATATCCAGTCTATATAGTTCGTGATCTGTCTACGTTTACTGTCAGTTCGATGTGTGTACAGGATGTATATGTACACAGAGAACGCTTTACAAAACCAAAATAGACACTCAGCCGGACACTCTACTTCCCGATGTGTCAACCTAAGCGCCGGGACCTTTACTTTGGCATAATTTGCTTTAACAATTTCAATACGATATTCCACAAGTCAATATCGGAACAACGTGCTGGAACACTTGTATACGTACACGTACTAACGTATACGCACCGAAAAAGCATGCGTTAATTTATAACTGCACTAATTTTAAGAACATTTATCAATAAAATACATTCATGGATAAATTATTAGCACAGTACAGTCAGCGATAGAAGTGAATGATAATTGCAATGATTCCAAACTTAAAAATCCGACTGAAAATTGATGAATATGTTGTATTCAAAAATGAAAATTATTTTAATAGAGCTCACTAAGTAGTTAACAATATATTAGTGGGCTCACAAACTAATTTTTAAGTCTAAAAATGATCATCTACTTCTGACACTATTGGTATTTTTGTGTTTCAGCTTATGTCGTCATTTGCAGGAATGATCGACGAGTACTAATTGTAATCCGTTGCCTTAACATATAAAAAGACTTAGTGTTTTTTTTACCTTATAAAACAGTGTTCTTCATATGCATGTGTGAATTTAAAGACCAATAGAATCCATACCTGATTATTGTACAGCCGTTATCATTTGAGTCGTCTGGTCACATTCTTTTTGTTATCTGTCTCGCTCGCTCTTTTGATCTTAGGGCGCAACAAAATAATGTGCGTTGTGACGTTTATTGTCAGGCTCAGATGCGAACGGCCGCACTATAGTAATTTATGTTTTAGTCAAACTTTGTAACATTAAAATTGTTTTTATATAATACATTTCGTCAAGAGTTGATAATATATTTATATTTTCCTTCGCTGTTTTTGTTATTCTGTGATGTTTATTTATGTTGTACCCCGGAATACAAATGTCGTGTGTTCTGTAATTTTCTTGTATTAATTTTTATTTTTTTCTGCTGCAAAATTAAAAGTTACATTGAATTCTGTTGTAAATATGACCCGCTTTCTTCGAGTATTGAATATGAAAAAAAAAGACCAATTCATATTTACGCACAACCAATTCAAAGCGCCATCGCTAGTTTCGGAATCTAGAACAGATAATCTAAATATTTAAACACTATATTCCGGTACCAACAGAGCATAAAACTTTTCAACTAATGACCTTCATTACAGCGCTATTTCAATTATTCAGCTAATATATAAGGGAATGTATCAAACGTAAACAGTACGAAATAAATATTTTTATAGCATTCTAAGTTTTGACTTTACGGTTCACGTTGCACCATAAAGAGGTATGTAGTTAACATTTTTTTTTTTCGGCAATATCTCTTCAACTGACAAGTTGACCTCAATCACTTCTATATATACTACTAGACGAGCTGTAGAACAAAAAAAAATTGTCACGGTTCCGTGGATGTGGCGGAAATGGAGGAAAAAGAGATAATGAATTTTGACATCTGTCTGTTTAGTCATAGCGCGCCTTTTTGTAACGTCATCTATATGACAGTTACAAAATTTTTCCATTTTCTTTGTTCTGTACAGCCAGTGTAGTACTGTATGATAGAAGTCCTCGGTTGAACCAGTAAGCCATAGGCGAACCTTGTGTTGTACAGTGAGCTAACGAGGCGCGGGCGCGTGGCCAACGGCGCGTCGCCGCCGCCCGCGCTGGCGGCCGCCCTGTCGCCGCGCCGGCGCGGGCGCCCGCGGCCCGACGACGTCGACCACTTCACCGCCTTCTACAACAAGGCGCAGGACAGCAACGAGTGCTACAACGTGGTCGTGCAGGTTCGGATCTATTGCAAAAGCTATAACAATTCACAATACAGAATTAGATGATTGACAATTAGATATCTTTACCAATTATTTTTATAATTTTGGATTTCTAGCGTCGGTAGCTTAGTAGTTTTAAGGAGTCGACCCTACGATTGAGAGGTCCCGGGTTCGAATCCTGCCCATTACACTACCCACGTGAACCCACTCACTAACACAAGCAATTTAGTTTAGCTGGAGTGGTTAGGTGGAATATTAGTAATTACGGTTACTAATATTCTTTATCAAAAAAAAGAGCGTAAGGATATCTTTATAAGTGCGCTTCGATCAGTCGTCCACTCTTGGGCAATAGCGTATTGATAGTGAAAACAAATCGTCTTAATAAGTGACAAAAGTTTAATAATGTGCTCAATAATGAATTTGTTTGTTCTAGATATTTCAGTACTTAGGCATGCGTGACTTAGCACACTGCGCACGAGTATGTCGACTTTGGAAACAATTGGCGGCCACGCCTGCACTCTGGAGACATGTGCGAATGAAGAACTCACACGTACGTTACCTTCCTTCTCTCCAAAAATCCTCGTGTCTTAAAAACAAATGGATTAATAACCGCGAGGATGTTGGTGCAGGTGAGCGACTGGGGCGGGCTGTGCGCGGCGCTGAAGCGGCACGGCACCAAGAGACTGGACCTGCGCAAGATGCTGCTGCCGCAGAACGACACGGTGTTCTGGGAGCAGTTCGCGGCGCACATCGGCTCCGTGGAGTCGCTGGAGCGCGTGGAGATGTGCCGCTGCCCCGCGCGCGCCGTGGAGGCGCTGTGCCGCGCGCTGCCCGGCCTGCGCGCGCTGTCGGCGCTGGCCATCCGCGACGCGTGGCTGGACCCCGCGCCGCTGGGCGCGCTGCCGCTGCTGCACGAGCTGCGCCTCAAGTCCATGGCGGGGCTGTCGCTCACGCGCGACCTGCGTCAGCTGGGCGCGCTCACGCGCCTGCAGCACCTGTCGCTCACGTCCATCAAGGAGCTGGGCTACTGCCTGTGCGACGTGATCGGCTCGCTGCCCGCGCTGGAGTCGCTGGAGCTGGGCGAGTGCACGTTCCGCGCCGAGTTCGCGGGCGTGCTGGCGCGCCTGACGCGGCTGCGGCGCGTGCGCCTGGAGCGCGGCACGCCGCACTGCGCCGCGCCCGACATCCTGCGCGCGCTGGCGGCGCTGCCGCTGCTCACGCGCCTGGAGCTCGTCAACATCGACGTCAAGCCCGGCTTCGACGACGCGCTGGCCGCCTGCACCAACGTGCAGCGCCTGCTCATCATCCCCACGTACGTGTCGCAGTCCGCCACCACCAACCGCCAGGTGCTGAGCGGCGTGCTGCGGCTCAAGGACTCGCTCACGCACCTCATGTGGGGCGTGACCATAGAGCTGCTGCGCGTCACCGAGCTGTTCATCGACCAGTGCGAGCAGGCGGGCGAGGCCAAGCGGCGCGACGTGGGCGAGTGCATCCCGGTGCTAAAGCCGGTGCCGGGATGCCGCCTGCCGGACGAGCCGGCGCACGTGGCGGGCCCGCCGCAGGTAGAGATCCTGCCGCTGCCCACGCTGCAGCGCCTGCTGTCGGCGCAGCTGCCCGCCACCAAACTCAAGCTGCTGCGCATCCCCTTCCACGCCACCTGGCGCCAGTCGCTCGCCGACTTCCAGTAGCACGCGCCCGCGCCCGCCTCCGCCCCCGCCTCCGCGTCCGCTCCCGCGTCTGCGACACTCGTCGTGTCGCTGCCGCGCGCGTGGCGCCATCTCGAACCGTTTCTAGAAGCGCTGTAAAACTCCTGTTGAACTACTTGTAGTAACACAAAGCAATCGTAGATTGCCTTCTAATTTTCTTCAACATACAATACTCGTTTCGAAATACCTGCAGAAACTATTTGTGTCCTGAAACCATGTATCTAAGACTGCCGATATAATAGCAAAAATGCATTTTCATTTCATTGCATACCATTACCTAATTTTGTTAGTAGTATGAATTCTTTATTATTACTTTATTTATCATCATATCAGCCGTAGGAAGTCCACTGCTGACCATAGGCCTCCCCCATCAACTTCCATTTCGACCGGTCTGCAGCGGCCTGCATCCACCGAGTCCCTGCGCTCTTTGCTAGGTCGTCTGTCCACTTTATGTATGTTAAGACGAAAACTTATCACAAATAGTACTGCATTTAGTCAGTTTTAATATTTGTATACCCTCATATCACATCCAGTGGGTAACATATCGCATCGCAAACTTAGAAACATGGTTTGATGACCCTAAACAAAAGTTCTAAAAAGAAAATATTTGATTGTCTTATGTTTTCTTATCTTAAGATGCATGTGATGAATTAAAATAGACAACACAAATTATTTGTTGTTTAGCTAATAGCTAAACTACAAATAATTAATTCAGAGTTAGCAGGTATTCTTGAAACCATAAGTACCACAATAAATATCCAATGATGTACATACTGGTTAAGGGGCCCTTGGCGCGCGTGTGTAGCTACGACTACACTATTTAGTACATATATGATATATTATATATATTTCGTTCTTATACAGTGTAAGTTTTGTATCGTGTTGTTCCTTTAAATAAAACGATTATTTACAATGCTCCTGCCAGATTGCTTCAATTGTAAATTCGCGAACATTGACTTTTATTAATTTATAAAATTCATGACTGTTAGTTACTCAACGTTTCATAACGGTGACGTACCTTTGTATACACCATGTAACTTTGATTGGATGTTGATATTGTTACGGTACCGTAACGCAACGTTATGTACCAGAGCACTAGTAACGTGAAGTTATTCGTTGATTGGTCAAGATAAAGGTATAAATCTGAAGTATTTCTCTTCTTACTCTCGCTTTTGTGTTGTGTTCTAGCACGTTTGTGGTTTTGAAACTTGTTTTTATATAATTTACTTTTGTTTTATATGAAATCAATTGGCCCATCCGGCAACCCTGAATGTGTCTCATCTATGTGTAGGTTTGTTAGTGCTATCAGCGAGCTTTTCGAACCTACCCTGTTATATAATATAAGACACCACCTTCAATGACTTATTAATCGATCTCGAAAAAGGTAGAATCTCCATTCTGCCGTTCTCAAACTGAAAAGCGGCTAAGTCAAAAAGCAACTTTCAAGCTGGAGCTGAAAAATGACGGCATATTTTAAAACCTATGCTAGTATTTTCTATAAATCTGCAATAACGTTGTCATTTAACAGTGGATGGATATATTTTAGAGCATTTACTAGAATAAATTTGCTTTTGAAATCTAAAAATATTTCTTCAAAGTTAAGATGTGAAAATTGACCAGAAGTCACTTAGCCGACTTTCAGCTTGAGGACGGCGGTATTTCCCTCGTAATATGTCAATATGTGCGCGCTGTGTTGATAAACTTAATAGATTTTTATGATTCTTTTAATGAGTATTGTAATCTATGTACATTATGTAAAGGTTTTAGCATACCTATAATTTGATCTACATCCTTATAATCTCGCCCCTGGGCATATTAATTAGTGATCATAGTTTGAAGGCATAACACGATTTAAAAACTCACCCTGTAAACAAGAGTTAAGCCGACATATTCTGTATAATTACAAGATTATTTGTATTTATTTTAACGTTGATTGTTGACGTGAGTCGGCTCACATTGTGAGTGATACCGACTGTGCACATAAATGTTTACCAAGGTTTGATAATATATAAGTTTACTAGCTTCCAAATGTATACATTGAATTGCCAAATACAATTCTAAGCCGTAAGATGCAATTGAATAATACAATTGTAAAACTTAAGATGCAATTGACAAATGGCTCACCACTCAAACGCGCCTTACGATGCAATAACAAAAAACTTAACGTAATATATGTGTGTCGTCTGTTTTATATAGGTTTTGGTACAGATTAAATATATTTTTATAACAAAACTATGGCAGTAATTCAGCTCTGAATCTGTAACGCCAATGAACAGTCGGTGATGTGTATATTGAATTCAATGAAGTACTAAATATATATTATCATTCGAGTTATTAGTTTTATTACAAACAGAATTATTATATAAAGAAATGTTTTAAATTAAGGACTTGTAAATATTTTATAAGATAGATTAGTTATCAGTGCCTATGATTATTGATTTCTGTTTGTGATCATACCGATGAAGGACATGGTTGTCGACTACAGTTATTGCATGTATTTTTTTAGTAGTAAACATGATGATTCGCGCATTTAATACTGCCCACGGCGAACATTTTAAATTATTGCACATTCATATAAAATGAAAGACACAAATTGGTTTTAAAACAAAATTTATTATACTCAAATCGTCGTTATAAAATATTCTATAAACGTGAATGTGGAATGAGTGAAATATATTGTGAATCTATTAAGAATAAAGACTGAATCAGTAATAAGGCTATGTTTAAGAATTATTGTAAATTATTATATGGCAAGAATAAAATAGAAAAATTTATCAGTCTTGTTCTTTAACACCAATACCGGGCAGTGTTATATGTGCTTAACATCTTGACACTGTTTGGGCGAGATGAAAGTGTACACTCGGACACAAAAAGTCGAGTTGCAATTTCATCTATTTACAAACCGTTGGTTTTTTCTTTATTATAAATATATATATCCTTACTAAATAATTAGTAATAAAATTATGTGGCAATGTATGATTATATTATTTTTTAAACTTGTACATGGTAAGTACAAGAATTGTTGTGTGTGTTGCCTCGGTCGGATGTGTGAAGCAGGGTGTTACTAAATCTGTTTACTAATGGACCACAAGACAAAAAATGTACCAATCGGCACACATTCTCGCCCCTTCTATTTAGGTACTGTCCTTGTGTAGTAATATTTTTTTCTGGGGATATAAAATATAAATTATTGTACATGTATCTTGTTTTTATTTTAATTTAGGGTGAGTTGTGTTCAGAGACATAAGAATGATAAACAATATAAGTATAGAATCTCCCTAAGGTCAGCACTACCTCGACGGAAACTCCTTCGCGTCATTTCCTTGCGGAACGCCAATACACTTTACTGCATATAAGTGATTACTAACAGGCTTACTGCGCGGACAATCGGTCGCTCCGTCGCGTCATCATTTGTAAGCAATAATATGTATTGGCATTCCGACGCGGGAGAGACGACAGAATTTCCATCGAGTGTCGTTAGCCTAAGTATTCCCTCCCGGTTTGCTACATCCCACCGTCGCTCTAGAGATACTATCAGAAATACCTCTTATATTTGGATTTGATAGAACTCAACAGTATATAGGTGGAAGTACTTATTAAACAAATGATTTGTTATAAGTTTATACCTACTTAAAGCCAGTTTTATGAAATAACAGCGTGCAACGTACATTTTTAATATAATTATTCTGTCCTTAATGACCGTGACATGAGCAACTTCCTACCAGTTTTATCGCAATAATGCTAAGATGTATATAGTTGAGGATTTCAAATATCTAGCTCAGATCAAGTTCGATCAGCTGGCAGAATATTCCCCTTAGAGAGGTACTTTCGCGGGTTGGACATACTGTATGTGTAATGTACTTAAGCCTGCAATCCCTAAGTGACTTGCTGAAAACTAGTTGGGACGGTAGGCTATTATCGGAAACTGGGATGCATCTGAACGCGAAGTCTGTTAGAAAACCAAAGTTCATTGCAATTTAGGGTCCGCGGAAGTAGTACTGGAACCGCGCAGTACTTAGTAACCATTTTGGTTTGAAATTAAGTATTATAGACTAAAATCTATCTCTGCCAAATTCATCCACATCGCCTCTGTCCTGATTGAATAACATTTCATCAAAAATTTGATGCCAGGTCATATCTACGGTTCTTCTTAACCAATTGCAATCGAACATACGGCAGACTTTAAGTCTGACCAATATCTTTCTAATACGAAAAACCGCATCGAAATCCGTTCAGTAGTTTTTGCGTACATCGCGAGCAAAAAGACAAAAATTCCGAAAAAGAAAGTTTCATTTAACATAACTCAATTATTTTTTTAAATATCTCCAATGTACAGGCACAAATAATTTACGATTTTATAATAGTACCTACCTATAGAGGATTAAATCAAATGATTTCATACTTAACGTTATTGGCTTTTAATATTTCTGTATATATTGATTTCTATACTAGCATTATTTATTAATCTTATGTCAGAGCAGGTACTCTAGCGGCCAGAGTTTTCACCAAGACTGCAAATTTGATCAGAAACACCAAACCATGTAAAAGACTTTGAGAGGAGTACGCACAATTACTTGTGGTCGATTAGTACACGAATGTATTACACAGATGGTCACACGTGATTTAGTCTAACCTCAGAAAAACGTAAATTTTCAACATCATTATTTGTTTATTTCTGATAGAAGAACCGCTATGAAATAAGGTTCAGTTGCATAGGCTTTGAAAACAGGGCTATGAAGCATACATCCGAAATTTAGGGGCCCGCGCGAAACACGATTGAAGGACGTAGTATTTAGGTATCGGGTTTCTTTCAATAGGTATACTCGTAGGCCGAGCGAAAGGACAAACGCCGTGTTCGGGCCTGATTGCCGGGACCATGTGTTTCATGGTACCAATTATCCGAAACTTCAGCCTGCAACTTCATATGAACGTTGCATGGCTGTAGGGATATCGTTCGTTTGTGATATCCATTTCTTTATCATCAGCAGAAATATGACCTAACTGAAACAAGCATCACGCTCTCGGTACAAAACAAAAACTAGAGTTATGGAAAGCTTGCTATGTGTTACAAAATCCTTGGCAAATAAATCAAATTTACTTCTAAGTATGGAAGGTACCATTTTTTTCGTGCGGAAACCCTTTCAGATACCCCTCCGCCGGCTAGCCGTTGTGGTTTTTTATTCTCTACCATTAATTTAATCTCTACCATACTAAAGGTGGCATCCCAATACAGATGTGGCACACTACAGATGGTAAACTTACTTCTTCCAATAACAATCTTAGCTTAAATCCCGGTTGCCTCCAAAGCTTCCACTTCGGGGCCCAAAGTTTACTTTCCTACTTCTAACCATATTTCATTAGCACGTGAGGTTGGTTTGGACTCCAAAAATGTTGGTAGGAGCCCCCGTCCCGTATATAGACGAGCTGTATAAGTTGCTTAGTAAGTCTGCTTACTTGTTTGTTCATGTAACTTATAATATAGCGTAACAAACACTGTCTACATACAACTTTTAAATATACCTACCATATAAAATAGTTTAATATTAAAAACTTATGTGATAAAGATTGTGAATAAATAACAAGATTTTAATTAGGCAAACTATATAGGTATGAATTTTATAAAATTTTAATTGGCTTAGGTGTAACTCGTTCATGAGAAATGGGTTGTTTTCTTCTAAATGTATCAATAACCATTTTCTTCCATAATTAATAAATATATATTTATTAATAACCACTACATATTCAAAATGTTTTACGTTTTTCTACCAAATCGGAGTGTTAAACAGCTGTAGTTTCGTTCCAGAATAAGTAGCGAATTATTTTTAATGATTGGCGTAGCTAGAAGCTCTCTAGCAAAAACCAGCTGCTGCAGCAGCATCTGGCGCAGTGTTCACGTTTAAGTCTTGTCGGCTTCCATGGTTAAATTTTCTCGAAGGTGAACGAATCATCCATGAACTAAAAGTGGGGAATTGATTTAATTTTTCTTTACAAATAGACACCTGAATCGTAATTATTGTTAATTATGCTGTTCAATTCATTAAAACTGATCAGCCTAATTTTTCATCGACTGCCTGTTCCAATATTCCCCTTTCGCTACTGGTCATCATACAAAGAGTCGAAGTCTGATTGTTGCCACTCAGTTCTTTGATAGCCAGTGCACACCCCAGCTTGTTAGCTACACCTACGGCCGTAATCCCTTGATTCGTGTGGTGAAACTCTTAATTATTCTTCTCACTCGTTCTTACGGTTCTTAACGTTTAACACCGGACTACTAAGATGCGAACGGCCGTACCTACTATTGTATAAAACTAGAAGCAGCTCACTCCATACAAATTGCACTTATTTGACTCCCTTTTGGTTAGGGATGGCAGTATGATTTAGTAGTATTAATAACTCTTCCAAGTGTTATGATAAGGCATCGGATTATATGCAATAACTAAATTGAAAAGCAAATATATTTTTTCAATTATTTATCTAAAACACAAGAATCGACATTTTAATTGAGCTCTTTGAAAATCAATAAAGTTTTCGACCTATCCATCGAATAAAGATACTTCTGCAAAATCTCTACAAGAAAGCGATGTGAAGATTTTCTTTTTTCTACCTTCTTGAGAAATGATTCTTTTACATAAAAAAATAAAACATTATGTATTAAATATAGGCAGGAATATGTAATATTAGCGAGAAAAATACAAATAAGTGATTTCAGTTCATAAACACTAGTAACTTTATTCTATGCATAGGTCGGTATAGTTCATTATTGTCCGATAGTATTTAATATACCTCTCGGTAGGTATACCAGGCTTTTACCACTCGGGCTTTTCGACCCTGGTTGTGTATATAATTATAATCCGATGTCTAGTTATGATCAACATATCGTGGTTCACTGGGGCCTTACACTTGAACTTAATTCCGATCGTTCCGATTTCGATGAATTAGAAATTTCGTAATCTTGAACACTCTTGAATTCGACGTTAGCGCCGTATTGTATTAAAATTGCGTGACCCTTAATAAGGATCACCTAAACCTAAAGGGGCACGCAATTTTTAAACAATATGGCGCTAGCGTCGTATAAGAAATTTCTAATTCCTATACCGATCGATCGAAATTAAGTTCAAAAGTGTAAGGCCCTGGTTATTATTCTGCTTATGATGCTATCCTACCAATACGTTTTATCTGCTAATGTAATATCATCCTGTGATATAATGGAGTGATGTTGCATGGAAATGATAACTGTATGTAGGTACTCGTTATTATAATTAAATTAATTGATAAAGTTACATATGAGCACTGTTATATATCACATTGTTAATTATGTAGAGAATTTAAAATAAATAGGATACCTATATTTACATTGTATTATATTTTTATGTGACAAGCGTAGCCAAAATGTTTTAGAATCGTGTCAGATTTAAGAACGTGTGCGCACCTGTCGCTGATGATTTTTGACGATTTTTGCGTGATATAACGTATGTATATAATAACATTTAAAAGTAAATCCCTAAAATAATAATTAATCATATATTTATTGAACTTAGAATGTATTCAATATCAAAAATATCAATAGTATTTGAGAAGTTAAATTAGCGACAAGTACTTAGACACATCCTTTTCTGGTTACGTCATAAGAATGTGTATTTCAACTACATTATGTAGCTCCTTTTTATTCCTAACATATGTATTCCCTACAGCTGTGTCCACATGATAGGGAATAATAGGTATTGATTTATATTTTATAAGCAATAATAAAAGGGTAGGTATACGAAATTTCCCTTATCAGCAGTGTAATATGATATACAAAGCCATACTAGACGCAGTTATGAAAAATAACAAATTATATACAGACAAAAGTCACACCTGTTTTCCATTGGGGTAGGCAGAGACAACATCTTTCCACTTGCTACGATGATCGTGACATGCACCGTTCGCTTCTTCTACTTTCATAATTGTTTTCATACATGCACGCTGGTTGCGTGTACTCTTGAGCTGGCCTATCTCTAAAACGTCCTCGATCTGATTAACATACGTACACTCAGGGCGACCTTTACCAGGTTGCTCATTCACCCTCGTTTCCTTAATCTTCTTTCTTCCATCGTCTCTACATGTCCGAACCATCTAAGCATCCTTTCCATCCTGTATCTTGGTCACTACATCCTCAACTACACCACTACGTTCCCTTATCACACTGTTCCTCACTCGGTCCATCAACGTCACTCCAGCTATACTTTTCAGACTTCTCATTTCCACAGCATTTAGTTTACTTTCATGCTCCTTCTGCCACACCCAACATTCACTACCGTACATAAGTGTGGGGACGAGCACTCCTCTTTGTACAGCCAGACGTGCCTCTTGAGATACGTTCTGGCTGGTCATAAAATTATGCAGCGCCCCATTCACTTGATTACCTGCCACAACTCTTCGCTCAATATCAAAGCATCTCTCGTAATTTTGGAACCCAAATGTACAAACTTTCAGACGTTTCACTTTTCTTCTTCGATCAAAATTGTGCAATTTGTCATGCTTTCTTCTCTTACTACTTACTTCCATTTCATTACTACCATTACTTTCGTCTTGCTTACATTCACTTTCATTCGCTTTCTTTTTAGGGCACCATGCATATTATTCCATAACCATCGTCTGCAGCTCATGCTCCGATGATGCCAATATTACTTGATCATCAGCGTACAGGAGGTATTTGAGGAATCCTCCTATTGGAGGTCAAGTCATTTCAAGCAATAGCCTATTAATAAAATAAACAGCCCTGGCGAAGCTACACATCCTTGTCTAACACGATGCTTTCTCGATGCTAAACCAGTCTGTGTAAGCTCAGTTTATCCTGGCACAAGCACTGGAACCCTCATAGAGAGATCTCAGTGCTCGTATCAAGCTGCGCTCACCACAGTTTATTCCTCACCACTTTGTCTTAGGCATTTTCCAATTGTACGACCACCTTTTGCCTCTGAGTCAAGAATTTCTCGATAGTGTTTCGTAAGGAAAAGACATGATCCATGCTTCCCCTTCCTTTCCTAAATCATACTTTTACCTCCCATAACTTTTCTTCAGTTTCATTCATCACTCTTTTGATCAAGACTTTCGCATATAGTTTGCCGACGATGCTGAGTAAGCTAATGCCTCGGTAATTCTTGCAGTCTTGCTGTGACCCTTCTCTCCTGACCTCGTCTAACCCAGTCTCCTGGTACACGGCCTCCTCCAGCAAAAAGGAGGTATAGTTGACTAGCTACCACGCCTTGTCTAACTCTCAGCATCTCAACCGTAATCCTGGCACACCCTGCAGCCTTGCCCAACGACTGATTTCACCTTCATTTATGTCCCAGGAAGTGACTTGCGCTTGCAAAATTAACTACTAATTATTCAAATGTGTTAGTATTGCATCACAACATTATTAAAAATCTGTTGACTTAAATGTTCTTCAAAATCAAATAGAAAATGCTGTTACTTTACCGTGGTACTTATCTGTGAACCAAATTTATAACTGCGTCAGTAAGAATCGAGGTTAGGTTTACTCAATATCGCGACGTTACTGATATGTTCCTGATCTATATATATCGTGTATTAGGAAGAAAAATTTGTTAAGAATTAAAATCTTAGTTTCTGTCTACGGGGTTTAAACATAATTACCAGGTTGTGTTTGACACCCCAAGGAGGTCAGACTTCAATGTGTACTAGACAACCAGTTCAGAACAAAAAGTGTGTCACACTTCGGGGGTGAGCCGGGAACTGGGGAAGGGGTACGGGACGCCTTATTATAGATTAATAATTTTGACACCCCTACACTACTTGACAGATGAGAGGTGATGATCTCATATAAAATGAATTTATCATACTCTGTGGCTATGACAGTAACAAAAAATGGCGCCAAAGTTGTGTCCTGTAGCATCCAAAAATCTATACCTACCATTTTTTTTTCTTCAGAACAGCCTCTAGTATACATCAAAGTTGGTTTTAGAGAATTTATCTCGTGCACGCTGGATTCAATGTAGGATACTCATATTTTGGTCAATATGGTCTTCATTTCAACAAAATATAATAAAGAGTCAATTTGCTGCTAAATTTACTTTAAAATTACACGTAACCCTAAAGCTTATTTTTAAATAATTTGACGAATTGGCATACATGCCAATTCGTTACAACGTTACAATTGAGTTACAACTCAAAAAAGTATTTGTTAAATAGAAATTTCACGATAATCCAAGGCAATAAAAAGTTGGATAAAAGCGAGAGAAAGTAACATTAAGTATTTAATTTTAAAAAATAACGCCATATCTCCTGTTCAATATAATGAATATTTTTTATAGATATTACCAACTTATGCCGAAAACAGTTCAAAATTTTACTCTGTGCACACACCTGACACATCCTTCAAGTTGCTGTAGACAGCAATATCATATATTTGTAACCACACAACGAGCCCGCGTGTTCTAGCGAGAACATCCTCTTAACACTGAGCGCCTCTCAGCCGCACAAGGCTGCATTTATCGTTCAATGAATTAGCATAAGCTCGTAAGCTCCAGTCGAATTGTTTCGAAATGTGTGATGATTTTGTAGTCAGCCCCATGACTCGTGTTATAAATAAAAGCAAAGCTTTTTTAGTATAATTTAGACATATGTAAAATTTATTATCTCTATGTTTTGTAGTCATAATTTCTGGCAATTGATGATTGAAGGAAAACTAAAATACCTTAGTTTTGTATTTTTTTTGCAACTGTTCTGGAAAAATCTCAATAGAATATCTTTTACTGATGTTCACCCACTTTGCAACGCGAACGAATACCAAATTATGATATTATTATCACTTAATTTGAACACGAGTGTCATTTAATATTATAGTAAAAGTATATTCTACATTACACATACGTGTTCAGTTTACGTAACCGCTCGCTAGTATTTAGATACTATCACAGCGTCTATATACAAGTCCAGGAGCCTGATTCAGTAACGCCACGTTCTCAAGAATCGTGATTTAAATACGATAGAAAAATGTAACAAGAGCTTTTTATTGTTTAAAACAAAATCTATCCCAGTTTTCATGAGGTGGTTAAACCTAATAACCACTCAGTTTGATTAATTTTCAATTAGATTTTTAACACATAACTTCACGCCTGTATCCCTGAAGGAGAGGTTTATTACACATCCACGATTCGCCAGTTATGTTTAGGTCCAAATTTAAATTTTAGTAATTTTTATAAATCAAACCTAATTTAACTGAATCGGGTCCCTTTTGACGTTACTATCACTAATCTAAATCTTGTTTTTTTAGTTGAAACTTTCAATTCGAGTTCCCGCGATCTAAGTCGACTCGACTTAGATCGCGGGACCCGTCCATAATGGTAGTCCGTCCTCAGACACCCAACTATAAATAAATCCAAATACAATTACTGAAAAAAGGTAAAAACTCGTGTTAGGGACAGCATTAGAATACTCTAAATCGCGTTGTTTCCTATAGTCGAAATATTTTTTGATATTTCTGTCTCTTTAAATGTTATATCATACTTACGCGATCGTTTCTCAAACAATGAAACACTACAAGTTATTTAAGTTTTTCTTACACCAATGTGCCAGGCGAATCTTTAATTCGAATGTATAAACTGTACATTATTACACTTTGGTTACAAATGTTACGACATGCATGCAGTTCATTTGATAACTGTCGTGTATGACGGTTGAGCGAGAGTTACTAACGACGATGTATTGTATAATTAGGTTATATAGTTTAAACGACAACTGCGTTTAAGATGGGCGAATTGTGAATAAATGGTTGCCGATAAGTACCTACTGTTTTATTTTTTTTACTCTTAAGTGCGTAGACCTCACTTAACTATGAGGATTTTTCCTCATAGTTAAGTGAGATCTACAGGTGAGGTTATACATACAGGAAGCGAGTATGTAAGTTAAAAAATATATACATTTACTAGCTGACCCGGCAAACGTTGTTTTGCCATGTATATTATTTCTAGGAAACATTTTTTTAGTTCAATAAAAATAACTATGTAAAATATAAATGTGTGGGGATTTACATATAATCGAAAGCGTTATAGACAATGAAAGTTTGCCGAAAACTGTATAGTTAGTAAGACAGGAGACCGGATTCGTTCTCATCCCTACTCCGTGATTTTTGCTGGATGAGAGGTGACAACGGTAGACATCTAGCGGGGATAACTGATCGATTGATAGTTGATGGGTTATCGACCGGCGAAGGCGGAAGATCAAATTGAATTGAGAAAAAAATCATATAGACACGTCCCAGATATTCGAAATTCTCCGATATATCATATACGTCTTAAGGCGACGTCTTAAGGGTTCAAGTCCCGTCCTAGATGTTCTCTTTTTCCGATCTAAATCTTTCGAAAAAAGTAAGCATACAAAATGCTTAAAAATTTAATTGAATTTATTAGGCGGAGTCATCAAAAAACAATGTTTAAAAATGACTGTAAAGTTATTCATTGTTTCCGTAGTTCGCAAGAATTACGGTAGATGGCTCCAATGTCGCCTTAAGACGTATATGATATATCGGAGAATTTCGAATATCTGGGACGTGTCTAGGTGGCTCAGTTGGTCAGAGCATTCCCCCTGTAAGGGACTGGTCGCGGGTTCAAGTCCCGTCCCAGATGTTCTCTTTTTCCGATCTTAATCTTTCGAAAAAATAAGCATACAAAATGCTTAAAAATTTAATTGAAAAAAATCATAATTGAAGGAAATTATTAAAAATAAAAAAATCGCGATGCAAACAGGGGTTGATCGTAGAGGGTTGAAAATTCAGGGTTGTATGTATTTTATAATGCTGTATCATAAAAAATGAAGTATTTCTTTTTCTAAAAATTAAAAAAAATAATTAGACGTGGGCTACCCCTAACATTTAGGGGGATGAAAAATAGATGTCCGATTCTCAGACCTACCCAATATGCACACACAATTTCATGAAAATCGGTCAAGCGGTTTCGGAGGAGTTTAACTACAAACACCGCGACACGAGAATTTTATATATTACATTTATAATATTTTGCACATCGAAAGCATCACTAATCGTTAGGACTATCGGTTTTTATATTAATATAAGTTGTCCCTTCGATGGTCGTTATAACAGATTTTGACTGTACTTTAATCAAATTAGAAAAGAACAAATAAAAGACCGTTATGGCTTATTCTTCTCCAATTTACTTTTCTTGACGTTTCGGTGCTTTTCAGCAGTCATAATCACGGGTGGACTAATATGGCGGTCATCATATGTACTGACGTCATCACGATATTTAATAAATATAAATTAAAATTCTCATACACATATCAAAGGCACATTTATTTATTTTTCCTTCTCGCACCACTCTGCTTCGCCGCCTGGGGTTTTCCAAACGCCTTTGCTTGTTTTCCTTTTCCCGGCCTCCCTCCCATTCCTTTCGCCGGCTTTCCCCCGAAACTTTTGCCCGGTTTTCCCCCAAAACCTTTGCCCGGCCTCCCCGGTTTTTGCCCAGGCCTTTCGCCCATTACTTTCTCCTTCTGGGCTTTATTCGCATCATATCTGAGCCTCTTAGTGGCTGACCGTGATGTGTCGGTGAGATCATTGGCGAAATTACTTTGTTTTTTCTTCTTGGTTTTGTTTTGTTTGTTGGCGTTGAACCGAGGTCGGTCGACATCGTCTTCGACGGCGCGGATCCTACGCTGTTTCTTCGTACGTTTAGCCATACGGGATTGTAGCAGGGCCACCTGGGGAATAATATTTTTTTTTTTAATAATCGTTCAAAACATGGCTACTTCTTTAGTCCCGTGACATTATATTTACACTTATGTTTTCGTAACATCGTGAGGGTCTCGTTCCCTAGTCGGGTAATAAAAACACGGGTGTCATACATATATCTCTTTAGGATATATAACTCAGTATACTAGCCAGGTCACCTTCACATGTAAAGGTGTATACTTATTTCCTTTGCCGTGTGTATCTAGAACACAAAAAGTCTGCGGAACAAGAAAGAACAAAGGTAGACTGTTACCTTCTCCATCTCTCGATTGACTCTCTCCTCGGGCGTGTCCTTAGGTTTATGTTTGTTGGGCTTCTTTTTCTTCTTACTCTTCTCATCTCCCGAGTCATCCTCTTCGTGCTTACGCTTTTTACCTTTGCCGGCTTGTTTTTTTCCTGTTGACAAGAATTTAAATTTAGACTTGACTAGCAAAGCTAAATATATTCAAGCTTTTTGATCATGAAACCAACAAATAGAGGAAAAGCGAAGTGGCAGTATCGAAATTAGAATGATTAAAGCCACTTGGGGTCCTTACGCAACCACTTATGAATCAATAAAAAAACTAAGAAGTTTTTTTTTAAGTATGGTAGTCTCACGTTTGACCTCTATCTCACCTGGTCGTAAGTGACGATGTGGTCAAGGATGGATCACGTTTGCCTAGAAGGAACCTATTCACTCGAGACTTGAAGATTCCGAGGTTATAGCTTTCCGGAAACACAGACCCAGAGGCAATTCCATTCCTTAGCTGCACGCATAATAAATGTGACGCCGAAAATCCCAAGACCACTCGCTCCAGGTACCAGATGTCTACTTGTCGTCCTCCGGTCAGTGCTAATACAGGCTGGAGATCGTTACGCGCTCTCCGGCGCCCGTTGCGTCCTTTAACAAATGATTGAGTGCTAGTCCTCATTTCACTTCTCTGGCGGACGTTATTACCACAGAAGTGACGGCCGAATCCCACGCTCTCTCGCTTCACTGGATTGAACCATGGTTTATAGAGAGAGATTTCCCACGCTAATGGCCGTAGCGAGGTCTATATGCTGCGCCAACGCTAGGCACTCTTATCAAACAAGTGGAGTGCGGTGTCCTCGAGGCAGTTATTGTCGTTGTGGCACGAAAATATTAGCTACCCGTGTATGCGACACAGGTATTTTATGAAGCAATTGTGTCCCTATGTCCGCCGGTAGAAGAGGCTACCATGTCACCTCTCCAACCAATCTTCCATGACAGGTCTTACTCTACAATTTTAGCGTATCCTACGCTCGGTCCGTGAAGTCAGACCCAAGATCTTGGAGGAAGATATCGACAACCTACTAATAACGGTGTAACTTAATCACCTAAGCTGGGCGGTCTAACAAGGAAACTAATAGTTCAGACATAATATCCTATAGCTGTATATAAAAACATGAATCTGTCAAGAGTCCTCACCTTTGTCGGGGTGTAAATCCAATGCGAGTCTTTCTTTTTCCTCCCTCTTCTCCTTAGGGGTCTGGAACCAGTCCCTCTGCCTCTGCAGTTGTATCTTCGGTCCCTGTTGTGGGCCATCCTCTTGTTTGATGGCTCCCTCGAGCTTGGCGGTTTGCCGCTCCATTTTATTCATCTGCTTTTCTGCATATTCTTCGTCAAGGATTGCGGCTGGGTAAAGGATTTATTAAGGTTAAATAGGATGTCGAAAGATGACAAATAGAACTGGGTTTAAAAACGTTATAAAAACATGTTGTTGATGTTAACCAAGGGTTTCGAGCGTAATGGCCTGATTAACGTCTTTAACTGGTGTTTCGGCTGACGTGCAACACGAAATTTTGCTAAAACGACTGTTTTCACAGTCGGTTAAATGTTGATGAACACAGCCCTGCTCTTAGTCGATTGGCATCATGTATAATAGCCTGCAAACTTCGTGAACGAAGTTCTTGTCGTTTACAAGAACTTTGTGCGTTATATACTTTTTTTTTTTTAAATCCATACATATTATACATAGAAATACCCAGACCAATGCAAATAGACATATTCATGCATACAAATATTTGCACTAAGCGGGAATCGAACCCGCGCCCCCTGTCGTAGCAGTCGAATGCACTACCGCTACGCCACAGAGGCCGTCATTGACACAAAGCTTGCCGGTCACTATAGTTAGTTAACATTATCCAACAGTGGCAAGAAATAGGGGCTTTCGTGAAAACCTATTGCAGTGCAGGACAAAGCACAGCTCTATCACCTACATAACGAGATGAATACGCACCTATCTCGGGCTCCAGACGCGCCAGCCTGGCCTGGTACTTGGCAACGATGTCGGGCGGCACCTGGCGCGACTTGACAGCTCGCTTAGCGCGTTTGACGATGGCCTTCACCAGGCCGCGCTCCGCCTCGCCCGCCAGCGACACCGACACGCCCGCCCGCCCCGCTCGCGCAGTACGGCCCACCTGCAGCCAGACGTGGCGTTCTCTTTCCATCATCATTATCATAAAAGCGTTAGTCAATACACAAGACAAACCGCAATGGATCCAAACTCATCATCATCCGAATTCCCAGATTTTTTTATCATTTTTTTCCGGACTTGCACAATTAAGATAGAGATAAGATATGATATTGTCGGAAGTTTACGCGAATGTCACACATTGAAATAAAACTATTTTTAACGCATTCTATCGCGATTCAGCAGCCATGGTTCCCCCCCGCCCCCGTGACCATGGCTGCAGACAAGCACCCGAAATATTGGAATCAATGTAAAATATAAAATAACATCAAATAAATCGCGATGGAATTCGTTAAAAATAGTTTTATTTCAATAGACATAAGATAATTTATTGGACACAATAAAAAATTTACAAAACAACATTCATAAAGTACTTAATCTATAGAAGTTGTACTTTTTTTCAATATAAATCATATCAGTGACAAGTAAATTGATGAAATTGTGTTGTATTTACAATCGCTGCCACCCAAACTAGGTTATTACCTGTATTTTGGGTGTCAGTTTTCTCTCGGAGGTACCTACATACATCTCGAAACCGGAGATGCCCCAGGGTGCGAGGGATATGCTCTATGGGTAACCTTACACCCCGGCGTCTGAAGACCCGAGACGGCGTGCGGTTTTAGTCGGTTCAAGCCCGACATAACCGCCCCCGCTGGCCGGCGGGGGGGTATCCGAAGGGATTTCCGCACGAAAAAAAAAAGGTACCTACATACATTGATTGAAGTCAGATACATTAAGGTACCATGTCTTCCCATATTATACAAGGTGTGGAAGAATTTCACATTCCATGGGTGTATAATAATCTAACTTAAATTAATATAAATAATTGTTAGATAAGTGTGCATGGGGTGGGCAGGTTTTAATTTTACCGCAATTAACATACATTAGCATCCAAAGCTTTGGATCCAAACGTACGCTTTTCGTCGAAAGTGGTGTCTGCTTATTGTTTCTGATTGGTATAAAACAGACTACATAGGTTTAGGTAGGTGTACGGCGCTAAGTTCTGTATGAACTCAGTGCAGCGGCCCTATACGGCCGTACCGCGACACAGTCGTGAATGCTATAAAGCGTTTATATCTATAGTTGTAATTCACTGTGGGTATACAGGGCCCTACTAACAACTTTGGATTATTTTTTTTGAAAAGAATGTAACCGAAATTAGTGTCCGTTATGTTAGCGTACACAAGAGCTATATCGAGTTGGTTACTATGCCATTAAACTCTGTGTAAATACTGCCTAATTAGTGTAAAAATAAAAAAAACTCTTCCTCTTTAGTCTAGGAAATAAACACCAATTTCACTGTGTACGCTGGCGTCACGATCAAGCTAGCGTACACATGGCCGTACTCGAAAACGGCTAATTGTAAAGCAACAGAGTTTACCCACAAAAATAGTGCTCTAATACTTCTCCCGCTATGCAAAATTTCATGAAGATTGCTCTTGTAGGAACAGAGATATTGAACAAGACTTTTCAATGACATTCGGAGCTGGCGTTATGGCAGCGTACACATAATAGTTCTTATAGAAAGGAAACTTTCCTTTTAATAAATGCTATATGTATAAATAGTGCGTGAAATTCTGCCTCTATGAAATTTTGCATAGCGCGAGAAGTATTAGAGCACTATTTTTGAGTGTAAACTTTGTTGCTTTACAATTAGCCGTTTTCGAGTACGGCCATGTGTACGCTAGCTTGATCGTGACGCCAGCGTACACAGTGAAAATGGTGTTTATTTCCTAGACTAAAGAGGAAGAGTTTTTTTTATTTTTACACTAATTAGGCAGTATTTACACAGAGTTTAATGGCATAGTAACGAACTCGATATAGCTCTTGTGTACGCTAGCTTAACGGACACCCGAAATTACTAATATTCCCCCTAACCCCTCCTGCTCAGTAGGATTTGACTATATAGGAGGGGTAGGTGACGTATGACGTAAAATGTCATACGTATGCTCAGGTGGCTATGTGTGATAAATAATATATTTATCGCGCCTCTTGGTCAAGGTTGTACGAGCATTCGCCGCCACAGTAGCTCTGTTTTTATTTTTATTTTGTTACTTTTTCTTTTGTATTTGTACCTTTTTTTTTTCGTGCGGAAATCCCTTCGGATACCCCCCGCCCCCCCCCCCCTCGCCGGCCAGTGGGGGTGGTTATGTCGGGCTTGAACCGACTAAAACCGCACGTCGTCTCGGGTCTTAAGACGCCGGGGTGTAAGGTTGCCCATAGAGCATATCCCACGCACCTCGTCTGACCCTGGGCCATCTCCGGTTTCGAGATGGCCCCATCGGGTTTGGGAACCACGGTGTCCCCGTCTTGCCCCGGTTTGGGGGTGGGGCGCTAGGCGCCCCACCGTCCCGGCCTGCTTCTGCTGGTGTGACAGGCGGCCTCACCTACCACCCCCAGGCCTGCGCCCATGAAGGCGCGCCTGAGTCGCCTGCGACGCGCGGCGATCAAGTTGCGGGCTCGGCGGACCGGGAGAGTTCTAAATGTCTCCCGGGCGCGCTCCGCCACCTCCTTCGCGAGCATTACATGCTCGTAGAAGGAGGTGGCGGCGGCCCGTGCGCTCGCGCTCCGCACCATTGCCGCAATCATGCTGCCGAGCGAGAGGACTTCCACCCCGATGGCTGCCACGAGGTCACGCCTCGGCGCCTCCCACGCCGGGCAGTCCACCAGCGTGTACAGCCCTGAGTCCTCGCTCGCATCGCAGTGATGGCACTCAGGCGTTGGCTCCTTCCTGATTCGATGCAGGTGGTCCCCGAAGCTTCCCTTACCGGAGATCACCTGCGTCAGCCGGTACGAGAGGCTTCCGTGTCGCCTCTCTAGCCAATCCTCCATGATGGGCCTTACCGCCGCTATTGAAGCGTGCCCTTTTGTATTTGTACCTAATCCGGAATAAAAACACTTTTCTTTCTTTCTTTTTTTTCTGGTCACTATAGAATCGGTGTAGGAAAAAATGACATATTTACCCGATGAATATAATGTTCGAGTGTAGCGGGCAGCGTGAAGTTCAGCACAGTCTTGACTCCAGGTATGTCCAGCCCCCTGGCCGCCACGTCGGTGGCCACCAACACATCCACTTGCTCTTCCTTGAACCGCTTCAGTGAGTCCAGTCGTTGGGGCTGGTTTAACGCACCATGGAGCTCGGCTACCTAAAGAATTGTCATCATTCTCTCCTTTAAATCAGTAATGTTGTGTATTGTATGTAGTAGACTCATGTCTGCAGTTATTTTTACTGATAAAACCCAGTGAGGGTGATATTAAAGTGACACTGAATTATAGAACTGCATTATGTAACTATTATTTAATACTGTCAAATACTTTCATATATAAAACGCACGCCTGTATCCCCAATAATACTCATACTAGATATTAGAGACAGAGAACTTGAACTTCTTTTCATTTAACTTCAAAACGGTAAGTTCTATGGAAACTTGTATGAAATAAATATCTATGACGTCATACTTCATTAGTATCAATTAATTCAGTGTGACTTATTCTGGCCGAGCCGCAATTAACTATTTCGATTCTGATCAGTCAAAAGTTAATAGTTAAACGCCGAAGTTAGTCGCCGAAGATGAGAGTGAGTCAGTCTGTGGTTCAAAAGACGTTAGTCTTAACGTTATGACGTTAGTCGGTATTCGGTGACTAACTTCGACTAACTAACGATTAACTTCTTGGTTGATCTTGAGTGATCAGAATCGAAAACGGTCATGGTGGCCCAGCCAGAATAAGTCACGCATTAATGCACTATTAGCGGTTGGATGCATGATTAAACATAAATAAAAACGATAAAGTAAGAACGGACGTAATTTTCACAGCTCTTTTTTTCTATTCTTTATTTAATAAGCTCAGTTTAATCATTGGTTTTGAACTATAGGTATGTGCCCATTGTACAAAGAAAATTGGCAAGTGCAAACTTTACATAAATTTATATATTCAAACCTTTAAATAAAATTTTCAAACCTTGAGCTACAATAAGAATGTTTATTTGCGAGAAACGTGGTTGCGGGTTGTTACAGTAGTTGTTGTGTACAGTACAGCATGTCTCGCCTATAACGGTGTGCAAAATTATATAAATGACAAGTTACGGTATTATATAATTAATATATGATATATTAATAATGGGAGCCGAGCGTTAAGTACCTTGACCCCCAGGAGGCCGAGCGCCACGTGCAGGCGGTGCGCCTGCTTCTTGGTCTGCACGAAGACGACGGCGCGGTCGCGGAACGTGCGGCACACCAGCGCCGCTAGGACCGCCTCGCGGTCGCACTCGCGCTCGCGCCGGATCCTGCAGTGGTCCTTACATTTAACTAACATGAGGCCACCATTGTAACACCATTGGTAGCTTTTGGTATATTATTATATTGGTAGCTTTTGGTATATTATTATATTGGTAGCTTTTGGTATATTATTATATTGGTAGCTTTTGGTATATTATTATATTGGTAGCTTTTGGTATATTATTATATTGGTAGCTTTTGGCATATTATTATATTGGTAGCTTTTGGTATATTATTATATTGGTAGCTTTTGGTATATTATTATATTGGTAGCTCACTATAAGGCGAGGTGAAGTCGTATTGACGTGACCAATATAAAAAAGTACAGTCGCCCGCAAAAGTTGCTGAACACACGTTTTATAAACGACCTTTAAATTGAAATAAATTAATTCATACAAATAAATAAAATTTAAGTACCTAGCTGTTTTTAGTATATAAATAACAGCTTTTTAATGAATGGTTATGAATGCATACATGATAATTTAAAAAAAAAATTAAGCGTTGTCTGTCTGTTTAACTTGGCTTATCTCTGAAACGGCTGGACCGATTTTGACAATAACAAAAAGGATGGCCCAATGTACTCACCTCACAAACTCCTGCCTAAGATTGAACGCGACATCCTTATTCGAATCGACGAACAACTTGACCGGTTTCTTTAGTGACACAGCAGCCAAGTCCTTCACCTCCTCGCTCATGGTGGCCGAGAACAGCATGGTCTGGCGTTTGTGGGAGCACTGGCGGATGATCTCCTTCATTTGTTCCGCAAAGTATTCGTCCAACATCCTGGAGAGGGGAGGTTAGATAGTGGTGGTTTGGAAACTCACACAGGTAGTAACTCGCTGGGACTAGCGGTGAAGTGTCTGTCGGAATCGAACCGGCTAAAACCACATAGTGTTCCGTCACGGGAGTAGATGGTTTGTTTTGTACTTGGGTCTGTATATTTCAGAAGGGATAAGTAATAGTTAAAAAGAACTCGCTTTTAAAGAAGACCAATTTAAAAGTAAAAAATAACAGTTAAAAAGCGCGTGGGGTGCTCGTTGATAATTGTTGTAAGCCACCCACCTTTTTTATAGCTACTTTTTACTTTTTAATTGGTCTTCTATAAAAGCGTGCTTCTTTATTTTTTTTGAACTATTTTTTATTCTGGATTTTTTAGTTATTTTTAGGGATTTTCTTCAGAAAAGCCCTATTGTCGTCGTCGTTGCCAATTTTCTGTCACGGTTTTGGGTATGAAGGAGATGAGCTATCGAGTTGCTGTTTTCAGTAATAGATTCGTGCTGGGGCCATTGCAAGATAAAGAAAAATCGCAAAAATCGAAAAAAAAACCGCTAAATCGAAAATCCCTTGTATTCGGCTGAGCTCGTCTCAGGAATTCAACTTGTTTTTTCTTAACTAGGAATTCAGTGCAGGGTGCGACTGAAATAAATTGAGCTGAGCGAGCAGGACTCTTACTTGAAAATAAGACATCTTACTACGGTCGCCCGCTTAGCTAAGGCCGCGCGCTCGTGAAACTGTTTTTCGGTGATTATTCCTCAATGGTACATCGGACATGAACCATCTCGCTTCAAAACACTTCTCAGTGTCCACACTATAACCGTGGTAAATTTGGTCAAGATCGCGAGAGTGGTTACGGAGGAGTTCAGCCACCAACAAACGGCTATGCTGCGTATAAGAGCCTCGCTCGCTCAGCTCAATTATTGAATTGTAACGTGACTTGATAAATGTGCAAAATTTCAAATCAACTAGACGTGTGAAAGTACTCTAAAATCGAGTTCAAGGATTAGATAGTTAATAAAAGCGTGTTAAAAAGAGTTCTCAGTATTAAAGTGCTTACAATATCATATGTAGGATCTTTTCCCTTTGAACATTTGATGTCGCTTGCACTCTTTTGTCTTCCAACTGTCGATGATTTATTGTAGTAGTTTATGCAACTGTCATATAAGAAGGGGTATTAAAACACGAGAGTCTGTTGCGATAATAGGTTGACTCGAGTGAATTTAATACCTAAGTTATATGCAGTTTCATACACTACTTTATCTTCACTCATGGGAAAAATTGAAATTAAACAAAGTAGGTAGGTTACAAGGAAGTAATTTTGCGTGCGCCATTTTTTTCACAGTTGGAACTGCGCATGCGTGCGCCTTTTTTTCATATTCAGCTTGAAACCATAGGCTAGTTTAATGAATAAAAAAAGATAGCGGTACTGTAATGAGTTTTATGATACAGTTGGCGGTACTATAATAAGTTTTATTTTTAATTTTATGTATATGCGTTTATAAAGTGTATAGAGAAGAATATAATTATATATGTATAGAATCCTCTTTGAATTCGTAATTCGAATTTTTTGATTTGAGTTTAGATAAAATAAGGGATTCTATCTTACCTATCAGCTTCATCTAGCACCAACACTTCGATGGAGTGCAGGCCGAACGAGGGCGTGTTCCTGATGTGGTCGATCAGCCGGCCGGGCGTCGCTATCACTATGTCCGGGTTGCGCCGCAGTACTGTTTCCTACACACAAGGAGTTGGAAGTGGTTTTAAAAACAATCCCGGGTCCTTCAAGCGGGGAATGAAAAGCATCTAATGAGGCCGTCAAACTGAGGGTCACCCATGTAGCATTATTTGTCTCTGCAATGGTGACTCTTCAGTCCTGAGACTTCCCCTTTAGCTTACCATCTGGCTAGGTGTAGACATATTGAAGCACCCTACATAAAAAAAAAACTTGTTGCACCTTTTTTCTTTCAAAAATAATCACATTTTATAACTTTTTTTTTTCCTAATAGAAAAACCAAATAAACCTTAGAACGACCCTGGAATCAAACGCAGGACTTCACGCACCGCATTCGAAAATATAATTATATTTTACAAAGTGAAACAGAAAATTCATTGGATTCACAAAAACGTCACGCGGATTCCGAAACAACTTATGAATTAGGGTACTGTCACAGGGGTGTGTGTTGGGTAACCTCCTCGAGTGTCGCTCCGATTCCGATCCCGTTGCAGTCCGGGGGGAACGGAATTGGAGCGGCCGGTACACCCTGGGCGGCGGTCAATGGCTTCCCCTTCACCCCTTCATAGGGTTGGCATTGATCGTCGGCCAATACCCAACGTGGCGGGAACACATCGCTCTCCGTACTCCTCTGCTTTCAGAGGAGACAGGATGAGCGATGCTGTTAGTGGTGAGATGGCCCAGGGTCAGCCGGGGTGCGAGGGATATGCTCTATGGGTAACCTTACACCCCGGCGTCTGAAGACCCGAGACGGCGTGCGGTTTTAGTCGATGCAAGCCCGACATAACCGCCCCCGCTGGCCGGCGGGGGGGTATCCGAAGGGATTTCCGCACGATAAAAAAAAAAAGGGTACTGTCACAAAATATTAAAGTTTCACACAACTACTAAATAACATATCACTTACTTGATATTTGACGTCCAATCCACCGACGGACAGGCCGACCGTGACGGATGTGAATTGTGACAGCTGTCTTGTCACTGAGTGCACCTGTCAAAGTACAGTGAGAAGGAAAATTAATCTTGTATATCAATCCTCTATATACATTAAGTTTCTAGTCCTCTTTGCCAGGGCCAGTTCGGGGGTTCAAAGTGTTCAAACCCCAAATATTCAAAATATTGTTCAAATTGATCAGTTTTCAACCAGTGGGTGTATGGGGACCAAGACCTTCGAAACCAAGCCAACCTCACGTGCAAGCCGGTACACCTGCCGATTGACGGAAGAGGTCAGACGTCAGTCGCTCCCACAAAAGCCAAAACTAATGAAAAGTCTAGGCAGTGGTAACATGTGCCTTGATTTTTATTGAAACCAAAATGAGGAATAAAGTATTCATTGAAATAAAACTATTTTTAACAGATTCTATCGCGAATCATTCTCGTAAATAATAAATAATATAAAGTGTAACATTCACGTAAACTTTAGACAATATAATGAAGTATTAACTTACCTGAGCGCCCAATTCTCTTGTAGGCACTAAAACCAACACCCTGGTGACTCTATCGCCCATAGCTGACTTGTAAAGCAGTCGCTCCAAAATAGGCAGCATGTACGCGGCCGTCTTACCTGTACCTGTAGCGGCGCAGGCGCACACATCCTTACCTAAAATGATATGTTTTTTTAAGGTTAATAAATTTTTATTTTAATATACTCGCATATGTTTACTAGCAAAATTTTTAGCCATACCATATAAGCTAACTGCACTTGCGGGGACATGGCTTTTCTCTCGGGGTTGAGGGGTCAAACGGAAGTCGCACCTGCAAAAGCCTAGATAAGAGTAGGAGAGCGGACCTCGGGCCCCAAAGTAAAACCGGAACTTATACTGTGATGATGATGATATTCATACCCAATAAAGCCACAGGTATTGTAGCAGCTTGAATAGGTGTGGGATGTACATAATTCAATGCTCCAATGGCCTTCAGGATCGGTCGGGAGAGATTCATCATGTAGAAGGATGCATTCTCGTCATACGGAGGTGGTTCTTCGAAGAAATCTGAGTCATATTCAATTCTGGCGCCCTGTTCGCCTTCATCGTTTTCCAATTCCTGAAACAATAGACATTTAATTGGTTGATTTAATAAAAAACATTTGTATAATTGTACAGGAATTGGCAAGACTAATTCTGATGTCAGTCTATACTGACAGTTTTAAGAATTTCAGTTTCACTGCCGTCTGCATGTGGTAACATGCGCAATTTTGCACTAGTGACACTTCCAGTGGTTTCAATTGTTTATAGGACATGTTCACTACCTTAAGCCTTATGGTCGTTGGCTAAAATTATTTTTCATTTCTCCTGTTCGGAAAGTTTAATTTTCATAGGAAGATAGCCAGGTGGAAAGTAGCTTATTCCATAAATAGGGTGATAAGTAATTTTTTTTTAATTGTAAGTTTAGTTTCATTACGTCATAATGCCTTGATATCATGACGCTTTTTTTTACATTGCCGCCTAAATGCACATCTCGTGACCAACTCGATTACAATGTAACCAAACTGATTCGATTTTCAAAAGTTTTCTGATGTTCTGCCAACATTAGAAAAGTTTTGAAAATCGTACGTGAATTATAACTATTTTTTTTCAGTATTAAAAAAAAATACAAAAGTGGTTAAAAATTGTTTCGGAAAGTGATTCCAGTGACATGGGTATTAATTTAACTCCCGATGAGATTAAAGAACAGGCAAAAGATGTTGTTAATAATCTATTTCCAAATTGTTCTAATTTTACTTTTATTTTTAACTGATAATCAATATACCTGTTTCATTAAATGTGTGTGTAGTATTTTAATTTCCTCACATAGTCGAAATGAAAAGTAGAGTGTTTACTTCGGGTGAATATCACCACTTCACCCTCGAACTATTGGTGTTCTCACTTCGTACGAGCGCCAGAAATATCTCAGGTGAAATGGCTGACTTTCAACCCTTGTGTAACCATCTACTATTTATCACTAGTGACCCTTTTATATTTATGTACTTTTTTATCTTCCTACATGTATCCCCAAATACATGCTGTACGATAAAAAAAATGCAGTGGTGTAGTACTGTTACCTCTTTTAGTTTTTGTTTCTTGGTAAGTTTCTTCTCTTTAGTTTTGATTTCATCCTTCTTGAGTTCATCATCTGATATCTCTAGTTCATCAACATCAATATCTGTAAAATAATAAACTTTGAATAGGTTCACCTTACATTTCCTTTATTTTTTTTAAATAAATACTTTTTATTTTTTAAGAAAAATCCAACATTACTAGTATGCCTAACCCCTCCAGTTCAGTTAAACTAAATTGCTTGTATTGTATTGTAAAGGTTCATTTCAATAGTGTAATTACCAGAAGTCAAACTGGGGACCTCTATAATGAAAGGTCAACTCCTTTTCCATAAAACCAACATGTATGTACAAGTATGGTAAGCTGCAAAAATGCTGGGACAAACTTGGCACTAGCGTGTTTAACATGGATTACTACAATTAAGTCGTACCGTTCTGGTCTACATCAGAGTCAGTGTCCACATCATCAGGGTTGCCATTCACCTTAACTTGAGCTCTTCGTCTCTCTATCTTTTCATCAATAGTTCTCTTTACATTACGTCTCACATACTTCTGAAGATCATCCCATGTATTCTGAAAATTTGACATTTTTAATATTATCACATTCACTAGATACCTGCAGGTACCAGCAGATACTGGTTACCAGGAGACACCAGATACTGCTGATGCTAGGTATGGTGACATTCAAATGAAATAGTGTATAAAACTTTTGTATGAAATAATAAATAAATAAATATTTTAGGATGTTCAACACAGTGCCATCCAGGCCCAAAGTAAGAATAGCTTAACTAGCTTGTATTATAGCTTTTAGAATGTGGATAAATATACTTATGATACTTTATTTTGTAAATATATAGATATTACACATAGAAACATCCAGATCAATGAAATATACATATTCATAGAAATATTTGCACTGAGTGGGAAGCTTAGTAGTCAAACATTCTAATGCCGCAGAAGTTGTCAATAAATAACATGAAGTTTTCTATACAGATTAACAGCATTCTGGTTGAAATACCGTTACTTCTTTTATGGTTATAGTCACCAAATGGAGAAGAAACATTCACAAAAAGTATTAAAAAATGATTACCTTATTATATTCATCAACTGATGCCACAAAATTAAACTTTGGATTGAAATCTGCCTTCCGTTTAACTTTTTGTTTTGATGGTTGATACTGAAAAAAAATTGTATTCAAGAAGATATTGTATTCAATTTAAAGATGTACAGATTGAAAGTATTGTATTTTTATTTTAAACAGTGTAACTCACTTCTATTTCTTCATCCGATTCCTCTGAAAAATTCTCAACTTCCTCGCCATCTTGAATAGTTTTAATAAACTCGGGTATTTTTGTAGTTGTCTCCATTACTTTAATTATAACTATTTACATGTGCATGATATTTTTGTAAATAAATGGTATATTTTAAGGTTATCCTTCAAAATCGCATGTTACTTAATACACTCCGTTTTACTTTAGTAATGCAGAATAATATTATGTAATCTGTGGTAATACTGAGAGTGACAGCTGGTCAGATTTTTAAAGACAAATGTATTTGGACATGGATGGGCCTCCCCCATAGACTTCGATTTTGACTTCCACCGAGTCCCTGCTAGTCCAAGAATTGTTATCATCATCATCATCATCATATCAGGCGTAGGAAGTCCACTGCTGAACATAGGCCTCCCCCATCGACTTCCATTTCGACCGGTCTGTAATTGTTATGATTACGATAAATTTAAAAGGCTTGAAAAGAGTCCTTATCCATACACTCCGTACGTAAAGACACAAAGAACACTCCTTACCTAACTCTTAAGTAATCATTTACACGATATTTGACCTTTCCAACGAAAATCTTATTATCATGATCTCATTATTTAATTGACTGTGGCAGAGGCACCAACGTAACAGAAAGTAAACGTAGTGCTTATATTCTCTTTGACAGAAAGAATAGAGTTGTGTCATGTCATGTGTGTCAAATGTTGTGAGTACGAGGTGAAAATTATATTTTGCCGGAAAAATAATTAATAATGGCAGATCAACAGTTAATTCATGATGATATTAAATTGTAAGTTGAACAACGATAGTTGCATTAATATGTTAGATTTCACCATATGGTATATAGAACTTGCTACGGTTGCTAAGAAATTCAGCCTTGTTTTCATGTTTTCTTTGAAGCCACAAGAAATTACAGCTAATGATCTACATCATCACGTCTTCCAACGAGCTGAAAACGTGTCAACAATAATTAGAACGTGTAATTACCTATATAACTTTGTTAAAATTATGAAAATGCTAACAGCTATTTAGGTATAATTTGCAATAGTTTCGATCAATAAGTAGTAAATTATTATTAAATTACGTCACTATAACTAAATCCCATGGCTTCACACTATCCCTTAACATTTAGTTTAAGATATGGTTGAGCCTAGTTATAATATGCAAAGATGTAACTACATGATACATTATATCATGTCTACTATTACTTTGTAGGTAGAGTCATATTTGATGCTTAATAACTATACTTTTGGACTCTGCTAGGATTGGGTTAATTAATTCTAAAACACAGTGAAAAAAGATGAAAACAAAATATACTTATTGAATACCACAGAGTATTTTTTAATATGAAGTAAACACAACATAGATAATAAATTAAATTAGGCATATATGTTTCTCAACACATTTATATTTTGTTAAATGTATCAATGCATTTACTTTGATTCCACTACTGCCAGTTATGTTTGTGATAAAAATTTAAGTATTCTGATTTATAGAATTATTTTTGTGTATGTTAATTTGGGGGATCCCCTTGGAACACATAACTTTTTTTCTTAATATACTTTGGCATAACTACTTTATCATTACTTTTAAAAGCATAACAATTTTTGGCATAATGATTTTATGGCATACTGTTTCTATAGTCATAATAATGCATCAGGCCTGGAGGTGGCAGGTGAGGCCGCCCGTGACCCCAGCAGAAGCAGGCCGGGGCGTAGGGGTGACAAGCCCTTTCTGGGGCAAAATGGGGACACCGTGGTTCCCAAACCCGAAGAGGCCACCTGGAAACAGAGATGGCCCGGGGTGCAAGGGAAATGCCATATGGGCCACCTTACACCCCTGAAGACCCTGACTTTGAATCCAACATTACCACCCCACTGGTCAGTGGTATCCGAGAGGATTTCCGCACGAAAAAAAAGGCTTAATAATGCTTACCAATATTAAAATTTACTGCTTCAACATTTATGGCTAGATTTGGGGGAAAAATAAAGAGTCAGTAAAAAAACACTAGCGATAAAAACTCAAGGCCACTCTGTTTACTTGACAATAATTATAATGATACCATTATATACTTAAAAGAAGTAGCAGATTAATATATTATGAAGAACAAATAATGATGACAAAAACTATGAAATACAAATAATAAACAACTGCTGTACTTTTTGGAAATACATACAATTTGTTAAATAATTTTATTATACTTAAAAACAATCTAAGGAAATGTCAGGCATCTAAATTCGTTTAACTATTTAGTAGTAATGATGAAATACATACATACAATTCAAATCACGGTGTTATTCAGCCAACTTAGCCTCATTATTTTATTCATTATATCCATTCTATTTTTTTTTCAGATATACAACTTCAGATAAGTTCTATCTGGAGCCTACGATCAATCCCACTGAAATCATGGTGATTGACCGAGTCACAGGGGAAGCTACGGTCAAAGGTGAAATGTCCATGCACAGTAAAAAATCATTAGATAAAAATACCTAGACTTGCATCAATAAACAGAAATTCTGTTCTGAAGTATGTTCCCTAAAGTATTCTTGATTTGCTAAAAAAATATGCATAGGGTTCGAAATGGGTATCCACAAATCTTAAAACCACATATCCCCATATGGATCCGTATCTGCAGATATATGTGTTTAATAATCTGCTACATCACTTGAATTAATATAGTTTTACCTAAATTCAATGCTAATTTTTTTTTTCAGCATTCAATGAAGTAAAAATTCCAATTCCAGCGAATGCTTACAGACCAGTATGTGGTTTTCTAGGCAGCATCAAGCTTATATCTGGATTATACTTAGTTGTAGCAAAATATAGGATATTGGTAAGCTTTTTTACTATTCTAGGATATTATATACACCTGCTGATTGGCAAACGAGGTTCTGGCGCAAATTTCCTCTTGAGGGTGGGAGGGCGGACGGCATTCGCTAATTCAAATTCAAAAGACGAGAAGTTAGTGGATCCGGACACTCACGCTAAGATGTTTATTCTAGACAGTGCTATGTACACCCAAAGGAATTTGTAATTACTAAGCAATTGATTATTAATTAATAATAATATAACCTGTGAGTCTTGTGACTCACTATTGCAATTACTGGAAAGGTTGCTAAGTCATAAATATTGAAACTATCTGCAAACATCTGTGTTAGTCCAGTCCTTTAATCTTAAATTAGGTAAGAATCTCGGAATTCGAGATACCCAGCTGTAAGTCTGTAAATACTTGTATATTGACACCCTGAAAGTTGTCTCAAAACCTACATATGGTAGGGTGTACGCAACTATTAAATTTCAAGGTCAAAGGTCACAAAAATCGGTTTTTTGCGCTTTTTTTGTAAACATCTCATTACCTATGGGTTTTTGCTATTTGTATTTATCATGAATATTGTAAAATACAAAATTCTCTACAAATTTTGTTCATAAAAATTATTCATACGGTGAACCGTTTTCGAGATAGAGGGCGGAGAGCGCGCGGTCACAGCATCACTTCAGGTCAACCGGTGCCTCCGGTCGAAAACGCGCCATATATTTGTCAATTTTTATTATTGTCGTGGAGTTGCGGATACCAGCCCGTGATACCATTATATTTTATCATTTTCTTCATGCATTAAATCTATATCTATTCAATAATACTTATAACCGTTATACCGTATAAATTAAAAAATAATTAAGAGAAAAACTTAAATCATAGTATAATTATATTCCCATTTACACTAATGATTAATATAATTAATAAAAAGATTACATAATTCATAATGTATTTGTTTTTTTTCATCATGTAAGAAGTTATTAATATTAATTAGGTTAAAATTCAAATATAATTCCTATATTTTCATTAAAAATTCTGCAGTTACATGGGCAGGTAAGTGTTGTTAAATAAATTAATACTGAATAAAAAGTGGATAGGTTAGGAAAAAAAATATATAATAAATAGTTAATAAAAATTGACAAATATTTATAATCATTGATTTATCGATAGTTCATCAACTATATATGGCGCGTTTTCGACCGGAGGCACCGGTTGACCTGAAGTGATCCTGTCACCGCGCGCTCTCCGCCCTCTATCTCGAAAACGGTTTACCGTATAAAAATTTTTTTAAACAAATATTGTAGAGAATTATGTATTCTAAAATATTGATAATAAATACAAATATTACAAATGGCAAAAAACCCATAAGGAATTATATCTTTACAAAAAAAGCGCAAAAAAACGAATTTTGTGACCTTTGACCTTGAAATGTAATAGTTGCGTACACCCTACCATATGTAGGTTTTGAGACAACTTTTAGGGTGTCAATATACAAGTTTTTACAGACTTACAGCTGGGTATCTCGAATTCCGAGGTAAACTTACTATAATGACTGGACTATGTACACTCAGTTGGCAATAAATGATTTGATCTCATTTGAAGCTTAAGAGTCCTAAGTCGTGGTGGGCCCCATACACACAAATATGGATATTAACATAATCTTGGCAATTTCAGATTGGTAAGCTAAATGGCCACGACATTTATCAGTTGGCGGGCACAGATATCATACCTTATGCAAGATCTAATACACATCTCACGAACAAACAGGTTAGTGTTGGTAGGACATGAGTGAGGACGGCGCCACCGCGTCGTTATTATATAGTCAGCAATCCATCAATTACAAAGTAATTGATGGTTTTAGGATTTTGAAAATAATTTATATTAGAAAATGCCCTGTAAATACTTAGTGGACTCTGAAAAGTATTTTCAAATTTTGATACAAGTATAATTAATAATAAAACAATTTATTGCTTTTGATCTCAAAATGATGATCTACTTTTGAAGCTGATTATACATACCTACACGTGCGTGTCTTCGACACAGCCACACCCTGATTTTCTATTATAATTAGTTCATCTCTTGCAGATAGAAGACAACGCGACATACGAGCGCATGGTACGCCTGGCACTAGACACACCCGGCATATACTTCTCGTACGGGTATGACCTAACACACACCCTGCAACGCCTGCATTCCATCACACCCTCCTTCCACAAGGTAAACTATTCCGTTCAGCTGGTAGCTGATCTGCCTTAACTAACTCTGAAGATTGAAACCAAACTATGGCATATTTTCATTGCGATGAAAGCATATCATGTGATTTTAGTTGGTGCTATGTTGTCATAGTCATATCATTATTTACTCCAATACAAACTCAAAAAGGTTTCCACATTTAAAACAAGTTTCAAATTTAAATAATCTAATCAATTGAAATATTTCTGTAAAAACAACAACAATGAACTTTATAATTAATTATCTTTCAGATGTCGCTAGCGAACCGTGCAGATGCTCGGTTCATGTGGAACGGGTTTTTGTTAAGAGATTACTCAGATGAACAATACGCTCGATTTACCCTTCCTATCGTACAAGGATGTATCCTTTTAAAAGCTTTTATTTAACTAGAATAATTAATGAAAAAAAAATTATCATTCTGATAAAGCTCGATCTGATTGCATAATTTCCATAACTTGAGTACAGTTGTGTCCATAAACAATATAACTGTGAATGGTCATCAGTTAAAATGGTCGTTGGTGTCCAGACGTAGCGTGGACAGGGCCGGCACCAGGCTGTTCATGAGAGGAGTCGACGCACAGGTTAGTACAGTGCGGAAGATTGTGTACTTCTTTACGCAGAAATGCCTGGACGGAATTCAGTGAAATTCGATTACATAGGCCTTTCGAGAAGATATAAAAGTCCGCTGGACTTATTTTTATTATATGTATCGCTCACTTTCATTGTTCTCCATAATATGCCACAACACACATTCTTGTTACGTTTATGGCCGGACGAATCACTTGCTAACGGCCACACTGGGAGCTGAGGAAGAGAGATGTAGCTATACATCTTGTATAGCTCCATCTCTCTCCCTCGGCTGAGTGGTACCGGTACTATACTTCCGTTTACAGCATATTAGCTATCTCCATTAGATTTTCAAATCATTCAAATATTTTCAGCTGTTACAGCCTGAAGAAGTAACAAACACACTCACAAATTTCTTCATTTATAATTTCTAAATGATAATTTTATGTCTAAAGATGGAGAAAAACATAATTAATCCAAAATTGTCCAGGGCAACGTAGCGAACTTCGTCGAAACCGAACAAATTATCGAAAGAGGAGGCGAAAAGTCCTCATTCGTGCAGACGAGGGGTTCCATCCCCCTCTTCTGGAACCAATACCCTGATATCAAGTACAAACCTGTGATGACCATGGCGCACGAAGACCACGTGGCAGCTTATACCAAGCACTTGAGGGATCAGCAGCAGAGATATGGCAATCAGGTGCTAGTGAGCCTGGTAAGTAAGAAAACCTGAATATATAGCTCAACCCTAATGATTATAGTTCGGACTAGGTATACCTGCGACCCGCAATTTTTAAAGTTCTGTACCCCAAAAGGTAAAAAGGAAGCCTTATAAGATCCCGATAGTATCATTAGTCCGATTAAATAGTCCGATGATCGAACTACTGAGACTTTTTCGGCTCAGTAGTCCGATGATGCAGATGATTATAAATCATCGGACTACTGAGTCTTTTAGTCTGATTCGACATTCCGAAATAAGAAATGTATGCAGTAGTATTAACAAGTCATGTTATCGAAATCCAACTTTCCGGACTAGTGGTTCCGGCGCTTCTGGATTAGGTTAGGTTAGAACTGTGACCCCAACAGAACCCGGAACCACTAGTCGGGAAAGTTGGATTTCGCTGACAAAAAACCGACTTATGCTAATTGAATATGTGTGTGGTCGCAGATCGACCACCACGGTCGCGAGGAGGCCCTGGAGCGCGGCTACCGCGCGGCCGTGGCGGCGGCGGCGCTGCCGGGCGTGCGGCTGGAGCCCTTCGACTTCCACACGGAGTGCCGCGGCATGCGCTACTACCGCCTGTCCGTGCTCACCGACAGGATTGCACATGAACAGGTACGTCATCTAACCGGCTATGTGTTTATTTCAGATTTAGCTCTAAGAGTATGATGTCATTTCCATCCTCGTAGCGGCGCCCAAAGTTTGCACTGTGAAGCCTGAGGTTCGCTTATTGTTTTTGATGATGGCCGTCTGACCTAATACTGAGAGGCATCCCTGCGCCAGAGCCTCGTCTATTGTTTAGTAAGTCCTTCGACTTGCCGGTGAGGTTGAATTAGCCCTCAAGGATGTCGGTAGTGCCCTGTATACACACCCTAAGAGTACTATGTATAACCCTATAACTTAGTATCGACTTTCAATGCTGCATAACGGCCTCTGTGGCGTAACGTTGGTGCATTCGACTGCTACGACATGGGGCGCGGGTTCGATTCCCGCTCAGTGCAAATGTTTGTATGCATGAATATGTCTATTCGCATTGGTCTGGGTGTATCTATGTATAATATGTATGTATTTACGAAAAAAAAGTATATCTGCATTCTAGAACCCATAACACAAGCTAGTTAAACTATGCTTACTGTGGGTCTAGACAGCGCTGCACAGTGTATTATTTTGCCTCAGTAGCGGTCATCCTCTTTTTATAGCCAATTTCGATGGATATAATCGATATACAGCATAATATGACACACCAGATTAAAAATATTGCTTGATTTTTAAATTATGTAGCTTTTCTTGAAAGGTCATTGAACTTTGACTAAAATATTTTTACAGATTTAGAGCTAAATTATTAAAATTGATCTTAGTTAAAATGACTAATGAATGGCGGAATATATACATAATTGAGTGTAAAAATCACAAGTCTGTAAATGCCCTGGAGTTCGGAAAAAAAAAATTTTTACAAATTTCAGAAAAATTAAAATACGAAATTTTCTAGATGACGATCGCATTTTTTTTCACTTGCAAAATATACCCTAGCATTGTAGCTTCCTATATACAAATTTTTGATTATTTTCGGTGCAGGACAGCTGAGGTATGACGTTTCTAAGTTTTTTATAATTTTCTATGGAAATAGGGTTGTCACAAAAAATATAATTATTCGAAATTTATAATATGTAAATTGACGATACGAATGAGATAGAGTTAGATTGACTTAAACATTTTGGCTTTATTTAGTGATACAGCCCTAGTATCGCTGCTGAGATATTGCTGAACTCTATAATTTTCGCTTAAATTTTGTAAGACGTTTCAGACATATGTATGTATGTCACACATGAATGGCAACGTGTTAATAATAACATAAGCTGGGAGTACCTCCACGCGGTGAAGGCGGTAACAGTTTTTGCTGGCTAAAACTCCCAATAATATGTACATATATGTAGGTACATATTACTTTATGTACTTAATTGTAGAAGTATTACTTCTATATATTTTAATGCTTTCAGGTTTATGGTGTTTTCGTTGTCTTTTTGTATAAATTTATTTGGAGGCACGGTAGCCTACCCGGTAACGCAGGGGAGCAGCCGCCATATAACAATTTGTATTATTGTGTTATTTGACTCTTCTACAGCGGTTTCGTTTGTAATCATGGAATCGGACAAGTCGCATGCTGTACTTGAGCAGAGCCTGATCTGCTTTGCTTAATGCAAGAGGGTTATGAGGGTGCCAACTCTGATACTGGTCAGCGGTTGGTAGCTTCTAACGACCAAGGCATGAATGTGAATCGGATCAAGGTTACGAAACGGCAAATGTATGAAGTTTTAGTGAAACAAGCGCGTTTATATGGTCTTAAAAAAAGACCCTTAGACCTCGACAACGAAGAACGGACTGTGACTGTTTTAAGGACGTTATATCCAATACAAACATCGAATTTAGATAGTAAAAATAAAATTACTGTGGATACTGTAAATTATAAAAAGGAATATTAAGTAATATTATAAAGAGGAAAGATTTGTACTTTTGGATTTTTGGATTTTTGTATGTAACGAATAAACTTGAAAACTACTGAATCAAAAAAATTAGGGATCCTTACTAAAACTCCAATAATGTAACCCAAGGCGTAAAAAATTGACCTAACAAATTCCTTACATCGCGTGCGCTGCGAAAACTATTGATGATAGAACCAAATAATGTCTTACGACTTTGCAGAACACATATGTAAGTGTTGAGTTCGAAACTGCAGAAGTAAACAAACCTTGATTTATTCTGAATTTACCGCGGACGAAGTCGCGGGCAACTAGCTGTTTAATTTAATTTAATATTTTTATAATGTTTATGGGGATAATTGTAAAATTGTGATGTTTATATGTGCTCTCTATGGGCCTAAGCGGAATAAACGAAATTGATCCTTTGATTCAAACTTCAGAGGTGGTCTATTCAATTTTATCAACCTCAGGTTCAGAACTTTTGAAGTAACGACCAAAATATTTACACCATTGAAAGCGATACTTCTTGTTTTTTAATAAACGTTTTTTTTATTTTTTAATATAAATGTAGAAACTTTCTCTTTATTCATTTTAAAATACATCTCAATTACAATTTTCAATGCATTTATAAAAAAATATATTAAGAATTAATATTATTATTATTTTAGTGAAATTTAGTATACTTGTCATATTAGTAAGTAGATAAGTAATGCAAACTAAAAAATAAAAAATGTAATGACGAAAACTGAACTATACCATAGACTTGAGAGACAACCCTAACTAAAAGCTTAAAGACAGAATATTACAGCTGTCTTGTGTTCGTAGCGTCTAATTATTTTTGTGGTAGTAGTAATAACTGCCATTAACAATTAGGCACTACAAAATAATGCGACCGGCAAGGGATGCGTCTATAAAAAAATAAATGAAATAATAATAAAATAAAATATTCTCGCTAAAATAGACAAGATTAGGTCACATTTTTTTTATAAATCGGTGCCTAAATTATAACAGAATCATGCAAAAAAAAATCCGTGAATAAGAACGAATAACAAAGGAGCTGAATGTTTTTTATGGTTTCTATGGACTTTTCTCGATTTCTGCAATTTCTCTAAAACTATGAGAGATAAAAATTTTGGAGTTTTACTATAAATTTAGTATGGTAGTTATCTATCGTAAAACATAAAAAATGAGGATGACCGCTACTGAGGCAAAATAATACACTGTGCGCTGCGTAGAATGTCGTAGAATATTATAAATATATTAAGAAACGCAAAAATTTAGGCCCGCGGTACAGATTTTAGACTAGTAGTTCTCGCTTCACTTGATTTTTCAAAATTTTTTATAATTTCTTTTTTGCAATATACATTTGCTTTAATTATAAAGAAGGTAACTTTGGCTCTGCCTCCTTTTCGTTTTTAGATCAGGTCTAATTATTTGTTAGTTTTTGTAACCTATTGAAAATTATTTTTTTAAACAATCTTTTGTTTATGAAGTTTGTAATTATTGTGTTTTATTATTTTTTTTCTGCAATAGAAAGAATTCGGTTACTTCCTGTCCCGCGGTGGAACAGTGCTCCTCCGTCAGAGCGGAGTATTCCGCACCAATTGTGTGGACTGTCTAGATAGGACCAACGTAGTCCAGAGCCTCCTGGCCCGGCTACAGTTGAACGCTGTACTGCGACTGCTGATCGTCACCAACAGCGATGATGAGAAGCATCCACATCTCGACAATTTGTTTAATAATGTAAGTATTATCTAATAAAAAGTGCAGATTGTAGGGTAACATCGCCTGTGTGTTCATGGTCTGTGTGGCGTGGTGGCAATATTTGTATGCATGAATATTTGCCGGCTGTTTGTATGTCCGGGAAGAAGAGTGAAATACCGTAGTTTCGGTTTTGTTAAAAGTTCTCTTTATAACACAGCTCATGTCTACAGCTTGATATCTTTTTAGAGTAGTTAAAACCACACATACATATTAATATTATAAAGCTGAAGAGTTTGTTTGTTTGGTTGAACGCGCCAATCTCAGAAACTAATGGTTCGAATTCAAAAAATATTTTTGTGTTGTATAGCCTATTTATCGAGGAAAGCTATTTTGGTATGTATCATCACGCTACTATCTATGGGAGCGGAGCAGTAATCATATATGTCAATAAATCGGATAAATTTCCACACATTATTGTAAAACGAATAAATTACAGGCATGTAAGTATGGGTAAAATAGGTGCCACGGGGGATCGAAGTATGTCACGGGTGAAGATGACGGGGTCAGCTAGTACGAAGTAGAACGCTCTATAAAACCGAAGCAAGCCGATATTAGTCGGATTTTTATTCTTCCCGAAGCCGACGTGCCAAAGCTTGGGATGGACGCTGTGTGGTTTTGGTCGGTTCAATTCTGACATACCCACCTCATCGCTGGCACCGAGGGGGTGGTTTCCACACGAAAAAAAATGTCCGCGTACTGTAGTCGGGTGTTCTTCCCCTGTGGCATGACAGGGGATCATTTCATACTGTATATAGGCTATATCACAGTTTTACATCGTATCTAAGCAAGTATCCCATACCGCATCATTTAATTTCAAGACACTTTGTTATCTGGGCAGGTATGGGCAGACCATGCTGACCTAATATCCACGCAGTACTCTGGCACGGGCGCCCTGAAGACAGACTACACCCGCACTGGCAAGAGGACACACCTAGGGCTCATGAGGGACGGGGTCAACTCACTCACTAGGTACTATAAAAACAACTTCAGCGATGGATTCAGACAGGTTCGTAACAATTACTTTTCAAAACACTTATCTGTACCATTATTAAAATAGAGAATAAGTTGTGGCTGTACTTTGGGATTTTTGAAATAACATATATGAGTTATGATAAATTAACGATTCTGAAGCCATATTTTTTTTCTTTTGTTTATTTGTTCGCAATGGTCGCAAAAATTAGATATATAATAGAAAGATTTTTTTCTTAGAAAGGTCTTGGTCAGGTTCTCAAAACTACAAAGTGGACGGACGTCATGATGTGAAGCGGTTGCCATAGTCTATTAAAGTATTGAAATAACAAATCCTACTAATATTATAAATTATATATAAATTATTATATTATAAAGGATCAGAATTCTACGCGGGCGGAGCCGCGGGTAACAGCTAGTAAATAAGAATCATTTACTTTCATCTTATTAGTTAAATTAGATAAAGCCGCGGTAGCCTAGTGGGATGGGTAATGGACTGCTGAGACGAGGTCTCGGGTTCGATCCCAGGTTTTACCATGGCACACACCAATGACTTTTCGATGCTTTTCGAAGTTATGTGTGTATTTATCGCAGGCTTATAAGTGTCCGGTTAATGGCAATAGGCTCGCCACCTATTACATTGGGACCTAAACATAAACTGGCGAAATATGGGTGCTAGCACCTCTGCCTACCCCTTCGGGGATATAGGCGTGAGTTTATGTTATGTTATGTTATTAGTTAGAACAAGATACTACAAGATACTTGAGTACAGTGAGACTCCTCTAAGTGTATGGGCCCCAACAAACCTCCTTTGGGGCCCAGCAAACCTCACGTGAAGACTGGTACACCGGTACACTGGTACACACTGCTGAATGACAGACGAAGCTCTGGCGCAAGCTATCTTCTCAGAGTTGAGGGGTCAGGAGGCAGTCACACTCATAAAAGCGGCATAATTAAATTCTAAAACATAACAACTTCACGCCTGTATCCCCGAAGGGGTAGGGAGAGGTGTATTACACACCCACGATTCGCCAGTTATGTTTAGGTCCCAATGTAATAGGGGGCGAGCCTATTGCCATCTACCGAGCACATTATTAAGCGAGCGATAATTAACATTTATTAATGCACACATAACTAGGAAAAGTCAGAGGTGTGTGCCCGGGGCGACTGGGGATCGAACCCGAGACCTCGTCTCAGCAGTACGTTACGTACGCAACTGGGCTATCGCCGCAAAAAATTATATATACATATATAAGAAATAGCTAAATAATGTACGTTTGTCCATACAGTTAGAACAATTTTATTGTTCTAGCTATGATCTTCGAAATACTCTCTATTCTCTCTACTCTGAGTTTGAATTATAAAATAAGCTTCTATTTCAGGATTCTATCGATCTGTTTTTGGGTAAATATGTGGTAGCTGAAGGCGAGGGCAACACTACAGTCTGCCCGCTAAGGAGGGACAGGGATTGGAAGTATATTACTGTAAGTCACAAACTTCTTTTTTGTTCGTATTCTGGTAGGAATAAAAAGCTAAAAAAATACGTTCTCGTATTTTAAAATGCAAATTAATTTTAGCTTTTTGTTCGTATTCTTGCAAGGCTATCGTGTTATTTATTTATTTATATAGAATAATTCTCCGGGAGTGTGCTAAAATTATGCTATACATTATAGTTGTACAATTAGGATTTATATTGACATCTTTAATTTTTTTTCTCTGACATTAATTTAATTGTAATTGTGTTAAATATTTTCAAATTTAAATTGTTCAAAATGTTGTAAGTGCTTTCGTATATTTTTATAATTTTCTCAAACAGAATTTAAAAGTTGTTAATGAATAAAACACTGCAATACGTTGTGAAGGTCAGATGGCACACGTTACACGTAAAATGTCGAAGTTGTATCAGCCATTTCGTAGTTAAACACGTAAAATGTCGAAGTTGTATCAGCCGTTTCGTAGTTAAACACGTAAAATGTCGAAGTTGTATCAGCCGTTTCGTAGTTAAACACGTAAAATGTCGAAGTTGTATCAGCCGTTACGTAGTTAAACACGTAAAATGTCGAAGTTGTGTCAGCCGTTTCGTAGTTAAACACGTAAAATGTCGAAGTTGTATCAGCCGTTTCGTAGTTAAACACGTAAAATGTCGAAGTTGTATCAGCCGTTTCCTAGTTAAACACGTAAAATGTCGAAGTTGTATCAGCCGTTTCGTAGTTAAACACGTAAAATGTCGAAGTTGTATCAGCCGTTTCGTAGTTAAACACGTAAAATGTCGAAGTTGTGTCAGCCGTTTCGTAGTTAAACACGTAAAATGTCGAAGTTGTATCAGCCGTTTCGTAGTTAAACACGTAAAATGTCGAAGTTGTATCAGCCGTTTCCTAGTTAAACACGTAAAATGTCGAAGTTGTGTCAGCCGTTTCGTAGTTAAACACGTAAAATGTCGAAGTTGTATCAGCCGTTTCGTAGTTAAACACGTAAAATGTCGAAGTTGTGTCAGCCGTTTCGTAGTTAAACACGTAAAATGTCGAAGTTGTATCAGCCGTTTCGTAGTTAAACACGTAAAATGTCGAAGTTGTGTCAGCCGTTTCGTAGTTAAACACGTAAAATGTCGAAGTTGTATCAGCCGTTTCGTAGTTAAACACGTAAAATGTCGAAGTTGTATCAGCCGTTTCCTAGTTAAACACGTAAAATGTCGAAGTTGTGTCAGCCGTTTCGTAGTTAAACACGTAAAATGTCGAAGTTGTATCAGCCGTTTCGTAGTTAAACACGTAAAATGTCGAAGTTGTGTCAGCCGTTTCGTAGTTAAACACGTAAAATGTCGAAGTTGTATCAGCCGTTTCGTAGTTAAACACGTAAAATGTCGAAGTTGTGTCAGCCGTTTCGTAGTTAAACACGTAAAATGTCGAAGTTGTATCAGCCGTTTCGTAGTTAAACACGTAAAATGTCGAAGTTGTATCAGCCGTTTCGTAGTTAAACACGTAAAATGTCGAAGTTGTATCAGCCGTTTCGTAGTTAAACACGTAAAATGTCGAAGTTGTATCAGCCGTTTCGTAGTTAAACACGTAAAATGTCGAAGTTGTATCAGCCGTTGCGTAGTTAAACACGTAAAATGTCGAAGTTGTATCAGCCGTTTCGTAGTTAAACACGTAAAATGTCGAAGTTGTGTCAGCCGTTTCGTAGTTAAACACATAAAATGTCGAAGTTGTATCAGCCGTTTCGTAGTTAAACACGTAAAATGTCGAAGTTGTATCAGCCGTTTCGTAGTTAAACACGTAAAATGTCGAAGTTGTGTCAGCCGTTTCGTAGTTAAACACGTAAAATGTCGAAGTTGTATCAGCCGTTTCGTAGTTAAACACGTAAAATGTCGAAGTTGTATCAGCCGTTTCGTAGTTAAACACGTAAAATGTCGAAGTTGTATCAGCCGTTTCGTAGTTAAACACGTAAAATGTCGAAGTTGTGTCAGCCGTTTCGTAGTTAAACACGTAAAATGTCGAAGTTGTATCAGCCGTTTCGTAGTTAAACACGTAAAATGTCGAAGTTGTATCAGCCGTTTCCTAGTTAAACACGTAAAATGTCGAAGTTGTGTCAGCCGTTTCGTAGTTAAACACGTAAAATGTCGAAGTTGTATCAGCCGTTTCGTAGTTAAACACGTAAAATGTCGAAGTTGTGTCAGCCGTTTCGTAGTTAAACACGTAAAATGTCGAAGTTGTATCAGCCGTTTCGTAGTTAAACACGTAAAATGTCGAAGTTGTGTCAGCCGTTTCGTAGTTAAACACGTAAAATGTCGAAGTTGTATCAGCCGTTTCGTAGTTAAACACGTAAAATGTCGAAGTTGTATCAGCCGTTTCGTAGTTAAACACGTAAAATGTCGAAGTTGTATCAGCCGTTTCGTAGTTAAACACGTAAAATGTCGAAGTTGTATCAGCCGTTTCGTAGTTAAACACGTAAAATGTCGAAGTTGTATCAGCCGTTGCGTAGTTAAACACGTAAAATGTCGAAGTTGTATCAGCCGTTTCGTAGTTAAACACGTAAAATGTCGAAGTTGTGTCAGCCGTTTCGTAGTTAAACACATAAAATGTCGAAGTTGTATCAGCCGTTTCGTAGTTAAACACGTAAAATGTCGAAGTTGTATCAGCCGTTTCGTAGTTAAACACGTAAAATGTCGAAGTTGTGTCAGCCGTTTCGTAGTTAAACACGTAAAATGTCGAAGTTGTATCAGCCGTTTCGTAGTTAAACACGTAAAATGTCGAAGTTGTATCAGCCGTTTCGTAGTTAAACACGTAAAATGTCGAAGTTGTATCAGCCGTTTCGTAGTTAAACACGTAAAATGTCGAAGTTGTGTCAGCCGTTTCGTAGTTAAACACGTAAAATGTCGAAGTTGTATCAGCCGTTTCGTAGTTAAACACGTAAAATGTCGAAGTTGTGTCAGCCGTTTCGTAGTTAAACTGAAAACCGAACCTGAGTTGGGAAATAGCTAGGAGGATGAGATTATAGTTTTATATGATTTCCCCAGTTCCCGTCTGTGCTCCTGGTAGCAGTGTCAATGTTCTGCGCGAGCGCAACGTTACCGCAGCGGTACACGAGCGAGGTGCTGATGTATCTCATGTTCTGGGGAGCTGCCGTCACTGCCACACTTAGCTTCATCTTCAGGTAACACAAATGGAAAATAACAAACATATACTCAGGCTTGTATAATTACAAAGAGGTAGGTAGAAGCATATTGTTTACCCTAACTTCACCAACATTTTTTTAGGTTCCCAACCGGTTACTTTTGTATGTCAACACTCACAGTGTATGTCCATGATGAAGATGCGTGCATGGTTCAGGGAATTAGTTCTAACGAATCCTGAACAAACCTGAATTTGTTCCACGATAATAAAGGAAATAACCTCCAGCCTGCGGGTGTCTTTATTAATATAAGATTGGTGAACTCCACATAGGTCTCAAACTTTAGTTCTATCATCCTAGAAAAAGTATTTCCTTTTATCGCGCTTCGTTACAGAAATATTTTGTGGTTTTTTTTATCTTCGTACCATCAATTGACTGCACCCCGCTGGATGGTGAGAAGCTAGGGTGGAGTCCAGAAGATATGGGCCACCATCCCATAGGTGTAGCAGAAAGTAGAAAGAAACCTACAGCCAGCGGAGTTTGGTTTCAACGACGATATATGTATGTTTGTTGCAGACACGGCAAGGAGTTCGTGGACTGGCCGCGCCTGGAGGCGGGCGGGCTGGTCGCGGCGCGCGCCCTCGGGCCCCAGCAGTCCTTATGATCAACGACCTGCCGCTCGTAGTCGTCGTGTAGCCCGCCGGCCTGCTCGCACGCCGCCGCCCGCGCGCCCGTGCGAGAGGGACGACACTAGTGCTCCGTAGTTGCGTCTGTGGTTGCCGGATTAGTGTAGGCAAATTAGTGACGTGAGTGCCGTTCTCAAATTAGTGTTAACATTGAACAATACAGGGCTACCGTGAACCGTATATCCGAAACTTCCGCCCGCACTAAAGACGTAGCATTTTTACGTATTATGATTTCAAAAACAGAACTCATATACGTAGCACATTAACATCAAGATTATTTTATAGTTTTTTTTTTATAGTCTCAATTAGCTTCAACTACTTCCTAGATAACAACTCACATCTCGACTACTGTTAGAATCACTAGATATTTTAGATAACTTGTCTGGTATAATGTATTTATTTAAAAGTATACTATATATGTGTAGAATGTCGTAAAATATTTATTTATTTATTTATTTATGTAGTAATTGTACATAGTTATATTAGACATGAAATTTCAAAGAAATTCATATGTGAACAAAGTTGATCAAACGCATTTGTATCTTTCATCAAGCTTATTAACTGTTACTATCCTACAATTTAAAATTTATTATAGGTATGAGCATAGTAAAAAGATAAATTGTTAAGTATTATCGCAACACGCAATAAAGTTTAAAATAGCTTGAATCGTACCATATGTAGTAAAAACATGCAAGCTAATTTGTGATGAATATCTAAAGGTGAGAGTCGTTTTTGCTCTGATAATGACCTGACCGAGCTAACATTGTTTGATGATAGGCGAACGCGCCTTACAACAGTAATTATCTAGCTCCAAGAGAGGACTGATAGGTCTGCTACGGTTGCCGGTTGACCATATCTTAAATTGAATACGGATTTTTGTATTCACTTAAATCTCATAACATTTTAATTTATATTTTTTATAAGACCTGTTAGTACAAAACACTAATTCGGCAACCATATGTAACTGTTTTACCCTAAATTTTCTGCTTTGAAACACTTGTCTGCCACAGTTTAAATTTAACCTTAGAATATTTTTCTTAGTCCATTTTTTTCATTGTTGAAATATATCAAGTGTCCAATTGTACATATGTCAAAACATATTAGACAATTCTGTAAATAGAATATGGGTATCAAAGTCAGGATTGGTGATGGAGTGATGAGCAAAAATGACATTTAATATGGTGTGTTTTTTGTACTAGGAGCAGCTTTTGTTTGATTATCTATGTATTTCTTTAAATGATTATCTAGTTCTTAAATAAACCACCTACTCAAAAACCGAATCAAGAGCTTCTTTTACTTTGATCGTAGCCTGTACAGTCAACGACAAAAGTCGCTTAACAAATTCTAATCTATTGATCACCTTAGCTCTAAAACCTTTCATAAAACAATAAATAAAACATAATTAATGATAAATTTGAATAAAACAATAATAATATTAACTTTGTCCTCTGAGGATTATAAAATACTTAAACATCCACTATAGGTTCATGTATGAAGTATCCTATATGAAGGTTTGGAAATATTTTAGTGTCATTGACCTACACACGATCTCAGTATTCGGATAAAATATGATATCTGTGTAATACTACAAATGGTTTAAATTGTTTTGACTGTGAGAAACATTTCAGAACACTAAAAACTTCTCACTTCAACTTTTGCCTGTCACTTACACCAATTCTGACTTAACCAATGGTACTGTTCATTAGACGAATGACTTTCTATTTTCACTTGGTGTGCCTACGACATAAATATATTTATATTCTATGAATATTTTTTTTAGCATTCCATAGATGGCGTACGCGGGCTATTTGTCGGTCGATAGCCATTCAACTGCATTGCTAACATTTAAAACTTCGGAGAAAATAGATCTGGGAGTATAAAAATGTGACGTCAGAAGCCGGGAGAATTGAAGCTTTTATGCACATAGAACATTAGCACATCTAAGCAAGCGCAGATACCTTTTTGTTTTTCGTCCGGATATCCCTTCGGATACCCCCCCACCGGCCAGCGGGAGCGGTTGTGTCGGGCTTGAACCGACTAAAACCGCACGCCGTCTCGGGTCTTAATACGCCGGGGTGTAGATACCTAGATAGATAAATGCGCAAGCAGAAGTGTATGGGCGCCTATAGACAGGAAATATATAGTGATCCAGTCAATAATATTAATGTGAAAACGCGATTGGTCCCTTCACCGGATCATGATATTGGTTTCGCAATATATATTGACTGTCTCCACGCGCCCTGTGTATGTAATGAAGAAAAAAGTTGACGGTGATGAGTTTTTTTCACTTTCAAGTCATTGCTATTCGTGTGATAAAAGAAAAAAAGTGATGTTATTAAAACTTTGTTTCAAAACCCTAAAAGAATATTTATGAATTTATTATATCTATAGCTTTCTACATATTCTTCCATTCCAAATTCGCCATCAAGACGACATAGTCCGCGTACAAAGTTAGCCGCGCACACCGACCGAACAAATTGGCAGACAAGTCGTGTTACGCGCGGGTAGTGCGCTTCCTTTATATTCATAATGGTTTGTTGCTGTGGTTCAATTCAAATGTTCCTGGTGATGGAATTGATATCACATGAGTGTTTTGGACTATAAGAGACAAAGTTACCCCACTTCATAAGCGACTCTAAGTTAACCACGAATTTCAGCATTAAATGGACATAGAAGAACCATTAAAATACGTTAATTCCAAATCGCAATTCAGCGTGGAAACGCGGCGAGTGTGACGGGCACTTTTGCACTGGGAACATTCAGGGGCGGGTTATTTTTAGACTAATAACGATTGTGACTTACTTTTGTATTTATAAAAGCTTATTTATTCCAAATTATATATGGAATTCATATAATACATATTATTTCTTGAAGGATTTGATTTGTCAATGTTAAATAACTTATAATCTGAAGCACTCATGCGGGCTGACTAGTTACTTGTTCAGATAGCTTACGACGACACGAGACGGCTGGATTTTGCTCATTTGCAATAACACTGGGTAATAATTATAAAATTGATGTATATATTTATTTGAGAAAAGATCGAAACAAGATTCTTAAGCGATCGTTTTATATACATTGTTGCTGTTTGTTGTATCTACGACTTGTTTTTACATTAACTTTATACTATCATTTTGTTTATATATTTCCGTAAATAATTTACACGTCGTTTTATTTAGGTATATGGCAATAAATCAGTTTTTTATAACTTTTTATGTGAGAACAAGAGCGTGTTTTGCCCTTTCATTACTGATTTATAGTCTAAAAGATGCATTATATTAATGATTTAAATATATTAATGAGGTTAGTTCTACTGGGTGGAAACATTTTGTTTTTTTTTCACCTTTTTATAAACGCAACTAACTTTTATGGAGAACAAATTAATTAAATTATTTTTCTTCTTTTTAAAGAATGATTAATTACTTAATCAGTTCTGGGTCGGACTTGAACAAGCATATTGCAGATCAAAAGCTTATCTTAAGGCTAAGATTGACGACGTAAGCCGAGGTTTTAAGCATTGTATATGTGGCAAGTATTTCAATGTAGTGAGAACTTTACATAACCCCGCAACTTCCTCGCGTCGCGGCCGTCGCGGGGTATATGGATGAAGTACACACGGCCAAGGAGATAGAATAAGACACACTTATCTCCTTGGCGGTGTGTACATATTTATTTGCCAGTCAAATTAAAAGTATTGTATAGCCACAAACTAATCTTTGTGTATATCTTCCAGTTGACTTATCTGTATGATCTTGACTTCTGAAACTTATTTCTGCTGGGTGGGAACGGCCAGAGCGACTTTTAATTGTTATATTAATTAATTTAATTGTCATTTAGCGCTGATTTTTCTTGTAGTTTTATTGTTCCCCAGTGTTATTTCAAACGGCATGTTATTATAATAATTGTTATATTTTGTCATCTTATGTAATTTATTAACTTTAATCTTGTAATTTTTATGAAGAAGATATTTCAATAAACAATGAATCAAATGTATTTGTTTCACTTTATGTTGACAATATTTTTGGAAATGGGATGTGAGACTATCGGTGAAGTGGCTATACTGGACTTGAACCCACCAAAACTATAACTTGTTTTATCTCAAGCCTGTGATATAGCCTTACTATATACTCCGTGAACGTATAACAAGTACCCACCGGTTATTAACTTGATACGTCCAGAAGACGCGTCACGTAACGATCCTCAACTCGCAAGTACAGGCCCGTGAATCAATCCTTGCGGAACACCTACTTTAAAACCAATAGGGCTTAAGCCACCCTCATCTGCTGATTTTAAAAGACGAGGCTTTGGCGCGCAAGTTTTTCTCTCGTGGCTGGTAGTTCAGACGGCAAATCCAGAGTAAAACTAAAAAAGCGGTCACCGAGCCCCAAATTACAAGCTCTAAATGCAATCGGGAACTATGCTTTGATCATGAACAAGTTAAAGATCGTCAGGACCCGAGCTATCCTCACCTGCAACTCAGTACACATGCTGATTGACGGACGAAGTTTTAGTGCTGACTTTTCTCTCTGGTTTAGGCGGTCGAGGACCGCAGTCGCTCTCGTAAAATCTAAGATAAACTAATAAAATAAGGAGTACATACGAGAACGGGCTTCAAAGAGTAAACTTTAAATACAACTGGGGATGGCACTCGGATGATGATATAAATAATACTTCATAATGTCTTTATTTTTATAATAGTTGCATCAATATGAGTTCACCTCGGCTGATGGTGAGCTAAAGGTAAAGTTTCAGGTATGGGGGTCACCATTACAGACACCGAAAATGCTACAATGGTGGCCCTCAGCTTAACGGCCTCATCAGATGCTTTTTCACGCCCCGCTTAAAGGACACGGAATAATGTGTGTAACGGAGTAACGTGTAGGAATAATGATGACCGCACGACGCTGTAACCTGTCGAGAGCATCTAGTAAGTAGGTAGGTAATGTGCAGAGCCATCCCATAGATGAGAGCATAATTCCACACCAGAACGGATTTGTGTCTTGTACAGAAGATACCGCTGCTCAGGCGTGAAAAACCGTCTCACCTTGTTCAGGACGTCAAGTTTATTTAGTATTTGTCGTTCAGTTTGCAGTGAACGTCCATACAAAGCATATTGAGATTGTACTGGAGTGGCAGTGGTGGATCCCGAAGAGTAGGGAGCCCCATTGAAAAATATGATTGAGGACCTGTTCAAGCTCAGTGACAAGAACCTGTCTTTTTCGCTCAATGTCAGCCTGCTTGGCCGCAGGGTGACCGTGATATCGCCCGTGCACGGTGCTATCATCTGCATAGCAATGAACGCTGCCGGCTGACAGATGTCATTGAAATGCAGAAGCAAGAGGATCCCTGCGGCATGCTAGCATTTACCTGTAAGAAATAATAAAAAAAAAAATTCAAACGTATTCAAGTTGATTATGTCACAATCTCACAAATATTCTTTTCCCTTTTTGGCAATCACAATATATATATAATTGAACGCAGTCATATCGATTGCTGTCACTCCAAATCTGTCACCACTCTGTCTACGGCTATTCTAAAACTTAATAATATATTCAATGCCTTTTCGTAAGAGTATGAGTAATTACATTTTCATTTGTTTTTAATATTTAAGTAAGTAATTCATATCCAATAATTAATTATCATAAAGTCTTCAACTCAATATTTACACTATAATAAAGAATTCATTAACAAAAATACTTCATGTTCTGAACTTTTGACAACGTCAGTCACAGTTGATATCTAATCTGTATTCTGTACTAGTTTCAGAACGCTGTCGTCGTCGGTAAGCGAAATACACGTACGGATGCTGCAAATTTATATCGAAATACGTTGTCGTACATTTATAATTAACTTGAATTTATTTTTAAATATGTTTAATTTTAGTAGCCAAAACTCCTTCCGTCGTAAGTGAGGCGTGCGTGAATTTTGTGGAAGACAGGCATAAAAAATGTGTTTAGTTGTGTGATCATTTCTCTATTTTGTTCCGTGCGACTATCGGCGCCAGAATGTCTGACGAGCTGGAAGCTAGAATGTGGGATGACGGGGGCTCCAGGTACGAGTCCAGGCCTCGGGGGCCTTACTTTGAGTCTGCCTTTGCGTCTACTGAGCATTTGGACAGAGCTCCTTTGTTATCTGAGGTAAGAAAATATTATTTTTTATTGGTAATAAAAATGTATTGTGTCGTATAAATATGTATATAAAGTCATATATTTTATTTCACGAAATTTAATTTAGTATTCTAGCATTTTTGAAAATCATAGTACCTACCAATTTGTTTATTCTGTAAAAATCCTTTAGAAAATTATCTACCAATCATGAATATTATAAATACTATTGCTATTTTCATTCTTTCTTAATATAATATAAATTTAAATATAAAGTAATTTATGCAGTGATGGGGCTAGTAAATTAAGTAAATACTAATTTTATATTCATTGCATCATTATTATTATCATCAATGTTTTATTCATTTCCTTATTTGGTACATCTTATCAATAGTTGTTTTTTTGAACTTTATGGTGGTATCATAACTCTTGAATACTAATATTATTTTATCCTATTGTTATTTTAATAAAGCTGGTGCCAACATTACTAAAACAATATTTTTAATTTAATTGTTTAAAAAAAAAGTTGTTTACAAAATATAACTCATGGAATGCATGAGTTATATTTTACATGGGCAAATCTTAAACCACTAATATATATAAACAAAGCATACATAAAAAAACCATATATAAATAATAAAGTGAGCCTAAAATAAGTGTTGGAAGTGAATTTGACAAAGTATACAATTCAAATTGGGGTTGGCTAAAATAATGAATATATAGGTACTAAGGTGAGCAGGATATTGCAACTGTGCAAAACCAGTTTTGCATGAAGCATCATAAGGCCTTTCAGAAAATGTGCATGTAATTTATTTTCCATATTTATGTTTGTAATGCTTTCTATGGATTTAGATTATTATACCCGGCATAGCCGTTTGTTGGTGGCTGAACTTCTCCGTAACCACTCGCTCAACTGTTTCCAATTTTTGGTAATCTTTTTCTGAGTTTGAATGTTGTGAGCTAATTATATTATTGTATGCACACAAAAAAAAAATTAAGTAAAATTTCTCTTTGCAAAATATTAACCTTATCTTGTAATAAAATGATTCAAAAGTATATAACTGGTTTTATCTGCTTGAATGGATGAAAAAGCATACACATTAATACTGTTTTTAAGCTACCTTCCTGAAAAGGGATCTGGGAAGACAGATGAAGTGGGACATACTGTGATATGATCATCTGTCTCGCCATCAGCAACCTCACTGGAGAGGAAATAACTAAGCTATGTCTGTTACAAATTGCACTGAAATTTGTCCAACCCTTTCAGTTTGCAGGAACAATCACAATGACTGGCTTTTTTGTAAAGAGTACTTAGTTAATTTGCTCAGCTGCCATAAACTGTTAGAGTTGGGAGTGTTCACATCAGTAGTGTAGTGGGAGGAGGTTTAAAAAGCCTCCACTCAATGTATGAGTTTTAGTCTCTAGCTGCTAATAGATAATATTATTAGTTACATTTAATACAATTGTTTTTTTTTTTTTTTTTTTTATATTTAGGACACGTCAATTTGACTTCACCTCGCCTGATGGTAAGCTGAAGGTAAAGTCTCAGGAAAGAGGGTCACCATTACATACACGTACCATGTTAACAATGGTGGCACTCAGCTTGACGGCCTCATCAGAAGAGGATTGTCGTCGCAGCACCGCGTGACCCCCACCGGGCCCACTAGTGCTGCGACCACAATCATTTGCATTTTGGTGCATTTAGTAGGTCCATTCTATTTTATAACGCTGATAATAATCAAATAAGATATCACAACTATGTGTTATTCACATGTGCTTACATACTACAAGTTTTGCATAGTTGTATTATCCCAATTTTGAGCCTATTATTGTCAAATGAACTGTTCCCTACTATGAACTATATATATCTGAGAGCAGTTCCTACTTGACCTTTCCTCTCCTGACTTGACTTATTTTGTATAAAAACATGGAATGCTTTAACTACTAATGTTTTCAACAACACATAACATAAGATAACTTCACGCCTATATCCCCGAAGGGGTGGGCAGAGGTGTATTACACACCCATGATTCGCCAGTTATGTTAAAGTCCATAATTGGGACCTTAACATAACTGGCGAATCGTGGGTGTGTAATACACCTCTATGTAATAGGGGGCGAGCCTATTGCCATCTACCGGGCACATTATTAAGCGAGCGATAATTAACATTTATTAATGCACACATTACTACGAAAAGTCAGACGTGTGTGCCCGGGGCAACTGGGGATCGAACTCGAGACCTTGTCTCAGCAGTCCGTTACGTACGCCACTGGGCTATCGCCGCTAAACTAATGTTTTCTTCTTCCTATAATCCCCGGTTCTTTAATACACCTACAGGCATGAAGTTATGTTTATGTTTAAGCGGGATGTGTAAAAGCATCTGTCGTCTAGCATCATTTTCGAATCGTTTGGGAATACTTACAGAGGTGTCGCAATGCCGCGGATTTAATTGTTTTTCCCATCTCAAAAATTTATTTCAGTATCTCATTAATTTGATCAGAACAAACACTGATCAAATTAATGAGGTATTGAAAAAGGGCAGGTCAAAAGCACTCGAAACCGGCGGCCTTGCATGAAAGGTTTTCTGACAGTAGATGAAGCTCGTGAAGTATGTAAGGACAGAAGCAGATGGTGGTCTGGTGTATCTGCCCACCCCGGAGAGATAAAGACGTTAGTCCATGTATGTATGTAACTTTGAGGTTTATCTTCTATCGGCTCAATGGCCCCGCCTTGAACTTGTACATGGGAATACCAAAGAAAAGACATAGCGCATCTTTTTGTAATGTCATCTGTACGACAGCTACAAATAGATGCGCGTGGTTGATGAATTTTCGCGATACCAAATTTTTTATTCCATTCCGCCAGTGTTGTAGTATAAATCTTTAGGCTTTCACGGCCGGCGTTGCATGTAGGAATATACTGCTTCCGGGCTGTTTGGCCGTGGTTATGGACCACGGCCAAACAGCCTTCGACGTCAATCGGTCGATACTTTGTCTTGCAAAACTTCAAAGGTTACGAAAGAATACTCATTTCAAAATTTGATGAGGTTTGACATGTTGTTTGGACATAACTACATTGGTTTTGTCCAAGTTTACACCAATACCGACGCGTTGAGAGGCTCCATTGTGCAGCATCTCGCCCAGTTGCTCTAGCGACTCCGCCACGTATGTCAATATGACAATGTCTTCGGTCAACTGAACAGTGAGATGTGTTCACCATTTGTATTTAATCCCCGTCCAGTCCAATCCAGTGCCTTGAAGACGTCTTTCAGTGCGTTGGTGAATAATTTAGAGGATATGACATCACCCTCACTCACTCACTTCACGCTGTAGAGTTATGGGGTTTGTCTTCTGGTCTTGAAGCTGGACGGACATGGTGGCAATGTCAAACAGACAATCATCACTTTGATTTATCACCGATTGACACGACACCATTGCAAAGCATTCAGAACTGCCCAGGTCTCGATGGTGTCTATTAAATATTAACTAGAATGTCAGGACCACGCATTGTTATATTTGTTATGTCACGGCTATGTACTCAAAAAGTTCATGGCGGTGACATTTTTTTCATATCATACCGTGACAATTTGAAACGTGTTCAAAAAAACCGGCCAAATGCGAGTCGGACTCGGCCATAAAGGGTTCCGTAGCAGCAAGTAAATTTTTTATATTTGAGTTGATTTAATGAAGGGAAAATGCGGATTACGATTTATGACGTCGTAAAAAAAACTACTTACTAGATCACGTTCAAACCAATTTTTGGTGGAAGTGTACATGGTAATGTAGGTACATCATATATTTTTTTAGTTTTATCATTTTAGAACTTACAAGGGGCGGGGAAAAATCATTTTACCACTTTGGAAGTGTCTCTCGCGCAAACTATTCAGTTTAGAAATAAATGATATTAGAAACCTCAATATCATTTTTAAAGACCTATTCATAGATCCACACGTATGGGTTTGATGAAAAAAATATTTGTGAGTTTCAGTTCTAAGTATGGGGAACCCCCAAAATTTATTGTTTTTTTTTCTATTTTTGTTTAAAAATCCTAATGCGGTTCACAGAATACATCTACTTACCAAGTTTCAACAGAATCGTTCTTATAGTTCGGAAAAAGTGGCTGTGACATACGGACGGACAGGCAGAGAGACAGACATGACGAATCTATAAGGGTTCCGTTTTTTGCTATTTGGCAACGGAACCCTAAAAAGGTTGTTAAGATAACAGATAGTTTTGTACTGCATTTTTTCAGTGACGCACACGGTTGTGACACAAACTGTTCACAAACTTTGTTGCTCAAAATTATAAATCGTAAATTTTTAAACAGCCTTGATTAGTCTTGCACAGTAACTGTATATTTCGCAATATAGCATAAAAAGACTTCAGAAAAAATAAAATTTCGACATCCCGCGAGCTTACAAACACACGGCCTTTTTTTGGATTTTGACTTTGACTTTGTAATTTTTTTTAAATATATTCCTTATCATTTTAGGACAAAAATTATGTATAGACATGATACTGGAAGTAACAAACTACGTAAATAAATATATAGTTTACTGATTTTCCTAAAAAAATACATGCCATTCGTACAACTCGCACAAAACTATCGTATCCGCACAGACGTCCGTAGGCTTGCTTAGCGCCTTGAGCCTAGTGGCTTGCATTCTGGCTACATGCTAGGATTCACGGTGGTCGCACTGATGGTGATTTGCGTGGTGGGTCTCTAGGTGCTTCGGTCATTTGCTTGTCGGCAAGTTGACGAGATGACACTGTAAAAATAGCTCTAAAACTGCTACTTACAGAAAAATCATCTTTAAAATATACAATTTGACGGCCTTATCCATCATGTTGGGTCCAAGAGTAAGAATCACCCATATACAACTTATCCCTATAGATATTACTTCTCAAGTAAATAGGTTTTTTGTGCGTCGAGCGTGCGACTGCGTGTCCACGTTCGACGCTGCGGCAACACGCATCAGTTTAGAATTTCTGTATTAAACGCACCTTTGTATTAAATTTTGAAAATAAGCTTTACAATATTCCAAATATGTATTTAGGAAATTGCTTCACCATTTTGTTTAATTAACGATACTTCACCTTCTTACCCTCTGTCCACATTTAAATCCTTGACATTTTAAAACAAATATTTATTATTAGAATAATTCAAAAATGGATTTAGTAGAGTACAGTTTTCAAAGATATTTCCTTTTTTTTTATGTATTTTTAGGGATTTTCTTTAGAAAAGCCCTATTGCTATGGAGTTGTCGTCGACGTCGTCGTCGTTGCCAATTTTCTGTCACGGTTTTGGGTATGAAGGAGATGAGCTATCGAGTTGCTGTTTTCGGTAATAGATTCGTGCTGGGGTGAACCATTGCAAGATAAAAATAAATCGCAAAAAATCGCAAAAATTTTTTATCGCAAAATCGAAAATCCCTTGTGTTCGGCTGAGCTCTTCTCAGGAATTCAACTTGTTTTATGTATTTTTAGGGATTTTCTTTAGAAAAGCCCTATTGCTATGGAGTTGTCGTCGACGTCGACGTCGTCGCCGTTGCCAATTTTCTGTCACGGTTTTGGGTATGAAGGAGATGAGCTATCGAGTTGCTGTTTTCGGTAATAGATTTGTGCTGGGGTGAACCATTGCAAGATAAAAAAAAAATCGTAAAAAACCGCAAAAAAAAAAACGCAAAATCGAAAATCCCTTGTATTCGGCTGAGCTCGTCTCAGGAATTCAACTTGTTTTAAATAAATTAAATTAAATTAAATAGTAGGTATATTGAATGATCGGGGTGCGAGGGATATGCTTATTATGTTAATTCCTTCTGCGAGCATGTAATGCTCGCGAAGTAGATGGCGGAGCGCGCCCTGGAGAGATTTAGAACTCTCCCGGCCCGCCGAGCCCCCAACATGCTCGCCGCGCGTCGCAGGCGACTCAGGCGCCGGTCGCTTAACGACCTCCGTCCTCCATGAGCGCAGGCCTGGGGGTGGTAGGTGAGGCTGCCTGTCACCCCAGCAGAAGCAGGCCGGGACGGCGGGGCGACTAGGGCCCCTCCCCCAACCGGGCCAAGACGGGGACACCGTGGTTCATCTCAAAACCACGGATGGCCCACAGTCAGTCGGGTGCGAGGGATATACTCTATGGGCAACCTTACACCCCGGTGTCTGAAGACCCGAGACCGCGTGCGGTTTTAGTCGGATCAAGCCCGACATAACCGCCCCCACTGGCCGGCGGGGGGGGGGGGTATCCGAAGGGATTTCCGCACGAAAAAAAATTTACTTATTATATTATACACATACATACATATACTGACGCCTTTTTCCCTCCGGGGTAGGCAGAGACAACAGACCGCCATCTGCTTCTGTCCTTACATACTTCACGAGGTTTCTTCACTATCATTAAACCTTTCATGCAAGCCCGTCGGTTTCGAGTGCTTTTGACTTGCCCTTTTAGCAACCGGAGAGTCCTCTCTTCTTCACAGGAAGAGACAGTCCCACGTATCTGGGGGGGACAAATCTGCATGGAGGGGTGGCGACGGTACTCGCCAGACGTCACACCGAAACCTTTCTCGAAGGGGCGAAAAGAGGGCAGCAGACTGTAGATTTGCTATTATATAATATATCCGTTTTATTAGTATGTTCTCAATCTGTATTGTGCACCTAGCACCTACCTACCTATATGTAGCGTGATATCTTCACTTACTATTCCTTCTTAATAAAGATACCCGTTATCAGAAATTACAAGAGGCGACATGCGTGATAAATCGCTTGCGGACCCTTCGATTGCTATTTGAAACATATATTTTGTTGATAATACATTATTTTTGCTTATCTTGATCGTAGAATACGCATACTAGATTAGACAACAGTACTTAGATAATTTGGGCAAACTTAAATAAATACCTACATAAGTAGGTACTTACCTATCTACGTGAATAAAAAGCAGACCTATTTTCTACATTCCAACAATAATTACCCGAATGCGGCAAAGGGAAACAGAAGGTTATGTGTTAACCTGTATCCGTCGCTATGATCTCTCGTACCTTTTTTTTTTTGTGCGGAAATCCCTTTCGGATACCCCCCCGCCGGATAGCGGGGGCGGTTATGTCGGGCTTGAACCGACTAAAAACGCACGCTGTCTCGGGTCTTCAGACTCCGGGGTGTAAGGTTGTCCATAGAGCATATCCCTCGCACCCCGACTAACCCTGGGCCATCTCCGGTTTCGAGATGGCCCCCTCGGGTTTGGAAACCACGGTGTCCCCGTCTTGCCCCGGTTTGGGGGAGGGGCGCTAGTCGCCCCACCGTCCCGGCCTGCTTCTGCTGGGGTGACAGGCGGCCTCACCTGCCACCCCCAGGCCTGCGCTCATGGAGGACGGAGGTCGTTAAGCGACCTCCGCCTACATGGGTACCTACTTTAAAGGATACGTAGGAGAAGAAATCTACGTGAATTCTTAGGTATTAGGAAAATCTCCCGACATTGCAGTTATTTTTAAACATTGTTTTGATGACTCCGACCACTTTTATAAGAATGAATTTTGTATTTAAATTAGCTATGCTAACTTTTACTTATAAATTTAAATTAGAAAAAGCCAACATTCGTTCATTATTATGACTCTATTCGCAAATAATAATTATTACAAAAACTAAAAAACGACTACGGTACTTTTAAAAACGTACTTTTTGCCCCAAAAACCATACTTTGATTACCTAACGACATTATCAAAATCATTATCAAATACTGACCCCATTTTCGCGAACCTGTTGAACCTATTTGCGGGATAAGTAACAAACAAACACAGTTAATCTATACTTAATATTATAAAACTGAAGAGTTTGTTTTGTTGAACGCGCTAATATCAGGTACTACTGGTTCGAAGTGAAAAATTCTGTTAAGTGTTGATTAGCCTATTCATCGAGGAAGGTTATAGGCTATATATCATCACGTTACTACCGAGGGGAGCGGAGCAGTAATCATATCAAAGCGTCGGTAGCTTAGTGGTTAAGGAGTCGACCTTACGATCGAGAGGTCCCGGGTTCGAATCCTGACCATTACAATACCGACGTGAACCCACTCCTAACAGAAGCAATTTAGCTTAGCTGGAGGAGTTAGGAGGAATATTAGTAATTTCGGTTGCTAATATTCTTTTAAAAAAAAAAATATATATGTCAACAAATCGGGCAAATTTCCATACATTATTGCAAAATTAATACGTTAGTAATAAAAACTCAATGTGTATGGGGTAAATAGGTACTACGGGCGAAGCCGCGGGGGACAGCTAGTTTTATTATAACATTAGTTAGGAGTTTGAATAAAATAGAAACTGCAAAACAACGAACTAAAAAGTAAAAACTATGTAACTGTGTCACTCGGGATCTCGGGTTGACATTCTTTTTTTTTTTTTTAAAAAGAATATTAGTAACCGAAATTACTAATATTCCCCCTAACCCCTCCAGCTAAGCTAAATTGCTTGTGTTAGGAGTGGGTTCACGTCGGTAGTGTAGTGGCCAGGATTCGAACCCGGGACCTTGTGATCATAGGGTCGACTCCTTAACCACTAAGCTTCCGACGCTTGTAAGGATTCTAACGACACACCATACATCCATATTTGTTCAGGCATTCTACATCCTACTAATACTTTAACGCGAAAGTTTGTAAGGATGTATGGATGTTTGTTACTCTTTCACGCAAAAACGGCTGAACTGAACACATAGGCGACTTTTTGTCCCGGGAATAGGTTTCCGTGGGTTGCGGGAACGGGATCAGAATTCCACGCGGCCGAAGCCGCGGGCAACAGCTAGTGGTGGAATAAATAACATAACCCTGTACCTAGCCATGTACCCTGAAGACATTACACTCCTTTTTTAAGCAGTTGTGTTATTCAAATGTAATTTAGAAAATAAAACAACTTCATAAATAAAATTATGAAATAAATAAATTATTAATTCAATTAAATTTTGTATGCTTACTTTTTCTAAAGATTTAGATCGGAAAAAGAGATATATCGGAGCATTTCGAATATCAGGGACGTGTCTAGATAGCTCAGCTGGTTAGAGCATTCCCCCTGTAAGGGACTGGTTGCGGGTTCAAGTCTCGTTCTAGATGTTCTCTTTTTCCGATCTAAATCTTTAGAAATAAGTAATTAACTTAAATTTATTTTGAGGTCGATACTAGTAAAGCATGTTTTGATATTTGATATGTACAGTCGCCATCACTGGGCGACTGTACCTTTCTTAAGTGCATTGAATCAGCGCAGTAGAAAATAGCCCGTGTACGAGATAAGTATCTAATTTATTAAAAATGGTATGAATTTGTATGGTTTTACAGCCGTGACGAGCGTATATTTTAATCAGAACCCAAATTGATTCGTTTTGATCACCATCAATTTAGATTAGGTATTTATTAATCATTCCATATGTAATCTGCCATAACGACCTTGACCGAGGTCGAGAGGGATTTTGTATCCTATTTGAATGGTAAATAAGGTCCGGCGCTGACTGGCGGCATTACACCGCAAAGGATTTTTTATGTGATTTGAAAAAGAAAACAAAATAATATTTTTATTCATTTAGGTCACTAAGTAACACTTATGAATGTCAAGATCAATGCTTCTAAATTTAATTTACAGCCAGATTCACAAGGCAATAGACAAAGCCAGTTTGAAAAGAATCTGGCAAAAATTAATATCCCCGGACTCCAAAGTGCATGCTTTAGGTGCAACCGGGATTGTTGCGCATATGAAAAATAGACCTTAGCTTGGTTTTTGTGCCTACGATCGTTATTTAAATTTAAATTTTATTGTCATTATTTTAAGGTATATTCGTCACGTTAAATTGTTCTACCATGCCGCCAGTCACCGCCGCAGTGGATAGATAATGTAACACGCTTTGTGAATCTGACAGCTTCCGCTGAATACGATGGCTAATGACAGCAAGTTCTCTGTTGAATATTACGTATTATATAAACCGACTGGTTCCACTGCACGCTGTAGCTCCCTCCCTAGGAACGCGCAGCGTAACAACGAGCGGTACAGCGGTACTGGTCAAATTATTGCTAGTTTTAATACAGTTTTTTTTTTCTTTTAAGAACCAGTAATCAACCAAAATATGAGGTCTGGGGCCTATCATCGACCGAGCTTTCGTCACCTGCTATCTGGTATACCTGCTGATCAGCGGACGATGCTCTGGCGCAGGCGGTTGCATCAGAGGCTTTCACCTCGGAGCCCAGGGTCTCCCAGGTTCAAGATCTAGGGCCCAGGTTTTATTTGGCTTATTTTGGCTGATCGTCTGACCTCCAAACCCAACCCCGAGCGGAAACCCTGTGTCAGAGCCTTGTCCGTTATTCAGCAGGCGCACCAGCTAGCAGACAACGTTGGCTTGGGTTACAAAGATGTTAATCACCACCCTATAAGAACCACCTCGTGAAAATGCGTAAACTGTGTCATCATCATCATTTTAGCGTTGTTCCCGGTTGCATCCGAGGCCTTCACCTCGGTGTCCAGGGTCCGTTTATTGCTTCTCCTCCTTTTAGTTTGACTTATACCGCTTTTCGGCGACTGCCGTCTGACCTCCCAACCCCGCAAGAAAAGCCTGTGCCAGGGCCTAGACCGTCAATCAGCAGGAGTACCGTCTTGCAGGGTCTAAGTGGGGTCCAATTTAGCAGGAATTGTGTACCTTTTTTTTTTTTGGTGCGGAAATCCCTTCGGATACCCCCCCACCGGTTCGGGGGTGGTTATGTCGGACTTGAACCGACTAAAACCGCACGCCGTCTCGGGTCTACAGACGCCGGGGTGTAAGGTTACCCATAGAACATATCCCTCGCACTCCGACTGACCCTGGGCCATTCGCAGTGTCCCCTCTGATAACAGCAGAGGAGTACCTGGAGCGACCACCCCTCCCGCGGGCCTTGCAGGCCCGCCATACCCCGACTCCCTCGTGCAATGGGGTCAGCTGGCCCTGAAAAGGGCCGGTTGGTCAGACTCTTGGCCGTTGACGTTGACGCCAGCTACTCCAGGGGAGCAATCAATGATGCGTCATCGCCCACGTTTCCCAGGGTGCACCAAACTTGGAGGTGATCCAACCAGTCGCACCTATCTTTAATATCATCGTCTAAAAACCCTGTATTATATTATTTGTAGCTAAAGCTGAAAATTATTCAAATTAAAGCAGCTACCTGCCGAAGCTATTTTGACACGGCTCCTGGGAGTCGGCAGGTACTTGAGCATTAACATATATTATAAACGACAGGTTGACAAGGCCAGTAGTTATACGACGATAATGGGAGAGAACACTTTTGGCTTAGTAGGTAGACAATTAAGAACGAATTTTATCAATTTGTATAGGTACTGTACCGAGACCCTAAATCTTTTTCTAAAATAAAAATGACTGGTCTAAATGTAATGTCTTGTAACGTCAACTATCTGATGGCGGCAGTTCTGTCAAAATCGGCCGAGCCCATTCGTATATTAGCGAAGTCAAACAAACAAACAGAGTGAAAGACAGACGGACGGACTAAAACCTTAAAAACTGTGTATACCTATTTGGTTTTTCTTATTTGAGGATTTTTTTTTATATTTAGGACACGTCAATTTGACTTCACCTCGCCTGATGGTAAGCTGAAGGTAAAGTCTCAGTAAAGAGGGTCACCATTACATACATGTACCATGTTAACAATGGTGGCACTCAGCTTGACAGCCTCATCAGAAGAGGATTGTCCCACTAGTGCTGCGACCACAATCCACCTGCCCGGCTATGCACTTGCTGACCCCTGAACGCAATCAAACCGAAATTGGATCACTATGTAGAGTTTTACGCAATCGTGCACGGTGGTACCTACCCGGCCGAATTTTGTGACAAATTTGTGTCATCAAATTTCTAGCACCAGTAAAAAGTAAAGAATACCTTTTTTTTTTTTATCGTGCGGAAATCCCTTCGGATACCCCCCCGCGTGCCAGCGGGGGCGGTTATGTCGGGCTTGAACCGACTAAAACCGCACGCCGTCTCGGGTCTACAGACGCCGGGGTGTAAGGTTGCCCATAGTCTATGGTCGGGGTGCGAGGGATATGCTCTATGGGCCATAAAGCATATCCCTCGCACCCCGACTATCCCTCGCACCCCGACAAGTAAAGAATACCTATCTGCAATCTGTATAAGTATAACTACATATCTATATTTTTATGTATTCGTAAAACATCTGTTATTTTAATGTTACGGACAGACACTTCAATTTGAATTACCTGTAAGGATTATTATCATTATCATTATCATTGTGTAAAGCCAATAATAATTTCCTATACTTATCTACCTATTGTTATTTTCGTTCAATTATTCAATTATAAGTCACAACGACTGCTAAATGTTTAATCTGTGGTAAACGGTTTATATACATATGTTAAGCAACCCTACTGTAATTTATCACTGTTTGTTTATCCAAATAAATGAAAAAAAAACATTTAAAATTAAATTGCGTTATCACGTTTTAAATTTAGAGCGTTAATAAAAGTTTGTGTGCGAGTGTGTTCCTATATTTATACGGTTTATTAAAAGAACCACAACAATCTAAAATATTCATCAATTAAAGAGTTCATTTCAGTACCCACCTATTAAGTAAGTAATAATTATGATAATAGAATATTTTCTTTATGCAAAGTGGTTTAAATAATGATTATGACATTCTAGGATAAATATGCCACGTTTTCAAAATGCGTTATTACTGATTACAATTCAATTAGATAGATAAATAGATTTAAACTTTATTATACACCAATCAACAAGTTGAATTCCTGAGACGAGCTCAGCCGAATACAAGGGATTTTCTTTTTTTTTTTTTTCTTTATCTTGCAATGGTTCACCCCAGCACGAATCTATTACCGAAAACAGCAACTCGATAGCTCATCTCCTTCATACCCAAAACCGTGACAGAAAATTGGCAACGACGACGTCGACGATAACTCGATAGCAATAGGGCTTTTCTAAAGAAAATCCCTAAAAAAATGCATTTTTGGAAAACGAAATCAAATGGCGGCATTATCGCTAGAAGCAATATCTTACAGGCAACCTTTGAATGGACATGAAACCTAAATGAGCCAAATCGTATTTATTGGTGGTTATTGGTGTTTAGTATTAGAAACGTAACGTTAAAAAAACTTTGGTATTCCATATATGATCTGTCATAAAAAAAACTTACCTACGTTTTCTTGAGATTCTTAGAAAATTTTAATTATAATATACTAGTATATAATGTTTCGTAAGTTATAAAATCACAAGTATAAACAAGTTGAATTCCTGAGACGAGCTCAGCCGAATACAAGGTTTTTTCGATTTTGCGATAATTTTTTTGCGATTTTTTCTTTATCTTGCAATGGTTCACCCCAGCACAAATCTATTACCGAAAACAGCAACTCGATAGCTCATCTCCTTCATAACCAAAACCGTGACAGAAAATTGGCAACGACGACGTCGACGACAACTCGATAGCAATAGGGCTTTTCTAAAGAAAATCCCTAAAAACTTAATTTTACTGATTCAGGTCCCTGGCCCTGGTCTAAGCTAATATACCTACCTTATTGGAATACTTTTGTTCTTAACTGTTAGTTCATTGAACTACTAGTTTAGTCAGACTAAAAATAAACCATTGTTATCCGTGTCTTTTGTTTGGAAAACAATACGATCGATTGTGGGCCCTCAGCTCACCAGGGGATTTCCGCACGAAAAAAAAGGTATAGTTCCTAGTGGGAGCGACGGGTCACTCAATATTGGGCATAAGCCGTGCGACCGCAGTCCCCTTCAATTAGATAATGCTATATCTGTATATCACATATACTTATGGTTAGTCGGTTCAAGCCCGACATAACCGCCCCCGCTGGCACGCGGGGGGGTATCCGAAGGGATTTCCGCACGATAAAAAAAAAAAAAAAAAAAAAAGGTATGGTATATCACATATACATTTGATGACACAAATTTGTCACAAAATTCGGCCGGGTAGGTACCACCGTGCACGATTGCGATAAACCCTCCATAGTAATCCAATTTCGGTTTGATTGCGTTCAGGGGTCAGCAGGTGCATAGCCGGGCAGGGGGGATTGTGGTCGCAGCACTGGTGGGTGTCACGCGGTGCTGCGACGACAATCCTCTTCTGATGAGGCCGTCAAGCTGAGGGCCACCATTGTTAACATGGTACGTGTATGTAATGGTGACCCTCTTTCCTGAGACTTTACCTTCAGCTTACCATCAGGCGAGGTGAAGTCAAATTGACGTGTCCTAAATATAAAAAAAAACAGTAATTAATTGTGCTATATCAATACTTGTTGCGATGTCAAAAAGTGCCGCGTTGTTATCTTCTCGATGGATTTGAACATCGAGGATTGAATTGGTGCTATTCAATGGCATGCCCATTTTATAAGCACCGGTCATTGTATGAAATAATATTACGTACTAACTGTGCCCGCGATTTAGTCCGCGTGAATTTACAACTCGGTTCTTTATTTTTTGCGTGGAACCCTAATTCATTTTGGAAAATGAAAGTAGCCTATGTTACGCCTTATAATACTAGACTAAGACCCGTCATAATCGGCCCTGTTGTTTCAGAGATTGTGTAATTCAAACAGACAGAAAGACAGACAGACGAAAGTTTTTTTTTTTTTTTTGTTGTAAGTGCCTTGTGTAATCATATGGATTAATTGAAAAACTATTATTTTAAGGTTACAAACATACACTTTCAATTTCATTTATTTGTATAGATTCTGTCGTTATCGACTACTTTGGTCCCATTACTCGACAGGTTTAGAAAGTGGTCTAGTCAAATGGCGATTGGACAATATTTTAAATATTGTATCATTTTACGTTGTACTGCAACTTACATTACATAAATATACTCACTATACGCCGCCATCTCCGAAGGGGAAGGGGCAGAAGTGTGTACGTCTACATTTCGCCAAGACTGTCAACCGGGCACTTACGCTGTGCGTAAGTTGTGTGTTTCGCTGTGCAAACTGTGAACCATTCTCATAATATTGTAGAATTGATCGTTGATACAGTCGCCCTCAGAAGTTGCTGAACACTAACAAATTTACAAACGATCTTTGCATGGAAATAAATCAATAAATTATGTCTGTATAATTTTCTTTTTGTAATCTTCAGAGGGCAAAATTAATATTTATCAATTTTTATTTATATGGCGACCGATACCTACCTGTTTTTCTCTTATTTCTAATTTCTACATTGCTGTATTAGGTTTTGTAACCTGTAATAACAATGTATGTGGATAAATATATAAATAAATATATCTAATTGATATTTACCCACATTATCCTTGATCAGTAATTAGCTAAGCTACTAACTACCAATTTTGATAGTTATTTAGTTATGTAAATAGGACGCCATTGAAATGTATAATCATGAAGAGCATACTTTGTACGAACAAACAGTAGGATGTTATCACTACGCCTCTGACAAAAATGTCGTGATAATTACGAAACTATGAACATTATCGTAACCACAGATTCAGAGCAGCCTAGATACCCATGCGGTATTAAATAGTATGATAATCGAATATGTCAGTTTCGGAGGCCGTCGACATAGGCATTTTTGTTTTTGTACCACTCAGGTGACAGACAAACTCACGGCCCACCTGATGGGAAGCGGTTACCGTGGCCTATGGACGTGCGCAACACCAGGGGCGTCACACTCGCGCTGCCGACCCTAACATGCTAGTGGGCAAAACAATTAGTGATAATGGTTCAATCAATCAATTGCAGTCCACTGCTGGACATAGGCCTGTCCTAATGTGCGCCACAGCACCTGATCCTCCATCTTGCGAATACAATCTATCCCAGCCACCATTTTCAGGTCGTCCGCTTATCTAACTGGGCGTCCCCACCTTCCGTTTGCCGATTCACGGTCTCAGTTAGACTAGATTCCACCGATGAATCCTTTACTTAAATTTCAACTGCGTTAGCATATTTTACTCAATAAATTTCATTGAGTATTAACACTCAGTTTCCACAAATTTTCACTGGTGAAATCCAGCCTAAATCTGTTTATAAAACTATGATCTGCACGTTTGGAAGTTCGTATTTTTTTAAATTTATATAAACAATATTAGTAACCGAAATTACTAATATTCCCCCTAACCCCTTCAGCTAAGCTTAATTTTGCTTGCGGTTTTGCCAGGATTAGAACCCGGAACCTCTCGATCGTTGGGTCGACCCGTTAACCACTAAGCTACCGACGCTTAATTTAGTAAAGGTTATATACTAATAATTATGTAATACTAACTGTTCTCAGTATACGTTTGTGACCTTTGCGTCGTATGGATGAAGTGAGGTCAACGGACATGTGTGCACGTTGACATTGACTCGAGCGCATGCTGACGAAATCATCGCACATCCCTTCACCTGTTGGTTAAATCACACCTCTCATAAGTTGCAAGAGTTCAGCTACCAGCTGGCATAGTGATATTAGTTAAATTGTTTTAGCTTACTACATAGCGCTATCTAGACCCAAAGTATAACATAACTTAGATAACTTCACGCCTGTATCCCCGAAGGGGTAGGCAGAGGTGTATTACCCACCCACGATTCGCCAGTTATGTTAAGGTCCCAATGTAATAGGGGGCGAGCCTATTGCCATTTACCGGGCACATTATTAAGCGTGCGATAATTAACATTTATTAATGCACACATAACTACGAAAAGTCAGAGGTGTGTGTCTAGGGCGACTTGGGATCGAACTCGAGACCTCGTCTCGGCAGTCCGTGACGTATGCCACTGGACTATCGCCGCTTTTTAAGTAAATTTTTAAGTATAGCTTTAAGCTATACTTACTTTGGGTCTAAGATACGCTATTAGCTTAACAAGCTTCTGATATATTATGGGAGTCACTTGTCACTCGTTATTTTTTTCATTTTCAAAGCCTTTATTTCATTTTTTACATAACACAAAAATATATAGTACAAAAGTATTCTTACGTTAAACATAAAATTTAGATTATTTTACACCTACAAAAGTATATTAACAGGATTAGTATAAAACTATATAAGTAGATTTTACTGCACTACATAATTATTTTTTACCTAACTTAAACATTCAATATAATTCTGTGAACACGAATTAGTGGTCCACTCATTGCATGAAACTACCTACATTGGAACCAATAAATATTACGAATAATATCTAGTGAACATAATTGCCACTAAATGTCTTCATCCGAGCGTCAACTCTGGTTGCATCCAAAGCATGTACTTAGGAACCGGCGTCCTGCTCCTCATTTACAAAATTTGCTGTGGTTGACTTTTACGGGAGCGACCGTCGTCTGAACCCCAACACTGAGTGATAAACCCTCGCCAAAGCCCCGTTAACCTGCGGATGTACCTAAATTAGACTAATCTGCTAGCTGGTACATCCGAATGAGGCTCCATCATCGAACAAGGATACCATACATCATACCGTACACCCAAATACTCTAATGTCTTCAAAGTCTTCGCTACAACGTCCTATTCATGTCAGTTATTTCGCGAGAAATCTTTTACCATTTTTTTTGGTTTCTGCACTCAGCAAATGAATCAATATTGTGAGGAAACTAATCATGACTAATGCTTATTTGATAAGATAATAATTCCTTAATGATTATTTATTTAGGATCGGTATTCTTAATTAATTGTCATTCGTTATCATTTACTTTAACGCCTGACCTTCCTCGTAATTCATCTTTCTGTTCTTGGGGTTGGTCAGAGGGCAGTCACTCCCACAAAAGCCAAGGTGAGCTTAATCAAGAGAAAGAAAAATTACTACAAAATGTTTAGCGGTTATTTCATGTGTGTTTCACTAAGGTTTTTGGAGATCTGGTACATCAATACTAGCGGCTGTCTAATGTGAAGAAATTTGATCAATGATGTTGAAACTATCAATCAATCTTTATTCTATGTTCGCTATTTTGCTCCAAGACATAACTCAATTATCCGTAAAATAGTTTTATCCATGTCTTACAAAAACAACTAGAACACGATTTAATGAATGATGAATGAAAATTGACTGTGATGTCAATCAGTACTTTTTATTGAACGTTAAAATGGTAAATTTGTACTAATATAAAGAAAGAGGCCGATTTGTGTGAGTTTCTTTATTAAATATGTCTGAGGCACAGAACTGAGAACAAGAGGTAGGTTTCGCTCATTATTTATTAGTTCTGTGGTCTGGGCCGGGGTAATTTTCGGAACCACTGCACTTATTGGGAAAAATCTTTCGCCATGAGAAAGGTACTTTATTTTCTTTAATACCACTCTGGTGGCCGACAAGCACACGGCCCACCTGATGGGAAGCGGTTACCGCGGCCTATGGACGTGTGCAACACCAGGGGCGTACACTTGCGCTGCCGACCCTTTAAAAACCTTCTTATTGAGAATCTTAAGAAGGGCTTCTTAAAGAACCCCATATTGTAGTCGCTTGGGAAAACCACAGCAGGGGAGATCATTCCACAGCCTGAGGGTGCGCGGAATAAAGTGCCTTTCATACCTCACTGTACGCACCGGTTCAGGTCGCAACGTGTGAGGATGAATTCCCTGTCTGTGGCGAGCGGTACGGTGATAGAATGTCTCCGTGGGCATCATATCAAACGATTCTTCTGAGCGCACCCCTTTGTATAGAAATCTTCCCCGATGGACATAGGTTATAATATTATGTGTAAATTTTTTAGCTTTGGTTTAAAAATACTTATATGAACCGAATCGCTGCGAGTACGGATTGCTGGTTCTATATAAACTTGTATGAAATAAATATGAAAGAAGTATGGATGCAACTTAAGATACATTAATAAATAAATATTCTAGGACACATTACACATCGCCTTCTAGACCCAAACTAAGCAGAGCTTGCCATATGGGTTCTAGAATGCGGATAAACATACTTATTTACTTTTTTTTTGTAAATAAATACATATTATACATAGAAACTCCCAGACCACTGCAAATATACATATTTGCAATGAGCAGGAATCGAACCCGCGACCTGTTGTTGTAGATTGATTGGCTTGAACGTTTCTGTTTGGAATTAATCAAACGACTTATAAACTATGTGAATGTAATCAAATTGGGTCTAGTGTTGTGTAGAATGCCCTAATATTTTGTATACATTAGCTGTTGCCTGCAGCTTCGCCCTGAATGCCACTGTAATAATCGCTAAGTTTTCTGAAATTTTCCAATTTTCTTCGCAATTGTCTTAATTATTTTTTTCGTTAAGAACCTTCTACAAAGTAGGTATTAAAAAACTATAAAAAAGATGAATAAAATCGTTAGTCTCTTTCGGGTTATGACAAATGACTAAGTAAAACAGGGATTAATTTTAAATAATATAATATAGATTATTGTAAGTCCCGTAAAAAATCAATTGCATTATACCTATTAGGCGACAATTATACCTCTTTTAATGATAATAGGTCTTTACCTATGAAATTGCCGAAATTTTCTTACAAATTCATGAGTTCGTTATTCCTTAATTTAATAGCTATTTCCATTATTTATATTTTGTTTGAAAGTTGATTTAAGATTTTACAACTCTGTATTAAAGTTTTGTTTTTAATAGCCGCTTGATAAATTAATTCGATCTTCAAAAACAGTACTTCCTAAATGAAAATCCATTTTGATGATAAATTTCGTATTCCTTAACAGCTGTCACTTTTCAAAAATGTAATAAAAGTTGCTGTTTGTTAGCTTATTGTTGTCTCTTTCATACACAAAAAAATAATAAAAAATTGGGTTTCCTCCAATTTCTTCAAGAAAAACGGCAATTTCAAATGTAACGACTTTTTTTTTTTTTTTTTTATCGTGCGGAAATCCCTTCGGATACCCCCCCGCCGGCCAGCGGGGGCGGTTATGTCGGGCTTGCACCGACTAAAACCGCACGCCGTCTCGGGTCTTCAGACGCCGGGGTGTAAGGTTACCCATAGAGCATATCCCTCGCACCCCGGCTGACCCTGGGCCATCTCACCACTAACAGCATCGCTCATCCTGTCTCCTCTGAAAGCAGAGGAGTACGGAGAGCGATGTGTTCCCGCCACGTTGGGTATTGGCCGACGATCAATGCCAACCCTATGAAGGGGTGAAGGGGAAGCCATTGACCGCCGCCCAGGGTGTACCGGCCGCTCCGATTCCGTTCCCCCCGGACTGCAGCGGGATCGGAATCGGAGCGACACTCGAGGAGGTTACCCAACACACACCCCCATATGTAACGACCTAATAATATTAATACTGTGTAATAGGATAATTGTGCAATGACTGCCATGAGTAATCTATCATCTTTTTGATAGCGCTTGCGCACACTAGTCTATGTGGGGCAGTTACGGTCGACTACTTCGATAAACAGACCGTCTAATTAATTACTTGTTTGTTAATACACCGTTTGTTTTTAATATCAACTTCCATAACGGCGCTTCTGTTTTTTTTAAGATTTTTTTGCGCGCCAGGGCATATTGATAACTCCATTGTACCTTTTTGTTTGTTTTTTTTTCGTGCGGAAATCTCTCAGACCGATAGAACAGTCCCCGACTGACCCAGGGCCATCTCCGGTTTTGAGATGGCCGCCTCGGGTTTGGGAACCACGGTGTCCCCGTCTTGCCCCGGTTCGGGGGAGGGGCGCTAGTCGCCCCACCGTCCCGGCCTGCTTCTGCTGGGTTGACAGGCGGCCTTACCTGCCACCCCCAGGCCTGCGCTCATGGAGGACGGAGGTCGTTAAGCGACTTCCGGCGCCTGAGTCGTCTGCGACGCGCGGCGAGCATGTTGCGGGCTCGGCGGGCCGGGAGAGTTCTGAACCTCTCCCGGGCGCGCTCCGCCATCTCCTTCGCGAGCATTACATGCTCGCAGAAGGAGGTGGCGGCGGCCCACGCGCTCGCGCTTCGCTCCATTGCCGCAATCATGCTGCCGAGCGAGAGGACTCCCACCCCGATGACTGCCACGATGTCACGCCTCGGCGCCTCCCACGCCGGAACTCCATTGTACCTTAAGGCGCCGTCCTCCAATCCGGTCAATTCAACAAAATGTTCGATGTTTCCAACATGATTGGAACACAACTACATGCATATATAGCTATATAACGTCATTGGTACCAGTGTGCCTTTTTTTTTTCGTGCAGAAACTCCTTCGGAAATCCCCCGCCGGCCAGCGGGGGCGACTAAAACCGGAGTGTAAGGTTGCCCATAAAGCATATCCCTCGCACCCCGACTGACCCTGGGCCATCTCCGGTTTCAAGATGGCCCATTCGGGTTTGGGAACCACGTTGTCCCCGTCTTGCCCCGGTTTGGGGGAGGGTACCGGTGTACCTATAGACAAAAGAGTTAGTCTAAAATGTAGTGTCGCAGAATGTCACACAGTTCTTTAGTTTCAATTTTAAGAAATAGCTTAGTAGCTAACTAGCTAGGTACATAAAGGGCCCTTCCTCTTGATTTTATATTCAGAGGTTTACATGTTTCTGATTGTTCCCGATACAATGTAAAATGATAGCTAAAACTGCTTGATCATATACCCTCTGAGAAGTAATATAATATACTATGACAAAAGTATGTTTAAAACCGTATTATCAAATTCTAATCCAATGAATCTATTTATCAGCTAACCGATAACCGAACAACGACTCAGCAATTTATCTTATTTATATTCAGAAGAGAGATTATCATAAAAGATGGATGGTTAACGAACCTAAACTTATTCAAAGAGATACCTACCCGCATATTTCAATATACTTGTAAAGCTAGGCATTCACTGAATTAAACGAGTCGACAGGCTAATTATATGGATTGTCCTTTGTTACCGTGTGAAGTGCTAGCACGCGTGGGATTTCTATATAAATAGAGTATTTTATGTTGGGCAATACTTATCAAAGACAAAAAATTGTACAGAACAAAACTACATCGAGATTGAATAGTTTCACATTATGATGTTTTAATAAAGAAATTATAAAGTGTCCAGTAAACATTGACCCATAATGGACCACGGCAAACCATCGCCATTGTGTACAAGGGGCAATGGTAAACAGTGGCACACGATTGGCCATCGTGACGCGCAATCGGGATGTTGTCGGGTTATTGGTACAAAAGTAATTTCGGCGTAGCAATGCAATATGAACCATTGTGTGAACAACTACTCGATGATGGCTTACAGTTGCGCAATGCAGAGCATGGCCCACAGTGGCCACTGTGTACTGGGGACATATTACGCGAGATCTGACGCGTAAGAGAATTTATACTAGAAACTATTTTCATCATTTTATTTTGTTATTTATTTTGTGCCCGACGTTTTGATAACTATTCAGCAGCCATGGTCGCGAGGAGACGTAAGACAAAGATAAAATAAATTGCGATAGAAGCCATAAAAATAATTTTATAGTTATTATGTTTAAGTTTTACGTAAAGATGGATAACAATCGATACGATTTTATCGCCACGCCCCGTCCTAGATTGATCGCTTAATGTAGACTCTGGCTAAAGTATTTCGAACCCTAAATTGTTTGTCTAAATCAGTAAAGCACTATACACAACTACGAATAAATAATTTATTTTACTAACAAATATTTATTTGTAGCTAACAAGCAACACGATCTTATTTACATAGAACAAATAAACCATTGTATTCATTTATGACAATAAAAAAAAACAGCCTTCATCTGTCGCAACTCTTGACACAAAAACGGAATGTCAATGGCCTGCTTTACATTCTACCCACATTGCGATTAAAAACATTGGAAACATCAGTGCCACTAATGAAAAAAAAAAAACATTGGAAAAAAGCGAATATCATTCGACGCGGTTGAGGTTTTATTATTTTTATTTTGTTTATTGTGAGTTGAGGTTCAATGAGGTTCACTGCCGAAATACAAGCAATGGATGTAAGTAGTTTCTTTTGTTAAAACCGTTATTATCTATTTTGTATTATGTGGTGAAGTTTTACGTTAACTGCTACTCGCATGGAGATCCTTTATCGCTGAAAATTGTTATTATCTTTATATATAAAAATGAATTGCTGTTCGTTAGTCTCGCTAAAACTCGAGAACGGCTGGACCGATTTGGCTAATTTTGGTTTTGAATTATTTGTGGAGGTCCAGAGAAGGTTTAAAAGGTAAATAAATATGGAAGTTGTTATCGATTGAGGCAGTACGACGTCTGCCGGGTCAGCTAGTCCGAAATAAAAAACTTACGAAGACGCTTTAAAAGAAGACGAAACTAATAATTAAAAAGAAAATATTAATGAGTTTGAGATTAGGATATAGAGTGAACAAAAATTTAACTGTTACAAAGCGTTTTGATGTTTTGAAAAACTGTTTTGATGATAATTGTTGTAAACATCCCACACTTTCAGCCAGTCAGCGGTCAGTCAGTTCAGCCAGTTCAGCGGTTTAGGCCTGAAAAGGTACAACACATAGAGCGACTTTCGCCTTTATAATAATACTTTGTAGGCATATTTGCATAGCATTTTATTAGGGCGTGTATCACAAAGGTTCAATGATTATATAAATCTATACAAATATATACAATTGAAGTGTTTGTTGTAACATTAAAATAATAGGTTTTAAATAAATGCAGATATACTCTAGGACAAATTAACAACGCCATCTAGACAGAGCTTGTCATATAGGGTTCTAGAATGCGGATGAACATACTTAGATACATTTTTTTTGTAAAAATCTACATATTGTACATAGAAACACCCAGACCAATGCAAATTTACATATTTGCACTGAACGGGAATCGAACCCGCGACCTCTGACTCAGCAGTCGAACGCACTACCGCTACACCACAGAGGTTGTCAAATGGTTGTCATATGAGTGAATGTATAATAATATATAACAAAAAGGCAATTTTCGAATTTTTTACCTGTCGGTCTGTTTGCATTAGGTAATCTCTGGAACGGCTGGACCGATTTTGATGGAACTTTCACGGGCACATAGGTTATATTATGATGTGTGACATACGCTTAATTTTAATAAAATAAAAGGGTTGCGCGCAAAACTCCGCGTGAATCTACTCGGACGATATCGGGTACAGCTAGTTCATAATAAACAGCAATCGATTTGGTATTCAATCTCTTATTTCCATTACAAGGTCCTTTTCATATTTACTAAATAATATTCACGTTATTTGAAGTATAAATCGAAAACGTGGTATCTATTTAGATTTTTATCACCTCGTAAATTGATTTCGATTGTCAGAGAAAAATATAAATTGGTTTGAAAGTTATTACCTCTGATATTATTCGGTTACACTGTCGTGAATGTAAATTAGTATTGATGTCGGAATTTACAGGCTCTGAATAAACCTAGGTCTGTATTGGCATTCCAGAACGATACTCAGTCATGAATCTGGGCTTGAGACTAGTTCTAAGCACATATCTTACATATTAAGCGTCGGTAGCTTAGTGGTTAAGGAGTCGACCTTACGATCGAGAGGTCCCGGGTTCGAATCCTGGCCATTACACTACCGACGTGAACCCACTCCTAACACAAGCAATTTAGCTTAGCTGGAGGGGTTAGGGGGAATATTAGTAATTTCGGTTGCTAATATTCTTTGTAAAAAAAAAATAAAAAAATATTATATTCTAGAATTAAACTTGTGTGGATATATAAGGTGTCACAAAATTGGGTCTCTGAAAATGATGAGATGACTTGGTATCGACAAAATATGTATTTGAAACAAAAAAAAATGTCCGGTAAAATAAAAAAAAAATAAAAAATAAAATAAAAATGAAACACCACCAGCGACGAGCACACGTGACGCTGGTCGCGATTTAGGTATTTCCCACACATCCGCTTGGAGAATACTGCGAGGATACTATCCGCGATACCAATCCGCGATATTAAATCGCGACAAGCGTCACGTGTGCTCGTCGCGTCACGTGTCACTGATTGGTGGTGTTTTTTTTTCATTTTTTATTATATTTTTAAATATTTTTATTTTTTATTTTACCCGATATTATTTTTTTTTGTTTCAAATACATATTTTGTCGATACCAAGTCATCTCACCAAATTCAGAGACCTAATTTTGTGACACCTTATACAATGAACGCTCAGAAACTCTTTTAAGTTCATATTCTCAAGTCTAGTTCTAGTGATTCTCAAGTTTAGTTCAAGAATACACACTTAAAACCAGTTTCAAGTCGAGACTCATGACATAACTATGTATCGTTCTGGAATACGGGCACAGATACGGGGCCCTAGTGAATTCAATTACACAATTTTTTTTTGTCCTGTTTTGTGCTAATTCTGTGCAAGAAATTAGCACAAAACCGGGTAAAAAGACTACGTAGCGAAGGCGCCGCCGGACAAACAGAACACCTGGCGCACTAGAACCAGTTCGAAAACCGCTAATTCTGCTTCCAAATCCGCCCAGTCTCAAACCAATAAATTGAATTTATTCAGTCGCGTGTCGGGCTACGTCACTAAAACAAACCGAATAGAAATCAATAATTTGTTTTAAAATCAAATCTCTTCTCGTTAGCATTTTACAATGCGAGTAAGGGTTATCCCTGTTACCTACTGCCGTATGGATAACAGCCCTATGGTAAACATACATCCCATGAGAAAGTCATCATCACTATCCTCATAGTGACTCCGGAAACGACTTCTGTCTGACCTTCCGACCCTGAGAGGCCTGAGCCTCGTCTGGTTTACACCAGCAGGTGCACCGACGAGCAGGTGGGTTTGTCTAGGACCTCAAGGATGTTAGTAGGGCCCTGTACAACCTTGAGAATAACTCTCATCTTTACATCACATGAAAAAGTACTCGGAGGCAGTAATCTGGCATTAAAAACCGTGAAATGTGTTTTTTTTTTTTTTTTTTACGTGCGGAAATCCCTTCGGATACCCCCCCGCTGGCCAGCGGGGGTGGTTATGTCGTGTCTCGACTAAAATCGCACGGTGTCCTCCCCAAGTGTCCGTTGCCGGGCACCCCGGGTAAGCCCTCGAAAGGATAACCCCAGGGTTAAACCGTGAAATGTGTGTCAATCTGCCTATGTATCCGGGGATATGCTGGCGTGAGTATAATATACCGTATGTCGTTTAATCTATACAAATAAATAAAATCAAAGTGTATGTTTGTAACGTTAGTATTACAGTTTTTTAATGTATGCATATGAATATATACACGGTAATTCTAACAAAAATCATTTTTTTGAACTTTTATCTGTCTGTTTGAATTAGGTATTTTCTGGAACGGCTGGGCCGATTTTGACGGGAATTTCACTGGCAGATAGGAAATTTTACAAGGCTATAGCTAATCCTAATCAGGATCCACGCAAAAAAGAATTAAAACCCAGATCTAAGTCCACGCGGACGAAGTCACGAAAACAGCTAGTCTTAAATATTCACTACTATGAACTACTAAGTGAAGTGGTTGTAGGATTTGCTTAAAACGATTTGGTTATTACGTAGAACGTAGGTCCACCTGTTCCACACATTGCGGTCACCGCCGTGCGGTCACACCTGGCCCTTTGGCGAGGGTCACCTCCCTAATCCAACATTTTGTTATTTATACAAAGTACTATTAAATTGCAGAAGGTTTATCTGAGGGATTTAAGGCTTTGACGCTTAAGCAAGCGTGTTTAAATTATGGGCTGACCGGCACTTTAAAATAATTTTATGCTTGAACGGTACGGGTTCATTATGGTGTGAAAAGATATTTTATTTTTATAATTTACTAGCTGTGCCTGCGACGTCGTCCGCGTGGATTTCGATTTTTTAGCTTCTATTTTTTTTGTATAGAACACTAATACTTTTTCTTAAATCAAAGTAGCCTATGTTGCGCCTTGTAACATTACCTATCTACCAGTGAAAGTCCCGTCAAAATCGGCCTAACCGTTCTAGAGATTACCTAATTCAAATAGACAGAAAGGAAGACGGGCAGACACTACAGACAGATAGATAAAAATATTTAAAATTGTATTTTTTATTAAAGGGTCGTGTACATTCATATGCAATTATGAAGAATTTGTTATTTTAATATTAAAAACAGATCTCCTCAATTTTATTTATTTGTCTATATTACTAGCAATTGCTCGTGGTTCTACTTGGATTTTCAATATTTTTTCATTCCTATAAACCTTGCTGTGATAATTAATAACAATAAAAATCATTTTAATCGGTCGAGCTGTTCTCTATTGTTGAGCTTGGCAACAAATTATACTCTGTCCAAACGTTTCTTTAACATTTGACTGCTAAATTTTTCATCGAAAACATTAAGATTGTCTTAAGGCGTAACCTATTCGATTTCACATAACAATCGACTTTTATACATAAAAAAGTTGGTAGGTAAGATGAGGTAGATGAGGTAAAATGGAACTGTTTTTGTTGTGCGAGTGAATTATCGTATCTATATTATAATTTAACCGAGACATTTAAAGTAAGTACCTTATAGTGTTTCAACAATGGGCTATAAATAGGGTGGATACCTCGTGCGGAAATCCCTTCGGATACAGCCGGCCAGCGGGGACGGTTATGTCGGGCTAGATCCCGACATTTCGGTTGCTTTTCAGCAGCCATGGTCACGGGGAGACTAAAGATGGTTGTTGTCTTGTAGTTTGAAGTGTAAGTTATCTCAAAGTAAGTACCCGAACTATGTTGAATTGTTGGTGTTACTATTTACGCAGAATGAGCTCTGCACAATGTCATGAAGTCTTGTTGTTGTTTTTTGTTATAAATACATGCATATATACATAGAAACACCCAGAGCAATGCAAATAGACATATTCTTACATACAAATATTTGAGCGGGCATATCGTCACTACTACTAAATGTCACGTTTCCGCTTAGTAATAATAATAAATATAAATAAATAAATATTCTACGACATTCTACACAGCGCTTTCTAGACCCAAGGTAAGCATAGTTTTAACTAGCTTGTGTTATGGGTTCCAGAATGCGGATAAACATACTTTTTTCCTTTTTTTTTGTAAATACATACATATTATACATAGAAATAACTAGACCAATGCAAATAGACATATTCATACATACAAATATTTGCACTGAGCGGGAATCGAATACACTGCCACTACGCCACGGAGGCCGTCAACCCATTTCTATCCATATATATGTGATCTATCCATATCACAGAGTTAGAGTAGGTTTGGATATTTTTGGTGCCCACCAATACCTTCGGGGCCCAAGCCAACTACACCTGCAAGCCGGCTGCAAGCTGATTGACGGACGAGGCGCTGGCGCAGGCTTTCCTTTCTCCCCGAAAGGAGACGGCAGTCGGTCTCATAAAAGCCAATCAATAGAAGGAGGAAGCGAATCCCAGGTTTTCTTGGTTTTTTATTCTGTGGTCGCATGGGAATCCGATGGCTAATGTCTCGAGTCTAGTGTAGCCTCAGGCCTAGATCCTACTAATATTAAAATACAAAAGCGGAAGTACAAAATAACAAGTTGAATTCCTGAGACGAGCTCAGCCGAATACAAGGGATTTTCTTTTATTTTATCTTTTTTTTTTGATTTGTTTTTTTTTTATCTTGCAATGGTTCACCCCAGCACGAATCTATTACCGAAAACAGCAACTCGATAGCTCATCTCCTTCATACCCAAAACCGTGACAGAAAATTGGCAACGACGACGTCGACGACAACTCAATAGCAATAGGGCTTTTCTAAAGAAAATCCCTAAAAAATGCGAAAGTTTGTGACTATGGATGTTTTTTATTCCTGCGCGCAAAAACGGCTGAACAGATCTGGCTGAAATTTTGTGCAGAGATAGATAATAGTCTGGAATAACAACCTAATTGAAGCGGAAACGGGAAAACAATTCCACGCAGCTGAAGTCGCGGACAAAATCTAGTACCTCATAAAGAGGTTGTAAAGAGGCCTCATAAAGATTCATTTGATGTCCCGAAAATTTGTAATTGTGAATTTAAAAGCTATGAAAATAAGGGGTAAGCTGTAAAACGAAAAACGTGGGGTGAATAGATTAAAACGCAGTTTTCTTGGTACATAGCTACTTAATTTAATCTGTGTCAAAAGGTCGTCACTTTATAAATAGTAAACAGCAGTTGCAAGGGCCTCAGCCAAGGTACTGTCAAGTAGGCGGTGTGCTTATTTGATTATGAAATAACGATTTCGAATTGTATTCAAGTAAATAAATTTAGTTTTTCCAAGAAAATTTTGACCGTGTAAACGGGGCTTTAGGCGGCTCTCGAAATATTGAAGTCGAGGACGCTTTTATGTGAATATTTCTACTTGAACTGGCAAGTGAGACATCCTGCTCCAGAGCCACTATGGTAAAGTGTACCACTGTAATATTATATACGGAATTCGTTTTCGTAGATAATTTTATAAATAAATATTGTAGGACAAAATACACAGCGCCATCTAGACCCAAGCTAAGCAGAGCTTGTCATATGGGGTTTAGAACGCGGGTAACCATACTTAAATGCTTTTTTTTTAATAAATAAATACATCTTAAACATAGAAGTCCCTTGAATAGATCTTTTTTTAACTCACTTTTATTAGTTTCACATGTAGTCTACATCTATATTGCTTGGCTGTGTGGTGCCGGCCTAGAAGAGAATAACACCAACCCAAGTCTTCCCGTGGGTGTCGTAAGAGGCGACTAAGGGACATATCCGGGGGCGGGCAGCAGCACCCCCGCAGAACAACCCCTCCAACAAACTGCGATCCCCAACCCGCCTGCCCAGCGTAGGGATTATGGGCACTACCCCCAAATGAAGGAAACAGCCAAAAGATGGCCCCCAGTTCCCGGCCGCCTCGCTATCCCTGGTCATGGTAGCGGCCATGGTAACGGCGGGGCAGGGGGTGCTAAGAATCCCCGGGCTACAATAGGCTACCAAACCCTTCACAAACTGACCCTGGCTACGTATAACGGACGCACTCTGAGGCTTGACCATCATCTAGCGCAGTTGGAAGTGGAGTTAGAGAACATTAAATGGCATGTTCTCGGGTTATGCGAAGTCCGTAGAGAGGGAGAGGACACCGTAACCCTTGACTCGGGCCATCTTCTCTACTTTCGCGAGGGTGATAAAACATCCCAGGGTGGCGTAGGTTTCCTCGTCAATAGGGCCCTCTCTAACAACGTTCAAGAAATCTCCAGCGTGTCGAACAGGGTAGCGTACCTGATCCTTCGGCTATCCAAGCGGTATAGCATGAAGGTTATTCAGGTCTACGCACCGACCTCGGCACACTCGGATGATGAAGTGGAGGATATGTATGAAGACATATCCAAAGCCTTGCACAACACCACTAAGGCTCACTTCAACGTTGTTATGGGGGACTTTAACGGCAAGGTGGGTACCCAGTCTGGGTACGAATCCCGTATAGGCCCGCATGGTTATGGAGTTAGGAATCACAGGGGACAAATGCTTGTCAACTTCCTTGAGAAAGAGGGACTATTCTTAATGAATTCCTTCTTTAAGAAACAGCCTCAAAGGAAGTGGACATGGCAAAGCCCCGACGCTGTGACAAAAAATGAGATCGACTTCATCATGACGGATAGCAAGCACATATTCAGAGATGTCTCAGTGATCAACAGGTTTAATACCGGATCTGATCACCGACTGCTCCGAGGCTCTCTGAATATCAACCTAAAGCTTGAAAGAAACCGTTTGATGATGTCCACGCTCCGACCTAACCCAACCCAAATCATGGCGGGCACCGAGAAGTTCCAGCAGCTTCTCGGGGAAAGATTTGTTGCCTTGGAACCCACTGATGACGCTGACGAGACCCTACACAATCTGGTCGAAACGCTGAGAGACGAGGGCATCAAGTTCTGCAAAAAACAGCGCACTGGCAGGAAGTCCAAACTCTCGGATGAGACTCTGGGGCTGATGGCAAGAAGACGGGAAACCACCCAAGCGACTTCGTCAGACAGGTCACACCTAAACAAGGAAATTGCGAAGATGGTACGGCGCGACCTTCGGAGCTCCAACACACGCCTCATTGAAGAGGCGATAGAGCGAAACCGAGGGTCCAAAGTATTCACTCAGCAGCTTGGAAGGAGCCATCTGACGAAGCTCATAACGCATGATGGGAGGACCGTCTTGTCGAAGCCGGAGATCTCCGCCGAGATAGAGGATTTCTATGGCCGTCTGTATACTGCACATGCTCCCCGTCCTCGACGAGACGACCATGATTCCAGAGCCACCCTGACACGCCACTATACCGACGAACTGCCTGATATCAGTCAAGACGAGATCGTGTTAGGTCTGAAGCAGCTTAAAAATGGAAAAGCCCCCGGTGAGGATGGAATTACTTCAGAGCTTCTGAAGGCAGGAGGAGCTCCTGTCATACAGGAGTTACAGAAGCTCTTTAACGCCGTCCTTCACAGTGGGAGAACTCCTAAGGCGTGGAGCGGGAGTTTGGTTGTTCTCTTTTTTAAGAAGGGTGATAAGACCCTCCTTAAAAACTACAGACCCATCACACTCCTGAGCCACGTCTATAAGCTATTTTCACGAGTGGTCACGAATCGTCTCGCCAGGAGACTCGACGAGTTCCAGCCACCGGAACAGGCTGGGTTCCGCGGAGGATATGGCACCATAGACCACAGTCACACAGTGAGGCAGATTATACAGAAGTCCGAAGAGTATAATCAGCCCCTGTGTCTCGCTTTTGTGGACTATGAAAAGGCATTTGACTCCGTTGAAACTTGGGCTGTTCTGGAATCCTTACAGCGATGTCAAGTAGACTATCGTTATGTCGAGGTGCTGAGATGCCTTTACGAAGCCGCCACTATGAGTGTCCAAGTACAGGGTCAGCAGTCTAAACCCATCCAATTGCGCAGAGGAGTGAGACAGGGGGATGTCATATCCCCGAAACTGTTCACGAGCGCATTGGAAGATATGTTTAAGACGCTGGACTGGAAAGGTAAGGGCATAAATATAAACGGCGACTACATCTCACACCTGCGATTCGCTGATGACATAGTCTTAATGGCGGAGTCGCTAGAGGAGCTAACCCAGATGCTGGACGGCCTAGCTTCAGACTCGCGACGCATCGGTCTTGATCATGTGGCCATTGATCAAAGTCTTGATCAATGGCCACATTGATCCAGGACCGGTCGTCGTGGATGGCCACCTTCTTGAAATTGTTTCTGAGTACATTTACCTCGGGCAGATTGTGCAGTTGGATAAAAACAATTTTGAGAAGGAGGCCAAGAGGAGGATCCAGCTAGGCTGGGCAGCGTTTGGGAAACTACGTCGGGTTTTCTCGTCATCCATACCGCAGTGTTTGAAAACGAAAGTTTTCAATCAATGCGTCCTACCCGTAATGACCTACGGAGCTGAGACGTGGACACTCACGGTAGGGCTGGTCCACCAGTTCAAAGTCGCTCAGCGAGCTATGGAAAGAGCTATGCTCGGAGTTTCTCTGAAGGATAGGATTCGTAACGAATACATCCGACAGAGAACCAAGGTTATCGACATAGCTCAAAGAATAAGCAAGCTGAAGTGGCAGTGGGCCGGCCATATCTCGCGAAGAACCGACAACCGCTGGGGTAAACGTGTTCTTGAGTGGAGACCGCGACTCGGCAAACGTAGTGTAGGACGCCCTCCGGCCAGGTGGGATGACGATCTGCGAAAGACTGCGGGCAGATGCTGGATGCGGCAAGCTGAAGACAGGGCGCTATGGCGCTCATTAGGGGAGATCTATGTCCAGCAGTGGACTAGAATAGGTTGATGATGATGATGATGATATTGCTGATATACAGCTGAAGAGTTGGTTTGTTTGGTTCAACGCATTAATCTCAGGAACTGCAGGTTCGCATTGAGAAATTCTTCTTGTGTTAGATAGCCCATTTATCGAGGAAGATTTATAGGCTATATATTATCACGCTAGTACCCAGAGAGCGGAGCAGTAACCATAAAAATAGGGCAAATTGCCATACATTATTGTAGAACTAATAAATTACGGGTATGTTTGGGATAAATGGGTGTATCGAAGTATGTCAGGGGCGAAGCCTCGTGAGACAGCTAGTAGGGTATAAGTTTCAATCTTTTAAGTCGAATTTAACTAACTTCCAATTGTCGATGTCGTATCGATTTGAAATTTTATAATTATGTGACACTCTGATGACAATACATTAACTTGACTCGATCTAATGATGTAATCAGGATGTGGGTAGTGGAACTCAATGGCTCCATGTAAAGACCTCGAATTCGGGCTGAGTAGGTTTGTTTTAATAAACCCCATAAGTACTACATTATTTGGTCACAAGTATTTTCAAATTGTGTGAGTGTTAACCGCTAAAGTGAAAATCGAACCAACTAAAACCGCACGGTATTGTTTAACCACGAACAACTGTTATTATTTAGGGTTAGACTAGTCTATCCGGACTAGTCTATCAATTAGGGAAAATTCTGCTTAATAATATAGTTATACTGATATCTGATACTCCTCAGGTTATATGCAGCTATGGGCAAATTCTGCTTAAAATATAGTTATACTGCTGACATCTGATACTCCTCAGGTTATATGCAGCCATGGGCAAATTTTGATTAAAAATCGGTTGTCTGTAAACTCGGTTTACGGACGATAGTTGAACGTGACAACGTTATAAGAACGCGAGGTAACGCCGCATACGTCATATGGTAACACCGGATACGTCATGTTTTTCCGTGCGTGCAGTCGGCTCCATCGATTTATAAGACGTTGTCACGTCAATATAATTATACTGACATCTTATACTCCTCAGATTATATGCAGCTAAGGGTAAATTCTGCTTAAAAATATATATGCTGACCTCATATAATGTTGTTACAGGAAACATATACAGACGTCCCGATGACAGCCACAGACTCCGAACATTGCCATTGGAAGCCACAAGCTGAGCCCCCCAGCGCGATACCTCAGCTTCTCACCGCGCTAGTGCTATGTGGCATATTCATGGTGAGTAGATCCGAACTTGAAAGAATGGACAGGAATGTAGGAAGGAAAGGTTAAGGAGTCGAGAGGTCCAGGGTTCGAATCCTGACCATTACGCTACCGACGTCAACCCACTCCTAACATAAGTAATTTACCTTAGCTGGAGGGGTTAGGTGGAATACTAGTAACTTCGGTTGCTAATATTCTTAATTATAAACAAGTTGAATTCCTGAGACGAGCTCAGCCGAATACAAGGGATTTCGATTTTGCGTTTTTTTTTTTTGCGATTTTTTCTTTATCTTGCAATGGTTCACCCCAGCACGAATCTATTACCGAAAACAGCAGCTCAATAGCTCATCTCCTTCATACCCAAAACCGTGACAGAAAATTGGCAACGACGACGTCGACGACGACAACTCGATAGCAATAGGGCTTTTCTAAAGAAAATCCCTAAAAAATAAAAGCGCTTCATAGAAGCACTATCAAGAACTTAACTTCGCTTTTAAGCGAGGCGTGGAAAGCATCTTACTAGGCTGTTGAGCTGAGACGCCCATTGTAGCATTATAGGCATCTGTAATGTTGGCCTTCATTCGTCAGGCTTAATTTACGGTGAAGTCATATTAGGACACAAAAAAGGCAGTTGCACTCCGGGAGTGCCGACAGAAGTGAAAACTTGAACCATTACGTGTATTTTGTATCTTCATCATGCATTCAAATCGACGGCCATTCCGACGCGTCGCTTTGAAGTGTCATTTCATTGCGGCACCTCATGAGTTGTCGTTTCTAATATTATTTTCTTTGAAAATAATTTTGGTCTTTCCAATTTTAGCTTGCTTTTTTTAAATATTCTGCTTTCTAGCGACTAATTAAAACACTCTTTAATCTTTATCTTACCTACTTAAACGTTTTTGCTGTGTTGTTTGGTGTTTTCTTATGTTTCAGAAGGAAGGAATAAGCGAAGGAGTTGGAGGACGAAATTCCTTCATCGGCAGTCGCCCCCATAAAAGCCATAGTAGCCCAGTGTTAGGTGCAATAGGATGATAGAACCCAGTCGCCCCCATAAAAGCCATAATAGCCCAGTGTTAGGTGCAATAGGAGGGCAGAACCCATTCGTCGGCAGTCGTCCCCATAAAAGCCATAGTAGCCCAGTGTTAGGTACAATAGGAGGGCAGAACCCAGTCGCCCCCATAAAAACCATAGTAGCCCAGTGTTAGGTGCAATAGGAGGGCAGAACCCATTCATCGGCAGTCGCCCCCATAAAAACCACAGTAGCCCAGTGTTAGGTGCAATAGGAGGGCAGAACCCAGTCGCCCCCATAAAAGCCATAGTAGCCCAGTGTTAAGTGCAATAGGATGACAGAACCCAGTCGCCCCCATAAAAGCCATAGTAGCCCAGTGTTAGGTGCAATAGGAGGGCAGAACCCATTCGTCGGCAGTCGCCCCCATAAAGGCCATAGTAGCCCAGTGTTAGGTGCAATAGGAGGGCAGAACCCACTCGTCGGCAGTCGCCCCCATAAAAGCCATAGTAGCCCAGTGTTAGGTACAATAGGAGGGCAGAACCCAGTCGCCCCCATAAAAGCCATAGTAGCCCAGTGTTAGGTGCAATCGGTTTCGTAATCAACCGTCGGAATCGAGTTCATGTCGACGACACTTGGGAGGTAGGCCCAGTGCTTATATGAAAAGTGCTCAACGCGCCTTTTTCACTTCAAACAAAAAACAATAATGCTTGCCGAGTATAAAAAGTAAGAAAAAAAAGGGATCCGTAACAGAAGATTTCGTAGCAACAATTTGATCTACAAATGGCTGGACAGACGTGAATTATATCCACAATCCACATGGCTCCAGCTATATTTCAAGGGCCTACGTAGTATACTGCCTATTGCTGTATACTGAGTACATTTCCTGTACTGCAATCTGCACAGCTATTGCGCATTTCTTAACAGAACGCTCAGGGTGTCTGCGTGCAACCCAGAACCTAAGCCACATGACCAATAAACTAGTTTTAATAAGTCTACTAATATTTTATTAACCTTAGGCGAAGCATATGTCCAACAGTGGACTGCAATAGGCTAATTGATTACTAAACAAAAGAGAAGACTGCATAGTTGTTCTTTTTCCACATTTACTTCTGTTTATGGGACATGGGAACTTTTGCAGATTATCAGTCCAATTTGCTGAACTACTTAAGTTTTCTCCTTAATGGTCTTAGTTGTAAGATGCAGAAATGAAACAATTTTGTGTTATAGTAATTAACGAAAAAATTGCCCTTGTCCAGGTATGCGAACTCATTGGAGGCTACCTCGCCGGCAGTTTATCAGTGATGAGTGACGCGGCACATATGCTGAGCGACTGCGGTGGCTTCGCGCTGGCGCTCCTTGCCTTCCATTGCGCCAAGCGGAACCCTGATGTCTCCATGTCATATGGCTACAAGCGAGCTGGTGAGTTGACAAATATTTCTTTTATGGGAATGAAGTTACAAGAACACCTAGATCTTAGGTTCTGGGGTTTCTTTATTTTCTATCATATGGCGAGGATGCCAGTGCGGGTCCATTATGCGATATTAAGAAGTCTCTATTCTACAAGATTGCTAACGATTTTTGCTTCTTGGCGCTTACAGCAATTAATTGTCTGGTACGAATTGTTCGTAGTTATTAATTCCTAATCGATTAAATCTAAAGTCGGGCACTTACGATCACCAGTAAATTGAAGCAATACTTTATGAATGCTAATAATGCACCCTAACGTTTATAACAACAATTGCCCTTCGCTGCTATGAATTAACAAGGGAGATGGGGTTAATTGTTGGACCTAGCTCTTCCAATTCTTCTGGTTAAGAACTGCCTCACAATTATACTGGATATTTTGATCTGGTTCTACACAATCGTAACCAAGGCAGCCTGTAGAGTAATTTTCTATTTATCCACTATTCCTTGCAGTACTTAATAAGAATGGGTTTCGTGCCATCGTGGGACATTAAGTCCACATCCGATCGCCTAAACTACCGCGACTTGTTTGCATTCTTCTATTCGATGCGTTTCATAACGATATATGATGTTTCTGTAAATGTTTACACAACTTTGTAATCGATTTAGAGTTGATGCCATGTATAAAATTCATTTCCTGGGGTGCGCGGCACGTCACACGGATCTACTGGTATCTTTATATTATTCATTGTACCTAATTGGGACTGTCCGACCGACTGGTGGGATAGTCCCACATCATCAGCATATCGATCCGAACCAAGTGTATACCTTTTTTTTTTTATTTTTTTTTTTTTATCGTGCGGAAATCCCTTCTGATACCCCCCCGCCGGCCAGCGGGGGTGGTTATGTCGGGCTTGCACTGACTAAAACCGCACGCCGTCTCGGGTCTTCAGACGCCGGGGTGTAAGGTTACCCATAGAGCATATCCCTCGCACCCCGGCTGACCCTGGGCCATGTCACCACTAACAGCATCGCTCATCCTGTCTCCTCTGAAAGCAGAGGAGTACGGAGAGCGATGTGTTCCCGCCACGTTGGGTATTGGCCGACGATCAATGCCAATGAAGGGGTGAAGGGGAAGCCATTGACCGCCGCCCAGGGTGTACCGGCCGCTCCGATTCCGTTCCCCCCGGACTGCAGCGGGATCGGAATCGGAGCGACACTCGAGGAGGTTACCCAACATACACCCCAACCAAGTGTATACCTAGAGAAAATCTTAGTTAAAATAATCTTAGATATCTTAAGTAGACAAATAGTTAAGCTCGACATAACCACCTCCGCTGGCCCGCAGGGGGGTATCCGAGGGGATTTCCGCACGAAAAAAAATAGATCCGGAGGAGGTAGAGCAGATAGGAAGCATAAAATATTTCGTACAGCTGGTAATTACCATAGTTTTTATTTAAAATACCTACGCCTTATATTATAAATTATGAATCACGTTGGAGTTTCTGTCAGAATATTGACTAGTCTTAGTCTAGATATGCGGTATATTTCGGTAGGCTGTGGCTACAATCTTGTAGACTAATTCACATAACTAAATAAGTTCATTTTCCGTACAGTTGAACTTCTGTTTGGATCATAACATCACATTTCGTATTGTCTTAACTTCAGCGATAGCTCGCGATACGGGAACCGCTGTATCGGATTGGTGTTCCACTTCCACTGCTACTGTGCATGACAGCTCATTAGTTTTGCTTTGATCAACGTGTAGTTTTGGTTACGCACAATATAAGTTACTTACAGTGGAAATATACACGGTTTGTGAGCCTAGTATCTTCTCAGACCACTCAATAATGAAATTTTTTGTGGACGCTGGATACTATGTGGGTATATGATAAACCAGCCTGCATTTAGCTGTTGTGTTTCATTGACATAAAACTGGTGATGAATAATACAGCTACTTACCTACAATACAGATTAGGTATGGTGGGGCACCATAATATATCCAACCTCACCTGTAAGTCGGTGCACCTGGTAAACAACGGACGACGCTCTGGCGCAGACTTTCCAATTGAGATTGGGAGGTCAGACGGCAGTCGCTACCGGCAAAACTGACATAACATAACATAAACTCACGCCTATATCCCCGAAGGGGTAGGCAGAGGTGCTAGCACCCACATTTCGCCAGTTTATGTTTGGGTCCCAATGTAATAGGTGGCGAGCCTATTGCCATTAACCGGGCACTTATAAGCCTGCGATAAATACACACATAACATCGAAAAGCATCGAAAAGTCATTGGTGTGTGCCATGGTAAAACCTGAGATCGAACCCGAGACCTCGTCTCAGCAGTCCATTACCCATACCACTAGGCTACCGCGGCTCACATACCAATCAAAAACAATAAGCGGACTTCTTTATTTTCCGTGCGGATATCTCTTCGAATATCCCCCGCCGGCCATCGGGGGAGGTTATGTCTCGGATCTTTAGACGCCGTTGTGTAAAAAGGCCCCATTAGGCATTTCCCTAGCAACCCGGCTGACCCAGGGCCATCTCCGGTTTGGGAACCACGGTGTCTCCATCTTGCCCACGGAAAAGGGAAGGGGGGGTTGCCAACGCGCTGCCGTCCCGGCATCATGGAGGACGGAGTTCGTTGACCGATCTCCGACGTCTGAGTCGCTTCCGCGACTTGCGGACTTAGCGGATCGGGAGAGACCTAAGTCTCTCCCGAACCAGCAACAATAAGCGGACCAAGGGCTCCAAAGTGCAAACTTTGGCCGCAACTGGGAAATCACTATAAGGATGATGAATTAGATATTTATGGCGGTAATATTTCAAGATAATATTGCCCATGCAAGTAAAAATACCACTAGTGAGACAGTTATCAATTACTTTTAGTTACTCTGAAGATATTGGTCCTGAAGTGATAATCAGTCATTGTGGCATGATTTATATGGTTTCTTCTATTGGCACATTCGTAAAGTGACGTCACGTTAAGGCTCACTAATATTTTCTTGCTTATTTATACTATATTATAAAGTGGAAAGATTGATTTGTTTGTAATCGATAAACTACTGAACCGATTTCAAAAATTCTTTCACTATTACAATGCTACATTATCCCTGAGTAACATAGGGATCAGGATATACGCGGGTGAAACCGCGTGGCGGTGCTAGTATATATATGACCTAGTGACCGACCGTGAGGTGGTCGAATTTAAACGATAATGAGGTTCTTTTATCAAGGAATTTAACCTTATTACATTCAGTTTTGTTTTATTCGTCAGCTGTTAAAAAAATATATACGTTTGACATTGGCAGTATGAACGTAAATATATATATGGGTGTGTGTCAAACGTATGGTAGTGTGTGTACTGTTTTCTTTCTATTAGTTTCAATGTACGTAGTACGCCATCAACTGCCAATTTACTCCTATTAATAAATCCATCCAAAAGTCGCCTGGCAGAGATCGCTCTTGGCGATAAGACCGTCCACTATACCAGCTTTATTATAATTAGATCTAAGATAATAATTAATTTGTACAATAAACATTATTCTTGAGAACGACTGCTCGCTACCCACAGGAACCTATTCCCGGGATAAAGAGTAGCCTATGCGTTATCCCAGCCTATAATATATCTCTGTGCCAAATTTCATCAATTCCGTTGTGCCGTTTTTGCGTGATAGAGACAAACATTAGTAACCATACTCTTGCAGACAACCTCTGTGGCTTAGCGGTAGTGCGTTCGACTGCTAAGTCAGTGGTCGCGGGTTAGATTCCCGCTCAGTGCAAATAGGTATATTTGCATTGGTCTGGGTGTTTCTATATATAATATGTATTTATTTACAAAAAAATAAATGTTTAAGTATGTTTATTCGCATTGTAGAACCCATATGACAAGCTCTGCTTAGTTTGAATCTAGATGGCGTTGTGTAATTTGTATGTGAAGTGTTGTGTGTATATTTATTTGTTGTCCACAGAGGTCCTGGGCGCGATGCTGTCAGTCCTCTTGATCTGGGTTCTAACAGGCATCTTCATATACGTGGCGATATGTCGGCTGCACTCGGGCGAGTACAACATCGAGCCGGATATGATGATGATTGTGTCGGGCTGTGGCGTTGGCTTCAACGTGATATTGGCGCTGGTGCTGCACGGATGTGCCTCTGATATTGGTGAGGGTTCTGTCTGTTTGTTTGTACGTATGTTATGGAGTAAAAACTGTTTATCTTTCGTTTTGTCTGACTTTGCTGTTTTTTTTTAATTTGATGGCTTTGATAGTGGCGATAGCCTAGTGGCGTACGCAATGGACTGCCGAGACGAGGTCTTGACTGCGATCCCCCACAGTCGCCCCAGGCACACACCTCTGACTTAACGTAGTTGTGTGTATTAAAAAATGATAATTATCGCTCGCTTCGTAATGTACTCGGTAGATGGTAATAGGCTCGCCCCCTATTACATTGGGACCTAAACAACTGGCGAATCGTGGGTGTGTAAGACACCTCTGCTTACGCCTTCGTTGATACAAGCGTGAAGTTATATATATATAATTATGTTTTTTTAAAGAGTTCTAGCAAAGTCAGTGGTCGCGGGTTCAATTCCCGCTCATTGCAAATATGTATATTTGCACTGGTATAGGTGTTTCTATGTATAATATGTATATATTTAATAAAAAGTATCTAAGTATGATTATCCGCATTTTAGAACCCATATGACAAACTGCTTAGTTTGGGTCTAGAAGGCGTTAGGCGTTTTAAGCATTTTGTATGCTTACTTTTTTTCTAAAGATTTAGATCGGAAAAAGCTATGGCTCAGTTGGTCAGAGCATTCCCCCTGTAAGGGACTGGTCGCGGGTTCAAGACCCGTCCTAGATGTTCTCTTTTTCCGATCTACCTAGAATATTTATCTATTATTACTAGCTAGTATTTACGGCGGTAGTGTAACGGCCAGGATTTCGAACCCAGAACCTTATTGATAGGTATGCGTTTGGGAATAATATTTTCGACCGATAGACCGCTTTCGTGCCTGCAAGATGTGTATGGCCTCTATATAGCCTTTTTAATGGTAGTTTTGGGTTCTAGGAAGAAAACAATGAGGAAAATACATGAAATCTGCTAATAACGGTTTACGTACATATTTCGCAAATGATGTTAGTGGGGCAACGAAATATGGATTAGTTGTGAATAACTTAAGCCAAATCTTACATATAATGGCGGTTTGGTGAAACGCCAAAAAGTTTCGTCGAATCCGCGTACTGCTTCACTATCAAATCTAGCGGCAATCTGCCATCCCTGACGACATACATTATTATATATTTATTGTCGTTTTATTTTCTAAATATTAATCATCGGGCAGGGACCAGGGAGCCATGTGAGCCCATGTGTCACGAGGCTACTGCCTTGAGTGCTCATTGGGAAAGAGCGTTGGTACTGTCGGTAATGTTTGAACCAATTAGTAGGTATGTAAACTGTTCCAATAAATTTAAATCGGAAAAAGCAAACATTCGATATTGTCCTACATACGTCCTATATACATACGTCTTAGGAGTCCTATTATATAGAGCAATATAACATCTCGTAGCCCACCACCACTCACACGGCGGCGCGGCGTGCTCGCACGGCGGCGTGGAGCCCCGCGGCTGGCGCCTGTTCAAGGGCCGGGAGCACAAGCACTCCACCAACGGGGCGCTCGTCAACGGGGACTACACCATGAAGGACCTACCCGGCCTGGAGGCCAACGTGGTGGGCAGCCAAGCGAGGTGAGTGGAACGGAAACTGTGTACGACTCCACAAACACATTTTTTTTAATGGATCAATTGCTTGTATTAGGAACGAGCTCACGTCGGTAGTATTCCAGGGCCAGGTTTCGAACCCGGGACCTCTTGATCAGTAAAACCACGAAGCTACCGATGCTATATTTCCATCCAATACTTTGGAGGGGCGGAAGCCGGTGACATGGTCGTTTATTCTATTTTTTTTTTACCTCTCTCTTCATCTAGCACCAATCCCGGTTATATTCAAAGCTCCGGATCCGCTTCCAAGTTCCTTGTTCCATGTTCTGTCATGTGTTTTGATGACACTCTCGATGTAGTTTTTATTATTCAGTTTGCAGCGAACGTCCATTCCGAGCATGTTAATGTAGTCTTGCAGTGTTAGCGGTTTTTTCTGAAGAGTTGGGAGAGGAAGGAAGGAGGATACTTTAGCTGTAAACGCGCACGCTTGTGTTTTTTTGGCATTGAACTCGACCAAGTTCTCAGATCCCCATTGGGAAATGCGGGTCAGGATCCGGTCAAGCTCAGTGATAAGTTGTCGTGTGTTTTCCTCAATGTCGGTCCACTTGGCCGCAGGGTGTCGGTGGTATCCCCCATGCAGAGTGCTATCGTCTGCATAGCAATGAATGCTGCCAGTAGACAGCATGTCATTGATATGCAGAAGAAAGAGAGTGGGTGATAGGACGGACCCCTGAGGCACGCCAGCATTAACCTGCAAGAACTCTGAAGCTCGGCCGTCACAGAGAACTCGGATGCTGCGCTCATGCAGGAAGCTGGCAACCCAATTGCACAGTAGGCAGCCCGTAGGCTGGAAGCTTGGAAAGAAGTGAGCTGTGCCAGACTCTATCGAAGGCTTTGACGGTATCAAGGCTGATAGCCAATGACTCGCCATGCCTGTCCATAGCCTCACCCCAGAGATGTGTGACGTACGCCAGAAGATCACCCGTTGACCGCTTCGGTCTGAAGCCATATTGCCGGTCATTAATTAATGAGTGATCTTCTAGGTAACGCATGAGCTGTGCGTTTATTATTTGCTCAAACACTTTACAGAGGACTGAGGTGACAGCTAGAGGTGGCAGGCTCCGAAGATCTTAGAAAGGCCCCCATACACGCACCCATCGGTACTGTAGAGGATTGTCTCGTCGCACAGACCTCTATAGTGTAAACAGAATACAAATAAAAATACTACTAATATTATAAATGTGAAAGTTTGTGAAGATGTTTGGATGTTTGTTACTCAATCACGCTAACGGCTGAACGGATCTGGCTGAAATTTTGTGCAGGGATAGATTATAGTATGGAATAACACATAGGTTATTTTTTATCCCGGGAATAGGTTTTTTTTAAGAATAATAGCAACTGAAATTACTAATATTCCCCCTAACCCCTCCAGCTAAACTTACTTACTTCACCTCGGTATTCTAATGGCCAGGATTCGAACCCGGGACCTCTCGATCGTAGGGTCGACTCCTTAACCACTAAGCTACCGACGCACAGTTAGTAATATATAAAAGAGAATGTGTCAAATAGGAATAGGAAGGAAAAATACGTGTTGATCATTCAATAAATAACTTTCAATGGTTTCAGTTTTTTTACTGGATATATTTATCCCTAGTGTCTTCAGAGGATCTGCAGTCCCATGAAATGAATTCCAAAATGCTACCTCTTTCGTTCGTTTTCCGTGGGGGCCCGAGGTTTTTGATGTGCGTTTCTTGGCAGACTGATTTACTGATTTTACAAGTACGAACGACCCATAACCACTTCAATCTACAGGTCGTTTTATCGGTGTGATTATACTAAACTTATACTTTTTAAATTAAAGATTGTATTGTTACAGGAATATAAACCTACGCGCGGCTTTGATACACGTGATAGGGGACCTCATACAGAGCTGCGGAGTGCTGCTGGCTTCTATACTTATTAAATTCTATGTAAGTTAATTAGTTAGCAACAGCAATTTTCTTTTGATATATTCCTCATCATTTAAGCATTGTTGCCGGATGTATTCGAGGCTTGCACTTCAGAGCCCGGGCTACTCTTACTCCCTTTTTATATTAGATTGCTCCCATAAAAGCCACATATTTAAGGGAGCGACTGTCGTCTGAACTCCTAACCCCGAGAGTATAGCCTGCGTCAGACCCTAGTCCGTCAATCAGCAGGTGCAACGTCTTGAACGTGAGGTTGATTTAACCCCAGGTGTCTACTGAATGGAGTTCGGACCCAAAACCTCTAATTCTCATAAACCTATCGTCGTCGCTTCAACGTTAATCATGAGAAATAATTTTAACCTGCCCTTGTTCCAGCCGGAAGCCAAGATAGTGGATCCTATCTGCACGTTCGTGTTCAGTTTCCTGGTGCTGCTGACATCAGCGCGGGTGGTCAGGGACGCTATCGGGATGCTCATGCAAGCTGTGCCCAAGCACTTCAGGTAGAAGGACTTCTAGCGCGAGCGCGTGGGCCGCCGCCACCTCCTTCTGCGAGCATATAATGCTCGCGAAGGTGAGATGGCGGAGCGCGCCCGGGAGACATTTAGAACTCTCCCGGCCCGCCGAGCCCGCAACTTGCTCGCCGCGCGTCGCTGGCGACTCAGGCGCGCCTCCATGGGCGCAGGCCTGAGGGTGACGGGTGAGGCCGCCTGTCACCCCAGCAGAAGCAGGCCGGGACGATGGGGCGACTAGCGCCCCTCCTCCCCCAAACCGGGGACACCGTGGTTCCCAAACCCCAGGGGGCCATCTCGAAACCGGAGATGGCCCAGGGTCAGTCGGGGTGCGAGGGTTATGCTCTATGGGTAACCTTACACACCGGCGTCTGTAGACCCGGGACGGCGTGCGGTTTTAGTCGGTTCAAGCCCGATATACCGCCCCCGCTGGCCGGCTGGGAGTTATCAGAAGGCATTACCGCACGAAAAAAAAGGGTACAAGGATTTCAATTTTTCACACTCTGCCATTTCACATTTCGGGTACGGCCGCAAAATTTTCGGGGGCTAAGTCAAGATCATGTGCTAGCTGGTACAGTCAACGACAAAAGTGGCTTAAGAAATTCTAATTTATTAATCACTTTAGCTCCTAAACCTTTCATAAAATAATAAACGAAACATGAAATATATTAATTTTGTCCTCTGGAGATTATAAAATTACATGTATAATGATTAAAGGGTATTCATATTCTAATGTAAAAAATGTTTATAAATATTTAAGTGTTAATCCACTTTTGTCATTGACTGTACGTCTGCTGATTAGATAAGGCTCTGATGTAGGCTTTCGTCCTAGGGTTGTGGGTCATATGGCAGTCGCTTCCATAAAGGGCAAGATGAGCCAACTTAGAAATGAAGAGCAGGAGAGCGCACTCCGAAATCCCAAGCTTTAGATGCAACCAGGACCTTTCCTTCTCAGATCCACACTATGAGAGTTCATGGGTGTGGCGAATGGCAATGTTCCACGGTCTCCAGACAGCATCCTCTGCGAGGGTCTATCCCACTAGTCCCATTGACACAGTCACTGAAAACCGCTTCTATATATTTTCACCTGTAAAGTGTGTTTATTTTGATCCTAATTCGTATAAGAATATTAAATGTAAATATACATTTCAATTATAATTAGTCATTGTTTTGTTATTCATTATAGTATGGCCGCTGAGTTATTACCGATTTGACACATGACGAATTGACAATACTAGTGAAGTGACTGAACCAGTAACCCTAATATCATTTGGGAACAGTTTGTTTTTAAATATTCTAGTATAGTGTGTAATTAAATAAAATCAAAACAAATAATAGTTAAAGACACAGGTTCTTTATTAGGTGGAGTATCCTTGATGGGCGTAGATAATTGGTCGAGGACATATCAAAATAAAACAAATTTGTAAACACTGTTACACATTTTAATGAATAGAGTAGGTACAAGATGTTTTAATAAATGACTACCTATCATTTATTAAAACAATTATTCAGACTCTGAACCAGATTCGCCAGAGCTGTCATCGCTATCAGTCAGTTGTATGACAATTTCATTGTCTATAATGGTGTCCACTCTTATATCGCGTTCATAATCTTCTGTTATTAGTTTTCGAGTCTTTTCGACGACCTTGACCCAATCTTCTTTCGTTATTTTGCTGCAAGCATCTTTTAATAGACCCATCATTTTATTAGTACTGAATGGCGGAGTCGTATTATTACGAGCTGCGTAACCTGTAATGTAAACATTAAATAACGTTAATTTATTACATTAAATAAATGAAATGTTACACAATTACCTACATGTAAGGGACATGAGATATTTATTTCTTAGTTATGTATCTTTTTACTTATATGCTGAATATTGGATGTTATAATAGTACAAATTATTCATATTCATAACTTATGCGATAAAAAACAATACCTTTGATTTGTGCCCATATTAGCTCAATGGCATTGTACTGGCAGTGATAAGGAGGAATTCGAAGTACCCGATGTCCATGTGCCAGAGCTATCTCATCTACTTCATAACGGACTCTTGATGATTTATTTTCGCGTACCAACTTTACTAAGTCAGACTTTAGCAATTCGGCAGTAGTTTCAATTCCATTTTGGTGTAGCCATGCTAGGAGATCAGCTTTCTTGTAGGCCTGAGTAGGCGCTTTATTCACTTGTTTCGAGTGATATGAAACGTTGTCCATTATTATGATAGAAGGCTCTGGCAGGCTGGGTAATAATTGATTTTCGAACCAATTCGTAAAAGTGTCTGTATCCATCTCCTCGTGGTAATCGGAAGTACTTTTTGACGCGAAAGCCAGCAGTCCATTTTCAAAGAAACCACTTCCAGCAGAACCGGCGTGACAAATTATCAGTCGCGATCCTTTTCCAATTGGAACCTTTGAGGTTGATGCTTTTGTTTCGTCAGTCCAAGAGCGTGACACAGTGTGGTTCGCATTTAACCATGTTTCGTCAACAAAAACGACGTTGTCCCAAGACTCGATTTTTCTGGCTTCTCTTAAAAAGTCACTCCTTTTAATTATTAAATCAAATCTTTCCATTAATATTTTCCTTTTATTCGTTTTTTTTATATTCAAACCCAATTTCGTGCAATAGTTTTGACAACGCCGTTTTACCGCCTTTAAACAAGCCAGCTTCTTTTAAAGAGACCAAAAGCAAACGTCTAGTTGGAAACTCGTTCCTAGTATAATAACCATATATGTGGTTTCTTATTGCATCTGCATCAAAAACATCAACACCTGTCACGGGCTTTTGTCTTCGTTTTTTCTTAGGAGTGCGTAAAATATTATCTTCACTTCCAGAAGCACCAAATTTTTCTTTATTTATATTATATAGTGTTTTTGCACCAATTCCAAGAGCTTGTGAAACCCGATCTTTCACTTGAGTGACAGGAATCAAAGGGCCGCCATTTTGTGACTCACGCTCAAAGTAATCCTGTAGCTTTAGTACAAGCTCACGACATTGACTATTCAATGTTTTTCCTCGTTTCGGCATTTTCAACAAAATTACCAAACACAAACAAAATTAGTCCAATAAAGCGCAACGATAAACAGGAGAAAGCCGAGTTAAAAAACAACGGTTACACAAGAGAACGTAGTCTGTGCGCACGAGAGTACGGAAGACGACTAAACAGATTAAAATAGCGGTGGTAAGGATGTTGCCAGAATAGTATCGCCAATTACTTAAAAAAATACACCTATAACATTGCTTAATTGAGGGAGAAAATTATATTTATTAAATGTTGTTTTATATATTATAAATGTTAAAAATTATACATAATCATTTTAATTGTATTTATTTTTAAATCATAGAAAACAGTATTTCTGTCTTTGGATCACACATAAATCTTAAAAATCATAAGATACTGGCAACACAGTGCAATTAAGAGACGCAAAAAATGGTAGCATTATATTTAGTCTAGTTGCTCGAAGGAATAAGTAAAATAAACATATCCAAATAAAATAAATATCATATCTATTCCAATGAATTCGGACCGAATACTATCAAGCACATCACTATGAAAACTAGACGCACGATGTAACTTTGAACAAGCGCGCCAAAGAACAAAAAATAAATGTTTTCATATTATTTACAAACTATTTTAAGTTTTGAAACAGAGTTTATTGGAAAATTACTTGATTCTGACATTTTGACATACAGTTTTATATTAAAGAGGTATTCTAAATCATTCGGCAAATGTGTCGCTCATGCAAGGTTATATCGATTAATTTAAGAATAATCTGTCAAATCGGTAATAACTCAGCGGCCGTAATATAATTGGTTTTTCAGTGTGGAATCAAATTGACATTTTCATTGTGTAAGTATACCCTGCTGGCCGATGCACCATCCTTATCATGATGACCTGTACTTGCTGCTCTATGACAGTAATGGGACATAATATGTCACATGGGACTATTGGGACTTAAATAAAAAAATAATCAGTACTAGTTGTCACATGGGACTAGTAGGACTTAATTCAAAAACTAATTGGGATCAGTTGTCCCATGGGACTAGTAGGACTTAATTCAGATAACTAATTGGGACCAGTTGTCCCATGGGAGTAGTGGAACATAACTATCCTACCTGTCCCATCATGGGACTGGATCAATGGGACTAATGGCATAGACCCCTCTGCGGGACGATGGAGTACCTAATATCTTGTACCCTATAATAGCTAGGATATTTTCTTTTGTAACTGGAGTAGCGAAACAGTCACTTCTTATATCAACCTTTGCTTGATCCCGGAATTAAACCTAGGAGCAAGACAGCACCTAAAATTAGCACAGACTTATGCCAAGAAATAAGCAAGGTAGTCGCATATAATACATACTAGCTTTTGCCCACGATTCCGCCCGCGTGCAGTTCTGATCCCATTCACCTAGGGGTATTAAAATAGCCTACGACTTATTCTCATACCGACCCAATATACATTTAAAAAAATCATAAGTATCGGTTGAGTCGTTTCGTAGGAGTTCGATGATAGACACTGTGGCTCGGGATTTTTATATATTAGACTAGCTTGAAAACGAGATTCAATATAAATAAATACCTTGTGTTAATTGTGGTTAAAAATGGTTTCGGAAAGTGATTCCAGTGACATGGATATTAATTTAACTCCCGATGAGATTTAAGAGCAGACAAAAGCTGTTGTTAATAATCTATTTTCAAATTGTTCTAATTTTACTTTAAATTTTAACTGATAATCAATATACCTGTTTCATTAAATGTGTGTGTAGTATTTTAATTTCCTCACATAGTCGAAATGAAAGAGTGTTTAACTCGGGTGAAAGTCACCCATTTCACCCTCGAACTATAGATATATATAGATAGAAATATCTCGGGTGAAATGGCTGACTTCAGCCCTTGTGTAACAACTGTGAACTCTACTATACAATTGTGAACCGACTTCAAAAAGGAGGAGGTTCTATGTTCGCCTGTACCTCTTTACTTCAACGATAGTACAGCTGCAGTGTGCGCGCGCGCAGGTACCGCGAGTGCGTGGCGGCGCTGGGCGCGCTGGGCGGCGTGCGCCACGTGCACTCGCTGCACGCGTGGGCGCTGTCCACGCACCACGTCGTGCTCACGGCGCACGTCGCCATCGGTGAGTGCCCAGAGCTGCAGCCTCCTTGCCACTCGCACACTACTCGCCCACGGCCCACGGCCCACGGCGCACCTCCGTGGCCTCAGTCGGTCGCGGGATCGACTCCCGCTCACTGCTAATATTTGTATGCATGGATATGTCTATTTACATTAGTCTGGGTGTTTCTTTGTAAAATATGTATGTTTTCACAAAAAAAAATTGTATATAAGTATGTTTATCCGCATTCTAGAACCCATAACACGAGCTAGTTAAGCTATGCTTACTTTGGATCTAGATTGCGTTGTGTAGAATGTTGTAGAATATTATTTTTTTATTTGTTTGACTTTTTTTGGGTCTTCGATATCACTGGCCATGAGACCAATGCCATGCATGTCATCTGCTACAATTTCTTGGGCTACCCCTCCTATCGAGACCTGGTGGAGGCGGCTCGGCCAGACATTTGTTATCAACGTAATCTGGCAAAACGTGGCTGCACCAGCGAAGGCAATTCTCTCTGCCCCATCTGCCTTTCCTTATCTCAATTGGAATCAGCACAATACGACATTCTCTTCCATCCTTGCCTTTTCTTTTTCATACTTGCCTGTCAAACGTCATCCCCTTAATTACTTCTTTCCTTGTCATGCATAGTACAGAGGATATTGGATTTGAAACTCTCGACTTTTTATAGATGAGCTGACGGACCCTGAGGTGGTCCTCCACGCCTGTCAGCAACTAGCGCGCTCAGAGTGGGGCGTGCAGGCGGCCACGTTCCAAGTGGAGCGCTACGGAGCGCGTATGGCGTCCTGCGCCACGTGCCGCTCTCAACCTGCGCACGTGCCCTGACACCTCACCACGCTCTCGCACTAGCGGCCACACAGGTACTTAATAGCGGCCACACAGGTACAGTATAGCGGCCACACAGGTACGGTATTGCGGCGACACAGGTACGGTATAGCGGCCAAACAGGTACAGTATAGCGGCCACACAGGTACAGTATAGCGGCCACACAGGTACAGTATAGCGGCCACACAGGTACGGTATTGCGGCGACACAGGTACTGTATAATGACGACACAGGTACCGAATAGCGGCAACACAGGTACAGTATAGCGGCGATGCAGCAACTATGAGAGTACAGGGGGCTGCATTCTTAAAACGACTTATTCAGTTGGAAATCCTTAGCTTGTTGGGATCCTTATCAAGTTGGAACTCTTTGATCTCCACTTGGTATGGAGTTTCTTATCAAGTTGGAACTCTTTGATCACAACTTGAGAAGGAGTTCCTTGTCAAGTTGGAACTCAATGATCCCAACTTGACAAGAGGTTCCTTATCAAGTTGGAACTCCTTGCCAAGCTGAAAATCCTTGGTGCAGTTTTCCCATATCAGTCCTTCCAGATTTACCTCTAATTTCTCATACCTTTATACAACTTAACATAACATAACATATACTCACGCCTATATCCCCGAAGGGGGCAACAACTTGTCTACTTAATATACCTTAATACTGAACACGCATTGGTTGCCTTTTGTTCAAAGGCTGACTTTAACCAATGACCGTACAGTATTTGACAAACGTAGGAGAAACCGCAGGTTTTATTTGTGTACTCATTCGAGGCTGGCTGAGCGTATTGCTGTCAACTGCACACTCTTCCCTAAACATAATGCATTAACTTACATTGCCTCAGGACTATAAAAATAATCTAAACGAATTTTTCTTCAATAATCTGCAGAATATAACGACGAGAGCAACCAACATGCATTGCTTGATGTTAACAAACATTGAGGGGCCAGCAGCTACACATAGCAGGACAGTGATATACTGGCGTCGGTCGTCAATGAACGAATGTGATTGAACGATTGATAAATATAAGAGATAGTGATTGATAAAGTTTGTACCGATTGTTAATGTGATTGATAGTTGATACTCTAGTGATTGTTGGATTGATAAGGACTTGATGTTACAATATGATCTCCAAAACAAGTCATAATATTTTTTGTACTAAAGTGTTAATTGTTGGTCTTATGATAAACCGTGAAAAAGCTATAAATTATTCTCGATATTTATTCACGTTAGATGTGAATAGTGCATATTATTATCTGAAACAAAATTAGGGACTTGCCCCGGCTTCATACGGGAAAATTTCGTGAATGTTCAATTTAAAAAACTTCCATTAAATTGCAAAAATTGTCCGTTGAATTACTAAAAAATCCATTAAATTACAAATATGTCTGTTAAATAACAAAAAGATCCACTTTTGGATAATAATGTAAAGGCCTGTTGATATTTTTAGTTCACGAGTAGGTAACGTAAAAGTTGTAAGTTGTTTTATGAATGCAGTTCCATGATAATACAATTATATCCCCGTTGACTACTCAAGGTGACATATTCACCTATTGTATTATATTCATATTATTCACCTTCCGTGAGTCTAAATTTCAAATTATTTTGAATATATCGATATGATAGTTTATCACGGTTTATAATGGCGCCTATACAAACAATTAAAACAATTAAATAACCACAGTAATTATAATATTAAAATAAATAAAATATTACAAAATAAAAATTTGACGCAGTAGCTTTTAGACACTTTGTATTTATTGTGGCAATATATAACGTGTTATATTGCTATTATTATTTAAAAAAATAGTATTAAATTAGTGCCAATTTTTTAAATTAATATTTGAATTCATTATAAATCGTTGACCCGAGATTAAATTTAAATTAAATAATATATAAAATAAATATAATGAAAATGTATGGATTAGTTATAAGCGAATTAAAAATCGATTATTTATTGTATAGATGTAGTATTAAAATATGCATGCAACAGATGTTCCCATGAACTCTGACCTGAAGAATGTTTGAGTGACTTGAAATACACCTTCCCGCTTTGCAATAAGATTATTAATCTCTTTTATGTTGAGGACACAATTAAATTTTTACCTCTGCAGTATATGTACAAGATTCTCCTCGACACGGTGTATACGAACTTATTACGTGGGTGTATCCAGAACTTGATATTACATACAAACTGAAAATGTAAAAAATTTAATCGCCTGGCTTCACCCATCATTCCTATAGAGCTTGTCGTATATAAATTCTTGTTTCAAATAATTAAGGATCATTCATTAAATACGTCATATTTCTGTTGCTACCATATCTCACTGGTATATCTTTCTAGTTAATGTCTCAGTGCGACTCGACTAGAAGCCGTAGCGGCACATGGCCTAAATTTTAGGCAAACAACACTATAGCGAATGGTGGCAAATTTATTTATTTATTTCGAAGACGAACAGCGATACAGTAATTAAACCACTGCGTTGTGTCGCAATTGCATCCGAGGCTTTCATCTCGGTGCCCGGGATCCGCTGTAAGTACAATCTAAATAAATAGGCTTCCCTTAACCTTTTTTTATTCGTGCGGATATCCCCTCGGATACAGCCCCCCCCCCCCTCCCCCACCGCCGGCCAGCGGGGAAGGTTTTTGTCGGACTAAAACCGCACACTGTCTCAGGTCTTCAGACGCCGGGGTGTATGTAAGGTAGGTTTTCCTTAACTAACATACATAGTTTTTTAATCAATTAACTAATTCCCAAATATAACTAAATTGATAATCGTATGGACAGACTAGTGCAGGTTTGATACAACTAATAAAAATGTTTGTACCTATCTAATTAACGTTATCAAGTAATAACTATTTAAAAATATTATACCTACAACATTAATTCTGATAAGCCAAAATCTGATATTATCATTTTGATTAAAATTATATCAACAAACATGTGTAATGGCGCGAAACAAATAAAAATAGAACAGTGATCGTAACCTATCGTCGTGCGAGTTTTTTTTTTGTGTATACGTCTTCAAAATTGCTACCACAGGGAAGGCAGTTACAAAAAAAAATAATGATAACAAAATCAGGGGATACAGTTTGGTGTCGCAGCTACGTATCCATCATCTCCATGGATGCATTGGATACCTATAGGAGACATTTGAATGATTTGACATACACCACTGAATAGCTGAAGGATCACATAATTTATTACGCTAAGTATTGACTGTGAAACACGCGCGCGGCGGAGGGGGAAGCGCTGCCATTTTGAGGTCTTTTTGCTGCGTATTACCCGTTACGAGACGTATTCACATACAACACACGACCGTGTCCATGACACAGCCAAACCCATTTTTTTTGCCTAATGTTGTACCAGTACATTGAAATAGCACATTAAAAAAATGACGTGGTGATCCCCAAACGTGTACAATTAATTCCAAAGTAGTGTTAGTCATTAATTTGTTTTTACACAGGACGCTATAATATGAAAGGGTTGTTTGTATGTTAATTAGGGCTCGTCTCAGAAACTTTAAAAGAATTGCAAGTTCTTGTTAATGTCAGTGGTTTCGGAGATGCTTGATTGGTTACAAAATATTAGTAATTGACGTTTCGCTCATAATTTATACAGTTATACGTCTGTAGCATCAGGCACGGGCGTAGCTAGCTTTTAGTTTTTTATTGTAGATAATATTTTGAGTTCCAGGAAAGGGAAGGGGGATGGGATTTGACAGACTGATGATGTACATGAAAAAAAAAACGAATGGCTGACATTAACGAATGTTTTCGAATACATATATTTTAAATATTAATTATTCTAAGGAAACTTCTTTTAAAATTCTAAGTTTAGTTTATAATCTCTTAACTAAGTTTGTGGCTGCGTGAACGTTGTCGCAAAATTGTTTTTTTTTTTTTTATTTATTAAATATGGCTTGCAGTCACAGATTTACACAGTTTTGTACAAGTTTTGATAAGGCTATGACATTTTAATTTATTGTTATTACATTTAACGCCAATTGGTGATAAATTAACGGCATTACAGCGAAATTACCATCATTAATTATTTCACCGTATAAGTTCATTATAGTCACAATATGTTAGTAAATTTAAGAAATAATAGTTGTTTTTGCCAGGCTTCCGATATTCGCTGACGACGCACCAATATGTACTTAAATATAGTTGATTTTAATTTGTGTGCTCAAATAGTAATTATTGTGATAGATGTATTGTAAAATAAATGTATAGTATGTTGTTCAGCATTCCAATTATTGTAAATTGTAGGATTGAAATATAATGAGAGTTGGACAGGGTACGCGCGATAGGGTAACAAACTTAAATTGGAGTGTTTCGAATTATGTACTTTAGCTGGGCGGGAAGCGTTTTTAGGTCTCTTTGGTGTCAGTGCGGAGCGCGAAAATTAGCCAACCATAGACTATATTAAACCAATCACAGCTCAACAGGCTCGTCATTGGTTGATCAGTTCTTTTATACATTTTTTGATTGGTCCGTATAGTGCGCGCTGCCGACTTTTGTTCAAGATGTTTGCCGCCACTTCTAAAACATAATATTTGATGGATTACGGATTCCAATCAACAACAACCTTGACTGATCGAAGTTTCTTATCGTACCGATTTTTTATTTGACGGAAACCAAATAATGTCGTCCACGGAAGTTTATTCCGTTTTTCTTAGACCGATCTTATTTTCGAACAAAGTTTGTTACTCAAAGCGCGCCTAAAGAAGTATTTAACTATATGATGGTACTTAGTTGTAAGCAAACAGTCGAAGATTAAGTTTTAATATGTTAACCAAATATAAACGAAAAAATGTAGCTATTATGTAAGGTATTACAAAGTATTCGCTCGATTTCACAATTATTGTATTTATTTGAGCGAAATAAGAAAATTATATTGATATGGGATCTATTTCTGCTAAAATATATATTTTAACTTATGGCGTGGCGGTAGAGTGTTCGTCTGCTAAGTCAGAGCTTCGACTCGTGCTCACTGCAAATATTTGTACGCATGAATATATATATTTGCATTGGTCTGCGTGTTTCTCTGTATAACATGTATATAATTACAAAAAAATAATGCATCTAAGTTTGTTTATCCACATTCTAGAATACCTACATATTACAAGCTATTGGAGCTTTTTTACTGTTTTCTATAATTGGCTTATGGTCTAGATAGCATTGTGTAGAAATGTTCTAGAATCTTATTAATTTTTAGTAGGCACACCCTATTGGTTAAAAAAAACGACAAATTTGAACTTTGTTGCTAAAGTCAGTTGAAAGAGACTGTTATCGGAACTTGGATATCTTCTGGATAGATCTTAAAATAATAAAATGTTAGTTTTTCAGCTTAGTATTAGTTTACTTCCCTTGGGGTGTACAGAGTGAATTTTTCAAGTGGGCGTGAATGGCCACATCCTAAACTATGAGAAACAGCGAAAGACACACAAGACAGGAGTAAGGGACTCGATTTTGGTGGAAACATGATTAATCCTAGCCAAAAAGTTGATTTTCTAAAAAGAAAACACTCTTATCACACCTCTTAAAACACCATTTGATGATGTCGTTAACACGGAAAAAATTCACGCCCACTAGTAAAATTCACCCTGTACAATAATATCATTGTTCTTTCTCGACTAGTCTTCCAATTAAATATGTTAAATGTGTTCTAAGACATTTTAACTTTGACTTGGTCTAGCAGAGTGTCATGTACAACGATTCCATGTGTCAGTACTGTTCACCCTATAGTAGGAGTGGCATTTACGGACTGAATTTAGACAGTACAATACTTCGACATGTAGCGAACTTCGAAAACACATAGATCGACATGTCATTGCTTCGACAGACAATTATTAGACAACACACACCTTCGAATTACCACTACTTCGACAGACGATTATTCGACAGACAATACTTAGACAAGATACATCTTCGAATAACCACTACTTCGACAGATTGTTAAAATTATATTCCAAAAATAAGTAAAGTGGGTTAGGTTAGGTTAGAACTGTGACCCCAATCGGAATTGATGTTTCAATTGATTGGATACCTACATATTTAATTAGGTAGGGCACATTTTTTAATACATTTCAGAGCATTATTATTTTGGGAGAATGTTAAAAAATCTGTCAAACTAGTGGTCATTCGAAGATGTGTCTTGTCTAAGTATTGTCTATCGAAGCAATGACTTGCCGATATATGTGTTTTCGAAGTTCGCTACATGTCGAAATATTGTACTGTCTAAACTCAGTCCGTAACTCTAGGAGTGGATTCATAAAAACATCGCTGTATATCCCTACGGCACAGCAACCCTGAGCTGAAACTGGAATTGGTACGATGCTCAACTGTCTCGCTGATCAGATTCTGACATTAAAGTATAGAAGATCGTTACATCACACAAAGTTACAGCTGGTTCCGTATTATACCTATATATTTTTAGCAGAAATTGATCCATAGTTTTAGCGCCAAAATGTAACCAAAAAGAAATATTTTTATAAATAGTTTGTGTATTTAGTAATTGGTATCTTGTGTTATCCAGTGTTTGTTTGTCGTTGTCTGTTACTTCCGTCCTGTTTGCGTTTGATTCTGTTGAATATAATATTGTACTGATTAAAGTCATTATTAAATATTTAACTGCATGTTATTACCTACTACTGTCCTATGTATCCTCCCGCAAGCCACAGCAAATATCACCACTCTTACTATGAGCCAATTTGACTTCATACAATACAGTCTTCTTAAATCAACGGCGATTATTCTTTATAATACCCAACACTTGATAGAAAAGTAAACAGCATACAGCACACCAGAGTCGCTTTGCATATTCTCAGCAGCTATAGGTATATGTTTGTATTATAGTTCAATAGATAGGGAATGGGTTATAAGTAAAAGAGCCGAATATTACTTATTATCATTTATTTATTTATAATAATCTGAAGGCAATTCATCTAGGTATGTACACAAGTTGTACTATCCGCTAACGTTTGTACACTTATATATATCACAACAGCCAACACAACGGTTTAAAGCTAGCACTGTGCTTGACAAAACACATAGTTACATACATTATATAGATTTTGACTGATATTAGATTCAGGTAATTTGATAGTAGATTCAGATCATTTGGTAGTAGATTCAGATCATTTGGTAGTAGATTCAGATCATTTGATAGTAGATTCAGATATTTGAAAAGCGAACGAGACATTAATATGTAACTTCTGACATTTGTCAAGCTGGATGTAAAACATTGCTATATTATGCTATATTAATTTACAATTGCACGCATTTTAAATTACACAATTAGTTCATTTAAATGCTAAATGCAGTGATCGTGTTCACTTCATAACGTTTCACTATTACAGTCAATGTTCGAATATTTATAGTAGCCAAGTCATTGACGTGCCAGTATTAAAAACACCTCAAAATGACAATTGCAGATTCTATCATGATAATACAAAACTAAATTATTCATAGTTTAGGACTTGACAGGACATTAGTCTTGTCAAGTCAAACTATGAATAATTTGTACATAGAAGTTATTATCTTTTCTTGCCTTCGGTTGAAAATGAGATGGGGATACACATTAGTATTATATTAGGATATACATTAGTATCCCCATCTCATTTTCAACCGAAGGCAAGACAAGATGGTGATATGTTAGCGATGTCAAACTAGTCAAGTTTTAGGAGCCGAGTTCCCAACAATACTAATATTTAGAATCTAAAAATGTTGGAGCAAAGGTGGACCAAATATAAAATAGGTACTCAAGAATGTTGATTTGTCTCAAATAGTCGACATTTCGAGGTTAACAAAATAATGAAGATATTACCGTTCGTCACTGACAGCGTTCTTTTGCCTGACGTGTAAAGAAAGTTTTACGAATTTTATAATATCAATTGATTACATTGTCATCAGAACACTTATCCAAACATTGAGAGTTAGTCATTTTTAATGCTAGAGAGCTAAACACCAATATCACAATTCAATCTAATATCAACTTCAAGTTCACAATCAAATTCAACTCTTCGATTGGTTACATAGATTAACATGACCGAATTAGTTGATAATGATATTTGTTAGAATAGAAAGAGCAACGTAATATATAGCTTTATCAGACACTTAATCAGTAAGTGGTGAGATTGCACATACCAACAGCTCATATACCAACGACGACACGATCTGTTGCATACGTTTCTGGGAATTATGGCCGTCAAGGTAATATTTATCGATAAACGAGGTTCCGAAAATCACATTTGCCCGAGTAGCCAGTGTCAGTGGATGCCCAACAAAACCTTGACTATTTTCAAATATGGTCAGGATTGTATTTTTTAGGTAACATCGCTCTATTTTTACTCTACCTACGAATTTATATTTATAGTGGCTAAGCTTACATTTGTGCTTCATATAAAATTATGCGCCTCAATAGCTACTACTACTGCAACTCTGGCCGTCTGTATGTACGAATGTTCGATAGTACTAACTATAAATAGTCATATCGATATTACAGACACTATAAATAGTCATATCGATATTTGACACTATAAAAAGTCATATCGTTATTACAGACACTAGAAATAACCACATCGATACTACAGACACTATTTAATAGTCATATCGATATTACCGACACTATAAATAGACAGAAATTTAAGAAATAATAGTTGTTTTTGCCAGGCTTCCGATATTCGCTGACGACGCACCAATATGTACTTAAATATAGTTGATTTTAATTTGTGTGCTCAAATAGTAATTATTGTGATAGATGTATTGTAAAATAAATGTATAGTATGTTGTTCAGCATTCCAATTATTGTAAATTGTAGGATTGAAATATAATGAGAGTTGGACAGGGTACGCGCGATAGGGTAACAAACTTAAATTGGAGTGTTTCGAATTATGTACTTTAGCTGGGCGGGAAGCGTTTTTAGGTCTCTTTGGTGTCAGTGCGGAGCGCGAAAATTAGCCAACCATAGACTATATTAAACCAATCACAGCTCAACAGGCTCGTCATTGGTTGATCAGTTCTTTTATACATTTTTTGATTGGTCCGTATAGTGCGCGCTGCCGACTTTTGTTCAAGATGTGTGCCGCCACTCATAAAACATAATATTTGATGGATTACGGATTCCAATCAACAACAACCTTGACTGATCGAAGTTTCTTATCGTACCGATTTTTTATTTGACGGAAACCAAATAATGTCGTCCACGGAAGTTTATTCCGTTTTTCTTAGACCGATCTTATTTTCGAACAAAGTTTGTTACTCAAAGCGCGCCTAAAGAAGTATTTAACTATATGATGGTACTTAGTTGTAAGCAAACAGTCGAAGATTAAGTTTTAATATGTTAACCAAATATAAACGAAAAAATGTAGCTATTATGTAAGGTATTACAAAGTATTCGCTCGATTTCACAATTATTGTATTTATTTGAGCGAAATAAGAAAATTATATTGATATGGGATCTATTTCTGCTAAAATATATATTTTAACTTATGGCGTGGCGGTAGAGTGTTCGTCTGCTAAGTCAGAGCTTCGACTCGTGCTCACTGCAAATATTTGTACGCATGAATATATATATTTGCATTGGTCTGCGTGTTTCTCTGTATAACATGTATATAATTACAAAAAAATAATGCATCTAAGTTTGTTTATCCACATTCTAGAATACCTACATATTACAAGCTATTGGAGCTTTTTTACTGTTTTCTATAATTGGCTTATGGTCTAGATAGCATTGTGTAGAAATGTTCTAGAATCTTATTAATTTTTAGTAGGCACACCCTATTGGTTTAAAAAAACGACAAATTTGAACTTTGTTGCTAAAGTCAGTTGAAAGAGACTGTTATCGGAACTTGGATATCTTCTGGATAGATCTTAAAATAATAAAATGTTAGTTTTTCAGCTTAGTATTAGTTTACTTCCCTTGGGGTGTACAGAGTGAATTTTTCAAGTGGGCGTGAATGGCCACATCCTAAACTATGAGAAACAGCGAAAGACACACAAGACAGGAGTAAGGGACTCGATTTTGGTGGAAACATGATTAATCCTAGCCAAAAAGTTGATTTTCTAAAAAGAAAACACTCTTATCACACCTCTTAAAACACCATTTGATGATGTCGTTAACACGGAAAAAATTCACGCCCACTAGTAAAATTCACCCTGTACAATAATATCATTGTTCTTTCTCGACTAGTCTTCCAATTAAATATGTTAAATGTGTTCTAAGACATTTTAACTTTGACTTGGTCTAGCAGAGTGTCATGTACAACGATTCCATGTGTCAGTACTGTTCACCCTATAGTAGGAGTGGCATTTACGGACTGAATTTAGACAGTACAATACTTCGACATGTAGCGAACTTCGAAAACACATAGATCGACATGTCATTGCTTCGACAGACAATTATTAGACAACACACACCTTCGAATTACCACTACTTCGACAGACGATTATTCGACAGACAATACTTAGACAAGATACATCTTCGAATAACCACTACTTCGACAGATTGTTAAAATTATATTCCAAAAATAAGTAAAGTGGGTTAGGTTAGGTTAGAACTGTGACCCCAATCGGAATTGATGTTTCAATTGATTGGATACCTACATATTTAATTAGGTAGGGCACATTTTTTAATACATTTCAGAGCATTATTATTTTGGGAGAATGTTAAAAAATCTGTCAAACTAGTGGTCATTCGAAGATGTGTCTTGTCTAAGTATTGTCTATCGAAGCAATGACTTGCCGATATATGTGTTTTCGAAGTTCGCTACATGTCGAAATATTGTACTGTCTAAACTCAGTCCGTAACTCTAGGAGTGGATTCATAAAAACATCGCTGTATATCCCTACGGCACAGCAACCCTGAGCTGAAACTGGAATTGGTACGATGCTCAACTGTCTCGCTGATCAGATTCTGACATTAAAGTATAGAAGATCGTTACATCACACAAAGTTACAGCTGGTTCCGTATTATACCTATATATTTTTAGCAGAAATTGATCCATAGTTTTAGCGCCAAAATGTAACCAAAAAGAAATATTTTTATAAATAGTTTGTGTATTTAGTAATTGGTATCTTGTGTTATCCAGTGTTTGTTTGTCGTTGTCTGTTACTTCCGTCCTGTTTGCGTTTGATTCTGTTGAATATAATATTGTACTGATTAAAGTCATTATTAAATATTTAACTGCATGTTATTACCTACTACTGTCCTATGTATCCTCCCGCAAGCCACAGCAAATATCACCACTCTTACTATGAGCCAATTTGACTTCATACAATACAGTCTTCTTAAATCAACGGCGATTATTCTTTATAATACCCAACACTTGATAGAAAAGTAAACAGCATACAGCACACCAGAGTCGCTTTGCATATTCTCAGCAGCTATAGGTATATGTTTGTATTATAGTTCAATAGATAGGGAATGGGTTATAAGTAAAAGAGCCGAATATTACTTATTATCATTTATTTATTTATAATAATCTGAAGGCAATTCATCTAGGTATGTACACAAGTTGTACTATCCGCTAACGTTTGTACACTTATATATATCACAACAGCCAACACAACGGTTTAAAGCTAGCACTGTGCTTGACAAAACACATAGTTACATACATTATATAGATTTTGACTGATATTAGATTCAGGTAATTTGATAGTAGATTCAGATCATTTGGTAGTAGATTCAGATCATTTGGTAGTAGATTCAGATCATTTGATAGTAGATTCAGATATTTGAAAAGCGAACGAGACATTAATATGTAACTTCTGACATTTGTCAAGCTGGATGTAAAACATTGCTATATTATGCTATATTAATTTACAATTGCACGCATTTTAAATTACACAATTAGTTCATTTATATGCTAAATGCAGTGATCGTGTTCACTTCTTAACGTTTCACTATTACAGTCAATGTTCGAATATTTATAGTAGCCAAGTCATTGACGTGCCAGTATTAAAAACACCTCAAAATGACAATTGCAGATTCTATCATGATAATACAAAACTAAATTATTCATAGTTTAGGACTTGACAGGACATTAGTCTTGTCAAGTCAAACTATGAATAATTTGTACATAGAAGTTATTATCTTTTCTTGCCTTCGGTTGAAAATGAGATGGGGATACACATTAGTATTATATTAGGATATACATTAGTATCCCCATCTCATTTTCAACCGAAGGCAAGACAAGATGGTGATATGTTAGCGATGTCAAACTAGTCAAGTTTTAGGAGCCGAGTTCCCAACAATACTAATATTTAGAATCTAAAAATGTTGGAGCAAAGGTGGACCAAATATAAAATAGGTACTCAAGAATGTTGATTTGTCTCAAATAGTCGACATTTCGAGGTTAACAAAATAATGAAGATATTACCGTTCGTCACTGACAGCGTTCTTTTGCCTGACGTGTAAAGAAAGTTTTACGAATTTTATAATATCAATTGATTACATTGTCATCAGAACACTTATCCAAACATTGAGAGTTAGTCATTTTTAATGCTAGAGAGCTAAACACCAATATCACAATTCAATCTAATATCAACTTCAAGTTCACAATCAAATTCAACTCTTCGATTGGTTACATAGATTAACATGACCGAATTAGTTGATAATGATATTTGTTAGAATAGAAAGAGCAACGTAATATATAGCTTTATCAGACACTTAATCAGTAAGTGGTGAGATTGCACATACCAACAGCTCATATACCAACGACGACACGATCTGTTGCATACGTTTCTGGGAATTATGGCCGTCAAGGTAATATTTATCGATAAACGAGGTTCCGAAAATCACATTTGCCCGAGTAGCCAGTGTCAGTGGATGCCCAACAAAACCTTGACTATTTTCAAATATGGTCAGGATTGTATTTTTTAGGTAACATCGCTCTATTTTTACTCTACCTACGAATTTATATTTATAGTGGCTAAGCTTACATTTGTGCTTCATATAAAATTATGCGCCTCAATAGCTACTACTACTGCAACTCTGGCCGTCTGTATGTACGAATGTTCGATAGTACTAACTATAAATAGTCATATCGATATTACAGACACTATAAATAGTCATATCGATATTTGACACTATAAAAAGTCATATCGTTATTACAGACACTAGAAATAACCACATCGATACTACAGACACTATTTAATAGTCATATCGATATTACCGACACTATAAATAGACATATCGATATTACACACTATTAATAGTTATATCGATATTTCACACTTTAAATAGTAATATCTATATTATAGACACTTAATAGTTTTATCAATATTTCAGACACTAGAAACAGTCATAATATCCGTGCGGTTTATTTCAGCTGTCATTTCCGTATAGTTACAGTCGTTAGCGTTCTGGGTTAGTTCCGGACCCGCAACCTAGCGATCGTAAGTCAGACCTTAAAACAGCCGCTTTCAAGAATAATTTAATTGACCATATTTTCTTACTTGATATAAGTTATGATCAAGCTATTTTAATAAAAACTATATACTACCGGCCTCGGTGTGTAAATTCTGTATTAAAAAAAAACAACGAAGAATTCATAAAATATGAGTTATTAATTATTTATAGCAAATTAAGATTATAAAACTTCATAATATTACGCAAAACAATTTTTCTACGATTACATTCAACCAGAGTCGCACATTACAAACTACGGCCATTGCAACGACATTATACTAAATAACAATTATAAATATAATAATATATAATGTACACACCGCTCACCACAGCCTTTCATCGGGCTAAGAATGGATTGCTCTTTCTTGTTCTCTCGCATAGCGCATATCTACAATAATAGATTGACTCGAGTGTTTTAATACCTTTCTTTTTTTTTTTAGTGCGGAAATCCCTTCGGATACCCCCCCGCCGGCCAGCGGGGGCGGTTATGTCGGGCAGTGTATTAATACCTAAATTATATGCAGTTTCATACACTACTTTATCTTCACTCATAGGAAAAATTGAAATTAAACAAAGTAGGTAGGTTACAAGGGCGCCATTTTTTTCACAGTTCGAACTGCGCATGCGTGCGCCTTTTTTTCATATTCAGCCTAAAACCTTAGACTAGTTTAATGAATAAAAAAAGATAGCGATACTATAATGAGTTTTATGATACAGTTGGCGGTACTGTAATAAGTTTTATTTTTAATTTTATGTATATGCGTTTATAAAGTGCGTATGTATAGAATCGTCTTTGAATTCGTAATTCGAATTTTTCGATTTGAATGTAGATAAAAATAGTTTATCGATGTCCGATAGAGAGAACGCCCTAGAAAACCGAAGCAAGCCGATCTCAGCCAGACTCTCACTCTGCTTTCCAACACTTCACGCTTAATTTCAAAAGCTGGGAGTACCCAGTAGTAGTACTAACGGGTATTTCCACGTGTTCTTGTGTATCAAATATTTATCTCTCAACAATATGTACAGTTTTAGTTTGTGAACATAAATATACATACATATATATATATTTGAATTTGGGAATAATCGAGGAATGCTGTCAAATTATTTCTTATTAAAAACATGAGTGATACAAAATATATTACAGTTTTAGGGTATGTTCTTGGAGCACGATTTTAGTGCTAACATTTACCTCATTTCAATTTACTGTAAACGTTATATATAATGAAACATATTGTACTATTTTTGTGACAAGTCAACATATATTAGGTAGGTAGACGATTGTATTATTTATGCGAATTTTGGAACATTTTTCATTGAACGTAGACATATAATACTGATCTCTGCTGAGCTTAGTATTTGTATCTTATTATATACCTATTAATTTTTAACCGCTTTCAAAAAAGGTGGTTGTCAACTCATCAGGATATTTTGATATGTGCAATAATATTATTCATTATCCGAGCGCCGATCTCGTTTGCACCTCTAGGCTTACATCTTGGTATTTATGGGAGCGACTATCGTCTGACCCCTCAACCTTGAGATGTAAACCTGCGCCTACGCCTCGTCCGTTGGTTAGCAGGTGTACATACAAGTGACAAACGACGCTATAGCGCAGACTTTCGTCGCGGAATTGGGGCGTTAGGTAGCAATCGCTACCATAGAAGGCAAGCTCAACCAAATTCCCAAAGTCCAAGATTTGGACGCTGGAGTTTCCGCTCGGAGGACGAAAAAATCTATACATGTAGAAAAAAATGTGTTTTTTGAACATTGAAAGACAATTCCGACACTAAAGAATGAAGTTATTTCACTAAAGTACTTTATTGCACAATAGGGCATAAAGTACATAGTAAATCGTACAAATAACACTCTCAGGTCGGGTACGGAGGTTCGACTCGAGTGAGGTTGCGGGTTCGATCCCCACCTAGTACACTACCGATTTGAACACAAGCAATTCCGCTTAGTTGGTTAGGTAACGAGAATTCTGTAAAGTGCTTTTAGGACAATAATTCGCATTAATAAGCCAAAATAAACTAGGTTCTACAACGTCTTGTACAAACAATACTTTTATATATTATATACACTGGTTATATGTAACTTAATTACATTTTAATTTTATTTCACACAAAAAAGTAAAAAAAGATTTAAAAAAAAAAACAATATAAAACTGTTGTTATGATCGCAGAGTATTATAAAAATTCTATATTTAATATCACATTGATATGCTAACTAAATAAAATTGGCGGGCAATTGTACAATGTATATGGCTATTATTTAACAAAAATCTCTTTAAAAACTGTTAAAATTTCAAATAATATTAGGAAATTGTGAGACAAGTTCTGAATTTAAACGAAAACCATGAAAATCAAATTGAAGTATTTAGTTCAGTTGTGTGTAAATCAAGTTTCTAAATAAGCTAACATCCAAAGTATAAAGCTTATTTAAATAAGATTTAAATTATTAATTATTCTCATATTCACCGGCAAGAAATACCAAAACGTACTTTCGACAAAAGTCCACGCACGTCACACCAATATAGGTTTTAATTATCACAATAACATCTTCACTATATATTTGTAACATTTTCACTAAATTAGCTTATGAAAACGACATAGATGAAGTCGCGTGCTAAAGCTATTGTTCATAAAACTTAAGTTCACCACCTAAACTCAATCTCGCTCAATCGCTTTTCATTCATCAATAAAATATTGTCTTATAAATTATTAATAAATTAATATCTCAAATATAATTGAAATTAAAAATTGAACTTCTCTATAAATGCTTCTCTATATCTCGTATAACAGAATGTGTCGTCATTACGAGACCCCCATGAGGGTGTACTTATGGTAAGAAAAGAGCGGCATGTACAATGGTTTCTTTGATTCACAACATAATTGTACGAGTTTAAATTTATGGAGGACCGGCCGCGTGAAATATTCTTCCCATTCCCAAAGAAAAAACTAGCTTAGGTGCTATTCCAGAATTTAATCTATCCCTATGTCAAATTTCATCCAGATTCGTTCACTTGTTTTTGGGTGAAAGAGTCACGAACATTTATCCATCCTTCCAAATTACAGATTTATAATATTAGTAATTTTATGTCAATTCTGCGGCGAACTTTTGTCGAAATATATCCTGACTTGTGCAATAGCACAGCCGAAACACACACAGTCATCGTCCATACCTCTCATTGTGACTACAACGCCTCACTCACTTGAATTTGTTATTCACTAAAATAGGCAAGTTAGGCAGAGCTATACTAAGAGTAAACGTTATATTATCTGTAGTTATTGCGTTTATTATTTCACTATTCATCTAGGGCTATGAGGAGACGGAAAGACTGTGATAATTGATACATAATTAAAAAACTTAAGTAAAAAAATTTATGTGTGACAAATCTGATGGCCTATAACTTAAAAAAATTTAAAGAATTATAGTACAATATAATAAATGTAATGGAATGAAATAAATTTAAGTTAATCTTTCAATAGTTGGAAGTATTTATTATTTTAGCTTTGACCCGATATAACACAAAATACCGACGTACAGTTAGCAGCAATCGCAGATAATGATTGCAAAGGTTTAAAATAAAAAATCTGAATGGAAATTGCTCATTATAATACAATCAAAGTTTTAAAATATTTCAATAAAGCCCACTAAGTAGTTAAACAGCATTTTCATTAATAAATATAAATTATCAGTTCAAAAACTAAATTTTAAAATTTGGAAATGACCATCTACTTTTGACGCTGACTATACGAATACGTACATTATCGTTTTGAGTAAGAAACAATAAGTATTTTGTAATGTATCTGGTACCCGGACATTACCTGGTATGCAAGCACAAGAAAGAACGCCACTATTAAATTTATATTTATTAAAAAAATATTCGACTAGTCACTTATTATGCTTTAACTTAATAATTTCCTTGTGTAGTATCTCTGTCAAAAGCTAAATAAAAATATCATTACTAATGAGTTAATGATCCTCTCCTCAATGCAAAATCACAAACACGTTTACAAGTAACATTTAAGATAAATAAAGGGTGGTTAAATTGTAAGGGCCGATGTTGAATGTGAACCACACCTAAACGCCAACTTTTTTTCCGAATTTTATTTGACATTTCTCTATTTCAGACTTACTCAATTTGAACCATGGAGAGATACACAATCCAACAACGTGTTAAAGTTATCCAGACTTATTATGAAAATGGGCGTTCAAATCAAAATACATATCGTGCACTTCGTGATTTTTTTGGTCAATTTGATCGTCCAAATGTGCGTACAATCGGAAAAATGGTGGAAAAATTCGAGCAAACCGGGTCTGTAGAAGATGTGAGAACACCAGTGCATGCTCGCACAGCTCGTACTGCAGAAAATATTGCTGCTGTTCGCGATAGTGTGGCTGAAGAGCCGTCCACCTCAACTCGTCGTCGTGCCCCACAATTGAACCTCTCACGCTCGTCGCTGATGAACATTATGCATAAAGACTTGCATTTACACGCTTACAAGGTGCAATTGGCTCAAGAACTAAAGCCTCTTGACCATTCCAAACGTCGTGAATGGGCAGAATGGTGGCAAGAAATGGCAATAGTGGATGATCAATTTTCGAAGAAAATCATCTTCAGTGATGAGGCACATTTTCACCTCAGTGGATTCGTCAATAAACAGAATTGCCGCATTTGGGCGAATGAGAATCCAAGAGTGATTGTCGAAAAACCAATGCACCCACAAAGAGTGACTGTTTGGTGCGGTTTATGGGCTGGCGGCATCATCGGGCCGTATTTTTTCCAAAATGAGGCCGGTCAGGCAGTTACTGTGAATGGTGTTCGCTATCGTGAGATGATAACGAACTTTTTATGGCCCGAATTGGAAGATATGGATGTGGACGATATGTGGTTTCAGCAGGACGGTGCCACTTACCACACAGCTAACGAAACAATGGCTCTTTTGCGCAACAAATTCAATGGCCGTGTTATCTCACGTAATGGCGATGTCAATTGGCCGCCAAGATCATGTGATTTAACACCGTTGGACTTTTTTCTTTGGGGTTATTTGAAAGAAAAGGTGTACGTCGATAAGCCAGCAACAATTCAAGAGCTAAAGGATGAGATAATTCGGCACATTAACGGCATAGAACCTCCATTATGCCTCAGCGTCATCGAAAATTTGGACCATCGGATGGAGGTGTGCCGCCGAGGTCGCGGCGCCCATTTGGCCGATATTTTGTTCCATACATAATTGAGTAATACCAATATATCATAATAAAATAAAATTACAATAATTTCCTAAATAGTTTGTGTTTTATTCAAAATCAACATCGGCCCTTGAAATTTAACCACCCGTTATAACTACTTTGTCCTTTTTAAATGAAAATAAATTAAAACCACTGATATGTGTGCTAATCGACTTATAAGCATTATTCTTAACAGCTTTCTTATAAGTGTTCGATTTTTAAATAAAATATTAACTTTGAAATAAAACTAATTCTAACGGATTCTATCGCGATTTATTTCATGTTACTTTATTATGTGCATTGAACCCGACGTTTCGGTTGCTTTTCAGCAGCCATGGTCACGGGGAACCGGAACTTCGGGTTCAATGTAAACAATAAAATAACATCAAATAAATCGCGACAGAATCCGTTGAAAAAAAAGTTTTATTTGTGTGACATTCGCGGAAACTTCCGACAGTATCAAATAAAATATATTGTTAAATGCTGTCTTAAATATTAGAACTTTGTGTCCTACGTATTTACAAATTGTGCATGCTGAATTGTACTAGTGAACTCACAAAGAAGTACGTAAAGAATTTAGACAGCTGGCAACTAATTATTCCTAAGTTTTGTTTCTTTTTAGAAGACGATTTACATAGAAATTTGGAACTTCGGGATATTTTATGATTTCAATATGACCTCGTTCATTTGTCGACATAACATATAACATACATAACATAAACTCACGCCTATATCCCCGAAGGGGTAGGCAGAGGTGCTAGCACCCACATTTCGCCAGTTTATGTTTAGGTCCCAATGTAATAGGTGGCGAGCCTATTGCCATTAACCGGGCACTTATAAACCTGCGATAAATACACACATAACTTCGAAAAACATCGAAAAGTCATTGGTGTGTGCCATGGTAATACCTGGGATCGAACCCGAGACCTCGTCTCAGCAGTCCTTTACCCATACCACTAGGCTACCGCGGTTTGTCGGTTTGTCGAATATACAAAAAAAATCGTTAGGTACAAACATTATACAGATTATTTATTTTAGAATAATTCATAAGTGATTGAGTATCTATTTTTCACTTTTATTTTTGAACTACATATTTTCAATCATCAAGGATCTAACATCATTCATAAATACATTTTTTAAATGAAATACCATCCAAAATTTTTTGTTAGTAAATAAACTAATAGGGTAGTAGCCAGTGAAGACCAAACCAGTTACTTTTTAAGTAACGTCACAAAGGTAGATTCAGTAGAGTTATAGTCGTACCAGCCAATCTAGGGTGACGTCATCGTCGCTTCAGTGTTGCTAATTGACTTTAATATGCAATAAAATCGGGAACTTAAACTTTAAACTTACAAAGTTTCTTTTCTCAACTAGTTATATTACCAGTCTCTAAAATGCATCTATCATATTGCTCTACAGAAATAAAGGCTAGTATTTAGTTTAAGACTGTAATCTATGCTTTCACATTTGACGGAAGGCCTATATGTAGGTAAAAAAATAAAAATAATTGTATACTTGGAAAAGTAAAGAGAGACGTAATCCGTCCGCTCTGAGATTATATTGGGTAATTTATGTAATTAAATCAGACAACACTAATCTGTAGTGTAATCGAATGACATTTGACAGTGACAACCGTAGTTCTAATTTTTACCATTTCAGATCGCCACACCAAAAAATTGAATTGAATTTCCATTTCATAGAAAAGCTGATACAACTATAGTATACTTTGTTAAACGATTGTTGTTTTGATACTACTCTATTTTGGTTAATGGTATAAGACAATGTTAGTGCCAAAGATAGTTTCATAAATAATTCAAAATATGTAAGCAAAACTGCTGATCATGTTAAAAGTCGCACTGTATAAATGAATATTCATTTTTTATATACTAATTTCAAAAGGTGGTGTATAAATTAAACATGAATTGATCAAAGCATATTACAAAAGTTTACTGAGATTTTTTATAGGCATATAGTTTTGTGATATGTCAATGCCTCGAAAAATGATTACATATTTATGTTACAACATTCATAGAGAGCTGTAATTTCATTTTAATTAGTTGTTTGCTTAGTATTTAATATTACTTTATTTTGAGAGCACATTTAATTTGAGATCAACTGGAGACAAAAATATTCAACTAATCAGCTGATCTATCCATAGGGCGCGTATAGACAGTCAATATACATTGCCATCCAATAACCACGAATCCCATTTGCACATAAATATTGTATCAATATAATATATTAACAGGATCGCGATATATATATATTGACAGACAGTCAATGTATACACGCGCCCATAGAGATGTTACGATAGATTAGGATAGTCACACGAAAATAAATATGGAATTATTTCTTCATACCTTATATCACATATATGTAGGATAAAACACATCGCATTCCTGCTCTATTTTGTAGTGTCTATGGCTCGGTCACGTATACCAGTGGTAGGAATATATGTGTACTTAGACCATTTTATTATGAAACTATTTGGAATGCATTTATTTATGTACTATCGTTTCAACCTAAGCGTGTGACCTCCGCACTGTGATATATGACGGCATGTTTTTGTCGCCTATCTGAAATTTAAAAAAAATTGTTTAAATTGGATAAAGTCGACATGCAGGAAGGTACTTGAACCAGCGACTAGTCCCTTTCTAGGAGGAAAATCGTCCCATTATGAAGTGAAAGGCTTTTTTATTCATTTCTCGCGCCTTGGATCAAGGTAACTAAGCTAAGCAGGGGTACATCTACACTCACATCTCGTTAGTATTTTGGTCTTTTCAGTCTTTTAGTCTCACGCCATAAACGACTAGCCTATTATAAACTGGGCACTTTTACACGGGCTGTATGTTTACTATTAGATGGAGAACAGCCCTAGGTCTGACTTGTACGAAGTCCACAGCGGGATGGGATGGCTATTATTCTACTTCATCATAATTACCTGTGTTTTGAGTGTGTTGAGTACAATATCAGTACCTCCGCTCGGGCGAGTGCGTGTCCCGGGCTCGGCCAACACCTGCTAACCTCTCGCATACTGCCTCTAGTTGCGCGTCCAGCATCAGAGACGCTATCTGATCGTCTGTTAGCATCTCCACGCTGTAAGGAAGATGGTGAAGAGTTAAAATATTGCTACACTGCTGTAGTATCGATGTACTTAACTAATGCATCAGTATAGTACTGCCGTTGTCATCTGAGTTGTCGTAACTATTTTTATTACTCGCTCAATCGTTATAATAAGCGTCACAATATCGATATAGTAAGTTACATACATACGTAGCGAGACTATCAGTATCGAAATATCGTTAAAGTAACGTTACATACATACCTAGCGAGACTATCAGTATCAGAATATCGTTAACGTAACGTTACATACATACCTAGCGAGACTGTCAGTATCAGAATATCGTTAAAGTAACGTTACATACATACCTAGCGAGACTATCAGTATCAGAATATCGTTAAAGTAACGTTACTGTACGGTCCGCACACCTTGGGTAATATAAATAGTTCAGTAAAACAAAGATGTAAATTTTAACTGACTACGTATATTTATTGATATAATGATACACGACAACTGTTGCTGTACGCGGGGTTCGTCGACAGTTGCCGAACGCGAACTGCACTTAAAGTAAATGGCATGGATAATGAAATATAAATAATGCTATGTTAACAAATATTAAAAGTAGAGCAATGTACGAGGCTCGTACATACTCCCAGGCCAGAAAGTGAGGATGATGGGATGCTGATAAAAATGATAAGTGAATAACAAGTTGATAGAACAATATTTTCATTGTGAATAACAAGGTGATAGAACAATATTAGCTTAAGATATTTCGTTCACTATAATGTACGATCGAATTTGGGACGGAAGGCTACCGGCGAACTAGCCTTATTAAGCACACGCGCACTACGCGATTTGTCCTCGACCTCACTACAGGCACAACACTGATTAACTGCACTGTCACTGACACATCTAACCGAACGAGGTCCGTAGCTCGTCGCTTGAAGCTCGATGTCGATGTGCCCTGCTGCGGCAGGTGCAGCAGGTACTCCCGGGCGCAGCGCCAGCATCCGCGCGCGCCACCGGCGCCATGCCAGCACCGCGAACCCAACTACACACGCCAAGAGTATCCCGTAGCTAACGGTATAGAGATGGATATCATGCTGTGAAATGCGCTCGGTCAGCACTCCGTCTGACGCGCTAGCCTTTAGCTCCTTAATCTGCTTGTCGATTTCCTCAAAATACTTTTGGCGATCTGTGTAGGATTGGTTCTCGACAGTAGAAATTGGCATAGAAAGGTTCATAATGTGGTTAATGGGTGGGATCTTGATCTTCATCGCATCGACTTCTCTATAACGCATTTGATGGCGTTTTATGAGCGTAAATCGTAAAAGTGTCACTCTTGATAATACATTCCTCGCCTATTGTTATTATGCCGGACTTATGTAATAGCTCTGCAGTAATTTGATTCTCACATATGATACGTATAGGGCATTGATCGCAACAAGTGAACAGGTAGGTGTTCACGCGATTCAGCTCATTCCAGGAATCTTTGCAAGTTAGTGTTACAGTTTGACATTGATTGGAATGACGATCCCTGACACACGAATTTTCATCTGATGTCATGTGTAGGATTGGCTGCTTCAAAGGACATAAATGAGACTCATTTTCACTTTCGACACAGTTGGATACATCTCTCTCCGACATAGTTACGTAGGAGTCCTTTTGTATATTAACGGCTACATAATCTGATATTGGTACTAGGCTGATCATAGTGTTTTCCCTTTGCTGTGGGATAGGCAAAAGCCTGTATAATTCGAACTAGTCTCTGCTAACTAGAGGAATCTTTATTTCGAAGATAATAAATTTATTTGAAGCTCTAGCTTTGACTGCAAGAAGACGGTACATGTTGGATATGTTTTGTAGATTAATCAATGGCAACGAAATATCTCGGGACAGTAAACTATTGATAACGTTTAATTCCCCTTGGAGCTGCTCAGGGGTAAGTAAATGGAAGTTGAACTTGCCAGCATATATGTCGGTTAAAGAGTCAATGATCATTTCTTGGATACTTTGCAAGTTGACTAGGACACCTTGTGCGATAACAGAAGATAGTGTCAATTCGCACGATGAAGATACAGCTGATAAATCATTGTTTTGTTGGTTTATCGACTTCTCTAAATTGATCAAATACTGGTTGAAAAGTTTGCTTTGTTTGTTGACAGATGCTTCCACTCTCTTTATTAAATTAAACTCTCCCTCGACGACAGAAGTTTGATTTTTCCAAAGTAAACTGAGATGTTTCTGATTTTCTCTAATAGTCTCGATGTCTCGTTCATACTGTTCTGCGAAATCTTGATCGAGTACGCCGAACAGTTTGTTAGCCAGTAACCCAACACCGTTGATAAGGCCACGGGCTGCGCGCACGTGAGCGCCGCCCGCGCGGCGTGTGAATTGCTTACCGAGCAAAATTCTGTTGTAATGTTCGAGCTCATTGAAGCCGTGATGTAATTGTAATAAGAGTACTTCACACTGACTTATCCTATTCTTAGTTTGATCGTTGCAAACGCCGTCTAAATGACTAATATATTTACTTAGTAGTTCAGTGCTTAGCCAGTAAGGAGCCATGTCGTAGTAGATAATTAGGTTCCAATGATCTCGTTCCAGACGTATGTTTGAAATGTGATCGAAGAAAAGGCCTTGACTGATATTCAGGGTTGACATTTGATACTGGCTTTCCACGGCCGATGTCATCATAAAAAGCAGTGTGAATAGCATAACAATATTGCTAGATAGGCTATGTTTAGCTGAGCGCTTGATAGTAACTGAGGAGACATTTTCTTGTTTCTGTTGAAACTTGTTGTTTTGGTCGACTCTCTCAGTTTCTCGAGCTGGCAACTTTGAAATTTTGGTGATTGGTCGCTTGATCGTACCGCCTTTAGTTTTTAAAGTCACTACGCGCACGTAGTTGCACCGGAGTCCTTGCCCGGATGCAAAGCTATAACTCTCCCGAGAGCCTACTTCCCTGAAGGCAGATTCGCGTCGTGAATGATGACGACGTCGTTTATCTGTAGATTTTCCTTTGGAGTGCGCCATTTGCAACGGGCAGATAGTTGACTAAGGTATTCTTGTTGCCATTTTTTCCAAATGTCTTGGAAGATTTTTTGAGTGAGTTGCCATCTTGTTCGTTGGTCTCTCTCGGTCTCTACAATAGTGTTGGTCGGACCACTAGCAAGGAAGTGGGCCGGCGTTAGATATTCCAGTTCATCGGGGTCTTCCGTAAGAGGGCATAGAGGTCGTGTGTTCAAACACGCTTCCACTTCAGCTAACAGAGTAGAATATTCCTCAAACGTCAGTTTTTGATCACCGATGACTCTTTTTAGATGATATTTAAGGCTCTTTACAGCCGCCTCCCATAAGCCACCTGCACTCGGCCATCCAGGTGCATTGAAGTGCCATTGAATTCTCATATCTGTGATAGATGAATAAAAGTTAGTGTCTAAGGTAGCCTCGAGATCCAGATATTCACTATTGAGGATCTTGTTGGCGCCAACAAAGTTAGTACCATTGTCACTGTATAGGTGGCAAGGCGCTCCCTTCCGAGACGCCATTCTCCGTAAAGCGGCTAGGAATGCTGAGGAGCTAAGTTCAGTCACTAACTCGAGATGCACTGCTTTGGTCACCATGCAAACGAAAACTGCGATGTAGCCTTTTGAAGTCTTTATTCCACGACCCTTGTTTGATTTGACGTCAACAAATCCAGTATAATCGACGCCGCAATGATAAAAAGGTCTAGTGGGGACTGTTCGAGCAGCTGGTAAATTGCCCATGATCTGTTCGTGTTTGACAGGGTCATGGCGTCTGCACGTGACACATGAACGAAGTTGTTTCTTCACGATTTTGATTCCTCCTACAAGCCAATATTTTTTTCTTAAAAAGGCTGACGTAAGGCGAGCCCCACCGTGATAAGAAGCATAATGCGCTTGATCAATAAGCAGCTCTGCAAAGCGGCTGGAGCCTGGTACGATAATAGGATGCTTCATATCATGAGGTAAGTTAGAGTGGCTTAGACGTCCTTTAACTCGTAGGATTCCGTTTTCGTCCAAGTAGGGAACAAGTTGTGATAGCTTACTTTTAGTCTGCACGTGACCGTTATTTTTGATACTCAGTATCTCTTGAGAAAATTCAATTTGTTGGATGTGCTTGATAATGAGATTTTCGGATCGGTTTAGTTCGGATAATGATAAATAGCCTTGCTTTTTGTCTTGCTTTTCAATAAATCTAAACATCCATGATATAATCCGAATTACTTTATTGATATTGCTGTGTTTTGATAGAAGCTGATAAATAATATTGATATTTAGATCTTGCTCGGTGGTAATATTAGCTTGACGTACCCTTTTCATCTCTAGGTCCGTACTATATTCTGGCCTTATGTCTGGTCCATCAAATTCAGTTAACCAAGACGGCCCTTGCCACCACAAGTCATGATTGATCAATTGAGAGGCAGTCAATCCGCGGCTGGCACAGTCCGCTGGATTCTCCTCCGATTTAACATAACGCCAACATCCTGAGGGCATTGTGTTAGTTATGTCACGTACCCTGTTTGATACGAACGTCTTCCACTTTGATGGATCTCCATTGAGCCAGCCAAGGACGATCATAGAGTCAGACCACCCGTAGATTTTGATTTCATAGCTACTCAAGCACTGTTGCACTTTGAGTAACAACTTTGAAAGGAGATGAGCTGCGCTTAACTCTAATCGCGGAAGAGTGATATTTTTAGACTTCGGTACAAGTCTTGTTTTTCCAACTAAAAGAGTGATAATAGTTTGATTGTCACGCTTGACTCTACAATAAATAGCGCACGCGTAAGCTTTGATCGATGAGTCACAAAAGCCATGTAATTCGATGATGTCGCGTGCCTTTGTTGATATCCACCTAGGTACTTGCAGTTTATTTATGTTTTTGATATCGTTCTTGATAGTAATCCATTCAGATAAAATATCATTGGGAAGAGGGTCATCCCAACCGATGGTGGACAACCAAACGGTTTGGAAAATGATTTTCAGTTTTGTTGATATAGGTGCCAGCCAGCCGAGCGGATCAAATAATTTAGAGATATCAGATAATAGTGATCGTTTGGTTTGCCGTTCGGCGGAAGGTTCAATTTTTGAACTAAATGTGAAGACATCCTGCTGGTGATCCCAGCTCAGACCCAAAGTTTTAGATGTCTCTAGTTGCTTGAAGTCGAAGCTTTCTTGCTTACAATCCTCTTGCTTAGCGTCTGATAGGTCTGGCACGTTAGATTTCCACTTCCTTAGGTTAAACCCACCTGACTTTAATAAGTTGATAAGGTCGATGCGTAATTGTTTTGCATCTTCAAGTTGATGAGAGCCATGTACCAAATCATCCATGTAAAATGAAGTTTCCAGGACTTCGGATGCTGGGCTACTCAAAAAATTGGTTTTCTCGTCTGATGCCAACTGTCGTAAGGTCATCATTGCTAAGAAAGGAGCCGCTTTAGTGCCATAAGTGACAGTCGTCAGCTGCCAATCTTTGATAGATTCATGCTCAGAGTCTCGCCAGATGATCCTTTGGAGGGTTTGATCTTGATGACTTATCCAAATCTGACGAAACATCTTTTCAATATCTGCAGTGAAAGCGAATTGATATTGACGCCATTTAATTATTAGCGACTGCAGATCTTGCTGAAGGTTGGGCCCACATTTCATAACGTCATTCAAGCTGTATCCCGTTGATGATTTGATAGAACCGTTGAATACGACTCTGAACTTAGTTGTGGTAGATTCAGCTTTTTCTACACCGTGATGCGTGAGATAGAAAGCAGGCTGCGTTTTCCTTGATGCTGGAGCAGGAATCATGTGTCCCATTGCTTGATATTCATTGATAAATGATTTGTAGCTATCTTGCATCAACAGATTTTTCGAAAACCTTTTTTCTAAAGATTTCAATTGGGCAACTGCTTTGTTTTTTGATACACCTAAATTGTTTTCATAATTGGATTTTAAGGGTAACCGCACCTCGTATCGACCATCCTCTCGGCGAGTAGTAGTACTCTTGTAATACTGAATGCACTCTTGATCTTCGGATGATAGGTTGGAATCTTCTGCAATGTCCTCGATCTCCCAAAATCGCTGAATTTCTTCTATATTGTTTAAGGTGACATTACATTGCAAAGTCCTAGTGCACCCAGTTAGGATCCATCCTAAACGCGTGTTTTGCGCAAGAGGTAACTTACTATGATCACCCCTGCAGATCCCTTCTAATAGAATTAACGAATAGATATCAGCTCCAAACAGAATATCAACTGGACGGCTGACGTTGAATTCAGGATCTGCTAAAGTAATATGATCTAGATACGACCAATTTGGCTTAGGGAAGGAGTAGCTTGGCAGATGCTTAATAAGATTTTGCATAATGATGACGTCAGTGTGGAACTCGAAATTATGATTCGTTGATACGCATTTAATGTTGATAGTTCCCTTGCAATTGGTTTGCTTCTCGCCTATTCCAGTGATCACGCCCTGGTATCTATGACGAGGAAGTCCAAGTCGTTGAGCGGCGTTCTCTGTTATAAGAGAGGTTTGTGATCCCTGGTCTATGAGTACACGCAAGTTGATATAAGAGCTATCCCAAGTTTGAACTCTCACTATAGCTGTTGCTAAAAGGATTTCAGGTATTTCAGATTGCAAAGACACGTGTGACCTTAGATTCGACCTTTGTCCTGGTTTGGGTAAATCGCTAGCGGTCGATGGTCCGGCTTCGTTGTCATGTTGCGCAAACGCCTCGTGTAATAAAGTATTGTGTGACTGCTTACACTCACGACAGCGTTTTTCAGAAACACACTCATTACCATTGTGGCAATATAGGCAATTATCGCATAAATTTAACTTCTCTGCAGTTTTACGTTTTATAAGCGGGTTCATCGCTCGGAATTTATTGCATTGAAAGATGGTATGATTATTTGTTTTGCAAACTGCACATTTGTGATATTTCGCAACAAATACGTTTTTCTCGCTATACGATTGTGAAATATTACGTCCGGTCGATGACGACGATGGCTTTGCGTTGTAAACTAAACCTTTATGAGGTTTATGATTTTGAGGAGATACTTTTGGCTCAGATTTTCGTTTTGACGTTTCCATGGTCGTAAACGTCTTCTCTAAAAATGATAAAAACTCTTCCAGCTTGAGAATTTCCCTAGGTTCTTTTAGAGAGAGTAAATAATCATTGAGAGTCTCCGTATCCAATTTTTGGCTCATGAGATGAACGATAAGTGGATCCCACGAGTCCACGCTTACTCCTAAGTTCTTGATGGCGTTCATGGTTTCTCGGGTAACATCGTGAATTTTCTTGATATGGGGAACAGATTTATATTGTATCACGGGGATGTTAAGTATTTGATCAATAAGAGAACTCATTATCAGCCGTTTATTGTTGTACCGATGATTAAGTAATTCCCAACAAGTAGAGTAATTGTCGGAAGAGATCAGTAAGCGTTGTATGAGTCGTTCCGCTTCACCCCTAACCTTAGACTTCAAAAATTGCATCTTCTGAGCGCAAGATAAACTCGGATTCACATGAATAGTCTCTGTGAAGAGATCTTTAAAGCTGGACCATTGAGGATAGTTGCCAGAGAAAATAGGGATATCTATTTTAGGAGTAGATTTTTCAAAGTGAGAAACAGACCAAAGTTTTTTGTTAATAGACTTGACAATGTCCATAAACTTCTTCTCCGTTCGGTAGAAGTGAGATTCGTACTCCGGATTCCGCTGACCTAGCTCGCTATCCAGCTCCCAATGAAGACTGTCGATTGCTGTCCAACGAGATTGTACGCTACGTAACAAATTATCAAACTCCCATTTTTCAGATACTAAATCTAAATTGATAAGCGAAACAGTATGCTCAAAAGCCTTGAAATTACTGCTCTGTTTCCGCAACATCTCATCGGTTTTACTGTTGCTACCCCGAGCTTGAGAGGAAAATTCTGGCATGGGAGACACAGCCATGGGGGTAGCTGGTTTGATTAAAGGAGCTTTTGGTTCTTCGCGTGATTTCACAGTACTCTCGTAATTTTGAATAGCAGCTTTGATAGAGGAGTACCTATCTCCGGTTTGCTCGAAATAATTGCTGGTAAAATACTGATGAGACCTAGTTCCAAGTCCACAAAGCTTGATATGATTCGACTGATACTCACTCCAGTAGCTATCTAGAGTGTCTAGCCGACGTTTGATATTATCGTGAGTTTTCCTATCCGAACCGTCCTTCTTAAAATTCGAATAGAGTTGCTCAATCGCCGTTGAGATTTGTTCTTGAGCAACTAGTAAGTCTTCCATGTTCGACATTTTGATATAAGCAAACGAAAGTAGTGATATGGAAAGATCTTACTTGATACTTGACGTTGACGTAGAGTAGTCTTCGTCCGGTGATACCTGTTGGTACCTGCTGGAATGTTGAGATGCGCAGCTTGTCTGCGCTGATAGTTTCACTGCTAGTGGATCCTCACTTGTGTCACAGAGCCGAATTGATAACTACGATACACTGAGTCACTCGCGAGGTGATAGTCAGATGTTAAAATTTAAAAAAAGGATGTACGGTCCGCACACCTTGGGTAATATAAATAGTTCAGTAAAACAAAGATGTAAATTTTAACTGACTACGTATATTTATTGATATAATGATACACGACAACTGTTGCTGTACGCGGGGTTCGTCGACAGTTGCCGAACGCGAACTGCACTTAAAGTAAATGGCATGGATAATGAAATATAAATAATGCTATGTTAACAAATATTAAAAGTAGAGCAATGTACGAGGCTCGTACAGTTACATACATACCTAGCGAGACTATCAGTATCGGAATATCGTTGAAGTTAAGTTACATACATACCTAGCGAGACTATCAGTATCAGAATATCGTTAAAGTAACGTTACATACATACCTAGCGAGACTATCAGTATCGGAATATCGTTGAAGTTAAGTTACATACATACCTAGCGAGACTATCAGTATCAGAATATCGTTAAAGTAACGTTACATACATACCTAGCGAGACTATCAGTATCGGAATATCGTTGAAGTTAAGTTACATACATACCTAGCGAGACTATCAGTATCAGAATATCGTTAAAGTAACGTTACATACATACCTAGCGAGACTATCAGTATCAGAATATCGTTAAAGTAACGTTACATACATACCTAGCGAGACTATCAGTATCAGAATATCGTTAAAGTAACGTTACATACATACCTAGCGAGATATCAGTATCAGAATATCGTTAAAGTAACGTTACATACATACCTAGCGAGACTATCAGTATCGGAATATCGTTGAAGTTAAGTTACATACATACCTAGCGAGACTATCAGTATCGGAATATCGTTAAAGTAACGCTACATACATACCTAATGAGACTATCAGTATCAGAATTTCGTTAAAGTAACGTTACATACATACCTAATGAGACTATCAGTATCAGAATATCGTTAAAGTAACGTTATATACTCGTACATACCTAGCGAGACTATCAGTATCAGAATATCGTTAAAGTAACGTTACATACATACCTAATGAGACTATCAGTATCAGAATATCGTTAAAGTAACGTTATATACTCGTACATACCTAGCGAGACTATCAGTATCAGAATATCGTTAAAGTAACGTTACATACATACCTAATGAGACTATCAGTATCAGAATATCGTTAAAGTAACGTTACATACTCGTACATACCTAGCGAGACTATCAGTATCAGAATATCGTTCAAGTAACGTTACATACATACCTAATGAGACTATCAGTATCAGAATATCGTTAAAGTAACGTTATATACTCGTACATACCTAGCGAGACTATCAGTATCGGAATATCGCTCGTCGCTTGCGGACGAGTGCGCGCGGGGCGAGGCGGCGCGGCGCGGGGTGCGGGGCGCGGACGACGACCCGCGGCGCTCGCCGAACAGCGACAACCCTGCGCACGACAAACAAATACATTATCAGTCATTAGCGGCATTGCATCAATCATCCAAACGTTCATTGGTACCTTTTCGGCTGTGCCATTTCAAAACCTAGTAAGCGACACGAGTTTTATCGCACACAAACACATATTTTATCGGTATTATGCGTTTAATTTTTTTTGCTAAACCAAGAAGCCGACTACAGATACCAAGAAGGGACTATAAAGTAAAAAATAACTGAATTACATATTTAATTCAAAATACAAAAACGCTCATACTTTCCTGTTGAAGTCGGTGCCAAACAAAAGAGGTTTTAGGACTATTAGTTAGAAATGTAAGGTAGATCCACTCATATAGTCCTGTAACATCATAAGTCTTCCCGCGGCATGTAATGCAAGCAATGTGTAAACCGTAGTGACACAATACATATGGGCTGACGTCTCCATAGATTTGGCACCGACTTCCACAGGAAAGTCTTGTAAGCATTTTTGTCTTTTGAATCAAGTACGTAATTCAATTATTATTTACTTTTAAAGCTCTTCTTCCAGTCCAGAATGTATAAAATACGTTTTTGATGAAAACCGCATTAAAATCGGTTCAACCAATCTCGAGATACTAAATCACGGACAAACATACTTCCTTTTTTTAAGTCGGTTAAGTATACTAAAACCTTCTCCGAAATGTAGCAAATACTTAACTGAAAACCACATCAAAATCGCTTCAACCAATATTGAAATTGAGGTCTTTTAGATAATTTGACAAATCATATCGATGCTTTATGGTCTAGTAACCTGCAAAATGTAAGTCTGCAAAGCGGCATCGCGCGTTAATGGTGCGGCGCGAGGGCGCCGTCGATGTACCGTGCTACCATCAAGGGACCACTTCTCCGGCTTAGAGCGGAAAGACTACATATCGATCTTTGACTATAACATATCTACGGCACTGACCTTGGAACATCTCCTTGACCTTCTGGTGTCGTGCAGCAGCGCGTCGAGGCTCTGTGATCACGTCTCTGACGTGGAGCATAGAGGCTACTCTACCGACCTCTGACTATAAAACATCCACCGACCTTGGAACATCTCCTTAACCTTCTCCCCGGTGTCGAGCAGCAGCGCATCGAGGCTGTGATCACTTCTCTGACGTGGAGCATGGAGGCTACTCTACCGACCTCGGAGCATAAAACATCCACCGACCTTGGAACATCTCCTTGACCTTCTCCCCGGTGTCGTGCAGCAGCGCGTCGAGGCTCTGTGATCACTTCTCTGACGTGGAGCATAGAGGCTACTCTACCGACCTCGGAGTATAAAACATCCACCGACCTTGGAACATCTCCTTGACCTTCTCCCCGGTGTCGTGCAGCAGCGCGTCGAGGCTCTGTGATCATTTCTCTGACGTGGAGCATAGAGGCTACTCTACCGACCTCGGAGTATAAAACATCCACCGACCTTGGAACATCTCCTTGACCTTCTCCCCGGTGTCGTGCAGCAGCGCGTCGAGGCTCTGTGATCATTTCTCTGACGTGGAGCATAGAGGCTACTCTACCGACCTCGGAGTATAAAACATCCACCGACCTTGGAACATCTCCTTGACCTTCTCCCCGGTGTCGTGCAGCAGCGCGTCGAGGCTCTGTGATCACTTCTCTGACGTGGAGCATAGAGGCTACTCTACCGACCTCGGAGTATAAAACATCCACCGACCTTGGAACATCTCCTTGACCTTCTCCCCGGTGTCGTGCAGCAGCGCGTCGAGGCTCTGTGATCATTTCTCTGACGTGGAGCATAGAGGCTACTCTACCGACCTCGGAGTATAAAACATCCACCGACCTTGGAACATCTCCTTGACCTTCTCCCCGGTGTCGTGCAGCAGCGCGTCGAGGCTCTGTGATCACTTCTCTGACGTGGAGCATAGAGGCTACTCTACCGACCTCGGAGTATAAAACATCCACCGACCTTGGAACATCTCCTTGACCTTCTCCCCGGTGTCGTGCAGCAGCGCGTCGAGGCTCTGTGATCATTTCTCTGACGTGGAGCATAGAGGCTACTCTACCGACCTCGGAGTATAAAACATCCACCGACCTTGGAACATCTCCTTGACCTTCTCCCCGGTGTCGTGCAGCAGCGCGTCGAGGCTCTGTGATCACTTCTCTGACGTGGAGCATAGAGGCTACTCTACCGACCTCGGAGTATAAAACATCCACCGACCTTGGAACATCTCCTTGACCTTCTCCCCGGTGTCGTGCAGCAGCGCGTCGAGGCTCTGGCGCCGCGCGGGGTCGGGCAGCGGCAGCGGGCGCGGCGGCGGGCGGCGCGGCGCCGTGATGATGCGGCGCGGGGACGCCGCCGAGGCGCGCGACTCCACCGGGCTGGGCGGCGACCACTTCTCCGGCGTGGAGCGCGCGCGGAGGGAACACTTCTCGAAGCTCACCTACCGACACAAGTTTGTTTAGCTACTAGCAGTGGTTTCACCCAATTTAGTGGTTAGGTGGTGTGTTACCAAAATCTTCGGGATCCTAGCCAACCTCACCCGCAAGCCGGTGCGCCAGCTGATTGATGGACGAGACTCTTGCGGAAGCTTTCCTCTCGGGGTTGGGAACCCCGAGAGGACGGTCAGAGGGCAGTTACTCCTATAAAAGTCATACAAGAGGAGAAGGAGTAAAACCTTGGATGCAACGGGAAACCACGTTAAGGTAGTGGTAAAAGAATCAGTCTTACGATCGAAACTCAGCTCTTGGGGACGGCAATAGGCTATTTAACATCCTGCTACGAATTGGAGCCGGGCAATAAGACTGAGGAAGTTCATTGTGCGTATAGTTAAGGAGAGGACTGCCCGAGTCTGTGTTTCCGGAACCTGGGTATCTTCAAGTCTCCAGTGAATAGGTTCCTTTTAACAATGAATAAATAATAAATATTCTACGACATTCTACACATCGCTCCCTAGACTAAAAGTAAGCATAGTTTAACTAGCTTGTGTTATGGGTTCTAGAAGGCGGATAAACATACTTTTATACTTTTTTTTTGTAAATCCATACATATTATACATAGAAACACTCAGACCAATTAAAACAGACATATTCATGCATACAAATATTTCCACAAAGCGGGAATCAAACCCACGCCCCCTGTCGTAGCATTCGAATGCACTATAATATACAATCAAATGTAATAAGCAAATAATTTTACATACCTCTTCAGGGCTGGAGTAGTCTAGATCTATCTCAGTCCAGGTGTCGGAGCCGTCCGGCATGCCCCTGGGCCGCTGGGCGTCAGCCGCCCGCCGCAACCACTCCCGGACGCTGGCCTCAGTGCTGTTCTCGCACAGTTCCTCCAGCTTGTCGCTGTTGGTTGTGTTCGTGTCACTCGCCGTGTCCGTTATCGTTGACTGATCTATGTCTGTGGATCACAATGTTATTCTAATAAGATGCATAAAAAAAAACAATATTTTAGTAAAAATCTATAACATATTATCTATACATATTCAATATATTCTGCGTGGATCCTGTGCAGACATTTGAGTGTAGAAAAATCAATTTGAAAAGGAACTACATATTTCGATCTTCTCATGAAAAAAAAAATGTGTGCGTGTACTAGTGTACACAGGTAAGAAGTGAAACTTCTTTATGACCTTATTTTTCGAAAAATGATCTATTATATGCAACTTTACAGAAATTGGTAATTGGTAATAATACAATTATTTCATTTTACCTTATTACTACTAAGACTATTACAGCATTTCATTAAAGTACAAAACAGTGGTATTAATTAATAATATCTAGTTTTAATGGAATTATATACATTGACCGAAGTTACAATCAAAAACTGAGGTAAACCTTAAACAAAAATAAAATAAAATAAAATAACTTGAAAAAAATAAATACCATAATCCCACCCACGTGTTAGAAAAAGAGATATAATTACTTACTTTTTTTAGAAATTCACTGGAATTAGAATTAAAATAAACTCTTTGATTTTGCTGATCAATATCAGTCGAATAAATCAACTTTTTTTTTAAAAATGGCGCGTAACGTAAAAATGTGACGGTAATTTTTTTCCCAACCCTGATAAACAAGTTTCACTTCAAAAATGTAAGTGTAGATGGACAATTAATCTGTAACTATTCTAGGACTCGCCCTAGCGTGATACTTGACGTATTATGCAAGTATGAATAGCAAATTAGTTTTTAAATATTCAAAAACTGGATGGGCGCAATATTCGTGATTTATGCAAAGTGTGAATGGAAAATTAGTCCATAAGTATTGCACAGAACTCGCCAGGTGTGATATTCGCGATTCCATGCAAAGTATGAATGGAAATTAGTCTAACTATTGCACAGAACTCGCCAGGTGTGATATTCGAGATTCCATGCAAAGTAGAATGGAAATTAGTCTAACTATTGCACAAAACTCGCCAGGTGTGATAATCGGGGGTGCTTGGTTGGAGACCTCCACGCGGTGCACCCTGGGCAACGGAGACGGCAGCGCCTCTCTCCTAGGGCGGGAGAGACACTGCCGCCTACGGCCAACTCCGACCGAGGCGAGGACGGCCCTGTTGAGGGCTGTTCGGAAGCTTTCCACGTGTCCCTCTGATTAGCAGATGGCACAGTGGAGAGCAAGTAAGGGGGCCATCTCGAAACCGGAGATGGCCCAGGGTCAGTCGGGGTGCGAGGGATATGCTCTATGGGTAACCTTACACCCCGGCGTCTTAAGACCCGAGACGGCGTGCGGTTTGGTTTTAGTCGGTTCAAGCCCGACATAACCGCCCCCGCTCTCCAGCGGGGGCGGTATCCGAAGGGATTTCCGCACGTAAAAAAAAAAAAAAAGGTGTGATATTCGAGATTCCATGCAAAGTGTGAATGGAAATTAGTCTATAACTATGGAGAGGAATATGATTTATTGGACAAATAGTCTTACCATTTCTAGCGGACTGTCTCCGAGACCGATGTTTGTGTATTTCATCTGAGATACGCTCCAGGTTCCTGAGAGCTGATGAGTATTGTTGTTTAGCCTCTGACACCTGCTCTTCCAACGTTTGGATCCTAGCCTTTTGAGCTTCTAATGCTGTGTTGATGCGGGCTTTCTCTTCGAAGTAAGGTCTGAAATGAGGGATTAGGTTCTACCTGGGATCAAACATGAGTGTTTTGATGTTGGATACTTATATAGAGGCTTTATTATATTCATCCGAAGTAGTGGTAATGGAATTACATTGATATTAACTTTACAAACATTCCTAATATTCCTAACATATTTTTATTATAAACCCAAATTAAGCAGAGCTTGTCATATGGGTTCTTGACTATGGATCAACTTACTTGATACATTGTTTTTTATAAATACATATATATTATACAAAGAAACACCCAGACTAATGCAAATACACATATTCATGCATACAAATATTTGCTCTGAGCGGTAATCGAACACTCAACCGCTAAGTCACGGAGCTCGTCGTCTGTATGATCAGATTTGTCAGCACCGAAACAAAAGTTTCTCCTTTATTAAAGTAAGTGCAGATTCATAACGCATTTAACATCGCTTGAAGTAAGCCTAATTTTTGAAGCAATCACAGAAATACATGATTGACGAGTTTCCCATAAGCCCAATCCGCAAAAGTAAGTGCTGGAATAGCATATTCTGCAAATATCATAACACAACACTCATACATATGTAAAAGCTGTTTGCAAAATCTGACATTTATTGCTTAGTTTAGTGCGGATGTGAAATTTTATTGTCATTTGATAAATGCATACAGAGGTATTTGTGAATTTCTGGTTTCACGCTTCTTACGACGAACCAGAGCGTATTGGCGTCTTCCGGATACGTTTCCATAACCTGTGCTGCTACTGTTTTTTTTTTTACAGAAAATTCCAACTGTGTTTTCTTCGAGCCGCGAATCGTAAGTAGGACTTCACCATCACAAATAGGTATACGCCACGAGACGAACGATTTTTTTTTTCAAGTGTAGTTTTAGCTCATTTATCTAGGTAATCTATACATCTATACATATAAATAAAATTGGAGTGTATGTTTGTAATATTGAAATAACCGTTTTTTACTACATGTTCATGAATATATCTACGGTATATACAACAAAACAACATTTTATAATTTTTGTGTCTGTCTGTTTGTTCCGGCTAATCTCTGAAATGGCTGGACCGATTTTGACGGGACTTTTATTGGCAGGTAGCTGATGTAATAAGGAGTAACTTAGGCTACGTTTATTTTAGATTGGTTAAGTAGAACTGGAGATATGACAAAAAAACGATAACGGACCTCCGCGCGGGCGGAGCCGCGGGCATCAGCTAGACTATACATATAAATAAAATTGGAGTGTCTGTTTGTAATATTAAAATAACCGTTTTTTACTACATGTATATGAATATATATATATATATATATATATATAGGTATATATATATATACGGTACATACACCAAAATAACATTTTTTACAATTTTTGTCTGTCTGTCTGTCTGTTTTTCCGGCTAATCTCTGAAATGGCTATACCGATTTTGACGGGACTTTCACTGGCAGAAAGGTAATATAACAAGGAGCAACATAGGCTACTTTAATTGTAGGAAAAATAATTACGGTTCCGCGCAAAAAAATTAAAACCTTAAAAATCTTAATACACGCGGACGAAGTCGCGGGCACAGCTAGTCTATAATAAATGTAATTAGTCTGTATTTAGTCTACATACTCTTTATTAAATCTACATACTCTATATTAAGTCTAACTACACTATATACAGGAGGTTGCTCTAATCTTATTTAGTTAAGGTAATACGAACAAAATTTCAAGCGGATATTACACATTGAAAGAAAACTAATAAAATGTCGGTAATATTGTAGATAACCAAATAACATAAATACGCGAATATTAGTTTTGTTTCAATTAAAGAGGTTTATCATAAATTTAGAGTGCGTTAGATACCATACGCCATCCGTGCTAGCGTGTCTCCAAACTGGTGTGAAATACATAAGTTTTCTGAGTTTCTACTTCAATTTAAGAAGAAATGCAGAAGTGTGCTGACAGACGCGGTTTTTTTTTCTACACTTAGTCCGTCAATTGACTGCACCCTTGAATGGTAAGAAGCTTAGGTGGATTTTATAGGGTATTGGCAACCGATCCCACCATGCCAGATGCTGTCGATGTTAAAATCGAAAGTTTGAAGAGAAACGTTTCACATCACGACCACGAGCACAGCCACTAATTCAGTAGTTATCATTCAATTCGGTTCGGTGCTCGATTATCAAGTCAAACGGTAAGTACGGTGGAAACTTGTATGAAATAAATAATTTTGACTACACACTTCGTTATTCAAATATAATGTACTAAATGATACTGTCGGAGGTTTACGCCATCCCCCTGTCCATACTGTCTCCCCGTGACCATGGCTGCTGAAAAGCAACCGAAACGTCGGGATCAATGTAAAATATAAAATAATATCAAATAAATCGCGATAGAATCCGTTAAAAATAGTTTTATTTCCATATATAATGTACTATTTTTAGTGGATGATTAAAAATAAATAAAAACGACTAAATAAGAACGTACGTAGTTTTTACCGCTAATAAATAATAAATGAATATTGTAGGACAAAGTACACAACGCCATCTAGACACAAACTAAGCAGAGCTTGTCATATGGGTTCTAAAATGCGGATAAAATTTCTTTTAATACTTTTTTTAATTTTAACTTTAATTTTTAATACTTTTTTTTTTGTAAATAAATACATATTATACATAGAAACACCCAGACCAATGCAAATTGAACCCGCGACCTCTGGCTTACCAGTCGAACGCACTACCGCTGCCGCAGAGTTCGTCGTCGCTCTTTACTGTTCATTATAAACTCAGTAAAAAATGTATTGTAACTGTAGTGAAGTACTCAATTTAGTGCCATCGGTATCTAAAAAACTCTTAATCTGTGAAGTGTATTCTAAAGCATGCATAATGAAAGTGTAGGTACCAATGTTATCGAGCAAGTGCAGCGTACGACGCAGCGCCTGTGGAAGAGAGTGCTCTAGTCAAGCGAAACTGTGCAGGATTAAAATGCAAGTAATGTACAGTCAAGTGCTATATAGTCGCTATTAAAAAATAACTATTAGTAAATGAAAAAATTGTAGAAACTCTTCGAGACAAGTCTTATGACGGACAGAAAACACATTCGAGTACCTACTCAAAGGAGTCTCGGACACGAGTATGATGAAAACTAAAAAATTTCATTGGATTTTTGAAAACTCTATATTCCAGCTAGGAATTGTACTCTCTAATTAAAAAAAAAAAATGAATACACACTGAATTATTACTCCATTTGATACTAGGCAACTGGTCAGGAATAATGAATTTTAAAACATCCAATGATGCATACTTTTTTCTAAAGATTTAGATCTGAAAAACCAGTCCCTTACAGGGCGAATGCTCTGAGTAACTGAGCCACCTAGACACTAGAGAGGGTGGGACTGGACGCGGGTTCAAGTCCCGTCCTAGATGTTCTCTTTTTCCGATCTAAATCTTTAGAAAAAAGTAAGCATACAAAATGCTTAAAAATTTAATTGAATCCAATGATGCAGTTTTAGTTTTCATCAAACTCAGGCCCGAGACTTCTTTGAGTACTTTTCGCTATTCCTCATAGTTCCGGATTTGGCCATCTACGCCGAATTAAGAAAAGAAACATCCTGTAAACGTTGGTATGAAGTTTACCTGTTCATTCATTTTTATTTTACAAATACGAATTTACATTTGACTGTACAAAACATTTTTAAAAAGTCTACATTATTAGTTTAATCATTACTAAGCTATACATTCTACGAAGTAAAAGTCTTAGGGAAAATTGCATACAATCATGGACAGGCCTTATAAGTTTGGATAAATCATTACAATAGCACCTATATGTTCAATATTAAAAAAGCGGCGATAGAACAGTGGCGTACGTAAGGGACTGCTGCGACGAGGTCTCGAATACGATCCCCAGTCGCCCCGGTCACACACCTCACCTCTGACTTTTCGTAGTTATGTGTGTATTAATAAATGTTAATTATCGCTCGCTTTATAATGTGCCCGGTAGATGGCAATAGGCTCGCCCCGTATTACATTGGGACCTTAACATAACTGGCGAATCGTGGGTGTGTAAAACACCTCTGCCTACCCCTTCGGGGATACAGGTGTCAAGTTATGTTATGTAAAAATGCGTCGGTAGCTAAGTGCTTAACGAATTGGCGTTACGATCGATTGGTACCGGATTCGAATCCTAGCCATAACACTACTGACGTTAACTCACTCCTAATACAAGCAATTAAGATAAACCGCAAGGGGCTATCGGAAACACTAGTAATATCGGTTACAAGTACTCTTTTAAAAAAGAAATTGTTTAACACCACCTAAGTTGCTTAGAGTTGAGAGTTAGTTAGAGTTGAGAGTAGTCCCCATTGAAGGGACTGGTCACGGGTTCGATTCCGTTTCCCGTGGATGTTAAAAATTTCCGATTTAAATGTACAGCAAAGTAAGCATGCTAATTGCGTCAAAATGTGATTCATTTTTGCACTTACCGAAAATAATAATTGTTATTATTTTATTAATATAATCATATTTAATATAACTACTAGAATAAGTGCCAGACTGTAGTACTGAGTGAATATTCATCTAGAGCAATGAGTATTTCCCCGGGCGTTCCTCAGGGATCGTTTCTAGGACCTATCTTCAAATAACTAGAAGGCTCCAAAGCGAAAACCTTAACTTATAAATAAATAAATATAAATATTCTGCGACATTCTACACAGCGCTTTCTAGACTCAAAGTAAGTAAAGTTTAACTAGCTTGTATTATGGGTTCCAGAATGCGGATAGACGTATTTATAAACGTTTTTTTTTGTAAATCAATACATATTTATACATAGAAACACCCAGGCCAATGCAAATAGACATATTCATACAAATATTTGCACCAAGCGGAAATCGAACCCGCGCCCCCTGTCGTAGCAGTCGAATGCACTACTACGCCACAGAGGCCCTCAAATCTTAATCAAAATTATCTTCTTCACTAAGAGAGGCCCACTGCACTTATTGAAAAAAATATTTCACCATTTGTTAGGTACATTATTCCTCGGCCCGCCGAGCCCGCAACTTGCTCGCCGCGCGTCGCAGGCGACTCAGGCGCCGGAGGTCTCTTAACGACCTCCGTCCTCCATGAGCGCAGGCCTGGGGGTGGCAGGTAAGGCCGCCTGTCACCCCAGCAGGAGCAGGCCGAGACGGTGGGGCGACTAGCGCCCCTCCCCCAAACCGGGGCAAGATGGGGACACCGTTGTTCCCAAACCCGAGGGGGCCATCTCGAAACCGGAGATGGCCCAGGGTCAGTCAGGGTGCGAGGGATATGCTCTATGGGCAACCTTACACCCCGGCGTCTGTAGACCCGAGATGGCGTGCGGTTTTAATCGGTTCAAGCCCGACATAACCACCACGCTGGCCGACGGGGGAGTATCCGAAGGGATTTCCGCACGAAAAAAAAAAGGTACATTACTCCTGGTGAACATAGGATATTTATTATGTGTAAATTACAATGGCTTGAGGTTTAAAAAAATATAAACCTAAGCGTTGCTAGTTTTTAATCTAGGCGTAAATGACAACGTGCTTGTCAGCATCTCTCACATAATTCACATCGTTCGTCTGTGTAACACCAAGGAAGTAGCGACGTATGTTTTTTATAGATAAGACGAGGCCGCGCTGGCGCCCAAGGTCCGCCGGTAGCCCTGGGGTTATCCTTTCGAGGGCTTACCCGGGGTGCCCGACAATGGACACTTGGGCGGTTTTAGTCGATGCACTACATAACCGGCTGGCCGGCCGGCCGGATTTCCGCACGTAAAAAAAAAGCCTGTCCATGAGTACGTAATGGAAGTCTATGCATACGATGTCATTATAACTAGCTTGCTACTACAATTGCATTGCATCAAAAGCATTTAAGGTTTCATCAGGCAAGTAACCAAAGAATATAAAATCAAGAAGTGCACCGTAGTGATCGCTTGTGTGCACCAATTCTGTACAGTTGCGCAGCATAATTCAAATTTATTATCCGCGGATTCAGTAAAATTACGTTTTCAACTCAAACCTTACGAAAACTTATAAGAAATTTAAATGTCAAAATCTTTTATAAAACGAATCAAACTATGACTGAGTTTTAACGATTATATATTTAATATTTAATAAATAGATCAATTTTACGTTTTGCTATCTACTCAATCAATTTATTCTAGTAGATAGAAACACACATCAATATCTGATCAATATTATCTATATATATATATTGCTCAAGATCGTGATATGTGGATATTGACTGCCTTATCGCGCCCTGTTTGACACCACAAGTTTCCATACCAACGAACTATAATGGCATGTGCTCTTAATTTCATATTCCATGCAAGTAATTAAGCTTCTTAAAACATTTAGGGTTTATTTTGGATTGATAAGGTAAAAGGTTGGCTGTAGGGTACCTGGATTTGGCGATATGGCGCTTAAGGGTGTTCTGTAGTTGCTGCACGAGGGTCGTGGTGGCGCGGTGGGCGGCCGCCTTGGTCCGCTGCGTCACCGCGGTACTGGCGCGGTCCATCTCCGCCTAGCGACCGGGCACGACGTCAAAATATGCATACGGATAAGATTTAATGAACCGAATTTATTGAGCATTGAGGTTTAACCTGTGTAGGCTGAGTTTACTAGCACTTCAGTCACTACACGGGTATATACAATGCTGAAAACACATTTAAGAACTCTTTTTATTATTATTTTGTGTCTTGTAATCGGGTGGAGGTAAAGTTTTTGTTTATATTGACCCAGCGTGTATGTAATGGTGACCCTCTTTCCTGAGACTTTACCTTCAGCTTACCATCAGGCGAGGTGAAGTCAAATTGACGTGCCCTATATATATATTTAAAAAAAATCTAGCTTCGTGGTAGTGTTGTGCGGGTTGCGACGGCCGAGGCGCGTCAACCAACCCAATCACGGGCTCAAATGGCTTCCGTCATTGGTTCAGTCAGTCCTTTCATTGGTGTTTTCATTGGTCCATATGAAGATGTTTGCCTGTATGTGAAGCTGATGACATACCTGGTTGACTCTTTGCGTAGCATGATTGAGCATCTCCTGCCAGGCGGGGTCGAGCGTGAGACCGGTGCTGCCTTCGGCGAGCCGCGCCAGCCCCTGCTCCGCGAGATACACCATCTCACGGGCGGCTGCATGGGCGCTGTTGGCTTTATCATACGCCAAAGTTGCTGTTTGGAGATCTTGGGAGGTCTGTTGAATGAAACGACTAGAATACCCGGGGACTGCCATGTTTTGGGGATTTTTCCATTAGTGGTGGAGCCTTTCCAGGACGAACAGGTCGGTTAATCCGGGGTAGCAGCAATATACTGCAATTCGGGACGGAATTTCTTTTCCGCTCGGTTCGTCGGCAACGCGCGGTGAGAATTTAGTGTTGCAAACGTCCATAGATCAGTTTTATCTTTTACGGCACATCAATAATGGGCCATGAGGTTTTATAACAGCGGAACATACTCAGCTGCTATACTTCTGACTCTTACATGAGCAGCTATTCATGCACATATTCTAGCCGCAATTGCCTCACACTTAGGGTATTAGAACGGTATCCGGCAATTGATATGGCACATCAGACTGACGGGTCGAGCGACACGCAGGCTTTTGACTTTTGACTGGTGAAAGTGATGTGGATAAATAGGTACTAGCCGAACACTGTCTCTTAAGATACAGGATATATCCTAGTTTTAATTGACAAGGTTTATCATCAGAAACTGTTAACAAATACTGATCCTCTTTACATACTCTGTTAGATAATATTATCTTGATCTACTTAATGTTAACTATGTTTACTTTTTATGCCAATAAAGTTTTATTATTATTATAGTTTGGCTGTAGACATGCGCTGTGTGAAAAAGACGCTTTATAAAATCGATGAAGAATCGAATTCTTCCCGACGACGTGCCAAATCAGAAGCTACTATTGTAAGTACGTGTGCTGTATGCTCGGTAAGGTTACGAATGACATGGGCATCGAATCCAGGATCTGATTCAAATACACCACGGGATATTTCGTAATGACCTACGGAGCTGAGACGTGGACACTCACGGGCTGGTCCACCAGTTCAAAGTCGCTCAGCGAGCTATGGAAAGAGCTATATGCTCGGAGTTTCTCTGAAGGATAGGATTCGTAACGAATACATCCGACAGAGAACCAAGGTTATCGACATAGCTCAAAGAATAAGCAAGCTGAAGTGGCAGTGGGCCGGCCATATCTCGCGAAGAACCGACAACCGCTGGGATAAACGTGTTCTTGAGTGGAGACCGCGACTGGGCAAACGTAGTGTAGGACGCCCTCTGGCCAGGTGGGATGACGATCTGCGAAAGACTGCGGGCAGATGATGGATGCGGCAAGCTGAAGACAGGGCGCTATGGCCCTCATTAGGGGAGACCTATGTCCAGCAGTGGACTAGAATAGGTTGATGATGACGGGATATTTCTAATAAAAATATAATACACTTACAATGTTAGCTCTAAATCTAGCTTCATAGTAAGGCCGCGCTTTGTGCACGCTGGTGCTTAATTTCTTGGTGAGCTGCTGAATCTTGAGGTGCCCTTCAGCCAAGAGCCGTCTGAATGCTAACCTCGCCTCGTCAAGTTCCACTTCAAGACGGTTGATCTCGTCTGTCGCTGTGTTCAAGCGCTCTAGTTCGATCTGGTGAATTTAAAGTCGTATGATGGATTTCTTACTGTAATGGAGAACTAACCTATTGGTTGTTGGTTGGTGTAGAGGGCTTTATCAACATCGTTGGCGCCCAAGTCAACATCACATGCTAGTCACTGCACCTGCTAAGCAATAGACTCTGGTGCACGCTATCCTCTCAAGATTAGCAGGTCAGACCACAGTCCCTCCCGAAAAAGCCGACATACCAATCAAAAATAAAATAATCCGTTCCCGCAGGGGGAACGCACAGGTAGATTTCGTGAAGCAATTAATATTATTTTACATAGAGAACTACGGACTTACACACACAAGTAAACACAGTAACATTTAAAAAAAAAAACTCGAAAACGGTAACTTTTAGCGAAAAACTTTTCAGACATTTATTTTAGACTTAAAAATGGTATACTATGGGATAAAATTAGAACGGTTCAAATATCTTTCATGGAACGTGAAATTTTGAGAAAAAACTGATTTCACAAGAAGTGAGGCCCCACCGTCCCCTTAGGCCGGATTCCACCCGTTCACGAACTTAAACTAAGTTTACACCCAAGCAATTTTTGACCGCAGTTTGAAAGCGATCGGGGCAAAAATGCGACCGTGAGAGTGCCGCAAATTTTGGGAAGTGGAACCATACATACATATATATATATAAACATTTTGACCAGTGGTCATTTCGGACTCAGGGGGTCATAACTAGACCTCCTATGAAGATTTTTTTTTTAAATTCGACAGTAGTCAAGAAACCAATAGATTTACCAATAGAAGAAGATTTCGATGAAAGAAACCAATAGGTAGATCCTATTGGTTTCTTTCATCGAAATCTACCTAACAATAAGCGGACCTCGGGCTCCAAAGTGCAAACTTGGACGCAACTGGACAGTCATTCATTTAAATAGATTCAATTACATTTTTAAGCAATCAGTATGCCTACTTATCCTATAGATTTATATCGGAAAAAGAGAAGAAGTCAAGTCGCCTTAAGACGTTTACAATATATCCGAAAATTTCGAATATCTGGGACGTGTCTAGGTGGCTCAGTTGGTCAGAGCTTTCCCCCTGTAAGGGACTGGTCGCGGGTTCAAGTCCCGTCCTAGATGTTCTCTTTTTCCGATCTAAACCTATAATCACTATGGTGATGGTGATGAATGGAGATTTAACCTAGGCAAGGATTCTGATGAAGGATGACGTCAAATAAGTCATTTTACTTCGATGTCATATCAAACTGCGTTTTGTGAACTTTTGTGCCACACAGCGGAGATAGGTCAGTTGTACATATACTTAGGGCCGTCCACGGCATTATAAATTTTTCGTTGCGATACAAAATCTTCAGTAATGAATTACGAATAGTATTGAATTCATCTTATATTATCAGATCTATGGCTCGGTAAGTTTTTTTTTCAGACTAGTAATAGTAACACGAGACAAAAGATCTCCCGTTGCTTATGATTAAAAACTTAATTAAGTCATGAACCTACGAATTACGTTATCTGTATTTTATTGAATTAGTTGGCCATGGAGAACCACGATGCAATTCTAGCCGTTTAGCGGGTAGTATTATGTATTATTTTTATACCTTTTACCTATACTAATAACAAAGCAGAAGAGTATGTTTGTTTAAACGAGTTAATCTCTGGAACTAAAATATAAATAAATAAATATTCTACGACATTCTACACAGCGCTTTCTAGTCCCAAAGTAAGCATAGTTTACTAGCTTGTGTTATGGGATCCAGAATGAGGATAAACATACTTATATACTTTTTTTTTGTAAATACATATTATACATAGAAACACCCAGACCAATGCAAATATACATATTCATGCATACAAATATTTGCACTGAGCGGGAATCGAATCCGCGCCTCCTGTCGTAGCAGTCGAATGCACTAACGCTACGCCACAGAGGCCGTCAAAGAGAGAGAACTAACTGTGCGATTTGGAAAATTCTATTTACATTTTATAAGGCAGTTCTTGGGGGATATTATAGACTATTTTACATCGTGCTACTACCCTTAGGGGCCAAGCAATAAGGACAGGCGCAGGCGCAGGCGGGCGATACGATACGACGCTGTGGTCAGCCGGCAGGTTAGAATTGGGTAGGTTAAACCGCGGGACAAAGCTAGTATGGTTATAGTTATACAGGGCTCCCCAAAGTGTAACTTCCATTACCGTGGTGCAACGAGGTTTCCAAGAAGCCAACGAATATAAAGAACATATTGTTGTAAACATCTATCGTTAGTAAAAAACGTTCAATGCCGTTTATTATTTTAAAAAAAACAACTAACTTGAAAAAGTAATTTCTTGGAGGTCAATTTAGTTCGTATTTGAATGTCTGTGGTCAGGATGAGGAATTTAATATATTAGCCCTTTGTTTTTCTTTAAACTCATACAGAATTATTTTAAGATTCGAAATTGTGCTTGAAATTCTTTTAATTTCATAATCTTATTGTTACTTGGGAGAGGGCGTTAATATCTGCGTCACAGTTTATACTACTGGGGATATCATCGTTACATTGTAGTGTATAAAACTATTATTTATTCAAAATAAAATGAATTTGAATTTCGAGTCTCGATTTTTATTTTTAACACCAAACACCAAATCAATTTATTTGTGAATTGTTTATTGATGCGAGTAAATAGTTAAATATATTATGTAATAATATATATTAATACTATTTTAATTTTGGATGACAAACAGCTGTTGAACAAAAACAATTATAAGTACGCGTCTTTATTTTTGCAAAGGCGCTACCTTCTATCGTATTGTGAAAGTAATTGTGAACGTAAAAAATATGTAAATTCCTTGTGAGTCACTTCATGAGCGTTGATTTGTAACCTAAATACCACGGTATATTCTCATAATATTACATTCGCGAAATATTTCATGCTCAAATTATAATGGTCTCGAGATACAATAGTACAATAAAGTTTATTAATTAGCCTTCACGACAATTCATAGCATTAGCATCAAAACTAAAGACGAAGGGGTCACACTGGGGACGCTTTAAGAAGACCTCTTTATTAGATAGCCTAAGTGAGAATCTGACACGAAAAAATTACGTTTTTAATATAGCGTATGTCAATTAAGATAAGGGGATTTCCGCACGAAAAAAAAAAAAAAAAAAAAAAAAGGTTACTTTTAGGCATTGCTACTTTTTTTTTTTATATAAAATCACGCCTGTATATCCTTGCAGAGGCGATTAGAGGCGGGCGAGCTTATTGCTTTCGTTTAGGCATTTCTCCCTAACTGAAAAATCCGATAACACTACCTGATTTCGTTAACAGTAGAATTGGCTATGTATAATATGAATGTATTTACAAAAAAAAAGTGTATAAGTATGTTTATCCGCATTCTGGAACCCATAACACAAGCTAGTTAAACTTTGCTTACTTTGGGTCTAGAAAGCGCTGTGAAGGATGTAGTAGAATATTTATTCATTGAGCTGAGCGAGCCGTAGGCGAGCGAAGCTCTTATACACGGGATAGCCGCTTACAAACTCGGATACTCCTTTGCAACCACAAATCTGATTTCAACCAAATTTGGCAAAATAACGACAATCTAGGGGCATGTTTTGAGAATAAAATTAAAAATCGGACATACCATTGAGGAATTATCACCGAAAAACAAATTTACCATTGAAAGTAATGGAAAAAGTTCGCGCGCGCAAACATTGAATTTTTCAGATAAAATAAAAAAATAAATGCTCGCTCAGCTCAATTTTCTTGCAATCGGCTAACTGCATCGCATCCCTAGTTTATTATTTAATTCGCGCCTGGGCGCTAAGACAGTGCGTGACAACGGCAATGAATACATGGATAAACTGACAAGATACGAACGGACTGACCAAGTCCATGGTAGGCCAGAGCCCAGGCTACCAATAGCGAACACCGAGGAAATAATAAAATAAAGGGCCCAATACCCCCAATTAGCTTAGCTTACCCCTGACCAGCAACAGAAAAGAATAGTGGCACTTTAACTTTGTGAGGAAAAATCTCTATGACAACCTGGTCTGAAAGGAAGCGTGTGGTGCTCACTTCAGGGATGGGAGTTCAATCTCTGCCAAGAGCATGGGATAGAAGACAATGGTGGCAGAGACCTGCGGCGGGTGAGCATACCATTCCTCCTGGAGATGAGTCTCATATTGGAGACCATTTGTTGTTTTAGTGAGTTCAACTAAGGCACTACTAGTTCAAAGCATCTTCAGTATTTTTGTTTCCACACTGACAATAGGCATTGAGAGCAGGTTGTAGGAGGCTGCAGAAACTAATATAGTAGAATATACTTTCATCCTTAAGTTATACCCAACTATATAGCTGTGTCTGCAGCGTCTTCCAATTCTCCTATAAAATTAATCTTAGATGTGGTATCACTTTAGTCTGTGCTGGAGTATTTAGTTGGCTGTTTTAATTAATTTAGACTCTTCTTATTTTAAGAGTCGCCTCACCTAGTTAGCATGATGATGAGTTAGCCTTGCTTTATATAGGTATTGCTTTGTGGGCTCTTGAACTTGCATATTTCTGTAACGGAACTCCCCACAAAAGGAACACATAGCCCTTATATGCCTAGAATCTACACATCTGTCTCAATGATTAGGTACCACATTTCATGTGATAAACTTGTCTAAATATTTTTTTATATTATTAAAACTTTTCATTCTGTGTATGTTTAAATATTAGTGGCAAATAACATTCATTATTTTAGAAAGTTATCCATCAGATAACATTCATTCTTAATTATATTTCACAGCTTACATAATGTACTTTTTAATTATACACCAGATTATTATACATTATATTTATAATATTTTATCAGTCATGTCAGACAAACAAATGTCTATTGCATAACAAAAACATATGATCGAAGCCTATTCTAACAAGAATCTGACAAGAAAGTATTTCTCGTACAGTGTTTAGAATAATCTAACCGCTACAGTTGTCGAAATGAAATTATCTTTAAAAACACTATGATTTTTTAAACAATTTAACTTTGAAAATATTGATTATCTTTACCTGAACTCGAGGATCCAATGCTTCCGAGCATTCCGCCGTGCTATCGTTCATTGTTTCCTCAAAACAAAAGCATTTTAGCGAAATTTACAATCCATAAAAGCTTTTGACGCCTTGTTAGTTTTGTTCCTTTGAAAAATAAACATTAACATCGCTGAAACAAAAATAAAAGAAATAAAGTCCTCGCACAATTCAATACCGCCCGCTAGTCTGCTACAAGAGCACAGATTAAACACTGAAAATTATATGTCACTCGAATTAAAAGTCACACAGATCCAACACAGACTATTGAACGTCATTGATTTACAGACAAAGATACCAGCAATGCTGATATGATTTTTAGTCGATTACAAAACGAACGAAAATAAAATGATGGGATCATAAATGCTAGTCTCTTCTTAAACGTGATTTTTAAAAATAACCTTTTTTAGTCAGGCGAGGCATCGAGGCAGTGTTTCATTTTCTAAAATTTGTGTAATTTCAAGTTTTTATGTGTAAAAATTGTAGGTTTTGGACATAACGTCTTCAACAACATGCACAAGTATAGGAAAGTAGCATATTTACCGTGAACTGTAATGTTCCGTATGGTTTCCAAAACTCCAAAGAAGCCTTTATTAAAGCCTCCACTACTTTACTAGGGCAGGACTTACTTGACTATGCAGGACTTTACTTGATCTTGATTAAATGATGAAAACGCTGCAGTATATTGAATTCATTTGCAAATTACTTGACACTGGCATTCATTCCATATTTCCATATAGTTTCTATGTTTAGGATTAGGCTTATGGCGTTGCGCCAAAGTCTTCTATTAAAAAAAAATAACGTGACATTGACAATTGTGACAACAGGCTGTCTCTCGGTGTTGCCAACCATGCGATTTAAATCGTATTTATACGACCTTTTCGGCTTTGGTACGATGTACGATCGTCTCTTCGAAATCGTACATAAATGTACCATTTTTTCAAATATTACAATAAAATGGGAAAAAATAGTATCAGATTAAATTTATTTGTCGATATAAAACCAACAGATTCAAGCGAGCCTTATAGGGGTTAGTCACTAAAGGCTCAGCTATTCCCATTTATATCAAAACATGGCACTGTGCAATAGCCTATCCCAAATATATCCAAATTCGTGATTTTATTTTACATTCCCTTTGAGAATTACACCAAACATAGGTATTGTCTATATTTTACAGAGTTTTTAGTATTACAATCATGTTTTTATGATAAAAATAACTCCTTGCTTTTATATAATTAACTAGCATCGGCATGCGATTTCGCCCGCATAAGTTCTGATCCCGTGGGAATATAGGGATAAAAATCAGCCTGTATTACTCAGGGATAATGTAGCATTCTAATGGTGAAAAATTTTTTGAAAATTGTTCAGTATACAAAGAAGTCTTTCCTCTCATAATTTTAGTAGGTAGTAATATTAGTATTGACCTATACATTTATATAAGATATAGATAGATTATATCTATGTAAACGATGTAAAAGTTTGTATAATTTCATTCCATCTACATGTCAAACATTAAAATAATTTAAAGTTACTATTAATATTTCGTATTTAAATAATTTACTATTGTAGTATTTGAAATTTTGATGCGTGCGATTTTGTTTCTAGAATTTTTGACGAAATACGATTTTTTCTGATTTGTACGATCCCTTAGAAAATAAAGTTGGCAACACCGCTGTCCCTGTCTGCAACTGCAACTGGCAACAGTCGTATATTGTCATATTGATAAAGGTCTGACGTCATAGTTATTGGAGTATTAGAGATTGAAAAATGGTAATTACATGTTTCTAACGTTTTAATTACAGTTCTTAGGTATTGAAACACGTATAATGCTTCGTGTATATTTCAGGCGACTGAAGTGGAAGATACGATCAAGCGGATTCAAGCACATAAAGGTGTCATGGGTGTTATAATTGTTAACCACGAAGGTTTGGTCGATTTCTTATATTTCCATGGTTACATTACCTGTTATACTAGTATCTAGAAGTTTCTACCCCAAATCAATACTGTAATTGTTCTAAATTCCATGTAATTGTGAGGCCAAATGCCCCTAATTTTGATTTCTATACTTTCTAATTTCAGGCATTCCAATCAAAAGTTCTTTGGATAACGCAACATCTGTGCTTTACTCTGGTCTTATTGGTCAGCTTACTGAAAAAGCGAAGAATGTTGTGCGGGAAATGGTAATTATATAGTTATTGCAAAGTTAAAGCTGGTCCTGTAGTTACATCAATATGGGCAAATGTATTTTAAGAATACCAATAGGTATGTACTTTGGATGCTGCACTCTGGTGATGATTAACAAGTCTAAACTATAAATTTATCCAATTTAAATAAACTTATCAAATTATAAGGGTTAGATTGAGATGGGGTGGGTTACATTAATCAGTAATACAATTACAGTAACTCCTTCAAAATTACTATTCCGGGCTGTTTGGCCGTGGTCCATCGGAAACTTGTGTTCCAGACGTAAGATGTCGACCGCAGTGATCGACGAAACGTCTGGAACACAAGTTTCCGATGGACCACGGCCAAACAGCCCGGAAGCGGTATATTCTACATGCAACGCCGGCCGTGAAAGCCTTAAGTAATGTAAGAATTTGTGACTATTTTAACCTGACTTACCCCATTATGCTTATAAATTAATGCGAGAGTTTTATCAGGACGGCACCACTTTCTCAACTGATTTAGCAAACATTAGTCTTTATATTTGTTTTTGACATTTTTAAGCACCGTTGTTATAGTCTACAGAATAAATAATTCTAGACTTTGTATGTCTTCAGGAATAAGGGACACAATAGTAGTGAACACTTGATGCCTAATGTGTAACACAGTAGTTATGTTACACTTCCAAGTGAACCCACTTCTAACATGAGCAATGTAGCTTAGCTGGAGGGGTTAACGGCAAGATTAGTGATTTCGGTTATAATTGTTTCATTATTTTGTGGGCATAATAACAAATTTTAAAAGAATTTTTGTTTATATTTCAGGATACCACAAATGAGCTAACATTCTTGAGATTGAGAAGCAGGCGACATGAAATCCTCATTGCTCCCGACCGTGAATTCATACTAATTGTCATACAAAATACTTCAGATTAACTTCACAGTTACACATAAGATAATACTTCACCAGTAATAAGTCCATAATATATAACATAACATAACATAACATAAACTCACGCCTATATCCCCGAAGCGGTAGGCAGAGGTGCTAGCACCCACATTTCGCCAGTTTATAACACAATTTAGCAATAATGGTATAGAAAAGAAAGCGTAACGGCGAAAGCCCGGTGGCGTACGTAAAGCGTAGCGGCGATAGCCCGGTGGCGTACGTAACGGACTGCTGAGACGAGGTCTCGAGTTCGATCCCCAGTCGCCCCGGGCACACACCTCTGACTTTTCGTAGTTATGTGTGCATTAATAAATGTTAATTATCGCTCGCTTAACAATGTGCCCGGTAGAGGGCAATAGGCTCGCCCCCTATTACATTGGAACCTTAACATAACTGGCGAATCGTGGGTGTGTAATACACCTCTGCCTACCCCTTCGGGGATACAGGCGTAAGATAAGCACAGTCATGGTTAGTATTACCATCAGATATTATATAAATATATGAAAAAGGGAGATATTGCACTAGTGCGGCAAGTGTTGCAGACAAATTTAGACAATTGGTGTAATTTTTGTATGTACTTCAAATGCAACTCACTACAGATATTTATTTCTGTATCATATACTCTTTAATATATATCGCATTCATAGCTGTAATCTATGTATAGACCTTCATATAGGCATGCCATATCATAACAACAATAACAGAATGCTGCTAATTATGAAAATACCTGATCTTTCTTTTAAATATCTTTAATTAGCATGCATATTTTGGACTTATAAACTAAAATGATTAATGCACACTTATTTAAATTTAGGATTAATAAGCTTTTAATTAATTTTAAGATATAAATGATAAAACAAATCAGGCTTCATGAAAAAATCTTATGCTAAATGAGTCTTTTTTTTAATTGGAAAGATTTTTTTTATAAGCCATATTGGTTACCACTGTTTGTTTCAGAAAGTTAGTAAGTCTATCATTATGGATAGGGAAAGTTTTGCGTTCAGCGAAATCGGTTCGCAACACATTTTTGCTATGAAAATTTGCTGAATAATGTTCAGTATTCTTCACTCCATCCCCAGTGGTAACAAATATCATTTAGAATAAGACATAGTTAAGTTATGATATATATAATAAGAAATAAGAATATTATTGAGCCTGTAGTAGTGCACTAAATCACCCACTACTCTTGTGTTGTAGGAAAAATTGAGTAAACACTCCAATTGCTATTACTTGTAGTCAAATCTTAGAAAAGAAAATTACAAGATGTTTGGTTTATATCTCTTCAAATTTTATTTATGTATCTTAGTGTCTAAAAACAATAAATATTTATTCACCATCTTTTTTTGTAAGTACCATTTATGTAACAAACTAACTTTTTTTTGTAGTAATTATGGTACATACCCCATCTGATTTAAACAGTTGTCGTCGCCTATGAACTGCGGGCCTCCGTGCCTCGGAGAGCACGTTAAGCCGTAGGTCCTAGTTGCCCTACGAACATCTGGCATTCGTTACTGGTATAATCACGGCAGCTCTTAGAGACAAAGGGCGTTCATCGCCGTCATGACTAACACGACTTTGTTTTATCTATACATATAAATAAAATTGGAGTGTCTGTTTGTAATATTGAAATAACCGTTTTTTACTACATGTATATGAATATAGTACGTATATAATATATATATACGGCACATACACCAAAATAACATTTTTTACAATTTTTGCTGGCCCGATTTTGACGGGACTTTCACTGGCAGAAAGGTAAAATAACAAGGAGTAACATAGGCTACTTTAATTTTAGGAAAAATAATTAGGTTTCCGCGCAAACAAACTAAAACCCTAAAAATTTTAATCCACGCGGACGAAGTCGCGGGCACAGCCAGTTTATATATAAAACTGGCGAGGAAAACCGGGAAACTTCGTTTCGCTTTAGAATCAAGTTATGTTGGTTACCTTATCAGCTGAATTTATTTCGTGAATGCACCACCAGAGTCCAACATAACCAACCCAGCTGGCCGGCGGGGGGGGGGGGAGGAACCGTGGTTATTTCGTGTTATAGAAACGGAAAAAGGCACAGTATAGGCGAAGGCAAATCTAAAAATTCGAAGTTCATGAGAATCGGTCCACCTGTTCTTAAGTTTATCCTGGTCATCTCTGACTTTGTTTGACGGAGTCTCCTCTGTGTCGTAGCCGCAGTGCATTCGATTCCCGCTCAGTGCAAATATTTGTATGTATGAGTATGTATATTTGCATTGGTCTGGGTGTTTCTATGTATAATATGTAGGTATGTATGTATTTATAAAACAAAAAAATACCTAAGTATGTTTATCCGCATTCAAGAATCCATAACACAAGCTAGTTGCTATGCTTCCTTCGGGTCGCGATAGCGCTGTGTAGAGTGTCGTTGTTTGAATATATTTATATAAGATGTAAAGTTTTAAAACTAAGGTGATCAGTAGGTAACCATCGGTAACTTGGTGTAATACCGATGGCGACTGTACAGTCACCATCAGAAATAGCTGACTGATGCAGTGTTGCCAATGTTCGTTATGGAAGAGCAAGAAGGTTAAAAATGTAAGCTTCTTGTGGAAACTTGTATTTTTTTTTATCCTATGTTAGCGCTTTTCTTTTAAATATTCCAGTTAATACTCTGTATGACTATGATAGTATGATAGATTTGACAGGTTACAGTACTGTATAGCAATAGCAAAATAGCCCAGCCAATAAAATCTGTGAAATACTCACAGTAGAAACTAAAACGGTGTGACGTCAATTCACGTTCTTCACGTTGCAGCTTCGATCTACCACCGAGTTAAGAGTGTTCTTAACATTTACCTGCTCCGTCTACGGGACTGTAAAAGTATCACTGGCCAATGGGTATCCAGCCTCACCTACAGGGAATTGGAAATTTTAATGGACTAGCTTCAACCGGCAACACAACTCTCACTAGTAACTCTTGCCCTTCGCATACAACCTAAGCACACACACCCTCACTGACATCTTCAAGTATGCACACTCACATAAGTATTCATTTTATTTCAATGTACTTAATTAAGTCTTAAATAATCATACTTAATAATAATATCTGGAACTATGATTTTTGTAGCCTCTTGGAGGTAAAGTAGTGGCCACGTTTACGTTACGCCAGTAAAACTTTTTTATTTTTGTATCCTTTATGGTTTTGGATAATACTGACCATGATTAGAGCACTGTCGTACAAGTTTTGACATTTGTGAATAAAAAAAATAATTCTACGACATTCTACACAACGCTTTCTAGACCCAAAGTAAGCATAGTTTAACTAGTTTGTGTTATGGGTTCCAGAATGCGGATAAACATACCTATATATATATATACACTTTTTTTTTTGTAAATACATATTATACATAGAAACACCCAGACCAATGCAAATAGACATATTCATGCATACAAATATTTACACTGAGCGGGAATCGAACCCGCGCCCCCTGTTGTAGCAGTCGAATGCACTACCGCTACGCCACAGAGGCCGTCAAACATAACCGCTGAAGAGGAATTTACGAAAGTTTTTTTTTCGAAAAAATTTAAAGTCAAGCTACCTATATGTGCACATAGAATTCACATTTGTAGCCCTTATAGTGCACAACTTTTAACATTTATGGATATAACCGCAGAGTAATTAACTAAAAATTGATCTTGCTGGGTTTTGAAAAGTGGGCCTCGCTGGATGAAAGTTACTAAAAGTTAGCATTTACTTTGTGGTAACATAACATTTAAATTCGTAGCCCTGATATATTTCATGTTATTTGAGTTTTTGCTGGCGTACACGTTTGGCTGATGGCTAGATCTCGAAAAATGCTTGAGGCACAAAATTAAAAAATTTCTAAGTATCATTAATTTGTGAACCCTTATATACTTCATTTTCGTGCTTTTTCTTTCTCATTTCTTTGCTAATCAGCTTAGGTGATAAAGTGAACAACATAAGTTGATTTTATGGCGGAACGAAGTTCGCCGGGTCAGTAAGTAATAAATTGTAAACAAACGTGATCCATCGTAGACCACATCGTCACTTACGACCTGCAGCGCTAAGATGCGACTTAAGAGATATATCGCGCGTGAGATGACAAAATTTGTCTTCGTAGACTAACATTTCGTTTTTCCTAACATGCGTGCCACGACAGAGATATTTGTCTTCGTAGACAAATTTTCTCGTGGCAGAGACAAGTTTTGATCATTTACTCTGTGTTTACGCATTCAGTTCATTCTTTAAAATACTTATCTGTCAAAAAGAGACATTGACTTTTGCAAAATTATCTAAATAGTACAGTTTGCTGTAAAAAATTGGTACCTAACGACATCGACAGAGATTTTACTAATTAAATTAAATAAGAAAGTGTAGGTACCATGGAAGAAAACCGTCCAAGCCTAGTCAAAAAATCGTAAGTACCTTTTTTTTTTCGTGCGGAAATCCCTTCGGATGCCCCCCGCCGCGCCGGCCAGCGGGGGCGGTTATGTCGGGCTTGAACCGACTAAAACCGCACGCCGTCTCGGGTCTACAGACGCCTGGGTGTAAGGTTGCCCATAGAGCATATCCCTCGCACCCCGACTGACCCTGGGCCATCTCCGGTTTCGAGATGGCCCCCTCGGGTTTGGGAACTACGGTGTCCCCGTCTTGCCCCGGTTTGGGGGAGGGGCGCTAGTCGCCCCACCGTCCCGGCCTGCTTCTGCTGGGGTGACAGGCGGCCTCACTTGCCACCCCCAGGCCTGCGCTCATGGAGGACGGAGGTCGTTAAGCGAAAATCGTAAGTACCTACGAATTAAATATGTCAAGGATATTATGTTTTAAATTAGAACTTGTAAAAAGCTAATCATTGCTGCTGCTGTTTCAGCTTTTTGAGGAGCAACAGAAAACAAGTGGATTATTTGTGCCGCTATATGGCAGCACATCCAGAATTTGCGGCCGGTGAATACCGGTCGGCTTTGGGGAGCAAATATAAATTTACAATAAAATATTATGTCATACTATATAATAAATGTGCAATAAATTATTTACGTACGGAACAGCCATCTTTTCAACTTTGAGACACAGTAGAGTAGAATGTCGTCCTCAATAACTCACGACGACAATTATCTCACGCGCTTACGTCAAATTAAGACAAAACTCAGACGTGCATGTTGCCGTTTGTAGAGATAAGTTACCACAGAAAAAAAAATCCGTTTTGTCTACAATGTGAGATACTTCACGACATAATTAATAGGACGCGCATGATAGCACCTATAGATATAGACAAATATGTCGTGAATCTACGACAAAACGGCACGAGATAATTATGTCACGGGTCGCATCTTAGCGCTACAGGTGAGATAGGTCAAACGTGAGCCTATCATCCATAAAAAAAATCAAAAATAATCGATGAATTTCTTCAATTATCGATATTAATGTCATAGAACTTGGAATCTAAAATCCTCCTTGTTGTGTGGATTATCATAAAACCGGCCAAGTAAGAGTCGGATTCACGCCTGATAGGTTCCATAACCTAATGTTATCTATAAAACTTAAGCAGGGACGGAACCCCGAGCCTCGAGAAATCGAGGCCGTGCAGTCCCAGCTCCGCCAGGCCATCGTGGTGGACTGGAAGGAACGACATGGGCGACCATGCGCAGGGTACACCGCAATAGCGGCGGTAAGGCCCATCATGGAGGATTGGCTAGAGAGGCGACACGGAAGCCTCTCGTACCGACCGACGCAGGTGATCTCCGGTAAGGGGAGCTTCAAGGACCACCTGCATCGGACCAGGAAGGAGCCAACGCCTGAGTGCCATCACTGCAAAGCGAGCGAGGACTCAGGGCTGCACACGCTGGCGGACTGCCCGGCGTGACCTCGTGGCAGCCCTTGGGGGGTGGGAGTCCTCTCGCTCGGCAGCATGATTGCGGTAATGGTGCGGAGCGCGAGCGTTGCGAAAGGGCCCGTATGGCTGGTCAAATGGGTGCGTTGAAATATCACATTCCCACTGGTGTGATAGATAAAAGGAGGTTTAAGGGAGATGCAGATGATACGTGCAAATTCTTGATAAGAATGTTCCACAGTCAAGTATTCAACACTATTACGACGACAGTCTGGTTATAATCTGACCATGGATTAGCATGTTAGAATTCTTCCCTGTGGGGGCTTTCTCTTATTATCTAGTCTCTACTACATTGATGTAAAAAAAAAAACGACCATTAGGGAAATATATTTTATTAAATATCTGAAACCATGTGCATTTGATACAAGCTTCTCAGCACGTGTGCAGTGGCATTCGAGACGCGTTATCATTACATAATCATAAGTTATAAATATAATTATAAGGTGCCTTGACATCTTCATTTATTAATTGCATTTATATGATGTTCGAATCCAGAAAGAAGAATAGTTCAGAAATAAAATTTCAGCTTTGGGCATACAATGGGAAGAAGGCATTTCTTTGCTGGAAAAATGGTGCCCAAGGTTACAGAAAACTTTCGATTGATATTACAGACATGAAATGAGATGGAGATGGAGAGAGAGAGAGAGAGAGAGAATTACATACAATTACAGGTTACATATCATTATCTGATTTTAACTATTGTCAACATAACTACCGTTGACATACACATATCAAACACTGTCTAATCTAAATCTAGAAAAATATTTTTAATACATACCAAATTCTTGATGTCACATTTTTATTTTTGATATCAAGTTTAAATTTTTTAAAAAGATTGTTAACGTGGCAATTTAGAATTGATATTTTTTAATTACATCTATTAATGTAAAATACCTTTTTTTTTTTTTCGTGCGGAAATCCCCTCGGAGCTCCCCCGCCAGCGGGGGCGGTTATGTCGGGCTTCACCTAATTTTGATTGAATAAAAATCAATCAGTAACGAACGATTCATCTAGTGGTTTTTTGACCTATTAACAATGTTTGAAATACCTATTATTACAAATGGTAGAAGTGTCAATGACATTTTATTTTGAATTGAGTACAAGTTGTTATTAATGTTGTGATTATGGCTAAAAACGTGATAGTGGAATAATGTAATGTTTTATAATATGTACTCATCAAATATTAGGTCCCTAGTTCTATTCACCGATTCTCTCCATCCAATGGTTGCCTGTAAGAGATTGCCCTGTGCGATAAGGCCGCCAATTGTATATGTCGCAAAAGGTACATACAATAAAGACATATATTATTATTGTATTATTGTATTATGTACTGTTAAGGGTTAGGTGAGAAAAGTGACAATTAACGCTAAACTCCTCTATTGTTGGTGAATACATATGAAATACGTAAGTGTTGTTGAATCTCACATGATTCACTAAAAATATAGGAGATCTGGAGCTCAGTACTAATCTCTACTCTAAGTTCAAATAACTTGACCGTGGTGAGTGACCACTCAAAAAACTAACTTGTAAATATGTCATCAACTACATGACCTAATTACAAGTTTTTTTTGTTTGCTTCTTAAATTAAATTACTTATGTACTTATTCTACAAATTTTAACCCCTGATAAATCTACAGTATGTAGGTGAATCGTCCATTATTTCAATTAACCGTAGGTGAGTTGACCTTGAGATAATTCGTCCATTTATTAAAACATCTGAAACGAACGTAGGCATTTTAAACAGTATCATATGACTGTAGTTATTTTGAAAATAGTTAAAACAATTTTAGTTATAATGTTAATATATGGAACTATTTTATTCTATACTTACTCGAATTATTTTTATTCTTAAGTTTTTTTTATACCACTCAGGTGACAGACAAACTCACGGCCCACCTGATGGGAAGCGGTTACCGTAGCCTATGGACGTGCGCAACACCAGGGGCGTCACACTCGCGCTGCCGACCCTGTAAAAACCTTCTAATGACCTTCTTGAAGAACCCCATATTGTAGTCGCTTGGGAAAACCACAGCAAGGAGATCATTCCACAGCCTGAGGGTGCGCGGAATAAAGTGCCTTTCATAAAGCCGGTAAGCCGAGCGGAAAGGCAATAAGTAATGTAAAACCTAAATTACTTTTAGAACTTTTCGCCAATTTTTTAAAGATGTAGCTGAACAAGTGACATTTTAAATCTGATATAGGTTTATGTAATGATAACGCATCGTTCAACCTTTGTACTTACTTTTTCGGAGCTTAGGCGATGGCTTCCTCGATTTCTTTTAGTTTGTTCGGCTTCAGTTTTAATGGGTATTAATTGTTACATTTCTGTCTTACTCGTTCTTATAAATTGTTTAACTGATCTTGCTTCGTTAATTTTAAGATTTTCAGTTTTAGTCTTGCCTTCGCTGGCAATCGACTGATTTGGATATTACAGTTTTACTTATTGGAAATCGTATTCTTTTTTACCTTTAGGTAGGGGTTTTAGAATTGTAAATCAGTCTTCAAATTTTAAGTAATATTTCTGCGTATGTGTTTGTTGTCGGACGCAGTCCATCACGAAATATTAGTATTAAGTTGACGTGATTTCTGTTATATCAATTTTGTTAAATCAACGTTTACCTTTTCTATATTGTTTTGCAATACTATTTTATACAAAGAAAATAGGGCTGTCATTTATTGAATTCCCGCTGCTGACGGTTACTTATAATGAAATAGGTTAATATGGTTCCTTGTCCGAAGTCTAGTGATTACATTTGTATTGTTTCATATTATAAACAATTTGTTAATACTATAAATATTGATTATTATACAAAACACATATTAGGCATCGGAGATAGGGGTGTGTGTTGGGTAACCTCCTCGAGTGTCGCTCCGATTCCGATCCCGCTGTAGTCCGGGGGGAACGGAATCGGAGCGGCCGGTACACCCTGGGCGGCGGTCAATGGCTTCCCCTTCACCCCTTCATAGGGTTGGCATTGATCGTCGGCCAATACCCAACGTGGCGGGAACACATCGCTCTCCGTACTCCTCTGCTTTCAGAGGAGACAGGATGAGCGATGCTGTTAGTGGTGAGATGGCCCAGGGTCAGCCGGGGTGCGAGGGATATGCTCTATGGGTAACCTTACACCCCGGCGTCTGAAGACCCGAGACGGCGTGCGGTTTTAGTCGGTGCAAGCCCGACATAACCGCCCCCGCTAGCCGGCGGGGAGGTATCCGAAGGGATTTCCGCACGATAAAAAAAAAAAAAAAAAAAAAGGCATCGGAGATAAAATTTAGTGACCGCATTTGGCCAGTTTAATTTTGGCGAGTCGCCTGTTCTGTTTAACTTGTCGAGTCGCCTGTTCTGTTTAACTTGTCGAGTCGCCTGTTTTGTTTAGCTTGTCGATATCACAAATTTATAACATTAAACCATTTTTCAAATCTTTTTGAATACGCGACCACTTTATAGGTTGAACATACTTGGCGACCCCCCTAGGGTCATAGACAGACAAAAAGTTAGTAATTTAAAAGACTCGTTTACGAGTTTCTCCATTTTGGTACCTACCGAGTTCTAGTAGTTAAGGTTTTACTTTCCAATTTAAATGACGTGCTTAAGAAGATAATAAAAATTGAGAATTCTACAAAAAGGTAAAACCTGGCAAATCCCACTTTTCAGATTTTTTATGAAGATTTGAATTTGTATAATGTTGGTCTCCCCCGATCCGACAGGAGCGCACACTCTCGGAGTGTCAATATGGGTTTTGCCCCGAACATGGGATGGAACATGGATTTGATTTTTGCCCCGAGGATTATCGCAGAAAATATTAGACGAAGAATACGCCTCTGCATTGCCTGTTTCTGACTTGACATCATCCGAGACATGTGCCACGACTCCGATTTCATGGTTCAGCCCGTTGTTGGTGGCACGAAACCCTTCCATATATATCACCGTCGGTGTCCTTAGACGGCTTCTGTTCAATATATTGTCAGACAGCATCAGAAAATCACATGAGCAGCCTCTATGTTTGCTTATGTATGCTGATATCGTGCTGGTGGATGCGGACAGGAGCAGATTATTGCGAACGGTGAAGACGTGGAAGAAGGCGCTTAAGAACAGCGGTCTGAAGCTTAATGTGGGGAAGAACGAGAACCTCGCGTTAAACACTTCAGATCCCATATCCGTACGCATAGGTGTTGACTTGATCGAGCGCACGGACCAGGTTAGGTAGGTACCTTGGTTCTGTGATTCACGCAACTGGTGACATCGATCGCGACGTTTAGTCTGTCGACTCGCCGCGTGGGTCAAGTGGCGTAAGGTGGCTGGTATCATTTTATCATAAGTTAAAAGGGCGGGTCTATAAAACCATCATTTAAGCTCATCCATTTACATTGGCTGCGAAGTGTGACCGTTTCTAAAACGACACAAGTAGGAGCTGAATGTTTTTCACATTTTCCATGTGTTCAAAAGCCTGTTGAAGATGATACAACAGACCAATTGCTTGTAGTCACATTACTTGCAGGATACAGAGCTTGCATACTTTGCAGGTGAAAACTACTATTAACATACCTTGCTGCACTCTGAAGCTAACAATATGCGCAAATGGATTCTGAAATGTTTCTTGGAAAAGTCAATGGAACTGATCAATCTTACCACAAATAGGAAAGTAAATCTCATAGATTTAACTTCAAACGGAATGCTTAAATGTAATTTCATTCGTAAAGTGTTTTAAATGAAAAAATAACATCCTTAGCTGGCAAGGGACGTTCTACCTACCTATATGAATTTTCCTTTGGTCGGCGAGTCCCCGGGTTGTATGTAAACCCACTAACTTCACATTAATTATATCTGTCATATTAAACGGCTGTGGCATGCAAGTGAATGTATGTTTAAGTATCACACAAACTACTGGACCGATTGTGATATGTCTTCTGTATTCTAAAATTTATTAAACGCAAAACCTATTTTAATACGAACTATATCCTTAGGACGTGGACGAATTTCAATTCCTATTGTATTTTGATTTCATTTTAGATCATTGACAATGTGCCAGTCCATAATAGTTCTTAATAAGTATTGTCGTCTGTTATACCTTATTATTATGTTGAAATTACGCAAATAATGTTACAGTTTTAGGATTTTTTTTATTCTTTTATTAATTTTCTGCATCATAATTCCCTTTAAAAATATAATGCGGGTTTGTCTTATTAATCTGTAATGTGACAAATAGTCAATACTGTTACGTAATTCTTCTGTTTTATTTAAAATTATACTTCTTATTTAGAATACCTAATGTTTCAAGTCAGTGTCGCAGTAAGTAGAAAGAAGAATCACACATCGCATTATATAATAAATAATGCATGATTACAAAATACATTGAATCTAAGTAGTAACAAAATGTGGAAAATTAATCACGAAATGAAGGAAAAGCGTTACAGAACGCTTTTTACGTCACGGATAAAGTGATTATGTAGAAATTAGTGTTGCGCGCTGTTTCTGATACAGTAACGGAGTATTGTTGATAGTGTTATGGAAATTAAACTTTTAACGTTTAATTTATTCTAAGACCAAACAAGGGTTGCCATATTAAAACATAAAATGCTAATAATAAACCAAAATGTAGAAAAATGTTTCTTTACAATTTTGTCAAAATAGTATTTTTTTATATTGAGTAAGATGATTTTGGAATGGCTTTTCCCAGAAATAGAGAATTGTTTATTTTTTGAATAATTTGTGAATTGTCCGAGTTGAAAATTTTCGATGGCAGCCCTATTTAATCAAATTCCAGATCGATTTCTTCACAATGAGATCTGAGTTAACCATTAAAGTGGCAGATTATTTTAGTAACCGCGACTTCAGTTTTTAGGGTTCACCAATTGTACACTATTCTTAAATTAAACATTTATAATTTTTGTTTATTATATTTATTCCATAGTCACACAATACTTGAATACATTAATATTTGTGATATTCAACATGTTTTAATATACCATTATTTAGAGAAAGAGTAGAGCCATAGACAATGTTTAGTTACTTTTGAGCCCATAACTTTCTCGTGTTTACTAAATCTAAGTGCTTTAAGTTTACTAATTCAAAACATGTTGAAGGTTTTAAAAAGTCTAATATTATCAAAATTACTTACTAACAAAAGGTTTTTTTTATCAAATGTTTTTTTTTAAGAATTAACAATGCGTTCGACGTCACATTATTGCATGCTTACATGTTTAAGTGGCAGCGTTCCATTCAAGGGTTGTATTTGTATTACACATGACTAAAAAAAGTAAAAATTAAGCTTATAATTTTGAGAATATAATATTTTTTGTAGGATTTATACCATTGTGGTATTTTTGTCGAGTCGAGTATAAAATATACATAGTGTTATGTTTGGTCCATAAATAATAATCGTAATTAGTTTTAGTAGAAATTGTTAAACATTTTGTATGTACTTGAAGTTGTATTTGTCCTCAGCCGAGTTTGTATTTTTGATTCTTGAGTTTTGCGTCAACGGTTTTTGTTTTTATTGCTGCAGTTTTAGATCCAATACAACTTTATTACTCACCATTTATTGGGAGCGCTGCTTCTTAATCGTCCTGCAAGTTAGATATTACTATTTAGTAATAAATTATTGAACGGAGCATTCAGATATAAGTACATGCAACAGAACAGAAATGGTTGAAATGAAATTACTGAAACCATGTTAATAACAAAAAGCCAACATAAAATTTGTGCACGGGCGCCTGATCTATACGAGTTAGTTTTAATGAAATGTATTATGTATCAGAAATGAACGGTGATATGTGTGGCGCAATAATACGTCTGAATTCCTTCATCTTTAAGTCTGTGAAATAAAATGGCAATTTTCTCACGGAATTGACTTTAAGAGAGCGTAGATCACTTGAGTCAGGGCTCAACCTCATCAACTGTTTGATTTTTGACTGTTGAACTTAGTCTCGAGTGAATAGGTTCATTTCTGGCAAACGTGATTCATCGTAGGCCACATAATTACTTAAACGTGAACTGATCAATATTTAAAAAAATGCACTTTATGCTAAAAATATTAACACAAACATCATGCGATGGAAGGTGTCATACGGTATCGCAACCGAACTCTCGATCAGCCTAAGACTATTGGAGGATTTCATACGAGTCATGCCGAGTATAATGACGGCAAACATCTTGACAATGTACTCTAGGTACTTTTAGGTCTCTTTGGTGGTTCTGCGGGGCGCAACGGTTAACTAATTGTAGATTATATTGAACCAATCACGGGTTCAAAGGGATCACGCCATTGGTTGATCAGTCCTTTTATTTGTTGCAAACAAATGCGCAATCTTTCCGACTTTTGTTCAAGATGGTTGCCGAAATATTTCAGATCGAATGGACGGATGAATAAATGAATGTGGGATGGGGTACAGATAAGCGCCGTGCACTAAAACAAGTACGAACTGCAAGCTGGCACTACTTGGGCGGGCGCGCGTAGGGCTCGTGACGCGCGTAGGGCCGGGCGTTGTGGTGTTGGCCCGGGCCATGCTGCGCGCCATGAGCCGCATGCGCACCGCCCATGGCCGGGGCGCGCCTCGTGCCCACGGCCCGGGCTGACTTGTAGTCACGTGGCTCTTCTTTGTAGTAGCTACCCTCGTCCTCGTAGTACCGGTCGTGGGAACGTTCGTAGTAGAAGTCCGGTTCTGCGGCACCGCGCACGGGGCCACGGATCTGTGGGTTGTGTTGGTAGCTCTAGAAGATACATGGGATAGGATATATTAAAACTTTTGTAGTACACAACTGAGTCATTTCGAGACAGAAATTAGTGTTAACTTAAATACTATTGTAGATTTCAAATCCACCACAACAATTTACACCAAGCTTCAGAATTAAGGATGTAATTAAACTTTAACAGCTCCTATTTTCAAAAATGTCGTTATATCAAATTTCTATGGACCTTTGCATATTAGAAGCCATTTTATCTATTTGTCAGAGACACGTACCTGTGGCTCAGGTGCCGCGCCGTACGGATCCTCGTAAGGATAGGAGCCCTCCATGGCGGTGCGTGCACGGTCCAGGATGCTGATGACCTTGGACTTGGCCTGCATGGGCCGCTGCATGGGCGGCGCAGGCGGCATGCGCGGCGGCGGCCGGGCACCCCCACGGCCCGGTCCGCCTGGCCCGCCCGGCCCTGCGTGCCCGTGACCTACTGGAGAAACACTATTTGTACTACATCTACTTACAAAGTATGTTGATATTTTGCAAGAACTGTAAGCCCACAAAACGTACGTCCGAATGTTCGGACTAAGTTTCAGGCAATCGGTACCATGAACCGCAATTATCCCATAATCGAGCCCAGACATCAATAAAAAATTTGATGTAACTTCATGGTACCTAAATATTACGTCTTTCGTGCAAGCCCAAAGAGCTGAATTTAAGTTTCATGGTAGCCTCTATATTTCCAAGTCCTCAAAAATTAAGTATTAAATGTGGATTTAGTAAGTTAGAAAACTTAAAAATAAAGATAAATGAAATGGGTAAAGTTGTTTGCAAGTTGAGACATGAGCAAGGGAAACAAGTATTTAAAATATTTAACCAACTAGGTACAGTAATGTTTTAAGCGGATACATCGCACCTTGAAAACAAAAGTGACATTATGCCAAAAACGTCAATTTTGAGATTAAAAGACATCTAGATTAATTTTAAAAAAGCGCTTCTAATGCAAAGACATACGTCCAAAAAGTTCAGATAGTTTTGCCTAGATGTCGGTAGTGTCAGTTTTTACTTTTAGGTTAAGTGACAATGTGGTAATTGAAAAGGTGGCACTTTGTCAGTTCGAGCCAAGCATCTAGTGGGAACGCACGCTGCGGTGAGTAAAAAAGTGACATTTTATGTTTAGTGACATTTTAAACGTAATTCACGTATATAATTCTGTACATGAAACAATACATAATTGGCACTTTAAGTATAGAACCGTTTATGTGGTTTAGATATTGCCGAAATAAATTATTTGATAAATTCAAAAATGACATTATATGTTTAGTGCCTTTTTAACGTTATAGTATTGTAATAATCTCTTGAACGAATTAATACATAAATGGCATTATTTGGATAGTGTCGTTTTTTTTATTAAAGTAAAAATGAAGTAATTTATTTTGTAAATTAAAAAGTGACGTTTTATGTTTAATGCCATTTTTAATATTGTTAACTGTGATAATATTCTAAACTAATAAATATGAAAATGGCATTATTTGGATAGTGTCGTTTTTTTGATTAAAGTTAAAATGAAGTAATATTTATTAGAAATTAAAAAGTGTCATTTTTTGTTTAATGCCATCTTTAACGTAGTTAATTGTGATAATATTCTGAACTAATAAATATGAAAATGGCATTCTAAGCCTAGTGTCATTTTTTTGGTTAACTTAAAAATAAACGACTTCCTTGATTAATTTAAAATTGTCATTTTATGTTTAGTGCCGGTTTTTTTAAGAAGATAGTTGAAATATTGATTATTATTTTATTCGATAAGTATCATTTTGCTTTAAGTGCCAGTTATACTATAAAAATATAAGGAAAATTGAGTTTTATTTTGTTAAATAAATGTATAAAACTATAATACTGTACTGTTTTGTAACCTATTATGCAGTTTTATCTAATACCAGTTCTGTGGTTATTGATAACCTCGGTTGTCTTCTTTTACTGATAGACTTTACATGAATATTTTTTTCGATATTAGGATATCATTCTCGCACCACCTGTTTTTTATATAATAGGTTTTTATTTCCTTGTTTTAAGGTCATCGACATGAATCCGTCAAGAAGTAGAGGCAGAAGAATATTACAGATGGTTATTCCAAATAAAGACAACAGTTTATCACCTGAACCTTCAACATCCGGTTTAAACGAATTGCCAATGACTAGCAACTATTCAGATTCACATGACAAAGAAAACTACTTCAACGATGAGGATGGTGACTTTTCACCAGCTTCTGATGATGATACAACATACGCACCCGCAAAGAAAACAAGCCGTATTTCAAGCTCAAGTTCATCTTCATCTTCAAGCTCATCTTCGAGCTCCTCTTTATCTTCTACGTCTTCAAACAAATCATCAGTTACATCTACAACTTTTTTTGCACCTGATTCTCCGAATATCCGTCATGCCACCACTGAAAATGCTAATATAAGTGAAAATAATTCCGAATTTGTTATTACCAATATGGAGATAATAACTACTACAAATGAACTTTCTGACACACGAATATTTTTTTCTTCTGATACAAATAACAAAAGTACTGGGAGTGTAGATAATACTGTTGCAATGGACATCTCATGGGCTCTTGATATGGAGAAACCAAAGAAAAAAAAGAAGAACCAAAGGACGGCCTACATTGCTAAGGCTTTAAAAGACTCTGGGAAAGAATATGTTTCAAGCTCCAAAACAAAGAAGGTTTACCCAGCTAAAGTTCTTAAGAAATCCTGTGAGGCAACTTGTCGACTAAAATGCTCAGAAAGAATTACTGAAGATTTAAGAAAGCAACTATTTGACGATTATTGGGCCATGGCTTCGTTGATGCGGCAAAGGGAATATATAGCTCGAAATATGGAAGAAATTAAACCAAAGTATCAATACAAGAGACTGGATTCAAATAGAAAGTTAAAGAATGCTTTTTTTTTTTATTAGAATGGTACTAAAACAAAAGTGTGTAAAACATTTTTTAAAAATACCCTAAACATAACGGACAGATGTATTAGAACTGTGATAGAAAAGAAGAATAATATAACTGGTGTACTAAAAGGAGAACAAAGAGGGAAGCATGGCAAACATAGAAAAGTGCCCGATGACTTGATTGATGGAGTCCAATCTCATATTAAGAGCATTCCGCGCATTGAAAGCCATTATTTACGGCAACAAACTACTAAGGAATATATCGATGGTGGAAAAACCTTAACAGACATTTATTACGATTACAAAGATGAGTGTATACAACAAGAATTACCCTACGTAATGTTACATACCTATCGAAAAATCTTTAATGAAAAATTCAACATTGGTTTCTTCATTCCAAAGAAGGATCAATGTGAGCAGTGCTCTATATATAAACTTGCTGAAGGTGATGAAAAGGCTGCTAAGAAAGAAGCCTACGATCGGCATCTTGCTGAAAAAGAAAAGAGTCGTGAGGAAAAGACTACTGATAAAGAAATGGTGTCAAGTAGTTTTATTGTCGCGTGTTATGATTTGCAGGCCGTAATGACAGTTCCAAACGGTGAGATTTCCACATTTTATTACAAGTCTAAAATAAATTGCTTAAATTTCACGATTTCTGAACTTAGACATGACACTACTGAATGCTTTTTTTGGGATGAATCTCAAGGAAACCGAGGGGCAAATGAAATTGGAAGTTGTGTACTAAAGTACTTGCAAAAAAAGTCTTCTTTTGCTGACGAAGATCTTGATATCATTTTTTATTCAGATAATTGCTGCGGTCAGCAGAAGAACCAGTTTATTATCGGCATGTATATTTACGCAGTATTACACTTAAAAATTAAATCTATAACGCACAAGTTCCTAATTCGTGGTCATACACAGAATGAGGGAGATGCCGTGCATTCTCTAATTGAGAAACAAGTTAAAAGGTGTCTTAGATCTGGACCGATATACGTACCTTCGCAATATATTTCTGCTATCCGAAGTGCTAAAAAACGTGGAACACCTTTTAGTGTCAATGAAATGGGTCATGGTGATTTCATAGATATAAAACAACTACCAGTTCCCAGACCTAACAAAAGTGTTGATGGCCAAGTTGTAAAGTTGTCAGATATAAAAGTCATCAAAATTGAGAAAAATGAACATAATGAGATCAAAATACAATATAAATTATCGTATTTTGATGATTTTAAAGAGCTTGATTTGACTAAACGAACACACAGAAACAATCGTCCTCCAGAACTTAAGCCGCTTTATCTGCGCAAATTGGATATATCCGAAAGAAAGAAAAGTGACGTGCGGAGCCTTATTGATGCTGGTTTGATACCTAGTTATTACACATCCTATTACGACAGTATATTTCAGTAGCATTTAAATATTTAATAATTATTCTGATACCAGTTCAGTATTTTGATTGATCTCATTAAAAAAATTAGGTTTTTGTCTACAATAAGAATTACTGTTTTATTTTGATATGAGAAGTTTATTGTTTTATTTTGATACTTATTTTTAAAAAGTTACCTAATTCTTAGTTTTTATGTTTAATTACAGTTTGAATTATTCTTTATTATAACTATACGCCAAAAATGGGGTTTTTATGCATATAACTCATAAATCCTTAATATTTATTGTTTTTCGATTGTACTGAATGCAGCTTACTTTATTTTTGCTAAATAAATATTATTTCATATTACTATCACATAATTTTGTTTTATTTAAGTTTTTCTTATGTAACTATTATCATAGGGTAAGCTATAACTTGGGTTTTTATTCTAAAACGGAAACAAATACAAAAATCAAAAGTGGCACTATACAGACATTTTTTTTAAAACTGTTTTTTCTAAATAACTACCTTAATTACTCACATGTTTTCAATAATTATCTAAAAGCCAGATAGTCAAACTGTTAGGTGAAACTAGTTACCATGTTGTATTTCAGTTATTTGCATTAAATATTGATCACAGTATTAGACCAAAACTTTTAAATGGCCATACTGAAAAACTACTGTTTTCGTATAACGCCACTTTTGTTTTCAGAGTGCGACATGTTCAAATATTGTTAGAAGATATATTATGATGTTCCTACCTATATTTTGACTTTAGTGAAATTTTAAAACAGATGTCTAATATGGATGGTTGAAAGGCCATAGGGTGCAAACGAGAACATCAGTTGATAGGAAAATCACTGTCTTGTAAAGTGTTTATGATATTGTTTAGATTATTTTTTCTTTGAAAAAGCAATGTGGTTTACACCGTTTTACCTTCCAACTGCCGATATATATTTTAATAGTTTTCAGAGTTCCGTACCCAAAGGGTAAAACGGTGACCCTATTACTAAGACTCCATAGTCCGTCTGTCACCAGACTGTATTTCATGAACCATGATAGTTAGAATTTCCACAGATGATGTATTTTTTTTTTATTATTTAGGACACGTCAATTTGACTTCACCTCGCCTGATGGTAAGCTGAAGGTAAAGTCTCAGGAAAGAGGGTCAGCATTACATACACGTACCTACCATGTTAACAATGGTGGCACTCAGCGGCCTCGTCAGACGGCCGCTATAACAACAAATACTAAAAAACAGACCAAAATAAATATTTAAGCGGCTCCCATTTTACGATCGTGATTTTTCTTGCTCGATATTGATAACGGCATCAAGTAGAAGCTTGAAATATTCTAACTAAATATTCTGTTATTTAGTTATATATTCACTTTATAATAAATAATTAAATTAAAATAAAACCAATATTTTATTGAGGGCTCCCAGCAACAGATATGATTTTTTGCTGTTTTTATAGATTAGTACTGAACCCTTCGTGCGCGACTCCTACTAGCACTTGGCCGGTTTTTGTAATTTCTCTTACCTCTATCAATCTCTCTCATCTGCGTTTGCCAGATCACATCATTAGTGTCAGGGATCAGATATTTCTTCACCTCAGCGAGGGCATAGGCGATACGCGCATGCGCCTCAGCAGGCGGCGCGAGCGCAGTGATTTCTACGTGCAGCTCATCGGATAAGTGCGCATATTTAGGGTCAAGAGAGTTACGAAGCTCTTCTTCCTTTTGTCTAAGAAAAAAAAAAACAATAAGATACAACCATGGATGATGATTATGGAACCAAGCCAATGGATGAGTATTTGACAAAAGAGGGTCTGGCGGAGACTTTCCTTTCGAGGTTGGGTCAGACGGCAGTCACTCGTGCAAAAATCAAAATTACAAACACTTCAATAGTAACATTTAATATAACAAGAATATCTATTTACTCATTAGAAATAACAATAAGCCTATTATTTGTAACTTCAAAATGATTTTTATTTCTATAGGTACCTCAAGAAACAAAATATGAGCTGCGTAGGATTTTATTACACTATGAGAAAAAGATAAAAGGTAACAATAGATTTCTACCTATCTTTCATGGATCCTCTCCCGAGTACAGCCATTTTGCACATAGTCTCCTCTTGCAAATGTTTCATTGTGTTGCCTTTGGGACCAAGCAACTTGCCGACAAAGTTAAACTGTGGAAAATAGGAACAAATGAATCATGTATGTAATCATGGAAATAACAGGTGGTATTTTTTTTTCTACTGCATGGATGGCTCCTTCTATACTAGCAGTAGAGACATATAAATCATCATCTTAGCACTGTTCCTGGTTGTATATCGAGGTTTTCAGTTCGGAGCCCGGGGTCCGCTTATTCTTCCTTATCTTGATTTGGTTTATACAGCTTTTAGAACTGGCCCCGAAGGTCTTGGTGTAGCCCCATGCACTCCAGAGACAAATATTTAATAGTATGATTTCTTCCAACACTCATGTACGTGAATGTCTCTCCTTTTTAATTGGTGTATTAGCTGTAGCATCTCACTTGATGATACACTTGTTACCAATAATTTTAAGCACTTGCCCAAACTTAAGTACTCACCTTTGGATGCTCCTTGACAGGTACAAGAACCTTCACCACCACCTTAGTGGGCTTGTCACGAAACACATCTAAATATTTGGAGTCTTTCCCAGGTATCCTACCAGTGGCCTGTACTTTTGTGACTTCTGTAAAGAAAAGTGATATTGGATATTTTCTCTGAAATTCTGTACACCATGTAAACCATTTCTTGGTTCTACAGATGAGGACTGTCGTCATCTGCAGAACCAAGAAATGGTTTTATATGCACGGTCATACATTTGCATACAGCTGTGTTTAAACATAATTCTGCCAAGAATGGCTATGTTTTGTATATTTGTAAAGTTATGGTTGTTAGGGCTAGACCACCACACAAACCAGATTCTCCGGCCACTGGATTCTGGTAAGGGTAAGTCTGAGTGGGTTTCCATGTATATTATGTAGATTGCATAATACACATGGAAAAGATTGTGTTATAGAGGCTTTCACAAGTGTATACTTGTGATAAGAAGCATCTAAATGATTTTAAAATACTAATGTTCCAACTTTTTATGTTTGCTATAAGTTTATTATCTGTATATAATTATGCACAGTGATATTTGGCATGAATTAAGCTGGTTTTTACAGTCAGTCCAAACCATAAACAACTTTGTTGGGTACAGAAAATGTACAGTGATGCAATCACAAAGTTATTTTTTTTTACATCTACCTGTTATTAGATGCAAAATAAATAAAATGTCACAATACTGTTGGTGTTAAGCCATCAGAATTTAAATGTTGTGACTTTATTTTATCAAAGGTTCTATTAGATGTCAAATAGCCCAGAATAAGGCTCAACTAATCCCAGTAACTGTCATAATGAAGTACACTTAGTTTCCTGGGCCAGTTAATGGATTATTCCATTACACATATTGAATATAATCTTCAAATTATGAAATAAATATTGATTTTTGCAAAAACATGAATATCAAATTTTTGTGTTAGCAAAATTAGCAACACATGACTTATGACATCAATGTTAATGACCTCTAGAAATGTTTAATCACCAGTTCTACTTTTATACCTCTTTAGTATACATTTTAATAATGTACTGGTAAAAACACTGTCAGCACGCTGCACGTGTTAAGCTGCAATTTCGTACATCTGAACTTGATTGCAACTTATTCAGGTAATATTGCCAACTAACAAAGCATGGGGTTCATTGACACATTGTCACTATTGAAAACGAAGAAACATGGGCCTGTTACTTGTGTAAATAGTGAATAATTGGCGGTAAATGTGGATTATGAGTATGTCCAGTTTACAACGGACTTTGACTTCTTATTTGTATATGATATGGAAATAGGTAACCACTGTAAATATAGTTTGGTAATTTCTAAAGTTCCTACAATAAAAGATTCGAATAAATACCAGATGCGTCAGGCGCGAAGACTTAAGATAATCCAAAGATTTACTAACCTTGGTCGATTAGTTTTGTTACGATAGGAAACTTCGAGTTATTGAGCTTAATCTTCTCACTTAACAATTCCCGCATATATTCACCGGCTTTTACATTAATTTTGGAGTTTTCTTCGCCATCTTGTTGATCCTGTTCATTTTCATCGTTTGGATCTTGTGCAACATTACGTTTAAAGTCACTACTGTTGTATCCATTTTTATCGTATTTGTCAGCCATTTTACAAAATTGATACGTAGGTAATTACAATTAAATGCTAAATATCACCCAAATAGATTTTATTCCCTCACGGAATCAACCATCAACTTCGATCAATGACGCCGCGTAAAGAGAGAGTGGGGCAGGTTATTTTACTGTACTGTACTTTTAGTCTATGGCAATAAACAAAAAGAGGAAGAACGAAGAATGAATGATTTAATCCAACTACTAAAATCTCTATGGTTTCAGTCACAGGCTGCATAAAGATAATACTAGGTATAAATCACGGGTATAAATATTAGGTATCATGTGATAAGTGTTATAATATAACTAAGTTTAGGATAGCATTCGCTATAATTGCGTGTTATGTAATTTTTGAACCGTGAGCAGCAAAATCGAATCAAAAGTCTTATTATTTATTTTTTAATCGTAACAAATTATTATAATAGTCTTATTAACCAGTTCTCTTCTTTCTTTACTCACAGCTGTGTTTTTTAATTTCTAATAATCCCGTATTCCTTAACTGCGGCGTGAAAAAGTATCTGTCAAGGCCGTCAAGGTAAGAATCACCATTTTAGGGATAGCGTCTGAAGTGGTGGCATTAACTTTTTGAAATTCACTTCAATACAATCAAATTGATAGATCAAATATAAAGCAAATCAAAGAGGAGGATAGGAGGAGGATACAGAGGGTGTTTGGACCCTATCAACATCCTTAAGGCCCAAGCCAACTTCACACTGCTAATCGGTGCAACTGTTAAACCATGGACAAGGTTCTGGCGCAGGCTTTCCTCTCTCGGTAAAGCTGACATACCATTTCAAAACAAAATGCGGACCGCGGGTTCCAAAGTGCAAACTTGATACATTCCTGGTGCACTGAGCTAAGGAGGCGCGTGTTTCTCCACTTCATCACTCTCACCAGAGTGTGGCCACTATAGTGGATGGTATGTAGTTAGCTCTTCATCTGTAGAACCTTTAGGCCAAGAGACTGGTGTCCGTCTGAGCCCGGAGTTCGCTTTCTTTTCGTTTATACCATTTATTTGGCTTATCTTGGATATTACGGAAACGACTGCCGCGTGCCGTCTGACCCTCCAACCCCAAGAGGGAAGTCTGTATCAGAGCCTCCTCCGTTACTCAGCAGGCGTGTGCCAGCTAGCTGGTGAGGTTTGGCTTGGGAACCGAAGATCTCTCAAGAGATGTCTGTGTGTCTCTCAATAAATTAGAATTTGTTTAGCCATTTTTGTCGACCAGGCGAGGCCGCGGTGGCAGCCAATGTCCGCCGGTAACCCTGGGGTTATCCTATCGAGGGCTTACCCGGGGTGCCCGGCAATGGACACTTGGGAAGGACACCGTGTGGTTTTAGCCGGTCCGATTTCGACACGCCCCATCATCGGCACCGATGGGGTGAAGCCCTTGGTGGTCTCCATACGTTTAAAAAGAAACACTATTGTCGTTGACTATTAAATAATTTATTCGAGTTAAATAAAGAAATATTGAAATAATTTATGATACTATCGGAATGGAAGTTACCATCGCACAAGACAAAGAGATCAAACATTTTATTACATTCCTTATTCTTTTCCTTGGCACTTTGATACACATCTCTTGTTCTACGTATATGTAAATTATTATAATAAATTTTAATGTGATACAGTACCGTTATTCTTCTGTTTATTAAACTATTTATAAAAATCTATCATCATGTTAGAATTTTGTAACATATTGTACGTCGCCATGGCTGACCAACTGAACGTTATATACCCACCATTGTTACTTTAAAAAGTTACTCCGCCCGCGCGGAGGTCGGTTATCGTTTTTTAGTCAAATCTCCGGTACTACTTAACCAATTGCAATCAAAAATAGGGTAGATTTGAGGTCTTAACAAGACCTTTCTTTTAGAAAGAACCGCATCAAACTCCCGAACAGATAAACAGACAAACAGACAAGCTTACTATAAAAATTTTACATAACCTTTCATTTAACATAACCCAAGTATTTTATTAATATTCCCAACACATCTAAGTTACAATTTTATAATAGTATAAATAGATGTTCATAAAATGTATTAATGGCGGAGACGTCAATTCTAAGAAATTCTACCAGAGCCATGTTAGCTACGCCAGTAAATTTATTTTCAATGGTCCGCCTCAAGAGGTGGTCAATGAGTACCTACGTGTAGTTACAATTTAGAGGGCGAAACATATTTAAAAAAACCTTTTAATTCTTCCACGTTATGTTAATTGGATCATGTTTTGCAAAAATGTTCCAACCGACAATTTCATAATTTTTGAGATAAATATGCCAATCGTTTAAAGAAAAAGTGACTTTATAAACTGACAGTGTAAGATCAAAATCCAACCACTCCCAATATAAAAAAAAAGCTGTCAAAGTTGAGGATCGTTTTGACCATTATATGGAAATGATAATTTATTTATTTGAAAAAAACGATTCATTCTACTTGAATCATATTCTTAATGATTATAAATTCATACACATACTGCAAAAATGATTCAAAATGTTGTAATTATGAGATTTTATTACACATTGCAAAGTAATGTTTCTACAAAAACGGTTCATGTGATATGGATCATGATTGCGATGTTAAAATTTATTTGCAAAAACGATTCATTGTACTTGGATCATTTTCTTTAAGATTATAAATTCATACACAAACTACAAAAATGATTCAAAATGTTGTAATTGTGGGATTTTATAACACATTGCAAAGAAATGTTTCTACAAAAACGGTTCATGTGACGTGGATCATGATTGCGATGTTAAAAATTTATTTAACTTTTGATAGTTAAAATAGTAAAGTCCATATTCAAGAACGGGTTTTTCTACTACTATGAATATGTTGATTTTAGTTATGATAATAAAAAAAAGTGAAATACTTATTTCTTGATAGAAATGCTGATTTTATTAAAATATTATGACATATTTTGTGTTAAAATTTTACGTTTCGTTATGTTTAATAAAGAGAAGATTTGTAATTTTTATTTTATTGAAGTTTTGATTGAAACTTGTTAATTTTTTATTGTTCCTATGTGAATACTTTGTAATAAAAATAAAACAAGAGTTTAAAAATAAACAAAAGTATTCTTTTTGTACCTTATTCAAGTTTTTTTTGCTATAGGATCATTTTTGCAAAAGAGAAAATTTACTATTGTTAAATAAAAATGTTATTTGCATAAATGATCCCCATCAGTTTTTCCTTAATATCTTTAAAACCGTAAGAAATAAGTACATATTTTTACTAGTTTATTATAGTAGCTATAATTAAGTACCCATCCATGCAACAAAAGTTACGCCTTAATAAGCGTGATGGAAGAAATATCGTATTTATCTAAAAAGTCAAATATCTCGAAACGGGTTTGGTGTCGATTGGAACTTTTTTGCAAAACATGGTCCAATTATCGCTCGCTTAACAATGTACCTGGTAGATGGCAATAGGCTCGCCCCCTATTACATTGGAACCTTAACATAACTGGCGAATCGTGGGTGTGTAATACATCTCTGCCTACCCCTTCGGGGATACAGGCGTGAAGTTATGTTATGTTATATTACCAGCCATATTACCAAATAGAGGACTGGTTGGAGCTAGCCAGCCACATTTGGAGTACAAAATATGGATATATATTATGTGTAAATCAAAATGAATGAGTCATTACGAGGTTCAAGTTGCGGCAGATACTTACAGCTCGTGAGCTTTAGGAGACGTCTAATGAAACTCACTACTTTCTTTTTGATATACTACCTATGTTAGGTTTGCTTTGCGGACGCGAAAATTATGTTATGCAGCGTCATGCAGGGTACCTTTGTTTGTTTTTTTTTTCGTGCGGAAATCCCCTCGGATAACCCAGCGGGGGCGGTTATGTCCGGCTGGAACCGACTAAAACCGCACGCCATCTCTGGTCTACAGACGCCGGGGTGTAAGGTTGCCCCATAGAGCATTGCCCTCGCACCCCAACTGACCCTGGGCCATCTCCGGTTTCGAGATGGCCCCCTCGGGTTTGGGAACCACAGCGTCCCCGTCTTGCCCCGGTTTGGGGGAGGAGCGCTAGTCGCCCCACCGTCCCGACCTGCTTCTGCTGGTCATGCAGGGTACCAGCACACCAAGTGTACAAGGGTGATTGATGACTAAGGAACAAACGCAATTAAATTCGGAATTACACTGAGCTGGATGGGGTGACTCTTCACAACTTAAAACTTATCTTCTGATTTCTCCCTAAGTACCTCCCTAAGTGCCGATAAAGGTTGTAGCGTAGAACCCGGGATCCACTCTCTTATTCCTGCTTTCCTGCATTTGGATTTGTTATTTTTAAAGTGACTGCTATCTGACTTCGCAACCCCGAGAGAAATGGCCCGACCTTGAATTAGAAGGCGTACCGACTTGAGGTTAGCTTAATTCCTGAAGATCTTTGTGCGGCTCCACGCTCCCCTTTAAGAACCCTATATTAATCATTTTACATGTAGGTATGTCATCAGTCAGGTAGTCGTAAGCTGTCCAGTGTCCATCTCGACTATATGCGCAGTCCTATACCTACTGAATGATCCAGTACAAGCTAACCGAAGCAACTGAGTGGGATTTTAGACTGATAAGTTCACATACTAAAAATACTTATATCGGAATATTTTACTATGTGTGTATGTTTTGTTGACTCACTTGCAAGCGACTCTGTCTAATATAACTCACATAAAGATTTTCGAATATCCTAATCTATTTATAATTCTAACTAATATAATAAATGTTAAATATGCAAGGATCCTCTAACCAGGCAATGTTATTAAGCATGGTGAGCTGTCGCCTAGCGGATGAAATTGAGATGTTGTAATGTATCTTAACCAGTGTGACTACTTTCAGTACGTAATGCAAGGTCATAGATAAGCATACAAAATAGTTGATTGTTTATCTACAACCGACAACCGGTAAAGACGCCAAGACGATCGTGAGCTTGCTACGGCTAGACGGCGCTGGATAGATATGGCATTGCCACAATTTCTCTGTTACGCTTTCAAACCTTAAAACTGCTCTACCGTTAATCATACAGTTAAGGTGAAGAACATAGGAATTAGCACGCCTGTCATACAGAAGACTACAAAAGTACTCTACCTTAAAGAGAAATAAGTAACACATACAGTTCTATTATCATATTGTATATTTTCTTAAAAATAATTATAAGTCGAAAAATCAAATAACCTTCACGTAATATTCGTAACTTTGATTGCCTTACGAAAATGTTGTATGATTATGATTTGGAATTCCCGGTGCGGGGCCAGAATCAGTTCCTTCTTTTTTGTTTGAATTCTTATCACCAATATGTCGTCAAAAGGATCCTACAAGAAGTATTGATATGGTTAGTTAATTATATTTAATAATTAAAAAACACAACAATCCCGCCACACAGCCACGCCACAAGCCTGACAGTAGGACAACAGCCCGTCATTCAATCCCCTGCGCAAGCCCCCTTGGGTTACACTTCATCGAACCTGACGGTGAGGCGAGTATGTCGGACGTGAACCGACTAAAACTACACGGTGGTTTTCGAATCAGCCATTATGGTATAGGGTACACCTGGTCAACCTAGCCGGTCTCGACCGTAGGCGTTGGCGATTCCGAAGCGCGTTGTTGGGGTTCTGATTCCTCTCCCCTAATAAGAAGCGCACGCGGAAACAGGACGCGTCACTACTCTGAGCCTGCTTCTGCTAGGGCATCGTCTAGCCCGATGCGTCACCCCTAGGTGGATCCCACGCTCATGGAAGATGGAGATCGTTCAGCGACCATCGCCGCCCGATGCGCATTCTGCGGCGAGAGTACGAGAGTGCTAGACCTCTGCCGTTTCTTTTTCCGCCGCCTTTTTGGCGCGCATCACTACCTCGCAAAACAAGGCAGTATTCTACACACACCCGCTGCCCCCGCTGTCCACAGCGTGAAGCTTCCCGCTTCAACAGCTGTTATGAGGACACGGCACCGCTCCATCCACGCTGGGCACACTGCTATTGTGTCCCCGGAACAGCTCTGGCAGTTGTAGCACTTGAGCTTTAGCTCCTATACGATGTAGGAATCGTCGTACAACCCTTTTAAGTATTTTACTAACTAGGTCTGCAAGGCGAATCGCTGCTTGCAATGTTGAGCTGAGTGAGACATCGTGAATCAGATTTTGAAAATTTTGAACAGTGATCATTCCTCCGTGGCAAGTTCGATTTTGAAAATTCTTTTTGAAAGTCACAACTCTGGACATGATTTCTGAGCATGTAAAGTTTGGTCACAGTGTCTCGAGCGGTTATTATGTAATTCCATCTGGAATTTTTTTAACGGTGATCATTCCTCTGTGGTAGCATTAATTTTTTCAAAATATATCCATAAACCTTCCTCTGATTGACCTCTTTAATCATGCCAAATTTGGTTCTGATTGGATTAGTAGTTTAGGAGGAAACCTGTGACAAAGAAAATCCTGAAGTCTAGTATGAGGAGCTTTCGCTCGACTTCGTCTCACTCAGCTCAATTAAGCCGGCTTTCTGTACATGTAAAAAAATATTGTTACAGATAAAATCTTACCAATTCTTTCATATAAATCATGGCCATAACGCCGTACTTGTGTAAAGTTCTTCCATACAGTGTGGCGTGTGTTACGCTCACATTCGTCAACACGGGCGCCCCTGCGACAAAGGCATCATTAATATTAATACAATACAATAGTTTATTCTCTCTGACATCGATATCCTTGGAGATATATATATCAAGGACATATAAATAAAACCTCGATCGTTTCCGTCTTACAGAATATAGCTGTTCCAGTTCTATATTAGACGGATTCGACTGCACGAATACTCGCTTTATAACAGGTTACATTACGCCGAGTAACAACAGTTAGGTAGCTACGCATTTCTAAAGATTTTCAATTTGTTAATAAAGTTTGAAACAGGAAAAAAAGTGTTTATATTTTAATTATTAATTATATACCTTCTTTGTTCGTCATTATAACTCCTTCGACTGATTCGTCATCCATTATCCTGTCCACCATTGGGTTCGACATGTTTATTGCAGCAGTCTACAGAAATAATATCACTTGTAGCCATTAAAAATATGCTTCTGCCATTTTGACCAGTTCGGTCTCTTTACGAGCTCGTGGCTAAGTGATAATCGACTAAGTTAACACATTGCGAAGTTAAATAATACTAGCAGTCTTAGGATAGGTGACCATTCTTGACACATTGAGATCCCTCCGTGCCTCGTTCCGGTCGCTATATGAACATCTATGGCAGCCGTTACGAGTAGTTTGAGCTCTAATAAATCCGACAAGGTCTAACTACAAAACTTCTATATCGCCAATCGGTTGCAGTAGCTTCACGGAAAATATTGAAGTTCGGCCGTTACGTAGTTAGATCGAAAACCCGACTCCAACTAGGTTGCGAAAAGGCTCTTAGGATGATAAGTCTCCTTAAGGTGCCTTAAGTAACATATTATGCACTTTATAGGCCGTATTCGCCGCTCTAGAATCATTCTTCTCTAGACTACATAAAGGTTTCTAAACTAAATGAATATATTCAGATCTTATTTCGTTTAGAAACGTGATAAGTAGATGCCTGCATGTACTTACAGTTCTAACGAGTGTTTCATCAAGTGCGTCTTTTAATAAATTGGTTATTATTTTCATTATTTGTGAAAATTTAGTATTCTGTAAAGACATAAGGATTAGTTGTGAGCAGACTTCTTTCTTGTAGTTGCAACACTAAAAAGTTCAACATTGCCAGAATGTTGAACTTTTTATGGCTCCACCTACCTACAGAACTACGATATCGCCAGTAGGTTATGGAGGACAGATTTAAGCTTCACGGAAAATTTCTAATTGCAACCGTTTCGTAGTAAGTCCTAAAGTCGACCGCAACTGAGTTGGTAAAAGACTCGGAGGCAAATGGTGAGCAGATTTCTTTTTAGTTCAGCAAGGCGATATGGCCCCGTAGCATGGTACTGTAGACTTGTACTCGTACCATTCAAGTCTCTTTGACCATTAAAATGTGTCGTTTCACTCACCTGAAAGATTTTTTTATCCCTAGGGTTTGGATACCCCCTGCCAGTGTTCATTGCCGGGCACCTCGGGTAAGCCCTCGAAAGGATAACCCCAGGGCTACCGGCGGACCTTGACCGCCAGCGCGGCCTCGCCTGGTGGGTTCGTGTTTTATACCTCGTCAGTGAGTAGGCAGGCGTGAGTAGGACACACACGACACGCCTCCGCCACGGCCTGCTTCTGTAAGGAAGGCGAGTCGGCCAACTGCCGTCCTCAGGCCCCGATCATGGAGGTCGGTAGTCCCGGGTGTAGACGAGTCTGCGGCGTCCTCGCCGCAGACTGTGGAACTCGGGGGGCAGGGTTCTCTCCCGCTCCCTCTCCGCCGTCTCTTTCGCGCGCATTGCCTGCGCGCAGAAAGAGGCGGCGGCGTGCCACTTGCTCCCGTCGGAGACTACGGCCCTCACCATGGTCACCAACGAGAGAACGTCCATGCCCAGTACCGCAACGAGATCCCGGCGTTAACTCGCTCACGCAGGGCATTCCACCAACGTGTGGAGCACCGTGTCTTCGCCAGGATACTCGCAGTGCGGGCACTGCGGCGTTGTCTCCCGGTGGATGCGCCATAGATACTTACCGAAGCACCCGTGTCCGGTAAATATCTGGCACGTCCGGTAGGAGAGGTCACCGTGGTGCCTCTCCAACCACTCCTTCATGATCGGCCTCCATGAGTTTCCGGTGGAGCTGAGACCGCTGAGCCCTAATTTCTCGGCGCTCCGGCCTATGGCCCCGCTCCAGCGCCTCCTTGTGCCATTGGTACAATGACGCAAGGGCTCTCGCTTCCAGATCCCATGGAGGGGTCCCCGCTAGGAGGCATGCTGCCTCGACGGAGATCGTGCGATACCCCCTGATGACTCTTTAACATCGCCATCGCCTTTAACGGGCTGTTTAGAACAGCCACGTTGCCGGCCGCCAGAGTCTCCGCCCATACGGGGGCCCCTTACAGGGCCATGCTTCGCACGATCCCCAGGTACAGTCTCCTAGTGGGGGCGTTGGGTCCCTTACCGTTGGGCATCAGCCGCGATAGCGCGGCCGCAGCCCCCCTCAGTTTCGGGACCAGACTTCGGAGATGAGGTCCGAAGTCCCATCGGCTATCGAGTACGAGCCCAAGGTACTTCATCGTGGGTGAGGCATAGTATAGTAGTATATGCATAGTATAGGTTCGTGGTATATTTTACACTCTACACACTACAGTACTATAGTAAAGATTTAAAATGTACCTTATGATTAAAATGTACCTAATGACTAATGATTAATAAAATGAACCTAATGATTAAAAATTTCCTAACGATTAAAATATACCTACAGCCCTACAGTACACACTGTACACGCACTGTACCTACTCTAAATGTGTGATTAAAAACCTGTCAGTTAGATTAACATAATGAGATCAATGAGGTCCAACGTAATGAAGTAATGACATAAAATAATGTGGCTAATTAGAGAAAGTTACTAATCCTTTAACACAGTACCTCTTTTAATAGTGATGCGAATTGTACTAGTTGAATGGTTTTGGAAATCGCGATGTCAGTCGATGTCGGCGAATCGAAGAGCGCAATAGTCTCTTATTCCTCGCATGAATAACCACAGCAGCGAAGTCAGGACCCAAGGCCACCGAGATTTCTTCCTTTTTACTGATGATTCGATATGCGATTACCTCGTCCAACACATCCTGTTGGTCATGGATCGGTAAGTTATTTTATTTTATCAATTTAAGACGACGACCTCTGTAGCGAACGACTGTGAGAGTTTGATTCCCGCTTATTGCAAATATTTGTATGCATGAATATTACATATTTGCATTAGCTGGTTGTTTCTGTATAGAATATGTATGTATTTACAAAAAAAGTATCTTAATATGGTTCTTCTCATTCTAGAAACCATAATATAAGTTAGTTAAGCTATCCTGGCTTGCCGAGTTTATATGTTCTACAACAAGCTGCCTAGTGAAATGAAGAATCTACCTCTTCATAAATTTAAAAGCCAAATTAAAAGTAAAATCTGCTAAAAAGGCTATTATAAAATTCAAGACTATTTAGACGACAAACAAGCTTGGATATAAACTGTTTGCTCTCTCTCTATGCTACTCAAATGAAATATTGTACTTAGGTTAAGTAAATATGTTTGTAAATAGACCAAAAAAAAACAGCCCGCTGAGTTTCTTGCCGGAGTCTTCTCAGGACAGGGCCGCGTTTCAAACCGGTGGTCCATTTGCCAAACATTAAATTACATTTTCTTATGACGTTTTGTAAGTGCCGTATTAATGGTCTATACAGAATAAATGGTTTTTGACTTGTGACTTTGACTTTGATATAGTATAGAATAACAAATATACTACTTTTCATCTCAGGACTAGGTTCCCATGGCTCGCGGGAGTTGAATCAGAATTTCACGTAAGTGAAGCCGCAGTCAACAGCTAGTTTATCAATAAAGAGACAAGCAGCTGTTACAGCTGGTCAAGTGAAGCTAAGCTTACAATTTCAAGTACTGCATGGTTTATGGCCCGGTTTAACTGCGGTAGTCTATTACTCAGGATCATTTCTGCTGCTTGCGGCACTGTGTACATCACTGATACGTCTGGAATAATTTCGATCATTAGGTAATTTACAATTATTAAGTTCATTCGTATTCATTAAGTACATTGTTATTCCTTAGGTATAATCATTAGGTACTGTTACAACGGGGGTGTGTGTTGGGTAACCTCCTCGAGTGTCGCTCCGATTCCGATCCCGCTGCAGTCCGGGGGGAACGGAATCGGAGCGGCCGGTACACCCTGGGCGGCGGTCAATGGCTTCCCCTTCACCCCTTCATAGGGTTGGCATTGATCGTCGGCCAATACCCAACGTGGCGGGAACACATCGCTCTCCGTACTCCTCTGCTTTCAGAGGAGACAGGATGAGCGATGCTGTTAGTGGTGAGATGGCCCAGGGTCAGCCGGGGTGCGAGGGATATGCTCTATGGGTAACCTTACACCCCGGAGTCTGAAGACCCGAGACGGCGTGTGGTTTTAGTCGGTGCAAGCCCGACATAACCGCCCCCGCTGGCCGGCGGGGGGTATCCGAAGGGATTTCCACACGATTAAAAAAAAAAAAAATGTACTGTTACAACGAGTGTCGATATCTCGAAAACTACTGATCGAATCTTCAGGAAATTAAAACGCATTGCTAGTGTCGAAGTACTCTACCGATTAGTGTAAAAAGAACTAGAATTGCCAATACAAAGACGCATCTACCTCGAATACCTATACCCACTTTACCTACGATCTTGAATACAAGATTATTCACCATGAATGTTGGCGCGTCTATACCTACTACCGTTGTAGGTACCTTTCTCGAACGCTCTACATAGATACCTAACGTGTCTTATCTCTAGATGTTTCTGGAACATACTACCCTCCTAATTAAGAGCTATATAAGGCACCGGGATATCGACACGCAGTCAGTTAATTTTCGGAAGCGAAAGCGAACACATCATACCGAAGCGATTCAAGAGGATTATACCTGTGACCTAAGCAACGACTGTGGATTACTGTGAACTGCTGAGCGATTTGAACTGTTGAAGAGTACCTACTATGTGTGCTAGTTATTTAGTTACCTAGTTTGTGTTGAGTGAATAAACTTCTTCGTTGTATAAACGGCATTTAATTGTACCCCGCGCACGTAACAGTACATTTTCAAAGTATTTATGCTTCTAGCATACGTTCTGTAAGTAGTTTGTGTAGTATTATTACATTAGCTATTGCGATTGTAAGAAACAAAAACATTAAATCCAGGACACGCGCAATAAAACAAAATAATAACTTAGTATCAATCTTATAGCCCAACAGTAAAAACTGTGAGAACTTGAAGTCGCCATCTCAGCTTAAATGCTGCACATGCCATTATGTGAAGTGCTGATTTACAGATGGCACCTTTCGGGTGATAACAAACCGCATACAGTAGTGGAAAAAAAAGACAAATTAAAAAAAACATACCAAACAGGCACCCTAAAACAGGGGTGCGACTGGTTGGATCACCTCCAAGTTTGGTGCACCCTGGGCAACGTGGGCGATGACGCATCATTGATTGCTCCTCTGGAGTAGCTGGCGTCAACGTCAACGGCCAAGAGTCTGACCAACCAGCCCTTTTCAGGGCCAGCTGACCCCATTGCACGAGGGGGTCAGGGTATGGCGGGCCTGCAAGGCCCGCGCGGGTGGGGGTAGCTCCAGGTACCCCTCTGCTGTTATCAGAGGGGACACTGCGAATGGCCCAGGGTCAGTCGGAGTGCGAGGGATATGTTCTATGGGTAACCTTACACCCCGGCGTCTGTAGACCCAAGACGGCGTGCGGTTTTAGTCGGTTCAAGCCCGACATAACCGCCCCCGCTTCCCGGCGGGGGGGTATCCGAAGGGAATCCCGCACATAAAAAAAAAAGGAACCATAAAACAAGATCACACATATTGCCGACTATCGTCCGTCGTATTAGCCAATGAACGTACCGTAGCTGACTAAGACCGCAAGCTTATTTTTACTTTATTCGACTATTAACATTAGTCAAAAGAAGTTTAAACACTCTACCGCTTAGATTCTGGAACAATTGAACTTACCATTTTTTAAATATAACACACCCTTCGCGTTAGTGCTATGTTCAATTCGGTTAATTATGTTAATAATATCCTTTGTAAACTCCTGGAAACAGAAAATGATCATCATCATCATCATCATCTGAGAGCCAATCCCGGTTGCATCTTGAGATTGCACTTTGGCGCCCAACGCCATTTTGAACAACAATATCCTGTGAGGGACTGGTCGCGGGTTCAAGTGCCGTCCTAGATGTTCTCTTTTTCCGATCCAAATCTATAGGAAAAGTAAGCTTTTTTTTTTTTTTTTTTTTTTTATCGTGCGGAAATCCCTTCGGATACCCCCCCGCCTGCCAGCGGGGGCGGTTATGTCGGGCTTGCACCGACTAAAACCGCACGCCGTCTCGGGTCTTCAGACGCCGGGGTGTAAGGTTACCCATAGAGCATATCCCTCGCAACCCGGCTGACCCTGGGCCATCTCACCACTAACAGCATCGCTCATCCTGTCTCCTCTGAAAGCAGAGGAGTACGGAGAGCGATGTGTTCCCGCCACGTTGGGTATTGGCCGACGATCAATGCCAACCCTATGAAGGGGTGAAGGGGAAGCCATTGACCACCGCCCAGGGTGTACCGGCCGCTCCGATTCCGTTCCCCCCGGACTGCAGCGGGATCGGAATCGGAGCGACACTCGAGGAGGTTACCCAACACACACCCCTACTCGGGACAGTGCCTGGGACTTGCGACCCAAGTGTAGGTTTAGAAGGGGCCCCTTTTGTTGATGTACATCAACACTCACCTTCACTACCCAAGTTCCCCTCCCTGCCTAACCAAATTTGATACGAACCTACTAGGGCCGCTTTAGACATTCGTCCTAGTAATGAGCTTATTGTAGCTCTCGATAGGCCTAGATCTTTAAGTAGGTTATAGAGAGATTTTGCTGGTATACCTCTCGCTCCCACTTCCACTGCATAAAAATTAACCACGTAACCGTTTTTGATTAATTCGTTTGTGAGATCATAGTATTTATTTTTCTTTATTGTGTGGTCCTTCGGTATATTTGTTTCCCACGGTACAGTAAGTTCCACAAGAACCACATGTTTTAGCCTCTTAGAATATAGGAATATGTCAGGTCTAGATGACGAAACCCCAACATCCTCCGGAATTTTATAGTGCTTTTCATACGTGTCGATTAGGAGAGTCCAATCTGGGGCAGTATCTAAGATTGAATAAGGTTTGTTCCTGGATGTTATGGATGAACCTTCAGACACAAAGTTGATATGACGTCTGTTAGTAGTCAATCCTTTTTGGGCTCTAGCTACTGCCAGACTCATTGCTTCACGTATGATGATAAGCACCTTATCGTGGCGGCGTGAGTAACGGCCTCTATCGAGAAGCACCCTACATCCTACTAATATGTGTCTAGCCGTCCCTATTGCCCCACCACAAGTATAACATTGTTTTTCTGTGGCCTTCCCCCACCTTACCAGATTACTCTGGTCTGGGAGGGTCATCTGAAAGGCGTTAAGATAAAATTTTAACAGGGCCGGCGACCAGAACGCAGAAGTATGCAGAACTCTCCCATTGTCAACCATTCATTTTGGATTTCCAAATTCATCGCGTGCACTCGAAATTTATCTTTTTCATCTTGTTTTAGAAAGGACTTAAGTATATCCTGGTCCCTTTCTGGCTCTCGTACTCCCAACCCCACTCTGTTCGACTGGGCCCCCTATCATAAATCGTTTATGGAATAGGAGTCTAGATTCAAGCTCGGACGCGTTATTATCTTTCGGGAGTGCCCTGATTGTGACATCTTGGGATTTACCTAAGATGTGGGCTTTGGTAACTCTAAGATGTTTATAGAGCTCCGATGGTTTCTTAAGTTTCATCCTAAAATTATTTTGATCCCTAAATAGAGCAGAGGAATCAGCAGAGTGCGCTAGTCCAAGCCACGATTTTAGCGATTTTATGACAGTGGCATCTATTTTCGCCAGTAAGGTTTTACCGAATTCATACACCAGAAAAGGCCAAGTCAGACGTGATGTTAAGTAGTTGTCATATATCCAAGCTTTTTTGATATTGTTTAGTGGTAGCTGATCTATCTTATTTAGGTCATTTATAAACGTATCGACAACTTCATCTAAGGATGGTGTGCGTCCTTTATAGTCTATCTTTCTCCCAAGAAATTTAAATGGTACCGATTCAGCGACTATGGAAACTGGTTTACCCCAATGAAGAGTCCCGGGTCGTAAGAGGTAAATTTGGTGTCCCGTCTACCCAGACACAGACAGTGACACTTACTGGGCTTCGTCCTCAATCCATTTGTCCACGAACAGAACTCATCGACTTCCTTTAATAGTTCCTGACATTGTTTTGGATTGCGCGTCAGTATTGCGAGATCGTCAGCAAAAGCTAAGATGGACTCTGAGTATATGTTATTTACTTTAAACCGATAACCCCATTTCTTTTCGTGACGTATTAACTTGGTAATTAAGATATTAATTACTATGTTAAATGCTATTGGTGACAAGCAGCATCCCTGAAACAGTCCCACATTATACCGTAATGGTCCTGTGTGTACTTCTTGGAAGCTTATAGCAAATTTTAGCTGGGAGTAATACGACTCGATTATCTCTATGACCACGGGCGGAAAGTTATACCATTGCAACGCGTATACCATAAGGTAATGTGGAATTGAGCCAAATGCATTTTCTAGGTCTATCCAACATACCGTTATCTGTCTTTCGTATTTTCTGGCATCTTTTAAGCTTTCCGCTAACAGACTATTGTGTTCCAGACAACCAGAAATGCCGGGTAAAAACCCTTTCTGGTGGTTAGGTCCGAAATACCTATATGTTTTTTTTGGAATGAGAACGAAAACCGCTTCACCAAATGCGACTGGTATTTTCTTTTCTGACCAGATTTTACTGAATATATTTGTGAGATGTTTACGAACTGTTGGACATTTTTTATACACTATATAGATTTAGATTTAGCCGATTTAGATGATTTCTTTTTTATTTGTATCTCTATTTCCTCTATGGTAGGTTTATTCCCTTGGAATTGCTTAAAGATTTAATTTGAAACAATATCCATTTTCTTTTATACCTATACAAATAAATAAAATTGAAGTGTCTGTTTGTAATATTAAAATAACAGATTTAAACAAGTTGAATTCCTGAGACGAGCTCAGTCGAATACAAGGGATTTTCTTTTATTTTATCTTTTTTTTTTATCTTGCAATGGTTCACCCCAGCACGAACCTATTACCGAAAACAGCAACTCGATAGCTCATCTCCTTCATACCCAAAACCGTGACAGAAAATTGGCAACGACGACGTCGACGACGACGTCGACGACGACAACTCGATAGCAATAGGGCTTTTCTAAAGAAAATCCCTAAAAAATCTGCAATCTGATTGCACATGAATGTATACACGATACTTATAACAAAAATACAATTTTTGTCTGTGTGTATGTCTATCTGTCTTTCTGTCTGTTTGAAAGTGGTAATCTCTAGAACGGCTGGGCCGATTTTGCCGGGACTTTCAATGGCAGGATAGGTAATGTTACAAGGCGTAACATAGGCTACTTTAATTTTAGAAAAACAATTAGGGCTCCGCGCAAAATAATTAAAAATCTAAATAAACGCAGACGAAGTCGCGGGCAGAGCTAGTTTGTCTTAAAATAACGTAAATATCTTCAGAGAGATTGCGTACCGTATGATCGACACTTCGCGTGACCAGAAGGCTTGCTTCTTTTAAGCACAGAAAATAAGCATTGCCATACAACGTGGCAATCCTGCCAGTCTTCTGGGCACGTTACCACAAGAGGCAGGTGATGCAGAGGAATTCCATGATACATTTTAGGTTTCTTTAGTTAATATTTTTGTACGAGCACTTGTCTGCTTGTACCATAAGTTGCACGAGGTTAAATGATATGCTGGATGTACCTACTTGAAAACCTTTAATTGCTACAGAAAACCTACGTGTGGACATTAGTGCGGCAATTTGGGAACTAATTAATAATACGCTTTTATAATACAAAATGTACTCGTACAATTATATTTATTAATAATTAATTGTAAATATTTATATCAATGTCACATCTCTAGAATAAAATATCTATGAAAAAAAAAATTACATAACATAACTTCACGCCTGTATCCCCAAAGGGGTAGGCAGAGGTGTATTACACACCCACGATTCGCCAGTTATATTAAGGTCCCAAAGTAATAGGGGGCGAGCCTATTGTCATTTACCGGGCACATTATTAAGCGAGCGATAATTAACATTTATTTATGGACACATAACTACGAAAAGTCAGAGGTGTGTGCCGGTGTGTCAGAAGTCAGAGGGCGACTGGGGATCGAACTCGAGACCTCGTCTCAGCAGTCCGTTACGTACGCCATTGGGCTATCGCCGCTTTTCAGAAAACAATTACACGTAAAGTTTAACCTTTACCTACCACAAACTATGCACTATTTATTACTAATTTGGCCCTATTTAGCTACTGATTTGGCCATTTCTGATAGTCTATTTCTAATTATAATAATATCTTATTTTCAGTTCTGTATTATCAACAAGTCCATGTTTGTGATCTTAAATATTAATATGTAATTATTTTCTAACTAATATACGTTTCTTGGTTCTAATACTAAGTAATTTGACATGCAAATATTTTATAATATGTAGCTTCAATAATGCAGAAAAATTATGGATTCATAATATTTTATCTGTGTTTTATATCAAAACCTTTTGTGAGTAAGATTCGATTTAGAACATCCAGAGGATGGACCTTAGGACCCAAATACGGGGCTGAGATTGGTATTATATTGTTATTTATTATTGGTATTATTGGGGATATGGTAGGATAATCATACTCTAAGGTAGTTTAATACTCACAATTGGTACGTCTATAGTCATATTTCCTTTCCTTTTCATTTTGTTACTTTCCATTTCAAATATTTATATAAAACTTTATAAAAATCTAATAATATGTAGAAAATATAAACTTACAAAAGGCGAAGTGTAAAGTTTTCGTCTGGTAGTCTGGTAATCTAGTAGGTTGAAAGTGGTATACGTCATAACATTTCTTTCACTATGGTCTAATACCTATATTTTTTTCAACGTATCCTATAAATGAAATCTAGCTAAATCGACTTATTTAACGAGAAAACAAATCTTTCCGCAAGCTGCGATGGTCCCTTTCCGCCCTATTTTGTTGAAATTTTTGCAATACTTGCGATGGGTTTATGTAAACGACAATATATCAAGTTGTAGATAATCTCTTCGAAAAAGTAATTTTCTTTACTTTTGTCTGCGTTACGCGAACACTTTTTTTACTTGTATAAAAAAGGCAAAAAAACGTTTTGAAACCTACTTACGATGATTTTTCGAACGGCTTCATATTTGTGAAGAGATTATCTGTAACTTGGCACACCATTAATATACTTTTTAAATACAAATAAATACAGTTGAATTGTCTGTTTGTAATATTAAAATAACAGATTTTTAATGATTGCACATGAATGTATACACGATACTTATAACATGAATACAATTTTTAAGATTTTTTGCTTGTCCGCCTGTCTTTCAGTCTGTTTAAATGAGGTAATCTCTGGGCCAATTTAGACGGGATTTTCATTGGCAAATAAGTGATATTATAATACGTGTAACAGCAACACACAGTAGTAACTGAAACCCTAAAAATTTAAATCCACGCGGACGAAGTCGTGGACATAGCCAGTTTATTTAATGAACGGAATAACGTCGAAACAAAAGGTGTCTGATTACATTGAGCTCACCACGCAACTCCTCAATATCAGCGTTAATTTTATCTACAGTTTCGTTTAACTGGCCGATATTTATTTTCCATTCTGGTGGTTCTAACTCATCTTCTTTTCGAACGACTGCTTCATGAATTTCATCCAATTTCAAATAGTAGGCCATCGAGCCTAATTCATCTTCCATTTGTTTCTTCTGTAACTGAGCCTTCTCAAATATGGCTTCACGTATATTTTTCGGTAAGATCTTAGTATAAGCACACGTCGCTTCTCTAGGTCTTAATATTATTTTATTCATTACTTTCTTCCTCATCGACAACCTCGAATTAAATTGTGGTAAAAACTTACGAATCACTTTGTGACATACAATATCCTCCAGTGAAGTTAAGAAGTCAACTTGTTTCTCTAATCTTTTCTGGTTTCCAATGTCTTGTAGATTATTGACGTCATTTACAGCGACTCCAACCAATAGGTTCATTAGCACAATTGATGCTAGTACCAGAAATGTGATAAATACCATACGTAGTATTAATATAGACGCCGCAATATTCCTCGCGTTCTCTTTATTTATCATTGACATATAATCGTATTCGGAAGTCATCATGACCAAGGTTTTTGTAATGGCGGCCCATGGACCCTCGAAAGGGGGCTTCGCGCGAAATTGTATCATGAAACAGAATGAGAACCCGACGATCAAAAACATGAATGTCATTAAAATCTGAAAAAAATATGGTTGATCGTGTAAGTGATTCTTAGGGAGCGCCACACGAGTGGAGTAGCGAGTAACAGTTTCTTATATAATACTTCATAATATATAAAACTTACTTTAAATACTTTTGTTGCAACTTTTCCAAACATAAGTACATAGAATCCCCAACTAGGAAATCGGGACAGTAAGAACATAAACTCCAACCAGGAGAGTAGTAACGCGATAGTTGCTATGAGGCGAGCCCACTCCGGGCTGGACTCACCATCAGGCGCTATGTCGGTGTGTGGCCACGGCACCATGCCGGGCAGGCAAATAGATAGTCCTATAGCCCCGAATTTAACCCAGGTCTCTAACAATAGGAAATATCTTCTGTTTCTGATCTTAATGAAAATCATCTCCTGTCAAAAATAAATATACAGATTTTGCAGAATACTTCATTATTATACCACGTGGTTTTTCGGAAATTAAAATACAAGGATCATTGGGACCTGTCCCTGAGACCGTTTCCGACTGTTCGGACGATGCGAACTTTTTTTCTGTTGGTTCGATTGATCTGTCGACGCGGATTTTTTTTCTGTTGGTTCGACCGAATGGGCGACGCAGTCTTTCTTTTCCGGGTCATCCGATCAGTAATGGTATAGTCAGGTTCTTACATCAAGCCAATAGAAAAAAGTTCACGTCTACCGATCAGTCTGACCACGCTGTTCCAGGGATATCTCTTTCCATGGATCCTATACAAACACTAAGGAATGTGGTTTTTCTAAATTGGGTGTTTAGGCTCTTATTATAAGACAGGGCGCTATGGCGCTCATTAGGGGAGACCTATGTCCCGCAGTGGACTAGATTAGGTTGATGATGATGATGATGAATATGTTGCATTCCAAGCCAACTTCACTTGCTAGCACAACTGAAACACCTGGTGGTCAACGGACGAGGGTCTGGTGCATCCTTTCCTCTGGTAAAGCAGAAGACTTTTATACCCTTCGTTTCAAATACTATAGGGATAAAAGTGATTTCTATTAATTTTGGTTTACTATTAAGGTTCACCTGATGGTAAACTACTGATGGTACCGTGATCTATGAAAACTTCCAACACCAGAGATATGACTTCCACGTTAATATCTACTGAGGAGAAGGGGGAGACTAGAAAATATAAAAGGAAGATAGATGAAATGGAATATACAGCTACCTAACGTCGATATCATCCACATCATGAATAATGTTTAAAAAAAAACTAAATGAGATTGTGCTACGAACCACATATTTCTATAAACTGTAAGACAACGAATACTTTTCTAAATTAACTTACTTTTAAATTATTCTAAAAAATATTACCTGCAATGTTACTAAGCTAGCAGTCAAATAAATCATATATGTCCATACACTTGACATTAAATATGCTGGCACTGGTCTTTTGTTGTCAATTGAATTTTCACTTATATTTTGTATGGTAGTATTCACATTTTGGTTATTTTTATCTTGATAGTAGAATACAGACACGACGTATACATTAAGTGACAAAACAAATAATCCAAACAATGTTATGATCGCATAAAAAAACGGTACCAATGCTTTCCACTTCAAGTAGAGGAAGCTCTCCACCAGTGGGTGATGCAGCAGTTTTCTCTGATTATATCTGTTTCCAGTATCAATAAGAGCCTTGAGTACTTTCATTTGCTTTCCGTCTAAAGAATTTGGCACCAAAATAGCATAGTTGACTGTAACTTTGCATTCTCTATCTTGCAGATTCTTCCCTTCGCTATATATGTAAGAATCAAGAATCTCTTCCATGTATGCTGCTGGTTTTGATAAGTTATTCATGACCATTTCTACCGGAGTTTGTTTAATTTTGGAATGTATTGCTTGGCGAGAAAGATCAGCTCCCTTATGGATGAGTAATTGAATTATTTCCCTGTTACCATGAATACACGCTTCATGCAATGGTAGCAAACCGGTTTCATTAGGTTTATTGATGGTTTGGCCGTCAAATTCTATAATCATCCGTGCTATTTGAAAATAATTTTTAGCAGCAGCAATATGCAAGACAGTCGTCATTATTGTTTCTTTGCAAGAATCGTCTTTGAATGGTACTAATGAAAGTAGTTCTGCACCTTTTTTCAGTAGTAAAAATACACAGTCTGGATGATTATTGATAACTGCATACGTTATTGGAGTATAAGTGCACTCTTGCATTAAACGGACGATAATGCGATTTTCGTAGTTCACTAAATAATCTAATATTTCTACAAATCCATATCGAGCTGCAACGTGTAACACAGTTTGATGGTCTGGTAAAACGTGACCTAAAGAAGCACCATTTTCAATCAGTATTTTAACCATTTCTAAGTTATTTTGCATAATGGCTACAAATAGGGCAGTTTGTCCTTTCTGGTTTCGATAATCAATGGCATATTTTGCAACACTTAATATGTGCTGGAGAATATGAATATCTGCTGTAGCGGCAGCAGAATGAATAGGAGAATCCCCATCGTTTGCCTGAAAATTAGATTGTAAAATCAAATATGTATGGTGCAACGCTGCTGAGAATTAATATAATGTCCTGCCGAAAGAATGAGAAGCCATATTGATTTACTTAATATGAAAAAATACTAAAATATTACCTTCATGAAAATACTAGCTCCAGCGCCTAAAGCTATACACACACCGTCGGTCCAATTGGCTCTTACCGCTGCGTGAAGAACAGTATGGCCCATGTGATCTTTGGCATCCACAGTTGCTAAGTAAGGGTCATGATTGTCGTATTCGTAGTTGGCTAAAAGCTGCAAAAATAGAAGTAAAATGTAAAGATCAAGAAGAATAGCCGATTACTTTTACAAAATGAGATCAGTTAAAAACAGAAAAAAAGAATACATAAGAAACAGTTGCAAGTGTCACAGGATCCACTAGACTAAAGTTATCCACTAGTTACGCCACGAAGACAAAAGTCAAAGCGGGCCTGTTATTTTGTGATAAGTTTAACAGTGGATCATAATGACCCTTTAGTAACCCTAGGACCCTAGTGCTAGTAATTCAGCGCGCTGAGGGAGAGACATCTCTCTCCCACAGCGCCGCTGAAATGAGCTGAATTGGGTCTGCTGCCCAAAACTGAATTGTTATTAGCGCGTCGTAGTTAACCCGCTGAGGGATAAAAACTGGGATGAGTTAAGAAAATGACGTTATGCGATTAGATTTGTTGGGATGAATATGGAAGAACACAAAAATGTTATAAATTGCAATTTTCGTAAACCTGTAGGTGTTCTTTGAGACGTTTCTCGACGCAAATGTGCATAGCAGTAAGTCCGTTTTTGTTGAGGCATGTGGCAGAAGCACCGGCCTTTAAAAGATCCTCGATAGCCTCTTTGCTTTCTAGTTCAACTGCAGTGTGTAGTGGTGTGTGACCCTTATTTGGTTGGTCTCCATGTGTACTGTAGAACTTTCCACCCGCTGCCAGGAGAAGTCTAATCGTTTCTATAAAACTTAACACAGGATTTGTCTTTAATTTTATTGTCTTATTATGCATACATTATAATTCTCATAATAGAAAAATGGCCAAATTTCAGTTCCGATCTAATATTGATCTCACAAATGACATAAAAAGTATTCTCGTAACAAAGTTTTAAACATCTAAAATCGAATTGTGATCGAAAGTTGAAATTACAAGCATTTTGAAATAATGTTTTTAATTACTCTGCTCCATTAAATGAATGATTTATTGAAGCATTTACTATGGTAACTTTTCGTGTTGATTTTAATTGCAAAAAGTCAGAATCAAGTATTAGAATCGCAGCTTGTCGCTTGGTTAAGTTAGCAGCTACTTGGACGCCTAGGCCGTTCATTAAACGCCAGTATCTAATCAAATGGCTGAAGAACAACTCTTGGTGCAATATCTGAAATAACTTAAAACGAGGAGTATGGCTGCTTACCAATTAGCTGATTAAGCTGATATAATCAAGACTTACTTTTGGACATCGATCTTATGTCCTGAGTAGTGTGCTAAGCCCACTATATCCAGTGGCGTTCTCGCGATTAGGTCACGGGCATTGGAGTCGGCACCAGCAGCCAGAAGCAGTTGAACGCAGGAATACATCGAACGCGCACTCGCCGAGTGGAGCGCTGTCCATCCTGGCTTAAATAGCGGCAGCTGTACAAATGCAATATCATTGTTTTATTTAAATTTTTAAGCATTTTGTATGCTTACTTTTTTCTAAAGATTTAAGAAGAAATCTTTAGAAAAAGGTAAGCATACAAAATGCTTAAAAATTTACATAACATAACATAACATAAACTCACGCCTATATCCCCGAAGGGGTAGGCAGAGGTGCTAGCACCCACATTTCGCCAGTTTATGTTTAGGTCCCAATGTAATAGGTGGCGAGCCTATTGCCATTAACCGGGCACTTATAAGCCTGCGATAAATACACACATAACTTCGAAAAGCATCGAAAAGTCATTGGTGTGTGCCATGGTAAGACCTGGGATCGAACCCGAGACCTCGTCTCAGCAGTCCATTACCCATACCACTAGGCTACCGCATTGAATAATTGAATTAATTAGGCGGAGTCATCAAAAAACAATGTGTAGCGTCCATGTCGTATGGTCACGGATCTTCATATAAGTAGTTATATATGAACCTCCGTGGTCATAATAAATATAGAGCATTAGAAAATATTTCGAAGGTTCGATCATCGACAGATGCCTGTCAGATGGTTATTGTAAAATACATATATTTTTACATTAGGTTTTCTTTCTCCCTGGGGGGGTGATGTAGCGTCCATGTCGTATGGTCAGGGATCTTCATATAAGTAGTTATATATGAACCTCCGTGGTCATAATAAATATAGAGCATTAGAAAATATTTCGAAGGTTCGATCATCGACAGATGCCTGTCAGATGGTTATTGTAAAATACATATATTTTCACATTAGGTTTTCTTTCTCCCTGGGGGGGTGATGTAGCGTCCATGTCGTATGGTCAGGGATCTTCATATAAGTAGTTATATATGAACCTCCGTGGTCATAATAAACATAGAGCATTAGAAAATATTTCGAAGGTTCGATCATCGACAGATGCCTGTCAGATGGTTATTGTAAAATACATATATTTTTACATTAGGTTTTCTTTCTCCCTGGGGGGGTGATGTAGCGTCCATGTCGTATGGTCAGGGATCTTCATATAAGTAGTTATATATGAACCTCCGTGGTCATAATAAATATAGAGCATTAGAAAATATTTCGAAGGTTCGATCATCGACAGATGCCTGTCAGATGGTTATTGTAAAATACATATATTTTTCATTATAAGAAATTGTTATGATAACTGTTGTGATGTGCTAATAAATGATTAGCACATTATTGGAGTTTGTTCCACTCTCAACATTCAATAGACCTTTTAACTCCAAAAATGTTTAAAAATGACTGTAAAGTTATTCATTGTTTCCGTAGTTCGCAAGAATTACGGTAGATGGCTCCAACGTCGCCTTAAGACGTATTAATGTATCGGAGAATTTCGAATATCTGGGACGTGTCTAGGTGACTCAGTTGGTCAGAGTTGATTCCCCCTGTAATAGCATTGTTTTCTTTTTCATCATCATCGTCATCTTAACGATAATCTTGGTTAGATCCGAGGTTTAGGTAAAGTAACGATAGGTCACTACACGAAATCCCGTTAGCTGCTCTAGTCTATTCATATTTCACGCAGAAGTAATTTGTCAAGCTAAGAGAACTGGTTTACTTTATCCTTAACACGTCTGCAGTTGTGTTCCATGCTGTCGATCCAACCCTTTGGAAGAGACGACAAAGTACCTATGTTACATGGTAAATTTGTCATAGGATGTTTCACCAAACTGCATAGTTTCACTTCATTCTCAGTTTCTGAAGATATTACCAGCGCTACTCTATTTTGTAACTCTGTAAATAATAACATATTTGAGTAACATTGCCCAAGATGATGCCGTCAACGTGATGACAGGATGTTATTTCGAATAAAGTCTTGCGGTTAAATAGTCATCATTACCTTCTGGTAAATTTAATAATACGGCAATTTGTTTGGAATTTCCAGCCCAAGCAGCTAAGTGAAGTGGAGTTCGGCCAAGTTTGTCTGTTCTAAAGCTATCAGCGCCTGCCTTTATCAGCAGTGACAATGAATCATTGTTGATCATGGCAGCCATGTGACAAGCCGATGTGTGGTTTAAACGACAAGTTGCATTTGGATCGGCATCAAGTTTGAGTAGCCTGGAACAGTATGAAGCATAATGAGGTCAATATTTTTTTGTGTCCCTAACTACTACATACGAGCCTAGACACATACCTGTTTACTTCCTCAGTGTCACCGATTTCAGCAGCTTCCAGCAGCCGCGTATTAAGTTTGGCTATACGATAGATGCCTCGTTGGAAAGATCTTGTTTGTGAACGCTCTAGCCAGTCTGGAGAATGATTGGATTGTGTGTCAATCCGCATTTCGTAGGAAAAATACAAAGACTGAGGTTGCACATTTGTAGAGTTCGTTTGAGCAGAATTTATTGTCATCCTGTTGATAGCGTAAAATAATACGATTAGATATTACAATTAAGGCTTATTGAAGTTACAATTTTCAATTATATCAAACTGGCTGACCCGGCAAACTTCGTTCAGCCTTAGAATCAAGTTGTGTTACTTTATCAGCTGAATTTATTTGGTGAATGTTTAATTGCACCCCGGCATTAAGGACCTAACGGCGGGGCGGATTTTGACCGAACTTTCACTGGTAGATAGGAAATATTATAGGGCTTGACATATGCTAAAGTAGCATCTTTATAAAAAGGATTAGGGTGCCGCGAAAAAAACTTAACAAAACAAAATAACCTTAAAAATCTACATCGAAGAAAGAGGTAGGAGAGCCGGGTACGGCTAGTCAATAATAATACTCAGCATCATCTTAGCGTCGTTCCTAGTTGCACTTCGGGGCCCGGGGTTCGCTTGCTCCTTTACTCCTTTTGGTTTGGTTTATACGGCTTTTATGGGAGCGATTGCTGTCTGACCGGCAAACCTTTAGAGGACAGCTTGACCCAGTGCCTCGTCCATCAATCAGCAGGTTCATCGTCTTGCAGGTGAGGTTTTCTTAGCCCCGAAGGGCTTAGTGTGACCCCATGCAATGCCCCGTGCCTTATAATGAAACTATCAATAATACAATATACCGTGTTTCTTCTCTTGGGTCCAAGCTCTTCGACCACTCCTGGTTACGTCTGCCGCTGTTCTTACGCCGAACAACCTCCGTCTCGTTTTCATCTTCACTTCTGTTCTCTTTTTTGGCATCTGTATAAGACATGGAATTATATCAGTAACTTTTTCTTTTTACCATCACTTATTACGAGATGGAGCGATTAAGATATGAGTCATCAATCATCATCCGTTATCCGGGTTTTTTCAGTCTAACTAAGTACAACGCCATAGGACCTCCACAACCCACTGGCGATGGCGATATCAAAGTTCTGTAGTTGTCCAACTGTTTTTATGACTCTCACTACCCCCCAGCAGATGCAAGCCAGGGCGGCGGGACGATAAGCGCTCCCCCTTTCTGAGGCAAAATGAGGACACCGTGGTTCCCACACCCGAGGGGGCCATCTGATAGCCGTACATGGCCCAGGCTTACCCGGAGTGCGAGGGAATTACCTTATGGGCCACTTTTCACCCAACCGTTAGAGGCTCAAGACGGCGTGCAACAAGCAAACAAATTACTTAAAAAATTAAATTCTTCGCAGTTCGCTAACACCACTAGCAAAACTATTTTTATTTCGTTTTTTTTCTTGTGTTAGGAGTGTGTTCAAGTTGATGGTGTACATACTTGAATGAGTTTGAACCCAAAACTTCCTGATTAGAAGCCCAACGCCTTAGCCATTGCACCAACGCCGTTTCATAGATATAAAAGCATCAGTATACATTATATAATCTATGAGCAGCTGGGCCATTGTTGCAAAATAATAAACATAAGTTAGAATTTTCCTGTTTTGCATCGCCCGGGGAAGTACTGTACATAGTTTTGTGTCTGTACTTGTGAAATAAATAAGGGAAATGTAAAAATGAAGAAAAGGATGGACTGAAAAAACCAGCGTTGATCAGAAATGGAGTTGTATATGCTTCATCCCTCTTTCTCGCATGAAAAACGAATGCTTATAGCATGTCATGGTTGGCCAACTGATAACTGTCACCATACGCTGAGTCCACTCCTTTTGCTACAATCAAATAATTTTAATTTAAGTAGCAAGTTTTTATTGAAGTCTAAACGGTAATTATAACAAAAATACAAGTTTTAAAGCTTTTTGCTGTCTGTTTTTTCTGGGTAGTCGCCAAAGTGACTGGGCCGATTATCATCAACTTTTGACGCTGACTGCACCTGTTATATTAAAACTACAATCAGTACGCCAAACAGCTACCACTCAATCCTACCAACACATTAAAGGTTACCTGGTAGAAATTGCTTCAAACGATAAGACCGCCCGCCCATTGTACTCCTTCCGTAGCCTCTAAGTTAAGTACTTAAGTTAGTAACTTAAGTATATTATGTTTACCTGGTGTACAAAAAAGCGTATCTATCTATACTAGGTCTGCAAGGCGAATCGCTGCTTGCAATGTTGAGCTGAGTGAGACATCGTGATTTGGAGATTTTGAAAATTTTGAACAGTGATCATTCCTCCGTGGCAAGTCCGATTTTGAAAATTCTTTTTGAAAGTCACAACTCTGGACATGCTTTCTGAGCGTGTAAAGTTTGGTCACAGTGTCTCGAGCGGTTATTATGTAATTCCATCTGGAATTTTTTTAACGGTGATCATTCCTCTGTGGTAGCTTTAATTTTTTCAAAATATATCCATAAACCTTCCTCTGATTGACCTCTTTAATCATGCCAAATTTGGTTCTGATTGGATTAGTAGTTTAGGAGGAGACCTGTGACAAAGAAAATCCTGAAGTTTGGTATGAGGAGCTTTCGCTCGACTTCGTCTCACTCAGCTCAACTATTATAAAATTGTAAATTAGTTATGTACTCTGTACTGTACTGTACTGTACATTGGAAATAAAAAAAACTTGTATGTTAAATGAACGATTCGGAACACAAAAATATTTTTTTGGAATTCTTGTCTGTTTATCTGTTTGTTCGCGATGGATGCAAAAACTACTGAGCGGATTTTGTTGCCGTCTTTTCTATTACATATAGGTCTTGTCCAGACTTAAAATCTACCGTTTGTTTGATTGCCATTAGTTAAGTAGAACCGGAGATGAGTAAGTAGTATAGTATTAAATAATAATAAATAACAATTGTCAAAACTGTCTAGGGATATTTTACATTTATGGATGTACACAATTAAAATAAATATAAATTCTAGAAAAATGTTTTTAATACGTACCAAATTGTTGATGGCACATTTTTACTTTTGATATCAAATTGAAATTAAAAACCAAAAAAAGATTGTAAAACGTGGCAATTCTAGAATTGATATTTTTTTAATTACATTCATTAATGTAAAATATTCCTAGACAGTGTATAGCTATAAATAAACTAGATTACCTTTACTAAAGATTTAGATCGGAAAAAGAGAACATCTAGGACGGGACTTGAACCCGCGACCAGTCCCTTACAGGGGGAATGCTCTGACCAACTGAGCCACCTAGACACGTCCCAGATATTCGAAATTCTCCGATACATTATTACGTCTTAAGGCGACGTTCTCTTTTTCCGATCTAAATCTTTAGAAAAGGGTAGGCATGCAAAATGCTTAAAAATTTAATTGAATAGATTACCTTTATTTTTTTTGTTTATATACCACGACACAGCTTTCTTCCTGGGAATAAGCGGGACCTGGGAATTCTGTTCCTCCATCGTAAATTAAATAATACGTAATTAGTGTACAAGTTTTTCCGAACAAGAAACTCACAGAACAATATACCCTTATACTCTAACGGGAAGGACTACGGCTTCATAAGTAATAGATGTAAACACGGAGGCTCACTAGCGCCTCTGAATGATGAGTGAGAGAACTAAATGACAGCGTAGCCGATATTTTATTGTACTAGCATCGCCACGCGGTTTCACCAGCTTAGTCCTGATCCCGTGGTAATATCGGGATACATAGCACCTATGTAACTCAGGGATATTGTAGCATTCTAATGGCGAAAGAAATGTTGAAATCCGTTCAGTAGTTTGAGAGTTTATCGATTACTAATAAACAATTTTTTTCTTTTTATAATATTAGTATAGATAATAGAATAGCCGCGTTAGCCTAGTGGTATGGGTAATGGACTGCTGAGACGAGGTCTCGGGTTCGATTCCAGGTTTTATCATGGCACACACCAATGACTTTTCGATGCTTTTCGAAGTTATGTGTGTATTTATCGCAGGCTTATAAGTGCCCGGTTAATGGCAATAGGCTCGCCACCTATTACATTGGGACCTAAACATAAACTGGCGAAATGTGGGTGCTAGCACCTCTGCCTACCCCTTCGGGGATATAGGCGTGAGTTTATGTTATATTATGTTATGTTATGTAGTATAAATAAGGAGTCAATGCATTTTGTTTGGAGATTAGTTTAACTCCGAATTTTGGCAAGCCAACCGCACCTGTAAGTTACACCTGCTGATTGACGGACGAGGTTCTGGCGCAGGTCATGGGCGGTCAGACGGTAGTCACCCTCATAAAAGTTGTATAAGCCGAATAAAATGCAGGAGAAAGATTAAGCAGCCCCCGGCTCCGAAGTAAAAGCCTCGGACCTCGGAGGCAACAGGGAACAACGGTAAAATGATGATGATTTGGTAGAATCTGGAGTGTGTGTTTGCATTGAAATGATATATCTGAATGTTCTCTAAATATCACCATTTACAACAGCATCGAGCAGAGCAGAGCAGAGTTTAAGAATCATCAGATTCTTGAGAATTAACAAAATCAAATTGTAAGCATGTTGTTTTTATCAGAGCGCTATCTCATTCGACACAAGATGAGCCCGGTCATCCAGTGGCATTGCTCGCCAATCAAAAAGCCGCAGAATTAAAATATTAATATTGTTTTAGTATTATTATAAGTGGTAGGTACTCTTACATGTTTTGATACTTACTACCATTTTCCTCGTAGTATCAATTGTCGTGGTATTATAAATAATTCATATAACATTCTACTGTATAGTAATCAATTTACACTGTAATAAATACTAGACACATGTTACGTAAAATAACATCGAACTATTCTTAAGTTTGATTATTCCGTTTTAGTTTTCTCCTAATTATACTTAATAAAATATATTATTGCAAAGCGTCGGTAGCTTAGTGGTTAAGGAGTCGACCCTACGATCGAGAGGTTCCGGCTTCGAATCCTGGCCATTACACTACCGAGATGAACCCACTCCAAACACAAACAATTGAGCTTAGTTGGAGGGCTTAGGCGGAATATTAGTAATTTCGGTTACTAATATTCTTTTATATAGATAAAAAAATACAAATTCATGCAAACGCCGCCTATACAAAATAAGTGCCTCGGCTCACAAGGGACTCGCTCTGACTCTATGGGGACTCACCTCGATTAACTTAAGACGCGCCACAGTACACTGAGGATTCGTCCTTTTTTTTTTTTTTTTTTTTATTTTACGTGGGGAATGCTGTTACGCACGGCACCGCCGGCCACGGGGTGGTAGCCGGAGATCGTGTGTGGGACTCTCCCATCCGCAAATCGGATGGGCATACCCACTAAACCCCACGGTGTGCCATACTCTGCGCCTTATCGGGGGGGCCTGAAACTATGCAGGAATACTTCTATGGCGACCCCCCCTAGCGCATGCCCATTAACGCGGGCACCACACCTTCCATACTCTCAAACCCTTCGCGGGTGGCTAGATCAGCGGGTGGAGGGCTTACCCCGCAGCCACGCTCAGGACGGCATGAGGCGCAAGTACTCGCGCCTCCGCCGTCCGGCTCGCCGGCGTCGGTTTGGATCAGAAAGGGGATCTCCCTCCCTGATCCGCTCCGCGCCTTCCTTCTGCGAGATGACGTCCTCGCAGAAGGATGCGACCGCGGTGAAGTTCCTTTCGCTGGCGGCCATGGATCGGACGATGGCCGTCAGCGAGAGGTCACTCCCTATGACTGCAGTGAGGGCCCGGCGCTGCGACTCCCAGGCCGAGCAGGCCGCAAGCGTGTGCTGCGCCGAATCCTCACTGCAGACGCAGTGGTGGCAGGCGGGACTCGATTCCCTCCTAGCGACCTTGAACAGGTACTTTCCGAAGCAGCCGTGCCCGGAAAGCACCTGCGTAAGTCGGAAGGAAAGAGTCCCGTGCTGCCGCCCTGCCCACTCGACAATAACCGGCTGGAGCGCCTCCACGGTAGCAAAGCCAGCACGTGGAGCCTCCAGCCGGGACGACCACCTCGCCATAATCTCCATGCGGGCGGCTTCACGCCACCCGCGAATCTCCTCGGGCGGAGGCCGACTGCCGCCATCCACCCGGTACAGCGTCGTCCGCCGATACACTTCGGCGAGCACTTCTGCCTCTAAGTCCCACGGGGGAGTGCCAGCCAATGCGCACGCTACCTCCGTAGATACGGTGCGGTAACCACGTATGGCCTTGACCGCCATAACCCTCTGAGGGCGCCACAGTCGGGCCCTATTTTTGGCAGTCAAGGCCGCCGCCCACACCGGCGCACCGTACAGTGCCATTGACCGGACAACCCCTGTGTACAGCCGCCTGCACGCGACGTTGGGTCCCCCTAGGTTGGGCAAGAGCCGACCCAGGGCAGACGCAACGCCGACGAGCTTCGGAGCGAGCTGCATGAAGTGCTCGTCGAAGCGCCACCTTCCGTCCACGTCTTGACTGACTACGAGAAGCGAAAGACTGTTCCAGCACAATGGAATGGTCCTCCGGTCATGGAGACGAGTGTTGCAGCGATTCCACTGTGGGTATCCAATGCCATCTAGCGATAGTAAGCTGAATTTCTAAAAATCTACTGATGCTGCATCGCGCAATGCAAATTATCGTATTGGTTAACATATAAAGAACACCCCATTTTTCCACAGACCTTCACGAGAATGTTTGAGCTGACTGACCACGCCCTGCTACTCGTCTGCACCCTGCCGACACAACCCTTCATTGCTATTGGTGTTATATTGTATGGGAGTTGGAACCGCAACCCTCTTAAAAGTCCAAAGCGTTAACCACCGCCGCTGCTGTAAATGTCATTTGTTGAATCTCTATGGTAAACAAATAAATACAACGTTTAACCTTCAGGAAATCTGTTAGGTTTACAACAAATATTGATGAGTTTTCCTTAATATGAATGAATATTATAAACTATTATAAACAGTGTTCTGTCACCTACGAGGGACTGTGCAGGAATTCTGAGACGCTATGATGGATTTAGGTAATTATAAATTATTTTTTAAATACTGATCCTTAATTAATTTGCCAGTAATGAAATTAACAATAATATTTTAAAATGTTAGCTCATACAGATAATAAGACCAATTTAAATTGCGTTTCACAACGCAGCCCCGGCCTGAGAAGACCCCACCAAGAAGTTCAGTAGCCAAATGGTAAAAACGGAACTCTTATAGATTCGTCATGTCTGTCTGTCCGTCCGTATGTCACAGACACTTTTTTCCGAAACTCTAGGAACCATACTGTTGAAACTTGGTAATCTGTGAACCGCATTAAGATTTTTACACAAAAATAGAAAAAAAAACAATGAATTCTGGTCCCCATCTTTAGAACTGAAACTCAACAATAAACTCAACTATTTTTTTTCCATCAAATCCATAACATAGGTCTTCAAAAATGATATTGAGGTTTCTAACATAATTTTTTTCTAAACTGAATAGTTTGCGCGAGAAACACTTCCAAAGTGGTAAAAAGTGTCCCCCTCCCCCTATAACTTCTAAAATAACAGAATGATAAAACTGAAAAAAAAATATAATGTACATTACCATATAAACTTCCACCGAAAATTAGTTTGAACGAGATCTAGTAAGTAGTTTATTTTTAATACTTCATAAGTCGTAAGCCGCAATTTACCTTTCATTCAATCAACTCAAATATATATTTTTTTTAAAACATTTAATTTCATAAACATAAACCTTATGCATAAACCGTGAATTAATTTCTAATAATAAATCTGTAGGTAATAGGTGCCTAAGTTAATAATAATTATGTTTCGCGCGGGGCGTGGCTTGAACGAACTACAAGAACTTTTATATTATTTTACTTGCTGCTACGGAACCCTTCATGGGCGAGTCCGACTCGCACTAGGCCGGTTTTTATGTTATGGTCTGTTCACAAACATGTTTACTTAATCTAATTACAATGTTTTGATTGAGTAGCTTAGTAGAGTAAACAGTTTATTTAAGCTTGTTTGTTATCTAAATATATTCAATATTATCTAGAATTCTAGTATAATAATTTTTAATAAATATTCTCTACGACAAATATTCTACGACATTCTACACAGCGCTTTCTAGACCCAAGGTAAGCATAGTTTAACTAGCTTGTGTTATGGGTTCCAGAATGCGGATAAACATACTTATATACTTTTTTTTTTGTAAATACGTACATTTTATACATAGGAACACCCAGATCTATGCAAATAGACATATTCATGCATACCAATATTTGCACTGAGCGGGAATCGAATCCGCGCCCCCTGTCGTAACAGTCGAATGCACTACCGCTACGCCACAGAGGCCGTCAAACTATTAATTTGGAAGCACATCGGGCTAACCACGAGGCGCTTAAAATAATTCAGTTTTGGACAGAGGAGCTGAGGGAGACAGAGATGGAGCTACATATATCCATCTCGCTCCCTCAAAACCGCTGAAGTGAACTGAATTATTATCAACGTTTATAAGTACCAGTATGCTACTTTGCACAGGATATGAGAGAGCCAGAGGCCTTGCTTTCTTTTTCTTATTTTACAAATCACTTGTCTATGTTAATCAATCAGAAAGTGAGAGATAAATTTAAGTAAGTCAATCAGATATATATACATAAATTCTGTTCTTTATAGCAGAAGTTCATGTCGACGATGACGTAGATATCACGGACTTTACCGACTGGGTGTCACTACAAAAGCTTAAGATCTATCGTAAGAACACTCGGCTGCTGGATGCTGTTGAAAATGGTGATATCGAGAGAATGTCTAGGTACGTCATTTCAATGCATACATAACATTGTGCCCGTTTGCATCCGAGACCCTTGAATCGGAGCGTTACTCCTTGTTCTCCTTTTGATTTGACTTGCAGCTTTTATGGGAGTTACTGCCCTCTGACCTCCCAACCCCGAGAGGAGAGCCTGTGCCTTGTCCTTCAATTAGCAGGTGGCTTGGGCCTGGAGATTTAAGTGAGATCTACCAAATATTTAGTAAAATGTTACTGCAGTTCTGATATCGGCCATATATATCGGCAGTTCAGCCATTTGAATCATAACGGAAATGGTTCCTCCTACATATTACACTTCACATGTGGACACGCTCTTCTTTGTTTCTGACATACACACACACAGCTCAAAACCCCCACAGAAGAAACTTAGTGGGTATGCAAAAATCGCATAAGGAAGCACATCTTCAATTTAATTATATTTTAAATATTTTCTTGCAGATTACTAAAGCTTGGAGCCAACCCGAATGCAACATGCCAACTGAGCTCCGTCTCAGCTTGTCATATGGCTGCCATGATAAACAATGATTCGCTATCTACGCTCATTACATCTGGAGCTCACAGCTTCAGAACAGATGCACTTGGTCGAACTCCGTTGCATTTAGCTGCTTGGGCAGGAAACCCGAAACAAATTGCCGTATTATTGGATTTTCCCACAAGTAAGAATATAAATAACTATTTGGTTGTAAAAAAGCATTGTTCTTAATCCTTATTGGTGCATAGAAACTAGCAATTTAAGCCTTGACGTCGCAAGAACTTAATCTAGTCGGTGCGCTTGACCAAGTCATCGCCTACTTAGACGGATGTGGGGTCTGTAGAGTTCAACGCTGATCGCCGTCCTAAAGCGCTTTCTACCATCCTTCGCCATCTTCACACGTTGCAACAATCTGCCCCTGTCAGCGTCCTCTGGTGCGATATCATCAGTACACATGAGTAACCGTGGAGTCTGTTCATAGTGCTCATGTGAATTTTTGATGTTTTCGTCAGAAATATAGAAGAAAACCAGCTGTTGGCTGCCAATATGTGTATTATAAGACGATTTATTTCGAAAATTATTCTCACAGATTTACAGAAAAAAGTGGCATCTACAATGTCTCCAAAAACTGAACAAGAAATCAAATTATTCTGTTCTGGGAAACAGCACCTGACTAACATTCCATGTAAAGTACAACCACTCGAAATGTCCGAAGATTGGAGCGACAGCATGGAGCATAATTGTGGGCAATTTGATAAGAAAGTCAGTATCTGATGTATATGCAACATATATTGATTAAGATCGAGAAAGAGAGCATTTAGGACAACAACTACTACCACCGCAATAGACACGTGTCTAGGTGACAGAGCATTCCCCCTGTGAGGGACTCCCGTCCCGTCCTAGATGATTTCTCTTTCCGATTTAAATCTTTAGGAAAAGTAAGCATACTAATTGCTTAAAAAATAAAAACATAAAAAAAACTTTTTAAAAACCACGTTTTCAACACTAAAAAACGTGGGGCGGGCGCTTTGAAATTTTTAAATTATTGAATATCTAAGGAAAACGATACATTAAAGGATTAAAGCGCCCGCCCCACGATTTTGGCGTTGAAAACGTGGTTTTTAAAAAGTCTTTTTTATTTTTATTTTTATTAACTACTGACTATTTCTGATGATTAAATATGAAAATGTAAGGTGGCCTTAGCCTACATAAAAAATTTCAGAGCTTTAGGGTGATCAGAATTGCTCGCAAATTAAGTGTCAATTTACAGAAACACAGACACGAAGTGAAACCAAGAAAAACGTGGTAAAATTAAATTGAATAGGTTTATATTGTTAGGAAGTATGGGTGTTTGGGGCCTGACTAAAATATATCATTTTATTTTATACAATTTATGTGTTAGGATCGGGTGCTATGGCGTAAAATGGGAGAGGCCTATGTCCAGCAGTGGGCTGCAATAGGCTAATTGATTGATGTGTTGAAATAGGGAGTTAGTTTCGGGTATTCGGGTGTCAAGTCCAGCACACTGGCAAACTGGTACACGTGCTGATTGAAGAACGAGGCCCTGGCTAAGCTTTCCCCTCGAGTTTACGAGGTCAGACAGTAGTCCCTTCCATTATAGCGTAGAAGTTAAACCAGGAGGACAAGTAATCGGCCTCCGGGCACTGAGGTGAAAGCTTCGGTTGGACCGGGAACGATGCTGAGATGACAGAGATGATTGTTAGGCAGTATAGGAATTATTACCTTGTATATTATATATACAGTATATTTATATATATATATAGTTATATATATATATATATATATATATATATATATATATATATATATATATATATATATATATATATATATATATATATATATATATATATATAGTATATTATATACTAGCTGGGCTCGCGACTTCGTCCACGTGCATTTCACTTTTTAAGGTTTTAGTTCCTTTGGACGGAACCCTGATTATTTTCCTAAAAATAAAGTGACCAATGTTACGCCTTGCAACATTGACTATTTGCCAGTGAAAATCCCGTCAAAATCGGCCCAGCCGTTCCAGAGATTACCTCTTCAAATAAACAGAAAGACAGACAGACAGACAAATATAAAAAAATGTATTTTTGTTATAAGTATCGTGTATACATTGTGCAATTGCAGTGCAATAATTAAAAATCTGTTATTTTAATATTACAAACAGACACTTCAATTATATTTATTTGTATAGATTCACATACAGTCATATTCTAGGCGCAGAGTAAGTTCTTGAGTGAGTAAAATTAATTATAAGTATAATTACTGTGACATCTAAAGCAGCGTTCGCATTGTATCTGAACTAGATCAATCTTTAACTGTGCTATTGTGGTACAACGGTGTTAGTCCAGGATCCCTGGTTCATTTTTAATAGTCATTCATATTATGTGAAATGAATCGCTGAATATGTTGCTAAGCGCAAATCTCGAGAGCAGCTGAACCGATTCCGCTAATTTTTTTTTTTTAATATTCCTTGAAGTACGATGATGGTTCTTACGGAGAGAAATATTTAAAAAAATGCCTGAAAATAATAAACATTTTTCTATATTCCCATACAAAAGATTCGTAATAATACTTAAAAGTCAATTTGAACTTTAATACCATACCATAGTGCAATGAGTGTTCGAATATGCCACGGGCGAAGCCGGGGAGGGCCAGCTAGTATCTTTTTTTTTAGCGTGTGGAACCCCCACGGGCTTCATCCCATCGGTGACAACGATGGGGTGAGCGTGTCGGAATCGGACCGACTAAAACCACACGGTATCCTCCCTAAGTGTCCATTGCCGGGCACCCCGGGTAAGCCCTCGAAAGGATAACCCCAGGGTTACCGGCGAACATTGGCCGCCACCGCGGCCTCGCCTGAAAATTCATTACAGATAGTATATTTTTATTACTCTGTGCTTACAGAGCGTACGTTCACAGAATAAGGTCATCATCATCGTCTTAGCGTTGTCCCCAGTTACTCCTGGCCTTTCACACAGCCCAGAGTCCACTTAATCTTTCTCCTCACTTTTATGGCTTACCTATACGGTTTTTATGGGGGAGGCTGACCTCCCAGCCCTGAGAAGAAGCATGTGGCGAGCCTCATCCGTCATTCAGCAGGTGTAGCAGCTTACAGGGTACTGGGATTCCTACACCTAAGAGTAAGGTATTATTTTATAAAAATCATCTTTTGCTTTGCTGACTGTACAAAATAGCTTTAATATTTTGATGGTGGCCGAATTGTCAGTAAAAAAATAATGAAATTAAAAAGTGTCAATACGGACAAGTGGACCTAGAGATTACTGGCCCAAATTTTTAAGCCTAGCCAATTTTTTTTTGGAATTCTTATCTGTTTGTTCGCGATGGACACATACAACTGCTTAACGGATTTTGATGCGAATTTTTCTATTACAAAGGTCTTGATCAGACTTAAAATCTGCAGTATGTTTGATTGTAATTGGTTAAGTAAAACAGGAGATATGACCATAAAACGATAACCGACGATAAAGTCGGTTATCGTTCATCAGCTAGTTAATATTTATTAATGTCATCATTTTAGGGTCTATAAAGTATTTCTCCTACTAATCTGCGAATAATAATATTAAAGATGAAACATACAATGTGGCCTTTTAGGAATGCTGGAGTTCTGTACAACATAGATAACTAAAAATAATATTAATTTTTCCTATCGATTTTAGACCGGAAAAAGAGAACATCTGGGACGGGACTTGAACCCGCAACCAGTCCCCCTTACAGGGGGAATGCTCTGACCAACTGAGCCATCTAGACACATCCCAGATATTCGAAATTCTCCTATATAACAAATAATAATAATAATTTATTTGCAGAAATAAGAGTTAACAATGATTAACACAATTATCTATTACAGCTCAAAGAAGAAAAACATATCATAATGTGGTACGTTGGCACCTGTACTAATATATTTAAACATTGTATCACAGGTGCTTTATGTTATATACGTCTCAAGGCGACGCTGGAGCCATCTACAGTAATTCTTGCAAACTACGCAAACAATGAATGACTTTATAATCATCTTTCAACACTCAACACTGTTTTTTGATTACTCCGCCACATTAATTCAATTACATTTTTAAGCAATTAGTATGCTTAATTTTCCTATAGATTTTAGATCGGAAAAAGAGAACATTTAGGACGGGACTTGAACCCGCGGCCAGTCCCTTACAGATCTTCCCATCCGATCTAAAATCTATAGAAAAAGTAAGAATTGCTTAAACATTGAATTGAAATAATATAAATTTTTCGGTGTAGTCGGTTTAAATGTTTTATAAATTCAGATACCAAAAATTCAGTCGGGATGGACGGCGCTGCACTTAGCCAGTGAACGTGCTCATTACTCCTGCGTAAAGCTGCTTCTGGCTGCTGGAGCCGACCCCTGCGCACAAGATGTCACCGGTATAACACCTCTAGACGTAGTGGGAGCAGCACATCACTCTGGGTTTAATATTGACGTCCGTGAGTAAGTATATGCCATCTTACAAATATTATATTGCGAAGTTTTGAAAATGTTGAAATTGAAAATGTTTGTTACTCTTTCACGCAAAAGCGACTGTACGGATCTGGCTGAAATTTAGTAAGGGGATAGATTATAGTCTGGAATAACACTTAGGCTATTTTTTATAACTAGAATAGGTGCCCATGGGTAGCGGAAACGGGAACAGAATTCAACGCGGGTGAAGCCGCCGGTAATAGCTAGTTTGCTATATAACACGGGGAGTACAGACATTACATAGAGGAAAAGTTGAGATAAAGCTGATTTTTATGCATGGATACCATTATAATAAAATCGTGGAACAACCCCATAATCCCCCCAAGTGTGTAAAAAAATAACATTAGTAACATTGAAAGTAATATTTTTAGCGATGCAGGCATCGACGGCTATAATTGGGATGTTGTTTAGAACCACAAAAGGCAGAAATGTACAAAAATCTAGTATTCCGGGAATTTTTCCGAAGATCGATCTGTTATTGTCGTTATTCCCCGAACATGAGTTTCGAAGCTTGTAATGTAATGTGTACATTACCGAACTCGTAATCTTTAGCTGCAATATTAATAAAATCCTTGATTTTCAGTTTTAATGATACTATCATTACTCTACTAGCAGCCGGTGGAAGAATTAATAATACTAATCTAAAATATCTAAGCATTTTAAATACCCCACTACACACTGCTGTATTGTTAAAAAGCGAAGAACCTGTAAAAAAACTTCTTAAAGCAGGTGCTTCTGCAACTTGCCTCAACAGCAATGGATTTTCTGCCTTGCGCATCTGTGTGAATAAAAAACTTAAGGAACACTTCCAGGTAAATGTGAATTTAACTTAACTATTTTTTTATTATTTTTATTATTTTTTTTACTATTTTTTTATTTTATTTGCAAACGCTTATAGTTTTAATCAAGTTTTTTTGGTTTTATATTATTTTAGCTTCTAGCTAACTTTGAGTATGGTGATCAAGATTGTCATCTAGCAATCATAGATTCTGAAGACCACGATGGGCTGACTGCTCTTCATATAGCTGTCAAAGAGAACTGGGTAGATGGCGTGCGCATTGCTGTAGGTGCTGGTGCCAGTATTTCAAAACAGGTCAGAAATATTAATTGATGTCAAGAAAAGGGTTAACTTGATTTTTCTCCAAACGACTTTACTACACAAAACTATTTGAATTTAATTTATATACCCTGGAGGAACGTTGCATGTTTCGATTGAATTCCAAAATATTTTTAAAGTTTAATTAATAATTCATTAAACTTAGAATACTTTAAAAGAATGTATAAGTACTTAATAAGTAATATGACAAAATTACAAAATTTATCTTTCAGGCTAAAGATGGAAACACACCTTTACATTACGCAGCAGAGATAGGCAATGTTGAAATTGTTGAAGCTCTGTTATCTTTTGCTAAATATTCTATTGATTCGCAAAATCAAAAAGGGCAGACTGCTCTTTTTATAGCCATAGAACATAACCATCTTCATGTTGTTAAAATTTTAGTTCAAAACGGCGCCTCTTTCGTGAATACTATGGATGATAAAGTTAACTTAAATGTTTTACATGTCGCGGCCGAACATGGTCACACAGAGATTCTAAATTTCTTACTAACCTTTGATGTCTCGAAAATTCCAAAATTGATTAATGATTTTTCATTGAAACACCGTCGTACTCCAATATTTAATGCTACATTAAATAATCATCTCGATTGCGTATGTCTGTTGATGAGAAACGGTGCTCAAATAGATCTTTTATTACCATTCAAAGATAATATATGTCAAGAAACTGATACGACAGTTATGCATATTGCTGCGGCTAATAATAATATCGATTTAGCAAAAGTTTTTTTACATTACGATAGCCATATAATAAACAAGCGTAATATAGCAGGACTACTACCTATACACGAAGCATGCATTCACGGTAACAGGGATATCATTACGCTATTGATTCATAATGGGGCCGATCTAGCTGCAGAACATCCTAAGTTAAAGACACCAATTGAAATGATAATGAATATTTTACCAAAACCTACGGACTATATGCAAGAAATATTTGATTCTTATATAACTACATGTGGTTCAAATGTACAAGATACAGAGTGTAAAGTGAAAGTCGATTACAGAGTGCTGGTCCCGAATGCTTTCGAAGGGAAAGAAATATCAGTAATTAAAGCTTTCGTTAACACTGGTAATCGATACAATCAAAGGAGATTATTGCATCATCCATTGATAGAAAGTTTTCTATACCTAAAATGGAAATCACTTTTACCGTTTTTTTCCGTTATAATAGCACTATACGCGTGGTTTGTATTGTCTTTCAATATGTATGTAATGTCGTTGTTTTATGATATAGATAGAGACAAAGCTGATGTAAAAAGACCGGTACTATATAATACCAATATTTGGATGATTATGACATATTTGGCTGGTGCATATGCCACACTACAGGTAAATCCGTATTTGTTGTTTGTTTTATAGGTTTTAAGAAGTAAAAAATATTTTACATAGTTATCGAGTTTCATACAGTGCAATGGTTACGTATCATTTAATTAAAGTTATTTTAAACATTGTCAAAATAGCTCAGTCATATGACATACTGTTTGAAATACTTATGGTTTTTTCACAAATGTTCATAATAACTAATGTAGATTTATCAGTGGTAAATATTTGTAGACTAAATAAGTAAGTTAAGAAACATACAAAAAAATGGTAACATGTTATTAGGTCATCAAGTTGATAAACGCCCACCCAACATAGCCAATTGATTCAAATTTAGAGTCGAATAGAGAGGAATGGACTGAAGTAGAGCGGAGTGAACACGGATAAATTTGCTTAGTTTAGGTCTTCTAACATTGACCATGTGGTGATCAGATTCCCTCTATTTATCCCCTACATTTATGTATTTCATTTGGGGTGTGTAACCAACCACCAACAATAGAGTCACTTTGCTCGCTCGCCTTCGTTAATGGTAACCTAACTTAACCTAACCCTAATCATTCGTTAACAGTAAATAATATTATATTTATGTTGGTTACATATTATACCAACGACAAAAAAGATTCACCAACTGTAGTTTCTCAGTGGTCAATATCTGTAAAAGCAAGTTAATAAAACCCAAAATTACAATATATATATTACAATGTACAACTAGTACTGGGTTCTAAATAAAATGTCATTAAACTAACTACTACCATTGTAATATTGTAACTATCCACCACTTTATAGTCGTCTAATAGGTATTTCAAACATAGTTGAAATATCCAATATCTCAAGAAACCATTAGATGAATCCTTCGTAAGTGGAATTGATTTTAGTTCAATCATAATTATGTGATTAGAACAGTATTCGAGTCAACCAATATGTATTATAAACGTATGTAAATCAGCCGTACTTAAATTAAAAATGGTTAAAATAAGTGTAGTTATAATGATACGTAACCATTGCAATATTAAAGGTATCTTGTATGATATACTCCAGAAAAAAAATCTTCATTTAAACATAAAATATATATAGAGCAATCAAGCCGTTTGGCAACATCGCGTGTAAACGGATGAACAATGCAAAATGATGGTACACTGCAGTAGAAACATTCCATATAACGTAAATATTCCGTAAGTGGCCACTTCAGACAGGCAGTTTTGTTTGGTTAATAAGTCACTATCAATTTTACGAAACTATATCTCCTGTTACAACTTCTATAGGAGGTTGAATAATAATGTAAAAAATGTTTGCTTTACAGACCATATTTGTGAAGATTATAACAGAAAAGGGCTATTTCTCGATCTTGGATACTTGGTTGAATCTTTTAGGTATTGTATTGGCAATGTCTTTACCCAGCCTGGTATCAGTTCTTCCCTACCAATCTGAGATTATGCGTGGAGTAGCAACCATAGCTGTACTCCTGACCTGGTTAGAGATGATGTTCTTGCTTTGCAGATTCCCTAGGTGGGGGTTTTATGTTCTTATCTTCGGGAATGTTACTATTAAAGTCTGTAAAGTAAGTATAAGAATATGAGTCTCAAACTATATACCTACCTTTTTTGAAGTGAAAACTTCTTTAGCGGCGTTGTGCACTTTTTTTGTAATGGGTAAAAAGTTAAACTCGCGTCAGTAAACACGTGACCTGATCGTAAGACAACAAATATAGAAGCGCTAATTTCACAATGTACTTAACAACCTTGGTGGCGCGTTCGTCTAATGAGTGTTCGTTGACTTCGTCAAGACTGAGATTGATTCCGCCGAGGCCCAAGAAACACTATTGTCATCATATAACTTTTTGTAATAGGTATTTATTCTATTTTGTGCCATAAATCTATTGATATAAAATTGAAATTAAACAAAGTACATCTTTTAATGAAAAAAGTGAAGAAGAAATAGCGAAAGAAAATGAGTGAGTACTTTATAAATATATTGGCGATGATGGTTCTGGTAATAATGATAGTGAAAAAGTCGTTGAAATTATGAATGGAAGTTGTTTTTTCTGAGATAAACTTTTTAATGTAAAATAATTGTAATAGTTCTGAGGTGTTAAATTTGTAATTTAATATAAATTGTCATGTTTGTGTACGATAGCGCAATAAATGAACATTGTATGTTGCCACATAAATGATAGTATATTTCCCTAACCATTCCAAAATATCAAAAATGCACAACGTTAATATTCAAGTTTTCACTTCTGCCGGCACTCCCAGAGTGCAACACGTCGTTTTTTATTCGCGCGGAAGTCCCCTCGTATACGCCCTCGCGTTTAGGGCTTGAACCGACTAAAACCGCATGCCGTCTGGCGTCTTCAGCCTACCTATATAACCACCTCACATAAATATAGGAAGCTTATATTATGCGCTCTCTAAGTTATTGAGTATCCATTTATACATGACAACATCAATTATAACTCGTATGACAAAATATAATTTATGTATTTTGATCTATGATTCACTGACTGTGTCTGTACTTGTCGCCACAACTGCAAGTAATTGTTTATATTTTTTCTTTATTGTACACTTAAATGACGAATCTTACACTATCTATATAATGAAACTAGCTGTTGCCCGCGACTTCGTCCGCGTTAAATTCGGAGTAGATCAAGGTATGTTAACTTCTGCAGTTTCGAACCCAATATGTATTAGGTTACCCATTTCATCGTTATATGTTCAATCATTTATCATGAAGAAATAGAGGTTTATATATAACATAGAAATTAATTTTACCGGTTTCCTAATATAATACCGTGATGATATTTATGATCAAAGGTTGAGTCTCTAATCAACTATCTCTTACAAGTGAGAAACTCTAGTTTCGTGATTGCATATTTTACTGCTGATCACCTTTTAGCTATAATGTGATGATTTATATTCCAAACGTAGACCAAGTCTTATTTCGTGATGATCTGCTTTGTAATAATAAAGAAATGATAGAAACAAAATTTCAGCTGAATCTTTTCAGCGGTTTTCAAGTACCTACTGCTCGTACAACAAGCTGACAAACAGATAAAAATTCTAAAAACTACATTTTTGGTAACAGTATCGTTCCTAGAATACATCATAGCAATGATTTATTTGAAAAAATACTATTCAATGTACTGTTTTCACCTTGTTACGATTTTCTTACATGTATAGATTATACGTTGTCATTAACACTGCAATGGCAATTTTTAAATACTTTATTTAACACCGCAGTGATGATTTTTAATACTTTATTTAAGACCGCAATGACGATTTTTAAATCTTATATATATAAAACAAAGTCTTGTTAGTGATAACGTTTATAACTCGAGAACGGGTAGAACCGATTTTTCATGCTTTTGATTTTTAGATAAAATTTATCGCCGCGTATACTGTGCCATTTTGTGGTATTTTTTTCTTGCGGAATGCCGCGCGGTTACAGCACCGCCAGCCAGTTGGGGTAGTTATGTCGAACTGGAACCGACCAAAACCGCACGTCGTCTTTGGGCTTTCGTTTAGGGTGACTGGACTGGACCCTGGACCATCTAAGGCTTTGAGATGGTATCCTAAGGATACTGTGCCTATTCTAGCAATTAGGATAATTAAAAATATGCGACATTCACGAAGTATATTCAGCTGATAAGGTAACCAAACTTCGTTCAGCCCTAGGGATAGCCTAGCTAGGCTAGGCTAGGTTAGGCTAGCCCTAGAAGAAAGTAACAACTTGATTCTAGAATCAAGTTATGTTACTTGATTCTAGGGCGGAACGAAGTTTGCCGGGTCAACTAGTAATTTATATTTTTCACATATTTTTTATAGTGTAATATAATAATGTTAATTATAAACCTCATATTAAATAACTGTTTTAGGTTCTGTTAACGTTTGGGTTTTTAATCATTGGATTTTCAATTTGCTTCATGATACAATTTCGAGGAAAAGCTCCATTTGAGACTCTGTGGGCTGCTGTCTCTAAAACCCTGGTAATGATGACATCGGAATACGACTATTCATCAACAATAGCTAATAAGTACACTGAAGATATCGATGCGGATGCACATATTTCTATGCTTCGCTTCACGTTCGTAGTATTTGTCGTATTGGCCTCAATAGTCCTTATGAATCTTTTGATCGCAGTCGCTGTCGATGACGTCAATCAATTGCAAGAGAAAGGAAACCAAAGGAGATTAGAGAAACAGGTGGGCTTCTTCCAATCTGTTGAGTGTTTTAACAAATACGTTGAAAAATATCTGCGAAAACCTTTCTATAACTTTTCTCTTTTCATGAAAGATAGCGCTATTATATTAAGGCCACATCAGTCATCGTGCAAGTATTATAAAATTTTGCCTGTTCATATAAGAGAAGCTATATTTGAGAAGGTTTTATTACAGAGGAAACAGATAGGTGATGAGCTGTGCACGCTAGAGTTGAAGAAGAAACTCGATGAAATTCAGAATGCTATGGTTAGACAGGATGAGAAGCTAGAACGGATAAACAAATATATAATGAAAATGCACGATTCTTTTGTATCCACTTATCTATAAGTTTTTATTTGTTACCTTACAACTCTATTTGCAAAACCTGAAAGAGGTGGCCATCTCATTTAAAGAGGATACTCAATTTTTTTATATCTTTTTTTGTGACAATAAAAATAATTTAGATTTTAATCTTTGTGTATTATTGTCGGTTTTCTAACTTAGGAGGCTTGTATTAAACTTTTTTTTTTGGATTCATGCATCAATATCGATAAGTAGTTTTATAGTATCCAGAGGACAATACGTGTTTTTATGTTTTTTTGTTTCGTATTTTATAAAAGGTTTAAGAGTTAAGGTTATTAAAGATTTTTTTTTATTAATTACCTGTTCATGGCAAGTGTCCGAAACGATCTGCCTATCTCTTGGGAAGTTTACATATATCAGCGAGTATTCTAGCCAGAATGTCTCCACGGGTCCAGCGAGGGTGAGTGGAATGCCGATGCCTTCTTTTACAAGGGAGTGATGCGCATGATGAGTATTTTATTTATAAATATTTATTTTCTGTATCTAAAAAGCAAACCTAACGTGGATAGTATATCAAAAAGAGAGTAGTGACTTCCATTAGACGTCTTCTAAATCTTACGAGAATTTCGTCCGCAATATAAATCTCATAATGACCCATTCGTTTTGATTTACACACAATATATAGCCATATTTGGTTCTCTAAATGTGATTTTACCATCCAGCCATCTAATTTGTATTCTGGCGTGAAGATAAATGTGAAACAATGTGATTGAATGAAAAATTTGTTGTTAAAACGTTTCTAAATTATGTTGTTCAACCGTGTTGGTGTTTTTGGGATCCCACCAAAATATTTGGGTCAAAAGCCGGTAGGTACAGCTGCTGGGCCGGGACAGTGGGGTGACTAGCGCCCCTCTCCCCCAATAGGGCAAGCCGGGGACACCGTGGTTCCCAAACCCGAGGGAACCATCTCGAAACCTGACGACCTGAAACGGCGTGCGGTTTTAGTCCGTTCAAGCACGACATAACCGCCTCCGCTGGCCGGCGGGGGGGTATCCGGGGGAATTTTGCGCACGAAAAAGTAAAATAAAAAAAAGTACACCTGCCGATTGATTGGTGACGTTCTGGCGTAGGTTTTTCCCCCAGGCTTGGGAGGTCATATCATAGTTAGAAGAAACTATAATGAGGGGTAAGCGGATCAGATGAAACCGGGAATAACGCTATGATGATGATAAATTGTGTTGGTGAAGCAATGTTCCAAACATTACTTAGTTATGCGATAAATTATGTTGGTCAAGCAATGTTCCAAACATTGCTTAATCATGCCATAAATTGTGTTGGTCAAGCAGTGTTCCAAACATTGCTTAATCATGCGATATGTTCGTCAAGCAATGTTCCAAACATTGCTTAATCATGCGATATGTTGGTCAAGCAATGTTCCAAACATTGCTTAATCATGCGATATGTTGGTCAAGCAATGATCCAAACATTGCTTAATCATGCGATATGTTGGTCAAGCAATGTTCCAAACATTGCTTAATCATGCGATATGTTGGTCAAGCAATGTTCCAAACATTGCTTAATCATGCGATAAGTTATGTTGGTCAAGCAATGATCCAAACATTGCTTAATCATGCGATAAGTTATGTTGGTCAAGCAATGATCCAAACATTGCTTAATCATGCGATAAGTTATGTTGGTCAAGCAATGATCCAAACATTGCTTAATCATGCCATAAAATGTGTTGGTCAAGCAATGTTCCAAACATTGCTTAATCATGCGATAAGTTATGTTGGTCAAGCAATGATCCAAACATTGCTTAATCATGCGATAAGTTATCTTGGTCAAGCAATGATCCAAACATTGCTTAATCATGCCATAAAATGTGTTGGTCAAGCAATGTTCCAAACATTGCTTAATCTAAATTGTGTTGATTAAGCAATGTTGCAAACATTGCTTAATCATGCGATAAATTGTGTTGATCAAGCAATGTTCCAAACATTGCTTAATCATGAGATGCTATTTTTTTGTTTACTACAGCCAGTCTAGTAGTATACTAGTCTACAGTTCAGCATATACTCGTGTACACATGCTAACTAAATTAGTTTCAACATTTATTGGAGGTCATTTGAGTTCAGTTTAAATTTAAGCAAAACACACATTGGTGTTGTGGTACAATTAATAAGCGGTAGCGAATCAGTTACGTAACCATATCTACGTAACTATAGGTATATAGGCCAGGAAGTTCTCGTTGTCATCATCATCATCATCATCATCATCACAGCGTGAGCTTACATTTTGGTATCTGTAGTCCGCTCTCATATTCTTTCTTTTGATTACCTTATCTTGGCTTTTACAGGAGCCAGAGCTAGGAGTCAGAGGGCTAACCACGATGCGCTAATAGCAATAAAGTTTTTGGCGGCGGAGTGGAGGCCTCATCGCCGCTGAATTGCTAAAAGCGCATCGTAGTCAGCCCGCAGACCTCTCGTATATTGGCACATTTGGTGAAAGCAAATCAATCGATGTACATACGTACAGTAAATTATTCCATGAATATGTGATAACGTTAACATAACATTAATGTACTAAATCAGGAATTATTCCTATATTACCTATTAAATAATGACTGGGCCTGTAGACAAAGTGTCATTCTATATGGCTATATCACGTATATCGCTTCGAAGCGAATTGTTTTCTATTCGTTATCACGTGACACTTTGGTGATTATAATAATAATATAATAACAGATTATTTATTTCGAGTTACAAAGATTCACAAAAATTTCATAATTTTCTCGTTATGGTAATGATTATGTCAATACCATACATTACTGAACGTTAACACTGGCGTTATCACTGATTGAAAATCACTTTGTATCAAGACCCTGTTCCATTAGGGTCAATTCCCACTGAAAGAGTAGCGGCTGGCAGCGGCCGGAATTTGTTACTATAAGTAGTTGCTAGGCTGCCCCTCCCTTGCTTATGAATGACTATGCAATTTAACTCACATAGATAGGATTCAAAATGGTTTGTAATATTTTGCCTCTAAAAGCGACTGCTGCTAGTCGAGAGCAGCGGCTCTTTGAGTAGGAATTGATCCTTAGTCATTGATTTTTAGTCTTGCCACGCTTGGTTTTGCTCATTGTACGAGTATTTTCGTCTCACTTCACAGAGTGCCGCCTGATTTGTTTTAAACGCCGGACTGTCATACCACCCGTTATAACTTTTATATCCCGACGCGAATCGCGCCAATTTCGATTGCATCCAAAGCTAGTACTTTATAGCCTGGAATCTGCTCTTCCACTCCTCTCTTTCACAATTTGGACAATTTTGGCTATATGGGAGATACTGCGTGGGAAAATCCCCGAGAAAAGACATGTGCCATAATAGTCTCGTCCGTCAATCAGTGCAGGTCACAGACGAGGTTGGTTTGGGCCTCGAAGATCTTAATGGCGCCCTACAGGTCCTCTAGTTCAAGTAGCACGTTGGCATAAATGAGACTAATTACATGAATTTCAATTTTACAAAGAAATAAATCCGTTACTACTAATTTATAGGGTTTGAATCATGTAATTAACGTATACGCTTTTTCAAGTCTATTAGGCCCTTATGCATACAGTTATTCAGTAGGTACCTAAGTTCACGCTGTCTCGTATTGGACATAAATGAAACCTCTGATTTGCGTTTTAACTTGTATTTAGATAATAAAACAATAGTTTTACAATATTTGTTGCGGAGCAGAAAACTCCATTTAGGCAAGTAAAAAATGTTAGTTATAAGTGGGTGTACACAAAAAATATCAGGACGCCTATGACAATTAGTAAAATATAATCGTTAACAAAGTTATAGGCGCCAACACACGCAGTGGTTGTACACTTGTGAATAAGCCACTTTATACGTACATATTATCCACTCCAATTGTGTGAGTTCAGAATAAACGGATGAAATATTACAATTATTTTTTTATTTTATAACCTTCGGGGCCAACCACACCTGTAAGTCGCACCACATGCTGATTGACGGACGAGGCTCTTGCGAGGGATTTTCTCTTCAGATTCAGATTACAGCAGTATAAGACGAATCAAGGGGAGGAGAAGGATTAAGCGGAAGCCGGGCTTCGAAGTAAAGTGAGTGTCAGAATTTGGAGTAAACTTGTGCACGAAAATTATATGTAAGCTAACAGCTATAAATTAGGCTAGTAGACAAATTCTTTTTTGTTGGATTCGCAATTGACGAATCGTTTAAATTAACGAAAATCCACTGGACAGTAGCAGTGCAAGTATTTCAAAGTTGATAATATTTATGCACGCAAAGTTGCTGCTCCCTCTACGCTGTTATCGCTGTTACTCCGACCCCACCCCAAGTTAAGAAGCAGTAGGGCTGTGTCTGAGTTTCCCTAACACAACATTTCCATTAAGCCTGTACTCATTAATGTGCTATTAACTGCCAATGATTTAAGTCACAAATTTTCACTTAATTGACCGAATTCACTTCCTGTAAAGGAAAGTTAAGAAAATTATTTATTTAAGACGTAGGACCGGCTCAATTGGGGAAAATTATCACTTAGCTTCAGTTTATATGAGTTTTTTTAACTCAAGCAATCGTAATTTACACATTGTAAAGCTCTCGAAGGTACCATACTACTACAATGTGTTAATTACGATGGCTTGAGTACGTTTCAAATGGTGAAAGAATTTTGCCTATAAGTGCAGTGGTGCAAATTCGGCCTCTCTCTTTACAACATTAGTATAGATATAAATCTTTATCTATATCTTTTATGTATCGGTTTCACTTTGAAACCATCCAACCGGTTTTATTATATATAGGCAATAATGCAAAGTTGCTTTTAGACCACGAAATAAGTTCCTGTAGGTCTCGGGAACGGCAGTACTTCACGCAGGCGGAGCTGCGGACAACAGCCAGTAAAACATATTTTTATTTGCCAGTACGCAACGTTAAATCAGAGTTTTGCTGACATAACTCTAGCAACAACCATATTCAAATGACCTCCCAAACCTCCCTTGTGTCATAAGCACCTTAATAAGGAAGGGAGCTTCAGGCTTTTTTTGAAGGTCAATGTATATTGGTTGGATACAAGCATCTAAATCAAGTTCATTCTCATGTAACAAAGTATTTAGTTATGACGTGTTGCGTTAAATTAATGTTACGTATGTGTGATTTGTTGATGTCCTGGATACGCAATTAACGCTTACTTTTTTCTTACTGTCATTCTTAACAAATCCAGGATGTATAAGGCCCCATCACGGTCTTCGGGATGCAGGCCAAACTCACTTACAAGCTTGTACAACTGTTGATTGATAGATGGAGGCTTTCTTCTTCAAAAATAAATCAGACAATAATATCAACAGCCTAAAATTATACAGGTATACTACAGAAGAATTCCAAAATTGGACCAGAATTACGGTGAGGTTGAAAAGTGGATCCAGACTGTAATTCAAACACTGTCAATGCAATTAACCTCGTAATTTTTCTCACTAAAAGCGTCAAAAATAACTGGTAACATTAAAATAAACAACAAAACATGTTCAATTGGTATAATGATATTCACACGAATGATTGGTAGCGTCCACTTTGATCACACGTAAGAACTAAATTTAGCAAATTTACATAGTTTGAACCACAAAATTATGAATTTAAAACAATGGATGTTCAACTTTAGTTTCACAATTCAGAAACCGGGCGATATTATGTACAATATTTAAGTCTTGTTAGTGTAAGCAACTTCTAATTTATTGTGAAGTTGCTTATTTCGTAAATCTCTGAACTTCAATACTTTTGTGATCGAGCCAAATTTAAATAATTTTAATATGTATACAAGTTGCTAGAGTGTGAAATCATTTATCAAGCTTACTGTCTAATCTCAATAAAAACATATTGATCATTCGCAATTCTGCAGATAGTTGATCAACCTTCTCATTTAACGCAGTTATTGAAGACCTAGATTCTTCTGCATTGGCTTTTGTTTGGTTTTTGATATCTTCAATGAATGTGTTCAAGTCATTACAAACCATGTTTTCACTCTCACATTTCCATTTAATTCTAGGAATCTCATCCTCTTGTACCTTTAAGACGTCTGGCACATCCTTTCCTTTCTTTTTATCAATATTCATTAGGACATCGTGCATTTCATTTAACTTCTTTTTAAAAGATTGAAGGCCTTGTTCATCTTCTATTTGTTTCTTTTGTGCCTGTGCTTTGTTAAAAATAGAATCTTTTAACCGCGTGGGTAAAAGCTTAGAGTACCTCCACCTAGGTTTCCCAGGACACAACAACATTACTGAATTTACCTTTCGTTTTCTTTTTAATGATTTGTTGACTCTCCTTGGCAGTATCGTGCTAAATACTTTATTGTACACTAACGTATCTAGAGTTCCCAAAAATTCAACTTGCTTTACTAGTCTTCTTATATTGCCGAGAATTTCTAAATCATTAATATCATTAACTGCTACACCAACAAGTAAATTCATAAGTACAATAGCGGCTAAAATAAGGAATACTAGGAAAATGATTCTGACTATTATCAAGGAAGTTGCTAATTGTTCAGAATGCTGTTCATCAAAAAGGGCGACGTAGTCAAATTCTGATGTCATCATAACTATGGTTTTTACGAGCGCAGCCCATGGTCCATCGAAGGGTATCTGTGATCGAAATTGTACCATGAAACTGAAGGAAAACCCGACCACAAGAAACATAAACGTCAATAGAATCTGAAATGAAACCGAATAGAATAATTATTTGAACTGTTCACTAAATAAATAACTTTGAAGATACTAGGTGATGTGTTTACCTTTACAACATTTGTAGCGACTTTCCCAAACATGAGTACGTAATATCCCCAATTTGGAAATCTGGATAACAGGAACATCATCTCTAGCCATGATAGTAAAAGAGCCACAGTCGCTACATGTCGAGGCCATTCCGCATCTGCCAGCGGTACCACCATGACTGTGTAAGGCAAGATTACTGCAAATGCTAGAGATCCAAATTTCACCCAAGTCTCCAGTTGTAAGAAATATCGACTACTTTTTACGTTCATATAGAGAACTTCCTGTAATTAAATAAAATTAGGATATTTGAAATTGCTAGCATTTCACATAGCAATAAACTTTCTAACTGACAATAACAGTATTTTTTAAATTGAATGTACATTCATGTATATTTTTAGTAAAGTAGTAAAACATTAATCAGTGCATATTTATATGTCAATTGGTATTTAATCTTCTCATGTTAATAAAAATCATGTATTGCTAACAAACACTATCACAATAAAACAATGTGAAAGTAAAAATGAATTGAGTGCAGTAAAAGAATGGACTCATGAATGTGCATCTTGGTGACTAGCTAATGCCCGCGGCATCGCCCGCACGGAGGCCGGTTATCGTTTTTTTGGTCATATCTACGGTTCTACTTAATCAATTGCAATCAAACATACGGCAGATTTTAAGTCAGACCAAAATTTGGTTTATGTCATATGAAACGCCTAGTAGGTTTTGGCTGAGTTACGGTAGAGTGTAGAATTAAACGCAGTGGTGATAATTATTCATGATTGGTCTGGTGTAATACTGTTTTTTATTGACCGCTAAGTTTACTATGATTGCTTTCATCACTTTATTGTTCCAGGTTCTGTTATTTTTACTTACTTGTAAAAGTATCAAACATATTGAAACGTATACCACATAGCCCCAAACATTAACATTCAACCACGGAGGTGCTGTATCTTTCGTGTCTTTGTAGAAGAATACTGAAGTTACAAAAATTGTCAGCGACGATAAAAATATTCCATAAAAACATATAATTGTGTAAAAAAATGGAAGAAGGGCCTTCCATTTTAAATACAGAAAGCTTTCTACTAACGGATGGACCAGCAGTCTTGTCTGACCATTTCTATTGCCAGTTTTCAAAAGAGCTTCTATAACTTTCATCTGTTCCATTTCGCATACTGAAGGCATTAATATTCCAAAGTTCACTGTCACTTCACAGTTGTGATCTTGTAAGTCTTGTCCATTACTAGAAATATAAGAATCAAATATTTCCTCCATAAATTCTGTGGGTTTCGATAAGTTATTGACTATCATGTCAATTGCCGTTCGCCTATATTTCTTCGGTCCATCAGTATATCCTGAAAGGTCAGCGCCTTCTTGAAGCAGAAGAGCTATAACATCTCTGCTACCATGATTACTAGCTGTATGTAAAGGGAACCAGCCCATGCCATTGACTTCGTGTACTGTCGTCTTGTCAAATGAAAGTATTGTTTTTGCTATATCTACGTGGTTTTTGGATGCAGCTATGTGTAAGGGTGTGGATAACTTATGAGGACTACATGTTGTCCGTAATCTAATATCGGCTCCTTTAGACAGAAGTAATTCAACGCATTCCTTATGATTATTTGATACAGCAAAATGTAAAGGGCTAAAGCCTCGTTTATCTCCTGCTGTTAACTTATCGATTAAAGCTTGCGTAACCGCTTCATTGTGGTCAAGTAATACTCTGAGTACTGCCACATGTCCATAGTTAGCGGCTACATGTAAAATATTGAGGTCACCTGGTAGCATTATTTTGATATTTGCTCCTTCACTTAGTATTTGTTTCACACAGTCTACATGTCCATGTATGATTGCTTTGAATAAAGCCGTCTCGCCTTCTTCATTTTGGTAGTCTAAGGCATCTCTTTGCTTAGCAACGCTGAGTATTTCGTTTAGTATGTCTAAGTCTCCTCTTGCTGCTGCTGAATGAATTGGAGTTTCTCCATCGTTAGCCTGTAATAAAAGAATATAATTTTTAGTATACAATTATTATTCCAAACTATTCTGTTAAATCACAATTTAATTTTAACGTAGGTTATACCTTAGAAGTAACGTCAGCTCCGGCTTCAATAGTTATGCATACTCCGGTAACCCACCCCACCTCCACAGCTTCTTGCAGTACTGAATGACCGTCTTTATCTTTCACGTCGACTATAGCCAGTAATGGATTTACATTCATATAATCGTAGTTTGCAAAAAGCTGAAAGTATGAAATTTAATAAAATAGTTTAAAATTATGTTTCAGTACGCTTAGTTTAAATTGTTTTAAGAATCATTTAATACCGAAAAGTATTGTCAAAAATATTAAATTGACGAAGTAACAAATAATTGACAAGCTACCTTAATCGATGGGCTCCTCTTGTTGCCATTCAATATGAGACTGAGATCTTGCCGTAAATATGATAGACTTTTGAATTCGTGTGATTTTTTAAGTCATTTCTCTAATACGAACGGACAATTTGCCCATATGATAAAGTTACCTTGTCTAGTGCATTTAGGTGTTCATCATTACAATGTCATTTAACAAATATTAGTATTTAATACGTGTCACAGACAGTTTTTGGGGGCAACCGAAACACATCCTCTGGAATATCCGGGATTGGCGGCATACAGCTTCTAATACTAAATATACTATGGTCGCATGTAGCAGCAATACATAATCTATAAATAATCTTAACATTCATAAGTGTTCCTTTGTGATCTACATGAATAAATATATTTGATTTTATTTCTACAATGGAAGTAAGTATTTCTACTTGGCATTTAAGATTCAGTCTCGAAACAGAATAAAAATAATATACTTCCGTGCTAATGACTGACTCTTTGAAGGTTCTTAAATGAATTAGCACATATAATGATACAACTGATAGATATATCGCTTGTATACGTTCGTTGAATCACTAAATGCAAGATACTATTTGATATTTTCTTAATGAACCTCAACGTACACATTATTCGGGAATTCTGTGTTCATATTAGGGAGTTTATGATTATGAATCCATCATGTTTTTACCAAATGAGGACACCAAAGCCACTTAAATAACGCCAAGACCAACAGTAATAGAATAAAAACTTTGACGCGGGTAATATCATAGGGCACATGTATTACAACAAAAAAAGATCTTAAATAATGTCACAGGTAACAAACCTGAAGATGTTCCTCCAGTTCTTTCCTCACGCAAACATGTAATGGAGTTTCGCCAGCTTTATTAAGGCATGAGACCCAAACCCCTGCATCAAGGAGTTCCTGAATAGCTTCTAGACTTCCTACTTCCACAGCAGTGTGTAGCGGTGTGTCCACGTTGTTCAAGCTATCGGAGCTTGTTCTCATCGTGTGGTATGTGCTGCCAGCTTTCAGAAGCATCTTTATCACTTCCACGAGACTGAAACAAATATTATAACCAATATCATCATCATCATCTGAAACCAATCCCCATGCATCCACAGCTTGCAATTTTGGAGCCACGGGTGTTTGTGAAAGTGAAGTTAATTATATAATAAATTATTAATGTGATGATTTGGAGCTACAAAAAATCATCAAAATTACTTTATACATTAAGGTTGGAAGGGCAAGTCTATAAAACCAAGATCAGGCCTGTATGACACGGCTGCGAAGGGGCCACCCTTCGCAGCCTTAAGCTGCAACCGCATTAAGCTGCTAGAGCGACACAAGCAGGAGCTACGTGTCAAGGACATAAATTTTGTGCAAGCTGACTAAGCAACAGGCCTGTTCTTCATTCGAAAGTTTAAGTTCCCAGTTCATGGCAATAAGCTCAAATACTCTTACGTGTAATTAAAAAACATATTGATGAGGTGTGGATAACACACCTCAGCATTCCCATTCATTAATACCGGTATGGTATATCATGCCACGGTATGAATTGCCCCAGAACAAAAAGCTTTTTGCGTGATTCATACCACTTTTCGAAACACCCAATGCAAAGAGTGTCATTGAGCGATACGAACCATTGTAAGAATAACTGTGGTATAAAACGCCTAAGTACTCAATAGTCATAATAGTCCTTATCAGGAAGCTGGAGTAAATATAAATTTGTTGAATATCAGTTCTGAAGTTTTCGGCACTTCTGAGTTATAACGAGTAATTGCAAAGTCAATTTCAAATGAGGATTAATCTTAAGGAGTTTTTAGCTGTTTCAGCTTCTCCAAACTTCAAGTATTTCGGCTGCAAGCTAGTTACTGATTTCTACGTTTACTTTGTATATAATAAGATTTGCTTCGTCTTATAAATTACTCCTGTGGGTTTTTTTAAATCAAATCGACCATTTGGCTGGTAGGTTGGTATTTGCCTCTTCCAGTTCCTTTCTAGCGGGACTACTGGACTATTCTGACCAACTGGACAAGTCCTGAATATACGATGTTCTACTTTACATACGTCTCTAGGTAGCTGAGTTGGTCAGAGTATTCCCCCTCGAAAGGATCTGGTCGTGAACCCGCGACCATGGATGTTGACTTTTTCTCATGTAAATTTATAGGTACCATACTAAAAGCTTTTAAATTTGATTAAACTCCTCTTACTTGATATCCATTCCGTCTCTTTTAAGGTAAGGCAAGGCCTAATCTGATGGTATATTTCTACTCACTCGACGTTAGACTAAAGACCCGAGACGGCGTGCGGTTTTAGTCGGTTCAAGCCCGACATAACCGACCCCGCAAGACGACGGGGGGGGGGGGGGGGGTTATGCGAAGGGATTTCCGCACGAAAAAAAAAGGTATTAATAGTCTTGACATGAATCTTGGTAACATCGAATATCTTACAAGATGAACTTACTGGTGTTCGTCGATCTCCTTTTGGTAGTAATAGGCGTATCCGGCGACGTCTAGAGGTGTTCGTCCCTCCATATCTTTTATGTTAGGATCAGCTCCAGCTGCCAGGAGAAGTCGGGTGCAGTGTTTTCGAGCGCAGGAACTAGCGACGTGGAGAGGCGTCCAACCAGGTTGGAAGAGCGGCACCTAAATGGATGATCTCATTAATAATCAACACGAATGACAAGCTCTGTGCCTGGCTTGACGTGGCTATTATTTGTTTGCATGAATATATCTATTTGCATTGGACTGGGTACTTCTACGTATAATTTGTATGTATTTACATAAAAAAATGTAACCAAGTATTTTTATTTGCATTCTAGAATCCACAAGCCTCGCTTTTTAGTGTAATTTGTCCCAAAATAAAAAAGAACACATTTTTAACAACGTATTATCTATTGGCTTATTGCAGCCCACTATTGGACATAGGTCTCTTTCAATGTGTGCCCTAGCACCAATCCTCCACCTTCCGTATCCAGTCTATCTCAGCTATCCTCTGTGGTCATCAGTTCATTTGTTTGTGAGACATCAGTTCTACCTTCGGTTTACCGACTCTATCTCTAGTTACAGAGGGCTTACCAGCTTACAACCTTCCAGGCTTCATGCCGCTTTCTCGCCCGGAATACGAACGCTTTAACACAATATGGTAAACCCATTAGGTGTTAATACACCTCTGCTTAACCTTTGGAGGTGAAAAAGAATTGTTATCATCCTCTTCGTAGCGATTTCGCAGTTGCGCCCAAAGTTTGTACTTTGTAGCCCGAGGTTCGCTTATCGTTTTTGATTCGTAAGTTGACTTTTCCGGGAGTGACTACAGTCTGACCTCCCAACCCTGAGAGGAATGCTGGCGACAGTGCCTCATCCGTTGTTTAGCAGACTTGCAGGTGGGGTTGACTTTGGCTTCAAGGATGGTGGTAGGGCCGAGGTTAAACGGATGTGCGTACCAAATATTAAGTAGTAGCATCATCAATTTTCTCGCGTAGAATGGTCGACAACACATTTTTTTTTATACCACTCAGGTGGATCACGAGCTCACGGCCCACCTGATGGGAAGCGGATACCGTGCCCTATGGACGTGTGCAACACCAGGGGCGTCACACTCGCGCTGCCTACCCTGTAAAAACCTTCCAATGCCCTTCTTGAAGAACCCCATATTGTAGTCGCTTGGGAAAACCACAGCAGGGAGATCATTCCACAGCCTGCAATGAGGGTGCGCGGAATAAAGTGCCTTTCATATCTAACTGTACGCACCGTTTCCGGTCGCAACGTGTGAGGATGAGTTGTGATGTGAGGAACATTGCCATCGGTAACCATTTGTCAGTAGGCGTATACTAATTTCCAGCTTTACATTATCAAAAATATTAATCAAACTTTAAATATGTCTATTACACCTCGAATCCCTACATAAATCAAAATGAAATCACTAATTTTGTACAGAACCCGTGACCGTACTTGATACGTATAATATTCTGCTATCATTAGAAGCCCTATCAGGACGTTGAACATTTCCTAGCCATCAATCAAACTTATCGGTGTTACAGGCGGCGTGGGAGAACTTAAGATCGGAGCACACCGTGATATACGAATATTGTAGTGCAGTCTATTTAATCGAACTACTTTCAGTAGAAATAAATTACTGAACTGAGCTTATTAAATAAAGAATAGTAAAAGAAGAGTGGGAAAAATTACGTCTGCTCTTATGAACCGACTTCAAAAGGAAGAAGTTCTATGTTCACCTGTATCTATTTTTTAGGGGTCCGTTTCCAAATGGCAAAAAACGGAACCCTTATAGATTCGTCATGTCTGTTTGTCGGTCCGTCCGTATGTCACAGCCACTTTTTTCCGTAACCATAAGAACTATGCTGTTGAAATTTGGTAAGTAGATGTATTCTGTGAACCGCATTAAGATTTTCACACAAAAATAGAAAAAAGACAATAAATTTTGGGGGGACAATAAACACGTTTTTAATAAATTTTCAATAAATTTAGAACTGAGACTCATAAAAAAAACCATCAAACCCATACGTGTGAATATATGATGTGAATATAGAATGAGGTACTCTATGAATAGGTCTTCAAAAATGATATTGAGGTTTCTAATATCATTTTTAGGGTTCCACAAATTTCACACAAAAATAGAAAAAAAAAACAATAAAATTTGGGGGTCCTCATACTTAGAACTGAAACTCAAAAATTTATTTTTCATCAAACTCATACGTGTGTGGTATCTATGGATAGGTCTTCAAAAATGATATTGAGGTTTCTAATATCATTTTTTTCTAAACTGAATAGTTTGCGGCAGGGACACTTCCAAAGTGGTAAAATGTGCCCCCCCCCCACTGTAACTTCTAAAATAAGAGATTGATAAAACTAAAAACAATATATAATATAAATTACCATGTAAAGTTCCAACGAAAATTGGTTTGAAGGGGATTTAGTAAGTAGTTTTATAAGTCATAAATCGTAAACCACAATTTACCTTTCATTCAATCATCTCAAATATAAAATTAAAAAAAAAACATTATTATGTTACTTGCTGCTACGGAACCCTTAATGGGCGAGTCCGACTCGCACTTAGCCGCTTTTTTTCTAAACAGAATAGTTTGCGCGAGAGACACTTCCAAAGTGGTAAAAAGTGTCCCCCCCCCCCACTGTAACTTCTAAAATAAGGGAATGATAAAACTAAAAAAAATGTATGATGTACATTACCATGTAAGCTTCCACCGAAAATTAGTTTGAACGAGATCTAGTAAGTACGTCATAATAATAATAAATAATACGTCATAAATCGGAAAAGAATCACAGCAACACAAAGAGCTATGGAGAGAAGTATCCTAAACATAAGAAAAATACAAAAAGTCAGGAGCACAGTAATCAGACAGAAAACAAAGATAACAGATGCCCTCACACAAGCTCTAAAATTGAAATGGCAGTAGGCAGGGCACATATCGAGATACACAGACACCAGGTGGACAATTAATACTACCAGGTGGAAAGGGCCAATCGGCAAAAGAAAGGTAGGGAGACCGAAAAAACGATGGGCTGGCGATATCACCGAATTTATAAGAAAGAACTGGCAAACTATCGGCAAGGACAGAGATAAGTGGAAAGGACTGGAGGAGGCCTTCACCCGAGGAGGGATCCATACCCAATACAGAGAAAAAAAAAACAACTAATTAACTAACTCTAACTAAGAATTAGACAATAAGCAAATACCTAACTAAACACTAACAAACAAAACCCACATTTAAAATGTAAATTAAGGATATGGAAATACAGGCTTTTTTATTTTATTTTTTTATTTAATTTAATTAAATCGTAAAAGGCAAATTAACTTTCATTCAATCAACTCAAATATAAACATTTTACCACTAATAGTCAATAATTAGTTGACAGTAATGAAGTGTGACGTTATACGACGATTTTTCAAAATTTACTTTAATTAACCTGATATGAAAATAACTGAATACTTCAAGAAAATGTTAACAAATTAAACTTTAGCTGCTTTTGTAAAAATTGTGATAAGTTCGGCACAGAGATGGATATCAAGCTTTTTGAAATTTTTGAAAGGTTTCGCTTAATATAACCATTATGCATTTACGATATCCATAAATGACTATATCCTTCTAACTATTTTTTATTTACAAGAAGTATGAAAAATACAAATTATTTTTTTGATCGTGTTTTTTATTTCCTCGGTGTACATAATATTATTATTATATTTTACTTACCTAAAACAATTGATAGCATGGATCTAATATTATTTACTATCAGCACCGCCGCAGTTGCGCCACCGGCCTTACTAAATTATTTAAGCATCCGAAATTAAGAGGAACTCCTACGATATGTAATGAAAGCCAAAGATCTAGGCTTGTGGAGACGTAGTAAAACATTATATTCCTTTATACACTGTATTAAAACTGTGCAGAGCAGCTTGTCCTTACTAATATATAAATGTGAAAGTAACTCTGTCTGTCTGTTACGCTTTCACGCCTAAACCACTGAACCGATTTTGCTGAAATTTGGTACAGGGGTAGATTAGACCTTGGGAAAGGACATAGGCTATGTTTTGTCGCGATAACCGACATCTACGCGGGCGGAGCCGCGGGCAAAAGCTAGTAACATATAAGGTAACATATAACATAACATAAACATATCAGGAGCCACACGTCCGTTTTTTTATTTAACGCCATTTTTTGTATATCTCTTGTATACATTTTTCTTATACATTTTGATTAAAATTCAGCTTAGATTTAAATTAAAGCGCGGTTGCGATTTTTTTAATTTCATAACATTTGTTATTTTGGTAACAGTGAACAAAACTATGTGGCATTTTAATATCTTAAAGAACCAACGTCGTCGGTTTCTATGGTTCTATTAGCAAATTCTCACATTCAGAAACATATCTTATAGACAAGCCACAAGTCATTTTCTTCCTCTGTAGTAATTGAAATTTTATAATATCGAGACAAAAAACTCACACTGCCTTTAATATCCACACAGTCATGGTCGATATTGTCCATCCAGGTCTTGGGCAACTCCATGTTCACCTCGCCGAGGTCGCAGCGCACGTCCGTCAGTTCTCTCGTGATAGCACAGCAGTTTCTTACATCTTCCTCTGTATCTGAGGACATGCTTTCTGTGCCTACTTTGTTTTGCATTTCTAGAAAATAAACGGATAAGGTTTTGATCTCATTCCATAGACTATCATAAGTTGTATCTTTGAAATTTTCTAGTATAACTCTCTTCTTCTTCTTCTGGTGCAGGGTTTCTTCTCAAGGTTGGGAGGGCAGATAGTAGTTGGTTCCATAAAAGCCGTATAGGTCAAATCGAAAGGAGGACAAGAAGTAGGTGGACCCCAAGTTCCCCAAGAGGTGAAAGCTTAGGATGAAACCGTGACAACGCTACGATGAGTTGGTTCAAATTCGAATTTGTTTATGCGACAAAACCGCCACTTACCACAGCGTATCTTATAATAAATATATAGTAGGTATATAATAATAAAGTAAAGCAAAGAAAAGATTAATGATTTCATTTTTAGGGTTCCGTTGCCAAATGGCAAAAAACGGAACCCTTATAGATTTGTCATGTCTGTCTGTCTGTCTGTTAAGATTTTACAACAACACAAAAATAGAAAAAGATCAAGAACTGAAGCCCAATATTTTTTTTCTTCAAACCCATCCCCCACCCTGTGGGGTTCTATGGATAGGTCTTCAAAAATTATACTGAGGTTTCTAAAACCATTTTTTTCTAAACTGAATATTTCCAAACAGACACTTCCAAAGTGGTAAAAGTAGCATGGGGGGGGCCTGTAACTTCTAAAATAAGAGAATGATAAAACTAAAAAAAATATATTATGTACATTACTATGTAAACTTCCACCGAAAATTAGTTTGAACGAGATCTAGTAAGTAGTTTTATTTTTAATATGTCATAAATCGTAAACCGCATTTTCCTTTCATTCAATCAACTCAAATATAAAAAAATTAATTGCTGCTACGGAACCCTTCATGGGCGAGTCCGAGTCGCACTTGGCCGGTTTTTTTTTCATTTATTCATTAACAATTTGTTACAATTGTGTCTGAAGTACAAAGAATTAAAAATATAAAATACAGTAAATTATTGTAGATCAAAATAAACAAAATCAAAAATCGGCGTACCTATTCAGATCACAAGTTACATCAATATAGTCAGGAAACACAATAAAATTAAAACTAGATAGACTCAATGCAATGCAATGCAATAATATCACAACAAGTCAATCAATAAAATTCATAATCAATTAATCAATAAATTTGTAAAATAAAATAAAAACATAAAGAGAAGTCACATTAATAAATTCAATAAGATGTAAAATAATAATTCAATTATATAATATATATATATATATATATATATATATATATGTAAGGCGTCACAAAATTAGGTCTCTGAATTTGTTGAAATGACTTGGTATCGACAAATATGTATTTGAAACAAAAAAAAATATCGGGTAAAAAAAAAAGAAGAAAATATAAAAATGAAAAAAAAAAAACACCACCACCACTGAGTGGTAGAGTCAAGCAACAGTCATTTTGTTCGTTGCATGAATGGGCCGACTCGACCGGGGAAGCACCACCCTCTCACAGAATATCGACGCCAAGTAACAGTATTTGAACTGTTGCGTTCCGTTTCGTGAGTGAGAGTGCCGGAGCCCAAACTCCTTTCCCATTCCCTCACAAGGTCGGCAGCGCGAGTGTGACGCCACTGGTGTTGCACACGTCCATAGGCCGCAGTAACCACTTCCCATCAGGTTGGCCGTGTGCTTGTCTGCCACCTTAGTGGTATAAAAAAAAAACCAGCGACTAGCGTCACGTGACGCGACGAGCACACGTGACGCTGGTCGCGATTTCGGTATTTCCCACACATCCGCTTGGAGAATACTGTGAGGAGGACTGCACGCCTACCACGTGCGCCACGGGTTCGTCGCGTCAGGTGACGCTGGTCGCTGGTGGTGTTTTTTTTTTCTTTTTTATATATATATATTTTTTATATTTATTTTATTTTATTTTTTTACTTTAACCGATTTTTTTTTTGTTTCAAATACATATTTTGTCGATACCAAGTCATCTCACCAAATTCAGAAACCTAATTTTGTGACACCTTATAAACATTTTTTTTTCTAATATGTGACAGTCATGAGTTCTAAAACATACGCGTAGGGAATACCGCTATTCATATTTAACTAAAGTTGACAGCGATGACCGCCTTTGGGCCAAACCTCCTTTGTGTAACAACTTCATGTATAACTTCAATTAAAAATAAGTACTGGCCATACATTATAATTTCATTCTTTTACTGACTCTTAATGTAAACTTGTTATTCCATTGTCAAATCGCCAAGCGGCTTGATGAAGTTTTTGATAAAATTTTATCTGAATGTAAAACGAAGTCTGCGCAATCCGAAGATTTTAAGCATTAATCATGGAGATCGCTCAGAATTATATGGTGTGTATAGCCTAGCATTATATGTTATAGAAGCAATAAAAGTGAACATAATAACTGATTCGCAAACATGTTATTGAATATAGGGAGCGCTTGAAAAGTTTACAAATATTTTTAATATTTTTGTTAAACCCACTGTTAACTATCCCAACAATAATAACAGCATACCACGGAATGGTCACCTTAACTCTACGATACGGAATTATATTTTGGGGAAATGCCACTGACTGGTTACGTGTCTTCAAGGCACAGAAACGTTGTATCAGAGACAAACAGGTTTATGTAGGTCATATTTTCAAAATTATAACTTGTTAACTCTGCCCTGTATATATTAGAATGTGTCATATTTATAAAAAAATATTTGAAACAGTTTGAGAAAAGGACAAGGATTTCGCCACACTGGAAAACTATGTGTTATGCTTGTAAAACGGACTTAATGCATAAAAGCTTTTTTTTGTATCGCCCCTCATATATATAATAAACTACCTATGGAGCTTAAAGATCTGCCAAACATAAACCACTTTAAAAAAAAGTTGCCACAATTACTGATCCATAAGTGCTTCTGCGTGAATATTTTAGAGGACAAATGTTGCGAGGTCCAATAAAGTTTAAGGAAGATTATTTAAAATTTATTCGTAGATATTATTAATTGTTGTCATTATTAATCACACATTTGAAACTTGACATTGTTAATTACATATTTTGATATTAGTAATTAAATACTATGACGTTAATAATTCAATACCAATTATTAATTATTTCACATTGGTTTGATGATATTACATTGGAATAATATTATGTAATCTGTGATATTACTTAGACAACAGTTATAATAAATTTTCTTGAAATTTCATTGTTGCATGCTAGCATATAATTCTAAAATTTGCACACTTGTCCTCTGACAGGTGTGCAAATTTTAGAATTATAGTGTTGTTTGAGGTGTTAGTGCTCCGCCTTACCTCTGTAAGGCGGAGCACTAACACTTTAAACAACACTAACAACTAACAAATCAAATCAAATCATTTTATTCGCATCAGACAGGTACATAGAGTTGGCTTATATAATAATTATTATTATATAAACATTATTATTATATAAGCCAACTCTATGTACCTGTCTGATGCGAATAAAATGATTTGATTTGTTAAAAATCAATGTTTATTTGGTGTATTTTGTACATCGCTGTCACTGAGCTAGTCACCGTACCTTTTTTTTTTTTTCGTACGGAAATCCCTTCGGATACCCCCCCGCCGGCAAGCGGGGGCAGTTATGTCGGGCTCGAACCGACTAAAATGATACAGCTTTAATTTTCATCAAGAGTCGGTTTTTAAACGTTGATAAAAAAGAATACACCTTGTATTATTACACCATTCGATAGTGCCGCTTTTCTTTAATGATATCTTAACGTAAGTCTCAATATCACATAATTATTATAGCCAAGACGGTGAATAAACACACAGATTTCACTAATCCCATATTATTTTATATGTTTTGTTAAGAAAATAATGCATTAAAGGCTTTTTTCCTAGGGTCCCGGAGCATAGCATATAATTCTAAAATTTGCACACTTGTCCTCTGACAGGTGTGCAAATTTTAGAATTATAGTGTTGTTTGAGGTGTTAGTGCTCCGCCTTACCTCTGTAAGGCGGAGCACTAACACTTTAAACAACACTAACAACTAACAAATCAAATCAAATCATTTTATTCGCATCAGACAGGTACATAGAGTTGGCTTATATAATAATTATTATTATATAAACATTATTATTATATAAGCCAACTCTATGTACCTGTCTGATGCGAATAAAATGATTTGATTTGTTAAAAATCAATGTTTATTTGGTGTATTTTGTACATCGCTGTCACTGAGCTAGTCACCGTACCTTTTTTTTTTTTTCGTACGGAAATCCCTTCGGATACCCCCCCGCCGGCAAGCGGGGGCAGTTATGTTGGGCTCGAACCGACTAAAATGATACAGCTTTAATTTTCATCAAGAGTCGGTTTTTAAACGTTGATAAAAAAGAATACACCTTGTATTATTACACCATTCGATAGTGCCGCTTTTCTTTAATGATATCTTAACGTAAGTCTCAATATCACATAATTATTATAGCCAAGACGGTGAATAAACACACAGATTTCACTAATCCCATATTATTTTATATGTTTTGTTAAGAAAATAATGCATTAAAGGCTTTTTTCCTAGGGTCCCGGAGCGACGAAAACAATGCTTCGAATAAATGAAAATACATGTGTCGTTGGAACAATAATCGTCAATTGCGAAGGTAAAAAGTCATAAATACAAAGAAAAAAAATGTGGAATGCAATGCAAATGCAGGGTTGTTGGGTGCATATGAGGCCCCACCAGGATCTTTGAGGCCCAAACCAACCTGATCTGTAAACCGGTACACACTTGCTGATTGATCAACAAAGCTCTGGAGGAGGTTTTCCTTAAAGGAGAGAGGTCAGAGGCAGTCGCTCCCATAAAACGGCCTCTGTGGCGTAGCGGTAGTGCATTCGACTGCTACGACAGGTGGCGCGGGTTCGATTCCCGCTCAGTACAAATATTTGTATGCATGAATGTCTACTTGCATTGGTCTGGGTGTTCCTATGTATAATATGTATGTATTTACAATGTTTGTCCGCATTCTGGAACCCATAACACAAGCTAGTTAAACTATGCTTAAATTGAGTCTAGAAAGTGCTGTGTAGAATGTCGTAGAATTTATTATTTTAGTATTTATAAAAAAAGCCATAATGGATATGATGTCATACAAACAACAATTCATCCAAGCCATACTTTCACCGAGGTGTCTAAGCTAAGTTCAGTTGTAGAAGAGAGATGGGGCTATACACGGTATATAGCTTCAACTCTCTCCCTCAACTGAACTGTATTGCTTTTGAATTGCTATCAGAGCATCGTGGTAGCCAATTGAGATCAGGGGCCTCACCATGATGACTTAAACAGTTCAGTTTCGGAGCAATTCAAAAACAAACTTGTAAACTGAATTGCTATGATCTGTACTATGACATGCTCGTGACAGGCTCGTTTGTTGACATTTGGAACGTGAAACTGAACGACTTATTGACGTCATGGTTTGAGTACGAAACTATAAGTCTGCAACTGAATTGCGAATAACCGGTCATGTACAGCCTGCAGTCGAGATGTATGCTTGCTTAAATTTTTAGTAGCCTGAAAAAGGGTAAAAATGCTTCCACTTATTTCCAGGGTTTCCTGAAACCACAACCCTGGACAGTTTGACGGCTGCCACTTATTCAACTCACATGAGGAACCTGTCGCATCATGCGTCTAACGCTCTTAAAGAAATCGTAAGCACTTTAAAATGCTAATGTGAAAGGATGTATGGTATGGTGATGTTGTTACTTAATCATGCCAGAATGGTTGAGCGGGGGGTTGAACGGAACTCTTCCACGTAATAGCCATCATCATGATCTTTATATAGCCCGCGGTCCACGTACACCTTCTACTCCTTTTCGCTTGGCTCGTACGGTTTCTATGGGAGCGACTGACTTTCCAAACTCGGGAGGAAAGCCTGCGCTAGAGCCTCGTGCGTCAATCAGCAGGTGTACCGGCTTGCAGATGAGGTTGAATTGGCTTCGAAGGTCTTGGTGATCTTGGTGACCAACCAATAGTTAATAATAGCCAAACACGCCCATTGAATTAATGCGAGGGATATGCTCTATGGGCAACCTTACACCCCGGCGTCTGTAGACCCGAGAGGGCGTGCGGTTTTAGTCGGTTTAAGCCCGACATAACTGCGCGTAACATTGCGGTATCCGAAGGGATTTCCGCCAAAAAAAAAAGTATTTTAACGGATTCTATAGCGATTCATTTGGTGTTATTACGACGAAAAAACGACGGGGTGTTTTAAGTTTGACGTGTCTGTCTGTGGCATCCTAAACGGATGAACCGATTTTGATTTGTTTTTTTTATTTGAAAGGTGAATTAGTCGGGAGTGTTAATTATTTTTTGTTAATTATTTACACTGATCCGTTACATATAACAGTTTTATTTAAATGTGTATCCCACATTTAAATAAGACTATTATATTCTATTATATTAAACTCCGACAATATCAAATACCTATGCTAAAAAAATGGATAATATGCGAACTCAGTTCTCCAAGGTGAAACCCTCGGATGCAACTGGATCGTCTTTATGATGATGAAGTTGGTGATGATGTTGATGATGAGTCATTATTTATTTTATTTTCTTTTTAGGACGTGACTGACGAACTGGTAGTACTGAGGCTGGTCTCCAAGAAGACTGAAGCTGTTGTTGCTCCTGATGATGAGTTTCATCTAATCGTAGTCATGAGACGCCAAAGTAAATAAGCTTAGTCATAATGGGTATTTTATATAACCGCCTCTGGCAAGGTCTTTTTAGCGAAATTGTGGAAATAACCTATATTTTTGAGTAATAAATTAATTAGATAAAAAAAATATATTCTTTTCTAAATATTCTGTTAATAAATAAATGTTTATTAGAGTTGCGATGAGCTATGGAAATACCAATGAGTCATTGATCATTCGATGAAATTATTCATTGAGGAGTTAAATGCGTTTATATTCATCGGTTGTCCTCCTGTGGCACCTAAAAACAGTTCACCTGCTAATGAACGAACTAGACTAGACCGCGGTCTCCAAAGCTTTTTGCATCCAAGCTTTGGATGCAAAAAATCTGATGATGAAGACCACGATATCAAGGCTTCGGACACATTAGTACAATTTCCATATTTGTATAAATGCATTGGCAGTGCAAGTTTGTACAACTTTTACGAGTCATTTTCCATGTTTGTTCAAATTATAAATGTTCGCTAACGAATATTTTTATGAAAAAAAAAAAAAACTTTTAATGAAAACATGCTACTTCGGGTGTATCCCACTATTTCCATGAAAATGCAAAATGGAAAAAGTGGGACAAGCGTTTTATACAAATTATATCCCATTATTTCCATTGCGGCAAAAAACCGCTAGTACCCGGAAAGAAAAACGGTAGTAAAACCTTATTCCACCTAATCTGTTCCACTGTAACATAACAGAATCTTGTATTCTCGTTAAGTAACACCTCTTTGTAATAAAATCATTGTTGAAATACGCCTTCAACAAAATGTAACGATAACTTTCCGGACTAGTGGTTCCGGCGCTTCGCCGGCCGCTGTTCTGTTGAGGTCACAGCCTAACCTAACCCACTTCACTTGTTTTTAATGGAAATAGTGGGAGACTCTATCCCAGTATTTCCATCAATGGAAATACATAATGGAAATAGTGGGATTCACCTGCTACTTCAACATAACATAAACAGAACAAAATTAACAACTTTTTTTCCAACTTAATTATTTTTAAACACTTCGATGTTTAGTCACTTGCCAATAGTTTATATAATTCATCAACAGCGTCACATGTCACTTCTATGTCATGACCACGGAGTAAGCAAACTTTCCTTATTCCGTGGTCATGTCCTTCAACATATATATGGATTGTGGAGCTCGAACTATGTGTAAAATGATTCGAAGTGCACCTTACCTTCAGGAAAATCTAGCAGTATAGCCACTTGTCTTATAGTTCCAGCATATGCAGCTAAATGGAGGGGAGTTCTCCCAAGCCGGTCGATTCTAAGTTTTTCAGCTCCAAACTTGATGAGAAGGGAGAGAGCTTCGCCTCCAATAAGAGCTGCCTGGTGGCAAGCTGACACCAATCCCATGCGGCATGTTGCATTTGGGCTTGCACCGGCATTTAGAAGTCTGGGGAAAACAATGGTTTTAACTACTCTTTAGGGTTTATGTCCGTCGGATGTGCGGTAGAGAGAACGCTGTATGAAAATGAAGCGAGCCGATCGTAACTGGACTCTGTCGTCTTTCCGACGGGCAAATCAAAAATCGGGTTATACTATATAGATAGTTCAGATCATAGAGTAAATACAGAGAGGAGGTGGTTTCCTAAACTAGCGACACGCTATGATGGCCGCTTGGACGTTTGTCCGCTTATGAAGTTTCGTAAAAATAAATAATAAGTTTGAAGGAGTAAATTTCTGTTCTTTATTGTCAATAGTGAGGTGCAGTGTACTAATTTACGACACAACATGGCGTTTGTTTTACGCAATTCGAAATTTAAAAAATGAATTTAATCAAAAACTACAGATGTTCGCATTTGATTCTGCATTCACATCACTATTTTAACTTGTCAAAACGTCCATCATAGCGTGCCGCTAGTATAATATACATAATAACGCGTGACCTAATCCGGGGGTGAAGTTGTGGTGAAGGGGGGGGGGGGGGTTAGAAGGATCAACGTCAATCTAAGTATTCAGTCACAAAGTGTCGTCATCTAGCATTGAGTAGAATTTTTCTTGAAGACAAGTTGTGTTCAGGACTAACGCCGATAGTAAACTGATTAAGGCTACGCCTACTGTCATGACGTCAAAACCTAATTGAAAATAACAGTGCACAGTTAGTTAGGTCGCCGATTCAGACAGTAGACATTAAACCTCACCAGAAACGAGTGCCGCTGATGTCCAAACACTACAATTTCCAAAGTATGCCATTTCATCTCGCACCTACTATCATGACGCCAATGACAAGATAATGGGGTCCAATCTAATTCGCTTCAAGCAGCACAGTTGAAACGTCTCAGATTAGTTTCTTGTTAATTATCTTGACGATGTCACCAAGATTAGAATAGTTTCACTCCATCCACTAGGCTCCCATGCCTGGCATCCTATGAGATTTTAGTTTTTTTTTTTTTATAAATATATACATATTCTAGGCTTCCCACACAGCGCTATCAAGACCCAAAGTAAGTCTTAAGTATTATTTGTTCAGGAATACGAATAACAATACGTAGATACATTTCTTTTAAAAGCATACAGTTGTACATGTTGTACATAGAAACACCAGGACCAATGCAAATATACATATTCATGCATATAAATATTTACACTGAGTGGGAATCGAACCCACGTCCTATGACTTAGCAGTCAAATGTAAAACGTGAAAAACGATTTAAGTTATATAAATTCGTTAATGTCTTTATTAAGAATATTAGTAATTGACATGTCACTAACCTAACCTAGCCTCTCCAGCTAAGCTAAATTGCTTGTTGTGTGCTTTAAACTTTCACGTTGGTAGTGTAACGGCTAGGATTCGAACCCGGCACCTCTCGATTGTAAGGCCGACTTCTTAACCACTGAGTTATCAACGCCCATTTCAGCCTTAATTATACTCGTTTATTCCCCGTAGATATAACTTTCCTCGTGGATACAGTTTTTAAAAAATCTGCGCTTTCGTTCTCGTTAGATACACTTTACTCTAGGTACATTTTTACACTTTTTGGTACACATGCGTTCAAAATTTCATTTCTTTTTAACCAGTTTTACATTCTCATCATCAAACATAGGATTTTATGTTATTTATATAATAGATGAAAAAACTCTTTTTTAGGGTTTCGTACTCAAACCGGAACCCTTATGGTTTCGGTAAGCGGACATTTTTCGAAAATAGAACTTCGAATAAAGTGTATCTACGGGGATTAAACCATTATACCATTCTAAATAACCCATCTCACTTTTCCACCTCTTCAATGTCGTGGTTTTGAATCGCTTCCAGCAGTTCTGTGTTCAGCCGCTGCAGACGACGGTCCCCTCGGCGCATTGGTCTTGGGTTGCCAGCCCCTGACTCAAGCATCGGCGTATTGCTCACAGTTGACGCCATAGATGATGGAGTTGTGAGGTCGGGTATTAATAGTTTCGGAAGTTGGGGTCGAGTGAGCTGCCTGAAAATTTTATAACACGTTTTTTATAAATTCCGATGAGCTTTTCCAATTGATTCCTCCTTCTCCCTTCTTGTCCCGAACGACACGTGCAGGACTTAGGTGTCATCCCTATACAGTGCAATCGGTACCATCGTGAATCAAGCGGTTTGGTGACTCCTTTTTTTGTCGGACCATAAAGCACTGGCAAGCTTTACCCACACACGTTCCCTTCTACCTACAATCCTGGGCTCTTTAAGCGGGGCGTGAAAAAACATCTGAAGAGGCCGTCTAGGTAGGGGCCACCATTCTAGGGACAATCTCTGGAAATGGTGGCCACTACTTTTTGGACTTCACCTCAGCTTACCATCAGGCGGGGTGCAGTCAATTTGACGGACTAAATATATAATAAAAAAAAAAGTCAGGTAAATATGACTTCACATCGCCTGATGGTAAGCTAAAGGTAAAGCCTCAGGAATACGGAAGGAGGGTACAGTTTTATAGTTAAAGTTTTGGTTGTATGGGGCTCTACCAAGATCTTCGAGGTTCAAATTCACTTCACCTGTGAGTCGGTACACCTTCTGATTATCGGACGAGGCTTCCCTTTCGAGGTTTGAAGGTCAGATGGTTATCCCTCCCGTAAAAGCAATAGCCGGAAACAATTAATATGATGGAGTTAATAATCTATTAAACGTTAACTGTAACTATCTACAGCTTTTGAATCGAAACATAACATAACATAACTTCACGCCTGTATCCCCGAAAGGGTAGGCAGAGGTGTATTACACACCCACGATTCGCCAGTTATGTTAAGGTCCCAATGTAATAGGGGGCGAGCCTATTGCCGTCTACCAGGCACGTTGTTAAGCGAGCGATAATTAACATTTATTAATGCACACATAACTACGAAAAGTCAGAGGTGTGCGCCCGGGGCGACTGGGGATCGAACTCGAGACCTCGTCTCAGCAGTCCGTTACATACGCCACTGGGCATCACCACTCTCAATAATCTAAAGATTCTCAATATTCCATTATGAATATCAACATACAAGTTCCTCGGACGAGGTGGTCCATGGCTTGCATTGCTTCCGTTGTCGATGCTGAGCAGAGGCTCTAGATTATCATCTTCTTCAATTCCACGTTCTACATCTGTAAGAAGAGACCGGCATTAATGCAAGGAACAAGTTATAGGTTGAAAATATATGACAGCTACCTGCAATATCAAATGTCCGACACACCTGGCTACGTGAATAACCAAATATCGGACAGAAGGGGAAGATCAAAGATATTATGCTGGCTTGACGTCGTAAGGGATAAACCCTTACGATTTGGTACTCATATGCATAAATAACAATGGTCTAAACTCATGCTAACGTGTAGAAGACATCTATGCGCGTCAAGAGACGTCCACGATTCGTCAGTCAAGGCTGAATGCAGGACTTCACTGAGCTCAGAATAAAGAGTTGAGGCATCAACATTAGTAACACAACAGCTGACCACCCGGACGTATGTGTTTCTCTAGGTGGGCCGTTGTCCGTGACGAGTTGTGATGAAAGTCCGAATCTTGCTAAGATTCTTCTGAATGCCTAATACCTTTTTTTTTTTTTTTTTTTTTTTATCGTGCGGAAATCCCTTCGGATACCCCCCCGCCGGCTAGCGGGGGCGGTTATGTCGGGCTTGCACCGACTAAAACCGCACGCCGTCTCGGGTCTTCAGACGCCGGGGTGTAAGGTTACCCATAGAGCATATCCCTCGCACCCCGGCTGACCCTGGGCCATCTCACCACTAACAGCATCGCTCATCCTGTCTCCTCTGAAAGCAGAGGAGTACGGAGAGCGATGTGTTCCCGCCACGTTGGGTATTGGCCGACGATCAATGCCAACCCTATGAAGGGGTGAAGGGGAAGCCATTGACCGCCGCCCAGGGTGTACCGGCCGCTCCGATTCCGTTCCCCCCGGTCTGCAGCGGGATCGGAATCGGAGCGACACTCGAGGAGGTTACCCAACACACACCCCAATGCCTAATACCTATCCCTGTGTCATTTTTTTTTAGATCTGATCAGCAGCTAGATGGCTCTAGCAGTGTGTGTCCAGGTAGCTCAGTGGGTTCAAGACCCGTCCTGAATGTTCACTTTTTTCGAGTTAGATCTATAGAAAAAGTAAGCATACTAATTGCTTTAAAATTTCACTAAATGTGGCGGAGTATCCTAAAAACAATGTTTAAAATGATTGTAACATCATTCTCTGTTTCAATAGTTCGTAAGAATTACGGTAGATGGCTCCAGCAGCGCCTCGAGGCGTAATGTATCGAAGAATTTCGAATATCTAGGACGTATTTAGGTAGCTCAGTTGGGGCGGAGTATTCCCCCTGCAAGACACAGGTCACGGGTACAAGTCCTGTCCTGGATGTTCAGGAGTTCAATCCATGGGAAAAGTTACCATACTACTTCAAAATTTCATACACACTTTCGTGTTTAGTAGTAAGATATTGTTCATTGTAGTTATTTACCTTCATAGAACACGGAAGCGAGAGCCTTTTGAAATCCCGTATGCATTTTTGAAACATTTATCCTCGTCTTATGGACAATGCGAACAGTGACTGGGCTGTGACGGCGACAGATTGGTATCGGTTTTGGTTTCACCCGCGTAAGTCCTGATCCCGTGCGAATATCAGGATAAGAAATAGCTTATGATACTCAGGAATACAGTAGCATTCTATTGGTGAAAGATTTTTTGTAATAATTCTTCTTTGTGATATTATAATAATAATAATAATATTTATTGTCTCAAAAAAATTTATAAAAACACAATGGCTCCCTAGATCCCACACTAGGATTCCCTGTGTTGTGGGATCTAGTCTCTTTCGTTCCAATCGACAATATTAATAATATTATGATGTTATACAATCATCCTTTAATTTACAAAAGGTGATGAAGACATGAAAACACTATTAAATAGATAATAAAAAATAAAAATAAAAAGAAACAGAAAATTCGTCACAATAATACAGTGTGTGTGTGTAATGTAAGGGTTAAGGTGAGTGAGAGTTTGTGAAGATGAGGGTGTGTTGTGAAATTGTGTGTGAGTTAAACAGGCAGTGTGTATGAGCATAGATTATGTGTGTATGTGAGCACAACATGCAATACAGTAACATGCGTCTAACAATGCACATCACTGTACAGATACCAAAATCTGTTCTGTTGTGTCATAATCTAGCTGTAGTAGCCATTTATAAACTTTGTCTTTGCACCTGCGTCTTGTCAATCTAACGATGTTATGAATGGCATTTATTTTCCTGTAAATGTACGGCCCCATAAAGCTATATGATCTCCTACCAATCTCCAATATTGGTATAGAAGTATAGATTATGCGGTTTACTTACATACTAAGTATGATACGAGTGATGTTTAGATGGTATGGGTATATTGTATATCTTTATACACAGACTAGCTGACCCGGCAAACGTTGTTTTGCCATGTATATTATTTCTAGGAAATATCTTTTTAGTTCAATAAAAATAACTATCTACTATAAGTGTGCGGGGATTTACTTATAATCGAAAGCGTTGTAGAGAATGAAAGTATGTTTTATTTAGGTTTATAAATTAATCTTTATCAAAGTACCAAATATATCTTAAATTACAATTCTCGATAGGTATTTAAGCATTAAAAATAATTATTCAAATTTTGACTATCAATTGTGGCAGTTGAAAAAAAATAAAGATTAATCTCTCAGCGCAATAGAGTGTTCAATATTCTTGGTTAGTGCGTCTTTAGCCAACACAAACAAACTGGATGGTTTTCCCACGCGAGAACATGCCACATACAGTTGTCCGTGAGAAAAGCATGGTGTTTCCAAATCTAAGCCACATACAGACAATGTCTGGCCTTGTGACTTATTGATCGTCATAGCAAATGCCAATCTAAATGGGAATTATTCAATTCTCAGTTAGATTGGCACATGAATGACGTAGATGGCGTTTGAACTCAATTGGCACATCTGTAAGAATCATTGGGATTCGTGGCAGCAACACATTTTCGCCTTGAAACTTTCCATTCAAAATAATGGCTTCAATAACGTTTTTCATTAATTTTTTAATGACTAATCGTGTGCCATTACACAGCCGTGGTGGGTTCAAGTTACGAAGCAGAATGATCGGTTTTTTGTATGATTTTCATATTGTGTGTGTACATCGGGAAATATGTAATATAAAAATCGCGATGGAAAAATAGGGGTTGATCGTAGAGGATTGAAAATTCAGGGTTGTATGTACTTTCTAATGCTGTATCATAAAAAAAAAATTAAACAAAAAATTATCTAAAAATTTAAATAAAAAATTTAGGCGTGGAACTACCCTTAACATTTAGGGGGATGAAAAATAGATGTTGTCCGATTCTCAGACCTACCCAATATGCACACAAAATTTCATGAGAATCGGTCAAGCCGTTTCGGAGGAGTTTAACTACAAACACCGCGACACGAGAATTTTATATATTAGATTTGATTATGTAACTAGTTGATGCCCCTGGCTCCTCCCGCGTAGAGGTCGATAATCGTTTATTGGTCATATCTCCAGTTCTACGCAACTAATTGCAATAAACATACGGAAGATTTTAGGTCTGACAAAGACCTTTCTAATAAAAGAAACCGCATCAAAATCCCTCCAGTAGTTTTTACGTCCATCGCGAACAAATAGACAAACAGACAAGAATTTCAAAAAATATATTTTGTGTTCAGAACTGTTCATTTAACATGACCCAAGTTTTTTTTAATATCTCTAAAAAACAGACACAGCTAATTTACAATTTTATAATAGTATAGATATAAGAAGAAATAATAGAGCCAAAAATCAATAGATTACCTATTAATAAATTACTTTCGACCCGTAATAACGGTCACATATTACATTGCCGAAAGTTCTTAATACCTACATCTGAAAAACCCACGCTTAAAACGTCGAAAATCCGAATACCGAACGTATGAAATACCTATACCCGATATACCGAAGCTCAATATGTCTAATTTCAAATAGCGAAAGCGAGCAAAAAGCGAAAGTACCAAATCCCGATAGTGCCAAATTACGAAAGATTAAAATCCCGAAGGTAAAATCATTTGGTCTAACGTTTAATATGTATAAACAGCCCGACTCAGAGTGCCCAGACTCGGATAGATTAGGTTAGAAGGCTAAGGCGGAAGCGTAGCGGAGCGGAGCTCCCGCTTTAGCCTTCGTGGTTATTTTTTTTTAAACCACCCAGAAATAGGAGCACCGCGAATTTTGAGTGGTATGTCAAACGATTTTATATTTAACTAGTATTTTGCTCGGTGCGCGGTGCGAGTGTTATGTGTAGCGCTCTGTTTTGTTTATTTATTTCAAATAAAAAAATCGATCCGCCATCTTGGATTTTTCAACTTTTTATTTCCAAAATTCAAAATCAGAAGCCTCGATTTACTCAAAAATGACACCCATGTTGCCATGTCATCAAAGAGGGCGGAGAAACGACCACCATGTTGGCCGCCATCTTGAATTTTTTGACATTTCGGATTTTTCCCATAATCACCTCAGCTCTCTCTACATTTTTCCCATACATCATCCATATCCCCTATTACTCCTTCTAGGAGAATAATTGTGTCAGTGAGTGATCTTGAATCTGCCATTTTGGATTTATTTTCATCTCCCTGCCAATTGGATGCGGTTCCGAGTATTTTTTGTTTGAGCAGCCCTCACCTATCTTTAATACCCTGGCCATACTCCTCACCCATCTTCCAAACCCTCGATCATCATCTATCTCCATATTTCTGACTGAAAGTTTTCAAAACATCCATAAAAACATTCTGAAAAGGAACCATATCAAAGGCTTGCATAGTTCCCAACTTGCAGTCTCTTCAATATTCGCCATACATTTTCTATAGAAAAATAAATTCCGAAATCTTGAATTTTTTTTTCTATTCATCGAGTAGACCTTTGGATCCTGATCATCTTTTGCGAAGAAACTACTCTTCCATCTTTTATACTCTCCGAGATGGACACCGACGAAATTTGTATGGCGGCCATTTTTTTTTCGCCATTTTGAATTTTTTTTCAGGTCACTGGCAATTGAATGACGTTTCGAGTGACATGTTTTGCGAAGAAACTAGTCTTCCATCTTTTATACTCTCCGAGATGGACGTGAGTGAGTCAGTCAGTGAATCAGCACGAGCAGCTATATATATATTAACTAGTATTTTGCGCGGTGCGCGAGCTGCAAGCAGCTCGCGAGTGTTATGTGTAGCGCTCTATTTTGTTTATTTATTCAACACTTTATTGGGTATAAGTTCAAAGAAAGAGATGTTTAGGATTTTGCTTATTAGTCTCCTTTGAATAAACGGGTAAACATGGGGGGGGATTTTTTCAATCTGGCGACACATCTTAAAGACCCACACGACCGACCCATACAACTGCATACAACTCAAAATGCTCCGGTGTTGCCAACTGTCTCAAAAATAGATTTAATTTTCATAGAAATTTCATAGTTTTACAAAATGACTCCCCAAGCTTCCGCCATCTTGTTTTTATTTATGACATATTTTTCTCCAAATACTCAAGGATACTGGCAATACTACAAAATAAAAAATAAATCGAAATTGCAACATTCATAAAACAAACTTTTTCTTGTAGTAGGGTCTGAAAATTGCTAAATTTCAAATAAAAATATCGATCCGCCATCTTGGATTTTTCAACTTTTTTTTTCAAAAATTCAAAATCAGAAGCCTCGACTTACTCAAAAATGACACCTATGTTGCCATGTCATCAAAGATGGCGGAGAAACGACCACCATGTTGGCCGCCATCGTGAATTTTTGACATTTCGGATTTTTCCCATAGTCACCTCAGCTCTCTCTACATTTTTCCCATACATCATCCATATCCCCCATTACTCCTTCTAGGAGAACAATTGTGTCAGTGAGTGAGTGAGTGGTAATCGAGCAGACATAAGGGAAAAATCTGAAAACCGTGAATTTGTGGTTAGATTGAAAAGTTGGGACTTGGAATTCAATACCTTTTTTTTTTTTTTTTTTTTTTCGTGCGGAAATCCCTTCGGATACCCCCCCGCGTGCCAGCGGGGGCGGTTATGTCGGGCTTGAACCGACTAAAACCGCACGCCGTCTCGGGTCTACAGACGCCGGGGTGTAAGGTTGCCCATAGAGCATATCCCTCGCACCCCGACTGACCCTGGGCCATCTCCGGTTTCGAGATGGCCCCCTCGGGTTTGGGAACCACGGTGTCCCCGTCTTGCCCCGGTTTGGGGGAGGGGCGCTAGTCGCCCCACCGTCCCGGCCTGCTTCTGCTGGGGTGACAGGTGGCCTCACCCGCCACCCCCAGGCCTGCGCTCATGGAGGACGGAGGTCGTTAAGCGACCTCCGGCGCCTGAGTTGCCTGCGACGCGCGGCGAGCAAGTTGCGGGCTCGGCGGACCGGGAGAGTTCTAAGTCTCTCCCGGGCGCGCTCCGCCACCTCCTTCGCGAGCATTACATGCTCGCAGAAGGAGGCGGCGGCGGCCCACGCGCTCGCGCTCCGCACCATTGCCGCAATCATGCTGCCGAGCGAGAGGACTCCCACCCCGATGGCTGCCACGAGGTCACGCCTCGGCGCCTCCCACGCCGGGCAGTCCGCCAGCGTGTGCAGCCCTGAGTCCTCGCTCGCGTCGCAGTGATGACACTCAGGCGTTGGCTCCTTCCTGATCCGATGCAGGTGGTCCCCGAAGCACCCCTTCCCTGAGATCACCTGCGTCAGTCGGTAGGAGAGGCTTCCGTGTCGCCTCTCCAGCCAATCCTCCATGATGGGCCTTACCGCCGCTATTGCGGCGTGCCCTTGGAATTCAATACCTAACAAACTTGAAACTTGGACTTGAAATCTAACCATGAAGTCGTTGCTTGGTACCTATAATATTAATTCACTATGAACACTTTCTGAATCTTGATAACCTAGGGCCTAGGCGGGCAGTAAACTTTCAGCATCAGGATTAAGGAGTTGGATCCAGAATTTTTTATGGGACCAAGACGAAAACTTCTACTGTTTATTTAAAAAAAAAACTTTGCAAATCGGTCCAGAAACCGCGAAATAATCGGTGTACATACATTGAAAATAAACGGGCCGTTTTGAGAACCACCTCTTTTTTGGAAGTCGGTTAAAAGCATATCAAAGTCTTGCACATTTGTCTCTTCAATATTCGCCTTATACTTTGTATGGAAAAATAAAATATTTTTGAATTTTTTTTCTATTCATCGAATAGACCTCTAGGTCCTGATCATCTTTTGCCAAAAAACCTCTCTTCTATCTTCTATTATACTTTGTGAGATAGACGCTGTCGAAATTTGTATGGGCGCCATCTTGAATCTGTCATTTTGGTTATATTTTTAGCTCACTGGCAATTGGATGAGATTCCGAGTGGTTTTTATTTGAGCACCCTCTACCTCTCTTCAATACCTTGGCCGTGCTCTTCACCCGTCTCCAAAATCCTCAATCATCAGCTCCCTCCATATTTTTCCTCCGAATGAATTTTCGTCCTTTATACGAAAGCATCAGGGAAAAAAAATTACAGCAGAGGTGAACCGAAACACAATTCATCCATCTTTAATACTTTCTGAGAGAGACACCCATGACATTTGTGTTGACGCCATCTTGAATTCGCCATTTTGGATTTATTTTCATCTCCCTGCCAATTGGATGCGGTTCTGAGTATTTTTTGTTTGAGCAGCCCTCACCTATCTTTAATACCCTGGCCATGCTCCTCACCCATCTTCCAAACCCTCGATCATCATCTATCTCCATATTTCTGACTGAGAGTTCTTCCATAAAAACATTCTGAAAAGGAACCATACCAAAGTCTTGCATAGTTCCCAACTTGCAGTATCTTCAATATTCTCCAAATATTTTGTATGGAAAAATAAATTCCGCCATCTTGAATTTTGTTTCTGTTCATTGAGTAGACCTTCAGGTCCTGATCATCTTTTGCTAAGAAACCACTCTTCTATCTTTTATACTCTCCGAGATAGACACCGACGAAATTTGTATGGCGGCCATCTTTTTTTCTCCATTTTGAATTTTTTTACAGCTCACTGCCAATTGCCTTCACCCGTCTCCGAAATCCTCAATCATCAGCTCTCTCCATATTTTTCCTCCGAATGATTTTTTATCCTCTATACGAAACCATCAGTGAAAAAAAAATTTTCATACAAAATTGTTCAGGAGAGGTGATCAATGAGTGAGTGAGTGAGTCAGTGAATCAGCACGAGCAGCTATATAAATATTAATGTATGTTCTGTCAAACGATGTTATATTTAATGTATGTTATGCTTATAAAAATTATATCAATCGTTCATTATATTCAATATTAGAGATTTTGTTGTTATATCATCTATTACTTACCCATTTGAAATTTATCTTTTATCGGGTTTTAAAACTTTCGGTCATATAAACGGTCGGTATTTTAATATTCGGCATTTTAGTATTAGGCGTTCCGATTATAGGTCTTATAAGAACCCTGTATTTTGAATTTTCGGTATTTTAAACTTTCGGTATTTCGAACTTTCGATCATATAAACATTCGGGATTTTAATATTCGACCTTCCGTTCGTAGGGCTTATGAAATTCGGTATTTTCAAATTCGGCATTGTAATACGTACCCGTAATAACTAACCAATGACCTTGACAATTGATTCATATAGGTCGCGAACTCATTTTACGAAAATAAACTTACCGTTCTTGATATCTTTATCCATTAAAAATATACAATTATTACTCGCGCTTAATAAAGATAGGTAAAGATAAATATTTGATTTGCTTAAGCTCATCCTTTGATAAATATTTGTTAATGAAATATTTGTGTTACCTACTCAAACTCCTTCCTTATTATAAATAATTAAATAAATTTCATGTATCTAGTTGGATGTGAAATTTGGATGTGTTGCTACACAATACTATACTGAGTGCGATTATTAATATACACATAAACTTACATAACTTCACGCCTGTATCCTCGAAGGGGTAGACTTGAGTTACGGACTGAATTTAGACAGTACAATATTTCGACATGTAGCGAACTTCGAAAACACATATATCGACAAGTCATGGCTTCGACAGACAACTATTAGACAATACACACCTTCGAATTACCACTACTTCGACAGACGATTATTTGACAGACTTGACAGACGATACTTAGACAAGACAGAAATGTCCGTAAATGGGTAGACAGAGGTGTAATACACACCCACGATTCGCCAGTTATGTACAGAGAGTGATTTTTTCACAGGCTTGCAAATCTGGTTGTAATTAAATGTAGACGCAATAATTAACACGCTTTTAATAAATTGGTATGTGTTTGTATAATATGTAATGAAATCTTTGAACTCGATTTTGAAGCACTTCAAAACGTCGGATTGATTTGGAACTCTGCACACTTATCAAGGACCCATGACAATACAATAAATTAAATAAATCTCAAATACATTAACAATTATTTTAACTTTTTAATTTGGTCTTCTATTAAAGTGTGTTTTTTAGTTTTTATTTAACTACTATCTGTCCCCCGCGGCTACACCCGTGACAAACTTCGGTCCCCCGTGGCACCTATTTAACCCATACCTACATGCCTGTAATTTATTAGTTTTATAATAATGTATGGAAACTTGCCCTATTTGTTGACAAATATAATCACTGCTCCGCTCCCCTGGATAGTAGCGTGATGATATATAGCCTATAGCCTTCCTTGATATACAGGCTATCCAACACTATTTTTATTTAAATTCGAACTAGTAGTTCCTGAGCGCGGTCATTCAACCAATTACGAGTATATACATATTTCAATCATACTTTGTTATCTGAATGAATTAGATCACAAATCGCCTCCCCGGGCCTCCTTCTGCTAGCGTGTAACCGTCACCCCAGTCCCGTATAATGTCTTACGCCTTATCTATGCCTATCCCGTATATGGTCCTAGGCCAATAGGCCTTTTCTGTAGACGAAAGAGTTATACTTGAAAAGGTTTATATTGCAGGTAAAATATTTAGACGTATTTATTTCACAAAAATACCGACAGCCCAATCACGGCACTATAATTACACAACTTGATTTAATTCAAAGAGCTATTCAGATTTGCTCCAGACACACACAATCACTGACAGTTAAACACTGTATCTGACACACACTCTCACGCAATGTTTATGATAATCAATTTTATTATTAACGATGCTATTTTAATTTTGTTATCTCAGAGTTATCACCGTGATATAAGATGAAGCGACAATGATGTTAACAACAACACGCCGCCGCCGGCTACTTGGCCGTGAGTCAGTAAACTGACTGAAGGTCATTTAAAGAAGAATATTTATAATGTAAACATCGCTTCTTTTATGTCATAGATAAACTGGTAATTTTATTGTCTATGAGAAGTCTTTTTTGTCTGAGCGTTATGGCAACGCTATTCTGTTTTAACCGACTTCAAAAAAGGTGAAGGTTCTCAATTCGATAGAATGGTTTTTAGGGTTCCGTTGCCAAATGGCAAAAAACGGAACCCTTATAGATTCGTCATGTCTGTCTGTCTGTCTGTCTGTCCGTCCGTATGTCACAGCCACTTTTATCCGAAACTATTAGAACTATACTGTTGAAACTTGGTGAGTAGATGTATTCTGTGAGCCGCATTAAGATTTTCACACAAAAATAGAAAAAAAAACAATAAATTTTGGGGGTTCTCCATACTTAGAACTGAAACTAAAAAAAGATCTTTTCATCAAACCCATACGTGTATGGTATCTATGGATAGGTCTTCAAAAATGATATTGAGGTTTCTAATTTAATTTTTTTCTAAACTGAATAGTTTCCAAGAGAGACACTCCCAAAGTGGTAAAATGTCCCCCCCCCCTGTAACTTCTAAAATAAGAGAATGATAAAACTAAAAAAAAAAAATTATGTACATTACCATATAAACTTCCACCGAAAATTGGTTTGAACGAGATCTAGTAAGTGGTTTTTTTTAAAACGTCATAAATCGTAAGACCGCAATTTACCTTTCATTCGATCAACTCAGACCGATATTCTTAGCAATCCATGGATTCTCCGCGCAAGCCCGGCCCTTGCGCTCCATCGCGTTGCTGAGTTGGGAACTCGGGACAGTGCCTGGGACTTGCGACCCAAGTGTAGGTTTAGAAGGGGCCCCTTTTGTTGATGTACATCAACACTCACCTTCTCTACCTAAGTTCCCCTCCCTGCCTAACCAAATTTTGATACGAACCTACTAGTGCCGCTTTAGACATTCGTCCTAGTAATGAGCTTATTGTAGCTCTCGATAGGCCTAGATCTTTAAGTAGGATATAGAGAGATTTTGCTGGTATACCTCTCACTTCTACTTCCACTGCATACAAATTAACCACGTAACCGTTTTTGATTAATTCGTTTGTGAGATCATAGTATTTATTTTTCTTTATTGTGTGGTCCTTCGGTATATTTGTTTCCCACGGTACGATAAGTTCTACAAGGACCACATGTTTTAACGTTTTTGAATAAAGGAATATGTCAGGTCTAGATGACGAAACCCCAACATCCTCCGGAATTTTGTAGTGCTTTTCATACGTGTCGATTAGGAGAGCCAATCTTGGGCAGTATCTAGGATTGAATAAGGTTTGTTCCTGGATTTTATGGATGAACCTTCAGACATAAAGTTGATATGACGTCTGTTAGTAGTCAATCCTTTTTTGGCTCTAGCTACTGCCAGACTTATTGCTTCACGTATGATGATAAGCACCTTATCGTGGCAACGTGAGTATTGGCCTCTTTCGAGAAGCACCCTACATCCTACTAATATGTGTCTAGCCGTCCCTATTGCCTCACCACAAGTATAACATTGTTTTTCTGTGGCCTTCCCTCACCTTACCAGATTACTCTGGTCTGGTAGGGTAATCTGAAAGGTGTTAAGATAGAATTTTAACAGGGCCGGCGACCACTCATAATTCAAAGTGCGCCACTTTAAGGCCATCATCGGTATGCAGAACTCTCTCATTGTCAACCATTCATTTTGGATTTCCAAATTCATCGCGTGCACCCGATATTTATCATTTTCGTCTTGTTTTAGAAAGGACCTTAGTATATCCTGGTCCCTTTCTGTCTCTCGTACTCCCAACCCCACTCTGTTCGACTGGGCCACTTTAATGCCATCATCGGTATGCAGAACTCTCTCATTGTCAACCATTCATTTTGGATTTCCAAATTCATCGCGTGCACCCGATATTTATCATTTTCGTCTTGTTTTAGAAAGGACCTTAGTATAAAACTGACGGGGGCTGCGGCCGCGCTATCGCGGCTGATGCCCAACGTTAAGGGACCCAACGCCCCCACTAGGAGACTGTACCTGGGGATCGTGCGAAGCATGGCCCTGTACGGGGCTCCAGTATGGGCGGAGACTATGGCGGCCCGCAACGTGGCTGTATTAAACAGCCCGTTAAAAGCGATGGCCGTCAGAGTCATCAGGGGGTATCGCACGATCTCCGTCGAGGCGGCATGTCTCCTAGCCGGGACCCCTCCATGGGACCTCGAAGTGAGAGCCCTTGCGCTGCTGTACCAGTGGCGCAAGGAGGCGCTGGAGCGGGGCCATAGGCCGGAGCCCCGAGAAATCAGGGCTCAGCGGTTCCTGCTCCGCCAGGAACTCATGGAGACATGGAGGGTGCGACTTGAGCACCCAAGGTGGGGGGAATCCACCATTGCGGCGGTGAGACCGATCATGAAGGAGTGGTTGGAGAGGGACCATGGGGACCTCTCCTACCGGATGTGCCAGATGGTTACCGGACACGGGTGTTTCGGTAAGTATCTGTGGCGCATCCACCGGGAGACAACGCCGCAGTGCCAGCACTGCGAGGATCCTGGCGAAGACACGGCGCTCCACACGTTGGTGGAGTGCCCTGCGTGGGCGAGTCAACGCCGGGATCTCGTTGCGGTCCTGGGCGTGGACGTTCTCTCGTTGGAGACCATGGTGAGGGCCGTGGTCTCTGACGGCAGCAAGTGGCACGCCGCCGCCACTTTCTGCGAGCAGGTAATGCGCGCGAAAGAGGCGGCGGAGAGGGAGCGGGAGAGAATCCTGCCCCCCGAGTTTCGCAGTCTGAGTTTTAGTCGAGACACGACATAACCACCCCCGCTGGCCAGCGGGGGGGGTATCCGAAGGGATTTCCGCACGTAAAAAAAAAAAAAAAAGGACCTTAGTATATCCTGGTCCCTTTCTGTCTCTCGTACTCCCAACCCCACTCTGAAAAATCGTTTATGAAATATGAGTCTAGATTCAAGCTCGGATGCGTTATTATCTTTCGGGAGTGCCCTGACTGTGTCATCTTGGGATTTACCTAAGATGTGGGCTTTGGTAACTCTAAGGTGTTTATAGAGCTCCGATGGTTTCTTTAGTTTCATCCCAAAATTATTTTGATCCCTAAATAGAGCAGAGGGATCAGCAGAATGCGCTTGTCCAAGGTGGCTTGGACAAGCGCATTCTGCTGATTCCGTGGGATTTTATTGGTTTTATGACAGTTGCATCTATTTTCGCCAGTAGGGTTTTGCCGAATTCATATACCAGAAAAGGCCAAGTCAGACGTGATGTTAAGTAGTTGTCATATATCCAAGCTTTTATGATATTGTTCAGTGGTAGCTGATCTATCTTATTTAGGTCATTTATAAACATATCGACAACTTCATCTAAAGATGGTGTGCGTCCTTTGTAGTCTATCTTTCTCCCAAGAAATTTAAATGGCACCGATTCAGCGACTATGGAAACTCGTTTACCCCCTATGAAGAGTCCCGAGTCGTAGGAGGTAAATTTGGTGTCCCGTCTACCCAGAAACAGACAGTGACACTTACTAGGCTTCGTCCTCAGTCCATTTGTCCACGAACAGAACTCATCGATTTCTTTTAATAGTTCCTGACATTGTTTTGGATTACGCGTCAGTATTGCGAGATCGTCAGCAAAAGCTAAGATGGACTCTGAGTATTTGTTATTTACTTTATACCGATAACCCCATTTCTTTTTGTGACGTATTAACTTGGTGATTAAGATATTAATTACTATGTTAAATGCTATTGGCGACGAGCAGCATCCTTGAAACAGTCCCACATAATACCGTGATGGTTCTGTGTGTACTTTTTGGAAGCTTATAGCAAATTTTAACTGTGAGTAATTCGACGCGATTATCTCTATGACCATGGGTGGAAAGTTATGCCATTGCAACGCGTATATCATAAGGTAATGTGGAATTGAGCCAAATGCATTTTCTAGGTCTATCCAACATACCGTTATCTGTCTTTCGTATTTTCCGACATCTTTTAAGCTTTCCGCTTACAGACAGTTGTGTTCTAGACAGCCAGAAATGCCGGGTAAAAACCCTTTCTGGTGGTTCGGTCCGAAATACCTATTGTTAGTCATAAAATGACACATTTTTGTTTGTAGAATTGAGAAAAATATTTTTGAAATTGTGTTAGTGCAATCGGTCTAGTATCTTTAGGATGCGTCACTTAAAAAAAAAACTTCGAAAAAAACAGTATTATGTTACTTGCTGCTACGGAACCCTTCATGGGCGAGTCCAACTCGCACTTGGCCGCTTTTTAAGCTTCCGTGCCTCAAAAAGAAAAAGGACCTCTCACCTATAAGATCACTTCGTTGTCTGTCTGTTTGTTTGTCTGTGTATTTAAGCCTTTACGTGAAAACTTACGTGTTTCTAGGTTAGATTTCATCAATAGGTAAATCTAAACGCGTTTATTCAATTTCGATTGAACTAGGATATCTATAACGAGAACTCAGTTTAGTTAAACGGTGAAACGGTTTAAACTGGTTTGAAGTGTACAGGCAGTCCTGTAGATGTGCAGTCAACGACTTAAGTTGGTGAACACGAACCAATTTACAAATGATCTTTACATCGTACACAATACTGTTGATCACCCTATTGCCTTCTTCAATTGAACATGTTTTTCCCTTCTGCGTTATTACTGGGAGCTTCATAACAGACTCCCTTCTGCGTTATTACTGGGGGCTTCCTAACAGATTCCCTTCTGCGTTGTTACTGGGAGCTTCCTGACAGATTCCCCTCTGCGTTATTACTGTTAGCTTCCTAGCAGATTCCCTTCTGCGTTATTACTGGGAGCTTCCTAACAGATTCCCTTCTGCGTTTTTACTGGGAGCTTCATAACAGACTCAGTTCTGCGTTATTACTGGGAGCTTCCTAACAGATTCCCTTCTGCGTTGTTACTGGGAGCTTCCTGACAGATTCCCCTCTGCGTTATTACTGGGTGTTTCTTAGCAGATTCCCTTCTGCGTTATTACTGGGAGCTTCCTAACAGATTCCCTTCTGCGTTTTCACTGAGAGCTTCCTAACAGACTCCCTTCTGCGTTGTTACTGGGAGCTTCCTAACAGATTCCCTTCTGCGTTGTTACTGGGAGCTTCCTAACAGATTTCCCTCTGCGTTATTACTGGGAGCTTCCTAGCAGATTCCCTTCTGCGTTATTACTGGGAGCTTCCTAACAGATTCCCTTCTGCGTTTTTACTGGGAGCTTCCTAACAGACTCCCTTCTGCGTTATTACTGGGAGCTTCCTAACAGATTCTGTTTAGCGTTATTACTGGGAGCTTCCTAACAGATTCCCTTCTGCGTTTTTACTGGGAGTTTCCTAACAGACTCCCTTCTGCGTTATTACTGGGAGCTTCCTAACAGATTCCCTTTTGCGTTATTACAGTGAGCTTCCTAACAGATTCCCTTCTGATTATTACTGGGAGCTTCCTAACAGATTCCCTTCTGCGTTTTTACTGGGAGCTTCCTAACAGACTCCCTTCTGCGTTATTACTGGGAGCTTCCTAACAGATTCCCTTCTATGACTGGGTGCTTCCTAACAGAAAAAAGCTACTGCTAAGCCACCATCATCTGATTAGCGGTGTTCCCAGTTGCATCCCAGGCTTCCACCTCAGAGCCCAGGGTCCGCTTACTCCTTCTCCTCCTTTTGATAGTCTTATTGCCTGGTAACCCCGAGAGGAAAGCCTGCGCCAGAGCCTCTTCCGTCAATCAGCAGATGTACCGGCTTGCAGGTGAGGTACGATTGGCCCCAAAGATCTTAGTGGGGCCTCATATACCCCTACCGCTGAGTCACCAAGGCAGTTTACTATGGTTTTCATTACCTCCGAAAGATAATAAAAATTTAATTAACTAACTATAAATGGACGGATGGATGGCAGGGACTCGGTGGATGCAGGCCGCTACAAACCGGTCAAAATGGAAGTCGATGGGGGAGCCCTGTGTTTAGCAGTGGACTTCCTACAGCTGATATGATGATGATGATGATGATGATGAACTATAAATCCATATCTTTACTGTTATTATTTTGTGTTATCTGTTTCCCTAGATGTACCCGAGACTACATCCGCGTGGACTTAAATCAGGGTTTTAAAATTTTACGATGGAAACCTAATTCTTTTTCTAGAATTAAAGTAGGTACCTTGGTTACGCTTTGTAACATTAACTATCTATCAGCGAAATTCCCATCAAAATCAGCACAGCCGTTCCAGATATTACCTAAATCAAACAGACAGAAAGACAGACAGACAGACACACAAAATATTTGAAAATTGTAATTTTGCTGTATGTATCTGTGTGTACCATATGCCAACATTTTAAATATGTCATTTTAATATTACAAACAGACGCTTCAATTTTATTTATTTGTATAGATATTTATTACCCTCAAATCATTGAAACAATGCTAAGATGATGATTATGAAGACATGATTTCAAGGAATTGTCCGGAAAATATATTGGTATCGATTCTGTTGTGCATTTTCACTATAAACTAACTAAAATCTCTAAATGATATGTTGACTTTAAAACTGATATGTATTCGGCTAGTCTGGAGGTATATAGGCAATGAGACAACGGCTTATCATCAAGACGTATATTCACAGACTGGCTCAACGTATTACATTGTCTTAACATAAATTATAGGTACCCACTTATTTCTATACATCACACCTCCACCACTGTTCTATAAACATATTTTATTTGTAATCTTAACAACTAAATATCCATGAAAGTACTAATTATTCTATCTTAAATCTATCAACAGGTTTCCGTATACGCCGGGGACATCGATGCACAGGTGATGCAGGTGTAGTAGTAACCGTAGGTGAATGTTCTGAAGGAACAACACCTACACTATCTTGTACTTCGATTTCTTTATTGGTGTCTACTATCACGTTTTCGCGCAGTACCCCTTCTACCCCCTTACTTAGCGGCTCGACAACACTCTCCTCAATACTCTGTTGATTATCATTTCCCTCTGGACAGGTAACATCCGAAAAGCGAGGTCGATGACGCATTTGGTCAATGTGCCTTTTATAAAATTGACCGCTATCCGCCTTTACCGAATACCTACGCATACTGTCTACCCCCTGAACAGTACCCTTCACCCATTTGTCTCGCGCACCGTACTCACGTGCCCAAACTAAATCTCCCTCTCGAAAGTTACGCGGAGTACCGCCTCTATATTCGACCTGACGCCGCTGGGCGTCGTGAACTCGGTTTGCTACGATCCGATCAGTACGTAACAAATCTAGTCTCGACCTTAGCGAACGTTTTTGCAGTAACATGGCCGGAGTTTCACCGGTTGTACTATGAACAGTATTCCGGTATGCTAGTAGAAATGTTTGTAACGCCGTGTCAACATCTACCTTATCCCTATGTGCTTTCTTAATCGCACGTTTGCACAATTTAACGGCGTTCTCAGCAGCCCCGTTTGAGCATGGACGATAGGCTGGTGAAAAAAACTGTTGTATACCATTATTTTTCAAGAAATGTTTGAATTCTGAACTGGTGAACGGTGGCCCTTGATCAGAAACTACTTGTTCTGGCAAACCGTACCTAGCAAAAGTCGATCTTAACTTTTTTATAACATTTGACGCGTTAGTGCCTGTCATTTCAAAAACCTCTATCCACTTCGAAGTGGAATCAACTATTACGAAAAATGTCAAGCCTTTGTATGGACCTAGAAAGTCAATGTGAAGCCGGCTCCAAGGGCGAGTGTGATAAGGCCAAGGGTGTATGGGAACCCGCCGGGGCGCGTCGGCCTCTGCCGCACACGTCTCGCACTGCTTGCATATAGCTTCTACCGACGCGTCAATATTAGGCCACCACACATAGCTACGCGCTAAACTTTTGGTCTTCACTATTCCCATATGACTACTGTGAAGTTGCTTTAGAACTTTATTTTGCAAGGAAGAAGGTATAACCATGCGATATCCCCACATTACACACCCGTATTCCGTATATAATTCATTGCGTCTAATGAAGAAGGGTTGAATGTAATCGTCAGTACAAGTTACAGGCCAACCGGATTGTATATATTTCAAAATTCTACTTAGAACCTTGTCACTGACTGTTGCTTCCTTAATGTCGTTACTGGTAACGGGCAAAAAATTCTCGACGAAGTTAACGTACGTACTTTCCTTCTGTATTTCTCCACTATTCCTGTCTTTGCATGGTAGCCGCGACAAAGCATCAGCACAGTTCTTACTTGATGAAACATACTCTATATCATAGGTATAGCCTGCTAACAGTACCGCCCAACGTTGTAGCCTAGATGCGGCCATTACCGGAATGCCTACTTTATTACCTAAGATGTAAGTCAAAGGCTTATGATCCGTTTTAAGAATAAATTTACGCCCATAAAGGTACTGATGGAATTTACGAACTCCGAAAACGATAGCCAGTGCCTCCCGATCTATTTGCGAGTAAGCGCGCTCTGCCTGTGTCAACGAGCGTGACGCATATGCGACCGGCCGTTCGCCATTCGCGGTCGTATGCGATATCACTGCGCCTATACCTACACTACTCGCATCCGTTGTCAAAATAATAGGCAACTCTGGGTTATAGTGTATTAGAACTTCGCTACTAGTCAGTAAATGTTTAACGTCACTGAAAGAGTCTTGACATTTTTTTGTTCCAAGTGTACCGAACACCTGCCTTAAGTAAGTAATATAAGGGAGCTAACACTGTACTAATATTCTTTATAAACTTGCCATAATACATGACCATTCCAATGAATGCTCGCAGCTCAGAAACATTTCTAGGGGCTGGTGTTTTAATTATGGATTTAACCTTGTCGGGACACGTGTGAACGCCGTCTTTACTAATAGTGTAACCCAAATAATTAACTGATTTTGCAAAGAATACACATTTATCCTTTTTTAACCTAAGACCGTATTTTTTTAAGCGATCAAATACTTCGCATAGGTTACGCCTATGGCTTTCCCTGTTGGACCCTGTAATAATTATATCGTCTAAAAATACTCCAACTTGAGGTAAATCAACAAATAATTGCTCCAGACGTTTTTGGAAAATACCTGGGCTTGATGAAAGTCCATATACTAGCCTATTATACATAAACAACCCTTTATGGGTATTTATCACCGTGTACTTCTTGGTGTCATCTAGTTCAAATTGCGCGTAGGCCTGAGACAAATCGATTTTACTAAAATGTTCGCCACCCCTCAACCGGAGCAACAGTTCTTCCACCCTCGGCAACGGATAGCGGTCAACTTCTATAACTTTATTGAGAGTTAACTTGTAATCTGCACATATTCTGATATTACCGTCCTTCTTGACGACCGGCACGATCGGTGTCGCCCAGTCCGACCGCTCAACAGGAGTGAGAATGCCGTCGAGCTGCAGCTGAGCCAGCGCACGCTCCACGGGCTCGCGCAGCGCGTAGGCGAGCGGCCGCGCGCGCATAAACACGGGCTGCGCCCCGTCCCGTACGTGTACGCTCACCTTGCCGCCCGTGAATCGACCCAGGCCGTCAGCAAATACCTCAGAGTATTTGGTGCTGAAAGAAGACATATCGAATAGAGAATCTTTGGACATAATCATATTATTACATTCATACTTTACTATAGGTAACTGTATTTTTAATTCGGCCATCCATTGCCGACCTAAAAGAATAGTTTTACCGTTTTCTATAACAAACAACTCCAGTGTTTTACATCGGTTTTTGTATTTTACTACAGGCAGTATCACTCCTAAGGGTTTAACAGACTCCCCAGTATAATATCTGAGCGTTAATTTACAAGGATTGAGACTTAAATCTTTAAACATTCTAACATAACATTCTCTGCTTATACACGAAATAGCACTGCCTGTGTCACATTCCATTTGAATATCTTTTCCGTTAACGTTCAAATTTACATACACAGGTTTACATTCTACGGCCGCTAATCTACCGACATCAACATAAATTACCTCGTCACTCTCCGTACCATCGCTGTCGTTATTTATTTGCTCGACGTTGACGTTGAAATGCCCTGCCAAGTTCGGACACATGCGTCGCAGGTGCCCCAGCTGGTTACAGACTCGGCAAACATAGCGCACAAACTTGCAAGTGGCTGCGTCATGCCGCGCGCCGCACACCTGACACTGCTGCTGCGCACGCTCACCCAGCTTAGAGGGCGCGGGCGCTGCCGATGCGCGCGGGCCGCGCCCCCGCGTCGCGTGCGGAGTGGCCTCCCGCGCCGCTCCACCGACGTCACGCGCAGCGCCGTGCACCGCCGCACTATATTTTCCATAGTGTGCCGCCCCCTTCCCCCGTGGCAACCTGGTCGCTGCCATGGCTTGATACGACACTTGCACGGGCGTCGTCGAAGGTTCGCCTACCGATCCCCTGTGCCCAACCACCTCTGCCGCGTCTTTTTCCGCCGCCTCCATGCTCACTGCCAACCTATATGCCTTGCCAAAGTCTAACTTACTTTCGGCGAATAACCGTTGTCGTATAATCTCATTACTTATCCCACAAACTAACTGGTCTCTCAGACTTTCTTCCAACCACGCCCCAAAGCCACAGGTCTTCGACATTTTTTTTAATATGGCGGTGTATTCCGATATAGTTTCTCCCTCCTTTTGTTTGCGGTGCCGAAACTTGTACCGCTCGGCTAATTCACTGGGCTTCGGTTGTAAGTGTTTCTCCATAATTACCGTGATCTGCTCGAAGCTTTTGTCTTTAGGCTTATCCGGCGTACACAAGTTGACTAAAAGTTCGTAACATTCTGCTCCCATTACCGTTATCAACGTAGGCACTTGTAACTCACTCGTTATTTTATTCACTACGAAATATTGTTCTAAACGTTCCACATACAATCTCCAATCGTCAGTATTCACTTTAAATTCCGCAATTTTGCCGACCGACATCTTTTACAAATTGCAATCTTATTACTTTATTTATTTCTTACGTAGGTAAGTTCGTATCCTCGTCGCCACTGATATGTATTCGGCTAGTCTGGAGGTATATAGGCAATGAGACAACGGCTTATCATCAAGACGTATATTCACAGACTGGCTCAACGTATTACATTGTCTTAACATAAATTATAGGTACCCACTTATTTCTATACATCACAAAAACTAATTCAGTTGTTGCTTTGTTTTCAAAATTGACAAAAACCATCAACTACAAGCCGTAATGATATTGAATAGTCTATAAAAGGTTCTGAAACAAGCAAAACGAAATAAAATCGAAATATAAATTTAGATATATGTTAGTTTAGTTTAGTGAATATGTACAACAGAATTGACACAATTGTCTAGTTAAAAATAAAATATAATGTATATTTAAAAATAGTTTTGTAACCATAGAGTATCAATCTTCGTAATCATGTGTTATCATTAATTACTCCTTATCTTTGCTGATGGCTAACAAAACTGCATTAGTTAGACGCATTGTTTGAACAAATTTTATCTTTGGACTAAGTAAATACATTTGTGAGTCGATCTAGCCTTTTCACTTATCCTAATTTCATTGTATATCCAGTAATCATAAATATAATTGCTTAAAAATTTAATTTAATTATAGTTGCGGAGTAATCAAAAAACAATGTTTAAAAATGATTGTATAATCATTCATTGTTTCCGTAGTTCGCAAGAATTACGGTAGATGACTCCAGCGTCACCTTGAGACGTATATAATATATCGGAGAATTTCGAATATCTGGGACGTGTCTAGGTGGCTCAGTTGGTCAGAGCATTTCCCCTTTAAGTGACTGGTGGCGGGTTCATGTTCCGTCCTAGATATTCTCTTTTTGCCGATGTAAATCTATAATCATAAAATATGTTACAAAGAAAGCAGGCTTGAATAAGCGTCGGTAGCTTAGTGGTTAAGGAGTTGACCCTACGATCGAGAGGTCCCGGGTTCGAATTCTGGCCATTACAGTACCAACGTGAACCCACTCCTAACACAAGCAATTTAGCTTGGCTGGAGGAGTTAGGGGGAATATTAGTAATTTCGGTTACTAATATTCTTAAAAAAAAAAGAAAAACAACATGTACCCTTTTTTTTTGTTGTTATTGTGCGGAAATCCCTTCGGATACCCCCCCGCCGGCCAGTGGGGGTGGTTATGTCAGGCTTGAACCGACTAAAACCGCACGCCGCCTCGGGTCTACAGACGCCGGGGTGTAAGGTTACCCATAGAGCATATCCCTCGCACTCCGACTGACCCTGGGCCATTCGCAGTCTCCTCTGATAACAGCAGAGGGGTACCTGGAGCGACCCCCCCCGCGTGCCTTGCAGGCCCGCCATTCCCCGACCCCCTCGTGCAATAGGGTCAGCTGGCCCTGAAAAGGGCCGGTTGGTCAGACCAGCTACTCCAGAGGAGCAATCAATGATGCGTCATCGCCCACGTTGCCCAGGGTGCACCAAACTTGGAGGTGATCCAAGCAGTCGCACCCCAAACAACATGTACTCATATACACGTAAAAACAATACGCGTAGTGACGAAATATGGCACAGTCAGATGTTTACGCGAATGTCACACATTGAAATATGACAATTTTTTAAACGGATTCTATCGCGATGTATTTGTTATTATTCCCTGGTACCATGACTGTCTCAAAATTCTGTGATTCGTCTCATATTGGGATGAAACACTGAAGTATCTTTTTTTGTTCGTGCGGAGATCCTTTAGAATTATATTTAGGTGTAGTGATTGTATTTACAAATAAAATTTTAAGTTTACATCCGAAATTATCACTTCAAGGTGAACTGACTGGCCCGTATTGAGTACAAGATTAAAATTGATTTGTTATTGTAGGATTTGAATCAATATTATTAGTTTCTGATGTGTTAAATAACAGACAATTATAATAAACTTAAACACCGATTCATACCATGGTCCGAAACAATCAATTCGAAAAGAGTCCTTATTGGATCAGACCGTGGTACAAATTGCTCGTAGTATGAAACGTCGAATACGCTGTGTTACCCGACTTCTCATCTTACCCCCTCAGGGGGTAAACTAAACTAGCTAACTTCCTAAAATCCTCCCTGAGAGGCTATTTACAACATAAACGGCATTAACTGCCAAAATCTTAAGTCAGGAAAAGTAATTATCCTACTAATATAATAAACGCGTGGATGGATGGATGGATGGATGTTTGTTACTCTTCCACGCAAAAACAGCAAAACGGATCTGACTGAAATTTGGCACAGGGATAGATTATAGTAGGATAGAGTATAGTAGTTAATAGGTTTCCATGGGTTACGGGATCAGAATTCTACGCGGGTAGAACCGCGGGCAACAGCTAGTATACCTATATATTCAAGTATGTACTCGTATACAAATTTGTCATTCGCTTAGTGATACATAAAAAGAATTAACGAAATATAAGTATTTTGTACAAAAAATACTTTGTACAAAAACTGTACTCCATAACATTAAACATAACATAAACTCACGCCTATATCCCCGAAGGGGTAGGCAGAGGTGCTAGCACCCACATTTCGCCAGTTTATGTTTAGGTCCCAATGTATTAGGTGGCGAGCCTATTGCCATTAACCGGGCACTTATAAACCTGCGATAAATACACACATAACTTCGAAAAGCATCGAATTGTCATTGGTGTGTGCCATGGTAAAACCTGGGATCGAACCCGAGACCTCGTCTCAGCAGTCCATTACCCATACCACTAGGCTACCGCGGTATGTACAAAATTGTAACCCCAAATTTAGTATCCTGTATATCTGTTTTCAATTCTCATTACTTAATGTGAACACTTTGATTTGTCATAATTTTCATTTTTCAAAATCATGCCTTTAACCCATATTTATTTGTAACATGTCTGCTACTTCCATTCATCTCTGCTTGCAATCATCTCAATTGTCACTCACTTCCCGCCATATATAGTCTTCCTCTCTCCTCAGGGCACGCCGTAGTATCGGCAGTAAGACCTATCATCGAGGACTGGCTAGAGAGGCGACACGTGAGCCTCTCGTACTGGCTGATGCAGGTGATCTCTGTAAAGGGGAGCTTTGGGGACCACCTGTGACGGATCAGGAAGGAGCCAACGTCTGAGTGCCATCAATGTGATGCAAGCGAGGGCACAGAGCTACACACGAGGAGTAACGCGTTACGCGTTGCGCACCCCCTCTATTCCGGGGCAAAACGGGGACACCGTGGTTCCCAAAACCGAGGGGGGCCATTTCGAAACCGGAGATGGTCCTGGGTCAGTCAGGGTGCGAGGGAAATGCCTTTTGAGCCACCCTACACCCCGGCATCTGAAGACCCGAGACGGCGTACGGTTTTAGTCGGTTCGAGTCCGACATAACCACCCCGCTGGCCGGCAGGGGGGTATCCGAGGAGATTTCCGCACTGAAAAAAAGGTCACCGCTTGTAACCATCCACTTCCATTTCAAATGGCCTCCACACCTATTCCATAGATCCTTTGTGTTGTTCCAGACTACAACCTATCTGCCAACTATTTCAACCAGATCCGTTCAACCGTTTGAGCGTGATTGAGTAACAAACATCCAAACATCTAAACATTTTCACAAACTTTATATTTATAATATTAGTAGGATTAGGAAAGTAGGATTGGTAGGAATTAGGATCAAACAAAGCTAACAAGTGTTCTGACGTACCTTTTTGAGACATTTTATTCCAATAACATTATCCTTATTTGACACTAAACAACAACACTCAAACACTTTAAACCGTGTACTGACGATGGCACTTATCAGTTCCTTGAAGCATTGACACGTAGAGTTATAAACATTCAGAGAAGAGTATTTAAAAAACATAGTTTTAAGAATGACAGAGATAGACCATTATGACCATTATTGGGACCTTAACATAACTGGCGAATCGTGGATGTGTAATACATCTCTGCCTACCCCTTCGGGGATACAGGCGTGAAGTTATGTTAAGTTATGTTTAGACCAACGACTTGAATAAGTAGCCGGGGAATGGATACAGGACGTGAGGGGCCGAGTACTATGAGACCAATGGTAAACATTAGCAGAGGCATAAGTCCGCCGGGAATCCTGGGGTTATCCAGTAGTGGTCTGCCATAGGCTAATTGATTATTAGTTTAATGACACCATTTTCGTGTAAGCAACCTATTAATATACTTGTATGAGTGTAAACAGTTGTTGGTGGATCTATACAGGGCGTCCCACGGCGAAGACACATGGATGGAAAGTACCTTTTTTTTTTCTTGCGGAAATCCCCTCGGATACCCCCCCGCCGGCCAGCGGGGGCGGTTATGTCGGGCTTGAACCGACTAAAACCGCACGCCGTCTCGGGTCTGCAGACGCCGGGGTGTAAGGTTGCCCATAGAGCATATCCCTCGCAACCCGACTGACCCTGGGCCATCTCCGGTTTCGAGATGCCCCATTGGGGGAGGGAAAATACCTTTAATTTCTTTTTTTTTATATATAGGACACGTCAATTTGACTTCACCTCGCCTGATGGTAAGCCGAAGTTAAAGTCTCAGGAAAGAGGGTCACCATGACATACACGTACCATGTTAACAATGGTGGCACTCAGCTTGCCGGCCTCATCAAAAGAGGGTTGTCGTCGCAGCACCGCGTCCCACTAGTGCTGCGACCACAATCCCCCTGCCCGGCTATGCACTTGCTGACCCCTGAACGCAATCAAACCGAAATTGGATTACTACATAACATAACTTCACGCCTGTATCCCCGAAGGCAGAGGTGTATTACACACCCACGATTCGCCAATTATGTTAAGGTCCCAATGTAATAAGGGGGCGAGCCTATTGCCATCTACCGGGCACAATATTAAGCGAGCGATAATTACCATTTATTAATGCACACATAACTACGAAAAGTCAGAGGTGTGTGCCGACTGGGGATCGAACTCGAGACCTCGTCTCAGCAGTCCGTTACGTACGCCACTGGGCTATCGCCGCTTAAATTGCTATGGAGGGTTTCTCGCAATCATGCACGGTGGTACCCACCCGGCCGAATTTAGATAATGTAGATAGACAATTTTACTGAAAGCAGATTTCATTTTGATTTCCAAAACAATTTAAACTGCGCATTCGAAATTTTCGAAATCTCGATTGCCACTCTCGGTAATCGAATCGGCTAAAATTCAAAAATAAACATTCTGTACTTTTATGATATAAATCGATAAATCGGTAAGTCATAAGGATCAAATTTCTATAGCAAACATGGTCAATGAAATGAAAGAAAATCCATGAAATCTCCTTTCAGTAAATTGTCTATCTACATTATTTAAGATACTTTCCCTTCATGTAGCATCGCCGTGGGACGCCCTGTATAAATAAAAAGTCTTGTTCAATGATCGGATACTTAAAAAAAGTAGAAACGGCACTGGCGTTTGAAAAACGGTTACGTAATACTAGGATTTTTTTAGTAGTGGTAGAGTCAAGCAACAGTCATTTTGCCGTTGCGTGAATGGGCCGACTCGACCGGGGAAGCACCACCCTCTCACAGAATATCGACGCCAAGTAACAGTATTTGGGGGTGTGTGTTGGGTAACCTCCTCGAGTGTCACTCCGATTCCGATCCCGCTGCAGTCCGGGGGGAACGGAATCGGAGCGGCCGGTACACCCTGGGCGGCGGTCAATGGCTTCCCCTTCACCCCTTCATAGGGTTGGCATTGCTCGTCGGCCAATACCCAACGTGGCGGGAACACATCGCTCTTCGTACTCCTCTGCTTTCAGAGGAGACAGGATGAGCGATGCTGTTAGTGGTGAGATGGCCCAGGGTCAGCCGGGGTGCGAGGGATATGCTCTATGGGTAACCTTACACCCCGGCGTCTGAAGACCCGAGACGGCGTGCGGTTTTAGTCGGTGCAAGCCCGACATAACCGCCCCCGCTGGCCGGCGGGGGGGTATCCGAAGGGATTTCCGCACGATCAAAAAAAAAAAAAAAGTAACAGTATTTGAACTGTTGCGTTCCGTTTGGTGAGTGAGAGTGCCGGAGCCCAAATTCCTTTCCCATCTCCTCCCAAGCTCCTTTCCCATCCCCTCTCAAACTCCTTTCCCCTCCTATTTCCTTTACAGGGTCGGCAGCGCGAGTGTGACGCCACTGGTGTTGCACACGTCCATAGGCCGCGGTAACCGCTTCCCATCAGGTGGGCCGTTGTCTGCCACCTTAGTGGTATAAAAAAAAAAGGATATTTCGCCCGTCGACGAGCGCAATAGAACATGCAGTGCAGTGCAGTGAGTACGAACGAGAACAAGGTATGACTTCTGTCATACAACGCAATACAGTTTTGACATTGCGATAATAATGATCAAAATAATAATATCTATCTCATTTGAATATAAGATCATTGATCTTGATAGTATTACCACATCTCTCTCAGGTGCGTTAATATTTGATGACTCAACTTGTGATTGAAAACCAATACATCCTTACGTTGAGTGCTATTCTATTATATATGTTAAATAGTACTCGAATGTAAGGCACTCATCGTTCTATTAATTCAGAAATTACTAATATTCCCCCTAACCCCTCCAGCTAAGCTAAATTGCTTGTGTTAGGAGTGGGTTCACGTCGGTAGTGTAATGGCCAGGATTCGAACCCGGGACCTCTCGATCGTAAGGTCGACTCCTTAACCACTAAGCTACCGACACTGAAATCAAGAACTAGAGATGTATTTACTTTCGTTGCAATTACCTTGGTGGAAGCACGTAGCTATTCTAAAAGTTTAATCTTACGTACGTACCTTTTTTTTTCGTGCGGAAATCCCTTCGGATACCCCACCGCCGCCGGCTAGCGGGGGCGGTTATGTCGGGCTTGAACCGACTAAAACCGCACGCCGTCTCGGGTCTACAGACGCCGACTGCACGTGTTGGCACTTGTTACGTCTGAAATTTATTATTTAGCTACATCTGATTATAATTTATAGCCAAAAAGAAATTAAAACTATAAATCTTATTAATGAATAAATATTCTACACAGGGCTTCGATAGCTCTGTGTAGAATATTATAGCGACATGTAATCTAATTATATATAGCGTGATTCAAAGCAAGCATAGGATGGATAAGGATTCTAGAATGAGGAAAAATATACTTGCATATATTTTTTTCGTAAATACATACACTTAAACACCTAGAATCAGTGAGCACAATGCAAAAATACATATTCATGCATATAAATCTGTACCTACTGAGTGAGAATCGAAACTCTGACTTAGCAGTCAAGCGCTCTACCATTACGCGACATAGGTCTTATGTTAAGATATTGCGAAAAGATTAGTTTGCCCCTGTCTAGTTTTGCCTGCGTCTATGTGAAATAAATACTTTATCGGCTGATAAGAACTTTGGTAAAGATAAATGTATATGTAAGGATTTTTTAAAAAATCGTTAAGATTATCTTTGAGTCAGCTTTACCTTGAACTTTGTAAAATATATATTTTGTCTACATACTTAGAATAAAATTATAAAAAAAAATCTAAGACATTCATTATACTCAGCGCTAACTGGACCCAAAGTTAGCATAGCTTAACTAGCTTGTATTATCGTCTCTAGAATGCGGATAAACATACTTTGATACATTTTTTGTTAATACATACATTTAATACGTACATACGAGTGTTATACATTTAAACACTAAGATCAATACAAATATACACATTCATGCATATAAGGCTTTTTAGTCTACTGGGTCCACTAGAACTGGATCCGCGAACCCAGTCGACTTAATCCATCTTTGAATAGGTCAACTGTGTCCGATGGCAAATTTTGCGATTTGTAAAGTCACAAACAAAATTGTTTCGGATTAATATCACGAAAACTAGCTGTTTCCCGCGTTAAGTTCGGAATAGATCAATGCATCTATAATTTATTATATTCTATGACATTCTACACAGCACTATATAGACTTAATGTAAGTATAGCTTAACTAGTTTGTGTTATGGCTTTTAGAATGAGGATAAACATACTTAGATAAATTTTCTTTTGCAAATAAATATTTTATATTATATATAGCGAAGCTTATGACCATACCCTAGAAGAATATCTATGCAAAATTTTCAAGCGATGCTCGAACATCCATAATAATCACTTGCAGTCAAACACACAAACATTCTAAACATAAGTACCTATTGCAATATAAAAAAGATATGTCAATATTCTAGTGTAAAGCAACTTTTGTTTACTGACTGTACATTTGATTATATGTGGTTTTGCTGTGTTGCTCTTCGACGTTGTACTATGAGATATTCTGTGGTCACACAAATAACAAGTCATGTAATTCCCTTGATTATGTACTACTGTATAACGTGAATACCACAAAATAAGTAACTAGGCATTTACTCATTACACCACAGATCTATTTCAATTGTTTTGTAATGAGTAGGTGGCGGCATCGGCAGAGCGTTCGATTGTTGCGTCAAAGGTCGTGGGTTCAATTCCCGTCCAGTGTATTTGTATGTCTGAATTTGTGTACTTGTATTGTACTGAGAGCTTGTAGTACGAGTAATCATCAATTAGCCTATCGCAGTCCACTGTCGGATATAGACCTCTCCCAATGTTCGCCACAGTATGCGATCCTCTGCCATCTGCATGGACGCCAAAAGTGAGTTCTCCGAACGTACGCGAAGTAATTTTTTTCGTCTAATCAGGTCTCGATATCGATTTTGTATATTACAGAATAGCACTACAGCCATGCTGTTCTGTAAGAACATGTATGTATCTCGGTTTCAGCTCGAATTCCTTATGGCGAATATGATATCTCACCTAGGATTCAGTTGTCGAGATTTATAAACACTCTTACAGAATACCATGACTGATTTATTATTAGTCATTAGGGATTAGTCACAGAAGAACGTAAGCCTATCGCCTGAAACATACCACCCTTAGTTACCATTTTATTTGTACTTAAAATAAACTTTGACTCAGGTACATACATTTTGTAGTACTTACAAATTGTACTATTAATTCTCACTTCTACGGATTGAATTTGAATAACGAGAATTAACACCATCATTTTATAGGTAAGTATATAAGGTGATTCAAAATTATATCTCAGAAGTATGAGGTGTTAGTCGGTATTATTATATCCGAAAATATAAAAAAATGATATGTAATTTTTGCACTAACTATTTAATATTGCGTTCATATTTGTATGCTCACGCTATCGTAGGGCTGATACTCAGGACTGGGAGCCTCTTGATGCGCGCGCGCCATCGCGCCGCCCAATACCTACTTCCGGTGCAGGCGGATACGCAACCCCCGTCCGCCCTTCCTTCGCTCTAAATCTCTCACGACAGACGGACGTATATTTATTTCAAACCATACATTGCTTTTTCAAATAAGTCGAATATAACAATGTAATACCTATATATAATAACTAGCTGATGCCCGCGGCTCCGCCTGCCCGGTGTTCGGTTATCGTTTTTTTGCCATATCTCCGGTCCTACTTAACCAATTGCAATCAAACATACGGCAGATTTTAAGTCTGACCAAGACCTTTCTAATAGAAAAACAGCATCAAAATCTGTTCAGCAGTTTTTGCGTCCATCGAGAACAAAAAGAAAAACAATTAAACAGACAAGTGTTCAGAATCGCTCATTTAACATTACCCAAGTACATCCAATGTATAGACACAGCTAATTTATAATTTTATAATAGTATAGATTATCCATTAATAACGTTCAAGTTCTAGACAGTAGAGTGTCACCCGAGTGAGTTCGAGTCGGTAAGAAAGTACAAAACCGGAGCAAGCTGAAGTTAGCTGGACTCTCACTTTTCTTCCCGAAGGTACTAAATCAAAAGCTGGGTTAAAATTGTTCATATTATGCTTTTAACTGTACTTCACTTGACTTTTTTACCAAATGCCTACAAAATCTAATCAGTTCTTCCCATTAACCAAACAAGATGATTGGCGAAAGAATTTTTTAAATCGGATAAGTGGTTCTTGAGTTATTGCGGAAACAGACATCCAGACATCCAGACCAACAGACAGACCGACACAAACATTTCTTTTGCTTAATTAGACTTAGAATCATGTGAAACGTCGAGAAAAGTGATAAAAAGTGGGTATATAAGATTTTGATTTTTTTTTGCGTGATTTTAAGACTTCGGTGTCCACCTGGTTGGTGGCCCGAAGTAATAAATAAATAAAGCCTAACAGACTGACACCTGTTAGGGGCAATTAGCGTAAATTCCGGAAGCCATTTTGAATTTGTTCTCAGTAAGCTAGTAGAATGTTATTTGTCTATAGGCAATGTGGGCTAACCACGACGCGCTAATAACAATTCAGTGTCAGGCAGTGGAGCCGAGGGAGAGAGATGTAGCTATGTAGGGTATATAGTTCCATCTCTCTTCCTGAACGCCCCTGAATTGATTTTTCAAGTGGTAGAGTCAAGCAACAGTCATTTTGGCCGTTGCATGAATGGGCCACCTCGACCGGAGAAGCACTACCCTCTCACAGAATATCGACGCCAAGTAACAATATTTGAACTGTTGCGTTCCGTTTGGTGAGTGAGAGTGCCGGAGCCCAAACTCCTTTCCCATCCCCTCCCAAACTCCTTTCCCATATGAGCGCGTTGTGGACAGCCCTCTGTACAAACAAACCTTTAGTGAAATCCAATCGAGTTGGATCTATAGTACCAACCGCAATGACAGAGCCTCGACAAAGTCACTGGAGATTTTAGCTCGATTTAATCTAACTTGTCTGCAGAACAGGCTATATTTTACCACACTATACATTTTCAATGTTGCTTTAAAATATTACAATTAAATTTGGTACCTTTTTTTTTTTGTTATCGTGCGGAAATCCCTTCGGATACCCCCCCGCCGGCCAGCGGGGGCGGTTATGTCGGGCTTGCACCGACTAAAACCGCACGCCGTCTCGGGTCTTCGGACGCCGGGGTGTAAGGTTACCCATAGAGCATATCCCTCGCACCCCGGCTGACCCTGGGCCATCTCACCACTAACAGCATCGCTCATCCTGTCTCCTCTGAAAGCAGAGGAGTACGGAGAGCGATGTGTTCCCGCCACGTTGGGTATTGGCCGACGATCAATGCCAACCCTATGAAGGGGTGAAGGGGAAGCCATTGACCGCCGCCCAGGGTGTACCGGCCGCTCCGATTCCGTTCCCCCCGGACTGCAGCGGGATCGGAATCGGAGCGACACTCGAGGAGGTTACCCAACACACACCCCAATTAAATTTGGTACCTATCAAATAAGTTGCCTGCAATGACTTTACACTTTCAATTAAATATCTACAATCTTAATTGTTTTAATTTTGATTGTAATCCCACGACACAGGGAATGCTAGTGTGGGATCTAGGCAACAAATGTGAAGTTCACGTTTATAAGACGACTAGCTGGCCGTCGCCGTCTTCGCCCGTACATATTATGCCCGTAATTTATTAGTTTTCATATAGATTTAATTCGGAAAAAGTGATCATCCCCTTCAGGGGGAATACTCCGACTAACTAAGCTACCTGGACACGTCCTAGATATTCGAAATTCTCCAATACATTACGGCTTGAGGCGCCACCGGAGCCATCTACCGTAATTCTTACGAACTACGGAAACAATAAATGATGTTACAATCATTTTTAGGGTTCCGTTGCCAAATGGCAAAAAACGGAACCCTTATAAGTTTCGTCATGTCTGTCTGTCTATCCGTCCGTATGTCACAGTCACTTTTTTCCGTAACTATAAGAAACTATTGAAACTTGGTAAGTAGATGTATTCTGTAAACCGCATTAAGATTTTCACACAAAAATAGAAAAAAACTCACTCCGCTCCCATACAAACTGTTACTTAAAAAAAAAAAATTTCATCGTACCCATACGTGTATCTATGAATAGGTCTTTAAAAATAATATTGAGGTTTCTTATATCATTTTTTCCAAAACTGAATAGTTAGCGCGAGAGACACTTCATAAGTGGTAATATGTGTCCCCCCCCCCTTGTAATTTCTAAAATAAGAGAGTGATAAAACTAAAAAATAAGCGGCCAAGTGCGAGTCGGCCTCGCCCATTAAGGGTTCCGTAGCAGCAAGTAACACGATAATGTTTTTTTTTTAATTTTTATATTTGAGTTGATTGAATGAAAGGTAAATTGCGGTTTACGATTTATGACGTATTAAAAAAAACTACTTACTAGTGGAAGTTTACATGGTAATGTACATAGTATATTTTTAGGGTTCCGTTGCCAAATGGCAAAAAATGGAACCCTTATAGATTCATCATGTCTGTCTGTCCGTCCGTAAAAATTTTACTTGCTGCTACGGAACCCTTCATGGGCAAGTCCGACTCGCACTTGGCCGGCTTTTAAACAATGTTTTTAGATTATGACACTCATAAATAATGTGGTTTTCTATTGGTATTATACTATGTAATTATATTTAATTTCATAAAATATGAAATTAAATATAATTTAATAATCCTACTAAACTACTCTAAAGGATATCTCTGAGATCCCTACCGGTTTTGGCCACTAACGGTTGGCAACCCCAACGTGTTATTAGGTACCACCCTGGGCCTGCTTCTCACTCAATAAGGACAGCAAAAGCAATCCGGGTGTTAAAATATCTTTAAACCAAAGTGGTAGGGAATATATTCATTCTTTTTATGTGTGTAATGTAAGTTATTCTGGTTCAGTGTACTACCCCCGCACAACACCTTTACCAATAAAACATGTATCAGTTACTCGTTGTCGCGTCTCACACAATTTTGATCCCGAATTTATGTACGAAACAGAGGGTAGTTGAATATTTGATCGACGCTCCATCCGGCCTTTGTCTCAGTGCATTTTTAAACAAAGTGTTTTAGTTTTTGATGTCAGAATTATATGATAGATATTTTATGACTTTAGTGAATTTACTGGTGTTGCTTGTTTCAAACATAAGCAGTCGTACTATCATGTTTGTACCTTAACGTGTCGCAAAACTTGTAAATCTAATAACCGCACATTAGGTATCTCTCTAACTGATCTCTTATTAATAATAATAATATATTTATTGTACAAAATTAAAACATACATCAATGACTCGTATGATCGTGTGGATGTGTCGAGGGTCTCTCTCGTTCCGTTCGACAATCTAATAATATTATAGGATAACATATTTCTTTTTATTACCAAAACGAAATGATGAAACCATGAAATTCAATAATAAAAAATAAAAATAAAAAACAGAAAATTTGTAACAATAATACAGTGTGTGTGATGTAAGGATTAGGGTATATTGTATATTCTAAAAACAGATTCAACATTTAGATCGTGAAGTATTTGCCTTTCAAGTTATAATCTCGAATGCACTTCGTAGTTTGGAGCCCGAAGTCCGTGCTCCTACTTATTTCCATAAATTGATTTGTTTTGGCTTTTGACGATAGCAACTGCTATCTGACCTCCCTACCCTGAAAGCAAAGCCTGCTTCTCTGGAGCCCCATACACCTGAAAAACGTTACGTTACTATGTTTATGCAATAAATGCAGTTAACCAAGTTAAATTTCAACTAAGGCACAACACAATTAGACAATTGTGTTGTGCTTTAGTTGAAATTTCATAAATTGGGTGCAAAATAAAACCATAATATACACATATTATGGTTTTCTTTTGCACCCAATTTATGAATGGCTGGATTTAAACTTACAATCAAAGCAACCATTATCAATATTTCCCTTACTTTAGTTGAATAATGCCTTAGTTGAAATTTCATAAATTGGGTGCAAAATAAAACCATAATATATACATATTATGGTTTGCTTTTGCACGCAATTTATGAATGACTGAATTTAAACCTACAATCAAAGCAACCATTATCAATAATTCCCTTACATAACCTGTATTGTACAATCAGGATATCCATTCGAATATATTATATTATATAACATCAGGGTATGCGGGTAACTGTCATTGTTCTCCGACCGACGAATGATGATAATCAGTAACTTCACTTTCTGAAGTGATGTCGATGAGTCGTTCTATAGTTAACTCGGGACTACTAAGTTTCAAGTGGATGGGGGAGTTGAAAATATATGGATTATTATTTGACACGGCACTGACGTGTTTGTTTCATATCTTGTGCATTAGGAGTGGCATGCAGGTGGCTTGTGCGCTGAAGATATTGTTGGGGCCTTAAGCACCTCTAGAGGTGCTTAAGGCCCCAACAATGCCCCCCCAATGGCCCCTCAGGGGCAATCTCGAAATCGGAGATGGCCCAGGGTCCGTCGGGGTGCGAGAGAAATGCTTTATGGGCAACCTTACACCCCGGTTTCTGAAGACCCGAGACGGCGTGCAGTTTTAAAGGGTTCAAGCCCGACATAACCTCCCCCGCTGGCCGGCGGGGGAGAAGTATCAGAGGGGATTTCTGCACGAAAAAAAAGCGCCTCTCGACCGCGCGATATTACCATCTTTTAAGTAGACGATTTACTACAGTGGCTCAGTATGTTGTCACTATGTTGGGCTGAGCGCTCATTACAGACAAGAAAGTGTTGAGACAGACTATTGCTCTACAGAAACATATCGAGGTGCGTACACTTCGTACAAACCTATTTTAAAAACAAAGCTGTCAAATACCTACAAGATCTGCACTGCGACAGGTTTGTCTTAAGATTATCTTCTCTCTACGCGTTTGAGGTAGTCAGAATTTAGGAATCCACCCTCCCCCGTCCTCCCCCGACAATCAAAATATTATCTACAAATCAATTTTCTTCTATTTTTCACATGAATGAATATATAGGGAGTTTCGAATATCTGGGACGCGTCTAGGTGGCTCAGTTGGTCAGAGCATTCCCCCTCTAAGGGACTGGTCGCGGGTTAAAGTCCCGAAAGTAGGCAAAGAAATTGCTTAAAACTTTAATTAAAAGTATAATAATGTCATTTCCTCCACATATTTTTTAAGTGAAAACTTCGTTAGGCGCGTTGAGCACTTTCCATATATTAGCACTGTTTGGGCGAAGAAAAACCATGAAACTTTTTTTTTTTTAATTCACCTATCGTCACCGAAACGCCTACGTCACTGAGACGCTTTCGATATTTGTTATAGCAACGTCATTTTTTATGTAGCTGGATGGATGGATGGATCCCGGAGGGAGAGACGGGGGGCCCCCGAAACTAAGACCTGATTACGCCCGCAATTCCAACTGTACACATAAGAGATTACGTATGAAGATAACGTTCAAAATGTGTGTGTTTAATACTTTACTGAAGTATAAAGAACAAATTGGAAGTGGTATTACCCACCCATTTCTATAAGAGTCACGCACCCAATAAAGTAAATGAAAACGGTTGCAATTTTAATTTAGCTCAGCATGCAGTAAAATGTTCGGCGTGTGATGTTAAATAATCCATCAGTTTGGTCCGAGACGTATGGGTTTATAAAGTTTGTAGTTGGGTACCGTATAGCTCGGGGTGCGAGGGAAATGCCTTATGGGCAACCTTACACCCCGGCGTCTGAAGACCCGAGACGGTACCATATAACTTCTAGCTGGATAATAAATAAATATGTATTGTATCAGCACCAACATTCACGTCAGTAATTCTTATTCTAAATATAAACCATTTACAAATCATCTCACAAACAAACATGCACACACATTCATGCACACACATGCACACGTACATACATACAACCACACACATATCCACATACCTACACACATGCGCGCACACAAACACACTCGTTACTCACAAAGATACTCTCTTTCATATGTACTGAATCCTATTTCTTTTTGTATTGATGTATAGACAAATTGTATGTAATTATAGTACTGTTTAGAAAATATTTTATGTGCGGACTAGACAAGCTAAAATCCCCGTGGGGAGTGGCGCCGAAAGCCGAAACACAGGTTTTTTACCTAGTTTGGCAACAGATGCTATTTCATAAACATTAAGTGATATTTTATCCTAGTTCTATGTTAAGCACTAAGTTTGTAAACCTTTATTTTGTGAAATAAATTATTATTATTGTTTTGTTTTTATTTTTCTCAGCTTTTTGGCTGGTTTTAACTGCATTTACGGGCCTAAACCAAGTAAATGCAGATTGTGGTGTGTATTAAATGGGTGTGTTTTCGTCTAACTGCATGAACTTTCTAACTATTCTACATGTGTTTAATATGGCAGCTTTCTTTAGATTGATGTATAGGGATTCTGGCAAATCTATTAATTTTAGACTATGGAGGAGATATTATTATTATTATTATTGTAGGACATTTTAATCTCTTTCTCTTTCTAATCGTAGTATATTATTATTTTGATGAATATATCTGTCTACATACATACATACATACATAACTTCGCGCCTGTATCCCCGTAGGGGTAGACTGAAGTGTATTACACACCCACGATTCGCCAGTTATGTTTAGGTCCCCATGTAATAGTGGGCGAGCCTATTGCCATCTACCAGGCACATTACTAAGCGAGTGATAATCAACATTTTTAATATACACATAACTACGAAAAGTCAGAGGTGTGTGCCTGGGGTAACTGGGGATCGAACTCGAAACCCCGTCTCGGCAGTCCGTTACATACACCACTGGGCTATCGCCGCTACACATTGCTTGTAAATTGTATTCCAGAAAGCGAATAAACATACTTACACGAATATTTTTTAGTAAATATCCGCCCAGGATTCGCTCTACTAAGGCTTCTTTCCATGAATGGGTTGTCTTGGCTTTTATGAGAACGACTGCTATCTGATTCCCAACCCCGAGAGGAAAGCCTGCGTCCGAGCCTCGTCTGTCAATCAACAAGTGTACCGGCTTCCAGGTGAGGTTGCTTTCGGCCCCTTAGATCTTGGTACTAATGGTGCATGATAACTTTTGGCAGGTTTCAGATTTGAAAAACTGAAATTGAGTCTCGTCAACGCCAACTTACGCACAATTTCATACTGCGCACTGTGCATAAGAAGGCGTTGAAGATTGAGTAGACTTTTTTGTTTTTACGTGCGGAAATTCCTTCGGATACCCCCCCGCCGGCCAGAGGGGGTGTTTATGTCGGGCTAGAACCGACTAAAACCGCACGGTGTCCTTCCCAAGTGTCCGTTGCCGGGCACCCCGGGTAAGCCCTCGAAAGGATAACCCCAGGAAGGTTGAGTAGACCTAACTTAAATTTATCAATTGAGAAAACCTGCCAGTATCATAATACTAAATATGATACGGAACCTCGCCTCAACCAATTTCTTCAACTCTATCTTTATTTATTGATTTTTGAAATTCAAGCCACGGCTCCGGCCGTAAATGCCAGCCGCTGGTGAATGTTGTATGGAGAATGTAGTGTACGGTTGCTAAATTATTAACTAAGTGCTGTAGTGTATGTTTACGGTTATCTCCTTAGTAGGTGTTGGGAGTTCTGCTACGGTATAATCATTAATACTTATCCACATGTTTTTATTTCCCGAAGGGCTTTTTTTACCTTTTTTTTTACCGTGTTGACAGGCGTGTATAGGACACACACGACACGCCTTCGTCTTGGCCTGCTTCTGTAGGGACAGCGAGTCGGCCAACTGCCGTCCTCAGGCCCCGATCATGGAGGTCGGTAGTCCAGGGCGTAGATGAGTCTGCGGAACTCGGGGGGCAGGGTTCTCTCCCGCGCCCTCTCCGCCGCCTCTTTCGCGCGCATTACCTGCTTGCAGAAAGAGGCGGCGGCGTGCCACTTGTTCCCGTCGGAGACCACGGCTCTCACCATGGTCTCCAGCGATTCCCGAAGGGCTTTCCCGGTTTTCCAATCGCATATCTAAGGTTTTAGGTATACGGGGCGAAGCCTATCTCAACAGCAAGTCGGTACACCTGGGCCTCAAGTCTGCTATTTTTTAACGTCGTGAAAGTAAGTATAAAAATTAAGCATTTTTTAGATGAATGAAAATGTGTAATGAAATCCCTTCAGAAGATATAGATCGGAAAAAGAGAACATCTAGAACGGGACTTGAACCCGCGACCAGTCCCTTACAGGGGCAATGCTCTGACTAGCTGAGCTATCTAGACACGTCCCAGATATTTAAAATTCTCCGATATATTATATACGTCTTAAGGCAACACTGGAGCCATCTACTGTAATTCTTGCGAACTACGGAAACAATGAATAACTTTACAGTCATTTTTAAACATTGCAAAGTAATTTACAAAGTAAGCATACAAAATGCTTAAAAATTAAATTAAAATACCTTCATTTAATTTTAGACTTAAACTGTATAGATAAAGTCTAAATTTAAATGGCTATTTACAGTGATAGTGGCATGTATTGATGTCTATTTGTACTAAAGTAACATTTCAGTGGCTTGCTTAAACATAAAATAATAGAATCGAGGCTCTGCTGGCTGATGGACGAGGCACTGGCGTAGGCTTTCTTCTCGGGGTTTGGAGGGGGGGGGGAGAGAAGCCGTATAAGCCAAACCAAGTCATCTCTCTGAGCTCACACGGACCTTGGCCTGCTACAAAAGCAACCGAAACGTCGAAACTGGCAGAAGATGCTTTCTCCGAGAAGAGCGATAAAGCAGCACATTATACTGATTATTCTTTTTTTTTATAACTGCACCACAAAGGCTGTAATATAAAGTATATAATACATACATACATACAAATACTCACGCCTTTTTCTCTCCGGGGTAGGCAGAGACAACAGCCCGCCATCTGCTTCTTTCCTTATATACTTCACGAGCTTCCTTCGCTGTCATTAAAGCAAGTCCACCGGTTTCGAGTGCTTTTGACCTGCCCTTTTTTCATAAGTTTTTTTTTCGCGCGGAAATCCCCACGTATACCTCCCCACCGGCCAGCGGGGGTGGTTATGTCGGGCTTGAACCGACTAAAACCCATTAATTAGATCAGTGTATGTTCGGCCAAAGTATATAATAAATAAAAATATATAACTATATCAGTCCAGCAGTGGACTAGAATAGCTTGATGTTGATGATGATGAAATATATCAGTGTAAATAATAAAATAACACCAACAACAACACTGGTGGTAGAAATTTTATGACACAAATTTGTCACAAAATTCGGCCGGGTACCACTGTGCACGATTGCGAAAAACCCTCCATAATAATCCAATTCCAAATCCAAAAGGGATTGTGGTCGCAGCACTAGTGGGACCAGTTGGTGTCACGCGGTGCTGCGACGACAATCCTCTTCTGATGAGGCCGTCAAGCTGAGCGCCACCATTGTTAACATGGTACGTGTATCTAATGGTGACCCTCTTTCCTGAGACTTTACCTTCAGCTTTCCATCAGGCGAGGCGAAGTCAAAATGAAGTGTCCTATATATTAAAAAAAAAAAGTCGCGGTAGAATCCGTTAAAACTGTTTTTATTTCAAATTGTTAAGGAGTCTACTTTACAATTGAGAGGTTCTAGGTTCAAATCCTGGCCATTACACTACCAACATGAACCCACTCCTAAACCAAGCAATTTACATTAGCTTGAGGGTTTAGAAGGAATATTAGTAATTTCAGTTATTCATATCTTAAAAAAAAACACTGCTCCCAAAGCTTGGCTATAATATACCTACGAATGGAACGCTAACCTCAGATATTTTCCTATTTCGCTAAAATTGTATTCTATACAACATTCTTTCGTTATGTTTCGGCAGCAGGGCTAGAGCTGCTGTAAAACTTTTCAACATTGGATATTGGATATCAATGGAATTCCTGTATTGATGGAATATTAAGATGCCGTGGTGTCCGGCGGAATACCCATCCGATACCTTCGATATTACTTGTAGGAATAATGCAGAAGTACAACTACGTGCAAATAAAGTTATTTTATATCCAACATCAGCTTGGTTTTTTGGTCATATCTCCGGATCAACTTAACCAATTGCTATCAAACATACAGCAGATTTCGAATCTGATCAGGATCTTTCTAATAGAAAAAACTACATTAAAAATCCGTTCAGTAATTTTTGCAAAAAGAATTCCAACAACAATTTTTTTCTGGTCGAAATCGTTTATTTAATATTACTCAAGTATTTATTTAAAAATATTCAATGTACAAACATAAATAATTTTCAATTTTATAATAGCATCTGAAAGATTTGTTCGATATATTTTTTCATAGTATCAAGCGAGAACGGTTGGCGTGGCTCACATGCCTCTAGTAATTACGTAGATAACATAACATATAACATAACATAACTTCACGCCTGTATCCCCGAAGGAGTAGGCAGAGGTGTATTACACACCCACGATTCGCCAGTTATGTTTAGGTCCCAATGTAATAGGGGGCGAACCTATTGCCATCCACCGGGCACATTACTAAGCGAACGATAATTAATATTTAAAAAAAAGACTTAGAAGGACCAATTCGTTATACATATACAGATGTTTAAGATTACTCAAGAATAATGAGATTCAAAAATTGCAATAACCTTCTTCTAACAAAAATATTAATCACTAGCAGTTGCCCGCGGCTTCGCCCGCGTAGAATTTTAATCTCGTTCCTGCAACCCATGGGAACCTATTCCAGGAATAAAAAGTACCCTATGTGTTATTAGAGACTATAATCTATTACTGTACCAAATTTCAGCCAATTCAGGAGAGATAGTGGTCAAACGCGAGCCTATATACATAAAAAATATATAATATAAAAAAGCATGATTGAGTAAAAAACATCCAAACTAGCAAACATCTTCACAAACTTTCACATTTATAATATTAGTAGAATAAATAAAAAAACCAAGAACTTTTGTAAATTTCTTCTGTTCAAATTTAAATGTATCCACCTGATTTTCGTCGGTCAGTTAAATTTATTCCATAATGTATAAATTTTTCACAAAATTTATGGAACGCTTCGAATATCTTTGCAAATGAACTACTTATATTGACTTGTATTGTGACCATTATTAACAAATTCCTACCTTAGAAGCGGTCCATTCAGCGCAGTCTGAACCCTTTGATAGCCGATTGGACACTCTCTACATTGCTTTAACTGAATTTTAGGTCTATTTTATCCATCACCCTAGCAGAAGCAGGCCTGGGCGGCAGCACGTGGTTTTTCGCCTCTCTTCAGGGGACGGGGGATTAGATCCCCAACAACGCGTCGCTAGCTCGTGGTCTCTGCGATATCCTTTCTAGGGCACACCAGATTCCTCGCACCACACACCGACACCGTGCTGTTTTTTTATACCACTTAGTTAGCAGACATGCACATGGCCCACCGGATGGGAAGATTTAGTCGGTCCATTCAGTCAAGTCCATTTATCCGTTAGCTCCGGTGGGGTGAAGGCCTTGGAGGTTTTCGCATGTAAAAAAAAAGAAAACTGTCTATTCTATCTTTATTATGATATTACCTGATATTACTTCTGATTACGTTTTAGGACTCAAAAATAAAGCAAAAGAAATCATTTTCATTATTTAAGCGATGATCCTGGGCCTCAATTCTGCTATTTTATGTTAAAGCAAGCCACTGTTATACCACTCTAACTGTAAAAATGCCAATTAAATCCTAAATTGTATCGTAATACGATTCAAGTCAAAAAATGTATGAAGGGAGTTTTTCACACATTTTCATTCACTCTACAAAATATATATTGATTTTAGACTTTATTGCTATAAAATTAAAGTCTAAAATAAAAGGGCTTTTATTTAGAGTGTCAGTGGAATGACAATGGCTTGCTTCAACACAAAATAGCAGAATTGAGACCCATGCTGCATCCGAGGTTTTCACCTCGGAGCAGAGGATCCGCTCTCCATTTTATGATCGGCTATTATGGTAGCGCCGGCTGGCCTCAAAACACCGAGAGCCTGTTCTAGAGTCTTGTTCATTGATCAGCGGGTCTACCAGTTGGCAAGAGAGGTTCGCTTGGGCCCCGAAAATGCGTGAGCTCAATTCGATTAAAAAGAAATTTGATATACCGTATGATCTGTTAAAATAAAACCTACCTACGTTTTCGTGAGGTTATTAACCTCCAGAATCACTAGTTTGATTCGTTTTCAATTAGATTTTAATTTTAAAAGATTTCACAATCTCTGAATTTATGCTTCTGATTTTTCTATTGTTGATAGTTATGAAATAGAACTCTTTCGAAATGTTCTAATTTACCTAAGATTCCATTCTGTATCATTGTCAGGTCTATGTTTTTATGGGAATTGGGTTTCTCACCCGGTTTACATACAACATTTACAGAAATAGTAATAACTATATAAGGTGTCACAAAATTAGGTCTCTGAATTTGGTGAGATGACTTGGTATCGACAAAATATATATTTGAAACAAAAATAAGAAATATCGGGTAAAATAAAAAAATAAAAAAAGCACCAGCGAGCAGCGTCACGTGACGCGACGAGCACACGTGACGCTGGTCGCGATTTAAGTATTTCCCACATATCCACTTGGAGAATACTCCACCACGCGCCTGGTCGCTGGTGGAGTTTTTTTTTTCATTTTTATATTTAAAAAAAAATATATATATTTATTTTTGTTTCATATACATATTTTGTCGATACGAAGTCATCTCACCAAATTCAGAAACCTAATTTTGTGACACCTTATATAAATAAAAGTAAAAGACATCGTTGTATCGGTCTATATCTTAACTGTACTCTACTTAATATTGTATAAAATCATTGCATGTATTCAGTTTTATTTTATTATTGGTTATTTAATTTTACATTTGCATGCTGGTAAAACGGCGAAACGTGTTGGACAATAATTTAACTGTACCTAACATCATGTACTTAACCATGTTTCTGCTATAAACAATAAATAAATTTAATGTGTCTATTACATAAGAACAAGAACATGCTACAAAAAACCCACTGTATATATTTTTTCTCCAAATAATATACATGACTCACAACTCGTTAAAATAACGAAATCGGACCGGTTCATCATAATATAATTGCTATACGTCACACAAGGAAAATGCCTTAATATTATAGTATTTTGTAGTAACTAGTCGGATTGAAGTGTTGTGTGTGTATTCGGAGACTTATTTAATAGTGTTTTTGTAAAAATTACGATAAGAAAACAACAATACAAATAAGTAAATACAAATAATGAAAGGAAAATACAAGTTATATTATAACATTTTATAAAATAGTGTGTAAAGTGTTTATTTCATTATGTTTTGTATGTAGACGGAATTAAAATGCAGTTTGGTTATGTTGAGTTTGAAGAAGTTTTGGAAGGAACTCCTTTAAGTAAGTGTTTATTCTTAACCGACTTAAAAAAGGAGGTTTTTAAATTAATAATCTATGTATTTTCCCAAGAATTATATAGGTATGAACTGTACTAAAATGTAGTTGTGTAAGTAAAACAATTGTGTGAGTATTATAGTCTACTAGCTGTCCCCCGCGGCTTCGCCCGTGACATAGTTCGCCTTGTGGCACCTTTTTGTCCCGAACATGCCTGTAATTTTTCTTTTATGCAATTTTTTTAACTTTTCTCTCCGTAAAAACCATCCTTGGACTTGGACGAACATTTAAAAAAAAAACCAGCCAAGTGCGAGTCGGACTCACCCATTAAGGGTTCCGTAGCAGCAAGTAACATAATAATGCTTATTTTTAATTTTTATATTTGAGTTGATTGAATGAAAGGTAAATTGCGGTTTACGATTTATGACGTATTAAAAAATACTTGATCTCGTTCAAACAAATTATCGTTGGAAGTTTACATGGTAATGTACATCATATATTTTTTTAGTTTTATCATTCTCTTATTTTAGAAGTTACAGGGGGGGGGGGACACACACATTTTACCACTTTGGGAGTGTCTCCCGCGCAAATTATTCAGTTTAGAAAAAAAATTTATTAGAAACCTCAATATCATTTTTGAAGACCTATCTATTGATACCGTTTTTTGCCATTTGGTAACGGAACCCTAAAAAGAATTGGTCAAATTGGTCCAAGCGTTGTTGAGTTATGCGCTTACCAACACATTTTGCGATTCATTTTTATATATATAGATGATACGGATTTTTAAATTGAAGTACTTACCATGTCTTAAGTAACAGATGTCGCGTAGCTTTTTATTCTTTTCATCAATCTACTCATTTCCCTATCCGTATTTTCTCCTGTTCAATACTTTATTAACCTACTTCAAAAGTTAAAGGGGTTCTCATTTCGACTGAATGTTGTTCAACTGGCTTAGCAACGACTTCTAACTTATAAACGGTCGTCTTAGCAAATTCGTATTTACGTATTCTTGTGTTTTTCAGACTACACATAAAAGCGAGGTTGTGATGTATCTACTTGTGTTTTGAGGTGAACAACTTTAATCAAACTAAAACATCACTATACGTGTTTCTGTTGTAGGATCAAAGGACGTTGACCTTTGATAGCATCGAGAAAAAAAAGACAAGTAACTTCGACTTTTATTTAAACCTAAACTTTTGGCTAGTAACCAGTAGGCAAGTGGCAAAAGCTCCGTCTCGATCCACTTAGCAATGTCGATAACAATTCGGTAGCCAAATGAACAAGAGCTTGTCGAACGCTCAGTCTATTCATTCGTATGAAAACTATTCGAACTTAGTCTGTGGTCTCATCGGTAAACGTTGTTTTGATATTGCGGAAGTGCGCTAAAACCTAAAAAACTTTTGTGAGTTAAACATTATTACCTTAGTTTTTTTTCTTTTAACTTATTGCTTTTATCTAACATTCGCCATTTTGTAGCGTTATCTACAAGGTGTTAGCGTTCATCAGGTGTCGTACGATAGCAGTCGTATTCGTTTGTCAAAAGTGCCACTTGGCTACAATTTCTATAGATATTAATGTACTTCTCTGACGTTCCAATTTATTAATTTATTACACATATATACTCTTCTTTCGGCATAGCCGTTTGTTGGTGGCTGAACTCCTCCGTAACCACTCGCGCAATCTTGACCAAATTTACCACGGTGATAGTGTGTATACTGAGGAGTATTTTGTCGCTTCAAAATACTCCTCAGTATCCACACGATACTGAGGATGGTTCATGGTTGATGAGGAATAATCACCGAAAAAAAGTTTCACGAGCGCGCGGCCTTAGCTAAGCGCGGGATCGTAGTAAGATGTCTTATTTTCAAGTAAGAGTCGCACCCTGTACTGAATTCCTAGTGGAATAGACTATACAACATTTGGCTACCAAATTATATTTGTTGAATGATATTACAGGTCTTAAACATATGTCAATACCATACATCAATTGTTCCATTCTATTCTATTCTACTAACGATTGTACCACTTGTCTAGGTGCTTTTTTTAACTCATGCCATCGTAATTTACACATAATGCCTATGTCTATCGGGGATAATGTAAAGGTTTTTTTTCTGTAAGTGCAGTGGTTCCGAAGATTACCCCAAACATTATAAACAAACTCAAAAAATTTGGCCTCTCTCTTGATAATATGAGTATATAAAGAAGTATATATTGCATAGGCCACAACACTTTTAATAACTAATGACTTCTATGAATACTACCTACTAGAGAAACTATTAAGAACAAAAATGTTGTCGCGGTTTGGGGTGAAGCAGAAATGGGGGAGCACCTTCCCCCATGGCGGAATGGGGAACAGGAAGACACTATCTGTATACACATGGCGCGCCTATTTCTAGTGTAATCTGTATGACAGCTTCCAAAAGTTGATGGTTATTAACCAATTTTTTTGTTCCGTACAATCACTGTAGTCGTATACAAGAAAGAAAATCATTATTTAGTGCCGGACAAGCACAATGAACAAACAGAAGCATAATACATAAATAATTATCTGGCAATCTAACTATATCACTGTTTGATTCCGAATAAAGCCGCATGTCAGCATAAATGTTACGCATACCGTTAGATATGCGCTGGATATGGGATTTTGATAAAAACTTCATAATGTTTTTAAATATCTAGGTAACTTAAGCTACTATTAAAAAAAAGCATGTGTATAACAGCACAACATATGATCAAGTTGTATGTAAAGTCAGCTTCAAAAGTAGATGATTAGTTTCAGATTAAAAATATTTTTTTTAAGAAACTACCTAATTTATATGTCATAACTAGCTGACCTGGCAAACTTCGTCCCATCTTAGAACCAAGTTATGTTATATACCTTATCAGTTGTATTTATTTCATGAATGTCTCATATTCTTAATTATCCTAATTGCTAGAATAGGCACAGTATCCCGGGGGACCATCTCAAAGCCGTAGATGGCCTAGGGTCAGCCGGGGTGCGAGGGAATTGCGTTACTGGGCCACCTTACTTCCCGGCATTAGAGACCCGAGACGACTTGCGGTTTTGGTCGGATCGAGTCCGATATAACAACCAAAAAAAACCACAAAATGGTACACTATAGGCGGAGGCAAATCTATAAAATCAAAAATCATGAAAATCGTCCACCCGTTCTCTAGTTATAAATAATATTTATATTATTAATATTTTTAATAATAAATATAATAAATAAAAATATAACATGAATATATTTTGTGTCTAGTTGTATTGTTTTGAAATATGTATTTATGTAATAAATTAATAAAGAATAAAAAATAAAATAAAAATATATAGTGAATGTTCTCTTTTTCCGATCAAAATCTTTAGATAATGAATATAATGAAATATAATGAACAATTTTCATTTAGATTTTTAAGTTTGAAATCTGTGCAACTATCATCTACTTTTGCCACTGACTGTACCTACTTACGAAGTTACTCAACCGATGTGGATAAACGTGTACGTCACTTAAAAATAATTACAGTTTCATAGAAATCCGTATAGCCGTTTTTCCTTGGGGAAGTCACAAACATAAAAGGTATATTTCTAGGTACTTGAATTTTCTGAAAATTGGTAACATTGTTACGAAATTTTTTAGTTCTCTAACATTAAAAAGAACTAATCCCATAAACATAGAAAAAAATAACAGTAATATTTGTATGTACTCCTCACTAACAACACTGGTTGAAAATAAAACGCAAGCAAACACAAAAGCACATCGTCAACCACAATCATATATTACGCAAATAAGGAATTCTTCAAGACGTCTTTGTACTTAGTCAACATAGTAAATGATAGGTTAGTTATCGTATATATCGTATATACGTAACAAGAACCTATGGCAGGAGTCAGCGTGCCTATTCTGGGGAGGATGGTAGTGGAAAATGGAACTGAAATGACCCTTGACCCGTAATAAGTACTTTAGGAAACCAAATTATGAGATTACTTCAGCAGCAGTCATTATCATCTTGATGTGGTTCCGTTTGCATTCGAGTCTTACATTCCGGAGACTGGAAAAAACTAAAAATTTAAAATCACATGAACCAAAACTAGATGGGATTGCGTCATTGTATTACAGAGTTCCTATTTCTGGAGCTAGAAGGTGTTCTAGCTCCATCATCAGACCCTGGTTACCATTGAAAGACAAACTACTCATCAAGGCGGTTCAACGGAGCCCAAACTTGATGAGGTTGTGTCGTTTCATTGCGATGTTCCTCTGGCCACCTTTCAGCTCCATCATCAGATCAGCACCACGTCATAATAACATTGTCATGTGATTTACACATGTATGCAGAATTTCAGCTCAATCGGTAATTAGGAAGTGGATCAAATTTCATTTACAAGATTTAATGGAAAACTTCGGGACTGGTGAAGCTATATAAAAGCTTATAATGAATATAATGTTATGAGACTAAACGTTAAAACGCAGATAAACAAAACCACTAGCATGTCATAAATTACGGATTGCGTGCACATTACAATAACAAGCCTACTTATAATGTGTAAAGTCATAACACAGTACAGTCAGTGACAAAACTCTGTTTAACATAAACATTATATTGACGGCCTCTGTGGCGTAGCGGTAGTGCATTCGACTGCTACGACAGGGGGCGCGGGTTCGACTCCCGCTCAGTGTAAATATTTGTATGTATGAGTATGTCTATTTGCATTGGTCTGGGTGTTTCTATGTATATATTTATGTATTTCCAAAAAAAAAAGTATATAAGTATGTTTATCCGCATTCTGTAACCCATAACACAAGCTAGTTAAACTATGCTTACTTCCGGACTAGAAAGCGCTGTGTAGAATGTCGTAGAATATTTATTTATTATTAAAATATACTGTGCACCTTCAAATAAGCTATTTTAAAATCAATTAAACGCACAGTCCAAAAAATACCACCAAATATTTAACAATTGCTTATACCGTGTGCTTTTTTAAACCAGCACAGTATGGGGAAAACAGGTAACATGGAAGATACAAGGAAACTGTCTTTTTAGGGTTCCGTAGCCAAATGGCAAAAAACGGAACCCTTATAGATTCGTCATGTCTGTCTGTCTGTCCATCCGTATGTCACAGCCACTTTTTTCCGAAACTATAAGAACTATGCTGTTGAAACTCGGTAAGTAGATGTATTCTGTGAACCGCATTAAGATTTTCACACAAAAATAGAAAGAAAACAAAAAATTTTGGGGGTCCCCATACTTAGAATTGAAACAAAATTTTTTTTTCATCAAACCCGATACGTGTGTGGTATCTACGGATAGGTCTTCAAAAATAATATTGAGGTTTCTAATATCACTTTTTGCTAAACTGAATAGTTTGCGCAAGAGACACTTCCAAAGTGGTAAAATGTGTCCCCCCCCTGTAACTTCTAAACTAAGAGAATGATAAAATAGAACTAAAGAAATATATGATGTACATTACCATGTAATCTTCCACCGAAAATTGGTTTGAACAAGATCTAGTAAGTAGTTTTTTTTAATACATGATAAATCGTAAAACGTAATTTACCTTTCATTCAATCAACTCAAATATAAATTTAAAAAAAAAAGCAATATTATGTTATTTACTGCTACGGAACCCCGCCGACCTCCGACTCGCACTTGGCCGCTTTTTTTTCTATTGGTAACGTCAATATGACTTTACCTCGCCTGATGGTAAACTAAAGTTAAAATCAAAATTACTGACACCGACAATGCTGCAGTGGTAGCCCTCAGCTTGATGGCCACATCAGATGCTTTTTCATGACCCGCTGAAAGGAAATCTTGATGGAATTGTTTGCACTATATGAGATTGATACCTCAGCTTTGCACTTATTGTCCTGTATAGGAAAGAAGAGGGTGGAATTGATTGGAAGAGCTGATCGCAACACTCGCCATGGTAGAGTCAGTTGCCAGAAACCATTAGCTCTTTTTGACATATTACATTTTCTCCATAAAAATGGGTCGTTATGATCATTATTTTAAGTGATTGAGCTGAGCGAAGCGAAGCTCTTATACGTGGCTAAGCCGTTTGTTCAAGACTGTACTCCTCCGGAACCACAATACCGATCTTGACCAAATTTGCCATCGTGATAGTGTAGCTACCGCTGATTGTTTAGAGGGGTCAACTATTCAAATACAATGTACCATTGAGAAATAATCATCGAAAAACAGTTTCACGAGCGCGCGGCCTTAGCTATGCGCGCGACCGTAGTAAGTTGCCTATTTTTCAAGTAAGAGTCCTGCTCGCTCCGCTCAATTTATTTCAGTCGCACCCTGCACTGAATTCCTAGTTTAGGTTTAATTCAGCTTTCCAACCTATATATCGTAATTACCACTACTTACTTTTTTACAGTTAAACACACATATGCAAGCAAAGATGAAAAATGGAAGTTCCCACCGGGTCAGAAAAACGCCATCCATACTAATGGCCCACGTAAACCTATAATAAAAGAAAGGAGTCAGAGTTTGTACTCATTCGGCGAGTAAGTTCATTTAGTAAGCTAGTACATTGGCCCAACATGCCATGATGGGTGACCATTCTTAACGCATTGCGACCCCTCCTTGTTAAGGCCCGACGTTAAGCCGTTGGTCCCGTTTGTCATACAAACATCTGTGGCATTCGTTAAGGGTAGATGGAGCCCTATAAAGTCCGGCAATCTGGCCTAACTACGAATTTCGATATCGTTAGTGAATTGTGAAGGTCACTTCGAAGTCACGTCACGTCGAAGGTTGGCCGTTTCGTAATTGGACTAAAAACCCAACTGAGTTGGGAAAAGGCTCACAGTGTTATTAAATTTATATAGTTTTTTTATTTATTTTTTAATACCATTTCGGTGACAAACAAGTACACGGCCCTCCTGATTGGAAGCGGTTACCGTGGCCTATGGGCGTGTGCAACACCTGGGGACTTTGCGAATGGATCGCCAGCTTGTTGTCCAATAGAAGCATCCAAGCCGTCGTTGACGGCAGCTGCTCGGACCACATGGACATAAACGCTGGTGTTCCACAAGGCTACGTGCTGTTTCCGACCCTGTTCCTCCTGCATATCAATGACATGCTGTCTGATGACTCCATTCATTGCTATGCGGACGACAGAACCGGGGACGCATTTTACACGGGCCGAGCTAACATCCGTCGGTCCACAGTGGAAGAAAGTCGCGAACAACTTGTGTCTGAAATCGAGACTACTCTCACAAGAGTGTCCGATTGGGGTGGGCTAAATCTGGTCCAATTCAACCCCACTAAGACACAAGTATGTGCATTCACCGCTAAGAAAACCCCATTTATTGTAGCGCCACAATTCCTGGACACACCACTTAATATCTCTAAAAGTATTGGGATCCTCGGTGTCGACATCTCCAGCGGGGTCCAGTACCGTAGTCACCTGGAAGACAAGGTCAAGTTCGCATCTAAGAAACATGGAATGCTTAACAGGGCGAAGCAGTACTTCACTGCGGAGCAAAGACTTCTTCTTTATAAGTCGCAAGTCCGGCCCCAGATGGAGTACTGCTGTCACCTTTTTGCCGGAGCAGCTAGATACCAACTTGACCCGTTCGACTCGGTGCAAAGACGGGCGCTGAGGATCGTCGACGATCCCATACTTACAGGCAGTGTGGAACCGCTTAACCTTAGGAGAGATTTCGCCTCCCTGTGCGTTTTCTACCGCCTTTATAACGGGGTGTGTTCAGAAGAATTGTTTGATATGATGCCCACGGCCACATTCTATCATCGCACCGCTCGCCACAGACAGGGAATTCATCCTCACACGTTGCGACCGGAAACGGTGCGTACAGTTTGATATGAAAGGCACTTCATTCCGCGCACCCTCAGGCTGTGGAATGATGTCCCTGCTGTGGTTTTCCCAAGCGACTACAATATGGGGTTCTTCAAGAAGGGCATTAGAAGGTTTTTACAGGGTCGGCAGCGCGAGTGTGACGCCCCTGGTGTTGCACACGTCCATAGGCCGCGGTAACCGCTTCTCATCAGGTGGCCGGTGAGTTCGTCTGCCACCTGAGTGGTATAAAAAAAAAAAAAAAAAACTCGCGGTGCCGACCCTGTCAAAGCCTTCTAATACCCTTCTTGAAGAACCCCATATTGTAGTCGCTTGGGAAAATGTTATAATAATAATGTCTTTTTTAAATTTATTATTAACGAATTCTTATTAATTTAGGAAATTTACAAGAGTAACCAACAAAAATAATATTTTATTTTTAGTAACTTAAAAAAGCGTCACCAACTCCTGTCATTGCCAATAACAGAGGATCCCAATGGATCGAAAGAACAGCGAAGTACAAAGACCTTACCAAAGACAACTAGACCGAGCAAAAGATTCAGAAGACTAAACACTTTACTATTAGAAGCCGTGAGGTATAAGGCAGTCTCAGAAATTGAAAAGTGGGTAAATATATTTTACACTAACTACCCTCTATCCCTGAAAAACTGATCCCATTTCCATGACAAGGAATGAAAATTGTATTTTTATATTTATAATAAATCAGTGTACAAAGGCATTTAGTTTTATCGTCATATTTTTTTTCTCGATTATGATGTACTCGTAATTAAACGGTTACTCATAACAATTACAATCCAGATCTTGAGCCTAATAAGTAATTTAAATTTAACTTAATTTGCTAAAATCTTACAAAGTTAAGAATGTGTCCATTGGCACTTTTCTTATTGTCTCTATTAAGATTGAAAGACACTTTGTTCTTGTGTTCTTTAAGAGTAGCAATCATTGCACTACGTAGCACTAATTCCACTAAACTAACTCAAAAGCTATTGGAGTTCTTTTAAGTCTTCTTACTATGTCCGTGATGTCAAGGAGCTGGATAGCCTCGACGATCACATGTTGAAGCAGCCTTTGTTCATGTGCTTTAGCGTGTTTTTTTATAACTTCACCAACAAGATTCACTCCTAGGTCTCGGTGGATGTCATCATTTCTAACGTACCAGGGAGCATTTACTATACTCCGAAGTACTTTATTTTGGAATCTTTGAACGATTTCAACGTTAGTTCGTTTTGTACAGCCCCAAAGTTGAATACCGTATCATACAGGCATGAGTACTTGCTTGTATAAAAGTACTTTGTTGTACACTGACAAAGTAGAATGTCTGCCAAGTAGCCAGTACATATTTTTGTAGCGTAGGTCTAACGTTTATCAAACGCCTGAGCTACATCTAGGAATACTGTAGAACAAACTTTCTTTTCTTCTAATGCTTTTTCAATAACATTGGTAATTCTATGAATTTGGTCTATTGTAGAATGTTTTTCTCTGAAACCGCATTGGTAATTAGGAATCAGTTCTCTATCTTCTATAATAGGTTTTAGACGCCTGAGTAGCAGTTTTTCGAATAATTTCGCTATGATTGGTAACAGTGAAATGGGTCTGTATGATGTTACTTCAACGGGTGGTTTTCCCGGCTTAGGTATCATGATAACTTCAGCAACTTTCCACACACTAGGCAGGTTGTTAGTTTTACTATGGCTTTACGTGGGAGATTTTGGAGAATTTCGCCAGTGATTAAGTCGTATCCTGGCGATTTCTTTTGGTTAACTTTTTGATTATGCTGTAAACTTCTTTTGGGGTTACTAGTTTTATTTCCAAGTCGTCATTGTAAGTCATGTCCAATGCTATGTTTTCAGAGCTGTCCTCACTGTTCGTTTAAAAAATTTGCTCTAAATGTTCTGCAAATAAAGTCGCTTTCTGTTCATTACTTGTGGCCCATTTGACATCTATTTTTTGAGTAGGGGAAACGTGAGTGATATGCTTATTAAAGCTATTAGTGGCTTTCCATAGTGAGTAATCTGATGTTCCATTACTTGAAAGTTGACTAAGGTAAGCATTTGTAGCATCATCCTGAAATTTCTGAATTACTCTACTTAATTTTTTTGTGAGTTTATTTAAGAGTGTTTTATCAGGTGGATATCTAAATTGTTGCCACTTTTGTCTCTGGACTCGCTTTATGGCTATAAGATTTCTTATTTCTGTTGGATATCTATGCGTTGCAACTCTTCTTTTCATGTCAGGTGTATTTCGCCAGGTGCAGCTTTGTATGTCGGTAATAAATTTGGCTACTTCTTCATCCACTTGCTGTTTATTTTTAAGAGGTACTTTCAGGACTATACTATTGTCTAAATCAGATTGAAAGCTCTTCCAGTCCGTGTTATTGTTTACTAAACTTGGGTTGCTTTCTCTTTGTATTATTGTCTCGCTTAGAGTTAATATAATAGGTTAATGATCGGAATGCATATCATATCCTTCTTCTATATTAAGGTATGGAGCTGACAGATTCTTGTAAATGAAGAAGTCAATCAGATCTGGTTGTTTTCGGACATCGGTAGGCCAGTAAGTGGGTTTCCCTGTTGAAATCACATTGCACTTGATTTCCCTGATAGCACATAACAATTCTTTGCCCTTGGTGTTAGTTAGTCTGGATCCCCAATGTGTATTCTTAGCATTAAAATCACCTCCTAATATGAATGTGTTACCTAGAGCTTTCAATATATTTCTGTACTCATCTGTTTTCAGCCCATACTTAGGTGGAATGTATATAGCTGCTATAGTTATATCATGAAGTTTGGTTCTGACCAAATAATGGTAGATGTTCTCTTTAATAATAATGGTACTTCCTCCGCTCGCAGTGTTATTGGGATGCAGTGCATGATATATTTTATAACTTTTTATATGAATAAAGGATTTTCTGGTAAAGTGTGATTCCGATATGAGACACACATCAATTTTCTCTGTTAATAAGACTGCCTGCAACTCGTTTCGGTGCTTTATTAGTCCGTTTGCATTCCACGTCATTATTTTTAGTGTGTTAGTCATTTTTGTTTTGAATAAACAGATGGTTGTGTACTTTCTATGTTCCTCAACCTTTGATCAAATGAGGTTAACATGGTTAGGATTTTACTGATATTTTCTTCAGTAGTATTTCCAGTTTTAATTTGCAACGAAGGCTGTGACTCTGGCTGCGATGCTTTTATAATTTGCGCATAAGACACACTATTTGTTACCTTTTGGTGAGTAGATCGCAACGGTTGTTGTCTCTCAGCACCAGTGGTCAGAATGTTAGGTGGAGTTACTTTACTTTTAGAAGCTTTATTTTTTAAATGTTGCTGATCTTTAGCTACCATACACCCTCTATAATTAGCCGGGTGGGGTTCGCCACAGTGAACACATTTAGGTTTTGTAGCTGTTGACTTTGTGCAGTCCTTGGTGAGGTGTTTACCAGTGCACTTCACACACCTATGTTCCTTTGAACAATATTTTTGGGTATGGCCATATGAATGGCATCGTTTGCACTGTGGGATTAATTTAGATGTTTTTAAAGGCTGTACATCTACCTTACAATCTGGTATGGTCTTAATACCATAGATATGGTTAATATCTTCATCTTTTTGAAATGATAACATAAACATATTTAAAGGTTCCTTAGTCCTCCAACTTAATTTATTTACCGCATCCTGGATTTTATTGCCTTTAGCATTTAGTTCTTCGATTATTCTGTTCGGCAAACATGATGAGTGTAGATCTTAGCCATTACTCTTATCGGTCTGACTTGCATATTTTTAATACTCGTACAGAGACAGGTATTTTGCAACAACCATTTAGTTATCAGGTCGTAGAACTGCTGGTAGTTCTTAATATTTTCGACTATGACCGGTGGAGGTTGTGGTACTCTTTTTTCTTTTGGTTTCTCGGGCATTGTACTGACCTGAGATTCATTGAAGCTTACTCCCTGAGAAAGAGGAGACAGTGAAGTATTCAACTTTCTTTTTTTCCTATTTTTCAGTCGTACCCACTCTGTTTCTCTGGCAAGGACCTCTTCGTCAGTACCAAATTCGACTGCCTTTTGAGGTTTATCGCTCGTTGAATGTTCCCTCTCAGAAGTAACATTCTTTTGTTCCTGAATGACTTTCAGCTGGTGTTGCAGCGCTTCTATCTGACTACTAAGCGCTCATTCTGTTCCTCTTTATACCGGGTACAACTGATGTTCCAGTTCAGTTTTGAGGACTACTTTGTTTGGTGAAGCCATGATTTAGTACAAGTTATAATTTAAAAAACTATAACTTACCATTTATTTGCACAATTATACATGATTCACTTACGGTGGAATGTAGGTCATCGAGGTGACCGTGTTGACCTACAACTTATCGTACAAGATAATTTTGTTATTACAGAAAAAAATTACTTCATAAAGCCATAATAAGAAGCTCATTTATTTTATTTGTGCTTTATAGACATTGATAACAATGGAGCACTATCTAAATAACAAAATACTACTTGTGGTATCCATATCAACATCATTCATCAATTGTAATAGGCTCTGGCACTTTTGTCTTTGAGTGTCTAATAACGGCGATAGCCCTGTGGTGTACGTAACGGACTGCCGTAACGAGGTCTCGAGTTCGATCCCAGGTCGCCCCGGGCACACACCTCTGACTTTTCGTAGTTATGTGTGTATTTAAAATGTTTATTATCGCTCGCTTAGTAATGTGCCTGGTAGATGGCAATAGGCTCGCCCCCTATTATATTGGGACCTAAACATAACTGGCGAATCTTGGGTGTATAATACACCTCTACCTACCCCTTCGGGGATACAGGCGTGAAGTTATGTTATATGTATATGTTATGTTATGTCTAATAACGGCCATTTAATTTCCAGATTAATTATAGCTGGTGCAAACCCTAACGCGACTTGCTGCATGGAATGTATTTCTGCCTGTCATCTAGCTGCAATGAGGTCTGATGGTGCCCTGGCATTGCTTTTAAGTCATGGGGCTGATAAGTTACGGTCTGACAGAATTGGCAGAACACCTCTACATTTGGCAGCGTGGGCGGGTAACGTCCGGCAAATGGCTATGTTGCTAGGATTTTCGAAAGGTATTCTTTAAACTAATACATTAATTACTGACTCAGTCTTATACCTAAATTACTATTGTAACATTATGTGTGTAACCTTTTTCCTTATTGGGGTTACACACCGGCTAGACCAGGTGAGCAACAGAGTTCCTAATCCCAGGGCGCCTTTATACAGAGGTTCTTAGGTGGTGCACAGGTCAGCTGATCTCCAATGAAACGCAAGGATCAGTTGTACATACATATATTTATACACAGAGAAATAGCAGTCACAGATAGATATACAGAATAATCACACATAAAATAGTAATACAAATATATAAAAGTGAGTTTAAGAGGTCACAGCACACAGACAGATACACAGAATAATTTATACAGCAAGATAACAGAACACAGGTATAGGTACACTCATATGTAGATAATGATGTAGATGATTCTCAAAGATGCCAGCCAGTAGTGGCACAGCTCAGATATACCATACACCAGCCTTGCGCCGGTCAGCAGTAATGCAATGAACAAATATTGTTATATAAAAAAACTTGACCTTATAGATCTCAGTTATTCGCGGGACCGCCAGTGGTTGGGGACCGGCAGAGCAGATTCCGGAGCTTTCCTTGCGATCTGCTTTCCCACGGTCCAGATATCCAAGCCACCACGATTGACAACCTCAGAGTCTCTGCCCTCTGAATTGTTAAAAGGGTTCTTTCCCAGAACTAACGACCCTGTGATGAAGATATACAACTTTTATCAATAACACATCCCCATTATGCGAATATACTAACAGCAATGGAATAAAATAACTTACCAGATCAAATCTGGGAACACACACGAACTATAACCTCCAAATCGGGTAATATACTTTTCTCAATAATATCAATTCACCAAAATATCTTCAGTGGACACGACTAATGACCTCTCAAACAAAAAGAAATCATAGCGTCACTGCGATCGGGGTGCTTGGTTGGGGAGGGGTGCTTGGTTGGGGACCTCCACGCGGTGCACCCTGGGCAACGGAGACGGCAGCGCCTCTCTCCTAGGGTGGGAGAGACGCTGCCGCCTACGGCCAACTTCGACCGAGGCGAGGACGGCCCTGTTGAGGGCTGTCCGGAAGCTTTCCACGTGTCCCTCTGATTAGCAGATGGCACAGTGGAGAGCAAGTAAGGGGGCCATCTCGAAATCGGAGATGGCCCAGGGTCAGTCGGGGTGCGTCGAAACTTCCTTGAGACTGACATGACAACAATTCGTGACCCGACTCACGCCTTCTGACGAGGAGTCGCCAAAGTCAGCCACATCGATGCAATCATAGTAGTTGCGACGGTGTCCTATAGATGGCGCTAACCACAATTACACCTTTACAGTATTGTATTGTAACATGTGTCCTATAGATGTAGATCGAAAAAAGAGAACATCTAGGACGGGACTTGAACCCGCGACCGTTAAGACGTGTATAATATATCGGAGAATTTCGAATATCTAGTGTGGTGTCTAGGTGACTCAGGTGGTCAGAGCATTCCCCCTGTAAGGGAATGGTTACGGGTTCAATTCCCGTCCTAGATGTTCTCTTTTTCCGATCTAAATCTATAGGAAAAATAAGCATACTAATTGCTTAAAAATCTAATGGAACATTATGTGTAATAGATGGGTTTTGGTCCAGTATAGTCATCGGTAGTTTAGTGGTTAAGGAGTTGACCTAACGACAACGAACTCAATCCTCATACAATCAATTTACCTTAGCTAGAGGGGTTAGGGGGAATACTAGTAATTTTGGTTTGGTTTGGTTACTAATTTGTTTAAAAAAAATGAATGCTGCAGACCCTAGAATGTCGCCGCCTTCTTTTGCGTAGCAATAATATGAGCCAAAAAGGCAGTGAAAAAGGAATGGGAGTGGTCTAGCACTCTCCTGTGCTGTAGAAGGCACACCGGGTGGTGGAGATGATAGAATATCTCCGACCTCTAAGAGCGCGGGCTTGGTAGAGACTAGCCGTTGCCCCAGCGGAAGCAGACTCCGGTGAGGTGCCGGTTATCGCACAAGAAAATAGACGCGTATACTTTAGGTTGATGCATTTATCAGTGATAGAGCTTCGTGTCTAAATTACTATAGCAACATTATGCAATGGCAGGGTTTTAGTCAGTCCAGTACTCTCCTTTGATTTAATATTCTCTGTAGATGCTATTACGACTTTGACGCCGCCAGAGCGAACTGTGCTCAATTTATCCTGGGCACTGACTATGTAGGAATGTTTGGGCCATCTATTAACCAAATTTCGTGCAATGCTACTTTACAATTTACGTAATATTGGCAATAAAGTAAAAAGTTAGAAAGTTATCCCTATTTTATTTTTTAAATTTTGTTAAAAAGTGATAGCCCAGTGGTGTATGTACCGGACTGCTGAGACGAGGTCTCGAGTTCGATCCCCAGTCGCCCCGGGCACACACCTCTGACTTTTCGTCGTTATGTGTGCATTAATAAATGTTAATTATCACTCGCTTAATAATGTGCCCGGTTGATGGCAATAGGCTCGCCCCCTATTACATTGGGACGTTAACATAACTGGCGAATCGTGGGTGTGTAAAACACCTCTGCCTACCCCTTCGGGGATACAGGCGTGAAGTTATGTTATGATGTTATGTATGTAAAAACATAAATCAATGTGAGAATGAGCATGTAACAGTATGCGAGATAGATATAGATAAATCAAAGATTTGGGGAATGAAATTGAGTGAGATCGCAAGTTATTACGAGGGTCAAACTGAAAGTTCTTAGAACTGGCCACTTATAAACAATATAATAAAAAAATAATTCTAAAAATTTGAAAATAGAACTCTTTGCCAATATTACTGAGTATATATTTCATTCATTTATCATTTGTTTTACGATTTGGCGGCAAATTGAAAATTGTCTGTGTCACGTTAACATGAATTTAACACGAGAAAATTTTCGTGCAATGATTTTTTATGACTTTCGATGTCATTTAAGTCAACAAGAAAGTTATGATAGACTACGATTGGCCTTTCACGATGAAGCCCCATCTCGTGCGACTGTTTACAACTGGTTTAATGAGTTTAAACGTGGTCGCACTAATCTCACTGATGATTTACGTGAGGGACGGCCTTCTACGGCGACGACTGAAAATAACATCTGTGTTGTGCGGCGTATGATAGAGACTGACAAAAGAGTGACCTATCAGCAGATTCGGACAAGCTTAGGCATCGGTATGAGTCAAGTGCACAAAATCCTCCACGAACATTTAGCGGTCAGGAAGCTTTGCGCCCGGTGGATACCTCATAATTTGACTGAGGCTCAAAAACTCCATCGTGTGGATTGGTGCCGTAAAATGATTGAAAGATTTAACGAAGGTGACTCTAATGCTGTGTTCGACATACTAACAGGTGACGAAAGCTGGATTTACTGTTATGATCCTGAAACCAAAAGACAATCTGCTCAGTGGGTTTTTCCTTTCGAGGAGTTGCCAACTAAAGTGAAGAGAGATCGAAGTGCGGGAAAAAAAATGGTGGCCTCGTTCTTTGGAAGGATAGGTCATTTCGTAACAATTGTGTTAGAGGATCAAAAAACAGTTTCTGCAGAATGGTACACTACCAATTGTTTGCCACTTGTCTTGGAAAAAGTTCGAGAGAAACGACCTCGCAGTAGGATCCTCCTTCACCACGACAACGCCTCGTCGCACACCGCCAAGCGAACGATCGACTATTTGGCGACATCAAACGTTGAATTACTGGGTCACCCGCCGTATAGCCCCGACCTCGCGCCTTGTGATTTTTATTTATTTCCAAAAATTAAAGAAAAACTTAAAGGAAAGCGGTTTATGAATGCTGAAGAAGCGGTGGCTGCGTATCGCGATGCCATTGAAGAGACCCCTAAGGACGAGTGGGCAAAGTGCTTTTCCCAGTGGTTCCATCGCATGCAGCGGTGTATTGACGTGAATGGACAATATTTTGAAAAGATATAATAAAACTAATAACTGGCTAATGTAATCAGTTTTTGATTTTCTAAGAACTTTCAGTTTGACCCTCGTAGTGTTAATTTCTGAAAAGAGAGGCATAGTAAAAAAATGTTACCAATATACTTCTGTTATGGAAGAGTATTAAAGTGAAGTTCTTATACCCCTATGGTTATTTATTTTAATACTACAGTTCTTAGATTACAAAGGGTCACACTCATCCCAATTCTGTTGTACATTGTCATTGTAAATTAAAATTTCGAGTTTATTTCGTTTTGCTTGTTTCAGAACTTTTATAGGCCTTAAAGTCAGCATGAAATTTAGAGATTTTAGTTTAGTGAAATTGTTTAACAGAATCGTCACCACTGTGTAGAGCACCAACTCCTTTGGAATCGAAGTCAACCTTACCTGCTAAATAAACAGACAAGGCTCTTACACAGGTTTTTCTTTTGGGGTTGGCAAGTCAGATGGCAGTCACTTTCGTAAAAAACAACAAACCAATCAAAAATAATTAGCAGACCCTGGTCTCCGGAGTGTAATCTTCGGATGCAATGCAGGAGGATGATAATGATGGCTTTTTTAGATTAAAACTGTTAGACTAATTACATTCTTTCCATAATACAGATTTGACTAACCGAGTATGTTTATCAATGATGAGGCCAGAAGTCGAAGAGGAAGTACAGAATCTCAGTCAGTTTGTGAAGGAATTGGTTAATGTTAAATGTAGTAACTTTACTCAGGAGCAAGCAGTTCTACCTAAAGAGTGGACGGACAATACGATTGACCATAACTGTAAGGAGTTTGAAAAGAGCGTAAGTGAGATCGATTTTCTTAGATGTAAACATAATATTTTAACAGTTAGCTGCTTTAAAAACAAGCAATTATTTGAAGTGATTATAAATCTATAAATTGCAGCCAATAACGTATCACTACATAGTATAAAACAACTATGTCCCTATATCCCTATGTATGCTTAAATCTTTAAAACTACGCAACGGATTTTGATGCGGTTTTTGTAATAGATAGAGTGATTGAAGAGGGAGGTTTATTTGTATAATAACATCCATTGCACCCGTGCGAAGCCGGGGCGGGTCGCTAGTTGATATATAGAGCAGTATGTTACCAGTCAGGTGACGATCTCAATTTCCTGTGTTGGTTCCTTCATACCAATCTCACACCTTTTATCCTCCGGGGTAGAGACTTGGAATTCTTTACCAGTACACGTCATGTTTCCTTCTTCCCACAGTCCCGGGTTCTATAAGCGGGGCTTGAAAAAGTATCTGATGATGTCGTCAAGGTGAGCGCCAGCATTGTAGTATAATCGGTGTCTGTAATGGTGACCCCCATTCCTGAGACTTCACCTTTAACTTATCATTCTTCTTCATCTTCTTCTGAAGAAGAAGAAGTTTATCATTAGGCGAGGAGAAGTGGTACTGACGTGACCATTGTAAAAAAGTTAATCTGCTTCTGTCCTTACACACGAAGAAGCTCACGAAGAGCTTTTTGTGCTATCATTAAACCTTCTTTCATCTTTCCCGGAATTCTGTCCTCGAGGATTTCAATGCATAGAGGAATCCTTCGGTATGTGACCGAAGAAGGCAGCCTAATGTCTTTCTCTCATACTATCACAGACGGCCTCTGTGGCGTAGCGGTAGTGCATTCGATCACTCAGTGCAAATATTTGTAAGCACGAAAAGGTCTATTGGCATTGGTCTGGGTGTTTCTATGTATAATATGTAGGCATTTACAAAAAATATTATTTAGTATTATTATTTAAATCTACTATCAACGTTGAATGTAACATCTGTTACTTTATTCAGGTAAAAGTGATGTGTGTTGTGATGCTGGCGGACATTTTTCGCCGGTAAGAAATTATTAAATTTGTGATTTTTATGGCCGTTCTGAATTGAGATATTGAAGTTGAGTTCAAAGCGTACTTATGCAAGTGTATCAATTTCTTAATTCAGAAACTAGCAGAAATATTGATTGGTTAGCTTGACCATTAGTTGGTTATTGGTTTACGAACTTTTATCTGTAATTTAAAAAAAAGGGATGTGTAGTAAACTCTATAAATGTATACACGGTACTGGTAACTGTTGTTTTATATTGACCATTTTTATCTCCAGTTGCCGTTACTACAACCTGGCTGGACACCACTCCACGCTGCGAGTTCACGCGCGAAGTCCCACTGCACTCAGCTATTACTCGCAGCAGGTGCAGATGCTTCCTTACGAGACCTGGTAGGGAGGTCTCCACTTGACATTGCAGGATCTACCTATTATTCTAATGATGCTATTGATCCACAGTGGTAAGTTGTTTTAACGTATTTTTAAAAGTTACATTTATATACATCATAAACTAAAATATTGTTTTTTACATTATTATTTACATAAAAATAGGATACTGCGAAGGATAACATTTTTGTAACCAAAATTTTGTTACGCCTCTGAAGTATAACTTCTTACGTGCGTACATAAGTACATACACGCTTTTTTAGGGATTTTCTTTAGAAAAGCCCTATTGCTATCGAGTTGTCGTCGACGTCGTCGTTGCCAATTTTCTGTCACGGTTTTGGGTATGAAAGAGATGAGCTATCGAGTTGCTGTTTTCGGTAATAGATTCGTGCTGGGGTGAACCATTGCAAGATAAAAAAAAAATCGCAAAAAATCGCAAAAAAAAAAACGCAAAATCGAAAATCCCTTGTATTCGGCTGAGCTCGTCTCAGGAATTCAACTTGTTTAAACTTCACACCCACGTGGTGCGTAATTGTTATGATAGATTTTTAGAGAGATCTTCAGGGCCCAAGACAACCTTACCTGCTAACCGGTATTCCAGTCAACCAATTAACGGACGAGGCTCTGGTGCAGACTTTCTTCTTTGGAGTTGAGAGGTCAGACGGCAGTCGCTCTCGGAAAAGCCAAGATTAGCGAAATCAGTAGAAGTAAGAATACCAGAGCGGACTCCGCATCTCAAAGCATAAGTTTTGGATACAACCTGCATCAGCATCACAGCGTTAGCTATGATGCTGATGAGATTTTAAAGATGTAGATGAATTGACCCTAAATATTATACATTCTTAGCAATCCATGGATTCTCCGTGCGGGTGCCAGGTCCATCGCATTGCTGAGTTGGGAACTCGGGACAGTGCCTGGGACTTGCGACCCAAGTGTAGGTTTAGAAGGGGCCCCTTTTGTTGATGTACATCAACACTCACCTTCACTACCCAAGTTCCCCTCCCTGCCTAACCAAATTTGATACGAACCTACTAGTGCCGCTTTAGACATTCGTCCTAGTAATGAGCTTATTGTAGCTCTCGATAGGCCTAGATCTTCAAGTAGGTTATAGAGAGATTTTGCTGGTATACCTCTCGCTCCCACTTCCACTGCATACAAATTAACCACGTAAGCGTTTTTGATTAATTCGTTTGTGAGATCATAGTATTTATTTTTCTTTATTGTGTGGTCCTTCGGTATATTTGTTTCCCACGGTACAGTAAGTTCCACAAGAACCACATGTTTTAACCTCTTAGAATATAGGAATATGTCAGGTCTAGATGACGAAACCCCAACATCCTCCGGTCTAATACACAAAATATCTCGTATTTTAAAGATGTAGATGAGTTGACCCTGTATATTATACATATGTGACTAATACACAAAATATCTCGTATTTTAAAGATGTAGATGAGTTGACCCTGTATATTATACATATGTGTCTAATACACAAAATATCTCGTATTTTAAAGATGTAGATGAGTTGACCCTGTATATTATACATATGTGTCTAATACACAAAATATCTCGTATTTTAAAGATGTAGATGAGTTGACCCTGTATATTATACATATGTGTCTAATACACAAAATATCTCGTATTTTAAAGATGTAGATGAGTTGACCCTGTATATTATACATATGTGTCTAATACACAAAATATCTCGTATTTTAAAGATGTAGATGAGTTGACCCTGTATATTATACATATGTGTCTAATACACAAAATATCTCGTATTTTAAAGATGTAGATGAGTTGACCCTGTATATTATACATATGTGTCTAATACACAAAATATCTCGTATTTTAAAGATGTAGATGAGTTGACCCTGTATATTATACATATGTGTCTAATACACAAAATATCTCGTATTTTAAAGATGTAGATGAGTTGACCCTGTATATTATACATATGTGACTAATACACAATATATCTCATAATTTAAAGATGTAGATGAATTCACCCTGTATATTATACATATGTGACTAATACACAAAATATCTCGTATTTTAAAGATGTAGATGAATTGACCCTGTATATTATACATATGTGACTAATACACAAAATATCTCGTATTTTAAAGACGTAGATGAGTTGACCCTGTATACTATACATATGTGACTAATACACAAAATATCTCATAATTTAAAGATGTAGATGAATTCACCCTGTATATTATACATATGTGACTAATACACAAAATATCTCGTATTTTAAAGATGTAGATGAATTGACCCTGTATATTATACATATGACTAATACACAAAATATCAAGTATCTTCAATACATAGTATAAAACACAGTCGCTTTTCCCGTCTGTCTGTCCCTATGTATGCTTAGATCATTAAAACTATGCAACGGATTTTGATGCGGTTTTTTCTAATAGATAGAGTGATTCAATGGGAAGGTATATATGTATAATACATGCATAATATCATGAGGGCTACGCCGCTGGCGTCTGCTGGTATTAAAATAAAAATGTATCGCTGAAATGTATGTTCGCGCATAACTTCCAAACAATTGCATCAAATTGAATAATTCTTTGTTTTTTGTGTTCGTTATTTTCATGACAAGGTTTGTATGAAAGAAAAAATAGGAATGTCCACGGGTAAGGTGCTATTATAGTAGTGGGGCGAAGCCAGGGCGCGCAGCTAGTATTTTCATAAATTATATAAGTAAACATTATTAGAATGTTGCGCAGTGTGTTCACATAGCGGAAAACGTTAATGACTTCTGTGAACCCGTAATTAAAATGAAATGATGTCATCATCAAGGCGACACAATTTTTCTAAAGAAAATGGTTTTGGTTTTTAAATTTTTAATTAATACCTATTATATGTAGGTGTACAAGATCATATAAAATAAAATGTATATATTACATTAGTGAATTTAAATTAATTGGTAACAGTAATTTGTTTGATTGATTTGATTGTGGCTCGAAGGACCTAAAAAAAAAAAATATAGTCACTACTAGCTGATGCCCGCGGCTCCGCCCGCGCGGAGGTCGGTTATAGTTTTTTCATCATTTCTCCGGTTCTACTTAACCGATTGCAATCAAACATATTGCAAATTTTGAGTCTGACCAACACCTTTCTAATAGGAAAAAAAGCGGCCAAGTGCGAGTCGGACTCGCCCATCAAAGGTTCCGTAGCAGTAAGTAACATAATATAGTTTTTTTTTTTTAATTTTATATTTGAGTTGATTGAATGAAAGGTAAACTACGGTTTACGATTTATGACGTATTGAAAAAATCTACTTAATAGATCTCGTTCAAACCAATTTTCGGTGGAAGCTTACATGGTTAATGTACCTTTTTTTTACTTTTTGTGCGAAAATCCCTTCGAACCCCCCCCCCCCCGCCGGCCAGCGGGGCCGGTTATGTCGGGCTTGAACTGACTAAAACCGCACGCCGTCTCGGGTCTACAGACGACGGGGGGTGTAAGGTTACCCATAGAGCATATCCCTCGCACTCCGACTGACCCTGGGCCATTCGCAGTGTCCCCTCTGATAACAGCAGAGGGGTACCTTTAGTCGGTTCAAGCCCGACATAACCGACCCCGCTGGCCCGCGGGGGGGTATCCGAAGGGATTTCGGCACGAGTTCTAAGTATGGGGAACCCCTAAAATTTATTATTTATTTTTTCTATTTTTGTGCAAGTTTCAACAGCATAGTTCGTATAGTTTCGGAAAAAAGTTGCTGTGACCTACGGCCGGACAGACAGATATAACGAATCTATAAGGGTTCCGTTTTTTGCCATTTGGCTACGGAACCCTAAAAGCAGTATCAAAATCCGTTCAGCAGTTTTTGCGTTCATCGCGTTTGTTCACACACACACAGAGCAGACAACAATAAGAATTCCATAAAAAAAAAAATTGTTTTCAGAGTCGTTTATATAACATAACCCAAGTATTTTTTAAATATCTATCTGAAATATTAATATTTGTTCCACTTATTTTCAATTTTGTATCTTTTGCAACAAATTATCGGCTCAATTTTTACCCGACTGCGCCAGAAGGAGGTTTATGTTTTTCGAGAGTATGTATGCATGTATGTATAATTGTTTGGCACGCTCTGCAGCCTGAACAGCTCGATGGATTTTAGCTTGAGAGGTGTCGTTAGATTCGTATTTACTGTGAGAGTGACACTGAGTATATCAAAATAATAAAAAAACGGAATGGTGGATTTTTGGAGCTAAAAAGTATGTTATTCAAAAAATATTTTCAATCAAACTTATCGAGTAGGCTATCAAAATGAAGAACTTTAAAAGGGGATTTCAAAAATATATAAATCATAACTAAAAAGTATACAATAAAATTATTAATTAAAAAATCAAATAACCCAACTGCCCTAAAAAGACCGAAACAAGTTTGATAGCAGACGGGACCCAGATGCAAATCATGAACCGAAAGTGAAGTGAAACAATTAATGGGTCCCGCCTGCTATCAAATTTGTTTCGGTCTTTTTAGGGCAATCGGGTTATTTGATTTTTTAATTAATAATTTTTTAATTTACCTTCGACAGGTAAAATATAGTATTATGTCACCAATGCAATTGCTTCCAAGTAACGAATTGTGCAATAAAAAAATGATTTCAAGAAAATAATCAATAAAATTCTGGAACCGATTATAAAGCTACCTACCAGGTCCAATTAGTCCAAAACCATCCTATTCAAATTCACACATGAAATTTGGTTGAAATAAGTTCAGTCGATAAGAAGTACTTCAGTGACATACACACATACAAACACATAACATAACACAACATAACAATGTTTATGTCATGTTATGTTATACAAAAAGTGTTTATATATAGGTATATAATGATTTGTGCCATTTCCAGTTATGCAGAGACAGTATCATTACTATCCAGGGAAAAAGACCCCTTTAGTATTCGAAATCGAAAGATTGTTGATACCCCTTTGCACACTGCTGTGGAGCTGGGTAGCGTTGAGGCTGTGAGGGACCTGCTCAGTGTAGGCGTACCAATTGATTGGTTTAATCGATTTGGTCTCACGCCTTTGCATATCTCCGTGAAGAATAAGTTTGGAGACATTTTGCAGGTTAAAATTTCACTTATACACTTATAATTTAGATATTCTTAAACGTGTTTAATTTTATAAACCCATTTAAAATGGTCATTGAGATTATTTTTTTGACCTTCAAGAACAATAAAGAGATATAGAGAATTGTTAATATTTTAATAATAGTATATACAAATGCAAATTTAATATAAAAAAAATCCGTTCCCGTAGGGGGAACGCACAGGTAGATTTCGTGAAGCACGGTTAGAAATATTTTTTTGCCCCTCTATGACCTATGCTTCTTCTATGACCCACGCCGAGCGCATTTTTAACATGTTTAATTTTTTTTTCTTGAAAACGGTAACTTTTAGCGAAAAACTTTTCAGACATTTATTTTAGACTTAAGAATGGCCTATCGATTAAAAATGTTTCCGACAAAAGAATGTTCACCGGTTAGAAGTTATGATTTTTTTCCCGAAAAATTTTGGTTTTTCCCCCCTCCACTTTTAGTTAAAGTTTTAATCTTATAGGTTTTTAATTAAAAGTTGTTGGTATTCATGTATACTATGGGATAAAATTAGAACGGATCGAATATCTTTCATGGAACGTGAAATTTTGAGGAAAAACTGATTTCACAAAAAGTGAGGCCCTGCCGTCCCCTTAGGCCGGATTCCACCCGTTCACGAACTTAAACTAAGTTTACACCCAAGCAATTTTTGACCGCAGTTTGAAAGCGATCGGGGCAAAAATACGACCGTGAGAGTGCCGCAAATTTTGGGAAGTGGAACCATACATACATATATATATATATATATATATATATATATATATATATAAACTTTTTGACCAGTGGTCATTTCGGACTCAGGGGGTCATAACTAGACCTTCTATGAAGATTTTTTTTTAATATTCGACAGTAGTCAAGAAACCAATAGGTAGATCGATTTTAGATGGTGCGAGGGATATGCTCTATGGGCAACCTTACACCCCGGCGTCTGTAGACCCGAGACGGCGTGCGGTTTTAGTCGGTTCAAGCCCGACATAACCGCCCCTGCTGGCACGCGGGGGGGTATCCGAAGGGATTTCCGCACGATAAAAAAAAAAAAAAAAAAAAAAAGATAGATCGATTTCATTGAAATCTACCTAAAATCACATACTGATCTGCTCATTTCATTTACACTTTTCAGGTGTTAATAAATGAAAGCTTAGAGCCAGACAAGGAGGCTAATTACCAGACAGTGGTAGACTTACGAGACAGAGACGGACGTACTATTCTCCATGCTGCAGTATTAGAAGGTTGGGAGCATGGTGTGAGCATTGCTTTGGAAGCTGGTGTTAATATTCATGTCAAGGTTTGATAAAATACAATATTTAGTTGTATTTGAGGAGTAATAAGGAAGTACAATGAATTAAGCGCATTATTGACATGATTGAAAGATCAATTAATTTGTATTTTACTTTGTATTTCAGGATGATGATAACGAAACAGCCTTACATATAGCAGCAACCACAGGGAACTTGAATATTTTAAATAAGATAATCGACGCAGCCAAGACGGAAAACATTGTCCATGAAAGAAACTCGCTGAAAGAAACACCTTTAATGAAATCAGTTAGTAGAGGACACACGGAATGTGTTAAAAGACTGCTTGAAGAAAAATCTTCAATAAGCCAAACACTTCCAAATAAAATAAATGTATTCCATTTAGCAGCTGAAAAAGGATTTGTTGACGTTCTTCAAGTCTTACTTGACCATGATTACACTCTCACCAGAGGCATGATTAACTTCTTAACTGATGACAAAGATGGTTTTGGACCGATACATTATGCAGTACAAAATAACCACCCACAATGTGTGAAACTTTTACTATCACGAAATACCTTCAGGTGTCTGAAGACATCGTTAGTTGGATTACACAATGGATCAACACCTTTACACATAGCTGCAAAACACAATAATATCGAAATAGCAAAAATTATATTGAAAACTAATCAGGATGCGATACATTATGTCAATGGTCAGGACTGGACTCCACTCCACACTGCATGCAATTATGGCAGTAGAGATATGATCGTGTTACTTCTAAAAGAAGGCGCTGATCTTTCTTGGACTGGTTGTAATAACAAAAATGAGACGACAGCAATTGATTTGATCATGAACAATTTATCTAATCCCACTGAATTCATGAACAATATTTTTGATAAATATATTTATACAAATAATACTTATATCCAAGACCCTAATTGCGAAGTAACTATAGATTATAAGATTCTATTGCCAATTGCCGAGGAAAAACAACAAATGAAAGTTATTGAAGCGCTGCTTAAAACAGGTGACAGATACAAACAAACGCATCTATTGGTGCATCCATTGCTAGAAAGCTTTTTGTATATCAAATGGAAGGCTCTGTTACCATTTTTTTATACAATGATCCTGACATACGGCGTGTATGTTATATATTTGACCACGTATGTAGTGTTGATGTTCTTTTTTAAAGATAATGGATACAAAGAACCTACATGGACAAGCTCAATCGGGCTATCTGTTGTTTTATATATAATCTGTTTTGTAGTAATAGCACTGGTAAGTTATTATGCCAAATATAAGATACTTAAAAGATTTAAAAAGTTTAGCCATTGTAACTCCCCCTTAGGATTTTTCTAAATCACAATACTCATGTAACAAGGATACGACAAATTTTTTTTTACGTCACGTATCCTCTTATGGGTGAAAAAAATATAAATTTTATGGTCTATCTATTATATAATACAATAGATAAGTAACATGCGAAAAATTACACAATCATTCACCTAATCATGCTATAGGACAAATATTAATTCAGCATATATAAACTGTCTGAAGCAGTGACACATAACTAAGAATAATTATTAGTAAAAAACCGGCCAAGTGCAAGTCGGACTCGCACACCGAGGGTTCCGTACAAACCAGTAGGTATATAAGTAAAAGTTCACCCATCACGAAAATCGAGTCATAGTTATGGTATTTTCAAAAATATTTTTTATTAAATGATGTTACTACAAATTTACGGCTTTCGCAACTTTTCCTTTATCTGTACTATGAGACGTTACTTCGTACCAAATTTAAAGATTCTAAGTTCACGGGAAGTACCCTGTAGGTTTTGATTCCCGTGCGAGTTTCGAAAATTTGCGGAAATTTGCGGCATAAACGGCTGTATATTTTGATTGCTTTGGCTTAGAAGTTTGATTTTTTCACCGCTTCAAGGGACAGTGGACCTGAGTATTAGATATAAATTTCAGATTGATACTTCCACGCGTTCCTGAGAAAAACTGTCTTGACAGACGGACGGACGGACGGACGGACAACGAAGTGATCCTATAAGGGTTCCGTTGTTTTCCTTTTGAGGTACGGAACCCTAAAAATAACTAGTAATTTCGGTTACTAATTTTCTTTTATAAAAATAATGAGTGAATATTAGTAAACTCAAGAAAAAGTAGGAGCTTAGGCTCTAAAGGGCAAGCTTGGGATGGCACTGGGACAAACGCTCTGATGATACTCAATACTCAATACCCTTATTGCATTCCATAATGTTATACAGTTGTTAAATTAAAATTAGGTTACAATTATGGACCCTGTCGGACACATCACAAAGTTTGGAGACAGGAATAGTTTGTTAAACTTAATTATTTTATCTTAGTATTAGTTTATATTATTGCACAACAATTGCAAAACAAGTTTATTATTTTGGATCTTATTATTTAATATATTATTTTAATGTTTAATGTATTATACAACTTTTATTTTATTTCATTGAATTCATGATGAGTTACATCCAATAATAGAATTTAATTATAGTTAATACAATTTGATCTAATACAATATAATTTTTACTCTATAGTGTGTGAAAATGATTCTTGCAGATACATATTATACAATCTTAAAATTATTAAATCTTAAATTAATTTAATTTTTATTTCATAAATGTCATTGTAACACATGCACATACGCACTAGAGTTGGTGAATTTAATATAAATATCAATATCAAACTCTATGTCAATTTCGTACACAAAATTTACAGTAAAATGGTGTTCATCCAATACAAAGATCACACAAGAATCCAATACAATATATGTATTGTATTGTATTGTATTATTTATTTGATTATGATGATGATATAAGTAAGAATGACGATCCTAGCGACATCCTTCACCTAATCAATAATAATACATTATTTTCAGGAGGCTTGGTACATCAACATCAACAAACGATATATCTTCCATTTCGAATACTGTGTGAAGTTTGGCTCCATATTGCTGGCACTTGGTCTTCCCACTGCAATTGCCAGCACGGTCAATGAGCCTACGGAAGAATATCCTCGTTATATAGCAACTCTGTCCTTACTGTTATCTTGGCTCGAGATGATGATACTTCTGTCTAGATTTCCAACTTGGGGATATTATGTATTGATGTTCGGAAAGGTATCGTGTAATGTATTAAAGGTCAGTATTCAATTACATATTTTAACAAAAACACTAATTGTAACTTGTGATCTACAGATAATAATAAAAAAATTAAGAACCAAAGAACGATTTGAATTAATTTTGAAGGTGAACAATGTCAAACAACATAAAATCGAAAACTCATCATGAACCACAAAAATAAAATTGTAAAAATGGTTTCTGAAATGATCAATTATTGCCTAAGCCTTTTGGCACATCGGAACATGATTAAGGGAGGGTAAAAAACAACGTATTCCTACTGTTGAGAATATCTATCTCAGATAATAGTATTATTTAAAAATATTGAATATAAATTTAAATTAAATATGCTTTTTTCTATCTTTCCAGATTCTTTTAACATTTTCCTTCTTGGTGATAGGGTTCTCCATCAGTTTCATGGTAATGTTTCATCATCGAGCGCCTTTTGAGAATCCTTGGGCTGCCCTTATCAAAACATTGGTAATGTTAACATCAGAGTATGACTACGGAGACCTAATAGAGGATGCGAAGAAAATGAATAACAGCAATGGCACTACAACAACTGACACGTTTTTCAACGACTCTCTGTACTCTTTACTGATAGTGCAATTTATTTTCTTATTATTTCTCATATTAGCTGCAATTGTTCTTATGAACCTCATGGTAGGTGTGGCTGTAAACGATCTACAAAACTTACAATTATTAGGTAATATCACACGACTTACGAAACAAGTTGAATTTCAAGCGTCTCTAGATAGATTATTGTACAATCGATACGCTCAAAAATTATTGCCTAAGAATTTAGTGCATACATTAATAAAAAAAAAAACGATTGATAGTATCATGGTTCTCCGTCCGAGTGAACCTAATTCAAAGTTGTATAAAACCTTACCATCAGATATACGAAACAGTATATTTGAAAAAGCACAATTGCAGAAAAAACAAATGGAAGAAGAAATAGGTACACAAACCTATAGAAAGAAACTAGATGAAATATACAATGCAATTATAGAAAAACAAGATAATATTGTTGCAATTGAACCTAAATATGATATAGGCAACATAAGTACATCAGAAAACATGGCAAAATATATTGCTGATCTTGATTCTAGGGTAATTGACTACAATAAGCAAGTTGCAGAGTCATTAAATGAAATGAGATCTTCTATAAATACTCTAGAAATGAAAATGGATTTGATACTTGACAAGTTGTCGGTCAACAATCAGGTCCAAAGTCCACAGGGTAAAAAGTACCTGAAAATTTTCAAATACGATAAGCTATAATAGTCAAATCAATCAAACGAATTACTATGCAGAAAGATAATGTATAAGAAGTCAATCTCAGTTAAATAGTTACTTTAGGTCGTTCTTCCAAGAAGTCACAGTGGAAGTTGGTTGTGATGATAATATACCTCGTTGCACACTAAGTCTTCCTATCTTCAAATTTTATAGCATTTTATGCCCATTAATAATTTATAAATATTCTGCTACGATTCAATTAGATAGCTGTCTAATTTTAAGTTATATTTTAATTAGATTTACTTGAGTACATAGAGTTAGTTGATAATAATACATTTAATGTCTAAACCTGGCAATGCCGCCAGCCTTTTGGGTACGTAACCAGTCGACATCGATGGGGAGGAATTCTTTGACACCTAAACTTCTTACTTTGTACATACTGCCACCCCTTTTGTTTAGGAGGTAAATAAATATTTTAGTTTGTATAATTTTGTTTTCAGTAAATGTTTTTTCTCACAATTGATTACATAATTATGTCATTAAAATGTTTAAACAACAAATGTCTAAGAGGAGATTGTGGTAAAAGTTAGAAATAAATAACATAAAAATTAAGATGTATCATACTTTTGCATATCAATAGATTTTATTGATTAATCTAACGAATACAACATTATTTTCGGAATGTCACACACTGAAATACAACTATTTTTAACGGATTCTATCGCGATTTATTTTATAGGTTACCTTTTCAGCAGCCATGGTAACATGGCTGCTGAAAAGCAACCGAAACGTCGGGATCAATGTAAAATATAAAATAACATCAAAATAAATCGCGATAGAATCCGTTAAAAATAGTTTTATTTCAATTAATACAATATAGTTCAAGAAAGATGAACTGAATGATGAACATTTAAATATAAAATATCATATTTGTTCGAAAGGATACGTAACTGGTAACATTTTTTTATAAGTTAAATTTATAAATTCCTTGTCCTAAGTAAAGTTATAACATAAAGAAGCATTACGTAAGGAAGTGAGCGGTTAACTACTAGTTAAAAGAAGAGAGGAGGACCCAAGAGAAAATGATTGGACTGTGTAACAGACGATGTAGCCAAAAAGGGAGAAAATGTGGAGATAAAAGCAGACATGAATAAAAAAGTTGGTGCGGAATAGATAGAGAAAACCATCTACAAAACCAAAGCAAGTAGATCTTAACCGAATTCACATTCTTTTTCCCGACGTGACGTGCCAAATGAAATGCCCGGTACTGTTTTGATTAATAAGTAGGTAATTGTAGTGAATCTTATATGTGAACATAATGCCTTAGCCAAATGACCTAAACTTGCATTTAAACTAATAAATAAATGAATAATCAAACAATTTAACCTAATACTATATTTATTTCGTATTCCAAGCAAACGTCGTTAGTTAAACCTTCAATATCTACTAGAATACCGATATATTAACCCCAGACTACCCCGGTGTATCGCTACCGGTATCGGGACTCGGAAAGGTGCCGTTGTCGTATCTGTTGGTTCCGGAGAGTGCCGGTGCCGGATGCTTCCTATCTACAGTGCTTAGCGCACGGTAAAGTTTTTTATATCTGTACTAGCTGATGCGCGCGGCTTCGCCTGTTCGTATGTCGGTTATCGTTATTTGGTCATATCTCCGGTTCTACTTAACCAATTGCAATCAAACGGCAGATTTTAAGTCTGACTAAGACAAACAGAGAAACCGCATCAAAATACGTTCAGTAGTTTTTGCGTCCATCGCAAACAAACAGATAAACAGACAAGAATTAAAAAAAATATCTGTTCAGTATTTAACTTAACACAAGTTTTTTTTATATCTCCAATGTACAAACAAACCAATATACAAATTTATAATATTTTACTTAGATATTAAACTGTGCTTCGCAGGAAACTTCGTTTTTCTTTGTTTGATTAAGAGAATACAGAATAAATTAAATTTTTGTGTAACATATTTATTTATTTTCAAAATAATAAATAAATAATAAGTATTCTACGACATTCCACACAGCGCTGTCCAGACTCAAAGTAAGCATAGTTTAACTAGCTTGTGTTATGGGTTCCAGAATGCGAATAAACATACTTAGGTATATACTTTTTACATACATACTTACTACATACTTACTTACATACATATCATACATAGAAACACCCAGACGAATGCAAATAGACATATTCATGCATACACATATTTGCACTGAGCGGGCATCTAACCCGCGCCCCCTTTTTTTTTTTTTTTTACGTGCAGAAATCCCTTCGGATACCCCCCCGCCGGCCTGCGGGGGTGGTTATGTCGTGTCTCGACTAAAACCGCACGGTGTCCTCCCCAAGTGTCCGTTGCCGGGCACCCCGGGTAAGCCCTCGAAAGGATAACCCCAGGGTTGCCGGCGGACTTTGGCCGCCACCGCGGCCTCGCCTGGTGGGGTCGGGTTTTATCCCGCTTCGGTGAGTTGGCAGGCGTGTGTAGGGCACACACGACACGCCTCCGCCACGGCCTGCTTCTGTAAGGACGGCGAGTCGGCCAACTGCCGTCCTCAGGCCCCGATCATGGAGGTCGGTAGTCCCGGGCGTAGATGAGTCTGCGGCGTCCTCGCCGCAGACTGCGAAACTCGGGGGGCAGGGTTCTTTCCCGCTCCCTCTCCGCCGTCTCTTTCGCGCGCATTACCTGCTCGCAGAAAGAGGCGGCGGCGTGCCACTTGCTCCCGTCGGAGACCGCGGCCCTCACCATGGTCTCCAACGAGAGAACGTCCACGCCCAGGACCGCAACGAGATCCCGGCGTTCACTCGCCCACGCAGGGCACTCCACCAACGTGTGGAGCGCCGTGTCTTCGCCAGGATCCTCGCAGTGCTGGCACTGCGGCGTTGTCTCCCGGTGGATGCGCCACAGATACTTACCGAAACACCCGTGTCCGGTAACCATCTGGCACATCCGGTAGGAGAGGTCCCCATGGTCCCTCTCCAACCACTCCTTCATGATCGGTCTCACCGCCGCAATGGTGGATTCCCCCCACCTTGGGTGCTCAAGTCGCACCCTCCATGTCTCCATGAGTTCCTGGCGGAGCAGGGACCGCTGAGCCCTGATTTCTCGGGGCTCCGGCCTATGGCCCCGCTCCAGCGCCTCCTTGCGCCACTGGTACAGCAGCGCAAGGGCTCTCGCTTCCAGGTCCCATGGAGGGGTCCCAGCTAGGAGACATGCCGCCTCGACGGAGATCGTGCGATACCCCCTGATGACTCTGACGGCCATCGCCTTTAACGGGCTGTTAAGAACAGCCACGTTGCGGGCCGCCAGAGTCTCCGCCCATACGGGGGCCCCGTATAGGGCCATGCTTCGCACGATCCCCAGGTACAGTCTCCTAGTGGGGGCGTTGGGTCCCTTAACGTTGGGCATCAGCAGCGATAGCGCGGCCGCAGCCCCCCTCAGTTTCGGGACCAGACTTCGGAGATGAGGTCCGAAGTCCCATCGGCTATCGAGTACGAGCCCAAGGTACTTCATCGTGAGCTCGATGCCGATGCTTACGCCCCCTACGGTTATGCCGGTTCCCGCAGGTGGTCCCCTCCGAGGCCCGTGAAGACACATAGCCTCGGATTTATGGAGAGCCACCTCCAGTCCCAGCCGCCGTATTCGACCCACGACTTGAGCAACCCCTGCCGTGGCCTTCAGTGCCGCGCTTCGATACGTTGCTCCCCGCGCCATAACGAGGGTGTCGTCAGCATAGCACACTATGCTGACACCCTCGAGCAACGTACCGCGCAGCACCCAGTCGTATCCGATGTTCCACAGGAGTGGCCCTAGGACCGACCCCTGCGGAACACCGCACGACACTTCTCGCCGCCCTAGCCCTAGCCAGCTCGGGTAAACTATGGCCCTCTCGGATAGGTATGCCTCGACAATGCGGCGGAGGTAAGGAGGCACTCCGTGATACGCGAGCGCCTCCCTAACGCAGCTCCAGGGTAGGGTGTTGAAGGCGTTGGCGATGTCAAGAGACACCGCCACCACCACCCCACCCCGCGAGACTACTTCCTCCGCCAGGCACCTAACGCGCATGATCGCTTCCACGGTGGAGCGCCCCCGGCGGAAACCGAACTGGTTGTCCGCCAGATCTGGCCCCACGTTCGTGAGATGCTCGACGAGGCGCTCTGCAATAATCCGCTCAAAGAGCTTGCACACCTCGTCGAGCAACACGATCGGCCGGTAACCGGATGGCTGGTCCGCCGGCCGCCCCGCCTTCCGGATAAGGACCAGTTTCCCCGTCTTCCAAGCCTTTGGAAACTGGCCCCTTTCGAGGCATGCGCTAAAGAGCGCCACCAGTCGAGGCCCTAGTTCCTCCAGGGCCAGGACCCATGCTCGGCCTGGAATGACGTCGGGTCCGGGGGCAGTGCATTTCCGGGCTTTAAGCCGGAGCACTGCTACCCCCAGTTCACTCTCCCTGACTTCGGGCACATCGCTCTCGCTATTATCAGCGTCAGGCGCCTGAGGCGGAGCCATACGCGGAGGGACATGCTCCTCCGCTCTCGCAGGGAACAAGGAGCCCAGTATCCCCTCCAGCCGCTCCGGCTGGAGGCTCTGGGTCAGTAGGGGCGCCCTTGGGCGGATTTTGCCCCTGACCGCAAGGTAAGGACGCCCCCATGGGTTCTGCTCCAGAGACTCCAGCAGCTCTTCGCGGGCCCGCCGTTTGGCCTGCTTAATGGCTTCCTGGAGGGTCCTCTTGGCCCCCTTGTACGCCTCATACAGCTCCGCCTCTCGGGCTGCCGCATCGTCTGGGCGGCGACGCCTCCGGCGAAACCTGGTGTACTGGCGGCGAGCGGTCACGCACGCTGCTCGCAGCTGTGCGAGCTCCGCTGACCACCAGTACACCTGTTTCTTTGCCGGGCCGGGCTTAACCCTAGGCATCGCCGCATCACAGATATGCGACATGTCTTTCCTGAACCATTCCGCCTCTGCGTCGACATCGGCAGGCCTGGCCAGTGACGGAATCCAGGCCTGCACTATTGATGCCTCCAGGAGAGCCTCCCGATCCAGGCGTCTGAGCGCCCAACGTGGATCCGGGGGATTCGCGATTGTCGGCGGCAGGTTAGTTGGAGGGGAGACGTTGAACCGAATATACTTATGGTCGGAATCCGTCTCCTCCTCCTCCACCACGCGCCAACCCTGGACGCGGCGGGCGAGAGCAGGGGTCGCGAATGCGACATCCACGACCGAACTGAGCCCCCGCCGCTCCCAGGTGGCGACACTCCCCCGGTTGAGGACTTCTAGACCACGGGTGTTGGCCCAGTCCTCCAGTACTCGCCCCTTGTCATTGGTTTCCCGGGAGCCCCAGGCCTGAGACCAGGAGTTGAAGTCTCCCAGGACCAAGACAGGACGAGGACGTCACGCAGCGAGAACAATGTCCAGTTCAGCGAGCCTTAGCTCAAGCTCGTACTGGTCAAGGCTTGGCGAGAAGTAGACGGCCACGACAGCCAAGCCCTCATAGTCCGCCGCGACGCAGCCTCTACACCTTGCAATGAGTGCAAGGCGCGAGGTGTCCGCGGCGGAACCCCCGAAGACGGTCGCTACGCCGTCCAGGTCCACCGGGCTTCCGGGGTGGACCCAGTACGGCTCAGCGACCACGACCACATTGATAGACCACTCCACGATGCTCTGGTACAGAAGATCCTGAGCACCGGTGCAGTGGTTTATGTTCGCCTGCAGGATGCGGATTGGCGTGTCCATTAATGGAGGTCCATCTCCGCATCCCGCCTCGAATGTGGCCGCTCTTGAGCGGCACCCCCGCTACCCGTTGCGGACGAACGGGGCTTTGGCCTCGAGGCGGCGCAGGTTCTGCTGTCCGCCCGGTGCTCCGCCGCTTTGCCCTCCGCTACGCATTTGTAGCAGCGCGGCGGAGCATCACAAGCACTGGCCTTGTGCCCGGGCTGACTGCAGCGGAAGCACCGATCCCCCACGGTGTCTCCCGCTGTGCACTGCACTCCCACGTGCCCCACAGCCAGGCACCTGAAGCACCTGGTCTCGCGGGGCTGCAGGAGTTGCACCCGCGCCTTTAGGAAGCCCCCAACGAGGAGGCTCCGTTCGTCCGCAATTTTTTGCGCCGCTGCGACGGGGCAGTTGACGACTGCTGTGCCGTGACCGGTGGAGCTGAAGCGGATTTCTCCAGCTCTCACCTGATCACGGGGGCAGCCGCCCGCCTCGACGACGGCGGAGATGACTTCCTCCGTCGTGGCCGCGTCATCCAGACCCGAAATGCGCAAACCTGCGCATTTGTTGGGTCTGGTGACGCGGACGGCTTCGGTATCCAGCGACTCCCTCAGCTTGGCCGCTAGGGCGTCGGCTTTGGGCCGCTGGTGGCGCCGGAGACCTCGAGGAGGCGAGCTCCGGTGCGAGTTGTTTTGCACCGGAGCCCCCCCTCAATCTCGAGTGCCTTGAGGTCCACTGAGGCTTTAACCTGCCTCAGGACCTGGGCGTACCCCACGCCCTTCTCCACACCCTCCGTCGTCACCGTCAGGACGACGGCAGTGGAGCGCGGGGCGCGGAGCCTCTTCGGCGCCTTCGCCGCAGCGGCTTTTGCCGCCTTCTTAGCCGCCTTTTTGGCGGCTTTTTTCGCCTTTTTGGCGGCCCCCGCTACCACCCATTCCTCCCCTCTGGAGGAACGCTCGGGTGCAGCGGGAGCGGCGGTTTTGGCGGGGGCGGGGGTGCCGCGCTTCTTCCCCTTCCCTTGTGGCGTCGGGGCCACTGGGGCGGCAGGGCCGAGCTTACCACTGACAACAGCCGCGAAAGACGCAGTCCGTGTCAGTGGGGGACGGTAAGCCCGGTCCTCTAACACGCCAAGCCGCCTCTCGATGGCCGCCAGGAGCTGCACCACGCTAGGCGCAGGCTCAGGCGGCGGATTGGGCGCCGGCCTAGGCGCTGTTTTTGGCGCCGGCTTAGGTGCCGACTTTGTGGCCGGCTTTGGCGTCGAATTTGGCGCCGACGTAGGCGCCCCCTCTGGCGGCGCAAGAGTGGTCCGCCACCTCCTGGGGTCTTGGGGCCTTCTGGGCCTCCGGGGATCCCCTGACCATCTGGGTCAGTTCCCTGACCTCCTCCCGGAGGACCCGCTGTTGCTCCAAGGAGTTGGCCAGCTCAGTTTCCAGGCTTGTGACCCGGGCCCTGAGCTTGACCTCCTCCTCGGAGACGCTCCTACCAAGGAGCTCCTCCAGCGCCGTCCTGGCGACGGCGACGTTTTCCGCCACCGTCTTTTTTTTTCCCGACACATTTTTGGACCCCTTAATGGAGTCCGTAATGCGGGCAAGCGCTGCGAGGAGTTCCCTCGCCGCGGGGACGCCTTGGTCCCTGCCACTGGGTAGTGGAGGGACGTGCACCGGCTGCTTCATCGATCTGGACGCCGCGGTGGCCAATATTTTTTTGGCCGGCCGATCATCCTCGCTCGAGGAGACCGTCCGTTGTCCGGAGCTTCTGCTCCGGTCAAGGGACGGTCCACCCGAGCGAGGCCGCTTACGTCGGAGACCCTCCTCGGTCTCCATACGGCTGGATACTGACTCGTTGTCAGTACCCGCCGTCGACGCCGCAGACTGCGTCCGTCTCCCCACCTGTCGGTAACGGAGTAGCGGGTCTGGTGAAGACGGCCTTGACAGACCGCGAGTTAGGCCCCCGCCTCACCTCCTCTTCACCCCCAGCTACCTCCGTTCCATCGTTTCGGATTCCTTTGTCCGCGCCTTGGTTGTCGTTGTTGTTGGTATCGTCTGGTTTGTTTTTATTTTGGTTAGTATTTTCCATATCTAATCCCACGAGTATGGGGGAAGGGTGGTCCGTCCAGGCGGAGCCCCCTGCACCTGGATAAGCCTATATACTATGGAGGTCGGCTGGTATCCATAGGTTTTGACGACTTCGCTGTCGGGTGTTATAGACTTTTCCTTGTCGTGGGCCGGCCAATAAAGGCAAGCCCTTCGGTCAGCAAGTTCACAGCGTACCCTTCTGGAGCCACCAGTCAGGTCATTGCTGATCACCTGCCGATTACGGAACGCGAGAGGATGGCTAGTCCTCTCACTCCGGCGGCGGCACAAGTGCCCGTCGGCCCCTGCGACAGCAGTGGGCCAACCCGCCCCTGGATCCTCCAGGACCCTACGGTGGCCTCCACCACTAACAGCATCGCTCATCCTGTCTCCTCTGAAAGCAGAGGAGTACGGAGAGCGATGTGTTCCCGCCACGTTGGGTATTGGCCGACGATCAATGCCAACCTCATGTAGGGGAAGCCATTGACCGCCGCCCAGGGTGTACCGGCCGCTCCGATTCCGTTCCCCCCGGACTGCAGCGGGATCGGAATCGGAGCGACACTCGAGGAGGTTACCCAACATACACCCCAACCCGCGCCCCCTGTCGTAGCAGTTGAATGCACTACCTCTATGCCACAGAGGTCGTCTAATGAAGCGTTTAAATGATATTGTCGACGGTTTAAACGAATTTTGTTCAGTAAGGCTAGCCTGTCCACACCCAGTCTATTGCAGTTACATTTATCAGGTCCTCCATCCATCATGTTTTTTTTTATGGATGATGGGCTCACGTTTGACCTCTATCTCACCTGGTCGTAAGTGACGATGTGGTCTACGATGGATCACGGTTGCCTAGAAGGAAGCTATTCACTCGTGACTTGAAGATTCCGGGGTTATAGCTTTCCGGAAACACAGAGTCAGGCAGGCAATTCCACTCCTTAGCTGTATGCATATTAAATGTGTCGCCGAAACGTTTCGTGCGTATAAGTGGAATATCCACAATGAAGCGGTGGCGTGTCGCTGTGCGTCTGGTCGTTCGTTGGTGGAAAGGGCTTGGAGGTATCAAATTGTGCAATTCCAGCGCACACTCTCCGATTCCGAATCTCAGTCCAATATATTATCATCTTAGCGTGTTCCCGGTTGCAGTATGTCCGGTCCCAGTGCAAATATTTGTATGTATGAATATGTCTATTTGCATTGGTCTGGGTGTTTCTATGTATAATATGTATGTATTTACAAAAAAAAAGTATATAAGTATGTTTATCCGCATTCTAAAACCCATAACACAAGCTAGTTAAACTATGCTTACTTTGGATCTAGAAAGCGCTGTGTAGAATGTGGTAAAAAAAAGGCTGTCATCTCGCAATCCTGAAGCCGTTTTCTCTTTCTCTCCTTATAGTTTGACTTTAATAGAAGCGATTGCAATCTGAGCTCTCGACCCCGAGAGGAAAGCCTGCGCCGGAGCCTCGTCCATCAAACAGTAGGTGCTCCAGCTTACAGGTGAGTTTTGCTTAGCCCCAAAGGTCGTGATAGACCCCTATTCAACCAAATATAACCAAATATAGCGGTTAAAAACGTGGGGTATATCTAGTAAATACAGATTATTAACTGCAGCTCAAGTCAAGTTTTGTATCATTCATCATTCATCATCAACCTATGCTAGTCCACTGCTAGACATAGGTCTCCCCTAATGAGCGCCATAGATCAAAGAATTAGCAAGCTGAAGTGGCAGTAGGCCGGCCATATCTCGCGAAGAACCGACTACCGCTGGGGTAATCTTGTTCTTGAGTGGAGCCCGCGACTAGGCAAATGTATTAAATTATTAAATTGTATAAACGTATTATATTGTAGGACGCCCATCGGCCAGGTGGGATGACGATCTGCGAAAGACTGCGGGCAGATGCTGGATGCGGCAAGCTGAAGACAGGGCGCTATGGAAGTTTTGTTCACATTGGCTAAAATATAATGATATAAGTTGGCGGTGACGGAAAAAATAAGCCGACCCCCTTGAGGTGCCAACAGGCGTACTAACTTGCAGGTAAGATTGGCTTGCCCATCCAAGATTCCTTTAAGCGGAGTTCGTCAAATTTATAAGTCAGTTTCTGAATAGGTATATCTCTTATTAGGTTGCATTCTAAATCGGTCAATTTTTGAAAATATCAAGTGAAAGTATAGTTAAAAGCATAACTTGCAAACGTACAATCAACGAAATAACTTAACAAATTCTAATTTATTTATCACTTTAGCTCTCAAACTTTTCATAAAATAAACAAACCACGAAATATACTAACTTTTACCTCCGGGGATTATAAAACGACACGTATATTAATCTCGGTGGAGCCTCGTACAGCCAATATGATTATACTGTTACAGCCAAACTTTGTAATCAGTGTGTATCACCACAGATTACATAAGTATCACCTAATATTCAAAACGTGTTAGTACAACAAAGTTGACACAAACTGACTTGCGAATGACGGATTTTGACCTTATTCATGTTGGAACTAGCTTACAACATGGAGTTCTTATAGGTATGGGGTGGCAGGTGAGGCCGCCTGTCACCCCAGCAGAAGCTGGCCGGGACGGCAGCGGGGCGACTAGCACCCCTCTCCCAAACCGGGGCAAGACGGGGACGCCGTGGTTCCCAAACCCGAGGGGGCCGTCTCGAAACCGGAGATGGCTCAGTCGTGGTGCGAGGGATGTGTTCTATGGGCAACCTTACACCCCGGCGTCTTTAGACCCGAGACCGCCCCCGCTGGCCGGCGGTATGCACCGCTATAAACTCCGTCTGTCTGTTTTTTAGATTTTTTTTTCATTAAGACAGATGTCAATATATATTATAATACTGATATGTCTGGGACTTTGGTTTATATTATTAGCTAATGTGAATGCATATAATGTGAACTAAAAATATGTCTTTCAGTTGATTCTCCGCGGAATCTCGAACAATTCCATCGCTGGCTAGAATATCCTTAACTATGTATTTGAACTTGCTTGCTTGCTTGGACATGAACTATAAAATTCAAGACTTGCATAACTTATAAAGAAAGTTTTACAGAGTTTACTGCAAGTTACCGAACTAGCAGTTGAACGCGGTTTCACCCGCGCTGAATTCTGATACCGTTCCCCATGGGACCCTATTCCACCACTACAACCTAAATAAGATACACAATTCCACAATACTTTATTTTGTTATATCTCAAAGGGTTTAGGCAGCATTTTTGTTGAAAGCTTTTTAATTTTAGCCTAAGTTTAAAAAACTTGATAAAATATATACTAAGACCTTCCTCGAGAACCATTCTATCCATTGGTGAAAACAGCACGAAAATAGGTGCAGTAGTTTTTGAGTTAATCGAGAAGAGACAGACAGGCGCGGCGGAGGACTTTGTTTTATAATATGTACTTAGTTGATGATTTACAATTAAATGTTACTAAATGCATAATTTTTTTTTCGTTATAATCTGACTTTTATTTGGGGTGTCTGGACACTGCCAAGATCTTCGGGGCCCAAGCTAAAATCTGATCCGCTAACCTGATAACAGAAAAGTCTCTCTCCGCAGACTTCCTTCTCGAGGCTTGGAGGGAGGAAACCCCCCAAACCTTCTCAGGAAAGCCTGCGCTAGAGCCTCGTCCGTTGTTTAACAGGTGCACCAACTTGCAGGTGAGGGAGGTATCCTCCCAAACCTGAGAGGAAAGCCTGTGCTAGAGCCTTGTCCGTTGTTTGACAGGTGCACCAACTTGCAGGTGAGGGAGGTAACCTCCCAAACCTGAGAGGAAAGCCTGCGCTAGACCCTCGTCCGTTGTTTAACAGGTGCACCAACTTGCAGGTGAGGGAGGTAACCTCCCAAACCTGAGAGGAAAGCCTGCGGTAGAGCCTCGTCCGTTGTTTAACAGGTGCACCAACTTGCAGGTGAGGTTTGAACCTCAAGGATATTGGTAGTGCCCTATACACCCAAATTATAAATAAACATTCTAGGGCATATTACACGCGCACGAAAGAGACGGCGGAGAGGGAGCGGGAAAGTACCCTGCCCCCCGAGTTCCGCAGTCTGCGGCGAGGACGCTGCAGACTAGTCTACGCCCGGGACTACCGACCTCCATGATCGGGGCCTGAGGACGGCAGTTGGCCGACTCGCCGTCCTTACAGAAGGAGGCCGTGGTGGAGGTGTGTCGTGTGTGTCCTACACACGCCTGCCTACTCACCGACGTGGGATAAAACCCGACCCCACCAGGCGAAGCCGCGCTGGCAGCCAAGGTCCGCCGGTAGCCCTGGGGTTATCTTTTCGAGGGCTTACCCGGGGTGTCCGGCAATGGACACTTGGGGAGGACACCGTGCGGTTTTAGTCGATACACGACATAACCACCCCCCTGGCCGGCGGGGGGGTATCCGAAGGGATTTCCGCACGCAAAAAATTCATGAAGGTCGGCAGTCCCGGGCGTAGATGAGTTTGCGGCGTCCTCGCCGCAGACTGCGAAAGTCGGGGGGCAGGGTTCTCTCCCGCTCCCTCTCCGCAATCTCTTTCGCGCGCATTACCTGCTCGCAGAAAGAGGCGGCGGCGTGCCACTTGCTCCCGTCGGAGACAACGGCCCTCATCATGGTCTCCAACGAGAGAACGTCCACGCCCAGGACCGCAACGAGATCCCGGCGTTGACTCGCCCACGCAGGGCACTCCACCAACGTGTGGAGCGCCGTGTCTTCGCCAGGATCCTCGCAGTGCTGGCACTGCGGCGTTGTCTCCCGGTGGATGCGCCACAGATACTTACCGAAACACCCGTGTCCGGTAACCATCTGGCACATCCGGTAGGAGAGGTCCCCATGGTCCCTCTCCAACCACTCCTTCATGATCGGTCTCACCGCCGCCATGGTGGATTGCCCCCGCCTTGGGTGATCAGGTCGCACCCTCCATGTCTCCATGAGTTCCCGGCGGAGCAGGGACCGCCGAGCCCTGATTTCTCGGGGCTGCGGCCTATGACCCCGCTCCAGCGCCTCCTTGCGCCACTGGTACAGCAGCGCAAGGGCTCTCGCTTCCAGGTCCCATGGAGGGGTCCCGGCTAGGAGACATGCCGCCTCGACGGAGATCGTGCGATACCGCCTGATGACTTTGACGGCCATCGCTTTTAACGGGCTGTTTAGAACAGCCACGTTGCGGGCCGCCAGAGTCTCCGCCCATACGGGGGCCCCGTATAGGGCCATGCTTCGCACGATCCCCAGGTACAGACGCCTAGTGGGGGCGTTGGGTCCCTTAACGTTGGGCATCAGCCGCGATAGCGCGGCCGCAGCCCCCCTCAGTTTCGGGACTAGACTTCGGAGATGAGGTCCGAAGTCCCATCGGCTATCGAGTACGAGCCCAAGGTACTTCATCGTGGGCTCGATGACGACGCTCACGCCTCCTACGGTTATGCTGGTTCCTGCAGGTGGCTCCCTCCGAGGCCCGTGAAAACACATAGCCTCGGATTTGTGGAGAGCCACCTCGAGTCCCAGCCGCCGTATTCGACCCACGACTTGAGCAACCCCTGCCGTGGCCTTCAGTGCCGCGCTTCGGTACGTTGCTCCTCGCGCCATAACGAGGGTGTCGTCAGCATAGCAGACTATACTGACACCCTCGAGCAACGTACCGCGCAGCACCCAGTCGTATCCGATGTTCCACAGGAGTGGCCCTAGGACCGACCCCTGCGGAACACCGCACGACACTTCTCGCCGCCCTAGCCCTAGCCAGCTCGGGTAAACTATGGCCCTCTCGGATAGGTATGCCTCGACAATGCGGCGGAGGTAAGGAGGCACTCCGTGATACGCGAGCGCCTCCCTAACGCAGCTCCAGGGTAGGGTGTTGAAGGCGTTGGCGATGCCCAGAGACACCGCCACCACCACCCCACCCCGCGAGACTACTTCCTCCGCCAGGCGCCTAACGCGCATGATCGCTTCCACGGTGGAGCACCCCCGGCGGAAACCGAACTGGTTGTCCGCCAGATCTGGCCCCACATTCGTGAGATGCTCGACGAGGCGCTCTGCAATAATCTGCTCAAAGAGCTTGCACACCTCGTCGAGCAACACGATCGGCCGGTAACCGGAAGGCTGATCCGCCGGCCGCCCCGCCTTCCGGATAAGAACCAGTTTCCCCGTCTTCCACGCCTTTGGAAACTGGCCCCTTTCGAGGCATGCGCTAAAGAGCGCCACCAGTCGAGGCCCTAGTTCCTCAAGGGCCAGGACCCATGCTCGGCCTGGAATGACGTCGGGTCCGGGGGCAGTGCATTTCCGGGTTTTAAGCCGGAGCACTGCTACCCCCAGTTCACTCTCCCTGACTTCGGGCACATCGCTCTCGCTCTCCCGCGACCTCTGACTTAGCCGTCGAATGCTCTACGCCACAGAGGTCTTCACTGTTTGTCTGAGGTTTGTCTGTCGACTGACTTCAGTGATGTCTGTCAGTTCCCTAGCGGAACTGACATATTAGTCAACAAACAATTAATATATCCCAAAAATGTGGAGTATAAAATTAAATTGTAAGTATTTAATTATGTATATTCCTATTTTTAGTGATAATTTTTGAGTTTTCGTCTTTAATAACTAATCTAACATAAATTCACATTCTTTGTTAGTTGCAACTTTGCAACTCGACTTGGGGAGTGTTTAAGTTCCTCTTTTGCCATTTGTCGTCATCTGGCTACTAGTATTTAATCTGTGGTCGTCATATTACTCGTATAATAAAATAACGCGCAACTGCTCCACAAGGCCATATTCAAGAATTGAATTGAATTGCAATCTGCTTGATTACATGTTTATTTTTTGGCCTATCTTTCCACCGGTCAAACTTCCTTTCGTTTACTGGTCTATCTCTAACTCGACACTGGCAAAATTGTGGTGTTTGCTCCACAAGGCCATAATCAAGAATTGAATTGAATTGAATGTGGAGTATGCATACCATTAGATGGCTGTCTGCAATGTTACTGCCATAAAGAAAAAAAAAACAACATATTTCACTCTTAATACATTAAATTGAGATGTAGGAAAATATAGATCATTCCGTCATTTCCCCTGTGTGTCATAAAAGAGGAAAATAAGGAAGGCGAGAAGATAATGTATCATTTGCCGCGAATATTATATAATCCTGCGTAAGTAATTTTTCTCTGGCATTGGTTGAAATAGCCCACTAAAGCAAGAATAACTGGAGTTAGAGCTTTGAAGTTGATTCTGATGAAGTCTGATTATAATAAGCATAGGAGTTAATGAGAATGTAACGAGTAGGTTACATTTGAATACTTGCTGAAAGGATAAAATTAGCTCGGAGGAATTTACCTAGAAACTTATTGCGAGTTACTCCTTTCTAACCAACTCGTGACCAATGACGCATAAATAATTCTCAGCCACGTCAGTGACTCATTCATACGTCATTTGAACAATGTTTATGTAGTAATTTGTAAAATCAAAGTGGGAAAAGCCACTACCATCTGGCTTCCACAAGCCATTGGCGATATCAAAGTTTTTTAAGGTTTCTTGAAATTTTTAGGGCTCAAACTACCCATAACGACTGTCCTAGATGTAGTTATGGCAACCGTTTAGTGAATACTAATAAACGAATTTACTAATATTCTAGTTAGATCCTACAGTTACAGTAGGTACCCTTTTTTTTCGTGTGGTTATATCGGATTCGAACCGACTAAAACCGCGTTCCGTCTCGGTTCTTCAGGCGCCGGGGTGTAAGGTGGCCCTAAGGCATTTCCCTCGCACTCCGACTGACCCAGTGCCATCTCCGGTTTCGAGATGGCCCCATTTGGACAGTGACGGTACCCGGATTTGGATTTGGCACATCGAGTCGTCAGAAAGAAGAGTGAGTTTCGGCTTACCTGGGTTTCGTATAGCGTTCTCTTTATTTATTTATTTATTAAAACTTCATGCACATAATGTACACAGGCGGACTTAATGCCACAGGCATTCTCTACCAGTCAACCTTATAGGTGATGCAGAGAATAAAAAAGTTATTCCTAATCTTTATCGCCTATTGGACTTGACAGTTTGGTACCTTTTTGGTTATGTCGGGCTTGAACCGACTAAAACCGCACGACGTCACGGGTCTTCAGACGCCGGGGTGTAATGTTGCCCATAAAGGATATCCCTCGCACCCCGACTGACCCTGGACCATCTCCGGTTTCGAGATGGCCCCCTCGGGTTTGGGAACCACGGTGTCCCCGTCTTGCCCCGGTTTGGGGGAGGGGCGCTGGTCACCCCACCGTCCCGGTCTGCTTCTGCTGGGGTGACAGGCGACCTCACCTGCCACCCCCAGGCCTCGGCGAGCTTGTCGGAGCGTGCTCGGAGAGTCTTATGAACTCTCATTTGATTTTAGACTTTAATTTAATACAGATAAAGTCTTAAATTAAATGGCATGACTGTTGCCTGACCTTCTAACCTCGTGACGGAAGCCTGTGCCAGAGCCTCGTGCGTCAATCAGCAGGTGTACAATCATGCAGGTGAGGTTGGCTGTGCCCGAAGATCTCGGTTGGGGGTACGCACATGTGTAATATGTAATTAGAGTGTATATGTGTAACGTCTCTATATTAGACGGGCAGTATTTTTTTTCTTTTCCACTACATCAGATAAAATAAGGTTAAATAAAACAATTTTCACTAGAACCATATTTAATTCTACTCATGTCCAGTGCACATGCACACGAAAAAATAATTCAGTATGATTAAAGAACGGCGTTTTATAATGTGTACGTAACATTTTTAGTGTTAAAAGTGGCTACACATTATGCAATTTAATATTCAATCTGTCGTGTAGTACCAATTTGTTCGACTCAAGAGCCACTGTACTGTACTTATGAATCAATACCGCTTGATGCAATTTCATTGTCAATCGGTCGAATCAACTCAATTTGAATCGATGAATTAAATATAAAGTTGTATCGTAGACAACTTAAAATCTTTAGTTTACTGTTTTGCTATTCCAAAAAGTTAGAATTTTCTAATTTATTGAAATATTCAGTTTTGTATAGTGTGTTCAGATATTCACTACTGTGTCCGATTTTATGAATGATCTACCATAGAATGGGAAACGTTGTATTTATATTTATTGAGCTGAGTGAGACGAAGTCGAGCGAAAGCTTCTCATACTAGACTTCAGGATTTTCTTTGTCACAGGTCTCGCCAAATTTGCCAAATTTGGTTCTGATTGGATTAGTAGTTTAGGAGGACCTAAACTACTAATCCAATCAGAACCAAATTTGGCATGATTAAAGAGGTCAATCAGAGGAAGGTTTATGGATATATTTAGAAAAAATTAATGCTACCACAGAGGAATGATCACCGTTAAAAAAATTCCAGATGGAATTACGTAATAACCGCTCGAGACACTGTGACCAAACTTTACACGCTCAGAAAGCATGTCCAGAGTTGTGACATTCAAAAAGAATTTTCAAAATCGGACTTGCCACGGAGGAATGGTCACTGTTCAAAATTTTCAAAATCTGATTCACGATGTCTCACTCAGCTCAACATACCATACCAAGCAGCAATTCGCCTTGCAGACCTAGTTATATTTAACTACCATGAAATGACAACATAAAATAAATAAATAAGATCATGTTATAATTCAAAAAAGAAATTGTGCATCAGAGTTGTCTTTATTTATTTTCAGAAATACAGACTTCGGATATAAAAATAATAATACAATATACAGTAATATTATAAATTATTTTTAACAACAAACAATATATATTCATAAATAAATAACATAAATGTTATATATTTATATATAGTATGTTAATTTTTTTACAGAAATTGGTGTTATTTAATACTGTAATATTTCAACAATAATATGGAACAGAAAAAGCTGTTTGATACATTTCGAAAATTTAAAACAAAATGTAAAATATCTAAACTTATCCTACAATAATTGATTCTTACTAAATTTTATTATAAAAGATCACTCGATTATCTAAACCATATCTACTATGAAGTATGTTTATATTGTATGCCTATATTGCAAATAATAATCATAATAATACACAGTTACCTTTTAATTAATAACAATAATAATATTAGGACATATAGAACTTAGGTATTTAGAAATAATATTTGTAGACTTCATCTTGCTAATATATTAAATAAACAAAAAGACACGAAATAATTAAATAGCAATAACAATAATACAATCTAATAGACTAAACAATATGACCGTGAAAAATATTGTGAATTTTCTAACTATTTATTACAAAACACAGACGAGATATTTAAGCCATTAAATACTATGTATATTATTTACATTCATAATACTTCATTGTTATTTATTATTTATTATCAACCTATAAGCTTATATTGAATTATTATTTAGATTAAAATTATTTGACACTCATTTAAAGTACGGTTTATAATAGTTTTTCAAATATTTGACAATAGTAGCACAAATGACAGGGAACATTTTGCATTTGAAGATAACTAGGTTATTCGATGTTTATTAATTATAAGTTTAAGTACTATTCTCAATTATCTCATTTAGCAACTTATTTTAATCCTTACAATTTGAACTGTACGTGGACATCGCCTAGCTATTTCATTTTAATATCTTTATTAAACTACACTATTTAATAGTTTTAAATTACTTTCTAACATTAAGTAAACATTTTTATTTAGTTGCAATAAGTATCAATATGAAATTCCGCCATTTTGCAATAGTTAGACATTCGGTTGAGAATGTCGTAAGATTTATGAAAAATATCGGAACTTTGTATTGACATAATTAATAATACATTATTATAATTAATTATCCAAATATATCGAACTTCTATTGATAAAACCTGTGCTTTTAATCAATGTAATCAAGTGCCCATCATATTTTATTTTAATACTGTAATTTGACAAAAGAATTTTCAAACAATGTGCAGTGTGCTATGAATTTATCCCACTATTTATTGTTACGGTAATATTATTAAGAATATAAAATTATCTTCATAGACGGTCATATTTCAAATTCGATACTGAAACTTGCTAGTTTTTAGTAACACTTTTTCAGTCGACATTTCAAACAAATTGCACAAAAGTCGAGGATTTTTAATTTGGTGACAGTTTATATTTTAAAATATTCATTATAATAATTAAATTATAGCATATAAGTTTAAAATTATCAAATATTTTATAACGTATCAATTAAGTATTTTAATTCGAGTGTACTACGTGAGTTCGACAAATGGAAGTGCGATTAACGATTGTGTGACAAAACTGTACTACGACTCACCATAGTTCGAATGCACGCTAGTGCGACACACTGTAGGTCGACATTACTCTAGTGCGACAATCGTTTGTGTTTTACTAGATGGCGTTAAAAGTCCACAGAACATATTTTTTTGCAAATGTAAAGAGGTTTTCATTATATTTTTCATGTTATTTGTGTTATTTATCTTGTTGTGGTCACAGTTCTAACCTGACCTAACCCTGCCAATTTCAGTGATGTAAGAAAACCACTAAGAGTATGTAAATTCATATTAAATCAAATCAAACCATTGTTGTTACTCCTACGGTAATGAGACAATGATTTGTCGCACTACCGTAGTGTCGAACTACTGTCGCACAATTGTTTGTCGCACTAGAGTAATGTCGACCTACAGTGTGTCGCACTAGCGTGCATTCGAACTGTGGTGAGTCGCAGTACAGTTTTGTCACACAATCATTAATCGCACTTCCAGTTGTCGAACTCACGTAGTACACTTTTTTAATTCTAATTAAATGAATAAACTATGACGTTTGAATAACACATTTTTTACATGTGATAAAACAATAAAACAAAAATGGTGCATCATTAATTATTGTAATTTGAATTACAACCGACTTTAATAAGATTTTTTTATACATTTTGATATATAGGTTACAATTATTATAATAATATATCGTCGTCTGTTAAACTTTGGCTTAACGCTATATATGATAATGATATATTCTCTATTTACAATATTTCCTCTAGAAGGCATAGGATATTAAATACACAATGGTCCGTTAATTAATAACTAGAAGCCCAAGTGTCATGGGATTCAAATATAGTAGACCGCTATCTTTAAATAAATATATTAATCGAAAATAAGACCACAAGAAGGAAACTAGATCCATCGATTTATGTCATCCAGTTCTTAAACATAAAATTCATACACAAATTAAATTAATAATAATAATAATTTAAATAAGCCCGATATAGATTTAAAAGCGTCTGTATCTTGGCTACGGTTCGGTGATTTTTTTGCAGAAACCGAAGGTTTTATCTTTGCAATTACGGACGAAGTTGTAATGACGAACAACTACCGGAAGTATATTCTGATGTACGGTACGGTTGACATCTGTCGGGCTTGTCATTGCCCCGGAGAATCAATCAGACACATTATTTCCGGTTGTTTTCGTCTTGCCAACGGCGAGTACTTGCACAGACATAACCAAGTGGCCAGGATTGTACATCAGCAACTTGCCCTTAAATACAATCTTGTAACTTCGGAGGTGCCATACTACAAGTATGTGCCCGACCCAGTTCTCGAAAACGGTCGTGTCACATTGTACTGGGATCGATCTATTATCACTGACAGGACTATTGTTGCCAATAAGCCTGATATAGTGATAATGGATCGATTAAAGCGTCGCGCAATGATAGTTGATATCACTGTCCCCAATGACGAGAATCTCATGAAGGCAGAAAAAGAAAAACAAATAAAATATTTGGACTCAGCTATTATTGTACCGATAGTCGTGTCAGCACATGGACTCATAAAAAAAATACAAATATATGCAAAAATATAAAAATAGTGCTCCACCGGCATCGGGTACAGGGACCAAGCTGCCGGTGGTTACGGCTCCAGGAAGAGGAACTTCCTCACTATGCGTGCCGTGCCTAGCAGAACGGCCTTATTATTATTACAACAGCCATTTTGGTGTTTTCCTTGTTCAGTAGCATCTTCGGCGCCCAAGCAAGTCCGTGTACCTTCTGATTGGCAGACGAAGCTCTCGTGGCTGGAAGGTCAGACGGCAGGTGCTCCCATAAAACCCGTATAAGCCAAGCTCCAAGAGGAGGAGAAGGAGTAAGCGGATCCTGGACTCCGAAGTATAAGCCTCGGATGCAACCGGTAACCACGCTAATATGATACGACTATAATACGGCTCACCTGTCGACCGTCGATCCAAACTTTAGTGCTATATTGTATAAACATTTGGTATGTTTATACAATATAGCACCGAATGAATTCTAAATATTCTAAACGTTCAAGTAGGTATACATTGAGGCAATAATCTTGATCAACCATCAATAATTGAAATAAAACTATTTTTACCGGATTCTATAGCGATTTATTTGATGTTATTGATGTCAATATAGTGACAGCAGCCATGGTCACGGGGTTATGGTTGCTGAAAAGCAACCGAAACGTCGGGATTAATGTAAAATATAAAATAAAATCAAATCGCGATAGAATCCGTTAAAATAGATTTATTTCAATGTGTGACATTCGCGTAAACTTCCGACTATATCAACCATCAATAAGTTCACACATGTACACTAACTGGCCAATCAAAAAACTAATAAAATGACTGATCAACCAATGATACGAGCCCTTTGAGCGAGTGATTAGTACTGCGTATCAAGAGTACCAACATTACCAAAATGTTTGCCCCGAATTATATTTTGATAAGAACTTTTATATAACATATTACAATTTGTCCTAAAGCAGGTACGAAATAATTTACCCTAACACTTAAATTAATTCGATTTTTATTGATTTGACTAGGTTTATTTTTTGACTAGGTATATAATATAATTATGCAAGGTTGATATTAACGCCGACACCTGTCACGAACTCGTCCCTTATAAGTGGTAGAAGGGTTGCATGCCTGAAACAAACGGAGTTAGTTAATTAATGTATATTATCACGGAGTTTTTAGAATTCAAATCCATTATATAGTATTACTAGAACAGCTGCAACGTGATTTCGTCTGCGTGGATTTACCAAGGCACTGGTGCTACATGATGTGCAAGGTCTAAAGATGGAGACGGTAGGTGGTCTGGTATCAAACTAGATAGACTCACTGCGTTGAGCTTCTTTGGCTGGTCTTGGCAAGCACTCTGGTGCTACATGACATTACTTTAACTAAAAGATGAAAGGTATGTAAGGATCTAGTTAGTATAAGTAACTGGAGTAAATCACATGGACTTAAAATCAACACCACTAAGACCCAGGTGATCATTGTTGGTAGTTCTAGGCTGAGTTGTAAAGTTGGCAGTTCACAATTATCACAGGTTGTTCTTGACGGCACGGTAATACCAATTAAGGTTAGGAATCAGGGGATACTTATTGACTCAAATCTTTCTTGGGATCCTCAGTTACAGGAAGTAAGGCGGAAAATCTTTGCGTCGTCAGAATCTCTAAGAAGGTTGAGAAATTTCCTTCCTACTGGCACTAAAACAGCCCTAGCGAATTCCCTTCTTCTACCAATTCTAGACTACGCAGATGCTTGCTATCCAGATATTAACGAGAACCAATTAGAGAAACTTGAGCGACTCCAAAACTTTTGTATTCGATTTATATTTGGGCTACGTAAATACGACCACGTCTCTGCGTACCGTAAACAGTTAAATTGGTTACCGATACGCCTTCGCCGGAATGCACATTTTCTCTCTTTATTATATAGTATATTGTTTAATCCTTCTACACCTTCCTATCTTAAAGAACGCTTTGAGTACTTGCACGACACGCATGGGAAAACTTTGAGGTCATCAGGAAACTTACGGTTAAAAATGCCAGCGCATTCCACAAATTTCCTCGACAAGTCCTTTACCATACAGGCTATTCGGTTGTGGAATGCATTACCAGTACAAATAAGACGTTCTCAGACATTGCAAGCATTTAAGACCGCTGTCAAAAATTATTATTTAAGTTTTTAATATTTTTGTAGGAGTCGATTGCGTATCACGTCCCTCACATTGTTTACACTACACACTATTTTATTATAAGTATCTACATATTATATTTTACTATAGATTATGTATTTATTTAATATAATTATTCCTAGTCACTACAACTACACCACTAGTTATTTACTCTAGCTCAACCAGATCCATACCAAGGTTGTCTGGAAGAGATCGCTTTAAGCGAAAAGACCGCCCATTGTATATAATTATTTTAAACTAGCTGACCCGGCAGACTTCGTACTGCCTCAATCGATGACAAACCTTTTAAACCTTCTCTGGACCTCCACGAATAATTCAAGACCAAAATTAGCCAAATCGGTCCAGCCGTTCTCGAGTTATAGCGAGACTAACGAACAGCAATTCATTTTTATATATAAGAGAAGAAGAAGAATAGCTAAGTTAAGTAATTGTGAAATTTCTTTGTAGGTGTACAATAAAGTATATTCTATTCTATTCTATGAAAATAAAATAATTAATAAAAAAACTTTTTTAGAATCATGCGTTTATTAAAAAAAAGTAGTTGTGATAAAATGAGAATAATAATTTTATGCAAGGATTGTAGTGATTTCAAATGCTCGTTGTTCAATTTGAACACACGGAAAAAAAGGAATAAAAAATAATTAATAAAAAAATCAAAAAACCCGACTGCCCTAAAAACACCGAAACAAGTTTGACAGCAGGCGGAACCCGTTGACAAATCATGAACCGAAAGAAAATCAATGGGTCCCGCCTGCTATCAAACTTGTTCCGGTCTTTATAGGGCAGTCGGTTTGATTTTTTATTAATTATTTTATTGTATACTTTTTAGTTATGATATATGTATTTTTGGAATCACCCTTTAAAGCTCTTCATTTTGATACCCTACTCGATAAGTTTAAGCGAAAATATTTTTCTAACAATATACATTTAAGCGCCAAAATCCCGCCATTTTTTAATTTCTTTTATTTTGATATACCCAGTGTCACTCTCACAGTAAATACGAATCTAACGACACCTCTCAAGCTAAAATCGAGCGTGCCAAACAATTATATATACATACATACATACATACTCTCGAAATACATAACCCTCCTTCTGGCGCAGTCGGGTAAATATTGCGATATCAGTACAACCCTTGCATAAAAATTTTATTTTCGTTTTAGTACAATTTTTTTTTATAAAAGCTTGTTCTTATAAATGTTTCTTATAGGTTCCGTTACATTCCTATTATGCATTCATAAAAATCTGTTATTTTCATGTCACAAACAGAAACTTCAATTGTATTTTTTTTAGTAGCTAATCCGACCGATTTTGTTCCGCCTTAACTATGAATATTGAATTGTGTATAATTATTAAAACAATTTTATACATAATGTTATTATTCTAATGCTTTATGATTTGTTAGCCAAAAAGTCAAAAGTGACAATTATTACAAACGACTGCCGAGGGGGCCATCTCGAAACCGGAGATGGCCCAGGGTCAGTCGGGGTGCGAGGGATATGCTCTATGGGCAACCTTACACCCCGGCGTCTGCAGACCCGAGACGGCGTGCGGTTTTAGTCGGTTCAAGCCCGACACAACCGCCCCCGCTGGCCGGCGGGGGGGTATCCGAGGGGATTTCCGCACGACAAAAAAAAAAAAGGTATATCAAACGCCATAAGGTTATATTATAAAAGTTAATATGGTTAACGACCATATTAACTTTTAATTTTTTTAGCTTTTCAAATTATCAAACTTTTCGCGCGACTTTCTTATTTTTTTCTTTCCTAAGAACCTTCTCCTGACAATAGTAAACACAACTAAAAAATATTTGCGAAATCGGTTCAGCAGTTCACGCGAGATGTCGTGACCAATGGAAATAGGGATTCATTTATATATATATATAGATTATCTGTCTACGTTTTGATAAAATATCTTTCGCATTGGGTAATTTTATCTGTGTTCGCATGTCCTCACGTGCACGTCAACAACATTCAATAATTATGGGAAAAATGTAAAAAAAAGTGGTCTATCACTCAAGTACCTATTTACAAATCTTTTTTAAAATAGAATGGATTTTTTTACGTGTGGACATCCCCACGGGCTTCACCCCATCGGTGCCAATGATGGGGTGGGCGTGTCGGAATCGGACCGACTAAAACCACACGGTGTCCTCCCCAAGTGTCCATTGCTGGGCATCCCGGGTAAGCCCTCGAAAGGATAAATCGGACTATGGCCGCCACCGCGGCCTAGCCTGGTGGGGTCGGTAGTCCCGGGCGTAGACGAAAGCGGAGCTCTGGGGGCAGGGTTCTCTCCCGCTCACTCTCCGCCGCCTCTTTCGCGCGCATTACCTGCTCGCAGAAAGCGACGGCGTGCCAGTTGCTCCCGTCGGAGACCACGGCTCTCACCATGGTCTCAAGTGTGAGAACGTCCACGCCCAGGACCGCAACGAGATCCCGGCGTTGACTCGCCCACGCAAGGCACTCTCCCAACGTGTGGAGCGCCGTGTCTTCGCCAGAATCCTCATAGTGCTGGCACTGCGGCGTTGTCTCCCGGTGGATGCGCCACAGAAACTTACCGAAGCACCCGTGTCCAGTAATTATCTCGCACATCCGGTAGGAGAGGTCACCGTGGTGCCTCTCCAACCACTCTTCACCGCCGCAATGGTGGATTCTCCCCCCACCTTGGTTGCACAAGTCGCAACCTCCATGTCTCCATGACTTTTAGAATGGAATATGATTGATGTTTAAGTGGTTTTATAATTCTTGGAGTACAAAGCTTTAAGAGTTATTAGTTTAGTAGTAGAGTTATTATTATTAGATTATCTGTAAATTAGATTGTATTAAGCTACTTTTTTCGTTGACTGTACATATATTTAGCCGCGTGATATCCCCTAAGGGTTAAGCAGAGGTGAATAAACACCCACATTTCACAATCTTCAATCTAACAATCCGAGAACATTTTTTTTTTCGTCCGGAAACCCCTTCGGATACCCCCCCGCCGGCTAGCGGGGGCGGTTATGTCGGGCTTGAACCGACTAAAACCGCACGCCGTCTTGGGTCTGCAGACGCCGGGGTGTAAGGTTGCCCATAAAGCATATCCCTCGCACCCCGACTGACCCTATACAGAGCCACGATTCTCCTATTTTATTTTAAAGCAAGCCACTGTCATACCACTGTCACTGTAAAACATGCCATTTAATTTTAGACGTTATGTGTATTACTTTCAAGTCTAAAATTAAACGAAGACAGATCATTATAAATTTTCTAGGGTCTGCTCCCTTAAGGCTTAATAACAAGGGTCGATACACGGCGTAAGTTCGGCTAGTCGCTTCACAAATCACCTCACCAAGCCGCATCGTCAGCCAATTTACACAGGTGACTAAAATCGCATGCGCCTCTGTCATTTCCTTCGTAAATGTTGAGCAGCCTGACTGAGCCTGCGACTGATCGTTTACACGGTCGTTATTATTCAACAGACGGATGCGGCCGGTCACCGCGCGGCTAAAGTCGGATGCTGTCCAATTTTGGGGCTTGCGGCTATAGTCACTTAGGACCTAGCCGAATTGCCATTTAGACGGATGATTTTCGCTGCGCGGAAAAAAAAACGTGCTCTCGTGTAATTCCCGCAATACTCATCCTTTCCATAATTTGCTTTTGTTGACTTTTTTGGTAGCGTTTACCGTTTTCATATTTATTAGTGACAATGTTGTTTAATCCCTAAGTGGGCTCGATCTCAATAATTTTAAATTTTTAAATATAATTAATAATTTTCAAACAGATTTTAAGTTTGAAATCTGTGCGATCATCATTTACTTTTGATGTTAACTGTACATATGACTCTAAGCTATCTTCCTTCCTTATTTCTTTTAAATAGTACAAACATGCGAATTAATATAAACAAGGATATATATCCTCGTTGACCCATCTTGTAAATAAACTGGGACAGTAGACAAATCCCCTGGCGTTCCATCTTCATCTGAGGCCTATTCATTAAACGGTTAATTTGTAGAATTGCCGGTAATGTCGTAACCTAGCATTGCGCTTAAGGGTAAGATCGAGACTTAAACTTGAAATATTTTATTCATTTATTCGGGGTTTTCTCAAACTTATAGCCTGACCCGTATTAGACTTCAAGATGACGACGACCCCTTTTAAAAATGAATGTAACATCATTTATTGTTTTGGTTAGTTTGTAAGAATTTCGGCAGATGGCTCCAGTGTCGCTCCAAGACGTATGTATAGGAGAATTTCCAATATCCAGGAAGTGTCCTGGTAACTCAGTTAGTCAGAGTATTACTTCTAGAAAAGGAACAAGTCGCGGGTTTAAGTCCCGTTCTAGAGGATAACTTTTCCGATCTAAATTTATAGAATTGAATAATAATATTTTAATAAAAGGAGTGTAGATATGTTATTTTTTGACTATTGTGATGGGTTTTCTTATATTATATTGAATTTTAGCATCAAATTGGACCTCCAATTTTGCATTAATTGACTAAATTTTTATAAAGTAATAAGTTTATCGGAAAAATTCAATATCCAAGATGCAAATGGAATTCAGCTTAAGAGTAAAATATTAACATTTAAAAAGGATATTAAATTCTATTCTAGATAGTAAAAGTCAGCAAAAATTATTCATGCCTTTTAAAATATTGTTTGTGTTTCGATACGTGATGGGGTTGAAGTTTAAACTATGTGTATTGCGTTCGGACTAATAATTCTGTTGAGCTCCGCTGTGTATTGTCGAGCACGTATGTGTTGTTTGCAGTCAACTATGTCTTGATTCAGGGTTGGTAAAACATATTTCGAATGAAATTTTTGCCGAGTGTCGAGGCCATGTGTTTATTCGATACCTCGGTACTATACAAAAAGGATCGACTTAAAATGCATTTAAATATTCACAAATTCCTCAAAATTATCCTTAAAGACAATCCAATGGCTTTCAGGAATTCGATTAATTAAAATTGGGATCCGAACCGATTTTTAATTCTGATTTTTTTGGGATATGCATCATTTTAAAAACTTTGCTAAAGACTACGAGACACAAAATACTCATTGCAAAATGATATTCTTCACTCTTTTTCGCCCATTAAAAGGCCTTTATTCAGTAGGGCTACCATGAAATGTATATCCGCAATTGACACGAATGAAAGAAGTGCATTTAGGTACCATGAAGTTACTTCGGATTTCGTTCTTCTGGTCGGGACCATAAAGTATGTTCGGGACTGAATCAAACATAGATATCAAGGGGGGTTTCCTTTACAATGTCTTTCTTTTAAAAAATGAACTATTATAAACCAACATATTAAAAGTACATTTCTTTGTATTGAATAATGATAACCTTTCGACCTTTTGAAATAAGTCATTTTCATTTTGATTTTTTTGGCAGGCTATCAAAATGACGAATTTTGCAGTTTCAGGTCGTTTTATGTTAGGATTTGGGCCGAATAAACTGGCATGTGTCGTCTTCGGGCCCGATTGCGGTCTAACTGTGCTACCTGCTAATTGAAGGACGAGGGTCTCTCGGGATTAAAATTTGCTCCCGCAAAAGCCAAGATAATTCAAATCAAGGGAAAAAGTAGGAGAGCGGACCACGAGCTTAAAAGGGACTAACGCGATGATGATGATGACTTACAGGAAAATATATTATTAAGTTGAATTTTTATACTTGGGACAACCCTAGTACAATGTATGCCCGTCACGGTACGAATAAATAGAATTGAATCGTTCCACTTGTACGTGTTAATATAGAATTTCTATTTGTACTAATTGAATTTTGTTACTTATTGAAAAATTATCGCCTGATTTTTTATGTACAGTGACATCACGGCATGACGAATATACCGTTTGCCGTTGGCAAACGGCACGTTGGCACACGTGTCTGTCATTTAACTGCCAAGACGCCAAAAATATTATATTAAAAGGAGAAGTAATAGTGAAGTGACAGCTATGCCGGGAATGTCCGGAATCAGAATTATAGCACCTCCTCTGGCATCATAACAATACCGTTGCACACGATTAGTAAGATTCAGATTACACGTTTTAATTAAAAAAATGTGTAAATTCTACCTCACTCGGCATATTTCCTTGATTAGGTCAAGAAAATACGGCTGGTGACTTAAATTCTACGTTAGTAACTTTTTAAAGTTCAAAAAGGGCGCAAACTTGGTGTGAAAAATGTCCAGAATCAAAATTCTAACACCTTCTCTGGCATCATAACAATGCTGTGTCAGATTACACGTTTTAATAAAAAAATGTGTAAATCCTACCTCACTCGGAAAATTTCCTTAATTAGGTCAAGAAAATTCTACCTTAATACACGAACGTGCCAAATCGGCATTTTTTGGGGAAAAATAATTGAATTCGCGACACCTGTTACTGTCACCAACAACTCTGTAAATATTTCCTGATGATTCAATAAATACACACGTAGTTGTTCAAGTTTTCACTTCTGTCGGCACTCCATGAGTGCCACTGTATTTTTTAATCAAAGGGTCTATAACCAAAAAAGATTTCCTGGTTGCATAAATATTTGAAATTTCTGGAGTTTTGAAAGAAGAATGGCAATTGCAACTACTGATATTGACAAAAGGGTAAATCGACTGCAAATGTCTGGAATGCATGAACAATATAAAAATCAGTTTTGAGCTGCTCGCTGAGTGTTCTATGTACTTACTGATCAGATGGGAGCTTATGGAGTAACACATTTGCATACGCTAGACATAGAAAACCTATAGGGTTGAAAAGTGGAACAGATCGTGAGATTCTGTGAAGAAACAAGAAAGCTTAAAGGGAAACCTTAAATAAATGCATGGAGTACGGGTGCTTCAAAAAGGGACTTCAGACAGTGCTTACTGGTAATATAAATACGAAAGTTTATGTATGTGTATGGATGTTTATTACTCAATAACGCCGAAACGGATGAACGGATCTTGAGGAAATTTGCACGGGAATAGATTTATAGTCTGGAAAAGTCTCCTGTGGGTTCTAGGAATAAGTTTGCCGTGGACACCGGATAAGTATTCCACGTGGGCAGAGCCGCAGGCAACAGCTACATACTTTATGCAATCAATTACACTTCTAGCTGGAGATTGTAGAATGACTTAGATAGTTTATCTATTCAAAAAAATGAATATTCTAGAACATTCTATACAGCACTATCTAGCCCCAAAGTAAGCAAAGCTAAACTAGCCTGTGCCATGAGTTCTAGAATGCGGATAAATATACTCGTATACATTTTTTATGTTAATACGTACATATTATACATAGAAACACCCATACCAATGCAAATAAAAATATGAATGGATACAAATATTTGCACTTAGCGGAAATCGAACCCGCGACCTCTGATTTTGCAGTTGAACGCTGTACCGCTACACCACACAGGTCGTCAGGTGATTCCCCCTATCTCAGAAGTCAAAGATACTCACTCGTGCGGCGCGGGCCACGCTGGGGCGTGCTTGTGCGTGGCAGCCCTAGCTCGGGCGAGCAGGGTCATCACGGCGCGTTTAGTCGGTGACATTGCGGCCCGCGCGCCGCCCAGCAAAGGCCGCTTGCGGGCCGTGCTCGCAGGCGGCCCACCCGCACCTGCCGCATAAAATGTCTACATGCGTTTTGTTGTACGATTCTGTTACTTGGATTCCAAGATTTTTTGAAAGGTGAGAGTGAGAGAGAGAGATAGAGTGAAGAGATAAACGTTGATGAGATTATTGGCTGGTCTTTTTCTCTCCGTAGTTTAGGGTAATTTTATTGTCAAAGATTTAGACAAAGTATGAAGGGATAAATTCTGATGAAATTATTGCCTGGTCTGTCTCCCTCCGCACTTGAGGGATTTTTTTTTTATCAAAGAGTAAGAGAGATAATGAAGAGATAAATGCTGATGATATTATTGGCTGAACTCCCTCCCACCATAGTTCAGGTTTTTTTTTAAATTTCTGTACTCGTCGAAGGCAGCCCTCGCATCGGTCAGCTCTAGCTGTGAGACTCGTTAACATGCATATCTGCTAATAAAACGATCAAAGCAAAAGAAGATTTCGTATGTGAATAAACGGTACAAAATAGAACGCACGTGTAGAGCGATTGCAAGCATAGTTGCTCAAGTAGCTATTTGTTTAAGGGTTGTCCCGAAGCGGGACTTTTGTAGGAAGTACATACATTATATAAACCCATGCCTATGTATTCTCTAAAGTTATTAAGCACGCTGTTGGTGGGATTTCTCCTGTTGAGTAACAGTCAAGCCCTAATTGTTACAAAATATTTTCCAGTAATTAGCGATTTTAAACATCTGGCCAGTTTTAAAAGTAAAGGACTAATCGTACCTGCCATTATCGAAAGGTACAGTCGGCAAAGAAAGTCATTTAAGTTTCGAATGCGTTCGTAGGTATAGTCAAACTACCACACTAACTACCATAAGGTAGCAAATAAATACATATAGTACTACCCTTATAAACTAAGTTGTCTTTTCGTATTTTTTATTATCTATCTCACTCTCTCATTATTCTTACGGAGCGCCATTATGATGTGTGTTGTGACGCTTAAGTCCTGACGACTCAGATGCTAACGGCCGTACTATGGATAATACAATTTTTGTAATGTTAGATCTTTCCTCTTTCAATATTATACTACTAGCACTGAACACGCTGCATAGACGTGGTGACGTTATCAGTGGTGGCGAAACATTACAAACTCCTTTTTCATCCCTACTCTTTCATTCTCATGCGGTATTCTTGTCTACTACAATTCTGTGGTTCACTAGGGTGCAAACAGCTGACCGCAATAAGGGCCTAAAATATAGCTAAAGAAATGCGAAGAGTGCAAATAAAATCCTATTAATATTATAAACGCGAAAGTTTGTATGGATGTGTGGATTTATCGATGTTTGATATTCTTTCACGCAAAAATGGCTGAACGGATCTAGATGAAATTAGGCACAGAGAAAGATTATGATCTGGAATAGGACATAGGCTAGGCTTTTTATACAGAGTGTAGGTTCCTGTGGGTCACGGGAACGGGATCAGAATTTCACGCGGACATATCAATAGCTAGTTTCAGGGGTATGACTGAGCAAAAACCGTATTCTTTTTTTTTTTTTATTGTTATAATATAGTTATGAGTAAATAAATAAAGCCTTAGTTACTGACTGTACATATTAGATTTATTTTTCAATTAATTCAAAGTTGCTAATGACTTTTTGGATTATAGCAAATGTTGCAAGATGCTATTAATTTTAAATCAGTTTACAACTTCAAATTATGTACTTTAAAATTATGATTCAAATTTAAAAGGGTTACTTTTACGAGTGGGGTTTTCCACCCCTCATGAAACTTTGAAGGTTTTTACAAAATACTTGCAATAATACCAGAAGGGAAAAGGGCAATTTCCCCGTTCACGTTATAGGGTATTTTTGAGGATTGATGAGTTTCCACTCACCCCATGTAAACTATTTAGCAACTAATGATATAAAGTATTTTTGAGAATTGATGTGTTTACACTCACTCCATGCAGAATATTTAGCCACTAATGATATAAAGTATTTTTGAGAATTGATGAGTTTACACTCACTCCATGTAAGCTATTTAGCTACTAATGATATAAAGTATTTTTGAGAATTGATGTGTTTAATAATAATAATAATTCTTTATTAGCATAAAATTAGGTAACAAACATGTTTTGCCCTGACTCCAGAGCTAGGTATTAATAACCTGTATTTCAGAAGTCAGTGTCTATTCCAAGATCCATACATTTTTATGCAACAGTTAAATAAACACACTAGAATCACAATTGAATTATTGATAGGAAAAAAATACAATCAAAATCATTATTATAGATTGAATATCAACAAAACATAATAATAATTATGGAGTTTACACTCACTCCATGCAGACTATTTAGCTACTAATGATATAAAGTATTTTTGAGAATTGATGAGTTTACACTCACTCCATATAAGCTATTTAGCTACTAATGATATAAAGTATTTTTGAGAATTGATGTGTTTACACTCACTCCATGCAGACTATTTAGCTACTACTGATATAAAGTATTTTTGAGAATTGATGAGCTTACACTCACTCTATACAAACTATTTAGCTACTAATGATATAAAGTATTTTTGAGAATTTATGAGTTTACACTCACTCTATTCAAACTATTTAGCTACCATTAATATAAAGTATTTTTGAGCATTGATGAGTTTACACTCACTCCATGTAAGGCTATTTAGCTAGTAATGACAAAGTATTTTTGAGAATTGATGTGTTTACACTCACTCCATGCAGACTATTTAGCTACTACTGATATAAAGTATTTTTGAGAATTGAAGAGTTTACACTCACTCTATTCAAACTATTTAGCTACTAATGATATAAAGTATTTTTGAGCATTGATGAGTTTACACTCACTCCATGTAAACTATTTAGCTACTAATGATATAAAGTATTTTTGAGAATTGATGTGTTTTTATACTCACTCCATACAGACTATTTAGCTACTAATGATATAAAGTATTTTTGAGAATTGATGAGTTTACACTCACTCCATGTAAGCTATTTAGCTACTAATGACATAAAGTATTTTTGAGAATTGATGTGTTTACACTCACTCCATGCAGACTATTTAGCTACTAATGATATAATGTATTTTTGAGAATTTATGAGTTTACACTCGCTCCATACAAACTATTTAGCTACTAATGATATAATGTATTTTTGATAATTGATGAATTTACACTCACTCCATGTAAACTATTTAGCTACTAATGTTATCCATAGTGGAGATACTTTACAGGTAGGGAGGACAGACAGACAGAACACTAAACATTGCGCATGTCGACAGTACGATGCAGGTGTTTCATAAGGTGATTGCGACCCTTATAAGTCATAAAATTGATTAAATTTGCTTATTTGTTTTATAGTCACTGTTTAAGTTCAATTATATGTGATGGTTGAATTATGTCAGTAGAAAATAATTTAGAATTGGTCATGAAACGGTATTTTCTGGCCAGTTGAGATACTAACTGATGAGAAACGTCTCAAATTATTTATAATAAAAGCAAGGCAGTATGGGGAAAATAAAGGAAGTTGTCACGTTAAGTTATCATTTTCAGTGGAAGATACGAAAGGCGCCAGGATAGTTGCAAGTGGCAATATGTTGTCTCTGCCTACCCTAATGACTATATAGATATTTTTTAGTAATATTAGTAACCGAAATTACTAATATTCCCCCTAACCCGTCCAGCTAAGCTAAATCGCTTGTTAGGAGTGGGTTCACGTCGGTAGTGTAATCGCCAGGATTCGAACCCGGGACCTCCTGATCGTAGGGTCGACTCCTTAACCACTTAGCTACCGACGCTTATTTAGATATGTATCACGTTTTTGTAAGGGTATCGTCATGATTTATATATTTGCTTATGAAAGTTTTAATTTTTTTTAATTTAATAAAGCATTCCTACGATTTCACCGAGGACTAAATGACACCCAGAGAGTAACTTAAGGCACAAGAGATATGAAAGAAGGAAGAAAGAGACAACATTCTCGTCTAAAAAGTATTAAACCTGATCTAGATGTCCTTACTCTGGCCTAAGTATTTACAAAAAGTAACTAAAAACTAAAATTATAATATAACTAGCTGTCCCTCGCGGCTTCGCCCGTGACATACTTCAATCGCCCATGTTATTTAACCCATACATATATTCGTTTCACAATAATATAAGGAAATTTTCCCGATTTGTTGACACATTTGTAATTAATTATTGCGACTATAAATTGAGATGTAAGCTATCCTATCTTTCAAGTTGGATCAAATTGCACATGATGTGCAAATCAAATTTAATATCGGTTCATTAGTTTAGGAGTCTATCGCGGGCAAACAACGTGACACGTAATTTTTATATATAAAGATGTTTGTAATCAAAATACTCCAACTTTTCTTCTTGGCTTCATCCTCTAAGGATTCAAAACGTCTTATCGTAGAAGGATCCTACTAGTTCATTAAGTTTGGTAATAATTGTTTGCTTCCAACTTCGAGTAGGTATTTACTACCGGAGATGCCTTCACTGCCCACGGCGCGGCGTGTAGAAATTATTCTGCCGTTTCAGCGGGGGACGAGGTACACACGTATAGCACACAACATTATTACGAAGTTATTACGCATAGTTATGAACAGAAACTTTGTATAATTTGGTCGCGTAGTCTACCGACACAACCGAACTACTATATCGACCCAACGAAATTGTCATGTACCTTGGCGAGAGGGGACGCGCGCGCTAGGCATCTCCTGTATTAAATACTCAAAGGCTCCTAAGGGTGTCACCACGCCAGTCGATCGATCGTCAATCGGTGTTATCGATAGATGGTAGAATGTATAATCAAAGCCGATACCATAGATTCTCCTGCTTATGGTGTAGGTGGATCGTAGATTTGCCCACCCTCATTCTGCATTGTAAACTGCAGGCGTGGTGACCGTTCGATAAACACCAATTGATGGCATCGATTGACGATCGATCGATTGGTGTGGTAACACCTTAAGAATTGCTGTAAAATTATAAAGGTTTACGAAAGTGGGTAAAGTTAATGTCATAAATATGAAAGTTAGCATGATGGAGTTGCAGGTATCAGGACCATCTTAATTAGAAGTAATATCGTCTAGACGAAGCAAACTGGTTTTACGATATTTTTATGTTCTACTCACGTTATAAGCGAAAGCGATTTCATAAGACCAATTAAGAATGTCAAACATATTTTAAAACCTTTAATGAATCACTATAAAAATAGATAATCGGTCTTGATTGTGCTAGTTTTTTATGATAATATGTTTAAAGTATCTATTGAATCATAGGCAGCTATAGTCAGCTATGTGTTTACATCTTGTGTTTATTTTATTATGTACATAAAAAAAATAAGAAAAAAGTAAGGAATTATTAATTAATTTTATTATTGTATGTGTTATCATTGTATTTGAATTGTAGTTTAAAATGATAAAATTGTGATATATTCGTATATTTTCGGCTCCTATCATAACTATCGATTGCTCACACAGTCTTTCCCACACTCTCTCTTTCATCTTGAATGCCAAGTAGTACCTACGCACTCGTTTTTGTACCGGCTTACGAATAACTCTATAATTAATGAATTTATGTTTTATTTCTATCAAAATACAATAAAAACAATTAGTAGTGTTATGTCTTTAAATTAAACACTATAATTAATTAATATAGTTTTATTGGCTCCACACTCAATGTACAATCTTTCCGTCCGGTCCAGAGAGAGAGAGCATATATAGTCAACCACAGATAATATAATATACTACAGATATACTATAGATTAAACTTAACGACAGACTATGTACCCAACACTCTCCCCAAACTTAAAAGATTCCAAGCTCCTTAATATTACTATAAATTGGTACACAACTTATTCTTAACAATTTATCATGTAAAGACATTAAGAGTTATCTTTAATGTATATTATAACATTAACAGTTAAACAATTAACAAATTAATCTTGTTAATTAATTTAAGTATAACAAACTAACTAAACACACAGGTTCTCTCCCCTGCTAACAAAAAAAAATAACATGAAACATAATAATGAATGATACACATGGCTTTCCTTTTTATTTTTAAAATTCTTGGCATCATGCAAAGCATACAACATATGTCGTCCTACGAACTTTAAAAATAAAAAAAAATACAAATAGTGTTTCAAATTACCAAAATTTTGTTTCTATTCTATTTCTAACCTATCACTACATTTAAGTATTTGATTTACGTGTCTTTTCCACTTATTACCTTCTACATCTATTACATATGTGATGTTAGGAACTGACTCTTCCATCACTATTCCTAGTATCCACGGTTTACAACCTTTCCTGTAATCCCTAACCATCACCTTTTCACCTACTATAAAATTTGTTTGTCTATTTCCTCTATTATATTTTTCTTGTTTTTCTAACATATCATAGGTTTTCTCAAGTATTGCTGGTGGTCTCATTAATGTAAATCTATTCCTTAGTTCTCTCCCTAACATGAGCCTTGCTGGAGTTACACCAGTAAGACTATGTGGTATGTTTCTGTAATCAAAAAGAAACAAATTTATGGCTGATTGTAAACTGTTTCCACTTTCTTTTATTTTTGTAACATGTGACTAAAAAGTCTCAACAAATCGTTCCGCTGCACCGTTGGTGGCAGGGTGATATGGTGGCGAATAAGTATGCTTTACATTTATCATGTTACAATAGTCATTAAATTCTGTACTGATAAAAGTTGGTCCATTATCAGTCACCAAGTGTGCTGGATATCCGAACCTAGAAAATATATTTTTAAAAACTTCAATAGTTTTATTTGCAGTTATGTTAGTCATTTCGTATATCTCAGGCCACTTGGAATAACTGTCAATGACCAATAAATACATTTTGTTATAAAATGGTCCAAGGAAATCTGCATGTATGCGAAACCATACAGATGGTGGTGTTGGCCATGGTTTCATGGTCTTTTGTGGATTTTTATGATTTTTCATACATGATATACAATTAAGAGTGATGTTTTCTATATCTTTATCTAAACCTGGCCACCAAAAGAATGATCTAGCTACTTGTTTCATTCGTACTATGCCAAAATGACTTTTTATGTAATTTCTCTAAAGTTGCTAGCCTCAGTTCTGTTGGTATAATTATTCTATATCCCCAAAATAATAAATTTCTATCTACACTGAGTTCTATTTTTTTATTATAATATGTCAACAATTCTTTACTTAAACTTTTTTTATCTGGCCATCCATCATTTAAATATCTTAGACTGTACATATTATTGGATCTCTTTTTGTTTCTTTTTGAATTACTTTCCAATCTACCATCTCTACTTCTGATTTATTTATGTATACTGTGCTACTTATATCTGCATCTAAACATATAGAATGCATGTTTATATTTTCCTCATTACTATCTGTTAAAGAACGTGACAAGAAGTCTGCTGGATTTACATCTGTTTTTATGTTTTATTTTATACTGAAAAGCTGATAAGAAGATGGCATAATGCTGTAGCCTCTTTGCTGCCATTTTTGGAATACCTTTGGTGGGACCAAATATTCTAACTAAAGCAGCATTATCTGTTTCCAACTCGAATGTTCGTCCATAAATGTAATTATAAAATTTGGTCACACCAAAAATAATTGACATGGCCTCTTTATCAATTGTTGAATACTTAACCTCAGTTGTATTTAATTTCTTACTTGCAAATGCAATTGGTCGGACTATACCGTTTTCATCCCTATTCGAAATTATAGCTCCTAAAGCTACTTGTGATGCATCACATGTCAATATTAAAGGCAAATTTGGATTATAATGTCTCAAATTACTAACTGATGCTAATTTCAGTTTAATTAAATTGAATGAATCATTACACTCTTTACTCCACTGCAATTTCTTATGTTTTGTACATTCATGTAAAGGTGCTATTATATGTGCCATATCTCTTAAAAATCTCGAATAATAGGTTACTTTTCCTAAAAATGACTTTAACATAGTAATGTTTTTCGGTGCTTCTGCATTTAACAATGGTTCAATATTTTTTTTTATTATACTTATAGCATTTTTCGTTATTTGAAAACCGAATACATCTATGCTTGTTGTAAAAAGTTTACATTTCTCAATTTTTAATTTAAACTCACACTCTTGTAACTTTGTTAATACTTTGCATAATGTTTCAAGTGTCTCATTGATTGTTTCTCCACATATATTAATATTGTCAATGAACACATTGATGTTCGGGATGTCTTTTAGCTTATTGTACATCAAACGTTGAAAAGAGCCTGGCCCTGTACTTACACCATATGGTAAATACTGATACTTATAAGTACCTACCTCAGTAACAATAGTTGTCAGATCCTGCGATTCGATATCTAATGGAGCTTGCAGATAAGCTTCCTTTAAGTCAAGTTCACAGAAGTATTGTCCATTTTTTAGGGTATCAAATATTTCTTCAATGTGAGGTAATGGGAAATGATCCACTTCCAGATGGGGGTTTATTGTTGTTTTATAGTCACCACATAGTCGTACTGATCCATCTGATTTTAAAATTGGAACAACTGGGGTGCCCCATTGGCTGTATTCTACTGGAACTATCCTCCCATTTTCGAGTAATCGAGATATTTCACACTTTACCTTTTCTTTTAATGCTAATGGCACTCTTCTTACTGGATGACATTTAGGTTTTGCTTCTGGCTTTAATTTTAATTTGATTGAATCTCCTTTAAAATTTCCCCAACCTGGGCTAAATACTTCTGTGAACCTTCTTTTTACATATAATTCTGCTTCTGAAATAGAATTTTCATTGTTAATTTTATTATTTTTTATATCAAATGTTGGTGGCCACATTTCAAATTCAAGTAACCAATCCCTACCTAAGATACGTGGAATTTCCTTATTTCCAACAAAAACATTTAATATCTTTGTTTTATTTTTATACTCCACTGTTAAGTCTTTTAACATTCCTACCGGTTCCGACACAGTTTGGTCAAAATTTCTAAACTTTACTTTACAATTCATAATCTGCTTTTTGTTAAAGAATTTATCTATGTCAGTACTTGGAATAACTGTTACATCTGACCCCGTGTCTAGTTGAAAATCTAATTTATTTCCTTCAATATTTAATATGATATACAATGGTGGAACTCTACTTACATTAACTGAGTACATTTCATACTTATTAAACATCTGAGCCGCAGATGTTTCAACATCCTCTTCTGGTTCTTTCGCTGACTGTTCGTCTTCTGATACCAAGTAAATTTTATTAGACATTTTATTTCTCATACACATCTTAAATATATGTCCTTGTCGTCCACACTCAGAGCAATACTTTTTATTTAGTCTACACTCCTGTTTAATATGATTAGTCGCGCCACAACAGTAACACTTGCTTTCACTGTTATTCGGAGTAGGTTTCATAACCTTATTAAATTTGTTTTTATATTTATAACTTTTCTTTTTCATTTTTTTTTTCTTGTTGATGATAAAACATCTCTGAGACTGAATTTTCCTTTTGCTTTGTTTGCTGTAATGCTCCTTCTACTGTTTTTGCAATCACCATAGTATCCTCCAAACTCATCTCGGTAGTACAGCTTTTAAGTAGTTCAAATTTTAATAGTTTCGAATGTACTCCATCTATTAATTTTTCCTTGATTTGATCTTCCAAATCTTGAAATGCACATTTTGCACCCAATTTCCGTAATTGTAAAACATATTCCTCTATTGTCTCTGTTGGCAACTGATTCCTGTTGCGAAATGATGCTCGTTCTATAGCAGATAACTTTTTTGGTGTATATTTATCTCTCAACTTTTGACATAGTTCATCAAATCGATACGTCGTTACTTTTTTTGGTGTACATAAACAATTTAATATGTCTAAAACTTGTGGAGTTATTTTAGTCAATAGCAGAGCCACTTTTTTTTCTTCTTTCACTTCATTTAATGAAATAAGACATTCCAGTTGCTGCTCAAAACATTCCCAATTTTCTCCGTTAAACGGTTGTATGTTGTATTGTGTCATTTTAGTTTTATTCTCACTATCTTCGTTTTTCTTTGGATTTTCTTTGCAATAACTTGATAATAATTTACGCAACTCGTCGACTGTCGCTTTTTCTGCAAATGGTATTTTGTAACTCTTTAATTTCTTTTGTAATTCTTCCTTTTTTAGTCCATAAATCCAACTAGTTTTATTTTCTGATTCTGACATTGTTTTCTCGTGTAAACCAACATGGCGTACTTAGGAATTCGCTTGCAATGCGCGCGAACTTCAGCGAATGACAGCACTGGAATGCACGCTCTTCAACCGTTGCTAACTTGACGCTGTCAGAACGTATTCGTATTTTCGTTAATTTTTGTTGATTTTATCACCTTTCAGTGTTTTCTTTATTTGTATTGTGTGCGCTGGTCCACTAGCTCGTCGCCAAACTGTTATGTCTTTAAATTAAACACTATAATTAATTAATATAGTTTTATTGGCTCCACACTCAATGTACAATCTTTCCGTCCGATCCAGAGAGAGAGAGCATATATAGTCAACCACAGATAATATAATATACTACAGATATACTATAGATTAAACTTAACGACAGACTATGTACCCAACAAGTAGTATCAGTGTTGGATTCCGGTTGCATCGAAGCCCGGGTTCCACTTTCCGGGATTTACTCCACTACTACGCACAGTCTTCGACAACCATGGCAATCAGACCAGTGACACGCATGTCATTGCTACGACGCGTCGTAAGCGGTGAAATGCGTGTGAACGTCAAGCCAGCATTTCTTAGGTCTTTCCCTCCTAATGGGGCCTGCGGCAGAGGAAGCATGACCAGACATTTGTTATCCACATACCTTAGCCAGGTATGTGGATAACAAATGTCTAAAAATGGTAGTTGCCGCAAAAATTAAGAAACTCACATATTTTTTTAACAATCGCTGTTCACTTGTAATTGTACCACATCCGAAGTCAAATGACGGCTAACTTTACAATATCAAACAATATACCTTGAAATGGGTTTCAATTAAGAGCCGTGGTAGCAGACGTTTCAATTAAATTTGTCTTTGTTCAAAGAGCCAGTCGCTAAGCTTTCTATAGCGGATACGTATTTCTCTAAACAAATTATTTTCTTTGATAACTTTATTCCATTTTGAACGTTAGGATTGTCTATTGAGCTTAGTTAGTGAGTCTCTTTTTTGAGATTAATACTATCCATAGTGATATTATAAAGAGGTAAATTTTGTGATGTTGTGATCTCTGGATCTACTGAACCAATGTTGAAAATTCTTCTACCAATAAAAAGTTACATTATTTGTGAGTGTATATAGCATCACGCTATATAGCTATATAGCATCACGCTAATACAAAGAGAACAGAGCAGTAGTCATAAATGTTAATAAAACTAGCAAAATCGCATATATTATAGTGAAAATTAATAAATTATGGGTATATATGGGTTGAAGGGGTGCAATGGCGGTTCGAAATATAGGGTTCGAGCGTGTAGGGTCCCATCAAGAGTTTCGGGGTCCAAGGTAACCTTACATGTAATCCAAAAATAAACAAAATTGTGATAGTGGGAGAGCTAATTCTGGGCTTCAAAGCGAAGTTTTGAAGCAAGTGAGATTAGCGCTCGGACGAAGAAGACTAAAAGTTGTCAATTCTTCTAATATTATAAATACGAATTTTTTTTTTAGTTTCAACAAGTTTCAACATCATAGTTCTTATAGTTTCGGAAAAAAGTGGCTGTGACATACGGACGGACAGACAGACATGACGAATCTATAAGGGTTCCGTATTTTGCCATTTGGCAACGGAAGCCTAAAAAAGGACTGATCAACCAATGACATGAGCTCTTTGAGCCCGTGGTTAGTTTTATATACTTATCTATGATTGGTTGATTGGCGCACCTCCATCATCGCGCCCTGCGCTTACGACCAAAGAGACCTACAAACTCGTAACTCTGTTTCTAGAGTACATTGTCAAGTTTTTTGCCCCTATCTATATAGAAAGATTGATGCTTGCCAACAAGCATCAATCTTTCTATATAATAGGTCTTTACCTATGAAATTGCCGAAATTTTCTTACAAATTCACGAGTTCGTTATTCCTGTAATTTAATAGCTATTTCCATTATTTATATTTTGTTTGAAAGTTGATTTCATGATTTTACAACTCTGTATTAAATTTTGTTTTTATTGGCCGCTTGATAAATTAATTCGATCTTCAAAAACAGTACTTCCTAAATGCTATCCATTTTGATGATAAATTTCGTATTACTTATCAGCTGTCACTTTTCAAAAATGTAATAAAAGTTGCTGTTTGTTAGCTTAATGTTGTCTCATTCATACACAAAAGATCATAAAATTTGGATTTGTCATTCCTAAAAAAAATGCAAAAATGTTAGTACTGAAAATTGGGTGTCCTCCAATTTCTTCAAAAAAAATGGCAATTTCATATGTAACGACCTAATAGATAGGGGCAAAAAACTTGCAAGCATCAATCTATCTATATAGATAGGAGTAAAAACTTGACAATGTACTCTAGAAACAGAGCTACGAGTACTGAGGTAGATTATAGTCTGAAATAGCACATAAGACTCTTTTTATCCCGGGAACACGGGATTCTTGACGGTCGCGAACATACGATTAGTACTTAAAGTGAGCGTAGAAGCTTTACCTAGCAGAACAGTAGAAAATGTCTATCCTAGTCGCTCAGTTGGTCAGATTATTGCCCTAGAAAGGGTATGGTTGCAGGTTCAAGTCCCATCCTTGATGTTCATAATTATTAACATAATATAACATAACTTCACGCCTGTATCCCCGAAGAGTTAGGCAGAGGTGTATTACACACCGACAATTCGCCAGTTATGTTTACGTCCCAATGTTATAAGGGGCATATTGCCATCTACTGGGCATATTACTTAGCGAGCGATAATAAACATTTTTAATACACACATAACTACGAAAAGTCAGAGGTGTGTGCCCGGGGTGACTGGGGATCGAACTCAAGACTCAAGGGGAGAGACTCAAGACTCGTATCTGAAACTCTCATCTCGGAGGTGGGAGTCCACTAACCGTCTTAGATGTTGACATCTCTAATTTTAATTTATGATTATCTAGTAGTAATAAACTAGTGTACGCCACGAACTTCCCAAGTTCTTGTAATATAGTTGTTTCAGAGGTTGTCTGACAGAAACCGCCCATTGTACAATTAACTTTCATGTATATCCTTTGTTTGCTGTGGAATAAAGAGCATTTATCTATCTATCTATCTATATTATATTGTTGAGTGTATTCAGGCCGAAGTATTTTCACAGAATCATTACTTACAAAGATAAGAGGCTGGGTTGAAAGCAAAACCTATCAAACTAAATAATAGAGACATTTAGGTAACTTTATATTCCCAAAACAATAGCCAAGTTAGAATAACATTAGATTTTGAATACGATTTCAGAAACTACAATATTATTATATCTAATTTTGTATTTGTAGAATTCAAATATATGGTACGGTATGGTATGGTATCACGGGCTGGTATCCGCAACTCAACGACAAGGCGCGGTTTTTAGTATAATAGTATAATTTATTAATCTGATTAAATGTGTTACAGTTTGATTTTCCACTGTTTTACATAGATAGGTACATACAAATAGTTACAAGTAATTTTACAGTAGAAAAGATCTCCTGTCTCCTGTACTAGTTAAAAAACTGTATCACAGGCTATGCGTGAGGTGCTTTTTGCGTGAGGGTGGGCAAATATATTTCAATATTATTGTGTAAGTGATTGTTGGATGTGGCAGAAGAAGCATGATGTTAAACTGAAAACTGTAGAAATGAGAAGTCTGAGAATTATAGCAGGAGTAACGTCTTTAGACCAAGTGAACAACAGCGTGATAAGGGAACGTTTTAGTAGAAGATGATGTGACCTAGATAGAGATATTAATGCTTGGATGGTCCGGACACGTAGAGAGGACGAACGAAAGAAGATAGATGAAACAGATTTATGAGAAGAGCTTGAATGGACAACCCAGCAAAGGTTTAAGCTAGGCGGGGGTGTGTGTTGGGTAACCTCCTCGAGTGTCGCTCCGATTCCGATCCCGCTGCAGTCCGGGGGGAACGGAATCGGAGCGGCCGGTACACCCTGGGCGGCGGTCAATGGCTTCCCCTTCACCCCTTCATAGGGTTGGCATTGATCGTCGGCCAATACCCAACGTGGCGGGAACACATCGCTCTCCGTACTCCTCTGCTTTCAGAGGAGACAGGATGAGCGATGCTGTTAGTGGTGAGATGGCCCAGGGTCAGCCGGGGTGCGAGGGATATGCTCTATGGGTAACCTTACACCCCGGCGTCTGAAGACCCGAGACGGCGTGCGGTTTTAGTCGGTGCAAGCCCGACATAACCGCCCCCGCTGGCCGGCGGGGGGGTATCCGAAGGGATTTCCGCACGATAAAAAAAAAAAAAAAAAAAAAGGTTTAAGCTAGGCGTACGTACGCTAATCAGATCGAGGACATTTTAAGAAAAGGCCAGCATGCATGTATTCAAACAATTATGACAGTAGAAGAAGCGGAAGACATATGCTAAGATTGTAGCAAGTGAAAACCTGCCTACCCTAATTGAAAATTGCGGTATACGAGATACAGCTCGCTGACAAACGGATGGGGAACGGAGTCCTAATAATAGGGTTCCGTTGGCTACCCTTCAAATTCAGATTCCTATAAAGGTAAATGTATTTATTACACGTAATATCATTTGCGGTGTAAGGCTGAATTGAATGTGACATCTTGAATAGTCCTACAATAAATTGGGTGACATGTCGAGCGATGGTTTACTCGCTTTTATTGGATTAACCTCACTGTGTCGATGGTTCTTTTAAACTGCATCGTGGTACTACAATATTTGACTACAACGACAAAGATTGTGGGTTTGATTCGCGCACTGTGCAAATATTTGTAAGCATGAATATGTAGGTATGTAGGTAGGTATATTTGCATTGGTTTGGGTGTCATATAGATAACCATCTGGTTATTTGGTTACTAATTGGATGCCGTCTATCAAATGCCATCATTCCATTAACAACTCTTGGTGCAATATCTAAATTAACCTAACAGGGCAGATCGTGCGAAGTGGAGACGGAAAAGCAGAAAAGCAGACCACGGGCTCCGAGGTTTAGGCCTCGTACGCAATCGTGATTCAACGCTGAGAAGATGATGAATGATAATGATGATGATTTCCTTAAAATTAGTTTTATTTCATATATTGAGCATTCCGCCTATTAAGGGACTGGTCGCGGGTTCAACTCCCGTACTAGATCTTCTTTTTTCCGATCTACATCTAGAGTAAAATTCCCGTTATATGATTAAAATAGTATTCAACTTAATACTAACTTTCGCCAGTATCAAGTTGAATTTGAATTTGAAGTTGTATTTTAATCAGTTCGCATATGGTACCTTTTTTTTTTCTTCGTGCAGAAATCCCTTCGGATACCCCCCCACCGGCCAGCGGGGGCGGTTATGTTGGGCTTGAACCGAGGGATATGGTCTATGGGCAACCTTACACCCCGGCGTCTGAAGACCCGAGACGGCGCGGCGTGCGGTTTTAGTCGCATATAGTACCTATAGTAAATTCGTTATCGTGGGTGTGCAAGACACCTCTGCCTACCCCTTCGGGGATACAGGCGTGAAGTTATGTTATGTTATGTTATCGCAAGTTATAATGGGTTCTAAAAGCATTGCTCCTGGGAATGATATAACGCAGTTAACAGAGGTGTTTAACATACCTAACTTCGCCATAATTTAAGCTTTGGAATTAAATGAAGAGTGACATATTGGAACCCACTATTATAGAATTTAGTAACTAAGTACCTTCAACGACAAAAGTTGACAGTAAAATATTTATAAACCTTTTTTATATTGGAATACATGTTCCAATAATAGCTGTATAAGTAATTTTATAATCCCCAGAGGACAATATATTTCATGTTTTCAATTTTATGAAAGGGTTAATAGCTAAGGCGATTATTAATTAGAATATGTTAAAATACTTTTGTCGTTGACTGTATATATCTACTGTTATATTATTTCGGTATGTGGATACAATACACATAATTACACATATAATAATTACACATGATTTTAAGGTCAAATTACTGTACTGGTTACAATCTAAAAGTCAAAGTACAAATAATATTTTACACATGTTCGAGTTAAATACTATCACAAACGCATTCGTACTCATTGATGCATGGTGCATAAGTACCCTTTTTTTTTTTTTTTTTTTTTTTTCGTGCGGAAATCCCCTCGGATACCCCCCCGCCGGCCAGCGGGGGCGGTTATGTCGGGCTCGAACCGACTAAAACCGCACGCCGTCTTGGGTCTGCAGACGCCGGGGTGTAAGGTTGCCCATAGAGCATATCCCACCGCAAATCTTGCAAAAACTTGTTTCCGAATTTTATTGTTATTTTGTTTCATTTAAATTTATGTTTTTATTAGCGACGGCGACGTTACATGTAACCAATGCCACCTGACGAAGTCAAGCTGAACTTTTAGCGAAAGTTCTCGCGTTGGTTAATTCCAATATCAACCGTTGTTTGGGTCATGACCACTTTGCCTGATCGGTGGAACATCACACTACATTTATCCACATAATTTTAAACTTTAAACAGATACGTTGAAAATTGAGTTTCTATATAGATACAACTATAATAATAAAAATTTAGTAATAATGTCGTTTATTTTCTCACTTATCAGATATGTTACAGTTTTAAGGTAAGTTCAACAAAATTTAAATCACAAAAATAGTTGTTTTAGCACAGTCCAGTATATATTATGTGAGGATCTGGTCTGAAGTAGGTTAATTCCTGGCGGAACTAAACCTAAACTGGATGAAATCTGGCCTTATAATTTTATTCTTAAATAGGAAGCCATGGCGTTATTTACGGTTACTTTTCGAAGTCTTTATTTAAAATAATTTTGTGCTTAGTTTGAGAGCTGGGATTTTAAATAAAGAGGGACGTACCGACCTTGTGTCGCAAGCGCGTGGACAGCGGCGGGCTTCACGCCTCGTAGCGCCGGGTGGGCATGCAGAACACCGCCCAGCACTGGGCTGCTGAGTCCCAGTATGTCACCACCACCTGGTTTGTGTTAGTAAGCTTAGTTTAGGTGATATGCAACCTTAGTATTAAGTGATAAATCATTATGAATTATATTTGAAAATCGAATGAAAAAATATTCCAAAATTAATTGGAAATCATAATCTAAGTTATGTACTACTCTCAAAGCAGACGCTCCATTTCATGATTGTCTATGCTTTAGCAGGGGTGGTAAATAGTTTTTTTTATGTACCTAGTGATCAATATGTGCACTATGTACCTACATGCCAAAACTGATACGTGGAACCGTAGTGTTATTTTGAATTTGGTTCAGTTCAGAAACATCCTTATACGTATATTGTTGTAGGAACCTGTCACTGTATATTATATGTACTTTCATACATATACTGATGTGTTTTCCCCTCCGGGGTAGGTAGAGACTATAGCCAGCCGTATAGTTCTGGCCTTAGATACTTCACGAGCTTTCTCTACTGTCATTAAACCTTTTATGCAAGCCCACCAGTTTCGAGTGCTTCTGACTTGCTATTGTTTCGCTACACCATCAATTTGAAAATTGTATGTTTTACGAGGTAGAGTCCAGCTTCTCTGCTGCCTTATAACTACCTTAATAATGGGTGCGTCATTCGCTCAGTACTCATTCATTCTACGTGCCCTAACCACCTTAGAATATCCTATTCAATTTTTGTTCCAACATTCTCTTTTAGGCCACATCATATTCAAGCAATATTATTTCCGTAAAACATATTTTAAAACAATTTGCAATATTCGCGTAAACTTCCAACTAAACCATGATATTTATAACGAAAAATATTTTGCTCTTTAAAACTAAACCTATATATTAGTGCGATAACTGCTTAAAAATATATTTTAAAATTTCCAAGTAACTACTAAAAAGAAAAGAAAATAAGCTTAGTTTTAAAACTTCTCCGAGCTTAGTGTACAACAGTGCTTAAGTTAGGAACTGAGGTAAGTATTGCAGCTAATGACGGGTGTCGAGAGCTTGTTCTGTATTGTTTAGAGCCCGTTGTTTTCAAAGGGAACTATGTTGGTGCAGCACTACTGTAGTTTCAAGTTTGTGATTTTGCTCTCGATATTTATGAATAATATTTTTAAAAATGGTAATTATGCAGATAAAATTGTCTCGGCAAATATTAATATTTAAATATGAATATTATGAAAAGAGATGAAAGTGATGTTGTTAAACATGTCCATAGTATGAATTTTAGAGTAGAGTTTTAGGAGCTGACGTAGACCCAAAGGTTGATGGATTGCATGAAAAGACATGGCAAGGAAGGACGTGACTGTCGTGACCAATGCAATTAGCCATTTTGAGCACGTGATAGATTTTTCTGCTATTTCATTGGTCGTAGAGAGTCGAGAGAGATGAGTCTTCCCAAGTGCAAGCAAGTTCCGAAGTTAGAAAAAAACCTGCCAAGTGCAAGTCAGACTCACGCACGAAGGGTTCCGTACCATTATCTATACAATGAGAGCACCCTCTTAATTTATTTTAATTTAATTATTTATGTTTGATGTGAATATACAACTAAATATTCTGTGAATATTTCAAGCGTCTACCTGTTGTCGTTAATGATATCGAGTAAAATATGGGAGCCCCCCCTTAAATATTGTTTTTATTATTTGTTGTTATACCGGTACGGTTCTTGAGTTACAGCCTGGTGACAGATGGATGGACGGATAGCGGACTCTTAGTAATAGGTTCCGATTTACTCTTTGGGCACGGAACCCTAAAAATACAAGAAAAATAATAAATATAATGTGATATCAGCCAATGGTTAAAACCATGTTAAACCCTAAGAAGCCTCTCAGTCCATCTTGGGAGACGGGGAATTAGTGAGAAATCAGTGACGGCCAAGATGCAGAAACAGGTCTTGCTCGACAATGCCTGGGGCCTTACTTTTGAACTTAAGTAATAATTAATTAGGACCACCTAAACCTAACCTAATTATCACGAACTTTTAAAACAATATAGCGCTAGCGAAATCAAGAGTGCTTAGGAGTACGAAATTTCTGATTCCAAGTTAAGTTCAAGAGTAAGGCCTCTAAATAGTCCGGCGCGGCGGTTCCGCTACTAATTGTCCTAACACCAGGGCATACTGCCGCCAACCTCGCTGGGACTAACTGTCTCTGCATGCCGTCTCTGCCCTAATTTTGGGAGAGGCATGAGCTGCATGGGTATAACAATAATTTTTAATTCCCTTTTATTGTTACACGTCACAAAACAAATGTTAGAAATCGTTATGTATTTTCCGAAATTTATAGTAATATATTGTTCTGAGTTTCTGATATATCGACCTATATAAATGCTGACATAACATAACTACACGCCAGTATCCCCGAAGGGGTAGGCAGAGGTGTATTACACACTCACGATTCGCCAGTTATGTTTTGGTCCCAATGTAATAGGGGCGAGCCTATTGCCATCTACCGGGCACATTACTAATCGAGCGATAATTAACATTTTTAATACACACATAACTACGAAAAGTCAGAGGTGTGTGCCCGGGGCGACTGGGAGTCGAACTCGAGATCTCGTGTCGCCAGTCCGTTACGTAAGTCACTGAGCTATCGCTGACAAACTAATGTAATTACGTGTGGATGTTTACGGACAGATAAAACGATTTACCATCTTTCTTATTTGTTTCACTGGCTCCTTCTCCATCGGGCCATCTCGACACCGGAGATGGCCCTGGGTCAGCCGGGGTGCGAAAAAAATGCCTTATGCGTCTGAAGACCCGAGATGGCGTGCGGTTTTAGTCCAGCGCGGAGTATACGGGACGATTTCCGCACGAAAAAAAGGCTTTACAGCGCTAGAATAGCTTCTAAAGAGTAGTTTTCTTGCGATGCCATCCGGACTAGCGGAGTCATGATGGCGAACCGGTAGATAGATGGTTGGTTTGTAGGATTTTTATTAGGAAACTAGCATATAGCCGCGACTCCATCCGTACATATCTCCGTTTCTACTTACCAATTGCAATCAAACATACGGCATATTTTAAGTCTGACCAAGACCTTTGCAATATGAAAACTGTATCAAAATCTGTTCAGTAGTTTTTGTGTCCATCGCGAAACAAACAGACAAACAGATAAACAGACAAGAATTCCAACAAAAAAACTTCGTTTTCAGAATCTTTCATTTAACATTGCCCAAGTATATGGCGCTCATTAGGGGAGACCTATGTGATGATGATGAAGTTTTTTTTTATTTCTCCAGTGTAGTCCGGTCGCGCAGTTAGTAGTTTCAATATCATTAATTGAAAAGTACTGATCCATAGTCTACCATTGATTGCACTTGGAGTAAAAATAAATACTATGTCGCGTAACTTGAATCTCAATATCAGTTTTTTTCTCAGTAGCTTTCCACAATGGATTTAATGAAAACTGTTTGCGTTATTTTTTTAATGATCACGAACTCATTGCACTAGAGTTATAATGAATACGAAACGTTAATTGACGTATCGTATGCCTTTGTGGTGCAGCGGCAAATAGTATGACCACTGTGTATGAGATCTCGGGTTTAATCCTCGTGTCGAGTAAGGTGTTACCGAGGTTCTCTGTAAATAAATTCTTAGCAGACGAAGCACGAAGTCTGAATGTGACCGATTGACGTCATTAAAGTCACTCTAATCAAGTATTAATAGTTATAAGAATATACTAGGTGAAATGTACGTGATAATACATGTCTATCTACACTTTTGGAGTCAACAAGGGCTCTGATTAAATTATGGCTGTACTAAAAATGTTAATTGATTATCATTTTGAGTGTTTTTAACTTTGCTTAAGGTTCAGTCAACAGTACACGCGATACGACCTCACACATTATTTCGCTTCTTCTTCTTCTTTTAGTAAATGGCTTCTGCAGAATCACCGCAATTTCGCCAATGTCAAGTAAAATATAGTAAATGTTTATAAAATTATATTAATCTAAGCATTTAAAATTAACGGCAACGTCGTACGGTTTTCTCAGAGTATCAAAATATAATAAATGTTTTTAAATTATTAATGGCGAAGACGCCAATGTCAAGTCCGTCTATACAGTCGAGAGTCAAAAGTCAAAGTCATTATTTTGCTTGGAAACGTGTTTAAATCAATGTCATTATTGTCATTGGTCGTAACGTTGGTACTCGGTGGCTTTTAATTGGTTAAAATAGAAGAAACAATATATATATAAATGAATCTCTCTTTCCCTTGGTCACGACATCACGCGTGAACTGATAGACCAATATCGCTTAATTCTTCTTTTGTTGTATTTGTAATTGTCAGAAGAATGTTCTAATGACATAAAATTTTGGAAAACTAACGGGAATGTCGGAAATCAGCTAAAATGAATAGCTGGTAGAATATTTTTGTAGTGGTAGAGTCAAGCAACAGTCATTTTGGCCGTTGCATGAATGGGCCGACTCGACCGGGGAAGCACCACCCTCTCACAGAATATCGACGCCAACTAACAGTATTTGAACTGTTGCGTTCCGTTTGGTGAGTGAGAGTGCTGGAGCCCAAACTCCTTTCCCATCCCCTCCCAAACTCTTTTCCCATCCTTTCCCATCCCCTTTCCTTTACAGGGTCGGCAGCGCGAGTGTGACGCCACTGGTGTTGCACACGTCCATAGGCTGCGGTAACCGCTTCCCATCAGGTGGGCCGTGTGCTTGTCTGCCACCTTAATGGTATAAAAAAAAATACAATAGAATATTTTATTTATTGAAATAGAGGCGAGGCATGAACTGTATATTATCAACTAACTTAAATTCTTTTATTAAACTTAAAATGTGAGCCTTCACAAACTTTCAAATTTATAATTTTATAAACTTACTATGAAATATAGTTTCAGCACAGTTTGAATACAACCGGCGGAATTAGGTATTTCTGTGGGCGGAACGAACTCGTAATTGGTTTCGTAAAAGGAAGGCACAATAATATCCCGAATCTACCCACCTAGTATGGAGTTCTGTGTGAGCAGGTGGTGTGTGGGAGGCTGTTGCAATACTCCGCCTCCGACCAGTACTCCATGACCTGTGTGCCCTGCTGCCAGCTGGAACAAATATATATTCTGATTAAACGTATGGACATAGTAATCATCTGCTTGTCCTTACTTTTCATCCGAGCGCCAAAACCAGTTGCTACCAAAGCAGCTTGTCCTTTGAAGCCAAGAGTCCGCTCTACTACTCCGCCTTATATTGAATTGTTTTAACTTTTATGGGAGGTAGGTACTGCCGGTTGGGGGTGCGACTGGTTGGATCACCTTCAAGTTTGGTGCACCCTGGGCAATGTGGGCGATGACGCATAATTGATTGCTCCTCTGGAGTAGCTGACGTCAACGGCCAAGAGTCTGACCAATCGGCCCTTTTCAGGGCCAGCTGACCCCATTGCACGAGGGGGTCGGGGCATGGCGGGCCTGCAAGGCCCGCGGGGGTGGGGGCCGCTCCAGGTACCCCTCTGCTGTTATCAGAGGGGACACTGCGAATGGCCCAGGGTCAGTCGGAGTGCGAGGGATATGCTCTATGGGTAACCTTACACCTCGGCGTCTGTAGACCCGAGACGGCGTGCGGTTTTAGTCGGTTCAAGCCCGACATAACCGCCCCCACTGGCCGGCGGGGGGGTAACCGAACGGATTTGCGCACAAAAAAAAAAAAAAGGTACTGCCCGTTGACCTCCCAACTCTCAGAGGAAAGCCTGTACCAGAGCTTTGTCTGGTAATCAGAAGGTGAAGTTCTGCCCCGTTTTGGCGCGTCAGTTTTTGATGGGGCTCATATACAATATCTGGTTGCCCCTGTTCTAATGTGTATATTATGTCGTTTTTCTCGAGCCTACCTTTATTCTTAAAGCCTTCTGATTTCTATTTCACAACTAAAACCTATATAAGATACACAATTCCACCAAGGACGGCTTAGTTTTTTTCCCGATACCAAATATCATAAATATCTTATATTTTAGCAAATGTATACAAAAACGTGACAAATGACACACTAAAATCTTCCTCGAGAACAACTCTATCTATTGGTGAAAACAGCATGAAAATCGGTAGTAGTAGTTTTTGAGTTTATCGCGAACAGATAACCAGACAGACGCATTGAGGCCTTTGTTTTATAATATGTAGGGGCTATTTACAATACTCAATTCTTTCTCTCTAAAGTTTTTCTTGGCCTTTTTCTTGTTAGTTTTCTTTTTCATTTTCTTTTTCGTACATGAAATTTAAAAAATCAATCACAATAAAAATCTTATTTTCCAAAATCAAAAACACAATCTATATCACCTGATGATGAGCAGCAGACAAGTGATCCGGTGCTGGTGTTGGGGCTGGAGGCGAGAAGTCTCTGGCATTTGCTCCGTGGTTAATTGCGATGCCTCCTGGTAATGAGGCCGGGGCTGGTGATGGCTGCATTCCTGATAGCTGATGATGAGAAGAAAATAAAAATAAATCACAGATCTATTACATAATATGGACCGGCCTATAAACCTCAGACGATATGACGATGATACGATAAAAAAACGTAGAGCAGCGCCGCGTATTCGGGTCGCCCGTCACACGTAAGTTCGCGACGCATCCCGCCACGGGTACCACTCTACGCAGCAGACGGAATAAAAATTAAAATGCGCGAACGAAGTCAGTGTCTGACCAATCTAGGTGCAGTATTCACGGTTTGTACACCAATGAGTTGCATTAGCTTATCACACATTGGCAACAACTTACGATAATTAACATTTATTAATGCACTCATAACTATGAAAAGTCAGAGGTGTGTGCCCGGGGCGACTGGGGATCGAACTCCGATCGACGAATAGGCCACGGTAACCGCTTTCCATCAGGTTAGCCGTGTGCTTGTCAACCACATAAGTGGCATAAAAAAAACAGTGGTACTTCGGAAGTGCCGACAGAAGTGAAAACACGAAAAAAATTTACAGGGCCATCTATGTTGTTCATTATGAATCAGTTCGTAACTTCATCAAGGTCAGAACAAAATAGTTTATCAGTTGCAACAAAGATGGCGTTGTTATAAAAAAATATGGAAAGCGTCACAGTCACGATGATGCGACTTCCATGATTTTGGTTCACCCAAAAAGTACTAAACTCAACATGACTAAAGAAGTTACCACTTTAAAAAATGGGCACATTGCAATCACTTATTATAAAGAAAGTCGCATGTATAAATGAAGTAGAATACAATTTATTATGGAATTCACGTTCGGCACCCGCAAACCAAGTAAAAATATAACCCAACATCTTTACGAGTATATAACAAGTAGAAAATACCACCATTAAGTTTCTATCAAATAAAATATCCTGCTCCCACAAAAATACGTTGAAATATCCCAAAATAATTTTTATTTATCGGCAATGAATAGCCTAATAATGTTTCATTTGGAACCTTATCCGTCAATATGGGTCCAATCTGAGTGCTATTGTGCCCGAGGGATCTTGCAAGAGTACACTTACATTCTGTATCAGATATGACGTCGTAGATTTCAAGGGACTCGTAAAATTTGGGTTTGAAGACTCGTATGAATTCGTGTTTAGGGTGGGGTGTGTTGTACGGATTGGCTGATAGTGTACGTCTTCTAATCTTTGTGAGTAGTTGTTGTTGAATATGTAAACGGCGTGTGGTCGTTATGTAAGGAAGATCAGAAAACAGTAAAATGTTTCTAAGGTGTTTTCATTGCTTGATGAACTCTATGGCGTGGTATGTTTGACTGCTGCTTAGAAGGTCACGAGTTTGCTTTCCGCTCAGTGCCAATATTTGTATGCATAAATATATTCATTTACAATGGTTTAGATGTGTCTTTATAGGTATAATAAAATTAATGTATGTATTCACAAAAAATATGTACCAGGTCAAGGCGAAGTCGGGACGGCTTAACGTGGTCTCCGAGGCACGAATGGGCCTCAATGTCTTAGCATGGCTAGTATGACTTTACCTTGCCTCTATACTAATGAAGGAACTTCCTCTTATTAAAACATTTTATAATATTCCGTTTTTTTAATATATTTAGGACACGTCAATTTGACTTCAGCTCGCCTGATGGTAAGCTGAAGGTAAAGTCTCAGGAAAGAGGGTCACCATTACATACACGTACCATGTTAACAATGGTGGTACTCAGCTTGACGGCCTCATCAGAAGAGGATTGTCGTCGCAGCACCGCGTGACACCCACCGGTCCCACTAGTGATGCGACCACAATCCCCCTGCCCGGCTATGCACTTGCTGACCCCTGAACGCAATCAAACCGAAATTGGATTACTACGGAGGGTTTTTCGCAATCGTGCACGGTGGTACCCACCCGGTCGAACTTTGTGACAAATTTGTGTCATCAAATTTCTACCACCAGTAGAAATTGCAAATCTACTTTGAACACGGAACCCGGTTCCGTGTTCAAAGTAGATGTTGTACAAAGCTATCATTCTAGTATTCTATAGTTTTGTGATGGTACTCACTCTCTGCTTATGTGCTGTGTCTCTCAGTGGGAGGGTTTCTTCGCTACCACTCCTGGACGAGTCTGGTGGCGTAAGCCGCCGTTGCTCGGTTTGCGAAGACAGGATTTGCATTTCCAACATCTGCTCCTGCCTGATATCATCATTATAATCCTGTAAAAAAGTGAAAGAAATTAATATATTCATTTAATATTATAAAGACTAGTAATAAGGGCTATTGTTCACGAGGTTTCAGATGCGATTGCCGGCTGGGTTAAAGTATTAATGGTCCTTTGTCATTTGTGTCTTTCCCAGGATTTGTTTTTGGATTAACATCGTGCATAGTATTCTGTATAATAATAATAATATTAACCAGCTCTAACCACCGGTAGCTTGGTCCCTGTACCCGATGTCGGTGGGTCACTATTATTTATATTTTTAAATATATTTGTTTTTTTTTATCAAGAATGTATTTAAAAATATAATTAATATGTACCTATTTTGAAAGTTAATAAAGGAAATAATAATAATCTATATACTACACCTACCAAAAAAGCTCCCTAATGCTTTTTGAAAAATTGCAGAATGTACGAGTATATTATTATTTCTGCAAAAATATGCGGGAGCCAAAACTTCCGTAGAAATATGCGGGAGACAAAACTGTATTAAAATCCATTGTTAACATGCTAAGCGGCAGACAAAAATATGAAAATTAATTATTTGTGTTTTTTTTAAATTTATTTATTTTAATTTTATTTTCCTTTTAGGTGTATTTATAAAGCACTAGTATTGTAATCTTTCTCCCCACTATGAAAAATTTACTATTATTACTTCTTCATCAATAAACATTAACAAAAATTTATTTGCGGACGTTGTTGTGGTGGATATAAATCCAATAGTCTGACTAGGTTAATCTTGGTGAACTTGGGGGTACCTGTGACGACTGGTATGCGGGGATTTTGAGGTCACAAGAAAACAAAATGGCTGTCAGCCATTTTGAGTGATCAGTCTTCTGAAGAACTTCGTACCGATTGGAAGTCTTTAGCAACTCACCACGCTCAGAACGCAATTGCTTGTTCGTACTCGGTTTCTTTGTCGTTACAACCTCAGGGAACCGCAATCAAGATAACCTGGACGACGGGATCGGTTGGTGGCCACCAGCATACCACCAGAGAAGCAGCGCGCTATAATATATGACTTGATTTGTTTGTATCCGAGCGTTTAAAATAGCTCATTTTATGGTTAATATTTCTCGGGATTTCTGGGTAATTTTTTGGTGGTCGATTCTGACCGAACTAACCGGTTCACGGTAACGGGAATTCAACTTCCCGGGAAGTTTTGATATTCCTTTTGTTTGATTTGTTCTAAGTTCGGGGCGGTTCCTCGAATGCCTCGTGCGTTTTTAGTAGGTTCGGTTAATCGGTTTTTATAAAATTGCGGTATTTTGTTGTTTGAACCGTTTTATTTTCGTACCGACTTATTGTGTTTGATTAATGATTTTGTACCGTTTGTTGACTGCACCTTGGTGTAGATCCGGATCATTAGACACTTTATTTTAGTTAGATATTAAGTTTTAGTTTTATTTGCGTTTCCACTGTCGGCTTTAGATCGCCGCTTCGGAGCGAAGCGGTGATTGCGTGAAAGTGAGTGGTGGGGCTGCGCCTTGAATACTACCTGCTCGACTCACTCCTCACCCTTGTCTCCGGGTTAAAAGAGACTGGTAGCAGAGCTGTTAATTGTTTTTTTTTATTACTGCGCTCGCTCGGTTCACGCACTGAAGAGTTGTTGTGATATTTTCAATACTTTTGCCATTAAATATGATATTCCCGTTTAACGGCTTTGGACGTTGGCTAAAGTGCATGATTTTAGTTTTCTCTAAATTAATTAATAAACTATTCATTTCAAGCCATTGTGTAATAGATGTCAAAGTATTATATATTTAGGCAGCGTTTTGGTAGAAAGCTCCCTGACGGTTAATTTGTTCCGACACCTCCAACAAATATCATTATATTTTAACCAATGTATACAAGAACTTGACAAATTATATGCTAGAAGCTTACTCGAGTACCACTCTAGCCATTGGTGAAAAAAGCATGACAATCGGCGCAGTAGTTTTTGAGTTTATCGCGAACAGACATACAGACACGGCGGATGACTTTGTTTTATAGTATGTAGGGATTTGTCTGTGGTATTTTCTGACAGCAAAGTAGTCACCACTTAGTGAAAAAAAAAATAAGCTACGAAATATTTTACAATGAATCAAGTCTTCAGCGAGTATCCGCCAGCGACTTAATATATATTATAAATTACATATAGTTATCAATAGGCTCACGGACTTATTACGTAAGCAAAAAAATATTACTTGTAAAAAAGGTAGATGTATATTACTTACGCCTAGTCTATTGGGATTACAAAAAAAAAATACAAAAGAAATTGTATTTACGTAACATCATTATTTTCTGCCAAAAATATAGCTTACACGACTCTATGCCTGACAATAAGTCTGGAATATTCTTATCCGAAGTAATAAATAACAAAGTAACTCCTATTTGATGGCGTAGATTACAGAAATGTAACAAAAGTCTGGACAAAAAGTGATTAAGTGAGAATTGATATCAACTGTTGTTGTCAAAATATTCGTCGCGTGAACAAAATATTTCGCCTGTTTACAAGGATCAAATCTGTCTGGAAAAGTTTGTGTATTGGTGATTTATCTTGGTTTAATGTAAAACGGTGAAAGATGTGACTTGGTCGATAGTTTAGTGGCTAAGGAGTTGTTATTTCGATCTAGAAGTCCCGGGTTCGAAAGCTGGCCATTACACTACCCACGTGAACCCACTGTTAACACGAGCAATTTAGTTTAATTGGAGGGGTTAGCGGGAATACCAGTTATTTCGGGTTACAAGAAATTGTTAACATATTGGCTTTAGTGGAGCATTTGTTTCTATTTTCTTGATGGCTGATGGTTCTGCAGTGTGCGGCGAGGACGCCGCAGACTCGTCTACGCCCGGGACTACCGACCTCCATGATCGGGGCCTGAGGACGGCAGTTGGCCGACTCACCGTCCTTACAGAAGCAGGCCGTGGCGTAGGCGTGTCGTGTGTGTCCTACACACGCCTGCCTACTCACCGACGCGGGATAAAACCCGACCCCAGCAGGCGAGGCCGCGCTGGCGGCCAAGGTCCGCCGGTAACCCTGGGGTTACCGGAGGACCTTGCGGTCCGGACCGGCGGACCCTCCAAAGCCCTCGAAAGAATAACCCCAGGGTTATCCTTTCGAGGGCTTACCCGGGGTGCCCGGCAATGGACACTTGGGCAGGACACCGTGCGGTTTTAGTCGGTACATGCACGACATAACCGCCCCGCTGGCCGGCGAAGGGCGGTATCCGAAGGGATTTCCGCACGTAAAAAAAAAATGGCTGATGGTTCATATCTTGTTTGGATGTTGACTTGTTTCGATTTAACTTATACAAAAAGTATTCAGTTACTCAGTTTTACGTAATTAATAATTATTACAATAACTTAAAATGATTATGTACAACTACTTATAAATCACTCTAAACTTAACTACAATGAGCAGCTAGCTTTAAAATTTCATCCCACACATACCCAAGATAAACCAATACAGGTTTTATGGATGTATCATGCTTTATGTAACACTGTTTTCTTATTGAAATAAAAAAAAAAACAAAAAATCATCAAATACTTCCAGTTATTTCATTTATTCTATTCTAGCCGTTCTACTGTGCACCAAATTTCAGCTAGATCCGTTTCAGCATGATTAGGTCACAAACATCTTCACAAACTTACACATTTACAATATTAGTAAAATGTTTATGAAGAAAAAGTATTCTTAAGAAAAAGTATAATCAAGAAAAAGTAATGACTTGGAAAATATTTTTCAAGAAATAAATGTCCTTCATGCTTAGTTTAAACAACACTTCAGCCATAACTACTGCCGGCAGCACAACACAAAACTCATTAATTCTTCCACTACCAGCGAACTATACTTTCATACGGGATTTTACGTCTTCGGTCGTAAACGTTAGTTCTGATCAGAGATGATATCTATGCCGTTATGCATGCGGGATTGGAAGCTCTTAAGGATTTTATTATTATTAACAGAATGATTTATAGTCTAGCTTAACACCCTGGCTGAATACATGTCCTAGTTTTCAACCATGAAATATAATTGAAGTGCTTCAAAATGCAGTTAGTGGGGCAAATTGTGTTGCTAATCACTAATAGTCTTACGGTTATCGGTCCCGGTTGCCATGCGAATATCTGTGGCATTCATTATGGTTAGTTGGAGCCCTAAAAAGTCCAATAACCTGGTCTTACTAAGTACAGAACTTTGAGATCGCCAGTGGGTTGTGGAAATATCGCATTTCGGATGTTTCGTAGTTATATTGAAAGCTACCTCCATTCAACTTGGGGAAAGCCCCGGCGAAGGAGTTCCTGCCTAGCATTCCCTGAGTATCTTATCTTCAAGTAACATACAATATTAAAACAGGAACGCTTTTTAGCACATACAGAAGGGTTGTGAAAACGTTTTGAGATATTAAATCGTGAATTTTAATACTACGTTCCGTGCGTGCGTTTTGTATATTTTATACATGCGTGACAGCTGGATACACTTGTAAAGTTAGTAGCATATTCTGGAAAGTTATTTATAGAATCTGTGGCGTCTCTAGCGTGTATATTTTCGAAGAAACAATAACTATAGGAATACTCAGACTAAAAATGTAATAATTTACACATTATTTAATAATGGGCAAATTATAACTTTAAGCATTTAGGTAAATAAATAACAATAATATATTTTGTAGTTTGGAAAATTATGCTAAGGATCACACAAATCCGAGGCTATGTGTTTCCACGGGCCTCGGAGGGGGCCACCTGCGGGAACCAATATAACCGTAGGGGGCATAAGCATCGGCATTGAGCCCACGATGAAGCCACCTTGGGCTCGTACTCGATAGCCGATGGGACTTCGGAGCTCATCTCCGAAGTCTGGTCCCGAAACTGAGGAGGGCTGCGGCCGCGCTATCGCGGCGGATGGCCCAACGTTAAGGGACCCAACGCCCCCACTAGAAGACTGTACCTGCGGATCGTGCGAAACATGGCCCTGTACGGGGCCCCAGTATGGGCGGAGACTCTGGCGGCCCGCAACGTGGCTGTATTAAACAGCCCGTTAAAAGCGATGGCCGTCAGAGTCATCAGGGGGTATCGCACGAGCTCCGTCGAGGCCGCATGTCTCCTAGCCGGACCCCTCCATGGGACCTGGAAGCGAGAGCCCTTGCGCTGTACCAGTGGCGCAAGGAGGCGCTGGAGCGGGGTCATAGGCCAGAGCCCCGAGAAATCAGGGCTCAGCGGTCCCTGCTCCGCCAGGAACTCATGGAGACATGGAGGGTGTGACTTGAGCACCCAAGGTGGGGGGAATCCACCATTGCGGCGGTGAGACCGATCATGAAGGAGTGGTTGGAGAGGGACCATGTGGACCTCTCCTACCGGATGTGCCAGATGGTTACCGGACACGGGTGTTTCGGTAAGTATCTGTGGCGCATCCACCGGGAGACAACGCCGCAGTACCAGCACTGCGAGGATCCTGGCGAAGACACGGCGCTCCACACGTTGGTGGAGTGCCCTGCGTGGGCGAATCAACGCCGGGATCTCGTTGCGGTCCTGGGCGTGGACGTTCTCTCGTTGGAGACCATGGTGAGGGCCGTGGTCTCCGACGGGAGCAAGTGGCACGCCGCCGCCTCTTTCTGCGAGCAGGAAATGCGCGCGAAAGAGACGGCGGAGAGGGAGCGGGAGAAAACCCTGCCCCCCGAGTTTCGCAGTACTCATCTACGCCCGGGACTACCGACCTCCATGATCGGGGCCTGAGGACGGCAGTTGGCCGACTCGCCGTCCTTACAGAAGCAGGCCGTGGCGGAGGCGTGTCGTGTGTGCCCTACACACGCCTGCCAACTCACCGAAGCGGGATAAAACCCGAGCCTACCAGGCGAGGCCGCGGTGGCGGCCAAAGTCCGCCGGTAACCCTGGGGTTATCCTTTCGAGGGCTTACCCGGGGTGCCCGGCAACGGACACTTGGGGAGGACACCGTACGGTTTTAGTCGAGACACGACATAACCACCCACGCTGGCCAGCGGGGGGTATCCGAAGGGATTTCCGCAAGTAAAAAAAAAAAAAAAGAAGTATACTACAGAATACAAAATCAAGAGAAAATGCGACAAACAAGCTTGGTAATGAACTGAGTTTCTTGCCGGAGTCTTCTAGACGGGGCCACGTTGGGAACCGGATGTCCCATATGCTAAGTATTATTTTATTTTTTTGACGTTTTGTAAGTTCCGTTTTAGTAGTTTCGAATAAAAGATCTTTGACTTTGAATACTTACTGGTACTAAAAATCTCCTCAACTCAGCCAATGCGTACGCGATCCTTGCATGCGCCTCAGCAGGGGTCGCGAAGGCGCTGATCTCCACATGAAGCTCATCAGATAAGTGCGCGAACTTTGGGTCTCCAGATACACGAAGTTCTTCCTCCTGTAAAGATGCGTACGTTTTATGACAGGGATATATATTCGTCTTCAGACGTAGCCTAACACAATTCAAATTAACAATCACCTTAGCTCAATCATTCCATAAAATAGTATAATCAAATGCTCCTACGACATCCTATGTACAAGAGAATTTCTGCTTTCAAGAACAGGTTAGTAGGGCTTAGTTGTCTAGAAAATAACTGTGCGTTCGAGGCCCATTCTGAGTACCTTTTTTTTCCGTGCGGCAATCCTTTCGGATACCCCCCGCCGGCCAGTGGGGGTGGTTATGTCGGGCTTGAACCGGCTAAAACCGCACGCCGTCTCGGGTCTACAAACGCCGAGGTGTAAGGTTGCCCATAGAGCATATATACATTCTGAGTACCTATTTACATTTTTTTTAGTAGCTGAAATTACCAGTTTTCCCCCTAACCCTTCCAGCTAAGTTTGCTTGTGTTTGCACTGGGTTCACGTCAATAATAGCCAGGATTCAAACCCTAGACCTCTCGATCGTAAGGCTAACTCCTTAAACACTTAGCTACCGGCGCTTTCTACATGTTAAATATAGGTTATTGTTCGAGTAAATCAAACACTCGACAAATGCGTATAATTGCATCGCTTGCTAATTATGCATATTTGTTCGATTTGGCTTATGTGTAGCCAGTTCGTGTCCAAAGCCCTCACGGAGCTACCGCGTACTCGCAACCAAAAATATTAACCATTAATTCCAAACCATTAGAATTATTATCTTAATTAATATAAGTCAATTATAACATAAACCATTTTAGTGTAAACTACTAGTGAGTGAGTACTTTCCTTAAACTTACTCTTGTTTTACCAAAACCTTTTATACCAATATATACCAAACAAACCAAGAGTTGGAGTTGTGTCGAGTTAACCATAATACACGGCAACCCCAACTCTTTTCAGTTATGTTTGTATGTCTTTGCTTAAGATATTGTCTAAGTAACCATTCAATTTTTTTAAAAAGCATTACTTCCGATTTTAGTAGATTGATGCCGGTTAATCAAACAAAAGTAACTATTTTACCACTTAGAGATTTTTCAGAAAAATCGAATTCTATTCGCTATGGCTATAGGTCTCAAGGTTACTTATTTAGTTTATTAATACAATTTATTTCTAATATATGTATGTCATCTCAATATCTTTCAACGATCACTTGTCACTTCAAGGTAATTTCAAAGGTGGTGCACCGACTTTTTTTTTTAAATTCTATATTTTCTTGGTTCTAGGGAGATTTTTTGTTATTTTGTTCAAGAAGAATTCTGATAAGAGTTTTTCCGGACCAAATTACTAAATTATAATATTTGTTCTTTCGGCTCAATAGTTAGCAGTACCTTTTTTTTTCCGTGCGGAAATCCCTTCGGATACCCCCCCGCCAACCAGCGACTAAAACCGCACGCCGTCTCGGGTGTACAGACGCCGGGGTGTAAGGTTGCCCATAGAGCATATCCCTCGCACCCCGACTGACCCTGGGCCATCTCCGGTTTCGAGATGGCCCCCTCGGGTTTGGGAACCACGGTGTCCCCATCTTGCCCCGGTTTGGGGAAGGGGCGCTAGTCGTCCCACACTCCCGGCCTGCTTGTGCTGGGGTGACAGGCGGCCTTAGCTGCCACCCCCAGGCCTGCGCTCATGGAGGACGGAGGTCGTTAAGCGACCTCCGGCGCCTGAGTCGCCTGCGACGCGCGGCGAGCAAGTTGCGGGCTCGGCGGGCCGGGAGAGTTCTAAATCTCTCCCGGGCGCGCTACGCCATCTCCTTCGCGAGCATTACATGCTCGCAGAAGGAGGTGGCGGCGGCCCACGCGCTCGCGCTCCGCACCATTGCCGCAGTCATGCTGCCGAGCGAGAGGACTCCCACCCCGATGGCTGCCACGAGGTCACGCCTCGGCGCCTCCCACGCCGGGCAGTTCGCCAGCGTGTGCAGCCCTGAGTCCTCGCTCGCGTCGCAGTGATGACACTCAGGTGTTGGCTCCTTTCTGATCCGAGGCCGGTAGTCCCCGAAGCACCCCTTCCCGGAGATCACCTGCGTCAGTCGGTACGAGAGGCTTCCGTGTCGCCTCTCTAGCCAATCCTCCATGATGGGCCTTACCGCCGCTATTGCGGCGTGCCCTGCGCTTGGTCGCCCAAGTCGTTCCTTCCACTCCATCACGATGGCCTGGCGGAGCTGGGACTGCACGGCCTCGATTTCTCGAGGCTCGGGGTTCCGTCCCTGCTCCCGCGCCTCATTTCGCCACTGGTACAGTTGCGAAAGGACTCTCGCCTCCAGGTCCCATGGCGGAGTTCCGGCAAGGAGACTCGCTGCCTCGAAGGAGATCGTGCGGTACCCGCGGATGACCCTGATGGCCAATACCCGCTGCAGAGCGCGCAGCATCCGCACACTTCCGGCCTTCAGGGCCTACACCCATATTGGGCACCCATCTGTACGGGTGCCCAATATGGGCCATGGACCACACGATCCCCGCATAGAGTCTCCTGCAGGAGTCATCGGGCCCCCTCATGTTGGGCAGCAGCCGCGCCAGAGCGAGAGCTGTGCCCTTCTAATATAATAATAAATAATAATACCTTTTGCCTATCCTTCATTGACCCTCGTCCAAGGACAGCCATCTTGCACATGGTGTCTTCCTGTAGGCGTTTGAGCGAGTTGCCCTTGGGTCCCAGCAATTTGCCCACGAAGTTGAACTGGAACAAACGAAAACATGATAAGAAAGACAACTTTAAGTCATCCTAAACTAGGTTATGCCCGCGATTCAACCCATTTTATATCATCTTCTATACTATTATAATAGTAGTTTATGCAACTGTCATATAAGAAGGGGTATTAAAACACGAGAGTCTGTTTATCTTTAGCGATAATAGGTTGACTCGAGTGTTTTAATACCTAAGTTATATGCAGTTTCATACACTACTTTATCTTCACTCATAGGAAAAATTGAATTTAAACAAAGTAGGTAGGTTACAAGGGCGCCATTTTTTCACAGTTCGAACTGCGAATGCGTGCGCTATTGTTTTTCATATTCAGCCTAAAACCTTAGACTAGTTTAATGAATAAAAAAAGATAGCGATACTATAATGAGTTTTATGATACAGTTGCAAGTTGGCGGTACTATAATAAGTTGTATTTTTTATTTTATGTATATGCGTTTATAAAGTGCGTATGTATAGAATCGTCATTGAATTCGTAATTCAAATTTTTCGATTTGAGTGTAGATGAAATTATGAATTAGTTGTGTCTGTAAATTCGAGATATTAAAAAAACATACTAGGGTTATGTTAAATTAGCGATTTAGAATACAAATCATTTTTTTCGGAATTCTTGTCTGTTTGTCTGTTTATCTATTTGTTTGCGGTGGTCAGAAAAAGTATTGAACAACATTTGATGCGGTTTTTTAATAAAAGGTTTTGGTCAGGCTTAAAATCTTCTTCGGTAAGACTAGAATAGGTTGATGATGATGATGATGACGAGGTAAGTATCAGGCTATTAAAAGATATACCTTTTCTAAATACATAGATGTTGATACACTTTTGCTTACCCCTCCAGGAATACGCAGGCGTAACGTCACAAAGCAACATGTAACATCATAGAATTATATGCACTATTAGCTGTGTCCGCGACTTCGGCCACGTGGACTAAGGGTCTGGCTTTTAATTGTTTTCCACGGAACCTTAATTCTTTTTCTAAAACGTAATCAAAGTTACGCTACATAATATCAGCTATTTGCAGTAAAAATCCCGTCAAAATTGGCCCAGCCATTTCGGAGATTGCCCAGAACAAACAGTCATACAGTTTTTTTTATAAGTATCATAGATACACTCATTATCGCATCGCATTTTTTAAAAAGCTATTATTTTAACATAATAAATGAAATAGATGAGCAATTCAAAGTCTGTGCTCCATTTTGGTAAGTTTTGGGCAAACACTGAAAAAAGTTAGTTGTCTTTTTTTTTTTTTTTTACGTGCGGAAATCCCTTCGGATACCCCCCCGCCGGCCAGCGGGGGTGGTTATGTCGTGTCTCGACTAAAACCGCACGGTGTCCTCCCCAAGTGTCCGTTGCCGGGCACCCCGGGTAAGCCCTCGAAAGGATAACCCCAGGGTTGCCAAAAGTTAGTTGTCTGGCATAAAAATTCAAACAATAAGTTTCAAATTACGGATGCGGATGTACGTTTCATGGTAGGCCTACTGAGCCTCGTCCGTATATCTGTACGTGTACTGGCTTCTGTATTTATAGCAGTTGTCCCATTTTTTGGGTTGTATCTACCCGTAACGACCGCCATTGATGTTGGTATGGCTACTGCGACTCCCTATGTATGGTACCTTTTTTTTCTTTTTTTCGTGCAGAAATCCCCTCGAATACCCCCCCCGCCGGCCAGTGGGGGCGGTTATGTCGGGCTAGAACCGACTAAAACCGCACGCCGTCTCGGGTCTACAGTCGCCAGGGTGTAAGGTTGCCCATAGAGCATATTCCTCGCACCCCGAATGACCCTGGGCCATCTCCAGTTTCGAGTTTCCCCCCTCGGGTTTGAGAACCATGGTGTCCCCGTCTTATCCCGGTTAGGAGGAGGGGTGCTAGTCGCCCCACCGTCCCGGCCTGTTTCTGCTGGGGTGACAGGCGGCCTCACCAGCGATGGCTCATGGAGGACGGAGGTCGTTAAGCGACCTCCGGCGCCTGAGTCGCCTGACCTATGTATGGTACCTCTTCATCAACATGAACTAAATTACCTAATTTTAAGTACCGTACATAACAGCCGTACAGCCTATAGATTAAAGGTCAGCCTACAGCGTATAGGTGTTACACAGAAGTCTTTCTACAATAAGTCTTGTCTAGTAATAATTCCTTCTTACAAGAGAACTTTACGTATTCTCCTGGCGTGTTAGAGGTATCTCTATGTGGTATATTAAATCAAACACTATAAGCATTCTGTCAGCGTACAATAGTCAGCCGTGTCTAAATGAAGTGCCATTTTTGATGACACAATGAACTGCCAACATTGTGGACATTGTATCGAACAGGGACGTCAATAGATGCGACATATCTATTATTTATATTTCTAAGAATTTTACCATAACAGCCAGATCCGTTTAGCCGTTAGAGCGTGACTAATAAGAATCATCCACACATAAATACATCTTCACAAACTTTTACATTTATAGTATTACACTAGGATAGGCAGTACGATTGCTGAGGATAAGTAATATCTAAACATACCTCTAGATATGAATAATAGTGGTTTGGATCCCTACGTAGAATTAATGACTACTAAGCGACTGTTACACCAAATATCTAAGGCACATGTAAATGGGCGGCCAGTGTTGACTTCGCAGAACATACTGATCTACTTAATGAGGGTATGAAGACGTATAACGCCTTGTATGAAAGGTTTGATGACATTGGAGAAAACTCGTGAAGTGTGTAAGGACAGAAGCACAAGGTGGGCTGTTGTCTTTATCTACCCCAGAGAGAAACAGGCGTGATAATAATATGTATGTATATGAATAACAGTTGTGCTTGAATGAGAGTCTATTTTAGGAGAGTTCTCAGATAACATAAAGCATTATCTAAGTGTATTTCCCGGTTGCAACAACGAAAACTAAACTAAAATTGGATACTTTTTCACTTGAACTTTTGTATTTTCCCAGAGCAAAAACGCAGATTTAATCATGAGTTAATTATTTTAGTAGCATCGAGACTACTCCACTGCTTCCGCTATTCCGTTATTCACTGGGGAGGCACGCTAATTGTTGTCCAGGCTACCAGTACACGACAACTTGTTATAGCTCGTTATTTTAGAGTTGTAGTGCTATTGGTTTGCTACCCTATCGATCAACTACTTGCTGGAAACTTTTTGCTCGAAGAGTTTAATTGAAATGCTGTACTTGTTTGAACTCACGGTGAACTGTGACATTTGGTAGTTAATTCAATTAAATTTTTAAGCAATTTAAATTTTCAAATTTCAATTTTTTAGACCAGTCCCTTACAGGTCACGGGTTCGAGTCCCGTCCTAGATGTCCTCTTTTTCCGATTTAAACCTATATTTCGTAGTTAGATTAAAGTTTCATTTCATTTATTTACTTACATGTTACATACAAATTGTTTCTTTGTGTTGTTTTATGAATCGCTATGTAGCGTTAACGAATCTATGTAACGTTGGCACATGTACTAATGCAGGACATTGTATCATGCAGTGTTAGGTTGTAATTAATGATTAGATGGTTTTATAATAGGTCTTTACCTATGAAATTGCCGAAATTTTCTTACAAATTCATGAGTTCGTTATTCCTATAATTTAATAGCTATTTCCATTATTTATATTTTGTTTGGAAGTTGATTTCAAGATTTTACAACTCTGTATTAAATTTTGTTTTTATTGGCCGCTTGATAAATTAATTCGATCTTCAAAAACAGTACTTCCTGAATGCTATTCATTTTAATGATAAATTTCGTATTACTTAACAGCTGTCACTTTTCTAAAATGTAATAAAAGTTGCTGTTTGTTAGCTTAATGTTCTCTCATTCATACACAAAAACAAAACATAAAATTTGGATTTGTCATTCGTAAAAAAACTGCAAAAATGTTGGTACTTAAAATTGGGTTTCCTCCAATTTCTTCAAGAAAAACGGCAATTTCATATGTAACGATCTAATATATGGGTGTTTTTGGGACCCCAAAAATATCTTCAGGAACCAAGTCAACCTCAACTGCAAGCTGGTACACCTATCGATTGATGGACAAGTCTCTGGTGCAGGCTCCCCTCTCGGTATTAGGAGGTCAGTCGGCAGTCACTCCCGTTAAAGCCAAAATGCCAAAGTGCAAGGATTAACGCAATGATGATGATGATAATGATATGATAACTTTCATTCAGATATAATCAGATTCGGACAAGAAGGCCTCTGGGCATAGCGGTAGCGCATTCGATTGCTACGACAGGTGGCGCGGGTTCGATTTGCATTGGTCTGGATGTTTCTACTTATAATATTCAACAAAAAATTATTAACAAAAAAAAAAGTATGTTTATTCGCTTTCTGGATCCAGTTAAACTATGCTTACTTTGGGTCTATAAAGCGCTGTGTAGAATCTCGTAAAAAAATTATTATTTATATTTTTTTATAGAAGTATTGTATAAATTATACATAACCGAATCAGAACGGAAAATCAAGGTGTACCCGTGAAAATCCGGGGCGGTTCGCTAGTTTCGTAGACAACATAACGATATTTATGAAGAAAATTTAACTGTATTGAATCGACTCAGATTTCATTCAACATCGCACCAATTTGTTGTCCAGTGTATTGTTAATTGGGAAAACTTGGACCACGATTGCTTTTCATTGTTTTTTTAATATAAACATAAGTTATGCGGCTTTTTGATTGGATGTATGATTGGTTTAGCATATATTGTTATGTTGATTTTTTTTTAACTGAAAGGCACGTAGAGACATTGTTGGCAGGAAAAAATCTTATTTCAAAGCGTCGGTAGTAATCGGCCTTACGATCGAGAGGTCCCGGGTTCGAATCCTGCCCTACACTATCGACATGAACCCACTCCTAACACGAGAAATTTAGCTTAGCTGGAGAGGTTACCGGTTAAAGTAATAATTGCGGTTATTCTTTACAAAAAACCTACGATTAAACGAGTAATTTTTTTTTTTTTTTTTTATATTTAGGACACGTCAATTTGACTTCACCTCGACTGATGGTAAGCTGAAGGTAAAGTCTCAAGAAAGAGGGTCACCATTACATACACGTACCATGTTAACAATGGTGGCACTCAGCTTGACGGCCTCATCAGAAGAGGATTGTCGTCGCAGCACCGCGTGACACCCAGCGGTCCCACTAGTGCTGCGACCACAATCCCCCTGCCCGGCTATGCACTTGCTGACCCCTGAACGCAATCAAACCGAAATTGGATTACTATGGAGGGTTTTTCGCAATCGTGCACGGTGGTACCTACCCGGCCGAATTTTGTGACAAATTTGTGTCATCAAATTTCTACCACCTGTAAAACATTACTATTCAGAAACAACTCTATAGATGCGTGTTTGAGTCCCGCTCAGTGTAAATATTTCTACATACTCAAAAACATAAGCCACAAATTTACTGCAATTTCTCACTCCACTACACTGATGTTATTTCAGCTATGAAACGCCCTGTATATATTTCAAACGAGATAACAGTTTCTCGGTAGCAACAATTAGTAGCACAAACAAGTCTATGTTGTACAAATCCCCACTGGAAGAAACACTGACACAGTTTAATTGGCGATTCTCCTAACTGTTATTTAAGGCTATTTCTCGTCTCTTATTAGAGACAAATTCAAGAGAACGTTAACTTAGTGTACGGGGTCACGACCTTTGGGGCCCAAGTCAAGTGCGAACCGGGTTTTTTAACTTCAATGAATCAATTAGCCTATCGCAGTCCACTGTTGGACATAGACATGTGCGCCGACTTCCGCATTCGGCGCACTGCATTTATTTACATGGGACCCGACGTTTCGGTTGCTTTCAGCAGCCAATGTAAATAATAAAATAATATCAAATAAATTACGATAGAATGCGTTAAAATTGTTTTATTTCAATTACAGAAGGGTATTTTTACTTTCAACAGGCGATGGCACCTGAGACTTTTAATTTGTCAACCATGATTTTATGAAAGAAATCGATGTTTATGCTTGCCTAGTACTTTTGCATGCTCTCATGTTATAATCTACTTTACGATTTTATCTATTCACACCAGTTTATTCTTGAAGGGGTATCTGTGACATTCGTTACGGGTAGTTGAAGCCCTGAAAAGTCCGACAACCTAGTCTAACTACAAAACTTCGATATCATCAGTTTACTACATACACAACGTGATAATGGCAAAATACATGACACTTGACAAAATACAATAGGTATTAGTAAACTAACATAAGTGTTCAAGTACAAACTGCAACATAGTTAGTTGCATTATAAAATGATGAAACTAGTGCTGCCCTCAAAACAATGGGAGCATCGTAATGATCGGCAAACAAGTGAAGCATTAGCTAAGCCGATCACTGAGAGCTGTACAAACATGACCTGCAGTATAAGTGACCGGGGTGTGGTACAAAGAACCGGGGCAAAGCGGAAACTACTTTTTATGGTATGATTCTTTAAAATAAAGTATCCTTAAGTGCCATATTCTGACATTCTAAGTGATTGTTGTGTTGTTGTTGTTATTGCTAGCAAGATGTTACGAGCTTTGGGATTAAATCTCGTTGTAAACTATACATACACGCATACTCATACACAACAACATAAACTGAATTCTTAAATGAGCGTTAAGCTTATTTGGAAGGTGTTAAGTAAAAAAATACTTCCTGTAACGAATTTATGTGGAAATCAAGTTAGTAAAGTATCTTTTTTAATTAAAATAGTACAACTTGTTACACCAGGATTAGTACTAACGACGTGGCTAGTGGCCTGGCCGAATCTGACTGTTAATACTATGAAAACATGGTTCTACAACTTAAAAAGATTTTTCAGCAAGAGATAGATTGGATTTGAGTGCGGATTTTCTTTTTTACCGATGAAACAATCGCAGATTGTCATCCCACCTTGCTGGAGGGCGTCCTACACTACGTTTGCCGAGTCGCGGTCTCCACTCAAGAACACAGAAGAAGACTGCGGGCAGATGCTGGTTGCGGCAAGCTAAAGACAGGGCGCTATGGCGCTCTTTATATGAGACCTATGTCCAGCAGTGGACTAGCATAGGTTGATGATGATGATGATGACGATGATGCGGAAACAAGTACTCTGGTATTTAATGAGGTAATTTACTCCGCCCACCACTTTTATTTGAACCACACACGATCCTAACAAAGTTGATATAAAGTACCTACTAATTGTCAGTTAAAGCTCCTTACATCAAACAGTTATAGGTACAATAAAGCCAAATGTGATTGGTAAGAGGCACTATTGCGAACGACTAGTGTTGCGACTTTTCCGGGATTGGGAAGTAAATAATCCGGAATAAGTGTATGTAAATACTTTATTGTTTGGTCTTATTTTATGGGAAGGTTGGATTTATGGTGGATTTAATACAACGTACATACGTGACGTAATCAATATAAATTCTAATATCGATATGTTGGTAAAAGATAATAGATATATTGTGTCGAACGTCTGAAGTGACAATACTGAAATAGGCCTTATTTGCAATGCAGTAAGCACACAATTATAGTTGTAACAAGCTGAAAAGTTAGAATCCAGCTAAAAATAAAATTTTAACGAAGTTAGTATTGAAACTTCAAGTTATTTGGCCTTCGATTTTGAATTTGACACCGTTCGACGTGTGAGGGTGAAGATATAGTATCTTCACCCTAAACAGCAGTTATTCAACTCTAGCTTTATCTTTCTTTTAGTAAGAAAGGATGTCAAAGTTTTTTGGGTCGAAGGTTACAGTTTATTATTTTTTTTCTAACTGATCAAGTAAAACAGTCGCATTGCATTGCGTTCAGAAAACACGTTTTAGAGATTTCTAATCTAGGTTATACGCGGGTTCATAGTGTTTCATGTGGTTATATCGTTATCGAACCGACGGATCCACCAGGGATCTATAGCCATCTCACACCTTACACCTGATGGTTATATTTGTGAGGGTTTCCACACTCGCAAAAATTAGATTGAATTTCATTTTAGTATTATATTCCTGTTTTTCAAATGGTAAAATAATGGTCATTAATTATAAAGTAGACTTTGAAATGATTATAAAGTCATATCATAATTCAAACGTATGTATGCGTATAGAGATCCGATTCTCAGCACTCCATGGATTCACCGTGCGGTCGCCGGGTCCATAGCGTGGTACAGAGAGGAACACCATGACGGCGACTGGGACTTGCGACCCAGATGTAGGTTTAGGGTGGCCACCTTGTGATGCATCAGCGCTCACCTCCACCGTCAGTAGTGTTCCCCCCCCCTACCTATCCAAATTTGGTAAGATCCTAACAATGCCGCTTTTGATATACGTTTTAATAAAGAGCTTACTGAAGCTCTTGGCAATCCGAGGTCTTTAAGTAAGTTGTACAGGGATTTAGCTGGAATTCCCCTTGCTCCTACTTCTACGGCATAGAGTTTAACCACGTAGCCGTTTTTGGTTAACTCGTTAGTCAAATCAAAGTATTTGTTTGTCTTTATAGCGTGGTCTTTAGGTATATTAGTTTCCCACGGTACTGTGAGTTCTACAAGCACTGCACGCTTATGCGATCGTGAAAAAAGGAATATGTCGGGTCTGGATGATGAGGCACAGACATCCTCCGGTATCCTATAGTGCTTCTCATACGTGTCTACGAGTATTGTCCAGTCAACGGCAGCTATCAAAATTGAATATGGCTTTTGAGGTGATTTCTTTGAGCAGCCTTCCTTTATAAACGCAATGTCATTTCTTTGGTTTGTGGTTAATCCTTTTTTCGCTCTAGCTACCGCCAAACTTACAGCCTCACGTATGATTTCTAATACCTTATCATGACGGCGCGAGTAATGACCCCGGTCTAATAGCGTTTTACAACCCACTAGTAGGTGCCTAGCCGTACCAGTTGCTTCACCACATGAGTTACATGTTTTATCTGTGGCTTTTCCCCATCTGACCAGATTGCTTTGGTCGGGGAGGGTCAACTGGAATGCATTTAGGTAAAATTTAAGTAAGGCCGGTGACCAGTCGTATATTATGGTACGCCATTTTAAGGCTATGGAAATACAAAATTCACCTAGGGTCAACCATTCGTTTGGCATTTCTAGGTTCATTGCGTGCACCTTATAGGTGTTGTTTTCGTCTGCTTGAAGAAAAGATTTTGTTATTTCTTTATCTGTTTGTCTCTGAATATTACCTAGACCTACTCTACCAGTCTGCGAGCCTATCATGAATCTTTTATGGAACTGGAGGCGTGATTCGAGCTCCGATGCATTTTTATCTTTTGGAAGGACTTTTACTATTTCGTCTTTAGATTCCGATAAGACGTGCATTTTAGTTACTCTTAGGTGTTTATAGGGTTCTGATGGCTTCTTAAGCGTCATTCCAAAATTATTCGCGGATCTATATAGTGCCGACGGGTCGGCCGACTGAGCTAGCCCTAGCCACGACTTCAGTGTCTTCGTGACACTCGCATCTAGTTTTTTGAGGAGGCTCTGGTTTATATGCATAGCTTCAATTTTCTGATTTGAAAGGATAATTTCATTTCAATTCGTATAATTTAGACCCTCAATCCTTGCATATAAGTATTATGATAATGACATCAAAAAGATACATAGAAGTCGTTAAAATTCGTTTTATTTCAATGAATATTATTCGCGGAAACTTTTAACAATGGTGCCGATTTAGTTACGCACCTCAGTAAACATAACTATTAAAAATAATTTATTTGAATTTCGAAACTTAATTCCATAAGAATTCAGTCTAAATTTAATCCGATGCAGGATTTTGGTGAAAGTCTGGGTTCGACATAATTAAAAAAAGAAGACTACATAGACGAAATCGCTATTTCTAACGCACTTACACTAAATGTGCGAGTTTCTTGCCCAAATATCCCGTAAAGTGACAACACTAATTATGAGACTGTCTAGTCTTTTCAGTGCTTGATTCGTAGAGAATATAAACTGTAATATGTAAACGATGGAGATTTAACGATAATGTGCAGAATAGTCCGATTTATAGGTATCGTTTAACTAGGCGCATATTTTTCTTTGGTACATTTCGTTAGAATGTTATTATGTGGATAGAGTTGTAAATAAATTTAGTAAACTAGCGAATTACGTTGGTGCCGCATAGGATTGAGAGAAACGAAGATTTTAAGAGAGAAGTAGTTTATTTTAACTACAATTTACAGAGTAAGTGACTTGCCTAAGCGCGATGCTGCGACAAGATTGTTTTCCTTTGGGATGTGATCTTATTATATACCATGTATGTTGCTATGGTACATTGGTATGAGATACATTAATCAATATATTACAAACATAACATAACATAAACTCACGCCTATATCCCCGAAGGGGTAGGCAGAGGTGCTAGCACCCACGTTTCGCCAGTTTATGTTTTAGGTCCCAATGTAATAGGTGGCGAGCCTATTGCCATTAACCGGGCACTTATAAACCTGCGATAAATACACACATAACTTCGAAAAGCATCGAAAAGTCATTGGTGTGTGCCATGGTAATACCTGGGATCGAACCCGAGACCTCGTCTCAGCAGTCCTTTACCCATACCACTGGGCTACCGTCAATCAATGTATCAATATATTAACACTATTTAAAATTATCAGTACGTGATGATTTCCTGTTTCCGCCATCTCACGTATTGTACTACGTGCGGATTGCTGACGATGCGCGAGGCTGAGTGCTGACGGTGCCTGTGTTATACTAGTATGGTCTTCGGCTTCACTTATCGTAATTATCGAGTCAAATTTTAAGTGTTTTTGGGCTTCAATAAGATCTTCGGGGCCCAAGCAAGTCTCTCCTGTTAGCCGGTACACCTTTATTTTTTATGCGGCAATCCCTAATGATTTCTGGACGAGGCTCTGACTCAAGCTTTCTTCTCGGGGTTAGGAGGTCAGATGGCATTCGCTCCCATAGAAGCTTTATAAGCTGAAGAAAAGGAGAAGGTTTAAGCGGAGCTTGAGCTTCGAGGTGAAAACCTCGGATGCGGCCAGGAACAACGCTAAGATGATGATGATGAAGTGTGTCTCATTTTGATGGCAAGTAGTCATCGGGGTCTCGTAGTTTTAAGAATGGTCTCCAAGACTGACCTGGCTATAATTCCTTATATAACGTTGCGATGGGCTACCATTTGCCTACGAGCTCCTAAAAAAGTTAAAATAATGTATTATTTCTTGCTTCTTTTCCTAGTCTCCAGGAAAACCATGACAGGAAATAATTTCATAATTTGTCTGCAATAACATTATTTTTTGTTTCGAAGTGTAAATGTGAACCAAGTACCACATGGAATTAGCAGCGGTAAAACCTTGCAATTTATTAGATTTGTCCCAGGAGTGAATACGCTAGGAAAAATGCTCCTTACTTGCTTTATACTTTTTATCTATACTAATATTATAAAAAGGTAAAGTTTGTGATGTTGTGTGTTTGTGAGGTTGTAGAGGGTCTCTAGATCTACTGTACTGATATTGAAAATTCTTTTACCAATAGAAAGCCATATTACTTGTGAGTATCATAGGCTATAGATAATCACGCTATTACTTAAGATGAAGTGGGACACGCGCATCGCGTTTGTGAGGGGGTGAGGTATGAAGTGCGGCGGGAGCATGCGCGGGGCAACCATCTTCACCCCGCGCTTTATGTTCGCGGACCATAAGGGTCACCGTACACTTGACCGGCTATCGGTATTGTCTTTTACGAATACCAATTTTCTTTTTCATCAGTATGATGAGTTGACGTGAAATTGAGGGTCAACGTACATTTGACCGGCTATCGGTAATATCGGTTTTATTATGTATCGATACCAGTTAATTTTTCACCAGTATGAGTTGAAGTGAAATGATCACCGTATATTTGTACGTACGTAACAGCCTCTGTAGCGTGGTCGGGCGAGCGCCAGCTTACGATGCAGGAGGTTACGGATACGATTCCCGCTGGGACCAAACCAACGTATTTGTTTCTGGTCTTTGACACACGTTTCTATATGTATTATAAGTATGTAATTTACAAAAGAAAAGTAATTCTTACTTTTTTTTTGAAATGAAATCAATTAGACCATCTTAACACTAAGAAAATTTGTTGTGTCCGATTAGAAATGTCTGATCAGATATTTCTTATAATGTGAATGCATCCAGGAAAATTCTTGTCTTCCGCAAGTCGTCGAAAGTCAGTTGATTACCTCAAGTTTTGGGTTCAATTTCATACAAACCAATGTATGTACAGCGGACTAAAAAATCGAAGTTATTTATTTTAATGCTTTTATTTCAATTTTTTCTAAAACGTAAAAAGAGAGTTCCAAAATAAAGTGACACTTATTAGATCTATTGAAAAAGTTTAATAATTATATATAAAATAATAGTTAGTGATTTGCAGTAGATTTTTGACCCGTAGTAAATATAAATGACTGTAGTTGCATTTATATACCAATTCATGCTCTATTTCTTTTAATTGTATCAAAAAATAGCCGATGTCCACTATTCTCCTGCCACTAATTCGATGTATCTTCAGGAAGATGACAAGTTCACAGTCAATATTATCTATGGACCTGAAAGGTACGTGGACGTAAAAAGGCATATTACAAATCTCTCAATGATTATTTAATTACTATAGTACTTAATATTTTTTTTAACTTAATATAGTAACTTAATATAGTACTTATAGTACTATAGTATATACATAGTTATTAGTATACATTAGTACTAATAACTATGTATGTACTAATAACTATACTAGGAATTCAGTGCAGGGTGCGACTGAAATAAATTGAGCTGAGCGAGCAGGACTCTTAGTTGAAAATAAGACATCTTACTACGGTCGCGCGCTTAGCTAAGGCCGCGCGCTCGTGAAACTGTTTTTCGACGATCTTGCTTCAAAACACTTCTCAGTGTCCACACTAGCACCGTAGTAAATTTGGTCAAGATCGCGCGAGTGGTTACGGTGGAGTTCAGCCATCAACGAATGAATATAAACAATGAATATAAATTGTGAAAAAATAGCTTTGAACCTCACTCTAATGGAGTTTCTGAACGTAAGGCATTAGAAGTGGCTGATAACACGTCAGCATACACAGGAGACAGTTCCGTTGGTGCACTTTGGCCTAGTAATGATTGAGTTCTGCAATGTAAGTAGGTACTTATTATTTCTTAAAAAAAAAACTGTACTTCATAATGTTTATTCCCACTCGACAACTGCAATTTATGATTTGATAAATGGTTATGGCCTCACGCTGTTAAATGTACAATAGACGTAGATGACACCTGAACAGGAGTCTCTGAACTCAATTTTTTCGAATTTGTTCGCTCAGCCAATGCTCGTAATCTGCAAAACAGTAAGTCTTCTAATTTTTTTTCAGTTTATCAAACATAAGTAATTTCCAAATACCTATTTAAATCACCAGAACAAAAGATTCACGTATAAACCATTTTCACACTTTAAGAATTTTTTCTTGTCCGACACAAGAAATCCAGTTAGATTGGTGGTTGTATGAGACCGTGCACATTACAAGAAAAATTTTCTGATGTCCGATAAGACACAAGAATTCTAATCTAGAAACGTCATCTTCTCAACTATCCTTCGTGAAGGGTTGGTCTTGACTCACACTTTTCCTGGTTCCCACCGTTCCTGACGGGTCCAGGAACCATGAATATTTGGTGTAAAAATCTACTATCACTAACTATTATTTCATATATATTAAACTTTTTCAATAGATCTAATACGTGTCACGTTATTTTTCTTATAATGTGAAGATGGTCTTGTCATTCCCACTCATACTGAGAAAAGAAAAATGGTATCGATACAAGACAATGCCGATACCCGGTCAAGTGTACGGTGACTCTTATTAGCATTCATACTCATACTCATACTCATACTAAGAAAACAATAAAAGGTATCGAGACAAGATAATGTCGATACCGGTACCCGGTTAAGTGTACGGTGACCTTTATTAGCATTCCTACTAGCACTAAGAAAATAATAAATGCAATTATGTGGTACGTTGATACTCACTGAGATAGATTGTTTTGGGCGATCCTTCTTTTCCGCTAACGGGATATTTTCCTTCCTCTAAGGCTTTTATTGCCCATTTTACATCAAAATGCAATCACTAGCGAGCGAGCGAGCGCGACGAAGCAGTACGTGTCTACTCGCGGCGAGGCCCCGCGGCCGACTGAGCTCGCACGCGAGCGCTCTTACTATAGGTTTTATATAATTAATATAATTAACTTCTATTTAAGAGAAAACCATCTGTACTACCATATGGGATTTGATGTAAGGTTTATGAAAATATAAATTTTGCACTTGTTTTTTTCTTTACAATTGCCGTAAAATTGTTTCATTGTAATAAAATTACGATTTTTTACGATATTCACGATTTTTTTCTATCGAGGCAAATCACTCTAATCGTGTTTTGAATTGCATAACAATACAAAGCATTTCTTTACCTTTACGACGGTAGGAATATCATTTCATATATTTTAGTATTTGATACCCAAAAACTGTTTCTAAGACACCTCTTTTACGCTTCTGGACATACCACTTCGTCTTAAGCAGTTATCATAAATATCAACAAATCCGGTATATTCCCATATAGTGTACGAAAACTAATAAAGAACGGGGCATATATGGGTTAAAGGGATGCGACGGGGTTTGAAATATTAGATACAAGCTAGTATTTGATACCAGAATTAATTTACGGTCACTGATATATATACTTTTTATATTCAGTGAGTCAATTGACTGCACTCCACTGGATAGTAAGAAGCTAGGATGAAGTCCAGAAGATACCAGACACCATTCCCGATGCTGACGATCCTAAGATGATGGCCCCTATCTTCACGCCCTAGACTTATATATACTTATACACGCCCCGCCTACAGAACAGGCGATATTCTTGGAAACTTTTGACAATATCATACTTTTAACATACTTCGGACATAATAAGTCCGCCATTTTCATTTTCCCGTGACCTGGCTGGTGAAAAGCAACCAAAACTTCAGGAAAGGTGTAAGTACGAAAATAGCGCGATATAAATCGCGAAATATCCTCATTAAAGTAGTTTCCTTGCAATAAAATAACACAATAAAAATAGAATCGTAAACATTTTTATACACCTTTTGACATAAAGAATGTGAATAATTTGTGACGTCATAAGTCTGTGACGTATAATCATTCCTTTTTGAAATGAGGGATAGACTCTCTAACAATTCAGAAAGACTGTTAATTTTTTAACTTAATATTTAAGTTTGATGAATATAGTCTAAGAAACAATTTCTATAATAAAAGAGGTCAATACGATAAGTAATTCATTAAATATCACACACGCGAAAGTTTGCATGGATGTATGGATGCACGTTTCTTACTCTTTTACGCAAAATCTACTGAATTGATCTGGATGAAATTTGGCACAGAGATAGGTTATAGTCTGAAATAGGACATAGGCTACTTTTTATACCGGGAATAGGTTCATGTGGGTGGTGGGAGCGGGATTAATTACGAGGGTGGAGCCGCAGGCAATACCTTTTTTTTTTTTTTATCGTGCGGAAATCCCTTCGTATACCCCCCCGCCGGCCAGCGGGGGCGGTTATGTCGGGCTTGCACCGACTAAAACCGCACGCCGTCTCGGGTCTTCAGATGCCGGGGTGTAAGGTTACCCATAGAGCATATCCCTCGCACCCCGGCTGACCCTGGGCCATCTCACCACTAACAGCATCGCTCATCCTGTCTCCTCTGAAAGCAGAGGAGTACGGAGAGCGATGTGTTCCCGCCACGTTGGGTATTGGCCGACGATCAATGCCAACCCTATGAAGGGGTGAAGGGGAAGCCATTGACCGCCGCCCAGGGTGTACCGGCCGCTCCGATTCCGTTCCCCCCGGACTGCAGCGGGATCGGAATCGGAGCGACACTCGAGGAGGTTACCCAACACACACCCCCGCAGGCAATACCTAGTTAGGTAATATTTTCTAAGTAGTAAGACATCGGACTTCTGATAGAGAGGTCACCGGTTCGAAACTTGTGATCCCACTCTTAACACAAGCCGTATAATATCCGGATTTATAATTTAAAAACTAACCCTATCCAATCTAGTAATATTGTTACTAGTTTAATTTTGGTCTAACTCTGAAACTAACGTTGAACAAAAACAAATAATCATTAGTATTGCTACGACTCGGTACATGCTGCGAGAACTCGTTATATTTCGTAGAATCACGTAGAACCTAGTTTCCATTTTATTTGTTATTAGTACTTCCTTTAGGAATATTATTTTTATGGTAATTTTATGGATGAGAATTATATTTTTATACGTGAGGTAAAAATTTGTGTGCATGCTATTTTATATAATGGTACAAACCATTCAAATACTAACCTTATACCGGTGGCATAATGCTAATTTTAGTAAAATATAATTTTATATTTTTAACTGTTTAATTTTCATGAGTTATATCTTTTTAATGCTCCTAGTAAAATTAAATTATCGTAATTAGATATACTATATTATATTTAACTAATAATAATTATTAATGACATAATATTATGATATTGTCTTAATGACATAATATTATGGTATTCCGTCAATATCATAATATTGTCGGAATATCTTAAATCCTTTTATTTAATTTACTATATTTTTAGAGAGATTTGATTCTTATGATTGACCATTTTTTTTTTTTTCGTGCGGAAATCCCCTCGGATACACCCCCGCCGGCCAGCGGGGGCGGTTATGTCGGGCTTGAACCGATTAAAACCGCACGCCGTCTCGGGTCTGCAGACGCCGGGGTGTAAGGTTGCTCATAGAGCATATCCCTCGCACCCCGACTGACCCTGGGCCATCTCCGGTTTCGAGATGGCCCCCTCGGGTTTGGGAACCACGGTGTCCCCGTCTTGCGCCGGTTTGGGGGAGGATCGATTGATGCCATAAAAGTACAGGATGTTTTTTTTCGGATTTAACCGGTGCGATTACCGAGGATTGTAATCGAGTTTTCAAAAAACATCGAAATCAGTTTAATTTGTTTCTAAAATTAAAATGAAGTTTTCCTTCTTTCAGTAAAATTGTCCATCTACATTATTTAAGATACTTTCCCTCCACGTGGCATCGGTGTGGGACGCCCTGTATATACCTGTATAGGTAGGCAGAGGCGAATTGGCTTGTCTCTTTTATATTAGCTGTTTATTTACTTATTGTGTGGTAGCAGCTCTATGTCTCCTTGTACAGTCAACGACACAAGTTGATATACACTTTACAAATCTTTTTTTCCATTGGAGTACATGTGCCAATAATTGACATATAGTTAGTTATATATTCCCCAGAAGACAAAGTTAATATAATTCATGTTTTGTTTAATTTTTGATGAAACGTTACATTGGGACCTTAACATAACTGGCGAATCGTGGGTGTGTAATACACCTCTGCCTACCCCTTCGGGGATACAGGCGTGAAGTTATGTTATGTTATGTTTAAGAGCTAAGGTGATCAATAAATTAGAATACTTTTGTCGTTGACTGTATAATACACATGAAGAGATGAAATGGCCCTTGTATTCTAAAACATTGTAAACCACCCATAACTTCTAATCACACTACTAGACTAACTGTACGGAACAAAAAAAAAATTGATATCGCGAAAGACCACTACTTGACCAGTAACAATGCGCATCTATTTGTAGCTGTCATACAGATGAAATTACAAAAAGGAACGCTATTCCTATACAGATAGGTGTCAACATTCATTAAGTCATTTATCTAGTTTCAGCGTCATGTTCCAAATTTTTTGTATTCAGTGCAGGGTGCGACTGAAATAAATTGAGCTGAGCGAGCAGGACTCTTAGTTGAAAATAAGACATCTTACTACGGTCGCGCGCTTAGCTAAGGCCGCGCGCTCGTGAAACTGTTTTTCGACGATCTTGCTTCAAAACACTTCTCAGTGTCCACACTAGCACCGTAGTAAATTTGGTCAAGATCGCGCGAGTGGTTACGGTGGAGTTCAGCCATCAACGAATGAATATAAACAATGAATATAAATTGTGAAAAAATAGCTTTGAACCTCACTCTAATGGAGTTTCTGAACGTAAGGCATTAGAAGTGGCTGATAACACGTCAGCATACACAGGAGACAGTTCCGTTGGTGCACTTTGGCCTAGTAATGATTGAGTTCTGCAATGTAAGTAGGTACTTATTATTTCTTAAAAAAAAAACTGTACTTCATAATGTTTATTCCCACTCGACAACTGCAATTTATGATTTGATAAATGGTTATGGCCTCACGCTGTTAAATGTACAATAGACGTAGATGACACCTGAACAGGAGTCTCTGAACTCAATTTTTTCGAATTTGTTCGCTCAGCCAATGCTCGTAATCTGCAAAACAGTAAGTCTTCTAATTTTTTTTCAGTTTATCAAACATAAGTAATTTCCAAATACCTATTTAAATCACCAGAACAAAAGATTCACGTATAAACCATTTTCACACTTTAAGAATTTTTTCTTGTCCGACACAAGAAATCCAGTTAGATTGGTGGTTGTATGAGACCGTGCACATTACAAGAAAAATTTTCTGATGTCCGATAAGACACAAGAATTCTAATCTAGAAACGTCATCTTCTCAACTATCCTTCGTGAAGGGTTGGTCTTGACTCACACTTTTCCTGGTTCCCACCGTTCCTGACGGGTCCAGGAACCATGAATATTTGGTGTAAAAATCTACTATCACTAACTATTATTTCATATATATTAAACTTTTTCAATAGATCTAATACGTGTCACGTTATTTTTCTTATAATGTGAAGATGGTCTTGTCATTCCCACTCATACTGAGAAAAGAAAAATGGTATCGATACAAGACAATGCCGATACCCGGTCAAGTGTACGGTGACTCTTATTAGCATTCATACTCATACTCATACTCATACTAAGAAAACAATAAAAGGTATCGAGACAAGATAATGTCGATACCGGTACCCGGTTAAGTGTACGGTGACCTTTATTAGCATTCCTACTAGCACTAAGAAAATAATAAATGCAATTATGTGGTACGTTGATACTCACTGAGATAGATTGTTTTGGGCGATCCTTCTTTTCCGCTAACGGGATATTTTCCTTCCTCTAAGGCTTTTATTGCCCATTTTACATCAAAATGCAATCACTAGCGAGCGAGCGAGCGCGACGAAGCAGTACGTGTCTACTCGCGGCGAGGCCCCGCGGCCGACTGAGCTCGCACGCGAGCGCTCTTACTATAGGTTTTATATAATTAATATAATTAACTTCTATTTAAGAGAAAACCATCTGTACTACCATATGGGATTTGATGTAAGGTTTATGAAAATATAAATTTTGCACTTGTTTTTTTCTTTACAATTGCCGTAAAATTGTTTCATTGTAATAAAATTACGATTTTTTACGATATTCACGATTTTTTTCTATCGAGGCAAATCACTCTAATCGTGTTTTGAATTGCATAACAATACAAAGCATTTCTTTACCTTTACGACGGTAGGAATATCATTTCATATATTTTAGTATTTGATACCCAAAAACTGTTTCTAAGACACCTCTTTTACGCTTCTGGACATACCACTTCGTCTTAAGCAGTTATCATAAATATCAACAAATCCGGTATATTCCCATATAGTGTACGAAAACTAATAAAGAACGGGGCATATATGGGTTAAAGGGATGCGACGGGGTTTGAAATATTAGATACAAGCTAGTATTTGATACCAGAATTAATTTACGGTCACTGATATATATACTTTTTATATTCAGTGAGTCAATTGACTGCACTCCACTGGATAGTAAGAAGCTAGGATGAAGTCCAGAAGATACCAGACACCATTCCCGATGCTGACGATCCTAAGATGATGACCCCTATCTTCACGCCCTAGACTTATATATACTTATACACGCCCCGCCTACAGAACAGGCGATATTCTTGGAAACTTTTGACAATATCATACTTTTAACATACTTCGGACATAATAAGTCCGCCATTTTCATTTTCCCGTGACCTGGCTGGTGAAAAGCAACCAAAACTTCAGGAAAGGTGTAAGTACGAAAATAGCGCGATATAAATCGCGAAATATCCTCATTAAAGTAGTTTCCTTGCAATAAAATAACACAATAAAAATAGAATCGTAAACATTTTTATACACCTTTTGACATAAAGAATGTGAATAATTTGTGACGTCATAAGTCTGTGACGTATAATCATTCCTTTTTGAAATGAGGGATAGACTCTCTAACAATTCAGAAAGACTGTTAATTTTTTAACTTAATATTTAAGTTTGATGAATATAGTCTAAGAAACAATTTCTATAATAAAAGAGGTCAATACGATAAGTAATTCATTAAATATCACACACGCGAAAGTTTGCATGGATGTATGGATGCACGTTTCTTACTCTTTTACGCAAAATCTACTGAATTGATCTGGATGAAATTTGGCACAGAGATAGGTTATAGTCTGAAATAGGACATAGGCTACTTTTTATACCGGGAATAGGTTCATGTGGGTGGTGGGAGCGGGATTAATTACGAGGGTGGAGCCGCAGGCAATACCTTTTTTTTTTTTTTATCGTGCGGAAATCCCTTCGTATACCCCCCCGCCGGCCAGCGGGGGCGGTTATGTCGGGCTTGCACCGACTAAAACCGCACGCCGTCTCGGGTCTTCAGATGCCGGGGTGTAAGGTTACCCATAGAGCATATCCCTCGCACCCCGGCTGACCCTGGGCCATCTCACCACTAACAGCATCGCTCATCCTGTCTCCTCTGAAAGCAGAGGAGTACGGAGAGCGATGTGTTCCCGCCACGTTGGGTATTGGCCGACGATCAATGCCAACCCTATGAAGGGGTGAAGGGGAAGCCATTGACCGCCGCCCAGGGTGTACCGGCCGCTCCGATTCCGTTCCCCCCGGACTGCAGCGGGATCGGAATCGGAGCGACACTCGAGGAGGTTACCCAACACACACCCCCGCAGGCAATACCTAGTTAGGTAATATTTTCTAAGTAGTAAGACATCGGACTTCTGATAGAGAGGTCACCGGTTCGAAACTTGTGATCCCACTCTTAACACAAGCCGTATAATATCCGGATTTATAATTTAAAAACTAACCCTATCCAATCTAGTAATATTGTTACTAGTTTAATTTTGGTCTAACTCTGAAACTAACGTTGAACAAAAACAAATAATCATTAGTATTGCTACGACTCGGTACATGCTGCGAGAACTCGTTATATTTCGTAGAATCACGTAGAACCTAGTTTCCATTTTATTTGTTATTAGTACTTCCTTTAGGAATATTATTTTTATGGTAATTTTATGGATGAGAATTATATTTTTATACGTGAGGTAAAAATTTGTGTGCATGCTATTTTATATAATGGTACAAACCATTCAAATACTAACCTTATACCGGTGGCATAATGCTAATTTTAGTAAAATATAATTTTATATTTTTAACTGTTTAATTTTCATGAGTTATATCTTTTTAATGCTCCTAGTAAAATTAAATTATCGTAATTAGATATACTATATTATATTTAACTAATAATAATTATTAATGACATAATATTATGATATTGTCTTAATGACATAATATTATGGTATTCCGTCAATATCATAATATTGTCGGAATATCTTAAATCCTTTTATTTAATTTACTATATTTTTAGAGAGATTTGATTCTTATGATTGACCATTTTTTTTTTTTTCGTGCGGAAATCCCCTCGGATACACCCCCGCCGGCCAGCGGGGGCGGTTATGTCGGGCTTGAACCGATTAAAACCGCACGCCGTCTCGGGTCTGCAGACGCCGGGGTGTAAGGTTGCTCATAGAGCATATCCCTCGCACCCCGACTGACCCTGGGCCATCTCCGGTTTCGAGATGGCCCCCTCGGGTTTGGGAACCACGGTGTCCCCGTCTTGCGCCGGTTTGGGGGAGGATCGATTGATGCCATAAAAGTACAGGATGTTTTTTTTCGGATTTAACCGGTGCGATTACCGAGGATTGTAATCGAGTTTTCAAAAAACATCGAAATCAGTTTAATTTGTTTCTAAAATTAAAATGAAGTTTTCCTTCTTTCAGTAAAATTGTCCATCTACATTATTTAAGATACTTTCCCTCCACGTGGCATCGGTGTGGGACGCCCTGTATATACCTGTATAGGTAGGCAGAGGCGAATTGGCTTGTCTCTTTTATATTAGCTGTTTATTTACTTATTGTGTGGTAGCAGCTCTATGTCTCCTTGTACAGTCAACGACACAAGTTGATATACACTTTACAAATCTTTTTTTCCATTGGAGTACATGTGCCAATAATTGACATATAGTTAGTTATATATTCCCCAGAAGACAAAGTTAATATAATTCATGTTTTGTTTAATTTTTGATGAAACGTTACATTGGGACCTTAACATAACTGGCGAATCGTGGGTGTGTAATACACCTCTGCCTACCCCTTCGGGGATACAGGCGTGAAGTTATGTTATGTTATGTTTAAGAGCTAAGGTGATCAATAAATTAGAATACTTTTGTCGTTGACTGTATAATACACATGAAGAGATGAAATGGCCCTTGTATTCTAAAACATTGTAAACCACCCATAACTTCTAATCACACTACTAGACTAACTGTACGGAACAAAAAAAAAATTGATATCGCGAAAGACCACTACTTGACCAGTAACAATGCGCATCTATTTGTAGCTGTCATACAGATGAAATTACAAAAAGGAACGCTATTCCTATACAGATAGGTGTCAACATTCATTAAGTCATTTATCTAGTTTCAGCGTCATGTTCCAAATTCAGAATTCAGAATTCATTCCCGCCTCATCCAGGAACTATGACAGAATTCTTGTTCGAAACAACTTGTATAATATACATAAATCTCATTCACACGAGCCTTCTGTAAAACAAACGCGGGTAAATCCGGAAGCGCAGCTAGTCATCTTATAAACCTTTCTATCGCCGAAACCTTCAATAAATATCCGTCGCCTTCCAGGATTGACCGCGTTAAGTCTTGTATTACTCCGTAAATCAATCCATCTGCGCCTTAATCAATCTGTCACTGTCCTTTGTTAAGGTGCGGTGTACAAATACTGCCTCCTATGTAAAGTACCCAAAGTGATTACTGAGGCCTATTCAATGGTTGTTTGTTCTTCAAAGATCTCACTATGTTGTCGTATTATGGGGTCAGGGTATAATGGACTGCGTTTGTGTTTACCCAAACTAAAAATCGAACAGAATCGCTACGCACGCAAGACCCAAATTCTTTACCAGCACACGTGTTTCCTTGTTCCTATAGTCCCGCGTCCTTTTAGTGAGGAGGGCCCCTATTGTATCTGTATTGGTGTTTATAATGGTGAGCCTCAATCCTGAAACTTTATTTTCATCTGTCGACACACGAACGGTACATGAACTATATTAGGAATACAGATCATCTATTAAAAATGATCCGAAAAGTTTCGGGTCTTACGTTAAAAATAGATATAAATCATACGCTATTAGTAGTACACTTTTTAATCATGAGAAGATTTCCCAACCATGACATCATCAATTCGAGCAGTCTGACTTCCTATCTTTCTAGTACCTCAATTTCAAACTCTGTTGCTGATATTTATCAAATAGAAGGAAAAATTGTAACTGTGACAAATTTGCTCCAGAAGCTAGATATTTCAAACGGTGCAGGGCCTTACAACATATCAGCCCAACTACTGGTAAGGTGTACAGACCGTGAATTATAGACCCATTCTAAACTGTGTATCATAGCTAAAGTATTTCACAGAATTTTCTATAATCAGCTTTATTCTGCAATCTCGAATACTTTGAATTTCAGCATGGTTTTTCAAGAGGTCTGTTTACAGCCACACATGGTTTAATGAAGTTATAAACAAATCCATGAATTATGGCAGTCAGGTGGACGTCGTTTACACAGACTACAACAAAGCTTTTGGTAGAATATACCATTGTAAACTAATTGAGAAGCTTTGCAAGCTGGGAATTCGCGAAGATCTAAGATGGTTCTCCATTACATTGAGAATACATTTCAGTATGTAGCTATTAATAATTATAGCTTTAACTGGATGTCGGTATCCAGTGGTGTGCCCCAAGGCTCCTTGCTTGGGCCTCTCTTATTTGTAGTTTATGTAAACAACATCGGCCAATGCCTTTAATCTTCAAAGTTGCTAGCTTTGCAGACGACATGCCAGTTCCAATATCTTCAACTGAAGAATATGTTGGCACTTCAAGATGATTTGAATCGGCTACAAGAGTACTGTCGTCTAGATAAAGCTTGATCTTAACCCTGCTAAATGTTCAATTGTAACATATAATAATAATAATAATCATTTATTTCAGGCAATATTTACATAGCGATCTTAAATATGTAAACAGAGGCCCATATAATAGATACCTTACAACTAACATACATACATATTTGTATAAAACTTTACATATACCTGGAAGGTTAAAGTTCGCACACTTTTTACACTTTGGGGGTCATACTCTCCAAAGGAATAGTTCGATCAGAGATCTAGGAGTGCACCGTGATTCCAGGTTGCTTTTTGACAGGTACATTATGACTATTTTGAGAAAAGCATCTAAATCGCTTGGTTTTATAATGCGCGTGGGCAAAACTTTTACGGCAGCCAAAACCCTTAAAATTCTCTACTGCAACGAAGTAAGGAGTAATTTAGAGTATGTATCCCAAGTATGGAATCCGTGCTATTAAGCTATTGCTATTTATGGAATCGAAAATATACAAAAACGCTTTATTAAATATCTGTGTTATCATCATACAATTCCGCACCACTCCAAGCATTATTTCCGGTTGTGTTAATTGTTCCACCTTCTCGCTCATAGATCGATGTGAAATAGCTGACTTTACTTTTCTTGTCAATATTCTTAACCACAATATTGACTGAAACAGACTTGCTTGAAAAAATATTTTTGTTAACGTACCATCTAAGTCACTTCGCTTTAATCACCTCTACATGTTCCTCAAGCTGAAACATACTGTCGAAAGAACAGCTACCTGGTATGAATGAATCCTATATGAATCATATATATATATGTGTGTATACAGCATGAAATTGATCCCTTTTTAGGGTTCCGTTGCCAAATGGCAAAAAACGGAACCCTTATAGATTCGTCATGTCTGTCTGTCTGTCCGTCCGTATGTCACAGCCACTTTTTTCCGAAACTATAAGAACTATGCTGTGGAAACTTGGTAAGTAGATGTATTCGGTGAACCGCATTAAGATTTTCACACAGAAATAGAAAAAAAAACAATACATTTTGGGGGTCCCCATACTTAGAACTGAAACTCAAAAATATTTTTTTCATCGAAGCCATATGTGTGAGGTATCTATGGATAGCTCTTCAAAAATGATATTGAGGTTTCTTATATCATTTTTTTTTCTAAACTGAATAGTTTGCGCGGGACTCACTCCCAAAGTGGTAAAATGTGTCCCCCCCCTGGAACTTCTAAAATAAGAGAATGATAAAACTAAAAAAAATATATGATGTATACCATGTAAACTTCCAACGATAATTGGTTTGAACGAGATCAAGTAAGTAGTTTTTTTTGTAAAACGCCATAAATCGTAAACCGCAATTTACCTTTCATTCAATCAACTCAATTATAAAATTTAAAAAAAACATTATTAGGTATGGTACTTGCTGCTACGGAACCCTTAATGGGCGAGTCCGACTCGCACTTGGCCGCTTTTTAATTAGTGTGTCTTCGGCAAGTTATTCAAATAGGCTTGATGTGATATCGTTCTGTTTAGTATATTAATTACTCTGTACGTTCTGTTAACGCTTATGCATGGAACCATGCACTAAATAAATAAATAAACAAAAAAAACAAAATATAATATAACCTCTGTATATTTTTGTTTGAATATTTTTTTCTTACTTCACTTTTAAAGTATCAATCACAATCACACTTTGACTCCCCAAAATGTTATTCCAATTCCGTCTTGTGACGTGTCACTCAACCCAGTGGCGTACCGCGCGGCTTTCTCTTACGTATCGTATTACGCACATGCCTACAGCCAATATTTCTCTTTTGCCATTGTTAGCACAAATTCGTGCTTATGTTGCTATCTTGTTACTTGACATCGTGATTTCGAGGATTTTGATAAAGTACGTCGCCATAAGGCGTCTTGAGTTTCGTAAAAGTAATAGAAGTTAAATGAGGTCATGTGTCAAGACGGTTTAGAATAAAATTTCGCGGTAGACAGATATATCATCTTTTCACTTACCACCATTATTGTTTTCGTATACGCACGTTGTATTGACCTTTTCCTAAAAACTTAAAAAAAAAACATGAAATCTAATCTCAACCTTATACCGCATGCCCTTAGTAACAAATTACTACTTACTACAACTAATTGTTACTAAAGTAACAAATTAGCCTGTTATTCACCAATATTATACAAGATCTTCATCTGCGAGCCAGTACCCGGTGCAGGTTTTACTCTTGAGGTTAGGAGGTCCGACCGTAAAAGCTAAGATAAGTCACTTCAGGAAGAGAAGGCGTAGGAGAACCACCCCGCTTGAACCAACCACCTAATGTAAAATGATACTAAAAAGTCAAAGATGGTCTCTGTACTTCCATTTGTTTCAATAAAATTCTAAGTTCCCCGCTTACATATGATGAATTGGTTGACTAATTATGATATATTAAGCGCGGGCGTCGGGTGGCTTAATTTACGGACATTCCTCATGATATAACCTTGCCACAATGTTTGTTCCACTTTTATAAATAAATCTTAATCACAAATTTCGCGACTCTCGACACAAAAAGCCTTACAGCTTAAACCGACAAATCAAAACGCGTGAAAAGAAAAATTGCAAGAAATACGTCGTTTTAACATTTAGAAACATTCAATAATCCGACAAAATAATCGCCTCGCCACCTCATACGACTGTACGAAATGTACACAGAACAAATTCGACTCGTTTTTCAACTCGTAATAGAAACGAAATACTAGATAACCATAAACATATCGTTTTAGGAAGCCATAGAGCACGTAAAAGGCGTTAGAAGTTGTATTTGATGTACGACGGTTTATACCTTTAGGGGATTCATGGATTTTTATTGTTTACAGTAATCATTGCGTTTTAGTGATATCGTATAGTGATATTGTAATATCGTGAGGTATGGTTCTGTTTTTGTATTCAAAATAAACAACAAGAATTTGTTAGTATTTGCTTTTCTTTTTTCTGGTCTAGTGTCTAAGTTTGTTTTGAAGTAGGTTCCTATCTGATTTGTGCCATGTACGTATATATGAATATAATTAAATTATTTCTTCCTTTCTTAGAAGCAAACTCCCATTATAACAGGCATAACACGAGACTGCAAAAATCCTTAAAGGCGCGGTAAGAATTCACTACTTTTTGCATTAATTTTAAATCGCGTCTGCCTTGTAACATACTCTATGGACATTTCAGTGATGGCTTATTTATCACGCGTAGTGTTGAAATGACTGGGGGCACTCACTCATTCGTGAAGATTGAACTGCCTAGCAATCGAGGTAGAGGGTTCCGTACGTATAGGGGATTACCTTAACAAAATGTATTAGTTTTCCGCCCTTGGGAAAAAAAAAACATCCAGTCAGCAATGGCATTTTGCCACGTTAATAGTGTAAAAATTGTTTGATATTTCGTTCTTTTATTGTTTCTGAACTTTTTATTCCAGATTTCTAATTTCCATAATTATATAGACTGCATTCTGCTTTCTAGGATCCTTTTTTTTTTTTTACGTGCGGAAATCCCTTCGGCTACCCCCCCCCCCCGCCGGCCAGCGAGGGTGGTTATGTCTTATCTCGACTCTAGAATCCTTATCACAAGGTATATCTATACTGAAAATAATAAAGATGAAGATTTTCTTTGTGTGAGCGCGCTGTTCGCTGAAACTATCTGTGGGATCTTAATTTTGTGCCTTCCAGTTGTTGGGGAATATTCGTAGTTATGTGTGCATTAATAAATGTTAATTATCGCTCGCTTAATAATGTGCCCGGTAGATGGCAATAAGCTCGCCCCCTATTACATAAGAACCTATACATGTTATGTTCTTTAGAATTAAAAGGTACGTGAAACCACAGGCTAGCTGCTCACACATAATTACTAAGATATACACTTCTACGACTAAACTACTCGATTGATCGTTATGGCCTTTCGTACATTAACGCGAGCAAAGGTGCGGTAAGAGCCTATACTATGAATACTTAAATTTAAAACGTTATTTACTTCAACCATTGAACCCCAAGCCACCTACCTCCTCCCCCCACTTACGTTACGTTCTATGTATTTACGTGCACGTGCTTCCTTCACAAAACAATATTTTTACGTCAAGACGTTTCAATCTGTCTTCGAAACGTGCCGTAGACCAGGCTCTATTTATGTTCAGGAAAATAGGGCTATTTATAATATACAATAACACAAAACACAGAATCAGAAGGATTTGTTTTTTTAATAGCAGTGTTCGATTTATTCGGAAAATTTAAAATAACTACGTATAATAAAAATAATAACAATGATAAAAAAAAAACGGTCCGTCATCACGGATAAGACTATTCTAGCGAATAGGCCTGATATTGTGCTGATGGACTGGACACAGTCACGGGTATTTCTTGTGGATGTCACTATCCTCTATGACGAGAACCTCGTCCGCGCCGAAGCAGACAAAAAGACCAAATATCTGGACCCGGGACACGAGATTACTGACATGTGTCCACAGAAATCATCCCGGTTGTGATCTCAGCCAATGGTTTCCCAAGGAGCCTTTCTGTCCACCTTGAGAGGCTCTGGTTCAGTGGGAAGTTGGTGGCGGCCAAGATGCAGAAAGCGGTCTTGCTCGACAATGCCCGAATAGGCAGGCGGTTCCTCTGCCAATCGCCTTTACACCCCGGCCAACCTCGCCGGGGCTATCTTGCCGCCTCTTCCAAACTATGGGGGAGGCGTGATGTAATTGAATGGATTAACAAAAAAAAAAACTCTTTAATAGCAGAATAAACTGAATAAAAAGTCAATAAATAATTGTAATATTTTTTTTTGTGTAAATTTGGTAGATGTGACAATAGTTTGTAAAGTATTTTTACCCCTCTTACTTCCACCATTAGTTTTTAATCACGATTTTAGTATTTTTCAATGAACAATTTTACGTGACGAACTTTCTATATGTACCTATGGCAGAACAACGTTTGCCGGGTCCGCTAGTAGACATATAATACTCACTTTTGGATGATCCCTGACAGGTACGACAACTCGTACACAGACTTTTACTGGTTTGTCGCGTGTGATGTCCAGCATCCTGCGCTCGCCACGCCACTCGCCTGTGAATAAAACATCAAACGTTATATAAGATTTTGAGATCAGACGGCTAGAGATATATACGGGTTAACTCTTAGTGGGCAGTTATGGGTAGGTGTACTGATTAATTTTTATTTATATGATAGGTACAGAAACAGACAACGAAATGAGTGAATACATAATATTACTACGAAACTAAACAACTTTTGGAAATCTGATGTCTACCTACATCTGTACACAGCATTTCAGTGGCATCTTCGGTGCTGGTTTTCTAGATATTCACTAGTAATATTGGCCTAAACAACACAAGTACCAACTAAAAAAAAATCAATGACAAAAAAAAAATGTTATTCAGTCTGCAAGCCCTCACCACGTATTATCTTTTAAAATTCATAAAAGCTATTATGGAAATAACTAAACGAGAGCACACAGAATTATAATACTTGCACATTCTTGCGAGCGGACCAGTGCGGAACACGTGGGTGCTTGTAGGTATTAATAGTTGTGGGATACGCACAGAACGCGTCGGTATCTTGATGTCAAGTTTGTCCAAATAATAATGGACGACGTTCTGTTGCTGTTGGCTTTACGCTCAGGGTTGGGAGATCAAAAGGGTAGTCACGCTCGCAAAAGTAGAGATTTATAAGAAACAGCAGGAGAGCGGACTCCGGGGGGTTTTTTTTCTTTATTTAAGGAGTTTTAGTCCCTCGAGACTACGCCACTCCGTAAGGTCGAGAACATTTTATTCCTTATAACTATATAAAATCTAATACATAATAATACATTCATAATAACTCTAATACATATATATATGTCATATCCATGACGATCTCCTTCTCATACCAACTAGAACTACCCTATACAGTGCCTTTGCTGCCTCCGAAAGGGGAGCAGCCAACAAACACTTCGTTACAATTGCCCAGTTATCCCAGCTTATCAGTAAACAAAGACATATCCCGCCTTACGTCTTCGTTTCGGACGCACTCCATCATAATAGCTTAATTGGGCAACGGTACAGGAACGGAAAGATCTGAGGGATTTAGGCATCCTTTTCGACTCTAAATTGACTTTCTTGCCTCAAATAGACAACATCATAAAGAAAGCATCTAAAATGCTGGGCTTCATCCTAAGAAACGGTAGACCATTTCGCAAACCGACCACGAAAATAACTATTTATAATGCACTTGTGCGGAGTCAACTTGAATATTGTACAGAACAATATTCAAGTTGACTCCGCACAACGTTTGGTCACCTCAGTACGCTGTGCATCAACTTAGAATAGAACGTATCCAGAAGAGATTCCTTCGACATCTTGCTTTTTCTTGTGGGTTACATAAACTTCATATAACATATACATAACTACCTTCATATAATGACAAATTGAGACACTTCGAAATGGATAGCCTATCAATACGGCGACAATTACACGATATGACGTTCCTTTTCAAGGTGGTTAGAAGTGAATTCGACTGTTCGACGCTCTTGTATTCGTTCGGTTTTAGGGTACCGCGTCGCGTGCCCAGACGTGCTCTCGTTAACGTGGGATTGTTGCATAAGCCATTGGCCAGAACTAACTTAAAACAACATTCAACCATATCCCGTTTGTCCAAGACATATAATGAAATCTGTGGAGGGGTAGATTTACTAGCCGATACACTACCACTTTTCAAAAGGGTTGTTGTAAGGTTGCTTAGGATTAGTAGCAGAAATTAAATTAATTTAGCTCATATACAAAACTTTTTAACAATTTTTTAGTCTATCATTTGTACTCAGTTTTGTTTCTTTTTTTTTTCTTCTATAGGTACCGATATTACTACTTGCATGATGTGACACCTTAAAATGTTGTGCATTAAACTTAATATTATAGTTACATGTTTTAGATGTAAGTGATAATGTAACAACTACTGGTTGTCCAAATAAATAAATAAATAAATAATATGCAACGCATCTTCTACTATGCCACATTCAGAACAGAGGGGGATGGAACCTTCATCATGTGTGCGAATTTATTAAGTGGGACCCCGGGCTTCAAAGTGCAAGCCTTGCATGCAGCCGGGACTGACGCTGTGATGCCAGTGATAACTGTGATACATTCAAATATAAAGTACGCCAGCTCTACAGTAATCCATAGTAGTTAAAACAATAACTACAATATTATATTTACAATATTATATTATATAAATAAATAAATATTCTAGGACATATTACACATCGCCTTCTAGACCCAAACTAAGCAGAGCTTGTCATATGGGTTCTAGAATGCGGATAAACATACTTAGATACTTTTTTTTGTAAATAAATACATATTATATACATAGAAACTAAATATTCAATGTTTATATATTTATATGTGTGTTGTTGTATATTATGCTCATAGTTATTTGGTGTACCATCTTATGTTAAATAAAAAAATAATGTTAGATCAAAACCATACGAGCACCTTTTTTTTTTTTTTTATCGTGCGGAAATCCCTTCAGATACCCCCCGCGTGCCAGCGGGGGTGGTTATGTCGGGCTTGAACCGACTAAAACCGCACGCCGTCTCGGGTCTACAGACGCCGGGGTGTAAGGTTGCCCATAGAGCATATCCCTCGCACCCGGACTGACCCAGCACCTACTTCAATTTATCTTTGCATCACCCCAAGGTAGACTGGTAGATAATGCCTTTGGCATTAAGTTCGCCTTTGTACATCCCCGTGTACATAAAGTTTTAAATAAATAAATAACCTCTTAGTGAGCAATGAAATGTAAATACTTTTATGCATAGATTTACTTTATCCAAGTATCTAGTTCGGATTCTAGAACACATACCACAAGCTAGTTAAGGTATGCTTAGTTTCTTGATAGCGCTGTGTATATTATGTGTGTATATTATTATTATTAAAATCTCCTAGAATCCTTCTCTTATGCGTGTGCCTTTAGGTATTGAATAAAGTATCTTAATATAATATTGTACACGAAAATGTTCACACAAAATCTTATACTTAAATAGAGCCAAGGGACGTATTCTTAAATGAGAAATAAAAACATCTGTATTAATGGTTTGTGGATAGATACTGTTTTGGAAAACTCCTCTGTTTCTCGACCGGGCATATTTTCCTGCGAAAATCAGTGGGGCACTCCTCCCTCCCTGTGGGACACTAAACAGACTTTGAAGCTGCCTCAAATTTAATCAGAGCAAAATTGAATGTGCAAAGAATATATATTTTAATCGCCGAATATACTCCCAGGAGGCATCCCAAGTTTGCGGATGACATTAAGTTAGACAGGAAGGAATTTTTTGGTTTTTGTTTTCAGTGGCTGGATTAATTTTACATTTATATCAAGCAAGAAAACTTGTTATGTCGCTAAAGAAACTTAGCACACTTAATTATTTCTTGCAATGTTTTAAGAATAATAGGCTGAGGTCATATTATACTTATTAGTATTGCGAGTATTGTACAAATCGGCTTGAATAGATTTAAATGCGAGATTTGTCATTCAAGCTCGGTAATTAACACGCGATTGTCTTTTTTCCATGGGGATGTCCAGTATTTAACGAAAAGGCGAATATCACTCTTCCACGTATAGTGTGTTTAGTTTACATGACCATATTTTTATCTTTTTACCGACGATAATCGTATGTTCGAGGAAAGAAACTGTCTATAAGTACATGGCACTTTAATTGAGCACTTTATCCGAAATACTGCTACTGATAACTTCCTAACATAATAACTCAAAAACACGTTACCCCGCCCCTGAAAATACCCAGTATGCAAGTCCTATTACCACGGCACCGCTGATGCAGAAATAACCGACAAAATGTAGCCGACGCCTATGAGAACCGCATATCCCAACGTCAGACGCAGTCACAATATACACACAAAAATATTGCTCAGGTAAAATAAATGAAACTGTAAAGTATTTAAGTGAAATACAATTGTCGTTTCTCTCATTTCAACGCCCAGGTGCGCTCCATAGCTGTTTTTACAAGTATAAGTGTCAGGGTTGATAAATTGCTGGATATAAGTAGTTTTACATTGTATTAAATGTAGCTAGAATACCATCTTGAATAAACCTTGACGAAGTTTTCGGAGGACACCTAACATGGAACAGGGGGCCTAGACAAAGTGACATTCTACTAGTGGAATCACTTCGAAGCGAACCTTCGAAAGCCCGAATTTTATGGCAGTGTGGCGATACCACATATACCCAGCGCCATCTAGCAACAACAAGTTGAACTACTTCGAAACTACTACGTCACTACCAATCCTGAATCGCGAAAGTGAAGTTCGCGCGCTGGTATAATATATATACAACATCCCAACGACAACCGTTGGGCCGCGGCCCGCCAGGCGTGATCACCTTGCCTGGTCGGAGGATCCTCCCTTTGTTGGAGGAACATCACACCCTGTTCCTCCACAGTGGTGACCCCGAGGTGATCTGATCACGTAACCTTCACTGAACATATCAGCAGCACTCCTATCGCCACCATCCTATACACTTCTTCCGCATGAGCGGTAAGTCTTCGCCATCCAGCAGCTTCGGCCTCAACTGGGATACCACAGCATGCAGCGACCGCTGCAGCCTGGTTACTCTATGGCCACATCAGCCTCTAAGGCACAGCACATTGCACATACGGGCCACGTAAGAACAGCACATCTCTCCCATCTACGTAGCAGTCATTGCCTACGGCATATACGGTCCACATAAGAAGAGCACATCTCTCCCGTTTACGCAGCATTCGCCCCATACAAGAGGGACTCACCTCGACTCAAGAAGGATTCGCCCCGTCTCACTGCCGAGGACTCACCTCATCAAACTGAGGATTCACCTCGCCTCACCGAGGGCTCACCGAGGACTCACACCGACGCTTCGCGCCCCGACTCAGTGGGCACTTCACCGCAGCACCGCATCACCGCACTCAGCCCCGCATCTTTGGGACCAGCGGTTAGTCCCGACTCACTGGGACTAGCGAGGAAGACTGTTTCATCAATGGAACCAGCGGCATCCAGTTCCAGCTTACCGGAACTACACAAGACTGCCACTGGCACGCTCCACAAGAGAGCTAAGACAGCTGACTCATCGCAACCAAACTCTGGTCTTGGAGGGGAGTGATGTGGCGATACCACATATACCCAGCGCCATCTAGCAGCAACAAGTTGAACTACTTCGAAACTACTACGTCACTACCAATCCTGAATCGCGAAAGTTCGCGCGCTGGTTTATTGTATATACAACATCCCAACGACAACCGTTGGGCCGCGGCCCGCCAGGTGTGATCACCTTGCATCGTCGGAGGATCCTCCCTTTGTTGGAGGAACATCACACCCTGTTCCTCCACAGGAGTGACATTATTTGTCGACATGACACGTATAAAAATTAATGTCACTCTCATAAAATTCGGACTTTCGAAGGTTCGCTTCGAAGTGATTCCACTAGTAGAATGTCACTTTGTCTACAGGCCCAGCACAGAAAGCGACGAAACAAATTGAACCAAGTTTAACAGTAGCAAATTCTTGAATGGTTTTAACATTGAAATACAACTTTTCAGTGCGCACTGAATCGTAATTGAATAGTACTTAGTTATATTATTTGTGTTAATTGAGTGATATTTGGGTCGCACCAAAATCTTCGGAACTCAAGCCAACCTGACCTGCGGGCTGGTAAACCTACTGCTTTATGGAAGAGGTTCTGGCGCAGGCTTTCCTGCCAGTGTTGCAAGGTGGCAGTTGTACTGCTAAAAGCCGTAAACACCAGATCAAAAGGAGTTAGCCAACCTCGGGCTCCATGGTGTAAGCCTTAGATGTAACCGAAATCAAAGCTGAGATGATGATGATGATATTAATTCAATTACATTTTTTAAGCAATTAGTATGCTTACTATTCCTATAGATTTAGATCGGAAAAAGAGAACATCTAGGACGGGACTTGAACCCACGACCAGTCCCTTACAGGGGGAATGATCTAACCAACTGAGCCACCTATACACGTCCCAGATATTCGAAATTCTCAGGCTCAGTTGGTCAGAGCATTCCCCCTGTAAGGGACTGGTCACGGATTCAAGTCCCATCCTAGATGTTCCCTTTTTCCGATCTAAATTTAGATAACTTATCTAGATATTTATTTGTTACTAGCTGTGCCCGCGACTTCGTCCGCGTGAATTTAGATTTTTAGGGTTTTAGTTCTTTGGCGTGGTACAGTAATTTAAAAGTAGTCTATGCTACCTATCTGCCAGTGAAAGTTCTGTCAAAATCGGCCCAGCCGTTCCAGAATAAATCATATTTTATTCACAATTTTGTGGGTTTTTTTGTGCGGAACCCTAATTATTTTTCTGAAATTAAAGTAGTCTATGTTACGCCTTGTTACATAACCTATCTACCAATGAAATTGTATTTGAGTTATAAGTATCGTGTATACATTCATTTGCAATTATTAAAAATCTAACATATGAATACTACAAACAGACACTTCAATTTTATTTATTAATAATAAGTGTTGAGTGTACGGACCCCCACCTTGATCGTTGACGCTTTTTTTTTTTTTTTTTTACTAAAAATTTGAGTGCGTTTGACTGCATCTCACCTGATGGTAAGTGACGATGCAGTCGAGGATGGTACACGCAAACTCAAATAATGCCTATTCACTCTCGCCTTGAAGGTCCCCAAATTATAAGAATCGGGGAACACAGACGCAGGCAAAGAGTTCCACTCCCTCGCTGTCCGCATAATAAATAACTGCAAGCCGGGTACAGCTACTCATTGACAACAATATCAGTAGCAGTAACAAATTGATTACTGTATGCTCTAAAACTAGAAGCCAATCTGAATATTTAATTGCTCAAGCCTGGGGCATACCCCGGTTAGTTCTTAATTTCATTTGGTTCCAATCGACCTATTTCGAATACAAAACTTTATCTAATTATTCGCAGCCCGATGTCATTTCTCATGTCACATTCACGTCAAAACTGAAGTTTGGATACGTTTCAAAAATATGAACCAATTAGTAAAGAAGATTGAAATACCTCCAACCTCGGAATGGCGGGTCTATCAATTCTCTTCGACCAATGAAATAGCAGAAAAATCTGTCACGTGACCAAAACAATCCATTTCATTAGTTAAAGGGATTCGAGGGATACGAGGCTCAGGTACCGTGTGAGGTGACGTGCTTTGGGAGACTGGTATTTTTTTAAATAGGTAAATATGATAGTAGTGAAGGTAAATGTTTCTCTTCATTTTACATAAGACGCAAATAGGGAGATTGATTAATTAAAAAAACCGACACATGACATTGTTGGAAATTTACGGAAATATTACATCTAATAATTTTAATAGAGAAGATGGTTGGAATTAACAATCAGCTTGGGATCCTGTCACTCAATTAAACCCACGAATAAGCAAAATACAAAAAGTAAACTTCACGGCCATTTTGCGTAAATAGTCAACTTAGTTCAGTTCGGGTTGTGATCGTTCAAACATGCGGCACCAACAATTCAACTATGTTCGGGTACTTTAAGATAGCCCACACTTCAAACTATGAGGCAACCACTATCTTTAGTCTCCCCGTGACGATGGCTGCTGAAAAGTAACCGAAACGTCGTGATCCGTTAAAAAGCCTCGATACATATATTTCAGAAGTTAGAACCTAATATCCACCACTTTGTCAGTCAGAGTTTGACCATAAACAGTAACTACTACTACGACTACTTTTTAAGGCAAGCTTTTGCCTGGAACCCCGAGAAATAGTGCAAACGCTAGGCGCTGTCTTAAATAATTACGACTATGTGTATCAGCTGACATTATAGCATTGCAAGAAACATGGCTAATACCCCACGATTTAACATTAGTTGAAAGTACACAATGATTTCGTGTGTATGGGAACGTCAGCGATCAATACATCTGCCGGCATTCTTAAGGCCCTACGGTGGAGTGGCATTGCTTTGGAGAGGGAGTCTGTTTTCATCAGTGACTGTTATTCAGTGCAACAGTGATCGTCTCACATGCATAAAAGTACGATTATATGATAGATATATGCTTGTATTTTCGGTGTATATGCCTACTAATTGTAGTCAAAATTTAGTTGAGTTTACTGATTGCTTAAGTGAAATGAACGATATAATAGATAGTAATAATATTGAAAAAGTTTTTATGTTAGGTGACTTTAATGCCCATAGGCGTAAGCTGTTTTATTCGGAGTTGCAATCTTTCTGTGGGGAACAGTGTTGGTCTTGTGCGGACATGGAGCTTCTACCGAGTGACTCATATACTTTCGTGTGCCAAGTGCATGGAAGTCGTACCTGGCTCGATCACTGTGTTGTGACTGAGGCCGCCCGGCGTACACTCATTGGTGCAGAGGTATTGTACGATAGTTATTGGTCCGATTATATGCCTATACAGGTACAATGTAACGTAACTAAGTGAACCAAGTATTATTCTACCAAATCTAAGTTGTAATAAGGTGATCTGGGGCGAACGTGATTGGGGCAAATAGATATCTATGAAAAACTATGTAACACATCTTTTCGTGGTATAGATTTTCCTCCCGAACTGGGGGTATGTTTGTGGAGGTTCGAATCATAAATTCGTCTTAGATAACCTATATAGAAAAATTATTTGTATACTGACAGAAGCCGCTGAGCGTAGTGTTATTATTGTTAGAATGAAGAATTATAAACCAATATTGGGGTTGTATGTTAGATCTGCACACGGTGAGACTCGGCTCACGTTTAAAATCTGTAATTTACACGGGAATCCGATTATGGGAGATACCTATTTATGACAAAATACGTGAAGCTCGAATAAATCTAAATTGAAGTGGTGTCGAAATAATCAAACACAAATCAAAATTTTAACCACAAGTCTAAAAATTTCTCAAAATTCTGGAAAAATAGTAACAAGTTGAGCCCCAGGCCGCGCCTTCCAGTTAGCGTGGGGGGTGAATGCGATCCCACGTCTATAGCAACTATGTTTATGGATCACTTCAAAGTGGAAGCCTACCCTGCGAAGCATGCGTCACCGTTGATGCTTGACGCCGTGAGGGTCACTCCGGAGTTTAAGGTTAAATTTAGTGCGAAAGAGGTTGCGGCCGTAATCAGAAACACGGTTAGAGGGAAGTCTCCGGGTCACGATCACCTCAGCGTGGAGCATTTGCGGTACGCAGGCGTTCATCTACCAAGAGTGTTAGCTATGTTTTGGACCTTATGTATGAGTCATTCTTATTTGCCGAATTATTTAATGCGAACAATGGTCGTGCCGATTGTCAAAAATAAATCAGGTAATGCTGCTGATCTCGCTAACTACAGACCCATTTCCCTCGCCACCATAACAGCTAAGGTGTAAGTATACTTGATGCACAATTTGGCTTTAGACCAGGGCTCTCTGCGGAAAGTGCTATATTGTGTCTGAAGCAGATTGTTCAATACTATGTGGACAGGAAGACACCAGTCAACGCATGCTTCCTTGATTTGGCCAAGGCATTCAACCTGGTGTCTTATGACATCCTATGGGAGAAGCTTTACAAACAAAGTACTGTAGACAACGAAGTTATATCTCTGCTTAGGCACTGGTACAATCACACGCTGGCGGACTGCCCGGCATGGGTGGCGCCAAGGCGTGAACTCGTGGCAGCCATCGGGGTGGGAGTCCTCTCGCTCGGCAGCTTGATTGCGGCAATGTAGCGGAGCGCGAGCGCGTGGGCCACCACCACCTCTTTCTGCGAGCATGTAATGCTCGTGACGCATGATCTGAGCGACAATCTCGATATCAAGAGAGAGCGCAGAGCGTTGGCAGTCCGATGTAATATGCTGGCGCGCAGATTTACAAGGTGTTCAAAGCAGTCATGTTACATCTGCAGTTTGTGGGTTAGTTATACACAAAAGGCTTTCTGCGCATTGCGTGTTCAGTATAATAATGCGTTCAGGGTATTGTTGGCGTTACCACGCTACTGCAGTGCATCTGGGATGTTCGCGGAGGCGAGGGTTGATGGTTTTAATGCCATCATCCGAAGCGATGCGCGTCTGTTCTCCGTAGGATGCTATAGAGCTCCCACAGTATCCTGATCGCATTATCAGATAAGTGGGACAGTCCGATACTGGGGCACTGGGTACGAGTGCATACTTTGACGTAGACAGTGTCCTGGTGTCGTGACATTACCTAACTTTGTGTTCTGTGATGAGTATTTTCTAACAATAGGATAAGATTGTTTTTTTTGTTACTAATACTATATGGACTCCCTTGGTCCGAAATAAAGATTTATTATTATCATTATTATTATTAAATAAACCTAGTAACAGATTGTCATTCCAGGAGAAAAAACTGTAGAAATGGTGAACAAAAGTACTGCCATATATACTTAAAAGCAAAATACCGATACGTCTATTGTAAGCGTAAAGCGAAATTTATTATAATTCCGAAATTATCACTTTTCAGAAAATATTTTCATGAACTTTTATTGTCAAAAATCCTATTTTTGCAAAATCAACTTGATCATTCAGTAATCCGATTCTTTCCAATTGACCTGGCTCAAGCGTGTCTCCATATTTGATTCGAGTTTGACACCTGTCATTTCTCGCGCCATTTTGGCCTTTGACCTTGCATTTTGCACGTGGCAACATTAATCCTTCGTCAAAATAGAAATATGGGTATGAATGTACATGAATTATTAAACGATGGTGGGATTATTTTGGTTCTGCTGAATATTGATGTGCTTAGCTAACGTGGCTTAGGTTGTTTTTGTTATTATACGTATGCGAAAAAAGATACATTGATGTATTATTTCACTTCTAATATATTACGCAAGTGATACCGGAGATTTAATTACTTCGGATTTGATATATAATGAAATATTACTGTAGTAAATCTCAAATCTTTTGAATATTTAACATTTACATTTCACATACAGGTTATTTTTTTTTACTTGGTTACTCCACAGAGCAACTACTTAGCGGAGGTGTTGTAATTAGTTTTACCTATGAAAAAACTCGTGACACTTTGCGGAGTGAGGGTGTGGTGTGAGAGGGGTTAGATCCCGCCCGATTCTATATTTTTCGTCTACCGGTCAATAGCAAAATAATGTTACTACGTACTTCTACGTAGATCTCAAACTAAATGTCACTAAAATGGTTACATCTGAGTACAGTCAACGACAAAAGTAGCTTAACAAATTCACGTCACTTGCATGGACGTGTATATAAAGTGTCTTCATCTAGCATCGGATACTATATTTAGAAACACTGATAATAATAAAAAACCCAATGGTATAAAAGCTCACACATTGGAACCCGGGGTCGGCTCTCCCATTCCACCATCATTAGTGTGATCCCCCAACTTTGAAATGTGAATTTTAAGATATAAGTAGAGAAGTAGTAAACAAGAAATTGTCTTTTATATTTATTGTAGAATGTTGTATACTCGTGTACAAAAATTTAACGATTATTCTACAGAACTGCTCACACACCATTGACTCCTTCCGATGACTTAGCAAAAGAAATTAGAAAATTCTATTGTTAATTCACGATATATGCTTTCACTACTTTCAAACTACGTGGCTTAGCAATTTTCTTCTAACGTGTAGAAAACAAACTTTTCAAATTTCACCGTGCATCATTTCAAACTTCAAATGAGAAATTTTCAATTTGTATTTACGCGCTCATTAAGACATAACTTCAAAAATAGCGCTGACTTTCTAAAGCCTTGCTCGTAATCAGGCAGTCTTTCTTTTATGCTTCAACACTAATAAACCACGTTTTTGAGCCTACAAGATGGCGTCGCGTCGTGAAATAACGTCACACCCGAATATTTTTGCAACTAGAATTTAAAATTTAAAATAGAATTATATTTTTTTACTGTGATATTGTCACCTTCTTATGTTTTGTTGTGGAGTTATTAGGTCGTTACATATGAAATTGCCGTTTTTCTTGAAGAAATTGGAGGAAACCTAATTTTCAGTACTAACATTTTTGCATTTTTTTTAGGAATGACAAATCCAAATTTTATGACTTTTTATGAATATGAATGAGACAACATTAAGCTAACAAACAGCAACTTTTATTACATTTTTGAAAAGTGACAGCTGTTAAGTAATACGAAATTTATCATCAATATGGATAGCATTTAGGAAGCACTGTTTTTGAAGATCGAATTAATTTATCAAGCGGCCAATAAAAACAAAATTTAATACAGAGTTGTAAAATCTTGAAATCAACTTTCAAACAAAATATAAATAATGAAGATAGCTATTAAATTACAGGAATAACGAACTCATGAATTTGTAAGAAAATTTCGGCAATTTCGTAGGTAAAGACCTATTATATGCAAATAAGGTTTTTATGAGTATCTTAATTGGGTGGTAAATTAAATGTTTCATTTTATTACATTTCATTCCCAGCCTTTCATCTCGGAGCCCAGGGTCCGCTCACTCCTTCTCCTCTTTTTGGTTCGGCTTATATGGCTTTTATGGAAGCGACTACCGTCTGATCTCCCAACCCTAAGCGAAAAGCCTACCCCTGAGCCTCGTCCGTCATTCAGCAAGTGTGACCTGTAAAAAAATACCTTTGCCACTTTTCCCCCTTTTACCCTTTCCATATTTCCCGTTTTTAGGCTTATTACATTTCCCCTTTTTACCCTTTTTCACATTTCCCGTTTTTACCCTTTACACAATTCCCCTTTTAACCCTTTATAGTGTGTGTGTGTGCAAGTCACACACGGTAGGAGTGAAACTTCTGAAAAGTCCCTGATTAAAAAAAATATGGACATATTTTTCCGTTTCATCGAGTTTGAAATCACAACGATTCTAAAGAAGTTTCACTTCAAAAATAACTCTCAGCTTCAACCTATGACAGTCTTTGTATGGGGTCTGGGGCTCAATTTCAGATTCGAGAAACAATAGCCCTATAAAAATGGGGTCCCACAAAAATACATTCTACGCACAAAGTTTACGGGTTGTCGGTAAAAGGCCCACCCTCTGTTATGTAGGTCTGAAAACAAAATTGACCAAGCTTAAGTATTTGTACTCGGCCTACACCCCCAGCGTAAACAAACGTAAATATATAAATAATACATTTAGAAACAAAGTTTACTTAGTAAATCTCATACGAATGTTTTGTTTATGAGAAATGTTGCAAAATCCAAAATGGCTTCACGCCAGTGCGGCCAGAATATTATATTGTCCAATATTGTTCTTGCCTTTGAATAAATAATGAGAGTAATATAAACCTTTACAGTCCCTTTCGCTAACGGTCAACTCTCAGTCAGTGACCTTATTACTGCCCTATAAATACTGAAACAAGTTTGATAGCTGGTGGGACCCATTTGCAAACCATAAACCGAAAGAAAATTAATGGTTTCCGCCTGCTATTTTTTATTAAAAAAATTTTTTTATCATCAACCCAACTACTTCCAGCATATTATTTGAACGCAAGAACGTTATATCTTGTTATTTCATAGAAGTTTACATACAACTTACCGTTTTAACTTTTAATAAAAGTAACTGATTTGATTTGCCCGCCAACTACCCGATTATTGAGATATTTTCATAATATTATGCATAAATATAAAAACGTTCGGATGGGGACGTTGGATATCTCCCACTAATGAACGAAGCGCTTAGCGCTAATGCAACAGATAGTCTAACGACCGGCTGTACAGCTTATCCGTTGAAGATATAGGTATTTGGACAAGATATTGGTTATACGAGTAGATGTGCAAGTTTCCTAATTTACAAATTTATTCATAAACGGCAAAAAAAGGGTTCAAAGTATGAATGCAGAAGGCCTTAGGAGTAGATGTAGGCTTTATGAAAGATAAACTCGCTATCGTTGTTATAGTTGGTTTTCGTTTTTTGATCTCCGGTTCTACTAAACCAATTGTAATTAAACATATGGCAGATTTTAAGTCAGAACAAGACCTTTCTAATAAAACAACTGCATCAAAATCTGTGTAGTAGTTTTTGCGTAAATCGCGAACAAACAGACAGATAAGAATTCCAAAAAAAATTTTTTTTTTGTGTTCAGAATCGTTCATTTAACAAGAGTTTTTTTTAACTATCTCAAATGTACAGATACGAATACTTTACAATATTTTATGTTAATATAGATACCTGTCAAGACGAACCGATTACCATTTAATTTTCAGTCTCATAGAGACTGAAAATTTTTGTTTTTGATAAAATGTCTCATAAGACATTTTATCAAAAACAAAACTACTTTGGTTCATGAAACACAAAAGATGTAGAATTTAGAATCCAAATTAGAAATGCGGATAGCTAAAATAACCGGTTGTCTGTAAAGTCGGTTTACTGACGATAGTTGAACGTGACGACGTCATATTAAATGGGCGTTCCAGTTCAGTTCAGAGCGAGGTAACGCCGCATACGTCATGTTTTTTCGTGCGTGCAGCCGGCTCCATCGAATTACAAGACGTTGTCACGTCAAAAAAATCAAGATCTTTTTATTTATTTATTTGTTTAGAAACTTAACAGCTATGATACATATATCGTGTACAAATTAAAAACTACATTGGATTCTTAGCCAGTAACAAAGTTTCCCGACAAGTAAAAATTGCAAGCACCACTTAAAATATAAGTAATACCTACCTATGTATTTATAAATATTCTTACAATCTTATTCTAACTTAATCTAACAGTTGGCAAGTATGTATGATTGTAACTTATAGTGCAACAAGGCTTATAATGAACGTGGCGAAAAAAGGAACTAACGCTTCCATCTTGATGAACGTCATCTTGACGACTTTGACAAGTGTTCTCCCATATGTCGTTGCTCTCGTCTGTTTGTGCATTGTTTTACTAAATTATTGTGATTAGAGATTTGATAAGATGCCAAAGGTGATACGAAGTGATGTAAGGAAAATTATACTCAAAGTCAAAGAGTTTTTTGCACAGGAGAAAGAAAACGGTGGTCCGATAATCCCAATCCAAAAAGTGCATGAGCGAGTCTCAGCTGCAACAGGTAAGGTGTTGCTGCGTGGTATTTTTAGAATTCCCACAATTATTATTAATGTGTTCTTAGTTTTCGCGATTGTTACACATTGAAATTAAATTGAAATTAAAATAAATCTAAATTTCAATAGAGAGGATGGTTGGCAAGTACCACCAGCTTGGGATCCAATCATCAATTTAATAAAATATGAAATCCAGCAAAAAAACTGCAAGAGAGTAAATCGGAATCAATTTTAATAATGTTGTAGGCGGTACTTTTTGATAGTTATTAAAATATAAAAAGGCAAATGTCAACTTAGTCTACCTGCCACCATGGATGCTGTATAGTATCTGAAACGTCAGGTGTAAAAAATATATAAATAAATGCGATAAAACCGTATTTAGTGCTTTAATTTAAATTCTCACTATTTATACAATAATTTGAAATACAAAATTAATTTCAGGTATTTCTCTACACACTGTGTCAAATATAGTCAAAGAAGGAAAATCCAATCAAGTCGTGACCCCGGGAAAAAATCGTAAAACCAGAAAGGATAAATTCATCATAGATAGTTTTGATCAAGGGGTTTCAAGGTGAAATTATGGAATGGCTTCGAGAGAAAAGTAAAGAAATTTCACCAGAAATGACCAGACCTCAGCTACTGGAAATGGTGAAAAGAAATAAACCGGAACCTGTTTATGCTGTCGATGACATTTTGAAGGGGTTGGGCCATAAGGTATTACTACATTAAATAATATAATTCTTACAAAGAACCAACTAATATAATGAAAGCCATAATATATTTAACTTTATTTTCATTTACAGGTATTGCGTTTGCCTCCATACGATTGTGACCTTAACCCTATAGAAATGATCTGGGCCTCAATGAAGCGGAAAGTAGCAGAAGTGAACATAGGCAAACCACCGAATGCTATACCAGAAATGGTAAAAAATGCTTTCAAAGCAATTACTCCCAGTGAGTGGAAAAACCACTGCACCCATGTGAAAAAAATTGAGGAGGAGTACCGCCATAAAGATGGTTATTTGGATAAACCATTCATTGTACCAGTGTTCTCTGACAGTGAGGAAAGTAGCGATGAAGATGATGAAGACGAAATCAGCGAAAATTATATGGAAGGTGCTTGTCCCTTGGATGTTGTTAAAATTGATCATAATTATAATAAAGTTATTTAGAAAATTATTAGCTTTTTTTCTTTAATCGTGTGCCAAACCTAGAACTTGATTTTTATCATAGATTTTCATTCTTATTATTGAGTCATGATTGTATGTTTAATTATTAGTCACTGGGCGACCGAGATACGCTTGGAGTTCTTTTTTATTGTATCTTATAAAAAAAAAACATACCCGACCGGGATTCCAGCCTTGACACCTGTACTTGAAAGTCATGTGCCTTGACCGCGCGCAAAATTAGGGACCTGCATATTTTGACTAAAATAACGCGAAAGCAAAACCCCACAAAAACGCGAAAATGCGCGTTTTGCCATAAGACTAAACTAGAAAGAGGTAGGTAGGTAGAGTCATTCATGACTTATGGCTCGCCCGGTGTAATACCACGACCTCACTCTGAAACCAGGATCTGCATTTCACTGAGTGAGTGAGGTGTCCGGAGGCCTCCTAGGCTTTTAGGCCGGCAACGCGCCTGCTAACTTCTGAGTTGCAGGTGTCCATGGGCGACGGTGGTTGCTTACCATCAGGTGACCCGTCTGCTCGTTTGCCGACTATGACATAAAAAAAGAAAGATTTTTCGGCCCAGAAAACCGCCGTACACCAAATTTCATCAAAATTATTTCTCGCCGGTATAAATAAATATTCAAGAATTGGTCGTTTGAAGATATAAGATACGCGAAAAAAAATTATTTTTAAATTCTTTTTTTTACCCTGCTATTTAAGGAGATTTTATTTCAGTGGCAACATTAATGTCACTGCAGCGCCCCTACTCACGTTCATTTAAAGCCTTGTCGTACTGTATTAATAATTTTAACAATTTTTGAGAGGTGGAAGATGTCAAAGTCATCAAAGTTGTCATTGTAACAACTAGGTAAGCGTGTGAGAACTTCGAGGTGGCTCTCCACAAATCCGAGGCTATGTGTTTTCACGGGCCTCGGAGGGGGCCACCTGCGGGAACCAGCATAACCGTAGGGGGCGTAAGCATCGGCATCGAGCCCACGATGAAGTACCTTGGGCTCGTACTCGATAGCCGATGGGACTTCGGACCTCATCTCCGAAGTCTGGTCCCGAAACTGAGGGGGGCTGCGGCCGCGCTATCGCGTCTGATGCCCAACGTCAAGGGACCCAACGCCCCCACTAGGAGACTGTACCTGGGGATCGTGCGAAGCATGGCCCTGTACGGGGCCCCAGTATGGGCGGAGACTCTGGCGGCCCGCAACGTGGCTGTATTAAACAGCCCGTTAAAAGCGATGGCCGTCAGAGTCATCAGGGGGTATCGCACGATCTCCGTCGAGGCGGCATGTCTCCTAGCCGGGACCCCTCCATGGGACCTGGAAGCGAGAGCCCTTGCGCTGCTGTACCAGTGGCGCAAGGAGGTGCTGGAGCGGGGCCATAGGCCGGAGCCCCGAGAAATCAGGGCTCAGCGGTCCCTGCTCCGCCAGGAACTCATGGAGACATGGAGGGTGTGACTTGAGCACCCAAGGTGGGGGGAATCCACCATGGCGGCGGTGAGACCGATCATGAAGGAGTGGTTGGAGAGGGACCATGGGGACCTCTCCTACCGGATGTGCCAGATGGTTACCGGACACGGGTGTTTCGGTAAGTATCTGTGGCGCATCCACCGGGAGACAACGCCGCAGTGCCAGCACTGCGAGGATCCTGGCGAAGACACGGCGCTCCACACGTTGGTGGAGTGCCCTGCGTGGGCGAGTCAACGCCGGGATCTCGTTGCGGTCCTGGGCGTGGACGTTCTCTCGTTGAAGACCATGGTGAGGGCCGTGGTCTCCGACGGGAGCAAGTGGCACGCCGCCGCCTCTTTCTGCGAGCAGGTAATGCGCGCGAAAGAGACGGCGGAGAGGGAGCGGGAGGGAACCCTGCCCCCCGAGTTTCGCAGTCTGCGGCGAGGACGCCGCAGACTCGTCTACGCCCGAGACTACCGACCTCCATGATCGGGGCCTGAGGACGGCAGATGGCCGACTCGCCGTCCTTACAGAAGCAGGCCGTGGCGGAGGCGTGTCGTGTGTGCCCTACACACGCCTGCCAACTCACCGAAGCGGGATAAAACCCGACCCCACCAGGCGAGGCCGCGGTGGCGGCCAAAGTCCGCCGGCAACCCTGGGGTTATCCTTTCGAGGGCTTACCCGGGGTGCCCGGCAACGGACACTTGGGGAGGACACCGTGCGGTTTTAGTCGAGACACGACATAACCACCCCCGCTGGCCAGCGGGGGGGTATCCGAAGGGATTTCCGCACGTAAAAAAAAAAAAAAAAAAAAGCGTGTGAGAACTGCATTTGATTCTGCAGAAGCCCTTAACTAAAAGAAGAAGAAGAAGAACTGCATTTTTACCGTAATTAGTGCGATGCAGAGGAACACTGAAAAGGCGGGTATGTCTAGTTCGAGTTTTTGGTGCACTTAAATTTATATTAGAGAGAAGGTCCATACTATCAATTTCGCCTCTTATAATAGCAAACAAAAAACCTATGTCAAGTAACACGCGCCTGCTAGACAGAGGCAGTAGATTATACTGCTTACAGTCACCAAGATATGATACACGTCGCCTCCTTGTCTTGAAGTTTAGATGTCTTAGGAACCGTTTTTGTATTCTTTCTATCCTATCCATATATGTAACATATTGGGGAGACCAAACAGGACTGCCGTAGTCCAGTACACTTTGCACGTATGCGCAGTAAACAGTTTTGAGACAATTAATATCTTTAAATTGAGAGCACGTGCGCATAACAAAGCCTAAATTTCTGAACGCCTTACTTGTAATGAAATAATAATAATAATAATAATCTTTATTGTACAAAAACAATATGAGCAAAATACAAAAATTGGGTTGTTGATAGCTGCTAAAGTGTACACTGTGGCGTAGCCATCAACGCCGCTCCCCTGATAGGAAGGTAAGTTTCATTGTTCTATATTAGACTCATACAAAATTAAAATAACAATTGAATAGAAAAAAAAAATTAAAACAAAAAATAATAATAATCATGAAAGTGTTAAAAATTATAGCTGTTTTTAGCATAACTTATAAAATTAAACTTTTACTTAATATTAATTTTTATTTATACAATATAATTTATGATGCATGCATATGAGTGTGTGGATGTACACACGTTACGTGTGCGCGTGTAGATGTATGAGTGTGTGTTGTCTTGTGTCGTGTGTTACTTGAGTGCATATGTGTAAATGTGTTTACGTGAGTATTCATCAAGTCAAATTTCCACAAGTTCTTCTGTTGCGTGGTGTCTATATGGCGAGATAAAAGCATCCTGGAATCCAACACAATTCCCAGGTCTCTAACATGATCTACCCTTGCAATAACATTATCACCAAATTTGTATGTGTACTCGATAGGGCTTCTACGGCGACTAAAACTTATGCATTGACTAGATCTAGATCTAATAGATTTGTTTCGAATACCTTTATTTATTAGTAAGAGGATTTTTTTTAATAAGTGTTAATGTTATTATTGTTATTTGTTATAGAGAAAGCAGTAGCCCAATCGCGGCCTTGGAGCCCGAGGTTCAATGTCCTACACCTCCTTTCCATGATTTGCTTTATATTGGCTATCACGGGAGCGTCTGCCGTTTGATCCTCTATCCTCGAAAGAAAAGCCTGCGTAAAGCCTCATTCTTGAATCAGGTACATTGATGATGGGGTTGGTTGATAGTACAATAATTCAATCAATCAATCAAAAAGCCTATTGCAGTCTATTAATGGACAGAGATCCTCCGTCCATCCAGTCTATCCCAGCTATCTTTTTAAGGTCGTCTGTCCATCGTGCTAGGGGACGTCCCATCTTTCGTTTACTGACTCGCGATCCATTCTTGGACTCTTTATATACAATAAATTACTATCGTTATCTGTAGAATATACTGCTTCCGGGTTGTTTGATGGGCCTCTACATTAGTCGCAGTGAAGTCGCCGCCGAGAAGAGTTCTCCGCACACGGCGGCGCCCGGACTTGTACCACTGAAGATGTCGACCGCAGTGATCGACGAAATGTTTGGGATACAAGTTTTCTATGGACCACGGCCAAACAGCCCGAAAGGAGTATATTCTACATGCAACGCCGGCCGTGAAAGCCTATCATCGTTAGCATCAAGTTTTTATTTTTAATATTCCAATATATAAACTATATAGAAACTACGACTTGATATTTGCTTCTCACATCTTCAAAGCACTAAACCATCGTCCAAAGATTGGTACATGCATAACTTCGAACGGATTGATATTAATAAGTTAGTTCGAGAAGTTTCTAATATTCACTGGACAACCGTGTCTGTAGAGATGATAAGTTTGGTAAATGAGTTGAAAACGATTCCATACAATCTGTGGCAATACTTGTGATGAGATAAAAATGGTGGGAATTAATAGATTCAGACTTATCAGTTGCTTACAGAATTTTTCGTAAGTTTTGAGAATCTGAGAGTTCAGTTTTAGTAAGCAAGGTATGAAGTTATGGTAAGGACTTATAGCTTTAACAATATCCAGCAGTAAAGTCAATTGTTTGAGTTATCTTCCAGTGTGACAGCTAACGTGTGGGATCTTACACAAATTCGTAAAAATCAAAGCAGTGGTCTTTGAAAATGAGAAAGAATTGGGCAAGCACTGAAAAGGCAACAGAAAACACAAAACAAGTGAATATTATAGCATTTGGCAGTTGTCAAACCCATTAAAAATACTTTATCTACACTAAAATCGAAAAATTCTAATTACGAATTATAAGACGATTCTATATATACGCACTTTATAAACGCATATACATAAAATTAAAAATAAAACTTATTATAGTACCGCCAACTGTATCATTAAACTCATTACAGCACCGCTATCTTGTTTTATTCATTAAACTAGTCTAAGGTTTTAGGCTGAATATTGAAAAAAAAGGCGCACGCATGCGCAGTTCGAACTGTGAAAAAAACGGCGCACGCTAAATTACTTCCTTGTAAACTACCTACTTTGTTTAATTTCAGTTTTTCCTATGAGTGAAGATAAAGTAGTGTATGAAACTGCATATAACTTAGGTATTAAAACACTCGAGTCAACCTATTATCGCATTCGGCTTCGCCTCATATATACAGACTCAGACTCAGATAAACAGACTCTCGTATTTTAATACCCCATCTTATATGACAGTTGCATAAACTACTATTTTTTAATGTCAATCAATACTAAAAAAGTTGACTGATGATGGCGGAGCGCGCCCGGGAGAGGTTCAGAACTCTCCCGGCCCGCCGAGCCCGCAACATGCTCGCCGCGCGTCGCAGGCGATCAGGCGCCGGAGGTCGCTCAACGACCTCCGTCCTCCATGAGCGCAGGCCTGGGGGTGGCAGGTGAGGCCGCTGTCACCTCAGCAGAAGCAGGCCGGGACAATAGGGCGACTAGCGCCCCTCCCCCAAACCGGGGCAAGACGGGGGGTCACCGTGGTTCCCAAACCCGAGGGGGCCATCTCGAAACCGGAGATGGCCCAGGGTCAGTCGGGGTGCGAGGGATATGCTCTATGGGCAACCTTACACCCCGGTGCCTGAAGACCCGAGACGGCGTGCGGTTTTAGTCGGTTCAAGCCCGACATAACCGCCCCCGCTGGCCGGCGGGGGGGGGGGGGTATCCGAAGGGATTTCCGCACGAATAAAAAAAAAGGGATTCGATTATTTATATTGGATTTTTAGCTATTAATTAATATTTTATTTGTTAATATGATCAAGCTTACTATACTGTATACGTTTAAGTATATACCGTGCATTTAATTACTTTGGGTTAAATAATTAGTGTAAAACTTTCTTTTTATGATTATTGTGCAATCGATTACGCAATAATAATTATTTGTTAATATGATCAAGCTTACTATACTGTATACATTTAAGTATATACCGTGCATTTAATTACTTTGGGTTAAGTAATTAGTGTAAAACTTTCTTTTTGTGCAATCGATTACGCAACTAATAAAAACTCTACTAAGTACTACAACTAAAAATTCTCTTGAAAACTAAATTTCGTCTTTCTCATATTTCTCCGTTTCATGACTCACGATTAGAGCTAACTTTATATTTTTTAACATAAAAAAATATAACAACTTTTTAAGGTCACATATATTATAAACTCCTTACACTCATGGCCCACAAAATTCCATCCATTTTCAATTTGACATTTAGGTAGATATGCTCCAAAATTGGGTCAAAGATTCTATTACATACAATTCTTTATTTTGATATTAAGTTAATTAAAACTAAGTAAGCTCCGTAGAGAAATAAGAAAAATTTAAAGTTTATTCTATATAAATTCGAGGATATAATAAAGACAATGTATTATTCAATTTAATTTAAATACATTATACAGCCGATATAAGTGTACACATGTGAAAGTCAATTCTTGACACAGTTATTTTAAAGTCACTTCAGTCGGTAGTGAAATTCCCCAAGCCGCAAATACTATGCGGAATTTCATCTAGAACAGTGTTTCTCAACATTTTTATCAAAGAATTTTTTAGTTTCCTTTTTTAATTTATTGACGCCTGTATATTTCCAGAGTAAAATATCAAAACTCAATCGTCAGCTGTTTATATGATTGGATTCAGTTGTCTTCATGTATGTCTGTAGAGGTAGGTATGTATTAAAACCCATATTTCGTCAGCTGTTTTCTATATCATCTAGGAGACGAGCTCATTGCCATAATCCGGGACCCAGATTTTAAGTTATTACAATTTTTTTTACAGAAAACCCTAATGACCCTTTCGCAGAATCCACCGAAACAGTTTCATCCTTTCTTGGATTTTCATCTGCACATAGAAGAAACGAAACGTAAAGGATTAAGTTTTTTAGTTATTTTAAATTGTGGTTAAGAAAAGGTTAGAAGTTAAATGTGTGTGTCTGTAACGGCTAGGGTAGAGCAGAGATAAATGAAATATTTGTATACAATTGATAACCGTTATAATTTATATTAATGAGTATATAAGGGCGTGGAGTATGTGACCTCCAGCCGATAGAAAAGGAATTTATCTTAATGAGTAATTATCTTGGTGGAACAGACCGCGGTGGTGAAGGTGGTGGAGGCACTTAGTTTCGCTGGTGGCTTCCGGTCTGGACAAGCACCTGCCGCGCTGCCGCCTAATCCCAAGCCTTAGAGTAGGAAGCTGATGTCAATAGAAAAATAATTGAAAATGAGGCTGCAGTGGCATTTATAGCATCGCTCAGACATCAGTCAGTGGGGAGATTTACATGACTTAGCTTCCGCTTTTGGTAATGTCTGATATGGCGAAATTGCCTTTCCGGGGCTCTATATTAGCACTGATTTTATATCTATTCACTGCGATCCGCTATTACAATTATTTTGCAATGTTGGTAGACCGCACACGGCCAGAGACAAATCGAACATACAGATAGAACGGTAGATTAAAAATGTAGCTAAAATATAATTTTATATCGATACCTAAGTGATTAATTGACTAATTATGTAATTAATTATTTTAATTACAATAAGTCGATTTGCATCGTTACAAGGTCTTACATCTAGAATACGTAAATTAATATATGTTTTCAAAAACCTCAGGCATGTAGCCGATGAAAATCTAAGAAGGACAGTCTACTTCTCACTACGCCAATCTTTACTAATTTACTGTATCACGACCTGGGGTAGTGCACATAAGTCTACTTTTATCAAGGCGGAAAGAGCTCAGCGAGCAATACTAAAGGTGTCCCATTTCTTGCCCTTTCGATATCCCACATCGGAGCTGTATGAAAAATCCAAGGTGCTGACTGTCCGACAGCTATTCATTTTCTACTAAATAAGAGGCGATGCAATCCGGTTGCTCGCACTCTTGACTCTTTTAACACCCAATTCACAAACAGGTTCTTATGTTTCCTCGGAGGATATCTCTATAATAAACTCAACAAAAAGCTATCTTTATGCATGCTGACTAAATCTCTATGCGAGAAAAAAACCAGAGAATGGCTCATGACATTAGATTATGCGAATACTGAATGTCTCCTAGAAGTCCCTAGTTAAAACATAAAACATAACATAACATAAACTCACGCCTATATCCCCGAAGGGGTAGGCAGAGGTGCCATAGCACCCACATTTCGCCAGTTTATGTTTAGGTCCCAATGTAATAGGTGACGAGCCTATTGCCATTAACCGGGCACTTATAAACCTGCGATAAATACACACATAACTTCGAAAAGCATCGAAAAGTCATTGGTGTGTGCCATGGTAAACCTGGGATCGAACCCGAGACCTCGTCTCAGCAGTCCATTACCCATACCACTAGGCTACCGCGGCTAGTAAACAGTAGTTAAACAGTCACACATTTGCAACCAAACTTACACACGCACACACTCACCAAACCGACCAGCAGAAACTCACACATACACACACATACACACAAACACCCACTCTCTCACTCCCATTCAAATACTTACTAACCATGACGTTACCAACAATTGAATGGTATTAGTATTAGTAGTACTGTTGAACTAGTCTGGATTATTATGATATAGTATTGCCGTATCATCTGCTCAAATATTAATATTGTCGTTACTAATATTGCTTAGTAGGACTCTTTCGATGGGGTGTGTACTGGTGACCCGAAATACAGATTTCTTCCTATTTTGAGCACCAGTCTCCCACATAGCACAACTACATAGATTATCTCAACTTTTATTGTATGATTCAAATGTCTTACTGGTGGTAGAAATTTGATGACACAAATTTGTCACAAAATTCGGCCCAGATGGGTACCAACGTCCACGATGCAAAAAACTCTCCATAGTAATCCAATTTTGATTTGATTGCTTTCAGGGGTCGGCAAGTGCATAGCCGGGCAGGGGGATTGTGGTCGCAGCACTAGTGGGACCGGTAGGTGTCACGCGGTGCTGCGACGACAATCCTCTTTTAATGAGGCCGTCTAGCTGAGTGCCACCATTGTTAATTATACGTGTATGTAATGGTGACCCTCTTTCCTGAGACTTTACCTTCCGCTTACCATCAGGCGAGGTGAAGTCAAATTGACGTGTCCTAAATTAAAAAAAAAAGTGTGGTGAGAATGTAAATGATTTATTATTATTTTAAACCATGGGAATGTAACGTAATATAACTGTGCGGTACACCGTTGCCCGCAGCAGTTGCCTCACACATTCCAAGTAACTGCCTACCTTAACTCTTAAACCTTAAAGTAAATAATAAACAGAATATGAAATTTATCAAACTTATTTCATCCTTTTTTTAGCCTGCGAAACCTCGCCTCACCGGAGCTAATGAAGAGGTAGGTATTTCAGACTCGAACCGACTAAAACCGCAATTGTAATATGTAACGTTACGAAGTGAAATGAAAACTTCTAGAATTAGTAGTAGGTAGATTAAGTTCCTTATTTCTCTTGGATTGAAAGATGGACACCATGCACCACTGAACTACCTGTGACTACAGTCAGTGTTACCTAGTTGAAACATTTTTACAGTCATCCTCAGAAGTTGCTGACACTGTAACGTTGTGGATTTTTTATAAATCAATTAAAATTATATCCATAAAATTAATCGATAATTTAGTATGTTTCTATAATATATTACTAAATATCTATGGTTGTGCGAGCGAGATTGGACAACACTAGCTCAGTTATCAACTGACGGCTCTTGTATCGTGCCTTTCCTTGGTAACCTTCGCCGGGGAAAGTCACTTTGACCCCGTGGCCAACTGCTGTCGGCTCCGGGTAAGTTTTGAGATCAACATTTCCTACTTCTTTCTACAGGTGAAGACTTTCCAGCGGTGCAGCTTATTGCCTGCTAAAATGCATGGCTTACTATATTTTGTTTCATACTGTGTGCTATTTCAGCCTACGTAATTAGTGCCACGAGGCCGATGATCCCTACGGTCAGAGGTCGCGGCACCAGCTTGTGCTGCCTATTTATATTTCTTTTATTATAGCTTCTAGCTACGCTGCATTGCCGCTGGGAGATTCTCTTCACCTGCTATTTTAGCGGGTCACTTGGACGTAATTGCCTAGTGACAAACTGACCCGCACTTTTTCTATTTCCAGGGTCTTCGCACCGGGCTTCGCACCATCATAGCGGTAGCGAGGCACACCAGCGGAGACCCTGGCACGCCGGCATCACCACCAGCCACGTGTCCACTAGCTAAGTGCATTCTACCATCTTGCACAACGGACCGAACAACGCCACGGCAGAATATTTATTAAGAATCTATTCCCTGAGGTTCATTTACTCAAATACCAGATATAAATTTATGTAACATTCTATTCACGATTATAATCTCATACTATACATTGTAATCAACCTTTTATTTAACTCTGCTCGCCCTAGCCGGTAGTAGTCTCAATTACATCCATCACTTAATTAATTTTCACAGAGCATAAGTCACACCTTAAACTTTATTGCAACTCCATTTCAAAACCTTCTACAAAAACATTTAATCGTTACAACACTAACAAATTACCAAATGAATTTAACACTGAAATAAATTAACAAATAATTGATGTATATTTATTTTCGTAATCTCCAGAGGATAAATTTAACGTTTTCTAATATTTGTTCATTATTTTTGCTGTGTTATTCTATGTTATTAGAGCAGTTATATAGAGTGGTCAATAACTTGGAATATGCTAATCTAATACCGATGACTGTACAAACCAACACCATGATCACGTTAATCCCCAAAAAATATAATTGTATGTTTCATAGAGTTCCAAACTTTAAAAGTTACACGTGTGACACAAATTGATAATATCGCTGCAAATAATATATGTAGTAAAATGATCGACAGGTTAATTTAACGATAGCTTGCTCAAAAGTTGAGAAACGCTGAACAACATATTTGTATCTACATTTTGAGCAAACGCTGCAGCGTTGAAGTGGCAATTAGCATGTAAAAAAATTATAAACCTTAAAATTTCGTGAGATTCTTTAAAATTTTCAAGAGTTGTGTGGTGGTTAGCAGCAAAATAATGCGGTTTAGTAAATTCTAGTAGCGTCTACTGCATAAGAGTCAGATTCGTTTCCCAGGTCAAACGAGTCTTCTTCTGTAAGAAGTCAAGCAAATGTATTCAGATGTCGGCAATGCAACCTAAAATATAGTAGGTGAAATACGAATTTAAACACACCTCTACATACAGTCAGCGTCAAAGTAGATGATTATATTCAGACTTTAAAAAGTAGGTTCTGAGTAAAGTAATGTATATTTTGCCATGAAAATGTTGTTAAATAACTCTTTGCACTATTAAAATACTTTTAAATTATAACTACGTCAAATTGTTGTGCAATGGACGGTCACGTTGTGTTCACGCAGAAACACACATCAGTTGCTTTTTTCACATTTTCTTCACATTGAAACACACCCAGTTATCTTTTTCAAATTCCTGAATCCCGCACACGCTGAGCGGATGGGAAGTCACTTCTACAAAAGGCGCTAAACATGCCCTACATGTATGTTCGCGGCATATAGTGAATTTACCTACTTAAATATAAAATAAATATAAATTATATTTTTAAATACATTCTATAAAAAAAAACAAATATATTTAAAAATAAAAAAAATAGTGGCCCACCGGCATCGGGTACAGGGACCAAGCTACCAGTAGTTAGGGCTCCAGAGAGAGGAATCTCCTCACAATACGTGCCGTGTCCAGGAGCACTGCCTTCTGCATCAAGCCCTTGACCTAACTGCCTAACGCGAGCCTCTTGAGATGTTGATCGAGGCTCTTGGCAATCAGTCCGTGAGCCGATACAACCATCGGAACAATAATTGCCAAATCCACACTCCACATGTCGACAACCTCGTGAGCCAAATCCAAATATTTTATTTGTTTTTCTTTTTCGGCTTTCACAAGATTCTCGTCATGTGGAATCGTGATATCGATCATTATTATCAGTCGCAGATATAAATCCATGATTGCACCAATCCGCTACGCGCTGAACCCAATTCAACCTCGACAGACACAAACAGCGTCTGCTCATCCGCTCACGGATAATCTTCGTCGCTCTGTATGCTATCTTCTCGCTATTGCTCATTCACTGGCTGTGGCCAGTCGTTCGCGCTATTCTAAAAATGTGCTACCAGAACTATACCTCAATCAATCCTCTGAATTACTTGCTCCCACTTAACAATAGAACCAAATAAACCTAGTACATATCTCATTCTCTAAACTATAATCAAACAGTTTCTCCAAGCTCGGTTCTCTAATTCTATCTACTTCATACCGTTCTAATCCGATGTCCGAGACCTGTCAAACTTAAAACCAGAACAGTTAAGGAAACACTGTCTTTATGCTCCAATGAATAGAACTCAATTTGCTATGATAAATTAGTTCGAAGTTCTAAACTAGATCAGGTGGCTTGTGGTCGCAGTTGTAGCGGGTATGCACATAAATGTTATGTTTAGTGTAAATAATGCGATAAATTAATATAAGTACCTACTATTATAGGGACGGCAATTAATCTTCCACTTATAACAAATTAGCAGTGATCAGAGTAGGTGAGGCTATTTTGGTATAATGATAAAACGTTTTCGTTATATGGACATGCTAATGCGGTTTTTAAATTATCGAGAACAGTAATAATATGGATGGTACCGTCGGAAGGGGAAGACTTAGGCGCACATACCTGGACCAAATCGGGGAAGTTTTAGAAAAGGGGCAGGTCAGGAGTACCCTAAACCGACGAGCATGCATGAAGAATGTTATGAGAGTGAATGAGGCGAGAGAAGTGTGTCAGGATCGTGGCAAATGGAGATCCGTGATCTCTGCCTACCCCTGTGGGAAACAGGCGTGATTTTATGTATGTATGTATGTAGTAATAAAAAATGCACAATGCCTTAATACTCTAAAGTATACCAGGCCACTCAGAAAGTATTGCGAAAAAAAGTTTTTATATATGAGAGACTGGTCAGTTATAATCTATTTCTAAAATATGATTATGTATGAGTAAAAATAAGTACGTTCCAATTTCAAAATTTCTCTCTGCATTTTTTGCAAGATAATTTCAATTATTGTGTCTCATTGAAAAATGGATCTGTGTTGGGAACATTTTCGCGCTATGATTTTCTACGATTTCAAGTGTCGCCTGAAACCAGACGAATCGTACGATAGACTTCAAATGGCATTCATGGATGAAGGCCCTTCCAAGGCGACCGTGTATCGTTGGTATAACGAATTCAAGCGCGGTCGATTGACTTTGGAGGATGAAGAAAGAAGTGGTCGCCCTTTGACGGCTGTTACGGAAGAAAACGTGCTAGCAGTGAAAAATTTAATCCAAGATAATAGACGAGTCACATATCAAGAGATTCAGCACATTCTTCAGATTGGATCGGGAAGCCTTCACGAGATTCTACACGTGCATCTTCGTGTGAGAAGGATAGTTTCACGCTGGGTGCCGCACAATCTCACCGATGCTCAGAAGCAGGCCCGGGTGTTATGGTGTCGTGATATGATAAACAAGTTTGAATCAGGCGCGTCTCAGCGTGTTTATGACATCATTACAGGTGATGAGTCGTGGATTTATCAGTATGATCCAGAAACAAAACGCCAGTCGACGGTTTGGGTGTTTCAAAACGAATCAACACCTACCAAAGTGAAGCGATCTAGAAGCGGAGGGAAGATTTTTGCGGGATACTACTCCACCATGACAACGCGCCCGCACACACCGCGCTTAAAACGAAGGACTTCCTGCACAGCACTCCAGTTAAACTCCTAGGTCACGCTCCTTACAGCCCTGACCTTGCACCGTGCGACTTCTTTTTATTCCCGAAAATAAAAAATCAGCTCAAAGGGATACAATTTTCGTCGCCGGAAGATGCGCTGTCAACGTTTGAGCAGGCTGTAAACGAGGTATCTGCGGCGGATTGGAAAAAGTGTTTTGAAAACTGGTTCAAACGCATGAAACTTTGTATAGAGGCTGGTGGAGAGTACTTTGAAAAGATTTAATAAAAAAATATTTACCTATAGAACACTTTTTTTTATTTTCGCAAAACTTTCTGAGTGTCCCACGTAGGTGTGTCGCAACAGTTAAAGATTTTAAGTCTAAATTAAAAAATTAAAAATAGTCTTCCTCTAAACACCTACTCTACGTCTACAGATTTCAAACCATCATTTTCTAAATATGCAAAATAACAAAAAAAAAGTTATGAAAAAATAAATTAGGATGACATTCCCCTTCGGCCACCATCGTAAATGTCATGTCTGTTTAGTTCAGTTTATTTAGTATTAATGATAATTATATTCATTCATCATTATCATAAAATATAATATTATCTAGTTTATGATAACTATTAATTTTACTAAATTTTAAAAATTGTTCTGTATTAACATTGTTCAGTTCAGGTCTCAGTAAGTTTTTTTCTAATTGCCAATCTAAAACCCATAAATATCTAATTCTACCCTAGAAATCATTAAATTGCCTATAGGTATACGAGTAAAACCCCTAAAATCCAATCCAGGTTTTTTTATTTATTTATCATTTTACAAAACCCATTACAATAATTATCTATAGTGTCATTGAAAACCACGTGTTTAAAAAATGCAACAGATGCTACATCAAGCTTGTGAGCGAGCGTTTGTAAAAACAAAACTAATATAAACACTGTGATTTTAAACCCTGGAAAGCTTCTAATATAGCCATGTCCGTAGTATGATGACATATCCGAACACTGTTTATTAGTCTCGAGAGTAGCATTTCCTCCATAACTTTGATGCATCGGCTAACTCATTACTCTACATCGGAAGTGCTAACGGTGGGCTGTACTGTTTCATATCTGTTCAATTTACAGTTTGATGACTTCATCGTACTACCTTTAGCATCAGTAAATACATTGATCAGATACGCAGATGATGGTCTATTAGAATTAGGTACATATTAGGGGCTGGAGGGTGCATGATTGTTGAAACTCGCCCAAACCGGGGCAAGACGGGTACACCGTGGTTCCCAAACCCGAGGGGGCCATCTCGAAATCGGAGATATTGCCCAGGGTCAGTCGGGGTCCGAGGGAATTGCCTTATTTGGCCACCTTACAACGCGGCATTAGAGACCTTAGACAGCGTGCGGTTTTGGTCGGTTCGAGTCAGACATAACTACCCTCACTGGTCGGCCGTGTAGATTTCCGCAAAAAAAAAAACCATAAGATGGCACAGTATACGCGGATACCAATATCTAAAAAATTTAAGATCATTAAAATCGGTCCACCCGTTCTCGAGTTATAAACAGTATCACTAAGACTTTGTTATATATATATAGATTTGTTTATTTTTGCTATCTATTGATTTTTCTTTGAAGGCTGTTAAAAATAAAGTTACTCGTATACTCCCGAAAGTATAAAGTCCACCATTCCAAATTCTAACATCACTAAAATGGCGGTCTTCAGCTTGATGGCCTCAATATGCCTTTTAACGTCTCGCTTAAAGAACTCGGGATCATAGGAGGAAGAAAACACGTGCGTTGGTAAATTAGTTATTTATGCAACTGTGGTATAATGAGGGGTATTAAAACATGAATGTGGGTTTATCACACGAAGCGAAGCTGAGTGTGATAATAGTATCACATGAGTGTTTTAATACCTAATTATACAGTTGCATACTTTATCTACACCCATGATAAACTAATAATACATCTTCAGAGAATGATGTACTGCCCTTTGATATTTTCCAATTCATGAAATCTTGGTACGCCTTTTCATACTGTTTTCTAGATTTTTCCAGTAGTAATTTGTTAGAAATGTCCTTTGCTGCATTCGAAATGTCTGAAGGTGTGTTATCAAAACTTAAATCGCTCATTTTCGTAAGTAAACAAAACAATTTGCAAAAATAATAGCGAAGAAAAATAGCGGGAATTCGAATTCGAACGAATAAGCTTAAATTTTTTTTTACGGCGCGCCGCCGTCATGGTAGTGCAATGCAACGCCCGTGAATGACAGTTCTTTTTTTGAAACTCATATGCAGATTCCACGCATCGGGCGGTAAGAATTTGGCTGTCTGATGAGTAACCCTTTGCGCGGAAGAGATTGAAAAAGCGAAAGGAGTGTTATTATGAAATTTCATACAACATTATAACACCCGTTCGGATGATATTATGGTTATTAGGACATTGGATGTATTAATGTTGGCAATAAGCTAACTGTTTCAGAATCTTTTATAGAGGATTTAAAGCATGGGTGTAGATAAAAGTCTTTATGATGCGGCAAAGATAAGAGGCACTGAATCGTACCTTTTTTTTTTTTCGTACGGAAATCCCTTCGGATACCCCCCCTGGGCCAGCGAGGGCGGTTATGTCGGGCTTGAACCGACTAAAACCGCACGCCGTCTCGGGTCCACTGAATCGTACCTTTTTTTTTTTATCGTGCGGAAATCCCTTCGGATACCCCCCCGCGTGCCAGCGGGGGCGGTTATCGAAGATAGAATTGTTTGCATCGTGTAGGTGTGACACCTTACCACTCCACGTATTGTTCTGCTGGAAAAGGACAAGGTGGGATTAAATTGAAAGATCTTAACGTAATAATGCAATAATTAAAACCGGCCAAGTGCGAGTCGGACTCGCCCATGAAGGGTTCCGTAGCAGCAAGTACAATTTTTATATTTGAGTTGATTGAATTAAAGGTAAAATGCGGTTTATGACGTATTTAAAAAAACTACTTACTAGATCTCGTTCAAACCAATTATCGTTGAAAGTTTACATGGTAATGTACATCATATATTTTTTTTAGTTTTATCATTCTCTTATTTTAGAAGTTACAGGCACACATTTTACCACTTTGAGAGTGTCTCCCGCGCAAACTATTCAGTTTAGAAAAAAATGATATTAGAAACCTCAATATCATTTTTAAAGAGCTATCCATAAATATCTCACACATATGGCTTCGATGAAAAAAAAAAAATTCGAGTTTCAGTTCTAAGTATGGGGAGACCCCAAGATTTATTGTTTTTTTTTTTCAATTTTTGTGTAAAAATCTTAATGCGGTTCACAGAATACATCTACCTACTTACCAAGTTTCAACAGCATAGTTCTTATAATTTCGGAAAAAAGTGGCTGTGACATACGGACGGACAGACAGACAGACATGACGAATCTATAAGGGTTCCATTTTTTGCCATTTGGCAACGGAACCCTAAACATGATTATCTTGATTCATGAAAATCTTGAAGGATAACTTTAATTAGCAGTAAAGTTTGCTTTCTCGTCTACATAAATTCAAGTTTGCCTAAATCTTGTCAGTTAGTTAGTATCTAAATTTTAGTCATGTCACTAAAAGTTAGCAAACCAAACTTCCAATTGTCAATGTCGTTTTAAATTAAAACTGTTCAAGTATGTGATATCTAGATGTCAATCCATCGTTTTGACACCATTGAAGTAATCACCAGATCCTGCAGACAAATTGTGTAAACAGTTTTTTAGGACCAATATCTACACACATGTATACATTGTAAAAGTAATAATAAATACTTATATAAAAATAAAATGTGATGATGGTACCAGAATGTGAGTAACGGAGCTCTTTAACGGCCACTAGGCATCATGACAGCTTTAGTCCCGGTTGCATATCAGGCGTGTACTTTGGAGCCCGGGGTCCGCTATCGTACTTTCTCGCTTGAATGCACTTATCTTGGATTTTGCGGGAATGACTGCCGTCTGACGCCCCAAACCAGCGAGGAAAACCTGCACCTGAGCTATACTCCTAAATTAGCAGGCGTTTCAGCTAGCAGATAACAATAGAAATTCTATCTTATTTGGTTTGTTTCAATGAGTTCCATCCATATTTTCTAGGTTTTGAGACAATGATAATTTATACTGTGTATGCTGTGTAGCTATGATTTACTAGACCTCATTGACCCATTTCTGGCTCAACTTAGCTCAGCAGCTCAGCTTGCCCACTACTTAATCAAAGCCCGTTGCCGCTGTCAAGTGACTATTGGGACCGCAGTCCTAAACAACTAAACTCGGTGCTGTATTACCTACTTCGCGGTTGTTTGACTTGACAACTCCAGTGATTAGGTCAGTGATACAAGTTACGAGATTTGAACTCTGGAGTCATAATTCATATCTATAGGTTCATTTGATATTGTTGGAAGTTTACGCGAATGTCACACATTGAAATAAAACTATTTTTAACGGATTCTATCGATATAATCCGTTCCGTTCGAATCGATAGAATCCTTTAAAAATAATTTTCTTTCAATATAGGTTCGTTTTTTATGAATAATTGTATTCCTTTTATTTATATTCACGCCTGCATATCTCGAAGGGATACACGTAGGTGAATTATATAATTAATTGTAGGAGTTTGTCGATAACGCTATGTGTAACGTACAGTAATGTATGGAATTGACATGATCATAAATTTGACTACAAATTTTTGATTTCCTTTCATTGAGTATTTGCAACTCGAAATTTATGATTTATTAGGTTATCATTGTAATATTCGGGGTGTCACGTGATCCATTGATAACTAATAGAAACGGATTAGCTTCAAAGCGATTCCACTTATAGAATGTCACTTTATCTACAGACTTTCGCTTCATGGTTGACTCTGATAGTGTCTGTGCATTTCTCAGTTAGTAGACGGAGCCCGGACCCTAAACCCGCGAGGGTTTGCGCTGAATGGACCCTTAATATCTTATCAAAGTAGCATCTAGGGTCTATTCTAATTAAGCGTAGTATGGCATATGGTAGGTTGCCCGCTGCGGCTTCCTTTTTTTTTATATTTCACACGTCAATTTGACTTCACCGCCTGATGGTAAGCTGAAGGTAAAGTCTCAGGAAAGAGGGTCACCATTACATACACGTACCATGTTAACAATGGTGGCACTCAGCTTGACGGCCTCATCAGAAGAGGATTGTCGTCGCAGCCCGCGTGACACCCACCGATCCCACTAGTGCTGCGACCACAATCCCCCTGCCCGGCTATGCACTTGCTGACCCCTGAACGCAATCAAACCGAAATTGGATTACTATGGAGGGTTTTTTGCAATCGTGCACGGTGGTACCCTACCCGGCCGAATTTTGTGATAAATTTGTGTCATCAAATGTCTACCACCAGTAGTTCCTTGTATCGCGTATGCGAGTTAGATATATTTTTTCCTGCCAGATTAAAAAAGGTATGATATACGTACTACAAAAACGGTTGATTCAATTCCTAACTGGAGCCATACAACGCATCAAAAGTTTAGCCAAACATTTTGTTCCACACTCATATCACCCTTTTCAGAGCGCATTGAAAATAATCTGAAGCGTCGGTAGCTTAGTGGTTAAGGAGTCGACCCTACGATCGATAGGTCCCTGGTTCGAATCCTGGCCATTACACTACCGACGTGAACCCACTCCTAACACAAGCAATTTAGCTTAGCTGGAGGGGTTAAAATACAATAGGTTTTCAAACTATCTCGATAAGAATGCGTTTGACAAACTTCGAGCTTACATCGACAGCCGGCCTATTCCGGATATAACTGGATTAAGTTGACGTTAACCGGACGGCGCTAGTTTGAAGTAAGGATTGAAATGCGAACTAAAGTCAGAATAATGCAACGAATCCCACTAATATCACAAATGTGAAAGTTTGGATGGATACATGGTTGGATGTATGGTTACTCGATCACGCCAAAATGGCTGAACAGATCTAGCTGAACTTTGGTACAGGGATAGATTAAAGTCTGGAATAGGATATAGGCTGCCATGAGACGGCCATGGCAAGCGGGAACGGGATGCAAATACCGCGCGGGCAGAGCGAGGCTCTGCTCGCAACAGCTCGTATTTTATAATATCATTCAGCAGAACATAAATATTTTGTGGGTGTATGGGGCCCCATCTATGGCGCCCAAGTGAATTGCTGGTAATGTTCAGATCTTAAGAACGGAAATTTTAAAACTCCACGGGAATTTTTGGCACCCTCGTAACACTTGGGCGAACAGTTATATATAAATACAATTAAATCACTCTAACTCCAAATTGCCAAAATACTTTACTTGCTTGTTGCCATATTTTTTTTTTTAAATTTATTTATTAAATTATATTTGTACATGTGCTACATTCTTTGTCCCCCAAAACCGAGTTGATGGTTTGACTGGGGGATCTAGTCTCCGTACAATTCTCTAATATAATATAATACAAATCGCGATTGTTTAAATACACTTACATAATTATAATGACAACGGAATCGTTATCGTTATGATAACGGAATGTAGCCAATCATTCTAGTAAATCTAAAAAATATCTTTTAAGTTTTTTCTTAAACACTAATTTGTCTGGTTCTTCTCTGATGTCCAACCAACTACTGTTATAGATCCACCTTCATTGTTTCAGGCAGTCCCAGCACTCCAAGATAAGGCTACTAACTCCAAAGTTTTATCCTCATTCTGACAAAGTTTGCGAGATAAGATTTACAGATTAACAAATCTGCAGGCGACTCTCCGAGGATTACAATAATAATCTAATAAATCATAAATTTTGAGTTACAAATACTCAATTAAACATAACATAAATTCACGCCTGTATCCCCGAAGGGGTAGGTAGAGGTGTATTACGCATCCACGATTCGCCAGTTATGTTTAGGTCCCAATGTAATAGGGGGCGAGCCGATTGCCATCTACCGGGCACATTACTAAGCGAGCGATAATAAATATTTTTTAATACACACATAACTACGAAAAGTCAGAGGTGTGTGCCCGGGGCGACTGGGGATCGAACTCGAGACCTCAATATTCAATACTATAAATTCCATTAAAATGTTGTAGTCACATTGACGACCATATCTATCCCATACATTACTCTACGTTGCCAGTAGCTTATCGCTCCTAGAATATCACTTTGTCTAGAGTTACAGCAGCGAGAAATCAAATCTGCGATAGGACCCTGACGCGGGTTTACTATCCGTTCAGCGGCAATAAATAACTGTCATGTTTTTTTTCTTTTTGAGTATATAGGGCCCTACCAACATCCCTGAGACCCAAGCCAACCTTACCTGCAAAACAGTGCACCTGCAAAAAAACATGCGAGGCCCTGAAGCAGGCTTTTCTCAAGATTGGGAGATCAGACGGCAATCTCTCCCGGAAAACCCGACATTCCAATCGAAAACAAAAAGCGGACCTGAGGCTTTGAACTTTGGAAGCTACTGGGAAATCGCTTTTAGGATTATAATGTTATTTTTTACTTTGCTCTGAATATTGAAATGTTTTCAGGTCGAAATCTGATTTTAGTATGTGATTTATAGCTAGAGATTCCGATGTTTAGATCGTTTTATGTGAGAGGACTAAATTGAGTGTTAGTTGAATGTGTTTCGATGAAATTGCACAGATAACTGTCACAGGGGTGATTCCCATTAACTGAATCATAAATCACAGAAATAAAAACAGTGTGATATTTTTGAAGATTAACTTAGTAGCATTCAGCAAATTGCATTTTTTTTCGTTCGGTAATATCCTCGGATACCCTCCCGCCGACCGAACCGACCAGTTTTAGTAGCATTACGTCCTTTTAGATGGCTATCCCCCCGAGTCTTTTCCCAAACTCTGTTGGAGTCGGCTTTCAGTCGAACTACGAAACGGCTGAACTTCGACATTTTCCGTGGCCTAGAAGGCGATATCAAAGTGCTGTGGTTAAACCAGTTGTCGTACTTTTTAAACCTCCAATTACCTGTAACAGACGATTACCGAGACACGGAGGTAATCAGTAATCAGTTTATTTTGTAAACATAGGTAGTACAAAGGTGTTACATTAGAAAATGTATGCTCTTCTATGCTCCGACTAAAGGGTCTCAATGTGTTAAGAATTACCACGTCTAAGGGGTGCTTCTTAGACGCCTGTATGTTCTTGAAAAGGTGGGCAATAGTGTGTTCAAATGTATTGTGTTCATCGATTTCATATTAAGTCTATGTTTGTATTTATACATCTATGTTTTGTCAGTTTTTGGTTTTTGTTTCATGTAATAAGGGAAGACCTTATTATCTATATATATACATATATATATATATATATATATATATATATATATATATATATATATATATATATATATATATATATATATATATATATATAAGGGAGGACCATATATGTCCTATTTTTAGGAATTATTCAAGATTCTGTGATTCGATGATCTGTGATGTATTATTAGTCATTAACTAGTAGTGATGATTAAAAATGAATAAAAATTGAAATAAGACTATTTTTAACGGATTACATTGCGATTTATTTGATGTTATTTTATATTTTACATTAATTCCGACGTTTCGGTTGCTTTTCAGCAGCAGCAGTCTCCCCGTGACCATGGCAGCTGAAAAGCAACTGGAACGTCGGGATCATTGTAAAATATAAAATAACATCAAATAAATCGCGATAGAATCCGTTACAAATAGTTTTATTTCAATGTGTGACATTCGCGTAAACTTCCGACAAAATCATGATTAAAAAGGATAAAATAAGTAACCATGAAGTTTTTACCGCTATTTTACTATTTATCTAATAACCTCAGTTAAATAATTTAAAAGTACATAATTGACTGAACTCCTAGTGGTCGAAGATAGCTCTCGGACGTTGCTACAGTATAATATTGTCATTATAATAATAACATTAAACGTGAAATTTCATATTTCTGCCAGTAAAATTCAATCTAAAACCAACAGCATACATGTGATATCTGTAGATTGTACCCGCAAATAGAGCCGGAAGTTCCGGAGTCCATATTATCTGCGCCCGGCCGGAACTAACTAGTTTCAACTGGTTCAATCGAGTTAGAGCCGCCCCAGATAAAACCGGACACCACCGGAATCGGGCGAATAACATCGGACCATTAGGGTTGGCAGTATCTTTTATAGTTTAAAGGAAGAATGAATGAATTCCATTCTCACACTTTAAAATCAGATTGATACAAACGAGCATAGGTTGATGATGAGGATGATGATGATGATGATGATTCTATGTGTAGACAACATCATCACTTATCAGCGGGCTATCAACTTATCTATCCATTTTTTTTTAAATAAACAAAAATAGTGTGTGCGTACTTATAGCGCACGTAAGAAGTTATACTTCTTTGGTGTAACAAGATAAAAATCATACTAAAATTTTCCTCCTTTGCGTTATCCTACGTTTATAATAATAATAATAATATATTTATTGAGCTGAGCGAAGCGAAGCTCTTATACGTGGCTAAGCCGTTTGGTCAAGACTGTACTCCTCCGGAACCACAATACCGATCTTGACCAAATTTGCCATGGTGATAGTGTCGACACCGCTGAGTGTTTAGAGGGCTCAACTGTTCAAATACAATGTACCATTGAGGAATAATCATCGAAAAACAGTTTCAAGAGCGCACGGCCTTGGCTATGCGCGCGACCATAGTAAGATGCCTTATTTTTCAAGTAAGAGTCCTGCTCGCTCAGCTCAATTTATTTCAGTCGCACCTTGCACTGAATTCCTAGTTTTAGTTTATGATGTATATAAATAATACATACCGTCGACTAATCAACTTCTAAAAACGTACTCAAAGATGGCCCGCAACCTTCAGGGTGTCAGTTTTGTAGCTAACTTCATGGTGTCGATTTATGGTGACGGTGTGCGCGCGCATCGTGAAAATTTACTCTCATCATTTTTCCCTAACGCGCCAAAAGAAGTATAATTTCAAAAATGTATTCACCTTGACTTGGCGCAACATTACATTAAAACTTTACTTCACTACAATAGTGACCAGCATTTTATTTTCTGTGGACATATTGTTGTATTGCATATTTTTCTAATACTTTTATTACAAACCCTTATATATAACCCTTATAACAAACAAGTATGTAGGAGAGGCTAATTTCCAGGTGGACGCTACGATAGGCACATTGTTGCGATTGACACATCAAATTAAATCTACATACTGCCATCCCTACCGAGGCTGTTCTATGAAAGTTTGATACGGAAACATTGCAAGATTCAGTGTGAATTTTTAATGGAATTATTTACACCTTTCGTGTCTCACTTTGCTCACATGAAAGGCCTTCAAACTTTGTAATGCATTATTTATCAAGGTATGTATTCAGATGTTTTAGGGAAAGAAGAGAAAGTTTTGTATTATTTTTCGTATTAGGTAGTATTATAAATGTGCGAGGGACATATCCCTCGCACATTTATAATACTCTATGGGCAACCTTACACCCCGTCTTTTTAAGACCCGAGACAGCGTGCGGTTTTAGTCGGTTCAAGCCTGAAATAACCGCCCCCGCTGGCAGGCGGGGGGATATCCGAAGGGATTTCCGCACAAAAAAAGGTTCTGTTATAAAATTGTAAATTTATTATTTATGTAAAAAGAACATTCCAAACACAATTTCTTTTTGAATTCTTTTCTGTTTGTTCGCGAGGGCCGCAAAAACTACTGAACGGGTTATGATGCGGTTTTTTTATCATATATCTATCTGTCATATGTTTTATTGCAATAGGTTAAGTACGAACGGAGATATGACAAAAAACGACGACAAACATCCGCGCGGGCGGAGCCGTGGGTATTAGTTAGTAGGGACATATAAATTATAGTATAAGAACGTAATTTTTAAGTATTAGAGTTAACGGGATATTTACCATGTGTTTTTTCCTCCGTGATCATGGCGCTTGCAACAGTGCCGCAATATCGGACACTCTTAAAAACAAATATCCCGTTAACTCTAATTTTTAAGCATTAAGAATGCTCACTTCTCCTATAAATTTAAATGGGAAAAAGCAACATTCAGGGTGTGGTTTGAACCCACGACGGCCGGTTTGTCGGTAGATGAATCCTACTATTAACATAAACATAACATAACATAACTTCACGCCTGTATCCCCGAAGGGGTAGGCAGAGGTGTATTACACACCCACGATTCGCCAGTTATGTTAAGGTCCCAATGTAATAGGGGGCGAGCCTATTGCCATCTACCGGGCACATTGTTAAGCGAGCGATAATTAACATTTATTAATGCACACATAACTACGAAAAGTCAGAGGTGTGTGCCTGGGGCGACTGGGGATCGAACTCGAGACCTCGTCTCAGCAGTCCGTTACGTACGCCACCGGGCTATCGCCGCTTAATCGTACTATTCAACTAATTATAAATGTGAAAGTTTGTGAAGATGTTTCTATACTTGGACGTTTGTTACTTAATCAAGCTCTAACGACTTTCTGAAATTTGATAGATTATACATACAGACATATACTCACGCCTTTTTCCCTCCGGGGTAGTTAGAGACAACAGCCCGCCATCTGCTTCTGTCCTTACATACTTCACAAGCTTCCTTCACTGTCATTAAACCTTTCATGTAAGACCGCCGGTTTCGAGTGCTTTTGACCTGCCCTTTTATCAAAACCTCATTAATTTGATCAGTGTATGTCCTGCGAGGTCGACCCCAGCTTGCCTGCCCACTTACATCTGCCTTATATACTTGGTGTGCCTTGATACATTATAGTCTGGAATAGCACATAGGCTACTTTTCATCCCTGGAATAGGTTCACATGGGTTGCAACCGTGACCGGCCTCGGTCGGCGTGAGATGTCGTGCGGTGTTCCACAGGGATCGGTTCTGGGGCCGCTCCTGTGGAACATCGGATACGACTGGGTGCTTCGCGATGAGCTTGCAGATGATGCCGCCGTCACGTGTTACGCGGACGACACGCTCGTGACGGAGTGCGGAGCAACATACCGCGACGCGACCCGAAACGCCACCACCGCGGTTGCCCAAGTCGTTGAGCGGATCCGGCGGCTGGGTGTTGAGGTGGCTCTGCTTCCTTGCCGGAACTCCACCATGGGATCTGGAGGCGAGAGCCCTTTCGCAACTATATCGGTGGCGAAAGGAGGCGCGGGAGCAGGGACGGAACCCCGAGCCTCGAGAAATCGAGGCCGTGCAGTCCCAGCTCCGCCGGGTCATCATGGTGGAGTGGAAAGAACGACTTGGGCGACCAAGCGCAGGGCACGCCGTAGTAGCGGCGGTAAGACCCATCATGGAGGACTGGCTAGAGAGGCGACACGGGAGCCTCACGTACCGGCTGACGCTGGTGATTTCGGGGACCACCTGTGTCGGATCAGGAAGGAGCCAACGTCTGAGTGCCACCACTGTGATGCAGGCGAGGACTCAGGGCTGCACACGCTGGCGGAGTGCCCGGCGTGGGAGGTGCCGAGGCGGGCCCTCTTAGCAGCCCTCGGAGTGGGAGTCCTCTCGCTCGGCATCCTGCTCACAGCGATGGTGCGGAGCGCGAGTGCGTGGGCTGCCGCTGCCTCCTGCTGTGAGCAAGTAATGCTCGAGAAGGAGGCGGCCAAGCGGGTGCGGGAAAGACTCAGGTCTCTCCCGATCCGCAGAGCCCGCGAGGCGCGGAGGCGACTCAGACGTCGGAGATCGCTCAACGACCTCCGTCCTCCATGAGCGCAGGCCTGGGGGTGACAGGTGGAGCCGCCTGTCACCCCAGCAGAAGCAGGCCGGGACGGTGGGCCAACTAGCGCCTCTCCCCCAAACCGGGGCAAGACGGGGACACCGTGGTTCCCAAACCCGAGGGGGCCATCTCGAAACCAGAAATGGCCCAAGGTCAGTCGGGGTGCGAGGGATATGCTCTATGGGCAACCTTACACCCCGGCGTCTGTAGACCAGAGACGGCGTGCGGTTTTAGTCAGCTCAAGCCCGACATAACCGCCCACGCTGGCCAGCGGGGGGGTATCCGAGGGGATTTCCGCACGAAAAAAAAGAAAAAAGGTTCCCATGGGTTGCGGGAACGGAACAGAATTCCACGCGGGTGAAGCCGCAAGCAACGGCTAGTGTATACATATATTAAAGAGATACAGATTATGAACGATATTATGTAGTCCCTAGATCGATTAGCGGGCCGGTGAAATGTTATTGTGTTTTTTCAACAAAAGTCAACAAAAAAGGGTTAGATTGACGGTAATTGGCACGAATACAGTAGGAATAATAATAATAATAAATATTCTACGACATTCTACACAGCTTGTGTTATGGGTTCCAGAATGTGGATAAATATACTTATATACTTTTTTCTTTGTAAATACATACATATTATACATAGAAACAGCCAGACCAATGCAAATAGACATTCATGCACACAAATATTTGCACTGAGCGGGCATCGAACCCAGCGCCTCCTGTCGTAGCAGTCGAATTTACTATCGCTACGCCACAGAGGCCGTCAAACAGTAGCGGTACATAGCTAGTGTGTAATAATAATAGTGTGGGAATAATAAGGCTCTATCACCTAGAAGTAAAAACAATGAAATGATTAATTAATAATGTAAATTAATACGCAATAACAATATATAAATTTAAAATTAAAAAAAACCGACGACACATATATTTGCAGATATTGGGTATTTTCCCCACTTTTACCCCCAGAGTTTTTTCAGGGCTTAACCGATTTTCATTGAACATATTATTTTGTAATGTACACGTGATGCGCTTTCATTTGAGACCCCACTCGATTATATTTGCAGAGATTCGGTTATGCTTCCCCACTTTCTCCCCCCACAACTTTTAAACGTCTAAACCGATTTTCATCAAACATGTCTAAAAACACTCGCCCGTAACTCACCTTTCATACAAAAAAAAGTAAATTGAAATCGCTTCATCCGTTCGCGAGCTACGGAGCCACAGACAGACAGACAGACACGTCAAACTTATAACAACCCTCTTTTTGCGTCGGGGGTGAAAAATAACTAACACATTCTATAAAAAAGTTACCCATGGCATTCATCATCACCAAGGGTCCCGGTTCCATCCCCTGGGATCGCTCTCCAACTATTTCTCTTAATTCGGCTAATCTTAGCTTTTACGGGAGCGACTGCCATCTGCCCACCCATAGAGAATAGCCTGTACCAGAATTTCGTTCATTAATCAACTATACCACAGAGCTCATTAATAACACTACACACTAAAATAATAATAGAATAAAAAAACATTAATAAATAATAATAATAAATATTGTACGACAAAGTACACAACGCCATCTAGACCCAAACTAAGCAGAGCTTGTCATATGGGTTCTAGAATGCGGATAAACATACTTAAATACTTTTTTTTTTGAATAAATACATATTATACATAGAAACACCCAGACCAATGCAAATATACATATTTGCACTGAGCGGGAATCGAACCCGCGATCTTTGGCTTAGCAGTCGAATGCACTATCGCTACGCCACAGAGGTCGTTCATTTCAAAATCAAAAAAACGCTCGACCATCTCGATCATGTCGGCTTTAGAGCAAAAAAATCCGCATCCATTCGAGAGCTACGATGCCACAGATAGACACACACAGACGAGTCAAACTTATAATGCTTAGTCGTATTTGCGTCGGTGGTTAAAAAAAAAAATAACAGAATTCTAATGTCAGTGTCCACCTTTATATAACAAGGATCGTAATTGTGTTGCTTTCTTTATCATATTGTCTTTCTTCCCTTATTCAACTAACTTGTATACTCATCGAATCACCTACTAACTTGATCGAACTGTATTATTCATAGAACGTGAAACTTTAAAGGTAACTTACGCGACTGATATCCCGGCAACAGACAGTTAAAGTTACGTACCACAGTACGCGATACCGTGGGGGTGGCAGGTGAGGCCGCCTGTCACCCAAGCAGAAGTAGGACGGGACGGCTGGGCGACTAGCGCCTTTTTCGGGGCAAGATGAGGACATAGTGGTTCCCAAATCCGCGAATTCTTCATGGGCCACCTTAAGCCCCGGCGTCTGAAGACACTAGATGGGGTGCGGTTTTAGACGGTTCAAACCCGATATAACCGCCCCGGCTGGCCAGTATCCAAGGGTATTTCCGCAAGAAAAAATAAAGGTACCCGCTGGCCGGCGGGGGGGTATCCGAAGGGATTTCCGAAAAAAATGGTACGTGATACCGACATTTCGCTAATATTCTGTACGCGTGGATAATAAAAAATATAATTCTGTGGATAAACATACTTATGTACTTTTTTTTGTAAGTACATACATATTATACATAGAAACTCCCAGACCAATGCAAATAGACATATTCATGCATACAAATATTTGTACTGAGCGGGAATCGAACCCGTTCCGGAAAATTCCGGAAAGTTCCGTCAGCGTTCTCCCTATGACACACCGGACAGACAGTTTGATATCTTTACTGAGTAGTTAAAACTATGTTTGCTTATAAAATACAGGCTCTTTAGCTATAGTGGTAATAATAAATCAAGAAAACTAATTTGAATAAATGTCGCATTTGTCATTTGTAAAATTATTTTTGTCCAACCGAATAAAACAAGTCAAAGGTCACATTCATTATGGTATATTTAGTTTCACGAGACTACGAAAATAACGTTCCTTTTGATAATCATTCATTCATTCATTCATGCCGCACTTTCATTTGTATAACGAACGGCACTTTCACAAACGTTCATTCAAACTTCTATTGGCCCCGTTTTGTTTTCAATTTCAATTGAGTTTCACAACTACTTGAATGATGTTTTTGAATTGAAGTCTTAGGTAGATTTCGATGAAATCGTTCTACCTATTGGTTCCTTGAATACTGTCGAATTTAAAAAAAAATTCTTCATAGGAGGTCTAGTTATGACCCCCTGAGTCCGAAATGACCACTGGTCAAAAAGTTTATATATGTATATATATATATATATATATATATATATATATATATATATATATATATATATATATATATATATATATCTATGTATGGTTCCACTTCCCAAAATTTGCGGCACTCTCACGGTCGCATTTTTGCCCGTTCGCTTTCAAACTGCGGTCAAAAATTGCTTGGGTGTAAACTTAGTTTAAGTTCGTGAACGGGTGGAATCCGGCCTAATGGGACGGTGGGGCCTCACTTTTTGTGAAATCAGTTTTTCCTCAAAATTTCACGTTCCATGAAAGATATTCGAACCGTTCTAATTTTACCCCATAGTATACATGAATACCAACAACTTTTCATTATAAACCTATAAGATTAAAACTTTAACTACCAGTGGAGGGGGGAAAAACCAAAATTTTTCAGGAAAAAAAACTACTTCTAACCGGTGAACATTCTTGTCGTGGGAAACATTTTTAATCGATAGGCCATTTTTAAGTCTAAAATAAATACCTGAAAAGTTTTTCGCTAAAAGTTACCGTTTTCGAGAAAAAAAAATGTTAATGAAATAATATTAATTGCTTCACGAAATCTACCTGTGCGTTCCCCCTGCGGGAACGGATTTTTTTTATTATACCTTTTGATGTGAACTAGTTTATTGTCTCAGATTTCGCCTTGGAAAACGAGGTCCACTTACTCCTCCGCCTCCTTATGAATTAGCTATGTGGCTTTTATGGGAGCCAACGTATTTTTTTTCGGAGGCATTTCCGCACGAAAAAAAAAGAAAAAAAAAGGTAGTCCCCCGCATACCTCTCCGCTGGCCAGCGGGGGTGGTAATGTCAGACTTGAACCTACGAGGATTGGGACGACAGTTGTTCCCTTAACAGTCTTATAAGCCAAATTATAAGCCCGACTAAGCAGACCCTGGGCTCAGAGGTGAAAACCTCGAATTCAACCAGGAAAACCGTTAAGATTATGATGATGATTACTTCCTATATTTTAGCTTTTTAGGGTTCCGTACCTTTTCATTCAATCAACTCAAATATAAAAATTAAATAAAAATCATAATAATGTTACTTGCTGCTACGGAATCCTTAATGGGCGATTCCGACTCGCACTTGGCCGCTTTTCTCTAATAAAGTTGCACTAAAGTGAAATACGTATAGTCTATAATTGTAATTAAAAGCTACATACTGTGCCGTTTGCGGGCATGTTCTTATAAATTGTGAAACTTCAAAGACATCTCTTAGTTTCGCAGTCGAGTGGAACCGTCGTAGGAACGTTCTACAAGCCATATATTGGTACAAGTTGTAAGATTCAATTCAATTTATTTCAATTTATTTATTATTTATAAATTCAAAAATAAAGGAGGAGCTTTGTTTCCCTAGTTGTCCTGAAAGAAGACAACCTACCACCTTTGAAGTGGCGTTTAGGCCGAGTTGTCGCGGTTTATCTCGACGGGATACATCAAGTTGCTGGTATTAAAATGAGCAGTGGCATCTTCAGAAGAGTTTTTAGCATAATATGTCCCCTACCGAGGGCATGTTTGTGAACGCCTACGAGACTAACGACAGCAAAGTGCAGGCTGCGTTATAGATTGCATGCATCTGATTATAGTTCAAATATTTTATCCCTATCATGTACATTACTGAAAGCACAGTACACGTAGTAAGATCTTTAATCAGCTGATTAGTTGGGAACCCAAATATTACCCCTTTACACCGGGATTGGCTAATAATACTTCTGGTATTTCGGTAACACAGAAAGGTTGAAGTTGATGATAGCTGTTTTGTTAAATTTATGTAAACGCTATCGCTTATGACTTTTCCCACAAAACCGTTTAGGTCGCACTATACGGCGGAGCTCGAGTTGCTCTCCAGAGCAAGATACACGCATCAACTGTTGGTGTATATTTTACAATATCACGAAGTACTTCTGTAAATATATAGTATAAAATGCAGCTATACAATTTGTAACAAAACTAGTGTCCGATCAGTGAAAGTGTATTTAGGTATCAATACTAGGTTTCAAGCCCGACATAACCGCCCCCGCTGGCCGGCGGGGGTATCCGAGGGGGTTTCCGCACGAAAAAAAAAGGTATCAATACTAAGTTCTGTTTATGAAATTATTTTTGGAACATAAGTACTAACTAAATTACAAAAACTACAATAAAATGTATGCCAATAAGGAAACTTACATGGCAACACAGGAGGGCCACGCTGTGAACCAACCCTCGCAAAAAAAAAAAAAAAAAAAAAAAGATAGGAGGGCATGGCGGTGCAGCCAGCGGGGTACGATGTTTTGGGCCGCCGATAAATATTATTGGATATCAAAATGTGGTGTTGTCATATTCTTAGATTTTGGGGAGATAGTGGGTAAAAAAAATCTCATTTTCATTGATATATCTTTTTTTACTTCATATATGGTATTTAGGATATTAGGTGCTGCGACGACAATCCTCTTCTGATGAGGCCGTCAAGCCGAGTGCCACAATTGTTAACATGGTACGTGTATGTAAAGGTGGCCTTCTTTCCTGAGACTTTAGCTTCAGCTTACCATCAGGCGAGGTGAAGTCAAATTGACGTGTCCTAAATATAAAAAGAAAAAAAAAAGGTATTTAGGATACCTATGTGCCCCTTTTTGATCGGACTTTAGTTTTGTTACATACTGTACATACGAGTATCATATATTGCGCTTTTATTTTATTTCACACCACTGCAGCAAATGCAATTCATGAATTTTATTAATCTTGCATAATTAATGGATGAATTTAACGTCGAATTATACCTATCATTATCGTTATACACACCAATGGCAATTGAAAAATAGTGGCTGTGAGTATTTATTGCTGGATTCCTTTCTCATAACATAACATAACTTCACGCCTGTATCCCCGAAGGGGTAGGCAGAGGTGTATTAAACACTCACAAGTTATATTTAGGTCCCAATGTATGCCATCTACCGGGCACATTACTAAACGAGCTATAATCAACATTTTTAATACACACATAACAACCAAAAGACAGAGGTGTGTGCCCGGGGCGACTGGGGATCGAACTCGAGACCTCGTCTCGGCAGTCCATTACGTACACCACCGGGCTATCGCCGCTATCTTTTCTCTTAGGCGCTAATTCAGGAATCAGGCTATTCAATCAATCAATCAATTAGCCTATTGCAGTCCACTGCTGGACATAGGCCTCTCCCATTGTACGCCATAGCAGCCGATCCGCCTTGCGCGTCCAATCTATCCCAGCTACCTTTTTCAGAATAATAATATAAATTAATAGTAAAACTTGCATTACTTTGTGACCTCACTGTATGTAGATTTTGATCGTGTTCAAACGCATGTGAAAATAGAGAAAAGAGAAAAACCGTTCTAATTTCAAATATTTTCTAAAATAAACATGCTATTAAAAAAATATCACACCTACCTCAACATTTTCTACCGTCATCTAGATCGAAAACCAAATAAAAGTGTAACACAACTATGCTGCATTAAATCAAATGCACTTGGACATTATCCAAATTGCCTGGCTATTTCAAAGTTCCTTCGACTGTAATAGTTTTGCAAGTGTTTCAGCTTTGTCGAAATATTAATAGAATTTATTGTCCGACAACCCATTTGTGCTGGTGGTGATAATTTTGTACTATATAATTCAATTTTATTGTACTATTTTAACATATATTTAGTGCAGGACTATTTATAACCCGGATATGCAGAAGTGGGGTGCGACTGGTTGGATCACCTCCAAGTTTGGTGCACCCTGGGCAACGTGGGCGATGACGCATCATTGATTGCTCCTCTGGAGTAGCTGGCGTCAACGTCAACGGCCAAGAGTCTGACCAACCGGCCCTTTTCAGGGCCAGCTGACCCCATTGCACGAGGGGGTCGGGGTATGGCGGGCCTGCAAGGCCCGCGCGGGTGGGGGCCGCTCCAGGTACCCCTCTGCTGTTATCAGAGGGGACACTGCGAATGGCCCAGGGTCAGTCGGAGTGCCAGGGATATGCTCTATGGGTTACTCCCCGGCGTCTGTAGACCCGAGACGTGGGGTTTTAGTCGGTTCAAGCCCGACATAACCACCCCCGCTAGCCGGCGGGAGGCAAAGGGATTTCCGCACAAAAAAAAAAAAAAAGAGTATGCAGAAGCATATTGGGCGCGTGGAGACAATCAATATATGTATATTGCGATCCAATACCGTGATCAGCTGCTGGGACCAATTGCTTTTTTTTTTTATATTAAGGACACGTCAATTTGTCTTCACCTCGCCTGATGGTAAGCTGAAGGTAAAGTCTCAGGAAAGAGGGTCACCATTACATACACGTACCATGTTAACAATGGTGGCACTCAGCTTGACGGCCTCATCAGAAGAGGATTGTTGTCGCAGCACTGCGTGACACGCACCGGTCCCACTAGTGCTGCGACCACAATCCCCCTGCCCGTCTATGCACTTGCTGACCCCTGAACGCAATCAAACCGAAATTGGATGACTATGGAGGGTTTTTCGCAATCGTGCACGGTGGTACCAACCCGGCCGAATTTTGTGACAAATTTGTGTCATCAAATTTCTACCACCAGTACTACGTTGTTTGCATATCAATACCAAACAAGAATACCTACTTAGGGATGTGGGACGAAAACTTGGGTCCAAACAGGAATCTATACTATTATAAAATTGTAAATTAGTCATGTCTGTACATTGGAGGTTTTTGAAACCATACTCGTTAAACGAACAATTCTGAACACAAAAATTTTTTTTTGGGGTTCTTGACTTTTATCTGTTTGCTCTCGATGGACGCCAAAACTACTGAATGGATTTTAATTTGTTTTTTTTTTATTAGAAAGGTCTTGGTCAGACTTAAAATCTGTCATATGTTTTATTGCAATTGGTTGAGTAGAACCGGAGATATTACCAAAAACGACAACCGACTGCCGTGCGAGCGGAGCCACGTGTATCAGCTGGTAAAACACATTATTGATAGGATCGCGATATATATTAAATAAATAAATATTCCAGACTATAATTTATTCCTGTACCAAATTTCAGCCAGATCCATTGAGCCGTTCTAGCGTCATCAAATAACAAACATACATACATCCATCCATCCATCCATTCATCCAAACTTTCACATTTATGATATCAGTGGGATTCATATTAAATCCAACATCATACAATGTTTTCCTTTAATTTCCATGTACACTCAACATGAGTTGCAAAAAATCAGTTAACGCGGGTAGCTGTGCAAATAAAGGACCTCGATACCGCGCGCTTGTTATATTAAATTTCATAGTTTCCAATTGCACTGCGGGGTCTTGTTTCAGACTGAAACTCACTTAAAATATTGCTTTTAGCGGTGGCTGTGTTTAACGATAAATATTTGCTTGGTTTAATGTTATGAAGAAGGGGTTTGAAACAAACTAGGGATACACTGAAATAAATATATTTCAATAGGAGTTAACTAGGGGCGCAATGCATTCTACTGTTGCAATGTTGAGCTGAATACACACACACACACACTACATGATTACCTACTGGCGCCAAAATCGTGATCTCAACATTGATCATTTTGGAGAAATCAGATTTTGAAATTTTTGAAGGGTGATTATTCCAGACCGATCATGAAGGAGTGGTTGGAGAGGGACCAAGGGGATCTCTCCTACCGGATGTGCCAGATGGTTACCGGACACGGGTGTTTCGGTAAGTATCTGTGGCGCATCCACCGGGAGACAACGCCGCAGTGCCAGCACTGCGAGGATCCTGGCGAAGACACGGCGCTCCACACGTTGGTGGAGTGCCCTGCGTGGGCGAGTCAACGCCGGGATCTCGTTGCGGTCCTGGGCGTGGACGTTCTCTCGTTGGAGACCATGGTGAGGGCCGTGGTCTCCGACGGGAGCAAGTGGCACGCCGCCGCCTCTTTCTGCGAGCAGGTAATGCGCGCGAAAGAGACGGCGGAGAGGGAGCGGGAAAGAACCCTGCCCCCCGAGTTTCGCAGTCTGCGGCGAGGACGCCGCAGACTCATCTACGCCCGGGACTACCGACCTCCATGATCGGGGCCTGAGGACGGCAGTTGGCCGACTCGCCGTCCTTACAGAAGCAGGCCGTGGCGGAGGCGTGTCGTGTGTGCCCTACACACGCCTGCCAACTCACCGAAGCGGGATAAAACCCGACCCCACTAGGCGAGGCCGCGTTGGCGGCCAAAGTCCGCCGGCAACCCTGGGGTTATCCTTTCGAGGGCTTACCCGGGGTGCCCGGCAAAGGACACTTGGGGAGGACACCGTGCGGTTTTAGTCGAGACACGACATAACCACCCCCGCTGGCCAGCGGGGGGGTATCCGAAGGGATTTCCGCACGTAAAAAAAAAAAAAATGATGTTGACATTGTGATTATTCCTCCATGGTATGTTCGATTTTCAATGTTATTTTTTCTAAGCGTTACAGGTATCAAGTTGTATGTACATGCCAAGGTTGGTCAAAATTGGTCGATTGTTTAGAAGGAAAAATGTGCCTGGTAGATGGCAATTGGCTCGCCCCCTGTTACATTGGGACCTTAACATAACTGGCGAAGCGTGGGTGTGTAATACACCTCTGCCTACGCCTTCGGGGATACAGGCGTGAAATTATGTTTGTTTGTTGTTTAGAAGGAGTAGCGTCGCAACCGACATACACCGAGTGGAATATAGAGAGCTTTTCGCTCGACTTCGTCTCACTTGTAGCTCAATTATGCCTTTTTTTTATTTATTTATTTATTTATTAGGGATTTACAAACAGTTACACACTAGATATAATTACAACGAATAGATAAATTAACAATTACTAAATGTGCACTTACAGCGTAATCCACAGAATATATGTTGAGTAATGACCATTTTTGCAACTAAGTTGTTATTAATTTTACTTAAATGTTGACATTAAAGAAAAAAAATAAATAAATCGGAAATACTATAAAAATAGTCACTACATGAAGATGCTATTTTTTTATCTGCTTAATATATTGAATTAAAATACATCTAAATGCATTAGCACGCGTAGCAAATATATCTAAGTCTGTAAAATGATCATTAAAATCTTGACACATGCGTCGCAAAGGTGCGCGAACTCCTGCGTTTGTTCTACATGATGGTACAGCAAACAACGGACTTTCCCCCGGGGTCCGAGGTAAAAAACTCGGATGCAACCGAAAACCGATGATGATGTCACAACTCAGTTGTGGTCGGCTCTCAGTCGAACTACGAAGTCGCCAAACTTCGATATGTTCCGTAAAGCGATTGCCATCTGGGCCTGTAGACAAAGTCACATTCTACTAATGGAATCGCAACGAAGCGAACCTTCAAAAGATCGAAATGTATAGGAGAGACAACATTTGTCGACATGTCACGTATAACAAATAATGTCAGTCCCATACATATTGAACATTTGAAGTTTCGCTTCGAAGCGATTCCACTAGTAGAATGTGACTTTGTCTACAGGCCCTGACCTCCATAGCTCATTAGCGATATCGAAGTTCTGTTAGATTAGTTGTCGGACTTTTTAGTTCAACCGGACGGCTGACTTCAACTTGCTCTCCAAGGTACGAAGGGGTCTCAATGTGTTAACAATGATTATCCATTCAATTACATTTTTAAGCATTTTGTATGCTTACTTTTTTCTAAAGGTTTAGATCGGAAAAAGAGAACATCTAGGACGGGACTTGAACTCGCGATCCTAGATGTTCTCTTTTTCCGATCTAAATCTTTAGAAAAAAAAGTAAGCATACAAAATGCTTAAAAATTTAATTGAATTAATTAGGCGGAGTCATCAAAAAACAATGTTTAAAAATGACTGTAAAGTTATTCATTGTTTCCGTAGTTCGCAAGACTTACGGTAGAACGCCTTAAGACGTATTAATGTATCGGAGAATTTCGAATATTTGGGACGTGTCTAGGTGGCTCAGTTGGTCAGAGCATGCCCCCTGTAAGGGACTGGTCACGGGTTCAAGTCCCGTCCTAGATGTCCTCTTTTTCCGATCTAAATCTTATCCATCCTCCATTTATCTGTCCCTTTACCAATTTTCAGCCAGATCCGTTCAGCCGTTCAAGTGTGATTGAGTAACAATCATCAAAACATCTTTACAAACTTTCACATTTATAATATTAGGTCGTTACATATGAAATTGCCGTTTTTCTTGAAGAAATTGGAGGAAACCCAATTTTCAGTACTAACATTTTTGCATTTTTTTCAGGAATGACAAATCTAAATTTTATGTTTTTTTTTTTGTGTATGAATGAGACAACATTAAGCTAAAAAACAGCAACTTTTATTACATTTTTGAAAAGTGACAGCTGTTAAGTAATACGAAATTTATCACCAAAATGGATAGCATTTAGGAAGTACTGTTTTTGAAGATCGAATTAATTTATCAAGCGGCCAATAAAAACAAAATTTAATACCGAGTTGTAAAATCTTGAAATCAACTTTCAAACAAAATATAAATAATGGAAATAGCTATTAAATTACAAGAATAACGAACTCATGAATTTGTAAGAAAATTTCGTCAATTTCATAGGTAAACACCTATTATTAGTAGGATTGTCCTATGGCACATTAGGAGCCACTATCTTCGTAGACGTTCAGTATAGTTGGCAGAGAAGAGCCTCCTCTGCAAGACAAAGTTCTATGTGCCACGTAGATAGACTGTGTGACTTATGGCGCTATCCGTCCTGGCCACTATCAGACGCTGGATGCGTCCCCACGTCGTTGAATATAGTGCCTTGATTTAGTAACTGTACACATTAAATGAAATTTACGACGTTGTTATAAGGCAACTGGCTAAAACGAGGTGTGTATAGACTTATTACCTACTAACTAATGGCCGCGGCTCCGCCCGCGCGGAAGTCGCTTATGGTAGATTGCTCTTAACCAATTGCAATCAAACATACGGTAGATTTTAAGTCTGACCAAGACCTTTCTAATAGAAAAAGCGGCCAAGTGCGAGTCGGACTCGCAAGGGTTCCGTAGCAGCAAGTAACATAATAATGTGTTTTTATTTTCGTTTTTTTATTTGACTTGATTGAATGAAAGGTAAATTGCGGTTTACAAATTATAGCGTTTTTTTTTACGTACACAAATTATAGCGTATTAAAAAAAAAACTACTTACTAGATCTCGTTCAAACCAAATTTCGGTGGATTTTTACATGGTAATGTACATCATATATTATTTTCTTATTTTAGAAGTTACAGAGGGGGGGGGGGGGGCACGTTTTACCACTTTGGAAGTGTCTCTCGCGCAAAGTATTCAGTTTAGTAAAAAAATTATATTATAAACCTCAATATCATTTTTGAAGACCTATCCCCAAAATTTATTGTTTTTTTTTTCTATATTTGTGTGAAAATCATAATGCGGTTCACAGAATACATCTACTTACCAAGTTTCAACAGCATAGTTCTTATAGTTTCGGAAAAAAGTGGCTGTGACATACGGATGGACAGACAGACAGACATGACGAATCTATAATGGTTCCGTTTTTTGCCATTTGGCAACGGAACCCTAAAAACTGCATCAAAATCCGTGCAGTAGTTTTTGCGTCCATCGCGAACAAATCGACAAGAATACAAAAATATTTTCTTGTGTTCAGAATCGTACATTTAACATAACCCAAGTATTTTATTTTAAATATCTTCAATGTACAGACACAACTAATTAACAATTTTATAATATTATAATAGATAGATAGACTTGTCTGAGACTGACAGTGGGGCTAGACCACGACGTACCTTTTTTTTTTCGTGCGGATATCCCATCGGATACCCCCCCGCCGGCCAGCGGGGGTGGTTATGTCGGGTATGAACCAACTAAAACCGCACGCCGTCTCGGGTCTTAAGATGCCAGGGTGTAAGGTTGCCCATAGAGCATATCCCTCGCACCCCGACTGTGGTAACAGTACCACCACATGTGGACCACGACATACCTAAAAGTCGCACAGCGGGTTATAGAGCGAGCTATGAGGTTTCTTTGAAGGATAAAATTCGTAATGAGGTCATCCGACATAGAAACTAAAATTTCCGACGTAGCTCGCAGAAAAGCAAGCTGAAGTGGTTTTGCTCGACCACATCTACCGAAGGACGGAAGGCATTGCGGCTTACCGCAAGTGCTTTGTGCCTAACACTATAAATACCTAAGCGGACCAGGCAAGCAGAGAAAAGAAATTATACGACATTCTACACAGCGGCGCTTTCTAGACCCAAAGTAAGTATGGTTTAACTAGCTTATGTTATGGGTTCCAGAAGACGGATAAACAAACTCGAACTTTTTTTTGTAAATACATACATATTATACATAGAAACACCCAGACCAATGTAAATAGACATATTCATGCATACAAATATTTGCACTGAGCAGGAATCGAACCCGTGCGTGTCTAGCAGTCGAATGCACTACCGCTACGCAACATAGGCCGTCTAGTGGCCGCAACAGAGGGCGACTATAAGCATAGTGTAACTAGCTTGTGTTATGGGTTCCAGAAGGCGGTTAAACAAACTCAAACATTTTTTTTGTAAATACATACCTACATATTATACATAAAAATACCCCCAGGTACAACTGGAAATAACGCTAATAGTACGATGAACTTGAGATATTTAGATTCCACCATTACTTGAATCAATACAACATACTCGTGTGTCACACATAATTTAATTCTAATCCATCAGAACATTTGAAGAACCTTAAAGTTTAAACGAGTTATACAATAATTTATGATCATTTATTTCAATTTGTTCTGAATAGAGTAAGATCCCAGGACCACCAGAACTCACTTATTTTTACAATGAAAAATTTATGGGATAAAGTAGTGTATGCATATTTGCTAGTTTATATCGGCGGCCATTTGTCACTATAATCAGCAGGAGGTAGGTAAAAAAAGTTCGAAGTTTAGTTATATTTGTAGTGCTGAATTTAAGGTATGTGTTAGAAAATACTGTTAAAAATTCATAATGAATATTGCCAGCATCGTTCCGTCAGCGGTAACTTTCACTAGAAACGAGGAAGCTCCCAAAAAAATATTTTGGTTTAAATTAGATCTTTCTATAGGTTTGCCATATGTTATTAGTTCCCAGAATTCGTTACTTATTAGAGACACTGTTGAATGGTGTAAAATTGATATAAATGAATATAATGTTATTCTTGTAAAAATAAATGAGTTCTGGTGAGCCTGGGATCTTGGACTAGAACTTTTGTTACTTGAACACTTATTAATGATGATGAATGATGATTTGCAATTCGTCTTCATAAGGCAATGTGGTCACGAAGCTACAAGCCAATATAAAAAAATCAAATTACCTTGAAATTATTTGAAAGAGGTCTAGTTTATAGATCAGTCGTCTGACCTCCCAACCCTGAGATGAAAGTAAAAAGACGTAGAAAGAGTAGATTTAGTAAATATCTATAGGATATGATATATATTTATAGTATGTATCATTTATTATCTGTATATTATTTTTATCATAAATACTCGCAATATATACCTATATATTTATGTGTCGCAACATTATTATAATTTATAATAGGTTCACCACTATAGGAGATGGCCCAGGGTCAGTCGGGGTGCGAGGGATATGCTCTAAGGGCAACCTTACACCCCGGCGCCTGTAGACCCGAGACGGCGTGCGGTTTTAGTCGGTTCAAGCCCGACATAACTGCCTCCGCTGGCCAGCGGGAGGGTATCCGAAGGGATTTCCGCACGAAAAAAAAAAAAAAAAGGTACACCACTATATGTAACAATCTAGTCCATCTAAAGGTTGTCTGGAAGCGATCGCAAATTGGGATAAGACCGCCCAGTGTACAAGTTTATATTGTTTAAGTATCTTAGACATTTGTATCCTTTTGTTGGTGTACAATAAAGAATTGGATTACTATGGAGGGTTTTTCGCAATCGTGCACGGTGGTACTCACCCGGCCGAATTTAAACCACCAGTAAAAGATGATGATGGTGTGAAATAGCCTCTGTCGAGGTAGGAGATTCCCCTTTAAGATCGACAGCATCTGGAATGACCAGTACCTTCTAGACTTCACCATCCAGCGGGTGAAGTCAATTGATGAACTAAATAAAATAAAAAATACAGATAAGTTGCTACTGAGGAGAGTCATTCAACTGCATGAATGCTGATAGTCTTGACAGAACTATGTACAGCCAACGACATATGTAGCTTAACAAATTCTAATTTATTGATCACCTAAGCTCTTAAACGTTTCATAAAATAGTAAACAAGACATAAAATAAATCAACTTTGTCTTCTAGTGATAATAAAGTTGCTTATACATCAAGTTATTGATACATGAAATGTTTGCAAATATTTTAGTAATAATTAACTTTTTTCGTAGACTGTACTTCATTTTTTAAATTGTGCACATCACTTTGCGACGGTACTTCACAATTGCACCAGAAAAATCTTTTGTCACGTGACATGAAAGAAACTCTCAAAGACAAGACAAAAAATATCGAAGCAGTTAAACGATTGAAATATAAAACTTCAAAGGAATCTCGACTTTCTGAAGGCCAATATAAAATCGAATTCGCAAGCATTGAATCGTTTTTTCATATTAATTTTCTCTTTTCCCAATATCTTCAATATGTGTTCACGAATATCCTGGATGGCCCAGATTTTTTACTGTTTTATTTCAGTAATAACTTTGATATATATTCATACAAATTTGCTCGCGTTTATGTAGATTTTGTAATCGAGGTAGCATGTTGCAAACGATCTTCGTCCTTCATGAGCGCGGGTTGGGGCTAATCGTCCCCCTAGCAGAAGCAAGCCCAGGGTGGTGTAACAGGGATAGTGCGCATCGTGTTTCCGCGCACGTCTTTCTGTAGAGGTGTTGCCACTGTTGGTGGCCAAGGCCGTTCGGGGTTTCAGGATTATCCTCTCTAGGGCACATCTGGTTCCTGAGCCACACAGGATGATGTGACGAAATACCGTGCGGTTTTAGTTGGATCGAGACCGACACAACAATTAATTTCTGAATATTTAATTATTGAACTCTTATTTATTTGCTCTGCTGTGGGACTGTACGTAAATGTCTTTTATGTATTGTATCAATTGTATGTATGTATTGTATCAATTGTGTATTTAATTTAATAATAATAATAATAATATCCAGGATGTCATCAGGATCGGGCAAACGATATACCGATAAGAATCGAGAGGGGCATATTTCAGGGTGATAGTCTGAGTCCCCTGTGGTTCTGTCTGGCTCTGAACCCTCTTAGCACAATGTTAGAGTGTTCAGGGCTAGGCTATCGGTTGCGGAGAGAGGGAAGAGTTATTTCTCACCTCCTTTACATGGATGACCTCAAGCTATTTGCTCCTAATCATCTACAATACAAAGGTGACTGAAAACTTTAGTAGCTCTATCAAGATGGAATTTGGTGTAAATAAGTGTGCGGTCATGCATGTAGAAAAAGGTGGGATAGTGGAATCTGAAGGGGTGGAACTCTCAGATTCCATTAAACTCAAATCTCTCGCTGCAACCGAAACATACAAATATCTGGGTATGTCGCAGGCATTAGGAATCACCGAAGCTGGCATGAAGCAGTCATTGCAGGAACGCTTCTTTGGCCGCCTGAAAAAAGTTCTAAAAAGCTTTTTATCGGGCGGTAATAAGGTTCGCGCCTGCAATGGTTGGGTCATGCCAGTCGTAATGTACTCCTTCGGCATACTCAGACGGACTCAGAATGAAGTGGATGCTCTAGATAGGAGGGTCCGGACACTGCTGACCACATTCCGAATGTACCATCCACGTTCATCGGTAAAGAGGTTGTATATCCCGCGGAAATTGGGCGGTCGTAGATTTTTTAAATGCCAAGACCCTTCATAACCGCAAGATATACAACCTTAGAGAATATTTCCTACGCGTAGATTCCGATATGCATCTTGATGTGGTCCCAGTGGACAATGGCCTAACCCCTCTCGCGTTGGGTAAAGAGAACTGGCGCAAACCTGTAGTACTTGGTACTGCTGATCGCAGGGGTGTATGGAAGGGTAAAGAGCTACACGGACGCTTTTATCGGGCCTTAAATGGGCCCGATATATAGATTTAAAAGCGTCTGTATCTTGGCTACGGTTCGGTGATCTTTTTGGAGAAACCTAAGGTTTTATCTTTGCAATTACGGACAAAGTTGTAATGACGAACAATTACCGGAAGTATATTCTGAAGGACGGTACAGTTGACATCTGTCGGGCATGTCATCGTCCCGGAGAATCACTCAGACACATTATTTCCGGTTGTTCTCGCCTTGCCAACGGCGAGTACTTGCACAGACATAACCAAGTGGTCAGGATTGTACATCAGCAACTTGCCCTTAAATACAATCTTGTGACTTCGGAGGTGCCATACTACAAGTATGTGCCCGACCCAGTTCTCGAAAACAGTCGTGTCACATTTTACTGGGATCGATCTATTATCGCTGACAGGACTATTGTTGCCAATAAGCCTGATATAGTGATAATGGATCGATTAGAGCGTCGTGCAATGATAGTTGATATCACTATCCCCCATGACGAGAATCTCATGAAGGCAGAAAAAGAAAGACAAATAAAATATTTGGATCTGGCCAATGAGATTGTCGACATGTGGGATGTGGACTCAGCTATTATTGTCCCGATAGTCGTGTCAGCATATGGACTCATCGCCAAGAGCCTCGATAAACACCTTATGAGGCTCATCTTTAGGCAGCTGGCTCGAAATCGAGCTAGTCCTCCACGTTCGATTCACAACGGGCACTTTTTATGGTTTTATGCTATTGTAGTTTAGCGTATTTAATGTGTGTATGTCTCTACCACTTTTCACGATTTCGAAGACGTAGGACCACCACTGCATAACTCATCACGAGTTTCGTATTCACGAGTATAATCAAGTCGTTTCATCACAAATAAAAGTCTAGGGCCAAATCATGGGGCTACCGCGGTGTATCCTTCGTGCACCAAATTCCTTATTTATATATTCACGCACTGCGTATGCATAATAAGCCGGATGGACGACGTCGTAGGTACCTACTAATAGAGGCATATCCTCTAATAATTGTGATATTACTGTACCTACATAGCATTACTAGATACGAACTACCAGTGAGATGACCTCAACAGACGGGCCCTTTTTTTTTTTTTTTTTACGTGCGGAAATCCCTTCGGATACCCCCCCGCTGGCCAGCGGGGGTGGTTATGTCGTGTCTCGACTAAAACCGCACGGTGTCCTGCCCAAGTGTCCGTTGCCGGGCACCACGGGTAAGCCCTCGAAAGGATAACCCCAGGGTTGCCGGCGGACTTTGGCCGCCACCGCGGCCTCGCCTGGTGGGGTCGGGTTTTATCCCGCTTCGGTGAGTTGGCAGGCGTGTGTAGGGCACACACGACACGCCTCCGCCACGGCCTGCTTCTGTAAGGACGGCGAGTCGGCCAACTGCCGTCCTCAGGCCCCGATCATGGAGGTTGGTAGTCCCGGGCGTAGATGACTGCGAAACTCGGGGGGCAGGGTTCTTTCCCGCTCCCTCTCCGCCGTCTCTTTCGCGCGCATTACCTGCTCGCAGAAAGAGGCGGCGGCGTGCCACTTGCTCCCGTCGGAGACCACGGCCCTCACCATGGTCTCCAACGAGAGAACGTCCACGCCCAGGACCGCAACGAGATCCCGGCGTTGACTCGCCCACGCAGAGCACTCCACCAACGTGTGGAGCGCCGTGTCTTCGCCAGGATCCTCGCAGTGCTGGCACTGCGGCGTTGTCTCCCGGTGGATGCGCCACAGATACTTACCGAAACACCCGTGTCCGGTAACCATCTGGTTACCACCCTCTCCAACCACTCCTTCATGATCGGTCTCACCGCCGCAATGGTGGATTCCCCCCACCTTGGGTGCTCAAGTCGCACCCTCCATGTCTCCATGAGTTCCTGGCGGAGCAGGGACCGCTGAGCCCTGATTTCTCAGGGCTCCGGCTTATGGCCCCGCTCCAGCGCCTCCTTGCGCTACTGGTACAGCAGCGCAAGGGCTCTCGCTTCCAGGTCCCATGGAGGGGTCCCAGCTAGGAGACATGCCGCCTCGACGGAGATCGTGCGATACCCCTGATGACTCTGACGGCCATCGCCTTTAACGGACTGTTAAGAACAGCCACGTTGCGGGCCGCCAGAGTCTCCGCCCATACGGGGGCCCCGTATAGGGCCATGCCTCGCACGATCCCCAGGTACTGTCTCCTAGTGGGGGCGTTGGGTCCCTTAACGTTGGGCATCAGCCGCGGTAGCGCGGCCGCAGCCCCCCTCAGTTTCGGGACCAGACTTCGGAGATGAGGTCCGAAGTCCCATCGGCTATCGAGTACGAGCCCAAGGTACTTCATCGTGGGCTCGATGCCGATGCTTACGCCCCCTACGGTTATGCTGGTTCCCGCAGGTGGCCCCCTCCGAGGCCCGTGAAAACACATAGCCTCGGATTTGTGGAGAACCACCTCGAGTCCCAGCCGCCGTATTCGACCCACGACTTGAGCAACCCCTGCCGTGGCCTTCAGTGCCGCGCTTCGGTACGTTGCTCCCCGCGCCATAACGAGGGTGTCGTCAGCATAGCACACTATGCTGACACCCTCGAGCAACGTACCGCGCAGCACCCAGTCGTATCCGATGTTCCACAGGAGTGGCCCTAGGACCGACCCCTGCGGAACACCGCACGACACTTCTCGCCGCCCTGGCCCTAGCCAGCTCGGGTAAACTATGGCCCTCTCGGATAGGTATGCCTCGACAATGCGACGGAGGTAAGGAGGCACTCCGTGATACGCGAGCGCCTCCCTAACGCAGCTCCAGGGTAGGGTGTTGAAGGCGTTGGCGATGTCGAGAGACACCGCCACCACCACCCCACCCCGCGAGACTACTTCCTCCGCCAGGCGCCTAACGCGCATGATCGCTTCCACGGTGGAGCGCCCCCGGCGGAAACCGAACTGGTTGTCCGCCAGATCTGGCCCCACGTTCGTGAGATGCTCGACGAGGCGCTCTGCAATAATCCGCTCAAAGAGCTTGCACACCTCGTCGAGCAACACGATTGGCCGGTAACCGGATGGCTGGTCCGCCGGCCGCCCCGCCTTCCGGATAAGGACCAGTTTCCCCGTCTTCCAAGCCTTTGGAAAGTGGCCCCTTTCGAGGCATGCGCTAAAGAGCGCCACCAGTCGAGGCCCTAGTTCCTCCAAGGCCAGGACCCATGCTCGGCCTGGAATGCCGTCGGGTCCGGGGGCAGTGCATTTCCGGGCTTTAAGCCGGAGCACTGCTACCCCCAGTTCACTCTCCCTGACTTCGGGCACATCGCTCTCGCTATTATGGGCGTCAGGCGCCTGAGGCGGAGCCATACGCAGAGGGACATGCTCCTCCGCTCTCGCTAGGAACAAGGAGCCCAGTATCCCCTCCAGCCGCTCCGGCTGGAGGCTCTGGGTCAGTAGGGGCGCCCTTGGGCGGATTTTGCCTCTGACCGCAAGGTAAGGACGCCCCCATGGGTTCTGCTCCAGAGACTCCAGCAGCACTTCGCGGGCCCGCCGTTTGGCCTGCTTTATGGCTTCCTGGAGGGTCCTCTTGGCCCCCTTGTACGCCTCATACAGCTCCGCCTCTCGGGCTGCCGCATCATCTGGTCGGCGACGCCTCCGGCGAAACCTGGTGTACTGGCGGCGAGCGGTCACGCACGCTGCTCGCAGCTGTGCGATCTCCGCTGACCACCAGTACATCTCTTTCTTGGCCGGGCCGGGCTTAACCCTAGGCATCGCCGCATCGCAGATATGCGACATGGCTCTCCTGAACCATTCCGCCTCTGCGTCGACATCGGCAGGCCTGGCCGGTGACGGAATCCAGGCCTGCACTATGGATGCCTCCAGGAGAGCCTCCCGATCCAGGCGTCTGAGCGCCCAACGTGGATCCGGGGGATTCGCGATAGTCGGCGGCAGGTTAGTTGGAGGGGAGACGTTGAACCGAATGTACTTATGGTCGGAATCCGTCTCCTCCTCCTCCACCACGCGCCAACCCTGGACGCGGCGGGCGAGAGCAGGGGTCGCGAACGCGACATCCACGACCGAACTGAGCCCCCGCCGTTCCCAGGTGGCGATATTCCCCCGGTTGAGGACCTCTAGACCACGGGTGTTGGCCCAGTCCTCCAGTACTCGCCCCTTGTCATTGGTTTCCCGGGAGCCCCAGGCCTGAGACCAGGAGTTGAAGTCTCCCAGGACCAAGACAGGACGAGGACGGCACGCAGCGAGAACAATGTCCAGTTCAGCGAGCCTTAGCTCAAGCTCGTACTGGTCAAGGCTTGGCGAGAAGTAGACGGCCACGACAGCCAAGCCCTCATAGTCCACCGCGACACAGCCTCTGCACCTTGCAATGAGTGCAAGGCACGAGGTGTCCGCGGCGGACCCCCCGAAGACGGTCGCTACGCCGTCCAGGTCCACCGGGCTTCCGGGGTGGACCCAGTACGGCTCAGCGACCACGACCACATTGATAGACCACTCCACGATGCTCTGGTACAGAAGATCCTGAGCACCGGTGCAGTGGTTTATGTTCGCCTGCAGGATGCGGATTGGTGTGTCCATTATTGGACAGCCATTTCCGCATCCCGCCGTGTATGTGGCCGCTCCTGAGTGGCACCCCCGCTACCCGTTGCGGACGAACGGGGCTTTGGCCTCGAGGCGGCGCAGGTTTTGCTGACCGCCCGGTGCTCCGCCGCTTTGCCCTCCGCTACGCATTTGTAGCAGCGTGGCGGAGCATCACAAGCACTGGCCTTGTACCCGGGCTGACTACAGCGGAAGCACCGATCCCCCACGGTGTCTCCCGCTGTGCACTGCACCCCCACATGCCCCACGGCCAGGCACCTAAAGCACCTGGTCTCGCGGGGCTGCAGGAGTTGCACCCGCGCCTTAAGGAAGCCCCCAACGAGGAGGCTCCGTCCGTCCGCAATCATCTGAGCCGCTGCGACGGGGCAGTTGATGACTGCCGTGCCGTGACCGGTGGGGCTGAACCGGATTTCTCCGGCTCTCACCTGATCACAGGGGCAGCCGCCCGCCTCCACGACGGCGGAGATAATTTCCTCCGTCGTGACCGCGTCATCCAGACCCGAAATGCGGGACCAATCGCCCTTGATACAATGTACCTGCTGCCTCGGCTACGGGCATACAAAGCGGTACTGCCTAGAACCGTCAGATCTTTGCAGCTCCTGTGGGGAAAAGCATCTCCAAAAAGACTGCCCCAACAAAGACTCGCCTGAGCTGGAACGGTGTGTAAACTGCACACGGGCCAAGTTACCACATCCGCAACATAACGCCTTTAGTAATGCGTGTCCCATCAGGAAGAAGTGGGAAGCGATGGCCAGAGCCACAGTAGCTTACCACTAGAGCGGCTCTGGACATAGCGATCCCACCTTCAAGAAATTGGTAATAAATAACACACAAAAATATGTAAAAAACAACGCATATAAATAAAATGATAGGTATTGATATTTATATTCTTCATAATATAAAATATAACACAAACTAGCACACAATAATTAAATACACAGAACATAAGATGCTAAATACAGTATAGAAAAAAAAAAAAAAAAAAAAACAGTGGGACCGCAAAAATAACAAGGTAGGACAAGAAAAATTCTGCCCTCAAGCCCACTTATATGTGTTGTCTTGTCGCATCTTACAAATCATATTTTATGTTTCGTACCTTGTATCTATTATTGTATAATATTATGTGTTATCAACTATCGCTAAAATCAATTTACGGACTTCAAAATTTGTGTATTTTATGTATCTTATATTATTTATGTTATACTAAAGCTCTGTATAGCGTAACGCTCAAACTATCACTTCAATTTCTTTTACTGTATTCTAAGTAATATGTCAACAACACTCTATAGCTTACAGGTTCATTTTAGTGAAAAATGCTCCGTAAACCAATCCTTTGTCTAACTCTTCAATGATTATATTCGAAATATTATCCATGAAACTTTACTTACCGTATCTATGTATGTCCTATATGTATATATTAATCTCCGAGATTATTTAAAATGGTTAATAGACTATCATCTAATTGCACAAATATTTATGTATAAAATCAACAAGCCTAATGCCGTATATTTATTAGACAAACATCTTCCAAATTTAATTGATCAGATTACTCTTCCTTAACTTCAAATAAAAATAAATCTAAACTAGTAAACCATTACATAGTATTCCCAAGGTCTCCGCTATCTAAAGGCGGGGGTACACCAGGGGGGTCTCGCTAGAACGTAAAGTTCTAGACGGGACCCACATTAAAAAAAGACCCGAAATGCGCAGACCTGCGCATTTGTTGGGTCTGGTGACGCGGACGGCTTCGTTGTCCAGCGACTCCCTCAGCTTGGCCGCTAGGGCGTCGGCTTTGGGGCCGCTGGTGGCGCCGGAGACCTCGAGGAGGCGAGCTCCGGTGCGAGTTGTTTTGCACCGGAGCCCCCCCTCAATCTCGAGGGCCTTGAGGTCCACTGAGGCTTTCACTTGCCTCAGGACCTGGGCGTACCCCACGCCCTTCTCCACACCCTCCGTCGTCACCGTTAGGACGACGGCTGTGGAGCGTGGGGCGCGGAGCCTCTTCGGCGCCTTCGCCGCAGCGGCTTTTGCCGCCTTCTTAGCCGCCTTTTTGGCGGCTTTTTTCGCCTTTTTGGCGGCTCCCGCTACCACCCATTCCTCCCCTCTGGAGGAACGCTCGGGTGCAGCGGGAGCGGCGGTTATGGCGGGGGCGGGGGTGCCGCGCTTCTTCCCCTTCCCTTGTGGCGTTGGAGCCACTGGGGCGGCGGGGCCGGGTTACCCACTGACAACAGCCGCGAAAGACGCAGTCCGTGTCAGTGGGGGACGGTAAGCCCGGTCCTCCAAAACGCCGAGCCGCCTCTCGATGGCCGCCAAGAGCTGCACCACACTAGGCGCAGGCTCCGGCGGCGGATTGGGCGCCGGCCTAGGCGCTGTTTTCGGCGCCGGCTTAGGTGCCGATTTTGTGGCCGGCTTTGGCGCTGGATTTGGCGCCGACGTAGGCGCCCCCCCTGGCGGCGCAAGAGCCCTCGGGTGGTCCGCCACCCCCTGGGCTCTTGGGGCCTTTTGGGCCTCCGGGGATCCCCTGACCATCTGGGTCAGTTGCCTGACCTCCTCCCGGAGGACCCGCTGTTGCTCCAAGGAGTTGGCCAGCTCAGTTTCCAGGCTTGTGACCCGGGCCCTGAGCTTCACCTCCTCCTCGGAGACGCTCCTACCAAGGAGCTCCTCCAGCGCTGTCCTGGCGACGGCGACATTTTCCGCCACCGTCTTCTTCTTGCCCGACACATTTTTGGACCCTTTTATGGAGTCCGTTATGCGGGCAAGTGCTGCGAGGAGTTCCCTCGCCGCGGGGACGCCTTGGTCCCTGCCACTGGGTAGTGGAGGGACGTGAATCGGCTGCTTCGACGTTCTAGCCGCCGCGGTGGCCAATATTTTGGCCGGCCGATGGTCCTCGCTCGAGGAGATCTTCCGGTGCCCGGAGCTTCTGCTCCGGTCAAGGGACGGTCCACCCGAGCGTGGCCGCTTCCGACGGAGACCCTCCTCCGTCTCCATACGGCTGGATACTGACTCATTGTCAGTACCCGCCGTTGACGCCGCTGACGCAATATCCGCGTCCGTCTCCCCGCCTATCGGTAGCGGAGTAGCGGGTCTAGTGAAGACGGCCTTAACAGACCGCGAGTGAGGCCGCCGCCTCACCTCCTCTTCACCCCCAACTACCTCCACTCCTTCGTCTCGGATACCATTGTCCGCGCCAAGGTTGTCGTTTGTATCGTCCGGTAAGTTTTTTTTAAATGTGTCATTATTTGCCATAATTTATCCCACGTGTATGGGGGAAAGATGGTCCGTCCAGGCGGATCCCCCTGCACCTGGATAAGCCTATATACTATGGAGGTCGGCTGGTATCCATAGGTTTTGACGACTTCGCTGTCGGGTGTTATAGACTTTTCCTTGTCGTGAGCCGGCCAATAAAGGCAAGCCCTCCGGTCGGCAAGTTCACAGCGTACCCTTCTGGAGCCACCAGTCAGGTCGTTGCTGATCACCTGCCGATTACGGAGCGCGAGAGGATGGCTAGTCCTCTCTCACCGGCGGCGGCACAAGTGCCCGTCGGCCCCTGCGTTAACAGTGGGCCAACCCGCCCCTGGATCCCCCAGGACCCTACGGTGGCCTCCACCACTAACACCATCGCTCATCCTGTCTCCTCTGAAAGCAGAGGAGTACGGAGAGCGATGTGTTCCCGCCACGTTGGGTATTGGCCGACGATCAATGCCAACCCCATGAAGGGGAAGCCATTGACCGCCGCCCAGGGTGTACCGGCCACTCCGATTCCGTTCCCGCCGGACTGCAGCGGGATCGGAATCGGAACGACACTCGAGGAGGTTACCCAACACAAACCCCTAACAGACGGGCCCTAACAATTGATCGTTAATTATACCGGTACAAACCGCACAGTCACTCGAGCGAGAACCGCGCGCAACTGAAGAAGGCGCTGGGCGGGAGGGATGGCGCGTACTTCGCCGTTCGAGTCCACATGCGGAAATGTTGAATGAAATGAATCGTAGTAAAACGTAGTAAGCGTATTACTTGAAATTGAAATGAGTTAGCACGATTTCTCATTTGATTTGTGCAAATGACATAAATTTTGACCTTTTATTAAAATATATATTTTTGTTTTTCAAATAAATAATTCCAGGCTTATTTCTTTTTAATTTTTTTTTTTATATTGAAGACACGTCAATTTGACTTCACCTCACCTGATGGTAAGCTGAAGGTAAAGTCTCAGGAAAGAGGGTCATCATTACATACACGTACCATGTTAACAATGGTGGCACTCAGCTTGACGGCCTCATCAGAAGAGGATTGTCGTCGCAGCACCGTGTGACACCCACCGGTCCCACTAGTGCTGCGACCACAATTCCCCCCTGCCCGGCTATGCACTTGCTGACGCAATTAAACCGAAATTGGATTACTATGTAGGGTTTCTCGCAATCGTGCACAGTGGTACCTACCCGGCCGAATTTTGTGACAAATTTGTGTCATACGTGTTTGTAATCCAATCTATTTATTGTAAGACTACGTTAGTTGTCTTTTATTTCCTGTTACATCAATAACTACCCAATGTACGATTTAGCTCATTTAGGATTCATGTCCATCCAAAGGTTGCCTGTAAGATATTGCTTTTAGCGATAAGGCCGCCATTTGTACATATGTTAATTAAGTTTACGATATATGCTTATTTTGATTGGTGTACAATAAAGTTTATATCTATCTATCTATCTATCAAATTTCTACCACCAGTAAGTAAGTAAGTAACGAAATATTTTGGGCACAGTTATCGAAACTGTGCCCAAAATATTTATATTATATTACCTATTTACCAGTGAAAACCCCGTCAAAGTTGGCCTAGTCGTTACATAGATTACCTCTTTCAAACAGACAGAAATACAGACAGACACAAGTTTTAAAAATTAGTTTTTGTTTCAGTACTGTATATATTCAATTAAATTTTTAAGCATTTTGTGTGCTTACTTTTTTCTAAAGATTTTAGATCGGAAAAAGAGAACATCTAGGACGGGACTATAATATCTGGGACGTGTCTAGGTGGCTCAGTTGGTCAGAGCATTCCCCCTGTAAGGGACTGGTCGCGGGTTCAAGTCCCGTCCTAGATGTTCTCTTTTTCCGATCTAAAATCTTTACTGTATATATATTCATACGCATTCATTGAAAACTGGTTTAACATTACAAATAGACACTTCAATTTCATTATTTGTTTAGATAGGAATCTTATACATAACTTATCTTTCAACTACAATAGTTGTACTAATTAAAATTGAATTAATACAATTAAAAATAAACAAATGTCGAAGTTCATAAAATATTAATAAATTTAATTATAATTATCACCTTCAAGTTAACATTAACTACAATATCGCTATGTATTTGCAAGCGAAGGCCTGATAATGAATATTCTCCACACTCAATGATTCTGAAATGCTGTTCAATGAGTAGTGAAGCTTAATTAAGCACCATTAATAATGGACTCATCAATGATAGAAACATTGTAGTTAATTGATACTCCTAATTATCTATGCGTAGTAAGTTACTTTAGATGATGTATTCAAAACTCAACCTCAACCGGTGGATACAAAGTTGAAATAAATTTGTCTGAATCTGCATCTTGCTTAATATAATTTGAATGTTTCTGTTATGTTATGCGAAAACGGTTCGGTCGTGTGTCGTGAGTAAATATTCAATTCGTTCATTCAATACGATCATTTATCATTTCTTGATCGAGAATAGATACTAGTTGATGTGCAATTAATCATAATGGTTGAATATTGATTAATAACGTGGATTTATATTTAACTATAGCTGTTGCTTGTGCGGAATATTATTACTGCGACTTATAGGAAACTATTACTGGATTAAAAAGTATTAGTAGGTGGTAGAGTCAAGCAACAGTCATTTTGGCCGTTGCACGAATGGGCCGACTCGACCGGGGAAGCACCACCCTCTCACAGAATATCGACGCCAAGTAACAGTGTTTGAACTGTTGCGTTCCGTTTGGTGAGTGAGAGTGCCGGAGCCCAAACTCCTTTCCCATCCCCTCCCAAACTCCTTTCCCATCCCCTTTCCTTTACAGGGTCGGCAGCGCGAGTGTGACGCCACTGGTGTTGCACACGTCCATAGGCCGCGGTAACCGCTTCCCATCAGATGAGCCGTGTGCTTGTCTGCCACCTTCGTGGTATAAAAAAATATATATTTAGTATTCTAATATATCTTTATGCCAAATTTCATCCAATTTCGTTCAAGCGTTTAAAAAAGAGAAAAGAGAAAAAGTGTCGGTAGCTTAATGTTTAGGGAGTGAGCTTTATGATCGAGACTTCCCGGGTTCGTAGCCGCTGCACTACGGACGTAAACCCACTTCTAACACAAGCAATTTGGCTTAGCTGTATGACTTTGGGGAAATGCTAGTATTTTCGATTACTGATATTCTTAAAAACAAGTTGAATTCCTGAGACGAGCTCAGTCGAATACAAGGGATTTTCGTTTTTGCCTTTTTTTTTGCGATTTTTTGCGATTTTTTTTTATCTTGCAATGGTTCACCCCAGCACGAATTTATTACCGAAAACAGCAACTCGATAGCTCATCTCCTTCATACCCAAAACCGTGACAGAAAATTGGCAACGACGACGACGTCGACGACAACTCCTTAGGAATAGGGCTTTTCTAAAGAAAATCCCTAAAAAAATGACGTTGGTATGATGACGATTAAATTTGAAATACAGTTCATGACAAAAAATACACTAGTTGACGGTACTCTCTTACGGACGGACTCTTTTACACAAGGACTTATATGTATGACAGGCTGTTTATGGAACAAAAAAAATTGTATAGATTTTTGGACACTACTGTACACAACTATGGCGCCACTTTTTGTTGCTACAACAGCAACAAAACATAGAGTTTTAAAATGATTTTATACATTTGTAAAGTAGTGCAAGGGCGCCAAAATTATGAATCTATGGTGAGGCGTATTGTACCCTTCCCCCGTTCACGCCTCACCCCCGAAGTGTCACATACTTATTGTTTTGAACTGCTAGTCTAGTTTAGATAGAAGTCTTTGCGTGTACACGAGACCGAAAAACATTTGTGGTGAAATGTAATAAGTGGAGCACTGTCAGAATGGTTAAAAAACATAATTTTATATTGAAAAATACGTCAGTGAACAGTTTTACTTCACGCTAAGCTCATTCTATTAGATTAATTAAATGCCACCATTAAAAATAATTTACGACGTCCGCCATCTTTCTTCAAACCCATTAATATCTTAACAACACAGACTAAAAATGCGGTATCAGCTTTTCAGAGTAATATCTTAATTCGCGTTAGGAATTTTTTATACTTTTCCTTGAACAGACCCTTCCTGACGGCACCTTAAATTTATACCCCTATAAGGCATCCCTTAAAAGATTGACTTAATTTATATACGCTTGAAACAGTGTAGCCCTTTCGGTTGGTATGGCAGTACCACAGATTAAAGTGAGCTAGATATGTCCGTCCCAACGTATCACCGAACTTGTGTAGTGTACAAGCTTTTCGCACCTTTCTGCATTTCTACTGATAAATAAATAAATATTCTATGACATTCTACACAGCCAACCCACTACAGACCCAAAGTAAGCATAGTTTAACTAGCTTGTGTTATGGGCTCCAGAATGCGGATAAACATACTTAAATACTTTTTTTGGTAAATACATACATATTATACATAGAAACACCCAGTCCAATGCAAAAAGACATATTCATGCATACAAATATTTGCACTGAGCGGGAATCGAACCGCGCGAATAGCAGTCGCGACGCCACAGAGGCCGTCTAACTGATAGTATGTTTTAGTCCTTATCATTAAAGTCTTGGGTCCTGATTGCATCCAAGGCCTTCACAACAGACCACGGGATCTGCCCTCTGGTTATTCCACCTTCACTTCGCACGGTCTTGAGCATCCCTGGTGATACCTGGCAGTGACAGTATCTTTTAATATTTTTTTACGTATGGAAACCCCCACGGGCTCCGCCCCATTGGTGCCAACGATGAGATGGGTGTGTCAGAATGAGACCGACTTAAACCACACAGTGTCCTCCCCAAGTATCCATTGCCAGGCACTCCGGGTTCCCCCTCCAAAGGATAACCCCAGGGTTACCGGTGAACTTTCGCCATCGCAGCGTCACCTATGGGGTCGGGTTTAATTCCACTTTGGTGAGTTGGCAGGCGTGTGGAGGACACACACGACACGTCTCCGTCTTGGCCTACTTCTGTAAGGACGGCGAGTCGGCCGTCTGCTGTCCTCAGGCTCCGATCATGGAGCCCGGTAGCCCCGGGCGTAGATGCGTCTGCGGCGTTCTCGCCGCAGACGTCGGAACTCGGGGGGCAAGGTTCTCTCCCGCTCCCTCTCCGCCGCCTCTATCGCGCACATTACCCTGCTCGCAGAAAGAGGCGGCGGCGGCGTGCCACTTGCTCCCGTCGAGTATCTTTTAGTTTTAAATATTTATTTGATGCTAGCTTTTCTGCTAGGAATTCTGATCCCGTTCCCGCAAACTATTTCATGAATAAAAAGTAGCATATATATTTTATTCCTGACAGTAATCTATCCCTGTACCAAAAAAGCTGTATGCTATTGATCGCACCAATTTGAATAGCACCAATTCGAATTGTACCAAAATTATCCTATAACTACAAATGGAATAATTTGATGTGATTCAAAATTGGTGAAAAATTAGAGGTATGCCCAATATGTGTCCCATAGATGTCCCATCCCACCAATTTGAATAGCACCAATTCGAACTGTACCAAAATTATCATATAACTACAAATGGAATAACTTGATGTGATTCAAAATTGCTGAAAAATTAGAGGTATGCCCAATATGTGTCCCATAGATCCCACCAATTTGAATAGCACCAATTCGGATTGTACTAAAACTATCCTATAGCTGTATGAAATATCTTTGGTGCGATTCAAAATCGAAATCAAAAGTGAAATGGAACGCCCCTAAAATTATACAATTCATTTGTATACCATTTAATGCACATGCGATATCTAGTTTTCCCTGAATCTGTGGGTGTAATCCTTCCGCTTGGTATGTTGCCTCATTAGAAACAAGAGCTTATTGTTCATACGTACATTTATTATCAGCACAAGCGAAATCCTTTGAGGCGATCCTTTGTGAGATGTGTTAGGTTTTTGTAAGTTAAGTATGCTTTTTCTAGCATATAATGGTGAATGTATGGGTCAAAGTTGTTTGAGTTAACGAGCTTCTGCTAATAAAAAAGAATGGATTAGAATAAATCGTTAAAAATATTTTATGCTTAAATGAAAGACTGCTGAAAGTTACTATGAAAAAATTATAAAATCTTATCTTTACTAGTTGGGTGTGCGTTGTTTTATAGACAATTGTTTTAAATAATTTCGTTTTACAGAAAATGTTTCGCATAATTTCGTTTCATAGAATAATCAATATACAGAATACTTACTTTAAAGATTTTTAAATCATTGATTTTTGTTTCACATAAAGTTTAACATTAGAATAATCATATCATAGAATAACACATCAAATATTCTTTATCATTATATTGTTTATTTAATATAAAACTTATTACCAAGAATAACATATTATCAAAGTGAGAGTTTCTAAACGTTTCAATTCATACCGTTCATTTCAGTCAAATAATTTACAGGTGAAGCTATACTTTTTTTAAATATAACGATAAGTTAATACAATAAACGATTCTGGGTGGTAATATTTCTGGGTGATTAAAAAAAAATAACCACGAAAGCTAAGGCGGGAGCTCCACTCCGCTTCGCTCCCGCCTCAGCCTTCTAACCTAACCTATCCGAGTCGGGGTAATCTGACTCGGGGTGTGAACTATAATGACGTTTTATTAACAATTTAATAACAAATTGATTTTATTTTATTTTACAGAAGAATTCAAGCAAACAAATTTGCAACAAAATATGCGAAAGATAAAAAATTCTATAAGTATTGATATGAAATTATTCAGAAATTAAATTACTACAAGCAATCGGAAAAAAATTAAAATTGTAAATGTTACAGTTAAAAATAAATGTGATTTGGAAAATTATAAAGGTGGTTTAATATTCTTTTAAAAATAATTCTACAGTTTGATAAGCTTGTTAAACAAAAAAATGTGATTAAAAATTCATTCAATTGTGCTTCTGTGAAATATGTTTCATTGTAGTAAATTGTTTTTGAAACTATAATATTCGAAATAAAAATATAAGGACCAAATATTATATGAAACATTTTCTGTGAAACGAAATTCTATGAAATTTCTTTCTGCGAAATAAGGGGCTCCCTTACTAGTTTGTATTTTTTAACTGATAAATCAATTGATCTTACTTATTATATTACTACCAGTGCTTGCGGCTTCTTCCGCGTGGGTTTAGATTTTTAGGGTATTAGTTGTTCTGCGTGGAATCCTATTGCAGTGACAACGTCTTATAATTCGATGGAGCCGGCTGCACGCACGAAAAAACATGACGTATGAGGCGTTCCATTTGCGGCGTTACCTCGCTCTGAGGCGTTCCATTTAAGGCTTGAAGTGCAAGCAAGAGCGCGGAACAAGCGACAAAGAGGCACAATCGGCCTCGGCGTTCGGCAGCGTTCGACATCTGTCTCTCTCCTACTTGAGTGAGCGATGCGTCCGCGTGGACAGCTGCTATACAATAATACATTTACATGTTTTCGTCAAGTATGAAGTGCAGTGAATTCTTATAACCGATCTTAGTAGCTAAACAAATAAAATTAAAATTTTCTTTTGAAAAATGGAACCATTCCATCAGTATTTTCTTATGACGTTGTCACGTTCAACTATCGTCAGTAAACCAACTTTACAGATAACCGATTTTTTTTTTCTAAAATAAAAGTAGCCTATGCTAGCATAGGCCTTAAAAAACAGCTCGCTGAGTTTCTTGCCAGAGTCTTCTCAGGACAGGGCCGCGTTTCGAACCGGTGGTCCATTTGCCAAACATTGTTTTTTTTTTTACGTTTTGTAAGTTCCGTATTAAAGGTCTATACAGAACAAATCGCTCATTGAATTCAATACAGCCACAAATCAATTTTTTTTGAAAATCGTCTTATTACAAAATTGGCCTTTTTAACTGTAATATTTTACGTTTTGCTGAAGACACCCGTCATTTTCGCTCATTTTGATGCAAAACTGATCAACTGCCGTTTTAGCATTGGACTGACTTACGCGTGAAGTTCAAACCAAAACCGCCATTTTGTCAGTTGCGACCCAGAACTTGAAGTGAACGCACGCCAGTTTCATACAAAACGGTCACATTTTGAAAAAATACCCAATGCTAAATCTAGTGTTCTGTGCAAAGAGGCCTTATTTTGGAATACGGACGTATTGCATTCAAATTTCAAGTAAGTACAGTCAGAATTATTAATGCAACAGGGCCTTATTTTTAAAATACGTATATTTTGCTTTCCAATATGAAGTAAAACATAGCCATATTTCGGAATCCGTACATTTTGCATTCTAATATAAAATAAAACTTAGCCATATTTCGATATCTGTACATTTTGCATTCTAATATGAAATAAAACTTAGCCATATTTCGATATCTGTACATTTTGCTTTCCAATATAAAATTAAACAATGTCATTATTTACCAAATAAATGTGTACTTTTTTAACCAAATAATAAATATATATTTCGCCATGTACACACAGCGCTATTAAGTCCCAAAGTAAGCAATTAAAGCTTGTGTTATAGGTTCTAGACAACTGATAAACATACATATTATCTGTTTTTTAAATAAAATACTTGAAAGTTATTTTTTATTACAGATTACTTACACAATGAATGTTTACTATGGCAACCTTCATTCAAGCATCAGAACAAAGTCAACCATTACCTGGTCACAACAACAATATACAAAATAACACCTACTCTAATACTCCAGCACTCAGTCAACCAGACACGACACCTATTGATTTATCAGATACAAATTCCATACCAGACAGTCAACATGAACTTAGCCTATCATTAAAATACGACCTGCATTTGAAAGAAAAAGATTTAGCCAGAGCTGATAAGGAAAATAACAAGAAAAATATAAATAATCATTTTGTGATATGTGTGTATGACTTACAGGCTGTAATGCCATGTCTGCAAGGTGAGGTTCTCCAGTTTTTACTATATTTCGAAATTAAATATGCTGAATTTCACTATTACTGAGCTGGGTACAAATAATACGAACTGCTACGTTTGGCATGAAGGTGCAGGAGCTCGTGGTGTGAATGAAATAGGATCGTGTGTGCTCGCGTATTTGAAGAATTTGAATGAGAAAGCTTCTGATTATTTTGACGTAGTATTTTACAGCGACAACTGTTGCGGCCAACAGAAAAACATATTTATTGTTAGCGATGTATCAATACAACATAAATGAGTTGTCGAAGTTAAGGAGTGTGACTCATAAATTTCTAATAAAAGGGCACACGCAAAATGAAGGAGATGCTGCTCACTCTCTAATTCAACGCAACATTTCAAATGCTTTAAAATCTTCTCCTAATATATGTGCCGAAGCAATATATGACTCTTATTAAAACCGCAACGAAGAAAGGAAGACCCTACGTTGTTCACGAACTTACACATGACAGTTCTCTGGATTTAAAATGTCTGGCTATCGGCAATTACACTACTACAGAAGATGGTCAAAAAGTTAAATGGGCTGATATAAAAATTATTAAAGTTCGTCGAGATTACGACAATAATTTTTTCTTTAAGACTTCTTATGAAACAGAAGAGTTCACCTCGATAGCCACGCAGACAAAGAAAAGGCCTGCTAATTCTACAGTGCCAAAAAACTTTACAAAAATCTTAAAATATCTTTAAAGTTAAACTTATTGAGAAAAATATCATACCTAAATATTACCAAAGCTTTCACGAAAATTTGTAATTTTAATTATAAAATTGTGATAATGTATTTAGAACATTTAGCTTTGAAAGTTCCTTTTATTAAAAAAATACTAATAAATTTTACAAAAACATTTAAGTAAGTACATAATAATAATAAATAACTACGATTCTAAATAATTATTCTAAAATATAGTTAACGTAAAAAGTGGCTATTATTATACTATTTAAAATTGTGATTTTGTAAGACTGCATGTTATTATGTAATATTACTATAAGTTATAATATTTTGCTACTGGATTCTGTGCCATTAGAACTGATCTCATATTTTGTAGGTTATTAATATTAAAGTGTCAGAGACAGAAGTGATGTGTGTAGGTTGTTGATTTCTTTAGAGGATTTATTAATTAATATGATTTTATTGATATGATTATTATAGTTTCATTTCTTGTTTTGTTAGAATTCTACAAATTTATAATAAAAAAATCTTAGATAGATGTTTAATTTGACTGAATAATAGTCACGTACCCAGGTGAACTCAATTTAACAATAAGCAAAGATTTTGTAGTTTAGTTTTTTAATATAGTGATTTAATTACTTGTGTTTATTTACTTATGTTTTAACCTAGTAATAAGATTAAAGTTTTTAATATATTTTTAACAAAATGTTCTAATAAACCATTTATTTTTATACAATTGTGTTTATTTTTTGACATAATTTTCATGATATTGATTCAAATGTTGAATGCAAAAAGGACTTTTGTGCATTTTTATTACAATGAGTAGCAGTTATTACAAAGTTCATAATGTACAAAGATAGGGCTTATAAAAACGCATCTAATGATATATTAATATCTTATATTTAAAAAACAAAAATATAAAATATTTAAAAAAAAACACTTTCAAAAATTTGTTTTATCTGTCCTGTAAAATTTGTAAATTTCGATTTGTGTCCCTTTTGTATTCAATGAGCGAAATGGTTTTTGACTTTGACTTTGACTTTAATCAATCAAATTAAAGTACTTACAAACAACAACAATGAAGGCGACTTATCATGCAGAAATTGGTAGCTTTTCAATTTCATCTCTTTTTAAATTTTAACATCACTCTCGCGGCTCTTGCCCTGGTGTACGTGGTCTGGTTACTCCCCTAGTTTAGATTTAGCTTATATGGCATTTATGGGAGCGATAGCCGTCTGACCTCCCAACCCCGAGAGGAAAACCTGCGCCAGAGCCTCGTCCATCAATCAGCATGTGTACCGGTTTCGTCTTTACAGGATGTGTGATGAACACATTCAAAATGATTCTATAACTGTAGAATGTACTGCTTCCGGGCTGTTTGACCGTCGTCAAGATGAAACTTGTGTTCCAAACGTTTCGTCGATCACTGCGGCTTCTCTGCGACTGATGGTCGCAGAGAAGTCGCCGCCGACGAGAGTCCTACGCAATCGTCGCTGCCCGGACTTGTACCACTGAAGATGTCAACCGCAGTGATCGACGAAACGTTTGGAACACAAGTTTCATCTGCACCAAGGCCAAACAGCCCGGAAACAGTACATTCTATATGCAAAGCCGGCCGTGAAAGCCTATAAGAATTAGATACTATAACTATTTTACCTTACTTTGTATTTTTCTCCGAAATCTGGTTGGCTTACCTGGAAAAGGTAAAAAAATATGAGAAAAGAACGAAGGGAATTTATTATGTGTTAGTTCTTAACGTATGCATGTTTATATTGTTCATTCTTATGTTCACTCATAACTACTAAGCGACTGAATGAATTTAATAAAATAAAATTTCTTGGACCATACGTAACATCATTTCCGTGGTAACAATAAACAAATAAAGAAGAAGTTTTATTGAAATAAAACTATTTTTAACGGATTCTTTCGCGATTTATTTGATGTTATTTTATATTTTACATTGATTTGATTACTTACTTATTACTCCCCGTGACCATGGCTGCTGAAAAGCAACCGAAACGTCGGGATCAATTGAAAATATAATGTCACACCATTCGCGTCATCTTCCGACAGTATCAAGAAGTTTTATGGTGATTCTATCTAAAAAGAAATCAAAAGTTGTGAACTAAATTATTTTGTTAAATTTCTTATACTCTTTGTACTATATAGTACTTGTAGGGGGCCTGCCCACGGAATATCGTCCGGTACCTTTCCGCCCCAGCGGTCATAGGTTCTCCGCGCTATGTGTCCCGCCCACTGCCACTTCAACGATGCAATTTTCGAGCGATGTCGGTTGTTTTAGTTCTCCTGCGGATCTCATCATTTCTTATACAATCGCGCAGGGAAATACCGAGCATCGACAACGTTTCGTGGGCAGGCCCCCTACAAGGTGGACTGACGATCTAGTCAAGGTCGCGGGAAGCCGCTGGATGCGGGCAACGCAGGACCGATCGTTGTGGAGATCCTTGGGGGAGGCCTATGCCCAGCAGTGGGCGTCGTTTGGCTGACATGATGACTTACAATGAAATTGTAAAGGTCTAAATAAAACTTAATTACAACAGCTAACGGCTCATTGTTTCAACATAGCCGTTAGTAATTTGCCAAGATAAGCCTACGTTCGCAATGAATACAGATATTAATGCTACACATAAATATCCGACGTCTTGGCTCGAGTGTAAATAAACTGGTACTTACTTCACTGGCCTGGATGTGGTCTAAGTGAAACAGATTAGCGATTATAATACTCTTATGTTGTAATTCCTTAGAGCTGCCTACTACTTAATCTTTTATACGGAAAAAACAATTTGGTCACTTTATATTTTTTTCTGTTGGCTTACTTTAAGTTTATTGGACTGTCATCTGTAAATACGTGATTATCCGATTACTCGTACTTTGTGCAAAGCGAGTGACTAAAGCGTGTTTATAACACTTTTGGGAATTTAATTTAGGTAAATGTTGTGCATCTATATTTGTCGATTACTTCAATCCCACACCCTTACAGCTGTAAAAGCGGAAATCTATCAACGTGTTTGTCCTTTTTATAATTAACAAAGATACTTACATTTAAATGATTATAATATATGAACTGCTACCTTAAAATATGTTATAGTTGGGTGAAACATGTTAATCTTTTGTAAAAATCGGTAGAAGAGAATCATTATTCTAATAATTTTTCAAGTAATCGAAGGATAAAACGCCTATTATTCTTAAGAAAAAATATATTTGTTTAATCGAAGTTTTTACCTCCATTATTTTTACATTTCGAGGGAATATATTAAAAGGTACCTTTTGACACCGGGACGGTGGGGCGACAAGCGCCCCTCCCCCAAACCGGGGCAAGACGGGGACACCGTGGTTCCCAAACCCGAGGGGGCCATCTCGAAACCGGAGATGGCCCAGGGTCAGTCGGGGTGCGAGGGATATGCTCTATGGGCAACCTTACACCCCGGCGTCTGCAGACCCAAGACGGCGTGTGGTTTTAGTCGGTTCGAGCCCGACATAACCGCCCCCGCTGGCCGGCGGGGGGGTATACGAGGGGATTTCCGCACGAAAAAAAAAATAAAAAAAAAAAAAAGGTACCTTTTGACAGCTGTCATTTAGTGTTGAGTGTCTATAAATCGATTGTGAGAATAACCGATTTCATATTTAATAACAAATGAAATTATGATAGATCGATTTATGATTTCTGGTTCAGCAACTCCCTTGCTACCTTATGATTTATCATATGAACTGACTAATCTTTACCACCGTAACGATAGGTAAAGATTACAATGTCAGAACACTAAAATTCCAAAATGAAAATGGAAGAACGTAACCTTTTTAGGAAGTCTCGCAGAAACGAAGAATCCCGCCATATTTTAAATTAATTGTAGAAATTTTAACTGAAATATGTCACATTACATTCCTTTAACTCAATATTATACATTATTAATTATTTAAAACTGTTTAGCTGGAAACTTCCCATTTTAGTTTTTTTTATTTTTCGTTCAAATAGAGCAAGGCGCGTTCAGTGTACGTTCTGTGTCTAGCTTCTGTCAATCCCATGTGTCAAAAGGTACCTCTTAGATTATTTAGACTGTAGGTATGCCTTTGCTCACCCCGGTGTCAGGAGACCCGAGACGGCGTGCGGTTTTATTCAGTTCAAGCCCGACATAACTACCCGCGCTGGCCCGCGGGAAGGGGGGTCGAATGGTATTCGAGAGAATTTCTGCACAGAAAAAAATATATGCCTTTGCTATAGAACTTTATGGCCGTGATCATGGTTTAAATAACCTACAAATTACTTTCAGATCATCTAAACAAATCTGATTTACTAACATCTCATTGTTTTAACATAAATTAGTCAATTAGCTATTAGTTATTGCAGTCCACTGCTGGATAAGGGCCTCTACCGTGTGGGTCATAGACCCCCCTTTAAAATAGTCGTTAGTAATTTGCCAAGATAGAGCTTACGTTCGCAATGACTGCGAAAAATAATATTGCATATAAATTTCCAACGTCTTGGCCCGAGTGTAAGTAAACTGGTACTAAGTTCACAGGCCTTGAATGTGGTCTAAGTGACAAAAAATAGCGATAACTAATATATTTTTTTCTTAATTTGATCTTTCTTTTTAGGTGGCAGAAAAGCATAAGACCCACCTGATGGGAAGCGGTTACCGCGGCCTATGGACGTGTGCAACACCAGGCGGCGTCACACTCGCGCTACCGACCCTGCTCAACAGGGCGAAGTAGTACTTCACGCGGAGCAAAGCCTTCTTATTTATAGGTCGAGAGGCTGGTCCCACATGGTGTAATGCTGTCACCTTTTTGCCGGGGCACCTGTATACCAACTTGAACCGTTCTACTCGATGCAAAGACGGGCGCCGAGGATCGTGGACGATCCCATTTTAACTTCTACAATATGGAATTCTAAAAGAAAGTCAGTGTGTTTTAAACAAATTATGATTGGTTTTCTTATTACTTGGCCTCTAAGGATCATAACGTTACGTTAAAAGCTTTCTCTTCCCCAAAACTGGGCTATCATATGTAAAAAAAGATTTTTTATTATCAGTAGTTTCAGAGATCATCGCCTTCGAACAAACAAACCTTTCAATTTTATTATTAGCATAGATATTATATCATAAAATGGTATTTAGTATGTAACCTTTTTCACGAACAATGTTGTACGGTCTTGTTTAGAAAACCATACAGAGACAGCCGGGGTTCAACTCTAGTCCATCATAATAAGGATGATTTATTACTACGGTTGGCTTATAGTTTTAATATCTATAATGTTGGTACCCCAAGTAAAGACAAGGGTAATCCCGAAGTTTAATAAACTAACTAAAATCCATGGCTTAATCACATAGTTGAGTAAGGTCCCTTCATTTGTCAGCTGTCTAAGAGAGACTTAACCTAAGACCCACCGTCCCGGCCTGCTTCTGCTGGGGTGACAGGAGGTCTCACCTGCCACCCTCAGGCCTGCGCTCATGGAGGACGGAGGTCGTTAAGCGACCTCCGGCGCCTGAGTCGCCTGCGACGCGCGGCGAGCACGTTGCGGGCTCGGCGGGCCGGGAGAGTTCTTTCCCGGGCGCACCTCCAGGTCCCATGGTGGAGTCCCGGCAAGGAGACTCCCGCTTCGAAGGAGATCGTGCGGTACCCGCGGATGACCCTGATGGCCATCACCCGCTGTACCTTTTTTTTTTTTTTTTTTTTTTTTATCGTGCGGAAATCCCTTCGGATACCCCCCCGCCGGCCAGCGGGGGCGGTTATGTCGGGCTTGCACCGACTAAAACCGCACGCCGTCTCGGGTCTTCAGACGCCGGGGTGTAAGGTTACCCATAGAGCATATCCCTCGCACCCCGGCTGACCCTGGGCCATCTCACCACTAACAGCATCGCTCATCCTGTCTCCTCTGAAAGCAGAGGAGTACGGAGAGCGATGTGTTCCCGCCACGTTGGGTATTGGCCGACGATCAATGCCAACCCTATGAAGGGGTGAAGGGGAAGCCATTGACCGCCGCCCAGGGTGTACCGGCCGCTCCGATTCCGTTCCCCCCGGACTGCAGCGGGATCGGAACCGTACATGGGTACGGTAAGCATGGGCTTAGCAAAATGAATAACATAAAAAAACATTATCCTGCTTGAGCAGTCGGATAAAAAAGATTGATTGATTAATATGCGTACACACATACAGTTTTTCTTAAGTAAGACAAAAATGCAGACACACGACAATGGGAGGAACAATTGACCGTGTTTTTTTTTTGATATTTTTCTTTGACCACTGTGTACCATCACGATGTTATTAAAACTTCACTTAATTTGAAATCTGTTAAATCAATTTCGCTTATGCCTTGGGATCTCCAAGCATAAGGATGCAACCGTCCAACGCTCTCGATATTTGCATCCGCGGGATGGCGTTGCAAGTATCATGAATAATTCATAAACTAGAAATATTTATAAGGACTGACTCCGCTCACCTGAGACGTACTAAAGTAGAAGACAGAAGTCCAAGTCTGCTACTGTACAACTTAGTTGAGTTTAGAGTTTAATTCTGGTAAGTATTATTATTAATATCATCATCAGATACGATCGTTTGCAGAAGAAACTGGACTAACTTCTATGAGCAACGCCTGAGGGTAACTGTATCTAAAAAGCAATCTATGGCAGAACAACGTTGTACCTATTGGAATATAATAAACCTAAACACTACTGCGAGCTTTTCGCCATTGCAACTAATACTGCACACGACGATGCATGAAATTTACACAAATTATTCGAAATATAGCGTTGCTTTTTAAAAATTCTGTGTTACACGATAGAGTGGCACTTTCCCAGTCGAGCTACCTAACTTATACTGTGAAAAAACGGGGTTCTTCCTTAATTTAAATAATTTTATTTTTCCAACCGGTTATTCTGCTATTTTTCTGCACAGTACGCGGAATAGTTTGCGAATGTCTTAGCAAACATATTTTATGCTGTCGGTGTAACGACGGCGCATTAATATTGTCATTTCTTCTGCGTCCGGGATTTTTTTACTCCAGAAGAAACTAATGAGTTTTTGTTGCAAGGAATAATACAGAGTTTTTTTGTCGAATACTTCATCGGTTGCACAAAATGATATACTTATACTTCGATTTTAAAAACGAAGGCAGACAAGAAGCACTTGAAACGGTTGTGCCTGGTGAAACCCTTTTATGTAAGGGTTACTTTTAATGATCTGTAAGGTGTAGCGGTAGTGCGTTCGACTGCTAAGTCAGAGGTCATGGTTTTGATTCTCGCTCAGTGCAAATATGTATCTTTGCATTGGTCTGAGTGTTTCTATTTATTATTCTATTTATTGTTTCTAATTATTAAAAAAAAAATGTCTAAGTATTTTAAGTCATATGACAAGCTGGTAGTGTTGTCAAGTGTGTAAGGAGAGGTAGTTGGCGGGCTATCGTCTTTGCTTAGGTAGAGATGAATGATATAAAGTCTGTAACAATACTAGTGTCCGATCAATAAAGGATAATCCTAAATACATAAGTTAAAAGAGAAGTTAAAAATAATATATTAATGAAAATAAATGTATTATTGGAATTTTAAATGCATTTGACGGCCTCTGCGGCGTAGTGGTAGTGAATTCGACTTCTACGACAGGAGGCGCGGGTTCGATTCCCGCTCAGTAAAAATATTTGTATGCATGAATATGTCTATTTGCGTTTGTCTGGGTGTTTCTATGTATAATATGTATGTATTCACAAAAAAAGGATATAAGTATGTTTATCCGCATGGTGGAACCCATAATACAAGCTAATTAAACTATACTTACTTTGGGTCTAGAAAGCGCTGTGTAGAATGTCGTAGAATATTTACTAGATCATAATCACACATCACACACACAGTCATAACCAATATCTCCCCAAAATTTAAGAATGTGTCAACACCACATAGTAGATGTCCAATAGGCTGGCTGCACCAGGTTTCTTCACAGAGTGGCCCCGCTGTGTTGCCATATATCTAAGTATCCGCATCGACCTAAATTTTATTGCAGATTGTGTGGGGTAAATTTTTAACTCATTTTCCAAAAAAGATTACATAAGTAAAACCTGATATTGATACCTATATACACCTTCCCGGATCAGACACTAGTTTTGTTACATATTATACTAGCTGCTGCCCGCGGCTCCGCCCGCTTACAATTCTGAACCCGTTCCCGCAACCCATGGGAATCTATTCCCTGGATAAAACGTAGCCTATGTGTTATTCCGGACTATAATTTATCCCTGTGCCAAATTTCAGCCAGATCATGTTCAGCCGTTTTTGCGGGAATGAGCAAGAAAGATACATACATATATACACCACAAACTTTCGCGTTTATAATTTTAGTAGGATATTAGGTTATGGATAAGTTATGTCCTCTCGAGGTTGGGGGATCAGACGGCTGTTTAAGTGTAAGCTGAGCGGACCGCCATTAGAAGAATATTTAAGATGAAAATCTTATTACAAATGGTAGAAATAAAACTTTAAAAATAAATATTTAAACACCAACAATAACATTATCTTATAATCAGTTAAAAGGGTCCTGGGAGGGACCATTAATTCTGTACATTCTCTGGAAGTGGGGCAGCAGGTGGCGCCATCTAGCGGACGTACAATAAATGTCAGACGTTACCTTTGATAACATTAATATTGACGGTTACCTCTTTTAAATGTAGCCTGAAATGAGATGCAAGATTAGGCCGCGTGGATACGTCTGCGATATCCTTTTTAGGGTTCTGTTGCCAAATGGCAAAAAACGGAACCCTTATAGATTCGTCATGTCTGTCTGTCTGTCCGTCCGTATGTCACAGCCACTTTTTCCGAAACTATAAGAGCTATGCTGTTGAAACTTGGTAAGCAGATGTCTTCTGTGAACCGCATTAAGATTTTCACACAAAAATGGAAAAAAACAATAAATTGGGTCCCCATACTTAGAACTGAAACTCAAAAAAATTTTTTTCGACAGACCCATACGTGTTTATACCAACCATACTATGGTTTTGGGTTTTTAATATATTGAAATAAAACTATTTTTAACGGATTCTATCGCGGTTTATTTGATGTTATTTTATATTTTACATTGAACTCGAGCCTCCTCGTGACCATGGCTGCTGAAAATCAACCGAAACGTCGGGATCAATGTAAAATATAAAATAACATCAAATAAACCGCGATAGAAACCGTTAAAAATAGTTTTATTTCAATGTGTAACATTCGCGTAAACTTCCGACAATATCATGTTTTTAATATAGTTTTTTTCTAAACTCCACCGAAAATTGGTTTGAACGAGATCTAGTAAGTAGTTTTTTTTTAACACGTCATAAATCATAAACCGCATTTTCCCTTCATTCAGTCAACTCAAATATAAAAAATTTTACTTCCTACTACTTACTTACTACGGAACCCTTTATGGGCGAGTCCGACTCGCACTTGGCCAGTTTTTTATGTTTTAATTGCTACACTTAACTAAGTAGATATGTAAGTAAAGTTGTGAAGTAGTTTAGTGAGCTCCTTAACCACATTACAACCTGAGACTTACGATCTTACTATCGAGACGTCTCGCAAACACAAGCAATTAATGGGAAAACTAGTCATTTCCTCATAACATAACATAAACTCACGCCTATGTCCCCGAAGGAGTAGGCAGAGGTACTAGCACCTACATTTCGCCAGTTTATGTTTAGGTCCCAATGTAATAGGTGGCGAGCCTATTGCCATTAACCGGGAACTTATAAACCTGCGATAAATACACACATAACTTCGAAAAGCATCGAAAAGTCATTGGTGTGTGCCATGGTGAAACCTGGGATCGAACCCGAGACCTCGTCTCAGCAGTCCATTACCCATACGACTAGGCTACCGCGGTCATTTCCGTTGCTAATATATATTGGTTTTTAAATTTAACTTGATTCTAAGAACCGATCGTTAAAACTAAACTATTTTATCGCGTTTTACTTAATGAGTATCATTGAGTAAAACGTTTGAAACACAATCCTACTAAGATTAAAAACGTGAAATTTTGTAAAAATTTATAGATGTATGGATGTTTGTTACTCTTTCACGCCAAAAACGGTTGAATGGATGTGGCCGAAATTTGGTACAGGGATAGATTATAGTATGAAATTTTAGTTTATTTAATTTGGAAAACTTACAGCTAATACAGTTCATATTCGCAAATAATATATAGCTGAAGGCCATTTACAAGTTTTTACGAAAAAAAAATCATTTATGTGTCACAAAATTAGGTCTCTGAATTTGGTGAGATGACTTGGTATCGACAAAATATGTATTTTAAACAAAAAAAAAAATCGGGTAATATTTTTTTATTTTATAAGTCATCTCACCAAATTCAGAGACCTAATTTTGTGACACCTTATTAGTCCATTGAAAAGTTACATTTGGGGTTGCGTTTTTTAGAGGACGCAAACACAAAAAGTTACTGGACCAAAGTTGTAGAGAATTTAATTTGCAACAAAAAATGTTACCAATTTTTTTTTATCAGATAAATAGTTTAAGAGATATATCATAAAACCATTTCAACCCCTATTTTCAAGATGGCGGCCGTGGGACAAGGGTGGCGACCCCACAAACTTGGTTTAAGCTTTACACTGACCCCGCTACACATCAAAAAAATAAAATTGCGTCCCCTAAAAAACGCAAGGTAAGGCCTAAAAAATGTAACATTTTAATATAAGAAATAAGAAAAGGAAAACAAAAAATATCCACTAAAATTAAAATCACTTCGAACAATTATTCCATGTCAAAGAACCGTCCCGCTAAATCCTTACTTATAAACGTGAAATGTTAGTGTGAAATAGATCCAAGTCTAGTTCGCGACATAATGTGTTGAAACATGTGGGCTGAAACATGCTGGGCCATTTACGGCTTTAAGATGGCTCCCTCAGGTGTGGGATCTACGGTGTCCCCAACTTGCCCCGGAGAGGGCCTCATCTGTCACCCCCAGGCCTGCGCTCATGGAGGACGGAGGTCGTTGAGTGACCTCCGGCGTCTGAGTCGCTTGTCAGTATATTCACTTGACGAGTGGGAAGTAGAGTAGACTAGGATAACGAAACAGGCAACAAATAGGCTACTTTTTATCCCTGGAATAGGTTCCCATAGGACGTGGGAACGGGATCAGAATTCAACCTGGCAACAGCTAGTTTTTTTTTAACAGAATATTAGTAACCGAGTTAGGAGTGGGTTCACCTCGGTAGTGAAATGGCCAGGATTCGAACCCGGGACCTCACGATCGTAAGGTCGACTCCTTTAACCACTAAGCTACCGACGCTTCAATACTATTTATACTGGTCAAAGTCGATCGAGTATTGTGTCGATTTGAAATTATAAGTATACGACTATATAGGGTGTATGGGGCCCTAACAAGGTCTTGGGGGGCCACACCAATATCGCCTGCTAGCTGGTACACCTGCTGATTAACGGCCGAGGCTCTGGTGCAGGCTCTCGGGAATGGAAGGTCAGACGGCAGTTGCTCTAGTAAAAACCAAGATAAACTAAATCAAGAGAAAGAAGTCTGTTCTCCTACCGTTTTGGAAGTAACTGGTCAACGCTATGATGATGAAATTACTAATATTCACCCTAACCCCTCCAGCTAAATTGCTTGTATTAGGAGTGGGTTCACGTCGCTAGTGTAATGGCCAGGATTCGAACCCGGGACCTCTCGATCGTAGGGTCGACTTCTAACCACTCAGCTACCGACGCTTGTTTTTTTTACCTGTCCTAAATAACTATATTTCTTTTTTCGATAAAATGTGAAGCAATTTGTATTTTGCCGAACATGTTGATACAGAAGCACATATAATTAATGCCAGGCTATAGTTACGCAAGAGCCATTCGGTGCAAACAAGAACAACAGTTGGCAAACTTCAGTCGGGTAGTGAAAGAAAACAGAGAAGTAGATAATAAACAGCCGTCGAGTGGAGCCGTGAAATAAGCGGTTACGGTAACGCAGCGAGAGCGTTTTAATACTTAACGTATTTTTTCTTATCTTATTTGAATACAGTCAGCTTCAGAGAAACTTAACCCCTACAACGATGTAAGATTTAAGTTTTTTCAAGTACGTCTCTTAACATCCATCGTACAATTTGTACAGTCAACGATAGAAGTCGCTTAGCAAATTCTAATCTATTGATCAACTTAGCTCTTAACCCTTTCATAAAATAATAAATAAAACATGAATAAAATTAACTTTGTCCTCTCTGGGGATTATAAAACTACTTAAACATCCACTATAGGTTCAAATATTCCTATTTAAAAAGGTTTGTTATCTTAGCTCCCGAATGGAAGAATCGATTTCGATTTTGTTTTTTCTTTTGTTTGAAAGGTGAATTAGTCGGGCGTGTTCTTAACTGTCAAGAGGTTTGCTAAGACTTTAATTTAATTTTATTATTATAGCAATTTTATTCGTAAAATAACACAATACTTGTTTATATAATTAAACCCAAAACCTGGGTCTCTCTTCTCCTTTCCATGATTTGGTTAGGTTGACTATTACAAGAGCGACTGCCGCTTAACTCCCCAATCCCGAAAGCCTGCGCCACTGTCGAATCCAATCGTCACCAGATATACGCTTGCAGGTGAAATTGTCTTAGGCCCGGCAGATCTTTACACTATACACCCTTTATATATTTACACTATAGAACCCTGCCCCTTGAGTTCCACAGTCTGCGGTGAGGACGCCGCAGACTCATCTACGCCCAGGACTACCGACCTCCATGATCGGGGCCTGAGGACGGCAGTTGGCCGACTCGCCGTCCTTACAGAAGCAGGCCGTGGCGGAGGCGTGTCGTGTGTGCCAACTCACCGACGCGGGATAAAACCCGACCCCACCAGGCGAGGTCCGGCAATGGACACTTGGGTAGGACACCGTGTGGTTTTAGTCGGTCCGATTCCGACACGCCCACCCCATCGTCGGCACCGATGGGGTGAAGCCCGTGATGGTTTCCACAGGTAAAAAAAAATACACCTACTTTTTTTTTTTTATACCACTAAGGTGGCAGACAAGCACACGGCCCACCTGATAGGGCTGCCGACCCTGTAATGGAAAGGGGATGGGAAAGGAGTTTGGGAGGGGATGGGAAAGGAATTTGGGCTCCGGCACTCTCACTCACCAAACAGAATGCAACAGTTCAAATACTGTTACTTGGCGTCGATATTCTGTGAGAGGGTGGTGCTTCCCCGGTCGAGTCGGCCCCAATCATGCAACGGCCAAAATGACTGTTGCTTGACTCTACCACTTCTAAACCTACTTATTCATATAATCCCACCCGCTCATTGTGTGGCCCCAAGCACTACTCGATACTATGACCTAGTGACCACTAAAGCAACTACATTATCGTCCCTCGTAACTGAAGTAACCAGTGAGAGATGGCTACTGTCACTGTACTTACTGTGAAATAACACACATGCACTCCTCATTCATTAATTAAGGGCTAATTCCCACTGAAAGCGCAGCAGCCGGCAGCGATTGGCAGCGGCCGAAATTTGTTACGAGAAGTAGTTGCGAGATGGTTGGTGCACCACGCTGCCACGTTGAATGACTATGAACTTTAACTTAAGTAAATAAGATTCAAAATGGTTTGTAATATTTTGCCTCAAAAAGACGCTGCCGGCCGCTGCTCTTTCTGTGGGAATTGATACTAATACTACTGTTGTCTCTTATGGTTCAGTCTTGCGTGAATGGAGTAATTTAATGTGACTACCATTCATGATCCTCAGAGCGATTTCTCAGTTGCGTCTTAAGTTAGTACGTAGTCCGTAATTCAGTTATTGTTTTTAATTGGTATGTTAGTGTCCTTTGACCTCTGGGGTTATCCTTTCGAGGGCTTATCCGGGGTGCCCGGCAACGGGACACTTGGGGAGGACACCGTGCGGTTTTAGTCGGTTCATGCCCGACATAACCAACCCCGCTGGCCGGCGGGGGGGTATCCGAAGGGATTTCCGCACGTAAAAAAAAAAGTGTCCTTTGATCTCTCAGCCCCGAAAGGAAAGTCTACGCCAAAACCTCGTTTTTTATTTGGCCTTACCGTTAGCTCCGGTGGGGTGAAGCCCGTGGAGGTTTCCGCAAGTAAAAAGAAAGAAAAAAAAGTGTCCTTTGACCTCTCAGCCCTGAAAGGAAAGTCTACGCCAAAGCCTCGTTTTTTATTTGGCCTTACCGTTAGCTCCGGTGGGGTGAAGCCCGTGGAGGTTTCCGCACGTAAAAAAAAAAGAAAAAAAAAAGGTGCACCACCCAGCAAGTGTGGTTGACTTGGGCCCTGACGGTGTCGGTACGGCTCTGCACACCACACTCATAATGCTACTATCAATATGATTACATCATCACTATAACTATATATTACTAGCTGACCCGGCAGACTTCGTACTGCCTCAATCGATAACAACTTCCATATTTATTCACCTTTTAAACCTTCTCTGGACCTCCACAAATAATTCAAGACCAAAATTAGCCAAATCGGTCCAGCCGTTCCCGAGTTTTAGCGAGACTAACGAACAGCAATACATTTTTATATATAAAGAAGATAAAACAAAGTCCTCCGACGCGTCTGTCTGTCTGTTCGCTATAAACTCGAAAACTACAGCACCGATTTTATGCTGTAGGTCTTTTTTTTTTTTTTACTTGCGGAAATTCCTTCGGATACCCCCGTTATGTCGTGAATCGACTAAAACCACACGGTGTCCTCCCCAAGTGTCCGTTGCCGGGCATCCCGGGTAAGCCCTCGAAAGGATAACCCCTGGGTTACCGGCGGACTTTGGCCGCCACCGCGGCCTCGCCGGGTGGGTCGGGTTTTATCCCGCGTCGGTGAGTTGGCAGGCGTGGGGGCACATACACGCCTCCGCCACGGATGCTGTTGGTCTCGAGTAAGTTTTTGGTATATAATTTGTCGAGTTTTTTTAAACATTGGTTAAAATATAATGATATTTACTAGAGGTGTCGAAAAAAATATAGCTGAGTTGAACAAAATGATGTATGGTGGAATTGTGTAGCTTATATAAGTTGTGGTGGTGGAATAGGGTCCCATGGATAGCGGGGACGGGATCAGAATTTTACGCGGGTGGAGCCGCGGGCAACAGGTAGTAAACTATGAATTCACTCTGAGTCATCAACGGTATGTATGAGTCCAAGATCTTCAGGGTTCAAGTCTATATGTCTATAATGTAAGTCTATATGTTCGATTATATATGTCTGTTTATGTATCATTGTATGCTTATTTTTAGGTATATGTACCTTGGGGTGCTTGGTTGGGGACCTCCACGCGGTGCACCCTGGGCAACGGAGACGGCAGCGCCTCTCTCCTAGGGTGGGAGAGACGCTGCCGCCTACGGCCAACTCCGACCGAGGCGAGGACGGCCCTGTTGAGGTCTGTTCGGAAGCTTTCCACATGTCCCTCTGATTAGCAGAGGGCACAGTGGAGAGCAAGTAAGGGGGACATCTCGAAACCGGAGATGGCCCAGGGTCAGTCGGGGTGCGAGGGATATGCTCTATGGGTAACCTTACACCCCGGCATCTTAAGACCCGAGACGGCGTGCGGTTTTAGTCGGTGCAAGCCCGACATAACCGCCCCCGCTGGCACGCGGGGGGTATCCGAAGGGATTTCCGCACGATAAAAAAAAAAAAAAAAAAAAAAAGGTATATGTACCTTATACCTAAAAATAAGCATTACATTATAGACATATAGACTTGAACCCTGAAGATCTTGGACTCATACATCCCGTTGATCACTCAGAGTGAATTCATTTTTAGGTATAAGCGGCGTGCGGTTTTAGTCGGTGCAAGCCCGACATAACCGCCCCCGCTGGCCGGCGGGGGGGTATCCGAAGGGATTTCCGCACGATAAAAAAAAAAAAAAAAAAAAAAAAGGTATATGTACCTTCAGGCCTGGGGGTGGCGGGTGAGGCCACCTGTCACCCCAGCAGAAGCAGGCCGGGACGCCCCGACTAGCGCCCCTCCCCCAAACCGGGGCAAGACGGGGACACCGTGGTTCCCAAACCCGAGGGGGCCATCTCGAAACCGGAGATGGCCCAGGGTCAGTCGGGGTGCGAGGGATATGCTCTATGGGCAACCTTACACCCCGGCGTCTGTAGACCCGAGACGGCGTGCACTGACTAAAACCGCACGCCGTCTCGGGTCTTCAGACGCCGGGGTGTAAGGTTACCCATATAGCATATCCCTCGCACCCCGGCTGACCCTGGGCCATCTCACCACTAACAGCATCGCTCATCCTGTCTCCTCTGAAAGCAGAGGAGTACGGAGAGCGATGTGTTCCCGCCACGTTGGGTATTGGCCGACGATCAATGCCAACCCTATGAAGGGGTGAAGGGGAAGCCATTGACCGCCGCCCAGGGTGTACCGGCCGCTCCGATTCCGTTCCCCCTGGACTGCAGCGGGATCGGAATCGGAGCGACACTCGAGGAGGTTACCCAACACACACCCCAGGTATATGTACCTAGTACACTGCAATCATATGTGTTTGTAATCTAGTCTGTTACATTATATGACTACGTTACTCCTCTATCTTTTCCTGTTACACAAATAACTACCCAATATACGATTTAACTTATTTAGAATTCATGTCCATCCAAAGGTTGCCTGTAAGATATTGCTTTTAGCGATAAGGCCGCCATTTGTACATGTATTGTTTAAGTTTCCATATATGTATATTCTGATTGGTGTACAATAAAGTTTATATCTATCTATCTATCTACCTCACTGGTATACCTGGTGATTGAAGGATTAGCCTCAGGTGCAAGCTTTTCTCTCAGGGTTTTGGGGTCAGATGGCAGTGAGGCCAAGATTTTTTTTTTCGATTGTGATGTACTCGTAATTAAACGATTACTCATAACAATTACAATCTAGACCTTGAGGCTAATAAATAATTTAAATTTAACTTAATTTGCTAAAATCTTACAAAGTTAAGAATGTGTCCATTGGCACCTTTCTTTTTCTCTCTATTATGATTGAAAGACACTTTGTTCTTGTGTTCTTTAAGACTAGCACTCACTGCACTACGTAACACTAATTTCACTAAGCTAACTCAAAGGGCGTAGTTCTTTTAAGTCTTCTTACTATGTCCGTGGTGTCAAGGAGCTGGATAGCCCCGACATTCACATGTTGAAGCAACCTTTGTTCATATGCTTCGTCGTGTTTTTTTAAAGCCAAGATAAACCAATAAATAATAGAGTGAATATAATCTGTATTCAATTTAGTGCTAGTTTTCACCAAGTTGAACTTAACTGTTATCACATTTTACATAATGAATTACGTTGCGTAAAACGCGATACGAGAATCCAGATTAGTCGAAGAAATTTCGCTGGTGAAATCCAGCCTGAGTCCATAAACAATATACCGAATGAACATAATATGTTGTTGTGTGTATTTTTAGAGTTTAACTTCTTTAGGTATATTAGGAGAAGCTGCTCCGAGTGTATTTTCAGCGAGAGACAAAGTTGCGCGCTACATAATACACAATAGTCATTTAAATTTAGAATTTCCTGTTTTTCATACATGAAGTGACATACAGAAATTATTTTCTTGTCCTACTTGTAATAGGCTCGCCCCCTATTACATTGGGACCTAAACATAACTGGCAAAACGTGGGTGTAATACACCTCTGACTACCCCTTCGCGGATACAGGCGTGAAGTTATGTTATGTTATGTTATGTTACTTATATTATAAAACCGCGGTAGCCTAGTGGCATGGGTAATGGAAACCGCGGTAGCCTAGTGGCATGGGTAATGGAAACCGCGGTAGCCTAGTGGCATGGGTAATGGAAACCGCGGTAGCCTAGTGGTATGGGTAATGGACTGCTGAGACGAGGTCTCGGGTTCGATCCCAGGTTTTACCATGGCACACACCAATGACTTTTCGATGCTTTTCGAAGTTATGTGTGTATTTATCGCAGGTTTATAAGTGCCCGGTTAATGGCACCTCTGCCTACCCCTTCGGGGATATAGGCATGAGTTTATGTTATGTTATGTTTTATTATAAAACCCAGTTTCGGGCTTGACACAATTTTTGTTCTAAATCTAGCAGCTTGTCTTGTAAACATATAAGTCATTAGTAACCCCTAATTTCTTATCATAAATTTTTCGGGATTGCCTCCCACTTCGAAAGACAATTTAAGATTTCAAAATTAAAAATATATGAACATTTTGTGGGTTCACGTCGGTAGTGTAATGGCCAGGATTCGAACCCGGACCTCTCGATCATGGTTTTAGTCGGTTCAAGCCCGACATAACCACCCCCGCTGGCCGGCGTGGAGGGGGTATCTGAAGGGATTTCCGCACGAAAAAAAAGGGGTCGACTCCTAAACCACTAGAAAATAAGCGGCCATATTGCTATTAGCAATCGAATTTTAACGATATAGATATTGCGGCAACGCATCCTAGTACCTTTTTTTTTTTTTTTTTTTTTATCGTGCGGAAATCCCTTCGGATACCCCCCCGCCGGCTAGCGGGGGCGGTTATGTCGGGCGTGCACCGACTAAAACCGCACGCCGTCTCGGGTCTTCAGACGCCGGGGTGGAAGGTTACCCATAGAGCATATCCCTCGCACCCCGGCTGACCCTGGGCCATCTCACCACTAACAGCATCGCTCATCCTGTCTCCTCTGAAAGCAGAGGAGTACGGAGAGCGATGCGTTCCCGCCACGTTGGGTATTGGCCGACGATCAATGCCAACCCTATGAAGGGGTGAAGGGGAAGCCATTGACCGCCGCCCAGGGTGTACCGGCCACTCCGATTCCGTTCCCCCCGGACTGCAGCGGGATCGGAATCGGAGCGACACTCGAGGAGGTTACCCAACACACACCCCCGCGTCCTAGTACCTATAGAGTTAAGATAATTGAAACTTTCAAATAGCCCTACCATTCTCTTAATAATAATAATAATGTTTATTGTCTCATAAAACAAGATATACATGGGGGTTATAGCCCTAATACCCACACTAGGATTCCCTGTGTTGTGGGTTCTAGTCTCTTTCATACCACTAAGGATTACATTGCACAGAAGACAATTTGAATCAATCGACTTGTACATTACTAGTAGTAAAATTAAAACTAATCAAAATAACATGCTTTTTTTGTGTGCATGCAAGTGTGGTGTATGTGTGTGAGTGTGTGTGTCATCCATGGGAAGGTTATTCTATCACTTACGGTATCACGGTAGCTTAGTGGTTAAGGAGTCAACCCTACGATCGAGAGGTCCCGGGTTCGAATCCTGGCCATTACACTACTGACGTGAACCCACTCCTAACACAAGCATTTAGCTTAGCTGGAGGGGTTAGGGGGAATATTAGTAATTTTGGTTACTAATATTCTTTTTATTAAAAAAAAAAAAAAAAAAAAAAAAAAAAAAAAAACTTTGAGGAAAACTTCAGTTACTTTATAATTCAACTTCAGTAACCAATCTGAGATAGTGCTTTTGCATACCTTTCTTATATTTGTTTAGTGTTTGTTATGTATTCGCTTTCTTTTTACTACTATCTTACCAAGCTGTGGTAAATGTCATTGGTAACACGGTTATAACACATGTAAAAAACTCTTCCACAGGCAAATATTGTATTGTGTTGCTGTTTGTTTACCCGAGTATAAAAAAATTAAAAAATTAAACATTTTTGAAGTTTTTTGGCTTTGCCTTTTGAGGTTAATGAGAAATGTTAGAAAACAGAGTTGCCATCCCACTAATATTGTAAATGTGAATGTCTGTTACTCAATCACGCTCACACGGCCGAACAGATTTAGGTGAAATTTAGTACAGGGTTAGATTTTAGCCTGGAATAACATAAAGGTATTTTTTTATCCCTGGAATAGATTCCCATGGGCTGCGGGACCGGGATCAGATTCCACGCGGGCGGAACCGCGGGCAACAGCTCGTACCTAATAAAAAAATAATAAACCTGACTTCACCCACTACACTCTCTCAAGAAATATTGGATTTTGTAATCGCTTGACAAACTTTTAAAATATCTTTCTTTGCAATCAGAGGGCCAATTCTCGTAATATAGAAATGTTTAAAATTCAGTCTCAATCTAGTCTCGATCTCATGTCGATCTCCCAAATGTCCAAAAAGGTGTTCTCGTAACAAAGTTTTGTTATGAAACATGTTTTTTAGGGTTCTGTAGCCAAATGGCAAAAAAACGGAACCCTTATAGATTCGTCATGTCTGTCTGTCTGTCCGTCCGTATGTCACAGTCACTTTTTTCCGAAACTATAAGAACTATGCTGTTGAAAGTTGGTAAGTAGATGTATTCTGTGAACCGCATTAACATTTTCACACAAAAATATATAATAAACAATAAATTTGGGGGTTCCCCATACTTAGACCTGAAACTTAGAGACTGAATTTTGAACTGAATCTTTTTATTACGAGAATTGGCCCCTGGTAACTGTTTGGGTATGTAATAATTGAGCAAGTGGCTTGTCATAGACAGTCCACATTTCTCAACGATGTTTTTATTTAAAAACAAGTATGATGTCAACCGCAGTCCTAATATATTAGCAACGGGGCTCCCAGTGACGGGTATTTATGTCCACTATCCGTTGGAATGATGAGTGAGATTCTGGCTAAGTTCGGTGTCTACGACACACACGGCTGCAATGTACAATATCTATATCATACGCACACAGGCAAACATGCAGACAGCGCGCCGGACCCTCGCCGCGTTCTTCAGTCCCAGCACTTCTCATTTCGTCATCGTATTATCCAAAATTGTAATCTTTTGTTCTTTAATAATACAGCGACCGCTTATTACTTACATTCTCGTAGGTCCCTAATCATAGTCATTCGGCTTGCTTCGATTTTGTCGAACGATCTCTCTGTCGTAAAGCTCATGTCTATAGTTTGATATAATATATTTTTAGCGTATCAAGAACACGGTGGGGAAAAGAGTGGGAAAAAGTCAATTGTATGTCCAATACAACAAATAAATAATCTTTACCCACTATAATAAAATTGTTGAACATGCTATTACATAATATAATATGAAATATACTATTGTAAAATTGAAAATTAGTTGTGTCTGAGCATTGTAGATATTTAAAAAAAGTGGCAATGTTAAATGAACGTATCTGACCCTGCAATTTTTTTATTTGAATTCTTGTCACTGAACGGATTTTAAAATCTAACGTACATATTAATTGCAATTGGTGAAGTGCAACTGTAGATATGGTCAAAAATCGGCGAAAGGCGGAGCTGCGGGTCATCATCATCATCATCATATCAGCCGTAGGAAGTCCACTGCTGAACATAGGCCTCCCCCATTGACTTTCGTCATTTTGGGGGGGTTTGGACCATAACCCGCGGCTCTGGTTCAGTGCGTGTTGGCGGGTTGCCAGAGCCTTCTCCGTTAATCAACAGAGTGCACCGCGGGCAGGCGAGGTTGGCTTGGGTCCCGAAAGATGTTAGTAGGGACTCTTTACACTCCGGGGCTGCGTGTATCAGCTAGTATTAGATATAAATGTGAGTAAAGAATAAAATAGAAGATTTTATGGGATACTGGCAACTCACCCTCTGTTTATATGAGTTTTTTTAAGTAAAACCAACCAAAGAATTTTTCCAATAAGTCCAGTGGTTCCGAAGATTATCCCAGACATTAATAAACAAACTCACAAAATTCGGTCTCTCTTTATAATATGAACGTAGATTGAACGCTGACAGATGGACGTGCGCTAGATTGTCAGTAATAAGGTTCCAATATTTAACATTCGGATACGGAACCCTAACTAAATATTAGAAAATAAACGGCAACATCACAGACTGAACACAGACAGTCTACACTTTTGAACTTGGAATAGTGACAAATTGTCCATCGCTTTTGTGGCAGTGTCGCCTAATGAATTACCGCTTGTCAAACTTGGTGACTTAAATAGATTGTGCTAAATTATTAGTTGTCGAAGTGGACAAACCAGAGATGGCGCCATAAATTTGATAGATCGGTTGAAATTTGGTTGTAGATCATTAAACTCTAGACTTTGAAAACGAGAAATAATAATATTGATATTCTAGGACATGTTAAACAGCGCCATTCAGATTCGAACAACACAGTTTGTGGTATAGTTTCTAGAATTTGCGTATAAAATATTTAGACTGAACGGGAATCGAATCCTGTTCAGTTAGTTACTTCAAAACATAGCAATATACCACCTAAGAGGGGAAATAGGGGTCGAAGGTTATGAGGTCTAATGATTGTCACATGAAATAGGGATGAAGAAAATTTTTTTTACTGTCGAAAAATTTCCTTTTTTTTTTCAATTTCTCGAGCCACTGAAAAACGCTCTTTACAAAATCGTGCGTAGAAGTTATATCATAACTACATAGGGCCTAGTGCAAATGTATAGAGTGCAAGATAATATCACATTTATTTCAGTCTACGTTGCGTTTTCATGTGTATAGTGCTTAATAAAATTAATTTAAACTTACTACGGAATCTAAAAAGTTTTAAAGTGGGACTAAATTTGATAGCTTAGTAGTTAAGGAGTCGGTCTCATGATCAAGAGGTCCCGGGATCTAACCGAACCGACGTAAATCCACTCTAAACACTTTAAATTGCTAGGAATAATAGCAATTTCAGTAACTAGAACTCTTAAAAAAATCTCGCAATGAGTAAGTCTCATTAGATTTTTGTGTCAGAAAATAATTTGTGCCACCCAGAGAAAAATGTCCGACGAGGTAAAAAATACACGCATTACATTTTAAAGGCAGAAGTTTGAATATAGAACACTGTCCTTACCGCTGTCTCACAATTTACTAGAGCGACAACTGACCACAGACAGACTGTGATATGTTTGCATATCCATAATGAGACTGCGGTCACTCGCCGAGGGGTTGACTACTTTTTTAATGTTTAAGCTTAGGTACTTCAAACAGAATATTATGATACGAGTGTTTATAGACAATTTATGTTGGTGAGCGTCAACCTATAGTACTGCCGTTATCCTTTGTGTCGTCTCATTATAAACTGTTAAACAAGTGATTCTTATAAGGACTATACATCAAGAGCTTTTTCTAGAGACTGTTTTTTAAAAAAAGGTACTGGTATTGAACCTATATGCCATCAAAGTTGAAATTACATCCATGCAATTAAGTTAAAAGACATATTTATCTCTTGTACACAATAATATTGAACGGGTTGACACCAAGAAAAATTTACATTGAGGCAAAAATTACACGCTAACATTTAAAGGTCGAAGTTGAAATACAGAACACTGTCCTTACCGCTGTCTCACAATTTAGTGGAGCGAGAGCTGACCACATACAGCCTGTGATATGTTAGTGTCTAACATAATAGGGCGGACTACTTTAATAATGTTTCAGCTGACTTCAAATAGAATATATGATGCGAGTGTGAGTAGACATGTTGATCAGCGTCCATCTATAGAAGAGTAATCTACCGCACATGGAACTGACAGTTTAATACCTTTATAGAGCAGTTAAAACCGTTTGTGTTTATAAAATACTAGCAACCCGATCTCGATTCGTTTCGGTTTATATGAGTGTTTTTTTTTAATAATATAATTGTTAAAGCCTATGTCCATCGGGGATAATGTACCTTTCAAATCATGAAAGATTTTTCTAACAGTGCAGTGATTCCGAAGATTATCCCAAATATATTGAAACTCACAAAATTCGGCCTCTCTCTTTATAATATTGGTATAGATTAAAACTATAACTTCGATTTTGTTTGCACTCTATATTCTTATAGAGTGCTATAATAAAAAGAAATGAAATTATACATATATTAAAACTAACTCATAATAGTAGAAGAATTGAAAGATGTATGCTAAAATTTAGCAATTGGAAAAATGTCCTAGAGGGTCAATCAATTATCAGCAATTTTTTTTTAGGATATACTAGCCGAGAATTATATTAAACAAATTGTAATTGTGCAAAATTAAAATTTCTTTCACAATGCAATGCTTCAAATTTTTAAATTGCACAATGAAATCTCCGAACTAAGTCGTCGAATTATTTTCATTCTTTGTTCCAGATTGCTAAAACTAGTTACACAGTTGCCGTACAACATTTCGCATCGAAAACGGCCATTGCTGTTCAATAACCACCTCACGAATACACATCATCACAATGGTTTGAAAAATACCAAGTAATAATAGCCTGCCGCTGCACACTCGAAATAGGGCCACTAAGTAAGCGGATTTAGTAGCGACTAGCGTAATAATGATGTGTGGTAAGATGCTTTCTAGGTTCAAGAAAGTATGCTATAGGGTAAAGCCAGAAAAGAAAAGGTCGAAATAGGGGTAACATGCATAATATTGGGAGTTTATTGAAGGAAAAATGTAAAAATAATAATAGCTTGAAAAATCAGAGTCATCGATTTACTATATACTGTAACTTTTATATTAACTCGTACAGGCTGTTCCTAGTTCCCAGTGAACTGAACGCGTACAAAATTACAAACTCATAATCACTACTCATATACATAAAGTCATACTGGGGATAAGAATGATAAAATGGATGTGCGGACAGGTAAAACGGAACCGGAAAAAGAATAAATAAATTTACAGGAAGTAAGCAAGTTGCTCCGGAGACAGAATAAAATGAGATCGTTTAATTTAGTATGGGTTAGTTATGAGAAAAGTCGATAAATTATCTAACTAAAAAGTGATGAGTATTTTAGTTTATAAATAAAAGATGTGTTGTGTGAAAGATGGGAAAAAAACAAAGTGGATTTCTTCATAATGTCTGAAGGAGATGAATGGAGGATACCGATGACAACATGTGCTGATACCAAATGAACTGGGAGCAGTACAAGCAAATGAAGGTAAGGATATTGAAGTCTCTGTTTACACGGGGTGTGTAATGTTTGGTATATAGCTGCTCGTGCTGATTCACTGACTCACTCATTGATCACCTCTCCTGAATAATTTTGTATGAAAAATTTTTTTTTCACTGATGGTTTCGTATAGAGGATAAAAATTCATTCGGAGGAAAAATATGGAGAGAGCTGGTGATTGAGGATTTCGGAGACGGGTGAAGAGCACGCTTAAGGTATTGAAGATAGGTTGGGGGTGCTTGAGCAAATGTCACTCGAAACGTCATTCGATTGCCAGCGACCTGAAAAAAAAATCAAAATGGCGAAAAAAAATGGCCGCCATACAAATTTCGTCGGTGTCCATCTCGGAGAGTATAAAAGATGGAAGAGTAGTTTCTTGGCAAAAGATGATCAGGATCCAAAGGTCTACTCGATGAATAGAAAAAAAAATCAATATGGCGGAATTTATTTTTCTATAGAAAATGTATGGCGAATATTGAATAGACTACAAGTTTTGAACTATGCAAGACTTTGATTTATGGTTTCTTTTTAAAATGTTTTTGTGGAAGAACTCTTAGTCAGAAATATGTAGATAGATGATGATCGAGGGTTTGGAAGATGGGTGAGGAGGACGGCCAGGGTATTAAACATAGGTGAGGGCTGCTCAAACAAAAAATACTTGGAACCTCATCCAATTGGCAGTGAGCTGAAAAAAAAATCTAAATATATGCAGAATATTGAAGAGACTGCAAGTTGGGAACTATGCAAGACTTTGATACGGTTCCTTTTCAGAATGTTTTTATGGAAGAACTCTCAGTCAGAAATATGGAGATTTTGATTGATTTGGAAGATGGGTGAGGAGCATGGCCAGGGTATTAAAGATAGGTGAGGGCTGCTCAAACAAAAAATACTCGGAACCGCATCCAATTGGCCGGGAGATGAAAATAAATCCAAAATGGCGGATTCAAGATCACTCACTGACACAATTGTTCTCCCAGAAGGAGTAATGGGGGATATGGATGATGTATGGGAGAAATGTAGAGAGAGCTGAGGTGACTATGGGGAAAATCCGAAATGTCAAAAAAATCAAGATGGCGGCCAACATGGTGGTCGTTTCTCCGCCATCTTTGATGACATGGCAACATGGGTGTCATTTTTGAGTAAATCGAGGCTTCTGAATTTGAATTTTTGAAAAAAAAAGATGAAAAATCCAAGATGGCGGATCGATTTTTTTATTTGAAATAAATAAACAAAATAGAGCGCTAGCTACACATATCATTCGCGAGCTGCTTGCAGCTCGCGCACCGCGCAAAATACTAGTTTTATATAATTTTCAATACGTATAATATTCTTTTTATATAATATTAATTTAACCTCATTTTCTTTTGGCCTACAGCTCGACGGAGCCCCGCTTTGCGGGGCTTCTACTTCTGGGTGGTTTATAAAAAAAAGACAACGAAGACTAATGCTGGAGCTCCGCTTCGCTTCGCTCCCGCCTTAGTCTTCTATCTCTAGCCCATCCAAGTCGGATTGCTCTGAGTCGGGATATTAACCATAGTTGATTTGGACCTTACAATATTATGTATTATTTTAATTTTAATTTAAAATCCAATTTAATGGTTGGCAGGTGTATAGTGTAACGATTTTCTAAATTATATTAAATTTTACTTAGAGATTATGAGTATTATAGTGAATGAATAATATTCTGAATTAATATTATGTCAAATGCGCATTAAAGGAAATGTTCATTATATCATAAGAAATGAGATAAAATGAAATTATATCAACAATTCATTATCTCAATTGATCGCTATAGTAAACAAACAACCTGACAACAAACTGAAATAATCAAGTCAAGTGAACGTTAGATTTTTTGTTATTATATCAACCGTTACACACCCGTTTACACGTTACTAAAACAATGTAACTAAGAATAATTATAGAAACAGACCAATTCATCCATGTTTTATGACTCCATAACTATTTTTGCCATTAAAATGTTGTTCTACGATACATTTATTTCTTGTTTATTTTTTATCCAACGAAATTTTTCACCAAAATAACTAATTTAATATATTATGGCATTAGTCATATTTCATGACATTCTAAGAAAAATATGTTGCGTGGCTCTAGCCGATAGATATTGGGTGGTTTAGAGTTACGCGTTATGTAGTTTCAATAGTGTTGAATAATAATTTAATAATCGCAAGGTGGCAAAGAAATTTAACAGTATTTGCTGGATGCAAATACCTGAAATAATGAGAGTAAAGCAAACACATTAACTAAGGTTAACATTAATTAAGGTTAAAGTTTATGGGATATTTGCAACACTGGAAGTTGTTATGCGTTAATCTTTACCTAAAACTTAAGATCATTTCGTTCCATGATTTGAGGATTGATGAATAGTCGGAATGTTGCAAATAAATCAGCCTATGACAAGCGCAACGATATTAGATTGTACATGGTTATGTGGTTCACCCGTCGGTTCCACCCATTACTGTTATCCTAGTGTGAGCTTTTTCATTCATTCTAACCTTTTCAATTGTGAGTATGAAGAAACTCACACTTAGCACTCTGGTTGTAGAAGGAATTTCATGGTTAGACCACTCAGCGATTGCGTTCGAAGTTGTGTGAATATCACAAGAATAATATTATTTTGGCGAAACCCCAAAAATATTTATAAATGCTTTGTCCTTAGTCACATATTTAAAAAGCATATGATTTACGGGACATTTATGATTAAGTAAAATGTGAAAAATTCTTTGAAAGTTTAGTTGATCTGTTGTTTTAGCTATTTCGTTTGTATTATTTATTTTATGTTTGTAATTTTGTTTTTGAACTACAGCAATTTCGGTTGGCGCAATGTGATTCATGTCTTGAGTTTCTGAAAGTCGCAAAAGAAAAGTGGTTTATTTTTGGACGCTTTTAAAGTTAATGTTTTTATTAATATTCATAGCTTAGTCTAGTCATTTTTATATGAATACCTAGAATTTTCTTTTAATAAAATTAAAATTCATATTCAAATGACTGACACTTAATAAAATATCCAGACTGCGTGGTGCTCAATTCTATAAATTACTAACGATGTCTCGCGCTTTTATATGAGTTTTATGCTTCAAAATAAAAAAAAATGCCTTAACTATGAAAAAACACTAACAGTCTTATTCATAAAAAATGCTTATCGAAGGTTTATAGCGTACTTTAGTTAAAACGTCTCATAACGCTATCATACGTATTTTAAAATATTGTATTCATAACTGTTCTATAAGCCTTCGATAACTATAGTGTCGCTATAAGAGATTAATAGACGAAAATGTGTTGGGGCTTGGGGCCCCACGCACCCTTGCCCAATTAAAACGGGTGGTGGTCCACCACCTCCTACCAAAATAGACAGTGAAGACATAAGTTCATGGCTCCCTAATAAATTTATAGTCGATAAACTTTTGGTCGCGGATTCCTAATATTTTCAATAGCTTCAAGTACATCTAGGCACTAGACACTGATAAACACTCTGCCGCAATAAATTTACCACAAACTCCACAAAGTAACTAACCTAGATAAGTAATAATAATAATAATAAAGGCTTGTGATTTTCTGGAAACAAATCAGAGATATTAGAGATATATTCAATAATTCACCAAACTAATGCGAACAAAGTATCTAATGATGCTAATCAGAGCTGTCAAACACATCAGCTGTTGCGCAGGTCGGCCATCTTTTCTCCTAATATTGCTTTATGGCACGGCTATAGTAGGTTCCGGCCTTTCATAAGTTATATGAATTTTATCGAGAGTTTATAGAGCATATTAGTGCTAAAATGCTGTTATGAATACAAATTTTCGACGATCACCTTATAGCAGTCTTATAAACCTCCCATAACTTTTTATGAATAAGACTGTTAGGTTTCAAGGTGATCGGTCAGACATTTTTCAACATACATGTATATATACATACACTAATTAGTAGTGGGGACAGTCAGCGACAAAAGTGTCTGAACACGAAAATATTTACAAACCCTTTTTTACATAGGAAATCATGGGCCAATAACTGATCTAAAGTAGTTTTATAATCTCCGGCGGAAAAAGTTAATATCGAAAGTTAATATATTTGATGTTTAGTTTATTATTTTATGAAAGGTTCAAGAGCTAAGGGTATCCATAAATTAGAATTCGTTTCGCTACATTTGTCATTGACTACCATTAAATAGTCTAATGTGCAATCTCTCTTACCTATCTCTTTAGTAGTTAGAAACTGAAAACGGAGCATATACCTGGGGTATATTCACCATATCGTAAAAAGATTCATCGCCACTCTATGACATAGAGGATAAACAAACGGAAATATTCAATTTTATATACTGATACTCAAGTTACTTACTTTCGGTTTACATGCGACTTATTATTGGACATTGCTCAATTTTTATGTGACGTCACAGACCAAAAATATAGTTTATGAAAGTGGATGTTATTAATACAAGTACTACTCCTCCAGGATACCTTCTTTTTTTCGTACGATCCGTACGGATACTCCCCGCCGGCCAGCGGGGAGGTTATGTCGGCCTTGAATCGACTAAAACCGCACGCCGCCTCGGGTCTTTAGACGCTGGGGTGTAAGGTGGCCCATAGGGCATTTCCCTTGCACCAACTCCCAATATTTTTCATAAGGTATAGTAGGTAAATATAACTTGCTAATTACAAACATTAATCTTAATTAACACTGTCGGCCACATATTATATCGTGATCCTCAGGAGCTACATTATTTTCAGCATCACTAGATGAGGTCCTAATTAAAACATCATTAATATGCTAATGTCCAAAAGGACTTAAATTTACCCTGTTTAAGTCCCAACTGTTGTTAAACAAAAAAGATTTTTCTAACTAATAAAGAATCTGCATCACAGTATTTTTCCCGAGAGTCCCAAGAGTGAGAGACTATGAAACTTTTTTTTTGCAGGAGACTTTAAAACTTTTTTTTTTTCAGAATGTGTATTAACAGTTTCTTAGATAGACTTTGGCAATACTACAGGTTCCCAGTGCCATCTTGCGACGGCAAGTTGAACTGCTTCGATACTACTACGTCACTACCGATACAGGTACAACATATTCTATACAGGTATATAAAAGAAAGTCGAGTTTCGTGTTAGTGATGACCGCAGACAACTCGAGAACGGGTGAACCAATTTACATGGTTTTTGATTTTTAAATGTCTCTGCACATAGTGTGACCTAGTTTGTGTTTTTTTTGCGGAACAACGGTTACCCCACCACCGGCCACTTAGTTAATAAATAAATAATAACATATACAACACACCAACGACAATCATTGGGCCTGGGCCTCGATTCAGCTATTTTATATTAAAGCCAGCCCCTGTCATGCCAGTCACTCTAAAGACATACCATTTAATTTTAGACTTTATCTAAATATTTTTAAAGTCTAAAATTGAATGTAGAGAGTTCATTACACTTTTCATTCACTCTACAATTAGCCATTTAATTTTAGACTCTGATTGCATAACAACAAAGTCTAAAATTAAATGGATTTTTTAGAGTGTCAGTGAAATGACAGTGCCTTGCACACACGTAATGCATACATATACAACACATAATAGCAGAATCGAGGACATCTTCGGAGGACCCTTCCTTTGTGTTGAAGGAACACCACACCTCATTCCTCCATAAGACCACAGTGCTGCTTGTCAACAAATTTTTTGAAAATATAATATCAACTCATAAAAAAAGTTTTTTTTAATTTTTTTACTGTTTTCCAAAATTTTCTTAGTTCAAGTTAAGTTTATATTCCTTTTTAGTTCTATTATTTTTAAACCGGTGTCACCCTATTAAGCATGCTATGATACATTAAAATGTTGTACATTAATAAAATATTTTAGTTGCATGCTCTAAAAGTAAGTCATAATGTAACAAGTTTTGGTTGCCCAAAAAAATCAATTAAAATATCAAAAAACGCGTATTTAATGGCCCCAAAAAACTAAAAGGTAACACTATTTTTATTGTACGACAGTTTCAATTTAAAATTGTGCAATAATCGAAGCATATCGTGATGGCTAGGAAATTAAGTTTCGAGAGTGTAATGTGCACGTTAAATTGGATTTAATACTTTGGAAATAAATGGGAGTATTTCTTGTGAGTTGAAACTAAATGCTGGAGATATTGTTACAAGCGCCATTTAGAAAGTTCTAGACGATATTCTTTCTCGCTAGAATGTGCGAGCTCGATGGGCGTAATTTAAAATTGTATTGCTATACCGCGGTATGTGACAGCGTGACAGTTGGAAATGTTTTCAAAATGTCAGGCTTCCAAGTATTATTATAGAAGATTATGGCTTATGATCTTTTAAATAAAATATAGTTTAAAATGTATGTTATTACCAGAATTCTTTTATTGTCGTGGTTTGTCCTGAAATAAAATATGTCTAAAGTTGAAGCTTTTGTGTCACGAGTACATTTCATTGAGAAAATATGTTTTTTAACAGTATACATACTAACCACAAAACACTTTTTTGTTTAAAATTATTTAATTTTTGTCGAAAATATGAGTTCTTTGACTTTGTATAGAACGCGTTGCCAGTAATAACCTCTGAATGGCAATAAAATTTAAAATATAAAATACGTATTTTCCAATATTCAATTTTTATTTTAATAAAGATAGTATCAATGCAATTTTTGTGAGTAGGCTTTAGTTTGTCGAGTGAAAGTCGTGTCATCATGATCATTCATCTATCATAAGTTCCGTCACCCTGAGGTTTGTTGAGAAAACAATTATTCGCACCAACGTATGACTGCAAGCAAACATCACCTACTTCTGACCCCAGGATATGTTCATAAATTTTTGACGTTGACTACGTCTAGCTGTGGTGCTGTCGCACCACTAATGGTCGCCGTATCGTACTGTCGCCCTAACAGCTATCACGTATTTGTTTATTGCAATCATCTTGGTGGGGTCAGTAATACCCGGTTAATGATAATAGGTTTCACTCCTGTCACGCGGGATAAAAAAACATGTAGTTACTATTAAACATAACAAGTAATAATTTTGACTTGAAGGCAGTTAGTTGTAACCGTGTACCGTTTAGGGATTAGTTTAGCTACCGGTGAAACGTATGCCTTAATTGGGTTACGGCTTACAAAAGGTCTGATAGTGATGTTGCTCGACTGACAACTATCGATAAAATGTTTAATGCAAATGACCGGCTTCGCAAGTGTGAATAGAAAAAAAATGCAAAAGAATTTTGGTGAATATCCATTAGTTATTTGGCCAAGTCAAGCCTCACCTGCAAGCGGCTACACCTGCTGATTGACGGAGGACATTTAAGACGGCAAACATGGAAGTGTTTGCTCCCATAAATGTGAAAGCAATTTACTTTAGCTTTAGCTTTACTTAGCTGGAGGAGTTAAGGGGAATACGATTTACGACGGTTACTAGTTCTCATAAGCACATAGTATAGACGCTGCTGATTTTATCGAATCCGAAAAAAGATATTGATACTAATGATGCACCGGATCGTTAAATATGTAATACGGAAACGGATATTTGGTGTCAAGATCCGCGGATACAGATACGAATCTTTCTTCTGTGGACCATGGGTACGAATACGGATATCCGGCACATTACTATTTTTTTTTAAATTTATTTAAATAAGAAAAACAGTATTATATAAATCTTGATATACCTATACAACCTAAATTGGAAAATACTGATTTAAAAAAAATCAAGTATCGATAACGGGACTATCGATAGTTTGACTTTACTAGTTCCCTTGGCAGGTGCTTCATATAAACATTACCAGCCAAGAATAATAACTTGTGTGAGTGATATTCCTTGCGAAAGATAAACAGTTGTTCTCTCATATGAACATGTTACGTACGGCCCAGAAGGGGTCCCTGTTTATTAAGCAGTAAGTGACTGTTCAATATTAGGGTAATTTCTGGAACCTTATTCCCGAAATAGCTAAGGATCTGTTTAAACGTTTTTATTTAAACTATTATAAAATAGAAAATTTGTTGTGTCTGTATATTGAAGATATAAAAAAAACTTGCGTTATGTGAAATGAACGATTCTGAATACAAAAATATTCTTTTTGAAATTCTGTTGTCTCTTTATCTATTTGCTCACGATGGACGCAAAAACGACTGATCGGATTTTGATGTGGTTTTTTAGGGTTCCATTCCCAAATGGCAAAAAACGGAACCCTTATAGATTAGAATATAAATCTGTCTGTCTGTCCGTCCATATGTCACAGCCACTTTTTTCCGAAACTATAAGAACTATGCTGTACTTAGAACTGAAATTCAAAAACCTTTTTTTTCGGCAAACCCATACGTGTGTGGTATCTAATATGTCTTCAAAAATGATATTGAGGTTTCTAATTTATTTTTTTTCTAAACTGAATAGTTTCCAAGAGAGACACTTCCAAAGTGGTAAAATGTGTGTCCCCCCCTCTGTAACTTCTAAAATAAGAGAATGATTAAACTAAAAAATATATATGATGTACCTACATTACCATCACCAACTTCCACTGAAAATTGGTATGAACGAGATCTAGTCAGTAGTTTTTTTAACACGTCATAAATCGTAAACCGCAATCTACCTTTTATTCAATCAACTCAAATATAAAAATTAAAAAAAAAACATTATTATGTTACTTGCTGCTACGGAACCCTTCATGGGCGAGTCCGCCTCGCACTTGGGCGCTTTATTATTTTCTATTAGAAAGGTCTTGGTCAGACTTAAAATCTGCCATATGTTTGATTGCAATTGGTTAAGTAGAACCGGAGATATGACCGAAAAACGACAACCGACCACCCCGCGGGCGGAGCCCCGGGCTTCAGCTATTTTATCATATGATTCGCAGCTTCACCTCGGAGCCCGGGTCCGCTTAATCCTCCTCCTTTTAGTTTTGCTTGTACGGCTTTTATGAGAGCGACTTATGTCCGACCTCCCAACCCCATGAGAAAAGTCTGAGCTAGAGCTTTGTCACTGAAAACTCATTCCAGTAATGATGGAAACCAAAATCAATTGTAAAAAACCCGCCAAGTGCGAGTCGGAATAAGTAAAAGTTCACCTAAACATTATTATAGACCGGAGTATTTGATACGAATTTAAATTTAATACCTCTACGCGTTCATGAGAAAAGAAGTAGTAACTCAAATTTTCAAAAATATTTTTTATTATATGATGTACTTAACTAAAAATTTACGGTTTTCGCAATCTTTCCATTATCTGTACTATAAGATGTTACTTCGTACCAAATTTCAAGATTCTAATTTCACGGGAAGTACCCTGTAGGTTTTGATTCCCGTGCGAGTTTCGAAAATTTGCGGCATAAGGGTATCCATAAATTAGAATTCGTTTCGCTACATTTGTCATTGACTACCATTAAATAGTCTAATGTGCAATCTCTCTTACCTATCTCTTTAGTAGTTAGAAACTGAAAACGGAGCATATACCTGGGGTATATTCACCATATCGTAAAAAGATTCATCGCCACTCTATGACATAGAGGATAAACAAACGGAAATATTCAATTTTATATACTGATACTCAAGTTACTTACTTTCGGTTTACATGCGACTTATTATTGGACATTGCTCAATTTTTATGTGACGTCACAGACCAAAAATATAGTTTATGAAAGTGGATGTTATTAATACAAGTACTACTCCTCTAGTAGTACTACTACTCCTTGAATGTGTATTAACAGTTTCTTAGATAGACTTTGGCAATACTACAGGTTCCCAGTGCCATCTTGCGACGGCAAGTTGAACTGCTTCGATACTACTACGTCACTACCGATACAGGTACAACATATTCTATACAGGTATATAAAAGAAAGTCGAGTTTCGTGTTAGTGATGACCGCAGACAACTCGAGAACGGGTGAACCAATTTACATGGTTTTTGATTTTTAAATGTCTCTGCACATAGTGTGACCTAGTTTGTGTTTTTTTTGCGGAACAACGGTTACCCCACCACCGGCCACTTAGTTAATAAATAAATAATAACATATACAACACACCAACGACAATCATTGGGCCTGGGCCTCGATTCAGCTATTTTATATTAAAGCCAGCCCCTGTCATGCCAGTCACTCTAAAGACATACCATTTAATTTTAGACTTTATCTAAATATTTTTAAAGTCTAAAATTGAATGTAGAGAGTTCATTACACTTTTCATTCACTCTACAATTAGCCATTTAATTTTAGACTCTGATTGCATAACAACAAAGTCTAAAATTAAATGGATTTTTTAGAGTGTCAGTGAAATGACAGTGCCTTGCACACACGTAATGCATACATATACAACACATAATAGCAGAATCGAGGACATCTTCGGAGGACCCTTCCTTTGTGTTGAAGGAACACCACACCTCATTCCTCCATAAGACCACAGTGCTGCTTGTCAACAAATTTTTTGAAAATATAATATCAACTCATAAAAAAAGTTTTTTTTAATTTTTTTACTGTTTTCCAAAATTTTCTTAGTTCAAGTTAAGTTTATATTCCTTTTTAGTTCTATTATTTTTAAACCGGTGTCACCCTATTAAGCATGCTATGATACATTAAAATGTTGTACATTAATAAAATATTTTAGTTGCATGCTCTAAAAGTAAGTCATAATGTAACAAGTTTTGGTTGCCCAAAAAAATCAATTAAAATATCAAAAAACGCGTATTTAATGGCCCCAAAAAACTAAAAGGTAACACTATTTTTATTGTACGACAGTTTCAATTTAAAATTGTGCAATAATCGAAGCATATCGTGATGGCTAGGAAATTAAGTTTCGAGAGTGTAATGTGCACGTTAAATTGGATTTAATACTTTGGAAATAAATGGGAGTATTTCTTGTGAGTTGAAACTAAATGCTGGAGATATTGTTACAAGCGCCATTTAGAAAGTTCTAGACGATATTCTTTCTCGCTAGAATGTGCGAGCTCGATGGGCGTAATTTAAAATTGTATTGCTATACCGCGGTATGTGACAGCGTGACAGTTGGAAATGTTTTCAAAATGTCAGGCTTCCAAGTATTATTATAGAAGATTATGGCTTATGATCTTTTAAATAAAATATAGTTTAAAATGTATGTTATTACCAGAATTCTTTTATTGTCGTGGTTTGTCCTGAAATAAAATATGTCTAAAGTTGAAGCTTTTGTGTCACGAGTACATTTCATTGAGAAAATATGTTTTTTAACAGTATACATACTAACCACAAAACACTTTTTTGTTTAAAATTATTTAATTTTTGTCGAAAATATGAGTTCTTTGACTTTGTATAGAACGCGTTGCCAGTAATAACCTCTGAATGGCAATAAAATTTAAAATATAAAATACGTATTTTCCAATATTCAATTTTTATTTTAATAAAGATAGTATCAATGCAATTTTTGTGAGTAGGCTTTAGTTTGTCGAGTGAAAGTCGTGTCATCATGATCATTCATCTATCATAAGTTCCGTCACCCTGAGGTTTGTTGAGAAAACAATTATTCGCACCAACGTATGACTGCAAGCAAACATCACCTACTTCTGACCCCAGGATATGTTCATAAATTTTTGACGTTGACTACGTCTAGCTGTGGTGCTGTCGCACCACTAATGGTCGCCGTATCGTACTGTCGCCCTAACAGCTATCACGTATTTGTTTATTGCAATCATCTTGGTGGGGTCAGTAATACCCGGTTAATGATAATAGGTTTCACTCCTGTCACGCGGGATAAAAAAACATGTAGTTACTATTAAACATAACAAGTAATAATTTTGACTTGAAGGCAGTTAGTTGTAACCGTGTACCGTTTAGGGATTAGTTTAGCTACCGGTGAAACGTATGCCTTAATTGGGTTACGGCTTACAAAAGGTCTGATAGTGATGTTGCTCGACTGACAACTATCGATAAAATGTTTAATGCAAATGACCGGCTTCGCAAGTGTGAATAGAAAAAAAATGCAAAAGAATTTTGGTGAATATCCATTAGTTATTTGGCCAAGTCAAGCCTCACCTGCAAGCGGCTACACCTGCTGATTGACGGAGGACATTTAAGACGGCAAACATGGAAGTGTTTGCTCCCATAAATGTGAAAGCAATTTACTTTAGCTTTAGCTTTACTTAGCTGGAGGAGTTAAGGGGAATACGATTTACGACGGTTACTAGTTCTCATAAGCACATAGTATAGACGCTGCTGATTTTATCGAATCCGAAAAAAGATATTGATACTAATGATGCACCGGATCGTTAAATATGTAATACGGAAACGGATATTTGGTGTCAAGATCCGCGGATACAGATACGAATCTTTCTTCTGTGGACCATGGGTACGAATACGGATATACGGCACATTACTATTTTTTTTTAAATTTATTTAAATAAGAAAAACAGTATTATATAAATCTTGATATACCTATACAACCTAAATTGGAAAATACTGATTTAAAAAAAATCAAGTATCGATAACGGGACTATCGATAGTTTGACTTTACTAGTTCCCTTGGCAGGTGCTTCATATAAACATTACCAGCCAAGAATAATAACTTGTGTGAGTGATATTCCTTGCGAAAGATAAACAGTTGTTCTCTCATATGAACATGTTACGTACGGCCCAGAAGGGGTCCCTGTTTATTAAGCAGTAAGTGACTGTTCAATATTAGGGTAATTTCTGGAACCTTATTCCCGAAATAGCTAAGGATCTGTTTAAACGTTTTTATTTAAACTATTATAAAATAGAAAATTTGTTGTGTCTGTATATTGAAGATATAAAAAAAACTTGCGTTATGTGAAATGAACGATTCTGAATACAAAAATATTCTTTTTGAAATTCTGTTGTCTCTTTATCTATTTGCTCACGATGGACGCAAAAACGACTGATCGGATTTTGATGTGGTTTTTTAGGGTTCCATTCCCAAATGGCAAAAAACGGAACCCTTATAGATTAGAATATAAATCTGTCTGTCTGTCCGTCCATATGTCACAGCCACTTTTTTCCGAAACTATAAGAACTATGCTGTACTTAGAACTGAAATTCAAAAACCTTTTTTTTCGGCAAACCCATACGTGTGTGGTATCTAATATGTCTTCAAAAATGATATTGAGGTTTCTAATTTATTTTTTTTCTAAACTGAATAGTTTCCAAGAGAGACACTTCCAAAGTGGTAAAATGTGTGTCCCCCCCTCTGTAACTTCTAAAATAAGAGAATGATTAAACTAAAAAATATATATGATGTACCTACATTACCATCACCAACTTCCACTGAAAATTGGTATGAACGAGATCTAGTCAGTAGTTTTTTTAACACGTCATAAATCGTAAACCGCAATCTACCTTTTATTCAATCAACTCAAATATAAAAATTAAAAAAAAAACATTATTATGTTACTTGCTGCTACGGAACCCTTCATGGGCGAGTCCGCCTCGCACTTGGGCGCTTTATTATTTTCTATTAGAAAGGTCTTGGTCAGACTTAAAATCTGCCATATGTTTGATTGCAATTGGTTAAGTAGAACCGGAGATATGACCGAAAAACGACAACCGACCACCCCGCGGGCGGAGCCCCGGGCTTCAGCTATTTTATCATATGATTCGCAGCTTCACCTCGGAGCCCGGGTCCGCTTAATCCTCCTCCTTTTAGTTTTGCTTGTACGGCTTTTATGAGAGCGACTTATGTCCGACCTCCCAACCCCATGAGAAAAGTCTGAGCTAGAGCTTTGTCACTGAAAACTCATTCCAGTAATGATGGAAACCAAAATCAATTGTAAAAAACCCGCCAAGTGCGAGTCGGAATAAGTAAAAGTTCACCTAAACATTATTATAGACCGGAGTATTTGATACGAATTTAAATTTAATACCTCTACGCGTTCATGAGAAAAGAAGTAGTAACTCAAATTTTCAAAAATATTTTTTATTATATGATGTACTTAACTAAAAATTTACGGTTTTCGCAATCTTTCCATTATCTGTACTATAAGATGTTACTTCGTACCAAATTTCAAGATTCTAATTTCACGGGAAGTACCCTGTAGGTTTTGATTCCCGTGCGAGTTTCGAAAATTTGCGGCATAAACGGCTGTATCTTTTGATTGCTCTGGCTTAGAAGTTTAATTTTTTCACAGCTCCAAAGGACAATAGACCTGAGTATTAGATATAAATTTCAGTTTGATACCTCCACGCGTTCCTGAGAAAAATGGTCTTGACAGACGGACGGACGGACGGACAACGAAGTGATCCTATAAGGGTTCAGTTTTTTTCCTTTTGAGGTACGGAACCCTAAAAATAAACTGCGTTATCACGTGCATAAAATTCATTGGCAAAACTTCGGAATCTAAGTGAATGGTGATAACCCAGTTTGATTCGCAATTACTTTAATTAATAAAATTCGCTCTAAGAATACCCCAAAATTACAATTTTTGCACTTAAGTACTTACTGCCATAAAATTTAATTATTTATTAAAAGTACTACCAATCAGTTTTTAATCGATAAAGTATAACAATAACCATTCGATATTTAAATTCATTTTTTCTATTTGGCAACTGAAGTCGATGTAAGTGTCAACAATTCTGCCAATGTCAGATGTGCGATGGAGTTTATGGCCAACTTGTAAATAAACTTTGATTTTTTTTTATATTTAGGACACGTCAATTTGACTTCACTTCGCCTGATGGTAAGCTGAAGGTAAAGTCTCAGGAAAGAGGGTCACCATTACATACACGTACCATGTTAACAATGGTGGCACTCAGCTTGACGGCCTCATCAATAGAGGATTGCCGTCGCAGCACCGCGTGACACCCACCGGTACCACTAGTGCTGCGACCACAATCCCACTACCCGGCTATGCACTTACTGACCCCTGAACGCAATCAAACCGAAATTGGATAACTATGGAGGGTTTTTCACAATCGTACACGGTGGTACCCACCCGGCTCAATTTAGTGACAAATTTGTGTCATCAAATTTCTACCACCAGTGAAAATCTTTGAGTTAGACTGAATGTGACCATCGCAGAGTAGTGAACATGTGATCCTGAAACATATTCGGTATTCCGTTCATCTCTAATAATAATTGGCAATAAAAATAGAGCTGACCACTCAAAATTTCATTGTCATTTGCACACTGGCCTATCCGCGTAACTAGAATACGTAATTCCAGTGAATTCAGGTCACAATATAAACGGTTAACCGATAAAGGTTAGCACCCACTGTGGCTGACACTTCACTTTTATTTCAGAAATTCAGCTATGCTTTTACAACTACTACTCTTAAACTTAAGATCAACTTCATGTAGCAGTACATACACATCAACAGTTTAAAGGCAAAGGAATGCAAGCAACATCGAATATTCAAAGGAAAAAAAACTCAAACGAAAGTAATTTCCGTATCAATTGTCATTGTCGCTTATATCCTTTGGTCTCTCAACTGACGGTACAGTTACGTTTCATACGATTTGGAATAGGCAGAGACAAATTATGTAGCAGTGTGTTGTGTTTAATTTAGTTCTTTAGAGTACCAGAAATCTTATCTATTTTTATTTCCTTTAGATAATTATTGTCTATTTGGAAATTTATCAGCGTAAGAATTTATATCTTAATTTAATGTCTAGTTTAACTAGTACGTAACATATCACTAGTAATGTAATATACCTTTGCTTAAACCTTACCCTTATATGTACAGCCTCCGTGGCGTGGCGGTATTGAAAGCGGCCGCTACGCAGGAGGCGCGGGTTCGATCCCCGCTCAGTGCAAATATTTGTATGCATGAATATGAGTATTTGCATTGGTCTGGTCGTGCCTCGGAGAGCACGTTAAGATGTCGGTCCCGGTTGCCATACGAATATGTATGACAGTCGTTATAGGGGAAATGGGTGAAATTGCCCCACATAGAAGGGCTGATCACCCGTCTGGTCAAACGGCGTCCCCACTGGCAGTATATATACCCTTATATGTATAGACATAATAAGACACATGAAATTCTGTATGTCTGATCATCTGATCATAAGGTCTGATCTAACTGATATTATAACATAAAACACATTGTAAGAGCTGGTGCCTGTTATGCGTCTAAAAGACCTGTATTACAATTCACCAGAAAGACCTGTGTTACAATTCACCTGAAAACCGTATGTCAAAATAAAATTCTTCAAATATTCAAAAATATCACTCAAATGTGATACGAACATTGTCAAAAAAAGGTACTTGATCGCACCACGCACAAGCAGACATGTAAATACTGCCATACATACGCATGAGAACCCTAATGAAAATATCGGCTTTGGCACCCATTCTAATAGGTCATTAACACCCTAAACCCAGACAGTGAACAACCACCCCAAAGGCGATACAGTCTGACCGCACGTGAATTGGCGCGCAACCTTGCATACAAATAAGTTTAGTTCATTTTGTACAAACCATTTGCAATCACCATGCGTAATGAAGGGTTAAAAGCAATTTTTTTTTTATTGTGCTAATTTCATTTTGATTTTTGACGATTTTAATCGGTTTATAGCTTTGATTACAATTCTAATTTGTATAGATTAGATTTTTGATATTTGTTGACGTCACCATAGTAGAAAAGTAGGGGATGATGGTACAGTCGCCGCCGGTATATGCTTCACATTCCACCTTAATATAATTAAAATAACTTTACATAAAAATAATAACACAAAAAATATTGAAAAATGTTGAATTTTTCTTTAAAGATTACAAAAAATATTATACATCAAAATATTAATTTCTATGTAAAGATCGTTTGTAAAGTTAGTGCTTAGGAACTTCTGAGGGTGACTATACCTAACCACATGTAGAAGGGGAAAACATAGAATACTGAATGCAAAATTATTCAAAAATAAAGAAGAAATTGCAAACTCTCGCGTAAGAGTTACGGCTTAGCGCTAGTCAAGTAAAAATTTAAACATTCATTTCTACCAAAATAAGCCGCAGTAGTTTTCCATTTGGTTTTTTTTTTAATTTTAGCCACACCAAAATGATATAATAAGCTGTGACAGCCGCACGAATAAATGAAATTATACGAGCCTCGGGTAATTCGCTGACGTAATTACTTTTTGGGGATCACAAGCCGCTGTTTGGGGTTTATGGGTGCTATTTTTAAGGTTCAATTTGTATGAGATTAATGTCAGCTTAACGCTGCGTGGGGTTTAGATACCACAAATGGTTCTATTTGAATACTTTCGTAAAAATATTCATGATATACCAGCGTATTTTAAGCTCTGTTACATATGCAATCCGCAGTAAAGGGTTAGAATGAATATAGAGTAGTCATATACAGAAGGTAAACTCCTTTGAAAGCGCGTTTTACGTAGTTTTGTACGAAGTATTTTTGTAGAAACGTAGGAAACAAGCATACGACCCGTCTGTTAGTAAATGGTTTCCGTACCTATGAATGTCGGATTAGGTTAAAAATAAGACTATGAACTGATAGAATGCACTGTAATTTTTTTTTGGGTAACTGAAATTAGTAGTATTCCTGTTAACCACTGTTCCCTCCAGTTATGCTTAATTGCTTGTGTTAGGAGTGGGTTGACTTCGGTAGTATAATGACCAGGATTCGAACCCGGGACCTCTGAATTCTAAGGTCGACTCCTTAACCTCTAAGCTACCGATGTTGCAATTGAGTTGTTAATGAGATTTATTTTACGAGATTTTCCGCCATTTTCCCACGGGAAAGGCCAGGTACTATTAAATAAAAAAACAATGTCATTTAGAGGCCACCACCTCTCAATTGTAAATAAACCAGCCTAAATAAATTGCTTTTATTAACTTTGTCACGAATCGCTTTTGTAGTAGGACCACATTCATAAATTATGTTATAAGGCAAATTGTTACCTAACACAAAGTAAACCTCCAACAATATTCTATTTAAATATGCTTAGTTCATTAAGCTCACAATGTGTTAAAATTGCGGTTATTACACTTTAACTAGACAAGCAAATATGAACATTAATGTTATAACGTAATAGGATAAATGTTGAACGGTTAAATTATGTAGGATTGAAAATTAAACAATTTTGAAGTGGTAGGTGTAGATGTATTATCATCCAGATTTTTTTATCCTACCACTTTTTAGTGGGGAAGCTTATATATTGCGAAGCAGACTGAGTCCTTTTATTGAAGCATAGCGAGTCCTTTAACGAAGCATACAGTGTCCTCTCACTGAAGCATATTGAGTCATCTAAATGAAGTAAGTTGAGTCTTTTGATGGAAACAGACTGAGTTATTTAACTGTACGTAACTTATTTTATTAATCCCGATAAATTGGTTTGTTTTTAAGCAACTATGATTATGGGGACAATAGGAAGGCGGGATTTTCGTCTCGTACTTTTCAATTTAATTCTCTAATTTTTTTAACTGATTTATTTAAAAACACCCATCGAGCCAGCGCGTCCTCGCAAGCATATCCACATATAATTACTGAAATAAACCCTCAAAACACTACGTCCTTGTTCACCTCACTGCTCAAACCACGTATTCTGAAATAAACAGTCACTTGAGATTTCTGCCGCAGTAGCTACCGCAAGCATATTAATTTTCATAACGTTCCAAGCTTTTACCAGTAACGTGAGCTCTATGTGGTGGAAATCGTAATTCGTATATTGCTTGTTATTGTTTATACGTCGAACGTGTGAGTTCTCTTTGCCCCAGTATGAGTAACTGTTATTGAATTTCATTTCATGAAAATGTATTTCAACATAGAACTCTTTAATTTTATTGGTAATTTTCCTCGTGATATGATAGTTTGAGCTATATAACTTAGCATTTACTGTACCCTTAATGTGACATTTCCAGCTTTATTCAGAAAATAATACCTTTAAGTTAAGTAGCTAGTCGGTTCAAGCTCGACATAACCGCCCCCGCTGGCCGGCGGGGGGGGTATCCGAAGGGATTTCCGCACGAAAAAAAAAAAAAAGGTATTCGGGGGATTTTCCGCACGAAAAAAATTATGGTATGTCGTAATTATACGTTTGGTTAGACGTTTTTTTATTCTTTTCAGTTCCGTTATTGCGTATGTGTCAAACGTGAGAGTTCCTTTTTGGCCCAGTCTGAGAAACTGTTACTTGTGTTTCGTTACATGAAAATGTGTTTCAATATGGGAGTCTTTTATTTTGTTGGTTTTCCCTCGTGATATTATAGCTTGGGTTATATAACTTAGCATTTACAGCTTTAGGCCTGCCTCATGCGTGTCACGCACTTCGTTCAAATCATATGTATTTCTTTTATGACATTATTTGCACGAAATTCGCACCAGATATAAAATAATTCCAAATAAATCGCGTAGAATCCGTTAAAATAATCTTATTTAAAAATTTTTTTTTACTGGTGGTAGAAATTTGATGACACAAATTTGTCACAAAATTCGGCCGGGTGGGTGAAGTGTCCTAAATATAAAAAAGTGTAAAAAAATAAGTGGTTCATTTTACAAGTAGTTTTTTAAAAGGAAATTAAGCATGGGATGAATTGAGTCCATAACCTGATACAGAAGAATTTTCCAACTATCCAATTCTACAGGAGTATACAAAATAATAATACAAGTAGGTCATCCCTCGAACAAAAGTAAATCAAAAAAAATGTTCGTTGAGTGTATCAATTGGTTCCAAATTCCAATGGAAACTATACCTACTATATTTCTAATGAAATAAAGTTGAAATACTGTCGAAAGGTATTTGGGGTGGAATGAGATATAATTCGTCGAGTAATATCATGAAAAAATGAAATAAAAAGTGGATCGTGATATTATTGGGTATAATAAAATATGTGGCGGTTGATGATTATGTTTTATTGGCGAAAAATGATCTTGTGGATGGTTTAATGCCTCAATATTGTGGGTTTGGGGCTCAAATATTATGACAAAAAATGTTTTAGTAAGTAAGTACTCAAAATAGAGTCTTTAATATTTGTCTTAAGTTACTCACATACTTTTAGATAGATAGATAGATAGATATAATACTCTTTATAATACACGGCCAACTCCGACCGAGGCGAGGACGGCCCTGTTGAGGGCTGTTCGGAAGCTTTCACGTGTCCCTCTGATTAGCAGATGGCACAGTGGAGAGCAAGTAAGGGGGCCATCTCGAAACCGGAGACGGCCCAGGGTCAGTCGGGGCGCGACGGATATGCTCTATGGGTAACCTTACACCCCGGCGTCTTAAGACCCGAGACGGCGTGCGGTTTTAGTCGGTGCAAGCCCGACATAACCGCCCCCGCTGGCCGGCGGGGGGGTTTTCGAAGGGATTTCCGCACGAAAAAAAAAAAAAAAAGGTACAATGGGTGGTCTTATCGCTAAGATCGATCTCTATATATTCATGATTATGTATTCGAGTAGGCGTAGGTGTATTTTTTTCCCTCCGTTCAGTAGGATGCTCAGATCTCCTGGGGGATTTATTTGTATCTTTTGTCCACATAGATCCCTTTATCGAGCGTGAACCCATAGTGGATGTATATGAATCCCACTTTCCATCAGGATTCAATGGGCAATTAATTTTGATTTTGTTATCGAAACAAGTGAAGATCGGGAAAACAAATGAGTACCGCAAGTACAGGTAAACAGGTAATAAAACATGCAGTCGAATTGTAAACCTCCTCCTTTTATGAAGTCGGTTATAAATAAATATAAAATCGGAAACCTATGATTTATTATCGAAATTAATTATTTTCCAGTAAAAAGTCCAAATATAATAGACAGAATTCCAAATAGGTCCTCCAGGGGATCTATGTGGAAAAAATAAATCAAATGGATCCGAAGCATAGGATCCCACTGGACGGAGCTGTTTTTTTTTTCTTAAAAGAATATAGTAAAAGAGGAAAGCTTGCTCCAGAGCCTCGCCTGTCAATTAGCAGGTGCAAGGGCTTGCACATGAGGCCCGAAAATCCTAATGGGGCACTATAAACTCGAGTGAAGTCGCATCGACGTGTCTAAAAAAAAACATGGACCCGTTTTTTAATCTTTGCCATTTTAATAATAAGCGAGCTTTGCATGATCCAGATTAGTTACAACAAAATTAAATTGGCCGTTTAATTCGATTTTCAAATCTAATCAACTCATTTAAAATAAAAACAGCGTTTTTGGGAAAATACTGTTAACTTTATGCTTGTTACATTTTTATGTTTGCTTTTTTAATTTAATTATGATTATAATGGTTTCTTTGTAGTAGTGGTTGAGTATTTAATCGTCACATTAGGAGTAGCAGGTCTCGCTCTGTGTAAATATTTATATTCTTGAATATGTCGGCTTACTTTGGGTCAAAGGTTGAAAGCGCTGTGTAGAATGTCGTAGAATATTTATTTATTTATGTCTAAATGTCTGGTAGAGAAACACCCAGGTGTTTCTCTGTATGGGTATAAATGAACCAATTTTTTTTCTTGCTGAAATCCCCTCGAAAACCCTCCCACCGGCCAGCGGGGGCGGTTATGTCGGGCTTGAACTGACAAAAACCACACGCCGTCTTGGGTCTTCAGACGCCGGGGTGTAAGGTAGAGCCCGTAAAGCATTTCCTCGCACCACGGCTCTCTCGCACCCCGGCTGTCCCTCGCACCCCGGCTAGGTATAAATGTACCTACATAAGAAAGTTTTTGGGACCTAAACATAACTGGCGAATCGTGGGCGTGTAATACACCCCTGCCTACCCCTTCGGGGATGCAGGCATGAAGTTATGTTATGTTTGTTTTGCATTCTAAAAGCCATATTACAAGCTTACAAGTTTAGTTGAAGTTGATTCGATTATGACAATAATAATGACGACCTCGGTGGCGTAGCGGTAGTGCGTTCGACTGCTGAGCCAGAGGTCGCGGATTCGATTCCCGCTCAGTACAAATATGTATATTTGCATTAGTCTGGGTGTTTCTATGTATAATAATGTATTTCTTTACAAAAAAAGTATTTAAGTATGTTTGTTCGCATTCTAGAACCCATATAACAAGCTCTGCTTAGATTGCGTATAAAAGTTGTGTACCTTGTCCAAAAAAAATACATAAAGTTATGTTTATTTCCCACAGGGGTAGGCAGAGACAATATCTTTCCACTTAACAATACTTATCCAGGTATATATACCTTTGATTTTTCTACTTTCAAAACTGTTTCCATACATGAGTAGAATAGAATAAAAATAAACTTTATTATACACCTATCAAAGTATGCGTAACACCGTCAACATATGTATAAATGGCAGTCTTATCACTAAAAGCAATTTTATACAGGCAACCTTTGGATGGACCTGAATTTTACTTATTGGTGTGAAAAAAATAAAATTATAAATATTGTTCATTCATATAAAATAAATATCACATATAATATGCATAAACATACATAAATACGATACGCAATAAGAAACTTAGAAGCCAGGGAGTGATCTTTGACCATCTTTTTAAAGGAGGCTAGTGATTAGGCAAGCGTCATGGATAAATGCAGTGCATTCCACAGCCGCACCACCTGTACAGTAAAAGATTTATCATAGAAACTTGTGGAATGCTTGGGTACTGCCAATTCCAATGATACTGACGACCTCAAGGATCTTGAATCAGTGTCATTGACGAACACAAAACGTTCCTGTAAGTAACTAGGAGTTAAAGGATTAAAACGAATGCTGTAAGCATGGAAAGAATATGAGCATACATGGCCGGTTGCTTGGTTGGTACTCTTGACCGACCCTTACTTTAATATGTCTTCTTATGTATGTTAAAAGTTGAGGCGTTAGGCAGTCGCTTCCAAAAAGTCAAAATAAATCAATCAGGGGGAGCTAGGTAAAGCTGTTATGTCGCAGAAATTATTGTAATCAGTTACATAGCATAAGTACGTGTGCTAGAAAACAGCTACGTACTATCTACGGCGTAGAGGGCGTAGAGAATTGAATGCTACGAATCACTTCTTGTCGTTGAAAGGCAAAAAGGTTCCAACCAACTTCGTTTGTGGAACAAAACTCACAATGCTGTGAAGTATTTATGTCGTCCTTTGAGATCTTTTTTCTTTGAATACTCGATGTTACTCAAGACATTTTAGCGACATCATTCAACAACCTGTGTGTTTTATTGCTTTATTTTGTTGTTGTTTTCGGTATAGCTATGCTCTACGGTTTTTGCTATACGTTATCTTTCCTAAATAAAATAACTTTGCAGCAAATAAGAATATATTGGCTGTGGTTTTATTTATAAAGAATATGTCTAGAGAGTTAAATAATAATAGCACAAAAAAAGGATATACTACACTGCCCTATCTAGACCTAATCCAAGCATAGCTTGCAATATGGATTCTAAAATGCGGATAAACATATTAAGAACTTTGGTTGTAAACACAGACAAACATCAGATATTCACACTGAGCGGGAATCGAAGCTGCAATCAGTATCACACCATGCAGGCGTCACGATTATGCATACGAGTCAAGTTTTAGGCCTAAGCTACATTCGACCGAAATGCCATTGCAGAATTTTCGCGTCGGAACGCCAAGACATTAGGTATACTACATGGAAGATCGGTTAGGTAATGTGCTCTTTATCACTCATTTAGAGACAGTAACATGTATTGATGTTAAGACGTGGAAGATCCGCGACGAAATTTCCGTCAAGTGTAGCGTAGACCTTAATGTCAATCCGCACCAATATATGCCCCACATCAAAAAATACGTTTTTAAGTCACCCTGTACATCACTACGTAAGCCTATTCGTCCCCCCGGTCCCTAAAACTATTACAGCCATCCATTCATATAACTGCGATAAGCCTGCTAAGGGGACGGCTGCCTCTATTGAACAACCCTGATTTGTGGCCGAAGGATTTGTCTCCTAGCACCTACTATTTATCTTTCAGAAGAACAATGGATTGGTTTACTTCAACATTTTGTATATCAGTTGTAGTGTTTTCAATGCTAGACAGTAATGGAAAAATGTCAAGCTGTTCACCCCAGCTTCACCCCGGTGCAATTATAATACTGTACGCGTGGATTTTTCAAAGATTTTCGTTCATACAAATTTTATCCTGATTGCAGTTCCAGTTAATTTGTTAGTTTGTTAGTATGAGTGAAATCTTGAAAGCCCAATTAGGACCACTTCCTGACGTTAGATTGAATTCAAATTTGGTATAGTTGCGTATTTTCGGTGGTATGGTACTATGAAGCTGGTCTGATCATGAAGTCGGAAGTTGTTCATAGGAACTCCTGAAGTAAACAAGATAAACTAATCGAGTTTGAGCTCATTTGTTTAATCTTGGCAAATACTCTGACGCTATATGATACCCAAGGTCTGAAGATGGAGACGGTAGGTGGTCATAGGATCTTCTGAACTAAACAAGATAAGCCTGTCATGTTTGGGCACATTTGATTTGTCTTGTTATGTATGTACTAGAAACCTTGTTTTAAAACAAGTGTTTTTAAATAATAATTAATTGTTTTTATTAGAAATTTGAATTGTTACTCAATAACGTTTTTATGAAATAACTCAATATTTTTGCGATCTAAATCTAAAGGAAAAGCTAGCATACTAATTGCTACATTATTTCATTGATTCAATGTGGCGGACTGATCAAAAAAACAATGTTTAAAAATGATTGTAACATCATTCATTGTTTCCGTAGTTCGCAAGAGTTACGGTAGATGGCTTCAGCATCGCCCCGAGATGAAAATGTCGAATATCTGGGACGTGTCTAGGTAGTTCAGTTGGTCAGAGTATTTCTCTTTTAAGGGACTGGTCGCGGGTTCAAGTCCCATCCGAGATGTTCTCTTTTTCCGATCTAAATCTGTAAATATTTTATGATTATGATAGTAGTCTGGGGGATATATAGGACCCTTTTTTCCCTTAATTCTCTCGGGCTTCACTTCACTGGAGCTAACGATGAAGTAAATATATGTCGGACTTAAACTAACTAAAACTGCACGAATATCCTTCACATTAGCTTGGGTGGCCAGGAAACCAGGTAAGCCCTAGAACGAATATTTCTAAGACTGTGACCGGCCTTACCTACTAAAATTGGCAACCCCAACGTGTTTATAGGAAATAAATCCTCCCTCTCCTGTAGAGAAGCATGCGCGGAAACAAAACGTGTCGTTACCTTTTTTTTTTTCGTGCGGTAATCCCCTCGGATACCCCTCCGCTGGCCAGCGGGGGTGGTCATGTCGGATTCGAACCGATTAAAACCTGCCATCTCGTGTCTTCAGACGCCTAGGTGTAAAATGGAGGCATTTCCCTCGCCCCCCGGCTGACCCAGAGACGTGCCGTTACCCTGGTCTTCCTTCTACTAGTGCAATGGTTTTTGTCATGAACTGCTAACTTTAAACCTATACAATACGTATGTAAAACAATTATTAATCCCTCGTATATACCCACAAATTGAATTCACGTAAATCAATTCAACAATCAAACCACAATCAAACACAAATCCAATCACGTTTGACATTATGATAATCCCACCGCAAATTTTGACACGAAATTTCGAAGTAATGAAACGAAATGTCAGACATTCGGCATTTGCAATTCTATTGTGGTCATTGTTTGAAAAGTATTGGCTGCTAAAGTGCCTGAGGGTTTGGAGTGCCCCTGAATTGGAGAATACGTTTAATAATGGTCTTCAGCAGTGCTAGAAAATGTTAATTTTTAGAAAAAAACAAATTTTACATTCACACAAAAGTGTACATTCGTGAGCATAAAACGAAGTGTGTTTGGGTTTTCTAATACGCTTTTATAAGCTTGTATGTATAATAAATGTATAGGTATGTATATATTTGTATGTTACAGAATCTTTGAATTCAATTTTGGAGCACATTGAAAGTCGGATTGATGTGAAATTTTGCACAGTTAACAAAGACTGTTGAAAATATAATAATTTGAAAAATCAGACGTCTAAAATAGTTAAAAAAAAACTAAAACCGTTGGTTAATTACAATAAGAAAATGTTATGAGCTTTATTAACTTTGATGTTGGTGTCAATTCTGGTGTACATTTTGGACTAGCTGACGTTATGGACACAAATTTCTAGGGACCCTAAATGGCCCTAGCAATTTGTCTATATGTCCCTAACGCCGGCTAGACACATTTTCAATGAACTAAACTAAAGTCTGTACAAATGAATTTAAATTTCGATTTTATCTCGTTTGGCTTTGTCTCAGCACTTTTTTTAAATATTCAATATTTGCAACTTAATTGGCTTTAAAGTCAACCTACAATTAGAGACTTTAGTTTAGTTTTGTGAAAATGTACAAGAGAATCGACACCAGTATCGAATTATTGTATATCATCTGGATCCATCGAGCAAAACTCATACCTCACATAGTTTCAAAGTTTCAAATTGAGACGAATCTGAGATATTGGTTGAATCTGACTTCTTAGATTTATTTACGTAAGTATAAAGTTATTAACAATAAAACTAATAACAGTGTTCAAAATGAAAACCAACTGTCAATTTTTTAAATTTTTTTTGCACTCCCAAAAAGTCTTAGTCACAAAAAGTTACGCCTGTCCTTCAATACAGGCTGTGAAGTTTAATCGAAAGTAAATCCTCCAACCATATCTAGTTTAACTAGAAATTTGTTACAGATTGGATGACTATGTATTCTGAAACGATTTTTTTTATTATGGACTAACTGTTGACTTGTAGTTCTGATCCCATTTCCGCAACCCATGGGAACCTATTCCAGGGATAACAAGTAGCCTATGTGTTATTCCAGACTAAAATCTATATCTGCACCAAATTTCAAACAGATCCGGTCACGATACGCCCCTATCAGCTTAACGTGGGGCAGCAGCAGCAGTGGCAAGAAAAAATAATGTAGGAACTAAAATGTTTTTTTTACGTGCGACAATCGCCACGGTTACAACCCGCCGGCCAACTGGGCTGGTCATGTAGAACTCGAACTGACTAAAACCGCAAACCGTCTCAGGTCTCATATGCCTAATGTAAGGCTACTCAATAAGGCAATCTCCTTATAATCCGGCTGACCCTGGGCCATCTACGAAAAAACAGGTACTAAAATGTTCGAGCCATGTCACGAGGTGACGCTCTCGACGTTTTTTTTTCGAGCGAATGGCTGCAGTGGCATGCGGCGCGCGGGAGTTCCAAATGTACACGCCACCAAATGCGATGCCACGAGACAGAGTGGTGCGGGCAGCGGTAGCACAGTGTCGAAAGTCACGTGGCATGGCCACCGCTTACCGCTAAAGCCCGAACTTGTGGCCAGGCCGCTAAGCGAGATCGCAGTACTAAATAGTTCTACCTTCAAAGAAAATGAAGCTATAATAATGCTATAGTAAGTTTTGAAAACTGTAATTTTATTATGAAGTCCGTGACGCAATCCATCGGTGCTGTATATCAAGATTTGCTCAGACTGAACATAACATAAACATAACATAAACTCACGCCTATATCCCCGAAGGGGTAGGCAGAGGTGCTACCACCCACATTTCGCCAGTTTATGTTTAGGTCCCAATGCAATAGGTGGCGAGCCTATGGCCATTACCCGGGCACTTAAAAACCTGCGATAAATACACACATAGCTCAGACTGAGTCATAATATAAAGGAATATTTTGTCAAACATAGTTAAGTGGAAGTTAAGGCCATCTACACACCAAAGCCGGCAGCATTACGGCTTGTGCCCACGGGCTTGTTTTGCGTTTAATCGTACCGGAACGAAACGCAATACAAACCCGGTGACACAAGCCTGCGGGTTCTGCCTCCGGGCTGGGGGCTTTATGTGTAGATAGCTGTAGGCCTTGCCCGGCGGGTTAAGCCGGCGGGCCGGTGGCTTAACCCGATACGATACCTCTCGATCGTAAGATCTACTCCTTAACCAATAAGCTACCGACACTAAGTTTGATTATATGCGTATTATATAGTTTTTAGTCGAATTCGGTGAATAAAATGAGCAGATTACGTTTCTGGGCACGCTACCACAGGAGGCATGCGAGGCGGAGGAATTCCACGATGCATTTTAGGTTTAAGTTTCTTTTAATTATTTATTTTATTTTAGTTTTATTTAGTTTAGTTAGATATAAAATTTGTAACCACATTTGTACATTAACTTATTGTAATTTAAAATAAAATAAGTAGTTATTGTCGAAAAGAAAAATAGGAAAAAGTATGTTACATAAATTCTTTTTTTTTTTGTAGAATATACTGCTCACTGCGACAGATCTCATCATCAGTGGCAGTGAAGTCGCAGCCGAGGAGAGGTCTCCGCACTTGTCGGCGCCCGGACTTGTACCACTGAAGATGTCGACCGCAGTGACCGACGAAACGTTTGGGACACAAGTTTCCTATGGACCACAGTCGAACAGCCCGGAAGCAGTATATTCTACATGCAACGCCGACCGTGAAAGCCTAAAGATTTATTTACATACTTTTGTTCATATTCTGTTCCCCTCATATCTTAAAATATTATACCAAACGAGGTATCAGTCATCAAATATCTTGTTTAAACTAAATTTAAACAAAAATAATTATTATCAGCAGCAGAACGTAAAAAGGGAATCAAAACCATTTTGGATAAAACTTTGTTCGAAAACAATGTAACTTGGTGAAAATATTTTTTTCTTTCAAACTCTTAGAAGTCAAACGGCACAGTTTAATGAGATGGGGCCTTTTTCGTTTAACTTCGAAGGTAACGAACAGATGTGTACTTAAATTAACAGAGAATTTCTGATGGGTAGTGGTTCAGTGCCGTGACTTGGTTAAAGAAAGACTCTTTTTGAAGAATGTATTATTATATATACTGTTACTGTATCTATGTACCTCTGAGTATGCCTAATTACATTTTTTTAAGGGATTTTCTTTAGAAAAGCCCTATTGCTATCGAGTTGTCGTCGACGTCGTCGTTGCCAATTTTCTGTCACGGTTTTGGGTATGAAGGAGATGAGCTATCGAGTTGCTGTTTTCGGTTTTCGTGCTGGAGTGAACCATTGCAAGATAAAGAAAAAATCGCAAGAAATCGCAAAAAAAAAACGCAAAATCGAAAATCCCTTGTATTCGGCTGAGCTCGTCTCAGGAATTCAACTTTTTTTATGTTACATTAATGTTTATCACCCGTGTGGGGTGGCAGTATTTCGGACGCTTCGTCTGAGGTCACGGGTTTGATTACCGCTCAGTGCAAATATCTGTACGCAGAGATAATGTCTATTTGCATTGGTCTGGGTATTTCTTTTCATAATATGTATGTATTTACAAAATGTTTATCCGCACATTCTAGAATCCATATTACAAGTTAGCTCTAGATAGTGCTGTACGCAGAGATAATGTCTATTTGCATTGGTCTGGGTATTTCTTTTCATAATATGTATGTATTTACAAAATGTTTATCCGCACATTCTAGAACCCATATTACAAGTTAGCTCTAGATAGTGCTTTGAAATTTAATATGTAGGTACTGTGTTTAGAATATATATTTTATTTATTTTATTGATTAAATATGAATATATCATTCCTTTTCTCTTTTCCATTACGCCGATAGTAATATATGAATAAAGAAATGTAAATTAATTATGCCTTTTATCATTACTTAAGTTACTAAATTTATGAATATTACCTGCTTTTGTACGTTAATAAAAGAATGCTGAATTACGCCAATAACCTCGCTATAGATTCATTGCAGATAGCAGCACGTAGCTACACAAAGTCAATTTTGCCTAAAATGCACACACATACACACCCTTATCGACACACACACCCACACACACACACACACACACACACGCACCCTAATACACATATACAAGCGCCATCATGCACATTAACATCAACCTGATCCTCTACATTCCATATTATTCAAGTCACAAAGCAATGAAATCAAAGCAATTTGTTGGCATTCCTTTTTTTCCATTTAATTTAAATTATTTCAAATTGTTTTTGACAGGAATACGTTTTTGGGGTTATGTTGCCAAATGGCAAAAAAAAACAAACTACGTACGGATAGGCGTTCAAAAATGATATTGAGATTTCTAATATCATTTTTTTCTAAACTGAATACAATTCAATCAACTCAAATATAAAATTGAAAAAAAAAAATACATTGTATGTTACTTGCTGCTACGGAACCCTTTATGGGCGAGTCCGACTCGCACTTGGCCGCTTTTTAAATTTGCATTTATAGCGAAAGGCAATCCAGAAATATTGACGATAACAAAATTACAAAACTTATCATCTAAGAAGTAAGATTCTTAGTGCATATTACTAGTATGATCCCGTGAATATCACTGCCAAATCCTCAACATCATCTAAGTGTGGTACCCGGGTTGTATCCGAGGTTTTGTCCTCGGAGACTGGAGTTCATTTCCTCCTTCTCCTTCTAGATTTGGTAGACGACTTTTATGGGAGAGTCTGATGCTGCCTAACCTCCCAACCCCGAGAAGAAAACCTGCACCAGAGCAATCGTCTGTCAATCAACAGGTGCATCGGCGTTGTGGGTGCGCTTGGCTTAGGTCCACAAGATCTTGATGGGCCCAAAAACACCTTATCTACTAACCAATTCTATCACTACTAACTTTTATACTTTTGCATTCCATACAAATCCTTACTAATATAAATGTGAAAGTAACTCTGTCTGTCTATCTGTTACGCTTTCACGCCTAAACCACTGAACCGATTTTGCTGAAATTTGGTACAGGGGTAGATTAGACCTTGTGAAAGGACATAGGCTATGTTTTGTCGCGATAACCGACATCTACGCGGGCGGAGCCGCGGGCAAAAGCTAGTGTAAAATAATTCCAAATATAATGTTAACGGGAATTAATCCTACTAATATTATAAATGTCAAAGTTTGGATGTATGGATGTTTGTTACTCTTTCATTCAAAAACGGCTGAACGAATCTCACTGAAATTTGGTACAGGGATAGATTATATTCTAGAATAACACATAGGCTACTTTTTATCCATAGAATAGGTTCCCATGGGTAACGGGAACAGGATTGAAATTTCACGCGGGCAGAGCCGCAGGCAACAGTAAGTGCGATCATATACCTGTATATACCTTTACCGTAATCGCGCTATTCACTGTTAACATTATTGTAAGTAAGCCCTATCACTGGTTCAAACCCGACCCCATAGGCGAGGCCGCGATGGCCGCCTAAGTCCGCCGGTAACACTGGGGTTATCCTTTTGAGGGCTTACTCGGGGTGCCCGGCTATGGACACTTGGGGAGGACACCGTGTGGTTTTAGTCGGTCCGATTCCAACACGCTAGGATTATCGTTGGCACCGATGGGGTGAAACCCGTGGGGGTTTCCAAACGTAAAAAAAAGCAAAAAGACCTATCACTGCTTATAAATCAAAAGGTTTCTATTATCAGACTTGTAAACCTCGTGGACGCTGCATCATTTAAGTTGAGTAATAGCTGTGGTAATAGTCCAATTGTCAACACCCCTCAATACGAATCACAAATGTCTTGCGGTAATAACGTCATATTGTGTGTCATATGTCATGAGGGCTTAAAACTGACATGAGCTTGTAATGCCTATACTCAATGTCACCTCAATATTTGCTTTGTTTGGTGTGTCTAAACTTGTCAAATGTGCGTTTATATTTACGCGTGGTTGTAGTAAGCTTCTTTCTTTATTTGATTTCTTGGTTGGATAAGTTGCTTACGACGATATCACATTATTGTGTATCATAAGAGTGAAAGAGTTTGTATACTTGGGTTCAAAGTTTACGAGGGATGGAAAGTATGACTGTGATATTGAGCGAAGAGTTTTGGCTGGTAATCAAGTGAATGGGGCCCTGCATAATTTTATGAGCAGCCAGAAAGTATCTAAAGAGGCACGACTGGCTGTTCATAGAGGAGTACTCGTCCCCACACTTATGTATGGTAGTGAATGTTGGGTGTGGCAGAAGGAACACGAGAGTAAGCTGAATGCTGTTGAAATGAGAAGTCTGAGAAGTATAGCTGAAGTGACCCTGATGGACCGAGTGCGGAACAGCGTGATAAGGGAACGTTGTGGTATGGCAGAAGATGTAGTGACCAAGATAGAGAAAGGGATGCTTAGATGGTTCCTCATGTAGAGAGGATGGATGAAAGGAGATTAACGAAACAGATTTATGAGGCGAGGGCTACTGGGCAACCCGGTAAAGGTCGACATAGGCGTACGTATGCCAATCAGATCGACGACGTTTTGAAGAAGGGCCAGGTCAGAAGTACCCGTAACCGGCGTGCATGTATGAAAACAATTATGAAAGTGGAAGAAGCAAAAAGCGTATGCCAAGATCGTAGCCAGTGGAAAGATGTTGTCTTTGCCTACCCCTATGGGAAAAAGGCGTGACTATATGTATGTATGTATGTATGTATGTATAAGTCATAAGAGCTACAATATGGGGTTCTTCAAGAAAGGCATTAGAAGGTTTTTCCAGGATCGGCAGCGCGAGTGTGACGCCTCTGGTGTTGCACGTGTCCATAGGCCGCAGTAACCGCTATCCATCAGGTGGGCCGTGTGCTTGTCTGCCACCTGAGTGGTATAAAAAAGGGCCTAAAATTGACATGACTTTGTAATACCTATGATTAATGTCTTTGGTGTGTCTAAATTTGTCAAATGTACGTAAATATATACGTGTGATTGTGTAATCTTCTGTGTTCGATTCTCTGGTTCGACAAGGTGCTAACGATATTATACTATTGTGTGTCATTAATCATAAGGGCTTAAAACAAACAAGGGCTTGTAATATCTATGATTAATATCACCTCAATATTGGCTTTGCTTAGTGTATCTAAACTTGTCAAATGTGCGTTAACGTGTGTTTGTGTGAGTTTCTGTGTTTGATTCCCTGGTTGGATAAAGTGCTCTAGGGTTTGCTGTTTGGAGAGTAAACTCTACCCACTGATACCATTTAAATATTAGGACTGATGAATGCTTGTTGGTCTCGTCTAAACTTATGCAAATTCTGAGTGTATACACTCAGAATTTGCATAAGTTTAGACATCTATAGATGTGTAATCCTCTGTTTTTAATTCCAGGGTCGGACAAAGTGTTCCTAAAGGTTTCTGTTATGAAATTATCAAGAGTAACACGATGTCTATAAACGTGCCTGGGACCTGCAAATAGGCTCTCTTGCTATTACCTGAGATCAATAAATATAGGTAGTGAAAAGCAGGTGTAGTAATAATATTTCTGCTAATCCTTTCTCGGATATAAAGGCATTTTTTTTCCTGCGGAAATCCCTTCGGATACCGACTAAAACCGCACGGTGTCCTCCCAAAGTGTCCGTTGCCGAGCACCTCGGGTAAGCCCTCGAAAGGATAACCCCAGGGTTTACCGGCGGACTTTGGCCATCACCGCGGCCTCGCCTGGTGGGGTCGGGATTTATCCAACGTCGGTGAGTTGGCACATACACACGCCGTGTATGGCACCACGACACGCCTCCGGGATATAAAGGCATCAAATAAAAATGGTTCGTAGTGGCCCGTGCATTCAAATATTGGAATTATTTTCTGTTCTTACAAAACACGGACGGGAGAGCATTCGACTGCTAAGTCAGAGGTCGCGGGTTCGATTCCCGCTCAGTGCAAATATTTGTGTGCATGAATATTTCTATTTGCATTTGTCTGGGTGTTTGTATGTATAATATGTTTGTATTTACAAAAAAAGTATCTAAGTATGTTTATCCACATTATAGAACTCATAACACAAGCTATGCTTACTTTAGGTCTAGATAGCGTTGTGCCGAATTTCGTAAAATATTTATTAATTTATTCAATACGGCCGTTCCCCAAAGAACATTCTCTAGTCAAAAAGTTACAAGGAACAAGGTGATCAATGAACTCTATGGTAAAACTGCAATATATCGCTACAAATCCCTTGGAAGATATATGGGCATGTCTTATTAATTAGAAAAAAATAGAAAGAATTTCCTAGTTATTCATCACATTATAATCTCTGGACCCAGAATAACCAGATTGATCACATAATGTATTTATTAGTTATTGGCAATGGCTTCGGTGATTCAGATATTATTAATTACTAGTGACGCCGTCGAATTCGAAATTCGACCTTTTTTGAGGTTGTCAGAAAGTTGTGGCTGTGTGGTGCCGGCCTAAAAGAGAATAGCACCAACCCAACTCTTCCCGTGGGTGTCGTAAGAGGCGATTAAGGGACATATCCGGGGGCGGGCAGCAGCGCCCCCGCAGAACACCCCTCCAACAAACTGCGATCCCCAACCCGCCTGCCCAGCCTCGCTATCCCTGATCATGGTAGCGGCCATGGTAACGGCGGGGCAGGGGGTGCTAAGAATCCCCGGGCTACAATAGGCTACCAAACTCTTCACAAATTGACCCTGGCTACGTATAACGGACACACTCTGAGGCTTGACCATCATCTAGCGCAGTTGGAAGTGGAGTTAGAGAACATTAAATGGCATACTCTCGGGTTATGCGAAGTCCGTAGAGAGGGAGAGGACACCGTAACCCTTGACTCGGGCCATCTTCTCTGCTTTCGCGAGAGTGATAAAACATCCCAGGGTGGCGTAGGTTTCCTCGTCAATAGGGCCCTCTCTAACAACGTTCAAAAAATCTCCAGCGTGTCGAACAGGGCAGCGTACCTGATCCTTCGGCTATCCAAGCGGTATAGCATGAAGGTAGGTCTACGCACCGACCTCAGCACACTCGGATGATGAAGTGGAGGATATGTATGAAGACATATCCAAAGCCTTGCACAACACCACTAAGGCTCACTTCAACGTTGTTATGGGGGTCTTTAAGGGCAAGGTGGATACCCAGTCTGAGTACGAATCCCGTGTAGGCCCGCATGGTTATGGAGTTAGGAATCACAGGGGGCAAATGCTTGTCAACTTCCTTGAGAAAGAGGGACTATTCTTAATGAATTCCTTCTTTAAGAAACAGCCTCAAAGGAAGTGGACATGGCAAAGACCCGACTCTGTGACAAAAAATGAGATCGACTTCATCATAACGGATAGCAAGCACATATTCAGAGATGTTTCAGTGATCAATAGGTTTAATACCGGATCTGATCACCGACTGCTCCGAGGCTCTCTGAATATCAACCTAAAGCTTGAAAGAAACCGTCTGATGATATCGACGCTCCGACCTAACCCAACCCAAATCATGGCAGGCACCGAGAAGTTCCAGCAGCTTCTCGGGGAAAGATTTGTTGCCTTGGAACGTACTGATGACGCTGACGAGACCCTACACAATCTGGTCGAAACGCTGAGAGACGAGGGCATAAAGTTCTGCAAAAAACAGCGTACTGGCAGGAAGTCCAAACTCTCGGATGAGACTCTGGGGCTGATGGCAAGAAGACGGGAAACCACCCAAGCAACTTCGTCAGACAGGTCACACCTAAACAAGGAAATTGCGAAGATGGTACGGTGCGACCTTCGGAGCTCCAACACACGCCTCATTAAAGAGGCGATAGAGCGACACCGAGGGTCCAAAGTATTCACTCAGTAGCTTGGAAGAAGCCATCTGACGAAGCTCAAAACGCATGACGGGAGGACCGTATTGTCGAAGCCGGAGATCTCCGCCGAGATAGTGGATTTCTATGGCTGTCTGTACACTGCACATGCTTCCCGTCCTCGACGAGACGACTATGATTCCAGAACCACCCTGACACGCTACTATACCGACGAACTGCCTGATATCAGTCAAGACGAGATCGTGTTAGCTCTGAAGCAGCTTAAAAATGGAAAAGGCCCCCGGTGAGGACGGAATTACTATAGAGCTTCTGAAGGCAGGAGGAGCTCCTGTCATACAGGAGCTACAGAAACTCTTCAATGCCGTCCTTCACAGTGGGAGAATTCCTAAGGCGTGGAGCGGGAGTTTGGTTGTTCTCTTTTTTAAGAAGGGTCATAAGACCCTCCTTAAAAACTACAGACCCATAACACTCCTGAGCCACGTCTATAAGCTGTTTTCACGAGTGGTCACGAATCATCTCACCAGGAGAATCGACGAGTTCCAGCCACCGGAACAGGCTGGGTTCCACGGAGGATATGGCACCATAGACCACATTCACACAGTGAGGCAGATTATACAGAAGTCCGAAGAGTATAATCAGCCCCTGTGTCTCGCTTTTGTGGACTATGAAAAGGCCTTTGACTCCGTCGAAACTTGGGCTGTTCTGGAATCCTTACAGCGATGCCAAGTAGACTATCGTTATGTCGAGGTGCTGAGATGCCTTTACTCATAGTGGTGGCCACTATGAGTGTCCAAGTACAGGGTCAGCAGTCTAAACCCATCCAATTGCGCAGAGGAGTGAGACAGGGGGATGTCATGTCCCCGAAACTGTTCACGAGCGCATTGAAAGATATCTTTAAGACGCTGGACTAGAAAGGTAAGGGCATAAATATAAACGGCGACTACATCTCACACCTGCGATTCGCTGATGACATAGTCTTAATGGCGGAGTTGCTAGAGGAGCTAACCCAGATACTGGACGGCCTAGCTTCAGCCTTGCTACGCATCGGTCTTGGCATGAATTTGGATAAAACCAAAGTCTTGATCAATGGGCACATTGATCCAGGATCGGTCGTCGTGGATGGCCACCTTCTCGAAATTGTTTCTGAGTACACTTACCACGGGCAGATTGTGCAGTTGGGTAAAAACACTTTTGGGAAGGAGGCCAAGAGGAGGATCCAGCTAGGCTGGGCAGCGTTTGGGAAACTACGTCGAGTCTTCTCGTCATCCATATCGCAGTGTTTGAAAACGAAAGTTTTCAATCAGTGTGTCCTACCCGTGATGACCTACGGAGCTGAGACGTGGACACTCACGGTAGGGTTGGTCCACCAGCTCAAAGTCGCTCAGCGAGCTATGGAAAGAGCTATGCTCGGCGTTTCTCTGAAGGATAGGATCCGTAACGAATACATCCGACAGAGAACCAAGGTTATTGTCATAGCTCAAAGAATAAGCAAGCTGAAGGGGCATGGGGCCAGCCATATTTCGCGAAGAACCGACAACCGCTGGGGTAAACCTTCTTGAGTGGAGACCGCGACTCGTCAAACGTAGTGTAGGCCGCCCTCCGGCCAGGTGGGATGACGATCTGTGAAAGACTGCGGGCAGATGCTGGATGCGGCAAGCTGAAGACAGGGCGCTATGGCGCTCATTAGGGGAGACCTATGTCCAGCAGTGGACTATAATAGGTTGATGATGATGAGAAAGTTAAACTTCATTGCATTTCTTTTTAATTTCTTAATACCTTTTTTTTTATTTTTTGTGCGGAAATCCCTTCGGATATCCCCCCGCCGGCCAGCGGGGGCGATTATGTCGGGTTTGAACCGACTTAAACCGCACGCCGTCTCGGGTCTACAGACGCCGGGGGTGTAAGGTTACCCATAGAGCATATCCCTCGCACTCCGACTGACCCTGGGCCATTCGCAGTGTCCCCTCTGATAAGAGCAGAGGGGTACCTGGAGCGACCACACCCCCGCGAGCCTTGCAGGCCCGCCATACCCCGACCCCCTCGTGCAATGGGATCAGCTGGCCCTGAAAAGGGCCGGTTGGTCAGACTCTTGGCCGTTGACGTTGACGCCAGCTACTCCAGAGGAGCAATCAATGATGCGTCATCGCCCACGTTGCCCAGGGTGCACCAAACTTCGAGATGATCCAACCAGTCGTACCCCAATTTCTTAATACCTATACGTTAGCTGTAAACATTACACAAATAATAGGTCTTTACCTATTAAATTGCCGAAATTTTCTTACAAATTCATGAGTTCGTTAGTCCTATAATTTAATAGCTGTATCCATTATTTAATTTTGTTTGAAAGTTGATTTCAAGATTTTACAACTCTGTATTAAATTGTGTTTTTATTGGCCGCTTGATAAATTAATTTGATCTTCAAAAACACCACTTCCTAAATGCTATCCATTTTGATGATAAATTTCGTATTACTAAACAGCTGTCACTTTTCAAAAATGTATTAAAAGTTGCTGTTTGTTAGCTTAATGTTGTCTCATTCATACACAAAAAAAAAATCATAAAATTTGGATTTGTCATTCCTAAAAAAATACAAAAATGTTAGTACTGAAAGTTGGGTTCCCTCCAATTTCTTCAAGAAAAACGGCAATTTCATATGTAACGACCTAATATAATATCATAATACGTTTGATTAGCAATATAAACTTACGTAGGTAACATGGGTGTGTGTGTGTTCCAAATGCATGGTAGTATGTGTAATGTTGTATATATTTAATGTATTTTTAAGCATAATTTTAATGAAATATTAGCATTTTTCACTTTTCCTCCATATAAGCTATAACTGGCTCATTAGGGGAGACCTATGTCCAGCAATGGACTAGAATAGGTTGATGATGATGATGATGAAGCTATAACTATGCCAAATGCCAAACATTTTCATAAAAAGGGATGTACAGTTTTGCCTTCACGTATTATTATATTGATTAATTTCTAACTATATATTCATATAGCTAATATAATTAGTAACCATAGTTAAAGTTCAATTAAATTTTTAAGCAATTTGTATGCTTACTTTTCCTATAGATTTAGATCGAAAAAAGAGAACATCTAGGACGGGACTTGAACCCGCGACCAGTCCCTTACGGGGGGAACGCTCTTCTTGACGGCGTGCGGAGCGACATACCGCGAAGCGACCCTGAAGGCCACGACCGCGGTTGCCCAAGTCGTGGAGCGGATCCGGCGGCTGGGTCTCGAGGTGGCTCTGCATAAAACCGAGGCCCTGTTCTTTCATGGGCCTCGGAGCAAGCCACCTGAGGGATCCAGTCTAATCGTGGGAGGTAATCGCATCGGCATCAAGACCCAAATGAAATATTTGGGGCTCGTGCTCGACGGCCAATGGGACTTCGGAGAGCACATCCGAAGTCTGGCCCCCAAACTGAAGGGCACAGCTCTCGCTCTGGCGCGCCTGCTGCCCAACATGAAGGGGCCCGATGACTCCTGCAGGAGACTCTACGCGGGGATCGTGCGGTCCATGGCCTTGTATGGGTGCCCAATATGGGCGGAGGCCCTGAAGGCCGGAAGTGTGCGGATGCTGCGCGCTCCGCAGCGAGTGATGGCCATCAGGGTCATCCGCGGGTACCGCACGATCTCCTTCGAGGCGGCGAGTCTGCGGAACTCCGCCATGGGACCTGGAGGCGAGAGCCCTTTCGTAACTGTACCAGTGGCGAAAGGAGGCGCGGGAGCAGGGACTGAACCCCGAGCACCGAGAAATCGAGGCCATGCAGTCCCAGCTCCGCCAGGCCATCGTGGTGGAGTGGAAGGAACGACTTGGGCGACCAAGCGCAGGGCACGCCGCAATAGCGGCGGTAAGGCCCATCATGGAGGATTGGCTAGAGAGGCGACACGGAAGCCTCTCGTACCGACTGACGCAGGTGATCTCCGGGAAGGGGTGCTTCGGGGACCACCTGCATCGAATCAGGAAGGAGCCAACGCCTGAGTGTCATCACTGTGACGCGAGCGAGGACTCAGGGCTGCACACGCTGGCGGACTGCCCGGCGTGGGAGGTGCCGAGGCGTGACCTCGTGGCAGCCATCGGGGTGGGAGTCCTCTCGCTCAGCAGTATGATTGCGGTAATGGTGCGGAGCGCGAGCACGTGGGCCGCCGCCACCTCCTTCTGCGAGCATGTGATGCTCGCGAAGGAGATGGCGGAGCGCGCCCGGGAGAGGTTCAGAACCCTCCCGGCCCGCCGAGCCCGCAACATGCTCGCCTCGCGTCGCAGGCGACTGAGGCGCCGGAGGTCGCTTAACGACCTCCGTCCTCCATGAGCGCAGGCCTGGGGGTGGCAGGTGAGGCCGTCTGTCACCCCAGCAGAAGCAGGCCGGGACGGTGGGGCGCCTAGCTCCCCTCCCCCAAACAAGGCAAAACGGGGACACCGTGGTTCCCAAACCCGAGGGGGCCATCTCGAAACCGGAGATGGCCCAGGGTCAGTCGGGGTGCGAGGGATATGCTCTATAGGCAACCTTACACCCCGGCGTCTGCAGACCCGAGACGGGGTGCGGTTTTAGTCGGTTCAAGCCCGACATAACCGCCCCCGCTGGCCGGCGGGGGGGTATACGAGGGGATTTCCGCACGAAAAAAAAAAAAAAAAGGGGTAACGCTCTGACCAGCTGAGCCACTTAGACACTTCCCAGATATTCGAAATTCTCCGATATATTATATACGTTAAGGGACTGGTCGCGGCTTCAAGTCCCGTCCTAGATGTTCTCTTTTTCCGATGTAAATCTATAGCATTAAATTTTTACGTGCTGAAATCCCTTCGGATACCCCCCCGCCGGCCAGCGGGGGTCGTTATGTCGTGTAGCGACTAAAACCGCACGGTGTCCTCCTCAAGTGTCCGTTGCCGGGCACCCCGGGTAAGCCCTCGAAAGGATAACCCCAGGGTTACCGGCGGACTTTCGCCGCCAACGCCGCCTCGTCTGGTGGGGTCGGGTTTTATCCCGCGTCGGTGAGTTGGCTAGCGTTGACACGACACGCCTCCGCCACGGCCTGCTTCTGTAAGGACGGTGAGTCAGCCAGCTGCCGTCCTCAGGCCCCGATCATGGAGGTCGGTAGTCCCAGGCGTAGATGAGTCTGCGGCGAGGACGCCGCAGACTGCGAATAACGAGGGGCAGGGTTCTCTCCCGCCCTCTCTCCGCCGTCGCTTTCGCGCGCATTACCTGCTTGCAGAAAGAGGCGGCGGTGTGCCACTTGCTCCCGTCGGAGGCCACGGCTCCCACCATGGTCTCCAACGAGAGAAAGTCGACGCCTAGGACCGCAACGAGATCCCGTCGTTGACTCGCCCACGCAGGGCACTCCACCAACGTGTGGAGCGCCGTGTCTTCGCCAGGATCCTCGCAGTGCTGGCACTGCGGCGTTGTCTCCCGGTGGATGCGCCACAGATACTTACCGAAACACCCGTGTCCGGTAACCATCTGGCACTAAGTCTATACCATAGTTAAAGTTATTACAGTTCACATGCTGTCTGATGACTCCATTCATTGCTATGCGGACGACAGTCCCGGGGACGCATTTTACACGGGCCGAGCTAACATCCCTCGGTCCGCAGTGGAAGAAAGTCGCGAACAACTTGTGTCTGAAATCGAGACTACTCTCACAAGAGTGTCCGATTGGGGTGGACTAAACCTGGTCCAATTCAACCCCACTAAGACACAAGTATGTGCATTCACCGCTAAGAAAACCCCATTTATTGTGGCGCCACAATTCCTGGACATACCACTTAATATCTCTAAAAGTATCGGGATCCTCGGTGTCGACATCTCCAGCGAGGTCCAGTACCTTAGTCACCTGGAAGACAAGGTCAAGTTGGCATCTAAGAAACTTGGAGTGCTCAACAGGGCGAAGCAGTACTTCACTGCGGAGCAAAGACTTCTTCTTTATAAGTCGCAAGTCCGGCCCCAGATGGAGTACTGCTGTCACCTTTTTGCCGGAGCACCTAGATACCAACTTGACCCGTTCGACTCGGTGCAAAGACGGGCGCTGAGGATCGTCGACGATCCCATACTTACAGGCAGTGTAGATAACAAAATCTTTTCTTCAAGCAGACGAAAACAACACCTATAAGGTGCACGCAATGAACCTAGAAATGCAAAACGAATGGTTGACTCTTGGTGAATTTTGTATTCCCATAGCCTTAAAATGGCGTACCATAATATACGACTGGTCACCGGCCTTACTTAAATTTTACCTGAATGCATTCCAGTTGACCCTCCCCGACCAAAGCAATCTGGTCAGATGGGGAAAAGCCACAGATAAAACATGTAACTCATGTGGTGAAGCAACTGGTACGGCTAGGCATCTACTAGTGGGTTGTAAAACGCTATTAGACCGGGGTCATTACTCGCGCCGTCATGATAAGGTATTAGAAATCATACGTGAGGCTGTAAGTTTGGCGGTAGCTAGAGCGAAAAAAGGATTAACCACAAACCAAAGAAATGACATTGCGTTTGTAAAGGAAGGCTGCTCAAAGAAATCACTTCAAAAGCCTTATTCAATTTTGATAGCTGCCGTTGACTGGACAATACTCGTAGACACGTATGAGAAGCACTATAGGATACCGGAGGATGTCTGTGCCTCATCATCCAGACCCGACATATTCCTTTTTTCACGATCGCATAAGCGTGCAGTGCTTGTAGAACTCACAGTACCGTGGGAAACTAATATACCTAAAGACCACGCTATAAAGACAAACAAATACTTTGATTTGACTAACGAGTTAACCAAAAACGGCTACGTGGTTAAACTCTATGCCGTAGAAGTAGGAGCAAGGGGAATTCCAGCTAAATCCCTGTACAACTTACTTAAAGACCTCGGATTGCCAAGAGCTTCAGTAAGCTCTTTATTAAAACGTATATCAAAAGCGGCATTGTTAGGATCTTACCAAATTTGGATAGGTAGGGGGGGGAACACTACTGACGGTGGAGGTGAGCGCTGATGCATCAAAAGGTGGCCACCCTAAACCTACATCTGGGTCGCAAGTCCCAGTCGCCGTCATGGTGTTCCTCTCTGTACCACGCTATGGACCCGGCGACCGCACGGTGAATCCATGGAGTGCTAAGAATCGGATCTCTCGTTTAACCTTATGAGAGATTTCGCCTCCCTGTGCGTTTTCTACCGCCTTTATAACGGGGTGTGTTCAGAAGAATTGTTTGATATGATGCCCACGGCCACATTCTATCATCGCACCGCTCGCCACAGACCCCGTCTGTTCCTCCTCACAATTCATCCTCACACGTTGCGACCGGAAACGGTGCGTACAGTTAGATATGAAAGGCACTTCATTCCGCGCACCCTCAGGCTGTGGAATGATCTCCCTGCTGTGGTTTTCCCAAGCGATTACAATATGGGGTTCTTCAAGAAGGGCATTAGAAGGTTTTTACAGGGTCGGCAGCGCGAGTGTGACGCCCCTGGTGTTGAACACGTCCATAGGCCGCGGTAACCGCTTCCCATGGTGGGAAGTTACCGTTCCCAGGTGGGCCGTGAGCTTGTCTGCCACCTGAGTGGTATAAAAAAAAAAAAAAGGTGAGGTGGAAAGGCTCGCATTAAACAGCGGACAGCCTTAGCAGTCGAACGCTCTTCTGCTACGCCACAGTGGTCAGAGTTATATATGACTCTATATATGACTCTATATATCAGATATTGAGTTGAGATTTACGGTATTTTCTATTGTTTACAGTTACGGTTCTAAATAATTCTATTGTACCTTTATAAATTTCTCCATTATCTGTTCCAGCTTACCTTAAAAAGAAAGAAAATCGTTATTGAAAGTAGTTAATGATGACTGTTTATGGTTTATTTAAATTTATGTTGAGATGAATAAGTAATAAATATTAATAATAAATAAATATTCCAGGGCAAACTACACAGTGCTATTTGACTCAAACTAAGCATAGAATGTAAAATGCGGATAAACATTCTTAGATTTTTTTTGAAATACATACATGTTATACATACAAACATCCAGACCAATGCAAATAGACATATTCATGCAAACAAATATTTTCACTGAGCGGGCATCGAACCCGCAACCTTCGGCAATCGAATAACGTCACGCAAGAGGTGCTGCATCACCAATACCTTGCAATGCTAATCTATTAGAATTAAAATCGAATAACTTCACTCATAAGTTACAATATCTGGGTGTGTTTTTTTCAACGTTTTTCGAAAACCTAGCTTGATCGATTTATCGCCCCCGAAACCTACTATTTCATTCAAATCATCGGAAACGTTTCCGAGATTCAGATTGTGTGTTGCTTCTATGTATAAAATGTATGTATTTACATTGATTTTATACACATTTTATAGATATTTATAGACACGAAATATATGCACGAAATATACGCGGAACGAAGTTTGCCGGGTTAACGTATATATATATAAACTGGGTGACCCGGCAAACCTCCTTCCGCCTTAGAATCAAGTTATGGTTACCTTATCAGCTGAATTTATTTAATGAATGTCTCATATATGCACAGTATCCCGAGGGGGCCATTTCAAAGCCGTAGATAGCCCAAGGTCAGGTGGTGCAAAGGAATTGTCTTATTTGGCCACCTTACACCCTGGTATTAGAGACCCGAGACAGCATGCGGTTTTGGTGGGTTCGAGTCTAGCATAACTACTGGGGTAACAGCGAAAAATCTCACAAAAAGGCACAGTATAGGTGGACACAAGTCTCAAAAATCAAGGATCACTGGTGGTAGAAATTTGATGACACAAATTTGTCACAAAATTCAGCCGGGTGGGTACCACTGTGCACGATTGCGAAAAACCCTCCATAGTAATTCAATTTCGATTTGATTGCATTCAGGGGTCAACAAGTGCATAGCCGGGCAGGGGCATTGTGGTCGCAGCACTGGTGGGACCGGTGGATGTCACGCGGTGCTGCGACGACAATCCTCTTCTGATGAGGCCGTCAAGCTGAGTGCCACCATTGTTAACATGGGACGTGTATGTAATGGTGACCCTCTTTCCTGAGACTTTATCTTCAGCTTACCATCAGGCGAGGTGAAGTCAAATTGAGGTGTCCTAAATATAAAAAAAAAACATGAAAAACTGTCTACCCCTTCTCGATTTCATAGCGGTCATACAAGAATTGCTTCAACTTCAATCAAGGTAATGCTTAGAACTTCGACATTTGGTACAACTTTTTTTCAAGTCAGTTTTTTTTTTCAGTCAGCCTGTGACCACGGCCAATGTAATCTGGTCAAAACGTCAGGCAATCCATAGGTATGTATATAGGCTATACATGATCGCGTTAAGTCCCGTTAAATTATTGTATATTCGACGTTTGGGCTCTCAATTTACACGCGCATCTATTCTTTAGCTCATACGGCTATTATAGGGGGCGACTGCCGTCTGACCTCCTAACCCCACGAGGAAATCCAGCGCCAAAGCCTTGTCCATCAATCAGCTGGTGTACCTGCTAGCAGGTGAGGAGAACGTCAGTCGTTCGAGGCCTAAACAATTAGGCCTCAAACGACTTGGCAGAGCCCCATACTGGCTAAAGTGCAGTTCTACTAATTTCGGATTACCTTACAAGTATTCCACTAATTTATCAAGCCTTTCTTCTTGAGTAACAACGTTGTAATTTAACACAAAACTTGTGCACTTGGTGACAAATTGCTAAAGTTTCCGAGGACATGTAATTAATTTAACTTTAAGACCGTTTTGTTCGTACTTTTTGAGTTAAAACCATTTACTTAATTGAGTACGTATGAAGCAAACATGAAAATGATAAGCTGATAGGGTGTGTATATGGGACCAAGAGCTTCGTTGTCCAAACCAACCTCATCTGTAAGCAGGTGTACTTCCTGAGTGACGGGAGAGGCTCTGATGCAGGTTTTCCCTTGTAGGTTGAAAGGTTAGTAGGTAGTTACTCCCAGAGATGGCCCAGGGTCAGTCGGAGTGCGAGGGAAATGCCCTATAGGCAACCTTACACCCGGCGTCTGAAGACACAAGACGGTGTGCGGTTTTAGTTGGTTCAAGGCCAACATAACTGCCCCCGCTGGCCGGCGGGGGGGTATCCGAAGGGTATTCCACACGAAAAAGAAAAAGTTAGTTAAGTACTCCCAGTGTTGATCAACCTATTCCATTTCTTCTTCATCATTATCACAACGTCAATACCGGTTGCATCCAAAGCTTAGAACCCGTTGACTCCCGTAATACTCTTTTTTGGTTTGGTTGGCTTTTATTGAAGTGACTACCGTTCAAATCCCTACCCTGAGAGCTAAGCCAAGCCTCCTGCTGTGTGTACCGGTTTTTAAAAGAGTTTGACTTGGGATGTGGGGCCCCATACTGGGTATATCCCCACCACTTTTTTAAGGCCTAAATAACCGATTACATAGTTTATTTTAAATATGAGGAATATATGAAGATGTTTGTCTAAAATCCCTATATCTATTACTTATTCAAAGGTCAAAATAATATAACTATCCTCCTAGTTCAAACGCTACATCACCATGAGTCGGGAAATTCGATAAATATACTTGTTTACGTTAGACAGCCACTTGGATGTACCGTCAGCAAACAAAATATTGTGTAGAAATTATATACAACTAGCTGTTGCCCGCGGCTCCACCTGCGTAGGATTCTGATCCCGTTCCTGCTACCCATGGGAACCTATTCCCGAGATGAAAAGTAGCCTATGTGTTATTTCGGACTACAATCTATCCTTGTACCAAATTTCAGCCCTATCCGTTCAGCCGTTTTTGCGTGAAAGAGCAAAGGCTTACAGATGTGGTTAGTTTCGGACCTGAAGATCTTGGTAGGGCCGTATATACTCTTAGTAACTAGTGTACTCTCTGTAGCCCAAATTTGCCAGAAAATACCAAAAAACTATGGACAAAATACGTCATGTTGCAAAACAACAACGATATATACGTATTTTATAGACGCTTGTAAATCTAAGGGCAGCGTTACGCAATCAAAGGCTTAATACATAATAGTATTAAAAGGTACTAACTCGGGTACAGGTGTACCCGTGTGTGTCGCTAATACTGTAAGAGGAAGCGTTTTATGGCGCTTTTACAACACACAAAATGATGGGTGTATAGATAATTACTACTCTTAAATACCCTTAACTTTAAGGAATTAGGGTAAGTTTATAGCCCCAACTATGTATATACCTACGACACGTGTATTCACGCACCCACGTCTCACGTATATGATTTTTTGTAAATAAAGTTCCCATCTGTATTCGCTTAACACATACCAGGTTACTGTCCAATTTAGCTCTAAAACTTTACATAAAATAATAAACAAAAATGTAATAATATATTTATGTTAATTTCGTCTACTGGCAATTACAAAAATATGATTATTCATCGGATTGATTTATTTCAATGATCGTTTATAAATGTTTTGGTCATCAGTAACTTCCGAAAGCAACTGTATAATCATAATTTACTTATTTACGGGAGCAGTATTCTTTGTAATTGAACGTGGGCCTCTACATTTTAATATTTTCTCTTGAATAAATTTATTTACGATTTTACATTCATTTTTTAACAGACCTTACCAAAGTACCTACTTATTTTTCATTCTGCCTTCTATATTATGTTTTGACTAACCAGTGTTTGTTTAGGACCGCGCCAATGACATACAAACACATAAGATCTTTACATTAAATTTACATTCAGCCGGCTATGATATTGTGTTAGAAACTTGAAATAATAGGACAGCAGCTTATTCTTGATTTTCGGTAGTAATTTGAGTGAGGATGTTAGCAGTTGGATTTAACAAGTGGAGTCAACGACGAAAGTAACTGAACCTTTATTAAATTTTTTATATAAAGCCCCTACGTTTTCAATTCATAAATATGAACATAAATATCCTTATTATCTTCCCGTCAATATGATAAATGTGAAAGTTTGTAATTGGATATATGATTGGATATATAGATGGATGTTAGTTAATTTTTTTTTTTCGTGCGGAAATCCCTTCGGATACGCCGGCCAGCGGGGGCGGTTATGTCGTGCATGAACCGACTAAAATCGCACGGTGTCCTGCCCAAGTGTTCATTGCCAGGCACCCCGGGTAAGCCCTCAAAAGGATAATCCCAGGGTTACCGGCGGACCTTGGCCGCCAGCGCGGCCTCGCCTGGTGGGGTCGGGTTTTATCCCGCGTCGGTGAGTAGGCAGGCGTGTGTAGGACACACACGACACGCCTCCGCCGCGGCCTGCTTCTGTAAGGACGGCGAGTCGGCCAACTGCTGTCCGTTTTTTTGTTAACCCTTCACACAAAAACGGCTGAACGGTTCCGAGTCGCGGTGAGAACAGGATTATAATTACACGCGTGTGGAGCCACAGGCAACAGCTAGTATTATAAATAGAAAAGTAAATTATAATGATTTGTCATTCATTCCGTATTCATTCATTCCACGAACCTTAACCATATAATACTATTCAATCAACATACTTTTTCGCATCCCCATACACTACTTTTCAAGCCAAATTACTCCGTAAACCGTATGAAATATTTATGTTCATAAATTGGGGTAATATAATCATAAAAAGCCACTGATATGTTAAACATAAATTACATAGTATGAAGTATGTAATGAAAATGTGTCGTAAAAAAACTAAAAGTGATGCATTGTATAGTTCTTTTCGCCCTCCGTTTTAGGGTTGTAGGGTAATTACGTAGGGTAATGTACAAGTTGTTAAAGTAATTACAAGTGAGAAGTTGCAGTAGGTAGGGAAACCTGTGTTACGTTAGACAGTGTTGTACCTAGAACAATCCTAATTTAAAAAAAAAACTCCGGGGTTTATAAAATAATATTATCTTTGACAGTCGAAGCATCTTTTGTCAACTCTATCGTGAGTTGAACGTCGGCACCGTTTAATGCAGATAAAAAATGGAAGGTATTATTTCTTGCTCAAACAGGACGTTTCTTGACTGTACTTATTGCTCATTTATTTAACATGGTATACATTTATAATCAATCTTTTTTCTTAATCTAATCTCAGTATATGTGAGTAACAGATAGCATTGGTGTTGTGAACTTAACTTTAAGTGTGTTTATAAAAGTGGTTCAGGGAAATGGTTACTATGTTGCACCTTAGCTTCCCCAAAAACATTGAAAATTAGCCAAGTTGCATTGCATTGGGTTAATTGAATTGAAAACGTTTTCGTAGACATTAGTATAATTAAAAATAAACTTTCTACAGCCTGCTGGTATCTATCTTCATTTAACCCTAGTATATCCAACAAAACTGGTACGGTCCAAAGTCCATCAGACATGTTGTACCTTAGACATTATTTCCTTTTTTTTCTGGCAGCTTTCGTTCCCAGCTCTATAGAAAATTCACAGATTTTATTAATGAATTATGTAATTGAATAACTGGTCTTTTCATCTATGTTTTTTTTTTGACAGGTCTTGTTTTCATCATTTATTAAAAAAAAATGCAAATGTAACAAGTGTCCTAAGTACAACATAAGATTGTCGTCACATAAGTTGTGTTCAATAGCCGCGCTGCAATAATTTCCTACTACCTAACCCTTTGTCATTGGAAGTTTTCGGTAGAACATTCTTAGTAAGAGCAAGGAGCAGTAGTAGCAGTATATCATTAGGCTAATGGGCCTCCGCCAAGATCTTCGGGGTCCAAAGTTACCTCACTTACATTTAACGTGGTATACATTTATAATAAATCTTTTTTTCTCAATCTAATCTCAGTATTTTTTATCACTTGCAAGTGATTAAAAAGCGAAAGCAGACCTCGGGCTCTAAGGCATTTGCGGACTGAATTTAGACAGTACAATACTTCGACATGTAGCGAACTTCGAAAACACATAGATCGACAAGTCTGTGCTTCGACAGACAATTATTAGACAACATTATTCGTTTCAATTGATTGGGTACATATTTAATTAGGTAGGGCACATTTTTTAATACATTTCAGAGCATTATTATTTTGAAGAATGTTAAAAAAATCTGTCAAACTAGTGGTCATTCGAAGATGTATCTTGTCTAAGTATTGTCTGTCGAATAATCGTCTGTCGAAGTAGTGGTAGATAATTCGAAGGTGTGTATTGTCTAATAGTTGTCTGTCGAAGCAATGACTTATCGATATAATATATGTGTTTTCGAAGTTCGCTACATGTCCAAATATTGTACTGTCTAAATTCAGTCCGTAACTCGCTCTAAGGACAGTCTTGGATGCAAACAGGATCATTGTTAAAAGATGATGTGTGTGACACTGACCGAGAGTTAAATAGCAGAAATAATTCCGTGAAAAGAAAATCGTTTTTTTTTCATACTATCGAAATTCCTTTTTCATTATTATGTATGTAATATGTAAGTCTACATTGTAAATTAGTGCTATTTACTACGTATAACAAGGTTAAAGTTACTACATTTTCCCCTTTATCCAAACGACTTAAAATCACGCGAATTGCGAACAGGCGTTCTACACGGAGGCGGCAAAATGCTGATCACAAATTCATTATAAACTAGTTCTTATGTCGGCTCAAGTACTCGTACTAAAGAGTCGCCATTTTTTTTGTTATTAAGCCATCAAATCGCATATCTTAGTGAAACATGGCGTAAGGCGTATTTAGTATAATATTTGATCATTATCTTGGGTGCTTTTGGGGTCCTACCAACGGACGAGGTTCCTTCGGAGTTGGCAGTGCAGACAGCAGTTGCTCCCGGAAAAGCCAACATTCTAAAGTGAATCTCAGGCTCCAAAGTGCAAACTTTGAATGCAGCAGGGAAATTGCTATAAGGATGATAATATAGAAATCATCATCACATGTGATTTGTATTTGTTATATACATATAACTAGGTCTTGCTCGTAGCTCCGCCCAAGTGCGGAGGAGAGTGCTTTTTTTTCGACATTTTCTAAATATTAAACCTAGCTAGATCGATTTATCGCCTCTGAAACCCCTTGAATACTGAATTTGATGAAAATCCTTGAAGCCGTTTCCGAGATTTAGACTAAATATATATACAAGAATTGCTTGTTTAAAGGTATTAGATATGTATTAACACCTTCTACCCAAACAATATACCAGCTCACTAACTCAGAAACATTTAATGCGTACCTAATCAATTCTCATGCATCTCGTTAACTCGTGGAGATCCAAATCTTAATTTGAACAGCCGAGTATTTGCAGCGTAGCAAACACCTTATATAAGTGACTTTGTACTTACACAGACCTTTATATCATAGAAGGCATAGGTAGGGGTCTTTCTTGTAATGGTCACGTCAATATATCTTCACCTTGCCTGATGGTAAGCTAAAGGTAAAGTCTCAGGAATGAGGGTCACCGTTATGGATACCAATAGTGCTATGATGGTGGTCCTCAGCTTGACGGCCTCAGGAATCACGACCAGCCTAGAGGACCCTGGATTGTAGGAAAGATGTTTATTGGTAAAGAGTTTCATTTTATTTTATTTTTTTACTCATCATGCACAAAGTACATCGGCGGATTTAATGCCGTAGGCATTCTCTATCAATCAACTATAGGGTGGTGCAGAGGTAGAAAAAAGAAAAAGAAAAATGAAGTCTACATTCAACTAATATCTAAAATAATTACATTCACACAGATAATACATATAACAATAAATATATATTGTTCCAAGTCCTTATGGTATAAGGACTTGGAACTTGGCAGAGAAAGGAGGTGCCGAACCGCTTGGTTCTTTATAATTTCATCATCATCGTCTGAGCGTTGAGTCCCAATTGCATCCAAGGCCTGCACATCGGAGTCCCGGGTTCGCTTTCCTGCTTTTCCTTCTCCACTTCGCACGATCTTGAGTTTGAGCATCCATGGTAGTGAGACCATTGGCACGCCTATCATCCCTTACGACGTCAAACCAGCACTTCCTAGGTCTCCTCCTCCTACCGGGACCCGGCAGAAGTGCCTTGGCAAGATATTTATTACCAACGTAGTCTGCCGTGAATCGTGACCGCACCAGTGAAGGTGACACTCCTGCATTTATCTGCAATGTCACGGATATGGAGCCTACCGCGGATGCGGCAGTTTCTCACGCGATCTTTACGCGTGACTCCGCACATCCATCGCAGCATATTCATCTCCATGACAGCAAGGAGTATTTATGTCGTTCTAGTAATGGCCACGCTTCACAGCCGTGTAAAAGTACAGGTCCAATTATGGTTTTATAGACCTGCTCCTTCAACCTAACCGGTTGTGATTCTTGATGGAATTGTTTGCACCATATGAAGAGAATCTGGCGTTAAAAGCTTACGGCTACTCCTTACGGCTCACATCTAAATGAAACTTAAAAAATCGTGTAAATTTTTAGGTGCGACCCTCCAAGTTTGATCTAATCACCTAGTCTTTCCATTTGATCGGAGAAACATCACATTCCAATCTTCTAAAGCATTCAAAACATTCTTTCCATTCCTATCATTGATCTTCAACCCGCTTCAACAAAATTACGATATTGATACCTAACATATATTATTACCTACTATTTTTTCCATACATCAATTTCCCCCACATTTATGCATGCCTCTTAGTATGTCCCTCACGTACCAGTCCCAATAAACATAAACCGATGTTGTGTGCCATTTCAGACGTGCATGTGACGACACCTGTGCGTTGATGGCTGTTTAATGTGGAAGAGTTTTTATGAAAGATTTATAGAGTACTGTAACTGCTTTGTGGAAGGTCATTAGAGAATATTAGAAAGAGACAATTTGGTTTCTTTTGATATCACTAAAGGTACAACCGCTTTAAATAAGAAACCATTATTATGTTAGTTTAAGAGGTAGGGTTAACAATAATAGTAACTAAGTACTACCTATGTTGTAATATGCTTACATCACACTATCTGATATTCTTATTTCCATTTGATATCTCATTCACTGCTCTGTAATGTTACTATGTACTCCTTATTTGTGAAATAAACATTTATTATTATTTATTATTATTATTGTGTTAATGTGTAATAAAGTATCTATAATAAGAAGTATTTGGTTATCGGTGGAGTGCAATACAAGGGCCAGCCCCATCTCAAAATTTCACCAGTGAAAATTCTTTGACCTAAAGTGGGTTGTCACATTTTAATCAATAAACGTACATTTTGAAATAAAACTATTTTTAACGAATTCTATCGCGATTTATTTGATGTTATTTTATATTTTACATTGATCCAGACGTTTCGGTTGCTTTTCAGCAGCCATGGTCACGGGGAGACTCCCCATGACAATAAATCGCGATAGAATCCGTTAAAAATAGTTTTATTTCAAAGTGAAGTAAACTTCCGACAATATCATCATTTTACCAGCGAAAATTCGTTCACTTAAAATGGGTTCCCACATTTTAATCAATGGAAGGAAATTTCACCAGTGAAAATCCATTCACCTAAAGTGGGTTCTCACATTTTAATGAATGAGAGTAAATTTCACCAGCGAAAATTCGTTCACCTAAAGTCGGTTCTCATTTTTTTAGTGAAAGTAAATTTCATATTATTATTATTGAGTAAAACATGGTAACGCAGCCGCACAGTTAAGTTTTAAGTGATCTCAGATCCTAACATTAATAAAATCGGTGCTAAGATTTATTATATACCTTTTTTTTTTTTCGTGCGGAAATCCCTTTGGATACCCCCACGCCGGCCAGCGGGGGCGGTTATGTCGGGCTCCTACCTACTAACCTACATAGTCAATTATAGAGTGTTAATAAAAGGTAAATCCGCTCGGGATTGGGTTCCTCTCAGGGTTAGGTTCCTCTCGGGGTTGGGTTCTTCTCGGGGGTGGGTTCCTCTCGGGTTTGGGTTCCTCTTGGGGTTGGGAGGTCCGACGGCGATTAACCAAATCTAGAGAAAGAGTAGGAGAGCGGACCCGGGCTCAACTTGAACTTAAAAAAAGCAGTCAAGTGCGAGTCGGACTTGCCCATGAAGGGTTCCGTAGCAGTAACATAATAATGCTTTTTTTAAATTTTATATTTGAGTTGATTGAATGAAAGGTAAATTGTATTTTACGATTTATGACGAATTAAAAAAAAAACTACTTACTAGATCTTGTTCAAACCAATTTTCGGTGGAAGTTTACATGGTAATGTACATATATATTTTTTAGTTTTATTATTCTCTTATTTTAGAAGTTACAGGGGGCACACATTTTACCACTTTGGAAGTATCTCTCGCGCAAACTATTCAGTTTAGAGAAAAAATATAATAGAAACCTCAATATCATTTTTGAAGACCTACCCATAGATACCTCACACGAATGGGTTAGATGAAAAAAAAATTTGAGTTTCAGTTCTAAGTATGGGGAGCCCCCAAAATTTATTGTTTTTTTTTTCAATGTATGTGTGAAAATCTTAATGAGGTTCACAGAATACATCTGCTTAATAAGTTTCAACAGCATAGTTATTATAGTTTCGGATAAAACTGGCTGTGACATACGGACGGACAGACAGACAGACATGACGAATCTATAAGGGTTCCGTTTTTTGCTATTTGGCAACGGAACCCTAAAAAGTACCGAAAAGTACAAGCGTTGAGATGTAACAGGGACTAACGCTGTCATCATGATGAGTGAGAGTGTTAATAAAAGTGGGTTAAGATGTCTAAGAATATTTAAAAATGTTTAGAAGCTTTAAAAAGTAATATAAACCAAGGTTTAATAAAAGTAAAATATGAAAACTATGAAGTTGTAAGTAGGTACTGTAGTGTGCGACCTCGTTCGACACACTACGGTTCGTTTACCTGGCCATCATGTGTCAGAGTTTAAAAATAACTATTTAAATACTTTTAAATAGCTTAGAGAAGAAAAAACAATTGCTTGGAGCTGCATTCGGCTGTGCGGCTGACAGCGGGCGACTTGACGCGCCGCCCGGGTCCGCCAGCCGAAGGTAAGATATAAGTGTATTAAATTTAGGCTCAGTCCTTGAGCGGAGTTCGCGATTCCCTAGTTCGCTTAAATATAAATATAGACGCGTAAAAACCCCCCTAAACCCGATATAGGAAGCTTTGTTGAATTAATAAATAAATGAGATATAACTATCTTTCCTTGTGTTTATCTTTTATCAACACGAGATATTGTGGCGTCCAAGCCCCGGACGCTACAGTACGTATTTCTTTATATAGTACCAAATACTACGGTATTACACTTGTAGCAATTTCATACGACATTGTATGAAAAGTCTTATGAAAAGTTTTATGTACCATTTAATACAACTTTGTAAGTTTGCACCTTACATTAAAATAAAAACGTGTGGCGTGGCTGTAGAGCGTTCGACTGGTAGATCAGAGGTCGCGGGTTTAATTCCCGCTATATGTAAATATTTGTTTATGTGAATATGTCTTTATGTATTTGTCTGGGTGTTTTTATACATAACTAGCAACCCGCCCTTGCATCGCTTCAATGTATATGAACTTTTTTTAACTCAAGCCATCGTAATTTTCACATTGTTATAAATTGCCAATGTCCATCGGAGATAATGTCCCTATATTTTTTCGTCCGGAAGTCCCCTCGGTTACCCCCCGCCGCGCAGCGGGGGTGGTTATGTCGGGATTGAATCGACTAAAACCGCACATCGTCTCGGGTCTTCAACGACGCCGGGGTGTAAGGTTGCCTATAGAGCATATCCCTCGCACTCCGACTGACCCTGGGCCATCTCCAGTTTCGAGGTGGCCCCCTCGGGTTTGGGAACCACGGTGTCCCAGTCTTGCCCCAATTTGGGGTAGGGGCGCTAGTCGCCTCGCCGTCCCAGCCTGCTTCTGCTGGGGCGACAGGCGGCCTAACCTGCCACCCCCAGGCCTGCGCCCATGGAGGAAGGAGGTCGCTGAGCGACCTCCGGCGCCTGAGTCGCCTGCGACGCGCGGTAAGCATGTTGCGGGCTCGGCGGGCCGGGAGAGTTCTAAATCTCTCCCGGGCGCGCTCCGCTCCATTGCCGCAATCATGCTGCCGAGCGAGAGGACTCCCACCACTAGGTCACGCCTGCGCGCCTCCCACGACGGGCAGTCCGCCAGCGTATGCAGCCCCGAGTCCTCGCTCGCGTCGCAGTGATGGCACTCAGGCGTTGGCTCCTTTCTTATACGATGCAGGTGGTCCCCGAAGCGCCCCTTACCGGAGATCACCTGCGTCAGTCGGTACGAGAGGCTTCCGTGTCGCGTCTCTAGCCAATCCTCCATGATGGGCCATACCGCCTACCTTGGACCTACCTTACAAATACTGAAAGGTTTATTACAATAAATGCAGTAGTTCCTAAGATTACTCCAGATATATAAACAAACTCATAAAATTCGGCCTTTCTCTGCATAATATTTTCTTTCATATCATTCAGGTGGCAGACAATCACACGGCCGACCTGATGGGAAGCGGTTAACGCGACCTATGGACGTGTGGAACACAACGAGCGTCACCCTCGCGCTGCCGACCGAGTAGAAACCTTGTAATGCCCTTCTTCTAAAACCACAGCAGGGAGATCATTCCACAACCTGAGGGTGCGCGGAATAAAGTGCTTTTCACACCTCAATTTACGCACCATTTTCGGCTAGCAGTCGAACGTCTACCGTTACGCAACAGAGGTCGTCTCTTATGATCTACCATGTAAACTACGCTTTATAACAACTGTCTATATATTGTAATTGTGGTTTCATCAAAGCTCAAACTTGGTATAGGGGTTCGTTTAAACTTCCCTCTCGTATTTGTGGTTGGAGGCATTTGTGGTAGGGAGTGGTACATTTTTTTGAAGTTATTTAATGAGGCAATATTTATATACTTTTAATGTTGGTTTTGTATATATGTGGTATGTCAAGTCAACGTGACTTCACTACACCGGATGGTAAGCTGTAAGTTAAGTCTAAGGAATGAAGGCCACCACATTATGCCAACAAGGATTAATGCTAAAAAGTTGGTCTTTGTTTAATGGATTCGATCGATTCTATCAATCAGCAATCTTTCTTTTGCGTGTGGTAACCCCCACGACCGACACCGGTGCCTACGATGAGGTGGTAGTGTTGGAATTGAACCGGTGAAAACCACACGGTGTCCTCCCTAAAGTGCCCATTACGGGGCACCCCGGGTGCGCCCTCGAAAGGATTACCCCAGGGTTGCCGACGGATTTTGATCGCCATCGCGGCCTCGCCTAAGGGGTCGGGTTTGATCCCGATTCGGTCAGTTGGCAAGCGTGTAATACACGACACGCCTCCGTCTTGGCCTGATCAATTAGCAATCTACAGAATGTTTGAAGTATTGTATTGGACATTTTTACTATTAAAATGTTAACGTTATTTGGTTACTTTGACATAGTAGTTTATTGATTTTGCATAGTTACTTAGTTGCTATTTTCTGTCATTTTTTTGGAACCTTAACTATATTTTGGATTTTCTAATTTTATCTTGACATGTGCTTTTATCAATATTATTATCTTTTATAATGTTAAATCTTGGTAATTCTAGCATGATGAACCAGCTGAATGTGGTGAAACCCCCTGTATCTGTTCCAACTGTCTGTAAAACCCGTATCACGCAAATAAATTGATTTGATTGTATGTGAAGCGTGAAAACTTACGCCTCGTTTAAGGCTATCTACACACCGAAGCCGGCTTGTCCCGGCCTCGGGCTTGCGTGTAATCGTACCGGAATAAAACGCAAAAAACAAACCCGGCGGTACAAGCCAGCTGGTCCTCCTGGCTGGTGGCACTTGTGTGTATATAGCTGTAGGCCTTGCAGGGCGGGTTAAGCCAGGCCAGTGGCTTTGGTGTGTAGACAGCCTAAAAACCCGTTTAAGGGTTCTCAATAGTTACAGTGTCAATTTGTCCCTAGGAACTAGTGAGTTTTCTTCTCACTAGTTTCATAGAATTATTAAATGGAAGAAATTAAACTAAACTTAAATCAATTAAATGGGACTAGTGGGATTTTGTGTGTAAGCTCGCTGAGTTCCTTGCCGGAGTCTTCTCAGGACAGGACCGCATTTCGAACAGTTGGTCCATTTGCTAAACATTAGTATTTTTGACGTTTTGTAAGTGCCGTTAAGCGGCGATAGCCCAATGGCGTATGTAACGGACTGTCGTGACGAGGTCTCGGGTTCGATCCTCAGTCGGCCCGGGCACACACCTCTGACTTTTCGTAGTCATGTGTGTATTGAAAATGTTAATTTTCGCTTGCTTTGTAATGTGCCCGGTAGACGACACTAGGCTCGCCCCCTATTACATTGGGACTTAAACATAACTGGTGAATCGTGGGTGTGTAATACACCTCTGCCTACCCCTTCGGGGATACAGGCGTGAAGTTATGTTATGTTATGTAAGTGCCGTTATAATCGTCTATACAGAATAAATGATTTTTGACTTCGACTTTGTAAGAGAATAATAAGTAGGTAGGTTAATAAGAATATAAGTAAATAAAAAAAGGTACAAACATGAACCTTATGCTCAACGCAAATGGTTACTTTGCACTTAGAGCAAACACTTTGCGTCTGTCTAATTGTTTGTGTTATCCTATTTCCGTTGGGTTTTCCTTATGTAGTTTGCGGTTCGTTCTGTTTGCCTCTGCTAACGTGTCATCGTTTGAATCGAGACTGGAACCTTAAAATTAACGAACGGTTCAGCTTGTTTAAGTGTGTCTTGGCACGATGAAAGTTAATCCCACCCTCTGCTTTCCTATACAGAACAACACGTGCAAGGCTGAGGTATCACACGTGCTTCGCCGAGCGGCGCAGGACTCAGATGCCGGAGGTCGCTCAACGACCTCCGTCCTCCATGAGCGTAGGCCTGGGGGTGGCAGGTGAGGCCTCTGTCACCCCAGCAGAAGCAGGCCGGGGTGGTGGGGTGAAAAGCGTAACCCCCCCCCCCTTCCGGAGCAATATAGGGACACCTTGTTTCCCAAACCCGAGAGGGCCATCTCGAAACAGGAGATGGTCCTGGGTCAGCCGGGATGCGAGGAAATTGCCTTATAGGCCCACCTTACACCTCGGCGTCTGAAGACCCCAGACGGCGTGCGGTTTTAGTCACTTCGAATCAGATATAAACAAATAGGTATCACACGTGTTTCCTTCTTCCTAGTTTTACCTTTAGCTTACCATTAGGCGTTGTGATGTTAACGGGACCATTATTAAAATAAATCTTATAATATTTCACTTGACATAATATGCATGTAGGTTAGATTTAACGGATATTTATCATGTGTTGTTTAAAGTGTTTGATATTTCGGCACTGTGGCAAGCGCCATGATCACGTAGGAGCTGAAAGTACAGTCAGCGACAAAAGTTGGTTAACACTTAAATATTTACAAACCTTTTTTTACATAGGAATATGAACCAATATTGGATGTGCAAGTACCTTATAATCCCCAGAGGACAAAGTTAATATTATGCATGTTTTATTTATTATTATACGCTTTTTATTAGCTTCACCTATATGTTTGTTTGTATGTTTGTTTGTAACTGACTCCTTTAGGCGCCATTTTGACCCACTTTAAACGGCCAGATTTCGTTCAAACTTTGTAGATTTATCCAGGACCGATGACAATACACTATAATTTGATAAAATTATTCCATTTTTCAATTTTCAAAATAATTTAAACCAATGAATTCGCGAAATATTTACTGACAGCTCTGTAAATATTTGATAACAGCACCATCTATTACGTCAACTTTGATTCACGTAGTACCTAGCGAATAATGTCACATTATAAACTCTGAAATAGGTGGCAACAGCAGCGCATTAATTTATTTATGAATAAACAAAACTAAAAAGTAGGAAACAAAGAATAGTTTAAAAAACTAAAAAAACACGCTTTATAAAAAAATAGATACGTTTTAATAAATTTAAATTAAGAATAGTGTAAAAAATTTCAATAAATATAAATGAATAATAGTGTAACTAAAAAAATGTATTTTATTTAAAAAAAAGCGTGGGGTGCTTTTTAAGATATTATCAAAATGATAATCACTCTACTCATGTCTGTCAATAAAATATTTATATCTATTGACCCATGCACCCCATTTTTTTAAATATTTTTTTTTTTTTATTTACGCTATTATTAATTTATATTTATTGAAATTTTTAACACTATTCTTAATTTAAATTTATTAAAACGTATTATCTATTTTTTTAGTACGGTTTTCTATAAAAAGCGTATTTTTTGGTTTTTTAAAGTATTATTTATTTTATGAAGAGTTATGACCTAAGGTGATCAAAAGATTAGAACTTGCTAAGCGACTTCTGTCGTTGACTGTACGTAATGGCGGTTAATGGTGAAAGAGTTTTACGATTAAATATATCGATCTACCCACTTTCATAATCGTTTGTTACCTGTATTGTGTTGATATTATTGTAGGTTTACACCCAAGATAAACCAATATAGGTTTTATGGGTGTATCGAGATTTATATAACACTGTTTTTCTTATTAAAAAAGGTATTTTTGTAGGTATTTTTGTAGGTGTTTTTGTTATAGGCAACTTCATCGTCAAAGCCATACTAGTAGAAAGTGTTAGAAAATCAAATAATTTAATGTGAAATTATCACTTGATCGCGGTTTATATCATTTTTAAGTCCTTACTTAATGCAATTAATTTTTTAAGCATTTTGTATGCGTACTTTTCCTATAGTCGTGTGGTCGCCAGTCTCTTACAGGGGAAACACTCTGACCAACTACTGTCTAGGTGGCTCTGTTGGTCAGAGCGTTCCCCCTGTAAGGGACTGGTTGCGGGTGCAAGTCCCGTCCTAAATGTTCTCTTTTTCCTTACTTAATATTTTTGCACACATAAAAACTTTATGTACCTTTGTTTTTTTTTTCGTGCGGAAATCCCCTCGGATACCCCCCCGCCGGCCAGCGGGGGCGGTTATGTCGGGCTTGAACCGACTACACATAAATAATAACAGCTGATATATGTTTACATCTACTTACCTTACTTACTACCCACGCCTTTCTCTCTTTGGGATAATATAAAATATACAACTATATAAAATAAAGTCGTACGTGTTAGTGATGACCCGGATAAACTCAACGACGGGTGGACCGATTTTCATGATCCTTGTTTTTTTAGATTTGTCTCCGCCTATACTGTGCCATTTTGTGTTTTTTTTTGCAGAAAACGCCACGGTTTTCCCCCCACCAGTCAGCGGGGGTGGTTATGTCGGACTCGAACCGACCAAAACCTCACGCCGTCTTGGGTCTTTAATGCCGGTGTGCACAAAGACATACACGAAATAAAATAAGGTAACCAACATACCTTGATTCTAAGGCGGAACGAAGTTTGCCGGATATGCTAGTGAATCTATAATGTATAATTTAACATAAATTACAATATAGCACATGGTTCACTTAAACTAGTTGCTTGTTGTGACAGCTGTCGTGGTAACGTGATGACGCGTGCCACGTTGCTCAAAATCGATCTTTGTAACTGAAATACTTCTACGTTGTAACTGTATTCATTGTGTTTGTAACTAAATATACGAATATATTTAAGTCAATTGAAACAAGTGCCACAGTACCTTTTTTTTTCGTGCGGAAATCCCTTCGGATACCCCCCGCCGGTCAGCGGGGGCGGTATTGTCGGGCTTGAACCGACTAAAACCGCACGCCGTCTCGGGTCCTCAGACGCCGGGGTGTAAGGTTGCCAATGTCGGTTTTAGCAAGGTCGGTTTTTTGTAAGGCCCGGTTTTAGTCGGTTCAAGCCCGACATAACCGTCCCCATTCCGCACGAAAAAAAAAAAGTACGATGAGGCCAACATTATTACTGTGTATTAAAACACAAATATTTCAACTGTCAATTTTCAAACAGCCTGTATACGCGTGTGTACTTAATGCTTCGAAAAGATATTTCGAATGTGTGCACGTGTGTAAAAAATCAATCAATCTTGCCAACCATGAGGAACATTGATAACAAGAATGTTCTAGATGAGCACTGAGGTGACGTCATCAATATTACGTCGATATACAGATGAGGGAATCAATTCTTTTTTTATGTCGCATGGTGGAATCATAAGATATTGGTAAAGTTAAATGATTCATGTGAGAAATATTACGCCTTTTTATAAGATTGTTAACGGTTCGCTTAATGGTAAAAGATTTGTGTTTATGTATCGTGTTTGAAACTGTCTAGGTATACACCTACATTTACAGAACACATACAGAACTAATATCTCCTATGTTATTTTACTGCTTATGCCTATAGAAATAGAAATCACTACATAGTATAATCCTCTGTCCCCATGTATGCTCCAATCTTTAAAACTACGCAACGGATTTGGTTGCGGTTTTTTTTAATAGATAGAGTGATTGAAGAGGAAGGTTTAAATGTATAATAACATACATTGCACACGTGCGAAGCCGGGGCGGGTCGCTAGTAATAAATATAAATCTTTAAGCTTTCACCGCTTGCGGCGGCGTTGCTTGTACCACTAAAGATGTCGACCACAGTGATCGACGAAACGTTTGGAACACAAGTTTCAAATGGACCACGGCCAAACAACCCGGAAACAGTATATTCTACAAGAAATAATAAAGCTAAAGAGTTTGTTTGTTTGAACTCGCTAATCTTTGGAATGATATATGCGATCTGTTGTTTTTTTTGCATTTATTAGGGCAGACCTCTTATATACTCTTTGGGCCAGGCCTTATGGGCCGAGCAGTAATACTGAGAAGCCGGGTGATCATCTGAATAGAACCGAATACGGCGGGTGCAACCGTGGTTCACAGTTAGTGACGGTTGATGAGATCTGGAGGAAATTTGACTCGTAGGCTACTTTTTATCCCGGGAATGAAACGGAATAAACTGATTGTCAAGTATTTTTTTATACCACTTAGGTGGCAGACAAGCACACGGCCCAACTAATGGGAAGCGGTCACCATGGCCTATGGACGTGTGCAACACCAGGGGCGCCACACTCACGCTGTAAAAACCTTCTAATGCCCTTCTTAAGAACCCCATATTGTAGTCTGTTGGGAAAATCACAGCAGGGAGATAATTCCACTGCTTGAGCGTGCGGAAAACAAAATGGGTAAATTAACCTCCTATATATTTTCTTTATTCAGTCTAACAAAAGCGCAAAATATTTATTTCAATTCACATCCCGAGAAAACCATAGTTTTAATCCGCAATATTTTTCCCGTTACTCGAGCTATAAAAGTCAAGTACAACGTCTAGGTTAATTTACGTCCAGGTAGTACGTATCATAAAAATATCTTCCAGTAATACCACTTTAAGCGTAGTGAAACTGGGCTTTAAGTGACAGCAGTCAACACGAAGTACCTTTCATATTTTCTTTGCTATGATGCTAATAGAAAATCTTGGCTTTATAACGTATCGAAAAATAATTGTCGGGGAGGGCTGAACAGAACGGATTTCCTATTCCGGTCTGTTAGATTAATCTAACAAAAAAAAGATTTTTCGAGTAATCTAACAGACCGGAATTTTTTTTCCGGATAGTCCGGCCAATCGAACTAATAGTCTAACAAAACGGAATAGAGGACACGAAGTACCTTCATTGTGAACGAATGTCAAAATATATAGCTATCTGAACTTGACCCATTGATTGATACACACGAACGTGTTGAATCTCCAACAAACGTTAATAAAAATTATTATCATGAGCGGATATCCCAGTTGTATCTACTTTACTTTGGAGCCCGATTATGTTTAATGGCTTAGTGGTTAATTCAGATAAATTGGTTTAAACATTTTTTGTAACTACCCTTTTGAAAGTTAATATTTTTTTAGTAGTCAATTCGCACAAATTTCGACAGAATTTCGTGATGATCTGCTTTGTAATAATAAATAAATAAATAAATAAATAATAGATTTAGTCGCTTTTACCCTGCTGCTATAGCAGAATAGTGTATAGCAGTATAGCATGTAGCTGTATAGTGCAGTTCATACGCTAGAAGAATTTTCATGCAAAGTTTCAGCTGAATCTGTTCAGAAGTTTTCAAGTGATGCTCGGACATCGATAATGCAGACAATCAGATAAACAGGGAAACAGACAAAAAATCTAGAAATCACATTTTTGGCATCGGTATCGTTCCTAGAACATATAACAATTTTTTTTTTGAAAAAAAAATCGATGTACAGTTTTCACCTCGTTACGATTTTATTATGTGTATAGAAAATGGTACAGTAGCTCCTTAAAGTATTGCATATTTAATCAAAACAAAGGATGATAAATATATTTTAAATATTTCAATGACTATTGAAGTCAATATATTATATTAGACGTGGCCCGCTGCTTCGCCTGCGTGAAATTTTAATCCTGTTCCCGTAACTCATGGGAACTTATTTCAGGGATAAAAAGTAGCCTATGTGTTATTCCAGACTAGAATCGTTCCCTGTACCAAATTTCAGCCAGATCCGTTCAGCCGTTAGAGCATGCTTAAGTAACAAACATTCAAACATCCGAACATTCAAAAATCTTCACAAAGTTTCACATTTATAATATTATAAGTAATATAAATAAGTATGAGTCAAAATATCTTTTATTTTTCGTGCAGTAATCCCCCCGGGTACCCTCCTGCCCCCGGGGGGGTTATGTCGAATTCGAAACAACTAAAACCGCACGCCGTCTCGGGTCTTCAGACGACGGGGTCTAGGGTGGCCTTAAGGCATTTCCCTCGCATTAATTAAGTATGAGTCAAAATACCTATAATTAAGAGCAATGACTACACTACACTACACTTTTAAACGTGGTATGTTATAGTCATCTAACTAATATAAATCTAGCTAACTGTAATAACAAATAAACATATTTGAGTGAATCACGCTGCAGAAAACCTGCTAGCTCAATAATCGTTAATATTCAGAAATATAACCCAACTAAACGTCTGTACTGAAGCGATGTCAGTTTCGAGCCCTTTAATTACTTCAACATTAATTTACTACAAGTGTTTAAAGGTCGAGCAGTTCTAAATTTAAAGGAACAGATGCTAATTCTCTATGGGATAATAAATGCCACAGAATGATAGTGATTAGTGAGCAAGGTTGGTTGCCAATTTTTCACGGTAATACTAAAACTAGGGATGCGATGCAGTTAGCCGATCGCAGAAAAATTGAGCAGAGTGAGCATTCATTTTTTTATTTCAAAATCTGAAAATTCAATTTTTGCGCGCGCGAACTTTTTCCATTAGTTTCAATGGTAAATTTGTTTTCCGGTGATAATTCCTCAATGGTATGTCCGATTTTTAATTTTATGGTCTCAAAACATACCCCTAGATTGTCGTTATGACCATGCCAAATTTAGTTGAAATCAGATTTGTAGTTGCAAGGGAGTATCCGAGTATGTAAGCGGCGATCCCGCGTATAAGAGCTACTAATGAAAACTAATATTTATTAGCTTTTTTGAATGTTTAAATCTACACATGTTTCCTTATGTCACAATTGGATGGATAATATATTATCTAAGTAAAGAGCGTCATAATTCGTCGCAGTATGAAGCTGAATGCTGAACGCTTGAAACGCTTTTTAAAACTATAGTTGTGGATAGTACTGATGTAATAAGAACGAAACATAAACTAGGACGGTTACCAGCTTCGCAATCAACCCAAACTTAAGCGTAGCGAGATTTGCCTATCCAACAATAGGTCAACGTGACCGCTCGACTTTTTCCATTGAATTGGTTTATCGGTGATTATTCCTCGATGGTAAAACCGATCTGGACATTCGACCCCTTACGACACTCAGTAATGTCTACTTGATCACCGTGGCAAATTTGGTGGAGATCGGTCAAACGGTCTCGGAGGAGTATCATTTGTTTGAAATGCAACTTTGAAACCAAACATGCCTCGCTCGCCTTCGGCTCGCTACGCTTAAAAATGTGGCTTCCTACGGTATTAAATTTATGCTAATTTTATAAATACCTTACGCCAAGACCTCGGAGAGATAGTTAAACCTAACCATAGTGGTTTTGGAGTCGACTTTGCGGTAGAGAGGTCCAGGGTTGGAATTATGGCCATTACACTACCGACGCGAACTCAGGGATTAACGGGAATAGTAGTTTTGGGTAAGTTCTCGGTAAGAAAAATATTAATTAAAACAATTAGTCAAATTGAAAATCTCCTTTTTTAAAGTCGATTCAAATAATAGCAATTTTCATTTATTTATCGTGATAAAAGAGTTTCCACACGTGCGTAACCGCTTACAATTAAACATGACAAAATAATAAAAAAAAACCTTTCAAAAACAAGCTTTTATTAAAAAAATCTGTTGTGCTGAACCAGAACCTAATATATTTTTGCAAGGATTGTGCTCATTTCAAAAGCTTGTATTGTGCAAAATTTTTCTCCGTGTTCTAATTGCACTATACGCTTTTGAAATTAGCACAAACCCATTTTACTTCTCGTTTTAGTACAACTGTTTTTTTTAATAAAAACTTGTTTTAAAATACTATTTTTACAATTTAATTTCGAACTTTTTAGTTTTAGTAATGTCATGTAGCACCAACCAAAGGAACTCAATACTAAGACCACCGTCCTACTCCATGCGGAAATCCCTTCGGATACCCCCCCGCCGGCCAGCGGGGGGTTACGTCGGGCATGAACCGACTAAAACCGCACGCCGTCTCGGGTCTACAGACGCCAGGGTGTAAGGTTGCCCATAGAGCATATCCCTCGCACCCCGATTGACCCTTGGCCATCTCCGATTTCGAGATGGCCCCTCGGGTTTGGGAACCACGGTGTCCCCGTCTTGAATAACGATATAACACCGGAGATTTTGTCAAAACAAAATAAATGAGCCCAAACTCAATAGGTTTATCTTGTTCAGCCTAGGAGTTCCTATGGCCATCTTCCTACTCCATGATCAGACCCTGAATGCCATGTCACATCAGAGAGTTTGTTAAACTAAACAAATGAGCCCAAATTCGATACCTAGTGTATCTTGTTTGGTTTAAAAGTTCCTATGGCCACCTTCCCACTCCATCATTAGACTGCATACCAGGCCACGTAACACCAGACAGTTTGTCATGACTAAACAAATGATTAAATGTAAATGATACTTGGTGGTAGAAATTTGATGACACAAATTTGTCACAAAATTCGGCCGGGTGGGTACCACCGTGCACGATTACGAAAAGCCCTCCATATTAATCTAATTTCGGTTTGATTGCGTTCAGGGGTCAGCAAGTGCATAGCTGAGCAGGGGGGTTGTGGTCACAGCACTAGTGGGACCGGTAGGTATCACACGGTGCTGCGACGACAATCCTCTTTTGACGAGGCCGTCAAGCTGAGTGCCACCATTGTTAACATGGTACGTGTATGTAATGGTGATCCTCTTTCCTGAGACTTTACCTTCAGCTTACCATCAGGCGAGGTGAAGTCAAATTGACGTGTCCTAAATATAAAAAAAAAAATGAGCCCAAACGCGATAAATTTATTTTGTTTAGTTTAGGAGTTACTATGGCCACCTTCCTACTCCATCATCTGACCCTAAATATCATGCCATATTAGAGATTTTTTCAAAATAAAACAAATGAACTCAAATTTGATAGGTTTATCATGTTTAGTTTAGGAGTTCCTATAGCCATACTTTACCATCAGACCCTGAACACCATGTAGCACCGGAGAGTTTGTCAAGACAAAACAAATGAGCCCAAACTCGATAGGTTTATCTTGTTTAGTTTACGAATTCCTACGGCCACCTTTCTACTCCATCATCAGACCTTGAATACCATATCACATCAGAGAGTTCGTCAAGACAAAACAAATGAGACCAAACTGATACAACTGAACATTTGATCAAAGGTTGATCTTTTAATGTTCCGTTGCCAAATGGCAAAAAACGGAACCCTTATAGATTCGTCATGTCTGTCTGTCTGTTCGTCCGTATGTCACAGTCACTTTTTCCTGAACTATAAGATCTATGCTGTTGAAACTTGGTAAGTAGATGTATTCTGTGAACCGCATTAAGATTTTCATACAAAAAGAGAAAAAAAAAACAATACATTTTGGGGGTCCCCATACTTAAAACTGAAACTCAAAAATGCTTTTTTCATCAAACCCATACATGTGTCGTCTTCAAAAATGATATTGAGGTTTCTAAAATCATTTTTTTCTAAACTGAATAGTTTGCGCGAGAGACACTTCCAAAGTGATAAAATGTGTGCCCCCCCCCCCTGTAACTTCTAAAATAAGAGAATGATAAAACTAAAAAAAATATATAATGTACATTACCATGTAAACTTCCAACGATAATTGATTTGAACAAGATCTAGTAAGTAGTTTTTTAATACGTCATAAATCGTAAAATGCAATTTACCTTTCATTCAATCAACTCAAATATAAAAATTAAAAAAAAACATTATTATGTTACTTGCTGCTACGGAACCCTTAATGGGCGAGTCCGACTCGCACTTGGCCGCTTTTTATTTTAATTTAAGAATTCCGATGGCCACCTACTCCGTCATCAGTTCAGCTCTATGGTGCCATTATTAATGCATTGTCATCCCAAGTAAACATGTATGCAAAATTTCATGTCAATCGGTTGAGGATAACTGCTTCAAAATTCAGGTGCAAGATTTGACCCAAACTAACATACAAACATAGAAAATAAAAAACTTGTAAAAATGAGGTAAGGTAAACTACCTGGCAATGTGTCAGAATAAAATAAGATGTTCTAGGAAACAAATTGCAAATGTCGGCAGAGTTTTGGCGGGAAAATCATTTTGCCCCAAGATATCGCGTCGCTGTTATAGAAATTGCAAAAGTGTACACTAACTTCATACGGTTTCGTACCTGAAAAGTATTTGTCTTATATAAAAGTTAGACGGCTTGTTTATTTCTGGAAATATATTTTATAAAAAAATTAGATTTCAGTTTTGAGTTCCAATAGTTTGTTTAAAAATGTTGTGTTCTTTTTGAGTTCTGTTTGACAGTTTGTCATAAACTGTCATCTGCTGTTCATATCTTACAAATTTTATTGACGGTTCGTGGTTTCGCCCGTGAAATACTGATGTTATTATTATTGCTTTTTAGGGTTCCGTTGCCAAATGGGAAAAAACGGAAGCCTTATAGATTCGTCATGTCTGTCTGTCTGTCCGTCCGTATGTCACAGCCACTTTTTTCCTAAACTATAACATCTATGCTGTTGAAACTTGGTAAGTAGATGTATTCTGTTAACCGCCTTAAGATTTTCATACAAAAATAGAAAAAAAAAACAATAAATTTTGGGGGTCCCCATACTTAGAACTGACTCTCAAAAATTTTTTTTTCATCAACCCCATACGTGTGTGGTATCTATGGATAGGTCTTCAAAAATGAATAATTTGCGCGAGAGACACTTCCAAAGTGGTAAAATGTGTGCCCCCCCCCCTGTAACTTCTAAAATAAGAGAATGATAAAACTAAAAAAAAAATATGATGTACATTACCATGTAAACTTCCAACGATAATTGGTTTGAACGAGATCTAGTTAGTAGTTTTTTTTATTACGTCATAAATCGTAAACTGCAATTTACCTATCATTCAATCAACTCAAATATAAAAATTAAAAAAAAAAACATTATTATGTTACTTGCTGCTACGGAACCCTTAATGGGCGAGTCCGACTCGCACTTGGCCGCTTTTTTTTGTTGTTGTTGCTCATGTCTTTCTATTTATACTGATAAGCTGTTTAAACAAAAATTGTGTCACCGTTCCTGGATGAGGCAGAAAATAATTCTGAATTTTGAAACTAGGTAAATGAGTTCACGAATTTCGATCTATATACGCATAGTGCAGTGCGCAATTTCGTAATGGCATCTGTATCACAGCAACTAATAGTTGCGTACTGTTGGTGGTCTATTAGTGGACAAACAGTCTCGTAGCATACATAGAAGTTATTGTTCCAAACTAGAATCTCTATGAGTCAAATTTCAAGAAATATCCTCTCCATCCAACTGTCGAAACTTTCACATCTAATACCTTTTTTTTTTCGTGCGGAAATCCCTTCGGATATACCCCGCCGGCCAGCGGGGGCGGTTATGTCGGGCTTGAACCGACTAAAACCGCACGCCGTCTCGGGTCTTCAGACGCCGGGGTGTAAGGTTACCCATAGAGCATATCCCTCGCACCCCGACTGACCCTGGGCCATCTCCGGTTTCGAGATGGCCCCCTCGGGTTTGGAAACCACGGTGTCCCCGTCTTGCCCCGGTTTGGGGGAGGGGCGCTAGTCGCCCCACCGTCCCGGCCTGCTTCTGCTGGGGTGACAGGCATCCTCACCTGCCACCTCCAGGCCTGCGCTCATGGAGGACGGAGGTTTAAACGAGCAATTCTTGTACATATATATACAAGAATTGTGTGCTTGGCTGCCACCTGAGTGATAGAAAAAAAAACAGAATCTCGGCAACGGCGAAACGATTTTCATGAAATTTCGGGGGCGATGAATCGATCTAGCTAGGTTTCATTTTAAGAAAACATCGAAAAAAAAAAAACTGATTAAAACTCGGTTCTCCACACATTTTATAATAATAGTAAGTTAAGTTTCGTGGGTTAACTTTACATTCGATCATCCGTATGGACCGTTCCTGTGTTCGACTCCCGTTTAGTGCAAAAGTATCATCGAATTTTGTAGTAATAGACAACGCATAATTACGTGGGTTCAAAAATTTCACCTACGAAATATAGGTGTAATACATCTCTGCTTTCCTCTTTGAAGATATACAGGCTAGTGTTAAGAAACACTTGGTCATATAACTGTCATTGCGCACATTACGTTGTCTGACAATTATATTAAAACAGATTACTAACATTTAACTATCAACGAATAAATCTCAATTTGCACCAAAATATTAGTTCAGTGCCTACTAAAAATAATTATGACTCATCAAAATTAATAATATTATTCTACTAAATATATTGCTACTCGTACGTGCTTTGCACCGAAAATTTGTGTGGAAAAAAAACCTTAAACCTGTTTGAGCCGAATGATTTTTTTAAAATATTAAATTTAAAGTAGCTAATGATACGCTTAATAACATAGCGCCTGTATCCCCGAAGGGGTAGGCAGAGATGTATTACACGCCCACGATTTGCCAGTTATGTTAAGGTCCCAATGTAATAGGGGGCGAGCCTATTGCCATCTACCGGTCACATTATTAAGCGAGCGATAATTAACATTTATTAATGCACACATAGCTACGAAAAGTCAGTCGAACTCGAGACCTCGTCTCTGCGTTCCGTTACGTACGCCAATGGGATACCGCCGCTTTTTAACATCAACTATCTATCAGTGAAAAACCTTTCAGTCTAGAGATTTGCCAAGTCAAACAAACAAACAGACAGACACGCAGGTACACTACAAACATTCTATGGTTCAAGCCCGACATAACCGCCCCCGCTGGCACGCGGGGGGGTGGGGTATCCGAAGGGTCTATTATGAAATTGTATTGTATTGTGTAGTAGGAGATATTTGAAAAAAAAAGGGTGTGGAGGAACGAGGTGTGATGCTCCTCCAACACAAAGGGAGGATCCTCCGAACTGGAAAGGTGATCGCGCCTGGCGGGTCGAGGCCCTAACTGTTGAAGTTAGGATTCTGTATATATACTACTGAGCGCGTGAACTAGATTTTCGCGATGCAGGATTGTGACGTAGGAATCACGTGGTAGTTGTGACATAATAGACGGTTCTGGTTCAGCTTGTTGGTCGCTAGGTAGCGCTGATTTCATGTTGTATCGAAGTAGTTGAGCTTACTGTTGCTAGATGTCGCCTGGGTACATGTGTTATGGCCACATCACTCCCCTCCAAGATCGGAGGTTGATTACGATGCTGAAAGCAGTGCAGGAGTGACGTCCTCAGTGAGTCGAGGTGAGTTTGCTATGGTAACGTCCTCAGTGAGTCGAGGTGAATTGCTGCGGTGATGTCCTCGGTGAGTCGAGGTGAGTTGCTGCGTACTGGCTGCCTGCGTCGACGGGAGAGATGCGCTCTTCTGATCGTAAGTGCAGCGTGCTGTGCCTTAGATGCAGGTGTGGCCGTAGGGTTACCAGGCTGCAGCGGTCGCTGCAAGCTGTGGTGTCCCGGTTGAGGCCGAAGATGGGGAATTGCGGAGACTTGGTATCGCTTATGCGGAAGATGTGAACAGGATGTGGCGATGTGAATGGCTGCTGATAATGCTCAGCGAAGGTATCGTGATCAGATCACGTCGGGGTCACTAATGTGGAGGAACGAGGTGTGATGCTCCTCCAACACAAAGGGAGGATCCTCCGACCAGGCAAGGTGATCGCGCCTGGCGGGCCGACGACGCCCTAACTGTTGAAGTTAGGATTCTGTATATATACTACTGAGCGCGTGAACTATATTTTCGCGATGTAGGATTGCGACGTAGGAATCACGTGGTAGTTGTGACATAGTAAACGGTTCTGGTTCAGCTTGTTGGTCGCTAGGTAGCGCTGATTTCATGTGGTATCGAAGTAGTTGAGCTTACTGTTGCTAGATGTCGCCTGGGTACATGTGGTATCGCCACAAGGGCTTTGTTGAATTAACGATACTGAAAACATTTTTTTTTTACTATTGTGTTTGTCTGTTTGTTTGCGATGGACGCAAAAATTACTTAACGGATTTTGTAGCAGTTTTTTTCTATTAGAAAGGTCTTGGTCAGTCTAAGATCTGCCGTATGTTTGATTGCAATTTTGACAATGCAATATAATGATGACTTCGTGCTGATCTGATAATGGAGCTGGAAGGTGGCCATAGGAACTTCGAAATGATACGACACAACATCATGAAGTTTGGGCTCGTTTGAATCGTCTTGACGAGTAGTTTGTCTTTCAACAGTAACCAGGGTCTGAAGATGGAGGTGGAATGTGGTCATAGGAACTCTGTAATAAAACGACGCAACTTCATCGAGTTTCTGCTCGTTTGATTCGTCGTGACGAGTACTTGCAATAGTATTAAATAAAAGCTTGTTTAAAAAAAAAGTTTAAAAAAATATTTAATTTGTTAGTTATTAACTTGTAGGGACATAGCAGCGTCAGCATTTTTTGTCTGCATATGACGTCTGCGTATGCGCTCGCCAGTCTCGGGATTGTCGGGCTGTGAGTTAGTTCCAATTATTAATTGTTTGACTTATACTTAAACGTAAAAAGAACACGCCTATTTTTTACTTAGCCCGATACCCGTGAGTCAATAATCTAATTGACTTATAACGAACTGTTACGCGGGGATTATCGAAACACTTTAAAAAAATCGAGAATTTTGGATACAGCGAAATTGAATTTGACCAGAAATTGTACCGAACTGAATATTCGAATTAAACAAAAATGGCGAGTGTTCAGAATCATAGCTTGGAGGAGACTGCCCGCTCTTCGGAGCTCTGTCTGTGGCGGGACATCCGATATCCCTTGGGAAGTGCTTGGGTCAGCAAAAAGCCAGATCGGTTCAGCTATTTTCAAGAATTTTGTTTTTTTTTCCATGCGGAAATCCCCTCGGTTACTTGCACCTTGCTACTTGCCCCCACAAACAGAATTCATTTAAATTTAGACAACAGCATCATTATCATCATAATTATCATCACCGCGTTAGTCCCGGTTGCATCCCAACTTTGTTCTTTCTCTCGATTTGGCTTGTCGTGGCTTTTGCGGGAGTGACTGCCGTCTGAGCTCCCAACACCGGCTAGCAAGTGAGCCTTGAGCTCCGTAGACCCAGACCAACGTTTTGTCCATTGATCATTTATAGAAGAGAGAAGCTAACCTGGAACTAACGTTTGGAAACCCCCACGGGCTTTACCCCACCGATGAGATGGGTGTGCCGGAATTGAGTCGACTAAAACCACACAGTGTCTTTCCCAAGCGTCTATTGCCGGGCACCTCGGGTACGCCTCTGTTTAATTGACACAAACGATAATCGAATAAAAATTCAGGTCATTGGAACTCTATCATCAAATAAAAAATTATACCTTTCCATTATTTGTATGAAAAACATTTTCTGTATACCATTGCTGAGCAAATTTTCTCCCCGACTGCATTTATCCGCAGAACTGAAAGCAACATGAATATACGAAAACTCTTTTATTTAACGAACATAGTTTTAAATGGAGTTTTCATTTAGGCGCGAATGAATAACAGATACTGAAAGTTGTATAACTGAAATTTTTGATATTTATGAAAAGGAATTTGGTATTCATTTCATTAATCCCAGTGACTATGGCTGCTGAAAAGCAACCGATTCGTCGGGATCAGTATAAAGTGCGTATATACTAAGGGCGCAATGCATTCTGTTGTTGCCATGTTGAACTGAGAGTGCACTACATGATTACCTACAGTTCACGGGCAATTTTTTTTCAATTGAATACCATTGAATTGTTTTTTCGATGATTATTCCTCCGTTGCCAGACCGATTTTCAATTTTCTTTTTCTGTCTTAAGCCAAGTTAAGTAAGTTAAGTAGCACATTTTGCCGCCAAAATCGTGGTCTCAACATTGATCATTTTGGAGAAATCAGATTTTGAAATTTTTGAATGGTGATTATTCCTCCATGGTATGTTCGATTTTCAATTTTATTTAAATCAATTTTATTATATTTTTCGAAAACTTCCTGGTATCAAGTTGTATTTACATGCCAAGTTCTGTCAAAATTGGACGATTAGTTTAGAAGGATACACAGTGGAGTATAGAGAGCTTTTCGCTCGAATTCTTCTCACTCTCAGCTCAAAAATAAAACCCAATAAATCACGACAGAATCTGTTAGAAATAGTTTTATTTTAGTGTTTTTATATTAGTGGTTAATGAGCCGGATTTACAATCGAGAGGTCATGGATTCAAATTCTGGCTATTGCACTGGAAACGTGTACAGACTCCTAATACAAGCTATTTGGCTTAGGTAAGAGGGGTTAGCGGGAATACTAATAAATTCAGTTACTAGTATTATTAAAATAAATAGATTATGAATGTATACGACTTTGGTGTGTCGGATGAATGGTGTGAAAGGGAACAAGGTAAAAAGGAGCGACTATGGCGACGATATCTGACAGGAATGTATGGAAGGAAATGATATGTTGTGCCGACCCCAAATAATCGGCACAGGTATTATGATTGATTTTACGCTCATTGAGCGAACAACCAGCTCACGACGCGTCGTGGTAACTCAAAAATATCTAAATCACGGAATTCGGGTTGTAGCTTTTATGAAAAGACTTGTGACGCGTTGTGGCAATCACCGAAAGACCATCTAGCGATATAAAATAACGTTGCGCTTATTAACCGTGACCACGGCCAGTGCAACCTGGTCGAAACGTCAGGCAATCCAAAGATAATATGTAAATATAAATACATAAACAGTCTACGACATTCTACACAGCGCTTTCTAGACCCAAAGTAAGCATAATTTAAATAGCTTGTGTTATGGGTTCCATAATGCTGATAAACATACTTCTATAAATACATATAATACATAGAAACACCCAGGCCAATGCAAATAGACAATACAAATATTTGCACTGAGTGGGAATCGAACCCCTGTCGTAGCAGTCGAATGCACTACAGCTACGCCACAGTGGCCGTCTGTATGTATACATGATCGCTACTCCCGCTAACATTATTGTATATCATGGAACGCAAAAGTTTAAAAGATCATAATAGCGATATTCGTGAAAAATAGTAGTTAATGCAACTGTCATATAAGAATGGGTATTAAAACACGAGAGTCTGTTTATCGATAATAGGTTGACTCGAGTGTTTTAATACCTAAGTTATATACAGTTTCATGCACTACTTTATCTTCACTCATAGGAAAAATTGAAATTAAACAAAGTAGGTAGGTTACAAGGAAGTAATTTAGCGTGCGCCATTTTTTTTCACAGTTCGAACTGCGCATGCGTGCGCCTTATTTATCATATTCAGCCTAAAACCTTAGACTAGTTTAATGAATAAAAAAAGATAGCGGTACTGTAATGAGTTTTATGATACAGTTGGCGGTACTATAATAAGTTTTATTTTTAATTTTATGTATATGCGTTTATAAAGTGTGTATTTATAGAATCGTCTTTGAATTCCTAATTCGAATTTTTCGATTTGAGTGTAGATAAAAGCCATTACGTGTCCTGAGCACTAGTATGTAACCATTATCAAGACCCACAGGTTGTAACTTATCAGCTCATGTACAAGAATGCATGAAAAAATCAAAGTCGTAGTGTTTTTGACCACAATTTAATCTGTAAGTGATGAAGTGGTCGACAATGGAGCACGCTTACCTAGAAGCAACCTTTTCACTCTTCCAGGTTATAGCTTTCCATAACAGACTCAGACAGGGTATTCCACTCCATAGCAGTACGCATTTTTTTTTACGTATGGTAATCCCTAGCAGTACGCATAAAGAACGTATTGCTGAAGCGGTTCGTGTGTTTGAGCGGAATATTCACTGTATAACGATGGCGTATCGCCGTAAGTTTTTCTCTATCATTCATGTAGTTTTTGCTCTATTGCAAAGCGGGGCTCCTATTCCTTCGTGAATTATCATAAGTCACCTAACACGAAGGGTGTGAAAATGTACACCTGCATATTCTCTCACCTCTAATCCTCGAATGATGCCATGATTCCTGAGGTTTATTTCTCGAAATAGCTCCAGCGCGGCTTCTCCCTTCCGATTAAAGATTTATTTTACGGTAGTTAAGAATACATGGCAAGTTCTCGCCAAAACATTCATAAAACTGTATACCTTTGCTCATTTTCCCGCTCTAAATGCAAAGCAATATGGCAGCTTGCCCATCTCAAAAATAAATAACGTATTCCGTTCTACGTTCACCTTTCATTCATTTTACTTCAAAAACTTCATAGTAATATAGCAGTCGTATAGCAGAATTCTACGGACTATTACGTTTGGCGGTACGCCATTTGCAACCACGCGTGCCTACTGGTAGTGTTGCCAGTACACCTGTGTATTGATAGTTATCTGTTGCTACTATAGATTTAGAATAGGATAGATACCAAAAACCTTCGGGTATATGAGATTCTGTTACACAGACTTAAGAGACACAAACCGAACATTTCCGATTCATTTTGAAGTCAAATTTACCTCATAAACATTGTAGCTCAGACGGGACCGAACTAAGGCTAACTAACAACCTGTACGAATAATTGCGCAACTGCATGCGCTCATAAAATTGATTGAGAAAGGCCAGAATTAAACATATTACTATACAAAATATAAGGCAAGTCACTGCAATTAGAATAGAACCGAGAAGAATTGTTTAGTTATTTTTTTATTTAGTTTTAAGCGAGGCTCTGATGCCGGCTTTCTTTTTGGGTTTGAGGACCAGATGGTAGTCGTCTCCAGTAAAATTCAAAATAAACTAAAGTCTGGAAAGGAGAACTAGGAGACTAGACTAGGTCCCAAGATACAGGTTTTTTTATACCACTCAGGTAGCAGACAAGCTCACGGTCCACCTGACGGGAAGCGGTTACTGTGGCCAATGGACGTGTGCAACACCAGGGGCATAACACTCGCGCTGCTGAACCTGTAAAAACCATGTAATGCCCTTCTTGAAGAACCATAGTATGCAACCAGGATTAGCGCACGGATGAATAAGAAAACAGCAAGCTGGATGTCTCAGCGTGCCGTCAAACTGGACAGTGCTTAAGCTTTACGCGACTTTCCACGCTCCTACTGTAGTGTTCCGACCTCGTTCGAGCACTACAGTTCGTTGACCTGGCCATCATGTGTCAGAGTTTAAAAATAAATTGTTTTGTATTTGAATTTAGTTTAGGGAAGAAAAAAGAATCGCTGGGCGGACAAGCGGCTGACAGCGGGCGACCTGGGGCTCCGGCCTCGCCCGTCGTCCGAAGAGAAGTCCCAAGTATACTGATTGTAGGCTCAATCCTTGAGCAGAATCCGCGATTCCCTACAGTTTGTTTTAAACATAAATATATTCGTGTAAAACCTCCCTAAACTCGATATAGGAAGCTTTTTTGTGCAATAAATTCCAATATAAACATTAATTCGTGTGTTTTATCTTTTCGTCAACACGAGGTATTGTGGCGTCAGCCCCCGACGCTACACTACTATTAATAGTTCACCTTCAAATTTGCTGGTCGATATGGGGAGCCTGGGGCCCTGGGGTATGAAAGATCTTTGGGGCCACAGCAAACTTCACATCAAGCTGATATACCTGTGATATACCGTCAAATCTGTGATCCCTTTCGGGGGGGATATTCCACTCATACGCACGAAACGTTTCGGCGACACATTTATTATGCGTACAGCAAATTTTTTTTTTTAGAATGGATATCCGCTAGAATATAGTATTGTAGCGTGACCCCCCTTGTGTACCCGTGCGTTAGGTCCGCACGGTCCTTACTTACAGATAAATTTGTATTACGGTTATGAGTTTATACGTTAAATGAAAGGAAGACAAATAACTGAAGGTTTTATACTACTATGTGGAGGTTAAACCCGACCCCACCAGGCGAGGCCGCGGTGGCGGTCAAAGTCCGCCGGCAACCCTGGGGTTATCCTTTCGAGGGCTTACCCGGGGTGCCCGGCAACGGACACTTGGACACAGTGCGGTTTTAGTCGAGACACGACATAAACACCCCCGCTGGCCGGCGGGGAGCTATCCGAAGGGATTTCCGCACGTAAAAAAAAAACTATGTGGAGCTTAAATTTTTTACGGAATGCAATATGAGGTGATTGAATTATCTGAAGTTATTAAGAACTGAGCTTTAATAATTGTGTAATGTGTTTAATTTTTTGAGCCATTTTTGAGCCTTACAGCTAAGGAGTGGAATTGCCTGTCTGAGTCTGTGTTCCCGGAAAGCTATAATCTCGGAATCTTCAAGTCTCGAGTGACTAGGTTCCTTATAGGCAAACGTGATCCATCGTAGACTACATCGTCACTTACGACCAGGTAAGATAGAGGTCAAACCTGAGCCTATCATTCATAAAAAATGGTCGATCTATAACAACCAAATATTTCAAAGTAGGAGGAGAAACATTGAACCCGGCATGTACATTGCAAGATTCAGATGGAACGAGATTACCACTTGGATGCTGATGGTGATGTGGAAAAACAGCAAACTCGGTTTCCATACGAGCCTACTTTACATCTATGGTTGCGACATACAAATGATTCATAACTAGTGGGGGTGGCACCCTTTTTGTTGGAAGCTGATAATTTGATTAAAAAGTTAATATTTTAATTTCGCCAAAATATGTAACGAAGTCCAATTTATACCAATTTTATATTTTACGCGCAGATATAACCACAAAACCACGGGTAAAAGCCGAGAATGTATTATTTTTGTGTGATATATAATTGAACCTCGCAGTGCTAGCAGTGCTGTTACTCATGGCTCCGCCCACGTAACATACCAGTTTAAAAAGTAGTCTTTGTACTACTCCTGACTATAATGTATCTCTGTGCCAAACGTCCTTAAGAACCATTCAGTCGTTCTGTAGGAATTGAGTACCTACCATCCATCCAAACTTTGATTGTTGAGGAGAAAGGCTCCAATTTTCCATTATTCTTTCTCATTCTCTTCCTAATCTTTTTTCTTCTCTTTGCCCTCTGCAGACAAAGTTAAAGCCGTTAACATCTGAGTCATCCGGCCTTTAACGTCACAATGCTAATCATTATGGCGCTACCTAAAAACAACAAGAGCAAGCGAGACAGATAATAAAAGAGTTTGACCATAATACTCAAATGATAACGACAGTACTATAGCAATATGTAAGCGACTCCGGTGGAACTGTTCATAAATTGCGGTAACCACTTACCTTTTGGTGAGTCATATACCTATTTGTTCCATATGTAGTATGAAAAATATATTAGGTCATCATACTATATGTTAGTATGTCATCTATAATATAATAATAAAGCTATCTCATAATACGTCCAAAGCAAACTAAAGGTAGATATACACTATAGTGGGTGGGCGCGTTCTATCAGAAACGCACAATGCCATAAATATTCATACATTGAAAAGTTATGATGAAATAAATAAGTTCACACAAATATATGAACCTTATTAATATATAAATTAAAAATTTAAATAAACCCCGACACATATATTTGCAGATATTGGGTATTTACCCCCAGAGTTTTTTCACGGCTCAACCGATTTTCATTGAACATATTATTTAGTAATGTGCACGTGACGCGCTTTCATTTGAGACCCCACTCGATTATATTTGCAGAGATTCGGTTATTCTTCCCCACTTTCAACCTCTCAAACTTTTAAACGACTCAACCGATTTTCATCAAATATATCTAAAAACACTCGCCCGTAAATCACGTTTCATACAAAAAAAAAACTAAATTGAAATAGCTTCACCCGTTCGCGAGCTACAGAGCCACAGACAGATAGACAGACAAACACGTCAAACTTATAACACCCCTCTTTTTGCGTCGGGGGTTAAAAATGAATGATATTAGCATTTTCTTGCAAATGATAATAGACAGGTCGCACCAAGATCTTCTGGCTCGAGCCAACCACACCTGCCCTGATCCTGAGAGGACAGCCTGTGCCAAAGCCTCTTCCGTCAATCACCAGGTGTACCGGCTTGCGGCCCCATACACCTGGTACATTGAGTGAACCATACTAAAAGTAAGAAAATTAAATTCTCCTAGCGCGAAAAACCACAGTGCGACACAGTAGCATATTACTCGTCATCATCCTCATAGCAATTTGATGAAGCCTCGGTAGCTTAGTGGTTAAGGAGTCGGCCTACGATCAAGAGGTCCCGGGTTTTTTCTTTTTTTATGTCTTACGCATCTCGGCTAAGCCAAAGCCTATTCTTATGCGATAAGGTTTTTCGCAATTCTTGTTAACATTTTTTCTAGAACCCGCTTAGGATTTATTTCTCGTTATCTCTTATACTTTACTTTATTTTGTCTACGACCTACATTATATTTCAATTAAATTTTTAAGCATTTTGTATGCTTACTTTTTCAAAAGATTTAGATCGGAAAAAGAGAACATCTAGAACGGGACTTGAACCCGCCACCAGTCCCTTACAGGGGGAATGCTCTGACCAGCTGAGCTATCTAGACACGTAAAAATGACTGTAAAGTTATTCATTGTTTCCGTAGTTCGCAAGAATTACAGTAGATGACTCCAGCGTCGCCTTAAGACGTATATAATATATCGGAGAATTTCGAATATCTGGGACGTGTCTAGATAGTTTAGCTAGTCAGAGCATTCCCCCTGTAAGAGACTGGTCGCGGGTTCAAGTCCCGTTCTAGATACTACATTATATTTATTACACTATATAATATTTAATCTACTGCTTTATATTTGATCATCCATATTGTATTCAATCTTATATCTCGCTTTCCTTCTGATCCTTTTAGTATACTTTCATCATACTTTCTATCCGTGCCTTTCATACTAGGGATACATAGGGGGGGGGGGGTTTGGGGTGCGAGGGATATTATGCTCTATGGGCAACCTTACACCCCGGCGTCTGTAGACCCAAGACGGCGTGCGGTTTTAGTCGGTTCAAGCCTGACATAACCGCCTCCGCTGGCGGGCGGGGGGGTATCCGAAGGGATTTCCGCACGAAAAAAAAAAAAAAGGGATACATAGGGGTTAGTGGTTCGGTGTTGATTGTCGACTTTTATTATATGTATATAGGTCCCGGGTTTTAATCTTGGCCGTTACACTACCGACGTGAACCCACTCCTAACACAAGGGGGGGAATACTAGTCATTTTGATTACAAAAGTTCAGTCACGTCCAAAGTTTGCACTATGGAGCCCAGGGTCTGTTAATTAGGGGTGCTTGGTTGGGGACCTCCACGCGGTGCACCCTGGGCAACGGAGACGGCAGCGCCTCTCTCCTAGGGTGGGAGAGACGCTGTCCTCTACGGCCAACTGCGACCGAGGCGAGGACGGCCCTGTTGAGGGCTGTTCGGAAGCTTTCCACGTGTACCTCTGATTAGCAGATGGCACAGTGGAGAGCAAGTAAGGGGGCCATCTCGAAACCTGAGATGGCCCAGGGTCAGTCGGGGTGCGAGGGATATGCTCTATGGGTAACCTTATATACACGAAAAAAACCTTGCACGAAAAAAAAAAAAAGGGTCTGTTAATTGTTTTTAATTAGTATATCGGTTTACTGGGAGCAACTACCATCTGACCTCCCAACTCCAAGAAAACAGCTGTTTAGCAGGTGCATCGACTATCGGTCATGTTCGTGGACCTCAAGGATATTGGTAACACCACACCCTAAACACTACACAATAGTGTATAACTACCTTAATACAAGTTTTCCAACAGCGCAACTTACTTTTTCTATACAGATATTAAACGTCTCGCGATGTCCCTCCCCAATGTTACTTTGAGAAAACAATTCAAGATCATATTACTTTCTCCCTGGGTGAGGGAATCGCTTTAATAGCGTGTCATTCGAGAAGGAGGGTCCTTTGTAGTTTCGAAGGAAAAATCTGTTAGGTGTAGTGATCTAGGGCGGCAAGTGTGATATATTAACCCTATAAAGTTGTTTTGATGTCTCGTTAATATCTTATGTATTCGGTATATCGATTCGTAAACAAGGTTTTAAAAAAACTTGTTTAGCCTAGTCGCTGCCCGCGGTTCAACCCGTGTCGTTTATCGCGACCAAACATAGCTTAAGTCCTATCCCAAGGTCTAGTTTATATCTGTTTCTCTCTTCCCGATCTTCTTCCCATTGAATTAATACCACACGTTTTGAGAATGTGACTACTGAATCGGAAACATGGCCATTCTAGGGACAGTATTGAGTGCACTTACATATATAAAGAAAACCCGACTGCTGCTGAAAAGAATAATTCTTTTCGGTGTATGATTAGCAAATGGGTACCGCCTGTTATCAAATTTGTTTTGGTCTTTTTAGCAGCAGTTGGGTTTTTAAAAAATATTTATTCTTATTTGCAACAACACAAACGAATCACTTTTAAAAGTTCTTCATTTTGATACCATACTTTGATACATAATCTACCGTTTTGGTTCCCATTTTATGTACCCTATGATCTTGAGTGGAGACCGCGACTCGGCAAACGTAGTGTAGGACGCCCTCCGGACAGGTGGGATGACGATCTGCGAAAGACTGTGGGCAGATGCTGGATGCGGCAAGCTGAAGACAGGGCGCTATGGCGCTCATTAGGGGAGACCTATGTCCAGCAGTGGACTAGAATAGGTTGATAATGATGATGATGGTGATGATGACGCTCGGAAGATTACATTCCCTTTCATTTGAGACCTCATTGATTGAAATTCGTGCAACGTTTTGGAAGATATGAGGTAATATAATAATGCATACAAGATACGCACGAAAAAAATAACCTTTCCTTGACAGTGGGGTAAAAAGAAAATGAATGAACTGAATGAATAATGGAAACGAATGAATGAACAAAAATAGCGTGTTAGAAATCTTTAATAAAACCCAAGGATATCCCGAATGTTTGTATCGGGAGCATCGATATATCAATTTGCCTCTAATTTAACTCCAGGCCAAGCATCGGACATATCGTAAAGTTTTTATTCTCTCCCTTGTGTACCTACATAACCAACTTTATATCTTCAGTTTAGCATTCGTAATAAAACTGGTAATGCTTTAAATCTTTGGCTTTGTAGATTTCGTGGATAGACAATAAAATTCAGAAAGTCAGCGTCAAAAGTAGATAATCAATTATTTTCAGACCTTGAAAATTATTTTTGAGCAAAGTAATTTATAATAATGTCTTAACTGCTTTGTAGGCTCTATAATAATAATTTAAAATTTAGTATAAAATAATTATATTTTAATGTATTTAATTTAAATGTGACATCAACGAGTAAAACAAGAGTATAGTTTCGATTTTTTTATATAGCAATATTTGCGCTTTGTGTTGCGGTAGCCTAGTGGTATGGGTAATGGACTGCTGAGACGAGGTCTCGGGTTCGATCCCAGGTTTTACCATGGCACACACCAATAACTTTTCGATGCTTTTCGAAGTTATGTGTGTATTTATTGCAGGTTTATAAGTGCCCGGTTAATGGCAATAGGCTCGCCACCTATTACATTGGGACCTAAACATTAACTGGCGAAATGTGGGTGCTAGCACCTCTGCCTACCCCTTCGGGGATATAGGCGTGAGTTTATGAGATGAGATGAGACAATATTAGTAAGTTAGGTTTTCTGAAATATTTTCGTTTATGAATTTGCGTGCAAATCGCCAATACTTTTTCTATAGGTGTCGTTTCGCACGTTAATGAATTCAGCACGTACGAATCGACCACTGAAAAATATTTAATTAAAGAGGGTCGTTTCGCACGAGAAGTGCGACCATTTTAGTGCCAATTGACTACTAAGCGATCATCATTTACTTTTGACGCTCCCTGTACCAATACGCCAAAGACTTCTTTCTATATATTCTACTAGCTGACCCGGCAGTCTTCGTACTACGCCTCAATCGATAACAACTTCCATATTTATTCACCTTTTAAACCTTCTCTGGACCTCCACAAATAATTCAAGACCAAAATTAACCAAATCGGTTCAGCCGTTCCCGAGTTTTAGCGAGACTAACGAACCGCAATTCATTTTTATATATAAAGAAGAAGATTAGACTTACTGTACAGAATTGAAAACATGGCATCGCGAATGCCATCATCATGATCTTTGTGTGGTTCCCGGTACCATGTGAAACCTTCCTTGGAGCCCAGGATCCACTAACTCTTTCTTCTCCTTTAGAGCTTATGGAGTTAGCATTTATGGCAGCGGTTAGATGCCAGAGCCTCGTCTGTCAATCCACAGATGAACCGCCTTGCATGTGACGTTAGCTTGGGCCCAACAATCCTGGTTGTCCCAACAATTCCCATGTCCTCTCTTGAATGGATTGTGTTGTATGATAAATTTATAAATCTATCGATAGATACAACAAAAATTCTAAAATAATTCAATTTCCTCATCAATTCGGTGTTAAATTAGCATTTAAACGGTCCTCACCGAAACAGAGAGCCAATATTTCTTAATCATTCCGGCTTACAAGTTTTAAGGACCCTCGATTTAAGAAGTCATTGTGTTGAAATTAATCAAAGTTTGGGAGGCTTTGAGGAAATGGCGCGCGTTCCAACCATCTGGCGGTAGCTAAGTTTCATCATACATGGTTTAAAATATATAATAATATTAAAATGTCAACTTCATTTAAAACTAGCTGTTGCCCACGGCTTCACCCACCCATGGGACCCCTTTCCACCTCCCACCACAACCTACAAAAGATATACAATTCCACCATACATCATTTTTATTGAAATGAAATGAATGAAATTGAAGGCAGCGTTTTTATTGAAAGCTATCAGACGATTTATTTTTTTCCGACACCTCCAACAAATATCATTATATTTTAGCCAATTTTTACAAAAACTTGCCAAATAATATACTAAAACTTTCCTGGAGAACCACTCTGTCCATTGGTGAAAACAACATGAAAATCGGTGCAGTAGTTTTTGAGTTTATCGGAACAGACAGACATACATTTTTGTCATGACAGACGTTTTATAATGTTATAGTGATGTTTTGAAACTTACCATAGCCGTTAATCCTGCAGATTTTCTTTCTAGTGTATACCCGGGGCTGGATTCCGATATAGCCCATTTGCTTCTAGCCATTGGAAGCGCAAAAGTAATTCACGATTTCTTCGAAAATATTACTCTATGTACCCCAAAATACCCAAGATAGATTACAGCCTTGATTTGTTACTTTTAAAGTGACAATGTTTCAAAAATGTTTTGAACTTTAAAGGCAATGATTTGTATTTTATATGTATCACGCCTGTAGACCAATATGCAATAAAGACGTTATTTTATTATTCACCTATATATTTCGTCAGCATAAGGAGAGCCAGTTGCCATTTTTCAGCTACTGAAAAACTGCAGTAAATATGCCTAGCAAAACCCTTAAAAGTTTCGTCTTGGAATCAAACCCGGATTCTCATGTACCCACAGCAGTTGCAATTACTAACTCTGCCCCCTTGGCATTCATGAATTATATTATACCAATGAAAATTAATCTTTCGATTGATTCGAAACCAATCAGTGCTTCCAATTGAAATTGAAATTATAAATTAATATCCCTTTGAAGCGAAACTCGTCAAAACGCTTAATACTTATTTACGACCAGTAATAAATTAATATAATTATTGCCCCAATTGTATTTATTAACCGATTTTATTGCCTCAACCTGATATGATTCAGTTAGTGCATAGGGCGTGTAACCGGTGATTATTAATTAAATTTCATTGATATTTGTTTTCGCATTGAGGTAAAAGCTTTGATTAATACCTTGGGGAAGATATTGAGGTACTGATATTGAGTCACCCCGGCGTCTGAAGACCCGAGACGGCGTGCGGTTTTAGTAGGTTCCAGCCCGACATAATCACCCCCGCTGGCCGGCGGAGGGATATCCGAGGGTAATTCCGCACGGAAAAAAAAAGTTGACTTCGAGTCAATCAAAGCGAACCGAATTTGGTAGTTGTAATTTTGAACATACATATATACTCACGCCTTTTTTCCTCCGGGTTCATAGAGACAACAGCCGCCATCTTCTTCTGTCCTTACACACTTGACGAGCTTCCTCTACTGTCATTAAACCTTTATGCAAGCCCGCCGGATTGTTTTGACTTGATATTTGAAATTTACGTTAAACCTGATATAATGATTAAAAAAAGAAATGATTAAAAATGAATATAATGGTCAAATGATTTTTAGCACAGAGAATATTTTAAGCCTACATTTATAATGTCAACCACTAGCGGCCCAGGCTTCAGTTTCGCGCGTGAATAAATTAATAAATTTCGAGTTTCTTACTTTGAAACTTCTTACATTCACTTTTCATTCATTATTACATCAATAATTCAATTTCCAATTAAGAAGTAAATGCTTTATTATTATTGTTATTAAAATAATTTCATTATATTGTTATTTAATCATGCAATATATTTTTTGTTTTAAAGAATATTAGTAACCGAAATTACTAATATTCCCCCTAACCCCTCCAGCTAAGCTAAATTGCTTGTGTAAGGAGTGTATTCACGTCGGTAGTGTAATGGCCAGGATTCGAACCCGGGACCTCTCGATCGTAGGGTCGACTCCTTAACTACTAAGCTACCGACGCTTCAATTCATTTCATTATACATTATAAATACTTATCCATGCTATCATTAATTTAATTACCTAATCTCAATTTATCATTAAATAATTTGGATAGCTCTTGCATAACTTTTTCTGGTTGATTATGCACCAATCAGAATGCACCGCGCCGTCTACGTCATTACACGGATGAAAAGTATTATGCAAAATGCAAACAAATTTTTATTTAAGATAATAATTGATGGTCGTGTTAAAAGTTAGTATAGTGTGTTCCCAAACCCGAAGGGCCTATCTCGAAATCTGCCCTGGGTCAGCCGGAGTGCGAGGGAAATATCTTAGGGTCACCTTACAACCCGGCATCTAATGACATGAGACGGCGTGCAGTTTTAGTCGGTTCGAATCCGATATAACCACCCCCGATGGCCGGCGGAGAGGGCAGAAAGGATTTCTATACGAACTTAACTACCTGCCTGAGACTGTGTTTCCGGAAAGCTAAAACCTCGGAATCTTCAAGTTTCGAGTGAATAGGTTCCTTGTAGACAAACGTGATCCTTGGTAGACCTCATCGTCACTTATGACCAGGTGAGACAGAGGTAAAACGTGAGCCCACCATTCATAAAAAAAATTAAGTAAGATATCTTATCTTACTTTTTTTTTTTTACGAATTTTGGCTCAGTATAACAAAATAAGAATTCTAAACCACACTTTACTCTACATTCCACTCCACACTTTGGAAGCTCGTCATCATCATAGCGATAGACCCAGTTGCTCTAAAGCCTGCATTTTAGAGCCCGGAATCCGCTTTACTACTCCTCTTTTGACTACTTCTCTTGGCTTTTACGAAAGCGATTGCCGTCTGATTCCCCAACCCCGAGAAGAAAATCATTTAAGCAACAATTAAGGCTATTTTTAAATAAAAAAAATTTCATTGGTAATAGCCTCGCGTTTGATCCCTATCTCATCTGTTGATAAGTAATGATGTGGTCTATGGTGGAACACGCTTGCCTAGAAGTAACCTGTTCACTCTAGACATAAAGCTTCCCCGGTTATAGTTTTCCCGAAACAGATTCAGGCAGGGCATTCCACTCTTTAGCAGTACGCACGTACGTTTTGTGTGTATGAGTGGAATATCCACCATGTACCGCGTTGCCGTAGTCGTTCGGTGGTGGAAGGGGCTTGGAGGAATTAGGTTTGCAACTTTAGTGCACACTCCCCTGAAGTGCATCCGATAAAAAATAGAACTAAGATAATGTTGAGCAATGGTTCATGGACCAATCGACTGTTGGTAAACCGTTCAAGAGTGATGGTACAAGTACTTAGGGGCCGTCAATTTTTTTTTAGCCTCCATTATCAAACCTTTACTGTTTTAAAATTATTATATCACTGAGAAGATTTCCACTTGCATACTGTTATCATTTAGTAGTCTAACCCATTTACAAAATTGCGTAAAGCACTTAAATCACAAATACGTTATTAAAACACCGCTCAGTACTTTCTTATTACGGTTTTTATTTTAAGCGTCAAAATAATTTTCCAAAATATTACACAGCCTTTTATGCTAACGATAATCATAACCAACATGTTAAGTATCCATTTTAGTTCGACCTCTCACGCTTCATATTACACCAACTTAATGTTTAGTTTCAGGTTATGTCGAAATATTTATGTATACTGGTCGTTTAGAATTCTTTAGGGGAACGCAGTACGATGCATATTACAGGGAAATTTTGTCTTATTTGAATATAATAAAGCGAAAGATCGACGGTTTGTAAATATTCATACAATCAGAGTGGTTTATGTTAATTTACTTGTGTCACGACAACATTTTCAATATGGCCGACCGTTTTTAGCGCCAAAGTGACGTATTATGCCGCTCGTTTGGTAATAATTTAGATGCTTTGGTAAAGAAAATTCTTTTGGGGTTGTTCGCATATTTTACAATACTTTGGAGTAAGTAAATAATGTTGGGAGTATATTTTATTAGATGGTAAAAATGTTACGGTAAGATAAATCTTTTGACGTTTTGTTTTCCACTTTTAAGGAAAAGTGACGTCATAATGGCGTCACATGTCTCACTTCTAATGTGAACCGACACCTAATGCAATTAATGAATTTTTTTTTTGAAGGTGAATGACTTCTGGTTTTTTGGTCATATCTCCGGTTCTTCTTAACCAACTGCAATCAAACATACGGCAGATTTTAAGCGTGTTTCTATCTTAGGTTCCACCTGCTGACCGAATGTCCCATGTACTCACTAATAAGATGGGAACTTCTGGGATCGGACACACTGGACATGGAGGAGTTGAAGGATCTGAGGGTGGAACAGATCGTAAGATTCTGCAAGGACACCAAAAGGTTTGTAGGGGCGCCGTGAATGCTGGAATAACCACGCTCTCCCCAATGGGAGGGCAGGGGAAATGGATAAAGTGGCCCACAAGCATCGTGGGTGGATCGTCCGTCCGGCTTCCAGTGTCCCCATTTGCAATAATAATAATCTTAGGTTCCACACCCCATACAGCCAAGTAGAGTACCAATGCACTATTAGCACAGTGTCGTGAACCCCTTTTGTCAATAAATTCTATGTAAACTAGACAAGGTGGATAACAAAAATTGTGCAACAGTTCCTGGTTAACACGGGAATGAATTGTGAATGTCGAATTTAGAACGAGACGCAGAAACTAGACAAATTAGTCAATGAATTTAGATACCTATTTGTATAACCATAGCGTGCCTTTTAGTTATGGCATCTATATGAAAGCTACAAAAAGTTGCGCATTGGTTAGTGGTCTTTCGCGATACTCAATTTTTTTTTTGTATGATCACTGGGAAGGGCAACCTCATCTCTCCTCGTAGTGTTATCGTACAATGCCTCTGAAGGAAGTGGCTAATCACAGTATATAACATAACATAAAATAACATAAACTCACGCCTATATCCCCGAAGGGGTAGGGCAGAGGTGCTAGCACCCACATTTGGCCAGTTTATGTTTAGGTCCCAATGTAATAGGTGGCGAGCCTATTGCCATTAACCGGGCACTTATAAGCCTGCGATAAATACACACATAACTTCGAAAAGCATCGAAAAGTCATTGGTGTGTGCCATGGTAAAACCTGGGATCGAACCCGAGATCTCGTCTCAGCAGTCCATTACCCATACCACTAGGCTACCGCGGCCTGCAGTATATAAGCATGCCATGAAAAAGTGCTCGATTGATGACATTAGGCATTGCCCCCTATTACGTAGGATAGATAAACATAATTGAAAATATAGATAAATAAAATAAATAAATATTCTAGCACATATTACACAACGCCATCTAGACCCAAACTAAGCAGAGCTTGTCATATGGGTTCTAAAATGCGGATAAACATACTTAACACTTTTTTTAGAAAATAAATACATAGTATACATAGAAACACCCAGACCAATGCAAATATACATATTTGCAATGAGCGGAAATCGAACCCGCGACCTCTGACTTAGTAGTAGAATGCTCTACCGCTACGCCACAAAGGTCATCGATGTTAATTAAGCGTAGCGAGCCGAAGGCGAGCGAAGCGTCTTTGGTTTCAAAGTTGCATTTCAAACAAATGATACTCCTCCGAGACCGTTTGACCGATCTCGACCAAATTTGCCACGGTGATTAAGTAGACATTACTGAGTGTCGTAAGGGGTCGAATGTCCAGATCGGTCTTACCATCGAGGAATAATCACCGAAAAACCAAATCAATGGAAAAAGTCGACCGGTCACGTTGACCTATTGTTGGATAGGCAAATCTCGCTACGCTTAAGTTTGGGTTGATTGCGAAGCTGGTAACCGTCCTAGTACACCTCTGTCTGCTCCTATGTAGATGATGATGATGATGAAGATTCGAGCCTATCCCCAACTAAGTTGGTGTCCGCTTTTGAGTCTAACTATGAATTGTAACCACCCTCTGACCTCCACAACCCACTGGCGTTATCGAAGTTCTATAGTTATACCAGTTGTTGGTTTTTTACGGCGTCAACCAACTGTTACGACTGCCATAGATGTTCCTAGGGCCACCGGGGGCGGTGACAGAAAAATAAAAATGTATTTTATAAAGTATATGTGTCATAAGTAATTTAAAAAGCAAATTGTAGTTTATCCTAATAATTTTTATGTCCTTGCCTTACGATTTTCGTAAAAAAAAGCGGCCAAGTGCGAGTCGGACTCGCCCATGATGTTTTTTTTTTAATTTTTATATTTGAGTTGATTCAATGAAAGGTAAATTGCGGTTTACGATTTATGAAATAAAAAAAATACTTGCTAGATCTCGTTGAAACCAATTATCGGTGGAAGTTTACATGGTAATGTACATCATATATTTTTTTAGCTGTATCATTCCTTTATTTTAGAAGTTTCAGGGGAGGAGGGGGGGGGGGGGGCAACTGTTTTCCACTTTGAAAGTATCTCTCGCGCAAACTATGCAGTTTAGGTAAAAATGATATTAGAAACCTCAGTATCATTTTTGAAGACCTATCCATAGATATAGGTATAGGTTTGATTAATTCTACTTACAAAGTTTCAACAGCATAGTTCTTATAGTTTCAGAGAAAAGTGGCTGTGACATACGGAAGGACAGACAGACAGACATGAAGAATCTATAAGGGTTCCGTGTTTTGCCATTTGGCAACCGAACCTTAAAAAAAACAAACATATATTTTTCTTTCTGTGTTTTAAATGGTATAATGACTTAATATTAAAACTTGCCTATCAAAACCGAAGCCAAGTTCTCCCACGTATCTATAAAAGCATTATTTATTACATCAATCACAGTGGCACTTCGTATACTAATGTTGGTCACTTAAATGTATCACAACACGCAAACGACTCATGACTGTGTGTGGTGTACTCATAAAAATATTCGTTAACGTTGATAGGGAAATATATTTTATACATGATACGTTGATGGTAAGGAGTTTTATTTTGAAGTTATTGAATAACTGAATGATGAAGATATTTTAACTGCGCAAACTGTGTAAATAAGGTTTACAATCCAAATAAGGCTCCTATTTACGAGCATATATATATATATATATATATATATATATATATATAACTGTCTTTCGTCTTCTCACACGCTGTTAACTTATTCTCTTCTTTTCAAACTCTCCTGCTGAGAGAGATTTCTGTAAGAAATATTTTTTTTTTATTTTTGTATTTTTATGTCTGATTGTCTGTGTACATAAATAAATAAAATCAGTTAAATAGTATTAAATAATTTTTTCACCTATCTAGCACGACAACTTTGCAAAATAGTTTTTATTTTGTAGCAAAATAATAAAAACAAATGTCTATCTATCTTCAGTAGACATAATTTAATACCGTTGCCAAGTTCGAGTTCGAGACAAACGTATTTAAAGCTTTTAACAGTGTTAAAACGACAGTTTGGAACATCTTACTCGTTTTCAACCCTTTAACTTCTCGTGGCAATAAAAAGTTAAACAACGTGCAACTTTCAATGTCAATGACGCATCACTGACATTTAAAGTGTAAGTTTAAATGTTACAAAAGAACAACGACTTAATTACTAGCTATTGTTATCGAGAAGATATTTACTAATTTAATAATAATATCTATTTTTGTTCGACTATTTATGTTTTAAGGTTTAGGGAATAAAAGAGTATTAGTTTTCAAATAAAATTGTATTTCAAAATAAAATCTTTATTTGAACTTTTCATAATGAAACTCGTTAATAAAGTACTAATTGAGATCACTTTTAAATACTTAAGCTGGCAACTTTCCAAATTCCAAAAAAAATTCAATTCAAAAAAAAATATTAAGTCCGACGGCAACCCTGGGGTTATCCTTTCGAGGGCTTACCCGGGATGCCCGGCAACGGACACTTGGGGAGGACACCGTGCGGTTTTAGTCGATTCACGACACAACCACCCCCGCTGGCCGGCGGGGGGGTATCCGAAGGGATTTCCGCACGTAAAAAAAAAAGAAAACCATCAACTTTGCATACAATTTGAGTTTAGAAAAACAGGTTTGACTCCCATTGCAAGTGCAATGGAAGTCCAAGCTGTTTCTTTAAACTAAAAAGTTGCAACCTTAGTATTCCTTGTTCAATAAATTAAATATTTGCCTGATTGTATTTATGGGAGCTAGGAACCCAAACTAGAAAACCCTGTGCTATGGAATCCTGGCTACTCCATTCTAAAGTGGGGACACAAATATTGAAGTAAGTTTGGGGTTAAACCTAGAACCGTTTAAAAACGTTTTTTTGTTCCGTAAACGGAAACGTTTCGTTAATACCCAAAGTAATTACGAAGAAAACTATTTATAAGTTTAACTTAGTCTGTATTTAAAGGTAAGTAATAATAATAGTAATTATAGTTAATAACCCAGGCCGCTGTGACTTAAGCAATAAATTATATTATCACATACAACGCCTCCAAGAATACCTACGTAAAAACGTTTCTGGTCAGCAGGATAACTTATATCTTTTTTATTATTATATGAACTTTGTCAGGTTTATCAATAAAAGACAATATAGTCTGTAAAGTCATGTTTTAAAAACGCATGATTAACATTTTTCAACTTTGGTATTCCGCATAATCTTCCAAAACAAAACATATTTACGTTTTCGTTAGGTTATGAAATTTAGGTTTTTAATTAGATTTTGGAAACTTAATTTTTGAATATTTGTTTATGTTATGAAATCACAAGCTTTAAACCCCCATTTATGAGATTTTATATTTAGCTTACTATCAGGAGAGGTTAAATCATACTGAAGTGACCATTATACAAAAAATGCTTGTTTTGGCTTACACGGGGGCGACTACTGTAAAAGTCAATGGTATTTTGGTCAATTGGACATTTGCTTTAAACTGCGTGCTAATAATTTTTTAACATAACATAAACTCACGCCTATATCCCCGAAGGGGTAGGCAGAGGTGCTAGCACTCACATTTCGCCAGTTTATGTTTAGGTCCCAATGTAATAGGTGGCGAGCCTATTGCCATTAACCGGGCACTTATAAGCCTGTGATAAATACACACATAACTTCGAAAAGCATCGAAAAGTCATTGGTGTGTGCCATAGTAAGACCTGGGATCGAACCCGAGACCTCGTCTCAACAGTCCATTACCCATACCACTAGGCTACCGCCTAGCCGGGAGAATTTTTTAACTATTAACCTAATAATGCCTTGAGCGACCTGGGTATTGAACCTAGGACCTTCTACACTACACTCGAACTAAACAAGTAAGAAACAAATAAACAAACCAAAAATACAAACTATTATATTAATAATACAAGTACAATTTCATTGTCTTCGTCAGCTGCTTTCACTGTAACAGTTTACTTATCGCAACGATAAAACGATAAATTACTTTGTCGGTAATATTAATATGTCGTTATTTAAGATAATTTTTCATAGTTATCGGTATTCGGTATTTAGCAATAGTCACGAAGAGGGTTAACTTGTATAATCTATAGGTTGTATTTATTATAGTGCGTAGTGACCGGTGTTACACAGTGAAATCCTACTAATCCATACTTCTATACTAATATTATAATGCCAAAGTAACTCTGTCTGTTACACATTCTCACCTAAACCACAGAACCGATTTTGATACAGAGATAGACTAGAGCTTGGGAAAGGACATAGGCTATGTATGAACGGGATTAGAATTTGTACACCCTGGGGTTATCCTTTGAGGGCTTACCCGGGGTGCCCGGCAACGGACACTTGGGGAGGACACCGTGCGGTTTTAGTCGATACACGACATAACCACCCCTGCTGGTCGGCGGGGGAGTATCCGAAGGGATTTCCGCACGTAAAAAAAAAGTCAGTACAAGGAAATACGCCGCCAAATCGAGAGAAAGAGCAATAGACCAATAGAACTTTGTCGGGAGCGAATGCCATCTGACCTTCAAATTCGAGGGGAAAGCCTGCACCAGATCCTTCTCCGTCAATCATGAGGTGTGTACAGGTGAGATTCACTTAGGCCCTGAAGATACTGGTGGACCCTCAAAAACACCCATCTAGTCCCTACGGTTATACTTTACCAAACTGTCATCGTACACCATTATTCTTTTATTTTTTCAAAGGACCTCCATGATCGGGGCCTGAGTACGGCAGTTGGCCGACTCGCCGTCCTTACAGAAGCAGACCGTGGCGGAGGCGTGTCGTGTGTTTCCTACACACGCCTGCCATCTCACCGACGCAGGATGAAACCCGACCCCACCAGGCGAGGCCGCGGTGCCGGCCAAAGTCCGCCGATAACCCTGGAGTTATACTTTTGATGGCTTACCTGGGGTACCCGGGAATGGACACTTGGGGAGGACACCGTGTGGTTTTAGTAGGTCCGATTCCGACACGCCCACCCCATCGTCGGCACCGATGGGGTGAAGCCCGTGGGGGTTTCCACAAGTAGAAAAAAAAAGGAGTGGGTTCGCGTAGGTAGTGTAATTTCCATTATTCGAAGCCGGTATCGTAACGCCGACTCCTTAACCACTAAGCTACCAAATTGAGCCATGTACTTGATTCTTACATTAATAATATAAACAAAAAACCTTTCCATTCGGTTTTAAATAATACTCAGTTAAGTGGCAAAAGGTTCTAAGCGACACCGACAGTTCAAAGGAAAATCATTGCTTTATCAAGTTTTAATGATGTCGTTTAAAACCTTTTTCCTTTAATCATTTGTGTGTCGATATGAAAACCAAGCAAATATATGTGTTTCTGTACTGGCTGTAGAGTATGTACTCGATAACGTCGACGTGTATGCGGTTACTGCTTCATACGATTGCCTAGGAATGTTATAGAGCTGCAAATTTTTCAATTAATTTTTTATTAATTTTAAATAGTTTTTACATCAGTCTCGAATTATTATTTTTATTAAAATAACTATAACGTTAATGCGTGGTTCCGGAAGAAATAGGGTACGAAGGCCACCCTATCTCTTCTTGTACCTATTATACGAGATGACCAAGGCAAGGGTAGATAACAGCCCTAGATGTTCTCTATTCGACAGTGAACATACAACCCATAAAAATGACCAGTTGGGCTCAACAGACTCGTCTCCTATCAGGAGAAACCAAAAAAAAAATAGTTTGTGAAATATGTCTGTCTTACAGGGGCCTTACCAAGATGTGTTAAAAACTATTTTAACGGCTTCTGTGGCGTAGCGGTAGTGCATTCGACTGCTACGACAGGGGGCGCGGGTTCGATTCCTGCTCAGTGCAAATATTTGTATGCATGAATATGTCTATTTGCATTGGTCCGGGTGTTTCTATGTATAATATGTATGTATTTACAAAAAAAAGTACATAAATATGTTTAACCGCTACACCTAACCCATAACACAAGCTAGTTAAACTACGCTTACATTGGGTTTAGAAAACGCTGTGTAGAATGTCATAGAATATTATTATATTATTTACTAGCTGACCCGGCAGACTTCATACTGCCTCAATCGATAACAACTTCCATATATATTCACCTTTTAAACCTTCTCTGGACCTCCACAAATAATTCAAGACCAAAATTAGTCAAATCGGTCCAGCCGTTCCCGAGTTTTAGCGAGACTAACGAACAGCAATTCATTTTAATATATAAGAGAAGAGATTTAGTTTCGTGCCGCTCAGCTAACGGAGAGAGATGTAGCTATACACATACACATAGTGTATAGCACCATCTCTCTTGCTCAGCTGAGAGGCCCGAAACCGAATTGTTTTAAGGCGTCGTGGTAAGGGCGTAGGGATATAAAGACGTAAGTACATGTGTAAATCAAACAGCTCTATATAGTTCCCAGTGGTCATCCGCACTGGTTTTGATTAAAGGGTTGCGATTGACCCACTTCCCCGGGCTTCGCATAATTGTGGTACAATCCACAAATTGACGAATGAGGTACCTATTATCTCGGTGTTTGTTTTGTATAAATAACTTTGGTTTGGGGTTTTGAAGCGGATTATGTATGAAATAAATACTTCGATGAAATATTGCTTACATTTACGAAAAGCTTGTCATATACAAGCTTTGCTTAGTTTGGGTCTATATGGCATTGTGTAATTTGTCCTAGAATATTTATTTATTACTTAAATTAATTTCGTTCCATACAATTTACTCATATTTAGGTACATACGATCACGGGACGGTGTTGCGACTAGCGCCCCTCCCCCAAATCGGGGCAAGACGGGGACACCGTGGTTCCCAAACCTGAGGGGGCCTTCTCGAAACCGGAGGTGGCCCAGGGTCAGTCGGGGTGCGAGGGCATATCCCTCGCACCATAGGCTACCTTACACCCTGGTCTGTAGACCCGAGACGGCGTGCGGTTTTACTCGGTTTAGGCCGGACATAACCGCCCCCGCCGGCCGACGGGGGGGGGGGGTATCCGAAGGGATTTCCGCACGAAAATAAAAAAAGGTACATACGATCAAGAAGTAAATTATTAGAATAGAATATAATAGAAATAAACTTTATTGGACACCAATAAAAAGATAAACAAAATATATGGCAAGCAATGGATAATGTGCAAATGGCAAAACAAAATCTCATGATCAAGAAGTCCCAGGTCCACTCCTAACACAAGCTATTTAGCTTATTTGTAGGGGTTAACGTGAATAGTAGTAATTTCAATAACAAGTACTCTATTTCATGAAAAAAATAATTAAAAGAAATATTGTGGATTGAATAAAGACACAAATTATTAGGTTTTTAACCCCCGACGCAAAAAGAGGGATGTTATAAGTTTGACGTGACTGTTTGTCTGCCTGTCTGTCTGTGGCTCCGTAGCTCGCGAACGGATGAAGCAATTTCAATTTGGTTTTTTTTTTGTATGAAAGGTGAGTTACGGGCGAGTGTTTTTAAACATGTTTGATTAAAATCGGTTGAGTCGTTTAAAAGTTGTGGGGTGTGAAATTGGGAAAGAATGACCGAATCTCTGCAAATATAATCGAGTGTGGTCTCAAATGAAAGCGCATCACGTGCACATTACAAAATAATACGTTCAATGAAAATCAGTTGAGCCCTGAAACACTGGGAGTAAAAGTGGGGAAAATATCCAATACCTGCTAATATTTGTTACGGGGCGTTGTTGTTATTTTTTAAATTTTTAATTATTTATTATTTATTTCAAGAATTTATGTAACTTAAAAGCTTTTCTATTTCCTATAATGAATGCGGGTGTTTAGATAAATGGATGGATGTTTGTTACACAATCACGCCAGAACGGCTTAACCGATCTGGACGAATTTTGCCTGAGGTAGATTTATTCCCCCGAAGGGGCCATCTCGAAACCGGAGATGGCCCAGGGTCAGTCGGGGTGCGAGGGATATGCTCTATGGGCAACCTTACACCCCGGCGTCTGTAGACCCGAGACGGCGTGCGGTTTTAGTCGGTTCAAGCCCGACATGGGATTGCCGCACGAAAAAAAACAAAAAATAAAAAAAGGTAGATTTATTCCGGGAAATATACGGCTCCCGTGAGATAGATCATTCATCAAAATTTCCACGCGAACGAAGTCACGGGCCGCAGCTCGTAATACATATCCGAACAACAATGGGCAATCCAATTACACCGGTGCGCAGACGAGACGTTTGGCTAGTCTGTACTAATAATATAAAGAGGAAAGATTTGTTTGCTTGTAATCGATTAACTATGAAACTGCTGGACTGATTTCAAAAATTGGACTATTCACCATTGGAGTGCTACATTCCACTTTCCAAGGGATTGGGACTCACGCGGGTGAAACCGCAGAGCGATGCTAATATTTTATGTATCCTTTACAGGGCAGATTAAAGGTAGGTATTTTTGTCAGGTATCTACATATCTATACATATAATTTTACTTTTCCCGACTGACTGACAGACAGACTGATTCATCAATGCATATCTACAAATTTGAAATTTCTACAGTAGATGCTTTTTATGTTGTAGGCATCCACTAAGAAAGGATTTATTTTTAATTTCACTTCTAAGGTGGCAAAGTCAGGGATGAAAGTTTGTATGGAAGTTCGTAATTAGAAGAAAGTCATCAGAAAGTCGTTAGAAGCTCGAAATTTCATACAGCTGCTTCTAGTTACAAATGAATAAACACGTGTATCAAAGTTTTTTTTAAATTTTACCCCTAAGAGGGTAAAATAGGGGTTGGAAGTTTATGTGTGAAGCATGAAATTTCATACAAGTACGTTTTTTTCAGATATAAATGAGTACGTGTATTAGCGTATTTTGAAATTTTACCACTAAGGAGGTAAAATAAGCGATGAATGGTTACATGGAAAGTTCGTCATTTTCGAAGTAAGAAGCACGAAATTTAATTTAGGTGTTTCTGTATCATCGTTTTCAATATTTTGCTACTTAGGGGGTAAAAAAGTTCGTCATTTTCAAAGTAGAAAGAAATTTCAAAGCTTCTTCAACCCGGTGGCGCTGCAATCCAGTTATAGGTAATTTTTTACGAATTTATTCCCGGGCGAAGCCGGTTACCGGGCCGCTAGTACCTGATAAAAATACCTACTTTATGTTGTGTTTTCTAGACATAAATGCACTAAGTAGATAAGTACAGAGGCTTAACATCCTATAAGTAGCAAAAACTCTCACGTACGCAATGAAACCCTATCCACTTTCGAGGATCTTAACTCGTCCAAAGTTGCCCCATGAGGGGATAGAACCAATACTAGACAGAACAGAAGTAGGCCAGGTGATAATTTTAATTATAAAGCGACTCTGTGCAATCAGAAATGTCTAAATATACTTACAAATAGAACCAAATAGTGACAAATATTTGTGTGCATACTTATACCAGCCAGACAAATGGATCGTACAAATTTTGGGACAAACAAACAAATTACCAACTTCTATCCCATTAGTTAAAGTTACCTTTGCTTACGTAGATTGAACTTTATGTTGGTATATATAAGATTGAAATTGTTTAAAAACTAGGTGGTGTTATAAATCATTTTTAATACTTCAATAAGGTATCTAAGATAATAAATATAAATCATGAATGTACTAAATCGTAGGAGACATTGCGATTTTTATTGCCCATAAAATATAAGTGACGTATAGGACAGCTTGGGGAGTCATTTAGATGTACTATTTTGTAGCAAATTCCCTTCTAACGATATAATAGGCATTAATTTGATTAAAATTTCTGCTATGCCTCCATTGTGGTGAATATTGCACAAATAAAAAAAAAAATAGGATAGAAGAATATATTTTTTGACGTGACAACGTCTTATAATTCAATGGAGCCGGCTGCACGCACGAAATAACATGACGTATGCGGCGTTACCTGACGTATGCGGCGTCACCTCGTACGCGGCGTTACCTCGTATGCGGCGTTACCTCGCTCTGAGGCGAACCATTTAATATGACGTTGTCACGTTCAACTATCGTCAGTAAACCGACTTTACAGACAACCGATTTTTTACGTTGTTTATGATGTTGCTAGGTATAGGTATATGAAAAAAATATTTCGTTCGTAAACGTATATAGCGTTATCTCGTCTCGAAGTAAGCGTAGCTTGGCTATTTGGTCATATGGGTTCTAGAATTTGGATAAAATACTTCTTCTTCTTTTCCTATAGATTTAGATCGGAAAAGACAACATCTAGGACGGAACTTGAACGCGCGATCAGTACCTATCAGAGCGAATACTCTGAGCAACTGAGCTACCTAGACATGTGCCATTGAATTAATATGGCGGAATATTAAAAAAATAATGTTTAAGAATTACTGCATCGTCATTCAATATTTCCGTAATTCGCATAATTTTGCAAGAAATACGGTAGATAGCTTCAGCGTCGCCCCAAGATTTATATAATATATCGGAGAATTTCGAATATCTGGAACGTGTCTAGGTAGCTCAATTGGTCAGAACATACGCCCTGTAAGGGACTGGTCGCGAGTTCAAGTCCCGTCCTAGATGTTCTCTTTTTCCGATCTTAATCTATGGGAAAAGTTAGCCTAGGTACTAATTGTTTCAAAATTTCATTGATACTTAGACATATTATACACGAGTGCATAGCAAATATCTGGTAGGAACATACCCAACACCAAGTCAACTTATGTGGCCAATGTGTTCAACGAAACTTCTGATTTCGAGAAGTTACAAATTCAGATAAGGTATCCTGCTTTATCTTACCTGCGATACCTATCATTTCCAAATAATATATTAATAATTCACATATTGTGTAGTTAGTAAGTAGATTGTTTAGTAAGTAGCTTTATATACCTAGTTTGTCAGATTTATTTGTAAGACTAGCTTTAAGATTTTATATTTGTATACACTGTCGCATTAGGTGTTTATCTGTAATGGTAGTGGTTTAAATAAATAAATAAATATTGGTCACGTCAAATAAATCTTAAGAAAACCTAAAGATTTACAACAAAGAGTGTCCTTAGTACCTTTGAGTCCTTTGACCTACCTAGAACAAAGATAATGGGACCATATCTTAAGTTATTAGGGACAGGTGTTGTTAAGTGCGTCACAGGACATTAATCTCTTTGTACCCCGGCTTTGGCATCAATTAGACCACAATTTGAACAGGTTTTTGCTGAATTTACTTTAAATAAAAGACTAATGGTTTATAGAGCTCAGGGATTGGAAATTGAATTTGAAATTAGATGAAAAGTGATCAAGTTCGTACCAGACTTGCGGATCGATGGTTCCGTACTTTGTTTTTACTTTCAATTATGGATTGAAGTTGTAAATATATATACAAATCCCAACACATATACATTGATCTATTGTATGTCATGTTTCCCATTCCCATGGTCCAGTCCGGTCAGTTTCCCATGGTCACGGGGAGTTGAGTCTCCCCGTGACCATGGCTGCTGAAAAGCAACCGAAACGTCGGGATCAATGTAAAATATAAAATAACATCAAATAAATCGCGATAGAATCCGTTAAAAATAGTTTTATTTCAATGTGTGACATTCGCGTAAACTTCCGACAATATCATACATGGATCTAATTAATGATATTTTGAAAAAAGCGCAGGTCAAAAGAACTCGAAACCGGTAGGCTAGCATGAAAGGTTTAATGACAGTGGAGGAAGCTGTTGAAGTGTGTAAGAATTGAATCAGCTGGCGGGCTGTTGTGTCTGCCCGCCCCGGAGGAAAAAAGTATAAGTATATGTATGTATGAGTCCCAATAGCACGAGGAACTACGGTAAGATGATGATGAGGGCACGAGTGGTTTATGTGGTTTTATAGGAGTGACTGCATGGGACCTTCCAACCCCAATAGAAAAGCCTGGAACCGAACCTCGTCAAGCAATCAACAAGTGTTCAGCAGGTTAAAGGTGTGGTTGGTTTGGCCCCGAAGACCCGGAGTTCAAATATAATTCTGTATCTCAACAATTTTTCTAATAAATTGATATTCTTGCTAACAGTAATAGATACACGCCGAATTTTTTTAAAATATGGAACCCTAAAAATGATAATTAATATCGCTGTCCAGTAGGATTAGCGTGGAACAAGCGTGGGATGAATCTGCCTCTGGGTATTTTTTGGCAAACCGCACCAAAAATACGCTAAATAGTTATATGAAACGTTTGTACTGATAGGTAAAGCAAATACTAGTTAATTAACCGATTGGGTCGCCCTGTTTCTTAATACGTGCGGTAGTTCTTCCGTGCTTCAGCCCACCGGAGTTAACGATGAGTTCGGTATGTCGAATTGAAACCGACTAACACCACACGGTCTTTCTCACATCTGTTTGTGTTGAAAGAAAATCAGGTGCACCCTTCAAAGATCGGGCGATGGTGACTCTTCTTGGCTGCTAGCATTGGAAACCTCCTCGCGTTGTTTGGGAATCACTGACACCTAAACCTTTTTAAAATCATTTTTCTTAAAAGCAGGACATCCGCGGTTACTCCCGTGTAGTATGCAATGATTCAGTCACTCCGTTGGTACGGACTTACGTTGGGTACGTTAGTAACCAGGGTAGGCTATTTCTGGTATAAAATAGCATTCAACTACATCACGCCTCCCCCTTAGTTTGGAAGAGGCGGCAAGATAGCCCCGGCGAGGTGGGCAATAGTCGGCCGGGGTGTTAGAGCGATTGGCAAAGGAACCACCTGACTATTCGGGCATTGTCGAGCAAGACCGCATTCTGCATCTTGGCCGCCACCGACTTCTGATCCCGAGATTTTCAAGAAGGACAGAGAGGCTCCTTGGAATCAAACCATTGTCTGAGATCACAACTGGGACTATTTCTGTGGACCCACCCTCCACATGTCGGTAATCTCGTGCGCCAGGTCCAAATGTTTGATCTTTTTGTCTGCATCGGCGCGGATCCTCATCGCCTCACGCTCAGAGGTACCTAGTACCGCTGGCGCACGCCCCTCTGTGTTAGCCAGAGCTAACGGTGTCAGTCCTTCATCACATTCTATGACCCCTCTATGCATCACAGTGTCCGCCTTCGATAGGACATATTCCCTGAGACTGCACACCTCGCAGTTATGCATTGCCTTGAAACAGTCTCATAACCGAAGACTGAAGCATTATTATTATTATTTATCGAGCTATATCACACCTAACCCTTTTTTTTTCGTGTGGAAATCCCTTCGGATACCCCCCACCGGCCAGCAGGGGCGGTTATGTCGGGCTTGAACCGACTAAAACCACACGCCGTCTCGGGTCTTCGGACGCCGGGGTGTAAGGTTGCCCATAGAGCATATCCCTCGCACCCCGACTGACCCTGGGCCATCTCCGGTTTCGAGAAGGCCCCCTCGGATCACGCCTAACCCTAAGCCAAATTTAATCCAGATTCGTTCTGGCATGATTGAGCAACAAACATACAACCATTTAAAACTTCTATTTATAAACAGTAGTAACATTAGTTAGATAAGGACCCTCTAAACTTCAGCAATCCTACATTCAAGGTCTGGTTCATCATTTAAGATGGCTGACTAATGTTATGGTTCACCGGTATACCGGAGCAGGTATACCGGTTCGCGAGGGAGATTTACTTGGGCCCGTAGATCTCGGTGGGAAGTCATTTACTCTTAACCTCGCTAGTTTAACGTGTAGGTACAGTCGGCATAAACACACAGTCTAGGTCCAATTTGTCAAATGACCACAATTCTATAAATTGATGCTCATCATAAAAGCATTAATGCCTAATGACGTGGAACAACTACTGGAAAACATAGCTCTCACAGTTATAGGGTCTTATTACGGATAATCGAAACAGTATTTGATGTGAACGCACTACTAAAATAACCTATTTAGCCTAGTTAGTGGACTTGACGAGAATATTAGTCACTATCAACCCGCCCTCACATTGTTTCGGTTTATATGTTTTTTTTAGGGTTCCGTTGCCAAATGGCAAAAAACGGAACCCTTATAGATTCGTCATGTCTGTCTGTCTGTCCGTCCGTATGTCACAGCCACTTTTTTCCGAAACTATAAGATCTATGCTGTTGAAACTTGGTAAGTAGATGTATTCTGTGAACCGCATTAAGATTTAGACGGCCTCTGTGGCGTAGCGGTAGTGCATTCGACTGCTACGACAGGGGGGCGCGAGTTCGATTCCCGCTCAGTGCAAATATTTATATGCATGAATATGTCTATTTGCATTGGTCTGGGTGTTTCTATGTATAATATGTATGTATTTACAAAAGAAAAGTATATAAGTATGTTTATCCGCATTCTGGAACCCATAACACAAGCTAGTTAAACTATGCTTACTTTGGGTCTAGAAAGCGCTGTGTAGAATGTCGTAGAATATTTATTTATTTATTTATTATTATTTATTATTTTCAAACAAAAATAGAAAATAAACATTAAATTTTGCGGGTTCACCATACTTAGAACTGAAACTCAAAAAATTTTTTTTCTTCAAACCCATACGTGTGTGGTATCTATAGATAGGTCTTTCAAAATGAAATTGAGGTTTCTAATATCATTTTTTTCTAAACTGAATAGTTTACGCGAGAGACACTCCTAAAGTGGTAAAATGTGTCCCCCCCCCCTGTAACTTCTAAAATAAAAGAACTATAAATCTAAAAAAAATATATGATGTACATTACCATGTAAACTTCCACCGAAAATTAGTTTGAACGAGATCTAGTAAGTAGTTTAAATAGTTAATACGTCATAAATCGTAAACCGCAATTTACCTTTCATTCAATCAACTCAAATATAAAAATTGAAAAAAAAACATTATTTTATTTATTTATTAAAAAAAACTTTTTTTATTTTTTACAAACAAAAACATTATTATTATGTTACTTGCTGCTACGGAAGCCTACATGGGCGAGTCCGACTCGCACTTGGCCGCTTTTTTTAGATTTGGAATAAGTAATCATCAAGGACGGGATACTTTTTCCGAACTTAATCTATAGATAGATATAGATACTCTTTATTGTACACCAACCAAAGGATACAAATGTCTAAGATACTTAAAAATAAACTTGTACAATGGGCGGTCTTATCGCAATTTGCAATCTCTTCCAGACAACCTTTAGATGGACTAGATTGCTAGAAATGGGTAGTTATAGTGGTGTACCATTATAAATTATAATAATATTGCAACACATAGATGCATAGCTATATCTTGCGAGTATAAATGATAAAAATAAAATATATTATATATACACAATAAATGATAAAAATAATGACAAAAAATACAACATTGTTTTTAAAGCGTTAAGTAGTGCTCTTTGACGAGTTTTTGGAAAGTTGGTAATGACTGTGCTCGTCTGATAGATTCAGGCAGAGCATTCCACAGGCGTGCAGCTTGAATTGTGAAGGATTTGTCGTAAAAGGTTGTGGCATGCTGCTGAATTTCCAGAGTTAAATTTTCCGAAGATCTCAGGTATCTCGTATGACCCGAGGGGGCCATCTCGAAACCGGAGATGGCCCAGGGTCAGTCGGGGTGCGAAGGATATGCTCTATGGGCAACCTTACACCCCGGCGTCTGTAGACCCGAGACGGCGTGCGGTTTTAGTCGGTTCAAGCCCGACATAACCGCCCCAGCTGGCACGCGGGGGGGTATCCGAAGGGATTTCCGCACGATAAAAAAAAAAAGGTATCTCGTATGAGTGTCGTGCATAATCTATTGGAAAAAAATAATAATATAGCATACTAATTGCTTTAAGAATTCAATGAATTATTTTCTTATCTCAAGCCGTCGCTATTATCGGGGCCGGAGGACGGCAGTTGGCCGACTCGCTGTCCTTACAGAAACAGGCCAAGACGGAGGCGTGTCGTGAGTGTCCTACACACGCCTGCCAACTTACCGACGCGAGACAAAACCCGACCCCACAACGCGAGGTCGCGGTGGCGGCCAAAATCCGCCAGTAACCCTGGGGTTATCCTTTCGAGGGCTTACCCGGGTTACCCGGCAATGGACACTTGAAGCGGACACCGTGTAGTTTTAGTCGGTCCGATTCGGACACGCCCGCCCCATCGTTGGCACCGATGGGGGGAACCCGTGGGGGTTACCACACGAAAAAAAAGCCACCGTTATTTACACATATCATGTCCATCTGGGATAATGTGGCTTTCAAATGATGAAAGACTTTTCCAATAAGTGGAGTGGTCCCGAAAAGTACCCCAAACAATTATAAACAAACTCACAAAATTCGTCCTCACTATTTATAATCTATACATATATAATTACTTCTCTTGACTGACTGATTCATCAACACGGAGTTTAAACCCATGGACCTAGCAACATGAAATTTTGGTAGTAGATACCTTTTAAGTAATAAGCATCCACATAATTAAGGATTTTTGGAAATTTCACTACTAAGAGGGTAAAATAAGGCGTTTGTGTGGTAATTCGTCATTTTCAAATTGAACAGCGTCCGGTCATACGATTTTTACACGACTTTATTATCTGGCGAAGCCGGGTCGTTGGTTGATTTGTTCAATGGAGTGGAATGATTAGTATAGATGTGTAGTAATTTTTGTCAACAATATTTTTAGGTTTCAATATGAGTGTGCTTAAAATTGAAACAAAATAAGTAACTTAACTTCTGTTAATCAGCTTCACAAACTTTTAAGCTAAGGGCTTAAGTTGTCAGACTATTTTTCATTATTTTTACATTTATGCCAGTACGTATATAAATAAATAAATATTCTACGACATTCTACACAGCGCTTTCTAGACCCAAAGTAAGCATAGTTTAACTAGCTTGTGTTATGGGTTCCAGATATGCACATAAACATGCAGATGCAGATAAACATGCTTATATACTTTTTTTTGTAAATACATACATACATACACCAATGCAAATAGACATATTCATGCATACAAATATTTGCACTGAGCGGGAATCGAACCCGCGCCCCCTGACGTTGCAGTGGAATGCACTACCGCTACGCCACAGAGGCCGTCAGATATATTGGAGAAGGTAAGCAGTAGGATTCCATGTTGGACCAATTCTTATTGAATTTCACGAAATCTGTGTTGGAATGTTTTGTTGACAATTTCGGGAGCAACTGCTGTCTGACCTCCAGGGAAACCTGCACCAGAGCCGCGTCCGTTAATCACATGTGTACCTTTTTTTTTTTTTTCGTGCGGAAATCCCTTCGGATACCCCCCCGCGTGCCAGCGGGGGCGGTTATGTCGGGCTTGAACCGACTAAAACCGCACGCCGTCTCGGGTCTACAGACGCCGGGGTGTAAGGTTGCCCATAGAGCATATCCCTCGCACCCCGACTGACCCTGGGCCATCTCCGGTTTCGAGATGGCCCCCTCGGGTTTGGGAACCACGGTGTCCCCGTCTTGCCCCGGTTTGGGGGAGGGGCGCTAGTCGCCCCACCGTCCCGGCCTACTTCTGCTGGGGTGACAGGTGGCCTCACCCGCCACTCCCAGGCCTGCGCTCATGGAGGACGGATGCCGTTAAGCGACCTCCGGCGCCTGAGTCGCCTGCGACGCGCGGCGAGCAAGTTGCCGGCTCGGCGGACCGGGAGAGTTCTAAGTCTCTCCCGGGCGCGCTCCGCCACCTCCTTCGCGAGCATTACATGCTCGCAGAAGGAGGCGGCGGCGGCCCACGCGCTCGCGCTCCGCACCATTGCGGCAATCATGCTGCCGAGCGAGAGGACTCCCACCCCGATGGCTGCTACGAGGTCACGCCTCGGCGCCTCCCACGCCGGGCAGTCCGCCAGCGTGTGCAGCCCTGAGTCCTCACTCGCGTCGCAGTGATGACACTCAGGCGTTGGCTCCTTCCTGATCCGATGCAGGTGGTCCCCGAAGCACCCCTTCCCGGAGATCACCTGCGTCAGTCGGTACGAGAGGCTTCCGTGTCGCCTCTCCAGCCAATCCTCCATGATGAGCCTTACCGCCGCTATTGCGGCGTGCCCTGCGCTTGGTCGCCCAAGTCGTTCCTTCCACTCCACCACGATGGCCTGGCGGAGCTGGGACTGCACGGCCTCGATTTCTCGAGGCTCGGGGTTCCATCCCTGCGCCCGCGCCTCCTTTCGCTACTGGTACAGTTGCGAAAGGGCTCTCGCTTCCAGGTCCCATGGCGGAGTTCCGGCAAAATCACATGTGTACCTATTAGTTTGCAGGTGAGGTTGGCTTGGAGCCCACAGATGCCTATAAACCCGTAAGAACGGCCTCTGTGGCGTAGCGGTAGTGCAATCGACTTGGTTCGATTCCCGCTCAGTGCAAATATTTGTATGCATGAATTTGTCTATTTGCATTGGTCTGGGTGTTTCTATGAATAATATGTATGTATTTACAAAAAAAAAGTATATAAGTATGTTTGAACGGCCTCTGTGGCGTAGCGGTAGTGCAATCGACTGCTACGACAGGGGGCGCGGGTTCGATTCCCGCTCAGTGCAAAAATTTGTATGCATGAATTTGTCTATTTGCATTGGTCTGGGCGTGTTTCTATGAATAATATGTATGTATTTACAAAAAAAAAGTATATAAGTATGTTTTGTCCGCATTCTGGAACCCATAACACAAGCTAGTTAAACTATGCTTACTTTGGGTCTAGAAAGCGCTGTGTAGAATGACGTAGAATATTTATTTATTTATACTAAACTTCCTACACGTAGTAGACCTACACTCTGACTTTAAAAAGGAAACTTCACCAAGTGACCTTTCGATCTTACTTAGCATGACCTAGAACAATGGCAATCTTAAAATCTGTGCCCAGCATAATTCTACGATTAGATTCGGTCACAGCACTCATAAAACCGAATCTGATAAACCATAACTTTGTGTTGACATTCAAGTAATTTACGGTCGTTACGTCACTAGTCACGAACTGAAAATGCCCTATCATTATGTTGGTTTAAGCATTTGGGAGACTAGTTTGTGTGCCGGGTTCACCCTAATGAATTTTGAATTATAATAGTGCTTTTATTTCTTTTCAACTTTCATACGTCCCTACCTACCTTGCCGTTAATGTACTGCGTTTAGTGAAGGCACATGGCATAAAATAAAACGAAATGAAGCTATGGGGCACAACAGGTAGAACTATGAAAATAAACCGAAATTGAGTAATGTGGCACAACAGAACTTAAATTTACCTTGTTCGTAATTGGAATGCAAACTAGGGTAGAGCTATGAAAAAAGAGCCCGGCAATAAAAACTTAATGCCACTCTTTTTCCAGTACTAAATTCCACTGGAAGGTTTTACAAATCAACTAAAAGGAAAAAAACAGACGATACGCTGAGTGTTTTAATAAAGCCACAACTGCATTGTGGCCCTAATGCACAGGACACTGCCAGATTTCTCTGAAGATTTAGTTTAGACCAACGCGCGACGCGACGACCGCTGACGGGCGTGACTGCATATAGTTTATAATTAATTTTAAGATCTCCTACAAGGAGAGATCAACTAGTTCATAGCTAGCAAGTGAATTAATTGTTTTTTGTCACGTCAAGTATGTACGTCTGACGATCGCGCTATTAGGGGATGGTGTTTGCTTACCACCTTGCGGGCAATAACTGGGTTAGCTGTCATTGTACTTATAAAGCGATACAGTTGAACAACTCTATAAAGATATTAAACAACAACAACATGCGCTGTACGATAGAGAGAACGCTTTACAAAATTGAAGCAAGCCAATTTTAGCCGGACTTCTTCTCGACGTGTCAAATCAAAAGGCGAACTAATTTTCCACTTACTTTAAACGTAAAATACAACATACCCCATATACTAAAATAATATTAAATGAGTATGAGTCGATTTGTGTTGAGTATGTTTATGAGATATCCATAAGAGTATGAAGTAAGACAAATAGACTCAAAAAGGTATGCGTAAGTCGATAAAAGTGCGTCAAATAAAATTATGATGACAATTCATAATGAATTAGCTACTATAACATGGCCACTTTTTTTTCTACTTGTGGATTCCACCTCGAGCTTCCTTATCGTAGTTAACTATAACGTGGGTATGTCGGACTCGACGAATTAAAACCGCACGGTGTTTCGTCTCCTCTGCCTGTGTGGCAGGAGAATCTAGTATGCCTTAAAGAAAGTTATCCCAGAGACTCTGACCGGCCGTAACAGGCAGCATAGGCGACCCCGACCTGTTGTTGGGGATTGAAATCCCCCCTCCCTATAGAGGCGCGCGCGGAAACACGACGCGCTACCACCCTGGGCCTGCTTCTGTTAGGACAATGACGAGCCCCAACCGTAACCTCCAGGCCCCGGCTCAAGGAGGATGAACATAGGAACCTTGTATCAGAATATGTTCTTCACATTAAAACATTATACGGTTTAGGATATGAGTGTATCTGGACCATCAAGTCCTTTGAGGCCCGAGCCAGGCAACTAGCTGGTAGAAATGCTGATTAACGGATGAGGCTCTAGCAAAGGCTTTCCTCCTGAGACGCTCCCGTAAAAGCCAAAATAAAGCAAATCGAGAAAAAGAGTTTGAAGGTTGGAGTCACTCCCGTAAAAGCCAAAATAAAGCAAAGCGAGAAAAAGAGTGGACCTCGAGCTAATACAAGTCTTGGATTCAACCGGGACTAATGATGTGAAAATTATGAAAGGTAAGGATAGGCGTAGTCAAGTGTATCGCTACAGTTCCGAATTTTGAAGCTGTGTCGTTTACGAGAGACGTACGAGTAAATTCACAGCTTTTTTTTTGTATCTACAGGGTAGGCAGCGCGAGTGTGACGCCCCTGGTGTTGCGCACGTCCATAGCCCACGGTAACCGGTTCTCATCAGGTGGGCCGTGAGCTTGTTGTTTTTATTTATTTATTTATTCAGCAAAGACACACTTTTAGGTAGATTTCGATGAAATCGATCTACCTTTTTTTTTTTTTTTTTTTTTTCGTGCGGAAATCCCTTCGGATACCGCCCCCGCTGGAGAGCGGGGGGTCTCCAGCGGGGGCGGTTATGTCGGGCTTGCACCGACTAAAACCGCACGCCGTCTCGGGTCTTAAGACGCCGGGGTGTAAGGTTACCCATAGAGCATATCCCTCGCACCCCGACTGACCCTGGGCCATCTCCGGTTTCGAGATGGCCCCCTTACTTGCTCTCCACTGTGCCCTCTGCTAATCAGAGGGACACGTGGAAAGCTTCCGAACAGCCCTCAACAGGGCCGTCCTCGCCTCGGTCGGAGTTGGCCGTAGGCGGCAGCGTCTCTCCCTAGGAGAGAGGCGCTGCCGCCTCCGTTGCCCAGGGTGCACCGCGTGGAGGTCCCCAACCAAGCACCCCGAAATCGATCTACCTATTGGTTTCTTGACTACTGTCGAATTTAAAAAAAAATTCTTCATAGGAGGTCTAGTTATGACCCCCTGAGTCCGAAATGACCACTGGTCAAAAAGTTTATATATTATATATATATATATATGTATGGTTCCACTTCCCAAAATTTGCGGCACTCTCACGGTCGCATTTTTGCCCCGATCGCTTTCAAACTGCGGTCAAAAATTGCTTGGGTGTAAACTTAGTTTAAGTTCGTGAACGGGTGGAATCCGGCCTAAGGAGACGGTAGGGCCTCACTTTTTATGAAATCAGTTTTTCCTCAAAATTTCACGTTCCATGAAAGATATTCGAACCGTTCTATAATATTAATTGCTTCACGAAATCTACCTTTTTTTTTTTTTTTTTTTTTTTTTTATCGTGCGGAAATCCCTTCGGATACCCCCCCGCCGGCCAGCGGGGGCGGTTATGTCGGGCTTGCACCGACTAAAACCGAAATCTACCTGTGCGTTCCCCCTGCGGGAACGGATTTTTGACAATTTGTTATTGCGCCAAACTGCTAAGGCAGTTTGTAGGCGTTACGCTCATATGTAGTACCTATAGTAATTACATGCTACCCATCCACCTAACCTATTATATACTATATACTAATTGTTATTATCATGATAATTTTATTGCACGATGCAACATTTATATTATTGCATCATGCAATAATATCAATGTTGCGGTAGCCTAGTGGTATGGGTAATGGACTGCTGAGACGAGGTCTCGGGTTCGATCCCAGGTTTTACCATGGCACACACCAATGACTTTTCGATGCTTTTCGAAGTTATGTGTGTATTTATCGCAGGTTTATAAGTGCCCGGTTAATGGCAATAGGCTCGCCACCTATTACATTGGGACCTAAACATAAACTGGCGAAATGTGGGTGCTAGCACCTCTGCTTACCCCTTCGGGGATATAGGCGTGAGTTTATGTTATGTTAAGTTATTATAAACACAACAATTCCCTAAGTTTTCTTTTGAGAACACTACTTTTTTTTTATACCACTCAGGTGACAGACAAACTCACGGCCCACCTGATGGGAAGCGGTTACCGTGGCCTATGGACGTACGCAACACCAGGGGCGTCACACTCGCGCTGCCGACCTTGTAAAAACCTTCTAATGCCTTTCTTGAAGAACCCTATATTGTAGTCGCTTGGGAAAACCACAGCAGGGAGATCATTCCACAGCCTGAGGGTGCGCGGAATAAAGTGCCTTTCATACCTAACTGTACGCACCATTTCCGGTCGCAACGTGTGAGGATGAATTACCCATTGAGGCCTTTACACTACCGACGTGAACCCACTCCTATCACAAGCAATTTAGCTTAGCAGGAGGGGTTAGCGGGATATTAGTAATTTCGGTAACTAATATTCTTTGAAAAAAAAAAAAAAAAAAAACCCTGTCTGTGGCGAACGGTGCGACGATAGAGTGTGGCCGTGGGCATCATATCATGTAAGTCTTCTGAACATACTACTTTTATTTTTTTTATCGCTTCTCAAAAACATATAATTGTTGTAATATTTTCTAGTTCTTTCACCCTAATAATTATTCACTTTATTCTTAATCAATTTACCTATCTTAGTTGACCTCACACTGTACTTATATTTCACATAGTTTTAAATTCTTCTTTGTAATAAGTTTCTAAAGTAATTAAGTATTACGCTTTTACATCGATTGGCATTAATTTACATTCTGAAAATAATTTACTGTAATCATCTTTACATTTATTAAGTATTCCCGTCATTCAAGAAAATTCAAACCAAGCTTATACTAAAACTCACCATTCTTATGGCCGTAATAACCGGTCCCCGACGAGGAGCCGCTGCCAGTAGACGACCCCTGCTGAGGGCCTCCCTCCTCGTCAACTTCCAACAACGGAGTTGCTTCCATTGTACACTTCACTTATATTCTCGTGTTACTTACTCATTACTTAGCACTGCACTACACTGTACCTGGAACACAAAATGAAGCTATTTAAAAATATTGAAATGACGACCTCTGTGGCGTAGCGGTAGTGCATTCGACTGCTAAGCCAAAGGTTGCGGGTTCGATTCCCGCTCAGTGCAAATATGTATATTTGCATTGGTCTGGATGTTTCTATGTTTAATATGTATTTATTCACAAAAAAAAAGTATTTAAGTATGTTTATCCGCATTCTAGAACCCATATGACAAGCTCTGCTTAGTTTGGGTCTAGATGGCGTTGTGTACTTTGTCGTACAATATTTATTTATTTATATTTAAACGCCATGGTACGTCAGTCCCGGTCGACCGATTTTTTTTTGCAATAATAAATACGAGGTGAATATTTTTGGTCAGTGAGCCGTGAGTAGTTTTGTAAGGAAATTGAAGACTGTAGGGGAAGACGGGGTAAATTGATGCACACAAATTTTATCTCATTTTTTATGGATGAAAAATTTTAAAATTTATTTTCATGTGGTTTGAAATGTAAGTGATTGTTTGGCATGCGAAATAACCGGTAAAAGTGATTAGGTATAGAGTATATAGTATTACTAGCTACCCGCCCCGGCTTCGCACGGGTGCAATTTATGTTATTATACATTATACATATAAATAAAATTGGAGTGTCTGTTTGTAATATTGAAATAACCGTTTATTTGTTGTACATAAACCAAAATAACATTTTTACAATTTTTGTCTGTCTGTCAGTCTGTCTGTCTGTCTTTTTGTTCCGGCTAATCTCTGAAATGGCTGCACCAATTTTGACGGGACATTCACTGGCAGAAAGGTAATATAACAAGGAGTAACATAGGCTACATTAATTTTAGGAAAAATAATTAAGGTTCCGCGCAATAAAACTAAAACCCTAAAAATTTTAATACACGCGGACGAAAACGCGGGCACAGCTAGTTATACATATAAACCTTCCTCTTCAATCACTCTATCTATTAAAAAAACCGCATCAAAATCCGTTGCGTAGTTTTAAAGATTTAAGCATACATAGGGATATAGGGACATAGGGACAGAGAAAGCGACTTTGTTTTATACTATGTAGTAATCATATTATATATAGTATAGTAGCTACATTACATTACTACGTATACTGATTTTAATCTAAAAACGTTTTTGCATCATTCTGCCCCATTAATCTTGAAAAAAAGATGTAAATCAAAAAATTGCACTTTGTTTAAAATATTAACTAACATGTTGGCATCTGTTGATAACCATGAGTCGGTCAGTTGTATTTTTTAAAGGATTTTTTAAAGGAACAGATAATCATTCAATTCATTATGCGGTGTTGACTCGACCGTGCGTGACAAATATTAATTATGTCCAAGGATTGCGTGCAAACTAGATTACCCTTTATTGCGTGTTGTGAGAGTCGCTATTTATGTGTCTCAAGGTGAGACTCTTTCTGAAATACCAGTAGTTGTTATATACTAAGTTCTTACGGCCAGTCTCAACAATCTACCTACAGTTAAAAGTAGAAGCTATCCCAGATAAACATGTCAACATTAATCTATCTGTAACTGCGGTTTCAATATTATCAAAGTCATTTTCCGCTTATCTTTGTTTATTGAAACAGAAAAAATCCCCGATAGATACTAATGGTAGCTATTTTAACTGCGTGTAAAGGATAGATAAATTATTGAAACCGGCCGTTAGTCTATTAATCCAGCGTTGTTGAATTATACTGCGAAGTATGACACTGAAATATCAATTAATTAGCCTATTGCGGTTCACTTCTGGACATAGGCCTCTTCCAATGTATGCTACATACCCGAACCTATGCTTTCCTCATTCAGTTCAGCCCAGCTACCATTTTCAGTTCATCAGTCCACCTGGATAGAGATTTATAGGGGCCGAGGCCACAGTCTCCTAAGCTGACCTAAATCAATTCCAATTGGCTTCCATTCATAATTATCATCTCGGCGCTGTTCTTTGGTTCATTCGGGGATTCGCGAAAATCTAAACTTCTCCATATCTCATACTTTTTATAACGTCTCGGGACTTTTCTTGCCTTATTATATACTTATTTTGCCGACATTACGGATGCGTTGCAGCACCCGTGGTCACGGCTTGGCTCCGTGACCACGCGTGACCACGGGTGCTGCAACACATCCGAAACGTCGGCAAAATAAGTTCCATATTAATCGCGATAAGTCCCGAGATGTTATAAAAAGTATGAGTTTACACCGCGATAGTTTAAAAATAACATTCTCCATATCTTTTTATATTGTTGACCCAGGACCTTAATTTTTATACACCTAATAGGGACTTTAGACCTCAGTATCTGGTATAAATTTCAGCTTGTCAGGTCTACCCATTCCTGAGAAAATCGGTGGTGACTCACGGACAGGCTAACTGATGGACAGGAGAGTGATCTTACTAGAGTTTTTTTACCTTTTGAGGCACGGGACCCTAAAAAGTATTCAATATTCAAATTATCTCAAAAGGCCCCTTCCTTTCGATCGTTCTAAAACCAGCCATTTAATATTTGAAACCGCACGGGCACCCGCTGGCCATAAAATTTCACGTGACATATATACACCGAGTGCCAAACTCACTGACTGACGGTCTTTGAACATCTCCGTTTTAACAGCTAAGCAATAAATTTGTGTAAGACCTTTACGACTTTTGAAATAAATGAATGGGTGTACATACACATCGTGAGTTTATATACGTATAAAATATGTACCCACAATTTTATATCCTGTGTTAAACACACATTTCGCCAAATGAAGCTCGATTTAGGAAAATTACGTTTTTAAAACGTGTGATTTTAAAACTTTGGGTTTTGGTTTTCTATGTATAGTATGTGTTTCCAAGAAATAATTTATTTTATCTACATTCTAGAATCCATAACACAAGCTAGTTGAGCTATGCTTACTTAGTGCCTAGATAGTGTTGTTGTAGAATGTCGTAGAGTATTTATTTGAATATCAATTGAAAACGAATGAAAGTATGATTGATTCTGAAGGTTTAATAACTTAACAAAAACGTAGGTAGGTTTTGTTTTGCTAGATAATACGGAATACTAGTTTTTTTAATATTTTTCCAATTGAATTTAAATCATGCGTTTTGAAAACGTGGCGTTACTTGGGTTCACCGTTTTTGGTCTTACGTGACGTAAATAAACACGGTATAGTTCACAGAATTTTTTAAGCAATAGGCCAACTTTTCATGTATCTGAAAAAGAGAACATCCAGGACGGGACTTGACCCCGAGGCGTATAATGTATCGGAGAATTTCGAATATCTAGGACGTGTGCCGGTAGCTCAGTTGGTCAAAACTGGTCACGGGTTCAAGTCCCGTCCTGTATATTCTCTTTTTCCGTTATATGGTATAGTTATGGGTATAGTTAGTTGTACTATAACCAATATTAAGTGGATCTGAACAACCGATGGGTATGAAAATCACGTGAAAGATATACATCTCTGTGAAAAGATAACTTCCACTTCTTCATCGTGTCGATGGCAATTTTTTTTTTCCTAAATTTTTATTTAGATGTGCCCAGTCAGAACTTGGCGACATTGACATTACACTTAAAACTATGAGACAACCACCATTTTAGTCTCCCCGTAATCATGGTTTTTCAAAACTAACCGAAACGCCGAGATCAGTTTTAATATTTCTCAATTAAGCTGCTTCCACAACTCGCAATCAGACTAGCAATGCATTGCGTTATGAGACAGATTGCAATTTATTGCAAATCAAACTTATCTGTCGATACACAATTATACATTCTGTACCAGTCTATGCAAATAAATAAAATTGAAGTGTCTATTTGTAACATTAAACTAACAGATTTTTTATGATTGTACATGAATATACATGATACTTATATCAAAAATACAATTTTTCTAGTCTGTCTGTCTTTCTGTCTATTTGAAAGAGGTAATCTCTAGAACGGCTAGGCCGATTTTAATTTTTAAGGCGTAACATAAGCTGCTTTAATTTTAGAAAAATAAGTAGAGATCCGCGCAAAAATTTTAATCCCACAAAAATGTGAATATAATTTGATTTACTCTGGAATGGCTGGCTGAAATTAAATTTGAGGGAACTTTCACTGGCAGCTATATAATGTTACAGGGCGTAACATAAGCTACTTTTATTTTAGAAAAATAATTATAGTTCCGCGCAAAAGAACTAAAACTCTAAAAATCGAAATCCATGCGAACGAAGTCGCGGGCACAGCTAGCATATAATATTAAGCAGGGTGCTAATAAACGAGTTGCAACTGTAACTGTACAGATAAAATAGCAACTTGCTGCAATGTTCACCGCCATTTTAACAGTAACAGCGAACCAGCCAATCGTAAAGCTCATTTAGAGTTTCACGACTTCGGATAATGTTCCGACTTCGTATAATGTGGAATACGTGTTCTCTGTAATTATGAATGGCCACGAGAATCTATATTTAAAAACAATTTATTTTCTTCCCTTTTCAAATCTGACATCTATCAAATTGTTTGTCTTTTGTTTTTGCACGTTTCTGTAGGCAGGAAGTGGTATATTACACTTACCCATATTTTAATAAAGTTATAGGTAAAGTCGTTCTATTAATAAATTTTATGGAGTTGTAGTTTCACGTTATCTACGAGAGTATTTTCATCCATCGGACACTTTTTTTATCTGTTATTATGTTTGCGTTCGGTGGGAGAACAGTATTCGGCCTTTTTTATGCGTGTAGAAAACCCCTCGTGTATTACCTCGCCAGAGCTAACAATGAGATGGGTATGTTGGACTCGAACCGATTAAAACCGCACGGTATTTTATCACATCGGTCTGTATGGCCGAGGAATCTCGTGTATCCTGGAAAGGATATGGCCGAGATCCCGACCAGCATTGACTACCAACATAGGCGACCCTGACATATTGTTGGGTATCAAAATCACCCTCCTATATAGAGAGGTGCGGAAACTCGATGGACCGTTTCTTTTTCTTTTTTTCATGCGACAATCCCCCCCCCCCCCTGCCGGCCAGCGGGGGTGGTTACGACCGCGCTGCCACCCAGAGTTTGCTTAGGCGTTAAGGGGTGCACGGTGTATTAAAGAGATACCTCTAGGAAGCGCGTCCGTTCTGTTTATTCGGCGCCTTACTAGGGCAAACGTCACCCCCAGGCGAGACCCAAAGACGAGATCCTTTGCTGTATTTGGCCTGCGTGCGAATATACATGAACTATTTATCTATTCATTTTGTACTAATAGTACATAAAGTCGCACAAAGCTAAATAGTACTTTATTGCGTGACCATTAAAGTCTTTATCCATGAAACTATAGTCCCGAAGTGAAAGTTCAATATAAAATATTTTTCTTATAATGAGTCCTGATGTTCCTACCATAAAATTTTACGCGCACACATTAGGACTTTACTAATAATGCCGTGCAACAGTCACGAAAACAACACGTTAGTGAGAAACCACAATATTAATAGCTAAAAAGACGTAACGCAGATCAAATATCCAATGATAAGTTAATTCAAGAAACACGATTGCAGTTATTAAATTATGACCTAAGTGTAGGTCATTTCTTAGAAATTGTAAAATAACAAGTTGAATTCCTGAGACGAGCTCAGCCGAATACAAGGGATTTTCGATATGCGATTTATTTTTTTTGCGATTTTTTCTTTATCTTGCAATGGTTCACCCCAGCACGAATCTATTACCGAAAACAGCAACTCGATAGCTCATCTCCTTCATACCCAAAACCGTGACAGAAAATTGGCAACGACGACGTCGACGACGACGTCGATGACAACTCGATAGCAATAGGGCTTTTCTAAAGATAAATCCCTAAAAAAAACTGGGATTCTGGTGAACCGACGAGTTCACTAGGATCCCCTCGGGAATCAGGTTAGGGGATCCTGGTGGCCACACTGCAATATTAATAGCTATAAGGTGTATGGGGCCCAACTGAACTAGGAGCCTGAGGTCCGCTTATTGCTTTCGAATGGTATGTTGGCTTTTCGGGGAGCGACCATTTGCCGTCTGACTTTCCAGCATTGAGAAGAAAGTCTGGGTCAGAACCAGGTCCGTTGTTTAGCAGGTGCACCGACTAGGTGTACAGGTGAGGTTGGCTCGCGACTCAAAGATATAGATAGGACTCTGTACACCCTCGCTTCAGTAAGGTCTGAATATAGAGAAGGGTAAAATTGCAAGTTTCTGATGCAACCAGGACTAACGCTGTGATAGTGAGAAATTATTCCCACTATCCCCCACTTTGCCCCCACTGGGGGAAACTAGGATGAGTGAGCAAGCACCTTTAGCAACTTATTTTTAAAAATGGAACATGTGCATGTTATTTTAACATTATGAACGTTGACAGTTGAATATATGAGAAGGTTAGTGCCAAGAGTACCATATAACGATGACTGACTTCACTTTGAGAGTTTCAGTTGAGCTCGTATCGTTAAATACAAGATTATATAATAACGATATTACAAACAAATAACTGACTACAATAAAACTTAATTTTGTAGTAGATAGAAAATTATTCGCTCATATTTTATTTTTCCCCCACTTTGCCCCCACTGGGGGAAACTGGGGAAAACTAGTATGAGTGAGCAAGCACCTTTAGCGTCTCGTTTTTTAAAATATTACACTTGCATGTTATTTTAACATGAACGTTGACAGTTGAATATATGAGAAGGTTAGTGCCAAGAGGAGATAACGATGATTGAAGTTCACTTTGAGAGTTTCAGTTGAGCTCGTATCGTTAAATACAAGATTATATAATAACGATATTACAAACAAATAACTGACTACCATAAAACTTAATTTTTGTAGTAGATAGAAAATTAATTGCTCATATTTTCTTTATCCCCCGCTTTGCCCCCGCTGTGGGAAACTAGTGTGAGTGAGTATGCACCTTTAGGAACTCGTTTTTAAAAATAGAACTCTTGCATGTTATTTTAACATTATGAACGTTGACAGTTGAATATATGAGAAGGTTAGTGCCAAGAGTATCATATAACGATGATTGACATTCACTTTGGGAGTTTCAGTTGAGCTCGTATCGTTAAATACACGATTATATAAAAACAATATTACAAACAAATAACTGACTACAATAAAACTTAATTTTTGTAGTAGATAGAAAATTATTCGCTCATATTTTCTTTATCCCCCGCTTTGCCCCCGCTGGGGGAAACTAGTGTGAGTGAGTATGCACCTTTAGGAACTCGTTTTTAAAAATAGAACTCTTGCATGGTATTTTAACATTATGAACGTTGACAGTTGAATATATGAGAAGGTTAGTGCCAAGAGTATCATATAACGATGATTGACATTCACTTTGGGAGTTTCAGTTGAGCTCGTATCGTTAAATACAAGATTATATAATAACGATATTACAAGCAAATAACTGACTACAATAAAACTTAATTTTGTTGTAGATAGAAATTTATTCGCCCAAATGTTGTGTGATGTTCTTGTTGTTTTCATTGATTTGCATTAAAATGAGATAAATATAGTCATCGCAATACTCGATAGTATTGCGATGTCGACAGAAGTCATACTGCGCTTCTGTTCGCACTCACTGACGACAGTACATCCGTATGCATTTGTACTTGCGTTGAGTTAGGCGAATTTGCCTTTGTTATATAATCAGACGGTCAATTTATTGTACTTCGCTGGATGGTAAGGAGCTAGTATGAAGGACAGAAGATACTGACCATCATTTCAGATACTGACGATCCTAAAAAGGTCTTCCCTCTTTCGACGGCTTCGACAAGAAACTTTTCATGCCCCGCTTAAAGAACCCGGGATTGTAGGAAGAAGGAAACACGTGTGCGGGTAGAACGTTCCAGTTTTTTATCGAGCTAAAGTGATTAATAAATTAAAATTTGTTAAATCACTTTTGTCGTTGACTGTACATTCTCCTTTTAGAATATACAAGCGTGCGCGCGTTTTCCACATTTAAAAATATGGCTTTGCAATTATGATATCTAATATACCTACTTATATTTTTTCTTCTTGTTTGTTTATTTGTCGGATTTTATTGTTAATTGTCTCTTTTTATTCCTATCTATCCAAAGGTTGCCTGGAAGAGATCGCTGTTAGCTATAAGGCCATTGTACATCTATACTATTTTAAAATTGTAAATTAGTTGTGTATGTACAGTGCAGATATTAAAAAAAATCCGTTCCCGCAGGGGGAACGCACAGGTAGATTTCGTGAAGCAATTAATATTATTTTATTAACATGTTTAATTATTTTTTTCTCGAAAACGGTAACTTTTAGCGAAAAATTTTTCAGACATTTATTTTAGACTTAAAAATGACCTATCGATTAAAAATGTTTCCGACTGCACGAATGTTCACCGGTTAGAAGTTATGATTTTTTCCCGAAAAATTTTGGTTTATTGGTCCACTTTTAGTTAAAGTTTTAATCTTATAGGTTTATAATTAAAAGTTGTTGGTATTCATGTATACTATGGGATAAAATTAGAACGGTTCGAATATCTTTCATGGAACGTGAAATTTTGAGGAAAAACTGATTTCACAAAAAGTGAGGCCCTACCGTCCCCTTAGGCCGGATTCCATCCGTTCACGAACTTAAACTAAGTTTACACCCAAGCAATTTTTGACCGCAGTTTGAAAGCGATCGGGGCAAAAATGCGACCGTGAGAGTGCCGCAAATTTTGGGAAGTGGAACCATACATACATATATAAATATATAAACTTTTTGACCAGTGGTCATTTCGGACTCAGGGGGTCATAACTTGACCTCCTATGAAGAATTTTTTTTAAAATTCGACAGTAGTCAAGAAACCAATAGGTAGATCGATTTCATCGAAATCTACCTAAAAAACCTTGATTTACGTTGAATGAACCCAATTTTTTTTTTTGGAATTCTCATCTGTTTGTCTGTCTGTTTATCCGTTTGTCTTTTGTTCGCGATGGACTACTGAACGGATTATGATGGGTTTTTTATTAGAAAGGTCTTGATCAGATTTAAAATCTGCCGTATGTTTGATTGCAATTGGTTGAGTAGAACCGGAGATATGACCAAAAAAACGATAACCGACCTCCGTTCAGGCAGAGCCGCGGGTATCAGCTAGTTAAGTATGAGAAAAATGTGATTTTATATACCACTACTTTTATGGTGTACAATAAAACGTAGGTTGAGTGACGAAACGGCTGACTCCCGCTCCGGCTCGTATTTGCTGCAAAGGTTAGCCATCGCTATTCAACGGGGCAATGCAGCCAGCGTAATGGCACAGATTAATAACATAACATAACATAACATAACTTCACGCCTGTATCCCTGAAGGGGTAGGCAGAGGTGTAGTACACACCCACGATTCGCCAGTTATGTTAAGGTCCCAATGTAATAGGGGGCGAGCCTATTGCCATCTACCCGGCACATTATTAAGCGAGCGATAATTAACATTTATTAATGCACACATAACTACGAAAAGTCAGAGGTGTGTGCCCGGGGCGACTGGAGATCGAACTTGAGACCTCGTCTCAGCAGTACGTTACGTACGCCACTGGGCTATCGCCGCTTTTTTCAGATTTTACAGATTAATAAATAGTAACTTATTTTGCACCTTTGCACCGGGTACGGTGAGAGGAGGAGGAGGTACAGTCGGGGTGCGAGGGATATGCTCTTTGGGCAACCTTACACCCCGGCGTCTGTAGACCCGAGACGGCGTGCGGTTTTAGTCGGTTCAAGCCCGACATAACCGCCCCCGCTGGCCGGCGGGGGGGTATCCGAAGGGATTTCCGCACGATAAAAAAATAAAAAATAAAAAAAAACAAAAAGGGTACGGTGAGAGGCGGGTTAATTTTTTTTTTTTTGGGTTAAATCCCTACGTAGTATAAAACAAAGTGGCTTTCTCTGTCCCTATGCATGCTTAAATCTTTAAAACTACGCGACGGTTTTTGATGCGGTTTTTTTAAATAGATAGAGTGATTGAAGAGGAAGGTTTATATGTATAATAACATCCATTGCACCCGTGCGAAGCCGGGGCGGGTCGCTAGTATTTTATAATCTTCCAATATATTAATATGTCTAATTTAACTGAAGTCTATTAAAATATTATTTTGATAACATAATATTATTTTGGCGCTCATTAGGGAGATCTATGTCCAGCAGTGGACTAGCATAGGTTGATGATGATGATGATGATGATGAATAATATAAATAAATAACTTAACAAATTATTGTTATTTTAATATCATGTGTATCATTTCAACATCATTAGGTTAAGCGATATTATACTTGCGGAAGGAAATAATTAATTCCAAATTTATATTATATTACTAGCTGACCCGGCAGACTTCGTACTGCCTCAATCGATGACAAACCTTTTAAACCTTCTCTGGACCTCCACGAATAATTCAAGACCAAAATTAGCCTAATCGGGTCAGCCGTTCTCGAGTTTTAGCGAGACTAACGAACAGCAATTAATTTATATATATATAAGAGAAGAAAGAAGATATTATGATAGTAGCTCTTTCCCGCGACTTCGTACGCATTAAGTTCGGAATACATCAAGGTATGTTTATTTTCGCAGTCTCGATACTAATATATGTAAGAATTAGGGTTTTTACTAAAGGGGCCGGATGAGGAGTTGTACTCTACTCGTTTTACATTTACAATTCGATCGAAACAGATAGAGATCTGCCCGATTCCTTAATATAATAGCGTGATGATATTCATTATGAAATGCTTATGCGTCTGTAATCAACTATCTTTTATAAGTGGATAACTGTGTGGAGCTTCGAGATTTTACTTTCAGGTATAGGGTGATCAGGATTTTGATCATGCCTGAGTTCTGTTGAACTACAAAATTTCGTAAAGATCTACTACCTAGTAATAATAAGTTGTCATCATTAATAGTTTAGACTGATTTTGCTCTACTTCTCCTATCATGTCTATAATAGCGTGATGATATATAGTGAAGTGACAGCCTCCGTGGCGTGGCGGTATTGAAAGCGGCCGCTACGCAGGAGGCGCGGGTTCGATCCCCGCTCAGTGCAAATATTTGTATGCATGAATATGAGTATTTGCATTGGTCTGGTCGTGCCTCGGAGAGCACGTTAAGATGTCGGTCCCGGTTGTCATACGAATATGTATGACAGTCGTTATAGGGGAAATGGGTGAAATGGCCCCACATAGAAGGGCTGATCACCCGTCTGGTCAAACGGCGTCCATGCCCACGCCCTAGAAGAATGTTCATGCAAAGTTTAAGTCAAATCTGTTCAGCCTTTTTCAAGTGATGTGTGTTTTCAGTGATAGCTAATAAAAGCAGACAAACCGACAAACAGATAAAATTTCAAAAAATCACACGTTCAGCTTAGGCTGAAGACCCGAGACGGCATGCGGTTTTAGTCGGTTCAAGCCCGACATAACCACCCCCGCTGGCCGGCGGGGGTGTATCCGAAGGGATTTCCGCACGAAAAAAAAAAGAAAAAAAAAGGTATCGCTCCTGGAAGACACATCAAACATTTTTTTGGAAAAATAATCAATGTACAGTTTTCACATCGTTACGATTTTATTATATCTATAGATTATAACACTTTTTTAATATAATTTTGAGAAAAACTATCGAATATAATATTTACAAAATAGGAAAAGGTAGATAGTAGAAAGAAGAAAAAGGAAAGCATGCTAGTTATACACATTATTTCATTACTGACTTGTAGGTAAATACTTCAAAACCATTAAAATTTAGAAAATTTATTCTCAAAAAGCCGGTCAAATGCGAGTCCGACTCACGCATTGAGGGTTCCGTACAAAATTCAGTTTCTTACGGAACCCACTTACATGAAAATATTAAAAGAAAACATTAATTAATGACCACTGAACCTTCAAAGAAAAACGATGTTATTCTCAAAATTACGTTATTAACCTCTTTAGTATGACTGCATTTAAATTTACCTTGCGTATATCACAAATCAATTTCTTCTTCACTTATATTCATCCACCAATTTAATATCAAAAATTAAAATTACGAAAAACTAATTTAATATGGTCAAACTTGTCGCAAAACACAACACTACACTGCTACACTATTATTTTAAAAAGTGAATTTTTGAATACAAATATTGTCTTCTAAATTCAATATTAACACTAAATTCTACTAAGATTCCGAAACTTTTACTTCGATTTTCAAAGTTCGCGGCGAGAAAGCCGGCAGTTGTTGCCTGCGGCTTGCAATAAACTGAAGCAACGTTTGCTTTGACTTCAAACTATTTTTACAAATATTTACTAGTCCGGGAGTCTGGCTATTTGTGTTTTGATTTAGCTTTTGTTTTGAGTGTTAAAAATACAAATAATAGTTTAGATAAGAATTTAAAAGTATGATTTACTATGAAGGTACTTACTGTCTGAATGGCGCAGAGGTAGCGAACGCGACTGTTTTTGAAAAATAAATATTCTACGATGTGCATGAAGTTTTTGGTTTAATTTCCGGGTTGGGTGAAATTGAGTTTTTCAGTTCAGATATTTTCAGTAGCATCACGAAGACTGCATAAATGGTTGGCTGATAACAATACTTTGTTACTTTTAGTTAGTTCCAGTCCGTTAAGTGGAAGAGATGAAAACTTCATATAATAACAAATTCTGATTAGAATATGTGATAATGTATTTTAAATTTCGAAGAAAACACTATACGAAATTCCGACAGTATTATTTACATGGAACGTGTATGTAATGGTGACCCTCTTTCCTGAGACTTTACCTTCAGCTTACCATCAGGCGAGGTAAAGTCAAATTGACGAGTCCTAAATATAAAAAAAAATACAGGCGGCGTACACATGCATGAGGCAATGCACGATCTTACTTAGGGTGATGAGATACAATAAACGGTTTATTTATATAGGTATAGTGGATTAAGCCGATGTCAGATTTGTCAGGGCGTTTAGTTAAATTTAACACAGACGTATGTGATGCCAGCTACAAAACGGAAGGGGAGCGAATAGGAGATTGGAGGAAAGGACAAACGCAGACGTATGTATATATATATATATAGTATACTATATAGTATATATAATTAAATATAAAATATAAAGTATATAGTATACTAGCTGATGACCGCGGCTTCACCCACGTGGAATTCTGGACCCGTTCCTGGTTCCTTTGGGAAGCTATTCCAGGGGTAAAAACCTATGTGTTATTTCAGACTTCTGCACCAAATTTTAGCCAGATCCCTTCAGCCGTTTTTGCGTGAATGCGTAACAAACATCCATACATCAATAGTTCTATACTTACACACTTTCGCATTTATCTATACATATAAATAAAATTGAAGTGTCTGTTTGTTATATTGAAATAACCGTTTTTTACTACATGTATATGAATTTTTACATTTTTACAATTTTTGTCTGTCTGTCCGTTTGTCTTTCTGTCTGTTTGTTACGGCTAATCTCTGAAATGGTTGGACTGATTTTGACGGGACTTTCACTGGCAGAAAGGCAATATAACAAGGAGTAACATAGGCTACTTTAATTTTATGAAAAATAATTAGGGTTCCGCGCAAAAAAACTAAAACCCTTTATCATAATCCACGCGGACGAAGTCGCGGGCACAGCTAGTATAACATAAGTAGGAACTAGGATTATACCATTTACAACCTTAAGGTAATAAACATGGCTCTTAGAATTGCAATAAGACTCCGTAATAGGTTAAGTAATGTTTATTCTCCGCAGACTTTACGAGAGTGCATTACTCTGTGCACAGTTCGTTAGTAATTCAATCCGGCTATTGAAATTACGACTGCATTCTCGTGTAATAGTACATACTTATGTTTTAACCCCTGTAAATGAATAAATATTCTAGGACCTATTACCGGGGTTATCCTTTCGAGGGCTCACCCGGGGTACTCGGCAATGGACACTTGGGGAGGACACCGTGTGGTTTTAGTCGGTCCGATTCCGACACGCCCACCCCATCGTCGGTACCGATGGGGTGAAGCCCGAGGACGGGCTTCACCCCACGCGTAAAAAAAAATAAGGACCTATTACACAGCACTCTCTAGAATCAAAATAAGCGTAGCTTGTAATGTGGGTTCCAAAAGTGGATAAACATACTTGTATACATAGAATCATTTGCACTGCACGGGAATCGAACCAGCACCTCCTGATGTACCAATTGACTGCACTATTTTCACGCAACAGATTTCGATATATCTATGACGAAATACCCTTCTTTTCGAATGATTTTTTCTAGTAGAAACACAGGCACACCACGAAAGGCACGACTAAGTGGTTATGTCAGGTTTAAACATACGAAGGCCACGAGGAGACTCGACCACAGAATGTCTCTGATCTTTCCTCCAACTGCCAACTATTGCCTCCTCTGCCCAACTCAGTTGGGGTCAGCTTTTACACTAACTACGAAACGACCGAACAATCTCCGCAAGTGTCCATTGCCGGGCACCGGGTAAGCCCTCGAAAGGACAACCCCAGGGTTACCAGCGGACTTTGGCCGCCACCGCGGCCTCCCCTAGTGGGGTCGGGTTTTATCCCGCGGCGGTGAGTTGGCAGGCGTGCGTAGGACATACACGACACGCCTACGTCCTCCTGCTTCTGTAAGGACGGCGAGTTGGCCAGCTGCCGTCCTTAGGCCCAATGGATACTTGGGAAGGACACCGTGTCGTTTTACTCGGTGCGATTCCGACGCGCCCACCCCGTTGTTGGCACCGATGGGGTGAAGCCCGTAGGGGTTTCCACACGTTAAAAAAAAGCACTTGCCATCTGAACTTTGCAACCCCCTAGCGATAGCGAAATTCTGTAGTTAGTATGTCTGTAGTGGATAACTAAAATTCTTTGTAAAAAGAAGATAATTCTAATATCACAGCAAAGGACAATGCCCATGTCAGTATGGAAATCGGTTGCACACTTTTTTTTGCTATGTCACATAAGTATAAACTGCATTAAATAGCCTGCATTAAGTATTATCTGAAATATAAACGCATATTGTAACAGAACTTGGGGTTATTGAGGAATTAAATTATTACAACGAGAAAAACAACAAACGCAAGAAAATATTGTGACACAGACTGTTGAACTGACGTTTTAGTAAGACAGGGATACCGTGTATAAATTAAAAGAAAACTACCACTGAAGCACACAATATTTTACAACTTTAACTGATTATCACTAATAATACGAATACATACACGAAATATTAAGATTTCATAACTGCAATATATTTGAATGTCACATTGCGAATTATTATCACGTATTATTATTTAACCATTTTATTTTAAAAAGATTAGTATATTTGCATTCTACCGCCAATGGTTTATTTTATATAATGGTAACAATTAAATTAAAGTGGAAATTCAAACCCCAAGTTCTTTAGAAGCGATTTAGTGTTGAAAAGTCATACTATAATAAATATTATTTTTTAACATTTGAAATATTGACGCGTACCGCGTCTAAAAGCGCAACCAAGAATGGGCATTCTCCTTTGGTAAATAACGTGTAACTGCATTCTAGAATCACTTTTCTATTACCAATCTGTTCATTTTATGTCTACAATTCCGTTCGCAGTTGTTAACATATAATAAAATTTAAGGAGTCCATTCCTTCTATTCCGGACCTTTCGATGTTATATCACAAATAAATTGTGCTCGGATCTAGGACAGCCATTTCTATGCTAACGTAGAAGTCGGGCGTGTAAGTCAAATCAAATTGGGAGATAAATTCACTCGGTTACGCGGCTTTTGTTGAAGGCAGTTGTGTTAAAATTGTTTTCCAAAATTCATAAAGAGATTTAGGAAGAATACATTCAATAAGAACCGCGGTAGTCTAGTGGTATGGGTAATGGACTGCTGAGACGAGGTCTCGGGTTCGATCCCAGGTTTTACCATGGCACACACCAATGACTTTTCGATGCTTTTCGAAGTTATGTGTGTATTTATCGCAGGTTTATAAGTGCCCGGTTAATGGCAATAGGCTCGCCACCTATTACATTGGGACCTAAACATAAACTGGCGAAATGTGGGTGCTAGCACCTCTGCCTACTCCTTCGGGGATATAGGCGTGAGTTTATGTTTATGTATGTATTCAATTTGTGAACAGATTACCCCGAAATTGCATATTTTATGAACTTGAGTGATTGATGCTGACTCTCGAAATGCGGGAGGAAACCTGCGCTCTGGCTCTCTCATGAAGCTCTGTCGTTCGTCAATCAGCAGATATACCGGCTTGCAGGTTAAGTTGGCTTGGCTCTGGAAGATATTAGCGACACGATTTATCTATAAATCTTATACTAGCATCAGCTCGCGGTTCACCCGTGTAAGTCCTGAACCCGTAGGAATATAGCGAAAAAAGTAGGCAATGTTACTCGGGGATAATGTAGCATTCTAATGGTGAAATAAGTTTCGAGAACCCTTAGAGATTCGTCATGTCTGTCTGTCTGTCCGACCGTATATCACCGCTACTTTTTTCCGAAACTATAAGAACTATGCTGTTGAAACTTGGTAAGTAGACGTATTCTGTGAACCGCATTAAGATTTTCTCACAGAAATAGAAAAAAAAAAAACAAGAAATTTTGGGGGTTCCCCATACTTACAACTGAAACTTTAAAAATTTGATAGGTCTTCAAAAATTATATTGAGGTTTCTAATATCATTTTTTTGAGACACTTCCAATGTGGTAAAAAGTGTGCCCCCCCCCCCTGTAACTTCTAAAATAAGAGAATGATAAAGCTAAAAAAATATATGATGTACATTACCATGCAAACTTCCACCGAAAATTGGTTAGAACGACATTTAGTAAGTAGTTTTTGTTCAATACGTCATAAATCGTAAACCGCAATTTACCTTTCATTCATTCAATTCAAATATAAAAACATTTTACTTGCTGCTACGGAACCCTTCACGGTCGAGTCCGACTCGCACTCGGCCGGCTTTTTTCACTTTATTTCGGTTGGTATACAGAGCTTAACTCTTTACTGTATTAATTTAATAAATAATATATATTTAATATTACTGTAGTAAAGAGTTAAGGGGCGCAATCCTAAACATATACTTTTATAACTTCTTATTTTTTTGTCTGCGATACTTGATTTACTGGTCAGTCGTCCGCTAATCGCCACTTCAATCAATCGATCAATTTTCCTAGTTTTCTATAAGTGATTGTTACTCGATGTTTTCAAATTTAAATAAATAAATAATTGAATGTAAATTTAAACCAATTATCTAGTATGCGGGCAGATGCTGGATGCGGCAAGCTGAAGACAGGGCGCTATGGCGCTCATTAGGGGAGACCTATGTCCAGCAGTGGACTAGAATAGGTTGATGATGATGATCTAGTATGCTTACTTTTTATATAAATTTAAATCGGAAAAGCAACATCCAGGACGGAACTTGAACTCGCGACCAATTCCTTTCTAGGGGGAATACTGTGACCATTTGATTATTTTTTTATATTTAGTCCGTCAAATTGACTGCACCCCGCCTGATGGTAAGCTGAGGTGAAGTCCAAAAAGTAGTGGCCTCCATTTCCAGAGTTTGTCCCTAGAATGGTGGCACCTACCTCGACGGTCTCAACAGATGTTTTTTCACGCCGATTGTAGGTAGAAGGGAACACGTGTGTGGGTAAAGCGTACAATTGCTTTATGGTTTTACAAAAAAAGGAGTCACCAAACCACTTGGTTCGCGATGGTATCGATTGCACTGTATGAGGATGACACCTGAGTCCTGCACGTGTCTGGACAAGAAGGGAGAAGGAGGAATCAATTGGAATAGCTCATCGGAACATTCACCATGGTATATGCGATAGAATACTGCCAAGGAGGCTATATCTCTACGCAGCTGCAGAGGCTCTAGAGTACTGGTGACCTTAGGACTATCAATGATCCGGACTGCCCGTCGCTGCAATCTATCGAGAGCGTCTAACAGGTACTGAGCGGAGCCATCCCACAGGTGAGAACAGTATTCTACGCAGGGACGAACCTGAGTCTTATATTAAAGACACCTCTGCCTCTGATCTACTTGAATCCTGAATATTTGGAATTCTCCTATACACACGTCTTAGAGCAACGTTAGAGGGGTTAAGGGTTCAAGTCCTGCGCTGATTATTGAGTTTTTCCGATTTAAATTTTTATATTTGAATTCTGCTCAAGACTTTTTTCCGTCCGTCCGTCCTGGCCCATACAACCTTTATCTATCTACCTATATTTCCTTCGTCAGGTATCAATTTGTCGTCCCGTGAATAACTAAATAAACTAATATCCACCCAAATTTGAGCTTCAGCGTTTCATGGTATTCAATTATGTAGACGGGTATTCGAACGTCAGACAGCTCAAGATAAATAAGTATTCTACAACATTCTACATAGCGCTTTCTAGACCTAAAGGAAGCAAAGTTTAACTAGCTTCTGTTATGGGTTCTAGAATGCGGGTAAACATACTTATATACTATTTTTTGTAAATACTATATTATACATAGAAACACCCAGGCCAATACAAATAGACATATTCATGCATACAAATATTTGCGCTGATCGGGCAATGAACCCGCGCCCCCTGTTGTAGCAGTCGAAAATCTCACTGAGTGTATCTTAACCGTAATTATAGTGATTTACTTGACAAGATTTGATGTTGGTATTACAAGCAAAGGAATACGCCCTAGTTATCGCTTGTGTGACACAATGCTGTACAAATATGCAGCATAATTCACCATTGCGATTGACTACAGCTCGATGTAATTATAATATTTATTAATAATTAATTTCACATAGAACATAGTACAAAAAAAAATATTGAGTCGAATTGAGAACCTCCTCCTTTTTTAAAGTCGGTTAATGAAGTAGTGATAATACATATAAACAGTTTTAGGCTAAACTATGTACCTATATTTACTCACAGAATGAATGACATTAAATAATATTAAATAAACCGCGTAAAGCATTAATCAAAGAAAAAGTATTTTGTGAGATACATTTACAACATTCCACACAGCGCTTTTTAGACCCAAAGTAAGCATAGTTTAACTAGCTTGTGCTATGGATTTTAGAATGCGGGTAAACATACTTAAATACTTTTTTTTGTAAATACATACATATTATACATAGAAACACCCAAACAAATGCAAATAGACATATTCAGGCATAAGAATATCTGCACTCAGTGGGAATCGAACCCGTGCCCCCTTTTTTTTTTTTTTTTTTTTTTATCGTGCGGAAATCCCTTCGGATACCCCCCCGCCGGCCAGCGGGGGCGGTTATGTCGGGCTTGCACCGACTAAAACCGCACGCCGTCTCGGGTCTTCAGACGCCGGGGTGTAAGGTTACCCATAGAGCATATCCCTCGCACCCCGGCTGACCCTGGGCCATCTCACCACTAACAGCATCGCTCATCCTGTCCCCTCTGAAAGCAGAGGAGTACGGAGAGCGATGTGTTCCCGCCACGTTGGGTATTGGCCGCCGATCAATGCCAACCCTATGAAGGGGTGAAGGGGAAGCCATTGACCGCCGCCCAGGGTGTACCGGCCGCTCCGATTCCGTTCCCCCCGGACTGCAGCGGGATCGGAATCGGAGCGACACTCGAGGAGGTTACCCAACACACACCCCCGAACCCGTGCCCCCTGTTGTAGCAGTCGAATGCACTACCGTTACGCCACAGGGCCGTCAGAAAATAACTCATAGTTACCAATTAATATTTTTCAAAGTACAACATATAACTTTGACTCCATTCATTGAAAATAATATTTATTAATATTGCTTCTAATATCCCGACTCCCGCGCAAAGCAAGCCGTCTTGGCAACGTTCCCGCGACAATTTAGACAGCGAAAAGAAATGCTGTTTTTCTTAATACTTTTATTAACTAACGTAGATCATATTCTGGTTCATATTTAGAATGTTATGACGGCCTTCTTTTGTTTATTTCGAAAATAAAACCACCAATTTTTTTGAAGTGAAACTTCTTTATCGGCGTTGGAAAAAAATTTACCATCACACTTTTGCGTTACGCGCCATCTTTTAAAAAAAAGTTGATTTATTCGACTGATAGTGATCAGCAAAATCAAAGGGTTTATTTTAATTCTAAATCCATTGGATTTCTAAAAAGTAAGTAATTATATCTCTTTTTCTAACACGTGGGTGTGATTATGGTATTTTTTTTTTCAAGTTATTTAGGGTTAACCTCAGTTTTTAGGGTTCCGTTGCCAAATGGCAAAAAACGGAACCCTTATCGATTCGTCATGTCTGTCTGTCTGTCCGTCCGTATGTCACAGCCACTTTTTTCATAAACTATAAGATCTATGCTGTTGAAAATTGGCAAGTAGATGTATTCTGTAAACCGCATTTAGATTTTCATACAAAAATAGAAAAAAAAAACAATACATTTTGGGGGTTCCCTATACTTAGAACTGAAATTCAAAAAAAATATTTTCATCAAACCCATACGTTCATACGTATCTATGGGTAGGTCATCAAAAATGATATTGAGGTTTCTAATATCATTTTTTCTAAACTGAATAGTTTGCGCGAGAGACACTTCCAAAGTGGTAAAATGTCCCCGCCCCCTGTAACTTCTAAAATAAGAGAATGATAAAACTAAAAAAAATATATGATGTACATTACCATGTAAACTTCCGACGAAAATTGGGATGAACGAGATCTATTAAGTAATTTTTTTTAATACTTCATAAATAGTATAAAGCTGTTTACCTTTCATTCAGTCAACTCAAATATAAAAAATTTACCTGCTGCTACGGAACCCTTCATGGGCGAGTCTGACTCGCACTTGGCCGATTTTTTTTATTATGCAGGGCACGTCAAGATGACTACACGTCGTCTGATGAAAAGTTAAAGTCTCTGGAATGAGGGTCACTATTACAGACATCAATAATACTGCAATGATGGTCATCAGCTTAACAGCCTCATTTTTCACGCCTGGCTTAGAGGACCCGGGATAGTATGAAAAAGGAAATACGTGTGTTGGTAAAGATTTCAAAGCTTGGCATTGGGAAATGTTAGACGGCTTTTCATTCTAGGTAGATTTCGATGAAATCGATCTACCTATTGGTTTCTTGACTACTGTCGATTTAAAAAAAATAATTCTTCATAGGAGGTCTAGTTATGACCCCCTGAGTCCGAAATGACCACTGATCAAAAAGTTTACACATATATATATATATATATGTGTATGTATGGTTCCACTTCCCAGAATTTGCGGCACTCTCACGGTCGCATTTTTGCCCCGATCGCTGTCAAACTGCGGTCAAAAATTGCTTGGGTGTAAACTTAGTTTAAATTCGTGAACGGGTGGAATCCGGTCTAAGGGGACGGTAGGGCCTCACTTTTTGTGAAATCAGTTTTTCCTCAAAATTTCACGTTCCATGAAAGATATTCGAACCGTTCTAATTTTATCCCATAGTATACATGAATACCAACAACTTTTAATTATAAACCTATAAGATTAAAACTTTAACTAAAAGTGGAGGGGGGAAAAACCAAAAATTTTCGGGAAAAAAATCATAACTTCTTACCGGTGAACATGGTTGCCGTCGGAAACATTTTTAATCGATAGGCCATTTTTAAGTCTAAAATAAATATCTGAAAAGTTTTTCGCTAAAAGTTACCGTTTTCGAGAAAAAAAAAATAAACTGTTTAAAGTCCTCTATATAAAATAATATTAATTGCTTCATGAAATCTACCTGTGCGTTCCCCCTGCGGGAACGTATTTTTTTACCCGGGAGCAGTCTTTTTTTCGGTACACTGGTTATTGGTTTAACTATTTTAATGGTTATAAACTTCGTAAATTCATTGGACCTATTACGTAGCGCTGTAATCGGTTTATAAGAATTTTTAAGGAAAATTTCCCACATAAAGCCGGGACGGGTCATCTAGTCAATAATTAAACTGGTCAACACTGTTTTTGTCACACGAACTTTTTGATGATTTTTGTTCATGTTGGTGTTCATCCTGATCAACAATATATAATAATTTTGTTTCAATCACGTCCAGTTTTTTTGGGACAGCTACATATTCATTTCTGACCTCATATACGTGTCTTTTTTTGAATAGCTTCATTTAAACGACTGCATAATCTATTTTATCAACTAAATTACATTTTATATACGTTTGCTACATCCTGAACATGCCACGAAAGTATTCTTACAACCCTGACAGTTTTTGTTATGTGTGTGGAGAATTAACTTTTACATCTCAGCGTCGAAATTTCACATCATTAATAACAGTGCTATTTGAACTATTATGGATTTCCTGTGAGGAATCAAGATAAATCCTGGGTTCCACATAAATGTTGTGTAACGTGTGTGAGACTGCTATTAGGTTGAGCCAAACAAGAACCCAGACATATGCCATTTGCCATACCAATGATTTGGACCGAACCAAAGGATCATGTAAGAAACCTGATGTGTCAATTTTTTTTCATTCTCATATTATTGTTAAATTGTTAAGTAATTTTAAATGTACTAGGGCCACCCTAGTACATTTAAAATTAGATATAAGTTTTCATGTGACAAAAAAAGTTGAAATTTTGTTAACCAGTGTTATTTATTGCTCTACTAAATGCCAGCCACACTCAAAGTGCTTCACGCAATTTAAATTCACATCCGAATTAACGATGTGCGATTCACTGGAAGATAGATCACTGGAAGACTGGTTTTCAAAAAGGTATAAGATGAGAAAATTTCTCGGAAATTCTCAGCTTATGGCTTTTTGAAAACACAGTTCAACAAAACATCAGTTCTAATCCTTAGCTGTACGCATATTGAATGAGTTGCCAAATGAATATCCACAATACAGCGGTAGTGCGTCGCTGCAACTTTGATGAGAAAATCTCTCTATCCAACTACATTCAAAGTGGTAACTTACTTGGTAGTGCTACTACTTAAGGTAACTTGATGGGTCGGGATGTCGGGATGCATCCGGGGCGTCGCAAGTATTTGAATTATAATTTATGTGATGTATTAGGTACACCCCGGCGTCTTAGGACCCGAGACGGCTTGTGGTTTTCGTCGGTTGAAACCCGACATAATCACCCCCTCTGGCCGGCGGCGAGGGGGGCGGGGTGTAACAGAGGGGATTTCCGCAAAAAAAAAAAGGTACACATCAATATCGTTTTTCTACATACCTGTTCTAATAAATATGCCTTAGGTCTATAAAATAAAGTCTATTTCAAACGGCGATAGTCCAGTGGTGTACGTAACGGACTGCCGAGACGATATCTCGAGTTCGATCACAAGTCGCCCCGGACACACCAATGACTTTTCGCAGTTATGTGTGTGTATTAAAAATGATAATAACTGCTCGCTTAGTAATGTGCCCGGTAGATGGCAATAGGCTCGCCCCCTATTACATTGGGACGTTAACATACCTGGCGAATCGTGGGTGTGTAATAAACCCCTGCCTACCTCTTCGGGGATACAGGCGTAAAGTATGTTTTATGTTTTTTTTTATAATATCAGCTGTATTAAAACTATGAAGTACGATGTACACAGGGGATCATGAATGAAACATTTATCAGTCTCGTGGAAGAATGCACAGTGACACGAATATCTTCATTGTGTATGTATGAGTGGAGCCGAGTGTCATACGTGTTAAGTGACTTCTATTTCAAGCTGTCACTCGGATATTAGAACAATTTTGTTATATAACTATACTGAGTTTTATAGAAAACTAGCTCTTGCGTGGAAACTCTTTATCGCGAAAAATGACAATTTCTCTGAAATAAAAAGTGTATTTCAATTAAATTGTTAGGCAATTTGTTAATTTTTGTTCTTTGGTTTCAAAGTTACATTTCAAACAAATGATACTCCTCCGAGACCGTTTGACCGATCTCGACCAAATTTGCCACGGTGATCAAGTAGACATTACTGAGTATCGTAAGGGGTTGAATTTCCAGATCGGTCTTACCATCGAGGAATAATCACCGAAAAACCAAATCAATGGAAAAAGTCGACCGGTCACGTTGACCTATTGTTGGATAGGCAAATCTCGCTACGCTTAAGTTTGGGTTCATTGCGAAGCTGGTAACTAGTATGCTTACTTTTCCTATAGATTTAGATCGGAAAAAGAGAACATCTAGGACGGAACTAGTGTCTAGGTGGCTCAGTTGGTCAGAGCATTCCCCCTGTAAGGGACTGGTCGCGGGTTCAAGTCCCGTCCTAGATGTTCTCTTTTTCCGTTCTAAATCTATAAAAAGTGTAGGCATTATGTCCTTGTTTAGGTTTTATGGTATCTATATGCCAATTCTATACTATTATAAATTGTTCATTAGTTATAATAAATAAATAATAAATAAATATTCTACGACATTCTACACAGCGCTTTCTAGACCCAAAGTAAGCATAGTTTAACTAGCTTGTGTTATGGGTTCCAGAATACGGAGAAACATACTTAAGTATATACTTTTTTTTTGTAGTTATGTCTGTACATTAGATAATGCTTAGATTAGAACTGGAAACCATTTTTTTTCTTTAATTCATTTTTGTATGTCTGTTTGTTCACTAGATAGACGCAAAAAGTACTGAACGGATTTGATGCAGTTTTTTTTAATATGGTCTTTGTGTCAAAGTTAAAAACTTTTGTATGTTTTATATGTATGTTACCTGAGATATGAACAAAAATAGAATCATCTGGTTGCAATCATTGACATACACGCGGGCGTAGCTGCGGGCTTCAGATAGCCATTTGTATGAGGAGATCCGATTCTCAGCACTCCATGGATTCACCGTGCGGTCGCCGGGTCCATAGCGTGGTACACAGAGGAACACCATGACGGCGACTGGGACTTGCGACCCAGATGTAGGTTTAGGGTGGCCACCTTGTGATGCATCAGCGCTCACCTCCACCGTCAGTAGTGTTCCCCCCCCTACCTATCCAAATTTGGTACGATCCTAACAATGCCGCTTTTGATATACGTTTTAATAAAGAGCTTACTGAAGCTCTTGGCAATCCGAGGTCTTTAAGTAAGTTGTACAGGGATTTAGCCGGAATTCCCCTGGCTCCTACTTCTACGGCATAGAGTTTAACCACGTAGCCGTTTTTGGTTAACTCGTTAGTCAAATCAAAGTATTTGTTTGTCTTTATAGCGTGGTCTTTAGGTATATTAGTTTCCCACGGTACTGTGAGTTCTACAAGCACTGCACGCTTATGCGATCGTGAAAAAAGGAATATATCGGGTCTGGATGATGAGGCACAGACATCCTCCGGTATCCTATAGTGCTTCTCATACGTGTCTACGAGTATTGTCCAGTCAACGGCAGCTATCAAAATTGAATATGGCTTTTGAGGTGATTTCTTTGAGCAGCCTTCCTTTACAAACGCAATGTCATTTCTTTGGTTTGTGGTTAATCCTTTTTTCGCTCTAGCTACCGCCAAACTTACAGCCTCACGTATGATTTCTAATACCTTATCATGACGGCGCGAATAATGACCCCGGTCTAATAGCGTTTTACAACCCACTAGTAGGTGCCTAGCCGTACCAGTTGCTTCACCACATGAGTTACATGTTTTATCTGTGGCTTTTCCCCATCTGACCAGATTGCTTTGGTCGGGGAGGGTCAACTGGAATGCATTTAGGTAAAATTTAAGTAAGGCCGGTGACCAGTCGTATATTATGGTACGCCATTTTAAGGCTATGGGAATACAAAATTCAAAATTTCAAATACAAACTTTTTAGGAAAGTATAATTAAGAGGTTAAAACATGTGGTTCTTGTGGTTCTTTTGGAACTTACTGTACCGTGGGAAACAAATATACCGAAGGACCACACAATAAAGAAAAATAAATACTATGATCTCACAAACGAATTAATCAAAAACGGTTACGTGGTTAATTTGTATGCAGTGGAAGTGGGAGCGAGAGGTATACCAGCAAAATCTCTCTATAACCTACTTAAAGATCTAGGCCTATCGAGAGCTACAATAAGCTCATTACTAGGACGAATGTCTAAAGCGGCACTAGTAGGTTCGTATCAAATTTGGTTAGGCAGGGAGGGGAACTTGGGTAGTGAAGGTGAGTGTTGATGTACATCAACAAAAGGGGCCCCTTCTAAACCTACACTTGGGTCGCAAGTCCCAGGCACTGTCCCGAGTTCCCAACTCAGCAACGCGATGGACCCGGCACCCGCACGGAGAATCCATGGATTGCTAAGATTACGGTCTCTCTTTTAATTACACATTTACTTGCAAACTGATTAATGGGTATATAATAATAATAATAAATAAATAAATATTCTAGGACATTCTACATTAACGCTTTCTAGACCCAAAGCACAGAATAAATAATAGTACAAGCCAAAAGTAAGCATAATTTAACTAGCTTGTGTCATGCATTCTAGACTGCGAATAAACATACTTAAATACCTACATAGAAACATCAAAACCAATGCAAATAGGATATATACATGAATACAAATATTTGCACAGAGCGGGAATCGAGCCCACGACCTCCGATGTGGCAGTCGAACGCTCTACCGCCACGCCACGGAGGTCGTCACCAATCGCTCCACCAAGATATCCGAGCCAAGCCAACCTTACCTGCTAACCGGCACACCTCCTGAATATCGAATGAAGCTCTGGCAGAAACTTTCCTACGTCCTCTTAATTCATTTTGAGGATTTAATATCCTCCTAAACATCTATACTACTAAATAAAGCTGAGGAGTTTATTTAGTTGAACGCGTTAATCTCAGGAACTACTCGTCTAAATTGAAAAATGCTTTTTATGTTAGATAGCCCATTTATCGAGGAAGGTTATAAGCTATATATCATGACGCTACTACCCAGGAGAGCGAAGCAGTAATCATAAATGTCAACAAGTCGGACAAATGTCCATTCCATATTGTAGAACTAATAAATTTATGTTTGGGATAAATGGGTGCTACGGGAGCGAAGTATGATAAGGGCGAAGACACGGGGTACAGCTAGTATAAGTTTGCTAGGCAGAGGACCAACACAACAATCTTATATGGCAGCGCGATTACCTAACGAGGCAGAATTACTAGGTACAGACAGCGTGAAAAGTTGATGTAACATAACATAACTTCACGCCTGTATCCCCGAAGGGGTAGGCAGAGGTGTATTACACACCCACGATTCGCCAGTTATGTTTTAAGGTCCCAAGGTAATAGAGGGCGAGCCTATTGTCATCTACCGGGCACATTATTCAGCGAGCGATAATTAACATTTATTAACGTACACAGAGGTGTGTGCCTGGGGCGACTGGGGATCGAACTCGAGACCTAGTCTCAGCAGTCCGTTACATATGCCACTGGGCTATCGCCACTTAAAAAAGTTGATGTGTGATTATCAAAAGAGATTGTCTAAAGTAAGTGATACTACAGAGTTGCGCATATTTGACCGTCAAGGTGACTTTTTACTCATCATGAACTTTTGAAACTTTGTCGCAATACTTACTTTCGACGCTTTATGGAATCACCTACTTTTGATGTTCTGGATATGACTATCAATTTAGACGCTGACTGTACTTGTTGAAACAGTAGGATTATGTAAACAACCTGTCAAAAATGTCCCCCACAGGCGCGGGAACTGTTTACCCGTTCGCCACACCGCGGCCATTTGGCGCCAAAATGCCGCGACAAGTGCAGACTTATAGTTACGTCACCATTACATAATTTATATAACACCTTAAAATAATTGAGGTACACGTATTCTCGGTAAGGCCCATCATGGAGGATTGGCTAGAGAGGCGACACGTAAGCCTCTCGTACCGACTGACGCAGGTGATCTCCGGGAAGGGGTGCTTCGGGGACCACCTGCATCGGATCAGGAAGGAGCCAACGCCTGAGTGTCATCACTGTGACGCGAACGAGGACTCAGGGCTGCACACGCTGGCGGACTGCCCGGCGTGGGAGGTGCCGAGGCGTGACCTCGTGGCAGCCATCGGGGTGGGAGTCCTCTCGCTCGGCATCAGCATGATTGCGGCAATGGTGCGGAGCGCGAGCACGTGGGCCGCCGCCACTTCCTTCTGCGAGCATGTGATGCTCGCGAAGGAGATGGCGGAGCGCTCCCGGGAGAGGTTCAGAACTCTCCCGGCCCGCCGAGCCCGCAACATGCTCGCCACGCGTCGCAGGTGACTCAGGCGCCGGAGGTCGCTTAACGACGTCCGTCCTCCATGAGCGCAGGCCTGGGGGTAGCAGGTGAGGCCGCCTGACACCCCAGCAGAAGCAGGCCGGGACGGTGGGGCGACTAGCGCCCCTCCCCCAAACCGGGGCAAGACGGGGACACCGTGGTTCCCAAACTCGAGGGGGTCTTCTCGAAACCGGAGATGGCCCAGGGTCAGTCGGGGTGCGAGGGATATGCTCTATGGGCAACCTTACACCCCGGCGTCTGCAGACCCGAGACGGCGTGCGGTTTTAGTCGGTTCAAGCCCGACATAACCACCCCCGCTGGCCGGCGGGGGGTATCCAAGGGGATTTCCGCACGAAAAAAAAAAAAAAAAAGGTACACGTATTCTATTTTAAAATAATAGTGTAATAACCGAAAACTATCGAGACCTACAAACTGAGAATTCTTCATCTTGTCACAAAATTCGGCCGGGTGGGTACCACCGTGCACGATGGCGAAAAACCCTTCATAGTAATCCAATTTTGGTTTGATTGTGTTCAGGGGTCAGCAAGTGCATAGCCGGGCAGGGGGATTGTGGTCGCAGCACTAGTGGGACAGGTGGGTGTCACGCGGTGCTACGACGACAATCCTCTTCTGATGAGGCCGTCAAGCTGAGTGCCACCATTGTTAACATGGTACGTGTACGTAATGGTGACCCTCTTTCCTGAGACTTTACCTTTAGCTTACCATCAGGAGAGGTGAAGTCAAATTGACGTGTCCTAAATATAAAAAAAAAAAAGTTCTAATCTCATCTTCTGTTAAAATCTTTTGTTATTGCATACAGACGTAACATAACATAACACATCTCACGCCTTTATCACCGAAGGGGTAGGCAGAGGTGTATTACACACCCACGATTAGCCTGTTGTGTTTAGGTCCCAATGTAATACGAGGCGAGCCTATTGCCATCTACCGGGCACATTACTAAGCGAGCGACAATAATAATTATATTTATTTGTATAGATAGAAGATAAGTTTTTGTTACGCTAATTCACTCGTTATAAAATGTAGTCAGATTTAAACCGCTTATAACCGAATCAATCCGGACAGGTAGAGACAATAGCCCACTATTTGCTTCCTTGCATACTTCACGAGCCTTCACTGCTCTTGTTACACCCCTATTCACGCAAATCCGACGGATTAAAGTGTTTGTGATCAACCTAACAAGACGAATAATACGTTAACAATAGTTTCGCACAACGTGTTGGTTGAGCGTACTTGTTTGCGTATTGTCTGGTTGGTTTTGTGCTGGTAACAGTCACTAGAATACTTTCAGAAGGGAGAGACTTTTTTTTTTAAATACTGTAGGACATTCTACACCGTGCTATCAGCTATGCAGCATGATTGCGGCAATACTGCGGAGCGAAAGCGCGTGAGCCCCCGCCGCTTCCTTCTGCGAGCATGTAATGCTCGAGAAGGAGATGGCGGAGCGCCCTGGAGGTCGCTTAACGACCTCCGTCCTTCATGAGCGCAGGCCTGGGGGTGGCAGGTGAGGCCGCCTGTCAGCCTAGCAGAAGCAGGCCGGGACGGCGCGGCGACTTAATAAGTGAGTCTTAATTTAGGTTAATACCTTCCATTGTTGTCACTTCTGTTGTACATTTTCGCTTAGCTAAAGTAAAATCTGCTAATGTAAATTTCGACTTTATCTCGGTTTGCATGTTGCAGATGTTTTTTTAATCTATGAAAAGACACTAAAAAAAATTGACTTCTGACTTTATATTGTCTTTTACGAGACCGACTGCCGTTTGATCCCCCAATCTCGAGATGAAAACCTGTAACAGCGTTTCGTCTGTCAATAATTTCCTAGGTGTAAAATTGTACCTAGGATGTCCTAGGTACAATTTTTTGTAGCATTTCAAATAACAACTTTATTTTTTCTTTCAACTACACGACTCTATGCGTCCAATTACCGTCATGTTAATCTTACTCAGTTTGTTAACACCTTGTCAATCTAAACCGGCATTATTATAATAAGTATGACAATAAACATACGCACAGACAGATTTACAAACTATCATTTGGCAAGGAACCTGATCCAATGGGGTTATACCAATAACTTGAGACCAATTACATCCTGTTGGCTATCGTCACCTGTGTTCCATTAAACGCCGGTTAGAAAAATATTCAACGCATTATTAACAGTATAATAATTTATTTTCAAACCGTATCTCAAGATTGGCAGTAAGCCAGTTTACTTTTGTGGACGGTTGTTGAGACTAGATCACACTGGAGTTTAAAATTTAAAAAATAAAATTAAACAAACTGCCAGAAACAAAAGTAGCCACTGAAAAGTAAAAATAACTGAATTTAAGTATAAATTTAATACTTGTACAAGAGAGAAAAGTGCGCTTAGGACTTTTTATTTATATTTGCTACATTTTCCTTTCCTTACAGTCAATTATAAATACGAGAAAAGATACGAGCAAAACCCACCCTTCTTAATTTTAACACCAAAATCAGTTCTACCATTTATGAAGAATTCAGTCAAATTCATACTTATGGAGACAAAACTTAAGGATTATGAAGACCAAATAAATAAAAAAGTCTTTTTCTTATAGATTTAGATCGGACAAAGAGAACATCTAGGACGGGACTTGAACCCGCGACCAGTCCCTCAGTCTTTTTCCGATCTAAATCTATAAGAAAAAGTAAGCATACAAAATGCTTAAAAGTTTAATTGAAAAATAAGTCTTTTTTAAAAATAAGCTTTTATTAAAAAATTTAGTTGTACTAAAACTGTGTGCTGATTTCAAAATCTTCATGACACTAATTCTCAATGAATTTCATCAAAATCAGTCCTATCTGATATTGTCGGAAGTTTACGCGAATGTTACACATTGAAATAAAACTATTTTTAACGATTCAATGTAAAATATAAAATAACATCAAATAAACCGCGATAGAATCCGTTAAAAATAGTTTTATTTCAATCAGTCCTATCATTTAAAAATAATTCAGTCACAGTCATACTAAGAGAAGGATTATGAAGAAAAATATAAATAAAAAAGTCTTATTTAAAACAAGCTTCAATAATTTTGTTGTACTAAAGCTGTCTGTTGATTTCAAAAACTTCACGACACAAATTTTTGTTCTGAGCAGCTCATCTAGTAGTCCATAAAAGTCATTGACAATATTTAGCAAATTATTTACCGTTAAAACAACCAATGCAATTTATTTTTGCAATTTGTACACAAAATGTGAACCAACCCTGCTGTGCAGTAATCCTTATCAATTACATGTAAGTGAGAAATGATTACAGAACACCGAGAGTATAATCATCCTGGATAATATTATTTTGTAATTCATTTTCAGGTAGCGATATTATAGTGAGAAATGATTACAGAATAACGAGGGTATGATCAACATGGATATTATTATTTTGTAATTCATTTTCAGTTAGCGATATAATATACTCTGTGGTTTTATTAAAAACAATATTTAATTTGATAGCATTTTGAGTACCAGACTTCTTGGCAAAGGTTGTCACCTTTGCCAACAAGTCTGTAACTCAAAATTTACTTTTTTTTTCATATACGGCGGCGTTCATTTTGTATGAGAAATTTGTAATTTTAACCTAGTTCTCGCGTTTGTCGCTAGATGACTCTGTATCGATACGATACACGTATTCTATTCTTTATTATCTAGGTTGCACTGTTTAAATTCCCATACAAAATAATCTCCACGTATACGCACGTTTTTGTGAGACGAATTATACAAAACTCGCATTATTATTATTGTAAACTTACCCATTTATAAAGTTAGAAGGATAAGTTAAATTTAAGAAAAAATATTTTTTCATCTAAATAAATTCCTAATTCTAAAGTTCAATCCACGCAGGTGTATACTTGCCCTTACATCTAACCATTTTATTTCTTAAAGTGACTGTCTTATGAAAACAAATGACCTGTACACGACAAATGGAAGGAGCATCCATTTATTACGGCAATAAACTATTAACCGCAATCCAATCTGATTGCCTCCTCAAGACTAATGAGAATATTGCAATCTGCTGGAGTTACGTTGAGGTTTAATCAGTTGATAGATAGTAGGTACAGTCGCCCTCAGAAATTGCTGAACATTGACGAATTTAGAAATGATCTTTACGTTGAAATAAATCAATGAATATAATATACCTTTGTAATCTTCAGAGGATATATTCAATATTTTCAATATTTTTTAATTATTTGATGTAAAGTTTCGGAAGTTAAGTACCGCGCTTTTTAAAAAAAATATACTCGTAGAGTTTTAGAGTTAGTTGGTCACTTTAGCTCTAAAACTCTCTAAAATAATGAACAAAAATAGAAAAAGGTCAAATTAGTCCTCTGAAGATTATAAAAATAATAAAAACATATTATTTATTGATTCGTAATCGTTGGCAAATTGGTTAGTGGTCAGCAACTTCTGAGGGTGCCTGTACAAAAACGCAACAGTATCGAAAACGCCCTCCGACCGGAAGGTTTTTAAGGGCGTTTTCTATACTGCGTTTTTCTTGAAATTTCAAACAATCCCTAATATACTACAAGTGTCATAAAATTCACAATAAGCTGGAGAAATAAATATTTTTTTTATCACCGGCCCAAATGTATCCAGCCGGACGTGAACCCACTGTCTGTTGCGTAAATTAAAATTGGCCCAATGCCAAATAGGACCGGTGGCACTGAGAGCGGTTTAGTAGCAGTTGAGCTGTAAAATTTCAGTTGTTGTAAAAAAAAGAAAAATATGTCTTAATACCCAATAACTTCTAAATAGGTACTTCAAGACAGAAGTGCCTTATGGGGCCGGCCACCTTACACCCCGGTGTCTGAAGAACCGAGACGGCGTGCGATTTTAGTCGGTTCAAGCCCGACATAATCACCCCCGGGGGAATCCGAGGGAATTTCCCCACAAAAAAGTACTTCTAGACAAGGTGTTTAGAACAAAAATGGAGTCACAGTTCCTGAGGTGGAAATGAATTTTGAATTTCGAATTTGGAATTGGACGCAGAAGCTAGATAAATGATTTAATGAATTCAGACACGTATCTGTATAAGCATAGCGTGTAGCGTGTAGCTTTTTGTAATGTCGTCTGTATGACAGCTACAAAAAGTTAGTGGTCGGGTTGTGGTATTTCACGATATCAATTTTTTTGTTACGTACAGCCAATATAGTATACACATAAGTCATTATTATCAACTGGGGTCTTATCACGACGCGCTGAAAACAATTCAGGAGCTCGATTCAGTAAAATAACTTTTTTTAAATGTACGATTTCAAAAGTAATGAACATAAAAATATTAAAAATCTCAAAATCTAATTGAAAACGAAATCAAATATGAGTGGTTCTAAATGTTTAATAACCTCACTAAAGTGAAGATAGGTTTTGTTTTTACAGATCATACTGAATATTAACATATTTATTACAGTTTTTTTTTCTAATTGAATTGAAATCACGCGTTTTGAAAACGTAGCGTTACTGAATTGGGCCCGAGCCACACAGCCGAGGGAGAGAGATGGGACTATATACGATGTATCTTTCTCCCTCAGTTGAGCGGCCTGAAACTGAATTGTTTTTAAAGCTTCGTGGTGAGGCCCCTGATGCCATATTCGTGTAGTATTATTCCTGTATAATTCACACCTTAGATACAGAATACTTCCATTAATAATTGCGACGGGCAAAGTAGATGATAACATCGGGTGTCGGAAAAAATGTGGGAATATTCATAACTAATAATAAGGAAATAATTTAAGTAGTAATTGTGTTAAATGAAAATATTTTGAAAAATAATTTTTTATATTTTTCTATCTAATGTAACAATTACTTATAAGAAAAACAAAAAAAAACACAACATTACTAATAACACTAAATATTTCAAGAGCTTACAGTGAAAAATAGACGTAATTATAAATATTTATAAATATACTGGTGGTACAAATTTGATGACACAAATTTGTCTCAAAATTCGGCCGGGTATGTACCACCGTGTACGATTGCGAAAAACCCTCCATAGTAATCTAATTTCGGTTTGATTGCGTTCAGGGGTCAGCAAGTGCATAGCCGGGCAGGGGGATTGTGGTCGCAGCACTAGTGGGACCGGTGGGTGTCACGCGGTGCTGCGATGACAATCCTCTTATGATGAGGCCGTCAAGCTGAGTGCCACCATTGTCAACATGGTACGTGTATGTAATGGTAACTTTCTTTCCAGAGACTTTACCTTCAGCTTACCATCAGGCGAGGTGAAGTAAAATTGACGTGTCCTTGATATAAAAAAAAAACATAAAAAACGACCGTTGAAAAGCTGACAGGAAAATCACAGTACTGTAAATAGTTTTAAAGTACTTTAGGACCTTTTTTCTATGAAACGTCGATATCATTTGCACCGTATTAGATTTAAACCATCGATATAATATATTTCAATCTACAACATAATTATCATTCCACAATGGTTAGTTTGCTTACCAAAAATATTATTTATTCGTATATAAATACTATTTTAATGGGTCCATTCAGATAATAGGTGGCTCTCAATTGGATATGGTACAGAAATCTGTGTTCTTCTTTCAATACGAATGGATTGTAAGAAAAACGTTAAATTAATTCAAAATTTGACTTAAAGGCTCATTTCTTACCCTCTGGGGGTAAATTTTCAGGTTTTCAGTATTATTACTTGGATTTTCACAGGTTTAAGTAAAACGTAAGAACTGTAAGTATTTGCTTTCACATAATCGACAACATTGGTGAAGTCTGTAGGCTCACCATGAAATGTACATACGCAATTGCGAGCCCGCATGGAACTCGAACGAAAGAAGTATTATTTAGGTACCATAAAGTTGGGCCTGGGGGTGGCAGGTGAGGCCGCCTGTAACCGCAGCAGAAGCAGGCCGGGACGGTGGGGCGACTAGCGCCCCTCCCCCAAACCGGGGCAAGACGGGGACACCGTGGTTCCCAAACCCGAGGGGGCCATCTCGATACCGGAGATCGCACAGGGTCAGTCGGGGTGCGAGGGATATGCTCTATGGGCAGCCTTACACCCCGGCGTCTTAAGACCCGAGACGGCGTGCGGTTTTAGTCGGTTCCGCCCCCGCTGGCCGGCGGGGGGGGGGGGGCTATCCGAAGGGATTTCCGCACGAAAAAAAAAAGGTACCATAAAGTTACTTCGAATTTCGTTCTTTCGGTCCATAACGTATGTTGAGGACTCCATCAAACATATCAAGGAGGTTTTGTAAAATATATTTCTACTAAAAATGAGCTATTTTAAACCAACTGAAACCGACATATTAAAAAAGACATTCCTTTGTATTGGATTATGATAACCTTTCGACCTTTTGAATTAAGTCGTATAGTATCGTGTTATACAATAATGTTAACGGGAATTAAGGCTGACAGTCAGTGTCAAACACAGTCAGCCTGTAACCACGGCCAGTGTAACCTAGTCAAAACGTCAGGCAATCCAAAGGAATGTATATACCTATACATGATAGCGTTAATTCCCGTTAACATGGAACGCGAAAGTTGAAGTGAGAAGAATTAGTATCGTGTTTTTTATTTTTTCTTGGCGGGCTGTCAAATTTCCTAATTTTGCGGTTTCAGACTGTTTCATGGTGGGTGAATGAACTGTCATGTGCTGTCTTCAGGCCCGATTGTGGAATAAGTGCGTTTCATGGCACCGATTACCCTTACCCCTAAACTTCATTCCGCAATTACGGATGTAAGTTTCAGGGTAGGCCTTCTGATTTTATTTAGTTACGGGTGAAATCAATAAAACCGCGCTAAAAAAACAACATTCAATAAATCAGCACTCAAATAATTTTAAAAACGCTACAACTCACACCAAACCTCAGATTTATATAAAATCTGTTTATATAATTGTTGGTATGTCTGTCTGTCAGAATCAAATGATTATCATGACATGAATTAATGAATTACAACTAAGTAGAAAGAATATTATGTTTGGAATGTAGATAAATCTTCAAAGTATGTGCGTCATTTTGGTAAAATGAATATTTGCTTTTTAGAGTTCCGTCCCCAATGTGTAAAACGGGAGCCTATTACTAAGAAGTGGTAGAGTCAAGTAACAGTGATTTTGGCCGTTGCATGAATGGGCCGACTCGACCGGGGAAGCACCACCCTCTCACAGAATATCGACGCCAAGTAACAGTATTTGAACTGTTGCGTTCCGTTTGGTGAGTGAGAGTGCCGGAGCCCAAACTCCTTTTCCATCCCCTCCCAAACTCCTTTTCCATCCCCTCCCAAACTCCTTTCCCATCCCCTTTCCTTTACAGGGTCGGCAGCGGGAGTGTGACGCCACTGGTGTTGCACACGTCCATAGGCCGCGGTAACCGCTTCCCATCAGATGGGCCGTGAGCTTGTCTGCCAATTTAGTGGTATAAAAAAAAAAGACCACGTAGTCCGTCCGTCTTTCCGTCTGTCACGAGGGTGTATCTCATGAACCGTGATAGCTAGATAATTGAAATTTTCACAGATGATGTATTTCTGTTACGGCTATAGCTACAAATACTAAAAACAAAATAAAATGAATATTTAAGAGTATATCATACCATACAACAAATGTGATTCTTTTCATGTTTTGCCGCATAATGGTACGGAATCCTTTTCGTGCGCGAGTCCAACTAGCACTAAACCGGTTTTTTTTAAATATCGCGTTCAGTAATTACATATAGTTAGTAATATATATTGCTGTAACTATAAACATAAGTGCAATAAAATTTTAAAGTGAATGATATAAAATTGGAGGATTCAACAGTATAAGAAATCCACTTTCTTCCATAGCAGAAGGCTGAAGAGAAATATATAAGTGAACACGTAATAAAAGAGAAAAGAGACCTCATTTCGATATTTATTGCAAAACCGTCTACGTGCATAGAAGGTATAACCTAGTTCATACAAGATGCGCAAGCAATTGTATGTAAAAAAATGGTACAGACGATAACATACAAAAAAAAAAGGATAAGGCAGATATTTTTTTTTGTGGATTTTGAGGAGGACACCGTGTGGTTTTAGTCGGTCCAATTCCGACACGCCCACCCCATCGTTGGCCCGATGGAGTGAAGCCCGTGGGAGTTTCCACACGTAAAAAAAAAGGCACATATATTCGTACTATCTGAAAACCCACGGAAACCTTCATATTTTTCACATCTATATTAAATCATGCATGTCAACGTTTGATCTTATTTCGAACTCAGTGACTCCACTACTCGTAAAATTTCATTTATAACGGAAACGAGTTTGAAATAAATTTAGAAAATATCAGTATCAGGACCCCTCTCCGATAAAGGCCCTCTTCAAGGCTTGCCATCTTTCTCTATCTTGAGCTATTTGGGTCCATTGTGAACCCTTGTGTGATTTTTTAAATATCCTCATCCCATCGACTGTACGGTCTGCCTCTGTAGAGCTTGCCTGCTGGGCTTCTCAACGTGGTTAATGCAATAGTTCATCAGTGATCTGTGAGGCGCGCTTGACACGCCCATTTTCACTTGAGTTCTTATGCGTGGCTTAGTGCATCAATTACTTTCGTCTCTGATCATCAAGCTGAGAGGCAGTACAATTTTGCTCGTATATAGCGTACATCGGCACACAATCTTTTATATCTACACTTAGTTTTTTTTAATTATTATTTTTAGTGTTATCACTGTTTGAAATGTATAGTGATTTTTTTTCTGTTTAGTATTCTTTTTTTTCTTATTTTGTTTCCTTTGTTTGATTTGTGCCATGTACGTGTATCCGAATGGTATAAAATAATTTCTTTCTTTCTTTCTATCTTATTTTTATGTATCTTGTCTTGCTTTTTAATGTTTAACATGCTCCATTCTATTCCTCTTTGGCATGTATTTATATTGTTCCTTGATTTATTTGTAAACTTCCATGTTTGGTATGCATATAAACGGAGTAAAGCATGAGTCCATAACTTGCTTTTTAAGCATTATATTATAAATCTACTATCATTAAACCTCTCGTAATCTTTTTCTGAATCGTATATTTTTATCTAATCTTTAAATAAATATTTTTTAGATCACAAAGATTGTTTGATTAGCTGGACGGATTTGACTGAACTTATACACACACTGACGAATTCTGGACGAGAATACTTTTTATTTCTATAAGTAGCACACCCAGCAACTCGAGAACAAATTATGAAACAATTACGTTGTAACCACTTCTCTCTCTTCTCTTTCTCTTCTACAACACAGGTAGTGTAGGCGTAATTTGAAATTATCATGGTTGAAACCAGTTGACGCCACACACAATCCGAGCTAAATAACATAACATAACATACACTCACGCCTTTATCCCCGAAGGGGTAGGCAGAGGTGCTAGCACCCACATTTCGCCAGTTTATGTTTAGGGGACCTAATAAAGGGGACCGAATGTAATAGGTGGCGAGCCTATTGCCATTAACCGGGCACTTATAAACCTGCGATAAATACACACAAACAGTCATTGGTGTGTGCCATGGTAAAACCTGGGATCGAACCCGAGACCTCGCCTCAGCAGTCCATTACCCATACCACTAGGCTACCGCGAGCTAAATTGGATAACAAAATAATTTCGTACAAACTCGCACAATATGAGTAAGTACCTTTTTTTATTTTTTTTTGTTCGTGTGGAAATCCCTCGGTTACCCCCCCCCCCCACTGCCAAGCAAGGGGGGTGGTTATGTCGGATTCGAACCGACTAAAGCCGCACACCGTCTCATAATTCATTTCTGTGTGTCATTCAATTCATTTCATCATTCTGGCGTGCTTATGTGATAAATATCCACCCATTCAACCACCCATCCACCCTCACAATATTCATATTAGTCGGATGTAGAATTCTGAAATTTGAAAGTCTTGGGTGCTATTAACCGAAACTTTCAAACTTTAAAGTAAATAGATACAGACGTAACAATATAACCATCAGCTGATACTCAGATGAACTGATAATCAGCTAATTCTAGTCTTTCAGATTGAAATCACCTCAATTCACCTAATCCTTTTCTTTCATTAACTAAACAAAGAATCATTAAGCAGATAATCATATCAGAAAACTACGTCCAGAAATCATTAACTTTTTTTAACAATCCTGTTTAATCCAAAGACTATTATGAATTCGTTTCTTTCAATCGGTACATCTCTAGCGTTAATGAGATACTTGACCAGTTCAATTTGGACTTTATTTTAAAGACTGTTGAGTTACAATTAGATTCAGAGGATTTCAGGACAGTGAAGTGTTAAATTTGTATCGATTTTATCTGTAGGTATCTGGATGACGTTATCCTTGATCGGTGGAATTTCCCGTGAGGAGCTAATATTTTGTAGGACGAGATTATCTTTACGGTCTTTTTTGTAACGAATAGGCTAAATCTCGAAGTTGACAAAGTTTTAATCTGAAGTGAGCTCTTAAAGTTCCTCTCTGCTTTGATCTATATTACATTTATTTTATCTTGTTTTTTACTATTATTCTTTTAAATTTATGGATCGAGTGGCAAAATAAAAGGTTTTGCTTATACATAGACTGGTTTCTGCAACTTTACTGCAATAATTGCGCTCTTTTTGCATGAAGTCATCATCATCATTGCCGCGGACACATCCGAGGCTTTCACCTACATATTTTGCAGCAATTGCTTGGCAACAGGGGTTACAAATGTCTCCACATGCTACCATGGAAGGGAAGGTCCAAAAAGTGCTGACTTAATTTGTAAGGGATGACATGCTTGTCAATAGTCTCCCTGCCAGGGATGCCGAAGACTGTGCGGAGTCGAGGAGTAAAAGCTGGAAAGCGTACCCCGGGCTCTAATGGAATATTTGTGCAGATATCAAGCTAATTTTTTTTAAGCTTACTTACCAACTAGTAACTGAAATTACTAGTAGTCCCGTAAACCCCTCCAGCTTTTTACTTTTTTACGTGCGGATATCCCTTCGGATACCCCCCCGCCGGCCAGCGGGGGTGGCTATGTCGGTCATGAACCGACTAAAACCGCACGGTGTCCTGCCCAAGTGTCCATTGCCGGGCACCCTGGGTAAGCTCTCGAAAGGATAACCCCAGGGCTAAACCCCTCCAGCTAGGCGGGTCGGTTAGGAGTGGGTTCACGTCGGTAGTGTGGTAACCAGGATTCGAACCTGAGACTGGCTTAGTGGTTAATGAGTCGTAAAGTCGACTCATTAACCACTAAGCTACGAACCGATTATTACCAATTTTGCGAAAATAGCAGGTACTCTATGAAAACCACCGTACGATTAAACTTAATTTTACAATTTACCCCAACAGAACATCGTGTGGAATAAAGTACCTATCACCGCTCAAATGGCACTCGTACTTTATCTAATTTAAAGCACCATCATTCCACAATTACCCTATTTTTAGGAAGAAGGGTAAATTTAAGAGGGATTTCAATTTATTTCCGAGGAGGGTACTCTGCGTGGGGTAGCGATCTAATGTTCCCCTGAAGGCTGAATTGAAACTGGTAAATCCTTACGGTTCAATCGCACTTCGCTAACGATTTGCTGCAAATTATTTGCTCTAAATTTTAATAAGAATATTAGGAGTACTTGACGTTTTTATGTCATGATGTGTATGTTTAAAAGTTATATTTGTGCTATCAAACATTATCTATTTTTTCATATTTGCAATGTCGATAGAACAATTTTTCAATTTTTACCTACTTAGCGAACAGCATTTACCTTGAAATAAAATTATTTTTTAACAGATTCTATCGCGATTAAACCCGACGTTTCGGTTGCTTCTGAGCAGCGATGGTCACGGGGAGACCATGGCTGCTGTATTTACCTATTATATTAGATCATATTAGAATTTCCTAATGGAAAAGGCGTGGGTAAAAGCATAACTAGCTTTAACCCACGCCTTTTCTATTAGGAAATACTTTGGTGACAAAGGATTCTAACCCAGAACATCATAAACGCACGCAATATTATAATTAATTAGATTTATTACATAGATAATTTCAATTCAAATTACGCTAATCAAGTCTGCTAGACCTTGATCGATGCTAAATTAAACTATGTAAATGATTATTAACCCCTCTAATCAAATTAACTCAAAGTGAAATTACGTAAATACACCTCTGCCTACCCCTTGAGGGATACAGGCGTAAAGTTATGTTTAAATTTAGAGATCGATGGAATTTGAAACAGAGTGGAATGTCTATCGAAAATTTCAAGTATAACATAAGGTATTATAGGTAGACTAAGATGCTGTTAAAGAAATATATATTTATAAAGATTATCATTTTAGACAGTTTAATAATATACTTCTTATACCGGCTCTTGTGCTTAAGCTGTTAAATAAGCCAGAAGTTACATTCGGCCACAAACTATAAGCCCAGTGATTAAGTTACCTTAACACAAGGTATGTACCTAGTGTTCGTTAGAGGGTAGAATTGAACTCGCCTGATCTTTAAACGAGGTATATTCAAAAGGTTCAAATTAAATTTTAATGAATAGTACTGCGTTATTTTTTATGTAATTTGGATGCCAAAAAGATAGTGTATTTTTTTTTATTAAAAAAGTTGTTTTTGACTTGAGAAGTAAATTTTGTTTCAGAGTTGCAATGTCTGTTTGGTATTTGATAAAAGTCATCATAATCATCTTTGCGTTTGTCCCGGTCACATTCGAGGTTTTCACCACTGAGTTCGGGGCCGGCTCGCCGGATTTTAGTACCCTGTATTCAGCCTGTGACCACGGCCAGTGATACACTGGCCGTAACTGGTCGAAACGTCAGGCAATCCAAAGATATGTATATACCTATACATCAATCAATCAATCCATCAATTAGCCTATTGCAATCCACTGCGGGACATAGGCCTGTCCCATTGTACGCCATAGCACCCGATCCTCCGCCTCGCGCATCCAGTCTATCCCAGCTACCTTTTTCAGGTCGACCGTCCATCTTGCTGGGGGACGCCCTACCGGACCTAGACGGAAGTCTTACCTATACATGTTCGCCTTAATTCCCGTTAACATTATTGTATACCAATCATTTTAAACCACTCCACAAGATCTTAAAATTTTACGTATGCATGTCATCTTCTACGACGCCAAGCCAGCACCTTTTGCTGGTTGGGCGGAGGCGGCATGGCTAGACATGTTGTTACCCACTTAGCCTACCCCATCGTCGGCACCAAATGGGGCGAAGCCCGTGGGGGTTTCCACACGTATTAAAAAACAAAAAATAAATAAAAAAAAGCCACTTAGCCTGGCGGTTTTATTTTAAGTTGTCTAATAAACTTTGTGGTTGAAGTCAATAAATCATCAGGTGTATCAACCCGCAGGTGGGGCTCCATACATCCTTTTTTGTAAAAACCGATCAGTAGCTATTCACTTTTATCCATCATCAGTTCTTTAAATCATCATCAACATCATTATCAACTTCTATTAGTCCACTGCTGGACATAGGTCTCCCCTAATGAGCGCCATAGCATAAATATAAATATAATCCTACTAATAAAATGTTAAAGTTTCACGCAAAAACGGCTGAACGGATCTGACTGAACTTTGGTACAGCGATAGATTATACTCCGGAATAACACATAGGCTACTTTTTATCCCGAGAATTGGTTCCCAAGGGTTACGCGAACGGAATCAGTTTTCTACGCGGGCGGAGCTGCGGGCAACCTAACTGTTGCCCGCAGCCCCGCCCGCGTGGATTATTAGTAGATTATAAGATTAACAGTAATGGCCCAGTTAATTTGGTTGCCAATATTGTTTTTTGTGTACCTACCACTTTATATTTAAATTTGTGTCTATTTAAATATAAAATATTATTTACACTCCAATTGTTTTATTTTAAAGTGTGTAATTTTTCCGTTCCATTTGTCACACACATTTATTCTTTGGCGAAATATGTTGTTGAGCGATTCGAGCTCGAGTGTGCAATCAGGCGGATATCCGCACGTCGGCCATCATTCTAGAACGGTCTGGATATACTTGCACTGTACTATAAGTCTTGGAAGATATTGTAATGTCACTGAGACTTAACAATTTTAAATCTATACTGATGACATTGGAAGAGTTTTTTGTTCATTTGAGCGTGCTAATCTCTAGCTGTGTGATTTGATAAATTCTTTAGGAATTGTTAACGAACATTAACATTTTATTGAAGATTAACATTACGTTATGATGTTTAGGATCCGAGCAATTAGAAAAAAAGTTATAAAGCCGCGTGCGGGTAACGAGATGGACCGCGGTAGTTCTATTCCGGTAATAGATTGTAGGTGGTAGAGTCAAGAAACAGTCATTTTGGCCGTTGCATGGACTCGACCGGGGAAGCACCCCCCTTTTACCAGAATATCGACGCCAAGTAACAGTATTTGAACTGTTGCGTTCCGTTTGGTGAGTGAGAGTGCCGGAGCCCAAACTCCTTTTCCACCCCCTCCCAAAGTCCTTTCCCATCCCCTCCCAAACTCTTTTCCCAACCCCTTTCCTTTACAGGGTCGGCAGCGCGAGTGTGACGCCACTGGTGTTGCACACGTCCATAGGCCGCGGTAACCGCTTCCCATCTGGTGGGCCGTGTGCTTGTCTGCCACCTTATATAGTGGTATAAAAAATAAAAATAAAAAATAGAACTGAGTGCGGCAGATGAAACCGTGGCGCATAGCTAGTATAAAAGAAGGATAACACAAAATTGTATGGGCCAAAAACAGGGCACAGCTCAAAACTGTCTAGGGATAGTTTACATTCATGGATGTAATTCTAACAAAAATTCTAGAATTGCCACGTTTTACAATATTAAGGGTAGCCGCGGTAGCCTAGTGTTATGGGTAATGGACTGCTGAGACGAGGTCTCGGGTTCGATCCCAGGTTTTACCATGGCACACACCAATGACTTTTCGGTGCTTTTCGAAGTTATGTGTGTATTTATCGCAGGTTTATAAGTGCCCGGTTAATGGCAATAGGCTCGCCACCTATTACATTGGGACCTAAGCATAAACTGGCGAAATGTGGGTGCTAGCACCTCTGCCTACCCCCCTTCGGGGATATAGGCGTGAGTTTATGTTATGTTATGTTATGTTACAATATTTTTATTTTTAAATTTGATGTCAAAAATAAAAATGTGCCACCAACAACTTGGTACGCATTAAAAACATTTTTGTAAAATTCACATTTGTTTTAATTACGTACATCTATAAATGTAAAATATATCCCTAGACAGTGATGAGGTGGGGGGCGTCAAGAGATGATTGACAAACCGCTCTGGCGCAGGTTTCCCTCTTGGGTTTAGGTGGTAGACGGCAGTAGCTCCCGTAAAAATCCAGATTTGGAAAGGAGAAAAGCGGCACCCGGCTTTCAAAGTGCAAACTTTTGGATGCAACCCGGAATTGGCGACAATGATGAATAATGATTAATTACCTGACATTGCTGACAGTAAAAATTGGGCGTTATTAACGGTTCTGAATGTCCTAAATTATTGATTGATTTTCAATTTCGTTGCATAACAGCCTATATTGGTGTTTGAATCAGGTTTCTCCTATGTCCAAGCTTCGGTAGCTTACTGGTTATGGGGTCAACCTTACGATCGAAAGGTCCCGGGTTCGAATCCTGGCCATTACACTACACAAGCGATTTAGCTAAGCTGGAGGGGTTAGGAGGCTTTTTTATGGCTGTACACGTACTTACGTAAAAAAAGGTACACGGCCGTCTAATGGCTGAGACAATGATAAAAATGATCATGAATGTACAACATCTTTATATATTATAAGAATCACCTTGACTTATAGCAAGAAAAAGTCATTGTAAAAGAAAGTGACAAATTAAATTATCTGTGGCATCGTTAAAACAACAATAGTATTTTTATATAAATCCTAAGTGACTCTGAAAAATGGCTGACTTTCTGATTAATGATCAAAACTCCAAGAATTGTGTTCTGTTTTACGTTTTGAAGTATTTTTGTCAAGAAACTAATGTTCCGCGACGGCTATTTTGATTTAGAAAGTAAAACCGTGTAATCTTGAATTGTATGTACTAGTTGCTACTCTTGGCTCCGCCTGCATGGTTATTGGTTACCCTTTATCGCGAAAGGTGGTTACTTTCCAAAGTATAAGAGTGAAAGGAAGAAAGCAAGAAAAATACTTATCACATGCTCAAATTCAGATTAATACACTTTACAATATATTATGTTTTCTTGAAGTTATAAGCTATCTCCATGCTGAAATTTAACGAAATCGGTTCAGCGGTCTAGACGTAAAAAGGCAACAGATAGACAGAGTTACTATTTAATATTTACTATGAATATATCAGTTCATTTATTAATTTATTTCTAATGTGCCCGGTAGATGGCAATAAGCTCGCCCCCTATTACATTGGGACCGAAACATAACTGGCGAATCGTGGGTGTGTGTGTGATACACCTCTGCCAACCCCTTCGGGGATACAGGCCTGAAGTTATGTTATGTTATGTGTTTATTTCAATTATAGTTTGAAGTACAATTTGAGGATACTTTAAAATTTATGCAATTATTAATCTATACTATTATAAAATTGAAAATTAGGTGTATCTATACATTGGACACATTTAAAAAATACTTGAGTCATGTTAAATGAACGATTCTGAACACAAAAATCTATTTTTTGCAATTCTTGTAGATTTGTCTATTTGTTTGCGATTGACGCACAAACTACTGGACAGATTTTGATGCGGTTTTTCTATTGGAAAGGTCTTGGTCAGACTTAAAATCTACCGTATGTTTGATTGCAATTGGTTTATTACAACCGGAGATATGACCAAAAAACGATTACCGAACTCCGCGCAGGCGGAGCTGCGGACATCAGCTAGTATTACAATAAAATTTGTTATATAATTACGAACACACGCACACCAAATTTCTATATATATACACACAAATTTAAATATAAAGTGGTAGGTACACAAAAAACAATATAGGCAACCAAATTAACTGGGCCATTACTGTCGAAATGAATACATGAATTTTTTAGCCTATTCAATCTGGCACAACTCTGTCCCCACACCCCCGAGGGAGTGGTGAGGTGTGATTTTTTCGTACGCCATATCAAACTTCAAACACCTTTTGACATCAGAGGGTCAGAGTGACTGACATATTATAGTTGTCTCTTTTCTTAGCACGCAGAGTTGACATAAGCCAGACAACAATAGACGCATCATGCAATTTTTCCACTGTGTGACTTGCGATAACTTCATATTTCAGAGGGTTTCTTCGAAAATTGATGTCGCTATTAAGTAATGTCGAAAAATATTTGTTATTGTTATAATGTCGGTAGTTTAGTGAAGCATCCTGTCGGCCTTTGGATCGAGAGGTCTCGGGTTCGAATCCTGGCCATTACAGTACCAGTGTGAACCCACTCCTAATATAAGCAATTTAGCTTAGTTAGAGTGGTTAGGGTAATACTAGTAAATTCAGTTACTTGTCTTACACCCCGGCGTGTTAAGACCCGAGACGGCCGGTGTGCTGTTTTAGTCGGTTCAAGCCCGACATAACCGCCCCCGCTGGCCAGCGGTTCTCCGAAGGAATATCCGCACGAAAAAAAAAAATAGATACCCTTATAAAAGAAGAAACGAAAAACATATAATTAAGCCAAATTCTTACAATTTTATTTATTGGTCCTACGTAAAATACGGCTGATCTTGTACATAACATTTTCTAGCAGTAAGTATCGCCTTCGGTACAGCCTGATAAAAGTAGATTTCGCATAGTCACTTCATCATAAGAAGTTTTTTTGCACGGGCTCCATTAGAATGTGCATGAAGTAAAGGAAAAACTTACGGTTTGTGTATGTAAGTGGGTAAGTTTCTTGAAGTCCACCATATTTTTTTCAATACCTGGAGAGATTTGGATGTTCAAAGTATCGTTAGGCTGTCTACACACCAAATTCGCCGGCCCACTGGCTTATGGCCTTGGTAAGAGCTACAGCTATCTACACACCAAAGCCCGAGGCCATTAGCCGCAATGCCACTGGCTTGTGCCGCCGGTTTCGGTGTGTAGACAGCCTTAGAATTCTTAAATCATGCTGGCACTGGTAAAAAGAATCTTCTCACGGTACTAATTATATCACATCGATATGAACTGTTGTGTTGCTTATTGCCACCCTAACCTGGTCAGAGAACCCTTCTTTTGTATTGACCCTTTAGCTTTATAAACAAGATGTCCAAACTCCAATATTCTATGACTCTTTATGGTTCCGTGTTCGACGGATATCCAGCGGAACCCTATTCTAAATAAGACCCCGCTATATAATAGATGTCCGATCAAGTCAACGGTCGGGACCGGAATTGAACCAGCGACCAATATCTTTCTAATGGGCTTATTCTGACAAACTGAGCTACCTGGACACTTCCTGGATATTCGAAATTCTCCGATACAATGCCTTGGGGCGATGCTGGAGCCATCTCCAGATTTTTTTAAGAACTAACGGAAACAATGAATGATGTAACAATCAGTTTATTTTAAACATTGTTGTTAAGTAAATTAATTCTTTATATTTCGATTTCGGTAGATGGAGCTTCCGTACCCTTCTTGTGCAAATCCGACTCGCATTTGCCGGTTTTAATGTAACAGTATTTCATTATGTTGTTAAAAAGCGCGAACAATAATATTGTCATCCAACCTTGACATGCGCTGGACAAAATAAACGAAATAAAGTCCTCCACTGTCTTAAGTCGAACATAATAGGCATAAAATAACTTTTTTCATGAATATCTTGGCATAAATGTTGTCTGTGGTTTTGTGCGATTGGATGGAAATGATGGCTTTGAAGCCCTTCTGTAGTGAAAAAAGAATATCTTGCTCTTCGTACAAAGGTTCAGGGAAGTTTATTTACTATCGCTCGAAGTGTTTTAGCTATTAGCTGTAAGTAAATAACATTAAATATCCTTGGACATTCTACACAGCGCTTTATAGAACCAAAGAAAACATAGCTTAACTACCTGCTGGTATGAGTTCTAGATTGCGGCATAATATACTAAGACCAAAACTCATACTTTTTATAACGTCTCGGGACCTATCGCGATTAATATGGAACTTACTTTTACTGACGTTTCGGATGCGTAGCAGCACCCGTAGTCACGGCTTGACTGGCCGGCGAGCGTCGAGAGGTGTGTGGGAAAACATTTTTGTGCGCCTACCCTCCATTACTTTTCTAATAAATGGTAAGGCTGGCGACACACCACACTCACTGTATCAGTTCTTAACGGTTCTTTAAGATCAAAACACCCAAATCGATGCAAATATACATATAGCGTATATTTGCATTGCGTAGCGTGGCGGTAGTCATTCGACTGCTAAGCCAAAGGTCGCGGGTTCGATTCCCGCTCAGTGCAAATATATATATTTGCATTGGTCTGAATGTTTGTATGTATAATATGTATATATTTACAAAAAAAGAGCATTTAAGTATGTTTATCCGCATTCTAGAACCCATATGACAAGCTCTGCTTAGTTTGGGTCTAGATGGCGTTGTGTACTTTGTCGTACAATATTTATATTTATATATTCACTCATACAAATATTAACACTGAGCGCGAATTGAACCCGCAACCTTTTTATTAGCAGCTGAATACTCTACCGCCACGCTACAGAGGTCATAAGATAGGTAAAATGTGTTTTAACCAAAACCACTCATCATCATATTGCATGGGGCCCCGCCAAGATCTTCAGCCAAGCCAAAGCCAATCTCACCCGCAAGCCGGTTCACCTGCCTATTAATGAACGGGGCTTTGCCAGCTTTCCTTTCGGGGTTTAGGTGTCAGACGGCAGTCGTATAGAGCAGACCCCGGGCTCAAAAATGCATACTTTCAATGCAATCAGAATTGTTGTTCGGATGATGAAAAAGTTAATAATTAGCTCCGATTATATTGTTAATCTACTTTCTACCAATATTATAAACTTGCTGACCCTGTAAACTTCGTTCCGCCTTAGAATCAAGTTATGTTGGTTCAATAAAATTGCCTTATTTGGCCACCACTCACCCCGGCATTAGAGACCCGAGATGGTGTGCGGTTTTGGTCAGAGATAACTACCCCCAACTGGCCGGCGGTGGGGTAATCGTGGGGATTTCTAAAAAAAGCAGCCAAGTGCGAGTCGGACTCGCCCATTAAGGGTTCCGTAGCAGCAAGTAACATAATAATGTTTTTTTTTTAATTTTTATATTTGAGTTGATTGAATGAAAGGTAAATTGCAGTTTACGATTTATGACGTATTAAAAAAAAACTACTTACTAGATCTCGTTCAAACCAATTATCGTTGGAAGTTTACATGGTAATATACATCATATATTTTTTTTAGTTTTATCATTCTCTTATTTTAGAAGTTACAGGGGGGGGGGGGTTAACACACGTTTTACCACTTTGGAAGTGTCTCTCGCGCAAACTATTCAGTTTAGAAAAAAATTATATTAAAAACCTCAATATCATTTTTGAAGACCTATCCATAGATACCACACATGTATGGGTTTGATGAAAAAAAAAATTTTGAGTTTCAGTTCTAAGCATGGAGACCCCCAAAATTATATGTATGTTTTCTATTTTTGTATGAAAATCTTATTGCGGTTCACAGATTACATCTACTTACCAAGTTTCAATAGCATAATTCTTATAATTTCGGAAAAAAGTGGCTGTGACATACGGACGGACAGACAGACAGACATGACGAATCTATAAGGGTTCCGTTTTTTGCCATTTGGCAACGGAACCCTAAAAAAAAGATTCTACAAAAAGGCACAGTATAGGCGGTGACAAAAGTAAAAAATCAAAGATCATGAAAATCAGTGCACCCGTTCTCGAGTTGTCTACGGTCATCACTAACATGAATTTGTTTTATATATGTACTTAGATGTGAAAGTTAGTGAAGATTTGAATGTTTGTTACTCAATCATGTTCTAACAGCAGAACGGATCTGGCTGAAATTTGAATAGATTATATATTCTGGAATAATATTTAGGCTATGGTTGTGGGAATGGGATCAGAATTACACGTGGGCGGAGCTGCGAGAAACAGCTAGTTAGATATTGTTAGCCGAGAAAAAAAACCACACCAGAAACACATGAATACTCTAAAGAGTTCGCAACAAGTTCGACAATAAATATTTTTGCGATTGCAATCTCTTGGAGTTCTACCAAAACAAATGAATTGTGCTCATTTTACAAATAGAATGCAATTGTTATCTTATTATTTTAGAACAATCTAATGGTCTTCGTGATTTATTAACATTATTTAAGTAGCGGATTAGTTGCACATTATACAGTTATTTACTGTTGAAATAGCATTGTTTGTTCAAATACTGCCCCTGGTGCTTTTAAATAAACTTTTTCGAAGCACAGTAGAGGAAGCTCGTGAAGTGTGTAACGGCAGAAGCAGATGGCAGGCATTGCCTCTACGAAAATTTTCTTTTTTTATTGTCTCTACTGAAATTAATAGTATTTCGAAAGGGATGTTTAAGGCCCCAACAAGACCTCCGGGGATAAACCAACCACATCTGCAAGTCAGTACTGCTGCTGATTGAGAAACGAGGCTCCGGCGTAAGCTTTCCTCTCGGGATTAGGATCTCGCTCCCATAAAAGCCTATAAGTGAAACCAAAAAGAGAAAAATATTCAGAATGCTCAGAATAAAAGCCTCAGATGCAACCGGGAACAACATTAATAAGATAATTGTGATAATAGAATTTAGAAATAACGATATTAAGACGACGTTTATCTTGAAATTGCTGCCAAAAATCCGAAGTGAAAAATCTGATAACCCTTTAGTCGAAAAAGTAATCGAATCCAGTACCAAACAACCCAGAATTAATGATCCAGAAACATAATACTAACCGCCTTTAAGGATAAAACAACTCTGAATTAAAATATAGTAAATACACAAAACCGTTTTACATAATTCTTTGAACTTCATGTTGTGGACCGAAGAACTTGGAATTTCTAGTATATATATAAAAATCTATGGCTTGGAACAATGTCATACTTTACACTATTTAGTGTATTATAGATATTTTGTTTAAAACCGACTTTTTTTTAAATAAGAAACATAAGAAAATATTGAAGACACAAAAAGAAGTTTACAATCGATAGATATTTTCTATTAAAAATGTACATTGCGTGAATTATTAGATGTAAGTAGTGAAGTGCAGAAAGCGAAGACCGGGTGCTACAGTGCAAATAGAATAGGCCTGCGTCCAGTACTGGATGGCAATACGCTATTTTTGATTGATTGATTTAGTAGGAACTTGCCGGCCTGATTTGTATACCGGCTTGCAAGTGAGGTGAGCTTAGCCCTAAAGGTTTTGATAGGCCCATACACACAACATTACTATATCAATTACTATAAAAAAATACTAATTTTTAAACTTTCGGTTTCCATGATATACAATAATTTAACGGGAATTAACGCGATCATGTCTTGGTATATAAATACCTTTGGATTGAAGTTCTTCCACCCGAACTTTGTACCTCACGGACTCGACGGCGGAGGACGTGCACCACTGAACCAGTCAGCCTGTGACCACGGCCAGTGTAACCTGGTCGAAACGTCAGGCAATCCAAAGGTATTTATATACCAATACATGATCGCGTTATTTCCCATTAAATTATTGTATACTATAAAAAAGTTTTCATTACAACGCAATCATTAACGCTATTTCAGAAAGTGTGTTTCAAAGGGTTTAAACACCTAATCAAAGTAAATTAAAAACATTTCATTGGAAACAAACTCATTTGGATACAATTTCAAAATAATTATAACGTTTCATCATTTCATCTCGGGTCCAAATGATACCGTTCTTTGTGTCCTTCTGAAAGGAATTCGTCGTAACTGTGTTTAGAGAATTATAACAGTCATCTAAGGTTTCCTTGATCTATTTTTAGATAGATATTTAATTTGAAATTTATTTGAAGTGGTTGGTGAACTTGGTTCTGTGATATTGAACGAACTTTCGGGTTAAATGTTTTTGGTATTTTTCGGGTGTTTTTGGAGTTCCACCAAATTTTTTAGGCTGCAAGCCAATCTCACCTGCAAGCCGGTACACCTGCTGATCAACAGATGAGGCTCTGGTGCAGGCTTTCCCCTCGGGGTTGGGAGGTCGACGGCAGTCGCTCCCATAAAAGCCGTATAAGTCAAAACAAAAGGCAGGGAAGGAGTAAGCGAATCCCAGGCTCCGAGAATGAGGCCTCATTTATGCAATCGGGAACAACGCTAAACTAATGATGATGACAATGATGATGTTCGGTATTTTTTCAAGGAAACACACAAACCAACAAACAGACAAAAATTCACACTTTCGGCATCGGTATCGCTCCTAGAACACACACCAATAATTATTTTGGAAAAATATTCAATATACAGTTTTTACCTCGCTACGATTTTATTATATATGTTGTATAGATATGTCGAGTATTATATGTATAGCTTACGTACACAATACAGAAGAAAAATATTGAATGAAATAAACAAATATAAAATTAAGGAACAACGATAGCAGCTACTCAGGCTCAGGAACTATCAACCACAACATTGCTCGAGGGTGGTTTGAGGTGATAAACATAAATTTTATTTATGTGGTCGCCGCCTGAGCGGATAATACAATATGAGTGATATGACGTATGACTAGGACGGTTACCAGCTTCGCAATGAACCTAAACTTAAGCGTAGCGAGATTTGCCTATCCAACAATAGGTCAACGTGACCGGTCGACTTTTTCCATTGATTTGGTTTTTCGGTGATTATTCCTCGATGGCAAGACCGATCTGGACATTCGATCCCTTACGACACTCAGTAATGTCTACTTGATCACCGTGGCAAATTTGGTCGAGATCGGTTAAACGGTCTCGGAGGAGTATCATTTGTTTGAAATGCAACTTTGAAACCAAAGACGCTTCGCTCGCCTTCGGCTCGCTACGCTTAATAACATTGACAACGTGTCATCTGAACCTCTTAAGGCATACACAGATATATGCAAATTTGAATATACTGCATTATCGTTCTTAGATAATTTCGATAAATGTCATACGACAAAATCAGTTCATTAAAACCGTACGCCAAGATGAATACCAAGCGACTTTGTTAGATACAATAGAATATTTTTACCATTCTATAACGATGCTCTGGGTAAGCGATTTCGAACGATCGCTATCGTTATTTTGTACGAATGACTTCGTGCAACCAGTATCGGTTCGGCATTATTTTTAATACATGGCTGAATAATGTTAACGCTACAATGCACTGAAAATCGAATAAACGTCCAGTTTTGATGTTACTGAGGTCCCAACCAAGAACTTCGGGCGAGGCCAACCTCACCTGTAGCTGCAACATTAACATCACAGCGTTAGTTCTTGGAGCCCGAGGTCTGCTCTTCTATTCTTCTCTTGACTTGGCTTATCTTGGCCTCCCAACCCCGAAAGGAAAGCCTGCGCCTGGGCCTCATCCGTCGATCAACAGGTGTACCGGCTTGCAGGTATACCGGCTTGCAGGTGTACCGGCTTGCAGGTGAGCCTGCAAGAGCCTGAGCCGGCTTTGGCCCTGAAGATTTTGGTGGGGCCCCAAAAACATCTGAAAAATACCAATAATCATCTTACCCAAACCAAGAGCACGTCCAATATCACAGAACTAACAAGACACCTCAAAATAAAATATATATAACTCCGAAAGAAAAGTCTGCACCAGACTCTAGTCCGTCAACAGCGGGTGCACCGGCTTCCAGGAGAGGTTATTTGAAACCCGAATTACATGGTAAGGGCCCCAAAAATATCCAAATAATTATGCAATTTTATCTTAACTAACCAATCTAGCTATAAATTAAATCGTCCATTGAAACTTAAAAAAAAATCACAGTAACAGTCTCTAAATACGCACGTCATTTCTCATTATTTCGTGTAAAAAAAGGTTCTAGGGATTTAAAAAATATTGTAGACACATTGTGTACCTTTTTTTTTTTGTGCGGATATCCCTTCGGAATAGTAATCGGCTAGCGGGGGCGGTTATGTCGGGCTTGAACCGACTAAAACCGCACGCCGTCTCGGGTCTACAGACGCCGGGGTGTAAGGTTACTCATAGAGCATATCCCTCGCACTCCGACTGACCCTGGGTCATTCGCAGTGTCCCCTCTGATAACAGCAGAGGGGTACCTGGAGCGACCACGCCCCCCCACGGGCCTTGCAGGCCCGCCATACCCCGACCCCCTCGTGCAATGGGGTCAGCTGGCCCTGAAAAGGGCCGGTTGGTCAGACTCTTGGCCTTTGACGTTGACGCCAGCTACTCCAGAGGAGCAATCAATGATGCGTCATCGCCCACGTTGCCCAGGGTGCACCAAACTTGGAGGTGATCCAACCAGTCACACCCCAGACACATTGTGTACCATTTTTTTTTTTCTTTTTATCGTGCGGAAATCCCTTCGGATACCCCCCCGCGTGCCAGCGGGGGCGGTTATGTCGGGCTTGAACCGACTAAAACCGCACGCCGTCTCGGGTCTACAGACGCCGGGGTGTAAGGTTGCCCATAGAGCATATCCCTCGCACCCCGACTGACCCTGGGCCATCTGACACATTGTGTACCTAATCTATTTTTCTTTTATATTTAACAACAAAGATAAAAAGGGTCATGTACAATGTAATATTGCAAAAGAGACAGAAAATAATAATGCCCCTTTTTCTGTATACTACGTTTTAAAGTTTTTGAAAGCAAAAATGAATGTTTCTTTATGACCAATGACCCCGTGGTCTTAGGATGGTCGAAATTTTACCATTTTTGAGGTTGTCAGAAAGTTAAACTTCATTGCTTTTCTTTTTAATTTTGTCATATATGTCAGCTGTGAATATTATAGAACCAATATAGAACATATGTCACGTTTGACAATGGCGGTATAACCTTACGTAAGTAATTACATGGGTGTGGTTCAAAATGCATGGTAGTGTGTGTTTAATGATTGTATAAAAAACATATTATCATTCTGTACTTCTTTTCCATATAAGCTATTGTCCAGTCATTATATACTTTTGAAAATGCAAATGAACCGAGAAAGCCAAAGAGATATTACGTGAGGGAGGGGCCTAGAAAAGCTTAACTTAAAATTTTCGACCAAACTTTCTACGTGCATTTTCCGCCATCTTGAAAAAAGGGTTAAATTCAGTTTTTTTCAGAACTATTGACCCTGAAAAAGATACCTATATTGATAGGTATCTTTTTCAGGGTTTTCGTTGTTGGTGATTACGAATACAGTATTTTAGCGATAAAAGATGGTTGACTCGTAATTTTCAATAAAATCTATAGGGGGTATCGTTTTCTAAGTTTTCTGGGTGGGTGATTACGAATTAGTATTCTAGTATTACACATCTACTGTACTACTATACACATACGTCTGAGTTTAATCTTGAAAGCACCACCCTCGTACCTCCCTTTTGTCCTTTACTAAAATCTCCTCTTCACTCCAATTCCGTTTTGTAGATGGCTGTGTTAAATCTAACAGAAGGAACTTTTTGAACAATGGTCGTTTGATTCGTAAGCGCCTGCCAAATTGAATTGTTTTTGCCACAGAAAACTATTACCAGGTCAAAGTTATTAGGAAATCGCTGGTTCGGACATGATTGTGATGCGTAGGGATGACCCATTATATACGAAGTAGTTTTACTCCCGAGCTTTAGCGAGGGAGTAAATAGAAACCGAGTTTTAATGGGTTTTAGCGCCGTGTGTTACACTATACTTTTCACTACGATTGCGAGAAAATAAAACAATCCAATATTACGGTCACTATACCAATTCAATTTGCAATTAGAGAAAAATTATAAAGATTTCGCGCCAATGTCTTTTTTTTGTTTCTTCTGTAGCCGCAACATATTGCATGCATTCTACCAGAGATCGCCGATTTTAGTTCCATTTTCAAAATTAAAATGAAGTTTTTTTTTTATGAAACAGTAATAAGTCGAGTCTTTATTCATGATTATTCTACTTATGACTAAAGACTTTTTCGTTTTTGTAGGCTCATTGTCACTTGACACACAAAAATTAAAAAAAAAACTTTTTCCCCTAGGGGAAGAGTTGCTATTTTTTCTTCGCTCTGGTAAGCCACAATGACGGTCTTTTTGAGTAAGAGGAGTGAAAAACTATTTTTAACGGATTCTACCGCAATATATACATTTATAATCAAATAAATCGCGGTAGAATTCGTTAAAAATAGTTTCTCCACCCGCGTGGATGTTGGTTATGCTTTTTTGCCCATATCTTCGGTTCTACTCAACCAATTGCAATCAAAGATACGGCCGATTTCAAGTCTAACCAAGACCTTTCTCTCTAGGTAAAGGTAACTCTGGTTAACAATGTATAAATGAACTAGTTTAAATCTCATATTTTTATAACGTCTCGGGACTTATCGCGATAATCACGGCTTGACTCATGGGTGCTGCAACGCATTCGAAACGTCGGTAAAAGTAAGTTCCATGTTTATCGCGATAAGTCCCGAGACGTTATAAAAATATGAGTTTACACCGCGATAGTTTAAAAATAACATTAGTTTAAATCTCTTACTCCTCCATATATCTTCACTCCTCCATATATCTTCACAAATATCAATTATCCAGGATAAGCAGAATTCTAAGCAAGATTTCACTTAAACGAGGTTTATTCTGACCATACCGTTACTGTTTCAACAGAGGTCGTATATATTTCATGCAGGTCAAAAGCACTCGGAACCGGCTTGCATGAAAGCATTGAGTAATAATAGCTCAATGTATGAAAGGTTTAATGACAGTAGGGGAAGCTCGTAAAGTGTGTTAGCGGTATAGATTAGAGAGAAGCAGCGGGCCATGTCTTTGTCTACCCCAGAGGAGAAAGACGTTAATATATGTATGTATAGTCTATACAAAATAAAAAGTGTAATTTTTTAATTTTTAAAAGTACGTGTTTATTTGCACTGACCATACTCATAATAAAAACAATTTTTAGGATTTTTGTCTATCTGTCTTTCTGTCTGTTTGTTACGGGTAATTTCCGAATGGCCTGGGCTGATTTTGATAAGATTCTTATTGCATATAGCGAATGGTATAAGGCATAACTTAGGCTATTTTTTATTTCAGAAAAAGCACAAAATAAACTAAAACCCAGATCAAAGTCCACGCGGAAAAAGTCACGCGCACAGCTAGTTACTTTATTAATATTCCAGCGTTTAACGAACTCAAGTTTCTTCTTCATCTAAAATAGAGAGTGGATCCTTTTCTATCACACTGAACCTTAATATCGTAATTTAAAATCTTTGCGAGTTCGATTTACCTGTACCTTTTAGAACGGGACAGTCGGCACCGCGGAATATTGCTGATTCACTTATCTGTTCACGTGATTTGACTAGCTAAATATTTACTATCTTGGTATATATATCACTGAACTAAGGGTCAATGCAGATCAGGTGGAAAAATGCTCGAACACTTTTAAAGTGTTTATGCTAAAATAGTTCACAAAATTAAAATCTTAGTCACTAAGACAGTAGCCCGTTAAAGTATTAGTGAAATTTAGTTACCACTGCTTGAGCATTTTTCCGCCTAATCTGAATTGACCCTAACTGAATCTAAGTCAAAGTACAACTCAAAATTCATTTATTCTGTATAGACTATTCTAACGGCACTAATAAACGTAAAAATAATTAGACTAATGTTTAGCAAACGGACCAGTCCATAGTCCCATTTTTACATGCACTTCGTATAAGTACCCTACTGGTTGATACACCATCACAATCATAATGACCTGTACTCGCTGTTCTATGGAATTATACTAAATATATAAATACCATTTATCCCATGGGACTAGTGGGACATCATTTTAAAAATATATCCGTATCATATGTCCCATGAGACTAGTGGGACATAATCATTCCACCTGTCCCATAATGGGACTAGTGGAATAGACCCCAAAATGCGGCCCTGTCCTGAGAAGACAGCGGCAAGAAACTCAGAGGTTTGTTGTTTTTGTTCTATTTACAAACATGTTAACTTCAACTTCAACTCAAATCAAATCAAGCAATTAGATTATAATTGATTGATTTGATTTAGTATTGTAATACAGTTTTTATCATGCATTTTTGATATTTTCATATAATAATAATATATCTTTATTTTTTCATTAAAAGGTGACAAAATTACTAATAGTATTATACAGTTCAGCAAAAGTTACTGCACGCCTGGCAAAGACAATATCCCCACTCCCGTGCTAGGCGTGAACCTGTATTACGGGTAGAAGAGAGACGGTCCCTGCCACGCATATGCAGCAGGCGCTATGGCGTATAATATCCAAGTAGCAGCAGGAAATACTGGAATCCCAAGTTAGGCAAGCCTGTTATTTTGGGAACCAGCTAAGTTTTACTTAATGCTAGGAGTACAATATTATGTCTCGACTTCACTAATAATATGTATGTGGGTGTGAGTGTGTGGTGTATTTGTGTTAATTGAGCGTGTTATTATTTGAGTATGTATGTGTATGTTGCTGGTGAAACTAATAGATAAACGAAAATATTATTGTAACTTATCTTGTCAGATTTAAAAATGATTTCATGTTTGAGAAATGTTATCTTTTATTATATTTATTATATCTCTAAGTGTAGAATTTTCGGTGTCCTGGTAGGTCTTACTCTCTAACCACTCTTTCAGTCTGTTTTTACAATTGAATTTGGTCATAGGATATATGTCAAGGACTCTATTAATTCTATTATACAGGAAACCGGAGATGATTCTATAGTGTTTTTTGGCTAATTTAGTTCTGTGTTTGATTACGGGGCAGACCCTATCGTATCGTCGCTTGCGAGTGTATATGTTGGGATCGTATTTATTTATTTATTTATTTATTTATTTATTTATTTTAGGAAGGCTTACAGACTAATAACAATTTATGTATTCTAAAGTTGTGTGTTTTTTATGTACGGTTTGCAGGACATATAACTGTCTCACGGTTAGGACTGTAACATCCGCGTAAAGTTTCGTTGTTGGATAACGAAACGGTTTCCTAGCTATAACCTTGAGTACATATCTCTGTGCCCTCTCCAGGGGTAGAATTGCAGTTTTATCTGCACCACCCCAGGAGGTGATGCAGTAAGAAATAATCGATTGACATAGGGCGAAGTAAGTGAGCTTTAGTGTCTCCAGATCAGCGGCATTACGAAGTAATTTGAACACATATATGAGTTTTCTCACACGAGCAGTTAAATCTTTGATATGTTGGCTCCATTTCATAAACTGATCTATATGGATACCGAGGTATTTGATGTGTGAGACTCTTGAGACCATAAGGCAGTTACAGCTGTCAGTAGGAAATACGCATTTATGTGCCTTGATATAGTATGAGTCAGTTGGTAATGTACGTTTAGTGTGGGCAAAGGTTATAAAACTGGTTTTAGTGAGATTGAGTGTCAGCATATTACCGCACAGCCAATTCATAACTCGGGCAAGTGCAAACTCAGCGCAAACTTTCACTTCGTCCCAGTTTGGACCTCGAATTAAAAATGCAGCATCGTCTGCATAGGCAAAAACTTTACAGTTAGGAATGTTGAGTTCACACAGTTCATTTATGTATATTGTGAACAATGTGGGGCCCAATATACTCCCTTGTGGTACACCAAAGTCTAAGATTTCCGCTGAGCTAATGTAACTACCGATCTTGACACTTTGAGTCCTATTCGACAAATAGCTCTCAAAAAGTTTGAGTGTGGTTCCTCTGATGCCAATCTTTTCAAGCTTAGACACAAGAATGGGGATGGAGACAGTGTCAAATGCCTTGGATAAATCCAAAAACATTCCTAGGCATTTATCCTTGCCGTCCAGACCTTCCACAACTTCATTAACTAAGCCTAACACAGCATCTTCAGTGGAAATAAATTTTCTGAAGCCGTATTGATTACTTGAAATGAGGTTTTTACTTTCTAAATAATTAGTCAAGCGGTTATTTAGAGCTTTCTCAAGTATTTTGGACATAGTCGGTAGGATCGATATTGGTCTATAATTATTGACTTGACCTCCATCACCACTCTTGTGTATTGGGTGGACTATGGCTCTCTTAAATGCATCAGGGAAAATTCCAGTAGCAACTGCGAGATTACAGATATGTGTGAGTAAGGGGACAAATACGGCAGATGACTCCTGTAGTACAACAGGTGGAATGCCATCTAGTCCAACAGTACAGTCTTTTCGAAGGTTCTTAATTAATAAGTCTATTTCTCTGTAATCCGTATCCAGTAAGGCTAGAGAGTCACGTTGGGAAGGAGTTAATGTATTGTTGTTAGAAGTCATATGTGAGTGAGTTCCACTGGTTTTGATTCGGCTTGCTAACTCCCTGCCTATGTTCGTGAAAAATATATTTACCGAATCAACAGACAGCTGAGGGTTATCTTTAATTTTTAACAACTGAGCGTTCTGTGAGTTGGCTTTTTTGGAGTGTGTTATTGATTTAATGGCATCCCAGGTAGCTCGTGTATTGTTTTTAGCCTTATAAAGTAAGTTCTGTTGATAATCCCGTTTTAATTTCTTGAGTAGTTTGTTTATAAAATTTCTGTATCTTGTGTATGTTGTTTTTAGTGTTATGTTGTCTGAGTCCCTTTTTTGTGCTCTGTGCATGTTATCTCGGTTACGGATACATCGTATCAGGCCGATTGTTATCCATGGCTTTATGTTCCTTTTAGAGCGTGAAATTTTGTGGGTAGTTGTGTTATTCCTGACAATTTTTGCGACACAAGTGGTGAGGAAGTCCGCAGCAAAATTAACATCTTCAGAACAAATAACAGGGGTGAAGTCTGTGTTTTCAATATCATTTCGTATCGCAGGATAGTTAATTATCGTGCGGTAGTTGGGTGATGATTTGGATCTATTTCTAAATGACAGCGATATCATTACTGGAAGATGATCTGTTATAAAAGACTGTAACACAAGTGTCACTGACTGCCACTGTGTTTTGACTAAGACATGGTCTAGGCATTTTTGGTCCCTAGTGATGAATTTGTGCGTTGTGTCACCCTAGCCTGACGGCGGGGTACAAATAAAGTACTCAACTACAAAAGTTACAATTGTTTATTAAAAAAAAAATTAATAAAAATATTTTTTTTTTTTTCAAAATAACTGTTTCACCATAAATTAAGATTTTAAACACTAACTAATGTCCCTAATGCTCTCAGGGGTAAGTATCGCGCACTGTAAGTCACTTTCCTTCAAATCGTTCCCGGGCTATGCACACTTATCTTGTGAGGGCCAGTTCCGATGCGCTGGTCTTCGAATGAGGGTCCGTATCGGTCTCACGGCCGGTCCTCGGCGTAGACGGGTCTGGACGAGGTCGGTCAGTGGGTGAGGACCGAGGCTGCCGGTCGAGCTCAGGGCTCTGGCTACGGTGGCGGCTGTCTACGGTTGGCGATGGGCGAGCTGGCACTCCCAACTCTGGTACTCAGCCCGAGCGAAGTTCCCGGCTTCCGGGATTGTAATTAACTCGAGATTCCAATATAAGGCGATGTAAACACCTCCGCTAAGGTGTTAATGCTATTCTTATAAAATTGATACACCAACAGACGCGTGGGAATTCAACTCACGTAAGACTCACTCACTCGCGACTGGGGTCAATCCTAGCGTTACGAATACTCGTGACGGCAAAAAATAAAATCCCTTTTGTTCTACTCCCCTATATTTATATAGCTTGACCCGGATCCGACTACTCTCGTCGAAGTTTCTATCGCTGTTTCGTGTTCGCGAAGGATCTCTCGCAACAGGGACGGTGCTATTTGAGTGAGCAGGTAGTCCGAGCCGACTTACGCCTCGATTCGGTCGAAGCGTGAGATGGTGTTATTTGTGAGAAGGAGACGAAGCGCGTCTGATTACGTTTATCCTATTGTCCCGGCGCAGATCCGTCTAGATGTTTCTACCGTGGGTGGATCTTCGCGGTGTTATTGCGAGCGAGCGCTTCCGCTTTGACCGTAAAAGGTGACGATTTGAACAGCGATGCGCTGCCATATATGGTTGGTTAATGGCGATTGGTGGGTTTATTCTAGAACTTCCCATACACTAATGAATGCGCCCGGCTTTCGTTTATATTTAATGTAGTCGACGAGTCTGTTTGTGCGTGTAAACGTACCCCTTTTAGTTTTAGTATATTTTTACAAGTTAAATGTATATATTTTATATATATATTTTTTTTTTTTTTTTTTTTTTATAAAGTACTGTGTGTGTTTATTTTAAATATTTGTTACCACGTAACAGTTGGTAATAAGCCATGTGACATCAATAGATTCAGATAATCATTGGATCTAGTGTCGATGGTATTTAGTTTTATGTCAATATTAATGTCTCCTATAATACTAACAGTTTTAAATGTAGTTAGTGTTAACAGTAGTTCATTCAAGCCTAGTAGAAAATTTTCTGTATTTTTCACCGAGGGTGATCTGTATATTACTACTACAGCCAGGTCTGTACCAATTTTGCATACCATGCAAGTAAAGTCTCTGCGGTTTAGATGTTCCGTTACAGTACAGTCGAGTTCTGATTTTGTGTAAATGACTATGCCATCATTTTGGTTGGCTACTCTTTGTGTGAAGTGGGAGTTATACCCATTTAGAATCGGTATAGGAGGTGAGTTGAGAAGCCAACATTCTGTTAGTGCAATTAAATCACAACGAACGTCCATTATGTTGATTATAGCTTGTGCCTGGTCGAAGTTTTTATAAATTATATATACTATTTTTATAATATAATTTGTGGCGATACCACATATACCCAGCGCCATCTAGCGACAACAAGGTGAACTACTTGGATACTACTACATCAATACCAATCCTGAATCGCGAAAGTGAAGTTCGCGCGCTGGTATAGCATATATACAACATCCCAACGACAACCGTTGGGCCGCGGCCCGCCAGGCGTGATCACCTTGCCTGGTCGGAGGATCCTCCCTTTGTGTTGGAGGAACGTCACACTCTGTTCCTCCACAGTGGTGACCCCGACGTGATCTGATCACGTAACCTTCGCTGAACATATCAGCAGCATTCCTATCGCCACCATCCTATACACTTCTTCCGCATGAGCGGTAATTAAGTCTTCGCCATCCAGCAGCTTCGGCCTCAACTGGGATATCACAGCATGCAGCGATCGCTGCAGCCTGGTTACCCTACGGCCATATCAGTCTCTAAAGGCACAGCACCTGCACATACGGTCCACGTAAGAAGAGCACACCTCTCCCGTCTACGTAGCAGTCATTGCCTACGGCATATACGGTCCACATAAGAAGAGCACATCTCTCCCGTCTACGCAGCATTCGCCCCATACACGGGGGACTTACCTCGACTCAAGAGGATTCGCCCCGTCTCACTGCCGAGGACTCACCTCATCTCACTGAGGGTTCGCCTCGCCTCACCGAGGGCTCACCGAGGACTCACCTCGACGCTTCGAGCTCCGACTCACTGGGCACTTCACCGCAGCACCGCATCACCGCACTCAGCTCCGCATCTTCAGGACCCGCGGTTAGTCCCAATTAACGAGGACTAGCGAGGAAGACTGTTCCACCAATGGAACCAGCGGCGTCCAGTTCCGACGAAATGGAACTACACAAGACTGGCACTGGCACGCTCCACAAGAGAGCTTAAGACAGCTGACTCATCGCAATCAGCCTCCGGTCATGGAGGGGAGTGATGTGGCGATACCACATATACCCAGCGCCATCTAGCGACAACAAGGTGAACTACTTGGATACTACTACATCAATACCAATCCTGAATCGCGAAAGTGAAGTTCGCGCGCTGGTATAGCATATATACAACATCCCAACGACAACCGTTGGGCCGCGGCCCGCCAGGCGTGATCACCTTGCCTGGTCTGAGGATCCTCCCTTTGTGTTGGACAAATTAACTATATTATCCTCTATTATATAGTCGCAGAGAAGTCGCCGCTGAGGAGAGTTCTACGCACTCGTCGGCGCCCGGACCACTGAAGATGTCAACCGCAGTGATCGACGAAACGTTTGGAATACAAGTTTCATATGAACCACGGCCAAACAGTCCGGAAGCAGTATATTTTACATGCAACGCCAGCCGTGAAAGCCTAAAGATTTATAAGTAGGTGACGAATTCGTAACATAGAAAACTATTTTTAAATGATTTTTTTTTCCTGTTATTAGATTATTTTCACCGATCCCAGCGTTTCGTATTCGCGCAAACAGGTGTAATATTCGCGTAAACTTCCGACAATATCTTATAACGTAGATTCAAAAAATTACTAAAATAATTACAACAAGCATTTGCCCACGGCTTCGCACGCTCGTTTTTCCCACTTTTACCGTTCCCGCTTCCCATGGGAACCTATTCAAGGGATATAAAATATGCCTATGTGTTGTTCCAGTTCTTAATCTATCTCTGTATCAAATTTCAATCAGACTCGTTTAGCTGTTTTTGCGTGAAAGAGTAACAAACATCCATAGTCACAAACTTTCGCGTTTAAAATATTAATAGAAAGTAGGATAACAGAGAAATTAATTACACGCGCGCGAACTCGTAACGAACGAGGCTACTTTTAGTCGAGACCCTCGTAATTAGATATGGTGTCAAAGTCACCCTCCTTTGAGTCTTTTCCCCACTCAGTTGGGGTCCTGGCATTTCCATCTGCCCCCCGGCTGACCCAGAGCTATCTCTGGTTCCGAGACGGCTCCCTCTGGTTTGGGAACCACGGTATCCCCGTCTTGCCCCCGGAAAGAAAGGAGGCGCGCAGCGCACCACCACCCCGGCCTGCTTCTGCTACCTGTCACCCCCAGGCCTGCGCTCATGGAGGCTAATATATAAGCCCAGGTGGTAGAGAGAGCTATCATTGTCGCTCTCAGAATACCTTTTTTTTTTTTGTGCGGAAATCCCTTCGGATATCCCCCCGCCGGCCAGCGGGGGCGGTTATGTCGTGTTACGCCGTCTCGGGTCTACAGACGCCGGGGTGTAAGGTTACTCATAGAGCATATCCCTCGCACTCCGACTGACCCTGGGCCATTCGCAGTGTCCCCTCTGATAAGAGCAGAGGGGTACTTGGAGCGACCCCCCCCCCCCGCGGGCCTTGCAGGCCCGCCATACCCCGACCCCCTCGTGCAATGGGGTCAGCTGGCCCTGAAAAGGGCCGGTTGGTCAGACTCTTGGCCGTTGACGTTGACACCAGCTACTCCAGAGGAGCAATCAATGACGCGTCATCGCCCACGTTGCCCAGGGTGCACTAAACTTGGAGGCGATCCAACCAGTCGCACCCCCTCTCAGAATACCCAATGGGTACAAGTTTTTCACCTACTCGATTTCAATTGAGTGATTTCCATGATATTGGATCAGCACCTTATTACATTAAATAAAGAAAATTGCAATGTCTGTTTGTAATATTAAAATAACAGGTTTTTTAAGAATGCATATTAGTGAATTTTTTTTAAATATTCTATACATCAATTGACTGCACCCCGCTGGATGGTGAGAAGCTAGGGTGAGGTCCAGAAGATATGGGCCACCATCCCAGATGCTGACGATCCTAAAATGGTAGCCCCTACCTTGACGGCCTCAAAGGATACTTTTTGACGAAGCACCCGGGATTGTAAGAAGAAGGAAACACGTGCGCGGGCAGAGCATTCCAACTCTTTATCGTGCGACAAAGAAAGGACACAAAATACACTTATAACAAAAACAATTTAAATCTTTTTTTTTCTGTCTGCCTTCCGGTTGGTTTGTTCTGCTTAATCTCCGAAGTGGCTAGGCAGATTTTGGTGGGATATTTACTGCAGATAACTAACGATATAAGGTTTCAATCAATTAGCCTATTGCAGTCCACTGCTGGACATAGGCCTCTCCCATTGTACGCCATAGCACCCGATCCTCCGCCTTGCGCATCCAGTCTATCCCAGCTACCTTTTTCAGGTTAACTTAGTCTAATTTTAGTACAGAAAAAGTATTAGGATTCCGCGTCAACAAAAAAATAAATCCAGATTTAAGTATATGACGATGAAATCACTAATAAAAAAAAATAGCATCCCATCGATCCTAGCAATAAGTCTCCGAGAACCAAAGTAAGAAAGAGATATTTTTGTCAAACGGCATTATTTAATCTTCTTTGTGTTTTTAGGATTCGGTTGCCAAATGGCAAGAAAACGGAACCCTTATAGATTCGTCATGTCTGTCTGTCTGTCCGTCCGTATGTCACAGCCACTTTTTTCCTAAACTATAAGATCTATGCTGTTGAAACTTGGTAAGTTGATGTATTCTGTGAACCGCATTAATATTTTCATACAAAAATAGAAAAAAAAAACAATACATTTTGGGGGTCCCCATACTTAGATACTCTAAGTATAAAATATAAATATAATTTATATAAAAGATAAACTATTTTTTTTTATCATCAAACCCATACATGTGTGGTATCTATGGATAGGTCTTCAAAAATGATATTGAGGTTTCTAATATCATTTTTTTCTAAACTGAATAGTTTGCGCGAGAGACACTTCCAAAGTGATAAAATGTGTCCCCCCCTAAGAACTTTTAAAATAAGAGAATGATAAAACTAAAAAATATATATAAGGTACATTACCATGTAAACTTCCAACGATAATTGGTTTGAACGAGATCTAGTAAGTAGTTTTTTTTTATACGTCATAAATCGTAAACTGCAATTTACCTTTCATTCAATCAACTCAAATATAAAATTAAAAAAAAAAATATTATGTTACTTGCTGCTACGGAACCCTTAATGGGCGAGTCTGACTCGCACTTGGTCGCTTTTTTACATTTGCTCCAATTCCATTAGTAAGAGCTAATAAATCATAATGCTTGTTTAAAACATTCGAGGATGACTCCCGATAAATAAACATTCACTGTACTAAGGCTGTATCCACAACGTAGCGTTCAAGACGAATTATTTTTTGAAAGAAATTACTTCAATGACTTTGGTTTTCACAGATTATATATACTATTCTATAATACACAAATCCGGTGCTTGGTAAGTCTGGCGAGTATATTTAAGCATCAAATTTTTAACGGTATCAGCATACTATTCGGCTCGCGATGCCAAAACCTTCATGATTGGCAATAGCCCGCTGATAGCAGTCATAGCGAGTTCTGCGAATGTACTCCGCAAGTCTCATTATACACTTCAATAGTGACTCAGCTAATATCCCAGAACAAAGAAAAATCTCATGCAGTAGAAGCTTTAATCGGAAGCTGATTCCTAGTATAAATCCGGTATAATGATAAATTCAATCGATAGGTTATTCACTTGTGGAGTCGAAATAACGAAAGAAGAAAGAATATACCTTAACAATTGCTTAACATAAGCAACTAAACATATAACAGATTGACAAATAAAAATTAATGGACACGACAAGTAAGATATGAAAAAAACTACCTAACAAAATAATAATATTAATATATTTGTTTTTTTTTTATATATAATGTATTTATAAATATAATTTATATGTATTTTAAACTCAATAAAGGGAATAATAATAACAGCCGGTCGCCACGGCACCGACAGGTACAGCAGGCCGACCGACGTTAACTTTCACTTGTATGGGACTAAAAGCGTCTCATAGATCTAATTTTTTTTTAACTTTCACGTTCTATGCTATACACTGAGAGAAGTGGCTAATTCGCGTCATGCAAAAATACACGTAAGATAATAAATTATATTGGTATCGGAATGAATTATAAGTTCTACAGTGAAAATTACATTGATAACTGTCAATTTATCGGGACGCTAATCCCATCCTTAAATTATTTAGGTATAATTAAAAAACGTGCTGCTAGGATGCTCAAATTATCATTCCTCGTTATGCAACTTTATAGGTAAACTTCTGACCCAGGTTATATAGTGACGGTTTGTTAATCTATCATTTCATTCTGAGATATCACGCTGTAATTCTCGATTATTATTAATGAAGGGAGTGACCGATAAAATAAATGGTCTTGTACTCATGATATTACGTGACAAACGCATAAAATATCATGATATTAAGAATCAAATATTGACATGATAATATCATTATATTGACATGACGCAACGTTAAATTAACATGAAATGCTGATATATTATGCTTCTAGCAGCATATTTTTAACGTCCGTATAGTATGAATAATACGTAGCAACCTATATTATATACGTACATCCCATAAATATAATGTTACATCCTCAATGAATTATCTTACATCCTCAATTATGTGACAAACGCATAAAATATCATGATATTAAGAATCAAATATTGACATGATAATATCATTATATTGACATGACGCAACGTTAAATTAACATGAAATGCTGATATATTATGCTTCTAGCAGCATATTCTTAACGTCCGTATAGTATGAATAATACGTAGCAACCTATATTATATACGTACATCCCATAAATATAATGTTACATCCTCAATGAATTATCTTACATCCTCAATTATGTGACAAACGCATAAAATATCATGATATTAAGAATCAAATATTGACATGATAATATCATTATATTGACATGACGCAACGTTAAATTAACATGAAATGCTGATATATTATGCTTCTAGCAGCATATTTTTAACGTCCGTATAGTATGAATAATACGTAGCAACCTATATTATATACGTACATCCCATTAATATAATGTTACATCCTCAATGAATTATCTTACATCCTCAATGAATTATCAGTACCGTAGTCGGTGATTGGCCCAAAAATACCGGGTGCATGGTTGTTAAATTTGTCAAGTCAATGTCATGTCAATTCTTGTTTTCATTGCAGATCAGATTCTTTGTTGATCGAGTGAAGTCGTTGTGCTTATCCTCTCCATTTTATCTGTAATAAAACCCTTTGTCGTACTTTAATTACATAATATTCTAATATGTATCACGAGTGTTGTGTTTGTAAAAGATCGCGAAAGGACGCTATTTTACACCGTTTTCCCCGTACGTAGAAAAGACTCAAAAAATGGTTGCTAATATGTATCACGAGTGTTGTGTTTGTAAAAGATCGCGAAAGGACGCTATTTTACACCGTTTTCCCCGTACGTAGAAAAGACTCAAAAAATGGTTGAAGTGTCTTAAACGTGATGATCTGAGATTGTTATCAGCTCAGCAGCTTTCGCAAGTGTTTGTTTGTCAAAAACACTTCGAAGAGAAGTTTATTACGCCGAAGGGACTGCTCACAAATCTGGCGCTCCCAACCCTGTTAACTGATCACGAAATTTTAAGTGGAATACCTCAGGCCAATACTGGTAAGATAAAGAAATAAGTATCAATCTATTTATTATTATCAATAAACATTAGAAGTATTCATTGCTTAGTTTCCTAAGAGTAAATTTCATCACTTATCTTGTAGTAAGTTAAAATGTTTACTTCTTATTTTAGAAAATGTGGATCCTCTTTTGGATCACCCATACACACGCAAAAGACACTTCGATCACACGTACGCACATCAGGAACCGCTAAAAGGTTTGTAGGTACTTTATTTATATTAGTTTTAGTTTATGTATAATAATAAGTTGTTAGTCATAAAATGAGTAGACAAAATGTTTAATATTGCCTCTTATTTTATTTACCTATAGCTGTACTTCCCCCCCTACTTCGCCCCTGCTGGACATAGGTCTCCCCTAATGAGCGCCATAGCGCCCTGTCTTCAGCTTGCCGCATCCAGCATCAAGTTATCTTTGTATTAAACATATAATTATGAAACTATATTTTTGGTTTATAATTTTGTGTAATAATAATTTTGTGTATACCATACAAATTATACCCAGAAAACACCCGCCAAACTCTGAATCAAATACTTGCAGATTGTACAAACATTTGGTTCTAACCTGAAACTCAAACCAGATACCTCTGTAGTCATTCAGGAAGATATTTAAAAAAAATGCATTATAAATTACAAATTGTTTTCCAGGTTGCAGGATGGGAGGAAAAGAAAAAATTATGTTCCATCATCTTTGATGAAATGTCACTAGATGCAGCCCTGATTTATGACAAAAAAAAAGATTGATGCGAATTTTTCCATAAGTGACACGTTCCGGGTCGCTGCAAGCGATGTTCTAGCGCCTTGCATTCGTCTACGCTCCGGGAGCCCGCAGCAGGCCCGCACGGGCGATCCACACGGGTCTCCCGCACAGCTACCAAACCAGCCTTAGACTTGTACGATTGATTTATTTTTTATGTAGGTATCTACATTCGATATTTCACAAGTGTTTATTATTTGAATAAATTTTGTCTTATGTAACCTATTTTTTATTTTACTATTTTTTTATATAATTTCAATGTAGTGTTTGTTGTAAAATGTTAATTATCTGTATTATACTTTATATTGCTTTTTTATAAAATCTTCATTACTCTTTATAGTTTATCGTGAGTTGCAGCGCAGACCGAACGGATACGTGTGCCGGATTTTACGCTGATTAATAATTAACTTTATCGACGATTATATGCACGCTCATACGATTTTGAACAGTGTGTAATCGTCGATAAAGTTGATTATTAATTAGCGTAAAAACTGGCGCACGTATCCTGCCGGTCTGCGATGAACCTCACGATAAACTATAATGAGTAATGAAGATTTTACTAAAAAAGCACTATAAAGTATAATACAGAACCCAAATAATACGAGTAGTATACTCTTAAATATATCATGAAGGACTATTAATATAACAGGTGAATACCTTATATACATGAGTACAGTAATTAAGATTTTACAAAAAAACCACTACGAAATATCATACAGAACCCAAATAATACGAGTAGTATACTCTTAAAAGTATCAGGAAAGCATTTTAATTTATCAGATGTACCTTAATATACTCTTAAAAGTATCAGGAAAGCATTTTAATTTATCAGATGTACCTTAAATACATGATTACAGTCGTGTTGATTTATCAGGATTTCTTTTTAACATATTGGTACATACAGATACTTTATAGGGAAACATCTATGTTATATCAGTCCTGTTTAGTAAATTTATCGGGATTCCCTTTAATATTACTTTACATATTGTCATTACGCCGGATAACCTATCAGTAAAAGGAACATGACTACGTTCTAATATATCGGTCCGCCCCTATTTATGAACATTACTTCCTGATAATTCTTCAGTCCATACACGTCACATTAGCATGCTGGTCTCTTGCCGTCGTCAGTCCACATCCATGGCTTGTGCATGATGTTATATCAGTTTCCTGTTAATATCTACGTTTGGACGCCTAGTCGGTTTTTATGAGGTAAACCTGTTAAATTGTTTAGAATTCCTATTAAAACGAGGGTAACATTTTTCTCAGTGTAGGTACAATAATTTAACGGGAATTAACGCGATCATGTATATACATACCTTTGGATTGCCTGACGTTTCGACCAGGTTCCACTGGCCTTGATTAATTCATGTTAAATTATTGTACGTCTCATAGTTGTATTACAGTATAAATGATATTGGCTTCATCACATGCCCTGCCTGAGTCTATGTTTCTAAGAAGCTACGGGCCGTTTGCTTGTCTGCCACTTAAGTGGGAGTCTACAAGTCTAGAGTGAACCGGATACTTCTAGGCAAGCGTGGCTCCACCTTCAACCACATCATCACTTACCAACAGTGTAATTTACGAGTGACGAATTTTAAATACGAGTTTACCTATTTTTTTTATTCCTAATGAAAAAAAAAAATAGATTACCTATTTTAAATATAAAGTGAAATTTAATACTGTTCCTTCAAAAATTGGTACCTAGCTCAATCGATATCATACTTAACATCGAAAAAAAATTATATCATTCACTTTTTCAGGCACTCGCCAAAAAGATTTAAAGGCAAAGTAAATTTATCTTCCATCACCACAGTGTGTACAAGCCTAATCCGCAAAGACGTCAGATAGACGTGATGCAATCACTGCTGATAGATGGTCAGTAAATACTGACTAATGCGACTACGATCAATTAAATTAACTTCTTGAAAACTGTCATCCGTAGATTTAAATCGAAAAAAGTGAACATCTGAACGGTACTTGAACCCACGATCAGTCTGTTACAGGGGGGGAAACTCTAACTGAGCTACCTGGACACGTCCTAGATATTCGAAATTATTCGATACATACGATATGCGACGGCCTTTGTGGCGTAGCGTTAGTGGATTCGACTGCTACGACAGGGGGCGCGGGTTCGGGGGTGCTTGGTTGGGGACCTACACGCGGTTCACCCTGGGCAACGGAGAAGGCAGCGCCTCTCTCCTAGGGTGGGAGAGACGCTGCCGCCTACGGCCAACTCCGACCGAGGCGAGGACGGCCCTGTTGCGGGCTGTTTGGAAGCTTTCCACGTGTCCCTCTGATTAGCAGATGGCACAGTGGAGAGCAAGTAAGGGGGCCATCTCGAAACCGGAGATGGCCCGAGGTCAGTCGGGGTGCGAGGGATATGCTCTATGGGTAACCTTACACCCCGGCGTCTTAAGACCCGAGACGGCGTGCGGTTTTACTCGGTGCAAGCCCGACATAACCGCCCCCGCTGGCCGGCGGGGGGGTATCCGAAGGGATTACCACACGATAAAAAAAAAAAAGGGGGGCGCGGGTTCGATTCCTGCTCAGTGCAAATATTTGTATGCATGAATATGTCTATTTGCATTGGTCTGAGTGTTTCTATGTATAATATTTATGTACTTACAAAAAAAAAGTATATAAGTACGTTTATCCGTATTCTGGAACCCATAACACAAGCTAGTTAAACTATTTTTACTTTGGGTCTAGAACGCGCTGTGTAGAATGTCATAAAATATGTATTTATTTATATTTATATAAATAAATAAATATTTTATATTTATTTTCTTTATTAAACTTTAAATATATATTAATTATATTTTTAAATACATTCTATATATATATATATATATATATATATATATATCTATATATTTATATAAAAAACGAATATATTTAAAAATATAAAAAATAGTAGCCCACCGGCATCGGGTACAGGGACCAAGCCACCGGTGGTTAGGGCTCCAGAGAGAGGAATCTCCTCACAATACGTGCTGTGTCGAGCACTGCCTTCTGCATCAAGCCCTTGACCCAACTGCCTAACGCGAGTCTCTTGAGATGTTGATCGAGGCTCTTGGCAATCAGTCCGTGAACCGATACAACTATCGGAACAATAATTGCCGAATCCACACTCCACATGTCGACAACCTCGTGAGCCATATCCAAATATTTTATTCGTTTTTCTTTTTCGGCTTTCACAAGATTCTCGTCATGTGGAATGGTGACATCGATAATTATTCAAAATCAAAACTATATCAGGTTTATTAGCTACAATAGTCCTGTCAGTGATGATAGATCGATTCCAGTACAACGTGATGTGCCCATTTTCGAGAACTGCGTCGGGCACATACCTTTTTTTTTTTTTTTTTTTTTTTTTTATCGTGCGGAAATCCCTTCGGATACCCCCCCGCCGGCCAGCGGGGGCGGTTATGTCGGGCTTGCACCGACCAAAACCGCACGCCGTCTCGGGTCTTTAGACGCCGGGGTGTAAGGTTACCCATAGAGCATATCCCTCGCACCCCGGCTGACCCTGGGCCATCTCACCACTAACAGCATCGCTCATCCTGTCTCCTCTGAAAGCAGAGGAGTACGGAGAGCGATGTGTTCCCGCCACGTTGGGTATTGGCCGACGATCAATGCCAACCCTATGAAGGGGTGAAGGGGAAGCCATTGACCGCCGCCCAGGGTGTACCGGCCGCTCCGATTCCGTTCCCCCCGGACTGCAGCGGGATCGGAATCGGAGCAACATTCGAGGAGGTTACCCAACACACACACCCGTCGGGCACATACCTATAATACGGTACCTCTGATTCCACAAGGTTGTACTTTAGAGCCAGCTGTTGTAAACAATCCTGGCTACTTGGTTATGTCTATGCAAAAACTCGCCGTTGGCAAGACGAGAACAACCAGAAATTATATATCTAAGGGATTCTCCGGGACGGTGGCACGCCCGACATATGTCAACCGTACCATCCTTTAGAATATACCTCCGATAGTTATTCGTCATCACAACTTCGTCCGTAATTGCAAAACAAAACCTTCGGTTTCCCTAAATAGGTCACCGAAGCGTAGCCACGATACAGATGCTGGAAAATCTATATCAGGCCCATGGAGAGCCCGATAGAAACGTCCATGCAACTTCTTGTTCTTCCATACATCCATACGGTAATTATTACTTAATACCACAGGTTTGCGCCAGTTCTCTTTAGCCAAAGCTAGCGAGGTAAGTCCGTTATCCACCATTACATCACGATGCATATGAGTTCCATTGTGCAGGAAGTATTCCCTGAGGTTGCACACCTCACAGTTATGGAACCTCAGGTTCCATAACGTGGCTTTTTAAATGCCAAGTCTGGCATTTAAAAAGCCACGTCCCCCGCATTCCCACGGTATGTACAACCTCATCACAGATGAACGCGGATGATGCATTCGGTATGCAGTAAGAAGCGTACGGACTCTCCTATCCAGGGTGTCTAATTCGGTCTGAGTCCACCTGAGTATGCCGAAGGAGTACATTAAAACCGGCATGACCCAACCGTTATAGGCGCGCACCTTATTACCGCCTGACAAAAGACTTTTAAGAACTTTTTTCAAGCGGCCAAAAAAACGCTCCCGTAACGATTGCTTCTTGCTAGCTTCTGTAATGCCAAACGCCTGCGACATACCCAGGTATTTATAGGTGGCGATCGCAGAGAGAGACCTGAGTTTTGTAGAATCTGAGAGCTCAACCCCATCAGATTCCACAATCTCACCTCTTTTTTACATGCATGACCTTACCCGCACGGACCGCACGGAGTCATAGGCCTTTTTTTTTTATAGTCTATCCAACATGTCGCCAGGTCCTTACGATTACGGTGTGCCTGTTGGCTAATGGCCATATCAATCAAAAGGAGCTCTTTAGTGCCACGAGCCCCACTTCTACATCCATTCTGAGAGATAGACATGATAGAATTGTCGGTTAAGTGTGAAGATATTTTTTCTCTCAGGATGGATGTAAGAAGGTTATAGACCGTAGGTAGACATGTAATCGGGGTGCTTGGTTGGGGACCTCCACGCGGTGCACCCTGGGCAACGGAGACGGCAGCGCCTCTCTCCTAGGGCGGGGGAGACGCTGCCGCCTACGTGCGGAGCGCGAGCGCGTGGGCCGCCGCCACCTCCTTCTGCGAGCATGTGATGCTCGCGAAGGAGATTGAGAACTCTCCCGGCCCGCCGAGCCCGCAAAATGCTTGCCGCGCGTCGCAGGCGACTCAGGCGCCGGAGGTCGCTTAACGACCTCCGTCCTCCATGAGCGCAGGCCTGGGGGTGGCAGGTGAGGCCGCCTGTCACCCCAGCAGAATCAGGCCGGGTTGCGAGGGATATGCTCTATGGGTAACCTTACACCCCGGCGTCTTAAGACCCGAGACGGCGTGCGGTTTTAGTCGGTTCAAGCCCGACATAACCGCCCCCGCTGGAGACCCCCCGATCTCCAGCGGGGGTGGTATCCGAAGGGATTTCCGCACGAAAAAATAAATAAATATAAAGGTAGACATGTAATCGGTCTATAATTTTTAGGGTCCGTATTATTATAAGTATTATTAGTATTATAAGTAGTTATGTCAGAAATATACAGTATTAAAGTAATAATAACATAATACTGTTCTCTTATAATCCTTTCTAACATCTGATTATTATTGTACATAAATTGTACTAAACCGTTGCGATATTATTACGACATTTATTTATTTTAGCGGTACTCGTTAAATATTATATGCATTGATTTAGTCATTACAGTATTTGATATGTTTTATAAGCGACTTTGATGTATTAGGATCGAAAGTATTTCTAAGACTAAATATTCAGTCAAGCATTTAGTAGATATTCAACTAGAATCTAAATCTGAAATTAAGTTAATCAGAACTGGAGTGCCTCAGGGGAGTGTCTTAGATCCAGATCAAGACAATCATTTACTGCAGGCACAAGACCGATCATGAAGGAGTGTTTGGAGAGGGACCATGGGGACCTCTCCTACCGGATGTGCCAGATGGTTACCGGACACGGGTGTTTCGGTAAGTATCTGTGGCGCATCCACCGGGAGACAACGCCGCAGTGCCAGCATTGCGAGGATCCTGGCGAAGACACGGCGTTCCACACGTTGGTGTAGTGCCCTGCGTGAGCGAGTCAACGCCGGGATCTCGTTGCGGACCAGGGCGTGGACGTTCTCTCGTTGGAGACCATGGTGAGGGCCGTGGTCTCCGACGGGAGCAAGTGGCACGCTGCTGCCTCTTCCTGCGAGCAGGTAATGCACGCGAAAGAGACGGCGGAGAGGGAGCGGGAGAGAACCCTGCCCCTCGAGTTTCGCAGTCTGCGGCGCCGCAGACTCGTCTACGCCCGAGACGTATAAAGCAGGCCGTGGCGGAGGCGTGTCGTGTGTGTCCTCTACACACGCCTGCCAACTCACCGACGCGAGATAAAACCCGACCCCACCAGGCGAGGCCGCGGTGGCGGCCAAAGTCCGCCGGCAACCCTGGGGTTTTCCTTTCCAGGGCTTACCCGGGGTGCCCGGCAACGGACACTTGGGGAGGACACCGTGCGGTTGTAGTCGATACGTAGCGTCTTACATATATGAACTAAAAATTTCGTGCGAAAAATCCAAAAAATTGCGATTATTCTAATGATAGAATGTAGGTTTACTTAGCGTTGTAAGCTAAGTAAACATATGTCGCTATCGACGATATATATTGAGCTAACTGTGGTTACAGGTGTACGTATCAGATGGAAGAGCGCGAGACACGTAGCCTTACAAAGTTACACTGTTGTTAAGTTAGCGTAGTGTAGTTTGTGCATAGCTAACACGTTTGTTTTGATTTAGCCGCTAAAAGGCTTCCAGAAAGTGGCCCGTATAGCTAAATTTTCGTTTGCGCTACGATAAGTGACTTTGCGGCTGAAGTAATATACTTAGGTATTTGAATATATTGTCCAAGTGCCCGTCTTTTATTTAAAGAAATTTCAAAACGGCTTATAGACGCTACCCGTGACCAGAGGGCTGGTTCATTCCTCGCACAAAGGATTGGCATTGCCATTCAACGTGGCAATGCCGCCGGCCTTCTGGCCACCCTCCCAGTTGACGTCGATGGGGAGGAATTTTTTGACGCCTAAACCTGCAGCTTTGTATATAGGTATACAGATATGGTTTTTATACTAATTAATAGTAATTAATTTATGTAAATATAAAATAATGCCAATATAAATATTGTCCAATTGGTTTAATATTGTAAGTTGTACTTACAATACGTACTTTGAAGGTTTTTAACATTTCATAATATAGTACGCGAACTATTAGTTGGCTTAATTTATTGTGAATTTCTTTTTAATCCTTACAGACACATACTCGGCTAGCTTGTGTTCATATAAAAAAATTACATATACCTAACCAAAATTCTCATATACCTACTTGTTTCTAGAAGTAAATGTAGGGTTTTCTTAAAGATCTCGATTTTGAAGGACATGAAAAAAATATTTATGTTTTACATTCACAATTGAACCCGGTAGATGGCGCTATCATCGGGTTACAGGATTTTTTTACGAATTTATTTCCGGTCCGTTCGGCGCCGAGACTTGGACCACTAGTCTTTTAACAAATTCCTCTTTTAACGTCACCATATAAATTCTAAATTTTAAACCATTTCCACAAAAAAAAAAACAAAATAAACAAACCAAAAGTTTAAGAACTCAAACACCAATGAAATAATTATGACGTAAGCGGCGATAGCCTAGTGGTGTACGTAACGGACTGCCGAGACGAGGTCTCGAGTTCGATCCCCAGTCGCCCCGGGCACACACCTCTGACTTTTCGTAGTTATGTGTGTATTAAAAATGTTGATTATCGCTCGCTTAGTAATGTGCCCGGTAGATGGCAATAGGCTCGCCCCCTATTACACTGGAACCTAAACATAACTGGCGAATCGTGGGTGTGTAATACACCTCTGCCTACCCCTTCGGGGATACAGGCGTGAAGTTATGTTATGTTATGTTTAAACTTATCCAATTGATCTAAAGATATTAATATTAGCAGTGAAACCAACAACACTGAGCACGAATTTATGAATAATGCCAAGAGAAGATAATTTTGGAGAAAAAATTGGCTCATCAAGTGAACGGAATTTAATTCAAAGATAAATGAGGGTCAAGTGTCACTTGGCTGTGAGGGATAGGTCTAATTTTTGTAATATTTTCCTTTTATAAGGATTAAGATTAACAAAATATTCTATGCTTCTACTTCAAATCTAGAGTAACCGGTTGTTTCTTTTTCTTGGCAAGCGTGTTCCGTAATCGCCCACATCATTACTTACGTACAAGTGGGATAGTGGTGAAATGCGAGTACAACGACTATGAAAAAAAAAATTGATAGCTTTTAATGTATATTCGCGCATATGAAAGATTAAAGACTCCAACTAGTCGTAACGAATGCTACAGATGTTTGTATGTCAATCGGGACTAACGTTGGGACTAACGTCGGGACTACCGTCGAGACTAACTTCAGGACTAACATCGGGACTAACGTCAGCTTAACGTGCTATCCAAGACACCCATCCTAAAATATTGACCTGGCAAGTATTTGATATTGTCGGAAGTGTACACGAATATCACACATTGAAATAAAACTATTTTTGTAGGATTCTATCGCGATTTATTTGATTTTATTTTATTATTTACATTGAATCCGACGTTTCAGTTGCTTTTCAGCGGCCATGGTCACGGACACTTCAAACTACAAGACAACAACTATCTTTACTCTCCCTGTGTTATTTCAATCTGGCTAGAATTGCTTAACTTTGCAATGTACTAACCTACTTGGTTACAACTAAGCTCGTGGCTGAAGAAATCTCCGAGTTCAGATAACTTATATCTATCCAAAATCATCTAAAACAACCTTAAAGCCTCGCCTCGCGCAAAAACAAATTACTTTTTTGGTAAAGTTTTTAACTTGCACCAACTCCTAAGGTCTGCAAGGGTCGTATAAAAAATTGTCGAACGAAGCTCTGGTCCTGAATACAAATAGTGAGTTAAAAGTTTCATTTGAATATTGTAATAGTATCTATTTGAAACTTAGTAAGTGTACTCTATTTTTGACCCACTGCAAAAAAGATGAGGGTCGCAAATGCGTTTATTGCCTGTGGTTCACCTGTTTAGTTAGGTGAACGGAGCATGGCTAGCATTTTTCCTCCAGGATTCACTAGGATGTCCAGTTGTCCACCATGTTAAGGAGTTAAACATGTTGCAAGTATAAAAGCATAGGTCTCAATTGACAAAAATTATCCTAAATTATTAGACTGAATCCCATTACGGAGAGCAGTTTATACTCAGCTAACTTCCTAGGCTAACGTGAGTTTTGTTTTATAGCTTATTATAGCTTACTAGCATCGCATAATATCGGGACACAAAGTAGCCTATGTCACATAACATAACATGACATGACATGACATGAAAAGACATGACATGACATGTCATGACACAACTTCACGCCTGTATCCCTGAAGGTGTAGGCAGAGATGTGTATTACACACCCACAATTCGCCAGTTATGTTAAGGTCCCAATGTAATAGGGGGCAATCTACCGGGCACATTATTAAGCGAGCGATAATTAACATTTATTAATGCACACATAACTATGAAAAGTCAGAGGTGTGTGCCCGGGGCGACTGGGGACCAACTCGAGACCTCATCTCAGCAGTCCGTTACGTACGCCACTGATGGGCTATCGCCGCTTAGCCGTAGCCGTAGCCTATGTCAGTCAAGGATAATGTAGCATACTAGTAGTGAAAGATTTTTTGTAATCGGTTCAGTAGTTCCAGAGTTTATCAATAACAAATAAATAAATCGTACCAATCTATAATATAGTACAGCTTACTGTTTCATCGTCTATATTGTACGTGTCTCGAATAAATGGTTTATCATCCATTCTTTCTTCACTTGTGTCTTTGATAGCACAAAGGATAACATCTTTAAATTAAACTGTCTCGTCATATCACAATATGGACATATAGTTTTTTTTTTATATTTAGGACACGTCAATTTGACTTCACCTCGCCTGATGGTAAGCTGAAGGTAAAGTCTCAGGAAAGAGGGTCACCATTACATACACATACCATGTTAACAATGGTGGCACTCAGCTTGACGGCCTCATCAGAAGAGGATTGTCGTCGCAGCACCGCGTGACACCCACCGGTCCCACTAGTGCTGCAACCACAATCCCCTTGTCCGGCTACGCACTTGCTGACCCTTGAACGCAATCAAACCGAAATTGGATTACTATGGAGGGTTTTTCGCAATCGTACACGGTGGTACCTACCCGGCCGAATTTTGTGACAAATTTGTGTCATCAAATTTCTACCACCAGTGAAACAAACTTCAGTGTTGCTTTTATTTTGTTTACCATGTTTGTTGAGAGATTTGATCCTTATTATTGACCGTATCGATTGATGCCATAAACGTACAGGGTGTTATTTTTTCGCACTTCAGCTGATCCGATTACGGAGTGTGACATTCGAGTCTTCGAAATTTTTTAAATGCAGTTTAAATGGTTTTTAAAATCAAAATGAAGTCTTCTTTCAGTAAAATTGTCTATCTATATTATTTAAGATACTTTATCTCCATATGGCATAGTCGTCGGACGCCCTGTATATAGTTCTATCTCCAATCACGTTTAAATTGAAATCTTCTTTTATTTTCATCGTGTAAAGACTGTCATTTCGTTTCAGTTAGAAATGTGAGAATTTTATTCACTCATCGAAATCCGCACCATTGCAGTTACGATAGTAAATTGGTTCTCTTGGAAGTACTGAATTTTATCATACCGGTTTTCTAAATCGAAATTTCATGAATCTCACGAAAAGGTTAAAAGGTTTCTAATACAGTTGCAGTTGACTTCATGGAACGACTGGGTATAATTTTCCGCTTCAAATATCTATTCCCACTAGTTCCATGTATGGAACTAATGGGTTCCAAAAGTTCCATGTGGAACCGGCGACATGGAACTACTGGGAATAAATCAAATTTATATTGCCAGCATCGTTCTTGGTGTTTTTGACCTAAGACCTGCAAGCCGATATAGGCCGCGCTAAAAATCGTGACACTAAGTCGGCGTGGAGAGGGAAAGTTTGCACATGTGCACTGCCGAGCAAAAATATAGTCGGCGTGGAGAGGGAAAGTTTGCACATGTGCACTGCCGAGCAAAAATATAGTCGGCGTGGAGAGGGAAAGTTTGCACATGTGCAGTGCCGAGCAAAAATATAGTCGGCGTGGAGAGGGAAAGTTTGCACATGTGCACTGCCGAGCAAAAATATAGTCGGCGTGGAGAGGGAAAGTTTGCACATGTGCACTGCCGAGCAAAAATATAGTTACCTTATTAATATCTTAATTTTAAAGTGTCGATTTTTAATTGCATTCAAATTTAATTTTGAGTTTTAAATTGTAATTGATATAACATGATTGTTGGTTTATCACGAAACGTGAAATTGTCGGAAGTTTACGCGAATGTTACACATTGAAATAAAACTATTTTTAACGGATTCTATCGCGGTTTATTTGATGTTATTTTATATTTTACATTGAACCCGACGACCCAACCGAAACGTCGGGTTCAATGTAAAATATAAAATAACATCAAATAAACCGCGATAAAATCCGTTAAAAATAGTTTTATTTCAACGAAACCTGAAAGTTAATTTAATATAAGTATATTCCATTATAAATAATAAACAAACGTGTCTTATTGAATTTCTGTATGTGACGTAGACTCCTTACTACTATGCAATCATGTGTGTGTACCTTTTTTTTTATACCCCCCCCCCCACGCCGGCCAGCGGTTTTAGTCGGTTCAAGCCCGACATAACCATCACACTGTCTCGGGTCTACAGACGCCGGGGTGTAAGGTTGCCCATAGAGCATATCCCTCGCACCACAACTGACCCTGGGACATCTCCGGTTTCGAGATGGCCCCCTCGGGTTTGGGAACCACGGTGTCCCCGTCTTGCCCCGGTATACAAACCACAAATATACTCTTTAAATACACAGTGTTATTTCAGTCTTTGAGATGTTTTATTCAATCTGATACCCATCCTTATATGGCTACCGTGACAGGACCATTCTTCAGGCTCTAATCATGGGCACGTTTAGTATCTACTTTGCCTAGGACGAATATTGTTATACTAATTCATTGTGTCGATTACATTCAATCATGTGTCAATCCAAGGTTAACAACGAAGAGCAGATCGTAAACCAGATTAGTGGCGGTCAAAATTCGGCGAATAAGAGGACTTTAAGTTTCATGCATATCGAAGTGTTGTGGCTCTGATCATATGCATAATTTTGCTCGTTGGACTTAAATATTTCGTATATAAGCTTTACAAGAAATGTCACCAATCGTGGATGAGGTAGCAGCTGTCAGGGGTGTGTGTTGGGTAACCTCCTCGAGTGTCGCTCCGATTCCGATCCCGCTGCAGTCCGGGGGGAACGGAATCGGAGCGGCCGGTACACCCTAGGCGGCGGTCAATGGCTTCCCCTTCACCCCTTCATAGGGTTGGCATTGATCGTCGGCCAATACCCAACGTGGCGGGAACACATCGCTCTCCGTACTCCTCTGCTTTCAGAGGAGACAGGATGAGCGATGCTGTTAGTGGTGAGATGGCCCAGGGTCAGCCGGGGTGCGAGGGATATGCTCTATGGGTAACCTTACACCCCGGCGTCTGAAGACCCGAGACGGCGTGCGGTTTTAGTCGGTGCAAGCCCGACATAACCGCCCCCGCTAGCCAGCGGGGGGGGTATCCGAAGGGATTTCCGCACGATAAAAAAAAAAAAAAAAGGTAGCAGCTGTCAAGACACACATGATTACATAGTTACTCCTTGCTACGTCACATGTAAACTAAACAAAATTTCCATTGTGTAGAAGGTTTTTGTTACGATTTTTGGCGCGGCCTATACACAAAGTGATTATAATAAACTAATAAAGATATAATAAACTAATAAAAATATAATAAACTAATAAAAATATAATAAACTAATAAAAAAATATATAAAAACCCGACCCCACCTGGCGAGGCCGCGGTGGCGGTCAAAGTCCGCCGGCAACCCTGGGGTTATCCTTTCGAGGGCTTACCCGGGGTGCCTGGCAACGGACACTTGGGGAGGACACCGTGCGGTTTTAGTCGAGACACGACATAACCACCCCCGCTGGCCGGCGGCGGGGAGGTATCCGAAGGAATTTCCGCACGTAAAAAAAAGTGATTATAATAATAATTAAAACTTTATTGACATAAAAAGTATACATAGTTAGCATTAAGTAGATCAAGATAATATATCTAACATCGTATTTAAAGCGGATCTGTATTTGTTAACGGTTTCTGATATACCCTGTGTCTTAAACTAGGATATTTAATAATAATATAATAATCAATAAATAATAAATATTGTACGACCAAGTACACAACGCCATCTAGACCCAAACTAAGCAGAGCTTGTCATATGGATTCTAGAATGCGGATAAACATACTTAAATACTTTTTTTTTGTAAATAAATACATATTATAAATAGAAACACCCAGATCAATGCAAATATACATATTTGCATTGAGCGGGAATCGAACCCACGACCTTTGGCTTAGCAGTCGAATGCACTACCGCTACGCCACAGAGGTCCTGCATCTTAAGAGACAGTGTTCGGCTAGTATTTATCCACACCACTTTCACCGTGTAGATTGATGGTAGAGACTGTGATACAGGCTTCCCTCTCGTGATTGAGAAGTGAGACGGTAGTTACTCCCATTAAAGCTGTATATCCCAACCTAGAGGAGAAGAAGGAGTAAGCGGATCTCGGGATTGCAAATGTAAGCCTCGGTGCAATCTCGGCGGTGGTATAAAAATCGATATGTCAATCAATCCATGTTGTTAGACTTTATAGAGCCACACTGAAATCTTTGGGCCAAGCCGACCTCGTCTGCAAGCCGGTACACCGGAGATCAGATGTCAGTCACTTCGAAGTGAAAGTCTCCAATCCAACTACGAAAAACGCTAAGATGATGATGATTATAAACTCTACTAGCTGATTTGGCAATATATCGGGTTCTACTTAACCAATTGCAATCGAACATACATCAGATTATAAGTCTGGCCAAGAACTTTCTAATAAAAAAAAATCCGTTCCCGCAGGGGGAACGCACAGGTAGATTTCGTGAGGGGTGTGTGTTGGGTAACGGGGTGTGTGTTGGGTAACCTCCTCGAGTGTCGCTCCGATTCCGATCCCGCTGCAGTCCGGGGGGAACGGAATCGGAGCGGCCGGTACACCCTGGGCGGCGGTCAATGGCTTCCCCTTCACCCCTTCATAGGGTTGGCATTGATCGTCGGCCAATACCAACGTGGCGGGAACACATCGCTCTCCGTACTCCTCTGCTTTCAGAGGAGACAGGATGAGCGATGCTGTTAGTGGTGAGATGGCCCAGGGTCAGCCGGGGTGCGAGGGATATGCTCTATGGGTAACCTTACACCCCGGCGTCTGAAGACCCGAGACGGCGTGCGGTTTTAGTCGGTGCAAGCCCGACATAACCGCCCCCGCTGGCCGGCGGGGGGGTATCCGAAGGGATTTCCGCACGATAAAAAAAAAAAAAAAAAGGTAGATTTCGTGAAGCAATTAATATTATTTTATATAGAGAACTACGGACTTACACACACAAGTAAACACAGTAACATTTTTAACATGTTTATTTTATTTTCTCGAAAACGGTAACTTTTAGCGAAAAACGTTTCAGACATTTATTTTAGACTTAAAAATTGCCTATCGATTAAAAATGTTTCCGACGGCAAGAATGTTCACCGGTTACAAGTTATGATTTTTTTCCCGAAAAATTTTGGTTTTTCCCCCCTCCACTTTTAGTTAAAGTTTTAATCTTATAGGTTTTTAAGTAAAAGTTGTTGGTATTCATGTATACTATGGGATAAAATTAGAACGGTTCGAATATCTTTCATGGAACGTGAAATTTTGAGGAAAAACTGATTTCACAAAAAGTGACGCCCTACCGTCCCCTTAGGCCGGATTCCACCCGTTCACGAACTTAAACTAAGTTTACACCCAAGCAATTTTTGACCGCAGTTTGAAAGCGATCGGGGCAAAAATGCGACCGTGAGAGTGCCGCAAATTTTGGGAAGTGGAACCATACATACATATATATATATATATATATAAACTTTTTGACCAGTGGTCATTTTGGACTCAGGGGGTCATAACTAGACCTCCAATGAAGAATTTTTTTTTAAATTTGACTGTAGTCAAGAAACCAATAGGTAGATCGATTTCATCGAAATCTACCTAAAAGCATCAAAATCCGATCAGTAGTTTATGTGTCCATCGCGAACAAACAGACAATATACTTTTGTGTTCAGAATCGGTAATTTATCCTAAACCAAGTATTTTTATAAATATCTCCAACGAATTTTTTTTTTCTTTTTAGGTGTGAGACAAGCACACAACCCACCTGATGGGAAGCGGTTACCGTGGCCTATATATGGACGTGTGTAACACCAGGAGCGTCACAATCGCACTACTGACCCTGTAGAAACCATCTAATGCCTTTCTTGAAAAACCCATATTGTAAAATTGTATTTGATATTGTAAAAGCGGCGATAGCCCAGTGGTGTACGTAGCGGACTGCCGAGACGAGGTCTCGAGTTCGATCCTCAGTCGCCCCGGGCACACACCTCTGACTTTTCGTAGTTATGTGTGTATTAAAAATATTGATTATCGCTCGCTTAGTAATGTGCCCGGTTGATGGCAATAGGCTCGCCCCCTATTACATTGGGACCCTAACATAACTGGCAAATCGTGGGTGTGCAATACTTGCCTACCTCTTCGGGGATACAGTTGTGAAGTTATGTTATGTTATGCCATATTGTATAGATAGTATATATTTACAATGCAATTGAATTTAAAATAATAACAATTGAGAATGTAGACGTTCATGGTTTTAGAGAGTACGTACTCTGATGAAATATATTCGTACGGTATTGTAGTAAATCAACGGTGCGAACGCCCACCCGGGCGTAGACTGTAATTTGTATTCTGTTACAAAACAGTGTACCATTTCACATCGAACGTGGTAATTTTGTAACTTGGAAAGGAAATCGGTTAGGTCGGGGAATTGATTCTATTGTGTAATATGGCTTTACATAGAATTCGTAAATATTTGCGTGAAAAACATATTTTGATGTTTTTTATAAATGTTTCAGGACAGAGCCATCGTAGTTTGTAATATTAGGTCGTTACATATGAAATTGCCGTTTTTCTTGAAGAAATTGGAGGAAACCCAATTTTTAGTACTAACATTTTTGCATTTTTTTTAGGAATGACAAATCCAAATTTTATGTTTTTTTTTGTGTATGAATGAGACAATATTAAGCCAACAAACAGCAGCTTTTATTACATTTTGAAGAGTGACAGCTGTTAAGTAATACGAAATTTATTATCAAAATGGATAGCATTTAGGAAGTACTGTTTTTGAAGATCGAATTAATTTATCAAGAGGCCAATAAAAACAAAATTTAAGACAGAGTTGTAAAATCTTGAAATCAACTTTCAAACAACATATAAATAATGGAAATAGCTATTAAATTACAGGAATAACAAACTCATGAATTTGTAAGAAAATTTCGGCAATTTCATTGGTAACCTATTATAAGTTTTAGAATGCAGATATTTTTTTTAGTAAATGCATATTATACATACATAGAAACATCTAGACCAACGTAACTAGAGATATTCATGAATACGAACTCGCGACCTGCGACGTAGAAGTCATCCGTTGTTATACTCATTATTAATAACTAGCTAACCGCGGTAGCCTAGTGGTATGGGTAAAGGACTGCTGAGACGAGGTCTCGGGTTCGATCCCAGGTATTACCATGACACACACCAATGACTTTTCGATGCTTTTCGAAGTTATGTGTGTATTTATCGCAGGTTTATAAGTGCCCGGTTAATGGCAATAGGCTCGCCACCTATTACATTGGGACCTAAACATAAACTGGCGAAATGTGGGTGCTAGCACCTCTGCCTGCCCCTTCGGGGATATAGGCGTGAGTTTATGTTATTTATGTAATAACTAGCTGAAACCAGCGGCTTCGCCCGCGCGGAGGTCACTTATCGTTTTCTGGTCAAATATTCAATTCTACTTAACCAATTGCAATCAAACATACTGCAAATATTAAGTCTGACCACGAACTTTCTAATAAAAAAAATCGCATTAAAATGAGTTAAGTAGTTTTTGCGTCCATCGCGAACAAACCGACCAACAAATAAACAGACAAGAATTCAAAAGGAAATATTTTTGTATTTAGCACTAGCTGTTGCCTACGACTTCGTACATGTTAAGTTCGGAATAGATCAAGATATGATTATTTCTGCAGTCTCGATACTAACACGTAAGTATTAAGTTATTTTATTTAACGGGCTGGATGAGGTATGTGGTATGATGGTAGGTGGTAGAGTCAAGCAAGTCATTTTGGCCGTTGCATGAATGGGCCGACTCGACCGGGGAAGCACCACCCTCTCACAGAATATCGACGCCAAGTAACAGTATTTGAACTGTTGAGTTCCGTTTGGTGACTGAGAGTGCCGGAGCCCAAACTCCTTTCCCATCCCCTCCCAAACTCCTTTCCCATCCCCTTTCCTTTACAAGGTCGGCAGCGCGAGTGTGACGCCACTGGTGTTGCACACGTCCATAGGCCGCGGTAACCGCTTCCCATCAGGTGGGCCGTGTGCTTGTCTGCCACCTTAGTGGAATAAAAAAAAAGAGGTTTTGTTTTTATTTTTTTATGGATGGTGGATGAGGTCATGTAGTACACTCCTATTAAATTGACAATTCGTTCGAAATAGATAGAGAAATATGTAATATCGAAATCAATTCTGCCCGATTCCTTATTCCTTGCGTGATGATATTCATTATGAAATGTTTATGAGTCTCTAATCAACTATCTTTTATAAGTGTGTAACTCTGTGGAGTTCCGAGATTTTACATTTTACTGCTCATTACCTTTAAGGTATATATAGCGTGATGAGTAATAGTCCGGCTTTTGACCATATCTGAGTTCTGCTGAACTACAAAATTTTGTAAAGATCTACCTTGTAAGAATAAAGTTAGCAACAATGATATTTAAGACCGATTTTACTGTACTGCTCCTATCATACCTATAATGGCGTGATGATAAATAGCGCAGTTTATGACCATGCCCTAGAAGAATGTTCATGCAAAATTTCAGCCAAATCATTTCAGCGGTTTTCAACTGATGCTCGGAAATCGATAATTAAAAGCAGACAAATAGACAAAAATTCTAAAAGTCACATTTTCGGCATCGGTATTACTCTTTTTTGGAAATAAATGTACAGTTTTTACCCCGTTACGATTTTATTATATGTAAAGATAACCCAAGTATTATAATTTAATATCCCTAATGTACTGACAACTAATCTACAATTTTATAATAGTACTAGCAGGCTGTTGCAAGCGACTCCGCACGCGTGAATGCCGGTTATCGCGGCCTATGTCCTTGCCCAGGGTACTTTTTTTTTCGTGTGGAATTCCCTTCAGATACGCCCCCGCTGGCCGGCGGGGGCTACGCCGGGGTGTAAGGTTGCCCATAGAGCATATCCCTCGCACCCGACTGACCCTGAGCCATCTCCGGTTTCGAGATGGCACCCTAGGGTTTGAGAACCACGGTGTCCCCGTCTTGCCCCTGTTTGGGGGAGGGATGCTAGTCGTAGTATAGATGTTCACTGTTGTTACTAATATTTCTGCTTTAATTATTCTTTTATTTTCACAAAATTTCTAAGACAATTTGATCGTAACATTTTTTTTTTCGATAGGTTAAATAGGTCAAAGGTCAATATCTGGATAAGGCAAAACACTTATATAGTCGGTTTTATGATACTGTAAATTGTTTATTATAGGCTAGGACGAAGTGCTTGATACTCAGACTTCACCATAAAATGATATTTCCCATAAAATGAGTTTTACTAAGTTCCAATGCTAAGCATTTGGAATGTGATAAAATAAATTGTTCTTTGGTCGTTGCCACGTTTTCATTTTTGACTAGTTTTCTAGATTTGCGACCACAAACATACGAATTCCGTTTCTCACAACTATTATATTTAGGTACTATTAAGTTTGGATGGATGTATGTATGAAGGGAAGAATGATAATGGATAAATGTTTATTACTCAAACACGTCAGAAAAGCTCTACGAATTTGGGTGAAATACAATAATAGATTAGTATACGCTACTGTTTTTCCGAGACTAAGTTCTTGTGGGTCACACTATAAATCATCACGCTATAGCTAAAAGTTGATAGGCAGAAAATATAAAATCTCGAAACTTCACCAAGCTACCTACGTATGAAAGATAGTTGATTAGGGACTCATAAACATTTCATAATGAATACCATCACGCTATTATATTAAAGAACCGGGTAGAATTTATTTCAATGTTGTATCTAAAAATCTCTCAACTATAAAAAGTAATTGAAAATACACTAAAGAAATACGAAAAAGAACTGCAGAAACAAATTTTTTTTTTTTAAATATTTAGGACACGTCAATTTGACTTCACCTCGCCTGATGGTAAGCTGAAGGTAAAGTCTCAGGAAAGAGGGTCACCATTATATACACGTACCATGTTAACAATGGTGGCGCTCAGCCTGATTGTCGTCGCAGCACCGCGTGACACCCACCGGTCCCACTAGTGCTGCGACCACAATCCCCCTGCCCGGCTATGCACTTGCTGACCCCTGAACGCAATCAAACCAAAATTGGATTACTATGGAGGGTTTTTCGCAATCGTGCACGGTGGTACCTACCCGGCCGAATTTTGTGACAAATTTGTGTCATCAAATTTCGACCACCAGTAAAAATACTTATATCTATTCTGAACTTAACACAGACGGGGCAATAGCTAGTTTATATAATTATGTATATTAGTCAAGACCATCCATACACAAAACACTAGGTACCTCAATTTTATTTTCTTTTCCATTTTTATTGCTTCGAAATCACAGCTCGCGAACTCTCGGCACACCTCACATCCGAACAAAACAATATCATTTTCCGCTACAGTATATAAACACATCTTTGATCCGTGCCATCTACCGGAATAATTGGGTAATGTTCGGTTTATTACGTTATTTATGCAAAAAGGAAATGCCAATAAGAATTTTTGCTTTATTTTCCTTTTTTGAGAGAACAAACTTCGAAACATCACCCAGTAGATCTATGTGTTTAACCCCTGACGCAAAAACAACAGGGTGTTACAAGTTTGACGTGTCTATGTGTCTTCTGTCTATGGCATTGTAGCTCCCAAACGGATGGACCGATTTTGAATTTATTTTTTATTTTTTTCATTGAAAGGCGAATTACTTAGGAGTGTTCTTAACTAAGCTGGGGTTTTTTTAAATTAAATTATACGGAATTTTATGTAGTGTAGTTTCCCAGTACTCATGGCTGGATCAAGGGGGTGTTACTTTTTGTATTTGCTAGCTGTGTGATGGTCAAAGTTCCCAGTCGATGATTCTGGCGATACCGTGTGTTTACCGTGATTCTAAAAATTATTTTTAGACTTTCAAATTGGTTTCCTGTTTCGTCTCACATTGCAGCTACTATCCCACTAATATTATAAATTAGAAATGTGGAAGTTTGTGAAGATGTCTCGATGTTTGTTACTCAATGTATTGGCTATATAGTCTTGATAAGGATAGGTTCCCATGAGTTGCAGGAACAGGATGGAGCAGATTCACGTAGATGGAGACGTTAAAACAGCAGCTAATAACTAAAAAGGCAATACTCTACAAATGTATATATATTTGTAACACTATTTCCTGTGAGCAACAGAGTATCCTAATCCCAGGGCGCCTTTCACAGAGGTTCGAGGTGGTGCACAGGTCAACTGATCTCCAATGAAACAATACTCAGTTGTACATACATATATTTTGCATACACATAAAACACAGAGTCACAGAGGGTTACACAGAAGTTTTACACATGAAATATAGACATAGATAGAAATAGAAGAAGTTAGTTTAGAAGATCTACAGTGACATTTCCACATACAGTTAACAGTTTTCAACACATGTAACAATCTTCTCCACAAGGCAGCATCACCTAATTATTGGCAAAGTTCAACATATGCAATAATAATTATAGGAATTGATACATGACCTTATTCCGTTATATAAATCGGTTGACCGTCAGTGGTGGGGTTCCGGCAAAGCTGATTCCGGAGCCTCTCTATTGATCAGCTCGCCCAAGGTCTAGGCCTCCACGACAGCACAATCGACACCTCAGAGTATCAGTTCTCGTTTTTAGAGTGTATACGGGGTTTCTCCCAAAACTAACGACCCTGTTTAAATATACACAGCATTTATCAACAACACATCTCCATTATGCGAACAGATTAACAGCAATCAAAAGGACAACTTACCAGATCAAATCGGGGACCTCACACACACAAATTATAACCTTCAAATTCAATATGATTTTCGAATCACTGCAAGTACTTCGAACAATAAAATCTCAGAGTAGAGGACTAATTAAATCATAAACAAAAAATAAAAAATACTGTCACTGCGATCACTCTTATATACCCGCTTATATATATTTCTAGACCTTTTGAGAATAATACCGGTGATGAACTTCGAACTCGAATATTCCATACCAAATCAATAACCTTGAATGAAATTCGACCGCATAACGTACGACCTCTGACGGGGAACCACTACCGACCGCCACATCGATTGCAACCATCGCCACATGGATTGTTGCGCAACCGGGTCAGACAGATAGCGCTAACCACAATTAATTCTAAATAACAATTAATTGTTTATATTTACGATTGTAATCGTTACATATTCTTATAGAGTTGTGGAAAGGATCTGCTACAGATAGCTGTACCATATCCATCACAACCAATATCTCAACAGTGACTCTTCGGAACCTAGACAAAGTAAACCTCTTTAAAAAAATACACTGCATGCCTTACAGTGGTGGGCTAGGCAGCTCATCACTTCATGAATGGACCAGAGAGTGGCATTCATTACTAGAAGTTGGAGCCCTAAAAAGTACGATAACTGGTTTATCTACAGAACTTCGATATCGTCAATGGGTTGTGGAAGTCAGTGGCAGTCGCTTCACGGAAAATATAAGAAGTTCGGCAATTTCGAAGTTAGATTGAACGTTGACCCTCACTGAGTTGGGAAAATCTCGCAAGCAAAAAGATCACACGCGTTCCTCAAGAGCCAAGGGAGCTCTTTCATTAACCTTTATTTATTTTTTTATACCACTAAGGTGGCAGACAAGCACACGGCCCACCTGTAGGAAGCGGTTACTGCGGCCTATGGACGTGTGCAACACCAGTGGCGTCACACTCGCGCTGCCAACCCTGAAAAGGAAAGGGGATGGGAAACGAGTTTGGGAGGGGATGGGAAAGGAGTTTGGGCTCCGGCACTCTCACTCACCAAACGGAACACAACAACTACTGTTACTTGGCGTCGATATTCTGTGAGAGGCTGGTGCTTCCCCGGTCGAGTCGGCCCATTCATGCAACGGCCAAAATGACTGTTGTTTGACTCTACCACTCACATTTTCACACAAGCTAATTACCAGTTACCAGCAACGGTGGTCAAGACCTGCTACTCCACAAGCAAACCACCTCTCCTAGCAATAGGTGATTCCGAAGACACATTTAGGTTCAGTCAGTTTAACTTAACAGCATTATCGTACCAATGGCGTTACCCGAATTTTTCAGACGAAATATAAAAGGTCGGAAATAATAAATAAACCATTCCAATGATTTTTGTGGTGAATACGAAATAAAATATGGGGTGTATCTTTATTTCTTTTCTTTGCGAAGTCAAACAGAATCATATAGAAAAAAATAATTTTGCCGGATTGCCTTTGACTAGCTGTAACTATTTATATTTTTCAATGTTACTATTTACTATTTTAGGATTTCTTATTGTCATTTATATTTTTATATTGTTTTTAATTAATTCCACATTACCATTTGAACTGAATTCCATATTTAAAAAATAACTAGGTTATAATGCTAAGCTTTTAATATATTTTTATTGAAAAAGCTATTTCATTATATTAACTTGAATTAACGCGAACCTGTTACCATACTTATAAACAGGAACGGCAAAATGTAAAAGTTAGTAAAAAAAAAACAATTCGCGCTAAAAAGAAATAATTAAAAAAAAAACACCCATATAAAGCCATAAAGTCTTCAATTTTGTTCTATTTATGCATCACAAAGTGGGCTTAATAGTCGATTACTAGTAGGCCTAGTAGAAGATTTATAAGAGGCCTTTGAGGCGTTCAATCTTAAAATATTTTAAATATCTTTAATACTTTTCTAATACAAAGCATGATAGCGTATTAGCACGTATGTATTGAAAGCATTTTCATATGAGCCTGTACGCATCAGGTAATATTCTCGTATAAACGTGAACATTTTCATAATAGCTGACTATTACTGACGGAATCGCTCTAAATTTTGTCGTAATGAAAAACGGGCTAAATTATTCATACCTTGTAAGACTATACGAGATCGATGTGGCTTGAAGGAGGTGGTGTAGGCACGCTGAACGAATGAATACGAAACGACTGACAAATTAAGTATGTTAGGCAAATGGCAGTGAGCAAGTCGTTCAGGTTGATATCGAAGATTAAATTGGGGTATTACTTGAGTTTTTTGAGCTGAGTGAGATGAAGTCGAGCGAAAGCTCCTCATTACCAGACTTCAGGATTTTCTTTGTCACACGTCTCCTCCTAAACTACTAATTCAATCAGAACCAAATTTGGCATGATTAAAGAGGTCAATCAGAGAAAAGTTTAAGGATATATTTTGAAAAAATTAATGCTACCACAGAGGAATGATCACCGTTAAAAAAATTCCAGATGGAATTACATAATAACCGCTCGAGACACTGTGACCAAACTTCACATGCTCAGAAAGCATGTCCAGAGTTTTATAATATTATATAAATATAATATATATATAAATATATTAAAGAATTTTTAAAATCGGACTTGCCACGGAGGAATGATCACTGTTCAAAATTTTCAAAATCTGATTCACGATGTCTCACTCAGCTCAACATTGCAAGCAGCGATTCGACTTGCAGGCCTAGTAATGAAAATGATTAAGTATTCTTAGCGATCGTCTGTGAAATGACTACGAAGCCTGGAGGTATTGTAGCGTTCCGACCTCGTTCGACCACTACAGTTTGTTTACCTGGCCATCATGTGTCAGAGATTAAAAATAAATTGTTTTGAATTGAATTGAGAGTTTAAGCAAGAAAAACAATTGCCTTGGCGGACAAGTTGCTGACAGCGGGTGACCGAGGGCTCCGGCCTCGACCCGCCGTCCGAAGAGAGTTCCAAATGAATTGATTGTAGGCTCAATCCTTGAGCAGAATCCGCGATTCCCTACAGTTCGTTTAAAATATAAATATACTCGTGTAAAATCCCCTAAAACTCGATATAGGAAGTTTTATGTGATAAATAAATGCCAATATAAATATAAATACTTGTGTTTCTCATTTCGTTAACACGAGGTATTGTGACGTCAGACCCCCTATGCCACAGGTGGTGGAGGCGCTTTATCCTCAGAGTTGACACGACACATACATCAACTGGGATATAGTCAACAGAGATTAGTATAGTTAACCGGCACTTAGTCAATCAACACATAAGTTCTCAAATAATACATAGTTACCTACTCAAAGACATACTAATAAAGCCAATCGAGACATAATCAACCAAAATTAAATAGAATCATAAATACCTAAAAATCGTTTCCACCATCGACTAAATTTCCCTCTTATCTTCAGTTCCTCACTTGTCTAATAAACAGCTGCTGACGTCATCATGTGAGGTGAAATCGGCTTCTATCATGTCCATTTATATCCAAAACTTTTCAACGTTTAAACTTTTCGATACTTCAAACAGGGGTCGCACTCGAAAATCTTTTTGCCTTTCTGTGCACAAAAGCAGTTTGTCGTTCAGACGAAAAAGTATTGTATATGAACATTTAAAGCCAATTTTCCTATCATTATTACAGTACTTGGTGACAATAGTGTGTGGACAGCAGGGGTACAATGGACCTTGCATCCGGACCCGACCTTTTGACGTGTTAGGACATTTTGATAAAACACACGAGTGGAGGGTTAAAAAGAAGAAGGAATTATATCCGCTTGTCATCTGTGTTATTTATAGATAAAAAAGGGTTGGAAACGGATATAATTTTGCCAACACATTACATTTTTTAGGGTATATTTTATGTTTATTCTGGTGATATTTTGCGATACTGAGATTTTGATATTGTTTACTGTTTGTAGAATTCATGGCCCACAGACTTGTGAATATATGATAACAGACCGAACATTTCCCATTTCTTTTTTAAATAGGTAACTTTACTTACTTTACAATAAGCAATATAATATTTATAATATGGTAATATGGTAATCATGGTCGAGAAAAAACCTTTGTTTTTATTTTTTCATTTTGCGGTCTCACTTCACCAATTTTGTCGGACATAAGTAAACACTTCCTGTAACTGATGATACTGGCTACCCCATAAACACACAAACCTTCCCACACATTGTTGTGTTCAAGTACAACAAGTACATGGGGGACACAGGAGGTTGTGCTTCCTTGAAGCTATAACCTGGTAATATTTCAGTCACGAGTAGGTATTCAGGTCTGTCATTATTGATAATATATTATGGTCACTAATTAACACGTGAGATAGTAACCACGGGTCTATTGCTAAATTAAAAACCTGCTTTAATTTCAATAAAACTTTAATCTCAACTTCATCAACTTTTTAGTTTGATTTTCTTCTAAAGTATATTTTAATGTTTTTTCTTAATATTTTTTGTTTAGTGCTAAAATTAAAAATGTTTTTGAATAATTGTATTTTCATCGGTCCTAGATAAGTATGCAATTTCAAATCGATTCGACGTTTTGAAGTACTTTAAAATCGAGTGCAAAGATTTCAGTTAACCGTTCAACTAACAAACATACATACAAAGCGTGTAATAAGCGTATTAAAAAAAGAGAATTAATACTTCACTTCAACCATTTTTTTATCATTTTTCAAACGATGTAACTCTTCATTCGTGTGCAGCCAGTATGTCCATGCTCTGTGTGTGCGTCAGGGTTTCCGGTATCTCATCAATAATAACTACATATTCTCCCAAACCAGAATTAACATCACAATATAATTTGCATAATATACACAAACGCACCCATGGCCCAAAGTATATTTGAATAACTTGTATACATAGCAAGCTTATAAACATAATCCCGGATATCCGACAAGTTTTAGTGTGGGCATATCCGCGGCTGCGGATACCGGCGGATAATGTGGCCTCTAGAGCATTGCTGGCTTGGTGCTGTAGTTGTTTGGCAATGGTTAATAGATTAGCATGGGTTATAATAGGCTTATTCAATGGTGGTAATCATAGACGGAATTAGAACATGTAAAGGAGTAATGTTACGTGTAAAGTAAAACTTCGGACAGCTCAGCTGGCAGAGGCGTCAATAGTTCAAGATCTACTGATCTTAACCAGACTCCTAGTGGCTTACTGGTCAGCCATGAAATGGCACTGGGTTATTTTGTTGTTGTTATAAAGTTCACAAATTACAACACATCATTGAGTCATAGATTAGGTATGATGTCATAATTCTACATCATAGATTACGTAATGGCTGCAGAGGGAATGATGATCAGTGTTTCCAATTACAAAACTGAATAAATATAATATAAAGATGGTCTTAAAATGCAAAAATATATATGTAACACTGTATATCTTTGATTATAACTAACATCATTTAAAATGTTGTCATTAATAGTTATATTATGAGTTGAACTGTTTTGTGCAGTAAGCCAAAATAAACGCATTTTTCTTTTCGTTTCATTTCAAATTTAATCCACAATTGTGGGCCCGCATGAAACACGAACGAAAGAAGTGTAATTTAGTTACCATGAAGTTACTTCGGATTTCGTTCTTTCGGTCTGGACCATAAAGTATGTTCAGGACTGAACGTGTCAAGGAGATTTTCATTTACTATATATTTCTATTAAAAAATGAACTACATATTATAAACCAACATATTAAAAAAAAACCTTCCCTTATATTGAAATATAATAAACTTTCGAGCTTTTGAAATAAGTCATATAAAAAAAAAATTTTTTTGCCGGCTTTAAACTTCCGAATTTTGCGGTTTCAGGTCGTTTCATGGTAGGGTCCATCGAAGATAATGTACGTTTCAAATGGGGAAAGAATTTTTCCAATAAGTGCAGTGAAGACGCCTCAGCATATAAATAAACTAACAAAATTCGGCCTCAGATTAAAACTATAACTTCAGCTTGAGTAAAATAGCCGGTAATCTGACGTCCGTCCGACAGCTTATTGACAAGGGTGTCTGTCAAAACATAACATTACTACGGCAGGGCAGGGTTCCAGATTGTCAGTAACCTATATTTATCTTTCCGATTGAAATTTATGAACTATCCTGGAATAAATGTACCGAGCGGTACTGAGGATTTACATTGGGTGAAGTTCATGCCTTTAAGCTATTGTTATTTTAATCTATTCTACTTGGATTGCTTGATTATCTACACTAATATTATAAAGAGAAAAGATTTGTATTTTTGATTTTTCATATATAACGAATAAATTTAAAAACTACTGAACTGATTTCATAAAATCTTATACCTTTTGAAAGCTACATTATCACTGATTAACATAGGCTATATTTATTACTAGAAAAATTAGAGATCCTTAGAAATTTCTAATAAAACCAACCAAAAGTGTAAAAAAAGTAGTCATAAAATGTCTTTCATCGCATGCGCTACTGAAAGTATTGATGATAAAACAACAAAAAAGGTATTATATATTATAGGACATATCAATATCTACAAAAAACTTGGCGAGACCATAATGTCCAACTATTGTAGTTATGTCAGTCTAACTACTTTTTTTTATTTTAAAGTTAATAGAAATGCCGATCAAAATCAGACCTTTTTATCCATACTTTTGGATTAATTCTTATCCAAATAAATGATTCCGTATTCAAGACTGTTTCAATACCTAACTGTTGATTAATTTATGAATTATTGAAATCGGACATTTCATTGAAAAGATATTACGAAATTAAGTAAACGAAATTAGAAAACCAGAAACATGCCAACGCGCCGCCGCCGGCGGGAAAGGTGGCAAAGAAGTGCGGGACAGGGGTGTGCACATCTATGAAATAGGTAGCCGCGTAAAAAAATGACACCCCCTAAAATTAGATTGGTTATTAAATTGACCGCGATAACAGTATTATAAATGTGAAAATTTCTGAAGATATTTACTTAATCACGCTCAAACGGCTAAACGGATCTGGCTGGAATTGTATACTTACAGGGATAAATTATATTACGGAATAACACATAAACTACTTTTTATCCCTGGAATAGGTTCTCATGAGTAGCGAGAATGGGATCAGAACTCGACGAGGGCGCGCATGCGGGTGATAACCAGCCGCGTGCAGCAGCTGGTTATTTATAATATAAGGTGTCACAAAATTAGGTCTCTGAATTTGGTGAGATGACTTGGTATCGACAAAATACATATTGAAACAAAAAAAATATCGGGTAAAATAAAAAAAAAATAAAAAAGTAATATAAAAATGTAAAAAAAAACACCACCAGCGACCAGCGCTCGCACTTGCGATTTAGGTATTTCCCACACATCCGCTTGGAGAATACTGCGAGGAGGACTGCACGCCTACCACGTGCGTCACGGGCTCGTCGCCTCACGTGACGCTGATCGCTGGTGGTGTTTTTTTTTCATTTTAATTTTTTATTTTTTTTTATTTACCCGATATTTTTTTTTGTTACAGGCGAATCGCTGCTTGCAATGTTGAGCTGAGTGAGACATCGTGATTTTGAAAATTTAGAACATTGATCATTCCTCCGTGGCAAGTCAGATTTTGAAAATTCTTTTTGAAAGTCACAACTCTGGACATGCTTTCTGAGCGTGTAAAGTTTTGTCACAGTGCCTCGAGCGGTTATTATGTAATTCCATCTGGAATTTTTTTAACGGTGATCATTCCTCTGTGGTAGCATTAATTTTTTCAAAATATATCCATAAACCTTCCTCTGATTGACCTCTTTAATCATGCCAAATTTGGTTCTGATTGGATTAGTAGTTTAGGAGGAGACCTGTGACAAAGAAAATCCTGAAGTCTAGTAGGAGGAGCTTTCGCTCGACTTCATCTCACTCAGCTCAATTAAGGAAATATAGGTGGGATGCCCCTCAGGTAGATGGACTGACAACACTCCTCCGACGATGCGGAAGGTGGAGGATCGGTTCCTATGGCGAACATTGAGAGAGACCTATTAGAACTTTTGATTAATACGAACGCGCGTGTTCAAGTTACCATTGGTCAATCTGAATAAGGTGGCAGGTAGATCCAGTGTAGACAAGCTGACTCCGTGGTATCCCTTAGTTTTCCCTGAATGAGAACATTGCAAAATAATTAATGATACCAAGTCAACACTTGCCTTTATTCGTTTGATTCCACTTTCATACTGAATGATATCCACGTAATATCGTGAGGCTCTCACAAAGGTTTTATTAATAGCTGCAATACGTTGGGAATATGTTTTGGTAGATCATATGGACGCAATTCTTTTCTTTCCTGTTTTATTAACAATCCATCGTAGTCCACATCACTTACGACCAGGTGAGATAGAGGTCAAACGTGAGTATATTATTCATAAAAAAAAATGTTTGTACCCATACGTTCTTTTTGTACCGTCAACAACAAAATTGGATTGATCTATTCCGAATGTAACGCGAACCAAGTCGCGGGCAACAGCTAGTGATCAATAATTTCAAATTTAACATTTAACCGAGGTGACTGAACGCGCTCGAGTTTGAGGGCGTTCGAACACATTATCCTCAAACAATATTCGGTGAGTGACAAAGCGTATATGTGTTATAATTAGGGAATAATTATTACGCAGATTCGCCTCATCACTTTGGTGCTAGGATTATATAAAGAGTAATTCAACGCACTGAAGAACGTTTTAGTATAATATTCACGTTACTGACAATATTAGTATCGCGGCGGTTTATTGGTTTTAGGTAATAAAACGTCTGTATTAAGACGTTTCTTTAGTACTTAATATTCTATAGTATACTCATACACCTGAGCCCTGTACATTTCCGACGGTATAGGCAGAGGTGTGTTTGTCAAATTTTGATCTCTTTTCCTGATTTCGAGCTACTGCTAAGTCTAGACGGCGCCAATTATTTGCGGAGGTTGGTTTTAATAACAGAAGTGTGTCGAACACTTAATCTGTGTGTAGTACAAAAAAAAACTTGTCGTTGATAATATCATCATACATACAATCCACTGTTTTGTTACTTTTGGCCTTTATGGGAGCCGTCTGACCTCTCAACCCCAAGAGAAGGACTGCGCCAGAACCTCGTCCATTAATCAAAAGGTGTTCTGGTAGCAGGTGACGATGGTTTGAGCCCCGGAGATAACCCAATACATCAAATATTTTTTTATTGAGCATACAATAATCTTCTTCTTTCAAAATGATCAACTGTTTACATTCCCATCTGTCAATTGGAAAAAAAAACATCTAAAAAGATAAAACAATTTTCTACTCCACACATCGGAGCAAAACCAATTTATTTCCGTGGATAACTGTAAATTTCCCCTCAAACATTATATTATCAATTTAGGGGACCAATACCAATTTTCCGGGAAAATATTATTTTTCTATTCATGCAATTCGTTTAATGTTTTACTTATCATTTTGGTTTCGAAAACTCTAAGGGGCAAATTTATTTCGTAATTTTCAGAAGAAATTAATTTTATATTTTAAATCCTCGTTAGGGGTGCGAAACTTCGGGTTTATCGGTTTTTGGAGTGTAACTTTGGTTTGGTTTACGAACTGGAAAGGCGATTCGAAAAATAAAATTATGCTCTATGGGCAACCTTATACCCCGGCGTCTGTAGACCCAAGACAGCGTGCGGTTTTAGTCGGTTCAAGCCCGACATAACCACCCCCGCTGGCCGGCGGGGGGGTTCCGAAGGGATTTCCGCACGAAAAAAAAAACGAAAAAAAGGTACATAATGTATAGAGGTGAGAATAAAAAGGCGACGGATGAAAGACGGCTTTTAAAGTTACCATGATATCATAGCTCGCAGAATGAGCAAGTTGAAGTGGCAATGGGGTGGCCACATTTGCCGAAGGACCGGTTGCCGTTGGAATCATGCTGAGATGGATGTGTGGTGTGACAAGAATGGATAAGATTAGGAATGAGTACATTCGAGGAAGTTTAAGTAGCGCCAGTAACAGAAAAGTTGCGAGGAAATCGCTTGTCCTGGTTCGGACATGTAATGCGTAGGGATGAAAGTAATATCGTAAGGAAGGCATTAAGTATGGAAGTGGACGGTTACAAGGGGAGAGTAAGCCCTAAGAGGAGATGGATGGACTGTGTGAAAGAAGATATGGTTAGGAAGGGATCAGCTAGTTCTTAATATGTGGTTCACCCAAGTAGCGCCTGAGGCAAACACATTATTACTCAAGCTGTATGTTGCCATTTTTTGTAAATGATTCAATGAATTTTAAAAAGTAATTTCCCTGTAGGGGTTTACATTTTTATAAGGACTAGCTAATACCCGCGGCTCCACCCGCTCGGAGGTTGGTTTTTGTTTTTTGGTCATATCTCCGGTACTAATTAACCAATTGCAATTAAACATACGGCAGATTTTAAGTCCCCCCCAGACTTTTCCAATAGAAACAACCGCTTCAAAATCCGTTCAAAAGTTTTACGTCCATCGCGAACAAACAGATAAGATATTCCTAGAAAATATATTTTTGTGCTTAGAATTGTTCATTTCACATAACCCAAGTGTTTTCTTTTAAATATCTCCAATGTACAGACAGAACTTATTAAAAAAAATCTTATTAACCCCTCTTTATCAACCCAGATCTTGTAAAACTTACCTTTCGACTTAATTGAAAATTGTATAATTGTTTTACTCTTAAATATAGACTACGAATTAGAGTCAGTCGGTGTGCGAGGGTCAGTCGGGGTGCGAGGGATATGCTCTATTAATGGGCAACCTTACACTCCAGCGTCTGTAGATCAGTGATGGCGTGCGGTTTTAGTCGGTTCAAGCCCAACATAACCGCCCCCGCTGCCTGGCGGGGGGGGGTATCCGAAGGGATTTCCGCACGAAAAAAAAAGGCTAAGAATTAGAGTTTTTCGTTAAACATTTTCTGCAGGAGCATACTTGTACGAGTACTTAAATGATTATATAAGGGATAATGACTTCTATTTATGAGTGAATGGCGTCCCACCAACAGCTGAGGGGCCAAACCAACCTTGATCTGATTAAGGCACCAGAGCCTCGTCCATCAACGAGCAAATGCACCCACCTGCTGACTGACGGACAGACGAGACTCTGGCACAGGCTTTCCTCTCAGAGTTGGGAGATCAAACGGTAGTAGCTCCCGCAAAAGCTGAAAAGCAAACTTCAGACTTCGAAGTCGAAGCTTTGAATGCAACTGGTGTTCCCCTCTGATGATGATGAATATTATAAAAGAAAAAAGATAATCGCAAAAGTCGCAAGGTCTTTTAGCCCAACGATTTAAAATAAACAATACATGGGATTACATACTTAAAATCATTCCACCGAGCAATGCATTCTGCTGTTGCAATGTTGAGCTGAGAGTGCACTATATGATTACCTACAATTCACGCGCAATTTTTAGGGATTTTCTTTAGAAAAGCCCTATTGCTATCGAGTTGTCGTCGTCGACGTCGTCGTTGCCAATTTTCTGTCCCGGTTTTGGATATGAAGGAGATGAGCTATCGAGTTGCTGTTTTCGGTAATAGATTCGTGCTGGCCATTGCAAGATAAAGAAAAAATCGCAAAAAAAAAAAAATCGCAAAATCGAAAATCCCTTGTATTCGGCTGAGCTCGTCTCAGGAATTCAACTTGTTTTTCAATTGAATACCATTGAATTGTTTTTTCGGTGATTTTTCCTCCGTTGCTAGATTTTCTTTTTCAGTCTTAAGCTAATAGTTAAGTTGCACATTTTGGCGCTAAAATCGTGATCTCAACATTGATCATTTCGGATAAATCAGATTTAGAAATTTTTGGGGGTTGATTATTCCTCCATGATATGTTCGATTTTCAATTTTATTTGTTCTTAACCTTCCGGTTTTCAAGTTGTATTTACATGCCAAGTTTGGTCAAAATTCGTCAATTTGTTTAGGAGGAGTAGCGTCACAACCGAAATACACCGAGTGGTGTATAGAGAACTTTTCGCTCGACTTCGTCTCACTCTCAGCTCAGCTATTACATACTTAAAGTCGTTTCACCGCTCATTCTGTCTGTATAACGACATTGTTATGTCCCAAGCGCTCCTAATTAAATACTACGGGAGAAACTTCAAAGGATGTAATAAACACTTATCTTTATCTTTTACTGGTGGTAGAAATTTGATGACACAAATTTGTCACAAAATTCGGCCGGGTGGGTACCACCGTGCACAATTGCGGAAAACCCTCCATGGTAATCCAATTTCGGTTTGATTGCGTTCAGGGGTCAGCAAGTGCATAGCCGGGCAGGGGGATTCTGGTCGCAGCACTAGTGGGGCCGGTGTGTGTCACGCGGTGCTGCGACGACAATCCTCTTTTGATGAGGCCGTCAAGCTGAGTGCCACCATTGTTAACATGGTACGTGTATGTAATGGTGACCCTCTTTCCTGAGACTTTACCTTTAGCCTACCATCAGGCGAGGTGAAGTCAAATTGACGTGTCCTAAATATAAAAAAAAAATACGACACAATAATTTTTATCGTGAATATTGTATTTGTGAGGTTCACACTTAATGTTGTCGTAACATATTTTACTAGCTGACTCAGCGAACTCCGTTCCGTGTTAGAATCAAGTTAGTCAAGTGTTGTCAAGTCTGTGGCGGAGCGGTAGTGCATGCGACTGCTACGACGTGGGGTGCGGGTTCGATTCCCGCTCAGTGCAAATATTTGTATGCATGAATATGTCTATTTGCATTGGTCTTGGTGTTTCTATGTATAATATGTATATATTTACAAAAAAAAAGTATATAAGTATGTTTATCCGCATTCTGGAACCCATAACACAAGCTAGTTAAACTATGCTTACTTTGGGTCTAGAAAGCGCTGTGTAGAATGTCGTACAATATTTATTTATTTATTTTAAACATGTTGGTTATCTTATCAGCTGAATTTATTACGTGAATGTCTCCTCGCACCCCGGTATTGAAGACCTGAGACGGCGTGAGCTTTTGGTAGGTTCGAGTCCGAAATATCTATCCCCACTAGCCGGCTCGGTGGTAACCGTGGCGATTTCCGTGAAAAAAAAACCAGAAAACACAGGCACAGTATAGGCGGAGACAAATATAAAAAATCTAAGTTCATACTAATTATACTGTTGATTGATGGCACTTGGTGGAACTTGTTACACATATTGAAATAAAAGTATCACTTGTACTTTGCCACTATTTTATTTAACAAATTACACCTGACTGGTTTCGCTTTACGGCATTCCTGGCATTACGGGGGAATGCCGTAAGGCGAAACAGTTTCAATATCTAAATTCATGAAAATCGGTTCACCCGTTCTTGAGTTTATCACCGTCATTACTAAAACGATTTGTTTTATATATATAGATATACTAACCGTTTATATCTTCGCAGGGGCAGCAAATCGAGATTTACACCCAAACGTATTCTCCCCCTATAGCTAGATATTATTTTTGTTTTAGGGGGAGAATCTATAAAACTGGCATGATCTTCGGGGCCCATGCCAACCTCACCTGCAACCCGGTACACCTACTAATCGACAGTAGAGGCTTTGGCGTAGGTATTCTTCTCGAGATTGGGAGATCAGATGACAGTCACTCCCATAAAAGCAAACCAGATTAAGGAGAAATAGGAGAACGGACCAAGGGCTCCAAAATATAAAATTTGGATGCACCTGGCATTGCTGGTAACGCTTGAATGATGAAGAAGCCTATAAAAGTGGCTCTTTGGATTTGCAGCAGAAAATCTCTACAAAAATGACATTGATGGCATGATGATGGTGTGCCGAACAGCTCATCACTTCACTACTGAACCACGGGAGGTGCTTATTTAGGGTGGAGGAGGCTTTGCTTTACCCCAAACCAACAATCGCCAGGAATAGTGACCAAAATCTGCCAAAGGCTGGTGGGTATTCCGTAACGCCGTTAAACCGCCTTCTTACTGAAGACAATACACACAAAGTACAAACACATTGTGGTTTTAGTCGGTTCAACTTCGGCATTGCTAAGTACTTTATCATGCCCACAGCGCGCTGATGCCCAAAAGGAATCACGGCAATAAAAATTGGTCAGTGAAATTGCAAATTCCCATCTCATTTTAACATATTTATTCAATACTAGCTGACCCAGCAGACTTCGTACTGCCTCAATCGATAACAACTTCCATATTTATTCACCTTTTAAACCTTCTCTGGACCTCCACAAATAATTCAAGGCCAAAATTAGCCAAATCTGTCCAGCCGTTCCCGAGTTTTAGCGAGACTAACGAACAGCAATTCATTTTCATATATAAGAAGAAGAAGACGAAGAAGAAGAAGAAGAAGATAACTATTTATTAAACTAATTAAATATAAAGTAATTCATAATTTTAAATTATATGTAACTATTTTAAATTAGTCTAAAAGTGGCATCCTTACTAACAAGAGTCTGTAATACTCACTAAATTTTAACTACACATGAAATCTGAAGACGCGACCCCAAAATTACTCGAAATGTAACTAATTTACGCTTGAGATGGCAAATGATTACAACTTTGCGACGTTTCAAATTTATTCTAGACCTTATGTCTTTGAAGATAATTTAGTGACGTCATTCCAGGATTAAGATTTATAATTACAAAGTGGTTATGACATAAACATTAATCTTATGAATGTTTGGATGTATGTTTGTTTCTTATTCACGCCAGAGCGTCTAAACGGATCTGAAATTAATTTGGCACTTACACTTTGACCCAAAGAACTTGGTAGGGTATATACCCAGTTTAATAAAGTACATGAAGATGTTATTAATATTTGATAGTTCTCAAGTAAGACTGAGTCTAGTAATTCCAAGTCCACAATTAATCAAACTCTCAAAATATTTGTATAGTATATAATATTGTAAAGTCGATAAAAATCAATTTGCTGAATAACTCTACATGCCCGAACCATCTAAGCATCCCCTTCTCTACCTTGGTAACTACAATTTTCTAGCATAGTTACTAAATTGCAAATTAGGTGTGTCTGTACATTGGAGATACTTAAAAAATATTACTTGGATTATGTTAAATGAACAATTCTGAACACACAAATATTTTTTTTGGAATTCTTGTCTGTTTTTCTGTTTTTCTGTTTATATGTTTGCCTGTTTATTCGCGATGGATGAAATAACTACTTAACAGTTTTTTTTTTTGTTTTTTTTTTGTATAGACCATTAATACGGCACTTACAAAACGTCATAAAAAAACTAATGTTTGGCAAATGGACCACCGGTTCGAAACGCGGCCCTGTCCTGAGAAACTACTGAAGGATTTGGTCAGATTTAAAATCTTGGTAAAAAAAGGTTTGATTGGAATTGGTTCAGTAAAGTGTGAGTGGTAGAGTCAAGCAACAGTCATTTTGGCCGTTGCATGAATGGGCCGACTTGACCGGGGAAGCACCACCCTCTCACAGAATATCGACGCCAAGTAACAGTATTTGAACTATTGCGTTCCGTTTGGTGAGTGAGAGTGCCGGAGCCCAAACTCCTTTCCCATCCCCTCCCAAACTCCTTTCCCATCCCCTTTCCTTTACAGGGTCGGCAGCGCGAGTGTGACGCCACTGGTGTTGCATACGTCCATAGGCCGCGGTTACCGCTTCCCCTCAGGTGGGCCGTGTGCTTGTCTGCCACCTTAGTGGTATAAAAAAAAAAACAGAAAAAGCCGAGATATGACCAAAAACGATTACTGACCTCTGCTGGAGCTGCGGGCATCAGCCAGTACTTTATAAATTAAAAGTAAATATTGTCAAAATATGATGAATTCCAAGATACCTTTACTTTACGTGCGGAAATCCCCTCGGATACGCCCCGCCGGCCAGCGGGGGCGGTTATGTCGGGCTTGAACCGACTAAAACCGCACGCCGTCTCGGGTCTTCAGACGCCGGGGTGTAAGGTTGCCCATAGAGCATATCCCTCGCACCCCGACGAGTTCCAAGATACCTATTACGTATCTTGGAACTCCTCATTTTTTAATTTATTTATAATATCCTTCAGTTATTACAAAATTATAATGTGTAACAATATTACAGCTCAGACAAAAGTACCTATCTATACTAATATTATAAAAAGGAAAGATTTGTATGTAAATATATTTGTAACGAATTGGCTCAAAAAGTACTGGAGTGATTTCAAAAATTCTTTCATCATTAGAATGCTACATTAATCCTGAATAACATAGGCTATACTTTTATCCTGATATTCCCACAGGATCAAGACTTACGCGGGAGAAACCGCGTGGCGATGCTAGTAATATTATAAAGAGGAAAGGTATATTTGTTTGTAATCGATAACTCTGAAATTACTAAACCGATTTCAGAACTGCTACTTTATCCCTGAGTAAGATCGGCTACTTTTTATCCCGATATTCCCACGGGATCAGAACTCCACGCGGGCCAAGCCGCGAGCAACAGCTAGTACATTATAATGTAAAACGTTCGCACCTAGACTAATGTACTTAAACACTGTTTTACAGATGCCAACCTGCTTTAACACGTACCTTTTTTTTTTTTTATCGTGCGGAAATCCCTTCGGATACCCCCCCGCCAGCCAGCGGGGGCGGTTATGTCGGGCTTGCACCGACTAAAACCGCACGCCGTCTCGGGTCTTCAGACGCCGGCGTGTAAGGTTACCCATAGAGCATATCCCTCGCACCCCGGCTGACCCTGGGCCATCTCACCACTAACAGCATCGCTCATCCTGTCTGTAGCGGCAGAGGAGTACGGAGAGCGATGCGTGTTCCCGCCACGTTGGGTATTGGCCGACGATCAATGCCAACCCTATGAAGGGGTGAAGGGGAAGCCATTGATCGCCGCCCAGGGTGTACCGGCCGCTCCGATTCCGTTCCCCCCGGACTGCAGCGGGATCGGAATCGGAGCGACACTCGAGGAGGTTACCCAACACACACCCCTGCTTTAACACGTACCTAGTTATCGTATCGTAGATCGCTGATAGATGTAGTAAATGAGCCAAAATTCTTTCAGCGTTAAATATTGAAAGACAAGGTTAATCCTTCTTCCTAATGAAAGCCCGCCTTCTAATCACGAGAAGTAATCAATCGTTTAACAATGTCTTTAATAGATTACGTACACATGGATTTTTAGTTCTTCCACCTTTGTGTCCCGTGACAGACACCGTGCGGTTTTAATCGGTTCAATTCTGACAAAACCACTTCACCGTTACCCCGGTGAGGTGGTTACCATAAGTATGGTTATGAGTTTAACACTCGCGTATGTATATATTCAACGCAAAAAATCTAGATCTTGACGAGCAACCAATCACGTGAGCCCTTTGTATCAAAGGGCTGGTTGTTTGCGCGTCAATTGTCCACATGTTTGTCGTCGATGATATTTATGTATATTCTACCGTAGCGGCGATAGCCCAGTGGCATACGTAACGGACTGCTGAGACGAGGTCTCGAGTTCGATCCCCAGTTGCCCGGGCACACACCTCTGACTTTTCGTAGTTATGTGTGCATTAATAAATGATAATTATCGCTCGCTTAATAATGTGCCCTGTAGATGGCAATAGGCTCGCCCCCTATTACATTGGGACCTCAACATAACTGGCGAATCGTGGGTGTGTAATACACCTCTGCCTACCCCTTCGGGGATACAGGCGTGAAGTTATGTATGTATGTGTCTACCGTAGCGTCGACTATTTAATGAGCTATCATTAGGAAAAAACAATAAGCTACAGTTGCTAAAATTAAGTTCTTGTATAAATTTGCCACCAATTTGCCGCCATTAAATCAGCCCTCTTTATTCATAAGAGACATTATTTTATTCTTTGGTAGGCATTTTTCGTCCCTTTGTTAAAAGGGTTATACTAAACTTCAAATACCACTTCAAATAACACTTCAAATACTACTTCAAATTCAAATTCATTTTATTTAGGATAAATAACAACCGCGGTAGCCTAGTGGTATGGGTAATGGACTGCTGAGATGAGGTCTCGGGTTCGATCCCAGGTTTTACCATGGCACACACCAATGACTTTTCGATGCTTTTCGAAGTTATGTGTGTATTTATCGCAGGTTTATAAGTGCCCGGTTAATGGCAATAGGCTCGCCACCTATTACATTGGGACCTAAACATAAACTGGCGAAATGTGGGTGCTAGCACCTCTGCCTACCCCTTCGGGGATATAGGCGTGAGTTTATAAATAAAATAACAATTTTATACAATATAACAAAATAAACTGTGATGCAGATATCAACGCCCTTTCCCAAGTAACAATAAGATTACGAAATTAAGAGAATTGGAAGCACAATTTCGAATCTTAAAATAATATTAAACATAAATATATTTGTATTTGTATGTAGGGGTGTGTGAGGGTGTATGTATGTGAGGGTGGATGTATGTGAGGGTGTAATATGTGTGCATGAAGGGCGTGTGTGGGGGGTTTGTGTAAACTCCTTTGATGCGAAAATTGTCGTCTAATAATTTATCATCTGTAAAACATAAGTATAAGAAAGGGGGTGTGTGGGTTCTTATTAACATATGAAAGACTTTTGACCACCAACCACCAAAAAAAGAGCCTGAGCAAGCGTACTTTTTTTTTCTTTTTAGGGTTCCGTTGCCAAATGGCAAAAAACGGAACCCTTATAGATTCGTCATGTCTGTCTGTCTGTCCGTCCGTATGTCACAGCCACTTTTATCCGAAACTATAAGAACTATGCTGTTGAAACTTGGTAAGTAGATGTATTCTGTGAACCGCATTAAGATTTTCACACAAAAATAGAAAAATAAATTAATTTTTGGGGGCTCACCATACAACAACTGAAATTTAAAAAAAAAAAACATCAAACCCATACGTGTGTGGTATCTATGGATAAGTCTTCAAACATGATATTGAGGTTTCTAATATCATTTTTTTCTAAACTGAATAGTTTGCAAGAGAAACACTTCCAAAGTGGTAAAATGTGTGTAACTTCTGTAACTTCTAAAATAAGAGAATGATAAAACTAAAAAAAATATATGATGTACATTACCATGTAAACTTCCACCATAATTGGTTTGAACGAGATCTAGTAACTAGTTTTTTTTAATACGTCATAAATCGTAAACCGCAATTTACCTTTCATTCAATCAACTCAAATATAAAAATTGAAAAACAAAAACATTATTATGTTACTTACTGCTACGGAAACTTTCATGGGCGAGTCCCACTCGCACTTGGCCGCTTTTATTTCGTGTGGATAACCTCCCACCCACCAGCGGGGGGTTATGTCAGATTCGACCCGACTAAGATCGCACGCCATCTTGGGTCTTCAGACCGGGTATAAAGTGCCCTATAAGGCATTTCCCTCGCACCCTGGCCAGCTAGCATACCGGCCAGCACGTGGCTTAGGCCCCGAAGAACTTAATGTTGCCCCTCTACACCTCGCTAGGAAATATTAAATAGTTGCGATTGTAGTAGAAAAGCTATTCTATGAGGAACCCCTGAGGAAGCCACTTGAACACATTCAAAGTTAATGATATTTATATGAATTGTACTTATTTTAAAAACCAAGTAACAATTCCTCTGTCAGACTTAAATCCAGACAGAACAAAGCTTATTTACCTCTGCAATTAGCATTTCGAACTGTCATACATAAGTCAGAGTTAGTTGTCATTTGACTATCACAAATTCTGATTCCAACTTTCACAATTCTTTGGGAATATTCACTAAATACTAAATACCTTTATCAAAAAGTCTTAACAATTGGGCTCTAAATCAAAGCATATAGTTATGTTACCGGTTATTTAAATGTTAAACTTAGCCTGTATCTGCAGCCATCTTACCTGTAAAAAGACAAAATTAAAATTAGTTATTTTACTAGGTCTGCAAGGCGAATCGCTGCTTGCAATGTTGAGCAGAGTGAGACATCGTGAATTAGATTTTTGAAAATTTTGAACAGTGATCATTCCTCCGTGGCAAATCCGATTTTGAAAATTATTTTTGAAAGTCACAACTCTGGACATGCTTTCTGAGCGTGTAAAGTTTGGTCACAGTGTCTCGAGCGATTATTATGTAATTCCATCTGGAATTTTTTTAATGGTGATCATTCCTCTGTGGTAGCATTAATTTTTTCAAAATATATCCATAAACCTTCCTCTGATTGACCTCTTTAATCATGCCAAATTTGGTTCTGATTATATTAGTAGTTTAGGAGGAGATCTGTGACAAAAAAAATCCTGAAGGCTGGTATGAGGAGCTTTCGCTCGACTTCGTCTCACTCAGCTCAATAATGCAAACTCTTGTTTGTTATACGTTCTATAAGAGTGCTCCTATAGAACAGGCATTTTGTCGTGCGCAACTCTCTGAGCTCTAAGAATTTATTTCTTTCAGAAGTCGCTTTCATTTCCGCTACCTTAGAAGGCTTTAGAAATTCACAGTTATTTCTCTGTATTAGAAGGTCTATTAGCAATCCAATTTATCCCTGATACCTGGAACCCTATTTGGGTATAGCAAATTTAAAAAAAGCGGCCAAGTGTGAGTCGGACTCGCCCAAGAAGGGTTCCGTAGCAGCAAGTAACAGAATAATGTTTTTTTTTTTAAATTTTATATGTGAGTTGATTGAATGAAAGGTACATTGCAGTTTGCGATTTATGCCGTATTAAAAAAAACTACTTGCTAGATCTCGTTCAATCCAATTTTCGGTGGAAGCTTATATGATAATGTACATCATATATTTTTTTAGTTTTATCATTCTCTTATTTTAGAAGTTACAGGGGGTGGGACACACAGTTTACCACTTTGGAAGTGTCTCTCGCGCAAACTATTCAGTTTAGAGAAAAATGATGTTGCAAACCTCAATATCATTTTTATATGTGTGGACATATAAAAAAAAATATATTTGAGTTTCAGTTCTAAGTATGGGGACCCCCAAAATTTATTGTTTTTTTTTCTATTTTTGTGTGAAAATCTTAATGCGGTTCACAGAATACATCAACTTACCAAGTTTCAACAACATTAGGAAAATAGTCCTTATGGTTTCGGAAATAAGTGGCTGTGACATACGGATGGACAGACAGACAGACGTGACGAATCTATAAGGGTTCCGTTTTTTGTCATTTGGCAACGGAACCCTTAAAAGCTCTATTTCGAGAATTGTGGATAAATTCCTGATTATTTAAGTGCTAGCTGTGCTCCGCAGCTTCCCACGTGGCAGACTTCACCCCGGTGGCTCCTATTTATCCCATTCATAACCGTAATTTATTAGTTCTACAATAATAGAGATAACGAGAGATCCAACACGAAAATATTTTTTCCAATTCGAATCAGCAGTTCCTGAGATTAGCGCGATCAACTAAACAAACTCTTCAGTTTTATGATATTACTATGTCTGCAATACATTCGGCTGTTGCAAAAATTTAGCGAAACAATTTCCCCAGGACTTTGTCTAACGATGATACTTCCTCAATGGCTAGTCCGATTTTCGTTTTTCTTTTTTTTCCTTGTGTATATGAATGAATTACTTAATTTAATACCAATCGCGTGAAAGAGGCTTTTTTGTTCATTGAGAAATCAGATTTTGAAAATTTCATCGGTGTATCAGTAATATCTTTACCTGTGTGAAATTTCATTAGAATTGGTTCAGCCGTTTGGGAGGAGAAGAAGAGCGCAGACGCAGACCCTGGGCTCTGAAGTATAAGCGAGATTAATGCTCTGACGATGATTGATGATGAATGATAGAACCGTTACAGTCAGCTCATTCATGCTGCCAAATATAAACGGCACTTACAAAATTTGACAGAAAAAATATGATAAAAAGAATTAGGCTAACATAATATGTTTACTAAACTGGATGGAGCGATTTTTAACGGATTCTACCGTGATTATTTACATTGAAACCGACGTTTCGGTTGCATTTCAGTAGCCATTGTCACGGGGAGACTGAAGATGGTGATTCTCTCATAGTTGAAGTAAAGTTGAATAGTAAATAATAAAATAATATCAAATAAATAGCGATAGAAGCGGTTAAAATAGTTTTATTTCAATATTTACAACTATGTTTACGTAATCTAATCACAATGTTTTATCTGAGTATCCTAGTAGAGCAAACAGTTCACTTCCAAGTTTGTTTGTCATCTAAAATAATAAAGTCAAATAAACGTCCATTCCAATGATGTTTGTTATCCTCTGTGGCGTAGCGGTAGAGCATTCGACTACTAAGTCAGAGGTCGTGTGTTCGATTACCGCTCAGTTCAAATATTTGTATGAATGAATATGTAATATTTGCATTTTAGAGCCCATAACACAATCTAGTTAAGATACGCTAAGGTCTGGGTAGCGCAGAGTAGAATTTCCTAGAAAATTTATTTATTTAATTAATTTACATTAAATAGAATTACGTCAGTCATCATAAATTTCCTCCACCTGTTTTATTGCCCTAGCTCCCATAAACTTGCTGTCGTTACCACACAAGTCAGCGCCATTCTAAAACTACCCCAAAAAGGAAATAAAACGCGCTAGGCCCAGCGGTCAGATTTACAGCCTACAGTGTGTACCCAGTGATTTAATATGTATGTACCCAAGAGTTGTGTACTGTGTCGCTCGGGTCCGCACGAACGGGCATGAATACATAATGCGAACAACTGTGAACTGCCCTTTATGCAGTACGTTTCAATATTAAACGAGTGTTGTGATAAAACTAGTTTTAGACGTCAAAGTCTGGTGACGTTAGGTAAATAATGGAATTCCGTTATAACGCGTTTTATTAACTGCTAAGGTAGTAACGTGGCATATAAATCCGAGGGAACATACACTGATCAAATTAATGAGTTATTGAAAAAAAGGCCGGTCAAAAGCACTCGAAACCGGGCTTGGTGAAGTATGTAAGAACAGAAGCAGATGGTGGGATGTTGTCTCTGCCTACCCCGGATGTGTATAAATCCGAGACGCTTGCTTTGGTTGTCGGAGCGTTCTTGCTGTCGTCCAATGGACTGATAATTTGAGCGTTTGTTTATAAAATAGTCACTGTAGTTACAGTTTTTACTGTCCTAAAACGAAACAAGTTGAATTCCTGAGACGAGCTCAGCCGAATACAAGGGATTTTCTTTTTTTTTTTATCTTTTTTTTTCTTTTTTTTTTAATCTTGCAATGGTTCACCCCATCACGAATCTATTACCGAAAACAGCAACTCGATAGCTCATCTCCTTCATACCCAAAACCGTGACAGAAAATTGGCAACGACGACGTCGACGACGACAACTCGATAGCAATAGGGCTTTTCTATAAAGAAAATCCCTAAAAATTTCAACTTAAAACACTAATTCCCGAAATAAATATTTAAAAAAGAACTATTGTTATCGAAATCTATCGCGATTTATGTAATTTTATTATCTACCCTGATCCCGACGTTTCAGTATGTATGTGCAGTCATAGTCACGGGGAATACAACGTAAACTTCCGACAATATAAACGGTAGATTTTCAAAATTTACAGAATAAAATAAAGTTACTGTAAAAAATACTTTAACCAGTAACACATTCTCACACAACAACATTAGTTACAATCTGGCATCTATCCAAAATACAAACTGCACAGAACAAGGTTAATTCTTGCAACATTACGGCTTATCTCAGACTGTGAGAGCAAGCTGGGAACATCAACCAATCTTAGTAATAGCCTCAGAGGGTGGAGGAGTACTCAAGGGAAGCCATTTTTACTCGAGGGCAGGATATGATGGTTCATAAGGAGATACCTGGAAAGGTATTGTAGATATTGGTAGATCTAAAACTAAATTGAAATATGATGGATACTTTTTGGAATTTGTAGATTTCGTTCATATTAATGGCGTAGCGTTAGTGCATTCGACTGCTACGACATGGGGCGCGGATTCGATTCCCGCTCAACGCAAATATTTGTATGCATGAATATATCTATTTGCATTGGCCTATAGGTATATATTATATGTATGGTATTTACATAAAAAAGTATATGAGTATGTTCATCCTCATTATAGAAGACAAGCTAGTTAAACTATGCTTATTTTGGGTCTAGAAAGCGTTGTGTAGAATGTCGTACAATATGTTTTTTAATTTATTTATTTATTTATTGGTAATGTATGAGTCCAGAGGATTTATGGACAACTAGATGATGATTGCGGCTTTGCCCGTTTCCGTTCCTCACAGAAACCTGTTCCCGAGATGAACCGGATATATCCTATGTGTTAATCCAGGAAATGATCTATCTATGTGATAATTTTTAACCGACTTCAAGAAGGTTTTGCTATTTAACCTGTATATTTGTATGTATGTATAAAACCAGCAAACGTGTTATAAACTGTCCAGCAGTCAAGTCTGCAGCAGGCTGTTAAAAATTCGGAAGCCATTATTCGTACACTTGAGAGCGGAAAAATGCACTTCAGTATAAATATTTATGTTACATTTGTATGCTGTTTGGTTAATGTTACACTGTAATGCATTTCGTCTTTCGTGTTTTATTCAAAACACTCGTATTTGAACACTTCAGAGAAATTATATTTTTGCAATATGATCTTTCCTGCTCAGCTCTCTTTGCTTCTAGCAAGCAAATTATAAAAAGATCACATAGGAACACATTTTATTTAAGCACTCACATTTTATTTCAAAGAAAGGTGGGGGAACTAGGCAAGAATGTTTGTGAAAAATAATAATACATAGTGAATAATGTTGTTGAATGTTTGGGACCAAACCATGATCTTTGCGACCAAGCCAACCTCAGCTGCAAGCAAGGCTCTGGCGTAGGTTTTCCTCTCGAGGTTGGAAAGTCAGTTGGTAGTCGCTCCCATAAAAGCCGTATACGCCAAATCAGAAGGAGGAGGCGTCAACGGACCCCAGGGTCCGAGGTGAAAGCCTCGGATGCAACCAGGAACAACAATAATAATAATACATATTCTACAACATTCTACACAACGCTGTCTAGACCCAAAGAAAGCATTGCTTAACTAGCTTGTATCATGGGTTCTAGAATACGGATAAACATACTTAGTTTTTTTTTTTTAATACATACATATTATACATATAAACTGAAAAGATTTGTACTGAGCGGAAATTCAACCCGCGACCTCTGACGTTGCAGTCGCACGCTCTACCGCCACGCCAGAAAGCTAAGTAAACCAAGTTGCGAAGAAGCTATCTAATCATCACCTAACTGTCCTTGTCACCATTATTTGAGGTCGGCGCAACATATCATTCTCCTCCATACATTTTTTTATAAAGAATATTAGCAACCGAAATTACTAATATTCCCACTAAGCCCTCCAGCTAAGCTAAATTGCTTGTGTTAGGAGGGTTTACGTCGGTAGGATGTAATGGCCAGGATTCGAACCCGGGACCTCTCGATCAAAGGGTCGACTCCTTAACCACTAAGCTACCGACGCTTCCTCCCAAATGTCATCTCCTCAGTTCACTACTTCCTTACCATTCTCTCACATATTCCATCCATCTTTTCTTAACCCTACATCTGCACCTAAAGCCCCCACCCAAGAAGCTATCAAATATTTAAGCTTATAATCCGCTTAACAAACTGGAAGTTTTAACTCGCTTCCTTAATACAACATAAAAAAGCTACAAAATTTTAGATCCCTTCCAATTTAATTATATTGAAAACCAATAAGACACACTTAATTGTGTAAAGTTTCAGCGGAGTCTCGTACAATTTTACTGGTCGCAACCGAGTTGGTATTAAAGGCACTATTAAAAGTTGGGTTTTTATCGGATGCTGGTAAACCTCAATTTTAGGATCCAGTTTATTTTCTAAGGCTTTACGTGCACTAGAAGACGCTTTGTTTCGTAAAAGTTGCCGATGTGATTAAGAGTGTTCAGAGAATTCAAGAATCTGAGGTATGCGTTTTACTTAGTTGAGCAACTCCGCTTTTTTTCACGGTACTAGGTTTGCGAGACGTTTAACCAGATGGATGGATTTGGTTAAATTGAACTGAGGGATGGATTATCTTCTAACTTAGTGAACGACGTCGACGGGCTCCTTTATACTGTGATGTATGTGCTTATTGCATTGATCATTTCATGCATTATTACAAGTAACCGAATGATAGGCCTTATAAGCAGTCTTGGTCTTGGTCAGCAATCTTCAAAAACTGAATTTAATTTAAATCACTTAGCCGAGTCTTGGTCAGCCACTTTCAACGGTCTTACTTTCAATACACCAAGTTGTTGAACGTTGAGTGATTCTAATTCAACTAATTACCGGCCTAGCCTTTTGATTGCATACCGGCGTTTATAAAATGACCTGGGCGCCCAATTAACTGGCAAATTATCCAGATTGATTGATTAATTTTGATATAAGCCGTGAAATAAGTAAAATGCACATAATAAATCGCGCAACTGAAAGTTGAACAGCGCACTCAGAGCTTAAACAAATATAATGACGCAGTTTATTCTTAATCGTGCCATCTTGGCTGAATGGGGTAAATATAAATTTTGATCTCAATTTAATTGGTGTACTTTTATATTATTTTTCTACCTTAAGGTACTAAACAAGTAGGGGTGCGGTCGGATCACCTCCAAGTTTGGTGCACCCTGGGCAACGTGGGCGATGACGTATCATTGATTGCTTCTCTGGAGTAGCTGGCGTCAACGGCCAAGAGTCTGACCAACCGGCCCTTTTCAGGGCCAGCTGACCCCATTGCACGAGTAGGTCGGGGTATGGCGGGCCTGCAAGGCCAGCGGGGGGGCGTGGTCGCTCCAGGTACCCCTCTGCTGTTATCAGAGGGGACACTGCGAATGGCCCAGGGTCATTCGGAGTGCGAGGGATATGCTCTATGGGTAACCTTACACCCCGGCGTCTGTAGACGCGAGACGGCGTGCGGTTTTAGTCGGTTCAAGCCCGACATAACCGCCCCCGCTGGCCGGCGTGGGGGGGGGGGACTAAACAAGTAAAACCATCAAACACTAGATTTTTCCAGTTTAATCTGCTAACTATACTCATCACCATCATAGTGCAGATGTATGGATGTTTATTACACTTTCACGCAAAAACGGCTGAACGGATCTGACTGAAATTCGGTACAGGGATAGATCATACTCTGGAATAACACATAGGTTACTTTTTATCCCTGGAATAGGTTCCAATGGGGAGCAGAACGGGATCAGAATTCTATTCAGAAGCTAGTATGTAATTACTTTTAGGCTTAAATTCAAAGATGCTTATCGTACCGTTATGAAAACGGTCATGATGTAATTCAATTTATAACCGACCATTCCAGGATATGTCATAGACATAAACTTGGGTTATCTCGCGTGCTGATTCTATCGTTACTATAAAATAACAGTCATTTTGTGAGAACATTTCAGAATATTTTTTTATAATAAATAAATGTTCTACGACATTCCACACAGCGCTTTCTAGACCAAAAGTAATCATAGTTTAACTAGCTTGTGTTATGGGTTCCAGAATGCGGATAAACATACTATATATACTTTTTTTTGTAAATACTAATATAATATTATACATAGAAACACCCAGACCAATGCAAATGTCTATTTGCATTGGTCAGTGCCAATATTTGTATGCATGAATGTGTCTACATTCATGCATACAAATATTGGCACTGAGCGGGAATCGAACCCGCATGCCCCTTTTTTTTTTTTTTTACGTGCGGAAATCCCTTCGGATACCCCCCCGCCGGCCAGCGGGGGTGGTTATGTCGTGTCTCGACTAAAACCGCACGGTGTCCTCTCCAAGTGTCCGTTGCCGGGCACCCCGGGTAAGCCCTCGAAAGGATAACCCCAGGGTTGCCGGCGGACTTTGGCCGCCACCGCGGCCTCGCCTGGTGGGGTCGGGTTTTATCCCGCTTGGGTGAGTTGGCAGGCGACAACTGCTACGACAACCCGCACCCCCTGTCGTAGCAGTCGAATGCACTACCGCTACGCCACAGAGGCCGTCGAAATATAAGTAAGAGATTCAGTAGGTATATAAGTTCGACCTAGTGCGTAAAGACGATTTGCTTTCCTCTAGAAGGATGTGGTTACCAGATATGATGGCTAGAACCTACCAGGGACTAGTGAGTGTGAAGGTGACGCATTGTGTTCCACGCGTGCCTTTCTCTACAAAGGGGGGGTTAGGCACCCTGCACTCCACGGGAGGCCGCCTGTTACACGATGGATGGCCAATACCTGGTGGGGTACCTAGGGAATTTTCTTCCTTAGGATATACCCGGGTTGCGAGGGAAATGCCTTAGGGCCACCTTACACAGCGGCGTCTGAAGACCTAAGACGGCGTGCGGTTTTAGTCGATTTGAATCCGACATAATCACCCCCGCTTACCGGCGAGAAAACTCCCCCAGTAATAGGTACCCGTGACACCATGTGGTTTTGGTCGGTTCGATTGTGACGAAGCCATCTCACCGTTCAGCCTCGGTGACGTGGTACCAGTGGGGGTTTCCCCACGTTAAATAGAGCGGGATCTGCGGGGACTAAGCGGGAATCGAAGCTGCACCCCATGTCGTAGTAGTCGAATGCACTACCGCTATGCCACAGAGGCCGTCTATTTGCTTTAGTATGGGTGTTTCTATGTATATTATGTATGTATTTACACAAGAAAATCTATGTAAGTATGTTTATCCACAATATAGAACTCATATAAATAATATAATAAATAATTTATTGGACACAATAAGTACTTAATCTGTAGAAGTTGTACAATTTTTTATATAAATATTATCAGTGACAAGTAAATTTGATGAAATTGTGTTTGCAATCGCTGCCACCCAAACTAGGTTATTACCTGTATTTTGGGTGTCAGTCTTCTCTCAGGGGTACATACATTAATTGAAGTCAAATACATGTCTTTTCATATTATACAAAGTGTGCAAGAATTAATCTAAGTTAAGTTAATACAAATAATTGTTTGGTAAGTGTGCATGGGGTGATTTTAATTTTTCCTCAATTTCGTAAGAATATGTGTTTATGTGTGTGAGGGTGTGTCTGTGTGTATGTGTGTGAGATAAAGATAAATAGTGTATGTATGTTACGTATAATGATGTGTATGGTACGTGCATATATAACAGTGTTGCAACCATAGGCATTGGAGGGATTAAGACAAACAACTGTCAAGAAGGTTTTCGGTGTAGGTATAGTTAAGTGTTTTCAGCCACTCCGATACACTCACTTTTACTTTACTGAAATTCAGTGAGTAGATACCGATACTTTTTTGGACTTTATTGTAAAGTCGTGCGTTTAAAACGTAGTATTGGCGGTTCGCAGATGTTGTTCTATGTTTAACTACATCACACACTGCATGTTTCCTGCGCTTATCCTCCAGAAATTCAGGTATATATATTAGAGTCGAATGTTTTTTTAAGACTGTACGAAGGACGTAGAGTTGCCTCACTGTGAGAACCTGGCACTCATTATAGAGATCAGAAGTTGGATGCCTAAATCGTTTCGAAGTCATTACCTTTAAAACTGCCCTTTGGGCTCTTTCAAGTTCCAGGAATACAGTTTTTTTTGCTCCTCCCCATACTACAATACTGTATGACAGGAGAGATTGACAGAGAGCATAATAAATCAATTTTAGCGTATCTATATTTACAGATTGTCGAAGTTTTTTAAAAATAAAGATAAGTTTTCTTATTCTAGAAGTAAGCGACCGTATATGTGTGTGCCAAGATAGACGCTGATCTATTTGAACACCTAAGTATTTAATTTCAGTGGTTCTAGAGAGAGTTGTGCATGAGCAGTTGTTGCCGAGAGGCAAGAAGTGACAAGTATGTGCCTTTAAAGATAGGTCTTGCAATGTACTATAAGATGCTACATTTGTGAAAGTTATGTATTTTGTTTTTGCAAGGTTGACTGTGAGAAGATTTGCATGGAGCCACTCCATGACCGCCTTCAAACCACTCTCAGCGGAGCTTTTAGTTTCTTTCCAATCTGCACCAGATATTATTAACGTAGTGTCATCAGTATATGCTATTATCTCACAGTTCGGTAATTTTAACTGACAGAGATGATTTACGTATATTTGGAAGAGTGTAGGCCCCAAAATACTTCCTTGTGGTACGCCGTATAAGAGCGACAGGTCTTCGCTAATATAGTCACCTATCTTAACACACTGTGTCCGCTCAGTCAGATAGTCTCTGAAAATTTCCAACGTTATGCCCCTAACTCCTACCTTTTCCAGCTTTGATAAAAGAATAGGCACATGTACTGTATCGAACGCTTTTGATAAATCCAAAAAGATCCCAATACACTTGCGCTTGTTATCCATGTTCCTAACAATAGAGTTAGTTAGACTTATCATGGCATCGTCCGTGGAAATTCCCGAACGAAAGCCAAATTGATTGTCCGCAAGAATATTGTGGTGCTGCAAGAAATCAACTAACCTATTATTTACTTATATTAGCTATGCTTAATTTGGGTTAAAATTGTGCAAAGATTCAAATAAAAAAACCGGCCAAGTGCGAGTCGGACTCGCCCATGAAGGGTTCCGAAGCAGCAAGTAAAATTTTTATATGTGAGTTGATTGAATGAAAGGTAAATTGCGGTTGTGGAAGGAACGACTAGGGCGACCAAGCGCAGGGCACGCCGCAATAGCGGCGGTAAGGCCCATCATGGAGGATTGGCTAGAGAGGCGACACGGAAGCCTCTCGTACCGACTGACGCAGGTGGTCTCCGGGAAGGGTTGCTTCGGGGACCACCTGCATCGGATCAGGAAGGAGCCGCCGCCACCTCCTTCTTCGAGAATGTAATGCTCGCGAAGGAGACGGTGGAGCGCGCCCGGGAGAGGTTCAGAACTCTCCCGGCCCGCCGAGCCCGCAACATGCTCGTCGCGCGTCGCAGGCGACTCAGGCGCCGAAGGTCGCTTAACCACCTCCGTCCTCCATGAGCGCAGGCCTGGGGGTGGCAGGTGAGGCCACCTGTCACCCCAGCAGAAGCAGGCCGGGACGGTGGGGTGACTAGCGCCCCTCCTCCAAACCGGGGCAAGACCGTGGTTTCCAAACCCGAGGGGGCCATCTCGAAACCGGAGATGGCCCAGGGTCAGTCGGGGTGCGAGGGATATGCTTTATGGGTAACCTTACACCCCGTCATCTGAAGACATAACCGCCCCCGCATTGCGGTTTAGGATTAATGACGTATTAAAAAAAACTACTAACTAGATCTCGCTCAAACCAATTTTCGTTGGTAGTTTACATAGTAATGTACATAATATATTTTTTTTAGCTTTATCATTCTCTTATTTTAGAAGTTACAGGGGGGGACACACATTTTACCACTTCGGAAGTGTCTCTTGCGCAAACTATACAGTTTAGAAAAAAATTATAATAGAAACCTCAATATCATTTTTGAAGACCTATCCATAGATACCACACACGTATGGGTTAGGTGAAAAAAAATTTTTTTGAGTTTCAGTTCTAAGTATGGGACCCCCAAAATTAATTGTTTGTTTTCTAGTTTTGTATGAAAATCTTAATGCGGTTCACAGAATACATCTACTTACCAAGTTTCAACAGCATAGTTTTTATAGTTTCGGAAAAAAGCGGCTGTGACATACGGACGGACAGACAGACAGACATGACGAATCTATAAGGGTTCCGTTTTTTGCCATTAGGCAACGGAACCCTAAAAAGGACATTATTCACGTTGCTATTTGTAACCAACTGCGGTGTTATTATTATTATACCAAGCTAAAAATGTAAAAAAAATTCAGACAAGGACCGTCTCGTGAAAAATAATGTTTACCCATTGAGTTGGGTCACACTGGTGACTGTAAAGTCAAAATCAAAATTCATTTATTCATAGCCCATTAACACGGAACTTACAAAACTCCAATAAAAAAATTTAACTAATGTTTAGTAAATGGATCACCACGCCGGTTCGAAATGCGATCCTGACCTGAGAAGACTCCGGCAAGAAACTCAGCAGGCTGGAGGATCATTTGTGAACTTATTTAATTATATCTTTGGGTCTGTCTGTGGCATCGTCACTCCCAAAGTAATGGTCAAATTATGATGTGATTTTTTTTTCAACTTTTGAACTGCTGCCATTAAAATAACAAACTTACTTTGGCAATTATAATGTTAGATAGGAATAAAAAACTGAGATTTATGAATTTCTTCTCCACTTGATATTACTAAGAAAACTTCCTTTGAAAGAAAACGTTTTAAGAAAACGTTCGCTGCACTATTCTGTTGATTTTTTTTTAAATTATGTTAGTAACCGAAATTACTAATATTCCCCCTAACTCCTCCAGCTAAGCTTAATTGCTTGTGTTAGGAGTAGGTTCACGTCGGTAGTGTAATGGCCAGGATTCGAACCCGGGACCTATCGATCGTAGGGTCGACTCGGTAACCACTAAGCTACCGACACTTGCATTCTTGATTGGTAGGTTTAAAAGGTTTAAAAGCAAATGAAGGACTGCCCTGGAGGGTAAGTGGTGCTAATAATTATACCCCCGCTGTCCAGTGTGGGGGGGAGGGGCATTCGTGGGAAATTCCGTACGAAAAAAAAGTATTCACTGGTTATGCCCAGCGGTTTCAACCACCGAACTAACTTCTATTCCTGATTGCTCGGCTATCGATAACTATCAAATGCAAGAAGTATCGTTCAAACCGCACATGTCTACAGATTAGCGTGTTCAAACAAATCTCTTACAACGTTTCCAAAGTATTTTGCTTGCCTCTGTGGCGTAGCGGTAGTGTATTCGACTGCTACGACAGGGGGCGCGGGTTCGATTCCCACTCAGTGCAAATATTTGTATGCATGAATATGTCTATTTGCATTGGTCTGAGTGTTTCTATGTATAATATGTATGTATTTACAAAAAAAAAAAAAAGTATATAAGTATGCTTATCCGCATTCTGGAACCCATAACACAAGCTAGTTAAACTATGCTTACTTTGGGTCTAGAGAGCGCTGTGTAGAATGTCGTAGAATATTTATTTATTTATTTATTAAAATAATAACCTTTAGCACGTGAACTTTTAGTGAAGTCACTAGCATAATTACGCTTCAGCAAAAAGAAAATTAAAGTTCTTAAAAACTTCCATTAGTTTCAGCATTGAAAAGAAAAACTAATAGACTAACTTTTAAAGGAAAAATTATGAAGCTTCAAGGATATTTGGCCAATAGTAGATTAATGTTATAAGCAAACTGTGATGGTGTACATGATATTGTTCAATGTAAAATTTAAGGGTAAAATTTAATTTAAAGGTTCAATAAAATAACATCAAATAAACCACGATAGAATCCGTTAAAAATAGTTTTATTTCAATGTGATGGTGTACTTTTTTTCATGCGGAAATCCCCTCGAATAACCCCCTCCCCCCCCCGCTGGTTAGCGGGGGAGGTTATGTCGGGCTTGAACCGACTAAATCCGCATGCCGTTTCGGGTCTTCAGACTGTCGGACTTCAGACCGCCTCGGGTGTAAGGTTGCCCATAAATGATGGACCTACAGTCAATGACTGGTATGCATAGATAGGTTGTAACATTTTCGCTAATATTATAAAGCTGAAGAGTTTGTTTGTTTGTTTGGTTGAACGCGCTAATATCAGGAACTACTGGTTCGAATTGAAAAAATATTTTTGTGTTGGATACCCTATTTATCGAGGAAGGCTATATATCATCACATGAATAGTTCCACTGTAGCCTCCTGGCAGACCACAGAGAGGTAGGCAGTGGGTTCCAGAATGAAAACGCTGTATAGACAGTTTTCAATAAATATATTGTCCACTTCCGCCCGCCCCGACTACAATAGGAAGCACTAATAAGTGAAGGCACTGGCCTGACAAGGGTGCGGAGTCTCCTTTGTGTCTGGTCCAGATCCGGTGAGGCCGTAGGTGGCGAGGCCGTAGAATGTAACGGACCAGCAGCGACCAGATCCAGACTGGCGGCTAAGTTACCTGGTAGGTAGCCGACGAGGTAGGAGGTGGATCTCCAGCGGGAACACACAACACTTATCAATTTTGACAATATTACTAGATTATTATTATATACTAGCTGACCCGAAGCGAACTTCGTACCGCATTTTTCAATCTTTCTGAGAGATTTTCTTAATATTTTTTTCCGTAAGAACCTTGTACAGAGTATTAGAAAACTACAAAAAAAATCAGCCAAATCGGTCAAGCCGTTTTCATGCTATGTCGTGACAACGGAAAACGGGTTTCATTTTTATATATATAGACTAGCTGACCCGGCAGACTTCGTACTGCCTCAATCGATGACAAACCTTTAAACCTTCCCTGGACCTCCACAAATAATTCAAGACCAAAATTAGCCAAATCGGTCCAGCCGTTCTCGAGTTTTAGCGAGACTAACGAACAGCAATTCATTTTTATATATAAGAGAAGATTAGGTCTTTACCTATGAAATTGCCGAAATTTTCTTACAAATTCATGATTTATTTAATAGCTATTTGCATTATTTATATTTTGTTTGAAAGTTGATTTCAAGATTTTACAACTCTATTTTAAATTTTGTTTTTATTGGCCGCTTGATAAATTAATTCGATCTTCAAAAACAGTACTTCCTAAATGCTATCCAGTTTGATGATAAATTTCGTATTACTTAACAGCTGTCACTTTTCAAAAATGTAATAAAAGTTGCTGTTTGTTAGCTTAATGTTATCTCATTCATACACAAAAAAAATATAAAATTTGGATTTTTCATTCCTAAAAAAAATTCAAAAATGTTAGTACCTACTTAAAATTGGGTTTCCTCTAATTTCTTCAAGAAAAACGGCAATTTCATATGTAAGGACCTAATGTTAATGGATTGCAATACTTTTTTCTTATACTAGCTAGGTAAAAAAAAAAAAGATCTTGGTCAGACTTAAAATTTGCCATATGTTTGATTGCAATTGGTTTAAAACGACAACCGACCAACACGCAGGCGGAGCCGCGGGCATCAGCTAGTAGGTATATAAAACGAATCATTGGCTCGCATCATTGGTTGATAAGTCCTTTATTGCCTTTTTGAATGACGAGCAAATACGTGAACTTTTTGATGCTTGTTCTAATTTTTGCCTCTAGGTATGTCGGTACAAAGAAGTTGTACAAGTTATTTGTTTTAACATTCTCCAAGGCAAAGTAATATACTCGTACAACTCCATAAAATTCTAGAGTAATATTCTTCGTAAGCAACGCCTGGGAACAAACCGAGTTGTAGTAAAATTATAAAATTTGATGCGGTATCTTTATGGGCGCGTAATAAACTCTATGGTCTCGCGTAAAAATGTCAATCAACTGACGAAGTCTGTGGCATTTATATTGTCTTTGGTAGGTAGTAACTTTATTTTTAAGGGACTAAGGTAAATGTTGCGGCCTTATTTTTGCAATGACCGAGTTAATGGTGTAATTATGATAATGTGGATTACAACAGATTATTTTGTGTTTTTGAAATGATTTTGAAATTTTAATTTTTTGTTTGCATTTTTAACATATTTGTATTGTGTTATTTTTAATCGATTTAAAAAGTAAGGTGATTCTGTTTTAGCTGTACGTTTAATTGAAAAATTACAGTTAATGGTGTAATTATGATAATGAAATTACAACAGATTATTTTGTGTTTTAGAAATTATTTTTAAATTATAATTTTTTGTTTTCATTTTTGAAATGTTTGTATTTTGTTATTTTTAATCGAATTTCTGTTTCAGCTGTATGTTTCATTGTGAATAATTACTTTATCATCATTCGAGTGCCAATTTCTGTTGCACCCGAGGTCTGCTCTCTCCTCCTCACCTTCTTCACCCGAGTGTCAGTCAAAGTCACATCCAGAGTCTGAATTCCACTCTTCTAATTTTTTTCGTTATACCACTGCATGGTAATGCAATGAGCACACGGCCCACCTGATGGGAAGCACTTTTTTTTATACTACTGAGGTGACAGACAAGCACACGGACCACCTGATGGAAAGTGGTTACCGTGGCCTATGGACGTGTGCAAAACCAGGGGAGTCACACTCGTGCTGCCGACCCTGTAAACGCAGGGTTTCTGTGCCGTCAGTATAGAAGACAAAGCGGGAATAGCCTTTGGTCTTCCCTCTGACAGCACAAAAACTCTCCAGTGAGCTCTGGCTACCCTACTCACCACCGCCGGGAACACCACACGTGGTTATTATGGCCGCGGTATTCTGTAGGGCGGAGGTACTTCCCCAGTCGGACTGCTCAGTTGATGGAATACCGCCGTTTCCTACCTCTCCTAAAGTAAGTTACCGCGGCCTATGGCATGGAGGTATCACACTTGCGCTGCCGACAACGTAAAACCTTCTTTTATTGGTTTGTTTTGACTTTGGCACGTTTTTCCTGAGCCTCATCCGGCGGATGTACCGGCTTGCAGGTGAGGTTGTTTTGTGGATCTGAAATCTTGGTGGAGCCTCATACATCGATTTTTTTTTAATGTAGGCACGTCAATATGACTTTACCTCGCCTGATGGTAAGCTAACCATAAATCTAGTGGGGCGGAAATCACACAGTGATTGTCAAACTTCGGGCCAAACATAGATATTTTTGTTGCAGTATTTTTATTCAAAAATACAGACCTTAGGCTTTATGCATATTATTCGACGCGTCTTTATATATTGAGCAATAAAAATGAAGCAAATAAAATCAAATCAAACGTCTTCGACGTCAAAAACACAAAAAAATGATTTTATATTTCAGTTTCTTTCAGAGACCAGACTCTTTCGTTTTATGTAAATATACTATATACGTATTGTCATTGTCCCTCAAATGTCAAAGTCAAATACGCGTTACTCTGATAACTCGAAAGAAACTCACTTGTAAAAGTTTTTTAGGGACAATTTGTATGGTAGGTACCCGAAACCTTGAACGTACAAACCCCAAAATCTAATAAGTTCTTCCCACTAACCAAACAAGATGATTGGCGAAAGATTTTTTTAAATCGGATAAGTGGTTCTTGAGTTATTGCGTAAACAGACATCCAGACATCCAGACCAACAGACAGACCGACACAAAAATATTTTTTGCTTAATTAGACTTCGAATCACGTGAAACGTCGAGAAAAGCGATAAAAAGTGGGTGTAAGATGTTGATTTTTTTTGCGTGATTTTAAGACTTCGGTGTCCACCTGGTTGGTGGCCCGAAGTAACCCATTAATAAAGAAAGACAGGTTAAGGCTGAGGCGCTCAGTTTAGTAGTACATATGAGTCATTGGTTAAAGTCATGTATTTTTAGAGGAGCTTCAATATGAGTTTTCCACTAGTGAACTTTTGATAAATAGAGAATAACAGTATTCTGTGGCTACTAGTATTCTTTAAACATTAGTGAAATAGGTATAGTAATATTCGCTCATACTGTTTTATTTGAAAAGATTATGTACAAGTAATTATAAATAAAAGTACAGAAAACTAAACCTAAAAGATAGAAAAATATTTACATACATGCGTCATAGAATTCCTCCGCATCATTACCGACTGGTAATGTTCCCAGAAGACTGGCAGCATTGTCTCGTTGAATAGCAATGCTAATTCTTTGTGTAAGATAAAGTCCCGCCATCTGGTCACGTGTAGCGTCGATCAGCCGCTTTGCCAAATTTTTGTAGACAAAACGGGCACTTAAACCACATGACCCCAACGTCTCAACCCCAAACGGTTTAAAAACATAATCCCCTACTAGGTTGGAGTATTTACGCCGTTTGAGACTTTCGGCAGATGCAGCGAATAAACTCATTAGTTATTACATGAACTTTTAAATGCAGTGTGACTTTTCAAGTATCTTACAAGAGTACGTAGTAAGTGGGGCAGTTAGGCAAGTTAAATTGGCAAGCCTTGCCCAACTGCTGGGAAAGTGCTTGTAACTTTTTAACTGGTACTTGCCTCGACTTGACGACTGAATTATTGCTAGCGTCTAGTAGTTCTCACTCTATGCGAGTTTCACACCCTCAAAACATCTGTCAAGAGTGTACAACTGAATTTCTATTCTACATCATGCTAGTAAATAATATTTAAACATACATAACTTCACACCTGTATCCCCGAAGGGGTAGGCAGAGGTGTATTATACACCCACGATTCGCCAGTTATATTTAGGTCCCAATGTAATAGGGGGCGAGCCTATTGCCACCTACCGGGCACATTACTAAGCGAGCGATAATTCAACATTTTTAATACACACATAACTACGAAAAGTCAGTGGTGTGTACCCGGGGCGACTGGGGATCGAACTCGAGACCTCGTCTCGGCAGTCCGTTAAGTACACCACTGTTCTATCGCCGCAAAGAATAATATTGTTTCTTGTGATACAAAGTTCACATAGTACGTGTGCCAAAGCATGGCTTTAACTTAAAATTCTTCTTCTACTTTTGTTTTGGCTTACACAACTTCATGGAGGAACTGCTGTCTGACCTGCCAACCCCGAGACAAAACCCAGAGCCTAGTCCTATAATCAGTAGCAAATAATATATAAATAAATATTCTAAGACGTTCTACACGGAGCTATCTTGACCCAAAGTGAGGTTGTGTTATCGGTTCTAGAATGTTGGAATGGGTTCGGATAAACATCCTTTTTTTTATATTGGACACGTCGATTTGACTTCACCTCGCCTGATGGTAAGCTGAAGGTAAAGTCTCAGGAAAGAGGGTCACTATTACATACACGTAACTTGTTAACAATGGTGGCACTCAGCTCTATGGCCTCATAAAAAGAGGATTGTCGTCGCAGCACCGCGTGACAGCCACCGGTCCCACTAGTGCTGCGACCACAATCCCCCTGCCCGGCTATGCACTTGCTGACCCCTGAACGCAATCAAACCGAAATTGGATTACTACTTATATACTTTTTTTTATTGAACGAAAGAACGAAAGAACGAAAAAGACAGAATATACAAACAAAATGAAATTTTATTGAGAACCTGACCTATCAAAAATCATGGACAATCATGAATCCTTTTATTGGCTGCTATGGGAGATCAGGCGGCTGGCTCCAATAATAAAACCAGAGCCTCGTTCGTTAATCGGCTGCCCACCCCTTAAGTTTTGAAGTTACCTTTACCAATCCCTCAAGACACGTTCAAATATAACTCCTTATAATAAGTCAATACAGCTTAATATAGCTCAAGACCAGTCTCGTATAAGGTCAGCGCTGTGAATCGGAATTAATGAGCATAATTGTATCGTCTGAGCGGAATAGCACTTTCGTAAGAACCTTGACGGCACATTTCTGACTAATTTTCATAATAGTCCGGTATTTTAAGGCCTATTCGGTAGAGAGAACCGAGTGAGTGTGCGCTGATACTACTGTTCACTACGTATATACAAACTATTCCACTCTAGCCACAGAACTTGTGAGCTAAACCCGCACGGTCTGTACCGTATAGCCACAGCAGCAGCGAATACCTCATAGGTCTGTATAGGGCCTAAGTTTCCGAGTTGAACATTTTGAGTTTGTGTCCAGTGTGTATGTTGTGTCCAGATTATAACATTGATAGGCTCACTTTTGATCGCTTTCTCACCTGGTGGTAAGTGATGATGTGGTCTACGGTAGACCTTTCCTAGAATGAACCTATTCACCCGAGGCCAAGATTCTCAGGTTAAAGGTTTTCGGGATAAAGACTCAGGCAGGGTCTTCTATTCACTAGTTGTACGCATAATGAATGTGTCGCCAAAACGTTTCATACGTATTTGTGGAATATCTACCATGTAGCGATGACGTGTCGCTGTGCGTCTGGTCGTTCGTTGGTGGAAAGGGCTTGGCTACATTTGAAATCAATGGATCACTGATTTGATGTGACATCGAAAGCTCTGTCTACTAAATAATATCAAAACTCACAAGGACATCACCCTTGTTGTTGTGTTATTTATCCGATTCGATCGACCCAGTGATATTTTACCCCTCCGCCCACAGTCACCCAAACCTATTTTCACGTAATTATAGTTTTCAGTCTCGTAAATATGTGGTCTAGACTAGGGAACTAGATAACAATAATTACCTGTACCATCGTTGCTATCGATCCATGGTAGACGTACTGACCGTAGACTTCAATAATTTATGTGATTGAATCTAGGACGCTGCGATAGGTAACTTTATTTTCTTTAGAAATTCGATTTATACGATTATGTAAACGGGAACGCATAATTAGCACTGCTTTAATATGACATCAAAAGCCCACTGAGCTTGCGAACAGGTAGTCAGGCTCTGGACTTTTTTTTAGGTGTGGAAATCCCCCAGATGCCAACTCACCGGAGCTAGCGGTGAAGTGTCAATATTTTCGAGATCAAACCGACTAAAACCGGTACCACACGGTGTTCCGTCATGAGAGCCTATTGCATAGGATGCCGGGTATATCCTTTGTTTGAAGGAAATTCCCAAGATTCCCAGCAGTCATCAGCTGCATATTATGCAGGCAGCAACCATGGAGTACGGGGAGCCTTGCCTCCTCCGTTAAGAATGACGCATCTTAGGCCTGCTTCTGCTAGAGTGATGGGTACTGAGGTATATCCAAGCACACAATGACAACATCCTTCATGGCCTATCGATCTACTACAGACTGCAATCGCAAGGCATTCCTCTTAGCGGGTCACCAAATTGATGCAGCGCATAAACTTGCCGCGCCGCTTATAAAAGTGTAACCACACTTCTTTATGTGTCATATACTATTCGCCTTATTCGACCGCATGAGACGAAGACGTGTGGAGGGCACATTCGATTATACTTACTTTATTGGCACGCGCGAATAAAATAAATGACAACTATTCATTCAACACCAGCGAATAGTCTAGCCGAATTAATAACACATAACGAAGTAGTAGAGACATCATTTTTGGGGTTCCGTTGCCAAATGGCAAAAATCGGAACCCTTATAGATTCGTCATGTCTGTCTGTCTGTCTGTCCGTCCGTATGTCACAGTCACTTTTTTCCGAAACTATAAGAACTATGCTGTTGAAACTTGGTAAGTAGATGTATTTTGTGAACCGCATTAAGATTTTCACACAAAAACAGAAAAAAAACACTAAACTTTGGGGGTCCCCATACTAAGAACTGAAACTCAATTTTTTTTTTTCATCGAAGTGTGTGGTATCTATGAATAGGTTTTCAAAAATGATATCAAGGTTTCTACTATCATTTTTTTCTAAACTGAATAGTTTGCGCGAGAGACAATTCGAAAGTGGTAGAATGTGTCCCCCCCCCCCTTGTAACTTCTAAAATAAGAGAATGATAAAATTAAAAAAAATATATGATGTACATTACCATGGAAACTTCCAACGTAAATTGGTTTGAACGAGATCTAGTAAGTAGTTTTTTTTTAATACGTCATAAATCTTAAACCGCAATTTACCTTTCATTCGATAAACTCAAATATGAAAATAAAAAAAAACATTGTCGTGTTACTTGCTGCTACGGAATCCTTAATGGGCGAGTCCGACAGTCAGAATACATCTACTTACCAAGTTTCAGGTAAGTAGATGTATTCTGTGAACCGCAGTAAGATTTTCAGACAAAAATATAAAAAAACAAACAATAAATTTTTGGGGGTTCCCCAGAACTGAAACTCAAAAATATTTATTTCATCAAACCCTTAAAAAATTTTTGAAGACCTATACATACGTTTATATCCACGTATGGATATAAACGTATGGATAGGTCTTCAAAAATGATATTGAGGTTTCTAATTTTTTTTTTCTAAACTGAATAGCTGTGCGAGAGACACTTCCAAAGTGGTAAAATCTGTCCCCCCCCTGTAACTTCTAAAATAAGAGAATGATAATACTAAAAAGTCGGTTTACGGACGATAGTTGAACGTGACAACGTCATAAGAACGCGAGGTAACGCCGCATACGTCATGTAGTAACGCCGCATACGTCGGTAACGCCGCATACGTCATGTGGTAACGCCGCATACGTCATGTTTTTTCGTGCGTGCAGCCGACTCGAACGATTTATAAGACGTTGTCACGTCAAAAAAATATATTATGATGTACCTACATTATCATGTAAACTATCACCGAAAATTGGTTTGAACGAGATCTAGTTAGTTTTTTTTTACGTCATAAATCGTAAACCGCAATTTACCTTTCATTCAATCAATTCAAATATAACGATTAAAAAAAACATTATTATGTTACTTGCTGCTACGGAACCCTTCATGGGCGAGTCCGACTCGCACTTGGCCGCTTTTTATTTATTTGCCAGTAGGTACGTATTAGCTAAATAAAAAGCGGCCAAGTGCATAACCGCCCCCGCTGGCCGGCGGGGGGGTATCCGATGGGATTTCCGCACGATAAAAAAAAAAAAAAAAAAAAAAAAGGTACGTATTAACTTGGCTGAGAAAGTATTATCCTCTCATTTAATACGAAGTTGCATTTTGTATAGCTTTTGAGAGTACCAAAGCCCAATGCCTCACATAGATTTTTTTATCATTTCGCCAGTGTTAGGCACATCCATTTATAAATAATTTTTAAATCATACTTCAAAATATGAGAGGACCACCATCCTAGTCATACCAATACTATGACAACTGAAAAACAAACGAAATGTCGGAAGTAACGTCATTTTATCATAAAACGTAATTAACCAGGATATAAACCGTTAAAATCAGGTTTACTTTTCTATTCAAAAGATGAATCGTTTTAAGCAACACTTACCACAATTATGCAAGTCGGTGGTTGTCTGTAAGCAACCACGATACATTACATATTGACATCTGCCACCCCCATAATAGATATATTATGAACAGCTTCGAAACTTAGCAACAACGTACTTAGCAACTGCGGTAAATTAAGACTGTTTATTAATAATCCCACTTTAACTATCACTGAAGTTAAAGCACGTTTAACAATTTAGTTATCATATAAATTGAGGTTGTGATATGGTTAATATTGTAATATAGTGTTAAAGATTGTTAAGACACCGACATAACCACCCCCACTGGCCAGCGGGGGGGTATCCGAAGGGATTTCCGCACGTAAAAAAAAAAAAAAAACAGTCTATTCGAATTCTCTTTCTGCGAGCAAGTAATACTCGAGAAGGAGGCGGCTCTCCCGTTCTGCAGAGACTGCGATACGCGGAGGTGACTCAGACGTCGGAGGTCGCTTAAGATCCTCCATCCTCCATGAGCGCAGGCCTGGGGGTGACCGATGCCAGTGCCTGTGCCAGTGCCTGTCACGCTAGCAGCGGGCTAGGCCAACGGCGCGTTGCGCGCCTCCCCTTTTTCCGGGGCCAAGACGGGGACACCGTGGTTCCTAAACCCGAGGGGGCCATTTCGAAACCGGAGGTGGCCCGGGATCAGTGTGAGGTAAATGCCTTATGGGCCACCTGATACCCATCTGAAGACCCGAGACAGCGTGCAGCTTTAGTCGGTTCAAGCCTGTCATAATCTCCCTCGCTGGCCGGCGGTATCCAAAGGGATTTCCGCACGGAAAAAAAGTCTATTCGAATTCATTGAAAGGATGAATGGGGCACAACCAAGATCTTCTTCCCCAAGTTCCCCAAAATGCAGAAGAGTCACCTTCGCAGGTTCGGACCACCTGACTACGTAAGTAACAAATGCCTGGCCGTTCCGCCTCCACCAGGCCCCAAGGTAGACTCAAGAAGCGCTGTCGTGACGTTGTATGATCTCACTACTATGGACGCCAAGACCGTGCGAAGTGGAGGAATAACAGATGTAAAGCGGGCCCCGGACTCCGCTCAGAAGATGAATGAATATTATATGCAACCAACAAGTATAGCGTAATGTAAATATCGAAGACAACTCTGCTTAATATTTCAAGAATGTATAGACGTGAGAAAATGTACAATCGCAATCGATATTAGCTTAACACGTTCCAAGTTACCGACCACTTGAGCTCTGACACTAAACATAAAATAATTTAAAAAAAAAACAGTAGCACTCCGGGAGTGCCGACAGAAGTGAGAACTTGAACAATTACGAGTGTATTTTTAAAATCGTCAAGAAATATGCTAATACGCCTCTGCTTTCACTATCAGGACTACGCATACAAGCCTCAGTATATATTACGGGATAAGAAATATCGTGACATAATATTCATAGAAAGTGCTATCCAGCGGCTTTAGCTTCAAAACGTTAAATTAACATGCTGCTGTTGCCACCTATTTTAGAGTTTGTAAAGTGACACGTTGCTCGCTACTACGTGCTACAAAGTCGACGGGCTAGATGGCGCTTTCACTAAATATATACAGAGATGTCCGAGCGTTCGGGGACGATGACGCGAGTTCCATGATTTTATTCGCCCAAAAGTGCACAACGCACCAAAAGCTTTCACTTCAAAATAAACATTAATTACACTTGCAAAATTAAATGATACATTAATAATACTTTTTGATTTATTTCAATGTAAATATTGTTAGTAAAGTTAGTGTTCAGCAACTTCTGAGGGCGCATGTACTGAAGCAACTTTGTTTTAATCTCAAAATCAGGTCAGTCATAATATATTATTTCTAAATTTACACCTGTAGAACCGGTAATGGAAGCGTCTTGCTCGCATTAAATTTGACGAAGATAGATGGCAGACCAGTAGCCGACATGAATAATGTCCTCGTGAGCGATGTAGTGGACTTTATACGACTTCTATTATTTATAGATGGGCATAACTGTCTGCATCTGCACATATGCAGTTAGATGAACACATTCACACAATTGTTAAGAACGCTTATCGCAAGTACGGGTTCGTTATGAGATCTACACTTGAATTTGGAAATGCGAGCATATATTCATATTCATATTCATTTATTTATTCACAGAATGCAGGTACAACAAGTGTGGTTTTATAATTAAAATAATGTTTCCTTGTACATTCTACCACTTTTGTGTGGTATGTAAATATTCAAACAGTCAATAATTAAATTGTGACACAATAGATATAACATAATGGTTAGCTAAGCAAAGAATCATGCATATATAATCAAATTTAAAAAAAAAAGAATTCAAATGTCACTATGGTCCAATACATAGAAATAATAAGAATATAAAAATAAAAATATAAATATTGTCATTCACAAAGTTATTATAAATGTCAAATCTTAAAATTAATAATTGCCAAATTTAATGATTGTCAACAAAACTAGGTTCATTTTATCAGGTCAAAAAATTTTTTTTAGGTATAATCAAAATGTCAGCCATCGGGGTGGGAGTCCTCTCGCTCGGCAGCATGATTGCGGCAATGGTGCGGAGCGCGAGCGCGTGGGCCGCCGCCGCCTCCTTCTGTCTTCATGTAATGCTCGCGAAGGAGGTGGCGGAGCGCGCCCGGGAGAGACTTAGAACTCTCCCGGTCCGCCGAGCCCGCAACTTGCTCGCCGCGCGTCGCAGGCAACTCAGGCGCCGGAGGTCGCTTAACGACCTCCGTCCTCCATGAGCGCAGGCCTGGGGGTGGCGGGTGAGGCCACCTGTCACCCCAGCAGAAGTAGGCCGGGACGGTGGGGCGACTAGCGCCCCGCCCCCAAACCGGGGCAAGACGGGGACACCGTGGTTCCCAAACCCGAGGGGGCCATCTCGAAACCGGAGATGGCCCAGGGTCAGTCGGGGTGCGAGGGATATGCTCTATGGGCAACCTTACACCCCGGCGTCTGTAGACCCGAGACGGCGTGCGGTTTTAGTCGGTTCATGCCCGACATAACCGCTCCCGCTGGCACGCGGGGGGGTATCCGAAGGGATTTCCGCACGATAAAAAAAAAAAAAAAAAAGGTATAATCAAAATGGAAAATTGATTCAGAGTTGTATCCTCTAGAAATTCACTCAAATCATAATAACATTTCCTGCTTAATAACTTTTTTAACTTTATTTTAAATATGTTTATATTACATTCTTTAATGCATCTGGTATTTTGTTATAAACCTTTGGCGCAATACCTAGCAAGCTGTCTGACATCATACTAGTTTTTGAAGTATGTAAACACAACTTCTTATCATTATTATGAAACATACGCCTGTTGCGCTTTACAAATTCAGACTTAAGTGGGAATAAGTGAGGATTACCATGAACAAACAAAGCCACTTCGAGGATGTAAAGCGACGAGTCACATATATTCATCTATACAAATCCTTGGTCAGATCTCAACTGGAATATGCTGTGGCAGTCTGGAACCCACTGTATAACATATACGTTGACACCATAGAGATGATTCAACGCAAGTTTAAAAGTCTATACACTATAGATGTTGCCGTAGTTACGTAACTTAAGAGGATCTACTTGAAAACTATAATGTTATGAGTTTGAAGTCCAAACGATTATTCTTGAAAATTATGCTTCTTTATGATGTTTGTAATAACCGATATAACTGCACTGATTTAACTAGTAATTTAAGTTACATTGTTCGTCGAACTGTTATAAGACGAAAGGTGCGCGCATGTCCGTTTTTCGCTGTACCATCATGTAGAACAAACGTCGGAGTTCGCGCACCTTTGCGACGTATGTGTCAAGATTTTAATGATCATTTTACAGACTTAGATATATTTGCAACACGTGCTAATGCATTTAGATGTATTTTAATTCAATATATTAAGCAGATAAAAAAATAGCAGCTTCATGCAGTGACTATTTTTATAGTATTTCCGATTCCTTTTTTTTTTCTTTAATGTAAACATTTAAGGAAAATTAATAACAATTTAATTGCATAAATTTTGATTACTCAACATATATTCTGTGGATTACGCTGTGAGTGCACATTTAGTCATTGTTACTTTATCCATTCGTTATAATTATATTTAGTGTGTAACTGTTTGTAAATCCCTAGTAAATAAATAACATAACATAACTTCACGCCTGTATCCCCGAAGGGGTAGGCAGAGGTATCTTACACACTCAAGATTCGCCAGTTATGTTAAGGTCCCAATGTAATAGGGGGCGAGCCTATTGCCATCTACCGGGCACATTATTAAGCGAGCGATAATTAACATTTATTAATGTCTCTTAATCGCAGGTTTATAAGTGCCCGGTTAATGGCAATAGGCTCGCCACCTATTACATTGGGACCTAAACATAAACTGGCGAAATGTGGGTGCTAGCACCTCTGCCTACCCCTTCGGGGATACAGGCGTGAGTTTATGTAATGCACACATAACTACGAAAAGTCAGAGGTGTGTATCCGGGGCGCCTGGGGATCGAACTCGAGTCCTCGTCTCAGCAGTCCGTTACGTACGCCCCTGGGCTATCGCCGCTTTTCATTTTCTTTTTCTTTTTTTTTATAATAAATAAATAAAATAAAATCTGGATGCTCAACTATTCTGTTATAGAATATTGCACACTAGCTATAGCCCTTGCGTAATACTGATCGTGTCACGAGATTTACAGGCATCTATTACTGCTCGGGGTGCGAGGGAAATGCTTTATGGGCAACCTTACACCCTAGCGTCTGAAGACCCGAGACAGCGTGCGGTTTTAGTCCGTTCAAGCCCGACATAACCGCCCCCGCTGACCGGGTAATCGAAGGGGATTTCCGCACGAAGAAAAAACAAAAATTTATCTGTTACTGGGATATAAATTATCCTAATTCAGACAACAATCTATCTCTGTGCTAAATTTCGAATGCGAATCCGTTTAGCCCTTTTTACGGGAAGAGAATTAGTAAGAAATATCTACCCACCACTCCTCACAACAGACTTTCACATTTATTATATTAACTGAGTGTTGTCCGCGACTCCACCCGCGTGGAATTTTGATCCAGTTGGGAACCTATTCCATAAGAAGTAGCCTATGTGATATTCCAACTATATTCTATCCGAATCTATCTGTATCAAATTTCCTCCAGATCAATTCAGCCGTTTCAACGTGATTGATAACAAACATGAAAACATCTTCACAAACTTTCACAGTTATTAAATTTATAGGATAGGGTTATGAGATAAATCACGTAAAATAACAGAAAATCAAAACCTAATACGGCTTAACTGTTATGTGAAAGTAATCTTTATTATCACAATAAAAGCGCACGATGTCAATTTAAGCGATAAAAGTAAGCAAACGTGAATAGTAGTGAGTTTATTGGATATTATACCCATTAGAAAACGTTTTTAATATCGTTTCAAAGGCGCATGATAACATAACTATAGTTAACAGCTTTTTAGGGATTTTCTTTAGAAAAGCCCTATTGCTATCGAGTTGTCGTCGTTGCCAATTTTCTGTCACGGTTTTGGGTATGAAGGAGATGAGCTATCGAGTTGCTGTTTTCGGTAATAGATTCGTGCTGGGGTGAACCATTGCAAGATAAAAAAAAAATGTCAAAAAATCGCGCGCAAAAAAAAAATCGCAAAATCGAAAATCTCTTGTATTCGGCGGAGCTCGTCTCAAACCTCTAAGTAGACGCAATTAAAAAATATATCCGTTTATGCTACATATTTTGACAATCGCAAGTTCAAGTCCCGTCCTAGATGTTCTCTTTTTCCGATCTAAATCTATAGGAATAGTAAGCATGCTAATTGCTTAAAAAAATTAAATTGAATCGCAAGGAAATCAAAACCTATAGGGTACTTCCCTATGAGCAAGAATCATAAAATTGGGCAAACAAAGGAAGAAAGCACAAGTAAAGGTCCGAAGGAAAAGTCCGAAAACCGTAAACATGCGGTAAACATGCGGCAACGGTCTACTGCATCTAGTAGACTGTTGCCGAAGGCTGAGCCAAGACAGATGATCTAAAAAGGTAGCCACCAACTCTTGATTTCCGGTCTTGGACACGTCTGTGGCCCTCGGTTCTTTGGCAGATGTGGCGAGCTCGTTGTCATTTCAATTGGGTATCTATATTCTTAATTATTTCCCTTTCTAATATTAAAAGTCACAAGATCGCTTACAAACTCATTTGAACAGGAAACTAATTCTTAATCTTATCTTCAAGGTTTTTAATCTCCAGGGTGCTCTTAAAATTCCTACTATGTAACCAAAGGAATACAATTAAAATGGAAATTTAAGTTGAAACCGAAGTTTAAACCCGTACGTGCGCCGAGGAGGACTGAGTACAGCTTCGAGCTGGTAATCGGACTTCATAGGAACCTAAAAAATATTATACAAATTGCATATGAATCGTTCTTTTTAGGTTCTCTCTCTGTCTCTTTTCATGTTTCTACAAATATTATAAAAAAGCGGCCAAGTGCGAGTTGGACTCGCACATTAAGGGTTCCGTAGCAGCAAGTAACATAATAATGTTTTTTTTTAGATTTTTATATTTGAGTTGATTGAATGAAAGGTAAATTGCGGTTTAGGTACGATTTATGACGTATTAAAAAAAACTACTTACTTGATCTCCTTCAAACCAATTATCGTTGGAAGTTTACATGGTAATGTACATCATATATTTTTTTTAGTTTTATCATTTTCTTATTTTAGAAGTTACAGGGGGGGGGGGGGGGAACATTTTACCACTTTGGGAGTGTCTCCCGCGCAAACTATTCAGTTTAGAAAAAAATGATATGAGAAACCTCAATATCATTGTACAAGAGCTATCCATAGATACCTCATACATATGGCTTCGATGAAAAAACATTTTTGAGTTTCAGTTCGAAGTATGGGGACCCCCAAAATTTATTGATATTTATCTATTTCTGTCTGAAAATCTTAATGCGGTTCACAGAATACATCTACTTACCAAGTTTCAACAGGATAGTTCTTATAGTTTCGGAAAAAAGTGGCTGTGACATACGGACGGACAGACAGACAGACATGACGAATCTATAAGGGTTCCGTTTTTTGCCATTTGGCAACGGAACCCTAAAAAAGCGAAATGGTTTTCTACACAGTGCTATCTAGGCCCAAAGTAAGCATAGCTTAATTAACTTTTGTTATGGGTTCTAGAATGTGGATAAACATAAGTACTTAGATTTGTTTTTAAATACTTACATTATATACAAAGAAACACCCAGACCGATGCATATAAATATTTGCAATGAGCGGGAATCGTAACTGCGACACCTAACTTAGCAGTCGGACGCTCTCCTGCTACGATACAGAGGTCATTATTGTATGGTATTTCTATAAGAACATGTGTTACTGAAATTACTAATATTCCCCCTAACCCCTCCAGCTAAGCTAAATTACTTGTGTTAGGATTCACCTCGCTCGTTTAATAACACTCCCCCACGCCCCTTCTTCCCGAATCTGCACCGCGCTGGCAATATCCTCTTATATCTAGACAACGGGTACAATAATCCAAAAACAACGCAAAACTTCTGCAGTTACCTAATCCTGAATCCCATTCTACAGAACACAGACTATGCAATAAATTGGTAGAACAATTGCCCGTTGAGGGTTTCAAAGGTCCCTGCTACCCTTCGCAATTTATGTGAAGTGTGTACCCATCGTAATTGCCCTTCTCAAAGGAACTTTTACCGGCGGTAAATAATATACAATTCTAATTAAAATGCTTTTTCAAGTGATCATATTTTAGATAGTCAAATTGGTTTGGCCTTCCATGAAGTGTTGTGCCGACTGTACACGTCCAGCCAATGTAAGTACTTGAATTATTATTAGAATATTGAACTGTCATCATCTGGGTAAACTTATCACCACATTCTGTGGGCAATATTCGCGCATGTTAGGCTAATGTGTACGGCCAGCTTTATAAAAGGAATGAAAAGAAGAAAGATTTATAAAAGGAACTAGTGATGCACGCGGCTCCGCCCGCACGGTGGTCACTTAACGTTTTTTGGCCATTTCTTTTTTATATTTATTTAGGACACGTCAATTTAACTTCACCTCGCCTGATGGTAAGCTGAAGGTAAAGTCTCAGGAAAGAGGTTCACCATTACATACACGTACCATGTTAACAATGGTGGCACTCAGCTTGACGGCCTCATCAGAGGAGGATTGTCGTCGCAGCACCGCGTGACACCCACCGGTCTCACTAGTGCTGCGACCACAATCCCCCTGCCCGGCTATGCACTTGCTGACCCCTGAACGCAATCAAACCGAAATTGGATTACTATGGAGGGTTTTTCGCAATCGTGCACGGTGGTACCTACCCGGCCGAATTTTGTGACAAATTTGTGTCATAAAATTTCTACCACCAGTTCTACTTAACCAATTGCCGTATGTTCAAACATACGGCAGATTTTAAGTCCGATCCAGGCCTTTCTAATAGAAAAAACCGCATCAAAATCCGTTCAGTAGTTTTTGCGTCCATCGCGTCCAAACAGAGAGATATGACTTCCAAAAAAATATTTTTGTGTTCAGAATCGCTCATGAGTATATGTGAGTATGTATGTATGTTATTATAGATAGATAGATAATTGGTAAGGATAAAGATTAAGAACATTTACAGTTAAATAATAATGAATAAATATTCTACGACATTTCTACACAGCGCTTTCTAGGCCCAAAGTAAGCATAGCTTAACTAGCTTGTTTAACAAGCTTGACATAAAAAAGGTTAAACTCGCGCCAGTAAACACGTGACCTGATCGTAAGAAAACAAATATAGAAGCACTAATTTCACACTGTACTTTTAACAACCTTGGTGGCGCGTTCGTCTAATGAGTGGTCGTTAACTTCGTCAAGACAGATCGATTCCGACCGAGGCCCCAGATACACTTTTGTCATCTATAACTTTTTGTAATATTTCTTCTATTTTGTGCCATAAATCTATTGATATAAAATGGAAATTAAACAAAGTGAAATTAATTAAACTTTTTTCATTAATAGATATTAATGAAAAAAGTGACGAAGAAATAGCGACAGAAAATGAGTGAGTACTTTATAAATATATTGGCGATGATGGTTCTTGTAGTAATGATGGTAAAAAAGTCGTTGAAATTATGAATGGAAGTAAATTTTTCTGAGAGATAAACTTTTTAATGTAAATTAATTGTAATAGTTCTGAAGTGTTAAATTTTTAATGTAATATAAATTGTCATGTTTGTGTACGATAGCGCAATAAATGAATATTGTATGTTACCACATAAATGATAGAACTTTTATACTGATAATTAAAGCAATTATTATATAAAAAAATTTATTCCCTAACCATTCCAAAATATCAAAAATGCACAACCTTAATATTCAAGTTTTCACTTCTGCCGGCACTCCCGAAGTGTAACTGGATTTTTCTTTTTTGTAAATACTTACATATTATACATATTAACATCCAGATCAATGCAAATAGACATATATTCATGCATACAAATATTTGCACTGAGCGGGAATCGGATCCGCGCCCCCTGTCGTAGCAGTCGAATGCACTACCGCTACGCCACAGAGACCGTCAAATGCCTTAAGACTAAAAGTGATCTCTGCCAGGCAACCGTAGAATGGACAGAGATGAAGAAGCCTAGGTATTGGTACAAGCTTTTTTCGTATTTTATGCTTTTTATCAATTGCTTTCTCTTGTAGAATGTTATGAACATTAGACAATTATTTGACACTGTAGGCGGCGCTGCAATCGGGATATTAGATTTTTTGTACGATATTTTCCCGGTCGGGTTAAGTCAGAAATTTTCAGTCAGTTATTTAAAAAGATTTAGGAAAAATTTATATCGAAAACCAACGTGAACTTTAAAAAGTTATTTTTAAGTTTTAAAGAGAATACATAATTCTAGTTAAGTATCCTTACTAATATTATAAATGTGAAAGTAACTCAGTCTGTCTGTCTGTTATGCTTTCATGCCTAAACCACTGAACAGATTTTGCTGAAATTTGGTAGGTACAGGCCTAGATTAGACCTTGGAAAAGGACATAGGCTATGTTTTGTCGCGATAACCGACATCTACGCGGGCGGAGCCGCGGGCAAAAGCTAGTATGAAATAAAGTATATAAAAGTAGGTGAAAATAGACCGCCAAATTTAATATTCTGTTTGAAAGGGAGCAAAGAAGAGCACAAAATAAACTTATCCAAAAGTTGTTGAATTAATATTGAAACTTCTTGGAGATATTCCCTTTCAATTAAGAAGAACAACATCGATTGGCCCTGATATCTAAATATTTGAGCGAAGCTCGTCAGAGCTTGGCTCTCTTTTAGACGACTAATGTATTTCATCTTCTCCTCACAAGCGGCTGAACCGATTCTAATGAAATTTCACACAAGCAAATATGTTACTGATGGGAAGGACATAGGCTATGTAATTAAAAAATAATGTGTACCACGGAGGAATAATTACCGGAAACAAAATTACAATCTGATTTCTCAATGAACAAAAAATCATTATTCACGCGATTGGTATTAAATTAAGTAATTGTTCATATACATAAGACAAAAAAAGAGAAACGAAAATCGGACTAGCCATTGAGGAATTATCACCGTTAGAAAAAGTCCTGGTGAAATTGCTTCGCTCAATTTTTGCAACAGCAAAGTGTATTGCAGACCTAGTTAATGTACTGGATACTGGATGTTGACTATTTCTGATTTAAATTTGTATTAAAATACTAATTGATTCAAAATTTTATTAATTCCGTCAGTAGCCTAATATAAAACCTGTTTATGCCAATATTGTACTAAAATAGACTAGTAATAATTTTACTGGTGGTAGAAATTTGATGACACAAATTTGTCACAAAATTCGGCCGGGTAGGTACTACCGTGCAGGGGTGCTTGGTTGGGGACCTCCACGCGGTGCACCCTGGGCAACGGAGACGGCAGCGCCTCTCTCCTAGGGCGGTAGAGACGCTGCCGCCTACGGCCAACTCCGACCGAAGCGAGGACGGCCTTGTTGAGGGCTGTTCGGAAGCTTTCCACGTGTCCCTCTGATTAGCAGATGGCACAGTGGAGAGCAAGTAAGGGGGCCATCTCGAAACCGGAGATGGCCCAGGGTCAGTCGGGGTGCGAGGAATATGTTCTTTGGGTAACCTTACACCCCGGCGTCTTAAGACCCGAGACGGCGTGCGGTTTTAGTCGGTTCAAGCCCGACATAACCGCCCCCGCTGGAGACCCCCCGCTCTCCAGCGGGGGCGGTATCCGAAGGGATTTCCGCACGAAAAAAAAAAAACAAAAAAGTACTACCGTGTACCGATTGCGAAAAACCCTCCAATTTCGGTTTGATTGCGTTCAGGAGTCAGCAAGTGCATAGCCGGGCAGGGGGATTGTGGTCGGAGCACTAGTGGGACCTGTGGGTGTCACGCGGTGCTGCGACGACAATCCTCTTCTGATGAGGCCGTCAAGCTGAGTGCCACCATTGTTAACATGGTACGTGTATGTAATGGTGACCTTCTTTCCTGAGACTTTACCTTCAGCTTACCATCAGGCGAGGTGAAGTCAAATTGACGTGTCCTAAACATAAAAAAAAACCTCCAAAAATACCAAAAATATAGGTCATAACAAAGCTGATACGATAATGTATTAATGGTTTCCGTCGACAACCCTCCTGAAACGATATGAGCAAACCAATCCTGAAATTGCTGCTCTAATAAATCAAAAATATCGACATATTCGCGCGTAACGCAGAAGTTACGCGACGCTTTCCAACTATTGGTTATGTGACGCACGACGCAACCTATAACTTTTAGACACAGAGCACTTTCATTATAGCTGTTTCGAGAATTTATGGCCACGCTATTCATTTAACTTTTTTTTAAACTTATGCTCTTAGCTCTTGGAGCCCGGTGTCCGTTCTTGTTACACATATACCTAGATATAAGCGCGTGCGCTGCGTTTGCACGCGACGCCTCACTATCAAATAAACAGTGTATTGCTAACCCAAGTTTGATTTACACGTCTCACGCGCAGACGTAACAGTGGCGACAGAGGAAAATGGCGCAAACGTATTTAGGTGTGTTGAACACTTTCAACCATCTTTCAGAAGATTGTTCCTCCTGTTGCACCTTGGGCCCCGAAGCTCATTGTGGGGCCCCATTTACACCCCATCTCTTCTCATAATATAATGTTGCCTAATTAATACAAATATTTTTGAAAACCACATCATACCCTTACATTACACACATACACACACACACACACACAAACACAAACACAAACACACACACACATACACACACACACACATACACACACACACACACTGTATTATTGTGACGGGTTTGCTGTTTTTTTTCTCTAAATTATTGTTTTCATGTCTTCATCACCTTTTATAAATTAAAGGATGATGTTATATCATATCATAATATTATTATATTGTCGAGTGGAACGAAAGAGACTAGATCCCACGACACAGGGAATCCTAGTGTGGGATCTAGGGAGTAATTGTGTTTTTTTATAATTTTTTGAGGTAATAAATATTATTATTATAAATATTATTATTCCCAGCAGGCGAAGTGTACAGGGCTCTTCCAACATCCTTGAGACCCAAGACAAACTCATTGGCAAGTCGGTGCACCTGCTAGATAATGGAAGAGACTCTGGTGGAGTCTTTCCTTTTAGGGTTGGGAGATTAGGTGGGAGGTGTCGAGGCGGGCCTTCCTGGCAGGCCTCGGAGTAGCAGTTCTCTGGCTCGGAGTCTTTCTCACGGTGATGGTGCAGAGTACGAGTGCGTGAGCTACCGCTGCATCCTTTGCGAGCAAGTAAAGCTCGAGAAGGAGATAGTGGAGCGGGTCGCGAGGACTCAGGTCTGCACACGCTGGCGGACTGCCCGGCGTGGGAGGCGCCGAGGCGTGACCTCGTGGCAGCCATCGGGGTGGGAGTCCTCTCGCTCGGCAGCATGATTGCGGCAATGGTGCGGAGCGCGAGCGCGCCCGGGAGAGGTTCAGAACTCTCCCGGCCCGCCGAGCCCGCAACATGCTCGCCGCGTGTGCAGGCGACTCAGGCGCCGGAGGTCGCTCAACGACCTCCGTCCTTCATGAGCGCAGGCCTGGGGGTGGCAGGTGAGGCCGCCTGTCACCCCAGCAGAAGCAGGCCGGGACGGTGGGGCGAATAGCGCCCCTCCCCCAAACCGGGGTAAGACGGGGACACCGTGGTTCCCAAACCCGAGGGGGCCATCTCGAAACCGGAGATGGCCCAGGGTGAGTCGGGTGCGAGGGATATGCTCTATGGACAACCTTACAACCCGGCGTCTGTAGACGGCGTGCGGTTTTAGTCGGTTCAAGCTCGACATAACCGCCCCCGCTGGCCGGCGGGGGGGTATCCGAAGGGATTTCCGCACGAAAAAAAAAGTAGTGGATCGGGTCCGCAGAGCCCGCAAGGCGCGTAGGCGACTCAGGCGACACCTGAGTCGGAATTCGTTGGACCTCCATACTCCATGAGCGCTTGGGGGTTAAATCGTCGTTCCCAAACCCGAGGAGGCCATCTCGAAACCGGAGATGGCCCTGAGTTAGTCGGCGTGTGAGGGAATTGTCTTATGGGCCACTTTACACCCAGTCACCCCCACCTACTGGCCGGCAGGGGGGTATCCGAGAGGATTTCCGCGCGGAAAAAAAAAGTATTGGGAGATCAAACGACGGAGAAGCCGACATACCAATCAAAACCAATAAGCGGACCTCGGGCTCCAAAGTGCAAATATTGGACGCACCTGTGATGTTGATGTCACACAGCAGGAACACTTACCATCCGTGCACCAGCACTTTACTGGTTTCATTTCATTTAAAGTGAACGTACCTGTAACAAATGAATACAACAAATAATGAAAATGTTGTCATTAATAGTTATAAATTATAAGTTGATCTGTTTTGTGTGCTTGCAGTAAGCCAAAATAAAAGCATTTTTCTTTTTTTTTCTTTGTAAATCTTTCGAATAAAGAACTTTATACAACCTATGTTTCTTTTTCTTTTTTTTTTAACCATAGTTTGGAACGAAGGCGCGTGGGAATCGGCAAGTTTTAGATAACGAATAACAAGGGTGTAATACAGTATTTTAGTGTTATGTTATTGAATTATATAAATTTTTAGTTCGTAGTTGTTAATAATCGGAGACCGCGACTCGGCAAACGTAGTGTAGGACGCCCTCCGGCCAGGTGGGATGACGATCTGCGAAAGACTGCGGGCAGATGCTGGATGCGACAAGCTCAAGACAGGGCGCTATGGCGCTCATTAGGTGAGACCTATGTCCAGGAGTGGACTAACATAGGTTGATGATGATGATGAACAATCTTTTTTTGAATTTTTTATATTTGCGTTATAAAAACCTACAAAACGAAGTGTGCTTATATTGTTATTGCGATTTCTACCTTAACTACCGTAACTTTGAGCACACGGAGCCGGCGATATTATTGTGCAAAAGTGGCGGTGGAAGGAGATTGGAAGAGAAGCAGTACTCAACCGTTGCGCAGAGGATGCACCAAAGAGCGCTAAACGATATTCGGCCTTCATAATATTGCCAAGGGTTGCCCGTCGTGTCGCCCTAGTAGAAGCAGGCTCAATATGGTAAGGTGATGTTTTCCGCGCGCGCCCCGGAGGGGGAGGGGTATATATTTATAAATGGTTCAAACACCTCTGCGGTACGAATCATTGGAAGATAAAAAAGGGGCCACTAAATTCTTTAGTACAGTAAAAGATAAAGAAAATAATAATATACACAGCTTGAAACAATGATAGCCGCGGTAGCCTAGTGGTATGTGTAATGGACTGCTGAGACGAGGTCTCGGGTTCGATCCCAGGTTTTACCATGGCACACACCAATGACTTTTCGATGCTTTTCGAAGTTATGTGTGTATTTATCGCAGGTTTATTAGTGCCCGGTTAATGGCAATAGGCTAGCCACCTATTACATTGGGACCTAAACATAAACTGGCGAAATGTGGGTGCTAGCACCTCTGCCTACCCCTTCGGGGATATAGGCGTGAGTTTATGTTATGTTATGTTATGTTGAAACAATACTTACTTCAGAGGGCCAATTCTCGTAATAAAAAGATATTCAAAATTCAGTCTCAATGTAGTTTTGATTTCATGTCTATCTCCCAAATGTCAACAAAGGTGTTCTCATAACAAAATGATATTGTCTGAAGTTTACGCGAATGTCCCGTTACACATTGAAATAAAACTATATTTAACGGATTTTATCGCGATCTATTTGATGTTATTTAATTATTAACATTGGACCCGACGTTTCGGTTACTTTTCACAGCCATGGTCACGGGAAGAGCATCACTATGAGAATAAGTTAACATCAAATAAATCGCGATAGAATCCGTTAAAAATAGTTTTATTTCCAAATGTTGAATATTTTCAAAAAAAAAATTGTTACGAGAACATCTTTCCCTTTAAAACTAGGTCTACAAGGCGAATCGCTGCTTGCAATGTTGAACAGAGTGAGACATCATGAATCAGATTTTGAAAATTTTGAACAGTGATCATTCCTCCGTGGCAAGTCCGATTTTGAAAATTCTTTTTGAAAGTCACAACTCTGGACATGCTTTCTGAGTGTGGAAAGTTTGGTCACAGTGTCTCGAGCGGTTATTATGTAATTCCATCTGGATTTTTTTTAACGGTGATCGTTCCTGTGGTAGCACTAATTTTTTCAAAATATATCCATAAACCTTCCTCTGATTGACCTCTTTAATCATGCCAAATTTGGTTCTGATTGGATTAGTAGTTTAGGAGGAGACCTGTGACAAAGAAAATCCTGAAGTCTGGTATGAGGAGCTTTCGCTCGACTTAGTCTCACTCAGCTCAATAAGGAGATCCCGTAACAAAATATTCAATATTTTCAACAAAATTTTGTTAGGAGAACATCTTGCTCGACATGCGATCAAGACTAGATTGAGATTGAATTTTGAACATATTTTTATTACGAGAATTGGCCCTCTGATAACATCGTAATTTCCTCGATCTACAACCTACATACTCGTACAAACAAACTTTACCTCTTAACAATATTAATCCAGACATAAAAAGAAAACAATAGTTCGGAATCTTCCAGTTGAGTAAGCATTTAATTCATATATTTGTCAACCCTCTCACTACCTTTTTTTTTTTTTTTTTTTTTTTTCGTGCGGAAATCCCTTCGGATACCCCCCCGCCGGCCAGCGGGGGCGGTTATGTCGGGCTTGCACCGACTAAAACCGCACGCCGTCTCGGGTCTTCAGACGCCGGGGTGTAATGTTACCCATAGAGCATATCCCTCGCACCCCGGCTGACCCTGGGCCATCTCACCACTAACAGCATCGCTCACCCTGTCTCCTCTGAAAGCAGAGGAGTACGGAGAGCGATGTGTTCCCGCCACGTTGGGTATTGGCCGACGATCAATGCCAACCCTATGAAGGGGTGAAGGGGAAGCCATTGACCGCCGCCCAGGGTGTACCGGCTGCTCCGATTCCGTTCCCCCCGGACTGCAGCGGGATCGGAATCGGAGCGACACTCGAGGAGGTTACCCAACACACACCCCAACCCTCTCACTACCTACGTGACTCAGAAACTAACCGCGTCCAGTGTCTATCGTTTTTATGACCCAACCCTACAGCCTTCGGACTCCTTCGGATAATGACTGATACGTTTCATGTCCGCACGTACGATTTGAACCTTTGTAACTATGTCGTTGAGTTCATTTTCATTTCTTACTTCATGTTTTTCAGCTAGCTTATTTTAGAAAAAAAGCGGCCAAGTGCGATTCGGACTCGCCCATTAAGGGTTCCGTAGCAGCAAGTCGGGAAACTTTGATACTGGCTAAGAATCCAATGTAATTCTTAATTTATCCACGATATATGCATCATAGCTGTTAAGTTTCTAAACAAATAAGTAAATAAATAAATAAAGTAACAATAATAATGTTTTTTTGCCATTTGGCAACGGAACCCTAAAAAACCTATGGATACTATGGTTGACTTTTAAGTAATGCCTACGTCCGTTAATCAGCTGGTGTACTGGCCAGCAGGTGAGGTTGGCTTGGACCCCGAGACCTTGATGGACCCCATACATCTTTTTTTTATATATATATTTAGGACACGTCAATTTAACTTCACCTCGCCTGATGGTAAGCTGAAGGTAAAGTCTCAGGAAAGAGGGTCACCATTACATACACGTACCATGTTAACAATGGTGGCACTCAGCTTGACGGCCTCATCAGTAGATGATTGTCGTGGCAGCACCGCGTGACACCCACCGGTTCCACTAGTGCTGCGACCACAATCCCCCTGCTCGGCATCTCTAAACGATATAATCAGTTCCATATTAAAATCATCATCATAGCGGTTTTCCAGTTGCGTCCAAAATTTTTACTTTGGAGCCCGAAGTCCGCTTTTAATTTTTGATTGGTATGTCGGCGTCGACCGCCGTCTGACCTACCAACCCTGATATATATAACCCGGGGATAGGGTTCGATACCTTTTTTTTTTTTTTTTTTTTTATCGTGCGGAAATCCCTTCGGATACTCCCCCGCCGGCCAGCGGGGGCGGTTATGTCGGGCTTGCACCGACTAAAACCGCACGCCGTCTCGGGTCTTCAGACGCCGGGGTGTAAGGTTACCCATAGAGCATATCCCTCGCACCCCGGCTGACCCTGGGCCATCTCACCACTAACAGCATCGCTCATCCTGTCTCCTCTGAAAGCAGAGGAGTACGGAGAGCGATGTGTTCCCGCCACGTTGGGTATTGGCCGACGATCAATGCCAACCCTATGAAGGGGTGAAGGGGAAGCCATTGACCGCCGCCCAGGGTGTACCGGCCGCTCCGATTCCGTTCCCCCCGGACTGCAGCGGGATCGGAATCGGAGCGACACTCGAGGAGGTTACCCAACACACACCCCAGGGTTCGATACCTGGGGCCCAATTCTGTAACGCTACGTTTTCAAAACGCGTGATTTCAATTCGATTAGAAAAAAAACTGTAATAAATATTTTAGTATTCAGTATGATCTGTCAAATTATCTTCACTTTAATGAGGTTATTAAATATTTAGTAACACTCATAGTTGTAGGGGATATGGGTGAAGTTACCCACTAAGGGTTGATCACCCGCCAGGTTACCGGCGTACCCGTTGGAAATAATAATAATAACACTGATAGTTGATTTCGTTTTCAATTAGATTTTGAGATTTTAATGTTCATTCGTTTTGAAATCGTACGTTTAAAAAGCGTAATTTTACTGGATCGAGCCCCTGACCGTTACACTATCGACATGAACCCACTTCGAACACAAGTAATTAAGCTTTGCTGGAAAAAAACAATTTACCTATTGCAGTCCACTGCTGGACATTAACTTTGCCCAATCCCAACCCTCCGCCTACCTCATTCAGTTTAACTCCAACAATCCGTTTCTTGATTCACAAATCTTACTTTAGAACTCGTGTATCCTTTCAACCTGATATTTCAATCACGTTAAAATAAGTTGATTTGAAAACGTGACAAATTACGAGCAGAAACCAATTAATTGTTGAACTTCAGTTATAAAACTGTTCGATAATTAATTTCCTATGTCGTCAAAGGACTCACGATCGTGCCACAAAATTAGCGGCGGCAATCCAATCAGTGAAGCAACTCACGCGGCGGGACGCACGTGTACCCGTTGTCGTTCATTCCTTGGACAATGCCATGAGTGATAAGAAATTGCGGTTAAGCTGAAGCGATTTTCACAGTGCTTCACCTTGTGATAGCACTAAAGTACTGCAAAAATCGCTGTGAAACTTGACATGTCGTATAAGGGTTTTCTGCTTCATAGCGTAGAAAAAAAACCGTTTTTGTCAGGCACTATTTTTCAGTGAACGGTCAGAGTTACGGCTAGGCTGTATCGATCGAAGCCATTCGCGCAGCCCTTTGGATTTTTTCTAAAGGTTTTCTTCCTCGCGGACTTTGAAGTGCCACTCGCATAAGAATACAGAAACGGTGAACTTACCCTCCCTTTCGTTATCTCTAGGCAGTGCTCTCTGCTTAATTAGAAACACGCAAATAAATCAAAGAATATTAGCTGGAAGCAGGAATTGGTATTGGGACCAATGTTTTGTAACATAACATAACACAAACTCACGCCTATATCCCCGAAGGGGTAGGCAGAGGTGCTAGCACCCACATTTCGCCAGTTTATGTTTAGGTCCCAATGTAATAGGTGGCGAGCCTATTGCCATTAACCGGGCACTTATAAACCTGCGATAAATACACACATAACTTCGAAAAGCATCGAAAAGTCATTGGTGTGTGCCATGGTAAAACCTGGGATCGATTCTGAGACCTCGTCTCAGCAGTCCATTACCCATACCACTAGGCAATTATAACAATCTTATTTGAGTAAATAATCTTCAGATTCTTGTATTTTATAAAGTCCGAAAAGGTTACTGTAGTGACCTCATGATCAATATAATACGCTTTGATTCATCACCATACTAATTCTTTTCTTGTATAGCAAGTGCTCTTACGTGCGACTACCGTCACAAATCGTGTTCATAGCTGCGTGTGACTACCCTCGCAAGTCGCGTTCGCTCAGTCGAGCAAACAGTACAGTAACCACGTCTCGCTACCGCTCATGCTTTGTACCACACGTTGCCCTCGCACAATATCGTCGGTTGAAAGTTGCCGCAGTTTCAAGTGTCCCACTTTGTGAACTGTTATATTTAAAACTTGTCGGGAAACTTGTCCGCTGTAGTTTTTGCGCGCTTATACGTTCATTAGTCGGTGTTGAGTTTCAGTTCGCTTTTATTCATATTAAAATGGCTTCCAAGTGCTTTTTATATTAAATACTAGCTAGTACTAATACTGCTCGTGCCCGATGTTACTTGGCCACCGTGTTTTTCACATCATATGAACGTTGTCGTGACAGTTCGGAACACAACAAAAAAAATCCAAGCCGTTTTCAAGTTTGGCGGTTAGCAACTAATTTAGCGATTCATTTTTATTTATACATATAGATTAACATTATTTTTTTAAATAGATCCACTTCCAGAATCATAAACGTAACTGGTGGTAGAAATTTGATGACACAAATTTATCACAAAATTCGGCCGGGTAGGTACCACAGAGCACGATTGCGAAAAACCCTCCATAGTAATCCAATTTCGGTTTGATTGCGTTCAGGGGTCAGCAAGTGCATAGCCGGGCAGGGGGATTGTGGTCGCAGCACTAGTGGGACCGGTGGGTGTCACGCGGTGCTGGGACGACAATCCTCTTCTGATGAGGCCGTCAAGCTGAGCGCCACCATTGTTAACATGGTACGTGTATGTAATGGTGACCCTCTTTCCTGAGACTTTACCTTAAGCTTACCATCAGGCGAGGTGGAGTCAAATTGACGTGTCCTAAATGTAAAAAAAAAAAAAAAAACTTAATTGTATAGCACCTTACACACCTCAGTTCGCCACCTTAGTGGTTTAATAGAAACTTGCCAATTAGAAGTTCCTACATGGAAAATGTGAATTTGAAATTGCATCGCATAGATTAAGGAATCTAGAACGCCATTAAGCTCACCAAACTTTTAGATTACATTTACATAAAAACCTTCATACTTCATACAAATTACTGTGTAACTTGAATTAGTTTATTATTTATAGTATTTTGTTAAGCTCATTTATTTTGATTACTTATAATAACATAACTTCATAACATAACTTCACGCCTGTATCCTCGAAGGGGAAGACAGAGGTGTATTACACACCCACGATTCACCAGTTATGTTAAGGTCCCAATGTAATAGGGGGCGAGCCTATTGCAATCTACCGAGCACATTATTAAGCGAGCGATAAGAACATTTGTTAATGCACACATAACTACGAAAAGTCAGAGTGGCGACTGGGGATCGAGCTCGAGACCTCGTCTCAGCAGTCCATTACGTACGCCATTTTTATAATATACTTATGATATCTTTCTTAAAGTTAGTTTTGACAGTTGTTAACTCGTTTTAAAACAATTTGCAAGACAAACAAGTATAACTATTTAATTTAGTTCTGAAATGCAAAAACTAATAAACTGTTTTCGTGAAATAAGATAATGTGACTAGACAACTACTTTAAATTATTATTTAAAGCGTCCGCAAAGGAAGAATTTTTGGAATCTTCACACCTAAAGGGAAAAAATATGGATGAATTGTTGTATAGAAAACCGTAACATGGTTACACGCATATCAACGTTTTTCAAAACTTTACCCCTAAGGGGGTGAATTAGGGGTTGAAAGTTTAAATGAGAAATTCGTCATCCGGACCGTTATGGATAAATATGAAAACACCCAGACCAATCAAATTGTACTCAATAATGTCAAGAAAATAATATATTTAGGGCATTACTTATATCAAATAATAGACGATGATTTGATAAAGGGGAAATAACATATTAATGATGTGTTTATCAGAATATAATGAGAACCTGATTCTGGTAACTCGTACATCAACGTTTTTCAAAACTTTACCCCTAAGGGGGTGAATTAGGGGTTGAAATTTTAAATGATATTCGTCGTTCGGACCGCTACTAGTTGGATAAATACAGAAACACCCAGACCAATCGCATTGTACTCAATAATGTCAAGAAAATGATATATATAAGGGATTATACCAAATAATAGACAATGATTTGATAATAGACAAAGGGGAAATAACATATAAATGATGTGTTTATCAGAATATAATGAGAACGGAATTACTTTTGGCAATGCGCCACGTCAGCATTTGTTCTCGTTAGACTATATTTGCTGTGTTATATGCATAATAAATTGGAAAACGGTAGTGGGTGTTTGGAGTCCTAATATCTTCGAAGCCCAAGTTAACCTTATCTGCTAGCCGATACACCTGCTGATTAACAAACAAAGCTCAGACGCAAGCTTTCCCCTCAGTTTTAGGGGGAGAGATGGCAGTCGCTCGCGTAAAGGCTAAAGAAGAGTTGAAGAGCGATCCCCAGGCTCCAAAGTGAAGACTTTGGATATCACCGGGATATGACCTCGTTTGACGATGTTCCACTGACAAATGATTTTTTTAAATTAATAAAGCAGAGAAGTAAGTATACGGTTTACCTGAAGGTATACAGTTGTGTTAGAATGGTCTATAGACGCTTTTAGCACCATAACCTGATGAGGAGAAACTGGAGGGATGGTTAAGGAAAAAGGCTTTCCACAGTCTCACCAATGAAGAAGAAGAAGAAGCCTGCGCCAGAGTCGTAAATCAGCAAGTGTACAGTCAACGACAAAAGTAGCTTAGCATGTTCTAATTTATTGATCATCTTACATCTTAAATCTTTCATAACATGAATTATACTAACTTTGTCTTCTAGAGAATATAAAACTAAATACACGTCAATAATTGGTATATGTATGCCAATGGAAAAAAAGGTTTGTAAATATTTAGGTATATATCAACTTTTGTCATTAGCTGTACGTTGGTTTGGGCCCCGAAGACCATTAAAAATATTTAGTTGCCCACCTATGACATGAAGACGTCATATCATAGACATACAAATTGTATTTGTCTTTTAAGATTTTTTTAAATTACGTGTTGATAGGCACTAAAACATACCTTTTTTTTCGTGAGGAAATCCCCTCGGATATCCCCTCCGGCCAGCGGGGGCGGTAATATCGGGCTTGAACCGACTAAAACTGCACGCCATCTCGGGTCTTCAGGCGCCAGGGTGTAAAAGAGTAGCGTTTTACTCGGGGACGCGCACGGTACGATTAATATCTAGTAGCTTTTACCCGCAGTTTCAACCGCGTTTTCTCGTTCCCGCCTCCCATGGGAACCTATTACAGGGATTAAAACTAGCCTATGTGTAATTCCAGATTATAATCTATCTCTGTACCAAATTTCAGCTAAATCCGATCAGCCGTTTTTGCGTGAAAGGGATAAACCCATCCGTATATCCATACTCACAAACTTTCGCGTTTATAATATTAGTAGAATTTCGTGAAGCACCTTGAAAAACTTTACCCGACTTTGCATCATCAAAATTAGCCTAACGTATTTTTTTATAATACGCCGTCCTATCGCCATTAATTATGCATGATTTTCTACCTTAATGACATTATATTGCACATTTTAAAACTACAAAAGTCTTTCTCGTAGAATAATTTTTAATTTCATGCAAATGCAAAAGTTTAGCGTTTCATTTAACTTTTAGATATTTCAACATTTTGAATACTTCGTAGAATATCTAGTTTCTTATTTTTTTGGACGAGTTTCTAAACTAGGGCAAACGAAGACTATAGTTTAAAACTTTCATTTTTTAGGGTTCCGTTGCCAAATGGCAAAAAACGGAACCCTTATAGATTCGTCATGTCTGTCTGTCTGTCCGTCCGTATGTCACAGCCATTTTTTTTCCGAAACTATAAGAACTATGCTGTTGAAACTTGGTAAGTAGATGAATTCAGTGAACCGCATTAAGATTTTCACACAGAAATAGAAAAAAAAAACAATAAATTTTGGGGGTCCCCACACTCAGAACTGAAACTCAAAAGTCATAAATCCTAAACCGCAATTCACCTTTCATTCAATCAACTCACATATAAAAATTTCACTTGCTGCTTCGGAACCCTTCATGGGCGAGTCCGACTCACACTTGACCGCTTTTTTTATTCTACATCCACTTAGAAAGTGTCTTTCGGTGTAAGGTGGCACTTAACCACCACATTCCGGTGGTATATCTAATATTATACTATAGATGAAGCTGTAATGTGAGTGCATGGGGTTCCACCAAAACCTACAGCGCCAAACCCACCTCACCTGAAAGCCGGTACACTTGCTGATAGGCCCTGGCACAGGGTTTCCTCTCGGGGCAGATAACAGTCGCTACCGTAAAAGCCACGATAACCTAAATGAGAAGTAGTTGAGCAGACCTTGGGCTGAGTGCAAGCTTTTGATGTTACCGAGATTGGTGCTTAGCTGTATAAACCAAACTGAAACGAGAAGGAGTAAACAGACTCCAGGCTAGAGGTGAAAAACTCGGATATAACTTGAAACAATTCTAAGATGATAATGATATGAAGCTGTAAAGTATTTTGACGACCGGCGTAGCGCTACGCCACAGAGGTTGCGTAATATTTCTATGTGTAATATGTATTAATTTACGTAAAAAAAAGTAGTTAAGTATGTTTTTCCGCATTCTAGAACCCATATGACTAGCTCTGCTTAGTTTGGATATAGATGGCGCTGTGTAATATGTCCTAGAATTTTTATTTATTAAGCGTAGCGAGCCGAAGGCGAGCGAAGCGTCTTTCTCCACAAATCGGGTTTTCGCGTGAAACCATACTCCTCCTAGACGGCTCGACCGATCTTGACCAAACTTGGCACGGTTATCAAGCTCAGTTTGCTGAGTGTCTCTATGGGTCGAAAGTTGATGTCCGACGTACCATCGAGGAATAATCACGGAAAAACCAAATCAATGGAAAAAGTCGACCGGTCACGTTGACCTATTGTTGAATAGGCAAATCTCGCTACGCTTAAGTTTGGGTTGATTGCGAAGCTGGTAACCGTCCTAGTTTATTTATTTTGTTTATCGGCACTGGTCACCAAACCAATTAATCCAAAATGTATGTATTATTGACATGATTTGTTAAACATAATGTATTATTAAGTAGGTAACCTACATCAAGACCTAGAATTTCTCGTTTAGTCGAAACGCTACTTAGCTTAGTCTGAGGTTATCCTTTCGAGGGCTTACCCGGGGTGCCCGGCAACGGACACTTGGGGAGGACACCGTGCGGTTTAGTCGATACACGACATAACCACCCCCGCTGGCCGCCGGGGGGGTATCCGAAGGGATTTCCGCACGTAAAAAAGAAAAGAAATACCACAAACTGTCCCTGAACTTTTTCAACCACACTACAATAAAATCAATATACTCTATATAATAAGTAGCAAATTTTACCACTCCTATGTTAAAATAAATAGGAGCCAATACCATACTTTTCAACCGTAACATCAAAACTACTTAACCCAAAACCGCTGTCTATTCCGCTGCATCATCTACTAACAAAAAGGGGGTCATTTCGGCCGTCATCGCTGCCAACATTGCGGATGATAGATCACCCACTGTCGGGATACATCAGGCGGTTGGCTTCGCTCTCGGATTAATCGCGAGCCGAGTATAGAAATATCATACTGACGCACTTCAGACGTTCTGTGAAATTCAAGATCTTAACTCAAGTGGTGACGTGTGAATGAGTTTGGATGTGTAGCTACTGAAACTTCAAACCTAATAATATCTACACTATTATTATAAAGAGGTATTTATTTGTATGTGAAGAATAGACTCAAATATTACTGGACCGTTTAAAATTATTTTGACTATAGAAATCTACATACATACATTACCGTATGTATGTACATAACATTACTCACTTTTAACACAATATTCACACGAGACCAGGACTTTAAAAAAAAGTAGGATATACAAGGGAATGGATGAATGTTTGTTACTCACTCACGCAAAACGGCTGAACGGATCTGGCTGAAATTTGATACAAGGATAGATTATAGTCTGGAATAACATATAGGCTGGAATAGATTCCCATGGGAAGAGGGAACGGCATCAAAATTCCACGCGGGCGGAGCCGCACGCATCAGCTAGTCTTTAAATATATCTTAAAATACAGAATCATATGGACCAAGCTAAAAAGTATATGGACCAAGCTACCGGTGGTACCGGTGCACTGTTGCCTAAGGTAGTAATAAAAAAATATGTCACAATCTAACTACTTAACAGTTTCAGATAAACACGTGGGCCAACATACATATATTCAAATACGCACAACAACAAAAGCTCTTAAACAGTGACATTTGAAACAAATACGATTTCATTCAGCAATAGCCATAAAAATACTTTCTTTTTTCAAATGAAGCACTAGCTAACGTCAAACTGAGAAGCAATGTTTATTAAGTCTGCAATGTAGGGTTATGACGCGGTCCAATTAGACCCAGTGCAGCGCGGCAGCGTGCCGGGTGTAATATTCACAGCGGTGGAAGGGTTAGCTGGTTCTGCCCTGTAATGTAGTGTCAACTGTGTTCAGATGAATTGGAGTAAATTACATAATAGGTTTGAATGAAAAATTCTGTGATCCAATGAATCTATCTATTGTATCTATACTATTATAAACTTGTAAATTAGCTGTGTCTGTACATTGCAGATATAATAAAAAAATACTTGGGTTATGTTAAACGAACGATTCGGAACACTACTTTTTTTTTCGGATTTTTTGTCTTTTTATTCGTCATGGACGCAAAAACTGATAAACGGATTTTGATACGATTTTTAGGGTTCCGTTGCCAATTGGCAAATATCGGAACCCTTATAGATTCGTCATGTCTGTCTGTCTGTCCGTCCGTATGTCACAGCCACTTTTTCCGAAACTATAAGAACTATGCTGTTGAAACTAGGTAAGTAGATGTATTCTGTGACCGCATTAAGATTTTCACACAAAAATAAAAAAAAACAATAAATTTTGGGGGTCTCCGTAGTTAGAACTGAAACACAAAATTTTTTTTTCATCAAACCCATACGTGTGTGGTATCTATGGATAGGTCTCCTAAAATGATATTGAGGTTTCCAATATCATTTTTTTCTAAACTGAATAGTTTGCACGAGAGACACTTCCAAAGTACTAAAATATGAGGAGGGGGGCTCCTGTAACTTCTAAAATAAGAGAATGATAAAACTAAAAAAAATATATGAAATACATGTAAACTTCCAACGAAAATTGTTTTAGTAAGTAGTTTTTTTTTAATATGTCATAAATCGTAAACCGCAATTTACCTTTCATTCAATCAACTCAAATATAAAAATTAAAAAATACATTATTATGTTGTGTATTATGTTGCTGCTACGGGACCCTTAATGGGCGAGTCAGACTCGCACCTGGCCGCTTTTTTTCTATTAGAAAGGTCTAGGTCAGTCTTAAAATTGCCATAGGTTTGATTTCAATTGTTTTAGTAGAACCGAAGATATAACCACAAAACGATAACCGACCTCCGCGCGGGTGAAGCCGCGGTCATCAGCTAGTAGAAAATAATTACGGAAAATGACTGAGATTGGCGCGATAAAACAAAAGATACAAAGGAATGATAAATGGATGTTTTTGGGGCCCACATTAAAATCCTCGAGTTCCGAGCCACTTCACCTGCAAGCGCTACACCTGCTTATTGATAGACGACGGCTTTTCACTTAAGTTCAGGAGATTACACGACAGTCACTCTCTCATAAAAGCCGTATAAACTAGGAATTCAGCGCAGGGTGCGACTGAAATAAATTAAGCTGAGCGAGCAGGACTCTTACTTGAAAAATAAGGCAGCTTACTACGGTCGTGCGCATAGCTAAGGCCGCGCGCTCGTGAAACTGTTTTTCGATGATTATTCCTCAATGGTACATTGTATTTGAACAGTTGACCCCTCTAAACACTCGGCGGTGTCTACACTATCACCATGGCAAATTTGGTCAAGATCGGTATTGTGGTTTCGGAGGAGTACAGTCTCGACCAAACGGCTTAGCCACGTATAAGATAATCAAACCACTAGGAAGAGACGGAGTAAGCGGATCTCAGGCTCAGAGGCGAAGTAACCGGCAGCAACGCTAAGATGATGATGATAAGGTAGGAATGATAGGAAGTTATGTGGCCTGTCATCTGCAGGGCAAAGTTGATACACCGGCCGATCAACGGAAGAGGCGCCGGTGCAGGTATTCCTCTTGGGGTAAGGTCAGACGGCAAACGCTCATGTAATAACCAAAATAAGTTGAACTTATAATAGTTTCACACACTTTATTTTTACCTATCATTTAAGTACTATAAAATAGTGTAATATTTTAGTTCACATTATAGACTCAGTCTGAAGTGTATAAGTGAGGACCTATATAATTGGCTGTATGTCACTATAGTAGTTGATGCAACTGTCATATAAGAAGGGGTATTAAAACACGAGAGTCTGTGAGACGAAGCCGAATGCGATAATAGATTGACTCGAGTGTTTTAATACCTAAGTTATATGCAGTTTCATACACTACTTTATCTTCACTCATAGGAAAAATTGAAATTAAACAAAGTAGGTACCTATGTTACAAGGAAGTAATTTAGCGTGCGCCTTTTTTTTCATATTCAGCCTAAAACCTTAGACTAGTTTAATGAATAAAAAAAGATAGCGGTGCTATAATGAATTTTATGATACAGTTGGCGGTACTATAATAAGTTTTAATTTTATGTATATGCGTTTATAAAGTGCGTATGTATAGAATCGTCTTTGAATTCATAATTCGAATTTTTCGATTTGAGTGTAGATAAAATATGTTTTTTATACTTTTGTTATGGATGTTGGTCCTCCGAATAAATTAAGAAATAAATAAATTAACGGACTATTCGATCGCCGCAAATTTATAATATTCATCAGTTGGTTTAATATTATTTACACGTGAGAGTTTCCACTCCTAAAAAAAAAGAAAAAAATTCTTTACATTTTTGAATTGAATCTTTTAGGAAAGTAAAAGTACATACTCATTTATTACTGCAAATTCTGCGAGACACAGTGACCGGTAAAACAGAAGGAGAGAGATATAAATATTATTTAAATAATAATAGCTTTTAAATTCAATTACATTTTTTAAGCATTTTGTATGCTTACTTTTAAGCATTTTGTATGCGTACTGCTTCTTGTAAGCATACAAACGGGACTAGATGTTTGTCCCGTTCTAGATGTTGTCTTTTTCCGATCTTAATCTTTAGAAAAAGTCAAACGGCGGAGTCATCAAAAAACAATGTTTAAAAATGACTGTAAAGTTATTCATTGTTTCCGTAGTTCGCAAGAATTACGGTAGATGGCTCCAGCGTCGCCTTAAGACGTATATAATATATCGGAGAATTTCGAGCATTCCCCCTGTAAGGGACTGGTCGCGGGCTCAAGTCCCTTTCTAAATGTTCTCTTTTTCCGATCTAAATCAATAGCTTTTAAAATCAAATAACATCTCTTTTTATTTGTCAGCGTCTACGTATTCGTTTCAACTTTAATCCGTCTTTCTATCCTTGTCTACTATCTAATTACGTTTTTTTTTCTCTGCCATATAATGTAAGTTTTTATTAGCAGCTCTCTTCTGCAATCAGAGTTTCTACATCTGTGACATATTATTAATGATTCACTGGTTCCTTTGAACGGGCAATTCTAGTATTTATGTCTGTTCAGTTCGCTGTAATGATTCTTACGGTTTTGATCATATTTTGAATTCATATTTTTGTATTAGGTAGGTACTTTAAGACTATTAGGAACCAAAATTACTAGTATTTCCCCTAACCCTTCCAGCTTAGCTAAATTACTTGTGTTAGCAGTGGCTTCACATCAGAAGTGTAATGGCCAATCCCGAAGTATCCGAAGGGATTTCCGCACGAAAAAAAAAATGGTACTCAAACCCGGTATCACTCGATCGTAAGGTTGACTCCGGAACCACTTTCACCTGACCCCACTAGGAGAGATAGACCCAGAATATGGTGGGTTGAAGTCGTATAGAATCACATGAATGTCAATGGTTCCATCACTAGGGATGCCGAAAATCGCACAAAGTATTGGATTTGGAAGGTGGACCTCGACCTCCAAAACATGATGATAATAATGATAAATATATACATACACCCCTCGAGTGGTACAGGATACAGGTATGTGGTCAACATCTGACAAAGAGTGGTTCAGCTTTTGAGCTACCTGAATAGTTATATGTATGATAATGCCCACAGTTGAGAACTTAATCTTACAATTTGAATTTGAATTCAATAAGATTTGAAATTGGAGATTGGAGATTTCCTTCCGAAGCCAGTAGCTTGGAATTGCAACTAGACGAAGTTGTAATCTACTTCAAAATTATAAAGAGGTAAAGTTGATCTCTGAAACTATTCATCTTATTTAAAAAAATGTGTACAGTAACATCTATAATGAATCTCCAGAGTTCTATAATGAACCTATTTTATCTATCATCTATTTTCCCTCTTTCATCTATCTATAATGAACCAATTACTTCGGGCCACCAACCAGGTGGACACCGAAGTCTTAAAATCACGCAAAAAAAATCAAAATCTTACACCCACTTTTTATCATTTTTCTCGAAGTTTCACATGATTCTAAGTCTAATTAAGCAAAAAAAATGTTTGTGTCGGTCTGTCTGTTGGTCTGGATGTCTGGATGTCTGGATGTCTGGATGTCTGTTTACGCAATAACTCAAGAACCACTTATCTGATTTAAAAAATTCTTTCGCCAATCATCTTGTTTGGTTAATGGGAAGAACTGATTAGATTTTGGGGTTTGTGCGTTCAAGGTTTCGGGTACCTACCATACAAATTGTCCCTAAAAAATATTTTTTTTGTGTTTTTGACGTCGAAGACGTTTGATTTGATTTCATTTTCTTCATATTTATTGCTCAATATATAAAGACGCGTCGAATAATATGCATAAAGCCTAAGGTCTGTTCACAAGTTTTGACCAAATTTGAATAAAAATACTGCAACAAAAATATCTAAGTTTGGCCCGAAGTTTGACAATCACTGTGTGATTTCCACCCCACTAGATTTTTTTAAATAAGTCCAGTTCTTTATCGTGCGAAAAAATAAAGTACTACATAACCGTTTGGTTCGTGACAGTATTGTTTGTACCATATTGGGATGACATCTCAATCCAGCACGTGTAACTCTACATCATAGGAAGCGAGATTTTGCCATAATTGAAAGAGCTCATCAATACAGCATGATACTCGCTATTTTATTCTAGGCAGAGCTGTAAATTTTGGATGGCAACACCAAAAGAACTAGTACTTTATTTCATAACAAAGCCACACTGTCATAGTTTAATTTTAATTAGGTCCCGCAAGAACACCGCTTATATTGCCCGCCAGGCAGTAAAAGCGCGGCAAAATTAGCATTTTTCATAATTCCGCATTAAAAGCACAGAGTAAATGCAAACATCCATTCTTAATTAAGAACTTTATACCTGGACGAAATTCTGTGTTGTCATTTGTAAAAATTGTCCCTTGAGCTAAAGCGAGTTTTTTATTAAGAGATTTTTGTACTGTGCTTTAAAATTTACTTAATATTGTTGTGGGTCTATTGAGTCCTATAGCCAACCACACCTGCTAGTTGGTACACCTACCAATCAACGATTGAGGCTCTCCCTCCCTTCCTTTGGTTGGGGGCCGAGTGACAATCACCCACGTAATAGTTAAATACGCCAAGCAATAATAAAAAGAGGGAAAGCGGAGCCTTAGCACCGAGTTGAAAACCTCGGATGCGACTGGGATTATCGCTAAGATTATGATGATGATTGTTGTGGTTCCGCAGTAGAATACAAAAGCCATCACATCTCTTCCTGTGGGTGCCGTACAAAGTGACTAAGAGATAGCGTTATTCCCGGCTACATCTGAGGTTTTCCCTTAAGAGTCCAGGGTTCGCTTACTCCTTGGTTTAGGTTGGTTTATACGGTTTTTATGAAAGCGATTGCCGTCTGTTCTCCCAACCCTGAGAGATGTGCCAGGATCTTATCCATCAATCAGCACGTGCAGCTTGGCTGGCCTTGCACTGAAGGACTTGGTGGGGCCCCATACTATAAGGGTAAACAGAAATGATGATATTAACGTCAATAAAACATAAGCTGGGAACAGACGCCATATTTCGACGGCCTCTGCTATTCGACTACTACGACAGGGGGCGCGGGTTCGATTCCCGCTCAGTGGAAATATTTGTATGCATGAATATGTCTATTTTGCATTGGTCTGGGTGTTTCTATGTATAATATGTATGCATTTACAAAAAAAAAGGTATATAAGTATGTTTGTAAATTATACTGCTTCCGGGCTGTTTGGCCGTGGTCCATTTGGAACCTGTGTTCCAAACTTCGTCGATCATTGCCGTCGACATCTTCATTGGTAGCAGTATATTCTACATGCAACGCCAGCCGAGAAAGCCTAAAGATTTGTATATAGGTATGTTTATCCGCATTCTGGAACCCATAACACAAGCTAGTTAAACTATGCTTACTTTGGGTCTAGAAAGCTCTGTGTATATTTCTCTATTACTATTCACTATTCTCTCGATTGCAAGTCCGAAGCTTAAGCCACATTACCACGACCGTTTTGATAGACGCATTGTCGTAAAACAATATTGTTTTTACACCCCTGAGGATTAAACAGGGTCTAAGAGTGTTTGCAAAGGGCGGTTATGAAATAATGATAGGCAAGGCCTAATCCCTTTGAAAGGTGTATCTTTAGAGCAAAGACCTGGATTATTTTGCGGTGAAGTGAAGGATATTTTGATAGAACCACGTGTTTTCTAACGCGGGAAAAGGGAATGTTTAAATAATTAATTCCGTAGGGTTCTCGGCGACATCAGTGTCATGCTAATTCGGGATGCTGGATAGAAGGTAGTGACGTAGATTTAGTTAATATGTTGTGTACGATTTTTTTGCAGTTAAAACTTCTTTAGGCGCCATGAGCACATTCCATATGAGCGCTCGTAATTTCTTTTTTCTTTTTTTTTATACCACGTCCTCCGATATTTACATTTCGGAGTCCACTTCTTATGCCTTTCAAACTAATACACGCTTTGCTACTTCTCGTACTTTCATGCTTCATACTATATGTTTCATCTGTTCATAACTATACTTTTTACATTTATTCATTTATTTTTATAACCTTTTCAGCTTTTAATTTCCAAATTTTTTACGTACATAGGGACTGGATTATGCATAACGTCCAACCTTATACATTTATGTATCTGTATCTTTTGCTTATTTTCACTGATTTTTTTAGGGTTCCGTTGCCAAATGGCAAAAAACGGAACCCTTATAAATTCGTCATGTCTGTCTGTCTGTCCGTCCGTATGTCACAGACACTTTTTTCCGTAACTATAAGAACTATGCTGTTGAAACTTGGTAAGTAGATGTATTTTGTGAACCGCATTAAGATTTTCATACAAAAATAGAAAAAAAACAATAAATTTTGGGGTCCCCATACTTAGAACTGAAACTCAAAAATTTTTTTTTCATCTAACCTCTGTGTATCTGTGTGGTATCTATGGATAGGTCTTCAAAAATAATATTGAGGTTTCTAATTTCTTTTTTTTCTAAACTGAATAGTTTGCGCGAGAGACACTTTCAATGTGGTAAAATATGTGTCCCCCCCCCTCCCTGTAACTTCTAAAATAAGAGAATTATAAAGATAAAAAAAATATATGATGTACATTACCATGTAAACTGCCAACGAAAATTGGTTTGAGCGAGATCTAGTAAGTAGTTTTTTATTAATACGTCATAAATCATAAACCGCAATATACCTTTCATTCAATAAACACAAATTAAAAAATTAAAAAAAAACGTTATCATGTTACTTGCTGCTACGGAACCCTTAATGGGCGAGTCCGACTCGCACTTGGCTGCTTTTTTTCCTTACTATTTCTATACACTATTTCTCTTTTCTTTATGATATGTACTTATTGTACTGTTTACATATTATCCTACTACTATATTTATTGTCATTAACTATAATTAATAACTGCGAGTTATTTTTATGTTAATACTTATTCTACTTATTCCTTTTGTTTACTATCTCTACTATTTTAGTACAATAATTTACAAATTACGTTTAACTTATTTGCTCCTATTTTAAATATTTATTTCTTGTTCCAAGTTGTGGCGGAGCCGGTCGAACACAGGGCAGTCTATAATTAAATGGGGAACGTCTTCGTTTCGATCTGGGTACCGGGATCCGGGGAACTCTCGTCATTGTCACGTCCCGTCCCGTCCTGTGACGCTTCCCATATTCAAAAATGGATGGATGGAGGGATAGACTAAGGGATGGAGGGAGGGAAGTTGAAGGGACGTAGGAAGGGCGGGTTGATGGTTTTTACTTCGGGCCACCAACCAGGTGGACACCGAAGTCTTAAAATCACGCAAAAAAAACAAAATCTTACACCCACCTTTTTATCACTTTTCTCGACGTTTCACATGATTCTAAGTCTAACTAAGCAAAAAAAATTTTTGTGTCGGTCTGTCTGTTGATCTGGATGTCTGGATGTCTGGATGTCTGGATGTCTGGATGTCTGGATGTCTGTTTACGCAATAACTCAAGAACCACTTATCCGATTTAAAAAATTCTTTCGCCAATCATCTTGTTTGGTTAAAGGGAAGAACTGATTAGATTTTGGGGTTTGTACGTTCAAGGTTTCGAGTACCTACCATACAAATTATCCCTAAAAATCTTTTACAAGTGAGTTTCTTTCGAGTTCAGAGATCAGAGTAACGCGTATTTGACTTTGACATTTGAGTGACAATGACAATACGTATATTGTATATTTACATAAAACAACCAGACTCTGAAAGAAACTGAAATATAAACGCGTCGAATAATATGCATAAAGCCTAAGGTCTGTAATTTTGAATAAAAATACTGCAACAAAAATATCTAAGTTTGGCCCGAAGTTTGACAATCACTGTGTGATTTCCGCCCCACTATTTTTTTTTTGCTGTAATCCTCACGGTTACCCCACCGTCAGCCAGAGTCGACAGCCAGACAATCTAAGCGCACCGCGGCTGACCCTGGGCCACCTAAGACTTTGAGATGGCCTCTCGGGATACTGTGCCTATACTAGCAATTTCGGATAATTAAAAATATATGACATTTACGACTAAGCTGATAAGGTGGCCAACATAACTTGATTCTAAGGCAGAACGAACTTTGCCGGGTCAGCTAGTTATGTAAAAATTACGACGGCTTGAGTTAAAAAAAAACTCATATAATCTTCTTCTTCTTCTCTTATATATAAAAATGAATTGCTGTTCGTTAGTCTCGCTAAAACTCGAGAACGGCTGGACCGATTTGGCTAATTTTGGTTCTTGAATTATTTGTGGAGGTCCAGAGAAGGTTTAAAAGGTGAATAAATATCGATTGAGGCAGTACGAAGTCTGCCGGGTCAGCTAGTAATAAATAATTTATTACCAAAAAATACAAAAGCAGATACAGAATACAAGAGCAGCGATAGCACAGTGGTGTACGTAACGGACTGCCGAGACGAAGTCTCGAGTTCAATCCCCAGTCGCCCCGGGCACACACCTCTGACTTTTCGTAGTTATGTGTGTATTAAAAATTTGATTATCGCTCGCTTAGTAATGTGCCCGGTAGATGGCAAAGGCTCTCCCCCTTTTACATTGGGACCTAAACATAACTGGCGAATCGTGGGTGTGCAATACACCTCTGCCTACCCCGTCGGGGATACAGGCGTGAAGTTTTATGTACAAAAGTATAGTACATTGCCGGTGGCCCCTCACTAGGCAAGCCTGTCCTGTGGGTGCCAATACGTTCTTGCATTTTCGGTATAAATTGTTGTTCGGTATACAATTTGCATTACTATCATCGTTTTTAATCAAGCAACTTACAGTGTTACTTGTTTAAGCTTGAGACATTAATTTACTTAGGGCCGATTTTTCAATGCTCAGATAAACAACCAGATAGGATAAATTCTACAGTTAACAAGATTTTCAATTTTTCAACCACTAAAAGTATTTTAAGCATGGATTTTTTTGATTCAATCGACGATGTAATGATCGAAGAAGACTAAACTGTGCTAAACTACTTATCCCGACAGGATAGAAAGAGTTGTAAGAGAACGGCCCGATAATTATGTCTGAATGGAACGACACAAAATTTCACAGGCGATTTCGTCTTGAAAAATACACTGTGGAACTATTATTAACATTAATTGGAATTTAAATTGCCAACATAACAAATAGGTAAGAATAAATTCCTACCTAATCAATTATGTCTGATAACTTTGATAGAATCACTATGCTCAGTATCCTCTCATGAGAAAAGCAGACGGCAAGAACAATTTATAGTTATGAATACTGTCAAATTGTGACACCCGCTGGTACTCCGACGAAAGTTGGCTGTCTCTTTTTAAAATCTGTAAATGTACATAAGTGCGTCCTGCTCTCGCTGATTTAGTGTGAAGCTAGTAACAAAAATCAGTAGGTTACTTATCTGACCGCTATCTGTTTATTGAAAAATTGGAATATTTTATTCGATTGTTAAAATGTCAGTTAAAATTATCAACTAGATTGGTATCTGACGTTTTATCTGACGATTGAAAAACCGACCCTTAGGGCATATTTTTCAATGCTCAATTAAACAACCAGATAGGATTAATTCTACAGTTAACAAGATTTTCAATTTTTCAACCACTAGATAAGCTTTAACTGATTGATAAACTCTCTAACTGGCTGATAAATTTATCTGGCCGTTCGGACCCCGGTTAGCGACTATCTGTAGAGTTATTCGACGTTTCTGTCATCATTATGCGCGCCGTTTGTATGTTTAAAATATTTTAAGCATGGATTTTTTTTATTCAATCGACGACTTAATGATCGAAGAAGACTATACAGTGCTAAACTACTTACATCCGGACAGAAAAGAAAGAGTTATAAGAGAACGTCCCGATATTATGTCTGAATGGAACGACACCAGGCGATTTCGTCTTGAAAAATACACTGTGGAACTATTATTAACATTAATTGGAAGTAAAATTGCCAACATAACAAATTGTAAGAAAATTTCGGCAATTTCATAGGTTTTTCATACCTTTTTTTTTGCACCGACTAAAACCGCACGCCGTCTCGGGTCTTAAGACGCTGGGGTGTAAGGTTACCCATAGAGCATATCCCTCGCACCCCGACTGACCCTGGGCCAGCTCCGGTTTCGAGATGGCCCCCTTACTTGCTCTCCACTGTGCCATCTGCTAATCAGAGGGACACGTGGAAAGCTTCCGAACAGCCCTCAACAGGGCCGTCCCCGCCTCGGTCGGAGTTGGCCGTAGGCGGCAGCGTCTCTGCCACCCTAGGAGAGAGGCGCTGCCGTCTCCGTTGCCCAGGGTGCACCGCGTGGAGGTCCCCAACCAAGCACCCCTCATAAGTAAATACTTATTATCATAAACTTCAGTTGGCAACAAAATAAAAAGTTCGTATAACAGAGTAAGTCAACAGTATCAAATGATTATAAAGATAATATTATAATTGAAACCGAAGCGCTTGCTAGTATATTATATTAATCAAATATTAAATTATTCTAATCTGGTGCGGAAGTTGGTCATTATTTTTTGGCCATATCTTCAGTTCTACCTAAGTCATTGCAATTAAACAAAGAATTTTAAGTCTGACGAAGACCTTTCTAATAGAAAAATCGCATCATAATCCGTTCAGTAGTTTAACGTCCATCGCGAACAAACAGACTGACAAAAATTCCAAAAAAATGTATTTTTATTTTCAGGATCGTTCATTGAACATAACCCAAGTTTTATTTTTAATATCACCAACACAAGTAATTTAAAATTTTATAATTGTATGTATGAATAAATGTAATTTATAACCTAATATAAATCTAGAGCGTAAATTATACCTCTGCTTACCCATTAGGGTATACTGGAGCGAGTACATAAATATTTGTAAAGTTCCCGCCATATAATACTGGTGATTTTAATGTGAAAATGAACATTTAATGAATATTGGGTCTAATAACCAGCGAATACAGCACAAATTTTGTTGCAGCCGCATTGAATTAAGCTCTTATTTCATCGGGTGAGCCGTAAACGGTAGAATTCCATTCATTTACGAAGCCTCAAGAGTATTGTTAGAATATTATGCACGTAGTAAACTGCTGATATGGTTCACTACATAATTACCTGTTGAATTGCATGCATTAAATGATTTTAAACTTTCACGGTTTTTTAAATACTGGTTACCCCGTGGGATGGTCGAAATTCAACCTTTTTTTAGGTGGTCAGAAAGTTAAGGCGAGGGTATTCGACAAATTTAGGTATTTTTGACGTCGTTCTGCGAGCATGTAATGCTCGCGAAGGAGATGGCGGAGCGCGCCCGGGAGAGATTTAGATCTCTCCCGGCCCGCCGAGCCCGCAACTAGCTCGCCGCGCGTCGCAGGCGACTCAGGCGCCGGCATGAGCGCAGGCCTGGGGGTGGCAGGTGAGGGCGCCTGTCATCCCAGCAGAAGCCGGCCGGGACGGTGGGGCGACTAGCGCCCCTCCCCCAAACCGGGGCAAGACGGGGACACCGTGGTTCCCAAACCCGAGGGGGCCATCTCGAAACTGGAGATGGCCTAGGGTCAGTCGGGGTGCGAGGGATATGCTCTATGGGCAACCTTACACCCCGGTGTCTGTAGACCCGAGACGGCGTGCGGTTTTAGTCGGTTCAAGCCCGACATAACCGCCCCCGCTGGCTGGCGGAGGGGTATCCGAAGGGATTTCCGCACGATAAATAAAAAAGAAATAAAAAAGAAGGTATTTTTGTCATAGTAAAGTTGCCACTTTACACCACAGCGAGGCGCAGGCGGCTTGCGTCCAGTGTTTTGCGTCAATATACAGAAACACAACGAAGGTTAACATAAGGTGGTTTTTAGTATCAACTCAAATCATGACGCAACTGTTATTTACATGGAAGATCTTCTAGTTGCACTTTAGATAAAGGGAATAAAGCTTATAATAAATAATAATAATATTGTAATTTAGCTATCAGAAAGTCGTTCCCGTAAAAGCTTATTTGATCTAAACTATGAACAAGAGCAATAGAAGAGTGGACCCCGAGCGCCAAACTGCAAGATCTTGCTGGGGCCCCATATACCCATAGGACCCCTAAACCCGTGTGGGGATATACACTAAAGGGCCCCCATATACTTATGTGGCCCGTACACCCATGGGGCTCCATACATACATGTAACCCATGGGCCCCCTAAGCCCGTAGGGCCCCATTCGCCTATGGGTCCCCATACACATACATCACTCATGGGGCCCATTCACCCATGGGGTGACAAAGACCCATAGCACCCCATAGTCCTATAGGGCCCCGTACATATACGTTACCCACGGGGCCCATATACCCATGGGTCCCATGCACCTATGGGGTCCCATACACCCATGGGTTCCATATACCCATGGGCACCATTAAGATCCGTAGAGCATCTGGGTCCAAGCAAGATGTGAGATGTCAGTCGCTCCCGTCAAAGTCACAATGAATCAGGTTATGGAAAGGAGAAGTAGAAGAGCGTACCCTGGGCTCCAAACTGTAAGCTTCAGATGCAACCGGGATTGGAGCCCGGATTCATGAGGTTAGGTCCCAAAGCAAAAGCTTCATCAGCAATGAAAATTTTATATAGATATTTAGAGGCAGGTTGTACTAGCATTTGGTAGTGTTGAAGGTTCATGTCAGTTTAAATTATGTCAATGCTAAGACCCGAGACGGCGTGCGATTTTAGTCGGTTCAAGCCCGACATAACCACCCCGCTAGCCGGCGGGGGTGCGGAAATTCGAAGGGATTTCCGCACGAAAAAAAAGGTACTGTTCCCAATATTTAGTTCCACATTTCGATATACGTGTATTAGTACCAATGTCAATCGTTACAGATTCTTGTATTGAATCGACTAATGTCATAGGACATTTAATGCTATTATAATGCCGATACATGCCTTAGTTTTGATATTTGTGCAATGAGTAACTACTCACTTATTTACACAACATATATTTTACAGAAAACAGTGTACTAATACTACTACTCTTTACGATGTGGCATTTAAGCTAAGTACCTTTTTTTTTTTTTTCGTGCGGAAATCCCTTCGGACACCCCCCCAGGACAGCGGGGGCGGTTATGTCGGGCTTGAACCGACTAAAACCGCACGCCGTCTCGGGTCTACAGCGGCATCTGTAGTAAGGTTGGGTGTAAGGTTGCCTATAGAGCATATCCCTCGCACCCCGACTGACCCTGGGCCATCTCCGGTTTCGAGATGACCCCCTCGGGTTTGGGAACCACGGTGTCCCCGTCTTGCCCCGGTTTGGGGGAGGGGCGCTAGTCGCCCCACCGTCCCGGCCTGCTTCTGCTGGGGTGACAGGTGGCCTCACCCTCCACCGCCAGGCCTGCGCTCATGGAGGACGAAGGTCGTTAAGTGACCTCTGGCGCCTGAGTCGCCTGCGACGCGCGGCGAGAAAGTTGCGGGCTCGGTGGGCCGGGAGAGTTCTAAATCTCTCCCGGGTTAAGCTACCTACATTTAAAAATCATAAGATTTCGCTGTGCATCTGACGTAAACTGACACACGTCCTGTCTAGACACGCGGAACGTGTTCTAACGAGTTAGAACACGTTCCGCTCGGGACTAATTGACTCTTCGAATGCGTCATATAGGTAGAAAATGTAGGTATTTTGAATTTTCAGGGTATTTTTTAGTATAATTTTTATTTTTGTAACCTAAACACAACTCAACTAAAACTGGAATTCGTTTTGGGTTAGACCAACTGTTCGCGACAGACACATAAGTGAAATGCAAGTGATTTTGTGAATCATAAATTAAAAATGTGTAAATTAATTTATGTGACTAAATCGTAAACAAGTGATTTGTGACAAACAAACAGTAAATGATCATTTAGATATTCAATTAATATAGCCACCGTACGCATGAGACGGTCGCAGCACCTTTTTTGTTAATAGTTTATAAGAATTTTTATTATGGAAAATCATTGTATTATAATTTGTTAAACCAGCCATAAAAGAGCTGTTGTGTGCAAATTAAAGTTTGTTCTCCATATAGAGTCGATGAGTGGCTACCATATAGCAATCCATTTAATACTGTACGATACATAGCCTTTATGTAATCGACCAATAATGTCACATGATAGAGCCCAGCCACTCATAATATCATTTGTAAACCGCTGTAATTATTAAATAATAGCCAATATACAATAAAAACCCTTACCATGGGATGGGTGACCGCCCTACCCATCTTGTTGCCTTTAGATTATCGAATTCTTGTACATAGTTTATAAAATAGAAGTAAAAAACTGTAAAATAGATAGCGAAAATCAGTGTAAAAATTCCATGTAATTTGTTTGTGTTTTGACGGCTCTCGTTATGGTAAAGTCTGAGAGTAGCTAAGCTGGCACGACATTCGAACGATTGCGACATCTTAGCCGAGTCGCCAGCAATAGTCTTCGAGACTTCTCTCAGACTTTGCACTGAATGGATGGGCCATTATTAAAGCCAGATTATTCCACCGAATTCTGTGTCTTATTTACTGGTGTTCCTATTCAAACCAATTCGGAACCGTACCGTTCGCGGTCAGTTTAACGTTTCGCTTAGAGAGACGCACAGGGACGAGTAACTCTACTTTCCCTGGCCTCGTTCGAAAGGTACAGTCCACACCTCCGCTGCATGGCAGGGAAAGAGTGTGCATACTGACGGCCTAGCTCCTCTAAATGTACCTAAGGCGAACATAAGCTGATCGCTGGCGTTTAGATCTGCGTTTCATGACCAGATAGAGCGTCACGTGAGGCCTGTTCGCCACACCAACCTTTGACGAGTAAATTCTATTGAGGAAAGTAAAAGTCATCGTGTATCGAATAACCGAAAATACGAGTTTGAATAACCTAGAATAACATAAGTATATTATTTCATGGCATTTCTTTTTAATTTTGTTATATTTTTTTTGTGGTGATTGATGGTTTCCGCCAAAAACTCAGCACGGGTTATAAAATTTTTGGGCCTGAGGTTATGTAACTAAGGATCAAAGCTTCGGGAGTGTATAAGAGAAGATTACGATAACGAATAAAGGCCGAGTGTCATGTATTTTCGATAATTTTATTATATATGTCAGCTGTGAACATACGTCATAATGCGTTTGAAATAGGCGGTATAAACTAACATGGGTGTGTGTATTCGAAATGCATGGTAGTGTGTGCTAAGTTTTTTTGATTGTTTTAATGTATTTTTATGCATATTTTCTACAAATATCAGCATTATGCACTTCTTCTCTATAAACTATACTATGCCAAATCTCACACTCCTCCGGCCGCGCAATTTTCGTAAAAAGGGAGAGAAAATTTTCCCTTCACGTACTAATATATAGATAAAAGCGTCGGTAGCTTAGTGGTTAAGGAGTCGACCCTACGATCGAGAGGTCCCCGGTTCGAATCCTGGTCATTACACTACTGACGTGAACCCACTCCTAACACAACCAATTAAGCTTAGCTGGAGAGGTTAGGGGGAATATTAGTAATTTCGGTTACTAATATTCTTTTCAAAAAAAAAAAGAGAAAAAAAAAATATATATATACACAGTCACATGTATGCCTAGGTATAGTGCAAGACTTTTAATTTGGTACATCAGGAAAAATACTAAGAGTCCGGTTTAGATAGGACTGCTTCAGTTTTGTAGTCGTCTCTCTATCCTACATCGAGCTGACAGTTTGCTGCCTTCATAAGGAGAAATTGTAGTTTCGGTGTTAACTACTCTTAAAGGATCTTAAGATGTAGGTGCTATAGAAAACCGAAGCAGGTCAATCTTAGCCGGACTCTTACTGTTCTTTCCGATGTGCTAGATTAAAAGCCGGTTACTATGATTAATTGGTTTCGAATAGTAAAATCGAAATATCCTAAAGTTAGTTTGCCACTGAAAGCGATACAATAAGAGAATAATACCGAATTAAAAAGCAGTGCTTTAGTATTACTACACTACCAAAGGTGTACTTATATTATACAGAGAAAGGCCGAATTTTATGACTTTGTCTATATTTTTCTGTACTTATTGGAAAAATTCTTTCATCATCAGTTATCGTTTTTTGTCATATCTCCGGTTCGACTTAACCAATTGCAATCAATCATACGGTAGATTTTAAGTCGAACCTAAGTCTAATAGAAAAAGACTTATCAAAATCCGTTTAGTGGTTTTTGCATCCATCGCGAACAAACAGACAAACAGACAGAATAGAATTCAAAAAAAAAATTTTGTGTTCAACATCACTCATTTAACATAACCCAAGTTTTTAGGGTTCCGCTGCCAAATGGCAAAAAAGGAACCCTTATAGATTTGTCATGTCTGTCTGTCTGTCCGTTCGTATGTCACATCCACTTTTTCCGAAAGTATAAGAACTATGCTGTTGAAACTTGGTAAGTAGATGTATTCTGTAAACCGCATTAAGATTTTCACACAGAAATAGAAGAAAAAAAACAATAAATTTTGAGGGTCCCTATACTTAGAACTGAAACTCAAAAATTTTTTTTTCATCGAAGCCATATGTGTGTGAGGTATCTATGGATTGGGGTGTGTGTTGGGTAACCTCCTCGAGTGTCGCTCCGATTCCGATCCCGCTGCAGTCCGGGGGGAACGGAATCGGAGCGGCCGGTACACCCTGGGCGGCGGTCAATGGCTTCCCCTTCACCCCTTCATAGGGTTGGCATTGATCGTCGGCCAATACCCAACGTGGCGGGAACACATCGCTCTCCGTACTCCTCTGCTTTCAGAGGAGACAGGATGAGCGATGCTGTTAGTGGTGAGATGGCCCAGGGTCAGCCGGGGTGCGAGGGATATGCTCTATGGGTAACCTTACACCCCGGCGTCTGAAGACCCGAGACGGCGTGCGGTTTTAGTCGGTGCAAGCCCGACATAACCGCCCCCGCTGGCCGGCGGGGGGGTATCCGAAGGGATTTCCGCACGATAAAAAAAAAAAAAAAAAAAAAAAAAAAGGTATCTATGGATAGCTCTTCAAAAATGATATTGAGGTTTCTAATATCATTTTTTTTATAAACTGAATAGTTTGCGCGGGAGACACTCCCAAAGTGGTAAAATGTGTGTCCCCCTCCCCCCCCCTGTAACTTCTAAAATAAGAGAATTATAAAACCAAAAAAAATATATGATATACATTACCATGTAAACTTCCAACGATAATTGGTTTTAACGAGAGCAAGTAAGTAGTTTTTTTTAATACGTCATAAATCGGAAACTGCAATTTACCTTTCATTCAATCAACTCAAATATAAAAATTGTTATGTTACTTGCTGCTACGGAACCCTTAATGGGCGAGCCCGACTCGCACTTGGCCGCTTTTTTTAATATCTCCAATGCTAATGCAATTAGCCGTGTTTGCAACAGCTAATTTACAATATGATAAAAGTAAAGATAGATAAACAAATGAACAAAATTAAAGTGTCTAATGTTAAAATAACAGTTTTTCAATGAATGCGTTTGAATGTGGACACGGTACTTAAAACATATTACCAATTTTTCAAACTTTTGTCTGTGTGGCTGTCTTTCTATCTGTTTGAATTATGTAATCTATGGAACGGCCGGGCCTATTTTGATGGGACTTTCAGTAGCAGATAGCTAACATCATAATATGTCGTAACTTAGGCTACTGTTATTTTAGAAAAATAATTATGGGTCTGCGCAAAAAAAATTAAACCCAGATCTAAGTTCACGCGGACGAAGTCACTGGGACAGCTAATAGTAAATAAGAAAGAAATAGTATAGCCTTTTTTTTTTTACATGCGGAAATCCCTTCTGGCCAGCGGGGGTGGTTATGTCGTGTCTTGACTAAAACCGCACGGTGTCCTCCCCAAGTGTCCGTTGCCGGGCACCCCGGGTAAGCCCTCGAAAGGATAACCCCAGGGTTGCTGGCGGACTTTGGCCGCCGCCGCGGCCTAGCCTGGTGGGGTCGGGTTTTATCCCGCTTCGGTGAGTTGGCAGGCGTGTGTAGGGCACACACGACACGCCTCCGCCACGGCCTGCTTCTGTAAGGACGGCGAGTCGGCCAACTGCCGTCCTCAGGCCCCGATCATGGAGGTCGGTAGTCCCGGGCGTAGATGAGTCTGCGGCGTCCTCGCCGCAGACTGCGAAACTCGGGGGCAGGGTTCTCTCCCGCTCAAATAGTATAGCCTATCTTTTTTCTAAGTGTAGCACAATTCTAATAGCCACCACTGTCTTAAAATAACGTTCTAATTATTTAAGCCATATCAATACCGCCATAGAAATGTTTAGTGTCCCATTAAATGAAATTGTAATATACATTGTACATTCAATCTGATTCCTTTGTTTATAACAAATGTATCGATGATTAAACGCCAAAATGGTGGTCGCGACAATGACAGTTGACAGGAAAATTTGTGATTTAATTGTATTCATGATGTCGTTTATGAACAGTTTTCTCTGATAAGTCAATGTCGCCTGCACCCTTTTGTGTCTCAACCGTCGATATGTTGAAATTCTGAGAATTTATTTAAAGGGGTGTTATGGGTAGGTATTGATAAAGGGACCCGAGACGGCGTGCGGTTTTAGTCGGTTCAAGCCCGATATAACCGCCCCCGCAGGCCGGCGGGGGGTATCCGAAGGGATTTCCGCACGAAAAAAAAAAAGAAAAGATACGTGGTTTGGAAGTGAAAGCTATTCCGTAATATACAAATTCAATGTTGAATCAAAGTGAAAGTCAAAAATCATTTATTCTGTCATCACCTATGTGGCGTAGCGGTAGTGCGTTCGACTGCTAAGCCAGAGGTCGCGGGTTCGATTCGCGCTCAGTGCAAATATGTATGTTTGCATTGGTCTGGGTGTTTCTATGTATAATATGTATTTATTTGCAAAAAGAAAGGTTTTTAAGTATGTTTATTTGCATATGGCAAGCTCTTGCTTAGTTTGCTTCTAGATGGCGTTGTGTACATAACAATATATATTTAAAAAAATATATATATTATCATTCTCCGAGCCATTCACGAACTCAGTTGGAGTCGGCTTCTTAGTCTAACTACGAAACGGCCGAACTTCAATATTTGCCGAGAAGCGACTTCCATCTGACGTCCACAGCCCACTGGCGATATCAAAGTTCTATAGTTAGACCAGTTGTCGAACTTTTTAGAGCACCCTATACACGTACAGACTGCCACAGATGTTTTTTTTTTATACCACTAACGTGGCAGACAAGCACACGGCCCACCTGATGGGAAGCGGTTACCGCGGCCTATGGACGTGTGCAACACCAGTGGCGTCACACTCGCGCTGCCGACCCTGTAAAGGAAAGGGGATGGGAAAGGAGTTTGGGAGGGGATGGGAAAGGAGTTTGGGCTCCGGCACTCTCTCTCACTCACCAAACGGAACGCAACAGTTCATATACTGTTACTTGGCGTCGATATGCTGTGAGAGGGTGGTGCTTCCCCGGTCGAGTCGGCCCATTCATGCAACGGCCAAAATGACTGTTGCTTGACTCTGTATATATTATAGTTCATATAAAACGTCCTCTCCGAGGCACGAGGAAAAAGTCATTTATTCTGTATAGATCATTAAAATTAGGTACAAAACATCAGGGGTACGTGGTTGGGGACCTCCACGCGGTGCACCCTGGGCAACGGAGACGGCAGCGCCTCTCTCCTAGGGTGGGAGAGACGCTGCCGCCTACGGCCAACTCCGACCGAGGCGAGGACGGCCCTGTTTAGAGCTGTTCGGAAGCTTTCCACGTGTCCCTCTGATTAGCAGATGGCACAGTGGAGAGCAAGTAAGGGGGCCATCTCGAAACCGGAGATGGCCCAGGGTCAGTCGGGGTGCGAGGGATATGCTCCATGGGTAACCTTACACCCCGGCGTCTTAAGACCCGAGACGGCGTGCGGTTTTAGTCGGTGCAAGCCCGACATAACCGCCCCCGCTGGCTGGCGGGGGGGTATCCGAAGGGATTTCCGCACGAAAAAAAAAAAAAAAAAAGGTACAAAACATCAAGGGAAATGCCTTATGGGGCCACCTTACACCCGTCTGCAGACCCGAGACGGCATGCAGTTTTAGCCGGTTCAAGCCCGACATAAACTCCCCCGCTAGCCGGATAGATACCCCCCGTATCTGAGGCTATTTTTGCATGAAAAAAAAGGTACAAAACATCAAAATAATCAAAACAAGGCTAATGTTTAGTCAATGGACCATAGATTCGCAGCGCGGCTGAGAAGACTCCGGTAAGTGTTCCGTTTCTTTTTGGTCTATTTACGAACATGTTAACTTTTTTTTTGTCTTTATTTATTTCGGGGTTATGATACCTGACATTTAGGCAGCTCAGTTGGTCAGAGTATTCTCCCGCTGTAAGGGACTGGTCGCGGGTTCAAGACCCGTTCTAGATGTTCTCTTTTTCCCTTTTGTTCTTATCTTTTGTTTGAGCAGCATAGCATAGAAAACAGTACATTTCCAAGTTTGTTCGTCATTCTGGAATTCATAAAAGCCTTTTTGGTGCAGTTTAGTTTTGTTTACATTTGTAAATTTATTAAGAGGTACAACCATCATAGGGGTGTGTGTTGGGTAACCTCCTCGAGTTTCGCTCCGATTCCGATTCCGCTGCAGTCCGGGGGGAACGGAATCGGATCGGCCGGTACACCCTGGGCGGCGGTCAATGGCTTCCCCTTCACCCCTTCATAGGGTTGGCATTGATCGTCGGCCAATACCCAACGTGGCGGGAACACATCGCTCTCCGTACTCCTCTGCTTTCAGAGGAGACAGGATGAGCGATGCTGTTAGTGGTGAGATGGCCCAGAGTCAGCCGGGGTGCGAGGGATATGCTCTATGGGTAACCTTACACCCCGGCGTCTGAAGACCCGAGACGGCGTGCGGTATTAGTCGGTGCAAGCCCGACATAACCGCCCCCGCTGGCCGGCGGGGGGTATCCGAAGGGATTTCCGCACGATAAAAAAAAAAAAAAAAAAGGTACAACCATCATTGTTGTCGAAGCATATAACAGTAAATGGGATTCAATTCCCGGTTTGGATAAAGTAGGTAAGTATTATAGAGATATGTATTATGTAGCATGATGTCTTTCAAAAATGCCCGTTTGACGACTATGGGCTAGCTCTCTCTCTATTACATAATAACAAAAGATAGCGTCTACACACCTCTGCATAACCTTGCGTGACAACACTGGTATGAATATATAAATAAAATCATTTCTTTCCTTGTGGAACCTAATCCCCATTGAAATTCAAGACGATGGAAAGCCATCACTCATTGCTGCCCTTTCGCATTACTTCTAGCTTGAATATCAAGGGTTCACGATAATCATTTTACAGGCACCCATAAAAGGGACCCATGTCAAAGAAAAAGTAAAAAGACTACCTTTTGGATTAAGTTTATAAAAACAACATATATTTATATTTCTGTTTTAGTATTAGTTAACATGAATTGGGTAAACATCACTACCTTTTTTTTTTTTTTTTTTTTTTTTTTTTTTATCGTGCGGAAATCCCTTCGGATACCACCCCGCCTGCCAGCGGGGGCGGTTATGTCGGGCTTGCACCGACTAAAACCGCACGCCGTCTCGGGTCTTCAGACGCCGGGGTGTAAGGTTACCCATAGAGCATATCCCTCGCACCCCGGCTGACCCTGGGCCATCTCACCACTAACAGCATCGCTCATCCTGTCTCCTCTGAAAGCAGAGGAGTACGGAGAGCTACCTAGTATAAAACAAAGTCACTTTTCCAGTCTGTCTGTATTTATGTATGCTTAGATTTTTAAAACTACGGAACGGATTTTGATGCGGTTTTTTTTAATAGATAGAGTGATTCATGAGGAAGGTTTATATGTATAATACATGCATAATATCAGACGGGTGAAACCACTGGAGTCCGCTAGTATAATATACGGGCATCTCTCAATGCTTGTTTGTTTATTCGTATTGTAAATATGCTGCCGCACCGATGATCCGATTGCCATAAAACTTTGTCAATATTTATAGCGCAGGTTATAAGGATTAGTTACAATTGTTATTAGACCGCAGGTGCAACTGCAATCAGGGTGCGACTGGTTGGATCACCTCCAAGTTTGGTGCACCCTGGGCAACGTGGGCGATGACGCATCATTGATTGCTCCTCTGGAGTAGCTGGCGTTAACGTCAACGGCCAAGAGTCTGACCAACCGGCCCTTTTCAGGGCCAGCTGACCCCATTGCACGAGGGGGTCGGGGTATGGTGGGCCTGCAAGGCCCGCGGGGGGGTGGTCGCTCCAGGTACCCCTCTGCTCTTATCAGAGGGGACACTGCGAATGGCCCAGGGTCAGTCGGAGTGCGAGGGGTATGCTCTATGGGTAACCTTACACCCCGGCGTCTGTAGACCCGAGACGGCGTGCGGTTTTAGTCGGTTCAAGCCCGACATAACCACCCCCGCTGGCCGTCGGGGGGGTGGGATCCGAAGGGATTTCCGCACAAAAAAAAGGTGCAACTGCAATCATGCAATAGTTATTTTTTGTCTCGAAACGTTCTTTTTTTTAAGATTTAGTTAGGCGGAGTTATCAAAAAACAATGTTTAAAAATGACTATAATGTTATTCATTGTTTCCGTAGTTCGCAAGAATTACGGTAGATGGCTCCAGTGTCGCCTTAAGACGTATATAATATATCGGAGAATTTCGAATATCTGGGACGTGTCTAGATAGCTCAGCTGGTCAGAGCATTCCCCTTGTAAGGGACTGGTCGCGGGTTCAAGTCCCGTTCTAGATGTTCTCTTTTTCCGACCTAAATATTTAGAAAAAGTAAGCATACAAAATGCTTAAAAATTTAATTGTTCTTTATTTTTTTAAAGAATATTAGTAACCGAAATTACTAATATTCCCCCTAACCCCTCCAGCTAAGCTAAATTGCATGTGTTAGGAGTGTGTTCACGTCGGTAGTGCAATGGCCAGGATTCGAACCCGGGACCCCTCGATTGCAGGGTCGACTTTTTAACCACTAAGTAACCGACGCTTCAGGCGAAGGTTCTCGAGTGAAGGGTCACTTAATAGGCTCACTTAATATTTTTCTTCCAAATTTAAATTAAAAACCTTAATTAGAAGCCCGCAGTTCGTGATAGTTCAAACTGGCTATTACCGTAAAGTTCAATTCCTATAACCTAAATGACTAATATAAAAAATTGATTTCAGATTACGCCTTGAAACACTCTTATCCAAATAACATACGGTATAATCGAGCTGAGTGAGATGAAGTCGAGCGAAAGCTCCTCATACCAGACTTCAGAATTTTCTTTGTCACAGGTCTCCTCCTAAACTACTAATCCAATCAGAACCAAATTTGGCATGATTAAAGAGGTCAATCAGAGGAAGGTTTATGGATATATTTTGAAAAAATTAATGCTACCACAGAGGAATGATCACCGTTAAAAAAATTCCAGATGGAATTACATAATAACCGCTCGAGACACTGTGACCAAACTTTACACGCTCAGAAAGCATGTCCAGAGTTGTGACTTTCAAAAAGAATTTTCAAAATCGGACTTGCCACGGAGGAATGATCACTGTTCAAAATTTTCAAAATCAGATTTTCAAATCACGACGTCTCACTCAGTTCAACATTGCAAGCAGCGATTTGCCTTGCACACCTAGTATATAATATACTGTATATTGATAATTCTATGTCAACACATTAACCTTGGAATCATAAACATCAAAAGAAACAATATTTAAGCTAAAAATGTATCAAGCCATGGTTCGACAATGGTTGAAATCAGAAAGGATTTACCCTTCCCTGGGCCCAAGCTAAACTTTTTTTCTCTTTTTATGATATCATGACAACAACAGAGTTGAAAAAATACAGTTTTAGCACGAGTGAACCTAGTAAAATAAAAATAAAAATTAAGTCTTTTTTTATATTTATATTTTGACGCTGACTGTACCTTTTTTTTTTCGTGCGGATATCCCCTCGGATACCACCCCCGCCGGCCAGCGAGGGTGGTTATGTCGGGCTTGAACTGACTAATACCGCCGTCTCGGGTCTTCAGACGCCAGGGTGTAAAGTGACCCTGGGCCATCTCCGGTTTCGAGATGGCCCCTCGGGTTTGAGAACCACGGTTTCCCCATCTTGCCCCGGTTTGGAGGAGGGGCACTAGTCGCCCCGTCGTCCCGGCCTGCGCTCATGGAGAACGGAGGTCGTTATGTGACGCTGACTGTACATACGCTGACTGTACCTATGATGATAATAATCAGATCACGGGCGCATAAGGAAAGGCCAGGTCAAGAGTACCTAATAACGGCGAGAATATATGAAATCGATTATGAAAGAAATAGAAGCGGCATATGCCAGGATCTTAGCAAGTGGAAAGATATCCAGCTTAATTACTTCTGTTAAGAGTGGATTCCCTTGGTGGTATACAGGGTGGGGTTTGAAGCCATAGACTCTTAATTGCAAATCATACACTTCAGCCATTACATCACCGCCGCTTTAAAATCATAGCGGTTGGATTAATCAAAAATAATATTTAAAAATAAATCTAACATCACTCATTATTTTGCAGTTCGTGAGAATTTCGATAAACTCCTACTACCTAGAAAGATGTATAACACGAAAATATCAAACATCCAACACGGGTCCAAGTAGCTCAGTTGACAGAATTTTCCCTGTAGTAGGGTACTGCCACTGATTCCCGTTTTGAATATCAACTGTCTTACTTTACATTTACAAGAAAAAATATCAAAGTAAATGCTTTGAAATTTAATTCAATCTGTACTGAAATTGAATCAGCTCGGTAATGTCATCAGCTTAAGTACCTACCTATTAAGCTTTTGAGTGATGCTCGCATAAAATAAAATAAAAATAAGAATTGGACATTATCCCTCTTTTTATTCGAACAATCGGGGGACGGACGATGCATCAAAAGTCACTTATGGACGTGAAAGAGACAGTAGATACTCCTATTTTGATTGCATCCGATTCCTCTGTTTAGATTGCCCTGATCTGGTTGTTCCACGGACGCTTAATAGTGGCTTTTTGAATAATTGCTGCCTACGGCTTGATGGGGTTTAAAGCATAGTTTTGGGTGAATGTATGTGCGAACGCATGTTTAAGAAATTTACCCTATGATATTGTCGGAAGTTTACGCGAATGTCACACATTGAAATAAAACTATTTTTAACGGATTCTAGTAGTCTACCCGTGACCATGGCTGCTGAAAAGCAACCGAAACGTCGGGTTCAATGTAAAATATAAAATAACATCAAATAAACCGCGATAGAATCCGTTAAAAATAGTTTTATTTCAAAATTTACCCTATTTTATTCCAGTAATCCATTCGATGCTTCAGAAGTTATTCATAGATGTAAAACTGTCCAGTTTTGATTCCATCCGATTCCCTTGGTCCAATCCAATCCCTTTGGGTTTTCGTCCCCTGGACAGTGAACAGTGGTTCTTTTTTTAATAAATTGCTACCTTTTAGTTCATTGGACCCGTGGCATAGTTTTCAGTTAATTAAATATTTGTGTGAACGTATGTTAAGAAAATCTCTCTTAAAGCTGGAGCACCCGTCGGGGTGATGCAACAAAAATTACTCATGAACTTAAAGGCGATTGTAGATATTCCGATTTTAATTGCACCTGATTCCCCTGTACCAATTTCCCTGGTCTATTGTCCCCTGGACGGTGGACAGTAGCTTCTTGTAAGAATTGGTGCCTACTGTCGCTTCGGATCCATGGCATAAGTTTAAGCTAAAGTATGCGCGAAATTATCTCTTTTATTAGACCAATCGGGGCGATACATCAAAAGTCACTTATGGATATGTAGAAGAGTCACAACGGGCCCAAGGCATAAGTTTGGGCTAATGTGTATAAATAATAATTAAATTTTGTTTCGTTTTTCTGTTCGATATTTTTTGTCGCAGATCAAGTCAGAAAACATGTTTGATACAAAGCAATAAATTAAATATAAACAATTATAGAATATTATCCGCTTCGCACTGGATGGCAATACATTAAAATTAACTTAACCATCTAATCAATATAATGAGTAATAAAACATACTCATGTCTACATACCAAGCATATATATGGCATATGTAGTAAATTTTTTTATACATAATAATTTTTACTCTAATCGGAATTAGTAGAATATACAGCCAACGGAATTCCATTTTTATGTTTCCCCAAAAGTGGTGACTTATTAAAGATCTCCCAACAAAAGGAAATATAATGATATCATTTATGCCAAGTATTCAAATTCAAATATTAAATCATATCTAACGAGCTCAACTGGAGCCGCGGCTGGAACAGATTTCAACAGTGTTCAGACGTACGAAATTGTTTTCTATGTTAGTGCTGGGGTACACGGGCACTGAACGGATTTAGATGAGCTTCTTTTTTTATACAGAATTAGAAATCAAATACTTTTATTCATTAAGGTCACAAGGAGAACGTGTCTACTGATATCTCCGAGGCTCAAACCAAACTTACAGACGGGTTCGCCAGATAATAGGGACAATAGAAAAGAAAGTGGTAATATTAAATATATACACTATAATCTCACAATTTGCTGACCACCTCAGTGACTGTAAGGTAGCAAATGAGTTGGCAGAGTCACCGGTGAAGATGATAAGTGGTTACTGTGTTTTATTAAACGGTATTAAGTACGTGGCATATGAGAAGGGTATTAAAGTCATCTAGCGTTTTCAGCATAGCGGCATAGCATTTAGGGTGGTAATAACTTAATCTCACTCTAGAGAATGGTATTTTCTGGGAAGAATTCATCCATTCAATTATTGGAGAAAACATAACTCCTAGCACCTGGGAATGTAACGACATATCAAGCAACAAAATCAGTTCAGGTGTTCAGTAGTTATGAGAAGGCCCAAGGCCAGAAAAACATATATACATACACAATGAACACATTTCGATACGGTCAGGTGAAAAACAAGGTTTCATCTCTCGGAGTAGAAAATTATCCATGCAAACCGGGCACCTTATCTACTAAGTAAACCGTGAATTAGGGCAATTATAATTTTACGACCCCATCTCACTCTCACTTGACACAATTGCAAAACATAAAAAAACGTTATTATAACTTACAAACCGAAAGCAAAATCCTGATTAACTCACGCAGTAATCACAAAGTGCACATCTTTAGATATCTACTCATTCATCTACCAAGGCACTAATGCGGAACATATCAACGAATTTAATCTGTTATCTAAATTAAACTCTAATCTGTAAGGCATAAAGTCTTATTTTAATTTCCGGTTGGACATCTGGCTTTCGTCTGATGTTCGTGGTCTTTGGGATCACGTATAACATTTTATGAGATAGTCGTAATGTTCTTTAGTTTGGTTTACGTCCGTGTTGTAATGATTGAAGGACTACTGGGGATGTATATTGTCTTTTTTTATTAGATTACAGAGACGAAACAGTACTACTTGACACAAAGAGATTGGGGCACTCCCTTTGTTCGTCGGATAAGAATGAAAATAAAATCAAATTACTGTTAAAATGCGCCAGTTATTAAAGTAGATACAAAATCATATATTGATGGCAGTAAGATGTAAGGTTAGGCCCCACCGTGGTCTTCAACCTCACCTGTGATGGCTTTCCTCTTGGAGTTGGGAACAGATGCCACGCCTCTGTAAAAGCCAAGATCATGAAAAGAAGAAAAGCAATTTTGAGTGCAACCGGGAGTGGCGCTGGAATGAAGGAAGAGAGGTGGTAAAAAAGAGTTACTTTATTGTAAACAACATGCTGTTATTTAACGTCGAACATGCGGTGGGACTTCCTCATTCGTAATGTAAAAAATATATGAATCCTCTGCAAGTTTACTGCACAATTCATTTGTGAATTTCGATATTCTAAAATCACAATACTCTAGTTCCCAGAATTCAATTTTTGCAATCACTTCACCAACGGTCAAATATGACGGAACTATTCAAAATTTGAATAATTTGAAATTGAAATAAACTTTTGCTTGAAGCAGAGCTTGAATTTGCACACCATTGTTGGTAACGAGTTTGCAACTGTTTAGATTTCGTTTTAAGGAGTGAAAATGATCTAGAAATTTTAAAATACATCCATCTGTGGTTTTATCTGAACCGTTATATCGAATTCTAAGTGTATTGGGTTATATTTTTGATTCCTTGTTATCGGGATCATCATCAACATCTCAGCGTTGTGTCAATCACAACAACACAAGCTCTTAAAACTGTGGTTGTGTCCTGATTGCTTCCGAGGCCATCGAATTCGATCTTTGGCATCCAGTTGGTAGTAAGACCATTGGCACGCATGTCATCGCTAACGATTCCAAACAGTAGATATTTTTGGAAGCGATAATAACTCATATTATAAATGCGAAGATTTCTTTAGTTTGTTTGTTTGGTATTCAATCACTGGTGACACTTTGCGATGGATCGCTTGCGGTCAGGGAGGATAAAATAGGAAGGTGGACAAGATAAAAGGATGGACAAATTGGGAAGACGGTCGAGATGCCTTGATGGACGTAGAAAGAAGACAGTCCGTCAGTTAACAGGTGGTAGAGTCAAGCAACAGTCATTTTGGCCGTTGCATGAATGGGACGACTCGACCGGGGAAGCACCCCCCTTTTACCAGAATATCGACGCCAAGTAACAGTATTTGAACTGTTGCGTTCCGTTTGGTGAGTGAGAGTGCCGGAGCCCAAACTCCTTTCCCATCCCCTCCCAAACTCTTTTCCCATCCCCTCCCAAACTCCTTTCCCATCCCCTTTCCTTTACAGGGTCGGCAGCGCGAGTGTGACGCCACTGGTGTTGCACACGTCCATAGGCCGCGTTAACCGCTTCCCATCAGGTGGGCCGTGTGCTTGTCTGCCACCTTAGTGGTATAAAAAAAAACAGTTGAAAGGTGACGATGTGGAAAAATAATGACGAAGTTAAGTGACTGAATTGCCCTCAGTGACTACATCCTGCAAGCCTTCTCCTAACTCAGTTAGGGTCACCTTTTAGTCTTACTACAAAACGGGCGAACTTCAATATTTTCCATGAAACGATTGCCATCTGATCTCTACAAAGCACTGGCAATATCGAACTCCTTTAGTTAGGTTGAGATTGTCGGACTTTTATAGGGTTCCAACTATCCGCAATGAATGCTACAGATTCACGCATCGCATCCGAGAACGGCTGCTTAACGTGTTATTTGAGGCACAGAGCGGTCCCACTATGTTATAAATGGTCACTCATCCTAAGACTGACCTGGCTGGTATTACTTAACCTGATAATCTGTTAAACTACACGGGTACCACTTAGATGTGAGCTTCTTTTATCCTGAGCGACTATATCTGTGGTTAAAACTCTCATCAGGAACCTCTCAACTCACAAATGACTTGCAAAAAGTATTGAAACAAGTCCAACCCTTTCTTTTTCTGTAGGTACACAGCGCTTTGGTCGTTAACGTCAACTGAAAATACTCGGAGTTGAATAATTACAGTTTTTCATTGTCCTAATATACGTCAAGATTATTATGTTTAGGTAAAATTACGGGTATTTTAACAAAATATTTGTCGTACGCTCTGTCAGATGGTCCAGTTACATTTCCATCTATTACTGCTTTATATTAAAATTGAAAATAAGTTGTGTTTGGTGGGTTTTGTTAAATGAACATTTCTGAATACAAAAAGTTTAATTTTGGAATTCTTGTCTATTTATGAGTTTGTTCGCGATGGACGCAAAAACTACGGAACGGATTTTGATGCAGTTTTTTTTTTTTTTTTTTTATTAAAAAGATCTAGGTCAGACCTAAAATCTGCCTTATATTTGATTGCATTTTTTTTTTGTTGTAAATACATACATATTATACATAGAAACACCCAGACCAATGCAAATAGACATATTCATGCATACAAATATTTGCACTGAGCGGGAATCGAACCCGCGCCCCCTGTCGTAGCATTCGACTACCGCTACGCCACAGAGGCCGGCCGTTGGTTTGGTAGAACCGGAAATATGACCAAAAAACATTAACCCATCTCAGCGCGGACGGAGCCGCGGGCGTCAGCTAGTATTATTTTGAGTTTCAGTTCTAAGTATGGGGAGCCCCCAAAATTTATAGATTTTTTCTATTTTTGTGTGAAAATCTTAATTCGGTTCACAGAATACATCTACATACCAAGTTTCAATAGCATAGTTCTTATAGTTTCGGATAAAAGTGGCTGTGACATACGGACGGACCGACAGACAGACATGACGAATCTATAAGGGCTCCGTTTTTTGCCATTTGGCAACGGAACCCTAAAAAGTGCTCAGCGCGTTAGTAAGCAAGTCATTTTATATTTCTTTGTTAATTTTTGTTCTTACGTAAGAACAAAAATCAGTAGGTGAATATGAGTGTTGTTAGGGTAAAAAAAATACACACATTATAAAAAATCAATTCTTGATTTTCCTTTTTAACTCAAACAAAAGTGTTCATTGTAGTATGTTCGTATAAAAAATAATTATTGTAAAAATACCTGTGTGAAAGTTATTGAAACCATCGCTTCCAATACCTTTTTTTTACGTGCGGAAATCCCTATAGTATTATTACGTATTTTTGACGACTGCTACTATTTGAATGACGGCCTATGTGGCGTAGCGGTAGTGCATTCGACTGCTACGACAGGGGGCGTGGGTTCGATTCCCGCTCAGAGCAAATATTGATATGCATGAATATGTCTATTTGCATTGGTCTGGGTGTTTCTATGTATAATATGTATGTATTTACAAAAAAAAGTACATAAATATGTTTATCTGCATTCTAGAACCCATAACACAAGCTAGTTGAACTATGCTTACTTTGAGTCTCCAGAGCGATGTGTAGAATGTCGTAGAATATTTATTATTATTTATTTGCGTGTGCAATATACATATATATAAAAAAAAAGAAGCTACTAGCCTGTGCGGCAACAATAGTTACTCGCTACCCTACCCTACAGTGTACCGAATACCAAAATTTACATAAACAAAAAACAAAAAAAAAAAATCCTCGTTTGTTTCGTCAGTATTTACAAGGAACAAAATAAACATTCATATTTTTTACACAAACTCACTTTTATTCGCCATTGGGTAAACTGTGTGTATTGAAACCTTTTAAGTCGGTTCAAGTCCTACATAACTGCCCCCAATGGCCGGCGGGGGGGTATCCGAAGGGATTTCCGCACGTAAAAAAAAAAAAAAAAAAGGGATATCGGTACAAAAAAAAGGTACATTAACACCTACACTGTTTTCTCTATCACGGTACATTGGCGTCAACCAGGCACTCTTTCTAGACTCCGTACTATTACTGAAGATTTTCTAACACCTTCATACGACTTTCTTCCTACGGAGGAGGCAGAAACAAAAGCCTCTACCGACATGACACTTTTCATGCCCGCCGGTTTCAAGTGGTTCTGACACTCATTTTAATCTCACTCTGAAGGAAAACGTCTCAAAAAAGGTGATATCACATGTTAACTTAATCTTATAATATAAAATTGAATCGCTGCATGTGTTACTAAGCGCAAATCTCGAGAGCAGCTGAACCGGTTTCGCTAATTCTTTTTTTTTAATATTCCTTGAAGTACTAGGATGGTTCTTACGGAGAGTATTTTTTTTAAATGCCTAAAAATAGTAGATTGTTACACAAGGGTTGAAAGTCAGCCATTTCACCCTCGAACTATTGGCGCTCTCACTACGTTCGAGCGCCAATAGTTCGAGGGTGAAATGGTGACATTCACCCGAGATAAACACTCTACTTTTCATTTCGACTATGAAGGGAAATTAAAATACTACACACACATTTAATGAAACAGGTATATTGATAATCAGTTGAAATTTAAAGTAAAATTGGAAAAAGATTATTAACAACAGCTTTTACCTGTTCTTTAATTTCATCGGGAGTTAAATTAATATCTATCCATGTCACTGGAATAACTTTCCGAAACCATTTTTAACCACAATTAACACAAGGTATTTATTTATATTGAATCTCGTTTTCCTGCTAATTATTGAGCAAACCTAAATTGTTTTTTTTAATTCTGAAAAACTGTTCTGAAAAGTTATAATTCACGTACCTACATACCTACTGCCAACATTAGAAAAGTTTTGAAAATCGAATCTCTTGGTTACATTGTAATCGAGTATCTAGGCGGCCATGTAAAAAAAAAATCGACATGATATCAAGGCATTATGACGTAACTTAATTATCATGGACTCCATGGCAAACCCTAAAATTAAAAAATTAAAATCCCTAGGGATGAAATAAGCTACTTTCTACCCATGAAAATTAAACTTTCCGAACAGGTCGGATGAAAAAAAACTTACAGGCATGTTTGGGATAAGTAGGTGCCACGGGGCGAAGTATGCCACGGGCGAAGCCGCGGGGGACAGTTAGTACAGAAATAAATAAATACAAAAGAAAAATAGTAAAAACTAGATTTTAAAATACTTACCTACATAGAACTTCCTTGCAGTGCTGTTGACCGTTAAAGAGTTATTTTACTTGAAGCTAATCTTAGAAGTTGGTTCAATTTGTTTATAGCATTAATACATTGTCATCGAAATTTAACAAAGTGGAAAAATTCAATTCTGTAAGATTAGGGGAAATACTTGCATATGGAGTTGAAGTTTTTAACGTTGGCTTTTTGCCTAAGGATTGGTGGTCACGGCCAGTCGGGGTTTCTGAGATATCCTTTCTAAGGAACACCAGATTTCTCGGCCACACAGGCTAAGGTGACGAAATACCGTCCAGTTTTCATAGGTTAGAGTAGACATTCCCACCACATCGTTGGCTCCGGTGTTGTGAAGCCTGACAGTGGTTTCCACACGCAAATAAAAAGGTGAAATGCTTACAGTTCAGCTCAGATTTGACCTTTACAAACTGACAAACAAACATTGTAAGTTATATAAAAGCTTTTCAAAAACCATACACCAATATTTTAATTAAATTGAATTTATTTGTAGAAAGCAAAATATAAAACCAATTCTTTATTCAATACCCGCTGCCAACATTTATATAACAACAAATAAAAATATATAAATTGTTTATTTGTTCATTCACTACTTGCGAGGAACAAATGAACATTGTAAAAAGGGAAACTCGTATTTCACGCCGTGACGGTTCAATACAATTGATGTCATTGATGCGGCGGCACCTTTAATATTCCACGGCATATTGCCTTTATATCATTTTGAACCCCTTCGCGAAAGAACTTCGATTATACTTTTGTTTTTCGATGGGTATGTTAGATATTACGTCAGACGACCTCCGAGTTCCGCGGCGTGGCGGTAGTGTTCGGTAAAGCTACGTGTCGGAAGTCATTTCGATGCCCGCTCGGTGCAAATATTTTTATGCCTGAATATGTCAAATTGCATTAGTCTACGTGTGTATGTAACTAGATTTAAAGTTAAGAAAAATGTATCTAAGTATGTTTTTTTGAATTCTAGAACCAATATCAAAAGCTAGTTAAACTATGCTTACTATGGGTCTAGAAAGCGCTGTGTAGAATGTCGTAGAATATAGAATATTTTATATTGATTGCTCGATTGTGTGTAGCTGCAAAGCTATCTCCTAATATTAAAACTGTGACAGTAAGTTCCTTTTCCGATACTGAAAATTAATACTTCTAATATCCAATGTTGTTATGCTGTATACGTCCATTTTTCACCAATAAATGTGGCTTTCTTCTTTCGATCACGCAAAAACGGCTTAACGAGTTATGCTGAAATATTGCACTCAAATGGCGTACGCCATGAAATAGGACATAGGCTCAGAGTTTTATCCCGGGAATAGATTCCGTTCCTATGATCCACTTCTTCCACAACACATTCTTCTTACTAAAGCGGTGTATACTATATTTTTATGACCAAGCGACATTTTTATGACACGCCTTTAGGCTCATAGCGTCGCAATTAGTTATCGCTACCTCTGACAAACGGACCAATACTTTACACAAATATTTATGGAAGGTACTAACACGTATGTAATTATTTTAATTCAACATTTTTATCCAACAATTATTGCGTGTGACAACGAAATTAATGTCCATAGTTATGTGTTTGAGTAAATAGTCCATTTAGTAAAGTAGCAATTAGCTTATTTCGTGAGGCATAAAGTCATACTGTGATTTTAATAAAGGACCATTAAAAAACTCGTCACCTGTTTCTCCTTGAATAAACTTCCATTATATAGTAGACTCCAAAAATTTTGAATCCAATCGCATGGCCAATTCCATTCCATTCCTTTTAATGATCAACCAATGGTGAGAGCCCTTTGAACGAATTGGACGTTTTATTTATCTATGATTGGTTGATTGCCCCGCGTTTACCACCAAAGAGGCCTAAAAATAAGTGTGGCAGGTGAGGCCGCGTGTCACCCCAGCAGAAGCAGGCCGGGACGGCGGGGCGACTAGCGCCCTCCCTTCTTTCCGGGGCAAAATGGGGACACCGTTGTTCCCAAACCCGAGGGGGCCATCTCGAAACCGGAGATGGCCCAATGTCAGTCGGGGTGCGAGGGAAACGCGTTATAAGTAACCTTACTGCGCAATTGTCTAGATTTTTGATTTCAGTTACAATTTTTTTTTTTTATGTCTCAGGAATTCAACTTGTTTTTCTTGTGAATATCCCCCCGGATGCCCCTCCGCTGGCCAGTAGGGGTCGTTATGTCGAAATCGAATAAAAAAATATCTTATGTCACTCGGGGACAATGTAGCATTTTAATGATGAAAGAATTTTTGAAATCAATTCAGTAGTTTCAGAGTTTATCGCTTGATTTTTTTGTTTATAATAATAATAATAAATAATAAATGATAAATAAATGTCTACGACATTCTACACAGCGCTTTCTAGCCCCAAAGTAAGCATAGTTTAACTAGCTTGTGTTATGGGTTCCAGAATGCGGATAAATATACTTATATACTTTTTTTTTGTAAATACATACAAATTATACATAGAAACACCCAGACCAAGGCAAATAGACATATTCATTCATACAAATATTTACACTGAGCGGGAATCGAACCCGCGCCCCCTGTCGTAGCAGTCGAATGCACTACCGCTACGCCACAGAGGCCGTCAGCCTCCGTCAGGTTTGACAGCAAATATGATCGAGATGGTTCTTAACTGTAAATAATTTTGTTTCGGAGATTTTTTAATATTTTAATTATTGTTTTTTTATTAGTATAGAAACAAGTGGGGAATGTCCAACCTTCTATTTAGATTTATTTATCACACGTTCTGAATAAACAAAGTGTTATTCGTTTTTCTTGCGATTGTACTATCTTCCTCACTTTCGTGGAGGTAATTTATCAGTGTGCAGGGCCCGTCTGATAAATTATGGAGGAGGAGACCTAACAAAACATCTTGATTCCGGTGAATCGATTAGTTTTTTTTCTCCACTACTAAGGTAGTAAATGCGTAAAAACTATGTATATGAAGGCAAGACTACACTAGCGATAGTTGTGTGCTAGCACTAGTCTTCTAAAGTATTATATATATCCTTTTGACGGCCTCTGTGGCGTAGCGGCATCTCCGCACGAAAAAAAAAAAAAGGGGGGGGGGCACGGGTTCGATTCCCGCTCAATGCAAAGATTTGTATGCTTGATCTGGGTGTTTTTATGTACAAAACTACAAAACATACAAAACTATGCTTACTTTGGGTCTAGAAAGCGCTGTGTAGAATGTCGTAGAATATTTATTTAAAATTTTCCCAATTCAGTTTGGGTCGACTTACAGTGTAACTACAAAACGGCTGAAAGATAGTCGATATTTTCCGTGAAGCGACAATCGTCTGATTTCTGCAACCCTGTGGTGATATCGCAGGTAAACTAGGTTGTTGAACTTTTTAGGGCTGCACCTGAACCAGAGTCTCATCCCTTAATCCGTCAATCAGCAGGTACACCGTTTTGATGATGAAGTTGGCTTAGGAGCTGAAGAACTTATTGACTCCCCTCCCCCAGCTGAGATGACGGGCAACCTTGTCTTACACCCTCAGGCCCTCTTTCCTAGGCATCAAACCCAAAACTTCAACATAAACAATGGCTTATTCTCCGAATTTGAGCTCAAACATAAACATTGTACCTTTCAATGTACACCGCTCTGTTTGTACCTCTTAATATTAATCTAGCTATGACTAAATGAGCGTAAACAATAGCAAATATTAGCGGTAACACATTCGCAACAGAAGTTACTGCTAACCCTACCATTGTTACAACCATTCTGTCTCTTTTAACAAACAAGTTTTACTTAGTTTAAGAGGCAGGGCTTCCCTGGGGTAATCCTTTCGAGGGCTTACCCGGGGTGCCCGGCAACGGACATTTGGGGAGGACACCGTGCGGTTTTAGTCGAGACACGACATAACCACCCCGCTGGCCGGCGAGGGGGGGGGTATCCGAAGGGATTTCCGCACGTTAAAAAAAAAAAAAAAAAAGAGGCAGGGCTTTATTATACGAAATAAACACTTACAGAATTGGTCAATATTTAACTGAAATCGTCTTAATAACAAAACTGTAAATTTTGATCACCTTTGTTTTTTAGGGCTCCGTTGCAAAATGGCAAAAAACGGAACCCTTATAGATTTGTCATGCCTGTCCGTCCGTATGTCACAGACACTTTTTTCCGAAACTATAAGAAGTATGGCGTTGAAACTTGGTAAGTAGATGTATACTGTGAATCGGTTCCCCATACTTAGAACTGAAACTCAAAAATTTTTTTACGTCAAACATGGGTTTGACGTAAAAAAATTTCGCCAAACTTACAGCCTCACGTATGGACGTGAGGCTGTAAGTTTGGCGGTAGCTATAGCGAAAAAAGGATTAACCACAAACCAAAGAAATGACATTGCGTTTGTAAAGGAAGGCTGCTCAAAGAAATCACCTCAAAAGCCATATTCAATTTTGATAGCTGCCGTTGACTGGACAATACTCGTAGACACGTATGAGAAGCACTATAGGATACCGGAGGATGTCTGTGCCTCATCATCCAGACCCGACATATTCCTTTTTTCACGATCGCATAAGCGTGCAGTGCTTGTAGAACTCACAGTACCGTGGGAAACTAATATACCTAAAGACCACGCTATAAAGACAAACAAATACTTTGATTTGACTAATGAGTTAACCAAAAACGGCTACGTGGTTAAACTCTATGCCGTAGAAGTAGGAGCAAGGGGAATTCCAGCTAAATCCCTGTACAACTTACTTAAAGACCTCGGATTGCCAAGAGCTTCAGTAAGCTCTTTATTAAAACGTATATCAAAAGCGGCATTGTTAGGATCTTACCAAATTTGGATAGGTAGGGGGGGGAACACTACTGACGGTGGAGGTGAGCGCTGATGCATCACAAGGTGGCCACCCTAAACCTACATCTGGGTCGCAAGTCCCAGTCGCCGTCATGGTGTTCCTCTCTGTACCACGCTATGGACCCGGCGACCGCACGGTGAATCCATGGAGTGCTGAGAATCGGATCTGTATGGATAGGTCTTGAAAAATGATATTGAGGTTTCTAATCTCATTTATTTCTAAACTGAATAGTTTGCAAGAGAGACACTTCCAAAGTGGTAAAATGTGTCCCCTCCCCCCCCCTGTAACTTCTAAAATAAGAGAATGATAAAACTAAAAAAAATGTATGCTGTACATTACGATGTAAACTTCCATCTAAAATTGGTTTGACCGAGATCTAGTAAGTAGTTTTTTTTAATACGTCATAAATCGTAAACCGCACTTTCATTCGATCAACTCAAATATAAAAATTAAAAAAAAAACATTATTATGTTACTTGCTGCTACGGAACCCTTCATGGGCGAGTCCGACTCGCACTTGGCCGCTTTTTATAGATATGAAGATAAAAAAAAAAAAATTTTAGTACCTTTTATAGATAATAAAGATAATAATATTATATTATAATCAACTATCATCCAAATATTACGGCTAATCCGATTTAACCTACTACTATTTTAAAGTTTAGATGAATAAATGTTTGTAACACTGATTGGATTTGCATGAAATTTGACATAGAGATAGCTTATAGTCTGAAATAGCCTTTAATTACTATGGGTTGCAGGCACGGGATCAGCAATCCGCGGTTTACAACTAGTATTATAAATTGGAAAGTGTTTGTTTTTTTTTTTTTTTTTTCAGTTTTTTTTTTTTTTTTATATATTTAGGACACGTCAATATGACTTCACCTCGCCTGACGGTTTTGTTACTCAATCACGAAAACATGGCATGGATTTGACTGAAATTTTTCACACGCTTTTGACCGGGCAGTGGACAGAGGCTACTTATTATACCCACCATAGCTTTTTAGGGATTTTCTTTAGAAGAAAAGCCCTATTGCTATCGAGTTGTCGTCGACGTCGTCGTTGCCAATTTTCTGTCACGGTTTTGGGTATGAAGGAGATAGCTATCGGGTTGCTGTTTTTGGTAATAGATTCGTGCTGGGGTGAACCATTGCAAGATAAAGAAAAGAAAAAGAAAAGAAAATCCCTTGTATTCGGCTGAGCTCGTCTCAGGAATTCAACTTGTTATACTTATATTTGAACGAGATCGGTTGTTTTTAGTTTTTTTGTATTATTCATTTATTTAACATTTAAATAACAGTAGGTACAAGTTTTCTAGCATAGCAGCATTCCTTTAAACCACAAAAGTTTGTATTGTGTGCTGTAGGTACTTAAATCTGGATTGATACAATCGATGCGTCGGTAGCTTAGTGGTTAAGGAGTCGACCCTACGATCGAGAGGTCCCGGGTTCGAATGCTGGCCATTACACTATCAACGTGTACCCACTCCTAATACAAGCAATTAAGCTTAGCTGGAGGGGTTACGGGGAATATTAGTAACTTCGGTTATTCTCAAAAAAAAAATTTAGTCAACATAACATAACATAAACTCACACCTATATCCCCGAAGGGTAGGCAGAGGTGCTAGCACCCACGTCTCGCCAGTTTATGTTTTAGGTCCCAATGTAATCGGTGGCGAGCCTATTGCCATTAACCGGGCGCTTATAAACCTGCGATAAATACACACATAACTTCGAAAAGCATCGAAAAGTCATTGATGTGTGCCATGGTAATACCTGGGATCGAACCCGAGACCTCGTCTCAGCAGTCCTTTACCCATACCACTAGGCTATTTAGCTATTTACCTATTTAGTTATTTATATAAAATTATCTTAACTAATATTAGTAGGCATAATAGTATCTCGCACTGTTGAGGCTAATCTATTTATGTATCTGGGAACCAGGTAGTCAGTTGTTCGCTCACCGTATATATTGTTCGTGGTAGCCCGGCTAGTTTCGCACAACAGTTCAATCCTTACCCCATATAAGGGCATAAATCCATAACTAAAAAGATGAGAATGATTGAAATTGTCGGAAGTTTACGCGAATGTCACACATTGAAATAAAACTATTTTTAACGGATTCTATCGCGATTTATTTGAAGTTATGTTATGTTATTTCATATTTTACATTGATCCCGACGTTTCGGTTGCTTTTCAGCAGCCATGGTCAAGGGGTAAAATATAAAATAACATAACATAACATCAAATAAATCGCGATAGAATCCGTTAAAAATAGTTTTATTTCAATTATAGAAATTTCTAGTCAAACTCGCTTCTCATTTACTACACACACGTGGTAGGGGTGACCATTAAAACAGTACACAACTCGTAACATCTAGATGTTTGTTACGGCACAGCTCACACAATGTGATTCACATTAAAATTTAAGGACCATCTACATCAGTATAAAAGTATTCGCTATAGTACGGCCGTCGGCCATGAGCGTGTGAGTCGTCTAGCCATAAACGACATAACGCACATCATTAGGGCACTCCTTAACATGAGAGTGACCAGGAAAGATAGAAGAAATAAAAGCGGCCAAGTGCGACTCGGACTCGCCTAGGAGGAAGGGTTCCGTAGCAGCAAGTAACAAAATAATGTTTTTCTTTTAATTTTTATATTTGAGTTGATCGAATGAAAGGTAAATTGCGGTTTACGATTTATGTCGTTTAAAAAAAACTACTTACTAGATCTCGTTCAAACCAATTTCCGGTGGAAGTTTACATGGTAATGTACATTATATATTTTTTTTAGTTTTATCATTCGATTATTTTAGAAGTAACAGGGCATGTCAACGTATCAACGTACACACATTTTACCACTTTGGAAGTGTCTCTCTTGCAAACTATTCAGTTTAGAAAAAAAAATGATATTAGAAACCTCAATATCATTTTTAAAGACCTATCCATAGATACTATACACGTATAGGTTTGATGAAAAAAATTTGTTGAGTTGCAGTTCTAAGTATGGGGAACCCTCAAAATTTAATGTTTTTTTCTATTTTTGTGTGAAAATCTTAATGCGGTTCAAAGAATACATCTACTTACCAAGTTTCAACAGCATCGTTTTTATGGTTTCGGAGAAAAGTGGCTGTAACATACGGACGGACAGACAGACAGACATGGCGAATCTATAAGGGTTCCGTTTTTTGCCATTTGGCAACGGAACCCTAAAAAGTTTAAGATTAAGAGACTTGAGGGTTAAGAGACAATGAATTTAATTGAGTAAAATGTGATAACTCAGTTTAATTGAACGAATTTTCTGGGAGGCCTATGTTCAGCAGTGGACTTCCTACGGCTGATATGATGATGATGATGATGATGAACGAATTTCCGCTGGTGAAATTTTACCTTAAGTGAAGGTTGTCCTATAGATTTAGATTTATTATTATCAAATCAAAGTATCAAAATTATATTTATAATAGGTCTTTGTATATTTTGTATATAACCTGTGAAATTGCCGAAATTTTCTTACAAATTCATGAGTTCGTTATTCCTGTAATTTAATAGCTATTTCCACTATTTATATTTTGTTTGAAAGTTGATTTCAACATTTTACAACTCTGTATTAAATTTTGTTTTTATTGGCCGCTTGATAAATTAATTTGATCTTCAAAAACAGCTTCCTAAATGCTATCCATTTTGATGATAAATTTCGTATTACTTAACAGCTGTCACTTTTTAAAAATGTAATAAAAGTTGCTGTTTGTTAGCTTAATGTTGTCTCATTCATACACAAAAAAAAACATAAAATTTGGATTTGTCATTCCTGAAAAAATGCAAAAATGTTAGTACTGAAAATTGGGTTTCCTCCAGTTTCTTCAAGAAAAACGGCATATGTAACGACCTTATATTATCAAAATTAATTATTTTATTACCAAATCCTTAAAAAAAATCTCTTTTCCTCCTCATTTAAATATACGGCAAATATTTAATGTTTGTCTGCGTAAGCTCCCACGACGGCTTACGTTTTTATTTTTAACAAAATATTATATGAAACGTACATTTATATGTATTGTAACCGCGTTTTACTCGTACGCGCGAATAGTCACAAAACATAAATCGCGGCCAGATGCAAAGGTTCCCTTATAATAACTCCTAAATATATCACTTTATTAGCTTTGCATTACATTTCACGCTCCGCGGCGCCAACAAATTTCAGTATGTTTGGAAAACACGTATTGTATCAATGTTCATATTATTTAGTATATTATGTATATTCTTCATTTATTACTTCAGTTTGCGAAACAAAATTCTTACTGTTTACTTTTTACCGACTGCAGAAAAAGAGAGATTCTTAATTCTCTCGTATTTTTTACATCTAAGTTATAGTCAATTCTTTTTCTCTATTAAAATATGTCCAGAATAGGTATATTCACTTTAAAAAGAAAATATTTTAATTTTTGTTTTTTTTTGTCTTTGGGAAAATAAACAGTCACAAATGATTAAAAACCATAACTTAAAATAAAGAAATACCTTCCCGCAGCTCCGTGTGGAAATTCAGTAATTTTTGCATGATTCAGTAACAAAAAAACAAATGCACTTACAGATTCATAAAATTAGTAAAGATGTTTTAAATCTATTCATTCACGCCTATGTATTACTTTTTACTTACTTATTTTTATTTAATATCTACTACTAATATCCTACTAATATTACAAACGTGAAAGTTAGTGGAGATGTTTAGATGTTTGGATGTTTGTTACTCAATCACGCTCAAACGGCAGAACGGATCTGGCTGAAATTTTGTACAGGGATAGATTATAGTCTGGAATAACACATAGGCTACTTTTCTCCCTGGAATCCCATGGATTTAGGGAACGAAATCAGAATTCCACGGAGCCACGGCCATCATGTATATCAATATAAAAATACGTATACATTAGTCGAAAACATGAGTCATTCCACTTGGAACCATAGTCTAGATCCATTTTGGTTCCAGTGAGACTTTTTTTTCTCCTTAGAACCAAATATGGAGTTGTCGGTTCTACTGGGAACTATAATAAGTAGCTGGAGAATGAATAAATTACTCACATTTGATACACTTTCTCTCTACGTCGCTTGATCCGATCCGATAGCGACCTAACTTAGCTACATAAATTAGCCTAGAAATATTACTTCTGTATAACTCTGTAAATGAATGTCTGACTAAGTTTCAACTAAGAAACTATTTTTTTTTATCGTGCGGAATACCCTTCGGATACCCCCCCACCGGCCAGCGGGGGCGGTTATGTCGGGCTTGAACCGACTAAAACCGCACGCCGTCTCAGGTCTGCAGACGCCGGGGTGTAAGGTTGCCCATAGAGCATATCCCTCGCACCCCGACTGACCCTGGGCCATCTCCGGTTTCGAGATGGCCCCCTCGGGTTTGGGAACCACGGGGGGACACCGCCTTGCCCCGGTTTGGGGGAGGGGCGCTAGTCGCTCCACCGTCCCGGCCTGCTTCTGCTGGGGTGACAGGCGGCCTCACCTGCCACCCCCAGGCCTGCGCTCATGGAGGACGGAGGTCGTATTTATGTACACTTCGTCAACCATATTTAAGCCATTGCGGTCAACAGGTCTCTTTGAGAAAGATTCAAAAATTGAGATTATGCCTGAGACCCTAACTGGCCTTGGCTGATAAGTTTCGATGCATCTTGTACTTTTTTCATCTTGTTTTAAACCCGAGGGGGCCATCTCGAAACCGGAGATGGCCCAGGGTCAGCCGAGGTGCGAGGGATATGCTCTATGGGCAACCTTGCACCCCGGGGCGTCTGAAGACCCGAGACGGCGTGCGGTTTTAGTAGGTTCAAGCACGGGGTATACGAGGGGATATCCGTATGAAAAAAAAGGAACTAATTAATTAAGGGTATGCTAAGGTGGTTTGGGCACTTGGAACGAATGAGTACTGAGCGAATGACACACCAAGTATATAAGGCAGATGTAAGTGGGCAGGCAAGCCGGGGTCGACCTCGCAGGACATACACTGATCAAATTAATGAGATATTGAAAAAACATAACATAACATAACTTCGCGCCTGTATCCCCGAAGGGGTAGGCAGAGGTGTATTACACACTGTTATGTGTTTTGATATTGAAAAAAGGGCAGGACAAAAGCACTCGAAACCGGCGGGCTTGCATGAAAGGTTTAATGACAGTAAAGGAAGCTGGTGAAGTGTGTAAGGACAGAAGCAGATGGCGGGCTGTTGTCTCTGCCTACCCCGGAGGGAAAAACGCGTGAGTATATGTATGTATGTAGGTACTAATTACTTCAAAAATGAATTCCTGTGTTACTAGTTAAAAATATACAGGGCGTCCCACGGCAATGCCACATGGTGGGAAAGTACCTTAATTATTGTAGATGGGACATTTTACTGAAAGAAGACTTTATTTTAATTTTAAAAACTATTTGAACTGCATTCATACATTTTTAATAATTGCCTCGTTGAACCGGGAATCGAACCCGGTTCACGAGAAAAAAAAATCGGTCTGTAGTTTTATGATACCGATCGGAAGGCATAATCGTAAGGGTTATTTTTTGCTGAATAAATTAGTATCAGAAATAAAGGGAAGACCATGAATTTTAACATTTGATTTGAAATTTTGTTCAGAAAAATGAAAAGCTGACATTGCCGTAAGGACATACAACTGACATTATCATAAGTACCTATGACTAATAAATTTACCTACCCACTTGAGAAGTACGCTTCATTTCCCTATTATAATTGAAGTGCATGATAAAATGATAAAGAGATACGTAATTAGTAGGTACCTGATTGTATGCAACAAATCGAGCCGTTTGGCCGAAAGACGCGTAAATTATTTTGTCCATCACAAAGCGCCTGGCTGATTATGAAGAAATAATTCAAAAACGTGTTCTATTTTCAAACTTTTATTCTTTTGTTTCTGTGATTTTCATTATAGGATTATTGCATTGTATTGTGATTATTTTACATAACCATGGCGTATCAAAATAATTTTGATTTAATGGAAGCTTACTTTTTAAACGCTAAAAACATAACATTAGCCTTACAATGGCACCGCGAAAGATATCCGGATAGAAATACACAATGTCGATTTGTTATGAAACGGTTTGTGGATAATCTGCTAAATTTGGGACGTTTCGATCATCGCGTTTCTCGTGAACCGGGTTCGATTCCCGGTTCAACGAGGCAATTATTAAAAATGTATGAATGCAGTTCAAATAGTTTTTAAAATTAAAATAAAGTCTTCTTTCAGTAAAATGTCTCATCTTCAATAATTAAGGTACTTTCGCTCCATGTGGCATTGCCGTGGGACGCCCTGTATATATCAAAATGATATTGTCGGAAGTTTACGCGAATATCACACATTGAAATGAAAACTATTATTAACGGACTCTATCGCGGTTTATTTGATGTTAGTTTATTATCTACACTGAACCATGGTTATGGAGAGATTCCCTGTGACCATGGCTGCTGAAAAGCAACCGAAAAGTCGTGTTCAAATTTAGTCGGTGTAAATTATAAACTAACATCAAATAAACCGCGATAGAATCCGTTAAAATAAGTTTTATTTCAATATATCAAAATCCAAATTGATGACTTAGTTCTTTTATACCGAAACACGTACATACATACGTATTGCTATAGACTCTAAAGAAACTAATAACCAAAGTGCGTCATTTAGCGGTTATAAGGCGCCATTTTGCGAGTCATGGTGGTCCAATTACTAGATAGTTTCCTATGCCATCGACGTATCAAGGCCCGCTGTGGATCAAAAGGGCTATTGTGCGCTAGGGGTCGTATCCAATAAATTGTAGAGGGTTATTAGTTCAATAAAGGCGATAAAGCATAGTGTTCTTGTAGGTTTGTCTGTATATTTTGGGTTTTATTACTGATAAAACGTGGCAAGTCATACTACATTTAAGTGATTCAGTCGATAATAAACATTATTTTAATTTTAATTAAGACTAATAATGCTTATAAACGTCAGTTTACAACTTCTACACTAACATTCAAATGCACCGGGCTTTAAAATCTTCACGTAGAAGTGAGTTTTCTGCATATTTCCTCACAGGCTGTACTTATTTCCGTGTGAACGCAGACTATAAAAAAAATACGCAGATCACTCTCTTTTTTCAATCACCAATAACAAATGTTGACTGAAAATGTGTTATGTTGTACATTTTTGAGAACGAGTTAAGGTAACATTTTTTAACTGGAGCCGTTTGATTCAAAACTTTGAGAACGAGTTAAGGTTACATTTTTTAACTGGAGCCGTTTGATTCAAAACTTTGAGAACGAGTTAAGGTTACATTTTTTAACTGGAGCCGTTTGATTAAAAACTTTGAGAACGAGTTAAGGTTACATTTTTTAACTGGAGCCGTTTGATTCAAAACTTTGAGAACGAGTTAAGGTTACATTTTTTAACTGGAGCCGTTTGATTCAAAACTTTGAGAACGAGTTAAGGTAACATTTTTTAACTGAAGCCGTTTGATTCAAAACAGAAACGAATCTTTATCTTGACAATTTTTAAAACTAAAAGCGAGTAGCAAACAGCAACAAATCTCTTAGTCCTAGATGGCATTCTCAGGAAACAGTTTGTCGCAAGACCCATGCATAACCAACTATGGCCTACCATCAGTCTTGTATGGCACACTATGAAAACATTTTCACGACATCGTTATTAGCTCCGTTTCACTACGGTTTACCGTTAACCGGACCATATAAAAACTATTTCATGGAGGTAGGAAAGAATGGTCGTGTACTGTGTACTGTGTGTCAAGGCATATTGTGATTAAAGTACCCATGCTATAATCACAACGTACCTTGAGGGACCCTTATAGCCAGTTCTTCGAGAGGGGAACAAGGAGTAGGATTAGAAGAAGATGATCGTTCGATGACGTTTGATCCGATACGATGGTATCGGATCAAACGTGCAGAAGCTACATTGACTATTTTCTACTACACGGGTCGGATGCTTGTAGTTAGTAGTTGCTTGTATAAAAAAAACAATTTTCAAAAAAAAATTGTCACTTTTAGTTGTTTTTTTAGTTTTTAAACTTTGATAATAAGCGTCGGTAGCTTAGGCGTATGTAGGCAGGTAGCGTAGGTAGGTAGGTAGCGTAAATAGCTTGATTAAGGAGTCGACCCTACGATCGAGAGGTCCCGGGTTCGAATCCTGGTCATTACACTACCCAGGTAAACCAATACAAGCAATTAAGCTTAGCTGGAGGGGTTAGGGGGAATATTAGTAACATCGGTTAAAATACTCTTTAAAAAAATTATTACATAAGCCATGCCATAAGCAATAACATAGCAAACGAAATCGCAGTCTATTAATATAATAATAAGGAACCGATCAAATACCAAGTCATTGTTAAATAGTTGCTTTAAAACACAAAGAGAAAAGTATAAAAGGGATTCGATCAAATATATTGGTTTCAACATTTTGGCTAAAGCTCAGCGCAGACCTGCAGGGACGCGATTAAATTCATATATTTCTGATAGGTATGCTTTCAGATTACTGTCATGACATGAAATAAAACATTTAGAGATAGTAACATATAATAAGTCTAGACAGTAATCGAAATATAGCATACACAACGTGAAAAGGTTAAAATATAAACGAATAAAATGGGGTCAAACTATTTATTGTAATTCTTTTAGGTTACTAGGTAACCGATTGCTACTACATTTACAGACAGATTCGCAAGACATTATAGGTGAAGACTGTAAGAAAATATTTGGACTATAAAAGTTATTTCTCCGAAATTAATACTTTATGTACTAAGACTTATACAACAAAAAGACAGTAAATATATCAATAAAATCTAATATGCCTAATATTGAAAGTTTCTTCAGAAAAGTTTTCCATGGAGTTATTGCTTTTCTAGTTTATAGATGTCTATCAATTGATGTAACTTCAAAACATACATAATATAAAATGGATAACGTTGTGATTCAGCTTAAATCATAATACAAATTAGCCGTATGTGTCCTTTTTTTTCATTCGGAAATCCCCTCGGGATACCTCCCAACCGCCCAGCTATGTCAGGCTCGAACAGACTAAAACCGCACGCCGTTTCAGGTCTTTAGACGCCAGGCTGTAAGGCATTTCCCTCGCACCCCGACTAACCCAGGTTCCATCCCGTTTTCGAGATGGCCCCCTCGGGCATACCCATAGCAACCACGGTGTCCCCGTCTCGCCCCCGCAAAAGGGAGGTCGCGCAACGCATATGTGACCTAAGCTTAAAGGTTCGTACTGACCAGTGTTACAGAGTGTACAGTTAGTTACATCGTGTACTGGAAATTCGTGAAAAAGCGTTTCATTTTACGCTTTTATCTCCGCACTGATGCTATGAATACTAGCTATGTCTCTTTTTCATCCGAGCGCCAATCACAATAGCATTCAAAGCTCGTAACTTGGAGCCCGGCGTCCGGTCTCATACTCCTCCGTCCATTGGTTTCTTATGGTTTTTATGGAAGAGATAGCCGTGTACCGAAACCTGAGAGAAAAGCAAGCACAAGCATGTACGGACCCCAAAGAACTTGGTGGAGCCCCATATACACCCATATTCGTTTTGTAACATGTTACATTACGACATGTAACGTCGATCAGTACGTACTTCTATAGCAATGGATTTGTACCAAGTTTATTATACAATTTTACAAGTGTACAGCTATGCAATGTGCAGATTGTACAGGTCTGAGTTGATCTTTAAATGTGTTCATTCTTTTGATGTTGTGTTTCTTTGGAGTCAATGTTTTTATTTCCGTCTTTAAAGAATTATGTACGGTAGAAATAGAAAATGGCGATTGCTTTATTCTGTTTTTGTACATATTCGACAACATAATTGGTAAATATAATCAAAATGACGGAAATTAAATAAACACAAATAAATTCACTTTTCTATTCGACTGCTACCACAAGGGGCGCGGGTCCGATTCCAGCTCAGTGCAAATATTTGTATGCATGAATATTTGCATTTGCATTGGTAATATGTAGGTATTTACAAAAAAAAGTATATAAGTATGTTTATCCGCATTCTGGAACCCATAACACAAGCTAGTTAAACTATGCTAACTTTGGGACTAGAAAGTGCTGTGCAGAATATCGTAGAATATTTATTTATTTATTGTACTAGTAGCATTTAAGGTTTTCATATCTGGAATTAGTTGGATAGATTTCATGGTCATGATCAAAAATCAACATCGACAGTAGAAAGTCAGAAGAATGGAAGTGACACCGAATGTTTGAAGGAAAAAGATCCCAAAATACATTATAAACACTTTACTGAAAAGCGATTTTCTTATGAACTGCAATTGTCGCTTACGTCCTCGAGCCAATAATATTGCACAATACTGATTTTTGTATATCAGGTGTCACAAAATTAGGTTTCTGAATTTGGTGAGATGACTTGGTATCGAAAAAATATGTATTTGAAACAAAAAAAAAAATATCGGGTAAGAAATTAAAAAAAAAAAAAGTAAAAATGAAAAAAAAAACACCACCAGCGACTAGCGTCACGCGACGATCACACGTGACGCTGGTCGCGATTTAGGTATTTCCCACACATCCGCTTGGAGAATACTGCGAGGAGAAGGACTGCACGCCTACCACGTGCGTCACGGGCTGACGCTGGTCGCTAGTGGTGTTTTTTTTTTTCATTTTTATATTTCTTTTTATATTTTTAATATTTTTATTTTATTTTACCCGATATTTTTTTTTTGTTTCAAATACATATTTTGTCGATACCAAGTCATGTCACCTAATTCAGAGACCTAATTTTGTGACACCTTATATATTGCACTATTATTTAACGTGTTTCTTATGGTTTTTCCGTTCCGAAAGGTTCTATTCGCATTCAATAGTATTGTGCAATCATTACTGTGCACAATAGTATTTCCGACCAGTATGTTTTTTCCATTTTAAATTTCCGAGAAATAAATAGAATTTTAAATGTTTCAAAAATTCATTCATATAATTTAGTTATATTTCGTTTGGCGAGATGATCGGTCATAGTTATACCAGTAGCCTACAGATAGCGGTATAGAGCAAGGTATTTGACGACCCCTGTGGCGTTGCGGTAGTGCTTAGAACTGCGAAGCCAGAGGTCGCGGGTTCGATTCCCAGTCACTGCAAATATGTATATTTGCATTGGTCTGAGTATTTCTATGTATAAAATGCGGCGATTGCCCAGTGGTGTACGTAATGGACTGCCAAGACGAGGTCTCGAGTTCGATCACCAGTCGCCCCGGGCATACACCTCTGACTTTTCGTAGTTATGTGTGTATTCAAAATGTTGATTATTGCTCGCTTAGTAATGTGCCCGGTAGATGGCAATGTGCCCCCTATTACATTGAGACCTAAACATAATTGGAGAATCGTGGGTGTGTAATATACCTCTGCCTACCCCTTCGGGGATATAGGCGTGAAGTTGTGTTATAAAAATGTAATACTTTACTTGAAGCTAATAATATTAAGTCCGGCAACTCACAGTAGGTAAAAGTTAAATTTAATATTGCAGAATGAATAAATCTAACAAGAGTACCGCGCAATTCTTACAATACATGTTAATTTACATATTAGTATCTAAGAAACCGCTATAATGATTCGGCTTTTATGTAAATAAGATTATGCTGTTGAGTTTATCTAAATGGGTATGTGTATTTCCTATAAAAAACCGGCTTTTTTTTTTAAAGAATATTAGTACCCGAAATTACTAATATTCGCTCTAACCCCTCCAGCTAAGCTTAATTACTTGTGTTAGGAGTGAGTTCACGTCAGTAGTGTGATGGCCAGGATTCGAACCCGGGACCTCTCGATCGTAGGGTCGACTCTTTAGCCACTAAGCTACCGACGCTTAAAAGGGCTATAGCCAGCGCCAGACGAGACGAGAGCCTCTTACAATCGGAATATGATTTGTTGAAATTGGCCGAGCAAAAGCCCATTTAAAAGTAGCACTACCTACTTCCCTTCCCAGGGTCAAAGCGTCACAAGATATTTCCAAGTGCCGCTGTTTTAAAGACGCTGAAGGTAATCTGTTATACAAGCACCTTGCAGTGATGCTTCATCTGATCTGATCTGATGGCGGTCTGAGGTTTCCTGTGACAAAGACTGAGTACTTGGCGTTGAAATCTACAGATCCCACATTCGTACATATAGTCAATGACTTGGTCGAGCACTCGGACCAGGGTAAGTGGTCTTTTGAAAGTGACAGTACAGTAGAAGATATTTTAGGTAAAAAAGGATGTATGAAAATAATTATGTAAGTAGCAAGCTTGCAATAGGCATATGCCAAAATCATACCAAGTGGAACGTTTTGTCTCTACCTACCCCAACGGGAAAGAGGCGTGACTATATATGACGAACGCAGTCTCTAACGTAATTTACGTTAGGTATACTAATCCATCGGCAGCATGATTGCGGCAATGGTGCGGAGCGCGAGCGCGTGGGCCTCCTGTAATGCTGGCGAAGGAGATGGCGGAGCGCGCCCGGGAGAGATTTAGAACTCTCCCGGCCCGCCGAGCCCGCAACTTGCTCGCCGCGCGTCGCAGGCGACTCAGGCGCCGGAGGTCGCTTAACGACCTCCGGCGGTTGATCAATAACAAGGATATATAGTCTTATCACTAGTTTAGTTAAAGGACCAAGGTTACGAATACTATTGAAGCTAGCTGATGCCCGCGATTTCGTAGGCGTTAAGTTCGGAATCGATCAAGGTATGTTTACTTCTGCAGTCTCGATACTAACACGTAAGTATTAAGTTAGTTAACGGGCCTGATGAGCAGGCCCTCGATGACACAAATTTGTCACAAAATTGGGTGGGTACCACCGTGCGCGATTGCGAAAAACCCTCCATAGTAATCCAATTTCGGTTTGATTGCGTTCAGGGGTCAGCAAGTGCATAGACGGACAAGGGGATTGTGGTCGCAGCACTAGTGGGACCGGTGGGTGTCACGCGGTGCTGCGACGACAATCCTCTTCTGATGAGGCCGTCAAGCTGAGTGCCACCATTGTTAACATGGTACGTGTATGTAATGGTGACCCTCTTTCCTGAGACTTTACCTTCATCTTACCATCAGGCGAGGTGAAGTCATATTGACGTGTCCTAAATATTTAAAAAAAAACTCGTTTTACATTGACAACTCATTCGAAATAGATAGAGAAATATGTGACATTGAAATCAATTCTGCCCGATTCCTTAATATAACAGCGTGATAATATTCATTATGAAATGTTTATACGTCTCTACTCAACTGTCTTTTATACGTGGGTAACTCTGTGGAGTTTCGAGATTCCACATCCGTATCATGATAACCGGAAAATCTAAAAATGATTAAAATTTATTTAATTAAAAGTAGCCCTGAACACTTTTTGATAGGCAGCCATCGTAGGCATGTTAATTCCCATCTGGTTACCAGATGGGTGAAGGTCGATCTTCACCAGCTCTTAGACTAGCACTATCTTCCTCATAGCGATTTTTCAGTAGTGTCCAATGTTTGCACTTTGAAGCCTGAGTTACACCCGTCTGAAGTCCACATGGCGTGCGGTTTTAGTCAGTTCAAGCCCGACATAACCGCCCCCGCTGGCCGGCGGGGCGGGGGTATCCGAGGGGATTTCCGCAAGAAAAAAAAGGTACGCTTATTTTTTTAAATTTTTTATTGGATAAACAAACAAATGAGCGATAACATAATAATTGTGACATCCACGGAATTTACCACAAGTATGATAAATACATAATTATCTTAAAGGTTTAGAGTAATACATCTGCTTGACGATGGTAGTGTTAAATTAGGTTAGATTACATTAGGTTGGATTAGATTACATTAGATTAGGTTTGATTAGGTTAGATTAGATTTGATTAGTGATTAAGAGACCTCAGGGCCCGAGGGCTGCCCTCATATCATTTAACCTCTCAATCACCAATCCTGTATAGAAACTGGAATTATTTGCATACATATCAAATTCGCTGTAATTATTGTTGTGAGAGTTAAGTATTGATTTTCATTGGTATTTCCGCTTTGACGGGAGCGAGTACTGTCTGAACTCCGAACCTTGATAGAAAAACCTGCTCCAGACCCTTCTCTATTGTTTAGCAGGTACACCTAAGAGGTGATATTAGCCTGTACCTACCCTTTAAAAAACAGCGGCGATAGCCCAGTTGTGTACGGAACGGACTGCCGAGACGAGGTCTCCAGTTCGATCCCCAGTCGCCCCGGGCACACACCTCAGACTTTTCGTAGTTATGTGTGTATCAAAAACGTTTATTATCGCTCGCTTATTAATGTTCCCGGTAGATGGCAATAGGCTCGCCCCCTATTACATTGGGAATCGTGGGTGTGTAATACACCTCTGCCTACCCCTTCGGGGATACAGGCGTGAAGTTATGTTATGTTATGTCTACCCTTTAGGTCTTGGTAGGGCCCTGCACAGCTCCAAAAGCCACTGTTAGCAATAACCGTTAATACGTTTTATAGTTTGATTTTATTCAAAGCTGTATAAAGCAAACACATCGTGTAAAACTTTTGAAATGGCTTCCTCAAATTAAATGTTCTAACTTTCGAGACACTAGTGAGTGCTCGCAAAGTTCTAAAATAGAGTTTAAAACGTAAATGAACTTTAGAAATTGCCGCATCAGAAGTGGTATTAATGTAAGTTACAATTATTGCTTTAGGACATCATTTCTGGTTACACTTTTGGTGTTATAGTTGTACTTTTCTCAGGGCTAGTGTTAACCGAGTTAGTTAACACATGAGTTAAGTAGTACTAATTAGGTCAGTCTCAGGATGGAGACTTCTCTCGGAGTGGGTGGTGCCTGTGCCTAGGCGGGCCCTCTTGGCAGCCCTGGCATTGGGAGTCCTCTCGCTCGGCGTCTAACTCACAGCAATAGATCCGCGAGCGACTGGGCTACCAGTGCCTCCTTCTACGAGCAAGTAATACTCGAGAAGGGTCCGTGAGAGACTCAGTTCTCTCCTGATCCGTAGAGCACGCGAGGCGCGGAGGTGTCAAGTAAGGTCGTTGAGCGAGTCGCTCAATGACCTCCGTCCTTTTTTTTTTTTTTTTTATATTTAGGACACGTCAATTTGACTTCACCTCGCCTGATGGTAAGCTGAAGGTAAAGTCTCAGGAAAAAGGGTCACCATTACATACACGTACCATGTTAACAATGGTGGCACTCAGCTTGACGGCCTCATCAGAAGAGGATTGTCGTCGCAGCACCGCGTGACACGAGGTGGTGCTGCGACCACAATCCCCCCCGGCAATGCACTTGCTGACCCCTGAACGCAATCAAACCGAAATTGGATTACTATGGACGGTTTTTCGCAATCTTGCACGGTGGTACCCACCCGGCCGAATTTTGTGACAAATTTGTGTCATCAAATTTCTACCACCAGTAAATAGGCCGTCCTCCTCATGGAGGACCTCATGCGTAGGCCTGGGGGTGACAGGCGGAGCCGCCTGCAAGCAAGAGGCCTCTCTAGCAAGAGGACGCTTAAGTGGTGGCCCCTCCCCACTTTTTCCGGGGGCAAGACAGGGTCACCTTGGTTCCCAAACTCGAGGGGGCCATTTCGAAACTGGAGATAGCCCTTAGTCAACCGGGGTGCGAGGGAAATGCCTTATAAACCCCGGCGTTTGAAGACCCGAGACGGCGTGCGGTTTTAGTCGGTCCAAGTCCGACATAACTATCCCCGCTGGCTGGCGGGGGGGGGGGGTATCCGAAGGGATATCCGCACGGAAGTTGTTGAAGTTGATTGAAGTTCAGCCGTTTCATCCCTTTTTTTTTTTTTTTTAACGTGCGGAAATCCCTTCGGATACCCCCCCCCCCCGCCAGCCAGCGGGGATAGTTATGTCGGACTTGGACCGACTAAAACCGCACGCCGTCTCGGGTCTTCAAACGCCGGGGTTTATAAGGCATTTCCCTCGCACCCCGGTTGACTAAGGCCGGCCAGCGGGGGTGGTTATGTCGTGTCTCGACTAAAACCGCACGGTGTCCTCCCCAAGTGTCCGTTGCCGGGCACCCCGGGTAAGCCCTCGAAAGGATAACCCCAGGGTTGCCGGCAGGAAAAATAAAAGAGCATTAAAGTTTCCAACCTTCACCAGTGAAAACTCGTTCTACTAAACTGGATTGGTGAAATCTGCTCTTAGTAAGGCAAAGATCGTCGAGACACTTAACAAATATTATCGACACCTGCTTGCAAAAACATTCCAACTCAGTTTTATTGAATTCAATCTCTAGCCCTATCCAAACCAATCAATTCAAGTTGACAATGAAAAACACTAAAACCGAGCTACAATATTTTCTTGACAGGTATCAATATTTTTTATCTCTTTCCTCAAGTACCTATCTAGGGATTGCAAACATTAAGTATGAAGTTTTTCAAATGATTCGAAGATTTAAATTGAATTCTAAATTTGAATTTTTTCATCAAACGTTACTGAATTATAGATTTGATTGATTCAGCTTGATTCCATTGTCTATGCTAATATTATTAAGAGAGAGGTCGAATTTTGTAAATTTGTTTATTATGTTTGGGGTTATCTTCAACATTGAAAAAAAAAATCTCCATTTTAAAGGTACATTATCCTTGATGGACATAGACGAGATTATGTGTTAATTACGATGGCTTAAGTTAAAAAAACTAGCTAGTTGCTTGATACAACCCAAGGAGCTGTTCACTCTCCAATGAAGTAAAGTTGCTATGACGCAAGTTCCTCCAGAGTTTAGGATAAATAATAAAAAAATATATATTTCACGACATTCTACACAGCGCTCTTTAGACCAAAAATAAGTATACTTTAACTAGCTTATATTATCTTCTTTATATATAAAAATGAATTGCTGTTCGTTAGTCCCGCTAAAACTCGAGAACGGCTGAACAGATTTGGCTAATTTTGGTCTTGAATCATTTGTGAAGGTCCGGAGAAGGTTTAAAATGTGAATAAATATGGAAGTTGTTATCGATTGAGGCAGTACGAAGTCTGACGGGTCAGCTAGTATTTTTATATTTATTTATTAGGGATTTACAAACAGTTACACACTAGATATTCTAGGATGCGGATAAACATACTTATATACTTTTTTCTTGTAAATACGTACATATTATACATAGAAACAGCCAGACTGATGCAAATAAATATATCCATGCATACAAATATTTGCACTGAGCAGGAGTCGAACCCCTTAATGCTAAACCGCCACGCCGCAGAGGCCTTTTTTTAAATAATAATAACCGAAATTACTAATATTCCCCCTAACCCCTCCAGCTAAGGATGTCAGTTGGTAGATGGTAGTCGGGCCCATAAAAGCCGTATGAACCAAATCATGATTAGTCCCGGTGTCCACCACCAATTTGGCCACCACTGGTGGACAGAGAGACCAATTATGAAATTATGTTCCGACTAATCGTATTACCTGATTAGTCCCGGTGTCCACCACCAATTTGGCCACCACTGGTGGACAGAGAGACCAATTATGAAATTATGTTCCGACTAATCGTATTACCTGATTAGTCCCGGTGTCCACCACCAATTTGGCTACCACTGGTGGATATTTCGCACTTCTTGCCTCGCTCGGCTTATATTCCGAAAATAAGTAAAGTGGGTTAGGTTAGGTTAGAACTGTGACCCCAACAGTCCGGAAAGTTTATGGTAAGAAGTGCTACCTATGAAGAGAGATCTCTGTGTACAGTGCTTCATATATACCGAGATGTTTACAAACAATGTTGTTGAATTTAACGCGACTTGGCGATTTTGGCGACAAAAAGTCGTTTCGCAATTACACAACTTTTCAAAATATGTTGCTCTGTCCCCCACTGGTGGACAGCGGAACAGAATTCCATAATTTGTCTCTCTGTCCACCAGTGGTGGCCAAATTGGTGGTGGACACCGGGACTAATCGCCAAATCACAAGGAGGAGAAGGAGTAAGACTGACAAATACATAACTACCTACATACTATTTTGTCACATTGGTCCACCATTCACAAAAGTCTTTCAACAATATCATTAAAATAAAAATGAATACCCGTTTAATTTTAACCGCTATGCAGTATTTTCATAACTAAATTCAAACGATTAGTTCCACCCAATAAGGAGCCATTGTCGAACAATTCTAATTCGCATTATTACCCGCGATAAATTACCGCAACGGTCGGCTGGTAAACCTATTTAGAAAGGTATTGTACAATCTAAGAAACAGCCTGTATTCAAAGAAATATAAATTACTAGTTTATGCAAGCAGTTTAACCCGCGTAAGGAATATCGGGATAAAAAGTAGCCTTTGTCATTCATGGATAATGTAGCATTCTAATGATGAAATAATCTTTGAAAATTGGTTTAGTAGTTTCATAGTTTATCGATTACAAATAAACAAACTTTTCCTCTTTATAATGTTAAGTATAGAAGACTAGCAGTGCCCCATGGTTTCACCTGCCGTTCTCGTTTCTATTCGATATTTTTTTTATATAGCCTTATCCAAGAATAAAGAGTTTGTTTGAATGCGTTAATCTCTGCAACACCCAGTACGATTTAAAAAAATCTTAATACATTTCATGCATTAGTTTCCATTTTATACCAGGCCCCATTAGCTTACCATCAGGTGACGTGAGGTCATAATAGCGTGCCATACATTAAAAAAAAAATTTGCAAGTCGCACTGGTAGTTTGAAAACACAACAAGAATTCATGTTTCATTTGATAAAATTTACAACAGCTGCAGTTTTTTACATTCTTCTTAATTAATTTAATTTAATTTAAAATGACAAATTTCATGATCAATAATAACTATTTCAGACCAAACCACCAAAAAGGGTTCCTACCCGGAATTTCAGGATGTCTGGAACACAATTCTTTACTGGCGGAAAGTTTAAAAGATGCCAGATCAAATGAAAAGCAAATAACAGTTTGTTGGATAGACCTAGAAAACGCTTTTGGCTCAGTACAACACGAGCTTATGTTGTTTGCATTAAAATGGTATCACTTTCCGTCCATCATTTGGGAAATAATATCCTCTTATTATGGTAAATTAAAGTTTGTGATTAATACCAAAGATGGATACACGCAACCTTTAAATTATAATGTGGGTTTGTTCCAAGGTTGCTGTTTATCACCTATAGTTTTCAATATAGTAATAAATATTTTAATAGACAACATTTCCACACACGACAAGAAGTGGGGCTATCGGTTTAAGCTAAACGGTAAATATACGGAGTCTATCCTCGCTTTCGCGGACGATTTGGCAATACTGACTCGTAACCCAAAGCAGTGCCAGGACCTACTGCGTAGAGTAGACGATTTCTGTACATGGACAGATGGAATGAGAGCAAAACCTAGCAAATGCTACTGTCTATGTCTGGGTAGGCGGGGTACCAGGTATACTTCATATGACCCAGGGCTTAGTATAGGCGGGGAAAACGTTTCAACTATATCTGAAACCGTGCCTTTTAAATTCCTCGGAAGAAAGATTGACAACAGAGGTTGCACTCCAGCTTTGGACGAATTAATTGATAGTTTCATTATCGATTTAAAAAAGGTAGACCAACAACCAATAAGTAATGTTAAAAAAGCTTGGATCTATGACAATTATTTAACCTCGCGTCTTAACTGGCCGTTTCTTATATATGATATAAACCAGAGCCTCCTCAAAAAACTAGATGCGAGTGTCACGAAGACACTGAAGTCGTGGCTAGGGCTAGCTCAGTCGGCCGACCCGTCGGCACTATATAGATCCGCGAATAATTTTGGAATGACGCTTAAGAAGCCATCAGAACTCTATAAACACCTAAGAGTAACTAAAATGCACGTCTTATCGGAATCTAAAGACGAAATAGTAAAAGTCCTTCCAAAAGATAAAAATGCATCGGAGCTCGAATCACGCCTCCAGTTCCATAAAAGGTTCATGATAGGCTCGCAGACTGGTAGAGTAGGTCTAGGTAATATTCAGAGACAAACAGATAAAGAAATAACAAAATCTTTTCTTCAAGCAGACGAAAACAACACCTATAAGGTGCACGCAATGAACCTAGAAATGCAAAACGAATGGTTGACTCTAGGTGAATTTTGTATTCCCATAGCCTTAAAATGGCGTACCATAATATACGACTGGTCACCGGCCTTACTTAAATTTTACCTGAATGCATTCCAGTTGACCCTCCCCGACCAAAGCAATCTGGTCAGATGGGGAAAAGCCACAGATAAAACATGTAACTCATGTGGTGAAGCAACTGGTACGGCTAGGCACCTACTAGTGGGTTGTAAAACGCTATTAGACCGGGGTCATTACTCGCGCCGTCATGATAAGGTATTAGAAATCATACGTGAGGCTGTAAGTTTGGCGGTAGCTAGAGCGAAAAAAGGATTAACCACAAACCAAAGAAATGACATTGCGTTTGTAAAGGAAGGCTGCTCAAAGAAATCACTTCAAAAGCCTTATTCAATTTTGATAGCTGCCGTTGACTGGACAATACTCGTAGACACGTATGAGAAGCACTATAGGATACCGGAGGATGTCTGTGCCTCATCATCCAGACCCGACATATTCCTTTTTTCACGATCGCATAAGCGTGCAGTGCTTGTAGAACTCACAGTACCGTGGGAAACTAATATACCTAAAGACCACGCTATAAAGACAAACAAATACTTTGATTTGACTAACGAGTTAACCAAAAACGGCTACGTGGTTAAACTCTATGCCGTAGAAGTAGGAGCAAGGGGAATTCCAGCTAAATCCCTGTACAACTTACTTAAAGACCTCGGATTGCCAAGAGCTTCAGTAAGCTCTTTATTAAAACGTATATCAAAAGCGGCATTGTTAGGATCTTACCAAATTTGGATAGGTAGGGGGGGGAACACTACTGACGGTGGAGGTGAGCGCTGATGCATCACAAGGTGGCCACCCTAAACCTACATCTGGGTCGCAAGTCCCAGTCGCCGTCATGGTGTTCCTCTCTGTACCACGCTATGGACCCGGCGACCGCACGGTGAATCCATGGAGTGCTGAGAATCGGATCTCTACTAAAATACGCAGCTAATAGTTATTTATGCAACTGTGGTATAATGAGGGGTATTAAAACATGAATGTGGGTTTATCACACGAAGTGAAGCTGAGTGTGATAATAGTATCACATGAGTGTTTTAATACCTAATTATACAGTTGCATACAAGACTTTATCTACACCCATGATAAACTAATAATACATCTTCAGAGAATGATGTACTGCCCTTTGATATTTTCCAATTCTTGAAATCTTGGTACACCTTTTCATACTGTTTTCTAGATTTTTCCGGTAGTAAGTAATTTGTTAGGAAATGTCCTTTGCTGCATTCGAAATGTCTGGAGGTGTGTTATCAAAACTTAAATCGCACATTTTCGTAAGTAAACAAAACAATTTGCAAAAATAATAGCGAAGAAAAATAGCGGGAATTCGAATTCGAACGAATAAGCTTTAATTTTTTTTTACGGCGCGCCGCCGCTGTGGTAGTGCAATGCAACGCGCGTGAATGACAGTTCTTTTTTTGAAACTCATATGCAGATTCCACGCATCGAGTGGTAAGAATTTGGCTGTCTGATGAGTAACCCTTTGCGCGGAAGACATTCAAAAAGCGAAAGGAGTGTTATTATGAAATTTCATACAACATTATAACACCCGTTCGGATGTTATTATGGTTATTAGGACATTGGATGTATTAATGTTGGCAATAAGCTAACTGTTTTAGAATCTTTTATAGAGGATTTAAAGCATGGGCCTAGATAAAAACTTTTTTAACCTCACCCTGTGCCTACGTTATAAACTTTAAGTTCATTACCAGACAATAAAGTACTTTCCCATAATTAAAATAAATTATTTAACTGACCTTATTAAATAAAGAATAGTAAAATAGTAGTAAAAAACCGGCCAAGTGCGAGTCCGACTCGCCCATGAAGGGTTCCGTAGCAGCAAGTAAATTTTTTATATTTGAGTTGTTTAAATGAAAGGTAAATTGCAGTTTACGATTTAAGATGTATTAAAAAAAACTACTCCCTAGATCTGGTTCAAACCAATTATCGGTGGAAGTTTACATGGTAATGTACATCATATATTTTTTTTTAGTTTTATCACCCTCTTATTTTAGAAGTTACCGGGGGGGGGGGACGCCCATTTTACCACTTTGGAAGTGTCTCTCGCGCAAACTATTCAGTTTAGAAAAAAATGATATTAGAAACCTCAATATCATTTTTGAAGACCTATCCACTGATACCCCACACGTATAGGTTTGACGAAAAATTTTTTTTTGAGTTTCAGTTCTAAGTATGGGAACCCCAAAATTAATTGTTTTTTTTTCTATGTTTGTGAAAATCTTAATGCGGTTTACAGAATACATCTACTTACCAAGTTTCAACAGCATAGTTCTTATAGTTTCGGAGAAAAGTGGCTGTGACATACGGACGGACACACAGACAGACATGACGAATCTATAAGGGTTCCGTTTTTTGCCATTTGGCAACGGAACCCTAAAAACGTATGTTCTTATTTTATAGATTTCCTTTATTTTTAATCACCCACCCAGGCAATAGTAAATTATTTAACACTAGCTGCGCGCCCTGGCTTCGCCCAGCTGCAATAATAGCACCTTACCCGCGGACTTTCCTTTATTTTCCTTTCATACAAACCTTTTCCTGACAATAACGAACACAAAAAAAAAGAATTATCTAACTTGGTGCAGTCCTTCAGAAGTTATACGCGGACATACATTTCAGGGATTAATTTTTATGTATATATAGATTAACCAAGTATGACGGCAGACTACTTTATTTCGTTTACGTTTCTGACTTTTAATAAAAATAAACTTCATAGTCAAGTAGCCTAAAAATAAAAAAATAAAAATTTTAAGTTCACTTTTACATAACCCTAATACACATCCTATTATTTCTCTGCATCGCATACCTGGGGTTAAAGTCTAGCAAATTATGCTTTTAGGGCTGATGCATAATTTTGTTTTATACACCTAACTTTTACGCCAGGAATACATGCATTGCAGTGAACTATTATAATAATTTTCTTTCCCTTTAGGGTTCCGTAGCATAAACGAAAAAGCTGGGACCCACTAGAGTACCCAACTATCTGTCTATATGTTTTTTGATTTTCCAAAAAAAAAATACAGATTTTAACTAAGATTTATATTTGCGTCGGCATCCCCATTAATATAAATATTTTGTGAGTGCAATGTAAAATACTGTTTCAGAACAGTATTTTCCATTGCACTCACAAAATATTTGCTTTGCAATAAACATTTTTTTTTTATTACTTTTTGGGTAAAATGCAATCTCTTCGCTTCGGTTTATGCATTTTGATAAGTTTTTTTTACTATTAGTACATCTTCTATCAAAAGAACAACGTTAAAGTTGTGTTTTGCCTGGTGGTTAAATCATATTAGCATATCATTTGTATTATGCACTAGGGTCGTTGTAACATTTCTTTGAATGTATTTTTCTCTATAAGTTTTACCTTTACAAGCTGAATTTTATACATGTTGTTAATATACTGTGATACCCTGGGGTTTGGGTACCACGTGTGTATAAGGCGACGAAATTAGACGATTTCTTTGAAGGGAAAAGATTATTTATTTTATCACCACACGCACTTCCTACTTATATTATTAGGGATTTACGCGGTTGTTTTAAATTTAAATAGCGGACTGGGAAGTATAACGCGGACTCGGCCCAAGGATAGGGCTTAAAGCGAGATTCTTCTCAGGATACTCTGCTAAGCTTCAGTCGGAACGGCTCCTCTAGACCCGTCCAGACTCCGACTGTCCAGGCAGCGATTGTTTTATTACGTTCCTAATTCAAAGATTTAAACTGATACAATAATTTTATTTAAACTCTGAAACATGATGGCCAGGTCAATGAACTGTAGTGCTCGAACGAGGTCGGACACTACAATACCGTTGTTGATACTATCCACTGTTGAGTTTATCGACATAGTTTTCTTATATCTAAGGTTTAAATTAAGCTGTACTTTTGTTTGTATACCAATATTTGTTTACAGTACATTGAGTTCGAATTTTGTTTAATGTATAAAAGGACATAGTGTGCCAGTATGTGCTTGGTGGGCGGAATGTCTGTAGACTAATTTAAAGTTTGTATAATGTTACATGTGACGCCACCTGTTATGATCTAGTAGAATTAATTTAGTAACGTAAGTTGAGCACACATGGCGTTGTATTGTTGTCGATCATTCCTAGATTGCGGTGTTAAGAGTCTCCACAACTAGTTTATAATCACATTTTTGTAATACATCAATTTGTCTATTAAACAGACTTTTGGGAAACCTGTTTATTTTTATTACTGATTAAATCTTAAGATTTATACTGTTTATTTTTGTTTGAATTCCCCTCAACCACTTAGTTTCCCGGGGTTAGCTAACTCTAGTCATAGTAATTTACAGATAATATATAGCCTTGATCGGGACCTGAGGACGGCAGTTGGCCGACTCGCCGTCATTACAGAAGTAGGCCATGGCGGAGGCGTTTCGTGTGTGCCCTACACACGCCTGCCAACTCACCGAAGCGGGATAAAACCCGACCCCACCAGGCGAGGCCGCGGTGGCGGCCAAAGTCCGCCGGCAACCCTGGGGTTATCCTTTCGAGGGCTTACCCGGGGTACGGCGGGGGGGTATCCGAAGGGATTTCCGCTCGTTAAAAAAAAAAGCCCTTTGGATAATGACCCTTTCGAATGGAGAAATAATAATTATTACAATAAGTGAAGTAGTTCTGAAGATTACCCGAGATATATAAACAAACTCATAAAATTCAGCCTCTCTTTATAAAATTAGTAGGTATAGATTACAAATTACATTGGCAGTTGAAGAGTTGACTGATCTCAGTAATTTTTTCTAAGGATATGTTTCAGAATATCCTTTGCCGAATAAAAATAACAAGACAAGACATACAATGACTTACGATTGTCTACTAAAAAAAAACAAAAAAGTGCAATGATACTTTATCAAGCTAGAACTGCCTCCGAAGATAATTTTGAATCTTAGAACTGATACACACCCACACCCACGATTCGCCAGTTATTTTAAGGTCCCAATGTAATAGGGGGCGAGCCTATTGCCATCCACCGGGCACATTATTAAGCGAGCGATAATTAACATTTATTAATACACACATAACTACGAAAAGCCAGAGGTGTGTGCCCGGGGCGACTGGGGATCGAAATCGAGACCTCGTCTCAGCAGTCCGTTACGTTAGCCACTGGGCTATCGCCGCTTTGACCTTAACATAACTGGCGAATCGTGGGTGTGTAATACACCTCTGCCTACCCCTTCGGGGACACAGGCGTGAAGTTATGTTATGTTATGTTATGTGTTAGAACTGATACAATCAGAATGAAGCCACTGAGAGACTTTTTCAGATAAATTTGAATAGACAAATGCCCTTGTACTAAATTTTCTGTTATAAAACATGACACCGAGGTCACATTCGTATTAATGACTAGCTGATGCCCGCGGCTCCATCCGCTCGGAGGTCGGTTATCGTCTTTCGTTCATATCACCGGTTCTGTTAATTGCAATCAAACAGACGGCAGATATTCCTTTTTAATAGAAAAAAAGCGGCCAAGTGCGAGTCGGATTCGCCCATGAAGGGTTCCGTAGCAGCAAGTAACATAATAATGTCTTTTTTATAATTTTTATATTTGAGTTGATTGAATGAAAGGTAAATTGCGGTTTACGATTTATGTCGTATTAAAAAAAACTACTTACTAGATCTCGTTCAAACCAATTATCGGTGAAAGTTTTCATGGTAATGTACATAATATATTTTTTTTAATTTTATCATTCTCTTATTTTAGAAGTTACAGGGGGGGGGACACACAATTTACCACTTTGGAAGTGTCTCCCTTGTAAACTATTCAGTTTATAAAAAAATGATATTAGAAACCTCAACATCATTTTTGAAGACCTATCCATAGATACCACACACGTATAGGTTTGATGAAAAAAAAATTGTTGAGTATCAGTACCCCCAAAATTTAATGTTTTTTTTTCTATTTTTGTATGAAAATACTAATGCGGTTCACAGAATACATCTACTTACCAAGTTTCAACAGCATCCGGACAACAGCAACGGAACCCTAAAAAGACATCGAAATCTGTTTGATAGTTTTTGCGTCTATCGCCAATCAACAGACAAACAGACAAAAATTAAGAAAAAAAATTTTTGTGTTTTAAATATCTCCAATACAGACACAACTAATTTACAATTTTATACCTAATAGTATAGATAAAAAAGTTAATACAAAACAAGTCGCAAAAAATAAAAAAAAACCCCCTTCGACGAAGCTCGTATAACAAGTACGCTACCTCAAAATTCTCAAAACGGCGTTGGACCTTAAATAATTTTAGATAGAAGAGTGTCTAGGCTCGAGCGGTGGGGCGACTAGCCCAATTTCAGGAGCAACATGGGGACACCGTGGTTCCCAAACCCGAGGGGGCCATCTTGAAACCGGAAATGGCCCTGGGTCAGTCGAGGTGCGGGGGAAATGCCTTATGGGCCCTTACACCCCGGCGTCTAAAGACCCGAAACAGCGTGCAGTTTCAGTCGGTTCAAGCCCAACATAACCACCCCTGCTGGCCAGTGGGGGTGGTATCCGAGGGGATTTTCACATGAATAAAAAAAAGAGGTAGAAGAGTGTCTGGTACGTACTGCAGTTATTGCACTGAAAGTGGGATGGGGTACATGACTGTTAAGTCAAATCTTTTTCTTTTTATTAAACTTCCAAACGGTGAGTTCTATGAGAACTGGTAAGAAATAAACAGTTAATGACGTCACAGTTATTATAGTCTAATCATTAACTATTAATGCTTAGGTGAATGATAAAATAGTAACTGACGTCATTTTTCTTTCAATTAAATTTTTAAGCATTTTGTATGCTTACTTTTTTCTAAATATTTACATCGGAAAAAGAGAACATCTAGGACGGGACTTGAACCCGCGACCAGTCCCTTACAGGGGGAATGCTCTGACCAACCATTCTTTACTAACTGTTGTCCGCAGCTTCGCCCGCATAGAAGTCTGTTCCTGTTCCTGCAACCAATGATAAACTATTCCAGTGATAAAAAATGTGTTATTCCAGTTCAATGATTAGTGAAAATAACATATCCAAGTACGTAGAAATAAATTTTTTTTTAACGGATTCTATCACTATTTATTTGGTGTTATTATTATTTACTCTGACCCCGACGTTTCGGTTGCTTTTCAGCAACAGCAAAAAAAAGGGTTCACCTCTGTCTTAAACGTGTATTAACTTAGGGGTACGTATATAAGTTTGAGAAACTCTGCACTAGCGCAATTAGAATCAAACTTTTAATTTATCCAAATTCCTAAGTGTGTTTGCCTCGAGAAGATCTGAAAATGTTGATTAAATCTAACGACCCTAGATTAAGTTTCTGCCTTGATTTTTCGAATCTTAATGTTTTGCGACGAACTATGTTTGTTAATTGGCTTATTCTACGCCATTTATTGTTAACAGAAACATATTATGTAGTTAAAATGGGTGTCTAGGTTCTTCTTAAATCTTCAGTGTACAAGTTAACCCCCTCTGCAAGCCGGTAACGGACGAGGCTCTACCGCAGGCTTTCCACTTGAGCTTAGTGATCAGGTGACAGTTGCTCCCGTAAAAGCCAAAATAAACTAAAAAAGGACAGGAAAAGAGGAGCAGGAGAGCGGACCTGGGGCTCCAAAGTTCAAGCTTTGGATGCAACCGGGACAGGCGCGAGAATAATGAAAAAAAAAGTAGTGTAAAATCAGATAATTTCAGAAAACATAACGACTATTTTAGTATTCTACATAGGCGGATCAGCGGGCTGCATTTTTTTTTTTTGATCACGTCAATATAACTTATGACGTCGCCTGAAGATAGGATAAAGGTATAGTTTCAGGGGGGTGCTTGGTTGGGGACCTCCACGCGGTGCACCCTGGGCAACGGAGACAGCAGCGCCTCTCTCCTAGTGCGGGAGAGACGCTGCCGCCTACGGCCAACTCCGACCGAGGCGAGGACGGCCCTGTTGAAGGCTGTTCGGAAGCTTTCCACGTGTCCCTCTGATTAGCAGATGGCACAGTGGAGAGCAAGTAAGGGTGCCATCTCGAAACCGGAGATGGCCCAGAGTCAGTCGGGGTGCGAGGGATATGCTCTATGGGTAACCTTACACCCCGGCGTCTTAAGACCCGAGACGGCGAGCGGTTTTAGTCGGTTCAAGCCCGACATGACCGCCCCCGCTGGCCGGCGGGGGGGTATCCGAAGGGATTTCCGCACGAAAAAAAAAATGGTATAGTTTCAGGAATGAGGGTCACTTATTACAGACACGGATAGTGGTACAATAGTGGCTCTTAGCTTAACGGTCTCATCAGATGGTTTTTCACGACCCGCTTAAAGGAACCACGAATTTAGGAAGAAGGAAAAACGTGTGCTGGTAGAGAATTCCAAATCTCGCTGGTGCGGCAAGGTAAAGAGGTGCCGAACCGCTTGGTTCTTGATAGAATTGTTTGCACCATGTGAGGGTGATACCTCAGTCTGGCACGTGTACCTCCATGATCGGGGCCTGAGGACGGCAGTTGGCCAACTCGCCGTCCTTACAGAAGCAGGCCGTGGCGAAGGCGTGTCGTGTGTGCCCTACACACGCCTGCCAACTCACCGAAGCGGGACAAAACCCGACCCCACCAGGCGAGGCCGCGGTGGCGGCCAAAGTCCGCCGGCAACCCTGGGGTTATCCTTTCGAGGGCTTACCCGGGGTGCCTGGCAACGGACACTTGGGGAGGACACCGTGCGGTTTTAGTCGATACACGACATAACCACCCCCACTGGCCGGCGGGGGGTAACCGAAGGGATTTCCGCATGTAAAAAAAAAAAAAAAGTCTTGCATGTGTTGTCCTGTATAGGAAAGTAGAGAGTTGCGCCTGCAAACGTGTGTAAACTAATATCGCGAGACAAACATACCAATGTTATGAAAGTAAAGGAGACCGGGTCAGTTCGCTCCGAGAAGAATAGAATATTCACCTGTGTGTCATAATCTAACCGAGCTTTTGAAACTTGCCCGAGTTAGGAAAACAGTAACGTTATACCAATATTTAAGTTAAACGGGCTAGTAATTACTTCTTTTATACTAATATAAAATGGTAAATTAGTTGTATCTGTACATTGGATATATTAAAAAAATACTTGGGTTATGTTAAATGAACGATTCTGAACACAACATTTTTTTTTTAATTCTTTTAACACATTTGCACTTATTTGAAAACTGTTATATTACAAAATATATTTAGGTATACAGACCGATATTCTTAGCAATCCGTGTTTTCTCCGTGCGGGTGCCGGGTCCATTGCGTTGCTGAGTTGGGAACTCGGGACAGTGCCTGGGACTTGCGACCCAAGTGTAGGTTTAGAAGGCCCCTTTTGTTGATGTACATCAACACTCACCTTCACTACCCAAGTTCTCATCCCTGCCTAACCAAATTTGATGCGAACCTACTAGTGCCGCTTTAGACATTCGTCCTAATAATGAGCTTATTGTAGCTCTCGATAGGCCTAGATCTTTAAGTAGGTTATAGAGAGATTTTGCTGGTATACCTCTCGCTCCCACTTCCACTGGATACAAATTAACCACGTAACCGTTTTTGATTAATTATAATATCATTAAACATTTTATGTATTTAAATTTAACGTCATCGTTTATCATTTGTTAGTCATATCTTCGGTTCCACTTAACCAATTGCAATCAAACATACGGCAGATTTTAAGTTTGACCAAGACCTTTGTAATAAAAAAAACCGGTTGTCTGTAAAGTCGGTTTACAGACGATAGTTGAACGTGACAACGTCATAAGAAAATACTACGACGCGTCGATTGCACTTAAGCCCAGAGCGAGGTAACGCCGCATACGAGGTAATGGCATCCGAGGTAACGCCGCATACGTCAGGTAACGTCATGTTTTTTCGTGCGTGCAGTCGGCTCATCGATTTATAAGACGTTGTCACGTCAAAACCACATCAAAATCAGCTCTGTAGTTTTGGCGTCCATCGCGAAGAAACAGACAAGAATTCCAAAAAATAAATTGTGATCAGAAACGTTTTTTTTTTAATATCTCCAATGTACAGACACACCTAATTTACAATTTTATAACAGTATAAATAGATTGATTAAAAGTTTGCGCATCGATTACCTCACTAATACATAAATACCTTTTTTTTTTTTTTTATCGTGTGGAAATCCCTTCGGATACCCCCCCGCGTGCCAGCGGGGGCGGTTATGTCGGGCTTGAACCGACTAAAACCGCACGCCGTCTCGGGTCTACAGACGCCGGGGTGTAAGGTTGCCCATAGAGCATATCCCTCGCACCCCGACAATACATAAATACCTAACTGGCAAAATAAGCGTAGGCGGTACCAAGGTGGTCCCAAGGTGAAAGCCGTCAAAAACTTGCGAAATAACGTTAGGGATTGACACCTTATCCTAACTTTCTTGACATATAGGTACTGATATTAAGGTAATTGACAGCAGCCCACAACTTTTGTTTTGATTTTTATATAGGTTTGATTTTCTTTTATACACACTACCAATTTATTAATTTGACAGATCGTCCACACCACAAAGTTTTGACAAGTGGCGTATACAGGGCGTCCGTCCTACGGATATGTCACATGGAGGTAAAATATCTTAATTAATTTAGATAGACATTTTCAGTCAAAGAAAACTTAAGTTTAATTTAAAAACTCGATTGCTACACACCCAGGAGGTAATCAAATCGGCTGAATTCCGAAAAAATAACATACTGTACTTTTATGGCATCAATCGATAGGATCAATTAGAAGGATCAGATCTCTCTAGCAAACATAGTAAATTAAATAAAAGGAAATCTAAGGAAAGCAATGTTTAGATAGTATACTTTTTCCAACAAACAAGAGTTCTCCAAAAATCGGTCCAGCAGTTTTCAAGTAATCGGGAAAAATTCATAAATAAAAATATTTCTGTTTATACTGGAGATTGATGGCACTTGGTGGAACTTGCTACACATATTGAATAAATCACTTGTACTTTTCCACAATTATTTATTTATTTGAACCTTACCGGTTTCACCTTACAGCATTATCAAAGGTCTACAATGTTACTACCTGAAAAGTTTTCCTTTATTTGAACTCAGTTAAAAAGAGACACAACAATAACATATCCCATAACATTTGTATCTAAATGGAAATCATGAGAAGTTTTATGCGATTCGGCAAAATTACAGTCGGTAAGTACCAAGTTTATCTCCTGCTAATACCATTATTTTATCCGAAAACTTACTGAAAGGCAGGCATTTGAATAACTTCCAGTGAAAGTGCGGAAAATTTATGAAGTAATATGTTAGGTAATTTTTTTATAACACATTTGCTCGTAAAGGGTCATTTTGACTATATTTGAAATATTGTACGAATTGTTGTCATCCTAATAAAATGTACCGTAAAAAACATATTTTATTAATTTTCAATATAAAATAAGTTTCTTTTTTGTTAAAAAATCAAGATTAAAATCTCACTTTTTTTGAGATTTGATAACGTACTTATAAACGCTCTGTGACACATAAGTAAACAGAGTTTTCCAATACAGGCTGTCTGCATTTCCTAGTGTTAATCGACTGGTTCAATTATTAATTACTAATAATGTTTCACTTTTATCTTATATATCTCAAAATAAACTATTATTTTTGCAACTAATTTCAATAATTATATAAACGTGCTTTAAGTCGCTTACTGTTTACTTTGGTGTGACGTCACATGTCACGGGATCCGTTATGGCGCGTACTTTTTTAAAATCAAACTTTAATATCGATTTTTATCGTAAATAAAAGAGTTCTCAAAAAAATATTGATGCCATCTGCATTTTTATGTTGTAATACATAATACAGAACTATTATTTTAGCAGTAGTCAAATACTCTATTTCAATATCGTATTGTATGTCATTACGTACTTGTGCGTTATTGTAATGTGAAAAGCACGAATTTTTTTTAATAAGGTAAAACGCACAGTTTATTAAGATAATCCGTCTAAAATGAACGGTACTTTTTTAAATCATAGCAAAGAGTTTTTTATGTCAGAATAGTGGTCAACATTTTATGAATAAAATTAACTTTGGGAGATGAAATATAGTAAATAAACATTTAATTATTTAATTTAATTACTTTTGACAACAAATTACAACTATTTATTTTAACAAAAGCACAAAAATATTAATTTACTTTATTAAAAATACCGGCTGTTTTTTGTACCTTTGCTATAAAAATAAGCGCTGATGCATGCGCATCGCTAATTTGTGAACAAGTAAAAATTATTCCGCGCCCTTTTTTTATTCGCTGCATTGTTTTTACATGAAAATGTCGTCAAATAGTGATGAATTTATTAATTCGACATCGCCAGAAGGCTCAAAGGCAGGGAAAGAAGGCTACTCTAAGCCTCTTGCCCGAAAAATCGACCGATAGATACTTACAAGCCTATCAAAATTTCATCATAATTATGGAAAACAAGCAAAGATGCAAGTTCATTTTCAGAAAGTGTGTTTTAGCCTATTTCATGGAACTTTCTCAAAAATATAAGTCGAACTCATTGTAGTTCGACTATTCAAAGCTAGAAAGCACTGTGAAAACAAAACATGGTATTGATATCAAGTCATACTCCAACTTGCTGGCATTTCTAAAAAGACGCTCAGATGGCCATTTGAGTAAAAAGCCGAAAGTATTTTCGGCTGACAATGTCAAGAAGTTTCGAAAAGAAGCTCCTGATGGCCGATATTTGGCAACAAAGGTCAGTTAAAACTAAATTATTGTTATTAACTTCTTTCACTTTCGTATTTTTAGGGATTTTCTTTAGAAAAGCCCTATTGCTAAGGAGTTGTCGTCGACGTCGTCGTCGTTGCCAATTTTCTGTCACGGTTTTGGGTATGAAGGAGATGAGCTATCGAGTTGCTGTATTCGGTAATAGATTCGTGCTGGGGTGAACCATTGCAAGATAAAAAAAAATCGCAAAAAATCGCAAAAAAAATAATAAAAAAACGCAAAATCGAAAATCCCTTGTATTCGGCTGAGCTCGTCTCAGAAATTCAACTTGTTTTACAATATAGGTGTTTTGTACACTGTTTTTATCTCTTTTCAAGTTGTATTAATATTCGGTATAAATGGTGCCTGTAGACGTCAAGAGTTGGCAAACATCACAACTAATGATGTCGAGAATCACAGTCGGGTTCGTCTTGACCAGGTCAAAAACATAAAAAACAAAATTCCAAGATCGTTCACAATACAAAGGCCTTTTTACGACATAGTGAAGAAATACGAAGTGCTTCGTTCAACAAAAGCGATGGAGGGATTTCCGCACGAAAAAAAAACAGGCTATTTCTTTGCCTTACCATAAAGACTTGAAATTTTTTACCAGCACACGTTTTTCCGTGTTCTCACAATCCCGGGTCCTTTAACCGGAGCGCGAAAAATCTTCTGTGGAAGCCGCGAAGCTGGTGGCCATCATTTTAGCAATATTAGTATCTATATTAGTATCTATAAATGAATTAATAGCGGCGATAGCCCAGTGGCGTACGTAATGGATTGCCGAGACGAGTTCTCGAGTTTGATCCCCAGTCGCCCCAGGGGCCACACCTCTGACTTATCGTAGTTATGTGTGTATTAATTAATTAATTGTTGACGGACAGACAGACAGACATGACGAATCTATAAGGGTTCCGTTTTTTGCCATTTAGCAACGGAACCCTAAAAATGGTAATTATATAACAATTAATTAATTAATTATATAACAACGAATTCGTATTTGTACAATTGGCACCACTCCGCTCGTGGTATGGAACGACGAAAAAGACTACCTTAATGAAATAAAAAGTGTTGGCAATATTAAAATCTTTAACAATGAACGACTAATTAAAGTAATTCGGAGCTCAGCATTTTTGTTTTTCAATGGCCGATTAATTAAACGTTAAAGAACAAATTAATTAATTGTATTCTGACAATTAATCGCGGAGTAATCCTTTTAGACACAATTTTCACTTTAGCAAGCACTTATACTTAATTATCTGCTTTCGTGAAGCAACGATAGTAATTGCGACACTTATATGTACAGTCTCAAGTTCAATTCACGGGTCGTACAGATGTTATTGGAGATTTTTCTGTTAACCAGCACTAAAAAATGAAGTGGGTAAATTAATATCACTATCTATTATAAATCGAAGTCTTCCACCGCGTCTGTCTATCTGTCTGTCTTTCTGACTATTCGCGATAAACTCAAAAACTACTACACCGATTTTCATTCTGTGTGCACCAATAGATAGAGTGGTTCTCTTGGAAGGTTTTAGTATATAATCTGACAAGTTTTGTATACATTGACTAAAATATAATGATATTTGTTGGAGGTGTCCCTCCCCGTCGGGGAGCTTTCAACTAAAACGCTACCCTACCTCTTTGGATTATATCAAAATTATGTATGGTGGCATTGTGTATCTTATATAGGTTGTGGAGGTGGAATAGGGTCCCATGGGTAGCGGGAACAGGATCAGAACTGTTTAGCCTGGTAGTTGCCGTAAAACCTCCACCACCTTACATTATATTATGAGTTTCCTGCACCCAAGATAGCTAGCAAAAATTGCCCGAAACATAGGTTCAACGCTCACAGGCCATCGACCCATTCTAATTAATTAATGTTGAAAGATAACCCCATATAAATTAACTGTGTAATTACTGTGTCAATCTGATTCGGTTAACAATTAATTTTTATCGACATTTAGGTAGTATCAAAATTTATAATGCACTAGCTGACCCGGCAGACTTCGTACTGCCTCAATCGATGACAAACCTTTTAAACCTTCTCTGGACCTCCACAAATAATTCAAGACCAAAATTAGCCAAATCGGTCCAGCCGTTCTCGAGTTTTAGCGAGACTAACGTTTCGTTTAAGCTTATAGCGATATTTTCAGTCAAATAAATGTGTTGATAAATTATGGATATAGAGGGCTTTAGGAGAATATATAGACAAAAAATGAATGGAATGCGTGAAAGAGGATATGGCAAGGAAAGGACTGACTGAGGAGATGACGTCTGACAGAAATGTGTGGAGGAGAATGACATGTTACTCCGACCCTAAATAATTGGGACCAGGGCAGGTCGATGATGATGAACATAACTTCTTCATAAACTTCACGCCTCTATCCCCGATGGGGTAGGCAGAAGTGTATTACACACTCACGATTCGCCAGTTATGTTAAGGTCCCAATTTAATAGGGGGCGAGCCTATTGCCATCTACTAGGCACATTATTAAGCGAGCTATAATTAACATTTATTAATGCACACATATCTACGTAAAGTCAGAGGTGTGTGCCCGGGACAACTGGATTTGAACTCGAGACCTCGTCTCAGGAGTCCGTTACGTACGCCATTGGGCTATCACCCCTTGATAATGAAAGGTGTTGATAAATTGAATAGTTGTTGAACATATACTTTTACCATATAATTTGTAACAAAACTAGTGTCCGATCAGTGAAGGTTTTACTTATATACAAGTATCAATATTAGGTGCTGTTTATATAATCTTATTTGCAAAATAAGTTTAAAAAAATACCCCACAAAAACTGCAATAAAATTTAGGTCAATGAAGAAACTTACATGGTAACACAAGAAGGTCACAGAACAAACCAAAAATCCCAAGAGGGCGCCGCGATGCAGCCAGGGTGTTAATGGCTGCCGCTAAATATGATTGGATATCGACTATATAGTGTTGTCACATTCTTAGATTTTGGGGAGATAATGGATAATTATGAAACTAGGAAACTGCAATTTATATGCCAATAGTACAGTTGTTTTCAGTAATATGTATTTTTTATTTCATATATGGTTATGTATTTAGCATATCTATGTGCTTCTTTTTGATCGGACACAAATTTTGTTACATACTGTGTATATACTAGCTGGCGCGGGTCCGCATGGGAAAATTCTATAACCTTATTGCAGCCACACCAACTATGGCTGTAACCTTCGTTTAAATGCTAGCTACAAGTTTGATAGCAATCTGATCGGTGCGGCAGCTCATTAAATGCGAACTAACATTGATTGTTATATACTAGATTTATGTATCCGAACTTTAAATAATTTGTTGGTGTTAGTATTTACGCAGAATGAGCTCAAGTGTACTGAAGTCAGTTAACGCGTATATACATACCTCCGCTTAACGACCTCCGTCCTCCATGAGCGCAGGCCTGGGGGTGGCAGGTAAGGCCGCCTGTCACCCCAGCAGAAGCAGGCCGGGAAGGTGGGGCGACTAGCGCCCCTCCCCCAAACCGGGGCAAGACGGGGACACCGTGGTTCCCAAACCCGAGGAGGCCATCTCGAAACCGGAGATGGCCCAGGGTCAGTCGGGGTGCGAGGGATATGCTCTATGGGCAACCTTACACCCCGGCGTCTGTAGTCCCGAGACGGCGTGCGGTTTTAGTCGGTTCAAGCCCGACATAACCGCCCCTGCTGGCCGGCGGAGGGGTATCCGAAGGGATTTCCGCACGAAAAAAAAAGGTATATACATACCTTTGGATTGCCTGACGTTTCGAGCAGGTTACACTGCGCGTTAATTCCCTTTAAATTATTGTATATCATGTAACGCGAACGTTTAAAAATTAGTAGTAGTTTATTATTTGAAATACTTGAGACGCACTGTATACATGTATGTTTGTAGGTATCACCCGACGTCTGAAGACCCGAGATGGCGTGCGGTTTTAGTCGGTTCAACCCCAACAAACCCAATTTTAATTTTATTTCATTTTATCCAATTTTATTTTAGTAAGTGTATTGACTAGCTAAAGTACACTTCAGTTTTTTTGCCTCAGGTATTTTTTTTTATATTGTAACACATATATATCCGAAGGAGAATATAGAGATGTCTTAAAACCCACATTTTGTAATAGGAAGCGAGCTTGTTACCCTCTACAGGATAATTTTTCCTGGCTTTACGCAACTAATGATAATTTCCTATGATATATAAAACAAAGTCTTGTTAGTGATATCCTTGATGAATTCAAAAACGGGTGGACCGATATTCATGATCTTAATTTTTTCTTATTTGTCTTCGCCTATACTGTGCCTTTTTGTAGGTTTTTTTTTGTTGTATACCCCACGGTTACCCCACCGCCGCCGGCTAGACTGGGGGTAGTTATGTCGGACTCGAATCGACCAAAACTGCACAAAGTCTCGGGTGTCTAATGCCGGGGTATAAGGTGACCAAATAAGGCAACTCCCTTGCACCCCGGACCCCAGCTGAACCTAGGCCATCTATGGCTTCGGGATGGCCCGTTTGGGATACTGTGCCTATACAAGCAATTAGGATACTTAAAAATATGAAACAATCAGGAATATCAGCAGGTGAGGTAGACAGCATAACTTGCCTCTAAGGCGGAATGAAGTTTGCCGGGTCAGCTAGTAGATAATAAATAAACCTAATTCGCTGACGAGTGATTGAACCCGGGTCTTCACGCACAGCTATCGCTCTCGCGAACACAGTGCCACTATGAGAGATAATACTTAATTAAGAAGTACTAAGAACTATAAAAAACCGGCCAAGTGCGAGTCGGACTCGCCCATGAAGGGTTCCGTAGCAGCAAGTAAAACTTTTATGTTTGAGTTGATTGAATCAAAGGTAAATTGCGATTTACGATTTATGACGTATTAAAAAAAACTAATTATTAGATCTCGTTCAAACTAATTTTCGCTGGAAGTTTACATGGTGGTTTACATCATATATATTTTTTTTTTACTATATCTCTTATTTTAGAAGTTACAGGGAGGGACACATTTTACTATTTTGGAAGTATCTCTCGCGTAAACTATTCAGTTTAGGTAAAAATGATATTAGAAACCTCAATATCATTTTTGAAGACCTATCCATAGATGGGTATCCATAGATCCACGTATGGATTTGATGAAAAAAATTTTTTTTAGTTTCAGTTCTAACTATGGGGAACCCCAAATTTTTCTTTTTTATGTTTTTGTGTGAAAATCTTAATGCGGTTCACAAAATACTTCTACTTACCAAATTTCAAAAGCATAGTTCTTATAGTTTCGGACAAAAGTGGCTGTGATATACGGACGGACAGACAGACAGACATGACGAATCTATTTTAGGGTTCCGTTTTTTGCCATTTGGCAACGGAACTCTAAAAACGTATGAAAGAATCTTAGAGGATAAATATAACGTTTTTATTTTATAACCGACTACGTCTATAACGTAATTAAGCGTATAGAACTTATGTCCACCAATTAGGTAGGTTTATTATTGAAATAAACGGAACAGCAATAGAAATGAGAAAATGGGCACAAATATGAGAAAAATACAACATATTTGGGAAGAAGTATGAAAGAATTTACAAAGATTTCGAATTATTAAGAAATTCTACTTCAAAACCGTTCCTTTTATTCTTGCCATACAAAAAAATATATAGGAAATAATTTTGTGCCTCTCAATACCTTTACCTACGTGTTCCTTATTTGAATATTCAATACCTGGCAAATTGTCCCTAAAATCTGATGTTGACTGAAAAAGAAATTGGCATTCATAAAATTTTTTTAGCACTTATTTGTGAAGGAAATTGTGTTTCTTTGAGGAAAACTCAGTATAATTAAGCATTTCAATACAAAATACATCATTTAATTAAAGCGAACGTGAAAGGGACCCTTCGGAAACGAATCGCTTTAGTCGAGAGAAAAATCTGTGAATTCACAATCTTACCTTTTCTAGTCGATCTTAGGTCTTAAAGGGTCTTGTTGTAACAAAACTAACACTTTTTAAGTCACAGAAATATTTTTAGTTATTTAACTAATAAAGCAAGTGTGACATAATATTAATTTCGGCACGATTACACGAGCATTTTAAATACGATTCGGCAATAACCGCGAGCACGACTAACTTTCGCGCGTCCGACTGCCTCAAGTGTTGGGCGAAAACTGGCAGCGAGAAAATGATGGAACACCTCTGTTTCTCACGGAAATTTTCGAAAAGGTCACAACTCGATGTAAACAAAAATTAAGTTTGAACGTTGTGGCTTTTGGAATTGGGTTCGAATTCCGTTGATACATATATAGATTTGTGTTGTTAAATATCAAAAATGTTAGCAGGTAACTCATGGTTCAAGTTAGGAAAATTCGATTAATTTCTTATGGTAATAAATAATAACGTATTCAGTTTTTTATTTATTTGCTTACAAACGTTGAATATTCGTCAGATTTTAAACGATTTGTTCGTATTTTGTTTGTTCATATTATGTCTTATTAATTATGCTTGTGCACCATTAATATTTATTAGCTCAACATATCCCAAGTACTGACCACCTTAGCTATAAAAATGTCTCTGTCCTCTGAACACTACAAAATGTAGTGATTTAAACAATTAATTTATTGATTTATTATTTCAAATAAAGATTATTTATCATTTTTCAGTATTTCAGCAACTTCGGAAGGAAACTGTATATTAATATTATCGAATATAAAAGTGTGTTATAACCTGATAACAGGCACGATAGAATTATAAGAGGATGACACTTGATGACATATCCGAATGCCGATGCACCCACATTCGCACAGAATTAGGCTACCTCTCAGATTAATGCTATCGTTTCATACCGCTGGTTAGACTGACTTAGGCTGGATTTCATTGATGACAGGAACTGCGTCAAGATAAATTGCGTTGCTAAAATTCTCTATTAATTTCATTGGGAAAACTTGAGAGCAAGCTCGGTATAGTTGAACAGATATTCACTGATAATCTCCAGCGTTAGGCCTGAATTATACAGACAATACGAGAGGCATAAGGCGAGTTACACGTGGCACGGTTAAGGTGTAAATTATACAGAAAAGGCAGGAGGCATAAGCTTAAGGCGTAAAGCGAGGAGACGGTTTAAATAGTGCTCATTTTGTATATCAATCGGCAAACTTTTAGCGCACCTCTAGCGCGCCCCTTGTACGTCACTCCAGTTTCACCTATTAGCGACGCGGAACAGGCGACCAAGAGGCATGCCTCCGCCACGCCTTTTCTGTGCAATTTACGAAACATCACTTCCGTACCGTTTGTACGAAAACAGTTTTAAGTGCAGGCGTCTGTGCTACGCCTTAAGCATGCCTTAAGCTCGCCTTATGCCTCATGCCTTTTCTGTATAATTCAGGCCTTAGGATGGTATTGCCCCAGTCGCGCTAGCTCTATCACGTACTAAAATCTCAGTTACTTTATTTCTATGTCAGAAGACAGTCGTGAATTTCTTCCCTAAAAGAAATTTCAAGCATAGCTCGCTCCATAAACTAATTGTTACAAGAACCTTTTGTTTGAAACAAGATAAGCTTACGTTTCCAATTTAAAATGTTTTCGCACAGTCAGTGGACACAGTTAAGCACTTTACCAATTAAATACTATTTAGTAGCTACTTCAGGGCTTTGAAATATTTATTTTTATTATATACTAGCTGACCCAGTAAACTTCTTTCTTATCTTAGAATCAAGTTATGTTGGTGACCTTATCAGCTGAATTTATTTCCTGGATGTCTCCTTGCACCCCGGCATTAAAGACCCGAGACCGCGTGAGATTTTGGTCAGTTCGACTCCATTATAGCCATCCAGGCCAGCCAGCCAGGGGGGTAACAGTGGAAATTTCCGCAAAAAAAAACACATAAATGGCACAGTATGGGCAGAGACTAATCTAAAAAATCAAAGATTATGAAAATCGATCCACCCGTTCTTAAGTGTATCCCGGCCATCACTAGCACGACTTTGTTTTATATATATATATATATATATATATATATATAAATATTCTAGGACATATTACACAGCGCCATCTAGACTCAAACTACGCAGAACTTGTCATATGGGTTCTAGAAAGCGGATAAACATACTTAGATACTTTTTTTTTGTAGTTAAATACATATTATACATATAACACTCAGACCAATGCAAATATACATATTTGCAATGAGCGGAAATCGAACCCGCGACCTCTGACTTAGCAGTCGAATGCTCTACCGCTACGCCACAGAGGTCGTCAAAAATATAGACGTGGCGATACCACATATACCCAGCACCATCTAGTGACAACAAGTGGTAACTACTTCGATACTACTACGTCTCTTCCAATCCTGAATCGCGAAAGTGGTGTTCGCGCGCTGATATAACATTTACACAACATCCCAACGACAACCATTGGGCCGCGGCCCGCCAGGCGTGATCACCTTGCCTGGTCGGAGGATCCTCCCTTTGTGTTGGAGGAACATCACATCCCGTTCCTCCAAAGGTAGATTAACAGGATATAATGCGGACATGGTCATCATCCTCCGAACCTTTTCCCAAATCAGTTGGAGTCCACTTTTCGGTCTAACTACGAACCGGCCGAATTTCGACATGTTTTTGTGAAGCGACACTACCATCACTGACCTCCACAACCCATTGGGGTCCACAATAGGGAAGGTCCTGCACAGAACATGCAATCTTACCAAGTAATTGACGGCCTCTGCTGTGGCGTAGCGGTAGTACATTCAACTGCTATTACAGGTGGTGTGGGTTCGATTCCCACTCAGTTCAAATATTTGTATGCATGAATATGTCTATTTGCATTGGTCTGGGTGTTTCTATGTATGATATGTATGTATTTACAAAAAAAAAAGTATATAAGTATGTTGATCCGAATTCTGGAACCCATAACACAAGCTAGTTAAACTATGCTTACTTTGGGTTTAGAAAGCGTTGTGTAGAATGTCGTAGAATATTTATTTATTTATTTGTTGCAGCTCGTTTATTGTTTGTATAATGAGAGAAAAAGTGATTTGCAATAGTGCTCCCATGTTACACTCACCTACGCTCTAACTTGGACACGCGTTAACCAATTCAGCTGCTCAGAGAGAGAGAGAGTCATACACCGTGAATAGCTGATAACTCCATCTCGCTCCCTCTGATCCGCCTCTGCCCAAAAGTGTATTTTTTTAATGAAAATTAGTAACCGAAATTACTAATATTCCCCTAACCCCTCAAGCTAAGCTTAGTAGCAGTAGTAGTGTAATGGCCAGGATTCGAACTCGGGACCTCTCGGTCATAAGGTCGACTCCTTAACCACTAACGTCCAGTCTCAATAATCTACCTACAGTTAAAAGTAGAAGCTATCCCAGATAAACAGTCAACATTAATCTCTCTGTAACTGCGGTTTCAATATTATCAAAGTCATTTTCTGCTGATCTTTGTTTATGAAACAGAAGAAATCCCCGATAGATACTAATGGTAGCTATTTTATCTGCTGGTAAAGGATAGATGGATTATTGAAACCGGCTGTAAGCTAATAAGCTAATGCTTAATACGCGTCGTGTTGGACCGCTATACCGCTCACACCCTGCTTAAAGGTCTCGAGATTGTCTGAAGAAGGAAACACGTGTGCTGGTAATGAATTCCAAGTCTTTATGGCGCAGCGAACAAAAAAGGCGCTGAACAGTTTCATTCTTGTTGGGATAGTTCGCACTGTATGGAGGATATTGTAATAGTACACTTGTTCGTTTATATAATAATGTTTTTTTTTTATAAAGTCAACTAGCTATTGCCCGCGGCTTCGTCCGTGTTGAATTCTGATCGTGTTCCCACAACCTATTGGAACCTATACCAGGTATAAATAGTAGTCTATATGTTATTCCAGTGATAGACTGAAGCGGCGATAGCCCAGTGGCGTATGTAACGGACTGCTGAGACGAGGTCTCGAGTTCGATCCCCAGTCGAACCGGGCACACACCTCTGTCTTTTCGTAGTTATGTGTGTATTAAAAATGTTAATTATCGCTCGCTTAATAATGTGCCCGGTAGATGGCAATAGGCCCGCCCCCTATTACATTGGGACCTTAACATAACTGGCGAATCGTGGGTGCGTAATATACCTCTGCCTACCCCTTCGGGGATACAGGCGTGAAGTTATGTCATGTTATGTTATATGTTATGTTATGTTATGTTATGTTATGTTATGTTATGTTATGTTATGTTATGTTATGTTATGTTATGTTATGTTATGTTATGTTATGTTATGTTATGTTATGTTATGTTATGTTATGTTATGTTATGTTATGTTATGTTATGTTATGTTATGTTATGTTATGTTATGTTATGTTATGTTATGTTATGTTATGTTATGTTATGTTATGTTATGTTATGTTATGTTATGTTATGTTATGTTATGTTATGTTATGTTATGTTATGTTATGTTATGTTATGTTATGTTATGTTATGTTATGTTATGTTATGTTATGTTATGTTATGTTATGTTATGTTATGTTATGTTATGTTATGTTATGTTATGTTATGTTATGTTATGTTATGTTATGTTATGTTATGTTATGTTATGTTATGTTATGTTATGTTATGTTATGTTATGTTATGTTATGTTATGTTATGTTATGTTATGTTATGTTATGTTATGTTATGTTATGTTATGTTATGTTATGTTATGTTATGTTATGTTATGTTATGTTATGTTATGTTATGTTATGTTATGTTATGTTATGTTATGTTATGTTATGTTATGTTATGTTATGTTATGTTATGTTATGTTATGTTATGTTATGTTATGTTATGTTATGTTATGTTATGTTATGTTATGTTATGTTATGTTATGTTATGTTATGTTATGTTATGTTATATTACGTTACGTTACGTTACGTTATGTTATGTTATGTTATGTTATGTTATGTTATGTTATGTTACGTTACGTTACGTTACGTTACGTTACGTTACGTTACGTTACGTTACGTTACGTTACGTTACGTTACGTTACATTACGTTACGTTATGTTTTGTTATGTTATGTGTTATTCCAGACTATAATCTTTGCTAACTACCTAAACGTTGACTTGGGCCCCGAAGATATTATTAGGCCCACTTAGTTATATAACCACTAACTTAAATACCCACTAACTTCCATTTCAAAATAATGTCGTCTCAAAAACATTCAACCCACACAGAATTATGTCCGCTCGTGTAACTTAACGTGGGCGGACATTACAGAGGCACGTTCGATTCAGAATATTCATACCGTTTTAGTTTTCAGTAGCGGTTTATGCAAGGCGTCACGCTGTTTATAACATTTCCGAAAGTTTCTTTCATATAAATCTATAAACCTGGAACTGTTCTTGAGTTTTGAACTCAGCAACAAATTTAGCGTTTCATTGCGTGGACTGCGATGTCACCCATATAAGCTAGAAACAGTTCCGTCTTGAACTTAACGGTTTGGAACTTCGCTTCTGTGTCGCGCGATAAAGAACTGGATTACTTAACTTTTTCTTCTTATTTTACTTTACTTTATTATTGGTAAGAGAATTGCATTCCACGTCAATTAATTAACACATATTAATTCATTTCTAAGATACAGATGGAGAAAGAAAGAGAAGAAAATGGAATACTACTCCTACTAATATTGTAAATGTGAAAGTTTGCGAAGATGTTTGTAAGTTTAGATGTTTGTTACTCAATCACGGCTGAACGGATCTGGCTGAAATTTGGTACAGGCATAGATTATAGTCTAGAATAACACATAGGCTACCTTTTATCCCAGGATTAAGTTCCCATGGGAAGCGGGAACGGGAACAAGCTAGTATACCATTTCATTTCTTATTCAATATTAATTAATAGTAATATAATTATTAATATATATAATATAATATATATATATATATCTATTATATAATAATTAATAATATTAATTAATAAATTTTAATTATCGCTCACTTAATATTGTGCCCGGTAAATGGCAATAGGCTCGCCCCCTATTACATTGGGACCTTAACATAACTGGCGAATCGTGGGTTTGTAATACACCGCTGCCTACCCCTTTTTTTTACTTTTATATTTAGGACACGTCAATTTGACTTCACCTCGCCTGATGGTAAGATGAAGGTAAAGTCTCCGGAAAGAGGGTCACCATTACATACACGTACCATGTTAACAATGGTGGCACTCAGCTTGACGGCCTCATCAGAAGAGGATTGTCGTCGCAGCACCGCGTGACACCCACCGGTCCCACTAGTGCTGCGACCACAATCCCCTTGCCCGGCTATGCACTTGCTGACCCCTGAATGCAATCGATCCGAAATTGGAATACTATGGAGGGATTTTCGCAATCGTGCACGGTGGTACCCACCCGGCCGAATTTTGTGACAAATTTGTGTCATCAAATTTCTACCACCAGTAAATATATATATTATATATATATATATATATATATATATATGTATGTTTCTTATTCAACATCTTTTCATCCGAACGCCATTCCCGATTACATCCCCAGCTTCGACTTCAGAGCCCGAGGTCCACTGTCCTACAACTCCATTATTCGTTTTATTTTGACTCTTACGAGAGCGACTACCGTCTGATCGCCCAACCTCGAGCGGAAAGCCAGCGACAGAGTCTCGTCCGTTAGTAAACCGGTGTACCGGCTTGCAGAAGAGATTCTTTTGGGCCCCTGACATCTGGGTGAAGCCCGGGATTGTAACCCCGTGTTCTTTAAGCGGGGCGTGAAAAAACATCTGTTGAGGTCGTCTGGGAGCGACCACCATTGTAGGAATATCAAAATCTGGAACGATGGCGTGTATCTTCTGGACTTCACCCTAGCTTATTAATATACCGCGAGGTGCATTCAATGAATGGACTGAATGTAATTAAAATAATAAAAATGTAGAATTGATAACTTTAAGTTTGTACATAACATACATAAACATAAACTCACGCCTATGTCCCCGAAGGGGTAGGCAGAGGTGCTAGCACCCACATTTCGCCAGTTTATGTTTAGGTCCCAATGTAATAGGTGGCGAGCCTATTGCCATTAACCGGGCACTTATAAACCTGCGATAAATACACACATATCTTCGAAAAGCATCGAAAAGTCATTGGTGTGTGCCATGGTAAAACCTGGGATCGAACCCGAGACCTCGTCTCAGCAGTCCATTACCCATACCATTAGGCTACCGCGGTTAAATACATATTATACATAGAAGCACCCAGACCAATGTAAATATACATATTTGCAATAAGCGGAAATCGAACCCGCGACCTCGGACTTAGCAATCGAATGCTCTACCGCTATGCCACAGAGGTCGTCAAAAATATACACGTAAAGCTAATGAGTTCTGAGTGAATGAGAAATTACGTATAGATTTTATTTCCCGTAGATTCATTTTACTCGCAGATATACTTTGGAAAATGATCGCTTACCGAAACTATATGGGCTCCTGAGGGACAATTCTCGATGTCGATCTCCCATAATTATGTAAAAAAGCGGCCAAGTGCGAGTCGGACTCGTCCATGAAGGGTTCCGTAGCAGCAAGTAACATAATAATGTTTTTCTTTTAATTTTATATTTGAGTTGAATGAAAGGTAAATTGCGGTTTACGATTTATGACGGAAAAAGAAACTAATTACTAGATCTCGTTTAAACCAAGTTTTGGTGGAAGTTTACGTGGTTTTAAAGTTATTTTTTTTAGTTTTATCATTCTCTTATTTTAGAAGTTACATGGTGGGAACACACATTTTACCACTTTGGAAGTGTCACTCGCGCAAACTATTCAGTTTAGAAAAAAAATGATATTAGAAACCTCAGTATCATTTTTGCAGACCTATCCATAGATGAAAAATTTTTTTTTCAGTTTCAGTTCTAAGTATCCCCAAAATGTATGTGTGTGTTTTTGTGTGAAAATCTTAATGCAGTTCAGAATACATCTACTTACCAAGTTTCAACAGCATAGTTCTTATAGTTTCGGAAAAAAGTGACTGTAACATACGGAAGGACAGACAGACAGACATGACGAATCTACCGTTTTTTGCCATTTGGCAACGGAACCCTAAAATGGTGTTCTTAAAACAATATTTTATTACTAGAACGCCTTTTTTAACATTTGGGAGATACTAGATTGAGATATTTTTATTACAAGAATTGGCCCTCTGGTTGAGTACGGTACCCTTAAAAAGAGTCCGATCATCTATTACATTTTTTTTAAGAATGATAGGCTCACGTTTGACCTCTATCTCATCTGGTCGTGACGATGTGGCCTACGATGGAACACGTTTGCCTGGAAGGAACCTATTCACTCAAGACTTGAAGATTCCGAGGTTATAACTTTCCGGAAACACAGACTCAGGCAAGCAATTCCACTCCTTAGCTGTACGCATAATAAATGTGTCGCCGAAACGTTTCGTGCGTATGAGTGGAATATGCACCATGTAGCGGTGGCGTGTCGCTGTGCGTCTGGTCGTTCGTTGGTGGAAAGGGCTTGGAGGTATCAAGTTGTGCAATTCCAGCGCACACTCTCCGAAATGCACCCGGTAAAAAACCATCTATTACATAAGCAATATAAGATAATGATACTTGCTTAATGCTTCTTTTTCTTTTAATTTGACTTAAGTATACAGCTTTTATGGGAGTGACTCTTCCTGGACATTTTTTTTCTCATTTTACTGAACTTTTATAAATTTGCACATTAAGTACTAGTTCCAGTAACGTAACTGAATAAATACAAGATATTGGCATGCCCCGCGGGTTTTGTAGCCTGATGCCAAGGCTTTTAAGTCCCGGAGGCCAGGAGGTAATTATCGCTATAAAGTAACAGAAGCCTGATTTTATTCTCCGTAGTTGTAGTTAAGAAAATAAGTTCAAAGATACTAGAAAAGAGAACGTTTTTATGTTGTTAATTTTTAAAGTTTGTGAATATTGGCCCAAAGTGAATTAATTTAATGAACAAAAGAGTGCTAGTTCATAGTCAAGTTTCACATATTGAAGCAAAACTTTAACTATTGAATTACACATCGAAAAAAAATCAACAAGAATTTCGGAAATGGCCCCAGTGTAGCCCCAAAACGTATGTATAGGAGGATTTAGATCGGAAAAAGAGAACATCTAGAACGGGACTTGAACCCGCGACCAGTCCCTTACAGGGGGAATGCTCTGACCAGCTGAGCTATCTAGACACGTCCCAGATATACAAAATTCTCTGATATACAAAATGCTTAAAAATTTAATTGTATAGGAGGATTTCGAATATTTAGGTGTTCAGGTAGATCATTTAAAGTATTCACCCTACAGAGAACTGGTCGCGGGTTCAAGTCCCTGCCTAGATGTTGACTTTTTCCTATAAAGAATTATAGTAAAAGCTAGCATACTAACTGCTTCAAAATTTCATTGAATTTCATCATCATTTATAACAACTTTTATACAATAATATATAAATAATATAAATAATAATAATATAAATAGCGGCGATAGCCCGGTGGCGTACGTAACGGACTGCTGAGACGAGGTCTCGAGTTCGATCCCCAGTCGCCCCGGGCACACACCTCTGACTTTTTGTAGTTATGTGTGCATTAATAAATGTTAATTTTCGCTCGCTTAATAATGTGCCCGGTAGATGGCAATAGGCTCGCCCCCTATTACATTGGGACCTCAACATAACTGGCGAATCGTGGGTGTGTAATACACCTCTGCCTACCCCTTCGGGGATACAGGCGTGAAGTTATGTTATGTTTTATACAATATTCTGACATATAAATGAATTATTCCTGAGACTTTACCTTTAGCTTACCATAAAGAGACTTGAAGTCATACAGACGTGACCATTATTTAAAAAAAACTACTTAATTATAAAATTGGGTTATATCCAACAAGCAATACTGTCGAACGCGACAAGAAATTTTCTTTTTTACTCACGAAAAGCGAAGTACACAAGAAGGAATGGTTCTTTGTATGATATCCTCCCCACTAACTGTATCCCTCGTCCCATAAACTTAAACTCCCTTCTGGTTTCTTTTCTTTTTTTTCTTTTACTAATTCCCCTCTTATATATCTGATTTGTGACTACATTGACACTAATAATATTAACTTGTAGAACTGTGTTTGTCTGCTATAACCACTAACCTAGGTGTTTTGCTTTGACTCAGGTACCCCAACGTGCAACATGACTTTCGGCCTCGGTCTTCTACTATATTCCTTCCCTTGTAAATTCACAAAGTTCTGATCCGTAGTTGCATTTGCCAATTCGAAACTTTAACCCTTACCTTTAAATGCATATTGGTTAAAATCGTGCTAACTACTGAGTTGTTTGCGGAAACTTAGGAAACGCCTATTATAAAAAAAAAGCGAAGTAATTAAGATATTGCTCTGTTAAAAGTAAACGCCGATAGCCAAGTTCGATCGTGGCACAATAGTTAGTTATAACTTCATAGATGTGTTCATCGTGAACAACGAACAAGTTAAATTGAACGTATTTAAGTTTCTTTCCTCGTTGGATAACATGTTTATCTGAGTTCGCGGCGTGGACCCAACTTCTTCGGCATTTAGCTCTTTTGTTTTGAATATAATAATAATAATAGATTGATCACAGCGCCACGCAATAATTATCGATATCACCATTCCACATGACGAGAATTTTGTGAAAGCAGAAAAAATAAAAATAATGGATTTAGCTCACGAGGTTGTCGACATGAGCAATGTGCATTCGGCAATTATTGTTCCGATAGTTGTATCATGTTCACGGACTGATTGCCTCGATTGACATCTTAAGAGGCTCGGGTTAGGCAGTTGGGTCATGGGCTTGATGCAGAAGGCAGTTCTCCACGACACGGCACGTATTGTGAGGAGATGCCTCTCTCTGGAGTCCTAACTACAGGTAGCTTGGTACTTGTACCCGATGCCAATGGTTCACTATTTTTTATAGGGTTCCGTTGCCAAATGGCAAAAAACGGAACCCTTATAGATTAGTCATGTCTGTCTGTCTGTCCGTCCGTATGTCACAGCCACTTTTTTCCGAAACTATAAGAACTATGCTGTTGAAACTTGGTAAGTAGATGAATTCTGTGAACCGCATTAAGATTTTCACACAAAATTAGAAAAAGAGCAATAAATTTTGGGGGTCCCCATACTTACAACTGAAACTCAAATATATTTTTTTCATCAAACCCATACGTGTGTGGTATCTATAGATAGGTCTTCAAAAATGATTGTGGGGTTTCTAAAATCATTTTTATCTAAACTGAATAGTCAGCGCGAGAGACACCTCCAAAGTGGTAAAATGTGTCCCCCCCCCCCCCCTATAACTTCTAAAATAAAAGAATAATAAAACAAAAAAAATACATGATGTACACTACCATGTAAACTTCCACCGAAATTTGGTTTGAACGAGATCTAGTAAGTAGTTTTTTTTTTAATACGTCATAAATCGTAAACCGCCATTTACCTTTCATTCAATCAACTTTTTTATGCCATTATGTATGATTATATATAGGTATCGTTGTAATACCTACTACATTGTCAGAATATGTGTTTGTAATCTGTTTTATGATTTTGTTATTTTGTTTATCCTTTTCTCTTTCCTATTACACCAATAAATATATACCCAATTTACGATTTGGCTCATTTAGGATTTATTTATTTATTTATTTCATCATCATGTCAGCCAACGACGCCCACTGCTGGGCATAGGCCTCCCCCAAGGATCTCCACAACGATCGGTCCAATTCAATATACAAAAAAAATGTTAACTATGGAAGTATCACTGAATAAGACATTAAAGAAGTAGTAATATGTATCAATTCATACAGCTTTTGAGAGTATAGAAGACATTACTCCATTTTTTATTTCCAAAAAAATATTTAAATCCTATTTTCTATCTGTAGACAATGCGCAAGAAACAGAAAGAAAGAAAAAAGAGAAAAAAGAAAACACATTTATTAAGACTGACAACATCTTTGATATTGCAAGCGCTCATAGGGAATGGTATTTGCTGACTAATTCGGGTGCTACCATGTGTTTACTTTAGTTGAAAATAAATTCCCTACTTAAGAATCAGTAGGTTATCATGATATTTTTTTGCCGCTCGAGATATATAGCCGTACTTGAAAGTAATTTAACGGTTGAAAGCCAATAGAGTGTAAGCGACATCAACTTTAAAAAAAGAAAAGATCCCAAATAACATCTTAAACAATTTACCGCAAGGATACTTTCCTGTGAACTGTCGTTGTCACTTAAATCTTTTTCCTTTCAGCAGCGATATTACTTGAGTTCATGTTTAAAAAAATATATTTGTAAGAAAATCACAAAATGTGTCAAGAAATTGTAAGTTAGCGAGCTGTTATGATCATGATGAATAGCTTCAAACGATCATTCATCAAACTACTTAGGTTTAACATAGGTCTTTATAAAATGTTTGCGGCCATTTCTCTTGAGCTCCATTTTGATATCTTACTCTCGGTTTTTTGAGTGGCTGAAAGTGATCATCTTGGTAAAGGAAGTCAACTAGATTTTGGGAGGTTTATTGATTTGTAAACCTTTCTTGAATATTTCTATTAATGATTTGAGTTTAGATAATTTTCTGGAAAATGTGTAGGATTTTTCATCTTTTCGAGTATGCGGAGAAATGGGTTAAGAAGTTCTATAAACAGAAGAAGTGATCAGCTTGGTGAGCGTTACAACTAAAAAGCGGCAAAGTGCGAGTCGGACTCGCCCATGAAGGGTTCCGTAGCAGTAAGTAACATAATAATGCTTTTTTTTTAAATTTTATATTCGAGTTGATTGAATGAAAGGTAAACTGCGTTTTACGATTTCTTAAACAATTTACCGCAAGGATATTTTCCTGTGAACTGTCGTTGTCACTTACATCTTTTTCCTTTCAGCAGCGATATTACTTGAGTTCATGTTTAAAAAATATATATTGGTAAGAAAATCACAAAATGTGTCAAGAAATTGTAAGTTAGCGAGCTGTTATGATCATGATGAATAGCTTCAAACGATCATTCATCAAACTACTGAGGTTTAACATAGGTCTTGATAAAATGTTTGCGGCTATTTCTCTTGAGCTCCATTTTGATATCTTACTCTCGGTTTTTTGAGTGGCTGAAAGTGATCATCTTGGTAAAGGAAGTCAACTAGATTTTGGGAGGTTTATTGATTTGTAACCCTTTCTTGAATATTTCTATTAATGATTTGAGTTTAGATAATTTTCTGGAAAATGTGTAGGATTTTTCATCTTTTCGAGTATGCGGAGAAATGGGTTAAGAAGTTCTATAAACAGAAGAAGTGATCAGCTTGGTGAGCGTTACAACTAAAAAGCGGCAAAGTGCGAGTCGGACTCGCCCATGAAGGGTTCCGTAGCAGTAAGTAACATAATAATGCTTTTTTTTAAATTTTATATTCGAGTTGATTGAATGAAAGGTAAACTGCGTTTTACGATTTCTTAAACAATTTACCGCAAGGATATTTTCCTGTGAACTGTCGTTGTCACTTACATCTTTTTCCTTTCAGCAGCGATATTACTTGAGTTCATGTTTAAAAAATATATATTGGTAAGAAAATCACAAAATGTGTCAAGAAATTGTAAGTTAGCGAGCTGTTATGATCATGATGAATAGCTTCAAACGATCATTCATCAAACTACTGAGGTTTAACATAGGTCTTGATAAAATGTTTGCGGCTATTTCTCTTGAGCTCCATTTTGATATCTTACTCTCGGTTTTTTGAGTGGCTGAAAGTGATCATCTTGGTAAAGGAAGTCAACTAGATTTTGGGAGGTTTATTGATTTGTAAACCTTTCTTGAATATTTCTATTAATGATTTGAGTTTAGATAATTTTCTGGAAAATGTGTAGGATTTTTCATCTTTTCGAGTATGCATCGCAGCGACCTGTTATGATCATGATGAATACGAGGGTCAAACTGAAAGTTCTTAGAACTGGCCACTTATAAACAATATAATAAAAAAATAATTCTAAAATTTGAAAATAGAACTCTTTGCCAATATTACTGAGTATATATTTCATTCATTTATCATTTGTTTTACGATTTGGCGGCAAATTAAAAATTGTCTGTGTAACGTTATCATGAATTTAACACGAGAAAATTTTCGTGCAATGATTTTTTATGACTTTCGATGTCATTTAAGTCAACAAGAAAGTTATGATAGACTACGATTGGCCTTTCACGATGAAGCCCCATCTCGTGCGACTGTTTACAACTGGTTTAATGAGTTTAAACGTGGTCGCACTAATCTCACTGATGATTTACGTGAGGGACGGCCTTCTACGGCGACGACTGAAAATAACATCTGTGTTGTGCGGCGTATGATAGAGACTGACAAAAGAGTGACCTATCAGCAGATTCGGACAAGCTTAGGCATCGGCATGAGTCAAGTGCACAAAATCCTCCACGAACATTTAGCGGTCAGGAAGCTTTGCGCCCGGTGGATACCTCATAATTTGACTGAGGCTCAAAAACTCCATCGTGTGGATTGGTGCCGTAAAATGATTGAAAGATTTAACGGAGGTGACTCTAATGCTGTGTTCGACATACTAACAGGTGACGAAAGCTGGATTTACTGTTATGATCCTGAAACCAAAAGACAATCTGCTCAGTGGGTGTTTCCTTTCGAGGAGTTGCCAACTAAAGTGAAGAGAGATCGAAGTGCGGGAAAAAAAATGGTGGCCTCGTTCTTTGGAAGGATAGGTCATTTCGTAACAATTGTGTTAGAGGATCAAAAAACAGTTTCTGCAGAATGGTACACTACCAATTGTTTGCCACTTGTCTTGGAAAAAGTTCGAGAGAAACGACCTCGCAGTAGGATCCTCCTTCACCACGACAACGCCTCGTCGCACACCGCCAAGCGAACGATCGACTATTTGGCGACATCAAACGTTGAATTACTGGGTCACCCGCCGTATAGCCCCGACCTCGCGCCTTGTGATTTTTATTTATTTCCAAAAATTAAAGAAAAACTTAAAGGAAAGCGGTTTATGAATGCTGAAGAAGCGGTGGCTGCGTATCACGATGCCATTGAAGAGACCCCTAAGGACGAGTGGGCAAAGTGCTTTTCCCAGTGGTTCCATCGCATGCAGCGGTGTATTGACGTGAATGGACAATATTTTGAAAAGATATAATAAAACTAATAACTGGCTAATGTAATCAGTTTTTGATTTTCTAAGAACTTTCAGTTTGACCCTCGTAGCTTCAAACGATCATTCATCAAACTACTGAGGTTTAACATAGGTCTTTATAAAATGTTTGCGGCTATTTCTCTTGAGCTCCATTTTGATATTTTACTCTCGGTTTTTTTGAGTGGCTGAAAGTGATAATCTTGGAAAAGGAAGTCAACTAGATTTTGGGACTATTTATACTGTTGCTTGATGACACTTGGTGGAACTTGCTACACATATTGAAACAAATGTATCACTTGTACTTTTTCATAATTATATTTATTAATTGTGTAAGAGTGGTAGAGTCAAGCAACAGTCAATATGGCCGTTGCATGAATGGGCCGACTCGACCGGGGAAGCACCATCCTCTCACAGAATATCGACGCCAAGTAACAGTATTTGATTTGTTGCGTTCCGTTTGGTGAGTGAGAGTGCCGGAGCCCAAACTCCTTTGCCATCCCATCCCAAAATCCTTTCCCATCCCCTCCCAAACTCCTTTCCCATCCCCTTTCCTTTACAGGGTCGGCAGCGCGAGTGTGACGCCACTGGTGTTGCACACGTCCATAGGCCGCGGTAACCGCTTCCCATCAGGTGGGCCGTGTGCTTGTCTACCAACTTAGTGGTACAAAAAAAATAATTACACCTGACCGGTTTCACCTCACGCCATTCTCAAAGGTTTTTATTGACCTAAATAAAAACCTTTGAGAATGCCGTGAGGCGAAACCGGTCAGGTGTAATTAATAAACATAAACATAACATAACATAAACTCACGCCTATATCCCCGAAGGGGTAGGCAGAGGTGCTAGCACCCACATTTCGCCAGTTTATGTTTAGGTCCCAATGTAATAGGTGGCGAGCCTATTGCCATTAACCGGGCACTTATAAGCCTGCGATAAATACACACATAACTTCGAAAAGCATCGAAAAGTCATTGGTGTGTGCCATGGTAAAACCTGGGATCGAACCCGAGACCTCGTCTCAGCAGTCCATTACCCATACCACTAGGCTACCGCGGCTATTATATTATATAGTGCATTGTTAATTACAAATAAATTAAGACGGGATTTTTGTAATAAAAATCCGAGTTCAAAAACCAAAAACACCACTAGAAATGAGCACTGAAAAAATAAAAATAACTGGAATAAAGATTTAATTCAAAATGCAAAAATACGCTTGACATTTTTCTGTTGAAGTCGGTGCCTAAAAATTACATTAAATTTTTACTTAGTAGTTCGGGCTTGGTACCGAGGACGTCTTTTTACCCGACTGCGCCAGAAGGAGGGTGATGTTTTTTAAGAGTATGCATGAGTATGTCTGCAGCCTGAATGATTCGATGGATTTTCGTCTGATCGGTGTCGTTAGATTCGTATTTACTGTGAGAGTACTACTGGGTATACAAAAAAAAAAAGAAGTTTTTGGAGATAAAATGTATGTTGTTAAAAAATATTTTCACTAATACTTATCAAGTAGGGTATCAAAATGAAGAGCTTTAAATCTTTCGGTTTATGATTTGCAAATGGGTCCCGCCTGCTATCAAACTTACTTCGGTCTTTTTAGTTTAGTCGGGTTTTTTGATTTATTAATTTTTGTCTTTTGAATAAAATTTGTGATTCAGTTATTTTTCTTTTCTGTGTCTGTTTTTAACCGTTTTTTGGATTCAGAAGTCGGTTTTATTTATTCTGTTAAAATTTAACTTATTTCTCACTAGAGAACGTAACTTAATTCACCTACTGAACATGTATACTGAAATGCGAACCTATTAGAAAATATAGGCGTGATGTTATTGTCGGAAGTTTACGCGAATGTTACACATTGAAATAAAACTATTTTTAACGGACTCTATCGCGGTTTATTTGATGTTATTTTATATTTTACATTGATCCCTACGTTTCGGTTGCTTTTCAGCAGCCATGGTCACGGGTAGACCTAAACCTCTTAATTTATTTGTAATTAACAATGCACTATATAATATAATAGCCGCGGTAGCCTAGTGGTATGGGTAATGGACTGCTGAGACGAGGTCTCGGGTTCGATCCCAGGTTTTACCATGGCACACACCAATGACTTTTCGATGCTTTTCGAAGTTATGTGTGTATTTATCGCAGGCTTATAAGTGCCCGGTTAATGGCAATAGGCTCGCCACCTATTACATTGGGACCTAAACATAAACTGGCGAAATGTGGGTGCTAGCACCTCTGCCTACCCCTTCGGGGATATAGGCGTGAGTTTATGTTATGTTATGTTAACAATGCACTCGATAAATCTGTTACTTGCCGATAAGAAATGTAAAAACTGCCAATTTGGCGATTGTCCGAATTGATTACATAGTGATAAATGCTGCTGGCATAGTGTAAACTTAAACGGTAGAACAATATATTTCCATTATTCGTTTAACGTTCGTTTACATTCTAATAAGCTTCTGGTTAGACGTGACCACATTAGCAAGTCTTTCAAAAGTTAAGAGATAAAGCAGTCTTCTATTATATAACTGTATCTAGGCTATATTCATTCACATTTTAAAACCCATACTACAAAGTTAAGCTATGCTTCATTTGGATCTAGGTAGCGCTGTGTATCATATCCTAGAATATTATTAGGAGTGTGTGACACCCCTGGTGTTGCACACGTCCATAGGCCACGGTAACCCATCAAGTGGGCCGTGTGCTAACACCTAAGCTGTATAAATAAATACATATAATCCAATCAGGGTGGTATCCAAAGGTTCAGAGTCCGCTTTTCGACCGTACCTTCTCAAAGTGTTGTAGCGGAGGTAGGTGTTCTTGTAAATAAAACGCACTGATAATTCAATAAAGATTGACTGCTTATATTTTCTTAAAATGTACAGTTTATATGTGAAAATAAAGTCCCGCAAGTAGTGACGGTCTTAGCGAACTACATTCTTGTGTATACAAAATTTATTCTTGCAAGTTGCGATGACGTTAACGAACAGCATTGTATTCCGAGTGATCTTCTCTCTCTGTCTCCGTCGCACGCACCGCGCGGACCGTGTAATTCTGTGGTACGGCGTATTTCGTTTTCAGTGCTCACAGTGTTCTGACGCCGGAATGTTGTTCGTCGGAGCGGTGATATAATGCACTGTGGTACGTGAGTCCCACATCACTCCCCCTCAAGCGAAGCGCACGGAAGGTTTTACCGTTCTTCCAGACTTGGTGACGTATAGCGGCTTCTGTTTCTCTGCTTCGATAGGGGCACGTCGATCAGTATCTTCTGTCAAATCGTCATAGATGTATGCTGGCTTGAGTCGGTCGAGCGATATGACTGATGTCCGATTAGGTAGCTGTATCTTGTAGAACTTGCCACACCGCTGAATAACTTTGAATGGACCATCGTACGGTGGCGTCAACGGCGAACGAACTGTATCGTTTCGTACGAAGACATGTGTACACGTAGCGAGGTCCTTATGGATGAACGTATTTGCACCGCTGGTATTTGAACAGGTACTCTCCTTTATTGATGCCATCGTGTCTACGAGGCGGCGTACATACTCGCTCTCGTCAATACTCGTTGCTGCGGGTGCAATAAAATCCGATGGAAGACGAAGTGTAGTTCCGTAGGTCATCATAGCAGGGCTTAAATGGTTACTGCTACGTAGGGTTGTTCGTAATCCCAATAGTACAGTCGGAAGTTCTTCCGACCACTGCGTAGTAACACAACGGGCCATAAGAGACGCTTTGATTAAACGGTGCATTCTCTCGAGCTGGCCGTTACTCTGAGCATGGAAAGCCGTAGTACGAATGCGCGTGATGCCTAATCTCTTCATCAAAGCCTTGAATAATGATGCTTCAAACTGGCGACCTTGATCTGTGGTTATTCGTAATGGGCATCCAAATCTTGCTATCCAACTGTCGTAAAATGCTCGGGCGACGCTCACAGCTGTGATGTCTATAACAGGAATTGCTTCTATCCACTTCGTACAACGGTCAATGATAGTCACCAAGTATCTATAGTTATTAGATACACAGAGTGGTCCGACGATGTCAATATGCGTATGCTCGAATCTTTCTGATGGTGGAAACTCGCCTAATGGGGTAACAACATGACGATGAACTTTTGCTCGCTGACAGCCTATGCATGCTTTGGCCCAGGTTCCGACGTCCTTGTTCATGTTAGGCCAAAAGAATTTTGAGTTCACTTGCTTCCGCGTTGTCCTTATGCCAGGATGATTCAAATCATGTTGCGCCTTGAATGCAGCAAAACGATATTAACTTGGTAGATACGGTCTCGGGCTTTTCATGGAATTCTCGCATGTGATTGGCTGACTCAATCCGGGTATGGTGACGTCGGTGAACTGTAAGTTCGTTTGTTTACGAAGTTGTTCGAGTTCCGCGTCACTTCTTTGATCACTAGCCAATTTCTCGTAGTCGATGGTAGTAGGACAACGAATATCTTCAATACGTGATAGCGCGTCCGCAACTGGGTTGTCTTCTCCATTCACATATCTGATATTTGTGCAGAACTGACTGATGAAATGTAACTGACGTACTCGGCGGGGTGTGTCACTGCTATTCGCTTGACGTGTTAACGCGTAGACAAGTGGCTTGTGGTCAGTGTACACAGTAACTTTACAGCCTTCTATGAGTCGCCGGAAATGTTTAACAGCAGCGTAGATCGCTAACAATTCGCGGTCATATACGCTGTAGCGCTGTTGAGTCTTGCTCATCGCCTTTGAAAAGTACGCGAGAGGCGTCCACATGTTGTTGATCTTCTGTTGTAACACTGCGCCGAGACTGAAATTTGACGCATCAGTCATAATGCCGAGTTCACTGCCAGGAACGGGATGTACTAATTCCGTAGCTTCTATAATGCTTTGACGGCACTTTTTAAAAGCTAATTCGGAGTCTGGAGTCCACTCTATAGCAGTTTTGTCATTGCGCTTCCGGTTATGAAGAAACTTGTTTAATTCCACCTGCATTTCAGCTTGGCCAGGTAAGCAGCTCCGATAAAAATTGAGCATGCCAAGGAAGCGACGTAGATCAGCTACTGTCTTTGGTTTTGGATAATTTGCTATGGCTTCCGTCCGTTCCTGTGTCGGTTTTATACCACTTGATGAGACTTCGTAGCCCAGGAAGTTAATTTTCGTCTGACCGAATTGACATTTCTCAATGTTCAACATAACACCGTGTTCCTTAAGCCGTTGTAGCACTTGGTGTAAGAGTAGTTTGTGGCTTTCTTCACTCTCTGACGATAACAGGATGTCGTCAACAAAACAGAAGCAGTTGTCTATACCTCGTAGTACTTGATGCATAAATCGTTGGAATGTTTGACTAGAGTTCCGTAAACCAAATGTCATTGACCTGAACTGGAATAGGCCAAAAGGAGTTATAATGGCCGTCTTCTGTGCGTCTTGTTCAGCTATTGGGATCCAGTAGTAAGCCATCTTGAGGTCTAACTTCGAAAACAGCTTCATTTTATGCAGCTGGTATGTGAAATCTTGTATGCGAGGTATAGGGTATCTGTCAGGTAGAGTGACCGCATTCAGTCTGCGGTAGTCTCCACATATGCGTAGTCCTCCATCCTTCTTCTGTACCACATGGAGTGGGCTTGCCCATGGGCTTTTCGAGGGCTCGCAAATCCCCACCTCCATCAGATGTTCAAACTCTGCCTTTGCTGCTTTGTACTTCTCTGGTGGCAGAGGACGAGCTCGTGCATAAAGTGGTGGGCCAGATGTTTCGATGTGATGCACGACGTCATGTTTTGCTGGCTCCTTCAGGCTGACAGGTCTTAGCACCTCCGGATATAGTTTCAATATATCGTGATACACTTGATCGGAGCTGATAAGGTGTACTGAGTCGAAAACAGCAGTGACTTCTAACGCGTCGACTGATAGCTCGGTGAGATTGTCGATAAGTTTCTTTCGACTGAGATCGACCATCAACTTATAGTGGCGCAAGAAGTCTGCTCCCAGGATAGATGTTTTCACGTCTGCTACGATGAAACGCCAAGTGTAACAACGCCGAAGTCCAAGATTGAGTTTCAGAGTTTTCTCACCATACGTATTGATTGGCGTGTTATTAGCAGCAAACAATCTGTAGGCACTTGCAGTTTTGGTACTTCTTCGCGTTGTGGCAGCTAACACGGAGATGTCGGCGCCGGTATCCACAAGAAAACGTTCTCTCGTGTTACGATCGAAGACACACAGGCGGTTAGTTGTTACGGGAACATCGACGTCCGCCACAGTCGATGTTGCAGCTAGTTTAAAGATGGCGATGGCGACGCTTGGTTCTTCCTTCTTCTACAGCACGGTGACTCACATCGCCTCGCCTTGTCACCAAAGCGATAGTGAAATCTGCATTCCCATTTTGGATCTCCGGGCCTGACTGCAGATTTACTATTCTCACGGGATTGTGAACGTGAGCGATAGGGTTGGCGGCCTCGCTGATATCGGTGTGTAGAGCGACTGCGCAGCTCCGCTACTTCTAGGTCTAATTTTTCAATTTTCTTAGTTAGGACTTGTAACTGCGCTAACATCACTGCATCTGTTGATGTTGTAGATACTGCAGCGATGGTAGGGGGCTCCGAGTATTCTACCATTTTGTCGGCCATAGCAGCTAGTGTATCTAGCGATGATTCGGTGTTTACCGACAGCACGACTCGGATTTGCGTAGGAATATGATTCAGCCACTCAATACGAAGTCCTTCATCGGTGATCATGCCGCTGCCTAGTTCTCGCATCTTCCGCAACAATTGGGATGGTTTTTGATCGCCCAACTCGAGACCACTGATGAGCTTCTGGAAATTCTTGACCTCAGATTTATCGTATACAGTTAGCAGACGATTCTTCACTGCATCATATTTGTTTGAAGCTGGTGGGTTGTACAGTATATCCGTAATATGTTGCAAATCGGCGGCTTGTAACTGTTGCAGAACATATCGAAACTTCTGGTCGTCTGAAGTCTTCAGAGGATCCACGACGGCTTCAAATTGGATAAACCAGGCTCGTGGAATCTCTCGCCAAAACGGTAACAGTCTTGATTGTATAGATACTGCTGCTAGCTCTGGAACGATCTTCGCCTCTGGAGTAGTACTGGTACTTGGGTTCACCGGATCCCTGGAGTTTTCTTCTGACATCTTGATGTTATATGGAGCACGTCGGTATATAGATCACGTCGGTATATAAATCACGTCGGTATATAAATCACGTCGGTATATAAATCACGTCGGTATATAAATCACGTCGGTATATAAATCACGTCGGTATATAGATCACGTCGGTATATAAATCACGTCGGTATATAAATCACGTCGGGGTCACCAATGTAGCGGAGGTAGGTGTTCTTGTAAATAAAACGCACTGATAATTCAATAAAGATTGACTGCTTATATTTTCTTAAAATGTACAGTTTATATGTAAAAATAAAGTCCCGCAAGTAGTGACGGTCTTAGCGAACTACATTCTTGTGTATACAAAATTTATTCTTGCAAGTTGCGATGACGTTAACGAACAGCATTGTATTCCGAGTGATCTTCTCTCTCTGTCTCCGTCGCACGCACCGCGCGGACCGTGTAATTCTGTGGTACGGCGTATTTCGTTTTCAGTGCTCACAGTGTTCTGACGCCGGAATGTTGTTCGTCGGAGCGGTGATATAATGCACTGTGGTACGTGAGTCCCACAGTGTGTTTGAAAAATAAAAATACTTACTGGTACTTTCATTGGGTGTTGGAGTGTGTCAGTCCGCTCGTATTTCGCCCCGCGGACCCAAACGCCATTTTTAGGATTGGTATTTTCGTCCCACCGGCCGAATTAGGAAATTTAATTTTTTTTTGAAATAAAACTATTTTTAAAGAATTCTATCGCGCTTTATTGATGTTATTTTATATTTTACATTGGTACCGACGTTTCGGTTGCTTTTCAGCAGCCATGGTCACGGGGAGACTGGGGAGAATCAATTAAAAATAGTTTTATTTCAATGTGTGACATTCGCGTAAACTTCTGACAATATCATTTAATTTATCTATTTTCATCACCCACTTACCCAACCGAAACATCACCGAACCGTGACATAATTTCTGTTCTAAACTACTTATTTAGTAGTCATCGAAGAGATAGTAATATACAAAAATTCTACTTCGAGATAAATCCTATTGATTAGTCGTACAATACATACGCCTACATTTATTCCTGCACTGAAGCAAGTAAACATAAATACGGTTAAGGCAAGACTTAGGGTGAATACATTAGTACACATGTCCATACATAGTGGCCACACTGCTGAAACTACAGAACAATTTACCCTGCTGAAACTGGCAACGTAGCACATCGGATTTCTTACGTCACCGACACTTACTCTCAACGGCCTTCGGAAAGTTGTTTGCGCTACGGTTTTTTTTTTCTAATTGAATTGCCAGGTGACCAAGTAATAAAATTGGTAATGATAATAAATCCAACTAATATTATAAATCTGAAAAGTTATGAGGATGAATACATTAATGGATGGATTAATGAATGGATTAGTGGATTCATGCATGGATTAAAGGAATTATTAATGGATGGATTAATTAGTGGATTAATAAATGGATTACAGTCCTAATTATGGGGTGGAATAATTAATTGGTTAATAGATGACCTAATTAATGGATTAATGAATTGATTAATGAATGGATACTTGAATAGATAGATTAACGAATGGGATATTTTTGGTTTATTGGATAGATTTATGTATGGAAGGATTAATAAATGGGTAAATGGACGTATTAATGGATGGATAGTACAGGTGAATTCATGAATGAGTTATCGGATGTATTAATGGATGGTTAGTAATCGGAATTCATGAATGGTTTAACGGATGTACTAATGGATGGGTGAATATTTGTGCAACTCTTTCACGCAAAACGGTTAAACGGATCTAAATGATAATAATTGAGAGATTGATAATAGATGAGATAAATCATAATGAGGCATAGCACATAGGCCATTTTTTATTCCAGGAATAGGTTATTATGGGTGGCGGGAACGGGATCAGGATACCACGCGAGCAGAGCCATGGGTACCACCTAGTAACCTATAACCGTCAACCATGTTTTGCTGTGTTGTGAATTTAGGCAAATGTGGGTTCACTGAATCATATTATAATAGATGTTCAACTGAATTTATAAGCATTACAGCTGATTCCAGCTAATCGGGTTAGTTTATTATTCTTCCACCGACTAACCTGTAACTTATAACGATAATAATTTCTTTGGAGTCCTATCAAATCGGCAGGTTTATGGAAAACTTGTCAAGATAACTGGTGCCTACATAATTGAAGTCTGAAATCACCTGCAGCATTAATATCGATTGACTATCTCAAGTTTATGAACATTATTAAGAGGACTTGCATAAAAGCCTGTTGAAAAATAATATAGAATATTGCTGTAATTGAGATAAAGGCATTTTTAACCAATTTATATCATACCATACCATAGATCGAATGATGGCCGCCAGCGAGAGGTCACTTCCTATGTCTGCAGTGAGATCCCGGCGTGGCGTCCCCCAAGCTGACCGCAGACCGCAAGCGTGTGTTGCGCCAATCCCTCACTGCAGTCGCAGTGGTGGCAGGCGGGATTCGATTCCTTCCCAGCTACTTTAAACAGGTACTTTCCGAAGCAGCCGTGCCGGGAATGCACCTGAGTCATTCGGAAGGAAAGGATCCCGTGCTGCCGCCCAGCCTACTCAACAATGACAAGCTGGAGCACTTCCACGGCGTCAAAGCCAGTGCGTGGAGCCTCCAGTCTGGACGACCACCTGTCCATAATCTCAATGGCGGCTTCGCGCCACCCACGAACGCGGGCCCTATTGTCGGCTGTCAACGTAAACCCACACCTAACACAAGCACTTTAACTTAACTGGAAGGGTAAGACGGAATACTTAATTACTATATCACGATGTATTACGTGTCGGAATCGAAATCTATATAGTGAACTAGATAATTAATAAATTGTAATTCGATTTATTGATGAACTAGCTATCCCGGCAAAATTCGTTCTGCCTTAAAATCAAGTTATGTTGCTTACCTTATCAGCTGAATTTATTGTGAATATCTCCTTGCAGACATTAAAGACCCGAGACAGCGTGAGATTTGGGTCGGTTCGAGTCTGACATAACCACCCCTGCTGGCCGGCAGAGGGTGACCGTGGTGATTTTAGCGAAAAAGAAAACCTCTCAAAAAGGCACAGCAAAGGCGGAGACAAATCTAAAACATCAAAGATCATGAAAATTGGTTCACCCGCAGAGTTACATATAGATTGAATTAGATTATGTAATACTTCCTCATTACCACTGCTAGACTGTGCCCATCAGCTACAGAGTAATCAAATATTAACAAACCATCAGCCTTCAATGCAGTGAACAACGCTGATGCCGCGTTGAATAAGTCAATTTACAGTGATTTAGTTTTTCAGCTTAAAATAACAGCTGCGAAAAACCCCGAATTGGGGCAATTTGTTGTAATTGGACAAATATTTTACATAGAGTCTGTATTTACACGAAATGTTTGATGTACTAAATGTGTGTTTGGTTTTTTAGCCACGTATTTAAAATTCTAATTACTATAGTTTGACGGCCTCTGTGGCGTAGCGGTAGTGCATTCGACTGCTACGACAGGGGGCGCGGGTTCGATTCCCGCTCAGTGCAAATATTTGTAAGCATGAATATGTCTATTTGCATTGGTTTGGGTGATTCTATGTATAATACCATAACACAAGCTAGTTAAACTATGCTTACTTTGAGTCTAGAGAGCGCTGTGCAAAATGTCGTAGAATAGTAATTTTAGCCTATATCTATTACCAATGTTTATCTTAAGTTATACTGAAGTAAATATATATTATAATCTTTTATATATAAAAATGAATTGCTGTTCATTAGTCTCGCTAAAACTCGAGGACGGCGGGACCGATTTGGCTAATTTTGGTCTTGAATTATTTTTGGAGGTCCAGAGAAGGTTTAAAAGATGAATAAATATGGAAGTTGTTATCGATTGAGGCAGTACGAAGTCTGCCGGGTCAGCTAGTATTAAATAATTTATAAACAAATCAGTATGGTCGTCGGAAGAAGGGTCAATAATTCTATCTCAATGTTTGTAAATTACCTTTTGTAAATTATACTTAACATATTGACTTATTACTGTTGACTTTATTCACCTATGATATTTTAACCATACCTGTATCCCCGAAGGCGTAGACAGAGGTATATCACACACCCACGATACGCCAGTTATGTTTAGGTCCCAATGTTATAAAAGGCGAGCCTATTCCCATCTACCGGGCACATTACTAATGGCTTATTCTATGCATTGGTTCTAGGGTCTAACTGTCGGTGGAGAGGGAGCGGGAGAGAACCTTGCACCCCGAGTTCCGCAGTGACTACGCCCAGGACTACCGACCTCCATGATCGGGGCTTAAGGACGTTAGTCAGCCGGCTAGCCGTCCTTACAGAAGTAGGCCAAGACGGAGGCTTGTCGTGTGTATCCTACACATGCCAGCAAACTCACCGACGCGGGATCAAACCTGACCCCAAAGGCGAGGCCGCGACGGCGGCCGAAGTCCGTCGGCGACCCTGGGGTTATCCTTTAGGGCGTACCCGGGGTGCCTGGCTATGGGCGCCGTGTGGTTTTAGTTGGTTCGATTCCGCTCGTTCGATACCCACCTCATCGCTGGCACCGGTGTGGTGAAGCCCGTGGAGGTTTCCACAAGTAAAAATAAAACGTTCGGTTGGAAACTTATGTTGGGAGGAACGGTGTGTTGAGTTGTGAGTGTTATATGTATAAATGTATACCTAAGTAGCGGTAATGACGCAGAGTATTGTTAAAGTGTTCGAGAAACTACTGGCGTGCGTTATTCTTCATTTTGATATTTGGGTTTACTTACTGGGAATTATGTTGTTTTGATGTATGAAGCGATATTGCCTGACGACGTCAAGTGGCACACAAGGGTTGGCACTGAAAATCAGTACTGTGATGGCTAATACCCATAGCAGCGTATGCTGAGTGTTCATTCCTAATTGAGGACACAGCGTACAGTGTAAATATTGTTTCCGTTTGTAATGTTGACTGAATTGTTTAAACCAGAGCGAAAACACGGGCATTCGGAGCACGTAGACGTCATAGTCTAATATGTCATGTCTGCTCAGGCGGCGACCACAGATAAATAATATATTTTTGTTGTATTGTCTGGAATCGTCCTCTAACAGTATTCCAGCGTTCGCTACCTGAGTTGCTGACTGTTGTTGCTGTTTTCTTTTATAGTTACGTTTCTGTTTTCCTTGCATTTTCCTTTTTTTCTATTCTCATTAATATTTCTTTACGTATGTGTATCCGCAATAAAAACATATTTTCTTTCTTTCTTTCTTCAGTATTGCAACATAATACCTCACTTCCATCTCTGCATATCTCTAGCTGGCTAACCCCGGGAAACTAAGAGGTTAAGGTGAGTTTAAACAAAAATAAACAAGTTCCCTGCTTGGATGTACTCTTCAAGTCTTAGATAAATTGATTTATTACAAAAATGTGCTTATAAACTAGTTGCGAAGACTATTAACACCGCAATCTAGAAATGATCGACAACAATACAACGCCATCTAAGTTCAACTTACTGTACTAAATTAATTCTGGAAGATCATCACAGGTGGCGTGACATGTAACATTACACAAAGTTTAACTTAGCCTATAAACACTAGCCACGATAATTTCATTATCTGGGCATCTGAAGATCTCACACCACTCACTTTGTATAAGCATTGCATACGGTAGCACCGTAGTAAATTTCACCACACCCTTATTTCATAATGATCTTTCTAATATAGAGTATCAAACAGTAGTAAAGTTGCAGTATAAAGTATACAATGTACGGGTCGTCACTTTCAAGCCACTGGTACAAACGCGGTAGTAAACCGTTACTCCAATCAGCTTTTACGATTGTGTGGGATGATAAACAAAGCGGAGCTCGGTCGCTCCTACATCAATGTAAAGAATTCACTTCGAACTAAGCTCCTGATGGTAAAAGAATTGAATGAACTAACTACATTACACTACTACACTGCTCTAACTACATTATATGCAAATCAATTTACTATTATAAAATTGAAAATTAGTTGTGTCTGAATGATTGTCTGTTTGTTTTGAATGTGGAAACTACTGAACGGATTATAACACAGTTTTTTCTGCTAAAAATGTCTCGGTTAGACTTAAAATCTGCCGCATGTTTGGTTGCAATTGGTTAAGTAGAACCGGAGATATGACTAAAAAACGAGCCTTCCTCCGCGCGGGTAAATGCAAGTTCTTTCAGTAATATAGCCTCTTAAGAAACTGCATTTCTAGACGCAATATAAGGAACAGAAAATGTAAACTAACAATCTTAATACGAAACAAGAGTCAACGAGGAAAAGCACTGGTAGCTTTACGTTTAACTTAGTTTTGAGTTGTATGCCAGTGAGTTTGCAAACAAATATACAAAAGTCTCTGACGGCCTCTGTGGCGTAGCGGTAGTGCATTCGAATGCTACGACAGGGGGCGCGGGTTCGATTCCCGCTCAGTGCAAATATTTGTATGCATGAATATGTCTATTTACATTGGTCTGGGTGTTTCTATGTATAATATGTATGTTTCTACAAATAAAGTATATAAGTTTTTTTTTTATTATAATATCACTTAAGTGGCAGATAAGCACACAAGTTTTAAAGCTTTGGTGATTGGTCATTTGGAACATGTTAAGTTTATAAAATGAAAATGAATCCAAAATTGTCGAACATTAAGTTCACTGTCATAGTGTACAGTATTTTGCAGTTACGCGTCTAAATTCATAGGAAGTCAACGCAGGTGTAGTCAAATATGAATGATAAATGATGACACAATGTTTGCGAAGCCGACTGTGTATAGGCCGGGAGCTTGGTGCGGTACTAGTGAGACCATAGTCGATACTTCTATACTAATATTATAAAGAGAGAGGCCGAATTTCGTGAGTTTGTTTATGTTTGGGATAATCTTTGGAACCAAACCACTTATCAGAAAAATTCTTACACCATTTCAAAAGTACATTATCCTTGAGGGACATGGCTGGGGTGTGTGTTGGGTAACCTCCTCGAGTGTCGCTCCGATTCCGATCCCGCTGCAGTCCGGGGGGAACGGAATCGGAGCGGCCGGTACACCCTGGGCGGCGGTCAATGGCTTCCCCTTCACCCCTTCATAGGGTGGCATTGATCGTCGGCCAATACCCAACGTGGCGGGAACACATCGCTCTCCGTACTCGTCTGCTTTCAGAGGAGACAGGATGAGCGATGCTGTTAGTGGTGAGATGGCCCAGGGTCAGTCGAGGTGCGAGGGATATGCTCTATGGGTAACCTTACACCCCGGCGTCTGAAGACCCGAGACGGCGTGCGGTTTTAGTCGGTGCAAGCCCGACATAACCGCCCCCGCTGGCCGGCGGGGGGGTATCCGAAGGGATTTCCGCACGATAAAAAAAAAAAAAAGGAACATAGGCTATATATTGTTACGTGCGCGGGTACAAATTACATACATAACTTCACGCCTGTATCCCCGAAGGGGTAGGCAGAGGTGTATTACACACCCACTGTACGCGCACAAGATGAGCGCGATGACGTCACGTTGACCGGCCTGCGCCCGCGCCGTGCCTCCACCGCGCCCCGCCGTGTCCTGCTTCATCCCTGCGTTAGTCGAACTGAGAGCGCGGCACTAGGCGCACGTTATTTACCTATTGAAAATTATTATTGTACATACTTACCTAGTAGCTGCATTGAACTTGTAAATAGTACTTCTATTTTGTTTTGCTGAATCCATCGCAAACACCCACGTTTCGCCAGTTATGTACAAATTAAATGCCCTTTATATAACAAAGAGGTTTATTCGCTCACCACAAACTAGACAACTAAATAACTAGCACACACAGTACTCTTCAACAGTTCAAGTCGCTCAGCAGTTTACAGTAGTCCACAGTCGTTGCTTAAGTCACAGGTATAACCCTCTTGGTTCGCTTCGGTAAGATGTGCGCTTTCGCTTTCGAAAATAAAACTGACTGCGTGGCGATAGCCGGGCGCTTTTATAGCTCTTATCTTAATTCGGAGGGTAGAATGTTCCGGAATCATCTACACGTTAGGTATCTAACTAGAGCGGGGTGTGTGTTGGGTAACCTCCTCGAGTGTCGCTCCGATTCCGATCCCGCTGCAGTCCGGGGGGAACGGAATCGGAGCGGCCGGTACACCCTGGGCGGCGGTCAATGGCTTCCCCTTCACCCCTTCATAGGGTTGGCATTGATCGTCGGCCAATACCCAACGTGGCGGGAACACATCGCTCTCCGTACTCCTCTGCTTTCAGAGGAGACAGGATGAGCGATGCTGTTAGTGGTGAGATGGCCCAGGGTCAGCCGGGGTGCGAGGGATATGCTCCATGGGTAACCTTACACCCCGGCGTCTGAAGACCCGAGACGGCGTGCGGTTTTAGTCGGTGCAAGCCCGATATAACCGCCCCCGCTGACCGGCGGGGGGGTATCCGAAGGGATTTCCGCACGATAAAAAAAAAAAAAAAAGTATCTAACTAGAGCGTTCGAGAACGTACCTACTACTAAGTAGGTACAGTCATGCCGAGGGTCGAGGTTTATTTTATTTATTATTTAAATCTTGAATACAAATTCAAGATTTAAATAATAAATAAAATAAATAAATATTCTACGACATTCTACACAGCGCTTTCTAGACCCAAAGTAAGCATAGTTTAACTAGCTTGTGTTATGGGTTCCAGAATGCGGATAAACATACTTATATACTCTTTTTTTTGTAAATACATACATATTATACATAGAAACACCCAGACCAATGCAAATAGAAATATTCATGCATACAAATATTTGCACTGAGCGGGAATCGAACCCGCGCCCCCTGTCGTAGCAGTCGATTTGTAGGTAAAGTAGGTATAGGTATTTGAAGTACTTGTGGTTTTGTGTTGGGATTTCTAGATTTTTCTACACTGTTCGGTAGAATACTTCGACACTTACAATGCGTTTTAATTTCCAGAAGATTCGATCATCGATCGTTGTAACAATATTATAGGCTTTTTTTTATTTTTTTACGTGCGGAAATCCCTTCGGATACCCCCCCCCCCGGGTTATGTGCGGTTATGTCATGCATGAACCGACTAAAACCGCACGTTGTCCTGCCCAAGTGTCCATTGCCGGGCACCCCGGGTAAGCCCTCGAAAGGACAACCCCAGGGCCACCGGAGGACATTGGCCGGCAGCGCGGTCTCGCCCGGTGGGGTCCAGTTTTATCCCACGTTGGTGAGTAGGCAGGCGTGTGAAGGACACACACCTGTCTGTTTCTGTAAGGACGGCGAGTTGGCCAACTGCCGTCCTTAGGCCCCGATCATGGAGGTCGGTAGTCCCGGGCGTAGACGAGTCTGCGGCGTCCTCGCCGCAGACTGCGGAACTCGGGAGGCAGGGTTCTCTCCCGCTCACTCTCCGCCGTCTCTTTCGCGCGCATAAGCTGCTCGCATAAAGAGGCGGTGGCGTGCCACTTGCTCCCGTCGGAGACCACGGTCCTCACCATGGTCTCCAACGAGAGAACGTCCATGCCCAGGACTGCAACGATTATTTTAGTTTATGTTTATGATGTAAATAAACAATACATACCGTCAACTAACCTCAAATTCCACAAACGTACTAAATTGTTGCCTAGCTAACTTCAGGGTGTCGGTTTTCTAGCTAACTTTATGGTGTCGGTTTTTCGTGACGGTGTACGCGCTCATCGTAAAAAAATACTTTTATCGTTTTTCCCTAACTTGCCAAAAGAAGTATAACTTTAAAAACTCGTACATACTGAAGATAAGCGAGGGCTCGCTACTAGTATTTAATTAATAAACTCAATTCATTAATTAGAATTATCGGTCCTGTGTTCTTTCCTTCTAGGCAAACATGTTCCATCGTAGACCACATCGTCACTTACGACCAGGTGAGATAGAGGTCAAACGTGAGCCTATATTCTTAAAAACAAGTTGAATTCCTGAGACGAGCTCAGCCGAATACAAGGGATTTTCGATTTTGCGATTATTTTTTTAGCGATTTTTTGCGATTTTTTCTTTATCTTGCAATGAAAAACACAACAACTCGATAGCTCATCTCCTTCATACCCAAAACCGTGACAGAAAATTGGCAACGACGACGTCGACGACAACTCGATAGCAATAGGGCTTTTCTAAAGAAAATCCCTAAAAAAAAGGTACTCTGTTAAATGGGACTATCAAATTTATATTTAAATTATATTGATAATAAATAGAAATCAAATAGTTTTCGAGTAGCGAACATAAACTGAAAAATGTAGAGTAATATAATATATGGAGATCCTTGGGGGAGGCCTATACCCAGCAGTGGGCGTCATTTGGCTGCAATGATGATGATGATAATATATGATCTGACGTCAAAGTGTAATGGAGCCGTTGGACTAAGTCGATGAAAGTTTATTTTGGCAGTCTCGTGAAGAGATCTATGTTAACCGTTAGATTTCCTATGGCTGAAATAATAGTGACAGTTTTTTTTTTAAATCTTATTATTTAAAATTAATAGTATTTCAATTAGTCCCTCCCGCTAAGTTAAATTACTTGTGTTAGGACTGTATATTAATGTTGGTAGTGGAATGACTCCTTTGCGAGGACGTCATCTCGCAGAAGTAAGGCACGGAGCGAGTTAGGGAAGCAGTTCCCTGCTGATCCGATCCGCCACCCGGCGAGCCGGGCGACGGAGGCGAGATCATTTGCGCCTCATGCCGCATTGTGTGTGGCTGCGCGTGTGAGGGCCGGGGTTAGCCCATACAATTATCTGACACACAGGCTCAGAACAATTTTCTGTTAATTACACAAGTAATTGTCCCATGTGGGAACATAACTTGTAGAAGTATCTACTGGTTGGAAACTTGTGACGTCACTCCAATACAAAATGAGGCTTCTGAGAACAGGCTACATGATTATGCCTTTTTACGTGTAGAATCCCCCACAGAACTCTACTATGTCGGAATGAAGCCTACTAAAGCCTCTAGATGAATTAAATAAAAATGAACGAATTGCATGTGAAAGATGACACAATTAATCCCAAATTAGATAATGTTAAAGCTGTTCTTTACAATGAACGTACACATGTGGCAAATTTGAAGTGTAGAACAGAAGACAGCATTGATTCAAGATTACCTTCTTCTAAGATACTGGTGGTAGAAATTTGATGACACAAATTTGTCACAAAATTCGGCCGGGTAGGTACCACCGTGCACGGTTGCGAAAAACCCTCCATAGTAATCCAATTTCGGTTTGATTGCGTTCAGGGGTCAGCAAGTGCATAGCCGGGCAGGGGGATTGTGGTCGCAGCACTGGTGGGACCGGTGGGTGTCACGCGGTGCTGCGACGACAATCCTCTTCTGATGAGGCCGTCAAGCTGAGTGCCACCATTGTTAACATAGTACGTGTATGTAATGGTGACCCTCTTTCCGGAGACTTTACCTTCAGCTTACCATCAGGCGAGGTGAAGACAAATGGACGTGTCCTAAATATATAAAAAAAAAAAACAAAAAAAAAAACCCTAGAAAAGAAAACAATTTGGAAGATATGTTAAGTGACTTAAATTTATCTGGACGATATCAATACAATTTTTGATTTTAATCAGTTTACTAATAATAAGTAACGCAGTATACGCTATAAATTATATATTTTCTGCAGAAGTCCACACGGTTTTATGTCACGGGCGCCTATAACGTAGGACTCTGGGAATACCATAGGTAGGAAGACCCCAAGAAACCAGTATTGGCTGCCTATTGTGCAACAGGCGGCCTCACCGTAGAGTTCAGGAGCCTCCGTTGTAAAAGGCGTGCGGTGAATAAGACACGCAACTGCACTATCTCAGGCCTATTTTACCACGTTTTTCTTAGTTTCACTTCGTGTATGTGTTTCTGTGTTTCTTTACCTCTGAAGCCAAAAATTAACACTTAATTTTTGACCACTTCTGATCACCCTAAAGCTCTGAATTTTTTTATGTAGGCTAATGCCCACCTTACATTTTCATATTTAATCATCAGAAATGGTCAGTAGTTAATAAAAAATAAAACAAACTTTTTAAAATCCACGTTTTCAACACTAAAAAACGTGGGGCGGGCGCTTTAATCCTTTAATGTATCGTTTTCCTTAGATATTCAATACTTTAAAAAATTCAAAGCGCCCGCCCCACGTTTTTTAGTGTTGAAAACGTGGTTTTTTAAAAGTATTTTCTACTACAGCTAGATGTTCATTTATGGCATATCGCGGTTCATTTCCATCATGCTGTATTATTATAAACTTAAAAGTTTGTGAAGATGGATAGATGCATGTTTTCCCGTATTACACGCAAAAATGGCTGAACGGATTTGGTTAAAATTTGATACAGAGATAGATTATAGTCTTCTATTTAAAACACGACTACTTTTAATCTAATTTAACATTGTCGGAACTACAGGTAACACTAAACTAACCACGAACCTATCACTACATAATATAAAACAAAGTCCTCCGCCGCATCTGTCTGTATGTTCGCGATAAACTCGAAAACCGAACGGTACTTCACTGATTATTATGCTGTTTTCAACAATGGATAGACTGGTTCTCGAGAGTTATAGTATTTAGTTTGTCAAGTTTTTGTATATATTGGCTAAAATATAATGATATTTAAAATAAGCCGTCTGGGAGTCTTCAACGAAAACACTGCCAAAACAAAATGATGTATGGTGGAATTGTGTATTTTATATAGGTTATGGTGGTGGGATAGGGTCCCATGGGTAGCGGTAACGGGATCAGAATTCCACACGGGTCAAGCTAGTACTGTAAAATCGAAATAATATGCAAACTGAATACAAAAGACATAACATAACTTCACGCCTGTATCCCCGAAGGGGTAGGCAGAGGTGTATTACACACCCACGATTCGCCAGTTATGTTAAGGTCCCAATGTAATAGGGGGCGAGCTTATTGCCATCTACCGGGCACATTATTAAGCGAGCGATAATTAACATTTATTAATGCACACATAACTACGAAAAGTCAGAGGTGTGTGCCCGGGGCGACTGGGGATCGAACTCGAGAGGAAATGACTAAAATTATTTAGCTACCTAAACATGCGAACGGCAAAGCACGTTACAATAAATAATAAAGTACATTTCTGTGTTCCCAGCTCCCGCCTCACATCAAACTTCGTGGGAACCGAATTAATATACCGTGATTGATGTAATACACGGAGCGCAGAACAAACATAGACGTAATTAATTCAAAGTAGTTTACTTTTGAACCGAGGCTCGATATGGTACAACCCGGCTGTGGTATAGACATAGATTTAGAGCATCCTAGATAACGAGTACGCATTAAATAACCTAAGCATCGGTAGCTTAGTGGTTAAGGAGTCGGATTATGGCGGAGCTCGCCCGGGAGAGTTTTTTATTTTTTATTTTTATACCACTAAGGTGGCAGACAAGCACACGGCCCACCTGATGGAAAGCGGTTACCGTGGCCTGTGGACGTGTGCAACACCAGTGGCGTCACATTCGCGCTGCCGACCCTGTAAAGGAAGGGGGATGGGAAAGGAGTTTGGGAGGGGATGGGAAAGGAGTTTGAGCTCCGGCACTCTCACTCACCAAACGGAACGCAACAGTTCAAATACTGTTACTTGGCGTCTATATTCTGTGAGAGGGTGGTGCTTCCCCGGTCGAGACAGCCCATTTATGCAACGGCCAAAATGACTGTTGCTTGACTCTACCACCTTCACACCTTTAGAACTCTCCCGGCCCGTCGAGCCCGCAACATGCTCGCCGCGTGTCGCAGGCGACTCAGGCGCCGGAGGTCGCTTAACGATCTCCGTCCTCCATGAGCGCAGGCCTGGGGGTGGCAAGTGAGGCCGCTTATCACCCCAGCAGAAGCAGGCCGGGACGGTGGGGCGACTAGCGCTCCCCAAACCGGGGCAAGACGGGGACACCGTGGTACCCAAACCCGAGGGGCCATCTCGAAACCGGAGATGTCCCAGGGTCAGTTGCGGTGCGAGGGATATGCTCTATGGGCAACCTTACACCCGTGGGTCTGTAGACCCGAGACGGCGTGCAGTTTTAGTCGGTTCAAGCCCCACATAACCGCCCTTAACCTAGCCGACGGGGGGTACCCGAAGGGATTTCCGCACGAAAACAAAAAAAAATAGTAGGCTGCAAGGGTCCGGATCCCAGCGTGAACCCACCCCTAACACAATTAATTTAGCTTAGCTGGAAGGGTTCGCGTTTATTAGTAATTTAAGTTAGGATTGCTCTTTAAAAAAGAAATTGTATTTAAATCGAGCCACTTTCCGACGTCTGATGACGTCAAACGGACCATCTACCGAAAAGAGCATTCCCCATACAATATATTTTTTGAAAACCCGGGTTCTTTAAGCGGGGTGGCAGTCAATTGATAGACAGAATATTTAAAAAAAACCGGCCAAGTGCGAGTCGGATTCGCCCATGAAGGGTTTCGTAGCAGCAAGTAAAGTTTTTATATGTGAGTTGATTGAATGAAAGGTAAATTGCGGTTTACGATTTATGACGTATTAAAAAAAGCTACCTACTCACTAGATCTCGTTCAAACCAATTTTCGGTGGAAGTTTACATGGTAATGTACATCATGTTTTTTTTTAGTTTTATCATTCATATTTTAGAAGTTACAGGGGGAGGGGGCACATTTTACCACTTGACAAGTGTCTCTCGCGCAAACTATTCAGTTTAGAAAAAAAAAAATTAGAAACCTCAATATCATTTTGGAAGACCTAGACCTAAAAAATATTTTTGAATTTCAGTTCTAAGTATGGGGAACACCCAAAATTTATTGCTTTTTTTCTATTTTTGTGTGAAAATCTTAATGCAGTTTACAGAATACATCTACTTACCAAGTTTCAACAGCATAATTCTTATAGTTTCGCAAAAAAGTGGCTGTAACATACGGACGGACAGACAGACAGACAGACATGACGAATCTATAAGGGTTCCGTTTTTAGCCATTTGGCTACGGGACCCTAAAAAGGGTCAAAACGTTGCAGATTTTGACATATGTTTGACATTTTCCTATTGTTCATAGAAAAAATTACCATACTTGAAGGCATACTCTGACCAACTCGGTTTGGATTGCTAACTTTATAGGATAGGCCTTGAATCTGTGATAAGTCCCTTTCTATGGGGAATGCTCTAACCAAGTGAGCTACCCAGACCCACCCTGGATAGCTGAAATTCTCGTCTTTATTATATTAACCAGCAATCCCGGGTTCTTCAAGCGGGGTCTGAAAAAGCATCTTTTGATGCCGTCAAGGCCACCATTTTAGGATCGTCAGCATCTGGGATGGTGGCCCATATCTTCTGGACTTCTCCCTAGCTTCTCACCATCCAGCGGGGTGCAGTCAATTGACGGAACCAATTATTAAAAAAAATGTTTGAACGAAAAAGACACGAATATGAGTGCTTACCATGACGTGAAGTCTATTCAAACCTGAGCTGCCGATGCGTTGCCGCTGTGGGTAGAAGTACAAACCGCGTGGGTTTCACTCAGATATTCTATTCACAAGGATAGCGAAATCCGATTTCGTGTGAACAGTAATATTACCGCATACTCACTCTGTTTTCTCCACCACAATACCGCTGAGCTTTGATTAGGCCCTGAAGCGTTCATGTTTCGGGCGAGAAGGAGAGATAGCCCTCAGTTTGGAGACACGCTGGGACGGACAGCTTGTGGATCTCACCTACTACAAATCTGTGGCTATGGAATATATTTTGGGACTGAACAAAGTCTACTAAGTTTCATATCATCTTTGAAGTTCTGTTTTAATAAAGTTGGTGGATCGTAGTGTAAGTAGCGAGTACGATTGATGTGTATGATTCTGGGGTAAACCAGTCTACCTTGGCGTTATCCTTTCATTGGTGTACCCGGGGTGCCTGGCAATGGGCGCTTGGAGAGGACGCTGTGTGGTTTTATTCGGTTCGATTCCGACATACCCACCTTATTGCTGGCACCGGTGGGGTGAAACCAGTGGGGGTTCCCACACGTAAAAAAACTGTAAAATTATTTTTTTAAATCTTTCTGTATAATATCGAAAATATTACATAATTGAGACACTTGCCTGGTCCATGTATTATTATCAACTAACTTTATTTAAATTGATCACCTACTTCTACATATTTAACTTTTTAATAATTTAAATATTATCTTTGCAAAATATTAAATATTACCTACTTATAATGTGAATAGCGTTTTTTAATCATCAATATGATTGCCAACGAATGTTGTTCAGTCCGTTGCTTGTAACCCAAGAACAAACCTCTATGGTTTTTTTGTGCTATTTTTATTATATATTGTATAAATATTATAATTCGTAATCCATAAAAAAGTATAGTTGGAATTTTCTGTTGCAAAAAATAATTATTGGCAGCATTTTTTCTGAAACATGTGTGGATTTCCGCACGGTAAGAAATAGTTCTTGGCTCAATAAAAGCCAAGCAAAGTATTTTTGGGCATGTGTTTTTTTTGACAAAACAAGTAATTTCGAAAAAATTAACATTAACGGCACTAAGCTCACCCCCTATTACGTGACAATCAATACTAAATAAATAAATATTCTACGACATTCTACACAGCGCTTCCTAGACCCAAAGTAAGCATAGTTTGACTTTAAATATAGTTATGGGTTCCAGAATGCGGATAAACATACCTATATACTTTTTTTTTGTAAATACATACACATTATACATAGAAACAATGAAACCCCCTCCCTCATCAAAAAATAAAAAGGACTAAAAACAATGATATCTGTATCGTCTTAAAACGAAAACTTGTTAATAATAATAATTATTATTATACCCAATGCCCACTATACAGGTGTACAAAAAAAAATATTATAAAGATGGCAACTTGGTAGAAAGACAATTTCTACACTACCTTTAAGAGGGGCGTGAAAAAACATCCTCTGTTCCAACCCGAAGTACACACCTGAACTTACTTGTATTATGGGTTCTAGAATGCGGAATAACAAACATACTTAAATTTTGTCGTGAATACATATTATACATTGAAACACTGGGCAACCCACTGAGGAACACCATTACAAATATACATATTCATTAATAAAAAAAAATTCACTGAGCTACGCGCTACGCTATGCCACAGAGGTCATCAAAACGGTCAAAAACGAGACAAAAACTATAAACAAGCCAAACGTTCACGCAGTTTATAAAATACTAGCTGACGCGGCAAACTTCGTTCCGCCTTAAAATCAAGTTATGTTGGTAACCTTATCAGCTGAATTTATTTCGTGAATGTCTCCTTGCACCCCGGCATTAAAAACCTGTTCGAGTCTGACATAACCACCCCCGCTGGCAGGCGGGAGGCCGGCGGTGGCGATTTGGTAAAAAAAAAACACAAAAAGGCACAGTATAGGCGGAGAAAAATCAAAAAAATCAAAAATCATGAAAATGGGTCCACCCGTTCTTGAGTTTATCCCGGTCATCACTTATACGACTTTATTTTATATATATAGATATTCGGTCCGATGTTCATTCTGATGTGCAATACATCAATAGAAACTATAGAGTAGTTCATATGGAAACCAAAACAAAACATAGCAGTTTCATTTTACACAAGAGCCCAATTTTGTTATATTCCCACTGTACTCTGATTCAGGTTTTCAAATACACAGACTAAAATAACAGTCATACAATACATACGTCGATTTCTAGAACATTTTTCGACTACACTTTTTTTAGAACGCACATGTGTTTGTATGTGATATTTCTAGATTTCTTTTTTTGTGGGTTGACACTAAACCTTTTTAAGAAACCTTGTTTTTCTAATTTGACTTGAGTTTTACTGAAACTAGTTACTAACACTGGAATGTGTATCATTGAGAAATAAGTAAGTTTAACAAAATATAAACTGAGGACTCATTCGCAGTAAGAATAAAAGATATCTTCTGATTCCAGGACGCGACATTTCGATTCGTTTGTGTGTAAATTGCAAAAATAAAAAATTGTCTTTCGAAACAACTGTAATCTAATCTGTCAAAAACCCAGTCAATAAGCCTATTGCAGCCCACTAGTGGACATGGTCCTCTCCCAATGTAACTCATAGCACCCGGTCCTTCGCTTTCCTCATCCAATCTATTCCTGCTACCGTTTTCAGGTCGTTTTGCCGATTTGCGGCTTCCACACTTGGACTCACTTGCTGGAACGACTATCGGTCTATCGAATAGACTGCCAAGAACTATTTCAGAAGTATTACTTAACTAGCTGATGCCCGCACTGGTCGGTTATCGTTTTTTACCATTTGGAAACGGAACCCTTAAAATAAATTATATTATGCCAATCAAAAAAAAACTCGAAACAGGGGCTCCAAAGTGCAGTCGCTATGAGGACGATCATGATAAATCAGAAGTGACAATAACACAAGCACGGACATCGACAGTTATAGCACGTGTCTGTAGGAGAAACTCAAAACTCATAACAAAGTTCTGACGAGATGTGTTGGTTTCGTGTTACTAAGTAATGCAGCTAGATGAACTCACAATTCAAACGCGGTTCTAACTAAGCAATGTATGCTAAACATCACCAGCTTTGACACACTTGGTGCTGAAAGCACCGGATTAATATATTGCAAATGTAACGTGTGTTGTTTGTTAGTGAAATCTACACATATTGGATCAAGTTTTAAGTACTGAATCGTTATTCAGCAGCCTTTTACCTGAATGTGCATATTAGAAAAGAATAGTTAGATAAACTATTCTTTTCTAATATGAAGCTGAAATCACACTTTTCAGAGTCTATTGTACCACGTTTTACACTTGCAACCTGTGAACTGATTACACCAAAAAGGCGTACAACGCCCTCCGTGTCCACGCGTGTATATGACTATATATATAGATATAGATTACTATATAAAAATAAAAATGAATTGCCGAAATGTATGTATATACACGCATATCTTCCGAACGACTGCACCAAATTGGATAATTCTTTTTTGTGTTCGTTTTTTGTCAGGATAAGGTTTGTGTGTAAAGGAAAGTCCACGGGTAATGTGCTATTATTGCAGCGGGACGAAATCAGGGCGCGCAGCTAGTTAATTATAAATGAGAAAGTCCGTCTGTTTATTTGTTATTATTTCACGGCTTTTTTTTTTTTTTTTTTAACGTGCGGTAATCCCTTCGGATACCCCCCCCCCGCCGGCCAGCGGGGGTGGTTATGTCGTGTCTCGACTAAAACCGCACGGTGTCCTCCCCAAGTGTCCGTTGCCGGGCACCCCGGGTAAGCCCTCGAAAGGATAACCCCAGGGTTGCCGGCGGACTTTGGTACCTACTTAACCGATCCTCACTGAAATTTCTCATACAGTCAAGGATACAGACGAACAGTTGATTTAGAAAAAAATATTAGTTGTAGAAAAATAACTTTTACATTGACGCGAGGGAAGTCGCAAGCACTGTTCAAGAACCGTTTTGGTTTTCTAATTTTTTAAATTAAAATTAACAAGAAAATCTAGTGGGGCGGAAATCACACAGTGATTGTCAAACTTCGGGCCAAACTTAGATATTTTTGTTGCAGTATTTTTATTCAAAAAACAGACCTTAGGCTTTATGCATATTATTCGACGCGTCTTTATATATTGAGCAATAAATATGAAGAAAATGAAATCAAATCAAACGTCTTCGACGTCAAGAACACAAAAAAAATATTTTTTAGGGACAATTTGTATGGTAGGTACCCGAAACCTTGAACGTACAAACCCCAAAATCTAATCAGTTCTTCCCATTAACCAAACAAGATGATTGGCGAAAGATTTTTTTAAATCGGATAAGTGGTTCTTGAGTTATTGCGTAAACAAACATCTAGACATCCAGACCAACAGACAGACCGACACAAACATTTTTTTTTGCTTAATTAGACTTAGAATCATGTGAAACGTCGAGAAAAGTGATAAAAAGTGTGTGTAAGATTTGGATTTTTTTTGCGTGATTTTAAGTTGGTGGCCCGAAGTAAATCATAATCATAAATCAATGATGCTTTGAAAAAATTAATAAATACTTAATCAAAAAAAAAAAGAATTGTTATATTGTTTTTTATAATTATTTTACAAATTTTTGAATCTGTTCTACAATTTTTTTACAACGTCTACACAATCTAGATAATATTAGATTTTCGATTCACGATTAGGACCCTCAATCCTTACGCACACGTGACGAATGTACATGAGTTAGGTTTAAGTGGCAAATGAAAACAAATGTAACTTTTTTTTTTTATTATTCTTTTTCATCCGCCCGCAAATCCTAGTCGCATCCAAAGCACTTTGAAGCCCGGAGTCCGCTCTCTTTTTCCTCCTTTTATTGGTTTGTCTTGACTTTTATAGGAGTGACTACCATCAGACCCCCCCCCTCCTCCTCCTCCTCCGTCAATCAGCAGACGTAGCTTGCAGGTGCTGTTGGCTTGGGGCCCCAAAGTTCGAGGTGGACTTAATTTCATTAAAGTTTGTTATTAAGTTTTTATTGAAAAAATGTATGTTACTTAGTTACAATATAAATTAAGTTAAGTGATGTAACTTAAGTTTTTTTTTTATACCACTAAGGTGGCAGACAAGCACACGGCCCACCTGATGGGAAGCGGTTACCACGGCCTATGGACGTGTGCAACACGAGTGGCATCATACTCGCGCTGCCGACCCTGTAAAGGAACAGGGATGGAAAGGAGTTTGGGAGGAGATGGGAAAGGAGTTTGGGCTCCGGCACTCTCACTCACCAAACGGAACGCAACAGTTCAAATACTGTTACTTGGCGTCGATATTCTGTGAGAGGGTGGTGCTTCCCCGGTCGAGTCGGCCCATTCATGCAACGGCCAAAATGACTGTTGCTTGACTCTACCACCTACCAAAAAAAAAAAAAAAAATACTGGTTTAACTTTAGTTACACTAACCCCTTACTGTAGCAGCAAATGACTCCAGTCCATTTGAAATTAATTGTCCTAGGCTATAAAGCTCAACTGATATTATTCAGCCGTGAATCAGTTTAATTTATACGTTAAACAATTTGAAATGGCAATAGGCTCGCCACCTATTACATTGGGACCTAAACATAAACTGGCGAAATGTGGGTGCTAGCACCTCTGCCTACCCCTTGTAACAATGCACATTGTACTTTTAAGGATATTAGTGGAATATGAAGTCGATTCCTTAGTTGATATCGATTCATAGTCTACTAATATTATCTGTATTCTTTCATCGACTCTGTCTATGGTTAGCCGTGGTCAACTCTATCGGCTGTGGTTCATTATCTATGAACTCCCACCAAGTCGCTGCTTTCAGCCGACGTTTTCTGCATCGCTACCACAAGTGCATAGCTCTGGTACTGAGCCGTTGGTCCGCCGAGCGAGTCACGCAGCGGTTGGAGCCAGCGCGACACGCCGGGCGGATACAGGCAGATCTAAGTGCAGATTCCTGGCTGCCGCGGGCCGTCCTCCACGTCCTCCACGTCTTTCACGTCTTCACATCTCTTAACTTCAATCTTAATTGAACTATGCGTACTCACCCTTGAGATTACATACAGTTGATAACATTTATAAAAAAATAATATATGAAAGGTAAAACTAGTCTCATGTTTGATTTGCTATAACCTTATAAACCAACTACTAACTTCTAATAACTTGTAACTTATAATCAACACTAAAATTCAACTATCCCTGTTACAAATGGCGCCCAATAATCGGTTTTTTTACAGTTTTTAATGTGAAGGACGGTCCGTGAGTAATAATTTTTAATTTTTAATTGTTTTTATGGACTTACCAGTGGTTAAACATTGCTTAACTTAGTACAACAATATTTAAATGTTGTAGTTCTTGAAAATTTAAGTGTCTTTACTTTTAGCACTTATTATTTTGCTAATGCTTATAGCATTAGACCAGTATTAGTACTACTGGGATTTATAATCCTTAAGGCTTTAACTTTCAAGCCATAAGGGAGTGACAATTGTTACTGTTTCTTTATTTTACTTTTATTAACACTGGTAAGCCAATAAAATTCTATTATATTCTTGTGCACTGTGTGTAAATTGTAATTCTCAACCTCATTATGTCTGCGTATACCATTAAGTTCCTCTCACTACAAAAAGCCGAGCTTCAATATGAAGTGGCCGTTCGAGGTAGTACTAGCTCTGAATCAGTAGTTGAGCTCAGAAAACAAATAGCCAAATTAGCTCCACTATATCCTCCGGAGGATATCTTAACATCTCACGTCGAACCAGCCGATGATCTCAGAGGTATTTCTGATTCTATATCTAAAGCAGACGTAAGTCTTAAAACTTTAAAAGGTGGTATCGACAGGAACTTATTGGCCCGTACTGAAACATTACTCAACCATATGGGAGTGACAATTGTTACTGTTTCTTTATTTTACTTTTATACTACTGGGGACATAGGCGTGAGTTTTATGTTAAACAATTTAGAAATGAATATTATTCTCAAATAACACTGGTCCAGAATAATCTGCATATTTACACCGTGACAAACATTCTTGAAGCCAGCTAGAACTACAATAGCGAATAATTAAAAGTTTTAATTAGGTCACATAATTAGGTGCACGTTTGAAATTAATAATCACAACATTGTGGCAGTAATATCTGAGTTACAACGTTAGCTTAGAGTTAAGTTACAAGTGAGTAGCGATCCATATCCCTTTGTTAATATTAATCATCATCATCATAAAGCCACGCCTATATCCCCGAAGGGGTAGGCAGAGGTGCTAGCACCCACATTTTGCCAGCTTATGTTTAGGTCCCAATGTAATAGGTGGCGAGCCTATTGCCATTAACCGGGCACTTATAAACCTGCGATAAATACACACATAACTTCGAAAAGCATTGAAAAGTCATTGGTGTGTGCCATGGTAAAACCTGGGATCAAACCCGAGACCTCGTCTCAGCAGTCCATTACCCATACCACTAGGCTACCGCGGCTTAATATTAATGATTTGGTTTTTCATAAATAATAATAATACATCAATTCATTTATTTTTTAATATTCTACGACATTCTACACAGCGCTTTCTAGACCCAAAGTAAGCATAGTTCAACTAGCTTGTGTTACGGATTCCAGAACGCGGATAAACATACTTATATACTTTTTTTTTTGTAAATACATATATATTATACATAGAAACACCCAGACCAATGCAAATACATATATTCATGCATACTAATATTTGCACTGAGCGGGAATCGAACCCGCGCCCCCTGTCATAGCAGTCGAATGACTACCGCTAAATTATTTATTGTTTTAACCGGGTTTGGATTGAGTTTTACTCCGTGTGATTTAAATGATGCAAAAATATTTCAACTAATCTCAAATTGCTATGTATTGGCAGTAAGATATTGGTAGCAATTCTGTTGTTCAAAAACTGTCTAAACTAAACTAAAAATCACTAAAATTTAGTTTAGTGATGTCAAACGACGTTTTGTATTCTGAAAACGTATGACTAAACTATTATTAGTTTGACACAACCAAAATTAGTTTAGTTACTCAACTTAGTCCAAATTTGCTTATTTGTTATTCTGTTGTACGTGCTTAACATCTAAAATTAGAAACGTCACACTAAAATTAGACGCCATCTAAAATACTGCCGACTAGTTAAAGTGATTTGTAATTTCGTTAAAATTTTGTGGCAAATAAGATTTTTATGATGAATAACATAACATAACTTCACGCCTGTATCCCCGAAGAGGTAGGCAAAGGTGTATTACACACCCACGATTCGCCAGTTATGTTAAGGTCCCAATGTAATAGGGGGCGAGCCTATTGCCATCTACCGGGCACATTATTAAGCGAGCGATAATTAACATTTATTAATGCACACATAACTACGAAAAGTCAGAGGTGTGTACCCGGGGCGACTGGGGATCGAACTCGAGACCTCGTCTCAGCAGTCCGTTACGTACGCCACTGGGCTATCGCCGCAATGATGAATAACGATTTCGTGATTTTGGGTTTGGCCAGTCAAAGTTTATTAATACGGCACTTACAAAACGTCCAAAAAAAATTATCTAATGATTGGCCGGTTCGAAACGCGGCCCTGTCCTGAGAACTAGGAAGCTTGTTGTAGAAGCGTATACAGTTACCCTGAAACGAATTACTAATCTTGTGGAGTCGACTATCACAAACCACAAGATTGTTTTTATGTCTAGTATTTACGTTATGTATATCACAAAGCCTTAAAAAATTGGAAATGTTTCTTCTAACATACAAAAGATTTTCAAAAATATATTGAGACACTACAGTTAGAATGTTTATTTCTTTGAACTTTTCTCGGAGGGAGACTCTTGGGCCCAACTTATAAATTGCCCGCACAGCCCGCTTTTGCAATACAAAGATTGTATTTAAATCTGCGGCATTACCCCAAAGGAGACTGCCGTAGCTCATAATACTATGGAAATAACTGAAATAAACTATTCCAGCGGTATCTATGTCTGTTAAAGTCCTAATCTTTTTCACAGACAAATTTGGGCAGAATTAATTGAAAGAAATTTTAATTAAAAATATATAATTCCTTTTAAATAAAGCTATTTTTATACATATAATCACCAAAAATTATGTTTTACTTAAAGCTATTTTTATTTATAAAACATGTAATCAACAAAGAGACAAAAATAATGTATTAGGCAAGAAATCAAACGAGCTTTTTACGTATGCAAGAAAGCAATAGCGGTTTACAAAAAATACAAGAACTACCAAAATAACACTAACCTATAATAAAGTTGGTCCAACTTTATTATTGGTTAATGTTATTGCTATGGCTTGAAACACGTGCTGAAGTGATTGCTGCTGCTAAGATCTCAGCAGCATGTAGTGTAGCAGCACTGCTGTCTCTCAATGCAGCAGCAATCACATCAACACTATGTCAAATAGTTTCTTGTAAGGTGCTATTGCTTTCATGCAGGGCATTCACTAAGTTGTCATAAGCAGGAGGTTGTGAAGGCCTAAGCAAGATGCGGCGTCTCGGCACAATCCGATGGCTAAGCTTCTGCCGAGAGACCAGATTGAGGCAGTTGTGGCTGCTGTACCTCCTGAGGCTCCTGAGGATATTGTACAGAGGGCAGCAATAGAGATACAGGTGGCAAGCTGCTCAATGTAATTCCCTAAAATAAATATTAAATTGTTCATGTATTTCAAATCAAGCAATTATTTCTTTGCCAAATTTTTTACTGATCTGATATGTCAATTGTGTCATATCACGTCAAATTGACTTGCACAGATTCCAGCCAGAGATAGTTTAATTGCGTAGATAACAAAGAGGTTTACACCGGATTGCCAGGCTAGTGAACTGAATAAAACCGTTTTTACTTAGCTATGAGTAAGAAAAATAACGGTTTGTTTACTGTTTGATCTATAATATGCATTAATAATCATTTTTCGGCATTCTAAAAACCTAAGAATATAGTTTTTAAAGAATTTATTAATTCACTCTTTATCATTCATTCTTATTTTTTTAATAACGGTAACACTGTCATATTTAAATTTTGGTGATGTCAGATTCAAATTTAGTGCTGTCATATTGAACACCATATTTAGTTCGACGTAACAACAGAATAGCATTTCCTCTAAATTTCTCTAAAATAAGAAAATTTTAGAGAAAAATTAGTTTAGTGATGTCAGCAACAGAATTGCTACCATTATTTCCTTAAGATCGTTCTAAAATGGTAGCTGGGGTAGACTGGATGCGGAAGGCGGACAACCGTAGCACGTAAGTGGGCAGGCAGGCCGAAGTTGACCAATGAGCAAAGCATCACTGATCAAATTAATGATTTATTGAAAAAAGGCCAGTTTAATAGCACCTAACACCGGTGGGTTTGCATAAAAGGTTTAATGACAGTAGAGGAAGCTCGTTAAGAATTGTAAGAATAGAAGCAGATGCAGTCTGTTATCTCTGCCTACCCCGGAGTGAATAAGGCATGAGTATATGTATATAAATCTATATAAATAAAAATGAATGTACCGAAATGTATGTACGCGCTTAATTTCCGAACGACTGCACCAAATTGTCAGAACAAGGTTTGCATGAAAGAAAAATTTAGGAAACTCCACGGGTAAGGTGCTATTGTTGCACCGGGGTGAAGTCCGGGCGCGCAGCTAGTATATAGCTAATATATTATAACCTCGATAATGTCCTGACTTGTACCAAACCCCACAACTGGGAATCAACAAAGTGTAACTTATATGGCACAGTTAATAATAAATATATTAATTTAACTTGAGGTGGCACTATCGCACTAAGTCCACACCTGCGACGGCACTAGGGGGAGACACCTCCGTTAATTTGTTTTGGTGTCGCAGTGCAATGATCCGATCTTTTATTATATAATAATCTAGGACGTATACAGCGCTATCTTAACCCAAATGAGCATAGCTTGTAATATGGGTTCTAGAATAGTAAAAGGGCTTTGTGACGGGTATAACGGTGTACGGTACGGTACCGGGTGAACCTGCTGATTAACAGACGAGGCCAACTTTCTTCTCAGGGTTGTGGTGGTCGTGGGCTGCCACCGCCTCCTTCTGCGAGGAAGTATTGATCGAGAAGGAGGCGGCGAAACGGGTCCAGGAGAGACTCAGATCTCTCCCGATCCGCAGAGTCCACGCCTCGCTGTGAAGGTGATAATGGGTTCTAGAATACGAATATACACACATTATATATACCTACCTTATATATACCCAGACGAATGCAAATTGACACATACAGAAAATAAACTTCTCCCCGAAAGGGAGAACCAAGGGTAATGGGCGTAATGACCCACTCAGGTAAGTTGGATCACCACCCGGTTACCGGCGTACCCGTTGGACATAATAATACTAGGTCTGCAAGGCGAATCGCTGCTTGCTATGTTGAGCTGAGTGAGACATCGTGATTTGAATTATTAAGAGCGAAATCAGATTTTGAAAATTTTGAACAGTGATCATTCCTCCGTGGCAAGTCCGATTTTGAAAATTCTTTTTGAAAGTCACAACTCTGGACATGCTTTCTGAGCGTGTAAACTTTGGTCACAGTGTCTCGAGCGGATATTATGTAATTCCATCTGGAATTTTTTTAACGGTGATCATTCCTCTGTGGTAGCATTAATTTTTCAAATTATATCCATAGACCTTCCTCTGATTGACCTCTTTAATCATGCCAAATTTGGTTCTGATTGGATTAGTAGTTTAGGAGGAGACCTGTGACAAAGAAAATCCTGAAGTCTGGTATGAGAAGCTTTCGCTCGACTTCGTCTCACTCAGCTCAATCAGTCCGGTGGTTACCGTTATGTCCCGATGACACTTCATCTTAATTCAGATTGATTGATTTAGATTGACCTGCACCTCGGAGCCCGGGGTCCGCTTTCCTGCTTTTCCCTCTCCACTTCACACAATCTTGGACATCCATGGTAGTGAGACCATTAGCACGCATGTCATCCCTTACGATGTCAAACCAGCACTATTTGTAATTTTAATTGTAATTTGTATTAGCCTTTTAGCGGTAATTACTGGTGGAAGAAATTTGATGACACCAATTTGTCACACAAATCGGCCGGTTGGGTACCACCGTGCACGATTGCGAAAAACCCTCCATAGTAATCCAATTTCGGTTTGATTGCGTTCAGGGGTCAGCAAGTGCATAGCCGGGCAGGGGGATTGTGGTCGCAGTACTAGTGGGACCGCGTGACACCCACCAGGGATGTCACGCGGTGCTGCGACGACAATCCTCTTCTGATGAAGCCGCCAAGCTGAGTGCCACCATTGTTAACATGGTACGTGTATGTAATGGTGACCCTCTTTCCTGAGACTTTACCTTCAGTTTACCATCAGGCGAGGTGAAGTCAAATTGACGTGTCCTAAATAATAATAAAAAATGCCTGAAAATGAACAGTTTCAGTATTCTTTGAACACTTTAAAATATATTTTCAATGAAAATTGATTTTACTCGTAATGTTGTTTTTCGTCAACACTCGTTATATAAAGCACCTATGCTGTTTAGTTTAATTTTTGTTTTTTATAAATTACATTTAAATTTGATGTCGATCGACCTATGTGGTGGGGCGATAGAGCGTTCGTCTGGTACGCCATAGGTCGCGGGTTTGATGCCCGCTTAGTGTAAACTTGTTTTATAGCATGTAAGATGAATTACGCAGGCAACATTTTTGCATTTTTGTGTAAAAAGTTCTCTCTATAAAAAATAAAGAAAAGAAATCGTATTAATATGTCTATTTTCACTGCATAAACTTTCTTAAATAATGATTATTTACACTTTGAAATAACACAATTTTTAACAGATTCTATTGCTATTTATGTGATGTTATTTTATTAACTCCCTGTGACCGGCTGCTAAAAAGTAAAAGCAACCGAAACGTCGGGCGTAATGTATATAAAACTAGCTGTTGCCCACGACTTCGTCCGCGACCACATTGTGAATCTAAACCATCCTCGAATCCAGTTGCTCAACTTGTACAAAGCGCAGGTTCGATCCTGTATGGAGTACTGCTCGTACCTGTGTGATGGCTCAGCTAAATACCACCTGGAAGCGCTTGAGACAATAGAGAGACGGGCCAAGAGGCTCATCAATAAAGATGCACTCGTCGAGAAATTGCTTCAGAGCCTTGAACATCGACGCAAAGTTGCAGGCCTATCGGTTTTTTACCGGATGCATTTCGGAGAGTGTGCGCTGGAATTGCACAACTTGATACCTCCAAGCCCTTTCCACCAACGAACGACCAGACGCACAGCGACGCGCCACCGCTACATAGTGGATATTCCACTCATACGCACGAAAAGTTTCGGCGACACATTTATTATGCGTACAGCTAAGGAGTGGAATTACCTGCCTGAGTCTGTGTTTCCGGAAAGCTATAACCTTGGAATCTTCAAGTCTCGAGTGAATAGGTTCCGTTCTAGGCTAACGTGATCCATCGTAGACCACATCGTCACTTACGATCAGGTGAGATAGAGGTCAAACGTGAACCTATCATCCATAAAAAAAACCCCTTGAACTCACACAAAAATTTCATCAAAATCGGTCCAGCCGTCTAGCCCAGAGTTCAGTGTCATACACACGCACACAAGAAATATATATATATATATATATATATATATATATAAAGATAACATCATTTTATTCACGCTTTTCATCAATTACGCTTTTTATAAGAACATTACTATAGAAACAATACTATAAACTATGTACACAAGAAAATATATACTAAGAAAATTTATGCATTGAAAATAGACATATTCATACAATTTATTTTCTTTATTTTTATAGAGAGCTTGGTACACAAAAAAGCAACAATGTTGCCTGCTTAATACATCTTACACGATAAACAACAAGTTTGCACTAAGCGGGCATCAAACCCGTTTTATTTCAATGTGTGATATTTGCGTAAACTTCCGACAGTATCATTGTTGACACTTTTTATTATTAGCTTTTTATTAGCTTCACCTGTATGTTTGTATGTTTGTAACCGACTCCTTTGGGCGCGATTTTGACCCACTTTAAACGGCCAGATTTTGTTCAAACTTTGTAGATTTATCGAGGACCGATGACAATACACTAATTTGATAAAATATAATAAAAAAATAGTTTAAAAAAACTAAAAAACTAAAAAAAAAATTAATAAAAAAATTAATTTTTTTTTAATAAATTTAAATTAAGAATAGTGTTAAAAATTTCAGTAAATATAAATCAATAATGGTGTTTTTAGTTTTTTTAAACTATTATTTATTTGTCTTTTTTAGGGTTCCGTTGCCAAATGGCAAAAAACGGAACCCTTATAGATTCGTCATGTCTGTCTGTCTGTCCGTCCGTATGTCACAGCCACTTTTTTCCGAAACTATAAGAACTATGCTGTTGAAACTTGGTAAGTAGATGTATTCTGTGAACCGCATTAAGATTTTCACACAAAATTATAAAAAAACAATAAATTTTGGGGGCTCCCCATACTTAGAACTGAAAGTCAAAATTTTTGTTTCATCTAACCCATACGTGTGTGGTATGTATGGATAGGTCTTCAAAAATGATATTGAGGTTTCTAAAATAATTTTTCTCTTAACTGAATAGTTTGCGCGAGAGATACTTCCAAAGTGGTAAAATGTGTCCCCCCCCCCCCCCCCCTTTAACTTCTAAAATAAGGGAATGATAAAACTAAAAAAAAATATATGATATACATTACCATGTAAACTTCTACCGAAAATTGGTTTTAACAAGATCTAGTAAGTAGTTTTTTTTTAATACGTCATAAATCGTAATACGTGACGTGTCCTAAATATAAAAAAAATACGCAATATAACTTTCATTCAATCAACTCAAATATAAAATTTTAAAAGAAGCATTATTATGTTACTTACTGCTACGGAACCCTTCATGGGCGAGTTCGACTCCCACTTGGCCGCTTTTTTTATTTACGTATTACGTAGCTGTGACTAGTTTGGATTGGTTCGAGGTACGGATCCCATCGGGGTGCGAGGGAGATGCCTTATAGGCCCTTACACCCCTGGCATCTGAAGATCAGAGACGGCATGTGGTTTTAGTAGGTTCGAAGTCCGCCATAACTTCCGCCCCTGGTCGGCGTGGGTTTTCCGGTTTCCGAGGGAATTCCGCATGGAAGAAAAAAAAGGTACGGAACCTAAAAAGTAAACAATTCTCAAGCTGAGGATCACGTCCGCATTATTCGCACCTTATTACGTGGGACTAAGCAAAATTATGACAGTTCTGCTTACACCCTCAGTGATTTAACAAAAAATAATTGCATCTTGCTTACAAGATGTGATATCATAAACGAGCTTCCAACGAGTGTTAATTCTCTCGCCCTCCCCACTTTCTCCTGAACCTAAAGAAGGATAATACTCATTTTCCATACAAACACATTGTTGAGTAAGTTACAAATCAGTCACCGTAACAAACTGAAGCTACGAAGTTTTACTGCTACTTCGTAGCTTTATACGTCGTAGATAGCCTACGGATGTGTGGGTTTGAAACTTTGATAGTCCAAAGATGTCAGGAACTAAATCGAGATAGAGACGAGACATCTTTGTTTAAAAAAACCGACCAAGTGCGAGTCAGGTGCACGCACGAAGGTTTCCGTGCCATTATTTATGCAATGTCAGCCCCTTAATTTATTTTATTTTAATTTAAATATTTATTTCAGAGGAGACAGGATGAGCGATGCTGTTAGTGGTGAGATGGCCCAGGGTCAGTCGGGGTGCGAGGGATATGCTCTATGGGTAACCTTACACCCCGGCGTCTGAAGACCCGAGACGGCGTGCGGTTTTAGTCGGTGCGAGCCCGACATAACCGCCCCCGCTGGCCAGCGGGGGGGTATCCGAAGGGATTTCCGCACGAAAAAAAAAAAAAAAAAAGGTATTTGATGTGAATTTGCAACTAAATATTTTGTGAATATTTCAAGCGTTATTCATATCGAAAAAAAAATGGCAACAAGTCACGATTCTTGTATGGGAGCCTCTCTTAAATTATTATTTTATTCTGTTTTTAGTATTTGTTGTTATAGCATTAACAGAAACACATCATCTATAAAAGAATCTACTGCATAGCTATCAGGGTCATGAGATACAGTCTGGTGAGAGACGTACGGACGGACGCCAGAGTCTTAATAATAGGGTCCCGTTTTTACCCTTTGGCGTACCCAAAGACCTAACCCTAAAAACTTAAAACCTAAAAAAAATGCACTTTGATATAAGACTAAACTAAAAATCAAAAAATAATAGTTTATGGGTTTGAGATTTGACAACAGTGTTTGTGTAATGTTTTGTTACATCTATTTTATTGAAATAAAACTATTATTAACGGATTCTATCGCGATTTATAGCCACGGTCACGGGGAGACTGCTGAAAAGCAACAGAAACGTCGGGATCGGGAAAGTTTGAACGAAATCTGGCCGTTTAAAGTGGGTCAAAATCGCGCCCAAAGGAGTCGGTTACAAACATACAGGTGAAGCTAATAAAAAGCGTATAAAAAGCGTGGAGTACTCGATGGTGATAGTTGTAAGCACTGTACACGTCCCTACTAAAACCTTCGGGGCCCAAGATGACCTCACCCGACAGTCAATGCACCAGCTAATCAACGGAAGAGGCTCAGGCACAGGCTTTGCTCTCGGGGTCGGTCAGTGGGCAGTCACTCAAAAAAACCAACATACCAATCGAGAATTATTAGCGAACCCCTTCAAAGTTCAAACTTGCTATGAGAATGATGATGAAACTCATTAACGTGACTGAAGGGTTAAATTAAAAGTGTAAAGCCAAACCCTCCAATCACGTGGCTCTCAGTTTTCTACCTTTTAACTTTAAATTTTAACAACACAAAGTTTTGCCCACTCTTTTGCAAAGTTTATACGGATTTAAGGGAGTTTGTTTCGAATTTCCTTCAATCCTTATAGTACACAACCTTTCTGATTTCAACATCGTGTTTTGCAAATTTTTATTCGGCAAATATCTTCAGTTTCAACATTTGTCGGACTTTTTAGGGGTCCAACTACCCGTAAGTAATGACAGCTTAATGTGCTCTCCGAGGCACAATGTGTCATAAAAATTATCACCCATCCTAAGACTGCCTTGTCTAGTGTTGCTTAACCTTACAATGTGTTAACCTACTCAGTCACCACGAGCCACAATAAAATAGATTATTTCACTGACTCTTTCCCTCGAACATTCGGAACGAGATTTTTCACTAAATGCATCGAAATTCGAGCACATTCGACAACATTGAAAACGGCATTTGTCAGTTTGCCCCGGGGTAGCTTCGTATTTACATGCATCGGCTCTTGCATCAGATAGGGTCGTTAGCATCTATAATATGAAATTTATACTGAATTGCAAATATTGTTGAGATTCACATCATCTTTCAAGCTTTTTGAGACTGATTTTATAAAGAATCTAAAGTAAAAATTGGCCTTTCGAGTTAACTATGCTAATATTATAAAGAGAGAGGCCAAATTTGATAGTTTGTTAATATCTTTTGGGTAATCTTTGGAACCAGTGCATTTATTGGAATAATGCTTTAACCATTTAATAGTTGTATTATCCCCGATGGACTGGGTTGTTCTCACTGGTTCCAATGTCAATTTGTCTCATGGAACTAGTGAGAACTTTTTTTCTCACTTGCTTCATTGATTTTTAAAATGGATCAAATGAAACTAAATTCAAATAAACATGTGTCACTAGTTCCTCCGTGTTAAATTAACGCAACTAGTGAGAATTTTTATACTCACTAGTTCCATTAATTTTAAAATTGAACAAATTATACTAAATTTAAATTAACACGTCACACTAGTTCCTCCGTAATTAATTCAATGGACCGAATGAGAATATGGAGGTTATATGCTATGTGTAAAATAAACAGAAGCGAAGAGAGGGCGGGTTGCTAGTATAAATAAATAAAAATGAAATGTATGAACACGCATAAATTCCGAACGACTGCACCACTGGATTATTGTTTTTTTTTGTGTTAGTTATTATCAGGACACAAACCTTGTATAAAAGAAAAAATTAGGAAAGTCCACGGGTAAGGTGCTATTATTGCAGCAGAGCGAAGCTAGGCCGCACAGCTAGTATTATATATATAAATATTCTAGGACATATTACACAGCGCCATCTAGACCCAAACTAAGAAGAGCTTGTCGTATGGGTTCCAGAATAAGGATAAACATATGATAATTACATATTCATGGAAACACCCAGACTAATGCAAATATAAATATAGTGTCTGATTTTTGATTTGGTACGTCGTCGGCAGAAGATTGGGAGTCCAGCTAAAATTGACTTATTCTGGTATTGTTGAGCGTTCTCTATATCGTACGTCGGACTGACAGTTTGAGTTTGTGTTTTTTTTTATAACACTAAGGTGGCAGACAATCACACGGCCCACCTGATGGGAAGCGGTTACCCCGGCCTATGGACGTGTGTAACACAAGTGGCGTCACACTCGCGCTGCCGACCCTGTAAAGGAAAGGGGATGGGAAAGGAGTTTGGTAGGGGATGGGAGAGGAGTTTGGGAGGGGATATGGGAAAGGAGTTTGGGCTCTGGCACTCTCACTCACCAAACGGAACGCAATAGTTCAAATACTGTTACTTGGCGTCGATATTCTGTGAGAGGGTGGTGCTACCCCGGTCGAGTCGGCCCATTCATGCAACGGCCAAAATGACTGTTGCTTGACTCTACCACTACTAAAACATTAATCAAATAGTGTAGAGTAGAGTTAGTTAAAATCTATCTGTAAAGGGTGAAAATCGGGTGTAATACCACTTTCAGTCCCAAGTCAACCTGACCTGTAACCGGTGCACTAGGCTCCAGCGCAGGATTTACTCTCGCGGTGGGGTTCAGCCGGCAGTCGCCATTGCCGTAGTATCTTCTTACATATAAATCTTAAGGCTTTCACGGCCGGCGTTGCATGTAGAATATACTGCTTCCGGGCTGTTTGGCCGTGGTCCATCGCCAAACAGCAGTATATTCTACATATCTTCTTACAATCCTAGGACCTTTAAGAAGGGCGGTAAAAAGTATTGTATCAAGTCCATCAAGCTAAAGACCAACATTTTAGTATTATTGGCATTTATAATACCCAAATTGGGGTTCCAATTCGAGAAACAAGTTTTCAACTTGAATCCCACTAACATCATAAATATGAAAGTTAGGATAGATGGATGTATGTATGGATGTTTGTTACTCAATTATGCCAGAACGGCTGAACGGATCTGGCTGAAATTTGATACAGGGATAGATTATAGTCTGGAATTATCCCTGGAGCTGGGCAACAGCTAGTATTGAATATGTTTCACTCTTTTTGTGTATCTATTTTTTTATTAGTTAAACTGTACTTTTTATGGTTGGAAATAAAACAGGCTCATTATTATCATCTAAAAGGATAGTGTAGGAAAGAGGTTTGACCATATCTATATAATAATGATGGCTGTCATTCTTCACACTTCACTTACAACTCACCATCAGGCGACTTGCAGTAATATTGATGTGCTTTACATAAAAAATAATCATAGAAAAAGGAAAAACGGAATGAAATGTAGCATGCAAATGACAAATCTGATTTATGTAATTTACGACAGCGAAGACCAGTCCTGCCCCAGTCAGCCCGCATACGAACCGTGATTAATGTTTTGAATTGCTATTCTTGTGTGACATATAATTCAAACCTTGTAAGTGACAATATCAGAAAAAAAAACTGATAACTTAGAACAATAATTTATTATTAATGGGAAATGGAAGTCCTGAATTCTTAATTGATCGGCCATTTATGTCATGCTACATTTTATTAGCTGTGGCCTGTTGAACTCTCGCATCTGCGGTAGCTTTCATATCTGTGGCATCGCAGTTAAAATGCAGGAGAGTCGCCTTCGGCCATATTTTGCGGTAACCGGCTACCGACTAAGTGGGTAATAAATATATGACCAGGCCATCCCCCGCTGGGTCTCAGTAGCGTGGGTGGAAGAAGTGATGACTGGAAGTCGTAGAATATGACCTACGTGCTAATGGTGTCACTGCCAGGAGTGCCCAAGTCTGTGCGAAGTGGGGGAGGCAAAGCCAGCAAAGCGGATTCCGGGTTCTGAGATGAAGGCCCTGGATGTCATCAGGACACAAAGCTGTGATGATGACTTTATTTAAAGTTGATTTTATTTTCATTAACAAAAGTTGTCCATACGCTTGTCATGGGTCTGTCTGATTACCAAATTTCAGGTAATTCCATCCAGCTGTTTCGGTCTGATTAATAACAAATAAACAAACTAAATTACAAACTTTTGCATTATAATAATATTAAATGACCCTCCATCGAAGTCTTCGGTTATGAGATTGTACATCCCGCGAAAGTGCGGAGGCCGGGGCCTTCTCAGTGCTAAGGCTATGCACAATCGCGAGGTATGCAGTCTCGGGGTGTGTGTTGGGTAAGGGGTGTGTGTTGGGTAACCTCCTCGAGTGTCGCTCCGATTCCGATCCCGCTCCAGTCCGGGGGGAACGGAATCGGAGCGGCCGGTACACCCTGGGCGGCGGTCAATGGCTTCCCCTTCATAGGGTTGGCATTGATCGTCGGCCAATACCCAACGTGGCGGGAACACATCGCTCTCCGTACTCCTCTGCTTTCAGAGGAGACAGGATGAGCGATGCTGTTAGTGGTGAGATGGCCCAGGGTCAGTCGGGGTGCGAGGGATATGCTCTATGGGTAACGGTTTTAGTCGGTGCAAGCCCGACATAACCGCCCCTGCTGGCCGGCGGCGGGGTATCCGAAGGGATTTCCGCACGAAAAAAAAAAAAAAAGGTATGCAGTCTCAGGGAATATTTCCTATCGAAGACGGACAGTGAGATGCATAGAGAGGTCATTGAATGCGATAAAGGACTGACCCCGCTCGCCCTGGCTAACACAGAGTGGCGTGCACCGGCAGTACTTAGTACCTCTGAGCGTGAGGTCGTGTGGAGGGGTAAAGAGCTGCACGGACGCTTCTTTAAGGCTTTACATGAGCCTTACGTGGACCGAGAGGCCTCCGTGCACTGGCTGCGCTTAGGTGACCTCTTTGGGGAAACCGAGGGTTTTGTCTGTGCGATACAAGATCAGGTTATCAAGACGAACAACTACAGGAGGTACATACTGAGGGATGGAACCACGGACGTGTATCGTTTATGCCACCGTCCTGGCGAGTCACTCAGACATGTGACCTCCGGTTGTTCCATGCTTGCTAACACTGAGTATCTGCAAAGGCACAACCAAGCAGCCAGAATTTTACATCAAGAACTTGCCCTTAAATACGGCCTCATTGCGCAGAGGCTGCTATACTACAAGTACGTGCCGGAAGCCGTACTCGAAAATGACCGCGCCAAGCTCTACTGGGACCGGTCCATCATCACGGATAGGACAATTCTAGCGAATAAGCCTGATATCGTGCTGATGGACCGGGCAGAGTCACGGGTATTTCTTGTGGACATCACTATTCCCTATGACGAGGACCTCGTCCGCGCCGAAGCAGATAAGAAAACCAAATATCTGGACCTGGCGCACGAGGTTACCGACATGTGGGGGGTGCGGTCCCCAGAAATAGTCCCAGTTGTTATTTCAGCCAATGGTTTGATCCCAAGGAGCCTCTCAGTTCATCTAGGGAGGCTAGGGATTAGTGGGAAGTCAGTGGCGGCCACGATGCAGAGAGCGGTCTTGCTTGACAATGCCCGAATAGTCCGGCGGTTCTTCTCCCAATCGTAATGCCCTGGCCGACTGCTGCTTGCCTCGCCGGGGTTATCTCGCCGCCTCTCCCTTACTCTAGGGTGAGGCGTGATATAGCTCGATCTATAATAATAATAAATAATAAATATTTTAGGACAAAGTACACAACACCATCTAGACCCAAACTAAGCAGAGCTTGTCATATGGGTTCTAGAATGCGGATAAACATACTTAAATACTTTTTTTTTCTAAATAAATACATATTATACATAGAAATTCACAATTATTTCACAGTACTAATTAATTTATTCGTGGTTCCCGACGAGAAAGTGGTTAAACACGGGCCTATTAATATTAAAAAAGTTGAATACAAGGGCTATTCCATCACTTCCTATGGGTATCTTTACGAGGTCACTAAGGAATGTAGCTGTTTTTTTTCCGATATTAAACAAACAAGCCATGAAAAAGTGCTTGGCTGATAGCCATAGATTCGCGCCCTATTACGTGAGACTAAAATAATTTACACCAAAAAGCCTTTATTTTACATGACACTCGGCCTTTATTCCTTATCGTACTCGTCTCTTGTACACTCACGAAGATTTGATCCTTAGTAACATGACCTCAGGTCGGAACTTTATACCCTGTGCTGAGTTATAAATTGGCGGAAACATCGGAATCGCCACAAAAAAAAACCTTTATTTTACATGACACTCGGCCTTTATTCCTTATCGTACTCTTCTCTTGTACACTCACGAAGCATTGATCCCTAGTTACATAGCCTCAGGTCGAAACTTTATAACCCGTGCTGAGTTATTGGCGGAAACATCGGAATCGCCAAAAAAAAAAACCTTTATTTTACATGACACTCGGCCTTTATTCCTTGTCTCTTGTACACACACACACACGTACACACACGAAGATTTGATCCTTAGTAACATGACCTCAGGTCGAAACTTTATACCCTGTGCTGAGTTATAAATTGGCGGAAACATCGGAATCGCCACAAAAAAAAAACCTTTATTTTACATGACACTCGGCCTTTATTCCTTATCGTACTCTTCTCTTGTACACTCACGAAGCATTGATCCTTAGTTACATAGCCTCAGGTCGAAACTTTATAACCCATGCTGAGTTATTGGCGGAAACATCGGAATCGCCACAAAAAAAAACCTTTATTTTACATGACACTCGGCCTTTACTCCTTATCGTACTCTTCTTTTGTACACTCACGAAGCTTTGATCCTTAGTTACATAGCCTCAGGTCGAAACTTTTTAACCCATACTGAGTTATTGGCGGAATCATCGGAATCGCTACAAAAAAAAAACCTTTTATTTTACTCGATTACTCCATGATAACTCTCAGTCTCGTAGACAAGTAGACTAGGTCTGCAAGGCGAATCGCTGCTTGCAATGTTGAGCTGAGTGAGACATCGTGATTCTTGTCCAATAGATTTGACCGCTATGAAAATTTTGAACAGTGATCATTCCTCCGTGGCAAGTCCGATTTTGAAAATTCTTTTTGAAAGTCACAACTCTGGACATGCTTTCTGAGCGTGTAAAGTCACAGCTCACAGGTCACAGTGTCTTTAACGGTTTTTTTTTAACGGTGATCATTCCTCTGTGGTAGCATTAATTTTTTCAAAATATATCCATAAACCTTCCTCTCATTGACCTCTTTAATCATGCCAAATTTGGTTCTGATTGGATTAGTAGTTTAGGAGGAGACCTGTGACAAAGAAAATCCTGAAGTCGGTATGAGGAGCTTTCGCTCGACTTCGTCTCACTCAGCTCAACAATGACCGAATCCCAAACGTATAAGAAAATGTTGGTTGCTTGTTGGTTAAGGAGGCTTAACCACCAAGCTTAGCGGGAATATTAGTATCTATAGCTGATGCCCGCGGCTCCGCCCGCGCGGAGGTCGGTTATCGTTTTTTGGCCATGTCTTCGGTTGTACTTAACCAATTGCAATAAAACATACGGCAGATTTCAAGTCTAATCGAAACATTTTTAATTAAAAAAAATAGTATCAAAATCAGTTTAGTAATTTTTGCGGCCATCGTGATCAAACAGAAATTACCTACATCAAGAACGAAAAAAAAAAATTTGTGTTCAGAAGCGTTCATTTAACATAACCTAAGTTTTATTTTGGTAATATCTCTAATGTGCAGACACAAGAAATTTACAATTTTATAATAGTACTTATACATTGCGGTTACTAGTACTCTCTTAAAAAAAAATATTCTTCAAGAAACGTATTTTGTCAAAAAATTACGTAAATCTTTTAAACAATTAAATTGACTTGGCCATTGCTGATAGTTGTGAAAATTGTCTTTAGAAAACTCTGTCTAATTATTGTCTAATTTTCAGTTCTGTATCATCGTTAAGTCTACATTTGTAGGGAATGCGGATATCTGTTTTGATTTTAATACACCTCTGCTCTGTAGATGGAAGTACAGCTTGTGAGTAATATTTTAAATTGAATGTTAAATAAAATATGAATTACAACGCCACATGCAAATGAACAGTCATCGAGACCGAAGGCAATGATTCATGTGCGTGTGTACTCGTAGGTATTGACAAAAAGCTCACCGCTATTGAACGACGCGACGTCGCGTCGTGATCCAATGTGCATTTATATTACGTCATAGAAACATACGGGAGTTAGTTGTGTCCAATTTGTTGGATGGGAAAAAAGCACAGTAGCGGCGATAACCCGCGATAAGTGGTGTACGTAACGGACTGCTGTGACGAGGTCTCGAGTTCGATCCCCAATCGCCCCGGGCACACACCTCTGACTTTTCGTAGTTATTTTTGCATTAATAAATGTTAATTATCGCTCGCTTAATACTCGTAATGTGCCTGGTAGATGGCAATAGTCTCGCCCCCTATTACATTGCGATCTTAACATAACTGGGGAATCATGGGTATGTGCTCTACCTCTGCCTACCCCTTCGGGGATATAGGTGTAAATTTATATTGTTGTGTAGGAAAAATTCTACAACCTTACTCGGATTAAGGGTAAAGTAAAATAATGCATTTCGCGGTAATTACCGATGCTATTGGTACAAAACAGTCATGATCATCATTATCTTCGCAGTTTTTCCGGTTGCATCTGAAGCTTTCAGCTCAGAGTCCGGGGTTCGCTTACTCCTACTTTTGTTTTCACTTATACATCTTTTTAGGGAAGTGACTGCCGTTTGACTACCCAACACCGAGAAGAAAGCCTGCACCAGAGCCTCGTCCGTCAATCAGCAGATGTACCGGTTTACAGGTGAGATTGTCTTGAGCACCGTAGATCGTGGCGACACGGGGTGTTATTACCGTGACCTAAATAAATAAAACATTTTAAATAATTCCTATAAATTTAGATCGGAAAAGAGCACATCTAGGGACTGGACTTCAACCCGCGACCAGTCCCTTACTGTAAGTCCCTACAGTCCGATCTATATTTATAGGAAAAGTAAGCATACTAATTACTTAAAAAAATTATTGATTTAAAATAATTGCTTATTAAGTTACTGCTTTTTAGCTCGACATAATGTCTACCCGTATGTTTTCATAAGTCTGCCCTGTATCTCGCACAGTTTATGTGCGAGCTATAAGCTACCGGCTGAGCGTAATGTTTCGTAAATCCAACCATTATGTACTGCTGTTGCGCGGGCGAGTGTACTGACGTGTTGACATCTACTATTGAAATGCTAATAGATCTGTAAACGAGCCCGCATGAAAGATAAACGTGAAATAATTGTTGGAAAGTTTTGAACGCTACCAATGTACCAAATAATACCACTTGATTGTAATTAAAGTGGTAAATGAAGGTAAGCGGATACCTCTGGACTTGAAGATACCTATTTGATTCCTTTGTTGAAACATTTTTAGTAGCAAAATGGAGTATGGTATGGTATAGTATCACGGGCTGGTATCCGCAACTCCACGATAAGGCGCGGTTTTTGCGTGAGGGTGTGCATTTTATTCGATCCACCCCAGCTCACTGAAGAACGCCAGCAAGCTATTCACGCTGCTGGCGATCTCCCGGAGCGTACCTGTGTTTCCGAAGTACTTAACCCTGTATGTGGCGGTTGCAGGGCAGTGTAGGTGCACGTGTGCCGCTGTTTCTTCCTCTCTCATGCAGGCTCTGTAGAGAGGGCTGTCGGTGATTCCTAAAATAAAAAGGTGTTTATTGAAGGAGCCATGCCCCGTGATTGCAGCTGTGGCCGTGCGCAGCTGCCGTTTGGTCAGTTGTCGAAGACGCCTGGTCAGTCTATTTTCAAGCACAGGGAGTGCGTCCCTCGCCTGTCTGCAAACTTCCAGATTTATCCAATAGCTGTTGTGTTGATCTCTCGTTCGTTTGTTTACTATGGTTCGTAGGTATGCAAAGGGGATCGGTATTATGGGCTCAGGTCCCATTATCACCATGTCAGATCCTCTCCTGGCAAGCTCATCTGCCGCATCATTGCCGCGCGAGCCGCTGTGGCCCTTAATCCATTGCAGGGTTATATTGTTGAAGTGGCCTATTTGGTTCAATTTAAGATGGCACTCTAGTATTAGTCCCGAGTTTATAGTGTGGCTGTTTAAAGCTTGCAGCACGGCCATGCTGTCGGTGAGCATGCGTATTGAGTGGCCTTCCACTCTCCTGGCCATTACCGCTGAAGCTGCCGGGGTAATCTCCATGCATTCAGCTTGAAATACTGTGTTATGGGTCCCCAGCGGTGTTGAAATGGATATATTAAGGTCCTCCTAGAAGACGCCAGCCCCGGTGCCTGTACCAGTTTTTGATCCATCTGTGAAGATGCGTGATTCCGTTGGGCGTAAAGCCTCACGGTGGTCATCGGTGGTCCTCATGAAGTTGGATCTTGTATTTTTTTTTAGCAAAATGGAGTATGCCAATGTGTCCAATAGACAAAATGAGACTTGCATGAATTCATATCATAAACATGATATCTATCAAAACGCTCCTAAATTCGATATATTCTGAATGTGAAACTTAGTAAGATCGTTTGTAATTGAATCATGCAAAAATAGCCAAACGGATTCGGCTGAAATTTAACACACCAATAGAACATGGCGTGGAAAAAAAGACATCAGATACTTCTATTTCGAGGAGAAGCTCGTGTGAATCATGAAACTAGGATAGGTTTACTACACGGATTGAACTGCAGGTATAACCTGGTAATTTTTTTTTTAATAAATAAATAAATATTCTACGACATTCTACACAGCGCTTTCTAGACCCAAAGTAAGCATAGTTTAACTAGCTTGTGTTATGGGTTCCAGAATGCGGATAAACATACTTCTATACTTTTTTTTTTCCATCAAGTAGTGACATTTACTGAGTGTCGTAAGGGGTCAAATGTCCAGATCGGTCTTACCATCGAGGAATAATCACCGAAAAACCAAATCAATGGAAAAAGTCGACCGGTCACGTTGACCTATTGTTGGATAGGCAAATCTCGCTACGCTTAAGTTTGGGTTGATTGCGAAGCTGGTAACCGTTCTAGTACCTTTGGGTTTTGTGGCGTTTCTTTCTATTAATTAAGATATCTTGGTGTATTTATTTTTTACACCAAAAGCCATCTATTGCCACATTCTTATCATCTTTTTGCCCATACAAAAGTCTACCTGTAAGAAATTGTTGACGATCTCTGTGGCGTAGCGATTGAGTTTTCGAGTATGTGTATTTGCATTGGCATGAGTGTTTCTATGTATAATATGTATTTATTTGCAAAAAAAAAGTATCTAAGTATAACGATTTAGATCGGAAAAAGAGAACATCTAGAACGGGACTTGAACCCGCGACCAGTCCCAGTGAGTAGTGTGTGGCCGAACGATGTGGGCTAGCCCACATCGTTCGGCCTGTCCGGCCAGGCCTCACTCTGTGAGCTATCGTTCCCAATAATATACTATTTTTACAACAGATGAAACGAACGCAAAGCCATTCAACGCTTCAGTCTGTTTAACGCTTTTATGGGTTTCCGTTCAACGATCTACGTTTTTCGATCAACGCAAAGAGAACCAAAAGGCATTTATATAGTTTGCATTTGCGCGTCCACAACTGTAAAACAGTTATGCAAACTATATAAATGCCTTTTGGTTCTCTTTGCTATTGCGATGTGCCATTTAACTGTTGAGAACCAAAGGCTATGTATCATTAAAAGAAATGAAACACTCAATAAATTTAACTGACATATATATTTATTTAATAATAAGTAAATAATTTAACAAATTATTTATCAGACATAAACTTCGGGTGATCAGAAAATAATCCGTCTACAGACTGCACCAATGACTGTAGCTTTCGCCATTGGTTGCTATCCTCATCAGTCTGAAATTTTATACGTACTTAAAGCCTTCTTCCAGAGCTCTGTGTTTTCTGTTTCTCGAGCATCGTTCGTGTGGTACACCTTTAAGTCTATGAGGAAATCACCGTGTGTTTGTGTGGACTGACGTTCGTTCCCGTTGGCTACGCGGTTCACGAAGAACGATGATATCCTATTTGTTTCTTCGTTCGGTTCAATTCCTTCTCTGCAAATGCTGAAGACGTCATCCGTGTTTGGTTTTTTCCTGGAACAAACATACATTTATTTCAAACAGTTATTATTTATTAAAACATCTATGAATACATAGTAAGGATTTATGATTGTCAATTAGTTCAATAATTAATATATTATGCAAATAAGATACAACCAGTTACAAAAAAAAAAAAACATCATACTAATTGACCTGGTAGGTATAAGTTTGCTTGCGCTAAATTACCTTCCTGGTTTATTACGTTATGAACTATACGATAATAGACCTAACTTGGTTTTAAATAAAGAACTTGTAACAGGGATAGTTGAATTTAAGGTTTATTATAAGTTACAAGTTATTAGAAGTTAGTAGTTGGTTTATAAGGTTATAGCAAATCAAACATGAGACTAGTTTTACCTTTCATATATTAAATGTAATAAATTGTATGTGACCTCAAGGGTGAGTACGCATAATTTTTATTAAGATTGAAGTTAAGAGATGTGAAAGACGGCCCGCGGCAGCTAGGAGTCTGCACTTAGCTTTGCCCGGCGTGTCGCGCTGGCATCCACCGCTGCGTGACTCGCCCGGCGGACCTGAAAAGAGAAGGCAAAGCTTTCAGTATGTGAATACATACTGCTAGTGCAGGCCGAGCATACCGAAGGCGTAAGAAAGGTGACAAGCTTCCCCAGGCACGTGATGCTTATGGTCATTATTGCAAAGCAGGCAGGTCACAGCCTTTGCAAGCAGCAGGAACAGATGCACAGAAACATAGATGACACTGAAGGATTGTTCACCATGCGGTCACTGACCGCATGGCCCGCACAGGTTATTGTCCTTTTGACAAGCGCGAAAAGGGAAAGCATGCCTTGCGTATAAGCTACACAATTAAAACAAATAGATACTGCTCACGTAAAAAGCAGCATCCCAATTAGAAAACTTTGCCACAACTACAGAGGTGTAGTGTGGCATGATAACATTCTATATAATTCCAATACATGGATAATGTTGGCAAGCCTCGTTCACGTAAAAAACGAGGCGATGCCTGGAGTAGCTTAGCATAGCAGTGGGAACCTGACGTGGCACCATTGGTGAAGATGAAGAGGCCACGGGGAATATCCCTGGTGGGCCATTGGTACCACGTCACCCTCCAACACTAATGAGCACTCTGTAATAAAAATGATTAGCACACGTAATGTATAAATTGTAAAATTCTCACCAACGGCTCAGTACCAGCTATGCACTAGTGGTAGCGATGCTGAAAATTAGGGGCTCGCAAAACCGCTGCACCGTAATTTATAACGTCGGCTGAAAGCAGCGACTTGGTGGGAGTTCATAGATAATGAACCACAGCCGATAGGGTTGACCACAGCTAACATAGACCGAGTCGATGAAAGAATACAGATAATATTAGTAGACTATGAATCGATATCAACTAAGGAATCGACTACATATTCCACTAATATTCTTAAAAGTGCAATGTGCATTGTTACAAACTATCGACCTAACACTATTACTTGGTATCGAATAAGTAGTTCCAGCACTGCAATTCACTAAGCGAGCACAACGATGCGACAACGATGCGAGGTGCAACGTAGATTGTCATTGGTCAGATTGTATCACGTCATTGGAAATAGACCAATGACAGTGTCTATCGCGCACATCGTTGCGACTCGCATCGTTGTCGCATCGTTGTGCTTGCTTAGTGAATTGCACAGGTAGACACGTTTTAAACAATAATAGTAGGTACACACACGAAATTACCTTACACAAGTTGATGATTTCTTCGTCGATGGACTTTTCCGTTTGTTTATGGGAGTCGATCGTTTACGTGAAATTTCTGCTATACCTCTATTTAAACTCGTTGATGCTTGATCATACTCTGAGTCAGACCTGTTGAATTAAAATGAAATCAATAAGTTAGTAAATTCAGAGAACTTTATCCATTGACGATTTTGATCGAATTAATCAAATGGCGCACATTGGTGAGGCTTGTGTCCAGCAGGGACTGCTATAGGCTAGTTAATTGATTGATTGAATCACATTTATAAATTTATATGGTTATACTTCCACCAGTTTCCCAGTATACTCAAATTCTACACCGCCGCGTGGTTCCCTGCAGAGTAGAATTTGGGCCACCCCATCTCCTCCCATGTGGTGTCGTACAAGGCGACTAAGGGATAGGGCTGTTTAACATCAGACAGATATATACAGCCCTGACTCAGCCACAGATAGAAGGCTCGAGTCAGCAATAGTGCTCGGAACGCTGCAATAGGCTCATCCCATATTACGTGGGACCTAATATAGTGATTGGTGAAATGTAGGTGTTAATTCACCTCTGCCTAACCCTCTGGGGATAAAGGCGTGATTGTATATACATACGTATGTATACCAGCAGGCAGGAAATAACCAAGCAACTCTGCAGGATAACATATAACCACATTTTATAATAATTCGTTAATAATTATCAGCCGGCAAAAATTAACCAGGCAACTCAGCTGAATAATAATTAACAAAACAATATTTAATAGCACTTACATTTTCTTGGTGTATATTGAACCTCTTGATTATGGTAATGATTTGGCTATTCAAAACTGTCGTTAATAAACAAAAATCACACATAAATTTGCTAATTTAAAAATACCTCAATTGACTGTCAATTTGAGGAAGAATCTACTTTTTTCTTTGTACGTATTAAACACATGTTCAAAACGATGACAAAGGTTTTATAGAATTGATGATTAATATTGCAGCATGTTAACAGTAATATACATGTTTCCGACATTGTACAGAAAACCCGATGTCTGAGAGAAGTCCGAACAACGTCATACTTAGAGCTTAAAAGTAAGTACTTAAGTATCAAAATCAAAAATAGTTAAATCCAAACTCTAGTTAGATCAGTGGTTAAATTAATCTAATTTTTATTTGTATTAATTCGAACTAAACTATTTATACTATAACTTTTCTATACCTCTGTGAAGCGTGTTAGTCTGGTTTACGCTAAGACTAACCATTACGGATTCCCTTAACTCAGTTTTCGTTTACAGTGACTACATAATGTAGTTATTATAATACCTATATCAAATTAAATACTTTAACGGATGCATATACAACCAAAGCATTAATGAATATTGCTTTGTAATTAAAAACTATTAGCACATGTCAAAGCATTGAATTAGGGTTGTTACAATAAATGTGTTGTGAGCCGTGTGCTCGGCTGCCAATTATGCGGTATTTATTTATTTATTTATTTATTTATTTATTTATTTATTTATTTATTTATTTATTTATTTATTTATTTATTTATTTATTTATTTATTTATTTATTTATTTATTTATTTATTTATTTATTTATTTATTTATTTATTTATTTATTTATTTATTTATTTATTTATTTATTTATTTATAACACACAAGGCCATTACATCATAAATACAATAGTATAACTCGGAAGTATTTGACAAATTTGATAAAAATGTTTTAATATTTTATTCTCAATTTTAATGTGATGCGATAATAATATCATTTGACTTACATACATTATACAAATATTATCTCAAAATAACTGTTGTTAAGTAGTTTAGTAGTAAAGTTTTGCGTTTTCTCGTATTATCCTAAAGTTTTATTAAATCTATTAATTAGTTTTTGCGTAAAAGAGTAACATACATTCATACAGTAGTTATTACTCATATCTTACGACAACCCTATTAATGAGATTGCATAAACAACATTATACACCGCGCGCGTGTAACCTACTTAAAATTTGAGAATCAGCATTTTTGGGTCGTATTTACACCGGAGCGGAATGGGAGCCTCAAATTCGTCTAATGCAATGCATATTATATACATTTATGTTAATTGTAAAATAATCTTTGCTAAGGAAATTTTCAAAACGGAAGTCTCGGGCCTTTTTGACTTCTCTTTTCACATTTAGGTAGTATCTTATAAGCTTGAAATGAAAGTTCATTATGCTTTTTACCAGGCGAACTACTTGATGCTTCTATTCCGCTACGGTGTAAATGAAGCATTATATTCAAACTAAATATTTTATTGATTTATTGAAAAACTGAAGCTGGTATGATTTTTGTTACAAATAACAAATAATTGTTGCATGGCAGACGCAAACTTTGGTTGTAATAATTCATTATTAAAAATCGTTTATTGAAAGTAGTAGGATTAAAGAATCCCTAAAGCTTCATTCGATGTGAAAGTTGTGTATCTACCTATCTAAGTATCTACCTACAATTCATATATTTTATCAGGTAATTATATCAATCATATTATATTATATTAGTATTTTAGTTAAATGCATTTATAGTACTCAATTGATGTCGTGTCTTATTTACAGGTAAAATAAACTTTACCTAAGTTAAATACCAACAAAGGAAAATACTTTGAATATAGAACCTATTTGGAAATACTATATTACTAGTTACTACTCAGGTAAGTTGATCGTTTACACTACTTTTACATAATACTTATACTAATTTACTATAATCATTATCTGAACATCAATCCCGGTTGAGCTCATAGTGCAGATTTTTTCGTAGATAAGGTTGTTTAGACTAATGAGAATTAATTGTGAGAGCGACTGCCAGCTGAGCTCCTTTTCGAAGAAGGGTGTGTGCGCCAGAGCCTCGCTCATTAACGAGCGCACGCATGATCATCATCATCATTCTTGCATTTGCCCGCTTCGCCCTTCGCATAGAGCCAGGAGTGTTGGAAGCGCCTGTTGTTTGAACTTAATTCTGGTTTGATATCTATTTAACATATTAATAGTAATATTTGTTTTTTTTTTTCAGAAAATTAAATATTATTCCGGAAGTCAACAACAAAAACAAAAGCTACGAGTATAAATGAGAAAAGTATTTTATATACTCAGGTACATTTGTTATTGTAGTGTATAGTTATTTTCAGAATTATTTATTTAGATATTCCTTAATAGAGATCATTGTGATTAGTTAGGTACTGAAGTTATTTATCTATTTGAGTGTTTTCGTGTAGTCATGATGCGTTACTGTAGGATTTGTCATGTTTCTGTAGATAGCCATCGCTGGTCAGGTCATTTGCGTAGCAATTTACATAAAACTCAAATTGCAACTCCTTTTTACGACAATATAGAGATAATTAAATCATGTTTCAAGAGGCGTATTATAAGTTATAGAATTAGAGCTACTGATGAAGTAATCCCTCAATTCCCAGAGACTTTTCTTAACAAAATTCGAGAGCAAGTTAAGACTCTAATAGTCATATCACTACAGAGATATACCTCTCTCAAAATTAATTTTGAACTTTTTTCAGTATTTCATTTGTTTAAAAACGACTATCAGGAAATAAAATCATTTGCTACAAAAAATTATAACATTCATTTAAATTATGATTTCAACAAAATTTTTAGTTCAATAATTTTATTTCTTCTTAAAAAAATTGAAGAGTTTCAAGAAAGAGATAGCGGTTGGACCTTTTTAAATAATTCATACTTAGAAGTGAATATCAATAATTATCAACCCCTTCATGGCTCTAAATTTATAGATTTACCAGCATTTATAAAAAGTAAAAAGTCTTGTGTGAATATTAAAAACCGAGATCAGTATTGCTTTTTATGGAGTATTGTAGCAGCCTTGTACCCCGCCACGAGCCATCCTGATAGAGTTTCATCATATCCACACTTCCGAGATGTTTTAAATATTAATGGTTTGTCGTTTCCCATTACTTTTACGGATATAACTATTTTTGAAAAAAATAATAACAATTTAAATATTTTTGTATATGGTTTAAAAAATAATAAAACCATAATAGGACCTTTGTATAAATCAGTCAATAAAAAATCTAGGAGTATACATTTATTATAATTAGAAAACAATAATGATTCTCATTATTGTCTAATTAAAAATTTTCCTCGCTTAATTCGCAGTCAGATTACCAAACATCACAGTAAATTATACTTCTGTGAATATTGTTTATTGTTTTTTCCTGTCCTCACTCAACTCGAAACTCATTTATGTGAAGGAGTTGTGACAGTATTACCTGAAAAAGGCTCGTTTTTAAAGTTTAAAAATTATGAAAGAAAACAAAATGTACCGTTCATAATCTATGCAGATTTTGAAACATTACTTGTACCCATTTCCCGCAATGAAATTGATTCTGCTAACACATCATATTCTCAAAAACATGTACCGGCTGCGTTTGGTTACAACATTGTATCGTCTTTCGATAATAAAATTTATCCGACTGCGGCGAAACAAAGGGAAGGAAATGATCTTAATAATCAGTATAGAAGTTACCACGGTAGTGACTGTGTTTCTAAGTTTGTACATTTCCTTACTGAAGATGTCATTGCGATTTATAAAATACTAACTAAAAATAAACCTATGATATATACAGAAAAAGATGCTGTTCATTTCAAGGATGCTATTAAATGCCATATTTGTGAAAACTTGTTATGGTCTAACAAAGTTAGAGATCACTGTCATATTACTGGTCGGTACCGCGGTGCGGCCCATCGCCATTGCAATCTTCAGCATAAAGTACCTAAATTTATACCTATATTTTTTCACAATTTATCAGGTTATGATTGCCATTTATTTATAAAGAAGTTAGGAGAAATGCCAGGTTTCATAAAAATTATACCTAAAACGAAAGAAAAATATATATCATTCTCTAAGTACATTCCTGTGGCAAGCAATGAATACGTGCAGTTACGGTTCTTAGATTCCTTTAACTTTTTGAGTACTAGTTTAGACAAACTTGCGAAAACAATGGAGATTGAAGATTTTGTTAATCTACGATTCCATTTTCCTGACGATAAACAGTTTAATTTATTGACGCGGAAAGGTATCTATCCCTATGATTTTATCACGAATTGGAAATGTTATGAATATAAAACGTTGCCATTGAAACAACACTTTCATAGTTCTTTAACCAATGAAGGTATCAGTGATAAGGATTATAATCATGCTCAAACTGTTTGGACTTATTTTGACATAAATAACTTAGGCGAATATACTGATTTGTACTTAAAAACAGATGTATTATTACTATCAGATATATTTCAAAATTTTCGAAAAACTTGTAAGCGATATTATGGATTGGACCCTGCGTTTTATATAACTACCCCTAGTTTGTCATTTGATGCAATGCTTCTTAAAACAGGGGTTCAACTAGAACTGTTGTCCGATTTAACAATAATTAAAATGATTCAGGAAGGGATTAGAGGAGGATTGTGTATGTGTTCGCACAGATATGCAAAAGCAAATCATAAGTATATGTCTAACTACAATGCCTCAGAACCCGATTGTTATATAGTATATCTAGACTGTAATAATTTATATGGTTTTAGCATGTGTCAGTACTTACCATATTCTAGTTTTCGTTTTCTTAGTGAACATGAATTACCTTATTTACAAATAGAAAGTATTGATGACAACGCTGAGTGGGGTTATATATTGGAAGTAGATCTCTTATATCCTTCTAGTTTACACAATTACCACAATGACTTACCTTTTTGTCCAGAAAAATGCATTCCGCCAGGCGGGAAAAACAAGAAATTAATAGCAAACTTGTATAATAAGTACCATTATGTTATACATTATGTACATTTGAAAAAATATATTAATCCATGTTCTATAAACATGGATTAATATTGCGTAAAATTCATAGAGCCATTACTTTCAAACAAAGTCCGTATTTAAAAGAGTATATAGAGTTAAACACTAAATTACGTCAAAAAGCAAAAAGTTGTTTCGAGCAGGACTTTTTTAAGTTATTGAACAACAGTTTTTTTGGTAAAACATTAGAAAATACTGAAAAAAGGGTTACTGTACACTTAGTAAATAAATGGAGTGACGAAACGAACCGAACTAAAAAGTCATTATCAGCAGAGAGACTTATAGCTAGCCCCTATTTTCATAGCGCATCCATTTTATCTGAGAATTTAGTTGCTATACAAATGAACCCTGATCAGATAATTTTAGATAAACCTATATATATAGGGTTTACGGTTTTGGATCTGTCTAAGTCGCATATGTATAATTTTCACTATAATATTATTAAACCTTTTTATAATGACAGAGTACGATTATGTTATACCGATACTGATTCTTTTGTTTATGAAATATTTACCAATGACTTTTATTGTAAGGATCTAAAGTACCAGTTCTTGCAATACTTCGACACTAGTAATTATAGTAATCACAATTTACCTTTAAAAAATAAAAAAGTTCCAGGCTATTTTAAAGACGAAATGGGGGGTAAATACATTTCGCAATTTGTAGGTTTAAGATCAAAACTTTATTCCATAAAATCTTCTAATCATGTGATTAAAAAAGCGAAGGGCATTAAATCATGTGTGATTCGTGATTTAGATATTAGAGATTATGAGAATATTTTACTAAAATGAGGAACACTCCATAGGAAAAATACCATATTTAAATCAATAAAACACGAAATTTTTACTCAAAATGTGAATAAAATAGCATTGTCTAGTAATGATGACAAGCGAATGATTTCAAGAAATAAAATATCGACGTTATCCTGGGGTCACTCGTATCTATTTATGAATTAATATAAGTAGTGTAAACTAAGTTTATAACCATAATACCTATTTTATAAGTTTATATACGTTCATATTTACATAGCCATAAATAAACAATAGTCTAAGAATAATAAACTTACAGAAGTTGTAACAAAATATTATATGTTTGGTGAAATATACTATGAATATTAATGTTTGTTTGTTTCATTTCATATTAAAGTATGTGTTAGAATATAGATATATAAAACTCAGTCCAACTGAAAATAAATAAGTAAGTATATTATGCAAGTGTTTATTCACCTCTGCCAACCTGTTGCTTTTAAAAAACCTGTTGTTGTTTTTATAAATGTAATGTAACCTATTTCACATAAAACGTTGACTAAACAACTGACAAATAGAACAAGTCAAGATCTTTTATAATTCATAATAATTATATTGAAATAACAATTTAGTAATTGAATGGAACAAAGTCACGAGCTTAGGCTTGTCTAGAAAATTACGAAATATTAAATCAGATTGCGATATGTTTACTAATCAGAGGATGTGAATCATCATTCCTTAACTATATTATTAATATATTTGAAAGTGTTACATCAACAATATTGTAGGGCATTGACTCTGTAGTGCATGTTCGGTCCCGAGCGATCGTAAATATTAATTTCAGATCTTAGTAGCAATCAGTACGTCTTTGTATAAGAACACCACGATTAAATTGCGACTTAAATGCGACATATCTAAGCTAGTAACAAGTCGGATATTAAAAAAGTCAAGTTTGAACGTCAAAGTTAAAGACAACATAATATTATATAATGGCAACGGTAAGTTTTGTATTTTTCTTTCTTTTTTATTAATATAATTAAATACGTACCATAGTACGAGTAATATGTATTAAAATTAATTAATGTAAATTAGATATAAATAATAATTGTTGGTACTTTTATATTAATAATTTAATAAAGTACATAGGTATAATCACCATTTGCATCGGTGATAAAATGTTATATTTTTATCTATTTCAGGTATCAGACACGGAGCTAGTTCTTTCTCAATACGCTCAGGATCCTTATGAGGAATACTACGAGATGTTGAAGAACACTGCTTCATGTAGCAGTAACCTAATTAATAAAGATCCCAAGAAATCGAAACCACGACGGAAAGAAAGAACGAAAAAATTGAACCCAACGAAATCTTTTGTAATGAGTCGAATACCTCGACGTGGAATAAAATTGATAAAAATATTAGTAATAGATCTCGACGTCGAGAACCCAGATAGTGACAGTGACTATACAATTCTTGCCAAGGTCCTTAATCTACTTAACTTTCTCTAAACCTTTTACGACAATTTCCTTATTTTCTAGGTATGGAATAATTATACGATGGAATTCTCTGTAATCGATATAACCCTCATTCCAGTAAATCCCTCTGTTTTTTTCCAACCATATAACTTGTTTCTTTTCATCAGCAGCTAAATATTTAAATAAATATGGAGGCTTTACTAAGAACGTTTGAGTATAATAACAAGTGGCCAAAGCTAATTCTTTAACTATAAAGTTATTATAAAGGTCTTTAAATCCTTGAACATCAACTATAATAGTATTCGGGTTCATGATATTTTTCTAGCAGTACTGCTTAGAGGTTTATACTCAATTATGCAATCATTCAGTATAAGACAGTATGCAGAAGTTTGATCTGGTATGTCGAAATCACTCTCGATTTCAACCCTTACATCAACGACGGGACCTGTTTTCAGATTATCAGCTTGTCTAGAACAGTCAATGACAAAGAGCGGTGCTAAGTCCTTAAATTGTTTTTCGCTTAACAACGGCTCCGAGCGACGTCCATAATACGACTGCTGAAATCTAGTGTATTGTTCATATAATAAAGCAATTCTATTATTTTTAAAGTTTACATTCAAATTTTCATTTGGGAAGTACATGGAATTGAGATACACTTTAACATCGCGAATATGACAGTGATCGAACTGAGACATATCAGCACTTGCATTATTTTTTCTGTTTGTCTGTAGACCCATGATAACAAAGCGCGGTTTTTCTATTTGAGACGAAGTTTTTATTGACCATGTATGTTTTGTAGTTTTAGGTAACGCAGGATATTCATATAAATCCCAGTTCCTGAATATCATTTGGAGAGGCCTGTCTTTTTCTAATAGTTTTAACATACTTAATTTTTCCCTGTCTGATACCTTAACATGTGGTACACGCCATATGATTTTATTGATGAGAACTTCTTCAACAATTTCACCAGTGTTAAGTCGCACTGCGTTTAAGTTAGTGTTACTCCTTAGCAATATTAACTCATGTTTACTATTTATTACAACTTTTTTAAAGTCTTCTGCAAAACCGAGGATGTTACAAAGCGGTATAGATGCAGAAAATCTGCCATCATTAATATTTTTTATGCCATCGATATTCCAGCTCCAGGCATTAGACATTTTCGATTCACACTCATTCATTGAAATTAATGACTTCATCGTAGTTGTTATACCAGCATTTTTAATTTTATCAATTTCCACTCCATTGAGCTCATACCTAATATCTTGAAACAGGTAAAGTAGAGCATTGTTCGTAAAATAAACACTACTGGCTCTTTCTTTTAAATCATTTTTTCTTACTACGATAGTTCCTTCCAAATATAAGGTGCTGGCTGACGGTAGTACGTACAAATCTTGTTGGTTGATGGGTATACGTATCTCGTCATTCCTGTTGAAACTTGTGACGTATGGTTTATAAGAATGGTACTCGATTCCTTCAACAGTATTATCATAGCTTGGTGTGGATACAATATCTAAGATATTCATTTTAGTAAACCGATCGCTTTAAGGAATGCTTTATTTTCTTTAGTCAATTTTATTTTCTTTTTCGAGATAGTTCTTAGAGGCTTGAGAGCATGTGTTGAACTGTAACTTTTTATTGGTTGAGGTGCATATTTATTATAATCAATCATTTTTTCTTCTTAGGTGTAAATACAGCTGCACTTCTTCACCACGGAGATTTATCAAATGATTATTTATATCTAATAACCGTATATGTATGCAGCTTATATTGGTTTGATTAATAGGAAAGTAAAGTAAAGTTTGTAGGAATTTCTATAATTCTGTATCCAGGAGGAACGTTGAGTGCAAATTCATGTATTATATGACTAGGTGTTCCGTTTATATACGAACCACTCACAATATCACATTCAACCCTGATAACGGTCGTGGGTAAAATGTTCACTGGGAACTCGGAGACATGCCATTTATTACCTTCTAAAATCTGCTTATTAAAACCCAATAAACTTCGAAGTGTGTCTTCTTTAGTAAAGTTTATAGATTTTGTACAGTGTATAGACGTTTTTAAAGTATTATTGTTACACAGTAGTTTGATTGAAGCATTTTTTATTTCGGACTTTAAATAGTCGCTGATATCCTGCAATTCATAGGAACCTTCTGGTATTTGTATAACTTCATCTATGTCATAATATATCTTGTTATTCGTTTTATCAATGTTCGGAATAGAATTGAACGTTGAGAAATGCAATAAAGCACACTCATACTGTCCATCTAACTGTAGTGAGTTGGGATAGTAGGTGGATAAATCTGAGGAGTTGCCAGTTATCGACAAAGTGAGAGACATCTTGAGAATGAATAAAATAAAAGAAAGACTAATTATATATAATTTTATTATTCCAAAAGTTCCACAGATATTTTAAACATAGGTGTCCACAATTTACAGTATTGAATTTCTGATATCTTGTATAGTTATAGGAAATATTACAGTTTATAAAATACTTTATCAATTCTAATGGCGGTTTCAAGTCACCAAAACTATCAAAGTATTCACAATAATTATTTACTTTAACATATGCTACCCAATGCGTACCTTCATTTTTTGAGTCGTCCAAGTTGACTATAGCACATTCCATCTGTTTTGGTGTTCTTGGTAACTGATCCTTCATATCGACGCTGGAAAGCAAACACGTAGTAACCCACAAAAACGAAATTGTTCACCATAGACGAAAAACCTTCCGAGTTTTGAAAAAAAAATCATAACTTTCGTGTAGAAGCTAACTTTTTCAAAATTGGGTACAATAAACAAAATTTGTAGGACTTCTATTTTATTTTAATGAATTCAACCAAAAGTTATTACAAGTGGAAATTGTGTAGGTTACTACGTTTTGATTTTATTTTCACAGTAAGCAAACACGTAGTAGGCGCATCGCCAAATGTATGAGATTTTATTTTCTAAATTTTTTTATGGCCACATAAAACGCCGTAACCCTCGTGAATTTGACAAAAGATAACCGCAATAAAGTCATAAATGTTACAGTTTAGATAATTTTGGTGATCAAAATGGTGTAACAGTTTTTTTTTCGTATTATTAGTAATTTAGAATGCATTATCTGTATTGTCGAAAATAAAAGCATATCCTTTAAAATGACTTTAATGGTATCATAAAGAAAATCACACGACATTCCAAATGTATACTTACAAAAGTGTAGATGATTTCGGGATTCATAATACGAAATAAAACGATTGAATACATAATAATAATGAATTTTATTCAGTAAATTAATCATCTTCTTCATCGGTATCTGGTAAACAGTCCCTTACTTTTGCACTACATTTTAAATCCAAATATTCTTTTGAGAACCTGTGCGGTATGACCCCTTTGTCAACTAATTTCTTTAGATCTGAATATTTTTGTTTAGATATAGGCAACTTTGATGGATATAAGGTAGGTACTGGATTCATAGAGCGATTTACAGGCTTAATTTGCACTTCAATTGACTCAGCAGTTGGCAACATGGAGTGTTTCACAATAATTTTGTCTGTAATGTTTTTCCGGAAAGTTGCATTTCTAATTTTAGATATTTGTAGTTTCTGATTTTTCGTAAAAGTATTTTTGACAAGACCATCAAACCCTAAAAAGTCTCTACCGCTTAAAACATTAACAGTATACGGTCCTGGATTTTTGCGTGAAAACTCGATAATTGTTGGCCATTGGGATGGTGCCCACACGGTTGATTTTTTCACGTTGTTTTCTATTGTGGCGTGCATACTATCTACCGGCATGTACGTGTGGCCGGGAGTCAAAAAGTTAATTTGTATTATTTCAACATTGATACAAGTTGACAATGCGTAATGAATCATTGCCAGAATGCTTTTATTTTTATTCTGACCAAAACAAGAGTCACAGTATAGAATAAGGTGTGTTACATTACCACGTTTGTCTACGTCTTTAATGTAGTCCAGCAAGCAGGTAGCTATTTCGTTCGCTCCTCTTTTAGCGTCGACTTCTGTCCACACGTTACAAATTCCAAGTTGAGAGCAGCTTTCATAAATGGTAAAATTATATACCGCCAACTTGCGACTATAATAGAAGTTCATGTTTTCGCCATACGGAGTATTTAAGACTTTTTGAAGGTCGAAGCAGGCACAAATTGTCTTATTGTCCATTTTGTTAATATTTTGATGAAATATAAATCTGTTGTACGATTCTTCTTTTTCATTTATATGATTTATATATTTCTCCATCTCCTCTTTAGTTTTAACGTCATAAGATTTGCCATTAAAACATGTTACACATTTGTCTTTTTTAGGGATATGAAAACCAATGTTAAAAGTTTCTCTGAACCACGACACAAATACTTTGTATGACATGGTTTTCTTATTTTTTAATTCGTTTTGGTAAATTCGGTACAAATTGGTGATATTCTTGAATTCTTCGGGAAGATATAACCTACCAGAGTCTTTACGACAATGATGGCTTGGTACAAGAGGTAAATTTAATACAAATTCTCTCGCTTCTATAATAACGCTTTCTGATGTTTTATTATGACCACCAGCAGTTCCACGTTTATCTTCCTGTGAAAAACCGTCTATCATAGAGTCAAGTGTATAGAGAATAAATCTCTGTGTCACATCTAAAGTTGCTATTATGAATTTTTGACAAACCTTACGTCTACCTTCCCCTTCGTTAATAAAATACTCAAAAGATTGAGATCTATTCGTTGCAGCAGTTTTACTTGCCCTTTTAACTGAACGACGAATGGCACATTGACATATCCAATCCTTTCTGCGCTGGTAGCTAGCTAATCCCCAAAAATGCTTAAAAATACTATTACGCCTCTCTTCAGAAATATTTTCACAGTTGTTGCCACAATTAACTCCAACACATGGGTTTGGTTTTATGCATTTACTATCAATTGTTTCTCCCTTTGTATTAACGTATTTTTCTCCTTTCTGTTTACTTTTTTGGTTCTTTTTTTTTAATTTCGTTTTTGATGGAGGTTTTTCCAAGGGAAGTTCGTGAGCTGTTTCAATATGAACCGTATTATTAGTTTTCTTCTTTTTTTGTGTCTTCTTTCGAATTTTCTTCTTTTGAGCTAAAAAAATATTCATTTGAAAAAAGGTTTTATTCCAACATTTAGTTCAAGTTTGAAAATAAGTAACTATCTAATTATTTAGAAAAAAGACTGACTCCACTAATAATGGTTTATGTTAATCGTTGCCGCCTGAGTATTTATCTCTAAGTCTGTTTTTTATTTATTTATTAGAATACTTCGCATACCAGAAAAATAAAGTAAAATATACAATTAATGATGTAAGTATACTTACGTGCAGAATCGGTTGAATAATTTGAAGAACTTTGTTCTAGAACACTAATTTCAGATTCTTCGGACGGGAAAGCTTCATTAAAGAGAGCGGTATCAGGATCACCGTCCACAAAGTCTAAATAAGACTTGTTAAATGTAAGTTTTCTTTTAGATCTTCTAAATATCTTTTGTTTTGGTTCCGGAGATTGAAGAACTTCAGAGTCGGAGGCGCGTTCTATTTCATCAGCTGCGTCTAGAATGCTGGTAGAAGTAACATTACTTCCCGTAGTTTTCAAATTTGCACTCATGTTTTTGACACTTTCTCTTGAAACAATACTATGGTCGCCATTTTCATGATAAGCTTCTATAGTTACCTCAACTGTGCACATCGTATGTTGTGCCCAATCCGGAGTTATAGATTGTACCACATTTTTATGTGTATTGATTACTTCAATTGCAACGTCATTCTTTGGCATGCACTGCGTTTCCTGCTCTTTATTTGTATTTATAATGACATCATTATTTTTAAGTTCATCAAAGCAAATGGATTTTTTTTTTTTATTATAATAATAATATTATTAATTAATATAATTAATAATTATTATATATATATATATAATAATTATTTTCTTTAAAGTTTAGCTCATTTTCAAGGCCATCTAATGAGCAGTTGGAGAGGATGTTGTTTTCTTGATATACAATGGTACTCAGTTCACTATCTGCAGTTGAAGTGTCGCAAAAATTATCAGATTTTGGTGAGATATCCTTCAAAACTTTAGCAGACTCTTTAATATACTTATCCGGTTTCCTGAATGTTGGTGTCAAGTTGTTTACTTCTATTGGTTTTTGGTGAGGAGTGGAAACGATGTTCATGTCTACCGGTGGTTGATTCTCAATACATTCACTTTCTGATTTATTTATTTCTTTTATTGAATTCTCAACTAAATGTTTTATAAGAACCAACTGTCCATTATGCTCTTTGAAAACCTTATCTTCTATAATATTAATCTTTGTTTTTTTCGGCGTACTTTCAGTTTTACATTCTTGAAATAAAATTTCCTTCCACTTTCTTCGTTTTGCCGCCATCTTAAAAGGTTAGTATGAAAGTTAGTATATAGATTAGTTCAAAAGTTTGCCAAAATGTCGTTTTAAGACCACCAAAAAGTAGCAAATTATATTTGTTTAGTAAGTACTTTATGTACGTTAGATCGCTGACTATTGTGCCGTTTAGTTAGATAAAAAATAGTTTAGTAAGAAGACCCGTGAGATATGGCTAGCATGTAAAATAATATAATAATTATTTTTACAAATCGTGGATTAAATATATTAAATATATTTATATTATTAATTTTATAAACCGTCAAACCGTGTTCAATTGAACACTATATTTTAATAATGTGGCTTAAAATATAACCCTAATATAATACATAATTATAAATATATATTCCGCAGCTTCTGTTACAAACTCTGAACGGAATATCATGAGACTAGCACAAATAGATAGAGCAATACGTGAGTATTATAAGTTACCCGTGCAAAATGTGGGCAGTCGCTAGTATACTATATAAGATAAGTTGTAACCATAGGCGGCGTGTCTGTCTATCTGTTAAACAAAAAACTCGAAAATAACTACTATTTTCATAACTTACGAAGTTAATATCTTATACAACTTTAAAGAGGTACAATGATATATATCATGACATTTAAAATACCTATTCGTGAATCATGGTAAATTACAAATTTTTGCGTGCTTTTTTGTATCAGCAATATCAACATCAGCGTACAATTATGATTAAAATAAAATGTAACAAACTTTCACCAGTTAGCTTAAGCTCATTTGTATTTACGATAAAACCAAAAACATAATAAAATATTAACACACCCAGCCAATATTGCAATAATAAAGCATGTGGATTCTGGAATAAAATTATAAAATAATGATTAACCAATTGAAAAAACTTACTTTTCGAAATAAGAACAAAAACAATCCCTTCACGCAAAATTCAAAGCAACAACAAACACGTCGACTCACTTTCGCTCCTTGGACCGTACTGAGCGACGGCGCAAGCGTTTGCCTAATGGCCGCGAGAGTCAGGTTCAAACGAAATAAAAAGTACGAGTTTAAACCTTACGCCCCACAAAAGTGAAGTAATTATTAATAAGTAGTTTTACGTGATCCTTGTAAACGTAGTAAAAGTCTTGCGTCTCAAATTTTAATACTATGGAAGTGTTTAGTAACTACTGTTCGACTTCTAATTATTTCCTACTAAATAGCGTAACTACAAGACATTTAAATTCCTGAGCGGCAAACGCGCAGTAACCCGCACTAGCGTCCGTACAACGCGCGCCGTAAATCACATAACTTGAAATTTCACGGAACTCAAAGTGTTGTAAATACAATAAGTAAAATCGTTTGCCATTTACTACGTGTTTGCGGTGCACATTAAAAAAAACGAGAAAATTTCTTGTTCCTATTTTCCCCATTTTTCATCGTATCGGCACGTGGATTCGACCTATCGACGCAGAAAAATATGGTGATTCCAAAAATACAATAAAAAAAAATTCGCCCTTGTATGGGTTACTACGTGTTTGCTTTCCAGCGTCGATATATACACCTCTAAAGTGAGGTAAGTCACGAGCATATTTTTGAATGTCTAAATTAGTTAAAGGTCGATTAGGTAGCTTATTCAGATTTTTGATGATTTTATAAATAACCCTTTACCATTTTTATGAGGCTTTATGTATAAGCCCCTGCCCAATGCTAAAGCCTCCATAGTCTTATTGTGACGTTCATTTTCTTGTAATTTTTTTTGTACCGCTTTATAATCGTTAACTGTTTTTGCAATGCCTGCGGCACCACCGGCTAAGGAGCCTAACGCTGATAAACCAGCAAATATTGGAATCAAAGGTAGAAAACCGCCAGTCTTCGGTATAGGTATAACTCGAGGTACTCGAATATTCGCTATGCATGGAAATAATTTTCGTGCAGCTAAGTAAGCTGCATTGATGAGAGTCTTGCTGTCTTTAGATTTCAGTTTTTTAATTTTTGATCTTATTTAAATTTTATATCTTATACAAAAGTATTAAACGTTTTAATCCCTGCACCGGACTTTAGTTTCGCTTTCATCACTTTGCTCACTAACCATGAGCTAAGTTTTTCACCCTTGCCAGCGTCTTTTGAGGTAAGCCTTTGTTTGACCATGTTTAAAAGCTGCAAATCGGCTTTATGACGATTGGATAAATCTGCGTGATTTTGGTAAGCAATGTCGTGATGCATACAAGCTTCGTCTAACTTATTAACACGTCGATCGCCTCGAAGTAATCGTTTCTGAAGTTTTGTACCAGGTCCACAATAGTTGTAACCAGGCAAATGAAGTTCAAATGGTAAATTATTAATTACACTGTTAACTAGTCCGCCGCCTTGCATTCCTCAAAATTAAATGAAATAAATATAACAAAATGAATGCTTATAAGGATTGGTTAATACATCAATTAACTATTGCAGCTTTGTCGATCCAGCTGTTTTCTTCTTTGCTTAAACCCAGCCACTTTACAAAAAGTTTATTTCCTTTTCTTTTTAAAACCTTTTCAATCAAATAAACATCAGGATGGTACGATTTTTGAAGCTCTTGTTCATAAAAGCTTCCTAATATCTTTTGTTTTCGCTGATCTTCTATATGATACGTTATAGGTAAAGTTTCATTAACCTTTTTTATGGTAAATAATTCCGTTGACCAGTTAGGGGTGTATCCTTTTTTGCAAATATGTTTGTATTTACTGACGCGAATTTTATCACCTACTTTGAACTTAGGTCTGCACCGAACAGATGGTCGTTTATGGGAATTTTGTATATTAGCTCTTATTATTAACTCATTGTATTTATGTACTTCTATAGGTTTCCATTGAATAGTACGATGTTTTGTGTTATTATATGTATTTAATATATCTTTCAATACCAAACCAAACCACTTATAGTTTCCATTTAGACTGAAACATTTATGTAACATACTTTTTATAGTTTTTATCAGTCGTTCAACAATTGATGCTTTCTTTGTTGAAAATGATGAGTAATGATTAATATTATACTTCTTTATAAACGTTTGAAAAGTTGTGTTATAAAACTCCTTACCAGAATCCGTTTGCAAATTAACTGCACGCGTTTGCTTACAGTAAGTATGTTTTGAAAGGCGCGAGTGACGTCAAGTTTATTTTTTGTTTTTAGTGGTTCTGCCCAAGCAAACTTGGAAAAGCAATCAATCACTGTTAAAATATAATTATGTCCGCCATTAACTTTTTTCAAAGCCTGCATATCTATGAGGTCAGCCTGCCATAAGTCATCTATTCCCTTTAAAATTACAGAACGCCTGGCAAAATTTTTTCGCGCAGGTCTGTGTATTTCATTAACAATTTGTAATTTCGACATTATGAAGACTTTTTAAGCACTAGTAATTTATTTATATCCTCCTTAGTGTAAAACTTGTTTTCTAAATGAGTGAAAGCCTCAGATATCACCGCTTTTAAGGTAATTTCAACAGTGTTTTGAACATCTATGTCTATTTGCGTATGCAGTGTATCCATAATTTTATGAAAATCTTCTTTCAAATCCTGTATAATTTTCCTTGTTACTTGATCTATGTATTCCTTATTTACTGCATCATCAGCTTCTACTGGAGATCTGATTCCTCTTAGCCTTACTGTCTTCAAATCAAATTCACCGCTTTCTGATTTTAGTAATGCATTATTATTGAATTCAATTAATTCCGATAAACGCATTCTTTTATGAATATGATGTCCGAATTTGTCTTCATTCATGGTTAAGGTGTAATATATTGAAAGGTATAAAGTAAAATGAAAAGCAGAGTACTGATAACATATTATTTATTAATAACCCTACTTTCACGTAACTCTTCAATTATAGATATAATTTCATTATCCAACCCAGTGTTACCAGCATCTCGAGATGCGTATAATAACTTTAACCTATCCACCAGTTCGTTTGGATCGTTCCAATATATGAAATCTACATCATTTTTCCAAAGTTTTGTCACAGGTAAACCTTTTCCCGTGGACTGAATGGAACTCGAACTCGCTAGTGTGAAAAGAGGTTTAATAACTTGCATATATTTTTGTCCTTTATTACTTTTAATTGGTTTATTTGGATCAAAATCCCGACGATGTGCATTTGTTATCAGTAATATCGACTTGTATTGCTGCATGTCGCTGTCTGTAACCAAACTTAAATCGATGTCCTTGTTTAGTAACAATTGCCTTAAATCAGGCGTACTATTGTATTTATTTTCACCTACAGTTATGTATTCATTGCCGAAGGTTATGGTAGCAGAACCAAGCATTAATTTCCCTCGATCTCTTCGAACACCAAAGGGTACCTCAGTCAACACCTCTGAAGATAGCGACCAAGATGACGTATCATGGTCTTGCTTGTTATCGACCAATGATTGGTATGAAGTGTCACTATCAATATTAGATTCATCACTATAGCCTACAGCATCAGCTGTCAGCGATTCTTTTTTCTGCAATGTTTGATTCAAAAACGGTACGTCAGTTTCATCATTTACAGCACTACTAGAAAGAGGTGATTGCTTGCTAGTGTTGGTTAATAAGTTAAACGATTCCGTCACGGGCTTAAAAACTGTTTCCAGAGCTTATTTATTGTCAATCTCCATATTCCTCATGTTACGAACTTTTTTCTTTACAGCTTCTGCAGCTATAACAATTTGTCTTTTTAATGACTTATCCATAACGATAAAAGTGCCTGTTATCGGTTAAGAGTTGCTTAAGAATAATTACATCGCAACGACGTACGGTCTTAAATACGGTCTTAAGTTCTTAATCAAATTCAACAAAAGTATCAAATTTCTTTCTATAACATCCATTGTTTTTAGAGCATTCCTTATTAATTATTACGTAATTAAAAGGCTCACTCCATATCTTTGAACACATTTCACGAAACTCAAGCCACGTGATATCTGAATTTACATGCTCTTCATAAACATGTTTTAAATTTATGTCATCTTGTTTAAACAGTACTATTAAATTTGCATTATCTCTAACCAACTGTTTAGGAATTTTACTATATGTTTGGTTCAGATAAAAACAGTCAATATATTTATGTCGACCCATGGCAAAATAATCTCGCATGTTGTTTTGATTTTCACAAGCAACGTCGTCAAATATAATAACATAGTTAGGTTTTGCATCTTGTACACTCAATACATCCTCATTTCCCGTATATTTCTGAAGTGAAATACTTGGAATCCGTTGCAAAACTTTTTCCAAAAAGATATACTTAGATTGATGTAAAGTTTTTGAATAAACATAGACGTTTTGAAACTTCAATCCATTTTCATGTATTAGAAGACCTACAAGTAAATTCGTTTTACCACAATTTGACGGTCCGCAAATAATGCATCGTATTACGTTGGGTAATAACTTGCTATGACGAACATGAAACTTTGGCAAATCATCGCAGATTGTGTTTAGATGCAAGGATTGCGCCTGTTTAACAAATTTCATGATCAGTATGTGTTTAGAGTTGAACGTTGAATGAGAGAGCGCGTTCACGACATTATCATTTAAACTAGATCACCGATGGGTATGAAACGTTGAATTGATTGAGTTCATCTGCAGTGACAATCATTTCGTGCATCTGTATATTATTGGGAACGATAGCTCACAGAGTGAGGCCTGGCCGGGACAGGCCGAACGATGTGGGCTAGAGTTCCCAATAATATACTACTTATGTGTTTACGATGGCTTGAGTAAAAAAAATCATATAAGCGAATTCAATTAAATTTTTACATAACATAACATAACTTCACGCCTGTATCCCCGAAGGGGTAGGCAGAGATGTGTATTACACACCCACGGTTCGCCAGTTATGTTAAGGTCCCAATGTAATAGGGGGCGAGCCTATTGCCATCTACCGGGCACATTATTAAGCGAGCGATAATTAACATTTATTAATGCACACATAACTACGAAAAGTCAGAGGTGTGTGCTCGGGGCGACTGGGGATCGAACTCGAGACCTCGTCTCAGCAGTCCGTTACGTAGGCCACTGGCTATCGCCGCTATTTTATTAGAATAAAGTGTACAAAAATACAAATGATATCACACAACAAATGACTATGTCACTAATACACCATGGGGGGGTATTTCATGGCGTGTTGATGGCGTAAACATTTGCTCTAGTCCATTAGGTAAGTGATGCATGATCCTTTAAGGTCTCAGTAAGCAGTTGGACAGAGTCACGTGCGCCGTCCTTAATTATTTACCAAAAGCAGAGCAGAGAAGGTTTAGAGGCGGCATTCAATATTTTTAATGTATTCTGTGATGCTGTCGATAGTAGAGATAGAGTGAGAAGTGTTATTCCCAGTTTTAATGAGCCGGTTCAAACAGGTATGTATCACGTTCTCACTTAATGTGGACTTTAAGTAGTATTATGCTACAGTCTGCCCGCTTCCAGCGGACCGATCGTTGTGGAGATCCTTGGGGGAGGCCTATACCCAGCAGTGGGCGTCGTTTGGCTGACATGATGATGATGATGATGATGCTACAGTCTCAGCATATAATATTCTCATATAGTTTAATATATAAGAATAATGATCAAATCTGTGCCAGAAATATAATACATAAGCAGTTGGCGAGGCGAGCAATTAGACTACCATTTGTCAAGGAGTTTTTTGTATTTTGCTTATTTTTCATTAAGGGATTCATTTGCAGTAAGGGAAGGGTTTGGTTTAATTCTGTTTGTAAAGTTCACAATATGACATAATAATAAAGCAATAATGTGGGCGTTATCTCTTAAAAACAAATTGAAACGTCGGTAGCTAAGTAGTTCAGGAGTCGACCTTACGATCGAGTGGTCCCGGGTTCGAATCCTGGCCACTACACTACCAACGTGAACCCACTACTAACCCAAGCAATGTGGCTTCACTGCAGGGGTTAGGTTATATATTAGTAATTTCGGTTACAAATATTCTTTAAAAAACTACAATTTAAATTCAAATTGATGCTTAGATTTTAATCTAAACACAATGGAAGCTTGAAACACAATTTACGTCATTAACAATTTTTCTTAACAAATCTTCGCCGGCTCTAAACCTCACCTAATCTGTGTGTCGCTAATGAGTACAGTTAATGAACAAACATCACAGACAAACGGGTTCGCTAATAATACTGCATTATTTATTGATTCTCTTGTTTCATTTACAAACGGACCTCATTATGACTAGATTATGCAGTAAGAAGATCATATTGTTGCTGGTAGTTATTTCCTTATGTTTTCAACCGACTACGATTAAAAGAGGAGGTTATAATTTTGTAGGTTTTTGTGGTAAGAAATCATCATGATAGATAATAATTATAGCTATAGCCCAAGCCAACTTCAGCCGCAACCGGTACACCTGCAAGCCGGTACACTTGCAAGCCGGTACGCCTGCTGATAGACGGATGAGACTCTGGCGCAGGTGTTCTTCTCGGGGTAGGTAGAATGAGACAACAGCCGTTTCCGTAAAAGTCAAGATAAAAAATGGAAAGGTGACTTACTTTGGGTAGATAGCGTTATGTAGAATATCCTACAATATAAGTGATGAACGGAATATACTCCAGAACGGGTGGATTTTCATGACCTTTGATTTTTTGATTTGTCTCCGCCTATACTGTGCCTTTTTGCGGAGTTTTTTTAGCGAAAATCGCCAATGTTACCCTCCCCTGCCACCGGCCAGCGGGGGTGGTTATATCGGACTCGAACCAATCTAAACCTCACACCGACTTGGATCTTAAATGCCGGGATGTAAGGAGGCATTCACGAGCTACCAACATAAATTGATTCTAAGGCAGAAGTTTACTGGATCAGCTAGTAACTAATTCATAAAGTGATGTGACAATATGCAAATCAATATTCATCATCATCATCATCACCAACCTATGCTAGTTCACTGCTGGACATAAGTTTCCCCTAATGAGCGCCATAGCGCCCTGTCTTCAGCTTGCGTCCAAATCAATATTGCTTATATGCGAGAAAGAGCTGAACGTTTTAATTAAGATAGTATTGATTGTATCTTGTTCTTGAATAAATAGAAAGCGAGAATTTTGGATTCGTTGAAGCTCATCAGAACCCTATCCATTATAAAAGCGGTTTAATACTATCAAAGACCCGCATAACAAAGTTATGTAAAGTCCATAGTTAACTCTACCATCGCCAATTCAAAACAAACAAACCTTTGAATTCCCAAGCGATACTCGGTCACTATAGGAAATAAATTATCATAATTCTATAGTCTTAGAGTGTTTTACACTTTTCGAAGCGACCGCAGAACCTTAAATCTGGTTCACTTAACACAAACTAATATAACTTTTCTGAGGGCTATTGGTAAAAAAATAAAACTCTGTTGACGTATAAATAGGGGTTGTAGGGTGTACTTGTATTTCGTTTTATTAGGACAGTCCTAATTTTAGAATAATGCTTTTCCTCGATTATTAAAAGTATTGATATTATAATAATTATCTTTATTTGTTTGGTTATGGTGCTACAATACAGGTCTTAAGATGTTTGATACAAGAATTTCAGCTATCCAGGACAGGCTAAGGTCGTTCAGTTGGTAGAATATTACCCCTAGAGATCGTTCAGTTGCTGGTTCAAACCCAGTGCTGGATGTGGACTTTTTCTAATTTAAATTTATTATTATTCAGGTTCTGCCCAGAGTGTCGTGTGGTTTGTACTAATAGGTAAGTTGAAGACATTACATATTTAAAAAAACCCTAACATAGCTTAGAACACTCCCAGCCAATTCATCTTTAACATAAAAAATTAAAATCGATTCATCCGTTCGGGAGCTACGATACCACAGTCAGACACACTTTTACCATGCATTTCAACATCAAGTGGGAAGGTTTAAAGCCCTTTCATAAATTTTATTGTAATATGCTGCTATTTTTAAGTAATACATTAACTTAATCTAAGTTAAGTGCAAAAGTTAAAGTCAAAATCTTTATTGCATTATATATGCTATTTTAAATACGGCGAATTGGTTTATTAGTTGAGATATTTCAATCACTATTCGTTCAAATTGTATAACTATTATATTTACAATCATATTTTTCATTCTAAATAAGAAATAACACTATGATAACGTTTGATTACGTTTGTTGTGTATGAGCAAGTGGCTTGGCTGTCACTGCTGTCAGGCAGCTTCATATCTGTCTATGGTTGGCCCTACGCGGGAGCACAGAGACATGGATTGTATAATTTAATCATAGTTTATAATTTTGTTTTTTCTTTTTCTTTTTGGTTTTGTTTTTAATTGTTGATTTTATTTTCCTTTATGTATTATGAGCCTTTTAAATTTGTTTTTTTTTTAATTATATTTTTACTTTGTGTGCGCGTACGTGACGTCACGAGTGGCCCCATCTGAAAACCAGCGCTGCGCATATCACATGGTATGCGTAGCATTTATGCTGATATGGCGGTTATATTTGGGATCGCACTGTGTGCCTAAATAGGCATTCCTAGTTTTTAAGATATTTATTTATTATGTAATGGAATCATTGTGCGTGTCCTAAATTTATTGTTTTTCTTTCATTCTTTCTTTCTATAAGCATAATTATACAGTCAGTGACTTACACGACCACATAAATCATGGTTACGCTACACAAAAACCCACAGGATACAAATTGAAAGTATAATGTTTTTTGAATAAATTGATAAGTCCGCCTATGTACTTGTGCATAAAGTTAAATAAATAAATAAGTAACTAATATGTTTATATAGTAGATAGATAGATAGATAGATAGAATACTCTTTATTGTACAGCACATATTATTATAAACAATATCTTAAGTCTAAATATATTGTAGGTACAATGCTCTGGGGTGCGACTGGTTGGATCACCTCCAAGTTTGGTGCACCCTGGGCAACGTGGGCGATGACGCATCATTGATTGCTCCTCTGGAGTAGCTGGCGTCAACGCCAACGGCCAAGAGTCTGACCAACCGGCCCTTTTCAGGGCCAGCTGACCCCATTGCACGAGGGGGTCGGGGTATATCGGGCCTGCAAGGCCCGCGGGTGGGGTGGTCGCTCCAAGTACCCCTCTGCTCTTATCAGAGGGGCCACTGCGAATGGCCCAGGGTCAGTCGGAGTGCGAGGGATATGCTCTATGGGTAACCTTACACCCCGGCGTCTGTAGACCCGAGACGGCGTGCGGTTTTAGTCGGTTCAAGCCCGACATAACCGCCCCCGCTGGCCGGCGGGGGGGTATCCGAAGGGATTTCCGCACAAAAAAAAGGTACAATGCTCTATGGGCAACCTTACACCCCGGCGTCTGTAGACCCGAGACGGCGTGCGGTTTTAGTCGGTTCAAGCCCGACATAACCGCCCCCGCTGTCTGACGGGGGGGTATCCGAAGGGATGTCCGCACGAAAAAAAAAAAAAAAGGTACTATGGGCGGTCTTATCGCCTAGAGCGATCTCTATCAGACAACCTTTTTTTCTAGTATGCTTAACTTTGTAATCTCATATACTTGGTGTCATCCCCATAGCATCCGAGCATATCCGAGACTTTCTTCGTGGAGCTTATTCCTTATTCCTTCGCCTCCATTAAGTTTAGCTTATACGGCTTTTATGGGAGCGATTGCTCTCTAACCTCCCAACCCCGAGAGAAAAATCTGCGTCGGAGCCTCGTCCACCAATCAGCAGCAGTACCATCTAATAAAGAGTTTTCACTTATTAACAAGTAAATTATAACCATATTTCTAAAGACTTATAATAAAACTCAATATCTTCTCAGACAACTGTGCAGCCGGTTCAACGGCACCCTTGTGAGGATGAAACTTTTTCAATTTTCCCCACGCTCCTCCGCCGTAAAGTACCATTATCCTAAGCCAACATGGCTTCTGCTGCCAAAACCAACTCCTGAAGGTGCTCCTTGAGAATATTATGAGTAATAATGCGAGGAAAATCTCAATTTCAGTATCAGACTAGACCAGAAGTAACTATAGCTTAACTAGCTTGTAAAATTATCTTGTAAGTTGTTCTAGATTAATATACTTGCAAGTCTGAAGAATCTAAAAGGTACCATTTGACAGCTAAAGGTACCTTCTTTTTTTTCGTGCGGATATCCCTTCGGATACCCCCCCCCCGCCGGCCAGCGGGGGCGGTTATGTCGGGCTTGAAACGACTAAAACCGCACGCCGTCTCGGGTCTACAGACAGGCCGGGGTGTAAAGTTGCCCATAGAGCATATCCCTCGCACCCCGACTGACCCTAGGCCATCTCCAAAAAATAGATTTAGATCAGAAAAAAAGAACATCTGGGACGGAACTTGAACCCGCGACCTTACAGGGGAAATACTCTGACCAACGTCCCAAATATTCGAAATTCTCCGATATATATTAAAAAAAAACGTTTAAAAATGATTGTAACATCATTCATTGTTTCCGTAGTTCGCAAGAATTACGGTAGATGGCTCCAGCATCGCCCCGAGATGTATATAACATATCGGAGCATTTTTTTTTTTTAAGAATGATAGGCTCACGTTTGACCTCTATCTCACCTGGTCGTAAGTGACGATGTGGTCTACGATGGAACACATTTGCCTAGAAGGAACCTATTCACTCGAGATTAGAAGATTCTGAGGCATTTCGAATATTTGGGACGTGTCCAGGTAGCTCAGTGGGCTAGAGTATTCCCCCTGTAAGGGACTGGTCGTGGGGGATGCGACTGGTTGGATCACCTCCAAGTTTGGTGCACCCTGGGCAACGTGGGCGAAGACGCATCATTGATTGCTCCTGTGGAGTAGCTGGCGTCAACGTCAACGGCCAAGAGTCTGACCAACCGGCCCTTTTCAGGGCCAGCTGACCCCATTGCACGAGGGGGTCGGGGTATGGGGGGCCTGCAAGGCCCGCGGGGGGGCGTGGTCGCTCCAGGTACCCCTCTGCTGTTATCAGAGGGGACACTGCGAATGGCCCAGGGTCAGTCGGAGTGCGAGGGATATGCTCAATGGGTAACCTTACACCCCGGCGTCTGTAAACCCGAGACGGCGTGCGGTTTTAGTCGGTTCAAGCCCGACATAACCGCCCCGCTGGCAGGCGGGGGGGTATCCGAAGGGATTTCCGCACAAAAAAAAAAAAGGGACTGGTCGTGGGTTCAAGTCCGTCCTAGATAAATCTATAGGAAAAGTTAGCATACTAATTGCTTCAAAATTTCATTGAGCTAAAGGTACCATTTGACAGCTGTCGTTCAAGGTTGGGTGACCACAATATCATAGGGAGAAGTACTGATTCAGAGCCGGGCAGGGGGATTGTGGTCGCAGCACTAGTGGCACCGGTGGGTGTCACGCGGTGCTGCGACGACAATCCTCTTCTGATGAGGCCGTCAAGCTGAGTGCCACCATTGTTAACATGATACGTGTATGTAATAGTGACCCTCTTTCCTGAGACTTTACCTTCAGCTTACCATCAGGCGAGGTGAAGTCAAATTGACGTGTCCTAAATATAAAAAAAAAAATGAATTTACCATCGATCGATTTATGATCTCTGGTTAGGATCTCCCAAACTAACTTACGATTTGTCATATGAACCGATAAATCTTTACCACCATAATAATTCAAATGTAACAACACTAAGTAGAATTATAAAATTAAAATGGTAGAACGTAACCTTTTTAGGACTTATCGCAGAAATAAAGAATTCCGCCATATGAAATTTATTATTTTAAAAATTTATTATTATGAAATTTTTTATTTTCTAATAGTAGCATCAACTGCTGAACTAGGCCGGTATTTCAGCACACAGCGCATTTCACCGCCGCATATTGTATTCAAAATTACATTTCTTAAACTGAACTTGATACACTAATAGGTACTTCTTTCGTCTATCCTCTCTACGTGCCCGAATCATATAGGCTTCCCTCGTTCTATCTTGGTCATTACATGTTCTACCATACAAGAACGTTCCAGTATCACCATTCAACACATAAATTGACAAAATACGGCTGTAAAAAGAAAAAAATATTTGAAAATTGATACGGTTTGCGGCGAGCCTCAATCCAGTAAATTATTCTGTAGATAATAAACCCTAAGAGAGTCCCCCCCTCCTCCCCCATATGCGGCATTCGATGGCTTACATAATAGCTTTTGTTCTGAATAATTGTTTCAGACGATGCCCGTGGATACTGCGTGGGCAATTTACAAGTTAGCTCGGCTGTTCCTTGGAGAACGATTTTTTTGACGACCTCTGTGGCGTAGCGGTAGTGCTTCGACTGCTAAGCCAAAGGTCGCGGGTTCGATTCCCGCTCAGTGCAAATATGTATATTTGCATTGGTCTGGGTGTTTCTACGTATAATATGTATTTATTTACAAAAAAAAAGAATTTAAGTATGTTTATACGCATTCTAGAACCCATATGACAAGCTCTGCTTAGTTTGGGTAGATGGCGTTGTGTACTTTGTCGTACAATATTTATTATTTATTTAGAAAGGTAGGAATTCTAACAGTTACATAGCTGTAGACTTGATATGTAAAAATTATGTACAGTCGGCCTCAGAAGTTTCTGAACACTAACAAATTTAAAAACGATCTTTACATTGAAATAAATCAATCAATGATAGATGTAAAAAAAATTATGTAATCTTCGGATGACAAATTTAACATTTTTAATTTTTTATTATTATTTTATATAAAGGTTCAAAGCTAACGTAGTCAAATACTTGGAATGTATTTAGCTAATACCGATGGCGGCTGTACGAGTATATAAGACAGAACTCTCCTCTTTTGATGAGGCCGTCAAGCTGAGGGCCACCATTGTTAACATGGTACGTGTATGTAATAGTGACCCTTGGAGACTTTACCTTCAGCTTACCATCAGGCGAGGTGAAGTCAAATTGACGTATACTAAATAAAAAAAAGAACATTTATGGTTATGAAGACAATTGCGGATCAAAATTATTATTATTATTAAACGGGCCCGAAGACGGTACGTAACAAATCTCTACCATAAAACGACGCAAAACCGCAAAATTCCGAATTTTGACAGACCGACAAAAAAAAAATTAAACACGATACTATACGACTTATTTCAAAAGGTCGAAGGATATCATAGTTCAATACAAAGGAATCTATTTTGCGATGTGTTCGTTTACAATACTTCATTTTAATCGAAATATAGTAAACGAAAACCTTATTACGTTTGAATCACTCCCAAACATACTTTATGGTCCCGACCGAGAGAACCGTAAAACCGCACGCCGTCTCGGGTCTTCAGACACCGGGGTATAAGGTTGCCCATAGGGCATTTCCCTCGCACCCCGACTGACCCGGGTTCATCTCCGGTTTCGAGATGCCCCAGTCTTGCCCCAGTTTCTCTGCTAGTCAGCCCGCCGTCCTCGCCTGCTTCTGCTGGGGTGACAAATTGTCACTTGTTTCGTTAGTATTTTATGCGAGCCCGCAATTCATGGTAGGCCTACTGTTTGTTATTCCAAACTATAATCTATCTCTGTACCAAATTTCAGCTACAGCCGTTTTGTGTCGATCTTTACCGTAACAAACATACATCTATACATATTTTCGTACGTTCTCAAATCAAATCAAATCAAATCATTTATTTGCATAACACAGGTTACAGAAAGGATGTCAAAGATACATTTTCATTAAATGTAATAATAAAATATGTCCGCTGCATTACAACCTCTTCGAGGTGTGCAAATATTTAGGTATTATTTATAAATATCTATAAGGTAATCTGTGGTATTATTTATTCATGCAACATTATAGGTCGTATTAGAGAGCATTCATAATATATTAAATTGCAGAGTTAATGTCAGAAATGTAATAAAGTCAAAAGTAATTAAGGAGAATATTATAATATAGTAAATGTCAACTAGATCTATTAAATAATAATCACAATTGTATATGTCACATGCTTATGTCAAAGAATTAAAAAAGAAATTGAGTTAATAAATTACAATTTGTCTTGGAGGAAGTCCTTTACGTCATAATAACACTTTTCGTTCAGTAGCTTTCTTAGTGCCTGTTTAAAAGTAGTTACGCTTGCCTCGTTTATGTTTTTGGGTAGCTTATTGAATATTTTCGGAGCCATGGCGAAAACACTGTCATGCATTAGAGTAGTGTTTGACGGACACAAGCATAACCGACTTTTATCTCTTTGCATTCGTCCAGATGCATCAGAGGCCAAAACAAATAAATTAAGGTTGACTTTAACAAATACTGCTACTTCAAGAATATAAAGGGAAGGCAATGTCAGTATATTATATGTTTTAAAATAGGGCAGGCAGCTGTTAGTTGTTTTTAGTGAGAACATTGCCCTTATACAGCGTTTCTGTACCTTAAATATTCTATCTCTATGTACAGAGTTACCCCAAAAAATTATTCCAAACCTAAGAACCGACGCAACCATGCCATGGTACGCGGTTAGGAGTGCTTCAGTATTAATTAATCACATTCATAATATTAGTAGGATGAGTATATAAGTGACATCAAGATGGACACTTCGACGCTCTCAGTATATTTTTCAAACATTTTTGTAACTGGTTTATAAGGATATTGTATTCAAAATTTCTTTTATATTTTTTTATTCCCACAACACTGGAAATGACAAAGTGCTGGCTTCACACAATTTATCAACACGTCACTCAGACGCCACGCCGCCACTGCGACGTTATACTTCTGATGTTACACGTATTGGTGACGACGCACACATACTAAAAATAAAATATTAAATCAAGTCAAAATATCGAGTTCATTTAAAACAAGCCAAATTAAAAAATAAATCTTTTTTAAGAAACAAACTTTTTTTTTTTTATACCACTAAGGTGCAGACAAGCACACGGCCCACCTGATGGGAAGCGGTTACCGCGGCCTATGGACGTGTGCAACACCAGTGGCATCACACTCGCGCTGCCGACCCTGTAAAGGAATGGGGACGGGAAAGGAGTTTGGGAGGGGATGGGAAAGGAGTTTGGGAGAGGATGGGAAAAGAGTTTGGGCTCCGGCACTCTCACTCACCAAACGGAACGCAACAGTTCAAATATTGTTACTTGGCGTCGATGTTCAGTGAGAGGGTAATGCTTCCCCGGTCGAGTCGGACCATTCATGCAACGGCCAAAATGACTGCTGCTTGACTCTACCACCTACCAAGATATTGCATGGCGAGTGCCAAAACTAATCAAACGAGCCGAAACTCGACGGGGTTACGTGGTCATTTCATTACAGAGTTCCTATGACCACCTTCCAGCTCTATCATCAGACCCTGGTTACCATTGAAAGACAAACTACTCATCAAGACGATTCAAACGAGCCCAAACTCGATGAGGTTGTATCCTTTCATTGTCAAGTTCCTACGGCCACCTTCCAGCGCCATCATCAGCACCATGTCATCATAATATTGCATTGTCACGCGATGTACACGTGTGCGAAATATCAGCTCAATCGGTAACTGGGAAGTGGATCAAATTTAATTTGCAAGATTTAATGATAAACATCGGGACCGGTGAAGCTAAATAGAAGCTTATAAAAAACATTTCTGTGAAAAGATGACTCATCATTATTTGGGGTTGGCGCAACATGTGTGCTTTTTCTATTCATCTCTGCTTGCGGTCATCTCAACATTCACTCCCTTCCTAACCATATCCTCTTTCACACAGTCCATCCATCTCCTCTTAGGTCTTCCTCTCGCCTTGTAATCGTCCACTTCCATACTTAATGCCTTACTTACGATATTACTTTCATCCCCACGCATTACATGTCCGAACCAGGACAAGCGATTTCTTCGCAACTTTTCGGACAAGATGACTCTAATTGATATTTTATTTAAGTACATCTAACAGATTATATCAGTAATCATCATCATCATCATCGCTGCGTTAGCCTCGGTCACATCTAAAGCTTGTACTTTGAGCCCAGGGTCCGCCCACTTTCTCTTGATTAGGTTTGTCTTGGCCCCACAACCCAAAGCCTGCTCCTGAGCTACGTTCATTAATTATCAAGTGTACCTTGCTAGCCGGTAGGTTGGCTTGCACCCCGAAGATATATATATGTATATATATAGGATATTAGTAACCGAAATTACTAACCACTCCAGCTAAGCTTAATTGCTTGTGTTAGGAGTGGGTTCACTTCGGTAGTGTAATGGCCAGGATTCGAACCCGAGACCTCTCGATCGTAGGGACTCGACCCCTTAACCACTAAGCTACCGACACTCTCAACTTCATATTGGTGGGATACATCAAACATCACTAAATCTTGTATATTGATATATCAGATTTATCATTTATAAGCATTGTAAGATTAGATTTTATTATTTCATTATAAATTCGCTGACCTGTCAATCTTCATTCCGCCTTAGAATTGAGTTTACCTTATCAGCTGAATTTATTTGTGAATGTATCAGCCCCGTAATCAGGCCCAGGGTCAGTAGAAGTACGAGGGAATTGCTTTATCGGGCCACCTAACACCCTGGTATTAGAGAACCGAGACGGCGTGCGGTTTTGCTCGGTTCGAGTTTGACATTTGACCTTGCTAATTTTCACAACAAAAAAATACAAAATGGCATAGTATAGGTAGAGACAAACTTAAAAATCAAAGATCATGAAAATCGGTCCTCTCGTTCTTGAGTTTATCTCGGTCAACACTAACACGACTTTGTTTTATATTTATAGTTGTATGCTCTCCGTATCAATTACATTCTATTATTAATTCATTAACTTCATAATTGGTTTTATCATCTTATTATGTATTAATTTCATGACTTTCATTATTAATTTTCTTCTGCACTCGTACTATGCTATCTAAGCCTATCAAAGCCTCTCTGCCTTTGACGTTATTTCATTGTTCTGTTTCCTTTTTACCTAGAGCCTTACTGAAACAATGCCTTTTGGTAAAAATGTGGATAATTCTTCCATCAGAATACAACCGAACAAATAAAAATTACGCAGAATAGTAGGTAATCTTCCTAATAAGTATTAACCTAATAAAATGAGTGGCTATTGACTATTATTGCCAGTAATAACACATAAACTGTTTTTTTTCCCCTGGAATAGTTCCCATGGGTTGCGGGAACGTAATCTGAATACAACTACAACAACAACTAGTTCAATAATATGTATGAAAACATTAATTTATAATATTAAAACCTCTGACACAAATTTATTTATAGCTGAGGACAATACCGATCATATCAGCATTCGAACAAAAAGATCCTCAACAAAATCGGTTCAGCTGTTCGGGAACTACGATGCTACAGACAGGCACACACATAGACACGTCAAACTTATAACACCGTGTCATTGTTGCATCGGGCGCTAAAAACAATTTAGAAGTAAAAGAAGCGAAAGTTGCATGCCAGGTTCGTAGCAAGTGGAAGGATTTTGTCTCTGCCTACCCCAATGGGAAAAAGGCGTGAAGGTAGTACATTTGAATGCTATGTCAGGGAGCGCGGGTTTGATGCCCGCTTAGCATTGGTCTGAGTGTCTCAAAAAGAAAGTATCTATGTATGTTTATCCGCATTCTGGAACCCATAACACAAGCTACCTATACTTAATTTGGGTCTGGAGAGTGCTGTGTAGAATGTCGTAAAATATTTATTTATGTATTCAGTTAAATGTAAAAATCATTAGTAAATTTGTAAGTGTTCATCAACTTCTGGGGACTATGTCCGTATGTATATTCATCGGTGAACTCCAAACTTAGTTAAACAAGATTTATTCGGTTTAACCTCTCCACTCTCAACCCGCCATCTTACCCAATTGAGATATCGATCTATCAATACTTCATTCCGAACAATTGGAGGCAGCTCTTTAGATTGCCTCTTAAGACCCGAGCATTTGACCCAGACCTTTATTTGACTCACAGTTGATTCGCACTTCTGAGGGGAATGATTTTGAACTCGTGATTGGGTATTGTATAAAAAACTTAGATATTGAGACAAAGAAGGATGTACGTAGCAACGAGAGTTCATAGGAAAATCAGTTTGTTTTAGAGTGTTTATAATGTCGTTTGGGGCTTTTTCTCTTTGAAAAGTGGATGTAGCTTGTTTTTCTATCATCGATATTTTTTTGAGTATAAAAATACATACATATACTAATGTGTAGTTACAATGTATATACATACAGCTGCTGATTGTTGGAGGAATCTCTGCCATGGGTTTTCCACCCGGGTAGTGGGGGTGGGGGGGTAAGATGGCAGTCGCTCTCGTAAAAGCTACAGTAACCACAATTATATATATATATATTAATATAACAGAATAGGAGAGCGGACTTGGGACTCCAAGGTGACTAACGCGGTGCAGATGATTATGACTTGCCATCAAATGAGCTGTGAGCTGTTTTGTTACCTAAGAAGTACCCATAAAAAAAGTAAAAGAGTCAGAGTCAGATTCATCATCTTAGCGTTTGATTTATCTTGACTTTTACAGGAGCGACTGTCATCTGACACCCCTCCCCCCACAAAGCCAAACCAAGGTTGGCTTAGGCTCCGAAGATCTTGAGGGGGCCCCATGCTTGATAGTTATTACTGCGTCACTGTATTTTTCTATCAATCTTACGAATCCAACCAGCCTTTTAACTATTTGAAAATCATTCACAAAAGTTTTCTTTTTATTAAAACAACTGAGTCTGCTAAATTAATAAAACACAGGCATCTAAACTTCACTGTTTCAAAATTTAGGTGCAATTTTTTATATTAACATTAAAGCTTTGCGGGAATTCTCCGGGGAAATTATGTTACCGTTCTTCAATAATAGCAGGCCTTGTAACATAAGAAATGCAAAACTACGTACTTTATAAATGGATCGCACATTTTGATCAAGTGTGGAGCACAAAATACTAATAAAGAATACGGAGACAAATTTTGCATGAAAACAATAATAAAACGATATGCCTTTCCCTCGTGGCAAGTAGATAGATGAGATTACTTCCTACCATTATGGGAAAGTGGTTATCTCGAAAACCTCTCAACCTTAGAATAGATTTTGCCTCTCAGTGCGTGTTCTATCGCCTATGTAACGGCCCGCATTTGAAAGAATTGTTTGAAACTATGTCCACACACAAGCTCTGTCACGCTGCCCACAAACAAGGAATTCATCCGCACACCTTGTACCCCAAAACGGTGCGCACAGTGCGGTACGAAAGGAACTTCATTCCGCGCACACTCAGGCTATGGAATGATCCCCCTACTGTAGTTTTTCCAAGCGACTATAATTTGGGGTTCTTCAAGAAGGGAATTAGGTTTTTACAGAGTTGGTCGCGCGGGTATGATACCCCTTGTGCTGCACACGTCTATAGGCTGCGGTAACCGCTTCCTATCAGGTGAACCGTGTGTTTATCTGCAACCTAAATCATATAAAAAATGGACCTACAGGACCCGGCTTTTAACGTCAGGAAGAAGACTTAGATCCAGTTAGAAATCGGTTTTCTAACTGTATATATATATATATTAAATGCCATTAATATTGTAGTATAATAATGAAACCTATTATATATTTTCTTTGAATTAGAAGTACTAGTTGACTTGATCTATAATCAGTCTTTGGGGGATAAGGGATTAGTTTGGACTGGTTACCTTTGACGGTTAAGTCTTCACTGCGTCAGACTGTCGACTTAAATCCCTCTCTATATTTAACATAATGACTATTGGGAATTTGGTGGAAATAGACGAACTTACGTTGGATAGTACTAGATAGCGACGTGTTTTTTTATACCACTTAGGTGGCAGACAAGTAGACAGCCAACCTGATGGGAAGCGGTTACTTTGGTCTATGGATGTATGCAACCCCAGGGGCGTCACCAAGCCTGTAAAATCTGTGGAACACCCGCGTTGGCAGCTGCCATCTGTATTCTTGTATGAACACTACTACCTTGGAAATCGCCGTTTGAAAAACTCAAGCAAAGCTTAGTCACCCAGTTACTTATTACTATATAATATATTATTTAATCCGTGCTTATTACCTATGTGGAGCTTCTCCAACACAAAGGGAGGATCAAATCACGTGACCGAAACGACTAGTACTCCCATTAGTCGCTCAAGTTAAGCTAAATAATTACTTGTATTAGGAGTGGGCCTCACGTCGGTAGAGTTATGGCCTGGCCCCGTATGAGTCATCTACCGCCATTCTTAAGAATCCCATTACATAAAATTGTAACCATTTTGAGAAATGGTAACAAGTTTATTTAATGAACTCAAATCGAAAATGCGAGTTCAATTCTCGTCATGGATTTAATTTTTTTCCGAAGACTACATTTACAAAAAAATATCCAACGCCTGCAATAAACCTACATGTCGGTAGACCGTCTACGGCGTAGACTGCTACGTCGTAGCTTCGAAGTATCGTAGCTTCAGTTTATTGGAGTAAACGATCAGCTAGTAAACGATAACCCTATACCAGTTACTGGTATAGGGTTATCGTTTACTAGCTGATGCCCGCGGCTCTGCCAGTACGGAGGTCGGTTATCACTTTTTGGTCATATCTCCGGTTCTACTTAACTACTTGCAATTAAACATACGGCAGATTTTAGTCTGACCAAGACCTTTCTAATAAAAAAACTGCATCAAAATTTGTTCAGTTGTTTTTTCATCCATCGTGAACGAACAGACAAGAATTCCAAAAAAAATATTTGTGTTTAGAATCGTTCATATAAAATAACCCAAGTATTTTTTTTAAATATCTCCAATGTACAGAAATAACTAATTTACAATTTTATCATAGTATATAGATAGTGTGGCGATACCACATATAACCAGCGCCATCTAGCAACAATAAGTTGAACTACTTCGATAGTACTACGTCACTACCAATCCTGAATCGCGAAAGTGAAGTTCACGCGCGTGTATAACATTATTTCAACAACATCCCAACGATTACTGTTGAGCCGCGGCCCGCCCAGTATGATCACCTTGCCTGGTCGGAGGATCCTCCATTTGTTTTGGAGGAACATCACACCTGTTCTAATAGTAATACACTTATACAGAGAATAACTATTTTCCTACCTCTGCTTACCCATTTAAGATTAGTAGATTAGTAGTATGTAATTCAAACTGCGATCCTGCGATCCTCGTGATATTTCACACGCTCGACGGCCGTACCTACCAGGCTACCATAACTCATAGTAAAGTATAAAAAGAACTGATTAAGCTATAAATATCAAAGTACACTTATTAACAGACTAAACCGCTCTTTGCTTCTGTCCTAGTAACCTTCGCCTGTACCTTAACATCGTTTTGACCGTTATTAAAAGGTTTACATGTAAGAAACTTTTTTATGTAATGGTACAAAGTTTTTTAATAACAAAACCTGGTGTTCAAAAAGTGTTACAGTGCCAGCTGTTTTTTTAATATAAGTTTGTTTTTTGGTTATGTGTATGGTAACCACGGAATATAAAATAAACAGGAAGTACTTTTAAACTTCGTTAGTATGCTAAGGTGGTTTGGGCACTTGGAACGAATGAGTACTGAGCGAATGACACACCAAGTATATAAGGCAAATGTAAGTGGGCAGGCAAGCCGGGGTCGACCTCGCAGGACATACACTGATCATATTAATGAGGTATTGAAAAAAGGGCAGGTCAAAAGCACTCAAAACCGGCGGGCTTGCATGAAAGGTTTAATGACAGTGAAGGAAGCTCGTGAAATATGTAGGGACAGAAGCAGATGGCGGGCTGTTGTCTCTGCCTACCTCGGAGGTAAAAAGGCGTGAGTATATGTATGTATTATCGAAACAGGTGAAGCCCAACTCTCACATATTATGACCAATCCAGAAAACACACGACACCAAGTCAAAATAGTGACGGGATTGGCCATAATAATCGGACGAAGTGGGCGTGGTATGCTAGCAGTACATCGTGAGTTGTGCGCGAGTTGACTTTGTTTGAAGTGATCGAGCTCCGCTCGTTGGTAGATCACGTGCTCGCACGTTTTTGGTTTGCTTCGCCACGCGCTTTTGAGGAGCAAAACCGTGTTGATTTATTGTTTTGGATTTTAATGCGCTCGAGGTTCGCGCTGTGTTATACGAACTCGCGCAGTTTTGTTTTGTGAAGAATTTGATTTGGAACTTTAACGGTTTCATTGTGGGCGTCTGAAGATTGGACCGCCGTTACCGATTTAAAGGGAAGTGAAATCTTTTATAATTTTTGTAATCTATTGTATAATACATCCTCAACATACATTAGACTAGGATTAGATTAGGTACATTATCACTGGGTCATTTATGCCTAATAAGGGGGGCCGTCATTAATAAAGTTAGTTAACAACCCATTTGTATATTTAATTTTCTTGAAATTTTATTTATATGTTTGTTTGTGTAATCGTCGTATTTTGTTTGAAATCGATCGATCTTTTGTCTCGATTGAAATAGCACGCGGATTTCGGTTGCAATAATTGTACACGTTGGGACGTAGCGGGTCGTCCATTTTTGATTACCCTCTTTGTAAAATAAATTACTATTTCGTATTAAATACTTGATTAATCTTGCCTAAAAGTCGAATGTTGCCTAATCGCTTGCGATCGGAATTTATCCTTCTAATTTGCATGATTGTTTTGATTTCAGTGCCTTTTTTTTTTTTTTTTAACGTGCGGAAATCCCTTCGGATACCCCCCCGCCGGCCAGCGGGGTGATTTCAGTGCCTCTTTTAATTGTTTTTGGGACTTTGTGGAATTTAATTTTGATAATATTTCCGTCCAAATATTGTTGCTTGAGATCTATATAATTGACCTAACATTTTCCCATACTGTGATTTTTTGGTCAAGAGCGAGTCACTTTGGGGGACGGTTGGGTTACTCAAATTAATTAATAAAATAATATTTGGAAATTTATGTTAATACCTTGGGGAGCTCTCAACATTGTTTAGAAGCCTATCCTGAACATTTTTATTGATTTTTGCAAGTGGGGTCCGGTAGACCCCCAAACTAAAATTGGTCCAAATTTTGCATTCTTGTTTCAGATTTGTGCTCCCAGAACTTATTTGTACTGATTTTTATATTTTTCCCTATTTATTATTTACGGGAAATTCGGGTTTTTCATAAACTTATAATTTTGTTGTATCACTTTTGCCTAACCTAGTAATAATTGTTTGTACCGATTTTGTGGGCCTAGTTTGGAATCGGATTTTACTAGACACGGTTGATAAATTAATGATTAAGTTTTACGCACGTTTCCACTACGCGATTTTTTAGACTTATGTTAATATCGTTGACTTACGACGATATCGGTGTCTCGTAACGCGGTTTCCGAGCGCGAAAGCGACTAGTGGGGCTACGGTTTGAAAACTACCTACTCGTAGTCGCATTTTTCGCCTTTGCTTCCTCCTGAGTGAGGGAGCTGGTAGCAGAGCTGCTTCGGAATCATTGCTCTGGCTACGTTCGCGTACAGATACCGATGCCAAAAATGTGTTTTTTGGAATTTTTGTCTTTGTTTGTCTGCTTTTTATTATCGATGCCCGAGTATCACTTGAAAACCGCAGAACGGATTCAGGTCAAATTTTGCATGAACATTTTTCTAAGGTATGATCATAAACTGCGCTATAAATCATCACGCTATTATAAGTGTGATAGGAGCAGCAGGGTAAAATCGACTTAATCTATAATTGATCCTTTCTTTATTGTTACAAAGCAGACCATCACGAAATTCTGAAGTTCGATAGAAATCGGGCATGTTCAACGTTTGGATTATAAATTATCACGCTATGGCTAAAAGTTGATGAGCAGTAAAATATGAAATTTCTAAACTAGACTACTAAGATCATCACGCTATTATATCAGCGAACCAGGTAGAATTAATTTCGGTGTTACAAATAAACCTCTATTTCTTCATGATAAATAATTGAAATATACATAAATTCATGTAGAACAATGAAATAAGTAACCAAATACGCTTTTGGTTCGAAACTGCAGAAGTAAACATACCTTGATCTTTTCCAAATTTAACGCGGATGAAGTCGTGGGTAACAGCTAGTTTATTAGTAAAACTAATATTGTAGAATCGACAAATTTGAATAATATTTATTGGACCACTTTGTATAAACCGCTTCAGATATTTCAGTCGCAGACCACCTTGCTTGTATATGTTGTTCTTTCATAAAACGATACGCCACATCCCATATCGCACGGGAGACGGGACGAGTTTATGCAAAAGTGCAGAACCCGTTTCGATTCACAGGAATTTGCATGATCCAATTGTGCGAAATATTGTGAGTGATTTTCGTATATTGCTTGATTTCAGTATGAAGTTATTCAGTGAAAGTGTGTGTAGGGATAGTATAAAAAATATACACAAATATATACCACATTGGTTTGATCCCAACTTGGTATATATTTGTGTGTTCCAAGGAAAATTGTTTTGTGACTGACATTACAAGCAATGCAGAAGCGTTAGGATAAAAAAAAAACATTTAGTATCTAATTATATAAATACTACGATAAAGAGATAGATAGAAATAATACTCTTTATACAATATTATACCACCATTATACAATATTATTACACCACATATTATTTTACAAAATATCATAACGGGGTTCGATTCCCGCTCAGTGCAAATATTTGTATGCATGAATATGTCTATTTGCATTGGTCTGGGTGTTTCTATGAATAATATGTATGTATTTACAAAAAAAAAAAAGTATATAAGTATGTATATCCGCATTCTGGAACCCATAACACAAGCTAGTTAAACTATGCTTACTTTGGGTCTAGAAAGCGCTGTGTAGAATGTCATAAAATATTTATTTATTTATTTAAGTCTAAATCTAAATACATTATAAGTCTACACCTCTGTGGCGTAGCGGTAGTACATTCGACTGCTACGTCAGGGGGCGCGGGTTCGATTCCCGCTCAGTGCAAATATTTGTATGCATGAATGTCTATTTGCATTTGTCTGGGTGTTGCTATGTATAATATGTATGTATTTACAACAAAAAAAAGTACATAAATATGTTTATCCGCATCCTGGAACCCATAACACAAGCTAGTTAAACTATGCTTACTTTGGGTCTCGAAAGCTCTGAGTAGAATGTCGTAGAATATTTATTTATTATTATTTTTTATTTATAGTAGGTACAATGGGCGGTCTTATCGGTAAGAGTGATCTCTACTAGACAAACGATATTATTGTAAGCTTTAATTTATAGATGTAGATCGGAAAAAGAGAACATCTAGGACGGGACTTGAACCAGCGACCATTACCTTATAGGGGGAATGCTCTGTCAGTCACTGTATATGTGTAACCTGTGGGTTGCGTTCAGACGTAGGACTTTCAGTGATCTTAGAGTCCAGTACAATAATGCGTTCAGAATGCTGATGGGCTTGCCAAGGTACTGCAGTGCATCAGGCATGTTTGCTGAGGCAAATGTAGATAGCTTTGCCTCCCTGATTCGCAAGAGAAGTGACTCAATAATGAGACGGCTCCGTACCAGCACCAACAGCATCCTGCACGTGGTTTCGGATCGTTGGGACTCTCCATTTCTCAAACGATGGATAGGACTGCATGTGGAGAAATAGACATTATGATGTCATTGTTGAATTTATAAATGTGTGATTAGTTACTAACATAGTCTGTAAGCTTTTGTAATACTAACAAATATGAATCAAGTCCGAAATAAAAGTATATTATTATTATAAATTATTATTATCTGAAAAACTGGGCTACCTAGACACGTCCAAAATACTTGAAACTCTCCGATATATTATACGGTATATACGTATTTATTTAGCTTCACCTGTCCCGATGTTTGTCATCAAATCTTGCAAATTAAATTTGATCCACTTTCCGGTTAACGATTGGCTGAAATTTTGCATATATGTGTAAATCGCGTGACAACGCAATATTTTTTTTTATGGATGATGGCTCACCTTTGACCTCTATCTCACCTGGTCGTAAGTGACGATATGGTCTACGATGGATCACGTTTGCCTACAAGGAACCTATTCACTCGAGACTTGAAGATTCCGAGGTTATAGCTTTCCGGAAACACAGACTCAGGCAGGCAATTCCACTCCTTAGCTGTACGCATAATAAATGTGTCGCCGAAACATTTCATGCGTATGAGTGGAATATCCATATATTATGATGACTTGGTGTTGATCTGATGATGGAGCTGGAAGGTGGCCATAGGACACAACCACAGAGTTTGGGCTCGTTTCAATCGTCTTGACGAGTGGTTTGTCTTTCAATGGTAACCAGGGTCTGATGATAGAGTGGGAAGGTGGTCATAGGAACTCTGTAATAAAACGAACGTAACGTAATACTGTTTACTAGCGAAAACGTAGCAAAAGCTTATATTAAAAAGTTTTTTTTTTAATTCCACTTGTAGTACGATAATATTACTCGCACCCCTGTTATAATTAAGTACTCGACAACGGAAGGGTGGTTTTATCACGGTGCCTCAAATCATAATAGATTTTCGAAATAACAAAATTCCTTATTCATTATTTTTGTAGCCATGTACACTCAACGACAAAAGTAGCTTATTACATTCCAATTTACAGATCGCTTCAGTTTTAAAATCTTTCATAAAATTGTAAACAAAACATCAATTTTCCTTTGGGAATTTCAAAAATACTTACAGAAACTTGGCTCAGGTTTCATTGTATAAGCAGTGGTGGAATCAGTTAAATCCAGCATCGTTTGTGGTAGGTAAAGGTTACGTTTTACGTTGTAACAAAATGAATTTTTCAAAGACTGGAAGCCTGAGATTTACATGGGATAATTAGAGAAACTAAATATTTTTTTTATCATCATCATCATCATCAATTATATTACCTAATTAATTGATGTAGTCTGAATTATCAGATTTATCAGATTCAAAACTGGGTTTCACCTTTGTTAGTGTTTAGCAACTTCTATCGTTGACTGTACATCGTAAAATTAGGTCAATGAGGTAGATAAGTATATACGGACACAGAGCACAAACCCTTTTTGAGGGTAAATGGTCGAACCAGTAAGAATATATACAAGGACTTTGATATTTTAAGCTGTTCAGGTACCGTAAAGATTGCCGAAATATGGTTTCACTGTGGCACAGAGCTTTCATTCTTTGTTTCGAATAGTGTTGTTGTAGCATTTAAGGGGTGTATATACCAAAACCTTAAGGGCTAAACCAACCTCACTAACAATATGGTACACCTGCCGAAGTGCCGACGAGGCTAAAGCGCAGGCTTTTTTCTCGGAGTTGGGAGGTCAGATAGTAATCGCTCCCATAAAAGCCGTATCGGGCCAACCAAAAGGAGGAGAATGAGTTCACGGATCTGGGCTCCGAGGTGAAGGCCATAGCTGAGGTAATGATGTTGACTGTATGTTGCATTTAATTGGTAATCGTAATTAATACCCTGGGCACCCGGACATGAGGGCAGCACAGGTAATGAAATAACGGATGAACTAGCCAGGAAAGAAGCTGTTGAAAACTAGGATGGTCCGGAGCCCAGGCTACCAATTGTCCATAAAATTACCGAGGGAGTAATCAGCCGAAGCATAGTAATAGAGAACAACTGGAGATGGACTTTTTTTGACATGAGACAGTCGAAGATCTTCATAAAAGGCATAGACAAAAGGACGAGTCAGCTGATGAAACTCTCTAGAGGAAGCATGAGGCTCGTCATAGAAGTGTAAGCAAGACACTGCCGACTGAACATGCACCTGGCACTGATAGGCGTGAACATATGCCCGGAGTGCATGGATTGTGACGAGATCAGCTTCCACCTGCTTGCCGAATTCCCCATATACCCACTGATAAGATGGAAGACAATGAGGTCGGATACACTGGATACAGAAAACCGGGAGGATCTGAAGGTGGACCAGATGGTAACATATTGTAAGGATACAGGTAGGTTCGAACGCCGTGATTGCCGGAAAACACATCCTTCCTAAAGGCAGAATCAGGTGAAATAGGTGAAATGGCCCACCAAGGTAAGATTGATCAATCAATATATATCAATCAATAATAACAATACTACTTACCTACATCATCTACCTTAAATTTGTAATATGCACGTCAACAATCCTCTACCTGCCCTTTTAAAATGAGATGTACGTGAATATTTTCATTAACTTAACGTTGTTTCTGGTTGCATCTGAGGCTTTCACCTCGGACCCCAGGATCAGCTTACTCCTTCTCCTCATTTGGCTATTATGGGAGCGACTGTCATCTGACCACCCAACCCCAAGAGGATAACCTGTGCTAGAGCCTCGACCGTCAATCAGCAAGATTACCGGTTTGCAGGTGAGGTATCGCGACCTTGGGTTGTGTGTTGGGTAACCTCCTCGAGTGTCGCTCCGATTCCGATTCCGCTGCAGTCCGGGGGGAACGGAATCGGAGCGGCCGGTACACCCTGGGCGGCGGTCAATGGCTTCCCCTTCACCCCTTCATAGGGTTGGCATTGATCGTCGGCCAATACCCAACGTGGCGGGAACACATCGCTCTCCGTACTCCTCTGCTTTCAGAGGAGACAGGATGAGCGATGCTGTTAGTGGTGAGATGGCCCAGGGTTAGCCGGGGTGCGAGGGCTATGCTCTATGGGTAACCTTACACCCCGGCGTCTGAAGACCCGAGACGGCGTGCGGTTTTAGTCGGTGCAAGCCCGACATAACCGCCCCCGCTGGCCGGCGGGGGGGTATCCGAAGGGATTTCCGCACGATAAAAAGAAAAAATAAAGGTCGTGATACCGCATACACCCTATATGCGTGAATATTTTATTACATTCAAATTTTATAAAAAATCTAAAACGTTATGAATCCAATCCAGATTCAATCCAATTCCTCGAAACATAAAATAACCCATAAAAAGTTTAAGAAAGTAATATTGTACGCGAGAATATTCCATATTCGAATGTGGTTTATGTTTCCCTAGAGAGTACGGGCTTTGATTAAATGCGTTTCTACATAGAAGAAGAAAGACTTAAGTAGGTGGATCTTAGTTCAGTTGAACGTGGTGGTCTGTGGCGTAGCGGCAGTGCGTTCGGCTGCTCAGTCGGAGATCGCTGGTTGAATTCCCTCTCAGTGCAAATATGTTTATACATAAATATGTCTGTTTGTATTAGTCTGGGTATTTATATGTATAATATGTATGTATTTACGAAAATCTATGTATCCAAGTAAGTTTATGTGCATTCTAGAACCCATAATACAAGCTAGTTAAGCTATATTTACATTGGGTCTAGATAGCACTGTGTGTAGTGTCGTACAGACTACAGTATTTATTTTGGTTTGGTTGTTATTTAATCCTTAATTTGAAAATTATATAGATTCTCAGTTTATTATTAATTGTAACTACTATTTTATGAATATATAAGTTTAGATGGATGTTTATTACTTAATCACGCCAAAACGACTGAACAGAACTTGATAGATTTTGCCACAGAGACAAATTATAGTGAAATATCATAGAAACTACTTTTTAATTTGGGATTAGGTTCTTTTAAGTCGCAGGTAACCTTATAATTCTGACAATATTATCTACAAAATTCTTCAACTTTTTTTAATACGAAAAATTCCTCATCTTATTTTTAAGCACACTAACCATTATGATAATTTCACTATACTTTATAAACAACTACCCAATTGGCCAAGAATTACTCATACTCTTGGCCTATCCATTATAACCCAAAGAACGTTTTCTCACTGTCCCTCATAAGTAAACTGCTAAAATATGTAGGCTAGATGTTTAACAGTGAGTTATATTTCAACTGTTCCCATGAGGCGTATAATACTTAGCGTCTCGAAGTAGATCGTGCCTCGGCCGGTACAATTTTAGTGTTTTGATATTCGTAGTATTATAATACAATATTCCTATGTACAAAAATTCTCGTTTTTGTAGTGAAAACTTCTTTAGGCGCGTTGAGCACTTTTTGGGTGAACAAAATCATCATCGTCACCGAACGCTTTCTATATTCAAAAATATGAAGGCAAAACTTATTTATTTATAAAAACGCCATCTTTGTTGTAGCTGATAAACTCGCTTGGAACCTTAACAAAATTATTTTAGTCTCACCATGATGAAGTTTCAAACTTATTTATAAAGAGCAACATAGATGGCTCTGTAAATATTTCCTGAGGATTAAAAAAATACACACGCAATTGTTCAAGTTCTCACTTCTGTCGGCACTCACGAAGTGCCAGTTTTACTTTGCGTAATCGCCTACCTACATAATTTTTAGGGATTTTCCTTAGAAAAGCCCTATTGCTATAGAGTTGTCGTCGACGTCGTCGTTGCCAATTTTCTGTCACGGTTTTGGGTATCCGATCTGAGCTATCGAGTTGCTGTTTTCGGTAATAGATTCGTGCTGGGGTGAACCATTGCAAGATAAAGAAAAAAAAACCCTTGTATTTGGCTGAACTCGTCTCAGGAATTCAACTTATTTTAACCTTTCTATGAAAATGTTTTAAGGCATTTTCTACCAGTTTTGTATGTATGTTTATATGTTGAGTAATCTTCGTAACCACTGCATGTTTTGGAAAAAAAAATTCACGGTTTGAAAGGTACATTATCCCCGAAGTACATTCGTTAAAAGAACTAATATAAACCCAAGCGAAGCGTGGCGGGCTGCTAGTGTAGAGATAGGTAAGAACAGATGCTCGAATGATTCTGATGAGAGTTAGGTCTAGTGTTATTATCATCATCTTAGCGTGGTTCCCGGAGCTTTCACCTTCAAGCCCAGGGTCGGCTCACTCCTTTTCTCCTTTGTATTTGGCTGCTGTGGCTTTTGCTAGAGCGACTGCTGACCGACCTTCCAATCCCTAGAGGTAAGCCTGCATCAGAGCGTCTTCTGTTAGTCATCAGGCGCACCGGCTTGTAGGGGAAACTGACTTGGACTCCGAAGATCTTGGAGAGGCCCCAATAATACCAAGTTTGGTCAAGAGTGGTACAAATTTAACACTTGATGATAAAAATCCATAGAGTCTAGAATGTCTGAGCGGTCGCGACGCAATTAATCGCCGATCTTGGAGGTAAGCGTTGTGGCATCACCACATGTATCCAGAGCCATCTAGCGACAGTAAGTTAAACTACATCAAAATTACTGATCCTGTATCGCGCAATTACTGTACAGACGCTGATTAACATAATATAACAACGTCATCAGCTGGGCAGCCACCCACAGGGTGTAATAACCTTTCCTAGTCGAAGGATCCACCATTTGTGTAGGAGAAACATCTTTCCTATAGTCACCTCTGTATTAGCGTAACCAATTACAAGTTACCGACACCTTATCTCTAAAATTTGACATTTGTACTAAATTGTAAATTAGTTGTGTCTGTACGTCGGAGATATTAAAAAAATAATACCTGGGTCATGTTATATGAACGATTTTAATACAAAAAAATATGCTTGGGTTTGTTCACAATGGACACAAACTACTGAACGGATTTTGATGTGATTTTTTTTATTAGAAAGCTTTTGGCCAGACTTAAAATCCGCCGTATGTTTGATTGCAATTAGTTAGGTAGAACCGGAGATATGACCAAAAAACTATAACCAACCTCCGCGCGGGCGGACCCGCGAGCATCAGCTAGTAAAATAATAATCATGTAAAAAAAAATTAAATTTATCCTCTGAAGATTACAAAAATATAAATACGCCAATTATTTATTGATTTATCTCAATGTAAGGATCGTAAAAACGTGGGTGTATCACTAAAGTCCTAATCGTTACTCTATTTAGTTCAAATTTATAAATCAAAAGAAATATTAGTTGCGAACATTAATTTTTATTCGTGACGTCACATCAGGGACCGATCCATTACCACTTTTTCTTTCCTTGCTGCAATATCTGCTATCCTCATCAGTCTCTTCGTTGATATTCCTTTCTCAATTCTTGAAAAACTAGAAGAAAATAGCTCATTTTGATTTTACCTATTATGAAGGATTAACAGTTTAACATCCACATTTTATCAATTCTCGATACCGTGTAACTGGTCAGTTACCGGGAGGGTCCTGTAACTGGCCGGCTGAGAGCACAATGCTTATCTAGTTACTATCCATAGGTTCTATATTTTTTGTTGAATGGAGATGGCAACACTGAAAGATGAGTTAACTGTCGGCAACCACTTAAATTGATGAAGTTATTGTAGTACTCATTCGTTCTCCGACTTGAGGTCACGGGCCCTATTCAATTGTCCGGTCGCAGTATAACAGGTGACTATCGAGACCCTTCGATCAATAAAATAGTAAAAACCGGTCAAGTTTGAGTCGACCTCGTGCACCGAGGGTTCCTTACCTGCCCATTATACCGCCATAATAAAATTGGTATCATTTTTATTGGCGACTAAGTTCTAAGTGTAGAGATAGTGGCAAATTTAGGTTTTCGCGAAAACTTTCAAGTCCCAAATTGTACCTTAATTTTCAACTTTTTTTATTTTTTTAAATGACTCCCTTTATTTGTGCTGTAAGACCTTGCTTTTTGCCAAATTTTGTGATTCTAAGTGAACGGCAACTACCATATAGGTTTTCGATCCAAAACCTATAGGGTGCTTCCGGTTGACCAGAATTATCGATCAAGGTCTTACAGCACAAGGAACGAGAAAATTCCGAAAAATAAACAGGTTTCAAATTAAGGTAAATTTGGAAACTTACAAGTTGTTGCGAAAATCTAAATTTACCCATATCTTTTTTTCGTGTTGACTCCGGGAACTTGATTTTTATTCACCTAATAGGGACTATAGACCTCAGTACTGGTATAAATTTGAACTTTTTATGTCCACCCATTCCTGAGAAAATTGGTGATGACAAACGGACAGACGGACAAGAGAGTGATCTTATAAGGGTTCCTTTTTTAACTTTTGCGGTACGGAACCCTAAAACACTGTGACGTAACAAAACGACTCCATTCATTAGTCAAAGGTACTCGAAACACCCGAGACTGCATTGCCGTACTACGAGGACTGTCCTATAAATAATATCTCTATGAAATATCTAAATATGAAACAAGTATTTTTGGGGTCCCACCAAAATCTTCAGACCTGAAGCCAACCTCACCTGCAAGCTGGTACACCTGCTGATTGACAGACGAGTCTCTGGCGCAGGTCTTCCTACCGAGAGGTCAGGCGGTAGTCGGTCCCATAAAAGCCGTACAGGCAAAACTGAGAAGGAGTAAGCAGACTCCGAGCATCAAGGTGTAACTTTGAAAGCCTTGGAACCGATGCAACTAAGAACAACGCTTAAGATGATGATGCTGATGATATATGAATGTGAATGCAAGTATTCGCTAAATGCTCACCTACGGAAGGACCATAGACGAAATATATTCACCACCTAAAACGACCGCTTCTTCGTAAGACGTCGGGACCAACCTTTTTTCTTCTTGGTACTGGCAGTTGAAATCATAGGAACTGGAGCCGTCGGCACATTCTGTAAGGTACAGTTACTTCATAATAGGTCTTTACCTATGAAATTGCCGAAATTTTCTTACAAATTCATGAGTTCGTTATTCCTGTAATTTTAATAGCTATTTCCATTATTAATATTTTGTTTGAAAGTTGATTTCAAGATTTTACAACTCTGTATTAAATTTTGTTTTTATTGGCCGCTTGATAAATTAATTCGATCTTCAAAAACAGTACTTCCTAAATGCTATCCATTTTGATGATAAATTTCGTATTACTTAACAGCTGTCACTTTTCAAAAATGTAAGGAAAGTTGCTGTTTGTTAGCTTAATGTTGTCTCATTGATACAAAAAAAAATCATAAAATTAGGATTTGTCATTCCTAAAAAAAATGCAATAATGTTAGTACTGAAATTTGGGTTTCCTCCAATTTCTTCAAGAAAAACGGCAATTTCATGTGGAACGACTTAATATGTTTAATAAACCACTTGGGGTTTGAAAAGCCAACCCCATCTACTGACCGCCGGACGAAGCTCAGATGGAGGTACCCTTTTTTTCTTTTTTTTTTGTGCGGTTATCCCTTCGGATACCCCCCCCCCCCGCCGGCGAGCGGGGGCGGTTATGTCGGGCTTGAACCGACTAAAACCGCACGCCGTCTCGGGTCTACAGACGCCGGGGTGTAAGGTTACCCATAGAGCATATCCCTCGCATGCCCGCCATTCCACGACCCCCTCGTGCAATGGGGTCAGCTTGGCCCTGAAAAGGGCCGGTTGGTCAGACTCTTGGCCGTTGACGTTGACGCCAGCTACTCCAGAGGAGCAATCAATGATGCGTCATCACCCACGTTGCTCAGGGTGCACCAAACTTGGAGGTGATCCAACCAGTCGCACCCTAGATGGAGGTACCCTTTTCAGCGTTGGGAGGACAGCCGGTTGTCGCTCTCACAATGTATTATCATTCATCAAATCAGCCAAGTCTTAAAACATGTTAACCACCTACAGTCCTACAGTCCCGGGTCCCAGTCAAAAAGCATCTGATGAGGCCGTCAAGCTGAGAGCCACCATTGAAACATTATCAGTGTCTGTAATGGTGACCCTCATTTCTGAGACTTTACCTTTAGCTTACCATCAGGCGAGGTAAAGTCATATTGACGTGAACAATTTAAAAAAAGCGGCCAAGTGCGAGTCGGACTCGCCCATTAAGGGTTCCGTAGCAGCAAGTAACATAATAATATTTTTTTTAATTTTTATGTTTGAGTTGATTGAATGAAAGGTAAATTGCGGTTTACGATTTATGACGTATTAAAAAAACTACTTACTAGATCTCGTTCAAACCAATTTACGTTTGAAGTTTCCATGGTAATGTACATCATATATTTTTTTAAATTTTATCATTCTCTTATTTTACAAGTTACAGGGGGAGGGACACATTTTACCACTTTGAAAGTGTCTCTCGCGCAAACTATTCAGTTTAGAAAAAAATGATATTAATGAAACCTCGATATCATTTTTGAAGACCTATCCATAGATACCACACACATATGGGTTCGATGAAAAAAAAAATTTGAGTTTCAGTTCTTAGTATGGGGACGCCCAAAGTTTAGTGTTTTTTTTTCTATTTTTGTGTGAAAATCTTAATGCGGTTCACAGAATACATCTACTTACCAAGTTTCAGCAGCATAGTTCTTATAGTTTCGGAAAAAAGTGGCTGTGACATACGGACGGACAGACAGACAGACATGACGAATTTATAAGGGTTCAGTTTTTTGCCATTTGGCAACGGAACCCTAAAAAGAACCCTGGGCTCTGAGGTAAAACCCTTTGATGTATTCGTGATCAGCGGTAAGCGATTTTGATGTTTAATATACCATTTCTAAATGAATTCCTAAATAACCAGTCCATCATTGACCACGGTGGAGCAAAACCCATGGGGTATTCCACACGTATTCCAGTTCATAACACGAAAAGATCCTTTAGATCCTTTAGATTAGATGACGACCTCTGTGGCGTAGCGGTAGTGAATTCGACCGCTAAACCAGAGGTCGCGGGTTCGATTCCCGAACAGTGCAAATATATGTATTTGCATTGGTCTGGGTGTTTCTATATATAATATGTATTTATTTACAAAAAAAAAGTTTTTTTTTTTTTATATTCATTATTTTAAGTATGTTTTTTTTATTTATATATATATTTAAGTATGTTTTATTATTTATTTAAGTATGTTTATCAGCATTCTAGAACCCATATGACAAGCTCTGCTTAGTTTGGGTCTAGATGGCGTTGTGTACTTTGTCCTACAATATTTAATTTTTAATATTATTATTATTTGCCATTAACTGTATACTTTTTAAATTTTAATTTTTCTCGAGTGAGTTTTATTTAAAAACTAGCCGCGGCTTCGCCCGCGTGGAATTCTGCTACCCATGGGACGCTATTCCACCACCACAACCTATATAAGATACACAACTCCACCATACATCATTTTGTTATATCTCAAAGGGTTTAGGTAGCGTTTCTGTTGAAAGCTCCTAGACGGCTTATTTTTTCCGACACTTCCAACAAACGTCATTTTATTTTAGCCAATGTGTATACAAAAACTTTTCAAATTATATACTAAAACCATTACTCGAGAACCACTTTATCCATAAGTGAAAACAGCAGCGCGGCAAAACCGCGGTAGCCTAGTGGTATGGATAAAGGACTGCTGAGACGAGGTCTCGGGCTGGATCCCAGGTATTACCATGGCACACACCAATGACTTTTCGATGCTTTTCGAAGTTATGTGTGTATTTATCGCAGGTTTATAAGTGCCCGGTTAATGGCAATAGGCTCGCCACCTATTACATTGGGACCTAAAACATAAACTGGCGAAACGTGGGTGCTAGCACCTCTGGCTACCCCTTCGGGGATATAGACGTGAGTCTATGTTATGTATGTTATGTTATGAAAACAGCATGAAAATCGATGCAGTAATTTTTGATAACATAACATTACATAACATAACTTCACGCCTGTATCCCCGACGGGGTAGGCAGAGGTGTATTACACACCCACGATTCGCCAGTTATGTTAAGGTCCCATTGTAATAGGGGGCGAGCCTATTGCCATCTACCGGGCACATTATTAAGCGAGCGATAATTAACATTTATTATTAATGCACACAACTACGAAAAGTCAGAGGTGTGTGCCCGGGGCGACTGGGGATCGAACTCGAGACCTCGTCGTCTCAGTAGTCCGTTACGTACGCCACTAGGCTATCGCCGCTTTTTTTTTATATTATCGCGAATAGATAGACAGACGCGGTGGACGACTTTGTTTCATAATATGTAGTGAGGTAGTGATACTCTCAATATTGTTATATTGCAATTTCAAAATGTATTACCAACTTTTTTTTATATTTTTTTTTTTTATATTTAGGACACGTCAATTTGACTTCACCTCGCCTGATGGTAAGCTGAAGGTAAAGTCTCAGGAAAGAGGGTCACCTTTACATACACGTACCATGTTAACAATGGTGGCACTCAGCCTGACGGCCTCATCAGAAGAGGATTGTCGTCGCAGCACCGCGTGACACCCACCGGTCCCACTAGTGCTGCGACCACAATCCCGCTGCCCCGGCTATGCACTTGCTGACCCCTGAACGCAATCAAACCTTAATTGGATTACTATGGAGGGTTTTTCGCAATCGTGCACGGTGGTACCTTTTTTTTTTTTTTTTTTTTTATCGTGCGGAAATCCCTTCGGATACCCCCCCGCCGGTCAGCGGGGGCGGTTATGTCGGGCTTGCACCGACTAAAACCGCACGCCGTCTCGGGTCTTCAGACGCCGGGGTGTAAGGTTACCCATAGAGCATATCCCTCGCACCCCGGCTGACCCTGGGCCATCTCACCACTAACAGCATCGCTCATCCTGTCTCCTCTGAAAGCAGAGGAGTACGGAGAGCGATGTGTCCCCGCCACGTTGGGTATTGGCCGACGATCAATGCCAACCCTATGAAGGGGTGAAGGGGAAGCCATTGACCGCCGCCCAGGGTGTACCGGCCGCTCCGATTCCGTTCCCCCCGGACTGCAGCGGGATCGGAATCGGAGCGACACTCGAGGAGGTTACCCAACACACACCCCTGCACGGTGGTACCTACCCGGCCGAATTTTGTGACAAATTTGTGGTCATCAAATTTCTACCACGTACAACCTTGCCGTTAAGCAGCCAATTCTAAAATGTCGAATTATGCCAAGTGACGCATTGCTTTGCTATTGAAACGTTTCTGTTTATGGTGAGCACCTTAACCGAATGGATCGCGTAAGATCTGCGGTACACGCTGTTTTCAATATATCACCAATTTGATCAGTGTATGTTCTGCTAGGTCAACAACAAAAGTGGATTAACACTTAAATATTTACAAACCTTTTTTACATTGGAATATGAATACCTTATAATGAATATTCATGTAGTTTTATAATCCCCAAAGGACAAAGTTAATATAATTCATGTTTTGTTTATTATTATGAGAGGTTTAAGAGCTAAAGTAATTATTAAATTAGAATTTTTTAGCCACTTTTGTCGTTGACTGTACCTTTTTTTTTTTCTTTTTTTTATCGTGCGGAAATCCCTTCGGATACCCCCCGCCGGCCAGCGGGGGCGGTCATGTCGGGCTTGCACCGACTAAAACCGCACGCCGTCTCGGGTCTTCAGACGCCGGGGTGTAAGGTTACCCATAGAGCATATCCCTCGCACCCCGGCTGACCCTGGGCCATCTCACCACTAACAGCATCGCTCATCCTGTCTCCTCTGAAAGCAGAGGAGTACGGAGAGCGATGTGTTCCCGCCACGTTGGGTATTGGCCGACGATCAATGCCAACCCTATGAAGGGGTGAAGGGGAAGCCATTGACCGCCGCCCAGGGTGTACCGGCCGCTCCGATTCCGTTCCCCCCGGACTGCAGCGGGATCGGAATCGGAGCGACACTCGAAGAGGTTACCCAACACACACCCCAACGAAAATATACCCAAGAAATAAATGATAAAGTTGTCATGTCTTTTACAACTGGCTATGCTCCGACCTTTTTGACTTAGTGTAAGTCAAGGTTGGAGGCTCGTGAGCTTAGAAAAAGTACTAATGGATACGTCTATTTAACACGCTTTTATTGGCTGGTATATGTGTGTATGTTACGCAACCTTGGAAGGAACTCCATTTTTGAGAACTTCAATACGTCGGATTAATATGAAAGTTTAACATCATCATCATCATCATATCAGCCGTAGGAAATCCACTGCTATATATAGGCCTCCGCCATCGACTTCCATTTCGACCGGTCCGTAGCGGCCTGCATCCAGATAGAATTGTTTACTTTTCTGCATAGACCAATAATAAACATTGGTCAATGCTTTCCTGTTTCATAAAGCGATAGTATTATTTATAGGTACACAAATGTACCTACAATAGGTAACATATTAATTATACCTCCGCCCTATAAAAATAAAATTTAAATCACGAAACAGAATGCCTATTTCGCAAGCTAAGTAACTGGCATGTTAGTCCATTTAAAAACATCTAATAATCTAAAAGCCTGCGAGTTCGATCCCCACTTCTCTAAAAACTTTTTGTATTATTTTTTACGCTCATTTTATATAGTGCTTAGTTATTTCGTTGTGTCTGCTACCAGACTCGTTAGCTCAGTAGTTTAGAGCGCTGCTCGGTAAAGGCTCGTTCACCCATCTTGTGTTGTTTAGAAATGGTCTCTCAGACTGGGGACTGTAGACCATTTCTGTTTCGGGGGCGGTTCTTACCGACGGAGGACGGAGGTGCAAATCCTTCACGAGTCAGTACGTTTTTACGGATTACTTTTTGCTTAAAGCAAAATGTCGAATAGGAAAATATCGAAGTCAGGCCGTTTCGTAGTTACGACTGGAAGCCGACCATCCACTGAGTTGGGAAAAGGCTCGGAAAATGATGGCTTTTTGCTTAAAACACATATAAACTTTAAACTTTTTACTTAAATTAATTCAACTTTTAAATTAACTTCTAAAAAACTGTAAATGACCTATGAATTTTTTGTTTATTATTTATAACCCGACTACGCCTGAAGGAGGGTTATGTTTTTCGAGAGTATGTATGTATGTGTACTGTATAATTGTTTGGCACGCTCTGCAACCTGCACGGCTCGATGGATTTTTTAATTTTGGCGCTAAAATATATGTTGTTAAAAAAATATTTGCAAATCATAAACCGAAAGAAAATTAATGGGTCCCGCCTACTATTAAACTGGCATCGGTCTTTTTAGGGAGGTTGGGTTTTTGGATTTTTTGATTAACGAATGAACTTGTGTATAACAAACTGACAACTACCCAATTAAGTTTATAAAGTAGTCGCAAGTTTATGTACCGTTTTTTTTTCGTGCGGAAATCTCTTCGGGACCGACTAAAACCGGACGCCGTCTCGGGTCTACAGACGCCGGGGTGTAAGGTTGCCCATAGAGCATATCCCTCGCACCCCGACTGACCCGGGGCCATCTCAAGTTCGAGATGGCCCAGGGCCAGACTTGATACGACGTCATAGTATGAGTACGCAACTATTCAGTTTAGTTCTGCAATTGAATGGCTATTAATCGATCATGGTTAGACCTGTGGTTGACATAGTAGATAATTAAATGGCTTATAGTATTCCTTGTACTTCGAAACCCGAGGTCCGCTCTATAACTCTTTCTCTTGATATAGGTTATATTGACCTTTACAATAATTTAAGCAATAACACAACAATTAGACCACCAAAATCAAAATAAAAAATCAGCGAGAAATTATCAAAAGCAAAATTAAAACTTTCATATCTAATGACGTCTGATGTCAAATTAATGAAATTACAATTACAAATACACACAATTACAATGTTAATTACCGTTAACATCGCTACATATTATATAACAAAGTTCTCCGCTGCGTCTGCCTATCTGTCTGTTCGCGATAAACTCAAAAACTATTGCACCGATTTTCATGCTATTTTGACCAATGAATAGAGTGGGTCTCGAGAAAGGTTTTAGTATTTAATTGGTCCAGTTTTTGTATACATCGGCTCAAATATAATGATATTTTATTGGAGCTGTTGGGAAAAAAACAAGCCTTCTGTGAGCTTTCAACGAAAACGCTGCCTAAACCTTTTGATATATAACAAAATGATGTACGGTGAATTGTGTATCTTAAATAGATTGTGGTGATGAAATAGAGTCTCATGGGTAGCGGAGTTCCACGCGGGTGAAGTCGCGGGCAAGAGCTAGTTATTGTATATTTTATACCATTTTTGAATTTGAGTCTTGAAATAAAACTATTTTTTAACGGGTTTTATCGCGATTTACGACCGAATAGTCTTTGGAGATTGAAGTTAAATAGCAATATTACAAACTCACACTGATCTTGCGATGTTTGCGAAGTATTAGGAGATTTTATCCCACCAGTGGATTCCTTCGGGATGAGCCCATTTACGCGTAATGCTTACAGACAAGGGTCATCCCAAAGGACAGTTGCGAATAATTCAGTTGTATTATAACAGATAACAATTGATTTTATACCAAAGTTTATTTTTATGTGGCAATATTAAGGATAAAAGGATTTTGGGGATTTGATGTCTATATGCTTAGTTTTTTTGAGCTGAGTGAGACGAAGTCGAACGAAAGCTCCTCATACCAAACTTCAGGATTTTCTTTGTCACAGGTCTCCTCCTAAACTACTAATCCAATCAGAACCAAATTTGGCATGATTAAAGAGGTCAATCAGAGGAAGGTTTATGGATATATTTTGAAAAAAGTAATGCTACCACAGAGGAATGATCACCGTTAAAAAAATTCCAGATGGAATTACATAATAACCGCTCGAGACACTGTGACCAAACTTTACACGCTCAGAAAGCATGTCCAGAGTTGTGACTTTCAAAAATAATTTTTAAAATCGGACTTGCCACGGAGGAATGATCACTGTCAAAATTTTCAAAATCTGATTCCGCAATAGCGGTCAAATCTATGGTCTCACTCAGCTCAACATTGCAAGCAGCGATTCGCCTTGCAGACCTAGTTATCAAAGTGTAGTGATTATCTTAGCTTTAAGTGATGTTTGCCAGAAAAGATGGAGGTAGGTGTGTGACAAGTGATATTCGACTGCGCTGATCTGGTTACTGATAATTAGGTGTAGTGGAATTTATTCTCAATTATATATCAAAATTATTTTAGGACAGTTGAAGTCGGTTCCTCTTTTGTAATAAGTATTCATTAAAAGACCAGCTGTGGCCCACGGCTCCGCTCGCGTCGTACTGTGATCCGCTTGCAACCCATGCGAGCCTATTCCAGGGATAAAAACTAGCCTATGTGTTATGGCAGACAATAAACTATTCCATACTAAGTTTCAGTTAGATCCGTTAAGCCGTTTGAGTGTGATTGAGTAACAAACATCCATACACACATACAATTAATAGAAATAGTAGGATTATAAATAAAAGATAATAAGCATGGAATTATACTACTCAAAAATATACTTCAATACCTGTTATGTATGTTGTAAGCGCATAGGTATAGGTAGGTGTAGGTGTGCGGGCTGCGTCCCGCCTATCCGCCATTTTATATTTCATTAAACAGTGTACAACCGACTGACGAGTTTGATTGACGCGCATTGCTCCTCACTTACGTACCTTTTTTTCCATTTTTTTTTCGTGCGGAAATCCCTTTGGATCCCCCCCCCCCCCCCCCCGCCTAAAACCGGCTAAAACCGCACGCCGTCTCGGGTCTGCAGACGCCGAGGTGTAAGGTTGACCGTAGAGCATATCCCTCGCACCCCGACTGACCCTGGGCCGATGCAGGTGGTCCCCGAAGCACCCCTTCCCTGAGACCACCTGCGTCAGTCGGTACGAGAGACTTCCGTATCGTCACTTACGTAACTACCCGTATCTTTTTTTCTTTTTTTCTTTCCTGGCTTCTTGCATCGCATTTAGCCAATGTCAAGTACCTTCCTGTTTTATTCAGTTTCTATCGCTATATGCTCATAGATAACTGGTCACACACTAGTACACTTAGTCTTACCCTAGTAAAGTAGTGGGAGCGTTACTAAAGGCTTCTTTGGAGTTTTGGAAACAACATGGAAAATCACAGTTCACGGTAAATATGCCACTTTCCTACACTTCTGCGTGTTGTCGAAGACGTTATGTCTAAAAACCCACCATTTTTACACATAAAAACTCTAAAATTACACAAATTTTAGAAAATGAAACACTACCTCGATGCGTCTTTTCCCGTGTTGGCGCCAAAACTCCCTACCCGTATTTAACAATACCTAACATAGAACACTAGAAGTTTTAACCCTAACACGGCGACGCCCGAGGCTACACGAGCGTCTGTGTTCGAAGTCTGACGATACGGACTAGTTTCTTTATTTTTATTACTCCTTAGAGTTGTAGCGGCTAAAGAGAGATGTTTTGCAGATAGTAAATAATGCAGACAAAAGGTTAGAGCTAGGCTATTCAAAATTGTACCGCTCTCTTTCATGTAACAATACAATGATCTACCTATTTTAGTTTTGGTTTCTGTTTTTATGTAAAATACTCTAAGCCACAGAGATTATACAGGGTGTTAGGGATACGCTCTCGAAAACGAAGACAGGTGAAAGTACAGAAGATAGTAATTTTGAGCGATATTTTTTCGATTGGCAAATTTTTTTACGTCTTTTTTTTCTCTATGCATGCTCCATCGTGTTAGTATAGCTAAATGAAACGATAATTTCATTAAAAAATGTATCACTTTACTTAATTACAACGCCGTGACGCGCGGGGTCAACGACCGACGTCCATTTAGCTGTACTTACACGATGGAGCATGAATAATGCAAAAGAAAATTTAAAAAAAATGATTAAAAAAAGCAATCGAAAAGAAATCGCACAAAATTCTTTCTATCTTTAGTACTATCGCCTGTCTTCGTTTTCGGGAGCGTTTCCATAACACCCGGTATACAGTAAAGATTTAGATCTGTATGGGGCCCCATTAAGACCTGTAAACCAGTGCACCTGCTGATTGACGGAACAGGCTCTGGTGCAGGCTTCCCGTTTGCGGGAATCTGATAGCATTCGTCCCGTAAAAGCCACCAAAAACCAATCCATAACGAAAGGAGGAGTAACAAAGTGGACCCTGGGCACCAAACTACAAGCCACCGGGATTGGTGTTCGAAGGAGGCTGATGATGATGATGATGATTTAGTAACCTAAGAGATTTACGAAAGAAAATTTGAATTAGATACTTACACTGATATTCTTTTTGATAATAATGGCGACGCCTCCGCCCCGACCCGGCTTTGCCCCTGCAGGCCGAGGCACACGCCCTACCAGGTACCTCGACTGGCTGTAAGGCTTAGGCTTAGGAGCTGGATCACTATCTTCTTCGTCATCAGACGCTAAAAGAGAAATAGTTTGAGTTAACTTGTAGACCGCGAATCGGCAAATGGAAGGTGGGATGACCCAATATACAAACAACACATACACTAACAGTCACAAACATACCTAAATACACACACACACACTTCACAGACTACTCTCTCATATACTCACACTCTCAATTTTATCTCGTAAGCTAATCCTTTATAAATATTGTGTTTAAAGAGTATTTTGTACCTTTTTTTTTTTTTTCGTGCGGAAATCCCTTCGGATACCCCCCCGCAGATCATACCTACCAGTGTCTACTGTCCACTGTTACCTGACTATGGAGGGCGCTGACACCTGAATACAGTGTATTATCACTAAAGTACGGCCGCTGAGTTATTACCGATTTGACAGATTATTCTTAAATTAATCGATATAACCTTGCACGAGCGACACATTTGCCGAATGATTTAGAATACCTCTTTAATATAAAACTTTACATCAAAATGTCAGAATCAAGTAATTTTCCAATAAACTCTGTTTCAAAACTTAAAATAGTTTGTAAATAATATGAAAACATTTATTTTTTGTTCTTTGGCGCGCTTGTTCAAAGTTACATCGTGCGTCTAGTTTTCATAGTGATGTGCTTGATAGTATTCGGTCCGAATTCATTGGAATAGATATGATATTTATTTTATTTGGATATTTTTATTTTACTTATTCCTTCGAGCAACTAGACTAAATATAATGCTACCATTTTTTTGCGTCTCTTAATTGCACTGTGTTGTATCTTATGATTTTTATGATTTATGTGTGATCCAAAGACAGAAATACTGTTTTCTATGATTTAAAAATAAATACAATTAAAATGATTATGTATAATTTTTAACATTTATAATATATAAAACAACATTTAATAAATATAATTTTCTCCCTCAATTAAGCAATGTTATAGGTGTATTTTTTTAAGTAATTGGCGATACTATTCTGGCAACATCCTTACCACCGCTATTTTAATCTGTTTAGTCGTCTTCCGTACTCTCGTGCGCACAGACTACATTCTCTTGTGTAACCGTTGTTTTTTAACTCGGCTTTCTCCTGTTTATCGTTGCGCTTTATTGGACTAATTTTGTTTGTGTTTGGTAATTTTGTTGAAAATGCCAAAACGAGGAAAAACATTGAATAGTCAATGTCGTGAGCTTGTACTAAAGCTACAGGATTACTTTGAGCGTGAGTCACAAAATGGCGGCCCTTTGATTCCTGTCACTCAAGTGAAAGATCGGGTTTCACAAGCTCTTGGAATTGGTGCAAAAACACTATATAATATAAATAAAGAAAAATTTGGTGCTTCTGGAAGTGAAGATAATATTTTACGCACTCCTAAGAAAAAACGAAGACAAAAGCCCGTGACAGGTGTTGATGTTTTTGATGCAGATGCAATAAGAAACCACATATATGGTTATTATACTAGGAACGAGTTTCCAACTAGACGTTTGCTTTTGGTCTCTTTAAAAGAAGCTGGCTTGTTTAAAGGCGGTAAAACGGCGTTGTCACAACTATTGCACGAAATTGGGTTTGAATATAAAAAAACGAATAAAAGGAAAATATTAATGGAAAGATTTGATTTAATAATTAAAAGTAGTGACTTTTTAAGAGAAGCCAGAAAAATCGAGTCTTGGGACAACGTCGTTTTTGTTGACGAAACATGGTTAAATGCGAACCACACTGTGTCACGCTCTTGGACTGACGAAACAAAAGCATCAACCTCAAAGGTTCCAATTGGAAAAGGATCGCGACTGATAATTTGTCACGCCGGTTCTGCTGGAAGTGGTTTCTTTGAAAATGGACTGCTGGCTTTCGCGTCAAAAAGTACTTCCGATTACCACGAGGAGATGGATACAGACACTTTTACGAATTGGTTCGAAAATCAATTATTACCCAGCCTGCCAGAGCCTTCTATCATAATAATGGACAACGCTTCATATCACTCGAAACAAGTGAATAAAGCGCCTACTCAGGCCTACAAGAAAGCTGATCTCCTAGCATGGCTACAACAAAATGGAATTGAAACTACTGCCGAATTGCTAAAGTCTGACTTAGTAAAGTTGGTACGCGAAAATAAATCATCAAGAGTCCGTTATGAAGTAGATGAGATAGCTCTGGCACATGGACATCGGGTACTTCGAATTCCTCCTTATCACTGCCAGTACAATGCCATTGAGCTAATATGGGCACAAATCAAAGGTATTGTTTTTTATCGCATAAGTTATGAATATGAATAATTTGTACTATTATAACATCCAATATTCAGCATATAAGTAAAAAGATACATAACTAAGAAATAAATATCTCATGTCCCTTACATGTAGGTAATTGTGTAACATTTCATTTATTTAATGTAATAAATTAACGTTATTTAATGTTTACATTACAGGTTACGCAGCTCGTAATAATACGACTCCGCCATTCAGTACTAATAAAATGATGGGTCTATTAAAAGATGCTTGCAGCAAAATAACGAAAGAAGATTGGGTCAAGGTCGTCGAAAAGACTCGAAAACTAATAACAGAAGATTATGAACGCGATATAAGAGTGGACACCATTATAGACAATGAAATTGTCATACAACTGACTGATAGCGATGACAGCTCTGGCGAATCTGGTTCAGAGTCTGAATAATTGTTTTAATAAATGATAGGTAGTCATTTATTAAAACATCTTGTACCTACTCTATTCATTAAAATGTGTAACAGTGTTTACAAATTTGTTTTATTTTGATATGTCCTCGACCAATTATCTACGCCCATCAAGGATACTCCACCTAATAAAGAACCTGTGTCTTTTTTCTTTTTATTTAATTACACACTATACTAGAATATTTAAAAACAAACTGTTCCCAAATGATATTAGGGTTACTGGTTCAGTCACTTCACTAGTATTGTCAATTCGTCATGTGTCAAATCGGTAATAACTCAGCGGCCATACTATGGTACAGGTATCAACGTTACAAATTTATGTGTTTGTTTGGATTGTTTCATTTGTGTTGTAATAGTTATGTCTCAGTAATTCATATGTGAAATAAATTATTATTTCCTTTATTAAACTTTACATACATATGAATTATATTTTTAAATACATTCTATATATAAAAAACAAATATATTTAAAAATATAAAAAATAGTTGCCCACCGGCATCGGGTACAGGGATCAAGCTACCGGTGGTTAGGGCTCCAGAGAAAGGAATCTCCTCACAATACGTGCCGTGTCGAGGAGCACTGCCTTCTGCATCAAGCCCTTAACCCAACTGGCTAACGCGACCCTCTTATTATTATTAATAAAGGTAGCTGGGATATCTGGTGGAGTACCGAGTGCTATGGTACACAGTGGGCGAGGCTTATATCCAGCAGTGGTCAGAAGTAAGTCAAAGCTATATGACAAACTACTAGTTTATTCACGCCTATATAATTTACACTTGGCACAGATTTTTTCACCATGTACAGGTAAATACGAAATTAATTGGCGTGTTATGAAATGATTATGCAAATAATTATTTTTATGAAAAAATTGAACCGACTTAAAGTATACTAAAACCTTCACGAGAATGTAACAAATATTTTTCTGAAAAATTGACAATCACCGTAGGCTTGCCTACTTATTTTTGTTTTGCCTACTTATTTTTGTTCCTGACTACCTGGCAAGCAAGTATAAACAGGTCAATATAGGTAACTACACCGATATAATAATCAATCGAAAGTGGTATTTAACAAAGATAATTTAATTACAAACCTATCGAGGCATATTTTCTATGTTAAAAACTATCAGTTACAATAAAAAAACCGGTTATCAAAAAAGTATTACAATGAATTGAATTGAAAATAGCCATGAACACTTTTTGATAGGCAAGCCATTCATCATAATAGATAAGTAATATTTCATAAAAAATATATCCCATCTGGTTATCAGATGGGTGAATATCGATACGGCGAACGATACGAGAATGGTGTGGCCTGAAACAGACTGTTGTTACAAGAATTGAAAAGGGTATGCTAAGGTGGTTTGGGCACTTGGAACGAATGAGTACTGAGCGAATGACACACCAAGTATATAAGGCAGATGTAAGTGGGCAGGCAAGCCGGGGTCGACCTCGCAGGACATACACTGATCAAATTAATGAGGTATTGAAGGCAGGCCAAAAGCACTCGAAACCGGCGGGCTTGCATGAAACGTTTAATGAAGTTAGCACGAAGCACGTGAAGTATATAAGGACAGAAGCAGATGGTGGGCTGTTGTCTCTGCCTACCCTGGATGTAAAAAAGACGTGAGTATATGTATAATGTATGTATGAATGTCGATCTTCACCAGCTCTTAGACTAACTGTAACTCTGTGATGCTAAGAGTATGTGCTTCTAAAAATGATTCGCTGCAACTTACAATCTCTGACATCATTGTGCTTCAAAATTCCAGGTAACTTATACTTGACTCTGCTTCGACTCCTGCTCCTATAATCAGAAAGTCCAGAATCCTCTGGCTCAGACTTGCTGTGAATTTTGCATTTCTTCTTCTTCACGTTACTAGTGTTATACTTGAGGATACTGTAAATCAATGAAATCTATGTAGACTAGACTGGCTGTTCGGAGCAAAAAAATTGTTATAGCTTTTTAGACGGTACTGTACACAACTTTGGTGCCACTTGTTGTTGGGATCATAGCCACAGAGAATACTAGGAATTCAGTGCAGGGTGCGACTGAAATAAATTGAGCTGAGCGAGCAGGACTCTTACTTGAAAATAAGACATCTTACTACGGTCGCGCGCTTAGCTAAGGCCGCGTGCTCGTGAAACTGTTTTTCGGTGATTATTCCTCAATGGTACATCGCACATGTACCATCTCGCTTCAAAACACTCCTCAGTGTCCACACTATCACCGTGGTAAATTTGGCCAAGATCGCGCGAGTGGTTACGGAGGAGTTAAGCCACCAACAAACGGCTATGCCACGGGTAAATAATAATCATATAATATACTAGTATTTTGTGCAGTGGGTTATGTGTAGCGCTCCGGTAAAATTAAATACAATTTTAACTTTCTTTCCGCCCACCGGACGTTCGAAAGTAAAAATTGCCATCTTGGATTTTTGTAACTTTTTTTTTCAAAAATTCAAAATCAGAACCCCCGATTTACTAAAAAATGACACCCATGTCGCCATGACATTAAAGATGGCGGATGAAAAGCCACTATGTTGGTCGCCATCTTGAATTTTTTGACATTTCGGATTTTTCCCAAACGCAACTCACCCGTGTCTACACTTTTCCCGTACATCATCTATTCCCCCCATTACTCCTTCTAAGAGAACAAATTCTGTCCGTGATTGAATCAGTGGCAAATGCATCTGCCATCTTGAATTTCGAACCAAGTGTGAAACTATAAAACAACAATACTGTATAATAAAATTTTTGATATTACAATTTTCGTAGAGCAAACTATCTTTTCAAAGTCGGCTCTGCCCAAAAATAAAAAGTTGGACTATTTCTTGGTGCTGCCAGTTAGAAGGGATAAAAATAGTCAAATGTCATTAAAGAGGATCCAAACTATCCTGCCATATGAAATTTGATTTAAAAATATCGTTAATTCCATGTTTCAGGTTTTTCGGGAAAATCTCGTAAATTTTCTCGAAAAATCGGGTAAGTGTTAAAATCTGGCGACACATCTTAAAGACCCACACGACCGACCCATACAACTCAAAATGCTCCAGTGTTGCCAACTGTCTCAAAAAAAAAATAGATTTCATTTTCATAAAAATTTCATCGTTTTACAAAATGACTCCCCGAGCTTCCGCCATCTGGTTTTTATTTATGACATATTTTTTTCTAAATACTCAAGGACTGGCAATACTACAAAATAAAAAATAAATCGAAATTGCAACATTCAAAAAACAAACCTTTTTTTTGTAGTAGGGTCTGAAAATTGCTAAATTTTAAATAAAAAAATCGATCCGCCATCTTGGATTTTTCAACTTTTTTTTCAAAAATTCGAAATCAAAAGCCTCGATTTACTCAAAAATGACACCCATGTTGCCATGTCATCAAAGATGGCAAAGAAACGACCATGTTGACCGCCATCTTGAATTTTTTGTCATTTCGGATTTTTCCCATAGTCACCTCAGCTCTCTCTACATTTTTCCCATACATCATCTATATCCCCCATTACTCTTTCTAGGAGATCAATTGTATCAGTGAGTGAGTGAGTGGTAATCGATCTATATATAATACTATCTACATATTTCTGACTAAGAGTTCTTCCACAAAAACATTTTAAAAAGAAACCATAAATCAAAGTCTTGCATAGTTCAAAACTTGTAGTCTACATTTTCTATAGAAAATAAATTCCGCCATCTTGATTTTTTTTCTATTCATCTAGTAGACCTTTGGATCCTGATCATCTTTTGCGAAGAAACTACTCTTCCATCTTTTATACTCTCCGAGATGGACACCGACGAAATTTGTATGGCGGCCATTTTTTTTTCGCCATTTTGAATTTTTTTTCAGGTCACTGGCAATTGAATGACGTTTCGAGTGACAGTAGCTCAAGCACCCCCAACCTATCTTCAATACCTTAAGCGTGCTCTTCACCCGTCTCCGAAATCCTCAATCATCAGCTCTCTCCATATATTTCCTCCGAATGAATTTTTATCCTCTATACGAAACCATCAGTGAAAAAAAAGTTTTTCATACAAAATTGTTCAGGAGAGGTGATCAATGAGTGAGTGAGTGAGTGAGTCAGTCAGTGAATCAGCACGAGCAGCTATATATATATTAATTAATAAGGTGTCACAAAATTAGGTCTCTGAATTTGGTGAGATGACTTGGTATCGACAAAATATGTATTAAAAACTAAAAAAAAATATCGGGTAAAAAAAAAAATTAAAAAGAAAACCACCACCGACCAGCGTCACGTGACGCGACGAGCCCGTGACGCACGTGGTAGGCGTGCAGTCCTTCTCCTCGCAGTATTCTCCAAGCGGATGTGTGGGAAATACCTAACCTTATACCTAACCTACCTACCGCGACCAGCGTCACGTGTGCTCGTCGCGTCACGTGACGCTGGTCGCTGGTGGTATTTTTTTTTATTTTTAGATATTTTTTTTTATTTTTATTTTTTTATTTTACCCGATATTTCTTATTTGTTTTAAATACATATTTTGTCGATACCAAGTCATCTCACCAAATTCAGAGACCTAATTTTGTGACACCTTATATAATAATATATGATAGCAATAATCTATGGTGAGGCGTCCTGTAACCCTCCCCCGTTCCCGGCTCACCTCCAAAGTGTGACACACTTTTTGTTCTGAACTGCTTGTCTAGTACACATAGAAGTCATTGCTGTAAATGTGTATTTGGTTTGAATAGAATGTTTATGAGGCCCTACAAAATGTCCGAGGCCCAAGCCAAGCTCACCTCGAAGCCGGTACATCTGCTAAATTGACGGATGAGGCAATCAGAACAATCTACTATTGTGATTCTCCAAAATACGACTATAGCTTGACAAGAACAAGCGTGGCACTCACATGGTTCGCGCGGGCTGAGGGGTGTAAGGCAGGGGGGGGTTAACAACCGCCCCGCACCCCTCTACCTTATGCCCTTTATCTCTCGCGAACCATAGGAGCATCGCGCATGAATTTGCTAAGCTATAATGTCACACCACACAACCACCCTAACATTCGCATCACCGTTATCTTGCATCCATACTTTTAAGCTAGCCTTAACAATAAAACTTGACAATAAAAGTAAAAAAATAAAACTCACGAAAACCTATTTCTTTTCTTTAGATTCTCCGATGCGACAGAACTGCAGGATGTTTCCTCAGTTTCTGAATCTGTGTACATATATGCAGGTTTCCCCATTTTATTAAAACGAATCAACTTTATAATTGTATTGTCTTTCTATGAAATCTGTTACATTTTTTTTATGTTCATCGAACTAATTTTAGGCGTTATTTCATCATTTTTAATAGCGACGACCATGACACTCAAAATTTTGATAATTCTTTTTCTCGTTTATGATTCACCCCAGAATATTTATAAATCTATGGTCTACCCGGTTTTGAAGTGCCAAAGAGTTTTATTACTTAAAACCTTCTTAGAATACAGAGATCATCATCCGAGATCATCCGTTTTGTACTTATTCCGCTCGCGCCAAGCCCTTTTATTGTGGAATTGCTATATTAAAATATTAATATTCAAACAAAATATTTTCAAACAATACACTCATTTAATTTAAAACAATAAAGCCCAAATATCAATCACGGACCGCATAACTTCAAGACTCTAATTCAAAATTTGTTCAAGTTCTAATTTTGAAAAAGGTACTGTTCTGTATTCACAATGGATACGCTTTAATTGACAGCGATTCATTTTCGAGGGAGAGTCCGTTATTTTAAAAGGAATTGAATTATTCATTTAATAGGATATTGTGATTATAAGTCTATGGTCTTGTAGCTGGCGCTAAATACTTTGTTAATTTCACGCTTTTTGGAGTTCCGTGTAAAATTGGTACGTTCTTTGAATCTTAAATACAGGTAAATCAATAAATTAAAACAATGAAGTGAGAAAAGGCCAGACCAATGTGAAAAGGAGGCGTAGGAAAGCGGGCCCCAGGGTCCGAAGTTTAGCTTTGGATGGTACCGGGATTGATACTCAGGTGATGATAATAAAAAAAAAGATATAACATAACATAACTTCACGCCTGTATCCCCGAAGGGGTAGGCAGAGGTGTATTACACACCCACGATTCGCCAGTTATGTTAAGGTCCCAATGTAATAGGGGGCGAGTCTATTGCCATCTACCGGGCACATTATTAAGCGAGCGATAATTAACATTTATTAATGCACACATAACTACGAAAAGCCAGAGGTGTGTGCCCGGGGCGACTGGGGATCGAACTCGAGACCTCGTCTCAGCAGTCCGTTACGTCCGCCACTGGGCTATCGCCGCTTAAAAAAGATATGACATCAAAATAATTAGGAGATATTAACAATCTATACCAATAAATAAAACTAAAGCATCTGTTTATTTCCCGGGACCACCGACCTCCATGATCGGGGCCTGAGGACGGTAGTTGGCCAACTCGCCGTCCGTACAGAAGCAGGCCGTGGCGGAGGCTTGTCGTGTGTGTCCTACACACGCCTGCCAACTCACCGACGCGGGAAAAACCCGGCCCCACCAGGCGAGGCCGCGGTGGCGGCCAAAGTCAACCGGTAACCCTGGGGTTATCCTTTCGAGGGCTTACCCGGGGTGCCCGGTAATGGACACTTGGGGAGGACACCGTGTGGTTTTAGTCGGTCCGATTGCGACAAGCCCACCCCGTCGTTGGCACCGATTGGGTGAAGCCCGTGGGGGTTTCCACACGTTAAAAAAAACCAAACGTCTGTTTGTAATATTAAAATTAAAACTTTTTAATGATTGCAAATTATTGCATATACACGGTACTAAAAAAATACAATTTTTATTTCGTCTGTCTCTCTGTCTTTCTGTCTATTTATTCCGTGTAATCACCGTATTGGCTGGGCCGGTTTTGACGGGATTTTTATTGCAAATGCTACTGCTGATGTTGTAAGGCGTCAATTATGCTACTTTTATTTTAGAAAAAATATAAGGAGTTCCGCGAAAAAATAATCCACGCGAACGAAGTCGCGAGTATGGCTAGTTCAGAATATAACTTGTACACAGTGAGTTATATTGGTTAACCATGCAAATACACACCGACAGCTGTTGGGAACTCGATTTGCCGCAACCGACAGGCCGACTTGGTTAGCTTCTAATTTCAATTCAATGACAGTCCCCGTAGGAATCAATTGGTAGAACCACAATAGATATCGGAGATATCTCGACAGTTGTATACTTGAACTAGATGTGAGTAGCTAGAACTCAGCTAGATAAAGTTCGTGCTTAACGACTAAGCGATGCGGTAGCGAAGATAGAAATGGACCATTACTATTCGTCAATTCTTCGAACACAATTACGTGCATACGACTTCTTAGGTACATTGGGTTTCACTAAGACCTTCAGAGCCAAGCCAACATCACCTGAGAGCCAGGTAAAACTACTGAATGATAGACGGGAGTCTGGCGCAGGTTTTCGTCTCAGAGTTAGGGGATTAGATGGTAATCGCTCCCATGAAAGCCAAGATAAACCAATCCTTAAGGAAATAAGAAGTAGGGAGCTTCTAATTTCAATTTAATGACGGTCTCGGTAGGACCCAATTGGTAGAATCACAATAGATATCGGGGATATCTTAATAAGTGTATACTTGAACTAGATGTAAGTGGCTAGAAGGCAGCTAGATAAAGTTAATGCTAAACGGCTAAGCGATGCGATGGCGAAGATAGAAATGGGACATTACTATTCGTCAATTCTTCAAGCAGAATTACGTGCTCACGATTTCTTGGGTACATGGGACACCACTAAGATCTTCAGAACCAAACCAACCTCACCTGCAAGCTAGTAATAATAATAAATAAATAAATATTCTAAGACAAATTACACAACGCCATCCAGACCCAAACTAAGCAGAGCTTGTCATATGGGTTCTAGAATGCGGATATGCATACTTAAATACTTATTTTTGTAAAAACATATTATACATAGAAACACCTAGACCAATGCAAATAGACATATTAGCACTGAGCGGGAATCGAACCCACGACCTGTGACTTAGCAGTCAAACCTACTACCGCTACGCCACAGAGGTCGTCATCTGCTGATTGATGGATGAGGCTCTGGTGCTGATTTTCCTTTCAGGGTCGCGAGGTTCAGGGTTGGTCAAGGTTACCGCACCGTATGAACGGAGGTAGCCTTTTTTTTTACGTGCGGAATCCCCTTCGGATACCCCCCCGCCGGCCAGCGGGGGTGGTTATGTCGTATATCGACTAAAACCGCACGGTGTCCTCCCCAACTGTCCGTTGCCGGGCACCCCGGGTAACGCCCGGCGGGCTTTGGCCGCCACCACGGCCTCGCCTGGTGGGGTCGGGTTTTATCCCGCTTCGGTGAGATGGTAGGCGTGTGTAGGGCACACACGACACGCCTCCGCCAACAGAGGTAGCCTGCGGTAAGAATGTTGAGGTTAGATAGTCGTCGCTCCTAAAAAGCTAAGATAGACGAAGGAAAAAATTGGAAACGAGTGAAGCGGACCCCGGGCTTCAATACGCAGTGGGTAATAAATAAATCAATTTTTATATAACATAACATATGTATACATAAGCAGCGGCGATAGCCCAGTGGCATACGTAACGGACTGCTGAGACGAGGTCTCGAGTTCGATCTCCAGTTGCCCGGGCACACACCTCTAACTTTTCGTAGTTATGTGTGCATTAATAAATGATAATTATCGCTCGCTTAATAATGTGCCCGGTAGATGGCAATAGGCTCGCCCCCTGTTACATTGGGACCTCAACATAACTGGCGAATCGTGGGTGTGTAATACACCTCTGCCTAACCCTTCGGGGATACAGGCGTGAAGTTATTTTTATATACTTACTATTAACTGAAATATATCTTAGGAACCGCAACTCCATGGAGTTGGGTATAAAATAAATACTTTACCAGGACTGCTATTAAGATAACAAAACTTTCCTTGAATTCCAACCAAAATTATGCTGGAAATTTAATCAATATCATTTTATTAATTTAATGAAGCATGGATTGAAATAACTTATCTGAATATTACCGAATATAAATAAGCCAAACTTGAGAACTTGAAAACCTTACAAAATATATATATACGAGTATATATATATATATTAATACTAGCCGTCGCCCATGGCTCCCACCGCTCGGAATTCTGACCCTGTTCCCGCAACCCATGGGAACCTATTCCAGGGATAAAAAAGAAGTATGTGTTTCCTGTACGAAATTTCAGTCAGATCCGTTCAGCCGTTTGAGAAGAAACAACCAAACATCTTCACAAACTGCCACAATTGTAATATTACTAGGAAGTAGTTTATATTAATAACAGATCTCTACATGCACACAGTATGTTTGTCCGTGGTTCCACTCGTGTGAAATAGATGAGGTAGTATTCAACTTACCAACAGGTGAAATAGTGGTAGAACAGGTGGGTGTAGGACTCGAAGCGACTAAAACCGCACGGTGCCTCTCACATCAGTCATATGGTACGGGAAACCAGATGTACCCGACTAAAACCGCACGCCGTCTCGGGTCTACAGACGCGTGTGGGGTGTAAGGTAAGGGTCTACAGACGGTGTAAGGTTGCCCATAGAGCATATCCCTCGCACCCCGACTGACCCTGAGCCATCGCCGGTTTCGAAATAGCTCCCTCGGGTTTGGGAACCACGGTGCGGCGCTAGTCGCCCCACCGTCCCGGCCTGCTTCTGCTGGGGTGACAGGCGGCCTTACCTGCCACCCCAGATGTACCCTAAAGAGGAAATCCCTGTGACCCCGATCGGCCTTAGCCGCCAACGTTGACGACCCCGATGCCTCGCTGGAGTTCAAATCCTCTCACACATACAGGGAGGCGCGGGCGGAAACTCCACTCGCCGACACCCTGGGCCTGCTTCTGCTACAATATGATTACTCACTTTCCAGCATAGCATGAACTAGTCTACAAGCGCTACACGAGTACACAGTACAACACAGTTAAACACTATTAGCTATTCGCAATGCAAGCAACGGGCGGTCGATGAGTTGATATATTGAGGAATTGCATTTTAAAGTGCGTTGCAATCGTACTGTGGTTGTCAGGGTCTATGGCCGCACCAATATCTACGAGGCACCAGCCAACCTCACCTGTTAATTGACGGATGATCTTCTGGCGCAGGCTTTGCTCTCGGGGTTGGGTGGTCAGACGACAGTTGCTCTCATAAAAGCCAAGATAAATTAAATCGAGAGAAAAAGTGGTCTCACTACCATGCCGTACGAAGTGGATAAGTAAAAGTGGTCTCATTACCATGCCGTACAAAGTGGAGAAGTGAAAGTGCTCTCACTGCCATGATGCCGTACGAAGTGTAGAACTAAAAGTGGTCCCACTACCATACTCAACTTGGGTTATGTTATATGAACATTTTTTTTAAATTTTGTCTGTCTGTCTGTTTGTTCGGTTGTTTTAATGTGGTTTTTTCTATTACAATGGTCATGTTCAGACTTAAAATTTGCCGTATGTTTGATTGCAATTAGTTAAGTAGAACCGTAGATATGTCCAAAAAAAGATGACTGACCTCCGACTATGCTACCGATTGACAGCATACCTTATTGACCTTTCATAGACAAGATGTTAAGAACAAAAACCGGCCAAGTGCGAGTCGGACTCGCCCATGTAGGGTTCCGTAGCAGCAGATTATAGGGTCGGCAGCGCGAGTGTGACACCCCTGGTGTTGCACACGTCCAGAGGCCGCGGTAACCACTTCCCATCAGGTGGGCTTGTCTGCCACCTGAGTGGTATAAAAAAAAAGAAAAAAATAAAAAGATAAAAAATTTATATTTGAGTTTATTTATTTGTTTTATTTATTTACTATTTTAACATAAAATAGGTTAACATATTTGCATGGAAAGACAAAGTTATACAATTTTAATTTTTGGACACAAATGTAAAAATGTTGTTTAAATGAAAGGTAAATTGCAGTCTACGATTTAAGACGTATTAAAAAAACTACTCACTAGATCTGTTTCAAACCAATTATCGGTGGAAGTTTACATGGTAATGTACATCAAATATTTTTTTTTGTTTTATCACTCTTTTATTTTAGAAGTTACAGGGGGGAGGGACACATTTTACCACTTTGGAAGTGTCTCTCGCGCAAACTATTCAGTTTAGAAAAAAATTATATTAGAAACCTCAATATCATTTTTGAAGACCTATCCATTGATACCCCACACGTATAGGTTTGACGAATAAAAATTTTTGGAGTTTCAGTTCTAAGTATGGGGACCCCCAAAATTAATTGTTTTTTTTTCTATTTTTGTGAAAATTTTAATGCGGTTCACAGAATACATCTACTTACCAAGTTTCAACAGCATAGTTCTTATAGTTTCGGAGAAAAGTGGCTGTGACATACGGACGGACAGACAGACAGACATGACGAATCTATAAGGGTTCCGTTTTTTGCCATTTGGCAACGGAACCCTAAAAATGGTATCACGTTTACTGGGTGAGGCGGGAATTAATTCCCAATGTGTAACAAGCGGTAGAAATTAGTTAAATGAGTTAAAGAATTTTGACACATAGCTGTATTAAAAAATTAAACCGATCGAAAAAAAATGCTCATCATCATCTGTCTTCGTTTCCCTAACATTAAAAAGTAGAAGATTTACTCTTAAGTTTGTTGTACGAGTATGCTGAAAATTATAAGTTTTAACTATAGTCCGTCAAATCTAAGAAGTACCGTTTGACAGTTCTGACAATTGAATGATAGGGATGGGATGAAAAAATCGATTACTATAATATCCGAACTTTGAGAGATCGATTACTATAATATCCGAATTTTAAGAAATCAATTGTTATAATTAAATAAAAGAAATGTTTAGGATATTTTTTTATTCACTACTAGTACTAGTATCGTCGTCTTCGTCATCATCGTCATTTAAATTAATGACCAGTTGATTGTCCATTACATTATCAAAGTGTACGTCTCTTTCGAAGTCGTCCATTATTATTTTCTTTGTTTTTTGTACTACTTTACTCCAATCTTCCTGTGTAACTTGGGCACATGCTTCCTTTAATAAACCTTCCATTTTCTTGACACTGAAGGGTGGTTTTGTGTTGTGTCTTGCTGCATAACCTGTAAAACAATAATGTAACTATTTGATAGCAGACGAAAACCATTGTTTAAATTATAAATGTTAGAAGTACTCGTGTTATTATTATAATATTATAAAATATTACCTTTAACTTGGGCCCAAATCAGTTCAATGGCATTATATTGGCAATGGTACGGAGGAAGTCGTATGACTTTGTGCCCGTGCTCTTCGGCCAATTGGTCAATTACATATGTCGGTTTTGGTGGTTTATGCAATTTCACTAACTGTAATAATTCAGCTTTTAATAGTGACATGTCGGCATCCACTCCTTTTCTTTGCAGCCATGCCACCAAATCTGCTTTCTTATTGGCTGACGTAGGTGCTTTATCAATTTGCACAGAGTGGTATGGGGCATTATCCATTATAATTGTGCTGTTAGGAGGGATATTCTGTAATAAATTTAAGAACCACTCTCGGAACCTTACTGCGTCCATTTCTTCATGATACTCTTTAGTGCTTTTGGATTGGAAAGCTAATAAAGAGTTTTCCACGAAGCCTGTAGACGCTGACCCAGCATGGCATATTATGAGGCGTCCACCTTTTCCTATCGGCACCTTCGAGCACGAAGCTTCAGAATCATCAGTCCATGTTTTCGGCACAGAATGGTTGGAATTTAGCCAAGTTTCGTCCAAAAATATTACATTATCCCAGTTTATAATTTGTTTAACTTCGCGCAGGAATGTTAGTCGCTGCATAATTATGTCATGTCGCTCCATAACAATTTTTCGTTTGTCAACTTTTTTGTATCTGAAGCCAATTCCTGTTATTACCGTTCTCAACGACTCTATGCTTCCCTTATACAGCCCGGCATCTTTTAAAGTTGCACATAACTTTGCCAATGTTGGAAATTCGCCTCTTGTAAAATACCCGTATATATGGTTTCTAATAGCATGACTATCGAATTCATCGATGCCTGTCACAGGTTTATTTCTTTCTCGTTTTTTCGGTGTGTGAAGTACGTTACTGACACTCCCCGAAGGCCCATATTTTTCACTTAATATTTTGCCAACGGTGCGGCTACCAATACCGAGAGCTTCACCGACGCGATCCCGAACTTGTGTAACTGGCAGTAGAAGTCCACCATTTTGAGATTCACGCTCAAAATACTCGTGTAATTTCACCACCAATTCACGAGCCTGGCTGTTCAAAGTACGTCCTCTTTTCGACATTATTAATAAACACTTGCTTAGTTCGGAGTCCAGTATAAATATTGCCAAGGTAAACGGATAAAGAATGATCAGTCCAGAAAAGTAATAGCCAAGTCACAAATTGTAAAACACAAACGAGAAAGCAAGTACGCGCACAGTCAGCTTCCAAGATGGCGAGAGACTGCTGACGCCGAACCGACCGAGCGGACCGCGTGCGCTTGTAGTTGGCAGTGTTGCCAGAAAAAAAAAATTGTAGAGACTTGGACACCTGCGATTTTGCCTATTGACCTAAAAATAATTAAATTAATTTATTTTAGGGTATCTGTGTATTCAGTGCATTATGCGGTCGCGCAGTAACGTCGTTAATTTATAACATCAGGCAACAACATTTTTGTGAATGGGTTCTACATACCTTATTTTTATTAGTTTTAGACGTAGAAATAAGACTTAGAAGAAAAAAATGTAATTGTAAAATCAATGGATGTGCTTGTTAAAAATTTGTTTATTTCTCTGTAATATGCAAACCCATACTATCATACACAAAAATAAATGTAAAAAACACTATCCCTGACTCCATTTACTATTTCGACAGCGTTAGCGCGAGAAACCCCGACTTATTTGGGCGCGAAAATCAAAAATCGACAAATCGCTTTCGACAACTTTTTAAAGAAGCAAATATATTTGATTTATAAATACGTATTTTTGGTGAATGGGTTTTATCTCATATTTTACGATTACATAACTATTTAGTTATGTAATCGTAATATGTGAGATAAATCCCATTCACATGAAAAAATATTTGTTTGGTTGTCAAGTGTAATTTGTAAATAATACATTCGATTTTTCGTATATGTAAACGATTTTTTTGCATACAAGTGTATCCGAAGAGTCGCAACACTACGTGCAGTGACCTAACTACGTAACTTTGTAATGAGGTCAAGAATATAACTATTAGAAATTATTTACTGTGTAAATATGTGTTATTTTGCTTTGTTTGAAAGTTTTCAATTACATTTAGATATTAAGAATTGTACAGTACAGATACAATAATGAAATCTTTCTAAATTCATGGTTTTATGAAAAAGGTTATCGAAACTGAATAATGTACGTATGAACAAAGTTGTTTCGGTTTGAAAAATATGAAACGTCAAACGGTACCTCTTAGATTTGATGGACTTTAATGGTCACAATTTTAAGTGCATGGGGCCTCGCCAAGACCCAGGTCCAGGCTCTGGCGCAGGCTCTCTTAAAGTTGAGAGGTCAGACGACAGTCACTTCCGGAAAAGCCACAATATCAATAAATATAAAAAAGTGTCACTCAGGGAGTGCCGACAGAAGTGAAAACTCTAATAATTACGTATGTATTTTTTTTATCCTCAGGAAATATTCACAGAGCCATCTATGTTGTTCATTATGAATCAGTTCGAAACTTCATCAAGGTTAAAACGAGTTCATCAACTATAACAAAGATGGCTTTGTTTATAACAATAAAGAAGTTTTTTTAACGAGGAATATGGCAAACGTTCGTTGACGATGACGGAAACGATGACGGTGACGGTGACGATGACGAAGACGCGAGTTTCATGACTTTTGTTGACTCAAAAAATGTTCAACGCGTTTAAAGAAGTTTTCACTTCAACAATAAGCGGACCCCAGGCTCCTAAGTCCAAACTTTGGATGCAACTGGGAAATGTTAATGAACTTATTAACTATTGTGACCGTAGTGACGAAGTCCTTTTACAAAAATTTCTTTATGCGAGCTACTGGTGACTCTGAAGGGAAAGAAAAATTAATATAATGTTGCAAGATTGGGATCCTTGTAGAATCAGTCATTCAGCAAATACCAAGAACTGTGCATTATACTGATTAGTGCTCGAAGACATTCTACACAGCGCTATCTAGAGCATAGTCACACAATAGATAATAGTGCATAGCTTAACTTGCTTGCAATACACTTGAAAACCTCTGTGGCGTAACAGTAGAGCATTCTAAATTGTAAATATGCATACTTGCTTAAGTCTGGTTGTTCCTATGTATTTTATGTATTTATTTACAAAAAAAAAAAGTATGTAAGTATGTATCAGTTCAATTCAATTTATATCAATTTAAAAATTTAAAAACACAATACACAATAAATACTTATTAACAAACTTGCAAGCAAAACGTGAAATGGATATTATGAAAGATAGACTTAACGTTGTTTTTTTTTTACGTGCGTAAATCCCTTCGGATACCCCCCCGCCGCCCAGCGGGGGCGGTTATGTCGTGCATCGACTAAAACCGCACGGTGTCCTGCCCAAGTGTCCATTGCCGGGCACCCGGGTAAGCCCTCCAAAGGATAACCCCAGGGACGTTGTCTGTGCTAGTATAAACTGTGTAACAGACACATTCTAGAACACATATGAAAAGCTCTGCTTAGTTCAAGTCTAAATGGCGTCGTGTAGTATATTCTAGAATATGTTTTAATTAATATGGATCCTTTTCCTCAAGTAGTTTCGTCACTAATTTGATTTTGTCCAAAGTTATAACGAAACACGGCAATTTAAGGTTTCTTCATTGCCACGTGAAACATTTTCGATATAACTAAACTACCGTTTGGAGTTATTTTAACACGTTCACGTGTGGAAATCCATATCATAATATTGATGACATGATATAACTTTGTATAAAATATATAAACAGACTCTTAATATATTTCTAACATGATGCTATTTATTTCTAAACAGAAACCCCGATTTCCATACAAACATGGAATTGAAGATGATGATACAGATCTGAAAATGAGTAGGGAAGGAACAGCTGTATGGATCTATCTGAAATTAGGTACAGGGATAGATTAATAACATAAAGGCCCCCCGAAATAGGTTCCCATGGGCAGCAGGAAATGGCATAGAATATCACTCAGGCGTAGCTGAAGGTAACAGCTCCTTAGATAATAATTAGATCACTTAGAAAGGTTTCTAAAGACCCATTTTCACAACTGTCAGTAATGACCAAATCTGTTAAATCGAGTATTGTTTGTGATGGTTATAGATTCTTTAGTTTGTGACTTTTTTTTTAATAATTAGGACACGTCAATTTGACTTCACCTCGCCTGATGGTAAGCTGAAGGTAAAGTCTCAGGAAAGAGGGTCACCATTACATACACGTTTTTTTAAGGACTTTTTTTCGTCGTATTTATTTGTATTTATGTTTACAAGTATTTCGTCCAACCTCTCTACGTGTTCAAACCATCTAAGCTATTAACTTCCATGTATACTACTATGTAGACAAGCTTTTTAGTAATTACAAGTTATTAAAAAATATGTTACTTTTCCTGGATGAGGCGGGAATGAATTATGGATTTCAAATTTGGTACGGGAAGCAGTCTAGATCAAAAAGTTAATGATTATGTATATGCATAGCACACCTTTTTGTAATGTCTTCTGTATGACAAGAGCCAAAAGTTGCGTATGCTTGGTTATCCATTCCAGTGGTCTTTCGCAATACCGATTTTTTTCTTTCGTACAGCCATGGAAATCATTGATCTAAGCATCCTTTTCTGTATCTTGGTCAATACATCTTCTACCACACAATGTTCCCTTACCACGGTTTATTCCCACTAGCCCCCACCGCTTTTGCCCCCACTGGGGGAAACTATGAAGTAATTTGAAAATATCTCATTTGTCTCCACGGGGTGGAAACAGGTCTTTTATTTTTAAATTTCCCAGTTTCCTCCACTTCAGATGCTGCCGTAAACGATTCACCAAGTGTTGCTAGAAGTGAAAAATATAGCATTTTCCTCACTTGGTTCTTCAATGTCTAATATGTTATTATTCGTTATTTCAATAAATCATACTTGATAAAATTCATTAGAAAAACATTAGGTACCAAAGATCTATCAAACAGAATGTAATTTCGTGCGTAATTTAAGTTTGCAAAAGCCCACCCAAGAGATTTGTAGGCGGAGAGTGGTCCGTCGGACCGGTGCGAATGTTCGAATAAATCTAATAAGCGTTGGACGGGTTATTTATGTGCCACGGTTTGGTGATCACGTTACAAGTGTTAAGTCGGTAGTGTTACCAGTTTTAGTGGTCAGCGGGTTTCGTAGTAATAATTCTGTTCGTTAAGAAAATATAGTCAAACAAAACTAATATGAGGGATTCTATCGCGATTAATTTGTGTTATTTTTGTTATATTGTTGCAATATATAACAAGACTTCACGACACCGTAAGCTCATGCGTATGCGTATGTGTAAATAGTAACACTAATGTAGTTCGAGTGCTCTGAGATCAATTTGATGTCCAAATTGATCTCAGAGATTGTTGCGTTCCTAAACGAAGTAAAAAAAAAAAATATATTGCGTTGGCAGATCTACGACTGTCACTTGGTTGTCAACTTGTTGAAAGAATTGTCTTGAGAAACAGCTTGCTTTTTTTTGGTTAAAATAAGTTTTGTTCGAATAAAGTATAATCCGCGAAAATCATATTTGGCTCGCGTTGGATTGGTTATATTTTGGAATTATTAACGTAATCAGTTGGGAGTTGTTCGACCGAATTATATATTTGATGTGAAGGGCTCCACTTGTACCACGCGCTGTGCTGATCTGTCCACACAAACCATCATATACCCCTACACTTCATATACACTTGAATACAGACACAGACAGGTAAAAGCGTTGTGTTTCGGGCGCCTTCTAAGTAAATGGTAAGTGAAACCTATTTATCAACAATAATTTGCTCTGTGAACCGCAGACTGCTCACTTCCCCATTGTAGCCAGGAGGGCCAACTTCCACTGCGCAATATACCTCCTGGCCCGGAATTGAACAGAGATCTTTCAAAATCATTCCACAACCAACATCTTTAGTTTTCCCGTGACCATGGCAACATGACAAGCAACCGAATTATTGGTATTAGCGTAAATAATAAAATACTTAACACCAAATTTATCGCAATAAAATCCATTAAAACAGGTTTTATACATTTCAATGTGTAAGTATTTTTGTATCTAATCTATACCCTACGTTTCAGTTAATTTAGTAAGCACGTAATATAGGATGCTCCTATTTTCTATTCCTAAAGTACCTATTTATGGCCCGTGGTACAAATATATTCCAAGCAGTGGCAACACTTACCTGTATTAGTAGTTTACTTGTTTCTTTATTAGGTCGTACATTGCAAACCGTACGTTTTAGAAACCCTTAAGTATATTAGTGAAAATTCCATATATCTTGTAAGGGTAGATGTTTACGGATATTTTATCGCCAATGGGGCAGGCAGAAGTAATGATCTTTAGTTTATCTAATGCCGGGTACATACTCAGCTAATGAAGGTGAACTATGGCTAACAAACTAATGTGAATGAACCAGTTTGGACGTCACATACATTTACCACATACAGATGCGAGTACGTATAATAAATAAAATAATATAAGTTCTATTTTCAAAATTAGAAAAATTAAGTTATACAACATTTTAAATTGTTCCAGAATATTCGAAGATAGATAATGTCGAATACTATAAATTGCTTGCTGTCGCCGTTATTATTATCACACTTGTTAATTTGCGGCCATTAGTAATTGTTCACCTTCGTTCAATTGCATGCTGAGTACACACCAACCGACAGCCTCCGTGGCGTGGCGGTATTGTCGCGGGTTCGATCCCCGCTCAGTGCAAATATTTCCTCGGAGAGCACGTTAAGATGTCAGTCCCGGTTGCAATACGAATATGTATGACATTCGTTATAGGGGATTTGGTTGAAATGGCCCCACATAGAAGGGCTGATCACCCGTCTGGTCATACGGCGCCCCCACTGGCAGTGGCAGTGACACACCAACCGCTTGGACGATATTCATCGACCATATCATGACCGCTTCCTGTCAAGCAAACCGTTAATATCAAATGACACACGCTTTCTTTCGCCATAACATCACATTTGTTCGTTCGCGTTCTTTTGTCGTTTACTTTCAATCGCTTTTAGACGCCGCCGGCATGAAAATAGACGCGAATTGCAAAACTTATCTAACTTTTACTAAATAAACCTCCATAGTTTTAGACCAAACATTGCTATTTTAATAAACAGGAGAACAGTCTTCATAACGCACCAGAAGAGGACTCGCATATTCCCAAAAATAACGTTACCGTTATATTGAAATAACTGTTTCACTTATTCTACAATAATAAAATAGTACACGTTAAATGGGGGAAGAAGGAATTTTTATATTGCTTGGATGTTTCATTTTACTTTTTAATAATGTTCGGGTTGCGGGGTAGGTATTTAAGTATGTCAGCTTAATATAATTTTCTTTTTTGGCAGCCCGTGGGGGTTTCCACAGGTTAAAAAAAAAGCAGCAAAATTACAGTGAAGAATGTTAGTATGTAAACTTATTGTAAATCTAATTACCTATATTATTAATTTTTACATGAAATAAGCTCAAATCACCCTTTTTTTTCGTACGGATATCCCCTCGAATAACCGTTTCAGTCCGATCGCATTCCGCAACCCACAGGAACCTATTCCAGGTATAAAAATGGGGTGTCTAATGTTGTTCCGAACGGTGTGGCGTCACAAGTTGTTGCGAATTATTTTTCCACTGCCTCACAGGGTTAAAAGCTCATGGACTCGAATGAAATAGTCGCGAAATATGCTGTTTCGAAAAACATTTTCACTGCCTCATACGCTCAAATACAGTCATGTTATCGAAATCCAACTTTCCGGACTAGTGCTGCCGCGGCACGCTAGCTTCGTTCGCTTGGCTCGTGCTCTGTTGGGGTCACAGTTCTAACCCAACCTGACCCAGAAGCGCCGGAACCACTAGTCACTCTAATAGGCACTCTAATCGCAACAATGTTTTACGAAACAGCGTCTTTCGCGACTATTTCATTCGAGTCCATGAGCTTTCGAATCTGTGAGGCAATGGAAAAATAATTCGCAGCAGCTTGCGTCGCAAGGACGGCATTCGACTACAAATAAATATATAATATATATGTATGCCCTCATATAAATGTGTTATCCCAGACTATAATCTATCCCCGTACCCAATTTCAGCCAGAACCATTCAGCCGATTGAGCGTGATTGAGTAAAAAACATTTTAACAAACTTTTACATTAATAATATTAAACAGTTCGATATAGTAGGATAGGATAACCGCATTCTGTCTGTCATTCACATTACTTGATAATAAATTCACCGACCTGTGCAGTCAAAGAGTGCAGGATTACCATATCGTCGTCAATCTAGATTAATTGAGGGACATTTCGCACCGACCACCGCTCAAATGGGTCGACACTCGCTGCAAGAGAATATGTAAGTAATGTCATTGCACTGTACTTACTATAAATGCAGTACTATTGCGTATAAAATACCTCAATACCAGCTAAATCTTTTTGACTAATTAAGCGTAGCGAGCCGAAGGCCAGCGAAGCGTCTTTGGTTTCAAAGTTGCATTTCAAACAAATGATACTCCTCCGAGACCGTTTGACCGATCTCGACCAAATTTGCCACGGTGATCAAGTAGACATTACTGAGTGTCGTAAGGTGTCGAATGTCCAGATCGGTCTTACCATCGAGGAATAATCACCGAAAAACCAAATCAATGGAAAAAGTCGATCGGTCACGTTGACCTATTGTTGGATAGGCAAATCTCGCTACGCTTAAGTTTAGGTTGATTGCGAAGCTGGTAACCGTCCTAGTTACGAATGGATGGGATTAAGGTGAAGTGGTCAAGGTAGCTGGTTGCGACCACTTACAATAGCGTGTAAGTAAGCAGGAATAAAAGCAGCGGTTTGCAGTATACAATTATATTGGCAAGTATTTACAGTAAGGAAGTTGATTAGCAGACTGTTACAATCATAGATTGCACACGGGTTTTTATACAAAAATCTAATTAACAATAATAAACATTCACATTCCTAAATAATAGTAATAACGGTTCGTGCTTGACCGTTTCTACAATAGGCGTTTACCTGAGGACAATAGACCTAATGTCGCCACCTTGCGCCCGCGCCACTCGCATAATAGAAGCGATGAATAGGCGTGGCCTATGTAGCTTCACTCAGGTACAAGTTAATCGTTGCCGCCCCATCGGATGTTCTGTGACGTATGCATCATCCGAGGTGGCGTGATATCGTGCCTCGTTGAGTATGTACGCTACTGGTCGGTTTAGTAGGTAACTCGTCTACTCACTACAAAGGATTACATATAAAAATAATAGTTTAAAAAAATACATACATTGATAGAAGACCAAACAAAAAGTAAGAAATGATCGTTGATGACTTTGAGATTTATTTTATTGTCAAAAAGCGTGAGAAGCTTTATGCCTTTATGCTTAGGGTCGCCGAAACGTTTCGTGCGTATTAGTGGAAAATCCACCATGTAGCGGTGGCGTGTCGCTGTGCGTCTGGTCGTTCGTTGGTGGAAAGGGCTTGGAGGTATAAAGTTGTGCAATTCCAGCGCACACTCTCCGAAATGCATCCGATAAAAGACCGATAGGCCCAACTTTGCGTCGATGTTCAAGACTCTGAAGCCTTATCTCGACGAGTGCATCGTTGTTAATGACCCTCTTGGGCCGTCTCTCTATTGTCTCCAAAATTAAAGTCGGTTCAACCGTTCGGGAGCTACGATGCTATAGACACACACGCAGTGAAACCCGTCGTTTTTGCGTCGTGGGTTAATAATAAAATCATAACTTAATTTACAACAAAAGACTCTATTCTATATCATATAATCTATAATACGTGCTACGGCCTCTGTGGCGTAGCGGTAGTGCATTCGACTGCTACGACAGGGGGCGCGGGTTCGATTCCCGCTCAGTGCAAATATTTGTATGCATGAATATGTTCTTTGCATTGGTCTGGGTGTTTCTATGTATAATATGTATGTATTTACAAAAAAAAAAGTATATAAGTATGTTTATCCACATTCTGGAACCCATAACACAAGCTAGTTAAACTATGCTTACTTTGGGTCTAGAAAGCGCTGTGTAGAATGTCGTAGAATATTTATTTATTAATATACAAAGAGACAGGCCGATTTTGTGTGTTTGTTTATAAGTTGGGGGTAATATTCGGAACCACTGCTCTTATTAGAAAATTCTTTCACCATTTGAAAGGTACATCATCCCTGATGGACATACTACTTCCTACTAATATTATAAATGTGAAAGTTTGTGAGTATGTTTGGATGTTTGTAACTCAATCACGCTCTAACTGCTGAACGGATCTGGCTGAAATTTGGTACTGTGAAAGATTATAGTCTGGAATAATACATAGGCTACTTTTTACCCCGGGAATAGGTTTCCATTGCTTGCGGGAATGGGAGCAGAGTTTCACGCGGGTGGAGCCGCGGGCAACAGCAAGTAGGTATATTATGTGTAAATTACGATGGCTGTAATAAAAAAAAACTCACATTAACTAAAGCGAAGCTAGGGCGGGTTGCTAGTATCTTTTATCTGCAGCCATTGGACTACAAATTTTATTAATTTCTGTTGTATAGATAAAATGGCTGACACCTGTGTAGTAACACAACGTCAGGAGCGAGCTCGTGCTCACATGCAGGCATACCGCTCAATTTACGTACAAGATACGTAACGTCAGCAAATTAAATACAATATTTATCAATAGTAATAATGTTTTTATATATTCTTAAAACAGTAAACGTTTTAAACAGATTAAAGTTAGTATTATTGTTCGTTTTGCACAAATTACTAATTGAGTCGATAAAAATGTTACCGGTTTTAAAGACAGCTCAACGAAAACGAATGAAGAAATATTTAGTAGAACTAAACAACCAACATCTTCATTTTCACTGGCTGATTCTTCAATGCAGAACTTAAAATGAAAAAGAATCAGCGCACTTTTCTCTGTCTGAGGTAGATTCTGACAACTCGCCTCAAGTTTACGGGGAATTTTTCCTCAGCCAGTCGTGCAACGATAGCTGGCCACCATGTACTGTCGAAGGCGCTCTTCATATCTAGCGATCTAGCGTGACCATTTTGTGCCTACACAGCTTGCCATGTATGTGCCTTAGCAACCTGCCTGCCTTTTATATTGTTTGTACCCTAAGGACGGATTTTTGGAAATTTCCCTCTAACTATATACTATATAACAAAAAGTAAAAAACAATTGTTGACGATTTATTGTCAAAAAGCGTAAGAAGCTTTACAGTGATTGATGTTAGGACCCCACGCTTTTTTATTACTGTTTTTTTTGTTATTCTTTTTAGGGTTCCGTACCACATAAGGTAAAAAGGAACCTTTATAAGATCACTCTCTTGTCCGTCTGTCTGTATGTCTCTCCATGTGTCACCACCGTTTTCTCAGGAATGAGTGGACCTAGCAAGTTGAAATTTATACCATAAGGTGTATAAAAATCAAGGTCCTAAGACAAGACGATAAAAAGATATCGGCAAATTTAGATTTTCGCCAAAACTTATACCAAATTTTATCTTAATTTCCAACTCTTCTATTTTTCGTAATAGGTCTTACAGCACTTGTGCTGTAAGACCTTGCTTTTAACCAAAATTGACAATTCTAGGTCAACCGATAGTACCCTATAGGTATAGGTTTGGGGGTTTAAAACCTATACTTATGGTAGTTCCTGTTGACCTGGAATCACGAAATTTGGCAAAAAGCAAGGTTGACAAGTCAGGCAGTACAAATAAAGGAAAAATTCCAAAAAATAATAAAGCTGGAAAATGGAATTTGTCGTTCGTTTATATAGATAATGGTACGGAACCCTGCATGCGTGAGTCCGACTCGCTCTTTGCTGGTTTTTTATATTGTCATCAATCTATCTCTATCTATCCAATCTCTCCAATATAGAAGGTCGGCAGGTAGCGCTACATATACAAACTCACTTTCACATCTATAAAACTTTTGTACTGTTTTTTTGCTATCCATACCGTAGAACTTTGAGCGTCGTTGACCTGGTACTAATTCAAATGTACGAACTATGCGCCGCTAGCAATGCAATGCTCCAATGCACCAGTCACTACCCACACAAATTATATCCCTACAGAAATAGCTATTCTATTGTTCTACACTTTTAATAGGAAATAAACGAATAAATTCTAATTTGAATATTTTATTCACTCATTTTAAAATACAAAAGCCTGTAACGTTGTATTAAATTACAACAGTTATTTAATAACAACTACGGAACCTAAGGTTAGCTAGGATTGCGCTTGCGCACCCCTAAAACGAACTATCGTTCGAATCGGCTATGTTCGGTAACGGTCGGAAGGATCCGTGATTCGTTAATGAGAACTCTCAAAAACACTGGTACGCGCGCCCGTGTCGGCCGTCAGTAATTGTACCTACCTACTTAATTATTTTAGTATATTACTATTAATAAAAGTCTGTATTATAAAGGGCAATGCTACAAGTTCCTCTCGGGATCACTACCTGCACTATTGGTGAGCCGCTTGCCGGCCCTCAGCGCACCTGCACCAGCATCTGGCACCTACCCGCACCTGACATCTTGCTAGCGGTATCCAGAATTGGCAGAGCTCGGGACCTGGACGCCTACCTACCTATCGCAGGCCAGTGCCCTTAACTGTATGGTTACCCAAGGAAATAAGATTACAGATAATTATTATAAGTATTGATTGGCAAAATCGGTAGTTGTCATTCAACCCACCTACCTACCTACCTATCTGTGCACTAAGGGGTATTAAACAACCCTGCGGGTCACAAGCCATCTAGCGAACATTACATAAACTAGTACCAAACTATTAATCCTAAATCGCGTAATATAAGTTTGCAAGTTACTTGAAGTTACGTGCAACATCTCATTATCCCGGCGTTGATGGCATTGGATGTAACCGGGATAGCCGCTGGAATACTAATGATGATGAAGTCCTTGTAGTTATACATGTAAAATGTGCCGAAGAGTACCTTTTTTTTTGTGCGGAAATCCCTTCGGTTACCCCCCCCCCCCCCGCCGGCCAGCGGGGGTGGTTATGTCGGGCTTGAACCGACTAAAACCGCACGCCGTGGTAGAGTCAAGCAACAGTCATTTTCATGAACGACTCGACCGGGGAAGCACCCACAAAATCCTTTCCCATCCCCTCCCAAACTCCTTTCCCATCCCCTTTCCTTTACAAGGTCGGCAGCGCGAGTGTGACGCCAGTGAGTGAGTGAGTGTGTTGCACACGTCCATAGGCCGCGGTAACCGCTTCCCATCAGGTGGGCCGTATGCTTGTCTGCCACCTTAGTGGAATAAAAAAATAAATTAGCAATCTTCTCAATTACATGGTAGACATCATACCCGTAGTGGATAGTGGGATGCGGGTCGACGCCGCTTACTTTGATTTTAAAAAAGCTTTTGATCGGGTCCATAATGATATTCTGCTTGCAAAGTTAGCGGGCGTTGGTTTTGCCCCGCATCTACTGCGGATGTTTGCCAGTTATATGAGAGATAGACAGCAATACGTGGAGTACTCAGGGCACGTCTCGAAACCGTATTACACGCGGTCAGGTGTAAGTCAAGGTAGCAACCTGGGTCCTCTGGAGTTCATACTGATGGTCAATGATCTGCCGACGGTCGTAAGAGATGCAAAGTGCCTACTGTTTGCTGATGACCTGAAGTTATATATGGCCATCGGGAATCAGGAGGATTGCGTGAGGTTGCAGCGGGACATAGACAGGGTGGTAGAGTGGAGTGTCAGGAACGGATTACAGTTCAACTCCGCAAAGAGTTTAACAATAAGCTTTGGTCGAGCGCGTAACCCCGAACTGTACCGATATGAAGTGGGTGCAGTGACCATGACTCGGGTAAACGAGGTCAGAGATTTGGGCGTCCGTCTTAATACGACTCTTTCATTTGGTGACCATATAGCTGCGGTATGTAAGAAAGCTTACAGAAATTTAGGTTTTATACTACGGAGAGCAAAAGGTTTTACGAACATAGCAGCGATCATTGCCTTATATAATGCCCTAGTAAGAAGTCAGCTGGAGGGCAACGCGGCTATATGGTCACCACATGAGGCTAAATATAGCCTAATGTTGGAACGGATACAGAACAAGTTTGCCCGATATCTGTATCTAAGGTTGTATGGTGTGTACCCCTTTTATCCCCTAAATTATCCCACCTTGTTTGTATTGGGAATGGTGGGATACAACGAGTTAAAAGTTAGGAGGGAACTCGCGCTGGTTACATATATTTTCGGGATACTGAGGGGTAAGTCACATAACCCAGCGATACTGGGTGCGTTGTCCCTGTGCGTGCCGGACCGGTACGTGTGGCGCCGGCGCCGGCCGCCACTGCTGGCGATACCGCGCGCGCGCACTAACCTGCGCGCCGAGGCGCCGTTCACTCGCGCTCTTCGCGCCCTCAACAAAATTGGGGAAATTGTTGATGTGTTTACGGTTTGTCTGAGTGAGTTCACGAAGGCATCATTATATATTATTAGTTATATTAAGTACTAGCTATCGCATTGGGGTAACCTGTAATGGTAGTTTTTAAGTAAGGTGAATAAATAAATAAAAATAAATAAAATAAAAATTAAAAAAAATACGCCGTCTCGGGTCTACAGACGCCGGGGTGTTAGGTTACCCATAGAGCATATCCCTCGCACTCCGACTGACCCTGGGCCATTCGCAGTGTCCCCTCTGATAAGAGCAGAGGGGTACCTGGAGCGCCTCCCCCCCCCCCGCGGGTCTTGCAGGCCTGCCATACCCCGACCCCCTCGTGCAATGTGGTCAGCTGGCCCTGAAAAGGGCCGTTTGGTTAGACTCTTGGCCGTTGACGTTGACGCCAGCTAGTTGAGCAATCAATGATGCGTCATCGCCCACGTTGCCCAGGGTGCACCAAACTTGGAGGTGATCCAACCAGTCGCACCCCTGCCAAAGAGTACCTACCTAGATATTTATATCATCATAAAATATTGATAGAGGTGACGTGCGCTGTTCTAAAGTTTAATCTACTTTTATTACCTACCCATAGTTTTACGAGTTTATATGTATGCGAACAAATTTTTACGTATCAGTTCCGTTAATATTCGCATAAAAATCTGGGGTCAGGGTAGTGCCCCGCCAAGTCGAACAAAAAGCGGCACGGCCGTACCATCCTCTTCTCGATGCAGTTCAGGCCATTTTCGACCCTCTATAACTTCGTTGTGGATAAAACTAGAAGTCAGAATTTTCAGTAACCAAGCAAGGATTGTATAAACAAGGTATATTTTAAATTTCATTCAATTTCAACGAATATTTTATTAATTATAACCAGTCAACGTTTTAGGTAGATTTCGATGAAATCGATCTACCTATTGGTTTCTTGACTACTGTCGAATTTAAAAAAAAATTCTTCATAGGAGGAAAATAAAAAAGTATACTTTTTAGAATTTTACTCATTTTTAAATATGGAGTGGACGCCTAAAGAAGACCGTGTTGCAGTTATTGCGTTGCATCGTTGCGGTTACGCGCCAATTCAAATTTTTGACATACTGAAAAATTTGAATATAACCAAAAGATTCGCTTATCGTACCATCAAACGATACAATGAAGACTCTAGTGTAGATGACAGGTCAAGAAGTGGTCGCCCTCGGTCTGTTAGGACTCCAGCAGTGATAAAAGCTGTGAAGGCGCGAATTCAAAGAAATCTCAAACGTAAGCAGAAACTGTTGGCCCTTCAGATGGGGTTAAGCAGAACCACGGTGAAAAGGGTGTTAAATGAAGACTTAGGGCTTCGGGCATATCGAAGAAAAACAGGACATCATTTAAATGCTCGTATAATGGACCTGAGACTGAAGAGATGCCGCGCTTTGTTGAAGCGGTACGCGGGAAAAAAAAATCGGGAAATTCTTTTTTCGGATGAAAAAAATTTTACCGTAGAAGAGAGCTACAACAAACAAAATGATAAGGTGTACGCACACAGTAGTGAAGAAGTGAGCAACCGTATTCCGCGTGTCCAACGAGGTCATTTTCCATCCTCGCTCATGGTATGGTTGGGAGTTTCTTATTGGGGCTTAACAGAGGTAGATTTTTGTCAGAAAGGTGTAAAAACGAAATCAGTTGTGTATCAAAATACAGTCCTGACGAACCTTGTGGAATCTGTTTCTCATACCATGTTCAATAACAGGCACTGGGTATTCCAACAAGATTCGCCGCCAGCTCATAGAGCAAAGAGCACACAAGACTTTCTGGCGGCGCGTGAAATCGACTTCATCCGGAACGAAGACTGGCCCTCCTCCAGTCCAGATTTGAGTCCGTTAGATTACAAGATATGGCAACACTTGGAGGAAAAGGCGTGCTCAAAGCCTCATCCCAATTTGGAGTCACTCAAGACATCCTTGATTAAGGCAGCCGCCGATATTGACATGGACCTCGTTCGTGCTGCGATAGACGACTGGCCGCGCAGATTGAAGGCCTGTATTCAAAATCACGAAGGTCATTTTGAATAAACTTTATTGTCATAAGAATCTATGTTTTGTTAAGTTCATTTTGGTATATAAATGGTTTCATAATGAATAAACTTGTTTCAATTATTTTATATTAAACATGTGACAGAATTTATGACCTGACTGTGTATATATATGTATGTATGGTTCCACTTCCCAAAATTTGCGGCACTCTCACGGTCGCATTTTTGAAAAAAATCATAACTTCTAACCGGTGAACATTCTTGCCGTCGGAAACATTTTTAATCGATAGGCCATTTTTAAGTCTAAAATAAATGTCTGAAAAGTTTTTCGCTAAAAGTTACCGTTTTCGAGAAAAAAAAATAAACATGTAAAAAATGCGCTCGGCGTGGGTCATAGAAGAAGTATTGTTTAAAGTCCGTAGTTCTCTATATAAAATAATATTAATTGCTTCACGAAATCTACCTGTGCGTTCCCCCTGCGGGAACGGTTTTTTTTTAATTTGTCACTCACTGACTGACCGATCATGAAAACTCTGAGCAGACATAGAAGGTGCAAATTTAGAATACAGCTAGAGTTTAGTGTTTAAATTAAGGAAAACCTAATATATTTTGCAATTTCGGTCCCGTTTTCTAGATACACCAACTGCATAAATAACTTTGTAATTCCATATAAATTTCCTAAAAGATAATGGAAATTACAAAGTTACATTTGCAGTGAAAGAATCAGTGTACCTGTATATGTATAATATAAAATCCGTTGTTGGTATTCAAGAAGTAGAAGATACCGAAAAGGAAAAAAACGTAGGGCTATCTACAACAAGAAATGAGATGCCATTAAAAACAAAACTTGTAAGAAAATCCAAGTCTCGCAAGTTTGTTCTTCTACCGTAAAAAGGTCTGAGATTCATAGAATACCAAGTCGGTTAATTTTTTCAGTCCTTACTTAAGATACCTTCTGACTTAAGTTATTACGTACATCTTATAGTGACTATATCAAGATTAAATAAAATAAAATAGACTGACTTGCCAATCGCACTAAACAATCATATTTAATATAATATGTGTTACTTGTGTAATACATTACGTTTTCATGCGATGGCCAAGTCAATCTATTTTCCTCCTCATTTCCAATTAGTCATTAATCAATAATGCTGTCACAATCCGAAAATTCAACTTTCTTTATAACACACAGAACAGAATAACCATTTATTTGCTCTCTCATCAATCAGTAATGGAGTTAGAAAAAAACCGGCCAAGTGCGAGTCGGACTCGCCCATGAATGTTCCGTAGCAGCAAATAAAAATTTTATATTTGAGTTGAATGAATGAAGGGAAAATGCGGTTTACGATTTATGACGTATTAAATAAAAACTACTCACTAGATCTCGTTCAAACCAATTTTCGCTGGAAGTTTACATAGTAATGTACATTTTCACTGGTGGTAGAAATTTGATGACACAAATTTGTCACAAAATTTGGCCGGGTAGGTACCACCGTGCACGATTGCGAAAAACCCTCCATAGTAATCCAATTTCGGTTTGATTGCGTTCAGAGGTCAGCAAGTGCATAGCCGGGCAGGGGGGTTGTGGTCGCAGCACTAGTGGGACCCGTGGGTGTCACGCGGTACTGCGACGACAATCCTCTTCTGATGAGGCCGTCAAGCTGAGTGCCACCATTGTTAACATGATACGTATACACGAACGAGGAAAGAGGGTTACCATTACATACGTAATGGTGACCCTCTTTCCTGAGACTTTACCTTCAGCTTACCATCAAGCGAGGTGAAGTCAAATTAACGTGTCCTACATATAAAAAAAAACATCATATATTTTTTTTAGTTTTATCATTCTCTTATTTTAGAAGTTACTGGGGTGGGGACACACATTTTACCACTTCGGAAGTGTCTCTCGCGCAAAATATTCAGTTTAGAAAAAAATGATAATAGAAACCTTTGCACTTTTGAAGACCTATCCATAGATACGTATGGGTTTGATGAAAAAAAAATTTTTGAGTCTCAGTATTCAGTATGGGGACCCCCAAAGTTAATTGATTTTGTTCTACGATTGATTGTGTTGACGGCCTCTGTGGCGTAGCGGTAGTGCATTCGACTGCTACGTCAGTACCTATTATCTACTCATGTGGTCAGGGGGCGCGGGTTCGATTCCCGCTCAGTGCAAATATTTGTATGCATGAATATGTCTATTTGCATTGGTCTGGGTGTTTCTATGTATAATATGTATGTATTTACAAAAAAAAAAGTATTTAAGTATGTTTATCCGCAGTCTGGAACCCATAACACAAGCTAGTTAAACTATGCTTACTTTGGGTCTAGAATGCGCTGTGTAAAATGTCGTAGAATATTTATTTATTTATTTTTGTGTGAAAATCTGGATGCGGGTTCACAAAATACTTAAAAACTTACCAAGTTTCAGCAGCATAGCTCTTATGGTTTCGAAAAAAAGTGGCTGTGACATACGGACGGACAGACAGACAGACATAACGAATCTATAAGAGTCCCGTTTTTTGCCATTTGGCAACGGAACCCTAAAAAAGGGAAGGTGGAATGAACGAAAGAGCGATTTTATACGTGCGTTTTATTATGTGTATATAGATATATAGTTAGGGGCAAAAATCTTGACAATGTATGAGGCTCTAGAATCTTCTTAGACTATAAATTTTTTAAAGAGTATTTATTAGTAACCGAAATTACTAGTATTCCCGTTAACCCCTCCAGCTAAGGTTAATTACTTGTATTAGAAGTCACGTCAGTAGTGTAATGACCAGGATTCAAACCGGGGACCCGACCCGAAAACCGCTTCCTTAACTACTCAGCTACCGACGACGCGACGCTTCAAGATTTGAAGATTCTGTCTTTACAGAAAGCTATACCTGGGAGTCCACAAGTCTAGAGTGAGTCTAGGTTCTTTCTAGGCAAATGTGTTAGGGTTATTCTCAATAGTTCCAGTATCAATTTGTCCCATGGAACTAGTGAGAATTTTTTTCTCACTTGTTCCATTGATTTTTAAAATGGATCAAATATAATAGGTCTTTACCTATGAAATTGCCGAAATTTTCTTACAAATTCATCAGTTCGTTATTCCTGTAATTTAATAGCTGGCACCAAGCAAACCTCACCGGCTAGCTGGCACACCAGCGGATTGTCGGAAGACAGACAACGACGTCGTTGTATACGGTAGCATCCGAATCTTTCATTTCGGTGCCCGGAGACGCATACTCCTCCTCCTTTTGGTTTGGTTTGACTTATTAGGCTTTTACAGAAGCGACTGCCACTTGACCTCCCAACTCCGGGGCGAAAGCCTGCGCCAGAGCGTCGTCTGTCAATAGGCAGGTGTACCGGCATGCAGATGAGCTTGACTAAACCCCTAAGGTCTTGATAGGTCCTTTATACCCAGACATGTCCAATACATAATTCTCCTTGTTTTCAAAAGAAATTTTGTATGAGCCGAGACTCGGGCAAATAATATAAGATTAGGAAGTTAAATGATTGGACGATTGGCGCGCCTTCACCCCGTGCGTTTTTTTTTTCTTTTTTTACTTGTGGAAACCCCCACGGGCTTCACCCCACCGGTGCCGACGATGGGGTGGGCGTGTCGGAATCAGACCGACTAAAACCACACGGTGTCCTCCCCAAGTGTCCATTGTCGGGCACCCCGGGTAAGCCCATTTTATCCCGCGACGGTGAGTTGGTAGGCGTGTGTAGGACCACACGACACAGCTGGTTTTACCCGCGCTTACCCCTAAGAAACCTAAAAACATGTTATACGCATACGCATCAACAGTACATTGTCAAGATTTTCGCCCATGTCTATACTAAAATTAGATAAGTTTGAAATCAAAATTGTGTCACGGTTCCTGGGTGCGCCAAAAATGAATTCAGAATTTTGAATTAGGAACTGGACGCAGAAACCAAATAAATGATTCAATGTAATTTTGACACCTATCTGTATAGGCAAAGCGCACCTTTTTGTAATGTTATTAAGCGTAGCGAGCCGAAGGCGAACGAAGCGTCTTTGGTTTCAAAGTTGCATTTCAAACAAATGCTACTCCACCGAGACCGTTTGACCGATCTCTACCAAATTTGCCACGGTGATCAAGTAGACATTACTATGAGTGTCGTAAGAGGTCAAATGTCCAGATAGGTCTTACCATCGAGGAATAATCACCGAAAAACCAAATCAATGGAAAAAGTCGACCGGTCACGTTGACCTATTGTTGGATAGGCAAATCTCGCTACGCTTAAGTTTGGGTTGATTGCCAAGCTGGCAACCGTCCTAGTCTGTATGACAGGTAAGAAAAGTTAGTGATCGGGTTGTGGTCTTTCACGATAACAATTTTTTTGTTGCGCACAGCCAGCCTATTAGTATACATAAAATGCATTGGCTATGCCCTTTTATTTCTAGATAGAAACAAACACACAACATTATTCAAGTAAAATAAGGTCCATGATGCACTGGATTAATAGATCTGGTTCTGGTGACACTAGAGAAATAGCGCGCAGATTCGCGGGGCGTGCGAGTGCGTTGTGGTGAAGTGAAGTTCACGGAGTACAACCCAAACTTTACCCTGGAACCAAATAACTACATTATTCGTATCCTTTGAGTCTTAAAGATATTATTAATTTCAAAACTCTTTTTTAAAACAAGCTTTCTAGTAAGTAAAAGCGTCGGTAGCTTAGTGGCTAAGGAGTCGACCCTACGATCGAGAGATCCGAGGTTCGAATCCTGGCCATTACACATTTAGCTTAGCTGGAGTGATGAGGGGGAATATTAGTAATATCGGTTACTAATATTCTTTAAAAAAAAGTACATAACAAGACAAATCAAATGAGATCGAAGATGAAGGTTATTTTTTTTTTAAACAATATTAGTAACCGAAATTACTAATATTCCCCCTAACCCCTCCAGCTAAGCTAAATTGCTTGTGTTAGGAGTGGGTTCACGTCGGTAGTCGTCTCCATCCTCAAACCCTTTTGATGTCATGTAGCATCAGAGTATGTGCCAAGATAAAACAAATGAGACAGTACCATATTATCCCATTGTCACCGAAGATCTACAAGTATATCAAATTTTAGTCCAATCTCCAATCACGTCAGGAAATGGTTCTTATTGGGCTTCTAAGATTTAAACCATACTAACTAACTAACTAACTAACTACACTAGTTAGTTACTTAACATACTTAAGTTAGTCACTAGTTAGTTTATTAACTAACTAAAAGCTTGTCAAAAGACAAAATAATAAACTCTAGAAACCAAAACAATCAACATTAGCTGAACGACAAGACGTATCGTGTGAATATTTAAACACCGTATATCCGTCTGTACAACCCTTAGACTAATTGGTCAGAAGCGCCATTTAACGAAGACAAGGCAAAAACTACTTCGGAAATCTTCGGGCCCGCACTAAAGACTAACGACAGAGGCAGTATTTGGGTATCATAAAGTTATTTTGTTTGTTTTTTTTGAAGAATATTAGTAACTGAAAATAGTATTTCGTATTGGAATTACTTGTGTCAGGAGTGAGTTGATGTTGGTAGTTTAATGGCCAGGAACCCGGACCTCTCGATCCGGCCGACTCCTTACCACTAGGCTACCGAAACCTTTTTGTTGTTATGAAATTTGCCAGACAGAATTTCTTATAGAATTAGTAATACCTACGGACTGGACTGGATTTTGACTTTGCGCAACTCAGGAGCCGAACCTGCGACCTTATGTTCAAAAGTCTACGCCACCGAGATAGTCAATGATATATAAACTAAAATTACAATAAATTAATGTGATCCATACTTACACATACCCTCCTAGCCACTCGAGGTTATCCATAAGCGACCACACTGTGTAACCCAGAACCTTTACTCCATCGTCTATGGCGAGAAGTATCTGTAATAAGTAAATTTTATTAACACTAATAAATATACTTCACTAGCTGAAGCTAGTATGGGGTTAATGGGGTTCTTCAAGAAGGGCATTAGAAGGTTTTTACAGGGTCGGCAGCGCGAGTGTGACGCCCCTGGTGTTGCACACGTCCATAGGCCGCGGTAACCGCTTCCCATCAGGTGGGCCGTGAGCTTGTCTGCCACCTGAGTGGTAAAAAAAAAAAAAAAAACTCGGTTCGCCCGGTGGTCGGTTATTCCTTTTTTGTCATATCTACGGTTCTACTTGACCAATTGAAGTCAAACATACGGCAGATTTTAAGCCTGACCGAGATTTGTTCTAATAGGAAAAACAGCATCAAAATCCCTTCAGTAGTTTTGGCGTCCATCGTGAACAAGCAAACAGACAAGAATTTAAAAAAAAAAACAGAATCTCTAATTTAACGTAATTCAAGTTTTGTTTGTTAATATGTCCAATTTACAGACACGCTATTTTACAATTTTATATTTGTATAGATAGATAGATACTCCTAAACCTACGCAGAAAGTACCTACCCTAGTACTTTTTCAAAAATAAGGTAGAATGTACATTATTTCTTCCATAGAAATATGCAGGAGACAGAAATGTATAAAAATTCATTGTTAACGTGTTTAAGTTTTTTAGTTTTCTTTTTTATTTAACTTGTAGGTGTAGTATGAAGCTATTGTGTATGTAGGTTTGATACTGTATGCTCTTTGAACTATCTGTGTGTTTTTGTGTCTGTTTCACCTGTCAATATGAATCTTATAAACTAACTATGTTTGCTATAATTAAAGGAGAGTTTTAATTATAATTTTGGCGATGCCGTAACGAATCTACGTGTAATAGTATTTTGTAAACATGGAACAAGTGAAAGCAGTGAAATTCCACGAGTACCAACCGGGAACAGAAAACTTTTGTCATTATATTGAGCGGCTCAAATACTGTTTTTTTGCTAACGGCATCACGGCAAACACGGCTCAACTGGCTAATTTCTTCACTGTATGTGGGGCGCAAGTGTATCAAACATTGTTGGCGCTTATAACACCATTGAAGTCAAATGAAATAACCTTCGATCAAGCGGTGATAATACTTACGCGTCATTATCAACCAGACACAAACGAGATAACAATGTCTTATAAGTTCTATAAAAGGAATCAAAACGAGGGCGAAAAAACATAACATAACATAACCTCACCCCGAAGGGGTAGGCAGAGGTGCTAGTACCCACATTTCGCCAGTTTATGTTTAGGTCCCAATGTAATAGGTGGCGAGCCTATTGCCATTAACCGGGCACTTATAAACCTGCGATAAATACACACATAACTTCGAAAAGCATCGAAAAGTCATTGGTGTGTGCCATGGTAAAACCTGGGATCGAACCCGAGACTTCGTCTCAGCAGTCCATTACCCATACCACTAGGCTACCGCGGCTTCTTCTAGGCAAGGGCGAAAAAGCTTGTGATTATATTGCGGAAGAGAGAGATTTAAGCTGAAGTACCGTGAGACATATTGTTAATGGCAGAAACACCTGAAGATTTACCATTTGAAACAAAAGACATAGTTCGGGAGACAGCTAAGGACCCACTGTTATCAAGAGTAACCTTTCATTACACAGTATGAAAGGTTGGCCAATTAAGGAGACAGATAAAGACTTACATACATACTGGTTACGCAGGACAGAATTGAGCATACAAGATGGATGTGTGCTCATGGGGACAAGGGTAGTGTTACCCCCAAACATGAGAGAAGCAGTGCTCAAATTGATTCATCACTCACACAGCGGTATTGTACATACAAAAGCCTTGGCTAGAAGCTATATATGGTGGCCACAGTTGGACCAAAATATAGAAGCCATGATAGGATCATGTGAAAAATGTCTACAAAACAGAAATATGCCTGGGAAGACTGCTCATGAATGGATTATGCCTTGTAGACCATGGTCTAGAATACATATAGACTTTGCTGGCCCATTTCAAAATAAGATTTTTTTGATTGCAGTTGACGCATATTCCAAATGGCCAGAAGTACAAATTGTCAGCAGTATGTCATCAGCAGCTGTGAAAAAACATTTAAGAATCATGTTCGCGCAGCATGGACTGTGTGAAACGCTAGTATCTGACAATGGGACGGCTTTTGTCTCTAGAGAATTTGAAAATTTTGCTAATAAGATAAAGCATATTACATCAGCTCCCTATCATCCAGCCACGAATGGCCAAGCTGAACACATGGTACAAACCATCAAAGCAAAATTAAGGAAAATGCCAGAACTCTTATGGGACATAAAGTTACCTCGGATTTTACTCACATTGAGATCAACACCTTGCTGTAGAACAGGGAAGAGTCCAGCAGAGTTGCTGATGAACCGACAATTACGCACTTTGTTAGATTCATTTCATCCAAATAATGTTTTGGGAAGAAAACTCGAAAATCAAGTGGTGCAGAATGCACAGAGGCAGAAGAGAGAATTGGAAATCGGTAGAAAAATAATATATAGGAACTACGCTACTGGCCCAAAGTGGTTGGCAGGTACAATAAGGGAGGGGTGTGTGTTGGGTAACCTCCTCGAGTGTCGCTCTGATTCCGATCCCGCTGCAGTCCGGGGGGAACGGAATCGGAGCGGCCGGTACACCCTGGGCGGCGGTCAATGGCTTCCCCTTCACCCCTTCATAGGGTTGGCATTGATCGTCGGCCAATACCCAACGTGGCGGGAACACATCGCTCTCCGTACTCCTCTGCTTTCAGAGGAGACAGGGTGAGCGATGCTGTTAGTGGTGAGATGGCCCAGGGTCAGCCGGGGTGCGAGGGATATGCTCTATGGGTAACATTACACCCCGGCGTCTGAAGACCCGAGACGGCGTGCGGTTTTAGTCGGTGCAAGCCCGACATAACCGCCCCCGCTGGCCGGCGGGGGGGTATCCGAAGGGATTTCCGCACGAAAAAAAAAAAAAAAAAAGGTACAATAAGGGAAAAGGAAGGTCCTTCACACTATAAAATTACGACTTCAAGAAATGATGAGGTGGTACGCCGCCATATTGATCAACTTTTTGAGTATAAAATTGAAGCAGAAAGATAGGAAAGAGACGGAATGAACAATGAAGGTGATAATGACAGAGAGGAAAAAGAGATTTGTACTGCACTAGAATCTAGTGACTAGATATATAGTAAAATGTGCTTTGTTATTGTATGTTTCTTTTAATTGGCGGTTATATATGCTATAGTGTATGTCATAGTATCTAAATTCTGAACGTTAGCAATACTGTATCTTAGGGGAAAAGTATATTGTGTATGTAGGTTTGATACTGTATGCTCTTTGAACTATCTGTGTGTTTTTGTGTCTGTTTCACCTGTCAATATGAATCTTATAAACTAACTATGTTTGCTATAATTAAAGGAGAGTTTTAATTATAATAAAAGCATTTAGGTTTGTATCACTCGGAAGACAGTACGATTCTCAACTCGTCTGTATTGAGATCATAAGTAATTTGTCCCTTTCTCTCCCAGACTTCACCACCAAATAGATATAGATAAGTACCTGTTCCAAATAGTTCCTAATATAGTTCATTCGGATAACATCATAAAGGTCAGCGTTGGTAAGTGGCAAACCATTTTCTACTATTAAGATCTCGTTCACACCATAAGTGCTGTTGATCCAGTTTAGCTGCTTCCGAAGACCTTCGGGATATATCTGGAATCATAATTTATACCCAAGAATTAAAGCAACTAAATAAAAACATCCAAAATTTGCACATTTTTTATTTTTGCCTAAGAAAATCAGTATTACATCAATCATGTTCCACATATAAAACTTGTATTTGTTTATTTTGCGTTTGAGTGTACATGAATAATGTCCTTCTGTTACATTTGAATAAACATAACATAACATAAACTCACGCCTATATCCCCGAAGGGGTAGGCAGAGGTGCTAGCACCCACATTTCGCCAGTTTATGTTTAGGTCCCAATGTAATAGGTGGCGAGCCTATTGCCATTAACCGGGCACTTATAAACCTGCGATAAATACACACATAACTTCGAAAAGCATCGAAAAGTCATTGGTGTGTGCCATGGTAAAACCTGCGATCGAACCCGAGTCCTCGTCTCAGCAGTCCATTACCCATACCACTAGGCTACCGCGGTTTGGGGTGTGTGTTGGGTAACCTCCTCGAGTGTAGCTCCGATTCCGATCCCGCTGCAGTCCGGGGAGAACCGAATCGGAGCGGCCGGTACACCCTGGGCGGCGGTCAATGGCTTCCCCTTCACCCCTTCATAGGGTTGACATTGATCGTCGGCCAATACCCAACGTGGCGGGAACACATCGCTCTCCGTACTCCTCTGCTTTCAGAGGAGACAGGATGAGCGATGCTGTTAGTGGTGAGATGGCCCAGGGTCAGCCGGGGTGCGCGGGATATGCTCTATGGGTAACCTTACACCCCGGCGAGACCCGAGACGGCGTGCGGTTTTAGTTGGTGCAAGCCCGACATAACCGCCTCCGCTGGCCGGCGGGGGGGTATCCGAAGGGATTTCCGCACGATAAAAAAAAAAAAAAAAAAAAAAAAAAGGCTACCGCGGTTTTACAAAAAAAATAACATAATAACAGAAATAAATCGACCAAGTTTTGCGCGACAAAATATAAAATATGTTATATTTTGTCAGCCCAAAACTTGGCCACAGCCACAGCGTGTAAAGTTGCCCTACACAGGTCCTCCTTAGTACAGGTGAAGGGGCACAGTGGGCAAGAGAGCAAATTCGCATTTAGACATGGACTGGGATTGGGCTCCGCAATCGCAGGCCACTTGTGATCTGTCGATATAGCCCTATTTTCCTTGAAGCGGCCAACTTGGGTCCGCAGGCGATTTAATGACTTCCAAATTGGCCACTGAAGATGATGTCCTGGCTGCAGGTCTTCTTTTGGTCTGATAAAACCGGCCGGAACTGGATTTTTGTCTACCCACCTTTGCTCTCTTGCCAGCTGTGAGGCATCTTTATAGCTTAAATATAACTAAAAAAATATAACTATAAATATACAAAAAAGCGGCGATAGCCCAGTGGTGTACGTAACGGACTGCTGAGACGAGGTCGCTCCGACTTTTCGACGCTCCGACCTCTGACTTTTCGTAATTATGTGTGCATTAATAAATGTTAATTATCGCTCGCTTAATAATGTGCCCGGTAGATGGCAATAGGCAAATCGTGCGTGTGTAATACACCTTTACCTACCCCTTCAGGGATATAGGCGTGAAGTCATGTTATGTTATGTAAATATAACTTTCGCTGGTAGCACTATACGAAATAGTACTTAGGTGCAGGGTAGGTACAAATCTTTCGAACGTTTAACCGGTTATTTGTTTACATTCGATAAACGAAGCAACGAAAAATTCGCACAGACCTACTTTCTTGCGTTCGCTTATAGTCTATACAGGATTATTGGGAACTAGAACAACATTTTTTTAAATATTTAGATATAAGTACATTCTCCTTCTTTCCATAATTTATTTATTTTGGCTTTTACGGGAGCAACTCCCGTCTGACACCCCCAACTCCGATATGTACAAGTCAAGTAGATAATACTCTTTTTACGCTTCCACTGCAGTCCAGGAGAAAAAAATCAAACGTCCCTAATTTCAGAAAATGAACTAAGGGGAAATTCCTCTCCCCGATTTTGACTCTGGCGCAGGTTTCCTTCTCCGGGTTGGTAGGAAGATGGCAGTCACTCCCGTAAAAAAGTCAACACACCACTCAACCATAGTAAGCGCAACCTTTTGTTTTTTGTTTGTCGTGTGTAAATCACCTCGGATACACCGGCCAGCGGGGGTTATGTCGGGCTTAAATTGACTAAAATTAGACCGCGGTAGCCTAGTGGTATGGGTAATGGACTGCTGAGACGATGTCTCAGGTTCGATCCCAGGTTTTACCATGGCACACACCAATGACTTTTCGATGCTTTTCGAAGTTATGTGTGTATTTATCGCAGGTTTATAAGTGCCCGGTTAATGGCAATAGGCTCGCCACCTATTACATTGGGACCTAAACATAAACTGGCGAAATGTGGGTGCTAGCACCTCTGCCTACCCCTTCGGGGATATAGGCGTGAGTTTATGTTATGTTAAACTGACTAAAACCGTCCGCTGTCTCGGGTCTTCAGATGCCGCGGTGTAAGGACACCATAAGGCATTTCCCTCGCACCCCGACTCACCCATAGCCATCTCCGGTTTCGAGATGCCCCCTCGGGTTTGGGAACCACGGTGTCCCCATCTTGTCACCCGTAGTAAGCGTACCCTGGGCTCCAAAGTGCCAACTTTGGCAGCCATCGGGATAACTTAGAAGAAGAAACAAATTCCTCACCCCGAACCAATCAAGTCCACTATCAGACCACGATGGATCATTAGCAAAAGATATCCCTATCTCTGAACACCCATACAGCAGCCAGCTACCAGCATGCTCCGGTTTCACTCGGCGCACCAAACGACTCATATAATGGTTCAGTGCGTAGAAATCGTATGTACCTGGAAAAGGCAAAGCGAAGAACATCAAAAATGAACATGGAAATATATTGAAATAAAACTATTGTTAACGGATTGTATCGCGATTTATTTGATGTTATTTCATTATTTACATTGAACCCGACGTTTCGGTCGCTTTTCAGCAGCCATGCTCACGGGGAAACTAGACTGAGCTTGATGGAAACATATTTTTCTTTTAGCTATTTATAAAAGCTTTTACTTCGGGCCACCAACCAGGTGGACACCGAAGTCTTAAAATCACGCAAAAAAAATCAAAATCTTACACCCACTTTTTATCACTTTTCTCGACGTTTCACATGATTCTAAGTCTAATCAAGCAAAAAAAAATGTTTGTGTCGGTCTGTCTGTTGGTCTGGATGTCTGGATGTCTGGATATCTGGATGTCTGTTTACGTAATAACTCAAGAACCACTTATCCGATTTAAAAAATTCTTTCGCCAATCATCTTGTTTGGTTAATGGGAAGAACTGATTAGATTTTGGGGTTTGTACGTTCAAGGTTTCGGGTACCTACCATACAAATTGTCCCTAAAAAATCATTTTTTGTGTTTTTGACGTCGAAGATGTTTGATTTTATTTCATTTTCTTCATATTTATTGCTCAATATATAAAGACGCGTCGAATAATATGCATAAAGCCTAAGGTCTGTAATTTTGAATAAAATACTGCAACAAAAATATCTAAGTTTGGCCCGAAGTTTGACAATCACTGTGTGATTTCCGCCCCACTAGATTAGTATATTCATTAATGAAGGTGTATAAGGGGCCCAATTTAAGATCTTCGGGGCAAAACCCAACCTCATCTGCATGCCAGTGCACCTTCTGATTGACGAACAAGGCTCAGTTTTCTTCTTGGGTTTGGAGGGCAAATGACAGTCACTTTCATAAAAGCCATGTTATCATCATCATCATCAACAACCTCTATTAGTCCACTGCTGGACATAGGTCTCTCCTAATGAGCGCAATAGCGCCCTGTCTTCAGCTTGCCGCATCCAGCATCTGCCCGCAGTCTTTCGCAGATCGTCATCCCACCTGGCCGGAGGGCGTCCTACACTACGTTTGCCGAGTCGCGGTCTTCACTCAAGAACACGTTTACCCCAGCGGTTCTCGGTTCTTCGTGAGATATGGCCGGCCCACTGCCACTTCAGCTTGCTTATTCTTTTAGCTATGTCGATAACCTTGGTTCTCTGTCGGATGTATTCGTTACGAATCCTATCCTTCAGAGAAACTCCGAGCATAGCTCTTTCCATAGCTCGCTGAGCGACTTTGAACTGGTGGACCAGCCCTTCCGTGAGTGTCCACGTCTCAGCTCCGTAGGTCATTACGGGTAGGACGTACTGGTTGAAAATTTTCGTTTTCAACACTGCGGTATGGATGACGAGATCCCAAACGCTGCCCATTTAAGCCTAATCAAAAGGTGGAGAAGAAGTAAGCGGTACCGGGGTCCTACCCTGAAGATCTTAGACCTAATATTTGGGTGTTAAGGGTACACTGAATATTAATTATTGATCGTATATTTCCTTTAAATGCAAAGAAAATGGGATCGTATCCACAACGAACAGTTTAGATACTGTCGTAATATCCTCGGGTTATCAGCAACATACCTCTTTTACCCAAGTGTCCATTGCCGGGCACCCCGGGTAAGCCCTCGGAAGGATAACCCCAGGGGGCAACATACCTCTAACATAATCAATTTCTTCCGCTGTGAATGGTGGTAGTCTTGGATGCTTGTATCCTTCTTTTCTACCGTTTTCGTTTAATATTTTCTCTAAAGCCCGTGGCCAGCCTCCGATCTTCGAATATATGGGATGAGAGAATCGACCTTCCTGAAATTAAAATACACACTGTCTCACAATAGAGTTCAAAACATGGTTATTAGTAAGAAATTGCAGACAGCAAACACATTCCATAAAATCGAGGTTCATCAGTTCGACAGTATGAATAACCATTAAAAATTAAACAATATTCAGTACAAATTTATTTATAGCTAAGAGCCATCTCTTTCGAACGAATAAAGTCACATCAAAATCGGTTCATCTGTTCGGTAGCTACGATGCCAAATACAGACACACAAACAGACTCATCACGTCGCTTTTGCGTCGGGGGTTAAAAAGAAGTAAAAACTCTTTCCATAAACTGAATAGCACATTTAAAATTTGAGGTAGATGGCTCCAGGGGTGTGTGTTGGGTAACCTCCTCGCGTGTCGTTCCGATTCCGATCCCGCTGCAGTCCGGCGGGAACGGAATCGGAGCGGCCGGTACACCCTGGGCGGCGGTCAATGGCTTCCCCTTCGTGGGGTTGGCATTGATCGTCGGCTAATATCCAACGTGGCGGGAACACATCGCTCTCCGTACTCCTCTGCTTTCAGAGGAGACAGGATGAGCGATGGTGTTTGTGGCTGAGGCCACCATAGGGTCCTGGGGGATCCAGGGGCGGGTTGGCCCACTGCTAACGCAGGGGCCGACGGGCACTTGTGCCGCCGCCGGTGAGAGAGGACTAGCCATCCTCTCGCGTTCCGTAATCGGCAGGTGATCAGTAACGACCTGACTGGTGGCTCCAGAAGGGTACGCTGTAAACTGGCTGACCGGAGGGCTTGCCTTTATTGGCCGGCCCACGACAAGGAAAAGTCTATAACACCCGACAGCCAAGTCGTAAAAACCTATGGATACCAGCCGACCTCCATAGTATATAGGCTTATCCAGGTGCAGGGGGCACCGCCTGGATGGACCACCTTTCCCCCATACTCGTGGGATATACTATGGCTAACATAAATTATCTAAATAATAATAAGGACCGATTAAAAACAACAACGACAATGGCAAGGACAAAGGACGACGAAAATGACGTAGTCTGCGCGGAGATCGCGCAGCAATCAAGCGCGGAGGTGGCGCCAAGCATCTCGGCGGTGTCGGAGAAATTCGACACCGCCAACGAGAGAAGCAGGGCGAGCAGCCCGGCGGGTCTGGGCGTGAAGCGGACCCGTAAGCGCAGGAGGCGCGCAAAGGCTCAGGCGGGGGGGACGTTTCGGACGAGGATTTTACCCTCACCGGGACGACCTCCTCCTCCAGTAGTGACGAGGCCTCGAAGCCGGCTACCAAGGTGGCTGCTGGCCGCCGAGGGGCGCGGGGTGGCGTGAGGGCTGGGCAATCCACCCGAGCCCCCTCGGCTCTTGGGAGGGCCGCGGAAAGATCGCCGCTGAGGCCTTCCACCTCGACGGTGTCGGAACCGAGCGGGAGGACGCGGTCACTCATGGAGAGACTCCAGAAGGTGACCGCGTCCTTCCGGGGGTCCCCAAACCCTGAGCAGGAGGCGATGTTGCGCATTGTGCTCGACATCGCCTCCGAGAATGAGGGCCTGGCGGCGCAGCTGGCCGAGTCTCGTCGGGAGACGGCTCGACTAGCTGCAGCCGTCGAAGGGCTCAAGAGGGCGATGGCGAGCCCGGCTCAACCGGCGCAGCGGGCGCAACCGGTGGAGACGGCGCGCGTGACTCGCTCGTCGGGGAGGCAGTCGGCGCAGCCAGAGCAGCCGGCGCAACCGGTGCAGCAGCCTGCACAGTCGGTGCGGCCGGCGCAGCCGAGGGCACCGTCGGCGGAGTCCTGGCTCCCCTATGTGGAGGCGCTAGAAGAGCGGATGATGTGTCGGATGGAGGCCCTAATGGACTCCATCCGCCGTCCGCCTCTGGCGCCACCAGCGGCCGGCTACGCGGCTGTAGCCCAAAGAGGCCCTACCCGCCCAGCCGCGGGTGCGGGTGCGACTCTGCCGGTCCCGGCTCCTCAGCCCCCTCCCGCTCAGGGTAAGGGGAAGGGCAAAGGCAAGGGCAAGGGGAAGACGTCCCCAGCCCTGGCCCCAGCCCCAGCCCCAGCCGTGGTTCCGGCTACCTCCACCCCATTGGAAGGGGGCTGGGAGGTGGCTGGAGCCAGTAAGAAGAAGCGGAAGGCCGCCAAGAAGGCCGCCAAGAAGGCCAGGAGGGCCGCGGCCGCCGCGAAGGCAGCGCCGGGGAAACTCCGCGCCCCTCGCACTACTGCCGTCGTCGTCACTCTGACGGCGGAGGCAGCGTCGAGGGGCATGGGGTATGCCGAGGTGTTGGCCAAAGTAAAGGCCAACGTCGACCTGAAGGCCCTCGAGATCCCGGGTGTCCGGTGCAAAAGCACACGGACGGGAGCCCGGCTTCTCGAGGTCCCCGGCGCCGCCAGTGGCCCCAAGGCCGACGCCCTAGCGGCTCGGCTAAGGGAGTCGCTGGATGCAGCCGACGTCCGGGTGTCCAGGCCCATTAAATGCGCAGAAATGCGCATTACGGGCCTGGACGACTCCGTCACGGCAGAAGAGCTCAGGCTCGCCGTTGCGGAGGCCGGGGGCTGCTCCCCGGACACAGTTAAGGCCGGAGCGATACGCTTTGGCCGTGGTGGACAGGGGGCAGCAGTTGTCGGCTGCCCTATCGCGGCGGCCCAAAAGGTCGCAGACGGGCGGAGCCTCCTGGTAGGAGGCTTCCTGAGGGCGCAGGCAAGGCTCCTGCAGGCCCGACCGGCCAGGTGCTTCAGGTGCCTGTCGGTGGGCCATGTGGGGGTGCACTGCACGGCGGAAGTGACGGCGGGTGACCGTTGCTTCCGCTGTGGCCAACCCGGTCACGCCCCGCTGCACTGCTTTAGGTGTGCAGCGGGAGGCAAGCCGGCCGACCACAGGGTTGGCAGCAAGGCCTGCGCCGGAGGGGAGCCGAAGCCGGGAGGCCGGCCTTCCGCCTCCAGTTCACAGCGGGATGCGGAGATGGGGGTTCCATAATGGATCCTCAACTCCGCATCCTGCAGGTGAACGTTGGCCACGGTGCCCATGCTCAGGATCTTCTGCGCCAGAGCATGGCACAGTGGGCCATAAATGTCGCCGCTGTCGCCGACCCATACACCCACCGGTTCCTCGGGCCTACCTGGGAAACCGCGCTGGATGGGTCGGCGGTACTGGTGCACAACCCTGCCGCCGGCAGCCCCCCTCTTGCCGTCGTTGCAAGGGGACCCGGCTGCGTGGCGGCGGCGGTTGGGGATATAGCGGTCGTGGCCGCTTATATCACGCCGAACCGAGACCAAGCTGCATATGAGCAGTGGCTCCGTCAGCTGGCCGTCGTCGTCAATGCCTGCCAGCCCCGTCCGGTCCTTGTGCTCGGGGACTTCAACGCCTGGTCGTATGCCTGGGGTTCCCGACACGAAAGGGGCGCGACGGGGCATAGAGGCAGGGCACTGGTGGACTGGGCCGCACGACTCGGCCTAGTCCTCCTAAATCGGGGAGCCGTGGACACGTTCGTGACCTCGAGGGGTAGCTCCATCGTGGACCTATCGTTCGCGAGCCCTGGGGCTGAGGCTGGCGCGTCGTTTTGGGGGAGGACACAAGTTCGGATCACCGATACATTCGGTTTGACGTGTCCCCCCCTGCGAGCGACGCGCCGGCTGCACCGGCTCCACCCGAGCCACGTTGGGCGCTTAAGCGACTTGATCGGGAGCTCCTCCTGGAAGCCGCCATCGTACAGGCCTGGGCCCCTGCGCCGGACAGGCCTGTCAGCATAGACGATGAGGCGGAGTGGTTCCGGGAGGCCATGACCCGTGTCTGTGACGCGGCGATGCCTAGGGCTCCGCCCTATAATCCGAGGGGTCAGGTCTACTGGTGGTCGTCGGAGATCGCGCAGCTCAGACGGGGCTGCGTGATCACGCACCGCCGGTGGGCCCGATTCCGTAGGAGGCGTCGCCGCCCCGCAGATGCGGAGGCCCGAGAGGCGGAGTTGTACGAGGGATACAGGGAGGCCAGACGAGCCCTCCGAGCGGAGATAAGGCGTTCCAAACGGGACGCCTTCCGTGAGCTGCTGGAGACGCTGGAGCGGGACCCTTGGGGGCGGCCCTACCGGATGGTGAGGGGCAAGCTGCGCCCCAAGGCCCCGCCGTTAACCCGGTGTCTCCAGCCGGATCTGCTCGGAGGAGTTGTTGGCTCCCTGTTCCCAGCGCGGGCGGTGGAACATGTTCCACCGCGGATGACTCCGCCTCGGTTGCGCATGCCGCCCGACGTGGAAGACGACGACGTGCCCGAGGTCACTTGGGTAGAACTAGAGCTGGCGGTGAGAAGGCTAAGAGCCAAACACACCGCCCCGGGACCCGACGGCATTCCAGGCCGAGCGTGGGTCCTAGCTCTAGTCGACGACGCTCTCGAGCCCCGACTGAGAGGGCTTCTCAGCGCATGTTTGGAGCGGGGCCAGTTTCCGAAATTGTGGAAGACGGGGAAACTGGTCCTCATCCGAAAGGAGGGGCGCCCGGCGGACTCGCCGTCCGCCTACCGGCCCATAGTGTTGCTCGACGAGGTGTGCAAGCTCTTTGAAAGAGTAATTGCGAAGCGCCTCGTCGAGCACCTCTCAAGAGTGGGGCCGGATCTGGCGGATGGCCAATATGGCTTCCGCCAGAGGCGCTCCACCGTGGATGCCATCATGCGCGTGAGGGCTCTGGCGGAGGATGCAGTAGCCCGGGGTGAGGTGATGTTGGCGGTGTCCCTGGACATCGCCAACGCGTTCAACACCTTGCCCTGGAGTTGCATTAGGGAGGCGCTCGTGTATCACGAAGTGCCTCTCTACCTCCGCCGCATAGTCGGGGCGTATTTGACGGAGAGAGCCGTCATCTACCCAACCGTGACCGGTCTCGGTCGGCGTGAAATGTTGTGCGGTGTTCCACAGGGATCGGTCCTGGGGCCGCTCCTGTGGAACATCGGATACGACTGGGTGCTTCGCGGTGAGCTCGTAGGCGGTGCCGCCGTCACGTGCTACGCGGACGACACGCTCGTGACGGCGTGCGGGGCGACGTACCGCGAAGCGACCCGAAAGGCCACGACCGCGGTTGCCCAAGTCGTTAGGCGGATCCGGCGGCTGGGTCTCGAGGTGGCCCTGCATAAAACCGAGGCCCTGTTCTTCCATGGGCCTCGGAGCAAGCCACCCGAGGGATCCAGTCTCATCGTGGGAGGAAATCGCATCGGCATCAAGCCCCAAATGAAATATTTGGGGCTCGTGCTCGACGGCCGATGGGACTTCGGAGAGCACATCCGAAGTCTGGCCCCCAAATTGAAGGGCACAGCTCTTGCTCTGGCTCGGCTGTTGCCCAACATGAGGGGGCCCGATGACTCCTGCAGGAGACTCTACGCGGGGATCGTGCGGTCCATGGCCCTGTATGGGTGCCCAATATGGGCGGAGGCCCTGAGGACCAGAACTGTGCGGATGCTGCGCGCTCCGCAGCGAGTTCTGGCCATCAGGGTCATCCGAGGGTACCGCACGATCTCCTTCGAGGCGGCGAGTCTCCTTGCCGGAACTCCGCCATGGGACCTGGAAGCGAGAGCCCTTTCGCAACTGTACCAGTGGCGAAAGGAGGCGCGGGAGCAGGGATGGAACCCCGAGCCTCGAGAAATCGAGGCCGTGCAGTCCCAGCTCCGCCAGGCCATCGTGGTGGAGTGGAAGGAACGACTTGGGCAACCAAGCGCAGGGCACGCCGCAATAGCGGCGGTAAGGCCCATCATGGAGGATTGGCTGGAGAGGCGACACGGTGCTTCGGGGACCACCTGCATCGGATCAGGAAGGAGCCAACGCCTGAGTGTCATCACTGCGACGCGAGCGAGGACTCAGGGCTGCACACGCTGGCGGACTGCCCGGCGTGGGAGGTGCCGAGGCGTGACCTCGTGGCAGCCATCGGGGTGGGAGCCCTCTCGCTCGGCAGCATGATTGCAGCGATGGTGCGGAGCGCGAGCGCGCCCGGGAGAGTCTTAGAACTCTCCCGGTCCGCCGAGCCCGCAACTTGCTCGCCGCGCGTCGCAGGCAACTCAGGCGCCGGAGGTCGCTTAACGACCTCCGTCCTCCATGAGCGCAGGCCTGGGGGTGGCGGGTGAGGCCACCTGTCACCCCAGCAGAAGCAGGCCGGGACGGTGGGGCGACTAGCGCCCCTCCCCCAAACCGGGGCGGGACGGGGACACCGTGGTTCCCAAACCCGAGGGGGCCATCTCGAAACCGGAGATGGCCCAGGGTCAGTCGGGGTGCGAGGGATATGCTCTATGGGCAACCTTACACCCCGGCGTCTGTAGACCCGAGACGGCGTGCGGTTTTAGTCGGTTCAAGCCCGACATAACCGCCCCCGCTGGCACGCGGGGGGGTATCCGAAGGGATTTCCGCACGAAAAAAAAAAAAAAAAAAAGGTAGATGGCTCCAGCGTCTCCTTAAGACGTATATAATATATCGGAGCAATTCGAATATCTGGGACGTGTCTAGGTGGCTCAGTTGGTCAGCGTGTTCCCCTGTAAGGGACTGGTCGCGAGGTCAAGTCCCATCCTAGATTGTCTCTTTTTCCTATTTAAAATCTATAGCAAAATCTTGAGGTCACTCATTGAAAGAAATTAGTGTATGGGGCCCCACTTAGACCTTAGGAGTCAAGTCAACCTCACCTGCAAGTTGGTACACCTGCTGATTGACGGACGAAGCTCTGGCGTAGGCCTCGGGGTTGGTGGTCAGGCGGTAGTCGCTCCCGCAAAAGCCAAGATAAGCCAAGTCAAGAGAAGCAGTAGAAGAGCGGACCCTGGAGCAATACAAGCATTGGATGCAACCGGGACTAAAGTTGTGATGATGATGATGATGATAGAAATGAATAATATTTGGCAGAAATCTGATAAGTTGCGAGTATATAAAACATCCAAACATACTTCCAAATGCCACCTACCCACATCTGGAGCGCAAGAGCTGTCACCTCTACATCTTCAGGTGTTTCAGGCTCGAACCACGTGAACACGTTGCCGATTGATAACTTTCCTGAAAAATAGTTGGTTATTGCATCAATACGTAATTCAATCAACTTCATGATACATAGCTATACTTATCCACAAAAGAGACTAGCATCGCCCTGCGGTTTTACCTGCGGAAGTCTTGATCAAGTAGGAATATCGGGATAAAAAATGAATGGTGCGTATATCTTTGCTATTATAAAATTGTACTTTAGTTGTGTCTGTACATAGGAAATATTAAACAAGTTGAATTCCTGAGACGAGCTCAGCCGAATACAAGGGATTTTCGATGTTGCGATTTTTATTTTTTTTAGCGATTTTTTGCGATTTTTTCTTTATCTTGCAATGGTTCACCCCAGCACGAATCTATTACCGAAAACAGCAACTCGATAGCTCATCTCCTTCATACCCAAAACCGTGACAGAAAATTGGCAACGACGACGTCGACGACAACTCGATAGCAATAGGGCTTTTCTAAAGAAAATCCCTAAAAAATAATACTTGGGTAATATTTAATGAACGATCAGAACACAAAAAACGAAAACCGACCTTCGCGTGGGGGAGCCGCGGGCATTTTTTTTGTTTTTTTTTACGTGTGGAAACCTCCACGAGCTTCACCCCATCAGTGCCGACGATGGGGTGTGCGTGTCGGAATCGGATCGACTAAAACCACACGGTGTCCTCCCCAAGTGTCCATTGCCGGGCACCCCGGGTAAGCCCTCGAAAGGTTAACCCCAGGAGCCGCGGACATCAGTAAGATGTATAAAAACGCTTACCATTATACAGAGATCTGAATTCCTCATCATACAACCTATAAGTCCTCGCATGAGCTATCATCACGTTTTTATTACACAGATAAGCACCATTTTTCATGTCATCTAAGTAAGGGGCCCACATCTTACTGTACGCCCCATCACACATGGCTATAGGTTCGTTAAAAGTTAACCAGATCTTCACACGATTCCCGAACAGAGAGAATAATATTCTTGCGTAGTCTGCGTACCAGTCAACGATGAGAGGATCCGCCCAACCACCTGGAATTAGATTAGAGTTTCATTTCATTCATTTCAATTTCTTATTCACTTATGGAAGGAACACGTTAAAGAGGATTTGGCAAGGAAGGGAGTGAAATAATTGGGACGGGGCCTGAGGACGGCAGTTGGCCGACTCGCCGTCCTTACAGAAGCAGGCCAAGATGAAAGCGTGTCGTGTGTGTCCTCTGCCAAATCACCGACGCGGAATAAAACCCGACCCCACCAGGCGAGGCCGCGGTGGCGGCCAAAGTCCGTCAGTAACCCTGGGATTATCCTTTCAAGGACTTACCCGGGGTGCCCGGCAATGGACACTTGGGAGGACACCGTGTGGTTTGAGTCGGTACGATTCCAATGCGCCCATCCCATTGTTGGCACCGATGGGGTGAAGCCCGTGAGGGTTTCCAAACCTCGTGATAGTTCTGCACCACCCTATGGTTGACTGGTAGTATTTTGAAAATCTTTTGTATGTTAGAAGAAACATTTCCAATTTTTTAAGGCTTTGTGATATACATAACGTAAATGCTAGACATAAAAACAATCTTGTGGTTTGTAATAGTCGACTCCACAAGATTAGTAATTCCTTTCAGGGTAACTGTATAGGCTTCTACAACAAGCTTCCTAGTGAAATGAGGAATCTACCTCTTCATAAATTTAAAAGCCAAATTAAAAGTAAACTCTGCCAAAAAGGCTATTATAAAATTCAAGACTATTTAGAAGACAAACAAGCTTGGATATGAACTGTTTGCTCTCTCTCTATGCTACTCAAATGAAATAAGTAATATGTTTGTAAATGGACCAAAAAAAAAACAGCCCGCTGAGTTTCTTGCCGGAGTCTTCTCAGGACAGGGCCGCGTTTCGAACCGGTGGTCCATTTGCCAAACATTAGATTAATTATTTTGTTTGACGTTTTCTATACAGAATAAATGGTTTTTGACTTTGACTTTGACTTTGACTATGTGCATGAAGATTAAATAAATAAATAAAATAAATAAATTTGTTTGATTTTGCTTTTAAGGGAGTGGCAGCCGAGCGAGTGTTCCCCTTGGGAGGTCAGACGACCTCCAGCCAGTGACACAAACACTCGCGCCAGTGCCTTGTTCTTTAATCAGCTGGTGTACCAGCTTACAGGTGAGGTTGAATAATATGTCTCTATCCCGTACATAATATGTCTTTAACTATGAAATTGCCGAAACTTTCTTACAAATTCATGAGTTCGTTATTCCTGTAATTTAATAGCTATTTCCATTATTTATATTTTGTTTGAAAGTTTATTTCAAGATTTCACAACTCTGTATTAAATTTTGTTTTTATCGGCCGCGTGATAAATTAATTCGATCTTCAAAAACAGTATACTAAATGCTATCCATTTTGATGATAAATTTCGTATTAATACTTAACAGCTGTCACTTTAAAAAATGTAATAAAAGTTGCTGTTTGTTAGCTTAATGTTGTCTTATTCATATACAAAAAGAATCATAAAATTTGGATTTGTCGTTCCTAAAAAATATGCAAAAATGTTAGTACTGAAAATTGGGTTTCCTCCAATTTCTTCAAGAAAAACGGCAATTTCATATGTAATGACCTAATATTAGTCTAAGATGCTATAATTCATAAAGTATGTTGCACTTGTTCTACCTTATAAACAAGCAGAGTAGTAGTTTGAAAATTCGCTCTTGGATAAAATATCTAAAACTTCCTTTGAAACAAAACTATTTATTAAGCAACCGAAAAGTTGGGTTCAATGTGAATAATAAAATAACATCACATAAATCGCGATAGAATCCCTTAAAATAGTTGTATTTCAATGTGTGACATTCGCGTAAACTGCCGACAGTATCATGTAAAAATTCCTTACCAAGGTCTTGAAGAGATTGTGGTAAATCAAAGTGGTACATGGTGACGACAGGCTCGATGCCTTTTGCGAGTAGACCATCGATCAGGTTATCATAATATCGCTTGCCGTCCTTACTAATGATGTTGGCAAAACCAGATGGGAGAAGACGAGGCCAGGCTATTGAGAATCTGAAGAGAGAAAGTATATCTTCTGCATTTGTTGTTACGGAAGTGTAGAATAGATAAGTATTAGGTTAGGTTCATCTTCTTAGCTTTATTCCTGGTTGCATAGAGGTAGAAGCAAATCCCCACGAATACCCCCCTCCCCTCCCCCGCCGCTGGCCAGCTCCGGTAGTTGAACTCGAACCGGCTAAAACCGCACGCGGTCTAGGGTCTCGCATGCCGGGGTGTAAGGTGGCCCCATAAGGCAATTCCCTTACACTCCGGCTGTCCCTGTGCCATCTACGGCTTTGAGATGCCCCCCTTGGGTGTGGGAAACACAGTGTCCCCAACTTGCCCAGAAAGGGGGGGCGCTTGTCTACCTGCCGTCCCAAGGATGGCCCAATAAACCTGCATGCTAATTAGAAATGACCACTCACCGGTACATATCGACCCCCAACTCTTCAAGCATCTCGATATCCCGTTGCCACAGGTGATAGGAATCGCATGCAACATCGCCATTACTGCCATCTGCGCTCACTGATGGTTGGGTGTGCAGCAATCTGTCCCAAATACTTTCACCTTTGTCTGAAATACAAGAAACGTCACGATAAAGAATTGGAATGTTTTACTTATGATAATGATATTTAACATAACATAACTTCACGCCTGTATTAAGTACAGGCAGAGGTGTATTAAGTACACACTCACGATTCGCCAGTTATGTTAAGGTCTCAATATAATAGGGGGCGAGCCTATAACCATATATCTACCGGGCACATCAAGCGAGCGATAATTATCATTAATTAATGCACACAAAACTACGAAAAATCAGAGGTGTGTGCCCGGGGCGACTGGGGATTGAACTTGAGACCTCGTCTCAGCAGTCCGTTACGTACGCCAATGGGCTATCACCGCTTTTTTTTATATAGCCAGAAAGAAATATGTGTATGCTTCCTTCTGGCTATAACATCATCATCATAACAGCATTAGTCCCAGTTACATCCAGAGCTTGCACTTTTTTTTTTTTTTTTTAATGTGAGTCCCGTCTAGAACTTTACGTTCTAGCGAGACCCCCCTGGTGTACCCCCGCCTTTAGATAGCGGGGACCTTGGGAATACTATATAATTGTTTACTAGTTTAAGTTTATTTTTATTTGAAGTTAAGGAAGAGTAATCTGATCAATTAAATTTGGAAGATGTTTGTCTAATAAATATACGGCATTAGGCTTGTTGATTTTATACATAAATATTTGTGCAATTAGATGATAGTCTATTAGCCATTTTAGAATAATCTCGGAGATTTATATATATACATATAGGACATACATAGATACGGTAAGTAAAGTTTCCTGGATAATATTTCGAATATAGTCATTGAAGAGTTAGACAAAGGATTGGTTTACGGAGCATTTTTCACTAAAATGAACCTGTAAGCTATAGAGTGTTGTTGACATATTACTTAGAATACAGTAAAAGAAATTGAAGTGATAGTTTGAGCGTTACGCTATACAGAGCTTTAGTATAACATAAATATAAGATACATAAAATACACTAATATTGAAGTCCGTAAATTGATTTTAGCGATAGTTCATAACATAATATTATATAATAATAAATACAAGGTACCTTCTTTATCGTGCGGAAATCCCTTCGGATACCCCCCCGCCGGCCAGCGGGGCCGGTTATGTCGGGCTTGCACCGACTAAAACCGCACGCCGTCTCGGGTCTTACCCATAGAGCATATCCCTCGCACCCCGGCTGACCCTGGGCCAAATACAAGGTACCTACCAAAGAAACATAAAATATGATTTGTAAGATGCGACAAGACAACACTTATTAAGTGTGCTAATTAACTTTGAACATTTCATCAGAGCTTGCACTTCGAGCCCATGGGTCAGCTACACTTTCTCTTAATTTGGCTCATCATGGCTTTTTTGGGGCAGTGAGCTCGTGGCCGTGTAGGTTAACACATTGCAAGTTAAGCAACATTAGCAAAGGCAGCCTTAGGATGGGTGACCATTTTTCTGACACATTAAGACCCTTCCGTCTCGGGGGGAGCACGTTAAGCCGTCGGTGCCCAGTTGCCACACAAACATCTATAGCTGTCGTTCAGGTAGTTGGAGCCCTAAAAGTCCGATAAATGGTCTAACTAGAGAATTTCGATATCGCCAATAGTTTGTGGAGATCACATTGGCAGTCGGTTCATGAAGTATTACGAAGTTCAGCCGCTTCGTGGTTAGAGTGAAAAGCCGATCCCAAATAAGTTGTGGGAAGGCACGGAGAATGATGATGACTGCAGTCTGATGTGACCTCCCAAACCCGAGAAGAAAGCCTGCGCCAGAGCCTCGTACGTCAATCAGCTGGTTGCACTAATTAGTAAATGAGGTTGCCTTAACCTTGCTTGGGTTTACGCTATAGGTATATACCCGTCTCAAACCGGGGCAAGACGGGGACACCGTGGTTCCCAAACCCGAGGGGGCCATCTCGAAACCGGAGTTGGCCCAGGGTCAGTCGGGGTGCGAGGGATATGCTCTATGGGCAACCTTACACCCCGGGGTGTTAAGACCCGAGACGGCGTGCGGTTTTAGTCGGTTCAAGCCCGACATAACCGCTGGCAGGCGGGGGGGTATACGAAGGGATCTCCACAGGAAAAAAAATAGGTGTACACCCGTCTGCTTATAATGACGGGCTATTTATTGGCGTGTAAAAATATATATCTATCAAACAAAAGACTGTCTTTACTTTTGGGACTTATTAAATTATGATTTAGGATATATTAAGATATGGTTAAACACTAACACTAACAAAATAAACGATCCTTACATTGAAATACATCCATTAATTAAATAAATATTCTACGACATTCTACACAACGCTTTCTAGACACAATGGGTTTCAGAATGCGGATAAACATACTTATGTACTTTTTTTGTAAATACATACATATTATACATAGAAACACCCAGTCCAATGCAAATAGACATATTCATGCATACAAATATTTGCACTGAGCGGGAATCGAATCCGCGCCCCTGTCGTAGCAGTCGAATGCACTACCGCTACGCCACAGAGGCTGTCATTAAAATTGATGTGTAATTATTTTTGTAATCTTCAGTGGACACCATATAAGTTTTCAATATTTTTTTCTATTATTTTTAGAGCTAGAGTGATCGGTAACAAGGAATGTATTATGGGGCCAGCCAATAGAATTTTGTTGCCCAATCAGATTTGCCCATTTCCATCGACACGTACATTGCAGATCAAATATTAGGTCGTTACATATGAAATTGCGTTTTTCTTGAAGAATTTGGAGGAAACCCAATTTACAGTACTAACATTTTTGCATTTTTTTTAGGAATGACAAATTCAAATATTATGTTTTTTTTGTGTATGAATGAGTCAACATTAAGCTAACAAACAGCAACTTTTATTACATTTTTGAAAAGTGACAGCTGTTAAGTAATACGAAATTTATCATCAAAATGGATAGCATTTAGGAAGTACTGTTTTTGAAGATCGAATAAATTTATCAAGCGGCCAATAAAAACAAAATTTAATAAGTACAGAGTTGTAAAATCTTGAAATCAACTTTTAAACAAAATATAAATAATGGAAATAGCTATTAAATTACAGGAATAACGAACTCATGCATTTGTAAGAAAATTTCGGCAATTTCATAGGTAAAGACCTATTTATTATATCCACACGGCACTATGTGATTTTCAATCTAGTCAGATTAGTCATAAAATTATATCGTATGGAACTTCCACACTTTAGTTTTATACCGATGGTGACCAAGAGTTTGCCAAACGCAGTAGTTTCTAGAAAACCACCATTACACTCTGCCCGATGCTGTTCTCATGCGACGGATGTTTCAGTAGACATAGGTGGTCACTATCGCTGCACGGTAGCCGTACGTCTGTTAAGGTATTTAGCCCGACATAACCGCCCCCGCTGGCACGCGGGGGGGTATCCGAAGGGATTTCCGCACGATAAAAAAAAAAAAAATAACGTACTAAGCCATAGAGGGAAATGCCTTATAGACCAAGCGGCGATAGCCCAGTGGCCTACTTAACGGACTGCTGAGACGAGGTCTCGAGTTCGATCCCACGTCGCCCCGGGCACACACCTCTGACTTTTCGTAGTTATGTGTGCATTAATAAATGTTAATTATCGCTCACTTAATAATGTGCCCGGTAGATGGCAATAGGCTCGCCCCCTATTACATTGGGACCTTAACATAACTGGCGGATCGTGGGTGTGTAATACACCTCTGCCTAACCCTTCGGGGATACAGGCGTGAAGTTATGTAGAAGAAGAAGTTATGCCTTATAGACCACTTTAAACCCCGCTTTCTGATCTCAATCTCACCAATAGCATTCCAGGCTCCTTCGATTTGGTAAGCGGCAGTCGCCACGCCAAACTTGAACTCTGGTGGAAACTTCATGTTCTCTACACTGGCCACACACCATGATCTGGCTACCACGAGACTGGAGAGAGATATGCAAAATACATCAAGATAATAATTATTTAGGTACATTTTTTTTTTTTTTTTTTTTGTTTTTTTTTTCGTGCGGAAATCCCCTCGGATAATTATTTAGGTACCTATAGGTATATTAATAACCAGATGGTCAGCGACTTCGGCCGCGTGGAATCAATATTTTTACGCGGAACCCATTGATATTGTATATCAATGGCGGAACCCTAACACTTTTCCTAAGTTACGCCTTATAAAAAATCGGTCCAGCCATATCGGAGATTAGCCGGAATAGACAGACAGCCCAAAATTTTAAAAATTGATTGTTTTTATCTTTATATAAATATCATATACACTCATATGCATTTCAAAATATTATTGTAATATTAGGTACAGTCACTACAATGTGGTTTGGGCACTTAAAACGAATGAGTACTAAAGAATGACACACCAAGTATGTAAGGCATGTAAGTGGGCAGGCAAGCCGGGGTCGACCTCGCAGAACATACACCGATCAAATTAATGAGGTTTTGAAAAAAGGGCAGGTTAAAAGCACTCGAAACCGGCGAAATTGCATGAAATTTTAAAAATATTTAAAAAATATTTTTTTTTATAAAAAAATTTAAAATATATTTAAAAAAATATTTTTTTAATAAAAATAAACTACTAGTTTAGTTTGAAAGGTTTAATAACAGTAGAGAAAGCTCGTGAAGTATGTAATTACAGAAGCAGATGGCGGTCTGTTGTCTCTGCCTACCCCGGAGGGAAAAAGGTGTGAGTTTATGTATGTATGTATAATTTTTATTGTCATATGTCATGGGAAGGACAAATATAACCACAAACATCTAACAAGGCAACACCACCCCCGCTGGCCGGCGGGGGGCCGAAGGGATTTCCGCACGTAAAAAAAAAATCTTAATCATTTCTTTTAAGTAGGCTGTATAGTGAGAATTAATTCCTAATCTATGTATGTAGTACTGTCGAGAGTTTACATGAAAATTATTCATCAAAATAAAACTAATTTGAACGATTTTTCTACAAGGAAAGAAAGAAAGTGTTTCACCATTTCCTATTCACCGTACCGCCTTCAGGTAAGGTTGGCATGGCCCCGACGGACCACAACACTTTCCAAACATAATCAATTTAAATCAAACTCACCAAAACACGAGCACACTGACACGAATCATTCTCACGTGTGAACACAAGCTAATTAAACAACAATAGATTCTTATCTCAGAATGACAATGTAAGGTGATAGTAACATAATTAAACTGGACAAGTGCGAGTCGGACTCTCGCACTGAGGGTTCCGTACAAAACTGGAATGAGCAAACTTAACGTTGTTGTCGGAAAACTGTTGCCCTAATACGTTAATATTAGCGCAACTGTTAACGTGTATTATATTATATAATAGTTAGCGTGTACGAGGCCCTATTTTGCATTCTTTGGGGCCCACGCCAACACCTGCTGATTGAGGGACTTAGCTCTGCCGCAGGTTTCCCTTGAGATATGGGGGTCGACGGCAGTTAACCAAACTAAATTAGCAAACAGGCGCAGGTTTTATATATATATGATAGTAATAAAACATCAACGTGCACTCAAAACATGACTACGATATAACCTAGACACGTATTAATAAAATTTGTCATTGATCATTCTTGTTGTAATCTATTAACAGTATTTACAAATTCCGGGTATTTTAAGTACACTTCTCTCACATGCTAATTTAAGATGATTTAACTAATCTATGTTTGCTAGATTACCTAGTCAGCGTCAAAAATTTTTTTTTTTTTTTTCGTGCGGAAATCCCTTCGGATACCCCCCCGCCGGCCAGCGGGGGTGGTTATGTCGGGCTTGAACCGACTAAAACCGCACGCTATCTCGGGTCTGCAGGCGCCGGGGTGTAAGGTTGCCCATAGAGCATATCCCACGCACCCCGACTGAGACTAATTAGGTAGGTACTTCCCAAACCCGAGAGGGCCATCTCGAAACCGGAGATGGCCCCCTCGGGTGTGGGAAGTACCTACCTAATTTTTCTTTTATTGAAAATGGTGTTTATCTATGGCTCTATTGGATTATTTTTAAATTTTTCTATAGATTTAGATAGGAAAACATTTATTGTTTTCGGAGTTATCTCCTCCTAATTAAGGTAGATGGCTCCAGCGTCGCCTCAGGACCAAATTCCCAAACCCGAGTGGACCATCTCGAAACCGGAGATTGCCCAGGGTCAGTCGGGGTGCGTGGGATAGGTATGCTCTATGGGTTTAACTGATATGGTCTTACACCCCGTCTTAAGACCCGAGACGGCGTGCAGTTTTAGTCGTTTCAAGCCCGACAAAACCACCTCCGCTAATCCGAAGGGATTTCCGAAGGAAAAAAAAGGTACCTACCTATAGATCGATTTATGGTCATATTTCCGGTTCTACTTAACCAATTGCAATCAATCATACGGCAGATTCTAAGACTGACCAAGACATTTCTAATAGACAAAAACCGCTACAAAATCCTTTCAGAAGTTTGTGGGTACAGACGAACAGATAAACAGACAAACAAACAAGAATTCGAAAAAAAAAAACTTTTTGTTCAGAATCGTTCATTTAAAATAACTCAAGTACCTATGTATTTATTTAATACTAGCTTTTGCCCGCGGCTCCGCCCGCGTAGATGTCGGTTATCGCGACAAAACATAGCCTATGTCCTTTCCCAAGGTCTAATCTACCCCTGTACCAAATTTCAGCAAAATCGGTTCAGTGGTAAACTTACATTCGCATTCATAATAGTAGGGAGATGTACAGACGCAACTAATTCATAATTTTATAATGGTATAGAAAAAAACTTTGATTTGACAGTCAAGTACACAATTGTTGTACAACATTCGGTTTTATTACCGTACGGTTGACTAACCAAGGTTAGCTAATAATTTTTTATAATAGTCTTGAGATTTATTTTTATGAGAATGAGTTTATTTGTAAGAGCCTTTGTTACTATGTAGGAATGTGCTCATTGAGGTCAGTAAGTCGCTACGAGCCTCTTTAAATAAACCTGTGTAGTTCATTCATCTATGACGTGAATATTTTTCACTGGCACGTTTGTACAGATGTCGACAAACATCTTGAACAAAATATAAATCTTTAGGCTTTCACGGCCGGCGTTGCATGTAGAATATACTGCCACGCTGTTTGGCCGTGGTCCATATGAAACTTGTGTTCCAAACGTTTCGTCGATCACTGCGGTCAACGTCTTCAGTGGCATAGGGTCAGGGCGGCGACGAGTGGGCAGAACTCTTCTCGGCGACTGATCAGATTCTACATCTTGAACAAAGTCTAAAAGTTGGTACAGTCGCCCTCAGAAGTTGCTGAACACTACCTTTACAAACGATCTTTACATTGAAATAAATCAATAAATAAATTTATATACACTTATTTCTGTATTCTTCAGATAACAAAATTAACATTTTTCAAATTTTCTTTATTATTATATATAAAGTTTTAGAACTAAGGTGGTCTGTAACTTGGAATGTGCTGTTGTGGCAACTACATACAAACCATCCAAAAAAACCAATAAATACCCTTGATTGGTTTAATATAATCTATGATTGTTTAATTATTTTTTTTAGAGTTCTAGTAACCGAAATGACTAGTATTCCCGTCAAACCCTCCAGCTTAGCTAAATTGCTTGTCTTAGAAGTGGTTTTACGCCAGTAAAACCAGGGTTCGAACCCGGAACCTCTCAATCGTAAGGCCAACGTTTTCTGCGGAGCTAGAGTACACCGCCAAGAATGTTACCGGCCATTATAAGTAAAAAATGGTACAGAGGAATAAATAACAAACAGCTGTTTGAATAACATTATTTATTTTTAACAATTAACACTTAGGTCATATGTATTTTCCGCATTTTCAGTAAATTTAACATTTGGGCGTCCTTTAATACCGTGAAGCCTTTATGGGGGAGAGGGTTGAGCGGAATCCCACCCAATCTCACGTGGGTGAGGGGATATCGGTCAATATCACATTTTTAGTTGTTGCAAAGTTGCAGGAAATATGGATAACATTAAAGAAAGCATATTGGTTCCAGTAGTGACCACTTGTGCTCTATTCCACTTTAATCCACTAAACAAATGACTCCGTGCACTAAATAACAATAAAAATATTCTTTTACTGTTTTACTGATTCCTATTTAGGTATCAATCACAAATTGGCGTAGTTATTCAAAAATATTTTTAAGACTCACGTGAGATTAAGTGATACGGAGCAGTGGTTTAATCGCTCTTTTCAAGTAATAGGACTATGGATCAGTAGCTGGAGTCGTGGTCCAACTATTTTGGAAGTTGGAATATTACTTCTTTTCATAGTCGTATGGTGCAATTCATCATCATCATCATCAACCTATGCTAGTCCACTGCTGGACATAGGTCTCCCCTAATGAGCGCCATAGCAATTAACTGACTGTTATTAGTAATCAGTTTAGGAAGCGGTGCCGAAAGTCTTACGATATCTCACCAAGGAGGCCTCATTAATCCCTCCAAGGGAGAAACATAAATAAAAAATCCTAATTAAATATTTACAGTTCGCCGGTTACTGAATTGAGAGACTGAAGCTGAGTCACGTCAACGCACAGTTTCTCACTGCGCACGATGTGTTAGTAACCGTTGACGAGACTTACTTCAATCTCTCAATTCAGAAACTGGCCATTATTCACTAATATCCTACATAGTATTTAATACTCGCTCACATCGAACACATTTATCGCTATCATCCGTTACATTATATTTTCTACAACGTAAACATTGACTATTTTTACTCTGTGTCAACTCTATCGCCCATGCTTTGCCGCCATTTTGAACTTCTAAACTGACATATGACAGTTCTAAAATTTCACGAAGCACACTATCGCTCACTTCATTCGACGAATTTAAATTATTTAATTTAGAATATAAGTCTGTATTCAATACTATATTAGCTGAAAACTTTTTTAAGTTTTCATTTTTAGCTAGCACACATATGTCACGTTTCAAATCTAAAATTACGTCCATTATCGTTATGTCTGTATCGTTTGAAGTCAAAACCGGAATATTTTCTGTAAAATAAAATGGTTTTTTATATAAAGGATGGTATTGCCATACTTCTTCTATTAAGTGGGGTAAAATTGGCCCTAAAGCTTTACATAAAGATACTAAAATGGTATGTGATACTAATTGTGCCGAAATTCTTTCATTAGAATCCTTTGCAGCACAGTATAACCTATCTTTGATACAATGGCAGTATAGACTAGATACTTTATTGCTTATAAAATATAGAATACTTTGTGCTACATGATTGTACCTAAAATTATTATAATGTTCATTTATTTGCTTGACGAATTCTTGGGTTTCCTTGACCATGTAACTGTCGAAATAGTTTAGATCTGGTTGATTTACGAAATCCGTTTTTGGGAAGTCATTGGTGACTCCTAGAAGGAATTTCATGATGTTCCTGATGCGAATCAGTTCCGTTTGACAGTCGTCTAGAAGTTTCTTGCTGATTACGATTTGTGAATGCTGCGTGGAGTGACTTGCTACCCACCATCTGTGGACATTTTTTTAGTTTATCTCCTAGCATAAAAAATAATATCATAACATAACATGACATAAACTCACGCCTATATCCCCGAAGGGGTAGGCAGAGGTGCTAGCACCCACAATTCGCCAGTTTATGTTTAGGTCCCAATGTAATAGGTGGCGAGCCTATTGCCATTAACCGGGCACTTATAAACCTGCGATAAATACACACATAACTTCGAAAAGCATCGAAAAGTCATTGGTGTGTGCCATGGTAATACCTTTTTTTTTTGTGCGGAAATCCCTTCGCGTGCCAGCGGGGGTGGTTATGTCGGGCTTGAACCGACTAAAAACGCACGCCGTCTCGGGTCTACAGACGCCGGGGTGTAAGGTTGCCCATAGAGCATATCCCTCGCACCCCGACTGACCCTGGGCCATCTCCGGTTTCGAGATGGCCCCCTCGGGTTTGGGAACCACGGTGTCCCCGTCTTGCCCCGGTTTGGGGTAGTCGCCCCACCGTCCCGGCCTGTTGGGGAAGGGGCGCTTATCGCCCCACCGTCCCGGCCTGGGCCATGGTAATACCTGAGATCGAACCCGAGACCTCGTCTCAGCAGTCCTTTACCCATACCACTAGGCTACCGCGGTATTTAAAAAATAATATCGCTATAGTTATTTTAGTACAGAAGTGGGTTGAGGTCAGCAGTCATCTGACTTCCACAAGCCACTGGAGACAGTTGAATCCGGTAGTCAGACTTTTTAGGTCTAAAACTACCTAATACCACACATGTTCGTATGACAATACGGACTGATGACTTTACGTGGTCTCTGAGGCACGGAAGTGTTACCTGAGAGTATCTACCCCATAAGCGGGTTGGTTGTTCTTATCCTTCCCGCCTTGAATGATCGTGGTGGGGTCTATCACGTTGCCTATAGACTTGGACATCTTGCGTTTCTTGTCATCCACCACAAAACCGTGGACGAAGATCGACCTGGAACCAAAAATTTCACAAATTAAGGATCAGGATGTCATCATCATCATCTCAACGTGGTTCCCGTGGCACCCGAGGCTTTCACCTCTATATCCGGGGTCCGGTTATTCTTTCTCCTCCTTTTTTTTTTATACCACTCAGGTGACAGACAAACTCACGGCCCACCTGATGGGAAGCGGTTACCGTGGCCTATGGACGTGCGCAACACCAGGGGCGTCACACTCGCGCTGCCGACCCTAAATTTGGTTGTCGTGGCTTTTATGGAAGCGCCTGCCGTCTGACATCACAAACCCGAGAGGAAAGCCTGTACCAGAGCCTCGTCCATCAATCAGCAGGTGTACCATCAGTTTGCAGGTGAGCTTAACTTGACAACATAGGGAATTGGTGGGGCCCCTTACAACTTCATCATCTCAGATCAGCTCATGGGTGTATGGGGCCGTATCAAGACTTTCGGGGTTGTGAGGTCAGACGGCAGTCGGGCCCGTAAAAGTCAAGATAAGCCCTATCTTCCCAAAATAAGAAAGGGTAGGTGGACAGACTGGGCTCTGCAAAACTTTGTATGTAACGAGGATTGGTACTTGGATGATATTGAACACATAAGACTTGAAAATGTAAAGATAAAAAAATACAAAAATATTTGTTGTTTTTGACGTTTTGTAAGTGTCTATATGGCCTATACACAATTAACCTAACTTTGACTTAGAAATTATATCATTGAAATAAAATCTTGAGATAACTACAACCACCTCCAAAAAGAAATGGATTATTAAAACTTACTTATATGGTGCTCCGCCCGTCAGAGCCACAGACGTCAAGAGAGAAGCTTGAAACCAACCAGTTAGCTGATCGACACCTTCGGAGTACAGCCTCGCAGTCCGCCCTTCAAGCGTGCTCCAGGATATACCAGAATCAAACCATATGTCCATTATATCCTGTAAAGAAATAATAAATAATAATAATAAATATTCTACGACATTCTACACAGCGCTTTCTAGACCCAAAGTAAGCATAGTTTAACTAGCTTGTGTTATGGGTTCCAGAATGCGGATAAACATACTTATATAGTTTTTTTTTTGTAAATACATACATATTATACATAGAAACACCCAGACCAATGCAAATAGACATATTCATGCATACAAATATTTGCACTGAGCGGGAATCGAACCCGCTCCCCCTTTTTTTTTTTTTTTTTTTACGTGCGGAAATCCCTTCGGATACCCCCCCGCTGGCCAGCGGGGGTGGTTATGTCGTGTCTCGACTAAAACCGCACGGTGTCCTCCCCAAGTGTCCGTTGCCGGGCACCCCGGGTAAGCCCTCGAAAGGATAACCCCAGGGTTGCCGGCGGACTTTGGCCGCCAACGCGGCCTCGCCTGGTGGGGTCGGGTTTTATCCCGCTTCGGTGAGTTGGCAGGCGTGTGTAGGGCACACACGACACGCCTCCGCCACGGCCTGCTTCTGTAAGGACGGCGAGTCGGCCAACTGCCGTCCTCAGGCCCCGATCATGGAGGTCGGTAGTCCCGGGCGTAGATGAGTCTGCGGCGTCCTCGCCGCAGACTGCGAAACTCGGGGGGCAGGGTTCTTTCCCGCTCCCTCTCCGCCGTCTCTTTCGCGAGCATTACCTGCTCGCAGAAAGAGGCGGCGGCGTGCCACTTGCTCCCGTCGGAGACCACGGCCCTCACCATGGTCTCCAACGAGAGAACGTCCACGCCCAGGACCGCAACGAGATCCCGGCGTTGACTCGCCCACGCAGGGCACTCCACCAACGTGTGGAGCGCCGTGTCTTCGCCAGGATCCTCGCAGTGCTGGCACTGCGGCGTTGTCTCCCGGTGGATGCGCCACAGATACTTACCGAAACACCCGTGTCCGGTAACCATCTGGCACATCCGGTAGGAGAGGTCCCCATGGTCCCTCTCCAACCACTCCTTCATGATCGGTCTCACCGCCGCAATGGTGGATTCCCCCCACCTTGGGTGCTCAAGTCGCACCCTCCATGTCTCCATGAGTTCCTGGCGGAGCAGGGACCGCTGAGCCCTGATTTCACGGGGCTCCGGCCTATGGCCCCGCTCCAGCGCCTCCTTGCGCCACTGGTACAGCAGCGCAAGGGCTCTCGCTTCCAGGTCCCATGGAGGGGTCCCAGCTAGGAGACATGCCGCCTCGACGGAGATCGTGCGATACCCCCTGATGACTCTGACGGCCATCGCCTTTAACGGGCTGTTAAGAACAGCCACGTTGCGGGCCGCCAGAGTCTCCGCCCATACGGGGGCCCCGTATAGGGCCATGCTTCGCACAATCCCCAGGTACAGTCTCCTAGTGGGGGCGTTGGGTCCCTTAACGTTGGGCATCAGCCGCGATAGCGCGGCCGCAGCCCCCCTCAGTTTCGGGACCAGACTTCGGAGATGAGGTCCGAAGTCCCATCGGCTATCGAGTACGAGCCCAAGGTACTTCATCGTGGGCTCGATGCCGATGCTTACGCCCCCTACGGTTATGCTGGTTCCCGCAGGTGGCCCCCTCCGAGGCCCGTGAAAACACATAGCCTCGGATTTATGGAGAGCCACCTCAAGTCCCAGCCGCCGTATTCGACCCACGACTTGAGCAACCCCTGCCGTGGCCTTCAGTGCCGCGCTTCGGTACGTTGCTCCCCGCGCCATAACGAGGGTGTCGTCAGCATAGCACACTATGCTGACACCCTCGAGCAACGTACCGCGCAGCACCCAGTCGTATCCGATGTTCCACAGGAGTGGCCCTAGGACCGACCCCTGCGGAACACCGCACGACACTTCTCGCCACCCTGGCCCTAGCCAGCTCGGGTAAACTATGGCCCTCTCGGATAGGTATGCCTCGACAATGCGGCGGAGGTAAGGAGGCACTCCGTGATACGCGAGCGCCTCCCTAACGCAGCTCCAGGGTAGGGTGTTGAAGGCGTTGGCGATGTCGAGAGACACCGCCACCACCACCCCACCCCGCGAGACTACTTCCTCCGCCAGGCGCCTAACGCGCATGATCGCTTCCACGGTGGAGCGCCCCCGGCGGAAACCGAACTGGTTGTCCGCCAGATCTGGCCCCACGTTCGTGAGATGCTCGACGAGGCGCTCTGCAATAATCCGCTCAAAGAGCTTGCACACCTCGTCGAGCAACACGATCGGCCGGTAACCGGATGGCTGGTCCGCCGGCCGCCCCGCCTTCCGGATAAGGACCAGTTTCCCCGTCTTCCAAGCCTTTGGAAACTGGCCCCTTTCGAGGCATGCGCTAAAGAGCGCCACCAGTCGAAGCCCTAGTTCCTCCAGGGCCAGGACCCATGCTCGGCCTGGAATGCCGTCGGGTCCGGGGGCAGTGCATTTCCGGGCTTTAAGCCGGAGCACTGCTACCCCCAGTTCACTCTCCCTGACTTCGGGCACATCGCTCTCGCTATTATCAGCGTCAGGCGCCTGAGGCGGAGCCATACGCGGAGGGACATGCTCCTCCGCTCTCGCAGGGAACAAGGAGCCCAGTATCCCCTCCAGCCGCTCCGGCTGGAGGCTCTGGGTCAGTAGGGGCGCCCTTGGGCGGATTTTGCCCCTGACCGCAAGGTAAGGACGCCCCCATGGGTTCTGCTCCAGAGACTCCAGCAGCTCTTCGCGGGCCCGCCGTTTGGCCTGCTTTATGGCTTCCTGGAGGGTTCTCTTGGCCACCTTGTACGCCTCATACAGCTCCGCCTCTCGGGCTGCCGCATCGTCTGGGCGGCGACGCCTCCGGCGAAACCTGGTGTACTGGCGGCGAGCGGTCACGCACGCTGCTCGCAGCTGTGCGAGCTCCGCTGACCACCAGTACACCTGTTTCTTTGCCGGGCACCCGCGCCCCCTGTCGTAGCAGTCGAATGCACTACCGCTACGTCACAGAGGCCAACAACAGAAAGCAGTGATGAAGAGTTTGTATAGTTCTTCCCAGCTTTTTAAAGTGAAAACTTTAGGCGCATTGAACCCGTCATCGTCACCCTCATCTTCACTGAACGCTATCCATATTAAAAAATATGAAGTGAAAACTTTTTTATTTCATCTTGTCGGCACTACCGCAGTGCCACGGTTTTTTTGTTCTGGTGAGGCAATAGAGTAGATCCTAGTTAACATTTATAACAACCAGTTGTGAGTACTTTTTTTTTTTTTTTTTTTTTTTGTCTTTGTTAGTGGTAACCGAAATTACTAATATTCCCCCAAATCCCTACAGCTAAACTAAATCGCTTGTATTAGGATTGGGGTCACATCGGTAGTATAATGGCCAGGATTCGAACCCTGAACCTCTAGATCGTAAGGCCGTCTCCTTAACCATGAAGCTACCGATCGACCAAAGAAAATTTCTTACCTGTCCCTTAGTAACAGTTTTTGTATCCAACTGATGTTCTTTAATGACGTCATCAGGCAGTAGATCTTTAATGTCACAGGTCCACCACACGTCTGGACCACCAGTCTCTATAAGACTACACAGTCTACTTATAATACGTCTGAAAAAAAATATTGTCTTGATTGTACAAAGATTACGGTTAAAAAGAATGGAAGGTCGCCGGCTCGAAGGACCAACAACAGTAACAATAATCATCATCATCATCATCACAGCGTTAATCCCGGTTGCATCCAAAACTCGCACATTGGTGACCAGACTCCACTCTTTACGCTTTCTTCTCCTGATGTGGGCTATCTTTTACGGGCGCGACTGCCATCTGAGAGACGTCTTGGTACTTTGTTGAGGAATTTTTGTTTATCTCGAACCTTTGCAATACTTTTGCAATCAAACCGGTCCTTTCGGCACAATACTTACTCATCCACGATAACATCATCCCCACTGTACAAAGCGGGTATAGGCACGCCCCAAGCTCTCTGTCGAGATATGCACCAATATGGCCGTTTCTCTAACTGAGCTCTAAATCCTTGGCGAGACTGCTCACTGCTCGATGGCGGTAAGATCTCTACTTCTTCAAGAGCTGCCTGAAAACCATCAATTAAGAAAAAAATTATTTTTAAGAACCATAGATACTAGGAATTCAGTGCAGGGTGCGACTGAAATAAATTGAGCTGAGCGAGCAGGACTCTTACTTGAAAATAAGACATCTTACTATGGTCGCGCGCTTAGCTAAGGCCGCGCGCTTATGAAACTGTTTTTCGGTGATTATTCCTCAATGGTACATCGGACATGAACCATCTCGCTTTAAAACACTCCTCAGTGTCCACACTATCACCGTGGTAAATTTGGTCAAGATCGCGCAAGTGGTTGTCGGAGGAGTTCAGCCACCAACAAACGGCTATGCCTCGTATAAGAGCTTCGCTCGCTCAGCTTAATAAATCATCATCGACTTGCCCTTGTCCCAATTATTTATTGTCAGCGCAACATGTCATTCTCCTCCACACATTCCTGTCTGAAGTCATCTCCTCAGCCAGTCCTTTCCATGCCATATCCTCTTTCACGCAATTCAATCACCTTTTCATGGCCTTTACTCTTCTCCTAAAGTCCTCTACATTGACCTCTACAACTCTTAGACTACCTCTACTTTGAACCTTTTTACGGCCTCTGTAGCCACAGAGGCCGTAAAAAGGTTCAAGCCTAGGGTTAATGCATTCGACTGGTACGACAGGGGGCACGGATTGGATTCCCGCTCAGTGCAAATATTTGTATGCATGAATATGTCTATTTGCATATCTGGGTGTTTCTATGTATAATATGTATGTATTTACAAAAAAAAAGTATATAAGTATGTTTATCCGCATTCTGGGACCCATAACACAAGCTAGCTAAACTATGCTTACTTTGGGTTTAGAAAGCGCTATGTAGAATGTCATACAATATTTATTATTTATTTTTAACAACATTACTTTCAACTCTTCGCATAATATATCCATAGTCCATACCACGACATTCGGTCGCTTCTCAATTTTTCAGTCATTTGTGTAACTTTCAAACTTCCTCTAATATACTCATTCCTTGTTCTGTCCATTCTCACCACACCATGCACACACACCACCATCTTAACATTCGCATCTCCGCTACATGCAGTTGTCTTTCTTCCGTCGCAATAAATAAATAAAATGTTGAAGCAATTATTATGCTAACTTGTCCTATAATTTTAAATCGGACGAAGTCAACATCTTGGTTCCTTGGTTCAATAAAGGCCTTGAACCTTGCGACCAGTCTCTTTCTAGGGGGAATAATCTGACCAACTGAACTACCTGGACACGTTCTGGAAAGAGGAAATTCTCCTCTACATAAGTCTTGCGACGCTCGAGCTATCTACCGAGATATCTCCCCGCCCCCTAGAAAGGTCGCGGGTTCAACGCAATTTAAATTTATATTTGCAGTGCCATAGAAAACTTGACGCGCGCCGTCAAGATGGGCGGATACAATCAGAGAGACCACCAATATGACGCTGCAGAAGGCAATACATTTGGCTCAGGACCGAATAGCCTGGAAGAAGTTGGTGACTGAGGTTGCTCAGTGGGGTCACGTACTAAGAAGAAGAAGAAAAAAACTTAAAAAATTGATGAATTTTCAATTTATTGTATTAATCCCCAAGGCAAAGCCGACGTTGTGTTATAAGTTTGACGTGTCTGTGTGTGTTTGTCTGTGGCATCGTAGCTCTCGAACGGATGAAGCGAAGTTGATGCGGATTTTTTTGTTCGAAAGCCCATATGATCGAGAAGTTCGAAAATATAACTTTTTTGGGGGGAGTTTATATTTTTAATATGTATAAAAAATTACTCACCAAAGCCTTTTCCTTCAACGCAGCCGTATCAATAAACCACTGTTGGCTAGCCCTGATGATGACTGGCTTCTTCGTCCTCCAGTCCAAAGGATATGAATGCACGTACTCCCCGCGGTGAATGACGTCATCTCCTAAACGGGTGATGACTGCCTTTTGGCCCTCAGAGAGGACGTAAAGGCCGTTGAGTTCAGAGTCCAGGTCAAAGTAGCAACCGGATTCGTCTACGCTACATTCCTGTCGTAAAAAAAATTATACCTAAATAAGGGTATTTGGAGACTTAAAAAGTCACACAAAACTTGGTCCAACTACAGAACTTCAATATCCCCAATTGGAAAATATTAAAGTGACCACTATTTTAGGATGTACAGCATCTGAAACACTGGCCCGTATCTTCTGAACTTCACCTTAGCTTCTTACCATCCAACAGTGTGCAGTCAAAAATTGACGAACCGAATATTAAAAAATAAAGTTTCGTAGTAAGACCTGATGCGGACTCCAACTGAGCTGGGCAAAGACTCGGAGGATAATGCACCCCGAGGGTGAGTAATACCTCTCCTCTGATTTTGCAAGCGTTCGTTAGGTACGATAACCAATTAACATCAGATCGACCGATATGTGCTAATGTTTCACCTTAGCCTTAGTGCTAAAAGCCGGTCAAGCGCGAGTGGGACTCGCTCACGAAGGGCTCCATACCTTTTTTTTTTTTTTTTTTTTTTTATCGTGCTTAAATCCCTTCGGATACCCCCCCGCCGGCCAGCGGGGGCGGTTATGTCGGGCTTGCACCGACTAAAACCGCACACCGTCTCGGGTCTTCAGACGCCGGGGTGTAAGGTTACCCATAGAGCATATCCCTCGCACCCCGGCTGACCCTGGGCCATCTCACCACTAACAGCATCGCTCATCCTGTCTCCTCTGAAAGCAGAGGAGTACGGAGAGCGATGTGTTCCCGCCACGTTGGGTATTGGCCGACGATCAATGCCAACCCTATGAAGGGGTGAAGGGGAAGCCATTGACCGCCGCCCAGGGTGTACCGGCCGCTCCGATTCCGTTCCCCCCGGACTGCAGCGGGATCGGAATCGGAGCGACACTCGAGGAGGTTACCCAACACACACCCCAAGGGTTCCGTACCTATAAAAATCTAACGGCTATATAAAAATTTGTATCTATAAAAACGGCGAAAAAATCAAGTTTGTTGTATGAGAGCCTTAAATATTTACTTTTAATAGTGACGACCTCTGTGGCGTAGCGGTAGTGCATTCGACTGCTAAGCCAAAGGTCGCGGGTTCGATTCCCGCTCAGTGCAAATATGTATATTTGCATTGGTCTGGGTGTTTCTATGTATAATATGTATTTATTTACAAAAAAAAAGTATTTAAGTATGTTTATCCGCATTCTAGAACCCATATGACAAGCTCTGCTTAGTTTGGGTCTAGATAGCGTTGTGTAATATGTCCTAGAATATTTATTTATTATTATTTATTTATTTGTTTTATTTTAATTTAACTTTTTATTTTTAACCGACCTTAAAAAGGAGGAGGTTCTATGTTCGTCGGCATCTATGTTTTTTTTTAAAGTGAATATATATATACTTATAAATTTTCTGTGAATCAATGAATGTCATGATCAACATCGAGCAAAAACGAGCAAAAAAAAATCACGTGTTTTATTCTAGTTTTTTAGTATTTTTTGTTATAGGGTCAACAGAAATACATCATCTGTGAAAATTTTAACAGTTTAACTATCACGGTTCATGAGATACAGCCTGGTGACAGACGGAAAGACAGACAGACGGATGGACAACGGAGAATACCTTTTTTTTTTTTTTCTTCGTGCGGAAATCCCTTCGGATACCCCCCCGCCGGCCAGCGGGGGCGGTTATGTCGGTTATGCTTGAACCGACTAAAACCGCACGCCGTCTCGGGTCTGCAGACGCCGGGGTGTAAGGTTGCCCATAGAGCATATCCCTCGCACCCCGACTGACCATTACTAGGAAGTAATAGTGTCCAAAGCCGTGGTAGCCTAGTGGTATGGGTAATAGACTGCTGAGACGAGGTCTCGGGTTCGATCCCAGGTTTTACCATGGCACACACCAATGACTTTTCGATGCTTTTCGAAGTTATGTGTGTATTTATCGCAGGTTTATAAGTGCCCGGTTACTGGCAATAGGCTCGCCACCTATTACATTGGGACCTAAACATGAACTGGCGAAATGCGGGTGCTAGCACCTCTGCCTACCCCTTCGGGGATATAGGCGTGAGTTTATGTTATGTTATGTAATAGTGTCCCGTTTTACCGTTTAGGTATGGAACCCTAATAAAGAATACTGTAGGTATTAGTGATGTACCGGATCGTTTAAAATGTATATCCGCGGACCAGAAACGGATATTTGGAGTCAAGAACCGCGGATACTTATCTTAACTTTTTTACTCAACTGATATTGGTGCGCATGACATTAAAACGACAGCTGACGCCACCATATTTGCGTGACTTGCGTTGTGCGAATCTTTCTATATTTGATTATAAATTGAATGGATTTTGTTAGTTTTTCATTGTTACTTACCTATATACAAAATTTCATCTATTTATAGAAAATTAAGAAGATAAAATCACTAAAAAAGTAACAGATACGGATCTTTTTCTCCCTCGGATATCCGCGGATATGGATATGCGGCTCATCACTAGTAGGTATATATAAATGACTACATCTTCTCTTCAATTCACAAAATGAAATAAACTTACCACTGTCATATTATTCTTCAAAGCTACAAGAAAGTCGTCGGGCCCGTGCGCCGGCGCCGTATGCACCAGCCCCGTCCCCTTGCCCCCCGTGACGTGTTCCCCCTCGATGAACGGGCAAGTCTGCTCTATTAACTTATTTCTGTATGTAGTCCCTTGTAGATGGTGTCCTGTAAAGTATTGGTATAATAACATCATTCAATTAAAAAAGAACTAATAACCAGGAGCCTGATTCAAAACGCTACGTTTTAAAAACGCGGGATTTCAATTCGATTAGAAAAAAACTGTATTAAATATTTTAATATTCAGTATAATCTGTATAAAAAAAAACAATCTTCACTTTAGTGAGGTTATTAAACATTTAGAACCACTCATAGTTGATTTAGTTTTCAATTAGATTTTGAGATTTTAATGTTCATTAGTTTTGAAATCGTGCGTTTAAAAAACGTAATTTTACTGAATCGAGCCCCAGGGCTAAAGTGATATGGTAGCTGCTGCAGCCGGCTCCACCCGCGTTAATATAAACCACCTTCCCCATGATGCACAAGAACCTATTCAAGAGGTTCATAAGGACCTGCGGCATTTAATAATAGCCAACATCTAAAAAAGCTCGCGTTAGGCAGTTGGTTTAAGGGCTTGATGCAGAAAGTGGTACTCCTCGACACGGCACGTATTGTGAGGAGGTTCCTCTCTCTGGAGCCCTAACCACCAGTATCTTGGTCCCTGTACCCGACGCCAGTGGGGCACTATTTTTTAATATATCCGTTTTTTTTACAGAATGTATTTAAAAATATAATTTATATGTATTTTAAATTTAATAAAGGAAATTAAAATAATTAAGCTTTATTTCAGATCAAAGTAGTCCATATCCTATTGTTAGTAAATACACAGGAACGCTTACCATCAAATTCGACTACTTTAGTAATCTCCACTCCCAAAACCTTTTCCAATCCTTCAATAAGTCCACTACCAACGAGGAATAACTCTTCAGGTCTGTTGCTCAGAGCTACTATACTATACTTCATCTGGGAGTTGAAGCAGATTGCACGGTTTGCAATTAAGGTCCATGGAGTAGTCGTCCAGATTATTGCAGAAATATTTCTTCTGGAAAATCTATATATATAAAAATGAAACCCGTTTTCCGTTGTCACGACATAGCATGAAAACGGCTTGACCGATTTGGCTGTTTTTTTTTTGTAGTTTTCTAATACTCTGTACAAGGTTCTTACGGAAAAAAAATATTAAGAAAATCTCTCAGAATTTTTTTTTTCGTGCGCACACCGTACGGTTTTAGTCGATACACGATGGGGCTGGCCGGTGGGGGGTATCCGAAGGGATTGATCCTCCCCAAGTGTCCGTTGCCGGGCACCCCGGGTAAGCCCTTGAATTCAATACATGGCGGATCATTTTGACGTAGCGAAGCACGTACCGGGCCGCTAGTAAATAAATAAATATTCTACGACATTCTACACAGCGCTATCTAGACCCAGCGTAAGCATAACTTAACTAGCTTGTGTTATGGATTCTAGAATGCAGATAAACTTACTTAGATACATTTTATTTTGTAAATATTTACATACTATACATAAAAAAAACTCAGATCAATGCAAATATTCATATTCATGCACACAAATATTTGCACTGAGCAGGAATCGAACCCGCGACCTCTGACTTAGCAGACCAACGCTTTACTGCTACGCCACAGAGGTCTGAACTATTTCATACTGTCCATTATTATCTGAAAATACTGTACAACCCTACTTAACTGCTTAAAATGAACAGAATCTGGGTGAAAATAGTTCCTTGAGAAATTTGCTTACAGAACCAACTGCAAAATAAACATTTTAGAACAATAGTTGACTTGAGAGGTATTATGTGCAGTGTGGTACATTCCATGGTATCAAATAGACACCCTTATATACTGCTATCGTAAAACATATTTACAAAACTCGTAATTCAAATAATAATGAATCATAATAATTTGTCGCAGAGAAGTCGTCACAAAGAAGACTTCTCCGCACTCGTCGGCGCCCGGACCTGTACCACTGAAGATGTTAATCGCACTGATCGACGAAACGTTTGGAACACAAGTTTCCTATGGACCACGGCCAAACAACCCGGAAGCAGTCTATTCTACATACAGTTATGACGCTCGAAGTTGTTCAAAAATATATATTTACCAAGTAATAAATCCTGGTAACAAAAACTTCGAGAAAGGAATCATAACAGATCATGCTAGGTTTTAGGTGCTATTTGGCAAGGTACTCCAGTATTTCTTACTAGTTTAGCGCAATAACTAAATGGGGGTACCCCCCATGAAGGTCTCTGTGGTTCAAGTTCCATAGTTTCAATGTAGCTTCCGAAACTGATTTTGCTAAAAATCTAATCTAATAATTACATTTCATTTCAATAAGAATGTATAAAAGCAAACACACCCTTTTGTAGCATTGTGTACAACTGATGGCGAACTCTCAAGAGGAAATGTGATATATACCTCTTTACTTTTGTGCTGTGGGTCATATTCTAGTTCAGCTTCTGCTAATGCAGTCCTGAAAAATAAAAAAGTTCCATAGTAGTCACACCCGTACAGCAAGTATTGCAAAACCACACTTACTTGAAAGTCTACCATAAAAATAAAGAGATCTCTTGGACAGGGAAATACCATTTTCTTTACATAAATTACTATCCCAAGTGACAGTTAAAGACATGCTAATAACAGTATTTAAAGTAATTTTTATTTGTGTGATGTACATTTTTAATTTCCATTTTTTGCCATTTTTTTGATCAATTCGGGACTTATCTTCACTTAGCATCCATCTAGATCCTAAATTAAGCACTTTATATTGTAAAAATTACATACATATTATATGTAGAAACACCTGGACCAATTCAAATATAATAATTATTATTATTTATTTATTGACATGAAAATACAAAGTAAATATGAATTCCGTGGTCCCCAATCTAGTGTGAACTATATTTAAAAAAAAAAGAAATATACATAATTTATACAAATATTACATTATATACACTGAAACCGGCAGCAGCCTGTGATTTATCAGTTGATATCAGGGTCGTTTATATATTGCTAGATCAAATATTAGTCAAAGAGTTAACTAACTTGGAAGACGGAGACCAATATACCGGCTTCAGCGCACGGAATATCAATTTAGAATTGTACATCTTATAAAACTGATGCAGCTGATTTTGTACATAGCCTTTATTAAGCGTTAAATAGGACTGCATATCCCAGTCTGCCATTACACCCCATTTTATAAATGCATCTTTTTGTCTTCCAACTGTTTCCAATGCAAAGGTTCGGGCAATTTCTCTTACAGTGAGTGGGTCTGATGTTTTTGTATCTTTTTTATTCTTTTTCGCTTTTTGTAAAGCTTTCAACTCTATGGGCAGTCCGTGGCAATCCCAGCCGGGGACGTAATGGACTCTGTTGCCTTGGAGAACTTGGCTGCGGTTATTTATATCTTTAATTATCTGTAAAAAAACAATTAAGATATATGATGTATTTGTATTTTTTTTTATAATCTAGGACATCCCACACAACACTTTCTAAAGTAAACACAGCTCAGTTAGCTTATTTTATGGGTTCTAGAATGTGGATAAACATACTTAGGCAATTTCCTTTGTCGTAAATACACCCAGTCAAAGCAAAAACACATATTCAAGTATACTTAACAGTCATACGTCCTACTAGTATGCCATCCAATAGGTCATCAAGGTATAGTTTTATTTACTATAGAGTATAGCTACACTTATTTGCTTCTTTACCCTACCTTTGTATTTCCACTGGTATTTATTTTATGTTTACCATTATTTCTCGTTATTTTGTGTAGGTGCCATAAAATAATTTAATTTATTGGTTTCAAAAGAACATACACATAACGGTGTTAGATACATACAGAAAAAATAGAAAAATAAATTAGGTACAAGCCCATGATTCTCGGAACCCCACACTAGGTATCCTGTGTCGTGGAGTTCAATCTCTTCCCAGATAAGTTATTTAAAAAATTGACAGAATAAAGTACCTTTTATTTTTTCGTGCGGAAATCACTTCGGATACCCCACTGCCGGCCAGGGCCATGTGGGGCTTGAACCGACTAAAACCGCACGCCGTCTCGGGTCTTACCACGCCGGGGTGTAAGGTTGCCCATAGAGCATATCCCTCGCACCCCGACTGACTCTGGGGCATCTCCAGTTTCGAGATGGCCCCCTCGGTTTTGGGAACCACGGTCTTGCCCCGGTATGGGGGAGGGGCGCTAGTCGCCCCGCCGTCCCGGCCTGCTTCTGCTGACAGGCGGCCTCACCTGTCACCCCCAGGCCTGCGGTTAAAGACCTCCGTCGTCTTTGTTAATACAAGGTTAATGCAGGCCTTGTATTAACAAAGGTCTGAGTCGCCTACGCGCGGCGAGCATGTTGCGGGCTCGACGGGCCGGGAGAGTTCTAAATCTACCACGGGCGCGCTCCGCCATCTCCTAGAATAAAGTAAGTACCGAACTAAAAATAAAATGGTTGCGAAACAAAAATGAAAAAAATAGGATAAATAATTAAGGCACACAGTCAAGGTAAGCTGTGTATATGTGTGTGTGTGTTTGTGCGTGTATGTGTGTGCGTGTGTGTGTGTGTCAATGACGGTGTGTGTGTGTCAATGACGTGTGTGTGTGTCCATGACGGTGTGTGTTATTTGACTCCAACCATTTTATTATAGTGCGTTTAACGTTTAAGTACATCATATCCAGTATATTATTATGTGTATTATAGAGCAAATCGGTTGGATAGTGCCACGGCTTACCCGCTGTGCTCTTTCTAACTTAAGTAGGTGTGTCTTAATAACTACTCCCCAAGCCGATACACAATAACTCAGTATTGACTGGCACAGAGTGAAATACACTGTTCGCATATGTTCAGGTTCCATCGTAAGAAATAAATTATAGCAACTTATGCTATACTTAAGTTATAACTATTATTTAAATAACTGGATGTACCTTGTTAACAGCATGGCCCATATGTAAATCTCCATTAGCATAAGGTGGACCATCGTGAAGAATAAATTCTGGACCTTTAAGATTGTACCTTTGCCAGTTATAGAGCTCTGTAAATTGTGCAGTCTGAAAAAACATAGTTTATTGTTTAACCAAACTAAGTACTTTGAACGATATTTACCAAATTTTAATGGGTTTTAGGGATTTAGGATATCATGAATATTCTAAACAAATACACTTTAGGAGATTTGCCATTCATTTACCTTCTGGATTTGTTCTTTTGTTGTGTTACTAGATCGAGACGGAAAATTTGATTTTGGCGTTAGAATCGTATGAGAATATGTTTTGGTCTTTGGTGCAGCAGTACTTTTCAAGCAAGCGCCGTTTACACAACTCCATTTTGTAACAATTTTTTTATAATTAGAACATAAAACGTTAGATTTTCTGGTAAATAACATTGTTTGAGGTTAGGTAAGTTTACTTTGACAGCTGATTGGCATTTACTTGACATATTATGATAAAGTAATCACAAAAATTACTTTCTCAGAAAAGGTTTTACGTAACTTTTAATTACCCAATTAGCCAATAAGAATATACTATGGATAGTAATTTATAATAATATTAAGGAATGTTTATTTATCCTTGTAATTTAGCCCGAAGAAGTAATTTTTTGAAACTTTGACAAAAATGTTATCATCTTTTTTGTTATCTGTGTATTATAATTTTTCAACACAACCTTTTTGACGTACACATTTCCAAAACAACACATGTTTTGCGACACATTTAATATTATTTGCGCAAATATTCACTTACAAACATTAATAAAAAGAACTCAAAATGGTAAGACAATACCTATAGTAAAGTTACCTATAAGTAGTACTCTGTACTTACTATAATAAACTCTTATAACCTAATTTCAGCCTAAAACTAAAAAGAAATTCATAGACCGTAAGAAGGCAGTAACTTTCAACCTCGTCCATCGTTCTCAAAGAGATCCTCTAGCAGCTGATGAGACCGCTCCACAGCGAGTTTTGGTGCCCGTCAACGTCAATGTCCCCCAAAAGAAAGATAAAGAACCTGTGAGTATTTATTTACTTTTGTTAATTGCTAAACAGTTTATGGGATATCCTCAATGCTGACAATGGCTTTATGCTCATTTGCAAATGATCTTGGAGATTGAGGCTGAAGACTATTTTTTACAATATTAGCATGCATTTACATTGGGTTTTACTGTATACACTCCCTCCCCTTTTCCAATATAATAAATGAGTGTTATTTATTTAAAAAAATCCTGTGTTCTATTATACAAAACCTTTTGTTTATGTATTATTCAAAGATCCAACACAGATTATAAAATAAATTTATCAAACACCACTATAAAATATAATCTTCAACTGTCAGCATTATAGCCTAGTAGAAAGTTCTTTAAGCAGATGTCCACTGTACTGCTTCCAAAGCCCTTTAAATTCTTACAGCAATCGATAAATGTATTGCCCACAAAAATATATATCAATAGTAAACTTTTTAGTAAAACTACATAAACTGCCTAAAATGTTTATAGAATTTGAAAAACAGCAACATCTGTCACTATGTCTAGTGCTATAGATTGGCATAGAATAGTTCCTCAACATTAGGTTTTAATGTTTGTTAATCATAGATTTATGAGGTGAAAAAAGAGCATTGCCTAGTGCATGAATAGTCTTTGTAATCTACTCATATATATTATTATTAATAATATTCATATATACTACTCATATATATTATTATTAAGAATATTATTATTATATTACAGGAGCTTACCCCAGAACAGCGCCGAGAAGAACAGACGAAGTATGGCATATATTTCGATGATGACTACAATTATCTCCAACATCTCAAAGATACAAGAGAAGTTACACTGGTTGTACAGCCTGTAAGTACTTCACCATGCAGTTACGTACAATCCTATTATATAGGGAGTGTTGTTATTTTTTGTGCCACTATACATATAATTTGTAAAAAGTGTCAAATTATAATGTATGTTGTTTTGTAATAAAATTATTTTCTTTCTTTCTTCTTTCTTCTTCTCTCTCTTCTTCTCTTAATTTCACCAACATTGACAATTTCTAATATCAATATTCTCTTAATGTTTTCTAGAAACCAGTCCACAAAAGGAAAGAGAAAACTGCTACTGAGCAAGGAGAGTCACCGTTAATACCAGTGACGGAGTCTCTAACATTACCTAGCTCAGTGTTTGCATCAGAAGTGGAAGAAGATGTAGGTCTATTGAACAAGGCTGCTCCGCAAGGTGAATATTTTATTGTTTAATTAGTTGCACCCTCAGAAAAGCATCTAGTAGTCCACCATCACATTCTGTCAAGATTACAAATAGTTTTGAAGACTTGCCTGTAGATTTGACTGAAGATGAGCCTGATACCACCCCACCTAAAAGGCCAAGCAGGCCACCTCCGATTATCTTATATGGCATAGAGTGTGTGAGTAAACTAACGGAACTTCTATCAACTAGAGTCGATAAAAAACAATTTACATATAAGATCATAAATAAGAATCAGCTAAGAATAACTAGCTCGGACACAGATATTTACAAAAAAATAATAGGCATTGTACGTGAAAATGGCCTCATCGGACACACATTTAATATAAAAGACAACAGAAATTATAGAATTGTAATAAGAAACCTCCACCCTTTAACACCTATAGAGGATATTAAAGAGGAAATAGAGGCCACGGGTAACAAAGTTACTGGGGAAATAATTAATGCTAAGTATGGGCCCGAAAAAATACCAACCTCGACTTTCTTTGTGAATTTGGTGTTGAGCCCTAATAATATAGTTGCAAAAAAGCTGAAATACCTTTGTAACCAGTCAATTACTATTGAAGATCCAAAGAAAAGGAATTCCATTGTTCAATGCCAAAGGTGCCAACAATATGGACACACCAAAAGTTACTGTTTACGTCCATTCCGGTGTGTAAAATGTGGACAATCTCACAAAACCTCAGATTGTAGCAAACATGATCGCAATACTCCAGCAATGTGTGCACTTTGTGGTGGCCCCCACCCTGCCAACTACAAAGGCTGTGAGGTATATAGAGAAATTCTTGCAAGACGCGGCCAAAAACCACGATTGACAGAAAAAAATATAACAAAACCGGCTCCCCCAGTGGTAGAGACACTAAACAACAGTTCTACAATTAGATCTAGACAACATAAATCTCCCAGGAAGCTATACGCCGAAGTACTCTCAACACATCATAGCATTAAAAACGATGGTGAAACTAGTCCCACTAAGTCGCCTCTAACTTCAAATCTGCCCTTATCTATAGAACAAATACTCTTAAAACAATCTGAGAAGTTTGATATGTTACTTCAACAAATGAGCTCTCTTATGAGTCTCATGGTTAAACTCGTTGATAAAATTTCAACATAGGTCTGTCTCTACACATGGCAACTTGAAACATTAATGGGTTAGCACCAAACAAACACGAAGTGGAAGTATTTCTTTATGAGCACAAAGTTGACATCCTTCTTTTATCTGAAGCACACTGCACTCTAGCCAGTTCTATAAAAATTAGAAACTATCAGTGTTACTACACAGTTCACCCGGATGGAACAGGACATGCTGGAACTGCAGTCCTAATAAAGAAATGCATAAAACATCATATACTCCCAGACTACAGTCATGACTACCTGCAAGCAACAACCGTAGCTGTTGAAGACCGAACGGGCTACCTGTATGTCTCGGCAATATATTCTCCTCCAAAGCATAAAATTAGTGAACATATGTACACAAATTTCTTTAAAACACTTGGAAACCGAGTGGTGATAGGTGGTGATTGGAACGCCAAGCATATTACATGGGGTTCAAGGCTCACTAATACCAAAGGCCGGCAATTAAAACTAAGTATCGACGCCAACAACATGTCTACGATCACAACCGCGGAGCCCACATACTGGCCAACTGATCCTGCGAGAGTACCGGACCTGGTGGATTTTTTGTCACAAAAGGACTATCTAAACATTATTTTAAAGCGGAATCATGTTACGATGGCTCTTCTGATCACACTCCCGTCCTGCTAACTATGAGTACAAAGATAATACAAATATCGAGACCAGAAACATTGTATAATAATCGTACAGACTGGGTATCCTTCCGTGACTACATTGAGGACAATATACAACCTAAAGTAGCTCTAAAGACGGCCAAGGAGGTAGAGGATGCCACAAGACACATAACCTCACTTATACAAAATGCATGTTGGAAAAGTACACCCACACTCACTGACCGCAAAGAGCAGACTAACTATCCTATTTCCATCAAGAAAGCTGTACTGGAAAAGCGGCGGTTGCGACGAATTTGGCATCAAAGTAGGAGTATCGAAGATAGAGCTAAATTTAACAAGGCGGGCAAGGAACTAAAAGAAAAGTTAAAAACATGGCGTGATGATACCCTCCAGACCCAGCTAGAGACGTTGACTGCAACTAAGGCAACGAACTATTCGCTGTGGAAATTTACAAAATCGTACAATAGACCGGAGCTTGCTAAACCACCGATTAGGAGAAACCAAAAATGGGCGAGAACACCCCAAGAAAAAGCCGATGCATTTGCTGAACACCTGTCCAAAAACATTTAGCCCTAATGACAGTAACGACAAGGCTTTTGAGGAGGAAATTGATAGGGTTCTCCTGCAGGATCACCAGATGTGTCTTCCACCTACACCGGTAACATTTGAAGAAGTCTGCAAGACCATAAGAGACTTGAAGGATAAGAAAGCGCCTGGGTTCGACCTCATAACCAAAGAGTGTCTCAAACATCTACCAAAAAAGGCAGTGACATTCCTTACTACGCTATATAATGGTATCTTACGAGTTCAGCACTACCCTCAGGAGTGGAAAATATCGATTATCATTATGATACACAAACCAGGGAAACCACCGGGTGAAGTTACCTCCTACAGACCAATCAGCCTTCTGCCAATCCTATCGAAGGTCTTTGAAAGGTTGCTCCTACAAAGAATACTGCCCATCTTACATAGGGATAAGATTATTCCGGAACATCAATTCGGGTTCAGACAGCATCACTCCACAATCGAGCAAATCCATAGGGTGAGTGAAAAAATAAGAAAAAGTCTGGAAGAAAAAGAGTATTGTTCCTCAGCATTCCTCGACATCCAGCAAGCTTTTGACCGAGTCTGGCACAAAGGGCTTCATTACAAAATTAAAACTCTGCTGCCGCATTGCTACTATCAGCTGCTACAGTCATACCTAATGGAACGGCTATTCCAAGTCAAAGAGGGCAACAAGACTTCTGTATGCCATGAAATCAGGGCTGGAGTTCCCTAGGGGGTCGGTGCTGGGTCCTGTTCTATATACTCTGTATACATCAGACTTACCTCAAGCAGAGGGGACTATTACTGCCACATTTGCTGATGATACCGCAATCTTAGCCAGTGATAAAGATCCAGCCACTGCCTCTGAAATGCTTCAAAAAGGCCTGAATAATGTGTCCAGCTGGCTGCAGCGGTGGAGAATTAGAGCTAGTGAGGCAAAGTCAACTCACATCACATTCACACTTCGGAAAGGGAACTGCCCTTATGTACGGCTGGGAGCCACTACACTGCCTCACCAGGACTCTGTACGATACCTAGGCCTACACCTCGACCGACGATTAACATGGGCGCAACACATAAAAATGAAGCGAGATGAGCTCAAGATACGCTATACCAACTTGCTATGGCTCCTCGGTAGAAATAGTAAACTATCCCTCAACAATAAGCTCTTAATTTATAAGTCAGTACTGAAACCTGTCTGGCTGTATGGTATCCAGCTATGGGGAAGTGCATGCAACTCAAATATAACAATGCTCCAACGCATGCAAAATATAATACTTCGCACGATTTCCAACGTTCCTTGGTTCACCACCAATAAGGAAATTCACGAGCAACTCGAGATTACGAGTGTAAAGGAGGAAATTTCAAGGACAAGAGAGCAATACGAACAAAGACTCAAAAGCCATCCTAATGCACTGGCAACAAAGCTACTAACACCTAGCTACAACAAGCGCCTCAAGAGAAAAGATGTTGTCTCTTGTTCCGAATAGGGAGTTGATGTCCTCGCTGGAGGACACGCTCTGAAAAGTGAAACCTTCCACCACATCCGCTAAAAGCCAGAGGCTGATCGCAGATATAAATTGAAACACAAACAAAAAAAAAAAAAAATTTGTTGCACCCTACGGGTTGACCCTATTGCCTACACTGTTTATTTTGTGCTATTTAGGATATAACCTATATAAATGGTTAATTTCACTAAAAACAATCAAACTAACAGCATGAAGAAGTCACAAACATAGTAACATACATATCTACACACTTTCACATTCATAATACTAACTATGACTCAATGACACTTACACTTTACCATGTTTAAATTTCCGGACGAAAAGTAGCTATAGTGTGTATTCTATCTATCTAGAATATAAGCTATCTAAACTGCGAATTTCTCTTAAAATGTTAAGCTTGTTACATAGTAAGTAAAAAAATACCAAACTTGCTCAAAAACTTTTGCATGTAACCGAACAAAATAATTCACAAAACAGAACTGAATACACAAATAAATGCAATTTATTATTGAAGTTTAATTTCACACAAAGCACGAATCTTCTTTATTCTTCTTCTTCTTATATATAAAAATGAATTGCTGTTCGTTAGTCTCGCTAAAACTCGAGGATGGCTGGACCAATTTGGCTAATTTTGGTCTTGAATTATTTGTGGAGGTCCAGAGAAGGTTTAAGAGGTTTGTCATCGATTGAGGCAGTACGAAGTCTGCCGGGTCAGCTAGTAATAAATAAATATTCCACAATATTTTACGCCCTATCTAGATCCAATTTAGCTTTAGCTATAGCTTAATCAGCTCATGTTACAGGTTCTAGAATGCCGATAAACATACATAGATAAAATACATACATATAATACAAAGAAACACCCAGACCAATGTAGATTAGATAGACAGACCAGCTGGAATCGAACCCGCAACCTCCGACTTAGGAGTGATACATACTACCGTTACTCCACAGAGGGTGTCATCAATAATGTCCATCATATTATGTTCTGTTTTCAGGTCTACGTCTTGATTTGGATCCCGATGTAGTAGCAGCTTTAGACGAAGATTTTGACTTCGATGATCCAGAGAACCAGTTAGAAGACAACTTTATTGAACTAGCTATGGCCGAAGGTATGCAGCAATATCAATTTTAAAACTTTTTATGTCAAAATTCTTCATATTTGATGTTATTGTATAGGTCATTGCCTAGCCCTACCAACACCTATGCTATCATCACCTGCTAGTCGATGCACCTGCTAAACAACGGATGAGGCTCTGGCGCAGATTTTCCCCTCGGGTTTGGTATGTCAGCCAGCGGTCGCTTCCGAAAATGCCGATATACCATTTATTATTGTTGTTTTTTTTTCATCTTTGGCCCTGACTCCAGAGCTAGGTACTAGGAATTCAGTGCAGGGTGCGACTGAAATAAATTGAGCTGAGCGAGCAGGACTCTTACTTGAAAATAAGACATCTTACTACGGTCGCGCGTTTAGCTAAGGCCGGGCGCTCGTGAAAATGTTTTTTCGGTGATTATACCTCAATGGTACATCAGACATGAACCATCTCGCTTCAAAACACTCCTCAGTGTCCACACTATCACCGTGGTAAATTTGGACAAGATCGCGCGAGTGGTTACTTTTATTTTTATTTGTGTTATTTTTATTTAAATTAATACACTAGAATCATAATTGAATTATTGATAGGAAAACATACAACCACAGTCATAATTAAACATTGAATAATACGTGATGTTGTCGGAAGTTTACGCGAATGTTACACATTGAAATAAAACTATTTTTAACGGATTCTATCCCCGTTACCATGGCTGCCGAAAAGCAACCGAAACGTCGGGATCAATGTAAAATATAAAATAACATCAAATAAACCGCGATAGAATCCGTTAAAAATAGTTCTATTTCAATTGAATAATTCGAAAAAAAAAATGGATTAAAATTTAATATTATAAAAATTTAATGTGAAACATAGAAATTAAAAAAAAATTAACCCCTACAAAAATAATAATAATGAATAAAAAATAATAACATACAATCAACTCCAATAAGGCTCTATAGTGCAAATTTTGGATTCAACTGGGAAATCACTATAAGGATAATAATGATCATTTGGGAGGAAGTTGGTGACATACATAATGATTGATGTATCATTGAAAATTGTGCTTCTAAATATTCCCAGGAGGCGAGGACGAGGAAGATGATGACTATGATGGTGATAGCATGTCGGAAGGTGATGACTCTGATAAGGCGTTTGCGTCAGACCTGGATTCTGAAGATGATAGTGACTCGGAGGTTTGTTGTACTGGTTATTTTTTTATGTTTGTTCAGGCTGTTGCCCGTGGCTTCACCCACGTGAAGTTCTAATCCCGTGTGAATATTGGGATTAAAAGTAGCCTATGTTACTCAGGCATAATGTAGCATTCGGATAATGAAAGAATTCTGATATTGGTTTAGTTGTTTCAGAGTTAATTATTTATAAACAAACAAATCAACTCTCTATAATTTTAGTATTGATGATATTTTGTTTTGAACACAATTATTATAAATGTGGACTAGTGGTTATAATAGTCAGAGTCCCAGTCATGTGCTCGCAGGGCGTATTTTGGTTTTTAAAGGTTAGGAAACATGATCAGTATTTTTCAACTTTTTATCCCTGGAATAGGTTCCCATGGGTTGCGAGAACGGGATCAGAATTCCGCGCCGGTGGAGCAGCGGGCTTCAGCTTATCCTACCAATATTATAAATATGAACGTTTCTGAAGGTGTTTGCATGTTTGTTACTCAATCACGCTCTAACGCCTGAACGGATTTGGCTGAAATTTGATATATTGATAGATTAAAGTCCGTAATGAAACACAAGCTTCTTTTCATTCATGGAATAGTTTCCCATGGGTCCAACGGGATCAGAATTTCACAGAGCCGCGGGCTTCAACTATTAGTACCTTTTTTTTTTTTTTTCGTGCGGAATTCCCCTCGGATACCCCCCCGCCGGCCAGCGGGGGCGGTTATGTCGGGCTTGAACCGACTAAAAACGCACGCCGTCTCGGGTCTGCAGACGCCGGGGTGTAAGGTTGCCCATAGAGCATATCCCTCGCACAACTATTAGTACCTATATAAGATTGTGTTCGTCCTTCCAGTAATCTCTTTAAATCATAAATGTTGTTTCAGAATGAGCGACCTGGTAAAGGCGGCCGTATGCCGTCGTGGGAAGCCGGGGACAAGGATGACACCAAGTCACGCTTCTCGCAATACTCCATGTCTTCTAGTGTGATACGACGAAACGAGGGGCTCACGTTACTTGACAACAGATTCGAAAAGGTGAGAACAGACTCCATATTATAGCAATTAGAAAAAAAAAAATCGGTCAAGTACGAGTCGGACTCGCACACCGAGGGTTCCGTACAAACCTGTAGGTATATAAGTAAAAGTTCACCCATCACGACAATCGAGTCATAGTTGATATGAACTTCAATTTAATACCTCTACCCGTTCATGAGAAAAGAAGTAGTAACTTTAAAATTTTCAAAAATATTTTTTATTATATGATGTAACTAAAAATGTATGGTTTTCGCAATTTTTCCTTTATCTGTACAATACGACGTTAATTCGTACCAATTTTCAAGATTTTAAGTTCACGGGAAGTTACCCTGTAGGTTTTGATTTCCGTGCGAGTTTCGAAAATTTGCAGAAAGTTGCGGCATAAACGGCTGTATCTTCTGATTGCTTTGGCTTAGAAGTTTGATTTTTTCACAGCTCCAAGGGACAATAGACCTGAGTATTAGATATAAATTTCAGTTTGATACCTCCACGCGTTCCTGAGAAACGCGGTCTTGACAGACGGACCGACGGACGGACGGACAACGAAGTGATCCTATAAGGGTTCCGTTTTTTCCTTTTGAGGTACGGAACCCTGGGGTGTGTGTTGGGTAACCTCCTTGAGTGTCGCTCCGATTCCGATCCCGCTGCAGTCCGGGGGGAACGGAATCGGAGCGGCCGGTACACCCTGGGCGGCGGTCAATGGCTTCCCCTTCACCCCTTCATAGGGTTGGCATTGATCGTCGGCCAATACCCAACGTGGCGGGAACACATCGCTCTCCGTACTCCTCTGCTTTCAGAAGAGACAGGATGAGCGATGCTGTTAGTGGTGAGATGGCCCAGGGTCAGCCGGGGTGCGAGGGATATGCTCTATGGGTAACCTTACACCCCGGCGTCTGAAGACCCGAGACGGCGTGCGGTTTTAGTCGGTGCAAGCCCGACATAACCGCCCCCGCTGGCCGGCGGGGGGTATCCGAAGGGATTTCCGCACGATAAAAAAAAAACAAAGGTACGGAACCCTAAAAAGAAAGCAAGAAGGTCAAAAACATGACTGACTCTTATAATACATGAACATATTTCAGGAACTTATAACACTTAACCCTAACTAGGTCTCTAACTTTTGGGCGGGGGAGCGGCATGCGCCCCCCCTTTCCGGGGCAAGATGGAAACACTCAAATCTCTGAGCCGTAGATGGTCCAGGATCAGCTGGGGTGCGAAGGAATTACTTTATTGTGCCACTTTACACCCCGGTATTAAGAGACCTGTGACAGCGTGCGGTTTTGGTCGGTTGATAAATGGTCCTACAGAGACAATAGACACTGCCAAACAGTTGATATTCAAATTGAATTAATAAAAATAATTGTCACTCGAAATTATGTAAGAATTCCAATCATACCTCATACATCCAAATTTGTAGAGTCATTTAAAATGTATGATTGCAGAACTCACACACACATACATACAGGAACACCGAAAACATTACACTCCTTTGGGCAGTTGTGTTAAAATGTAATTTATCTATCTAGATGTTCGCTGAATATGATGATACGGAAGTAGGGCCACTGGACCTGGAGGAGATCGAAGGCTTTATGCCGGAGTCTCACGACATGCTGCTACAAGCCGCTGAGCACTTCGAGGAGTCGAGGAGACGATACCAGCTAGACAAGGAGAAAGAAATAGCTAGGTAAAGTATTTCTATTACCATAACATTAACTGCGAGAAACACTTATGTGATGGCTACTATTTTCAGTTACCCCATTTCAATTTAAACCGTCGTCTTACCGAAGAACATTCTTCTTGTGACAAGGTGATAGGTATGCGGAGCAATGAAACACGTTCACACGTTTAAAGCTAGTTTATTACTGGTCAAAGAACATAGTATTGGGTGCACACTGAGCGCGCAATACACTGAGCGTGTAATACACCTCTGCCTACCCCTTCGGGGATACACGCGTGAAGTTACGTTATGTTATGAAATCCCTTCGGATACTTCCCCACCGGCCAGCGGGGGCGGTTATGTCAGGCTTGAACCGACTAAAACCGCACGCCGTTGTAAGGTTGCCCAAAGAGCATATCCCTCGCACCCCGAGTGACCCAAGGCCATCTCCGGTTTCGAGATGGCCCCCTACTAGGACCTGGACTTGAAAACTTTCGGTAGATGGCTCCAGCGTCGTCCCAAGACGTATGTATAGGAGAATTTCAAATATCCAGGACGTGGCCAGGTAGTACAGTTTAAACGGTCTGATCGAAGGTTTTTAGTCCCGTGCTGGATGTTAAGTTTTTCCGTTCTTTTATAGGAAAAGATATTCTAAATGTATCTAGAAAAACTAAGCGTACTAATTCCAAATAAACATCTTCCCGTGGGCGGTGGAGGATCTGCAAGGTTCCTAGGGAAGTAATTTTACGGAACTTCGTAGAATTTGTTTTAAAAAGTAAAAATTATTTACCCTGCTAACATAATTCCAGGATGCAAAGGTTACAAGAAATAGCTGAAGAGTCTGAAGACGATGTGGTGACCGTGGAAGTGAAACCGCAAGAGAAGTGGGACTGTGAGACCATACTGTCCACATACTCTAATTTGTATAACCATCCTAAAGTCATTGATGAGCCTAAGGTAAGTTTCACTCACTTATAAGATTAATTGCTACCTTCATTTTTACAAATTTAGTAATTTGGAAAAATGAAGCTGGCCACTGACCACAAAGATCGTTCAAATGACGCAAATTTGCGTCATTGGCATGGCATTATTGTTGACGAGTATATGCGTCATTGGCCACGACTCTGTTAACTCATTGGTTTGGTAAAATTTAACATTATATACATAGTATTCATGACTCTTACCCAGTGGGGTAGGCAGGGACCACATGCTTCCACTTGCTACGATCCTTTTTTTTTTTTTTTTTACGTGCGGAAATCCCTTCGGATACCCCCCCGCTGGCCAGCGGGGGTGGTTATGTCGTGTCTCGACTAAAACCGCACGGTGTCCTCCCCAAGTGTCCGTTGCCGGGCACCCCGGGTAAGCCCTCGAAAGGATAACCCCAGGGTTGCCGGCGGACTTTGGCCGCCTTCGCGGCCTCGCCTGGTGGGGTCGGGTTTTATCCCGCTTCGGTGAGTTGGCAGGCGTGTGTAGGGCACACTCGACACGCCTCCGCCACGGCCTGCTTCTGTAAGGACGGCGAGTCGGCCAACTGCCGTCCTCAGGCCCCGATCATGGAGGTCGGTAGTCCTGGGCGTAGATGAGTCTGCGGCGTCCTCGCCGCAGACTGCGAAACTCGGGGGGCAGGGTTCTTTCCCGCTCCCTCTCCGCCGTCTCTTTCGCGCGCATTACCTGCTCGCAGAAAGAGGCGGCGGCGTGCCACTTGCTCCCGTCGGAGACCACGGCCCTCACCATGGTCTCCAACGAGAGAACGTCCACGCCCAGGACCGCAACGAGATCCCGGCGTTGACTCGCCCACGCAGGGCACTCCACCAACGTGTGGAGCGCCGTGTCTTCGCCAGGATCCTCGCAGTGCTGGCACTGCGGCGTTGTCTCCCGGTGGATGCGCCACAGATACTTACCGAAACACCCGTGTCCGGTAACCATCTGGCACATCCGGTAGGAGAGGTCCCCATGGTCCCTCTCCAACCACTCCTTCATGATCGGTCTCACCGCCGCAATGGTGGATTCCCCCCACCTTGGGTGCTCAAGTCGCACCCTCCATGTCTCCATGAGTTCCTGGCGGAGCAGGGACCGCTGAGCCCTGATTTCTCGGGGTTCCGGCCTATGGCCCCGCTCCAGCGCCTCCTTGCGCCACTGGTACAGCAGCGCAAGGGCTCTCGCTTCCAGGTCCCATGGAGGGGTCCCAGCTAGGAGACATGCCGCCTCGACGGAGATCGTGCGATACCCCCTGATGACTCTGACGGCCATCGCCTTTAACGGGCTGTTAAGAACAGCCACGTTGCGGGCCGCCAGAGTCTCCGCCCATACGGGGGCCCCGTATAGGGCCATACTTCGCACGATCCCCAGGTACAGTCTCCTAGTGGGGGCGTTGGGTCCCTTAATGTTGGGCATCAGCCGCGATAGCGCGGCCGCAGCCCCCCTCAGTTTCGGGACCAGACTTCGGAGATGAGGTCCGAAGTCCCATCGGCTATCGAGTACGAGCCCAAGGTACTTCATCGTGGGCTCGATGCCGATGCTTACGCCCCCTACGGTTATGCTGGTTCCCGCAGGTGGCCCCCTCCGAGGCCCGTGAAAACACATAGCCTCGGATTTGTGGAGAGCCACCTCGAGTCCCAGCCGCCGTATTCGACCCACGACTTGAGCAACCCCTGCCGTGGCCTTCAGTGCCGCGCTTCGGTACGTTGCTCCCCGCGCCATAACGAGGGTGTCGTCAGCATAGCACACTATGCTGACACCCTCGAGCAACGTACCGCGAAGCACCCAGTCGTATCCGATGTTCCACAGGAGTGGCCCTAGGACCGACCCCTGCGGAACACCGCACGACACTTCTCGCCGCCCTGGCCCTAGCCAGCTCGGGTAAACTATGGCCCTCTCGGATAGGTATGCCTCGACAATGCGGCGGAGGTAAGGAGGCACTCCGTGATACGCGAGCGCCTCCCTAACGCAGCTCCAGGGTAGGGTGTTGAAGGCGTTGGCGATGTCGAGAGACACCGCCACCACCACCCCACCCCGCGAGACTACTTCCTCCGCCAGGCGCCTAACGCGCATGATCGCTTCCACGGTGGAGCGCCCCCGGCGGAAACCGAACTGGTTGTCCGCCAGATCTGGCCCCACGTTCGTGAGATGCTCGACGAGGCGCTCTGCAATAATCCGCTCAAAGAGCTTGCACACCTCGTCGAGCAACACGATCGGCCGGTAACCGGATGGCTGGTCCGCCGGCCACCCCGCCTTCCGGATAAGGACCAGTTTCCCCGTCTTCCAAGCCTTTGGAAACTGGCCCCTTTCGAGGCATGCGCTAAAGAGCGCCACCAGTCGAGGCCCTAGTTCCTCCAGGGCCAGGACCCATGCTCGGCCTGGAATGCCGTCGGGTCCGGGGGCAGTGCATTTCCGGGCTTTAAGCCGGAGCACTGCTACCCCCAGTTCACTCTCCCTGACTTCGGGCACATCGCTCTCGCTATTATGGGCGTCAGGTGCCTGAGGCGGAGCCATACGCGGAGGGACATGCTCCTCCGCTCTCGCTGGGAACAAGGAGCCCAGTATCCCCTCCAGCCGCTCCGGCTGGAGGCTCTGGGTCAGTAGGGGCGCCCTTGGGCGGATTTTGCCCCTGACCGCAAGGTAAGGACGCCCCCATGGGTTCTGCTCCAGAGACTCCAGCAGCTCTTCGCGGGCCCGCCGTTTGGCCTGCTTTATGGCTTCCTGGAGGGTCCTCTTGGCCCCCTTGTACGCCTCATACAGCTCCGCCTCTCGGGCTGCCGCATCATCTGGTCGGCGACGCCTCCGGCGAAACCTGGTGTACTGGCGGCGAGCGGTCACGCACGCTGCTCGCAGCTGTGCGATCTCCGCTGACCACCAGTACACCTGTTTCTTGGCCGGGCCGGGCTTAACCCTAGGCATCGCCGCATCGCAGATATGCGACATGGCTCTCCTGAACCATTCCGCCTCTGCGTCGACATCGGCAGGCCTGGCCGGTGACGGAATCCAGGCCTGCACTATGGATGCCTCCAGGAGAGCCTCCCGATCCAGGCGTCTGAGCGCCCAACGTGGATCCGGGGGATTCGCGATTGTCGGCGGCAGGTTAGTTGGAGGGGAGACGTTGAACCGAATGTACTTATGGTCGGAATCCGTCTCCTCCTCCTCCACCACGCGCCAACCCTGGACGCGGCGGGCGAGAGCAGGGGTCGCGAACGCGACATCCACGACCGAACTGAGCCCCCGCCGCTCCCAGGTGGCGACATTCCCCCGGTTGAGGACCTCTAGACCACGGGTGTTGGCCCAGTCCTCCAGTACTCGCCCCTTGTCATTGGTTTCCCGGGAGCCCCAGGCCTGAGACCAGGAGTTGAAGTCTCCCAGGACCAAGACAGGACGAGGACGGCACGCAGCGAGAACAATGTCCAGTTCAGCGAGCCTTAGCTCAAGCTCGTACTGGTCAAGGCTTGGCGAGAAGTAGACGGCCACGACAGCCAAGCCCTCATAGTCCGCCGCGACACAGCCTCTGCACCTTGCAATGAATGCAAGGCGCGAGGTGTCCGCGGCGGACCCCCCGAAGACGGTCGCTACGCCGTCCAGGTCCACCGGGCTTCCGGGGTGGACCCAGTACGGCTCAGCGACGACGACCACATTGATAGACCACTCCACGATGCTCTGGTACAGAAGATCCTGAGCACCGGTGCAGTGGTTTATGTTCGCCTGCAGGATGCGGATTGGTGTGTCCATTAATGGACGTCCATCTCCGCATCCCGCCGGGAATGTGGCCGCTCCTGAGCGGCACCCCCACTACCCGTTGCGGACGAACGGGGCTTTGGCCTCGAGGCGGCGCAGGATCGGCTGTCCGCCCGGTGCTCCGCCGCTTTGCCCTCCGCTACGCATTTGTAGCAGCGCGGCGGAGCATCGCATGTGCTGGCCTTGTGCCCGGGCTGACTACAGCGGAAGCACCGGTCCCCCACGGTGTCTCCCGCTGTGCACTGCACTCCCACGTGCCCCACGGCCAGGCACCTAAAGCACCTGGCCTCGCGGGGCTGCAGGAGTTGCACCCGCGCCTTAAGGAAGCCCCCAACGAAGAGGCTCCGTTCGTCCGCAATCTTCTGCGCCGCTGCGACGGGGCAGTTGACGACTGCCGTGCCGTGACCGGTGGAGCTGAAGCGGATTTCTCCAGCTCTCACCTGATCCCGGGGGCAGCCGCCTGCCTCCACGACGGCGGAGATAAGTTCCTCCGTCGTGGCCGCATCATCCAGACCCGAAATGCGCAACCCTGCGCATTTATTGGGTCTGGTGACGCGGACGGCTTCCGCGTCCAGCGACTCCCTCAGCTTGGCCGCTAGGGCATCTGCTTTGGGGCCGCTGGTGGCGCCGGAGACCTCGAGAAGGCGAGCTCCGGTGCGAGTCGTCTTGCACCGGAGCCCACCCTCAATCTCAAGGGCCTTGAGGTCCACAGAGGCCTTCGCCTGCCTCAGTACCTGGGCGTACCCCACGCCCCTCTCCACCCCCTCCGTCGTCACCGTCAGGACGACGGCAGTGGAGCGTGGGGCGCGGAGCCTCTTCGGCGCCTTCGCCGCAGCGGCTTTGGCCGCCTTCTTGGCCGCCTTTTTGGCGGCTTTTTTGGCCTTTTTCGCCTTTTTCGCGGCCCCCGCTACCTCCCATCCCTCCCCTCTGGAGGAATGCTCGGGTGTAGCGGGAGCAGCGGATACAGCGGGGGTGCCGCGCTTCTTCCCCTTCCCTTTCCCCTTATCGGGCGTTGGGTTCGCCGGGACACCGGTCCCTGTCTTGGGACCGGGATTTCCGCTGGCGGCAGTCGCGTAGGAGGCGGGCCGCACCAGTGGAGGACGGTCTTGCTACGATCCTAGCATACATTTTTCGCTTCCACTTTTATAATTGCTTTCATACATGTACGCCGGTTGCCCCCCTTGACCCCAGCTTTCCTTAAAAATGTCCTCGACCTGATTGGTATACGTTTGCCTAGGTCGACCTCTGTCAAGTTTTTTTTTCTTTTGAAAGTGTACTATTAACCGAAATTACTAGTAACCCCCCCCCCCCCCCCCCCGAAAAAGCTAAATTGCTTGTGCGTTAAATTGCTTTCATGACTGCGCAAATAAGCCCGGCACTCGAACCCGGCACCTCTCGATCATAAAGTCGACTCCTTGACCACTAAGCTACCGACGCTTTAGGTTTCCCATCTATCCTCACTTCATAAATCTGATCCGTCAATCTTTCATAATCTCTGCGTGTCCGACCCAACCCTTTTTCTATGAATCATTTAACATTGCCGGTTTATTCAACAGAAACTTAAGAAAATACAAATCAGTGCGAAGACTGGCCTTCCTAAGGACACACTAGGCAATGACAACAAACTGACTACGAAATCCATCGCCAAGTTCAACGCGATGCAAGAAGACAGTGAGTCCGGCAGCAGTGAGGACGGCAGGACATGCGCTGATTCTGTTTTGTCGACACTTAGTGTGTTGTCTATAAGGTAAGTAGTCATTTTTTGCTTACAAATGGATGATCCCAGTAAGACCTTCGGGTCCTTCGCCGCGTCTGTCTGTATATTCATTATGAATTCAAAAATTACTGCACCGATTTTCATGCTGTTTTCACTAATGGATAGAGTGATTCTCGAGAAAGGTTTTAGTATATAATTTGACAAGTTTTTGTATACAATGGCTAATGTAAAAATAAGCCGACTGAGAGCTTTCAACGAAAACGTTGCCTAAAGTCTTTGAGATATAACAAAATGATGTATGGTGGAATTGTGTATCTTATATAGGTTGTGGTGGTGGAATAGGGTCCCATGGGTATCGGGAACGGGATCAGAAATCCACGCGGGTGAAGTCACGGGCATCAGCTAGTTTTTAATTCCTTCGACCACTAATAGGAAATTATCTGACACTAGCACGGTGTGACGTCACACCTTGTTATTTAAATAATTTCACACACTCAAAATTGATTGACTAACTAGTCAACTAACTGATTGGACTAAGCAATCAACTAACTGATTTGACTTATTAGTCAACTAACTGATTTGACAAATTAGTCAAATAACTGATTTGGCTAATTAGTCAACTAACTGATTTGACTAACTAATCAACTACAAATAAGCTAATTGCTTGTATAACTTCAGGCCAAAAGATGAATCCGCCGACGAGAAAAAAGAACGCAAACGTATACTAAAAGAGTACAGAAAAGAGAGGCGAATAGAGAAGAAAGCAAACAAAGAAGCGTTTAAAGAAGAGAAGAAGAGACAAGAGAAGATTATGATGAACAACAGAAATAATGTTCAAGGGAACAGAATACTGTGAAGTAACTGTTGTTTTTATATAGGAATTATATTATAGGTATAAGTATATACATGACTGTAGTTTAATTTTATGACATCTCAATGTCCATTCATCCATCCATCCATTCCCGGCTGTAACCGAGGCTTTCAAATCGGAGCCCAGGATCCACTAATCCAATTTTTCTCTTCGGGTGGGTCTGCTGTCTGACCTTCCATCTCCGAGAGGAAAACCTGCGCCAGAACCTCGTCTGTTGATCAGCAGGTATACCAAGTAGCAGGTGAGTTCGACTTGGGCCCCGAAGATATTAGGGTTACATTACCACTGAAAGAGCAGCAGCCGGAATTTTGTTTCTAGAAGTAGTTGCGAGAAGATTTTTCGCGGCGCCGCCTTCACCTTTGAATGATTATGACACGTAGATAAGAATCAAAATCGTTTATAATATTTTGCCTCAAAAAGCCGCTGCTCTTTCAGTGGGAATTGGCCCTTATACTGTTCAAGTCATTCATGTATGATGAATAAAACTACGACATAAGATAACACGAAATATATTGCTTCTATAAAACTCATTTTACATAACTTATATAATTAATCATTAAAAATATATTTACACTTACAAGTAAAACTGAGATTGAAACATTGTATAACATAATTATTCTAAAAATAGGAATGTGACATGTACATTCCGGTGTTGCCAGCCTTTTGATAGTGTGGTCAGCATTTTGACAATCCTACCATTATGGTAGTATTCCATCTTTAAATTTTGATGGTAATTATCTGCATCACAGTCTAAGTAAGCGTGAGTCCTTCGTAGCCTAAACCTTCAGGGTCGGGGCACTCCATTCTGTTCTTAAGATGATGCAGAGTGTTATGGAAGTGCTTGGTGATTTGTTCCACTTCTTCGGATTGATCGAGATTGGCCAGCTCTTCACGGATTTTTTGTATAACCTGTCGAAACATATTTGGTATATTTAGTAACTATTTGACCTCAACTTGCTGGCTGGTGAGAAACTGGCGTGAAGTCCAGAAGATACAGGCCACCATTCCAGATACTATCGATTCCAAAATGGTGGCCCCTACCTTCACGGCCTCAACAGACGCTTTTTCAAGCCCCGCTTAAAGAACCCGGGATTATTAAATGGTAACGTGTGCTGGTAGAGTATTCTAGTTGTTTATCGTGCGACAAAGATAGGAAGTAAGTTTGAAACCACATGTTTTAAAAACGCAATTTTGCTGAGCCCCATGTCTGATACCAAACTTAGTAGACGGATCCTTATTTTGTGCCCGATTGGATAACGCCACCGAAATGAATTGGGGCAAAGTTTTAGTCTCCAGTACAGTTGAGTAGAAGACCAAAAGTGGTCTTATCACAGCTTTTATTAGGTTGGTCGTAACTTGGTGAGGTTGTAGAAGATTGAGGGTGGTGGTCTACTCACGGCTTCTATCAAGTTGGTGGTGAGGCTGGCGTTGCCGCGCTCTCGCAGCAGGGCATAGCGCCCCAGCAGTTCGGCCAGCAGCTGCGCCTGGACGCCGCCGTCCATGCACTGCTGCGCCACGCGAGCCGCCTTCTTCAGGCAGTCCAGGCCGCGGGACGCGTCGTTCAGCGGCCACTTGGGGCAAGTTTTAGTTAAAGCTGAGTAACATGGGAATATAGTGTACTAGCTGTTGTCCGCGTGAATTTCTTATTCCGTACCTATAGGAACCGTGTTATTCCAGACCATAATCTATACATGTACTAAATTTCATCCAGATCCGTACAGCCGTTCGAGCGTAGTTGAGTAACTAAGACATAGCACTGCTGGAGAACAAAAGAACTTGGTCTCACTTCTCTTGAACGACGCAGGCAGCGGGGTAGTCTCATAGAAACATAAAATACTCACCAACCATTACAATGTCACAGGAATGGACAATATGTTTCGGAAAAATGAGGATAAACATCTACGTGGTCACTCATTAAAGCTGTGTAGAATGCAGTGTAAAGGAAACCCCTTAAAATATTTTCTGCCGAACCGAGTGGAGCCGAACCGAACATGTCATAGAAGCACCCACTGTAAATGCGTTCAAAAACCGACTCGACAGTATCTTCAGATCCAAAGATACACACGCATCAGCTTTACGAGCTGCTAGTGTGGTTTATATAAATAATAAAAACAAAGATAGGATTGATGAAGTTGTCGGTTTAATTTGCTTTAGTCGCAGGTGAACACCCATCTTCTTCAGACCGTCCAGAGAGCGAGACGCGACTAAGAGAAGGCGGACATCCAGTGTTTACATCAGCGTACGTACCTGCTTGCCGTCCTTGGCGGCCTTCCAGAACAGATGCGCGCATAGCGCCACGGCGCGGCTCTGGTCGGGCTTCTTCAGCAGCTTGCTGGCCGCCAGCGCGCACGCCGTGCGCATGGGCTCCGCGTTCTCCGCGCCTGCGCACACCCGCGCGGGGGCGGGGGTTAGTCTGTGTGTGGCAGCGTAGCTCCCGAACGGTTGCACCGATTTTGATTGTTTTTTATTTTTGGTTTGAAAAATGAATTAGTCGGGAGTCTTCTTAGCAATGACGGTGTTTTTTATTTTGAATTTTCAGATGCATAATATTGCCATTTTGCATTTATTTTTGGTTTTCTTGAAGCAGAAAGCTTAGTTTATGTTATGTACATTGCATAGTTTGTATAAGTATTCATGAAGCACAACACGTCCAGTAGTACCTTTTTTTTTGTCGTGGGGAAATCGGGCTATACGGCTAATACGGCTAGGTATGTCGGGCTTGAACCGACTAAAACCGCACGCCGTCTCGTGTCTTCAGACGCCGGTGTGTTTTTTTTTACGTGCGGAAATCCCTTCGGATACCCCCCCCGCTGGCCAGCGGGGGTGGTTATGTCGTGTCTCGACTAAAACCGCACGGTGTCCTCCCAAAGTGTCCGTTGCCGGGCACGCCGGGGTGTAAGGTTGCCCATAAAGCATATCCCTCGCATCCCGACTGACCCTGGGCCATCTCTACTTTTGAGATGGCCCCCTCGGGCGTCCAGTAGTACCTATATCTTACTAATAAACATCTTCCTGGCACTTTGAACATATCAATCTCTCTACATTTCAAGAAATTTCTGTAATATTACACCACGGCAACCAAACGCGTGAATAAGCCTTAAAGTATATCATATAGTCACACCTCTATTCTATTTTGGTAAACATATATTTCCACTTGCTACGATTCTGATATACATCTATCGCTTCGTCTATTCTCATAAATGTTGATATTTTAAGAAGTTTACGCGAATATTACACATTGAAACATAATTATTTTGAACTGAAACGTCGTAATTGGTTTAAAATCGCGAAAGAATGCATAATAACATAACTTCACGCCTATATCCCCGAAGGGGTAGGCAGAGGTGTATTACACACCCACGATTCGACAGTTATGTTAAGGTCCCAATGTAATAGGGGGCGAGCCTATTGCCATCTACCGGGCACATTATTAAGCGAGCGATAATTAACATTTATTAATGCACACATAACTACGAACAGTCAGAATAGAATGCGTTAAAAATAAATCGATAAAATACGAAACCAGTTCGACCTCTAACGACCTCTGTGGCGTAGCGGTAGAGCTTTCGACTGCTTTTTTTTTTACGTGCGGATCCCCCGCTGGCCAGCGGGGGTGGTTATGTCGTGTCTCGACTAAAACCGCACACGGTGTCCTCTCCAAGTGTCCGTTACCGGGCACCCCGGGTAAGCCCTCGAAAGGATAACCCCAGGGTTGCCGGCGGACTTTGGCCGCCACCGCGGCCTCGCGTGGTGGGTTCGGGTTCTATCCTGCTTAGGTGAATTGGCAGGCGTGTGTAGGGCACACACGACACGCCTCCGCCACGGCCTGCTGCTGTAAGGACGGCGAGTCGGCCAACTGCCGTCCTCAGGCCCCGATCATGGAGGTCGGTAGTCCCGGGCGTAGATGAGTCTGCGGCGCCCTCGTCGCAGACTGCGAAAGTCGAGGGGCAGGGTTCTCTCCCGCTCCCTCTCCGCCGTCTCTTTCGCGCGCATTACCTGCTCGCAGAAGCTTTCGACTGCTAAGTAAGAGGTCACGAGTTCGATTCGTAATCATTGCAAATATGTATATTTGCATTGGTCTGAGTGTTTCTATGTATAACATTTATTTTTTATCTTATAAAAAAAAGTATCGAAGTATGATTATCCGCATTCTAGAACCCATATGACAAGCTCTGCTTAGTTTGGGTCTAGATGGCGTTGTGTAATATGTCCAAGAATATTTTTTTTATTCGTTACCAGTGGAACCAAAGAAACATGTATCGCTTACCGAAGCAATTGATCTGTTCAAAGGTAGCAATGATCAGGGTGATGGCCGCCAACTGCGCCTTGCTGTCCGATATCTCGTCTTCGTAAAGTGAAAATGCTTGTGATAAAAACTCGTATGCGATGGTTTCGTGGTTGGCGAACCCGATCTCACTTATTGCGAGGGCTCCTTGAAGATATAACCTGAGAACAAAAGGATTATACATTACTATTTTTTCTTTTTTCTCTCGTCAATTTTTTGACATGATAATTTCTTTAGGCGATTTTTTTCTTTTTTTTTTAAAGAATATTAGTAACCGAAACTGGGACCTCTCGGTCGTAGGGTCCTTAACCGCCGTCGTCCGACCGACCGTCGAAACCGACGCTTCGAGAGAATTTGGCAAAGAAGCTCTCATTCTTCTCTATTGGCAGGATTGAAAACCAAATTTTGTAAGAGGTTTTTTACATAACATAACTTCACGCCTGTATCCCCGAAGGGGTAGGCAGAGGTGTACTACACACCCACGATTCGCCAGTTATGTTAAGGTCCCAATGTAATAGGGGCATTGCCATCCCCCTATTGCCATCTACCAGGCACATTATTAAGCGAGCGACAATTAACATTTATTAATGCACACATAACTACGAAAAGTCAGACGTGTGTACCGAGGCGACTGGGGATCGAACTCGAGACCTCGTCTCAGCAGTCCTTTACGTACACCACTGGGCTATCACCGCTTTTTTTTTAAATGTACACAAGAGGTTTTTTAAAAATGGTTAATTTCAATATGACTTAACCACGCATGATGGTAAATTAAAGAGGAAATCTCAGGTATGCTACAATGGTGATCCTCAGCTTGACGGCCTCTTCAGATGCTTTTCACGTCCCGCTTAAAAGACCCGGGATTGCAGGTAGAACAAAACAGGTGTGGGTTACAGAAAGTCCCTATTGTCCTCCTCGTGCGTCCAGGCGTTGGGACACATCGGGTAAGGGGAGGGAACTCTATCGGTATTTCCCGGACGTGAAGGTTCGACTTGAGGCAACTTGGGTTGAACCGGACTATGAAGCCTCGCAACTGCTCACAGGTCATGGCTGCTTTAGGGACCGACTTCACCGCATGAAGCTAGTAGACACGGGGTCGTGCTACTGCGAAGAGAGTGAGGTGGAGGACGTTCACCACACACTGTGGGAATGTAATCTCTACGGGGACGAGCGTAGGCACCTTTTGGATAACGTTACGGTTCTTCAGGTGGGTCCAGTGTACTACCCGGATCTGGTAGGATCAGAGGAAAATTTCCGGTATTTCCGTGAATACGCGCGAAGGTGGCATCAGAAGCGCAGTGGGCTGGAGAGAGGTGAAGAAGTAGGAGACCTAGAAGAGGCGAATTAATCAACAGGAAAATGGTGGAGCTAGCGGTACCACTGAAAGGTGGGCACACGGCGGGCTTAAGCATCCAAGGCTTACGTGTGTTGTTCACGCCCCAGAAGGGGGAGAGGCTGATATAAGGGACAAGGACGAAGATAACAACTTGTAGGGAGAAATGTGCGTACCCCCAAAGAGCTACTGGCAAGTCTGATGATTTGATTTGGAAGTCTGGGGATTGTGGTCGCAGCACTAGTGGGACCAGTGGGTGTCACGCGGTGATGCGACGATAATCCTCTTCTGATGAGGCCGTCAAGCTGAGTGCCACCATTGTTAACATGGTACGTGTATGTAATGGTGACCCTCTTTCCTGAGACTTTACCTTCAGCTTACCATCAGGCGAGGTGAAGTCAAATTGACGTGTCTTAAATATAAAAAAAAAAAAATATATATACTGGCAAGTAAGGGTATGCATCTCCCGTGATTCGGCTTGCATAACCAGTAGGTTGGAACAACCCATGAGGCGGAGGTGGGTTTGTCCTCCTCGTGCACTATTTTGGAGGGTAGTTGTGGGTATAACGTACCTTAAAGGCAACTCGGCAAGTTCAGCTTTAACCAGCATACTGATAGTCTGGTGGCAGAACTGGAAGATTTTCTGACATTTCTTTTCCCACATTTCATCCTGAAAAAAAGTCATGTAATGAAACAAGTGATAGATATTTCAATTAATATTTTGTCCATATAATCACGCCTCTCTTGCTTTGAAGGGGTAGGTATAGGTGTACTTACTATGTGACTACTACCCGACGTATTAACAGCAACAATTTCTTTTTTTCACGGGCTGTTTGTACTGTCGGTGAAATACGGATTCCGTTCCCGTCACCCATGGGAACCTATTCTAGATGTAAAAAGTAGCCTATATTTTATTCCAGACCATAATCTTATCCTGTTTTTTTTCTTATAATTGTCTCGCCTGATGGTAAGCTAAAGGTAAAGTCTCGGGGATGAGGGTCATTACAGAGACCTATAATGTTAAAATGTACCAAATTTCATCCAGATCCGTTCAGCCGTTTGAGCGTGATCAATTAAGTAAATCTTCACAAACTTGCACATATATATTGTTAGTGATGCGATAACCGCGATGAACTCGAGAACGGGCGGACCGATTTTCATGATCTTTGATCTTTTAGATTTTTCTCCGTCTATACTGTTTCTTTGTGGTTTTTTTTCGTCACGGTCACCCCACTGTCGGCCAGAGTGGAGGTAGTTATGTCGGACTCGAACCGACGAAAACCGCACGCTGTCTCGAATCTCTAACGCCGGGGTGTGAGGTGGCCAAATAAGGCAATTTCCTCGCTGGCTGGCTCACCCCGGCTGACGCTGGACCATCTACGGCTTTGAGATTGGCCCTCGGGAAATTGTACCTATACTAGCAATTAGAATAGAAATATGAAACATTTACGAATATCAGCTGATAAGGCAGCCAACATAACTTGTTACTAAGGTCAGCTAATTGATAATATTAGTAGGATTTGTTACCTGGTCTTTCAGCTCATTGTACAAGAAGGCTAGTCTGTAAGCGTGGAACAGTATCGGCGGGAAGCTGTGCTGTATCCTCCTTGCGCCTCCCCCCTGCAACGCCTTGCGAGCCGCGCTCAGTATCAAGTATTGAAGGTCCGCTGAATCGGATTTGAAGTGATGGATTAGTCTGAAATAATGCAAAACACATAAAAAGTGCGTGTGTACTTATGTACGCATGTAAGAAGTTTTTTAATTTAACTTTGGCGTAACAAAAATCTTTATCGAAATTTTATCCTACGTTTGTAGATAAAATAATGTAAAACATTATTTTAGCATAACATAACGTAACATAACTTCACGCCTGTATCCCCGAAGGGGTAGGTAAAGGTGTATTACACACCCACGATTCGCCAGTTACGTTAAGGTCCCAATGTAATAGGGGGCGAACCTATTGCCATCTACCGGGCACATTATTAAGCGAGCGATAATTATCATTTATTAATGCACTCATAACTACGAAAAGTCAGAGGTGTGTGCCCGGGGCGACTGGGGATCGAACTCGAGACCTCGTCTCAGCAGTCCGTTACGTACGCCACTGGGCTATCGCCGAATTATTATTATTTAGATTATTAGATATTATTATTAGATTATTTTAGTTGATGATGTAAATATATAAAACATACCGTTATCAAATTCTACAAACATACTCAAAGTAAAATGTTGACTAGCTAACTTCAGGGTACCGGCTTTCTAACTAACTTCATGATGTCGGTTTCTAGTGACGGTGTGCGCGCACATCCTAAAAATTTACTCTCATCATTTTTCCCTAACGCACCAAAAGAAGTATAACGTAACATAACTTCACGCCTGTATCCCCGAAGGGGTAGGTAAAGGTGTATTACACACCCACGATTCGCCAGTTATGTTTAGGTCCCAATGTAATAGGGGGCGAGCCTATTGCCATCTATCGGGCACATTACTAAGCGAGCGATAATCAAAATTTTGAATACACACATAAGTACGAAAAGTCAGAGGTGTGCAGGTAACCCATCCACGTATCAAATGAGGCAAGCGTTGCATAACCTTTGAGACCCTTTTTATTACAATATAATCAGGTAAATAACACAAGAAAAACAAAGATTTTGAATTTAACACTTTTAGTACGGAACTCTAAAAATATAATGATATTCTTCAATATAATAATTTAGTTCAAATGTATTCAAAGCGCAATGTGTAATTTGCAATTTCTTAAATCCCGGGATTTAATCTACAAATTTACGATTTTGGGATTTTAGAGGAGGTATTATCAACTCTATGTTACTTCCTTCCGCGAACTTTAGGTAAATATACTCTACCTATTCGGATCTCTGATAATAACTATATATAACTTCAATAATAATATTCTTCGACCTAAGCCAACTTCACCTACAAGCCGGCCCCCTGCTGATTAATGGACGAAGCTGTGAATTAGTCTTTGCTCTAGAGGTTATGGGCTCCGACGGCAATCGCTCCTGTAGAAGTCTACCAAATCAGTTTTTTTTAAAGAGTACTAGTAACTAAAATCACTAATATTCCCGTTAACCAGGGGGGGTTAGTGTTAGGAGTGGGTTCATGTCGGTACCGTATTTGTGGAGGAAAGGGGTGTGATGTTCCTCCAACACAAAGTGAGGATCCTCCGACCAGGCAAGGTGATCGCGCCTGGCGGGAGGCGGCCCAACGGTTGTCGTTGGAATGTTGTATATATATTATACCAGCGCGCGAACTTCACTTTCGCGATTCAGGATTGGTAGTGACGTAGCAGTTTCGAAGTAGTTCAACTTGTTGTTGTAGATGGCGCTGAGTATATGTGGTGTCGCCACATAATGACCAGGATTCGAACCCTGGACGACTCGATCGTAAGGCCGCCTCCTTAACCAGTAAGCTACCAACGATTATGGAATGCAGTAATAGAAGAGTGGAGCCCGGGCTCCGAGGTACAAGCTTCAAATCAAGCTGGAAGGTCTGCAGTTAACAATGTCAATACGTTACCTTGCCAACAAGCCCTGCTCCTCCATAAAGTCTTCAACATCTGGTTCCGTAGTCGGCTGGTCCGGCTGATCTTTCACCAATACGTCTAACATCGCTAGTACTGACTCCACCTGACAGAAAAAATGAAATAATAAAAAAAAATTATGTCTTCAGAATCGTTCATTTAACATAACCCAAGTTATTTTTTTAAATATCTACAGACACAACTAATTTTTAAGGGCATAAAATTGCGGCACAGGAACTTTATGATTTTGATCTCTAACTCATTTGTCCTAGTTACATCTAGAAATGATGAAATTAAAACAGTTGTTTCAATTGCGGCATTTGTCTAAGGCACACACGATACTGTGGTACTTTGTACTGTGATGATCTGACTGGGGGGGGTTTCTGGAACCCCTCCAAGACCCTTGAGGTCAAGCCAATCTCACCTGCAAGCCAGTATACCTCCTGATTGACGGACGAGACTCTGGCACAGGCTTTCCTTTAGTAGTTGGGAGGCCAGACGGAAATCGCTCCCACAAAAGTCATATAAACATAACATAACTTCACGCCTGTATCCGCGAAGGGGTAGGCAGAGGTGTATTACACACCCACGATTCGCCAGTTATATTAAGGTCCCAATTTAATACGGGGCGAGCCTATTGCCATCTACCGGGCACATTATTAAGCGAGCGATAATTAACATTTATTAATGTAACTGACTACGAAAATTCAGAGGTGTGTGCCCGGGGCGACTGGGGATCGAACTCGAGACCTCGTCTCAGCAGTCCGTTACGTACGCCACTGGGCTATCGCCAAGTCATATAAGACAAATTAAAACGAGAAAACAGACCCCGGGCTACGAGTGCAACCGGAGCAACGTGATAATGATGACTTACATCCTCAGGCGTAGATATCATACAATCAGTCTCAAGTACATCATTGATCAAATGCACTGCTATCATGATCCGACCGGGGTGGTTGAGATGTTTGATCAACGGCGAGTAGTTCTGTAGTTTGATCAACGTTAGAATGTTTTTGTAGTGATCAGCGGGTAGCTTGAGGATCTTCATTAGTTCTTTGAATACCGGTGTGTTGTGTTCTAAGTGAGTTTTGCCGCTAAAACAAGAAAATATAAAGATGAGTAATGGTTTAGAGTGGAATATATTTGACGGCCTCTGTGGCAATAGTGCATTCGACTGCTACGACAGGGGGCACGGTTTCGATTCCCGCTCAGTGCAAATATTTGTATGCATGAATATGTCTATTCGCATTGGTCTGGGTATCTTTGTATAATATGTATGCATTTACAAAAAAAAAGTATATAAGTATGTTTATCCGCGTTCTAGAACCCATAACACAAGCTAGTTAAACTATGCTTACTTTGGGTCTAGAAAGCGCTGTGTAGAATGTCGTAGAATATTTATTATATTAAAGGTACAGTCAGCAACAAAAATTGGTATACAGTAATAGTATTTGGTAAACAACTATTTTTTTCGCACGGATATTTATTGGGGGCTCATTTTATTTACATTTTTGTTTTTTTTTTCCTTAACTAGTATATTCAAGCGGCTGCCCGGTCTTATTGCTCGGCTCCTAAGAGTTGTAGCGTTATGTTAAATAGCCTATAACCTTCCACAACTGAACTATCAAAAAACTTTTTTTTTTCAAATCACACTGGTATTTTTTTTTTATATATATATTTAGGACACATCAATTTGACTTCACCTCGCCTGATGGTAAGCTGAAGGTAAAGTCTCAGGAAAGAGGGTCACCATTACATACACGTACCATGTTAACAATGGTGGCACTCAGCTTGACGGCCTCATCAGAAGAGGATTGTCGTCGCAGCACCACGTGACACCCACCGGTCCCACAAGTGCTGCGACCACAACCCCCCTGCCCGGCTATGCACTTGCTGACCCCTGAACGCAATCAAACCGAAATTGGATTACTATGGAGGGTTCCACGGTATGGGGACCCACCCGGCCGAATTTTGTGACAAATTTATGTCATCAAATTTCCACCTAACACCTGGTAAAATTCCAGAGATTAAGCACGTTCAAACCAACTCTTCAACTTTATTATTAGACACACATTTATAGATACCTGACAGCATCTGGGGTCGCCAGCGCTGGCGACCGGAGTCGATCGGGGTCTCTCGGATATCCTTTCTAGGGCACACAACATGGCAGACCCAAGAGACACCGTGCGGCTTTAGTCGGTTCAAGTCCGATATACCCATCTTACCGTTAGCTCCGTTGGGGTAAAGCCCGTGGAGGTTTCCGGACGTAAAAAACAATTTAAAAAGGTACCTGGCAGCATGTATATCGACGCATATCTTATCGGTGTGCGCGAGCACTCTGTCCACGTAGTTAAGTTTGTCAGGGTGACACCGCTGGGCCAACTTTAGCAATGCAAGCTGGAGGCTTAGCATGTCTTCTGGGGGCATGTCCGTGCGACTCTGAAACAACAGTTGAAAGATTAGTAGGCATAACACATATGCATGCCAGGACGGTGGGGCGACTAGCGCCCCTCCCCCAAACCGGGGCAAGACAGGGACACCGTGGTTCCCAAACCCGAGGGGGCAATCTCGAAACCGGAGATGGCCCAGGGTCAGTCGGGGTGCGAGGGATATGCTCTATGGGCAACCTTAGACCCCGGCGTCTGTAGTCCCGAGACGGCGTGCGGTTTTAGTCGGTTCAAGCCCGACATAACCGCCCCCGCTGGCTGGCGGGGGGGTATCCGAAGGGATTTCCGCAAGAAAAAAAAGGTCTCTTTGGAGGTGGTGCGGGGCGCGACGATCGAGACGCGTCAATTAACCAGCTATAGCTTAAATTGAACCAATCACAGGGTCTAACGGCTCGCGCCACTGGGTGATCAGTCCTTTTCTAAGTTTTGTTGTTGTTTTCGGTTGGTCCGTAAAGGGCACACGCGCGACCTTTCCAACTTTTGTTCCAAACTTTTCCCGGCACTTATAGGTTCTATTAATACCCTCAATTCGTTTAATTATATGGATATTTCGTACTAAAGCGGCGATAGCCCAGTGGCGTAAGTAACGGACTGTTGAGACGAGGTCTCGAGTTCGATCCCCAGTCGCCCCGGGCACACACTACTGACATTTCGTAATTATGTGTGCATTAATAAATGTTAATATTATCGCTCACTTAATAATGTGCCCAGTACATGGCAATAGGCTCGCCCCCTATAACATTGCGGCACCTTAACATAACTGGCGAATTGTGGGTGTGTAATACACTTCTTGCTCAACTTCACGTTAATTTATGTTATGTTATGTTATTTCGTACTACCCGCATTTCATAATAAGTATATTTCATCGTCACCCACAAGTCGTTAAATCTACATTTCGTAATTACCAAACTTCCACATAACCACATTTCGACATGTTATATTTTTTATATTACTAAGCCCACATAGTGTTCTTTTACAGGCTACAGTATTTAATGCCATATTTCGCCTGACCTACATTCTGTTAAATCTACATTTCGTCATACCCACATTTCGACATGCTATATTTTTGTACCACTAATTAATTAAACTACTACTATTTTTGTTCTTTATAGGCCATAAATTATAAATCCACATTCCAATACTCGCCAAAAAAATAAATTTCGACAACAGGACCATCTACCAATTCCAACTATAGTTAACAATCATCCAATATTCATATTCACCATTACTACAAACAAATCCATCAGAATAGGTCCTGCTATTTCTCTGACAAATAATTAGGAACATACACACACAGCCAAATATTTTCTATTTAAATTCATATCTATATAAAACATAAACATAAACTCACCCCTATATCCCCGAAGGGGTAGGCAGAGGTGCTAGCACCCACGTTTCGCCAGTTTATGTTTTAGGTCCCAATCTAATAGGTGGCGAGCCTATTGCCATTAACCGGGCACTTATAAACCTGCGATAAATACACAAATACCTTTGAAAAGCATCGAAAAGTCATTGGTGTGTGCCATGGTGAAACCTGGGATCGAACCCGAGACCTCGTCTCAGCAGTCCATTACCCATACCACTAGGCTATCGCGGTACAATAAATACATATATATACAATGCGGTACAACACAACATATCTATATTTACCTGTGTAATGGCAGCAACTTGGTCTGAGAATACCTCAAACAGCTGTACTTCTTGTTCCTTGCCATCTTCAAGAACCACACTCAAGTTTATATTGCCTTCGTTTCTCTGTCCATAAATAAAAAAACACATTAAACATACTGCATATAGAAATTCACAGCTATATTTCCTCATAGGGGTAACCCGAGGGGGCCATCTCGAAACCGGAGATGGCCCAGGGTCAGTCGGGGTGCGAGGGATATGCTCTATGGGCAACCTTACACCCCGGCGTCTGTAGACCCGAGACGGCGTGCGGTTTTAGTCGGTTCAAGCCCGACATAACCGCCCCTGCTGGCCAGCGGGGGGTATCCGAAGGGATTTCCGCACGAAAAAAAAAAAGGGGTAGACATACAACACCGTGGTTTCCAAATCCGAGGGCGCTATCTCGAAACCGGAGATGGCCCTGGGTCAGTCGGGGTGCGAGGGAAATGCCTTATGGGGGCCACCTTACACCCTGGCGTCTGAAGACCGGAGACGGCGTCCGACATAACCCCCGCTGGCTGGCCGGGGGGGGGGGATCCGGAGGGATTTACGCACGAGAAAAAAAAAAGGGGGTAGGCAAACTAGGAGGACGATCATGTATACCTGGCTGTAGGTGGCAAGTCTTTCGATGAGTGCTATGATAATGTTCTTGATGTTGACTCCAGGCTGCAACTCCGCGCAAGACTTCAAGAACGGCTGCAGATTCGCCAGGTGGAACTCGTCTGGGAATACCTATGCGGAAAATAAAAAACAATATTTAATTACTGTATAAATAACCACATACACACGCTTAAACACTTGCGAGCATGCAAACACAAACGAACGTACATAGACGAGGTTGCTTCTTATTTTTCATAACATAACTTCACGCCTGTATCCCCGAAGGGGAAGGCAGAGGTGTATTACACACCCACGATTCGCCAGTTATGTTTAGGTCCCAATGTAATAGAGGGCGAGCCTATATTGCCATCTACAGGGCACATTACTAAGCGAGTGATAATAAACATTTTTAATACACACATAACTACGGAAAGTTAGATAGTGTGTGCCCGGGGCGACTGGGGTTCGAACTCGAAACCTCGTCTCGGCAGTCCCTTACGTAGACCTCTGGGCTATCGCCGCTCATCCCCTATTTTACCACCTTAGAAGTGAAATTTTCAAAAATCTCTCCTTAGTGGATGCTTACCACATAAAAAGTACCTACTGCCGAAATTTCAAGTTTGTAGGTCCAGCAGTTTAAGCTCTGCGTTGATGTATCATTTGGAGCACTGAAAACAACCCTCTTTCAAGTGGAAGTTGCTCAGCGAAGTATTTTTCAGCTCAGTACCTTCGAACCGTTTCGATACCCTGCCAAGCTTTTGTTCGAATAATAAATATATTATATAACTGTGCGCCAGTTATTTATATTAAGTATAATGTTAAAACAACATTCTTTACTTGACTACACACAAGAATTAACATCTCAGCGGAGATGTTATGCAGTGTGTGACCGTAAATTACAACCTAAAACATCACTTATCCGCAGGTTTTTTCCATTCCTAGGTCCTTACACGTACAACAAACTTAATAAAATTATCAAAATATATCCATTAACTAAATTAGAAGTAAAAAAAGCAGTATTCAACTGTTTGAGCGAATTATCATATAATGAAACTGAGTTAGTTATAACAGTGATAGAGTAATTAAATATAGCTAAGTATTGGTTATAATTTATCATAACAACTTTGAGCAAGCAAACCAGGTTGCAGAAAAGTATCATGCTTACACTATGTTACTCTCCTCTCACACTCACTCTATTAATTAAGCACACATCTATACACAACACCTATACACACACACACACACATAACATACACACATATATCATGCACACACCTATACATACCATAAGGGTACACACACAACTCACACATAACACACACAGGGAAAGGGACACGTTCTTTATTTTATTTTGATTTGTATTTTAATTATAAATTTTGTAATTATCACTTTTTCACAATACACAAAAATGTTGTAATCTTAAATATACCCAGAAGTCGGGGTGGAGGCGCTGTTAGCCGAAATACAGGTGAGAAGCCTAGTTCAGCAGCAGATGCTAATACCAGACACAAATTGTAAAATTTAATTCTAATATTGTCAACCAACATTGTTATTATGTCGAAATTCTTTTGGTTAAATAAATTATTACTATTATTATATTGTTATCAGTCAGGACAAGTAATTGAGCTGAGAGTGAGACGAAGTCGAGCGAAGAGCTCTCTATACTCCACTCAGTGTATTTCGGTTGTGACGCTACTCCTCCTAAACTAATCGACCAATTTTGACCAAACTTGGCATGTAAATACAACGTGATACCCGGAAGGTTTAGAAAAAATAAAATTGAAAATCGAACATACCATGGAGGAATAATCACCCTTCAAAATGATCAATGTTGAGACCAGGTTGAGGGCAGGTTTTGTAGGTAATCATGTAGTGCACTCTCAGCTCAACATTGCAACAGCAGAATGCATTGCGCCCCTAGTATTATTATAAATAGATAGCTCACATAACGTCATCAATGGTGGTCCTCATACTGTATAATACACACACGGTATCTAGCCTCGTCAAATAGGAGTAGACTTTCACGAAAGATGCAGAATAATAACATACCTGTATGATACATTCCATAAGATACTCCTGTGCTATCGCATCTCTACAGCTGACCACCTGTTCCAGAATGCCGGGCAGCACCAGGCGACGGTAATCGTCCACCGTAACAGATTCCAATTGTGACAAACGGACCAGATTGGTTCCAACTAAAATGCGGAGTTCCGAACGTTCGCGTTCACGACGTTCCTTGTCCCTAGAAGTGAAGATGACACTTTATCTAGCTGAAATAAAACTAGTTTTAACGGATTTTATCGCGATTTATTTGATGTTACTTTATTATTTACATTGAACCCGAAATTTTGGTTGCTTTTCAGCAGCCATGGTCACGAGGAGACTCTCGGGAGGAAATAGTTTCATTTCAATGTGTGACATTCGCGTAAACTTACGACAATATCACTTTATATATATATAGTTTTTAAAAAAGCAGTTGTACGTGGCATTTGTTACGGGTAGTTGAAAATTTCGATAACGTGGTTTTAGTAAGGATCTTCGATATTGCCAGTTGGTTGTGGAAGTTCGCCCGTCTCGTGGTTAGATCGAAAAGCCGACCACTATCGTTCGGAAACGGCTAGGAGGATGAGTTTATTTTGTTTAAAAAAATTATAGTGTATTTTTAACAGAACCCGATGGATCTAATAAACCCTTCGTTGATATAATTCTCCAACATTGGTTGTTTTAGTTGCCATAAAAAAATATGTACAAAAATACCTTCATTTATTTTAGTTGCCTTTAATAAGAATAATGTGCCAAATTGTCTTTGGTTATTTAGTTGCCATAAAGAGAAATATGTACAAAATTACCTTGAGTGTCCCTGATGCTGCATCCTAACCCATAATTTGTTCATTTCAGCAAAATTCATCAGCACAAAGTCGATAGCATCTTTTACCTGTAAAGTTTATATAACATAACTTCACGCCTGTATCCCCGTAGGAGTAAGCAGAGGTGTAGTACACACCCTTGATTCGCCAGTTATGTTTAGGTCCCAAAGTAATAGGGGAGCCTATCGCCATCTACAGAGCACATTACCAAGCGACATAACTACGAAAAGACAGAGGTGTGTGTGCCCGGGGCAAACTAGGGATCGAACTCGAGACCTCGTCTCGGCAGTCACTTACGCCACTGGGCTATTTATTGAGCTGAGCGAGCGAAGCTCTTATACCCTGCATAGCCGTTTGTTGGTGGCTGAACTCCTCCGTAACGACTCGCGCGATCTTATTGACCAAATTTACCACGGTGTTAGTGGACACTGAGGAGTGTTTTGAAGCGAGATGGTTCATGTCCGATGTACAATCGAGGAATAATAACCGAAAAACAGTTTCACGAGCGCGCGGCCTTAGCTAAGCGCGCGACCGTAGTAATATGTCTTATTTTCAAGTAAGAGTCCTGCTCGCTCAGCTCAATTTATTTCAGTCGCACCCTACACTGAGTTCCTAGTATAGAAATTTTATTTTTAAATAATTAGTATTATTAGTAGTATTATTTTTGATTTGGCAGGTTGTTAGAAAACAGTGAGTGAGTGACAGTCCAGCTAACTTCGACTTGCTACGGTTTTTTAGACCGCTCTCTAGTTTTAATCCTACTTCCTACTAATCCTACTAATAATATAAATGTGGAAGATGTTTGTTATATACTCAATCACGCTCTAATGGCTGAACAGATATGGCTGAAATTTGGAACAGTAAATTATAGTCTGAAATAAAACATAGGCTACTTTGTATCCCTGGAAATGGTGCCCATAGGTTGCGAGAACGGGATCACAATTCCACGCGGGCCAAGCCGCGGGCATCAGGTAATATTTTACATAGTCTTGTGTATGACAGAGAAAACGCTCTACGTAACTGAGGAAAGACGATCGTAGCCGGACTCTCATTCTAATCTGACTCCCAAAAACAAAAGAAAATCGAGTGCCCTAAAAACACCGAAACAAGTTTGATAGCAGACGGGACTCATTAATTTTCTATCGGTTTATGATTTGCAAATGGGTCCCGCCTGCTATCAAACTTGTTTCGGTCTTCTTAGGACAGTCGGATTTTTTGATTTCATAATTAATAATTGTATTGTATACTTCTTAGTTATGATGTATATATTTTCGAAATAATCCTTTAAAACTCTTAATTTTGATACCCTACTAGATTCCTCTCTCTTGAGCCCTAAACACCGTCTCGGGTCTTAAAACGCCGGTGTAAGGTTGCCCGTAGAGCATATCCCTCGCACCCCGACTGACCCTGGGCCATGTCCGTTTTCGAGATGGCCCCCTCGAGTTTGGGAACCACGGTGTCCACGTCTTGCCCCGGTTTGGGGGAGGGGCGCTAGTCACCCCACCGTCCCGGCCTGCTTCTGCTGGGGTGACAGGCGGCCTCACCTGCCACCCACAGGCCTGCGCTCATAGAGGACGGAGATCGTTAAGCGACCTCCGGCGCCTGAGTCGCCTGCGACGCGCGACGTGCAAGTTGCGGGCTCGGCGGGCCGGGAGAGTTGTACTCGATGCCGGTGGGTCACTATTTTTTATATTGTTAAATACAAAAAAAGTTTTTTTATATAGAATGTATTTAAAAATATAACTTATATGTATTTTAAACTTAATAAAGGAAACAATTATCATAAAAAATTACCTATAATATCAAACGCTCTCGGGTTTGATACCCGGAAAGGGCACGGTAGGTAGGCAGTATGCTTGTAATAACATTGTAGTTTAAAATCAAAGATTTAGTAAATGAAATAAATGAAAAAAAAATGAAAAAAAAAAATGAAATGGCTTTTACTGAAACAACTACCGTCTGACCTCCCAACCCCGAAAGGAAAAGTTGTACCAGGGTCATCATCAGGTGTAGGCGGCCTGAGGTCGGCAGTGGGCCGACTCGCCGTCCTTACAGAAGCAGGCCGTGGCGGAGGCGTGTCTTGTGTCCTACACACGCCTGCCTACCGACGCGGGATAAAACCCGACCCCATCAGGCGAGCCGCGCTGGCGGCCAAGGCCCGCCGGTAACCCTGGGGTTATCGTTTCGAGGGCTTACCCAGGGTGCCCGGCAATGGACACTTGGGCAGGACACCGTGCGGTTTTAGTCGATGCACGACATAACCGCCCCCGCTGGCCGGCGGGGGGATATCCGAAGGGATTTCCGCACGTTAAAAAAAAAAGTGTCATCATCAGGTGTATCGGCTTGCAGGTCTACCGCTCTTTAGTAGAATATAGGTATTGTAAGATGACTCACTGTGCCTTCAGTCTCGTTCTGTGGCTCCGAAGTATCGGGCAGCACGTTTCTGGTACACTGCAGCAGATAGTTCCTCAGGAAAAGACCACGCAACGGGTGCTGTACACCTCTGCACATCTCCACTAAATCCTGTAATATTGTCGTTTTCTGAAAAAGAATTCTCAGTCGCAGCCCAGAGTTTGATACACGTGGTGGTCGACTACATGTGGATGATTTCATCTAATGTGATTTCAGCTCTCCAGTGTGAAGTGAAGTCTAAGCGATAAAGAACCATCATAACCATACTAGGTATAGTAAGTTCACAATAAATTCGAGCATGTACAGGAAATGGCTAATCAAAAAACCAATAAAAGAACTGATCAACCAATGACGCGAGCCGTTCAAACGATTTTGACGCTTAAATAATCTATGATTGGTTGACAGGCGTGCCCCCCCCCCCCCGTCGCGTCCCGCACTCACCACCAAAGGGACCTTTTAATTATTTTTTTTTTCGTGCGGAAATCCCTTCGGATACCCCCCGCCGGCCAGCGGGGGCGGTTATGTCGGGCTTGAACCGACTAAAACCGCACGCCGTCTCGGGTCTTCAGACGCCGGGGTGTAAGGTTACCCATAGAGCATATCCCTCGCACCCCGACTGACCCTGGGCCATCTCCGGTTTCGAGATGGCCCCCTAGGCACCAAAGGGACCTAAAAATATGGACTACGCAATTGTCAAGATTTTTGAATTATACTATACACACCAAACTTGTTGCATTTTTCATTGCTCACTTTCCAATTTGATTAGTGCGAGTGCCGGTGATTAGTGCAGGTGCTTAGTGATTAGTACAAAACACGTGTGGACCGCAGTTGATTAGTGCAAGTGATTAGTAATCAGCGTAGTAAAGTGGATAGAAGCGTGTTCTATTTTTTTGCGAGTAGCCACGTCCCGCGCGCCCTTCCTTCCCCTTCACTCGCAGCATACCTTTTTTTTTTTTTTTTTTTATCTTGCGGAAATCCCTTCGGATACCCCCCCGCCGGCCAGCGGGGGCGGTTATGTCGGGCTTGCACCGACTAAAACCGCACGCCGTCTCGGGTCTTCAGACGCCGGGGTGTAAGGTTACCCATAGAGCATATCCCTCGCACCCCGGCTGACCCTGGGCCATCTCACCACTAACAGCATCGCTCATCCTGCCCCCTCCGAAAGCAGAGGAGTACGGAGAGCGATGTGTTCCCGCCACGTTGGGTATTGGCCGACGATCAATGCCAACCCTATGAAGGGGTGAAGGGGAAGCCATTGACCGCCGCCCAGGGTGTACCGGCCGCTCCGATTCCGTTCCCCCCGGACTGCAGCGGGATCGGAATCGGAGCGACACTCGAGGAGGTTACCCAACACACACCCCCACTCGCAGCATACCTGCTACTAAACACATCGGGACATGTTTGTTTAGTAGTAAGTGTTTAGTGTGCCTGTACGCTCGCTTGTAAACATTATTTTTAACTAAGCGCTGCAACTAAACATTATTGGACACTACTCACACTACACATTTGAACTAATCACTTACAATTACTAATTTCTAATCACCTGCACTCGCACTAATCAAAGTGGAAAGTAGCGTTCACTGGAGGTAGAAATTTGATGACACAAATTTGTCACAAAATTCGGCCGGGTTGCACGATTGCGAAAAACCCTCCATAGTAATCCAATTTCGGTTTGATTGCGTTCAGGGGTCAGCAAGTGCATAGCCGGGCAAGGGGATTGTGGTCGCAGCACTAGTGGGACTGGTGGGTGTCACGCGGTGCTGCGACGACAATCCTCTTCTGATGAGGCCGTCAAGCTGAGTGCCACCATTGTTAACATGGTACGTGTATGTAATGGTGACCCTCTTTCCTGAGACTTTACCTTCAGCTTACCATCAGGCGAGGTGAAGTCGAATTGACATGTCCTAAATATAAAAAAAATCACAGAGACGAGCGCGCATTTAAAATATAATTGGTACAAAAATGCTGAGCAATTCAATTGACTTGTACCTTGCTAAAAAGGAATATTAAAAGTTTTGAATAAATACGTGAATTTTGTAATACTTCAACATTTATCTGTGATAAGCAATATTTTGGTCGTTTAGGTTAACTTTTTCTGAACAAACTTAGTGTAGATTTTAATATAGTTACCTTGAGTAAATCTCTCCTGAGGTTAGTGTTAGTTTTGATATACACAAGACCGACGGTGATCAGCAGATACAGTCTTGGGACAATGTTGCCAGCATACTGGACCAGTTCGTACAAGTCGGCCACTTTGCGACCTTTCTGGAACTCTTCGAGGAGATATAACTCGAGATGACGCAGTTCGTCTGTTATTGCCATATCTGTTAAGAGAGTTAAGAATCTCTGTATTTAGAATAATGCCTATAAAGATGCAGCAACTAGAAATGTTTATATTTGGGCGTTATTATGATTGAACATTTTCAGAATTGGATGTCATAAGGATTATGTGGGAATGTGGATAGGCAGAGACCATATGTTTCCACTTGCTAAGATACTGGTAAACATGCTCGTCGGAGCGGGTGGACTCTTAACCTGGCCTTTCCCGACGACCTCCGGTAGAGCGTTCGACGACCTCCGGTAGAGCTTTCGACGGCTACGTCGGAGGTCGCGGGTTCGATTCCCGCTCAATGCAAATATTTGTATTGTCTATTTGCATTGGTCTGGGTGTTGTTGCTATGTATAATATGTACGTATTTACAAAAAAAAACATGTATCTAAGTATGTTTATCCGCATTCTAGAACCCATAACATAAGATATTTAAGCTATGCTTACTTTTTTTCTAAATAGCGCTGCGTCCGAAAATTTCTTATTTTTAATATTCCTTAAAATTTACTTGATCTGATTGACATTCGTCTAGACTATGTCGACATAGCATAGCTTGTATGGGTTCCATAAAGATAAAATAATCAGATGCATTTTTTTTAGATACATGTTTTCAATTTCATTATTTTTGTATCCAAAGCAATCATCCGTTATTCTTACTCATTTTATCCAATAGCACAGCATAGATACTAGTACTAGGGTCGCCCCCTAGGCGAAGAGTGGGTGTATATGCCCCCCCTCCAGCCGGCCAGCAAGGGAAGGCGGATAGTATCTTTCGTTTTGGTGAAGCCTATGAGGTGTGAATGAATGTTATCTAATTCATGCGCGACGCGGCAAAGTATATTTGTATGTGACGAATAGAAATGAATTTTACCTGAATTGTAAGAAAATTTAAATTTCAACTATGATATAGGTATTTAAACTATCATGGTCACTAACATAAGTATTAGAGTTAACGGGATATGCGCTTGCAACAGTGCCGAAATATCGGACATTCTTAGAACCACATGGTAAATATCCCGTTAACTCTAATATTCAACTATGATATATAGGAAACTGTTTTGATTGGTACATTAATTAAAATAAATAAGTAAATATTCAAGGATATATTACACAGCACAATCTATACCCATATTAAGCATTGTTTGTAATAGGGGTTCTAGAATGCAGCAGATAAACATTCTGAGATACTCTGTTTTGTAAATATATCCATATAATACATAGAAACAAAAAATAGACACATTCATGCATATAAATATTTGCACTGAGCGGGAATCGAACCCGCGACCTCGAGCGTAGCATTCGCACTGCCGCTACACCACGCAGGACGCCAATAGACTTTCTATATAAACAACTTAATATTACATACGAGTGCAATCTTATATCATGCACGATCAAACACACCCAGTAAGGGAAATATGAATAATCTCAATCACTGACTACATGTATCATGTATCCTACTCTGTGGAAACAGTATCGTAATAAATAATTCAATGGGACTAGTTACGCATCCATCTGTCACAAGTGAAAGCCAACAATATAATTAAATTAGTGGTAAAATAAACATTTACTACACTACTGGCCAAAAAAAAGGAGTGTTATGTGTTTAGGGTTCATGTGTGAGTTGCCTTAAAAGTCAAAATCATTTATAATGTAGGTTCAACCAGAAACAACGCCAATAACATCAACTAAAATGTCATCTATACATATTGCTACGTGCGCGGTACAAATTAAATGCCGTTTACACAACAAAGAGGTTTATTCGCTCACCACAAACTAGACAACTAAATAACTAGCACACACTCTTCAACAGTTCCAGTCGCTAAGCAGTTCACAGTAGTCCACAGTAGTTCCTTAAGTCGCAGGTATAACTCTCTTGGGGTGTGTGTTGGGTAACCTCCTCGAGTGTCGCTCCGATTCCGATCCCGCTGCAGTCCGGGGGGAACGGAATCGGAGCGGCCGGTACACCCTGGGCGGCGGTCAATGGCTTCCCCTTCACCCCTTCATAGGGTTGGCATTGATCGTCGGGAAATACCCAACGTGGCGGGAACACATCGCTCTCCGTACTCCTCTGCTTTCAGAGGAGACAGGATGAGCGATGCTGTTAGTGGTGAGATGGCCCAGGGTCAGCCGGGGTGCGAGGGATATGCTCTATGGGTAACCTTACACCCCGGCGTCTGAAGACCCGAGACGGCGTGCGGTTTTAGTCGGTGCAAGCCCGACATAACCGCCCCCGCTGGCCGGCGGGGGGGTATCCGAAGGGATTTCCGCACGATAAAAAAAAAAAAAAAAAAAAAAAAAAGGTATAACTCTCTTGAATCGCTTCGGTAAGATGTGTTCACTTTCGCTTCCAAAAATTAACTAACTCGTGTCGAATGTGTCGATAGCCGGGCGCCCTTTTATAGCTCTTAATAAAGAGGGTAGAATGTTCCGGAATCATCTAGAGATAAGGCACTAGAGCGTTCGAGAATAGTAGGTATTTACTGGGGCGTTCGAGAAAACAAGTACCTACACAGTCGTGCCGACGATAGAGGTGAATGCCCTTGTTATCGCGATTTGTAGGTAAAGTAGGTATAGGTAGACAAAGGGCTTGTGATTATGTATTGACTTTTCTGGATTTTTCTAAACGGATCGATAGAGTACTTCGACATTAACAATGCGTTTTAATTTCTAGAAGTTTCGATCAGTAGTTTCCGAGATATCGACGATCGTTGTAACAATATATAATTACTTGTCCAGACTGACTGATTCATCAACGCAGAGCCTAAGCCGCTGGGCCTACAAACTTGAAATTTCGGCAGTAGATGCTTTTTATGTTGCAGGCTTCCACTAAAACAGGATTTTTGAAAATTTCACTACTAAGGTGGCAAAATAAGTGGTGAACGTTTGTATGGAAGTCCATCATTTTCAAAATTTAGAAGCTCGAAGTTTCATACACCTGCTGGTGTATGGTTATATTCTGGTTACAAATGTGGTGTGTGTTAGGGAAATTTCACAAAAATATCAAACTGTGAAACTGTTGAGTGACAGTCAATCAGCTATTCAGATTGCTAAAAATCCCATTCATCACCAGAGAACCAAGCACATTGATGTTAGGTGTCATTATATTAGAGAAAAACTAGATGATAAAGTTGTGTCGTTGGAATATCTGCAAACTGATCTTATGACTGCAGATATTTTCATCAAAGCTTTACCAAGGTGTAAGCATGAGTTTTGTATGGATCAGATGAATATTAGGGCTTGTGTGTAAAAAGCTATGCATGAGAAATTGTTAAGAATGTGTGTGAATTATAGTAGATATTTCCTATAATGAGTTTATTTTTCACATAGAGCACTACAGTTGAGGAGGAGTGTTGTGAAGAGGTGCAATGTATTGCTCTATGTCTGTGGCATCATTTGAATATGATTTGAATTATTTAAGAATCATATTTGACTGACGGCACTTATCATATAATATTGTTTTCGTGAATGTTGTAATAAAATATAAACATATGTTTATCAAGTAAAAAACGTGTTTTTCGTGTTTTGCATTTACTAGCAAGTTAATCCACGCACTCTGCTAAGTACCTATGGGCGGTTAGGTACTACACTTTCGGGGTGCGACTGGTTGGATCACCTCCAAGTTTGGTGCACCCTGGGCAACGTGGGCGATGACGCATCATCGATTGCTCCTCTGGAGTAGCTGGCGTCAACGTCAACGGCCAAGAGTCTGACCAACCGGCCCTTTTCAGGGCCAGCTGACCCCATTGCACGAGGGGGTCGGGGGATGGCGGGCCTTCAAGGCCCGCGGGGGTGGTCGCTCCAGGTACCCCTCTGCTGTTATCAGAGGGGACACTGCGAATGGCACAGGGTCAGTCGGGGTGCGAGGGAGATGCTCTATGGGTAACCTTACACTCCGGCGTCTGTAGACACGAGACGGCGTGCGGTTTTAGTCGGTTCAAGCCCGACATAACCGCCCCCGCTGGCCGGCGGGGGGGTATGCGAAGGGATTTCCGCACATATAAAACAAAAAAAAAAAGGTACTACACTTTCAACAAAATGAATGAACACGTGTATCAGCGTTTTTCACAATTTTACCCCTAAGAGGGTTCAATAGGGGTTGCAACTTTATATGGGAAGTTAGTCACCATATTGAAAATAGAAGTATTAAATATCATACACATACATACATTTTCAGTAAAAATAATATGTGTGTATCAGTTTTTTCAGGGTTATAGGTCATTTTTTACGAATTTATTCCCGGGCGGAGCCGGGTCCCGGGCCGCTAGTTGGCTATAAATTAGGCAATGCAGTGTTATTTTTTTTTTTTAACACGCTTTTTAGCTACAACTGTATGCATTAATTTTAATGTTAAAAAAAGCGTGATGATGGTTGTATGCACATGGGGTGCAACAATTATCATCGAAATGACATTAAAATCTTAACAATTAATGTGTTGTGGTGCACACTATCCCAAACTCATTAATTTTTTAGTTTGGTCTTCTACTTAAGCGTGTTTTGTAGTTTCTATAAATTGATCTTTTTTGAAAAAGGATACACAGCTCATAGTAGCTTTTAGGGGAGAGCAGAGAGGTCCTCAACTCTCCGAGCATAGTCGATGCATGCTTCAGAGCATCCATCAACTTGGACTTGTCGAGGCATCTTTTCATTTGAAATGCCTGAAACAATGTTTAAAAAAAATGAAAAAAATTACTAATAGAATGTTGCCAGTACTGCTGCTATACTTAAATTATTATTTTTAAACATTTTCATCTCATTTATTAATAACAATACAGCCTTTTTATTCTGCGACTTTTCTTAGCTAGCTTGGCAGTTGATGTTAATAACAAATCTTTAGTCTTGGTATGCCTTTTTGCATAGGCCTCCTCCAAGTTCCTCCAGTGTGCTCTATCTTCCGCTTCAGTGAGCAGCGCTCCTGCAATGAGCTTCATGTCATCTCCTCAGTGGCCGACCTCTGCTTCTTCCCATCTCTTGAGTACCATAGAGTGACTTTTTAGCTCTGCTTATTTAGCCCACATCAAACTGTGTGTATGTAAAAGATATGTACCCTTTTTTTCTTGCACAAATCCTCTCGGATAGACCTGCGGGGGAGGTTATGTCGCATCCCGACTGACCCAGTGCCATCTCCGGTTTCGAGATGGCCCCCTCAGGTTCGTAACCACGGTTTCCCCATCTTGGCCCCAGAAAAAGCCATTTTCAATTATTTCTAAATAACTAGAAAAAATTGGACTAAAATAGTTCACATCCCCTATTAGTATTTACAGCCATCATATTAAAAATATATATAGGTAAATATCTTTTATTGGAGTAGGCTTTAACTCCCTTAAATCTGAATGTCAGTTTTTTCATAGGACAACAGCCATTTGACCCCAAGGTCAATGATAGCATGTTTATCATTACCAAGAAGTATTAACACTGCATGTATTCACATTACTGAGTTCTATAAGTAGATATTCACAGTTAAAAAGGCAAAAGGGAGCCAGTGACATCCCTTTAGAGAACAGAATTTTCATGTCAGCTGTGTGTGGATGTACTGTTGCCTCATGATTTTGTAGACAATAGTGTGGGCTGTGTATTTTTTTAATTTTATACCTAACTGTGATTATTAATACAAAGCATTACTGTTGTGTGGAACCAAGAAAACACTGACTCTCTATGTACAATTTATAGCCAAATTGGGGAAAGATCTCAATTATCTTTGGCATTAATATTATCAGTTTGTATGTAACTAATAAGAGATACATTTTTTACTGTACAATTTATTTATTACTGGTATTAAAATAAATTATTAGTAAAATTTAATACACACCATTTAACTAATGTCAGATTATTTATGTTCAATAAATTAAGCTGCCTTTTTTTTAAACAGCATTAAAATATGATTTATCAAATAATACTTGCTCTTAATAATCAAAATACCTACACAAAAATTATAACAGAAAACCTTGAGAGTTTACAGAATTTACAGAAATTGTATAACACATCAGCCTATCTATATAGTTAAATTAGTTTACTTAAAAGTCTTGTTGGCTATGCAAACTATTAAACAATTTAATAATCACACAAGAATACACTATGAAAACTTTTTATTGATATGAGAATTAATTCCAAACTGAAACACCAATATTGATATCAATCTCACATAAATTGATCAATTTGTTTCAATTGATTAATTACCTGAACTTTGACGACATTCAAGGCCTCATCCAGGAGTTTCTCCTGCTCCTCTACCGGGGAAGCCTGATTTGTCATTTGTGCCTAAAAACATGAATACAGATAAGCACCCAAACTGAGAGGAAAAAAGATAAGTTAGAAAACCTACTAACACTCGACCATATATATAAAAATGGGTGATCAACGCGCTCCATATGGACTGTTAATATGCAAATCGAAGATAGAACATATCGCAACGCACCTGTGTTGTGAACTGAGGACTAACGAAGCCAGCGATAACGTTTTTCAAGGAAAATTTAATAAAATTTTCTAGTACTAAAGCGTAAGCGATTTGACTTGTGCTTGACAAATTGACAACTAACCTGCGGTGTTGCAAAGCGCAAAAGTAGTATCCACAGAGTATTTGAAAATTACATCAAACACTTAAGTAAAAATCAGCTTTCAAAATTGCATATTAAATAATATTAACTAGGTATTATCATTTTGCTCTTATTAATGTCAGCTTTGAACTTTTGATTAAGGCAATTTTTGAAGAGACACAAGACAATATCGCAGCTTCACTTGACTCTATATTGAGATAATTTATAACTGAAGCAAGAACCTATTAAGTTTCATTCCTTCAATCAATTGACTCATTTGACTCAGTATTATACTTAACACTGTGTCTACAAAAAAATAATAAAAATATTAATGCAAATGAATTCTGTGGTCTGAGATTGTTCCGAGATGTCAATTGGTTTGTCAAATAAATTGTCAACGTCATTGTCATAGTTATATATGAGCAAATAGCGATAAAAACTGAATAAAACAGGAAGATGGATAATAAACCATCTTTGAGTCAATATTTCGGTGATAAGGAAGTTCCTCCGGCCTCCCAATTTTTTGATGAAATTGGGACATCGCCCTCTGATATGATACAGAGTATTTACTTAGGTGAAACTGAAGGTGTCATATTTACCTCATTTGTTATAAATATTGTATTATAGACTCATAATTTAGGGATGATTTAACTAACCAATGAACGCTTATATGTTATACAGGTAATCAAACAACTACATCAAATCTTTTTCCAACAAATATGAGTGCATCATTTACACAACACAAGATGACTGATGAATTAGCATTTAGCAACGTTGTACCGACAGTGAGTACATCAGCGTCGGTTCCGGCCACAAGTCTACCGGACCCTTCAACGTTTTTTGACACCATTGGTCCTGAACCACAAATTGTGCCTTCAAAAAGTGGCCTTACTCACCCTGCGATACTCACTGAGGCTATGGATGGATTGAGTATTAAGGTGAACTATAAACAATGTGTCAATAAGCATGAAAAGCTAAGTCTAAGACTGATAGTAATTTATATTGAGTGCTAGCTTATACTTCATAGAATATACTTTTCTGAGGCAACTGTATGTACTTCAAACGAGGATACCTTGAGAATCCTCAGGTGTTCAAGTTTAACTATCATCTATTCTTTGGCCACTAGGATCTAGACAAACTCCTATATTATCTTTAATTATCTCTAAAGTTATAACTGTAGTAATTAAATTTAGAAGTTTAATATCAATAAAAAAGATTAAGATTTGAAATCAAAGCATTTGTAATTTCAGAATCAACCAGTAGACAAAGAAGCTGACCGAAGAAGAGATGCCTGGATACCTAATGACGAAGCTAAGAAGACACTTATGAAGGTGAATAAATACAAATATAGAAGGCTCCAAATATCCAAAGTTCTTTGTTTATAATTTTGTTGTTTACAGGCCCAATCATCGCCCAAAGGTTCATTCTTTCCCGAGAGAGAAGTGCTGACCATGCCAGGAATTATTCTAGAAGAAGAACTGGTAAATATCCTATTGTATTTATAATTTTTAACAACATCTTGACAAAACAATCTTGGCAGCATCAAAACAAAAAGGCAAGCTAATATATTTTTCTTATTTCAAGCAACATTATATTTTTTTTTAGTCTTTGTGACCTTTAAAATATAGGAAGATAGTTTATACTGGTACTAATTGGTGGAATTATTAATGTTTTTGAATTCCGAATTTCAAATTATTGCAGAGGTAAATAGAGGAGAAACGCTAGACACCATTCAGCTATTGAAATTAAATAATTTTTTTGAATGTATTTCATAGGCTGATGCTCTACAAGAAGTGGCTGTAAAATATCTGGGGGTTAGTTCGGCTGGTAGTCGAGGAGTCGTGAGAGCCGAACATGTGAGCCGTGATGAGGCTGGTTTGAGGGAGCTTCTGCGTACTGGTTACCTGCGCGCCGCTATCAACCTGACCGCTGTGCTTCTCAGTGCTGCGGGGCAAGGTAAAACCTTCATACACTCATGCTTTTTCGTTATGTTTAGGTCCGAATGTAATAGGGGGCGAGCCTTTTGCCATCTACCGGGCACATTATTAAGCGAGCGATAATTAACATTTATTAATACACACATAACTACGAAAAGTCAGAGGTGTGTGCCCGCAGCGACTGGGGATCGAACTCGAGACCTCGTCTCAGCAGTCCGTTACGTACGCCACTCGGCTATCGCCCGCTCCTGGGTCTGTGTGTAATGTTAAAATAACAGCTTTATGCATATGAGTGTATGCACGATACTGATAAATACTACGATTATTTTAAAAAAAACTGTCTGTCTTTCTGTGTGTTTGTTCTGTGGTTGGCTGATTTTGATGGGATTTTTACTGCAGATAGCTGATTTTATTAAGCTTAACTTAGACGCCAGTTAAGTTTTTGTTTGTTTTGTAGTATGGTTAATAGTCATACCTCGTAAGAAATGTACGTAAGACAAATCGCATTTGTGGTGATAAAACTATTTTATTATTTATTTATTTTTTATTTACGTATAAAATCAGTCACTTTAAGAATTCCCAATGCGATAGTGTAGTAACATTACTAATTATTGCACTTATCATCATATTATTATTGTTATACTTACACTTCCATTACATATTATTCACTAATACAATGGCACATAAATAAGAAATGCATGTGTTGGTGGCAAATTAGTGCAAGAATTTTGTTCCATATAACTTCTCCGGTGCGTAGTTGGTACATATAACTCGTATGTTTTTACGCGTAATATTTCACATCACCCTTTCTACAATTTCGTACATAGCACTCTTATCTAACCCATTTTTTTTTACTTTAATGAACTCTATTAATATAAATCAACATCAAAATGACATAATGAATTATAAATGAACCATAATCACGAATAAAAAAATTATACATTCGCAATCTGTTTACCTATGCTTTCAACATTAAGAAAAATATTAATGTACCCACATTATTTTTCTAACTACCCACATTTTTATTTCTAGCTCCCCACATCGTTTTAATTATAAGTTTACGAGGAATTGCAATAGATGGCTCCATTCGATTGTAAAACGAGATATCAAAATTTGCGTAATGTCATTATATTTTGTAAAAAGAGATGACAGGTATATGGTTACAATGATGATATTATAATTAATTGTTTTATCTTGGAAGAGGCCGCAACTCGTCGACGGTTGCGGCCTTTAAATGTGTTAAATGTTATTACAAAACCCACTTAATAAAAATGCTGACTGAACATGCAAAACGGGCTATCCTCAAAGTTTCTCATTTCAAACCCCGCCGTTTTCTTTTCCTACTTCGGAAATCTATGAGCTCTGTCAGGTACTCACGGTAGTACAATCGTTTGTTAGGGAGTGCTGCCTGACTACCTAGTCAGGCAGCAGTCCCTAACCCCTTATAATAAGGACTCCTCTCCACGTAATCGCCTGGTTGCACGTCGTTTATTCCAAGATTTTCTCAGGCCTTATCTCTATAATAAACTCCACCAGTCGCTGACACTACATGTTCTCAATCATTATAATTGCAAATTGAGGGTTCAAAAATGGCTACTACAGCAAAATTATCTCACAACAGAAATATTCATTGAAGGGTCTTCGTAGCGTAATTATTACACACTCGTACTCACACTCTCTCTCTCACACACATACGCACGCGCACACACCCTCTCTCTTACATACACACACACACACACACTTTTTCTCAAAATAATTATTTCCACGGTAAATAACCAAGTTTCTTATTTTTCCCTACTGGTTAATTTCACTAAAAATTATGTAAACAATATGTCCGTAATTTTAATTTCAAATTGTCTTAGTTTTTAGGACCTGGTGATCTGTATTCAGATTTCTATTACGTACCACAGGCGAAAGCGATCGACAACCCAAATCTTGTATAAGTATACAGCCATAACTTTTTGTTTAATATTAATAAAATATTGGACTAAAGTGAGAAATGAATGATTATTATTAAAAAGAAAGATTTTATGATGACTCCTATGTATATATATATATATGTATGTATGGTTCCATTTCCCAAAATTTGCGGCACTCTCACGGTCGCATTTTTACCCCGATCGCTTTCAAACTGCGGTCAAAAATTGCTTGGGTGTAAACTTAGTTTAAGTTCGTGAACGGGTGGAATCCGGCCTAAGGGTCCCCTTAGGCCGAATTCCACCCGTTCACGAACTTAAACTCAGGTAGGGCCTCACTTTTTGTGAAATCAGTTTTTCCTCAAAATTTCACGTTCCATGAAAGATATTCGAACCGTTCTACTTTTATCCCATAGTATACATGAATACCAACAACTTTTAATTATAAACCTATAAGATTAAAACTTTAACTAAAAGTGGAGGGGGGGGAAACCAAAATTTTTCGGGAAAAAAATCATAACTTCTAACCATTGCGAACATTCTTGCCGTCGGAAACATTTTTAATCGATAGGCCATTTTTAAGTCTAAAATAAATGTCTGAAAAGTTTTTCGCTAAAACTTACCGTTTTCGAGAAAAAAATAAATAAACATGTTAAAAATCCGCTCGGCGTGGGTCATAGAAGAAGCATAAGTCATAGAGGGGCAAAAAAATATTTCTAATCGATAGGTTATTTTTTGCTCTAAAATAAATGTCCGAAACGTTTTTTGCTCAAATTTACCGTTTTCGAGAAAAATAAAAAAAATAGTGCGGTACGGAAATTTCCGACTTGTCAATTTGGCAACATCATTCCCGAAACCAGATTTATCATTGCGCAAGTACTTTTTGGGTAGAATACTCGCTGGGGCATTTATTTTTCGGCGAATATTTCAAAATGGAGTTTTAGGCGGCAAAAAAAATTGATAATATTAATTACTTCACGAAATATTGTTTAAAGTCCGTAGTTCTCTATATAAAATAATATTAATTGCTTCACGAAATCTACCTGTGCGTTCCTCCTGCGGGAACGGATTTTTTTATATTTAGCCCGTCAATTAACTTCACCCCGCTGGATGGTGAGAGGTTAGGGTGGAGTCCAGAAGATATGGGCCACTATTCCAGATAATATCGATCCTCAAATGGTCGTCCCTACCTTGAGGCTAGGCTAGACAGATGCTTTTTACGGCTTAAAGAACCCGGGATTGTAAGAACGAAGAAACACTTGTGCGGGTAGAGCAGTCTAGTTCTTTATCGTGCGAAAAGTAAATTACCGAACTGCTTGGTTTGAGACGGTATTGTTTCTACCGTGTGTAAGTGACAACGCAGTCCTGCATATTGTGTTCTTCTAGATAGGAAGGGAGACGATGGGATTCGCTGAAAGAGCTCATCACAACACTCGCCGTGGTAGAGGTAGTGTGTCACGGTTCCTCACCTTACACCCCAGCGTCTGAAGACCCAAGACGGTGTGCGGTTTTACTCGATTCGATTCAGACATAACCACTCCTGCTGGCCGGCGGGGGAGTACCCGGGGGGATTTCCACATGAAAAAAAATAGGGTGAGGCAAGAATGAATATTGAATTTCAAATTTAGAACGGGACGTAGAACTAGATAAATGAGTTAAAGAATTATGACATCTATCCGTATAAAGATAGCACGCCTTTTTGTAATGTCATCTGTATCTACAAAAAGTGCCTAGTCTAGTAGTGGTCTTTCGCGATACAAAATATATTGTTGCGTATAACAGTCTAGCAGTACTTGTACATAGATGTTACTGATATTGTTCTTAAATCCCTTCACAGGTGTGGGACGCATGCATCGCCCGACTAAACACACCCCAAGGTCTCTTCAGCTATGGCTAACTCGCTTCGCTGTGATGTCAAGACTCAAGCTCTACGATATTTTGGCTAAAGAGGCTGAACCATTCGGGGATTTCAGTAAACCTGACATGTTTTATGAGGTCAGTATTTTGATCGGCAGTAGCTTTTTGATAAAAAGAGCGGTATTCTCCAATCGTTGGAACCGCGATCAAGTAGTATAAGTATAATTTAAGTATAAATATAACTTATTCATCCGATTAAATGAGTTACAATTTGACTTTCCACTGTTTAACATTGATCCAGCAGAAGCAGGCCGGGACGGTGGGGCGACTAGCGCCCCTCCCCCAAACCGGGGCAAGACGGGGACACCGTGGTTCCCAAACCCGAGGATCGGAACATCTCGAAACCGGAGATAGCACAGGGTCAGTCGGGGTGCGAGGGACATGCTCTATGGGCAACCTTACACCCCGGCGTCTGTAGACCCGAGACGGCGTGCGGTTTTAGTGGGTTCAAACCCGACATAAGCGCCCCTCTTCCCGGCGGGGGGGGGGAAGGGACATACAATTAGTTACAAGTTATTTTACAGTAGATAAGATCTCAGGAGACACCTGTACTAGTTAAGAAATCCGTATTACAGACTACAGGGCCTCTCGTGTAGTGCATGTGTTACTGAATTAGGAACCAGGTAAAAAAATTATAGTAAAAGAATAATAAAATATATGACAAGTAAAATATAAGTAATCCAATACCATCTGAAGGCCCAACGTTACCACGTTTTACCCATTAAAAATTGATTACCTTTTTTTCCGTGCGGAAATCCTTTCGGATACCCCCCGCTAGTCAGCGGGCTATTATGTCGGGCTTGAACCAACTAAAACCGCCCATATACCTATATTCTGGAAATCATCCCATGACTGTCAATTAAAATTTAAATTTATTTCAGGTAATCAAAAACCCATATTAATTAATTTTGCTAACAGGAAAATAACATAACATACATAACTTCACGCCTGTATACCCGAAGGGGTGGGCAGAGGTGTATTACACACCCACGCTTCGCTAGTTATGTTGAGGTGCCAATGTAATAGGGGGCGAGCCCATTGCCATCTACCGGGCGCATTATTAAGCGAGCGATAATTATCATTTATTAATGCACACATAACTACGAAAAGTCAGATGTGTGTGCCCGGGGCGACTGGGGATCGATCTCGAGACCACGTCTCAGCAGTCCGTTACGTACACCACCGGGCTATCGCCGCTTTTTTACCAGAAAGAAAATACATACGTTGAAACAATTTGATATTTGAATTAAAACATTAAGATTAAAAGTATTTACTAATTAGAATATTATTTATAAATCGATATTTGGTATCATGAACATAAAATTAGATAAATTAATTACAATAGGATACTATATTGATAAATTAAATTAATTATGATCAAAATACATATAAAATTTAGACATTCAGTCAGTCAATGAATCAATTTTTTTTTTTATTAATTAACGCTTGGGGCTAAATTCTCTTTATCTTGTATTGAGGAACGTGTCTTTGACAACAATGCCTAATGTAAGGACAGTCCTGCCTACCAGCAACCATTGCTGAATACTTAAGCGGTTATTTCACTGGTGGTAGAAATTTGATGACACAAATTTGTCACAAAATTCGGTCGGGTAGGTACCACCGTGCACGATTGCGAAAAATCCTCCATAGTAATCCAATTTCGGTTTGATTGCGTTCAGGGGTCAGCAAGTGCATAATAATAATTTATTTTGAAATCAGATAATTAAAATCCATAATTTGTTAGTAGTATTAGTTACAAAATAAAGATACTATTTACCTTATTGTAATGTTAGTTGTGTTAGTAATTTGATTTTTCTAGTAGGTATACATTCAGCCCCAACAAAACAATTAACGATTAAACGATAAAACGATTTACTATAAAATTAAAAATAATTGAAAATTATGCACCTTTATCACACTAATAAATTTAATAATAATGTGATAAAAGTGTACAATTGTCACATATAATTGACACATAAGTGTCACATAATCTTATTATGTGACCGCTCCACTCGTTCGCCCAATAAGGTGGCGATACACGGATGAGTCGTAGCTGCCATCTATTGTCTTCAGAATGCTGTTGCGACTGCCACGTAGGTTGTTCAGTACGGACACCGTCTTTTTGCGCAGTACGGCAAAGAAATCCGCAGTATGGAAGTTTGCGAACATACCCGACGCACTGCAGTACCGGGGCAATCCCACCAACACTCTGAATCCGTTATTGTACTGCACGCGTAGAGCATTCAGTGATTTCTGCGTGTAACTGGTCCACAAACCTCCAGAGTATAGGTTTGACAGTAGGCCTTGAAAAGTGTAAGTTTGACTTGTACGCTACATCTGGAAAACCTGCGGGCCAGTACATTACATCTAACAGCCGGGCAGGGGGATTGTAGTCGCAGCACTAGAGGGACCGGTGCGTGTCACGCAGTGCTGCGATAACAATCCTCTTCTGATGAGGCCGTCAAGCTGAGTGCCACCATTATTAACATGGTACGTGTATGTAATGGTGACCCTCTTTCCTGAGACTTTACCATCAGGCGAGGTGAAGTCAAATTGACGTGTCCTAAATATAAAAAAAAAAGTCATTATTGTATTCCAGTTTTACCCGGACAGTTACGAGAGCCGCACAGGGAGTCTGGTCCCATTCTCCCTAAGGCTACTAGTTGCCGAGTTGCCACAACACGTGGGCAAGCCGGAGGAAGCGCTGGATAGACTGTACGCGATGTTTGGTGACATACAAACGGTAATTGGAATATTTAAATGATAGCATTTAAGTAGTAGTAATAGTTTTATTAATAACTAACAACGTCCTGCGGTTTCACCCGCGTAAGTCCTGAGCCCGTGGGAATATCAGGATAAAAAGTAGCCTATGTTATTTAGGGATAATGTAGCATTCGAATTGTGAAATAATTTTAGAAATCGGTTCAGTAATTTTTGAGTTTTTTGCGTTACAAATACAAGAATACAAATTTTCCCTGTTTATAATATTAGTATAAATTTTCATTCTGATTTTTTATTTTGAAATCTGTGCAATCATTGTCTACTTTTGACGCTGACTGTGCGTGGCGTGGATACATCAGTAAATAGAAGTCATCATCTCTTGTTCCTATCCATCCAAAGATTGCCTGGAAGAGATCGCCTTTAGCGATAAGGCCGTAATTATAAGTAAAATGTAATCTCAACATACTATTACTGTAAGACTGTAATATAATATAAATCATTTATTCACTTTAGTTTACAAATCATGAACTTAACCATTCCTATTCTAGATACAAGCAGTGGTTCAACTCTGGTAGCCATGATAAGATTTAACTTATTGGGCAACCTTACACCCCGGCGTCTTAAGTCCCGAGACGGCGTGCGGTTTTAGTCGGTTCAAGCTCGACATAACCGTCCAGCTGGCCGGGGGGGGGGGGTACCAGGGCTCTCTCACAAAGTGGTGACTACTACTTTTATAAGATGTGTGTCCATGTAGCTCAGATGGTCAGAGTATTCCCTCTGTAAGGGACGGGTCGCGAGTTCATGTTCCGCCCTGGATGTTCACTTTTACCGAACTAAATCTATAGTTAAATAGTAAAAGAAAGAAAGAAAGAAAGAAAGAGTAGAAGAGTAGTAGTTTATGCAACTGTCATATAAGATGGGTATTAAAACACGAGAGTCAACCTATTATCGCATTCGGCTTCGCGCTTAAACAGACTCTATCTAGCGATAATAGGTTGACTCGAGTGTTTGAATACCTTTTTTTTTTTTTTTTATCGTGCGGAAATCCCTTCGGATACCCCCCCGCCGGCCAGCGGGAGCGGTTATGTCGGGCTTGCACCGACCAAAACCGCACGCCGTCTCAGGTCTTCAGACGCCGGGGTGTAAGGTTACCCATAGAGCATATCCCTCGCACCCCGGCGGACCCTGGGCCATCTCACCACTAACAGCATCGCTCATCCTGTCTCCTCTGAAAGCAGAGGAGTACGGAGAGCGATGTGTTCCCGCCACGTTGGGTATTGGCCGACGATCAATGCCAACCCTATGAAGGGGTGAAGGGGAATCAATTGACCGCCGCCCAGGGTGTACCGGCCGCACCGATTCCGTTCCCCCCGGACTGCAGCGGGATCGATATCGGAGCGACACTCGAGGAGGTTACCCAACACACACCCCAGTGTTTGAGTACCTAAGTTATATGCAGTTTCATGCACTACTTTATCTTCACTCATAGGAAAAATTAAAATTAAACAAAGTAGGTAGGTTACAAGGGCGCCATTTTTCACAGTTCGAACTGCGCATGCGTGCGCCTTTTTTTTCATATTCAGCCTAAAACCTTAGACTACTTTATTGAATAAAAAAAGATAGCGGTACTATAATAAGTTTTATTTTTAATTTTATGTATATGCGTTTATAAAGTGCGTATGTATAGAATCGTCTTTGAATTCGTAATTCGAATTTTTCGATTTGGGTGTAGATAAAATATTTTATTTTGTCACTTAGCATTTCTCAAGTCATTACATAATGTTCGACTATTGAATTTTTTGTTTCCTTTCAGACTTACAATATATAAAATTTTTGATCCAGATGCTGTCAAACCTGAACGAAGGAAAGTCAGAAGATGGAGCCAGCACTATCGCAGAACAGGATAAGATTGAATCTACTAGATTGTGGGTAGGCAGAGAGACTAGAGTACTACACTCCATCGTCAACTGCGCTATTGTTATGAAGGTATGTGGCTTTAAATGAGTATCCATTTATTTTGGATATAAAACTTTAGAACTAAAACTTACGGGAGCGACTGTCGTCTGACCACAAAAGACTGCGCCAGAGCCTCATCCGTGTAGTAGCAGATGCAATGGCTTGCAGGTGAGGCTGGCTTGACCCCGAATTCTATACCAAATAAATTAAGCGGCAAACTTCGTGACAATGTACTCTAGCTGCGCAGAATGCGTTATTAGGTCTCTTTGGTGCTGTTTTTAGGTCTCTTTGGTCAGCACCAAAGAGACCGAAACAGCTTTTTTGGTCTCTTTTTTGCTGTTTTTAGATCTCTTTGGTGGTGTTTTTAGGTCTCTATGGTGGAGTTTTAGGGTCTCTTTGGTGCTTTTTTTAGGTCTCTTTGGTGGTGTTTTAGGTCTCTTTGGTGCTGTTTTTAGGTCTCTTTAGTGCTGTTTTTAGGTCTCTTTAGTGCTGTTTCCAATGCAAAGACAGACATATTCATGCATACAAATATTTGCACTGAGCGGGAAACGGACCCGTGCCCCCTGTCGTAGCAGTCGAACGCACTATCGCTACGCCACAGAGGCCGTCAACCAGTACCTAATTGTAAATAACTAACGACTACTACTAATTGTGTCATAAATATTTGTTTCCAGGACTACAGGCTGGCGGCGCGCATCATGCTGCAGCTGGCGGACGGCGCGGCCATGCCGTCGCAGCGGCGCGCGCTGAGCTCGGCGCTGTGCCGCCTGTGGCTGCTGGGCGGCCACGTGCGCGCCGCCGCCGCCTGCCTCGAGCGGGCCCGCGAGGCGCGCCACCACGTGTGAGTCGCCACCCCACCCACCACACGCACCACACGCACCACACCCACCACACCCACCACACCCACCACACGTAAAGGCTACTTTCCACTGACAGCCTCTGTGGCGTAGCGGTAGTGCGTTCGACTGCTAAGCCAGAGCTCGCGGGTTCGATTCCCGCTCAGTGCAAATATGTATATTTGAATTGGTCTGGGTGTTTCTATGTATAATATGTATTTATTTACACAAAAAGAAGTATTTAAGTATATATTTATCCGCATTCTAGAACCCATATGACAAGCTCTGCTTAGTTTGGGTCTAGATGGCGTTGTGTACTTTGTCGTACAATATTTATTTATTTGATTAGTGCGAGTGCAGGTGATTAGTGCAGGTGCTTAGTGATTAGTACAAAACACGTGTAGATCGCAGTTGATTAGTGCGAATGATTAGTAATCAGCGTAGTAAAGTGGATATAAGCGTGTTCTATTTTTTTGCGAGTAGCCACGTCCCGCGCCCTTCCTTCCCCTTCACTCGCAGCATGCCTGCTACTAAACACGTTTGGACATGTTTGTTTAGTAGTTAGTGTTTAGCGTACCTTTTTTTTTTCGTGCGGAAATACCTTCGGATACCCCCCCGCCGGCCAGTGGGGGCGGTTATGTCGGGCTTGAACCGACTAAAACCGCACGCTATCTCGGGTCTAAAGACCGGGGTGTAAGGTTGTCCATAGAGCATATCCCTCGCACCCCGACTGACCCTGGGCCATCTCCGGTTTCGAGATGGCCGCCTCGGGTTTGGAAACCACGGTGTCCCCGTCTTGGCCCGGTTTGGGGAAGGGGCGCTAGTCGCCCCACACTCCCGGCCTGCTTCTGCTGGGGTGCCAGGCGGCCTCACCTGCCACCCCCAGCAGGCCTGGGAGACGCGCCTGAGTCGCCTGCGCCTTCCGGCGAGCATGTTGCGGGCTCGGCGGTCCGGGAGAATTCTAAATCTCTCCCGGGCGCGCTCCGCCATCTCCTCCGCGAGGGGCGAGCCACACGCTCGCTTGTAAAAATGACAAAATTATATTTTTAACTAATCGCTGCAGCTACAAGTATTGGACACTAATCACCCTACACATTTGAACTAATCACTTACAATCACTAATTTCTAATCACCTGCACTCGCACTAATCAAAGTGGAAAGTAGCCTTAACGTCCACACTAATCCTACTAATATTCGTCATCATCTTAACATTTTTTTATTTTATTTTTTTATATTTAGGACACGTCAATTTGACTTCACCTCGCCTGATGGTAAGCTGAAAGTAAAGTCTCAGGAAAGAGGGTCACCATTAAATACCCGTATCATGTTAACAATGGTGGTACTCAGCTTGACGGCCTCATCAGAAGAGGATTGTCGTCGCAGCACCGCGTGACACCCACCGGTCCCACTAGTGCTGCGACCACAATCCCCCTGCCCGGCTATGCACTTGCTGACCCCTGAACGCAATCAAACCGAAATTGGATTACTATGGAGGGTTTTTCGCAATCGTGCACGGTGGTACCTACCCGGCCGAATTTTGTGACAAATTTGTGTCATCAAATTTCTACCACCACATGGGCCCGGTTGCATCTGAGGCATACATTTTGGAGCCCAGGGTTCGTTTACTCCGGTTTAACTTATACGGCTTTTACTGGAGCAACTGCCGTTTGGACCCCGAGAGGAACGCCTGCGCCAGAGCCTCGTTCGTCAATCAGCAGGTGTACCAGCTTGCAGGAGAGGTTGACTTGGGCCCCCAAGATCTTGATAGGGCCCCAGAAAGTTTGTGAGTAAAGATGTATGGATGTTTCACGCAAAAACGGCAGAAGAGATCTGGCTGAAATTTAGTACAGCGATTTGGTTTGGTTGGAATTTGGTTTGTTTTAAATAATAAATAAATATTCTACGATATTCTACACAGCGCTTTCTAAACCCAAAAAAAAAAAAAAAAGCATAGTTTAACTAGCTTGTTTTATGGGTTCCAGAATGCTGATAAACATACTTATATACTTTTTTTTATTGTAAATACATATACACCCAGACCAATGCAAATAGACATATTCATGCGTACAAATATTTGCACTGAGCGGGAATCGGACCCGCGCCCCCTGTCGTGGCAGTCGAATGCACTACCGCTACGCCACAGAGGCTGTCATAATATAAAGTCATAATCCTCTTATTATGAAGTACTATGTTTTATAGTTGATCAAATGTCCATTGTTTGACCTCAGCTGTCCGACGCCCGACGTTCGTGAGTTCGTTGACCTGGGTCTGATTGACATAGCCCTCGGCAAGTATCAAGACGCGTACAACAATTTCGCAAGAGCCGCTGACCAGGAGCCCACAAATATTATGGTAATGTTTTAAATACTTATATAGATTACGTACCTGGGTGCGAGGGAATTGCCTTATGGGGCCACCCCGGCGTCTGACGACCCGAGACGGTATGCGGTTTTAGTCGGTTCAAGTCCGACATAAACTCCTCCGCTGGCCGGCGGGGGGCTATACGAAGGGATTTCAGCACGGACAAAAAAGATGAAATATTTTGATACTGTACATATATGCAATGATTTTATTGTTGTCATCAACAGTACGGGAACCGCTTCCCATCAGGTAGGCCGTGTTTTACTTGTCTGCCTGCCACCTAAGTGATGTAAAAAAATCGACACTTCTGACTCTTGCTGCTAGCAATAAATAGGATATATTGGAATTGAATCGACTGAAACATCGTGTACCGTCACGAAAGCCTATTGCTGAGGACTCCAGGTACGACCTAGGAAGTGAGTCCACAGGAACCCTATATCTTGCAGCAGGGAGCCTCGCCCGACCAGACCGGATTCTGAAGATTTAATAAGCCGTACGAAAGCTTTTGTTGGTTTTGAAATACTCGTAAACAAACCGCAATAGAATCCGTTAAAAATTGTTTTATTTCAATGTGTGATATTCGCGTAAACTGCCGACAATTTATCTTACATAGGTTTTGTTTTGACAGATTTATGAAATATCACCATTTTTTTTTCGTACATACAAACATAATGTTACATTGAACTTATGCGTTTTGAAAACATGGCATAACTTAACCCTTAACCTGGGACCTCTAAGGACATTGTATTAATATTTTACATCATGTATTTTTTTTTACAGGTAGCAAACAACCTATCAGTATGTCTCCTCTACATGGGTCGTCTGAAGGAAGCCATCGCTGTGCTCCAGAAAGCCATCAATTCGGATCCCGAGCGAGGCTTAAACGAGTCCCTACTCATCAACCTCTGTACTCTATACGAGTTGGAGTCATCTAAAACCAATGAAAAGAAATTAAACTTACTCAGAATGCTTTGTAAATATAAAAGTGATACTATACCGAATGTTCTAGAGTGTTTGAAATTAAGTTAGATTTATTAGGTATAATAATTTCGCCCTTAGTACAGTTTCCGGCTTTTTATTTGGTATGTTCGAGAGAGGAGTGAGATCGATCCAACAACCTGGCGGTAAAGATTGACTTACTTCTGTTGATACAATTATCGAAGCTAGGGCCCGATTCAGTATCGCGTGATATAGATTTTGAAATACATCATTAGAAAAGTTTTTATGCCACTGTCAAGCAATGATAGCTACTGTAACCTTCGTGGCACAATAGATCAGCACGAGATCAAACAATCAACATATGATTATTCATATGTTGATTTTTTGATGCCATAGCCATAAAAAAAAAAGTTTCATTTTCACGGTTTACCCGTGTGGAAATGGTCATTGTAACACGACTTGGCAGGAATGAGTACTATTGAGATACGACTTGTGGTTATGTATTAAGCAAATTACCAAATGGTCGTAGAAAAACTTTATTCTACTTCCGTTGAGTTCCCGTACACTTTGGTACTATTGTATTGTCGTACCAGAGTGTGGTAAATGGGCTTACCGTACCCTCCTCTCGCCCCTAACGCGATGCAGTGCCGATAATCGCCGCGATACAGTATCGATAATCGCTAAGTGTCGCGATGCAGTATCGATAATCGCTGTTTTCCGCGATCAAGTATCGATAAACGGTATTTGCCGCGACGCAGTATTGATAATCGCTAAGCGCTACAAAATCGCTGGTCGATGATGATAAATAGTAATAAGCGTTATTTTGCCGCATTCTAACGCACACAGAGTCCAGCTGAGGATTTTTTTTTTTTATAATCGATAATGGTCTGTACACTTACTTATTTATTCTTTATTCTAGTAGTAATCGAATTTATGTTACTATTCTAAGTGTATAAATGGATTTATATTTAACAAATGATGCTAAAATATACTGTGATGCAACCGTTAATTTTTTTTAAATTTCTCATCCCAATTACCGTGTTCTATCTTAGGTTGTACCTTCATAACCTGGCTGTCTGAGTATTTCTATTGCAAATTCGATTAAAGAAAGCAGATACGGAGTGCGGTTTTGCACATCAAACACGAAACTACCCGCTCTACTACTATGGTTTAGAAATGTTAAGTCGAAGAGATCTGCTAAGTCAGAGGTCGCGGGTTCGATTCCCGCTCAGTGCAAATATGTATATTTGCATTGCCAGACCAATGCAAATATACATATTTGCAGTGTTTGTATTATATGTATTTATTTACAAAAAAAAAGTAGTTAAGTATGTTTATCCGCATTCTAGAACCCATATGACAAGCTCTGCTTAGTTTGGGTCTAGATTGCGTTGTGTACTTTGTCCTATAATAAAAAAATACCGAAGTTCATCAAGGAGGAAGGTTTGCTGAAGAAAAGTCCTTAATATAGATTTTAGATAGACAACACTCGTACTTTGGGAAGGGTCGTATCAAGAAGCAATATTTAGATCGGAAAAAGAGAACATCTAGAACGGGACTTGAGCCCGCGACCAGTATCTTACAGGGGGAATGCTCTGACCAGCTGAGATATCAAGACACGTCCCAGACATTCTAAATTCTCCGATATATTATATACGTCTTAAGGCGACGCTGGAGTCATCTACCGTAATTCTTGCGAACTACGGAAACAATGAATAACTTTACAGTCATTTTTAAACATCAAGTCCCGTTCTAGATGTTCTCTTTTTAAGATCTAAATGTTTAGAAAAAGTAAGCATACAAAATGCTTAATTTAATTGAAAGAAGCAATATATTACATTATACGAGCCGAATACAACATCTTGACATCAATGAACACAAGCCAGGAATCCGCTCCTCCTCTTTATCATGATTTAGCTTATCATGAATGTTACGGGAGCGATTTTTGTCTGAACTCCTAACCCCGAGAGAAAAGCGCAGGCTTTTCTCTCGGGGTTAGGTTAATTTGAGCCCAGTCTGGCCTAGTTCGTCAATGAGCAAGTGTACCGTTTGTAGGCACAGAGTAAGTAATACTAGGTGAGATTGGCTTGGGCCATAAAGATTTGGTGGGGGAGACCCCTTAGGGGCATGTCATTTTTGACATTTCAAAAGCGAATTTCAACCTGCAATGCTCTAAATACAAATTCGATATCGAGTCTCGCCCATAGTTAAATTGGTGTCGCCTAGATGGAGGAAATCATTTTGGGTATGTTCGGGGAGCTCGCTTTATGTGCTTGACTGAGTGCTTCAAAGTGACTCGACATCGAAGTATCTGTGTGCTCTACGCTTAGTACTTTTTACTATGCTGTCCAGCCTCAGGCTTGTTTAGTGACTTTATTTTCAGAGGGCTTCTCTATGCGAATCTCTCTCTGAGATTGGGAATGTCATATCTGTTCAGCCTTGTGTTGTTGGCCACTACTCCAGTCAGCACCAGTGCCAGCTCATTTGTTATGTCAGTCAGTCACTAAGCTGACTTATTTTTGTCGTTACGTTGCTTAAATTGAGGTCCAGGTGCATATATTTGTTGCTTATACTCTGGGGAATACGGAACATGTTTTTCAGTGCTTTGCCCTGGAATCTTTCAAAGATACGCGTAGTACTATTAAAAGTATGTTTAGATATTTTCTCGTCGTGCTCCTTGTGACGTTTCCATAAAGCAAGTAATATACTATCTGGGTGCAAAAATAATATTATTTTTTTTCCATGGAGGTCATAATTTCTTAGGAGATATTCAGGGAGATTTCTTTATCCTTATTAAAAATGAAAGACTAAAAGAGATTGCAGTGGCAGTGAAGGTGTCTTTGCACCATCACAGTTGTCATGATTAATGAAACTCATATAAAGTGTTGAACAGGGGTTTAACTAAGTTATTTATTTAATTATTTCTGGCTGCCAGTGCTGCCACCCTGTGATATGCTGGTTTACATTGAACCAGTTGAGAGATTAGTTTAGTTTATTAGATTAGTTGATACTTTTGCTTGGGAGTCAATATTTCGGTCTCCCGCCAGCGAGTGTTCCTTTAATTATTGCAGAGATATATATCAACTCAATCGTGTTGCCAGGATTCTATAATGTAAGTACCTTGATAATTAATTTATACATAAATAAATAAAGTCATATCTCTTTCCCATTGGGGTAGGGAAAGACAACGTTTGTCGACTTGCTACGATCCTGGCCTAATTAATTTATATTATCTAAACTAATAAATAGGTGGTCCAATAAAAAAAAAACAACGTAAATGTTCATACATAATGTGAAAACTTGTGTGGTATTATATGATAATATAAGCAGTTAATGTCTGTGGGTATTATATACACACTCAGTGGTACATAACTTGGTGGTAATAAATATACAACCAACAAAAAATATTAATAAAACAAAAGTTAGTAATAAAACAAAAAGTATAAACAAAAGTTACTAATGTACTGATCATAGTGATCACGTTGAGGGCTTAAATTCTCCCACCAAATTATACGAGTTGCTGTAACTGTAATAAAATAAATAAAATATAAAAATGCTAAATCATGAATGGGAAAAAAACTTTTAAATTGTCATAAGGCTTTATAAGCTCTTTATCTGTGCTTTTCAATCATTCGCATAAAAAAGTCAAAATAAAACAGCACGCTGCCAACCATAGATAACAGAGGGAGGAAGTTTGTGAATGATCGATTTTACGCCGGGCTCCTGAACTTCTCAACGACATTTTTCTTTGTTTGCCGTTACGCGCGTGGACAATATTAACTTTAGCCGTGAGTCCGCGTTTACATTGATAAAATGGCGAACATGTTTCGCGCGGTGACGGTGTCGGCTGTGAGCGGCGACGGCGCGCTCACACCGCGCTTCAATTTCCCTACAAACGTAAACGTGGATTACGACCCGCAGGGGTTGAGTGTAAAAGTGATACGTGCAGACCCGGTGTTGGCCCAAGAGGTGCTGGAGTTCCCCGTCCATTGCCAGACCGAGTGCTCGCGCGTTGCTGGCCAATCGTACATATTCACGATTGACAATGAAACTTTGTTCTTCAAGTTTGCGTCTGACGCCGACTGTCAGGGCTTCCACCTGCTCGTCACGAAGACTAAGGCGGGCAGGTCCTCGTCAGTGTTCACCGTGCGCACGGAAGATTCGTCGGCAATGCAATATTTCCAATTCTACGGGTACCTGAGTCAGCAGCAAAACATGATGCAGGATTACGTGAGAACGAGTACGTATCAGCGCGCCATACTGTCTAACATCAACGACTTCAAGAACAAAGTGGTGCTAGATGTAGGAGCGGGCTCAGGTATTCTGTCGTTTTTTGCTGCCCAAGCAGGTGCACGTAAAGTTTATGCGGTAGAAGCTAGTAACATGGCGCACCACGCGCAAGCGTTGGTGAGAGCGAACGGGCTCCACGATCGAATCACGGTTATTGCTGGGAAAATTGAGGAAATAGAATTACCTGAGACAGTAGATGTTATAGTCTCTGAGCCTATGGGTTATATGTTGTACAATGAGCGTATGTTAGAAACATATCTACATGCGAAAAAATGGTTAAAACCTAACGGTAACATGTATCCGACAAGAGGAGACCTTCACATAGCCCCATTCACTGATGACGCTTTGTTCATGGAGCAATATAATAAAGCTAACTTTTGGTATCAAACATGTTTCCATGGGGTTGATTTGAGTGCACTACGTACTGCAGCTATGAAAGAATACTTCAGACAGCCAATTGTAGATACATTTGATATTCGTATTTGCATGTCAAGATCAGAAAGACATGTAGTTGACTTCTTAAATGCACATGAAACAGACTTGCATAGGATTGAAATACCATTCAGGTTTGAACTTACACAATCAGGTACTTGCCATGGCTTGGCATTCTGGTTTGATGTATTATTTGCTGGTGCTACCCAGCATATATGGCTCTCGACTGCTCCCACCGAGCCCCTTACACATTGGTACCAAGTTCGATGCTTGTTAGAAACACCAATTTTCGCCAAACAGGGTCAAGCACTAACCGGGCGTGTGCTACTCCTAGCAAATAAGCGTCAAAGTTACGATGTTACTATGGACATCAATCTAGAAGGTACAAATGTATCATCATCAAATACCTTGGATTTGAAGAATCCCTACTTCAGGTACACAGGGGCGCCTGCGGCCCCTCCTCCTGGCGTCAACAACAGTTCCCCTAGTGAAACATATTGGAACTCTGTTGAATCAAATGTCTCTCTGAGCAATGGCCAAGGTGGTGTGATGCTAACTGACACACCTCAGCAGTACTGCTCCACACCAGACCAAACTATTTCATATGGTGCACACCCTAATATGATCAAGACAGTGATGTTGCAAGAGGAATTTATCAAGAGGATTGGTATAAGTCAAAATGGGGACATATAATCCGCAAAGTCGCGCCGAGCGCGCCTTAGGGCAATAAGAAACCGCCGTGATCGGTTGTGAACTATCTTCCGTTCAGACTTTGTAGTGTGTAAGCGGACTTATTTATTATGATACATCACAGTGACACAATCATGTAACTAGAGACTACTGGCCTTGTAAATTAAGTAAAAAGTGTTAAGCGAGAGCAACAAGAGACACCTTTTCGGTGAAATGATTATTTTGGCGGTGTTGATGATGCTTATTAGTGTTGTCCGAACACACATGGGTGGCAAATGTGAAATTTGATGTAAATATTCTATAGGTGGGATGCAAAATGGTGTAATTGACGGAGGCTACCCTCTAGAGCTTGGCAGCTCAGCGGCTACACTGTACTATTAATATAGTCCAAGTACACTTAGGGTAAGCTATAAGTGCTGAATTTAATGATAATGCTTATCATTGTCAATACTCATTTATCATTATTGGAGTCAGGCTCAATGATTAGTTATTTAGACAGCCAGTTGATCCAGTCCATGATACATTATGTCTGCCAGTCAACACTAGTTTGCGATTATAAAAAATTTACTTCTTTCAAATATTTTTATACACTGCACCTTAGCCATAGAATGTGTATAAACTTATTTTTGTAAATATAGGGTAAAATTAAATCAAACATTCTTTAGCTTCACATCCTTCAGATAATCAGTATTTTATAACTTATGAATACTATGAATTTATATAATGTAAATCTAAGGCTTGGCATCTAGTCATGGCATTGTATGAAACATAATTCTGAAAGATTCTTCCTCAAATGTGAATACTAATACCTACATGCACTCATAAAAAAAAACTAAGTTTCTACTAAAAAGTTATGGTTCAAACTTAGTTTTTTTTCTTAGTCAATAATTTGTAAAATGGGTGTCAAAGTGGACTTTAACACTCATATTACAATTTAAGTAAACTTCGACTCATGTATTCCTTTAAGTAATTAATGATAATATTAAAATATTGACATGTGAAATTAATAAAAAATCATATAATTAAGTATATCAAAACATTGGCAATAACTTTATATATATATTCCTATGCCACTCTTATTAATGAAAAGATAAGACTTATTTCAAATTTCAGCTAGAATATCCTTTTTGATCAATTAGTTCGTAATATGATATTACTTAATGCCATCAGGTGTTGAGTGTCTTTTATAGATCCAGGCAGTGGTTTACATTTTTAGTAATGACATTGGTGCTTAATTCCTCTGCACAAAATATAGTTGAGACAACATGACTACCTCATGATTTGGCAGACAATTGTATCTCTGAAATGTGCTAGGATTGTGAGTAAAGTCACTTGTAAAAATGTCCAAGGCATGAAATTGCTGGACGCAGTTAACCTGGAATTACTCACAAGAACCTTAGCTGGTTAGAAAAATAATTACATGTCAATTGTGTATATTGAAGATCAGATTGAGTTGCCATAACTTTGATTGTGAGTGGAATGAAATATTTTGTAAACATGTGGTAATTTCAAACTAGAAGATGTTCAGAAGTATTTATAACATTTACTTATTACAGATTACTTGGATGATATCCAAGACTGAAAGAATACAGTTTTCATTAAGAGAATTCAATGGATTCTGTTGTGCAACTCTTATTTAGACAGATATAAGTTTTAATGTCAATATTGATAGTTGACACTATGAGCATATTACAAACATGTTTTCACAGCATTATTCATTCCATTTACAGCCAAATTGTAAAATTACTTTATATTAGATGTCCTGGCAAATATTCATGTAAACATTGTTGTGGATTGGGTGTAAAATAACCAGGTGCTGTAAGCTGATTCTAGCAACCCTAATTTTTTTTGTTACAATGTGACTAGTGAAAATACATTGCTTTTGTTTGTTAGTGTTAATGCATGAGGTAATAATAACTGATTTCATGAATGCAGGACAGCTATCAGTAATATTAAAAAAGAATGCTATTAGATGTGGCATATCACCCTGTCCCAAGTCCTTGGTATTTCATGCCAGTAACACTTGCCATTTTAACAAAGCTCACTTTTATGTTGCACCTCACAGATTCTATATTCCTTTGACTATGTAGGTGTTTGGTCTATGATAACAGTTGCACCAATGTTAGATCTACAGGCCAGAAATGAAAATTTAATTGAAAGAAAACGAAACAGATATTCAAAGACACACAATTTTTAATGTCTATGCCTGTGTCTATTTAATCAGTTAGGCACTATATATATTGGTAGTAAATAGGATAATTAAGCTGTAATAAATATGTCTACAAGTGATGACTTTATTTGCAGACATACATACATATTCAAAATGGATCCTGAGGTTGTCTTTTAGGTTTACATTTAGATTCAAACTTATTGACATGAGTCAATGTCATTCTATTTGTCTTAAGGGCATGACTCAACAATATTGGCCTTTACAAATTCAAGAAAAATCTTGCTAAACATACAAACATCACACACGGTTAGATTTGTAAAGGCAGATGTTACTGATTGATCAAATGTCCATCACAACCTATGAGCCCATAGGCACTGTTTATAGATATCACATGTCGTCATTCACTGCCAGATATTAAGTCCGTGATATTAGCTATAATTAAATAGTATTTTTCAATGTGATTATGTTTTTGAACTTTAATAATTATAATTGTAATGATTTCATGCATAGAAATTGCATTACATGCCAGTGAATCCTCCGTGTTTATTTGGTAGAGAAACTTGTGAGAAGGGTTAAGTAACATAGCGATAGGCCAGCCAGCATAGGTGGGTGACCGATTATAAACCCTCAAACTCTACATGCCTTGAAGAATGGAAAAAACTATCTGTCCTGGCTTTAATGAAAACCGAGGACATTGATTTTCGAAGCTAGTCTCTTTTTATTAACCAGTGAAATTAACCCAACCATAGAATAGCTATTTGAGTTCAGCAGATGAGTTAGTAGGCATCCCATGTGAAAATTGGTATGGTTAGATTAAAACGAGTGTGAAATTAAATTTTCATTTCTAGCAAGACTTCTACAACATGTATATTATTGTATATGAGAACAATTTTGTGACATGTTTCATTTCTTCAATTCACATCATGGTTGTGTAATAATCATTTTTAAATGTGAACATACTGAAATAGAACTGTTTTATGAACAATATTCAATATAAATCAGTTCTATTTCAATTTGAAATAAAATTTGTCAATTTATGTGTATGAAGTGGAAATTGAGTGCAGTATTTTAATTCTTTGAGTACCCAATAGTATTCACATGATAATTAGGAAGGAAGTTATTTTTGTATTTTTTCTGCAGTAGGTTGTAAGGCAATCTTATAAGATATGTCGAACTTGAAGATGTAAGATCCAATTTTACTCAAAGAGTTAAAATACTGCAGTTGTGACGTAATTTTTGAATGACTGGGCTTTTAAGCATAGCATGAAATTTAGGGTTGCACACCCATTTAGTAGGTTTATTGCTACTCAAATGGTATACATGTTTATATGTAATATGCAATCTCAGTTAGTGTCACAAAAATGAATCTTTATTAAGGAAATACCATAAATTACAAACCAGTAAAGGTATCTTTTTATAGTACCATAAATTAAAAACCAGTCTTTCAAAAGTTAACCAAAATACATTGTTTTAATTTTATACCAGAAATCTGATTTTGTATGTAACGGTAGCCTGTATGACAAGTGTAGAACAATTTAGTTTTTTTTTTGGACAACATAGTTAATTATGTTTTGGATATTGTTCCTATATTCACTACGAAAGCGCACCAGTGGGGAAATTCCCATTAAAGCAGTTCTTCCATTTACCTGACTAGCTCACTAGGGTATGGCAACTTTATTTAACTATTTAATTTTGTCAGTCATCAGTATATGCTCTCCAACAGTGAAGTTATAGTATAACTATTGAAATTTTACGATTTTTCTATGGTGCGCCTTGGTGGTGCATAAAAGTGGGTGCAGAATAGGAGAATTATGTGATTTTTATGGTAATAAATCGTATTCAGATCAGCGGTTTCGCCTCAGGGCCTTTGTAATGTATGGCCAGGCCGTGGCCTAGAAGGCAGTAGACTGGCCTGCATATTTAACTTTAAAATTGGATATTAGCTTTCATTGTGCTAGATAGATTTTAAAATTTATAAAAATAATTGTCTGTAAACGTGGCTTTGGGGATTAAAGTGTAGGTATATCATATGGACTCAAATGACTTAGATAAGTACAATGATCTTGTATTAAAATGTGGTCGATAGGTTATACCAATACTGTAGTGATGTCAAAAGTGTACCTATTACGCGCACACGTAATTTTATTTAAATGTAAAAAATATACTTTATGACATACACTAAAGAAAATAAATTCTGCGTGAACGAGACGTTTAGGCCTATGCTACACTTGACGGAGATTCAGAATGCTAACTCTTCTTATTGTATATAAATGACGATGCGACGCAGTGAAGGATCTTCAGCGCAGTGTGCCCGGTATAAGTAATTTATATACAATAACATTTTTTGGCATTTATAGGCGACGGCATTTTCGTCGAATGTAGTGTAGCCCTTACATGTAACGCTGCATCAGACGAATGTGTACGAAACTGCCTTAAGGTAAGCTAAACAGCTTAGTTTTGAGTGACCGTTTATACGCACTAGTGTCGTATCTACCCTATTTTAATACAAGATCGGTGGATAACTATGACAACTGGTAAGAAGTCTTAGATGGAAACATAGCAATAATTAATATGTAAGTTAAGATACACGCGGGGTGATATACAGGCAAAAGCTAGTCGTTTCAATAGGCCTCGTATTTAATGGCCTCCGAAGGCCTGTCTAGGTCATGGCCACTCTAATATTTTTTTTTCGTACAACTGCACGTCCACGTTGGGTTTAGTGTAGCAACAAATCAAAATGAAATGTACTCCTAATTTTATTACGATGACAGTTAATTATTATGAAAAAAAAAAAAAAGTTTGGACGGCAATTTTCGGTAATTATATCAAATAATTCTAATCTATAATTTAGTTTGATTTCACTCGTTATGACCTATCCGTTTCCAATTCCATTGTTATCGACGAAGAAAAGCGGAAGTTGTTTATATTCTAATCACTATAGGAAAACGTCATCTATTGACTTTATCTACTTACTCACGCCTTTCTCACTCCGGGGTAAGCACAGGCAACAGCCCGCCATTGATAAATCTTTTAGAGATGATGCCGATCAAGGCGGCAGTTGATCGACTAAAAGGCAAATCCAATCCCAGTTCAATCTAAAGCTTGCACTTTGGAGCCCGAGATACACTCTCTTTTATTGGTTTGCTTTGACTTCTATGGGAGCGCCCACCGCACCCCTCGATCTCAAGAGGAAACCCTGCACCAGAGATTCATCCGTCAATAAGCAGATGTATCGGCTTGCAGACGACACTCATTTCGGCCCAATTATCTTATCTCGCACACAACTTATCTTACACTGTGTATTAAAGTTATTCTGGAGGCCTTCTCAACGTACAGTCTTTGATATCGTTGAAAGGATATGTTCCTAGCCATTGAAGCGTGTCAGTAGCTTAGTGGTTAAGGAGTCGTCCTTAAGATCGAGAGGTCCCAGGTTCGAATCCTGGCCATTATACTACCGACGTGAACCCTCTACTAATACAAGCAATTTAGCTTAGCTGGAGGGGTTACCAGTAATTCGATTGCTAGTAGTCTTTAAAAAAAAACTATTCGCACGGATCAGTACAGTACTTCGCTTTGAATCTGGAACGCGGCCGCCGCGGCTTGGTGAAAAAAAAATGTACATACTGATTCAAAATAAAATTTAATTACAAAATGTACATATGCAACAATTATTTGTTCTTAAATTTCTTTTGTAATTGCAATAGAGGTGCATTTTTACTTTTTCTTTTTTCCTTCTTCAGTTGACCGGATTCTATCGCCTTTTTCATTACCTGCAATTAGAAAAAAAAGTGCTGTAACGTGATTACGTCATCATCATCATCCGAACTCCAATCCCGGTTACAAAATTTACACTTTGGAGCCCGGGATCCGCTTTTCTACTCCTACATTATTGGTTCATCTTTTACGGGGGCAACTGTCGTCTGACACCCCGAACTCTGCTAGAAAAGCCGGCACCAGAGTATTGTCTGTCAATTAGCAGGTGTACCGGCTTCCAGGTGACTTTGGCTTGGGCTCCGAAGATCTTGGTGGGCCCCATATACTCACCATAATCAATCATCAGCATCCTCATACCGATTTCCCAGTTGCATTCAAAGTGCACTATGGAGCCCGCGGTTCGCTTATTGTTTTTGATTGAGATGTCGGCTTTACCGACCGCCCTCTGACCACACAAAACTTTTTTTTCTTGCGGACATCCCCTCGGATAGCCGGCCAGCGGGGGTCTTTTTGTCCGATTCGAACTGCCTAAAAACGCACGCCGACTGCGGTACTTCATGCTGACCACTCAACCCCTAGGAGGGTTACTCAATGTAGCAAGAACTGTTCAAGAACGTTCATAGCTAAAATTGGGTATACTAGCCATGTGAGAACGCATCAGTAACCATGTCAGCACAAATGTTCGCCGTAGCCGAAATCAACTAGGAAGCATCATCATTAAAAACCTCCCTGAGTCTGTATTTCCGAAGAGCTATTTCTGGGAATTGCAAAGTGACGGATGTGCAACATTTGCTGATTGAGTGTGTACGGAACGAAGCTGAAAGAGAGTCACTAATGAGTGATCTAAAGTCGGAAAAAGAGAACGTCTAGGACGGGACTTTAACCAGCGACCAGTCCCTTACAGGGGGAATTTTCTGACCAACTGAGCCACCTAGACACGTCCCAGATATTCGAAACTCTCCGATATATTATGTACATCTTAATGCGACGCTGGAGCTATCTACCGAAATTCTTGCGAACTACGGAAACAATTGAAATTAAAACTTAATTGAATTAAACAGGCTGGACGTCGGGTGGATTCTGGCTGTTCTGTCCGAACCAACCTCAGATGTGGCAAAGAGGTTGTGTCGTTTGGCTGCATAAGCCAACAGTCTACAGCAGTGAGGTCACAGGATACCACTGCTGGGATTTAGTTTTTAAATTTAAGCTAGATACTTTGAATGATACATGTCCTTTTTAGGGTTCCGTAGCCAAATGGCAAAAACCGGAACCCTTATAGATTCGTCATGTCTGTCTGTCTTTCCGTCCGTATGTCACAGCCACTTTTTTCCGAAACTACATTTCGGAAAAAGTGGCTCTTAACCTATGCTGTTGAAACTTGGTAAGTAGATGTATTCTGTGAACCGCATTAAGATTTTCACACAAAAATAGTTTAAAAAGACAATAAATTTTGGGGTACCCCATATTCCCCATACTTAGAACTGAAACTCAAAAATTTTTTTTCATCAGACCCATACGTGTGGATCGGTCTTCAAAAATTATATTGAGGTTTCCAATATTAGGTAGATTTCGATGAAATCGATCTACCTATTGGTTTCTTGACTACTGTCGAATTTAAATAAAAAATCTTCTCAGGAGGTCTAGTTATGACCCCCTGAGTCCGAAATGACCACTGGTCAAAAAGTATATATATATATATATATATGTATGTATGGTTCCAATTCCCAAAATTTGCGGCACTCTCACGGTCGCATTTTTGCCCCGATCGCTTTCAAACTGCGGTCAAAAATTGCTTGGGTGTAAACTTAGTTTAAGTTCGTGAACGGGTGGAATCCGGCCTAAGGGGATGATGATAGAGTCTCACTTTTTGTGAAATCAGTTTTCCTCAAAATTTCACGTTCCATGAAAGATATTCGAACCGTTCTAATTTTATCACATAGTATACATGAATACCAACAACTTTTAATTATAAACCTATAAGATTAAAACTTTAACTAAAAGTGGAGGGGGGAAAAACCAAAATTTTTCGGGAAAAAAATCATAACTTCTAACCGGTGAACATTCTTGCCGTCGGAAACCTTTTTAATCGATTTTAAGTCTAAAATAAATGTCTGAAAAGTTTTTCGCTAAAAGTTACCGTTTTCGAGAAAAAAATTTAATATTAATTGCTTCACGAAATCTACCTGTGCGTTCCCCCTGCGGGAACGGATTTTTTTTTCTAAACTAAACTAAATAGTAAAACTAAATAGTTTGCGCGATAGACACTTCCAAAGTGGTGAAATGCGTCATGGGCGAGTCCGACTCGCACTTGGCCGGTTTTATTTATATTAAGTAATTTTAAGGTATACCTGTATAAGACATATCTGTCTAGATTAAACCACCCAAATAAAAAACCTGGGAATTCAAATCTGGAATGCAAAGCTTCCTTCTGGGCAAACGTGTTTCATCATTGACCACATCATCACTTACCAACAGGTGAGGTAGTGATAAAAATAAAAAGTGTATAAAAAAAGAAAATAAATTCCTCACCTGTAACGCATTCTCTTCTGTGTTAGTGAGAGCATTGGGGTCGTTGAGCGTGGGGTACTTGAAGGAGAACCCTTTGGGGTACACGGGACGGGACAGCAACGTCTCCAGCTGTCGTCTCTTCGCCTTCAGCGCTTTGTCAATAGACGTGTCCACTTGTGTTAACGGACTGATGACAGGTGTTAAGGAGTTTACTGAATACACATAACGAAGAAAGCATTACACAGCGCGGGACGTTGTCACTGTCACTGTACACACATTCCCCTTCACAAACCCCCCCGCCTTAAGCCCCTCATCCCGCGCGAACCATAGGACTGTCACGCACGAATTTGCCAAGCTATAGCTAAGCAGCTTGTGTTATGGGTTCTAGAATGCGGATAAAACATAATTAGATACTTACCTTTTTTATGTAAATATGTATTCTATGTATAAATAATAGGTCTTTACCTATGAAATTGCCGAAATTTTCTTACAAATTCATGAGTTCGTTATTCCTGTAATTTAATAGATATTTCCATTATTTATATTTTGTTTGAAAGATGATTTCAAGATTTTACAACTCTGTATTAAATTTTGTTTTTATTGGCCGCTTGATAAATTAATTCGATCTTCAAAAACAGTACTTCCTAAATGCTATCCATTTTGATGATAAATTTCGTATTACGCTGTCACTTTTCAAAAATGTAATAAAAGTTGCTGTTTGTTAGCTTAATTTTGTCTCATTCATACACAAAAAAAAACATAAAATTTACTGAAACCTACTGAAAATTGGGTTTCCTCCAATTTCTTCAAGAAACACGGCAATTTCATATGTAACGACCTAATATGTACAATATTATACATAGAAACACAGACTAATGTGAATATTATATATTTATGCATTTAGAAATATTTTCACTGCTGCACAGTCGACTGCTGTACTGCTATGTCACAGACATGGCTACAAGCTTATTAAACTGTGAGACGGCTGAGACCTTATTTGTAATCTCATAAATGGGTTTATATCGGCTTTCACGGGTGCGACTGCCGTCTGACCCCAACCCCGAGAGGAACGCTTGCGCCAGAGCATCATCGGTCATTCTGCAGGTTTTTTTTTTTTATACCACTCAGCTGCGGGAAGCTCATGGGAAGCGGTTACCGTGGCCTATGGACGTGTGCAACCAGGGGCATCACACTCGCGTTGCCGACCCTGTAAAAACCTTCTAATGCCCTTCTTGAAGGTGTGTCAGTTAGGGCCCTGAAGTCGTTGGAGGGACCCTGTACACCTTAAAGATACGGTGGTTGAATTGCGACCACCAATCCTAATATTTTCAAAAGGATACAGATCATCGTCATCTATAATAATGTCCATTTCTCTGGCGGCCCGTTCTCGCCACCCAACCGCCTGAGCTGATCGTCGCTTCTTGAGATCTAGCGCATCGAGCTCGCGAGCTACGGAGACCAGCTCTTTGAGAGGTGACAGGATCTGAGGGTCCACTGGGAAGGTTGGCAGTTCGGAAGCTGTGTAGGAAATAAATAGTTGTATTACACACTAACATGTTTAATGAAGCGTCGGTAGCTTAGTGGTTAAGTAGTCGACCCTATGACCGAGAGGTCCCGGGTTCGAATCCTGGCAATGGCCAGGATTCGAACCCAGGACCTAACAGAAGCAATTAAGCTCAGCTGGATGGGTTAGGGGGAATATTAGTAATTTCGGTTACTGATAAACTTAAAATAGAAATGTTTGTAGATCCTCAAAGGGTGGTTCATCATCATCATCATATCAGCCGTAGGAAGTCCACTGTTCAACATAGGCCTCCCCCATCGACTACTATTTCGACCAGTTTGTAGTGCACATAGCTCGGAGAACCGATGGCCGGTGGGGCAAGATTCTTGAGTGGAGACCACGTGACGGCAAGCGCAGCGTGGGAAGGTCTACCGCAAGGTGGACAGACAATAGCAAAGAGCGCAGGGACTCGGTGAAGGGTGGTTGCGCCAACAATATTTTGGTCTCAATAGGATGCGAGTTAATTATCGCTGGCTTAATAACGTGCCCGGTAGATGGCACATTACATACACGTATCATGTTAACAATGGCACTCAGCTTGACGGCCTCATCAGAAGAGGATTGTCGTCGCAGCACCGCGTGACACCCACCCTAGTGCTGCGACCACAATCCCCCTGCCCGGCTATGCACTTGCTGACCCCTGAACGCAATCAAACCGAAATTGGATTACTATGGAGGGTTTTTAACAATCGAGCACGGTGGTACCTTTTTTTATTTTATTTTTTTTATTTTTTTATCGTGCGGAAATCCCTTCGGATACCCCCCTGCCGGCCAGCGGGGGCGGTTATGTCGGGCTTGCACCGACTAAAACCGCACGTCGTCTCGGGTCTTCAGACGCCGGGGTGTAAGGTTACCCATAGAGCATATCCCTCGCACCCCGGCTGACCCTGGGCCATCTCACCACTAACAGCATCGCTCATCCTGTCTCCTCTGAAAGCAGAGGAGTACGGAGAGCGATGTGTTCCCGCCAGGTTGGGTATTGGCCGACGATCAATGCCAACCCTATGAAGGGGTGAAGGGGAAGCCATTGACCGCCGCCCAGGGTGTACCGGCCGCTCCGATTCCGTTCCCCCCGGACTGCAGCGGGATCGGAATCGGAGCGACACTCGAGGAGGTTACCCAACACACACCCCAGCACGGTGGTACCTTTTTTTTTTTTTTTTTTTTTTTATCGTGCGGAAATCCCTTCGGATACCCCCCCGCCGGCCAGCGGGGGCGGTTATGTCGGGCTTGCACCGACTAAAACCGCACGCCGTCTCGGGTCTTCAGACGCCAGGGTGCACGGTGTTTTCAGTTCGAACAACGTTTTGTCCCCGTAAAGATGGTTGAAAAGTTGTTAAGGCACACGCCAATAGATGGCATGAATATTAATAAATCACAATTTCTAATAAATTCACTGATTTATGTTGGAAAGTGTATAATTTCAGATCAGAATTTTTTATATAATGTAAATAACTGACTCCAAGTCCATTCAAAAAATAAAATCGAATCACTCAATACAAAAGATAAAGGTACGTGAAATGAAACGCAAAGTTTGCAGCCATCTTGTTGGTTGTTTGTTTTCAAATAAACGTCATCTTTTCCGCTTCCTCACCGGTTCGGTAAATTTGAATGTCTTATCACTATATTTTCGATTTTTTTAAACAACTTGGCACGTTTATACGGATTTTGACAACTACTTTTTTAATTTACGACCTGGCTTACGTCTCTGGATACCGACTACTCTTCGAATACACGAAACCTGGCACTTTTTGGACTTGGGCGATTATTCTTTTCATTTATAACTTGGCTTACATCTCCGGACACCGACTGCTCTTCGATTACACAAATCCTTGCAAAGTGTTTGTGACTTCCATTATCATGTCATCTTCCAAATCTTGTTGTGTTCCTGATTGCAACAAAACCCGTAAGTACCTATACCTAGCGTAATTTTGTTTAAACGTAGGCAGTTCATAATTAAATAACTTGCCTGTTATCTGGTTATATTATCATCAATTCAGCCGAATCTCTTACCATTTGTTATAAGAGACAATAAAGAAATTCGGCACATTCTAATGTAGTATTTTTTACACATATTTTAACAAATTAATATTTTTTATTAATGGTAGTAGATGCTAAGATACATTGACACCTAAATAAAAAAAAATTGTTCTATAGATCTTATAGAATATAAGTGTAGAGATGATGTGGTTATGTGTTATTTTTGAGGTATTGGTGTCAAAATATTCATATTCTTATGTGTACATAATGTCTCTTTAAATATATTAATGACACATACACATACCCGAGTCTACCTTACTTAATATTAAATAAATAAATAAATATTCTATGACATTCTACACAGCACTTTCTAGACCCAAAGTAAGCATAATTCAACTAGCTTGTGTTATGGATTCCAGAATGCGGATAAACATACTTAAATACTTATTTTATTGTAAATACATACATATTATACATTTGTAATATCATATTAAATAAGTAATGGATGTTTGCCTTATATACACATTTTCCCAATAAATAAATGTTTATTAATAATTTGTATGTTTCCTTAATAATAAATATGTACAAATGAAAATTGGACACCATAACTATCTGAAAACATATTTGCAAATTAAGTGTTAAAACTTTGAAGCCCATTATTTCAATATTCAGATATTCAATTGTCCTTTTATAGGGCTTTGGTATGTGATAAGTTTTATGTGTCCAGTGGGTCTGAAGCCATTGCATTCCATATCACTTTATATTCTAAATAAATAATACAATCTAAATAATTGCTATTTTGTTTTAAGGGAAAGATAATGTAACTCTTCATCTTTTCGCAAAACCTCAATTGCACCCAGAACAATTCCAAAATTGGATCTCTGCCATTGGTGGTGATATTCTCGCACTGGATGATCAGTATATTTTGAAAAATCGCAGAGTTTGCCATATACACTTTGAAGAGCGATTTCATACCCGAAGCAAATTGTTATCACCTAATGCAATTCCTACTCTTCATTTGCCAGGTTAGTGCGTATACTTTAATTAATATCCCTAGCTGTGCTTGCAACTGCGCCTGTTAGGACTATGGGTGTGGAACACTACAATTGACTTACTCACTTCTCTACTTGAATCTATACTTTAAGTGATGACGTCCCTGTGCCATCGGTTTTATTATTGACATATTTAATTTTACCTTACCTTTAATACTAACTTTAATTTACCTATGACCAACATAAATGCTGACCAAATAACTGCCACTAATTTGATAAGTTAGAGACCATTAATATCTATTGTTCTCTACTCCTACATAGTTATAGTTGATGAACTTATTTTCTTTACAGGGCTCATCAGGAGAAGGACAGCCGTATTATCTGATATTACAAATGTAAATGTAGAGATACAAAACCAACCGGGATCAACAGGTATCTATTAAAATTGTAGTGGTTGAGTCTCTATATTAGGATTGATGTTGATGATTGTCAGTAAAAATCTCAGATGCGATCAGAAAAAATCCCGAGTTTATTCCACAGGGATTTTCCTTATTGATAATTTATGTATTATAATATTATAATTATAATTGGAAAATCTATACTTATTATATTATATTAAATTTTGTATTATATTTAATTAAATTTCTACATATTTTGAGATAGGTTTCCGAATTTGTCAAATTCCCAATTCACAAACTTCGCCTCTTTATGATAACAGTATAGAATGTATAGATAATCATGGTTTGTTTTGCAGGAATAACATTCGATGCTCCGCATCCTACAACGTCCCAAAATAGACAAGCAGTTATAGACATTGCACAAACATCTCGTACTAAAGGTACGTAAGTACATACAAGTATCAGACAAAATTTTAATTGTGAAAATGATAATTATGATCGTAACAATTACCAATTGATTAATTGTATTCGCGTTAGCAATTACTAAATATGTGTCGTACTGCAGTATACAGGGCGTCCCATCGTAATGCTACATGGAGGGAAAGTACCTTAATTATTAGTTAGTTAGTTAGTTATAATTATTTCTGATACTAATTTATGTAGCAAAAAGTAACCCTTACGATGATGACTTCTAATCGGTATAAAAGTACAGACCATTTTTCTTGTGTACAAATATAATCTTTCTTTATATATAAAAATGAATTGCTGTTCGTTAGTCTCGCTAAAACTCGAGAACGGCTGGACCGATTTGGCTAATTTTGGTCTTGAATTATTTGTGGAGGTCCAGAGAAGGTTTAAAAGGTTTGTCATCGATTGAGGCAGTACGAAGTCTGCCGGGTCAGCTAGTTTAAAATAAAATGAAGTACATCAGTTAAATTCTCTATCTACATTATTTAAGATACTTTCCATCTACGCAAATTTACATGCCAATTAGATGAATCTTACTGTAAAGTATGAATATACATTTATTATATTTCAGGTCAAAGAAGAAAATTGGATTATGAAACTGTATCTATGGCACACAATATAAGAAAACTTAAACTTAAAAAAAAATATAAGTACCGGCTTCAGCAAGCCATGAATTTCCAGAAAAATCCCACATTTTTAAAATGTATTAAAAATTTTACCAAAATGGCTACAATATTCACATTTTTGCAACTAAGAGAAACTTCCAAGAAAAAAATGGGTAGACGGTTTACAAAAGATGAAAAAGTAATGTCCATTGCATTATATAAAAAAAGCCCTAAAGCTTATAGATGGCTAAGAAAAATTTTTGTTTTGCCTGCTACAGCAACTTTAAGCAGAATGATACGGTCAGCAGACCTTAAGGCTGGTATCAATGAAAATATATTCGACCAATTAAAAAAACAAGCGAAGCGCATGACGCCTGATGGCAAGTTGTGTGCCTTACTATTTGACGAGATGTCACTAACGCCCCACCTGGTGTACAACAAGAGAAGGGATCATATTGTGGGTTTTGTAGATGATGGTAAAGACAGTCAAATGAAAATAGCAGACCACGCCCTTGTCTTCATGATACGTGGCATTGTAAAAAATTATAAGCAAGCCATAGCATATAGCTTTTGTAGTGGTACTACCTCTAAAATAAGCCTTGTGAACCAGCTTACAGATATTATTAAAAATTTAAAAATAATTGGGTATACAGTAATTTGCACCATATGCGACCAAGGCACAACAAATGTAAGTGCCATTAATCATCTTGTGGCTAAAGCAAGAGAAGAAAAATTAAGGCAAGGTCAGGAACATAGACACGACGTTTTTGAAATAGATGGACTGAGCGTCATACCGTTGTTTGACCCTCCGCATTTAGTGAAGGGAATCCGGAACAACCTACTACAAAAAAATTTAGTCTATATGATAGATGGAAAGGAGAAGGTAGCCAAGTGGGACCACATTATAAAGTTGTACGAGGAAAACATGGGCTTCATGGGATTAAGGTTGTTGCCCAAACTAACTGAAAACCATGTATATGCAGAAAAAATTCCAAAAATGAAAGTAAAGTACGCAACACAGGTTTTCAGCCGGACAGTAGCGACGACTATGGGATTTTTGGCTGGTTAGTACTTACTGTCTTACCTCTGTGGCGTGGCGGTAGTGAAAGTGACTGTTGCGCAGGGAGCGCAGGTTCGATTCCCACTCAGTGTAAATATTTGTATGCATGAATGCAATTAGATGCACTATTTGCATTGCTCTAGATATTTTCGTGCTTTAAGGAGTTAAGCCGTTGTTTGCCATACGAACATCTGCACCATCAGCAGTCATTATGGGTAGATGGAGCCCTAATAAGTTCGACTGTCAAAGGTCTAACTACAGAACTTCGATATCGTCATTTCATTGTGGAGGTCAGATGGCAGTCGCTCACTACATTACCATAAAAGATTTTTAAATGCTACTAGCTAAGCTTCTAACATCGTCATATCAAATCTGCAGTCCTAGCCAGTCAGACACCTTCCTCATTGTTTTAATTTTATTTTCTTTCTTTTTTCAGAAAAGAGTATTCTGCCAAAAGAGTGCCAGGACACTGCTGAACTACTATTATTTTTTGATGAGCTATTCGACTCTATAAATGGAAGCCAGGACAATTTCCTGAAGAGAAAAGGGAAGCCGCTGTTGGGAGCAGTTAGAAGGGAATCGGTGCATAACGCTTGTTGGATAAAAGCCAAAAAAATCTTAGTGTCTATGAAGTTCGTTAGCCAAACGGGTCAAATAGGTTCTGTGCCAAGTATTAAAAACTGGCTGCGCACTATCGAAAATTTGCAATATTTGCTGTCTGTATTATCACAAAAATACCAGGTGACCTCAGTGTGGCTTCGCCATTTTAACCAGGACCCTCTAGAGATTTTTTTCGGGTGCATACGGAGCCATGGAGGGCGAAATATATCGCCTACTTGCGCCCAATTTGAAGCTGCTTTTGCCTCGGTACTTGTAAGTAGCTTAGGCAGCAACTCGCCAGGTTCCAAATGCGAAGAGGATTCGTGTAAAGCTATAAAGTCTCTAAAAAACATATTTTTTAATAAGCACCAGGTCAATAGTATTTCTGTGGAAGTTAATTATGAGCATACGATTGAAATGTTTGTAGATTTTAATGAAAAAATGAAAAACGTAAAGATAAGGGCACAAATAGAATATGTAACGGGGTATATATTAAAACAAATAAAAAGTAAAATCTTCAAGACTTGCAGAGTATGTAATGACAGCTTTTATTGTGAAGACAATAGTGTGTCGTCATTCATTAAAATAAGAGAACGTATCTCTGGCAAAACGTGTATTGCATACCCGAATTTAAATTTAATTAAATGTTTCTCTAATATGCAAGACACGATAATAAATATTTTAAATGATGACTCTAGAAAGAAACATATAAAAAATTATGTGAAAACAATTTTAGGTATTGTTATAGACTATAGTTTTATACAATGTGGAGAACATAAAAAGGAGATAGTCAATTTCATTGAAGACTTAATAAGTCGGTTCTTTATATGTAATTTTTGCAGAGACACGAATAAATTATTAACTGGTAAAAGAACTGATTTCGACAGTGCTAACGAAATTCAAAAAATGGCTTTTACTTATCATGCAAAAAGAAAAAAATAAAAAATATGAAATACATAACATATACTTTCTTTTATTTTTTGTGGTACCAGTAATCCTAATTTTTATTACCATGTGAAAATTGAGAATTTTTATATATATAGGAAAACCAGTATATTCCTACCAGTATAAAAATTCTCAGTTATTCATAAAAATATCATTTAAATGGGACCCTCCAGGCAGTGTACGACTATAATATATAGTTATGGTTATATACATAAGGTTTAGTAGTAACAGCACACGGCGATAGAGGTCGGTACTACCAGAAATTAACTGACGTCTCTATCCTCATATATATAAAGTACTCTGTGCCAGGGTGTAAGGTTACCCATAGAGCATATCCCTCGCACCCCGGCTGACCCTGGGCCATCTCACCACTAACAGCATCGCTCATCCTGTCTCCTCTGAAAGCAGAGGAGTACGGAGAGCGATGTGTTCCCGCCACGTTGGGTATTGGCCGACGATCAATGCCAACCCTATGAAGGGGTGAAGGGGAAGCCATTGACCGCCGCCCAGGGTGTACCGGCCGCTCCGATTCCGTTCCCCCCGGACTGCAGCGGGATCGGAATCGGAGCGACACTCGAGGAGGTTACCCAACACACACCCCTCTATTAGTGTACCTTTTTTTTTTTTTTTTTTTTTTATCGTGCGGAAATCCCTTCGGATACCCCCCCGCGTGCCAGAATTTCAGCCAAATCCGTTCGCCGTTAGAACGTGATTGAGTAATAAACACGGGAATATTATCCCGGGAATAGTTTTCCATGGGTAACGGAAACGGCAGCAAAAACTGCTAATGAATGTCTAAATGTGCATTAAACATAGTGTGTCATTTTTGATCACCGTAAACGGAATCGTTTTAATCAAAACATGTCAGTCGGTATTTTAGAGTTGATTATCGACCGGCAAGGTTGGACAACACTGCACCACTTACTTTTGTTAAGCGTCCTACATAGCTTTGCGTATAAATAAGCTTCTGTTGGCTCCATCATCAGAATAGTCAGGCCTTCTCTCGAAGCTCGAGCGGTCCGCCCACTGCGGTGTACATAGTTCTCTCCCGTGCGAGGCACTTGGTAATGTATGACGTGTTCGACATGGGGTATATCCAGTCCGCGGGCTGCAACATCTGTAGCTATTAGCACCCCATGTGTGTCATCGCGAAATCTAAAAGTCAAATTAATATTGGGAGTATAAGTTTTTAGTACTATGAAAATACATACCGTACCTTTTTTTTTTTCGTGCGGAAATCCCTTCGGATACCCCCCGCCGGCCAGCTGGGGGGGGGGGGGGGGTAATGTCGGGCTTGAACCGACTAATACCGCACGCCATCTATAGATCCGTTAGGTTGTAAGGTTACCCATAGAGCATATCCCTCGCACTCCGACTGATCCTGGGCCATTCGCAGTGTCCCCTCTGATAACAGCAGAGGGGTACCTGGAGCGACCACCCCCCCCCCGCGGGCCTTGCAGGCCCGCCATACCCTCGTGCAATGGGGTCAGCTGGCCCTGAAAAGGGTCGGTTGGTCAGACTCTTGGCCGTTGACGTTGATGCCAGCTACTCCAGAGGAGCAATCAATGATGCGTCATCGCCCACGTTGCCCAGGGTGCACCAAACTTGGAGGTGATCCAACCAGTCGCACCCCAATACATACCGTACCTATTCATTTAGGTTATATAGTAACACTTATGAACACCAACATCAATGCTTCTGCATTTAGTAACACTCATGAACGTCGTTTAACATTTAAAGTTCTTTAGGCACCTCTACCACAACCGTCTATAACTTCGTAACTGCCTCTTCTGCATTCATAAAATGAATTACTCTGAGTATATTCTTGACTTTCAAGAATAAATAAACATTAAAATTTTACTCACCTTTCTAGATTCTTCAACCTCTGCCTCTGTGGCATACTAGCGTGTAACGGCAGAGGGCGGCACTTGAGGAGGGTCAATAGTTGCGCTAATCTGTCGACGATACAAATATTTAAAACTATGACTATTCAATTAAATATCTTTATTCACGTAGATCACAAAGTAACACTTATGAACGTCAAGATTGATGCTTCTACAAATACAGCCAGGTTAGCAAAGCAACACATAAAACTTTAAATCGCCAGTGACCTACAGCTGTAGCTCGTGAAAAAAGTTTTAAACATTTTAAACTATATAAACAAAAGCATAGTGATTTAAACGTTTTATTGTTAAACAAGTTGAATTCCTGAGCCTGAGCCGAATACAAGGGATTTTCTTTTATTTTATCTTTTTTCTTTTGTTTTTTTTTTTTTTTTATCTTGCAATGGTTCACCCCAGCACGAATCTATTACCGAAAACAGCAACTCGATAGCTCATCTCCTTCATACCCAAAACCGTGACAGAAAATTGGCAACGACGACAACTCGATAGCAATAGGGCTTTTCTAAAGAAAATCCCTAAGAATACGAAATTATAATATTAGTAGGATTTGTTACCTTTTAACACTTCCAATAGAGTTGCAGAACACAATAGTTCTGCCCGGATGTCTATTCAGAATGTAGTAGAGATAAGCGTCCTTGTGTTCCAAGGCACATGCGATACGCGACTCGGTCAATGTTTCTGCTGTACCTGTTGAAATAAATATCAAATGTCAGATCAATACAAATAACTTTATTTATCTAGGTTACAAAGTAACACTTATGACTATGAATTTTTTTTTACGTCTGGAAACCCCCACGGGCTTCACCCCATCGGTGCCGAAGAAGACCAGACCGACTAAAACCACACGGTGTCCTTCCCAAGTGTCCATTGCCGGGCACCCCGGGTAAGCCCTCGAAAGGATAACCGCAGGGTAACCGGCGGACCTTGGCAGCCAGCGCGGCGTCGCCTGGTGGGGTCGGGTTTTATCCCGTCTCGGTGAGTTTTCAGGCGTGTGTAGGACACACACGACGCGCCTCCGCCACGGCCTGCTTCTGTAAGGACGGCGAGTCGGCCAACTGCCGTCCTCAGGCCTCGATCATGGAGGTCGATAGTCCCGGGCGTAGTCGAGTCTGCGGCGTCCTCGGCGCAGACTGCGAAACTCGAGTGGCAGGGTTCTCTCCCGCTCCCCTGCTCGCAGACAGAGGCGGCGGCGTGCCACTTGCTCCCGTCGGAGCGGGGGCGGTTATGTCGGGCTTGAACCGACTAAAACCGCACACCATCTCTGGTCTCCAGACGCCGGGGTGTAAGGTTGCCCATAAAGCATTTCTGACCTTGGGCCGTCTCCGGTTTCGAGATGGCCCCCTCGGGTTTGGGAACCACGGTGTCCCCGTCTTTGGGCGCTAGAATTTTTGAAATCGGTTCAATACTTTTCGAGTTTATTCGTTACAAAAATACAAATCTCTCCTATTTATAATGTGAGTATAGATGTTATTACCCAAGTTCTGTGTAGTGATATCAACGACTTTTGGTTCAGTCATGCCAATCATGTTGATCAGTTTGTTCACCTTCTGCTGCGCTGTCATTTTCTCGATCTTGCGGTTAATTATTTTGCCGTGTTTTGTTACCTGCAAAATTATATTAGTAATTTATATTAACACTAGCTATTGCCTAAAGCAGAAGCAGGCCAAGATGGAAGCGTGCCGTGTGTGTCCGCTACACACGCCTGCCCACTCACCGTCGCGGGATAAAACCCGAGCTCAATAGGCGAGGCCGCGGCGGCCAAAGTCCTGCCGGTAACCCTGGGGTTATCCTTTCGAGGGCTTAACCGGAGTGTCCGGCAATGGACACTTGGGGAGGACACCGTGTGGTTTTAGTCGGTCCGATTCCGACAAGCCCACCCCACCGTTGGCACCGATAGGGTGAAGCCCGTGGGGGTTTCCACAAGTTAAAAAAAAAATAACGATTGCCCGCGGCCTGCGTGAAATTTTGATCCCATGGGAACCTATTGTGGGGATCAAAGTAGCCTATCTATTATTCTAGACTATAATCTATCTATACATTTACCAAATTTTAGCAAGATCCGTTTTGCCGTTTGAGCTTGATTGGGTAACAAATATTCCAACATCTTCACAAACTCACATTTATAATATTGTGACGTAGTAGGATATTAATTAATTATAAAGCGACTAAGACCTAGCGGCTACGTCATCAGTCACTAAATTCGCTCTAAGCAGTACATCGAATGAATATAAGTGTTCTGTTAGTGCATCCAAAAATATTTTTTTGTTTTTTTTTGTTTTTAAATATTGTTCGATCATGTTGTGAAACCTCTCAGCAATACACTTTTAAAAAATATACCGTGGTCTTTCCACCAGGACTCTGCTCCTGGTCACAAGGCACGAACTACCCAAGCCTGGCTAGAAACCAACGTTCCGGGCTTTATAAGAGCTGAAGGCTGGCTATCATCTAGCCCAGACCTCAACCCTTTAGACTACAAATTATGGTCAGTTTTAGAGGACATGGCCTGCTCTAAACGCCACGGCGACATCGAGTCTCTTAAAAATCTTCGGAGCAAGCAGTGGCAAAATTTCCCTTGGAAACAGTGCGTAAATCTATAGATTCGTGGCCAAACAGATTAAAGGCCTGTACAAAAGCCAAAGGTGGCCATTTCAATAAAATATATTTTTATTCTTTGCTAAGACTTTAATAAAAATGTAGGTATACATTTTAATAATATTACATTACTTCATTAAAAAAAATTGCATTTTCATTTGTAACAAAACTTATGGCTGGACTAGGTACATAAAAATATTTAAAAATACAATTTATATGCTATATTTAATGAAAAAAGGATATAATAATAATAGTGCATCCAATAAGCTTATTGGATGCCAGCTGGCTGGCTGGCAGCCAGCTGGCTGAGACATCACGTCATGCATTTCACCAGGCTCAGCAAGCCGAGATAGAAAGAAGTCTTCGCTTTTCTTCGCAATGAATTCGCTGAAAAGAGGGGTGAGCGCTAGCGGAGAGAGTATTGCTTTGATCAGCTGTGATTGGTGGACAACGACCAGTGTAAAGGCAAGGTCGTTGACCCGAATGCTATGCGAGAATAATATCCTACCAATAAAGATAGACTCTCACCTTTTTCCCTTTCATATGGCTGGGCAGGTCATGCACCATGGTCAGTGTAGCTGAGAATACGAAGTTCTGTCTCGCAGCCCTCTTGACTTCATCTACGTTCAACCGTTCTAGTAAAGGGTATAATTCATCAAAGTGACCGCGTTCTACCATACGGTCGGTCTCGTCTATAGCTAGGAACCTGACAAGGAAAAAAGTTTAAATAAATAAATGTTCTGGGTATGTTACACATTCATTAAGAGCCACACTAAGTATTATTTATAATATGGGTTCTAGAATGCGGATAAACATACTCAGAAATGTGTGAACAATATACATATTAGCCAATGCCCACGGCTCCGATATCACTTATTGTTTTTGGTCATATCTATGGTTCTGCTCAATCAATTGTAATCAAACACGCAGGCAGTTTTTTAACCTGACAACGACCTTTCTAATAAAACAAAACTGCATAAAAATCCATTCAGTACTTTTTGCGTCCATCGCGAACACACTGATACGAATTCCCAAAAAATCTATTTTTGGTTTCAGAATCGTTAATTTAACATAACAGAAGTATTATTTTTCAAATATCTCTGATGTACAGATGTAACGTTGTGGATTCTTTAGAAATCTAATTAAAATTATATCCATAAATTAATCGATATTTTAGTATGTTTCTTTATATTATTACTAATTATCTATGGTTGTGCGAGCGAGATTGGACAACACTAGCCCAGTTATCAACTGACGGCTCTTAAATCGTTCCTTTCCTTGGCAACCTTCGCCGAGGAAGGTCACTTTGACCCTGTGGCCAACTGCTGTCCGCTCCGGGTAAGTTTTGAGATCAACATTTCCTACTTCTTTCTACAGGTGAAGACCTTCCAGCGGTGCAGCTTATTGCCTGCTAAAATGCATGGCTTAATATATATGGTTTTATACTGTGTGCTAATTCAGCCTACCTATTTAGTGCCACGAGGCCGATGACCCCTACGGTCAGAGGTCGCTGCACCAGTTTGTGCTGCCTATTTATATTTTTTTATTATAGCTTCTAGCTACGCTGCATTGCCGCTGGGAGATGCTCTTCACCTGCTATTTTAGCGGGTCACTTGGACGTAATTACCTAGTGACAAACTGACCCGCACTTTTTCTATTTCCAGGATCTTCGCACCATCATGGCGGTAGCGAGGCACACCAGCGGAGACCCTGGCACGCCGGCAACACCACAAGCCACGTGTCCACTAGCTAAGTGCATACTACCATCTTTGCACAACGGACCGAACAACGCCACGGCAGAATATTTAATACGAATCCATCCCCTGAGGTTCATTTACTCAATACCTAATATAAATATATGTAACACTCTCTTACACGATTATAATCTCCTATTATATTGTAATCAATCCTTTTATTTATCTCTGCTCGCCCTAGCCGGTAGTTAGCATCAATTACTTTATTAAATCTTACAGTGCATAAGTCACCCCTTAACTTTATGTAAACTTCATATAAAAACGCCCATAAAAACTTTTAACCGTTACACAGAAAGGTACAACTACCTAGGCCAATTAAAATAGATATATTCATGCATATAAATATTTAATCTTTATTTTAAATTAAGTTTTCCAGGACGGGCCAGCTAACTCAGTTGGTTAGAGTTACCCTTAGAAAGCGAATGTCACAGCCGTCACAGGTTGAAGTTCTGTCTAGAATGTTGACTTTTTGCTATTTAAACATATCCAAAACAATATTCAGATTCTTACTTGACCGTGTTCAGTTGCTGCAGATGCGGTTGACCTTGACCTATTAACTCCCATAGCCGTCCAGGAGTAGCTACAACGATTTCAGGGCCTGAACGAAGCACCCTCTCTTGTTTCACCGCTGCCATGCCTCCAACTATTGTGGCTATTCGTATGCCTGAGGATAAAATGGGGTTAGAGGATTACAGAATAAGGCCTATGTTATCCTAAAGGGTAGCCAGAGGTGCACCCGTTACATACCTAATTAAATCACAGATGCACACAAAGTATTTGCAGGCATTATTTTTTTTTGTAACTTACTTTATCTGTACAAATGAATAAATTGTATATATAATTGTATATCTGTACAAGTCAATAAAGTTGTATTGTATTTTTTTTTGTATACGTCCCCATAGGACTTATAAAAAAAAAACAAATTTTAAATTTTGTATCAGTCTGTTTGCTTGATTTAACTAATCTCTGAAATAAATGGGCCGATTTTGACGAGACTTCCAATAGTAGATAGCAGATTTGGAAAAATAATAATTAAGTTCAATTGGGTTACAGATTTTTATTTATTTATTTTATTTATAATTGATAACCTACCTGTATATCTAGCAACAGCTATCAAATGTCTGCTGATCTGTATTGCGAGCTCCCTCGTCGGCGTGATGATAAGAGCGTACAATGGCTTGCCAGTCTTCACTGACACGTGACCCGGGATCTCAATATTATCCATCACTTTAACACAGCCTATTCCTGAGAAATTACACAATAACTTGTAATCTAGCATACTATTAAAATTAATGTTGATTGTTCATTGTGTAAAGACCACCAAGATCGAGGCCCTGATGTGAGCTTACCTCTCGAGGTTGAGGGGGCTCGAAGGTGTGTCTGACAATAGTTGCTCCCGTAAGAGCAAAGATAAACCACATCAGGAGGAGAAAGCGTAAAAGAGCGGAGCCGATCTCCAAAGTGCAGGCTTAAATTAGCTTAGCTGAAGCCCCTTCAGTAAAACTGTTAACTGTAACAGGAATACTTGTAATATACAGTACTACAGTATCCAGTTACTAGTACTCTATAAGAAAACCTAAAACTACCCTAACTAAACTAAATGGCGGGCCGTTGAGCCAAAAGCGTGGGTATGGTCTTACCTTGTTCATTTTCGTCTGCTTCATAAGGGCTTTTATCATCATCATCTTTTTCCTTTTCACTATCTTCATTACCTTCACTTGCCTCATCATTCTCTAATTCGTCTTCATCAAGTTCTCCATCAATATCACTTTCTTCTTCTTCTACAATTTCATCATCTGATTTCTCATTGTTCTCATGATCATCATCATCACTTGTTTCAGCTAAATCATCGGAATCCAACATATCAGATAAATGTATATAATTTTCATCACTGTCACTGTCATTGCCTTCATCAGCCGATGTTTCTCTCTTTCTGACAGGCACAACAATTTCTTCTATATAATCATCATCGCCCTTCTCTTCTTCTTGTAATTGTGGCTTCTCATCATTGCCCTTATTACTCTCTTCTCCACTACTATAACCATCTTCAGAAGATTCTTTAGGTAGCTCAATTTTTTTGTTCCTTTTCTTTGTATTTTGACTCTTCAGATCTTTCCTTTTCTTATTTTTATCTTTATCTTTTATATTTATTTCCTTCTTTTTAGCTGAGCCTTTTTTATAAGGTATTTCATAAACATCTAGGCCTTTAAGTTCCGCTTTTTCTTTCAGTTTTAATATACCAGAGAGAATTGGGAGGCCAAAGGCTAATGTTTTACCACTGCCAGTTTCAGCTGCTCCTAGGATGTCTCTGCGACCTAGAAAAGAGAGTGGAACGATAAGAAAAATAGAAATACTTAAATATTCAAGCTAAAATTTAAAAATGATAACCATTTGATAATTGATATTATGGAAATGTGCACATACTTGTGATTTTTTTTTAAGTAATTAAATGGGCATTGCAAGGCTTATACAATGTTTTTTTTTAACTGGCACAGTATGAGTAAATCTGAAACCATAGGATATACATTGCTTCCTACAAACTATTAGCTCTTTTTTGTTCCTCGTTTTTTGTTCAAGTTTTTGAATTTTTTTAAAATCTATTCAGTTTCCTGTATTTTTTATCTCAAAAGCAAAAAAAAACATTCTACTATGAGTGTTATAAAATGGTATAAAACGGCACATATTAGTATAATTACCATGTATAGCCGCAGGTAATGTTAATTGTTGTATCTTCGTTGGTTGTTTAAAGCCCAATTCTGTTAATGCTTTAACAATAGGCTCTTGCAATTTAAACTCAGCCCACGTTAACATATCTTCTGGTGTCAAAACGGTTGCTGATTGTGGTAGGTCACCTAGTTTCGGTTTATTTTTCTTAGCCTCCTCTTTTATAAAAACTTTTGATTGCTTTTTATTTTTTTTATCATCAGCTTTTTTATTCTCACTAGATTTTAAGCTTTCATTACTTGTAAGAAGTTTTTCTTGTGTACTTATTGCTTTGGTGCTTTTATCTGAAATATTTGTGAGGGATGGTGTAACAGTAGAACATGATTCTACAACAAATCCGTTACTTAATTTAACCTTCTTATGGGGCACCTCCTTATGAGCCGTTGTTGCTTCTGCCTTCTTTATCTTCCTTTTTTCCTTTCTTGCTTTTACTTTTTCCTTCCATTCTTTTAGTTTGTTCTGAAACCGTAGGATGAAATCAGCCTCTATACTGCCAGTGGGGACGCCGTTTGACCAGACGGGTGATCAGCCCTCCTATGTGGGGCCATTTCACCTATGTCCCCTATAACGACTGTCATACATATTAGACATCTTAACGTGCTCTCCGAGGCACGACCAGACCAATGCAAATTCTCATATTCATGCATACAAATATTTGCGCTGAGCGGGGATCGAACCGGCGCCTCCTGCGTAGCGGCCGCTTTCAATACCGCCACGCCACGGAGGCTGACGAAATCAGCCTCATGCATATGCCTAGTGCGTATAAGGTAGATTTTAGGTTATATAAATCACCTAAATTATACACAAAAATTATAGTTGATGTACAAATTTTAATACACTAAATAAAATCATTTTTCATAATGAATATGTAATAAAACTAGTTGTTATAACTCTTATGACCTTATAAACAAGTCTGATTATTAATTACAAAAAACTGCACTTATTTATAGAAATTTGGTTGATAATAGAACTTGTTTTAATGGATTTTATCACAATTTATTTGGTTTATTTTATTATTTACACTGATCTCAAGTTTAAGTTGCATTTCAGTGGTCATGAGTACTTCTGATTGTACACAAATTTGTCTTAAAAATTTCAACTCAAGAAAGTATTGTAAAATATTCAGAAGGAGAATTGGAAGTGGTGGGATAAATTGAAAATATCTAGGGCATATGTCCAGTGACATAGAAGATAAAGTAACCCAAGCTCATACCAAATAAGCTTTAATTTGAGAAGTTCACTAGCCATTGAAGAGTTCCTTTTTCCACATCTAATCATAGGATTAGATCAACTGGATGTCACATACTTATAAAGTTTCAAAGCGTTATGACAGAAGTTAGTTACATTTGACTTCTAACATAACTTAGACAAAGTTATTTAAGTTCATTTAACTAAAAGTTTGTAACGGATGTATATTACTCAAAATATACCGTGGTATCAGAGTTTAGACCTATCGGTACTCCTACTTATTATACATGTGAAAGTTTGTGAACATGTTTATCTTTTTACTTAATCACGCTCAAACGGCTGAATGGGTTTGGCTGAAATTTTATACAGGGATAGATTCTGAAATAACACATACATAGGCTACTTTTTATCCCTGAAATAGTTTCTCATGGACTGAAACAGCATCAGAATTCCACGCGGGTGAAGCCGCGGGCAAAAACTAGTATGGGATAAAAACAAACCTTTTTGGACCGTTTCCCTTCTTTATCAAGACTGTAATCTGTGCACTCCTCTAATCCCACAAAGCCTTGAAACTTATCTGACATCGATACTGGAAAGCCTTCTAAAGCGACCGATTCCCATTTCATATCGTTTAGCCTTTTACTCATTATAATATCTTGAATTTCTACCTTTTAAAGTTTGAATATCGTGTTGTGTTGACTAACATAACCAAACATTAACATAACCTATACACAACACAATGACACAATGTGATTTTGACATTTGGTTTTTAAAAGGTTAGTTTTTACAATATTTAGCCCTTAGGCCTTTTGACTTTTTGAACTTAGCATGCTCAAATGCAGTGATGTGTCAACTCATAAGCACAAGGCAAGCAGTGAGTGACCAAATAGAATAGAATTTGCGGGTCGTACATCACGCGAACCCACTGTTAATAAGAGAGTCGACATGTCGGGTTCAAGACAAAAAAACTCGAATTTCTTTTACCAGAAACTTCTAAAAGGTCTACTATTTCTCCTTGCTTGCCATCATTTGGTTTGGTTAGTTTTTACGAGACCGACTGCCATTTGATCTGAACCTCCAACCCCGAGAGGCCCCGAAGATCTTGGTGGGGCCCGAGTCACCCAACAACTTAACTCTGTCTCCTCAAAATCTACATATCTATACAATAGTATTGCAAGTATCCAAATTGACGATGCTCTTTGACAAATAGTTTGAGCTTGGGCAGGGAAATGCGTTATGGATCACCTTACACCTTACCAGAAAGAAGACCCGAGACGGCGTGTTGTTTTGGTTTTAGTCCGTTCAAGTCCAGCTGTCCGGCACAACCTACCCCACTGGCCGGCGAGAGGTTGTCCGAAGGCAGCACGAAAAAAAAAGGTTGGGCTTGGGCGGGTTGGGTCTTGTACTTGTTCCGGCTTGTTCCTAAAAGAATTAGGAAGGTACATTTTTCATGTTTAGGACATGTCAATTTGACTTCACCTCGCCTGATGGTAAGCTGAAGGTAAAGTCTCAGGAAAGAGGGTCACCATTACATACACGTACCATGTTAACAATGGTGGCACTCAGCTTGACGGCCTCATCAGAAGAGGATTGTCGTCGCAGCACCGCGTGACACCCACCGGTCCCACTAGTGCTGCGACCACAATCCCCCTGCCCGGCTATGCACTTGCTGACCCCTGAACGCAATCAAACCGAAATTGGATTACTATGGAGGGTTTTTCGCAATCGTGCACGGTGGTACCCACCCGGCCGAATTTTGTGACAAATTTGTGTCATCAAATTTCTACCACCAGTGCATATTAGCACATATTACATTATGTTGTATTAGCAGAACACATTTCAAGTTACTTACACTAAGGACACCTGAGAGCTAAGGCTCTAAAATTTTACATAAAATAATAAATAAATATTGAAAAAGGTTTGTCCTCTGAAAACTACAATTTTTTTTATTTTTATTTTTATTTATTGGTTTAATTCAATGCAAACATCGTTTATAATTTTCTCAGTGTTCAGCAACTTCTGAGGGCGAGGGTAAGTAGACGAAAGTAATTATTGTATGAATCTATTATCCATTAAAATAATTAAGTACCTTTTATTTATTTTGATTTTTTTTTTCGTGCGGAAATGCGGGGTGTAAAGTTGCCCATAGAGCATATCTCTCGCACCCCGACTGACCCTGGGCCATCTCCGGTTTCGAGATGGCCCGCTCGGGTTTGGGAACCACGGTGTCCCCGTCTACCAACTTACCTACAACTAAGTTTTATTCACCCAGGCTTTATATATTGCATTGGCAACCTGGCTGTACCTAAATGTTGCAAAATAAAGGGTGTATGCTAGAAAACCTCCCTGTGGTGCACCCTAGGCAACGGAAGCGGCAACTCCTCTTTTTTTTTTTAGGAATGATAGGCTCACGTTTGACCTCTATCTCACCTGGTCGTAAGTGACGATGTGGTCTACGATGGAACACGTTTGCCTAGAAGGAACCTATTCACTCGAGACTTGAAGATTTCGAGGTTATAACTTTCCGGAAACACAGACTCAGGCAGGCAATTCCACTCCTTAGCTGTACGCATAATAAATGTGTCGCCGAAACGTTTCGTGCGTATGAGTGGAATATCCACCATGTAGCGGTGGCGTGTCGCTGTACGTCTGGTCGTTCTTTGGTGGAAAGGGCTTGGAGGTATCAAGTTGTGCAATTCCAGCGCATACTCTCCGAAATGCATCCGGTTAAACACCGATAGGCCTGCAACTTTGCATCGATGTTCAAGGCTCTGACGCCTTTTCTCGACGAGTGCATCGTTATTAATGAGCCTCTTGGCCCTCCTCCTCTCCTCCCTAGGGGGAGGTATTGCTGCTTCAGGCTGATATTCTGCCAAGGTCGAATTGACCTAAGAGAAGGAAAACTTGAAACAAAACCCACTACCAACCCGTCTGGCCAGCGTGGTAGTAGTAGGCTATAAACCTCCCATGAAAAGAAGCCACAATAAAAGGCCCCCCGTTCCCGGTAGTCCCGCTATTCCCTAAGTGCTAAGTATCTCCGGGTTACGGGAGGCTACCAACAATAACTACAGCTGGCAGCGTACAACTGCAGTACCCTTCGGCTGGACCATCATCTCGCCAAACTGGAGATAGAACTGGGTCGCATAAACTGGCACATATTGGGGTTATCCGAGATCCGAACACAGGGGGAGGACACGATAACTCTTGAGTCAGGCGACTTATTCTACTTCAGAGAAGGTGATCAGCTCTCCCAAGGAGGTGTCGGTTTTCTGGTCAAAAAGGACCTCATTAGCAGCGTCGTTGAAGTCGGTAGTGTGTCGAACCGGGTAGCGTATGTACCTTGTCCTTAAAATCACTAACAGGCGTTCCCTGAAGGTGATACAGGTATATGCGCCGACCTCGACTCACCCCGATGAAACCGCCGAGGCCGTATATGAGGACATTGTCAAGTCAATTAATCATACCGCCAAGGCCACCTTCAGCGTTGTTATGGGGGACTTCAATGCCAAAGTGGGAGTACAAGAACGCGGTGAAACGCGAATTGGACCCTATGGAGTGGGGCGCAGAAATCACAGGGGGCAAATGCTAGTCAACTTTCTCGAATCCCAGGGGCTCTTCTTAATGAATACTTTCTTTAAGAAGAAGCTGGGCGAGATGCTGCACAGCCTAAATGGAGCCTCTCGACGCGTCGGTCTTGGTGTGAACTTTGACAAAACCAAGGTTATGTTCAATGATCATGTCACACCGAGACCAATTGTCGTCGAAGGGTCGACACTCGAAGTTGTTCAACAGTATGTCTACCTGTCATGCGTCATCAATGCGTCCTACCTGTCATGACTTACGGTGCCGAAACATGGAGATTGATAGTGAGGCTAGTCCACGACTTAAAAGTCGCACAGCGGGCTATGGAGCGAGCTATGCTTGGGGTTTCTTTAAACGATAAAATTCGAAATGAGGCCATCCGACAAAGAACTAAAGTCACCGACATAGTTCGCAGAATAAGCAAGCTGAAGTGGTAATGGGCTGGCCACATCTGCCGAAGGGCCGATGGCCGATGGAGCAAACGAGTCCTACGGTAAACGGAAGGTAGGACGTCCCCCAGCAAGATGGACGGACGACCTGAAAAAGGTAGCTGGGATAGACTGGATGCGCAAGGCGGAGGATCGGGTGCTATGGCGTACAATGGGAGAGGCCTATGTCCAGCAGTGGACTGCAATAGGCTAATTGATTACAATTTAATAGGATTCAATGTCAAATTCAAAATCATGATATTTTAGCAATATTTATTTCATAAAAATTAATCTAAGCGTCCATGTAGGTACTCTATCCGAAAACTATGTTACGAAAGAAATAAACAAACTATAAGCACATAAATAGATAGGTTATCCTATTTAATATTTATGTGTTAAAAGTACGATGGGAGTCATTATGCTCTCCGATAAGCTTTGATTGACAAATATAGGTAGGTAATTTAAATAACGAATGCACGATATGAATATAAACGATAAGCTGTAGGGGAGAGCCGGGTAATTGAGAACGTTTGGTAATTGTCATCGCTATTTCTTCCCGTATAATCATGTTGAGTATGAGTAGACGTCTCAAACTGCACCTCGGGGACCACATAATTTAGAACCAGAGGATGCGCTAACCCAGACACAGCATCATACGAGTGTCGTCGAGCGCGCGAGTTTCTCCAATATCCAAAACCTAAAAATCCAGTAGGAAAAATCCAACTTAGGCCAAGTTACGCCTTATGCCATCAGCTATCTGTTAGTGTTTTTATTTTGTTCTAAATATCGTACATAGGTACTCTGAAATGCGGGGTGCTTGGTTGGTGACCTCCACGCGGTGCACCCTGGGCAACGGAGACGGCAGCGCCTCTCTCCTAGGGTGGGAGAGACGCTGCCGCATACGGCCAACTCCGACCGAGGCGAGGACGGACCTGTTGAGGGCTGTTCGGAAGCTTTCCACGTGTCCCTCTGATTAGCAGATGGCACAGTGGAGAGCAAGTAAGGGGGCCATCTCGAAACCGGAAATGGCCCAGGGTCAGTCGGGGTGCAAGGGATATGCTCTATGGGTAACCTTACACCCCGGCGTCTTAAGACCCGAGACGGCGTGCGGTTTTGGTCGGTGCAAGCCCGACATAACCGCCCCCGCTGGCCGGCGGGGCGGTGTCCGAAGGGATTTCCGCACGAAAAAAAAAATTAAAAAAAAAGGTACTATGAAATTTAAATAAAAAAAAAATAACATTACATACTTCAATTTTACTAAACGTGAAAAAATTAAGAAAATTTTAAACTGAAGGAGCTGATAAATTGACGGAGGATATCTTTTACTAATTTTGACCGGTAAGTTATTGGTCTTCTTTTGTTACTAAATGAACAAAAATTCTACCTAATAATTACAAAAGAATGTGTGCACGACACAAATAAACCATAGACACATGTGCCAGTGACACGTAGATTAAGTAAGCGTGAATATAATGAATAAATTATGAAAATGTTAGATTTACGTAAATTAAAACGTAATTATGTAATAACTTTGATATTAAGCTAAGATAAATAGCTTACTACTGTTAGTAGTTAGTTTTCTGAGTAATTAAGTATGTTAGAGCCAAATTTAATAAAGAAAGTACATTCCCCGAAAAGCATAATTGTAAATATAATTACGTAAATGCATTACTCAGAATCTAACATAACTTCGTATAAATAGGAAATACGACTTTGTATATTAGTATGTAAGTTTAATTACACCCCGCGACTGCCTCCCACGCCGTAAGAAGCGAATATGCGCTCCCCCGGCTGGTGCCATTTTATTATATAGTAGCTCGCGGGAGGCAAGGCCCATATATAAGCCTGAGGGGTCAATCCGCCCGTCATTCAGTAACCCGACGTCGCACGGTACAGATGTAAGTACCTATCGTCGTGCAAGTCTTATCTCTGCCTATGTACATATATGCTATGTAATTAATATGTAAAACATAAGTTTTATAAATAAATGGAAATGCGGAGGTGAGGTAATTTGGATCGCAGGCCAGCACTACAAAAGACTATAAAAGCAGGGACTATTTGGTAGGAAATTATTGGGTATTGGGCAACAAGTAGACAACAAGAGTCTCTCAAGGAACAAGGAAGCTCAACAGGAAGTAGTAGATCAAGAGTAGTGCTGGGCCAAGTACATCCGATGCCTCACTGACGTCAATGAAGTCCACCCATCCAAGTGTTTCATTCTTCGACTCACATCCAACAAATACAGTCCACTGAAGGCGACCGCGAAGTAGTGGCAGTCTATTTGGAACCTTATCAGGTCATAGTCTGTTACGAACCACGGTCCTTAACAGAATGCCTATGTTTTACTACCTTTATCAACTTTTCTATTATACCGATTATACGTTTTACCCAATTTTACCCTAATTCATTATTTTTAATGTATAGGTACGTCATCTGTGATATTTTATATATTATTTATATATATAACTTTCATATCATAATGTTGCAGTTGTGAGCGAGAGCTCCATAAGTCCAGTAACAACTGGTATGCATTCTTATACTGCAAGAATTATCGAACTTAGCTTGTGGAGCGTGAGTACCTGCTTGTCGATATTGTGTTGTACAGTTTTGCTGGTGACTTGGAGTGCGATCCCGCGATGGCGAACATTGCAGAACTATATAACTGTCAACCAGATAATAGCGGGAACATTGACTATCGTGTGTGAAACAATGTATGTTTTTTACTATGACACTTTAAGCCCTTGCTATTTATGACTATGTGATATTTTGTCACCATATATTAACATTTTGGTGATGTGTTGGTCTTTGTGCGCGTCGCTGAACGCACACATAAAGTTAGTGCTGCATGCAACGAGGAAATTTAGTTACGAGAAGAGAGTATACACTCTGTTCGCCTACATGGCTGCTTTCCTGATACATGGAATTGAAGGGGTTCCTTTTCTGACTCCGACTTTAAAACAATATACTTGCTATCCATTCATAAATCATTTACCAACCCTAATAGTATGGAGTATAACATTTATATTGTATATAAGTGTTGTCATGTCCATCCTGCCGTGTGGTAGAAGAAGGATGTCAGCAAGAAACAGGAGTCACGTGTTGTCCTTGGTGGGGGTTGCCACTATGTGTGACTCGTTGAAGATTATTATTGTGTTAAAACAGTTATTCGTTGAGGTGATGGTTTATAGTTTAATAACATTCGATAACAATTCTACACCAGATGTTATATATTTGTTGGATATAGGAACGGCTATATATTCGTTTAGATGGGTTTTTCAGACAATGTTTGTGTTATGTAATAGAAGCTCTCGGATGCACTGGAAGATGTATGTACGAAAGTGGAGAAATCTTAATGTGAACAATATTGAACTTAGGTAGGTTTTCGTAAATCTGATTCTAATGAAATTAAGAGCAGCACAGTGGAACTAAGAGTTCGTTCGACTGTGGTAGTAGGCGGCGAGGTATTCGATGGAGTTTGCCCAAAAAAAACCGCAAGCCTAGTGTTGTAGGAAAATATAGGCAGTTATTAGGTGGCCGCCTGTCACCCCAGCAGAAGCAGGCCGGGACGGCGCACAGTGGTTCCGGATTTTCAAAAATATTTAACTTAACAAAAAATTGTTTCGTATAGGAAATTTAACGCTGATTAATACTTATTACTCCAATTTAAAAAAAAAACTGCTCCTTCACGTCATAGGTACGTTATTTTAGGATACGACATAACCACCCCCATTGGCCGGCAGGGGGAGGGGGTATCCGATGAGATTCCCGCACGAAAAAAAAGGTACTTATTAGGTATTGATAGAACGTCCAAGCTCTGGTCCTGCTGGAAGGACGAACTTACGGACGTGCGTCCTGCCGGCAGTACGCAATTTTTTGTCGATTTATAATGGATTTCAGAGGCGGTCCTTCCAGCAGTACTTGAATTTCATGCGTGATGAAATTAGACAGGGGTGACAAACTTTTTGAAGTATAGATATCTAGAAATAGACGCGGTGCGTCCTGAGATTACAGGGTATGAAAATAAAGAATTTGAAAAATATTTATTTATTTTAAAAATTATGCGGGGATTCCGTTCGTGATGTGGTATGTGAAACAGTTTCTGCCTGTCTGCGGAGAGCATAAAACACATCGCGGACCACATGTCTTGCAAAAATATCTATATAGCATAAGTGTTAATCGAACAATCTTTTTTTTTGAGTGAACAAAAAACAACAGTTGACGAACACTTGATTTAGCCAACATTAAAATGTATGTATGCCTATTTGAAATAACTAGATATTATTCAACACCGTCACTTATAACTTATAACAGAAATGAAGAACAAAACCACATCGTAAAACTTTGAAATATGAGGTTATAATTTCGTAACATTCGGTTTTTAAATGTTCCTTCCAAATGCACAACTTGCTAGAAGCGGTTTAGATAACATTTAAAAATGTCAAATGCAATGTTTAAGTTATTTTACGGAAGAAAAAAAATTAGAACCACTTATAATATTTAAAAAACAAGTTGAATTCCTTAGACGAGCTCAGCCAATACAAGGGATTTTCGATATAGCGATTTTTTTGCGATTTTTTCTTTATCTTGCAATGGTTCACTCCAGCACTAATCTATTACCGAAAACAGCAACTCGATAGCTCATCTCCTTCATACCCAAAACCGTGACAGAAAATTGGCAACGACGACAACTCGATAGCAATAGGGCTTTTCTAAAGAAAATCCCGAAAAATTGCGTGGCTATGACGCTATTCGAAAACTACGCTAAGAAACATAAACAAATTACAGTGTTACGCTCTCTGTAAAAGCTTTAATTAAAAATATAATTTACATAATGAATGCGCGATAAGATAAGCTTATGTAGGGGACAGTGGGGTATTATTTTAGAATCTTATTATGTTTTTGTATTCTAGAACAATCTACTGAAATTAATGCAGGATGCATTTAAACTATTTAATGAATCAAGTTTCCTTCGTAATCAGCATCAATCCCAGTTGAGTTCAAAGTTTGCACTTTGTAGCCCTTCTCGTTCTTTCCACCGTTGATTTGGCTTATTAACCAACAAGTTTCCTCATGCATAGGTCTGTACAGTGCCCAGTGTTTGGGTTGCCGCTTCGGGAAGTTAAGTGAGAGTCCTGTTTAGAGTGGTCTGCCTCGGGTTTGTGGAGCGTTCTCTCGGTCTATCTAGGCCTGACAGTTTGATACCTTTATATTAAACTGACAACCTCGATATATCATAAAGATCATAGAGCGTTCTCTCTATGACACATCATAGAGAGAATGCTCTACAAAACTGAAGCAAGTGGGTCTTAGCCGGATTCTCTATATTCTTCCCGATATGCCAACCCAAGCGTCGAGTACTGTACGTTATTTAGATCATCCTAATATTTTATTTGATTTAAATACTTCCTGTAATTGGAAACGGTTCGCAAAAGGTAATTAGGCAGAACCACAACGCCATAATAGCTGATTGCTATTAAGTATGCTACAGCTAATAACCATATCATTTAAAGCATATTTTCAATGAAGACAAATAGAAGCTTACCTTATCGATCAAAACTGGTACAAGGCATCCTTCCATGTCTGTTTACGAACTCCAGAAGCCACAGTGCTCGATATCATAGTAAAGCTCATGGTAATATTAATGTAAACGTAAAAAATAATTACGTTTTGTACAGAACGGAAGTGATTTATATAATATTCTACGACAAGTACACAGCGCTGTTTAGACCCAAAGTGACATAGCTTACCTACTGATATAGGTCCTAGGTTCTAGAACAGTTAGATACATTCTCATTTATAAATACTAAATAGGTATGTACAGCCAACGAAGAAAGTGGATGAACACTTAAATATTTTCAAATTTATTTTACAATGGAATATGAATACCTTATAATGAATATACATGTAGTTTTATAATCCGCAGAGGACAAAGTTAATATATTTCATGTTTGGTTTATTATTTTACGAAAGGTTTAAGAGCTAAAGCGATTAACAAATTACAATTTGTTAAGCCATTTTTGTCGTTGACTGTACATACATAAATTATGGTGTAACATTTCTATTTTGTAGCACAAATCTCCACCTTGAAAAGATTGGATTACGTTTATTACTTCACACCTAAGGCTCTATTCCATTACCTCACGATTATAAAATAAATAAGAATACTTAGTAGAGACTATGTTTTCATTATACATTTTAATGTTTAGGTTGTTGTTTTCTTGTCTGTTCATGATACTTTTAAAGCTAGATGCTAGCTAGATCTTCTAGCTGATCTGACTAGATGAACAAAAATTGTACAATGCCTATGTTTAAATGTAATTTTACTTTTCTATTATTAAGTATACCTAACCAATTACCCCACTTTACCCATATTCATTATTTTTGATGAACCTATTCATTTGCGATATTTTAAATTTTACAAATATGTATATAAATATTATATAATGTTGCAGTTGTAAGCAAGAGCTCAATAAGCTCAGTGACATCTGATATGAATTATTTTATCGTAGACTCTGTCCGTTTTTATATGTGGAATGTGAGCACCTGCTTGTCGGTATTGTGTTGTATAGCTTTGCTGGTGACTTGGTGTGTAATACCACGATGGCGAACTTTGCAGAACTATATAACTATCAACCAGATACTAGCGGGAACACTGGCTGTCGTGTGTGAAGCAACATATATTATTATAATGATTACTATGACCATCATCCATACTATTTTATTATAACACCATACTTTAATATTTTGGTGATGTGCTGGTCTTTGTGCGCGTCGCTGAACGCACACATAAAGTTGGTGCTGCAGGCCACGAGGAAATTTAGTTACGAGAAAAGAGTATACACTCTTCACCCACATTACTACTTCCTTGCTTTATACTGATTATATCCTCTTTCTTGATATGCCTACAATATACTATAATATAATTATATACATGCTTTCCCTTTTCAAACTTTTTTCCCGTCGTATTAGTATGGAGTATAACATTTATATTGTATATAAGATGAAGAAGAAGGATGTCAACAAGAAACAGGAGTCACGTGTTGTCCTTGGTGGGGGTTGCTACGATGTGTGACTCGTTGAAGATTATTATTGTGTTAAAACAGTTATTTGTTGAGCTATTTCTATACGAATCATACATGTCAGTGAATGTTTTATATTTATTGGATATTGGAACAGCTATATATTCCTTCAGATGGGTTTTTCAGACAATGTTTGTGTTATGCAACAGAAGCTCTCGGATGCACTGGAAGATGTATGTACGAAAGTGGAGAAACCGTAATGTGAACAATATTGAACTTACTTACTTTTTAAACTTTCGCGTTCCATGATACACAATAATTTAACGGGAAATAACACGATCATGTTTAGATATATACCTACATACCTTTGGATTGCCTGACGTTTCGACCAGGGTACACTGGCCTGTGACCACGGCCAGTGTAACCTGGATACCTATACATGACCGCGTTAATTCCCGTTAAATTTTTGTTATATTGAACTTAAGTAGGTAGGTATTCATAAATCTGTCTATAACTAAGAGTTCTTTCGTAACGTGATTATGTAGATCTCTGCCTCCGTCCGCTGAATCACGCAATATGGAAAGACGCTTTCAAAAAGTAGGCAAGTTAACTAATATATTCTCAACAAGAAGTTGGAGAATTGAGTTCATACATTGCTAAGTAGATAGGTATATCAAATAAAAGTAAGTTATTACTTTGACTTATGTAATTGTAACATTGATGTAAAATTAGATACGTATTTACATAGGTAGGTATGCGCAAATCCTAGCGTTGTAGGAAAAGATAATCACTTCGATATTATTGAAATTGCACTGTTATGTACTTACTTATCATTGTTTACGTAATCATAACTATTTAATATGATAGTTTTTCACAAAGTAATATTGTATCGTTTGTCGTAGGCTTTGAATAATGTTTTTATTATACATAAATAACTAATTTAGTGACCATTTGTAGTGTATTGATATAATGTATTAATGTAACATTATTGTCTTGTGAAGCTCACTGTAAAATGTAGATAAAAGTCTTAGTTTTGACTCTTGACGTTCATAAGTGGCACTTTGTGCCTTGAATAAGTAAAGATACTTGATTGGTTGATGTTATTGATGTTATTTTGCTTTTATAAGACAATCCGCTTACCAGTGCTCTAATGGTTGTTGGTACGTAGGAGTATTATTAAAAAAATAACAATCAGTTTTCATTTTATTCTATAATTAAAAGACACATAGGTACATAGGTACATATAACTTCGCACCAAACTTGATAACCGCTTTTGGGTCCTAAAATTAGATACTATATCACCTATCTAATACTAAATTATTAAATAGCTTTTCGCAAAGTAGACACAAATAATATAGGGGTCAGCAGCGACTTTTTTATTTTATTTTAGTGAACTATATAGAACAGTTGGCAAACAGTTGCTTTAGCCAAAATTATATTTATTTATGCCTATCAAAATACATGTTCTCACGATTTTCGCCTGTATTTCTTTCCCAGTCTTTTTACATTTTTTTTTATTATACTGTAAAAATGTAAAAACTAGATATTATTCAATACCGTTACTTATGAGTTATAACAGAAATGAAGCCTAAAGCCCGTACATCGCAAAACTTTGAAATACGACGCTATAATTTCGTAACATTCGGTTTTTAAATGTTCTTTCCACAACATGCACAACTTTTTAGAAGCGGTTTAGATAAACTTTAAAAAAATGACAAATGCAATGTTTTATCATTTAATAAAAGGTACGGAAGAAAAAAATTTAGAACCACTAATTATTTCATAAAAAAGAATTGCGTGTCTTTGATGCTATTCAAAAACTACTATAAGAAATAGAAAAACAAATTATAGTGTTACGGTGGGATTCATTGCCATCCTGAAACTCTCTGTAAAAGCTTTAATTAAAAATGTACCTAATTTAAATAATGAATACGCGATAAGATAAGCTTATGTAGGGGACAGTCGGGTATTATTTTAGAATCTTATTATTATGTTTTTGTATTCTAGAACAATCTACTGAAATTAATGCAGGATGCATTTAAACTATTTAATTAATCAAGTTTCCTTCGTAATCAGCATCAATCCCAGTTGATATCAAAGTTTGCACTTTGTAGCCCGGGGTCTGCCATCCTACTCCTCGTTCTTTCCATCGTTGGTTTGGCTTATCTTGCAACAAGTTTCCTCATGCATAGGTCTGTACAGTGCCCGGTGTTTGGGTTGCCGCTTCGGGAAGTTAAGTGAGAGTCCTGTTTAGAGTGGTCTGCCTCGGGTTTGTGGAGCGTTCTCTCGGTCTATCTAGGCCTGACAGTTTGATACCTTTATATTAAACTGACAACCTCGATATATCATAAAGATCATAGAGCGTTCTCTCTATGACACATGATAGAGAGAATGCTCTACAAAACTGAAGCAAGTGGGTCTTAGCCGGATTCTCTATATTCTTCCCGATATGCCAACCCAAGCGTCGAGTACTGTACGTTATTTAGATCATCCTAATATTTTATTTGATTTAAATACTTCCTGTAATTGGAAACGGCGCCTAATTACCTTTTGCGAAAAAGGTAATTAGGCGGAACCACAACGCCATAATAGCTGATTGCTATTAAGTATGCTACAGCTAATAACCATATCATTTAAAGCATATTTTCAATGAAGACAAATAGAAGCTTACCTTATCGATCAAAACTGGTACAAGGCATCCTTCCACGTCTGTTTACGAACTCCAGAAGCCACAGTGCTCGATATCATAGTAAAGCTCATGGTAATATTAATGTAAACGTAAAAAATAATTACGTTTTGTACAGAACGGAAGTGATTTATATAATATTCTAAGACAAGTACACAGCGCTGTTTAGACCCAAAGTGACATAGCTTACCTACTGATATAGGTCCTAGGTTCTAGAACAGTTAGATACATTCTCATTTATAAATACTAAATAGGTATGTACAGCCAACGAAGAAAGTGGATGAACACTTAAATATTTTCAAATTTATTTTACAATGGAATATGAATACCTTATAATGAATATACATGTAGTTTTATAATCCGCAGAGGACAAAGTTAATATATTTCATGTTTGGTTTATTATTTTACGAAAGGTTTAAGAGCTAAAGCGATTAACAAATTACAATTTGTTAAGCCATTTTTGTCGTTGACTGTACATACATAAATTATGGTGTAACATTTCTATTTTGTAGCACAAATCTCCACCTTGAAAAGATTGGATTACGTTTATTATTTCACACCTAAGGCTCTATTCTATTACCTCACGATTATAAAATAAATAAGAATACTTAGTAGAGACTATGTTTTCATTATACATTTTAATGTTTAGGTTGTTGTTTTCTTGTCTGTTCATGATACTTTTGAAGCTAGATGCTAGCTAGATCTTCTAGCTGATCTGACTAGATGAACAAAAATGGTACAATGCCTATGTTTAAATGTAATTTTACTTTTCTATTATTAGGTGTACCTAACCAATTACCCCACTTTACCCTAATTCATTATTTTTGATGAACCTATTCATTTGCGATATTTTAAATTTTACAAATATGTATATAAATATTATATAATCCTGCAGTTATAAGCAAGAGCTCAATAAGCTCAGTGACATCTGATATGAATTATTTTATCGTAGAATCTGTCCGTTTTTATATGTGGAATGTGAGCACCTGCTTGTCAGTATTGTGTTGTATAGCTTTGCTGGTGACTTGGTGTGTAATACCACGATGGCGAACTTTGCAGAACTATATAACTATCAACCAGATACTAGCGGGAACACTGGCTGTCGTGTGTGAAGCAATATATAATAATGATGTCAATGTCCATTATACATACTATTTTATTATAACACCATACTTTAATATTTTGGTGATGTGCTGGTCTTTGTGCGCGTCGCTGAACGCACACATAAAATTGGTGCTGCAGGCCACGAGGAAATTTAGTTACGAGAAAAGAGTATACACTCTGTTCACCCACATTACTGCTTCCTTGCTTTATACTGCTAATATCCTCTTTTTTGATATCATGCCTAAAAACATATTAGAATATACATGCACTCCGTTTTCAAACTTTTTTCCAGTCGTATTAGTATGGAGTATAACATTTATATTGTATATAAGTGTTGTCATGTCCATCCTGCCGTGTGGTAGAAGAAGGATGTCAACAAGAAACAGGAGTCACGTGTTGTCCTTGGTGGGGGTTGCTACGATGTGTGACTCGTTGAAGATTATTATTGTGATGAAACAGTTATTCGTTGAGGTGATGGTTTATGGTTTAATAACATTCGATAACAATTCTTCACCAGATGTTATATATTTGTTGGATATAGGAACGGCTATATATTCGTTTAGATGGGTTTTTCAGACAATGTTTGTGTTGTGTAATAGAAGCTCTCGGATTCACTGGAAGATGTATGTACGAAAGTGGAGAAATCGTAATGTGAACACAATTGCACTTAGGTAGGTATTCGTGCGTACGGTTTTAGTCGGTTCAAGCCCGACATAACCGCCCTCGCTGGTTAGCTGGGGGGTATCCGAAGAGATTTCCGCACGAAAAAAAAAAAAAAAAAGTAGGTATTCGTAAATCTGTTTCTAATTAAATTATGAGCTTCTTTTATGGTAGTAGCACAGTGGAACTAAGAGATCGTTCGACTGTGGTAGAAGGTGGCGAGGTATTCGATGGAGTTTGCCCAAAAAAAACAGCAAGCGTAGTGTTGTAGGAAAATATCGGTACTACTTATTAGGTATTAAAATTATACTTTGGCTATCTCTTTAACATTGTTTCCCGATTAATTGTTTAATAGGTTTAGGTGAAATTAGGTACTATATCACCTATCTAATACTAAATTATAAAATAGCTTTTCCAAAAGTAGGTAACTAGGTAGGTAGGTACTTATAATATAAGGGACGGCAGCGACTTTTAAATTAAAAATAATTTAAAAGTCGCTGCCGACTTTGGGTGCTGCTGACTTTATGAGTGAACAATAAAAAACAGTTGATTTCGCCAAAATTATATTCATTTATGCCTATTAGAAATAAATGTTCTCACGACTTTCGCGTGTATTTCTTTCCCAGTTTTTTTAACATATTTTTTTATTATACTGTAAAAATGTAATAACTAGATATTATTCAATACCGTCACTTATAAGTTATAACAGAAATGAAGCCCAAAACCCGCACATCGCAAACTTTAAAATACGAGGCTATAATTTCATAATATTCGGTTTTAAAATGTTCCTTGCACATGCACAACTTGTTAGAAGCGGTTTAGATAAACTTAAAAAAATGTCAAAGGCAATGTGTTATGATTTAATATAAGGTACAGAAGGAAAAAAATGTAAAACCACTTATTATTTTATAAAAAAGAATTGCGTGTCTTTGATGCTATTCGAAAACTGCTCTAAAAAAAAACAAATTACAGTGTTACACTCTCTGTAAAAGCGTTGATTAAAAATTTAATTTAAATAATGAATGCGCGATATGATATGCGTATGTAGGGGACAGTCGGGTATTATTTTAGAATCTTATCATATTTTTGTATTCTAGAATAATCTACTGAAAGTGGATTAACACTTAAATATTTACAACCGTTTTTTACATTGGAATATGAATACCTTATAATGAATATTCATGTAGTTTTGTAATCCCCAAAAAGACAAAGTTAATATATTTCAAGATTTGTTTATTATTTTATGAAAGGTTTAAGAGCTAAAGCGATTAACAAATTACAATTTGTTAAGCCACTTTTCTCGTTGACTGTACATACATAAAAAAAAGCGGCGATAGTCCGGTGGCGTACGAAACAGACTGCTGAGACGAGGTCTCGAGTTCGATCCCCAGTCGCCCCAGGCACACACCTCTCACTTTTCGTAGTTATGTGTCCATTAATAAATGTTAATTATCGCTCGCTTAATAATGTGACCGGTAGATGGCTCGCCTCCTATTACATTGGGACCTCAACATAACTGGCGAATCGTGGGTGTGTAATACACCTCTGCCTACCCCTTCGGGGATACAGGCGTGAAGTTATGTTATGTTATGTTATGTACATACATAAATTATGGTGTAATATTTATTTTTTGTAGCACAAATCTCCACCTTGAAAAGATTGGATTACGTGTATTATTTCACACCTAAGGCTCTATTCTATTACCTCACGAGTATAAAATAAATAAGAATACTTAGATGAGACTATGTTTTCATTAAACATTTTAATGTTTAGCTTGTTGTTTTATGTCTGTTCATGATACTTTTGAAGCTAGATTCCAGCTAGATCTTCTAGCTGATCTGACTAGATGAACAAAATTCTAAAATGCCTATGTTAAAATGTAATTTGACTTCCTATTATTAGGTGTGCCTACCCAATTACCCCACTTTACCCTAATTAATAATTTTTGATGTACCTATTCATTTGCGATATTTTAAATTTTACAAATATGTATATAAATATTATAATATAATCTTGCAGTTGTAAGCGTGAGCTTAATAAGCTCAGTGACATCTGATATGAATTATTATCTCATAGAATGTGTCAATTTATATGTGTGGAGTGTGAGCACCTGCTTGTCGGTATTGTGTTGTATAGCTTTGCTGGTGACTTGGTGTGTAATACCACGATGGCGAACTTTGCAGAACTATATAACTATCAACCAGATACTAGCGGGAACACTGGCTGTCGTGTGTGAAGCAATATATAATAATGATTACGAATACAATTATCCATACTTTTCCACTATAACACCATACTTTAATATTTTGGTGATGTGCTGGTCTTTGTGCGCGTCGCTGAACGCACACATAAAGTTGGTGCTGCAGGCCACGAGGAAATTTAGTTACGAGAAAAGAGTATACACTCTGTTCACCCACATTACTGCTTCCTCGCTTTATACTGCTAACATTCTCTTATTTGATATTGAGATTACAAGCACATTACAATTAACATGCTCTCCGTTTTCAATCTTTTTTCCCGTCGTATTAGTATGGAGTATAACATTTATATTGTATATAAGTGTTGTCATGTCCATCCTGCCGTGTTGTAGAAGAAGGTTGTCAGCAAGAAACAGGAGTCACGTGTTGTCCTTGGTGGGGGTTGCTACGATGTGTGACTCGTTGAAGATTATTATTGTGATAAAACAGTTATTTGTTGAATTATTTGTATACGGTTCATTGACAGCATTGAAAGTTTTATATTTATTGAATATAGGAACAGCTATATATTCCTTTAGATGGGTTTTTCAGACAATGTTTGTGTTATGTAATAGAAGCTCTCGGATGCACTGGAAGATGTATGTACGAAAGTGGAGAAATCGTAATGTGAACAATATTGAACTTACTAACTTTTAAACTTTCGCGTTCCATGATATACAATGACTTAACGGGAATTAACGCGATCATCTATAGGTATATACTTACATACTTTGGATTGCCTGACGTTTCGACCAGGGTACACTGGCCTCCTGTACACTGTCCTCCTCCTGCTGTAACCTGGATACGATGATCGCGTTAATTCCCTTTAAATTATTGTCATATTGAACTTAGGTGGGTATTCGTAAATCTGTCTATGACTAAGAGTTCTTTCGTAACGTGATTCTGTAGATCTCTGCCTCCGTCCGCTGAATCACGCAATATGGAAAGACGCTTTCAGAAAGTAGGCAAGTTAACTAATATATTCTCAACAAGAAGTTGGAGAATTGAGTTCATACATTGCTAAGTAGATAGGTATATCAAACAAAAGTAACTTATTACTTTGAGTTATGTAATTGTAACATTAATGTAAATTTAGCTAAGTACTTAGGTACATAGGTATATGCGCAAATTCTAGCGTTGTAGGAAAAGATAATCACTTAGATATTATTAAAATTGCACTGTTATGTACTTAACATTGTTATCGTAATAATTACTATTTAATATGATAGTTTTTCACAAGGTAATATTGTATCGTATGTCGTAGGCTTTTAATAATGTTTTTATTATTAATAAATAACTAATTTAGCGACCACATGTAGTGGATTGATATAATGTATAAATGTATCATTATCGCCTTGTGAAGCTGGCTGTAAAATGTAGATAAAAGTCTGAGTTTTGACTCTTGACGTTCATAAGTGTTACTTTGTACCTTGAATAAGTAAAGATACTTGATTGATTGTTTGTTTGATTGATTGATTTTATTTTACTGTTATAACACAATCCGCTTACCCGTGCTCTACTAGGTACGTAGGAATAGTATTAAAAAAAAAAACAGTTTTAATTTTATTCTATAATTAAACGACACAGATCCATAGGTACCTATAACTATCAGGGTGCGAGGGATATGCTCTATGGGCAACCTTACACCCCGGCGTCTGCAGACCCGAAACGGCGTGCGGTTTTAGTCGGTTCAAGCCCGACATAACCGCCCCCGCTGGCCGGCGGGGGGTATCCGAGGGGATTTCCGCAAAAAAAAAAAAAGGTACCTACCTATAACTTCGTACTAAACTTGATGTCCGCTCTTGGGTCCAATTTGACGTGCTATGAGGTAGAGGGATGGAGCTATAGCTCCATTCCTCACCCTCTGGATGCCCAAAACACGATCGCTTATAGCACTGAACTGATTAATTCATTTTCTGTTGCATTGAGTAACCGTTTTTACACGTCAGTGCCTTACCTTTTTTGCATTGCCTAAATCCTATTCTTTAATAAAAAAAATTCTCCATTCGTCTATAACAGAAAGTACTCAGTTCATGAACCATTCAACAGCGTTTATAGTTCATCTTTTGAATCTGTGTCCGCTGTAATAGGTCCATTAAGTGAGTGGCTCTTTATAACATTTGCGTAGTATAGGGCGGAGGCGCGCGGTGTACGAGGACGTTTCGGGTTTGAGAAATCAACTTCGTATAAGCCGAATTTGAATCTGGAACATTACAAAATCGCTTAACAAATAGAATAATGAACCTAAAAAAATTATAAGGCGAATTTATCCAATATCTAATTGGCAAATAGATTTAAATTTTTGGAGTGTATGGGATCTCACCTAGTTCTTTGGGGGCCCAAGCCTACCTCACCTGCAATTCGGTACACTTGCTGATTCACGGAAGAGGCTCTGACGGAGGCTTTCCTCTTTTAGGGGGTCAGGGTGGCAGTAGCTCCCGTAAAAATCAAGATCAGGCAAATAAATTATGGAGGATGTGGTGAATGACCTACGTAGATACATACTAACATACAGTCACGCCTATTACACATTAGGTTATGTAGAGCACATTTTTTCAATTACTACGATCCTAGCATACGCCTTTCCCTTCTTCAACTTTCATAATTATCTTCATAAGTATAATATTAATATTTTTTGATTTACTTACAGATATCCATGCATCCATTCAAAATTGTCAAGCAAAGACCAGGCTGTGTAATGTGTTAATTTGATATTATCTTCTTTTATTGCCAGTAGGAGCTGAAACAGTACAAAAGCAAAAGGTTTGGTGGCAATTTTTATATTACTAAGTAGGTACCAGAGCCACGGGGATCGTGCGGTCCATGGCCCTGCATGGGTGCCCAATATGGGCGGGGGCCCTGAAGGCCAGAAGTGTGCGGATGCTGCGCGCTCCGCAGCGGGTGATGGCCATCAGGGTCATCCGCGGGTACCGCACGATCTCTTTCGAGGCAGCGACTCTCCTTGCCGGAACTCCGCCATGGGACCTGGAGGCGAGGGCCCTTTCGCAACTGTACCAGTGGCGAAAGGAGGTGCGGGAGCAGGGCCGGAACCCCGAGCTTCGAGAAATCGAAGCCGTGCAGTCTCAGCTCCACCAGGCCATCGTGGTGGAGTGGAAGGAACGACTTGGGCGACCAAGCGCAAGGCACGCCGCAATAGCGGCGGTAAGGCCCATCATGGAGGATTGGCTAGAGAGAGACACGGAAGCCTCTCGTACCGATTGACGCAGGTGATCTCCGGTAAGGGGAGCTTCGGGGACCACCTGCATCGGATCAGGAAGGAGCCAACGCCTGAGTGTCATCACTGCGACGCGAGCGAGGACTCAGGGCTGCACACGCTGGCGGACTGCCCGGCGTGGGAGGTGCCGAGGTGTGACCTCGTGGCAGCCATCGGGATGGGAGTCCTCTCACTCGGCAGCATGATTGCGGCAATGGTGCGAAGCGCGAGCGCGTGGGCCGCCGCCACCTCCTTCTGCGAGCATGTAATGCTCGCAAAGAAGATGGCGGAGAGCGTTCGGCTGAGGTTTAGAACTCTCCCGGCCCGCCGAGCCTGCAACATGCTCGCCGCGCGTCGTAGGTGACTCAGGCGCCGGAGGTCGCTTAACGACCTCCGTCCTCCATGAGCGCAGGCCTGGGGTTGGCAGATGAGGCCGCCTGTCACCCCCAGCAGAAGCAGGCCAGGACGGTGGGGCGACTAGCGCCCCTCCCCCAAACCGGGGCAAGACGGTGACACCGTGGTTCCCAAACCCGAGGGGGCCATCTCGAAACCGGAGATAGCACAGGGTCAGTCGGGGTGCGAGGGATATGAAAAAAAGGTACCAGAGCCAGTCATTTTCCAGCACCAATACGTAACTCAACCAAAAAGTACCATCTTCTCACTAAATATTAATGTTAAAATAACAAATTAAAATATAATTATTCACTTCGGTCACAAAGTAACACTTATGAACGTCATAAAAACTATTATCTGCACAGCATTGTGGCGAGGCCACGATATAGTGAGAGTAAAGATATAATGAGAATGATAATAAAAAATGCGGAATAAGAACCTGCTTCAAATGAGCTTGCATATAGTCTATTCTCTCTTGATCATCCAGGCCACCTTGAGTAGGACATCCATTCTCAGTGATAAGGAACTTCATATCTCCATAGTGGGCTTTTAACCAGACTAGGAGGCGACGAATTCCTTCGGGATTGACCTGAAGCAACAAGCTAATTATATCTATATCTAATAGACAGAACGCTCCACAAAACATAACCAATGTAAGGGTTGGTAGCGCGAGTGTGATGTCGCTGGTGTTGCACACGTCCATAGACCGCGGTAAACGCTTCAGATCAGGTGGGCCTTGTGCTTGTCTGCCACCTAAGTGGTATAAAAAAGAAAGAAAGGTGATCTTCAAAATCAATCATACCGTAATTGATTTATGACAATGAATGTTTGTTTCTTCGTATAATATTATGCACTACCGTACCTTTAACCCAATTGCGATAACTCTTTGTTAACTTATTGCTTGTGCTTGAGCGAAGGTTATAAGCATAGTGTAATTTTGTTGACCGTAAATATAGCCCTGTAATCGGTTTATATGATTTGATGTAGGAAATTTGCCCGTACGAAACCGGGAAAGATCGGCCTGTAAATTACAACATAGATTTAAATCTTACTTTTAATAAAGGCCAAACGGTTCCAGGCCATTTCGGACGAAGCCCTGTCACAGCATTCAGAACAGGAATATCTTTGATAGGCCAAGGCCCCAGTTGCTCGCCTTGCTTTGCCTTACGCACCGTACGACTTGTATAATAATTCATCGCATAGAAGTCGTAAGTCCCTGCAGAAAGATAGCATTAGATATATGTCTTACTGATTCATTGACTGATTAAAGCAAATTATTAGGGAGCTACCTCTCACGAGTTCAATTTCTTCTTGAGTAAAAACTGGTAATATAGACTTGGAGTGGCTGTTCTTCTTGCTGTGTTCCTCCATAATTTTCTCTATCGCCGGCGGCCAACCACCTTCTTTCGAAAATATTGGGTGAGAAAATCTGCCTGCCTGAAATCACAAATTTTAATATTATATCTTCTACTAAACTGAGCTAATATTAATCTTAACATAGCTGCAGTAAGGTCTTATTATATATATATGAGTAAGTACGGGGAAAGTGAATGAAAATCCACTTCATTCGCAGGAGAACTCCTGTGATGGTTTTACTACGAATGCTTCTGTTACTGTAGGAAACCAGTTAGATAAAAGACGGATCATGCAAGCCATCTTGTGCGCTAACACTGAGTTTGATGAGGTTACATTGGTGGCGGCTTATGCAACGTGAGTCATATATAACTGACATAGTGTCTAGAGGTTCCCACCAAGATCTTCGAAGCTTATAGCCTCATCAGCAAGCCCATGCACATGCTAATTGGCGGACAAGGTTTGAAGACGATGAATAAAATTTGATGGATAATTCCTTCGACATGAAATAAAAAGTTCAAAATAACCTATTTTACCCCCTTTTTTCTTTTACGTGCGGAAATCCCTTCGGATAGCCCCTCGCCGGCCAGTTATTATGTCGTGTATCGACAAAAACCGCACGGTGTCCTCCCCAAGTGTACGTTGCCGGGCACCCCGGGTAAGCCCTCGAAAGGATAACCCCAGGGTCCTATCTTACCCCTTACAACCCACTCCACTGCAACGAATACCTAATAACAATAGTAATATCACATACACAGTACTGTAGAGCCAGTTCTGCTAACTCTGCGTCGTCTTCAGTCTCTGGCTCGAACCACAGTATTTGGTTCACTATCGATACTTCACCTGTCAAAGAATCGAATTAAGAATTAATTTAACAGCCGTTTACGACACTAAAAAAGATCAAAACCCATTGATGGAGTAAAAAACGGAAATTTTCGGAATTCGAAAATATTAAATATCATATAATAAATAGTTTAAGTGACATCATCATAAATCGAAAGGTCAATTGAAGAGATTTATTATAATTATTGGCTATCGAAAAAGGATAATCATGAGTTTTTACTGTCAGATATGTGATGTTCATAAGTGTTACTTTGTTGGCGTTCACAAGTGTTACTTTTTTGAAGTTCATGAGTGTTACTTTGTGACTTTAATTTATGAAGATATATGATTTAATTAGAACATGTAATACATTTTACAAAAAAGGCTAAATACAGTAGGTACAATAATAATTGAACATTAAAAAAAAAATGAGACTCACCATGGTATTTAGCTCTAAATTCTTTATCATAAACTCTGTAAGCCTTAGCATGAGCTATTAAAACGAATTTGTTACACAAGTAGACTGCATCAGGGGCGCGAATCCCTGGTGCCAGAACGCCAAGATTGTACGCTGCGTCACAGATAACCAACGGTTCATTGATGGTAATCCATGTCTTCACTCGGTCACCGTAAAGACTGAAAGCTACTCTGGCGTAGTCAGCAAACCAGTCAGCAATTAAAGGATTCGTCCAGCCACCTGGAGGAGACATGAGTATAGGTAATTAAAAAGCGGCCAAGTGCGAATCGGACTCGCCCATGAAGGGTTCCGTAGCAGCAAGTAACACAATAAAGTTTTTTTTTAATTTTTTGATATTTGAGTTCATTTAATGAAACGCGAATGGCGGTTTGCGATTTATGACGTATTAAAAAAAATTACTTACATCTAGTAAGTAATTTTTTTTCTCTCGTTCAAACCAATTTTCGGTGGAAGTTTACATGGTAATGTACATCACATATTTTTTTAGTTTTATCATTCTCTTATTTTAGAAGTTACAGGGGGGGGGGGGACGGACATTTTACCACTTTGGCAGTGTCTCTCGTTTTAAGTATGGGGTCCCCCAAAATTTATATTGTTTTTTTTTTCTATTTTGTGTTAAAATCTTAATGCAGTTCACAGAATACATCTACTTACCAAGTTTAACAGCATAGTTCTTATAGTTTAGGAAAAATGTGGCTGTGACATACGCACGGACAGACAGACAGCCATGACGAATCTAAAAGGGTTCCGTTTTTTGCCATTTGGTTTAATTGATTAGGTCACCTATTTCATCGATATATTTTCAATAATTTATCATGAAGAAATAGAGGTTTATATGTAACATCGAAATTAATTCTATCCGGTTCCCTAATATAAAGCGTGATAAAATTTATTATCACAGGTTAAGTAAAAAAAAATTTTAGTTGAATCTGTTCAACGGTTTTCAAGTGATGCTCGGACATTCACACAAATAGACAAAAATTCTAAAAACCACATTTTTGACATCAGTATCGTTCCTAGAACACATACCAATAAATTTAAAAAATAAAAATTCTATGTACAGTTTTCACCTCGTTACTATTTTATTCTATTTTTAGAAAACAGACATTGTAAAGTAGTTCCTGAGCTACAAATTTGGATGCAACCAGGTACAATGCTAAGGGGGTGCTTGGTTGGGGACCTCCACGCGGTGCACCCTGGGCAACGGAGACAGCAGCGCCTCTCTCCTAGGGTGGGAGAGACGCTGCCGCCTACGGCCAACTCCAACCGAGGCGAGGACGGCCCTGTTGAGGGCTGTTCGGAAGCTTTCCATGTGTCCCTCTGATTAGCAGATGGCACAGTGGAGAGCAAGTAAGGGGGCCATCTTGAAACCGGAGATGGCCCAGGGTCAGTCGGGGTGCGAGGGTTATGCTCTATGGGTAACCTTACACCCCGGCGTCTTAAGACCCGAGACGGCGTGCGGTTTTGGTCGGTGCAAGCCCGACATAACCGCCCCCGCTGGCCGGCGGGGGGGTATCCGAAGGGATTTCCGCACCCCGTAAATCCACCCGTAAAAACACCCAGACCAATGCAAATAGACATATTCATGCATACAAATATTTGCACTGAGCCGGAATCGAACCCGCGCCCCCTGTCGTAGCAGTCGAATGCACTACCGCTACGCCACAGAGGCCGTCATAAGTTTAAAGTTTCTCTCCCAATATCTGTTGGTTCTTCATCATCATGTAAGCCAGTTGCGTTCGAGTCTATAATCTCGAAAGCCAGCATCCGCATCCTCCATTACCTCCTTTTGATTTGACTTGTACAGTTTTTATGGAGGAGACTGTCACAAACCTAGAACAAAGCCAGTACCAGAGCCTCGTCCGTCAGTCAGCAGGCGTACCGGCTTACAGGTGAGATTGTTTTGACCACGAAGATCTTGTTGGGTGGCATACACCGGGTGTAGGTAATTAAGTAGGTATATGTATACTCCCGAAGGGGCCATCTCGAAACCGGATATGGCCTAGGGTCAGTCGGGGTGCGAGGGATATGCTTTATGGGCAGCCTTACACCCCGGCGCCGGCGTCTGAAGACCCAGGTGGCGTGCTGTTTTAGTCGATTCAAGCCCGACATAACCGCCCCCGCTGGCAGGCGGATTCGAAAGGATTTCCGCACGCAAAAAAAAAGAAAAAGGTATATGTATATTTTAACTCACCATAATTCTGTAGATATTGTGGCAGATCCCAATGGTATAAAGTAATTACAGGCTCAATGCCTTTCGCTAGCAAGCCATCGATCAGATTATTGTAGTACCTCTTGCCGTCATTGCTGATGTAGTTGGGAAGACCCGTTGGAAGTAGACGAGACCATGATATCGAGAATCTACAAAAACACATTCAGATTAGAAACCAATTTATGAATGAAGAACATTGATTATACGTTTTGCTTATTTTTGAAATTCAGGTTTAGAATAATATTGGTATCTAACCGAAATTTCTAGTAAGTATTCCTCTTAACTTCTCTACGTAAGCTACATATTATATCAACACTGTCTAGGGATATTTTACATTTATAGATGTACACTAGGAATTCAGTGCAGGGTGCGACTGAAATAAATTGAGCTGAGCGAGCAGGGCTCTTACTTGAAAATAAGACATCTTACTACGGTCGCGCGCTTAGCTAAGGCCGCGCGCTCGTGGAACTGTTTTTCGGTGATTATTCCTCAATGCTACATCGGATATGAACCATCTCGCTTCAAAACACTCCTCAGTGTCGCGCGAGTAGTTACGGAGGCGTTCAGCCACCAACAAACGGCTATGATGGGTATAAGAGCTTCGCTTCGCTCAGCTCAATTATTAAGAGAAATTTGAATTCTAGAAAAAAGATTTTAATACATATCAAATTGTTGATGGCACAATTTTATTTTTGATATTAAATTTAGTAGATTTTTTTATCTGTAATACTTCTGAAATACTTCTAAGTAATAAGATATGATCAAACTGATTTTTACATTACCAAACGTCATAACTGTCATTTGAACTTGACGCGAGTTAAAAAGTTGTCGGTGTTTCTGACTTTATTTCAAATCTAGCTCAATCTCGAATTTGGTCTTCTATTTCGGTAAGTTTTATTTATTATGTCAACATATTGAGGCAATAAGAATAACTAAAAGCTATATTTTTCAAGTTTGGGTTAACCGCTTGTAAAAAAATTGAATTCGTTTAGGTGGCAATATAATTGCCACTGCTTTAGGTGTGTGTGATGCTTGGCTTGGGTGCTTGATTTCTTGCTTTTTCTTTTGTACGTAAAAATGTCACGATTTCTGAAAGATGACGCAATCGAAGACGAATTAGTGCGTTTATTTGATCTTCCTGATGATCCTGAGGTTTCCGAAGACGAATATGAACCTGAACCAGAGACTTTTACCGACTTAGATGTCAGTAATATGTTGAGTGATTTTCCTATGGACACTGCTGTCCATTTTTCTTCCGAGGATGGGGAGGTACGGTATCAGCTTGAAGAGTCAGCTTCATCAAATAGCCTATTTATTGAACACCCTTCAACAAAAATGGCTGAAGTTCAACCATCCGGTCATCCGGTCTTCATTTGGATAGTCACCGTTGTCGTATCAGCGAATCTTCGTCTCCAGAAGTTCCTCTCGTTTGTCGCCCCAGTGACGTAGCTCCATCACCAACACTTTCAGTACCCATTTTGTCTGATACAGATGAGTCAGATATTGAAGAAAACCATTGGAAGAAGGTTCTTTACCCTCAAAATCCCAATATAGACTACTTTGATAGCATTCACTTAGAAAGCAAACAATTTATGCCTAGTAGGACCTGGCCTGTTACTTATTTCACGATTTTTTTTGATCACAATGTAATAGATCACAAAGTTTGGAAATTCCTCAGAACACTGGGTGTTGGAAAGTCACGTCAGGATTCTATTCCCAAAAAAATTGATATCGATTTACTTAATCAACATTTCTCATCGTCGTCTAAATGTGATCGGACTCACAAAGACAATACTTTGCAATATCTTTCATCGCTTCCAATACCTGACTACTCACCGTTCTTGTTTAATCAACTAACTGCTTGTGGTGTTAAAGAGTGTATAATGTCAGTAAGCTCCAATGCTGTTGGCAGTGACTGTGTAAGCCGGAACATGGTACAACCTATCCTGGAACAAATACTACCCATAATTTGCCATGTACTAAACCATTCCCTTTCTTGCAGCATGTTTCCAGATGTTTGGAAAGAGGCACAAATCATTCCTTTGCCTAAAAAATCTAATCCTTCGTCCCTTTCCGAGTTTCGACCCATTTCCATCTTACCTTTTCTATCAAAAGTCCTAGAACGCTTAGTTTACAATCAATTAGCTTCATACCTTACAAGGAACAATCTCCTGAATTCACTCCAGTCAGGATTCCGTCCTGGACACAGCACGGCCAGCACATTAATCAAGGTTACTGACGACATCAGGCTAGGCATGGAGAAGGGAAATCTTACGGTACTCTCCTTACTTGATTTCAGCAATGCGTTTAATACTGTAGATTTTCATATCCTGCTTGGCATACTGCGCTCTATTAACATATCTCCAACAGTGATTGATTGGTTTCATAGTTACCTGTTTGGGCGCCGGCAGCGTGTACGTGTTGAAGATTCCTTTTCCACCTGGCGTAATACATCTGTCGGTGTGCCACAGGGTGGCGTGCTATCTCCTTTGCTTTTCACAATTTTTATAAATTCCATCTCTAAGTCATTACATTGTTCCTACCACCTTTATGCAGACGATCTTCAAATATATACACAGGCTCCTTTACAGGAATTGTCGACAGCCTTTAATGCTATTAATACCGATTTGACGAGGATATGCACTTGGAGCAAGCGGTATGGGCTGGAAGTGAACCCCTCTAAGACTCAGCTAATAGTTATTGGTAGCTCCAGAATGCTGCCTCAAGTTAATTGGTCACAGTTACCAGATATCGTTTTTAATGGCATTCCACTGGAAATATGCCAAAGTGTGAAGAACTTAGGGATATTCATCGACAGCACACTATCGTGGGGTCCTCAAATCCGTGAAGTTAGTCGCAAATTGTTTGCATCAGCGGGGTCTATGCGCAGACTGCGTAACTTTCTACCAACGACCACTAAAATTGCACTTGCAGAATCTCTCCTTCTTCCTCTTCTTGACTATGCCGATATCAGCTATCTCGACGTCACCGAGGAGCAACTCGATAAGCTTGAGCGCCTTCAAAACTTTTGCATTAGATTTATATTTGGTCTACGCAAATATGATCACGTATCAGAGTTTCGCATATTGCTCAAGTGGCTCCCAATTCGACTTCGACGGAATGCTCATATTCTTGCCATGCTTTATAGTATTCTCTTTAATCCCAATTCTCCCTGTTATTTAAAAGAACGTTTCGTGTTCCTCAATGACACACATTTAAAATCCTTGAGGTCGTCAGAATCATTGGTATTGGCAGTACCTAGGCATTCTACGATTTTTTATGATAAATCGTTCACTGTACAGGCGGTACGGTTATGGAATGCACTGCCATTATCGATTAGACGGGCACAATCACTGGCCATCTTCAAAACGATGGTGAAAGAGCACTACCTGGGCCTATAGTCTCCCCAATTCCTTTTTTTTTTCTTTTTGCGTTATGTGCTGTCTAACTTTCGTACGAGATATAAAAATAATTTATGTGTAGATTTAGTATATATATAAATTTTGTATGTCTATATGAATAATTTATATTACCTACAATTATGTTCGATTATATATGTCTGTTTATGTATCATTGTATGCTTATTTTTAGGTATATGTACCTAGTACATTGCAATCATATGTGTTTGTAATCTAGTCTGTTACATTATATGACTACGTTACTCCTCTATCTTTTCCTATTACACCAATAACTACCCAATATACGATTTAGCTCATTTAAAATTCATGTCCATCCAAAGGTTGCCTGTAAGATATTGCTTTTAGCGATAAGGCCGCCATTTGTACATGTATTGTTTAAGTTTCCATATATGTATATTCTGATTGGTGTACAATAAAGTTTATATCTATCTATCTATCTATCTAGATCTAATAGTACAGCAAACTAATATTTACGCTGATCAAAATCGAAGCCGCGGCTGGACACCTGTTGATACTGCTGAAATAAAAGCTTTTCTAGGTGTTATTATTTTGATGGGGCTCCACCCTCTGCCAACGATTGATTTATATTGGTCGAGTGATCCTTTTTTTCGCGTTGCTGAGATAGCATCAGTTATGACGTGTATGTGATTCAAAAAGGTACTAGAAAATCTACATTTGAATGACCACTTGCAGATGCCATCGAGAGACGCAACTGGTTACGACTAATCGTACAAAGTTCGCCTGCTTCTTGAGATGCTCAACAAAGCTTCTCAAAATGCTGCAAAAACGACGACTACACAATCGATAGACGAGTCCATGATCAAATTTAAGGACATCTCGTCACTAAAGCAGTACATGCCACTAAAACCAATAAAAATAGGCTACAAAGTGTGGACTAGAGCAGACAGCGAAACTGGTTATGTTTTTGAGTTCCAAATTTACACAGAGAAACGTGATGACCAATCCACTGAATTCGGATTAGGAGCAAATGTTGCCAAATCTCTTACTCAAAAGCTAATAGATGAGGGGTTCCGTGGACATGTGACTTTCGACAATTTTTTCGCATCCTATGAAATATTGCAATATTTAATCAATATAATAGATCGGACCTACCACTTGTAATAAAAACGGCAAAAAACAAGAATTTACCAAGAAATAAAAAAATATCTTTGGCAAGAGGCGAATTTAGATGGCGTACCAAAAATAATGTAGCATTTGTAATGTGGCAAGACACAAAACTTGTTACATTTCTGACTACAGCCTTTCATCCAAAAATAAATAAAACATTCTGTGACCGAACTCAGAAAGATAGTTCGGAAAAAAGGTTTTCAATGTCCATTGACTATACTACAGTATACAGAGCGTATGGGTGGAGTAGATCGGTTTGATCAGAAGCGGAGCACTTATGAAGTTGGCAGGAGGAGCAAGAGATGGTGGCTCCGAATTTTCTATTTTTGTGTAGACTTGGCCATCACAAATTCATTTTTGCTATACTCTAGCAAAAAGAGGGTTCACAATCCACTTTCACAACTGCATTTCAGGTTGTGCCTGGGCCGTGGTCTCAAGAACAATTATTCATCCAGGAAGAGAAGTCTCGACAGCCGGCCACAGTACGCCTCGAAACGGCCAAAACTCTCCACAAATCGACAAAAAGTGGTGGGAGTGACGGATGAGATACGTTTGGCTAACGTGGGTAGTCATAGACATGAGGAGTTGCAATCATGGTGACGTTGTCGTGTGTGTAGTACAAAAACACGAAATAAGAGATCGAAAATACAATGCTCTACATGTAAAGTGCCACTTTGTGTGGTTCCTTGTTTGATATTTTTCATAGTCAGCAGATCTAAACATAAAAATATCTATATAGGGAACTAAGGGTTGATTTGCATTTACTTTGATTATATTTTTTCTTCTAATAAAGAGAGTATGATTATAAATGAAGTTTTATTGACAGGCTGTGGCAACTATATTGCCACCTCATTATCCAAAAAAAAACCAGTGAAATTTTCCAAAAAAAAATCACATTATTCTCATCATAAAAGTAATTACTTTCACTTTTTATTTGCAACATATTGCTTTCACCTCTAATTTCGTCGGCCTTAAAAAGGGTATAAGATATCCTTAGACAGTGTTGCATTTCTTGTAAATGGAGCTTTTATTTAAAAAAAAAGAGGGTTTACGTCAGTAGTGTAATGGCCAGGATTCGAATCAATCGTAAGGCCGGTACCTCGCCGCTCCTGTGTGATAGGAGCAGCAGGGTAAACTCGACTAAATTTATTATTGATCATTCGTTTATTTTATTACAAAGCAGATCATCGCGAAATTCTTAAGTTCGATAAAACTCGGGCATGGTCAACGTTCGGACTATAAATCATCACGCTATAGCTAAAAGGTAATGAGCAGTAAAATATAAAATCTCGAAACTACAGAGTTACCTACGTGTAAAAGATAGTTAATTAGAGACTCAACCTTTGATAATAAATTTCAACACGCTATTATATTAGGGAACCGGGTAGAATTAATTTCGATGTTAGGTGCTTGGTTGGGGACCTCCACGCGGTGCACCCTGGGAAACGGAGACGGCAGCGCCTCTCCGTTGCCCAGGGTGCAGCATTAGCAGAGGGCACAGTGGAGAGCAAGTAAGGGGGCCATCTCGAAACCGGAGATGGCCCAGGGTCATTTGGGGTGCGAGGGATATGCTCTAACGGTAACCTTACGCCCCGGCGTCTTAAGACCCGAGACGGCGTGCGGTTTTAGTCGGTGCAAGCCCGACATAACCGCCCCCGCTGGCCGGCGGGGGGGGGGGGGGTATCCGAATGGATTTCCGCACGAAAAAAAAAAGGTACATACATATAAACCTCTATTTCTTCATGATAAATGATTGAAAATATAACGATGAAATAGGTGACCTAATACATGCTGGGTTCGAAACTATAGAAGTAAATGTACCTTGATTTATTCCGAATTTAACGCGGACGTAGTAACTAACTAACTAGGTCTGCAAGGCGAATCGCTGCTTGCAATGTTAAGCTGAGTGAGACATCGTGATTTTGAAAATTTTGAACAGTGATCATTCCTCCGTGGCAAGTCCGATTTTGAAAATTCTTTTTGAAAGTCACAACTCTGGACATGCTTTCTGAGCGTATAAAGTTTGGTCACAGTGTCTCGAGCGGTTATTATGTAATTCCATGTGGAATTTTTTCAACGGTAATCATTCCTCTGTGGTAGCATTAATTTTTTCAAAATATATCCATAAACCTTTCTCTGATTGACCTCTTTAATCGTGCCAAATTTGGGTCTGATTGGATTAGTAGTTTAGGAGGAGACCTGTGACAAAGAAAATCCTGAAGTCTAGTATGAGGAGCTTCCGCTCGACTTCGTCTCACTCAGCTCAATAAACCTTTTGCCTGATTTTTTTTTCATTTAGTAAACGTGTAGGTAGATAAGTTACCTATAATAATGTAATCCAAGATCTGCCGCTCTCTCGATGTCTGCTTCATATTGATGGTAAGAATCGCAGGCTACGTCGCCATTAGAGTGGTCTGCGATAATCTGTGGGTTGCTGTGCGTGTATCTGTCCCAGATGCTTTCTCCTTTGTCTGGAAAAGGCATATTTGAATTGTATCTGTTTGTACCAATAGCATGGGTTGTGTCTGTCAGGATAGCGTGAGAGATGTCTGAATAGTCACAAAATGTGCACCAAATATCTGTACCTAAACTGTACTAAACTGTATCTATGTGAAAAAAAACTGTACCTCAAGTAATTAAATATTAAATAGATAGTGACATAGACACGCCGCGCCGTCCTGACGTCAGCTTGACGCGCATAGTCGTGTATCGCCCCAACGTGTAGGTACTATGTTCTGGATCATAATATCGAAACTGTACCTTTTTTCTTTTTTCGTGCGGAAATCCCTTCAGATACCCCCCCGCTGGGCAGCGGGGGCGGTTATGTCGGGCTTGAACCGACTAAAACCGCACGCCGTCTCGGGTCTACAGACGCCGGGGTGTAAGGTTGCCCATAGAGCATATCCCTCGCACCCCGACTGACCCTGGGCCATCTCCGGTTTAAACTGTACCTCATAAAACTGCCGAAAGCATGAGCTTCATTGACAGACATTTTTAAGTCACCATTCCAATACAATGTAAGACATTGGTAGCAATTCTGTTGTTCAAAAACTCTCTAAACTAAACTAAAAATCACTAAAATTTAGTTTAGTGATGTCAAACGACGTTTTGTATTCTGAAAACGTATGACTAAACTATTATTAGTTTGACACAACCAAAATTAGCTTAGTTACTCAACTTAGTCCAAATTTGCTTATTTGGTATACGGTTGTACGTCCTAAACGTCTAAAATTAGAAACGTCACACTAAAATTAGACGCCATCTAAAATACTGCCGACCAGTTATAGTGATAATTGTAATTTCGTTAAAATTTTGTGGCAAATAACATTTTTATGATGAATAACATAACATAACTTCACGCCTGTATCCCCGAAGGGGTAGGTAGAGGTGTATTACACACCCATGATTCGCCAGTTATGTTAAGGTCCCAATGTAATAGGGGGCGAGCCTATTGCCATCTACCGGGCACATTATTAAGCGAGTGATAATTAACATTTATTAATGCACACATAACTACGAAAAGTCAGAGGTGTGTGCCCGGGGCGACTGGGGATCGAACTCGAGACCTCGTCTCAGCAGTCCGTTACGTATGCCACTGGGCTATCGCCGCAATGATGAATAACGATTTCATGATTTTGCATTCTAAAAACCTAAGAATATAGTTTTAATAACGGTAACACTTTCATATTTAAATTTTGGTGATGTCAGATTCAAATTTGGTGCTGTCATATTGAACACCAAATTTAGTTCGACGTAACAACAGAATAGCATTCCCTCTAAATTTCTCTAAAATAAGAAAATTTTAGAGAAAAATTAGTTTAGTGATGTCAGCAACAGAATTGCTACCATTATCCTATATATCAATGCTTAAATTACGTGTAAGTAAAAAAGTCCAAACATTGATCGTTGGTTTACTTTTCACTGGCTTCCCTTTTGAAAATTTTCACCCTTCGCCACTGGTAGAAAGCAGGAAAATAAAACTACAAATTCGTACATGATACTCTCAGGGAGGAGAGCGTCTATTATTTCCATAGATTAAGATGTACCTATTATGGGCTGACATAGTTAATAATAACCAAAAGCCTCTAAATAATGATGAAAAAAAATTTAAGTTGCTGTCTGTTTTATTAGTGTTCATTTTGTCTATATCTGTACTTAATATTATAAAGCTGAAGAGTTTGTTTATTGGTTTGTTTGGTTGAACGCGCTAATCTCAAGAACTACTGTTTCGAATTTAAAAGATATTTTTGTGTTGGATAAACCATTTATCGAGGAAGGTATAGGCTGTATATCATCACGCTACTACCCAGGAGAGTGGAGCAGTGATCATAAATGTCAACAAATCGGGCAAATTTCCATTCATTATTGTAGAACTAATTAATTACGGACGTGTATGGGACAAATGGGTACCAAGGGGGCGAATTATACCACGGGCGAAGCCCCGGGGCACAGCTAGTCTATATTTGTTGAGGACAGGAGTATTTGAGGAGATGACGTCAATCCGAAAAGTGCAAACCCCAAACCAGTCATATTGGACACCCTGGGGTTATCCTTTCGAGGGCTTACCCGGGGTGCCCGGCAACGGACACTTGGGGAGGATACCGTGCGGTTTTAGTCGATACACGACATAACCACCCCCGCTGGCCGGCGGCGGGGGGGTATCCGAAGGGATTTCCGCACAAAAAAAAAAGTCATATTGGACAACGTCAGATGATGACCTATATGTATTTGAAAGAAAGAAAGATCAATTTGTCTTGTATGTTGCTCAATTTTGATAACGACTATCCATGAGAAAAATGTAGTTAGACAAAAATTCAAATTAAAGGTTTATTTGCCCGCAAATTAATTTCAATTCCATCCAGGATCAGACTCTTTTCTTTGCCGCACTATAAAGACTTGGAATTCTTAACCAGCGTGTCTTTCCTACAATCCCGGGCCCTTTGAGCGGGTCGTTAACAAGCATTTATTTTTATTCTTTTTGTACACAAAAGAAAATGATAATAACATAAATAATATTTTTAAAAAAATATGAGAAAGTTAGTGATTCTTTTAGGGGGGAAGGTATACGCTTTTATAACAAATTGCCTGAATCGGTCCTTGGTATGCCTGACAATAAATTTAAAACCTTTGTTAAGACCACCTTATGTAAAAAAGCATACTATAGGACAGATGATTACCTTAAAGACAAAAATGTCTGGTTTGAGCATGGTGCAGGCTCCTCCTAAAATGCTAAAATGTTACAACTACAGCATAATATTGTAGTGGGCACGCGACCTTTTTTACCATATTTTAACTTTTTTCAATTATTTGAACGTTTAACTTGGGTTAAATTTTATTATAAGGTTTTTTTAAATACCTTTATTTATCTTGACACGAGACAAAAATTTACATTCGTCCATATTTAGTCTTAAGAAATCACTATTATAAGCTGACGTCTCGAAAATGCAACAGTGGAGTTTGTTGCGCCGTTTCTTCTCCACTAGCGCCTAGGAAGCGGTGGTAAACTTAGTATTAAGCAGTTTTTTACGTCAAAAAGATGTAATTACGTTGCACTATTTTGAAAAATAAAGACTTTGACTTTGACTTTGATATACAAAGGCGAGCTTAACTGAATATGAGTTCTCTCCCTGCGAACGTTTGAGTAATAGAGGAAGAATAGTTTAAGAAAGGGTGATGTGAAGTGTACATTACAAGATAAAAAGAAAAGAGAAACATGCTAGTACTACAATACTGGTAAGAAAAAAAAATACATATACATACATGTAAACATAGATACATACATAAATATATTCGTAAGTTAGATTATGAAGGGCACGCCGCAATAGCGGCGGTAAGGCCCATCATGGAGGATTGGCTAGAGAGGCGACACGGAAGCCTCTCGTACCGACTGACGCAGGTGATCTCCGGGAAGGGGTGCTTCGGGGACCAGCTGCATCGGATCAGGAAGGAGCCAAACGCCTGAGTGTCATCACTGCGATGCGAGCGAGGACTCAGGGCTGCACACGTGGGAGGGGCCGAGGCGTGACCTCGTGGCAGCCATCGGGGTGGGAGTCCTCTCGCTCGGCAGCATGATTGCGGCAATGGTGCGGAGCGCGAGCGCGTGGGCCGCCGCCACCTCCTTCTGCGAGCATGTATATAATGCGACTCAGGTGCCGGAGGTCACTTAACGACCTCCGTCCTCCATGAGCGCAGGCCTGGGGGTGACAGGTGAGGCCGCCTGTCACCACAGCAGAAGCAGGCCGGGACGGTGGGGCGACTAGCGCCCCTCTCCCAAACCGGGGCAAGACGGGGACACCGTGGTTCCCAAACCCGAGGGGGCCACCTCGAAACCGGAGATGGCCCAGGGTCAGTCGGGGTGCGAGGGATATGCTCTATGGGCAACCTTACACCCCGGCGTCTGTAGACCCGAGACGGCGTGCGGTTTTAGTCTGTTCAAGCCCGACATAACCGCCCCCGCTGGCACGCGGGGTGGTATCCGAAGGGATTTCCGCACGATAAAAAAAAAAGGTCGTTACATATGAAATTGCCGTTTTTCTTAAAGAAATTGGAGGAAACCCAATTTTCAGTACTAAGATTTTAGCATTTTTTTTAGGAATGACAAATCCAAATTTTATGATTTTTGTTGTGTATGAATGAGACAACATAGCTAACAAACAACAACTTTTATTACATTTTTGAAAAGTGACAGCTGTTAAGTAATACGAAATTTATCATCAAAATGGATAGCATTTAGGAAGTACTGTTTTTGAAGATCGAATTAATTTATCAAGCGGCCAATAAAAACAAAATTTAATACAGAGTTGTAAAATCTTGAAATCAACTTTCAAACCAAATATAAATAATGCAAATAGCTATTAAATTACAGGAATAACGAACTCATGAATTTGTAAGAATATTTCGGCAAGACCTTTTATATACACACTAAATTATTGAGAAAGGAACAAAACTTTAATTCTTCTTTTGAAGATGTCCAGACTGTTACTACTGCGAATGGTATGAGGAAGTGAGTTCCAAAGACGAACAGCTTGCCGCTTGCCGCTTGCAGCTTGCTCACCATGAAGGATCCTTCATAGCAGCTAGAACAGTGTGCAGGAGTGTGAAGCAGAAGAGAGGAAGAAGCACGACAGGGTTTCGCCCTAGGTACATGACATTCAAAACGTTCCCGCAGACATGACGGAGAATTAGGATTATGAAGTATAGAGGAGAGAAGAGATAGGATGTGAGTGTTACGGCAATTATTATCATCTCTAATGGTGACCCTCATTCCTGAATCTTACCCTTAGCTTTCTATCAGGCAAAGTGGAGTCATATTGACGTGACCGATATAAAAAACGATTCACCTTACAGACAGTGCTTCTGGCATATTCCTGCGGTTCCTGTTCCCAGTGAACGTAAATTAAGAAGTTCCAAGTATTAAAGAACTTCTTGTTAAATAAGAACTCACCGCTGACATTCCAAGCACCTTCTATTTGATAAGAAGAGGTAGCTGATCCGAATTTGAATCCTGGAGGGAATGTCCAGTCTTCTGTGCACCAGGACACGCTCAGGTAGGCGCTGTAACAGATGCCCCAACGTACACATTAGAATATTATATATTTTTATTTAAGATTATACTGTATTAGTGCGGCGCTAGCCCACGCCACGTAATATACGCCACTGCGTACGTAACGGACTGCTAGGACGAGGTCTCCAGTTCAATCCCCAGTTGCCCTTCGGCACACACACCTCTGACTTTTCGTAGTTATGTGTTAAATGTTAATTATAGCTCGCTTAATAATGTGCACGGTAGATGGTAATAGGCTCGCTCCCTATTAAATTGGGACCTTAACATAACTGGCGAATCGTGGGTGTGTAATATACCTCTGCCTACCCCGTCGGGGATACAGGCGTGAAGTTATGTTATGTTTTATTATAATATGAGTGGGTATGCAGGCCGGGATAGATTTCACAGAACATACACTGATCAAATGAATGATAATGATAATGATAAAACCATTTTTAACGGATTGTATCGCGATTTATTTAATGTTATTTTATTATTTACATTGAACCCGCGATTGAGCTCTGTGAAGCTATTGAAATTAAAAAACATCCTAATTATAATAGAGAAGATGGTTGGAGTATACCCCCCCCCCCCAGTCATTCAATTATATATTTCCAAGAAAAATCAAAATACAACAAGACATGATACTGTGAGCTCATTCTGCAGTGAGCTCATTCTGCATAAATAGTAACACCAACAACACTAGTTACACTGCAAACTACAAGACAACAACCATATTTAGTCTCCCCGTGACCATGGCTGCTGAAAAGCAACCGAAACGTCTGGTTCAATGTAAATAATAAGATAACATCAAATAAATCGCGATAGAATCCGGTTTTATTTCAATGTGTGACATTCGTGTTAACTTCCGACGACAGTATCAAATTAATGATGTACATTAAAAAAAAACAGGACAAAAACACTGAAAACCGGTGGTCTTGCATGAAACGTTTAATGACAGTAGTGGAAACTCGTGAAGTGTGTAAGGACAGAAGCAGATGGAAGCGGGCTATAGTCCCTTCTCTGCCTAATTCGGAGGAAAAAGGATTTCTCTCTTTTTGATTTAGTTTATGACGGCCTCTGTGGCGGTAGCGGTAGGTCCTTCGAGGTCTACGTCATAGGGAGCGGGTTTCCGCGGGAATCCGTGATCCCGTTTTGTGGTAATCCCTAATAACTGCTGACTTCAATATTCGCAGTTAAACTGACTTGCCTCGAATGTGAAGCCAGTAACTGACCCTGTGTAAATCCAACTTTTTGGAGGGAAGATCCAAGAAATGTCGAGACGCCGTAAGTGATGACTTGTGTGCCAACCATCGCACTGCCAGGGAGGCCCAGGAGCGTGCTAGTCGAGGAGGAAAATGCCTCAGATGCTATTAGGACATAGGTAACGCTAAGAACCTGATGATGAACTGACCCTGCGTAAATCAGTCTTAACATCTTTTATAGACAGGAACTTAGATAGTGTCTGGGTGTCAAATGTCAATTCAGTAATACATTTCAGACAAGCACAAGGCCCACCTGATGGGAAGCGGTTACCGCGGCCTAGGGACGTGTGCAATACCAGTGGCGTGCACTCGCGCTGCCGACCCTGCAAAAGAAAGGGTATGGGAAAGGAGTTTGGGAGATGATAAAATATGATAAGGAGACTAGTTTCCGTTAGTTCACTGCAAGCACAAATTACCTTTTTTTTTTTTTATCGTGCGGAAATCCCTTCGGATACCCCCCCGCCGGCCAGCGGGGCGGTTATGTCGGGCTTGCACCGACTAAAACCGCACGCCGTCTCGGGTCTTCAGACGCCGGGGTGTAAGGTTACCCATAGAGCATATCCCTCGCACCTCGACTGACCCTGGGCCATCTCACCACTAACAGCATCGCTCATCCTGTCTCCTCTGAAAGCAGAGGAGTACGGAGAGCGATGTATTCCCGCCACGTTGGATATTGGCCGACGATCAATGCCAACCCTATGAAGGGGTGAAGGGGAAGCCATTGACCGCCGCCCAGGGTGTACCGGCCGCTCCGATTCCGTTCCCCCCGGACTGCAGCGGGATCGGAATCGGAGCGACACTCGAGGAGGTTACCCAACACACACCCCAAGCACAAATTACCTACTACTAGTATTTTTTTTTTTATTACGAATAGTTAAGGTATTTACAAAGCAATAATCTTTCTATAAGTCCTATTCTAAAATTGTAAATTAGTTGTCTATACATTGGAGATATATAAAAAAAAACTTGGGTTATGTTAAATGACCGATTTAGAACACGAAAATATTTTTTTCGTGTTCTAATATTTATAATATGTAAAATATAAAATAACATCAAATAAATCGCGATAGAATCCGTTAACAGTAGTTTTATTACAATGTTTATCTGTCTGTTTGTTCGTGATGGACGCAAAAATGACTAAACGGATTTCGATGTGGTTTTCTCTATTAGAAAGGTACTTAAAATCTGCCGTATGTTTGATTGCAATTAGTTAAGTAGAACCGGAGATATCCCGTTTCGGGACCAGACTTCGGAGATGAGGTCCGAAGTCCCATCGGCTATCGAGTACGAGCCCAAGGTACTTCATCGTGGGCTCGATGCCGATGCTGAAGCCCCCTACGGTTATACTGGTTCCCGCAGGTGGCCCCCTCCGAGGCCCGTGAAAACACATAGCCTCGGATTTGTGAAGAGCCACCTCGAGTCCCAGCCGCCGTATTCGACCCACGACTTGAACAACCCCTGCCGTGGCCTTCAGCGCCGCGCTTCGGTACGTTGCTCCCCGCGCCATAACGAGGGTGTCGTCAGCATAGCAGACTATGCTGACACCCTCGAGCAACGTACCGCGCAGCACCTCGGCATCAGCTAGTTAAACATAATCTCATGTTGGAGCGCGTACTTATACTTATACTGGAAGTATTATGGAGTTTACCAATTTTATGCTTTATTGTATCCAACATTATTTACCTATACTAGGTATTAAAGGATGTAATGACTTGAGGGTAAGGAGGAGGAGCTAGCATTGGCCGTATACTTATTCTAGGTCATGCGTCGAAAGTTCCACAATCCGGATATACTGGAACGAATTAATATATTCGTTCAATAAAATTTCAAAGCAATTAGTAAACTAACTTTTTCAATAGATTTGGTTGAGAAAAAGCGAACAAAAATCAGGGATTTGTACCCGCGACCAGTCCCTTACAGGGGTAATAATAGGTTGAAATTGCCGAAATTTTCTTACAAATTCATGATTTCGTTATTTCTGTAATTTAATAGCTATTTCCATTATTTATATTTTGTTTGAAAGTTGATTTCAAGATTTTACAACTCTGTATTAAATTTTGTTTTTATTGGCCGCTTGATAAATTAATCCAATCTTCAAAAACAGTACTTCCTAAATGCTATCCATTTTGATAATAAATTTCGTATTACTTAACAGTTGTCACTTTTCAAAAATGTAATAAAAGTTGCTGTTTGTTAGCTTAATGTTGTCTCATTCATATACAAAAAAATCATAAAATTTGTAGTTGTCATTCCTAAAAAAAATGTAAAAATGTTAGCACTGAAAATTGGGTTTCCTCCTATTTCTTCAAGAAAAACGGCAATTTCATATGTAACGACATAATATTATACATTCAAAATTCTCCGATATCCAGCGACGCCCCGAGACGCATAATGCATCGGAGATTTTCGAATATCCAGGACGTGTCCTGGTGGTTCAGATGGTCAGAGTATTCCCCCTGTAAGGGACTGGTCGCCGGTTCAAGTCTCGTCCTGGATGTTCACTTTTATCGAACTAAATCTAATATATTCGTTCCGGATGGGTACGTGAGTAGGCGCCGGAGGCTGCAGCTGTTGCAGGTGCAGAGCTCGCGCGTTAACTTGCTCAAAGAAAGCACCGCACGCGGGCTCTTCGGACGCCCAACGCCGTTGCTCTCTGAGTATTGGTTCATCATATCAGCCGTAGGAAGTCCACTGCTGAACATAGGCCTCCTCTATCGACTTCCATTTCGACCGGTCTGTAGCGGCCTGCATCCACCGAGTCCCTGCACTCTTTGCCAGGTCGTCTGTCCACCTTGCGGGAGGCCTTCCTACGCTGCACTTGCCGACACGTGGTCTCCACTCAAGTACCTTTCTGCCCCAACGGCCATCGGTTCTCCGAGCTATGTGCCCTGCCCACTGTCACTTCAGCTTGCTGACTCGCTCTGCTATGTTGGTAACTCTAGTTCGTCTACGGATCTCCTCATTTCTGATTCGATCTTGTAGAGAAACCCAAAGCATAGCCCGTTCCATAGCTCGCTGTGTGATCCCGAGCTTCCTTATGAGGCCCATAGTGAGAGACCACGTCTCGGCACCGTAGACTGAGTATTGGTAGTCTGAGGTTGTTCCTGATCGCATCTGAGGCCGTCTCCTCGATGTCTGGGTCTGCTAAATCCTTCTCCTCCTTTTGGTTTGACGTCTTTTACGGGAGCAACTGCCGTCAGAACCCACCCCGGGAGGTCGAGAGTTCAATCAGCAGGTGTGCCCGCTTGCAGGTGAGATGATTGCTGAAGATCTTGATGGGGCTCCATTAAAGTAATTCTTTTACATCTATTATTTAGTTTATTTTAACTTCTACTCCACCATAACATAAGGTGTAAATATAACCTCGATTACACAGTTCGTTCAACGAATATATTTAGGTAAAAGATAGTACTATCAGAACATAACATAACATATATTATATAACACATAACAGGATTATCGAGTTAAATAACAATTTTCCCCGAGCGTTGATAACATGCTCAGTGCTGATAACCAAACAATTAAAATTTTCTGTTTCACGTCGGCTTCTAATGTTAGCTAGTAATGTGTATTGTACATATCGCCCTCGCTTCGCTCCACTCTATATGAGTTTAACTTTAAGCCACATAACATATACTCTTTTTTTTTTCTCGTGCGGAAGTCCCCTCGGATACCCCCTCGACGGCCAGCGGGAGCGGTTATGTCGAGCTTGAACCGACTAAAACCACACGCCGCCTCTGGTCTTCAGACGCCAGGGTGTAAGGTTTGCCCATAAAGCTTTTCCCTCGTACCTTACGTACGTACGTACGTACATCTCCGGTTTCGATATGACCCCCTCGGGTTTTGGAACCGCGGTGTCCACGCCTTGCCTCGGTTTGGCGGGGGGAGGGGGGAGGGCATATTATATACCTAGCTGTCATCGGTGATAATAACCTTTCAAATGTTGAAACAATTTTTCTAACAAATTGTGAAAGTGTAAAGAGCAGTGGTTGGTTGCTGTTCGAAAATCTAAACAAACTCATAAAACTCGGCCTCTATCTTTATAATATTAGTATAGATATCGCGAATATAACACGCCGGTAATAAAAAGTGCATATAATAATATAGTTATAAATACAAGATAAGATAAACAGTTCTCACCCGAGCACGACCACTTGATACCAAAACATATTGATGACTGAAACCTACATAGAAATCGGCTGAAACCTAATCACGAATAAACAATAATTTATCTTACTAGACGACGCGGTTTTTGTCGGTTCAAGCCTGACATAGCCGCCCCCGCTGGCCGGCGGGGGTGGGGGTTATCCGAGGGGATTTCCGCACAAATGAAAAAAAAGACACGGTATAAGTAAACACGTGTTTACTTAGCAACCAACTACAGAACATGGCCGCGTACGGTCTATGTATACAAGCTTTAGAACAAAAATTGTGTTACGGTTCCTGGTTGACGTCCACGAACAGAAAGTTGAATTCCGAAAATTTTGAAATCCTAAAATGATTAGGTACTTTCCCAAAATGATGATTGAGCTGAGTGAGACGAAGTCGAGCGAAAGCTCCTCATACCAGACTTCAGGATTTTCTTTGTCACAGGTCTCCTCCTAAACTACTAATCCAAACAGAACCGAATTTGGTATGATTAAAGAGGTCAATCAGAGTAAGGTTTATGGATGTATTTTGAAAAAAATAATGCTACCACAGAGGCATGATCACCGTTAAAAAAAATCCAGATGGAATTACATAATAACCGCTCGAGACACTGTGACCAAACTTTACACGCTCAGAAAGCATGTCCAGAGTTGTGACTTTCAAAAAGAATTTTCAAAATCGGACTTGCCACGGAGGAATGATCACTGTTCAAAATTTTCAAAATCTGATTCCTCAATAGCGGTCAAATCTATTGGATAAGTATTGGCGCCAAAACAGTCGTCCAAAACAACCGAATAACTATCAAAAACAATATTCATAATCGGACTTGCCACGGAGGAATAATATCGCTCTTAATAATTCAAATCACGATGTCTCACTCAGCTCAACATTGCAAGCAGGGATTCGCCTTGCAGACCTAGTTATTTAGTTTCGCAAAATGTTGAATTGTTTTAATGTTGAAATATTAAAAAGTACAATTCTCAAAATGTATACTTTCCCAGAGAAAGCGGGACAGAATTTTGTATTTCTAATTTGTTACATTTAAATGAGTGCCTAATTAATTGTGACACCTCTCTGTTTAGGCATAGCGCGCCTTAATGTAACGTCGTGCCTGTTTTGACACTCTCATCAAATACTTTTTCACGCCTCGCCTCTCCTCGTTACTCCTCGAAAAAAAAAAAGAAAAAAAAAGGTACTAGCCTTTTTTTATTTTCTTTTTTTTTTCGTGCGGAAATCCCTACGGATACCCCCCCGCCGCCCAGCGGGGGCGGTTATGTCGGGCTTGCACCGACTAAAACCGCACGCCGTCTCGGGTCTTAAGACGCCGGGGTGTAAGGTTACCCATAGAGCATATCCCTCGCACCCCGACTGACCCTGGGCCATCTCCGGTTTCGAGATGGCCCCCTTACTTGCTGTCCACTGTGCCATCTGCTAATCAGAGGGACACGTGGAAAGCTTCCGAACAGCCCTCAACAGGGAAGTCCCCGCCTCGGTCGGAGTTGGCCGTAGGCGGCAGCGTCTCTCCCGCCCCAGGACAGAGGCGCTGCCGTCTCCGTTGCCCAGGGTGCACCGCGTGGAGGTCCTCAACCAAGCACCCCTCCTCGCTAGTACCTGGGATTGTAGGAAGAAAGAAACACGTATGTTAGTAAAGAAGTCCAAGTCTTTACGGTGTGGCAAAAAAAAAGATACCGAACCGCTTGGTCCTGGAGGGTATTTTTTGCACCGTAAATAAAACCATTCAGTGCAACTAAAAATGTTTATTGTTGTATGGGCTTTAATATTGATAATCAAAACTCCAAATCGAACTTATACTTGTTTTAATATCCATAAAACTGTATATTTATAAATAATTGAAAGCAGAGTGCTCGTACGCAACTTAGCAGAAATAGAAGTGTTATAATCGGTATCGGTACATTGAAATAAAATAATTAACGCCTAGCCATTAGGTGTAGCAACAGAACATGGTCCGTTGATATAACAGACGTAGCAGGCGTTAACCATTGTTCAACCTTGGTATGTTTCTCTACAGTAGTCCAGAGTCAATGATATATTAAGTGATTTTGCTCTTTATAACATACACGTATCGGGCTGAAGCGCGCGGCATGCGAGGACGTTGCGTATTTGAGAAATCGATCGACCGAATATGAATCTGGCATATAACAAAAACATTTAATATAAATTATTTTAATTCAAATAAATTAAACCGACTACAATAACCAAAAATACAATCGAATTGAGAACTTCCTCTTATTTTGAACTCGGTTAAAAAGTCACTGAAAAGTGTAAAATACCTGAATTAAAGATTTAATTCTAGAGATAAAAAAACACGTAAGACTTTTCTTCGGCACCAATATATACGTCTTTTTAACCGGCTTCAAAAAGCAGGAGGTTCTATGTTCGTCTATATCTATTTTTAAAATATGTATTCCAAACAGAAGACGTTATATCTAACCACTACCTCGATAATTTCACATTTTCTATTTGATTTTGTGTGATTTCGATGGACACACATAAAAAATAAAACAGATACAGACGAATATAGAGCAAAAAGACAAAAATTCAAAAAAACAAAAACATTGTGTTCCGAATCATTCATTTAACATAACCCAAGTTCTTTTTTTAAATATCTCCGATGTACAGACACAAGTAATTTACATTACATTTATATATTTCTTTTATTTATTTTTCCTAGCTCAGAAGAATACAAGAACCATCCCAACTCTTCCCGTGGGTGTCATATGTATAAGCATTATATATTTTACTTATAACCACGTGATTCCCGGCGAAGTAGAAAATAAGCCAATCCAAACTCTTGCTAAGAATAAAATTTACCATCGTAAGCCCTGGGGACTTTCTTCTAAAAGTATATCCGAAGCCCCTAGCACTAGGCTCCTATGTCACGGACAAAAAAAGATCAATCATAAAAAAATAAAAAATTATTAATACGAAGTTGACCGCAACCAATATCGATGTATGGGGCAACAGTTTTCTTACGGAAATGTAATTTTTTTTATTCGTGCGGAAGCCCCCTCGGTTACCCCCCCGCCGGCTATTAGCGGGGGCGGTTATGTCGGGCTTGAACCGACTAAAACCGCACGCCGTATTGGGTCTTCAGACCCCGGGGTGTAAGGTTGCCCATAAAGCATTTCCCTCGCACTCCGACTGACCCTAGGCCATTTCCGGTTTCGAGATGGCTCACTCGGGTTTGGGAACCACGGTGTCCCCGTCTTGCCCCGGTTTGGGGGAGGGGCGCTTATCGCCCCGCCGTCCCGGCCTGCACGGAAATGTACCTCAGTTTAGTGTTTTTTCGTTGGAACTTACTATTTGTATTCCTATAAACACCTTCGGTTTAACCTCGAATTAAATTATATGACAACTACCTTTTACAAGTTGAATTCCCTCTTGAGTAAATGCTGGTAAAATTGAGTGTCTATTCTTCTTGCTATATTCTTCTATAATGTTCTCTATAATAGGCAGCCAACCTCCTTTTTTTCAATAAACTGAAGCCACAAAATGGGATCTCCATCTTCACGGTGCGATGACTAAAACAGCTACAGTATCCATGGAAGTTAACTTAAACGAAATCAGGATTCCGAAGATAAACAACACTTGTTTTAATACTGGGTACAGTGTTTGTTTAAAGAGCGACAACTTAACAAACCGTATCAGTATAACCTCAATTCAGATAATTGTAATACGTTTAAATTTAAATAAAGTGCACAATATGCAGACAGAGAGACGACATGGTAAAGCGTACGACTGCTATGTCAGAAGTCCTGGGTTTTATCTGAACCCAGTTTCCATTTGCATTGATCTAGAATCTAGATCTGTATAGGGCCCAACCAAGACCTTCGGGGCCAAGTTAACCTCATCTACAAGCCTCTAGATCTGCTAATTGACGGAAGAGGATCAGGTGTGGGTTTTTCTCTCGGGGTTAGGAGATCAGAGGGCAGTCGCTCCCGCTAATCAAGTGAAACAATAGGATAGCGGGCCCTGCGCTCCAAATCTTTAGATAAAACCAACAGGTCGGTCTCAGGGATATCCTTTTTTTGTGTGGGAACCCCCACGGGCTTCACCCCATCGGTGCCGACGATGGGGTGGGCGTGTCGGAATCGGACCGACTAAAACCACACGGTGTCCTCCCCAAGTGTCCATTGCCGGGCGCCCCGGGTAAGCCCTCGAAAGGGTAACCCCACGGTTACCGGCGGACTTGGGCCACCACCGCGGCCTCGCCTGGTGGGGTCGGGTTTTATCCCGCGCGCGATATATAGCTAGGCGTAGAAGTGAGAACTTAAACAATTACGTATGTATTATCTTAATCATCATCATACATATACAATGCATCCATCCATCCATCCAAGGATCATGTTTTTCGCATCTTTTATGCATGTTTTTAGGCTTCCGTTGCCAAATGGCAAAAAACGGAACCCTTAAAGATTCGTCATGTCTGTCTGTCTGTCCGTCCGAATGTCACAGCCACTTTTTTCCGAATCTATAAGATCTATGCTGTTGAAACCTGGTAAGTAAATGTATTCTGTGAACCGCATAAAGATTTTCATACAAAAATAGAAAAAAAACAATAAATTTTGGGGGGGATACTTAGAACTAAAACTCAAAAAAAAAAAAATTATCAAACCCATACGTGTGTGGTATCTATGGATAGGTCTTTAAAAATGATATTGAGGTTTCTAATATCATTTTTTTCTAAACTGAATAGTTTGCGCGAGAGACACTTCCAAAGTGGTAAAATGTGTCCCCCCCCCCTGTAACTTCTAAAATAAGACAATGATAAAACTAAAAAAAATATATGATGTACACTACCATGTAAACTTCCAACGAAAATTGGTTTGAACGAGATCTAGTAAGCAGTTTTTTTTTAATACGTCATAAATCGTAAACCGCACTTTACCTTTCATTCAAACAACTCAAATATAAAAATTAAAAAGAAACATTATTATGTCACTTGCTGCTACGGAACCCTTAATGGGCGAGTCCGACTCGCACTTGCCCGCTTTTTTTATTAAGTACATCATATCTTCCAAACCACTGTTTGGATTTCGATGAATGAGGTCCCAAATGAAAGGGCTTTATCTTTCTAGTGTCATAGGATACATAAAATGTGAACCAAAACTAAACGGTGGATTATTGGCGCTAAAATACCTATGTTACCTATGTTGTCAAATATAATATTTGCACTCAAACTTATCGAGTAGGGTATCAAAATAAAGAACTTTAAAAGGTGTTTTTTTATATATATTTTTTTTATATTTAGGTTACGTCAATTTGACTTCACCTCGCCTGATGGTAAGCTGAAGGTAAAGTCTCAGGAAAGAGGGTCACCTTTACATACTCGTACCATGTTAACAATGGTGGCACTCAGCTTGACGGCCTCATCAGAAGAGGTTTGTCGTCGCAGCACCGCGTGACACCCACCGGTCCCACTAGTGCTGCGACCACAATCCCCCTGCCCGGCTATGCACTTGCTGACCCCTGAACGCAATCAAACCGAAATTGGAATACTATGGAGGGTTTTTCGCAACCGTGCGAATTTAAAAAACATATACTACTTATATGTTTAATATTATTTGGAATGAAAAATGATACATTAAATCGTTTACGGATCTTACAACAAGCCGAGCTGGACGGGTTCAATTTTCATGTGTGATGGGATTGCAAGATTCGTTTTTCTTTTATGCTTAAAATTAAAACGCTACAAATAAAAATATATAATTTAAAAATAAAACCGAAACAAATTTAATAGCAGGCGGGAACCATTAATTCTTTTCGGTTTATGATTTGCAAATGGGTACAGCCTGCTATCAAACTTGTTTCGGTCTTTTAGCTGCAGTCGGGTTATTTTTTTTTTAAACTTTTTAAAGAGAAACTTTTATTACATCGTCTCTAACTTTTTCGTCTGTGTGTTGCATGTCGCGTGACGGTCGGCCGCGGAGTAGGGATAAAGTGAAAGGCGCTCGTCATAGCAGCCAAGGCCAATATGGCGACGCCCATAGTTCGCAGCAGCTGACCGTGTAGTGTATAGACTATTACTCATTTGTGCCAGTGCTCCACGCTATATTGTTTGTTTTTGTCAGTGTTTAATGTAATGTTGTTTGTCAGTGTTTGTTTGTCAGTTGGAGACTTAGTCTACTTTTATTATTTTTTCACTTCTACCGTGGTTTTATAAAACCACACAATCCGTAATTTATTTGGAATACGTAAGCATGTCGTGACGATGACGTGAGTTCTTCGATTTTTTTCACCCAAAAGTGCTCAATGCGATCAAAAATTTTTTTAGGTCTCTTTGGTGGTAAGCGTTGGGTGCAACGGGCGGAGGCGCGACAATCAACCAGTCATAGACTATTTAAACTAACCACAGGTATAAAGGACTCGCGTCATTGGTTGATCAGACTTTTTATTGGTTTCTTGATTGGCCAGTTAGTGCAAATGCACGAACTTATTGACGTTGTTTCAAGATTTTTGCCCCTAATTTAATTACACCTCATTATTAGGTCCGGTGACGTAAAGAAAAAGAAATGCGCTATATTACTGTTTAATGTGCAAGTTTTGTTCAAAATAATACGTTCATTAACCATTATTATCCAACAAATTTTGTTTATTCGGCGTTTGGAAAGACAGAGATCTTCGGCGGATAACGTTTTTGTAGAAAATCGCGGATTTACGTGGGATGCGTTTGCGCATTTTGTCAGTGAAGTCCACTTCATATAAACCGAACTTAGATCTGAAAAAGAAAGGTATCTTTGTAGGATTAATAATGAAGTCTTGACCTGATCTGATCAGCGTGTATTCAACTCGAGAACTCACTCCTAATACAAGAAATTTAGCTTAGCTGGAGGGTTTATCGGAAATGATAGTAATTTCGGTTACAAGTACTGTTTAAAAAACTTCGAGAGTGCCGACAGAAATGAAAACTTGAATAATTATTGTATTTTTTAATCCTCATCATCCATAAATCCCTCCCTCCCTTCCTCCATCCCGCCCTCTATCTCTCCCTCACTACCTCCCTCACTCCGTCCCTACGTTCCTCTTTCCCTCTTTCCATTCATCCATTCAGTTACAAACAAGATGGCGTTGTTATAAAAAACAAAAATGGAAAGCGCTTCGCGTTAAGTAGGCGTCTCGATGACATAACGATAAAAAAAAACGGGAGCTTCATGATTTTTCTTCACCCAAATTGTGCTCATATGGAAAGTGCTCAACGCGCCTTTAGAAGATTTGCTTCAAAAAACTATCCACAAGGCAGTGTGTTGAAGACCTAACAGCATGGCAATAGTACGGAGTACTGCTGTACAGGACCCTAGGGGCCATTCATTAATTACGTAAGACGATTTAGGGGGGGGGGGAGGGGGTCAACCATGTCTTATTTTTTCTTACAAGGGGGTGAGAGGAAGTCTTGATAGTTCTTACGTAAGATCACAAAAATGCTCAAAGTTAAAACTATACTATGAAACAAGCGCGGGCAACCGCGCGAGTGCCGAAGTGCGCTCGGATGTGTTTAGCTATGTACAAATAAACATTCCTAAAAATGGTTACTTTGAAAAATAAACATTACAATAAACCAAACGTGTATTCATTTTTACCTTTAGATTTTTACGTAATAAATATAACACAGCCCCCCCCCCCCCCCCCCCCTGTGTTATATTTATTACGTAAAAATCTCAGCCTATTCTTATTTTTTCTTATATAGGGGGTAGGGAGTCAAAAACTAGCAAAAATAGTCGTACGTAATAAATGAATGGCCCCCTACCAAGATCTTCGGCCTCACCTCACCTTCAAGCCTGTACACGTGCTGAGTAACGGGCGAGGCGCTGGCGCAGGTTTTACATTCGGTTTGGGGGATCAGACGGCAAGTAGTTTGTGCTTCAAGCGAGCAGAGCCGAGGGCAACAACTAGTCTATACTAATATCACAAAGAGACAGGTTGAATTTTGTGTTTTTTTATATATGTTTGGGGTAATCTTCGGGACCACTGCTTCTATTGGAAAAAAAACTTTGACCATTTTAAAGGTACATTATTCTCGATGGACATAGATGATATATGTAAATTACGATGGCTTGAGTTAAAGAAAACTCATATTAAACCGAAGCGAAGGGTTGTTGTTAGTATATAAATGAAGCTGTTCTGATTGAAGTGGTGCGAACCCTTACCTATAACCATCAACGAGTTCAAAGTCATCCATCAGCGACCAGTAAGTGTAGCCTGTCACGTTGATGCCCTCATCAATGGATATCAGAACCTGTAAGAATAAGAACTTATCAGATATGATAGGGAAAGGGACTCACGCACTGAGCGTTTCGACTAAGGGATAAACTTAACGTTGCTTTTAGAAACCTGGAGAGTTTTACCAGTCCTACCACCAGTGGTAGTAAGCAGGGGTACAACGGAGCTAAACCCAGTTTTCAGTATAACTCGCAGCCAGTTGAAGGGACAATCGGTTGGCCACATCTGACGAAGGCCCGATAGCCATAAATGAGTCCTAGACTGGACACCGCAAATCGGTGAACGGATAATGGGACGTCCTAAACCCATATAAACTGACGATCTGAAAAAGGTAGCCAAGCTTGACTGGATGCCGAAGGCGGAGGATCGGGTGCTGTGCCGCAAGTCTTTGTCTAGCAGTAGACTGTTATAGGCTAAATTAAATAAATAAATATTCTACGACATTCTACCCAGCGCGCTTTCTAGACCCGAAGTAAGCATAGTATAACTACAACATACATACTATAACATACTTATATACTTTTTTTTTGTAAATACATACTTATCATACATAGAAATACCCAGTCCAATGCAAATAGACATATTCATCAAAGCAAATATTGGCACTGAGCGAGAATCGAACCCATGCCATATGTTGCGTACGTACGTGCGTAGCTAGGCGTAGAAGTGAGAACTTAAACAATTACGTATGTATTATCTTAATCATCATCATACATATACAATGCATCCATCCATCCATCCAAGGATCATGTTTTTCGCATCTTTTATGCATGTTTTTAGGCTTCCGTTGCCAAATGGCAAAAAACGGAACCCTTAAAGATTCGTCATGTCTGTCTGTCTGTCCGTCCGAATGTCACAGCCACTTTTTTCCGAATCTATAAGATCTATGCTGTTGAAACCTGGTAAGTAAATGTATTCTGTGAACCGCATAAAGATTTTCATACAAAAATAGAAAAAAAACAATAAATTTTGGGGGGGATACTTAGAACTAAAACTCAAAAAAAAAAAAATTATCAAACCCATACGTGTGTGGTATCTATGGATAGGTCTTTAAAAATGATATTGAGGTTTCTAATATCATTTTTTTCTAAACTGAATAGTTTGCGCGAGAGACACTTCCAAAGTGGTAAAATGTGTCCCCCCCCCCTGTAACTTCTAAAATAAGACAATGATAAAACTAAAAAAAATATATGATGTACACTACCATGTAAACTTCCAACGAAAATTGGTTTGAACGAGATCTAGTAAGCAGTTTTTTTTTAATACGTCATAAATCGTAAACCGCACTTTACCTTTCATTCAAACAACTCAAATATAAAAATTAAAAAGAAACATTATTATGTCACTTGCTGCTACGGAACCCTTAATGGGCGAGTCCGACTCGCACTTGCCCGCTTTTTTTATTAAGTACATCATATCTTCCAAACCACTGTTTGGATTTCGATGAATGAGGTCCCAAATGAAAGGGCTTTATCTTTCTAGTGTCATAGGATACATAAAATGTGAACCAAAACTAAACGGTGGATTATTGGCGCTAAAATACCTATGTTACCTATGTTGTCAAATATAATATTTGCACTCAAACTTATCGAGTAGGGTATCAAAATAAAGAACTTTAAAAGGTGTTTTTTTATATATATTTTTTTTATATTTAGGTTACGTCAATTTGACTTCACCTCGCCTGATGGTAAGCTGAAGGTAAAGTCTCAGGAAAGAGGGTCACCTTTACATACTCGTACCATGTTAACAATGGTGGCACTCAGCTTGACGGCCTCATCAGAAGAGGTTTGTCGTCGCAGCACCGCGTGACACCCACCGGTCCCACTAGTGCTGCGACCACAATCCCCCTGCCCGGCTATGCACTTGCTGACCCCTGAACGCAATCAAACCGAAATTGGAATACTATGGAGGGTTTTTCGCAACCGTGCGAATTTAAAAAACATATACTACTTATATGTTTAATATTATTTGGAATGAAAAATGATACATTAAATCGTTTACGGATCTTACAACAAGCCGAGCTGGACGGGTTCAATTTTCATGTGTGATGGGATTGCAAGATTCGTTTTTCTTTTATGCTTAAAATTAAAACGCTACAAATAAAAATATATAATTTAAAAATAAAACCGAAACAAATTTAATAGCAGGCGGGAACCATTAATTCTTTTCGGTTTATGATTTGCAAATGGGTACAGCCTGCTATCAAACTTGTTTCGGTCTTTTAGCTGCAGTCGGGTTATTTTTTTTTTAAACTTTTTAAAGAGAAACTTTTATTACATCGTCTCTAACTTTTTCGTCTGTGTGTTGCATGTCGCGTGACGGTCGGCCGCGGAGTAGGGATAAAGTGAAAGGCGCTCGTCATAGCAGCCAAGGCCAATATGGCGACGCCCATAGTTCGCAGCAGCTGACCGTGTAGTGTATAGACTATTACTCATTTGTGCCAGTGCTCCACGCTATATTGTTTGTTTTTGTCAGTGTTTAATGTAATGTTGTTTGTCAGTGTTTGTTTGTCAGTTGGAGACTTAGTCTACTTTTATTATTTTTTCACTTCTACCGTGGTTTTATAAAACCACACAATCCGTAATTTATTTGGAATACGTAAGCATGTCGTGACGATGACGTGAGTTCTTCGATTTTTTTCACCCAAAAGTGCTCAATGCGATCAAAAATTTTTTTAGGTCTCTTTGGTGGTAAGCGTTGGGTGCAACGGGCGGAGGCGCGACAATCAACCAGTCATAGACTATTTAAACTAACCACAGGTATAAAGGACTCGCGTCATTGGTTGATCAGACTTTTTATTGGTTTCTTGATTGGCCAGTTAGTGCAAATGCACGAACTTATTGACGTTGTTTCAAGATTTTTGCCCCTAATTTAATTACACCTCATTATTAGGTCCGGTGACGTAAAGAAAAAGAAATGCGCTATATTACTGTTTAATGTGCAAGTTTTGTTCAAAATAATACGTTCATTAACCATTATTATCCAACAAATTTTGTTTATTCGGCGTTTGGAAAGACAGAGATCTTCGGCGGATAACGTTTTTGTAGAAAATCGCGGATTTACGTGGGATGCGTTTGCGCATTTTGTCAGTGAAGTCCACTTCATATAAACCGAACTTAGATCTGAAAAAGAAAGGTATCTTTGTAGGATTAATAATGAAGTCTTGACCTGATCTGATCAGCGTGTATTCAACTCGAGAACTCACTCCTAATACAAGAAATTTAGCTTAGCTGGAGGGTTTATCGGAAATGATAGTAATTTCGGTTACAAGTACTGTTTAAAAAACTTCGAGAGTGCCGACAGAAATGAAAACTTGAATAATTATTGTATTTTTTAATCCTCATCATCCATAAATCCCTCCCTCCCTTCCTCCATCCCGCCCTCTATCTCTCCCTCACTACCTCCCTCACTCCGTCCCTACGTTCCTCTTTCCCTCTTTCCATTCATCCATTCAGTTACAAACAAGATGGCGTTGTTATAAAAAACAAAAATGGAAAGCGCTTCGCGTTAAGTAGGCGTCTCGATGACATAACGATAAAAAAAAACGGGAGCTTCATGATTTTTCTTCACCCAAATTGTGCTCATATGGAAAGTGCTCAACGCGCCTTTAGAAGATTTGCTTCAAAAAACTATCCACAAGGCAGTGTGTTGAAGACCTAACAGCATGGCAATAGTACGGAGTACTGCTGTACAGGACCCTAGGGGCCATTCATTAATTACGTAAGACGATTTAGGGGGGGGGGGAGGGGGTCAACCATGTCTTATTTTTTCTTACAAGGGGGTGAGAGGAAGTCTTGATAGTTCTTACGTAAGATCACAAAAATGCTCAAAGTTAAAACTATACTATGAAACAAGCGCGGGCAACCGCGCGAGTGCCGAAGTGCGCTCGGATGTGTTTAGCTATGTACAAATAAACATTCCTAAAAATGGTTACTTTGAAAAATAAACATTACAATAAACCAAACGTGTATTCATTTTTACCTTTAGATTTTTACGTAATAAATATAACACAGCCCCCCCCCCCCCCCCCTGTGTTATATTTATTACGTAAAAATCTCAGCCTATTCTTATTTTTTCTTATATAGGGGGTAGGGAGTCAAAAACTAGCAAAAATAGTCGTACGTAATAAATGAATGGCCCCCTACCAAGATCTTCGGCCTCACCTCACCTTCAAGCCTGTACACGTGCTGAGTAACGGGCGAGGCGCTGGCGCAGGTTTTACATTCGGTTTGGGGATCAGACGGCAAGTAGTTTGTGCTTCAAGCGAGCAGAGCCGAGGGCAACAACTAGTCTATACTAATATCACAAAGAGACAGGTTGAATTTTGTGTTTTTTTTATATATGTTTGGGGTAATCTTCGGGACCACTGCTTCTATTGGAAAAAAAACTTTGACCATTTTAAAGGTACATTATTCTCGATGGACATAGATGATATATGTAAATTACGATGGCTTGAGTTAAAGAAAACTCATATTAAACCGAAGCGAAGGGTTGTTGTTAGTATATAAATGAAGCTGTTCTGATTGAAGTGGTGCGAACCCTTACCTATAACCATCAACGAGTTCAAAGTCATCCATCAGCGACCAGTAAGTGTAGCCTGTCACGTTGATGCCCTCATCAATGGATATCAGAACCTGTAAGAATAAGAACTTATCAGATATGATAGGGAAAGGGACTCACGCACTGAGCGTTTCGACTAAGGGATAAACTTAACGTTGCTTTTAGAAACCTGGAGAGTTTTACCAGTCCTACCACCAGTGGTAGTAAGCAGGGGTACAACGGAGCTAAACCCAGTTTTCAGTATAACTCGCAGCCAGTTGAAGGGACAATCGGTTGGCCACATCTGACGAAGGCCCGATAGCCATAAATGAGTCCTAGACTGGACACCGCAAATCGGTGAACGGATAATGGGACGTCCTAAACCCATATAAACTGACGATCTGAAAAAGGTAGCCAAGCTTGACTGGATGCCGAAGGCGGAGGATCGGGTGCTGTGCCGCAAGTCTTTGTCTAGCAGTAGACTGTTATAGGCTAAATTAAATAAATAAATATTCTACGACATTCTACCCAGCGCGCTTTCTAGACCCGAAGTAAGCATAGTATAACTACAACATACATACTATAACATACTTATATACTTTTTTTTTGTAAATACATACTTATCATACATAGAAATACCCAGTCCAATGCAAATAGACATATTCATCAAAGCAAATATTGGCACTGAGCGAGAATCGAACCCATGCCTTCTGTCGTAGCAGTCGAATGCACTACCGCTACGCCACAGAGGCTGTCGAATTGATTGATCGAAATAAGTTTTCAATCGCAGTTTTTGTGTTGTTGTGAGGTAGCTAGATATTTACAGTTTTCGAACTTTTTCCCCTATACTTGAGTTGTAAGACCATGCTTCCTGCTAAATTTCAAGATTCTAGCTCAACGGGAAGTACCTACCCTTTAGTATTTAATTCCCTTGCGATTGTTTAAATATAATCGGCCAGACATTAAGTCTGTATCTTTTGATTACATTGACTTCGAAGTTTAATTTTTTTAACAGCAGCAAGAATTTGCAAACCTGATTTATTTATTCCTGAGAAAAAGTCTTGACAGACGAAAGGATAACGAAATGTTTTCAAAAGGGTGATGTTTTTTCATTTTGAGGTATGGAACTCTGTTGCGGCACTGGCGCGGAGCGCGAGCGCGTGGGCCGCCACCGCCTCCTTCTGCGAGCATATAATGCTCGAGAAGGAGATGGCGGAGCGCACCTGGGAAAGATTTAGACCTCCGTCCTCCATGAGCGCAGGCCTGGTGGTGGCAGGTGCGGCCGCCTGTCACCCCAGCAGAAGCAGGCCGGGACGGCGGGGTGACTGGCGCCCCTCCCCCAAACCGGGGCAAGACGGGGACACCGTGGTTCCCAAACCCGAGGGGGCCATCTCGTAACCGGAGATGGCCCAGGGTCAGTCGGGGTGCGAGGGATATGCTTTATGGGCAACCTTACACGCCGACGCCGTGGCATCTGAAGACCCGCGACGGTGTGCGGTTTTAGTCGGTTCTAGCCCAACATAACCGCCCACGCTGGCCGGCAGGGAGGGGATTCCCGCACGAAAAAAAAATAGTACGCAACCCTAAAAAGGACGATAAAGCGCGAACCTGTTCCAAATGAGCTTGGATAAATGCTATCCTCTCATCATCGTGTAGGTTGGATCCTGTTGAGGAGAATCCATTCTCAGTTATCAAAATCTCTATATCACCATACTGCTGCCGCAGCCAGTGCATCTGTTGTCTCATACCTATAGGGTTTATCTGAAATATGTTATATCAAAATGTATTTTGTTATTTACACTGTAAAGAAGTATTTTGTTTGTTTTTTAGGGATTTTCTTTAGAAAAGCCCTATTGCTATCGAGTTGTCGTCGACGTCGTCGTTGCCAATTTTCTGTCACGGTTTTGGGTATGAAGGAGATGAGCTATCGAGTTGCTGTTTTCGGTAATAGATTCGTGCTGATGTGAACCATTGCAAGATAAAGAAAAAATCGCAAAAAATCGCAAAAGAAAAACGCAAAATCGAAAATCCCTTGTATTCGGCTGAGCTCGTCTCAGGAATTCAACTTGTTTTTATTAAGAATAGGTACTAAGTTAACCCCTCCAGCTAATCTAAATTACTTGTGTTAGGAGTGGGTTCACGTCGGTAGCGAAATGGTCAGGGTTCGAACCCGGAACCTCTCTATCGTAAGGCCAACTCCTTAACCACTGACACTGTTGTATACCTACTGTTTGATGAAATGATGACTAAATATGGACCTGCTCCGGTTTCGCACGAATGCGCAGTAAAAAATAAAATCCTGTTCCTAAAAACATAAATTAAGAAAAAATAATTAAGTAGGGATGGTTTCAACACTCGCCTACTCGGCGAGATTTTAGATTTTACGTCACGTAGGTATCTGCTGTGGAATGCAACGAATGAAAGACTGTTTTGGTGCCATATTGATTTAAGACCACAGCCCATGTAGTTCTCGTACTTCTGTACGACAGCTACGAATTTTCAAAAAGGTACCCACTACTCATACAGATAGCTGTCAAAATTCATTAACTCATTTCTGCTTCTAGTTTCTGCATTCCAATTGAAATTCGAAATTCAACATTCATAACCCCCTTTGCGCAGTTCCGAGTTTATAGGTTTCTTTGACGGTAATCGAGGGCGCGACGGTGGAGGCGCGCCAATCGATCAATCAGAGACATATAAAACAAATCCCGGGCTCAAAGGGCAAACGTCATTGGTTGATCAGTCCTTTTATTGGTATTTTATTGATCATATGCACATGCGCGAATTTTTTGACGTTTGGTCAAGATTTTTGACTCGAGGTATAACAAAGTTTATCCAAAAAGTCTTACCGGCATAAACGCATTATAGCCATAGGACCAGCTAGGGTCGTTTTCAAAAACTGCATCGAGTTCAGGTATAGCTTTAATAAACATTACGTCGCTTATTCCGTCCTCAGGTAGCTTGGACCTTAACAGTTTTGTCGTGTAATGGTTCATCGCGTAGTAATCGTAGGTGCCTGTTGGGACAATTTTGAAGCAATTAGTACCTAGCTTAACTTTTTTTTAAATCTGAAAAATTCAACGTCCATGACGGAACTTGGTCGCTCGATTGCTAACCTATGCATATATATATATATATAATTAATTGTCCCGACTAATTCATCAACGCAGAGCCTAAACCGCCGAACCTATAAACTTGAAATTTCGGCAGCAGATGCTTTTTATGTTGTAGACATCCACTAAGAAAGGATTTTTAGAAATTTCACTTCTAAGGTGGCAAAAGAAGGGATGGACGAAATTTCATACACCTATATGCTTCTGATTAGAAATAAATGAAAACGTCAAAATGCATTTTTGTAAAATTTTCCCCTAAGAGGGTGAAATTGGGGTTGAAAATTTATATGGGAAGTTCGTGACTTTTGAAGATAAGCATGAAATTTTATACACATTTACGTCTTTTCAGAAATTAACTAACACATGTATCAGCGTTTTTCAAAATTTTGCTACTAAGAGGGTAAAATAGGTGAAAAATGTTTTTATGGAAAGTCTGTCATTTTCAAAGTAAGGAGAACGAAAATTCATATAGTTGCTTCTGGTTAGAAATAACGTGTTACGGTATTCTTCAAAATGTCATCCCTAAGGGGGCAAATAAGGAAAGAACGGTTAAATGGAAGTTCGTTATATTGAAGGTGAAGGTATTTTTAAGTGATAAAAAGTATGTAATTCATTATAAAAGGTTATTTTTGGTTACATTTACAACGGTAGGTGGCCATGCAATGGGGTTGTAGGATTTTTTCCGAATTTATCCCCGGGTGAAGCCGGGTCCCGGGCCACTAGCCTTAAATATAATCAACTCCTAAACACCTAGAAACCTCTATAAACGATTAAATCCTTTCTACCTTGACGTGGTACCTGTACAAGACAGGTTAAGATAACACTTTTTACAGCCTATTGTAATTCACTGTATACGTATGGACAAGCTACACAATGACGGTGTACAGGTTTCTGCGCACTCAATATAACAATGCGTTCAGGATGCTGATGGGACTGCCACTACTGTAGTGCCTCGGGGACGTTTGCAGAAGCTGGTGTTGACAGTTTTGCAACAATTATGAGAAGTCGCATTACATCCCTGATCGATCGGGTACGGGGCAGCTCCAATAGCCTCCTGAAGAGTGTTGCGGCGAGGCTTGACGAAGACAGTGCTGTCATGCAGCACTCTGTAATCATTGTAATCAGTACGCCTATCATTAAACGTACATCAACAATTGCGGGCCCGCACGAAACACGAACGAAATAAGTGTTATTTAGGTACCATGAAGTTACTTCGGATTTCGTTCTTTCTGTCGGGACCATAAAGTATCTGGGAGTGAATCAAACATATCAAGGAGGTTTTCGTTTACAAAATATTTTTATTAAAAAATGAACTGTTATAAACCCACTTATTAAAAAAACATTCCTTTGTATTGAACTATGACAACCTATCGACTTTTTGAAATAAGTCGTATAGTATCATGTTTTAACGTAATTTTTTAATTGTCGGTCTTTCAAAATTTCGAATTTTGCGGTTTCGGGTCGTTTCATAGTAGGGTTTCGGCCGAATGAACTATCATGTACCGTCTTCGGGTCCGATTGCGGGATAAGTGTGTTTCATGGTACCGATTTCCCGAAATTGCGGTCGGCAATTACAGATACATGTTTCATGGTAGGCCTTCAGGGGTTCTTCGATTACTGCAATGTTTCTACTTTGACTAGACCCATCCGACCGTTGTTTAATATTAATATGCCTAAATACTAGGTATCATCGAGATCATCGAGGGGAGAAATGGACCTATTGTGTAGTTTGAGGCCCGACGCGTAGCGGAGTGTCTTAATACACACGAGTTGGAAATCGCACTTTCTTTCGAGTGATAGTAATTTGATTTGATTTATACTACACCTACAAGGAAAATGAAAAACAAACTTAAAAACATAAAACACGTTAACAATGAATTTTCATACACTTTTGTCTCCCGCTTAGCACGTTAACAATGGATTTTCAAACACTATTCTCTCCCGCATATTTCTACGGAAGTAATAATGACGTAAATTCTGCTCCGCACGGTGTTCTCCCCAAGTGTCCGTTGCCGGGCACCCCGGGTAAGCCCTCGAAAGGATAACCCCAGGGTTGCCGGCGGACTTTGGCCGCCACCGCGGCCTTGCCTGGTGGGGTCGGGTTTTATCCCGCTTCGGTGAGTTGGCAGGCGTGTGTAGGCACACACGACGCGCCTCCGCCACGGCCTGCTTCTGTAAGGACGGCGAGTCGGCCAACTGCCGTCCTCAGGCCCCGATGATGGAGGTCGGTAGTCCCGGGCTGCGAAACTCGAGAGGCAGGGTTCTCTCCCGCTCCCTCTCCGCCGTCTCTTTCGCGCGCATTGCCTGCTCGCAGAAAGTGCCACTTGCTCCCGTCGGAGACCACGGCCCTCACCATGGTCTCCAACGAGAGAACGTCCACACCCAGGACCGCAACGACATCCCGGCGTTGACTCGCCCATCGCAGGGCACTCCACCAACCTCCTCGCAGTGCTGGCACTGCGGCGTTGTCTCCCGGTGGATGCGCCACAGATACTTACCGAAACACCGGTGTCCGGTAACCATCTGGCACATCCGGTAGGAGAGGTCCCCATGGTCCCTCTCCAACCACTCCTTCATGATCGGTCTCACCGCCGCAATGGTGGATTCCCCCCACCTCAAGTCGCACCCTCCATGTCTCCATGAGTTCCCGGTGGCGCTGAGCCCTGATTTCTCGGGGCTCGCTTCTGAGAAATGTAGTAAAAATAATAATATCTCGTTTTATCTAAACATGTTTTTACCTTTAACTAGTTCAATTTCCTCTTTTGTAAAATATGGCAATCGTGATCTAGAATATCCCATTTTTATGCTGGCCTTCTCGATTATCTGTTGAAGTACTGGTGGCCATCCTCCCTCCTTTGAATATATAGGGTGAGAAAATCTGCCAGTCTGAAAATAAAGAATCCATCATCAGCACCGCAGTCCAGCACGCGCGTGTTGTTCTGGATCGGAAGGGAGACGGTGCGTTTTTTTTTTACGTGCTGAAATCCCTTCGGATACTCCCCCGCCTGCCAGCGGGTGCGGTTATGTCGTGCATGAACCGACTAAAACCGCACGGTGTCCTGCCCAAGTGTCTACTGCAGGTAACCCCTCGAAAGGATAACCCCAGGGTTACCGGGACTTTGGCCGCCAACGCGGCCTCGCCTGGTGGGACGGACGAGGCTCTGATATAGACTTTTCTCTCGTGGTTGGCAGACGGCAGTCGCTCTCATAAAAGCCAAGATCAGCCAAATCGAAAGAAGGAGAATGAGTACGCGAACCCCGGGGTCCGAGGTCTCGGACGCAACTGGACACTACGTGAAGATGATGATGAGCTATTTTAAAGGAAATAAGTCACTTACCACATATTCCCTTGCTATTTCCGTCAAATTTTCATCCTTCCGTGAATATGGTGTAAGCCACAGTAAGTGATTTGATAATGACAATTTACCTTTAAAGGAACAAATCATATTAATTTATAATAATATAAGACGTATATAATATATCGGAGAATTTCGAATATCTGGGACGTGTCTAGGTGGCTCAGTTGATGAGAGCATTCCCCCTGTAAGCGACTGGTCGCGGGTTCGAGTCCCGTCTTTGATGTTCTCTTTTTCCGATCTTAATCTGTAGAAAAAGTAAGCATACGAATTACTTAAAACTTTAATTCAATTATACTAATATTATAAAAAGAGAGAGGCCGAATTTTGTGAGTTTGGAATAATCGACGGTCCACTGCACTTATTGAAAATATTTATATATTACCATTTGAAAGGTATATTATCCCCGATGGACATACGCCATATATATTATGTGTGAATTAAGATGGCTTGAGTTTAAAAAAAGACTCTTATAAACCTAAGCGAAGCAAGGGCGGGTTGCTAGTTTACTCATAAACACCGAGGGTTCCGTAAAAAAATTCTAAAATATTTTTTATTATATGATGTAACTAAAAATTTACGGTTTTCGCAATTTTTCCTTTATCTGTACTAAGTATAAGACGTTACTTCGTACCAAATTTCAAGATTCTTAGTTCACGGGAAGTACCCTGTAGGTTTTGATTCCCGTGCGAGTTTCGAAACTTTGCGCAAATTAAACGGCTGTATCTTTTGATTGCTTTGGCTTAGAAGTTTGATTTTTTAGATATAAATTTCAGTTTGATAGCTCCACGAGTTCCTGAGAAAAACGGTCTTGACAGACGGACGGACGGACGGACAACGAAGTGATCCTATAAGGGTTCCGTTTTTTCCTTTTGAGGTACGGAACCCTAAAAATGATCAATAAACAGCTCTGTACTTTTGCTCTGTCTATAGGACCTTAAGAAACATTTATTAATTCCGAGATCTTTAAGTACGAGATTTCCTATCCAGAACAACACATTGCAACACGCAGGCGTACTTATATGGAAACCCTTCCAGTATTCAGAACTCCAGTACAAAAATATTAATAAATATTTTACTACATTCTACACAGCGCTTTCAAGACCCAAAGTAAGCATAGTTTAACTAGCTTGTGTTATGGGTTCCAGAATGCGGATAAACTATGCATTTTTTTTTTGTAAATAACTCATATTATTTACAGAAACACACAGACTAATGAAAAATATTCATGCTTACAAATATTTGCATGGAGCAGGAATCGAACCCGCGCCCCCTGTCGTAGCAGTCAAATGCACTACCGCTACGCCACAGAGGCCGTCGCTACATATTACCATTTAGAACCAAATGATTCGACACCACTTTTATTTGCCACACCATAAAGACTTGGAATTCTTAATCAACACATGTGTTTCCGTCTTCCTAGTATCTCGGATCCTTTAAGTGAAGCGTGGAAGCATCTGACGAGGCCGTCAAGTTCGGTTGTTCTCACTAATTCCAGTGTTAATTTGTCCTATGGAACTAGTGGGTTTTTTTTTTCTCACTAGTTCCATTATCAAGCTTTATGGAACTAGTGGAAGGCTGCCACTAATGGTATCTATAAAGGTGATCTTCATTCTTGAGACTTCACCTTTGGCTTGCCATTAGGCGAAGTGATTGATATATATAAAAAATATCAAAAAGAAAAAAAAACTGAGATAATTATTTTACTTTTTTGGCAGTATTTTTTAGGGATTTTCTTTAGAAAAGCCCCATTGCTATCGAGTTGTCGTCGACGTCGTCGTTGCCAGTTTTCTGTCATGGTTTTGGGTATGAAGAAGATGAGCTATCGAGTTGCTGTTTTCGGTAATAGATTCGTGCTGGGGTGAACCATTGCAAGATAAAAAAAAATTCGCAAAAATCGCAAAAAAAAAACGCTAAATCGAAAATCCCTTGTATTCGGCTGAGCTCGTCTCAGGAATTCAACTTGTTTTTGTTTCTACCATGGCGAGTGTCGAGTCTCGTTCGATCCATACGGTGACGCAAAATGAGTCAATTAGGACTTTTCTATGAGATCTAGTGCAGTGATAGACTTTCAACCAACTTTTCATCATTTGTCAATTCAAATCTATACAAATAAACTAACCAAGTAAATAAAATTGAAGTGTCCGTTTGTTGTCCTAAAACAGGTTTTAAATAAATGGATATGAGTAAATGTAATATGATACATATAACAAAAAAGTTTTGTTTTAACTTTGTCTGTCTTTATGTCTGTTTGAATTTGGAAATCTCTGTAATGGCTTAGCCGAGTTTGACGGAACTTTCACTGGCAGTTAGGTAATATTATAAGGCGTAACAAAGTCTACTTTTATTTTACAAAAAATTTAGGGTCCCGTGCAAAAAAATTAAAACTCAAAAAATCTAAATCGCTTGGATTTAGATTTTTTGGGTTTTAATTTTTTGCGAAGTTGCGGGCATATCTAGTGTACCATATATCTTACCGTTATACTTATGCTTGTATTCTCGTTCATATAGCCTCCAAGCCTTAGCATGTGCCATCAATATGTATTTAGTGCACAGGTACGAACTCACACTGTTTTCTAGACCCGGTGTTTCGACCCCCACGGTGCCATGATACCAGTCGCATTCAATATGGGGTTCATTGATTGTGATCCAGGTCTTGACACGATCCCCAAAAAGGGAGAAAACGACACTAGCGTAGTCTTCGTACCAGTCAGGCATGGAAGGGTTTGCCCAGCCACCTAAAAATTTAAGAAATCTATAAACATAACATAAAACATAACATAAACTCACGCCTATATCCCCGAAGGGGTAGGCAGAGGTGCTAGCACCCACATTTCGCCAGTTTATGTTTAGGTCCCAATGTAATAGGTGGCGAGTCTATTGCCATTAACCGGGCACTTATAAACCTACGATAAATACACACATAACTTCGAAAAGCATCGAAAAGTCATTGGTGTGTGCCATGGTAAAACCTGGAATCGAACCCGAGACCTCGTCTCAGCAGTCCATTACCCATACCACTAGGCTACCGCGGCTTTTCTATATCTATAGATACATATATTATATTATATAATAAAATCGTTACGAGGTGAAAACTGTACATTGAATAGGTACTTTGAAATAAAACTATTTTTAACGGATTCTATCGCGATTTATTTGATGTTATACTTTGAGCCACACTGTGTATAGGAAAAAGACCCTTACTGATAGGTACTTAAACGGTGAATCTCATCACCACCCTAAACGGTTAGCTACCGTGGGAATGTCTTTGTTTCAGAGAGCCCGTGGGATCTGTGACAAGAAACACCTGGACGCTGAGCTACATGTCAAACAAGTTCTGTATGACAACAAGCTCAAACAACCGCGCATCAGTCACAGATCCCGAAAAAAGCCAGCCACTGTCGAGCGCCAGCCTGCAGTCCTACCATACGTACGAGGAGTCACTACAAGATTGGCTACATCTTGAAGCGAGCTACAATTAACACATACTACAAGCCGCCAACGAAGATATGTCAATTTTTACCATCTGTCAAGTGCCAATTGCCTCTACAAGATGCAGGGGTCTATAAAATAGGTTGTGACTGTGGGCTCTCTTATATTGGTCAAACCAAGCGAAGTATTGGCACTCGCGTCAAAGAACACATAGCTTATATAAAACACCAACACTTGAAAACTGCTGAACAAATTCAGCTGAAATTTAGCATGAACATTTTTAGGGTTCCGTTGCCAAATGGCAAAAAACGGAACCCTTATAGATTCGTCATGTCTGTTTGTCTGTCCGTCCGTATGTCACAGCCACTTTTTTCTGAAACTATAAGAACTACGCTGTTGAAACTTGGTAAGTAGATGTATTCTGTGAACCGCATTAAGATTTTCACACAAAAATAAAAAAAACCATAAAACTTATAACTGAAACTCAAAATTTTTTTTTCATCAAACCCATACGTGTGTGGTATCAATGGATAGGTCTTCAAAAATGATATTGAGGTTTCTAATATCATTTTTTTCTAAACTGAATAGTTTTCGCGAGAGACACTTCCAAAGTGGTAAAATGTGTGTGTGTGTGTCCCTGTAACTTCTAAAATAAGAGAATGGTAAAACTAAAAAAAATATATGATGTACATTACCATATAAACATCCAACGAAAATTGGTTTGAACAAGATCTAATAAGTAGTTTTTTTTAATACGTCATAAATCGTAAGACGCCTCTTATCTTTCATTCAATCAACTCAAATATAAAAATTAAAAAAAAAAAACAATTATTATGTTACTTGCGGCTACGGAACCCTTAATGGGCGAGTCCGACTCGCACTTGGCCGATTTTTCTACGGTATGGTCATAAACTGTGCTATGTATCATCACGCTAATATAAGTGTGATAGGTGGTGCAGCTTAAAATCGACTAAATCTATTATTGATCATTCCTATGTTATTATAAAGCAGATGATCACGAAATTTTCCAGTTCGATAGAACTCGGACATGGTCAACGTTCGAACTATAAACCATCACGCTATAGCTAAAAGATGATCGAAATCGTCGGTAGCTTAGTGGTTAAGGAGTCGACCCTACGATCGAGAGGTCCCGGGTTCGAATCCTGGCCATTACACTACCGACGTGAACCCACTCCTAACACAGCAATTTAGCTTAGCTGGAGGGGTTAGGGGGAATATTAGTAATTTCGGTTACTAATATTCTTTTAAAAAAAAAAAAAAAAATGATGAGCAGTGAAATATGAAATCTCGAAACTACAGAGTTACCTACGTGTAAAAAAAAAGAAACTCAACCATTGATAATAAATATCATCACGCTATTATATTAGGGAACCGGGTAGAATTAATTTCGATGTTACATGTAAACATCTATTTCCTCATGAAAAATAATTGAAAATATAACGATGAAACAGGTAGCCTAATACATGAAAGTAAACATGGTAAGTAAAGTAAGTAAACATCTATTCCTACGAAGTCGCGGGTAACAGCCAGTCACAGCGGGTAACATTTGCGCATCATTCACAGGTTCAAATTCATGTAAATAAGCGGCCAAGTGCGAGTCGGACTCACCCATGAAGGGTTCCGTAGCAGCAAGAAACATATTAATGTTTTTTTTTTAATTTTATATTTGAGTTCATTGAATGAAAGGTAAATTGCTGTTTACGATTTATGACGTATTAAAAAAAACACTTACTAGATATCGTTCAAACCAATTTTCGGTGGAAGTTTACATGGTAGGTATATATTTACCACTTTGGAAGTGTATCTCGCGCAAAGCAAAGTATTCAGTTTAGAAAAAAAAAACTAGAAACCTCAATATCATTTTTGAAGACCGGATGCAGTTCACAGAATACATCTACTTACCAAGTTTCAACAGCATAGTTCTTATAGTTTCGGAAAAAAGTGACTGTGTGACTAACAGACGGACACACAGACATGACGAATCTATAAGGGTTCCATTTTTTGCCATTCGGTACATTATTTTTTTTTTTTTTTCGTGTGGAAATCCCCTCGGATACCCCCCCGCCGGCCAGCGGGGGCGGTTATGTCGGGCTATACATTTTTTTATTTCATTTGCGTATTACTTTACCGATTGTTATCTTTTATTATTATAAATATTAATACATATTTTATTATATATATATTTACATAATTAACAGTTATATAACAATAACAATTTACATAAGCATTGTTACTTATTTTGATTACAATCGCTGGAGCAACACGCAAATGAAATAAAAAAAATTATAATGCTGTATTTAAATCGTTATTTTAATATGATTTTTTGACGAATATAGTTAGCTCAATCTGCCTTGTGAATGATAGTGTACGCATAGTATACAAAAATCTAAAACTAACCAAGATCTTGAAATATTTGTGGCAAATCAAAATGGTGTATGGTGACGAGAGGCTCAATTCCTTTCGCCAGTAGACCGTCGATAAGATTGTTGTAGTACGTCTTGCCTTCCTCGTTGATGACATTTGGGAACCCGTTAGGAAGTAAACGGGACCAGCTTATTGAGAATCTGCACAGAACGTTTTAATATGAATGATTTTTTGCAACCTTTATTATACTTATACAGGGTGTATTTTTACACCTACGACGGTTAAGGTACTTGCCCTTACTGCCCCGTTTCAAAAATACACCCTGTATATTCTTGAATTGAAACCTTCTTCAGGCGCGCTGAGTACTTTCCATATGAACAGTTTTTGGGTGACAAAAAATGATTGAAACTCGTTCTTTTTTAAATCGTCACGTAACCTGTAATCTTAACGTTTTATTTATAACAACGCCATGATTGTTGTAGCTGGACGGATGGATGGATGGACCGAGAGAGGGAGGGATTGACGTAGGAAGGGACGAAGGGAGGTATGGAGGGAGGAAGGGTGTGAGGCTAGAAGGAAGGGTGTGAGGCTGGGAGGGATGGAGTGGGTGAGGGTGGTAGGTAGAGAGGGAAGGGATTGGAGGGAGTGAGTGAGTGACGGAGGAAGAGATGGATGATGTAGATTAAAAAAGTACACGTAATTATTCAAGTTTTCTCTCCTGTCGGCACTCCTCTTTGTATACCTGTACCATGGTCATAGATCAGCCGTTTTGGCATAATTGGGTGTTTCCACGAGCTTCAGGGTCCAAGCCAACCTCACTTGCAGGTACACCTACTGATTAACGGACGAGACTCCGACGCAGACATTTCACTCGGAGGTCACTTAGAGGTCAGACGAAGGGCGGTCCAATAAAAACCGTATAATCCAAACCAAGAAGAGCAGAATGAGTAAACGCACCCCGGTCTCCGAGGTGAAGGCCTAGGATACAACCGGGACAACGCCAAGATGATGATGATGAGCTGCTTTGGCGTGATTGAGTACAAACATCTTAAGTATCTAAAACTACTTTAGTATCTTCGTATAACACCCACCTTTTTTTTTCGTGCGGAAATCCCTTTGGACACCCCCCGCCGGGCAGCAGGGGCGGTTATGTCGAGCTTGAACCGACTATAACCGTACGCCGTCTCGGGTCTTCAGACATTAAGTGTTCTGACATTAGACATTAAGCGGTACGTCAGACATTAAGGGTGTAAGGTTGCCCATAGAGCATATCCCTCGCACCCCGACTGACCCTGGGCCATCTCCGGTTTCGAGATGACCCCCTCGGGTTTGGGGACCACGGTGTCCCCGTCTTGCCTCGGTTTGGGGGAGGGGCGCTAGTCGCGCCACCGTCCCGCCCTGCTTCTGTTGGGGTGACAGGCGGCCTGAGTGGCCTGCGACAAGCGCGCGGCGAGCATGTTGCGGGCTCGGCGGGCCAGGAAAATTCTAGTACTAAAATAGTAGTTATATGAAAACAAAGACCTGTAAAATTGAAGCCCTAGGTCGGAAACCATCTCCAGATCCCGTCTCCACAGATGGTAAGAATCACAGGCGATGTCTCCGTTGCTCAAATCTCCAACAATGTAAGGAAACGAATGATAGAGGACATCATATTTGCTTTCGGTTCTACCTGAAAAGGTAGACTCCGTATCATGTATTAAGTCAGGATTAAAATCATCCAGTGATCACAAGGAAAGGAATTTTGGTAAACTAAAATACGGAGCGTCGGTAGCTTATTAATTATGGCGTGTTGTTAAGGACATAAATGAGCCAGTAGTGCAGAAGGGAAAGAATATTCCTGATTGTCTTACCAGTAGTGTAGCCTGGTTGTGCGTTGGGGCAGGAGTGATATTTTAAACTATACTTTATTTTTGAATTTTTAGTTAAAAAGTATTTAAGTGTTTATTTATTTAGAAACTAAAGAACTGTGATAGATATCTCGTGGGTAAATTAAGAATAACGTTGGACTCTCAGCCAGTAGCAAAGTTTGCCGACGAGTAAAAACTGTATGCACCACTTAATATATAAGTAATAATCTATGTATTTATAAATATTCTACTATCTTATTCTAACTTGGGTCCGTAACTTAATTTCGAGAGGCATAATGTTAGATTATTGGAATATCGACTGAAAGATTGTGCGAATAGACTTTATTGCGAAACAACTTTTTGTCGCCAAACGCTGCTTCGATTGAACGATTCTTCGAATATTTATCAATCGATGGAATGATGTTTCGAATGTTAAATTCAAAACATTGTTTGTAGACATCTCGGTACATAGGAAGGACTGTACACAGAGATCTCTCTTCATAGATGGCACTTCTTGCCATAAACTTTCCGGCCTAGTGGTTCTAGCACTTCGCCGGCCGCTGCCGGGGCACGCTCGCTTCACTCGCTCGGCTCGCGCTCTGTTGGGGTCACAGTTCTAACCTAACCTAACCCACTTTACTTATTTTAGGAATATAAGCCGAGCGAGGCAAGAAGTGAGAAGAAGTTTGGTGACAAAAAGTTGTTTCGCAATAAACTCTATTCGCACAATCTTTCAGTCGATATTCCAATAATCTAACATATGTCTCTCGAAATTAAGTTACGGACCTTTCTAACTTAACAGTTCTTATCCAACCTTTTTCTTTTGAGAGGTTGAATAATATGTCAATGTCATCAAAGTCGTCACTTCGTCGTCGCAGTTCTCACACGCTAACCTAGTTGTTTCAACTAGGTAAGCGTGTGAGAACTGCAAAAAAAGAAAGATGGAGTCGTGGGAAAAAAAAACTTGACATTGGCGTCTTCGCTATTAATAATTTTATAAACATTTATTATATTTTACTTGACATTTTACTTGATATTTTACTTGCCATTAACTATATTATTGAATTGAATTGTGAGAACTGCATTTTTACTCTAATAACTCTGACGAACAGACGAACTGGCGAACAAACAAACAGGCAAATAATTACAAAAAGGAATTGTGTTCAGAATCGTATATTTTACATAACCCATATATTTTTTTAATATCTCCGCTGTAAAAGCAACTAATTCACAATTTAATAAATGTATAGAAGCTAATTAAAGCGTTTTAAAAACTCACCGCTAACATTCCAAGCTCCTTCTACTTGTAACGCAGAAGATCCCGATCCAAAATTAAACCATGGCGGAAATTTTCTGTCGATGGCACATTCTGACAGCGTTAACAACGCCCTGAAAATAATAAACAAAGTTAGCTAGTCAACCTAATCGGCCTTACGATCGAGAGGTCCCAGGTTCAAATCCTGGCAATTACACTACTGATGTAGCAGTCAGGATTTTCCAACATCTTAGCTTACCCCAGGCTACGAGGTAAAATCCTCGGATGCAATCAGTTTACACGCTAACATGATAATGATTGTTACCTCTGTTATAGTATTGAGATTTTTATTTTACTGCTCATTACCTTTATGGTATAGCGTGATGAGTTATATTCCGAATTTTGACTATGTTTGAGTTCCGCTGAACTACAAAATTTCGTAAAGTAATCTTAAGAAAATATTGATTGTACTTCAGCATAAAAAGTAGGTAAGTGACAAGATAATTTAATATCACATCACAATACAATCTTTTACAACGAGATAAATTGATGATTATAATTATGCAGTTAAAGTACAATTGGTAACAGCTTCAAACAGCTAACAGGATTCAAATCTCGATGAATATCGAATTTGGTCACCTTACACCCCGGTATTAGAGATGCGGCATTAAGGAGGCCCGATTTCTTATTCTCTCTCTTGTTTACTTGCCTTTTCGGGAGAGACCAGGGAGGAAAGCCCATACCTTGTCCGTTTATCAGCAGATGGACCAGCTAGCACGTGAGGTTGGCTAGGGCCCTGAAGACCCCTTAGGCTTAGTCCCTTAGAAATTTAATTGTAAAATATGAAAATGTTACTCACCATAAATATAACGCCGATGGTAGCATTTTTTCAATAAGCAAGCACATTTCTTACAGATTTATGTTCTGTTGTTTTGTGTATTTCTAAATATCCCGAGATGTTTATGGTTATACAGATTATTAGCGTTATTATTATTTAATATGCTGTGGTGATCGAGATGGCAGTAAGTTGAAACATGGCTATGAAGGCAGTTTCTGAAATTAATGGCACAATTTTTTTTTAAGTATGTGAATTTTTAGTTTGTGAAAAAACTACCTATACTTTAAGTACTTATATTCACAAACAGAAAACAAAAGGAAAAAAAACCATATAATTTTGTATAAATCCTCGGACTGTCAGATTACTGAATAAAAGTGAGTTACCTCGCCCTGAATCGTGAAAAAAGTTCCTGAACTAAATATTCTGAGGTCTGAATCTGACACTGTACATAACATTTCTGTTTTTCATGAATAAATTTCACTTTACACTTTACACGTATAAATTACCTAAAGATGGCGGCTCTCACGGCTTGTAATACCGAATGGACGGACAAATAATACAATTAAAGTAAATAACTTAAAATAAATTGAACAAGTACCAGGCGCTCATAACATCTGGGAGATACGAGCAACTGCGCGGAACTCACTTGGACAAGTTTTGTCCCACCACGCCTTGTAGATGTAGGGCATCTAAACTAATATTATAAAGTGGAAGAGTTTGTTTGTTTGTTGGGTTGAACGCGCTAATCTCAGGAACTACTGGTTCGAATTTAAAAACTATTTTTGTGTTGGATAGCCCATTTATCGAGGACGGTTATATATCATCGCGCTACCACCCAGGGGAGCGAAGTAATATTCATATATGTAAACAAATCGGGCAAATTTTCATACATTTTTGTAAAACGAATGGCATGTAGGTATGGGTTAAATAGGGGTGCTTGGTTGGGGACCTCCATGCGGTGCACCCTGGGCAACGGAGACGGCAGCGCCTCTCTCCTAGGGCGGGAGAGACGCTGCCGCCTACGGCCAACTCCGACCGAGGCGAGGACGGCCCTGTTGAGGGCTGTTCGGAAGCTTTCCACGTGTCCCTCTGATCAGCAGATGGCACAGTGGAGAGCAAGTAAGGGGGCCATCTCGAAACCGGAGATGGCCCAGGGTCAGTCGGGGCGCGAGGGATATGCTCTATGGGTAACCTTACACCCCGGCGAGTTAAGACCCGAGACGGCGTGCGGTTTTAATCGGTTCAAGCCCGACATAACCGCCCCCGCTGGAGACCCCCCGCTCTCCAGCGGGGGCGGTATCCGAAGGGATTTCCGCACAAAAAAAAAAAAAAAAAAAAAGGTATGGGTTAAATAGGTGGAACGGGAGATTGAAGTATGTATACTGGTGGTAGAAATTTGATGACACAAACTTGTCACAAAATTCGGCCAGGTGGGTACCACCGTGCACGATTGCGAAAATCCCTCCATAGTAATCAAATTTCGGTTTGATTGCGTTTAGGGGTCAGCAAGTGCTTGTCCCGAGGGGGCCATCTCGAAACCGGAGATGGCCCAGGGTCAGTCGGGGTGCGAGGGATATGCTCTATCTGATATGACCCAAGACGGCGTGCGGTTTTAGTCGGTTCAAGCCCGACATAACCGCCCCCGCTGGCAAGCGGGGGGGTATCCGAAGGGATTTCCGCACGATAAAAAAAAAAAAAAAAAGGGGTCAGCAAGTGCATAGCCGGGCAGGGGGGGTGTCACGCGGTGCTGCGACGACAATCCTCTTCTGATGAGGCCGTCAAGCTGAGTGCCACCATTGTTAACATGGTACGTGTATGTAATGGTGACCCTCATTCCTGAGACTTTACCTTCAGCTTACCATCAGGCGACCTGAAGTCAAAAAAATCCTAACCTGACCTTTTTTAGGGTTCTGTTGCCAAATGGCAAAAAATGGAACCCTTATAGATTCGTCATGTCTCTCTGTCTGTCCGTATGGCACAGCCACTTTTTTACGAAACTATAAGAACAATGCTGTTGAAACTTGTTAAGTAGATGTATTCTGTGACCGCATTAAGATTTTCACACAAAAATAGACAAAAGACAATAAATTTTGGGGGTTCCCTACTCAGAACTGAAACTCAAAAATATTTTTTTCATCAAACCCATTCATGTGTATATATGGATAGGTCTTCAAAAATGATATTGAGTTTTCTAATATCAATGTTTTCTAAACTGAATACTTTGCGCGATAGACACTTCCAAAGTGGTGAAATTTGTGCCCCCCCTGTAACTTCTTAAATAAGAGAATGAAAATACTTAAAAAAATATACCATGTAAACTTCCGACGAAAATTGGTTTGAACGAGATCTAGTAAGTAGTTTTTTTTTAATACGTCATAAATCGTAAACCGCAATTTACATTTCATTCAATCAACTCAAATATAAAAATTAAAAAAAAGAAACTTTATTATGTTACTTGCTGCTACGGAACCCTTCATGGGCGAGTCCGACTCGCATTTGGTCACTTGACCCCAAACGTTTGTTATTAACTGTTCTTTATAAAATGAATTGCCTGGCTATGTGTGGATATATTTATAATTGTGTACTTAGTGAAATTAAATATAAATCTATATATTTATAAATATATAGATTTATAAAAATGTTAAAAGACTGGTTTCTTTACAAATGTTTTTTACTCCATTACGGACTTTTTATCCACACGTTGCAAATAGATAAATGTATAATGATATATGTATAATCTTGGTTTTTCTTTCTCATTTTATATTATATACCTTTTTTTTTTTCGTGCGGTTATGTCGGGCTTGAACCGACTAAAACCGCACGCCATCTCGGGTCTACAGACGCCAGGGTGTAAGGTTGCCCATAGAGCATATCCCTCGCACCCCGACTGATAGACACCGATTGCCATAAAGTCTCACGCTTGCTCTGAGCCCCATTCTTGTATTTTTCCCGCGCTACAAACAACATCTCACAAATACCTGGGAGTACTCATTGATCAGCATCTCAAGTGGTATTGTAGCGTCCGGGGGTTGGACGCCACAATACCTCGTGTTGATAATAAGATAAACACAGAGGAAGATTTTTATATGATCATTTATTATTTCAACAAAGCTTCCTATATCGGGTTTAGGGAGGTTTTTACGCGTATATATTTATCTTTATACGAACTAGGGAATCGCGAACTCCGCTCAAGGACTGAGCCTAAATTTAATACACTTATATCTTCTCTTCGGCCGGCGGACCCGGGCGGCGCGTCTAGTCGCCCGCTGTCAGCCGCACAGCCGAATGCAGCTCCACGCAGCAATTGTTTTTTCTTCCCTAAGCTAAATTTGAAACACAAAGTATTTATTTTTAAACTCTGACTCATGATGGCCAGGTGAACGAACCGTGGTGTGTCGAACGAGGTCGCACACCACAACCAGCTACGCCCAAGGCCTCATGTGACAGCTGGAACCCTAGGCATACTACATCTGACGCAACAAAAAAAAATTTTACGTATGGTGTCCCTTACAATGGAAATAACGAAACAATCTTTGTAATAATTAATAATCGTTATTAGAATTTCAAATTATAGTAATTAAACTGTAATAAATACTGAAAAACACGAACAAAGAAAAATTGCTTCATTCTTGGACGGGCAAAACGTCAGCAAAAGATCCACCCACACCACACCTGATTAAAGAAAAGTTATTGCTATCACTTGCCGATACATTTTAAGGTTTGCCCTGAAGGGACTTAGTAACACAGTACTTTTAAGACCTACCTAACTAAAAACGAAAGATGACATAAAGTGATCTGTCCTTACACATTATGCATGTGAAGCAGTCACTATGTCGCCTACACATTACTAAATTATTTTTAAATCAACATTAAAGAGAAAGAACTAAACTCAATAAAGAAGAGTCTGATCGAAAACTAACTTTCAATCATCGTCGGCGCTTATGTCCATAACGATTTGACTCTCTTACAAAGTTTAGATCACACCTCTCAACATTGGACAAAAAAATAATTGCCTAACTCCTACGCTAGAACATCAGGAACATAACAAAACAAATCTATTTATCTTCAGCAGCGCAGCAATATGGAATAAACAGAGAACACATATTAATAATAAAATATTACACATAACACGTTATTTACTACGTGAATTATAATTCTACTAAGACTTATAGTCCTTATTGGCCCTATTGACCCGCAGGCAACTGTCAATGCTCTTGAAACATTCTGGAACAAGCCACCATCATAGCCATCTTCTCGTTGAGCACATAATATCACATAAAAGCAAAATAAACACAACGATACTGATAAATGCGTCGCTCCAATTGTCGCACGACGTCTTTCTTCTAACGGTACGGGATCGATCCATCCACTGCCAACTGCAGAATGTTGGCGTTTCCGACTTCTGCGGAAACTAGCGCTTCACCAGCTGTAGCAACCACCAGCTCCTGTGGAAACCAGCACCTCCACCAGTTGTATGGAAACCGGCGTTCCTCCACCAATTGTAGCTGTAGCAACCACCAGCTGTATGGACCGCAGCGCCTCCACCAGTTGTAGCGTCCGGGGGTTGGACGCCACAATACCTCGTGTTGATAATAAGATAAACACAGAGGAAGATTTTTATATGATCATTTATTATTTTAACAAAGCTTCCTATATCGGGTTTAGGGAGGTTTTTACGCGTATATATTTATCTTTATACGAACTAGGGAATCGCGAACTCCGCTCAAGGACTGAGCCTAAATTTAATACACTTATATCTTCTCTTCGGCCGGCGGACCCGGGCGGCGCGTCTAGTCGCCCGCTGTCAGCCGCACAGCCGAATGCAGCTCCACGCAGCAATTGTTTTTTCTTCCCTAAGCTAAATTTGAAACACAAAGTATTTATTTTTAAACTCTGACACATGATGGCCAGGTAAACGAACCGTGGTGTGTCGAACGAGGTCGCACACCACAGTATATACACATAGACCATTTAGTAACCAGAACAAGGAAATTGATCTATGCTTTCAAGAAAATATGTTGATCACTGGACACCGATACCCTTTCAGTGTAGTACTCGCTGTGTCAATCACTGATCACATACTGCCTGCCGGTGTGGGGTGGTGCTCGCCGACGTCGACTTACATATATATTTTTTATTGCATAATAGGCATTAGGATTGCTTCTTTCATAGGGTGAATAAATGACTAAGTCGATATATAATTTTTGAATAACTCTTTTACTAAATGGTACAATGGGATGTCTTGAGATATTAAAACATTCAAATTGTAATTATTTACACAACTCAACATGTCATTATAATACTGCCAACTATTAAGAAAATTTAACGAACAACACGAGATGTTCATTTATTCAAACAACGTACTTAACGTTTTTAATAGCATGAATCAAGTGGTTCAGTTATTAATAGCATGAATCAAGTGGTTCAGTTATTAATAGCATTAATCAAGTGGTTCAGTTATTAATAGCATGAATCAAGTGGTTCAGTTATTAACAGCATCGAAATTGCGTTGTATTTTGTGACAAATAAATCTATCATCTATTCCATTTTTTATCCGTTGCGCATGTGATGAGACAAAGTGATATGTTAAATAAAGATAACTGCAGTTTTGGCGGTTTATCCTTAAATCACAAATTCAAATAAAGAAGAATTCAACTAATTCTATAATATTTTAACTTTTTTTTCGGAATAAAAATTATTATTTTACAATTGTTTGTTTCTTAATTACCTAAGTATACATACCTTTTTTTTTTCATGAGGAAATCCCTTCGGATACCCCCCGCCAGCCAGCGGGGGCGGTTATGTCGGGGTTGAACCGACTAAAACCGCACGCCGTCTCGGGTCTTAAGACGCCGGGGTGTAAGGTTGCCCATAGAGCATATGCCTCGCACCCTGGCCCATCTCCAGTTTCGAGATGGCCCCCTCGGATTTGGGAACCACGGTGTTCCCGTCTTGCACCGGTTTGGGGGGGGGGGGGCGCTAGCCGCCCCACCGTCCCGGCCTGCTTCTGCTGGGGTGACTGGCGGTATCACCTGCCACCCTCAGGCCTGCGCTCATGGAGGACGGAGGTCGTTAAGCGATCTCCGGCGCCTGAGTCGCCTGCAACGCACGGCGAGCATGTTGCGGGCTCGGCGGGCCGGGAGAGTTCTAAATCTCTCCCGAGCGCGCTCCGCTCCACTGCCGCATTCATGCTGCCGAGCAAAAGGACTCCCACCCTGATAGCTTGCACGAGGTCACGCCTCGGCGCCACCCACGCCGGGCAGTCCGCCAGCGTGTGCAGCCCCGAGTTAATAAAATTATAATTAGTAAAACTCATAATGCTATAATTATATTATTGTGTTTCACTTCTTTTGCGACACTTTGTAAATTACATACATACTCACACACAACGTCATATTCAACGGGAGGAACACTGATTCCCAAGTCACAGGCGATAGCCTAGTTTGGGAGACAGGGAACCTAAAATTATCATACTGCTTAATTTCTGTGTGTAATAAAATGTGTAACCCTTTGTATGCTTATGATTGAAATAAATTATTATTAAATTATTATTTGTCATATATAATGTGCTAAATAAAATTAAAATGAAATTTTGCATCTCCAATTTAGGCAGTACACGATGTAGGTACATCGTGTACTGCCTAAATTGGAGATGCAAAATTTTAGTCTTAAGACATTATTTGTACCATCCTCATAACAATGTTCTAGCAAATAAAGATTATTATTATTACACACACAGCCAGCTACTACTATTTTTTCATGTATCTTCATTTATTCCTTGTGAAGAGGAGAGAGCACTTCTCGCTTGACTTTCTAGTTGCCGACTGAGGTGTCGAGTCAATTTACAGCGGTTTTTTATACTCTTAATCCAATTAATTCGAATTTTCTAATTGGCCGATCGAACTCTCGCGGCTCGTTAGTGACACCGCGGCTTAACGACTTTTCGCGGATATACCCTAATGGTCGATCGGTCAATCTTACAATTATGTGTTTATTTTCTATTTACAATGATTTATATACCGTATTATGTATTCTAATAGGTAGTAGAAATAAGGTGACACGAAATAAGATACAATTTACACTTATAGATCGGTAAACAATGACGATTTCTTCGTCGCAAACTTATAACTATTATACACGATTATTCCTACAGTTTTTTGTTAAATCAGTTTAATTATATACACTATTACTTATGTACTAACAAATAAGCTTATATACTAGTTGTTCTGCACATTCTCCCCCCGTGAGACGCAGTCACACTTCTTCGCGTGCAGAACTCGTGTCTTCGGTCAGCAGGACGATCAGCTTCCTCACCGGCCGGCGCAGCACTCCTCCCTTGGTCTGGATGTCCACGGTGCGTGTCACGTTGTCAGGCCCGGGGTACGTTGCGATGACTCGTCCTCGGATCCAGAGGTTGCGGGGTGCGTTGGGGTCCACCAGTAAGACCAAGTCATGTAGGCTTACTGGGGGTCCTCGTCCATGCGGCATGCGTCGGTGTTGGAGCTCCGGCAGATACTCACGGAGCCACCTGGTCCAGAAGAGGTCGGCCAGGCGCTGTGCTGCTCTCCAGCTGGATCTCGATGCGGCGTCCTTTTCAATGAAGACGCCCGGCTGCTGTACTCCACCGGGTCCTCCCAGTAGAAAGTGGTTGGGAGTTAGGGCTTCAGGGTCCTCCGGGTTCACTGACACATGCGTCAGTGGGCGACTGTTGACGGTGTACTCTACTTCGGCAAGCAGAGTAGATAGAACTTCCTCGGAGGGCCGTCGCTCGTGCAGTGTGGCGGTGAGTGCTGTCTTTACTGAGCGCACCATCCTCTCCCAGGCTCCCCCCATGAAAGGAGCGCCGGGTGGAATGAAGCGCCACGATGTCTTCTTCTTGGCTGCTTCCTGCGATGTTGCTTCGTCGATGGCTCGTCGCAGCTCGCGGTCGGCTCCCTTCAGGTTGGTCCCATTGTCAGACCAGATTTCTTCAGGACATCCTCTTCTTGCCATCATGCGTCGGAGAGCGGAGATAGCGGAGTCGGTGCTTAACGAGTTTGCTATCTCGAGATGTATGGCACGTGTTGTGAGACACGTGAATATCGCGACGTACCTCTTCTGATTGGTACGTCCGACTGTCACTGTGAGTGGGCCTAAGTAGTCAACCCCTGTGTGTGTGAAGGGTCGCTTGTGATGAGCCAGGCGACACTCGGGTAGATCACCGGTCCTCGGGTACGGTGGCGCTTGAGTCTTGATGCGGCAATGTAGACACTGTCGTAGTAGTGAGCGTGTTACCGGGCGTAGGCGTAGGCGTACAACCCAGTATTGCTGTTTGCACTCGTTGATAGTGGCTTCAACTCCCGAGTGATGCAACTTCTTGTGGGTGTGTTGAATCCACAGCTTGACCGTAGGGTGATCTCCGTCTAATATCACAGGCGTCTTGATGTCGTCGGATACGTCTCGAACGGCTTGTATGCGGCTTCTCAAGTGTAGCACTCCGTTGACAGATACGATGCTCAATTGATGAAGGCGACTTTCTTTCGGGATCACTCTTCCTCGTTGCAGATCTTCAATCTCGCTGCTGAAGGAGTCTTCTTGTGATGCTCGCATGAGGAGGTCTTCGGCTGACCGTAGGAGCTCGGCGGTGATAGGTATGTACTTCCTATCGGCGCTTGAAGTCCTTTTCAGTACGGAAGGTGATGCTGTATTCTTCTGGGGTGCCTTCTTCCAGTCTGGATCTGTCTTAGGGTTTTTCTTAGTCCGTTTGTAGTTGACTCGTTCCGATTTTCTTCTGCACAGTTGAATGAACTGTAAGACGAGCTGCCAGTTAGAGAATCGGGTGACTACTGGCAGGGCTTCAGATAATTTTTCTTTCTTCTGGTACTTATAGTGTGTACCCTTTCTTCTATATCTTCGGACTTGTCTTGTCGCGATGTATCTCGTTCTGTTTTGCTATCTGTCCAAAAGGTCTTCGAGTCAGGTTTTCTCTCGTGCTCTTCTATGACGGTCTCGGCGAGTCTGGTGCCCATCACGGCGGCTTGAAGCTCCAATCGAGGTATTGATGTGAGCTTCAACGGTGCTACCTTCGCCTTTGCAACGATGAGCGATATGTTGACTGCCCCGTTCATGTCTTCGGTTCTCCAAAACAGTACTGCTGAGTAGGCTGACTCGCTGGCGTCCGTGAAGATGTGAAGCTGGAGGGACTTGCTGTCACTGTAGTGTAGGTATCTTCTAGGTATGGAGATGTTGGCTAGATTCTTCAGGTGTTCTATCCAGTCCTCCCATTTCACTGCTATGTCTTCATTGACCTCTTCATCCCACTGTGTGCCGTGTCTCCAAATTTCTTGAAGCAGCTGCTTGGCCCGGATGGTGACTGGTGAGGCGAAGCCTAGCGGATCGAATAGAGACATGACGATCCGAAGAGCTTCCCTCTTGGTGGGTGTCTTCTTGTCGCAGAGTGCCGTCGGGATGCGAGTGAGATTGAGGTTGAAGGTGAGTTCATCGGTGCCCGGCTTCCAGATCAAGCCTAGTACTCGTTCAGTTTGTTCTTCGTTCTTGTACAGCTCCGTGTCAGTGTCTTCTTGTGTGACACCGAGGGCTTCCAGCAGTTGAGGTGAGTTAGATTTCCATTGTTTTAACTCGAACTTGGCTTCCCGGTGTATGTTTCGGACGTCGGAGGCGATCTTGATGGCGTCTTCCAGCGTCTCGAAGCTATCCAGGTAGTCATCAACGTAGTGTTTCTTCACTATTGCGGAGACTGCTTGTGGGTGCGTGGCGCTATACTTCTCAGCATTAGAGTTCTTCACGTATATTGCCGTAGATGGTGAACTTGACGCCCCGAAGATGAGTGATGTCATCCTGTATTCTTCTGGGGGTTGGTTGTCACGACGGTCGCCACGCCACAAGTACCTAAGTGCGTCTCGATTTTCTTCTTTGATTTTCACTTGAAGAAACATTTCTGCGATGTCTGCTGTCACCGCTATGGCGTGTTGTCTGAAGCGCATCACTACACCTGGTAACGACTGGAGTAGGTCTGGGCCCTTCAGAAGAGTGTCGTTGAGAGATACTCCTCTCGTCTTGGCAGCGGCATCGTGCACGACTCGTATTTTTCCCGGCTTCATAGGGTTGATCACCGCGAAGTGTGGCAGGTACCAGGTTCTATTCTTGTTCTTGCTCGGCGGCGCCAACTCAGCATATCCTTTTGATATTAAGGCTTCCATCTGTTCGTTGTATTTTCCCTTGAAGCTCGGGTCACGATCCAATTTCTTTTCTATGTTGTGAAGTCTCTTCAACGAGTTCTCGTAGTTGTTCGGAAGCGAAGTTTCTTCATGTTTCCATAGCAGGCCAGTCTCGTATCTTCCATCTTCGTTGCGGACTGTATGTTCTTCCAGGATGCGAGATGCTTGCTCATCTGGATCTGTCTTCGGCTTCCGAGGGTTGAGGAGCAGATTGTCAGTCTCGAAGTGTTCTTTCACCAGTTGTTCGAGTCGATCGTCTTCTGAATCTTCAATTGCATGGGTGATATACTCGATGCGGTGTCCTAGGGTCCTCGAGTCGCTGCCGTGGAGCACCCAGCCTAAGGGTGTTCGGGATGCTACTGGCTGGTCTGGTTCGCCCGTTCTGGTCTCGGACGTCACCAGCAGGTGCCAGTTATCTTGACCAATGAGGATCTTAGGTCTTGCTTCTTCATAGGTGAGGTCGTTGGTGATATCTTCGAGATGACTGCACCCTCGTAACTGTCTATAGGTGACCCGTTGAGATGATACTTTGAAGTTCTTCACTGTTCTGGCTTGAACTTCTTCTTCAGCTGGATCCTTAATGCCTCGTATTTTCAATGAGACTCTTCTTGATTGTTGATCAGCTGTCTTCGTACTGTTGATGGTCTCGACCCGCAGTGGGTCGATAGGTCCCGTCGCGCCGATCTTTTCTGCTACGGTGTCGTCGAGTAGTGTGACTGTTGACCCGTCGTCTATGAGCGCGAAGGTGTTGACCATCCCTGCTGGCCCTGTCAGTTGGACCGGCAGTATCTTCAGGAAAGTGGTCTTCTTTCCCGTCCACGCCGAGTTGATCGTTTCGGCCGTGTTCGTGCTTTCTTCTTCTGTGGAGTCCCTTTTTCTTCTGTAGTGCAGCAGGGTGTTGTGCAGTAGCTTGCAGCCGTCGATGCCGCAGCGTCGTTCTCTGCAGGTGTGTTTCTTCTCCATCTTCTGTAGACATCGGAAACACAGCCTGTGTTCCTTGGCTAAGTCCCATCTTGCGTTGACGTCAGCTGTCTTGAACTGCTCACACTTGTAGATGGGGTGTTGCTCGTTGCAGATGGTGCACGTCTTGACTTGCTGCTGGGCTTCCATCACCGTGTTGATCCTCTGGGGGCGCTTCTGTTGATGAGTGGTGTGCTGGACTGCTAGGTTTTCAGGTTGAGCGTAGGGTCCGCATAGATCTGCTTCTCTTCTCATGAACTTCTCGAACTTCAAGAGGTCCGCTATTTCCCTCGGCTGAGCTGCTGCGAAGTCGTAGTACCTATACTTGAGAACAGGTGTAAGTTTCTCAACCATTGATCTTGAGACTTCTGGGTTGTATAGGTAGTGGATGCAGTTCAGCGCCTTGAGTGTTGCCACGGCGTTGGTGACCCTCGTTGAGAAGATGCATATGTCCCTTGGTGATTCGCTCAGTCTTGGTAGTCCTCGAAGCACTTCCATTTCTGTAGTTGCTATTGCTTCAGGCCTGCCGAATCTTGATTCTAATGTTCTGATGATATCAGCAGGCTGCGAGTTGGTGATGAGGAGACTCTCGACTGCCTCCCTCGCCTTCCCCTTGAGGTTTCTTCGTAGCCTGTTGAGGTTTTCCACGGCGGTGTAGCCATCTTCTGTTTCGGAGTAAGCTGCCTTGAACGGCAGCCATTCCTGGTGACTTCCACTGAAGATTGGTAGCTCGATGAACTTCGGTCGCTGGGCTGCCTTGATCGCTTGAGTGATGGCGGTAGCCAGTTCGCTGAAGTTCTGCTGCTGGACTGGTGGCGCTGCTGTTGGCGTTGGTACACCTGGCCCCTGATGTGGTGTATCGGCGATGGCCAACATGGGAGGAGGTGGTGATTCGTGACGGCTGAACCACTCGCCGACCTTCTCCTCAGCTGCCGCCGACACTTCTTCTTGATTCAATTCTTCTATTTCTTGATCTTCGTCTTCATCTTCTTCCAGGGCGGCGATCTTCGCTGCTGCCAGTTCTATTTTAAGACGAAGTAATTCTTCTTTTACTTTTGCGATCTTCGCGGCTTTGCTCTTCGAATGCACAGATGAACCCCCCTTTACCCCTTTCTTGGATGGTTGTGGATGAGGCGGCTGTGACTTGCTATTCTTCCCTATCTTCTCTGTTCCAGGTGCCGTTGCTTTCGGACCTGGTGCTGTAGCTGACGGTGGCTCGATGGTAGTCACCGTCTCGGTGCTCGTAGTTCCCTCCGTTGTGGTGTTCTCCGAGGTAGACGTTTCCGTGGTTGTCCCGGATTCGGCGGTCCCCTCGGTGTCTGATGGACCCTGAACGGAGGCGGCTTTACGGCTTCTTTCTTCTGACCTCGTAGTCGGCATCTTCAATTTTTCAATTCTTCACAGTGGAAAATTCAGGCACGCACTCTTCGAGACCACCCTCGTGTTCCACTTAAGGTTTTCTTCAATGTTGACTCCAAATCCGGCTCCGATAGGACCAAAAATGTACACAACCCAAAGCCAATTCCGTCGATGAGACTTTATCTGCTCAGAAACACGACTTCGACGCAATGGGTGTGTACTTTGGGGGTTTGCTGGGATTGTGGATGTCGCTGCGGTGCTGGTCTTAAGCGGAACACTTATTATGGGCAGCCTCGAAGAGTACTTGAATTTTCCAGAATTAAAGAGAGATTTTTTCATGTATCTTCATTTATTCCTTGTGAAGAGGAGAGAGCACTTCTCGCTTGACTTTCTAGTTGCCGACTGAGGTGTCGAGCAACGAGGTATTCGCCCCCATCCCTAGGGATAGGCGGAATCGCCTTTTGGGCATAGTGCCCCCTGGGCGAGATGCTCCATCGCAGCCTGCGTGAGCGCAGGCCGGTGGTTGGGGTGGGCATATAGCCCTTTTCATTCCGACGAGTTTGAAGGCGGCGGCAAGATAGGAGAGAACAACGGGGTGTCTTCTTGTTTATTTGGGGTCGGGATCGCGCTTCACGTCCCCTGGGCAGTCTACCCGAGCCAGGTGAGATCTCCGGTTACCCGGAGAAGGCCCAGCTCCGAGTGACACGCGTCCTGGGAGACGACTGATGCGATCACCGACCCCGTAGGTTTTCATGGGAGCGGCTGTGGAGGCCGCAGATGTCAGGTGTGCGACCCTCGTGGTCGCTAACGCTGCCCTAGCAGGTTTGCGATGCCCACGAGGACCGTACGGACGATGCTCATGGGCTCTTCGCCTGCACGAAGAGCGATGAGCACCTCCTACAGCACGTCGACGGCGGCCTCGATGATAGCGGCTTTGTCCGCGCTCGTGCAAGAGGCTGGCGGCTTGCTGGGTGCTCCCTGCACCTTTTGCACCGCATCTGGGGCTTGTGGGCGGGAGTTGGCTTTTACGGGAGCGACTGCCCCCGTGGTGTTTTCGGGGTTCTCACCCTCTGCTGCTGCTTGTGAGGCCTTCTGCCTGCGATTTCGCCTCCCCCGGCGTCTCCTGCGGTTGCCCGCGGCTCCGCGTGGGGTGGGGTCGTTTGCTGCAGCCATCAGCGAGCCTCCAGTTTGTTGTTCCCCTTCTGGGATGGGGTTTACCGGTGTCGGCCTCTCGGTGACAGGGGGCTGTCGGCGCGAGCTACCTCCGGTGATGGCTACTGTCCCGGCTTTCCTGTTCCGGCCCTCTCTCCGGAACACGGGACAGTTGATGTGGTTGGCGGGGTGAGGGCCACCGCAGTTAATGCAGGTGGCTGGCTCCTCCCTCGGTCGAGGGCACTGTGCCGCCCTGTGCTCGCCCCCGCAGCGAACACACGCCAGAGTCCTGTGGCACGCATGGCTGCTGTGCCTGAAGCTCTGGCATCGGTGGCACTGTGCGGGCTTCCTCTTCCCTCGCCAGGCCTCTACGATGACTCCGGGAACTCCGAGCATCTCGCTCACTTCCTAGATTGCTGGTACGGTCGTGGGGGTCCTCCTCAGGACTGCATGTAGAATGCAGCCCGGTCGGTCTCCTCGAGCCCGAATATTACGAACATATTCGGGCTCGAATCCGAGGCTCGATAGTTCTTCCCCCACTTCCTCCGGGGTCGCATCGCATGGGAGGCCTCTGATGGCCACCTTCAAGCTCCGCTCCGCAGGCATGGAGTAGCAGAACCACGGGACGGTCTCTGTTTTGTTCAACTCGGTTAGGTACCTTTGTACCAACCGGTATTCGTTCTCATCCGTCGGCGAGAACCGTACGCCCTTCCCGTAGGGGCGGACGCTCACGATTCTCCCGAGGAGCCTTTTTAGCTCCTTGAGATGGTGAGCCCACTTCGGCAGTCTCTCGACGACGATGGGCGGACATCTGATCTTCTTTGCCGCGGGCACGCCGCTCAGAGAGGGGCACGAGCGGGCGGCCGGCGGCGAAGCTGCGGGAGTGGGCGGCGCTTGCGCAGCGCCGGCGTAAGACTGCAGATTGGGCGTGGCTTGCGTAGTCGATGACGCCCGCCTATCTGTAGACGGACGCCTACGTTTTGCCAAATCGTCTTGTCCTTCGTCCGAAGAGCGGTGGCGGCGCGCGTTCCTCAGCGGAGCGGCATCCACCTCCATAGCGGCGTCCGCATGAACTTGCGGGGCCGGGGGAGGGGGGAGCTCGGCTGGGTCGTCAACGGGGGTTGTTGGCTGCGATGCGGAGGCGGCGGCGGTGGCGTCATCACGTTCCGGGCTGAGGCCCGTGATCCGGATGATCTTTACCAGCCGCTTCTTCTTTTTCTTGACGCCCGCGTCCTTGGCGAGTCCATCCGAGCCGTACGAGCAGAGGGAGACCAAGGAGGCCTCAGACTCTGCGTCGGACGCCGCGGAGGACCGCAGAAGGGCGGGCGAGTCCAGGTGGGCAGGGTCCATCCGGGGGGCCGCCGAGAATCTCGACGGGGGTGTGCGGTTCGTCCCCGGAGGGGGGGGGGCGCCGGTCGTAACGGCGGCATTCCGCGCGCGAGGACTCGCGACGCGAGCGCCTGCATCGGCGCGGCACGGGACGTGCTCGGCAAGGGCGGAACCGACGGGAGCGGCCTTCTGGGAGCCGCGGCGGGGACCGCACTCCGGGGAGCGGATGACGCGGCCGCGCTCGCGGGCAAGCGGCTTCTTGCCGGGCCGGACGCACTCGCCGCGTGCGTCGGCTCCGGAGACTTTGCTACCCGTCCAGGATGGGCAGCGGCGGCTGCCGAGCCCTGAGAAGGGCTGTTTCTTCGCTCTTCCGGACTCTTTGCAGAGCCGGAAGCGCGGATGATGCGGGGTTGCGCGCTTGGAGGGCTGCGCCACGACGACATCTTGCGTGTTGAGAAAAAGGCTGAGTTGAGCAAACTGCACAGCCGCGACCCAACGTCGTAGACACGACGGGAAGTCCGGCGGCGCGCGGCGCGAGTCGGCGAGTACGGCTGTGTCCAAACGCGGACACAAGCGCAGTCGCCGAGTGCGCGCGCGCGAGTGAGGTCCGTACGGCGATCGAGTGTGGTGCGGGGCGAGGCTTGCGACTACACCCGACGGCAGCTCGGGCATTCCGAGGTGTCGAGTCAATTTACAGCGGTTTTTTATACTCTTAATCCAATTAATTCGAATTTTCTAATTGGCCGATCGAACTCTCGCGGCTCGTTAGTGACACCGCGGCTTAACGACTTTTCGCGGATATACTCTAATGGTCGATCGGCCAATCTTACAATTATGTGTTTATTTTCTATTTACAATGATTTATATACCGTATTATGTATTCTAATAGGTAGTAGAAATAAGGTGACACGAAATAAGATACAATTTACACTTATAGATCGGTAAACAATGACGATTTCTTCGTCGCAAACTTATAACTATTATACACGATTATTCCTACAGTTTTTTGTTAAATCAGTTTAATTATATACACTATTACTTATGTACTAACAAATAAGCTTATATACTAGTTGTTCTGCACAGATAGATAATAAAAAAGTAGTGATAGATAATAGAAAATTTATAGCTATTTACTTTCGATGGGGTGACACCACCAACTTCCGCACCGGGTGCCACCCAAGGTAGCTACGCCACTGCCTACAAACCAGTACCACCTGCTGATTGACGGACGAGGCTCTGGTCCTGGCTTTCCTCTCGGGGTTGGAAGGTCGCATGGTGAAACCATATAAGCTACATCAAAAGAAGGAGGATTATGCAGAATTGCTCGTGATTGGTGAAAGTTGGGTATGGCAGAAAAATCATGGAAGTAGAGTCAATGCAGTGGAGATGCGGTCATTGGGTAGTATGTGTGGAGTAAGGTTGGCTAAAAGGAAGAGGAATACGAGAATGGTGTGACCTGAAAGAGAATGTTGTTACAAGAATTGAACAGCGTATGCTAAGGTGGTTTGGGCACTTGGAACGAATGAGTACTGAGCGAATGACACACCAAGTACCTATATAAGGCAGATGTAAGTGGACAGGCAAGCCGGGGTCGACCTCGCAGCAGAACATACACTGATCAAATTAACGAGGTTTTGAAAAAAGGGCAGGTCAAAAGTACTCGAAACCGGCTTCCATGAAAGGTTTAATGACAGTGAAGAAAGCTCGTGAAGTATGTAATTACAGAAGGAGATGGCGGGCTGTTGTCTCTGCGTTGCTGCGTTGAAAAAGACGTGAGTATATGTATGTATATATGGAGATACGCTGGGAAGGACATCTTGCAGTATCTTACTTTAAATATGTTGTTGTCACCTAGTTCTATAAGGAGTGAATGTATGGTCTGCCGGGCCAGTGGTCGGCGTTGCCCAGATTCTGTTCCAACTATTAGATTGAACGGGTTCGAGTTAAAGCGAGTGGAACAGTTTAAATATCTCGGGCATATCGCGCTCTCCGTGTACAGTATAACAATGCGTTCAGGGTGCTGTTGGGGCTGCCCCGGCACTGCAGCGCGTTTGGGATCTTTGCCGATGCCCGTGTCGACTGTTTTTACACGACGATGCGAAAGCGGTGCCACATCTCTGGGTCGCAGGCTCCGGGTCACCTCCAACAGTGTTCTCAGCGTATTTGCAAACAGGTTTGATTGCCAGTACATTAACCATTGTTATATGGTTAATCTACGGATAAACAAAGAAAAAAGCGGCCAATTGCGTAGCAGCAAGTCACATAATAATGTTTTAATTTTTTAATTTTTATATTTGGGATCATTGAATGAAAGGTAAATTGCGGTTTACGATTTATGTCGTAAAAAAACTACTTACTAGATCTCGTTCTAACCAATTTTCGGTGGAAGTTTACATGGTATGTACATTCATTCTCTTATTTTAGTAGTTAACGGGGGGGGGGGGGGGGAGGCGCACATTTCTCTCGCGCATCAGTTTACAAAAAATTGATATTAGAAACATCAATATTATTTTTCGAAGACCTATCCCAAGGCGTATAGTTTTGATGAAAACATTGTTTTTCAGTTTCAGTTCTAAGAATAGGGAACCCCCAAAATTATTGCTTTTTTTAAATTTTTGTGTGAAAATTGTAATGCGGTTCACAGAATACATCTACTTACCAAGTTTCAACAGCATAGTTCTTATAGTTTAGGAAAAAGTGGCTGTGACATACGGACGGACAGACAGACAGACATGACGAATCTATAAGAGTTCCGTTTTTTGCCATTTGGCAACGGAAGTGTACTATTATTTATTCTGTGACGGAAGCCTAAAAATCAAAGATCATGAAAATCGGTCCACCGATCTCGAGTTCATCACATTCATCACTAAAACAACTTTTTTGTATTAATATATATACAGATTACTAGCTGCGCGCCCTGACTTCGTCCCGCTACCATAATAGCACCTTACCCGTAGACTGTCCTAATATTTATTTTTCATACTAACCTTATCCTGACAATAAAGAACACAAAAAGAAAGGATTATCTAATTTGGTGCAGTGGTTCGGAAGATATCGTACATACCTACATTTAAGAGATTCATTTTAATTTATATAAGGTGTCACAAAATTTCTCTGAATTTGGTGAGATGACTTGGTATCGACAAAATATGTATTTGAAACAAAAAAAATAATTTCGGGTAAAGTAAAAAAAAAAAAAGAAAAATATATAAAATATATATTAAATATATTTTCAAGTAGATATGTATTTACATGGGTATTTATGTAAGTATGTATGTGATGTAACTATTTAATTAAACGCCAACAGCTACCAAATACTCCAACCAACGTACATTTCCATCCAAAGGTTGCCTGGAAGAGATTGCGTAAAGCAATAAGGCCGCCCTTTGTACTTATCCTGTCTTCTTAATTTCTGTATAAAAATATTGTAATTTGGCGTACAATAAAGTATAAAATAAAAAATAAATAAAAAAAATATATAAAAATGAAAATAAAAAACACCACCAGCGTCACCAATGTCACCTGACGCGACGAGCCCGTGACGCACGTTGTAGGCGTGCAGTCCTTCTCCTCGCAGTATTCTCCAAGCGGATGTGTGGGAAATACCTAAATCGCGACCAGCGTCACGTGTGGTCGTCGCGTCACGTGACGCTAGTCGCTGGTGGTGATTTTTTTTCATTTTTATATTTTTTTTATAAATTTTTTATTTTTTTTATTTTACCCGATATTTTTTTTTTTTGTTTCAAATACATATTTTGTCGATACCAAGTCATCTCACCAAATTCAGACTCAGTCGACTCAGACGCCGGTAGTCCTAAACGACCTCCGTCCACCATGAGCGCAGGCCTGGGGGTGGCAGGTGAGGTCACCTGTCACCCCAGCAGAAACAGCCCGAGACGGCGGGGTGCCTAGCCCCCCTCCCTTTTCCGGGGCAAGATGGGGACACCGTGGTTCCCAAACCCGAGGGAGCCATCTCGAAACCGGAGATGGCCCAGGGTGAGTCGGGGTGCGAGAGAAATGCCTAATAGGCCACCTGACACCCCGGCGTCTGAAGACCCCAGACGGCGTGTGGTTTTAGTAGGTTCAGCCCGATATAACCTCCCCAGCTGGCTTTGGGGGAATCGAGGGGATTTCCGCATGATAAAAAAAGGTTCATTGATATTGAAGGCTATAATATTGATGTAGGGGGCCCTGAAGATCTTATCGCTAGCCGGTACTCCAACTGGTTACCAGACGTATGGACAAGTCGGACAAGGCTATTACGCAGCTTGTATTTTTTATTGATTTGCATTTTAATAGGTGTATATTAAATGTCAACTTTAATATAATTATAGCAATTAAACTTTATCTAGTAGCAACTATAATAATCAAAGTACAGTCGCCTTCAGAAATTGCAGAAGACTTTTTTTTTTCGTGCTTGAATCGACTAAAACCGCACGCCGTCTCGGGTTTACAGACGCCGGGGTGTAAGGTTGCCCATAGAGCATATCCCTCGCACCCCGACTGACCCTGGGCCATCTCCGGTTTCGAACCCCTCGGGTTTGGGAACCACGGTGTCCCCGTCTTGCCCCGGTTTGGGGGAGGGGCGCTAGTCGACCCACCGTCCCGGCCTGCTTCTGCTGGGGTGACAGGCGGCCTCACCTGCCACCCCCAGGCCTGCGCTCATGGAGGACGGAGGTCGTTAAGCGACCTTCGGCGCCTGAGTCGCCTGCGACGCGCGGCGAGCATGTTGCGGGCTCGGCGGGCCGGGAGAGTTCTGAACCTCTCCCGGATGCGCTCCGCCATCTCCTTCGCGAGCATTACATGCTCGCAGAGAAATTGCAGAAGACTAACAAATTTACAAACACTTTGTGCATTGAATTTTTTTTGTAATTTATTTATTATACCTATACATATACTTCAATGAATATTGTTATTGTATAGTTCACAAAACTGTTTTAAACAGTTTGCCTGTAAACTCAGTTGTCTCAGTCTTAACGTATTGTTAATTTGTTCAACAATATCTACCATAAAACTAAATAAACAATTATCAATGAACAATATTTGTAATCTTCAGAGGACAAATTGAACGTTTTTCAATGTTTGATTACGTTTTTATATTTAGTTTTAGAGCTATGGTGGTCGGTGACTTGGAATGTGTTGAGGTAATACCTATGGTGACTGTACAAGTTTCTTTATCAGCTACCGGCATCAATCTTGTCTATGTAGGTACTTAAGATACACTGCCCGGCGTGGCCTCGTGGCAGCCATCGGGGTGGGAGTTCTCTCGCTCGGCAGCATGATTGCGGCAATGGTGCGGAGAGCGAGCGCGTGGGCCGCCGCCGCCACCTCCTTCTGCGAGCATGTAATGCTCGCGACGGAGATGGCGGAGCGTGCCCGGGAGAGGTTCTGAACTCTGCCGGCCCGCCGAGACCACAACATGCTCGCCGCGCGTCGCAGGGGACTCAGGCGCCGGAGGTCGCTTAACGACCTCCGTCCTCCATGAGCGCAGGCCTGGGGGTGGCAGGTGAGGCCGCCTGTCACCCCAGCAGAAGCAGGCCGGGACGGTGGGGCGACCAGCGCCCCTCCCCCAAACCAGGGCAAGACGGGCACACCGTGGTTCCCAAACCCGAGGGGGCCATCTCAAAACCGGAGATGGCCCAGGGTCAGTCTCTCTCTATGGGCAAACTTACACCCCGGCGTCTGAAGACCCGAGACGGCGTGCGGTTTTAGTCTGTCCAAGTCGACATAACCGCCCCCGCTAGCCGGCGGAGGGGTATCCGAAGGTATTTCCTCACGAAAAAAAAAGGTACTTAAGATACACAGATTGCGTTCTTAGGTTTCGACGATGGAGGCCAATCAACCAATCGTAGATTATTTCTTATTAAACTAATCTCGGGCTCAAAGGGGCTCGCGTCATTGGTTGATCAGTCCTTTTTTTGTTTTTTTTTGGTTGACCAGTTAGTGTACATGCGCGAACTGAAACCTCGGAACCTTTTTTTATTTTATTTTTTTCGAGCTGAAATCCCCTCGGATAACACGGATCAGCCAGGGTTGTTATGTCGGGCCGAACGGACTAAAACCGCACGCCGTCTCGGGTCTTCAGACGTCGGGGTGTAAAGGAACCTCGGTACTAAAACATAGCGATTTTGCATTTTTGAAACATAGCAATGCGTGGCGATGCTAGTCTAGAACCAATGATCTAGAACTAAAAGGTTGGGTGTAATTGATTAAATATAATAGTGGAAAAGTACAAGTGATACATTTATTTCAATATGTGTAGCAAGTTCCACCGAGTGCCATCAATCAACAGTATAAATAGTAAAAGGTTTAGCACTTCAACATGTCTTCTCTTTACCATACTTAGGTACCTACTGGGAGGGGTGCGACTGTTTGGATCACCTCCAAGTTTGGTGCACCCTGGGCAACGTGGGCGATGATACATCATTGATTGCTACTCTGGAGTAGCTGCCGTCAACGTCAACGGCAAAGAGTCTGACCAACCGGCCCTTTTCAGGGCCAGCTGACCCCATTGCACGAGGGGGTCGGGGTATGGCGGGCCTGCAAGGCCCGCGGGGGGGCGTGGTCGCTCCAGGTACTCCTCTGCTGTTATCAGAGGGGACACTGCGAATGGCCCAGGGTCAGTCGGAGTGCGAGGGATATGCTCTATGGGTAACCTTACACCCCGGCGTCTCAAGACCCGAGATGGCGTGCGGTTTTAGTCGGTTCAAGCCCGACATAACCACCCCCGCTGGCCGGCGGGGGGGTATCCGAAGGGATTTACGCACAAAAAAAAAAAGGTACCTACTGGGAATTCTGAGCGTACATGACCCTTCCAACACCTTTGAAGTCCTAGCCAACTTCACCTGCTATTTGGTACCATTTGTACCATACCACCTGTACGAGACTCTGGTATAGATAGGAAAAAGAGAACATCTAGAACGGGACTTGAACCCGCGACCAGTCCCTTACAGGGGGAATGCTCTGACCAGCTGAGCTATCTAGACACGTCCCAGGTATTCGAAATTCTCCGGTATATTATATACGTCTTAGGGCGACGCTGGAGCCATGTACTGTAATTCTTGCGAACTACGGAAACAATGAACAACTTTACAGTCATTTTTAAACGTTGTTTTTTTTTTCTAACTTTGTTTTTTGATTTCCGATCTAAATCTTTAGAAAAAGTAAGCATTGTAACAATGCACATTGTACTTTTAAGGATATTGGTGGAATATGTAGTCGATTCCTTAGTTGATATCGATTCATGGTCTACTAATATTATCTGTATTCTTTCATCGACTCTGTCTGTGGTTGGCTGTGGTCAACTCTATCGGCTGTGGCATATTATCTATGAACTATATAATATAATAATCTATGCTATGAACTCCCACCAAGTCGCTTCTTTCAGCCAACGTTATAAATTACAGTGCAGCGGTTTTGCGAGCCCCTAATTTTCTGCATCGCTTCCACAAGCACATAGCTCTGGTACTGAGCCGTTGGTGAGAATTTTACAATTTATACATTACGTGTGCTAATCATTTTTATTACAGAGTGCTCATTAGTGTTGGAGGGTGACGTGGTACCAATGGCCCACCAGGGATATTCCCCGTGGCCTCTTCATCTCCTCACATCTCTTCTTTTAATTCTTCAACTTCAAATTTTAATTGAATCTATGTGTACTCACCCTTGAGACCACTTATAATTATAATTAATATATGAAAGGTAAAACTAGTCTCATGTTTAATTTACTATAACCTCATATCAAACAAACAATTAACTTCTAATAACTTAAAATCACTATCTACTTTTAAATTTAACTACCCCTGTTACAGCAAACAAAATGCTTAAAAAATTTAATTGAACTCTGGTACCGACTTTTCTCTCGGTGTTGGGAGGTCAGACGGCAGCCGCTCCCGGAAAAACCGATACACCAACCAATAACAATAAGCGGACCTAGGGCTCCAAAGTGCAAACTTTGGATGCTTTTAGGCAATCGCTAATGAGGATGTGGTGACATCTTTGAAATTCATTACCCACACACGTGTTTTCGTCTTTCTACAACCTTGGGCCCTTTAAGCGGGGCGTAAAAAAACGTCAATTGAGGTCAACAAACTGTAGACCACCCGTTTTAGCATTGATCATTGTCAGTATCAGGATTACCATCAGGCGGGATGAACCAGTATTAAGGCTCGACCGAGATGGGTTTTTCGTTCTCGGCCGAGACCGAGACCGAGACCGAGAATAAAATAATATCTCGGCCGAGACCGAGAGCCGAGACCGAGAATAGACAAAGCGTGAAAAAAAATTTTTTGAATACTCTTAACTTTTTAATACACTACTAATTGTTTAACAAACTTAACTGTTTTAATAATTAAAGTTAAATAACATTATATTATAACATAAAAAAAGCAATTTTTCGGCATTTTCGCCCTTCAAAGAGTGTCGCCTCTCGTCATACAATTGTCCAGCTTTGCTAAACAGTTGTTCAGATGCTACGCTAGTAGGCGGCGCAGATAAAAACTTATTTGCTGCAGACTTAAGCACCTTATAAGGTGACGAAAACCAATACTCAAAAATATTAGCATTTCTTTGCAGTCTTGGCTCTCTAAGAAAGCTTTCTAGCGCTATTTCGATCATAGAGCTTGAACTGTATTCGTCATTATTCATTGGCTCGTCTTCCAACTCTATCGAATCATGAGCTGCCCATAAGTTAGATTGATTTGTTGCAGCCATGTTTGACGAGTTAGTTGAAGATGCCCATGTCGTCTCACGAGAATCTGATCCTACATTTTCAATGAGAGTGAGAGTCTCGATAATATGAAGCTTGGCTGAGTTAACTTCGCTTTCAGTTAGATATTTAGTTTTAAACCGTGGATCGATCAGTGTTGCAGTAACTAGTGGCAAACAACTTTTAACAAATGAAAACCGCTGATTAAGTGCATCCAGTAGCTTGCTCTTCATCGTCTCTGTGTGATTTTCATTTTCATTATCATCTTCCTGGTCATTAAAGGACTGAATGTTTGGTGTTGGCGCCAATTTTCCATTTAACATTGCCACCAACGGTATTACCACTGAAACACAGGACGAGTCGGAAGAGATATCCAACGTGGCTTGGTAAAAGCATTGCAAAACGTTCACTATATCTTTCATGAAATTCCATTCATCACTGTTAATTTCTAGTATGCCTCCTTTTTCAATACGGTATAGGTTCAAAGCATTTTTTTGCTCAAGCAGTCGTTCCATCATTAAGTAGGTACTATTCCACCGAGTTTCGACATCTTGAAAAAGCGTATGCTCCAGCAAATTTAAGGTTTTTTGAAAGGTACTTAAATGTCTTCGAGCTTGTTCACTCCTGTGAAAATGGCCGACTACTTTATGACATTTTTTTATCAGCGTTTCAACTTCTGCAACCGAAAAAATGGCATCATGGATCGTCAACTGCAGAGTATGAGCAACACAACCCAACGATGTGAATTCAGCTACTCGAGTGGCGCGGACCATGTTGCGAGCGTTGTCTCGTACAGCCAAGTGAACTTTTGTTGCGATGTTGTAAGTTTCGGAAATCTCTTTGAGTTTTTCTGCTATATAATCACCAGTGTGGTCGTCTTCCAGAACAGTCGCAGCCAGCACCACTTTAAGGCGCTGTTCTTTCCGAACGAAATGGGCAGTAAAACTCAGCAGCGAACAAGTTTTTGTAGGATTTGACCATATATCAGTAGTAAAACTTATCCAATCAGCTTCTATTAACAGAGATACCACTTTGGCTTGAACCTTTTCATATGTTTCAGGCATTAACTGACTACGAAAGTATTTTTCGGACTTTAATTTGTAACGTTTTGGCCCAGATGGATCAGCGAAATTGAAACGTTTAAATCCTTCACCTGACACTGTAGTATAAGGTTGCATGTCCACAATTATGTAATCCATAATTGCTTTATCAATTCGTTTGACAATCTGATGATCATCCGGCCATTTTGCTGAAGGCGGATGAGATATTAATTGTTCTATAGTAGGCTGATGCTTATTATCACTATGATCAATATTAAGGCGCATGGGCTTTGACATAGTCGGTTTCAAACTATTTTCGTGAGCAATTTCTGCCAGTTTATTCACATAGTGTTCATATTCAGATGAATGATATTTCGACAGGTGCAGTTTCAAACCTTTGATAGTCTGATGTTTGGGCTGAGGACTGCCTAATGACACCGTTTTACTACACGACTTACAAATAGCCTTTGATGGATGTAATACAATATTTTTTTCATAATATTCCCAAATAGGATTTACTTTAGGCATATTTAGTTTTCATCTGCAACAATACAATATTATACCTTCTTAGTAAACATAAACATTAAACACATTAAATCGAAACAAAACTGAAAAAATAGCACCTGATAAGTTTGTTGTTTAAAAACAAATAGGTCGTCAACTTTGATCAAAACAATTCTCGATTAATTTTACTTAGAAACGGTACCTAACCTACGTATCGTATTTGATTTTAGCAAAAAGCTTTGTAAGTGCGCATAAAGTCACAAAACAATCTGTAATATATATTTAATTTACTTATATTTATATAAAACAACTTACCCGCTTTATATTCCACCGCAAAACTATAAGTAATGATCTTGCTTATACCAAACCAGTGCAATTAATCAATTTACATTTTACAAGTATCAACAATAAACAAGTAATCACAGCAAGAAGCAACACAACATTTAAAAAAACTTATTTTCATTTACTGTGTTTAAACAAACTTCCATTCATTACTATTGTAAACATAAAAAATTACAAATACTGCTCGAACGGGGCGAAGGCGGTCGGCCGCAGTTCGCCTGCCGGGATTTCAACCAATCATAATTCAGCTCTCGCACGCACTTACACCAAACGACTTCGCGCTGCGGCACGTGGCCACGCGCGGTATAATTTGAAAGCCGATCCGAACAAAGTTACAATCTCGGTCATGACCGAAAATCTCGGCTATAATTAGCCGAGAACCGAGACAAATTTCTCGGTTGGGTTTGTAGCCGAGAATGCCGAGACCGAGACCGAGACCGAGATCTCGGTCGAGCCTTAACCAGTATTGATGTGCTTTATAAAAAAAAACTAGCTATTGGCCTGGACCCAGACTTTTCATCGAACGACAATTGGTCTACAACATGATAATTCATCGACATACAATTGGTCGAAAACCTCATTGAGCGACAGGGATAATTAGTCGACATACAATTGGTTGGAAAGGCAATTGAACGACAACGATTACTAGTCGACAACTTGTGATATTGCATTAGAAATAGGGGCTCCGTGGAAATCATTAACTAATAACTAAAATATAGATAGAAAAGAAAACTATCTACAGGTAACTAATATACTTATTAAACTAATTACTTATTAAAAACAAAACCGGCCAAGTGCGAGTCCGACTCGCAAACCGAGGGTTCCGTACAAACCTGTAGGTATATAAGTAAATGTTCACAAATAACGACAATCAAGTCATAGTTATAGTATTTTTATTGAAAAATGAAATTTATAACATTACATATAGACCTGAGTATTTGATATGAATTTCAATTTAACACCTCTACGCGTTCATGAGAAAAGAAGTAGTAACTTTAAAATTTTCAAAAATAGTTTTTATTATTATAACTAAAAATTTACGGTTTTCGCAATTTTTCCTTCATCTTTACTATAAGACGTTACTACGTACCTAATTTCAAGATTCTAAGTTCACGGGAAGTACCCTGTAGGTTTTGATTCCCGTGCGAGTTTCGAAAATTTGCGGATATTTGCGGCATAAACGATCTTTTGATTGCTTTGGCTTAGAAGTTTGATTTTTTCACAGCTCAAAGGGACAGTAGACCTGAGTATTAGATATAAATTTCAGTTTGATACCTCCACGCGGTCCTGACAAAAACAGTCTGGACAGACGGACGGACGGACAACGAAGTGATCCTATAAGGGTTCCGTTTTTTCCTTTTGAGGTACGTAACCTTAAAAAATCATAAAAAATATTTCTTATAATATAAAAATAAAATTATACTATATATTGGTATTTATTAATGGATAAAGTAGAATAAACTAATATTTTTCGATCAATAGTATGTCAACTAATTGACTGGTCGGTTAATTGTCATTGTCGACCAAAGCTCATGTCGACCAAAAATGTGTCGACTATTTATAATGTCCACCAATTGTCGTGGGCTATGCTTGGGGTTTCTCTAAGAGATCGAATCAGAAATGAGGAGATCCGTAGACGAACTAAGTTACCAACATAGCAGAGTGAGTCAGCAAGCTGAAGTGGCAGTACATAGCTCGGAGAACCGATGGCCGGTGGGGCAGAAAGGTTCTTGAGTGGAGACCACGTTAGGAAGGCCTCCCGCAAGGTGGACAGACGACCTAACAAAGAGCGCAGGGACTCGGTGGATGCAGGCCGTAGCGGCCTGCATCCACCGAGTCCCGGTCAAAATGAAAGTCGATGGGGGAGGCCTATATTCAGCAGTGGACTTCCTACGGCTGATATGATGACGATGATGAATTGTCGTGAACCCGTTGGCCGCAGCTCCGCTCACGTGGAATTCTGATCTCGTTCTCGCTACCTATCATTACCTTCCGAGCAATTTTCCAACTCACTTGGGGTCGGCTCTCAGTGTAACTAAGAAGCTGTCGAACTTCGCTACTTTCCGTGAAGCGACTTTTTTTTTTTATTGTGCGGAAACCCTCCCGCCGATCAGCGGGGGCGGTTATGTCGGGCTTGAACCGACTAAAACCGCACGCCGTCTCGGGTCTACAGACGCCGGGGTGTAAGGTTACCCATAGAGCATATCCCTCGCACTCCGACTGACCCTGGGCCATTCGCAGTGTCCCCTCTGATAACAGCAGAGGGGTACCTGGAGCGACCACCCCTCCCCGCTACAAGGCCCGCCATGCCCCGAACCCCTCGTGCAATGGGGTCAGCTGGCCCTGAAAAGGGCCGGTTGGTCAGACTCTTGGCCGTTGACGTTGACGCCAGCTACTCCAGAGGAGCAATCAATGATGCGTCATCGCCCACGTTGCCCAGGGTGCACCAAACTTGGAGGTGATCCAACCAGTCGCACCCCGATATCGAAGTACCTACTGCAGTAAGGCCAGGTTGTCGATCTTTTAATTATTAGGGCTCCAACTAGCCGTAACGAAAGCGACAAATGTTGCCATGGCAACCGGAACAGACGCCACCCATCCTTATACTGACCCGACTAGTATTGCTTGACCTTGCAATGTGTTAACATAATCGGTTACCACGAGCGTCTCAGTCCACCTTATTACCTATTGGAATATGTATCTATGTATCTATGTATCTATGTATGTATGTATGTATCTATGTATGTATGTATCTATGTATGTATCTATGTATGTATCTATGTATGAATCTATGTATGTGTCTATGTATGTATCTATGTATGTATGTATGTATGTATGTATGTATGTAGGTATGTATGTATGTATGTATGTATGTATTGATGTATGTATGTATGTATGTATCTATGTATGTATCTATGTATGTATCTATGTATGTATGTATGTATGTATGTATGTATGTATGTATGTATGTATATATCTATCTATGTATGTATCTATGTATGTATCTATGTATGTATCTATGTACGTATCTATGTATGTATGTATCTATGTACTAAATAGTCTACGACATTCTACACAGCGCCTCCTAGGCCCAAAGTAAGTATACTTTAATTAGATTGTGTTATGAGTTCCAGAATACGGATTAACACACGTAGGTACTTTTTTTGTAAATACATACATATTATACATAGAAACCTCTCCTTTACCGCAATGCCTAAAAACAAAGGTGTTCGACCAGTGCGTCCTACCAGTCATGACTTACGGTGCCGAAACGTGAACATTGACAGTGAGGCTCGCCCACGACTTAAAAGTCGCGCAGCGAGCTATGGAGCTAGCTATGCTTGGGGTTTCTTTGAAGGATAAAATTCGAAATGAGGCCATCCGACAAAGTACTAAAGTCACCGACATAGCTCGCAGAATAAGCTAGCTGAAGTGACAATGGGCTGGCCATATCTGCCGAAGGACCGATGGCTGATGGAGCAAACGAGTCCTGGAGTGGAGACCACGAACCGGTAAACGGAAAGTAGGACGTCCCCCAGCAAGATGGACTGACGACCTGAAAAAGGTAGCTGGGATAAACTGTTTGCGGAAGGCGGAGGATCGGGTGCTATGGGGTAAAATGGGACAGGCCTATGTCCAGCAGTGGACTGCAATAGGCTAATTGATTTGATTGATACATAGAAACACCTAGACCAATGCAAGTAGACATATTCATTCATCCAATATTTGCACTGAGCGGGAATCGAACCCGCGGCCCCTGTCCTAGCAGTCGAATGCACTACCGCTATGCCACAGAGGCCGTCGTGAAAAGAAATAAAAAAGATTTTATCTGCTGCCTTTTTATTATTGTGTAACAATGTTTGTTTCATGATCGGCCTGGAATATTGATCTCGTTCTGGTAATGGCGGAGAAATAGCGCGCGGATTCTCGAGGTATGCGCGTACGCTGCGGGTCCGTGAAATTTACTGCATAAAGGCCGAAATTTACTCTGAAATAAATAATAATAATAATTATATTATTATACATATGTATGTCGGAAGTGTTGTTAGTGCGGGACGTCAATTGAAGAAAACGGAAGAGTGAAGTGACACATTTTGACAACTTGGTGGGGCGCGATCGTGCAATTCGTAGTGGGGAGAACGCACGGCTGCAAGCGATCCACTTCTTGTCGGCACTTCAAACGGACAACATCTGCTTAGAACTATTCTACCTCATTCAACATATATCAAATTATGAGTGACTGTGAAGAACATAGCGGTGATCAGCCAAGCCTGACGAGATGTCAACAGATATTAAAATATCACTTGGTGTCCAGATAATAATCCAACCGTATTATAAAAGTGTTTACAATAGTTAAGTGTTATTAAGTTTCATTAGTTTGTGATTTGCAACTAGATGGCGTTGTAAATCCCGCTATGGTTTCGTTACACGTCTGTATATAAATAGTATTTAAAACATTATTTGTGGTATTTCTGGTGTGTATTATTTCCTCGCCTGCGGACCTCGACATTCGTTCACTTGGAATTCTTTACAAGCACATGCGTTTCCTTCTTCCTACAGTCCCGAGACCTTTAGGCGGGTTGTGAAAAAGCATCTGATGAGGCCGTCAGGCTGAGGACCACCATTGTAGCATTATCGGTGTCTGTAATGGTGACCCCCTCTTCTGGGACTTTAGCTTACCATTAGACGAGGAGAAGTCATACTGGCGTGCCCGTTATAAAAAAAAAACCGTTCCCGCAGGGGGAACGCACAGGTAGATTTCGTGAAGCAATTAATATTATTTTATATAGAGAACTACGGATTTTTTTTTTCTCGAAAACGGTAACTTTTAGCGAAAAACTTTTCAGACATATATTTTAGACTTAAAAATGGCCTATCGATTAAAAATGTTTCCGACATCAAGAATGTTAACCGCTTAGAAGTTATGATTTTTTTCCCGAAAAATTTTGGTTTTCCCCCCCTCCACTTTTAGTTAGTTTTAATCTTATAGGTTTATAATTAAAAGTTGTTGGTATTCATGTATACTATGGGATAAAATTAGAACGGTTCGAATATCTTTCATGGAACGTGAAATTTTGAGGAAAAACTGATTTCACAAAAAGTGAGGCCCTACCGTCCCCTTAGGCCGGATTCCACCCGTTCACGAACTTAAACTAAGTTTACACCCAAGCAATTTTTGACCGCAGTTTGAAAGCAATCGGGGCAAAAATGCGACCGTGAGAGTGCCGCAAATTTTGGGAAGTGGAACCATACATACATATATATATACATATATACATACATATATGTGGGGGTATGCGGTAGACCAAAATAAAGGCTTTTGACTGCTTGAAACTGCTTTTTATTTATTAAAACTTCTTCACTTCTTAATTACTAACGTTCATATTACTTAGTAAAATCTTTTCTTCCCTTTCACACACATACTCTCTCATTCACTCATCGCTGCGTTCATACACCTTTCAATATTTTAACGTATTTGATGCGTTCACAATTAAACATCCTACATATATATATATAAACTAGGTTTAGGGGTACTATATAACTACCGAAGCGCGGTAGCTTATTGGTTAAGGAGTCAACCTTACGATCGAGAGGTCCCGGGTTCGAATCCTGGCCATTACACTACAGACGTGAACCCACTCCTAACACAAGCAATTTAGCTTAGCTGGAGGGGTTAGGGGGGATATTAGTAATTTCGGTTACTAATATCCTTATAAAAAAAAAAAAAAAAAAAACTTTTTGACCAGTGGTAATTTCGGACTCAGGGGGTCATAACTAGAAGAATCCTATGAAGATTTTTTTTAAGATTCGACAGTAGTCAAGAAACCAATAGGTAGATCGATTTCATCGAAATCTATCTAATATGTATGTGTGGGTGTGTATGTAAATCTTCCGAGGTCGTCAACGCAGCCTCGCCTGCAAGTTGGTACACCTGCTGATTAACGTACGAGGCTCTGGCGCAGGTTTTCCTCTCGGGATCAGTCAGATGGCAGTCGCTTACATGAAAGCCGAACCGTGAGGCCGTTACGCGGAACGCTACCATTAGTATGGTATTTATAAAGGTGAGTCTCATACCTTTTTTTTTTTTTTTTTTTTTTTTCTCCTTTACCTTTTCCTTAGGCGAGGTGAACTCATATTGACATGTCCTAACGTAAATTCCTTATCATTTACAGTGATCCCGACGTTTCGGTTGCTTTTCAGCAGCCTAGGTCGCCGTCAAGAAACTTCGAGATCAGTCTAAAAAGCACAGAACAAATCGCTAAAATAGTTTTATTCTAATGATTGTAAATGTAAAAACAACATACTTGTACCCAGCCAGCCACTCGAAGTTGTCCATCATAGTCCATACGAGGTAACCAGTAATGTTTAATCCCTCTTGAATCGCTAATTTTACCTAAATAAATTATGAATTTAAAAGCACATTTAAAAACAAGCTCCCTAGTAAGTACTTAAGAAGACAAATGAAATGAGACCAAATTTAGTTTAATTCAGAAGTCGTTATGACCACCTTCAGACTCTGTATATCATAATATATAGCATCTGAGTATTTGTCAAGACAAAACAAATGAGTCCAAACTCGATTGTTTTATCTTGTTTAGTTCAGGAGTTCCTATGAACACCTTCCGACTTCATAATCAGACCAGCTTCATAGTACCATATTATCGCATTGTCGTCGAAGATACGCCGGTAAACCAAATTTGAGTACAATCTAACGTCTGAAAGTGGTTCAATTTGGACTTCCAAGATTTGACGCACACTAACACACTCTAACAGAGCAAGTTAAATAAAAGCTTGTGAAATTGACCAAAATCTGCACATAAAATAAAAATAACATTGACCAGTGTTAGACTTCACTTATACTCGTAGCTCCTTATCATGGGGTGAAGTAATTTTGATGAGTCAATATAAAAAAGAAATTACGTAAGTAGTTTCATTTATTAAAACATAACTTAAAACATAACATAAACTCACGCCTATATCCCCGAAGGGGTAGGCAGAGGTGCTAGCACCCACATTTCGCCAGTTTATGTTTAGGTCCCAATGTAATAGGTGGCGAGCCTATTGCCATTAACCGAGCACTTATAAACCTGCGATAAATACACACATAACTTCGAAAAGCATCGAAAAGTCATTGGTGTGTGCCATGGTAAAACCTGCGATCGAACCTGAGACATCGTCTCAGCAGTCCATTACCCATACCACTAGGCTACCGCGGTAATTTTTTTTCATTTATTATTTATTTATTTTATTGAAGGGCTTTGTCGCTTTTCGACCACATCGCCCCGTGATGACATACAATCGTGGTATATAAATCAGCTTAAATAATAAAATCTAGTCCAAACCTAATTCTGCTAATTTCTACAATTTCTGGCCTTCAACCGACGCAGGGTTGGCCAGGAGACTATTACAAATGCCAATATTCAAATCTCTCGCGACTCTTGCATATAGTTTCATTTATTTAGATCGAGCAATGCATTAGCCATCATATTCATCATCATTTCAATTCAGCATCCGAGGCTTTCACTTCGAACTCCGAGGTTCACTCGCTCCTTCTCCTCCATTTGATTTGGTTTACACGACTTTTACGGAAGCGACTGACGTCGGCCCTCCCAACTCCGAAAGTAAAGCCAACGCCAGAGACTCGTCCGTCAATCAGGAGATATACCGGCTAGTAGGTTATGTTGGCTGCACCCTGAAGGGCTTGGAGGGCTCTGAGCACCCTAAAGTTGAGATCTCCATCTTTGTATATCTGACGCTCTAAATAAGTAGAAGAAGCGAAGAGTGAATATTCAGGATCTTAGTAAGTAGAAACATTACATGTCTGCCTACCCCAGTGGAAAGAATTATTACTATAATGTATGTAAGTTCTAAATATTAGGTCGTTACATATGAAATTGCCGTTTCTCTTGAAGAAATTGGAGGAAACCCAATTTTCAGTACTAACATTTTTGCCTTTTTTTAGAAATGACAAATTCAAATTTTATGATTTCTTTTTGTGTATAAATGAGACAACATTAAGCTAACAAACAGCAACTTTTATTACATTTTTGAAAACTGACAGCTGTTAAGTAATACGAAATTTATCATCAAAATGGATAGCATTTAGGAAGTACTGTTTTTGAAGATCGAATTAATTTATCAAGCGGCCAATAAAAACAAATTTAATACAGAGTTGTAAAATCTTGAAATCAACTTTCAAACAAAATATAAATAATGGAAATAGCTATTAAATTACAGGAATAACGAACTCATGAATTTGTGAGAAAATTTCGGCAATTTCATAGGTAAACCTTCACCTTAGGCTCACCTCTTTTAAATTATCCCTGATATATTGCAGCCGTCCCCAGTCATCTAGATGTTGGTTGAAATCCAAGTAGCCATTCTCGGTGATTAAAATCTCGTTTACAGCATACGTCTTGTTCAACCAGTGCAACTGCTTCCGAAGTCCTTCGGGATAGATCTATAATTTATATTATTACGAAGGTCTTGAATTACTCCCCAGTGATTTTCAGGCTGGTTTTTTCTTTTTAGGGTTCCGTACCTCAAAAAGTAAAAAAAGAACCCTTATAACTCTCTTGTCCGTCTGTCCGTTTGTAATTCTGTTGTGCATTTTTATTAAACTAAACTATAATCTTTAAACTTTATGCTGACTTTAAAGCCAATTCAGTTTATCAGGTGTCTGCTGTAATGATATTCATAAATAGTTTTAAAAAGTTCTTTTTTTGTATTTTTTTTTTGGAACCAACCAAAACGAGGCAAAATACAAATTTAACTTTACAGATTTTAGTTTAGTTAAGTAAATATGTATAGCAGAAGTGGGGTGCCTGAGATCTGTAGACCCTATTAGGTGTAGAAAAATCAAGGTCCTGTTAATTTTTATGAATTAATTAATTAAAAATTAAATTATTTCAATATTTATATAGAAATGGATTAATAATATAATATGAAAAGTTAAAAATTGTTAATAATTGACCAGTTAAAATATAAGGATCTTCTACTGGACTGACAATAAAAAGATATGAGCAAATTTATATTTTCGCGAAAACTTGTAAGTACCAAATAATTACCCTTAATACGTAATTTTCCCTTTACTTGTGCTGTAAGACCTTGCCTTTAACCAAAATTTACAATTCTAGATCAACTGTTAGTAGTTCCCGGTTGACCTAGAATCACGAAATTTCAAGCAAAAAGCAAGGTCTTGCACTTGGCCTTTTTTTTTTTTAGTCAAAGTGCATAGGGGACAACTTGACTCATAAACTCGTAGAAATCATTCAAACTACCAAAATAGATAAAAGACAACATAACATAACTTCACGCCTGTATCCCCGAAGGGGTAGGCATAGGTGTATTATACACCCATGATTCGCCAGTTATGTTTAGGCCCCAATGTAATAGGGGGCGAGCCTATATTGCCATCTACCAGGCACATTACTAAGCGAGCGATAATAAACATTTTAAATACACACATAACTACGAAAAGTCAGAGGTGTGTGCCCGGGGCGACCTGGAATCGAACTTGAGACCTCGTTTCGGCCGTCCGTTACGTACACCACTGGGCTATCGCCGCTTAAGAGCTATCTACTTATATCAAATATTAGAGTAATCAAATAGAATATGACGGAGGCGTGTCGTGTGTGCCCTACACACGCCTGCCAACTCACCGAACCGGGATAAAATCGGCCACCGCGGCCTCCAAAGTCCGCCGGCAACCCTGGGGTTATCCTTTCGAGGGCTTACCCGGGTTGCCCGGCAGCGGAAACTTGGGGAGGACACAGTGCGGTTTTAGTCGATACACGACATAATCACCCCCGCTGCCCGGCGGGGGGGAGGGGGGTATCCGAAGGGATTTTCGAAAAAAAAAATACAGTGGACCTCCGGTAATCCGCTAAACGTTTTGCAGGACAGGGTCGGACTATCGAATTGGTAGGATTATACAGTACTGTAGTCCGGAATATTATTTGTAATCCGACGAATTACAGATGAAAATGTAAGATTATATATGAACTACAAATCATACTACATAATGCATGTCGAATTTAGTACATTAAACAAAACAATAGAGAATATTAATAAAAATCATACATTAATCTACATTAGAGCAAAATTTCAAATTTAAATTTCAAACTAATGGTTGTGTAAACAATGATAGGCATGTAGGATTACAGGGGCACCGGATTAGCCAGAAGCCGGATTGAGTCTAGCGGAAGCAGACTTAGCCGGGCGGTGGTGAGCTGCGCGCTCCCCTGTTTCCGGGGACAAGACGGGGACACCGTAGTTCCCAAACCCGAGGAGGCCTGGGTCAACCGGTTGCGAGGGAAATGCCTTATGGGGCCACCTTACATCCAGGTCTGAAGACCCGAGACAGCGTGCGGTTTCAGTCGGTTTGAATCCAACATAACCACCCCCGCTGGCCGGCGGAGGGCATCTGGGGAATTTCCGCACGAAACGGAAAAGAGGCCATTTCATCTGAACCGTAGAAAGGCCAAGAACCAATCACTTCGCCCGGCCTTGCTTTTCGGACCAAACGTGTTGTATAGTGATTTAATCCATAGAAATCATATGTCCCTGAAAATTAAAAACAAAAATGCTAATATACTAATTATTATTGATATAAAAAAAAAGGCCGCAATAGCCCAATGGTGTACGTAACGGACTGCCGAGACGAGGTCTCGAGTTCGATCCCCAGTCGCCCCGGGCACACACCTCTGACTGTTCGTAGTTATGTGTGTATTAAAAATGTTGACTATCGCTCGCTTACTAATGTGCCCGGTAGATGGCAATAGGTTAGCCCACTATTACAATGAGACTTAAACATAACTGGCGAATCGTGGGTGTGTAATACGCCTCTGCTTACCCATTCGGGGATACAGGCGTGAAGTTATGTTAAATGTTATGTTATTATACTAAAAAACTTTGCTTCAACGAGATTATCTTGGGCACTACTGCTAACAAATGCAAAAATGTTTTTGCATTTGTTAGCAGAGTCTTAGGTAAGATTTTAAGATATTTCAACATGACTAGTAACTATGTATTAGTCTGTGACATGACGGAGAATCTACACCAACGCCACGGCCGTTGATGGAAAGGTAGCCCCCAGCCCCCAGCTAGCAGGTAGGTCTGTACTGTACTTATTAGGGTTTCGTTGCCAAATGGCAAAAAACGGAACCCTTATAGATTCGTCATGTCTGTCTGCCTGTCCGTCCGTCTGCCTGTCACTGTCACAGCAACTTTTTTGCGAAACTATAAGAACTATGCTGTTGAAACTTGGTAGATGTATTCTGTAAACCGCATTAAGATTTTCACACAATAATAGAAAAAATATCAATAAATTTTGGGGGTTCCCATATTTTGAAGTGAAACTCAAAAAATTTTTTTTCATCAAGCCCATACGTGTGTGGTATCTATGGATAGGTCTTCAAAAATGATATTGAGGTTTTTATTTCATTTTTTTCTAAACTGAATAGTTTGCGCGAGACACTTCCAAAGTGGTAAAATGTGTGTCCCTGTAACTTCTAAAATAAGAGAATGATAAAACTAAAAAAAATATATGATGTACATTACCATGTAAACTTCCAACGAAAATTGGTTTGAACGAGATCTAGTAAGTAGTTTTTTTAATACGTCATAAATCGTAAACCGCAATTTACCTTTCATTCAATCAACTCAAACATAAAAATTAAAAAATAACATTATTATGTTACTTGCTACTACGGAACCCTTAATGGTAAAGTCCGACTCGCACTTGGCCGCTTTTATTTTCTTTTTTTCGTGCGGAAATCACCTCGGACACACCCCCACCCCACCGGCCAGCGGGGGTGGTTGTACCTTTTTTTTTTTTAAACAACTTAGTCCTACCTCTGATTAATTGAATTTCTTCAGATGTAAAAGGTGGCAATCTTGGATATGCATATCCTTCTTGCTTAGCTTTGTCTGCTAGGTACTTTTCAATAGCTACAGGCCAGCCACCTTCTTTGGAGAATATTGGGTAAGCATAGCGCCCTTCCTGAATAAATTAGTGTAAGTAAGAGTTAAGTTAGTTATCAATATATTAGATAGAAATGGCTGAGAAATCTACTCCAATATGTTTGCCCGATCTGCGTCAATAGACGCAAATTACGTTGGTGCCACCGGAGGATTGAGAGAAACGAAGATTTTTAGAGAGAAGTAGTTTATTTCAACTACAATTCATGACTAAGTAGAAGGAAAGAAACTAGTGTTTTCGTTAAACTATACAGCTAGTAGTATTATTTTGATTTAATTTTAAGTATTATTATAGTATAGTATGGTATTACTTGTACTATTATTTATGTTATGTTTATTATAATTTATTGAAAGCATTCGAAACCAACGGGCTCGCATGAAATTTATGACAGATTTATTATTAACTAGCTGACCCGGCAGACTTCGTACTTGTGGCATCGGATCGGAGGAATCGATAACAACTTCCATATTTATTCACCTTTTAAACCTTCTCTGGACCTCCACAAATAATTCAAGACCAAAATTAGCCAAATCGGTCCTACCGTTCTCGAGTTTTAGCGAGACTAACGAACAGCAATTCATTTTTATATATGATGAAAAAATATTATTAATTTATATATTTTAATGACAGCAGAGGAAGCTTATGATGTGTGTAAGGACTAAGGACAATAAGGACCTCCCAAAATGGCAACAGAGTCGCAAAAGGATTCATTCTGAAAATGGCAAATTAACTAAAAGCCTAATTCCCTGTATAGCCAATTCTCTAAAATCAATTTATTTGAATGTACAAAAGTATTAGTATTCTTCATCATCTGAAGCTTATTCCGGTTGCATTCAAAGCTTTCACTTAGAGCCCGGGCTTGCTTAATTTATTTTTTGATTTGGCTATTTTGGCCATTGAAAATGTATTGTAGGAACGACTACGCCTGCTGAGTGACCTTTCTTTCTGCGACCCGAGAAGAGAACCTGCCCCAGAGCTGTATCCGTCGGTCTTTTGCGACTCTGTTGCCATTTTGAGAATTAGGCCTTCTGCGCCTAAAGCAAGCAAACGGCGGGCAGTTTTCTCTGCCTACCACGGAGGGAAAAAGGTGTATATGTATATATGTATGTGTACTTATCAGCTGTACACCTCTGTTAAAATGTTAAAAAGTTTTATGTGGCCTCCAAGCAAAACCCAAGTAAAATAACAAACAGCGGGTGATGATGATGGGGAGCATGGCATAAGGTGTTTGTATTCTATATTCGTTTGTTGTAGATCTGTAATTTACTTACCCAATATTCAATGGTGAGAACGGTGATTGCCTGATCATCGGGAGTAGCAGGCTCGTACCATATGAATAAAGTTGCTAAAGACACTTTACCTGAAAGTAAAATTCACAATTGCACAAACAACTCTTGAGATCATCAATGAATATGTCGGATGGTCAAGGTGCAGCCGCAGACTCTTCTCTTTTTCGAAAAAATATGATTAAGGGCTTCCAAAGTCTTCATCTGGAAGTCATGAGTCCGGTTTCCTGCTTTTTCTTCTCCACTTCTCACGATTTGACAACTCAACTAGACCAATGACACGTATGTTATCCCTACGATGTCAATCAGTACTTCTTGAGTCTTCCCCTTCTACTGGGGCCCGGCGGAGGTGACATGACCATACGTTTGTTACCTACGAAGCCTGACGGTCGCCACAAGACGTGGCCATATCAGCGAAGCCGACTTTCCTGCAGAATGAAGCCTACTGTGCGGAATAATTATATATGGCAATTATATTGTACCTTTATGTTGTGGCCTGAACTCCTCATCATAGATCCTCCAAGCTTTGGCATGAGCCATCAAGGTGTACTTGTTACACAAATATTTGCCAATCTTTGTATCATTCAAATAAGGGGCTTGCTGCATGCTATACCCTACATCACATATCCCAAAAGGCTCGTTGATGGTCAGCCAGGTCTTGACACGGTCTCCAAACAGGTAATACGCAACCCTCGCGTAGTCTGCGAACCAGTCCGAGACGAGGGGATTTGTCCAGCCACCTGGCAGTTGGAAAAAACAATCATGTATTGGTATGTATTGCGTCTATCAACTCGTTGTTGGTTGGTTTGTTGGTACTCAGCGAATCCAGACGGGATCTTAGTGTGTATGTTGCAACCATTTGGTTATTTGGGCGCCTAGGCCGTTCAATAAACGTCAGTATCCAATCAAAGGCTGAACAACACATAACCAATTCATTGAACGAAATGTTTAACCAGATAGCTGAACGTAATATAGTCTTTTAGGTAAATTGTAGCAATTGACGGATTACTTGGTTGTTTTTCTATCTTATGACTTAGTGAGCGATGGCGACGGAGCTGTGCATTATCACAAGCAGCCTAACATGAACCTAATCTATTCGTATCGGGACGCGTTATTTTGATGATGAAGTACTAGCACCACAGTGAAAGTGAAAACACTGAACTAAATTTGAGTCATTTGGCTGAGTAGTGATCAGCAATCTTCAAAGGGCTGTCTAACTAGACTGGTCACATAAATATATGACGTTACCTCGCCTGATAACGAGTTGATGGTGAACTATTTGGCTGAGTCATGGTCAACCATCTTCAACGGCTGACTTTCAATATGCCAAGTCATTAAACGTTAAGTGACTCAATTTTTATGCGTTTTATGAAAGGCCTAAACGTCCAATTAACTGGCTGAAAAAATTAATGAAAACTGCATGACTTGCAATGCATTTGGGATATACTTAAAAGCTATTTACCTAGATCTTGCAATATCTGTGGTAGATCGAAATGGTATAAGGTGACAACAGGTTTGATGCCATTGGCCAGCAGACCATTGATCAAGTTGTTGTAGTATCTCCTGCCGTCTTCGCTGATGTAGTTTGCGAAACCATTTGGAAGCAGACGTGTCCAGGAGATTGAAAATCTGGAAATATACCTTATTAGCCGATTGTGGCAAAGTCAAAATAGAAGGGTCATGTATTCGCTCTGTGCTTGTATATGTATGTCTGCTCCTGGCTGAACCAAGTTTGATAAATGGTATATCGGTCTTTATTGCGCAAGTGTGTTCAAATAATAAATCAGATGTGTTAAAATGAATTTGATTGATGATTTTTCACTCCCTGCTTAAAGATATTAGGATTCTAGGAGCTTCAAAACATGTGTGTCCGTAAATAATTTCAAGTCTTTATGACGCGGGAAAGGAAAGAGGTATGCAGGTAGGTTTTATATTACCGAATAGCTGTGCCCACTACGTCGTCCGCGTGGACTTGTATATGAGTTTTAATTTTTAGCGCGTTACTGTAATTATAATATCAGCTATTTACCAGTGATAGTACTGTTAAATCGACCCATCCGCTACAGATACCATCTGGTGAGGAGAAGTTATATTGATGTGTATTGTATTAAAAAAATAGGTACCTGTACATATCCAAACCCAGCTCCTTAGACATCTCTATGTCCCGTGTCCACTGGTGGTACGAGTCACATGCTACATCACCGTTAGCTGCTTCAGCAGCAGCTTCAGGCTTTGTGTGGAGAAGTCTGTCCCACATGCTTTCGCCTTTATCTGAAATGGATGGAAATATTTTTTTGCTATTAAGCGGTCATGGTTAAACACCTGGACATATTAAACATGCAGATTTAAATCGGAAAAAGTGAACATGTGGACGGGACTTGAACCAGAGTATTCCCTCCTGTAAGGGACTGGTTGCAGTCCCTTACAGGAGGGAATACTCTGACCAACTGAGCTATCTGGTTACGTCCTAGATATTTGGAATTCTCTGATACGTTACTTGTCTTGTGGCGCTGCCGCATGAAAGTTAGCATACGAATGAAAATTTAATGCAACTGCAAGAAATTCATTTGTTTTCTTATTTTTCACATCTATATCAATACTATAAGGAGAGAGGCTGAATTTCGTGAGTTTGTTTATATGTTTGCGGTAATATTATTTAAGTAACTCACCACTGGCATTCCATCCACCCTCTATTTGGTAGGATGATGAGGCAGCGCCAAATTGAAACCATTCTGGAAATTTCAGATATTGTATACCGCATGATCCGCAACAAAGGAGTCTGTAATAGGTACAATCGGTTCAAGCCCGACATAACTATACTAATAGGGGGGGGGGGGGGGGGGGGGAATTGGGCCGAAGCCAAATAAAACGCCGAGGTCCATTGTCGATGCCTTATCACTTCCAAATCCATAAATGGTTGGGATCAATTGACGATATCCTGAATGAATTTTGCTCAATAGTTGAGGAAATTATACTGGTGGTAGAAATTTGATGACACAAATTTGTTACAAAATTCGGCCGGGTAGGTACCACCGTGCACGATTGCGAAAAACCCTCCATAGTAATCCAATTTTGGTTTGATTGCGTTCAGGGGTCAGCAAGTGCATAGCCGGGCAGGGGCAGCACTAGTGGGACCGGTGGGTGTCACGCGGTGCTGCGACGACAATTCTCTTCTGATGAGGCCGTCAAGCTGAGTGCCACCATTGTTAACATGGTACGTGTATGTAATGGTGACCCTCTTTCCTGAGACTTTAACTTCAGCTTACCATCAGGCGAGGTGAAGTCAAATTGACGTGTCCTAAATATATGTATAGAAAAAAAAGCAAGCAAAATGAACTGGGACCAAAAGCTTTAAATGACTAATTGGTGCGTAAGGTCTCAAGCGGGACATCCCAGATGGCTGTATCATTTCAATCCTTGAAACAAAATCTGCAGACTCATGAACACTGTTCCGGCTTCGCCTTAACAACAAATCTTCGCCTTAAGGGACCGGTGCTGCCACCATTCACTCCCGCGCTGTAAAATCTGTCAAAAAAGTGCAAATTCATAATTTTACTTTTACCTTCGCCATTTTTGAACGCGCAACGTAATATCTAAGAAATATTGTAGAAATTTAATAAACCTCAATTGTTCCTATAAATCGTCTCGACTCTTCATTTCAAGAAGTTCCCTGCACCCACAATAGGCTGATTCAACATATGGACCTTCAGAGCCGGATCAAAAATCAAGTTGAAGAATCGTGGAACCAGTAACTACCGTTGAAATTCAATATTCGCCGTTGGAGAACTGGAAGAGGCGACGACGGGAGCACAAACACGCAGAGGGATAGTATCCGAGAGGAATCGCATCCATCCGAGAGCTACGAATTGGGAGGAAGCCTGTTCCGGACCTGGAAACGCGCATAATAGGTAAGGCCAGCCATCCTGCCCATTCCTGCCCTTCCATTTCAATTGTGTAATCGTGTGATATTTCTACATTATTTCAGTGAATTCTGGTTGTGATTGTGAGGTCTGTGCGCTGCCAAAGCATTCGAGAAGTCTCTTCGTAACGGACATCATTCAAACGTGAGTACTCCATCCTTACTACTCTCCACCAAAATGAGCAAACCAAACACGTCAGAGGTTTCAGTACCAAGTAAATCACGCGATAAGTCGCCGTACAAACTAGATGTCGGCGAAGATAGTCCAGTGATTAGGGAATTAATTAAAAAACGAGGTATATGTAAAGGTAGATTAACTAAATTCTCAAACTTCCTAGCTAGTTTTGATGATGATACTTTGTCTAATCAAAAACGCATAGATCTGAAATTACGGATTCAGGGAGCCACTACTTTGTTCAGTGAGTTCAATGACATTCAAAGTAGAATCGAGGAATTAGTCTCTGATGTAGATGAGCAGTTAACGCAAAGAGATATATTTGAAAATACCTATTACACTATATTATCTCAAGCTGAATGTTTGGTAAGCAAAGGTGAGGTTAATGACAGTTCTAGTAAATGTAATCATCATAAAAAGACCGTCAAGTTGCCTACAATTTCTATGCCTACCTTTGACGGTTCGTATGAGCAGTGGTTGGAGTTTAGAGACACCTTTCTATCGTTAGTGCACAAGTCAGATGATCTTAGCGATATAGAAAAGTTTCATTACCTAAAATCAGCACTAAAGGGCAGCGCGGAGCTGGTTATCAATTCAGTAGAATTTTGTAGTGATAACTATCCTGTTGCATGGGCCTTACTTCTCAATCGATACAATAATAGCAGATTGTTAGTGCATAACCATGTGAAGTCTTTGTTTACTATGCAGAGTGTAGGCAAGGAGTCGCCAGTTCTGATCAGGAGGCTAATTGATACCGTGCTAAAGAATCTACGCGCACTAAAAATCCTCGGTGAGCCAAGTGACTCGTGGGATACACTTGTTATCTATTTAGTTGTGTCGAAGTTAGATCAAGTCACTGAACGCGAGTGGGAGCAACACAAAGGTACACTATTCTCTAAAACTGACGACTGCAAAGCGCGGCTTAAATTGGATGATTTGTTGAAGTTCCTAAAAGACCGGGCTGACATGCTGGAAACATTGCAGGTGTCACATAGCAAACCTACGCACGAAAATAAAAAATCTCTGTCTAAAATTCACTGCAATGTCTCCACCGATAAGCCGCAGGCAAAACAATCGCGCGAAACCACTAAAAAACTTTGTTTACTGTGTGAGAAAAATCATCCAATTTATGCGTGTCCAAAGTTTTTAGAATACACGTTAGAATCAAAGCTCAAATTCATAAGCGAAAACAAACTGTGCACTAATTGTTTACGTTCGAATCACACTTTAGATAACTGTAGGTTCGGGCCGTGTCGGTTATGTAACAAAAAAAATAATTCGTTAATTCATTCCGATAATCATGCCACTCAAACTGTAGCTCTTCACGCGTCGGGCGCTAATGAGTCGTCGCCTACTGTGACTCCAGTCCCAGTGGTGTCGCCGCCCCTTCCCGCGCCCTGCGCATCTAGGTCGTCCTCTGTTGTGGAATGCACAACTATACATGCAAATAAAGTACACATAGACACACCTTGCACTCAAACTGTTGCAATGAAACAGGTTTTGTTATCGACTGCATTAGTTGAGATAGCTGATAGTAATAACAAAAAATATCAGCTAGCTCGCGCGCTCCTTGACAGCGGTAGCGAACGTTGTTTCATAACTAAATCTTTATGTAATTTAATACATGCGCCAGTTATACAGTCCACTCAAGAAATTCGTGGTGTAGGCAACTCGGTCACACAATCCACGCAGGTATGTGACATCGAGCTTAGGTCACGCATCCACCAGTACACCGCGAATTTACAATGTTTTGTTTTGCCCAAGATTACATCGGTGTTGCCTGCTTTAACTATAAAAAACGCGCAACTTTGCATTCCTGAGAATGTTGTTTTAGCAGACCCGCAGTTTAATGAATGTAAAAACATAGATTTATTAATCGGCGCCGATGTATTCTGGGATCTAATAAAATCAAATAAGATAAGATTACCTAGTGGACCTTTCTTATTAGATACAAAATTGGGATGGGTTATTTCCGGACCTATTTGTTCTATTTCGCGTCATGATAGGTACATTCAGTGTAATTTTACTCAGTCAATTGATTCCCAGCTACGCAAATTCTGGGAGTTGGAAGAAACGCCTATGTATCGTGATACGCGCACAGACGAGGAACGGGCATGTGAGAAACATTGTCGAGACTACTACACGCGACAATGACGGAAGGTTTATTGTACGTATGCCTTCAACGGTTCCCCCGATACATTAGGTAAAACATATTCGCACGCAGAACGTAGGTTTTTCGCCTTAGAAAAACGTTTGTCACGCAATCCAGACTACAAGGGTCTGTACCGCGACTTCATTTACGAATACGTTCGTTTAGGTCACATGAGCCGTGTAGACAGTGTCGGGACGCCCCATTGTTTTTTACCGCATCACGGAGTTTTTCGGGAACATAGCACTACAACAAAACTTCGTGTAGTGTTCGATGCCAGCGCCGCATCTAGTAATAACATCTCGATCAATGATTTGCAAATGACGGGCCCACCGATACAAGGCGACCTTATGTCTATTTTGCTAAGATTTAGGCAACATAAATACACAGCTTGTGCAGACATTGAGAAAATGTATAGGCAATGTTTAATAGATAAATCACAACGTGATCTCCAATTGATATTGTGGCGGGATGATCCGTCGCAGCCGCTGGATGTCTTTCAGCTTCAAACCGTGACGTATGGATTTAAATCAGCACCATTTTTGAGCTGTAGATGCCTCAAACAGTTAGCGGCGGACTGTACGGATCCCCACGTCGCAAGGATCATTAAAGAAGATTTCTTTGTTGACGATATGTTGACGGGTAGCAACAATAAACAAAAATTGATAAAGATTTGTGAAGAAGTTTCAAATGTTTTGAAGTCAGGTTGTTTTCCTCTTCGGAAATGGATGTTTAATTTCAGATTAGACAACTCCGCGCAAAATGAGTCCAATCTTTTTAAAGATTTATCATTAGACGAAAATGTCCATTCAAAAACGTTAGGAGTAGGATGGTATAATCTTAATGATGAGTTTTATTTTAACACCCAGTTCAACAACACAGCTGATCAATCAATAACAAAACGTTTTATCATGTCAACGATTTCACAAATCTTTGATCCTTTAGGATTGCTAAGTCCTGCTATTGTCGTAGCAAAGATTTTATTGCAGCAACTATGGTTGTTGAAGATAGGGTGGGACGATGAGGTACCTAGTGACGTCAGACGCACTTGGGATTGTTTCGTACGATCTTTGCGTGTACTCAATGAAATAGTTGTACCGCGGCACGTCATAGGTACCGACCCGGCTCCTATCGAGTTGCACATATTTACTGATGCGTCGGAGTCCGCATACGGGACATGTATTTATATTCGCACAATAAATCAAGACTCATCGGTAACTGTTAGATTGTTCTGTTCGAAGAGTAGGGTCGCGCCCTTAAATCCCGTAAGCATACCTAGGCTAGAACTATGCGGAGCCTTACTAGGCGCTAGGTTATATAACAAAGTACGCGAATCGCTTAACTGTCAGTTCCATAGCATTACTTTCTGGTGTGATTCTACGATTGTACTGGGTTGGCTGCGTATGGCACCTAACTTACTCAAGACTTTCGTACAAAACCGAGCGGCAGAAATTCATGAAATCACTAATGAGCTTCCGTGGTGTCATGTGAGCGGAAAACACAACCCAGCTGACTTAGTATCTCGCGGAATCAGCCTAGAAGATCTTAAATCTTCATCTTTATGGTGGGATGGCCCCACATTTCTGCATGACCCTGAGTTTGACAGTAGTCAATCGATTTCAGATAAAAGTCACAAAGTGCAGACTGATTTGCCTGAATTAAAATCGATAAAAACACAAACATTTTTGTCTACAACTATGGAGAATTCATTATTTTCATTCAATAGGTTTTCTCAGTTCAATCGTATGCAGCGAGCGTGCGCTCACGCATTACGTTTTATTTACAATACACGCAATAAAAATAATATCCGCCGCGGACCACTCGCTGTAGTGAACTGAGGAATGCTCGAATGAACTTAGTGAAGTTATCGCAACGTGAATCCTTCCCCGATGAATACAAATCATTATCCAACAATCAGAATATTAAAAATAAAAATGTCCTAAGTAAATTAAATATTTTTAGGGATAATGACGGTATTCTACGAGTCGGTGGAAGAATTAAACTGTCTCCCGAATTTAATTTCGATAAAAAACATCCAATATTAATTTCTTCTAAACACTGGTTTTCAGTATTGTTGTTTCGGCACGAACACAAGCGGCTGCAGCACGCCGCGCCTCAGGCGTTGCTGTACAACATCCGCGAGTCGCACTGGCCAGTGGGAGGTAGAAACCTGGCTAAGCGCATTGTACACGAATGCGTCACGTGTACACGGTTCAGAGGTAGATCTTTATCTCCTATTATGGGCAACTTACCGGAGGAGAGGATCACGCCAACCTTTCCGTTCTTACGTAGTGGCGTCGACTACGCCGGACCAGTGCTCATACTGAACCGCAAGGGTCGGGGTTCGAAATTAATAAAAGGATACATATGCCTTTTTATCTGCTTAGTAACACGCGCAATTCATTTAGAACTAGTCAGTGACCTTTCTTCTGATGCTTACCTGCTTGCGTTAAAGCGATTTGTTTCTCGACGTGGCAAACCGAATGAAATAATTTCAGATAACGGTAGGAATTTTGTAGGTCTCGCAAACGAATTTTCTAAATTTTTGTCAAAATGCTCTGACGATTTAATTGAATATGCGACTAGTCAAGACATCAAGTTCTCCTTCATACCGCCTTACGCGCCTCATTTTGGTGGATTGTGGGAGGCTGGGGTCAAGTCGTGCAAGCATCACTTGTTACGAGTAGTTGGCAACGCACACCTAACTTTTGAGGAATATAGCACTGCATTATCACAAATTGAATGTATCCTAAACTCCCGTCCTCTCAGTCCCTTATCCGCAGATCCGAATGACTTCCTTCCCCTGTGTCCTTCTCATTTCCTGGTTGGTCGTCTCCTTACAGCGCCTGCGACAGAACAGCTTTCTGATGTTCCTGCCCATCGCCTGACACGATACCAAAGGCTCGAGCAGATCAGACAACACTTCTGGGCTCGCTGGTCAAAGGAATACATATCGGAAATGCAAACGAGAGCAAAATGGAGACAAGATGAACGTGATCTTCAACGGAACACAATGGTCGTCATCAAAGAAGACAATACGCCGCCACTGAAATGGAGCTTGGGACGAATCATCTCCACTATGCCAGGAAAGGATGGGATTTCTCGAGTCGCTGATATTCAAACCAAGTCTGGAGTCATCAGACGCGCATTTCCTCGGATCTGTCCCCTGTTCAATGAGGAAGATGATACCTAGCTGTTGGACGTGGATCCTTCCAAGGCCGGGGGCATGTTCCGGCTTCGCCTTAACAACAAATCTTCGCCTTAAGGGACCGGTGCTGCCACCATTCACTCCCGCGCTGTAAAATCTGTCAAAAAAGTGCAAATTCATAATTTTACTTTTACCTTCGCCATTTTTGAACGCGCAACGTAATATCTAAGAAATATTGTAGAAATTTAATAAACCTCAATTGTTCCTATAAATCGTCTCGACTCTTCATTTCAAGAAGTTCCCTGCACCCACAATAGGCTGATTCAACAAACACATTCAGCATCTGCAGGGACAAAAAATTTAAGCAGGTCGTTGAGATGAAAATGAGAGCATCTGAATCGACCTCGTACGCGAAAATGGTAACGGAAGGAGTCGATAATCTCGTCCATCTTGTAAACTTGACCGCCGTTACCATCTACCCTAGTTATAAAACTAAAACTAGTGATGAGATGAAGGACTTAATCCAAAAAATTATATCGCCGGAGAAACTGAAATTACATATTCGTGGCCTCAGGAATTTTCGTGGCGTCATAATAAGTACAAAAGGAAAAGAAGATATCGAGAAGCTAAGGAATTCAGAGAAGCTAGTTTCCTCAGGCCTTACAAGCCGAAGAGCCATCCAAGCGCCGTCCGAGGATCTCGATTATTTATGTTCCTATAGCTCTTACCGAAAAGGAGCTGCTTGAGTGTATTTACGAACAGAACTCTCAGATAAGGTGCCGAATGCCGAAACTGAGCCATAAATCAGGTAAGAAAAACCATTCTACTTGTTTTTTTTTTCTACTTGTCATTATATCCTTGAGGTACCTGTCATGAAAAACGTTCTAATAAACCAAGGCCGAAAAAATTCAAATGCCAATTGTTTGGTAACGTAGCGAAATTTTGCCGTGAAGGTACTCTCACTTGGACGGTGGGGCGACTAGCACCCCTCCCCCAAACCGGGGTAAGACGGGGACACCGTGGTTCCCAAACCCGAGGGGGCCATCTCGAAACCGGAGATGGCCCAGGGTCAGTCGGGGTGCGAGGGATATGCTCTATGGGCAACCTTACACCCCGGCGTCTGCAGACCCGAGACGGCGTGCGGTTTTAGTCGGTTCAAGCCCGACATAACCGCCCCCGCTGGCCGGCGGGGGGGTATCCGAGGGGATTTCCGCACGGAAAAAACAAAAAAAAAAAAAAGGTACTCCCACTTGCAACCACTGGGGAGTAGTTGGTCATTCCCACAAGGAGTGTTCTAAGAAATCTTCGTCCCAAGTATGTGCCACGTGCAAACGTTTTAAGAGAAAATGTGATCATCGAACAGGTGAGGAAAGCTGCCCGGTACGTAAATATGCCTAAGCTAATTACATGAAAGCGGCGATAGCCCAGTGGCGTACTTAAAGGACTGCTGAGACGAGCTCTCGAGTTCGATCCCCAGCCACCCCAGGCACACACCTCTGACTTTTCGTAGTTATGTGTGCATTAATAAATGTTTATTATCGCTCGCTTAATAATGTGCCCGGTAGATGGCAATAGCTCGCCCTCTCTTACATTGGGACCTTAACATAACTGGTGATTAGTAGGTGTGTAATACACCTCTGCCTACCCCTTCGGGGATACAGGCGTGAAGTTATGTTATGTTATGTTAATTATCTAAACTCAATAGACTATGAAGGCGCCAAAGAGCGTCACTAACAACCTAAATTGTAAGTAAATTAGACTGCCGTCCTCAAACTAAAAAGCGGCTGAGCGAAACAGTAAATTCCAAGCTAGAGCTGAAAAAAACCGACCAAGTGCGAGTCGGACTCGCACACCGAGGGTTCCGTACATTTTGTCAGACGAGTCCTTGTTTGGACCCAGCTGTTTCGTATCGTTGTGGCCTGATGCACAGCTTCGCTTTGACCCTATCGCATTACCTGCTTGACGTTTTGTTTGCGTCATTTAAGTCACTAATGATTATTATGTTTTTAAAAGATGTTTATCTTTTTAAGTTCATACCAAGTAAGTCCAGAAATTCCACTAATATTATTAATGTGAAAGTTTGGATGGATGGATGGATTTATTAATTTTCACTTAAGTATTATACCACTATAGTTTTTTCGTATCAGAAACAAATATTTGTAATGTTCAGAACTGTAAAAAAATTGTACCCACTAGTGGAAAATTGCTGACGCTACTAACGTGTCATGATTTTAAAAATAGGTTAGTAAAATATAGATGTTCTACAATAAATGCATTTAGGTACATAATTGTATACAAATATTCTAAGTATCTGAAATAAACGGAACTAGAAATAATATGATCATATATTTAAAACCTATTTGAAAGTTGTATTGAATTTCTTGACTTCCGTTATTATTATTTTGTCCACATCCGGCAACGTGTCGTTCGCCAATATTGTTACTTTTAAGACGAGTGAATCATTGTGAGTCAGTCTGAAGCAGAATTTTGAAGTGGAAGGTTCAATATTAAGCAGTGTCAAATAGTATAATTGTATTGAGGTATATAGTTTATAAGTAAACCAAAGTTATAAGTAAAGTAATATAATAAATTATCTAAGTACTAAAGACGGTGTTTTTATCAAACGCAATACATTCGTAGTATCTATACATCTACATACCACTCTGTGTAAAAAGTATCGGGAATATGTCAATAAAAAGACCCGCGTAAAAGAGGTCGTTCTAATTTTTTTACTGCATGTTGGTAGCACTGTACTGATTTAGCGCGCAAATTTGAGCGGGATCTGTCATTCAATTTGTTTTAAACTACACTATTTGTTGGTCATAGTTTTGAGTCCTCGGCGATTTTTACAATGGAAAATATTGTTGAACAAAGAGTGTGCCTTAAATTTTGTGTTTCGAATGATATTTCATGTGGTGAATCACTAAAAATGTTGCGAAATACCTACGGCGAATCGTGTATATCGAAAACAAGGGCTTATGAATGGTATAAGGCTTTTAAAGAAGGCCGAGAAGTAGTAGTAGACTTGCCTCGTACTGGTAGACCTTCAACCGCTACGACCAAAGAAAACATCGACAGAATCAAGAAGCTAGTGCTCGAAAATCGACGTATGAGTCTGAGAGAGTTGGCTAGTGAGGTGAACATATCTTTTAAGTCCGTCCACAATATTCTCATTGACATTTTAGGCATGAAACGCGTCGCCGCTCGACTAGTTCCAAAAGAGCTTGTAGGAGTGTGTGATGTCGTAATATATATAGTTCACCTACCTGGTGCGCCTAAACGTTCTTAGGTAACGTAATAAATAATACGAAGTAGGTACACAGCACAGAAGAAGTTTATTGAAAACAGATAGACACAGTAACACACAATAGTTCATATAGTTAATAGAAATTAGAAGAAGAAGATGAAGATAGCACAGTGACACAGTTTACACAAATATGCGAAGTTTAGAAACACTTAAAAACAATGTTTTGATTATGTTGCGCGCGCGGCGGTGCGGGTCAACAAACGATACGAACATACGGCCTCGAAGCATAAGCGCGACTAAAGGTCACCTTCATGTGGCAAAACATTGAACGGCCGGGGCGTGGCCGCGATGCACTATATTCACGCCACGCTCGGAGTAAATAGTATGGATAGAAAGGACAGTAATAGAATAGAATAGTATAATATATTAATCTTTGTAGTAGGTATGAATACAAGTATGAAATTGTTTATTTATTATATTAAATATATATTAGTATGTAAAGGTGAAAGATATTAATAAAATAATTATATGTATATATATTGAGCCTACATCACTCCCCCCCAGAGGCCGTCCCTACGGACGATAGTAGTCAGGAAATCGAACTCTGCGGCCGGAACGAGTAGTTCTGGCATGCGACTCAGCTGGGATATCCTGGCTAGGTTCAGGGAGAGGGTTGGTAATAGGCGTGGGAATGGTTGCAGGTGCGGTGTTAAGGGTAGGGTCAGCTAGTATATAAGCCGGCTTAAGGCGGTCTATTGACACCGTGACACTCTTACCCTTGACCAGAATCTTAAAAATTTTATCCCCACGTTCGAGCACTTCATATGGGCCGGAGTAAGGAGGTTGTAAGGCACTTCGCAATGAATCAACCCTAAGAAATACGTGGCTCACAGTATCCAAGTCCTTATAAATAAAGATTTTATCTTTATTGTGGCGGGAAGCCGGAGCAGGACGGAGTTTTTGAGCAAAATGACGTAGGCGAGTCGTAAAATCCGATAAATCGGTGGATTCTGGTGCAGTTGCCTGGAAAAATTCACCAGGGAGACGCAGAGGCTCGCCATATACGAGCTCAGCAGATGATGCTTTTAGGTCCTCTTTATAAGAGGCTCTTATTCCTAATAACACCAAAGGTAAGGTATCAACCCAATTGGCGTCCGCATGACACATCACGGCTCCCTTCAACTGCCTGTGAAAGCGTTCCACTAACCCGTTACACGCTGGCCTATACGCGGTTGTTCGGCGGTGTTTGAATCCTATCATTTTTCCAAGATATTGGAAAAGTGCGGATTCGAACTGCCGACCGCGGTCAGTGACAATATCTGTAGGACATCCATATCTGGATATCCACGATATTAATGCCTTGCCTACGGTTTCCGCTGTTATGTCCACCATAGGCGTGACTTCAGGCCAACGGGTAAAGCGGTCTACGACAGTAAGGCAGTATCGGAAGCCTTGTGAGTACGGGAGTGGACCCACAATGTCAACGTGGATATACGCAAATCGGGCGTGCGATTCCGATCCCGCTGCAGTCCGGGGGGAACGGAATCGGAGCGGCCGGTACACCCTGGGCGGCGGTCAATGGCTTCCCCTTCACCCCTTCATAGGGTTGGCATTGATCGTCGGCCAATACCCAACGTGGCGGGAACACATCGCTCTCCGTACTCCTCTGCTTTCAGAGGAGACAGGATGAGCGATGCTGTTAGTGGTGAGATGGCCCAGGGTCAGCCGGGGTGCGAGGGATATGCTCTATGGGTAACCTTACACCCCGGCGTCTATAGACCCGAGACGGCGTGCGGTTTTAGTCGGTGCAAGCCCGACATAACCGCCCCCGCTGGCCGGCGGGGGGGTATCCGAAGGGATTTCCGCACGATAAAAAAAAAAAAAAAAAAAAAAAAGGTAGTTCGAACGTACCCAAAGGAGCAGAGACGTGACGATTCACCTTTGAACGTTGACAGGCCAAGCACTTACGAGCCAACTCACGACAGTTTTTCCGCATGCCAGGCCAGACAAACCGTTTTGCCACCAACTTGGTGGTTGCCGAAGCGCCTGGGTGGCTGAGATTGTGAAGGCTGTCAAATAGTGGCTTTCTCAGTGCTCGGGTAACAAAAGGGCGAGGTTGTGATGTGCTGACGTCACAATACAATTCCCTCGTACTGCCAGGAATTTTGAGCTTTTTCAGGCGAAGTGAAAATTCACCACCTACGAATTGGAGGAGCTCTGAGTCGTTAGCCTGAGACTCGGCTAACTGATCCAGGTTAATTGGCATCTGCAATTCTTCGATTCGCGACAGCGTATCGGCTACGACATTATCTTTGCCGGATATGTGGCGAATGTCGGTCGTGAACTGCGAGATGAAGTCTAAGTGGCGATGCTGACGGGGCGAACACGTAGCCTTACGTTCACGAAAGGCAAACGTGATAGGCTTATGGTCAGTGAACACGATAAAGTGCCTAGCTTCAAGCATATATCGGAAGTATTTGATGCTTTCATATATCGCTAATAGTTCGCGATCGTATGGCGAATACCTCTGCTGGCAGGAGGTAAGTTTACGCAAAAAAAATGCAAGTGGTTGCCAGTCGCCATCTTTGAGCTGCTGCAAAGCTGCACCCATTGCAGTGTCAGACGCGTCGGTTACTAACGCCAGTTTGGCATTGCTGTCAGGGTGTGCGAGCAGTGCAGCATTTGCGAGGCTTTGCTTACACTGATTAAAAGTGAGAAGGGCCTCACCAGTTAAGTCAACTGGTTGAGAGGCCTTGACCGAACCAGTGAGTAAGGCGTTAAGAGGGGCCTGGGTTAGGGCTGCATTGGGCAGGAAACGCCTATAAAAATTAACCATACCCAAGAAACGCCTCAGTTGCCTGATGGTTTTTGGAGCAGGGAAATCAGTGATGGCTTCCACCTTAGAATTTAGAGGCTTGGTGCCAGCTTCGGAAATCTGGTAGCCTAGAAATTTTACCTCATTGGCTCCGAAGACGCATTTTGCAGTGTTGATAAGTATACCATACTCGTTCATACGCTCAAACAGCTGCTGGAGATGACTTTCATGTTCGGGTTCATTTTTAGAGAAACAGAGAATGTCATCGCAATATGGGTACACGAAATCGAGTCCCCTGGTCATCTCGTCGACGAATCTCTGGAAAGTTTGGCCTGCATTCCTCAAACCATAACTCATAAAAGAAAATTCATACAAACCAAATGGCGTGGAGATGGCCGTCTTCTGGATGTCGTCCTCGAAGACCGGAATCTGGTTATAGGCCTTCACCAGGTCTATAGTACTAAAAACCTTACAACCAGCTATAGCATGAGCAAAATCATGAATATGCCGAATTGGATAACGGTCTGGGATGGTTCGAGCATTGAGCATCCGGTAATCACCACAAGGTCGCCAGCCGTTATCCTTTTTCGGAACTAGGTGTAAGGGAGAAGCCCAGGAGCTTTCAGAGGGACGCGCGGTACCGTTACGTAGCATGAGTTCAAATTCCTTCCTAGCAATCTGTAGTTTTTCCGGAGCGAGCCTGCGGGGAGTACAATGTACGGGTGGGCCGGGCGTGGTGCGAATATGATGCACAGTCTTATGCTTCGGAGTCCACGGAGTACCTGACGGGCGAGTGATATCAGGGTACTTACCAAGTAACATGTGATACTTCGTATTGCCCGTTGCGACCTTCACCGAACATACATCATCATTTTTAACAACACAAGCACTTGAAAATAAGGAAGTAGTATTATCAATTAGGCGTTGATTACGGATATCTACAATAAGGTTATAAAAGCTAAGGAAATCTACACCAATTATAGCTCTAGTAACGTTAGCCACTGTAAAACGCTACGGAAAGTCGCGTCTTATACCTAAATTTAAATTAATGTTTATACTACCGAAAGTGTCTATAATAGTCCCATTAGCGGCACATAACTGGAACTCAGTTTTTGTACGTCTGTCACGGCATGCAGACTGGGGGAACACACACAGATCACTTCCCGTGTCCACTAGGAACCGAGTGTTCGTGTTGCGGTCGGTGACGAAGAGGCGACCTGAAGATATCGGGCAGTCGTCAGTCGCCATTAGCGACTGCCTGTGTCTTTTCCCGACTTACCATAGTCACACGGAGCTATGCAATGACGCGCCTCAGGCCCAAATCTGACGTGGTACCAACAAATAGGATGCTTGTTGTAATTGGAGTTTGATCTGGACCGAGAACGAGAGGGCGATCGCCCACGTTGGGGCCTGAACCGGTCGTGAGGCCGGCTATGCCTACGCGACTGCTCGTCAATCTTAACCGCGAGACGCTCCACCATTTTCCTCAGCTCTGAGATCTCGCTCGATGAGCCGCTACTCGGTGGGGCCGCTGCAGATGTAGACGCCACCACAGGCGGCGAAGTCAGGTTCTGGATGCGGTCAGCTAGGTCAGCCAGCTGCTCCAGTGAGTGCGTGGGCTGTGACGCCAACAACGTCTGTACACCGATGGGAAGCTGGTTGCTCCATATCTGCTTCACGATATCTTCGGCAGCAGACGCGCCAGCCAGGTCTTGCAGGTGTCGCAGAAACTGAGAAGGCTTACGGTCACCCAGTTTTTCTTGCGTCAACAGTTGCTTAACCTTTGCCTCATGTGAAGCGGTCAGACGTCGAAGAAGCTCGGACTTGATCTTCTCATAACGGTATTTTGCTGGAGGGTTCAGTATAACATCCTTTACCGTCTTGGCGTGCTGAATGCTCAAGTTAGTAGCAGCAGTACTAAACTTTAAGGAGTCATCGGTGATCTCGAGAGTATCAAATTGACTTTCTAAAAGGGCGAACCACAGTTCCGGATTTCCGTTGAAAATTTTGCCACCTTAAGGGTAAGTTTCCGTTGGTCGGATGTAGAATCGCGTCGCGTACGCATTTTACGCAGAGCTCGCTTCGTAACATTTTGACCCGCATTAGACCCGGCGGTTTTTATGAAGTCACTGCTATCACTCATTTTATTTTTAATGTTCAAAACAGGGGTCACCAGTTGTAGGAGTGTGTGATGTCGTAATATATATAGTTCACGTACCTGGTGCGCCTAAACGTTCTTAGGTAACGTAATAAATAATACGAAGTAGGTACACAGCACAGAAGAAGTTTATTGGAAACAGATAGACACAGTAACACACAATAGTTCATATAGTTAATAGAAATTAGAAGGAGAAGATGAAGATAGCACAGTGACACAGTTTACACAAATATGCGAAGTTTAGAAACACTTAAAAACAATGTTTTTATTATGTTGCGCGCGCGGCGGTGCGGGTCAACAAACGATACGAACATACGGCCTCGAAGCATAAGCGCGACTAAAGGTCACCTTCATGTGGCAAAACATTGAACGGCCGGGGCGTGGCCGCGATGCACTATATTCACGCCACGCTCGGAGTAAATAGTATGGATAGAAAGGACAGTAATAGAATAGAATAGTATAATATATTAATCTTTGTAGTAGGTATGAATACAAGTATGAAATTGTTTATTTATTCTATTAAATATATATTAGTATGTAAAGGTGAAAGATATTAATAAAATAATTATATGTATATATATTGAGCCTACAAGCTCAATTTTGTTCAAAAAGCGCAGCGAAAGCATGTCGCTGAAGACATGATTTCCCGAGCTTCTACGGATCCGACCTTTATGAAACGTATAATTACTGGCGACGAGACATGGGTTTATGAGTATGACATGCAAACAAGCCAACAGTCTTCAGAATGACGTCTCGAAAACGAGCCGAAACCCAAAAAACCGCGGCAAAGTCGTTCCAAAATCAAGGTGATGCTGACAGTTTTTTTTGACTACCGTGGTGTGGTTCACTCCGAATTCCTTCCAGAGGGAGAAACAGTGAATAAAGAATATTATATAGGCGTCATGAAGCGTTTGCGTGAGAGTATCCGCCGAAAACGTCCAGATTTGTGGCGACACAACTCATGGATGCTGCACCATGATAATGCACCATCACACACAGCCATTATAGTGAAAGAGTTTTTAGCGAACAATTCAACAAAAGTTCTCGACCAAGCACCGTATTCACCTGATATGGCTCCGTCTGACTTTTTTTTATTTCCCAAGTTAAAATTACCACTTCGAGGAAAACGTTTTGAGTCGATAGAAGCCATAAAAGAAAATTCGCTGAATGAGCTAAAGGCCATACCGCAAATAGCCTATGAAAAATGTATGGAAGACTGGGTGAAGCGGTGGAGATGTTGTATTGCAAGCGATGGGGCCTACTTTGAAGGCGATAAAATAAATTTAGATGAATAATTTGTATTTTTTGCTTTATTGACAAATTCCCGATACTTAGTATACAGAATGAATAATAAAATCGTAACGAGGTGAAAACTGTATGTACATTGAATATTTTACCAAAAAAAAAATTGATGTGTGTTCTAGAACGATACCGATGCTGAAAATGTGATTTTTATTTTTTTTATCTGTTTGACTGCTTTTTATTAGGGTTCCGTTGCCAAATGGCAAAAAACGGAACCCTTATAGATTCGTCATGTCTGTCTATCTGTCCGTCCGTATGTCTCAGCCACTTTTTTCCGAAACTATAAGAACTATGCTGTTGAAACTTGGTAAGTAGATGTATTCTGTGAACCGCATTAAGATGTTCACACAAAAATAGAAAAATAACAATAAATTTTGGGGGCTTCCCCATACTTAGAACTGAAAATCAGAAAAAAAAATTTCATTCATCCCATACGTGTATGGTATCTATGGATAGGTCTTCAAAAATGATATGGAGGTTTCTAATATCATTTTTTCTAACTGAATAGTTTGCGCGAGAGACACTTCCAAAGTGGTAAAATGTGTGTCCCTGTAACTTCTAAAATAAGAGAATGATAAAACTAAAAAAAATATATGATGTACATTACCATGTAAACTTCCAACGAAAATTGGTTTGAACGAGATCTAGTAAATAGTTTTTTTTAATACGTCATACATCGTTAACCGCAATTTACCTTTCATTTAATCAACTCAAATATAAAAAAAAAAAATATGTTACTTGCTGCTACGGAACCCTTAATGGGCGAGTCCAACTCGCACTGGGCCGCTTTTTTAATCGGTATCCGAGCATCACTTGAAAACCGCTGAACAGTTTTGGTTGAAATTTCGCAATAAACATTCTTCTAGGGCATGGTTATAAACTGAGCTCTATATCATCACACTATTATAGGTATGATAGGAACAGTAAAGCAAAGTCGGTCTAAACTATTATTGATGACAACTTTATTATGACAAAGTAGATCTTTAGGAAATTTTGTAGTTCAGCCGAACTCAGATATGGTCAAATCTAGACTATAACTCATCACGCTATACCTGAAAGGTAATGAGCAGTAAAGTCTCGAAACTAAACAGAGTTACCCACGTTTTAAAGATGGTTGATTAAAGACGCATAAACATTTCAAAATAAATATTAATTATATATAAATATTAAATTAATAAATTGGGTAGAATTTAGGCGAGGCATTCGACGACTTTAGGTATTTTTGGCAAGGGGGTGCTTGGTTGGGCACCTCCGCGCCGTGCACCCTGGGCCACGGAGACGGCAGCGCCTCTCTCCTAGGGTGGGAGAGACGCTGCCGCCTATGGCCAACTCCGACCGAGGCGAGGACGTCCCTGTTGAGCGCTGTTCGGAAGCTTTCCACGTGTCCCTCTGTGTAGCAGATGGCACAGTGGAGAGCAAGTAAGGGGGCCATCTCGAAACCGGAGATGGCCCAGGGTGGGTCGGGGTGCGAGGGATATGCTCTATGGGTAACCTTACACCCCGGCGTCTTGAGACCCGAGACGGCGTGCGGTTTTAGTCGGTGCAAGCCCGACATAACCGCCGCACGAAAAAAAAAAAAAAAAGGTATTTTTGGCATAGTAAAGTTGCCACTTTACGGCACAGCGAGGCGCTGGCGGTCCGTGACTAGTGTTTCGCGTCAATATAAAGAAAAACAACGAAGGTTAACTTAAAGCGGTGTTGTAGTATCATCACAAATAATGACGCAACTGTTATTTGCATAGAAGATCTTCTAGTTGCACTTTAGATAAAGGAAAAAAGCTTATAACCCATAACACAAGCTAGTTAAACTATGCTTACTTTGAGTCTAGAAAGCGCTATGTAGAATGTCGTAGAATATTTATGTTTATATTATATTTATATAATAATTACAATATTGTAATAAAGCTATCAGAAAGTCGCTCACGTAAGAGCTTATTTGAAAAAAAATATGAAAAAGAGCAAAAGAAGCCCATATACCCATAGGGCCCATTAACTCATGGGGGGCCATACACTAATGGGCCCCCTTCGCAAAATACAGATATACTAGCTTCTAACCGCGGCTTCGCTCGCGTGGAATTTTGTTCCCTTTCCTGCATCCCATGGGAACCTATTCCAGGAAAAAAAATATGCTATGCGCTATTCCACACTATAGTCTATCTCTGTGCCCAATTTCATCCACACACGTTCAGCCGTTCTGACATGATTGATGTTGCTCAATCATCCATCCATCCATCCAAATTACATTTGTAATATTAGTGACTTGGTATAAACTTAAAAAGATAAACATCTTTTAAAAACGTAATAATCATTAGTGACTTAAATGACGCAAACAAAACGTCAAGCAGGTAATGAGATAGGGTTCGGGACGGTGGGGCGACTAGCGCCCCTCCCCCAAACCGGGGCAAGACGGGGACACCGTGGTTCCCAAACCCGAGGGGGCCATCTCGAAACCGGAGATGGCCCAGGGTCAGTCGGGGTGCGAAGGATATGCTCTATGGGCAACCTTACACCCCGGCGTCTGTAGACCCGAGACGGCGTGCGGTTTTAGTCGGTTCAAGCCCGACATAACCGCCCCCGCTGGCACGCGGGGGGGTATCCGAAGGGATTTCCGCACGATAAAAAAAAAAAAAAAAAAAAAGGTAATGAGATAGGGTAAAAGCGGAGCTGAGCATCAGACCACAGCGATACGAAACAGCTGGGTCCAAACAAGGACTCGTGTAACAAGGATGGCTACATAAAGGTAGAGAAGAAGAAGAGAAAGAAGCCTCCTTGTCGTAATCTATGCGGTACTGCGTTAACAGGACCCAATATGTTGCTGCGTCCTGCAACACCTTCGACGCAGCTGTACGTGTCCCGATTACACCACTCCACGACAGTTGAAGATGTGGTGCAGTACATCAGGCGAAGACCAACTGGACTTTGAGGGTCGAGAGGCTAGAGTCCCGCCACAGTACCAATTTCAAGTCGTTCGTGGTACGGGTTCCGAGACATCACCTCGCGAGCTTCCGCAAAGAAGAGTTTTGGCCGAAGGGTGTCATGTACCGCCGATTTCGAGGGCAGCTACGAGACACCACGCAGTGCAACACGACGCGGTCATTTCGTGTGAATTAGTTGTAGGAATTTTATAATTATATGTATGTTAGTCTGTAAGGTATTTATGTATGAGCCATTGTGCTTGAAATACATGATTATTATTATTATTATTTCCTTTATTAAATTTTAAACATAATATAAATTATATTTTTACATACATTATATACCTATATATATATAAAAAAAACAAATTTATTTCAAAATATAAAAAATAGTGGCCCACTGGCATCGGGTACAGGGAGCAAGCTGCCGGTGGTTAGGGCTCCAGAGAGAGGAATCTCCTCACAATACGTGCCGTGCCTAGGAGCACTGCCATCTGCATCAAGCCCTTGACCCAACTGCCTAACGCGAGATGTTGTTCAAGGCTCTTGGCAATCAGTTTTATTATTATTATTATTAAACATTAACATTGTCCCTGAGCAAGCCAGTGTCGATGCGAATAAGTACCTGAATCTTTGTACCTGTATACCTGTGTTTGCTACTAGTACCTTTTTTTTTCGTGCGGAAATCCCTTCGGATACCCCCCCGCCGGCCAGCGGGGGTGTTTATGTCGGGCTTGAACCGACTAAAACCGCACGCCGTCTCGGGTCTGCAGACGCCGGGGTGTAAGGTTGCCCATAGAGCATATCCCTCGCACCCCGACTGACCCTGGGCCATCTCCGGTTGGCGGTGGCCCACTCGCTCGTTGCTACTATAGTACCTAATCACTATTGCCTAACTTTTAAAACTGGTTCTCGTGGACCATCTTATCATAAAAACTTAAGTGCTAACCAAAACATTAATAACTAACTCTTGGATTACTGATAATCGAGCTGTTTTATTAGTACCTAACAAAAACAAACATATTAACCTACCTGCACAAGCAACTTTACTAAGGTCGACATGCGCTGCCTTGAAAATTACCTTTACAAGGCGCAAGCGCAGCATTGATTTTGACCTAGTTTAGGCCTCAAACGATCAAAATACCTCCTTAGATTACTTCATACATTCACTACAATTGGCAATATTTAAAAAAACTAGTTGATACCCGCGGCTCCGCCCGCGTTGAGGTCCGTTATCGGTTTTTGGACATATCTCCAGTTCTATTTAATCAATTGCAAATCACACATACGGCAGATATCTACTAAGGAGAAGTCTGACCAAGAACTCAAAATCCGATCAATAGTTTTTGCGTCCATCGCGAATTAGCAGACAAACAGAGAAGAATTCCAAAAAAAGTATTTTTGGATTCAGATTAGTCATTTTAACATTTTTTGAATGTACAGAGGTACAAACATAACTAATTTACAATTTGTTAATAGTACTTATACCCATATTAAAGCCAGATTGCGGAAATCCCCTCGGATACCCCCCCGCCGGCCAGAGGGGGCTGTTATGTCGGGCTTGAACCGACTAAAACCGCACGCCGTCTCGGGTCTACAGATGCCGGGGTGAAAGGTTGTCTATAAAGCATTTCTCTCGCACTCCGATTGACCCTAGGCCATCTACGGTTTTGAGATGCCCCCCTCAGGTTTGGGAACAACGGTGTCCCCGTCTTGCCCCGGTTTTTGGGGTACTAGTCGCCCCGCCGTCCCGGCCTGTTTCTGCTGGGGTGACAGGCGGCCTCGTCTGCCACCCCCAGGCCTGCGCTCATGCAGGACGTAGGTCGTTAAGCGACCTCCAGCGCCTGAGTCGCCTGCGACGCGCACCGAGCATGTTGCGGGCTCGGCGGGCCGGGAGAGTTCTAAATCTCACCCGGGAGCGCTCCGCCATCTCCTTCTTGAGCATAAATGCTCGCAGAAGGAGGCGGCAGCGGCCCACGCGCTCTCGCTCCCCACCATTGCCGCAATTATGCTGCCGAACGAGAGGACTCCCACCCCCATGTCTGCCGCGAGGTCACGCCTCAGCACCTTCCGTGCCGGGCAGTCCACCAGCGTGTGCAGCCCCGAGTCCTCGTTCGCGTCGCAGTGATGGCACTCAGACGTTGGCTCCTTCCAGATCCGATGCAGGTGGTCCCCGAAGCTCCCCTTACCGGAGATCACCTGCGATCGGTACGAAAGGCTTCCGTGTCGCCTCTCTAGCCAATCCTCCATGAGGGGCCTTACCGCCAGTATTGCGGCGTGCCCTTGACCGAGCGTACCTTTTTTTTTTTTTTTTTTTATCGTGCGGAAATCCCTTCGGATACCCCCCCGCCGGCCAGCGGGGGCGGTTATGTCGGGCTTGCACCGACTAAAACCATCTATATTTTTAGAACCAAAGGGTTTTAATGTGGTTTTACTGTATTTTTTATATCATGAGATGATAAGATAACAAGTATTTTATATACTTGTTATCTTATCATCTCATGATATAAAAAATAGCTTCGCCAACGTTTTCATCCGTATAAGTCTTAATCCCGTGGGAATATCGGGATAAAAAAAGCCTACGTTACTCAGGAATATTCAATGGTGAAAGAATCGGTTCAGTAGTCTAACAGTTTATCGATTACAAACAAACAAATCTTCCTTCTTTATAATATTATAGTGTAGAATCATCAGTTTACCGAATTCTAAAATATAGTGCATTAACACATTTATGAAGATATTTCTGTGGCAACTTTCAAATGATTCGAATCCTAAATCACAGGTCACGGTTTCGATTCCCACTCATTGCAAAACAATATTTGTATGCATGAATATTATAATAATTAATAAGTAAGTATAATTTGACCAAAAATTCAGAAAATTCATGGGAAAGTCTGCAGTGCAGTGACTTTCACCTGAATTATCTGAAATCTTCTTTTATAAACATTTACTGGTGGTAGAAATTTGATGACACAAATTTGTCACAAAATTCGGCCGGGTGGGTACCACCGTGTACGATTGCGGAAAACCCTCCATAGTAATCCAATTTCGGTTTGATTGCGTTCAGGGGTCAGCAAGTACATAGCCGGGCAGGGGGATTGTGGTCGCAGCACTAGTGGGACCGGTGGGTGTCACGCGGTGCTGCGACGACCATCCTCTTCTGATGAGGCCGTCAAGCTGAGTGCCACCATTGTTAACATGGTGCGTGTATGTAATGGTGACCCTCTTTCCTGAGACTTTCACTTCACATCAGGCGAGGTGAAGTCAAATTGACGTGTCCTAAATATTAAAAAAATATCGTCGTATAGTTAGTACCAATTAAACTTAAAATATACGAAAATAAAAACTCACCCCAACACAACGACACAGGTCCACTTCATGATTCCAAATGAACAACTGTATCACTAACTAAATGTAATATCACTAATTAAATGACTGTTATTAACTCGTCTAAGTAAACAGCAGATACCTAATATGTATCATTATACAAAACAAAATACAAAAATTATACAAAAGTGTATAATTTTACTAGCTAATGCCCGTGGCTCTACCCACGCGGTGGTCGGTTATCGTTTTTAGGGTTCCGTTGCCAAATGGCTAAAAACGGAACCCTTTTAGACTCATCATGTCTGTCTGTCCGTCCGTATGTCACAGCCACTTTTCTTCAAAACTATAAGAACTATGCTGTTGAAACCTGGTAAGTACATGTATTCTGTGAACCGTATTAAGATTTTCACACAAAAATAGAAAAAATAAGCAATAAATTTTGGGGGTCCCGGACAAGAATTCACTAATATCTATACAATTATTAAATTGTAAATTAGTTTGTACATTGGAGATATTTAAAAAAAAAAACTTGGGTCATGTTATATGAACAATTCTGAACACAATTTTTTTTATTTTTGGGATTCTTGTCTGTTTGTCTTTTGATCTTTTTGTCTGCTTGTTGGCGATGGAGATAAAAACTACTGAACGAATTTTGATTCAGTTACTTCTATTAAAAAAGGTCTTGCTCAGACTTGAAATCTGCCGTATGTTTGATTGCAATTGGTTAAGTGGAACCGGAGATAAGACCAAGAAACTGTAACCGAACACCGCGCGCGAACTCATCTAGTAATTATATATAATTGAATTGTAGAAGTAATTATGATAAAAAAGCAGTAACAATAGTGAAGAAATGTAGAATGATGGACCACGGCCAAACAACCCGGAAGCAGTATATTCTACATGCAACGCCAGCCGTGAAAGCCTAAAGATTTATAATATATGAAATTGCCTATGAAATTGCCGAAATTTTCTTACAAATTCATGAGTTCGTTATTCCTGTAATTTAATAGCTATTTCCATTATTTAAATTTTGTTTGAAAGTTGATTTCAAGATTTTACAACTCTGTATTAAATTTCGTTTTTATTGGCCGCTTGAAAAATTAATTCGATCTTCAAAAACAGTACCTTTTTTTTTTTTTTTTTTTTTATCGTGCGGAAATCCCTTCGGATACCCCCCCGCCGGCCAGCGGGGGCGGTTATGTGGGTAACCTCCTCAAAAACAGTACCTACTTCCTAAATGCTATTCATTTTGATGATAAATTTCGTATTACTTACTCGTATCAGCTGTCACTTTTCAAAAATATAATAAAAGTTGCTGTTTGTTAGCCTAATGTTGTCTCATTCATATACTAAAATCATAAAACTTGGATTTGTCATTCCTAAAAAAAAACCAAAAATTTTAGTACAGGAAATTGGGTTACCTCCAATTTCTTCAAGAAAAAAGGCAAGTTCATATGTAACGACCTAATATTTACAGACAGTTAACATGCAGTCACGCCTCTTAACATTGGGGTAGGCATATTTTCACTACCTAAAGTCTTGGCCTATAACGCCTTTCGCTTCTTCAATTTTAGTTCGGGCGCTACTGTTTTTGAGTATGCTAAATCCGAGGGCCGGTGACCTATGACCGGATTCCTACTCCTAAGACCCTAAATAATTAAAAACACATACTACCGCCGCCAGCTTTGATATATTTTGACTGTTTTTCAAGATTAAAAAGAAAACTAGAGATCGTAAAAAAAGTGCTAAATATGTATTTTTGAAAAACAAATAGAATGAGATCCCGTAGACCTCAATCAGTTTAGTAAATCTCCTGTAAATTGCGAAAAACCGTGCTTTTAGCGAGATGTTTTGAAAGTCTACGTTTGTTTTAATTAACATGAAGAGTAAAATATTGGACATGTTGTAGCTTTTGTGGACCTTAAAGTTTCGTGTAAGTTTTAATAAAATCGATATCATATAAGATAAGATAAGATCATATAATTAGGTGGACCCCATCCACCATCGGTAGCTAGATAAATTTTGTAGTTATTTGGGGTCTCAGAAATAGGAATCCGGCCGTAGTTGCCGGTCCTTGAATTATCACACATGCTCGTCGGTTGCGGATACTTTTTTTTGTGTCCGAACCGTCTATTCACCGCTGAGTCTACGGAATGGATGCGAAGTAGTCTCGTACTCTATTCTGACAGTATCATACCATCGTTTCCGAGCCTCGGGGACCACGTTAACCCGTCGGTCCCAGTTGCCTACTAACATCTGTGGTATTTGTTATATTAGGGAAGTTGGAGCGGGGGAGATTATGTCAGACTCAAACCGACTAAAACCGCACGCCGTCTCGGGTCTTCAGATGTAAGGTAAGGTAAGGTATGTCAGGGTGTAAGGTAGCGCATAAGGCATTCCCCTGACTGACCCAGGCCCATCTCTGGTTTCGAGATGGCCTCCTGGGTTTGGGAACCACGGTGTCCCCGTCTTGCCCCCGGAAAAGTGGGGACGCCGCACCGCCACCCCGGCCACTTCTGTCAGGGTGATAGGCGGCTCCATGTGTAACCCCTAGGCCTGCGCTCATGAAAGACTGAGGTCGTTGAGCGACCTCAGACGCTTGAGCCGTCTCCGCGCCTAGCGGCCTCTGCGGATCAGACCTGAGTCTCTCGCGGACCTGCACCGCTGCCTTCTTCTCGAGCATTATTTGTTCGCAGAAGGAGGCAGTGGCAGACCACGGGTAGTTGAACTCCTAAAAGCTAGCAGTTGGATTCAAAGCCGACTCCGAACAGATTTGGGGAAAGACTCGGAGAATAATTGTTGTGCTATAGTTTCGCCTCAATATGTCGCAACATGACATAACATAACTTCACGCCTGTATCCCCGAATTGGTAGGCAGAGGTGTTCCACACCCACGAATCGCAAGTTATGTTTAGATCCCAATGTAATAGGGGGCGACCCTATTGCCATCTGCCGGGCACATAACTAAGCGAGCGATAATTAACATTTTTAATACATACATAACTACGAAATATCAGAGGTGTGTGCCCGAGGCGACTGGGGATCGAACTCGAGACCTTGTCTCGGCAGTCAGTTACATTCGCCACTGGGCCATCGCCGTTGTGTGCGTCCGCAGTGTCGCAAATGAACAATAATCGGCTCTTCAGCAAAAAGTAGCAAAGAACGTACTTGATTTGTTGTTTATTATCCTGGTGGACTTTAGTACCAGTTTAGTGAAGGCGTACATGAGAACAATCCATCACGCATGGTAGGTTTTTGGAAGAAACCGGAACTACTACTCAATTGACTGAAGGTATAAAAAAAAAAGATTGCTGCCTAGTTTTATTACACAATGCGTGGGTAATTCTCAGTAAAATACAAAAACCAGTCGAGTGCGAGTCAGACTCATTCACTGGGGGTTCCGTACAACTGGATATCTTGTTTGAGGTTGGTGCCAATTGGACTGTAGAAGTTGTATACAGGTTCCTACGGTCCACTCACCCAAGGCGTAGTGTACGGCACACGGCAGGTTATTTTAGTGTGGTGAGAGCCCCACATAACCGCGCGGCTTCCCCGAGCTGCGCGGTATGCGGAAGGGACATTTTTTCCTGCCTTAACAAAAAAAAAAAAAAAAAAAAACAAAAAAGTCCTCTAAACTGTATGAGCATCCTACAACTCAGCGTACTATCTTAATTGGCGTCAACTATGTATGTATCGGGTCACATTTTAATTTCAACTTTTAATTTTGTAGAATGTTTCTTTATTTGTGCTGTAAGATCTTGCTTTTTGCCAAATATCGTGGTCAACTCCGAACTACCATATAGATTTTCGATTCAAAACCTATAGAGTACTTCCGGTTCGATGGGACTTCGGAGACGACCGATGGGACTTCGGAAAGCACATTCGAAGTCTAGCCCCCAAACTAAAGGGCACAGCTCTCGCTCTGGCGCGGCTACTGCCTAACATGAGGGGGCCCGATGACTCCTGCAGGAGACTCTACGCGGGGATCGTGCGGTCCATGGCCCTGTATGGGAAGGAGCCAACGCCTGAGTGCCATCACTGCGAGTCGGGGCAGCCATCGGGGGGGTTGTCCTCTCGCTCGGCAGCATGATTGCGGCAATGGTGCGGAGCGCGAGCGCGTGGGCCGCCGCCACTGCCTTCTGCGAGCATATAATGCCCGCGAAGGAGATGGCGGAGCGCGCCCGGGAGAGATTTAGAACTCTCCCGGCCCGCCGAGCCCGCAACATGCTCGCCGCGCGTCGCAGGTGACTCGTTTAACGACCTCCGTCCTCCATCATTGCAGGCCTGGGGGTGGCAGGTGAGGCCACCTGTCACCCCAGCAGAAGCATGCCGGAACGGTGGGGCGACTACCGCCCATCCCCCAAACCGGCGCAAGACGGGGACACCGTGGTTCCCAAACCCGAGGGGGCCATCTCGAAACCAGAGATGGCCCAGGGTCAGTCGGGGTGTGAGGGATATGGGCATTTATGGGCAACCTTACACCCCGGCGTCTGAAGACCCGAGACGGCGTGCGGTTTTAGTCGGTTCAAGCCCGATATAACCGACCCCGCTGACCGGCGGGGGGGGGGGGGGTATCCGAAGGGATTTCCGCACGAAAAAAAAAGAAAAGGTACTTCCGGTTGGCCTTGAATTGTCAAATTTCATTAAAAGCAAGGTAAAAGCACAAGTAAAAGGAATATTCCGAAAAGTTCAAAATAAAAGTAAATTTTGTCACAAGTTTTCGTGAAACTCTAAATTTGGCCATATCTTTTTATCGTATTTATTCACACATACACATAGACAGAATGTAGATCTATGTATCTGGTCTAAATTTCAACTTGCTAGTTCCACCCGTACCATTTTTTTATGTCGGGCTTCAACCGATTAAAACGGCACGCCGTCTCGGGTCTTCAGACCGATTTTCTCAGGTACAGGTGTACCTGAGAAAATCGGTGGTGACACATGGACAGACAGACGCACAAGAGTGAACTTATAAGGGTTCGTTTTTGTACCTGTTGAGGTACGGAACCCATAAAAATAATTATACGGTTGTCATATAAACACTTTTTTAACAGCTAATACCTTTTTTTTTAATCAAAAACAGTGTACCTATATACTTAAGGAATATATACTTAAGGAACTTTTATAACCCTTTAAGTAGGTACTTACCCGTTTAGGTTTCGGACATAGTGCCACTTACCGAAGTAACACTACAATCGAAACCTAAACAAATAAAAGTTACTTAATTAATTATGTTGTTAATTAGGTATACCAGGGAAATGCCTTTTCTTCCGGTTTTAGTTGGTTCGAAACCACCTAACCACAGAAAACTACTGAAGCAATTGAGGTCAATTAGAGCTAATTTTAATCGCTTGAATAAAGAAAATTTCACACGGGCGGAGCCGCAGTCAACAGCTACTTTTAAATTTATATGATAAACTTTTGCCCGCGGCTTCGCCTGCGTGGAGTTCCGCTCCCGTTCCCGCTTCTCATGGAAACCTATTCCACGGATAAAAGTAGCCTGTGTTATTATGTGTATATATGTCCCTGTACCAAATTTCAGCCGGATACGTTCAGCTGTTTTTGCGTGAAAGAGTAACACACATCCATACACACAAACTTTCGCGTTCATAATATTAGTACCTACGATTACATAAAAAAAATATTTTTTTTAATATTTGGGACACGTCAATTTGACTTTACCTCGCCTGATGGTAAGCTTAAGGAGGATATGTATGAAGACATATCCAAAGCCTTGCACAACACCACTAAGGCTCACTTCAACGTTGTTATGGGGGACGTTAACGGCAAGGTGGGTACCCAGTCTGGGTACGAATCCCGTATAGGCCCGCATGGTTATGGAGTTAGGAATCACAGGGGGCAAATGCTTGTCAACTTCCTTGAGAAAGAGGGACTATTCTTAATGAATTCCTTCTCTAAGAAACAGCCTCAAAGGAAGTGGACATGGCAAAGCCCCGACGTTGTGACAAAAAATGAGATCGACTTCATCATGACGGATAGCAAACACATATTCAGAGATGTTTTAAGTGATCAACAGGTTTAATACCGGATCTGATCACCGACTGCTCCGAGGCTCTCTGAATATCAACCTAAAGCTTGAAAGAAACCGTCTGATGATGTCCACGCTCCGACCTAACCCAACCCAAATCATGGCGGGCACCGAGAAGTTCCAGCAGCTGCTCTGGGAAAGATTTGTTGCCTTGGAACCCACTGATGACGCTGACGAGACTGTTAGCCACTTTATTTAATTAGCTGGTTTTGCGATGGTAACATAAATAAAACTTGCGAGATTATAGATCTCATAGTAATTTATTGGTTCGACTACGCAGTACAGTACAGGAGTACAGAGTGAGTGTTTCAAATAAAAACTACCAACACAACTACGTAAATCCATGTTCGGATACTTGTATCGAACATACTGGGGCCTACAGCCAAAACATAACTTAAAAGCCAAGTAAGTTAACATTAGTAATAGCTTAAGTAGTCCAAGCTAATACTTGATAAACATATCTTAATTATGACTATAATTTTTACAAAGACACTAAATAAACTTATTATTACTAAATGAATAACTGTGTTTTACTTTACTTAAAAATAGACAAATGTAAAAATAACATTTTTGTTTCATATCTTTGAAACTTATCTTTTTATCTTTGTATTAAAGTAAAAGTAACTTAAATTAAAAAAGTGAATGGTAAGTGACGAACAGCAGGTAAGTTATTCAATATCTTAACTAGGCTTAATAAATTAATTATAATCAATTGGTAATGGACAAACTTTCATGACACTGGTTCGAATGACAAATCCATTACTTGTTTTAACTTCAAGTACGCGCACTAAACCGTCCGCACCAGGTATTACCTTTGTAATCCTACCAACTGGCCACCTGAGAGGGCTCACATTATCGGACTTGAGTAGCACCATAGTACCTACTTTCAAGTTAGCTTGTACATTTTTCCATTTAGGTCTATTCTGCAACATGGTCAAATATTGCTTATGCCATTGGATCCAAAAACATTGTTGTAACTTAGTACATTGTTTCCAAAAGCTAAGCTTTCCTATATTCGTATCAGCCAAGTTTAACTCAGGATATACAGTTAGCGGCGCACCGGTGAGAAAATGTCCAGGTGTTAAATATGTCATATCATTTGGATCACTTGAAAATGGAGTAAGTGGTCTTGAGTTTAAGATACTCTCAATTTGTACTAAAACCGTGTACATTTCCTCATAGGTGAGTACCAAATTGCCTATAACACGTTTCATGTGATATTTTATGCTTTTTATACCCGCTTCCCACAGACCTGCAAAAACTGGAGAATATGAAGGTATAAATTGAAAGGAAATTCTTTCTGAGTTACTGAAATTTGTAATTGCATTTTGTTGATCTGTGGAATTTAGTGAATCATATAATTCTTTTAGTACATTGCTAGCGCCCCTGTAATAACTAGCATTATCGCAATATATTTTAGTAGGCTTATTTCTTCGACTAATGAAGCGCTTTAAACAACCTAAAAAGGTATTTGTAGTCATGTCAGACGCCAGCTCTATATGAATAGCCTTTGTTACAAAGCAAATGAATATGACCACATATGCCTTTGTTATAACAGGGTTTCTAACTCTTGTTTGTTTTACACTGAAGGGACCTGCATAGTCTGTGCCTACAATTTGAAATGGCCTTGAGAAATTGACTCGATCAAGCGGGAGAGAACCCATCAACTGAGTAGCGTTTCTTGCTCTCAATCTAAAACACAATACGCATTTGTGTAAAACTGATTTAATTTCTCTACTCCCGTTAATCAACCAATATCGTTCGTTGAGACTACTCAAAGTTAACTTTTGCCCAGAATGTTTTAGTCTAATATGTTCTTTATGGATTATCATTTTTGTTAATTTTGACCCTTTTGGCAATATAATGGGGTGTTTTTGGTCAAAGGTTAAATTTGCGTTTTGTAAACGACCACCCAGTCTTAAGAGACCGTGACCATCTATGAAAGGATTTAAGCCACTCAAGTTAGACTTTACTTTACCGTTAGACTCAAGAATCTGAAACTCTGTTTCAAATAATCGTTTTTGTTCTAATTTTATCAAATCATTCAGTGCAAAGGCTAGCTCTTCTGGAGATAAGGAACCCTTCTTTTTATTAACATTTTGTTTTTTACAATTATGCATAAATCTTTTTACATGTCGCTCATTGAATACAAAAGGGACACAAATCGAAATTTACAAATTTTACAGGACAGATAAAACAAATTTTATAAAGTGATTTTTTTTAATATTTTATATTTTTGTTTTATAAATATAAGATATTAATATATCATTAGATGCGTTTTTATAAGCCCTATCTTTGTACATTATGAACTTTGTAACTGCTACTCATTATGATAAAAATGCACAAAAGTCCTTTTTGCATTCAACATGTGAATCAATATCATGAAAATTATGTCAAAAAATAAACACAATTTTATAAAAATAAATGGTTTATTAGAACATTTTGTTAAAAATGTATTAAAAACTAATCTTATTACTAGGTTATAACATAAGTAAATAAACACAAGTAATTAAATCACTGTATTAAAAATCTAAACTACAAAATCTTTGCTTATTGTTAAATTGAGTTCACCTGGGTACGTGACTATTATTCAGTCAAATTAAACATCTATCTAAGATTTTTTTATAATAAATTTGTAGAATTCTAACAAAACAAGAAATGAAACTATAATAATCATATCAATATAAACATAAAAAATCATATTAATTAATAAATCCTCTAAAGAAATCAACAACCTACACACATCACTTCTGCCTCTGACACTTTAATATTAATAACCTACAAAATATGAGATCGGTTCTAATGGCACAGCAAAATATTATAACTTATAGTAATATTACACAATAACATGCAGTCTTACAAAATCACAATTTTAAATAGTATAATAATAGCCACTTTTTACGTTAACTATATTTTAGAATTATATTTTAGAATAATTATTTAGAATCGTAGTTATTTATTACTATTATGTACTTACTTAAATGTTTTTGTAAAATTTATTAGTATTTTTTTAATAAAAGGAACTTTCAAAGCTAAATGTTCTAAATACATTATCACAATTTTATAATTAAAATTACAAATTTTCGTAAAAGCTTTGGTAATATTTAGGTATGATATTTTTCTCAATAACTTTAACTTTAAAGATATTTTAAGATTTTTTGTACAATTTTTTGGCACTGTAGAATTAGCAGGCCTTTTCTTTGTCTGCGTGGCTATCGAGGTGAACTCTTCTGTTTCATAAGAAGTCTTAAAGAAAAAATTATTGTCGTAATCTCGACGAACTTTAATAATTTTTATATCAGCCCATTTAACTTTTTGACCATCTTCTGTAGTAGTGTCATGTGTAAGTTCGTAAACAACGTAGGGTCTTCCTTTCTTCGTTGCGGTTTTAATAAGAGTCATATATTGCTTCGGCACATATATTAGGAGAAGATTTTAAAGCATTTGAAATGTTGCGTTGAATTAGAGAGTGAGCAGCATCTCCTTCATTTTGCGTGTGCCCTTTTATTAGAAATTTATGAGTAACACTCCTTAACTTCGACAACTCATTTATGTTGTATTGGTACATCGCTAACAATAAATATGTTTTTCTGTTGGCCACAACAGTTGTCGCTGTAAAATACTACGTCAAAATAATCAGAAGCTTTCTCATTCAAATTCTTCAAATACGCGAGCACACACGATCCTATTTCATTCACACCACGAGCTCCTGCACCTGCATGCCAAACGTAGCAGTTCGTATTATTTGTACCCAGCTCAGTAATAGTGAAATTCAGCATATTTAATTTCGAAATATAGTAAAAACTGGAGAACCTCACCTTGCAGACATGGCATTACAGCCTGTAAGTCATACACACATATCACAAAATGATTACTTATATTTTTCTTGTTATTTTCCTTATCAGCTCTGGCTGAATCTTTTTCTTTCAAATGCAGGTCGTATTTTAATGATAGGCTAAGTTCATGTTGACTGTCTGGTATGGAATTTGAATCTGATAAATCAATAGGTGTCGTGTCTGGTTGACTGAGTGCTGGAGTATTAGAGAAGGTATTATTTTGTATATTGTTGGTGTGACCAGGTAATGGTTGACTTTGTTCTGATGCTTGAATGGAGGTTGCCATAGTAAACATTCATTATGTAAGTAATCTGTAATAAAAAATAACTTTCAAGTATTTTAATTAAAAAACAGATAATATTTATGTTTATCAGTTGTCTAGAACCTATAACACAAGCTTTAATTGTTTACTTTGGGACTAGCGCTGTGTGTACATGGCGAAATATATATTTATTATTTGGTTAAAAAAGTACACATTTATTTGGTAAATAATGACATTGTTTAATTTTATATTGGAAAGCAAAATGTACAGATATCGAAATATGGCTAAGTTTTATTTCATATTAGAATGCAAAATGTACAGATATCAAAATATGGCTAAGTTTTATTTCATATTAGAATGCAAAATGTACGGATTCCGAAATATGGCTATGTTTTACTTCATATTGGAAAGCAAAATATACGTATTTCAAAATAAGGCCCTGTTGCATTAATAATTCTGACTGTACTTACTTGAAATTTGAATGCAATACGTCCGTATTCCAAAATAAGGCCTCTTTGCACAGAACACTAGATTTAGCATTGGGTATTTTTTCAAAATGTGACCGTTTTGTATGAAACTGGCGTGCGTTCACTTCAAGTTCTGGGTCGCAACTGACAAAATGGCGGTTTTGGTTTGAACTTCACGCGTAAGTCAGTCCAATGCTAAAACGGCAGTTGATCAGTTTTGCATCAAAATGAGCGAAAATGACGGGTGTCTTCAGCAAAACGTAAAATATTACAGTTAAAAAGCCCAATTTTGTAATAAAACGATTTTCAAAAAAATTTGATTTGTGGCTGTATTGAATTCAATGAGCGATGTGTAAAAACTCGTATAATTTTTTCTAAGTCAGAATATTTTTCCATAAATTCATGAAAGTAAGCATTTTCTTTAGTCGATAAATTGCATGTTACTGACTGTATTTAACCACGATAAAACAATTTTTGAATCTAAATACAGATATGTTTTTATATTGGTATACTTAAGAGCTAGTGTTTCACACACTTTTCCTGCTAATATTGCCAGTAGTACAGCACTATTTAGTTCTAATCTAGGAACTGTCAGAGTTTTGTCTTTGGGATTAATGCGGGACTTGGAACACAATAGATTGACTCTTACTTTGTTATCATAATCGACTACTCTCAAATACAAACAACAGCCATGAGCAATATTTGAGGCATCAGCATAACCGACAATTTCTATCTTAATGGGGGTTTGTACATTGATATTTCTAGGAACAGAAATGCAAGACATACCTATTAAGTTTTTAGTAAAGTCAATCATCTTACAATTAAGATGATCTGGCAATACATCATCCCAATTTAAATTTTCGAACCACACTTGTTGCATCAAATGTTTTGCCTGAACTAAGACAGGTCCTACAATACCTAAGGGGTCGAAAATTTACTAATGAAACTCAACATTTCTCTTTTTGTATAACTATCTTGTCCCTGAGTTACAGGACATTTCATGTTCAAAGTATCAGTGTTTACATCATAAGAAAGCCCTAAAGTCTTTACATAAGTGTTATTTTGCTTATCAAAATCTCTGCTGCTAAATTGCTGGACCGATTCAGGAATATCATTTAAAATCTCACTACAATTTGAACACCATTTATGCAAGGTAAAACTAGCTTTGTCCATGAGCTCTATGAGCTGCCGTTTTGTTTCTACAAGCTCTAATAAATCATTACTACCACATTGGGTGTCATCAACGTAACTTGTGTTTTTTAAAACAAATGAAGCTAGTGGATACTCCTCTTTATACCTATTAGCAAGTTCAACCAAACAGCGAGTAGCCAAGAACGCAGAACTTTTTAAACCGTAGGTCACAGTTTGCAATTGAAGACATTGTATAGGCAGTTCTGGTGAGTCCCGCCAGAGAATGTTTTGCAAACAGCAGTAATCATTATCGACTAAAATACCTCGATACATAGCCTTCACATCACAAAGCAATACATACTTAAAAGTTCTAAATAATGTGAGAATACCAAAAAGATCATTCTGAACAGTTGGGCCATTTAGTATAATGTCATTTAAACAAAGATTATTATTTGTTTTCATACTTGCATCAAATACAGCCCGAACTGGCGTGGTCTTACTGTTTGGATTAAAAACTGGATGGTGAGGAATAAAGTAAATGTTTCCTGCCTTGAGATCATAGTGAGATATGTCATAATATTTTGCATGATCCTGATTTATATAATCATGCATAAATTTTTTATACTCTTTGTACAAATTAATATCTTTGGTAAAACGTTTTTCAAGATTATAGAATTGTTGCAAAACACGACAGAATGAATCACCTAGCTGGACGTCAGCTAAATCCAGTTTTAGCGGCAAAGCTACGGAAAACTTTTTATGAATTAATTTTACCGAATTTGCAAAACATTCTTCAGCTAACTGAAACTCTGTGGTGCCTTCTTTGTACACATTTGGAACCTTTTCACACTCCCAAAATTGTGAGATTGTGTCACAAATTTCTTGCTTGGATGAGGAACTCTGCTGAATACTTTTGAAATTAAAAGGATTTTTACTTACTACGCATAAATTAGAAGCTGATATTTTACCAGAAGGCACTGGTAAGTTTCCCGCGACTACATATCCAAGGCTTGTGCTAACCAGGTATGGCCCGGTTGGTGTCAGAGGTAAATTATTCCTCTGTATCACCTGAAAAAAGACATCACAACCTAAGAGCAAGGATATCTCTCCTTTTCTGTTAAAGCCTTTATCAGCTAATTCAATGTAAGAGGGAATATTCAGTTCTTTTAAGTCAAATGACTGTTGCGGCAAGTCGCATGTAATATTTTTTGCAATACAGCAGGTTACATTCAATTTAAAATTATCCAAAGCAGAATACAAGTCAAACTGAGCTTGTTCATTGACACTATTGGTGCTTTCAATTATACCAGTAATAATTTTGTTAGCCTTTGAAATTTTACAGCTTATTTTTATTTGATTTATTAGCTTTTTTTTTAGTCATATCCGACTGGAGTATCTTGGAGTAAATGCCTGACTATTTTGTCTTCGTGTGTGCGTCGGTGTTATTAAAAATTGCAGCAGGAAGGGCGTTCCTGAAGATTGATAAGGCTGAATTGAAGAGGATAATTGCATGAGGACTACATGCCATCGCCTAATATCAGCTTTACCAAGACTGCAATCGTGTGAGTTGCTGCTATAATATAATTTGTTCTATATACCCTACAAATACCTAACCATTGTCTGCGAGCTACGACAACGTCTCTCTTCGAATATCTACTGTATGTCATCATTTCCGGCATTATTGATTATGTTGGTACACATTGCTTCATCGAGTTAAAAATCAAGATAATACTGTGTATCCGAACGTGTATTTGACAGTCGGTGACATTACGTCAGATTATCGACCAATAAGCGTTGCCCGGCGAGTGCGCAGAGCGACGGGATCGACCGAAGGGAGCCGAAATTTAGCGATTAGAAGTTAATACGGTAGGCATTTTGTTTTTTGTGTATTGATTGTTTAAAACCAAGAAAGAAGGGTATTCATTGATAGACGCCATTGTTGCGTAGGAAAATATAGTGTTAAATATTATTATATTGTAGATTAATAAGAAGATTCGTTAAAAAATAATATTAATAATCACTTATAAGTACATTTACTACATCAGTGTATAATTACTATAAAAAACTGGTAAGAATCATTTTGTTGCATCAAATACGTTGGCTTGGTACCTAATCTGTTTAAAGATTTGTTATTTACGTTCGTACATACTGTTTGTTTCTACAGCTCTAATTAATTAAAATGGCTGAGAAACTCGCACGTCTCGTCAGCGATAGAGGTTACGTGAAGGCTGCAATAATCAGAATGGAATCGTTTTGCTTGTCTGAAGAACTTAATGAGGCAACATATGAAACTCTTGTCGCTAAACGGGAAAGAATTATTACCGGGTTTTTAGAGTACGAGTCCTTGAATAAGGAGATCCTGTACTTTAAGCCGGGCGACAATGAGGATTACGAGGAGTATGAACGTAAGTACACCAATTGTTTATCTTTGCTGGATGTACAGATAGCACAAAGAAAGACAAAAAATGATGCACTATTAAGTAACAATTCAAATAAACCATTCAAAAGGCTGCCTCCCATTGATTTAAAGGCTTTTGATGGAAAAAATGTAGAGGATTTCATTCCATTTATCAGTATTTTTAAGGCTGTTTTTCATTCAGACACAAACATAACTCCATGTCAAAAGTTATATTACTTACGTACATATTTACAAGGAGAAGCTTTTGATATCATAAAAAACTTGCCTTTGACTGACAGTAACTATCTGTCAGCCCTTGAGTTGCTTGAAAAAAGGTATAACAATACACTTATGATTGTAAATCACCATGTAAACAGTCTGCTTGACTTACCTAGTTTTTCAAAGTGTACTGCACAGAATCTTCGGTCTATTGTAGCTAAAGTTAATCAGCACACAACAGCTCTTAAAAACTTAAATTTACCCGTTGATCAGTGGGATGATATTCTAGTGAACATTCTATCTAGAAAAATAGATTCCTATACGATTAGGGGGTTCCATCTGGAACGGGATGAAAAAGAGTTGCCAGGTTTGGCAGAATTGCTTGGTTTTCTAGAAAAACGCGCCATCGCGATGGAAAACACGGCCAATGAAAGGCCGCTTGGCGCATCAATGTCTCCAGCCCCTCCGGTAAAGGTTGTAAAGTCTGTAAAGCCCAGCCTAGTATCCACAGCAAAGCCATCATGTAAGTATTGCCATCAATCACATAAAATTTATGAATGTGCAAAATTTAAATTGCTGACAGAGAAAGATAGGTTTGAATTTATTAAAAATAATAAATTATGTGTCTTGTGTTTGAATGAGCACCGTGGAAAGTGCATACTTCGCTTAAAATGTAATATTTGCCACAAAAAACATAACACGCTTATTCACACTGCGGATTTGTCTACTGATGTGAATGCTAGCATTTGTACTGCTGAAAACTCTGCTGCAGTTAACGCTGACAGCGCTGTGGTGATGACTAACACTACACAAGAGAAAGATGTGTTACTACCTACTGTTATGGTTCGTTTAATTGATAAAAATGGCAAATTCATTCATGCACGTGCTTTATTAGATACAGGAAGTCAAGTCTCTTTTGTTACTCAAAAGTTGTCAGAAAAAATAAGCTGTAAAATTTCAAAGGCTAACAAAATTATTACTGGTATAATTGAAGGCACCAATAGTGTCAATGAACAAGCTCAGTTTGACTTGTATTCTGCTTTGGATAATTTTAAATTGAATGTAACCTGCTGCAATTTTTAATAACACCGACGCACACACGAAGACAAAATAGTCAGGCATTTACTCCAAGATACTCCAGTCGGATATGACACGAACCTGGTGTTTTTGTATCCTTGAAGCTCCACACACCGGTGATTTCTTGTATAGTACAAGATTGCAGCAACTGCTTCGTCTGGAACACGATGACCGACGAAACTGATCGGGGTATATAGCTCACCCAAAACTCGGAGGACGAAATATTTTTCCTTTTTCTATATTTTTTTTTGAATCCGGCTCGAAGGACCATTTTTATGTTAGCCACTTTATTTAATTAGCTGGTTTTGCGATGGTAACATAAATATGGCACCATAGACCACATTCACACAGTAAGGCAGATTATACAGAAGTCCGAAGAGTATAATCGGCCCCTGGGTCTCGCTTTTGTGGCCTATGAAAAGGCATTTGACTCCGTCGAAACTTGGGCTGTTCTGGAAACCTTACAGCGATGTCAAGTAGACTATCGTTATGTCGAGGTGCTGAGATGCCTTTACGAAGCCGCCACTATGAGTGTCCAAGTACAGGGTCAGCAGTCTAAACCCATCCAATTGCGCTGAGGAGTGAGACAGGGGGATGTCATATCCCCGAAACTGTTCACGAGCGCATTGGAAGATATGTTTAAGACGCTGGACTGGAAAGGTAAGGTCATAAATATAAACGGCGACTACATCTCACACCTGCGATTCGCTGATGACATAGTCTTAATGGCGGAGTCGCTAGAGGAGCTAACCCAGATGCTGGACGGCCTAGCTTCAGCCTCGCGACGCATCGGTCTTGGCATGAATTTGGATAAAACTAAAGTCTTGATCAATGGCCACATTGATCCAGGACCGGTCGTCGTGGATGGCCACCTTCATGAAATTGTTTCTGAGTACACTTACCTCGGGCAGATTGTGCAGTTGGGTAAAAACAATTTTGAGAAGGAGGCCAAGAGGAGGATCCAGCTAGGCTGGGCAGCGTTTGGGAAACTACGTCGGGTCTTCTCGTCATCCATACCGCAGTGTTTGAAAACGAAAGTTTTCAATCAGTGCGTCCTACCCGTAATGACCTACGGAGCTGAGACGTGGACACTCACGGTAGGGCTGGTCCACCAGTTCAAAGTCGCTCAGCGAGCTATGGAAAGAGCTATGCTTGGAGTTTCTCTGAAGGATAGGATTCGTAACGAATACATCCGACAGAGAACCAAGGTTATCGACATAGCTCAAAGAATAAGCAAGCTGAAGTGGCAGTGGGCCGGCCATATCTCGCGAAGAACCGACAACCGCTGGGGTAAACGTGTTCTTGAGTGGAGACCGCGACTCGGCAAACGTAGTGTAGGACGCCCTCCGGCCAGGTGGGATGACGATCTGGGAAAGACTGCGGGCATATGCTGGATGCGGCAAATGAAGACAGGGCGCTATGGCGCTCATTAGGGGAGACCTATGTCCAGCAGTGGACTAGAATAGGTTGATGATGATAATGATGGTGATGACATCAGCTACCTGATAATAAAAGTCCCGTCAAAATCGGTCCAGCCATTTCAGAGATTAGCCGGAACAAACAGACAGACAGATAAAAATTGTAAAAAATGTTATTTTGGTGTATGTACCGTATATACATTCACCGTATATACCGTACATACATGTAGTAAAAAAGGGTTATTTCAATATTACAAACAGACACTCCAATTTTATCTGTGTATAGATGTATAGATTAAAATTGTTTGTTATCGCTCGCTTAGTAATGTGCCCGGTAGATGGCAATAGGCCCGCCCCCTAAACATAACTGGTGAATCGTGGGTGTGTAATACAACTCTGCCTACCCCTTTGGGGGTACAGACGTGAAGTTATGTTATTCATAAGCACATTACTGATACTTAGTAACAAAATTCTACAAATTTCAATTCTTACAATCCCGGGTTCTTCAAGCGGGGCGTGAAAAAGCATCTTTTGAGGCCGTCAAGATAGGGGCTACCATTTTGGGATCGTCAGCATCTGGGATGGTGGCCCATATCTTCTGGACTTCACCCTAGCTTCTCACCATCCAGCGGGGTGCAGTCAATTGACGGAACAAATATAAAAAAAAAAAAAAAAAAAAAAAAATACTACTTGTTTTTAGAAAATTAAAATATTTTTGTGTTTAGGAGCCAGTTGACAATTAGCACCGGATAATTGTACTCGGTCATGTCGGAAGTTTACATAAATGTCACACATTGAAATAAACTATTTTTAACGGATTCTATCGCGATTTATTTGATGTTATACATTCTGTATACTAAATTTGTCAATAAAACAAAAAATACAAATAATTCATCTAAATTTATTTTATCGCCTTCAAAGTAGGCCCCATCGCTTGCAATACAACTTCTCCACCGCTTCACCCAGTCTTCCATACATTTTTCATAGGCTATTTGCGGTATGGCCTTTAGCTCATTCAGCGAATTTTCTTTTATGGCTTCTATCGACTCAAAACGTTTTCCTCGAAGTGGTAATTTTAACTTGGGAAATAAAAAAAAGTCAGACGGAGCCATATCAGGTGAATACGGTGCTTGGTCGAGAAGAACTTTTGTTGAATTTTTCGCTAAAAACTCTTTCACTATAATGGCTGTGTGTGATGGTGCATTATCATGGTGCAGCATCCATGAGTTGTGTCGCCACAAATCTGGACGTTTTCGGCGGATACTCTCACGCAAACGCTTCATGACGCCTATATAATATTCTTCATTCACTGTTTCTCCCTCTGGAAGGAATTCGGAGTGAACCACACCACGGTAGTCAAAAAAAAACTGTCAGCATCACCTTGATTTTGGAGCGACTTTGCGCGGTTTTTTGGGTTTCGGCTCGTTTTCGAGACGCCATTCTGAAGACTGTTGGCTTGTTTGCATGTCATACTCATAAACCCATGTCTCGTCGCCAGTAATTATACGTTTCATAAAGGTCGGATCCGCAGAAGCTCGGGAAACCATGTCTTCAGCGACATGCTTTCGCTGCGCTTTTTGAACAAAATTGAGCTCTTTTGGAACTAGTCGAGCGGCGACGCGTTTCATGCCTAAAATGTCAATGAGAATATTGTGGACGGACTTAAAAGATATGTTCACCTCACTAGCCAACTCTCTCAGACTCATACGTCGATTTTCGAGCACTAGCTTCTTGATTCTGTCGATGTTTTCTTTGGTCGTAGCGGTTGAAGGTCTACCAGTACGAGGCAAGTCTACTACTACTTCTCGGCCTTCTTTAAAAGCCTTATACCATTCATAAGCCCTTGTTTTCGATATACACGATTCGCCGTAGGTATTTCGCAACATTTTTAGTGATTCACCACATGAAATATCATTCGAAACACAAAATTTAAGGCACACTCTTTGTTCAACAATATTTTCCATTGTAAAAATCGCCGAGGACTCAAAACTATGACCAACAAATAGTGTAGTTTAAAACAAATTGAATGACAGATCCCGCTCAAATTTTGCGCGCTAAATCAGTACAGTGCTACCAACATGCAGTAAAAAAATTAGAACGACCTCTTTTACACGGGTCTTTTTATTGACATATTCCCGATACTTTTTACACAGATTAGTATGTTCCAGACAGCCTCTCCTTATACGGTAGGTGGTAGACTCAAGCAACAGTAATTTTGCCCGTTGCATGAATGGGCCGACTCGACCGGGGAAGCACCACCCTCTCACAGAATATCGACGCCAAGTAACAGTATTTGAACTGTTGCGTTCCGTTTGGTGAGTGAGAGTGCCGGAGCCCAAACTCCTTTCCCATCCCCTCCCAAACTCCTTTCCCATCCCCTCCCAAACTCCTTTTGACGCCACTGGTGTTGCACACGTCCATAGGCCGCGGTAACCGCTTCGCATCAGGTGGGCCGTGTGCTTGTCTGCCACCTTAGTGGTATACAAAAACAAAAACAAAAAACGGTGCACAGACTGTCACTATCGTGCAATGGACTGTAGGGGGGTTGCGGGTTTGATGACCGCGGGAGAATGAAAACCCCACTGAGTAGATGGGTGGAAGATATTGCCGTCGGCGAGGAAGTTGAATGTTGGACCAGACAGCCCCTGATGTATTTCTCGAGATCTTCTCTTGAAGTCTTCCTATTTTCTCCCTCGAAGGCTTCTTTTCTTCTTGACAGTCTTCTTTTTTACTATTTGTCTTCTCTAGTGTGTCACATTTCAGGGGTGAGACGGGAACGGGGAGGGGTACGGGACGCCTCACCATAGGTTCATAACGTGGCGCCCTTACACTACTTTACAGATGTCAGGTGATAATTTCACATAAAATCGTATAAAATAAATTAAATATACTCTGTGGTTATGACAGCAACAAAAATTGGCGCCAAAGTTGTCTACAGTAGCGTCCAAAAATCTATACCAATTGTTTTGTTCTGAACAGCCAGTCTAGTTTATATTGTAGTCATTGGTTGCGGCAGTAACTATTAGACCTAGTTACTGCCGCAACCATGCCGCAACCATGCCGCAACCATGCCGCAACCATGCCGCAACCAATGACTTGGCCAGGCAAGTCATGAAAACCAGACGTAAGGTTTAGGGGCACTCCTTACGATGCGTCAGCGCTCACTTCTACGATCTTCTGTTTTCCCCCTCTACTTAACCTAACCAGTTTTGGTATGATTCGGTAATTATTAGCTAAATATAATATTTAATATGAAAATCTTTTACTATTATAAAATTAGAAATTGATTATTTTAAAAAAAATTGACGATTCGGAAAATATTTTTTTTTTTGAATTCTTGTCTGTTTGCCTATTTGATCGCGATGGACGCAAAAACTCCTAAACGGATTTTGATGCTTTTTTTTTCTATTATAAGGTCTTGGTCAAATTTAAAATCTGCCGTTTTGGTTTGATTGTAATTGGTGAAGTAGTAGTGGAGATATGACCAAAAACCGATCACCGACCTCCCGTTTTTTCTTGTATTTTTTTTTTACGTGCGGTAATCTGTATTCTTTAAAACCATAAAATAAAATGGGTTATCCATTTTATGGTTTTAAAGAATACAAGGGCTCTTGTTAAAACATAATTATACGGATAGACCGACAAAGGAGATAGGAATAAAGGTAGTAATAGGGGTCTGTTTATATACTTAGGGTTCGGTATACAAAAAAATCACTTGTTGATTATGTTCTATTTTTTGATTAAAAAATAAGGTTCAAATCATCGTAAACCGTCCGTAATGTTCGACTCCTGACAACGCTTGTGTAAAATCGTGCTGATTCTCGAGGAGTCCGGGTTCGATTTGGGGATTTGAAGTCCACTGCGTATAGTCCAAATTTTAAACTGAAATAAAAAAAAGATATTTGAATTTTTTTAAGTGTCAGTTGACGGCTGATATTATTGACAATGAGAAAAAGTGTGGAATTTATTTTTGAAACTTAAAACAGAAGTCTATATTTAAATCTAAATTGATTTTAAAATGGGGTGTTATGTATACTATCATAAAACTGTAAAATAGCTATCTGTATGTGGAGATATTTAAAAAAAAACTTGGGTTACTGTTTGTATTGAGTTAAATGATTTTTGATAATTTTGTCTCTGTTTGTTTGTTCGCGATGAACGCATAAACTACGAAACGAATTTGATGCGGATTTCTATTAGAAATGTCTTGGTCAGACTTAAAATCTCCCGTATGTTTGATTGCAATTGGTTAAGTGGAACCGGAGAAATGGCCAAGAAACGATAACCGACCTCCGTGCGGGCGGAGCCGCGGGCATCAGCTAGTAAATAGATATAAAAATGGTCCTACTAAGATCTTCGGGGCCTGCACCTGCAGATTGACGTACAAGGTTCAATTGCAGGCTTCCCTGTTGTTTTAGCCCTGGGGTTATCCTTTCGAGGGCTTACCCGGGGTGCCCGGCAATTGACACTTGGGCAGGACACCGTGCGGTTTTAGTCGGTTCATGCCCGACATAGCCACCCCCGCTGGCCGGCGGGGAGATATCCGAAGGGATTCCCACACGTAAAAAAAAGGCTTCCCTGTTGGGAATGGGAGGTCAAACGGCAGTTGCTCCCATAAAAACTGTATAAGTCAAACCAAAAGGGGGAGGAGTAAGTTGACCCTGGGCTCCGAGGTGGAAGCTTCGGATGCAATCGGTGACCACGCTAAGATGATGATTATTGGCAAAGCGGCTGATCGACGCTACACGTGACCAGAAGGCTTTTTGTTCTACGTGTGGAAACCCCCACGGGCTTCACCCCATTGGTGCCGACGATGGGGTGGGCGTGTCGGAATCGGACCGACTAAAACCACAAAAATCTTGCACAAAGAATTAGTATTGCCATTCAACGTGGCAATGCTGCCAGTCTTCTGGGAACATTACCAGTCGGTGATAATGCGGAGGGATTCTTTGACGCATGTATGTAAATATATTTCTATCTTTTAGGTTTAGTTTTCTTTACATTTATTTATAATTAACCTTAAATTGTATTTTTGTTATAAGTACCATCTTTACACATGATACGAGAATATTACACTCCGTTTTTGGGCGTTAAATTGTATTTTTGTTATAAGTACCATCTTTACACATGAAACGGGAATATTACACTCCGTTTTTGGGCGTTAAATTGTATTTTTGTTATAAGTACCATCTTTACACATGAATCGAGAATATTACACTCTGTTTTTGGGCGTTAAATTGTATTTTTGTTATAAGTACCATCTTTACACATGAAACGAGAATATTGCACTCCTGTTTTTGGGCGTTAAATTGTATTTTTGTTATAAGTACCATCTTTACACATGAAACGAGAATATTTCACTCCGTTTTTGGGCGTTAAATTGTATTTTTGTTATAAGTACCATCTTTACACATGAAACGAGAATATTACACTCCGTTTTTGGGCTTTAAATTGTATTTTTGTAATAAGTACCATCTTTACACATGAAACGAGAAAATTACACTCTGTTTTTGGGCGTTAAATTGTATTTTTGCTATAAGTACTGTTTTGTAATCGTCCGCGTCTCCAAAACTGTCCGGGGAGCTAAAGAAAATAGGAAGAGAATACGGCCACTCACCAGATGCAGCTGATCCGTCTTCTGATCCGGAACCCCTGTTTTGTGTATATGTACCCTAGCTAAATATATGTGGTGTATAAATATATTGATATACTACGTTACCGGTGCAGTAGTCCCAACCCGTTAGTTTTCCGTAACCAGGATCCGGAGCACCACTGGTCACGGCCGTATTCCTCTCGTGCGGTGGTTGCCCGAACACACAACACACACAAGAAGAAGGTCCGTATGAATAATAAATTGACCCGTATCAATATCAATTTGAATGAGCGAGGATCGCAAAACAATAATTACAGTGAACGCGCGTACGGCCGATCCGTGCGACAGCTCTCAACCGAATCTTTTTCCACAAGTCATCGCCCGTGCGACGAGAGTGCGAGCAACTACCCGCTTCTTCACATTTATTACTGAACAAGTACCATCTTTACACATGATACGAGAATATTACACTCCGTTTTTGGGAGTTAAATTGTATTTTTGTTATAAGTACCATCTTTACACGTGAAACGAGAATATTATACTCCGTTTTTGGGCGTTAATGAACTTACGTATATCCACTTAGCCACTCAAAGTTGTCCATCATTGTCCAGGCTATGTAGCCTGTTACCGGAACGCCGTCTTCCATTGCCAGCAAGATCTGAAGATATACCATCAGAACACTTGATTAAAATCGAGAAAAAGATGACTGTATCATCTTCGTAGAATTTTCGCATGATGATCATCTGTATAGATACTGTACTCTGTGACGTGGTGGTAGTGCATTCGACTGCTAAGCCAGAGGTCGCAGGTTCGATTCCAGCTCAGTGCAAATATGTATATTTCCATTGGTCTGGGTGTTTCTGTGCATAATATGTATTAATTTACAAAAAAAAGTATTTAAGTATGTTTATCTGCATTCTAGAACCCATAACAATATAACATTTATCAACTCGTGTTGGTAAATCCTAAGATTTACCGAAAAATGTTAGGATTTACCATATTTCGGGCTTTTACAGTACCTAACACATTTACCAAAAAAATGATTTTCACAATTTTTGTCTGTCTTTCTGTCTGTTTGAATTAAGTAATCTCTGGCCGATTTTGACGAGACATTCACTGGTATGATCGTTAATATTTTAAGGTGTAACTCAGGCTTCTATCATTTTAGAAAAATAATTAGGATGCCAAGCAAAATATTAACACTCGGATCTAAGTCCACGTGGATAAAGTCGTGGGCACAGCGAGTGATAAATAAAGGGTACAATTTAAGTGCTTACCAAAATAATTTTTATATCCTTAGACTAAATACCAAGTAAATAAATAAATAAATAAGACGGTACTATTGCTAGCGTCTTCTCTGAGTGCCAATACCAGTCGCATCTGTAGATTGCCCTTTAGAACTTGGGATCCGCTCGTCTGCTCTGCTTTTATTAGTTCATTTTGACTTTTATCTGATGTCGTCCCAAGTCCGAGAGCAAAGTTTGCACTAGGCGTCGTCTGTCAATCAGCAGGTGTACGACATCTCACCAAGGGGAGAGAGGGGTCGAAAAATGGACAAAATTACCTCACGTAATTATTGAACGCCCCCTTATCTTAGTTTTTGCGGAAGCGACTGCCGTCTGACCTTCCAGCTTCGAGAGGAAAGCCTGCGTCAGAGCCTCAACCTTTAATCACCAGGAGTAGCAACTTGCAGGTCAGGTTGACTTGGCTTCAAAAGATCTTGATGTCGCTCCATATAACCCTACTATCAATTGGTAGCGTACGTTGGTGTACCTTGGGAGCCCCACCATGATCTTCGGAGCACAAGGCTATGTCGGAATCGAACCGACTAAACCACACGCTGTCCTTCCCAAGCGCCCATTGCCGGGCACCCCGGGTACACCCTCGAAAGGATAACCCCAGGGTTTCCGGCGGATAAGTGGGCGTTCAATAATTACGTGAGGTAATTTTGGCGATTTTTCCACTCCCCGCTCCCCTTGGTGAGATGACATTCGCTTTCGCTCGTGAGTCTCACGTGAGACTTCTGATAATGCATTTTTTTCTTGTAACTAAGTAGCTCTATTGCGTTGGATATACTTATTTAAAAAAGAATTCGTTCGTAATTTTATTTAAGAGATCTTTATCTTTATCTTTTTGAGTCGCGTGCGCGCACCCTCAAGCGGCGGGCGTATTTATTGAATCAGTGCGAATCTAGTCGCGTCTCAATTTGTGAAAATGTCGTCGACATTAAAATGTAATAATTGTAATATTGTGATTGACGAATTGTTAGCTTACGTACAAAACAAAGTGTCGATCGCGGATGAAGAGAGTTTAGTGAGAATTTGTATCTCCGCTTTTTCGAGTGAACAAATAGAAAAATCGAATAAGCTACTGTTTGATTCTGTGCCGTCAGAGTTAAGAAGAAAAATACGCAAAGGGAAGGGAAAGGAGCACCGTGCTTTGTTGGATGTCATCAGCTTTTTTAAAGGTACCGACCCCGATATGTTACCGGTATTTGTGGCCCGAGATTTGCATAAGTTGCCTCCCATAACGTTTGACCACCTTGACGTTTCCAAGCTGTTAAAGGATCTACTGATATTACAGTCTGATGTAAATATAATTAAATCATCCTACGTGACAACTGAGCAACTTGAGGTAATCAGAAATGAATGCTTTGGGCCCAAACATACATCATTATCATCATCACCTCCCTTTTCAGCGGCAAAAATTAATATGAAAAAAGGCGCATATAGGGATAGTGGACCCATAGGTATGTCGCATATGGATGAGTCACTATTGCTTAGTGAACAGAGAGACAAATCACAGAAAGAATTGAATCCTGATAGTGAAAGTCAATTACGGTACAGAAGTATAATTGATAATAACCAGTTTGAGGGTGAGATTGACCTGGCGTCGATAGATACTCAAACGCCGGGCATCTAGAGAAAACTTGCCGCGTCGATGACGACCGACCAGCTGATCACGATGAGTCACGGCCTGGGCCTGTTATCGCTAATGTAGTAATGGATAAGCCGAGCGAACAGATAAGTGACGAACGCGTATTGAAAAAACGATCGTATGCGCAGATCATAGACACGACTAAGGAATGGACGCTAGTTCAAAGGAAAGGACGACGCACGAAAAACGTTTTTGAAGGTAAAAGGGGTACTGTCCCAGTAGATACACATGAAAAGTTTAGGGCAGCAGATAGAAAAATGCCAATGTTTATTACGAATGTAGATAAAAATACGTTAGAACTAGATATCGTTGAGTACATACAAAGAAAAACGTTAGAAACAGTCAAGCTTGAAAAAATATCGATTAAGCGACAATGTGATTATAATGCGTTCAAGTTTTTTGTATCACAATCTAAAATGCACCTGTTTCTAGATGAAAAAATATGGCCCAAAGGGATTATATTTCGTCGTTTTGTTAATATATACACTCGTAACTCTGAAACAACCAGGTTGGTTAATGAAATAGAAAATAAACAATCATGAGTGAAAACCTATACACATTTGTTACTTATAACTGTAAGAACATCAAACGATCTATTCAGGCTGTACGTGACCTTTGCAAGACGGCGGATGTGATTGCTTTACAAGAAACCTGGTTGCTAACGGAGGAATTGCCGTTGCTTAATAGCATAAGCGAGGAGTTTTGCTGCACAGGTGTGTCTGCAATGGATGCGGGAGCGGGTATGCTATCTGGCAGGCCTTACGGAGGGGTAGCCCTACTATGGAGACGTGCCGTTTTTCATGATGTCAGTATTATTCAATGTGATAACACCCGAATATGTGCTGTAAAAATAGCTTTAAAAGATAAAGCTTTGTTAGTGGTTAATGTGTATATGCCTACGAATAAACTGAAAAATCTGACGGAGTTCACGGATGTACTGAGTTCGGTGAGTGCAATCATAGACATTTGTAGTGTAAACTGTGTTTATATCTTAGGCGACTATAATGCCCACCCGACGAGTTTATTTTACAATGAACTATTGAACGTTTGTGTAGATCAGGAATGGCGTTGTAGGGACACTGAACTGTTAGGTCTAGCGTCAAAGACGCACACGTTTGTATGTGAGGTGTGGGGGTCTAAGACCTGGCTTGACCATTGTGTAACTACCGAAGCAGCAGCTCACTCTGTAGTAAACACATATGTTAAATATGATGTACAGTGGTCGGATCACTTCCCTTTAGTTATAGAATGTTGTTTAGATGTAGTATTGCCAAAAAAAAAAAAACACAATGGTAAAAATTGCATTTTATGGGGTGAGAGAAACCCACATGAGATTGACGCGTATAAAAAGAAATGTCACAGTAGGTTAAGTTTGATTGACTTTCCAAGTGAACTGCGTGACTGTTGCGATGACATGTGTAGTGATCCGAATCATAAAATTGTGATTAATAAATTATATGATGAAATTGTAGATGCGTTAAGTCAGTCAGCTATACTGGGTCGTCAAACTAGGAGACCTGTAAGGAAACAGGTGGTGGGCTGGAACAGGCACGTGGCTGGGGTTCACGACGAGGCTAGACATAAGTTTCGTCAGTGGGTGTGGCATGGTAAACCCACTACAGGTACTGTGTATAACGACATGTGTGAGGCTAGGCGACGTTTTAAATCTCGACTGAATTGGTGTCAGAACCATGAGACACAAATACAAATGGATAAACTGGCCTCATATCATGCCCAAAACGATTTCCGGTCTTTTTGGAAACACACAAGGGGATTGCAGTGTAGGCCTAGTCTGCCCGTGAGCGTTGGAGGAAAAACAGAGTCAGATGAAATTGCTGACATGTTTAAAGACCATTTTATTGTTAGGTCTTCTTTGGGACCCTCCCAAGGTATGCTGGATACTGAATCACTCGTGGAAAGGAAAACCCACATCACAGCCAGAGACATTTCTCTTATAATAAATTCGATGTCTAGAGGGAAGTCTCCTGGCCACGATGGACTCAGTATTGAGCATTTAAAGTTTGCTGGCCCACACTTGCCCAGGGTCTTGTATGTGCTGTATAATTTTTGTATAGGTCATGGTCATTTACCGGACAAGATGTTGCAAACCGTGGTGGTGCCTATAGTAAAAAACAAAACAAGAGATCTCTCTGATAAGGCTAACTATAGGCCTATCTCGCTGGCAACTGTTATAGGTAAGGTACTTGATGGCGTGCTTAATACACAACTAAACAGGTACATCGAACATCACGACAACCAATTTGGGTTCAGACAGGGAATGTCAACTGAGGTGGCTGTTCTGTCTGTTAAGCACGCTATCACTTACTACATTAATCGTAAGACACCAGTGGTGGGTTGTTTCCTGGACCTGTCTAGGGCATTTGACCTGGTTTCGTACGATCTACTGTGGCAGAAACTTGAAAAATCACAACTACCACGAGAGCTTTTAAATATCTTTAAGTATTGGTACAGAAATCAGGTCAATAATGTTCGATGGGACGGGTGTATGTCGCAACCGTATGAGTTGGAGTGTGGGGTGAGGCAGGGGGGATTGAGCTCGCCAACGCTCTTCAACCTCTATATGAATGATCTGATAGGTGAGCTTGGTGACACCAGGGTCGGATGTCACATCGATGGCGTTTGTGTAAACAATATAAGCTACGCGGACGACATGGTGTTGCTAAGTGCATCTGTATGTGGCCTGAGAAAACTCATGGCAATATGTGAGGCATATGCGGAATCTCATGGACTGATGTATAACGTTCAGAAGAGTCAATTTATGATCTTTGAGGAGGGGCGTCGGACTTCTAATAATGTGCCAGATATATTTTTAAATGGTTGCGCATTACAGCGAGTGAACAAAATTAAATATTTAGGCCACTTGTTAACCCCCGATCTCAGGGATGGTGATGATGTTGAAAGGGAACGCAGAGCGCTGTCGGTTAGGGCGAATATGTTGGCTCGCAGGTTTGCACGTTGCTCAAGAAATGTAAAAATTACTCTCTTCAGAGCTTATTGCACGAACTTCTACACGTGCAGCCTGTGGGCCGACTGTCCCCATACATCGTACAGCGCGCTGCGGGTCCAGTACAACAACGCCTTCAGGGTGCTGATGGGGCTGCCCAGGTACTGCAGTGCATCGGGGATGTTTGCAGAAGCGCGGGTAGACTGCTTTTACGCGACTATGCGAAAGCGGTGCGCCTCCCTGGTGCGCAGGGTGCGGGGCAGCTCCAACAGTATTCTGTCAATGATAGCGAGTAGGTTAGACTGCCGCTATATTAATCATTGTTGCATGATTTCTGCTGGAGTTGTGAGGGCTGAGTAATAAATATACTGCCAAATGTATTTCTTGCTTAGCTTTCATATCAAAAAAAAAAATTGAATTGAATAAAAGAAAATACTGTACTAACGTAGGATGTCTTTTATAACTAACAAAATGAGACATTGTTTCTTAAATAAATAAATACATTATTATTATTATTATTATTTATTACAAAAGGGTATGACATTATTTCTTTATGAATGATCTTCATATCGCAACGTAAAACAAGATTAAATTCATGCAGATTTACAATGTTCCATGCGGAAAACGTGAATTTGTTGAGACCACCTCTCACATAAGTGACATTGGATGTGGTTTGGGTTGACCCCCTCCGCCACTAAACACCTCACTTAATTAATGGCCGCCCCCTAAGTCAAATTAATAGAAAGTGTACAAGAGCGAACTCTGGGCTCTAAAGTATGGACTTTGGATGCAATTATTGGCATTTGATAATGAGAAATGGTAGCGTATTTTTTTTTTTCGTGGGGAAATCCCTTCGGATACCCCCCCGCCGGCCAGCGGGGGTGGTTATGTCGGCGGGCTTGAACCGACTAAAACCGCACGCCGTCTCGGGTCTTAACACGCCGGGGTGTAAGATTGCCCATAGAGCTGTAAGGCTGCCCATAGAGCAATTGGTAGCGTACCTGTTCCAAATAGTCTCTGAAGTACTCCAAGCGGTCAGTATCAATGACGTTCGGATCTAGAGACATGAAGCCGTTCTCCGTGATAATGATTTCTTTCACATCGTATTTATTTTTGAGCCAGTTGAGCTGATTGCGTATACCTTGAGGATATATCTGAAATAACAATCATTAATATGCCATTAATTAAAGTGAATGAATGATGTAATGGTTGCCAAGATTGTGGGAAGTGGGAAGATGTTGTCTCTGCCTACCTCAATGGCAAAGAGGCGTTACGTAATAAAGCGAACGAATGAGTAGGGGAACCTGTTGTACTTGGGCCACTTTTTAGATTTGCATTTTTTTAAATAATTGCTGAGAACAAGACGCATCAAATAAGCATAGATGGAAAGATTAGTCATTGAAGTATATAATTCATTAATAAAATTTATGAATTTTTCATAATAGAGTTGGGAACGAAGGCTGCTAGAAAAAAAAGGTAAAATTGTCCAAGAGACAACAGACCTGATGGATCTTGGACCGTACCAATTTAAATAACGTTGAATAAAGACCAGCAGAATGTAGAAAGTTTAGTTTTAATCATACTAAAGTCTGAAAACGTTATGAATTCAATTAGCCCAATGCGATGTACCTTGGCCGATGTTCAATTTGCGTAGTTAATTGGGGGAGCCAAGGTACAACATAGTTACAATTTTTTTCTAAAGATTTAGATCGGAAAAAGAGAACATCTAGGACGGGACTTGACTTGACGCCTTAAGACGTAATAATGTATCGGAGAATTTCGAATATCTGGGACGTGTCTAGGTGGCTCAGTTGGTCAGAGCATTCCCCCTGTAAGGGACTGGTCGCGGGTTCAAGTCCCGTCCTAGATGTTCTCTTTTTCCGATCTAAATCTTTAGAAAAAAAGTAAGCATACAAAATGCTTAAAAATTTAATTGAAATAGTTACAATTTCTTTAAACCACTTTTATAAACACACTTAAAACTGAGGTAAGTTTACAACACCAATGCTATCTGTTGCTTACCTATACTGTATCAGATTGAGAAAAAAAAGAATTTATTTTAAATGTGTTACACGTTTAATGAATAAGCAATACCTAAGTATAGTCAAAAACGTACTTCTTGAGCAAGAAATAATAAATTTCCTTTTTTATCTGCACTAAGTGGCGCCGGCAAATAAAATGGCAAGTCTCGAATTCAAATCGGTTGCAACTAATTTGTATGATACTCGCATGTACTTGCAAAAATGTCATATGAGATTTAGTTATGACAAGTCGAAAAATCGGCAAGGCAATTATCGCATTACTAATTGTGTCCTATTGTAAACAAAACGCTAGGCGATATGATTATCGTCCGCACTTCCTACACAAGGTACTTCCTGTACCTTAGGAATATCGTATGACATACTCGTAGGCGAGATTTTATTTTTTAACATAACATAACATAAACTCACGCCTATGTCCCCGAAGGGGTAGGCAGTGGTGGTAGCACCCACATTTCACCAGTTTATGTTTAGGTCCCAATGTAATAGGTAGCGAGCCTATTGCCATTAACCGGGCACTTATAAACCTGCGATAAATACACACATAACTTCGAAAAGCATCGAAAAGTCATTGGTATGTGCCATGGTAAAACCTGGAATCGAACCCGAGAGCTCGTCCGCGGTTTATTGTATTTTATTTTTTGATTTAATTTAAACATGTGAATGCGATTAACGTCTAAAGATTGTCGCCCACGATAATCGCAGACGATTTCTTGCCGAAAATGTGCGAGAAACTTTCTCCATGGGCCTTTATGCTTTATACATTTTAAGGTTACTTACAGAGTACCAATACACATCAGAACGCTTCCAGTTAGGATGACTTTCAACTTTAACATTAATTTCGTCAAAGACCGTGAGAGGACGGTCGTCCAATTTATCTCCTGGTTTGATTTTACTAATCAGTCTTGTCGTATAGTGGTTTAATCCGTAGAAGTCATATGTACCTGAAAATAACAAGCCAGTTCTGGAAATAATGATAAAATCAATAGTATTGTAACTTTTCCTACAAATTTAAATCGGAAAAGTTAACATCCAAGACGAGACTTGAACCCTGGGTCCCTTTCTAGGGAAGGATACCTTGAACAACTGTTGGGGGTAGCAGGTGGGGCCGCCTGTCACCTCAGCAGAAGCAGGCCAAACCTCAAAACTCCCCCAAACCGAGGCAAGACAGGGACAGCGTGGTTCCCAAACCCGAGGGGGCCATCTCGAAACCGGAGATGGCCGATGAGTCAAGCAACAGTCATTTTGGCCGTTGCATGAATGGGCCGACTCGACCGGGGAAGCGCGACCCTCTCACAGAATATCGACGCCAAGTAACAGTATTTGAACTGTTGCGTTCTGTTTGGTGAGTGACAGTACCGGAGCCCAAACTCCTTGCCCATCCCCTCCCAAACTCCTCTCCCATCCCCTCCCAAACTCCTTTCCCATCCCCTTTCCTTTACAGGGTCGGCAGCCCGAGTGTGACGCCACTGGTGTTGCACATGTCCATAGGCCGCGGTAACCGCTTCCAATCAGGTTGTGCTTGTCTGCCACCTTAGTGGTATAAAAAAAAAATGGCCCAGGGTCAGTCGTGGTGCGAGGGATATGCTTTATGGGCAACCTTACACCCCGGCGGGCGGTAGATACTAGTAGTAGTAGGAAAGGTACTTGAATCTGTTGTGGATAGCTAAAATTCTCGTCAAAGTAAAATTAAGACTATCAGTAAAACTTAGAGGTCCGCACCGACGTGACTCGGGTTTTCTTTACGAATTTATTCCCGTGCGAAGCTGGGACCTGGGCCGTTGTCTTCTATCCACTACCTACAAATATTATAAATGTGAAAGTTTGTGTAGATCTTTGGATGTTTGTATGTTTGTTACTCAATCACGCTCTAACGGCTGAGCGGATCTGGCTGAAATTTGGTACAGGGATAGATTATAGTCTGAAATAACACAGGTTACTTTCAACCCTGTAATAGGGTCCCCTGGGTTGTGGGAACACGATCAGAATTTCACGCGGGAGAATCTGCGGTAATATTAGTAGTATTATAATAAATGAGGAGTTCTACCTCTCACTAGTTGTATTTCCTCTGGAGTGAATGGAGGCAGCCTAGGCCGAGAGAAGCCTTCGTTTCTGCCATTTTCTAGTAGAATTTTCTCCAATTTCTTTGGCCAGCCGCCTTCTTTGGAGAAAATGGCATGAGTATAGCGACCTTCCTGAAAAACAATATCAGAATATTTTTTTTATACCATGATTCATAAATATATGCTGCTTCTGAATAGGCACGGTAACTGTATTTGATTTCATATTTTCATGTATGGATATTAATATTTATTATCTACCTACATAAGGTTTTTGTTTTAAATTTCAGACAGCGTGAGATTTTGAGCAGTTTTCGGACGTTATTTTTTTTAAATTTCGGAGTTGATCGAATGCTATTTGTTATTGATATGGTTATTTTAAAGAATAATGAAATCGTTACTACGTCAAGTATTATCACATTTATCACAATTGTACTACTGTATGGATTATCTTGAAAAAAAAAAGAAGCCTTATGTGTTATTTTCTCTGTAAAATACTTTTCATCTCATTTTGAAATCAACCTAAGCATTGACACCACATTTATTGATGTATTTATATTTTCTACAATTTTTTTTTGAAAATAATAATTATTTGACCAAAATATACGGAACTCCACATTGTAGAAAGGGTCCAGGCAGCAAAGTCCTCTTAGATAAATGTCGAAATATATAATATACCGTACCCAGTATTCGATTGCTAATTCTGTTGCTTCCACGTCATCAGGCGTCGCTGGCTCGAACCAAAAGAAAAGGGTTGTCAAAGACACCTTACCTGTAAAAGTATCACAAAAGAAAATAACTAAAAGACACGTTGGTAATGTACTAGGTGGGGATCCACCATATGAATAGGCAAGTAAATAAAAAAGCAATCTTAAGTAACTTCACGCTTCAAAATTTTGAGGTGATACCTTCCCTTTTTTTTTACGTGGGAAATGCTGTTACGCACGGCACCTCCGGCTACGGGGCGATAGCCGGAGATCGTGTGTTGGACTTCCCATCCAGGCGGATGGGCATACCCACAAAACCCCACGGTGCGTCATGCTCTGCGCCTTGTCGGGGGGGCCTAAAACTATGCGAGAATACTTCTATGGCGACTCCCCCTAGCGCGTGCCCACTATGGTGGGCACCACACTTTTGAAACTCTCGTTTGGGCGACGTCCCGGCACACATGGACGTCGTCCCCTTTGCGGGTGGCTAGACCAGCGGGTGGAGGGCTGTCCCCGTCCCCGAAACCCGCAGCCACGCTCAGGGCGGCATGAGGCGCAAATACACGCGCCTCCGCCGCCCGGCTCGCCGGCGGCCGTTTGGATCAGCAAGGGGATCTCCCTCCCTGATCCGCTCCGCGCCTTCCTTCCGCGAGATGACGTCCTCGCAGAAGGTTGCGACCGCGGTGAAATTCCCGTCGCTGGCGACCATAGATCGGATGATGGCCGCCAGCGAGAGGTCACTCCCTGTAATTGCAGTGAGGGCCCGGTGCTGCAACTCCCAGGCCGGGCAGACCGCAAGCGTGTGCTGCGCCGTGTCCTCACTGCAGACGCAGTGGTGGCAGGCGGGACTTGATTCCCTCCTAGCGACCTTGAACAGGTACCTACCGAAGCAGCCGTGCCCGGAAAGCACCTGTGTCAGTCGGAAGGAAAGGGTCCCGTGCTGCCGTCCTGCCCACTCGACAATAACCGGCTGGGGCTGCCAGCGGCAAAACCAGCGCGTGTAGCCTCCAGCTGGGTCGACCACTTCAGCATAATCTCCGAGCGGGCGGCTTCTCGCCACCCGCGAATCTCCTCGGGCGGAGGCCGACTGCCACCATCCGCCCGGTACGCTATCGTTCCTTGATACACTTCGGCGAGCACTTCCGCCTCCAAGTCCCACGGGGGTGTTCCGGCCAACGCGTAGGCCACCTCCATCGTTACGGTACGGTAACCACGTATGACCTTGACCGCCAGAATACTCTGAGGGCGCCACAGGCGGGCCCTATTCTCGGCGGTCAAGGCCGCCGCCCACACCGGCGCACCGTATAGCGCCATTGACCGGACAATCCCCGTGTACAGCTGCCTGCAAGCGATGCTGGGTCCCCCCAGGTTAGGCAAGAGCCAACCAAGGGCAGACGCAACGCCGACAAGCTTCGGGGCAACCTGCATGAAGTGCTCGTCGAAGCGCCACCTCCCGTCCAGAGTTAGACCCAGCTAACTCATCTGGGCCTTGATCGGTACGGGGACCGAGCGGACCTCAATCGAGGCGCCGCGGGGTGGACCGCGACGGGGCCCATGGAACAACAGGGCTTCCATCTTGTTCGGGGCCACACATAAACCGAGCGCCTCGATGCGCTCGACCACCTGGGCTACTCCCCTGGTGGCCAAGCGTGCTGCCTCTTGATACGATCCCCCGGAGGCTGTGACCAGCGTATCGTCTGCATAGCAGATTACGCCCAGCCCCTGGGGGAGGACACCACGAAGGACCCAATCGTACCCGATGTTCCACAGGAGCGGTCCGAGGACCGAGCCTTGTGGGACGCCGCACGACATGGGCCGACGTTGCAGCACTCCGTCTCGGTCCTCGTACAGAACACTCCTGTCCTGTAAATAGTCTGCCACTAGCCGCCTCAGGTAAAGGGGCACCCCATGATACCGGAGGGCCTCCCTGATGCAGCTGAATGGCAGACTGTTAAAGGCGTTGGCGATGTCCAAGGACACTGGCGGCATCACGCCACCACAGCTCACTACCTTCAACCTTCCCTATTCCAAGGTCTCTTTGTTTTTCAATTATGGTCAAAAAGAATACAGTACTTACATAAAATTTTATACATTAAGCTTTAAGACATTAATATATACCTACAGCTTTTTGAAAATATCTCAAGATAATAATTCTATACCTACCATGATATTTAGGTTTATACATTTCGTCGTACAACCTATAAACTCTCGCATGGGCTATCAGAACGTTCTTATTGCATATATATCTGCCAACTTTTAGGTCATTGAAGTATGGAGCTGCCATCTCGCCATAACTGAAGTCACAGATTCCAAAAGGCTCATTGAGCGTAAGCCATATTTTAACTCGATCAGCGTAGAGGGAGAAGACCACGTTTGCGTAGTCGGTGAACCAATCAACAATGAGTGGGTTTGTCCAACCACCTGCAAATGACTTTAAATTACTATTATTCATTAGTGTTGCAACGAGTAGGGCATATATTTTTAAATTAACATAGCCACTAACGTTGTCACTAGTTCCGGCAGTGGAATAACTTCCATTTTTTTTTTTTTTTAATGTTCTGATATTTGGACTGTCATTGACAAAACTGTATATATTAAATGTCATTAAAACTTGATAGACGAAAGACTTGATGTCATTCCAAAAAAATCTCACCAAAGCCTTCGATACTATATAAATTTCAATACCACTACACACACTCGAAATATTAGGTGTCAAAAGGCTTTCTGTTACAGGTTACAATTCTTTCGACTTTATCTTACGAATCGGACAAACGGTGGAACTTGGAGACTATATCAGCGATCAGAATCTAATTATTTGAAGGTGTGCCAAGGCACATTTTTTTGGACCAACTTGATCCTCGCTTTTGTGAACGGTGACTTCTATGCGTAATTATGTTTGAATTTATTTAAAGCATTTGACATTAAATTCTGCATATTTATTACAATATTATTACAATAATAGACGACCTCTGTGGCGTATGGTAGAGCGTTCAACTGCTAACTAAGAGGTCGCGGGTTCGATTCCCGCTCAGTGCAACATTGATCTGAGTGTTTCTATGTATAATATGTATTGGTTTACAAAAAAGTATCTAAGTAGGTTTATTCGCATTCTGCAGAACCCAAATGATAAGATCTGCTTAGTTTGGGTCTAGATGGCGTTGTGTAATAATATGTCCTAGAATGTTTATTTATTATTTCATTTCCTTCACGTATTTTCATCATAAAGGTGTCCCTATACATACATAGTAAACGCCAATAAAACTAGACCTCTGAGTTGTATGGGCGCTCATACAATTCAAAGGCCTAGCGTAATTAGCCGAGACCTCAAATAAGGTATCCAGTGTTGTCCGGAACTCTCAGTACACAATCCAACGTTTAAAAAATCATAAATGCATTATGAATTACAGTACGTACTGTTTATTAAACTTATTAAAAAAATATTACTGAGCATAGTTATGTCTGAATAAAAAAGATTTGTATACTATTATAGAATACAGTGAGCTATTACCAAGATCTTGTAAAGACTGCGGCAGGTCACAGTGATACAAGGTAATGACGGGCTGGATGCCTTTCGCCAGAAGTCCGTCTATCAGATTGTTATAGTATCTCTTGCCATCCTCGCTGATGATGTTAGGAAAACCAGTGGGAAGTAGACGGGTCCAGGATAGGGAGAATCTGCAATATATAATGTTTCATGAAAAAATATAAGAACCGAACCGCGGTAGCGTAGTGGTATGGGTTCGATCCCAGGTATTACCATGGCACACACCAATGACTTTTCGATGCTTTTCGAAGTTATGTGTGTATTTATCGCAGGTTTATAAGTGCCTGGTTAATGGCAATAGGCTCGCCACCTATTACATTGGGACCTAAAACATAAACTGGCGAAACGTGGGTGCTAGCACCTCTGCCTACCCCTTCGGGGATATAGGCGTGAGTTTACGTTATGTTATGTTATGAAATATAAGAGTCTTTGTTAACTACCGTTCTCGGGCGTGATTTCTTGGACTTCTGTGACTGTACTGTTAATTTCTTAAACTTAAGCAGTCTTTTGGACTATAAAGTTACAAGTTTTCGGTAAAACGGTAATGACCTCGCTCCATGGTATTCGTATAGGAAAGCATAGTTGGCGAAATGTGGGTATTAATATTGATAAGCCCCTTCAGGAATATATAATAACGTGCCAATAAAATTCTGAAATTATTAAGACTCACCATAGAGGCATTTCCTCAAGATAATTGTGGAATAATAAAAATAATATATTATCGTTTTTTGGCCCTATCTCCGGTTCTACTCAATCGACTGAAATCAAACATACGGCAGATTTTAAGTCTGATTAAGACCTTTCTGATAAAAGAAATCGCATTAAGGTCCGTTCCGTAGTTTTTGCGTCCATCGTGAACAAACAGACAAGAAGGAATAAAAAATGTGTTCAGAATCATTTATTTAACATAACCCAAGTTTTTTAAATATCTCCAATTTACAGACACAACTAATTTACAATTTTATAATGAGATAGATAACAGCTAATTTAATTTATGATATTGTCGGAAGTTTACGCGAATGTCACAAATTGAACTAAAACTACTTTTAACGGATTCTATCGCTATTTATTTGATTCATATTACATTATTTACATTAAACCCGAGGTTTCGGTTGCTTTTTAGCAGCAGGTCACGGGGTGTTTCCCCGTAAAATTGATTTATTTCAATAATTTAATTTACATTGGCAACATCGGCATGCGGTTACTAGATTGAATAATAAATCCGATTGAATGTACTTCTGTATCCTTACCTGTACATATTAACGCCTATCTCCTCCATTATTTCAATATCTCTCCGCCACAGATGGTAAGAGTCACACGCCACATCCGCATTGCTCCTATCTGCTATAACTTCTGGTCGCGTTTGCAGCATACGGTCCCAAATGTTTTCGCCCCTATCTGAAAAATATCCTATTTTACAATCTTCATCATAACACAATCAGATAAGTTCAGTCAGTAGATGTCGATGGCACCGAATTTTCGGCTGGACACATCTAAAAAGTTAACTAACTGAATATTACTCGAAGAAGAAGATAAGTTTATCCATGCTTCGGTACAAAAACTTTTGCAGATATTGACCGAGATAATACCAAATTGTCCGCGATTTCTTTTGTAAACTGTATCCATTCTGTCTCTGAATGTAGGATTTTGGTTAAATAAAAGTACCAGGAATGCGTTTCAGAAACTAAGAAGACTAGGCTTAACACCAAGACAAAAATTCTCATCACATTTTTCGATCTCACCAAAGCCTTTGATACTGTTTTCATTGTAATACTTCTTAAAGACATACGAAGTTTATCCATAGAAGCTTATCTAGAGACGTAAGGCGAACATGTACAGGAATAATAGGCCTAATCAAAAATCCCTGATACTAAAAACAAAACGTTATATTACAATATGTGTAATAGAATTTAAAAACGAACCTTGCTGCGGAATTATACCAAAATGGGACGGTTAAGAGCTTTGCACCAAACTTCTCTCTCTTTTATCTCTTTCTCCCTTTTAACCTTTTGGAATCTAGTATCGAATGTAACATGTGAAACAGCTACAGCAGGAAACTTAAACCTTAAGACTCAATATTTGTGCTAAATGTTATCTATCGAAAGCGGGTGACTTCAGTCTATAATCACTAGTAGGTAAGTATGACAATTTTCTCGGTGCACGTTTTGCTAGATTCTTTTCAGTAGGCGTTCAACAGATAATATTAACCAGCAAAGAGCTCCATCGTGGATCCAAATCGACTAGCTACTTAACACAATATGTTCTAGAAAAAGTAAGTACCACTGCGCCCCGTCATGAGATGTCAATATTCAGTTTTTAGTTATCATTAAATTTTTTCAGTCAACTTTTTTTTTATATTTGTTCCGTCAATAGACTGCACTCTGCTGGATGGTGAGAAGCTAGGGTGAAGTCCAGAAGATATGGGCCACCATCTCAGATGCTGACGATCCTAAAATGGTAGCCCCTACCTTGACGGCCTCAAAAGATGCTTTTTCACGCCCCGCTTGAAGAACACGGAATTGTAAGAAGAAGGAAACACGTGCGCGGGCAGAGCATTCCAGCTCTTTATCGTGCGACAAAGAAAGGAAGCACCGAACCGCTGAGTTCGGGACTGTATGGTTTCCACCGTGTGCGGATGGCATCGCAGTCCATCACGTGTTGTTCTGGATCGAAATGGAGAAGGTGGGATCAGTTGAAAGAGCTCCTCAGAACACTCGCCGTGGTAGAGGCGGTAAAATACAGCAAGAGATGCAATGTCTCTATGCAGCTGCAGAGGTTCTAGGCTATTGGTAATCTCAGGACTCCCAATGATACGGATGGCACGCCGCTGCAATCTGTCGAGAGCGTCTAATAAGTACTTTGCGGAGCCATCCTAGAGATGAGAGCAGTATTATATACACGCAGGGGCGAATTTGTGTCTTGTACAAAAGACACCGCTGCTCCGGCGTGAAAAACTGTCTCACCCTGTTCAGAACTCCGAGTTTTCGTGAAGCTGTTTTGATGACGCTTGATTGATGAATTTATATTAATTATTCTTCAATAGATGTCAATGATGATCTATTGGAACTCGCCACTAGCATGTAAATGCTCCAATTAGACTGATTCCAATTTGAGGCAATAGGCATGATGACAGTAACAAAGAATCGATCAAATTGTCGGTGTGGATGTCGTTAATCGTTTTTTGGTTATATCTCCGGTTCTACTTAACCAAATGCAATCAAATATACGGCAGATTTTGTTGTTGTCTGACCAAGACCTTTCCAATAGAAAAAACCGCATCAAAATCCGTGCAGTATTTTTTGCGTCCATCGCGAACAAACAGACAAACAGAAAATAATTCAAAAGAAAATATTTTCGTTTTCAGAATCTTTCTTTAACATAATCCATGTATTTTTTTTAAATATCTCCAATGCACAGACACAACTAATTTTCAAGTTTGTCATAGTATAATAACATACTATGTTTCAAATCTAAAACCGTATTATATTTTTATGTTTAAAGTAAGATTAAACGATTTTTAAATAAAATACATTGCAAAATACGTGCATATTATGTCAAACACCAATCCAGGATGAATTACGTCACTTTAATATAAATGCCAACTAATTATCAGAGAGGGAGCGCAGGCCTGAGGGCGGCAGGTAAGGCCGCCTGTCACCCCAGCAGAAGCAGGCCGGGACGGTGGGGCGGCTAGCGCCCCTCCCCCAAACCGGGGCAAGACGGGGACACCGTGGTTCCCGAACCCGAGGGGGCCATCTCGAAACCGGAGATGGCCCAGGGTCAGTCGGGGTGCGAGGGATATGCTCTATGGGCAACCTTACACCCCGGCGTCTGTAGACCCGAGACGGCGTACGGTTTTAGTCGGTTCAAGTCCGACATAACCTTTAAACCTTTAACCTTTTTTGGAACCTTAACGTAACTGGCGAATCCTGGGTGTGCAATACACCACAGCCTACCCCTTTGGGGATACAGGCGCGAAGTTATGTAATTTTAGCATTAAATGTTACTTTTAAATCACTATGGGATTTTTATTAACATTAACAAAGTCGCAAGAGCACAAGGTACCTTTTTTTTTTTTTTTTATTTTTATCGTGCGGAAATCCCTTCGGATACCCCCCCGCCGGCCAGCGGGGGCGGTTATGTCGGGCTTGCACCGACTAAAACCGCACGCCGTCTCGGGTCTTCAGACGCCGGGGTGTAAGGTTACCCATAGAGCATATCCCTCGCACCTCGACTGACCCTGGGCCATCTCACCACTAACAGCATCGCTCATCCTGTCTCCTCTGAAAGCAGAGGAGTACGGAGAGCGATGTGTTCCCGCCACGTTGGGTATTGGCCGACGATCAATGCCAACCCTATGAAGGGGTGAAGGGGAAGCCATTGACCGCCGCCCAGGGTGTACCGGCCGCTCCGATTCCGTTCCCCCCGGACTGCAGCGGGATCGGAATCGGAGCGACACTCGAGGAGGTTACCCAACACACACCCCGAGCACAAGGTACCTACTAGTTTTTTTTTTAATATATATTACACGTCAATTTGACTTCACCTCGCCTGATGGTAAGCTGAAGGTAAAGTCTCACGAAAGAGGGTCACCATCACATACACGTACCATGTTAACAATGGTGCCACCACTCAGCTTGACGGCCTCATCAGAAGAGGATTGTCGTCGCAGTACCACGTGACACCCACCGGTTCCACTAGTGCTGCGATCATAATCCCCCTGCCCGGCTATGCACTTGCATCAAACCGAAATTGGATTACTATGGAGGGTTTTTCGCAATCGTATAATAATAATAATAGTTTTAAAAAAATTGTCGTCATGCTTATTGACTAAGTTTCACTCGCTGCGGGACGGCACAAATATACCCAGGTGATGATCGATGAATGACTGCTTAGCCTCATAACAAGGTGATTAGATAAATGTCTTACCACTTTCATTTCGACCACCTTCCACCTGGTACGCAGCCGAAGCAACCCCGAAGTTGAACCATTCGGGAAATACGTACACTTTGGCCCTTGAGCTGCATAACAGGATACTGAAAATATAAAGTATAAAATCAAATTCAGTCATTGTTATTTGCCTGTTGAAATCATAAGTAGTCTGTACTATTTGGGTTCAGGTCAACATATTTTTTTATACCACTCAGGTGGCAGACAAGCTCACGGCCTACCTGGGGCCCGATTCAGTAACGCCACGTTTTCAAAACGCGTGATTACGATTCGATTAGTAAGAAAAACTGTAAAAAATATTTTAGTATTCAGTATGATCTGTCAAAACAAAACCAGTCATAGTTATTTTCGTTTTCAACTAGATTGAGATTTTAATGTTCGTTAGTTTTGAAATCATATGAATCGGGCCCCTGATGGGAACCGGTTACCGTGGCCTATGGACGTGTGCAACATCAGGGGCGTCAGACTCGCGCTGCCGACCCTGTAAAAACCTTCTAATGCCCTTCTTGAAGAATCCCATATTGTAGTCGATTGGGAAAAGCAATCATACTCTTGGATACTTTCCTGTAAGACGTCATCTCTTCAGTAACTTTTTTCCTTGCTTGTTTACTGTACTCTATCACGTGACTCCGTCTATTTATCTATTACATATTGTATATGCGCTCAAGTATAGTTTTCTTGTAGTACAAATTACAGGCAAGAGCCCGATTTTGTAAAATGTCATTTTTAAAACGTTTAATAACTAAAACTAACGAGAAACTTTAATATGAAAATTTTAAAACGGAACCATAGCTGGACTTGATTATTGATTGGATTTGATTATTTCTAGAGAAATTAAATGTAGATATTTTGTGTTTGACTGAGCATTGGCTCAAGGAGAGTCAGATGATTTTCAGTATAGACAATTACAATGTTGTAAGTTGCTTTAACAGGAAGTCTGCTATCAGAGGTGGCTCCATGGTCTTAATAAAAAATGGTCTCCGTAGTAAAGAGCGGATTGACATTGTTAGACTTTCTGTTGAGCGATGTGCTGAGGTGGCCTGTACCGAGCTTGATAGGTATACAGTCCACACATCCAGCGTGCAGTCTGCGTATACAGTCCACCTAGTAGTGATTTTGGAACGTTTATTGGGGTCATGGACCAAATTCTTGGGATAGCATCAAGCAACAAAAAGAATCTAATAGTGTGTGGAGACTTTAATATAAACATATTGGAACAGTGTAGGAAAAGTACCCAATTTTTAAACATGTTCAAGAGTTATAATCTTGAAAATATATTTTGTGAACCAACTAGAATCACTGCTACAACTGCCAGTTGTTTAGATATTTTTTTTAGTGACAGTGTATACTTAAGTAAGTCTGTGATAAGTGCATTGCCCTCAGATCACTGTGGTGAAATAGTATCGTTTTCCAAGGGATATAATAATCAACCTAAAGAGAAAATTATGTGTAGGCCCATAACCTCTAACAAAATTAGAGAATTCAAAAACTTGTTAGAGAACAAGCTTAATACTGTAGCTTACCTAGGCAATAATCCTGATGTTCATTACAATAGTTTATTTAGTACATTAACTAATGCTTTTTCACATACATTCAAACAAAAATGTAAAAAGCACAGTACTAAATCTAAATTCTGTGAATGGGCTACTGTAGGTATATATAAAAGTAGACGAACGCTATTCGATTTATACGCCCAAAAGCAGTACAATTTTGACGGTGGTTTCATTGACTATGTTAAAAACTACTCCAAGTTATTCAAAAAAGTATGTAGACAAGCAAAAGCCATTCACATTAAAAGGAAAATACTTGAGGCTCCTAATAAAATGAAGGAAACTTGGAAAGTTATTCACAAAGAGTCTGGTAAATGTAAAATGAGGGATAGTATTACTAAAATTAAATTAGAAAACAGGGATATAACCTCTCCAAAAGATATTGTAAATGCGTTTGAAGATTATTTTACTAATATTCCATTGAGTCTCCTTAGATAGTTCGTATCGTACGGTTGCTTTTTGTTGCGCTCAATAAAAAACCAGTGTTTGCCAAAGTTTTCTACGTGAACTATGGATACGATTAAAAATTGTGCGATGTGTAGTGAGTTGTTTACAGACGGAGTTCATTGCACTGTTTGCAGTCTGGATCTCTATTATCACTGCGCTGGAATCACTGAGACTGGTTACCGTAAGCTCGGGGACCGCAAGCTTACATGGCGATGTCTAAAATGCAAGCAGTCTACTCTGGGTCAGCAACCATCGTCACCGAGGATCGAGCCTGACTCACTAATGTTGAGAGACATACGCAATGAAATAAAATCACTTTCTGACAAGCTGGCTCCTTTGGCAACCTTAAAGGAAGAAATCATGGAGCTAAAAGCTGAATTTGTCAGAATAGTGGCTTCACTAAATGATACAAATAAGGTTGTGAGGGAGTATAATGTAAAGTTTGAAGACATGCAGGAGCGTCTGGCACAAGTGGAGGGTTCTCAAAAACATATTGTATCCATTGAAGCTCGGGTTGAGAAATTAGAGCAGGATTCAAATACCAATGAACAGTGGGCAAGAATGAATAATTTGGAAATTAAGGGCGTACCACAATCTAACAGCGAAAATCTGTTCCAAACCTTATCTTCCATTGGGTCACTAATACAATATCCCATATCAAAAGCACAAATAAATTACATAACCAGAGTACCAACATATGCAAAAGATCATATCAAACCCATAATTATTTGTTTCCTCAACCGCTACGTGAAGGAAGATTTCGTTGCAGCGGCCAGACTGGCATCCAAAACCAGAACACTTACATCAGATCGTTTGGGGCTGTCGGGAAATCATAGGATTTACGTCAACGATCATCTTACGATCCGCAATAAAATCCTTCTATCCAAAGCCAAGCAGGCAGCCAAAGACGCAAATTTTCAGTATATATGGGTGAAACATGCCAAGATACATGTAAGAAAGATGGACACCTCTCATATTATCATGGTAACATCGGAAAAGGACCTCTCCAAAATCGTTTAGTGTTAAATATTTCCCATTATTATTATAAGTGTAATCTGATTGTCTTTAGCTTAGTTTGTAAACATTACAAAGTCGTGATTAGTTTGCAGTTTGAGGAACACTGGCCGCAGTGTGCTGGCAGCGTATTCCATCTAACACAGTGTCACCTCATTATGCATTCGAACATAAGTATAAAACATTTTTATTTTATAATTTGCAAATGTCGACCCAAATTCGAACCTATGTCAGAGGATACAGAGCTTATTTTCTATTGTAACGTATCGGTGATTCCTTATCAGTTAATCCCTAATAGCTGTCTTATTTCTATTCATAACCTATTTATGAGTGCCATTCAAAGTTCACTAGTCATTCGTCACTGTGTCTTGTTGTACTTGTTGCCGACTAACTTGCATTTATTACCCACCTACTGCTGTTTGTTATTAAATAGTTATAAGATAAATTTTTGCAATTTTATATTAAAATGGGGCTTTTTGTCGCCACATTGTAATGTATTAATTAGTAATATAATTATAGTGAGGTCTAGCAATGTCTGTACTTAAGATTTATTATCAAAATGTACGTGGCTTGCGTACAAAAACTAGATCATTTTATAGGAATCTATGCTTAAGTGCATACGATGTAATTATTATAACGGAGACATGGTTGTTGGACGGCATTAATGACAATGAGTTATTTGACACGAGATACTCAGTGTATAGACGTGATCGTGATTATAAACGCACATTGGAGGAGCGAGGTGGTGGTGTTTTGATAGCAGTGAGGTCTGATTTAAGTGTTGTTGAGAGATGCGATTGGCGTAGTTCCGCCGAGGACATTTGGATTTCTATTACACTAAAGAGGTCAAGACCATCGGTGAGTTATAATATTCATATATGTGCCCTGTACCTATGTACTGAAAACTGCGGGAATTCGTATACAATCCAATTACAAAACTTTACAAGTGCACTTAATAATTTAATGCTGTCCCACTTACTAGACAAATTTGTGGTGGTAGGTGATTTTAATTTCAACAAGATGGTAGATTGGGCTATCAATGCTGACGTTTCGTATTTATCCCCGATAAATATTACTAGTACTCTAACGGAGTTTTTCGACACAGTTAATGCTTGTAATTTGTCCCAATTCAATAGCTTTCGAAATAACACTACTGGTCGGATATTAGATTTAGTTATGTCTAATGGATCTGTGACTGTAACCAAGTGCACTGATCCGCTAGTACCAATAGATAACCATCATATACCGGTTATCATTTGGGCAGAATTCGCTGAGTTACATAGTTTAAAAGAAAATGCTTATAGCAAATATCTTTATTATAGGGGTAACTACGACTCCATTAAGTCTGCGCTCAATGATATTAATTGGAACGTATTGTTGGATACTAGGTCGTTGGACCACGCTGTTAGTATTTTTTATGAAACTCTGTACGAACTTAGAGATAAATATATTCCTAAAAAGTCAGTGAGACAATCATCACACCCTCCTTGGTATAATTCTGCATTGGTAAAGATTTTGAAGGAAAAACATAAATTTCATCATAAATTTAAAATATACGGTAATTTGTCAGATTATAATTCATTTTCTCTTTTACGTAGTAGAGCAGCTAATTTAGAAAAGGAATGCTTCAATAGCTACATTGATCGTATAGAATCATCTATTAAAAATAACCCTAAAATGTTTTGGTCTTTTGTGAAGAGGAGTAAAAATAATTTTGGACTACCTCATAAAATGAACTATCAGGGTGTGACTGCCGACACAGGTGAAGCAATCAGTAATCTATTTTCCGAATACTTCAGGTCCACCTTCCAAAATCCAGACTCTGATTTTAGTAATGAAGTAGTAGATACCTACCTTAACGTGAATTATGTGGGCTCAGTTGATGTATCGAGAGATAATGTTCTTAAATTATTGAAAACCTTAGATCTAAGTAAATCGGGTGGTCCTGACATGATTTCACCTGTATTCATTGTTAACTGTGCTGTCAGCTTGGTTGAGCCAATCTTCATACTTTTTAAGCGATCTATCGCTGAGGGTATTGTGCCACAAATGTGGAAATCGGCCTTTATCACACCTGTGCTGAAAAAGGGTAGCAAGTCGAATGTTGAAAATTACCGTCCAATATCGAAATTATGTTTATTTGCTAAGATATTAGAACGGATAGTTTATGACGCTGTCTATGCTGCTGTGCAGCATAGTTTTGGAGAGGAGCAGCATGGATTCCTTCGTAAACGATCTACTACTTCAAATCTGGTCCTAGCTAATAATTTCATTTTAAAGGAAATGGAACAACATGCCCAGGTGGACGTAATTTATACGGATTATAGCAAACGCTTTGACCGAATCAATCATAGAGTGCTCTTGCAAAAGTTGCATGCGGCTGGTATTCACGGTGACTTATATAGGTGGTTTTGTTCGTATATTGATAATCGCACCCAGGCTGTTGTGCTGCATGGGTACACATCTGGATGGAGTACTATACCTTCCGGTGTGCCTCAGGGATCGCTCCTAGGTCCCCTATTATTTAACATATTTATTGCAGATGTTAAAAACTGTTTCCATAACTCAAACATATTGTTATATGCCGATGATATGAAGATTTTAAAAGTAATACATAGCTTGGATGATTCTCTTCTACTGCAACAAGATCTCGACAGATTTGTTGCCTACTGTTCTCGAAACAAGCTGCAGCTGAACATCTCAAAATGTTGCTACATGAGCTTTACGCGGCGGCTTGTGACTATAGACAGTAGGTACACGTTAAACAACCAAATCATTAATAGAGTGGATCATATTCGTGACCTAGGAGTGATCCAAGATAGTAAACTTATATATGAAAAACATATCGATTACGTGGTGAATAGAGCATTAAAATCAATGGGTTTTATCATGAGAGCCTCAGCATGTTTTCGATCCTTGAAATCCGTCAAAATACTATTTTGTTCTTATGTTCGCAGCCACCTTGAGTACGCATCCCAGGTGTGGAACCCGCAGTACTACACTTATATATCGCGTATAGAGAGGGTGCAGGCGAAATTCCTACGATACTTAGATTTTAAAGCTAAACAATTTTCGTCTGACTACATTGCTAGATGTAAGCGGTACCATTTTCTTCCGCTGGAATATAGGCGTAATGTAAGTGACGTCTGTTTCTTGGCTAATATAGTAAATGGCTCTGTTGACTGCCCGGAACTCCTCGCTAATGTAGGCCTCCGCACCAACCTGCTGGGCTTGAGACAGCGGCCAGTGTTGAATGTCCCTGTAGCTTCAACTAATTACAGACGCGGTGGTTTTCTTATTCGTAGTGTAAGAAAATTTAATGAGGTATCGATACCCCTAGACTTAGATTTGTTCTGTACAAGCTCGAACATAATTAAAAGACGCATGGGTGACAAGTTCTTTGGGGAGGGTGCTAGCCAGCGGCGAAGAACTCAATCAGTGTAGTACTGTGGACTGATCCAGTGCATTTTGTTTTTTTTTTTTTTTTATACCTGTTTGTGATTTTTATTTTATTTTGTTTTTATTTTTTTACATGCATTTTTTTTTTAATCTGTAGTCTTATCATCTCGTATCGTTAGTATCTTTTGTTAGTAAATTAATTAGTAAATAAATATTTATATATATATATACTTGTGTAGGCTTGTAATTAGCAATATTGTCATCATACTTGTAATACATAAATTGTTATTAGTCTGTAAGCCTTCCTAAAATAAATAAATAAATAAATAAATAAATAAGAAACTCACATCCTCTATTAATTCTAACGCTCAAAGTGCCGAGAGTGCCCTTCTTGAGAGTAATATCAGTTCTTCCAAATTTAACTTCAAACATATTGACCCCATTGACATATTAAAAAAAAATTCAAAATCTCAAAATGAAAAAGTCTAAAGATTACTGAGGCATGTCAGTTACTTTAATTAGTCATGTAATTAATATCATTGCACCTGATTTAGCACTCATTTTTAATGAATGTATAGATGAAGGCACATTTCCTAATTTAATGAAACATAGTAAAATAATACCACTATTTAAGAAAGGATCTAAGTCAGAACTTGGAAACTACCGCCCTATCTCTATTTTGCCAGCTTTGAGTAAGGTGTTTGAAAGAGTGATGCTCAATCAAATGCAACACAAATTTCAAAACCAACAATCTTTTCCACAGCCAACAGTATGGCTTTACTGGCGGGAAATCTACCACCGATGCGGGAGTTAGCCTAGTTAACTTAATTTACGACGCTTGGGAGGGATCGCAGGATGCTATTGGGCTATTCTGTGATCTTTCTAAGGCGTTTGATTGTGTTGACCATCAGACACTTTTGCTCAAGTTACGTCAGTACGGTTTTGACAAAAAATCCACAGAATTAGTAGAATCTTATTTAACAGATAGACTTCAGACTGTTGATGTGAATAACGTTAAGTCAAAGGGATCAAACTTAAAAATAGGTGTACCCCAGGGATCAATCCTAGGACCTTTTCTCTTCTTGGTTTACATCAATGACCTGCCTAATATAATTGAAGCACAAGCTGGCATAATATTGTTTGCGGATGATACGTCGCTAATATTCAAAGTGGATCGGCGTAATACAAATGCAAATAATTTTAATAATATTTTGAACGCCATTTCAAATTGGTTTTCTGTAAACAACCTATTGTTGAATGCAGAAAAGACCAAATGCATTAGGTTTACACTGCCTAATGTGAGGCAAACACACGTTGATATCATGCTGGGGGGGCAAAGGTTGGAATTTGTAAATAGCACTACCTTTCTAGGAATTACAATGGATTCGAAATTGCAATGGGGAGACCATATCACTATTTTGGCCAATAAACACAGCTCTGCTGCTTACGCTGTCAGACAGATTAGGCGGTTGACAGATGAATCTACTGCTAGGCTGGTATACTTTAGTTACTTCCATAGTCTGATGTCCTATGGAATACTACTTTGGGGGAATGCAGCAGATTTAGAAACTATCTTTATATTACAAAAAAGGGCAATTCGTGCCATTTATTGTTTAGGTAAGAGAGATTCTCTTAGGGAACGATTCAAAAATATTAATATTTTAACTGTAGCTTCCCAATATATATTCGAGAACATACTGTATGTCAGGAAAAATATTTCCAATTTTACAAAAGCAAGTGACAATACAGACAGAAATCCGCGCAATAAAAATAAACTGATCCTTCCATGTTATCGGTTCAGCAAAGTTAGTGATTCTTTTAGGGGGGAAGGTATACGCTTTTATAATAAATTACCTGAATCGGTCCTCGGTATGCCTGACAATAAATTTAAAACCTTTGTTAAGACCACCTTATGTAAAAAAGCATACTATAGGACAGATGATTACCTTACAGACAAAAATGTCTGGCTTGAGCATGGTGCAGGCCCCTCTTAATGCTACAACTACAGCATAATATTGTAGTAGGCAACCTTTTTTTTTTACTATATTTTAACTTTTTTTAATTATTTTAACGTTTAACTTAGGTTAAATTTTTATTTTAACTTTTGTTTTTTTTATATACCTTTATTTATCTTGACACGAGACAAAAATGTACATTCGTCCATATTTAGTCTTAAGAAATCACTATTTATAATATGACGTCTCGAAAATGCCGCAGTGGAGTTTGTTGCGCCGTTTCTTCTCCACTAGGGCTTAGGAAGCGGTGGTAAACTTAGTTTTAAGCAGATTTTGACGTCAAAAAGATACGTTGCACTATTTTGAAAAATAAAGACTTTGACTTTGACTTTGACTTTGATTCAGTAAAGACACGTTATCAAATCGCGTGATTTCAAATCCTAGCGTTTCTAGAATTTAGATCTATTCTGTTTGTACCTTCGTTTTTGTGAGTTATTAAATCTTCAGAATCACACAGACTTAGTTAATTGTGTTTTTAATTATTTTTTCGAGATTTTAATTTTATAAGTTTTCGTAAGTTTTGTTATCACACGTTTTAAAAACGTGGCGTAACTACGAGAGTAAGGTGATTGTAATTTGTCTTTTAGTCTCGTTTTTCCTGTGACTTTATAAACAGCGTCTGCATCGCGCATGCGATCGCCTGTGTCGTGCAAATAATTCTGAGCTAATTTCGTGCAGATAATTTGTAGGCAGGGTGTGTAACCCACTATTCGCCAGTTATGTTTAGGTCAAAATGTAATAGGGGGCGAGCCCATTGCCATCTACCGGGCACATTACTAAGCGAGCGATAATTAACATTTTTAAAACACACATAACTATGAAAAGTCAGAGGTGTGTGCCCGGGGCGACTGGGGATCAAACTCGAGACCTCGTCTCGGCAGTCCGTTACGTACGCCACTGGGCTACCGCCACTTTAATTATAATATATATACAGATTTATATTTTAAACAATCCATACGATTTAAACGACGTGCGGGATCCCGTGGACAGCCATGACGTAGCCGAGGCGCTCAATGTGCCTATTGCCGATGTAGAGTTGTTCATATCATTGATGTCTATATTACTAAAGTAACAATATATCAACGGAACTGGAACCCATTAACTGCTTTTATTTGTAATAGTTTATAGTATTATTATATTGTAATAGAAGTGATCTATAGTTGAGTATGGTAGTTATAGGTAGCTAGGTAGCCATTATTCTTATCTACATAACATACAGCTACATACACCTTTTTCCCTCCGGGGTAGGCAGAGACATCATCCCGCCATCTTCTTCTGTTCTTACATACTTCACGGGCTTCCTTTACGGTCATTAAACCTTTCGTATTATACAGTCCAAGAAAAATCGTCGAGAAATGCATGTAGATGCAAAGGAAAAGCTACCCAGGAAGGTACCGGAGCAACCGGAGAGTCCTCACTCTTCCTCACAGGAAGAGCTAGCCCCACGTATCTGGAGGGGAGAAATCTCGGTACTCGGTACTCGGCAGACGTCACACCGAAACCTTTCTCGAAGGGGTGAAAAGAGGGCTATTTTAATCTATTCTGTGATATAGTACTGTGACACACGGCGGTATAAATAAAAATAACCTATAATGTTTTAAGACTTTGTATTAACTGCTTTTATTATTTAAATTATATTTTTATACATACATTTACATTAACATAACTTCACGCCTGTATCCCCGAAGGGGTAGGCAGAGGTGTATTACACACCCACAGTGGTGGGTAGTTAGAATATTACAATGGCAGCAGTGTCATTGACATTTTATTTTGAACTGAGTACCTTTTTTTTCTTTTTTTTTTGTGCGGAAATCCTTTCGGATACCCCCCGACTAAAACCGCACGCCGTCTCGGGTCTACAGACGCCGGGGTGTAAGGTTACCCATAAAGCATATCACTCGCACTCCGACTGACCCTGGGCCATTCGCAATGTCCCCTCTGATAACAGCAGAGGGGTACCTGAAGCGACCCCCCCCCCCCCCGCGGGCCTTTCAGGCCCGCCATACCCCGACCCCTTCGTGCAATGGGGTCAGCTGGCCCTGAAAAGGGCCGGTTGGTCAGATTCTTGGCCGTTGACGTTTACGCCAGCTACTCCAGAGGAGCAATCAATGATGCGTCATCGCCCACGTTGCCCAGGGTGCACCAAACTTGGAGGTGATCCAACCAGTCGCACCCCTGAAGTGAGTACCTTTTCAAGTTGTTACTAATATAGGTAATAATAATGACTGAAAGCGTTGAAAATTATGGAAAACGAAAATACAAATACAGATATTGACCACTGAGAACTCAGGTAGGTGAATCTGGGGTGTGTGTTGGGTAACCTCTTCGAGTGTCGCTCCGATTCCGATCCCGCTGCAGTCCGGGGGGAACGGAATCGGAGCGGCCGGTACACCCTGGGCGGCGGTCAATGGCTTCCCCTTCACCCCTTCATAGGGTTGGCATTGATCGTCGGCCAATACCCAACGTGGCGGGAACACATCGCTCTCCGTACTCCTCTGCTTTCAGAGGAGACAGGATGAGCGATGCTGTTAGTGGTGAGATGGCCCAGGGTCAGCCGGGGTGCGAGGGATATGCTCTATGGGTAACCTTACACCCCGGCGTCTGAAGGCCCGAGACGGCGTGCGGTTTTAGTCGGTGCAAGCCCGACATAACCGCCCCCGCTGGCAGGCGGGGGGGTATCCGAAGGGATTTCCGCACGGAAAAAAAAAAAAAAAAAAAAAAAGGTAGGTGAATCTAATGTTTTATAATATGTAACTGTTACAAAATAATTAGAGTTAAATAGGGAAATCATATTACACACCCCAAATGAAATACATAAATATTTACACATAACATAACATAACTTCACGCCTGTATCCCCGAAGGGGTAGGCAGATGTGTATTACACACCCACGATTCGTCAGTTATGTTAAGGTAAATAAATATTTGTGAATCAAATATGATTAATTAATGAACAATTTTCTAACCTAAGCTGACTTAATTTACCCGTGTCCGCCTCGCTTTACTTCAGTCCATTCCACTCTATTCTAATTTAAATTTGGATCACTTGGCCGTATTAAGTATTAAGAGTGGTAGAGTCAAGCAACAGTCATTTTGGCCGTTGCATGAATGGCCCGACTCGACCGGGGAAGCACCCACCCCTCTCACAGAATATCGACGCCAAGTAACAGTAATTTAACTGTTGCGTTCCGTTTGGTGCGTGAGAGTGCCGGAGCCCAAACTCCTTTCCCATCCCCTCCCAAAATCCTTTCCCATCCCCTTTCCTCTCCAGGGTCGGCAGCGCGAGTGTGACGCCACTGGTGTTGCACACGTCCATAAGCCGCGGTAACCGCTTCCCATCAGGTGGGCCGTGAAAAAATAAGTATTGGGTGGGCGGTTCATCAACTAAACGACCTAATTACATGTTAGTATGTTTGTGTGTTTCTTAACTTTCTTATTTAGTCAACAAGTACTGACAACTGATAAATCTACAGCAGGTGAATCGTCCATTATTTCAATCAACTGTAGTTGAATAAACCGTAGGTGAATTGACCGTAGGTGAGTTAAACTTTAGACATTTCGTCCATTAGTTATAATAAACATCTGTAGGTATTTCAAACAGTAGCTCATATGACCGTAGTTATTTTGAAACTAGTTAAATAAATTTAGTTGTAATTAACTGTAACCATATGAACTGCCTAATCATAATATATGTACCTAACCCTATTTATAACCCATTCTAAACACTAAAATGCTTTAAATGTCTTAATTACAGATAGACGATAGGCAGCGATAGCTCAGTGGCGTACGTAAAGGACTGCCGAGACGAGTTCTCGAGTTTGATCCTCAGTCGCCCCGGGTACATACTCCTGACTTTTCGTAGTTATGTGTGTAGTAAAACTGTTAATTATCGCTCACTTAGTAATGTTCCCGGTAGATGGCTATAAACTCGCCCCCTATTACATTGGGACCTGAACATTACTGGCGAATCGTGGGTGTGTAATACATCTCTGCCTACCCCTTCGGGGATTCAGACGTGAAGTTATATTAAATTAATATATACGATAAATTACTTGCTTTACAAAACAGTTACATTTTACCGCATCTAGTGTTGGGATTGAATGTATTTGCATTTAGTGTACTATTATTTATTCTGTGATTTAGGTCGAGTTTAGCCTTGCGTTTGTAATTATGGATTATTGTATCTAGTTTAAATGAAAAACATCAAAATGTTGACGTTGTGTTGTGTAGGGATTAAAAGATGTTGTACTATAATTAATCGTCATTAATTAATTATATACTTTAATCGGCTCTAAACACGAATACACATTATGCCACTTACGACGTCGCGTTGAGCTACCACGCACAGCCGTTTTTCATAATTAAAATAAATTAATGTAGGTATATCTGCTATTCTATTTCTTCGTTGTGCGTCTGTTTTATATCAGTATAAGATGATGATTACGTCTAGTGCGGCCCATTATTCGAGATTAACTGGCTTGTCGTAGCACGTTGCGATGTGTGTGGTAGCGTGTTTACGTGCGACCTCAATATTTCTATTGACCGCATTTTTTTGGAACACGTTTTATCGGAAATAAACCAACAATAATGGGTCAGTTACGCAGATGCCACAATTCTCCGAACAAGGGCGCCGAGTGCCGACCGTTCATTTTATCAACTCAATGACAAACCCTAACAACTATTGCAGTCTAAAGAACTTTTATTATAGATGTCAAAGTATGTCTTATTTGTTAATTATTCAATTAAAAATTGAATTGGATGAAACGTTGGTGGTAGAAATTTGATGACACAAATTGGTCACAAAATTCGGCCGGGTGGGTACCACCGTGCACGATTGCGAAAAACCCTCCATAGTAATTCAATTTCGGTTTGATTGCGTTCAGGGGTCAGCAAGTGCATAGCCGGGCAGGGGGATTGTGGTCGTAGCACCGGTGGGTGTCACGCGGTGCTGCGTCGACAATCCTCTTTTCATGAGGCCGTCAAGCTGAGTGCCGCCATTGTTAACATGGTACGTGTATGTAATGGTGACCCTCTTTCCTGAGACTTTACCTTCAGCTTACCATCAGGCGAGGTGAAGTCAAATTGACGTGTTCTAAATATATAAAAAAAATAAAAATAAACTGCATACGAGTAGAATAGTGGGTGTTTTTGGGGCCTCACAACGACTATACCCAAGTCAGCCAATCTTAGCCCGACTTACACTCTTCTTCCAGATGTCCTAAATCAAAGGCTGGGACCTATAGTTAAGTTTTTGTAACAACCGAAACAGCACCAATACTTTGAGAATTAGACATTTTGAGAATTGGATATTTGGGATTTGGACATTATGAGATTTGGACATTTTAATACCGTTGGACATTTTGAGGATTGGACATTTTAGGTGTGAATGCGGTTTAGGTGTATGACTAACATTAAGTTACGCCCAAACATTCCGTAGAAAAATATCTAAATAACAGTGAAAACCGCATGCAAATCCGTTACGTAGTTTAAAGGATCTAAACGTACAGTTCTGTTGACGATTTTCTTATTTGCAAGATAATAATAATAATAATGTTTTATTGGTCTTAGAGAAAATATAAGATTATTGTCTTATACTATGCTGTAGTGAGAGTCACAAACGTTTCTGATACTGGTTCCCAAACTAGGCTGGCGCCTGTATTTTGGGAGACAGTTTTCAGTCAAAATCATATGACTCAGTATACAGTAATTCATCGGCGTTATTAAATACCTTATATTTTAGTAAGTATTACAACTATATATTAAGTATATTCAAGATAAGTAACCTTTTTTGTTATTAATTTTTGTATTTTGGTAGATAGTTTCCAGTGAAACATATGATACAGTACACGCAAAAGTAACGACATCTTATACATTTTAGGCTTAACAATACTCGTATCTATAATATTAACATCGTGATTAAATAACTTTATAATCATCGTAGTACCTAGATATGTAACATGTTTTTGATATTCATGCATTAAAAACACAATACTTTACATCTTATTTAATTCAAATAAAACTCCTATTATTGATAATTGTAAAGATGCTGTAATCAACCCGTTGCTTGGTGTCAAATGTATTTAATATAAAATATATTTATTGTCTCAAAAAATTATTACAAAACATTTTTTTTTTTTATACCACTAAGGTGGCAGCCAACCACACGGCCCACCTGATGGAAAGCGGTTACCGCGGCCTATGGACATGTGCAACACCAGTGGCGTCACACTGGCTGTAAAGGAAAGGGGATGGGAAAGGAGTTTGGGAGGGGATAGGAAAGGAGTTTGGGAAGGGATGGGAAAGGAGTTTGGGCTCCGGCACTCTCACTCACCAATCGGAACGCAACAGTTCAAATACTGTTACTTGGCGTCGATATTCTGTGAGAGGGTGGTGCTTCCCCGGTCGAGTCGGCCCATTCATACAACGGCCAAAATGACAGTTGCTTAACTCTACCACCTACCAATAAACAATGGTTAGGATACACACATTAGGATTCTCTGTGTCATGGGATCCAGTCACTTTCGTTCCACTCGACAATATCTTGCTCTATCAATCGGTAGCTCTGCTTAGTTTGAGTCTAGATGGCGCTGTGTAATATGTCCTAGATTTTTTTTTTTTTTTAATTTTTTTTTTTCGTGTGGAAACTCCCACGGGCTTCACCCCACCGGTACCAATAATGAGGTTGGGTATGCCGGAATCAAACCGACTAAAACCACACGGGGTCCTTCCCAAGCGTCATTGCCGGTACCCCGGGTACGTCCAAAAAGGATAACCCCTGGGTTCCTGGTGGACTTTGGCCATCGCGTCCTCGTCTTTGGGGTCGGGTTTAATCCTGCGTCAGTGAGTTGTAAGGACACACACACGACATGCTTCCGTCATGGACTATTTCTGTAAGGACGGCGAGAGAACGTCCAGGCTTAGGACCACAACGAGATCCCGGCGTTGACTCGTCCCCGCTGGGCACCCCACCATTGTGTGGAGCGCCGTGTCTTCGCCGGGGTCCTGTCAGTGCTAGTATTGCAGCGTTATCTCCTGGTGGATGCGCCACAGATACTTACCGAAGTACCCTTGTCCGGTAACTATCTGTGACATCCGGAAGGAGAGGTCACCGAGGCGCCTCTCCAACCACTCCTCCATGACGTGGCTTCTCCCTAACTCGGTTGCTCAAGTCACACCTCCCTGGCGGAGCTGGGACCGCTGGACCACGATGTCTCGGGATCCCGGCCTGTGGCCCCGCTGCAGCGCCTCCTTGCGCCATTGGTACAACGACGCAAGGGCCCTCGCTTCCAGGTTCCATGGAGGGGTCACGGCTAGGAAACATGCCGCCTGGACGGAGATCGTGCGATATTGACTCTGCCCTTATGACTCTGACGGCCAGCACTTTCAACGGGCTGTGCAAAACAGCCACGTTGCAGGCCGTCAGACGTCCCCCCACCCATACCGGGGTTATTTTAATTATTCATCTTCTCATCTTAGCGTGGTTCACGGTTGCATCAGAGGCTTTCAACTCGAAGCCCGGGGTCCACTTAACCCTTCTCTTCCTTCAGATTTGGTTTATACAGCTTTTAGGGGCGTCTGATCTCCTAACCCTGAGAGGAAAAGCTGCACTAGAGCATCGTCCATCAACTACAGGTGTAACGGCTTGTAGGCGAGGCTGACTTAACCGCAAGGGTTTTAGTGGCACCCATATACTCTAACGGTAAACAGATTATGTGTTGAAATGTCACAAAACATTTTAAACGTTATCAAGTTTGTTTAATAAAAGTGTATGTTATGATGTTGATCCTTCGATAGCTTAGTTTAGGGTTGATAATCGTATAGCAGAGTAAATTGAAACGCACGTTATGTTCCTTTGGCTTTGTATTGCAGACTACTGGTTTACAATGATTTGTTATTACCTTTATACATTCAATTTTAACCTAACATACACCGCCCACCAAAAGGCCATTGCCTTTATCACACAAATTTGTAAACTATCTCAAATCAAATTACAAATAATATAAATGTATTAAATATTTAACATTTTTGACAACCCTACACAATTGTTAGAGTACAACAGAACTACAATATAAGAAATTTCCAAAAAGAAAATAAAGTTTACGAATCATTTTACAATACTTTAAACCAAACAAGTAAATTATTTAGCAAGCAATTTATCTTGAGTTTTTTTTATAGATTTCCAATTATTTACTAGTCTCAGATTACTAACTCACATGCAAACTGTTAAACACAATTAATCAAAATATTAAATATATTGGCTAAATTAATTACCTAATGTACCTAATGGTTTGGTAATATGACATCACTACAGTATACTAAACTTATTTTTGTAAAAGCATGCAATGCACATTTTTAGTTACTAGAAAACATATTTAAGTACTGGTCTCGTCATCTTTAACGTTAATCAAAGGACACAGTTTACTAACACATCTCTTAGTAACACTATCACCAGACTTAACACTGTAAACACGAGTAGATCCGTCAGGCCCAGGGTGTTTGGCCACAACACGGCCCATCAACCATTTTCCTGGAGGTAGACCATCGTGTTTGATCAGGACTATATCGTTTATTTTGAATTCAGGTTGCTTTCTTAACCACTTAGGACGCTGTTGCAAGCGCGTTAAATATTCCGATTGCCAAATCTTCCAAAACGTTTGAACTAATTTTTGTGAATGTTGCCATCTTGTCAAATGATTTATATTTAACTTTGTTAGGTCTGGAGTAGGTACTTCAATAGATTGTTCGCCAATTAAAAAGTGAGCAGGTGTTAATGGGCTCAAATTATTTGCATCCGTATCATCTATTGGCGTCAAAGGTCTTGAGTTGAGGAGGGATTCGATCTGACAGAGTACTGTCGTCATTTCCTCGAAGGTTAAATTAGTGTTAAGGATCTTTTTCAAGTGCGACTTTACCGATTTCACACCGGCCTCCCAAAGTCCACCGAAGTTCGGGCTGTAGGGAGGAATGAAGTGCCACTGGGTGCCGTCCAATGCTAATATCTGGGAAACTTCATCTTTAAACTCAAGCTGCGCAGCCTTCCATGCCTCCACCAGTTCCCTGTTTGCTCCAATAAAATTGCGACCCTGATCGCTGTAGATGTGTGAACATCGTCCTCTTCGTGCAATAAATCGACGGAATGCTGCGATGAAAGCTTCAGAGGTAAGATCTCCAACAAGTTCTAAATGTATGGATTTAGTGCACATACATATAAATATAGAAATGTAAGCCTTACTTGTCTTCGCCCCACGTCCTCGAGACATCAGTATATTAATTGGGCCAGCAAAGTCTACACCGCTGTACTGAAACGGACGAGATAGGTTTACTCTCATGTGGGGCAAGTCACCCATTATTTGGTTTCTTGCCTTGACATTTGCTCTGGTGCAAACTATGCATCTGTGAAGATGTCGTTTCACAACGTTTTTTGCTCTGAGAATCCAAAATCTTGACCGAAGATAACACAGCATGAGCTGGAGTCCACCGTGCAGAGTTTTCTGGTGCGCATCTGAGACGATTATTGAGGTAAGTGCATTTTTATTACTTAGTATCATAGGATGTTTTGTATCTCTTTCTAGGTTTGCATGTCGTAATCTACCGCCCACCCTGAGGATCTGTTCTTCATCAAGGTAAGGATTTAACGATTTCAGATAACTGTTTCTCTTGACTGCTTTGAATTTTTTAATGTCTTCTATTTCTTCCTCAAAATCCTCTTTCTGTGCTTTTCTTACGCATAGTTTCAACACTTCATCAATTTCTTTTGTAGTTATTGCTTTATTGTTTTCGCTTGACCTCTTGTAATTTAGAAATCTTTTCATGTAAATTATAATTTTTGTTAGTTCTTCCATGTTTTCATAGTTTTCAAAATTCAATACGCCCTTGCTATCTGTTTTATCTTCTGCTATGTTCATGACTGTCAATTTAGTTTTCCTTTTTTCCATATCAGTAGGTATTATATTTAGCCTTGAAAATCGTATTTGCTCTTCTAGTAACCATTGTGGTCCATGCCACCATAGATTATTTTGTTTCAGGTCTGATACTTTAGCACCTCGTGATGCAACATCGGCTGGATTCAAATTTGTTTGGACGTGATGCCATTGACTGCTGGGCACGTTATCTGAGATCTCAACTACCCTATTCGCAACAAATTGCTTCCAGCGGCTGGGTTCACCGAATAGCCATGATAATACTACTGATGAGTCAGTGTAAGCAAATACTCTATCAAAGGGTATTCTCATTGCTTGAGCTGTGTGGCGTAGAAGTTTGGAAAGGAGCACTGCAGCGCACAACTCAAGGCGTGGCAAGGAAATCGTTTTTACAGGTGCTACCTTTGTCCTTGCCGCAACAATATTGACATCTATGGTTCCATCTGATTGTACTACTCTGCAGTATACTACTGCAGCGATGGCACGCATTGACGCATCGCTATATCCGTGCAATGATATGGTTTCTTTTGAACTGTTCAAGGTGTTTAGCCATCGTGGAACTGTTATGTCTTTGACCCTTTTCAAATCATCTCGTATGGTTCTCCACTCAACTTGTAAGTCGTCATCGATGACGTCATCCCATCCAACACCTTGTAACCACAATTTCTGTACAAAAATCTTTGCCAGTATGATTGCTGGAGCAATCCATCCTAGTGGGTCAAATAATTTTTGTAAGTCTGATAAGACATCTCTTTTAGTTATATCGATCGGTTGCGGATCTAAGTTAATATTGTATTTGAATTCGTCTTCGCCTAAATTCCATGATACTCCTAGAGCTTTAACTGTTCCATCTAGTGTCACATCAACATGTGCCCTTGTAGATCTATCTGCTTCATCTAACGATTTTAGGAATTCAGGGCTGTTTGAGCACCATTTTTGCAGTCGAAATTTGCCTTTGTCTAGTACAGTTTTTAATTGTTTGCTTGCTTCTATCGCTTCTTGGACAGTATCAAATCCTGACATGATATCGTCGACGTAAAAATCTTCTTGTATCATTTTTGCAGCAATAGGAAAGTCTTGACCTTCATCAACTGAAAGCTGAATCAGTGTTTTTACAGCGAGATACGGCGCCGACGTTGTGCCAAAAGTAACTGTCAATAAACGGTAATGTTTGACTTCATCAGATTTTGAAGTATTCTGTCTCCATAATACTCTCTGGAAGTCTACATGTTCTTTGTTAACGAGAACCATTCTGTACATCTTCTCGATGTCGCTTACAAAACAGACCTTATGCATTCTCCATCTCATTATGATACTTCTGAGATCTTCTTGTAGGACAGGCCCGTTCATTAGTTCATCATTTAGCGACACACCGTTCGTGCCCTTGCACGAGGCGTCAAAGACAACACGCGTCTTAGTTGTTTCCTTTTCAGCTCGCACGACTGCATGATGTGGTAAGTAGACGGATTTCTTATTAATTTCTTCTTCAGGTACTAATTGCATGTGATTTAATCTAATATACTCTTCCATGACTTCACTATAATTCTTCTTTAGTTCTGGGTGTCTTTCAAATCTTCTTTCAAGCATTTCTAATCTTTTCATTGCTATGTTTTGTGTATTTCCCTCTAATGATTGTAGTTTTTCTGTCTTTATAGGTAGTTTTACCACATATCTTCCTTCTTCTGTTCTAGTATACGTCTCCTTGTAAAGTCTTTCGCAGTTTTCTTCTTCTCTTGTTAATTTTCTTTTTGTATCTGTTTCAACTTCCCATAATATCTTTAACATATCGTCGACTTCAATTTGTTGATGCAATACTATGATTGATTCTTCTTCTGAATTCGCACAATTGTTTACTTGTCCAAACAAGATCCAACCTAAAGTTGTTTTTTGTGCACTTGGTGACCCTGGCGGACCCTTGATGACATCATTTTGCAATATTTGTGCGTATTCATTCACTCCTAGAAGTAAGTCGACGTTAGCTGGTTGGCCGTAATTAGGATCAGCAAGAGTTATTCCTTCTAAGTGATTCCAATGACTCGTTGTTATTCTTTGAGTGGGTATTTGAGTAGTCAGTTGCTTAGATAAGACGTACGCTTTCACGATGAGGCTGAATTCTTCGCTTCTTGATGAGACCTCGACCTGAACTACTTGATTTAATTTTGATTTCACTTCGCCCACTCCAACGATACCTCCCTTGACAGGATATCGTCTCGCTCTGATTGTTTGTGCCGCTCTTTGGCTTATAAAACATCCTTGTGATCCAGGATCTATAAGGGCTCGCAGAATTGTGGTGTGACCATCTTCACTCTTACACTTCACAAGGGCAGTTGCTAATAAAGCAACAACTGTATTTTGAGCTGTATTAGTTTGTGACGTCATCACTGCTATATTTATTTCTTCCTTTGTTCTATCTTCTACATTTGTATGTAAAACCTTTGGCTGTTCATTTTCTTTCTTCTGAGTTGGGCCACAGGCATCATTTGTCTTCTTCGAATGTAGGAGGGTGTGGTGACGTCGCTGACATAATCTGCACTTGGTGGGTAGTCGACATGCTCTAACACTATGTCCAGGAACCAAACAATTGTAACATAAGTACTTCGATTTGGCAAACTCGGTTCGTTGTTCTGGTTCCAGTTTTCCAAAGTCTTTACAATGACTAAGTGTGTGTTTATCTTGGCACAAAGGACATATCTTTTCTGTAGCAGTATCAGAACTGTGATAAGATCTTACTACTTTTTCTTTAGTAGAAGCTGGTTGTTGCACTAGTTCTAGCGTTCTAAACTTGGACTCTAAAAACTCCTTTAACATTTCAAATGTCGGTAACGCTTCACTCGATGTACTGCTGACGTGTTCTTCCCATTCTTTATGCGTTTCAGCGTCTAATTTTTGCACCAACATGAAGTTTATAAGTGGGTCCCAATCTTCTGTTTTTATGTTTAGATTTTTTAGACTGCTTAGGCATTCAGATGTAGTATCAATAAGTGATTTTATTTGGTTAGAGTTTTGGTTGGTTAATTTTTTTTGGTTGAACATGCGCTTTAACAATGATGTAACAATAAGTCGTTTGTTACTATAACGCCTCTTAAGTATGTCCCAAGCTTGAACGTAATTTGCTTCACTAATCTGTATATGACGTAACAATAATTCAGCTTCTCCGCCAACGCTTGTTTTCAAATAGTGTAGTTTCTGGACGCCGCTCAGGGTATTGTTGTGATGGACCAGCGATGTAAACAAATCTTGAAAAGTCGGGAAGGCTTCATAATTACCGAGAAACTTCGGTATTTCTATACGCGGTAATCTCACTTGTGGAGAATGTGCTTGCTGTGCTAAGGTTATATTCATTGCCTCTTGTTCACCAGTCGGTCTTTGTTGTGATTCTATTGTAAACAGTAGGTCTTGCATTTCTGACTTAGTATCCATAATCAATTCTTCACAAACGTAATATTGATTTTGTTCAAAATAAGGCAATAGCTTGCGTTGTTCCTTCTTCACATTCTTCATTAAGGTGGTATGTGCATTACGAAATTGTTGCCAATATTCTTCAAGGGCTTGCATTTTAACTGTGACGTAACCACGCGTGAGTCGTACCTTGGGGCATTTTTTGAAGTTATCGCGAGTTTTTGCGATGATGTTAAATAAGTCTTCTAATTCACACAAATTTTGTTCGACGATTTCCATAGTTAAATTCCGGTGAAAAACTGTCCAAAATCACAATTTTGTTGATCAGCTACGAAGTTATAAAATGTAAGATAATAAATTGCACTTGTTTACGCATAACTTGTAGGCATTAGGCTCTTCTTCATAGCAAAAAAAAGGTCGCCTTTTGTTCTCTTATCGCTCGGCGCTCGGCTCCTGCAATCCGGTTCTGTAGGCCACTATGATCCTTCGATAGCTTAGTTTAGGGTTGATAATCGTATAGCAGAGTAAATTGAAACGCACGTTATGTTCCTTTGGCTTTGTATTGCAGACTACTGGTTTACAATGATTTGTTATTACCTTTATACATTCAATTTTAACCTAACAGATGTTATGTTATGTTATCTTTAGTATGTATATTTTACTTTCTACAAAGGATAAGAAAACTTATCTTGATTAAACACAATAAAGTTGCATTTACAACATAACATAACGTAACATAACTTCACGCCTGTATCCCCGAAGGGGTAGGCATAGGTGTATACACACCTACGATTCGCCAGTTATGTTAAGGTCCCAATGTAACAGGGGGCGAGCCTATTGCCATCTACCGGGCACATTTTTAAGCGAACGATAATTAACATTTATTAATACACACATAACTACGAAAAGTCATAGGTGTGTGCCCGGGGCGACTATCGAACTCGAGACCTCGTCTCAGCAGTCCGTTACGTACGCCACCGGGCTATCGCCGCTCTTTGCATTTGCATTTACATGCTAACTTTAATTTTTAGTGCAGCTTAGATAAACTTGTTTGGTGTGAATGTGAAGTTATTTGTCATTTTGTGTGTAATATCTTGTAACTCTTATGTCCCTTCGGTTCGTGTTTTTTTTTTCAGGAAAGACACCTGAAGGACTATTCTTGTAATAAAAATAAGGTCAAATTTCAGTTCCGATCTAAATTCGATCTCACATAAATGTCAATATCTGGGCGATCGAGATTTGCTTGGTTTCTAAAAATGAAATATAGCTAGCTCGATTTATCGCCCCCTGTATACTAAGTTTCATGAAAATCGTTGGAGTTGATTCCGAGATTCATAGTACACATATATACGAGTATATATATATATATATAAATATATATATATTCATATAATGTGATTAATATATTAATATAGAATTGTGGTATGACCGAAAGTAGTAAAATGTGCAAATTCGTTCAACTCATATCCGGTTCTTCTTAACTAATTGCATTCAAACATACGGCAGATTTTAAGTCTGATCAAGACCTTTCTAATATAAAAAAACCGCTTCAAAATCCGTTCAGTAGTTTTTTCGTCCATCGCAAACAAAGAGACAAATAGACAAGAATTCAAAAAAAAAACGTTATTGTGTTCAGAATCGTTCATTTAATAACTCAAGCATTTTTTTAATATCTCCAGTGTACCTACACTGAAACAACTAATTTACAATTTCATAATAGTAGGTCGTGGGGGTTTCCACAGGTTAAAAAAAAAGTAGGTATAGTAGGGATTTTCATTCAATTCATAATTCAGTTTCAATTCAATCACTTTTCGTTCTGTGATGTTTAATACTCTCTGATCTTAAAAGCTAAACCTTATTCAAATACCAATTTTCTCTAAGGCTCTTTAGTCAACTGGGTCTACTCGAACTCGGTCCGCGGACCCGGTTAACATATTCATTATTATTTATTAAGATGACCAGCCTCTCCTAACTCTAAATAAGAAGGTGTTACGGTAATTGTACTTGGAGAAACTATATAAAACTAAATAGACATAGGTGTGAAGATATTTTTCTAATAATTTTTTGAGATGACCAAGTTAATAATAATGTGTGTGGGTGTGTCTGTGTGTATTTGTTTGTGTGTGTGTGTATGTGTGTATGTGTGTGTGTGTGTGTGTGTGTTGTCTCGTTTGTTTCTATGGTATAATCTGAGCTTCATAGTAAACAGTGTGAATACAGCTGACAGATTTATTATTTATTGGCGATAAGCTACGTTGGAACATATTGTGATTTTCAGTTTCTTCATAACTGAGAGACTTCAACCAATTTGAGACAGTTTTCTTGCATTGATATTTAGTGATAGAGTAAATGAGTAGTTTCATTATCATTCTAAGGCAGATTCTCACGAAGATAGTTCACAGTATAGGTATACAAGAGATGCTCGTTTAATTATTCAAAAAAACTCTGATGGCTATGACGTAGGTATATTTAAACTTACTTATAACCAAAAAAAAACATTACGTACTTTGTGCGTAAACAATTATGATGAAAAATGTGATGATTATTTTATCAGTAAACAATGTTTTTTTTTTGAGTTTTAAGCAAAAAAAGTAGGACGCAGTTACTGGAGATGTCTATCCTTTCAAATTTAACCATTCCATCATCATGAAATTGCTGACATAATTGCATATTAAAAAATATAAAAAACCTATTTCAATTCAATTTTTAAGCATTTTGTATGCTTACTTTTTTCTAAAGATTTAGATCGGAAAAAGAGAACATCTAGGACGGGACTTGAACACGCGACCAGTCAGTTGGTCAGAGCATTCCCCCTGTAAGCGACTGGTCGCGGGTTCAAGTCCCGTCCTAGATGTTCTCTTTTTCCGATCTAAATCTTTATAAAAAACCTATTTTTACCCCCGACCCAAAAACGACGAGGTTTCATAAGTTTGACATATCTATGTGTGTGTCTGCCTGTGGCATCGTAGCTGCTGAACGGATGAATCAATTTGATGCGGTTTTATTAGTTCGAAAGCCGATATTATCGAGATGGTTCCTAGCTATAAATAAAATTTGTATCGGGGTATTATTTTAATATTTATACTGTTAATTGATGGCACTTGGTGGAACTTGCTACTCATATTGAAATAAATGTATCACTTGTACTTTTCCACTATTATAATATTTAACTTTTTTTTTTTTTTTTTTTCAAGAATATTAGTAACCGAAATTACTAATATTCCCACTAACCCCTCCAGCTTAGCTAAATTGCTTGTGTTAGGAGTGGGTTCACGTCGGTAGTGTAATGGCCAGGATTCGAACCCGGGACCTCTCGATCGTAAGGTCGACTCCTTAACCACCAAGCTGTATCGCCGGTTTCGCCTCACGGCACTCTCAAAGGTTTTTTATATTTATTTACACATTACAGTCACCAAGTACGTAACAGTTTTTTTAATTATAACATAAAACATAAACATAACATAACTTCACGCCTGTATCCCCGAAGGAGTAGGCAGAGGTGTATTACACACCCACGATTCGCCAGTTAAAAAAAGAGAATGATAAAACTGAAAAAAAATATATGATGTACATTACTATCTAAACTTCCACCGAAAATTGGTTTGAACGAGATCTAGTAAGTAGTTTTTTTGCGTCATAAATCGTAAACCGCAATTTACCTTTCATTCAATGAACTCAAATATAAAAAATTGAAAAAAAAAACATTATGTTACTTGCTGCTACGGAACCCTTCATGGGCGAGTCCGACTCGCTCTTTGCCGCTTTTTTTGTATCCTTTACTTCTTACGAGAAATAATGGCTTATTTACGAAGCGATTTTAAGCAATACAGCATTAATTCTTGTACAATAACATGTTTGTATTGTAACATAACATAACATAACTTCACGCCTGTATCCCCGAAGAGGTAGGCAGAGGTGTATTACACACACACGATTCGCCAGTTATGTAAAGGTCCCAATGTAATAGGGGGCGAGCCTATTGCCATCAACCGGGCACATTATTAAGCGAGCGATAATTAACATTTATTAATGCACACATAACTACGAAAAGTCAGAGGTGTGTGCCCGGGGCGACTGGGGATCGAACTCGAGACCTCGTCTCAGCAGTCCGTTACGCACGCCACTGGGCTATCGCCGCTTTAAGTATACCAATATCCAATATTACCACAATTATTGTCAGTGTTAGCGGTTTAGTTTGTCGAGCAAGAGTTGTGTGTCACAATAATTCGTCGATGAAAAGTGCCCTTGGTTTTTCTAGAAAACATAAACCCACAGTAACGTACAGTATTATCGGTCAGGTTAAGGAGTCGAATCCTGGCCATTACACTACCGAAGTGAACCCACTACTAACACAAGCAATTTAGCTTAGCTGGTGGGGTTAGGGGGAATATTAGTAATTGCGGTTACTAATAATCTTTTTTTTTTTTAAAGTATCCGGATCAGTTCCGGCTCATCGATCAGAAAAGTGTGAGTCCAGCCAAGATGCGCTTTCCTTCGGCGACCCGCCAACACGGACTGGACCAGCGTGGCGGGTTATGGTCCAAACCCCCCCAAAATGACGATGGACAGAAGACCACGGCCCCTAGTGCCTGGGGGCTCCAGCTGCAAGACTGATGTGGACGGGCGTCGGTCGAGCACTGTAGTCAGGGGTGCTAAGAATCTCAGGGCGAGATGTTACCGTTGGGTTAGGCCTATGTTCAGCAGTGGACTTCCTACGGCTGATATGATGATGATGATGATGGGAGCGATTACCGTCTGTTAACCAGCAGGTGTACCGGCTCAGTAAGTTTACCTTTATAGAACCTCATACAATCCATAGTACGAATCCATGCATATATGATACTGTTTCCCGCAGCTTCGCCCGCGTGGAATTCTGATGGTGCCCGCTACCCATGGGAACCTATTCCAGGGATACACCTAACATAACATAACCTCACGCCTATGTCCCCGAAGGGGTAGGCAGAGGTGCTAGCACCCACATTTCGCCAGTTTATGTTTAGGTCCCAATGTAATAGGTGGCGAGCCTATTGTCATTAACCGGGCACTTATAAACTTGCGATAAATACACACATAACTTCGAAAAGCATCGAAAAGTCATTGGTGTGTGCCATGGTAAAACCTGGGATCGAACCCGAGACCTCGTCTCAGCAGTCCATTACCCATACTACTAGGCTACCGCGGTTTTTCTATATATACCTATATATGTGTTATTCCAGACTATAAACTATACCTGTACCATATTTCAGCCCGATCCGTTCAGCTGTTAGAGCGTGGTTGAGTAACAAACAGCTTCACAAAATTTCACACTTATGATATTACTTAGAAGGACATAAACTATTCCTGTACCCAATTTCAATACAAAATTTGACCGGGTAGGTACACCCCGGCGTCTGTAGACCCGAGACGGCGTGCGGTTTTAGTCGGTTCAAGCCCGACATAACCGGCCCCGCTGGCCGGCGGGGGGGTATCCGAAGGGATTTCCGCACGAAAAAAAAACAGGTACCACCGTGTACGATTGCGAAAAACCCTCCATAGTAATCCAATTTCGGTTTGATTGCGTTCAGTGGTCAGCAAGTGCATAGCCGGGCAGGGGGATTGTGGTCGCAGTGAAAAGTGGCTGTGGCGGACGGACAGACAGACATGACGAAACTATAACGGTTTCGTTTTTTGCCATTTGGCAACAGAACCCTAAAAATGGTTATTGTAGGGTATAGGGTTCTTTTTTTATATTTAGGACACGTCAATTTGACTTCACCTCGCCTGGGTCACCATTACATACACGTATCATGTTAACAATGGAGGCACTCAGCTTGACGGCCTCATCAGAAGAGGATTGTCGTCGCAGCACCGCGTGACACCCACCGGTCCCAATAGTGCTGCGACCACAATCCCCCTGCCCGGCTATGCACTTGCTGACCCCTGAACGCAATCAAATCGAAATTGAATTACTATGGAGGGATTTTCGCAATCGTGCACGGTGGCACCAATGATGCGACGACCGTATACCAGATGAAATAGCCAAATACTATGATTTATCCGAAACATAAACAATGCGCACCGTACGGCAACGTCGCATCTCCAAAATTTGAGCGGACGTCCAACACGGCTATCAATGAAAGTATTCCCCGGCCGAATTTTGTGACAAATTTGTGTTATCAAATTTCTACCAGCCAGCCAGCGTTTGCAATGTAAGCGCAAAAAATATGTTTATTTACGACATCACATTAGACATCTCTAAAATATTATGCATATAAACCTTCCTCTTGAATGACTCTATCTATTAAACAAGTTGAATTCTCTCCTTCATACCCAAAACCGTGACAGAAAATTGGCAACGACGACGACGTCGACGACAACTCGATAGCAATAGGGCTTTCCTAAAGAAAATGCCTAAAAACTGCATCAAAATCCGTTGCGTTGTTTTAAAGATCTAAGCATACATAGGGACAGACAGACAGGGGTGCAACTGGTTGGATCACCTCCAAGTTTGGTGCACCCTGGGCAACGTGGGCAATGACGCATCATTGATTGCTCCTCTGGAGTAGCTGGCGTCAACATCAACGGCCAAGAGTCCGACCAACCGGCCCTTTTCAGGGAAATTTGCACCCCATTGCACAAGGGGGTCGGGGTATGGCGGGCCTGCAAGGCCCGCGGGGGGGGGGGGTCGCTCCAGGTACCCCTCTGCTCTTATCAGAGGGGACACTGCAAATGGCCCAGGGTCAGTCGGAGTGCGAGGGATATGCTCTATGGGTAACCTTACACCCCGGCGTCTGTAGATCCGAGACACCGTGCGATTTTAGTCAGTTCAAGCCCGACATAACCGCCCCCGCTGGCAGGCGGAGGGGTATCCGCAGGAATTTCCGCACAAAAAAAAAAGGGAACTGACAGACAGTGCGAGGAATATGCTCTATGGGCAACCTTACACCCCGGCGTCTGAAGACCCGAGACGGCGTGCGATTTTAGTCGGTTCAAGCCCGACATAACTGCCGCTGCTGGCCGGCGGGGTGGTATCCGAAGGGATTTCCGCACGAAAAAAAAGGGACAGACAGCCAGCGGGAACTAACTTTGTTTAATACTTTGTAGTGATTACTAGGATACAAGCTATTCCTATGCCAAATTTTAGCCCGATCCGTTCAGCCGTTGGAGCGTAATTGACCAACAAACATCCAAACAACTTCACAAAATGTCACATTTTGATGAAATCATAGCTTATTAGAATCCGTTGCCATCAATGCTAAGTTATGTGTAATGATAAATGATTGATGAAAATCAAACGCATTCAAAGCAACGTAACATTATACATCTCTGGTAGAATAGCAGCGTAATACCGCTAATTGTACAAAGCTATTCACGTCATCGGTAATTATTTCAGTCCTTGCTTATAATAAACAGATTTATAATAATACTAGCTTTATTTTACATTATATCTAAGACTTGAAGTATGTCATGGTAACGTAGGAATACCACGCAATAAGGATAAATAGAAGCGATTAGAAAAAGTGGCGTACGTAACGGATTGCCGAGTCGAGGTATTGAGTTCGCTCCCAAGTCACCCCGGGCACACACCTCTGACTTTTCGTAGTGTATAAAAAATGAAAATTAGCGTTCTGTTAGTAATGTGCCCGATAGAGGCTAGGCTCCCCCCCTTGGGGTGTGTGTTGGGTAACCTCCTCGAGTGTCGCTCCGATTCCGATCCCGCTGCAGTCCGGGGGGAACGGAATCGGAGCGGCCGGTACACCCTGGGCGGCGGTCAATGGCTTCCCCTTCACCCCTTCATAGGGTTGGCATTGATCGTCGGCCAATACCCAACGTGGCGGGAACACATCGCTCTCCGTACTCCTCTGCTTTCAGAGGAGACAGGATGAGCGATGCTGTTAGTGGTGAGATGGCCCAGGGTCAGCCGGGGTGCGAGGGATATGCTCTATGGGTAACCTTACATCCCGGCGTCTGAAGACCCGAGACGGCGTGCGGTTTTAGTCGGTGCAAGTCCGACATAACCGCCCCCGCTGGCCGGCGTGGGGGATTCCCGCCGATAAAAAAATAAAAAATAAAGGCTCGCCCCCTTTTACATTGGTACTTAAACATAACTGGAGATTTGAGGGTGTGTAATACACCTCTGCCTACCCTTAGGGGATACAGACGTGAAGTAATATTTCATCATTCGTCATAGAGGTTGCCCAGTTGCGGTCAAGGCTTTGTCGGCTTTTCCAGGAGCGATTACCATCTGACCGCCCAATCTCGAGAGGAAGCCTGCGCCAGAGCATAGTCCGTTGTTTATTAGCAGGTGTCATCCGTATGCCATGAGACTATGCAAACTTCGTACGGTAATTTATAGATCCTCACGATAGATTGCCGCTGCGTGCAGTTTGAATCATTGTTAGAGCAGTTCAGAGGTCATATAGTTCCTGCAGCTGCATAGAAACATGGACTCTTTAACAGTATCGGTTACTACACCTAAGGTGAGTCCGACAAGCTCTTCCAATTTTTTTAATACCATTTAGGTGGCAGACAAGCACTTGACTCACCTGATGGGAAGCGGTGACGTGTGCAACACCAGGGGCGTACGTGCGAAGCCGACGACTCTTTTTTTTTTCGTTCGGATATCCTCCTTGATACCACCAGTGGGGGTGGTTATGTCGAATTGGCACCGAGTAAAACCGCACGCAGTTTCGGGGGTATAAGGCATTTCCCTTGCACCCCGGCCGTTTTATAGCGGGGCGTGAAAAAGCATCTGTCGAGGCCATCATTTTAGAGACAGCACCTGGAATGGTTGCCATTGTTTTGTTTACTTCATCTCAGCTTACCATCAGGTGGTGTGCAGTCCAAATGATGGATCAAATTTTAAGAAGAATATGAACTGGTGGTCTAAATTCGTAAGCTCATCCTTCCAGCTAAACACGATATAAGGACGACCCATTAAACATAACATAACATGTTATGTTATGACCCATTAAAACTTATTATTTAAATTTAATCACAGAAAAACAAAACAACATGATAAATAGACTTTTTTTTTTTTTCGTGCGGAAATCCCCTCCAGGGTAAAGTCACGAAGAATAAATTTCTTTCTTACTATTATTGACTAACTAGGTCACAGAATAGATAAAATTGACTAGGTCACATTCTTTACTTTCTAGGTGATATAATGGTCAAGAACTGCACCTTGCAAATTAATGGGTCCCGCCTGCTATTATAAAAAAATAATAATTTTACTGTATACTTTTTAGTTATGATATATATATATATTTGAAATCCCCTTTTAAGTTCTTCATTTTGATACCCTACTCGATAAGTTTGAGTGACAATATTTTTTGAATAACATACATTTTAGCGCCAAAAATCCACCATTTCGTTTTTTTATTAGCCATCAAACGTTGCAGTTTGGCGAGAAAAAGCAATGTAAATAATCGTTGTATATTATTTTTGTATAAATAAAAAAAAAAAAAAAAAAAAATTTGATATACCCAGTGTCACTCTCACAGTAAATACGAATCTAACTACATCTCTCAAGCTAAAATCCATCGAGCCGTTCAGACTGCAGAGCGTGCCAAACAATTACACATACATACTCTCGAAAAACATTACCCTCCTTCTGGCGCAGTCGGGTGTAAAAAAGTGAAAAAATACTGAATTTCAGATATAATGCTGAGGAAAAAAATAATTAAAGACTTTTCTGTTGAAGTCGGTCATCCTAGTATTTTAATTTCATGCAACAAATAATAATGTATATAAGAGTCTCTTTATTCTACACAAATAAGATAAAATAATAATTGAAAGAAAACCAAACTTTATTGAATTCCATCGCCATTTAATGTTATTTTATTATTTAGAGATTTATATTTGTTATCATTTTATTTACATTCATTTAAATTTGCATTGATATTAGTATTTTTAAATATAAAGGTATGCTTATCCCCTTTCTAGAACACTATTACAAACTATGTTTAGATCTATATACTGCAGCTTAGTATGTCCTCGATTTTTTTTTCAAATCTATTTAGAATCTCTTAAAGTTGGTTTTCAATGTGTATTTTTCGCGTAAACTGTCGATAATAACGTGAAAAAAAAACTCACCCAAACACGACGACACTCTTATAATTCATTTTCACAACTAAAGCGATAATTCAAATTGAATGCGTCCACAAGATACGTGCTATCATAGTAGAGTACGTGTAATCTATGCATATATAATGACTTGTCTGTCTATGCATATTTAAATAATTAGGTACTTGTCCCGAGGGGTGTGTGTTGGGTAACCTCCTCGAGTGTCGCTCCGATTCCGATCCCGCTGCAGTCCGGGGGGAACGGAATCGGAGCGGCCGGTACACCCTGGGCGGCGGTCAATGGCTTCCCCTTCACCCCTTCATAGGGTTGGCATTGATCGTCGGCCAATACCCAACTCCTCTGCTTTCAGAGGAGACAGGATGAGCGATGCTGTTAGTGGTGAGATGGCCCAGGGTCAGCCGGGGTGCGAGGGATATGCTCTATGGGTAACCTTACACCCCGGCGTCTGAAGACCCGAGACGGCGTGCGGTTTTAGTCGGTGCAAGCCCGACATAACCACCCCCGCTGGCCGGCGGGGGGGTATCCGAAGGGATTTCCGCACGAAAAAAAAAAAAAAAAAGTTACTTGTCCCGACTTACTGACTGATAATCAACGCCTAAACCGCTGGACCTAGAAACTTGAAATTTTGGCAGCAGATAGATGCTTTTTAAGTAGTAATCATCCACTAAGGAAGGATTTTTGGAAATTTAACTGGTTGTTGCACGTTTGTATGGGAGTCCTTCATTTTCAAACTTAGAAGCCTGACATTTCATATACCTATTTCTGTTTAGAAATAAATGAATCCGCGTTTTTTAAAATTTCTGTACTAATGGGTAAAATAGGCGATGAACGGTCGCATGGAAAGCCTTTTTTTTTTTACGTGCGGAAATCCCTTCGGATACCCCCCCCCCCCGCTAGCCAGCGGGGGTGGTTATGTCGTGTCTCGACTAAAACCGCACGGTGTCCTCCCCAAGTGTCCGTTGCCGGGCACCCCGGGTAAGCCCTCGAAAGGATAACCCCAGGGTTGCCGGCGGACCTTGGCCGCCACCGCGGCCTCGCCTGGTGGGGTCGGGTTTTATCCCGCTTCGGTGAGTTGGCAGGCGTGTGTAGGGCACACACGACACGCCTCCGCCACGGCCTGCTTCTGTAAGGACGGCGAGTCGGCCAACTGCCGTCCTCAGGCCCCGATCATGGAGGTCGGTAGTCCCGGGCGTAGATGAGTCTGCGGCGTCCTCGCCGCTTCACATGTTTCTAGTTACAAATAAATGTATCTGTGTATCGGCATTTTTCAAAATTTTGCCCATAAGGGGGCAAATAAGGGATGGACGGTTGTATGCAAGTTCATTATATGGAAGGTGCTTAACTCTTGAAGTAAAAAGATTACATATTGAAGTTTTTTTTGTTCACATTTACAATTATTGGACACGGTAGATGGTGGTGCAATCGGGGTAAAGAATTTTTTTACGAATTTATTCCCGGTGAAGCCGTGTCCTGAATTGCTAGTATTTATAAAGATATACCTTTGTACAATTGTTACTACTGCTAGCAGGTAAGGTTGGCTTGGGCCCTGAAGAACTTGGTTGGGCCCATATGGTTTGCCTCCCACCATAAAAGCATATTGAAAGGCGTATTCACGTCAAAAATAGATAATCGTAAAAATGTTTATAAGTTCGGTATTAGAATTAGACATGCCATTATTTCGCCTTATCATTCTTCGCAGTGTGTAATTGTCCAACCAACCTTGCTGCGCTTATCTTATCAGTGAAATAGAATATAAAAGTGTTACCTGACTATATGACGGTTATATCTACTAAATGTTACTTCAGGCGGTAGCCTAGTGATATGGGTAATGGACTGCTGAGACGAGGCCTCGGGTTCGATCCCAGGTTTTACCATGGCGCACACCAATGACTTTTCGATGCTTTTCGAAGTTTTTGTGTATTTATCGCAGGTTTATAAGTGCCCGGTTAATGGCAATCGCCACCTATTACATTGGGACCTAAACATAAACTGGCGAAATGTGGGTGCTAGCACCTCTGCCTACCCCTTCGGGGATATAGGCGTGAGTTTATGTTGTGTTATGTTATGTTACTTTTTACAAGCTTTTATTTAAATTGCTTTGTTGTTTGATGGTTTGTCAGTATGGGTCAAATCTTGATGACCATTTAGAACCACTTCCTGACGTTAGATTGGACTCAAATTTGCTAAACTTGCCTATCTTCGGTGACGATCTGATGATGGAGTCGGAAGGTGTCCATAGGAACTTTTGAACTAATCGGGTAACGGCTCAGTTGTTAGGTCTTGGCAAATACTCTGATACTACATCCAGGTACCATTATCCAGGGTTTGAAGATGGAGACGGTAAGTGGTTATAGGAACTTCTGAACTGAATAAGATGATTTATCTGGTTATGCACTTATAAGAAAGCTTGTTTTAAAAAAAGGCTTTTTTAAATGTATATTTTATAACAGTAACTAAACAACGTAACTCGTGGGTGAAGGCTGGGGGGGGGGGGTCTTCAAACCCAACCCCCTAACCCTACTCCTCCCCAAACTTTAAAAAAATTCAACCTTCTTCGTATTCAGTCCGTTAATTAACTGCATCCAAATGGATGCTAGGAAGCTTGGGTGGAGTCGTGAAGATATGGGCCATCATTCCAGATGCTGTCGGTCCTAAAATGGCAGGCCCTAAACCCGGATGGTCTCTACACATAGAATTGTTGTTTTAACATAACTTAACCCTACTAAAAATAAAATCTGGGGTCGCCACAGAACATATAGACAGTCTCGGGTGACTTAGGTTGCAGATAAGCACACGGCCCACCTGATAGAAAGCGGTTACCGTGCCTATGGACGTGTGCAACACCAGTGGCGTTGTTTCTTTTTTCCACAATCGGGGGGGGGGGGGGGGGGGGGGGGGGACATCTGATTAAGTCATCCAGCCGTCAATTGTAGCATTATTGGTATCTAGTTATAACGGAGGCAAATTGGAAATGTTGTTACACGGAAAATACCATGACCACATTATTAGTATTTTCAGTAAAGCAATTACCGTCTGCCCTCCATAACCCATTGGCTTCATTCATATGGATTTTACAAGTATTAAACCCTGTCTCTTATACTAAATGTCTCAACCAATCCAAATATCTGTGCTTTTAGTATCGTGGTGTGTGTGTGTGTGTGTGTGACAGAGGGGAGTGTATGTCTGTGTGTGTTTGTGTGTGTGTGAGTGAGTGTGAGTGTGTGTGTTCCAGTGTGTGGATTAACTTAAGTTTGATTAAGCTTCGTATGTTAGATGAGTTCAATAGAGAAATAAAAATCTGTAGAGTGTAAGTAATACTGGTGAAATTGGACTAAACTGTCTTGATACTTGTTAATTTTTATTTATTTCTCATACATAGCAGTAGGCAAAGGTTTATTTAAAAAGTTTATTATTTATTCTAGGTTTAGATATGCATACATTTGTATCTAAACATTTTTAATTAATTGCGTGAAATAAAGAAGTGTTGTCAATTACAAAATAAATCGAATACGATTTTGAGGGGTAACAATACTATTAAGTTCTGATAGATATTATGATGCAGCAAAAAAAAATTAAGTAGGTGTATCTAAAGATTTAGATCGGAAAAAGAGAACATCTAGAACGGGACTTGAACCCGCGACCAGTCCCTTACAGGGGGAATGCTCTAACCAGCTGAGCTATCTAGACACGTCCCAGATATTCGAAATTCTCCGATATATTATAAACGAGGTGACGCTGGAGCCGATCTAAATCTTTAGAAAAATAAAGCACACAGAATGCTTAATTTTTTTTTTTTTATAAGGAATATTAGTAACCGAAATTAACCTAACCCCCTAACCCCTCCAGCTAAGCTAAATTGCTTGTGTTAGGAGTGGATTCACGTCGGTAGTGTAATGACCAGGATTCGAACCCGGGACCTTTCGATCGTAGGGTCGACTCGTTAACCACTAAGCTACCGACGCTTATTGGTTAATTAAGTAGCTATAACTTTATTTTACATAAATTGAAATAAATGTTCACAAACAATGGGTGTCTATAGAACAATGAATAGGTCAATGTTATGAAATAAATAGCGATGATGATTAACTGTAGTCATTACAGATTAACGTACACAATTGAAGATTTAAACTAATTGTATAATTATCTGCAAAACCCGACCCCACCTGGCGAGGCCGCGGTGGCGGCCAAAGTCCGCCGGCAACCCTGGGGTTATCCTTTCGAGGGCTTACCCGGGGTGCCCGGCAACGGACACTTGGGGAGGACACCGTGCGGTTTTAGTCGAGACACGACATAACCACCCCCGCTGGCCGGCGGGGGGGTATCCGAAGGGATTTCCGCAGGTAAAAAAAAAAAAAAAAAAGCCGCGATAGCCCAGTGGCGTACGTAGCGAACTGCTGAAAGAGTTTTCGAGTTCGATCCCAAGACACATACCTTTTTTTTCGTGCGGAAATCCCTTCGGGTACCCCCCCCCCCCGCCGACCAGCGGGGGCGGTTATGTCGGGCTTGAACCGACTAAAACCGTACGCCTACTAAGGTCTACAGACGCCGGGGTGTAAGGTTACCCATAGGCATCATATCCCTCGCACCCCGACTGACCCTGGGCCATCTCCGGTTTCCACCACGGTGTCCCCGTCTTGCCCCGGTTTGAGGGAAGGGCGCTAGTCGCCCCACCGTCCCGGCCTGCTTCTGCTGGCGTGACAAGCGGCCTCACCTGCCACCCCCAGGCCTGCGCTCATGGAGGACGGAGGACGTTAAGCGCCCAAGTCACATACCTCTAACTTTTCGTAGTTATATATTCATTTATAAATGTTAATAATTGCTCGCTTAATAATGTGCCCGGTAGATGGCAATAGGCTCGCCCCGTATTAAATTGGGAACTTAACATAACTGGCGAATCGTGGGTGTGTAATACATCTCTGCCTACCCCTTCGGGGATACAGACGTGAAGTTATGTATAATTATTACATAAACAGATTTAGGATCTCATTGTATTCTTTATTCATTTATGTAATAATGTTTAAATCTTCAAATAAAACTCGAAAATGATTCTAAAAACTCCACATGCGTTTGCTCTTGCAATTGCAATTGCAAGATTTATAACTTAAAAAAAAAGAACTACTTAGTAGATCTTGTTTAAACCAATTTTCGGTGGAAGTTCATATAGTAATGTACATCATATATATTTTTGAGTTTTATCATTCTCTTATTTTAAAAGTTACAGGGGGGGGGGGACACATTTTACAACTTTGGAAGTGTCTCTCGCGCAAACTATTCAGTTTAGAAAAAAATGATATTAGAAACCTTAATATCATTTTTGAAGACTTGTCTATAGATAACCCACACGTATATATAATATCTTCTTATATATAAAAATGAATTGCTGTTCGTTAGTCTCGCTAAAACTCGAGAACGGCTGGACCGATTTGGCTAATTTTGGTCTTGAATTATTTGTGGAGGTCCAGAGAAGGTTTAAAAGGTTTGTCATCGATTGAGGCAGTACGAAGTCTGCGGGTCAGCTAGTATATATATAAAAATTTTATTTGAATTTCACTTCTAAGTATAGGGGAACCCCCAAAATGTATTGTTTTCTTTCTATTTTTGTGTGAAAATCTTAATGCGGTTTACAGCATACATCTACTTACCAAGTTTCAACAGCATAGCTCTTATAGTTTCGGAAAAAAGTGGCTTTGACATATGGACGGACAGACAGACAAACAGACATGACTAATCTATAAGGGTTCCGTTTTTTGCCATTTGGCAACGGAACCCAAAAAAGTAAGTAACCTTAAATAATGTAATAGATGTTAAAGTGAGATTGTTTGTTATACATGCCAAATACAATCTGCATTGCGTCAATTTCACAGAAAAGGCTGAAAGTATAGTCCGGCCACGAGCGGGGTGACAGTTGACAGGTGACAGGCGACAACTGTCACTAAATCAGGCTAGTATACAGTAGTCATTAGTAAGGAATGATGCAATACCTATACTGATGTCAATAGTGAGTTAGTCATGCATCTGAACATGTGCCCTGATTCCACTGCCCCTGACCCTGAACCGTAAGGCCGCAGGCGAACAGTCGACCGTCATGCTAAACAGGTATCTAAATCATTGTCGACACAATAAATTATTCCTAAATGCGTAAGTAGTTGTCTGTCTGTTTGTCTTACGTTTAACACTTAGATCGCTGATTAGATTAAAATTTGAGATAGAGATAGCTTATAGCTTGAAGAGTGAAGGAGAGATTTCGCTATAAGGCGTTTCTATATCAGACAAACCTTTCTGTAGTTTTAAACTTAGCAACGTATTTAGGTATTTCAAGTTTAATTTTTAGGTACAAACAAACCGGGGTGTGTGTTGGGTAACCTCCTCGAGTGTCGCTCCGATTCCGATCCCGCTGCATCCGGGGGGAACGGAATCGGAGCGGCCGGTACACCCTGGGCGGCGGTCAATGGCTTCCCCTTCACCCCTTCATAGGGTTGGCATTGATCGTCGGCCAATACCCAAAGTGGCGGGAACACATCGCTCTCCGTATTCCTCTGCTTTCAGAGGAGACAGGATGAGCGATGCTGTTAGTGGTGAGATGGCCCAGGGTCAGCCGGGGTGCGAGGGATATGCTCTATGGGTAACCTTACACCCCGGCGTCTGAAGACCCGAGACGGCGTGCGGTTTTAGTCGGTGCAAGCCCGACATAACCGCCCCCGCTGCCTGGCGGGGGGGGTATCCGAAGGGATTTCCGCACGATAAAAAAAAAAAAAAAAAAAACAAACCCAACAACCCCATTTGGGGTGTGTGTTGGGTAACCTCCTCGAGTGTCGCTCCGATTCCGATCCCGCTGCAGTCCGGGGGGAACGGAATCGGAGCGGCCGGTACACCCTGGGCGGCGGTCAATGGCTTCCCCTTCACCCCTTCATAGGGTTGGCATTGATCGTCGGCCAATACCCAACGTGGCGGGAACACATCGCTCTCCGTACTCCTCTGCTTTCAGAGGAGACAGGATGAGCGATGCTGTTAGTGGTGAGATGGCCCAGGGTTAGCCGGGGTGCGAGGGATATGCTCTATGGGTAACCTTACACCCCGGCGTCTGAAGACCCGAGACGGCGTGCGGTTTTAGTCGGTGCAAGCCCGACATAACCGCCCCCGCTGGCCGGCGGGGGGGTATCCGAAGGGATTGCCGCACGATAAAAAAAAAAAAAAGGTACAAACAAATAATATTGACGCGTCTGTTTGTAATGTAAAAATCACAAATAAGGAATAATTTGAGCCACATCATGAATCTGTGCATAGAACATGGTATATTTCCGGATAGATTGAAATTAACAGTAATAAAACCCATTCATAAAAAAGATAGCAAGTCATTAATTAATAATTATAGACCTATTGCTCTATTACCAATAGTTTCCAAAATATTTGAGAAAATCATATACACATGCCTGTATAATTTCTTCGAAAGTAATGATTTATTCACGACAAGTCAATACGGATTTAGAAAGGGTAAATCAATTAACTTAGCTATGTATAACTTCTTACACGAGGTACTAAATAATATGGACAAGAGATCACCAGCAATAGCTCTTTTTATGGATATGTCCAAAGCATTTGACCGTGTCAATCACGAAATACTTTTAAGTAAGTTATATATGTACGGTGTAAGAGGCAACGTACATGAAATTCTGAAATCTTACCTTACCAATAGGAAACAACTGACGGAAATAAAAAGGGTATCTGTAACTAGTAAAATTGAGGTAACACATGGTTCTGATATAAGGAACGTAATCACAGGAATTCCTCAAGGTAGTATATTAGGCCCTCTTTTGTTTCTTATCTATATTAATGACATGCCCACAATAATGACATATAAAATGACTTTATTTGCTGACGATAGTACTATACTTTATACTGGTGGTAATTTAGAAAATTTAGAAATTAATATAAATACATCTATGACATCATTAATACAATGGCTGACTGAAAATGACTTGAATATCAATATAGACAAAACTAATTTAATGTTATTTAAACAACGGCACACGCCACAAAACAATTTGAACATATCTTGTCAAAACACAAAAATCAAAGAGATTGATGTTACAAAATTCTTGGGCCTTTACATTGACAGTAAAGTGAATTGGAAATCTCATTGCGAACATATATGTAAAAAACTATATCAATTCTCATACGCACTCTATAGATTATGTAAAATCAGCAATCAGCCCACTGTACTAACTGCTTACCATGGCTACGTAGGATCTACCTTACGATATGAAATAATCTTTTGGGGTAGCTCAACAAATAGAGGCCAGGTTTTTATTGCCCAAAAACGTTGTATTAGAAGCATCTGTCAACTTAAACGTACCGATTCATGTGTACCTCATTTTAAGAAACTGAACATATTGACATTGCCTTCTCTTTATATATATGAAGTTGCAATATTTATCAAATCTAATATAGAATTGTTTGAGTTCCGGACTAGGGCCCGGAACTGTGATAAATTGGCCATAGTAGCAAGTAAAACAGAATTGCTACATAACAGTTTGTTTTGCCTAGGACCACGAATATTTAATAAAATACCAGTAACAATTAGAAATGTAATTGAAATGGACAATTTTAAAATAAAACTTCGCAAATTTTTAATAGAAAAATGTTTTTGGAGGATAACTCACTGTAATTAATACCTATGACAACTTGAATATGATGCATGATAATTATTAATGAATTCTATTATTGTTTCAATTTTGATATTGTGCGATTTGTATTATTTATTTAATTTTATGTGATGACTTAATTAATAACCTACTTAATATTGTATACCCAAATGGTGAAACATAGCTGAACTCATTATTCTGTGAACATCTTTTGTACCTATGATTTACAATAAATATGAATATGTATATGAGTATTGTACCTACGATAAATACTAACAAAAAAAATTGTCTGTCTATCTTTCTCTGTTTGTTCCGGGTAATCCCCAAACCGACTGGGTCGATTTTCACGGTATTTTCACTGGCAGATAGCTGATGTTATAAAGTGAGGCTACTACTTTTTGAACAAGTATTACCGCTTCGCGTAAAAAATTAAAACGCGCGCGTATAAAGAACAATGGCAGCCTCCCATACATATTTTTATTTGAGAATAAAATGAAGCGTCTTTAAATTAAAAAATAACTATTTAATACAGCGTGATTACCTGTTCACTACGTACTAGATTTTCGCTCTTGATAAGGCCGAGTATAATAGATATTCGGGCTTGAACATTTTGTAGGTTATATTTTTAGATCTTTTTTAATGTGTCAATGTTTTTGATTAATGGTATACCTAGGTACTCAATCTTTTTATATTTATGTATGTACATGAATCACATTTCGCCAACATGATTTTCAGTCCCATTTGTGTGCGAATGCCTGTCAGTAAATCCTTTTCTCTTGTCTATTTCAACATGTTATGAATTGTAACTTCTAAACTAGGTAACATAACACAACCGGCATTTAGGAGAGGTAGGACACGACGGTATTCCCGTCCAACTGAGCAGTCCGACTGGGGAAGTACCTCCGCCCTACAGAATACCGCGGCCATAATAACCTCGTGTTGTGTTACCGGCGGTGAGTAGGGTAGCCTAGGGGAGCTCACTGGAGAGTTTTTGTGCTGTCAGAGGGAAGACCAAAGGCTATTCCCGCTTTGTCTTCTATACTGACGGCACACATCCATACGCCACGGTAACCACTTTTCATCAGGTGGTCCGTGTGGCTGTCTGCCACCTCAGTAGTATAAAAAGAAAACCGGCAACGGCCATCCCACGCGCTACTCGCCGTCAAGTCAGGTGTTTAGTCTTCTGCGAGAGAGAGAGAGGCAATCTTCATCATTCTAGTAGTTAAAACATTATATATTTTTAGGGTAAAAAATAAAATCATTTTATTTTAAAGTAAGTTTATTCATCGTCTTCTCTGACAATAAGTGCAGCTAGAAATTCTGCCGGTGCTGAAATATTATGTTGACGTCTGGCCCATCCCAAATACCAGACAAGCGTCATCACATGAGCACAACAGCCTACAGTGCGACGACCAACCAAACAATTGCAGCAATATTCTAAGATTCCTGCCCGGCCAGGAATATCATTTTGTGTTAAAATATACACAAAGTATTGTTTATTGCTAACGTGGCGTGACTTTATTTTGCCTTTTATTAACGTAGTCACGCCAGAACTTCTAAGGTTATATCGAGTAGGATCAATGTGTTCACTACACACTTCAATTCTGTAGCCTCCATGGAAATGTACGTGCTCGCCATAATATGAGCGTGCTTGTCTTATTTGGTACGTTCCCACGTCAAACAAAATTAAATCCCTATATTCCAGGGTTGGGAAATATAATATATTATTTTCATCCGCTGTAATGTTTTCAAAATGGGGTGACCTTCTGTTCATATTTAAGAACTGGACCATGTCTGCCAGGTTATTATTTAAAGCCATGCGTTCTCTTATAATTTCCAAGATTTCATTTGCATAAATATTGTCATGAAAGCGAACTTGTTAAGGAGAGCTGCTGCTATTTGGAATGTCTGCATCATGTGTGGCAGAGACCTATGGAAGTATTCTTGTCTGAAGAGTTTAAAATCTCTTTTAAAATGACCATTTACAGCCTCTACGACCCATCGACAAATAGTAACGCAGCGGTTACGGTTAGCTTGAGCTGTAGTTAATTGGTGTTCACCTTCTAAAAGAGATTCTGGCATACATGCTCTATAGCCACATCCCTCTAATAAACTAATACTGTCCCTAAAACCCCGGTCTAAGATGAACACATCACCTTCTCTGAAATATGGCTTTAGAGAACCCTTTGCAGAAAATAGGTTGGCCATTATTTCAGCGTCATCAGACGCTGAAATAGTTGCTTTATATGAACCAAAACAATCAACAATATATCCATCACATGCGAAAATCATAAATGGCTTTAATAAATTCCTGTATTTGTGCAGAGAATAACTCTCTCGTGTCATTTGATTAATTCCCAGGTGCTCAGGAACAAAATCTTGTACTAAAACCTCCCTCACTTTATCCATTAGACATTCTAATGTGCGACGTGGTAATTCCACCAATGTTGAAATCCTCTCATCAGAATCACCAGTCCTCATCTTCAATAGCAGCGCTGCCAGACCTAGACTAACTCTTTTTATTTGTGTTAGTCTAGGTACTTCTTGAAGTAGGAGATTGAACTGTTCTTTAGTGTACCCCACCCAATATTCAAATACTCTGTCGTCCATTTCTTCTAGATTTTCAAAGTCAATTGCTGGACTAAATGAATTAACAAATGAAAACACATGTTGTATTTGGTCTGCGGTAAATGAGTCAATACTATTTTCTGACTCAGATAGTGTCTGCCATGTATTACTCCTTAAATGTTCAGCACAAACACGAGCTAGGTTTGGTACATAATAATGGTGATTGTGAAGAATAATTGCATGCAATTTATCTGATACACTATGCAATGTGGTACTATTGCAGTTAGGAAAAACACAATGATTATTTGAGTTTGCCGCTCTTCTGTACTCAGGTAATACTATTGTATGAGTTGCCACAGGTTGAGGATTCTCTTGTAGTAGGTACTGCTGTTGATTCCTCTATTGAAATATTACTGCTACTAGGCAATGGCCTAGTATCATCAATATGGGTCATATGGCGTACCTCTCTTTGAGTGCGTAACCAGCATGGGTGGATCAGATGCTACTATCTGGAAATAAAGAAAACTATTTTAATTTTCAACACCTAGAATTAAAACTATATATGCATTTTCCTATCATATCTATTTACATTTAAATGCATTACACAGACTGATTTTTCCATGCATTACATTTTTTTAAAGGTATTTGATGGGACCGCACATAATATATGAAGCTAAGATGATGATGACGATGAAATACCATTTTATTGTTGTTAAAAATATAACCAACCTGTCTTGGTGATATTCTGCTTTCTATAATATTAATCATGGACTGCTGCAGTTCAGACGGATTGACCCTTTTTTTTTTTTTTTTATCGTGCGGAAATCCCTTCGGATACCCCCCCCCGCCGGCCAGCGGGGGCGGTTATGTCGGACTTGCACCGACTAAAACCGCACGCCGTCTCGGGTCCTCAGACGCCGGGGTGTAAGGTTACCCATAGAGCATATCCCTCGCACCCCGGCTGACCCTGGGCCATCTCACCACTAACAGCATCGCTCATCCTGTCTCCTCTGAAAGCAGAGGAGTACGGAGAGCGATGTGTTCCCGCCACGTTGGGTATTGGCCGACGATCAATGCCAACCCTATGAAGGGGTGAAGGGGAAGCCATTGACCGCCGCCCAGGGTGTACCGGCCGCTCCGATTCCGTTCCCCCAGGACTGCAGCGGGATCGGAATCGGAGCGACACTCGAGGAGGTTACCCAACACACACCCCAGACGGATTGACCCTCAATATTTTATCACTTTCGACGTCGTAAAGTAGAACAACCACATAAAATACACACATTAGTATGGCCATGGAGGCTAGGTTCAGCTTATGGTTCATCACTCCGATTTGCTTTCTGCTGCAAATTAACATTCACTCTGAACATAGCCAGGTCTCTACATGCCTCACATACATAGTCTTCATCAGTAATCTGAAAAACAAAACATTTTAATGTGAAAACTCAGTTTTAAGGTTTGTATTAATCCAGCTATGTGATGTTATGGTTTCTAAATAAATTGAATGGTATAACTCATATGAATGTTTTTGGGATCACTCAACTAGTTTCTAATGTAAATGATATCCTGAATAAATCTCAATACTTACGATTCGGGGATACACCCAGCTACAAAGTAAAGTGGTAACTCGGGTATCAAGTTCCAAGGCTTGATATCGGCGCAGTGTATTGACGCATATATTGCAATTGATGCATATAATACGGGTTGGCCTAGCACGTCCTCCCATCTTGGCGGTAGCAAACAATATGTTTCAAAGCAACGAGATCCACAGAATAAGGCAAAATCGAAATCCAATATACAAACAGCACAGTCACTCAAGTAAGTATCTGTATCAGAGTCCGTAGGTATGCAGGGGTCACATAGAGGAAAGGTTAGAGTCCTTAAGCAGCCTGGGTCACAATACACTTTAAAAAACGGTAAAGATGATTGAAAACACTCTACGACAAAACAGCGCAAATATCGGTATAACGCAATATCGGTATTTGTCTAGACTAGAGTTGCCAATGTTGTCATAGTTAAAAAAAAATTTGCAATGGATATGGGGCTTTTAGAACTTTTGAATACTGTTCAAAGGTTCATGCTACTAGGTATGTTTTTTATTTATATTGCTTATACATTCATTACAGAAAGCCTGTGTGGTTGAAAAACATGCATTTAAAAATATATCACTAACTAACATACTTCATTGATTGAGTTCTTGCAATAATTTACAAAACTAAAAATAATTGCAAAAGTACACTTTACTGCACAGTATTTTACGACATGTTAGAATAGCTGCAAAATGGTAACATTGAATTGATAAGGAAATTAATTAATCAATTAAGCTCATAATAATTTGTCTTTCTTTTCCTCGGCTTTTATTAGCTTAGACGATAATTTCATAAAACGTAGATATTTACTAGAATGAATTTTCTTTTAATGACATTTTAAGACGCTCAAATTTTAGTCAAATATGATTTCGCCATTGTTCTTTGCAATATAGATTTGTAAAAATGGCAACACATGGCTATAAATTTTTATTGATCCCACGGGCCATGGCGCCCGTGTGCACAGAAACTTGTGATATTGCAAGAAGAAATGGGATTCCGTCTGCATTGCTCACTGATTCGTAATATAGAAATAACCTATTCCGTTTCCACTCACACATAGTCGAAATCAAATACTATTAAACTTGCTTAGCAAAAAAACGTTAAAATTTTCAACTTAAAAACAATTCAATTAAATTTTTAAGCATTTTGTATGCTTACTTTTTTCTAAAGATTTAGATCGGAAAAAGAGAACATATAGGACGGGACTTGAACCCACGACCAGTCCCTCACAGGGGGAACGCTCTCGCCTTAAGACGTATTGATGTATCGGAGAATTTCGAATGTCTGGGACGTGTCTGGGTGGCTCGGTTGGTCGGAGCGTTCCCCCTGTAAGGGACTGGTCGCAGGTTCAAGTCCCGTCCTAGATGTTCTCTTTTACCGATCTAAATCTTTAAAAACAATTTTTAATCATTGCAAATTTTCAAAATTTACAGTTGCGGGGTGACACTTGATGCGTCCTTGAAGATAAAATAACGTAATTAAAATACAAAATCATGAATTTTAAGTTTAAAGTTCATGATTTTGTCTTTCAATTACGTAAGTACAACAATTATGGGTGATTAAATTAAAATTCATTGTGAGATGGGACCGTTTTAACTCGTGAGAACCCCCACGGGCTTCACCCCATAGATCGGTCGGAATCTGACCTTTTAAAACCTCACGGCGTCCTCCCCAAGTGTCCATTGCCAGGCACCCCAGGTAAGCCCTCGAAAGGATATCCCCAGGGTTACCGGTGGAGCAGGTAATGCGCGCGAAAGAGACGGCGAAGAGGGAGCGGGAGAGAACCCTGCCCCCCGAGTTTCGCAGTCTGCGGCGAGGACGCCGCAGACTCATCTACGCCCGGGACTACCGACCTCCATGATCGGGGCCTGAGGACGGCAGTTGGCCGACTCGCCGTCCTTACAGAAGCAGGCCGTGGCGGACGCCTGCCAACTCACCGAAGCGGGATAAAACCCGACCCCACCAGGCGAGGCCGCGATGGCGGCCAAAGTCCGCCGGCAACCCTGGGGTTATCCTTTCGAGGGCTTACCCGGGGTGCCCGGCAACGGACACTTGGGGAGGACACCGTGCGGTTTTAGTCGAGACACGACATAACCACCCCCGCTGGCCGGCGGGGGGGTATCCGAAGGGATTTCCGCACGTTAAAAAAAAAAAAAAAAAACCCTCGAAAGGATAACCCCAGGAGATAGTGAGATGGGGACTCACTAAAATCTTTTGGGTACCTACATTCTCGCCTGCAAGTCGGCATACCTTTTGATTGACGGACGAAAGCTCTAGCGCTTTTCTTTAGGGGTGTTACAGAAAGAAACAAAATAACCACTAAGCGTCATCTTAGTGGTTAAGGAGTCGACCCTACGATCAAGAGGTCCCGGGTTCGAATCCTGGGCATTACACTACCGACGTGAACCCACTCCTAACACAAGCAATTTAGCATAGCTGGAAGGGTTAGGGGGAATATTAGTAATTTCGGTTACTAATATTCTTTTTTGAAATAAAAAAAATAAAAAATCATGTTTTAAATATTTTGTTGCAAAGCACAATCAAACACTTACACTAACACTTAAATACACAAGTATTGAACAGAAACACTTTTTGCATTTTACATAGAGGTAAGAAAAAATATATTCAAAACTAGCTGTTACCGCGGCGCCGCCGCGCCGTCTGTGTGGAATTCTGATCCCGTTCTCGGATCTCATGGGAACCTATTCCAACGATGCAAAGTAGCAGAAATTTCAGCCAGATCCGTTGTGCCTTCAGAGCGTGATTGAGTGACAAACATCCAAACATCCTCACAAACTTTCACATTTATAATAAAATGTGTTTTATTTACTTGACCAATTTCAATTAAACATACGACAAATTTTAAGTTCGACCAAGACCTGTCTAATAGAAAACCCGCATCAAAATCCATTCAGTAGTTTTGCGTCCATCGCGAATTAACAGACAAACTTGTATATTCTAATACATTCTACGACATTCTACACAGCACTTTCTAGACCCAAAGTAAGCATAGTAGGGGTTCTTGAATGCGGATAAACATACTTATATAATTTTTTTGTAAACACATACATATTATACATAGGTATCCGAAGGGATTTCAGCACGAAAAAAAAAAAAAAGGTACACCCAAATCAATGCAAATATACATATTCATGCATACAAATATTTACACTGAGCGGGAATCGGGTGTACTGAGTGAGTTCGACAAATGGAAGTGCGATTAACGATTGTGTAACAAAACTGTACTGCGACTCACCATAGTTCGAATGCACGCTAGTGCGACACACTGTAGGTCGACATTACTCTCTAGTGCGACAAACGATAGTTCGACACTACGGTAGTGCGAAAATCATTGTAGCATTACCGTAGGAGTAACAACAATGGTTTGATTTGATTTAATATGAATTTACATACTCTTACAACTTGTAGTATTCCCTGTCTTTACTGTATAATGTGATATGTACAATATTGCACTGGCTCACTACTACACTCAATAGCGCAGGTCTAATGTGTCCGTTTGTACCAAAGGTTGTACCGATACACTTTATATCAAATGTCAGTGGTCAACTCCCAATGACAGCTAACCCCCTATTGGTGTACGTGAGACAGTGTATATATCTATTCCATAGATACAAACACTACATCCCTTCCTTATCAATATTTTTTATTTACTTTTAATCAAGACAATCATACATTTACACACAATCAGAAATTTGCTCTCGTTATGCATTTGTAGGGATTCCCCCCACTTTTATTACGTACATTACACAAGTACACTAAACATTACAGTAGAAATTACAATTTAATATTTATTTACAATATTTACACTTATTCTACTCTAAAAACTATATCTATAATTATATCTATATATATAATATGTATTTAATATGTTTCACTTATTTATAACATAAATATAAACACTTAAAATTACACAGCGATACATATTGGTTTGTCGATATCTTTATCGATAAGTTTTATCGACTCACGTCAATCACTATGCTATCTAGATGCATAACTAGATAACATCTACAACGGGTCGCCGGCCGTGTGCGCCGGCGCATTCCAGAACAGTCGCAATTCGCTTGCCACGCCAAACGCATGTTGCACGTCTCGCTATTTTATGTACTCGCGCCGTGGTATCATTACGCTTTGTGTTTTCTTCCACTCATTTCATTTCCTGCCTGAAACTTTCTATTCTGTGCTTGACTTTGTATCATTGTGTGCTTGTGAACTCTTCTCTTATGTGCTCCTTCCGTTCTGTTATGTAACCTTTGTGTGTGCAAATTATATTGGACTATCTACCAACGTAAGTCGGACTTATTATTTGAAACAACCCCTACACTGGTGACCCCGTATATAGAACATGGAGAAGGGATTCGAAGATGCGCGCGATGCACTGCCACGAGGGCCACACCCAAGCGCTAGTGATGGGCAAGTGTCGACAAGAGATGTCGATATTTTTCGAGTCGGAGTGAGAGTGCCACCATTTTGGCCTGAGGAGCCCGATATCTGGTTTGCTCAAGTCGAGGGCCAGTTTGCGATTTCCGGCATAAGGGATGATACCACGAAATTTAATTACGTCATCGGACACCTCGACATGCAATATTCCAGAGAGGTGAAGGATATTATCGTCAGCCCTCCACCGACGGATAAGTACGGAAAATTGAAAAACGAGCTAATCAAGCGGCTGAGTGCGTCGAAGGAAAACAGACTCAAGCAGCTTCTGATGCATGAGGAGCTTGGCGATAGGAAGCCCTCTCAATTCCTGCGTCACCTGCTGAGCCTGGCTTCCATCAGCATTCCGGACGAGTTTCTGCGGACCATTTGGATCAGCCGACTTCCGCACGGCATCCAAACCGTGCTGGCAGGACAACCAGCTTCTGCTTCGCTGGAGGACCTGGCGGATTTAGCCGATCGGGTGAATGAACTCGCCTCTTCCGTGCCCAAGGTAGCTGCAGTGGACAATCCGGTACCTGGTTCCGTCGTGAATGACTTGGTAAAGGAGGTAGCAGAATTACGGAAGCAGCTGCAGCATCTCAAGGTGGAGAAATCGGACAGGCGTCGCAATCGATCAAGATCTCGTGGTAACCGCGACAAGTCTAGACAGCGATCGCAGTCCAACTATCGCAAGTTTCCGCTGTGTTGGTACCACAGCAACTTCGGCGAAAAAGCGGCCAAGTGTATCCGGCCTTGCGACTACAAGCCGGGAAACGCCGAAGGCGGTCGGTAATGGCGACTGACGATTGCCCTACTTACACTCCTGGTCGCCTGTTCGTCACGGACCGTACTTCGAAGATCCAGTTCCTGATCGACACTGGGAGCGACCTCTGTGTCTTCCCGAGGTCTGCGCTACGCGATCGTCGTTCCCGCACGGACTATACATTATGTGCCGCGAACGGTTCTAGCATTAGTACTTACGGTTTTATAAATTTAACTTTAAATTTCGGTTTGCGTAGGACATTTGTGTGGCGGTTCGTCGTTGCCGACGTAACCAAGCCTATAATAGGTGTAGACTTTTTAAATTATTATAACCTTGCCATAGATATTCGCAATAGGCGATTAATAGATAATTTAACTTCTGTTACAGCTGTTGCGACTGTAGCTCGAGCCAGCATTTCCTCTGTCAAAGTGGTAACTGGTGAGACTCAGTATCACAAAATTCTGGACGAGTATCCTGAGCTAACTCGACCAGCCGGTATGCATCGCACTACACCTTTACCTCACAATACTGTACACCACATTATCACTACTCCAGGACCCCCTGTAGCTTTACCTCCACGTCGTCTAGCCCCGGACAAGCTTAAAATAGCTAAGCAGGAGTTCGAGGCAATGCTTGCATGTGGCACAGCTAGGGAATCTAAAAGCCCCTGGTCTTCTCCGCTGCATTTGGCCCCGAAAAAGGACAACGGGTGGCGTCCCTGCGGCGATTACCGCAAGTTGAACGCCCGTACCGTGCCTGACAGGTACCCGATTAAGCACATTCATGACTTTAGTCATAGCTTGTCTGGTTGTTCTATTTTCTCTAAGATTGACCTTGAAAAAGCTTACAATCAGATACCTGTCAGCCCCGAGGATATTCCGAAAACGGCTATCACGACGCCATTCGGAATGTTTGAATTTCCTTACATGACCTTTGGTCTTAGAAATGCGGGTCAAACTTTCCAGCGTTTTGTGGATGAAATGACCAGGGGACTCGATAATGTATATTGTTTCTTGGATGATTATCTGATTTTCTCGCGATCCCCTCAGGAACATGAGCAGCATCTCCGCGAGGTGTTCAGCAGGCTGAAGCAGTACGGTATGTTGGCGAACACTGCCAAGTGCATTTTCGGTGTTAGTGAGATCGATTTCCTAGGGTATCACATTTCCAAGGACGGTTGTAAGCCTTTAGATTCAAAGGTGCAGGCTGTGCAGGATTTCCCGCCTCCGAAGAACGTGCGTCAGCTGAGAGCCTTCTTAGGCATGTTGAATTTTTACAGGCGATTTCTTCCGCGGGCAGCTGCAATTCAAGCTCCTTTGCATGCTTTGTTGACAGGTCCTGTTAAAGGAACGCATCCCATCAATCTTACCGGTGACACCTTGGCAGCGGTTGAAAATTGTAAAGCCAGTCTTTCCGAGGCGGCCTTGTTAGCACATCCTGACTGCAGTGCTAAACTCGCTGTGGTCACGGATGCTTCCGATAAGGCACTCGGTGCAGTCTTGCAACAATTCAAAGACGGTGCCTGGCAACCGTTGGCTTTCTTCTCCAGAAAGCTGAGTTCGTCGCAAACTAAGTATTCACCCTATGACAGGGAGCTTCTTGCCATATATGAGGCGATCAAATATTTTAGACATATGCTCGAAGCAAGACACTTTACTGTCTATACTGACCATAAACCGATCACTTTTGCTTTCCATGAAAGGAAACATAACTGCTCGCCCAGGCAGTATAGACACTTAGATTTCATATCTCAGTTTACGACGGACATTCGGCATATTTCTGGCAAGTCCAACGTTGTTGCCGACACCCTGTCGCGAATTGAGTCACTAGAAGCACCCGTTGACCATGAGACTTTGGCTCAAGGTCAGGCCGCGGACTCCGAACTGCAGACCCTGCTATCGGAAGGGTCATCCTTGCGTTTGGAGAAGTTCCAAGTCCCTGGAAGTTTAATACCACTTTACTGCGACGTCAGTAACTCAACTTCCAGGCCATACGTTCCGATGCCCTTCCGGAAGCAGGTATTTGATAGCCTGCATTCCCTTAGCCATCCTGGTGCTAAGGCATCGGCCAAATTAGTGGCCGAGCGATTTGTTTGGCCTGGGATGAGGAAGGATTGTAGGAACTGGGCACGTTCATGCTTACAATGCCAACGGGCTAAAGTCCATCGCCACGTTTCTGCACCTGTTGGAACATACAATTTACCAAGGGCGCGTTTTAAACAGGTACATATTGACCTTATAGGTCCATTACCTGTATCGCATGGTTTCAAGTACTGCTTGACAGCTGTAGACCGATTTTCTCGCTGGCCTGAAGTGTGCCCAATCGAGGACATCACGGCGGAAACTGTGGCAAAGGCTTTATTATCCACCTGGATTAGTCGATTCGGTTGTCCAACGGACATAATAACTGACCGTGGACGGCAGTTCGAATCGGCATTATTCCAAAATCTGTCCAAGTTGGCTGGTTTTGAACGCAAGCGCACGACCGCTTATAATCCCGCTTGTAACGGCCTGGTTGAGCGCTTTCACCGTCAGCTCAAGGCCGCAATCGTATGCCACGCTAATACAGACAGGTGGACTGAGTCGTTGTCATGGGTTTTGTTGGGGATACGTACTGCGTTCAGGGAAGATTTGCAATCATCCCCGGCTGAGCTTGTTTATGGAGAGCCTTTGAGACTCCCTGGCGAGTTCTTTGAACCCAGTACTGACGGTAGTACCGACTTATCGGATTTTTCTGCTCGTCTCAGAAATTTCGCGGATAAGTTGCGTCCCGTTCCGACTTCACGCCATGGTCAGCCCAGAGTGTTTGTTTTTAAAGAGCTTGAAACCTGTGAACACGTCTTTCTCCGTGAAGACGCGTCTCGAGGTTCGCTCCAACCTGCTTACTCTGGGCCGCATAAAGTTCTCGCTAGGGGGGACAAAGTTTTTAAGATCCTTTTAAACAATAAAGAGGCTACAGTGTCGATAAACCGACTTAAACCGGTTTACACACTGTCCGTAAAAGATGATCCCCCAGAACCACAGTTGCAACCAAGTTACGTTACCCGCGCCGGTCGTCATGTAAGATTCCCGGACTATTATCGCCCTTGACGGTCTCTGGAGGGGGGTGGTGTAGGGATTCCCCCCACTTTTATTACGTACATTACACAAGTACACTAAACATTACAGTAGAAATTACAATTTAATATTTATTTACAATATTTACACTTATTCTACTCTAAAAACTATATCTATAATTATATCTATATATATAATATGTATTTAATATGTTTCACTTATTTATAACATAAATATAAACACTTAAAATTACACAGCGATACATATTGGTTTGTCGATATCTTTATCGATAAGTTTTATCGACTCACGTCAATCACTATGCTATCTAGATGCATAACTAGATAACATCTACAACGGGTCGCCGGCCGTGTGCGCCGGCGCATTCCAGAACAGTCGCAATTCGCTTGCCACGCCAAACGCATGTTGCACGTCTCGCTATTTTATGTACTCGCGCCGTGGTATCATTACGCTTTGTGTTTTCTTCCACTCATTTCATTTCCTGCCTGAAACTTTCTATTCTGTGCTTGACTTTGTATCATTGTGTGCTTGTGAACTCTTCTCTTATGTGCTCCTTCCGTTCTGTTATGTAACCTTTGTGTGTGCAAATTATATTGGACTATCTACCAACGTAAGTCGGACTTATTATTTGAAACAACCCCTACACATTAAGTAATTAAACAATTTAGGCTTAAAATAATAATAGTCATAAAACGTCTAATCGTCTGTTGGCATTTGATGGTCATGGATTGGATGGTCTGGTTCATTTTGAATTTGCTTCCATTGTCCTTCTACCTTTTTCAAATGTATGATATTTCTCCTCAATTTCTGCCCTGTCTCTTCATTTCTTACGGTAATATCGCCACCTACCGATTTTTCTACGACATGTGGCGTAGGATTAAAAGTCGTTGTAAGCTTCTTAGTATTTTCTATTTCTTTTAGATATACCTTATCTCCTTCACATATTTCTGGATTCTCTGCTCTTCTCTTTCTATCACTATACTCCTTTCCCTTTTCTTTTTGCAAACTATCTTTGTCTCTTACTTCGGAATCATCTTCAGCATCATTAACATCCCTAAACATTGGAATTTTGTCCCTGTTTTTTCTCTTGAAAAATAGCTCTGACGGCGTCTTTCCAGTTACTGAGTGAGGAGTGGAATTGTACATCATTAAATATTCATAAAGTGCTTCCCTCATATCTTTCTTCTCACTTGAGTTTATCTTCAGGCGTTTGACGATATCCCTATTTTGACGTTCCACTTCGCCATTCATCTGGGGCCAATATGGAACTGTATGGAAAAGCTTAATATTGCATTCTAGACAAAAGGATTTAAACTCTTGGCTTATAAATTGCCGTCCATTATCTGTAGTAATTGACTGTGGATAACCCAACCTGCTAAATATTTCCTTAAGAATTTTGATAATTTGTGTACTTGTAATGGCCTTAGTTATTTTTACTTCCTTGTAACGACTATAATAATCAATTATTACTAACAGATATTCATTGTTTGGCAAAAGTCCTAGTAGATCCATTGCAACATCTACCCAAGGTTCAGCTGGAAGCTCCCTGCGCTTCATTGGCGCGGGAGGATTTGGTAAACTTACTAGGGTACATCCTTTGCAACTCTTTACAAGTAACTCAACATCTTTGTCAATTCTCGGCCACCAGACTTTCGATCGAAGACGTCCCTTCATGCCCACAATACCAGGGTGGCCTTCGTGGGCCGCACGTAAAACTTGCTCTCTGAGATTGTGTGGAATAACAATCCTGTTTCCTCTTAGAAGTATATCTTCATAAAAACAATATTCATTTGAAAACACTTTATACATTTTTACGCTATCATCCCATTGATCATTATACATTCCATTTTTAACTTTAGTTATATCACTATCAGTTGCAGACTCTTTCATTATCTGTTGCATAGAAATTGCACGAGGTCTTGCAAACTCGGCTATTTCATGAACATAGTCGCTTTTTGGTGATTGAATAGATTGAACTTGGTAATTACAAAGGCGTGATAATGGGTCTGCAATATTTGTGTTTCCCGGTTTATATTTAACATTGTATCGATATGCTTGAAGTCGCAAAACCCATCTTTCGACACGAGCGCATGGTCTGGACTTTGGCCCAAATATAAATTCAAGTGGTTTATGATCCGTTATTAAATCGAACTCCTTTCCGAAAAGAAATGTGTTAAAATGTTCAACAGCCCAAACAATGGTGAGGGCTTCCTTTTCTGTTTGGCTGTATTTTCTTTCGCAAGCGTTCAGCGTTCGATTTCCATATGCGATAATCCTTGGTCCATTGTGGTCAGACTGTACCAAAACTGCCCCTAAACCTACAGGACTTGCATCCGCTATCACTTGGGTTTTGTCGTTAATATCATAAAAACCCAATGTTTCTATCTTCGCTAATGTTTCTTTCAGTTCTTCAAATGCTTTATTTTGTCTTTCTTTCCAATATTCTTCAATGATAGCTTTCTTTCCTAGTTTTTTTCTTAGTATTTCTTTAAGCGGTTCTGTTTTTGTGGCTAGGTTGGGAATCCATTTGTTTATGTAATTGACTAAACCCAAAAAACTTTGCAATTCTTCTGTAGTTTTCGGTGTTCTAAATTCCCATATGCTCTTAATATATTTCAACAGGGGTTTAACTCCCTTTGGTGTCAATTGTAGTGGTTTTCTTACATCACTGAAATCGGCAGGGTTAGGTTAGGTTAGAACTGTGACCACAACAAGATAAATAACACAATTAACATGAAAAAAATAATGAAAACCCCCTTTACATTTGCAAAAAAATATGTTCTGTGGACTTTTAAAGCCATCTAGTACAACACAAACGATTGTTGCACTAGAGTAATGTCGACCTACAGTGTGTCGCACTAGCGTGCATTCGAACTATGGTGAGTCGCAGTACAATTTTGTCACACAATCGTTAATCGCACTTCCATTTGTCGAACTCACGTAGTACACTCGCGGGAATCGAACCCGCCCCATGTCGTAGCAGTCGAATGCACTACCGCTAAGAGAGGCCGTATCTATAGATTGTGACTTCTTTTTGTACTTTTTCATAATTTAGTTAGAGTGCTTGTAGTAGAGAGTGTATGTATCATAAATACCGTAATCTTATGAATTAAACATTAACATTTACCTTAAAAGCATTCTCACACTTGCTTGTGCACGGTGCGATTGGTGCGGATTTTATGAGAATCCGAAATGTGTTCATTGTCTTACAAACGTGAAAAGATACATCATCATCATCAACCTATTCTAGTCCACTGCTGGACATAGGTCTCCCCTAATGAGCGCCATAGCGACCTGTCTTCAGCTTGCCGCATCCAGCATCTGCCCGCAGTCTTTCGCAGATCGTCATCCCACCTGGCCGGAGGGCGTCCTACACTACGTTTGCCGAGTCGCGGTCTCCACTCAAGAACACGTTTACCCCAGCGGTTATCGGTTCTTCGCGAGATATGGCCGGCCCACTGCCACTTAAGCTTGCTTATTCTTTGAGCTATGTCGATAACCTTGGTTCTCTGTCGGATGTATTCGTTACGAATCCTATACTTCAGAGAAACTCCGAGCATAGCTCTTTCCATAGCTCGTTGAGCGACTTTGAACTGGTGGACCAGCCCTACCGTGAGTGTCCACGTATCAGCTCCATAGGTCATTACGGGTAGGACGCACTGATTGAAAACTTTCGTTTTCAAACACTGCGGTATGGATGACGAGAAGACCCGACGTAGTTTCCCAAACGCTGCCCAGCCTAGCTGGATCCTCCTCTTGGCCTCCTTCTCAAAATTGTTTTTACCCAACTGCACAATCTGCCCGAGGTAAGTGTACTCAGATACAATTTCAAGAAGGTAGGCCGTCCAGCATCTGGGTTAGCTCGTCTAGCGACTCCGCCATTAAGACTATGTCATCAGCGAATCGCAGGTGTGAGATGTAGTCGCCGTTCATATTTATGCCCTTACCTTTCCAGTCCAGCGTCTTAAACATATCTTCCAATGCGCTCGTGAACAGTTTCGACATCCCCCTGTCTCACTCCTCTGCGCAATTGGATGGGTTTAGACTGCTGACCCTGTACTTGTACACTCATAGTGGCGGCTTCGTAAAGGCATCTCAGCACCTCGACATAACGATAGTCTACTTGACATCGCTGTAAGGATCCAGAACAGCCCAAGTTTCGACGGAGTCGAATGCCTTTTCATAGTCCACAAAAGCGAGACACAGGGGCTGATTATACTCTTCGGACTTCTGTATAATCTGCCTCACTGTGTGAATGTAGTCTATGGTGCCATGTCCTCCGCGGAACCCAGCCTGTTCCGGTGGCTGGAACTCGTCGAGTCTCCTGGCGAGACGATTCGTGACCACTCGTGAAAATAGCTTATAGACGTGGCTCAGGAGTGTGATGGGTCTGTAGTTTTTAAGGAGGGTCTTATCACCCTTCTTAAAAACGAGAACAACCAAACTCCCGCTCCACGCCTTAGGGGTTTACCCACTGTGAAGGACGGCATTAAAGAGCTTCAGTAGTTCCTGTATGACAGGAGCTCCTCCTGCCTTCAGAAGCTCTGAAGTAATTCCGTCCTCACCGGGGGCTTTTCCATTTTTAAGCTGCTTCAGAGCTAACACGATCTCGTCTTGACTGATATCAGGCAGTTCGTCGGTATAGTGGCGCGTCAGGGTGGCTCTGGAATCATGGTCGTCTCGTCGAGGACGGGGAGCATGTGCAGTATACAGACGGCCATAGAAATCCTCTATCTCGGCGGATATCTCCGGCTTCGACAAGACGATCATCACGTCATGCGTTATGAGCTTCGTCAGATGGCTCCTTCCAAGCTGCTGAGTGAATACTTTGGACCCTCGATTTCGCTCTATCGCCTCTTCAATGAGGCGTGTGTTGGAGTTCCGAAGGTCGCACCGTACCGTCTTCGCAATTTCCTTGTTTAGGTGTGACCTGTCTGACGAAGTCGCTTGGGTGGTTTCCTGTCTTTTTGCCATCAGCCCCAGAGTTTCATCCGAGAGTTTGGACTTCCTGCCAGTACGCTGTTTTTTGCAGAACTTGATGCCCTCGTCTCTCAGCGTTTCGACCAGATTGTGTAGGGTCTCGTCAGCGTCATCAGTGGGTTCCAAGGCAACAAATCTTTCCCCGAGAAGCTGCTGGAACTTCTCAGTGCCCGCCATGATTTGGGTTGGGATAGGTCGGAGCGTGGACATCATCAGATGGTTTCTTTCAAGCTTTAGGTTGATATTCAGAGAGCCTTGGAGCAGTTTATGATCAGATCCGGTATTAAACCTGTTGATCACTGAGACATCTTTGAATATGTGCTTGCTATCCGTCATGATGAAGTCGACCTCATTTTTTGTGACAGCGTCGGGGCTTTGCCATGTCCACTTCCTTTGAGGCTAAAAGAAGGAATTCATTAAGAATAGTCCCTCTTTCTCAAGGAAGTTGACAAGCATTTGCCTCCTGTGATTCCTAACTCCATAACCATGCGGGCCTATACGGGATTCGTACCCAGACTGGGTACCCACCTTGCCGTTAAAGTCCCCCATAACAACGTTGAAGTGAGCCTTAGTGGTGTTGTGCAAGGCTTTGGATATGTCTTCATACATATCCTCCACTTCATCATCCGAGTGTGCCGAGGTCGGTGCGTAGACCTGAATTACCTTCATGCTATACCGCTTGGATAGCCGAAGGATCAGGTACGCTACCCTGTTCGACACACTGGAGATTTCTTGAACGTTGTTAGAGAGGGCTCTATTGACGAGGAAACCTACGCCACCCTGGGATGTTTTATCACCCTCGCGAAAGTAGAGAAGATGGCCCGAGTCAAGGGTTACGGTGTCCTCTCCCTCTCTACGGACTTCGCATAACCCGAGAACATGCCATTTAATGTTCTCCAACACCACTTCCAACTGCGCTAGATGATGGTCAAGCCTCAGAGTGCGTCCGTTATACGTACCCAGGGTCAGTTTGTGAAGGGTTTGGTAGCCTATTGTAGCCCGGGGATTCTTAGCACCCCCTGCCCCGCCGTTACAACGGCGGGGCTCGCATGGTAACTCGCTAGGCGGCCGGGAACTGGGGGCCATCTTTTGGCTGTTTCCTTCATTTGGAGGTACATAATGCCCATAATCCCCACACTGGGCAGGCGGGTTGGGGATCGCAGTTTGTTGGAGGGGTTGTTCTGCGGGGGCGCCCGCCCCCGGATATGTCCCTTAGTCGCCTCTTACGACACCCACGGGAAGAGTTGGGTTGGTGCTATTCTCTTCTAGGCTTACCACACCGCCTACCACACAGCCTAGAAAAGATACATATTAATTATATTCACAAGAATGTTACCATGCACAATTGTTTTGTTTGAAATTAAATGATTAATTAACTGCCCATTTTCTTGTAGTTTAGATGAACGAAAGCAATAAAAATTAAACGACCTCTTTGTTTTTCTTCTATAATATTACAAGATGACGCGCCAAACTTCGCTCTGCCTTAGAATCAAGTTATGTTGGTTACTTTGTTTTATTAGCTGAATTTAATTCGTGATTATCTCACATTTTTATACGCTTTTTATTAGCTTCACCTGTATGTTTGTTTGTAACCGACTCCTTGGGGCGCGATTCCGACCCACTTTAATCGGCCAGATTTCGTTCAAATTTTGTAGATTTATCGAGACCCGATGACAATACATTAATTTGATAAAATTATACCATTTTTCAATTTGCGAAATAAGAAATTTGTTAATTTATATAATTTTCATCTACATCCAACATCCAACCATTATCTTTAGCCGATTTATCTAATATTAACAAATATTAAAATTAGAAAATAAATAACAGTTTAAAAAACAAAAAAACACGCTTTTTATAGAAAACCGAACTATAAAAATAGAATATAAGTTTTAATATATTTCCCTTTTGCCTCACCTAGTAATAATTGTTTGTGCCGATTTTGCGGGCCTAGTTTGACATCGGATTTAACTAGGCACGGTTGATAAATTAATGATTAAGTTTTACGCACGTTTTCACTACGCGATTTTTTAGATTTAAGTTAATATCGTTTAATTACGACGATATCGGTGCCTCGTAACGCGGTTTCCGAGCGCGAAAGCGACTAGTGGGGCTACGGTTTGAAAACTACCAACTCGTAGTCGCATTTTTCGCATTTGCTTCCTCCTTAGTGAGGGGGCTGGTAGCAGAGCTGCGGAATCATTGCTCTGGCTGCGTTCGCGTACATCAGTAATAATTCATGTGTACCACGGAGGAATAATTACGTGAAAAGAAATTTAAGATCTGATTTCTCAATGAACAAAAAAGCCTCATTCACGCGATTGGGATTAAATTAAGGAATTTGTTCATACCAATAAGATAAAAAAAGAAAAACGAAAATCGGACTAGCCATCATCATCATCATCATCAACCTATTCTAGTCCACTGCTGGACATAGATCTCCCCTAATGAGCGCCATAGCGCCCTGTCTTCAGCTTGCCGCATCCAGCATCTGCCCGCAGTCTTTCGCAGATCGTCATCCCACCTGGCCGGAGGGCGTCCTACACTACGTTTGCCGAGTCGCGGTCTCCACTCAAGAACACGTTTACCCCAGCGGTTGTCGGTTCTTCGCGAGATATGGCCGGCCCACTGCCACTTCAGCTTGCTTATTCTTTGAGCTATGTCGATAACCTTGGTTCTCTGTCGGATGTATTCGTTACGAATCCTATCCTTCAGAGAAACTCCGAGCATAGCTCTTTCCATAGCTCGCTGAGCGACTTTGAACTGGTGGACCAGCCCTACCGTGAGTGTCCACGTCTCAGCTCCGTAGGTCATTACGGGTAGGACGCACTGATTGAAAACTTTCGTTTTCAAACACTGCGGTATGGATGACGAGAAGACCCGACGTAGTTTCCCAAACGCTGCCCAGCCTAGCTGGATCCTCCTCTTGGCCTCCTTCTCAAAATTGTTTTTACCCAACTGCACAATCTGCCCGAGGTAAGTGTACTCAGAAACAATTTCAAGAAGGTGGCCATCCACGACGACCGGTCCTGGATCAATGTGGCCATTGATCAAGACTTTGGTTTTATCCAAATTCATGCCAAGACCGATGCGTCGCGAGGCTGAAGCTAGGCCGTCCAGCATCTGGGTTAGCTCCTCTAGCGACTCCGCCATTAAGACTATGTCATCAGCGAATCGCAGGTGTGAGATGTAGTCGCCGTATGTATCTCTGGATCAGATTGGCTTTTATTATACAATCGCCTTAAGTCACATATTCGTTCCAAAGTTACACGATAATCGTGTTAGTGTTGACTGCGATGCACCCGAGACCAATTCTCATGATTTTATTTTTTAGATTTGTCTCAATGTAGCCTATGTGCTATTCCAGGTTATACTTCAGCCAGATCCATTTTGCCTTGAGAGCGTGATTGAGTAACAAACATACAAACATCCAAACATCTTTACAAACTTTCACATTTATAATAAAAAATATTTTTTCATTTACTTGATCAATTGCAATCAAATATACGCCAAATTTTAAGTTTTACCAAGACTTGTCTAAAAGAAAAACCGCATCAAAATCTTTTCAGTAGTATTTGCGTCCATCTCGTATATTCGAGATGGACGCAAATACTACTGAAAAGATATAGTACTTATACTGTTTTTTTTTTTTTTTTTTTTCTATATTTAGGACACGTCAATTTGACTTCACCTCGCCTGATGGTAAGCTCAAGGTAAAGTCTCAGGAAAGAGGGTCACCATTACATACACGTAACATGTTAACAATGGTGGCACTCAGCTTGACGGCCTCATCAGAAGAGGATTGTCGTCGCAGCACTGCGTGACACCCACCGGTCCCACTAGTGCTGCAACCACAATCCCCCTGCCCGGCTATGCACCTGCTCAAAGTCAAAGTCAAAGTCAGACCCCTGAACGCGATCAAACCGACTTTGGATTACTATGGAGGGATTTTCGCAATTGTGCACGGTGGTACCTACCCGGCCGAATTTTGTGACAAATTTGTGTCATCAAATTTCTACCACCAGTAAAAAAGTTTTTTTGCTGTAATCAATGTTACCCCACCGCCGGCCACGCTTTATTAAAAATAAAATACATTTTTTTTATTTACATTATTATTAATTTATATTCATTGAAATTTTTAACCCTATTCTTAATTTAAATTTATTAAAAATTATTTTCTATTTTTATAGTTCGTTTTTCTATAAAAAGCGTGTTTTTTAGTTTTTTTAAACTATTATTTATTTTCTACTTTTTAGTTTTGTTTATTTATATTAGCTTGTTCGAAAATTTGTTAATATTAGATAAATTGGCTAAAGATAATGGTTGGAAATTAAAATTTCTGCCTTAGATGAAAATTAAATAAATTAACAAAAATCTTATTTCGCAAATTGAAAAATGGTATAATTTTATCAAAATAATGTATTGTCATCGGGTCTCGATAAATCTACAAAATTTGAACGAAATCTGACGGATTAAAGTGGGTCAAAATCGCGCCCAAAGGAGTCGGTTACAAACAAACATACAGGTGAAGCTAACAAAAGCGTTTAAAAATGTGAGATAATCACGAATTAAATTCAGCTAATTAAATAAAGTAACCAACATAACTTGATTCTAAGGCAGAGCGAAGTTTGGCGCGTCATCTTGTAATATTATAGAAGAAAAACAAAGAGGTCGTTTAGTTTTTATTGCTTTCGTTCATCTAAACTACAAGAAAATGGGCAGTTAATTAATCATTTAATTTCAAATAAAACAATTGTGCGCAGTAACATTCTTGTGAATATAATTAATATGTATCTTTTCACGTTTGTAAGACAATGAACACATTTCGGATTCTCATAAAAACCGCACCAATCGCACCGTGCACAAGCAAGTGTGAGAATGCTTTTAAGGTAAATGTTAATGTTTAATTCATAAGATTGCGTTATTTATGATACATACAATTGTATATATATACGCGGTATTATTATGAAAAAAGCGGATAATTATTATGCTAGGAATGCTTTTTTTTGTCAATTATATTCTAGAATATAGGTAAATTATTTGGATATAATGGTTCAGATTATATGTCTAGTTCATATATTATCAAAACTCAATTTCATTTAAAAGTTGAATCAATATTTCCGTCAAAGACGACTCCATTTCGAGACTATTTTTCACATCACTAGTAATTAATAAAGTATAAGATTAGGTCCTTACATATGCAATTGGCCACGTACTGGCCACTTTGATCTGAAATATCTCCTCTTTGGTTAGGAATTCCAATTTCAAATTTATCCAGCTATTTACGGTTTTGAAAACCGTACTTCATTTGTTTTTTCTTTGCGTCACTCAGTTTCCAAAATAGAAAACTTGAAATACCGCGTTATTTGCGAGTACGAGTTCCGAAAGATTTTATTGATTCCCGCCCGAATGGTTTTTTTAGTAAATGGATCAATGAACTACCTATGAGATGGAAAAGTGCATAGATAGCAATGGTACATACTTTGATTAAATAAATATATTATATTTAAAAAAAATCGACTTTATGTTCCCCCTTACAAAACGCCAATTTCATATGTAAGGACCTAATAATATAAAACCACAGAGCACGGAATCGCCGCGCCGCGATTCCGTGTATAAAACTGTTTATAATTTAGCTAAGATTTCAATAAAATATACTGTGTTCTCATTTATTGAGCCAAGCTCGTCAGAGCTTTACTCTCTTTCAGACGACTCATGTATTTCGTTAGAACATCTTCTCCCAAACACCTGAACCGATTCTAATCGCGGTGAAAACGCGGAATACGCGGTGAAAATATCAAAATATAAATACTTAACGATTAAAACTAAACAAATGACATAGCCTATGTAATATCAGTAAAATCTTTGCTTGTGTGAAATTTCATTAGAATCGGTTCAGGTGTTTGGGAGAAGATGTTCTAACGAAATACATGAGTCGTCTGAAAGAGAGTAAAGCTCTGACGAGCTTGGCTCAATAAATGAGAACACAGTATATTTTATTGAAATCTTAGCTAAATTATAAACAGTTTTATACACGGAATCGCGGCGCGGCGATTCCGTGCTCTGTGGTTTTACATTATTAGGTCCTTACATATGAAATTGGCGTTTTGTAAGGGAGGAACATAACGTCGATTTTTTTTAAATATAATATATTTATTTAATCAAAGTATGTACCATTGCTATCTATGCACTTTTCCATCTCATAGGTAGTTCATTGATCCATTTACTAAAAAAACCATTCGGGCGGGAATCAATGAAATCTTTCGAAACTCGTACTCGCAAATAACGCGATATTTCAAGTTTTCTATTTTGGAAACTGAGTGACGCAAAGAAAAACCAAAAGAGGAAAAAACAAACGAAGTACGGTTTTCAAAACCGTAAATAGCTGGATTTTGAAATTGGAATTCCTAACCAAACAGGAGATATTTGAGATCAAAGTGGCCAGTACGTGGCCAATTTCATATGTAAGGACCTAATCTTATACTTTAATAATTACTAGTGATGTGAAAAATAGTCTCGAAGTGGAGTCGTCTTTAACGGAAATATTGATTCAACTTTTAAATGAAATTGAGTTTTGATAATGATATGAAATAGACGTATAAACTGAACCATTATATCCAAATAATTTACCTATATTCTAGAATATAATTACCAAAAAAAGCATTCCTAGCATAATAATTATCCACTACCTCCCTAAAATCTAAGAATGTTACAACACCACATACTAGTAGATATTCAATCATATTTAGCAGTGGCGTAAAACACCGCTCTCCGCTATCTGCTTTTTGTTTTTAGATAGGGTTTCTTCACAAAGTGGCCATCCTGTGTGGCCATGTAAATTTCCTCATTGACCCTAAATTTATTGCAGTATTAGGTATTGAGGATTGATTGATTGGATTTGAAAAAAAAAAAAAAAAATGGTATTGAGGATTTTTTTCTTATTTTTAAAATACGATCACATTGACAAAACCTAGTTTTGTTACAAATTGTATATTACAAATTGTAATTAACACTATACTGAGTAATATAGTTTGATGGCCATCTGTTTGTGTTCGGCTCTTAGCCACGCTAGCATAGAAGTGTGCAGATTCACGCAGGGTCCGGGTTCGATTTGAGCAATTGAAATCCACCGCGTATAAACCAAATTGCGCGCTGAAAAAAACATCATAAGAAATCTTACTTAATTTCCTCCTTAATATCCTTCCATCTTTACTTCCATCCTTACTTAATATTACTGGTGGTAGAAATTTGATGACACAAATTTGTCACAAAATTCGGCCGGGTAGGTACCACCGTGCACGATTGCGAAAAACCCCTTCATAGTAATCCAATTTCGGTTCGATTGCGTTCAGGGGTCAGCAAGTGCATAGCGGGGCAGGGGGATTGTGGTCGCAGCACTAGTGGGACCGGTGGGTGTCACGTGGTGCTGCGACGACAATCCTCTTCTGATGAGGCCGTCAAGCTGAGTGCCACCATTGTTAACATGGTACGTGTATGTAATGGTGACCCCCTTTCCTGAGACTTTACCTTCAGCTTACCATCAGGCGAGGTGAAGTCAAATTGAAGTGTCCTAAATATAGTATAATAGTGTAGTATAATAGTGTGTAACGGGTGTAAGGTTGCCCATAGAGCATCATTTCCCTCGCACCCCGACTGACCCTGGGCCATCTCCGGTTTCGAGATGGCCCCCTCGGGTTTGGGAACCACGGTGTCTCCGTCTAGCCCAGGTTTATGGGCCCCCGTGGTACCTATTGAACCCATACATGCATTAGTTTTGCAATAATGTATGGAAATTTGCTTGACTTGTTGACATATATGGTCACTGCTCCGCTCCCCGGGGTAGTAGCGTAATTATATATAGTCTATAATCCTCCTTGATAAGTAGGCTATCTGTTATGTATGTAAATATGTGCGTGTGTGCCAAACCATCTATAAGGTGCGTGCAATGAATAAACATCAGTGCGTTTCTGAACAGCAGTGCTTTTCTTGTCTGTTTCCCGCGAAATTAACACTGGCGACGAAGATGTGCTGGATGGGATGAACACAGAAATAATTTTTCAACCAAATAAAGAAACAGTCTCTTCGGCTTTATAATATTAATTTCGAATTCCGATCTCGTTGCTGCTACCCATGTGACCCTATTCCACCACCACAACCTATATAAGATACACAATTCCACCATACATCATTTTTTTATATCTCAAAGGGTTTTCGTTGAAAGCTCCCAGACAGCTTATGTTTTATTTTCTTCAACAAATAATACAAACAAACAATACAACTTCACAAATTATATACTAAAGTCTTCCACGAGAACCACTCTATCCATTGGAGAAACCGGATAAAAATCGGTGCAGTCGTTTTTGAGTTCATCGCGAACAGACAGACAGACGCGGTGGAGGATTTTGTTTTATAATATGAAGTAATATAGATTAAAACTATGGAAACCGATGGAAAAAGAATTCTAACAAAAAAATAACAAAATTATAGACAAACCTATATCCACCAAACCACTCAAAGTTATCCATCATGGTCCATGCCGCATAACCTGTCACAGGGATGCCATCATTAATTGCTAATAGGACCTGAAAACATAATTATTTCAATCAAACCCTCGTTTGGAATTAACGAATGCCTTCGATTCGGTCTAGCATAATGGTAGAAACTCCTATCATACAAAATTGTCACGTTGCCTTTGGCCCACTGGTGGAGACGCTTGGTGGGATAAAGTGGAAGCCCCTGATGGAATGCATACTTGAAAATATTCATGTAGTTCACAGAAAACATCTACTTACCAAGTTTCAACAGCATACTTCTTATAGTTTCAGAAAAAAGTGGCTGTGACATACAGACGGACAGACAGACGGACAGACAGACGGACAGACAGACGGACAGACAGACGGACAGACAGACAGACTTGACGAATCTATAAGGGTTCCGTTTTTAGCCATTTGGCTACGGAACCCTAAAAATTTTGAATGCGCCTGACAGAAAAAGAATAGCGATCACTGCCTCCAGATTAATCGAGTCCTCATAACCTTAACCCTGGTAACGCTTACTGGTTCTCCTCCTTTAGTTTTTGCTTATGAGGCTTTATGGGAGGTACAGCCGTCTGACCTGCCAACCTCGAGAGGAAAGCCTACACCAGAGCCTCGTCCAACAATCAGCTGGTGTACCGACTTGCCTCACGTCGAGGTGACACCGTCTCTTCGACGTCCCCAAACATTTTGTCGATCACTGCGGTCGACATCTTCAGTGGTACAGGTCCGAGCGCTGACGAGTGCGGAGAACTCTCCTCGGCGGCGACTTCACTGTGACTGACTTCATCAGTCGCAGTGAAGTCGTATACCACTGAAGATGTCGACCACAGTGATCGACGTAACGTTTGGGACACAAGTTTCCTATGGACCACAGCCAAACAAACCGGAAGCAGTATATTCTACATGCAACGTCGGCCGTGAAAGCTTCAAGATTTATATTATACTACATGTTGTTCTTTACCTGTTCCAAGTGATCCCTTATAGACTCCAAACGATCGAGATCAAAGAGCCCTTAGTTTATGGTAGCCAAGCCATTCTCCAGGATAATGATCTCTTTGACATCGTAGTTTGAGTGTAGCCAGTGCAACTGGTGCCAAAGACCTTCAGGATATATCTAGAACAGAATCAAATAATGGCTTTTGTGAATCATGAGAATCGGCTCAGCCGTTTTGTAGTTACAAGGTAACATAGGGACGAACATACATGACGCGTTTTTAGGGATTTTCTTTAGAAAAGCCCTATTGCTATCGAGTTGTCGTCGACGTCGTCGTTGCCAATTTTCTGTGACGGTTTTGGGTATGAAGGAGATGAGCTATCGAGTTGCTGTTTTCGGTAATAGATTCGTGCTGGGGTGAAACATTGCAAGATAAAGAAAAAAAAAAAGGAACATCCCTTGTATTCGGCTGATCTCGTCTCAGGAATTCAACTTGTTTAGGGATTTTCTTTAGAAAAGCCCTATTGCTATCGAGTTGTCGTCGACGTCGTCGTTGCCAATTTTCTTTCGCGGTTTTGTGTATGAAGGAGATGAGCTATCGATTTGCTGTTTTCGGTAATAGATTCGTGCTGGGGTGAACCATTGCAAGATAAAGAAAAAAAAAATCCCTTGTATTCGGCTGAGCTCGTCTCAGGAATTCAACTTGTTTGGCATCGCCGCACTGAAATGAAAATAGCTCAAAATGCATTGAATTGCACTGTCCATGAATTGACTGCACCCTGGATGGTAACAAACTGGTGATGTCCCGAAGATAAGGGCCACCATTCGAGATGCTGTAGATTCTAAAATGGTGACCCCCACCTTGACGACCTGGACAGATGCTTTTTCACGCCCCGCTTAAAGAGCTCGAGATTGTAAAAAGAAGGAAATACTTGTGCGGGTAGAGCATTCAAATGTTGTAACGTACGAGACGTTGTTTATCGGGTTCACCCGATAAACAACGTCTGAAGCTATGAGGGCTATGAGGAGCTATGAGGATGAAGCTATTCATAGCTTCATCCTCTTTTACGTCATGATGAACCACCAGTTTCTCGAGATGAAGAAGTGAAATTTCTATTGTTCTTCTTTTGTTTCTAGTATCTCTACTCAAACTTTCGAAAGAAGCCTATAAGAATAGGCAACATTTTGTACTTTTGTTTACAGCCAAAGCACGTTAGGTGCATAGGGAACTGAAATTCCCCTTGCCCCCACCGGTGGATAGATAGTTTATGTGGTCGTGAACTATATCTATGCTATTATAAAATTGAAAATTTGCTTTATCTGTACATTGGAGATATTTAAAAAAAAACTTAGGTTATGTTAAATGAACAATTCTGGACACAAAAATATGTTTTTTGGAAATTCTTATCTGTTATTCTGTTTGTCCGCGAAGGATACGGATTTTGATACGGTTTTTTCTATTAGAAAGATATTAGTCAGACTTAAAATTTGCCTTATGTTTCGTTGTAATTGGTTAAGTAGAATCGGAGATATGACCATAAAACGATAACCGAACTCCGCGTGGGCAGAGCCACGGGCATCAGCTAGTCGATGTATAAAATCGTCAATGACAGCAAATAAAAAATTAACAAATCTCACCGATAACCATTTCAAATCAGAGGTCCTCGATGAAGAATCACTTTCCAAAACCGCGTTTATTTCCTCCAAACCATCGAAAGTCCAATCTCCTGGTTTTTCATCTGGCTTCGCCTCACGAACTAGTCATGTAGTGTAAATAATGATTTAAGCCGTAGAAATCATATGTACCTGAAAATTCATATGAGGACTTTTAACTATTATTTAAATGCCTGCTTTAATGAATATTTGGTACCTTGGTACCAATAACACGAGATAAATCTTATCATAGGTACCAGAGTTGAACTACTGTTTGTGTTTAAAATACGGATGTTGCTATTATTATGTTGAGTTCATGATTTGTTTGCAAACTATAAGTGAATAAATGATTTATTTGTTATTTATTTATTTATTGAATGTAATGTGTTACAAATATGTCAATCACACAAATTACAAACGACTGACAGAGGTATGTCAAACGCCATAAGGTTATATTATAAAAGTTAATATGGTCGGTAAGTTTAGCGAAATCGATCCAGCAGTTCACGCGTGATACAAGGGGGGGTTCACGCTCCATCTACATAATAATAATACACTTTACAAACGTGGGTTCGGTCTTGCTTGGACAACATTTTGTAAGGTATTTAAATATCCACATTGAAGCCCTGACTCCTTTGCTAAGTTAAAACCTGTATTACAGGAGTCAGTGCCCTCTCTATATAATATGTAGCCATATAGTAAAATAAAGTTGACAGATATTATTTTAAAGTAATATTAATCTAATTTTAAATATAATATAATAAAATAATAATAAAATATAATTTTAAAACCAAACAAAACTACGTGCAAAACGTTAAATTTGTTGTTAATGTAGCATGGGTTTTGTGTATGATGCGTGTGATGTGTGAGGGTGTGTATGTGTGTGTATGTGTGTACGAGAGAAGTGTTCGAGAAGTGTTCCATGTGTGTGATATAGATATCATCCGAGCACCAATCTCGGATGTATCCAAAGCTCCCATTTTTAACTGATGGTTCGCTCTGCTCCTACCCCCAACCCTGACAATAAAGCCTGTTCCAGAGTATTTTTCGTTCTTCAATAAGTTTACCTTCTGCAGGTGAGAGTTGAGACCCGAAGACCTTAGTGGAGCCCCTTATACCCGATTTAACTAACCACGCCTAAAAATCATCGTCAAGCCACAGGTACCTCGAAAACCTTAAGGAAACACTCCCAGTACCCAGGTATATGAAAAATATACCTCTAACAAGTCAATTTCCTCAGCAGTAAAAGGTGGTAGCCTAGATTGAGAATAACCCTCGTTGTAAAAATTGCTCCAATTTCTTCGGCCATCTACCATCTTTGGAAAAAATTGCATGAGAGTAACGTCCTTCCTTTTTTTTTTTTTTTACGTGCGGAAATCCCTTCGGATACCCCCCCGCTGGCCAGCGGGGGTGGTTATGTCGTGTCTCGACTAAAACCGCACGGTGTCCTCCCCAAGTGTCCGTTGCCGGGCACCCCGGGTAAGCCCTCGAAAGGATAACCCCAGGGTTGCCGGCGGAATTTGGCCGCCACCGCGGCCTCGCCTGGTGGGGGCGGGTTTTATCCCGCTTCGGTGAGTTGGCAGGCGTGTGTAGGGCACACACGACATGCCTCCGCCACGGCCTGCTTCTGTAAGGACGGCGAGTCGGCCAACTGCCGTCCTCAGGCCCCGATCATGGAGGTCGGTAGTCCCGGGCGTAGATGAGTCTGCGGCGTCCTCGCCGCAGACTGCGAAACTCGGGGGCAGGGTTCTCTCCCGCTCCCTCTCCGCCGTCTCTTTCGCGCGCATTACCTGCTCGCAGAAAGAGGCGGCGGCGTGCCACTTGCTCCCGTCTGAGACCACGGCCCTCACCATGGTCTCCAACGAGAGAACGTTCACGCCCAGGACCGCAACGAGATCCCGGCGTTGACTCGCCCACGCAGGGCACTCCACCAACGTGTGGAGCGCCGTGTCTTCGCCAGGATCCTCGCAGTGCTGGCACTGTGGCGTTGTCTCCCGGTGGATGCGCCACAGATACTTACCGAAACACCCGTGTCCGGTAACCATCTGGCACATCCGGTAAGAGAGGTCCCCATGGTTCCTCTCCAACCACTCCTTCATGATCGGTCTCACCGCCGCAATGGTGGATTCCCCCCACCTTGGGTGCTCAAGTCGCACCCTCCATGTCTCCATGAGTTCCTGGCGGAGCAGGGACCGCTGAGCCCTGATTTCTCGGGCCCCGCTCCAGCGCCTTCTTGCGCCACTGGTACAGCAGCGCAAGGGCTCTCGCTTTCAAGTCCCATGGAGGGGTCCCGGCTAGAAGACATGCCGCCTCGACGGAGATCGTGCGATACCCCCTGATGACTCTGACGGCCATCGCTTTTAACGGGCTGTTTAATACAGCCACGTTGCGGGCCGCCATACTGGGGCTCCGTACAGGGCCATGCTTCGCACGATCCCCAGGTACAGTCTCCTAGTGGGGGCGTTGGGTCCCTTAACGTTGGGCATCAGCCGCGATAGCGCGGCCGCAGCCCCTTTCAGTTTCGGGACCAGACTTCGGAGATGAGGTTCGAAGTCCCATCGGCTATCGAGTACGAGCCCAAGGTACTTCATCGTGGGCTCGATGCCGATGCTTACGCCCCCTACGGTAATGCTGGTTCCCGCAGGTGGTCCCCTCCGAGGCCCGTGGAGTAACGTCCTTCCTAAAAAACATTCAACGTTTTAATGTTTTAATCTTAAATTTTATGAAGTCTAGTGAAATATGAAAGAGAAACTCGTACCCAGAAATCGATAGCCAGTTCTGTAATTTCCACATCCGCAGGCTTCGCTGGTTCAAACTACACTTTGCCTAAAGCAAAAATGACCATTTACTCTCGTTGGAGTTCCAGTTTCAGTTCCAGTTCCCAGTTCTGAATCCCAGTTTAATATTAAGAAGCAGTAACAGTAAAAGAAACGGTAGGTATATGCCAGCCAGCGGAAAGATGTTATCTTGGCGTAACGTTATCGAAGTATTTATGTATGAATAAATACTCACCATGATATCTTGGCTTAAACAACTCATCATAGACCCTGTAAGCTATTGCATGAGCTATCAGCTTATTCTTATTGCAAAGATACCTGCTAATTTTTGGGTCATCAATGTAGGGAGCAGCATTTTTTTGAAAGCCATTGTCACTAATTCCGATAAGCTCATTGAGAGTCAACCAGATCTGAACACGGTCAGCATACAGAGAGTAGGCTACGTTTACGTAGTCAGCAAACCAATCGGTGATGAGGGGGTTTGCCCAGCCACCTGGAATTGATAACTTATTGAATTCAACATCGCCCACTTACAATGGCCCATGGGTCATGGCAAGCCATCGCAATTGTGTACATTGTGCTGATTGACCATTGTGGCGTGCTATCGGAATGTTGTAGGTTTTTTTAGTACACTTCAAAGGAATCGTGGTATAACAATGAACTATACACCATTTTGTGAACATCTACGTGATGATCGCCTACGGTTGCGCATTGCAACTGGCCATTAAAAACCAGCCAAGTGCGTGTCAGGGCCTGGGAAAGTTAGCATTTTGTAGTTGCTTAGTTTGCTCAGAGACTAATGCTCTCTAAGCAAAGCTGACTGATTGATAAACCAAGTCAATCTCACCTACAAGTCAGTGCAACTTACAATTAACGGACAAGGCCCTCGAGGTTAAGAGTTCAGGTGGCAGTTACTCCCGTAAAAGATCAGATAAGCTACATAAGAAAGAGTAGTGGGGTGGACCCCGGGCTCCAAAATCCAACTTTGGATGCAACTAGGATCGCTTGTTTTTATCAAATCCACTGGGATGTTGATGAAAACAAGAGGGTTATTAAAAAAAAATCTTACCAAGGTCTTGCAAAGACTGCGACAAATCAAAGTGGTACAAGGTGACGACAGGCTCGATGCCTTTCTCCAGAAGACCGTCAATTAGGTTGTTATAATATATTTTACCATCTTCACTTATAATGTTAGGGAAACCAGACGGTAGTAGACGAGACCAGGATATAGAGAATCTGAAAACATGACAAGTTTTTATTAATTTAGGAACTCCTTTTCTTAATGAACTACAAATATACATATATTTTGTATTACTTAATTACTCGAAGAGCATGTATGGGACCTCACAAAGACCCCGCCAATATAACCTGCAAAACAGAATATACTGCTTCCGGGCTGTTTGGCCGCATCATCAGTCGCTGCCGAGGAGAGTTCTCCGCACTCGTCGGCGCCCGGACCTGACCACTGAAGATGTCGACCGCAGTGATCGACGAAACGTTTGGAACACAAGTTTCCTATGGACCACGGCCGAACAGCCCGGAAGCAGTATATTCTACATGCAACGCCGGCCTTGGAAGCCTTAAGATTTATTACCTGCAAACTGATAACAGACCTGTAACTTGTACAAGCCCCGCAAGTTAATTATTGCGACGGAACCTTGTCAAAATAACAGCTATGTGACGTCATTCGCTGCATAAAAGGACAGATAGCAAAAAAAATTGGTGATAAAAAGTAAATAAGCTTGGTTTATGGGTTTATATATACAATGCAAAGTTTAAGCTCTTTATACCTCACCATATTTTGACAAATAAACATTCATTTCATTTAATTTTAACAAATTTAAAGGAACGAGTATTTTTTATGACTACTTTACCAGTCTAACTGCTGATTTATCTTAACTTCGATATTTTCTGTACGCTTAAGGGCGCCAACAACGCGTAACGACTGCCATAGATATTCGTGTGGCAACTGGGACCGACGGCTTAACGTGCTCTCCGAGACACGACCAGATCAATGGAAATACCCATATTCATGCGTACAAATATTTGCACTGAGCGGAAATCGAACTGGCGCCTCCTGCGTAGCGGCCGAGTTCACTACCGCTATGCCACGGAGGCTACCTAAAGCTGCGTCCAGACTTACATACATTTTACCGTAACCGTGTCAGTCCGATAATGTGGACGTACTTTATTACACGAACAATTTGTCACAAGCTACAGTCAGGAATTTTACTCGGACGCAAAAGGCGAAAATGAAAAAACACTAGTTAAGGTAATTAAGGAATTAGTGAGTATTTTTATCGACTCATATCGACACGTCACAAATGTAGACACAGCATAATGTTAATTTTGTAAATACAAATACATACTTGAACTGACCGGGATTCGAACCCGAGTCCACTGCGTAGCAATCGTGTTTTAATTACTACATCTCTCAGCTTATAAATAAAACCAAGTTGTTATGTTATTATTTATAATAATTCAGTTCAATAGGTACAAGTTTAGACTATTTCTTCAACCCCACTCATATTTTCTTCCAAATCAGAACTACTTTCTGTGTCAGTTTCAGATTCACTGTCGTCTGCCGTATTTATAATGAATAATTCGTCAGTTATTCTGTCTTTGTGCCAATATTCCTCTTCAAGCCTTTTCACGTGGTTTACTTCCTTTCGCCAGTCATCTGGAGTTATTGATGCCAACGCCTCTAACGTCAGAGTTTCTATACGGCTTTCTAACTGCTCCACATTCTTTTCTGACACCCTCATTTTTACCAGGTTCCAGATGTACTCAATGGGGTTGAGGTCGCAATTGTAGGGTGGTAATCTAACGACCTCATGGCCATTGTCAGCTATTATTTTGTCTATTTTATAATTTTTCGGCGGTTTATGCTGTTTAATTAATAAATATAGTTCTGGTTTGATACTATCACTGGGAAATTCAATGTTGTGAGCTTGAAGCCACTCAACCATCTCCTGCTTTCTATTGCTCATGTTTGGTGGCTTATTCTCTTCCTTACTGTGATAAGGGGCGTTGTCCATCACAATTATTGAGTTACGTGGAATGTTCGGTAGTAATTTCTCTGTAAGCCACTTTGTAAAGTTCTCTGCATTCATTTGATCATGATAATCCCCCGTTTTGGTGTCTGCCTTAAACATTAACAGGGCATTGTCAACAAAGCCAGTTTCACTTCCCGCGTGAACTATGATCCAACGGCGGCCGGGGCTGTCGTTCCGTCTCACTCCGACATCGGTTGCTGTTTGCCAATATTTTTTCACAGTGTAGTGTGCGTGTATCCACGTTTCATCGAGATAAATAACGGGTCTTTTGTTATCACCAAGCGAGTCATTTTCTTTCATACGGCGTAAATATTTAGCCCTCCACGCTTGAATTTGCGGTATTTCGATTAGAGCCAGTCTTTTTTGGTAGCACCGTTTAAATTGATAGCCTAAATCAGTTTTAATTATTGTTCTCAATGTAGTTTCACTACCCGTATAATTAAGGTCTACTTTTGCAGCCGCTAAGATTTTGCGCATTGTAGGTATTTCTTTCCTCACCGTATACATTGAATGTAACAAAAACAACAATACAAGACTTAACAACAACAATAAAATAGGATAACAAAAACAACAAAAGGCTCTAACAAATAGATACTCGATGCGCGTAAGCAGCAAGCACGTAAGCGCGGGCTGACCTTGCGAACGGTACTGACGGTGCGACGTCGACTACGTCACCAAGATGGCCGCCAATCGCAATATCAACTTGCCGGGATAATAATCAACAGGTTTTTCAGTTTTTGGCGCAGGCTTTTCAGCCCAGGCCGGTTACAAATGCGGCCATACTGCATATCTTAGTATTGTTGAAACCTCGCCGAGAGCAAGGTGAAGAAACCACACAGAGTCGCGAACATCACTGACCTATTGCCAGCAGAAGTATCACCTTAAGGAGAGTATATATTGTATAGGAACCAACTAACACCTTCGGGGCCCAAGTCAGACAGGTGTCTGACTTGGGCCCCGAAGGTGCTAGTTGGTGCACCTGGTTTATAACGGAAGAGGCTCTGGCACAGGCTTACCTCTCGGGGTTGAGAGTTCAGACGGCAGTAGCTTTAATAAAAGTCAAGAAACCAATCAAAAATAATAAGTGGACCCCGAGCTCCAAGATTTAAACTTTGAATGCCACCAGGAAATCACCACCATTTCAATAAATTAATCGAAATCTTACCTATACATGTCCAGTCCCAATTGCTCAGTCATCTCGATGTCGCGGCGCCATAGGTGGTAGGAGTCACATGCCACATCAGCGTTAGTGCCATCTATGACAAACTCGGGCTGGTTGTGTATCAGATAATCCCATATACTTGCGCTTTTATCTGAAACAGAATATAATTGGAAAATTAACCGACTAAATTTCACGGACACGATAGTTTGAAATTGTGATGTTATTATAGTAGAGGAGCTGTGAAGATTGACCTTCACCCATCTGATAACCAGATGGGATATGTTTTTTATCAAATATAATTCATCTATTTACATGCCTATGATGACTTGCCTATCAAAAAGTGTTCATGGCTATTTTAATTGAATTTATTTTAATCATTGAAATAAAACTATCTTCAACGAATTCTATCGCGATATTTGATGTGATTTTATTATTTACATTGAACCCGACGTTTCGGTTGCTTTTCAGCAGCCATGGTCACGGGGAGACTGAAGATGGTGGTTGTCTTATAGTTTGAAGTGTAAGTTATCTCTAAGTACCCGAACTATGCTGAACTGTTGGCGATACAGTGACCAGCTGCTGAGAAGCAAACGAAACGTCGGGTTCAATGTAAATAATCAAATAAATCGCGAGTTAAAAACAGTTTTATTTCAATGTGTGGCATTCGCGTAAACTTCCGATAATATCGTTAATTTCAAATAATTTTTTGGTACGCGGAAAATTTTTATTCGTTTGTTTCGTGCGTTTATATTCCTCCGTGAAATCCAGACTAATATTACCTACGAATGCGAAAGAAAGATACGGAATACACACAGGGCTCTTTAACTTCTAAACGGTCCTAAACTAACACGTGGGTAACCGCTGCAAAAAACATTACGTACTCCAGTAGGTAGAAACACCATCGGGCAGTGTTGACATAATGTTTTTCTATCTTGTGGCTAAATACGAAAAAGATAGTTTATTATCTAGTGGAAGCATTAAACGGTACCTTACCACTGACATTCCAAGCTCCTTCCACTTGATAAGCAGCAGAAGCCGCCCCGAACTTGAACCACTCTGGAAACTTGTACTCGACTGCATGTGAGCCGCATAGCATTGAGAATTAAGAGAAAAGTACGTCTAATCTTTAGGGCTCCGTAAACTTTTTTTTTACTCGGGCCCCCTCATGTTGGGCGGCAGCCGCGCCAGAGCGAGAGCTGTGCCCTTCAATTTGGGGACCAGACTTCGGATTTGCTCTCCGACGTCTCATCGGCCGTCGAGCACGAGCCCAAATATTTCATTTGGGGCTTGATGCCGACACGATTGCCTGCCACGATGAGACTGGATCCCTCAGGTGGCTTGCTCCGAGGCCCATGAAAGAACAGGGCCTCGGTTTTTTGCAGAGAGGGCTCCGTACCCACACCTCCTTCTGCGAGCATGTAATGCTTGCGAAGGAGATGGCGGGGCGCGCCCGGGAGAGGTTTAGAACTCTCCCGGCCCGCCGCGCCCGCAACATGACCGCCGCGCGTCGCAGGCGACTCATGTCGCGAAACACGCGATAATTGTAAATAAATATTGTATATAGCAACACTAAATCCAGAGACTAAACTATGAGAAAAAAGGACATATCTATGGGTAAGTGACACGCCTTTTCACGTTTAAATATAAATGGCGGTTGAACACGTAATTTTACTTGATAATTTATAAGTACTAAACTAGATTCAGTGGATCGAGATATCCAGTTTTCCATCCGCAAAGCAAGCTAAGTATTAGAAATAATCATGTATGAAATTAATATATTGAATGCACATAAAGCTAGTCTGGTGTTATAAATTGTCACTATGTGCTTACTCTAATAACCTGTTTTATCAGGCATGCAAGGCAGCATGTACAAAGCCTAAGGTCTCAGACCATGTATACAATTCTCGTATGCACCCAACGGAGGCATATTAACATGCAAGAACGATTCGCATGACATTCATAAGCTTGACTGCTGAGGCACTAGTTTGGGTCGCTTTGGATGTCTGTAAGAACATATCACGGATATTCCAGTTGCTGACTTACCAACAAGTTTATGAGTGTTAGGCCTCCAGTAATAATAATAATAATAAGATTGATATACCATGGTATAGGGCAATCAGACAAAGAACAATCTTGGTATGGATTGTTCCCGCCATAAGTGTTTGGCAAGGTTTATGAACGATGAATAAGATAGAGTATACATATATTGACTACCATTTCTAGCCCGGCCCAGTTGAGCCTAGTATAATGGTCATATTTAGACCACTAAAAGATAATAAAACCCCTTATAAATTAATCTAGGAATACCTAGTGATTCACTTAGAATCAATGTGACCAATCTTTAAACAGGTCTTGCTGTGATGTAACGGTGCTGTGTGCTCACTAGTGGTGAGCACCTGGAATTCTGGACGTCTCTATCCCTTGTGTCTGTGTGAAGCTCAACTAAGGTAAGGATGAACACATTTATACCATACAGAATACAACCTCTGGTTTTCATAACTTTATATCAATCTTGATATTTAATAAGCGAAGCAGATCATTATACTTACCACTGGGTTATCGTTAACTAAGGCATGAGTATAAGCTCATTACGGATCATATAGATTCTGTCAATAATTAACTAAAGTAAATGTGTGCTAGATCCATCCCCTTTAGCACAGATTTATGGTGGAGATGCTGGGATGTAATTATATATATTATACAAATATCATCACTCATATTCACCGTTAATAAGTAAATAATGAGAGGTTTCTGTATGGTGGATGGAGTCATCCTATCTTGGTAAAGCAGTAAAATATAACAAACTAAATTAAAACAGCGGTTCGTGTTGCGACATCTGTGGAGGAGTGGATTAACTTTGTTGTCTGGTTATTGAAAATCGAAAGATTAAATAGAATAAGGTTTTCAGGATAATTTACGGAAGAAAGCAGTCAAGAGTCTACCTATATTTTATAAAGAAGTGTAGTTGTACTTTATTTGTAAATCCCTTTAGAATTAAGTACCATATAAGAGTTAACTTGTTTATCTGACCACTGTCCCCGGTGGGCGGCGTTTTTTCTGTGAAAGACGGCAACTACTACGCCACAGATGGCGTTGCGAACGGTGTTTATACGATAAAACATATTTAAAATAACAATCTAAGGATTTAATAATTTGAATTATTTAATAAATAACACTGAAAAAATGAAGAAAGAAAGGAAATTTCCAAGCGGTATCGTGTAGCAGGATTTGTTGTTCGTTCCACAGACAGCAGAATAAGTACGCCGTGACATTAGCGACAAGAACCAACAAGTACGAAGTGAAGTCGTGTCGTAAAAACTTTGCAATAATAAGTTCTTGTGTTTCGCAACTATAAGTGGAATTACTTGCAGAATACTGTGCCTTACGATAGAAAAGTGCTATCAAAGATTATTAAAAGTATAGTTCTTTTAGTTCATCAGGTAACTGCATTGAGGTTATAAGTGGGAATTACCAGAACACGGAGGGTAGTCTATCAAGTTGTATGGAGGATACATTTCAACAGCATCTAAAGGATATTTAATGAAAGTAAATATACTTATTATAAACCAGGTATGTACTTGTGGTATAAGAAACTAGTTGAGAATTTATTCCAAACGATATCATAGCAATGAATGATTTATTACATCTAAGTCTATTTGAAAACAATATTTGGTTAAACATTGTCCAACAAGAGTTCAAGTTACCCGGTCAAGTTACATCTATGAAACAGTGAGATCTTGATATCATGTATCTATGACATACACAAACACCAAGCAATGATACATGAAATGCATGTAAAGTAGTACTACTACGATGCAAGTTACTTATTTTAAAAATAGTTTCAATCATCCTTATCTAAATTGCTGTTAGATAACAGTCATTAGTTTATTAAGGTGCAAATGTCCTAGTAACTTGGTAAAAAGGTATACTGAATAACAAATTCCACAAAAAACATAAATTATGTTCGAGTTTACACATTATGAATAGAATTTACTTGGATAATATTTAACATCATTGAAACATAAAGTGTGTTCAGTAGTGTAGCTAAGTTTTGCAAGTTGACATTTGTTTATTAGTGTTCATGTAGAAGTCAATCAATACTGATCAATTAGTGAAATATAACAGTCAAGCTATTGCTGGGCAGTGCAAAAGCTAAAAGGTATGAGTACTCAAGTTCAGTCGAGTTGAACTTAAAAAATAATAACAGTTTAAAATAAAAGAAGCCGGATTGTTGTGTCTTGATTGTGATTCTTCTTGTTTTGAATTGAATAAATAAAACTAGTAAATGCTCATGAGATTCCTTGCTGCTGTAAGCAAAATGCCAAAAAGGGGCACGGAAGTGTCACGTCCAAGTCAAAATAAATTAAAATTAAAAGTAATATTTAACAAAAGATATTGCTTAGTTCGGGAATTAGTGCTATGTATAGACTAGGTCGAACTGTGTGTGAGACTTGTATGTGAACTTAATAAAACCTTGCTAAGTAAGAGTAACGATTCTGAGCTACAACCAGTACTTACTAAACATCATATACCACTATCAGAATGGAAAATGGTATGATATGGGTCAAGTTAAATTTGAATTCACAATCAATGCACAAATTAGAACAACAATCTATGCATAAGAGTCACTTATCCATGAATTATGTTAAGGAGACTACAGTTTTAGTCCATTGATTATTAATTAAAATCAATTATGGTAAGAATTATAACATTTCAGGTTAACAAAAATGGATGAGATATACTTAACAAGACTAAATAGATTTGTGTCAGAATTGAAAATTTTGTCCAACAACTCAAAGGTCCTCAGTTTAATAAAATCGTGGAATGATGAAGAATACGAACAGGCGAAGATCACTTCGGCAAAGCTACAAGCTGTGATAACTCGTTTTAATACAGAACTGTATCAGTACTTTAATACAGTAACCAATCCAAATGCTGATGAGATATCAAACCTGACAATCGAACAATTGGATGGTGAAGAGAGTCTAGCTGAATTAAATGCCCGCATCCAATCCAAACGAGATAAGACTGTTTCATCAACAGGTTCAAATCATCATCATCATAATAATCGAGGAAAATTACCGGAGCTTAATTTACCCACATTTGACGGAGATGTCCTGCAGTGGACGCAGTTCTGGGATCAATTTAGCTCAAATATTGATCAACGAGAACTTAGAGACGTTGATAAACTGTTGTATCTGAAAACATCTCTGAGAGGAGATGCGAAGACAATTTTAGACGGATTAGAAACAACCAATTACAATTATAAGATAGCTGTAGATACGCTCACAGACCGATATGGTAGAAAGTCACAAATAATTGACGCTCATTATTCAAAATTATATAAGATGGCAAGGGCTGAGAATCCCGACGAGTGCAGGAAAACGCTGGATGACATTGAACGACACCTGAGAGTATTGAACTCTTTAGGAGAAAACACAGAACACAATCATTTGAGGTTTCTAATAATGGAAAAATTCCCTGAAGACATCATATACGAATTGAAATTGAAATTGAAGGATGAGACTATAACGGAGTTAAGGAAGGAGTTACAGATGGTCCTCACAGCCAGAGAAGACGCGAGAAGAACCTGCGAAGAAGTCAATAGTAAGGGCAAGAGTTTTACTACTGAAACACTTCTTGTACATGAGACTAGAGTCAAGAGAAAACCAAGAACAAGGAAACCGGAGGCTAATAAGAATACCCACAAGAGGTTTAAACCAACTTTAGCTGCATTTAGCAAGACATATAGCAATAAACGAAAGTCTACCGATGAAGGAAATCGCTCTGCTCCCGCTCTAAAGAAAAGGAGGTTTTCGTGTATATTCTGCAGTGGAGAGCATTTCAATGATGAGTGTACCAATGTTAAAACAGTACAACTCAGAAAGGCTAAGTTGGATAACCGCTGCTTTATATGCTTAGGACTAGGTCACAGTGCAAGGACGTGTACAAGAAAAACAAGAACTTGTCCTCACTGTAAGAAGACTGGACTACACAATAGAGCGCTGTGCCCTACGAAGGAACAATCTAAAAGGGAAAATACCACCTCATTACATGTTAATGATGATTCTTCAACAGTCCTGCAGACAGCTATTGTTGACGTTATTGGAAAGGATAATGCAATACTCAAATGTCGTGTACTCTTTGATTGTGGCAGTATGAGGAGCTATGTCCTGCAAAGTGTAGCTAGAAAACTCAAACTAGTACCAGAAGAAAATCAACACCTTACAGTGTTCACATTTGCTGGAGAGCAACCTCGTGAGTTAGAAAGTCCATTGGCCAAACTCTGGCTGCAAACAAAAACTAACAAGATGAAGTCAATGTATGTCAATATCGTGCCTACTATGACCCATGACATATCCATCTTCAATAAAGATTTCTCAGAATGGAAATATAGAAACAAGTACAATCTATCCGATGATGGGTCACTTGGGAATCAGATTGATATCTTGATAGGGAATGACTATTATCAGTCTCTAATGTTACCCGAAAAGGTAGAGATAAAAGAAAATCTATACATCGTGGACTCGGTATTTGGTTGGATATTGTCTGGACGTTCAAGAGATGAGAGGGGCGATGAACTATCTGTTCTCACTTACTTCCAAGCCTCATACGAGACCAAATTGAACGAGCCCGATCTACCGTTAGATGATAAATCGATGAGAGCTTTATGGGACTTAGAATCCATAGGAATAGTCGATTCACCTAACACTAATAGAGACGAAGAAGCTATTAAGCAATTTAACGAGAACACGACGTTAGAAGGGGGAAGATACCATGTCAGCTGGCCATGGAAGGATTATCCACCTGAGCTACCGACGAATTACGGATTAGCATACGGAAGACTCGTAGGACTCGTGAAAAGATTGGATAAGGAAACTTTAACAATGTATGACAAGACATTAAGTGATCAATTGGAAAGGGAAATTATTGAAGAAGTTCCTAACGAAAAGGAAAGGGATCATCCCGTACATTATTTGCCATTTCACGGAGTTAAGGCTCCTGGCAAGGCACCTAGATTGGTGTACGACGCCTCTGCGAGAGTAAAGGATGCGAAAAGTCTTAACGAATGCTTATATGCCGGTCCCATGATGCTAGAAGACCTGACTGGACTGTTAATTCAATTTAGATGTCATAAAATTGGATTGACTGCAGATGTTGAAAGGGCTTTCTTGCAAATTGGGTTAAACAAAGATGATAGAGATGTGACTAGATTTCTATGGCTGAAGGATTTAGAAATACCCGTCACCGAAGATAATCTTATAGAGTATCGATTCACGCGTGTTCCTTTCGGAATTATTTCCAGTCCGTTTCTACTAAACGCAACAATCAAACATCATCTACAGACTTCTGAAGGGAATTACACCAAACAATTGGCTAGTAACATATATGTCGACAACCTACTAACTGGTACAGAATCAGTAGATGAAGCATTAGATCTATATAAAGAGGCAAAGGACAAGTTTTCAGAAATATCAATGAATCTTCGAGAATGGAGCTCCAATTCTAAAGAATTCCTTAACCAAGTACAAGATGGGGCACCAGAAACCACAGTAAAAATTTTAGGCTTAAATTGGGAATTAAAAGAAGACTCACTCCATCTTAGAGCAAAGGTAAACAAGACTAATGAGGTTACGAAGAGAGGGATTCTTAAAACAATAGCGGCTATATACGATCCATGTGGATTTAGTGTACCCATAGTATTACCAGCAAAGTTACTACTTCAACAATTATGGAAGAAAAAGGTTAAATGGGACAGCTCGTTATCTGATGAAACAAAACAAGAATGGATGAATATTCTAGAAGATCTTAAAGAAATTGAGTCAATACGTCTACCAAGAAATATGACTATACCAAAGGAAAATAATGCACAATTGCATTGTTTTACGGATTCTTCAACAGTAGCCTACGCTGCTGTAGTATACCTGGTACAAGGAGATAACGTGCAATTTATAATAGGCAAGTCACGTCTTGTACCGGCGAAGGGTCAAGAAAACTTAAAAATACCGAAACTGGAGATGCTAGGCGTATTAATTGGTAGCAGGCTTATTAAATTTGTTCTCAAATTTATACAACTGCATATAACGCAAATGGTATTATGGACCGACAGTCAGATCGTAAAAAGCTGGTTTTACTCAGACAAACTATTAGAACCGTTTGTATCCCGAAGAATGGAAGAGATTAGGAAAAATAAAGACTTAGTGGTGAAATATGTTCCGTCTAAACTCAATCCAGCAGACAGTGCAACACGACCAAATATTTCAAAGGAAGACAGAGAAAAGTGGTTGGGTGGACCCGCATTCTTACGTCAAGATCCAAAGACGTGGCCAAAGAGCCCAAATGCTGAAGTTTCTCTTCTATTGGGGGAGGGTCTGTCTAACACAGATAACCATGAAAAGGTTAAAGCACAGTCTACGGAATCAAGCCCAGTGACAAACTTAGATCCTGAATTACAAGAAGTAAGACAGCTACAAAAAATAATGTTCCCAGAAGAGGCACAAGGGAAGAAAACAAGCCTAGCTGGTAGTTTAAATTTATTCTGCGACACAAATGGAATCTTACGATGTGACGGACGTCTCGCACATTCGAACGTATCATACGATATGAAATATCCTATCCTTTTACCGAAAGAAAGTGAATTCACCGAGAAACTTATAAAGGAAATTCATGAAAAGAACCTTCATGTAGGAGTAGCACATACATTAAGCCTCATACGTCAGAGATATTGGATACCTCAAGGTAGATCTCGGGTCCAAAAAACGATAAGTAAATGTCCAAGATGCGTAAAGCATGGAGGAGGGCCATATGTATTACCCAAGACTCCTGCATTACCGGTGGAAAGGGTAAATTATACAAATTCATTTGCTTATACAGGAGCAGACTATTTTGGACCAATGGCCGTACAAACTGAAAACGGTCCAAAGAAAAGGTGGATCTGTTTGTTCACATGTCTCGTGATAAGGGCAGTACATTTGGAAGTGGTCAAGGATCTAACCACTAACGAATGTCTCATGGCATTCAAGAGATTTATCGCGACAAGAGGAACTCCGACTCTTATATTAACCGACAACGCCTCACAATTTAGATTGTTAGGAGAAGTGCTAACGAAAGAAGGAAATTTTACAACTAACATAAAATGGAAATTTATTCCACAACTCGCACCATGGCATGGTGGGGCTTACGAAAGGCTCGTAGCTATTGTAAAGCATTGTTTAAAGAGAACGCTTCAAAAACAAATGTTGGATGATACTCAACTTTTAACAATAATCAAAGAAGCAGAGGCGGTTATTAATACTAGACCTCTTACGTATGTAGGATCGAACTTAGAACACATACTTAAACCGGCAGATTTTCTCACTCCTGGAAAGTGTTTAAGTATAGAAGTATTGATGGATAGTCTACCACTTTCCGGATCACTTATCAAACAACAACTTATTGAAGGTTGGAATCGCGGCAACAAGATAATGGAAGAATACAAAGAAATGTTTGTTAACGAGTACTTACTTAGCCTCAGGGAACGATATCGAAATTCGCCCAAACAAGCTAGAGTAAGGTCTCGGGAAAGTCCAAATGTTGGAGATATAGTACAGATAAAGGGTGAAGCTAAAAATAGAGAAGGTTGGAAGGTAGGAAAGATCACAGAACTAATAAAAGGAAAGGACGGATTGTGCAGAATTGCGAAGGTGAACGTAGGGGACAAGTTGTTCACAAGATCCTTAGCACATCTGTATCCTCTGGAGGTTGATGAAGATGCATCTTTCCAAGACTCAGCAAAACAATCCCCAGTGAATGAAGAGGGAGACGTACGCATGGACACTGAGGGATTCTCTCAGTACTTACCAATAAGAATTGAGGAGAATGACGTCCCTGTCCCTACTGGTTCAAGTAGCTCGAAGGAAGATCATCACCAATTAGATATAAACAATGAAAACGATTTAATACAGGATCAGAGAGAGTTGTTAGAGGACACAAGGTTGACACAAATAATAGAAACCACCCCAGAACAAGCTTCACATGGTTCAGAGGCTGAAAAGGACAATAAAGCAGCTACATGTCAGCCAGTTGAATCGAGCGACCAACGTCGAGCAGCTGCGGTCCAAGCTATGGATAAAATCCATAGATGGACGCAAGAATTAATGTCAACCATCAATTAAAGTTTGAGCCTTGTGAGGCGGGGAGTGTCGCGAAACACGCGATAATTGTAAATAAATATTGTATATAGCAACACTAAATCCAGAGACTAAACTATGAGAAAAAAGGACATATCTATGGGTAAGTGACACGCCTTTTCACGTTTAAATATAAATGGCGGTTGAACACGTAATTTTACTTGATAATTTATAAGTACTAAACTAGATTCAGTGGATCGAGATATCCAGTTTTCCATCCGCAAAGCAAGCTAAGTATTAGAAATAATCATGTATGAAATTAATATATTGAATGCACATAAAGCTAGTCTGGTGTTATAAATTGTCACTATGTGCTTACTCTAATAACCTGTTTTATCAGGCATGCAAGGCAGCATGTACAAAGCCTAAGGTCTCAGACCATGTATACAATTCTCGTATGCACCCAACGGAGGCATATTAACATGCAAGAACGATTCGCATGACATTCATAAGCTTGACTGCTGAGGCACTAGTTTGGGTCGCTTTGGATGTCTGTAAGAACATATCACGGATATTCCAGTTGCTGACTTACCAACAAGTTTATGAGTGTTAGGCCTCCAGTAATAATAATAATAATAAGATTGATATACCATGGTATAGGGCAATCAGACAAAGAACAATCTTGGTATGGATTGTTCCCGCCATAAGTGTTTGGCAAGGTTTATGAACGATGAATAAGATAGAGTATACATATATTGACTACCATTTCTAGCCCGGCCCAGTTGAGCCTAGTATAATGGTCATATTTAGACCACTAAAAGATAATAAAACCCCTTATAAATTAATCTAGGAATACCTAGTGATTCACTTAGAATCAATGTGACCAATCTTTAAACAGGTCTTGCTGTGATGTAACGGTGCTGTGTGCTCACTAGTGGTGAGCACCTGGAATTCTGGACGTCTCTATCCCTTGTGTCTGTGTGAAGCTCAACTAAGGTAAGGATGAACACATTTATACCATACAGAATACAACCTCTGGTTTTCATAACTTTATATCAATCTTGATATTTAATAAGCGAAGCAGATCATTATACTTACCACTGGGTTATCGTTAACTAAGGCATGAGTATAAGCTCATTACGGATCATATAGATTCTGTCAATAATTAACTAAAGTAAATGTGTGCTAGATCCATCCCCTTTAGCACAACTCAGACACCGAAGGTCGCTTAACGACCTCCGTCCTCCATGAGCGCAGGCCTGGGGGTGGCAGGTGAGGCCGCCTGTCACCCCAGCAAAAGCAGGCCGGGCCGTTGGGGCGACTAGCTAAAAAAAGGGCTCCGAACCCAAAGGGTAAAACGAGACCCTATTACAAAGGCTCCGCTATCCGTCCGTCCATCTGTCACTAGGCTGTATCTCATGCACCTTGAAATTTTCACAGATGATGTCTTTTTTGTTGCCGCTATAATAAACAAACAAAATAAATGTTTATTATATTTTGCTCGTTTTTGCTCAATATTGAAAACGGCAACAGGTAGACGATTAAAATATTCACAGAATATTTAGTTATAAATTAACTTTAAAAATAAATAATTATATTTAAAAAAATAAAAATATTCTACGACATTCTACACAGCGCTTTCTAGACCCAAAGTAAGCATAGTTTAACTAGCTTGTGTTATGGGTTCTAGAATGCGGTTAAACATACTTAGATACATTTTCTTTTGTAAATCTATATGTACAAAACAAAGTCGTGTTAGTGATGACACTCACACACGATTTTCATGATATATTCAATTTTTTTAATTTGTCTCCGCATAATACTGTGGGCTTTTTTGCGGGAATCGCCACGTTTCCGATCTCCCCCCGCCAGCCAGTGGGGGTGGTTATGTAGGACTCGAACCGACCAAAACCTCACGCCATTTTTTTTAATATATATTTAGGACACGTCAATTTGACTTCACCTCGCCTGATGGTAAGCTGAAGGTAAAGTCTCAGGAAAGAGGGTCACCATTACATACACGTACCATGTTAACAATGGTGGCACTCAGCTTGACGGCCTCATCAGAAGAGGATTGTCGTCGCAGCACCGCGAGACACCCACCGGTCCCACTAGTACTGCGACCACAATCCCCCTGCCCGGCTATGCACTTGCTGACCCCTGAACGCAATCAAACCGAAATTGGATTACTATGGAGGGTTTTTCGCAATCGTGCACGGTGGTACCTACCCGGTCGAATTTTGTGACAAATTTGTGTCATCAAATTTCTACCACCATCTCGGGTCTTTAATAAGTGTGTAAGGAGACATTCACGAAAGAAATTCAGCTGATGTGGTAACCAACATAACTTGATTCTAAGGCAGAACGATGTTTGCCGTGTCAGCTAGATTAGACATACATCATAGAAACACCCAGACATTGGTCTGCACTATGCACGAATAGAGATAATATATGCACGAACAACTACCGCTACGCAACAGATGTCATCGACATGCATCTACCGAATCTATTGTTATGCGAATCAAATCATTAGCATAAATATTATTTAGCGCTGTTCCCGTTTGCATCCGAGGTGTACACCTTGGTCCTGGGATCCGCTTACACATATTTTCGCTTGGCTTTTAAAGTCTCAAGTGGATAACCTGCACTAAAGCTTCTTCTGGAAATCAGCTAGTGTACCGGCTTGCACGTGAGGTTAACTTGACTTGAAAAAGTATTGCTTGGTGTGCTACGAACACTATTTAAACTAGGAATTCAGTGCAGGGTGCGACTGAAATAAATTGAGCTGAGCGAGCAGGACTCTTACTTAAAAAATAAGGCATCTTACAACGGTCGCGCGCATAGCTAAGGCCGCGCGCTCGTGAAACTGTTTTTCGATGATTATTCCTCAATGGTACATTGTATTTGAACAGTTCAACACTCAGCGGTCCACCCCTCTAAACACTCAGCGGTGTCTACACTATCACCATGGCAAATTTGGTCAAGATCGGTATTGTGGTTCCGGAGGAGTACAGTCTCGACCAAACGGCTTAGCCACGTATGAGAGTATTAATTGTGTAATAATTGAGCTGAGCTGAATTACAAAATTCTATGCTAACCTATATTTATAAATATTATAAAACGAAGTCATCCACTGCGTCTGTTTGTCTGTCTGTTCGCAATAAACTCAAAAACTAAAAAAATAATATTGTTATTTTTCTATTTTGTGTGAAAATCTTAATACGGTTCACAGAATACATCTACTTATCAAGTTTCAACAGCATAGTTATTATAGTTTCGGAAAAATTGGCTGTGACATACGGACGGACAGACAGACATGACGAATCTATAAGAGTTCCGTTTTTTGCCATTTGGCTACGGAACCCAAAACATTATGAAAAGTGGAATTGTGTATGTTATATTGGTTGTGGTGATGGAATAGGGTCCCATGGGTAGAAGGAACGGAATCAGAATTCCACACGAGTATATTTTAACACATTGTGATAATTTTAACTAATATTTGCGTTCTCACACGTGGAAGATTGGGACGACACCTATTTCTATCATTTCCAATCACCTCCCAAACTCCTTTCCTATCCCCTCTCAAACTCCTTTCCCATCCCGTATCCTTTACAGGGTCGGCAGCGCGGGTGTTACGCCACTGGTATTGCACACGTCCCTAGGCCGCGGTAACCGCTTCCCATCAGGTGGGCCGTGTGCTTGTCTGCCACCTTAGTGGTATAAAAAAAAACCTTCCTGGTGAATGGAGATTGTGGTAAAATAACAAGACTAAGAAGTAGCTTGAATTGCGTCTTATAAAATCAGATATCTTTCATTGCAAATCCTATCCAAATCGGCCCAGCCACTTTGTGGTTTTTATATTTTATTTATTTAATTCTTTATTGTCACACAGTAAACAATTTTCAAACTATACGGATAAAATCAATGTACAAAGGCGAGCTTAACTTAGTATTGAGTTTTCTCCCAGCAAACTTTCTTTCTTTCTTAAATAAATGTACGATACTTATACGAGTACATTTTTTCACAAAAGTATTTATTAAAAACCTGTTATGTCGACGTTACAACCTGACACTTCAATTTTATTTATTTGTAAAGATTATGTTATCAGATATATACTTTTAGGTAAGTATATTTATAACAGGAAAAACATACTTCAATAAACTTTACCTTGAGATCACATCCACTAATGATTTCTTTACCTAAGAACTGTCTTAACCATAATGCAACATACCTTTTTTTTTTTTTTTTTTTTTATCGTGCGGAAATCCCTTCGGATACCCCCCCGCCGGCCAGCGGGGGCGGTTATGTCGGGCTTGCACCGACTAAAACCGCACGCCGTCTCGGGTCTTCAGACGCCGGGGTGTAAGGTTACCCATAGAGCATATCCTTCGCACCCCGGCTGACCCTGGGCCATCTCACCACTAACAGCATCGCTCATCCTGTCTCCTCTGAAAGCAGAGGAGTACGGAGAGCGATGTGTTCCCGCCACGTTGGGTATTGGCCGACGATCAATGCCAACCCTATGAAGGGGTGAAGGGGAAGCCATCCGCCGCCCAGGGTGTACCGGCCGCTCCGATTCCGTTCCCTCCGGACTGCAGCGGGATCGGAATCGGAGCGACACTCGAGGAGGTTACCCAACACACACCCCATAATGCAACATACCTAGGTGAATGTGCTCACTTAACTTATATCCCAATCTTATCTGCGTAGGCTTGATGATAAAGCGAAGGATTTTGCAGTAATCAGTCAGTTAACTAAGTAAAAAATATGATCATCCAAATAAAAAAAGGCAGTGGCACTCCGGGATTGCCGACAGAAGTGAAAGCTTGAGCAATTATGTACGGCTGTATTCGGGATGGCGTGCGGCGGGGCGACTAGCGCCCCTCCCCCAAACCGGGGCCAGACGGGGACACCGTGGTTCCCAAACCCGAGGCGGCCATCTCGAAACCGGAGATGGCCCAGGGTCAGTCGGGGTGCGAGGGATATGCTCTATGGGCAACCTTACACCCCGGCGTCTTAAGACCCGATACGGCGTGCGGTTTTACTCGGTTCAAGCCCGACATAATCAATCCCGCTGGCCGGCGGGGGGGTGTCTGAAGGGATTTCCGCACGAAAAAAAAAATATAAAAAAAGGTACGTGTGTATTCTTTCAATCGCCATCATCATGGAGCTGCCTGTCAACCTAGCAGCGGGGACACCGTGTTTCCCAAACCCGAGGGCGCCATCTCGAAACCGGAAATGTGCCCGGGTCAGCCGGGGTGCGAAGGAAATTAATTATTCTCGGGTCTTCAGACACTGGGGTGTAGGGTGCTACACCCCGGTGTCTGAAGACCCGAGACGGCGTGTGGTTTTACTCGCTTCGAATCCGACATAAGCACCCCGGTCGGCGGGGTTATCCAGGTGTATTTCAACTCGAAAAAAAGGGGTACGATCGCCGTGTCGTCTGATTCCCTAATTCTGGGAAGAAAGCCCGCACCAGAGTCTCGTCCGTTTATCAGTAGGTGTACCGGCTTGTAGGTGAATTTGACTTGGGCCGCGGTGATTTTGGTGGAACCGGAAACTCCTTGGTTGTAAATCAATATGTGGTATAACTTCAATAGCAATTTTGGTTTCTATTATGCTTTAAAAAAAAGCGGCCAAGTGTGAGTTAGACTCGCCCATGAAGGGTTCCGTAGCAGCAAGTAACATAATAATGCTTTTTTTTTAATTTTATATTTGAGTTGATTGAATGAAAGGTAAACTGCGGTTTACGATTCATGACGTATTGAAAAAAACTAACTAGATCTCGTTCAAACCAATTTTCGGTGGAAGTTTACATGGTAATGTGCATCATATTTTTTTTAGTTTTATCATTCTCTTATTTTAGAAGTTACACACATTTTACCACTTTGGAAGTGTCTCTCGCGCAAACTATTCAGTTTAGAGAAAAATGATATTAGAAACCTCAATATGATTTTTGAAGACCTATCCATAGATCCACGTATGGGTTTGATGAAAAAAAAAATTGAGTTTCAGTTTTAAGTATTTAAGCCCCCAAAATTCATTGTTTTTTTTCTATTTTTGTGTGAAAATCTTAATGCGGTTCCAGAATACATCTACTTACCAAGTTTCAACAGCATAGTTCTTATAGTTTCGGAAAAAAGTGGCTGTGACATACGGACGGACAGACAGACAAACATGACGAATCTACATTATAAGGGTTTCGGTTTTTGCCATTTGGCAACGGAACCCTAAAACGGAACGTTTATATTCCGTTATATGTACACCGCTTTATAGTCGCTAATTATAAGTCTTAAGTTTATTACTAGCGGATGTAATAGAGTCGTTACGATATAACTGGTTTTATAGTAAATTGATGTTGATTACGAAGAACACGTTATTTTTAATTGCGTTATAGAATTACTTAATGATTTTAGTGTGATGTAAAACGCCATTTTCGGAAATAAAATCACATTCACCATCTTGGATCTCGAACAAAAAAAAAATATTCTACAATAAATATTTTACAATAATAAATATTCTGCAAAATTCTACACAGCGCTTTCTAGACCCAAAGTAAGCATAGTTTAACTAGCTTGTGTAATGGGTTCCAGAATGCGGATAAACATACTTATATACTTTTTTTTTGTAAATACATACATATTATACATAGAAACACCCATACCAATGCAAATAGGCAAACAAATAGTTGCACTTAGCGGGACTCGAACCCGCGCCCCCTGTCGTAGCAGTCGAATGTACTACCGTTACGCCATAAGGCCGTCAAATCTCAAGAAAGATGGGCCCGTTGGCTTACAAAAATCACAAACGTCGCCATTTTACTGTCTCAGTTTTTTTTAAATCTCCGAATGTAATAAATACACTAAATAGCCTAAATATAACTATATTTATTAATTAATATTTATAAAATCTTTCTTTCGTGTACGGATCCTGATGGAATTTCCAATTCTCATTTAATATAAGATGATGTCATATAGTCAATATTTTAATTAAACAAAAAAGGTGATTTTAAATAAGAACTTCAAACAGGAACAGCCCTGATTCGTTAGTACCGAGTAATTGTATGGCTACTCGGTACTGGATCGCCTACCCTCATCGCGCTTACCCCACATGATTGATCTGTCTAGACGGTTCCGTCGGACGACTATAAATAAACAGAATGGACGCGCGACCTAAACGTGTCTTTGGAAGACTCTGCGCATAGAGTGGTAGAGTCAAGCAACAGTCATTTTGGCCGTTGCATGAATGGGCCGACTCGACCGGGGAAGCACCACCCTCTCACAGAATATCGACGCCAAGTAACAGTATTTGAACTGTTGCGTTCCGTTTGGTGAGTGAGAGTGCCGGAGCCCAAACTCCTTGCCCATCCCCTCCCAAACTCCTTTCCCATTCTTTCCTTTACAGGGTCGGCAACGCGAGTGTGACGCCGCTGGTGTTGCACACGTCCATAGGCCGCGGTACCTGCTTCCCATCAGGTGGGCCGTGTGCTTGTCTGCCACCTTAGTGGCAAAAAAAAATCCGTTAAATCCTCCACTCACTCGGTGCGGGGGGTGCGCGTAGCGTTACAAAGACACGTCCAGGATGTGCCTCCGTTCTATTTGTTTATATTAGTTTAAGAAAGAGTTCGTTCGACTGTGATATTACGGTAACGAATGTACTCTTGGTGCCTCCTCTATTTTATCCGCCATTGCGTGGATAAAGTACAACATTATTGTAGGACTAATAAGGGGTGTGGGAATTTTGTTTGCTCCGCACCGTCGCTGCGTCTGCGTCTGCGCATGCAAGTGTGCATGCATTTTCTTTTGTGCAAAGCTGGGCCCTACTATAATACTAGCAACCCACCCTCGGTTTGCTTCGGTTTACATGATTTTTTTTCTACACATGTCATTGTAATTTACATAAAAGCGCTATGTCCATCAGGGATAATGTACCTTTCAAATAGTGAAATATTTTTTTCAATAAGTTCAGTGGTTCCGAAGATTACTCCAAACATATGAACAAACTCACAAAATTCGGCATATATATAAGTACTTGAAGTTAATAGTATAAGTACATTTATTTTGTGTCATAACACTGCTCACTCACCTGATCACAACCGCCCAGGTACACCTTATTGTCACGACTGATGATCAAATGTACCTACAAATAGTATGTGTCAATAACAACTGGTTGGTACCGGAAATAGAACATTATATTCAGAGATTTATAGTTACTAAGCTAGATGCCGCAAGCGATGGGGTAAGCAAAGATAGGACTCCGTCAAACTGGGGCCTGATTCAGTACTTAACGCTACGTTTTCAAAACGCGTGATTCCAATTCGAGTGAAAAGAGAAACGGAAAAAAACTTCATTATTTGGTAGTGCAGATATGAAAAGTGTCCCAGTCGCCGGATCCGCTCCAGGACTTGGGCAAACTTGGGTAGTTTTGTTGCCTCTCTAATGCAACTCCAGGGCAAGGTGTTCATCAATCAATCATCTCACCCCGAGCAACTGCATCCTTCGCCAGAGCCCTCACGCACGTCATGTCATCTACGGTGTAGAACACCTGCGGCGGAAGCCATATTGGCCATCCGCTGGGTCCGGCCCCACTCTAGAGAGGTGCTCGACGAGGCGCATCGCGATATCAAAATAAAACTTTAAGAATATATTGATTTAAAAATTACTGGAACGTGTTTGAAACATAAGAAGGCGAGTTTCCACCAAAGTTCTTGAAGGAAAATAGATTTTTAGTGGCAGATATGAACAAAATAACAACAAAACCGTTTTTTTTTTCGATTTCTCTTGAAAACTTTAAGGTTATGCGAAAAATATTCTAAACAAAAGTTATAGACCTATAACCTCAATTTTTCAATAGGAAGTCTAGTTTCACTGCAAATCGTGAAAAACCATTTTCACCAAGTTTTCACCCTTATACATTTCACTCCCGTAATTCAAATACAGTTGAATTTATTTTTTCGTTATTTTCGCTATATTTCCTTTTATTTTCAAGTTTTTAATTACACCCATGAGAATATTATTAATTTTTCTTTTGCTAGTTAGTGGGTTACAGAAAAGTCATTTAAGTAACTTGTACAACTGTTTTATAATAATTTATATTAAAATTAACAACAAATCTAATTGAATTATTTCGGTGTGTGTAGCGTCCGACTCCTGGTAACGTTTGCGTAGAAGTGTGCTGACTGCCGGGGAGTGCGGGTTCGGTTCGGATGGTTGTAGTCGACTGCATAGAGTCCGTACTTTACACTGAAATGTAAAAAACATTTAATATAAATACTATCTGGGAATAACAGAAAATCATTAAATTCAACATTCAAATCAAATTGTATTCGATACATCATTATAATTTGACGACCTCTGTGGCGTAACGGTAGTGCGTTCGACTACTAATTCATAAGGTCTCGGGTTCGATTCCCACTCAGTGCAAATAATTGCATGGGATTGCATTTATGGGAGTTTCATTAGGAAACTCAGTTATTTCATATTTACATACCTATATCCACCAAGCCATTCAAAGTTATCCATAATCGTCCAGGCCGTGTACCCCGTTATAGGGATACCAGCGTTTATCGCCAATGCAACCTAAAACAATTAATTTCATTTTAACACTAGGTCCATGCGTACTTAATCGCGGGCATTCCGTATGCGTAAGCTTAGGTCCTTAGGACTTACGCATGGACCTAAGCTTACGCATACGATGTCGCACAGCCCTTATTATAATATGGGAACCTTCAAGTCTCGAGAGGCACTCGAGACTTTTTAAAGTGAAAACAAACTTTAGACGCGTTAAGAACTTTTCGGGGGTACCAAAATCATGGAAAAATTCAAAAATTTGTTTACTACAACACCATATTTGTTGTAGCTGATCACCTCGTTTGGAACCTTAACAAAATTATTTTGTTCTGACCTTGATGAAGTTTCGAACTGATTTATAATGAACTGGATTCATAATGGCTCTGTAAATATTTTCCGGAGATTCAAGAAATACACACGTAATTCTTCAAGTTTTTACTTCTATCAGCACTTCCGCAGTGCCACTGTTTTTTTAAGCCCGGCAACTTTTTTATATAAGAAACCTTTGTTAAGAAAATCAGTTTTAGTCAACTTCTAGTCAAACAAAGATATATTTTTCGGACCACATCATTACTATTACCTTCAATTGAGATAATGGTCAAACGCAGAAATATCAATTTATAAATTTCTACATATATTCAATACCTGCTCTAAATGATCCCTGATATACTCCAATCGAATAGTATCTTCAAGACTGGGGTCGAAAGTCATCAAACCATTCTCGAGGATAATGATCTCCTTAACGTCGTAACTTGCGTTCAGCCAATGCAGCTGCTTGAAAAGGCCTTCAGGATATATCTGTAAACATTTTTCATATTCAAACCCATGAAAAAATTCCATGATTTTTAGGGATTTTCAGTAGAAAAGCCCTATTGCTATTGAGTTGTCGTCGTCGTCGACGTCGTCGTTGCTAATTTTCTGTCACGGTTTTGGGTATGAAGGAGATGAGCTATCGAGTTGCTGTTTTCGGTAATAGATTCGTGCTGGGGTGAACCATTGCAAGATAAAGAAAAAATCGCAAAAAAAAAACGCAAAATCGAAAATCCCTTGTATTCGGCTGAGCTCGTCTCAGGAATTCAACTTGTTTTTAAATTATTGATCACTAGCTGACCCGGCAAACTTCGTTCCGCCTTAGAATCAAGTCATGTTGGTTACCTTATCAGCTGATATTCGTGAATGTCTCATATTTTAAAGTATCCTAATTGCTTGTATAGGCGCTTTATCGCGAGGGGGGTATCTCGAAACTGGAGATGGCCCTGGGTCAGCCGGGGTGCGAGGGAAATGCCTTAGGACCACCTTACACCCCGGCGTCTGAAGACCCGAGATGGCGTGCGGTTTTAGTCGGTTCGAATCCGAGATAACCACCCCCGCTAGCCAACGGGGATTCTCGCACAAAAGCAAAAGGATCAAAAGTAGCGCCCTTTAAAACACCGAGTAAGCACACTCGGGAAGTCCCAAGGAAAGTTAAACTATCTCAGATAATTAATCAGAAGTAACTTGGAGGAGTTAGAAGTCTATACGTTACCGGGAACCAATCCAAAATAGACGATCTCCACGAGGGATCGCTGACCATATTCATGTTGAGTTCCTCTGATCCATAGTAAGGCCAAGCACCTTGTTTTTCTCCTGGTTTCACCTTATGAATCAACCGCGTTAGGTAATAATTCAGACCGTAGTAGTCGTATGTGCCTGAAATTAACAAAAAATAGTTTCTATTCTATTCTATTTTTCTTATGGCAAGCGTTGCCGATTCCAATGTCGACAATTCTGCCAAAGTCAAACGTGCGATGGAGATTTTGTGCGCTGACCGAATAGGGAAACAAAAATGTTTGGCAATATTGGACTAGTTGTGAATCTTCTTGGAGTTAGTAAACACACTGAAACAAAACATTATATATGCATAAAAAACGGGACGCTCACAAATTCGATTACATATATTATACATAAATATATTAACATAATATAAATACCACACTAAACCACATTCAAGAAACGATCATAGTCTGATATCATGGCCACTGATAAATGACATAAGTGTTCTCAACAGTCGTGGTGAGGAGTGCGTTAGCAGGGAATCAAAGTTTACAGGTAAGGGAATGTTCAGCTCTGTAAGGTAATTGTATAGGTCGGGGGGCATATTATTTCGAGGGCAACTAAAGAAGATGTGGTCCAAGGAACCCTCGTCCAGTCCACACTCACACAAACTGGAGTCCCGTACCCGTATTTTATGCAAAAATACTGGAGAACAACAATGGCCCATGCGAAGTCTGCAAACAACAGATATAACGGTTTTTGACACCTTCCTATACTTAAAAAACCAAGGCTTTGTTGGAATATCTGGCTGAATTGCATAATAGTGTCTGCCCTTCATTTTGCCAGAGTCAGACCAATGGGACTGCCATGAAGCCAACAGTGACCTTCTAGGCAAGCCCAACAAATCATACCCCTGGATATTGTAGTGCCTAAGGTCTGCAGATCCATCTGTGGCAGCACTTTTAGCCAGTAGATCCACAACATCATTGCCTCCTATGCCGGAATGACTTGGGATCCATGCCAATTGAACAATTTTTTGTTTCAGGTCACAGTTGAATAGGCACTTTTTAATTTCCAAGAGGAGAGAGCTGTGTAGTTTGCTCTTGAATGGGTTCTGTTCCAGTGCTTTTAGACAGCTTAAAGAATCTGTTAATATGATAGCCTTATTAATGTTATGCGACTCTATATATCTGCAAGCTTCAAGAACAGCCACACACTCGCCAGTAAACACGGAAGACTCTCGAGGACATTTGAACTTTAGAACTATTCTAGAGTTCTGATAATAGACTGCAACACCAGTATCATTATCCGGTGCCAATTTTGAGGCATCAGTGAAAAACCTCTGGAAGCCAAGCCATTGTGCGTCTACTTTCGCATTAAAGGTTGCACCCGCTGTAGTACTCCCTTTGGAGATGCCAATATTCAAAAGGATTTTTGGTCTGAAGCAGAGTACGTTAAAATCATACCTAAATATGGGAAGTTTTTCAGAGCTCAACAAAGGGGAGCCTAGATTCTGTGAAATTTGAAAAGCTTTAAGTATTAAGGGAATGTCTTTATGCCTCCAGTAACGGTTAGTGTAGATGAGAGAGTTTAGATGGGTTAATTTTCGAATAAGGGGGTGTGTATTTATACAAACAACACGAAATATAAAACGGGATGCTAGGTATTGCCTCCTCAATGCTAAAGGGGGCTCCACGCATTCCACCTGCAAGGCATTAATCGGTGATGACTTCATACAACCAGTTATGGCCCTAAGGCACTTACTTTGCACCCTGTCCAGTCTAGTCAGAGCACCTTTATTGCAGGGAATCAGCAAGAATGTGCCATAGTCCATAATGCTACGAATAAGTGCATTATAGACTAACTTCATGGTATATGGGTGAGCGCCCCACCAGACTCCAGCAAGTGCCTTCAAGATGGGGATGACCCGTTCGCACCTTTGCACAAGATAATTGAGGTGGTGTATGCCAGATAGTTTACAATCCAAATATACACCCAAAAACTTTGCCTACTTTTTCAGTGGAATATTTTGACCCTGAATATTAAATTGGATGTGCGGGATACTTCTTTTTCTAGTGAAAATAACCACTGTGCTCTTTGATGCAGACAGACTCAGACCGTGCTTCAGTAACCACTGGTCCAGAGAATTCAAGGAGACAGAAAGTGATGTGGCTGCCTTGGTAATTGAAACGTCATTAACATATAGAGCCAAGTCGTCAGCGTACTGCAGGACCTGGCAATTACTGTTAAGACATGACCCAATATCTGCAGTATATAGGTTGTACAGCAAAGGACTCAGAACGGAGCCTTGAGGCAACCCCTTCCACGTCCTTCGCTGCCCAAACTCTTCCCCCTGTATCCTCAAGACCAGTGAACGGGACATAATCATTCCACATATGCATCGTACCATCCTCGCCGGAATACTCAGCTCTTGCAATTTCTGCCTGAGAATGGGAAGAAGGACATTATCATAGGCAGAGGCTATGTCGAGAAAAGCCACGACTACAGATTTTTCCTGCGTTAAGAAAGAGCGAATATCCGTGGCTAGTACCCCGACACTATCCATGGTTCCAAGCATCTTCCTAAACCCAAACTGGGAACTCGGCAGTAGCGACCTAGACTCCACAATCCACTCCAATCTGTTCTTCACTAAATGCTCAAGGGTTTTAGCTAGAACCGATGATAATGCAATTGGCCTGAAGCCATTTGGGTCATCAGAGTGTTTGCCAGGCTTCAAAAGTGGGATAATAATTTGAATTTTCCACTGCTCAGGGATCCACCCACTCCTGTAGCAATAATTGATAATATTCAGAAAATATTGTCTGGTACCCCTACCAAAGTGGGTAAGGAAGGAATATGGAATTCCGTCAATACCCGGGGCTGAGTCCCGGACATGACCGAACACCATATCCAGTTCCCGGAGTGAAAATGGTGAGTCATATGGATCTGTTCCTAAGTTAATAGGCCCATATTCAATCTCCTGTATGGAAGGAACATAAGGAGGAGCAACTTTATCAAAGAAAAGTTCAGCAGTCTGACAACCCATAGGAAATGAGTTGGTGCGCGTGCAACCATGCCGGAACCTATTAATGCTTCTCCATACTACCGCCGATGGAGTAGACGGCGACAGTGAAGTACAAAATTTGACCCACCCTGCTCGTTTCTTTTTTCTAAGTAGCCTCCTACATTTTGCACAAATTTGTTTGTAGTGTAATAGATTCTGAATGCTCATGTTTCTGTTGTATGTTCTTTCCGCTTCTTTCCTTTCCCTAACAGCTCTGGTGCATTCCTGATCCCACCAGGGTGGGGATGGAATTTTCCCCCGAACTGTGTTTTTTATTGGGAATGCTAGCTCTGCAGAAGAATTGATAGCATCCATAAGGTTGACTAAGCAATTCTGTACATGATAGTGACCAGACATGTCTAAATTTTGAAAATCTAAATTTGGAAGGTTGTTAACTTTATCCTCCAAGGAGAGAGAGTATTTGTCCCAGTCTGGGTTACTTAAATTAAATTTTAAAAGTGGAGGAGAACTTTTTTCTGTAAATGTTTTGTCTGGGAAGGAAATAATAATGGGATAGTGGTCACTACCATGTGACAGATCTGTACAATGCCATTGGGCGAGTGAAGCTAGATCTGGTGAGCAAAATGTGAGGTCTACACAGCTCGGTCGCTGACTAGGTGAGCGGCGAGTAGAGCAACCTGTATTCAAGATGACAAGGTTAAGGTCATCTAGGATTTCAACCAGACCTTCCCCATATTGATCACAGAGCTCAGAGCCCCATCTATAGTGATGAAAGTTAAAATCACCCATAACCAAAACTGGCCCCTGGATGCTCTGGAGTGTGTTCCGCAGGGTAAGAATGTGGTTTCGATTAGGGTGAGCAATATAGATGGAGATGAGTGTGATACCTTCTACCTTACATGCTATAATGTTTATATCATTTGTGAAGGGAGGTGTGGATACAGGTAGCTGAACTACCCTATTGTTGACGAGGAGGGCTGACCCTCCATATCCATCCTGTCTGTCGCATCTGTAAATGTTGAAGTGCGGTATATTGAAGCTGAGCCCAGGTACTAACCAGGACTCAGCAATAGAACAAGCAATAGGCTTATATTTATTCAAGAGGGATATGAGGTCATGCTTCTTGTGGAAGATGCTCCTCACATTCCATTGTAGAAATATCAGTTGTAAAGCCATTTGTAAAATTTAATAACAGTGACACAAGTTTTTCAGCAACGTTGGACGGTGAACTAGGGTTATTAGGGGTGATGAGAGATTTTAAAATTTGAATGGCTAAATTAATTATGGGTGATAATGAGGTGAACAATTGGGTATTTGGGTTGGCTAAACCACAGCCATTTGGCTGGGTAGACTGGGGGGAACTAACTATATTATTGTGTGCAGCTTTGTTGTAGGAAGGTGAAAGAGGGGCGTGGGTTCTGGGCTTTAGCAAAATGGTCTTACGGTAGGACTGGGTGGGTACACTCTTTGCAGCGTTGGCATAGTTCCGTGAGACAGCTGGTATTGTTTTACTGGCCTCAGCATATGAAATTGACTTTTCTGCCATACTTGTTTTTATTGCCCTCTGCCTCCCATACTCCGGGCAATCCCTGCTATTAGCGAAGTGATTGCCAGAGCAAAGGATGCAAAAAGCCTCCTCTGGAGTTACAAAACATCCATTAGTGGGATGCTCGTGTCCACATTTATTGCAGCGGGGCTTGGACCTGCAGATTGACTCCACGTGGCCAAATCTGCAGCACTTGCGACATTGGATTGTGGGGTAAATATACTGCTGTACTGGTAGAGATGTATAACAACAGTACACCCTTTTAGGCAGTGTCTGCCCATCAAAAGTTATGACACATGTCTCAGTGGGTTTCCATTCTGTGACACCTTCTTTGGAAACCTTGCGGTTGATGCGTCTAAGCTTGAGGATCCTTCCACATCCTGGTGGCACCGAGACATATGACACTGCTTCTTCCTCGGACATGTCAGCAGGTATTCCACTAATAACACCCATACGTGTAATATTGAATGAAGGTAATGAAGCTACATAGTTATTTGTATGCAGGACTTCATTACCCAAAAACGCATTAGCATCCTGAGGGGACAAGAATTCTATAGAAACTCGGTTCCTGCCCACTCGCTTCACTCCGTCTCTCACTATATTGGTTATGTTGTTGTTGACCAAAAATATACCCAGAGAAACCGGGTGAAGTGTAGTGCCAGAGTTAGGCTGAGGTTCTTTACGGGCCACATGGACAATAAATGGCGCCTTGTCATTTGTTGTGTAGTATTCACGGGCAACCTGCGTCTTAATTTGTTTAGTTGGACGATTCGGTTGGGTTTCCTCGGATACCGGACGTTTTCGTGTTTGCGTATCAGAGACACCGCACACCACTTCCGCGAATTGCGTTAGCGTGTCGGTAGTTGCAACTGGATTAATAGAAAAAAAGGGAGCGGAACAAAAGGTTGGGGTTCTGGGAGAAGAATCATCGGGAGGATCTGGAGGCTTTGTCTTATCCATATTCAATGGCTATAATCATATACGAACACTTATATAAAATAAAAGGACAACACAATACCTTAGACCAGTTAAGATATATACAATCAATAAGAAAAAGTCACAGATTTGTCACAATAATCACCAAAACACTTAAACTTTCAAGGGCACACGTCCTAACCAAACACACGCCAACTTGACAGTCCTATGCATCCAAAAAATAGTTTGTAGCACTCCGAGTTTGACAGAAGTGAAAACTTGTACAATTACTTGTGTATTTGATATTGTCGGAAGTTTGAGGGAATGTCACACATTGAAATAAAACTATTTTTAACGGATTCTGCAGGGGTCTATAAAATAGGTTGTGACTGTGGGCTCTCTTATATTGGTCAAACCAAGCGAAACATTGGCACTCGCTTCAAAGAACACATAGCTGATATAAAACACGAACGCTCAAAAAAGTCTGCTGATGTATGTGAACACGTGCAACAAGGGACCAAACATTACTTAAGATTTGATAAACCACAGATACACGCGAAATAAAATCGAATCCTACCTAGGATGCTCTGCGAAGCTATTGAAATTAAAAAACATCCTAATTTTAATAGAGAAGATGGTTGGAATGTACCACCAGCTTGGGACCCAGTCATTCACTTAATTAATTCCAAGAAAAATCAAAATACAGCAATACTGGTGACACGGTACGTGTATGTAATGGTGACTCTCTTTCGTGAAACTTTACCTTCAAGTCAAATTGACGTGTCCAAAATATTAAAAAAAAGACTTGATGACACTGTGAGCTCATTCTGTGTAAATAGTAACATCAACAATTCAACATAGGTCGGGTACTTTGAGCTAACTTACACTTCAAACTACCAGACAACAACCATCTTCAGTCTCCCCGTGACCATGGCTGCTGAAAAGCAACCGAAACGTCGGGATCAATGTAAACTAGGACGGTTACCAGCTTCGCAATCAACCCAAACTTAAGCGTAGCGAGATTTGCCTATTCAACAATAGGTCAACGTGACCGGTCGACTTTTTCCATTGATTTGGTTTTTCCGTGATTATTCCTCGATGGTAGGTACGTCGGACATCAACTTTCGACCCATAGAGACACTCAGCAAACTGAGCTTGATAACCGTGCCAAGTTTGGTCAAGATCGGTCGAGCCGTCTAGGAGGAGTATGGTTTCACGCGAAAACCCGATTTGTGGAGAAAGACGCTTCGCTCGCCTTCGGCTCGCTACGCTTAAATATAAAATAACATCAAATAAATCGCGATATACTTGGTGAGTCGTTCACTCAGTACTCATTCATTCCAAGAGCCCAAACCACCTTAGCATAACCTTTTCAATTTCTGTTTAAACATTCTCTTTCAGGCCATACCATTTTCGTATATTTCTCTTCCTATCAGCCAATCTTATTCCTATACTTAAATATGTATGTATGTATGAAATAAAAAAAGAACGCTCGCGCAGCACTTATTTAAAATCTAACAAGTTTCGTTATGTCTGATTTGCAGTCTAGACTTAAGATGGATCAGAACACACTTGTCCCCTGAAATTCGTACCCTGTGACCAATCGTCCCCTAGACTGTTATTTATTTTAAAATAAAACTACATCTAAAGTGAAAGCCGTACCTCTTATCAGCTGTATTTCTTCAGGAGTAAAGGGGGGTAGTCTGGCATATGGGTAGCCCTCTTTTAATCCATTCTCATTTAACAGTGCCTCCACGTTCTTGGGCCAACCACCTTCCTTGGAAAATATGGCGTGGGCATAGCGTCCTTCCTAGGAAAAAAAGCTTAATAAATTTATTATATTCATGCTAATAATTTTATCAGTTGTTATAGCTTAAACATTCATAACACATAGTAATACAGAAGTTACGGTTCATTGCACAAAAAGGAAATTCTAATAATATGTTAGCGTCATTAATCGTTATTATTTATTTCACGAATTTAGAATTAGGAAACTCAGTATTTTTTTTTTTTTTTTTTTTTCGCAATAAATGAATATTTATTTGTAATATTAAAAGGGCGCTAACGGACATAGTAAATATATCCGGTGTCATAAGTAAATATTTTGGTCATTCTCAAATATTACAAACTAATAGGTATTTACGAGTATTTGTAATACTAAAATGGCATTAACAGATATTGTGATTAATGGAACAAATTAAAAGGATGTTGTTTGACTATTGTGACATAGAAGGTGGGAAAAAGGAGTAGCTTGGTTAACGCTATTTTAGTAAAGTTTTTATTCTGGTCTGAACAGTGTAAGTGAACAGGTGGAATATTCCCATGTAAGTACTGCACAGTATAATTAAACATTACATTGCCATATGTGTGTTAACAATTAAAACGAATACCGGGTGTATAATCCTTATGATGATTAATATGTTAGAAATGTACCTACCCAATCTTTGCAATATTGGAATAAACGTTTGTTTAATTATATTTGTGTCTTGATTCATTCTCCTTTACCTCTATCGACCTTACAAATATTATAAATGTGAAAGAAATAATGAGAAAGAAAGCTGTCTCATTACTCTGCAGAGTGCGGGGTAGCTCCAACACCATTCTGAAAACTATGGTAGATCGGTGGGACTCACCTATTGCAACAAATTGGATCCGTAAATCTATCTCGGACACAAAAATATTGTCTAAATAGGGACAATGAAAGTAATAATAAGTACATTCTAATATTTTTTTTACTAATACTAATAATGTCATAATAATGTCAACTATAATTTACATTTCATATTTATTTTCATAATTAAGTTTCAAATATTGCATTTTATATTATTAATTCGGTGACATTACTTTTATTCCTCTATTTTAACATTAACTAGGACGGTTACCAGCTTCACAATCAACCCAAACTTAAGCGTAGCGAGATTTGCCTATCCAACAATAGGTCAACGTGACCGGTCGACTTTTTCTATTAATTTGGTTTTCCGGTGATTATTCCTCGATGGTAAGACCGATCTGGACATTCGACCCCTTACGACACTCAGTAATGTCTACTTGATCACCGTGGCAAATTTGGTCGAGATCGGTCAAACGGTCTCGGAGGAGTATCATTTGTTTGAAATGCAACATTGAAGCCAAAGACGCTTCGCTCGCCTTCGGCTCGCTACGCTTAATTATAATGAAACACAAAGCCAATTTAATTTCTACTAACATAATTTTAAGTATATATTGTAACTAACAACATATGGATTGTTTTGTCTGAAATAAATGCTAAATTGTATGAAGATGTTTGGATATTTGTTAGGTACTCAATTACGCTCAAACGGCTGAACGGATCTAGGTTAAAATTTGGTCTGTACCTAAATTCCAACAACAATGTAACAAGTTAAACTTTAATGTTTCGATGCTAGATGCATTGTATTGCTCTCCCGCAACCCAGGGCCTATTCCAGCCTAAGCATAGCCTATGTTTGTGGCCGCTAGGTGGGCCCCACACACCCCCATTAAAATTAGAAAACTACTTACCCAATATTCGAGAGACAATTCCGTCAGTTCCACATCTTCAGGAGTTTCAGGTTCAAACCAGAAGAAAAGAGTTGCCACGGACACCTTTCCTGCCAAAACCATGGTTTTCATAGTAATTTAGGACTAAGGCCAAATACGTTCGGAGTATTTGATTTGTTGTTGATTTGAGGTGTCGGAAAGTAAAGCCGTCTAAGAGCTTTCAACGAGAACGCTGCCTAAACCCTTTGCGATATAACAAAATGATGTATGGTGGAATTGTGTATCTTATATAGGTTGTGGTGGTGGAATAGGGTTACCATTGGTAGCGGGTACGGGATCAGAATTCCACGCGGGTGAAGCCGCGGGCAACAGCTAGTAAAGATATAAAGAGGAAGCATTTTTAGTTGGAACAATATTTATGACTTCCTTTACCCGCGCAATTTTTTATGCGGTACCTACCCTAAAACTTTTTTCTATATATTTAAAACAAAAATAGCCTCTTACAATATAAGGTATCTGTTGTGTATATTAACTAAATGAATTCGTAAATATAATTAAATCGTTTATTGTACATAATAATAAATATTTTCATACAGTGACAGTGACAAGGTCAACATGAAAAGTAAAACTATGGCATAGACATCACACCTCCGCCGCAATTTTACACGAAATGGCTTCTTCATCAGCCACTTATTGGTCCTCCCCCGCAATTGTGGTACGTAACATTTGATCCAGATGACGTTTACAGATCTCGCCTGCATCGGTCCTTACTTCGTCATGTAGTATCCCTAGAACTTTAGTAACGGTTCCGAATTCCCATTTGATCTGTCTATTTACGTAACTCCGTATTTGGACTCTCTGTCCAACGGCGAATGTTCGGATTGAAGAACGTACATCATTATGCGTTTCATTTCTCGAATCTGTTTAACGCTTAGGGTGTTTCTTATGTCTCTTCCGAATATTAATTCGTAAGGATTTCGGCCCGTGCTTTTACTTGGCGTCCTTCGCAACTGTTCTTTTATCTTCAACAGCTTATCGTGCAGGCTGCCTGATTCAGTGCTAATACTGTGAAGCGCTTTCTTGACAACCTGGACAAATCTCTCCGCCTGTGTCTATATAGCTTTGAACGGCATCGAATTTTCTATCGTAATTTTCCAGGCTTGTTAGCCGTTGACTTACTTCATATTCAGTGGGCGATTGCAACTGCGTAAGTTGCTGCTGTAGTTTTGTTAGTTGTCCGCGTATTGATGCGCGTAAGCGCGTAAGACGCGTCAGTTCTTCGTCGCTCGTCGCCATTATTGTGTATATTAACTAAATGAATTCGTAAATATAATTAAATCGTTTCTTCTTCTTCTTTTTTTATTAAGGCGGCACCTTGCATCGGTTGTTTAGGTACCGATGATTCTGATAAACAGATACTACTAAGGGATACAACATCAAGGTGGAGAGTAGATTTAATCGTTTATAGAGGTTTCTAGGTATTTGTAAATTAAACATGTCGTTGCTGCTCACTGAATACAAGTGTTGGTAATTGTTAGTTACCATAAAGAGTTTATTTAGGTATCGGGGAAAAACATTTGCATACTTAGTGGGGTAGATAGATGAGTAGAAAGTATAAATAGAATAGGAAGGTAGGCAAAAGAAGGGAGTTATAGTTTTATTTCGTTTATGGAGATAAATTTGTAGAGGATCCTTATAAGTGAGGAGTGAACTAGGGTAAGTAAGTAGGCTAAATTAACCGGTCGAGGAATTTGTTTTGGAAGGAGATCATATAATGGTACTACTAATCTTGGACAAGAGTAGAAGATATGCTCAAGAGTGCCTTCATCCAAACCACACTCACATAAAGAGCTGTCCCGAACTCGAATTTTGGCCAGGAAGACTAGTGTGCAAACAAATCCTAAGCACAGGCGAATTATAACCGAGGTGGCTAACTTGTTAATCTGTTTATGTCTAGAGAACCATGACTTTGAAGGGATAGATGGTTGAATGGAGCCATAGAATTAACCCTTGATCATTCTAGAGGTTTACCATAAGTCGTTCCAAGATTTGTCCAGGTTAGAGCTGGCTAAGGTGCGCAGGTTCCGGGCAAAAGCGCAATTGTATACAATGCATCCTAATTGAGCCGCTACTCTCGCTTAAGAATCCGCAGTCTCGTTGCCTGATATGCCAACGTGACTGGGGATCCATGCTAAGGCCACCTCAATACCAGACAAGTGACAGAATGGATTTTATTTTAAGAGTTAGTGGGAAATTATTCCTAGACTTTAATGGATTTTTCAGTAAATCAGTCAGGCAACTCAGGGAATCGGTTAGGATGAGACTTTTGTTAAGCCTATGTGCTACTACATATGTGACAGCCTCTAGCAGAGCAATTGATTCTCCTGAAAAAATGAGTTAGAGGAGGGCTCTTGAAACTCAAAATGATCTTAAATTTGGGAATCCACACAGCAGAACCAACTGGAGTATCCGAGGATAATTTTGAAGAATCTGTGAAAAGTGTTATCAATTCCGACCAGACAATGTATATGATATTTAAAAACATTTGGTTAGCTGCCTGACATTTTTTGCTAATGCCAAAATCAGGAATGATTCTTGATTGAAATATTAAAGATTGGTAGTCTTGGTAATTAAATCGTTTATTGTGCATAATAATAAATATTTTCATTCAGTGACAGTGACAAGGTCAACATGAAAAGTAAAACTATGGCATAGACACCACAGTATCTGCAGTAAAAAGCCCGTCAATATCAGCTCAGCCACTTCGTAAATTACCCGGAACAAACAGATAGAAAGACAGACAGATAGGCGACAAACAAACAGACATTTAGAAAAATATTAATTAATTGGAAAGCTTTTAAATCAATGCTTAAGAGTCTGCTTTTTAGAGTTCCGTAGGCAAATGGCTAAAAACGGAACCCTTATAGATTCGTCATGTCTGTCTGTCTGTCTGTCTGTCCGTATGTCACAGCCACTTTTTTCCGAAACTATAAGAACCATGCTGTTGAAAATTGGTAAGTAGATGTATTCTGTGAACCGCATTAAGATTTTTTTAAGATTTAAAAAAAAAACCATAAAATTTTGTGGGGTCCCCCCCCATACTTAGAACTGAAGCTCAAAAATTGTTTTCCCCAAACCAAACGTGTCTATGGATAGGTCTTCAAAAATGATATTGAGGTTTCTAATATCATTTCTTTCTAAACTGAATAGTTTGCGCGATAGACACTTCCAAAGTGGTTAAATGTCCCCCCCCCCCTCCCTGTAACTTCAAAAATAAGAGAATGATAAAACAAAAAAAATATATGATGTACATTACCATGTAAACTTCCACCGAAAATTGGTTTGAATGAGATCTTTTTTTTAATACGTCATAAATCGTAAACCGCAATTTACCTTTCATTCAATCAACTCACATATCAAAATTTAACTTGCTGCTACGGAACCCTTCATGGGCGAGTCCGACTCGCACTTGGCCGGTCTTTTTTTAACATCACAAACTTCAATTTTATTTATTTATAAAGATAACTTACCATAAAATTTCGGTTTGTAGATCTCGTCATAGAGTCTGTAAGCCTTCGCGTGTGCCATCAAGACGTTCTTATTGCACAAGTACCGTCCGGTCATAAGGTCCTCAATATAGGGGGCGGTCAACTGATGGTAGCCTCCTTCACAAATACTAAGTGGCTCATTAAGCGTCACCCAAATCTTCACGCGGTCTGCGTACAGGGAAAACACTACTTCGGCGTAGTCGGTAAACCAGTCACCGATAAGGGGATTTGCCCAACCTCCTGGAATTGATATATCACTATATCACCACATATTATAACACAATGTCTTTATGTCTGTCTGTTTTTTCGTGATAAACTCAAAAACTACTGTACCGATTTTTATGCTGCTTTCACCTATGGATAGAGTGATTCTCAAGGTTTTTAAGTATATATAATTTGTTAAGTTTGTATACATTGGCTAAAATAAAATTATAGTGGTTATAGGGTCGATTTTACTCTCAGATCATATAAAGATTTTACTCTACTGCTTCTATCACACTTATGATAGCGTGATAATATAGAGCGCAGTTTATGACCATACCTTAGAAGAATTTTCATGCATAATTTCAGCTGAATCTGTTCAGCGGTTTTCGAGTGAAATCGATATTAAAAAGCAGACAAACAGACGAAATTTCTAAAAATGACATTTTTGGCATCTGTATCGTTCCTAGAACACAACAATTATCTTTTGAACAAATATTCTATCTACAGTTTTCACCTCGTTACAGTTTTATTATTAAGCGTAGCGAGCCGAAGGCGAGCGAAGTGTCTTTGGTTTCAAAGTTGCATTTCAAACAAATGATACTCCTCCGAGGCCGTTTGACCGATCTCGATCAAATTTGCCACGGTGATCAAGTAGACATTACTGAGTGTCGTAAGGGGTCGTATGTCCAGATCGGTCTTACCATCGAGGAATAATCACCGAAAAACAAAATCAATGGAAAAAGTCGACCGGTCACGTTGACCTATTGTTGGATAGGCAAATCTCGCTACGCTTAAGTTTGGGTTGATTGCGAAGTTGGTAACCGTCCTAGTTTGTATAGATCACGGAAAACTAAACCTACCTACTCTATAATGTACGGCAATAACATTAAAACATTGTATAATAATGTATATCTATGTTATCTATTTGAAACAAACATTATTATTATATATATGTATATATATTAATTGAGCTGAGTGAGACGAAGTCGAGCGAAAGCTCCTCATACCAGACTTCAGGATTTTCTTTGTCACAGGTCTCCTCCTAAACTACTAATCCAATCGGAACCAAATTTGGCATGATTAAAGAGGTCAATCAGAGGAAGGTTTATGGATATATTTTGAACAAATTAATGCTACCACAGAGGAATGATCACCGTTAAAAAGAATCCAGATGGAATTACATAATAACCGCTAGGGACACTGTGACCAAACTTTAAACGCTCAGAAAGCATGTCCAGAGTTGTGACTTTCAAAAAGAATTTTCAAAATCGGACTTGCCACGGAGGAATGATCACTGTTCAAAATTTTCAAAATCTGATTCCGCAATAGCGGTCAAATCTATTGGACAAGAATCACGATGTCTCACTCAGCTCAACATTGCAAGCAGCGATTCGTCTTGCAGACCTAGTATTATATATATTATATAATGTAATTGTAATAAGTATCAGGTCAGAAGTACCCGTAAACCGGTGCATGTATGAAAACAATTATGAAAGTGGAAGAAGCGAAAGGCGTATGCCAAGATCGTAGCAAGTGGAAAGATGTTGTCTCTCCCTACCCCTATGGGAAAAAGGCGTGACTATATATGTACGTATGTAATAAGTATAATTAAACCCACCTAGATCTTGCAAGGCCTGTGGTAGATCGAAGTGGTACAAAGTGACGACAGGTTCGATGCCTTTCTCCAGTAGACCATTGATCAAGTCGTTGTAGTATCTCTTGCCGTCTTCGCTGATAATATTAGCAAAACCAGTCGGGAGTAGACGTGGCCAAGATATTGAGAATCTGGAATATTGCAATAAGTCTATGTAGGTATTGGCAGTAAATATGAATGCTCCGGCAATTGCGGCATTACTTTTGAATGACTTATAACCTCTAGCGGCAGAGCGTTTGACTGCTAAGTCAGAAGGTCGTGGGTTCGATTCCCGCTCAGTATAAATATTTGTTCTCGGCAAACGTAGTGTAGGACGCCCTCCGGCCAGGTGGGATGACGGTCTGCGAAAGACTGCGGGCAGATGCTAGATGCGGCAAGCTGAAGACAGGGCGCTATGGTGCTCAGTAGGGGAGACCTATGTCCAGCAGTGGACTAGCATAGGTTGATGATGATGATGATGATTATGATAAATATTTGCATGCATGAATATGTATATTTGCATTGGTATGGGTTTTTCTACTCGTATGTATAGCTAGCTGATGTCTGCGGCTCTCTTTTGGACAAATCTCCGGTTCTACTTAACCAATTGCAATCAAATATGCGGCAGGTTTTAAGTCTGACTAAGGCCTTTCTAATAGAAAAAAACTACATTAAAAACTGTTCAGTAGTTTTTGAGTCCATCGTGTACAAATTCCAAACAAAATATTTTATGTGTTCAGAATCGTTCATTTAAAGATATTCAAGTTTTTTTTTATATTTCCAATGTACAGACACAACTTATTTACAATTTTATAACAGTATATAGATGTGTATGTATTAACAAAGAAAATGTATCAATGTATGTCTATCCGCATTCTAGAACCAACGAGCTAGTTAATCTTTAATCTAATTTTACCAAATTTTACACAGTGCTTTCTAGACCCAAAGTAAGCATAGTTTAACTAGCTTATGTTATGGGTTCCAGAATACGGGTAAATATACTTATATACTTTTTATTTTTTTTAAATACATACATATTTAAATACATAAATAGACAAATTCATGCACACAAATAATTGCACTGAGCGGGAATCGAACCCACACCCCCTGTCGTGCAGTCGAATGCACTACCGCTACGCCACAGAGGCTGTCAAAATGTCAGAAAAAATATAATAAAAAACTGTTCCGATTGGCTGCAGACAGAGAAGAATACACACACAGTATACCAAGTATTATACTGTGATACAGATAGCTTGCAGCCTACCTTCAGGATTCAAGAGGCACTTAAACAAGGAGAGACCGTAATACTGATTCAATAAATATTTTAAAATCTACTAGCTTTTGCCCGCGGCTACGTCCGCGTAGAACTCTGTTCTCGTTACCGCTTTCCTTTCCACTATACACAATATTTTGTTATATCTCAAAGGGTTTAGGCAGTTTCGTGGAAAGCTCCGAGACGGCTTATTTTTTCCGACACCTCCGACAAATATCATTATATTTTAGTCAATGTATACATAATCTTGACAAATTATACACTAAAACCTTTCTCGAGAACCACTCTATCCATTAGTGAAAAAAGCATAAAAATCGCTGTAGTCGTTTTTGAGTTTACAGCGTACAGACAGACAGACGCGGCGGCGGACTTTGTTTTATAATATGTAGTGAGAAAAATACTAACAGTAAAGCTGAAGTGTTCGTATGACTGCATTTAACTCTAGAACTATGTATAATATGTATGTATTTACAAAAAAGTATGTAAGTATGTTTATCCGCATTCTAGAACCCATAACACAACCTAGTTAAACTATGTTTACTTTGGGTCAAGAGAGCAATGTGTAGAATGTCGTATCGATTTGAAAAATCAATTTTGCGTTTAATAGCCTAGTTTTTGGAAGGTTATAGGCTATGTATCATCACGCTAGCCGAACAATAAGCAGGTGGAGCAGCAATTTTGACGAGTGATATCTTACCTGTACATATTTAGTCCCAACTCTTCAGCCATCTCGATGTCCCGCCGCCACAGGTGGTAGGAGTCACACGCCACATCGCCGTTACTGCCATCCATTACCAGGTCCGGCTTGCCATGTATTAGGTGGTCCCAGATGCTTTCACTTTTATCTGAAAAACAGTTACCGAATTCTTAGGTTCATCACTTTCAGAGTTGAGCTCTTTAACTATTTTTTTCTAGAAATAAAAAAAGAAACTTTTTATTGTGGAGGTTTTCCTCCAACACAAAGGGAGGATCCTCCGACCAGGTAATGTGGTCGCGCCTGGCGGGCCGCGGCCCAACTGTTGCCGTTGGGATGTTGTATACAGGGTGGAATTTTGTAATGCCACTTGGAGGGAAAGTACTCTTAATACGGCAGATAGAAAATTTTACTCAAAGGAAACATTCCTTTATTTTTGAATAGAAAGCAAACTGCATTCAAAGATTTTCGAAAATTCTCTTCCACACCCGGGAATCGAACCGGCTAAAATCTGAAAAAAAAATACCCTGTACTTTTATTGCATCGATCGTTAGGGTCAATTATAAGGATGAAATCTCTCTAACAAACATGATAAATTAAATGAAAGGAAAACCAGGAAATCTTAAATTAATTTAATTATTTACAAAAAATGGTAAACTAACTAATTAGTTGATCGAAATGGGCTCCATTCTCTTGGATACACAAATTTATTCTTTTAACGAATTCATTTCTAGTAACCTTTAATAAAGTGTTGTGGTGAATATTATAAATCGTATTCTGAACTTCAACTCTCAAGTCGTTACACATATATACAGTCATTCGCGTAAGATTTCTTGTAAATTTGATTTTTTACATATCCCCACAAAAAAAAATCTAATGGGGTGAGATCTGGCGATCTCGCAGGCCATCTGATTGTGCCGTTTGTACCAATCCAGGTATTAAAATGGTTATTAATGTAGGCAGTAGTGATTCTGCTGTTATGTGCTGGAGCACCATCTTGCTGTAGAATTATTTGGTTTCGCTCTTCCACGGGGAAACCATTTAACTCGTTTCTTAAGAGATCCAGTATTTCAATATACTTGACAGTGTTTAAATGACCTTCGTACACGTTGACTAACACTACATTATTTCTCATAATTCCGCACCAAACGTTGAAAGAAAATCTTACTTGATTGTTAGTTTCATGAACACGAACAGGATTCACTCGAGACCAATAATGGTTATTGCGGCGATTGTACATGCCATTATTGCGGAAGTAGGTTTCGTCAGACCATACAATGTTACTCAAAAAAATAGGGTTTCGGTCAATTTCTCCACGCAAGTTTTCACAAAATTGTAATCGTCTGTCACGATCCCCAATATGCAATTTTTGCACCAACCGACCTTCACGATAGCATTTATACTTATACTTTTTCAGCACTTTAAGTACGCGAGTGTGGGTTGTTCCTAATTCATCGGCAGCATCTCTACTTGAAGCCTTCGGAAATGATTCAAATTATGTTAAAACATCTAGTTCAAAATCGAAATAGTTTTGCTGAATAGTTTGCCGTCTCTTCTTGAAACCACCCGTATTCTTTAAATTTTCTACCATTCTTTTCAATACGAACCGAGTTGGTGCCTGTCGGTCTTGATATCTCTCTCCATACCACCGCAGAGCTAGATTCACGTTTTTGTTATTTAAAAAATAAGCTTCCATTAAATCAAACTGTTCTTGATAAGCCATTTTCACCGTGAGACAAAATGTGAAATGAGTTGTAAAAACAATCAAATGTAAACAACAACTATGACAATCGAATTTTCAAATTTTAATCTAACATTCCATATTTAAATTATTTTCGAAAATATTTGAATGCAGTTTGCTTTCTATTCAAAAATAAAGGAATGTTTCCTTAGAGTAAAATTTTCTATCTGCAGTATTAAGAGTACTTTCCCTCCAGGTGGCATTACAAAATTCTACCCTATAATATGTTTTACCAGCGCGCGAGCTTCAATTTCGCGATTCAGGATCGGTAGTGACATAGTAGTATCAAAGTAGTTCAACTTGTTTTGCACTAGATGGCGCTGGGTATACTTCGACGTACAAGGAACACGTTTACAAAATAAAAGTTACAGTTTAAAAGCATACATACAATTCATTTATATACCTCACGCGTCATCCGAAAAGGATCCTGAGTTAAGCATTTGCTAGACAGCTTTCTAGCGCTGATTTTCAACCTGACATCACCTTAAATTCAAATTCAAATGCTTTATTGCGAAACAGGTACGTTCATAGATGGTATACAAAAAAACTTTATTAGTGTCTGTTGACGGGCACCCAGGGCTTACCCGGGGTGCCCGACAACGGACACTTGGGGAGGACACCGTGCGGTTTTAGTCGATACACGACATAACCACCCCCGCTGGCCGGCGGGGAGGTATCCGAAGGGATTTCCGCACGTAAAAAAAAAACAAAGCTATGTTTAGCCATATTGATATACAATTATTATTTAATGAGAGGAGCCTCCCCGACGTCAATAAAGTGAATCCGATTCCCAGCGTCCGGCGCACCCTGGACACCTAGCACTCGATATCGCAGAGTCTAGGTGACTAATCCTCTCACCACGATATGGCAATAAACAGTCCTACAAAGGAAAAAAATTGCCATCGACACGATGAAGAAGATTTAAGCATTATTAAAATTACACTATATTCGTTCGTTTATTACTACATTAAAGAGCATACATACATTAAACAGCTTGAAAATCGGTCCACCCGTTCTCGAGTTCATCGCGGTCATGACTAACACGACATTGTTTTATATAATATATATATTGACAAGAACGCGATATATATTGACTGTACACGCGCTCATTAACTTTGTCCGCTGAGGATTTTAAAACTATACGCGGGAAGTTCTTACGGGAGCCTCCGACTTGTCTATCGATGGGAAACAAATTGAGTTCCGAATAGAAATAAATATTTACTTACCACTGACATTCCAAGCTCCTTCCACTTGATAAGCAGCAGAAGCTGCCCCGAACTTGAACCACTGCGGGAACTCGTACTTTGCAGCACCCGAGCCGCATATCAGTACGCTGAGAACATTAAAATATTTGTAAATGACTAGCTGAAGCCCGCGGCTCCGCCCGCGCGGAGGTCGCTTATCGTTTTTTGGTCATATCTCCAGTTCTACTTATCCAATCTAAAATAAACAGCCTAAGTTACTCCTTATTACATCAGCTACCTGCAAATAAAAGTCCCGTCATAATCGGTCTAGCCATTTCAGAGAACAAACAGACAGACAGACAGACAAAAATTTAAAAAAAAGTTATTGTGGTGTATGAAACAGATAATGTCGCGGTAGCCTAGTGGTATGGGTAATGGACTGCTGAGACCAGGTCTCGGGTTCGATCCCAGGTTTTACCATGGCACACACCAATGACTTTTCGATGCTTTTCGAAGTTATGTGTGTATTTATCGCAGGTTTATAAGTGCCCGGTTAATGGCAATAGGCTCGCCACCTATTACATTGGGACCTAAACATAAACTGGCGAAATGTGGGTGCTAGCACCTCTGCCAACCCCTTCGGGGATATAGGCGTGAGTTTATGTTTATGTTATGTTATGTTATGAAATAGACACTCTAATTTTATTTATATTTATAGATTATAGATGAAAGAAAGAATTTATAATATTCGGCGGCTTTCGAGTTATATATTCAACTTTTTGATTAAAAGTGCCGAATAAGATCTGGTTCACCATGCGTGCGCTGATTTTCAACCAAGCCCCTTGGAACTCTAGCTGTCTCCTTAGCAGATGCAGGGCCAGTTGGTCCAGTGTGGCCCCTTCTTTCTATACAGGGGGATCAGATCCCAATAAGGCGTCGGGGGTCAAAGTTAAAGTCTCAAAATTAATATATTCTGTACAGACCACTAAAACGGCACTTACAAAACTTCAAAAACATAGACTAATAATAAGCAGGGATGCTAGGTAAATGCCTTATGGGCAACCTTACACCCCGGCGTCTGAAGACCCGAGATGGATGGCGTGCGGTTTTAGTCGGTTCAAGCCCGACATAACCATCCCCGCTGGCCGGGGAGGGGAGCGGTGTATCCGAGGGGATTTTTTTTTCACGAAAAAAAAAAGGTATGAGGCTCCAATAAACCCCAAGCCAACCTTATCCCACCAGTCACCTACTCGTATATAAACCTGCTTATTGACGGACAAGGTTCTGGCGCAAGTTTTCCTCTCAGAGTTGGGGAGTCAGACGACAGTCGTTACCATAAAAGTCTAATCAAACCAAATTACAGAAACAGAGTAGGATTGACCTTCAAATGAAGAGAAGCAGAGTACTTAATACTTCTTTGTCTCTGTCTACACCTTGGGGAAATACGGTCGTGCGTGTATAGGATAAAACTTTACGTCACATTTGCACACAAAGGGATTTTTACAAGAAATACGTAGACTTTTACAAAACACTAATGTTTTCCTGACCACAGTGATTGATGTAAGTGAATTATATTATTTTCCTGTTGGGGAATATATAAAAAGATTTATAAATTTTGTTAAGTTATTATCCTACTAATATTATAAACGCGAAAGTTTGTAAGTATGGATGGATGGATGGATGGATGGATGTTTGTTACTCTTTCACGCATAAACGGCTAAACGGGTCTGACTGTAATTTGGCACAGGGATAAATTAGAAAGAAAGAAAGAAAGACTCATTTATTACTGCAAATTCCGCGAGACACAGTGACAGGTAAAACAGAAGCAGCGAGATATTATTTAAATTTATGTTAAATAATGTTTAAGTTATTATGAGGTTAGGTACAGATTAAAACAGCCGACATAACCGCCCCCGCTGGCACGCAGGGGGGGGGGGGGTATCCGAAGGGATTTCTGCACGAAAAAAAAAAAAAAGGTACAGATTAAAACAAAGTCGAAAACAGTTGTCACAATGCAACGAAGGCACGCGTCCCACGGTTGCAGTAACAGGAACCCAGTTCAGCATCTGCCAGGCCACAAGGACCTGGTTTTCAACTGGGCCCTAATGCAACTCACGGATGCCATCAACCTATACTATACATCGAACGATTGCTACAAAAAAAAATCGCAAAGGTAAAGAATATAAATATAAATTGTTCCTAAGATTGCGCGGCGTCAAAAGGTGAAAGCGCTCAAAAGAACCGCGGTAGCCTTGTGGTATGGGTAATGGACTGCTGAGATGAGGTCTCGGGTTCGATCCCAGGTTTTACCATGGCACACACCAATGACTTTTCGATGCTTTTCGAAGTTATGTGTGTATTTATCGCAGGCTTATAAGTGCCCGGTTAATGGCAATAGGCTCGCCACCTATTACATTGGGACCTAAAGATAAACTGGCGAAATGTGGGTGCTAGCACCTCTGCCTAGCCCTTCGGGGATATAGGCGTGAGTTTATGTATGTATAATAATAATAATAGGCATTCTGATAAAGAGCATTACCGAACAAATAGATATACCTTTATATCTTCCCGCACATATCAACTGTACATTTAACCACAGTCCTCCCACCACTGCACCCAACATTCGCTCGCAATTATAGTCCGGAATAACACAAAGGCTACTTTTTATTCCGGGAATAGGTACCTGTTGTTAATAAAGTTGATATATATAAAGAAATTAGCAGGTCTTTACTGGAATCATTTTTTATTCAATATATCAATGTCAACTAGGCATAGAACATACACAAAAATATAAACATATTAGAAACTAAAAAGGTTCATACTCTAACACACCCCCCTTAATGTAATAATGTTGATACTACACCAGTTAGCAACAAGTTACATTAAACATTATAAAATAGCTAAGTTAAACCTATGTTAAACCTAAGTTAAACCTAAGTTAAACCTATGCTGCAAACACAGTTTTTAAGTTTGAATCTACTTAGGGGTTTAGTAAGCACATCCGCCCAAATACACTCTGTAGGCACAAATTCCAGGTTAATAACCTTTTCTAAAACCTTTTCTCGTATAAAATGATATCTTGTATCGATATGTTTAGTACGGTTGTGGTGTACTGGGTTCTGAGCTAATTTCATCGCCGACTGAGAGTCAGTATAAATGGTAATAGTGTGTAGCTCACCTGTAATCTCTCTCACAAACCTCCGCAAGTAACAAGCCTCCTTGGTGGCAGCAGTGAGCGACATATATTCCGCCTCGGCAGACGAGAGCACCACCGTGGGCTGTTTTTGGCTGGCCCATGACACTGGACCACTACTCAATTGCATTACGTAACCCGTATAAGAGCGACGTGTGGTAGGGCAATTAGCCCAATCAGCGTCTGTAAAACCAACAATATTTAAATCACAGTTGGAATCAGAACTACCGGTATAACAGATTGAAAGTGTTTTTGTACCTTTGAGGTACTGTAGTACCCTTTTAGCTGCTAACCAATGCGTTCGGTTATAACTAGAACAGAACTGTCCAAGATAGCTTACTGCGAACGCAATATCTGGTCGCGAGTTAACAGCCAAGAATATCAGCGAACCAATAAGTTCTTGAAAAGGATACGAGCAATGTTCGTTCTCACCTTCCTTCGCTATTTCTAGCTTAGAATTTGCCAAAGGGGTGCTCACTGACTTACAATCTTGCATATTGAACTTTCGCAACAACTTTTCAATATACGTTTCTTGATTTAAAATTATTTTATTTTCCTTTTGCTCTATATTGAGCCCTAAATACAATTTTAAATTTCCTAAATTTTTAATTTTGAAATATTTATTCAAGTCTGACATGACAACGTCACATGTCATTTCATTTTTGTAATAGATAATTATATCGTCAACAAAGACGGCCATAATTACCAACTCTTGTCCAAAAAATTTTTTATAGACACAGGGCTCTGAAGGAGTTTTTGAAAAACCTATGGACGATAAAGTTTTATCTAACTTTATGTTCCATGCTCGAGGTGCTTGTTTTAGTCCATAAAGCGACTTCTGTAGTAAGCACACTTTGTACTTGGGATCTTCGGAGAAGCCGAAGGGTTGCTCCATGTAGACTTCTTCCTCAAGATCACCATTTAAGAACGCAGTGTCGACGTCTAAGTGTCGCATTTTTAGGCTCATTTTTGCTGCCAAGGCAAACAAAGTTCGCAAAGACGACATTCGAACAACAGGCGCAAAGGTTTCAAAATAATCAATACCAGCAATTTTGTTAAAACCTTTAGCAACGAGTCGAGCCTTATATTTTGCGATATTGCCTTGAGCGTCTCGTTTAATCCTGTAAACCCATTTACACGGAATGACCTTTTTATTTTGTCTATCCACCAATTTCCAGGTACTTTTCATCATTAGTGAGTTATACTCATCCTGCATAGCTGCAAGCCAATTATCCTTATCGATACGTATTGCTTCAGAAAAGCTCTGTGGTTCTTGTTCACTCACATCCATACTTATTTGAGAAAGTTGGAGTGCCTCGTAGTTCTTAGGCATTCTGTTCCGAAGTGGATATCTGCATTCTACTGGTTCACTCACTGTGTCACCATGAGCATCGACAGCATCTGAGAAATTTTCATTCAAATCATCAGAATGCACCTCCTGAACTTCTGAGTTTAAGACATCAGCCACTTGACCTATGCTACTATTAGAATTGTTAGCTTGATTCTGTGTTTCGTCAACGGACCCAAAACGTATTTGTGATTGAGCTGGAAGCAGAACCAGTTCATCAAGAAGCGGACTCACTGGCTCATCGCAATTGTTTCCTTTTAAATTAGAAAAACTATTCTCAAAAAATACGACATCCCGAGCCTTAATTAATTTGCGGGGATAGCGGGCATCTCTGAGGAAAAAGCTGTTAGTATCATCAGTATAACCAACAAATATATGTTCAGTTGATTTAACATCGAGATTTTTTCTCTGACAATCAGGCACTTTAACCATAGCTCTACACCCAAAGACTCGAAGGTGAGAAAGGTTCGGTTTACAACCAAACCATTTCTCGTTAGGAGTCATATTATCGAGAGCTCGGTGTGGGGACCTATTCTTTAAATACACTGCTGTACGTACCGCATCTTCCCAATAAGCCTTCGACAGAAGACTGTCCGCAAGCATGCAACGCGCTTTCTCCACAACCGTACGATTGGTGCGTTCCGAGACGCCATTGGACTGGGGGCTGTAGACAACGGTAGTTTCGTGTCTGATACCTTTACCACGCAGTACTGCAGCCAGATCCTTATTTACAAATTCAGTCCCGTTGTCGGTCCTCAAAATCTTTATATTTTTGCCAGTTTGGCGCTCAATTTTCAGCTGAAAATCACAAAAGCATTGTGTGACTTGATCTTTAGAAGAGATAAAGAATGGAAAAATCACTCTAGAAAAATCATCAATGAACACTAAAAGGTATTTGTTTCCTTGAAACGATTCCTGTGACATAGGGCCACATAAATCAGCGTGCAACAGTTCTAATAGAGCAGTTGCTTTCTTGTACTTAATTCTCTTGAACGGTTTTCTTGCTTGCTTACCTTCAAGACAAGAAGCATTTTGATCTACCACTTCATAGTCAATACCTGAAGCTCCACCTTTCATAAGACTATCCATACCTATACGACATAAGTGCCCTAGGCGTCTATGCCACAATTTGAATTTAGAAGCGTCTAAGTGAACCGGAGCAGCAGCTAATTGTTTTGGTAAATCAAAAGTGCAATCTAAAGTGTAAAGACCGTTACAAATAGAACCATGCATAAGTAAATCACCAGTACAAGAAAAATTGCTATAAAAATTACATCCGTTAGTATCAAAAACTACAGAATAACCCTTATCACAAATCTTTTTTACAGAAAGTAAATTACAATTTAAATCAGGTACTACAACAACATCAGAAATTGTTCCATTACAGTCATCAGTAGAGAAAGAAGTTGTTCCTACGCTGACACATTTGAGTTTATCACCATTTGCCACAGTAACGGAATCTCTGTTGGTATCTTGCAAAGTCTTGACATCATACAGCATCGAAGCATTTGCCGTCATATGGTTGATCGCTCCAGAATCGACATACCAAGATGTGCTATTAATATCTTGACGAGCATTAAGAGCCGCTGAGAGACTTATTTGTGCTCTCTTACCTTTTTCCTTTTTATTTGGACAATCAGGTCTTTTGTGCCCTTTCACGCCACAATCATAGCACACGACTTCCTTTTTCTTAGGTTGCTTCTTCACCTGCTTCACTGATTTAAGAGCTGTGGAGGAGCTGGGGTTCGGTTCACTTTCCTCTTGCCATGAGGCAGAACTGAGGAGTTTCGTCTTCACTAAGTCAGTAGTGATCTTTTCCACATTGGAGTTTTCTAAAGCCATCACCAGTGGATCAAATCTAGGACGCAAACCTCCTAACATTACAGCTGCCAGACTAGAATCCTCTATTTCTTTACCAATATCAGCAAGGTCCTGAGCTAAATTCATTAAAGTGTCCAAATAACGATCCACGTTGTCATCAAAGTCCTTTAAGGTAAGTCTATATAACCTCCTCTCCAAAGATAGCTTTCTACCCATACTCCTGTCTTCATAAGCTGCCGCGAGAGCTTGCCATGCCTCTTTTGCGGTTTTAGCACGTCGAACATGTGTAATCGCTGATCCATCTAAAGTAAGGCAAATCTTAGACAACGCCTTTTGGTCGTTATATTTACGGACGTCTTCCGTCGTTTTATCAAACGGTGAATAACCACTGACCGCTTCCCATAAGTCCTCGTGAAGAAGATACATCTTAATTTTAAATTTCCACGAAGGATAGCCCTCTCGGCCAGTCAGTGGTTTTATTGTGCTCAAACCTGCACTTGAGTGCGAAACTCTAGAAGTATTGTACATACTGGGTATATCCATATTTGGCGTCGTCGTTGTCTTCATATTTTCGACAGACATAATTTTCAGTTGAATAGAAATATAACACCAAAACCACAATACAGTTTAAAACTCGTGCTGATAACGAATGTTGTTAATAAAGTTGATATATATAAAGAAATTAGCAGGTCTTTACTGGAATCATTTTTTATTCAATATATCAATGTCAACTAGACATAGAACATACACAAAAATATAAACATATTAGAAACTAAAAAGGTTCATACTCTAACAGTTCCCATGGGTTGCGGGAATGGGATCAGAATTCTACGCGGGCGGAGCCGCGGGCAACAGCTAGTAATTATTATATCTCACTTATATTATAAATTAGCTGTGCCTCGCAGCTTCGCCCGTGACACTCTTTTTTTTTGAACCCTCGTGGTACCTTTTTGCCCCATAAATGCTTGTAATTTATAAATTTTACAATAATGTATGGAATAGCCCAGTGGTGTACGTAACGGACTGCCGAGACGAGGTCTCGAATTCGATCCCCAGTCGCCCCGGGCACACACCTCTGACTTTTCGAAGTTATGTGTGTATTAAAAATGTTGATTATCGTTCGCTTAGTAATGTGCCCGTCAGATGGCAATAGGCTCGCCCCCTATTACATAGGGACCTAAACACATAACTGGCGAAACGTGGGTGTAATACACCTCTGCCTACCCCTTCGGGGATACAGGCGTGAAGTTATGTTATGTGTATGGAAATTTGCCCGATTTGTTGACATTTAGAATAATTGCACTGCTCTCCTGGGTATTAGCGGGATGATATTGAAGCCTTCCTCGATAAATGGTATACAGTAAGAATTATTCAACTCGAATAAGTAGTTCCTGAGATAAGCGCATTCAAACAAACAAACAAACAAACACTTCAGCTTCATTATATTAAAGTGTCACAAAATTAGGTCTCTGAATTTGGTGAGATGACTTGGTATCGACGAAATATGTATTTGAAACAAAAAAAAAATATCGGGCAAAATAAAAAAAAATAAAAAAAATATATAAAAATCAAAATCTAAAAACGAAAAACAAAACACCACCAGCTACCAGCGTCACGTGACGCGACGAGCCCCTGACGCACGTGATAGGCGTGCAGTCCTCCTCGCAGTATTCTCCAAGCGGATGTGTGGGAAATACCTTTTTTTTTTTTTTTCGTGCGGAAATCCCGTCGGATACGCCCCCGCCGGTCAGCGGGGGCGGTTATGTCGGGCTTGAACCGTCACGTGACGCTGGTCGCTGGTGGTGTTTTTTTTTTTTCATTTTTAGTTTTTTTATACTTATATTTAATTTTTTTTTATTTTACCCGATTTTTTTTTGTTTCAAATACATATTTTGTCGATACCAAGTCATCTCACCAAATTCAGAGACCTAATTTTGGGACACCTTATATTAATAAGTATAGATGTGAAAGTTTGTGAAGATGTTTGGATGTTTGTTACTCAATTACAGGGATAGATTTATAGTTGAATAACATACGCACACCTAGTTTCACATATAGTGGGCTATCCATTCGCCTCAACGTAAATTTGTTTCGTCAATCTTCTGTTGTCTATCCGCTGTAAGTATTCGAAACTTCTTAATAATTATCTTTTTGATATTGTCGCATAGTTTACGCGAATGTCACACATTGTAATAAACTAATCTAACGGATTCTATCGCGATTTATTTGAGGTTATTTTATTATTTACATTGAACCCGACGTTTCTGTTGCTTTTCAGCAGCCATGATCACGCCTCGTCACGTCTCCCCGTGACCATGGCTGCTGAAAAGCAACCGAAACGTCGGGTTCAATGTAAAAGGATATTTTTAATTACTTTACAATATAACAACTACCTTTTTTTTTTTTTTTTTTATCGTGCGGAAATCCCTTCGGATACCCCCCCCGGCCAGCGGGGGCGGTTATGTCGGGCTTGCACCGACTAAAACCGCACGCCGTCTCGGGTCTTCAGACGCCGGGGTGCAAGGTTACCCATAGAGCATATCCCTCGCACCCTGGCTGACCCTGGGCCATCTCACCACTAACAGCATCGCTCATCCTGTCTCCTCTGAAAGCAGAGGAGTACGGAGAGCGATGTGTTCCCGCCACGTTGGGTATTGGCCGACGATCAATGCCAACCCTATGAAGGGGTGAAGGGGAAGCCATTGACCGCCGCCCAGGGTGTACCGGCCGCTCCGATTCCGTTCCCCCCGGACTGCAGCGGGATCGGAATCGGAGGGACACTCGAGGAGGTTACCCAACACACACGTTTATATTGGATAAACCCACTATAACAACAACCTATGTAGATTAAATCACATAAACATTAATTAACACTAACTTTGAACAAGATAAAAGATATGTTGTTTGATAAGACGACATGACGTAGGTTACGCATTTAAATGTAAACCAGTATCGCCTGCATGTAAGTTACAACTCCGGCTTCTATCATGCTGGCGAGATGAAAATACTCAACAACAACGGGCAAGAAAGCAGGATGGAGCTATGCATGGTGAATCACTCCATCCCTCTTTCTTGTCGGAACACGGACACTTATAACACGACATGGTAGGCACTCTTTATCCTTTGTTCCCACTATACCAGATTCCCAAAATACCAGATGATCAAAATACCAGATTCCTATTATACCAGATTCTCTTAATACCAGAAGTACATTCGCCATCAGATATATTGTAGCAGACAAGGTGACCAAATACTTCTGAACAATTTAATTGCCGTCCTCAAGCTAAAAAGCGTCTAAATGAAAACCAAATATCGAGCTAGAGCTGAAAAGCGGCCAAGTGCGAGTTAGACTCGCCCATGAAGGGTTCCGTAGCAGCAAGTAACATAATAATGTTGATTTTTAATTTCTATATTTGAGTTGATTGAATGAAAGGTTAATTGCGGTTTACGATTTATGCCGTCAAAAATAAACTAATTACTAGATCTCGTTCAAACCATTTTTCGGTGGCAGTTTACCTGGTAATGTACATCATATATTTTTTTTAGTTTTATCATTCTCTTATTTTAGAAATTAGAAACCACGATATCATTTTTGAAGTCCTATCTATATACCCCACATGGACTCTATATAGATACCTACCCAACAGGTATGGGTTTTAATGAATAAAAATATTCATTTTTATTATTATATTATATTTATTATCTAAGTATTGAGGTTCTAAGTACCCCTAAAATTTATTGTTTTTTTTTTCTATTTTTGTGTGAAAATCTTAATGCGGTTCACAGAATACATCTACTTACCAAGTTTCAACAGCATAGTTCTTATAGATAGATAGATAGAATACTCTTTATTGTACACCACATATTGTATATATTGTTGGGCGGTCTTATCGCTAAGAGCGATCTCTACCAGACAACCTTTGGATGGATATATCAATAGGAATAGAATGGCAGTTGATGGCGTACTACGTCATAAATTGATCATAGATATAAATAATATACTACATATCATATAATTCTACGTACCAATATATATACGAGTATATATATATATTTATATAAATAAAATAAAAATATAATAAATACATACAATTAATACAATACAGACATATATATGATTAATAGATTAATACAATAAAAGACATACACCTACAGTCCCACAGCAGAGCAAATAAATAGTAGTTGGTTAATTAAATATTCAGGTAGAAATTTTTAATCATTGTTTTAAAAGTGGTTAGAGATTGTGCGCGTCTTATGTCTACCGGCAAAGCATTCCACAGTCGTGTTGCTTGAACGGTGAAGGATTTATCATAAAACGTAGTAGAGTGTAAAGGCATTTTTAATTTTAGATTTTCTGATGATCTCAAGTATCTATTGTGCGTGTCATGAAGGAACTCAAACCGTCCCTTCAGATAGGACGGTGCTGATGGGTTAAACAAGACATTGTATAACAATGAAAGGATATGAGCATTCCGGCGAAGGCGAATTGGTAACCATTTGAGTTTTCGACGAAAATGTGAAACATGATCATACTTGCGTAAACCAAATATGAATCTTATGCAAAAATTCTGAAGTCGCTCAAGTTTATCAAGTTGATTTTCGGTGAGATCTGGATAGCTGGCGTCAGCATAATCAAGGACTGGAAGTAATATAGAACTTGCAAAAGCAATCTTGGTTGCAGTTGGTAAAAAATTACGCAAACGTCGTAGCGAACCACCTGAAGCAAACATTCTACGGCTCACTTCTTGAATGTGCCCGGTGGATGGCAATAGGCTCGCCCCCTATTACATTGGGCACTTAACATAACTGGCGAATCGTGGGTGTGTAATACACCTCTGCCTACCCCTTCGGGGATACTGGCGTGAAGTTATGTTATGTTTATGTTTTATGTAGTTACTAGCATGTATCTTTTTGATTTTTTTTATGGTATCCGAAGGGATTACCGCACGAAAAAAAAAGTACGTCATTTCTTTCATTCTCTCAATCAACTCAAACATTATATTGTTACTTGCTGCTACGGAACCCTTCATGGGCGAGTCCGACTCGCACTTGGCCGCTTTTATTCTGAATTGCTTGTCTAGTATAACATAGAAGGCATTGCCCATAACAGCCAAACTAAGTCGTAATAGGTATATTTAATTAATTGAGTTGAGTGAGACGAAGTCGAGCGAAAGCTCCTCATACTAGACTTCAGGATTTTCTTTGTCACAGGTCTCCTCCTAAACTACTAATCCAATCAGAACCAAATTTGGCATGATTAAAGAGGTCAATCAGAGGAAGGTTTATGGATATATTTTGAAAAAATTAATGCTACCCCAGAGGAATGATCACCGTTAAAAAAATTCTAGATGGAATTACATAATAACCGCTCGAGATACTGTGACCAAACTTTACACGCTCAAAAAACATGTCCAGAGTTGTGACTTTCAAAAAGAATTTGCATCGGACTTGCCACGGAGGAATGATCACTGTTCAAAATTTTCAAAATCTGAAAAGCCAACCAAACCAAATTACGGAAAAGAGATTAAAACGCGGACTCCAGGATCTAAGTGCAAACTTTTCACGTTTCACGTGAACTCAGGGTCGAATAAGGTGAGATGGTTTTTCACGCTGAAGCAGCAGTGTCATTTATATAGGACACAAGGTTGTTCTGACTTGGAATACTTTTATCACCTCTGGGATGGCTCTGCACCTTACTAGCTACAGATTCCAGCTGAATTTTCCGCACCATTGGCAGTTTTGAAGTCAGTTCAGTAATCTTTACAATCAACACACTATCTAATGTAACACATTTCAAAAATTAAATAAATAATTAACATTATAACATCATACACAGCGCTTTCTAGAGCCAAGGTAAGCATAGTTCAACTAGCTTGTGTTATGGGTTCCAGAATGCGGATAAACATCTATCGCGATTTATTTGATGTTATTTTATATTGACCCCCCCCCCTTTATTGAGTCTCCCCGTGTCCATGGCTGCTGAAAAGCAACCGAAACGTAGGGATCCATGTAAAATATAAAATAACATCAAATAAATCGCGATAGAATCCGTTAAAGGTGGTTTTATTTCAATGTGTGACATTCGCGTAAACTTCCGACAATATCATACTTATATACTATTGCTTTTGTAAATACATACATATTATACATAAAAACAACAACGAAGACCAATGCAAATAGACATATTGACGAATACAAATATTTGCACTGAGCGGGAATCGAACCCGCGCCCCCTGTCGTAGCAGTCGAATGCACTACCGCTACGCCACAGAGGCCGTCAACATTCTAATAGCTCTAACAAGTATCGCGTGCTTTTCTATAGCTATTTATTTATTTATTATACACTTTATTGTACACCATGTCAACATAATATACATAAGTATTATACAATCGGAGGAGAAAGCAGTACAATGGGCGGCCTTAAGCGATTTCTACTAGGCAACCTTTGGATTGTAATGTGTTTATCTAAAGTAAGTCTGTGATAATTATCCACACGTAATGAGCAAACATATATACTTAGATCCGCAAGAGTGTTGCGCAAGATTATGAAGAGGAATGCGTTTTATGGGATGGGTTCATTTTTGTTTACCTACTGATAACAACGGTTTCACCAGCGAAAGTCCTGATCCCGTGGGAATATCGGGATAAATAGTAGTCTATGTTACTCAGGGATAATGCAGCTTTCTAATGAGTACACGTCATAATTTCGAAATAATCTGGCCGACCGTCAAAACTCCGAACGCTCATTTCGCCGATGATGAATTCAACGAATGGTTGTATGGTCGACTGTTAAAACTCCGAACGGTCATTTCGCCGATGACCAGTTTTACGAATGATTATATGGTCGACTGTTAATGTAAAGGGGGTTTTCATATTTTTTTTCATGTTATTTGTGTTATCTACCACTCGGCGGCCGCTGCCGCGGCACGCTCGCTACGCTCGCTCGCGTGCTTATTGTGGTCACAGTTCTAACCTAACCTAACCTAACCTAACCTTCAAGTTTTAACAGTCGACCATACAACCAATCAGACCAAGCAACCTCCGGCGCCTGAGTCGCCTGCGACGCGCGGCGAATATGTTGCGGGTTCGGCGGGCCGAGAGAGTTCTGAACCTCTCCCGGGCGCGCTCCGCCATCTCCTTCGCGAGCATTACATGCTCGCAGAAGGAGGTGGCGGCGGCCCACGCGCTCGCGCTCCGCACCATTGCCGCAATCATGCTGCCGAGCGAGAGGATTCCCACCCCGATGGCTGCCACGAGGTCACGCCTCGGCGCCTCCCCCGCCGGGCAGTCCGCCAGCGTGTGCAGCCCTGAGTCCTCGCTAGCGTCGCAGTGATGACACTCAGGCGTTGGCTCCTTCCTGATCCGATGCAGGTGGTCCCCGAAGCACCCCTTCCCTGAGACCACCTGCGTCAGTCGGTACGAGAGGCTTCCGTGTCGCCTCTCTAGCCAATCCTCCATGATGGGCCTTACCGCTGCTATTGCGGCGTGCCCTAATCTTTTATATAATTATATACCTTCCTCCATCATACATGTGTATTTCATATCACTAAAATTCGCAGATTCCAATAGTATAAACGATATATATGAAAACCTTATAAAATATAACTGCGTAAACGACACAAACATCTGGACTTGTTAGATTTGTTAGACTTAATCCAAACTTCTTCAAGTTAGCTTCAGAAAACAGTAATAGGTCGCAGCGAGACATGTATCGATTGTGCATACGCAAGACCAATACTGCTCTAATGCACAAAAGTGTATTCCATATGGCTGCTGTGCTTTATAATAAACTATCAAAAGAAATTAAGGCACTAAATTTAAATTTGTTTAAGAAAAAATTGAAAAGCCTTCTTGTAGACAAATGTTATTAATCTTTTTATAGTATAATAGATTACCTAAATGACCACTCAATGTAATTATATTATCCATTATATTATTTGACATTTTAATTTTTTCGTATATTGAAATTTATAATTTGGCATAAAACATAACACAATTGTATCTAATTTACAAAATTTTGTAAGCCTATTCTACTTGGAACATATTCATATCTACGTACTATTTCTGCAAAATAAATGATTTGATTTGATTTGATGAACTCACTGAAAAACAAATTAATCGTTATGTATTTTACACAAATATTAGATCTTTCAAAAACATTTTGCTGAATTATTAGTCATCATAAATAGTAGTGTTAAACATCTAAATGTGATTGTTATAACAGAACTTAACATCAAACACTCATTACCATCACTATTCCACTTTTATGTGTGGTGATATAAACATTAATTTATTAAAGAAATTTGATACACATGTAATTTCTTACCAAAATATTATGGGTTTATTCAGTGCATTAAGGATGTCACTCTAAAATAAATTTTGATGGGGGAAATAATGCAGTCGTGCTTAGATCATATTTATGTAAGAACAAGTGATGCGTCTATTGACTCCGCAGTAATTAAACATAAAATGTCCGATCATTATTTAACAGCAGCTGCGGTGCAATGGAAACGCAAAATGTGTCTAATATTCCGAAAACTGAGTGGTGAATGCGCTTCGCGACAGCAACCGCTCGATGTAGACAATAATAGAACATGAAAATAACATGGTGCGGAAAAAAATAATAAACATGTCTCGATGACATGATACAATTAGAAGCCCTATTGAGTTGTACAACGCTTTAAGTCAGCGATATCTTTCAATATAATAATGAGTGTTAAAACAAGTTGAATTCCTGAGACGAGCTCAGCCGAATACAAGGGATTTTCGATTTTGCGTTTTTTTTTTTGCGATTTTTTGCGATTTTTTCTTTATCTTGCAATGGTTCACCCCAGCACGAATCTATTACCGAAAACAGCGACTCGATAGCTCATCTCCTTCATACCCAAAACCGTGACAGAAAATTGGCAACCACGACGTCGACGACGACAACTCGATAGCAATAGGGCTTTTCTAAAGAAATTCCCTAAAAATAGAAAAGCAGTATATAGCAATAGAAATAAGACATGGATTAACAGTAACTTTAAGTGAATGATAAAAGAAAGAGACAGGTTGTTTGATATATGGAGTGAGGAGCCAAAGAATATGCTATGGCGTCTTATTTATACCAAGTATAAGTATAAGCGTCAAAAAGCCATTAATAAAGGTAGAAATAAATATGAGAGAGAATATATATTAGAATGCAAAAGTAAAATACAAAACCGGCCAAGTGCGAGTCGGACTCACCCATGAAGGGTGTCGTAGCAGCAAGTAAAATATTTATATTTGAGTTGATTGAATGAAAGTTAAATTGCGGTTTACGATTTATGACGTATTAAAAAAACTACACACTAGAACTCGTTCAAACCAAATTTCGTTGGAAGTTTACATGGTAATGTACATCATACATTTTTTTTAGTTTTATAATTCTCTTATTTTAGAAGGTACAGGGAGGGGGGTACACACATTTTGCCACTTTGGAAGTGTTTCTCGCGCAAACTATTCAGTTTGGCAAAAAATGATACTTATTATAAACCTCAATATCATTTTTGAAGACCTATCCATAGACAGGGTAGCGCGTAAGGTGTAATGAAAAAAACATTTGAGTTTCAGTTCTAAGTAGGTATATGGAACCATGGGGAAAATTTATTGTTTTTGTCTATTTTTGTGTGAAAATCTTAATGCGGTTCACAGATTACATCTACTTACCAAGTTTCAACAGCATAGTTCTTATAGTTTCGGAGAAAAGTGGCTGTGACATACGGACAGACAGACAGACATGACGAATCTATAAGGCTTCCGTTTTTTTGCCATTTGGCTACGGAACCCTAAAAATGTGATCGTAAAAATGGTTCCAATTACAGACCAATAGCTATTTTATCAAGTGTCGACAAAATAATGGAGAAATGTTTAGTTAGTGAATTAAATGAGTATCTAGTAAAGAATAAAATCTTATATACATAGGAGCCAACAAGGTTTTATAAAAGGTAGCAGTACAAATACGCTAATGTCGAAATTAACTGACGAAATTAACAACTATCTAGAGGAGAAAATAATAATTATAGTATTCTTTAATAACAAAACAAGTTGAATTCCTGAGACGAGCTCAGCCGAATACAAGGGATTTTCGATTTTACGATTTATTTATTTTTTGCGATTTTTTCTTTATCTTGCAATGGTTCACCCTAGCACGAATCTATTACCGAAAACAGCAACTCGATAGCTCATCTCCTTCATACCCAAAACCGTGACAGAAAATTGGCAACGACGACGTCGACGACGACAACTCGATAGCAATAGGGCTTTTCTAAAGAAAATCCCTAAAAAGCATTCCACACTTTAGACACTAACTCTCTTCTATGCGCAATGCAGGAGTGCGGTGTGGGAAAAGCACTGAATCAATGGTTCAGTGATTATCTCACAACGCGTTCCTACCGCGTGAAGGTGAGCAATACATACAGTGACCAGATAAAGCTTTACTGCGGGGAGCTGGATGCGGACCAGTCGGCTACCTGATGCACGCTAACAGCCAATGCAACGTGCTGCAACACTGGACAGCGTACATGTATGCAGACGACCTGTGTGTGTTCCGAGGTGGCACCAACATCACCGGTAGGGACCCAAACTGTAACCGTAATAAAGTGTTTTAACACTGTTTTTTGAAACTGTTTTAGAAGAAACCCATTTATAAAAGTAACAGATACGAAAGTGTACCGGTAAAATTCAAAATGGTACGTTTTATGTGTTAATAACTGTAACAGAAATTACGTCCTAAAGTACTAGGTACTAATACCTTAATTTAAAAATTTTGATTATAAATATAATAGGATAGTAAACTTGGCATCGTATCATTTCGGTTAATACTTAATAACACTGTTAACAGATTAATATCTGTTAATATATATAACGGTTACACAATTGAAAGTGGTAACGATTAACAGATTCAATACCGCAATTATAAGTGTAACACTTTCATTCTGTAACCTTTTCATAGTGTAACCCATATAATTATGTAACCTTAATGAATGTGTTTTTAAGTCCCTGATCACCGGCATAAGTAGATTGGTTCATCAAGACATAGATTCGGTCGTGAAATGGTCCCACGATAATGGGATTGTACTGAACACAGACAAAACCAAATCTCTTGTAATACATTCACCCTACTTACAACTCCACTCCACGCAACCTTTACTGTACATGCACGAATTTTCATGCTTTCATAATAAAATTATCAAACATTGTAAATTACCTTGGCATGAAAAATCGACAGTAAATTCTCATGACTTCATCAAATAGAAAATATGTGTAATTAGCTTAGAAAACTGTTACCCAAGTAAATTTCATCACCTTAGTTATAATGTACGACGCTCCACACGTTGGTGGAGTGCCCTGCGTGGGCGAGTCAACGCTGGGATCTCGTTGCGGTCCTGGGCGTGGACGTTCTCTCGTTGGAGACCATGGTGAGGGCCGTGGTCTCCGACGGGAGCAATTGGCACGCCGCCGCCTCTTTCTGCGAGCAGGTAATGCGCGCGAAAGAGACGGCGGAGAGGGAGCGGGAGAGAACCCTGCCCCCCGAGTTTCGCAGTCTGCGGCGAGGATGCCGCAGACTCATCTACGCCCGGGACTACCGACCTCCATGATCGGGGCCTGAGGCCGACTCGCCGTCCTTACAGAAGCAGGCCGTGGCGGAGGCGTGTCGTGTGTGCCCTACACACGCCTGCCAACTCACCGAAGCGGGATAAAACCCGACCCCACCAGGCGAGGCCGCGATTGCGGCCAAAGTCCGCCGGCAACCCTGGGGTTATCCTTTCGAGGGCTTACCCGGGGTGCCCGGCAACGGACACTTGGGGAGGACACCGTGCGGTTTTAGTCGAGATACGACATAACCACCCCCGCTGGCCGGCGGGGGGGTATCCGAAGGGATTTCCGCGCGTAAAAAAAAAAAAAAACCTTAGTTATAATGTTCCTATCAGTGCACTAAGATGTGTATATATGTCAATGGTGGATTCAATAATCAGTTATGCCCTTGATTGTTACGGTCTTACATTTAAATCATACATTGAGAAACTAGAAGCAATTCAAATTAGGTTCATAAGATTACTCATTAGCAAAAAGATTAAAGAAGCAAGCAAGTTATTCCGTATGATCTGTCAAAACAAAACCTAAGGTTTAGGGAGGTTATCAGACTGGGGTCGGCCATTATAATGATTAAGACAAGGGCAGGTACAGGAAGATTATGATGACATCACGAACTACCAATTGTCTTTGAATATAGTACATAGACATACCACTGATGACCAATTGATCTCCATATGGAGATCAATTGGTCAGACATCAGTGGGACATCAATTAGGAGTCGTCGCTGTTCGTTATGTGAAGGTGTTTTATACTTTTTACCGATTATACAATTACAGTTCAAAAATATAGTTAGGTACCACATTTTTAAACCGGAGATGGCCCAGGGTCAGTCGGGGTGCGAGGGATATGCTCTATGGGCAACCCCGGCGTCTGTAGACCCGAGACGGCGTGCGGGGGGTATCTGAAGGGATTTCCGCACGAAAAAAAAAAAAGGTACCACATTTTTTAGGAATTTTCTTTAGAAAATTACTAAAAAACTATAAACTATTGCTTTCGAGTTGTCGTCGTTGCCAATTTTCTGTCACGGTTTTGGGTATGAAGAAGATGAGCTATCGAGTTGCTGTTTTCGGTAATAGATTCGTGCTGGGGTGAACCATTGCAAGATAAAGAAAAAATCGCAAAAAATCGCAAAAAAAAAAAATACGCTAAATCCCTTGTATTCGGCTGAGCTCGTCTCAGGAATTCAACTTTTTTACCGATTATACAATTACAGTTCAAAAATATAGGTAGGTACCACATGTTTTTCACCGATTATACAATTAAAGTTCAAAAATATGCCTATTTTGAACTGTAATTGTATAATCGGTGTAATACCACTTTTTTTTTCACCCATTCAAGGGATATTTTTCAACCCTCTATAAATAGTGGTGATAGTATAGGTAAATACCATAGGCCAATATATAAAGTATTTTATATTATATTTAATTATTATTGGTCTATGGTAAAAACCTATCATACCATCAATCATATCGTGTCTACCAGGTGTACTGGCTTGAGGGGAGGGTGGCCTTTCTTGCTGAAATCCCCCCGGATAACCCCCCGCCGGGCAGCGGGGATGGTTATGTCGGATTCGAACTGACTAAAATCGCACGCCGTCTCAGGTCTTCAGGGTGTATAGTGGCCCATAAGGCATTTCCCTTACACCCCGGAGAGGCCAGCCTCAAGGATGTGTGAATGAGGTGCTATGAGTCTGTTATTTTTTTTTAAATATACTTACTTACTTATAGCACCAAAGTACAAGTAGTTCGTGTCAACAATCTAATAACACACGTAAAACTCTTTGCATTCTAAACATATCAACATACCTACTTAATATAATTTTCTAGTATAATAACATATGACCACAACATCAAGATATTAAAAACGCGTTCTACGAGCATGTTTTTACGTAACAGAATTTAATAATAATGTTCTAGGTATCAATCGTTTTTAAGTAGGTATATAACTATTTAAGCTTCTTGTATGAATAGGTCGTTGACATTATAAAGTCATAAGGCTGTAGTTTAAGACGTAGTCCGAAAAGAGGCTACACGCGATGCAATCTGAGCCTTATCACAAATCTTGACTGAGTTCACTCAGGTGTAGGATTTGTAGAGAACGTAAGACTAGGCTTCGTGCAAAACGCTATACGCTATCATGAGTATTGGGTTTGGATATGTAGAGTTGGCTCTCCAGAAGACTGGTGGTAGAAATTTGATGACACAAATTTGTCACAAAATTCGGCCGGGTGGGTACCACCGTGCACGATTGCGAAAAACCCTCCATAGTAATCCAATTTCGGTTTGATTGCGTTCAGGGGTCAGCAAGTGCATAGTCGGGCAGGGGGATTGTGATCGCAGCACTAGTGGGACCGGTGGGTGTCACGTGGTGCTGCGACGACTATTCTCTTTTCATGAGGCCGGCAAGCTGAGTGCCACCATTGTTAACATGTTACTTGTATGTAATTGTGAATCTCTTTCCTGAGACTTTACCTTTAGCTTACCATCAGGCGAGGTGAAGTCAAGTTGACTTGTCTTAAATATAAAAAAAAAAAGATAAAGGGTGTCGAATATACGTATTGCAACCTACTTTGTGTGGTTATATGATAATTTGTATGAAATTTTCCTCGTGCGTGGACGGGACGGGTCAGCTATACGGAGCTAGACGGATCAGTATAAAAAAGGTGATCATCATCATCATCATCATCAACCTATGCTAATCCACTGCTGCACATAGGTCTCCCCTAATGAGCGCCATAGCGCCCTGTCTTCAGCTTGCCGCATCCAGCATCTGCCCGCAGTCTTTCGCAGGGCGTCCTGCACTACGTTTGCCGAGGTGATACATAAAATTAATGACAAAATAATAACTGTAAAATTATATTCTATAATTCCATTACTCATTTTAGAAAAAGCAACTCACGCAACTAATTTTTGTTCAAGGTTTAGGTGACTCTTGCTAGGCCTAATAGCGCCGCGTGATTCATCGTTCATTAGGTAATCATCATTACTTTTTTACTCATACTGGTCAGATTTTTTTTGTACCACTGAGATGTTACCTACTAAAAATTTGGTACTAAGCGGTAACCGACATTGCAGAGTAAAGCACTACCAGCCAGGTCAGTGTTACGATTCAAAAGACGTTGAGATCCCTCCGTGCGTCGGAGAGCACGTTAAGCTTCGATAACAAGTGGTGAGATGGTTTAGTGAGATCGATCGCATAGAGGTAGTTTTGTTGACTGTGTTCATGAGGGTCGTGGGTTCTTTTTTTTTTATTAATGTAAAAAAGTTCGACTTCCACTACTGTCACGAGATCTCGGCGCTGCATCACCAAAGCTGGACAAGGCCCAAGTGTGTGGGCCGGGTCCTCGCAGCAGGGACAGTGATGACAGGCGGGTTTACCCGTTGCTCGTTTCCCTCCTGGTCACCGAGTACAGATACTTTCCGAAGCAGCCGTGCTCGGAAAGCATCTGAGTCAGTCGGAAGGAAAGGGTCCCGTACTGTGTGTCCGTCCACTCGACAATGAACGGCTGGAGCGCCACCATGGTGCGATGACCTGCACTCGGAGACTCCAGCCGGGACATCCACTTGGCCATGATGGCTTGGCGGGCGGCATCCAGTTACCCACAGACGTTTTCGGGCCGAATGCCCCTATCCGCCTGATACTGTGTCGTCAGTCAATAAACTTCGGTGAGCACTTCCGCCTCCAGATGCCACGGAGGGATTCCCGCCATTGCACAGGCCGCTTCCGTGGACACGGACGCAGCGCCGACGAGTTTCGGGGTGCGCCTACAGAAGTGCTCATCGAAGTGCAACCTTTAGTCGATGACTAGGCCCAGATATTTAATCTAGGCCCCCACCGGTACGAGTACCGAATGGATCTCGATCGAGGCGTGGGGTGGCGGGTGGTTATAAGGCCCGTGGAAGAACACGGACTCCCATCTTTTCTACCGCCCCGCCCGCAGGCCCAACGCCTCGATACGTCCGACCACCTGGGATACACCCACGGTGGCCAGCTCAAAGCTTTCCCCCGGGACCTATTACGTAAATATCCATAAAGTACCCCGAAAAGTAAGAGAAGAAAATCTCTGAAACTTCGCATTCGGGTAATATATTGGGTTTCAAAAATCATAGAATTGAAAATAAAGATAGGCTTAAACATTAAGATAGTAATATATTAATATTAATGGGCTTAAACAGGATTATATACTAAGTAGATACTTTTTTTTTTTTTTTTTTCGTGCGGAAATCCCTTCGGATAACCCCCCGCCGGCCAGCGGGGGCGGTTATGTCGGGCTTGAACCGACTAAAACCGCACGCCGTCTCGGGTCTACAGACGCCGGGGTGTAAGGTTGCCCATAGAGCATATACCTCGCACCCCGACGGACCATGGGCCATCCTCGGTTTCGAGATGGCCCCCTCGGGTTTGGGAACCACGGTGTCCCCGTCTTGCCCCGGTTTGGGGGAGGACCTTATAACAACACAAGTACCTACTAACCCAGTAACAAGAACTTTCGGCGACTCTTTCATATTTCGTTCTAAAAGGCCTAAAAAAGTTTACCCCATTAGGGAATGAACGTGAACCCGTGAGCTCATGCACAGTACAGTGCGCCTCCAAGATATTTTCTTTAAACTACTTACTATTCAACAATCTAATTGCACGTAAGTCACATCTAATGAATAATGATACAGATCAAGTCAGGGTTTAGCTGCGCACGCGATTTCATCCGCTTGGACTTAATTTTTTGGTGCGGAACCATGAAGTTTTTCTAAAATAAAAATAACTTAAGTTACGCCTTATGACATCAAGTATTTGTAGGACAACTCCCGTCGAAATCGGCTCAGCCACATCGAACATCGAAAATTACAGACTTACCGCTTAAAAATTGTTTTCTTGTTATCTGCAGATATGCATACACTCAAATGCATTTATTAAAAATCTGTTATTTTAACATTACAAACAGACACTTCAATTTTATTTATTTATATAGGTGATAGGTATTCTATCCATGGGAATTTCCAAATTGATTTGTATTGTAAATGTTTGCAACACTAGTGGAGCACTTCTTGTTGATTTTAAGTTCTTGACCTACCCTTCTAGATTTTAAATATCTATTATAAACTAACTGCACACCCTGTTTTCGCCCCGCTACCATAAAATCATCTTACCCGTGGACTTTGATAAAAAAAAAAATTCATACAAATTTTGCGGTGGAAAACGCTGTGGCTGTGGTCAAGTTTTGGGCCGATAAAATATAAAAATCTAGCCATCAAATATTAAATATCTAGCCATTGACTGGAAGAAGAAAAATACCGACTAGCACGTGAGGCTGGTTGGGCCCCGAAGGTGTCGGTAGAGCCCTGTACAGCCACACCTTTGGCCCCTTTGGGGCACAATGTAAATGAAATGACTTTATAATTTACATGAAAAATAACTGGAAGTAGATATGTAGATATTATAAAATTTTGGGGAGTTAGTAAGTAATGTCAAAGCCCCCTCTATGCCTGCCTACGCCCAAGTGTACTTATTATACTACTTCCTACTAATATTACAAATGTGAAAATTCGTGAAAATGTTTGGATGTTTTTTGCTCAATCACACTAAAACGGCTGCATGGATCTGGCTGAAATACCAAATTTCAGCCTTACAACAGGGATGGATTATAGCCTGGAGTTATTCCAGGCTATAATCCATCCCTGGCTACTTTTAATCCCTGGAATAGGTTTCCATGGGTTGCGAGAACGGGGACAGAATTCCACAGGGGTGAAGCCGTCGACAACTGCTCGGTATAAATAATAGTACTTAATCGCATAAACCCAGTGGTCCCTTTTGTTTCGTGCTGAAATCCCCTCGGCTACCGCGGGTGAGGTTATGTCGAGCTTGAACCGACTAAAACCGCACGCCGTCTTGGGTCTTCAGACGCCGGGGTGTAAGGTTGCCCAAAAGGCATTTCCCTCGCACCCCCGACTGACCCTGGGCCATCTCCCGTTTCGAGATGGCCCCCTCGGGTTTGGGAACCACGGTGTCCTCGTCTTGCCCTAGTTTGGGGAACCCAGTGGTACCAATAAACTTACGTTTATGTTAAGTTGCCAGTTTAGTAGATAGATACACAAACACAATCACCAACACGTAACGTAAGACTATTATAAATCACAGACAGACACTCACCTAAACACAACAGCACACACGCACTTCATTCTCACGACTGCCGGCTGACTGACGTTTTGCGTAATTACGTACAGTCAACGGCAAAAGTTGCTCAACACTGATCCAGGAGAAACCCGATTCCTATTTATAGTCTAGTCAACAAGTGCTTTTTAGTACAACATTTTTTCTAGTTCCTAATTTTTAATTTAATGAGTTTAAATAATATTCCACACCCTCTTCAGAAACAACTTAATAATAATTAATAAACTCATTAAATATGAAAATTAAGAACTGAAATAAGCCGGCTAAATAGGTCCATCGCAATTTTTCAATAAGTTATCCTTAGTTAATTAATAATTTTTTTTCAAATTCCGAATCGAACCACCTCGATTTTTTTTTTCGGAGAATTAGAAAAAGTTTCTACCTAAAAAGCACTTGTTGACTAGGCTATCAAACATTTACTTCACTATTAGACAGAATTAAAAATCTATACAAAGAAATAAAATTGAAGGGTCTGTTTGTAACGTTATAACAGCTTTTAAAAAAATGCGTATGAGACAGTATGAATGTAAGTACGACACTTATAAAAAAATACAATCCTAAAAAATGGTGTCTGCCTATCCTGTCTGTTTGTTTCAGGTAATCTCCAAATTGGCTGAGCTGACTTTGGCAGATCTAGATTGTCAGATTGGTAGGCCCGAATCTAGGTTTCTCTTTTATCTTATCTACACAAGTTACACAAATAAATAAAATTGAAATGTCTGCTTGTAATGTTTTTACTTTTATTTATCTTTGTTATGTAGGTATGGGTAAAGGACTGCTGAGACGAGGTCTCGGGTTCGATCCCAGGTTTTACCATGGTACACACCAATGACTTTTCGATGCTTTTCTAAGTTATATGTGTATTTATCGCAGGTTTATAACTGCCCGGTTAATGGCAATAGGCTCGCCACCGATTACATTGGGACCTAAACATAAACTGGCGAAATGTGGGTGCGCTAGCACCTCTGCCTACCCCTTCGGGGATATAGGCGTGAGTTTATGTTATGTTATATATGTTTATTATGTATACACGGTACCTACTTATAACAAAAAAAAACATTTTAATTTCTTATTACACTGTCTATCTTTCTATCTATTTGTTCCGGGTAATCTGAAGTGGCTGCGCCGATTTATACGGGATTTTTACTATTGATAACTGATGTTATAAGGCGTTTCTTGGCCTACTTTTGTTTTAAATCGTGATCTCAACGAGGACCAAGATAATAGATTCCATGTTTGTTGTGTTATTAATATTGTTATTGTAGGAAAAAGGTTTAAGTGTGAACGTGATCTGTAAATTTGAATAGGTATGTTAACATACTTTTGTTGCTGACTATACCTATTACTTTACTCTATCATTGTCATTGACACGGATAATTGTGGTTAGCTTAATAACAGGTTTCTGCCAATATTTATTAATGGGTATATAATTGAGGCGGGGTTTTACCAGAGAAAATACATTCAATTAAACTTAGTTCTTACGTTCAATACAATTTAGACATTTAACTCAATTAATTTCATGGAGTTGTGGTAACTCAGTTTAATCAAAATGGTTATTACCGGTAGACACCAACACATTCATCAATGAAGTTCAATGAGTAAAACTTGACAGCTCAGTTTAGTTAAATGGATTTTCACTTTTCACTGGTATAGTTGAATTTCAACCTAAGAGTGAGTGAGTTTCAGAATGGTAAATTAAAATTAAGTAGTCACGAAAACTAAACCTAAAAGATAAAAATAATGTATTTAAAAATATATTAATTTTATTGCACGTGGTAATATTTAAAAATCTTGCACAAAGAATTAGCATTGCCATTCAACGAGGCAATGATGCCAGTCTTCGGGGAACATTACCAGTCGGTGATGATGCGTAGGAATTTATATGACGCATATATGTAATTTTTTTATATCTTTTAGGTTTAGTTTTCCTTACATTTATAATATTATAATTAGTTGTACATATATGTAGTGCAAGGGTTTATTATAATTCCAACACCTGCAATTTTTTTTTTTTTTTTTAATAATTTTTTGACACCTTATATCTGCATCACCCAAAGGTTGACTAGTAGAAAATGTCTATGGCATTAAGTCGCATAATACAAATAATGTTATTTGTGCAAAAAAATTAAATGAAGAAAAAAACAGTGGCACTCCGAGAGTGCCGACAGAAGTGAAAACTTAAACGATTCCATGTATTTTTTAATCGTTATCATAAAAAAAAATCATAGATGCCTCCCTCCTTCCCTCTCTCTCTCCCTCCCTACCTCAAAAATAAATTAAGTGGGTACTATCTTATAGTGTTTACGGAAGCGACAAATAATTTATAGGGAATTACCCTTTTCCTTATACTTATGAATCGCCTGCATTATACAAGGAATGTAACCTCCATTTTCCTTTTGTTGAATCTTGTGTTTGCTGGGCGTCCTGTTAAATTCAAGGCGCGTCATCAGCGCATAAAAACAATCGCAAAAAATAGAGTGAAAGCTTGATAAAATGGCGACGGAAGTCCGCCAGAAACCCTATGGTTATCCTTTCAAGGGCTTACTCGAGGTGCCTGGCAGTGGACGCTTGGGAAGGAAACCGTATGGTTTTAGTTGGTTCGATTCCGAAATACCCATCCGCTTTGCAGTGGAGGGGGAATCCACACGAAAAAATATAAATAGGTAGAGACAAAACAGTTCCCGTGCGTTTCTTTTTTTTTTTCGTGCGGAAATCCCTTCGGATACCCCCCCCCCGCCGGCCAGCGGTTATGTCGGGCTTTAGTACGTATCTACCTATATCATATTCCTCAGTTCCTATTGCCTAGAAGTGAAAAATATAGAAGAAGATATTCATTATATTTATTAGTTGGGTTTAGGGCGCACCAGATTCCCCGTACCACATGACTGACGTAAGAGACACTGTGCGTTTTTCGGTTCAAGTCCGAAATGCCCATCTCACCGTTAGCTCCGGTGTGATGAAGCACATGAAGGTTTCCGCACGTAAAAAGAAAGGTATAGGGCTCCACACCTCTCAAATGAGACGGATAGTTTTTCGACAAAGTGTGAAGGTCTATTAAACGTAGATTGACATAATTCGTGTCTCTACACACAATAGGTTTACATCTCACAGAAACGTTACATACATTGGTTGTTAATTAATCTATGTGAACTTATCACCATGCTTTGTTTTTATTAAATCTTCCAAGGTGGTTGGCTATTATTGTAGTGAACATACTTAAGTACTTACATATTCCGGGGTTAAACAGTGTGTTTGAGAGTTTGAAAAACCACTATTTTATTCAATCAGATCGAATGCATCCGATTGAATAAAATAGAGTTTTTAAACGGGTGTTTTTAAACTTACGACTTATAAAATTAAAATCTTAATATCTCGTTGCAAACCATTTGAAAGTTCAAGGAAACGTAGCTTAAAGTAAGTAAGTAGGTTTGTTACGACAGATCATACTGAATAGGTAACATAGACCAAAAATGGTATATGAAAGGTACCAAAGGGCAACCTTACACCCCGGCGTATTAAGACCCGAGATGGCGTGCGGTTTTAGTCGGTTCAAGCCCAACATAACTCCTCCGCTGGCCGGCGGGGGGGTATCCGAAGGGATTTCCGCACGAAAAAAAAAAGGTACCAAACGTTCTTTTTAATAGAATTGAAATTACGCCTTTTGAAAACGTGGCGTTAGTGAATCGGAAAAACATTTTAGCGCGTTGTGGTAAGGCCCGTGGGGTAGTAATCCTAATTTTGGTGCAATAGGACCGACTACACCTCCCCTACTTTTTGTGGGTGAGGTGTTGCTGCTTCAGGCAGATATTCTACCGACGCGGGAGTGTTTTGGGTTAGTTTTTACACATGTCTGTCTAGCTAGCAAAGGGCACTGCAGAGACAGTAGGACGAGGGATATCTTGCTGTGCAATCACGGTATACCCACTTAACGGCTACTGAGTAGGCTTAGGATCTTTTATTGAAATTTTCAACAGATAGAGTTGTGTCCACGAGCTCGCTCCACAGCTGAGGCTCGAATTTAATTCTATTACCAGACAACAGACAGATGGCAGACTCAACGTCGGTACCTAATGTATTACGAGCATAAATTAACTGCCATATAATCAGTGGCGTAGCTACCTTGGGTGGCACCTGGTGCCGACGTTGGTGGTGTCACCCCATCGAAAGTAATAAGCAATAAATTTTATATGATAAAGGACATCATATTTATTTATTATTTATAATATTGAAGAAATAACAAAACACAATATTAACTAAGACAGAAAAGGAATTGTTATAGGTACAATTAAAATTTCTTCTTTCGTGACGACCTCTGTGGAGTAGCGGTAGTGCATTCGACTGCTAAGCCAAAGGTCGCGGGTTCGATTCCCGCTCAGTGCAAATACGTATATTTGCATTGGTCTGGGTGTTTCTATGTATAATATGTATTTATTTACAAAAAAAAGTATTTAAGTATGTTTATCCGCATTCTAGAACCCATATGACAAGCTCTGCTTAGTTTGGGTCTAGATGGCGTTGTCTACTTTGTCGTACAATATTTATTTATTTATTTCTAGCTTTGACAACTGGAAACTCAGCAATAACTTCATCGAAATTTATATTTTGTATTGCCTCGTGTTCGATGGCTAATATACCAAGATTGCTAAGCCGCGATTGGGTCATTGTTGCCCGCAAATAGTTTTTTATTAATTTAATTTACTGAAATTCCTCTCACATGAAGCTATGGACACGCTAACCGTCATGAACAATTTCAGTGCAATCACAAGATTTGGAAGAGATTCTGTAAAATCCCATTCTACAATAAACTTTAAAAAATTTAGAGACACCCAATCAGTAACCGTAACATTAGCGGCTTTTAAGTCTCTTCGCAGTCTTGGTAAGGTCAGGTGGGGTAAGTGAAACGACGGGGGAACTGAAACGCACATTCACAGACAATAAACTATAAGAGATAGACTCTAGGGCGGTATGTTGATAAAACAGGAATGACGAGCTAATTTCAATGCTCCAACACAGATGTCTCTACGATGATTTTCTAATACGTCAAAATGAAAAAAAAATATTGAACTGTCAACTCACGATACACGAGTTGGAAGCGGCAAGTTTTCGGATCAATTAAAAGTGAAAATATAAGTGTAGTTAAATGTTTTTTAAGGTAAGTACTGCATGAAAAGTGTATATTTTATGGTTCAATTATCAAATTTAGATAAAACTTACGGGAAATTGATTTTTGGCGATGGTGTAAAACTTAGCCTCAAAAAGTATTAAGTGGGGTAAGTGGAACCGGCATGACGGGGTAAGAGAATCATATGTTTCACTTTCCCCGTATCAGATTTCACAAACATTTTTTACGTGTTATATTTTACTGACCTAAATAAAAATATTATTCCAAGTACTTACATAAAATATGTAGGTATTATATAGCTCGACAAAAATTAAAAAGGTAACTCGCGATATTGTGCAATTTTCAAATCACTTTTAATTCTGTACGGTATGACACATCCTGTATGGGGATCAACAGTTGGCTGCTACCAACCAGTTTTTAGCCTAACATTGAAAGACTACAATGTATCGTAGATAAAAGCAAATGTCACACTACCCGCGGAAGAAAAAAAAAGTGTTTATTCTCACCGCAGAACAAAAAAAAAACATGTTATGTATTACATCTTAGCGACATTAAACACTTTGATCTGCGGATTGTATTGACTTGCTTCTATACACTTATTGCATAATACAAGATGTACTTATATAAAATGTATGTAAGTATTATGTTCGAACACAACGACTTAGCGACGAACGTAGTGTACGAACAAATCTTTCTGGTTTTTGTTACACTACTAGTGCATAAAATGATTGTAAACTTTATATTGCAAAAAAAAAGGGTTCTGTACTTATAGTTTATTTTTGTTAAGTTTAAGAGAAGACATATTTTTGAGACAAATACTAAATGTGCCATAAGTACTTATATAAAATACCTACGTAACTATTAAGTCAAAATCTGAACCACTAAGTAAGTAAAGAAATTACTTTATATTTTATTTTTCATTTCACTGTAACTTCTATTTAAAATTTTGTACAAATCTTTATAAAAATGTTTGTGACATCTGACCAAGACAACTATGTTACACTTACCCCAAATATATGTTTCTTTAGTTTATTTTCAAAAATAAACCTTATTTTGATTATACAAGATATACTTTAGAAAAACTAAGTTTAAACTGTTGTTTTAGACAGGTTCATAGATGCATAGTCACATTATTTATTAGACTTTTGGTGACTGTTTCACTTACCCCTCTCCAGGGGTAAGTGAAACAAAACCATAGTCTCCAAATTTTTCTTGTTATCTCGCTTATAGTAAGACTAAAGAGCTAAATGTCATAGTACTGTAAAAAACTGATTAAAGGAGAACATTTTGCACTTATCACTGATTCAATTACGAATTGCATTACTGTGTTAGATCCATTTCATTTACATACAAATAAAATATGTTTCACTTACCCCACCTGACCTTATCTCAAAAAGTAAGTAAGTAGAAAGTAGAAAGTAAGTTTTTTTTTCTTATTACTATCTATCACTATAGAATAATACTCGTTTAACAATTCACGCCAACCAAAAACAACACACTTCACGAAACAAATGAGAAATGTTGCAACTGAGACGTCAAACATCGCAAGTATGGGACGGGGAATCCCCCACGACAGCGTCAGGCTCTTTTGCGGGAATCCCCGAATTATACATAGAGCTGAGCTAGTGCTAGTGGAGGAATCCCCGAAAAAGATTTTTTTGTGCTAGCGACTTTCTTTTTGTTTCTACATTGTTCTTAAAGTTGAGAGACCGGGTGGGTGTCACCCCAAAAAAGGTGACACCCGGTGCGGCCCGCCCCCGCCGACCCCCCTTTGCTACGCCACTGCATATAATTATATATAGGTACCTACCTACTTATAGCTTGGTACGTTCATGCGTGACACTCCCATGGTTCGCGAGGGATTAGGGGCGTAAGGCAGATGGATGTGGTGAAACATGGGCACAGGACCATGGAAGTGTCACTCATGAACATGCCAAGCTATAGCAGCTTATCTTTTTTTATAGCAATGGCCGTGCAGTTAGCATGCTATGTCGTGTTTTTCCATTGGAATATTCAGTTATCTTATCTTACTAATCCTACTCCTGTAAGTAGGTAGGTTCAATGCAATACTAGACATTAGACACATGTTATTACTGTTCTATTATATTCACAACTTGCTGAGGCCCGCGGGTCCAATAGCGTGGAGGTCGGTAATTGTTTTTTTGGCATATCTCCGGTTCTACTTAACCAAATGCAATCAAACATACGGCGGATCTTAAGTCTGACCAAGACCTTTCTAATAGAAAAAACTGCATCAAAATCCGTTCAGTAGTCTTTGCGTCCATCGCGAACATATACCATAACACAATATTTTGTTTTAATATCTTTAAGACACAACTAATTTATAATTTTATAATATTATTAGACATTGCCGCATTCATTGGTTTAAATCAATGTATGGAATTTGCAATGATTCTTTTATAGTACAAAGTTAGACGCCTTTACGCCTCTAAATGACTGAAACTTGCTTTTCTGACAATTCTGACAGTTGTTTCGTGTATTTTGACGTGTTTGGACGTAAATTGACGTTTTGATCAGTAATCGAGCTGGAACTTCAACTTTATTATCAAATAGAAGTTTTTATACCAGTAATTAAATAACGAAATAAATCCATATGTTTATAATTAAACACATTAACACGAGACAGCAGCCATACACATTTTTGCCAACATAATTTATTTGTAGCTTTTTAATTGTCATATGGTTTAGAGTGCTGGTGTAAAATGTCGAAAATAAAGAAATTGACGGGCTCATTCCGCTATACGCAATGGGACCCTTGCTTGATCGTTTCCCAGATAGTGGCCATGCAGTCTGTGTTATACTGCAGCTTATGTCTGATCATCGCAGTGATGCAAGACTTGACCGGGTCTACGAGAACTTTGGATCATATCTTCGAATATCATGTGAGTTGAGTCATAGTGCTGACAGCTTTGTTTATTTACTTGAAATTACTCTCGTGCATGGTTTGTCATGCGTCACACTATAACTTTCGCTAAATATGCTACTAAGTTATGAAGCTACAATTAAATTACAATATCATATTTAAAAAGTGGTTTTACATGTCAGTTGATATTGTAGTTTCTATATAATTTTTGTAGCAGATAAATACACAGAAAAAGGAAATCTGTTATACAAGCACTAGATTGTCTATAAGAGATAGCAAATTATAAGTTTTTCGTGCAACATATGGGTCATTCTAAGTTAAGATATACTTACCTTTAGAAAGGGGGCCCAAGAGGGCCCGTCAGGGGAAATGGATGAAATGGCCACACGTGAATGCCGATGACAAGGTGGATGATCTACCCATCATCCACCTTGTCGTCGGAATCCCTGTTAGAAATACTAATATTAAGGCCCAGCAGGGGGAAGACCCAAAACATCATGGCATCATAAGGGATGACATGATCTTACTATCTTAGGTTTTACTAACAGGGGACTCGGAGAGCAGGCATTGATGTGTAGGCCTTAGATGCAACCGGGACAACGCTGAATGATGAATCTGGTTAGATGTCTTTGTTATTGAAACCACTAAATTGTGCATATCTGCAACGGGGCCAGTCAATTTTTTTTTTTTATAAAAGACCAGGGGAGATATTCAATACAGATAAGAGACTAGATGGACATAACTAGGGTAGGAATTTATTTAACTATGCTTTAAAAACAAAAGATACTTACTTTTTTTAGAAACCAACTTATTAACACCCTTTTATTAACTTGGTATGTATGTTTATTCATTACATACGTAGTGGAATCTTTGATCTCTATTTAGGAGCACTTCCAAAGTCCAATTGATTTAAAATTTAGCACACTTATCCAGGGCCGATAACAATACATTAAAAAACTTTGTTTAAAAAAAAAACTAAAGAACACGGGGAGTGTAATGATGATTCTTGCTAACAAGAATCATTTTTTGACAATTATTTTTAACTTTTTATTTGGCCCCCTTATTTAATTTAAAGCAGCCTTTAGTGATTAGTACTGTTAAACTGTTGATTAAGAGTTTTCTTAAACATTATAACCATAAAAACATATCTATATTTCTAAAATTTGATTGTTTATGTGGCTGACCTTCATATAAACTGATTCAGGCCAGACCTAGCTTTTAATTTGAGGTTATATTTATCCAGTCTGTTCTTGAGTTGAGTGGTCTTGAGTTTCCTGTTCTTTGAGCTTGTTCTCTGACCATTCTGTTGTTAGTAAAATGTTTGTTTTAGTTTACTTCATGGTTTCACAGGAGATACATGTACGTGACAGTGAAGGTAGATCGGTCATCTTCGCATTTGTGTTGAACGCGATCATTGGCGCCTTTGTCTTGTGGACTGTAGTCGGGAGGACTAAACTGTGCTTGGACTTCAGGTGAGTTTAATTATAGTAAGTAGATACTGTAATGTGACAACAGAGGTATCACCCGCAGATCTACGAAGAAACAGGAGGAGAATATCAAAAAGAGATTTCTTGTACTTCACGATGTCTTCTCGCTGGTCTGCTGGAATTTGTTGATGGCAGACCGGGTTTGATATCATCATTGTATTAAAAAAAAAACTATATTTCTAGTCAGGACTGGTATGTTATCCATTGATTTTCAAATAAAAAAATACAGTATTCATACACCATTTGATAGTGTTGCGCTAATAAAGAACAAATTCTGGGAAATGTAGACATTCGGGAAAAGCTCATTTTAAACGGAATACCTACTTTTTTATTTTCCGAATATTCATTTTTCAAAAATCCAATGAGGCAGACTCAGTTTTCATCAAAATTGGGCCCAAAAGCCCTTTTATTTCGCTATTTCTCATAAACTCGGATTTGGCCAACATTGTCAGTACGTACTTATCCAATTTCTGCCTTACAGCTGCACATACCACGGGATCCACCTCCTGGCTTGCTGGCTATACAACGGCTCATTCCCCACAACATTCTCTTGGTGGGCGCTCTCAGTATCCTGCGCCTGCATCACATGTGTGGCTGGTGAGTTCCTATGTCTACGGACAGAGCTGCAAGCCATACCCCTAGGCAACATTGGCGCCAAAGTTGATTTATGAAACTGATTGACAATAAATCCCGAATGGACTACTTACCGAAAATATCTTTGGATTTCTAAAGGACGAACGACGAATTTTTGTGACGACTTCGTTAGGCGAAGATAAGGTTTTGAATGACTACTTTGTAAAATGTATTGGGAATAGGTAATGCCAAATTGTGAGGTGTTTGTGTTACTATGAGCAATGACTTCTTTTTATACTACTGCATACAGATGACACTACAAAAAGGCGCTCTATATCTATGCAGATAGGCGCCAAAATTAAATATATTCCTGCGTCCCCTACCCCTCCCCCAGTCCCGCTACACCCCCGAAACGCGACACAATTTTTGTTATAAGTCATTGACTATGATTTTAGATTGACATAGTCATTCAAATTACTATTTTTATTACCACAATCGGGATATTTACCAAGATTGTGTGTTATATTGAGTTTCCGATTCAACTTTTGAATGTCTGGTATCCAGTGATCTTGCTGTTTATGAGGCCCAAACAAACCGTAGTCACCAAAACAGACCGATACTGTGAGTGTTAAGTATCGTGAACGTGTTTGAGTGCGAAACGATAACGTGGGTAGTAATAGCAATGCCGTACGTAGAAAACGAATCTGTAAGATGGTGGTCGATACGGTCGGCCATAAGCAACTAGCTCGCAGTACACCTGTGATCGTGAAAATATCGGAAATTCAATAAAACACACAAACATGGCAAATCCATAATAGTAATAGTGTGTAGGTAGTCATATATGGCTAGCCATTACACCGATATCGGACTATAAAACAGCTCAGACACAATATGTCAACGATCTTATATTATGAAACGTATTGCGTCGGGGTTAAAAATGAATTAGATATGTTATCTCAATAATTGATGATGCCAAAAATGTATCGCGTTGTATGAAAGAAGTTATTACTTTGTTCTCGCTCCCACTCACTTATAAGTGCATGTCTTGTTGCACTCGTGCTTACGGCGAAGAAGGGGGCCGAACCGACTAAAACCACTCGGTGTTTATATAGTCACTTCGGCCTGTGTGGCCGAGGAATCTGGTGTGCCCTAGAGACTGTGGTATCTACGGTACACTAAATCTGTGATACAAAACGAATGTTTTCACTAAACTACTTGCGAATGCCAGACATGTGTAGGTAGCAATGCCTTCTTTTTGTAATTTACCAAAGTTTCATCGCAACCGTATGTGGGTTATATTAAACGTAATGGACAAAAAAATAAAAATATGCCGAAAATAAACTAATAGACTTATGACTAGAGATCCTAGTAGAGATGAATTATCTATAAATTATTTCTGAATTAATATAGTCTAACAGCTGGCTACGAAAACGTGAACTGATAAGGGCCTGTAGACAAAGTCACATTCTACTAATGGAATCGCAACGAAGCGAACCTTCAAAAGACCGAAATGTATAGGAGAGACAACATTTGTCGACATGTCACGTGTAACAAATAATGTCAGTCCCATACATATTGAACATTTGAAGTTTCGCTTCGAAGCGATTCCACTAGTAGAATGTGACTTTGTCTACAGGCCAAGGTGTAGTAACGAATTATATATAGGTATATAACCTCTCCTTGGTAGCTTATAAGTACAGAGCGAGGCCCGTCAGAACTCTCTCCCGGGGCGGAAGGTGTGGGTGGGCGGTCAAAGTCGTAAATTTTCAATAAGAAAAAAATGATTAGGTACAGTTCTGAAATTTGGTAGAGTTATAGTTTTTAACTGTAGGAATCTTGTTTTGAGTTAAAATAACAAGGTGCAGTTCTGACAATTGCATTTTTATATTATTTATAGCTTACCGAACCTGTACATATATTGTCAGAAGGCTAAATAATGGCTAAGTACAGAAAAATTGATGATATGGCCAGAAGTTGCTGAAGCGGCTATCGCGATGAAAAGGAACGTTTCGAATCTAGTTTCAAAATTAAATAACAAGGTGCAGTTTTGGTTATTTATTGTTTTTATTATTTACACTGTTTACTTTCCGTGAACTTAGAATCTTGAAATTTGGTACGAAGTAACGTCTTATAGTACAGATAAAGGAAAAATTGCGAAAACCGTAAATTTTTAGTTACATCATATAATCTATATATATAAAAATGAAACCCGTTTTCCGTTGTCACGACATAGCATGAAAACGGCTTGACCGATTTGGCTGATATTTTTTTTTGTAGTTTTCTAATACTCTGTACAATGTTCTTACGGAAAAAAATATTAAGAAAATCTCTCAGATTTTTTTTTTCGTGCGCACACCGTACGGTTTTAGTCGATACACGACAAAACCACCTCCGCTGGCCGGTGGGGGGGTATCCGAAGGGATTGATCCTCCCCAAGTGTCCGTTGCCGGGCACCCCGGGTAAGCCCTTGAATTCAATACATGGCGGATCATTTTGACGTAGCGAAGCACGTACCGGGCCGCTAGTAAAAAATATTTTAGAATTTTTATACGGAACCCTCCTACAGTTAAAAAGTATAACTCTACCAAATTTCAGAACTGCACCTAATATTTTTTTTCTTATTGAAAATTTACGACTTTGACCGCCCACCCACGCCTTCCGCCCCAAGCTACCAAGGAGGTTATATATATATAATTTGTTACTACACCTTATCAGTTCACGTTTTCGTAGCCAGCTCTCCGACTATTAGTAGAATTTATTCCAATTATTTTTAAACAACGCTAATATTTTTTTGTAGAAATATATTTTTAAAATGGTTTTGGTAAGTTTCGGCTCTTGGTATACCTGGTAGCTAACCATAAAGTCGAAACCTCCCTAAAGATGTATATTTTTATAAGGTCCCAACACTACGAGTAACAGTGGATTTCACCAATGTTATAACGCGATCAAGTCGGAACTAAATTGCGTTATAACATTTTACTGAATTTATTTATTTGAGTAAAACGGGAGAACCCAGTTTAGTCGAAAGGATTTTATTTATTTATTTAATTCTTTATTGCACACATAAATTACATTCATATAATAGTTATGAGATGTTATGTACAAAAGGCGAGCTTAACTCAAATTTGAGTTTTCTTCCAGCAAACCCGGGGAGTGCACAGAGGAAATTCAATGCTAAGAGAGGCAAAGTCTTGTGTACATGTAACTAATAAATTTTAATGAATTAAGGTACACAGAAGGTATACCCCAGGCACTAAACATACATATAGATACATACATACATACATAAATACATACATACTTACAGATTTTCACAGTCTAAATTGTTTCCAGATGTGAAAATATTGTAACTACGTTCGCATTATTGCCTATTCACAACTAAGCGGTATTCGAAACCGTCTTCGGTAGAGAAAACCGATTGGGTATGCGGTAGTACTACTGTTCACTAACTATGTACCAACTTTGAGTGAGACCCGCGCGGTATTATGTACCACTACCCACAGCGGCAGTGAATACAGCTCAGTAGTGGTGACATTAATTATTGTCGATATGTCACTTGTTACAAATTATGTCACTCCCATACGTTTCGGACTTTTGGAGGTTCGCTTCGAAGCGATCCCATTAGTATAAGTAGTAGACAAAGTGAAAAGTATGGGAGTGACATCATTTGTTACATGTGACACGTCGACGAATAATGTCTTTGCCATACATTTCGGACTTTTGAAGGTTCGCTGCGAAGCGATTCCATTAGTAGAATGTCAGTTTATCTAGGCTCCCTGGGGGCCTAGACAAAGTGACATTCGATTCCAGACAAAGTGAAAAGTATGGGAGTCACATTATTTGTTACAAGTACACGTCGACAAATAATGTCATTGCCAAACATTTCGGACTTTTGAGCGTTCGTTTCGAAGGGATTCCATTAGTAAAATGTGACTTTGTCTAGGGCCACCTTGACTGAATAGGGCCTAAAATTCGGCACGGCAAACACATTAATATAAAGTAGAATTATCTTGCCTTTTTTAATTGAAAACGTCAACGTCTAGTCAGCGTCAAAAGTAGATGATCATTCTCCGATTTTAAAAATAGTTTTTGAGCAAATTAATTGATATTTTCTGATAAAAATGCTTTTCAACTACTACGTGAACTCTATAAAAATATTTTAAAATTTTAATTAAGTTATCATTAGTAATTTTCATTCAGATTTTTAAGTTTGAAAAGTATGCAATCGTCATCTGCTTTTAAAGCTAACTGCACTAATAAGTACTATGAGAATTGCAGGACACACTGACTCGGACATAAGTATATATTATGTATAATAATAGTGGCATTCGCTCTGTCTTTTCTGACCGAAAACATCAACATACTAATCGCTACAATGAGACTTGAAGGTCAGCGTACGGCCACACTTGCAAATTTTACCGAAGTAAAATCATATAAGTAATAAACTTATCTAAATAATGTAATGTAAAAATATTAGTTGATTATTGTAAATTTGATGTATAATGGCTTCTATGCTATTATAAAATTGTAAATTTGTTGCGTCTGTACATTGGAGATTCTGAATACATTTCCACCACCACTGAATGGATTTTAATGCCGTTTTTCTTTTAAAAAGGTCTGGGTCAGTTTTTAAATCTGCCGTATGTTTGATTGCAATTAGTTAAGTAGAATCTGAGATATGCATAAAAATCGAAAACCAACCGCGTGGGCAGAGCCGCGGGCATCAGCTGGTTTACTAATAAAATGGTAAGAAATCTTTTCTTTTTAATAAAACATAATTAGTAGGCCTTGACCTGGCCTTTCCTTAAAGATTATTATAAAATTATAATAAATTATGTTTTATTAAAAAGAAAACATTTTACTGCGGGAATTACCCGTAACTGGCCAGCATGTATGGAAACAATTTTTTTATTTTTTTTTAATTTTATTAATGAAGTGGAAGCTATGCCAGGATCATAACAAGTGGAAAGATATTCTGTCTACCCCCAATTGTAAAGGGGCGTTACTATATGTATATGTGAATAATATACATAGGATAGATATTTGAGTGTTTCATAGCAACCGCCAGGAATGAAAAATATACTGGAAAAATCTATCTAGAAGCCATAGCCTAAAAGCATTTACCTACGCTTAAAAAGTGATTGAATGATATCCTAGATAAAATTCTGAAGCTTATGATAGTGGGGTAACGCTTTAGTAATTTTAAATACACTTCCGTAAAGTTCTATGAGCAAATGTGGCCGGCACTTTTATTTTTCACTGGCTTTTGTATTTCGATGATTCAGCCGGAATGTTGATTTCCAAATGTTATTACTTATATTATAAACATAACAATGTAACTGTAAATAATTGTGATGCAAATGAGGCGGATATTTATTGTTTGTAATTAGTGTAAATAAATATTTCTAATTATATTATAGCTATGTATTTTTATTTCGCATTTCGAATCAGTTAATGACAAAGTAATTTAACAAATTTTAATTTGTTGATCACCTCTGCTCTTAAACCTTCCATCCTACTTAATATTATAAGGCGCTAGTCGCCCCGCCGTCCCGGCCTGCTACTGCTGGGGTGATAGGCGGCCTCACCTGCCACCCTCAGGCCTTCGCTCATGGAGGACGGAGGTCGTTAAGCGACCTCTGGCGTCTGAGTCGCTTGCGACGCGCGGCGAGCATATTGCGGGCTCGGCGGGCCTGGAGAGTTCTAAATCTCTTCTGATAGATATATGTACCTACCTACCAACGTAAAAAAGGTTTGTACTTAAGCTTTTATCCATTTGCTAACCTGCCATTAACTGTAACTAACAAACTTCATAACATAACTTCACGCCTGTATCCCCAAAGGGGTCGGCAGAAGTGTATTACACACCCACATTCCGCCAGTTATGTTAAGGTCCCAAAGTAATAGAGGTGAGCCTATTTTCATCTACCGGGCACGTTATTAAGCGAGCGATAATCAACATTGATTAACTAACACCTACCAAAAACAATTTATTATCATCTTAACGTGGCTCCCGGTTGCATCCGAGGCTTTCACCTCGGAGCCCGGGGTCCGCTTGTTAACCTCGTTTTGATTTTGCTTATACGGCTTTTATGGGAGCGATTGCCGTCTACCCTCTTAATCGCGAGGTAAGTCTGCTCCAGAGCCTCGTCTTTCAATCAGCAGGTGAGGTTGCCTCGGGCCCGAAGAGCTTGGTGGGCCCCAAAACAGACGTTTCCGCTTGCTCCTACTAAGTTCTCCCACTGGTAGGAGCACGAGGATAACCTATTCCTCGTGCTCCTACTGAAAAGTAGGAGCACGACGAACATTTAGTTTTATTTCCTGTTGCTCACACTCTTCTCACAATATAGCATCTTGGTTAGGTTAGGTTAGAACTGTGACCCCAACAGAGCGCCGGAACCACTAGTCCGGAAAGTTGGATTTCGATACCAAGCTAGTAGCTAGTGTTAAAAAAATCTGTCAGTAGTTTGTTAGTAGGAGCACGAGGATATGCTTATCCTTGTGGTCCTACCGGTAGGAGCATAAGGACATATTGGTCCACCTGCTCCTACCGGTAGGAGCAAGCGGAAACGCTCCCCAAAACCACCTGACAAATCGAAATAACTTCTTGAGATGAAAAACCACCTGATAAATCGAAATAACTTCTTGAGATAAATAACCTACGTATGTACTTATTTTATTTAAAATATCGTGTGATTCTTATCTAATATCTAATCGGTAAAAATTTCTTGGTTAAATATATCAACGAAATAACCGATATCGAGTGTTTGTTGGCAGAAAAATGTCTGCTGCCTACTCAAGGTCAGTTGTGTGACTAGGCCACATTATATCCGGCATCTTCAGTGCGGTTTTAGTCAGTTCAAGCCCGACATAACCGCCCCCACTGGCCATTACCGGGAGAATTTTGCACGAAAAAATAAAAAGGTTTTAGGTCAAAAACCATAATGCTAGTTCCCGTTGACCTAGAATCACGAAATTTTGCAAAAAGCAAGTTCTTACAACTCAACTTAAGGAAAAAATTCAAAAAATAAAAAACTGGTACAGAACCTTCGGTGCACGAGTTCGACTCGCATTTGACCGGTTTTTTGTATCATTGATAGGCTCACGTTTGACCTCACGTATTACCCATTGGTAAGTGATTATGTGGTCTATGATGTTACATTATAACCGATACCGAGTGTTTTTATGTAACTGAGTTGAACTTATTCTTTAAACATTACATATTAAGGAGCTTACCATCCAGGACCAAGGGAAAACCTATTTTTTTTGCCGTACAATAAAGATTTGGAATTCGTTACCAACACCCGTGTTTTCTTCTGTAGGAAGAAAACACGGGTGTTGGAAAATCCCGGGTCCTGTAAGCGGGGCGTGAAAACGCATCTGACGAGGCCGTCAAGCTGAAGGCCACCGTTGTAGCATTATTGGTAGGTATAAACGAGCCCCTTATTCGTAAGAGTTCACCTTCAGCTTACCATCAAAAACCGGCCAAGTGCGAGTCGGACTCGCCCATGAAGGGTTTCGTAGCAGTAAGTAACTTAATGTTTTAATTTTTATATTTGAGTTGATTGAATGAAAGGTAAATTGCGCTTTACGATTTATGAACTATTAAAAAAAACGACTTACTAGATCTCGTTCAAACCGATTTTCGGTGGAAGTTCACATGGTAATGTACAACATATATTTTTTTAGTTTTATCATTCTCTTATTTTAGAAGTTACACGAGTTTACTACTTTGCAAAAAATGAAATTAGAAACCTCGATATTTTTGAAGACCTACCCATACCCCAGACGTATGGGTTCGATGAAAAAAAATTTGAGTTTCAGTTCTAAGTATGGGGAACCCCCAAAATTTACTGTTTTTTTTTCATTCTTGTGTGAAAATCTTAATCCGGTTCACAAAATGCATCTACTTACCAAGTTTCAACAGCATAACAAACTTATAGTTTCGGGAAAAGGTGGCTGTGAGATACGGACGGACAGACAGACAGACATGACGAATCTAAAAGGGTTCCGTTTTTTGCCATTTGGCTACGGAACCCTAAAAAGCGAGGTAACGAATTAAAATTATAATAAAACACAGTTCTAGTCACACTAATTTTAATAATAGATCAATTAGAAACAATAATAAAACGTGTCGCAACAAAATTTATAAAATATATCACAAATGTTGTACGGCTAGCGTAGATTCATACAATCACTTAAAATGGCGTGCTCTTATATACTATGCCTTACTTCAATTGCCATAGCGGACGCTTTCTCAAAAAACCTATTGACAATATAGGTGTATTCTGTAATGTAGGTCCGAATTCAATGTTGAGTTTCACTCAGATGAGCTTTGAGTATTTAACACAGAGATGCTTTGCGCGCGCGTCCCCCTATCGCCAAGGTACATGACAATTTGGTCGTGTCGGTATATTAGACGACCAATCAGGTGAAGGTATACGGAATTTGGTCGTGTCGGTATATTAGGCGACCAATCAGGTGAAGGTATACGGAATTTGGTCGTGTCGGTATATTAGGCGACCAATCAGGTGAAGGTATACGGAATTTGGTCGTGTCGGTATATTAGGCGACCAATCAGGTGAAGGTATACGGAATTTGGTCGTGTCGGTATATTAGGCGACCAATCAGGTAAAGGTATACGAAATTTGGTCGTGTCGGTATATTAGGCGACAAATCAGGTGAAGGTATACGGAATTTGGTCGTGTCGGTATATTAGGCGACCAATCAGGTGAAGGTATACGGAATTTGGTCGTGTCGGTATATTAGGCGACCAATCAGGTGAAGGTATACGGAATTTGGTCGTGTAGGTATATTAGGCGACCAATCAGGTGAAGGTATACGGAATTTGGTCGTGTCGGTATATTAGGCGACCAATCAGGTGAAGGTATACGGAATTTGGTCGTGTCGGTATATTAGGCGACCAATCAGGTGAAGGTATACGGAATTTGGTCGTGTCGGTATATTAGGCGACCAATCAGGTGAAGGTATACGAAATTTGGTCGTGTCGGTATATTAGGTGACCAATCAGGTGAAGGTATACGAAATTTTGGTCGTTTCGATATAGTAGGTGACAATCAGGAGACGGTTTACGAAAATTAGGTAGTATACAAAATTTCTGTTTCATAAGTGTGCGTAATAACTTCGTAACAATGTTGTTGTATGCTATACGTGTGTAATTCGTTACCTGCCTATAAAGGCAGAATAAATTCTACGCGCAGCGGGCAGTGAAGGCATCTCCTTAGAAAAATACTCAAAGCAGACGACAGAGCTCAATTTAGGTACGTTTGCAGAGCTCGCGTTTACCGCTATTATTTATCTGGTCGCGCGATTTTTTTTTGGAAACTACATAATCAATGGTATTATTTTATCTGCTATATGCTGATGCTCTAGCACTAAAAAATGGAGTGCATGTCTTTTAAGCTATTATAAATATAATAATCACAACATTTAGTACCTATTGGTACACTCCTAAATATTAAAACTCCAAAATAGATTTACTTTTGTCACAAAAATAATATCCATCAAAATATTTAAAAAAAAATCGTCATTATGACGTTATTGCTATACTAAAATCGTTAATTAACAGCAACAATAACCTAACTATATGTTTGCATTATTAATAAGCATATATTTTGTAAAGCTGACAGTAAAAACAAACAACTATTAAAATCACATAATATTACCAAAATATACAGAATATAAACAGCAGATTATATCAGACGTTCACTTTATAAAAATATATTTGATCAATCAACACAGACCCACTGAAAGCTATGATGTTCAGCTAAGAACTAATTTCCAGACGAAAAATCGATAATCTTGTAAATATACGCTAAAGGAAGCACCTCAATCAAATTTGGATACAAATTTAATAAATTTTTCCCCAAAAAATGCCAAAAAACTATAGCAAAAACTTTTTTGAAAAAATCAACAAATCTGAGCGAAACGGACTGGTAGTTCGTTACATTTGTGTGGCTTTAAGGAGATCCTTCATCGTATACAAATACATAGATACTGTAAAAGATGTATCATGATTACCGGGTAAAATGGGGTGAGGAATGAAATAGTCAAATAAATTCTGCAGCTATTTTCTTTTAAGTGAAACTATAGACCACCATTTTAATAACGAACTTCTGTTCGTTATTAAAATGGTGGTCTATATATATACAAACAATCAATTGTTTTCTTTTTATCCCCATTCACCCTATTTTACTGTACAGTATCTTGTTACTACAACATTCATAAGATTTTTTATCCGTAAATTATATTTGCTGATGTATGGATGTGGACGGTTACAAGGGGAGAGGAAGACCTAAGAGTAGATGGATGGACTGTGTGAAAGAGGATATGGTTAGGAAGGGAGTGAATGTTGAGATGGCCGCAAGCAGAGATGAATGGAAAAAGCTCACACGTTGCGCCGACCCCAAATAAATTTTGGGATAAGAGCAGAGGAGGAGGATGATATTTTCTGATGTATGCTGGGCCCATGTGGACGGCTAAAGCGGCAAAGAAACAACTGTAACAATAATTGTTTCTAGCAAAAACAATTTAATTGCTTACATAGTAAGGCTTCATTTAGCATATCAAGAAAAGGCTGATTTAGGCTCTTTTAGAAAGAGGTAAGTAGTAAAATAACGCGTGTTTTACACAATGTAACTTACTACGAGTGTAATACTGCTTGAATAAAGTGGGTTATAGACTATGTTACTGCTATAAAATTTCACATTTTAATATACAGAGTAGTGTTTTTGAAACAATATACAATTATTTTTACGAGAATTTTCGCGGTCACAATATACAAGTGTTTGGTTTCTTTTTTTTTTTTTTAATATTTAGGACACGTCAATTTGACTTCACCTCGCCTGATGGTAAGCTGAAGGTAAAGTCTCAGGATAGAGGGTCACCATTACATACACGTACAATGTTAACAAGGATCAGAAGAGGATTGTCGTCGCAGCACCGCGTGACACCCACCGGTCCCACTAGTGCTGCGACCACAATCCCCCTGCCCGGCTATGCACTTGCTGACCCCTGAACGCAATCAAACCGAAATTGGATTACTATGGAGGGTTTTTCACAATCGTGCATGGTGGTACCTACCCGGCCGAATTTTGTGTCATCAAATTTCTACCACCAAGCCGACAAAGGCTGGATTTTATCGATGAATATGAACGTGTTTAATTCAAATTAAACTACGTTAGCACATTTTACTCGAGTATAAAATTAAAACTCAGTTTAATTTAAGTTGCACTGGTAAAATCCAGCCTAAATGATCCGCAAACATAATTGTATATCATTTAATGAGAAATCTCCTTAACACATTCCAAATAACAGTGTTCAGTTTAAATAACCGTTATTATTAAATAGCGTTGACATAACATTAGGCACGTAACATGTTTACTTACATATTCACAAATAATATTGATATAACATTAGGTCCATTATAAGCAGTGACAGTTAAAACACCCATCTTTGGTAGCTATTAATTTCGATTATTCGACATAAACATACAAATAAACAAATCTATTTCGTTACTCCTTATCATAAGTAATGGTTTATAGACGGTAACGTTGCTTCTAACTACTGCTGTATATGACCAATAGAATGTAACTTACAACGCAACTGCACCTGCACCTGCTAAATAAATACATACAGAAGGTCAGCTTCATAGGATGTATATACGGGCCTGTAAAGACCTTCGGGGCTCAAACCGACCTTATCTGTAAGCCGGTGCATCTGCTGATCGGACAAGGATCTGGCACGGGCTTTTCTTTCGAGGTTGTCGAATGGCGGTCGCTCCCGTAAAAGCCAAGATAAGCCAAACCACGGCGTTGCTTTATAGGGTACTTAAAACTGAGAGTATTTATAAAATATTAAAACTGTAACTGCCCAAAGTAAGCATAGTTTAACTAGCTTGTGTTATGGGTTCTAGAATGCGGATAAACATACTTATATACTTTTTTTCTTTTTTAAATACATACATATAAGACATATTCATGCATACAAATATTTGCACTGAGCGGGAATCGAACCAGCGCCCCCTGTCGTAGCAGTCGAATGCCACAGAGGCCGTCGATATCAAACTGCGGTTTGCGATAGAAATAAAGCTCTACAAAACCGAAGAAAGCCGATCTTCTCACTCTCTTTTCATGAGTGACGTGCCCAATAAAAAGTCGGGTTTTAAGCCCGACATAACCGCCCCCGCTGGCCGGCAGGGGGGAGGGGGGGTATCCGAAGGGATTTCCGCACGAAAAAAAAAAATAAGGTACTGTACCACATGTAATTTCTATTGGCTATACACATCAGCATTTATACATATAGTTACAATATTTACAGGATATACATAGATAAAAGTTAATATCGGAGCAGTGAATGCAGTTTAGCGGTGTATGCGTGATATTGGTATCAATTCAGGAGCCACATTCGGATTGACCAACCGTACTGTGACCACGCGTATTAGCCGACACATTTACGTTGGTTTAGATTAACGCCAGTTCTTTCTTCTGTGTTAACCAATTGAAATGCACCGTCTTCTCACGTTAAGACTGTGATTATAACTCGCTGTCAAACAGTTCCCCAGTTCTATAATATTGTCACTAAACTTAAATATCTAAATTTTAATTTCGTTTTTATCTCGTTTTGCTTGCAATTTTAGAAACAACGAAACAACTGAATTGGCATCAAAGTCAACATAAAATTTAGAGATTTCAGTATAGTTTAGTAAAAATATACAACTGAATAGAGACCATTATAAAATGCTATAACAATTAAACTAAGTTGTTAAATATTATTTCAGTTATACAGGGTGTATTTGTAAGAGGTGTTTCATAATTAGCATTATGTATGTCATACTGCTGTGTCGTCTAATACATCATTTAATGACTTTTTTAAAGAATTATTCGAAAATTATTCGAATTCGAAAGAATTATTCGAAATTTATTCGAATTCGAAAGAATTACTCGCATCTTGGGGATATGCAATTAAAATTAAAACTTACTAAAGTGTCAATGCAATCTAATGATGGTATAGGCACGCATAAGGGTCAATTCTAATCAGGTGGTAAAAAGCTCGAGCATTTTTAAGTGATAATGAAGTATCAACCTTATACAGTTTAGACAAAGCTAAAAATAGTATGCAACATTAAAATCCTATCCGATACGGCAGTAGCGCATTGCAAACTATTTTAATTTTATCTAAATGGAATAAGGTTGACATTTAATTAGCACTTAAAAGCAGCTCGAGAATTATACCACCTGATCTGAATACAGGGTAAATTAATAAACATTATTTTACTCATAATCATCTTTAGGGCGAAAACGACTTAATCCAAAAAAATCGAAGAATTAGGTAACATCATGTCATGAGTATAAAAATCCTACTTTATAAATCTCTAACCAAATATTCACCACATTCGGTTTGAAACGAGCCATAACCAATATAGCGGTATTTCCCCCCCTCCATATTTCGGCCTGTGTAAGTTCCGAACGACCCTGTTAAGTATTGAGTTGAGACGTGACACTAATATAGAAAATATATAGATCAATAATCGTTGTAATCGTTTTATTCGATGTAAACGGTAAGTCTGTACGTACTCTTTAATTAGATTTAAAAACTTTGTCTTAGTCGTTTTCGTCCTGAGGTTGTTTAATTATTATTCATTATAATATGAAAGAAGTTTAAATTTGAAAAGTGTCACAAAAAACAACAAGAGAATTGACGTCAACTTTGTTAATTACTAATTTTTAAACTTTCGCTTTCCATGATAAACAATAGTAACATAAACATAACATAAACATAACATAAACTCACGCCTATATCCCCGAAGGGGTAGGCAGAGGTGCTAGCACCCACATTTCGCCAGTTTATGTTTAGGTCCCAATGTAATAGATGGCGAGCCTATTGCCATTAACCGGGCACTTATAAGCCTGCGATAAATACAAACATAACTTCGAAAAGCATCGAAAAGTCATTGGTGTGTGCCATGGTAAAACCTGAGATCGAACCCGAGACCTCGTCTCAGCAGTCCATTACCCATACCACTAGGCTACCGCGGCTTTTTATATACTTTTCATATACAATAGTGTTAACGGGAATTAACGCAATCATGTATAGGTATATACATACCATATATGCAGCACTGCGCCAGTCAGCCTGTGACCACGGCCAGTGTAACCTGAGTGCCTAGTGCGAGTTTTGTTTAATTCGTCTCACAAAAACGTGCGTATACGTGAAGATTATTTTGTATGGGAATTTAAACAGTGCAACCTAGTTGATAAAGAATAGAATACGATACAGAGTCAGTCATCTAGCGACAAACACGAACGGCGTTCATTTTGTATGAGAAATTTGTAATTTTAACCTAGTTCTCGCGTTTGTCGCTAGATGACTCTGTATCGATTGTATCGTATTCTATTCTTTATCATCTAGGTTGCACTGTTTAAATTCCCATACAAAATAATCTTCACGTATACGCACGTTTTTGTGAGACGAATTAAACAAAACTCGCACTAGGCACTCTGGTCGAGGGGTGTGTGTTGGGTAACCTCCTCGAGTGTCGCTCCAATTCCGATCCCGCTGCAGTCCGGGGGGAACGGAATCGGAGCGGCCGGTACACCCTGGGCGGCGGTCAATGGCTTCCCCTTCACCCCTTCATAGGGTTGGCATTGATCGTCGGCCAATACCCAACGTGGCGGGAACACATCGCTCTCCGTACTCCTCTGCTTTCAGAGGAGACAGGATGAGCGATGCTGTTAGTGGTGAGATGGCCCAGGGTCAGCCGGGGTGCGAGGGATATGCTCTATGGGTAACCTTACACCCCGGCGTCTGAAGACCCGAGACGGCGTGCGGTTTTAGTCGGTGCAAGCCCGACATAACCGCCCCCGCTGGCCGGCGGGGGGGTATCCGAAGGGATTTCCGCACGATAAAAAAAAAAAAAAAAAATTGCACTCTGGTCGAAACGTCAGGTAATCCAAAGGTATGTATGTATATACCTATACATGATCGCGTTAATTCCTGTTACTGTTATTTACATGAAAATTCATATGCCTTTATATCGGGTCAAAGTGATTAATCGTTCATTATAATACAGACACATAGGCTAAAGTGACTAATCATTAATATAATACAGACACATAAGTTTTCATAAGCTCGTTAATATGAAACGGCGTTTTATTTGGACACCTACATGTTTACCTAAGCTAACTAGCTGATTATCTTATTTATTTTGAACTACAACCTACATTATTAGCGAGTTCGCAAATATTATAAAGAACTTCGAAAATAATTCACGTCTGTCAGTGGCGAACAGTCGTATAATGCCGGTCACCCATCAACTGGTAGAAGGCAACGAATGCAAATGAGTGTTATTCGAGATACTGACGAATGTCAATTCGTTACTTACGCGTTTGTTCGCATAACCAAATATACGAATCTTTCTAACTATATGTACGAGTATTTATTGATACATCATACATACATATACCCACGCCTTTTTCCCTCCGGGGTAGGCAGAGACAATAGCCCGCCATCTGCTTCTGTCCTTACATACTTCACGAGCTTCCTTCACTGTCATTAAACCTTTCATGCAAGCCCGCCGGTTTAGAGTGCTTTTTCAAAACCTCATTAATTTGATCATTAGTTTGTTCTGCGAGGTCGACCCCGGCTTGCCTGCCCACTTACATCTGCCCTATATACTTGGTGTGTCATTCGCTCAGTACTCATTCGTTCTAAGTGCCCAAACCACCTTAGCGTACATTGAAATAAAACGATTTTTAACGGATTCTATCGCGATTTATTTGATTAGCGTAAACTTTTCAATACACGTTACAACATCCTCTTTCAGGCCACATCATTAATAATAAATATTCTTTGACATTCTAAACAGCACTTTCTAGACCCAAAGTAAGCATAGTTTAACTAGCTTGTGTTAAGGGTTCCAGAATGCGGATAAACATACTTATATACTTTTTTTTTGTAAATACATACATATTTATTAAGAAACACCCAGACCAATGCAAATAGACATATTCATGCATACAAATATTTGCACGTAGCAGTCGAATGCACTAACGCTACGTCACAGAGGCCGTCAACGGTTAAGTCAAGCTACCATTCTTCAGATCATCAGATTCAGATCTTCCATCGAATCTCGAACCTGTATTCCTCTTTCTATCAACCTTATTCCGCACATACTACACAATGACCGCAATTTATACATCATTATTTCGGAACTGGCAATAGGCTGGCCACATCTGCCGTAGGACCGATGGCCGATGGAGCAAACGAGTCCTAGAGTGGAGACCACGAACCGGTAAACGGAAGGTAGGTCCCCCCCCCCCAGCAAGATGGACGGACGACCTGAAAAAGGTAGCTGGGATAGACTGGATGCGCAAGGCGGAGGATCGGGTGCTATGGCGTACAATGGGAGAGGCCTGTGTCCAGCAGTGGACTGCAATAGGCTAATTGATAATGTGAATGAAAATTTGTATTTGTCTTTTACGTTACATAGTTGTTTAGTCTGAAAAACTTGAGCACTGTGTCAGGTATTACATGGAAACTTGAAGCATATATTAAAATTCTATGTAGTGCTGATTTCTATTTTTTTTTTCTTGTTATTAATGTTGTTATAAATTATAATTAATATAATATAATATAATATAAGGTGGAGATTTTTTCTTCTTTGTTTGAACATTGTCTCATGACCTGGTTATATACCTTAGCGACTATTATTGTACCCTGGGGTTATCCTTTCGAGGGCTTACCCGGGGTGCCCGGCAACGGACACTTGGGGAGGACACCGTGCGGTTTTAGTCGATACATGACATAACCACCCCCGCTGGCCGGCGGGAGGGTATCCGAAGGGATTTCCGCAAAAAAGCGACTGTTATTGTTACAGCACAGGAACCTTCGTGGTTTCTTTGTTGCTATTACTATATAATAATGTGATGTTTTGCTTTTAATAATAAATACATTAAATAAACGCCATTCGCCACTACAGTCTGTATCTTAATGTTATATCTAATATGAAGCATATCGTCACTTAATTTATATGAAAATCGCTTAAACTAAGGCTTTCAAATTTATTCCGCTAAGATTTTACATTTTTTCACTAAAATTTTTACATAAAATATGCCTACCGCGTATATGTTTATTATTTATTTCAATAAATAGGTAATTGAGAAAGAAATATTTTTATTTTTCGTTTTGATATGTATTTGCAAATAAGGTCTTTTATTGGTTGTGATAAAAGATAACAATTAACTAGACAATAGACACACTGAGGCTGTACGGAACTAAAAATGTTCTGATTTAGGGCTAATTCCCACTGAAAGAGCGCACTGGCAGGCAGTCCATCCCAGCGTGTTATCATACCAGTGCAGTACAAGTTTGAGTTCAATGTCTTGAAGTCTTACTGTGTGTTGCGTTTAGTATATGCAGTTCTTTTTGAGCTGAGTGAGACGAAGTCGAGCGAAAGCTCCTCATACCAGACTTCAGGATTTTCTTTGTCACAGGTCTCCTCCTAAACTACTAATCCAATCAGAACCAAATTTGGCATGATTAAAGAGGTCAATCAGAGGAAGGTTTATGGATATATTTTGAAAAAATTAATGCTACCACAGAGGAATGATCACCGTTAAAAAAATTCCAGATGGAATTACATAATAACCGCTCGAGACACTGTGACCAAACTTTACACGCTCAGAAAGCATGTCCAGAGTTGTGACTTTTAAAAAGAATTTTCAAAATCGGACTTGCCACGGAGGAATGATCACTGTTCAAAATTATCAAAATCTGATTCCGCAATAGCGGTCAAATCTATTGGACAAGTTTTGGCGCCAAAACAGTCGTCCAAAACTCCCGAATAACTATCAAAAAAATAATTCAAATCACGCTGTCTCACTCAGCTCAACATTGCAAGCAGCGATTCGCCTTGCAGACCTAGTTATCTAATACCTTCAAACGAGCAATTCTTGTATATATATAAACTAACGCTCGGAAACGATTCCAACGTTTCCAATGAAATTTAGTATACAGACGGTTTCGGGGACGATAAATCGATCTAGCTAAGTTTTATTTCCACAAAACGCCGAGAAAACCCAGATATTCTATATTTATACTATGAAGCGTAAATATTTGTTTGTTTGTAATCGATAAACTAAGAAACTACGGAACTGATTTCAATAATTATTTCAGAATAGAATAGCACATTATCCCTGAGTAACATAGGCTACGTTTTATCCCGATATTCCCCTGGGATCTGGACATACGCGGGTGAAACCACGTGGCGATGTTACTAATATCTATTGCCATTGAAAATAATATTTGACTGTTATATTTTACCCAACTTTTAAGCTTTAATAATCTCGCAAGTTTCCTTCCTAATAACATTTAAATAGAGCGGTGAGTCCACCAGGCGAGGCCGCGGTGGGATCCAAAGTCCTGCCGGTAACCCTGGGGTTATCCTTTCGAGGGCTTACCCGGGGTGCCTGGCAATGGACATTTGGGGAGGACACCGTGTGGTTTTAGTCGGTTCGATTCCGACACGCACACCCCATCGTTGGCACCGATGGGGTGAAGCCCGTGGGACCTTTCGGACAAACCATAAGAATGAGTTATAGTACTAGTAAATATTCACAACAGTTAAGGGTATTTATCGAAAGACTAGGCCTATTTTTGGGAGGGACGTACTGGGTAAAATAAATTAATATTGTGCCAAGAATCGTGTGCGCATGTGTGACTTCAAATATGTAATTATGTATTAAGCGTCGGTAGCTTAGTGGTTAAGGAGTCGACCCTACGATCGAGAGGTCCCGGGTTCGAATCCTGGCCATTACACTACCGACGTGAACCCACTCCTAACACAAGCAATTTAGCTTAGCTGGAGGGGTTAGAGGGAATATTAGTAATTTCGGTTACTAATATTCTTTATTAAAAAAAAAAAAAAATTGGTAAGTGCCTTTTATCTCCTTAATAAATACTGTAGTAATAATATACGGCGCCATTTAGATTCAAACTAAGCATAGCTGGTTATATGGGTTCTAGAATGAGGATGAAAACTTGTATTCAGGTAATATTTTGCTTTTTAAGTTTATCTAGGCTAAGGAATTGGTTACTGGTTGTAACGAAAACATACGTCGAGCAAAGTTTAGTCGCCCAGGTACTTCTATATTATTATAAAATTGTAAGTTAGCTGTGTCTGTCCGGTGATATTAAAAAAAAAACGATTCTGAATACAAAAATATTTTTTTTGGAATTCTTGTGTTTGTCTGTTTATGTTTGTGTCTGTTCGCGATGGACGCAAAAACTACGGAATGGATTTTGATGAGGTTTTTTCTATTACAAAGGTCTTTGGTCAGACTTAAATTCTGCCGGATGTTTGACTGCAATTGGTTAAGCAGAAACGTAGATACGACTAAGAAACAATAACCAGCCATCGGGCGAGCAGAGCCGCGGGCATTACCTAGTATATTATAAAGAGGTAAAATTAGTTTGTTGGTTTGTAACAAATAAACTCCAATACTATAGGACCGATTTAAAAAAAAAAACTTTGGCCTATAGATAGCTACATTATCAGTAAGCAACATCCCGATAACCTCACGGAATCAGGACTTACACGGCTGAAACCGCGAAGCGATGCAAGTATTTCAATAAAGTACGTCCCAAACCCATACTACGAATACTTTAAGCTTTTAATACTATTCAAATAATTGATCACTGATCTTACGTAGAATGGAATACTCTGTATGAGGTAGATGACTAACTTTATCAACGGCTAGGTACGATTTACGCCTTATGACGTCAGGGCGCCACTGAACGTCTTACAACGTAATGCTGTTTCGTTCCCCGTGGAGTAAAATGCAAAGGCAATCTCAACTCTTCCATAGGGATGTTCTATATACAGTCCATGAAACAGTGCTTGGTTGACGTCAATGGACGGTACGTCTCGGTACGAAAACCAAATTGTGCGAATTTATACATTCCGCTTACACCTTCGGGGACATATTGACAAGTATGTATGTATAGAATAGAGTTTAATTTTTAGGACATTTTAAACATCGCCATCTAGACAAAAAATTAAAAAAGTACGTAAATTGGATTCTAGAATGCGGATGAACATACATATTACGTAAAAACACTGCTCAGCGGGAATCGAACCCACGACGACTGACGTAGCAGTCAAACGCTCCGATGCTACGAGCCCTAAAGACCTTGCAACCGAGGTTTGGTTTCAGCGAACATAGTCTTAGTCTCTTCAGCATTATTTTTCCTTATTGATATTATTATAAATGGATATTCCAAGCCCAAAACGTTTTAGCAATACGTATGTTATGCTTACAGTTAAGGAGTGGAATGTCCTGCCTGAGTCTGTGTTTTCGAAAGGCTAACCTGGGAGTCAAGAAAGCCTAGAGTAAACAGGTTACTTCTAGGCAAGCGTACTCCATCTTACACCACATCATCACTTAAGAACAGGTGAGATTGTGGTCAAAATCGGGCCTATTCTGAATTCTCCTTTGCTCCCTTTTTTTCTATTTTTTTTTACTTGCAGAATCTGTTACGCACGTCACCGCCGGCTACGAATGGTAGCCGGAGATCGTATGTGGGATCCCACTAAACCCCACGGTGTACCACACTCTGCACCTTGTCGGGGGGGGGGGGGGGGGGGCCTCCTTTGCTCCCTGACTCAAGGCGACGTAAATCATACCTTATAGTTGTGTTCGTTTGTGCTTTACAATTGTAAAATGAGACAGACGGACTGTTTAGCGGCAGCGCTGGTGTAACCTGTATTTTTCCTACTATTTTGTACTTTATGAACGCTTGCAACACCAAAGTGATGCGACACTTTTCTCTTGTTGATATAGAGGCAAAGTGGGCGAAAAATTGAAAAAATGGTAAGTAAGGCGTCCATTACTGTCATAAGCCGTACGAAAGGCAGCATTCAGCTACTTAATATTAAGTGAGAGGGTGGTACTAACGTAGTTTAGACAAAAACAATAAAAAAAAATACAAGATTACTGGTAATGTCCAAGTCAAGGTGACATATGTAGACGAGAATGTCAGGACAGGTTTAGGTAGCTCAGTTGGCAGTGAATTCGCCCTAGAAAGGGACTATTGCGAGTTAAGTCACCTTCAGAATATTGATGTTTAAAAAAAAAAAACCAAAGTATTCGTTTTATAACGTTTACAATTTTTTTTTCTTGAAAGTTTAGGACTCAAGTCACACTAACGCCACCGTTCTTTATAGTAACTACCATATTATACGTTTTGAATTAGTTGTAGCGTTTAAACATTTCATATCGTAATGAAGGCGACTTATCGATTAAAATTTTATTCCTACACTGTTTTTTTTGTTGTTAGTTTTTTGCATTACCAACTAAAACATCGCAACCAGTGTGTGAAACTATTTTTTTTTGGTGTTAATTTTTATTACCAAAGTAGTAGCTTTTGAAACCGATGCTTGCAACCCTTTATCAACGACCAATGGGTGTGTTCTCGGCGATAGAATAGAATCGAAATAAACTTTCTTATTCGCATCTAATGCCCTGTACATTGTCTCTCTCAACTTTACAAAGCAGTCGCCTTCACTGCTAGCTTATAGTTCAAATATGCAATTACGATGAAAATAATTACGAAATGATGACTCGTAAATCATCATTTAATAGGGTTCGTGTCTCAGTTTAAGTAAGTTTCAGGTTCATTGTTAGAACGGTAACCGATAGAATCCTATTACTAAGACTCTGGTGTATGTCCGTCTGTATTAATTTCAGACAGCTGAAATTTTGACAGTGTGTATGAATGTTAACGCTATAACAACAAATAATTTAATATACAAAACGTCTTTTAATAATGAAAAGTAAGAAAATCATATTCTCCTCAGTAAACATGAACTTAGTTTTTTAATCTAGTTTTAAGTTTTAAACTTCGAGAAGGCAAATAAATGATATTCGAATTATTCCTTTACGAAAGGGGGTACCGACGGCAAAATAATATGCTAAGGCACCTAACGATTACGGATAATACAATGTGATGGGATACGACGTTCAGTTGTTGCCCATCTTTTTCTTGGGGTCTTTGGGGCCCAGCCAATCTCACCTGCAAGCCGGTACACCCGCAAGCCGGTACACCTGCAAGCCGGTAAGCCTACTAATTAAAGGACGAGACTCTAGCGCAGACTTTCCTCTCGGAGTTATTAGGATAGACGGCAATCCGCAAAAACCAAGATAAGTCAAATCAAGAGGACGAGGGAAGCGGGCTCCAATATTAAGCAACCGGACTAACGGAACGGGATGGTCATCATCATGATCTTATCGTTACCGCCGGTTGCTACGGAGGCTTTCACCTCGGAGCCCGGGGTCCACGTGGTACTCATTTTGATTTGGTTTATACGCCTTTTATAGGAGCGACTGCCACCTTACCACCCAACTCCGAGAGGAAAGCCTGCGCCAGAGCATCGTCTGTCAATCAGCTGGTGTACCGGCTTACAGGTGAGATCGGCTTAGCTTCGAACATCTTGATGGGGCCTCAAATACATACAGTGATGATGACGATGGTACCTATCTTTTTATGTTCATTGAATCTTTTAAATTATTGAGCGTCTTATCCTACTACATCTTCCCAAATCAAGTGCCATGTAAAGTACCTATACATCTAGGGTGCAAAGTGTCGGTACCAAACGAAGCACCCGTAGAGTGACGGTAGATCTTAGGGTGATGACTCATCGTCCACTTCTTTGATGACGGTGTCGGATTCCCACCTAATGCGCTCAGCGATTAGTGTTTGGAGTTCCTGAAAAAAAAACAACAAATTAATCTAAATAAACAAATAAAATTAAAGTGTCTGCTTGCACAAACGATGAAACCCAGATCCACCTGCAAGCCGGTACGCCTTGCAAGCCGGTACACCTGCTGATTGACAGACGAGGATACGGCACAGGCTTTCTTCTTGGAGTTGGTAGATCAGACGGCAGTCGCTCTTATAAAAGTCACATAAATCAAATTTAAAAAGGTCAAGGGCTTAGCGGTGTTCGGGCTCCGAGGGGAAACTCTCGGATGCATTCAGGAACCACGATAAGTTGAAGATTGTTAAAAGTTAAATTGTGATACTTGAGATAGTAGTTTTTTTTTATGTTTGCTCCCAAATGACCTCTTTGTTCAAACATGCATGGAATAGCCCGTCTATAGCCGTTACAACAGTTTTATATTTCATTGAAATACACACGTCAAAAAAGTCTAAGATGTTGCTTAGACTTTTTTGATGTGTGTATAAACAATGTTTTCATGCACTCTCACTGCTCCATCTCCAGTAGGAGATATTGTATGGGCACCACATCGAATCGCTTTTTTGTACTAATATACTTCGGCATAACTTTTAAAGGTATAACAATATTTTGACATAATAATTTGAAGAGACTAAATCTATTAAATTTTAAATCGCATAAACTTATAAAGCATATTATTATTGCTTCTGGAGCGTTATGCTTACTGTAGTTAAGCATATATAAAAAGTTATACCTTTTTTTTTTTTTTATCGTGCGGAAATCCCTTCGGATACCCCCCCGCCGGCTAGCGGGGGCGGTTATGTCGGGCTTGCACCGACTAAAACCGCACGCCGTCTCGGGTCTTCAGACGCCGGGGTGTAAGGTTACCCATAGAGCATATCCCTCCCACCCCAGGTGACCCTGGGCCATCTCACCACTAACAGCATCGCTCATCCTGTCTCCTCTGAAAGCAGAGGAGTACGGAGAGCGATGTGTTCCCGCCACGTTGGGTATTGGCCGACGATCAATGCCAACCCTATGAAGGGGTGAAGGGGAAGCCATTGACCGCCGCCCAGGGTGTACCGGCCGCTCCGATTCCGTTCCCCCCGGACTGCAGCGGGATCGGAATCGGAGCGACACTCGAGGAGGTTACCCAACACACACCCCTAAAAAGTTATACCTAAAAATGTATGTCGAATGAACCTTGTGAGGAAAAATAAAAGAATGCCATAATAACTCATCACGACTGTATGGAATTTGCCGTATTTTATTTTATCTACACTCAAATCGAAAAATTCGAATTACGAATTCAAAGACGATTCTAACATACGCACTTTATAAACGCACATACATAAAATTAAAAATAAAACTTATTATAGTACCGCTATCTTTTTTTATTCATTAAACTAGTCTAAGGTTCTAGGCTGAATATGAAAAAAAAAGGCGCACGCATGCGCAGTTCGAACTGTGAAAAAAATGGCGCCCTTGTAACCTACCTACTTTGTTTAATTTCAATTTTTCCTATGAGTGAAGATAAAGTAGTGTATGAAACTGCATATAACTTAGGTATTATAACACTCGAGTCAACCTATTATCGCACGATAAACAGACTCTCGTGTTTTAATACCCCTTCTTATATGACAGTTGCATAAACTACTATTTAATTACAGAATAAATATTGTTTATATTTTCGTTATAAATATTGTACAGACTATGCATGCTTAACATTGTGTACTTACTACAGGCTACTAATAAACCTTTCCATTAGATCCAAAATCCGCGCTAAGCGTTCTTTGCATCACCATTTTAGAAATTTGGTTCACCTAACACAACATATAAATAAATTAGTCACACTCTAAGCCAATTCGTGCAAAACACACATGTGAAATGGAAACTGAAACTGAGCACTTTTATCGTCTTTTTTTAAGTCAGTCGAGTTATTAGAGTCAGTCGAGTTATTCGAGTCAGTCAAGTTATTTGAGTCAGTCGAGTTATTCGAGTCAGTCGAGTTATTCGAGTCAGTCGAGTTATTTGAGTCAGTCGACTTATTTGAGTCACTGGAATTATTTGAGTCGTCGAGTTATACGAATCAGTCAATTGAGTCAGACGAGTTATTCGAGTCAGTCAATTGGGTCAGTCGAGTTATTTAAATCAGTCGAATCGAATGTTCGTATCGCTGTCATGCTATAACCTAGAAAACTTGAACCGAGAAAAATTAGGTATTTGTCCTTAGGGATAGAAAAATAAGTTTCAGATTGTCATACAGTAACTAGAGCGAAGTGGTAGGCAAAGATCATCTTGATATTGTCGGAAGTTTACGCGAACGTCACACATTGAAATAAAACTATTTTTTAACGGATTCTATCGCGATTTATTTGATGTTATTTTATATTTCTCCCGTCTCCCGTGACCATGGCTGCTGAAAAGCAATCCAAAAGGCGGGTTCAATGTAAAATATAAAATAACATCAAATAAATCGCGATAGATTCCGTTAAAAAATAGTTTAATTTCAATAAACGTCATCATTATCATCTTAGCATCTCGCGTTGGGGGTTAAAAACATACAAACAAACATTGTTATTTGTAAGATAATTCACATACCTCTGGTTTGTTCAATATGATGATTCTGTTCTCGAGTTTGGGCGCTAGTTCACACGACTGTTGCTCCAGGTCGTCGAGGGACGCTCGCCGGGTTAACCTGCAATGTAAATAGCATACGATATAACCGGCTTTACTATGAAAGCGATTTGTGCAAATTATCGTGCAGATAATTTGCACAAAATCGTGCAAAAGAATCCATACGATTTGCACGACGTGCGGGCTCTAAGGGGTGTTTTTGGGGCCCCAGACAACTTCACCTGCAAGCTGGTAACCCTGCTGACTGACGGCTCTGGCGCGACTTCCCACTCGGGGTACAGGCTCAGACGGCAATAGATCCCGTAAAAGGCAATCTACCTAAATTAAGGAGGAGCGCAATCGCGATTTCGATGGCACCGCGATTGGAGCTCAGGTGAAGAAGAAAAATGTGGTGTAATGTAGTGTGGGAACTAATCTGTGATCACCTATGGTGGTGACCGCTATGCGAGGTGGGTTCTACGGCGGCCGAGGATGCTCTACGGAGTGGTGGAGGACCGTCCAGCTCGCTGCCGTCCAGCATCTTCACCAGACTGTGCCTGGAAACAATACATTACATAATATTAATATTCTAGAACATTCTAGACAACGCTATGTAGACCCAAGTTGCATCGGGGCACGTTAACATGTCGTATTTTTTCGGCGATAGCCCAGTGGCGCACGTTACTGATGGTAGAAATTTGATGACACAAATTTGTCACAAAATTCGGCCGGGTAGGTACCACCGTGCACGATTGCGAAAAACCCTCCATAGTAATCCAATTTCGGTTTGATTGCGTTCTGGGGTCAGCAAGTGCATAGCCGGGCAGGGGGGTTGTGGTCGCAGCACTAGTGGGACCGGTGGGGGTCACGCGGTGCTGCGACGACAATCCTCTTCTGATGAGGCCGTCAAGCTAAGTGCCACCATTGTTAACATGGTACGTGTATGTAATGGTGACCCCCTCTTTCCGGAGACTTTACCTACAGCTTACCATCAAGCGAGGTGAAGTCAAATTGACGTGTCCTAAATATAAAAAAAAAATACGGACTGCCGAGACGAGGTCTCGGGTTCGATCACCAGTCGCCCCGGGCACACACCTCTGACTTTTCGCATTTATGCGTGTATTAAAAATGTTAATTATCGCTCGCTTAGTAATGTGCCCGGTAGATGGCAATAGGCTCGCCATTAAGTTGGGACCTTAACATAACTGGCGAATGGTGGGTGTGTAATACACCACTGCCTACCCCTTCGAGGATATAGGCGTGAAGTTATGTTATGTCTAGACCCAAGTTGCATCGGGGCACGTTAAGATGTCGTATCTTTTCATGTTGCTCGTCGGATATTTCTACGATACTAAGTGGCATCGTGAAACGACGTCGCATTGTAGCACGTCTCGCTGTCAGTATTAAAATTAAATATTCATTTTAAGACTTTAAAATATTTTTTTGGGCAAAACCATTTAAGTAAATTTACAAATTTATTTTTTAGGGATTTTCGACGTCGTCGTTGCCAATTTTCTGTCACGGTTTTGGGTATGAAGGAGATGAGCTATCGAGTTGCTGTTTTCGGTAATAGATTCGTGCTGGGGTGAACCAAGTTGAATTCCTGAGACGAGCTCAGCCGAATGAGCTCGTCTCAGGAATTCAACTTGGTGCCAGAACACCGTGACAGGAAATTGGCAACGACGACGTCGACGACAACTCGATAGCAATAGGGCTTTTCTAAAGAAAATCCCTAAAAATAAAAGAACATCCCTTGTATTCGGGTGAGCTCGTCTCAGGAATTCAACTTGTTAAGTATATACAGTGGACTACAAAATACTAATTTATTTTAATAAATAAACTAGCTGACGTTCCGCCTTAGGAGCAAGTTATGTTGAATAGGTACCATAAGAGCTGAATTTATTTCGTTCACGAAAAATTCAACTCATTTTTATTCATCTTAATTGCTAGTATACCCATGGATGGAATTACCGTAGTATGCCACCTTACACCCCAGCATTAGAGACCCGAGACGGCGTGCGGTTTTAGTCGGTTCGAGTCCAACATAACTACCACATGGGGCGACGGGGGTAACCGTGAGGATTTTCGTAAATCAAATCATGAAAATTGGTTCACACGTTCTGGGGTTACAAGCGATATACCTAACCCGACTTGTTTTATATATATAGACTAGCTGTTGTCTGCGGCTTCACACGCGTGGAATTCTGATCCCAATTCCGCTATCCATGAGACCCTATTTCACCACCACAACCTATTACAGATACAAAAGTTCATCATACATCATTTTGTTATATCTCAAAGGGTTTAGGCAGTGTTTTCATTGAAAGCACCCAGACGGTTTTTTTTTTCGACACCTTTAACAAATATAATTATATTTTAGCCAATGTATACAAAAAGTTAACAAATTATATACAAAAACCTTCCTCGAGAACCACTCTATCCATTGGTGAAAACAGCATGAAAATCGGTGCAGTAGTTTTTGAGTCTATCGCGAACAGACAGACAGACAGACAGACTCGGCGAAGGACTTTGTTTCATAATATGTAGTGAAATAATAAAATAACATCAAATAAATCGCAATAGAATCCGTTAAAAAAAGTTTAGTATCACGACAATATCATGTACTAATTATTTTGATTCTGATATTTTATATTGAAATCTGTGCAATTATTCTCTACTTTGGACTGTGACTAGATCTGGGCGTTTGTAGATGGCAGGGATTTGAATAAATAATAATAACTTAATTACCTCCTACTTAAAGTTACAAGTGACTGCCTGTGTTTGCTCGGTCGGGACTTCCCCGTCCGCACATTGATGGCTGCGAAGTGGTTCTGGATGGCCATGCCGATCTCTGGGCACATGTCTTCTGGGATCTGAAACAGTCATAGATTCAATCGATAAGTTCATTGCTTAAATTGCTTTAAATTTCTAACTCCTGCAATTTACTTTCGATTAATTTTGATGCGGTTTCCACGACAGTTAAACTTTCCCTGGGACTTCCCGAGTGTCATTACTCGTTATACAAGACTATTACTAACTGAAATTACTAGTAGTCCCGCTAACTCCTACAAAAGTAAGCCAGGATTCAAATCCGGGACCTCTCGATGGTAAGGCCGACTCCTTAACCACTGATCCACCGGCGCTTCTCTAGACTGTTCTATACTCACGAGTATTTTACACTTCGGCAGCATATTGAACCCGTCGTTTCCGTTCCGGAGGTACTGTTTCACAGCGAGTCTGTACTTCTGGTCGCGTTGTATGTATTCGTCTCCTATTTTAACTACTTGCTCAGCGACCCTTTCGCCGGCTGGTTTTGAAGGATCGAAGGCAAACGATACGCCAGCCACCTGGAAGAATGACACAAAAGATTGCATATCAAGTCTTTAGGTGTATCCGACTTTGACGACCTCTGTGGCGTATAACACAAGCTACTTAAGCTATGCTTACATTGGGTCTAGATAGCGCTGTGTAGAATGTCCTAGAATATTTCTTTATTTATTTTATCCGTACGTCCGTCTATATATATATATATATATATATATATACTGTTATAAAATTATAAATTAGTTGAGTCTGTACATTGGAGATATTTAAAAAAAACTTGGGTTATATTAAATTAAAAATTATGAACAGAAACATTTATTTTTTTGGAATTCTTGTCTGTTTTTGTTCGCAATGGACGCAAAACGACTGAACGGATTTTGATACGGTTTTTCTTATTAGTAAGGTCTTGGTCAGACTTAAAATCTGACGTATGTTTAATTGCAATTGGTTAAGTAGAACCGGAGATATGACCGAAAAACGATTACCGACGTCCGCGCGGGCGGAGTCACGGCCATTGTTCCAGAAAGCTTTAGGTCTATCATGAAACATCTGAAGTTGCGGATAAAAAGTTTCGGGCAATCGATTCCAAGGAACACATATATCCCGCATTCGAAGCTGAAGACGGCACGTGACTCTTTGTTCGGCTTAAAACCCACCGGAAGAAATCTTCTTGGTCCTTTTTTTTGTGCAGAAATTCCCACGGATACTCCACCCACCGGTCAGCGAAGGTGGTTATGTCGGACCGTGCCGCCTCGGGTCTCTGGCGCCGGGGTGTAAGGAGGCTCAATAAGGCAATTCCCTCGCACCTTGGCTGACCCTTGGCTATGGCCTGCTTCTGCTGGGGCGAAGTGGTAGAGTCAAGCAACAGTCAGTTTGGCCGTTGCATGAATGGGCCAACTCGACCGCGTAAGCACCACCCTCTCACAGAATATCGACGCCAAGTAACAGTATTTGAACTGTTGCGTTCCGTGTGGTGAGTGAGAGTGCCGGAGCCCAAACTCCTTTCCCATCCCCTCCCAAACTCCTTTCCCATCCCCTCCCAAACTCCTTTCCCATCCCCTCCCAAACTCCTTTCCCATCCCCTCCCAAACTCCTTTCCCGTCCCCTCCCAAACTCCTTTCGCATCCCCTTTCTTTTACAGGGTCGACAGCGCGAGTGTGACGTCACTGGTGTTGCACACGTCCATAGACCGCGGTAACCGTAAATCCGTATCCGTATCCGTCATCCGTAATCAGGTGGGCCGTGTGCTTGTATGCCATGTTAGTGGTATAAAAAAATAAAAAAGTCACCTGCCACCTCCAGGCTTGCGTTGATGGAGGACGGAGGTCTGCATGGTACCTACATGAGTAACAGCTACATCTTCCGGTCGTGTTTCGTGTGGGCTCGAAGTTTCAGATACTTCATGGTAGCCCCCCCTGTTATTTGGCATGGATACTTTGGGATGGTCACGCTGACTACGTGGTAGGGTGTTTTTTTGGGCCTAGGTAAAGTGGGGAAGAATTTCTTTCCCCCGGTTTTTTCTTCTTTTTCAACCCACAAAAATTGGGGTTTAATTGGTTGTGATTTGACAACAATGGTTATCAATTTTTGTATAGCTTTTTTGTAGACATTGGCTTGAAATATTTTGAATACAGCTTCCATAGCGAGTGTAACTGTTTAACACGAGGTAGCAGAATACTACCCGGCCCGAGCATTGAACCCAAGACCAACATACGCAGTAGTCGCATTTGCTGCCACTGCGATACTGAGCATAAAAAAAGGCTTCTAACATACCTGCGGGAACCGTCCCTCTAAGCTTGGGTATTTGCTGACGGAGTTCTCGAGGACCTGCAGTATGACGTCACCCGTAGCTTCTACGACAACCAGCGGATCTCGCATAGGGATGATGGTCGATAGGTCTCGCAGAGTGAAGTCCCCAGCGGGATGCACCTACATACCAAGAAAGAATTACATAACATAACATAAACTCACGCCTATATCCCCGAAGGGGTAGGCAGAGGTGCTAGCACCCACATTTCGCCAGTTTATGTTTAGGTGCCAATGTAATAGGTGGCGGGCCTATTGCCATTAACCGGGCACTTATAAACCTGCGATAAATACACACATAACTTCGAAAAGCATCGAAAAGTCATTGGTGTGTGCCATGGTAAAACCTGGGATCGAACCCGAGACCTCGTCTCAGCAGTCCATTACCCAAACCACTAGGCTACCGCGGCTAGAAAGAATTTTTATGTAATAATATACATACATACAGCCACGCCTCTTTCCCATTGGGGTAGGCAGAGACAACATCTTTCCACTTGCTACGCTCTTGGTATACGCCTTTCGCTTCTTCTACTTTCATAATTGTTTTCATACATGCACGCCGGTTACGGGTACTTCTGACCTGGCCTTTTCTCAAAACGTCCTCGATCTGATTGGCATACGTACGCTTAGGTCGACCTTTACCGGGTTGCCCAGCAGCCCTCGCCTCATAAATCTGTTTCGTTAATCTCCTTTCATCCATCCTCTCTAGGTGACCAAACCATCTAAGCATCCCTTTCTCTATCTTGGTCACTAGATCTGCCATACCACAACGTTCCCTTATCACGCTGTTCCTCACTCGGTCCATCAGGATCACTCCAGCTCAGACTTCGCATTTTAACAGCATTCAGCTTACTATCATGTACCTTCTGTGTATGTATTTACAAAGAAAATAGTATCTAAGTATGTTTATGTGCATTCCAGAATCCATATTACAAGTTAATTAATCTATGCTTATTTTGGGTCTAGATAGCGCTCGGGGGTGCGAGGGTAATGCCTTATGGGCCACCTTACACCCCGGCGTCTGAAGACCTGAGACGGCATGCGGTTTTAGTCGGTTCGAATCCGACATAACCCTCGCTGGTACGTTTATTTTTAGCGTGTGGAAACCCCCACGGGCTTCACCCCATCGATGCCGACGATGGGGTGGACGTGTCGGGATGGGACCGACTAAAACCAAATGGTGTCCTCCCCAAGTGTCCATTGCCGGGCACCCCGGGTAAGCCCTCGAAAGGATAACCCCAGGGAATATAAGGGTCTAGATAGCGCTGTGTAGAATGTTCCACAATATTTGTCTTATCACTGTTATTAGTCTCAAGCTAACCTCACGCCGGACGAGGCTCGAGCGATGGCTTTCCTCTTGCGGTTGGGACTTCAGACGGCAGTAGCTCCCATAAAAGCCAAACCATAAGGAGGAAAAGGAGTCAGTGGACCCCGGGCTGAAGAGCTCGGATGCAACAGACAACAACCTGATGAGGTTAACGCTGCCTTGTTGATCTTAGCGTTGTACCCAGTCGCATCCGAGGTCTTCACCTCGGAGCCTGGGGGGAGTCACAAAGCCACGGCATCTGCTAACCATTAGTTGCGCATATCGGTACCTCAATACCTCAATCAATTAGCCTATTGCAGTCCACTGCTGGACATAGGCCTCTCCCATTTTACGCCATAGCACCCGATCCTCCGCCTTGCGCATCCAGTCTATCCCAGCTACCTTTTTCAGGTCGTCCGTCCATCTTGCTGGGGGACGTCCCACCTTCCGTTTACCGATTCGTGGTCTCCACTCTAGGACTCGTTTGCTCCATCGGCCATCGGTCCTTCGGCAGATGTGGCCAGCCCATTGCCACTTCAGCTTGCTTATTCTGCGAGCTATGTCGGTGACTTTGGTTCTTTGTCGGATGGCCTCATTTCGAATTTTATCCTTCAAAGAAACCCCAAGCATAGCTCGCTCAATACCTACTTATAAGCAAAAAATAGAAAAAAGAAAAAACTTTTAAACAAACCTGATCTGATCTGAATGTGCCAGAATTCACCAGCACCAGATCGGCGCCAGTTGCCGCCAACAGCACGTCACACACCCAGTTGCCAAGGTTGCACTCCTGTCTCCTGATGCAGGAGAACCGTCCCTCCAGCGGCACGCAGATCTTGCCTAGAATCTCGTCCATTTTACCTTCTATCATGGCTGAAATGAGAAGGTAATATTTAATTAGGCGTTCATCATCATCGTCACAGAGTTAATCCCAAAAGCATTCAAAGCTTCTACTTTCGACCCCGGGAGCAGCTTCTCTACTCTTTCTCTTGATTTTCTCTTTTTTCTTGACTTTTGTGGAAGCGACTGTCGTCTGATCCCCAACCCCGATACGAAAGCTTGCGCCAGAGTCTCACCCGTCAGTCAGCAGATGTACCGGCTTGCTGGTGAGGTAGATTTGGGCCCAAAAGATTGCCCAAAGACGGGTCCGAAAGCGTCGGTAGCTTAGTGGTTAAGGAGTCGACCTTACGATCGAGAGGTCCCGAGTTCGAATCCTGGCCATTACACTACCGACGTGGACCCACTCCTAAAACACGCAATTTAGCTTAGCTGGAGGAGTTAGGGGGAATATTAGTAATTTCGGTTAATAATTTTGAAATTTTAATTTAAAATTTGGTAGGACCTTATAATTCCCACAAATAAATACATATTAGTATATTTATATATATATATATATATATTTTTATATTTAGAACACGTCAATTTGACTGCACCTCGCCTGATGATAAGCTAAAGGTAAAGTCTCAGAAAAGAGGGTCACCATTACATACACGTACCATGTTAACAATGGTGGCACTCAGCTTGACGGCCTCATCAGAAGAGGATTGTCGTCGCAGCACCGCGTGACACCGGTCCCACTAGTGCTGCGACCACAATCCCCCTGCCCGGCTATGCACTTGCTGACCCCAGAACGCAATCAAACCGAAATTGAATTACTATGGAGAGTTTTTCGCAATCGTGCACGGTGGTACCTACCCGGCCGAATTTTGTGACAAATTTGTGTCATCAATTAACTTTTATAATGTCACTTATGGTGTTTGACATACCTAGTTGTCAGTCGTTTTTTATTCTAAATTTAATATTCATAGTTAACGCAAGACTACGTCTGTTACACTATATTTAGTAGTAGTAGTGGTAGTGACACTATATTTCGAACCATGCTTTTCAGTCCTACACACTACACGAACCGGGCTCTTTCCCATAGGCTATAAGTTGACTTTCAGATGGTGAACAAAACCATCCTTTACTCGTCTCGTATACCATTTATAGAATGACCCTTCTTGTTAGGGTTCCGTTGCCAAATGGCAAAAAACGGAACCCTTATAGATTCGTTATGTCTGTTCATTCGTCCGTCCGTATGTCACAGCCACTTTTTTCCGAAACTAAAAGAACTATGCTGTTGAAACTTGGTAAGTAAATGTATTCTGTGAACCGCATTAAGATTTTCACTCAAAAATAGAAAAAAAGACAATAAATTTTGGGGGTTCCCCATACTTAAAACTGAAACTCAAAAATGTTTTTTTCATCAAACCCATTCGTGTGTGGTATCTATAGATAGGTCTTCAAAAATGATATTGAGGTTTCTAATATAATTTTTTCTAAACTGAATAGTTTGCGCGAGAGACACTTCCAAAGTGGTAAAATGTGTGTCCCCCCGCCTGTAACTTCTAAAATAAGAGAATGATAAAACTAAAAAAAAATATATGATGTACATTACCATGTAAACTTCCAACGAAATTTGGTTTGAACGAGATCTAGTAAGTAGTTTTTTTTAATACGTCATAAATCGTAAACTGCAATTTATCTTTCATTCAATCAACTCAAATATAAAAATTAAAAAAAAACATTATTATATATTACTTGCTGCTACGGAATCCTTTAATGGGTGAGTCCGACTCGCACTTGACCGCTTTTTTCTTTTCGTGCGGAAATCCCTTCCCTCCCCGGTGGTGGAACCGTTATGTCGGACTCGAAGCGACTTAAACCGCACGCCGTCTCGGTTCTTCAGATAATTGAGTGTAAGATGGCCCGGCATTTCCCTCTTGTCTTGCCCTCAGAAAAAGTGAGGGCGGGGCGTAACGCGCCGCCACCCCGCAGTCCTTGGGTGGTCCTAAAAATCTATTTATTTTGTACATTCTAAAATGCTTCCCCCCCCTTTTCTACTCGACCCAAGTCCCTCCTCTAACAATGAACACTTACAAGAATACTTATCGGTTTTCGCCTTGAGGACCAGGTCCTCCGCGTAAGTACTGTTCACGGCCACCTCTGATATGTCCACTTCACTAGTTTCGCCGGTGAAACTTATACGGATCTTGCTGAACTGTCTGAAGTCTGTGCCGGATTTTACGACAAATCTTTTGTTTATCTGGGAAAAGAAAAAAGTAATGTGAAGGATATATTTCTCTTTGGAGTTGTTCCTCAGATACAAAGCGTCAGTCTGTGGTGTGGTGGTCAGATTAAGCAATTAAAGATTTAATATCAACTTGACAAAAACATTATAAACTAATATAAAATCCTCCAATTAATCTTACAACAATTCTTAAATAATTTAAGTTTAAATTTATTTCGTGTAAAAAAAATATTAAACGTAAAAACCCATATCCTCCTGTATATTTAGTTTATACACTGGGGCTAATTAAAGTCCAATCTTCATATAAAAAGATTTAATCGAATCGTGCTTTCCGTACAAAGGTTTTGGGTAGATTAACATTGAGAGCATATTAAACCGACGAATACACGAACACGCCTTTCTTAATATTTTAGCAGCGACACGTAGATATTGCGGGACCACAATGGATTGCCAATTGCCATAAGGCGCCGCAACATATTCCCCGCCGTTGAAAGCCAGCTTTCAACCCCGTAATTCTTCAGCTGTAGGTAGCGGACAGAGACGTGTGAATGGGCGACGCACGCAACCTTTTGCAGTGTTGATTTCTGCGACTCGAGCCACTCCATCTGATCCGGGAAACAGCCGTAGAACTCGTCCTAGGCGCCAGTTTAGTGGGGGAGTGTTGTCTTCTGCTAGCAGCACCAGGTCTCCTATATTGAGGTGACCATTGTCTTTCCGCCACTTTGTCCGCTGCTGTAGTTCCGACAGGTATTCTTTCTGGCATCTTTGCCAGAAATGACGTCGTATTGTTTCAAGACGCTCATGTCTGGTCAGTCGCTTCGCATCGTCTATGTCTTGCAGAGTGGGCGAGGGTAACGCCATGAGCGGTCGACCGATTATGAAGTGTCCCGGTGATAGGGAAAGAAGGTCATTGGGAGAGGAGGACAATGGGCACAAGGGACGACTATTGAGAATGGCCTCAACTTGTGCAAACAAAGTCATTATTTCTTCGAATGTTAAATGGCTATTGCCAATCACTCGTTTGATGTGATATTTGGCCGATTTGACACCGGCTTCCCAAATGCCGCCGAAGTGAGGAGCGTAAGTAGGTATGAAACTAAACTTAATACCTTGCTGACTTGCAAAATGTAATAAAGGTTCCCTATTATGTTCTAAGAAGCTCCCGATTTCCTTCGCGGCAGCGACAAAGTTACGACCGTTATCACTAAATATTTCTACTGGCTTTCCTCTACGCGCGATGAATCGTCTGAGAGTCATTACGAATGCATCCTTGGTTAAATCACTAACTGCTTCTAGATGAATGCATTTGTAACGTAAGCATACAAAAATACACATATAACATTTAATCAGGCGACTTCCACGTCCCTTCCGATTTAAAATTAAGAACGGTCCAGCGAAGTCTAAACCCACTGATAGGAATGGAAAGTCTGCATTCACACGTGAAGGTAAGTTACCCATTATAGGGCATAATGTTTTGCCATTTAGTCTCCTGCATCGCACACAGTTACTAACAGTGCGTCTGGCGATCTGCCTACCATTAACAGGCCAGACTGTTTCCCTAATCGTTGCTAGCAACAACTGTGGACCTGCATGTAAGTTTGCAATATGCTCATGTATAAAATATAATTTAGTGAATTTATGCGAGGCGTGAAGAAGTACCGGATGCCTTTTCTCATAAGCGCATGCAGACGCGGCATCTATGCGACCGCCAACACGAATTATTTTATCTTTATCTAGAAACGGAGATAACGATAAAATTTTACTTTTTGCTGGTAGTTGTTTACCTTTTGTTAATAAATCATATTCCGTAGAAAATGATTCCCGTTGAGCTATAATGCACAGTATGTGAAACGACTCCAATAATTCTTCCGCTGTCAACATGCCTACTCGCTTATTAGCTAAACAACGCATGTTAAATATGAACCTTCGAGCATATGCAACAATGTTACGCAGCTTGTTAAAGGATGAGAATTTATCAAAGGACAATGCCCAAGTCAGTATGGAAATCGGTTGAACACTTTTTTTTGCCATGTCACATAAGTATAAACTGCATTAAAAAGCCTGCATTAAGTATTATCTGAAATATAAACGCATATTGTAACAGAACTTGGGGTTATTGAGAAATTAAATGATTACAACGAGAAAAACAACAACAACAAGAAAATATTGTGACACTGACTGTTGAACTGACGTTTGAGTAAGACAGGGATACCATGTATAAATTAAGAGAAAAGTACCACTGAAGCACACATTATTTCACAACTTTAACTGATTATCACTAATAAACTACGAATACATACACGAAATAATAAGATTTCATAACTGCAATATATTTGAATGTCACATTGCGAATTATTATCACGTATTATTATTTAACCATTTTATTTTATAAAGATTGGTATATTTGCATCCTACCTACATTCACCAATGGTTTATTTTATATAATGGTAACAATTAAATTAAAATAGAAACGATTATTCATTCAAGTTTTATATTTTTAATAATTTAAATCCAATCCCCAAGTTCTATAGAAGCGATTTAGTGTTGAAAAGTCATACTATAATCAATATTATTTTTTAACATTTGAAATATTGACGCGAACGTCTAAAAGCGCAACCAAGAATGGGCATTCTCCTTTATAAACTGATCATCAGTTACAGCGGATGAGAGTGCCTTAATTTCAGGTAAGTCGTCTAACCTTAATACCTTCAACTTAGGCCAAAACAATTCATCCTTCTGTAAAAAACTAGGACCGAAGTATATAAGTCATGAGACAATAAAGTTTTAGCAGCCATTCCCCTTGAAATTAAATCTGCTGGGTTCATTGCAGTGGCAACATACCGCCACGAGGAAGCGTTTGTCAGTTCTACTATCTCACAGACGCGGTTAGCTGTGAACATTTTTAGTTTCGTAGGATCACAATTTATCCAACTTAAAACTATACTGGAATCACACCAATGAACTATGCGCATGGGCGTGTAACGCAGCGAATCAGTAACACACTTACATAGCTTGGCGGCTAGTAATGCTGCACACAGTTCAAGCCGGGGTATCGTGGTTTGTTTTAAAGGCGCCACCTTAGACTTGGCGCATAAAAGCCTGACAGTGGTGTTACCGTTACTACTTACTGATTTTAAATAAATACACGCACCGTACGCACATTGAGAAGCATCACTGAAAGAATGTAATTCAATCCAGTTAGGGTTGTCACATGAAACTAATCTCGGAATTTTAAATTTGTTCAGCCAAATTAAATTATCTGTAAAATTTAACCAATCGTCTCTTAACTCTTTAGTGACCGGTACGTCCCAGTCGAACCCTTGTTGCCACATTTTTTGTAACAACATTTTAGGTTGTATTATTACCGGACTTAGGATCCCTAAAGGGTCAAATATTTTAAATGCGTTAGACATAACAAGTCGTTTAGTTATAACTGCGTCTTTATCAAATCTAAAGTTTTAATAGGGAAATATAACATATCTTGAGATGGAATCCATCCCAGCCCAAGAGTACTGGATGAATCGCTCACTATTAAATGATCTTCGTGATTAATACTTAAATTTTGAAAAATAGACGGATTATTACTCTTATACTTTCTTAAATTAAAACAACCAAGTTTAAGAGCCCTTGAAATACTCTGTTGTATATATATTAAATCCGATTCATTATTTGCACCGGTTATAAGATCATCGACGTAGAAGTCGGATTGGATGACATTTTTGATGAAAGTATCATTCTGCTCCTCACCTAACTGCCATAAGCAACGAGTACTAAGGTAACTGGCACTTGCGGTACCATAAGTCAGAGTATTTAACTCGAAACTTTCAATGGGTTGAGTTTCGTTTTCACGCCATAGTATACGTTGGAGCCCGCGGCCTTCTTCATACCTGGCGGTATATTTTTTCAATGTCCCCAGTTAATAGATATTTATATTGCCTAACGCGTATGAGTATTGCAAACAATGAGTCCTGTAAGGCTGGACCTACCATTAAAATATCATTTAAAGAATAGCCTGATGTAGAAGCCGCAGACCCATCGAAGACTACGCGCAATTTTGTAGACTCACTCTCCTGCTTTAGTACAGCATGGTGACATAAAGTTATTCGTCTCTCATCTTTCGCCAATGAGAGATGCCCTAATTCAGCGTATTCCTTTATGAATTTAGTGTACTCACATTTTAAATTTGGATTTTTTCTAAACCGGTCTTCTAAGTATTGGAATCGTTTTTTAGCTAGATTATAAGTATCTCCTAAACAGTCCGGAGTATCTTTTAGTGGCAGTTGCACACAAAACCTGCCGTTGGCATCCCGACGAGTATGGGTGAGGAAATGTTGCTCACAAACCTTTTCAGTTTTACTCATAATTCGCCGTTTTGGAACCTCTTCTAATTCCCAGAATTTATTCATAGAATTAAAATCTATATCACCTTGTGGTGACACTATATCTGTAATGGCCTTATTACAGTGTGTAGCCTGGTTTAAACAATTTGAATAAACAGGCCCAGATATTATCCAGCCTAGCTGTGTATTCCTTAATATTGGTTTTTGTGGACCGAGGGAACGCTGTTCGTTACCCAGGATGTCCCAAAACAGGTCAGCGCCTATTAACATATCTACCGGTGCTGGGTTATTAAATGTTGGATCAGCCAGCACTATATCCTTGGGTATATTCAATGCACTATTATTGACCGGATACCTCGGAATTAAACCGGTTAATTCACTTAAAATGAAATATGAACAGTTTGCACTATAATTATTATTTACAGAACTAATTTTGATATTACACGTTTCATTAATATGCGAAGTAACTGTATTACCTATTCCTATGACCTTTAGTGAGTCAATTGGGAATGACGTTATTGATATTTTATCCCTTAACGTCTTGGAAATGAAAGATGATTGGCTACCACAATCTAGGAGTGCTCGAACCCTTGCCTTTCGATGGGTCAAGGCATCCGAAACTTCAATTATAGCCGTCGATAACAAAATTTGATTTGTGTTTCTGTTAGAAAAAATTGTGATAATTTCACAACTATTAACATTAGGCTCATCTAATACGGCATGATTATTCGAGTTAGGCGACATGACGGGGCGGTGCAACAAGGAGTGATGCCTTTTATTGCACTCACGGCACGAACCCATACGGCAGGTACCTACGTGATGTCCCTGCCTAAGACAGTTGACACACAATTTATATTTGTTTACCTCCTGTACCCTTTCGTCTATGCCTTTTGCCTTAAAGAGGGGGCAGTCATAAATTCTGTGATCTCAACTACAAACAACACATAAATACTTATAAGACTTGGTAGGATCTTTAGAATAGGATGATGCAAATGATTTTGTATGATTATTTTGTCCCTGCTTATGCTTATTCGAGATAGAACTAGGGCGTACATTACCATCCTGAGACTTGGGCAGATTGATCTCGGGTTTGCTACGATTTAATGCTTCGAGCACATCTGCACGGTCAACTATAAATTTATAGAATTGGTCTAAAGTTGGGACATCGTTGACTAGGGTACTCCGGTATTCTTCCCACTTTTCTAAGGTATCGTTGGCTAATTTTGAAGATAGCGTGAAAATAATCATGATGTCCCAGTTGTCAGTGGGTACACCTAAGCCAGTCAACGCACGTAAGTTTTTTGTGACATGGTCGACGAAGAATCTCAACGACTTTTGTGATTCACGTTGTACCTGCTCAATACCAAATAAAGAACTTAAGTGGAAATCAATTAAAGTTCGCTTGTTGTTGTATCGGCTACAAAGCAAGTTCCATGCTTCAGTATAATTTGCAAAAGATACGGTAAGATTTGAAATAATCCTCGCCCTCCAAATACGACCTAAGGTAATGAAACTTTTGAACATTTGTTATACGTTCATTTTTGTGAATCACACTCTCATACGTGTCGCGAAATTCTAGCCATCGGAAATAAGTACCGTCGAACTTCGATACTTGTATTTGAGGTAGTCTTACCTCATACGAGCTAGACTCCGAACAGCAGGAATTATCATGAACAGAGGTACGTCTGTGTTCAATAGCTCACGCTCCTCAAATCGGCGGCACCTGGGGACGGGCAAACCGGTTCCGGCCTCACAGCTGATTGCACTTGGCGAGATAATGCACTTGTCGTAGATAAGAATCTGCAATTATATCAGCGTAACGCTTACGTGTTTGCAATCAAACGAGGATTGATGTTAGCGATTAATGAAATCACTAGCAGCTGTACTTACTTAAAAGTTTTATCAAGTAGGTAGGTACCTACGCATACACAATAATACAATTTTACATAAATATATTATTTAAAATGAAATGCTGTACGCTTTAATAGGCTCAAACCACTTACTATTAGCGTAATGAACAGTTATTTAAAATATGAAACTGAGATAACAGAATCTACCTTTTTTTCAACCTCCCGTAGGTAGGTATGAATTTTAGATTATGATTAACTTTTACTTTGCACAGATGAATTTAATTTAGAATAGTTAAAGAATGATATTAAAATGATTTACGGATGATAATTTGGAAAATTAGGAATAATAGGAAGGAAGGAGTAGAACACTTATCTGCTTTATGGTGAGTAGCTCAATGCGCGGCGAGATTCTTTTGACAAATCTAGTCACCTCAGCCAGAACTCGTAGATGATTCTGGATGCACCTTGATACTTGAACCCCTTTCTCCAATCTTCAATCACGTCCAACAGGATTGCACACCAACCGGCTGGCCCCGCCTTGACGAGATTTTTTCTCCGTAATTTTCTTCAAACTTCTCCGTATTTTGGTTTTCTTGATGAATTATCCCCTCATGATCCACCAATATGTATATTTAGTTTATACAATGGGGCTAATTAAAGTCCAATCTTCATATAAAAAGATTTAATGCGAATCGTGCTTTCCGTACAAAGGTTTTGGTAGAACATTGAGAGCATATTAAACCGACGAATACACGAACACGCCTTTCTTAATATTTTAGCAGCGACACGTAGATATTGCGGGACCACAATGGATTGCCATAAGGCGCCGCAACACCTCCTAATTTTAATATAATACCTTCTAAAATTATAGAACCAGAAACAGGAGCCTCTACATGTTACTCGCACGACAGCATCAAGAGGCAGCCCAATTCTGCGCAGATGTTTCGTGCATTGGCACACAAACTGTTTATATCTACACTTAGTATTTTTGTTTGTATTATTTGTGTTATCACTGTTTGAAATTAATTCCTTTTTTTGTCTAGTTACATTATTTTTCTCTTATTTTGTTTCCTACGTGATTATCCGAAGGGTATTCAATAATTTCTAATTTATTTCTTTGTTTCAGTAGTAGCGCGATGCAGGATTTGTAGTATCGAAGTAGTTCAGCTTACTATCGCTAGATGGCGCTGGATACTTATAATATCTTCAAAAGTTGAGTTGCCGAAATACTCACATCTAATACTTCATACACGTGGTCATGTCCGCCCAATATCAGGTCTATATCCGTGCATCCTTCAGCCAATTTTATATCGTTCGGTGTCCGCATATGTGTCAGTGCTATTACAAATTCACAACCCTGTAATCAAAAGAAATATTATTAAATTAGATTTATTTTTGAAATAAAACTATTTTTAACGTATTCTATCGCGATTTATTTGATGTTATTTTATATTTTACATTGATCCCGACGTTTACATCTATATAATATATAACACCAAATAAATCGCGATAGAATCCGTTAAAAATAGTTTTATTTCAATGTGTGACATTCGCGTAAACTTCTGACAATATCATGTTGATTTATTGTTGTTAGAAATATCTACGTACTGATGTGGCTTAATTGACTGAGTAACCTGTCAGTGTCTATAAGGATATCATAAATAAAACGAATCGTAATTTCGGTTCAACACAAGTTTAGAGAGAAAGTAGTAATACTCCTTACAATATAGCTTGATCTCTGTGACAGTTGTCACTAGTGCTGTGACCCTTACGACGTAGCTCGTATTTTTGTCGATAAGACTATTTTAAATTGTAATTGACTGGTTTATGCATAAACATGTAAATTTTATTAACAACAATGGGTTAAAAGTGTTATTATTTACTGTCGAGAAAATAAATATTATAAGTGGTTTTTTATACCAGATTACCTCAATTTATGTATTTCATAACCTGTGTGTTGTAATTATAATTTTTTTATGGTACTGTATTGGTTTTATTTCTTTTATGAATAAATTAATAAGGATTGGTTATCGAGTTACGTTTAGTGATTGTCTCCTCTCTATCTTACTCTCAATCCAGTATGACCTTGTACGAGCGTAGGCTATACATTTCTATGAAATGATTTCTAGGGATTTTAGAACATACAACGTATATTTTATGTATGATTTTTTATAGGGTGCGAGGGATATGCTCTATGGGCAACCTTACACCCCGGCGTCTGTAGACCCGAGACGGCGTGCGGTTTTAGTCGGTTCAAGCCCGACATAACCGCCCCCGCTGGCACGCGGGGGGGTATCCGAAGGGATTTCCGCACGATAAAAAAAAAAAAAAAAAGGTACTTCGTCGGTCGGTAAGGCCCATCATGGCGGTAAGGCCCATCATGGCGGTAAGGCCCATCATGGAGGATTGGCTAGAGAGGCGACACGGAAGCCTCTCGTACCGTCTGACGCAGGTGATCTCCAGGAAGGGGTGCTTCGGGGACCACCTGCATCGGATAAGGAAGGAGCCAACGCCTGAGTGTCATCACTGTGATGCGAGCGAGGACTCAGGGCTGCACACGCTGGCGGACTGCCCGGCGTGGGAGGTGTCGAGGCGTGACCTCGTGGCAGCCATCGGGGTGGGGGTGGCAGGTGAGGCCGCCTGTCACCCCAGCAGAAGCAGGCCGGGACGGTGGGGCGACTAGCGCCCCTCCCCCAAACCGGGGCAAGACGGGGACACCGTGGTTCCCAAACCCGAGGGGGCCATCTCGAAACCGGAGATGGCCCATTTCGCCAGTTTATGTTAAGGTCCCAATGTAATTGGTGGCGAGCCTATTGCCGTTAACCGGGCACGTATAAACCTGCGATAAATACACACATAACTTCGAAAAGCATCGAAAAGTCATTGGTGTGTGCCATGGTAAAACCTGGGATCGAACCCGAGACCTCGTCTGAGCAGTCCATTACCCATACCACTAGGCTACCGCGGCTTACTAGGCTACCGCGGCTTCTACACCATAATTTTAGGATGTAAATGAATAAGTAAACGGGGTGCGAGGTAAATGTCTTATGGGCAACTTTACACGGCGTCCGGCCCTAGACGGCGTGCGATTTTAGTCGGTTCAAGCCCGACATAACCACCCCCGTTGGTCGGCAGGGGGTATCAGAGGGGTATTCTGCACGAAAAAAAAAGGTACCATGTTTGCTTGCATTCTAGCAAATAAACAATTTCCTTTAATTTCATTGCAAGAATGGCTCGAAACGTCCCGAGTTCGAATTCTGGCCATTACACTACCAACGTGAAACGTCGAATCGTTTACTAAAATACTGGTGGTAGAAATTTTATGACACAAATTTGTCACAAAATTCGGCCGGGTAGGTACCACCGTGCACGCCGGCGTGGGAGGCGCCGAGGCGTGACCTCGTGGCAGCCATCGGGGTGGGAGTCCTCTCGCTCGGCAGCATGATTGCGGCAATGGTGCGGAGCGCGAGCGCGTGGGCCGCCGCCGCCTCCTTCTGCGAGCATGTAATGCTCGCGAAGGAGGTGGCGGAGCGCGCCCGGGAGAGGTTCAGAACTCTCCCGGCCCCCCGAGCCCGCAACTTGCTCGCCGCGCGTCGCGGGCGACTCAGGCGCCGGAGGTCGCTTAACGACCTTCGTCCTCTATGAACGCAGGCCTGGGGGTGGCAGGTGAGGCCGCCTGTCACCCCAGCAGAAGCAGGCCGGGACGGTGGGGCGACTAGCGCCCCTCCCCCAAACCGGGGCAAAACGGGGACACCGTGGTTCCCAAACCCGAGGGGGCCATCTCGAAACCGGAGATGGCCCAGGGTCAGTCGGGGTGCGAGGGATATGCTCTATGGGCAACCTTACACCCCAGCGTCTGCAGACCCGAGACGGCGTACGGTTTTAGTCGGTTCAAGCCCGACATAACCGCCCCCGCTGGCCGGCGGGGGGGTATCCGAGGGGATTTCCGCACGAAAAAAAAAAAGGTACCACCTAGTACGATTGCGAAAAACCCTCCATAGTAATCCAGTTTCGGTTTGATTGCGTTCAGGGGTCAGCAAGTGCATAGCCGGGCAGGGGGATTGTGGTCGCAGCACTAGTGGGACCGGCGGGTGTCACGCGGTGCTGCGACGACAATCCTCCTCTGATGAGTGCCACCATTGTTAACATGGTACTTGTATGTAATGGTGACCCTCTTTCCTGAGACTTTACCTTCAGCTTACCATCAGGCGAGGTGAAGTCAAATTGACGTGTCCAAAATATAAAAAAAAAAGAAAACAAAAAAAACTGACTACTTACTTCTTGTTTCAATTGAGTTGCTAACTTCGACCCAGCTTGCACAAAGTCTATAAACGTCACTTCTTCAGGGTTTATCGTGGCTAGAGTTTCCAACCATTCCTGTAAAAAAGGATTTCATTTATTTATTTTCACACCCTCAAAAAATAATGACAATTTAAAAAAAAAACACTAGCTGTTGCCCGCGGCTCCGCCCGCGTAGTATTCTGATCCCGTTCCCGCAACCCATGGGAATCTATTCCCGGTATAAAAGTAGCCTTATTTCCCTTTTTCAGGCAATTTTTAAAAAAAAATCTCTCCTTTAGAACCAACCTCGTACTTCAAGGAATATTATAAAAAGAGAATTAGCTAAATCGGTTCAGCTGCTCTCGAGATTTGCGCTTAGCAACACATTCAGCGATTCATTTTTATATTATAGAAGATAATGGTAGAAAAACCCAAAGGTTTAAAAGGTTAAGTCATTGCCTCCCAAAATAGAGCCTTATGTTTTATGGGGTAAGCAGCGTCATTCCCTCCGTATTTATTTATTTAGGAGTGCAATGCCTATCAGGGTGTATAGGCCTCACCTTGGGGGCCAAGGCAACCTCATCTCAGCCTGTACACTTACTGATTGACGGATGAGGCTCTAGCGCAGGTCAGATGGCAGACGCTCCCATAAAAGTTGTTTAACCCAAAATCAAAAGGAAGAGTGAGTCAACCCCAGGCTTCGATGTGAAAGCCTCTGATGAAACCAGGAACAACATTACAATGATAATGATGAGAATATTTTAGTAATGTCTATATTGTCTACTTTATAAAAAAAAAACTATAAAGTCATAATCATAATCATGATTTATTTGCGAACACTGTCACCCCAGCAGAAGCAGGCCGGGACGGCGGGGCGTCTAGCGCCCCTCCCCCAAACTGGGGCAAGACGGGGACACCATGGTTCCCAAACTCGAGGGGGCCATCTCGAAACCGGAGATGGCCCAGGGTCACCCAGGGTGCGAGGGATATGCTCTTTTTGCAACCTTACACCCCGACGTCTTAGGACACGATACGGCGTGCGGTTTTAGTCGGTTCAAGCCTAGTTCAAGTTCAAGTATCTTCGGTCTTTGTATCCGGGGGTATCCGAAGGGATTTTCGCACGAAAAAAAAGGTATAATTAGGTATAACATAGCTTGGTCATTCCTTATTCCACCCACAAGGCGTGTAAATTTTCAATTTAATAAAATATAAATAAAAGTAATAATACCTGTTCAACCAGGCCAATAAACCCGATCTTGTGTCCATTACACATTAGCGCATGTGTGATTTTGCCGTCCCCTAGTGGCCTGCCGGTCTCGTTGTCTATAACGTTGGACATTAACCAGGGGAAATTGCACTGGGCAACCAGGCCAGAGAGAACTTCCAGGCCAAAATCTGGAACAAGATATGCAAGTAAAATAATTATAAACCGATTGTATTAAAAGAAAGAAACACTTAAAGAAAGAAAGCACAACATAATGAACATTACACTTAACAATTGGTTGCAAGTATCAAAACTTTATATAATTTATTTTTAAACTAGACATAGGGCATAGTGCCACAAAAACATTATAAATAATAACAATAAAAACAAAGACAGAAGAAAAAATATAATTGTAACTATTTAACGCAAAAAAGGTTGAACGGATGTAGATAAAATTCGGCACACAGACATTATATTATTTTTTTTTTTCTAAAAGAATACTAGTAACCGAAATTACTAATATTCCCCCTAACCCCTCCAGCTAAGCTAAATTGCTTGTGATAGGAGTGGGTTCACGTCGGTAGTGTAATGGCCAGGATTCGAACCCGGGACCTCTCGATAATAAGGTCGACTTCTTAACCACTAAGCTACCGACGCTTAATTTTTAACGAATTTGGAACAGGTCAGTTTTATCCCCGGAATTAGTTCCTCTGGATCAGGAACGCGAGTCAAGCTGCAGGCCACATCTAGGTAGTTCTAGCAATACAGTCTCGAACTAAGCGGTTCGGTACTTCACTTTTTTTATCGCACGGTAAAGAACTGGAATGCTCTACCCGCGCATGAGTTTCCTTCTTCCAACAATCCCGGGTTCTGTAAGCACTATGTTTTATGAAGCCAATTTTTGGACATCGCGTTTTTGTTAAATAATCTAATAGAGATAATCATTCAAATGTTAGATTTTGAATCCCCGTTTCGATAACATGTTCAGTTTTTACAAAAGATTATTCCAAAGTTTTTTAAAGATTCATCCGAATTTTTCCTTAATAGGCTTTCATATTTTTTTTTTTATAGACGGATCTGGTTGCACTTCAGTAAAAACAATACTTAACTGATAATATATTACCCTCCGGAATAATGGCGTGATCACATCAAATAAATCGCGATAGAATTTATTTCAAATTGATTTATCTTCTAGATTCCATGGAATTGGGACGTGAAATTTACGTGGTATGCTGAATGGAATAATCACTACATAGTATAAAACAAAGTCGCTTTCTCTGTCCCTATGTCCCTATGTCCCTATGTATGCTTAAATCTTTAAAACTATGCAACGGATTTTGATGCGGTTTTTTTAATAGATAGAGTGATTGAAGAGGAAGGTTTATATGTATAATAACATCCATTGTACCCGTGCGAAGCCGGGGCGGGTCGCTAGTTTTAATATAAATACCTTTTACTGAAGCGGTGGAATTATCGAGAAATCATAAAATGCGTATCTAATAAAGTTACGATTTTCATTTAAGACTCCAAAGGAGCCGTTTGGCATGTGCTTTCAATGAACTGAACATAATTATCGAGTATCATGGTTAGTTAACGAGTAATATGTTTTTTTGCAATAATATTCGGAGGTAAAATTAAAGATTTTAAAGAAAAAAAAAAGAAACTAAAAAGCTAGACGCGCTGGCGAAGTGGGGATACGAAAACTTGTATTATGATGATCATATCTATAAGGTATTTCAATAAAAATCCGATATCTGAAAATTGGCTTTCGTAAAACACTGTGGGGAGTGAAAAAGCATCTGTCGGGACCGTCAAGGTAGGGACCAACATTTTGGATCGTTAGCATCTGGAATGGTGGTCCATATACCTTCTGGACTTCACTCTAGCTTGTTGCCATCCAGCGGGATGTAGTCAAAAGAAGTAGTAGCAGTAAAGAAGTATTTTCTTGTATCGTTAAATATAGGTCTCGAGTTCGATCCCCAGTCGCCCCGGGCACACACCTCTGACATTTCGTAGTTATGTGTGTATTAAAAATGTTGATTATCGCTCGCTTAGTAATGTGCCCGGTAGATGGCAATAGGGTCGACCCCTATTACATTGGGACCTTAACATAACTGGCGAATCGTGGGTGTGTAATAATGATTCTACGACATTCTACATAGCACTTTCTAGACCCAAAGTAAGTATAGTTTAACTAGCTTGTGTTATGGGTTCCAAAATGCGGATAAACATACTTATATACTTTTTTTTTTGTAAATACATACATATTATACATAGAAACACCCAGACCAATGCAAATAGACATATTCATTCAAACAAATATTTGCACTGAGCGGGAATCGAACCCGCGCCTCCTGGCGTAGCAGTCCAATGCACTACCGTTACGCCACATACACCTCTGCCTACCCTTTCGGGGATACAGGCGTGAAGTTATGTTAAATAAAGAGTTATTTATTTGCCAACGAACTTCGGAGTCGGTATTGCGTGACCGGGGGTCGGCCTTGAAGCTTCATTGTGAGACGCCAACGGACCAGACAACTGTTATCACGGCCTTGTAGTGTCTACTGCCTTATCTTACAGTTTATTAACCTTTTTAAGTATCCACTTTATTAGGTAGATTTCGATGAAATCGATCTACCTATTGGTGTCTTGACTACTGTCGAATTTAAAAAAAAATTCTTCATAGGAGGTCTAGTTATGACCCCCTGAGTCCGAAATGTCCACTGGTCAAAAAGTTTATATATATATATATATATATAACTCTCAAAATTTGCGGCACTCTCACGGTCGCATTTTTGCCCCGATCGCTTTCAAACTGCGGTCAAAAATTGCTTGGGTGTAAACTTAGTTTGCAGGGATGGAACCCCGAGCCTCGAGAAATCGAGGCCGTGCAGTCCCAGCTCCGCCAGGCCATCGTGGTGGAGTGGAAGGAACGACTTGGGCAACCAAGCGCAGGGCACGCCGCAATAGCGGCGGTAAGGCCCATCATGGAGGATTGGCTGGAGAGGCGACACGGAAGCCTCTCCTACCGACTGACGCAGGTGATCTCAGGGAAGGGGTGCTTCGGGGACAACCTGCATCGGATCAGGAAGGAGCCAACGCCTGAGTGTCATCACTGCGACGTGAGCGAGGACTCAGGGCTGCACACGCTGGCGGACTGCCCGGCGTGGGAGGCGCCGAGGCGTGACCTCGTGGCAGCCATCGGGGTGGGAGTCCTCTCGCTCGGCAGCATGATTGCGGCAATGGTGCGGAGCGCGAGCGCGTGGGCCGCCGCCGCCTCCTTCTGCGAGCATGTAATGCTCGCGAAGGAGGTGGCGGAGCGCGCCCGGGAGAGACTTAGAACTCTCCCGGTCCGCCGAGCCCGCAACTTGCTCGCCGCGCGTCGCAGGCAACTCAGGCGCCGGAGGTCGCTTAACGACCTCCGTCCTCCATGAGCGCAGGCCTGGGGGTGGCGGGTGAGGCCACCTGTCACCCCAGCAGAAGCAGGCCGGGACGGTGGGGCGACTAGCGCCCCTCCCCCAAACCGGGGCAAGACGGGGACACCGAGGTTCCCAAACCCGAGGGGGCCATCTCGAAACCGGAGATGGCCCAGGGTCAGTCGGGGTGCGAGGGATATGCTCTATGGGCAACCTTACACCCCGGCGTCTGTAGACCCGAGACGGCGTGCGGTTTTAGTCGGTTCAAGCCCGACATAACCGCCCCCGCTGGCACGCGGGGGGGTATCCGAAGGGATTTCCGCACGATAAAAAAAAAAAAAAAAAAAACAAAAAGGGTGTAAACTTAGTTTAAGTTCGTGAACGGGTGGAATCCGGCCTAAGGGGACGGTAGGGCCTCACTTTTTGTGAAATCAGTTTTTCCTCAAAATTTCACGTTCCATGAAAGATATTCGAACCGTTCTAATTTTATCCCATAGTATACATGAATACCAACAACTTTTAATTATAAACCTATGAGATTAAAACTTTAACTAAAAGTGGAGGGGGGAAAAACCAAAATTTTTCGGGAAAAAAATCATAACTTCTAACCGGTGAACATTCTTGATGTCGGAAACATTTTTAATCGATAGAATTTTTAAGTCTAAAATAAATGTCTGAAAAGTTTTTCGTTAAAAGTTACCGTTTTCGAGAAAAAAAAATTAAACATGTTAAAAAATAATATTAATTGCTTCACGAAATCTACCTCTGCGTTCCCCATGCGGGAATTTTTTGATAATTGGCGACCTAGGAAAGAATTATCAAATGAGGCGGTCATTGGAGAACTTTCTTTCTATATTTTTACTTTCTATGATGAAGTAGACACTAAAAAATAAAGATGAGTAGATGTCCTCACTGGAGGACACACTCTACATGAGCGAACTACTCGCCACACATTTGCTTATAGCATTTAGCTGATTGCAAATAAATAAGTCTCGTAATAATCTCTGAAGGATAGGATTCGTAACGAATACATCCGACAGAGAACCAAGGTTATCGACATGGCTCAAAGAATTAGCAAGCTGAAGTGGCAGTGGGCCGGCCATGTCTCGCGAAGAACCGACAACCGCTGGGGTAAACGTGTTCTTGAGTGGAGACCGCGACTCGGCAAACGTAGTGTAGGACGCCCTCCGGCCAGGTGGGATGACGAACTGCGACAGACTGCAGGCAGATGCTGTATGGGGCAAGCTGAAGACAGGGCGCTATGGCGCTCATTAGGGGAGACCTATGTCCAGCAGTGGACTAGCATAGGTTGATGATGATGATGAAATAAATAAATAAATAAAAAAATTAAACATTTCCTGGGTGGTTGATGAATCTTTCTTTATATATATATTTCTTGTGTGCGTGTGTATGTCACTGAACTCCTCCTAAACGGCTGGACCGATTTTGATGAAATTTTTTGTGTGAGTTCAAGGGGATTCGAGGATGGTTTAGTTTAAAAATTGGGCCACAAAAAATTAGGGTTCCGCGCAAAAAAACTAAAACCATAAAAATCGAAATACACGCGGACGAAGTCGCGGGCACAGCTAGTATTATATAATGGCCGCGGCTCCACTCGCGAAAATTCTGATCCCGTTCCCGCAACCCATTGGAAACTATTCCCGGGATAGAAAGTAGCATATATGTTATTCCGGACTTTAATCTATCCCTGTGCCAAATTTCAGTCAGATCCGTTCAGCCGTTTTGCGTGAAAGAGTAACAAACACCCATCCATCCATACTTACAAACGTTCGCTTAGTATAAAGTATAATATATGAATAAGTGGGAATTGAACCGGTCACCTCGGATGTAGGAGTTCATAGTTCTGCCGCCACGGAACACATGTCTTGAAGAGTCCTTGTTTTTAGGGTTCCGTAGCCAAATGGCTAAAAACGGAACCCTTATAGATTCGTCATGTCTGTCTGTCTGTCCGTCCGTATGTCACAGCCACTTTTTTCCTAAACTGTAAGAACTGTTGTTGAAACTTGGTAAGTAGATGTATTCTGTGAACCGCATTAAGATTTTCACACAAAAATAGAAAAACAACAATAAATTTTGGGGGCTCCCCATACTTAGAACTGAAACTTAAAAAAATATTTTTCATCAAACCCGGATCTATGGATAGGGCTTCAAACATGATATTGAGGTTTCTAATATTTTTTTTTCTAAACTGGCTAGTTTGCGCGAGAGACACTTCCAAAGTGGTAAACTCCCCCCCTCCTGTAACTTCTAAAATAAGATAATAATACTAAATAATAATGATAAAAATACTTTTTTTTTCTTAGAATGATGACGTTTGACCTCTATCTAACCTGGTCGTAAGTGACGATGTGGTCTACGATGGAACACGTTTGCCTAGAAGGAACCTATTCACTCGAGACTTGAAGATTCCGAGGTTATAACTTTCCGGAAATACAGATTCAGGCAGGCAATTCCACTCCTTAGCTGTACGCATAATAAAATATGTACATAATATGATGTACATTACCATGTAAACTTCCAACGAAAATTGGTTTGAACGAGAATTAGTAAGTAGTTTTTTTTAATACGTCATAAATCGTAAATCGCAATTTACCTTTCATTCAATCAACTCAATTTATATAAAAATTAAAAAGTTAAAAAAAAGCGGCCAAGTGCGAGTCGGACTCGCCCATTAAGGGTTCCGTGGCAGCAAGTAACATAATAATGTTTTTTTTTTAACATAACATAACATAACTTCACGCCTGTATCCCCGATGGGGTAGGCAGAGGTCTATTACACACCTACGATTCGCCAGTTATGTTTAGGTCCCAATGTAATAGGGGGCGGGCCTATTGCCATCTACCGGGCACATTACTAAGCGAGCGATAATAAACATTTTAATACACACATAACTACTAAAAGTCAGAGGTGTGTTCCCAGGGCGACCTGGGTTCGAACTCTTGACCTCGTTTTGGCAGTCTGTTACGTGCACCACTGGGCTATCATCGCCGCTTTTAACTTAGAAACATAACTATAGTTTTCAAATTACCTTTGGTTTATGCAAAACGCTGTCGAGTAGTGAATAACGATCGACTTTTACTCACCGAAGTCGTGGTTGCCAAATACGGCGCATTGCGTTCCGATTTCATTCAGCACCGGCACCATTTGTTCGCCTTTCGTGAATGTGCTCACTGGAAGAACAAAAAGAAAATTTATATATCCTTTCAATTAAATTTTTAAGCATTAGTGCTTAGTTTTCCAATAGATCTAGATCGGAACAAGAGAAAATGTCTAGGTGGCTCAGTTGGTCAGAGCATTCCCCCTGTAAGGGACTGGTCGCGGGTTCAAGTCCCTTCCTATATGTTCTCCTTTTCCGATCTAAATCTTTTTATATATCCCACCAATCTCATTATATTTAATGATTTTACATATGGGTGGCCTACTTAAATACTTCGGGGCCCACGCCAACTTCAGCTGCAAGCCGGCATACCTTCTGATGAACGGACGATGCTCAGGCGCAGGTTCTCGTCGCGGGGTTGGGAGGTCAGACGGCAGGCGTTACCATAAAAACCGTACCTTTTTTTTTCGGGCGGAAATCCCTTCGGATATCCCCCGGCAGCGGGAGCGGTTATGTCGGGCTTGAAACCGACTAAAACCGCACGCAGTCTCGGGTCTAAAGACGCCGGGGTGTAAGGTTGCCCATACAGCATACCCCTCGCACCCCGACTGACCCTGGGTCATCTCTGGTTTCGAGATGGCCCCCTCGGGTTCGAGATGGCCCCCTCGGACCATAAAAACCGTATTACCTAAGGAGGAGAAGTAGTAACCGGACCCCGGGCTCCGAGGTGAAGGGCTCGATGCAAACCACGCTAAGATGATGATGATCTCATTAAACTCAATGATCCTATGATATTGTCGGAAGTCTATGCGAATGTCACACATTAAAATTAAAATAAATAGTCTACGACATTCTACACAGCGCTTTCTAGACCCAAAGTAAGCATAGTTTAACTAGCTTGTGTTATTGGTTCCAGAATGCTTATAAACATACTTGTATACTTTTTTTTGTAAATGCAACATACATTTTATGCATAGAAACATTGAAATTAAACTATTTTTAACGGATTCTATCGCGATTTATTTCATGTTATTTTTTTATTTACATTGCACCCGACGATTCGGTTAATGTAAATAACATAACATAACATAACATAAACTCACGCCTATATCCCCGAAGGGGTAGGCAGAGGTGCTAGCACCCACATTTCGCCAGTTTATGTTTAGGTCCCAATGTAATAGGTGGCGAGCCTATTGCCATTAACCGGGCACTTATAAGCCTGCGATAAATACACACATAACTTCGAAAAGCATCGAAAAGTCATTGATGTGTGCCATGGTAAACCTGGGATCGAACCCGAGACCTCGTCTCAGCAGTCCATTACCCATACCACTAGGCTACCGCGGCTGATATAACGGCGGTAAATAATAGAATAACATCAAATAAATCGCGATAGAATCCGTTAAAAATAGTTTTAATTCAATCAATGATCTTATATATATAATATACTAGCAGACCCGACAGACGTTGTCCTGTACACACGTCGTTACATTTTCCAGTGGACCAAATTGTGAATCTAAACCATCCTCGAATACCCTTGAACTCACACAAAAAATTTCATCAAAATCGGTCCAGCCGTCTAGGAGGTGTTCAGTGACATACACACGCACACAATAAATATATATATATAAAGATAACTTATTTTCTTTCTTCTTTCTATATTAAAAAGAGGCAGATAAAGCAATGGCGGTTAGAAACGGTCACTGGAAATTAGGCGTATTCTTTTATTTCAACAAAAGCACGAGTGTTACAGGATATGCCCTAATCTGTAAGTGTACCCACATTTATTGTGGGTACACTTACAGAGGGGTGCGACTGGTTGGATCACCTCCAAGTTTGGTGCACCCTGGGCAACGTGGGCGATGACGCATCATTGATTAATAATAATAATAATAATATAGTTTATTTGTTCTCTTCCACAAAGGTACACAAAATACATTTTAAGCACATTAAATATAAATCATGTAGCAGAGAATACAGCAATATCCATTTGAAAACAGAAGGATATCTATCACTGCATTCGCCCCCACACGACTCATAAATAAAATTTTTACTCCTTTGTGGGAGACTGGTATCTGCACTAGGAAATCCTGTCACACAGATTACCAGGCCCCCTACAAGATAAATGAATACGTACTTAATTTATCGCAAAATTAAATATTCTTCTGTGTAAAGAGACAATTCAAAAGAATAGAATTGCGCACGTATATAGATCTATAAGAAAATTTTTGCATAGTGTGTGTATGTGTGAGAGAGTGAGTGAAGGGTGAAGTCGTGTGTGTGTGAGTGAGTGTGAGGGTGAGTGTATGGGTGTATATGTAGGTGTGTGTGTGTGAGAGGGTGTGTAAGGGTGTGCGTATGTGTGTGCAGGTATATGAAGAAATGAGGATGATGAATACTAACTAACTTATGCCGGAACAATTAATAAATTTTCAGTAGAGTTATAATCAAGACTTAAGAGATAAGAAGTGAGGGTTTGTTTGCAATTTTTTGTCGTTAAAGGATATATATTTAAAAACGAGTTTAATTTATTATATAAATAATCACCAAGGAAACAGTAACTGTGATGTGAAAGACAGGTTCTATATATTTTATTTGTGCATACCCTAGCATTTTTTCGTTTGTGAGATAGAGCGGATGGATGGTAAGTTAGGGTGGAATGTTTCTGCAAGACTATTTGCCTGATAAAGAGTTGAGTGAGAACTTCACACTTTACGTAGAGTTCAGAGGTTGGATGGAAGAATGGTAATGAAAAGGCTACCTTAAGTACTACTCTTTGAGCTCTCTCTATCTTTATCATACTTGTTTTAGCAGCTCCGCCCCAGGTTGTAATGCAATAAGTTAGTAACGATTGACATAATGCAAAGTAGACAGTTTTCAGTATCGTATTATCTACAACATGTCTTAAGTGTTTAAAGATGTAAATGAGCTTCCTCACTCGTTTAGACAGAAGGTCAATATGAGAATGAAAGGTTAGGTTTTTGTCAATAATAATACCAAGATACTTAATTAGGCAGCCTAGTGGTATGGGTAATGGACTGCTGAGACGAGGTCTCGGGTTCGATCCCAGGTTTTACCATGGCACACACCAATGACTTTTCGATGCTTTTCGAAGTTATGTGTGTATTTATCGCAGGCTTATAAGTGCCCGGTTAATGGCAATAGGCTCGCCACCTATTACATTGGGACCTAAACATAAACTGGCGAAATGTGGGTGCTAGCACCTCTGCCTACCCCTTCGAGGATATAGGCGTGAGTTTATGTTATGTTATGTTATGTTACTTAATTGAGTCCACTTTTTGGAGTTGAGGGCATGTGCATGAGTTGGAAGAGTAATTCTTGCATGTGTGGGCGGTTATTTTTATTTATTTATTTTTATTTATTTATTTATTATAATCGTTGCAAATATGGGTTACAGATGGTTGTTAAAAGTAGTAAGTAAGTACAGTTTCACCATATTTCACCGTAATAGGCATGCAATTTTACAAGCTAAATTAGAAACAAAGTAAATAATCACATTTAATTGTCATGTAAATAATTTCATTAAAAATCATCAATTTCATATAATAATTCAGTGTATAGTGTCAGTAGTATATATATATCTATTTCATTTTAATTTCAGTGATATAATAATAGTAAATGTCAAAACAACTAATTCAACTTTGTCAGTATAAATATTCATATCATTTCTCAAATGTATACTGAACACATCACAACTAAAGCACTTTGTACTGCCGTAATGAGTTATCCGACAAGAAGTCTTCTATCGAATAGTAACACTTGTTTACTAACAAGTCACGGAGTTGTTTTTTAAATATTTTTAATTCTGTAATAACTCTGATACACTCCGGGACATTATTGAAAATTCGCGGGGCCAAGCAAAAGATACTCTCATGCATTAGTTGTGTCTTGCTAGCGACTATATGCAACTTACCCTGAGGTCGTGCACGTGTACGATAATCAAATAATTGTGAGTTTTTCTTCACAAATATTGCGGCTTCAAGTATGTATAAACATGGAAATGTTAATAGGTTAATTCTTTTAAAGTATGGTTCGCATGAGTCTGGTGCATAAAAATTAAACATAGCTCTGATACAGCATTTTTGGGCAATGAAGGCACGCTCGGAGTCTGTGCTATTGCCCCAGAAAATCACTCCGTATCTGAGAGTCGAGCTGACGTAGCCGTGGTAGGCTGTTATTAAAGTAGATGTGTTTGCTACCCTTCTTAACTTCTTCAGTGCGTATGAGAACTGGGCCTGTTGTTTACACACATACTCAACATGAAGTTTCCAATTCATTTTGTTATCAATGTGTAATCCTAGAAATTTAGTGGCCTCTGCTTCTTCAACGATTTTGGTAGGTGTCTGTATATAGAGGTATGTTTACTTAGAGAAAATTGTATGTACTTGGTTTAATCCGTGTTTAGTGTGAGGGAGTTGGTCGTTAGCCAGCTTATAACCTTGGAGAAGCCAGTTTGCGCCAAGTGAGACTTCCTCCCAGGTATCTCCATAGAAGAGGAGTGCTGTATCATCCGCGAATGTAATAATTCTTCCATTTGTCATCTTCAACTGGCAGAGGTCGTTGATAAATATCAGAAACAATGTAGGGCCCAAAATACTTCCCTGTGGTACTCCAGTGTCAACTTCACAGTCATCACTTATCCATTCATCTACTTTGACACGTTGGAATCTACTTTTTAAGTAGCTGTGGAATAACTTCAGCTGTGTGCCGCGAATTCCGAGCCTCTCCATCTTCTCCAGCAGGAGTGGCGCTGAGACCGTGTCAAAAGCTTTCGCCAAGTCAAGAAATATCGTAAGGACCTTCTTCTTTTTGTCGAGTTTAGTCACTATGGTGTCGGTAAGTTGGTGTACTGCGTCATTTGTTGATCTACCATTTCGGAAACCAAATTGATTTTCAGATAATAGTTTTCGTGTTTCTATGTATTTAATAAGTTGCTTGTTAATTACTTTTTCTAAAATTTTCGACAATGTAGGTAGAATTGATATTGGACGGTAGTGATTGACACAATCTCTGCTACCACTCTTGTGGATTGGATGAATAAGAGACTTTTTTAAATCCTTTGGAAACACCCCTGTAGAAAAGCTAATGTTACATATAAATGTAATAGGGGCTACTAGTGTATTGGCGTATTTCTTTATCAGATTACTAGAAATATTGTCGCGTCCTACTGCACAGTTATTTTTGAGAGAGGATATGATGTCTCTTATCTCATGGGCATCGGTTGGCAGAAGCACAAATGAGGAAAGACAAGGCAGGATTTGGGCAGTGAGGTCGGAACATGTGTTCATATTAATGGTCCTAGCCAATGATCCGCCTACGTTTGCAAAAAAATTATTGATATCATTTACCGATTTTAATGGATTATTTGGATTAATGAGATCTGTAGATGAACTGGCTTCCGATTTAGTGTAAGTGATTGTTTTAATTTTGTCCCACATTTTTTTTGTGTTGCCTTTACATTCAGCAAATTCCGCTCGATCATAATCCATTTTAGCTTTTTTAAGTATGACACTGCAGAAGTTACGATATCGGGTATATGTTAGTTTAATATTAGCATCATTAGGATATTTTTTACATTTGAGGTGTAGTTTGTCTCGATTTCGCATACATCGTAATAGACCGGGCGTTATCCACCGTTTTAGTATTCTCTTGCGTCTAGGGACTTTAATGTTTTTAGTACAGCTTGATAATGTGGTTGTAAGAGTATTAAGAAAGAAAGTTAGTGCGTCATCCGAGGTTTCTAGTGTGTAGATTTTGCTGAAGTCTAGTATTTTAACTTTTTCGTCGAGGGACGCGTAGTCTATTAATTTAATTGTTTTTGTCATTTGGCGAGAAGAAGGCATATTAGAGAGACTTATAATTTGGCTGTAGTGGTCCGTGAGGGTTGTGTGTGCAACTAGAATTTTGGTAGGTAATTTTGTTTTGGCCATTACATGATATAGGCATGTTTTGTGATGTGTGGGTATACAGTACGCGGGCAACATACCATGGGAGGCTAACATATATAGGTAAGTTTCGACATGCTTCTCTAAGGGGGATTTCACTATATCTAGGTTTATATCACCCGTGAGAAATATGTTTTTATAGGATGATAGTGTACGTAAAACATTGTTCAAGGAATCAAGGAACCCAGGTATATCTTTGCCACCTGGAGGGCAGTATATACCCAGCAAAACAGTTTGAACATTAATTATAACTATCAAGCAGTTTGCACCTGATAATACAGGCTCATATATGGTATAGGTGTGTGAAGTTTTGTAATAAACAACAACACCTTCGTTTTGAGTGCTGACAAAGTTGGTGCCTACGGATCGATAACCACTCATATTTGGTATAAACGGGTTCGCAAAGAGCCAACATTCTGTTAAGATGATCACATCTCAATCAATTTCAGTTCTTGCAATGAGGGTGTTTAGTCCCGCAAAGTTTCCATTCACGCTTCTGATATTTTGGATAAATACATTTACCGTGGAGTTATCAGTATACATTAAATTGTGGCATTCATCGATATCAGGAGTAGCTGGCGTCAACGTCAACGGCCAAGAGTCTGACCAACCGGCCCTTTTCAGGGCCAGCTGACCCCATTGCACGAGGGGGTCGAGGTATGGCGGGCCTGCAAGATCCGCGGGGGGGGGGGTTGCTCCAGGTACCCCTCTGCTCTTATCAGAGGGGACACTGCGAATGGCCCAGGGTCAGTCGGAATGCGAGGGATATGCTCTATGGGTAACCTTACACCCCGGCGTCTGTAGACCCGAGACGGCGTGCGGTTTTATTCGGTTCAAGCCCGACATAACCGCCCCCGCTAACCGGCGGGGGGATATCCGAAGGGATTTTCACAAAAAAAAAGGGTACACTTACAGATTAGGGCATATATAATTTAAAAGCATAGCCATTAATACGAAGGAGATAGAGTTTTACTAGTTATATTTAAATTGATGTTAAGAAGAGGTTAAAATTAAGAAAGGTGGTAAAGTTAAATGTATGTTGTGTCTGTAACGACTAGGGTAGAGCTGAGATAAATGAAAAAATTGTATTCAATTTATATTTAAGAAACATCAGGGCGTGGAGTTCGTGACCTCCAGCCGACAGGAATAAAATTTATTTTGATGAATTTTGGAATGATGGAACATTGGTACTTGTGAACAGGATATCACCTTTATGGTGAGCTTCTTTTTATCTAAGTACTTTGTACTTTTTCCACACTGTCCTATTAAAAATTTCCTAACAGAAAAACCGTGACTCGGGAATCGAACCCGGAGCTTATTCACAACAGTCCCACAACTGTTGCACTAACAGTATAATATGTAAATTCGATTAATGGCTTACACATGCTGGGCGAGAAGACATCTCCACTGAACAGCACCAATGGATTCAGATGCTGCAACGCCTTCACCGCAGTGCTGAACCTTAGTGCACCTCCCACTGGCTCTGTGTCTGTGAGCACACAAATATTATCTGATTATCATTTCATTGCAATACTAATATTACTGGTACTGATCCCGTTCTCGCAACCCGTGGGAACCTATTCCCGGGATAAAAAGTAGCGTATGTGTTATTCCGGACTATAATCCATCCCTGTGCCAAATTTCAGCCTGATCCGTTCAGCCGTTTTGCGTGAAAGAGCAACAAAGATAGATAGATACATATATACAGACATACTCGTAAACTTTCGCGTTTATGATATTAGTAGGATACGAAACTAACTCTGTCTGACCCAATTTTAAGGAAATTTGGTACAAAAATATATTAAATCTCGGGAAAGAACATAAGATACCTTTTGTTTTTGAAAATGGCATGAAGGCGTCGAAATAATGGGAGGGATGAAAGTTCGTCATTATCGAAGAGAAAACCACAGTATGTACCTATAAACTCTCATATAAATTTCTTATATGAGATACTCTTTCATATAAATTCTTATGATTGTTATAAAACCATAAAAACTTTACATTTTAACTTTAACACTTGATAAGAAATTAATATAACATAACATAACATAACTTCACGCCTGTATCCCCGAAGGGGTAGGCAGAGGTGTATTACACACCCACGATTCGCCAGTTATGTTTAGGTCCCAATGTAATAGGGGCGAGCCTATTGCCATCTACCGGGCACATTACTAAGCGAGCGATAATCAACATTTTTAATACACACATAACTACGAAACGTCAGAGGTGTGTGCCCGGGGCGACTGGGGATCGAACTCGAGACCTCGTCTCGGCAGTCCGTTACGTACACCACTAGGCTATCGCCGCTTGTTTGAAATCTAATTGTTTTCTAATTTCGGTTTTCATGTGAATTGAATAAGAGATGAAAGGGTCCGATAACCACGGGCGGGTGGTGCCGCGGGCAACATCTAGTATTACCTACCGTAGTTTTTGTCTCTTTTTAGGCGAAGCTAATAATACAGTTTCTGCTATTGATAGTGACATAATTGTAAATGTAAAAACGTTTTCTACTGCAAATTGGCAATGTGCCATCCAAAAAAATAAACTAGCAAGTTCGCTGAACTTAACACAAAAAATACATAGACAAAAAAATTAAGACGATAAACTAAACGTTTTTTGTCACACTCCGGACTGTCATTTGCATACTGGGCACGTTTAGTTTAATAGTTCGGCCATTTTGCACTGATTACTACAAAAGAATTTGGGTGTATGGGGCTACAACCGAGACCCTCAGATCCAAGCCAATCTCACCTGCAACCCCAAGAGGGGAGCCTTTTTAGGGTTCCGTTGCCAAATGGCAAATTAATGTAACCCTTATAGATTCCTCATGTCTGTCTGTCTGTCTGTCCGTCCGTATGTCACCGCCACTTTTTTCCGAAACTATAAGAACTATGCCATTGAAACTTGGTTAATAGATGTATTCTGTGAACCGCATTAAGATTTTCACTGAAAAATAGAAAAAATCAATAAATTTTACGGGTTCCCCCATACTTAGAATTGAAACTCAAAAATAGGTATCCATGGATAAGTCATCAAAAATGATATTGAGGTTTCTAATATCATTTTTTTTTACGTCGGGAATGCTGTTACGCACGGCACCACCGCCGGCTTTGGGGTGGTAGCCGGAGATCGAGTGTGGGACTCTCCCATCCGGTAACCGGTATACACTCATCCATACGGTAACCGAATGGGTATACCCACTAAACCCCACGGTGTGCCATACTCTGCGCCTTGTCGGGGGTCCTGAAACTATGCAGGAATGCTTCTATGGCGACCCCCCCTAGCGCGTGCTCACTAACGTGGGCAATCACACCTTTCAAACTCTCAATTGGTCGACAGATGGACGTCGTCCCCTTCGCGGGTGGCTAGACCAGCGGGTGGAGGGCTTACTTCAAGAGCAAAGCCTTTGCTAAGTACCTAACCAGTATAATCTCTGAAGAATTTCGGAAGATGGCTCCATGTTGACTTTTTCCGATATAAGTCTAAAGAAAAAGTCTGTACATTTAATTGCTTCAAAATTTCACTAGAACAGTATGAAAAAAAAAAACTTACTTGTGGTCTGTTCGATGTTATACACATCGTTGAAGTGTATTATAAAGACGTCGTTGTCCATCCCTCGACCAGCCAACTGGCTGACAGCGCGCCGTCCAACTTGTCGGACTTCCAGAGACGCCTGTCAATTTCAAATTTACATTACTTTTATGACATTTTAACTAAAATACAGTACAATGACCGACAAACTTCTTGACAATCTACTCAGCTGCGCATTATGCGGTTTTAAGGTGTCTTTGGTGCGTTTGTTCCCACTTGTTCTACTGAATAGTTCTACAGTATAACAAAAGGGACTATTTTTTCTCACTAGTAGAACTACTACATATTAGATGGAACAAAAGAGTAGAACTAGTGGGAGTCTCTATTCCCACTTGTTCTACCAGTTCCATCGGGTAGAACTCAAGTACTACTGAGAACAAAATCTCCCATGAGTTCTACCCGATGGAACTGGTAGAACAAGTGGGAATAGAGACTCCCACTAGTTTTACTCTTTTGTTCCATCTAATATCGTAGAACTAGTGAGAAAAAATAGTCCCTTTTGTTCTAATGTAGAACTGCTCAGTAGAACAAGTGGGAACAAACACTTTGGTGGTAGTGCGGGGCGCAACGGCTGAGGCGCGCCATTTAACCAATCATAGATTATATTAAACCAATAACGGGCTCAAAGGGCTCTTACGTCATCGCTTCACCAGTCCTTTTATTGATTTTGTTGTTTTTGATTAGTCCATATAGTGCACATGCGCGAACTATCCGGTTTTTGTTCAAGATGTTTGCAGGCACTTATAATAAGCAAGCAAGCCCTCAAGTATACATTTAGAGTATTCGGATTGATGAAGCATCTACACTTAATTTCACAATTTAGCATGCAAATACCGTTCACTTATTAAAATATATGTTACGGATTGCCCATTCTATCAAGTGGTCTGCAGGAATCTTATCTATACAACAGTGTCACGCTGCAGCAAATTTTCTCCAAATATTCATCATAAATTTAACGCCAATAAAGCTACCCCAGTGTTAATTAGAGTTAATATTTGAAGTGATTATTAGTAATTCCGTATTATATTTAGTAATAATTATAAATTAAATATTTAAAAAACACTAAAACATACTTATAGTTTAAGGAACGCCAATTATACGCCAAAAATGCCTTACATCATTTTGGAAAAAAGCTGATACTCTTACACTGAACATAAACATAAAAAACATAACTTCATGCTTGTATCCCCGAAGGGGTAGCCAGAGGTGTATTACACACCCACGATTCGCCAGTTATGTTTAGGTCCCAATGTAACAGGGGGCGAGTCTATTGCCATCTACCGGGCGCATCACACTGCTGGACCGATATTTACCAAACATAGCTAAGAACGACAAGGAAACTGGCTTTCAAATGTTGATGATGCTCCTTTGAGAGCTACGATAACACAGACAAACACACAGACATCGACGTCAAACTTATAGCACCCCTCTTTTTGCATCGGCGATTATAAACATAGATACTTATATTATACCAATACCAATATACGAGGTAAAATTCCGTTTGGGAACTAATTTTTCCTACGCATAGATTCTAATTCTTATGTTCTGTGCTGCCAAGTGATCTATTAAAAGTAATAGCAAAAGCAACTGTAGAGAAACCTATATTTGCTACTTTCGGTGCGCAAGACCCAAAATCGGCACATTTTATTACAGTAGGTACCTTCAATAGCTTGTTAAACCCCTACTCACCGCAGAACACGATAATACGAGACGATTTTCAGTTAAGTGAAGGCACTTTCCTAATCGTTAGATTAATGGCAGGCAGAGATTTTCCTGTTTAGAAATTTCACGGAAAGATTGAACACCAAAAAGCAAACACGCTTCTTTTAGTAGAAGCAAACTGAACAGTGTTAAAGACAAAAGGGAACCACTGTTCATCTCTGACGACCAAAATGCCGGAAATGACCAATATTTATCAGGAGCAACTCTTTAAGTGGATAATACAATGATATTTTGACTTTGACACCGACGCACAGTACTCCATTCAGAATTAATGTAATTGAAATGACATCTCATTTCGACGGCCTCTGTGGCGTAGTGGCAGTGCATTCGACTGCTGAGACAGGGGGCGCGGGTTCGATTCTTGCTCAGTGCAAATATTTGTCTGCATGAATATGTCTATTTGCATTGGTCTGGGTGTTTCTATGTATAATATGTAGGTATTTACACAAAAAAAAAGTATATAAGTATGTTTACCCGTATTTTGGAACCCATAACACAAGCTAGTTAAACTATGCTTACATTGGGTCTAGAAAGCGCTGTGTAGAATGTCGTAGAATATTTATTTATTTATTTATCTTGCATTGTTTACACTCGCATGTCGTTACGACTTATCGGGTTAAATAATATTGCTCTGCGGTTTTAGTTGGTTCAAGGCCGACATAAATGCCCCCGCTGACCGGCGGGGGGGGGGGGGTTATCCAAAGGGATTTCCGCACGAAAAAAAGAAAAAAAAAGGTATTTCCGATATTGTAAGTCTCCAAGATGGAACACCAGTTGGTTTTAGATGGTTCAAAGTCGGCTTATATTAAGCGTTTTTACTGCCACACCGGACACCGTGGACGTTGTACAGTTGCAAGACCTGGAGGTTATGGCTAGTGCGGATTAGGGAGTTGTTGACATGTTAAATCGTCTAATGATTGCAGGATCTTGCAGATTTGGGTTTTATTTAGACAAAGATAAAGAGTAATTTCGGATTCAGATGTTAGTCGCATCCGAGGCTCTCACCTAGATATCATTAACTGTTTTGGTTTATGAATTAAATATTCGGATTTCGGAATTAATGAAGAAGTAGTAAGAATGAGAGCAAACCGAAATACAAAAGAAAAAATTGCCTCTCGATATTTCAAAGGAAATTCAACTCCATACAATACAATACTCGAGGTAGCAATACCTAGGTATAAGTCCATCTTGTTCGAACAATTTGCAATATATCTGGATCTGTTCCCAAGTCACTTAGCGCCAATAGAGCTGAGAGCCGGGAAGTGGGAATGGCGTACGACGGGCAAGGTGAAGGTTATTTCAATGTGACCGACAGTGTCTGAATTATCTGATTTTTTAGGGGATTACTGCACTTACGGACTGAATTTAGACAGTACACTACTTCGACAGACGGTTATTCGACAGACAATACTTAGACAAGACACATTTTCGAATGACCACTAGTTTGACAGATTTGGTGCAGTATATTAAATATAGCTTCTGGGTTAGGTTAGGTTAGGTTAGAACTGTGACCCCAACAGAGCGCGAGCCGAGCGAGTGGAGCAAGCGTGCCGCGGCAGCGGCCGGCGAAACGCCGGAACCACTTATTTTGGGAGAATGTTAAAAAAATCTGTCAAACTAGTGGTCATTCGAAGATGTGTCTTGTCTAAGTATTGTCTGTCGAAGTAGTGGTAATTCGAAGGTGTGTGTTGTCTAATAATTGTCTGTCGAAGCAATGACTTGTCGATTTATGTGTTTTCGAAGTTCGCTACATGTCGAAGTATTGTACTGTCTAAATTCAGTCCGTAAGTCGATTACAGAACATTTGACTATTGGCAAATAATATACAATAAATAAGCCTTTATTACTGTGTAAATTACAATTGTTAGATAACTATAGCTTGGCAAATTCCTACGTGACACTCCCATTATTCGCGCGGGATGAGGTGCGTAACACTTACGCCCCTCTTCCCGCACAAGTCATGGGAAAGTCACGCATGAATTCACCAAATTAGTTCACGATCGATGATTTTTAAACAACAGTTTGTCCTTTGACAAAGGCCTCCTGTAAACATTTCCATCTCTCCCTGTCTTTCGCTATATTATATTCTTTTGTGGCTTTAGTCGGCGAGTGTATATCATAGCGCTCCAACTCATAAACCTTCAGATTATTATATACCTGTCATAAAAATTCGAAATGGATCGATTTGGATGTATTGAAGCCAAAAATTTAAAGCGGACGAAAATGGATATCCATAGATGAAACGGGGTTTTTTTTCGCGGTGCTTCTATAAAAGCCGTGTAAGTATAACCTAAACTAAAAGGGGGAAGAGTACGCGGACCTAGGTATCGGGTGCAATCGGGAAAAAAAGGCTAAGATGATGAACAAATTCGAATTCGAATACGTCGTGCCAACGGTGAGCTTTACACAAGAAGAAAAAAAAAGAAAGATTATTATTAGCGAATTCATCAGACTGATGTTTGGGTTCCTTGCAGTGAACAGCATTATCACAGCAAGGCACCTAAATATCAATCTGATAAATTAGCTATCTGTCTTTTTGTTCGACATTAGTAAACAGCGGTAAGTCTTGAGAGGAGGACGTGGATGAGCGACCTGTGCACTTTATACAAAATAGCAAATGGTTCACTTGACAGCTATCTTTTGGACAAACTTTGATAACGACGCGTTCTGTGCGTATCCCACAACTTTTTATAATACCTACAAGCAAAAACAGTGTGTCCCACAATGGTCCGCTCGCTAGAATGTGCAAGTATTATAATTCTGTGTGCTCTCGTGTGGATTTTTTTCATAATAGCTTTTATGAATTTAAAAAGACAATACGCGGCGAAGGCTTGCAGCCTGAATAACATATTTTTTAATTTTTTGTCATTAAATTTAGTGTAGTTACTACTAGTTAATACTTAAGTTTAAGTCAATATTACTAGTTAATATTTGGTAAACCAGCACCGAAGATGCCACCGAAATGCTGTGTACAGATGTAATTGGACATCAGATTTACTAAAGTTGTTTAGTTTGTAGTATTTATTTTGTATTCACTCAATCTGTTATCTGTTTCTGTACCTTTTTTTTTTTTTTTTTTATCGTGCGGAAATCCCTTCGGATACCCCCCCGCCGGCCAGCGGGGGCGGTTATGTCGGGCTTGCACCGACTAAAACCGCACGCCGTCTCGGGTCTACAGACGCCGGGGTGTAAGGTTGCCCATAGAGCATATCCCTCGCACCCCGACTGACCCTGGGCCATCTCCGGTTTCGAGATGGCCCCCTCGGGTTTGGGAACCACGGTGTCCCTGTTTTGCCCCGGTTTGGGGGAGGGGCGCTAGTCGCCCCACCGTCCCGGCCTGCTTCTGCTGGGGTGACAGGCGGCCTAACCTGTCACCCCCACTGTGTAGGTAGCTATTTGTTTTCTCGAACGCTCCAGTATATACCTAAATCTCTAGATGATTCCGGAATATTCTACCCCGCTTATTAAGAGCTATAAAAGGACGCCCGGCTATCGACACGAGTCAGTTTATTTTTGGAAGCGAAAGCGAACACATCTTACCGAAGCGAACCAAGAGAGTTATACTGCGACTTAAGGAACTACTGTGGACTACTGTGAACTGCTGAGCGACTTGAACTGTTGAAGAGTATTGTGTGTGCTAGTTATTTAGTTGTCTAGTTTGTGGTGAGCGAATAAACCTCTTTGGTGTGAAACGGCATTTAATTTGTACCCCGCGCACGTAACAATATAAAATAAAATAAACACTAAACATATATTATTATGTAAAAGATGGGGCAAACTAATTCATTAGCGCGATATAACATTAGCACTATGTCATTGCCGTAACCAAAATTCATATATCCATTTTGGCAATACATGCGTACTCCTAAAGAGTGGAATGCCCTGCCTGAGTCTGTGTTTCTGGAAAGCTATAAACTGGGAGTCTTCAATCTAGAGTGAACAGGTTACTTCTAGGCAAGCGTGCTCCACCTTAGACCACATCGTTACTTACCTACAGGTGAGATAGTTTTCAAACGCGAGTTTGAATAATATACTATCAAATTAGGGTTCATTAAACTCAAATACTGTCTGTTAAGTCTATCGTCCTAAACTATTCCAATTTGTAATTAATACAAAGGTTCTTCAATTGAAAGTCCGTCCATATGAGCAGATCTTTGGTTAATAGCAGTCATGATAGCAGTTATTGTAATATTTTGCCTATCTGCTGTTCACGGATTATTATTATATCAGTCACGCAAACCCCGAATTGAATTCACTATGAGATGATGCCATCAGGTATTCTGGGAGGAGTAGAATCTCAAAAGATACAGTGCCACAATCAGAGGTACTAATTCCCCGAAATCCCTTCGGATAGGGTCCCCGCCGGTCAGCGGGGGCGGTTATGTCGTGCATCGACTAAAACCGCACGGTGTCCTGCCCAAGTGTCCATTGCTGAGCACCCCGGGTAAGCCCTCGAAAGGATAACCCCAAGGTAACCGGCGGACTTTGGCCGCCACCGCGGCCTCGCCTGGTGGGGTCGGGTTTTATCCCGCGTCGGTGAGTTGGCAGTTGGCAGGCGTGTGTAGGACACACGACACGTCTCCGCCACGTCCTGCTTCTGTAACGACGGCGAGTTGGCCCACTGCCGTCCTCAGGCCCCGATCATGGAGGTCGGTAGTCCCGGGCGTAGATGAGTTATCGTCATTCAAACTTTTAGGCCTACTCCACAATTACCCGAAATCCCACCGCGGATCTTCCGCGGCGGAATGTCAATACAACATGTATTGCAAAATATTATGTAACTAATATAAATATTGCTTTTATCACATAGTTATTTACATGCGGACCTATTGAAATAATGATGTGCTGCGAAAAAAACCGAAATTAGCAATAAATCACATATGGCTACTTTTGCACGTTTGGTAAAAGAGTTTCTTTTTTTAATTTTAATTACTTTTTTTTTCATGTTCTAGTCTACTTTTTACTTGGCATATTTTTGGAGTATTTTTTTCTTATCTGCCATTCTACTTGGAATACAAACAATGTACCTAGCTTGTCTGTAAACTTTGCTTTTCATTATTGCGTCACACAGCTGGTTATAAAATGAACATATTTTATAAACTATTTCAATTATTTTTATGAAAATAATAGCACAATAGTTCTGTTGTTTTCTAGAACAGACGCTACGGGTCTGAGTGTGCAAAATCCAGGGACCTGCAACTATGACCGGATTCCTTTTTTCAGAGACCCCGAATAACTATACACATCTTGCCGCCAGGTGTGATGGTGCTTCAAGGCATTTTAATTTCAACCTTTTGAATGTTTGCCATTGGTCTACGACAAAGACAATATAGTATGCTCTTCACAAATATGAAACAGTTTGAAAAATTTTCGTAAGTTATTTAGAAACTTTATGGCCATTTACAAAAATAATTTTCTTTGTTTTTGCCTGCGTTACGTAGAGTTAGTTCGATTTTATTAAGACTTATACCAGACTTTAAGGTCTACAGAAGCTACAACACGACCAAGTTTGAACTATTCGTATTATTTTCGTTTTATTTTCGCGACTTTCAAAATTTCGCATTAAAAACAGTAGTTTATGCAACTGTCATATAAGAAGGGGTATTAAAACACGAGAGTCTGTTTATATATATAGATAATAGGTTGACTCGAGTGTTTTAATACCTAAGTTATATGCAGTTTCATACACTACTTTATCTTCACTCATAGGAAAAATTGAAATTAAACAAAGTAGGTAGGTTACAAGGAAGTAATTTAGCGTGCGCCATTTTTTTCACAGTTCGAACTGCACATGCGTGCGCCTTTTTTTTCATATTCAGCCTAAAACCACAGGCTAGTTTAATGAATGAAAAAAGATAGCGGTGCTGTAATGAGTTTTATTTTTAATTTTATGTATATGCGTTTATAAAGTGCGTATGTATAGAATCATCTTTGAATTCGTAATTCGAATTTTTCGATTTGAGTGTACCTAGATAAAATGGTTTTTGCAATTTATCGGAGATCTAAAGTAGGTACTTAACCGATTTGATTTGTTTTTCAAAAACACTTTTTTACGAGTCATGTTTCACAAGACTTCTAGTTTTCTTTTTAATCGTGAAAAACCGATAAAATGTACCAAAAACGGGTTTTCACGATTAAAATGAAAACTTGAGGTCGTAACAAAATTAGTATATTTTAACAACAAAAAATCGAATAAGCTCGTACACCTCAATCGGTTTAGTTGACCCTCGGTAAATTGCGACCGTGTTATTATAGTGCGAATGTATGACCCGTAGCGCATGCTCTATTTCTATGGAATTATTTACTGTGTTGTATAACAATTTATTCGCGTGTACCTAAATAAACTTTTAAAGGTTAGTATATAAATCACTACATAGTATAAAACAAAGTCGCTTTCTCTGTCCCTATGTCCCTATATCCCTATGTATGCTTAAATCTTTAAAACTATGCAACGGATTTTGATGCGGTTTTTTTAATATATAGAGTGATTGAAGAGGAAGGTTTATATGTATAATAACATCCATTGCACCCGTGCGAAGCCGGGGCGGGTCGCTAGTAATACAATATAATAAGTAAGAGAGCCACTTCCTTGCCCAAGTTTGATTATTTCATGTTACAAAAACAATTTTGAACTAATGCCAAAACGAAAATTGCAATATATATTTATGAAGGTCGTTTTGGAATCAAAACTGATTATTATAATAATGGTTATGAGTAACTGTATCCATAGAATTTAAACAAATAAGACCTTTAAACTACTTTTTTAAATATTATAGAAGCATGAATTTACCATTTTAATATATTTTATACAAAATAAAGGTACCTACGTTAAGGCCGGGACGGTGGGGCGACTAGCGCCCCTCCCAAAAACCGGGGCAAGACGGGGACACCGTGGTTCCCAAACCCGAGGGGGCCATCTCGAAACCGGAGATGGCCCAGGATCAGTCGGGGTGCGAGGGATATGCTCTATGGGCAACCTTACACCTCGGGTCTTAAGACCCGAGACGGCGTGCGGTTTTAGTCGGTTCAAGCCCGACATAACCCCCCGCTGCCCGGCGGGGGGGTATCCGAAGGGATTTCAGCACGAAAAAGAAAAAAAACATTTCCTACGTTAATTAACAACTATTTATTATTATATATCATTTATATTACAAATGACTCTCTTGTCATAGACTCAGTCATGCACTAAAGACTAAAAGTAATATAGACATAAATGCATTTCATGCAATGCTATTATAACACCTCATGCAACTGACTTATGAAGCTTTAAAGGCGTAAAATCAATTAGTTACCTACAATACCTACCAAGCAACGTTTTTTACAACAAAATTATACACTTCACAATACACAATTCAATTTTTCGGTAACCATAGTAACAGAATCACATCTACCTATAATAAAAATTGTAGCAAACCTACAAGTACTATTTTAGCATAATGCGTACACATCAAAAAACGAAGGGAAGCGAAGATGAACGAAGCAAACGAACGAAGGAGAATGAATCAAGAATGAACATCACGGTGAACGCGAACGAACTCAAACAAAATGACGTTCGTTCACTTTCACCCGCGGCGACTGTTGGAATTAGAATTCATATCCATTCACTTAGTGTGTTCAGTTTAGACTATCTAATTCCAGAGATTTGTCATTCGCGCGAAAATGTTCAAGTCGAAATGTCACACACTTTCAAACAAATTGTTTTACACAATTTTCTTTGCCCCGCGGACGTTATGTCTTGACTTTGACCTGTAGATACAGTTTAAGATACAACGTAACTTTTTTCATTACCATACCAAGGTTACAAAATTGATGTAAACAAAATCGGGGTAAACAGTTTGGTGTGGCAGCCACATATCAATTCCAATTTTCCAATTATTTGATTACACCATTCGACAGCTACACCCTGATTTTTCTAATTGGACGGTAAGTAGTCAAGTCAGCTGTTTGTTATTAACACTTCATCATCATCATCATGTCAGCCTAACGACGCCCACTGCTGGGCATAGGCCTCCCCCAAGGATCTCCACAACGATCGGTTCTGCGCTGCCCGCATCCAGCGGCTTCCCGCGACCTTGGCTAGATCATCAGTCCACCTTGTAGGGGGCCTGCCCACAGAACGTCGTCCGGTACGCGGTCGCCATTCGAGAACCTTCCCGCCCCAGCGCCGCAGTCATCGGTTCTCCGCGCTGTGTCCCGCTCACTGCCACTTCAACAATGCAATCCTTCGAGCGATGTCGGTTGTTTTAGTTCTCCTGCGGATCTCATAATTTCTGATTCGATCGCGCAGGGAAATACCGAGCATCGCTCTCTCCGTTGCTCGCTGGGTGAACTTGAGCCTTCTTATGAGACCCATAGTAAATGACCACGTCTCGCTTCCATATGTCATAACTGGCAACACACACTGGTCAAAGACTTTCGTCTTGAGACATTGAGGTATTTCGGATTTTATTAACACTTAACTAATGAATTTGACAGAGTTAGAATGCATTTCCATTATATAAGATCACGAGACTGCGATACATTATAGATCTGTCTTTAAAGTAGTAATTACAACAAAATCATACCGACTAATATAGAAATGACACATAGAACAGGCAACTACACATGAACTTAATGACTACTTACATACGATTTTTTTTTAAAGAATATTAGTAACCGAAATTACTAATATTACCCCTAACCCCTCCAGCTAAGCTAAATTGCTTGTGTTAGGAGTGGGTTCACCTCGGTAGTGTAATGGCCAGGATTCGAACCCGGGACCTCTCGATCGTAGGGTCGACTCCATAACCACTTAGCTACCGACGCTTCAAAATATGTTTATACTGTTGGAATGGCTTAGTTTGTCTATCTCGCTAATTAGATGAGTACGTGCAGATGAATGACATCGTGGCGCATCAGTTCTCCTAGTAGGTACTAGGAGAGCTGACGCGCCAACTGGAATCGAAGCTAGGAATTCAAAATCGGGAGTAAATTAAGGCCATCCAACTAAGGTGGTAAAAGTTGCACTTGAATAATAAACTAAATATATTTGAACATAACATTAAGCAAGGTAAACATAAAAAGGGGGAGAGACTGTAATCTTAGGCATCGGAAAAATTCCTCCCCATCGAAGTCTTCCCGCCAGCCTTGGCGGCATTACACCAGCCTTCAGCCTTTAGCCAAGGCTGAAGGCTGGCGGTATTACCTCGTTGAATGGCAATGTCAATTTTTTGAGCGAGGTAATGGCCAGCCTTATGGTCATGTGTTTTTTTTTGTTTATCTTAAGTTTTGTAAGTAATTTATAATTAGTTGTATATATTTTAAGTTCCAAAATGTATTTAGAATAGAATATACTTTATTTTACAGTACACCAACAAAGAAATGTTACAAGTATTTATAGTATGTACAATGGGCGGTCTTTTCGCTTATAACGATCTCTTCCAGACAACTTTAGTATGGATCTGGTTGAGCTAGAGTAAATAACTAGTGGTGTGTAGTGACTGGGATAAGTACCTAAAGTAGTAATAAAAACAAAAAGTAAAATTATTGACTGCGGCACATTTTGAAAATATAAATCAGGTTCCAAAAATCCGCCATTTTGTATTTAAATCTAATGCCATAATTACTTATTAAAATCGGTTTAAAGGTCAAACACATATCCTTTCTTTTTTGGCTTCGCCACAGTTAGGTAAAAGAGAAAAACATTAGCGGCCGTCGTCGCCGCGTCGCGAGTCGTGTAGAAAATATTCGTTGAATGAAATGCCTCACGGAGCGAGAAAGCAACGGAAATGACCTAAATTAGCCCAAAAATGGAATGGTGAATTGTGTTACGAAGGTAAATTGACCTTGGTCAAAATGATTAGAAGAAAACAAGGCAATTTTATGATGAGATGTTTTAACTTAGTTTCAAAAACTGCCAGGGTGTTTTAGAAAATCTTCGGGCCCAAGTCAACCGCACTGCAAGCCGCTGCAACTGCTACATCTGCTGATTGACCGACGAGGCTCTTGCGAAGGCTTTTCTTGCAGTCGGAGTGCAGTTGGAACGCAATACTCCTGTCTAGAGCCTGAACTTTGGAGTTTTTTCCAATCCACCTATTTTTCTTCGCCCTTCTCTTGCCTTTCTGTAGGCAGCAACACGATAGTCTCTACAGCAATCAGTTTAAAAAAGGTAGAAGCCCTAAAAAATAACCAACAAAAATAATACTTGGCGCACAATTTTTTATCCCGAAATAGAGCCATCATCGCATAGACAAACGATAATGTTAGATCTCGGATCTAAATATAAATTTTAAGAACATTTTCTTTGCGTGGCTTCATGTCTGTTAATAATTTGGAATATTGTCGACTTGTAAAACATTATACTCATTTTGTATTAAGCCGTGCTAACCCTGGGAAGTCAGAAAAACATAAAATGCCTCAGCTGCTTACGTTTCCGGGCAAGTCATTATGCGGAACAGTTGTTTTAGTAACAGTTGTAGTAACAGTTGTAGTGGTTTTTTGGCGCCAACGCGGGAAAGACACATCGAGGCAGTGTTTGATTTCCTAAAATTTGTGTAATTTCGAGTTTTTATGCGTAAAAATGGCGGGTTTTGAAGACAACGTCTTCGACAACATGAACAAGTGTAGTAAAGTGGCGTATTTACAGAGAATTGTGATTTTCCGTGTTGTTTCCAAAACTCTACAAAAACCTCTAGTAAAGCCTCCACTACTTTACTAGAGCTTGACTTGACTATGACTATGAAGGACTTTACTTGATCTTGAACTAAATGACGAAAACGCTGCATTATTTATTGTATTCATATGCAAATTACTTGATTTATCAAATTACTTGACACTGACATTCATTACATATTTGCCAAAGATGGAAAAACAAGTTGAATTCCTGAGACGAGCTCAGCCGAATACAAGGGATTTTCGATTTTGCGATTTTTGCGTTTTTTTTTATCTTGCAATGGTTCACCCCAGCACGAATCTATTATCGAAAACAGCAACTCGATAGCTCATCTCCTTCATACCCAAAACTGTGACAGAAAATTGGCAACGACGACGACGTCGTCGACAACTCCTTAGCAACTTAGTTTTTTTTTGGCAACACTGTTGTCGTAACGTAAACATTAGCTCTAGAAATAAAATTTGCAGAAAATAGTAAAAAATCATTTAAGAACGATAAGTGCTAATTCATTAATGATAAGTGTGCGTGATACATGGGTAGAAATGTTATGAGCACCATATAACAGTGATGTACAAAAATAGAACTGTGAAGTTTTAAGTTTCAATTTAAAGCCTAGAACGTATATAAGAGTGAAATAATAACATATATAAGTGATAGTATCCCGCGTACTGCATACCTATAAACTCAATCGGTGGAAAAAGTGAGAATTATAATCTATTTTATTGCAAAAAATCAGTTGTTATTCAAATGTGAACGTTTTTTCCACGGAAATAAGAAAGACCCAATCCAAAGAAAAAGTTAATTTACATTTTAAAAATTCATTGGTAATATTAAAGACCTAAAACAATTATAAATGAGCGCTTTTAGATTATAAACGACACGATTAATCGTATGGGTATAACCGAAAAAAAATTGTCGTAACGACTAAACATAAAAGCGGCCAATCGCATAACTAGCCCAAGTTAGAGGCAAATTTAAAAATATGGAAGGATACAGCGAGGAATCCAATAATGTCAATACACAAAGTAGACAGATAAGACAGTCGTTAAAGTTTAATGATAGTGAACTAGAAATGGAGGTTTCGTATCAGAGTCTCTCAAACCACAGTTGCTGCGGTGAGAGTGATTGTATGGCGTTGAAGGATAAATTAAATAACCTTACCACAGAATTACAGAGTGCTCACCAAGAAATAGATAGTTTATGTATGGAAAACACTTCATTAAAGAAGGAAATAAACGACTATCAACAAAAAATAAAATTATTTAAATCTATAGGTTTATCAGACACTTCAAATTCAGGCAATATTACCCCACTAAAATTTTATTCGCCCCAGTATCGGAGACGTTACAGGTGCATGACCATGAAAGTTGGCCTACCTAGGACTTCGTCTAGGGAATTAACGATGAGTACGGTCAGGGGCCTTGACAACATCTGTCGTAGATCCTCAGAAACAAACTTGAATGTTAGTTTTGATGCATTATCAAACGTAAAATTACTTGGCCATGCATTAAAGAATGTGAGAACAGACGAGGGCCAATGTACCAACCTTGACTTGGCGGAGGTGGTTGAAACCGGGAGCTCAAATGAGTATACTTCAACATGTGACAACATAGGTAAATCTACATCGAATCTTAAAGCAGATTTGAAGTGCAATCGCCTCACTCCGGGGTCAACAAAGCACCGTATAATGATATTTGCCGATGAGACCGGATATGGAATGAGAAAACTCCTGCAAGACCTGCTTGGCGACGCTTTCGTCGTCATGGCTGTCATAAAACGTGATGCACCGATGTCAGAGATATTAAGCTCCTTTGCAATGTGTAAGGATTTCTCCAGTTCAGACTATGTGATAATCATGGGTGGTTCACACGATACCAACCCTATGAAAGTGCAATCGTATTTATATTATATGCTGAATCAAATAACAAACACAAACTTTTTAATTGGGGAGATTCATAAAAATAAATATTTAAATGTGCACAGTCTCAATAACTTGTTAAGGCACGTCTGTATAAATTGTAAATCAGCACAGGTTGTAGATTTAGGTGTTCACATCAAATCTCTAGTCTATACTCCTAGATATGTTACCAAATTGAGTATAGCTCGGTCTTTGCATAGAGAAATACTGCGTTTGAAGTATAAATGTGACCACCTTAACTATATGGCTAAGATGTGCAATGAGGTAAATGTGATCGCAACAGCATGTGCCCCAAAGTGTTTTAGTAATGAAAGCGTTCAGACTTGTTATGTTACCCTAGGGTCACAGTTGTTTGATGCAACTACTCAGACTGATGATAATCTAGAAAAGGTTCAAAGCGAGTTTTTTCGTTGATAATGTTGTTGCTTTAGACATATTAGATGAATGTAACGTAAATATTTCACGAAGTCGGAGTTTTTTCGAGGGCAATATCATGAACAACTCTATTAGTCAAAGCTGTTCTAACGAAAGTGACAGGAGTGCTAGTTTAAGCATTTTTCATCAGAATGTCTGCGGTATAAATAGTAAAAAAGAAGAATTTGAAATATATATTGAGGGTTTAAAAAATATTATGCACTACGTTTGTTTAACTGAACACTTTTTAAATGAGTCTCTATCAAATTTATTTAATTTTTATAACTTTAAACTGGTTTCTCTTAACTATAGAGTTAATAAAATACGAGGAGGCTCCTTGATACTTGCACGACATGATAGAAATTGCGAGGACCAGGCTGCCATATGCAAAAAATTGTACAAAAGAGATTCATTTGAAGTTTGTGGTGTTAAGGATATCCAGTCCGGTATATATGTTTTTTGTTGCTATCGTAGTCCCTACGACAATAATTTGGAAGTTTTTATGAACATGCTTGAGCAATTACTGGAACACCTTTTTGACAAGAGGTGCTTTATATGCGGAGACTTTAACATAGATCTCTTAAATGACAATAAGAAAAAAGTGAACTTTATGAATATACTGACGAGTTACAATTTTAGACCATTGGTGAGTGCAATCACTTTTAGGCGGGATGATAGGGTTTCTTGCATCGACAACTTTTTGACGAATCTTGAAGAGGATAGTGTAGAGGACTGCATTGTAGATCACAATGGGTTAGCAGATGGACATGCAGGCCTAATATGCAACTCTTTATATAGTAACAACACTTTTAAGAATAAATATAACACTTATAGAACCACTTACAAAAGAATATTTAACACTACAAATAATGATAGCTTTAGGAAGTTACTATTGTCAAATAACTTAAATGCGATGCATATTAATACATTTCTTTCAAAATTTAATGACATTTTTAGTAACAGTTTCAAATTGAAAAAAGTCAAAATATATCCTAAACGTGATTCTGGTCTCAACTGGGTCTCTAAAGGAATCAGGGTATCCAGTACAATGAAGCGGTTTCTTTGTGCAAAAGGTAATCTACATACTTCTTGGGTTAGTTACAAAAATAAATATATTAACATTTACAGGCGAGTAATTAGAAATGCGAAAAAACTGGCAGTTCAAACAGCTTTAGCGAGATCTGACAATGTTGCAAGGGATGTTTGGCGTATAATCAATAAACACAGGAATATAAAAACAAAAGATATTAAACATTATTCCTTAATTAATGGGGACTGCATCACTTCTGATCCCAAAGAAATTGTCAATTTGTTTGTTACTGCTTTCGACTATGATTCTGGAGTTAATAGCGACGACTGTAGTTCAGCCATAGAAATCCTCAAGCAAAATACAGTTCGAATAGAAAGAGATATGATAGTTGACTTGGTAACTCCTAAGGAGGTTTTTGATGTTGTCAGAAACATGAATACTAAACTTTCGTGTGGTTATGATGGTGTGCCCATTACTGTAATCAAGAATAATATAGACTTGTTAGCTGAACCATTGAGTAACTTTTTCAATCGATGCATTCGGGGTAGTATCTTTCCGGATCAGTTAAAAATTGCTAAAGTAGTACCTATACATAAAAAGGGCTCAAAACAAGACCCAAAAATGTACCGCCCGATCTCCGTCTTGCCCACAATATCTAAAATACTCGAAGTCTTACTAAAAACTAGGTTACTTAGGCATCTTGGTAGAAATAATATAATTAATCCTAGACAGTTTGCTTATCTTAAAAAGTGGGCACAGCAGATGCTATAAACACGTTAGTAAATGATGCTCTAACTAGGCTAAACGATAAGCAAAAAGTTGCAGGCATTTTTCTTGACATGAGCTCTGCTTTCGATGCAGTTAGACATGATCTACTGATTGAAAAGTTAGAGCACTACGGCGTGAGGGGCGCAGCTAGGCATCTCTTTAGCTCATATCTGAGCAACAGACAAATGTTCGTAGAGATCAAGTCCAACAGTTACGAGCAATCTGGAACGATTCGAACTAAATTTGCTAAAACTTTTAAATCCAGGCTTGTCAAAATAAAAACAGGGGTTCCTCAAGGATCGATACTAGGTCCTATATTTTTCATTATTTTTATCAATGACCTGATCAATACTGTGATGAATAAGTTACCGGAACAGGTGAAACTTACCGTATTTGCCGACGATACCAACGCAATTGTATCGGCGAATAACATTATAGATTTAAATAAAAGAGTAAATTTGGCACTGGGGCATCTCAATGAATGGTTTACATTAAACTGCCTGAAAATAAACAGCAGCAAATCCAATATCATATTATTTAAATCCACTAGTAAAACGTCAGATGTACTGGCTTGTGAACTTAAGGGTGACAGGATAGTCACAGTTAATGAAGTAAAATTCTTGGGTGTATATATCGACTGTTCTTTGAAGTGGAAATGTGAATTGGCAAGCATAGAGGCTGGTATTCATTCGGCCTGTTATGTATTGAGAAGCCTTAGAGATGTTGTGCACATGGAACAGCTAAGAGGTGTGTACTTCGCCTTAGTAGAATCAAAATTGAGGTATAGTATTATTTTCTGGGGGGGTAGTTATGAGTACAATATTCACAAAGCTTTCGTTGCACAGAACAGGGCCATTAGAACCATGGTACGCATAGACCAGCAGCAGTCCTGTGTAGAATATTTTAGGGAACTAAAAATCTTAACAGTTCCTTGTCTGTATATTCTAGTTTTATTGACTTTTTTTGCCAAGAACTTACATAATTTTGAAAGTGAAGAAGGTAGACGGGAACGTGAAAGTACGAGAAGGAAACATATGCCTTTATTGATTGCACCCACTCTTAATGTAGTTAAACATAGCGTGTCTTATAGTGCAGTCAAACTATTTAACAGTCTTCCCCTAGAAATAAGAAGCGCTGTATATAAAAAGGAGTTTGAAGCCGTACTTAAGGGTTTTCTTCTGGAGAGTTGTTTCTACTCACTTGACGAATTTGTAAAATGACATAGAGGATGCATGCAATGAAATTTTTCTTTTTTATGAATATTTGTAATTGGTATTATATTATGTTTTTGTAAATAATATTTGCAATGATGGGTACATGGTTCTCTATATGCACAACTTTTGACATGTTCACTTCTCTAATTTAATTTAATTTTTATCATTTTTATTTATTTTTTTGATACAATATAATTTTATCAATTAATTCTTGACATCATAATTAATAATGTATTATTTAATATTTTAATTTTATTTGATTTGTTTTATTTTTTTTTAGCTTTTTTTATTGTGTTTTTATCTTAAGTTTGTAATTTTCAATACAATGTAAATTGTTTATGAAATAAATAAATGAAAAATGAAAAAAAATAGGGCTTTTCTAAAGAAAATCCCTAAAAAAACAGTGTAGTTACAGAGAGTAGAGGAGCTCATGGCTAAGTGGTAACCGAATAGATCCGCACATTGCAAAGCAATTCTAGCCAGGTTAGCCTTCGGATGGGTGATCGTTCTTAACAACTTGAGACCCCTCCGTGCCGTCGGCCCCGTTTGCTATACGAACATCTATGGCAGTCGTTACGGGTCCAATGGGTTGTGGAGTCAGATGGCAGATTTCTCTTTCTTTCTTTCTTTCTTCTTTGTTAATGTTTGGCAAAAAACGTTCCCCAAAGTGTCACATGCCAAAGTATGTTAAAATGAGAAATATAAATTTGCTAAAGATTCTTTTGGGAAATGAAACTATGCGATAAGTTTTTTGGGAAGTGAAATTTGACGAAACATATTTTGCCAAACCGCAGAATCCCAGAAAGACCAAAAAGTCGAAAATAGCCTTTACCACAACTGAATTGGGAACAAGCTAGGAGGATGATGAAGTCATTTTTGTAACAACTATTTTTTTTTTATTCGCGGCATCCAATTTCCAAGCAGTATAACGGCATTAACTGCATCCCGAGACATATTATTTATTGAAAATTTATAGACCACTATCTCACCGGTTGGTAATCGATGATTTGGTCGATGGTGGAGCAGGTTTACCTAGTAGCAAGCTATTCACTCTATAGACTTGAAGACTCCCAGGTGATAGCTTTTCGGTAACACAGACTCAGGCAGGCTATTTCACTCTTTAGCCGTACGCATAATGAACGTATTGCTATAACGTTTTGTGCGTATGAGTGCAATAGCGGTAGCTTGCTAGCGTTCTTCAATGAGCTGGGGTGGATCGAATAGGATGCCCACCCTCACGCAAAAACCGCGCCTTGTCGTGGAGTTGCGGATACCAGCCCGTGATACCATACCATACCATACCGAGTGCAATATCCACTATGCATCGGTGGCGCGTCGCCGTAAGTCCGATGATTACTTATTTGTCTCAAACAACTCAAAAAAATGTAGTATAATTGAGGAACGTATTTTTGTGTTAACACTGTAAAACTGGTTCCCAAACTAGACAGAAGCCTGTACTTTGAAAGTGACGATGTCCGTGGTATTTCATGTGTTATCTGTAGTCGTAAGATGTAGACAATTTTTCATTATTTATTTGATTTATCTTAATCTAATCTGGACGCTAACAAGCCGAACAGCCATTACGCAAATATTTGTATAATCTTAAAACAAATTTACAAGTAGGTGGGAATGTTAGTTTGACACTAAAACCACTGTTTTGGCAATTAGCACCTGAGGCTAATTGCCGTTAGGAGAGAATGTGACCTTGAACGGTAATTTAGAACATACAATATTCGCCTGTGAAATTTTGACGTTTAATGCTATACAATATGTAACAAAATTAGTGTCCGATCTGCGAAGGTGTATATAGGTATGAATATTAGTTTCTGTTTATGTAATCCTTGTTGTAAAATACATTAAAAATAATAGTGCATTGAAATTCGCGTAAACTTCCGACAATATCAAATAATAGTGCAATTAAAATTAAGGTCAATGAGGAAACTTACATGGCCACACGGGTGTAGCCAGCGGGGATTGGTGTTCTTGGGTCGCCGCTAAATATTATTGGACAATCTTTTTTGTGGTGTTGTCACATTCTTAAATTTTGGGAAGATAGTGGGTAATTATGATTCCAATGATACATTTCTTACCATTAGTATTTTTTATTTCCTATATGGTTATGTATTTAGGATACCTTTGTGCCCCTTATTAACCGGACACTAGTTTTGTTATATTGTGTAAAAAATCTAGAGTCAAACGGTTTGGCACCTCTTTGACGCACCTTAAAAAGATTGAAAATTATTTACCAACGTGTTTCCTTTTTCTTACAATCCCGGAAGAGAGTGTACCAGGTGGACCAAGACTCGAGTCTTCCCTGACATGCTAAGTTAATAATTTTGACCAGTCAACACAAGATTTTGTCGTTGTCGTCATGAGCCGATAGGGTATTGCCGATCGACGATATTATAAAAAATCTTCAGAAAATAGTTTCAACGAAATGATCTTTATTCTGACCAGCAAAAATATATTAAATAGTCAGCGAAAGTGAAAGCAGTCAAAGGGATGTTGGGTGACTGAATTCACCCAACATCCCTTTTATTATTGAAATATCGAGAGTAAATATCTAAATTACATTCTGGATCCACAATAACCCAATTTATTCCGCCATCAAAATATTATTTCGTCCGAATCATATTGTCTAGTTAAAAAAATACCAACATAGTAACTATAATCGGCTCCGATGATATGAATTCACATCTTCGAACTGAAAGAATGTTCTAGAATTATTTATTTTGGTACAGGGTAAAATATTATTGTGATACATAACATAACATAACTTCACGGCTGTATCCCCGAAGGGGTAGGCAGAGGTGTATTACACACCCCACGATTCGCTAGTTATGTTTAGGTCCCAATGTAATAGAGGGCGAGCCTGTTGCCATCTACCGGGCACATTACTAAGCGAGCGATAATCAACATTTTTAATACACGAAAATTCAGAGGTGTGTTCCCGGGGCGACTGGGCATTGAACTCGAGACCTCGTCTCGGCAGTCCGTTACTTACACCACTGGGCTATGTACAGATTCAAAGTTAACACTAAGGTGTTAACAATTGAGTCTGTACACAATAATATTTTCTTTTTATTTATTCCATCAATTGATTGCGCACCGCTGGATGGTAAGAAGCAAGGATGAGGTCCAGAAGATACAGGCCACCATTCCAGTTGCTGACGATCCTTAAATGGTAGTCCGTACGTTGACGGAATCGACAGATGCTTTTTCACGCCCCGCTTAAAGAACCCGGAATTTTCAGAAAAAACACGTGTGTGGGTATAACATTCCAGTTCTTTGCACAATTCTCAGTCAATAGATTAAACAACAAAAAAGTGGCCTGGCTCCTGAATCGTGATGTTAATTCGAATGTTATAAAAGACTATAAATACTAGATCTGCAAGGCGAATCGCTGCTTCCAATGTTGAGTGAGACCATAGATTTGACCGCTATTGCGGAATCAGATTTTGAAAATTTTGAACAGTGATCATTCCTCCCTGACAAGTCCGATTTTGAAAATTCTTTTTGAAAGTCACAACTCTGGACATGCTTTCTGAGCGTGTAAAGTTTGGTCACAGTGTCTCGAGCGGTTATTATGTAATTCCATCTGGAATTTTTTTAACGGTGATCATTCCTCTGTGGTAGCATTATTTTTTTCTAAATATATCCATAAACCTTCCTCTGATTGACCTCTTTAATCATGCCAAACTTGGTTCAGATTGGATTAGTAGTTTAGGAGGAGACCTGTGACAAAGAAAATCCTGAAGTCTGGTATGAGGAGCTTTCGCTCGACTTCGTCTCACTCAGCTCAATTAGAACCATACTAAAAGTATCAAGGAGGTAAAGAAATCTACAATGATAGATCATTCAGGTCTACTTCACTACCCAAACCTGCATTAAACTAGCGAATAAATTTAAAACGGGAGAAAATTGAGAAAAGAAATGCGATTAATGACTGCAATTTCTAATGTATGACGTTGCAAAAACCATTAACGAGGTCTAATCACTGAGTATTTCTGCTTTATACGTTTGTACTGCTAATTAAGGCAAGCTGATTATAACTGGACTCAATTAGATGAAATACATCTCTCACTACGGTAGCAACTGCAAAGTATTTAAGAGTGTATTGACACTAAAATAAAGCGGCACACCCAAAAGATTGTGCAAAAGCAGAAAACGCTTTATCTAGGTACTTACCTTGCATACTAAAATGCCTAGGCGTACGTATGTTAATTAAATTGAAGACCTTTTAAGGAAAGGCCAGGTCATGACCGCAATCGGTCTGCATGTATATGAAAACAAATATAAAAGTACCTAATAATATAAAATTATAAGTTGACGAAGCGAAAGGCGTATGTCAAGATCGTGGCAAGTGGAAAGATATTATCTCTGCCTACCCCAATTAGACCGAGGCGTGACTTTATGTATGTATGTACTAAAATACAGTATCTTAGATTTGGAGAACCAAAAAAGAACATCATGCTAGAAATTGAAAGACTTCAATGAACGGTGCTAAAAATTATGCTTAGACTTTTTTAAATTTAAAATATATCCGCTATCCTACAACACGTTCTTTACACAGGGACATAGATGTCGTAGTTCATTAGTTAGACAACTGCTTATCCTTCGGGCAATCCTCTGAAAATGTTACATTCTAAATTTACAAAAATAATGCAGTTAGATATGCTATAAATAACCTTAGTGTGTACCGCAATAAACATCGTTTGCAAAAACGATTTAATTATATTGCCTCAATGCTATGCAACATTACCAAGGTCATATTTATACAAATATGCAACAAGTTGAATTCCTGAGACGAGCTCAGCCGAATATAAGGGATTTTCGATTTTGCGTTTTTTTTTTGCGATTTTTTTGAGTTTTTTTTTATCTTGCAATGGTTCACCCCAGCACGAATCTATTACCGAAAACAGCAACTCGATAGCTCATCTCCTTCATACCCAAAACCGTGACAGAAAATTGGCAACGACGACGTCGACGACAACTCGATAGCAATAGGGCTTTTCTAAAGAAAATCCCTAAAAAAAACTAATTAACAGATTACCTAGGTACACATAAGTGAGGGGTGTGTGTTGGGTAACCTCCTCGAGTGTCGCTCCGATTCCGATCCCGCTGCAGTCCGGGGGGAACGGAATCGGAGCGGCCGGTACACCCTGGGCGGCGGTCAATGGCTTCCCCTTCACCCCTTCATAGGGTTGGCATTGATCGTCGGCCAATACCCAACGTGGCGGGAACACATCGCTCTCCGTACTCCTCTTTCCGAGGAGACAGGATGAGCGATGCTGTTAGTGGTGAGATGGCCCAGGGTCAGCCGGGGTGCGAGGGATATGCTCAATGGGTAACCTTACACCCCGGCGTCTGAAGACCCGAGACGGCGTGCGGTTTTAGTCGGTGCAAGCCCGACATAACCGCCCCCTCTGGCCGGCGGGGGGGTATCCGAGGGGATTTCCGCACGAAAAAAAAAAGGTACGTATTGTATAGTATACAACACGTATGTTTTAATTTTTTCAATTTGGTACCGCGTCAGCGTTGGCAAGAGCAAATTGCTTCGGTTTTCTAAAGTGTTCTCCCTATCGTATGTACAGTCAACGACAAAAGTTGATATACACTAACATATTCACAAACTCAAACACTTTTTTTACATCGGTACACATGGACCAATAGTTGGCGTAACATCAGACTGATAGTTTGATGCATTTATAGAGTAGTTGACACTGTCTTTGTTCATAAGGTATTGGGCGGGTCATGTCTGCAACATGCTACCTGATAAGTGGCTCAATCGATTAAACCCTGGAAACCAGGAGATGGGAGGTGGAGACCAGGAAGGTACAGGAAACGTTTGCGGGACGACATCGAGGGAATCTTTGGTCCGCGATTGGTTGGATGTGGCTTAAATCGGTCCTTGGTAAGTGTGCAAAATTTTAAATTGATTCGATGTTTTAAAGTGTTCCAAACTCGAATTCAAAAAATCCGTTAAATGCAAAGCTAATAAAAGCGTGTTAAAAACAATTACTATTGAATGTCATTGTCCGGGCAGACTCACGGTCATGGTAGAAGCTGATAATAAGCAGCCTTGTGATGTAATTGGTCAATTATGACGCCATTGCTGGAAGCTCGTCGTAACGAATAGTGCCAATAATTCCTATAGCTTTATTATTTTCAAGCTTAGATACTGGCGTCACAACTATGCGTAGCATAGCGTAAGATTAATACTCAGAGAACTTTCTTCTTTGGCCATGCGGGCGCCTGTTTCCTGCCAATAATACTGAGCTATTTTCGTGCAGATAATTTGCATAGAATCGTGCAAAAATTCATACGATTTCCACGACATGCGGGCATGCCATGCATGAGACAGCGGGTCTTAGCTGATAGAGGCATAATTTTGAACTGATTTAAAAAGAAGCAGCTAGGATATTCGTTCTTTTAGTAAAGCTTGAAAATATGACGTCACTTCGCCTGATGATAAGCTAAAGGGGAAGTATTAGGAATGAGGGTCACTATTGCAGATACCAATACATAATGGTACAATGGTGGCCCTCAGCTTGACGGCCTCGTCCATCGATCAGCAGGTGTACCGACCTGATGAGGAGGTTTGCTAGGGCTCCGAAGTTCTTGGTGGAACTCCTATAAACTATATACAGCTATATTTCGTTAGAAATAAGAGATACCGTAAATCTTTTTCTCGTCAAAATGCTTTCTAACATCAACAGCTTATGAATAATGCAGTACATAACCAATACAATAGAATTGGTTTTGCATTCTACAAACGAAGATTAGTTCTAGGCGACATATACTTATTGTATAAAGTCCTTAAATAAAGAAAAAAAAAAAAAAAAAAAGATTAGTTCTAGAAAGCATCTTAATTAGGGATTTGTAGAGTGCACATATAACTATAGTTGATGTGCATTTACTATAGATATGAAAGGATAAAAATATTCTAATCATGCGACATCTAGACAAACTAGCCAAACCAAAACCATGCCTGTTTGAGCCATCCAACGACGGATCTGACACCGTCTGTCACTTCTCCAGGGACGTCGACGCTGGTAGATTCGATCAGAGAACTCCACTTCGAGCGCAGAGCCGCCTGCGCCGCGAAAGACGCCATCGCACGAAAACGCACTATAATCATTGCGGCACTTACATACAGTAACATAGTTTTCACACTTTATTTTTACAGATATCACAAGTCTCTTATAACAGTATTGGAATCAATGATGTTGGCGCGTCATCGTTGGGGAGAAGAGTCCTGCTAGATCAGCATGCTTCGGTTTTGTAGAGCGTTCTCTCTATCCAGATCGCACTGACAGTTTAGTACTTTCATAGAGTAGTTAAAACTGTTTGTTTACAAAATACGAAAACAATAATTTCGATTTTAATTACTCTAAAAAGATATCAACTTGTTGGCATGCACTTTGTGCTAAAGAGAACACTTTACAACACTGAAGCAAGCCGATCGTAGCCGGATTCTCACATAGGTACTGTATAAATTAGCCGCACGCGCTCTAAAAGTGACGCTGAAATTGATCTTACGTCGGGATCAACCACGAACGTCGCTTGAGAACAGCAGCGAAATTCTGTAATATGCTGTCTCAATCAGAGGATAGAGCTTATTTCGGTGTAGCCCATAGCATTCATGGTTGGGTAATAGAAAAAAGTTGATAGCACCAATACCGAACTCTCTGAATATACTCGAAGTGAACTCTTCCGTCTGAGTGCGACACGACATCGATTTTGCATTATTATTCTAAATTAATATGGCGGTACAGTGCTTGTATGGTAACTATAGGATTAAAAATAGCTATTATAATTTTTATTTATTTAGTTACTGGGCAGGCCACACTAAAGAATAAGACTGCACAGCTATTTCTTTGGCCGCATGTACCAACTTTTATAGGTCATCACTCCCAAAACGTGTAACCTACATATTTTTACTAATTACATCATTGAGTGGATCAGAAAAATATTATGATGTCACAAAAGAATGTCAGCTAAGTCAGATAGTTTATCTACGTATAGGTATGACGCAGCACCCAGTCGTATCCGATGTTTCACTCCTGTGGAACATCGGATACGACTGGGTGCTGCGCGGTACGTTGCTCGAGGATGTCAGCATAGTTTGCTATGCTGACGACACCCTCGTTATGGCGCGGGGAGCAACGTATCGAAGCGCGGCACTAAATGCCACGGCAGGGGTTGCTCAAGTCGTGGGTCGAATACGGCGGCTGGGACTCGAGGTGGCTCTCCACAAATCCGAGGCTATGTGTTTTCACGGGCCTCGGAGGGGGCCACCTGCGGGAACCAGCATAACCGTAGGGGGCGTAAGCATCGGCATCGAGCCCACAATGAAGTACCTTGGGCTCGTACTCGATAGCCGATGGGACTTCGGACCTCATCTTCGAAGTCTGGTCCCGAAACTGAGGGGGGCTGCGGCCGCGCTATCGCGGCTGATGCCCAACGTTAAGGGACCCAACGCCCCCACTAGGAGACTGTACCTGTGGATCGTGCGAAGCATGGCCCTATACGGGGCCCCCGTATGGGCGGAGACTCTGGCGGTCCGCAACGTGGCTGCTCTAAACAGCCCGTTAAAGGCGATGGTCGTCAGAGTCATCAGGGGGTAACGCATGATCTCCGTTGAGGCGGCATGTCTCCTAGCCGGGACCCCTCCATGGGACCTGGAAGCGAGAGCCCTTGCGCTGCTGTACCAGTGGCGCAAGGAGGCGCTGGAGCGGAGCCATAGGCCGGAGCCCCGAGAAATCAGGGCTCAGCGGTCCCAGCTCCACTGGGAACTCATGGAAACATGGAGGGCGCGATTTGAGCACCCAAGGTGGGGGGAATCCACCATTGCGGCGGTGAGACCGATCATGAAGGAGTGGTTGGAGAGGGACCATGGGGACCTCTCCTACCGGATGTGCCAAATATTTACCGGACACGGGTGTTTCGGTAAGTATCTATGGCGCATCCATCGGGAGACAACGCCGCAGTGTCAGCACTGCGAGGATCCTGGCGAAGACACGGCGCTCCACACGTTGGTGGAGTGCCCTGCGTGGGCGAGTCAACGCCGGGATCTCGTTGCGGTCCTGGGCGTGGACGTTCTCTCGGTGGAGACCATGGTGAGGGCCGTGGTCTCCGACGGGAGCAAGTGGCACGCCGCCGCCTCTTTCTGCGAGCAGGTAATGCGCGAGAAAGAGACGGCGGAGAGGGAGCGGGAGAGAACCCTGCCTCTCGAGTTTCGCAGTCTGCGGCGTCCTCGCCGCTGACTGCGAAACACCAGGCGAGGCCGCGGTGGCGGCCAAAGTCCGCCGGCAACCCTGGGGTTACCCTTTCGAGGGCTTACCCGGGGTGCCCGGCAACGGACACTTGGGGAGGACAACGTGCGGTTTTAGTCGATACACGACATAACCACCCCCGCTGGCTGGCGGGGGGTATCCGAAGGGACTTCCGCACGAAAAAAAAAAAGGTACCTCTCAGGGTGTCGAGGTGCGAGGGATATGCTCTATGGGCAACGTTACAACCCGGCGACCCGAGACGGCGTGCGGTTTTAGTCGATTCATGCCCGACATAACCGCTCCCGCTGGCCGGCGGGGGGGGGGGGGGGGGGATATCCGAGGAGATTTCCGCATGAAAAAAAGGTACCTAATTCAGATGCATTTGAGTATTCGGTCGATAGTCTAAAATTTTCTCAATTCTATGCGGCTTTACTCATTTCATTGGCACATCATAACCACACCATGTACTTATTTAACAAACTATGTCGTGTAATTAATCAAATGCAGTTATACGTAGCAATTGTTGAATAGTTTAAGTGTATACTCGACCAAATTTTTTAATTCAGTAACAAAAAAAATACTAGTAGTAGGACTCCGCTCTTCCATCAAGAATAATACATATATTAACGAGGAACGAGCACATTGGCTCACCATGCATAACCAGCATTAAGTACCTATACATAACAATATTTATAATTTATATTAACTTTTCAGTGCTCTCATCATTTTAAAACGTGGCGCGTTATGGTCGAATACACTGTCCGCATAATAATGAAGAACGAAAAATCGAAGAAACTCAAACTGATAGCAGCCCTTTTATCGTGCGGAAACAACAGTATATTGAAATAAAACTATTGGTCGGTTGCTTTTCAGCAGCCATGGTCACGGGGAGACCATGGCTGCTGAAAAGCAACAGAAACGTCGGGTTCAATGTAAAATATAAAATATCATCAAATAAATCGCGATAGAATTCGTTAAAAAATAGTTTTATTTCAATGTGTGACATTCGCGTAAACTTCCGACAACAACAGTACCTACCTATATTATTAAAACATTACACAAATCAATCTTTTATATACAAAACACATATCCACAGCATCTTATAGATAGGTATTGGTATCGCAATAAAAACTGTTGTGATAAAATTTATGTATGTGCCACACTATTTTAGTCAATTGTAATACAATTACAGATAAAAAATACGATTACAGATAATACATAGGTCAATAGCATGATAAAGTGTTCATTATCATTTAATTGGAAACTTCCGGAATGAGCAAACGGTAGATACAGCTAATCGAGGGGGCCATCTCGAAACCGGAGATGGCCCAGGGTCAGTCGGGGTGCGAGGGATATGCTCTATGGGCAACCTTACACCCCGGCGTCTGTAGACCCGAGACGGCGTGCGGTTTTAGTCGGTTAGTCGGTACATTTATTATGTTCCGAAAAAAAAATAATCTTGCATGAAACTGCAATGGAAAATTTGAACTGTTAGATTTGAAAGTAACATCAATAACATTATTTGTCATGTAAATGAAAAGAAAAATATGTATTGTATTTTATATGAAAGGGGTAAGCAGAGGCAACAACGCTCATCTGCTTCTGCCCATACATACTTCACAAGCTTCGTCTACTGTCATTAATTCCTCTGTTGACTTTGCCTACCCCAGAGGGAAAAGGCGTGAGTATGTGTGTTACTATATTTTTCCATAGCAATATCAAGTGGGAAAGCACTGTAATTAGAAAACCGAACTTTAATAATGATCAACATTAGTTAAATAATTATATTTTGGTATCCCTAAACATGTTTTATTATTACCTGTATTTGCATGATAGCATATAGAAAAGTATGTGTTAGGCTATTGTATAATGAACTGGCAGAAACAAAATAATTATTATTATTATTAATAATAATTATTCATAATAATAATTATATGACTAACAATATTTTTTTTTGTTTAATGGTTTTTTTTTCATTGCATACATATCTGACAAATTTTCGAGTTAACTTTTTCTAACACTATCAAAATATGCTTAATTCTTCAAATTAGTATTTCAGAATCTTTAATGATATTCATATTTCTGAAATTTTAGTTACTGTTGCCAAAAAAATTAGGTTGCTTTGTATTACGTTTATATCAAAAAGATTTTTAAAATTGATTACATATGATTAATGCCAAATAATATTATTTTGCTCTACTGCTGTGTACTGAGCATGTTTCCGGAGTTCTAAGAACTGAGCACTGCTACTAAGATTTCCTAAAAAGTGACAGGCAGTCTTTGGGGACGGCCGATAGAAGTAAATGTTTTTGTTCACTCAAAAAGTTCACATATATACACAGTATACATATAGCTCATGAGAAACGTTTGGTGATGATGGTGCGAGTTCCATGATTTTTGTCCACTCAAAAAGTGCTCAATGCACCTAAATAAGTTTTCTACTCAATATATCAGATTGCACAGGCTATGTAAAGGGTAGCCTCATGAGCTCCAATACAAACATCTCAGAAACAAGAAAGGTATTGTACCTCAGAGTATTCTCACGAGTAATTCCCGTTTCATAACTAATTGGACAATAATATTTTGCCAGACTCAAATAATCGAAACCTGGCCTGCACAATAGTACCATTGATGAACCGTCGTAGTGAACTGTTGATGTAGAACGAATAGGCAGGGTTTTAAATACATGCCTTATTGTTATGCCTTAATGTTAAGGAAGTATTAATGTTGCATTCAGAATTAACATCCTAAAGTGAGATAAAAAAGCTCAGTATTATAGAAAAAAAAATTGCTAATGGCATAAAAAGCTCTGTGTTGGTGGCCTCAGCTATAAAAAATGTAGAGCAACTTAAATGCTAGCTTAGCTTAAAAAAACAGACTGAGATAAATGAGTGGTAGTTAATTGGTGGTTCATTCAACCTTTGTTATTTGTCCAGCTCTAAGTCCATAAATTATTTTTTTAAATTTCAACATACTAGCCGACTGGTATTGATTAGAGGGACCAGCTAGCGGTGGTAGGGTTCCAGAATAAGGATTATTTTTGTTACTATTATGCAATGAATTACTTATAAAATATGTCTCATTATGCACATTTAGTACACCAACAAGTTTGTCAAACTGTAAGGCCATTCTGTATAATAGGTCTATAACAAGAAATTATTTTTATGAGCACAAAAAAGTCGGTATATAGTCTTAATAATCAGATGACCATTTAAACGTTTCACTTCTAATGTTATGTAATTAAACTCTAATTATAATGTTATACTAGTTTAGATATATACATGTTATTATAATAATTACTGTTCCATTGATTGATAATTACATTTGAATTTCAATTACAAATCAGTGATTTACTACTGTCCTCATACAAGGATTTTGCGCTAATGCATATTAATAGGCTAAATTTAGGTACAAATCACCTACTACAAGGACATTCAAGGTTTTCAGAATAATATATAATATTTTAAACTTGCTACATAGAAGTGTTAATAATAATTTTACAATTATCTTTTTTTTAAATGGACTATAGTTACACCACTTTAAAGCCCAGTTCCGCATTCCATATTCATAATTCTAATTAAAGCGTAACACACGAAAAAAAACCACCATCATTCAAACAATTCACAACAATTTAAAAAAAAATAAGTTTATGTTATATCACTGTTGAGCACTCACAAACTAGGTGTTTTAATACTGCACTAGGAATGGTATTGATGCCTGAGCTAGGTCAAGGCGTCGAAATATCTATTTTAGTTCACTACAATCGGCCTTATATGCATGTGACATATTCATTTAATATGTATGGAAACAAAGTAAACATTTATTATACTTAGAGATTCTTGACTGACTGCCTGATATAAAAAAAAATGTTTATTGTGTATTCCTTTTCTTCTAATGCAAATCCTGACTTGGAAAACAAGTAATTTAAACTATGCAGTTGTGCTACTTACCCAAGAGAATAATAGTCCACTAAATGATAACTATCCTTTTTCTTGAATTAAAATATTTTTAAGTCACTTATCTTTTAATAATAACACGTTATATTTATTTTAAATGAATATTCAGTATTCACACCCACAAACGGAATTCCGCGGTCGAATTGTGGACTGTCATGTTGACATTACAATTTGTCAAATTCGATCGACTAAAGTCAGCTGTCCAGTCAATTGCGTTTCTTGTTACCAACATATTCTGTTTCGATGTTCTACAATGTTTCTTTTTACAAAAAATAATTTCTGAAAAGAAGAAAATTTATTGCATGTCGCAGAAGGTGCAATTTACTTGTAAATGAATATTGAACTTAAGTTGTAATTTACTTGTAAACTAATTAAATTTATTCCGTTGTTCGGGACTTAAAACTAAATCACCGAAATAGTTTATATTGGTAGCAATTCTGTTGTTAAAAAACTCTCTAAACTAAACTAAAAATCACTAAAATTTAGTTTAGTGATGTCAAACGACGTTTTGTATTCTGAAAACGTATGACTAAACTATTATTAGTTTGACACAACCAAAATTTTGTAGTTACTCAACTTAGTACAAATTTGCTTATTTGGTATTCTGTTGTACGTCCTAAACATCTAAAATTAGACACGTAACACTAAAATTAGACGCCATCTAAAATACTGCCGACCAGTTATAGTGATAATTGTAATTTCGTTAAAATTTCAATTCAAATAACATTTTTATGATGAATAACATTTCTTTTTTTTTTTTTTACGTGCGGAAATCCCTTCGGATACCCCCCCGCTGACCAGCGGGGGTGGTTATGTTGTGTCTCGACTAAAACCGCACGGTGTCCTACCCAAGTGTCCGTTGCCGGGCACCCCGGGTAAGCCCTCGAAAGGATAACCCCAGGGTTGCCGGCGCGCTTTGGCCGCCACCGCGGCCTCGCCTGGTGGGGTCGGGTTTTATCCCGCTTCGGTGAGTTGGCAGGCGTGTGTAGGGCACACACGACACGCCTCCGCCACGGCCTGCTTCTGTAAGGACGGCGAGTCGACCAACTGCCGTCCTCAGGCCCCGATCATGGAGGTCGGTAGTCCCGGGCGTAGATGAGTCTGCGGCGTCCTCGCCGCAGACTGCGAAACTCGGGGGGCAGGGTTCTCTCCCGCTCCCTCTCCGCCGTCTCTTTCGCGCGCATTACCTGCTCGCAGAAAGAGGCGGCGGCGTGCCACTTGCTCCCGTCGGAGACCACGGCCCTCACCATGGTCTCCAACGAGAGAACGTCTGCTCGATACAAGTATCCGAACATGGATTTAAGTAGTTGTGTTGGTAGTTTTACTTTAAACACTCACTCTGTACGCTTGTACTGTACTGTGTAGTCGAATCAATAAATTACTATGAGATCTATAATCTCGCCAGTTTTATTTATGTTACCATCGCAAAACCAGCTAATTATATAAAGTGGCTAACAACGTCCACGCCCAGGACCGCAACGAGATCCCGGCGTTGACTCGCCCACGCAGGGCACTCCACCAACGTGTGGAGCGCCGTGTCTTCGCCAGGATCCTCGCAGTGCTGGCACTGCGGCGTTGTCTCCCGGTGGATGCGCCACAGATACTTACCGAAACACCCGTGTCCGGTAACCATCTGGCACATCCGGTAGGAGAGGTCCCCATGGTCCCTCTCCAACCACTCCTTCATGATCGGTCTCACCGCCGCAATGGTAGATTCCCCCCACCTTGGGTGCTCAAGTCGCACCCTCCATGTCTCATGATGAATAACATAACATAACTTCACGCCTGTATCCCCGAAGGGGTAGGCAGAGGGGTATTACACACCCACGATTCGCCAGTTATGTTAAGGTCCCAATGTAATAGGGGGCGAGCCTATTGCCATCTACCGGGCACATTATTAAGCGAGTGATAATTAACATTTATTAATGCACACATAACTACGAAAAGTCAGAGGTGTGTGCCCGGGGCAACTGGGGATCGAACTCGAGACCTCGTCTCAGCAGTCCGTTACGTACGCCACTGGGCTATCGCCGCAATGATGAATAACGATTTCGTGATTTTGGCTTTGGCCAGTCAAAGTCAAAGTCAAAAATCTTTTATTCTGTATAGACCATTAATACGGCCCTTACAAAGCCTTAAAAAATAGGAAATGTTTCTTCTAACATACAAAAGATTTTCAAAAATATATTGAGACACTACAGAGACTCTTGGGCCCAACTTATAAATTGCCCGCACAGCCCGCTTTTGCAATACAAAGATTGTATTTAAATCTGCGGCATTACCCCAAAGGCGAATGCCGTAGCTCATAATACTATGGAAATAACTGAAATAAACTATTCTAGCGGTATCTATGTCTGTTAAAGTCCTAATCTTTTTCACAGACAAATGCGGGCAGAATTAATTGAAAGAAATTTTAATTAAAAACATATAATTCGTTTTAAATAAAGTTATTTTTTATACATATATTGACCAAAAATCACAATCAACAATCACAATCACATCAACACTATGTTACGAATAGTTTCTTGTAAGGTGCTATTGCTTTCATGCAGGGCATTCACTAAGTTTTCATAGGCAGGAGGTCGTGAAGGCCTAGGCAATATGCGGCACAATCCGATGGCGAATGGGGCCAGCTTCTGCCGAGACACCAGATTGAGGCAGTTGTGGCTGCTGTACCTCCTGAGGAGATTGTACAGAGGGCAGCAATAGAGATACAGGTGGCGAGCTGCTCAATGTAATTCCCTAAAATAAATATTAAATTGTTCATGTATTTCAAATCAAGCAATTATTTCCTTGCCAAATTTTTAACTGATCCGATATGTCAATTGTGTCATGTCACATCAAATTGACTTGCACATGTTCCAGCCAGAGATAGTTTAGTTGCGTAGATAACAAAGAGGTTTACACCGGGTTGCCAGGCTAGTGAACTGAATAAAACCGTTTGTACTTAGCTATGACTAAGAAAAATAACGGTTTGTTTACTGTTTGATCTATAATTTGCATTAATAATCATTTTTCGGCATTCTAAAAACCTAAGAATATAGTTTTTAAAGAATTTAATAATTCACTCTTTATCATTCATTCTTATTTTTTTAATAACGGTAACACTTTCATATTTAAATTTTGGTGATGTCAGATTCAAATTTGGTGCTATCAAATTGAACACCAAATTTAGTTCGACGTAACAACAGAATAGCATTCCCTCTAAATTTCTCTAAAATAAGAACATTTTAGAGAAAAATTAGTTTAGTGATCTCAGCAACAGAATTGCTACCATATTATGTATTTAATTACAATAAGAATTCTGAGTGTACAGAAATTACAAGTAGCGACATCTATTAGTTTTGTGCCACACTTTTGATTGTCTGTTTAGACTGCAGCAAAAGAAAGAGATGCGGGTATCGGTTTTTTACTAATTTAACAAACAATGGCTTCACCTTTCGCCAATTCGGTATACACCCTTCCTATTCTTTTTGTTACAGGTGGCAACATGTACCAATGATTATCTAATCGCTATCATTATCATAACGTTGTTTCGGGTTGCATTTGAGACTTTCACCTCGGAGCCCAGGATCCACGACTGTTTCTCCTTCTTTTGGTTCGACTTCGCCACTGCATGGGCCAAGTGACTTAAAATGACGGGTGTCATCTGTAACCCCAAAATGCCGTTTAAGTTGAAGACGCAGGTCTATAAAACCATCATTAGACCTGTCCTTTTACACGGCTGTGAAGCGTGGGATAGAGCGACATAATTAGGAGCTGCGTGTCACGGAGATGAATATGCTGCGATGGATGTGCGGTATCACGTGTAAACATCGCGTGAGGAAGTCCCGCATTCGTAACAGCCTCCATGTCCGTTAAATTGCAGATAAAATGCAGGAGTGTCGCCTTCGCTGGTGTGGCCACGTTTTTCGGCAACTGTCTGACTACGTGGGTAACAAATCTTTGGCCATGGCACTTCCGCCGGCCCTGGTAGGTGAGTGCGATCCAAGGAGTGCGGGTTTCACGTCGTAAGAGATGATATGCGTGCCAATGGTCTCACTCCATTCCACTTATATGTCAGGAAGGAGCCAACGTCTGAGTGCCATCACTGTGATGCAAACAAGAACTCAGGGCTATACACACTGACGGAGTGCTCGGCGTGGAAGGCGCCGAGGTGGGCCCTCGTGGCAGCCCTTGGAGTGGGAGTCATCTGGTATGGAGCGTGAGTGTGTGGGTTGCCGCCTCCTTCTGTGAGCAAGTAAGGCTTGAGAAGGAGGTGGCGGACCGGTTCCGGGAGAGACTCAGGTCTCTCCCGACCCGCAGAGCCCACGATGCGCGGAGGTGACTCAACGACGATCTCTGTCCTCCATGAGCGTAGGCCTGGGGGTGACAGGTGGAGTCAACTATCACCCTAGCAGAAGCAGGCCGGGGCCATGTTTTTTTTTTTTTAAAGAATATTAGTAACCGAAATTACTAATATTCCCCCTAACCCCTCCAGCTAAGCTAAATTGCTTGTGTTAGGAGTGGGTTCACGTCGGTAGTGTAATGGCCAGGATTCGAACCCGGGACCTCTCGATCGTAAGGTCGACTCCTTTACCCCCATTCCTGAGAATTTACCTTTAGCTTACCATACCAGGTAAAGTCTTATTGACGTGTTCTAGATAAAAAAATTACATACGATAAACCTTCCTCGGGAACGACTCTATCCATTATTGAAATGTTTAGTTATATTTATATTATAAACTAGCTAGCGCTCGTAGCTTCCCCCGCATGGTATTCTAATCCCGTTCCTGCTACCCATGGGACCCTATTCTACCATCACAACCTATATATATAAGATACATAATTTCGCTATACATCATTTTTTAATATCTCAAAGGGCAGCGTTTCCCACACGGCTTATTTTTTTCCGACACCTCCAACAAATATCATTATATTTTAGCAAAGCCTATCAGCCATAAAAAAAAATGTCTACAAAAACTTGACAAATTATTTTCGTCCTCAAGAACCACTCTATACATTGGTGAAAACAGCTTCAAAATTGGTGCAGTAGTTTTTGAGTTTATCACTAACAGATAGACATACGTGGTCAAGGACTTTGTGCACGGTAACAAGGTGACGATGGGATTGCACGATGTCCCGGGTTCTACTCCAAGGCCAAAAGTAGAAATTGTACTGAAGTTTTCTGCTAGGGAATTCTCAATAGTAGATGGGATATGCTCTATGGGCAACCTTACACCCGTCTTAAGACCCGAGACGGCGTGCGGTTTTAGTCGGTTCAAGCCCGATATAACCACCCCCGCTGGCCGGCGGGGGGGTATCCGAAGGGATTTCCTCACGAACAAAAAAAAAAGGTACGGAAATTGGAAAAATTGCCCGCATGACAAAAATAGACTCGCCTCTTATTACCTACTGGCAACATCTAGCGAATAGGGATAATAATATTTTTTTATGGGAGTTCGGCAATTATGACAACTATGATTCTTTTTATAATAACATTTTTCATTCATGGCCATTTGTATTTCAACACCATTATTCTTACACACTTGACAAATTAAATAAAATCAACTATTTTTTTTCATATTCTTTTTTAATATAATCACCAAAATCTACTGGGCTCCTTTAAATGTATAAGCATATTCAGTGTTATACGGATCGTACCAATCAATAAGTTTTCTATTATACCACATAAAAGTTCCTTTTAATTTTGGTGAAGCATCAAAAATTAGATACAACACAACCTTCGCAGCTTCATCGGGTTCCATCTCCCCGCCACCTTTAGCCATTTCGGTTTTTATATGTCCTGGATGTACAGCATTGATCGATATATTCTGGTATTTTCGCTGTTGTACCTTAGTCAAAGCTGTTAAAGCAATTTTTGACACTCTATGCTCAGCATGTTTACCGTCATCAGCAAACTCTTTTTTATCAAACGTACCATTTTTTACACTTTCTAAATACTGATCAACAAATTCATTGATCTGTTCAGTAGTTAAGTCTGGATCCATTAACGTTTCAATCCATTTCTTGTTCTTTATATTCGATAGATGACCGCACGCGCTCGAAATGTTTACAACCCTAGCGCCATCTCTTAGCAGTGGATACAAATATTTCTCAATAGTTAACAAACTCTTGTAATTTACATCAATATTCCGTTTAGCCGCTTCGTAAGTCGGATAAACTTGATCCCATTCCAAAATAGCAGCATTATTTACCAACACATCGAAAGCACCATGTTGTTCTTTTATAAAATCAGCAAATTGTTTGACACTGTTGCTGTCACTTACGTCTAGTTGGTGGTAAATGGGTTTTAATCCAAGTTCGTTGAGTGTTTTTACGGCTTTTTGTCCTCTATTCTCGTCTCTTGCTGTCAAATAAACGATGCCGTCGAACTTTTGACACAATCCTTTTACAATTGCAAGTCCCAGGCCTTTATTTGCACCGGTGACAACAGCTATTTTAGTGGCCATGTTATTTTTCTGACATTGACATGCGTATCACCCGCGATCGTAATGCGAAATGAAAGTTGAATTGAGTCATTTCATTAGTCACCGCTCACATCGCCGCTCGTGACTTGTGACGTTTGGTAGGTATTGATTACGTAGTCTCAAGCAAAATTTTGTTTATGTTTTCGCATATCGCCACGTTTTAGATAACAATTTATTTAAAGTTAAGTAGATGAGACAGGCTCGTTGTATGATAAATTTTGATAGAACAAGAAATTATGAGTTGGTTTTTATAAATTAAATACATAAGTATTTAAAATTAATGTAAAATTACTTATAGATAATAGTTAGTGAAACTGAATTTTCCGGCTAATTTTTGTAGGCCTCTAAAAGAGCAACAATCCCACGATAAATAGTTTTGTTACATCTCAAAGGGATAAGGCAGCGTATTCGATTTAAGCTCTCAGTCGGCTTGATTACTTTCGTCATCTGGAATAATTAACGTCATATATCAACAAATTAAGCCAAAACAGTGTTAACTATTAATATTATCCTTCCTCTTGAATCACTCTATCTATTCATGTAAACCGCATCAAAATCCGTTGGATAGTTTAGAAGATCTCAGCGAACAGACACCGGTAGCGTCTTTGTTTTATAGGTACTATGTAAAGAGGGGTGTGTGTTGGGTAACCTCCTCGAGTGTCGCTCCGATTCCGATCCCGCTGCAGTCCGGGGGGAACGGAATCGGAGCGGCCGGTACACCCTGGGCGGCGGTCAATGGCTTCCCCTTCACCCCTTCATAGGGTTGGCATTGATCGTCGGCCAATACCCAACGTGGCGGGAACACATCGCTCTCCGTACTCCTCTGCTTTCAGAGGAGACAGGATGAGCGATGCTGTTAGTGGTGAGATGGCCCAGGGTCAGCCGGGGTGCGAGGGATATGCTCTATGGGTAACCTTACACCCCGGCGTCTGAAGACCTGAGACGGCGTGCGGTTTTAGTCGGTGCAAGCCCGACATAACCGCCGCCGCTGGCCGGCGGGGGGGGTATCCGAAGGGATTTCCGCACGATAAAAAAAAAAAAAAAAGGTACTATGTAAAGATACGAGTACATTGTTGGACATGCTAACGCCATTACAAAATGTTTGGGTGCTTAAATACCTACTCGCTATTTATATATTAAGTACTTAATGTTATCACAAATGGAGATACGTTTTAATAATTGATACAATAGTAGATTCTGCTTTATTATACATTAACAAATATTATTATCATTCTTCATTACCAAATACCATGGCTAGCTAAATCAGGAAGTGGATCATACCAATCAACAAGTTTTCTATTGTACCACATAAAAATTTCCTTCAGATTCGACGTAGCTTCCAAAATTAGGTGCAAAATGATTTCAGCAGCTTCATCAGCATCAATCTCTCCACCACCATTAGCCATATCTGTTTTAATATGGCCTGGGTGAACAGCATTTATTGACATATTTGTATATTTCCGCTGTTGTATCATAGATAAAGCAGTAAACGCAATTTTTGATACTCTGTACTCAGCATGCTTGCCGTCATCTGCAAAATCATTTTTATTAAACGTTCCATTTCTAACACTTGCCAAATATTCATCAACAAATTCATTGATTTGTTCAGTTGTTAATTCCGGATTTCTCAATATATCAATCCACTTCTTATTCTTCAAGTTCGACAGATGAGCACACGGACTGGATACGTTAACTACTCTAGCATCTTCTCGTAATAATGGAAACAAATATTCTTCAATAATCAATAAGCCTTTATAGTTAATATCAATATTTCTTTTAGCTGCCTCGTAACTTGGGTAAACTTCATCCCATTCTAAAATAGCAGCGTTATTCACCAACACATCAATAGCACCATATGTAACTTTAACAAAATCCGCAAATTTTTTAACACTATCACTGTCACTTATATCCAGCTGATGAAATACAGGTTTAAGTCCAAGTTCATTCAGTATTTTTACGGCTTTTAGACCTTTATTTTCGTCTCTTGCAGTCAAGCAAATGGTCCCATCAAATTTTTTACACAAACCTTTCACTACAGCAAATCCTAGACCTTTATTAGCGCCAGTGACGATAACAAGTCTGCTCGCCATTCTGTTTTCTATTAAAATGCTACATACTGTTCTCGTGTGCTTTTTATATATATTGACTTGTAACAGCGATAGTATAAAATAGATAACAATACTACAATTAAAACTCAACTAGTTTCCGCTCAATTATAAGACATTGTATCGGTGTTATCGTTATAAAAACGCATTATAATTGGTTAGTAACTTCTAGCAGGTTTCTCCAATAACAGGAACTGAAACGAGTAAAAAAATAAACTGTGTTATCGTTTATCTTAATGAATTGAGTAAAACCTGGGTTTAACTACTTAGTTTAGTTTTAATTGATCTCGGTTTTTGTCATTGGGGAAATCCAGCCTTAGTTTACCAGAAGTACTTATTTTAGGTTTTCGTATTCATTCTTTCAATAATAATTTTGTAATATCAAGTAGTGTAGTGAAGGTGAGTGTTGAGAGTGTGATGTACATCAACAAAAGGGGGCCCCTTCTAAATCTACGCTTGGGTCGCAAGTCCCAAGCACTGTCCCGAGTTCCCAACTAAACAACGCGATGGACCCGGCACCCGCACGGAGAATCCATGGATTGCTAAGAATATTGGCCTCTTTTCTTAGCACAGTGAACTTCAGCTGTTATTTTTGGAACAAAGAGTACATGAAACCTGTCGTATGAGATTAATTTATTGAACCTCCATGAAAAGTACTTCGTTAAGTAGTCATTACAATTTTTTATATTTAAGGAAAAATAGTTAGAATATCTAAAACGTCTTGGCTCTTTTATTGAGGAAGCATTTAATTCAGATCTTAACATCAACGGGCTTGACATGTTAATCGTATTACATAAAAGGAAATTAGGCGGATCGGCACGTATTTATTGGATCACTATGCAGTAAGCTTAGATTGGATCGTGGATTAAACAAACGCAGAACGGATTATTCTTATGTACTATTTTTGGATCGATTTTGTAGATAGGCAAGACACAGAAAATTGTGCCCAAGCGACTACAATATAGGGTTCTTCAAGAAAGATATAAGAAGGTTTTTTTTTACGAGGTGGCGTAGGTAGATAGAGCGCTGGAGTGCTAAGTCTGAGGTCGCTGCTGCGATTCCCGCTCTGTGCAAATAATTGTGTGTAAAAATATGTATATTTACACTGGTCTGCATGTTTCTATGTATCATATGTATTTAAATTACTTTAAAATAAAATTATTGAAAAAATGTATCAAAGCATGTTTATGCTAACTCATAATGTGGTATGGCTTCTAGAATGCTAGTGAAACTATGCTTTCTTTGGGTCTAGATAGCACTGTGTAGAATGTCCTAGAATATTATTATTATAATCCCTTTTTTTGTTTTTTTTTTTTCGTCTGGTAATCCCGATAGTACCTTTTTTTTTTTTTTATCGTGCGGAAATCCCTTCGGATACTCCCCCGCGTGCCAGCGAGGGCGGTTATGTCGGGCTTGAACCGACTAAAACCGCACGCCGTCTCGGGTCTACAGACGCCGGGGTGTAAGGTTGCCCATAGAGCATATCCCTCGGACCCCGACTGACCCTGGGCCATCTCGGGTTTGGGAACCACGGTGTCCCCGTCTTGCCCCGGTTTGGGGGAGGGGCGCTAGTCGCCCCACCGTCCCGGCCTGCTTCTGCTGGGGTGACAGGTGATGGCCTCACCCGCCACCCACAGGCCTGCGCTCATGGAGGACGGAGGTCGTTAAGCGACCTCCGGCGCCTGAGTCACCTGCGACACGCGGCGAGCAAGTTGCGGGCTCGGCGGACCGGGAGAGTTCTAAGTCTCTCCCGGGCGCGCTCCGCCACCTCCTTCGCGAGCATTACATGCTCGCAGAAGGAGGTGGTGGCGGCCCACGCGCTCGCGTTCCGCACCATTGCCGCAATCATGCTGCCGAGCGAGAGGAATCCCACCCCGATGGCTGCCACGAGGTTACGCCTCGGCGCCTCCCACGCCGGGCAGTCCGCCAGCGTGTGCAGCCCTGAGTCCTCGCTCGCGTCGCAGTGATGACACTCCTTCCTTATCCGATGCAGGTGGTCCCCGAAGCACCCCTTCCCGGAGATCACCTGCGTCAGCCGGTACGAGAGGCTTCCGTGTCGCCTCTCCAGCCAATCCTCCATGATGGGCCTTACCGCCGCTATTGAAAGAAAGAAAGAAAGAAAGATCCTTCCACTCCACCACGATGGCCTGGCGGAGCTGGGACTGCACGGCCTCGATTTCTCGAGGCTCGGGGTTCCATCCCTGCTCCCGCGCCTCCTTTCGCCACTGGTACAGTTGCGAAAGGGCTCTCGCTTCCAGGTCCCATGGCGGAGTTCCGGCAAGGAGACTCGCCGCCTCGAAGGAGATCGTGCGGTACCCGCGGATGACCCTGATGGCCATAACTCGCTGCGGAGCGCGCAGCACCTGCACAGTTCTGGTCCTCAGGGCCTCCGCCCATATTGGGCACCCATACAGGGCCATGGACCGCACGAGCCCCGCGTAGAGTCTCCTGCAGGAGTCATCGGGCCCCCTCATGTTGGGCAACAGCCGAGCCAGAGCAAGAGCTGTGCCCTTCAATTTGGGGGCCAGACTTCGGATGTGCTCTCCGAAGTCCCATCGGCCGTCGAGCACGAGCCCCAAATATTTCATTTGGGGTTTGATGCCGATGCGATTTCCTCCCACGATGAGACTGGATCCCTCGGGTGGCTTGCTCCGAGGCCCATGGAAGAACAGGGCCTCGGTTTTATGCAGAGCCACCTCGAGATCCAGCCGCCGGATCCGCTTAACGACTTGGGCAACCGCGGTCGTGGCCTTTCGGGTCGCTTCGCGGTACGTCGCCCCGCACGCCGTCACGAGCGTGTCGTCCGCGTAGCACGTGACGGCGGCACCGCCTACGAGCTCACCGCGAAGCACCCAGTCGTATCCGATGTTCCACAGGAGCGGCCCCAGGACCGATCCCTGTGGAACACCGCACGACATTTCACGCCGACCGAGACCGGTCACGGTTGGGTAGATGACGGCTCTCTCCGTCAATTACGCCCGACTATGCGGCGGAGGTAGAGAGGCACTTCGTGATACACGAGCGCCTCCCTAATGCAACTCCAGGGCAAGGTGTTGAACGCGTTGGCGATTTCCAGGGACACCGCCAACATCACCTCACCCCGGGCTACTGCATCCTCCGCCAGAGCCCTCACGCGCATGATGGCATCCACGGTGGAGCGCCTCTGGCGGAAGCCATATTGGCCATCCGCCAGGTCCGGCCCCACTCTTGAGAGGTGCTCGATGAGGCGCTTCGCAATTACTCTTTCAAAGAGCTTGCAGACCTCGTCGAGCAACACTATGGGCCGGTAGGCGGACGGCGAGTCCGCCGGGCGCCCCTCCTTTCGGATGAGGACCAGTTTCCCCGTCTTCCACAATTTCGGAAACTGGCCCCGCTCCAAACATGCGCAGAGAAGCCCTCTCTGTCGGGGCTCGAGAGCGTCGTCGACTAGAGCTAGGACCCAAGCTCGGCTTGGAATGCCGTCGGGTCCCGCCTCTCCTCGCCTCGCCCTCACCGCCAGCTCTAGTTCTACCTAAGTGACCTCGCGCACGTCGTCGTCTTCCACGTCGGGCGCCATGGGCAACCGAGGCGGAGTCATCTGCGGTGGAACATGTTCCACCGCCCTTCCTGGGAACAGGGAGCCAACAACTCCTCCGAGCAGATCCGGCTGGAGACACCGGGTTAACGGCGGGGCCTTGGGGCGCAGCTTGCCCCTCACCATCCGGTAGGGCCGCCCCCAAGAGTCCCGCTCCAGCGTCTCCAGCAGCTCGCGGAAGGAGGCCTGTTTGGCCCGCCTTATCTCCGCTCGGAGGGCTCTTCTGGCCTCCCTGTATCCCTAGTACAACTCCGCCTCTCGGGCCTCCGCATCTGCGGGGCGGCGACGCCTCCTACGGAGAATCCCAATAGTACCTCATGGTAAGTATTAGAGTTAACGGGATATTTACCATGTGGTTCTAAGAATTCAGTTCAGTTCCTCCGTGATCATGGCGCTTGCAACAGTGCCGAAATATCGGACATTCTTAGAACCACATGGTAAATATCCCGTTAACTCTAATACTTATGTTACTGACCATGATAGTTTAAGTACCTCATGGTGTTTTATAAAACAATTCTGACCAAACACATATAAACCCACATTATTTATTCCATTCTTGTATTTAATTCATTCCATTTCCATTCTTGTCCTTAAAGTACACAGACTAATTCACCGTGCGTGCCTGCGTTACTTAGTAACCAATTTGACTATTAATTAAACATAATGTCGAGGTTGGACACGAGAAATAACATTATATTATTTGTGAGTTTGTGATTTGCTTTATTTATTTCTGTTTACAAAGCACAAAAATATATCTACAGGAAGAGCTTGTAAAATAATTGATAATAGCCCCGATAAAATACAGAGTCAATTTGTTACTTGTAAATTGAAATTTTTTTTTTTCACATTTAAAAATGAAGACGGTAGCGTGGCGTCATACTGCCTATTCTTTAAAAAAACAACCTTAGCCCACAACGCACTTGCAAGCGCGTTGTCATTCTAAATAACGCTAGGATGAAGAAGAGATTCGCAAGAAAAAAACTACCAGAAGATAACTAGCGTGAAGATTAAAAAAACCGGTCAAGTACGAGTCGAACTCGTACGCCGAGGGTTTCGTACTTTTTTTTTTGTGCGGAAATCCCTTCGGCTCCCCGCCGGCTAGCAGGGGCGGTTATGTCGGGCTTGAACCGACTAAAACCGCACGCCGTCTCGGGTCTACAGACGCCGGGGTGTAAGGTTACTCATAGAGCATATCCCTCGCACTCCGACTGACCCTAGGCCATTCGCAGTGTCCCCTCTGATAACCGCCAGCTACTCCAGAGGAGCAATCAATGATGCGTCATCGCCCACGTTGCCCAGGGTGCACCAAACTTGGAGGTGATCCAACCAGTCGCACCCCAGGGTTTCGTACCTATTATATCGCCATAATGAAATGCATGACAACGCACTTGCAAGTGCGTCAAGCGGTAACTACCATATAGATTTGCGACCAAAAACCTATAACCTTCCGATTGACCAAGAATTGTAAATTTTGGTTAAAAGCAAGGTCATACAGCACAAGTAAAGGGAAAATTTCGAAATATAAAAAAGTTAAATCATATAATCAAGTTAAGTCATCAATTTTGGTACTTACAAGTTTTCGCAAAAATCTTATTTTACCCATTTTTTTTTATCGTGTTCACTCAGAACCTTGATTTTTATAAAAAATATATAAAATACAAACAGACGTAATTTTATTTCTTTGTAATTAGTGTAAATTAAATTATTCTCTCCTTGTTTTCGAATATAATCTAGGTGGCTCAGTTGGTCAGAGCATTCCCCCTGTAAGGGACTGGTCGCGGGTTCAAGTCCCGTCCTAGATGTTCTCTTTTTCCGATCTAAATCTTTAGAAAAAAGTAAGCATACAAAATGCTTAAAAATTTAATTGAATATATTTTCTTATTTTTCGAATCGCCCCGTTATAATTATATAGCTTACGTGAGTGTGTACATTAACGGTACGTACAAAACGTAAAAAAAAAAGAATTAGACCGATTATCTATCTATACTATCATAAACTTATATATTAGATGTGTCTGTACATTGGAGATATTAAAAAATAATTCCTTGAGTTATGTTAAATGAACTATTCTGAATAATATTTTTTTTTGAATTTTTGTGTTTTTCTGTTTGTTCGCGATGAACGTTAAAACTACTGAACGAATTTTGATGCGGTTTGTTCTATTAGAAAGGTCTTGGTCAGACATGAAATCTGCTGTATGTTTGATTGCAATTGGTTGTGCAGAACCGAAGATATGACCAAAAAAACGTTGGGGGTTTTTTTTTTACGTGTGGAAATCACTTCGGATACCCCCCCGCCGGCCAGCGGGGGTGGTTATGTCCTGCATCGACTAAAACCGCACGGTGTCCTGCCCAAGTGTCCATTGCACCCCGGGTAAGCCCTCGAAAGGATAACCCCAGGGTTACCGGCGGACCTTGGCCGCCAGCGCGGCCTCGCCTGGTGGGATCGGGTTTTATCCCGCGTCGGTGAGTAGGCAGGCGTGTATCAACGAAAACCGACCGTCGCGTGTGCGGAGCTGCGGGATTTATAAGTACTATCCTGGCAAGAAATACGAAGTGTCTTCATGTGGTCTACTTACAATTATGTGGACATAATGTAATTACAATGTTTTTAATTAAGTTATCTAATAAAGCAAACAGTTCATTTCCGAACTTGTTTGTTATTTAGACTTATTTTCAGTTAAAAAAAAAAGAAAATAACCCAAAGCAAAATATAGGAGAAAAAGGTTGTCGATGTTTTCGTTTAGCGTAAATTCTCTCATAAATATCGCAACATTGTAGAGCAAAAGCTTCTAAAATTAATACAATAGGATAACGAACCTATTCGTTTTCGCTATTAATTGAGTTTCGGAATCGTTTCTCGGATTGAACAAAGTATTATCAGATTTGTTTCTCAGATTAGACAAAGTATTTATCGGATTTATTTCTCAGAATGGACAAAGTATTTATCGGGTTTATTTCTCAGATTGGACAAAGTATTTTGTCGGTTTCGTTTCTCAGATTGGACAAATTAGTTATGAGGTTCGTTTCTCAGATTGGACAAAGTATTAATCGGGTTCTTTACTTAGATTGGACTAAGTATTTTGTCGAATTCGTCTCTCAGATTGGACAAAGTATTAATCGAGTTCGTTTCTCATATTGGAAAAAATATTTATCGTGTTCTTTTGTAAGAATATTTTCAATAGTAACAAGAAGTTTTATACTAGAGAGAATGCTTTACAATACCGTAGCAAGCCGATCTTGGTCAGACTTTTACTCTTCTTCCCGATATGACGTGTATGAAATCAAAAGCCAGGTACCATACTGGCGTTGGGGTGCTTGGTTGGGGACCTCCACGCGGTGCACCCTGGGCAACGGAGACAGCAGCGCCTCTCTCCTAGGGCGGGGGAGACGCTGCCGCCTACGGCCAACTCCGACCGAGGCGAGGACGGCCCTGTTGAGGGCTGTTCGGAAGCTTTCCGCGTGTCCCTCTGATTAGCAGATGGCACAGTGGAGAGCAAGTAAGGGGGCCATCTCGAAACCGGAGATGGCCCAGGGTCAGTCGGGGTGCGAGGGATATGCTCTATGGGTAACCTTACATGTCTTAAGACCCGAGACAGCGTGCGGTTTTAGTCGGTTCAAGCCCGACATTACAGCCCCCGCTACACGGCGGGGGGGTTTCAGAAGGGATTTCCGCACGAAAAAAAAAAAAAAAAAAAGGTACTGTACTGGCGCTGCAATCGGGTTATAATTTTTTTAACCGACTTCTTAAGAGGTTCACTGTTTGTCTGGTATGTTTGTATGTATTGTTTGTTGCCGATTTTCTCGCGTTTGGCTGAACCGATTTTGAAACGGTTTTCAGAAAATAATTTGTTATTTTTTTTTTCGGAGAAGGTTTTAGTATACTTAGCCGACTTAAAAAAAGGAGGTATGTTTGTCCGTTGTAGTTTTTGAACTTGGTTCTATTTTTAGAATTTTTTAGAAATTAAATTTGCTCCTTTGAAGCCGGATAGTTCAACTAATTTAAAATAATAACATTGAAACATTTTTGCTATAATATTTATTGGTACGCCATTATCTGTTTTTTGTTATTATAAGATGACATTATTTTGTCATTTTTATCTTTTTGTGTAAGGTCAGGTGATAAATCCTTATCTTACACCTTTAAACGAGCAATAAAATAATATAACACCCCGGTCGATTGTTGCTCACCTCGCCGGGGCTATCTTGCCGCCTCTTCCTAACTATGGGGGAGGCGTGATGTAGTTGAATGAGATACTTAATAATAATATTTTCAACACACCTGCTCGTAAAGTAGGTCTTATTACAGCGTATTTACACTGATAATGCAGAATATTACCCATGCCGTGCCTTTTACATTACATTATCGCACTAGTGCCTTTTCATTACATATCTTTTTAAATATTAGCAAGAAGTATTAATGTTTCGAAAACAGCTAAGTAGTTATTTGCGTAAATATAAAATTCAATTCAAAATGTGATAAATACTTAAAGAATTTCATGAAACTGCTTGTTAGCTTGTTGGTATTCATATTTTGACGGTGTATTTTTACCTATAAATACCCAATTTCAAAATTTATAAATATGTGGCTGATTAGCTACTTTGCCGGTGCCCTTATCTCAGACTTGCGCGCGCATGCAGCGCTGAGCGCGCGGAAAAATAAAATTACGGCCGCCATCTTTTAAATGGGTATCTGTTTGTTAAGTTTATTCACAGTATTGCATTTCGTTTGCATTTTAAATAAATGTGAACTTTTATTTACTTTTCCTCGCAAGTGTGTTGAGAAACGTCGTATGAAACACGTGAGCATTGGTCATTACACTTCTCGTCTCCATTAAGCCTTCGCCTTCGGCTCAGCCTTAAAAACCGACTCGAGTGTAATGACCAACTTAGCACACTTGTATCATAATGTACTATTATATAATCAGAATCTCGAAAACGGCTCCAACGATGAAAGTTAGAGATATAATTATTTTAGATAATTATGTTATATTATAGGTATATATTTAGTATAAAGGGGATTTGGGGCCAATAATTCGATCTAGCTAGGTTTCATTTTTAGAAAACGTCGACAAAGCCTAACAAAGCTCGGTCATCCAGATATTTACTATTAAGTAAACAGCGTGTCAACATTTTTAATTACTTAACAAGTACAGATTTTTAACTGTTTTACTTATGCATTTATACATTGGAATATTGAACATCATGGCAGGGCTTGAACAACACAGTCTCCTTAGGTGGGCCCTAAGGGTGCCCTAGGGTCCCTTATGGCAAGATAATTAAAAATAAAGCAGCCAAGTGCGAGTCGGACTCGCCTATGAAGGGTTCCGTAGCAGCAAGTAATATAATAATGCTATTTTTTAAATTTTATATTTGAGTTGATTGAATTCTAAAATTTTATTGTTTTTTTTTCTATTTTTGTGTGAAAATCTTAATGCGGTTCACCGAATACATCTAGTTACCAAGTTTCAAAAGCATAGTTCTTATAGTTTCGGAAAGAAGTGGCTGTGACATACGGACGGACAGACAGAAATGACGAATCTATAAAGGTTCCGTTTTTTGCCATTTGGCAACGGTACCTTAAAAATCGTGTATAAATACGTATCGACCCAGTTTTACTCTACGACAGTGCCGATACGTTTTCGAATTCTAAAAAAAACTTATATGTGTAAGTACCCTATATACATTCATATCGACGGTTGAAAGGTAAAAGGGTGCAAGCGACATCTAGTTTTCAAAGAAAAAGTAGACAACATCATAAATATTTTACAGGACAGTGATTTGGACACTGTCGTTGTTGCTTTCCTAAATGAAATTTCAATTTCATTTATTGGTATAGATTTATGGATATAAGTATCAGTACATTAATTATTACTAATACCACTTTTTTTTTTTTTTTAAATATTTAGGACACGTCAATTTGACTTCACCTCGCCTGATGGTAAGCTGAAGGTAAAGTCTCAGGATAGAGGGTCACCATTACATACACGTACCATGTTAACAATGGTGGCGCTCAGCTTGACGGCCTCATCAGAAGAGGATTGTCGTCGCAGCACCGCGTGACACCCACCGGTCCCACTAGTGCTGCGACCACAATCCCCCTGCCCGGCTATGCACTTGCTGACCCCCGAACGCAATCAAACCGAAATTGGATTACTATGGAGGGTTTTTCGCCATCGTAAACGGTGGTACCTACAATACTAATACTCTTTCTTGTACACCAAATATTATTAAACGCAACATTTTAAGTCTAAATATATTGTGATCTCTTACATACAACCTTTTGATGGACTGTATTTATATGACCCACGCATCCACGATTCGCCAGTTATGTTAAGGTCCCAATGTAATAGGGGGCGAGCCTATTGCCATCTACCGGGCACATTATTAAGCGAGCGATAATTAACATTTATTAATACACACATAACTACGAAAAGTCAGAGGCGTGTGCCCGGGGCGAATGGGGATCGAAGTCGAGACCTCGTCTCAGCAGTCCGTTACGTACGCCACTGGGCTATCGCCGCAAGTGCAAGCATAACTGGCAAATCGTGGGTGTGTAATACACCTCTGCCTACCCCTTCGGGGATACAGGCGTGAAGTTATGTTATGTTATTTATCGCAGGTTTATAAGTGCCCGGTTAATGGCAATAGGCTCGCCACCTATTACATTGGGACCTAAACATAAACTGGCGAAATGTGGGTGCTAGCACCTCTGCCTACCCCTTCGGGGATATAGGCGTGAGTTTATGTTATGTATAAACGAATTAATAAGGAAGATAATTAAAAGTTAAAATTAAAATCCTACAACTCAAAAGTTTGAATTAAAATTTGTTTTTTTTTTGTGCATCCCTCGAGTGCAAATTTAAACTTGCTCTCATTAAATCTTTTACGTAAACTTTTATTTCGTTCTTCGGTTGAACATTTTAAACGGATATCTTCACTAATAATAAAGCTGAAAAGTTTGTTTGTTTGAATGAGTTAAGCTTTGGAAATACCAGTGCAATTAGAAAAAATCGTTCTGCATTTTTTTTTGTTTGTGCTTATTTTTAAACTTTCGCGTTCCATGATATACAGAAATGTTAACGGGTTTTTTTTTAAAGAACATTAGTAACCGAAATTACTAATATTCCCCCTAACCCCTCCAGCTAAGCTTAATTGCTTGTGCTAAGAGTGGGTTCACGTTGAGAGTGTAATGGCCCGGATTCGAACCTGGGACCTCTCAATCGTGTGGTCGAGTTCTTAACCACTAAGCTACCGACGCTTAGCGCGATCATGTATAAGTATTCACATACCTTTGGATTGCCTGACGTTTCCACCAGGTTACACTGGTCGTGTTCACAGGCTGACTTCACAGGCAATCCAGATGACAGGCAATCCAAAGGTATGTATATACATTTTTTTTTGTGCGGAAGTCCCTTCGGATACCCCCCGCCGGCCAGCGGGGGTTATGTCGGGCTTGAACCGACTAAAACCGCACGCCGTCTCGGGTCTACAGACGCCGGGGTGTAAGGTTACCCATAGAGCATATCCCTCGCACTCCGACTGACCCTGGGCCATTCGCAGTGTCCTCTCTGATAACAGCGTTAGGTACCTGGAGCGGCCCCCACCCGTGCGGGCCTTGCAGGCCCGCCATACCCCGACCCCCTCGTGCAATGGGGTCAGCTGGCCCTGAAAAGGGCCGGTTGGTCAGACTCTTGGCCGTTGACGTTGACGCCAGCTACTCCAGAGGAGCAATCAATGATGCGTCATCGCCCACGTTGCCCAGGGTGCACCAAACTTGGAGGTGATCCAACCAGTATGGTAAGCTGAGGTAAAGTCCAAGATGTAGTGACCACTATTCCCGATGTTGTTCTTAGAATGGTGAAGGCCTCTAAGATCCTGGAATTGTATGAAGAAGGGAATATTGGATGTATTTATCGTACGACAAAGAAAGGAATCACGGAACCGTTTGGTTCGCGATGGTATTGATTGCACCATATTAGGGAGACACGTAAGTCCTTGGGGCTAATCATGACTGCTTAATAGCAATTCAATTGCAGACCTAAACTTAATAGTTTCGTAATTATACCATGACGTCGTTTAAAGTCGTTCAGTTTCACGTTCCAAATATCAACAAAGAAACCAAACGAGAACATGTTTCAGTTCAATTCAGTTTACAAACTCGTGTTAAATTGCTCCGAAATTGAACTGTTTATAAGTTATCATGGTAAGGCGTAAGGCATCACGTGTTGTTCGAGAAAGAAAGGGAAAGCGTCGGTAGCTTAGTGGTTGAGGAGACAACCTTACGATCGAGAGGTCCCGGGTTCGAATCCTGGCCATTACACTACCGACGTGAACCCACTCCTAACACAAGCAATTTCTTTGACTTTCAGTTCTAAGTATGGGGACCCCCAAAATTTATTGTTTTTTTTTTTTTTTTGTGTGAAAATCTTAATGCGGTTCACAGAATACATCTACTTACCAAGTTTCAACAGCATAGTTCTTATAGTTTCGGAGAAAGTGGCTGTGACATACGGACGGACAGACAGACAGACATGACGAATCTATAAGGGTTCCGTTTTTTGCCATTTGGCAACGGAACCCTAAAAACCCCACTGAGTTTCTTGCCAGTCTTCTCAGAACGGGGCCGCGTTGTGAACTGGTGGTCCATTTGCTAAAAATAAGTCTAATTGTTTAAGAAGGTACGTTTTGTTAGTTTCGTTTTATTGGTTTATACAAAATATGATTTTTGACTTTGACAACCTACAACTTTCAATATCTACTATTACTCAACTGAATTCATGGTTTTAATAAAAAAGGACTATACAAATGAAGAAACAAATATATAAAATATTGAGATAAAATAATTGATGTCAGCGCCGCCGCTTTCAACAGCTCGTGTAAATATTTTTTTGGCGAAAACGTGACACATTTCATAAATAACTGGACAATATCAATTCATTCTGTATGTGTATTTTAGGGTCCACAGTGAAAACTGGTAATTAAGCCCCTGTACTTACTTCTGGATTACTTTTTTGCTTTCTCTATACTTATCTTGAAAGGTTTTTTAACACAAAAGCGTGTTAAAAATCTTCTAGATCTCATTAGACTGATATTGTCTGAAGCTTATGTGAATGTTACACATTGAAAAAGCAAAATACATCAAGGCTTCACGACTGTAAGGTCATTCTGCGTGAATAGTAAGCACCAACGATTCAGCCAGCATAGTCCGGGTACTTCGAGATAACTTACACCTCGTTAATACTGAAATAGTTTTTAACCCCCGATGCGAAAAGAGAGGTGTTATGAGTTTGACGTCGATGTCTGTGTGCGTATGTCTGTTTGTGGCATCGTAGTTCTCAATCTGATGGACCGATTTCGATGTGGTTTTTTTTTCATTTAAAAGCCACAACATAGCTGGAAACTTCCTTGCTGTGGTTCTTAGCTTTAGCTATGTTAAGTTAATATCGGTCCAGCAGTATCAGTTCTTTCAAAATTGATGTAAGTCATTTTTGACGTATGATTACTCGGTTGTTTCTTAAACTATAAGTATTTTTTGGTGTAATGGTGTAAATTTTTAATGTTTATTTTAATAATAATAATAAATAAATAAATATTCTACGACATTCTAGACCCAAAGTAAGCATAGTTTAACTAGCTTGTGTTATGGGTTCCAGAATGCGGATAAACATACTTATATACTTTTTTTTTTTGTAAATACATACATATTATACATAGAAACACCCAGACCAATGCAAATAGACATATTCATGCATACAAATATTTGCACTGAGCGGGAATCGAACCCGCGCCCCCTGTCGTAGCAGTCGAATGCACTACCGCTACGCCACAGAGGCCGTGTATTTAAAAAAAAATAATTCATACAGTTCATTCTCCTTGCGCGCATCGTGTTCTGTGTGGGGGAGTTTGTGCTCGGGGAGTGAGAGCAATGAATTGGTATTGAGCTGTTTTAGTGTAAGATGAAATTATTTTATATATCGCTTTGGCGTAATTTATAGGGACTTATTAGCTACCATGTTTTGTGTGACTTTATTGGTCATATCTATGTGAGTTTAGTGACACTAGCTCCATACAAACAAAACAGTTCCTCATAATTTTATATTTCATTCCCATATTATAAACGTCCGTAGCAAACAGCCCTATAAATATAAATTCAATTTTTATACAGAACCGCCTGCAGAATACATTTTAAATCATCCAATTTGGTTGGTAATCCTGTCGGTCCCCCGACATTGACTGTATAGATTAAAACCGTGCCCATAATGAATGCAAAATGTTTTCATTTTGGCACGTAGAGCGTCGTGTTCTGTGTGGGGAGTGTGTCTTTGGGGAGTGCCGCGGAGAGCGAGGAATGAATAGGTATTGGGCTGCTTTAATGAAGATGAATTTATTTAATGCATCGCTTTGGGGTAATTATTAATAGGTATCAATACACTAATAAGCCGCGGTAGCCTAGTGGTATGGGCAATGGACTGCTGAGACGAGGTCTCGGGTGCGATCCCAGGTTTTACCATGGCACACACCAATGACTTTTCGATGCTTTTCGAAGTTATGTGTGTATTTATCGCAGGTTTATAAGTGCCCGGTTAATGGCAATACGCTCGCCACCTATTACATTGGGACCTAAACATAAACTGGTGAAATGTGGGTGCTAGCACCTCTGCCTACCCCTTCGGGGATATAGGCGTGAGTTTATGTTATGTTATGCAATACACTAATATAAATAGTTGAATTACAAAAAAAGTTGATATACACTAATATATTTAAAAGCTTTTTTTATTGGAATAGATGTACCAATATTGGACGTATAGTTAGATTTATATTCTCCAGAAGACAAAGTTAATACAATTCATGTTTTGTTTAATTTCTTATGAAAAGTTTAAGAGCTTGTGTGAGTGCGGCGATAGCCCAGTGGCGTACGTAACGGACTGCTGAGACGAGGTCTCGAGTTCCATCCCCAGTCGCCCCGGGCACACACCTCTGACTTTTCGTAGTTATGTGTGCATTAATAAATGTTAATTGTCGCTCGCTTAATAATGTGCTCGCTTAATAATAGATGGCAATAGGCACGCCCCCTATCACATTGGGACCTTAACATAACTGGCGAATCGTGGATGTGTAATACACCTCTGCCTACCCCTTCGGGGATACAGGCGTGAATTTATGTTATGTTATGTTATGTTTAAGAGCTAAGGTGATTAATAAATTAGAATTTGTTAAACTATTGAAATAAAACTATTTTTAACGTATTCTATCGCGATTTATTGACCTTGGCTGCTGAAAAGCTACCGAAACGTCGGGATCAATGTAAAATATAAAATAACATCAAATAAATCACGATAGAATCCGTTAAAAATAGTTTTATTTCAATGTGTGACATTCGCATTAACTTCCAACAATATCATTTGTTAAGCTACTTTTGCCGTTGACTGTACGTCTCCTGAATCCTTATATGCTGAATCTCTTCATATATTTTTCTTTCACGTCCAAAGGACAGAACAGACAATTTGGCACCACAGATATAGAATGTAGTCTAGAACAGCAATTTAATCCCGGAAAAAAATTGTGGGTCACGGAAACAAGATCGGTATTCTATGCAGGCATGGCCGTAGGTAAAAACTAGTAAGTAGGTATACATAAGAAAAACTTTATGATACATACCATTCATATAGTAATTTCATTGGTTTAAATTGGTATAAACGAAACGTAATTTTAATGAATAAAAAAAGAACAATAGAAACGTGTTTTTTTTAATTTCGCTTTATTTTAAATACTTTTTTGGATTTGAAATGAAACGAAAAGTTCACCCTATGTACGTTGCATGGTACCAATTGCTGAACTTTGGATGTAAGTTATGGTAGGTCTACTGGTCTACTGGTTGCTGCTTACTAAGCAACAAAATGATCATCAGAGTTGATACTAGAAGCAAATTTTCGATAAATCTCACTGTCTTTTTTCAAACCATCTTTTCCTTTGAAGTAAGGAAACTCATTATTAGTCGCTAAGTAATAAATTCCGGGAGTATCAAACTTAGTTTCGAGACCTAAATAGTTAGTTTCAGAACTATTGAAGCATTGAGCAAACCTGGCTTCCTGAACAGTATCACACTTTACTGCTACGAATTTCTTTGGGTGTTCCAGAGCCTGCCACCAGTATATCAACGCTCTAACATGACTACAAACTATGAGGCAAGGTATGTAAGGTATATCGCTAGGTTGAAATTCTCCTCCGTTGACGTAAATATCTAAATGACCTAAGGTTTCTGCAGTACCGAAGCCATCTATATTAGTATGTATAACATCAACTTTAACAGCATCAGTTCTAAATAGATTGTTTTCTGGACTTAACCCTCTGAAGCATGGTCCTGCAGGATCTAGGCCTGTTAACCTTTCAACTTTTCTTCCAGTAGCTTTATAGAAGTATTTGGCGGCATGAGCAGCTACATGGGCTCCCAGGCTGAAACCGACCAATTCAATATCTTCGGCTTGGAGTCCAACTTCTGTTAGATTTACCAGAAATTCACCTATTTTCTCTCCAATAATCCTCACTAAACGCACCGATCTGTAATGAAATTTAACTGCAATTCATACGATATAATATATCTTCTTCTCTTTATATATAAAAATGAATTGCTGTTCGTTAGTCTCGCTAAAACTCAAGAACGGCTGGACCGATTTGGCTAATTTTGGTCTTGAATTATTTGTGGAGGTCCAGAGAAGGTTTAAAAGGTTTGTCACGTTTGGTTTGTACGAAGTCTGCCGGGTCAGCTAGTAATATCATAAAACTATACCCACAGTGGAATGAAATAAGTTCATTCGATTGTGTCTATCATCATCATCATCATCAACCTATTCTAGTCCACTGCTGGACACTGTGTCTATACCTATTTAAATTTAATGTAAGTATATAAATTTCTCATGCCACATTGTTACTTCGAATCAGCTTGACCGATTCTTATGGTTTGTGTATATTTGGTAAGTCTGAGAATAGGTCGTAGTTTATTTTTACACCCCAAGGTGAACGGGATTAGAATATCACACAGGCGGAGCCGCGGGCTATAGCTAGTAGTAGTAGTGATGCCGAACTTAGTGTCACCCGTGGCGTATTTCAAACTCCCGTTGCACCATTTTTTTTTCGTGCGGAAGTCCCCTCGGTTACCCCTCCACCGGCCAGCGGGGGCGGTTATGACGGGCTTGAACCGACTAAAACCGCACGCCATCTCGGGTTGTCAGACGCCGGGATGTAAGGTTGCCCATAAAGCATATCCCTCGCACCCCGACTGACTCTGGGCCATTTCCGGTTTCGAGATGGCCCCCTCGAGTTCGAGAGGGCCCCCCGCGATCTACCTAACATTTCCCCCTTCTGACTGCACCTGCACGAATGCTCGCTGTATTACATGTTAATTGTTTTTTTTTTAATATTTCGAATCGAAAATACTAATATTCCCCCTTACCTCTCCAGCTGAACAAAATTAGTTGTTTTAGGAGTAATTTCACGTCGGTAGTGTAATGGCCAGGATTCGAACTCAGGACCTCTCGATCGTAAGGCCAATTGCTTAACCACTTTCCGATTTCAGTTTGTCCATTATCTTGTTGAAAATAATTGTTATTTCGTATTAATTGCAAATGATGTATTTTCATGCAATGCGCTAGACGGAAGTCATGGTATAACGCATGAAGTAATTGTAATTATGAATTGTATAATCAATTACCACGATTGTAACAATAATGGTACTTAATTGACTATAGTGGCGATAGCCCGGTGGCGTACGTAACGGACTGCTGAGACGAGGTCTCGAGTTCGATCCCCAGTCGCCCCGGGTACAGACCTCTCGCAGGTGACACAGGCGCCGGAGGTCGCTTAACGACCTCCGTCCTCCATGAGCGCAGGCCTGGGGGTGGCAGGTGAGGCCGCCTGTAACCCCAGCAGAAGCAGGCCGGGACGGTGGGGCGACTAGCGCCCCTCCCCCAAACCGGGGCAAGACGGGGACACCGTGGTTCCCAAACCCGAGGGGGCCATCTCGAAACCGGAGATGGCCCAGGGTCAGTCGGGGTGCGAGGGATATGCTCTATGGGCAACCTTACACCCCGGCGTCCGTAGAACCGAGACGGCGTGCGGTTTTAGTCGGTTCAAGCCCGACATAACCACCCCCGCTGGCACGCGGGGGGGGGGGGTATCCGAAGGGATTTCCGCACGAAAAAAAAAAAAAAAGGGTACAGACCTCTGACTTTTCGTAGTTATGTGTGCATTAATAATAATGTTAAATTATCGCTCGCGTTTGACCTATACTAACAGACTAAGAGAGCAAGTTAAAAAAAGTTTGTAAAATATCTTACTTTGGAAAAACATAGTTGAGGATCGCAGCGGTATCCGAAAGGAAGACATTATACCCCCTCTTGGAGTACGAGGTAGCGATGGCCTGCGAGTGTACCAACGAAGAGCTGTCCAGGTAGCCCACTGTGTATACAATTGTCTTCTTTTTCTTGAAATCTGGAAGGAATGGTTCAACATTAAATTATTTAGGAAATTGGGTCATCATTATGTTTGTTGCCTCTGGGTATTGGCATAACTTTGATGGACAGTCATTTTATCAAGCGCTATGGTTCAAAAAACGTGAATGAGATAGTTTTTATTTTCTGTATTATGCATACAAAAACTCATCCCATTCTTAAATCATCCCAAATTCCTAACTCATCCCACCTTAAACAAATATTGATTACTCTTAACTCATCCCAAAATCATTTCTTAAGTCATCCCACTGCAAAAAGTACGGATAGCATGATTATGCATTCAACAAATTTCATTATTTAATTGAGTTACAAGGAACATAAAAAATTAACAACTCGTTGAATTTTACAATCTACTGACTCGCTTATAAGTGAATAAATTTTTTTAAATAAATATTTTCTAAAGCCTGATTAATCTTGAAATTAGTTAATGTTATAATCTATAGAATTACTATCAACCCTCCTTATAACCAGAGCCTACATAAAAAAAGCTTTTAGATCAAATTAACAAAGTTTCCAATTTCGCAGGAATATTATAAAAACTAAAAAGAATTCAAATTTCCACCTAAAAATTCATCTTCGAAATAGATCATCCAATTAAAATAAAAGTAACTCCTTGGGGACGGTGATGGGGGAAGCACCCGTCTTTTAATATATAACCGCATAAACAGTAAAGTGGTTATGTTATAATGACTAAAATTGAACCTAGTCTCCATTATCAGACCTATTACTATATTGGTTAATCCGGTTGTGGTCATTAGCATAGAACCTCACAGGCTGAGGCTGAGGTCGTAACCATCTCATCTTATTTTGGCTATTACAGACTACGTGGGATGTGGATTCAGCAATTATTTTTCCGATAGTTGTATCGGTTCACGGACTGATTGCCAAGAGCTTCGACCAACATCTGAAGAGGCTCGCGTTAGATAGTTGGATCAAGATGCAGAAAGCGGTACTCCTCGACACGGTACGTATTGTGAGGAGGTTCCTCTCTCTGGAGACCTTACCACCGGTATCTTGGTCCCTGTACCCGATGCCGGTGGGCCACTATTTTTTATATTTTTAAATATATTTGTGTTTGTTTTTTTTATATAGATAGAATGTATTTAAAAATATAATTTATATGTATTTTAAATGTAATAAAGGAAATAATAATAATAATGTTTATTTACTTCTCTCACAAGGTACAATGGTTACAAGCCAACATTTGTGAGTTATTTTTTTCCTTAGCGAAAGCTGGAGTCTGTACTAGGTACGAAACCTGTATTACAGATCTCCAGGCCCCAGTTTTGTTACAGGTACATTTGTACCTTTTTCACTGGTGGTAGAAATTTGCAGACACAATTTTGTGACAGAATTCGGCCGGGTAGGTACCACCGTGTACGATTGCGAAAAACCCTCCATAGTAATCCAATTTCGGTTTGATTGCGTTCGGAGGTCAGCAAGTGCATAGCCGGGCAGGGGGATTGTGGTCGCGGCACTAGTTGGACCGGTGGGTGTCACGCGGTGCTGCGACGACAATCGCCTTTTGATGAGGCCGTCAAGCTGAGTGCCACCATTATTAACATCGTACGTGTATGTAATGGTTTTTCCTCTTTCCTGAGACTTTACCTTCAGCTTACCATCAGGCGAGGTGAAGTCAAATTGACGTGTAATAAATATTAAAAAAAAAATGTGCTATAATTCCTGATAAACAAATTAAATTAGTAACTATGTGGGTTTTTTGGTACTTTTACCTCCTACCTCTACCGGTCACCGGTAGGAGGGGTAGACTCGAGAAGTGCTGGTTCGGCGTTGTAGAAGATGACATGCCAATAGTCTCACTACCATGGATTCCCAAGACCCCGGACTCCGAGGCTAAGATGATGGTGACCAACTTTGGCTATTACAGGTGCGAATGCCGTTCAAATTCCCAATACCAAGAGGAAAGTCCACACCTGAGCCTCGTTCGTTGATCGGCAGGAGTAGCTAGCAGGCGATATTGAGTCCTGAAGATATTACCCATACACTGCATATTGGTAGGTCCTGAACATGGTTTCTGTAATTTGCGGTTCTCTTCTTCCGAGCCTTTTACCAACTGAGTTGGGTTCAGCTTTCAGTGTAAATACGATATTCTTACTTCAATATTGTCCGTGAAGTGTCGTGAAGTATCCGTGAAGGAACTGATCACCACAACCCACTGGCGATATGAAAGTTCTGTGGTTAGTCCAGATTGTCGGGACTTCTTGGAGGTCTACCCGTAACGAATGTCACAGATATTCGTATAAACCAGGACCGACGGTTTAACGTGCGTGAGACACGGATAGTAACTCACCTATAGTTTTATCGCTTACTACTGCCTTAGGTGCTGTATCTATTTGAAACTTCTTCTGTATAATCTGACCAGTGTTTGTAATTCGATGTATGGCGATGTGAAATTCCTGCATAATGCGAGGGCTGATGCTCACATTTTTTAAAACACCAGGGCCTGAAACAAAAAGTATACCAATTAATTGAAAAACGCTATCAAGTTCTACTATCCTACTGATCTCCCTGCTCTGGTTTTCCCAAGCGACTAAAATATAGTTCTTCAAGAAGGGCATTAGAAGGTTTTTACAGGGTTGGCAGCGCAAGTGTGATGCCCCTTGTGTTGCCACGTCCATAGGCCGCGGTAACCGCTTCCCATAAGCTGGGCCGTGTGAGTGGTATAAAATAAAATAGTTTATCGTTATGCGATTCCTAACATCACAATTGAATCATTTAATAATCTTAGCATTGTTACCCGTTTCATCCAAGGCTTTCTCTTTGGCGTCGGAACCCGCCTAATCTTTCTCCTCCATTCCATTACGATTATTAGGCATTTATGAGACTGCCATCTTACCTCCTAAACCCGAGAAGAGAGTCTACGCAGGAACCTCGTCCTCTCGTGGTGGGAGGGGGGAGGAGCAGACGGCAGTCGCTCCCGCAAAAGTCAAGATAAGCCAAATCACGAGAAAGAGTAGGAGAATGGACCCAAATGGGCTCCAAAGTGCTCCTGGTTGCTTTGGATACGACCGGGAATAACGCTATCATGAAGTTTAGTCTCTTTGAACCACAAATTTAGGTACTTACAGTTAGGTATAAGACCAGCAGGGTATCCATATTCAGGCCGTGGTCCATAAGTGCTGGCTCCCCCAACAACCGAGAACATTAGCGCAACTGCCACGGCGATTTGAAACACTTTTGACATGGTTCTGGAAAAAAAAGTCCGTAGCATTACGGGAGTGCCGACAGAAGTGAAAATTTGAACAATTACGCTTGTATTTTTCCCTCCCTTTCTACATCCTTTCATCCAGCATTCAGCTAAAAAAAAGCGTTGTTATAAAAAACATCTTATTGACGTAGGCATGGAATGCATCTTACTGACGTACGCATGATTTTTGTCCACCCTAAAACTACACATATTGAAAGTACTCTACGCGCCTCATCATCATCATCATCTTAGCATATTTGTGGGCGCGACTGCGGTCTGACCTTCTATCCATGAGAGCCTTCGCCAGAGCCTTATCGATCAATCTGCAGGTGTACCGGTGTTCGGTTAATGCTGACACCGAACACGTGATGTGAGCCCGCTGGCGACGCGACTTAATTATACATTTTAGTAAAATTAAGTAGTGTACTTTCGGTGACCGTCGCGACCGGGTGCATTCCTCTAACATTTCCATAAATAACATTTAAACAGTGACATCCTAACATTAACATCTCTTTTAACATTTACATATAATAATTTAACTTAACAATTATACAGTGTAATATCTAGTGTAGATCAGAACAATAAACAATTTTGTATTTCCCAACAAACTCTCTTGATTCTTACCCCATTTCCGATCGTATCCCGAACAACCGGCTTACAGGTGAGGTTAGCTTGGCAGGCTTGGTGGTGGTGGACAAAGCTCTGGTGCAGGCTCTCCACTCGGGGTAGATGGTATTTAACATAACATAACATAACATAACTTCACGCCTGTATCCCCGAAGGGGTAGGCAGAGGTGTATAACAACACCCACGATTCGCCAGTTATGTTAAGGTCCCAATGTAATAGGGGGCGAGCCTATTGCCTTCTACCTGGCACATTATTAAGCGAGCGATAATTAACATTTATTAATACACACATAACTACGAAAAGTCAGAGGCGTTTGCCCGGGGCGACTGGGGATCGAAATCGCTTATAGATGGTACTTGACCTATGCCATCCACCCCGTTAAATGACGGGGTGGATAATACCTGTTCCATTAACGGGACGGGACGACCGGGGTAGATGGGATTACCCGCTTTCTTGCTGAAGTGGGAGGGAAAACTAAAACTATGGAAAAAAGCAATGCGTCTCGTACTATCTCTCTATTTATAACTATGTTTTATTATTTTGCAGTGGTAATAAATGTTTAATCACTATTTAATTTTCTGTTTTATTTAAGTTTTTACGGTGTTACTTTTATTATCTACGTATTCGCGTTAAATGAGCACGTTGACCTCATTCATAAATAAATAATAATACATTTTTGTATGACATTCTACACAGCGCCCTCTAGCCCAAAATAAGCATAGGTTAACAAGCTTGGATTATGAGTTCTAGAATGCGGATAAACTTACTTATATCCTATTTTTTTGTAAATACATACATATTATACATAGAAACACTCAAACCAACGCAAACACACATATTCCATAGATACAAATATTTGCACTGAGCGGGAATCGAACCCACGACCCCTGACGTAGCAGTCGAATGCACTTGCAGAAGTGCAGAAGTCCTTGCGTCCTTGCCGGTTCGACGTGAACCCACTCCTAACATAAGGAATTTAGCTTAGCTGGGGGGTTAGGGGAAAAATTCTAGTAATTTGGTTAGAAAGAAAGAAATTATTTAATCCCATTCGGATACACGTACATAGCACAAATCACATAGGAAACAAAAACAGAGACAACTAAAAATAATAATACTAAACATAAACAAGTTGAATTCCTGAGACGAGCTCAGCCGAATACAAGGGATTTTCGATTTAGCGATTTTTTTTTGCGATTTTTTCTTTATCTTGCAATGGTTCACCCCAGCACGAATCTATTACCGAAAACAGCAATTCGATAGCTCATCTCCTTCATACCCAAAACCGTGACAGAAAATTGGCAACGACGACGTCGACGACGACAACTCGATAGCAATTGGGCTTTTCTAAAGAAAATCCCTAAAAAAACAGAATTAATTTCAAAAAAAGTGATAGAGATAACACTAATAATACAAATAATAATAAGAACAAACAAAAATACTAAGTGTAGATATAAACAGATTGTGTGCCGATGTACGCCATATCCGCGCAGAATTAGGCTGCCTCTCAGTTTGATACTGTCATGCGAATAACATGACAACGCTGGTTTTCAGAAGCACCGACAGGGGTACGATGGCGTAGGCGTCTTATGGTATAGGTACCATGCATACATCGAGCGAGGACTCGGGGCTGCACACGTTGGCGGACTGCCCAGCGTGGGAGGCGCCGAGGTGTGACCTAGTGTCAGCCATCGGAGTGGGAGTCCTCTCGCTCGGCAGCATGATTGCGAGGCAAGAGGCAAGACGGGGACACCGTGGTTCCCAAACCCGAGGGGGCCATCTCGAAACCGGAGATGGGTTCCGATGGGACGATGGGTCAGTCGGGGTGCGAGGGATATGCTCTATGGGCAACCTTACACCCCGGCGTCTGGCGCCATAATCGATGATGCAACCTATATGAACGGGGAACGGGGGGTGTCCGAAGGGATTTCCGCACGTTAAAAAAAATAAAATAAAAAAGAGTACTTGTAACCAGCTTGTATGTATGAAAATTAAAATAACTATGAAAGTAGAAGAAGTGGAAAGCGTATGACAGGATCGAAGCAAGTGGAAAGATGTTGTCTCTGCCTACCCCAATAGGAAAGAGGCGTGACAGTATGTATGTATGCATATTCTTTTAGGTAGATTTCGATGAAATCGATCTACCTATTGTTTTCTTGACTACTGTCGAATTTTAAAAAAAATTCTTCATAAGAGGTCTAGTTATGATCCCCTGAGTCCGAAATGACCACTGGTCAAAAAGTTTATATATATATACATATATAATAGTAATAATAATAATAAATATTCTACGACATTTTACACAGCGCATTCTAGACCCAAAGTAAGCATAGTTTAACTAGCTTGTGTTATGGGTTCCAGACTGCGGATAAACATACTTAAATACTTTTTTTTTTTTGTAAATACATACATATTATACATAGAAACACCCAGACCAATGCAAATAGACATATTCATGCATACAAATATTTGCACTGAGCGGGAATCGAACCCGCGCCCCCTGACGTAGCAGTCGAATGCACTACCGCTACGCCACAGAGGAGATATATGTATGTATGGTTCCACTTCCCAAAATTTGCGGCACTCTCACAGTCGCATTTTTGCCCCGATCGCTTTCAAACTGCGGTCAAAAATTGCTTGGTACACCCAACTTAGTTTAAGTTCGTGAACGGGTGGAATCCGGCCTAAGGGGACGGTAGGGCCTCACTTTTTGTGAAATCAGTTTTTCCATGAAAGATATTCGAACCGTTCTAATTTTATCCCATAGTATACATGAATACCAACAACTTTTAATCATAAACCTATAAGATTAAAACTTTAACTAAAAGTGGAGGGGGGAAAAACCAAATTTTTTCGGGAAATAAATCATAACTTCTAACCGGTGAACATTCATGGTGTCGGAAACATTTTTAATCGATAGGCCATTTTAAAGTCTAAAATAAATGTCTGAAAAGTTTTTCGCTAAAAGTTACCGTTTTCGAGAATCAAAAATTAAACATGTTAATAAAAAATATTAATTGCTTCACGAAATCTACCTGTGCGTTCGGATTTTTTTCACTTATAATTTGCATTGGCGTGAAAGTTATAGTCATAATTTAGACTCAGAATTTATGTGAACGAGGATGCGAATCCGGGACAGGTCAGCTAGTTAGATGATAAAGATAGAAATAAAAAAAAGCAAATTTGTACCATTAAATAGTAGGTAACTACGAAACTTTTTTTTTTGTTTCGTCAGGGGAAATGTCCTACGGCATACCGCGCGACGCGGGGAGGCCGCGCGGTTATGTGTGGCTCTCACACACTAAAATCCCTGCGGTGTGCCATATTCTGCGCCTTGTCGGGGGGGGCCTGAAACTATACAAGATTACTTCCATGTTGACCCCCCCTAGCGCGTGCCCGCAGTGTGTCACGAGCACCTTCATCATAGAACTCTCAATTAGCCGACGTACAGGCACACACGGACGTCGCCTCTTCGTGGGTGGCTAGAACGGCGGGTGGAGGGTAACCCCGTCGCTTCCACCTGCAGCCACACTCAGGGCGGCATTAGGCGCAAATACTCGCGCCTCCGCCGAGGAGAGCAAGGGGATCTCCCTCCCTGATCCGCTACGTAATCGTACGTAAGTAACTACGAACCTGTTACAACTTTGAAGAATATTTCTGGAAATTCACTTTGGCACTTTACTTTCTAATTATCTAATTTAAACATATCTACAACCAAATGCAAGACTATTGCATGTGACATTAGGATCGATACTGACCATGCATTAATGCCGTTGCAAATTATTTTAAATAATGTGTGAAGGTCAAAAGTTACTTATTAAATTGCAGCCAAGTTCAAGGGCCTGGTTGAATTCATATTTGTTTTAAGTAACTTTACTAACGGATTACTTGTATACTTATAAATAGTTATATGATTCATAAGCCTAATAATAAATTGATGAAAGATTTGGCTGTTATTTTACAAAAAATCTTGAAAGTTAAAATTTAGGAAAGGTTCAATATTCACTAAACTGTGCTGTCTTGATCTCAGCGGTACATCAACTAAACCGACGATTAAACATGTTACTTGTCATCAGGGGCAAACATCTATTTGTATAATATAAACAATAATTAATCACTATTTCTCTGTATAATAAGATATTATAAGGAGACAAAAATATTCTAGAGTCCTAAGTACAAGCTGTGCTTAGTTTGGACCTAGATAGCACTGTGTAGTAAAGTATTAATATACAAAATTTCTCAAAATGTAAACAACAAAACGTTTTGAAAGAGAAATAGTAATGGAGGCATCGAAATTCACAACTTGGCATGTCCTCCACCGTGCGCACTGACCTTAACCGAAACATATGTTTTAATATTAATTTGGCTATTAATGTTCGCATATAAATGTGTGACGTATATTTGATTTCAAAATACCCGTGTATTAATTGCCAACTCTGACGGATGTTCAATGAAGTGGTATCAACTTAATCTAATAAAAATACGAATGTTGATATTGCCTTGTTTAGGATTAAACGTGGATTTTTAGAAATAAATCTGCAGCAAATTGGAACTATGCGTGTATATCCCTCTGCTTAAGCTCAGGTGAACAACAAGTGAAAAAAAAAACCATTAATACTCAAAACTATCTACGAAAGGTGGCGTTGTGTTATTAATTATCGCAACCATCGAATCGCTGTAATCCTTCAGGTAACACCTCCCATATGATAAAAAGTGCTATAAAAAAATCGGCCAAGTGCGAGTCGGACTCGCCCATGAAGGGTTCCGCAGCCGCAAGTAAAATTTTTATATTTGAGTTGATTGAATGAAAGGTAAATTACAGTTTACGATTTATGGCGTATTAAAAAAAAACTACTCACTAGATCTCGTTCGAACCGATTTTCGGTGGAAGTTTACATGGTAATGTACATCATATATTTTTTATAGTTTTGTCATTCTCTTATTTTAGAATTTACAGGGGCGGGGGAACACATATTTTAAGACTTTGGAAGTGTCTCTCGCGCTAACTATTTAGTTTAAAAAGAAATGATATTAGAGGCCTCAATATCATTTTTGAATACCTATCCAAAGATATCCCCACACATATGGGTTCGATGAAAAAAAATTTTTGTGTTTCAGTTCTAAGTAGAGGGAACCCCCAAAATTTATTGTTTTTTACTATTTTTGTGTGGAAATTATAATGCGGTTAACAGAATACATCTACTTACCAACAAGTTTCAACAGCACAGTTCTTATAGTCGGAAAAAAGTGGCTGTGACATACGGACGGACAGACAGACAGATATGACGAATCTGTAAGGGTTTCGTTTTTTTGCCATTTGGCAACGGAACCCTAAAAAGTGAAATAATTATGGTAATAATTATTTAGATTCTTTTTTATTGGTAATAGGCTCGCGTTAGACCACTATCTCGCCTGTTGATAAGTGATGCTGTGGTCTTAGGTGGAGCACGCTGGCCTAGAAGTAACCTGTTCACTCTAGACTTGAAGACTCCCAGGTTATAGCTTTCCGGAAACACAAACTCAGGCTGGGCTGGGCACTCTTTAGCAGTACGCATGATGAATGTATTGCCAAAACGTTTTGTGCGTATAAGTGGAATATCCACCATGTATCGATGGCGCGTTGCCGTACGTCTAGACGTTCGGTGGTGGAAGGGGCTTGGAGGAATTAGGTTATGCAACTCCAGTGCACACTCCCCGAAGTGCATTCGGTAAAAAGCCGAAAGGCTAGCAACTCTATGGCGATGTTCCAAGCCCTGAAGCTTAGTCTCAACTAGCGCATCGCTGTTGATAAGCCTCTTGGCCCGTTTATTCTATTATGAAATCAAATTTCAGGTGTTTACTTATCCACAAACTAAAAGGGCAAAGTATAGAGTGGACGGAGACCCTTTACGGTGTTCGGGGCCCATATTAACCTCGCCTGCCTGGTGAACCCGTAGAACAACGGACGAGGCTCTGGTGCGACGCATGCTTCACTTTCAGTTTTTTTTTGTTTTGAAAGAATATTAGTAACTGAAATTACTAATATTCCCCCTAACCCCTCCAGCTAAGCTAAATTGCTTGTGTTAGGAGTGGGTTCACGTCGGTAGTGTAATGGCCAGGATTCGAACCCGGCACCTCTCGATCGTAGGGTCGACTCCTTAACTACTAAGCTACCGACGTTTCAGTTCTTTCAGTTCAGTGGCTAAGGCGGCGGACTTTTAAGCGCCAGGTCACGAGTTTGAACTTCGGCTATTACATTACAAAACAGAATGAAAAATCATACATGGTGAAATGTGGTTGTACTTATAATACGACCCTTTTATCTACTATCTGCTTCTTCATTATCAGCTGACCCCGAGCTCTCCTACTCATCCTACTGACTACTGCCCCCCCCCCCCCCCCGCGACAAGAGGAAAGCATGCGCCAGAGCCTCGTCCGTTAATCAGCAGGTGTACCGGTTTGCAGGTGAGATTGGCTTGGGCCCCGAAGATCTTGGTAGGGCCCCATTTTATTTTATTTTTTTTTATATTTAGGACACGTCAATATAACTTCACCTCGCCTGATGGTAAGCTGAAGGTAAAGTCTCAGGAAAGAGGGTCACCATTACATACACGTACCATGTTAACAACTCAGCTTGACGGCCTCATCAGAAGAGGATTGTCGTCGCAGCACCGCTTGACACCCGCCGGTCCCACAAGTGCTGCGACCACAATCCCCCTGCCCGGCTATGCACTTGCTGACCCCTGAACGCAATCAAATCGAAATTGGATTACTATGGAGGGTTTTTCGCAATCGTGCACGGTGGTACCCACCAGGCCGAATTTTGTGACAAATTTGTGTCCTCAAATTACACAAATTACTTATTATATTTTTAAACTAGGTCATCTGGCAAACTTCGTCCCGCCTTAGAATCAAATTATTATTAGTTAGCTTGTCAGCTGAATTTATTTCGTGAATATATTTTGGTCGATTGGAGTCTGCTTGCCGGCGGGGGTTTATGCCGTAACCATGGCAGTTTCCGCAAAGAAATCCGCAAAATGGCACAGTATAAGCGGTCATCACTTACACGACTTTGTGTTTTATACAGTATCTGGTTGATGTGGTGTTTTTTTTTGACGTTTTCTCAAAATTCCGCGAGATACAGTGTCAGGTAAAAGTGAAGGAGAAAGACATAAATGTTATTTAAATAATAATAGCATATTACGTAGTTAAGTACAGATTAAAACAGAGTCCAAAATAAGCTGTCACAATGCAAGGAAGGCAAGCGTCCCACGGTTGAAGTAACAGGAACCCAGTTCTGCATCTGCCAGGCTTCAAGGAACTGACCCTGGTTTTCAACTGATTTTGCAATGGCACAAGATTGCGAGTAATTGCGAAGAATCTTTCTTGAAATTCGTGTTTGAGTTTAAGTCAAAAGGCTACAATTATTAAACAACCACCTGGGCCTGTAGACAAAGTCACTTTCTACTATTGGAATCGCTTCGAAGCGAACCTTCAAACGTTCAATATGTATGGGAGTGACATTATTTGTTACACGTGACATGTCGACAAATGTTGTCTCACCCATACATTTCGGTCTTTTGAAGGTTCGCTTCGTTGCGATTCCACTAGTAGAATGTGACTTTGTCTACAGGCCCTGTTGCCACTTCGTACGCGTTAAGTTCGGAATACATCAAGGTACGTTTATTTCTGCAGTCTAGATACTAACACGTAAGTTTTCTTCATTTAACAGACCGAATAAGGTGATCTGGTGCACTCGTTTTACATTGACCATTCGTTTGAAGTAACTCTGTGGAATTTCGAGATTTTACATTTTACTGCTCATTACCTTTTAGGCATAGCGTGATGAATTATAGTCCGGATTTTGACCATGTCCGTGTTCTGCTGAACTACAAAATTTCGTAAAGATCTACATTGTAATAACAAAATTATCATCAAAAATAGTTTAGAACGATTTTACTCTACTGCTCCTATCATACCTATAATAGCGTGATGATATATAGCGCAGTTTATGACAAGGCTCTAGGAGAATGTTCATGCAAAATTTCAGCCAAATCTGTTCAGCAGTTTTCAAGTGATGCTCGGACATCTATAATTAAAAGCAGACAAACAGATAAAAAAAATTAAAAAGCACATTTCGGCATCAGTATCGCTCTTAAAACACACATCAATTATATTTTTGGCAAAATATTAAATATACAGTTTTCCAGTATAATAGCAGTAATTATACAAATTTCATTATATGTATATTAATCACACATTCGCGTAAACTGCCGACAATATCATATGTATAGATTTTAACATGGCTATAATCTATCCAGCCTTACAAACTGTCATCTTTAAAAATATTTGGTAGAATTTTAAGGCTTTTAAGGCGAGGCTAAGTAGTAATCGAGGTGGAAATCACATTTCAAAGTTAAGCAAAGATCAAGTCAGTCTTAGGATGGGTGACCATTTTTAAAACATTGATACCCCTCCGTGCCTCAGAGAGCACGTTAAACTTTGCCATACGAACATTTATGGTAGTCATTACGGGTAGTTGAAGCACTAAAAAGTCCGATAACGGCATATCCACAGAACTTTGATATCGAAACTCGACAATGGGTTGGGGAGGTCAGCTGGCAGACGTTAAGCGGAAAATATAGAAGTTCAGTGGATTCAGAGTAAGACTCAGGCCGACCGCTGGCCGCAGTCAGAAGCCACGGACAGAAGACACTAACGGAATTGGGAAAAAGTTCCCAGGATAATGATGACGAGAGCCTATTTAATTTTTTAAACTATCATAGGTAAAAACTTTCGAAATTATATTTGGAAACCTTATTCCAAAAGGCTGCAATTCAAAGTTGCAGGATAATGATGAGGAGACGAGAGACTATTTAATTTTTAAAAGTATCATAGGTAAAAACTTTCGAAATTACATTTGGAAACCTGATTTCAATATTATTCAAATTTTTTTACCAGACTGCAGCACACAGAATATGCTAGTGCGGGTAGCACATGCGTCTGTATGGTATGTGTTTGGCTGTATATGTAAGCTATTTACGTATATGTTCCACTGTAGCTCCTAAGATACTGAACTGATTACAATGAATGAGGTGTCAATCGATTCAGTATCACGCTCTGGGTGCAATAGGAGTGGTAGAGTCAAGCAACAGTCATTTTGGTCGTTGCATGAATGGGCCGACTCGACCGGGGAAGCATCACCCTCTCACAGAATATCGACGCCAAGTAACAGTATTTGAACTGTTGCGTTCCGTTTGGTGAGTGAGAGTGCCGGAGCCCAAACTCCTTTCCCATCACCTCCCAAACTCCTTTCCCATCCCCTCCCAAACTCGTTTCCCATCCCCTTTCCTTTACAGGGTCGGCAGCGCGAGTGTGACGCCACTGGTGTTACACACGTCCATAGGTCGCGGTAACCGCTTCCCATCAGGTGGGCCGTATGCTTGTCTGCCACCTTAGTGGTATAAAAAAAAATAGGCTACATTTTATAAGAATAACATTTACATTCCGGATGTTAGACCCAAAAATGTAGAGCCTCAATTAATTTGTATGGCTATCGTATTGAGTGTGATATCAAATGAAAGAGGAGAAAATGGAGAGTTCAAAAATATAAATATAGTGTAATATTATGGGATAAACCAAGAGATAAAAATACAATTTTATAGCATACAGCGATTTAAAATACTACTTACGCCATCTATAGTTGACAGCTGGGACTATTTATTGCTATTCTTAAAAAAAACTCTTTCACTTTATATTTTTACCCTTACCATAGTCTGGTTACAGTTTTTTAAACTTTATACTAGTTCACTTCCCGTTTACAGGTGAGATTTATTAAAGTTACTAGCTATTGCTCGCGGCTTCACCCGCGTGGAAGTCTGATTCCGTTCCCGCTACCCATGGAACCCTATTCGACCACCACAATCTATTTATTTATTAATTAAAATTGTAGTTGTTACGGTAAGAAAACATTGGCCTAGAGGTAATGTTTCTTTTCCTGTGGCTGACTTTTTAATTATTTCTTTGTTTGAATTTTGTTTGCCCTAAAACAAAATTAAACCAGCTCACCGTCTTTGTTCCAAAATTAATAAAGATTTTAACAAAAAAATAACGAATTCTATTTATGGTTTTTTTTTGTATGTAAGTATTTTATATTTATTTTATTCGTATTTTAAATGAGCGCAATACACTTCGTAATACCTTTTTACTTTAAATTTATTAATTGATTTCGAATGTCTTATGCCCGAAGGCTAATTCTCCAAAATCGACAAAGAGCGTCTGAATTGCCGAAATTCTATATCTTAGATGTACTACAATTTCGACTAGTTCCGCTCAGTGTCACTGCTAAAATCCATGACAAGCTGGAATAGATAGATCTTATTTGTCATACATATACTCGTACCATTCTTCCTTTATGTTAACCCTGGGGTTATCCTTTCGAGGGCTTACCCGGGGTGCCCGGCAACGGACACTTGGGGAGGACATCGTGCGGTTTTAGTCGAGACACGACATAACCACCCCCGCTGGCCGGCGGGGGGGGTATCCGAAGGGAGTCCGCACGTTAAAAAAAAAAAAAAAAGGCACATACAATATCCTGCCATCTGCTTCTGTCCTTACATTTTTTTTTTTAAAGAATATTAGTACCTAACTGAAATTACTAATATTCCCCCTAACCCCTCCAGCTAAGCTAAATTGCTTGTGTTAGGAGTGGGTTCACGTCGGTAGTGTAATGGCCAGGATTCGAACCCGGAACCTCTCGATCGTAAGGTCGACTCCTAAACCACTAAGCTACCGACGCTTATTATTACACGAACTTCCTCTACTCTCTATGTATGAGAAACGAGATCTATCATTCTATTCTATCCTACAGTGGTGACGCTGGCACTAGTCGAAAGTGTAGTCTGCTACTGTCCAAACACATCACGAGCTTTCAATATTTTATGTAAACCCGCGGGTTTCGAGAGAAATCTTGTTTTCTTCTATAAAAAACATAAACGAAAAAATAAGCAGCGTTGTAAAGTTTATGGTCTGCAACTGAAAAGTTTGAATACAATTTTTGTTTTTTGTACTTTCCTCGAGTGCACTTTCGAACTTGTCCATCCCATAAATCTTTTTATAAAACTTCCGGTCCTTTGCAGAAAATGTCTCGATAAAATAGCATTTGACGATAGGAAGCCAACTAAAAGTTTGACAATAAATAAGTTATACGTTTAACATAAGTCAAAATAAGTCCAATATAAGTTTACATAATATTTATGAAGATCAGGGATCAAATAAAAGGAGCTTAAAATATGTACAACTAATGAAATACAAAATTTTATAAAGCGAAATAAAAATGAAATAAAAAATCAAAAAACCAGGTTGATAGCAGGTGGGACCATTTGCAAATTATAAACCGATATTACCGATATAAAATTAATGGGTCCCGCCTGCTATCAAACGTTATTTTTAAATTGTTTCGGTCTTTTTAGGACATTTTACTTTTTAGTTATGATATATATATATATATATTTCTATCAGCCTTTAAAGCTCCTCATTTGGATACCCTACTCGATAAGTTTGAGTGAAAATATTTTTTTAACAACATACATTTTAGCACCCAAAATCGCCATTTTTTAAATGTTTCATATACCCAGTCTCAAAGTAAATACGAATCTAATGACACCTCTCAAGCTAAAATGGCTGCAGAGCGTGCCAAACAATTATAATTACAAATATACATACTCCCTCTGGCGCAGTCGGTAAAAAAGGGGAGAGACTGTAATCTTGGGCATCGAAAAATTCCTCCCCAATATAAGTCCAACATACCTACATCCCACATAAGTTCAATATGAGTCAGATTATATTATGGCTTGGGTTTTAAGGGAATGGTTAGTTTTTAGTATCGCACCACTCCCTGCCGGTGGTAAGAGGTTCATCTGCGCATTTTAAAACCACAATGGCCACGTACTATGTTGCTGGTAAGTAATTTCCTGGCGTTTATAATTAATTTATTCGATGTTTTCTTAAAATGAAACCTTTTTTCTTTTCGTGCGGAAACACCACCGGGGGAGGTTATGTCGGGCTCGAACCGACTAAAACTGCACGCCGTCTCAGGTCTTCAGACGCCGGGGTGTTAGGTGGCCCAAAAGGCATTTTCCTCGCACCCGACTGACCCAGGGCTTAAAATGAAACCTAACCTAAGAAAAACTAGATCGTGACAAGTACCTTACAGGGGGAATACTCTGACCAACTGAGCTTCCTGGATACGTCCTAGATTTTCGAAATTCTCCGATATGTTTTGTGTCTTAGGGCGGGTTCAGTCCTGTCCTGTATGTTCACTTTTTCCGAACTAAATCTATTGGACAACTTAGCATAGTAAATGCTTAAAAATTGCTGTGAATTAATGAGTCATAACTTAAACATGAGTACAATAAAGTCTAAAAAACTCCAATTCAAGTCCAAAATAATTCGCTACGTATCTACATTTATTCAATTAAAATACACTGAAGTGGTCACGATATAGCTCTACATCCTGGTTGTTTTGTTTCCCTAGTGATAACCAGAACAAAAAGATATTTTTAGGGCGTGTTTCCACTTGAGCGGACCAAGAATGAGACTTGATGAGTCACATGGGAAAATTGAAGATGATTTACAATGATACATGAATTAAAACCTTTGTGGCATTGCGATAGAAAATCGATTCCTGGCCATATTTGTATGCATGACTATGTATATTTGTATTATTCTCGATGTTTCTATGTATAATATTATATATCTACTAGCATCGCTACGCAGTTTCACCAGCGTAAGTCCTGATCACGTCGGAATAACAGGATAAAAGTTTACCTATGTAACTCATGGATAATGTAGCCTTCTAAAGGTGAAATAATTTTTGAAATCGGTTCAGAAGTTCGAGAGTTTATCGATTACAAACAAAAATAAACATAACATAAACATAACATAAACTCACGCCTATATCCCCGAAGGGGTAGGCAGAGGTGCTAGCACCCACGTTTCGCCAGTTTATGTTTTAGGTCCCAATGTAATAGGTGGCGAGCCTATTGCCATTAACCGGGCACTTATAAACCTGCGATAAATACACACATAACTTCGAAAAGTCATTTGTGTGTGCCATGGTAATACCTGGGATCGAACCCGAGACCTCGTCTCAGCAGTCCTTTACCAATACCACTAGGATACCGCGGTTTTTAATACAAAAATACATATAAGATTTCTGCACGTCTCGTCTTCGCTCCGCTTAATGGAAACGCAGCCTTGATGACGAACATTACCAACCAAAACAACGTGTATGTACATAAAAATAAGGATAATTCATTAAAAAAAATGCACAGCACTGGAGTTGAATGTCTTATAAATTATAAAGGGCACTTGCTACCTAACGAACTAGTTATTTTTTCTCTTTTAAAAGAATCGGTTCTTGACCTCCTTGTGCAAAGTATTTAAAAGAAAATTCATGATTTAACTTTTTATATAGTACTGGTATACAAGCTGACAATTCCCGGCGTTGCACGGGTAAATACCGACTTACTAGAATAGGTACAAGCGTCCCTCTCATCCAGGTCCCAACCCTGGTTGCATCCAAAACCTGCACTTAGGATCCCGGGGTTATCTCGTCCGTGGATTGTACACCCTGGCCTTTACGGGAATAACTGTCGTCGGACCCCCCAAATCTGAATGGAAAGTCTGTATCAGAGTCTTGTCGGTCAATCAGTGGGGTCCTGTGCAAGAATATTTAATTTAAATTATTTATTTTAAATGATGCCAGGTACCATACCACTCTCCGCCAGTCACCCCAGTAGAATCAGGCCGGGACAGCGGGGCGACTAGCGCACCCCCCCGCAAACCGGGTCAAGACGGGACACCGTGGTTTCCAAACCCGAGGGAGCCATCTCAAAACCGGAGATGGCTCAGGGTCAGTCAGGGTGCGAGGGAAATGCTTTATGGACACCGGGGTGTAAACCGCAGTGTCTGAAGACCCTAGACGGCATGCGATTTTAGTCGGTTCAAGCCCGACATAACCGCCCCCGCTGGCCGGCGGGGGGTATCCGAGGGGATTTCCGCACGGAAAAAAAAGGTACCAGTGCCACCCAACCCTATTTTTTTCCATGGGTGCCGTAACACTGAATAAAGCATACACCTCCACACCGATGTTCTCTACCTCACTGTGAACTTATAAAATATAATTCTGTCTCACATAACATAACTTCACGCCTGTATCCCTGAAGGGGTAGGCAGAGGTGTATTACACACCCACTATCCGCCAGTTATGTTAAGGTCCCAATGTAATAGGGGGCGAGCCTATTGCCATCTACCGGGCACATGATTAAGCGAGCGATAATTATCTATCTCACACATAATAAAATATAAATTTATAAAATAAATAAATATTTCTAGGACAAATTACACAACGCGATCTAGACCCAAACTAAGCAGAGCTTGTCATATGTTTTCTAGCATGCGGATAAACATCCTTAAATACTTTTTTTTGTGTAAATAAATACGCACTGAGCGGGAATCGAACCCGCGACCTCTGACTTAGCAGTCGAAAGCACTACCGCTGTGCCACAGAGGTCGTCAACTGTATTCACGGCCTCTGTGGCGTAGCGGTAGTGCGTTCGACTGCTACGACAGGGGGCGCGGGTTCGATTCCCGCTCAGCACAAATATTTATATGCATGAATATGTATATTTGCATTGGGCCGGGTGTTTTTATGTATAATATGTATGAATGTATGTACGCTGTGTAGAATGTCGTAGAATATTTATTTATTTGCATAGTTATAGCGCTGCGATTGATAGATATAGCGCTATATTTGGTTTATAAAATAACTATTGTTTTTTTTTATACTACTAAGGTGGCAGACAAGCACACGGTACACCTGATGCGGTTACCGCGGCCTATGGACGTGTGCAACACCAGTGGCGTCAAACTCGCGCTGCCGACCCTGTAAAATAATAGGGATGGGAAAGGAGTTTGGGCTCCGGCACTCTCACTCACCGAACGGAACACAGTTCACATACTGTTACTTGGCGTCGATATTCTGTGAGAGGGTTTTTTTTTTTTTTTTTTAATATTTAGGACACGTCAATTTGACTTCACCTCGCCTGATGGTAAACAACAAAGGGTGGTGCTTCCCCGGTCAAGTCCATTCAAGCAACGGCCAAAATAACTGTTGTGCCTAATTATCCTCATTATAGGTAATTCCCAATGATTCCAACAACCGTAAGATTCCGTAGGATAAACATGGGTGATTATGTATAATTCTTTAAGTGATTCATACTCAGAGCTGAGCTGAGTACTAATTATAGAATAGTATTTCCTTTACGCCTGATGTAATCTGTATCGGTTAGCACATAGACTGTTTTGCTGATATGCGATACAGAGTAACGTAAACTAAACAAAGAAAAAAAATTAACCTTGCCTCTTTTCCCCTTTTTACCCTTGCCACATTTACCCTTTTTACCCTTTCCACCTTTCCCCTTTTTCACATTTCCCGTTTTTAACCCTGCCTCATTTCTCCTTTTTACCCTTGTCACATTTTCCTTTTTTATCCTTGCCACTTTTCCCCTTTTTACCCTTTCCATATTTACCCTTTTTCACATTTCCCGTTTTTACCCTTGCTACATTTCCCCTTTTTGCCCTTTACACAATTGCCCTTTTTACCCTTTTATAGTGTGTGTGTGTGCAAGTCACACACGGTAGAAGTGGAACTTCTGAAAAGCCCCTGATAAAAAAAAAAACTATGGACTTATTTTTTCGTTTCATCGAGTTTGAAATCACAACGATTCTAAAGAAGTTTCACTTCAAAATGTTATTTTTTTTCTAGCTATTGCCTGCGGCCCTACCACGTGTAATAATAATCCCATTTCCGCAACCCACAGGGTCACAGGACCTATTCCCGGGATATATGCTATTCTATATTAATAAAGGTTAATTATCGCTAGCTTAATAATGTACCCGGTGGATGGCAATAGGCTCGCCTCGCCCCCTATTACATTGGGACCTTAACATAACTGGCGAATCGTGGGTGTGTAATACACCTCTGCCTACCCCTTCGGGGATACAGGCGTGAAGTTATGTTTATATGTTATGTTGTGTAACAGGGATAGTTAAATTTAAAGGTAGATTATAAGTTACAAGTTATTAGAAGTGAGTGGTTGGTTTATAAGGTTATAGCAAATCAAACATGAGGCTAATTTTACCTTTCATATATTAAATCTCAAGGGTGAGTACATATGGTTCAATTAAAATTTGAATTTGGAGAATTAAAGAAAGATGTTAAGACGTGAAGACGGAAGGACGTGAAGACGGAAGGACGTGAAGACGGAAGGACGTGAAGACGGAAGGACGTGAAGACGGAAGGACGGCCCGCGGCAGCTAGGAGTCTGCACTTAGCTCTGCCTGAACCCGCCCGGCGTGTCGCGCTGGCACCTACCGCTGCGTGACTCGCTCGGCGGACCTGAAAAGAGAAGGCAAAGCTTTCAGTATGTGAATACATACTGCTAGTGCAGGCCGAGCATACCGAAGGCGTAAGAAGGGTGACAAGCTTCCCCAGGCACGTGATGCTTATGGTCATTATTGCAAAGCAGGCAGGTCACAGCCTTTGCAAGCAGCAGGAACAGATGCACAGAAACATAGATGACACTGAAGGATTGTTCACCATGCGGTCACTGACCGCGTGGCCCGCACAAGTTATTGTCCTTTTGACAAGCGTGAAAAGGGAAAGCATGCCTTGCGTATAAGCTACACAATTAAAACAAATAGATACTGCTCACGTAAAAAGCAGCATCCCAATTAGAAAACTTTGCCACGACTACAGAGGTGTAGTGTGGCATGATAACATTCTATATAATTCCAATACATGGATAATTGTTGGCAAGCCTCGTTCACGTAAAAAACGAGGCGATGCCTGGAGTAGCTTAGCATAGCAGTGGGAACCTGACGTGGCACCATTGGTGAAGATGAAGAGGCCACGGGGAATATCCCTGGTGGGCCATTGGTACCACGTCACCCTCCAACACTAATGAGCACTCTGTAATAAAAATGATTTGCACACGTAATGTATAAATTGCAAAATTCTCACCAACGGCTCAGTACCAGAGCTAGCAGCACTAGTGGTAGCTATGCAGAAAATTAGGGGCTCGCAAAACCGCTGCACCGTAATTTATAATGTCGGCTGAAAGCAGCGACTTGGTGGGAGTTCATAGATAATGAACCACAGCCGATAGGGTTGACCACAGCTAACATAGACAGAGTCGATGAAGGAATACAGATAATATTAGTAGACTATGAATCGATATCAACTAAGGAATCGACTACATATTCCACTAATATTCTTAAAAGTACAATGTGCATTGTTACAATACCCCGTCCCATCAGGAAGAATTTCTGTTATTCAGAAATTCGATACTGTGCTCAGTACTACAATCAATCTACGCTTACCTTCTATACTTTCATACATGCATCATCATTCAAACAAGCGTTTACCATTAAAGAATATGGTAGACGCATCCTTTCAGACAGAGTTTCCAACATAACTGCCGTTGGAGACTCAACATAGACCAATTGAAGGTGTTAGGCACCGGAGGACCAGAATACAACTGTTCCAACTAGAAGAGAACATGAGCAAAATTTCCACTATGTAATTTCAACTAATAAAAGAAGATTTAAGTTTTTGTATATAGGGTTATTTTAGATGTATACCCCGCATCTACTGAAGGCTTATTTTACGAGTCGTAAGCCGCTCGAAAACAATGATAAAACCATCAATAACACCCGGATACTGGTTGAATTCCCAGATCAAAGCAGAAAAAATTGTATTAAGGCTTATTTTAGATGTTTACATCCGCATCTACTGAAGGCTTATTTAACGAGTCGTAAGCCGCTCGAAAAACAATGGTAAAACCATTATAACAACTCCCAGATACTGGTTGAATTCCCAGATCTAAGATGAATTCCACGGTCGATGGTTAATGGCCGTCGCCGCAGACAATTCGTTGATTGAATCACCAACGAACAAAAACAACTATTGTTTAAGTACAATAATCGTGGAAGACATAAGTCTTTCAATAACCTGGTTAAAAACCAATGGTTTAATAGAAGAAAATACAAGTTGAAATTACACAGTAGCAACAGGGTACTAGGAATTGCAACACTAATTAAATTTCCACATAAATATTCATATGTGACGAGATAAGTTTAAATTATTTAAGTTTAGCTTACCATGATACAACAATTTAACCTCGAAACAACGTAATTGTCATTCAGTGTATGACAGTTCGAATCCAATACAATATTACGTTTCGTTCTATAAAAGAAGTTAAGATAAGGTATGTTATTATGCTATGGTTAAGCATGTTATTATAATTATAACGGAACGTGATCAAGTTTGACAGAACTGTCAACACTAACGTCATTGACAAGTTACACAAGTGAGGTTATTTAAGTTTATAACAATGATATTGAACATACAAAATATAGATAAATTATCCGGAATTACGGTATAACCGTGCATAATATGCATATACAACAAAATAAGCGACCAGCTTATTATGTAAAGTGGGAATGTATGTAAGTTTTTGTAACTACAATAGAATTTTACACAATTTGGTTATTGATGTGATTTAATTATCCCTGTTACAAATGGCCCCACGTTGGGCGCCATTTGTAACAGGGATAGTTAAATTTAAAGGTAGATTATAAGTTACAAGTTATTAGAAGTGAGTGGTTGGTTTATAAGGTTATAGCAAATCAAACATGAGGCTAATTTTACCTTTCATATATTAAATCTCAAGGGTGAGTACATATGGTTCAATTAAAATTTGAATTTGGAGAATTAAAGAAAGATGTTAAGACGTGAAGACGGAAGGACGTGAAGACGGAAGGACGTGAAGACGGAAGGACGTGAAGACGGAAGGACGTGAAGACGGAAGGACGGCCCGCGGCAGCTAGGAGTCTGCACTTAGCTCTGCCTGAACCCGCCCGGCGTGTCGCGCTGGCACCTACCGCTGCGTGACTCGCTCGGCGGACCTGAAAAGAGAAGGCAAAGCTTTCAGTATGTGAATACATACTGCTAGTGCAGGCCGAGCATACCGAAGGCGTAAGAAGGGTGACAAGCTTCCCCAGGCACGTGATGCTTATGGTCATTATTGCAAAGCAGGCAGGTCACAGCCTTTGCAAGCAGCAGGAACAGATGCACAGAAACATAGATGACACTGAAGGATTGTTCACCATGCGGTCACTGACCGCGTGGCCCGCACAAGTTATTGTCCTTTTGACAAGCGTGAAAAGGGAAAGCATGCCTTGCGTATAAGCTACACAATTAAAACAAATAGATACTGCTCACGTAAAAAGCAGCATCCCAATTAGAAAACTTTGCCACGACTACAGAGGTGTAGTGTGGCATGATAACATTCTATATAATTCCAATACATGGATAATTGTTGGCAAGCCTCGTTCACGTAAAAAACGAGGCGATGCCTGGAGTAGCTTAGCATAGCAGTGGGAACCTGACGTGGCACCATTGGTGAAGATGAAGAGGCCACGGGGAATATCCCTGGTGGGCCATTGGTACCACGTCACCCTCCAACACTAATGAGCACTCTGTAATAAAAATGATTTGCACACGTAATGTATAAATTGCAAAATTCTCACCAACGGCTCAGTACCAGAGCTAGCAGCACTAGTGGTAGCTATGCAGAAAATTAGGGGCTCGCAAAACCGCTGCACCGTAATTTATAATGTCGGCTGAAAGCAGCGACTTGGTGGGAGTTCATAGATAATGAACCACAGCCGATAGGGTTGACCACAGCTAACATAGACAGAGTCGATGAAGGAATACAGATAATATTAGTAGACTATGAATCGATATCAACTAAGGAATCGACTACATATTCCACTAATATTCTTAAAAGTACAATGTGCATTGTTACAGTTGATATGCTATTCGGAACTATGATCTATGAGCTGCAATTCGAAGCGGAACTCATTCAAACGCACTTAAAAATATTGGTGAAGAAAGAAATAATTCCTGGAAACCGATTGCAACGCCACCTTTTTTTTCTTTTTTTTGTCGTGCGAAAATTCCTTCGGATACCCCCCGGTTATGTCGGGCTTGAACCAAATACGCCTCCTACTGCATCAAATTTTGCATCTATATTTACTAATAAATATTCTACAATCTACGCAGTGCTATCTACCTAAAGTAAGCATAGCTTAACTAACTTGTTTCATGGGTTCTAGAATGCGGATAAACATACTTAGAAACTTATTTTTTGTAAATACATACATAATATTATACATAGAAACACACCCAGACCTATGAAAACAACCATATTCATGAATACAAATATTCGCACTGAGCGGGAATCGAACCCGCGACTTCTGACTTAGCAGTCGAACGCTCTACCGCTACGCCACAGAGGTCTATCTAGGAACCTAATGAAACATCATGAAATTTCATTTTGTAATACATTAACTCATGCTCTTCGTTTTTTACTCCTATCTCCAGTTTTACTTAAGCAATTGCAATCAAACATACGACCGATTTTAAGTCTGACTTTCTAATAGAAAAAAATCGCATTTAGATCCGTTCAGTAATTTTTTCGTTCTGAACCTTTAATTTAACATAACGCAAGTATTTTGTTTACATATCTCCAATGTACAGACACAACTAGTTTAAAATTTCATAATAATATATAAGGTGTCACCGAATTATAAAAAAAAAACAAAAAAACACCACGATCGACCAGCGTCACGTGACGCGACGAGCACACGTGACGCTGGTCGCGATTTAGGTATTTCCCACACATTCGCTTGAAGAATACTGCGAGGAGAAGGACTGCACGCCTACCACTTTCTGCGGGTGCAAGAGCTCCTTACCACAGATTTTGATCCGCGGTTAAGATTTTGTAGGTGGTTAGTGGAAGATCCTACCAGAAATTCTTTGTGGACAGACGAGTCCACTTTTACAAGAGTGGGCTTGTTTAATATTCACAATGCACACTGGTGGTGTTTTTTTTAATATATTTTTTTATTTATTTATTTTTACCCGATTTTTCTTTTGTTTCAAATACATACTTTGTCGATACCAATAAGTCATCTCACCAAATTCAGAGACCTAATTTGGTGACACCTTATATATACTCTACTGGTAGCTTAAGACTAGGTTTCGTCCGCAGTGGTCTAAATGAACATATTGTGTGTATGGACCCCAACCTACTTAGATCTTCGAAGTGAAACCAACCTCACCTGTAAGTCGGTACACCTGGTGATTGACGGATGAGGCTCTGGCGTAGGTGTTCTTCTCGGGATTAGGGGTTGTCTGGGCCCCCAAAAACCATCTAAAACTTGCACTTTGAAGCTGGGACTAAAGTTGTGTAATGATGAGCTAGCCATGCATATCTTAGGTCTAGTTAGCGCTTTGCAAACTGTCCTAGAACTTTGTTATGTTTCTAACAAGTAACTGTGATCAATATCTATTAATTATTAGCTTTTATTTAACTTGCTTTGTTAACAAACCGGGGTGCGAGAGAAATGCCTTATGGGCCCCAGTGTCTGAAGACCCGAGACGGCATGCGGTTATAGTCGGTTCGAATCCGATATGGTTATTGTGCCCGCCGGTCAACGTGGTTACCCCCGCTGGCCGGTGGGGGTCCGGGGGATAACACCACGATATAAAAAGAAGAAAAAAAGTATGGGCCAAAGCCCAATTAGAACAGGGGTTCTAATTGGGCTTTGACCCATACTTTTTTTCTTCGCAAGTATATCAAGTATATCAAATTAACGCAAGTATATCAAATTTTAGTCCAATCTAACACCAGGAAGGGTCCTGACGTTAGATTGGACTAAAATTTGATATACTTGCGTATCGGTAACAATGCGATAATATGGTGTTATGAAGCTGGTCCGATGATGGAGTCGGAAGGTGTCCATAGGAACTCCTGAACTAAACAAGATAAACCAATCAATATTGGGCTCATTTGTTTTGTCTTGGCAAATACTCTGATGCTGCATAATATCCAGGCTGAAGATGGAGATGGTAGGTAACTTCTGAACTTAATAAAAACCCGCCATGTTTGGGCTGATTTGATTTGCCTAGTTATGCACTTACTAAAAAGCTTGTATTATAAAAAAATGTTTTAAAGGCGAGGGTCCCTGAGCATGGGTGCTTTTAGATTAATTTTTTTCAAAAATGAGATGTCCCTGTGTTCCGAAAATTTATTTTTATGTTATTCTAGGCTATACAAACTAGTATTTTCGGTTATCCGATACACGATGACTTTTACTTTCCTCGATAGAATTTGCTCTTAAAGATTGTTCTAACCAAAAACGAATTCCGATTTTATTTGAGTTGTGTTTAAGTTAAAAAAAATAAAAATGATATCAAAATGAAGGTCATTGATGCGAGAATGAAAAACGGTTATCAAAAAATACAATAATTCTATATTATACCATGAGAATTCAAAATACCTACATTATCAGCCTATATGCAGCGTTCAGCGAGTCAATCAGTCCCAAGCGGAACATGTTCGAGGCAGGACGTGAGTCACTTTGTGCTAAGCACAGTCGAGTTATACGTAGTGCTGAAGTACATTATTATTTTCATATTGTGTTAATACATATTAGATGAACGTATATATAATTCTATATTGTGTCTAAATGGGTTTCTAAGGGTATGTTTTATGTACAGAATTGAAACCGCTAGGTGGTGTCGCAGTTGTACTGTAGGATGGCACATATTGCTTGTTTTATTGTTGTAACGTTGAATATTCCGTTTTTCATCAATGAAAAGTTGGTTGCAACGCAAATTAATGCGAGAGCACCAAAATATAATTATAGGTGTCTTCTATGTATTTCTGTCATTCGACTGTCATACTGAATTTCGAAGTTCAAAATAGCGATGAACTGTAGCCCTAAAGTACCGAAACGCGACTCACGGTAGTGCGAAAGTGCGTCACATCGATACCCATAATTTCGAATGTTTTCCACCGCGAAGCACGGTAGTGCGAAAGTATTCCACATCGAGTTATTTATCTGGCTTGTTGTGGTCACAGTTCTAACCTAACCTAACCCGGCCGATACGGCAGTGACGTAAGAAAACCACTGAACTGTAGCCCTGTGAAACGCGATTCGATGTGGAATACTTTCGCACTGCCGTGCTTCGCGGTGGAAAACATTCGAAATTATGGGTATCGATGTGGCGCACTTTCGCACTACCGTGAGTCGCGTTTCGGTACTTTAGGGCTACAGTTCATCAGTATTTTGAACTTCGAAATTCAGTATGACAGTGCTGTCATTCGTCCAATTGCAATGAAACTTTGGTAAGTACCAAGGTGAAGGAAAAAATAATAAAATAATCATTGCAATGCATACCGGGCGTTAGATTAAGATTTGTGTCACCTCAATGTGCATACCTACACAGCTCGTCGTTCGATAGTAAGTATGTAACTCTGGTCAATTGAGTCTCCAGCGTAACGTGTTTGAGTATAACGTGTCACAATACTGCTAACTGCAACAAACCGTGGTGTGGCGGCAGTACATTCGACTGCTACGTTGGGGGGCGCGAGATCAAGTATTTGTATGCATAAATATGTATATTTGCATTTGTCTGGGTGTTTCCGTGTATAAATATACATGTAAATGTATAGTAACAAAAAAAGTATGTAAGTAAACGCCTAAATCTGGAGCCCATATTACAAGTTATACTTAAATAGAGCCTGTACTGTGTTGTGTAAAATGTCAAATAAAAAAACTACCTACTTAAATACATCTATAAAATTATAAATACCTATATTTATTTGGAAATAATAATAATTTCATTATAATTTATCAAATATTATGTGAAAAGTTCCAATAAAATACATAGGTATACATACCTACGTATCTCATTAAGAATCTACCTCTTTTTGGAAATTGATCAAAAAATAAAAGTGGTAAGTAATTGGTACTAGTATGCAGTTTATTTACATATAATATAACAATGCACGAGCGTGTGCGGACTCCTAGGAAGGTATGTTGTTGAAACATAAATTATTTCTTTATAATCGGTACATTAATAATAATAATAATATAAAGTTTCCCGAGCGTTTGCGGGAACTGGTATCAGTCCCCAAGAATATACGTCTCGGATCACAGAGCGCATTGATTTCCTGAAGCAGAAAGTCTGTGCATGGGCAAACCGTATTCGCAGATACAGAAAACGCGTTGATCGATTTACCGTTAATCGCATGTTCCGAAGAGACCAGAGGTGGGTATATAGAAGCTGGGAGCAACCAGATGAAAGTGTGGACGACGTGCGACGGCCGGAGGCTGCAGCCACAAATGCGTTTTGGCGCAGCATCTGGTCGGTGCCCGTTAGTCACATTGAAGGTGATTGGATGTGTGAGGTAGAGAGAGCGTGCGAGTCCATTCCTGAAATGAAAGATATATATATCGATGCCATTGATGTAGATTGTGCGGTCCGTCCGCTGTCTAATTGGAAATCCCCGGGACCGGACGGATTGCACAATTTCTGGCTTAAATGGCTACGGAGTTCGCACGCTCTTTTAGCTTCACAGTTTCAATCTGCTGTAGAATCTGGGACGCTACCAGCTTTTATGACAACCGGGGTTACCCACCTGCTCCATAAAACAGGTAGTACTCTGGAGCCCAATAATTATAGACCGATTACATGTCTGCCAACGGTTTATAAACTTCTTAAATCCATTCTGAGAGCTAAAATTAACAATCATATAAATAATAATTCTATTATGTGTGCCTCTCAGAATGGATGTAGGAATGGGGCCCGGGGTACTAAGGAGCTCCTCCTCATTGATATGGCTATTAGCCAACAAGCTCGCCGTCGTACTAAGGATCTGGCAGCATGCTGGATAGATTACAAGAAAGCGTTCGATTCCGTGCCACATACATGGCTTTTGAGGGTGCTGGAGTTGTATTAAGTGAATGCAACTCTATGTACCTTCTTAAGGACATGTATGGGGCAATGGAGGACTGTTCTTTTCTATCCAGGGTGTCGTCGGGCTTTGGGTGATGGCGAGCCGATAACAATAGAGCGGGGTATTTTTCAAGGGGACAGTCTGAGTCCCCTATGGTTCTGCTTAGCCCTGAACCCACTTAGTACTTTACTAGTGAATTCAGGGTTAGGTTATAGGTTACGAAGAGAGGGTCAGATGGTATCCCACCTGCTTTACATGGACGATTTGAAGTTGTTTGCTCACACTAATCCTCAATTAATGGCTTTACTGAAGATTACCGAAAATTTCAGTAATTCTATTAAAATGGGGTTTGGTGTGGAAAAATGCGCAGTCATTCATGTAAAGCGAGGGTGGGTGGTGGAGTCGCAGGGTATACAGCTCTCTGATTCCACTAACCTGAGATCACTCCTCGTAACTGAGACCTATAAATACTTGGGTATGTCACAGGCGTTATGCATCAATGAGACCGGGATGAAACAAATGTTACAGGAACGTTTCTTTGGCCGCCTGAAAAAGGTACTTAACAGTCTTTTGTCAGGTGGTAACAAGGTTCGTGCCTGTAATAGTTGGGTCATGCCACTCTTGATGTACTCCTTTGGCATACTCAAGTGGACTCAGACTGAACTCGATGCCATTGATAGGAAAGTCCGGACTCAGTTGACTGCATTTCGAATGCATCATCCGCGGTCGTCAGTCACGAGATTGTACATCCCGCGGAAATGTGGGGGTCGGGGATTTTTAAATGCAAAGACCCTTCATAATCGCGAGGTGTGCAATCTCAGAGATTATTTTTTTAAGTCGAACGTGGATATGCACCGTGATGTAGTCAACGTAGATACCGGGCTCACCCCGCTCGGTTTGGCTAAGGAGAACTGGCGCAGACCTATAGTAGTCGGCACTGACAGCCGAAGGGAGGTATGGCAGAGTAAGGAGCTACACGGTAGATTCTATCGGGCCCTCCACAGGCCCGAAGTAGACCTACTGGCATCCGTGTCCTGGCTACGTTTCGGTGACCTTTTTGGGGAAACTGAAGGTTTTGTCTGTGCGATTGCGGACGAAGTTATCAAGACGAATAACTACCGGAAGTATATAATGAGGGATGGCACAATTGACATCTGTCGAGCGTGTCACCAGCCTGGTGAATCCCTCAGGCATATTACTTCCGGCTGTTCTCGTCTTGCTAACGGCGAGTACTTGCACAGACATAATCAAGTAGCCAGGATAATCCACCAACGACTTGCTCTGAAATACAACCTTGTGGAAGTTGAGGTACTACTATAGGTATGTTCCTGAGCCGTTTCTAGAAAATAGTCATATCACATTGTACTGGGATCGATCTATCATCACTGATAGGACTGTTGTAGCCAACAAGCCTGACATTGTGGTGATAGACCGATCCGAACGCCGAGCTTTGATTGCTGATGTTACCATCCCTCATGACGAGAATCTCGTGAAAGCTGAGAAGGATAAACAAGTTAAGTACTTGGACTTGGCCCACGAGATTGTCGACATGTGGAGTGTTGACTCAGCAATAATTGTGCCGAAAGTCGTGTCAGTGAACGGTTTAATAGCAAAGAGCCTCGACCAACACCTGAAGAGGCTCGGGTTAGACGGTTGGGTCAAGGGCCAGATGCAGAAGGCTGTGCTTCTTGATACGGCGCGCATCGTGAGGAAGTTCCTTTCTCTGGAGCCCTAACCACCGGTAGCTTGGTCCCTGTACCCGATACCGGTGGAGCACTGTTTTTTATATTTGTAAATAGATGTATGTACTGTTTTTGTATGTATTTAAAAATATAATTAATAAGTTTATGTATGGAAATAATGGAAATAATAATAATAATTCTTTATTAGCATAAAATTAGGTTACAAACATGTTGGGGTGTGTGTTGGGTAACCTCCTCGAGTGTCGCTCCGATTCCGATCCCGCTGCAGTCCGGGGGGAACGGAATCGGAGCGGCCGGTACACCCTGGGCGGCGGTCAATGGCTTCCCCTTCACCCCTTCATAGGGTTGGCATTGATCGTCGGCCAATACCCAACGTGGCGGGAACACATCGCTCTCCGTACTCCTCTGCTTCCAGAGGAGACAGGATGAGTGATGCTGTTAGTGGTGAGATGGCCCAGGGTCAGCCGGGGTGCGAGGGATATGCTCTATGGGTAACCTTACACCCCGGCGTCTGAAGACCCGAGACGGCGTGCGGTTTTAGTCGGTGTAAGCCCGACATAACCGCCCCCGCTGGCCGGCGGGGGGGTATCCGAAGGGATTTCCGCACGATAAAAAAAAGAAAAAAAAAAAGAAAAAGGTTACACACATGTTTGGCCCTGACTCCAGAGCTAGGTATTAATAATAAATAATACATTCATTCTATTTTAAAACAATGAAGGAACTGTTATACGGGATTCTGAACTTCACTTTTTAAAAAAAGGAAACACTTCAACTGAGGAGAACTAGAACTTTTATTTTGAATATGGGATCAATTTCGGGATCCTTAGGCAACCGCGCGAATCGAAGGAAGAAAACAGACTGACGAGTCTCTGCGTCGCTGGGCAGAGCCAGTGACTGGAGAGATGAGAGTCAGCATAAAAGCTGTTGGACAGCACTATCGCTATCATAGTGTGGATATAACACCTCCCCCTTTAAGAAGAGACTTTGGGGTTGAATTTAGACAAAGTCTCTGTTAGATCCTAATCCTAAGAGGAGCAACAGATGTAACTGTATCTTCGTCAGTGTCCTGTCTGTCAGTCATGGTTATGGTTTCTGGAATAGGTTGAGGTGATAATCCACTATGGTTTAGCTTTAATTGGAAAAGTCGGTTGCTGCCGGATTTACAAAACTTTTTAAAAATTAAATAGCTTACAAATAACAATATAAGAATTACAATAATAATTAGTGTAATCGAATAATGTGTCCCGTATTTGACAATATGTGGGGGTTGTATGCTTTTTAAATCGTTAAAAAGGGACTGTAATTTTATTTTATTTTCTTTGTTAAGATCATCTAGGTCTATCCCGTTCAAATGTATAGGGGGCACATCATTCGCTAGATCATTAAGTTTTACTGTATTACAACAAGAGTCATTAATTAAGTTAAAGTCTGGTATGTGGTTAATAGGCGAAGTTATGTTCAAAACATGTTTTGGTATTAATGTAGTACTTTTACAATATCCAATACAACCGTTAGGGATGTATAATATACCAGTACCTAGTATAGTAGTCTCATACAGGTTAGAATTTAGACAATCGATAGAAATTTTGTTAGTGTCTGATTGTATATAAATCCATTTGTTATTCATTAATGGCTTCCAAATGTCCAGTTTTCCGAAAAGAGTTTTCGCTTCACACTGTGGTGGTTTTTGCCTGATCACTTTCGCTAGTAATTCACTTTCACAGGTAAGTTTCGCATCGGTAGAGTATACATTTTCTATATCGCAAATGTAGTTTCCGGGTCTTATAACCTTGCACTGTTCTAGATCATTTAAAACACAGTAGTGAGATTTGTCTTTGGTCATTGCTATGTATCTGGAATTCGGAATAATTAAACTGAAAGAGTTCGACTCCTTGACGTTATGTGGAGTTGGAAGAGCAATATTGTGAAACAATACATATTCCTTGATGTTAACCAATGGTACTTGTAAGACAAACATTAATTTCCGACTTATGTAGTAACATGCTAACTTAGAAATACTTAAAATAAAGTGTACAGAATTAATATCTAATGTTACAGGAAGCTCGAGGTCACTTGATAAGTATCTGTAGTTATTGGCAAGCTCTCTGTGAAGTTGTGCTGGTGTTATAATTGAAGGGTGTAGCAGATTTTGGCCACTGAATAGGATGGCATTAACAATATCCTCTAATTGAAAAGATAAGGTGAGGATAGAGGTCTCTAGAGCATTTAAAATTTCATTGACATTAGCGAATACTTGAAGTCCGTTTGTAATTTCAGAGATATTTCTTATGTTAAGAGAGAGGTTGTCAATAGCTTCGTTTAATTTAGCTTCATTGTTCATAATTTTAGACAAGGTGCTGTTAAAACATCTGATCACCGAACTTGTGATCAGAATGTTCTCTTTCATCAGTGAAGTCAACCGTTCTTCGTTATATTGTATGGAATTAATAGCTTCATCGTATTTAAACGCGTCGTTCTCGTCTAGGGTTCCAAAAATTTGTTTTAAAACCGTTCCTATACCTCCAATCCATGCGCCGCGTTTGCCTCGACTATCTACTAGGTGTGAAATAGATTCAAATTCCTTGTTCATATCTTCGAAACGAGCTGTCAATGGTTGTAACACATTATGACATACTGCATTAATTTGTATGATCCGTGTTTGTTCACATAAATGTTTTGTGGTATTTAAAGCAAGTTCAATGTTCTGTATGTGTGGTTCGAAGTGTGAGATATCAACTGGTATCAGGATTTTTAGTTGTGCGTTATTAATTTTAAGTTTACCTAGGTAGTCAAAATAGAGGCCAGAACTGGTGGTGATCGGCTGGACGAAATCTTGTGGGGATTGACCTCGAACTGAACTGTAATTAATAACTAGTGTTAACGTTAGGGTAAGTATTAACCTAAGTTGCTTCTCTAACCTAAACTTTATTACTATTAAGTTTATTTTACAGCCCTGCACTAACGTCAGCGGGTTTCACTTGATCGAAGTGATGTGTGACGTGACGTCGGTTGATGAGTAAGGTAAGTGTGTTATTACCATTTATTTTCACTATCTTATAAGGCCCTTTCCAAACGGGGGAGAGCGCTTTACGCATTCTCAAATGGTTTTTAATGTAGACGTAATCGCCTACTTTATAGCTGATGGGACGAGTACGGGTATCGTAGTATCTTTTGGAAGATTCTTTAGAGTTCCTTATGAATTCGAGAGCTTTCTCTTTTGAGTATTTTAGTCTGTTTTGCAACATGCGGACATAATCAGGGTATGTCACACCGGGAGGTTCATTGTAAACGGAATTCGGGATAAATGGTTTAATCCCAAACGTCAACTCGTATGGTGTATAGTGGGTGGTCGAGTGTGTGGTTGTGTTGTATACGAGCATGGCTGTGTAAACGTATCGAGGCCAGTTCGTTTGTTCTTCGTTAATATAGGACTTGAGATATTCTTTGAGCGTCGAGTGACTTCGCTCTAAAGCTCCTTGCGTTTGTGGATGGTATGGGGAAGACCAGAGGTTTTTTATTTTCAGAAACTCGCAGGTTTTTTTAAAGAGGTCGGCTGTGAAGTTGGTGCCTTGGTCTGTGAGAATTGTTTTAGGGATGCCAAAGATGGATATGTAATGGAGTAGACATTCGGATGTTTCTTCTGCTGTTGTGCTGCGAATAGGATATGCGGAAGAGAATTTAGTAAGATCGTCTTGTATAGTTAGGATATATTTTAGCTTCGCAGGTCCTGCTTCGGGAAGAGGACCGACGACATCGATGGATATCCTTTGAAAGGGTTCAGTTGATGTGCTAGTAATTTGCATTGGTGCACGGTTTACTTTTCTAAGTGCTTTATTCTCCTGACAAGATTTACATTGTTTTACATAAGATTCTATATCACCACGCATTCCTTTCCAATAAAATAGTTCCTTTATTCTATTGTACATTCGGTTGGAACCGAGATGACCCGCGATGGGAAGGTCATGATTGTCGGAAAGTATTTTCTTGATTTCAGTGGGAGTTGGATACAGGATGTTGTTATGATAAATGTTAATTTTAATGTTGGTGTTGTGAAAGAGGTATGAAAGGATGTTGTAAATTCTAACAAACGAATGTTTTTCGAAAGGGTTCCTCAGGTCTGATATGCCTACTTCGTCAGTGTTTTCAAGAAGCAATTGGTTCTTAGCTGTCCTTAGTGTGACAAAGATTTCTGGGTAAGATGCTTCGTCGAAATGATGCACCTTAGTGTATAATAAATAAATTATTTTGTTATTACGTTCTATCCTTTCGAAGGAAAAGAGCTCCTTTTCGGAGTCGAGTACTTGGGTATTTACTTCAGGGTCACTCAGAATGTCCTGGATATAAGGGTTGGATTCATCTAAGTCGATGGACGTAGGTACTAAGATGATTTTTAATGAACTTTTCATCAGGCTTCCGTTATGTTCTTCTACAGGCGTGTTAAAGGTTTGGGTTTTGTCTGCTACTGCTCTCAAGAATGAACTATAATCGTCGTTGGTTGGATTCGTGTGAGAGCTTGTCGACGGTTGGGAAAGCAGCTCAGTTTGGGTATCAATTATTTGTGGTTGTTCGAGTGAATTGGTTTGTTCTGGTAGGGGTTGATCGAATTGGGTGTCAGGGATATTGGATGACGAGTCTACATCGGGTAGTGGTACGAGATCTTCTGTGTTGATATCGGTGTTTTCCGGGTCCGAATGGAGTAGAGGTAAGTCATCCAGGTTAAAAGAGGGAGGAGAAAGTATTAAGTCTTCTAGGTCACTATCCAACTCTAGAGTGGGTTCTGTAGTTTCAGGTTGTACCGGATTAACGGGAAATCTAGACAGGGCGTCAGCGTTGGCGTTGATTTTACCCTTTTTGTATTGAATGTCGTATTCAAACTCTTCTAGTTTCAACCGCCAACGAATTAGGCGGGATCCCGGATCTTTACAGTTAAACAGCCATTGTAACGGTTTGTGGTCTGTGAGGATTTTGAAACGGTAGCCATACAGGTAAGGTCTGAAAGTTTTTGTACCAAAAACTATTGCAAGACATTCCTTTTCAGTGACACTATAATTGCATTCCGCTTTGTTTAGCGTCCGTGAAGCGTATGCGATTGGGCGATCTTGTCCAACTGGGCCTTGGGATAATATTGCTGATATTGCGTAATTAGAGGCGTCGCAGGTTAAGAGGAATGGCTGGGTAAAGTCTGGATAGGCTAGGATCGGGGCACTGACAAGTTTAGTTTTTAGAGATTCGAAAGCAAGTTGTTGCTCGTTTTGCCATTTAAAGGGGGTATCCTTCTTTAGTAAGGATGTGAGAGGTTTGGCCAATTTGGCGAAGTCAGAGATAAACCTTCTATAATAGGAAACGAGGCCCAAAAACGATTTAACGTCTTTAGGTGAGCCTGGAGTGGGGAAGTTGGTTACGGCTTTGGTTTTATCGGGATTGGGTTTCACTCCGTTCTCGCCGATGATGTGTCCGAGATAGGCGACTTCCTTACGGAGAAACTCACACTTTTCTGGTTGTAACTTTAAATTAAATTGACGGAGTCTTTCGAATACAGCTTTTAAATTACTTATTTGGGAAGTCAGGTCTTGGGAGTATATAACGATGTCATCCAGGTACACGAAGCATCGTGTCCCCTGGAGGCCAGAGAGACAGTTGTTCATTAGTTTCTGGAACGTGCTAGGTGCATTCTTAAGTCCAAATGGCATTCTATTGAAATGGAAATGGCCTTGAGGCACAGAGAATGCCGTCTTAGGGGCGTCCTCTGGGGATATCAGGATTTGGTGGAACCCGGAAGTGAGATCTAGTGTAGAAAAATATTTACTTTTTCCTAACTGGTCGAGAATTTCTGATATTTGAGGGATAGGGTAGGTTTCCCCTATAGTGATATCATTTAGTTTGCGATAGTCAATTACTATTCGCCATTTACGTTTCCCTTCGGAGTCTGCTTTCTTAGGAACTATCCATATCGGCGAGCTCCAAGGTGAAATGGAAGGTTCTATGATGTTTTGGTCGAGCATTTTGCCGATTTGTGTCTCGACTTCTCTTTTGTGACATTCGGGGAACCTATATGATTTGGTGTGTATAGGAGTGTCGGTTGTGGTCTTGATTTGGTGCTTGATAGTAGGGGTATAGGTTAGTTGATCGTTGGGTAAATGGAAAATATCTGAATATTGGCAACAAAGGTCTAAAAGGATTTCGGATTCTTCTTGATTCAAGTGGTCTAGTCTCAACATTTCTATCACCTCGCTAGTTCGCGAAAATGTGGTACTAGAGTTATTGACCGATCGGTATGAGTCAGAGTACAGAGGAGTCATGCTCAGATTCAAATTGGATTTAATAGTTACAGGAGATTCGGAGATGTTGGCAACAGTGAGGTTAACGCGATTGTTAGCCTTGACCTTGACAATACAGTTGGAAATTAGTAAGTTGTCTGAAAGGCATTGGTCTGTGATGACTCCTTCCTTGAGGTTAGTTTTCTGAACCGAACATTCAATGACGGTTTCTGTACGAGGCGGAATGATATAGAAAGGCTCGGAGAAACTCAACTTAATTTCTAAGTCTTGTATTTTTAGGATATCGTGAGTGTAGTCGATTTTGCAGCGGAACTGGGTTAGGAAGTCGGTGCCTATTATACCATCATAAGGCAAGCTAATATCTTTAACCACGTGAAATTTATATATAGTGAATTTATTTCCGCCTAGGTTTAACTTAAGCTGGAAGTGGCCTTCCGTTGATGTAGGTTCATCACCAGGGTCTATACCTTTTAGTTTAATTGGTTCTTTAGTTAGGGTTGGAGTTTTAAGGATGCTAGATTTTTTTAGAAGACATATGGCAGAGCCGGAGTCCACTAGTAGGGATAGAGGAGTGTCTGATACTTGGGATTGTAACGAGACGTGAGGTAACAACCTTTTTGTTGTGTCAAGGTTAATTTCATAAACTGCTTTAGTTTTAGTTGGAGCAGAGGAATTTGAATTATTGTAGGCACTTACTTGGGGCTGGTTACCCGTGTGGTCCCATGAATTGGAAGTGGAATGGGCGCTTGTTTGGGGCTGGTTACCCGTGCGGTCCCATGAATTGGAAGTGGAATGGGCGCTTATTTGGGGCTGGTTACCCGTGTGATCCCATGAATTAGAAGTGGAATGGGCGCTTGTTTGGGGCTGGTTACCCGTGTGGTCCCATGAAATGGAAGTGGAATAGGCACTTGTTTGGGGCTGGTTACCCGTGTTGTCCCATGAAATGGAAGTGGAATAGGCACTTGTTTGGGGCTGGTTACCCGTGTGGTCCCATGAATTTGAAGTGGTATGGGCGCTTGTTTGGGGCTCGTTACCCGTGTGGTCCCATGAATTTGAAGTGGAATGGGCGCTTGTTTGGGGCTGGTTACCCGTGTGGTCCCATGAATTGGAAATGGAATGGGCGTCGGCTTTAGGGGCTGGTCTCGTGCGACACCGAGTCGAGACTTTTACAAGTTTAAATTATCAGATGTGAATTCGGCAGTGTCTGGATCAGCGGGTTCAACTGGTTCTTCGATGCAATTCACCCGGTTAAACGGTCTCGTTGCGTTTGGGTTGGTTACTGGGTTTTGTTGGATTTTGAAGCGGTTGTTATTGTACTCTCGTTTCTTACACACAGAGATATCGTGTCCTGGCGTTTTGCAGTAACGACAGGTAACGTTAGGCGAACTTTGAGAAACAGCGTTTGATCTTTGGGGCCAATGTGAAGGTGCATCGGATTTGGGTGTAATAGGTTTGAGTTTATTAAATTTCGGGTCCGTTTGTGGACGTTTATATAGTGTTTGTAGTATGCGTTCTTCTGAGACGGCGAGGTTAATGGCTTCGTTCAGGGTTTTTGGGGATCTACATCTTACGATGTTCGAGATTCGGGGTTGTAACCCCATTAAGAAATGATGGAGGGAGAGGTCCTCCATAGCTGCGGTACGACCGGCTAGTTCTTTGACTTTGGTATTGGATAGTGAAATTTCTGTGAGGAGTTGTGACAGGTAAGTCTCTACGCGTAACGCGTATTGGCTTACATTTTCTTGCGGACCCTGTTTGCTCTCCTGAAGGTCCGTTAGGAGGTGGGAATAGTGTTTTCTTTCGCTAAACTGCGTCTTTAAAAATTCTTTAAGCTGGACCCAAGAGGTGAACTCTTTAATTGAGCAAGCAACTTCCGCCCTTCCATTCAACTGGCTGAGGATGTATTTAAAAAGTATTGGTTTTTGACTTTCGGACGCGAGGTCGTATGCGTTATCGCAATTCACCAAGAATGAATTAAGTGTTTCTCGTTGGCCGTCATAAGATTTGATGAATTTGAACAAGGTACTTAATCCGATGTCGGCCATTGCAAGGGCTGCCGTGGTTTTCCTAGTAGCGCGGGGAGATAAGAGGGGTGACTTCACCGGTTCCTTATCACTAGGGACCTCTTCGCTGTCTGGAATATTTATTTGTAACTTACTGTCTTCTTCCTTTGACAGTTTTGGCATAGTAAAATACAAAATACAAACACAATTCCTTTTTTTTTTAGAGTGATACGAGAAGTAAAATGAACATTGGATAATAATGAAAACGGCGATGCAACAATACAATTGAAATACAAAATATAAGTTGAGAAACAGTGGTATCAATTCTAGTGTAAACAATGACCAAAGACTCACGCTAGTGTGTGGGCGACGGATACAAGTGCGACGATCAGGAGCATTCCGATTGATAAGGTGATGCAACTGCACGCTGGGAAGAGACGAATATTATCTCGTAGATTATACTCGGTGAATTTGATTGTTTCAGGATGCAGGATAACTTGATGAATGAACACGGAGTATGATGGGTATCTCGTTGGGAAGTACCCCTAGGGTTTTCTTACAGGTTCTTGCAGGATGGTTGGCGAGTTCGCGATGATCACGGATTCGAATTCACGTAAGTATTTCAAGATATCGCTAAAACACTAGTTGCACATAAACACTCGTGTTTTATTAAGATGTTAGGGTTTCGACACTGAGATTATTTTCGAAGTGGATACGGTGTGAGTCTGCTTAGCGGTTGCCGGCACTGGAGATTTTCGGATCCCACCGCTGCCACCAAAATGTTATACGGGATTCTGAACTTCACTTTTTAAAAAAAGGAAACACTTCAACTGAGGAGAACTAGAACTTTTATTTTGAATATGGGATCAATTTCGGGATCCTTAGGCAACCGCGCGAATCGAAGGAAGAAAACAGACTGACGAGTCTCTGCGTCGCTGGGCAGAGCCAGTGACTGGAGAGATGAGAGTCAGCATAAAAGCTGTTGGACAGCACTATCGCTATCATAGTGTGGATATAACAGAACGCAGCTACATTTGAACGTGGACGGATATCAAAATAATAAAAGTGAATTACGTAAACTGTATTACTAGAAGATATTCTATGTAATTAATAGTTTTTAATTATTTTTATTGATACCAGAATAACACAATTTTATTTTTCTACACTTTGGCACACGATACTGACTGCGGACGGCCAACGCCTCGCTGCAGCGTAAAGTAGCAACTTTGCTATGCCGAAAATATCTTTAAAAAAAAAAAAAGTTCAATTAAATTTTTAAGCATTTTGTATGCTTACTTTTTTCTAAAGATTAATTAGGCGGAGTCATCAAAAAACGATGTTTAAAAATGACTAAAGTTGTTCATTGTTTCCGTAGTTCGCAAGAATTACGGTAGATGGCTCCAACGTCGCCTTAAGACGTAATAATGTATCGGAGAATTTCGAATATCTGGGACGTGTCTAGGTGGCTCAGTTGGTCAGAGCATTCCCCCTGTAAGGGACTGGTCGCGGGTTCAAGTCCCGTCCTAGATGTTCTCTTTTTCCGATCTAAATCTTTAGAAAAAAGTAAGCATACAAAATGCTTAAAAATTTAATTGAGTTAATTAGGCGGAGTCATCAAAAAACAATGTTTAAAAATGACTGTAAAGTTGTTCATTGTTTCCGTAGTTCGCAAGAATTACGGTAGATGGCTCCAACGTCGCCTTAAGACGTAATAATGTATCGGAGCATTTCGAATATCTGGGACGTGTCTAGGTGGCTCAGTTGGTCAGAGCATTCCCCCTGTAAGGGACTGGTCGCGGGTTCAAGTCCCGTCCTAGATGTTCTCTTTTTCCGATCTAAATCTTTAAAAAAAAAAAGTCCCCGAATAACCTCGCTTTGAATTAATAATTTAAATCTAAAGATTTAGATCGGAAAAAGAACATCTAGGACGGGACTTGAACCCGCGACCCAGTCCCTTACAGGGGGAATGCAATGACCAACTGAGCCACCTAGACACGTCCCAGATATTCGAAATTTTTTTTTTTCGTGCGGAAATCCCTTCGGATACCCCTCCGCCGGCCAGCGGGGGCGGTTATGTCGGGCTTGAACCGACTAAAACCGCACGCCGTCTCGGGTCTGCAGACGCCGGGGTGTAAGGTTGCCCATAGAGCATATCCCTCGCACCCCGACTGACCCTGGGCCATCTCCGGTTTCGAGATGGCCCCCTCGAGTTTGGGAACCACGGTGTCCCCGTCTTGCCCCGGTTTGGGGGAGGGGTGCTAGTCGCCCCACCGTCCCGGCCTGCTTCTGCTAGGGTGACAGGCGGCCTCACCTGCCACCCCCAGGCCTGCGCTCATGGAGGACGGAGGTCGTTGAGCGACCTTCGGCGCCTGAGTCGCCTGCGACGCGCGGCGAGCATGTTGCGGGCTCGGCGGGCCGGGAGAGTTCTGAACCTCTCCCGGGCGCGCTCCGCCATCTCCTTCGCGAGCATCACATGCTCGCAGAAGGAGGTGGCGGCGGCCCACGCGCTCGCGCTCCGCACCATTGCCGCAATCATGCTGCCGAGCGAGAGGACTCCCACCCCGATGGCTGCCACGAGGTCACGCCTCGGCGCCTCCCACGCCGGGCAGTCCGCCAGCGTGTGCAGCCCTGAGTCCTCGCTCGCGTCACAGTGATGACACTCAGGCGTTGCCTCTTTCCTGATCCGATGCAGGTGGTCCCCGAAGCACCCCTTCCCGGAGATCACCAGCGTCAGTCGGTACGAGAGGCTTCCGTGTCGCCTCTCTAGCTAATCCTCCATGATGGGCCTTACCGCCGCTATTGCGGCGTGCCCTACATTAAACGTCGCCTTAAGACGTATTAATGTATCGGAGAATTTCGAATATCTGGAACATGTCTAGGTGGCTCAGTTGGTCAGAGCTTTGCGACGTTTAATGTATCGGAGAATTTCGAATATCTGGGACGTGTCTAGGTGGCTCTGTTGGTCAGAGCATTCCCCCTGTAAGGGACTGGTCGCGGGTTCAAGTCCCGTCCTAGATGTTCTCTTTTTCCGATCTAAATCTTTAATAATTTAAATTTTTGCGACCACCCAGTGTAGGTAAACTAACTAAATTCCTGTCATTTCGACTGTAAGTGCAAACAAACAGAATTATATACATATATTGCGACACGTTCCCTGGATTGGCAGTATTGACTGAATAATGTAACACAGTCTAAGTCAAGCGGAGCCTTTTATCCTAGAAAAACATACGGCCCCCGGGGGAAATTCGGGAAAACAAATTTCGCGAGAAAAGCTGCGGTAAATAGTTGTCTTTATGTGCATGTGGATTTGAGCTGGGATGAAAATGAGTGGTGACAATGCTTGAAGCCTTTTAAATGAATAAATAGCGGTTATCTAGATTCTTCTTGCGGCAAAGACTAAATAATGCTAAAGGACGTTTTTTTATCTTGGTTGGCTGGCTGGTGAGAAGCTAGGGTGAAGTCCAGAAGATGTAGTCCACCATCTCAGTCGCTGAAGATCCTAATATAGTGGTTCCTGCCTTAACGGCCTCAACTAATGCTTTTTTACGCCCCGCTTGAAGAACCCGAATAACTGTGTTGTAACAAATAGATAGGGTAATGTATAACTTGCTTGTTATAAGATTTTATGCATGCAACAATTATGTAAATTATTTTATCGGTCATTCGAGAGTTAGGCGTTCTTTGCCTAATTACCTAATCCTTTTTTAATTTTCACTGATTGGTTTCTTCCCGCTTATATCATTCCCACAGCTCTTTGCATTTAATCGCGGTAAAATGAAGTTGCTCCATAACGTGAAGAATATCTCACAATTCAATTTTATCAAAAACTCTATTAAAACTTGGTTAAAACTAAACAATTCAAACGATACCAAATTTCAAATTATCAAAAGAAAACACTTTTAAATTGGAACTAATGAATTAAATTTTATGAAAAAAAAAAACAAAACACAATCGAGTTTTTTTTTCTAACCAGCCAGTGGCGTCTGTAGACCCGAGACGGCGTGCGGTTTCAGTCGGTTCAAGCCCGACATAACCGCCCCCGCTGGCCGGCGGGGGGGTATCCGAAGGGATTTCCGCACGAAAAAAAAAAGGATAATCTGGAACCAAAAGGTTACATACCTGTCCACGTATGGTAAAAAAAGTAGAATAAATTGTTCAATATAATTTGCAGAATTATGTAACACTAGCTGTGCCCGCGACTTCGTTCGCGTGGATTTCGATATACAGGATCCAGTGGACCAAATTGTGAATCTAAACCATCCTCGAGTCCCCTTGAACTCACACAAAAAAAAACATCAAAATCGGTCCAGCCGTCTAGGAGGAGGTCACTGAACTCCTCCTACACACACACACAAGAAATATAAATATATATATATATATATGCTTAGACTTTTTGATGTTTGTAGATGCAAAGTAACATATGACGTGTGATGTGACGGCCTCTGTGGCGTAGCGGTAGTGCATTTGACTGCTACGACAGGGGGGCGCGGGTTCGATTCCCGCTCAGTGCAAATATTTGTATGCATGAATATGTCTATTTGCATTGGTCTGGATGTTTCTATGTATAATGTGTATGTATTTACAAAAAAAAAAAAGTATGTAAGTATGTTTATCCGCATTCTGGAACCCATAACACAAGCTAGATAAACTATGCTTACTTTGGGTCTAGAAAGCGCTGTGTAGAATGTCGTAGAATATTATATTATACATATGAAAATATTTGCATGATTGAATCGGTTAACATTAGGGCTTATACAAGCTCGGACACGTAAACATTGCTAATCGAAGAGTGGCCGCGTACAACACGCGTAAAACAGTACACAAATTAGTTCTACATAACACATAAACCGCTAAGGTTTGCATAGTGCTACACATTCAGTCAGTACAATTTATAATATTTTAATGAGTAGGTAGGTGAGGTAGTGGGGTGTGTGTTGGGTAACCTCCTCGAGTGTCTCTCCGATTCCGATCCCGCTGCAGTCCGGGGGGAACGGAATCGGAGCGGCCGGTACACCCTGGGCGGCGGTCAATGGCTTCCCCTTCACCCCTTCATAGGGTTGGCATTGATCGTCGGCCAATACCCAGCGTGGCGGGAACACATCGCTCTCCGTACTCCTCTGCTTTCAGAGGAGACAGGATGAGCGATGCTGTTAGTGGTGAGATGGCTCAGGGTCAGCCGGGGTGCGAGGGATATGCTCTATGGGTAACCTTACACCCCGGCGTCTGGAGACCCGAGACGGCGTGCGGTTTTAGTCGGTGCAAGCCCGACATAACCGCCCCCGCTGGCCGGCGGGGGGGTATCCGAAGGGATTTCCGCACGATAAAAAAAAAAAAAAAAAAAAAAAAGGTAGTACCTTTTTTTTTTTTTTCTTGCGGAAATCCCCTCGGATACCCCCCCGCCGGCCAGCGGGGGCGGTTATGTCGGGCTTGAACCGACTAAAACCGCACGCCGTCTCTCACCTACGGTCTTAAGACCTGAAACGTCGTGCGGCTTTAGTCGGTTCAAGCCCAACATAACCGCCCCCGCTGGCCGGCGGGGGCGCCGAAGGGATTTCTGTACTACAAAAAAGGTACATATGAATTAATACAATTTCTTAAAATCTTTTTTGAGACTAATTCCATCCTCATTGTCACTACTGTTACTCCTGCTACAGTAGTGACCCACGAACACACCAAGTAATGGCACTCGGGAAGTCCCCGGGAATGTTAAACTGTCTTGGAACTGGCATCAAAATAAATCAAAAGTAAATTGGAGTAGTTACAAATAAAATAAATCCACTTTCCTCTTCAGGAAACGGGTGACAATAGACACAAATAAGCAAGCTACTTTTTTTTTTCGTCCGGAAATCCCTTCGGATACTAATAGAAATTAGCACCACGAACACAAATGTGTCATTTTTTTTTTTTTTTTTTTTATCGTGCGGAAATCCCTTCGGATACCCCCCCGCCGGCTAGCGGGGGCGGTTATGTCGGGCTTGCACCGACTAAAACCGCACGCCGTCTCGGGTCTTCAGACGCCGGGGTGTAAGGTTACCCATAGAGCATATCCCGGCTGATCCTGGGCCATCTCAGCAGCATCGCTCATCCTGTCTCCTCTGAAAGCAGAGGAGTACGGAGAGCGATGTGTTCCCGCCACGTTGGGTATTGGCCGACGATCAATGCCAACCCTATGAAGGGGTGAAGGGGAAGCCCTTGACCGCCGCCCAGGTTGTACCGGCCGCTCCGATTCCGTTCCCCCCGGACTGCAGCGGGATCGGAATCGGAGCGACACTCGAGGAGGTTACCCAACACACACCCCAAATGTGTCCTACCTAAGTGAGATTTGAATTGATTCACGACGTATGGCAGAACGCCTAAATGCACGGCAATTTACCTCAGTTGATTCGAGATCCACATTCCCATCATTTTACCCAATATTACACTCCCAAAGTATATGGGCAGTTTGCTTACATAAGTTGGTAAAGATATGTGATCAATACTCAATACTCAATACTCAATACATTTATTGCGTTCCATAATGTGATACAGATGTCATGTTATTATTAATTAGTTACAATTATGGACCCTGTCGGGCACAGCACAATGTTTGGAGAGAGGGAGAATTTTCTGTTGTACACAGTTTCGCATCCATAATTTAATTTTGGATATTATTATTATTTATCTATTTGTTTTCATTAATTAATTGTAACAATCTTAATTTTATTCCTATATATTATATCCTGTATGATGTGATGATGTGAGTAGATGATTTAGTGTTTTATAAAATATTATTTGACAATAGTATTCAAATAAACGAAATATTAATAACAAATTATTGTTCTATGTCCATTTATATCATTCATGCAGATACATATTTGTTATACATAGTCATTAACGAATACATAGTTTTTTATTACATTTTAGTTCCCATTTTTTATTAATATTTTTAACAAAGACAAAAAATATACAAAATGTCAATACTATTATAGATGTCGATACAGAATACAAAAATGTCAATATTAGATGTCAATACGAAAACAAAAATCTCAACATTAGATGTCAAATACAAAACACTAAAATGTCATTATTAGATGTGAACGTTTAATCCATTACATACTCCGTTTTTAGTAGGTATATAGACATGAATTGTCTCCATCCAATGTCAATGGTTTATCAATCATTAATAATTCTATGTCCTAGTAATAATAAATTGGCGTCCATGTAAGTTATTTAATGTCATTATGAATTGATTATATTATTCATTTTATTTATTAGGTGTATTTTGTGTAGATATTATTTCAGATGTCTTATTAAACATTCAATAATTTTATATAATTTTATGTAAATTAATTTCAACTTTTATCATCAAAGTATTCTTGTATACTGTAATAGCTTTTAATTAGTAGAAAGTTTTTTAATTTGTTAACAAAACTGCAAAACTTTTCTTCATTTTTTATGGGCTCGGGTAACTTATTATAAATTTTTATTGACATGACCAAAGGACCAGAAGAATGCATTTCGAGTTTGGAGGTAGGTAGGTTTAGTCTATTTTTGTGTCTCAGTGTATACCTAGTTTGTATGTTTTCGCGTGTAGTGTAGTGTTCTGGGTATTTACGGACAAATTTACATACTTCCAAAATATAAATGCATGGCAATGTTAATATTTTTAGTTTCTGGAAATGGGGTTTGCAAGTGTCTGTTTGTTCTATATTTACTAATATTCTTATGAGTTTTTTTTGTTGAGTAAATATAGTAGGCGCATCTTTACTGTTTCCCCACAAAATGATACCATAGGTCAGCCAAGAGTATGCATAGGCATAGTAGGTAACCAAAGCAGTCGCCAAGTCAGTTGTCTTTTTGACTTCCCGTAGGGCATAAGAAAACCTTGCTATTTTGGCTCTCACCTTTTTGACATGCGGCTTCCAAGTTATATGAGTATCTATGGTTAAACCAAGCAAGTTGAATTCCCTAACAGCTTCTAATTTTATGTTCTCATAATTGAAATTTATATCTATTGGTGGCTTTTGGTGAGGGTGGAAGGTTATTATTTTTGTCTTTGTATAGTTAATCTCTAAATTATGCTCAGCCATCCAAGATGATGTTTTCTTCAAAATAGCATTTAATTTCTCTTTTAGGTTTAAGTTACTTTCACATGTGATAAGCAAAGAAATGTCATCCGCAAACAGTACACATGGTCCCTCAATAGCTTTAGGCAAATCGTTGATGTAGATGAGGAATAGTAAGCACCCTATCACGCTACCCTGCGGTATTGAGGCCTTTACTTCTAGTTCGCTGGAACAATTTTTTTCTATTTGGTTAGTATTCTCGTTAAAGGATTCAATCTCTACCAGTTGTTTCCTGTCTGTTAGATATGATGTGAGCCACTTGTGAGCTTGTCCCCTTATACCTATTCCGTATAGTTTACCCAGTAGAATATTAAACTGTACTTTGTCGTAGGCCTTAGTCATATCAAGTAGTACTCCTACTGCATATTTTTTGTTATTTATAATATTTAGAGCCTCCTGTATGTACTTATAGACAGCTAAGGTTGTTGATCTATTTTTACGGAAGCCGTTTTGGCTTTCGTCGAATATCTGGAATTTCTCACAGAAGGAATATATCCTATTACACATCGCCTTTTCGAAGATCTTCGAGGCAGTTGGCAGTAGAGCAATCGGTCGATAATTGCTAGGCTGGGTTTTCGAGTCTTTTTTGTGAACCGGTTTTATGACAGCGAGTTTTAGTTGGTCAGGAACAGTGCCCTCTTCAAACGACTGGTTCACCAATATGTAGAATGGCAATGTTAGCTCTTTAGCACAGAATCTATAGAGGCTGGGTGGAAACTCGTCGAAGCCATGGCTCATCTTATTACTTAAGTTTCTCAGAATTGTAATGATTTCGTAAGGCTCTACAGGACTGAGAAACATAGTGTTTTCAGTGGAGTAAAGTACTGATGTTCTATTTGACTCTCTACCTGATCTAAGGGTGGCTGTATTCCCAATTGACGCAAAAAAATAATTAAAGTACTCAGCTATCTGTTTGGGCTCACATGTAAGGCTATTGTGAATTTTTAATTGTATATTCTGATTTTGTTTTTTTGTTTTTTTGTTGGTTCGCTCATTTATCATACTCCACATTGCTTTAGTTTTATTATTAGATTTTATTATTTTATTTTTATAGTGAAGTTTTTTCGATGTTATGACTACTTTTTTTAATATTTTTTCATAGTTTTTATAATAAGATTTTAGTATTGGATTATTTGTTTGTTGTGTGAGCAATTTGAGGAGTCGTTTATTTCTACAAGAAAGCCTAATACCCACTGTTAGCCAATATTTTCTAAATCGTTTTTTTAGCTTCATTTTTTGTACTGGCATACATATGTTAAGTATACTTGTTAGCGTGTCTTTGAATGCATTATAGTTCTCATTAATATCTCTGTTATTTGACAAAATGCTGTGCCAGTTTTGCTCATTAAGTTTATTTTTGAATTTTTCCATATTTGCCTCACTAAATATTCTCATTTTTGTATACCATCTAATTTGTTTTGTTTGCTGTGGTATTTCAAGATTAATGCTAGTTCCATTGTGGTCAGAAAAGCCTAATTTTTCTACAGTTGTATAAAATTTAATGCTGTTAAAATTTGTGAAAATTAGGTCTATACATTTTGAAGTAGTTTGCGTGATGCGTGTGGGGTGGTTTATGTGTTGTGTGAAATTATATTCTAGCATGAGGTCGAAAAAGATATTAATTTTTGTCGTTTTTTCTAAATAATTAATATTGAAATCTCCACCTATAATTACATTTGATGTCGAGTATTTATTGTTTATATATTTTAATATTTCTTTTAGTTTACTTGTAAACGTTTCTTCCTCTCGTCCATTCCAATACAAAGACAACAACAATAAATTTTCTAGTGGTAACTCGCATGCACACACCTCTATAACATACTCTACAGACATATTAGTAATAGATTGGATATTTTCATACTGTATGTGTTCGCGAAGTAGAATGCACACTCCTCCGCCATTGTGGTTGGTCCGGGTATATGAGGATGCCATCTTGTAATCGGTGATTTGGATAGTTTCTATCTTTTCATGCGTTAACCAGGATTCTGATATGCATATAGCCGCATAGATCGGGTGGTCTGTTATAAAGGCTTCTAAAGTATGTTGTTTGTTGCAGATACTTTGCATATTTTGAAAAAGTATTTTAAATTGTAGGTCTGTTTTTACGAAAGGAATGATTTGTAACCTCGAGATTGGATTCTGTTTGGAAGGTTTGATTAATTTGTTTTTTTTGTATATCATTAATTTGCTTTCCCTCTATAAAAAGTTTGTTGTTACGTATTATCGCATGTTTGCCCTCCTTTCGGGCTTTCATCATTTCTTGTCGTAGTATGTATCGCTCTTTACGGTCGTTTTCGCTCAAAAATTCTGACACATAAATGTTTGTTCCTTGGAAACAGTGACTATTTTTTATTATATATCTGGTCAATCTTTTACTTAAAAATTCTAAAACCAGCGGTCGGTTATATTTGGTTTGTCTACCTACTCTATACATTTCTTCTATATAGCCAGTTAGGTCTAGTTGCATTGTTTCATTAAAGAGGTGTATGAGTCGTTCGTGCAGATCGTATTCCGGCTCTCTATTGTATTCCGCAAAGCCGTATATCACAATCTTCTTGGTATTATTATCTGTATATGGTGTTGCGGATGACGTCGCTTTCTGTGATGGTAAGTCTTCTATTTCTCTTTTTAAAGATTCGTTCTCAGTCTTTAATTTGTTTATTTCGTCTTTTAATAACTCCATATCTTTTATTCTTTGCTCGTTTTGTCCAGATAAATACTTAATTTTTTTTTCTACGTCTTCTCTTAATTGACTGACGGCCTTTTTGATCTCAGTTTGTATTGTATATTGAAGTTCTGTTATTATTATATTATTGTTTTCCTTCAGGCGTTGTACAATGATCTTATTCAAATTTTGAAGCATGAGTGTTGGTTGTGCATTTGTTTCCGAAGTCATGTCTCTTTCTTCAGTCTGTAATGTGTCTCCCAATATACTTAGGTCGTCAGAGTCCATACTAATGCATTTTGTGTTCGTGACTCTTTTCCTTAAAGTGATATTATTTCTTTCCTCTGTGGGTGTGTTTAGTATTAGAGACGTCTCAGGTTCTTGTTGTCGTATAGGTGTATTTGCATTATTTACCTTAGGCATTTTACAGCGGCAGGCTTGGCATTTCCATGCCTTTTTGAGCTCAATTGTCATTGTAGTGAAGCGCTCTTTGGTGACATTCGCACACTCCAAGTCGTACGCGCTCTTACAGAATGCGCAGACTAAGCATCCTTTGCCTTGTAGATGTTGTTTGCATCCTGCGCATATAGCCATTTTTAAGTTTAGAGGTAAAGATTCTCGATATCACCTATCAATGTTTGTTTTAATAAATTGAGACAAACTCAAAAAGAGATTTCTTCAAGTAACCCAGGATCGATCTTATGACCTCACCAAACAAGCGGAGGTAGTGCTGATCGGCACTACGCCACCAAGACAGTCGAATTATTTGTTGAAATACGTGAATAGTATTTTTATGAGCTTATGTAGTTAGGTATATAATAGAGATTTATTTTGAGCTCGACTGTTTCTTTTGTTCGTGTAATGGGTTTAAAGTCCAATTCGGATAAATTTTTTGATTTTTGTTCGACCGTTTTAATTTTATTTATGCTATTTTACGAGTTTTACACGTTTTTTCCACTGTAAACTTGTACTGTTTTTTCACTTGTGCACTTAGGTTTAGGTGTATATACTTTTATTCACTGTAACACCACTTTTTGCACTGTATATGAATAAAAATATCAATAAAGATTTGTAGCACGTCCACTCACATCAACGCCGCAGAGGGTATTTTTCTTTTTTATTTTTTTATCAGATTGCACGGAGGAACGAACTGGTTTGTATTGCAAAAAAAAACTGAGATTGTGGTGTTTAAACATGACAATAAACCGTTGTCTACTTCTGACATATCTCTTTGCAATTCCCGGCTAAGAGTGGTAGGGAGTGTTAAATACCTGGGGCATATCATATATGCCCCAGGTAATGCCGCGGTAGCCTTGTGGCATGGGTAATGGACTGCTGAGACGAGGTCTCGGGTTCGATCCCAGGTTTTACCATGGCACACACCAATGACTTTTCGATGCTTTTCGAAGTTATGTGTGTATTTATCGCAGGTTTATAAGTGCCCGGTTAATGGCAATAGGCTCGCCACCTATTACATTGGGACCTAAACATAAACTGGCGAAATGTGGGTGCTAGCACCTCTGCCTACCCCTTCGGGGATATAGGCGTGAGTTTATGTTATGTTATGTTATTTAAACAGATAAACAAATAAACTCAAGGGGCGATGAGGATGACGATGACGATAGCAGCGAAGACGTAGTCGTATATAGTTTCGAATGCCGTCCTTGCGACGCAGGCTGCTGCTGCAAAAAAAAATTCGACCTTGCGAAAAGCCGTTGTATCAAAAATCGCTCGATCGATAGTCACGTTACCGAAATCCGTTGTTGCGATTGGTATGCCTATTAGAGTGACTAGTGGTTTCGGCGCTTCTGGGTTAGGTTAGGTTAGAACTGTGACCCCAACAGAGAGCGCCGGAACCACTAGTCCGGAAACTTGGATTTCGATAACCTGACTATATTCATGCGTATGAGTAAATGCTTTTCGAAACAGCGTCTTTCGTGACTATTTCATTCGAGTCCATGAGCTTTCGAACCTGTGAGGCAGTGGAAAAATAATTCGCAACGGCGGCGTTCGGAACAACATTCGATACCCCAGCGAAGAGTAGTATGCTTGCTAGGCGTTTCGCTAGATGTTCAAAACCAGCTAAAATCACATTGATTAACGCGTACTACCGAGCGATGTATAGATGCCAGCTCTGGCGCCACTAAACACAACGCGCGTATAACTCAATACGTGTTCAGTACACAACAAGAGTGATTTTTATGCAGTGATCACAAAAACAAGGGCCTCTTTAATGGAATGGGTGCATGAATCTGACAATGTAATATTGAGGCTATAAATGAAGCTAACCTATTATAACCTTGTCGAGTTTTTAGTTAAATACCTTATTATAAAATATTAAAAAATGAAGAATATTCTAGTACCCTTTAGTAACCTGTGCAATCACTTTACATGAATCTTATACTGGTATAAAAACCAGAATGATTGCTGTAAATGACGGCGCTGTTTTAAAATCTCTGATGACCTAACAGATAATATAAGAAACGGCATGTTGTTTATTTTTAGGGTACCGTACCTCAGATCTCAGAACGACTTCGGGCTTCCGCGGGCCTGGAGTTAAACAGAAGCGTGAAAGAGGACATGGCAAGGAAGGGAGTGACTGATGTGATAACATCTGATAGGGATGTGAGGATATGGGATATAATAAGGAAGGGGATGACGATCCGAACGTCAATCCTGCTTGCATCCAAAGCTTGCACTTCGGGCCCAGGGTCCCTACTTCCTACTTTCCATATCATATCAGCCGTAGGAAGTCCACTGCTGAACATAGGCCTCCCCCATTGACTTCCATTTTGACCGGTCTGTAGCGGCCTGCATCCACCGAGTCCCTGCGATCTTTACCAGGTTGTCTGTCCACCTTGCGGGAGGCTTTCCTACGCTGCGCTTGCCGTCACGTGGTCTCCACTCAAGGACCTTTTTGCCCGAACGGCCATCGTTTCTCCGAGCTATGTGCCCTGTCCACTGCCACTTCAGCTTGCTGAATCGCTCTGCTATGTTGGTAACTCTGGTTCGTCTACGGATCTCCTCATTTCTGTTTCGTTCTCGTAGAGAAACCCCAAGCATAGCCCGTTCCATAGCTCACTGTGTGATCCCGAGCTTCCTTATGAGGCCCATAGTGAGAGACCACGTCTCGGCACCGTAGGGTATCTACTCTACTAACTTTCCATATAGATTGGTTTATCTTGCTTTTAAGTTAGTGATCCTCCAACTCCTAGAGGATGTAACGGTTAATGTTTTTATAGAAGGTTTTAATGAAGTTGCATAAATTTAAGGTGACTTATGCACTGTAAAATTTCATAAAATAATTAATGTATTTGAGACTAACTACTGGCTAGGGCGAGCCGAGAAAAATAAAAGGTTGATTACAATATATTATGACATTATAATCGGTGATATAGAACCTGAGGGAATAGATTCGTAATAAATATTCTGCCGTGGCGTTGTTCGGTCCGTTGTGCAAAGATGGTAGTATGCACTTAGCTAGTGGACACGGGGCTAGATGTTGCCGGCGTGCCAGGGTCTCCGCTGGTGTGCCTCGCTACCGCTATGATGGTGCGAAGCCCGGTGCGAAGACCCTGAAAATAGAAAAAGTGCGGGTCAGTTTGTCACTAGGCAATTACGTCCAAGTGACCCGCTAAAATAGCAGGTGAAGAGAATCTCCCAGCGGCAATGCAGCGTAGCTAGAAGCTATAACTAAAAATAATATAAATAGGCAGCACAAGCTGGTGCCGCGACCTCTGACCGTAGGAGTCATCGGCCTCGTGGCACTAATTAGGTAGGCTGAAATAGCATACATAATAAAACAAAATATATTAAGCCATGCATTTTAGCAGGCAATAAGCTGCACCGCTGACAGTCTTCACCTGTAGGAAGAAGTAGGAAATGTTGATCTCAAAACTTACCCGGAGCCGACAGCAGTTGGCCACGGGGTCAAAGTGACCTTCCTCGGCGTATATATATAATAATCTATGGGTTCCAAGGAAAGGGGCGATTTAAGAGCCGTCAGTTGATAACTGGGCTAGTGTTGTCCAATCTCGCTTGCACAACCATAGATAATTAGTGATAAGTTATAGAAACATACTAAAATATCGATTAATTTATGGATATAATTTTAATTGATTTATAAAAAATCCACAACGTTACAAGGAAAGCCTGCGCCGGAGACTTGTCCATCAATCAGCAGGTCTGCCGGCTTGCAGGTGATGTGGGCTTGGGGTTTTAGTGGGGCCATATTATGTCTACATGCGTAAATAATATAAAATCTATTAGATGTTGTTATCATTCTCACGGTAGGTAAACACTGAGTATGACACAATTATTTAACACTAGCTGTTGCCCGCGTGTTATTCTTATCCCGTTCCAGCTTCCCATGGGAACCTATTCCAGGGATAAAAATTAGCCTATTATATTCCAGAGTATAATATATAGGGATATACCCATACCACTAGGCTACCGCGGCTTTAGTACAGGGGTACTAAAGCCGCGGTAGCCTAGTGGTATGGGTAATGGACTGCTGAGACGATGTCTCGGGTTCGATCCCAGGTTTTACCATGGCACACACCAATGATATTTCGATGCTTTTCGAAGTTATGTGTGTATTTATCGCAGGTTTATAAGTGCCCGGATAATGGCAATAGGCTCGCCACCTATTACATTGGGATCTAAACATAAACTGGCGAAATGTGGGTGCTAGTACCTCTGCCTACCCCTCCGGGGATATAGGCGTGAGTTTATGTTATGTTATGTTATGTTATGTACTAAATTTCAGCCAGATCCGGTCAGCCGTTTTTTGGTCAAAGAGCAACAAACATACATACATACTCACAATCTTTCGCGTTTATAATATTATTAGGATATTTAGCGTCAAACCATCTAAGCGTTTGTTATTGTGATATTCTTTGTTTGTATAATAAAGCATAAAATACCTTTAAAGTACTTCCTGTTCACCTTGATTCATGGAATATAAACTATTTTTTTTATTGGATATTTGCCTGTTTAGTTATAATCATGAAAAATAAAATAAGTCTATACTTACTATTATAAAATTGTACATTATTTCTGTCTGTACGTGGGAGATATTAAAAACATGGTTTGCGTTGAAAAAATGTAAAATAAATGGAATAATGATAAGCTGCAGGAACCCTGTTACCATTTTTTTTTCGTGCGGTAATCCCCTCTGATACTACCCCCCCCCCCGCCGGTCAGCGGGGGCGGTTATGTCGGGCTTGAACCAACTAAAACCGCACGCCGTCTCGGGGTCTTCAGATGCCGGGTTGTAAGGTTTGCCCATAAAGCATTTACCTCGCACGCCGCCTAAACACAAGTTTAATCTTATCTTGGGTATCAGACTTCATCAAACAAAACAGACAACTGTATACACTGTACTGTGAATTATTGTGTTTATAAGAATGTAAATTTTGAGTTTTTTTTATTTGGATTCACCTGTATGTTTGTTTGTATGTTTGCTTGTAACCGACTCCTTTGTGCGCGATTTCGACCCACTTTAAACGGCCAGATTTCGTTCGTTTTTTTTATTTACACTATTATTAATTCCTATTTATTGAAATTTTTAACACTATTCTTAATTTAAATCAAAACTTATTGAATATTTTTTTAGTTCGGTTTTCTATAAAAAAGTTCCTCATAACAATTAAAATCTAGACCTTAAGGCTAACAAGTAATTTACATTTAACTTAATTTGCTAAAATCTTACAAAGTTAAGAATGTATCCATTGGCATTTTTCTTATTGTCTCTATTACGATTGAAAGACCCTTTGTTCTTGTGTTCTTTACTTTTGAAATAAATCAATTTATTTATTATAATAATAATTCTTATTTATTTGTTCGCGATGGACGCAAAAACTACTGAACGGCTTTTGTTGCATTTTTTTTATTAGGAAGGTCTTTGTCAGAGTTAAAATCTGCCCTATGTTTGATTGCAATTGGTTAAGTAGAACCGGAGATACGACCAAAGAACGCGTGCCGCGGGCATCAGCTAGTAAAGTATAAGTATAGATCGGGATAATTCCAAACCAGCCTCTTTATAAGAGGAGTATTTTGACCAACTGAGCTACTTAGACACGTCATAGCTATTTGAAATTCTCGAATGATCTCCGTCATCTATGAGATCTTCTTGTTCTATTATGTCTACCTGATTCTTCGGCAATACAGGCAGATGTGACGAAACACCGTGCGGTTTAAGACGGTTCGAGTCTTTTTTTTTTTTTTCCGTCTGCAGTCTATTTTATTATTATTATTAACATGTTCACAAACAAGGATCATCGTGGCGTATAATGTATAAAGTTGACAAAAAACCGTTACAGGTTTGTCCAGACAACCGAAGTTTGCCTTCGACACTGGCTCACTAGAACAGTAACACAAAATACAGTTTTTAAAACACACAGATCCGAACTGATCCAGAACAAAAGAAATCATTTTTTTTTATTAACTGCCTTATCTAACTCATATTATTTACATAACCATGTACTGATGGACATAACCAATAGCACCCGAATTTCAGTTCATCACTGGCTGGCACGTCCCAACATTCGCTTACTCAATTGTGAGAGTAAAGTAAAGCGTCAAGTCGGTAGCTTAGTGGTTAAGGAGTCAGCCTTACGATAGAGGGGTCATGGATTTGAATACTGGCCATTACACTTCCGACATGCACCCACTCCTAATACAAGCAATTTAGCTTAGCTCGAGGGGTTAGGGAACATTGAAAAAAAAAAAACACCGTTCCCACTTCGGTTTTTCGGTAAATGTGACCAGCCTATTGTCATTTTAGTTTGCTTTTTTTGCGAGCCATACTGGTAACTCCATATGTCGTTCAATTAAGTTTTGTACGGAACCCTCAGTGCCATGTCCGACGTGCACTTGACTGGTTTTTTGTTAAGAATGATTGGCGATACAAATGAATCAAAGTAAGACAAATATTTAATCTTTTTTATTGTTAAAGTATCCTAATTATAAGTTTGTGTGTTTTCAACTTGAAAATGTAATAATATTATAATTCAAAGGATATGGTTTATTAAATAAAGAGAAAAAAAATACATGTGCATTAAATATAGTAAGTACCAATCTATGAAAACTTTACGTTAAACGGCAGTGGGTAAAAATACCCACTGCCGATGATGTCATGCGAGATACTGCTCACCGTAAACAGGCTCGTTTCAATCACAACTCGGAGCCTGGATTCTTTTGGCTCATTATTTGGCTCAACTTGGTTTTTATTTCTATGTAGCACGATAAGGAGATGAAGTACTTTAACCACACACACATATATCACATATTGGAGTACATATTTTTGCTTCTTCTTATAATCTCGAGCTCTTGAAGCGGGATGCGAAAAATCATCTATCAAGTAGGTGTCAAACTAAGGACCACCATTTTAGAATTATTTATTAGCATCTGGAACAAGGACATATATAAGGATAGACAGTCAAGTATACATAGAATGTATACTAGACTGTCTATCCTTATATATGTACTTGTTCCAGATGCTAATAGACAGTCTAGACAGTCTAGTATACATAGAATGTATACTAGACTCTCTATCCTTATATATGTCCTTGTTCCAGATGCTAATAGACAGTCTAGACAGTCTAGTATACATAGAATGTATACTAGACTGTCTATCCTTATATATGTACTTGTTCCAGATGCTAATAGACAGTCTAGACAGTCTAGTATACATAGAATGTATACTAGACTGTCTATCCTTATATATGTCCTTGTTCCAGATGCTAATAGACAGTCTAGACAGTCTAGTATACATAGAATGTATACTAGACTGTCTATCCTTATATATGTACTTGTTCCAGATGCTAATAGACAGTCTAGACAGTCTAGTATACATAGAATGTATACTAGACTCTCTATCCTTATATATGTCCTTGTTCCAGATGCTAATAGACAGTCTAGACAGTCTAGTATACATAGAATGTATACTAGACTGTCTATCCTTATATATGTACTTGTTCCAGATGCTAATAGACAGTCTAGACAGTCTAGTATACATAGAATGTATACTAGACTCTCTATCCTTATATATGTCCTTGTTCCAGATGCTAATAGACAGTCTAGACAGTCTAGTATACATAGAATGTATACTAGACTGTCTATCCTTATATATGTACTTGTTCCAGATGCTAATAGACAGTCTAGACAGTCTAGTATACATAGAATGTATACTAGACTCTCTATCCTTATATATGTCCTTGTTCCAGATGCTAATAGACAGTCTAGACAGTCTAGTATACATAGAATGTATACTAGACTCTCTATCCTTATATATGTCCTTGTTCCAGATGCTAATAGACAGTCTAGACAGTCTAGTATACATAGAATGTATACTAGACTCTCTATCCTTATATATGTACTTGTTCCAGATGCTAATAGACAGTCTAGACAGTCTAGTATACATAGAATGTATACTAGACTGTCTATCCTTATATATGTACTTGTTCCAGATGCTAATAGACAGTCTAGACAGTCTAGTATACATAGAATGTATACTAGACTCTCTATCCTTATATATGTCCTTGTTCCAGATGCTAATAAATAATTCTAAAATGGTGGTCCTTAGTTTGACACCTACTTGATAGATGATTTTTCGCATCCCGCTTCAAGAGCTCGAGATTATAAGAAGAAGCAAACATATGTACTCTAATATGTGATATATGTGTGTGTGGTATACATTCTATGTATACTAGACTGGCTAAAACAAAAAATTGGTATAGATTTATGGATGCTACAAGACACAAATTTGGCGCCATTTTTGTTGTTGTCATAGTCACAGAGTATTTCAATTCATTTTATACGATTTTATAGTATACTAGACTGGCTGTTTAGAACAAAAAAAGTAGCATAGATTTATGGATGCTATATGTCACAACTTTGGCGCCACTTTTTGTTGCTGTCATAGCCACAGAGTATTTCAATATTACGATTTTAAATGAGATCATCACAATCATGTCATCTGTAAAGTATTGTAAGGGCGCCAAAATTATTAACCTATGGTAACTTGGTATGGATTGGTGAGGCGTCCCGTACCCCTCCCCCGGTCCCGCCTCCCTCCCGAAGTGTGACACACTTTTTGTTCGTAACTGCTTGTCTAGTATACATAGAAGTAATTGATTTTGAATGATAACTTTTATTTATTGGACTTCACTAAGAGGCTTACTAAATCTTATCTTTAACCTTTTGGACTTCACCCAAGCTTACCAAGGGGGGTGCAGTGAAATTGACGAACCAAACATCAAAATTTTTTTTTAATTTAAATCATTAAAAATAAATGAAAGCAGTTTCCAGTCGATAAAATTTAAACTATTTAAATTTAGGCTAAGGTAAGCTTAAATATTTGATGTTTCTTTTGTAACTGGTTTTATTGCTTAATGATACCTAATCACTATTTCCAATTGTAAGATGAATTCAAAAACAATGTTTCAGACAAAAATATGGTCTCCCTTTTCGTCTACTTTTAACCGATTTCAAAAAAGAGAAGGTTCTATGTTCGTCTGTATACCACCGATATTTTCGTCGTTCATGTATCGTTATGAACAATTATTGTTTCAAGAGTACCTTTTTTTTTTTCGTGCGGAAATCCCTTCGGATACCCCCCCGCCGGTCAGCGGGGGTGGTTATGTATTAACAAAGATAAAAAGGAGAAAAGCTAAAAACTCAATGACCATTTTTTTCCCTTTATTTAAAATATAAATTATATCCTTTATATTTTTAAACAAAAAAATTTAAAAAGGTGACCATTGTTTTGTCATCGGTCCTATAGAAGTATGCAAATTATAAGTTATTCCGACGTTATGAAGTAGGTACTTTAAAAGCAAGTTCAAAGTTTCCTTTACATACAAAGACAAACGAAGCCTTAGCGTATTAAAAATAGGTCTATACCGGTGAATAAAAACGATTGCACCTCATATAAACGTTTATACATTACTCATATGTTGTCCTTAAACTTGGAACATAAACACAAGTTGCGGGCTCGCGTGAATGCGTGTCGCGTACACAGCACGTCCCGCCATTGTACTGTTCTTATTTCAAAACGCGATCGCCATAAATTTGAATTAAAAATATAACCCAGCATTCTTAAAATAATAAAATTGCATTCGAATTTAGACCGAGTACGCTTCTGACGCTATGGCAGGCAAGAAAAAAAAGTTATAGAAATGGTTTTCATTCTGTGACGTGGTACAGTAATGTTTCGATTATTATATTTTAATTTAATCTCTCATTATTTATATTCTTTAGTGAGATACTTTGTTCATGTCAGTGAGTGCAGTCCTAGCATACACGGAGTGAATTATTGAGATTTGAATCTAATAGAATAAGGTACGTATGTGATCTACCCGCAATTGTAATTATTACTTTTGATTTTTATTTTATTTTTATTTAATTTTGTTTTTATTATAATGATGATGATTATGATACTAATCACAACAGTGGATATATCCATATATACTAATACCTATACAGTAAGTCATCACAGTGCATAAAAAGGAAACTTTCAACCTTGTTTACGATTTGTCACAATAATTGTAACCTGTAGGGGGTTACATTTAAATAATCAAAGGGGGTTACAATAATTTTTACAAATTTTGAATACTGAGGCTGTTCACCAATTTGAGCGTTTTCTTGTGTGTTTATAAATGTTATAGATTTCGTTACTAAAACTAAGGTTATATTTATATTAACATAAATTTTGATCATGCAATTCTTTTATCTATAGGTATATATTAGGTCGTTACATATGAAATTGCCGTTTTTCTTGAAGAAATTGGAGGAAACCCAATTTTCAGTACATCCTAACATTTTTGCATTTTTTTAGGAATGACAAATCCAAATTTGATGATTTTTTTTGTATGAATGAGACAACATTAAGCTAACAAACAGCAACTTTTATTACATTTTTGAAAACTGACAGCTGTTAAGTAATACGAAATTTATCATCAAAATGGATAGCATTTAGGAAGTACTGTTTTTAAAGATCGAATTAATTTACAAGCGGCCAATAAAATCAAAATTTAATACAGAGTTGTAATCTTGAAATCAACCTTCAAACAAAATATAAATAATGGAAATAGCTATTAAATTACAGGAATAACTAACTCATGAATTTGTAAGAAAATTTCGGCAATTTCATAGGTAAAGGACTATTATAAAAATACAGCATCCGTATGTCCGTGTCCATAAAACTCGAAAGTGATCGATAGGTTGAAAATTTTGAAAGCTTGTAGCATTTTCACCCAAGACAGTTTTTAAATACTTCGTATCCCGAAGTTAACGAAACAAGTTTTCGCAAAGCTCGATCGTCGAAGTATCAGTCTATCAGGTTGTGAATTCGATTCCCAGTTAGGCAAATCTGAAGCCCTGTCGATGTTGTGGTATAAATCTCAAACGTACCAACCGGTGATTTGATTAAACATGAATATAAAAAAATGGCATGTTAAAAGCTTGTTAGATCTCTAATACAATTTCATGTAATGAAACCCGACAGCCATGCCAATCAAAGTCAGGGCCATACTTTGTTTAGAAATATGCCATTAATCAAAATACGTGTGTAACATTGAGATTAATTACTTTAATATTATTGTTAAAATATTTTCGTGTTATACACGAGTATGTTATATACGTGTTACACGAAAATATTTTTAGTATATCATTTGTAATGAGGAAGTAGCCAAAATGACCATTCAAATACACCGCAATGAAACAAAGTGTTTCTGACCAGACTAGATAAAAAAACCGGCCAAATATAAAAAATTACTTGCTGCAAGTGCGAGTCAGACTCGACCATGAAGGGTTCCGTACCCTTCATGGGCGAGTCTGACTCGCACTTGCAGCAAGTAATTTTTTATATTTGAGTTGATTGAATGAAAGGTAAATTGCGGTTTACGATTTATGATGTATTAAAAAAAACTACTAGATCTCGGTCAAACCAATTTTCGGTGGAAGTTTACATGGACATTTTTATTTTTATTTAATGTACATCATATATTTTTTAGTTTTATCTCTTATTTTAGAAGTTACGGGGGGGAGGGGTCACATTTTGCGCATCACTCGCGCAACATATTCAGTTTAAAAAAAATGATATTAGAAACCTCAATATCATTTTTGAAGACCTATCCATAGTTTAATGAAACACAGGGTTTAATGAATAAAAATTTTGAGTGTCACGTCTAAGTATCCCCATACTTAGACGTGACACTCAAAATTTATTGTTTATTTTTTTTCTATTTTCGTATGAAAATCTTAATGCGGTTCACAGAATACATCTACTTACTAAGTTTCAACAGCATAGTTCTTAAAATTTCGGAAAAAGTGGCTGTTGCATACGAACTGACAGACAGACAGACATGACGAATCTATTCAGCATTGAGTGTTGTCAATATGACAACCAATGTCACAGACAACTAATAGCAGCTAGTTTAGAATATAAACTCGCTAGTACATAATTACTTTTAAATAGGTATAAATCAATAGATAGTAATTAAATTACGTTAAGATACATAAAGAACCATATATTACAAACCCAGTTTGGATTAAATAAATTTTATTTCTATTCTCAACTATGGTTATCAGTAGCGATTGCCTATGCCGTTCGATTTTCAAGTCTATATTTGAATAGCAATTGTCTATGTCGTTTAATGTTTCGGTCTACGCGGAAATCGAGTTTAAATACACAATACGAACAAAAAAAGTAAATCCAAATAGGAGATAATATTTATCCAATAAAGTTATTCTTAATTCTGGATGCGTGAAGGAAAAGAAAATGTTAAATAGTCATTTTTAAATACGCGTTTCTATTTAAATAACAAGAAAAAGATTACAAGAAAGTTCTAGAACTTCTAATGTGTACATTTTGGTAAAACGAAAAAAGCGGTAGCGTCGGTCGTATAGACTTTTAACAACTTTATGGTTTGACATCACAACGAGACCAAAATGGAAGGAAGGTGTACTGATTTCTCGACATCTTGCGTGCTGGAGGTGCCGCCAGGTGCTTATAAATACTACAATAGGACTCGCGATAAAAGGTATTTATAAATATATCAATAACTAGCTTTTGCCCGCGGCTCCGCCCGCGTAGATGTCGGTTATCGCGACAAAACATAGCCTATGTCCTTTCCCAAGGTCTAATCTACCCCTGTACCAAATTTCAGCAAAATCGGTTCAGTGGTTTAGGCGTGAAAGCGTAACAGACAGACAGACAGACAGAGTTACTTTCACATTTATATATTAGTAAGGATTATCGGGAATCGCGGAAATTCATCTGTTGTGCAAACTTTGATTATGATGCCATGCTATTTTTCTTTTCTGCACAGCGGGTCCTCCCTGCCACCTACGATGCTCCCCAGCGCGGTGACAACACCGTCCTGAACGACCCGGCTTATCCCACACGGCAATCATAACGCACCCGGCGCCTATCACGACCGGTAAACGGTGCTATGCATCGTCCAAACCTTAATTTTTAATATTTCCTTTTTTTGAAAACGCCACAGTGCGTCGCATCGGCCTCACCTTTACCTTTTTATATTTCGCCTTTTAAAACGACGCACCGTCTATCGTTTGTCAACGTCGAGACCCTGGTGCACGACCGGGGCATCAGGTTGTATTTTGTTGGGCTAGTGGTACAAGTAACTGATCCCAAGATCCACGACTGATCGTAGGGCTAGCCTAACACTGGTAATAACTACCAGTACCTTTTATTTATTTTTTTGTGCGGAAATCCCTTCGGATACCCCCCCGCCGGCCAGCGGGGGCGGTTATGTCGGGCTTGAACCGACTAAAACTGCACGCCATCCTGGGTCTACAGACGCCGGGGTGTAAGGTTACCCATAGAGCATATCCCTCGCACCTCGACTGACCCTGGGCCATCTCACCACTAACAGCATCGCTCATCCTGTCTCCTCTGAAAGCAGAGGAGTACGGAGAGCGATGTGTTCCCGCCACGTTGGGTATTGGCCGACGATCAATGCCAACCCTATGAAGGGGTGAAGGGGAAGCCATTGACCGCCGCCCAGGGTTTACCGGCCGCCCCGATTCCGTTCCCCCCGGACTGCAGCGGGATCGGAATCGGAGCGACACTCGAGGAGGTTACCCAACACACACCCCCAACTACCAGTACCTAATAGTAACATTTAAGAATACTTGCGTAGTGTTATTTTACATATTCTTCTTCTTCTTCTTCTTCTTATATATAAAAATGAATTGCTGTTCGTTAGTCTCGCTAAAACTCGAGAACGGCTGGACCGATTTGGCTAATTTTGGTCTTGAATTATTTGTGGAGGTCCAGAGAAGGTTTAAAAGGTTTGTCATCGATTGAGGCAGTACGAAGTCTGCCGGGTCAGCTAGTATAAGATCATATTCTTAGTATTACACTGTTGGAGAAAGTTCGGATTGAGTTTCAGCAGTCGGGCCCCACTGTTGGGAATCCATCCTGAATCTTTCACTTTAATTCCTTTCTTTTTACAACACCAAAGGGTGGTGTTCAAAATATTGTAATAGATTTAGTCTCATTTGAAACCATGCTTCTAGGCTTCAAGTGTGTTGTTGTGTAATGCTGTGTTAAGGGACAATTAAATATTGTTTGTAAGAGTAAAACAGAGTTTTCTTTTCCGAATCAGATGCAACATTCACTTATGTACCACACGATACGGCCCTTAACTTAAAAGGTCCATTGTATCTGCTGGCTTCGCTTATCCAGGTAATTAAATCACTTTATACTAATTGTGGTGTAACGGAGTATATCTGGTGGTGAGTTCAACCTACATCTTCACCCTCACATCCCGTTACGCTTCAATAGTTTGCGCTCAGGCGATACTTACTTAACATCCAAAGTCTTCTTCTTATTTTACACGAACCCGTAACCACTCCACGCTTACCTGCATTCCGTACAGATGGCTTGCTCATATAAACTAGGGATTCAGTGCAGGGTGCGACTGAAATAAATTGAGCTGAGCGAGCAGAACTCTTAATTGCAATAAGACATCTTACTACAATCGCGCGCTTAGCTAAGGCCGCGCGCTCGTGAAACTGTTTTTCGGTGATTATTCCTCAATGGTACATTGTATTTGAACAGTTGAAACCCCCCTCTAAACACTCAGCGGTGTCTACACTATCACCATGGCAAATTTGGTCGAGATCGGTATTGTGGTTCCGGAGGAGTACAGTCTCGACCAAACGGCTTAGCCACGTATAACAGCTTCGCTTCGCTCAGCTCAACCAGCACGAAGCGAGGGCGGGTTTCTGGCACTAAAGAAAGAAGAATGACATCACACTTAATTATTATCAAATTATATAATTTACTATTAGTGATTAGGTTGCTAATTGTAAATAAATTAAACCGATAAAATAAGAATGGACGGAGTTTTTATCGTTCGTTTACTATTCTTTATTTAAATGAACTCAGTTAATTTATTGTAACTATAGGATACCCAATTATAAATCGAACTCTCAAGTTTATATGATGATAATGAGGTCCTGGTATCGATTTCCGGGTTGACTAAAGGTTGTTATTAGAGAAACACTTGCGCAATTTGACATTGACCTCTTCTAAAGCTATAGGTTACATTACAATGTGTAATATCTTTATGATTTTAATCTTTGCCCTTCAGATCCTACCTAATCGTTAAATAAAATTAGATACAATTTTATCTCACTAATAATTTTATATGCAAATTCGCTTTCGCAAACAAACTTTTTTTTTATGGATGATAGGCTCACGTTTGACCTCTATCTCACCTGATCGTAAGTGACGATGTGGTCTACGATGGATCACATTTACCTAGAAGGAACCTATTCACTCGAGACTTGAAGATTCTAAGGTTATAGCTTTCCGGAAATACAGACTCAGGCAGGCAATTCCACTCCTTAGCTGTACGCATAATAAAACCGAAACGCTTCGTGCGTATGAGTGGAATATCCACCATGTAGCGGTGGCACGTCGCTGTGCGTCTGGTCGTTCGTTGGTGGAAAGGGCTTGGAGGTATCAAGTTGTGCAATTCCAGCGCACACTCTCCGAAATGCATCCGGTCAAAAACCGATAGGCCTGCAACTTTGCGTCGATGTTCAAGGCTCTGAAGCCTTTTCTCGACGAGTACATCGTTATTGATGAGCCTCTTGGCCCGTCTCTCTATTGACTCAAGCGCTTCCAGGTGGTATTTAGCTGAGCCATCACACAGGTACGAGCAGTACTCCATACAGGATCGAACCTGCGCTTGGTACAAGTTGAGCAACTGTTCCGGTGTGAAGTACTGTCGCACCTTCGACAGAATGCCCAGCTTTTTAGCAGCCACTTGAGCTTTAGCCTCAATGTAAGACCCAAAATTGAGGGTGGACGTCAGGGTAACGCCAAGAAGCTCGAGGCGGTCGGTTATCGGCACGGATGCATTTCGGAATGTGGGGTTTGGCTGAAATTGACTTCGCTTTGCAGAGAAGAGACACGCCTGGGTCTTGGTAGCGTTGAACTTGACCAAGTTCAACGCTGCCAAGTTCATCCCAATCGGAGACCGCCTTCAAGGACAAATTCAAACGCTCAACCATAGCCTCTCGGAGAGATCGGATCTGTCCCACGCTGGCTCGGGGGTTGGACTCGTAACTCTCGACTACTGTGCTGTCGTCTGCGTACCCAAAAGTACCGGGCTTGAGCAGGTCGTTAATGTGCAGCAAGAATAATGTAGCCGAGAGTACCGACCCCTGAGGGACCCCAGCGTTGATCGCTAATCGGTCAGATGTGCAGCCGTCAACGACCACCCGGATAGACCGATTCCTCAGAAAGTCAGTGATCCAGACACATAAGCCAGCGGGAAGGCCGTAGGACGGAAGCTTGCCAGTTAGGCTATCGTGCCAGACCCTGTCAAAAGCCTTCGAGATGTCGAGAGAAACGGCAAGTGCCTCTCCGTGCCTCTCGATGGCCTCACTCGAAATGTGGGTGGCATACACAAGAAGGTCCCCAGTGGAAGGGTTTTGGCGAAAGCCATATTGCCGATCACTGAGGAGATCGTTCATTTCGAGGTATGCCAACAGCTTTTTGTTCAGTACACGTTCCATAGTCTTACAGAGTATGGACGTTACTGAAATTGGTCTGTAATTGACAGGGTCCACCCGACTACCCTTTTTGGGCACAGGTTGCACGTTGTCTTCATTCCAAGCCTTCGGCACTTGACCGGTCTCATATGAGAGACGAAACAGGCGTGTCAAAATAGGTAACTCAGGTGCACAAGTCCTGAGCACTATTGCTGGTATCCACTCGGGTCCACTGGCCTTATTCACGTCTAGATTATTTAGCATTCTACGTACATCCCTCTGTCGGATGCTGATATCTGCCATGCGCGTCCCACATCCGACAGGAGGAGCAGGAGGCTTCGTCGTTCCGGCATCTAGACGCGAAGACTCCGCAAAAAGTGAAGCAAATAAATTTGCCTTTTCCTCAGCGGAGTGGGCCAGTGTCCCGTCAGGCTTCCGCAGTGGAGGCAGTGAGGGGCAGCAAAAGTTGGACTCAACCGACTTTGCTAGGGCCCAAAACGCTTTACTGCCCGCTGGATACTTTGCAAGTTTGTTTCCAATGCGGCCAATATGGTCAAAGCGAGCCTTTTGCAAAGTCTTCTTGCGAAAGGCTCTCTTTGAAGCGACGGCGTCCCGACGTGTACCACTGAAGATGTCGATCGCAGTGATCGACGAAACGTCTGGAATACAAGTTTCCGATGGACCACGGCCAAACAGCCCGGAAGCAGTATAGTCTTCATGCAACGCCGGCCGTGAAAGTTTTAAGATTTATATTACTAGATCTCGTTCAAACCAATTTTCGGTGGAAGTTTACATGGTAATGTACATCTTTGTAGGGGGAGTGTCTCTCGCGCAAACTATTCAGTTTAGAAAAAATGATAATTATTAGAAACCTAAATATCATTTTTGAAGACCTATCCATGGATACACGTATGGGTTTGATGAAAATTTTTTTTGAGTTTCAGTTCTAAGTATGGGGAACGCCGAAATTTACTGTTTTATTCTATTTTTGTGTGAAAATCTTAATGCGGTTCACATGATATATCTACTTACCAATTTTCAAGTTCTTATACTTTCGGAAAAAAGTGGCTGTGACTACGGACTGACAGATAGACATGACGACTCTATAGGGTTTCCGTTTTTTTGCCATTTGGCTACGTGTTAATTACCGCTTTGGTAATGATGTGTTGAGCTACTTGCACTTTGCACCAAGGGTTGTGAATACTAGGGGAATTTGAATAATACCACTGTATCCTGATCTAATAGCTAATTCTTTAATAAAATATACACAATCTTATACTACGGTCGGTAAGCAAACCATACCGCGATGCAGAAGAATAGTACAACGCCATCTATCGAGGTTGACCTTAAACTTTTTATGTACTTAATTTAAATCAGTCTTAAACATACCGCCCACCAAGGACATTTAGTGAGGAAATGTCCTTCTACAATGACCTGTTATACAAACAATTTGCACTGATCTTAACTATAAATGCTTCACTTTATAATAGGCTATATCTTTATAATAGTGCTTAAGTAAAAAATGCTTTCTTAGTACTAAATTGAAATGGATTCAAAACAAATCTTTAAACTTATATCTTAAACTATGTATAAAATGTATATAAAACTTGGTGTATAATGAAACATAACAAAGTTAATCTACGACTGGTAATATGCACAATTTGGATGTTGGACGCTTGATAACTGAGGCTTTTGTGCGGACTGTAACTACTCGGGTAATATTATCACCACCAGGGTGCTTTTCTGTTATGCGACCCAACAACCAACGGCATGGCGGTAAATCGTCTTCTTTTATTAAGACTATTTCTCCAACCTTAGGCTCTGGAACTTGGAAAGACCATTTATAACGGTTCATAAGGTTGGATAAATATTCTTGTGACCAACGATTCCAAAACGTTTGCAGTATCCTTTGAATCAATTGCCAACGTGACAATAAATTAACGTCTGGTACATTTACTATAGGTTCACCTATCAAGAAATGTCCAGGGGTTAAAGGAAGCGGTTCACCAGGGTCAGTTGCGTTAATAACACTCATAGGCCTCGAATTTAAGCAGGCCTCGATTTGATTGAGTAACGTGCTCATTTCTTCGAACGTCAGGGTCGAATTTCCTATGACACGCTTTAGGTGAAACTTAGTGGATTTCACTCCTGCTTCCCAAAGACCGCCAAAATTGGGACTGTGAGGAGGAATGAAATGCCATTCAGTACCTTGTGCTTCTAACTGTTCTGCTATTGACGTTTGAATGGAGGACAACTGTTGTAACTCTCTAGACGCACCTACAAATGTCGTGGCGTTATCACTAAACATTTTAGCACAATGGCCGCGTCTCGATACAAATCGTCTGAAAGCTGCTAGAAACGCTGGTGTAGACATGTCACTCACCACTTCCAAGTGAAGCGCGCGAGTGGCCATACATACAAATAAACATATGTAGCCCTTATAGGCGCGATGTCCACGACCTTTTGTTGTCCTAATATTTATAGGCCCGGCATAGTCAACACCACTATGCAAAAAGGGTCTGGTTGGTGTACATCGCTCTGACGGAAGTTGAGAAGCATAAATTGGTTTCTCGTGAGAGCTTTTTGTTTAGCACATGTGACGCACTGACGACAGTATTTTTGTACCAAACTTCTAGCGCCTAAGATCCAGTAACATGATCTTAAATAATTGTTCATCAGCTGAGGGCCTCCATGCAGTGTTTTAAGATGAGCTTCAGCTACAACGAGGCTGGTGAAGTGACTAGAATGGGGAAGAATTATTGGGTGTTTAGCGTCATCGCTAATTTGTGACCTTTCGATTCTTCCTCGTACCCTCATTATTCCCTTGTCGTCAAGGTACGGGCAAAGAGGTTTTAATTTACTATTTTTGGTAGGTATGGATCCTGTGTCTTTAAGTTGCGTGTATTCTATTGTAAATACTTCCCTTTGAGTTTTTCTTATACATACATGTAGTGCTTCTTCTATTTCTTACTTTTGTAAATATCCTTTGTTTTTTCTAGTGATAAACCGTCGACAATACGCCATTACTCTTAGCAGCCTTTGAAGACTAGAAAATCTGTCGAATATAGACTGTTGAGTTATGGCTACGCGAGTCTTTACAGACTGTTCCAAGTCTGTACTCACATTACTTAATCTCTTATAAACTATATTTTTTACCTTTAGTAATGAAGGCCCCGAGAACCATAATTCATTACCTAAAAATGAACTAGGCAATAAACCTCTTGATGCACAGTCTGCTGGATTTTCCTTCGTCGACACGTGAAACCACTGAGCAGACTTCATTGTGGTTAATATTTCTGCTGTCCGATTCGCTACGAACGTCTTCCATCGGCTTGGGTGACTGTTAAGCCAAGCATGCACGACGGTGGAGTCCGTCCATGCTGTTATTTTATCGTCTTTGATATTCAAGACTTCTGCCGTTTCGGTCAGAAGCCTTGACAGTAATACTGCTCCACATAATTCCAAACGAGGAATGCTTATTTGCTTAATTGGCGCTACTCTCGTTTTAGCAACTAATAAAGAAGTACGTACCTCACCTCCACTATCCGTTATACGCAAGTAAACTACAGCCGAATATGCAGCCTTGGAGGCGTCACAAAAGCCGTGCAACTCCAATTCGTCCCTTAAATTGGTACCGAGCCAACGTGGGATCCGAACTGAGGTAAGTAAACACAACTCCTTTCGGTAAGTACTCCACTCTCCAATCAACTCGTTGACAATTCTTCATCCCAACCAACGCCAGCAAGCCACAGCTTTTGTATAAAGATTTTAGCTAAAACCACACTAGGCGCTAACCATCCTAATGGGTCAAATAGTCGGGCTATATCCGCTAGTATTAATCTTTTAGTTACCGACGTGGTCAACATTGTAGGTACATTCACAGAATATTGGAAAGTATCCTGATTTCGATTCCAGGTAAGTCCCAGAATTTTTATTGTACTATCCAGTTTAATTTCTACTTCTTTATCTTTATTCTGTACTATGTTTTCTTTATTATTATACTCTTCTAATTTCTTCTCTTTACTCTTGTTTGCTCTAATTTCTTCCATTAAATTAATTTTTTGTAATATTTCCATATTGTTTGTACTCCATTTTTGCAAGGTAAACCCTCCTTTTTCTAATAAGTTTGTTATTTGTTTATATAATTCTATACCTTCTTCGACAATATTACAGCCAGCCATTAAATCATCCATGTAAAAACAATTTAAGACGTTGTCAGTGGCTATGGGGTATTTATCTCCTTCATCGTGTGCAATCTGATGCAGAGTTTTTACTGCTTGATATGGAGCCGATGCGGTTCCGAATGTAACGGTAACTAGTTCATAGTCTCTGATTTGTTCTTGATCATTGTCTCGCCAAAGAATCCGTTGGTACATTGCATCTTCTTCTCTAACTCTAACCTGGCGGTACATTTTAACTATGTCCGCGACAAGTGCTATAGAGTGAACTCTCCATTTCATAACAATGTGCCTCAGATCTGCTTGTAAAGTCGGACCAATCATCAAGGTGTCATTAAGAGAAATACCATTGCTGTTTTTCTCGGAAGCATTAAACACAATTCGGATCTTCGTCGTTGATTTGTCTTCTCGTATCACCGCGTGATGAGGGAGATATACAGCCCTTTCTCTTTTGTCGTCCTTTTCCTTTACAATCCTCATGTGTGCTAATTCTAAATATTCCTTTATTATTTCTTTGTATTTATTTTTTCAATTCTGAGTCTTTGTCTAGTCTTTTTTCTAACGATTTAAATCTCTTTTCAGCTATAGCGCGAGAGTTTCCGGGCGTACAAAGAGGAGGTTCATTCCGGAATGGTAACTGTACAATGTACCGGCCGTCAACGCTTCTCTTAGTAGTTCTACTGTAGAATTCTTCACATTTAATCTCTTCTGGTGTAAATAACTTCTTTGTACATAGATTTTCCTCTATTTCCCAAAATTTATTTAAATTGTCTTCTTCTTCCAGATGTGCATGCATTACGTTTAGTTTTATTTTACTATTTTCACTTTCTTGGTTGGTGAAATTGCTTGAACTAACAACTGCTCCTGATAGGACCCACCCTAATGCAGTGTTCTGAGCGATGAGACTACCGGAGGGACTCTCTACCACGCCTTCCTTGATGATACCGCTGTAGGCGTCTGCTCCCAACAAAATGTCTATTTTATTCGGCAAGTTGAAGTTTGGGTCCGCTAACTGCAAATTATTCAATTCAACCCAATCGAAGCTATTCCTACATATGTTGCGCTCAGGTAAGTATGAAGTGATTTTTTGTAAAACATAGGCATTTAGATTTAGTTTATAATCTGTATCATTGCGCGACCTAATAGTCAACTGAACCATGTGCTTGGTAAGTGTTGTTTTATTTTCACCTAACCCTGAAACAAGTCCACGTATTGGAATTCGCTTCAAATTAAGCAATTGCACTGTAGCTTCGGTAATGAAGCACGCCTGAGAGCCTTGGTCGAGTGAGGCCCGAACTATCTGGTACTCTCCAGTTCTGGACTCGGCGTTTACTAGAGCGGTTGCTAATAAAACCTGTCCAGGCTTGGACACCTTGCCTGTTGACAAACATGAAACTATCTGACCCGCACTAGTCGAAGGACTAGTGGAGTCGATTGCGGTTGATGTGGCAGAGTTAGTGTCGACCTTATTTCCTGGCTCGCCATCAGGGTGCAGTAGAGTGTGATGTCGCTTATGGCACACTTTACAAGTTGTATGCTTTTTGCAATCATACACCGAGTGCTTGCTACCCAAACAATTGAAACACAACCTATTTTTGGCTACAAAATCGCGTCTGTACTGTAGAGGTTGTTTTGCAAAGGTCTTACATAAGCAAAGTTTGTGTTGTTCTGAACAATGCTCGCAACGAATAGCATGGGGTGAACTAGTGGCTAGCATTGCTTTCGCATGTGAAACATGTGAACCTTTACTGACCTGATAGTGAGTTCTTGTTGGCTGAATGCATTCCAAGGCGCGGTAACGACCTTCAATAAATGCTTTAAATTGATCCAAAGTAGGCAACTCGTTATAGGACCCGTTAGTATTACTAAGCTCCCACTGTTTGCGGATTTCCGAATCCAATTTAAATGCTACGATGTGGATGATAATAATATCCCAAGTAGATACCTTTAAATTTGCAAGCGCGTTAAGACACTCAGTCGTTGTGTTCAACATCCCTTTAGAGTTCGTTTCAGTTGCGTTCGAGTTGCGTTCAACAAGTTCAAAATTTGTTAATTTTAGCAAACACTACTTAGCAGACGAACTAAGCTCAAATTCACTAAGTTACTATCAATATTTTCTACGCCTCAAAGCGATAAATTTTACAAGTGTTTTACAATAGCACTAAATCTAGAGGAAATCGGGCATAGATTCCCCGTTCCTTCGTTTTTTATAAAACTATTCTAAGTTCTAGCATGAAAAAATGTATTCTAAGTTTTAACATGCACAAATAATCAAAGTTACTCTAACTATACAAAATCAAAACTTCTAAATCTGAAGCGTCAAATAAATACTTCTAAAAGTTAAAGTTTAAAATGGTCACTACTTTTTAAAGTTGAAATCTTCTTGATAATAATGTTCAAAATGGCTGGGCAAGCTTCAAGTTTACTTTTTGCACTAATAAAACGTAAAAATGTACTCACAGAAATATGCACCAATTACACTTGTATATTCCTTTTGTTGAATTGACAGAGGCACCCTCTTCTGGCGGCTGTTTGAAACGAACTAAAGATGCGATCCTTCGTTGCTCGTAAGTTGCGGAGTCCGATAATCGAGAACTTGATGTATCTCGCACGGCCGTCTTCACCTTCGTAGATCACGTATTCCTTTTGTTGCAGCGATCCACTGCGAATACGCGGGGTGGGGGGGAGTGCAGTCCAGTCGCTAGGAACTGCCACTCAAAAAATTGCAACAATCGGTGTCCAAATCCGGGTCGTTAGAACCAATGTTAATTACCGCTCTGGTAATGATGTGTTGAGCTACTTGCACTTTGCACCAAGGGTTGTTAATACTAGGGGAATTTGAATAATACCAATGTATCCTGATCTAATAGCTAATTCTTTAATAAAATATACACAATCTTATACTACGGTCGGTAAGCAAACCTTACCGCGATGCAGAAGAATAGTACAACGCCATCTATCGAGGTTGACCTTAAACTTTTTATGTACTTAATTTAAATCAGTCTTAAACACTACGGAACCTTAAGGCTTCGCCCGTGAGATACTTCGGGCCATCTCGAAACCGGAGATGGCCCAGGGTCAGTCGGGGTGCGAGGGATATGCTCTATGGGCAACCTTACACCCCGGCGTCTGAAGACCCAAGACGGCGTGCGGTTTTAGTCGTAGTCAAGCCCGACATAACCGCCCCTGCTAGCCGGCGGGGGGGTATCCGAAGGGATTTCCGCAAGAAAAAAAAAAAAAGGATTCTTCGAACCCCTTTGGCACCTATTTAACCAATAATATACATTCTCGTAATTTATTACTTTTAAAATAATGTATGGAAATTGTCTCGATTTTGTGACATTTATGATTATTGCTCCGCTCTCCTAGGTAGTAGGCGTGATGATATAAACCCTATAACTTAACTCGATAAATATCGGCTATCCAACACAAAAATATTTTTTCAATTCGAACCAATAGTTCCTGATATTAGCGCGTTCAACTAACTAACCAACCAAACAAACAAACTATTCAGCTTTATATACTTGTAATATCAGCTTTATTATAGGTATACTATATATATATATATGTATATATATATATATATATATATATATAGTATAGAGTAGAAGTATAGGTTTGGAGACTATATCGTGGACTTGGATATTTCTTTTACGTGAATAGGTTGATCGTCGGCCAATACCCAACGTGGCGGGAACACATCGCTCTCCGTACTCCTCTGCTTTCAGAGGAGACAGGATGAGCGATGCTGTTAGTGGTGAGATGGCTAAGGGTCAGTCGGGGTGCTAGGGATATGCTCTATGGGTAACCTTACACCCTGGCGTCTGAAGACCCGAGACGGCGTGCGGTTTTAGTCGGTGCAAGCCCGACATAACCGCCCCCGCTGGCCGGCGGGGGGGTATCCGAAGGGATTTCCGCACGAAAAAAAAAAAAAAAAAAAAAAGTATACCGACAGTATCTGCCTGGCTTTTGACGACACGTCGAGAAGAAGAGTGAAAGGTTTTGTTTAGCCCCTCTATCACACATTACATCGGCAGTTCAATAGCTTCATAGATAGTTAACACCGTTTGTGTTCATAAAATATCAAAACCATGGCTTCGGTTTTAACAACTTTAGAAAAATATCAGGTTGAAGACAATAGATAGAACGTTTTACAAAACCGAAATTTAATGTACCCATTTTTGACTCTTCTAATAAAATCTACCAACACGTCAGCGTCAGACAAATGGATTATATCATGAAAATTTTTGTTACTTTAAAGTGCCCTCTTAAGGAGGCACCTTGGTTCCCTCTGCATCCTTCAGCTTAACAATTTTTAAGGTTGGTGTAACCTAAGTGATACCAATTTTATCTCAAGCCCACTCGGTAAGCTCTTCAACGCCTTTATTTGAATGAGTCGAGTTATTATTTATTTTGTAACGAGTTGGGATATCTACCCACAATAATGAGCTGACATCCTTAGCTCTTGAGTACGTGTTACTGATATTCTAAAGTGAACTCTCGATCGTTGTGATATGATATATAATAAACTGTGTATGGTATAACTATATAGGTAGGGCCCCATACATAGGCAAGAGATCCGATTCTCAGCACTCCATGGATTCACCGTGCGGTCGCCGGGTCCATAGCGTGGTACAGAGAGGAACACCATGACGGCGACTGGGACTTGCGACCCAGATGTAGGTTTAGGGTGGCCACCTTGTGATGCATGAACGCTCACCTCCACCGTCAGTAGTGTCCCCCCCCCTACTTATCCAAATTTGGTAAGATCCTAACAATGCCGCTTTTGATATACGTTTTAATAAAGAGCTTACTGAAGCTCTTGGCAATCCGAGGTCTTTAAGTAAGTTGTACAGGGATTTAGCTGGAATTCCCCTTGCTCCTACTTCTACGGCATAGAGTTTAACCACGTAGCCGTTTTTGGTTAACTCGTTAGTCAAATCAAAGTATTTGTTTGTCTTTATAGCGTGGTCTTTAGGTATATTAGTTTCCCACGGTACTGTGAGTTCTACAAGCACTGCACGCTTATGCGATCGTGAAAAAAGGAATATGTCGGGTCTGGATGATGATGCACAGACATTCTCCGGTATCCTATAGTGCTAGGTACATATTGATATAATATATATATATATATATATATATGTATTTATATATTATATTAATTTATACAGTTATCTTTAACCGAAATAGTTACTAATTAGATGAAAATTTTCTGACTTTTCGGGATAAATTCAAAAACTTTTGAACTGATTAACGCGAAAGATATATAAATTGTGTTTTTAGGGTTACCTCAAAAGTTAAACAACGGTAATCTTATACATATTATAAGATTCTCTCTTGGCCTTCTGTCCGTCTGCCTATCCATGTGTAAACATCGATTTTCTCAGGAACGGGTGGACCTAGCTAGTTGAAATTTAAACCAGATACTGGGGTCTAGGGCATGCCGCAATAGCGGCGGTAAGGACCATCATGGAGGATTGGCTAGAGAGGCGACACGGAAGCCTCTCGTACCGACTGACGCAGGTGATCTCCGGTAAGGGGAGTTTCGCGGACCACCTGCATCGGATCAGGAAAGAGCCAACGCCTGAGTGCCATCACTGCGACGCAAGCGAGGACTCAGGGCTACACACGCTGGCGGACTGCCCGGCGTGGGAGGTGCTGTGGCATGACCTCGTGGCAGCCATGGGGGTGGGAGTCCTCTCGTTCGGCAGCATGATTTCGCAACGGTACGGAGCGCGAGCATGTGGGCCGCCGCCACCTCCTTCTGCGAGCATGTAATGCTCGAGAAGGAGATGGCGGAACGCGCACGGAAGAGATTTAGAACTCTCCCGGCCCGCCGAGCCAGCAACATGTTCGCCGCGCGTCGCAGGCCACTCAGGCGCCGGAGGTCGCTTAACGACCTCCATCCTCCATGAGCGCAGGCCTGGCGATGGCAGGTGAGGCCGCCTATCACCCCAGCAGAATCAGGCTGGGATGGCGGGGCGACTAGCGCCCCTCTCCCAAACCAGGGCAAGACGTGGACACCGTGGTTCCCAAACCCGAGGGGCCATCTCGAAACCGGAGATGGCCCAGGGTTAGTCGGGGTGTAATCTATAATATATGTAGTACAGTAACTTTTTTTTTTTATAATATATTTAGAACACGTCAATTTGACTTCACCTCGCCTGATGATAAGCTGAAGGTAAAGTCTCAGGAAAGAGGGTCACCATTACATACACGTACCATGTTAACAATGGTGGCACTCAGCTCGACGGCCTCATCAGAAGAGGATTGTCGTCGCAGCACCGCGTGACACCCACCGGTCCCACTAGTGCCTGCGACCACAATCCCCCTGCCCGGCTATGCACTTGCTGACCCCTGAACGCAATCAAACCGAAATTGGATTACTATGGAGGGTTTTTCGCAATCGTGCACGGTGGTACCTACCCGGCCGAATTTTGTGATAAATTTGTGTCATCAAATTTCTACCACCAGCACCCACCAACTTACACTAAATAAATAAATAAATACTTTACGACATTCTACACGACGCTTTCTAGACCCAAAGTAAGCATAGTAAAACTAGCTTGTGTTATGGGTTCCAGAGTGCGGATAAATATGCGTGCATACTTTTTTTTTTGTAAATACATTAATCATTTTCAGAAAACTTAAAGATTGCATTCATCCTTTCTGATTTAAACAGTCTTGTAAATCCCCCTCCCCTCTGGACCTCCATAGCGAGCAGACGTGTGCAATCATTACAGTTTTAAATTAAAATCTTAAATATTCCAAAAATAATCAACGAAAATAATAGGAGTGCATAGTTGGTGAAGAGATTATAGTTTGACTTTCTCTGAACACTACCCGTCGTCGCCTACAAGTTCCAGCTAGCGGTGAGAGAGACAAACCTATTAATTTGACAAATGATTTTCGACATCAAGTACTAGGACAGCATAAAATACCAAGAACTAACAATTGTCATACTACAAATTTGTAACTACTTACCAACCAACGAGGGAGAAGCAGTATTTCAGCACTCCGTCTAATTGACATTGTGGCTCGATTACAAGTGCGGCAACTTGTAGTTTTGCGTCTCAGGATCAAATCCAGGATTCGTCTTTTCTTTTTGTTGGTCTACTGTGGTTTATTTCTCATTTGTAACAATTTGTATATTTATTTTTTATCAAAAAGTAGATATTTTACCATATTTCATATTAAAATAAATAAAGAAATTATAGAGGAACATGCCTATAAACCGATCTCCGCCTTCGGTCCAATTACCATCTACTTCGGCACGGCCTACCCCTTTAGATAACAAAATTATAATCCAGGACTCGGACAATGCCTCAGAGAAAACGCAGTCTGATATTGAGGGGGGTGACACTACTAATCCAAGGATGCCTAAACGTAAACATGGTGATGTGGCAAACGCCGAACTGAAGGAGCTTCTTCGTGCAATTCAGAGAAAACAAGAAGCGGAATTCCGAGCTATAAAACAAGATATGGAAACCATTAAACAGCAGAGTTTAGAGTCCCAGAAGTCACTGGAGTTCCTCTCTAGCATGTATGACACCCTATTGCAAAAATTTGATAAAGTCACGGAAGAGAACTCAGCTCATAGAAAAAGCATAAAATCATTAGAGTCTAGAGTGGATCAGTTGGAGCGAAGCCTTAAATCGTCGTCTATCGAAATCCGAGATATCCCTTTGACCAAACCAGAATCAAAACAGGATCTAATTGCCCACGTTTTGCACCTTAGTGAAGTTTTAAAGCAACCGATACAGGTCACTGAAATCCGTGATATTTTCAGATTAAAAACTAAACGAGAACCAGGACCTATCATAGTTGATTTTACCACGGTTTTACGAAAAGAAAATATGATTAAATCGGTGATTACCTTCAATAAAGAGAAGAGAAAGGAAGAGAAAATAAATACCACTCATCTTAAAATTCAAGGAAACCCCGCCCCAGTTTATGTGACAGATAATTTAACCAGCAAAACTAGGCATCTATATTACTTGACCCGAGAGTATACAAAGACTCGCCACCAAGCTAGTTGCTGGACCTCGTTTGGAAAGGTTTTTATCAGACTCAAGGAGGGTCAACCGACCATCCGCATTGAATGTGAGGATGATATTGTGGGCTTAAGCATGCAAAAATGACTAGATTACACCCTAATTAGCGCTACTGTTTCTACTATTATATTATGTTACTATTTTAAATTGTCAAAACTTACACAGGCACACACACATCTTGTCTACAAACACTCAAACATACACCATCAAAGAATCATAACCCAATCCACATACATTAAATCCGGTATATACACTACCAATGATCATTATCTCATCCGTATACAATTACTAGAAAAATACACTTTATTACCATTACCAAAATATTCAATTTGTGCATGTTACATCGCCAACAGCAACAACATAACCTCGTATTTTAAAACTAACTCTGTATTGCTGCACATATTTGGTGCGAAGTTAAAAAACTCCTACACTAAAATTCGATCACGATGATACACTCATCAACAACGACCTAGATAATATGTCGTTGGCCGATAGTACCACCTGTAGCATAGATGATATCTCTGCTGACAGGCTTTATCCAACCACCAGGTCTCTGAACTTCGTCGTACAAAATATTCGAAGTGTATATTGTAATATTGCTCAATTCCAAACATTGTTACATGGTTGCAATATCTACTGGGATCTACTTATACTGACTGAATGTTGGCTTCGAAATAATGATCGTGTATTACCAGAGCTAGCCGGCTATAACCATGCATCAACTACAAACAACTATACACAAAATGAAGGTGTTGTGGTCTACTACAAAACAACCGACAATTACATTATATCTGAACCACCATTCATGGATGCGAACTGCCTTATGATAAAAGTAAATAGTAGTACTGTTATACTTGCTATTTATCGGCCTCCCGCTTATAGAGACACCACTAATTTCCTTGAATCCCTGAACAATATACTTACCAGTTTAACGTCATTTAAGAATATAATTGTCACTGGGGATATCAACCTGGATATTTCGGGTGCATCAGAAGATCTTAGAGCCGAAAAGTACCTAAATCTTCTGGCTGCACATGGTATGTTGTCTGCACATTCTTTCCCAACTCATACAAATACCTGTCTGGACCATGTCATCCTTAAGACCAAACTTCCTGCAAAGTGCTTCGTTGCAAGTACTACCCTGACGGATCACTTCACCCTCATACTAAGTCTTGAAATGCTTCCTAGAAACCAAAAGCCTACTAAAATAATGAGAAGAGTTGATTATGATTCCCTCGATAAGTGTCTCACAAAGTTCGACCTTGACCCGGTACTATCAATGTCTGATGTTGACGAAGCTGTAAATTTTCTTATAGACACATTAAATAATAAGATAGTTGGTTGCACCAAGTTATCACACACTCCCCGACGTCAGCATATACTCAAACCCTGGATAACTAAAGGCATGTTAAAGTGTATAAGAAATAGGGATAAATTATTTGCGAGGACAAGAAAACACCCGAATAATGATACCTATAAATTAACCTACACGCGTTACCGTAACTTCTGTAATTTACTGATCAAAAATGCAAAAAAGGAATACGAAAGGACTGAAATCGATAAGGCTAAACACAACATAAAAAAACTTTGGAAGGTAATCAAAAACATTACTCATACAAATAAGACCATATCCCCAGCATCTGCATTAATAGCTAATAATAATCATATAGAGTCGGCTAACTCAGTGAATCGATACTTTGTAAACATTGGAAAGACTCTTGCAGGAAATTTACCGAGATCGAATTCTTCAACCGGTCCTCCACCCTCTCATACTCTAACACCGTCACATTCTTTCGTTCTTTCTCTAACTGATGTTGATGAAATTGAACTTACTATAGGTAAACTTAAAAGTCAGTGTGTGATTGGCCTTGATGGCATTTCCAACGCCTTCATCAAAAGGTATAAAAGTATTCTAGCTGAACCCCTCGCGTACATTTGCAATTTGGCATTTTCAACGGGAACCTTTCCAAAAGCATTCAAACGAGCTCTGATTCATCCTGTCTACAAAAGTGGTGACAGAGACTGTGTCAACAACTATCGACCTATTTCTGTCTTACCTGCTTTCTCTAAGATCATTGAAAAAATTATTAACAAAAGACTTGTCAACTATTTAGAAAAGAATGATCTGCTGTCTGCCTCACAATTTGGCTTTCGCAAAAACAGATCAACTGATGACGCAGTTCACGAACTTACTAACACTATAGTTACGGGTATGGACGAACGGAAAAAAGTAATTGCGATATTCCTGGACCTAGCCAAGGCTTTTGACACGGTCTCTGTCCCACTACTACTCGATAGGTTAGAGCAGTTGGGTATTCGTGGTATGCAACGACAATTATTTGCAAGTTACCTAACTGACCGTTCCCAATGTGTTCAGCTGGATGGCGTACGCGGTGATGACCTACCCATTGACATAGGTGTGCCGCAGGGTAGTATACTTGGTCCGACTTTATTTTTGATTTTTATAAACGATCTTTGCCAACTAAATCTGACAAATGGGAGGGTTATCACATTTGCTGACGACACCGCACTAGTTTTTTGAGGCAATTCTTGGGAGGAAACATATAGATGTGCTCAGGATGGTATAAATCGAGCTATTGGCTGGCTCAGTGACAATCGCCTATCTTTAAGTATTAATAAATCTAAATACATAGCTTTCAGCTTGAAAAATAAAAAACAATTCGAAGCAGCTACCCCTCTCATAGCCCACTCCTGTTTAGACCATGATGCATCTCTCGCTCATTGTACCTGTAGGGAACTACAGTTAGTGGAAACAATTAGATACCTAGGAATTATTATCGACAAAAGACTGAATTTTCGAGCTCATATAGATTTAATGACATCTAGAACTAGAAAACTTATCTATATTTTCAAAAACCTACGTCATGTTTCTGACAAACACGTTCTAAAAATGACTTATTTTGCACTATGTCAATCTATTCTGACGTATTGCATCACATCATGGGGAGGTGCTGCTGAAACTATAATAATAAAACTGGAACGTGCCCAAAGAGCGGTCCTGAAAGTGGCTCTCTTCCTTCCCATCTTGTTTCCTACAAGAGAACTATATCAGAAGTTTGATGTCCTTACAGTTCGACAGCTTTTTGTTCTTCGTATAGTATTAAGGTCACATTCTTTGTCGGGGTACGATCCTTTCCTTAATTCAAGGAAGCGCCGTAAACATAAAGTCTTTGAAATTAATACTATCTACAGAACAACCCTGTCTCATAGATTTGGTTGTTTTTTGGGTCCATATCTTTACAATAAAATTAACACCCTTATTCCTATATACCACTTGAATAAATTCCAACTAAAAAAGAAACTGACGTCCTGGTTAAAAAGCTTATGTTATGTTGATACCGAAAACCTATTAACACAGGTAATATGAATATACTACGCACAAACCAAGTAAATATAAATAAATGGGTAAAACACACACACACTCACCCTCACGTACACAAACTCACCCTAATACACTAACACACATATTTATTAACGCGCGCACGCTAACACATACAGTATACTCAATAGATTTTATTTCTTGATATGTATAATAAAAATTTTTAAAAAAAACAAACATTTATTTTGTAAAACTTAACACCAGTCGTCCTAGAGGTGGGAGCCTGGTGATTTGTAACACAGGTTTTCCTACTACAGACACCAGCCTCTCACAGAGGTACGAGAGTAACAAAATTATCTGTAATATGAAAATTGTACCTTACCTTTGTGAAAGAGAAATAAATAAACTTTTAATTAATTAATTAATTGTTTGGAATATTACATAACTTTTTCATAACCAAGGATTTTGGGAGGGGATGGGAAACGAGTTGCGGCTCCGGCACTCTCACTCACCAAACGGAACGCAACAGTTCAAATACTGTTACTTGGCGTCGATATTCTGTGAGAGGGTGGTGCTTCCCCGGTCGAGTCGGCCCATTCATGCAACGGCCAAAATTACTGTTGCTTGACTCTACCACTCCGAAAAGATGGATATGAGATCGATCTAGCAATCCATGGAGTTGCTGAGTTGGGAACTCGGGACAGTGCTTGGGACTTGCGACCCTAGTGTAGGTTTAGAAGGGGCCCCTTTTATTGATGTACATCAACACTCACCTTCACTTCCCAAGTTCCCCTCCCTGCCTAACCAAATTTGATGCGAACCTACTTGTGCCGCTTTAGACATTCGTCCTAGTAATGAGCTTATTGTAGCTTTCGATAGGCCTAGATCTTTAAGTAGGTTATAGAGAGATTTTACTGGTATACCTCTCTATTGCCGTCTACCGGGCACATTATTAAGCGAGCGATAATTAACGTTTATAAAATTTTGATACACGTTTTTATTGATAATGGTACGTAACCTATGACTCGCACTTTGGCTGGTTCTTTTTATATTTCAGATGACATGAAAAATGACTATATAACATTACGCGAATGATGAAATAAAACTATTTTTAACGGATTTTATCGTGATTTATTTCATGTTTTGTTATACCCAGTAGCACTCTCACAGTAAATACGATTTTAACGACACTTCTCAAGCTAAAATCCATCGATCCGTTCAGGCTGCAGAGCGTGCTAAACAATTATACATACATACATATATTACCCTAACCCTCCTTCTGCCGCAGTCGGGTAAAAAAACTGTTCCGTATAATTGCCACATAGATCAACGTGAATATTGAGGAAATTAAAAGTTTGTAGAAACTAAACATGTTTATGACTTTAAACTTTTTTTTTTTTTTTTTTTTTTTTATCGTGCGGAAATCCCTTCGGATACCCCCCCGCCGGCCAGCGGGGGCGGTTATGTCGGGCTTGCACCGACTAAAACCGCACGCCGTCTCGGGTCTTCAGACGCCGGGGTGTAAGGTTACCCATAGAGCATATCCCTCGCACCCCGGCTGACCCTGGGCCATCTCACCACTAACAGCATCGCTCATCCTAGTCTCCTCTGAAAGCAGAGGAGTACGGAGAGCGATGTGTTCCCGCCACGTTGGGTATTGGCCGACGACTTTACACCTATTGAATTAAATGATGGTCTACAAAAGGTAGCAAAAAAATAAGCTCTTACGAGTACTGTTTTGTTTGAGCAGACTAATTTAAAAATTAAGCCGGCAAAAGGTAATTTGGGGCCGAACGTTAAACCGTACATTGAGTATACCATAAACAAAATTTGTGTCGGTACATATTACAATAACAAAAAGTAAACGAATTAAATTAAAAAGTAAAATCCGTTCCCGCAGGGGGAACGCACAGGTAGATTTAGAACTACGGACTTTAAACAGTTTAATTGTTTTTTCTCGAAAACGGTAACTTTTAGCGAAAAACTTTTCTGGCATTTATTTTAGACTTAAAAATGGCCTATCGATTAAAAATGTTTCCGACGCCAAGAATGTTCACCGGTTAGAAGTTATGATTTTTTTCCCGAAAATTGTTGGTTTTTCCCCTCTCCACTTTTAGTTAAAGTTTTAATCTTATAGGTTTATAATTACAAGTTGTTGGTATTCATGTATACTATGGCATAAAATTAGAACGGTTTGAATATCTTTCATGGAACGTGAAATTTTGAGGAAAAACTGATTTCAAAAAAAGTGACCGTCCCCTTAGGCCGGATTCCACCAATTCACGAACTTAAACTAAGTTTACACCCAAGCAATTTTTGACCGCAGTTTGAAAGCGATCGGGGCAAAAATGCGACCGTGAGAGTGCCGCAAATTTTGGGAAGTGGAACCATACATACATATATATATATATATATATAAACTTTTTGACCAGTGGTCATTTCGGACTCAGGGGGTCATAACTAGACCTCCTATGAAGATTTTTTTTTTAAATTCGACAGTAGTCAAGAAACCAATAGGTAGATCGATTTCATCGAAATCTACCTAAAAAAGTAAATATATTGATACAACTTTTTAGGGTTCCGTTGCCTAATGGCAAAAAACGGAACCCTTATAGATTCGTCATGTCTGTCTGTCTGTCCGTCCGTATGTCACAGCCACTTTCTTCCGAAACTATAAGAACTATGCTGTTGAAACTTGGTAAGTAGATGTATTCTGTGAACCGCATTAAAAGGAGAATGCCCATTCTTGGTTGCGCTTTTAGGCGTACGCTTCAATATTTCAAATGTTAAAAAATAATATTGATTATAGTATGACTTTTCAACACTAAATCGCTTCTAAAGAACTTGGGGTTTGAATTTAACTTATAAAGATATGAAAATTGAATGAATAATCGTTTCCATTTTAATTTAATTGTTACCATTATATAAAATAAAGCCTTGGCGGTAGAATGCAAATATACCAAACTTTTTAAAATAAAATGGTTAAATAATAATACGTGATAATAATTCGCAATGTGACATTCAAATATATTGCAGTTATGAAATCTTAATATTTCGTGAATGTATTCGTAAATTATTAGTGATAATCAGTTAAAGTTGTAAAATATTGTGTGCTTCAGTGGTAGTTTTCTCCTAATTTATACATGGTATCCCTGTCTTACTAAAACGTCAGTTCAACAGTCTGTGTCACAATATTTTCTTGTTTGTTGTTTTTCTCGTAGTAATAATTTAATTTCTCAATAACCCCAAGTTCTGTTACAATATGCGTTTATATTTCAGATAATACTTAATGCAGGCTATTTAATGCAGTTTATACTTATGTGACATAGCAAAAAAAAGTGTGCAACCGATTTCCATACTGACATGGGCATTGTCCTTTACCACACAAAAATAGAAAAACAACAATAAATTTTGGGGGTTCCTCATACTTAAAACTGAAGCTCAATTTTTTTTTCATCAAACCCATACGTGTCTGGTATCTATGGATAGGTCTTCAAAAATGATATTGTGGTTTCTAAAATCATTTTTTTCTAAACTGAATAGTTTGCAAGATAGACACTTCCAAAAGGGTAAAATGTGTCCTCCCCCCCACCGTAACTTCTAGAATAAGAGAATGATAAAACTAAATAAAATATAGGATGTGGTTTGAAAGAGATCTAGTACGTAGTTTTTTTTAATACTTAAAAATCGTAAACCGCAATTTACCTTTCATTCTATCAACTCAAATATAAAAATTAAAAAAAAAACATTGTTACTTGCTGCTACGGAACCCTTCATGGGCGAGTCCGACTGGCCCCCTCGGGTTTGGGAACTACGGTGTCCCCGTCTTACCCCGGTACCTAGAACTATTCAATTCATCTCAGAGCGCTTTGATACACTAGACGAGGCCATCTCGAAACCGTAGATGGCCCTGGGTCAGCCGAGGTGTGAGGGAAATGCCTTATGGGCCACCTTACACCCCGGTGTCTGAAGACCCGAGACGGCGTGCGGTTTTAGTCGGTTCAAATCCAACATAACCACCCCTAATGACCAATTTACAATAATTATACACCAAAACATAAAATAAATAATAAATAGTTATAAACTATACTTAAAAGGGTATATTGGGCCCGACTAAGATCCTCAGAGCCAAGCGAACCTTGCCTGGAAGCCGCTATACCAGCTACTGATTGACGGACGAGCCTCTGGTGCAGGACGGCAGTCGATCCTGTAAAAGCCGTGTGAACCAAATTTAAAGGAGGAGCACTAGCTAGCTGCAGAGTGAATGATGGTCAGTGTTGCCAATTACAAAATGAAATTAAAATAATATAAGATGGTCTAAAAAATGCAAAACATATAATACGTAACACTGTATATCTTTGATTATAATTTACTTCATTTAAAATGTCATGGAATAGTTATATTATAAGTTAAACTGTTTTGTGTGCTGCAGTAAGCCAAAATAAACGCATATTTCTTTCTTTCTTTTCTTTCTTTCTAAATGGACCCCGGGCTCCGAGAGGAAAGTCTCTGATGCAGCCAAGAACAATGCTAAGATGTTGATAAGTTATAAAAATAAGCGTGGATTTAGGTCGACGTAGGACGATGTAGGACGGCGCTGGCGGCCAAGGTCCGCCGGTAACCCTGGGGTTATCCTTTCGAGGGCTTACCCGGGGTGCCCGGCAATGGACACTTGGGTAGGACACCGTGCGGTTTTAGTCGGTTCATGCACGACATAAATGTCGCCCGGGGGGGGGGGGGGGGTTTCTGTATCCGAAGGGATTTCCGCACGTAAAAAAAAGGCTTGATTTCATCATTTTATGTAACAATTTTACTTAATAATTAATATATCCTAGAATATCTACCTAGTATTGCCATAAATACTGTCACAAAGAAAAAAAAACTATTACAAATAAAATTTATAACTTTTACAGTGTGTTAGTTTAATACACAAATATAAAATAATTTAAAATATAAAAAGCTTATTCGAAGTGGTCTCCATTGACTGCAATACAGTACTTTAAACGTTGAGGCTAGTTATCAATAGAAGCACGCACTCTTTCCATAAGAAAATTCTTCACTGTCAATCGTATGGATTGTTTTAGTAACTCCAAATTATCATGGCGTTAAGAGCAAGCCGTATTCTCTAAAACTGACCATAAATCATAATCGGATTAATATCAGGACTAGACGACGGCCAGTCTTCAGCTCTGATGAAGTCCGAAACGTTCCTTTCCAACCAAGACTGCGTAGACCGAGCTTTATGACCCGGCGCCGAGTCTTGCTGGAAGGACCATTCTTGGTCATTGAACATGGAGTTTTTAAGGGGCTTCATTACCTTCTAAGAATGATATCTTGATACAATTGCCGATATTTTGGTACCTTTTTCCCAAAAGTATGCCTCAGTCACTCCTTCATAACTACCTCACCAAACCATCACTGAAGTCGGATAATGCCCACGATGCACTCTATAGACTAATTGGGAAGCTTCCTTAGAGATGTGAGCATAAATACTGTCATTTTGTTTTGTACCTTTTTTTTTTCGTGCGGATTCCTTCGTACCTTCGTTCGCCCGACATACCCCCCCGCCGACCAGCGGGGGTGGTTATGTCGGGCTTGAACTGACTAAAACCGCACGCCGTCTCGGGTCTAAAGACGCCGGGGCGTAAGGTTGCCCATGGAGAATATCGCTCGTACCCCGACCGACCCTGGGCCATCTCCGGTTTTGAGATGGCCCCCTCAGGTTTGGGAACCACGGTGTCCCCGTCTAGCTCCGGTTTGGGGGAAGGGCACTAGTCGCCCCGCCGTCCCAGCCTGCTTCTGCTGGGGTGACAGGCGGCCTCACCTGCCAGCCCCAGACCTGCGCTCATGGAGGACAAAGGTCGTTAAGCGACCTCCGGCGCCTGAGTCGCCTGCGACGCGCGGCGAGCATGTTGCGCGCTCAAAATTTTTCTGTGACCTCCTTTTGCGTACCGCTTCAGTAGTTGTTCCGATTTTATCACCCTATTCTTTTTTAAATTATCAGTTAAGAAATGACCAGTACGTCTCTTATAGGCTACAAGTCCTAAGTCATCTTTTAAAATACGTGACATTTTTCTAGGTGCTATCTTCATCTCCCGAGATAAAATCTTTTCCATCTCTCCTGTTCGGAAAGTTTAATTTTCATGGGTAGATAGGGTGAAAAGGATTTTTTTCTTAATTTTAAGTTTTGCCATGAAGTCCACGATAATTAAGTTACGTCATAATACGATGATATCATGACGCTTTTTTTACATGCCCGCCTAGATGCACATCTCGTGACCAACTCGATTACAATGTAACCAATGGTGTCGATTTTCAAAACTTTTGTAATGTTTGCAGTATGTACCTTTTTTTTTTTTTTTTTTTTTATCGTGCGGAAATCCCTTCGGATACCCCCCCGCGTGCCAGCGGGGGCGGTTATGTCGGGCTTGAACCGACTAAAACCGCACGCCGTCTCGGGTCTACAGACGCCGGGGTGTAAGGTTGCCCATAGAGCATATCCCTCGCACCCCGACTGACCCTGGGCCATCTCCGGTTCGAGATGGCCCCCTCGGGTTTGGGAACCACGGTGTCCACGTCTTGCTCCGGATTGGGGGAGGGGTGCTAGTCGCCCCACTGTCCCGACCTGCTTCTGCTGGGGTGACAGGCGGCCTCACCTGCCAGCCCCAGACCTGCGCTCATGGAGGACAAAGGTCGTTAAGCGACCTCCGGCGCCTGAGTCGCCTGCGACGCGCGGCGAGCATGTTGCGCGCTCAAAATTTTTCTGTGACCTCCTTTTGCGTACCGCTTCAGTAGTTGTTTCGATTTTATCACCCTATTCTTTTTTAAATTATCAGTTAAGAAATGACCAGTACGTCTCTTATAGGCTACAAGTCCTAAGTCATCTTTTAAAATACGTGACATTTTTCTAGGTGCTATCTTCATCTCCCGAGATAAAATCTTTTCCATCTCTCCTGTTCGGAAAGTTTAATTTTCATGGGTAGATAGGGTGAAAAGGATTTTTTTCTTAATTTTAAGTTTTGCCATGAAGTCCACGATAATTAAGTTACGTCATAATACGATGATATCATGACGCTTTTTTTACATGCCCGCCTAGATGCACATCTCGTGACCAACTCGATTACAATGTAACCAATGGTGTCGATTTTCAAAACTTTTGTAATGTTTGCAGTATGTACCTTTTTTTTTTTTTTTTTTTATCGTGCGGAAATCCCTTCGGATACCCCCCCGCGTGCCAGCGGGGGCGGTTATGTCGGGCTTGAACCGACTAAAACCGCACGCCGTCTCGGGTCTACAGACGCCGGGGTGTAAGGTTGCCCATAGAGCATATCCCTCGCACCCCGACTGACCCTGGGCCATCTCCGGTTTCGAGATGGCCCCCTCGGGTTTGGGAACCACGGTGTCCCCGTCTTGCTCCGTATTGGGGGAGGGGTGCTAGTCGCCCCACTGTCCCGACCTGCTTCTGCTGGGGTGACAGGCGGCCTCACCTGCCAGCCCCAGACCTGCGCTCATGGAGGACAAAGGTCGTTAAGCGACCTCCGGCGCCTGAGTCGCCTGCGACGCGCGGCGAGCATGTTGCGCGCTCAAAATTTTTCTGTGACCTCCTTTTGCGTACCGCTTCAGTAGTTGTTTCGATTTTATCACCCTATTCTTTTTTAAATTATCAGTTAAGAAATGACCAGTACGTCTCTTATAGGCTACAAGTCCTAAGTCATCTTTTAAAATACGTGACATTTTTCTAGGTGCTATCTTCATCTCCCGAGATAAAATCTTTTCCATCCCTCCTATTCGGAAAGTTTCATTTTCATGGGTAGTAGATAGGGTGAAAAGGATTTTTTTCTTAATTTTAAGTTTTGCCATGGAGTCCATGATAATTAAGTTACGTCATAATACGATGATATCATGACGCTTTTTTTTACATGCCCGCCTAGATGCACATCTCGTGACCAACTCGATTACAATGTAACCAATGGTGTCGATTTTCAAAACTTTTGTAATATTTGCAGTATGTACCTGAATTATAACTTTTTTTTTCAGAATAAAAAAAAATAAGTTTGCGAAATAATTAGCGGGAAAACGAGATTCAATATAAATAAATACCTTGTGTTAATTGTGTTTAAAAATGGTTTCGGAATGTGATTCCAGTGACATGGATATTATTTAACTCCCGATGAGATTAAACAACTGGCAAAAGCTGTTGTGAATAATCTATTTCCAATTTTTCCGATTGTACTTTCAATTTAAACTGATTATCAATATACCTTTTTTTTTTTTTTTTTTTTTTTTTTTCCGCACGCCGTCTCGGGTCTTCAGACGCCGGGGTGTAAGGTTACTCATAGAGCATATCCCTCGCACCCCGGCTGACCCTGGGCCATCTCACCACTAACAGCATCGCTCATCCTGTCTCCTCTGAAAGCAGAGGAGTACGGAGAGCGATGTGTTCCCGCCACGTTGGGTATTGGCCGACGATCAATGCCAACCCTATGAAGGGGTGAAGGGGAAGCCATTGACCGCCGCCCAGGGTGTACCGGCCGCTCCGATTCCGTTCCCCCCGGACTGGAGCGGGATCGGAATCGGAGCGACACTCGAGGAGGTTACCCAAGACACACCCCTGATTATCAATATACCTGTTTCATTAAATGTGTGTGTAGTATTTTAATTTCCTCACATAGTCGAAATGAAAAGTAGAGTGTTTAACTCGGGTGAATGTCACCCATTTCACCCTCGAACTATTGGCGCTTTCACTACGTTCGAACGCCAGAAAAATCTCGGGTGAAATGGCTGACTTCCAACACTTGTGTAACAAACTATTGCTTTCGGACAGGATTTCTTTGGATTCTTTCCCTTACTGCTTTGACCACCTTTTTCGTACGAACGCTGCGTGGACGGCCAGATCTTTTTCTGTCACAAACAGAGGAGGTCTTCTTGTAATTTTTTTTTTCGTGCGGAATTACCTTCGGATACTTCCCCGCCGGCCAACGGCGGTGGTTATGTCAGGTTTGAACTGACTAAAACCGCACGCCGTCTCGGGTCTTAAGACGCCGGGATGTAAGGTTGCCCATAGAGCACATCCCTCGCACCCCGACTGACCCTGGGCCATCTCCGGTTTCGAGATGGCCCCCTCGGGTTTGGGAACTACGGTGTCCCCGTCTTGCCCTGGTTTAGGGCTTCCTAAACGGGAAGGCGGGACAGCGGGACGGCGGGACGGCCTGCTTCTGCTGGAGTGACAGGTGGCCTCACCTGCCACCTCCAGGCGGGCCGGGAGAGTTCCAAATCTCTCCCGGGCGCACTCCACCATCTCCTTCGCGAGTATTACAGAAGGAAGTGGCGGCGGCCCATGCGCTCGCGCGCCTCACCATTGCCGCAATCATGCTGCCGAGTGAGAGCAGTCCCACCCCGATGGCTGCCACGAGGTCAAGCCTCGGCGCCTCCTAAGCCGGGCAGTCCGCCAGCGTATGCAGCCCTGAGTCCTCGCTCGCGTCGCAGTGATGGCACTCCGGCGTTGGCTCCTTCCTGATTAGATGCAAGTGGTTCCCGAAGCTCCTCTTACCGGAGATCACCTGCGTCAGTCAGTACGAGAGGCTTCCGTGTCGCCTCTCTAGCCAATCCTCCATGATGGACCTTACCGCTGCTATTGCGAAGTGCCTTGCGCTTCATCGCTCAAGTCGTTCCTTCCACTCCACCACAAGGGCCTGGTGGAGCTGGGACTGCACGGCCTCGAGTTCCGTCCCTGCTCCCGCGCCTCCTTTCGTCACTGGTACAGTTGCGAAAGGGCTCTCGCCTCCAGGTCCCATGTCGGAGTTCCGGTAAGGAGACTCGCCGCCTCGAAGGAGATCGTGCGGTACCAGAGGACCCTGATGGCCATCACCCGCTGCGGAGCGCGCAGCATGCGTACACTTCTAGCCTTCAGGGCCTCCGCCCATATTGGGCACCCATACAGGGCCCGCGTAGAGTCCCCTGCAGGAGTCATTGGGCCCTCTCATGTAGGGCAGCAGCCGCGCCAGAGCGAGAGCTGTGCCCTTGGTCTCATTGTACCTATTAATAGCCCGTTACACAAACATTTTACTAATACCAAGCGTATGGAGAGTTTTAAAACTTTGTATACTTTGTGTAATGCAATCACAGCGATTCGGTTCTCTTTATCACCCCACTCCATTTTAATATCGCAAAATATTGTATAATTGGTGCCAATAAAATCATATAAAAATGACAGATTCCAAATGCAAATGCAAAATTTTGTTTACTTTTAATTGTAACAGTATTTTTGGCCACACTAAGTATTTATAAACAGTCAATGTAAAATTGTTATATGAAATGATGAAATCCAGCCTTGATACGAATGATTAACATAATTATTACTATTATATAACTTCGGTAGAGCGTGCACGAGCATGACGTATGAAGGGCAATATTAAAACTTTTATAATTTTAATAAATGTTCTTAAAAATTGAAAATTTGAACATGGCAATAAAATGAGACTACTTTAACAAAGACAAACAACAAAGACTACTTTAACAAAGAGAGTCTTTCTCTAACTGTCCGGTACCGGCATTGGTCTGTTCAACTAATTGGACTACGGGCCAGAAGTTGCCCTACCACAGCTTTTTATAGTCCTATGGTCCACTTTCCTGCTTAGCAAATGGGAGACAATAGAAACAAATATGTAAACTACCTATAAAAGAGATAAGCACCACGGACACAAATATTATGGGTTCTGAGCTATATTTGATTACAATAATATGTATGGCAGTAACGCCTACATTCACGGAAATTTACAATCTCGTTTGCCAATTTTCCCTATCATCTCCCATTTGCTAAGGAATCCCATGGTACAATTTATTGAATGTCCTTACAATATTGTTTTATAACCTTCAAGTGCCGGATTAGGTTTAAATAACTAGGGATGCGTTTCAAGAAAGTTGAGCTGAGCGAGCATTTATTTTTTTATTTCAAAACCTGAAAGTTCAATTTTTGCGCGCGCGTACTTTTTCCATTAGTTTCAATGGTAAATTTGTTTTTTCAGTGATAATTCCTCAATGGTATGTCCGATTATTAATTTAATGGTCTCAAAACATGCCCCTAGATTGTCGTTATGACCATGCCAAATTTGGTTGATATCAGATTTGTGGTTGCAAAGGAGTATCCGAGTTTGTAAGCGGCTATCCCGCGTATAAAATCACATCACGCAAAAATCGGGATCACATACTTTTATGCTTAAGTCGAGTTTTACTAATATGGAACGAGTTGAGTTTAAATTTAATGTAAGCCTTTTATTCAAATACTACTACTTTATATTTAACATTTCTAACATGCATTTACATCGACAACTTGACAAAAGTTTTCTCCACACTCTTTTATTCTATTTATTAAACGCTTTCCTGGTTCCAAATATCTTCTGTTGAGTTTATATTATCTTCCCACATTAAAAAACCCTTTTCCCTTTGCTTTTCTAGTAGGAAGGGAATGAAACCGACTTCACATTATAATAATTTCAAAAATTTCAATGTCACCGGAGCTATTTTTATTTTTTTAAGTTAAGGTATGCGTACATCTGAAAACAATCGCATACTCAATATATGATAAGTGTTATGGATATTAGCTAAACTATTTTCTGTTTAAAGAACTTCAGATTACAGTCTCCGGATCTGCCGTCATCTACCACGACAGGGATGGCATTCAAGTCTAACCAATCTCATCATCATCTTAACATAACATAACAACAACTTAACCCGGTTGCATCCGAAGCTTTTGCCTCTATCCTCTAATATATCTTCTAATATCCTATCTATCATGGATGCCTAAGGCCGTGCGAAGTGGAGAAGTAGAAGCCGGCAAGTGGACCCCGGACACCGAGGTGAAGGATTATTATTCTTCTAAAAAATATAACCACACGCGTCGCTGGTGCCTCAAAACGTGGCCTTCGTCCAAAGGAGTAAGTACAAAAACAAATTCCTGAAAATGTTATTATTTATGGAGACTTAATGCATTGAAATAAAACTATTTTTAACGGATCCTATAGCGATTTACGGCAATACTAGGGAGCTGAATAATACTTGGGGGCTGAATCACCCGCGTTCGTAGGAAAACACCCTGTAATGAATCCCTACACGTGGCCCCTGGTTGGTGCTTACTCTGGTGGTAGATTTCGACCGACCATTTTGTGACCACCCACCGAGCAAAGACGTACTGCCAAATAGCCTGGCTGTGTTCCGGTACGATGTTCGGTGAAGCCACCCGGGAGGATGGGTCGAAGTAGCTGTTCCACTACAGGCTGACCGACCTGTTGCACTCTGTTATGGAGGCATCGGGATGCTGGCCTTGGAGGGTAGCGAGATCCGAGGCACGGTGCACCGCTGGCCGACCGCAGGTAGATGGGGGCCTAAGTAGTATGTTAGCCACATATGAAAGGCCGCCTCGCCAACTGTCGAAAAATCCCTTGATGCCCCATCGTGCCGGTTGGCGACCGGAAGAGGGGGCCTGATGGACATTTCCCGGGGGGGGGGGGATACGGGGGCGAGTGGGGCGGGGCGCTCAAGCGTCCCCGCAGTCTCCAGTCTAGTTTCCCAATGATGCCGTCCATCCAGAGTGTGCCTGCGAATTGCCGGCGTGGAACCTCACTTCGATGCCATTCTCTCATCTATTCTTCACTCATCACATGACAAGGAACAAAAAGGGCAAAGTTCGACAGTGGCTGCACTCCCTCTCTCTAAAAGTCCACCTCACTAATATCCGAGGTCTGCACTCAAATCCCGTAGCAGGCCACCACCACCTCGAGACTGAGAAACCAGAACTCTTGTTCCTTTCGGAGACGAAGATGGGATGTCCGGCAGAAGTGTCGTACATTTTTTTTTTTTCTTGTAGAAATAATAAATAATAAATATTCTACGACATTCTACACAGCGCTTTCTAGACCCAAAGTAAGCATAGTTTAACTAGCTTGTGTTATGGGTTCCAGAATGCGGATATTTTTTTTTTTGTAAATACATACATATTATACATACATCCCTTCGGATACCCCCCCGCCGGCCAGCGGGGGCGGTTATGTCGGGCTTGAACCGACTAAAACCGCACGCCGTCTCGGGTCTTCGGTGTAAGGTTGCCCATAGAGCATATCCCTCGCACCCCGACTGACCCTGGGCCATCTCCGGTTTCGAGATGGCCCCTCGGGTTTGGAAACCACGGTGTCCCCGTCTTGCCCCGGTGTGGGGGAGGGGCTCTAGTCACCCCGCCGTCCCGGCCTGTTTCGGCTAGGGTGACAGACGGCCTCACCTGCCACCCCCAGGCCTGCGCTCATGGGGGACGGAGGTCGTTAAGCGACCTCCGGCGCCTGAGTCACCTGTGACGCGCGGCGAGCATGTTGCGGGCTCAGCGGGCCGGGAGAGTTCTGAACCTCTCCCGGGCGCGATCCACCATCTCCTTTGCGAGCATTACATGCTCGCAGAAGGAGGTGGCGGCGGCCCACGCGCTCGCGCTCCGCACCATTGCCGCAATCATGCTGCCGAGCGAGAGGACTCCCACCCCGATGGCTGCCACAAGGTCACGCCTCGGCGCCTCCCACGCCGGGCAGTCCGCCAGCGTGTGCAGCCCTGAGTCCTCGCTAGCGTCGCAGTGATGACACTCAGGCGTTGGCTCTTTCCTGATCCGATGCAGGTGGTCCCCGAAGCACCCCTTACCTGAGACCACCTGCGTCAGTCGGTACGAGAGGCTTCCGTGTAGCCTCTTTAGCCAATCCACCACGATGGGCTTTACCGCCGCTATTGCGGCGTGCCAGGGCACGCCGCAATAGCGCAGGCGCTTTGTCGCCCAAGTCGTTCCTTCCACTCCACCACGATGGCCTTGCGGAGCTGGGACTGCACGGCCTCGATTTCTCGAGGCTCGGGTTTCTGTCCCTGCTCCCGCGCCTCAGAAGTGTCGTACCTTCAAAACCTAGGATTTACCTTTGAGCACAACTTTAAACCACAAGCGGGCGTGTGTGTATACGCCCGGGACGACATTTGCTATCAGCGTCTCCGAAACCTTGGTGATCCCAGGCTCTCTGCACTTTGGGTGATGGTCGCATCGTTCGCATGGCACAGACCAGGAGACAACCAAGCTCACCCAATACCTTAGTGAGGCGGCAGACATAGCTTCAGCCCAGTTGGTGTTACAGGGAGTGGCTTTTCCCATACCAGTCAACCGTTCATGCTGGGAGAAAGACTCGTAAGCTTTCGTTAGAATTAAATCTCACCCAGTTGGTCCAGGGGGCAACGAGGGTACCGGATGTTGAGACGCACACAGCTAATTACTTGGACCTTCTGCTGACAACTGATTCAGACCGCTACTCGGTGTCGATTTCTACACCACTGGGTAATTCCGACCACTGTCTGGTGAATTCTGTATCCATCTACTCCCCGACCGACACTTGTCCCAGGGGCTCCCGTCGGGTTTGGCGATACAGGTCAGCAGATTGGGATGAGATGCGATCCTTCTTCGCATCTTACCCTTGACAGCCTGCATGCCGCTCTTCTAATGATCTATCCGTCTGCGCGGACGCCGTGGTGGATGTTTTGCGGCAGGGAATGGAGTATTATATTCCGTTTTCTGACGTAAACATATCTGGCGGGGCTCGACCATGGTGTGGCGCCGAATGGCCGATGCACTTAAGCATCCGGCTTACTTATAGCTTGGGTCGATGCCCGCAACCGCGGGGCGGATGACGTATCTCAAAAGAAGAGAGTTTTCAACAGGGCTGCCAAGTTTTACAAGAAGACTTTGCGAAAGGCCCGCTTTGACCATATTGGCCGTATTGGAAACAAACTTGTATTGTATCCATCGGGCAGTAAAATGTTTTGGGCCCTAGCAAAGTCGGTTGAGTCCAACTTCTGCTGACCGTCACTGCCTCCACTGCGGAAGCCTGACGGGACACTGGCCCACTCCGCTGAGGAAAAGGCAAATTTATTTGCTTCAATTTCTGCGGAAAGTGAAGCAAATAATATTAAATTAAATTTATTATTTTTAATTTTTAACAATAATATAATAAATTATTCTTGTTGCTAATAAACGACCTGCTCAAGCCCGGTATTTTTGCGTACGCCGACGACACATAAATAGTCGAGAGTTACGAGTCCAACCCCCGAGCCAGCGTGGGACAGATCCGGTCTCTCCGAGAGGCTATGGTTGAGCGTTTTAATTTGTCCTTGAAAGCGGTCTCCGATTGGGGTGATGCTAACTTGGTCAAATTCAATGCTACTAAGACCCAGGCGTGTCTTTTCTCCGCCAAGCGAAGTCAATTTCAACCAAACCCCACATTCTGAAATGCATCCGTGCCGATAACCAACCGTCTCGAGCTTCTTGGGGTTACTCTGACATCCACCCTCAATTTTGGGTCTTAAATTGAGGCTAAAGCTCAAGTGGCTGCTAAAAAGCTGGGCATTCTGTTGAAGGTGCGACAGTACTTCACACCGGACAGTTGCTTAAGTTGTACCAAGCGCAGGTTCGATCCTGTATGGAGTATTGCTCGTATCTGTGTGATGGCTCAGCTAAATTCAACCTAGAAGCGCTAGAGACAATAGAGAGACGGGCCAAGAGGCTCATTAACAACGATGCACTCGTCGAGAAAAGGCTTCAGAGCCTTGAACATCGACGTAAAGTTGCAGGCCTATCGGTCTTTTATAGGATGCATTTCGGAGAGTGTGTGCTGGAATGCACAACATACCTCCAAGCCCTTTCCACCAACGAACGACCAGACGCACAGCGACACGCCACCGCTACATGGTGGATATTCCACTCAAACGCACGAAACGTTTCGGCGACACATTTATTATGCGTACAGCTGAGTGGAATTACCTGCCTGAGTCTGTGTTTCCGGAAAGCTATAACCTCGGAATCTTCAAGTCTCGAGTGAATAGGTTCCTTCTAGGCAAACGTGGTCCATCGTAGACCACATCGTCACTTACGATCAGGTGAGACAGAGGTCAAACGTGAGCCTATCAGTAAAAAAAAATTACTTAAATTATACTTGTTCATTAAGGTCAATGGACAAGGCGGCGGACCCGGCAAGTTACCAATTTTTATGCATTGGTATTGTTACAAGTTATCAATTTCGATGCATTGGTATTGCTATTATGAATAAATTGATTATTTTTTTAGAAAGTATTTTAAGAAGTTATGCAACTACTTTTTTTACTTTTAATAATCAAAAATCATGAAATCGGTCCACTAGTTCTCGAGTTATAAGCGGTCATAGCTAACACGACTTTGTTTTATATATACAGATTACATACATTTTACCACGTTTATTGTTACACTAGAAAATATTCTTATATAAAATTATTTCTATTACATTAAGTCATTAATTGCAGTTGGTTTCGGTTATTCGAAAGTAATTACTGATTATGCCAGTTGTTAAATCTAGTCCGGTCGTATTGCCCACATCATGTTTTAACTATAAATAAATTCTATTATTGGATGTAACTCTGGAACAGATAGGAGCTAAGTTAACTTCATCATAAATGCAATGAATTAAAATAAAAGTTGTTTAATACATTAAACATTAAAATAAACTGCATAATAAGATCCAAAATAATACACATATGTTTTGCAATTGTTGTAATATAAACTAATACTAAGATAAAATAATTAAGTTTAACAAACTATTCCTCACTCCAAAGTTTGTGCTGTGCCCGACAGGGTCCATAATTGTATCCTAATTTTAATTTAACAACTGTATAACATTATGGAATGCAATAAAGGTATTGAGTATTGAGTATCAAAACAATGTTAATAATTTTATAATTGTAATACAATAGAACCAATACTAATAATAAAAGCATAATACATGATGAGGATGATGACGTGCATAACATTAAAAACATATTTATCATACTTAAAAAAAAAACAAGAATATACAAACTTGGCTGTAATTTTACAAGAAAAGGTGTCTTTTGATCTTGAAATTCTTTTAAAGAATTTCGCATTGGTATCAAACACATGGTCAGTGTCGAGTCTTATGTGACGTGTATCAGTATTGTGTTTGGTAAAACTGTTATAGTGTGCAATTAGAATGTGAGTGCCAAAGTGGATTTTAAGAAATATGCAAAAAACGGGTTTTGGATTATACAGGTTGGTGTTCGTCTTAAATTTTGTAAAACGATAATTAATTCATGAATGATGATGTATTTGCCGATATAACAGACATATATGTTATATGTATAATATATGTATATGTGTATAAGTAAGTACAATATGCATCCAATAAAGGTCTTAAAAAATACAGTAAACTTATGGTTAAAAATTATAAATTTTAAAAGTAGAAATACCGGTTATCACAGTTCGGTGCGGGGATGCTGCCTGCACCCTATGCAACCGGAATCACTGCTAAGATGTTGTTGATGATCTCATCTGAATCTTCTACAATAAATTATCTTCAACCTATGAGCAAGATTCCGAAAAAGTGGAATCTAAGATTGAAATTTTTGTTTCTTTTAAAATTATGAAAACTACCGAAATTACTAGTATTCCTGCTAACCCTTCCAGCTTAGCTAAATTGCTTGTGTTAGGAGTGGGTCTACGTCGGTATTGTATTAGCCACGATATGAACATGAGACCTCTCGATCGCGCAAAAGCACACGGTTCTCACGATATCAGACCTATTGCTGAGACCATAGACAGTCGATTTGCCCTCAATAGCGAATGCGCATCACGCCTCACACAGGAACCGTGATACAATTTCGTTCTAAACAACTTGTTTAATAAGCATAGAAGTTATTATTTGTTGATTTTCTCTTATCGTTTCAAAACGTAATAGGTATAAATAAGTATGTACTTTCGTACATGATGTCATGGCCAAGCTAATATGTTCGTACTAAACGTACGATTTATTTTGCGTGGTGGAGGTTTAAATGAATCGAATCTAATAAAATTATATTAATTTCATAATTTTATTGTACGCCAATATGATTTCACCCCTTTTAATAATTACTAGCCGACCCCGCGGCTTCGCCCTTGGCATACTTCGCCGTCTTGCCACCCGTTTATCCCAAACATGCCAGTAATTTATTAGTTCTACAATAATGTATTTAAATTTGCCCGATTTGTTGACATTTATGGTTACTGCTCCGCTCTCCTGGGTAGTAGCGTGTTGATAACCTATAACCTTCCTCGATAAATGGACTGTCTAACACAAAAATATTTTATAAATTCGAACCAGTAGTTCCTGAGATTAGCACGTTCAACCAAACAAATAAACAAACTCTTCAACTTTATAATTATAACAATATACATAATATAAGTATAAATTACCTAAAAATACTGCCCTATATAACCGCTCCCGCTGGCCGGCGGGGGGGGGGGGTATCCGAAGGGATTTCCGTAGGTACGAAAAAAAAGGTACCCGTAGGTACCTTTTTTTTTTTTTTTTATCGTGCGGAAATCCCTTCGGATATCCTTTCGAGATGGCCCCCTCGGGTTTGGGAACCACGGTGTCCCCGTCTTGCCCCGGTTTGGGGGAGGGGCGCTAGTCGCCCCACCGTCCCGGCCTGCTTCTGCTGGGGTGACAGGTGGCCTCACCCGCCACCCCCAAGCCTGCGCTCATGGAGGACGGAGGTCGTTAAGCGACCTCCGGCGTCTGAGTTGCCTGCGACGCGCGGCGAGCAAGTTGCGGGCTCGGCGGACCGGGAGAGTTCTAAGTCTCTCCCGGGCGCGCTCCGTCACCTCCTTCGCGAGCATTACATGCTCGCAGAAGGAGGCGGCGGCGGCCCACGCGCTCGCGCTCCGCACCATTGCCGCAATCATGCTAAAAATTAAGCTTACTGGGTCTATGGGGCCTCACCAAGTCAAAGTCAAAAACCATTTATTCCGTATAGACCATTAATACGGCACTAACAAAACATCAAAAAAATCATTAGTATCCTCGCAATTTATCGTTCACCGTCTTTCAGGCATATAGACAACTTTTTATCTTCTCTCGAAAACTATTTCGATGAAATGGTTGATCGTCCACTAGTAATTACCGGTGACATAAATATAAATATATTGGACACTTTCAGCAATCCTCAAAGCTTGGAATATCAATGTTTTATGGCTGAAAATGGCTTCCTTCCAGCTATAACCCAGCCCACTAGGGAGTCGTCATGTCTTGATCATATTTAAGCCAAAAATATGGGTAGCTGCAATAAAATGGTTGGCATTGTATGTCAAACTGATATTACAGACCATTATCCAGTCTTAATTGGCCTATGCGTTAACGGATCAAAACCTGCCCGACCGAGCCGCTTTATCAAAAAAAGAGATTACGATGCCATTAAATATGATCTCGCATCAATCGACTGGTCGACTGTATGCAATATTACCGAAGTTGACCAAGCAAATGAAACTTTTACTAAGATATTGCTAGGCATTGTTAGTAAACACACGAAAGATGTGAAATTGAGTCGGTCAAAACATACACTGAAGCCTTGGATAACTCCGGGACTGATGCGATGTATGCGTCATCGCGATAGACTACACCTGCGAGCTAGAAATGACCCTGACAATTTAATCCTCAATAAAAGCTACACACGTTATCAGAATTTCTTTGTCAAGTTATTAAGAAAACTAAAATTAGACTACGAAAACAAACAACTAGAAGACAGCAGATATAATCCGAAAAAACTTTGGCGATCAATAAGAAACATTTGCAACTTGACTAAAATTAATAAAGACCCTGTCGAACTTCTCACATTACAAGGCACTTCAAATGCCCAAAAATCTATAGACTCAACAAACAACCATTTTTCCACAGTAGGAAAAACACTGGCCGATCAGATACTGTCTAGGATCAACAAACATGAAGACGAGCTTGCACAAAATATCCGTCTCAAACATTCCCCTGTCGATTCATTCTTCATTAGCCCTACCGACCACACAGAAATCGAAGGGATAATTATTAGCTTGCAAAATGATAAAGCCCCGGGCATTGACGGTCTCAGTAACTCTCTCATTAAACACATTAAGGATGAAATTATATGTCCACTTACACACGTACTAAACCTTAGTCTCTCACAGGGAACCTTCCCACGGGAGTGGAAAACTGCCTTGGTTTGTCCAATACATAAAAATGGTCCGAGAGACATTCTCAACAATTATAGACCAATTTCTCTTTTAGGAGCCTTTTCTAAAATACTTGAGAAAGTGGTAAACAAACGACTCTTAGGCTTTTTGGAGCCTCGTAACTTGATTTCCCCTAAACAATTCGGTTTCCGAAAAAACAAGAGTACTGAAGATGCTGTTACGCAACTAACTACACTGGTGTCTTCACACCTAGATAAGAAGCCGTGTTGTGTTGGTGTGTTCTTGGATCTGGCGAAGACCTTTGACACTGTCTCCGTTTCTATACTTTTGAAAAAGTTGGAGGCCACGGGAGTCAGAGGAGTTGCCTTAAATTGGTTTAAAACTTATTTAATGGAACGGAGACAGTGTGTAGGGATTGGTCAGATAATAAGTGAACCCCAATACATCCATTTTGGCGTGCCACAAGGGAGCATACTCGGCCCAACACTGTTTCTCCTGTACATAAACGATATTCATGACGTCCCAATCAACAATGCTGACATGCTCTGTTATGCAGATGACACTGCTATAATTTTTCACGGACCCACGTGGCCTGCAGTGTGTTCGTCGGCTGAAAAGGGAATGTCACAAATCTCACAGTGGTTGCAACAAAACCTTCTTACATTAAATACCAAGAAGACTATGTACTTATGTTTTCACAAGACTGCTGCCTCAGCTCCAAGCACTGCAATGAATATAAAAATTCACAATGGATTCTGTGATGAATCTTCTTGTACCTGTGAAATACTAACACGTATAAACGTAATTAAATATCTCGGCGTACATATAGATGAAAACCTATCGTTCAAGGCACACATTGTCACCCTATCGGCCCGAATTCGTAAAGTTATTAATATTATGCGAAGCCTGCGTGACGTTACATGTATGGATACACTAAAGTCAGTGTACTATGCACTGTGCCAGTCACTGATAATCTATTGTATTACGTGCTGGGGTAGCACGGCTAAAACTTTTTTGATTCAGGCCGAGAGGGCTCAACGGTCAGTGCTAAAGGTTATGCTGAAAAAACCTTTTAGGTACCCTACTGCAGATGTTTACAAGGAGGCTGGAGTTCTCAGCGTGCGCCAACTGTATATACTAAAAACCTCGCTATCTGTGCATAAGTCAGCCATTTCATCAAGCGAATTTGAATCACTTGCAAAACGAAGGGTTTACAGACTTGCCATCCCATCAGTAAATACCACGTTTGCGCAACGTGTTGGTCAGTTTGCTCGTGTTCATGTATACAACAGAGTCGTCAGACATTGTAATATTAAAAATAGGTCTGTAAATGAGGCTAAGAATATTATATATAAGTGGCTAAGGACATTAAATTATGACGCTATCGAAGATCTTCTAATGATAACATGTTAGTATGTAAGTGCATATGCAGGTTCTAATGTTGATATATGTAACTTTAATTATGCCTATCCATGTAGATAATAATCTAATAAAATTGATTGTTCTCTGAGGTGAGACACACAATTACGGGATAAAACAATTATGTATTTAATAGGTTTCCTCGATACAGGCTTGCCTAGTGAGGAAACCACAGATAGATCTAGTTTTTAAATTAGCTCTCTGCAGAGTGTTTCTCATTCCATCATAACAATACATATTACACAAAATCTGGTCAGTCACTGTATTTGTTCTGTTATAAAATTGTGTACCTATGTAACATTTTGCAGTAATAAATATTTTTCATTTTCATTTTCAATTAAACTAATGTTTGGCAAATGGACCACCAATTCAAAACGCGGCTTGCCAACCTGGCAAACCGGTACACCTGCTGTTTAAGTGACGAGGTTGAAGTGATAGCCTCAGATGCTACCGGAACCAACTTTGTGGTTCTCAGAAACCAGGGTCCGCTTACTCCTTCTCTTCTTTTGGTTTGGGTAGACGGCTTTTATGGCAGTGACTGCCGTCTGACTGCCCAACCCCGAGAGGAAAGACTGCACCAGAGCCTCGTCCGTCAGTCAGCAGGTGTATCAACTTCCAACTTAGGTTGGCATGGCGTCCGAGGTCTTGGTGGGGTCAGGACTTGTTGCATGTACACAGCACCAGGAAATAAGTATATACCTTCATAAAAGCAAAGCAGAGGTTAAGCTGTATACTTATTTCCTTGGTCCTATGAAATGACATCGATATTTTCCATACCATTGTCCGCAATTGAAAAAAAAACTCTCATAGATATGACTAGCATTGCTTGAGTCACAAAAAAGAGTGGGTTCACGTCAGTAGTAGAACTTGAACCCAGGATATCTCGATGGAAAGGTCCATTAAACCATTTCAAAAATATAAATAACACACTCCTCACACACAAATATTTAAATGAACCATGTAAACATTTTCTTTTAGTTCTGTCTATTTTTAACCGACCTCAAAAAAGAGGAAGTTCTAAATTTAGATATTTATATTTTTTTATTGATATTAAATACACTTTATATCCTTAATTGCTGACACAACTTTATTTGGGAAAAAACATATTGACTAAAAACAAAATTATATACACTAAAATATTTTACATCCTAAAAAAGGGGAGTGAGTATGTACAAAGTAAAAAGTTTAGGTATCAAAGAATTCCTCCTCATGGAGGCTGGCGGCATTGCAACGTTGAATGCCAATGCCAATTCTTTCCGCAAAAAACAAGCCAGCTTTTAGGTAACGCGAAGCGTCGACCAGTCACTTAGCGATTTCTTTATAAAGCGACCGTGCACTCGGGCCCCACGATACTAGTGTTTCGTGCCTAATTAATTTAGTTATTTTTGCTGTTTATTACTAGTTAATATTCAATTGTTTTGTTGTGGGAACTTTTAACTGGTCTTTTTATGCTAATTAATGACTTAATAATATATACATATTATAAGTTAATTTGAGATTTCCGTAATTATAAAATAAAATAAACAAATGGAATGAAACTAAAAATCAAAGTTAATTGGTCAGAACCTAACCATTATTATTAATAATTACTAGCATCGCTACGCTACGAGTAATGTAGCATTCGAATTTTGCAAGAATTTTTGGCATCTGTCCAGTGGTTTTTGAGTTTATTTGGCTTTGGCTGGGTTAGGTATTACAAATTTTTCTCTTTATAATAATAGCACCTAGCAATAGATGTAGGTAAAAGTGCTAGTACTTACACGCATAAAATAATAATAATAATCAGCCTTCGATCACTCGTCGAAGGTAAAACATACCGGTACCTGGGCATGTCGCAGAATTTGGGTGTCGACATGGCGGGTGACAAACAGGCCGCGTGCGACGTGTTTTGTGAGAGTCTGGTAAAAGTGTTTAACAGCCTTTTATCTGGCGTGAATAAGGCACGGGCGTTCAACGGCTGAGTGATGCCTGGCTTTTTGTACACCTTCGGGTGCTCAAGTGGTCTCAGACCGAACTAGCCGCCCTGGACAGAAGAGTCCGCGCAACTATGACTCTCCACAGAATACTCCACTCGAAGTCTTCGGTTATGAGACTGTACATCCCGCGAAAGTGTGGTAGTCGTGGACCGCAAGCATAACCGCAAGATGTGCAGTCTCAGGGAATATTTCCTATCGAAGGCGGATAGTGTGATGCAAAGAGGGGTCATAGAATGCGATAAAGGACTGTCCCCGTTAGCCCTGGCTAACACAGAGTGGCGTGCGCCGGTGGTACTTGGTACCTCTGAGTGTGAGGCAGTGTGGAAGGGCAAAGAGCTGCACGGACGCTTTTTTCAGGCTTAACATGAGCCTCACGTGGACCGGGAAGCGTCCGTAAACAGGCTGAGTTTCGGTGACCTCTTTGGGAAAACCGAGGGTTTGGTCTGTGCGATACAGGATCAGGTTATTAAGACGATCAACTACAGGAGGTACATACTGAGGGATGGAACGGTGGACGTTTGTCGTTTGTGCCACCGTCCCGGTGAGTCTTTCAGACATGTGACCTCCGGTTGTTCAATGCTTGCTTACACTGAGTATCTGCACATACTCAACCAAGCAGCCAGGATACTGCATCAAGAGCTTGCTCTTAAATACGGCCTCATCGAGCAGAGGCTGCCCTATTACAAGTACATACCGGAAGCCGTACTTGAAAACGACCGTGCTAAGCTCTACTGGGACTGTTCCATCACCACGGATAGGACTATTCTAGCGAATAAGCCTGATATCGTGCTGCTGGACCGGGCACAGTCACGGGTTTATCTTGTGGACATCACTATCCCGTATGACGAGCACTACGTCGGCGCCGAAGCAGGCAAAAAACCAAATATCTGGACCTGGCGCACGAGATTACCGACATGTGGAGGGCGGGGTCCACAGAAATAATCCCAGTTATGATCTCAGCCAATGGTTTGATCCCAAGGAGCCTCTCTGTCCAACTTGACAGGCTCGGGTTCAGTGGAAAGTCGGTGGCGGCCAAGATGCAGAAAGCGGTCTTGCTCGACAATGCCCGAATAGTAAGGCGGTTTTTCTCTGCCAAAAGCCCTAACACCCCGGCCGACTGGTACCCACCTCACCGGAGCTATCTTGCCGCCTCTTCCAAACTATGAGGGAGGCGTGATGTAGTTGAATGAGATCATAATCATATAACCAAGCAGCCAGGATATTGCATCCAGAGCTGGCCCTTAAATACTGCCTTAAGGCGACGCTGGAGTCATCTACCGTAATTCTTGCGAAGACGTATTTAACATATCGTAGAATTTCGAATATCTGGGTCGTGTCTAGGTCAGTTGGTCAGAGCATTCCCTCTGTAAGGAACTGGTCGCGGGTTCAAGTCAAGGGTTCAAGTTGTTTAAAAAAAATAATTGTATTAATATGCTTGTGGTAATACTGAAGTCGTTTTTGCGACTCAGTGTAAGTAAGTCATCATAATACTACACATGTCGTCATAGCACCTTTTTTTTTCGTGCGGAAATCCCTTCGGATACCCCCCCGCCGGCCACCGGGGGCGGTTATGTCGGGCTTGAACCGACTAAAACCGCACGCCGTCTCGGGTCTACAGACGCCAGGGTGTAAGGTTGCCCATAGAGCAATTACTAACATGGTAACAGTGTTTTGACTAAAAGTGTCCAATGAGTTACATTGTGTAACTACAGTGTAACTAAGTGGACGAACCTGTATAACCGGACGCTGTTTTCTTTTATTTTAACTTTTTGCTAAGCTTTTTTTTTATACCATTAAGGTGACAGACAAGCACACGGCCCACCTGATGGGAAGCGGTTACCGCGGCCTATGGACGTGTGCAACACCAGTGGCGTCACACTCGCGCTACCGACCCTATAAGGGAAAGAGGATGGGAAAGGAGTTTGGGAGGGGATGGGAAAGGAGTTTGGGCTCCGGCACTCTCACTCACCAAACGGAACGAAACAGTTCAAATACTGTTACTTGGCGTCGATATTCTGTGAGAGGGTGGTGCTTCCCCGGTCGAGTCGGCCCATTCATGCAACGGCCAAAATGACTGTTGCTTGACACTACCACTTTCACTTTCAGTGAAAAAGTGAAGTGAAGCAATTGTAATAATTATTTCATCATTTTTATGTCTAGTGGAGCTTTTACTCCACTAGACGAATAGTTTTTGACAGAACGAACTATCAAACATAAGGTTATATAATATTTGCAATTAGTTCCATTCACCAATATCTGGTTAATTTAAACACATAATCCACCTTGACCGCAACCGGTTAAGTACGAGTATAAATTTCTAACCTCAATGGTACACGGAACGACGCTTCAATCGGATGACTTCGGAAGTTATCCAACGAATGCAAGGCCAAGGGCGACCCAAGACAGGTTTGTCATTCAGCGAAAATAGTGATGGAATAGTACCTAAACGATTTATCAAAACGTTTTTGAATGTAAACACATTCAAAAACGTCAATGAAAATATTATTATCTTACGGTTGTTATTAACTGGCTGTTACCCGCAGATCTACCTGCGTGATATTCTGATCCCGCAACCCATGGGAATTTATTTCAGGGATATTAACTCAAAATCGGTTCATCCGTTCGGGCGATACACAGATACGTCAAACTTAAAACACCCCGTCGTTTTACGTCGGTGGTTAAAAAGTAGGCTGTGTTATTTCAGACTGTAATGTATCCCCGTACCAAATTTCAGCTAGATCCGTTCAGCCGTTTGAGCGTGATTGGGTAACAAGGATCCAAACATTTTCACAAACTTTGAAATTTATAATATTAGTGTGATGTGTGATGTCACAGGTAGTTCTGTACAAACACTGCACCATATTCATCTTCATGACAGACAGCTTCTGCTGCGTCACTCCAGCACCGGCCATGCTTCACAGCCGTTTAAACGAAGAGGCGTTATCATATAGTTATAGACAGATCTGTACAGTTTGTAGCCAAGTCTGAAGGTTTATTTTAATTAAAATTGGCAAGTGTAAGGTATTCAATTATTATCGCGATCCAATATCGTGATATCGGCATCAAAACCTATTGGTACGAATTGCGTTTGAGTTTTCAATAATATCAATATACCTATATATTGCCATCGCGATATTTATTGACTGTCTACATTTTTTTTTTCATGCGGATACCCCCCCGCCGGCCAGCGGGGGCGGTTATGTCAGGCTTGAACCGACTAAAACCATTCAGTCCAACCAATCCATTCAGATAGCGGAAAAAACCATAGGCATAAATAACTGGTGTATGTAAAGATCATAACAAAGTCATAAATTAATTAAATTACATTGATAAGGTCATATCTAAGTCCGAATAGGAAATTTGCTAGTTGACCCTCAAAGAGCTGCCTTAGGGCCTTACTACCCATTACTGTTTTTGACATAAAGGGTATGTTTCCGGGGTTATTGAGGTTATTTCATAATTAAGGCGTACAGTGGGATCTTGCTCAAACTATGACGTCATTATTCAGCAGAGCACTGAAGAATGGCTCCACAACAATACTAAAATGGTAATTTTTTATGTTGGGTCAATGTTGGATGGGTAAAATTAAAAGGAATCTTTCTAAACCTATCTTTAAAACTGTAAATGCAAATGCAAGTGCATAATTTATTATCAGATACCTACTTACTTAAAATTAATGAGAAATTTTTGGTTCTGGGCTTCGAATCCTGGATGCTACGACTGACGATGAATCGACTCCTAACACAATTAATTTAGCTTACCTTGAGGTGGTAGGGGGGATATTAGTAATTTCGATTACTTATATTCTTTTTCGAAACCAAAAAACCTGACTGACGATCAAAACAAGTGGATGAAGTCTAGCTGAGGGATGGGGCAAACCCATCAAGGTTTTGGTTCCAGATTTTAGCCGAAAAAGGCGAGAGTTGATACTTGAGCACAAGGATCACTTCATCTGCTGAACGATCTCCGTCCTCTATGAGCGCAGGCCTGGGGGCCTGGGGGACGCAAACCTGTGGTATTAAGTATGGAAGTATGGAAGAGCAAGGAGTTGCATGGACGTTTCTATCGGGCTCTCCATGGGCCTGATATAGATTTACCAGCATCTGTGTCTTGGCTACGCTGCGGTGACCTATTTGGGGAAACCGAAGGTTTTGTTTTTGCAATTATGGACGAAGTTGTGATGACGAATAACTATCGGAGGTATATTCTAAAGGATGGTACAGTTGACATATGTCGGGCGTGTCACCGTCCCGGAGAATCCTTTAGACATATAATTTCTGGTTGTTCTCGTCTTGCCAACGGCGACTATTTGCATAGACATAACCAAGTAGCCAGGATTGTTCATCAACAGCTTGCTCTAAAGTACAACCTTGTGGAATCAGAGATACCGTACTATAGGTATGTGCCCGACGCAGTTCTCGAAAATGGGCATATCACGTTGTACGGGGATAGATCTATCATCACTGACAGGACTATTGTAGCTAATAAACCTGATATAGTGTTGATAAATCGATCAGAGCGCCGCGCAATAATTATCGATATCACCATCCCACATGACGTGAATCTTGTGAAATCCGAAAAAGAAAAACAAATAAAATATTTAGATTTGGCTCACGAGGTTGTCGACATGTGGAATGTGGATTCGGCAATTATTGTTCCGATAGTTGTATCGGTTCACAGACTGATTGCCAAGAGCCTCGAACAGCATCTCCAGAGGCTCGCGTTAGGCAGTTGGGTCAAGGGCTTGATGCAGAAGGCAGTACTCCTCGACACGGCACGTATTGTGAGGAGATTCCTATCTCTGGAGCCCTAACCACCGGTAGCTTGGTCCCTGTACCCGTTGCCGGTGGGCCACTATTTTTTATGTTTTTAAATAGATCTCTTTTTTGTATAGAATGTATTTAAAAATGTAATTTATTTGTATTTTAAAGTTAATAAAGGGAATAATAATCATGTTTTATTGGTCTTAGAGAAAATATACAATTATTGTCTTATACTATGCTGTAGTGAGAGTCACAAACGTTTCTGATGCCGGTTCCCAAACTAGGCTGGCGCCTGTATTTTGGGAGACAGTTTTCAGTCAAATCATATGACTCAGTATTCAGTAATTCATCGGCGTTTTAATAACGCCGATGAATTACTGAATACTGAATCTTCTTTCTTCTTCTCTTATATATAAAAATGAATTGCTGTTCGTTAGTCTCGCTAAAACTCGAGAACGGCTGGACCGATTTGGCTAATTTTGGTCTTGAATTATTTGTGGAGGTTCAGAGAAGGTTTAAAAGGTTTGTCATCGATTGAGGCAGTACGAAGTCTGCCGGGTCAGCTAGTACCTTATATTTTAGTAAGTATTACAACTATATATTAAGTATAATCAAGATAAGTAACCTTTTTTGTTATAAATTTTTGTATTTTGGTAGATAGTTTCCAGTGAAACATATGATACAGTATACGCAAAACTAACGACATCTTATACATTTTAGGCTTAACAATATCTATAATATTAACATCGTGATTAAATAACTTTATAATCATCGTAGTACCTAGATTTATGTAACATGTTTTTGATATTATTGCATTAAAAATTGTGAATGTGGGCATATGTCAATGCGTGATGTGTGTATGTGCGTGTGTGTGTGTGTGTGTGTGTGTATGGGCGTGTGTGCGTGGGGGGGAGAGGGTGTGTGTAGGTATAGGTGAGTGAGAAACCTTGATATTGAACAACAGCTGTTTACTCCAAATAATTAAGTAGTGCTTCAGTGCCTTCATAGTTAAGTTGGAGAAGCCAACAAGTAGCTATATTTTTAACTTTGTGGTTATTAGGTCCCACTACATTACCAAGTTTATTTAATTGGTTATAAAGCTTGCTACCCATACTCTTGAACTGACGCCTGGCGAAGGCGGTTCTGCAACGAGAGCTATGACAAGCAGGTTTTTTACTGCGCTTGTTGAGGTCAGGGGGTGGTACACTTTGATGCACTTTTAGGATTGTTCTGAGCACATAGAGCTGTCTGACTGTTAGCACATTATTTTCTTCGTAAAGTTTTAAAGTAGGGTATCTTAATGGTTTTTGGTTCCTAACTTTAAGTACAGCTCTCTGTGCTCTTTCCAGTTCGATTACTTTTGTTTTTACAGACCCTCCCCACACCGGAATGCAGTACTGGATAATAGACTGACAGAGGGCGAGGTAGACCACTCTCAATCTTGTTTGATTGATGATATCACGAAGTGTTTTAAAGAGATAAACAAGACGAACATGGCCCTAGTCGGTTCGAAACTGACATAATCACCCTCGCTGCCCATTGGGAGGGTATCAGAGGGATTTCCGCACGAACTAAAAAAGGTCACCTCATCTACTCATCTATTTATTTATTTATTTATTAAACTTTATGCACAAGTATTAACAAAGGTGGACTTAATGCCACAGGCATTCTCTACAAGGCAACCAAAGGTGGTGCAGAGAGAAACTTAGTTGGTGCATTATTGAGAGCCAAAATTATTGATGAAACAACTACAAATATAACACTATATAGTGATATTATACCTACACTACAGTAGTATGTATAATACCTACACATATAGATAAATAAAAATAATATATATAAATATAGATATAAATATACCATATACATAATAATACACAATATATAACAAATCATAAATTCGATAAACATAAAAGTATGAGGAATTTGAAATTATTGCCGTCTGCCAGTTTGTTGAGAAGTAATTGGCGAACTTTAGCCTTGAACACATGACTGCTGGTGGCCTTCCTGATTTCAAGAGGTAGCGCGTTCCAAAGGAGTACAGATTGTATTGTAAAAGAAGAATGAACAAACCCAGATGTATGTGCAGGACAGATTAAAAGAAGATTATTTTTTGAGCGAAGGTCTCTATCGTGGTTTGTAAAAAGGTATTGAAAGAAAGGCTTTTTTAATTATTGATTAAATACAACTACAAATTAATATAATACTGTATAGTAATATCATACAGACCTACACTACAGAAAGTATGAATCAGTATCTATTCATATTGATAAAGAAATATACATACATTTAAATAAATATACATTTAATACCATATACATAATAATACACAATATATAACAAATCATAAATTCGATAAACATAAATTAAAAGTATGAGGAATTTGAAATTATTGCCGCTATGGTTCTGCCAGTTTGTCAAGAAGGAATTGGCGAACTTTAGCCAGAACACATCAACATCTATCTAGCGACCATTAGTTTAGGTGCCAATCATGCGGACGCTACTGTCCCTCTCGTATCGAATTGTACAATCTGCCACACGAACACTGTTTAGGTCATCTATTTAAGATGTGAAGGCCTACTATAACTTAAGTACCAGAATATTGCCAAGCAGTCTCCTAGTGACTATAAACTTTAATAATACTTTGCTGTACACGATTTATATTAAGTAACATTTATAGATAACAATAATTGTTAATAATAGAAACTAGAGTGTTAGAATTTATAGCCAAATCTAACATAATAGGTACATACACGCACCTTACAGGGCTATGTCGTGACCAGAAGCGAAAACATTCGGATCACGTGAATCATTGCGACAAACCCTTAACCAACTATTAGGTAATCTGTGTCAATAGCAGTTGGAATGGTGGCCTTTATATTTTCCCTAGCTGGTTCGGCAAACTTCGTTCCACCTTAGAATCAAGTTATGATGGCTAATCAGCTGATATTCATGAATGCCTCATTTGTTTAATTATCCTAATTGCTTTTATAGGCAGAGAAACCCGTAGATAGTCCAGGGTCAACTGGGGGGCGAGGGTATTGCCTTAATTATTTGGCCATCTTACATCCCGGCATTAGCGACCCGAGACAGCGTTCGGTTTTAATGTTCTGGTTATGGTTCCAGTCCTAGGTACATAACTACCTCCACTTTGGCCAATGGTGGGGTAATTGTGGGGATTAGGAAAAAAAAAAGATAAAAATATATAAGGAAAAAAATGTACAATATAGGTGGAGACAAACCTAAGAAATTGAAGATTATGAAAGTCGGTCTGGTCTACCCTTTCTCGTGTTTATCGCGGTCATTACTAACACGACTTTGTTTTCCTTTGTACTAATACAACCTTTCCCAGATTGAAATTGTCTTTTCCAACAGCCCAATTTGAAAAAAAAAACCCTTTAACCCAATTAAAAATAGAGGTTCTCGTGTGGATTAATAATTGACTAAATCGAAGCTAAATATTTACATTATGAGTGCCGTCTTCCAAGCTCTTATGGCGTTCAAGACAACGCATATACCTTACATTAAAATATTTATCTATAGATTTGTATCGGAAAAAGAAAACATCCAGGACGGGACTGGAACCCGCGACCAGTCCCTTACAGGGGTAAATACTCTGACAACTGAGCTACCAGGACACGTCCTAGATATTCGAAATTCTTCGATATAATATAATACGTCTCGGGGAGATACTGGAGCCATCTAGCGTGATTCTTGCGAAACAACATAACATTTCCTTCTTCCTACAGTCCCGGGGCCTTTAAGTGGGGCGTGTTAAAGCATCTGATGTAGCCACCTTTATAACATTATCAGTGTCTATAATAGTAACCATGGGGGTCACTACACACACCGATAATGTCCTGAGCGCAGGGACTCGGTGGATGCAGGCCGCTACAGACCGGTCGAAATGGAAGTCGATGGGGGAGGCCTATGTTCAGCAGTGGACATCCTACGGCTGATATGATGATGATGATTCCTGAGATTTTATCTTTAGCTTAGCATTAGGTGATGTAATGTATTGTGTCATGTTGACGTATGCATTATTGAAAAAAGTGTATTTAAGTTATACTTCTTTATCGTAACAAGATAAAAATGTTTCTAAAAATTTTAACCTTCGCGTTATCCTACGTTTGTAGAAATATTAATGTAAAAATTTAATTTGGTTTATGATGTAAATGAATAATACATACCGTCAACTACTCTCAAATTCTACAAACTTACTCACAGTAAAATGTTGACTAGTTAACTTCAGGGTGTCGGTTTTTCGAGACGGTGTGCGCGCGTATTGTAAAAATTTTCTCTCTTAATTTTTCCCTAACGCTTTTTTTTATATTTAGGACACGTCAATTTGACTTCACCTCGCCTGATGGTATGCTGAAGGTAAGGTCTCAGGAAAGAGGGTCGACATTACATACACGTACCATGTTAACAATGGTGGCACTCAGCTTGACGGCCTCATCAGAAGAGGATTGTCGTCGCAGCACCGCGTGACACCCACCGGTCCCACTAGTGCTGCGACCACAATTCCCCTGCCCGGCTATGCATTTGCTGACCACTGAACGCAATCAAGCCGAAATTGGATTACTATGGAGAGTTTTTCGCAATCGTGCACGGTGGTATCCACCCGGCCGAATTTTGTGACAAATTTGTCTACCACCAGTCTTGGATATAATTTAGGTATACATATTAATTAATCAACGGCGTTTTCATTACTGCCATACAAGTGTTACCACAACGCCAAAGGAAGGAATAAACGAGAATCAATAAATATTTTCAGTACTAGCTGTTGCTCGCGGCTTCGCCCACGTAGAGTTCTGATCCCGTGGGAATATTGTGATAAATCATATTTCGAGACCCCGTTGCAACACCCACCCGTAATTTATTTGTTTTCAGATAATGTATGGAAATCTGCCGTATTTGTTGACAATATTTACTGCTTCGCTCCGTTGTGTAGAAGTCTAGTGTAGTGTTTTTCACAGCTTGAAGTTAAGTCAGACTTGATTATTTGGTATGAATTTCAACTTGATGCCTCCACGCATTCCTTCACATAACATACATAACTTCACAGGTAACTTGCAGAGGTGTATTACACACCCACGATTCGCCAGTTATGTTGAGGCCCCAATGTAATAGGGGGCGTGCCTATTTGCATCTACCGGGCACATTATTATGCGAGCGATAATTAACATTTAATGTACACATAACTACGAAAAGTCAGAGGTGTGTGCCCGAGGCGACTGGGGATCGAACTCGAGATGTCGTCTCAGCAGTCCGTTACTGCTACACCGGGCTATCGCCGCTTATTAAAAAGTCTTCACAGACAATAAATAGACAGACAGATGGACAACGACATCTATCTCAACGTAATAAAAATCATGTTGCGAGCTTATAGATGGATTACGCACTGCTTACAAAAGAATTACACAAATCGGCTTAAGGATCTCGGAAAAATCCCTACAATAATATTAAAGCTGGTCAAGTGCTAGTCGGACTTGCGCACTGAGAGTTCCGTACACAACAACTGGATTATGGGACAAACTTATAGTTATTTTTGGTAACCTTACCAATATAACTCGCAGCAAACTGAAGCGACAATGGGCTAGCCATATCTGCCGAAGGCCCGGTGACCGCAAACAGGGACGCATTTTACACGGGCCGCGCTAACATCCCTCGGTACGCAGTGGAAGCAAATCGCAAACAACTTGTGTCTTAAATCAAGACTACTCTCAGAAGAGTATCCGATTAGGGTGGATTAAACCTGGTCCAATTCAACCCCACTAAGACACAAGTATGTGCATTCACCGTTAAGAAAACCCCATCTATTGTACCGCCACAACTCCAGGACACACCACTTACCATCTCAGAAGGTATTGGGATCCTCGGTGTCGATATCTCCAGTGAAGTCCAGTGCCGCAGTCACCTGGAAGACAAGGTCAAGTTGACATCTAAGAAACTTGGAGTGCTCAACAGTAGTGCGGAGTAAAGACTTCTTCTTTATAAGTCGCAAGTTCAGCTCCAGATTGAGTACTGCTGTCACCTTTTTGCCGGAGCACCTACCAAGTTATCCCGTTCGACTCGGTGCAGGCATGGGGTTTGGGCGCTAAGGATCGTCGACGATCACATACTTACAGGCAATGTAGAACCTCTCAACCTTAAGAGAGATTTTGCCTTTCTGTGCGCTTTCTACCACCTATACAATGGGGTGTGTTCAAAAGAATTGTTTAATATGATGCCCACGGTCACATTCTATCATCGCACCGCTTGCCACAGAAAGGTAATTCATCTCCACACGCTGCGACGGGAAACGGTGCGTACAGTGAGGTATGAAAGGTACTTTATTCCGCGCACCCTCACACTGTGAAATGATCTCCCTGCTGTGGTTTCCCAAGCAACTACAATAAGGGGTACTTCAAAAAAAATAACCAGTCTTGGAGTGAAGTATATATCGTGAAGGTGTTAGTATGCTTGTTACTACTTTACAACGCTCAAATGGTAGAATAGATCTGACTGAAATTTGGTACAGGAATAGATTATAATCTGTAATAACACATAGACTACTTTTTAACCCTGATTAGGTTGCTATGGCGTGCGGGAACGAGATCAAAATTCCACGTGGGTGGAGCCGAGGGCAACAGCAAGTAAATAAAAAAATAAATAAGGAAACAACATAACGCAGGAAATGTTCTAGCGTACTTTAAGAATGCAGAAGGAAATCCAAGTTCAATGCTAGCCTACACTGTTGGAAAAAGATGGCCGACTGTAGATTTATGAGCAACATTATATATATGGAAATAGGAAATAATACCTTAATACAACCCTTTTAATTAATGTTTAATTTAAATATAAATTATTCATTATAATATAGTTAAATCAAAAGTAAATAAATTACAGGTTTCTATAATAAAATAGTTAGTAATAAAACAGTAAGTTAAAGATATGCGCTCTGTGGTACAACCAGTTGTATCTGTGGTTGTACCTCGGGGAATGTGTCTGGGAATGTCATGCTCTTGGAAAACCTGATTTGATTGATTTAGTGAGTTTTTAACTAAGAGTACAAGTAATGTCACGGATAAGTTGGCTTTTATAATGTTTACAATCGTGACTGTATTTGACATTTTGTATGATTTTAGAGAGGTAGGAAGATTGTAGAGATGTGCTATGTTCGAATTCTGGCCATTACACTACCAACGTGAACCCATTCCTAACACACACAAGAGATTTAGCTTAGCTGAGAGGGGTTAGGGGAAACACTAGTAATTTTGGTTGAGTAACTGGGTCTGTGTCAATTTTTTTGTTATTCTTAAAGGCAACCGGTATAACATGCCACGCCTATATACTTACTAAGTTTCTGTACCGCGTCTGTTTAGTTTCTGTATCTTCGGACCCGAACCAACCTCGGGGGTGGTTATGTCGTGTATCGACTAAAACCGCACGGTGTCCTCCCCAAGTGTCCGTTGCCGGGCACCTCGGGTATGCCCTCGAAATTATAACCCCAGGGTTACCGGCGGACTTTGACCGCCACCGCGGCCTCGCCTGGTGGGGTCGGTTTTTATCCCGCATCGGTGAGTTGGCAGGCGTGTGTAGGTCACACACGACACGCCTCAGCCACGGCCTGCTTCTGTAAGGACGGCGAGTCGGCCAACTGCCGTCCTCAGGCTCCGATCTGCCCCGATCGCAGTCTGCGGCGAGGACGCCGCAGACTGCGAAACTCGAGAGGCAGGGTTCTCTCCCGCTCCCTCTCCGCCGTCTCTTTCGCGCGCATTACCTGCTCACAGAAAGAGGCGGCGGCGTGCCACTTGCTCCCGTCGGAGACCACGGCCCTCACCATGGTCTCCAACAAGAGAACGTCCACGCCCAGGACCGCAACGAGATCCCGGCGTTGACTCGCCCACGCAGGGCACTCCACCAACGTGTGGAGCGCCTTGTCTTCGCCAGGATCCTTGCAGTACTGGTACTGCAGCGTTGTCTCCCGGTGGATGCGCCATAGATACTTACCGAAACACCCGTGTCCGGTAAATATCTGGCACATCCGGTAGGAGAGGTCCCCATGGTCCCTCTCCAACCACTCCTTCATAATCGGTTTCACCGCCGCAATGGTGGCTTCCCTCCACCTTGGATGCTCAAGTCGCACCCTCCATGTCTCCATGAGTTCCTGGCGGAGCAGGGACCGCTGAGCCCAGATTTCTCGGGGCTCCGGCCTATGGCCCCGCTCCAGCACCTACTTGCTCCACTGGTACAGCAGCGCAAGGGCTCTCGCTTCGAGGTCCCATGGAGGGGTCCCAGCTAGGAGACATGCCGCCTCGACGGAGATCGTGCGATACCCCCTGATGACTTTGACGGCCATCGCTTTTAACGGGCTGTTTAGAACAGCCACGTTGCGTGCCGCCAGAGTCTCCGCCCATACGAGGGCCCCGCTCAGGGCCATGCTTCGCACGATCCCCAGGTACAGTCTCCTAGTGGGGGCGTTGGGTCCCTTAACGTTGGACATCAGCCGCGATAGCGCAGCCGCAGCCCCCCTCGGTTTCGGGACCAGACTTCGGAGATGTGGTCCGAAGTCCCATCGGCTATGGAGTACGAGCCCAAGGTACTTCATTGTGGGCTCGATGCCGATGCTTACGCCCCCTACAGTTATGCTGGTTCCCGCAGGTGGCCCCCTCCGAGGCCCGTGAAAACACATAGCCTCGGATTTGTGGAGAGCCACCTCGAGTCCCAGCCGCCGTATATTCGACCCACGACTTGAGCAACCCCTGCCGTGGTCTTTAGTGCCGCGCTTCGGTACGTTGCTCCCCGCGCCATAACGAGGGTGTCGCCAGCATAACAAGTTATGCTGACACCCTCGAGCAACGGACCGCGCAGCACCCAGTCGTATCCGACGTTCCACAGGAGTGGCCCTAGGACCGACCCCTGTGGAACACCGCACGATACTTCTCGCCGCCCTGGCCCTAGCCAGCTCGGGTAAATTATGGCCCTCTCGGATAGGTATGCCTCGACAATGCGGCGGTGGTAAGGAGGCACTCCGTGATACGCGAGAGCCTCCCTAACGCAGCTCCAGGGTAGGGTGTTGAAGGCGTTGGCGCTGGCGAGATGCTTGACGAGGCGCTCTGCAATAATCCGCTCAAAGAGCTTGCACATCTCGTCGAGCAACACGATCGGCCGGTAGCCGGATAGTTGATCCAACGGCCGCCCCGCCTTCCGGATAAAATATATCAAAAAAAATATAAAAAAATATCTCATGCGGTCTTCACAATGAAGATTATACAAGTTTGTGTGCTACTGTCTTCACTAAAAAGTTTTTCCTCTTTGCAGAACCATGTCAAGAGTGTTCAATCTCGCAATGACGGTTGCGTTAACGTTCGCGGTCGTACGTCAAGCGAGAACCGGCACTTATGGACCGCGGCCTGAGTATGGATACCCTGCTGGACTTATACCTGATTGTAAGTATATTTAATGCTATTAAAATGACCAAAGGATGGATGGATGGATAGAGGGAGAGAGGGCGTGTAAGGGATATGGATGTATCGTGAAGCTTAAAAAAAATGCACGTAATTATTCAAGTTTTCACTTCTGTCGGCACTCCGTGCTACGGTTCTTCGGTACGGACTTCGGGCTTCCAAGTACAAACTTTAAGTGCAAATGGGAATAACGTTGTGATGATGATAAGTTCGTTCACATATTTGAGTCAACTGCGTTGACATTTATTTACACCTCAAATTTAAATTTTGGTCAGAAGTCAGAAGGAAAAATGAATAAGTATATCACTTCAAAATTGGATCACTGATTCTTGAGTAATAAAGCAAACAGAAATTGTTTGAAGAGCGTTTAGACTTGTACTGCACTGTTTGAACGGCCGGAAAATTATGGAAATTATTTCCTTGTGATATTTACTGACAAGATTCTTCAGATAGTTGTGCGTTGTATGTTTGTCTAGTATGCGTTGTTTATTTTGTTTGTTTGACATTGTAATCATTCCTGGAATACATTCCAGTTATTAATTATAAGTGAAGTAGAATACAAGGGTCACTAAATTCATTCCGTATACCAATCCAATCAACATGTATCAACTTCTCGATAGAAAACATATAATCTTAATGAAAAAATAGAACCGACTTCAAAAACCAATAACGCACTAAAAAGTGGACAATAAATGAATTACAGATTTAATTGAAAAGACGAAAATGTGAACAAGACTTTTCTGTTGAAGTCGGTGCCAAGCCAAAGAGGTATGTTTAAGGTAGAATGTAGCGTCATCTAATGAAATATGTCAACGTGGTGACTAATGTGGGTTGGCGTCACTTTGTAATGCTGTTTCGAATTTGGCATCGACTTCAATTGAAAAGTTTTACGCGCATTTTGGCCTTTCGAATTAAATATGTATTCAAGTTACCCTTCTTGGTTTTTGAAGTCGGTCCTAATTTTTTCATTAAAGTTGTATTTACTTCTTCCTTCTTAGTAAACTAAACTGACTTGTTGGACACTAAAAACTAGGAGACCACATAAAGACCAATTGTTAAAAAACTGCAACATCAACAAAACATCCGTCGAGTTGAACTTAATATATTGCATACTAACGGATCTATGCTAACGACGGCACGTGGTATTCACTTATTTTATACCAACACCTTCTCCAGAACATAACAAATACTTCTCTGAAGACCGCATAAAAATCGGTTCAACCAAACAGGAGATAATTGCGGACAAACATACAGGTCGAACTGAGAACACCCATTTTTGAAGTCGGTTAAGTATACCTTAGCCTTTTTCAGAATATAACAAATACTTTTCTAAAAACTGAATCAAAAACAGTTTAACCAGAGGCGAGATAATCACGGACAAACATACATACAAACATACAGGTCAAACTGTGAACCTCCATTTGAAGTCAGTTAATTAAGACGCTTTTTTTCAATCGAAAAAGCATTAGCTTTGTATCAATCGTATCAAATCAATATTCATTTACGAGTATCTGTGGTACAACAAATCTCAAATAATATTAGGTCCTTGTAGCGCGTGTCCAAATCCGTAATATATTTTTATTGGATTCTTACAGTACATATAAATTACGAAATGAAAAGATTATTCATGTAGGCAGAAAATTACCCACGTGAACACACCCTATCTGTATGCGTAGCTGAGGTAATTTCTTAAGTGCCTCATCAATCCAAGTTCAAGAAATTTAATTTAGACTCGCTTGACATTTAACAAGAAAGCATATACTCCTGTAAGTGTTGATAAAGATATTAATTCCACTCAAATTTCGCAACTTATTATTATCTTATCCTGAAGCCTGGGGCCTGAAGCACACGGCCTACCTAATGGGAAGCGGTTACCGTGGCCTTTAATATGGACGTGTGCAGCACCAGGGGCGTCAACCTCGCGCTGCACTTTCCATGAATGTTTGGCTTATTTTGACTCCTACGGGAGCAAAGGCCGTTTGACCTCCCAACCCTGAGAGGAAAGCCAGACCCTTGTCCAGTAATCGGTAAGTGAACCAGCTAGCAGGAAATGTTGACTTCGGCTTACACTCTAAAGGGTACACCTGCTGAATGTCGGACGAGGCGTTGGCACAGATTTTCTCTCGGGCCAGGGGGGGGTCACTCCGCCGATCTGCGAGAAATTATAAGTACATGCCGGCGGCAACCCCGGGGCTGCTTATTCAGTGGTTGCTCCGCCGTGGGCCCCGACACTCGCGCACGTGTCTCCCGCATACCAACGTCGCAAGCGCATATTGTATACGATGTATAAAATAAGGGCAACGAAATATTGCATTGCTGCGGGTTGCAGAAACAATGACCAAAATTCGGATTGCACGTTTATAATAGATGAAATTTCAAATGATTTAATAGATGAAATTTCAAAGATCAGTTGCAGGCTTAGACGAGACTAATATATTTACTAGATACAAAGCATTCAACAACCAATCTAGTTTTTATGGCAGCTTAAAAATGCCACCAAAAGATTTTATAGAGTATGTACAAAATTTAGAAACCACTTTCATAGAAAATTTTGAAAATTGTGTTCAAAGTAATCCAGGCAGCAAACTTATACAACTTTTTAGAAATATACCCCCACAATCGCCATGTGCATGTTTCCCAGTGGAATGTTTATTAAAATTGTTTTGTAGGTTTGCATATGCAACAATTAAATTTAACAACCGGCAATTTAAAGATGGTAAAAAAAAAGTAAGTAAGTAAGGTATTTGTAGTTAAGTAAGCAATAAATACAGGTCACGCCCGCGTTACCTTTAGTATTTACTTACGTAATACCAATAAAAAGTAATCAGTAAGTAAATATATTGTTTTTTCTTTTTTAATGAATTTGGTAGCTAGCTCCTAGACTATAAACTGCGAATGGCACAGGGTCAGTCGGGGTGCGAGGGATATGCTCTATGGGTAACCTTACACCCGGCGTCTGTAGACATGAGACGGCGTGCGGTTTTAGTCGGTTCAAGCCCGACATAACCGCCCCCGCTGGCCGGTGGGGGGGTATCCGAAGGGATTTCCGAACATATAAAAATAAAAAAAAAGGTACCTACCTATCTCTTTTTGTGCACTACTGTGAAAAAGTGACGGGTGTCGTTATGTCCTGCAACGAGAGTTGCCAAGCAATAAGCATAGTTGTGCTAGACGGGTACCTTATTCTGACATAGTCGATGCTTGCGCCACAGAATAGATAATAGTGCAAAGCTACCGTATCCGCTTACGATCAGGCGGACCGTACGCTCGTTTGCCACCGACGAAGTTTAAAAAAATGACAACCCTATCTTCGACATTACTCCGCACCTTGCAGAGTAATGTCGACCTTCGCGCCGGGCAATAGAACTCAATGACGGCGCGGCTGGCGTGCGGTCCGTTGCTAATAATAATTAATAGGCACGTAAAAAGGCGGCATTCGTGAACATCAAAACAGAGGGTCTTCTGTACTTGTACTATTATTTATTCTGTGCTCGGGCTTGGAACGTCATACAGCAGCCGCTCCCATAAAAACTCGGTTACAACTGGGAACCACGTTAAGATGATGATGATGATACTAATTACAGTCTCGACTATACACTCTTAACCGTAAGCTACTACTTCAATTAAATAAAGCACTAGTAGGTACACATTAACGGACTGTGTTATGGTACTGTACTACGGTATATTCTCTATTTTATGTCTTGTTCGAATTTTACCGATATTCTTATACCAGTAATTTCTGGGGTATACCCAGAAATTTAGCACACCAATTTTTAATCACACCAAACATAACTCCATACAGCTATGGGATAATTTTTGTACGACTTGTGCACTCAATGGCGTGACCCGAAATTGCCCCATACGCTCCTTAACTCACCCATTAATTCATCGTGTTCCTATGTCTTATGACGACCAATAAATCTGCGTACAATGATCAAATGACACCCGAACTCATGAACGCCATAAAAGCTTTCAAGCGATTAAACACACCATTAAGCCGCATGTGCTAACAATAGGTAGAAGTTGTTTAGGGCATGCATTGCTGTGCAAGCGAATTCACGTTTTATACTGTAGGACAAAGAGTCGCTATTTAAGTTTAGGTATGTTAAGAGTGAGACTTTTACAAAAAATATTATATAGGTAGTATGTAGGATAAACGGCTTTATTTTCGCAACGCATTTAAAAACTTTTCACTTAAAAACACATAACATAACATAAACTCACGCCTATATCCCCGAAGGGGTAGGCAGAGGTGCTAGCACCCACATTTCGCCAGTTTATGTTTAGGTCCCAATGTAATAGGTGGCGAGCCTATTGCCATTAACCGGGCACTTATAAACCTGCGATAAATACACACATAACTTCGAAAAGCATCGAAAAGTCATTGGTGTGTGCCATGGTAAAACCTGGGATCGAACCCGAGACCCCTCGTCTCAGCAGTCCATTACCCATACCACTAGGCTGCCGCGGCTTTTTTCATCTCACTTACAAAGCTTTTTTAATAAATCGTTTAGAAAAGATTCGTACGTAAATTGAACGTATTTATCTTGTTTTACTTAATAAATCGTTGCGTAACTATTTTGTTACTATTCACTTTTTAAAACAAATACCAGATGAAACAACTCTATATCTCTAACGATAACAACTACTAATGATTTTTCCTTTCGGGGTGTAATGACCAAAGAGCTAAAATTACCATGGTGCTAAAATGACCATGGTGCTAAAATGACCATGATGCTAAAATTACCATTGTTTAGGTACTCATTTATTTATTTTATAATTTAATATAAATTGATTATTATGTACCTTATTGCATTGAATTAAAAGAAAACGTACAGTGAAACTACAATGTAAAAATAAAAATAAATTAATAAACCCGACTGCCATAAAAAGACCGAAACAAGTTTGATAGCTATTCTTGCTTTGCTAGATGTTTTTCTGACTATCTTGCTCATATTAAAATAAACTGTTTTGATAAATTTTGTCAACACTTCAATGAGATAAGTAGAGAAAAAGATATTTGGTTTAGAACCATACAACATCAGCCTACTCGGAATCCATGGTTTTTTGGCACTCCATTAACCAAAAATGAGATTGTAATAGCGCATAGACTTCGTTCAGGATCAGGATCCGTCAAGAAAAATTGGACATCTCATGAAAAAAGTGGACTCACCTAACTGTGAAATATGTGGAACACTAGATGATGTCCAACACTTGCTGACGGGTTGTGTCAAGTTTCGGAGCCAGAGGGACGCGTTGGTGCGAAAACACAACATAAACGTGCGTGATGTGGGTGTATTTTCAAGTATTTCGGGGAATCCCACCTCTGATGTTACTCGGGATCTGTTGCAGTTTTTTTCACACCAACGACTCTGTCCTACTCCTCTAGCGTAAGTGCAATAGTGACTGCAGATAAGGTACGATGAGGCTAACATCCTACTATGTAGCAAAAGCCTCTATAAAAATAAAGAAAAAAAAAAAGTTTGATTGCAGGCGGGACTCATTAATTTTCTTTCGGTTTATGATTTGCAAATGGGTCCCGCCTGCTATTAAACTTGTTTCGGTCTTTTTAGGGCAGTCGGGTTTTTGTTTATTTTAATTAATAATTTTATTGTATACTTTTTAATTATGATATATATATATTTTAGAAATCGCCCTTTAAAGCTCTTCATTTTGATACCCTACTTGATAAATTTGAGTGAAAATATTTTCAACAACATTCATTTTAGCGCAAAAAATCCGCCAATTTGTTTTTATTTTTTTATTTTGATAAACCCAGTATCACTCTCACAGTAACTTCAAATCTAACGACACCTCTCAAGCTAAAATCTATCGAGCCCATCCATCAAACAATTATTTATACAAAGATACTCTCGAAAAACATAACCCTCCTTAATATTAAGGTAATAAATACAACGAAAATTTATGCAACCTAAAATAATATACTGTAAACATTAATAATTGCTATGCAATCAAATTGAATTCGATTTATGCGCATAATCATGATGATAAAACATCAACAATTTTCGACAACATACACAGCAATACAACACATAACAAATACAGTTTATTTTCGACCGAATTTCATGACAGCGCAGTGCCGTCAACTCGTCATCGTTCCGTTTATAGCTTATACTAACCAACGTACTTGTAAGTTTATTGATATAAGCAGAGCTTATAAAGTGCTTACCGTTTTAACGCTCACTAATTAAATGTATAGGCATTTCTGTACTTATCTTATGGTATAGATTAGCCTACAGTGATAGTACTCAGTCTAGATGTGTATGCGGTCCCACGTCAACCTCATCTGCAAACCATGTACATTTAATGATTGACAGACGAGGTTCTGGCGTAGGCTTTCCAAAATACCGAGTTAAACTGTCCCCAGGAAAGTCATACTGTCTCGGAACCTCAAAAGTATGACGACTGACGAGTTTGTTCGCAGAGAACTTCTAATGAATATGTCCACTGTATCTTTCTCCCTCTCCACTTGTCCCACACGGGGACGGATGGAGTCGGCCTTTGCTACTTTTCTCTTTCTCTTCCTTCTCTTTCCTAGACATCGTTCTCAAACACTTGATATTCCATCCTGTCTTTTTTTCTCGCAATCATGTCTAAAGCGATATATATTAAGATAGAAAGAATGAGGGACAAGACGGGTGACTCCCGCTTCGGCTCGTATCTGGTGCAAAGGTTAGCCATCGCTATTCAACGGGGCAATGCAGCCAGCGTAATGGGCACCTTTGCACCGGGTACGGTGAGGGACGGGTTAATTTAATTATTTATTTATTTTTAATGTGATGATTTATAATGATTTAAATAAGACAAAAATGATTGTAAATCATTATAATGTTACCCAATTAAGCAATTAGCTTATCGTGTATGTGAGGGTGTATTGAAACACGAAGTCACGATTCCCAATATATTTTTGAAAATCTTTTGTATGTTAGAAGAAACATTTCCAATTTTTTAAGGCTTTGTGATATACATAACGTAAATACTAGACATAAAAATAATCTTGTGGTTTGTAATAATCGACTCCACAAGATTAGTAATTCCTTTCAGGGTAACTGTATACGCTTCTACAACAAGCTTCCTAGTGAAATGAAGAATCTACCTCTTCATAAATTTAAAAGCCAAATTAAAAGTAAACTCAGCCAAAAAGGCTACTATAAAATTCAAGACTATTTAGACGACAAACAAGCTTGGATATGAACTGTTTGCTCTCTCTCTATGCTACTCAAATGAAATATTGTACTTAGGTTAAGTAAATATGTTTGTAAATAGACCAAAAAAAAACCAGCCCGCTGAGTTTCTTGCTGGAGTCTTCTCAGGACAGGGCCGTGTTTCGAACCGGTGGTCCATTTGCCAAACATTAGATTTTTTTTTTATGACGTTTTGAAAGTGCCGTACTAATGGTCTATACAGAATAAATGGTTTTTGACTTTGACTTTGACATAATAGTAAAAACAAATATTAATGTACTCTGATCTCGCCACAACATCAAATGCCATTCATAGTGCTGAAAACTTGGCCTGGTCCGCTTCTTGACGTCATTCAATTATTTATATCTTCTAGCAATCTTTTGACAGAGTCGTTATTAACCTATTAGAGCTCCTTTAATTTTATTTTTTTCGTTCGGAAGCCCCCCCGGGTGCTCCCCGCCAGCCAGAGGAGTGGTTATATCGGATTCGAACCAAATAAAACCGCAGGCCATCTCGGGTCTTCAAAGACCAGAGTGTAAGGTGGTCCATAAGGCATTTCCCTCGCACCCCGGCTAAACCAGGGCCATCTACGGTGTCGAGATTGCTCACTCGGGTTTGGAAACCACGGCGGTGTCCCCGTAACCTATTGGTGGTCCTGGGTACGGTGGAGCAGAATTCTTATTATTTGGTAATATTAAACTAGTTATATGGTGTCCACTTACTATAATAATATGATATCATTGCTAGTTGAAATAAAACTATTTTAAACGGTGACCATGGCTGCTGAAAAGCAACCGAAACGTCGGGATCGATGTAAAATATAAAATAACATCAAATAAATCGCGATAGAATCCGTTAAAAATAGTTTTATTTCAATGTGTGACACTCGCGTAAGCTTCCGACAATATATTATTATCATCATTGCTAGTGTTTATTAGACAAAGTTTAAAAAAAAATCAAGTATGCTAATAAACATGGGGCCTGTTCTTATTAGCATACTTGAATTTAAAAAACCGGCCAAGCGCGAGTCGGACTCGCCCATTAAGGGTTCCGTAGCAGCAAGTAACATAATAATGTTTTTTTTTATAATTTTTATATTTACATAAGTTGATTGAATGAAAGGTAAATTGCGGTTTACGATTAATGACGTATTAAAAAAAACAACTAACTAGATCTCATTCAAACCAGTTTTCGGTTGAAGTTTACATCATATATTTTTTTTTAGTTTTATCATTCTCTTATTTTAGAAGTTACAGGGGGGGGGGGGGGGGCACACATTTTACCACTTTGGAAGTCTCTCGCGCAAACTATTCAGTTTAGAAAAAAAGAAGATATTAGAAACCTCAATATCATTTGTAAAGACCTATCCATAGATACCATTTTTTTTTTCGTGCGGAGATCCCTTCGGATCACAAGTATTGGGTTTGATTAAAGGAAATTTTTTGAGTTTCAGTTCTCTCTATGGGGAACCCCAATTTATTGTTTTTTTTTTCTAGTTTTCTGTGAAAATCTTAATGCGGTTCACAGAATACATCTACTTACCAAGTTTCAACAGTATAGTTCTTATAGTTTCGGAAAAAAGTGGCTGTGACATACGGACGGACAGACAGACAGACATGACGAATCTATAAGGGTGTTCCGTTTTTTGCCATTTGGCAACGGAACCCTAAAAAAGCTTACATAAGCGTGGAATGCTGATCCCGTTCCCGCAATTTATGACAACGTATTCTAGGAATAAAAAGTAACTTATGCGTTTCTCAGACTGTATCCGTTGAGCCGTTTCAGCCTGATCGAGTATCTTCTTGTTTATGAACCTCTTCACAACGTGAATCGTTCTTTCCCTTCGTTCACTTCTATACTATTCTATCGTACTGAGTGCCTAGTGCGAGTTTTATTTAATTCGTCTCACTAAAACGTGCGTATACGTGAAGATTATTTTGTATGGGAATTTAAACAGTGCTACCTAAACGATAAAGAATAGAATACGATGAAATCGATACAGAGTCATCTAGCGACAAACGCGAACGGCGTTCAATTTGTATGAGAAATTTGTCATTTTAACCTAGTTCTCGCGTTTGTCGCTAGATGACTCTGTATCCCTGTAACTCTGCCGGTAACCCTGGGGTTATCCTTTCGAGGGCTTACCCGGGGTGCCCGGCAATTTACACTTGGGCAGGAGACCGTGCGGTTTTAGTCGATGCACGACATAACCGCCCCCGCTGGCCGGCGGGGGGGTATCCGAAGGGAATTCCGCACGTAAAAAAAAAAAGATTTATAATTGAATTAATTATATTATAATTGAAGTTAGATTATTTCCCGATGGGGTAGGCCGAGGTGTATTAACAGAAGCTATACTTAACTGGTCATACGTAATATGAGGTGCGGCTCATACCGTCATTCAGGTCTTTTTCCTGCTGTATATTTATTGACGGTGAAGAACAGCCATTTGGTCGCCCTAGTAAGATACCCACGGGAAGAGATAGGTAGGCCTCTACATACTAACACACCGGGTATGGTACCCAGTGTTAAAATTTGAAAGACTTAAAGTCCTTTAAATAGCATAGCTTATGGACCAGCCATCGATTGTCTTGCTATATCAGGAGGCAGAGATCGACCTGGCCTGACACAACCATAAATAAAGTTATTTTGGCTTGTAGAATATACTGCTTCCGGGCTGATTGGCCGAGATCCGTAGGAAACTTGTGTTCCTAACGTTTTGTCGATCACTGCGGTCGACATCTTCAGTGGTGCAGGTCCGGGCGCCGACGAGTGCGGAGAACTCTCCTCGGCGGCGACTTCTCTGCGACTGATGTATATTCTATTCGGCCGTGAAAGCCTTAAGATTTATATTATTTTGGCTTGTTTGGCAACAAAATTCTAATATTATCGGTAGTAATTTTACCGCCGGCGTTCGTCATAACATATAAATGTCAATGTAAATTTAATAAGGTTATGGAAAACTACGTAATTATAAAAGTAATATTCACGATCATTGACAACCTCCGTGGTGTGGCGGTAGAGCGTTCGACTGCTAGAGGTTTGATTTCCGCTCGGTGAAAATATTGGTATGCTTGCATATGTCTATTTGCATTTGTTTGGGTGTTTCTATATAATCTTCTATATAGTCTTTACCTATGAAATTGCCGAAATTTTCTTACAAATTCATGAGTTCGATAATCCTGTAATTTAATAGCTATTTCCATTATTTATATTTTGTTTGAATGTGATTTCAAGATTTTACAACTCTGTATTAAATTTTGTTTTTATTGGCCGCTTGATAAATTAATTCGATCTTCAAAAACAGTACTTCCTAAATGCTATCCATTTTGATGATAAATTTCGTAATACTTAACATCTGTTACTTTTCAAAAATCTAATAAAAGTTGCTGTTTGTTAGCAAAATGTTGTCTCATTCATACACAAAAAAAATCATAAAATTTGGATTTGTCATTCCTAAAAAAATGCAAAATTGGGTTTCCTCCAATTTCTTCAAGAAAAATGGCAATTTCATATATAACGACCTAATATAATATGTATATAGATTTTTACTAACAGAAACAGTATTTAAGTATGTTTATCCGCATTCTAGTACCCATAATACATGCTAGTTAATCTATGCTTACTTCAGGTCTATATCCTAGAATATTTATTTCGCGGCGATAGCCTCGGACTGCCGAGACGAGGTCTCGAGTTCGATCCCGAGACGCCCCGGGCACACACCTCTGACTTTAAGTAGTTATGTGTGTATTAAAAATATTGATTATCGCTCGCTTAGTAATGTGCCCGGTAGATGGCAATAGGCTCGCCCCCTATTACATTGGGACCTAAACATAACTGGCGAATCGTGGGTGTGTAATACACCTCTGCCTACCCCTTCGGGGATACAGGCGTGAAGTTATGTTATGTTATGTTTATGTTTATTTATTTATTTATTTATTTGAATATTCAATATCTTCGATAGTAATGTTACACAGCGTTCTTCTCGACACATTCATGTTAAGTATTAGAGTTAACGGGATATTTACCATGTGTTTTTAAGAGTGTCCGATATTTTGGCACTGTTGCAAGCGCCATGATCACGGAGGAACTGAAGAGGCGGTTAACGGTGAACGAGTTTAAGAGTAAATATATCGATTTACCCTCTTTCGTCTCTCTGACGCGCAACACCACTACCACTGGTCTCACTACACACTCGAACTCGATCACGATCGCGACACACGACGCTTACCGTATCTACTCGCGAATTTGTTTTGGCTTGTTCCCGGTTATTTTTGCACAGACGGACCACTGGATGCCAGACGTTCGGCAATTGAAACCCATCCTCACGATTGAAATTTCTGTGCTTTTTGATTTCTATCGCTTCCCTAACCAATCTTGGTATGTAGTGGCGTTCTATCGAGAGCATCTGAGGGTTATGTAACTCGATGCAGTGGTCGGTACCGGACTCCAATAGGTGTTCAGCGATTGCAGATTTTTGCGGTTCATTGTTTTTGACTGCCCTGATGTGTTCTTTGATTCGGCACGTGACCGTTCTTTTGGTTTGTCCTATATAAGAACTGCCGCAGCTACAGTCAATCTTGTACACTCCCGGCCTGTCCAGTGGAAAACTATCCTTGGGTGTGCGTAGATATTGTGACATCTTTTTACATGTAAATATCCCGTTAACTCTAATACTTATGTAAGTGACCATGATAGTTTAAATACCTACATTCAAGTTAATGTAATTACTAATGAGGTTGTGTAAAACTAAACTAAACTATTATAAATGTAATATATTTAAATGATGTTATCAGTGCATTTTAAATTACATAATTACACATTGTGAACGTATAACAAGATGCTCAAAACTCGCATTAAATAAGTCGTCTATAATATTATGCGCTATCATTTTAAGAGACTATTATTAACTATTTACAATGCAAATAAATAACAGTGTTAACAACAATTTAATTTAATTAAACCAACGTCTTGACGTCTTATTACAAATATAATTAACAAGAGTTCTTGATGTATCGATTTGAAACTTTGTTAGTGCGATATACCGATCAAAAATCACAATACATGTGGAAGTGGAAGTGGGAGCGAGAGATATACCAGCAAAATCTCTCTATAACCTACTTAAAGATCTAGGCCTATCGAGAGCTACAATAAGCTCATTACTAGGACGAATGTCTAAAGCGGCACTAGTAGGTTCGTATCAAATTTGGTTAGGCAGGGAGGGGAACTTGGGTAGTGAAGGTGAGTGTTGATGTACATCAACAAAAGAGGGCCCCTTCTAAACCTACACTTGAGTCGCAAGTCCCAGGCACTGTCCCGAGTTCCCTACTCAGCAACGCGATGGACCCGGCACCCGCACGGAGAATCCATGGATTGCTAAGAATATCGGTCTCAATTAGTTTTGTTCCGTATTCGCCTCACTTGTCTTACCCACATTCTTAACATTTCCTTATTCACACTGGAATTAATTGATATCAATCTACAATCAGATGAACTAGATCCGATGATACAGTCAGAACATTATGAATAGTGGAACTCTTCGATAGCTACTAGTAATGCTCTCGAATTGGTTTTTGGTTATTGAATATTTGGTTTGTTTTGATCAAAATCTTACATTACATTTAGTAACAAGATAAACTTTAAATTCACCACGTGTAGTACTTTAAAAAAATGTTACAAGCGGCGTCGTCGTTTAGCTTTTCAATTGACTGGTTTTACCAAGTACCCTGCTGACTTGAACCTAAATGGCACTCCGCTGTCTGTGTCATCAAGTTTAATTATCAATTTATTTTGCAAATTAGTAACTTGTGTGGAATTAGTGTGGAAATCCCCTCGGATACCCCCCCGCCGGCCGGCGATGGCGGTTATGTCGGGATTGAACCGACTAAACCCGCACGCCGTCTTGGGTCTACAGACAGTAAGGTAAGGGTGTAAGGTTGCCCATAGAGCATATCCCTCGCACCCCGACTGACTCTGGGCCATCTCCGATTTCGAGATAGCCCCTTAAGGTTTGGAAACCACGGTGTCCCCTTCTTGCCCGGGTTTGGGGGAGGGGCGCTAGTCGCCCCACCGTCCGGCCTGCTTCTGCTGGGGTGACAGGCGGCCTCACCTGCCACCCCCAGGCCTGCGCCCATTGAGGACGGAGGTCGTTAAGCGACCTCCGGTGCCTGAGTCGCCTCGACGCGCGGCGAGCATGTTGCGGGCTCGGCGGGCCGGTAGAGTTCTAAACCTCTCCCGGGCGCGCTCCGCCATCTCCTTCTCGAGCATTACATGCTCGCAAAAGGAGGTGGCCGCGGCCCACTCGCTCGCGTTTCGCACCATTGCCGCAATCATGCTGCCGCGTGTGAGGACTCCCACCCCGATGGCTGCCACGAGTTCACGCCTCGGTGCTCCCCACGCCGGGCAATCCGCCAACGTGTGCAGCCCCGAGTCCTCGCTCGCGTCGCAGTGATGGCACTCAGGCGTTGGCTCCTTCCTGATCCGATGGAGGTGGTCCCGAAGCTCCCCTTCCCAGAGATCACCTGCGTCAGTCGGTACGAGAGGCTTCCGTGTCCCGCCTCTCTAGCCAATCCTCCATGATAGGCCTTACTGCAAATTAGTACCTCTTTTTTTTGTGCGGAAATCCCTTCGGATACCCCCCGCCGGGCAGCGGGGGTGGTTATGGCGGGCTTGAACCGACTAAAACCGCACGCTGTACCTATTATTACCTGTCCGTTTATTAGGTGAACTATACTTTGTGAGTTTGTTAAAGAAAACCCGTTATTAGCCATACTTCTACATAGATTATATTTTAAGGATTTATTTGCTGTTTCATACCGATGTTGGTTTTCTGAAATAAATAAATAAATACCGACCCGGCAAACGTTCCGCCTTAGAATCCAAATATGTTGGTCACCTTATCAGCTGAATTATTTAGTGAATGTCTGTATATTTTAATTATCCTAATTGCTAATATAGGCACAGAATTTCGGAAGGGCCATCTCAAAACCGTAGATGGTCCAGGGTTAGCCGTGGTGCGAGGGAATTGCCTTATTTGGCAACCTTACAACCCGCGGCATTAGAGACCCGAGACGGCGATTGGTCGGATCGAGTGCGACAAAACTACCCCTTAGGCTTGGGGAATTCTACAAAAAAAAAAAAACAAATGGCACAGTATAGGCGGCTACAAATCCAAAAACAACAATTATCTTGAAAATTGGTCCACCCGTTCTTGAGTTATAAACGTTATCGTCAACACAACACGACTTTGTTTTATAATATAAATTGATTTAAGCGATTTTATTCCGGACAGAATACATCAAACTCATTGTGCCCTTAATCTACAAGGCCACGAGGCTCTGTGTCAGCCTTTCTCTCGAGGTTAGTAGGTCAGACGACAGTCGCTCCCGCAAAAGTCAAGATAAAATTCAACATTTTTAATTTATATTTAACATAACATAACATTACTTCACGCCTGTATCCCCGAAGGAGTAGGCAGAGGTGTATTATTTATATTTAATGGATAATTATTTCAAAATAAAGCTACACCTACACACGCCTCTATACCAACTTACCGTCGCGGGATCAAACCCGATCCCATAGGAGAGGCCACGATGGCGGCCAAAGTCCGCCGGTAACCCTGGGGTTACCCTTTGAAAGAAGGAAAGAAGGAAAGAAAGAAAGAACCCTTACCCGGGGTGCCCAGCAATGGACTCCTGGGGAGGATAATGTGTGGTTTTAGTCGGTTCGATTCTGACACGCCCATCCCATCGTTGGCACCGATGGGCCTCAGCCCGTGGGGTTTACATACGTAAAAAAAAGGTAAAACATAATACTAAATTATAGTCAACTAAATAACATAACATAACTTCACGCCTGTATCCCCGAAGGGGTAGACAGAGGTGTATGATACACCCACGATTCGCCAGTTATGTTTAGGTCCCAATGTAATAGGGGGCGAGCCTCCATCTACCAGGCACATTACTAAGCGAGCGATAATAAACATTTTAAATAGGTACACATATAACTACGAAAACTCAGAGGTGTGTGCCCGGGGCGACCTGGGATCGAACTTCGGCAGTCCGTTACGTACACATGTGGGCTATCGCCGTTAACTCAACTATCAACTAAATCACTAACAATAATCATAAACATATAGTATAAAACATCTTTATTACAAGTACCTATTGTCATAACATCGTTTGGAATTACAATGAAATATCCAGGATTTAAAGTGAAGCATGTCATTCATAATTTTACGGGCACTTACATTAACAATGACCTATAAAGGAATCAGTTGGCATGCAAGAGATGGATAATGAACACTTATCGTATAATCCAAGGTCAACATACAAATATTTCATAGCCTGTATTGTTAATTTTTTTTTTATGTATGATAGGCTCACGTTTAACCTCTATCTCATCTGGTCGTAAGTGACGATGTGGTCAAAGATGGAACACGTTTGCCTAGAAGGAACCTATTCACTCGAGACTTGAAGATTCCGAGGTTATAACTTTTCGGAAACAGACTCAGGCAGGCAATTCCACTCCTTAGCTGTACGCATAATAAATGTGTCGCCGAAACGTTTCGTGCATGGAATATCCACCATGTAGCGGTGGCGTGTCGCTGCGCGTCTGGTCGTTCTTTGGTGGAAAGAGCTTGGAGGTATCAAGTTGTACAATTCCAGCGCACACTCTCCGAAATGCATCCGGTAAAAACTGATAGGCCTGCAACTTTGCGTCGATGTTCAAGGCTCTGAAGCCTTTTCTCGACGAGTGCATCGTTATTAATGAGCCTCTTGGCCCGTCTCTCAATTGTCTCAAGCCCTTCCAGGTGGTATTTAGCTGAGCCTTCTTCTTCTTATAATATTTCACTGCCTTATGTACCTGGGCATATAGTAAAAGAAAAAAAAAAACTCCTTTAAATGTTAACAGCAAAGCTACATACATACATACATGCATAACTTCACGCCTGTATCCCGAGGGTATGCAGAGGTGTATTACACACCCACGATTCGCCAGTAATGTTAAGGCCCCGTGTTAGGGGGCGAGCCTATTTCCATCTACCGGGCACATTATTAAGCGAGCGATAATTGCACACATAACTACGAAAAGTCAGAGGTGTGTGCCCGGCGTGACTGGGAATCGAACTCGAGACCTCGTCTCAGCAGTCCGTTACGTACGCCACTGGGCTATCGCCGCTTATTATATAATAGCATAGCATTGGATTATATTTAAGAACTAGCTGTTGCCCGCGGCTTCACGCTCGTAGAGTTTTGATCCTGGATTTCCACCATACATCATTTTGCTATAATTCTCGTTGAAAGTTCCCAAACGGCTTATTTTTTTCTGACACCTCTAACAAATATCATTATACAATGTATACATAACGACCTCTGTGGCGTAGAGGTAGTGCGTTCGACTGCTAAGCCAGAGGTCGCGGGTTCGATTCCCGCTCAGTGCAAATATGTATATTTGCATTGGTCTGGGTGTTTCTATGTATAATATGTATTTATTTACAAAAAAAAAGTATTTAAGTAGGTGTATCCGCATTCCAGAACCCATATGACAAGCTCTGCTTAGTTTGGGTCTAGATGTCGTTGTGTACTTTGTCCTTCAATATTTATTTATTTATTTTATTTTATAACTTGACAAATTATACCTATACTAAAATCTTCCTCGAGAATCACTTTATCCATTGGTGAGAATGGCATGAAAATTGGTGCATAAGTTTTTAAGTTTATCGCGAACAGACAGACGCGGTGGAGTACTTTGTTTTATAATATGTAGTGATGCATATAATTACTTGCGGAAGCAGGAGGACTCTTTTAGTAAGTATAGACACCAAGGATGAAATCAACAGACGAATCAAAATAATGTGACATACATTCTGGAGCTACAAAGATGCGTTGAAATCAAAACTTCCGATTGATCTTAAAAAAAGAGTGTGGCACTCTGGGAGTGCCGACAGAAGTGAAAACTTGAACAATTACGTGTGTATTCTTTAAGTATCATCATAGTCTCTCCCTCCCTACGTATCTTCCTCCCTCCCTCTCTCTTTTTCTACCTTCCTCCTTTCCCTTTAGTCTTTCCCTTTCTCTCACCCTCCCTACCTTCCTACCTATCTATCCTTTCGTCCCTACCTCCCTCCATTCCTCACTACCTCCCTCCATTCAATTATCCATTTTTGAATATGGAAAGCGTGACAGTACAGGACGTGAAGATGACGCGAGTTACAAGATTTTTCTTCACCCAAAAGAACGCTCCTATGGAATGTGTTCAACGCGCCCAAAGTTTTCACTTCAAAAATCTTAATGGTCCTTTTAGGCGCAGACGGGTAAAAAATCTTGATTCATGTCTTCTGTTTTGGCTTTTATATGGATGCCAAACTAGGATATTTAATGAAAATACAAAAGCACAAATAAACACATGTCACAGAGGTATGGCACGAAGCGTACTTTACATAAAACGTAAAGACAGGCAAAAATCTATCCGAATGAATTTGCTTGTATTGTTCTGATTGATTCATTCATCAACGCCGATCCGAATTTTACTGTACAAAGCCGGCGGCGGGGAGGGAGCGGGACAGAACCCTGCGCCCCGGGTTCCGCAGCCCGCAGCGAGGACTCCGCAGACTTGTCTACGCCCGGGACTATCGACCTCCAAGATCGGGGCCTGAGGACGGTAGTCGGCCGACTCGCCGTCCTTACATAAGCAGGCCAAGACGGAGGCGTGTCGTGTGTGTCCTTCACACGCCTGCCAACAACTATTATCGCGGGATAAACCCAGACCCCACCAGGCGAGGCTGCGATGGTGGCCAAAGTCCGCCGGTAACTCTGGGGTTATCCTTTCGAGGGCTTACCCGGGGTGCCCGGCAATGGATACTTGGGGAGGACACCGTGTGGTTTTAGTCGGTCAGATTCCAACGTTGGCACCGAGGAGGTGAAGCCCGTGGGGTTTCCACACGTTAAAAAATACAGTACAAAGCCGGGATGGGCCACATGTTTTAAAATAGATCCCCTGTTGAGCGTGACTAAAATTACTACAGAAAATCCCAATTGTTGAACTCATTTGAACTCATTGTATAATTCTTTGTTCTAGGCCCTGGTGTTCTAAAAAATGCCAGTATCAGTCCCCGTATGTTGCAAGAATTGCAGATCGTGACACACAGGGTGACAAGTACTGGTCAAATTGTACGGAAAATGATGTCAGTGGAGTCAGCACCCAAGGCGATAGCTAGGGACAAAAATATAGGTGAGTTCATAATTACTTGATTGGTTACATGGCACTGTATCGTTAGCTCCCGTGAAGTTTCTGAAGTTATACTTCTTTTGGCGCGTAGGTAAAACTGATGAGAATATTTTTTACGATGCGCGTGCACACCGTCACGAAAAACCGACACCATAAAGTTAGCTAGTCAACAGTTTTACTTTGAGTTTGTGGAATTTGAGGTTAGTTGACGGTTTCCATTATTTATTTACATCATAAACTTAAAAACATTGTTTCATTATTATTTCTATAACCGTAGGATAACGCAAAGGATAAAATTATTAGAAAGATTTTTAACAAGATTTTTCTCTTCTTACCCCAAAAAAGTATAACTTCTTACGTACGTATATAATTACGTACACACTTTTTTACATTACTTTTTATTTAAATAAGAAATACAGTATTACATCAATCATGATACACTCAAAAAATCTGTATTGGTTTATCTTGGTTGTATATTTTAATATACTTAACAAAAAATCATAATTATAACAACATAAACTTTAGTTAGCTCGTTGAACTATAAGAAATATTGGGTAGGTACAAATCTTTCGAGCGTTTAACAGAGGTTGTATCAGCACGCAAAAACAAGTTGAATTCCTGAGACGAGCTCAGCCGAATACAAGGGATTTTCGATATTGCGTTTCTTTTTTGCGATTTTTTCTTTATCTTGCAATGGTTCACCCCAGCACGAATCCATTACCGAAAACAGCAACTCGATAGCTCATCTCCTTCATACCCAAAACCGTGACAGAAAATTGGCAACGACGACGTCGACGACAACTCGATAGCAGTAGAGCTGTTCTAAAGAAAAACCCTAAAAATACTAGCACATGAATTGTTTGCCATAATGCAAGTTTCTGTTTCATCAACGCCACGTTTCAAAACGCGTGAATTCAACTGGTTTACGAAGAAAAATTAAAAAAAAATCTTTACAGTTCAGTAAATTTATTTATTTATTTATTTAACCAACTTATACTGACAGCAATCCATACATATAAGTTATAGGTCACATACATTATTTTCTTATTTACAACATGTTATAATAACTATGCAATGTCAAAACTACAGATGTCAAAAATAAAAATAATAATTAAACAATGTCAAAAATATCAAAACTATAATAATAACAATGTCAGAAATAATAATAATAACAATAAATAGATTCATAATAATAATTCACTAATTAATTAAAATCGTTCCCATTAAAAAAATAAAACAACAAAAATAAAACAAGAACAAAACATATATATGTCACCACTATTCAACTACCACCAGTATCATTGCCCAGTCAACTAGGCAATGGTGCTGGTAATATAATCTATCGAAACAAAACCTACTTACGTTTTCATTAGGTTATTAAACACTTAGAATAATTTATAGTTGAAACTATTCCTGGAATAAATAGTAGCCTATGTGTTATTAAGCGTAGCGAGCCGAAGGCGAGCGAAGCGTCTTTGGTTCCAAAGTTGCATTTCAAACAAATGATACTCCTGCGAGACCGTTTGACCGATCTCGACCAAATTTGCCACGGTGATCAAGTAGACATTACTGAGTGTCGTAAGGGGTCGAATGTCCAGATCGGTCTTACCATCGAGGAATAATCACCGAAAAACAAAATCAATGGAAAAAATCGACCGGTCACGTTGACCTATTGTTGGATAGGCAAATCTCGCTACGCTTAAGTTTGGGTTGATTGCGAAGCTGGTAACCGTCAGTTCTAGTATAGTCTATCCCTGTACCTTTTTTTTTTTTTTTTTCGTGCGGAAATCCCTTCGGATACCCCCCCGCGTGCCAGCGGGGCGGTTATAATTTCAGCCAGTTCCGTTCAGCCGTTAGAACGTGATAGAGTAACAAACATCCAAATATCCAATCATCTCTGACGACCTCTGTGGCGTAGCGGTAGAGCATTCGACTGCTAAGTGAGAGGTCGCGGGTTCGATTCCCGTTCATTGCAAATATGTATATTTGCATTGGGCTGGGTGTTTCTATATATAATATGTATTTATTTACAAAAAAAAAGTATCTAAGTATGTTTATCCGCATTCTAGAATCCATATGACAAGCTCTACTTAGTTTGGGTCTAGATGGCGCTGTGTAATGTGTCCTAGAATATTTATTTATTATTTATCTTCACAAACTTTTACTTTTATAATATGAGTAAGGTTGCGTTCTCAATTGGATTTGTAAAATTATTGCTTTATTTTAATTAGGGTTCCGTACCTTTTTTTTTCCGTGCGGAAATCCCTTCAGATACCCCCCCGCCGGCCAGCGGGGGTGGTTATGTCGGGCTTGAACCGACTAAAACCGCACGCCGTCTCGGGTCTTCAGATCAGTGTGTAAGGTGACCTAATAACGGGGACACCGTGGTTCCCACACCCGAGGGGGCCATCTCGAAGCCGTAGATGGCCCAGGGTCAGCCGGGGTGCGAGGGAATTGCCTTATTAGGGTTCCGTACCTCAAAAGGAAAAAACGGAACCCTTATAGAATCACTCCGTCCGTCCGTCCGTCTGTCCGTCTGTCAAGACCGTTTTTCTCAGGAACGCGTATCTCAGGAGGTATCAAACTGAAATTTATATCTAATACTCAGGTCTACTGTCCCTTGGAGCTGTGAAAGAATCAATCTTCTAAGCCATAGCAATCAAAAGACACAGCCGTTTATGCCCCAAATTTCCGCAAATTTTCGAAACTGGCACGGGAATCAAAACCTACAGGGTACTTCCCGTGAACTTAGAATCTTGAAATTTGGTATGAAGTAACGTCTTATAATACAGATAAAGAAAAAATTGCGAAAATCGCAAATTTTTAGTTACATCATATAATAAAAAATATTTTTGAAAATTTTAAACTGACTACTTCTTTTCTCATAAACGCGTAGAGGTATTAAATTGAAATTCATATCAAATACTCAGGTCTATAATACCTTTAAGCTGAACAAAATCAAACTTTTATGTCTACGCAATCAAAAGAAATAGCAATTTAAGCCGCATATTTTCAAACTCGCAAATGTTCGCGAGGGAATCAAAACCTAAAGGGTACTTCCAGTCGATCTAGAATCCTGAAATTTTAGTACTTTATAAATACGTACGGAACCCTCGGTGTGCGAGTCCGACTCGCACTTGGCCGGTTTTTTTTAGTTTTGAATCAAATGTTTTAAAAACGGAATTTTACTGAATACACAGATACGCTGCAAATTTGAAATTTATTCACATCGCGCAGGTACTCAATTGCGGGGGTGCGACTGGTTGCGGGGGTGCGACTGGTTGGATCACCTCCAAGTTTGGTGCACCCTGGGCAACGTGGGCGATGACGCATCATTGATTGCTCCTCTGGAGTAGCTGGCGTCAACGTCAACGGCCAAGAGTCTGACCAACCAGCCCTTTTCAGGGCCAGCTGACCCCATTGCACGAGGGGGTCGCGGTATGGCGGGCCTGCAAGGCCCGCGGGGGGGCGCGGTCGCTCCAGGTACCCCTCTGCTATTATCAGAGGGGACACTGCGAATGGCCCAGGGTCAGTTGGAGTGCGAGGGATATGCTCTATGGGTAACCTTACACCCCGGCGTCTGTAGACCCGAGACGACGTGTGGTTTTAGTCGGTTCAAGCCCGACATAACTGCCCCCGCTGGGCGGCGGGGGCGTATCCGAAGGGATTTCCGCATAAAAAAAAAAAAAAGGTACTCAATTGCGTCTAACCAATCACCATTATAAAATGTAATAACTTAAATATAAATTATAAAAAAAAATTGACTGGACTGAATTTGAATAATCATAATTGATAACTAATTTATTAACGACTACTACTTTAATTCAGCAAAACCATGACATTATTTAATAATTTCAATATATAATGATTTAAGTGGATTTCAGATGGGTTAATTTTAATAAAAATATGTTAAATGGTTTAATATAATATATTGTTTAATGTTTAAAGCAAATCCAATTTAAACAGATTTTTAACACGTACTTGTTTCAATAATCAAATTAAGCCGCAATTGACACCCGATCGAAATCGACCGGGAAATATTTTAATTACAATTACAATTCTAAGTTTTAAGGTGAAAATAGTCAAATTCAATTGCACCGAAAGGCAGAATAATACCGATAAATTAACACTCAAAATGGCGGACTCTAACCGCGTGTTAAGTTTCAAATTGCAAATCAAAATTAAACCAATCCGTTATTTATTATCTACAATACATAAAATATATTAAGAAATGGGTCACTGACCTTCAATGGACCGGGATTCAGCCGGGCAAGTAGCAAAGATTGGAAAGTGTGCCTATTTAGTGTATCTAACTATATATGACATGAATGTACGTGTAATTGAAGAATAGTAAATAATAGTGACATGTACCTACATACCTAATAAACTACTATTTTATGATGTATCTGGATATCAGAAGAGGAGGTCTTCTGACACAGGTATCTTTTTACTTAAAAGAAGTCCTCAACAAATATATTTTATGTAAATGTTTATTGGTGAAGAAATAAAATATTATTATAAAAAAAAAAAAAAATTTTAATATACAATAAACTAATTATTCAGTAAAATAAATGTGAGATATACTTCCCATAGAATGTGTTTTCAACCACAGCAAGGTTCCAAGTACAACGAACGCGATGGGCGTATTCACTTTATTTAACAAATAGATAACTATCTCGATAATTAATTTTCACCAATTAATCAACATTCAACATATAAAATCACAACAATGGCCCCTCAATGCGCGTGGCCACCCAAAAAAGGCGCGGTACCAGGGTCCACCCACGAGCTTACCAGCTCGGACCCTCACAAAGCAACGCCGCGCTCAACTCGCGATGTACTGCTTCATAGTTCACGTACTATAATGCGCGGGTAAAGAAAAAATACGATTGATGTTGGTCCTATCAATACGCGGTACCAACATCAAACAAGTTGAATTCCTGAGACGAGCTCAGCCGAATACAAGGGATTTTCGATTTTGCGATTTTTTTTTGCGATTTTTTCTTTATCTTGCAATGGTTCACCCCAGCACAAATCTATTACCGATAACAGCAACTCGATAGCTCATCTCCTTCATACTCAAAACCGTGACAGAAAATTGGCAACAACGACGTCGACGACAACTCGATAGCAATAGGGCTTTTCTAAAGAAAATCCCTAAAAATAAATACTTTACGATTAAAACTAAACAGTTTGCATGCCATAAAATGAAATGGTAAATGTGCTGAACGAAAATAACGTGCATCTTGTGACTACCATATTTCCGCAAATAAAGAATTTGAATTTGTAACTCAATGGGTTGTATTGGGTGCTGCCAAGATCTTCAGAGCCCTAGTCAAGCTCACCTGCAATAAGGTACTCCTGCTGACTGACGGATAAGGCTCTGGCGCCGGTTTCTCACTTGAGGTTAGAGGGACAGATGGTAGTCGCTTCAAAGTAAACCAGTTTATGGAGGAGCAGGAGAGCCTTAGAAACAAGTTATGTTGGTTACCTTATTGGCTGAATGTATTTCGTGAATGTCTCATTGCACCCCGGCATTGAACAACCAAGATGGTGTGAGAAAACACTAAAAGGTAGAGTATAGGCGGAGACAAATAAAAAAAAATCAAATATCATGAAAATCACCCATTCTTAATTCTATTTCCTTTGTTTGCTACTACTATCATGCATACATCCTACTTTTTTCTTTTTTTTTTCGTGTGGAAATCCCCTCGGATATCCCCCCGCCGGCCAGCGGGGGCGGTTATGTCGGGCTTGACCGACTAAAACCGCACGCCGTTTCGGGTGTACAGACGCCGGAGTGTAAGGTTCCCCATAGAGCATATCCCTCGCACCCCGACTGACCCTGGGCCATCTCTGGTTTTGAGATGGCCCTCTCAGGTTTTTGAACCACGGTGTTCCCGTCTTATCCCGGTTTGGGGGAGGGGAACTAGTCGCCCCACCGTCCCGGCCTGCTTCTGCTGGGGAACATGACTTTGTTTTATATACACCTATTGATTATTGAGATGCTAAGGTGATTTGGGCACTTGGAACGAATGATTAGCAAGCCGGGGTCGACCTCGAAGGACATACACTGATCAAATTAATGAGGTATTGAAAAAAGGGCAGGTCAAAACACTCGAAACCGGCGGGCTTGCATGAATGGTTTAATGACAGTGAAGGAAGCTCATGAAGTATGTAAGGACAGAAGCAGATGGCGGGCTGTTGTCTCTGCCTACCCCGGAGGGAAAAAGGCGTGAGTATATGTATTTTATAGGTACGAATTTAATTCGTCAGTCATTTTCACAGTCACGTTGATAAAAAATAATTGCCAATATAACATTTTTATCCATAGAATGTTCATTTTTTTTTTGCCTCGGAAGCTTGGTGACATAAATTTCACTACGGCAGATGTGCTGGAGTTCCGTTTGAAAGAGGAAAAAGATTGTTTATATAAAACCAATTTATTTGGTGTTCAACCTGTAACAGAACAGTTGACTTTTGAATCAGTTTCCATAATTATTTACGACTAGCTTTTTTTTGTATATTTTTTTTCGGGCGGAAATCCCTTCGGATAACCCCCTTTCTTTTTTTAGACTTTCTTTTATAGATTTAGATATACCCTAGCAGAAGCAGGCCGGAGCGGCGGCGCGAAGAGCACCCCTCCCCCAAACCGGGGCAAGACGGGGACACCGTGGTTCCCAAACCCGAGAGGGCCATCTCGAAACCGGAGATGGCCCTGGGTCAGCCGGGGTGCGAGGGAAATGCCTGGGCCACCTTACACCCTGGCGTTTGAAGACCCGAGATGGCATGCGGTTTAAGTCGGTTTGAATCGGAACCATCCTCGTTGGCCGGCGAAGGGGTTATACAGGGGGACTTCCGCACGAAAAAAAAGTCTTTACTTCTCCACTTCGCACGGTCTTGGGCATCCATGATAGTGAGACCATTGGCACGCATATTATCTTCTATGACGCCAAGCCAGCACTTCAGGGGTCTATCGCTCCTACCGGTGCTGGCCGAAGCGGCATGGCGTCTGGCCATTTTTGTTACCTACGTAGTTGGATACGGTTGCCGCAAACGTGGTGCTTTAAATATTATTATCTAATTTTCAATTCTGTTACATCATCATGTTTGTATACCAATCGTGTTTCTCCAATTCAATCATTTAATAATGCCTGTTGAGCTTTACTGATATTTTTTTCTTTTTTTTAATATTCTAGGAAAAAGTACACAACGCCGTCTAGACCTAAACTAAGCAGAGCTTGTCATATGGGTTCTAGAATGCGGATACACATACTTAAAAACTCTTTTTTTTGTAAATAAATACATATTATACATAGAAACACCCAGACAAATGCAAATATACATATTTGCACTGAGCAGGAATTTAACCCACGACCTCTGGCTTATCAGTCAAACGCACTACCGCTACGCCACAGAGGTCGTCTATTTTTTTTTTGGGGTGTGTGTTGGGTAACCTCCTCGAGTGTCGTTCCGATTCCGATCCCGCTGCAGTCCGGGGGGAACGGAATCGGAGCGGCCGGTACACCCTGGGCGGCGGTCAATGGCTTCCCCTTCATGGGGTTGGCATCGATCGTCGGCTAATACCCAACGAGGCGGGAACACATCGCTCTCCGTACTCCTCTGCTTTCAGAGGAGACAGGATGAGCGATGGTGTTTGTGGCTGAGGCCACCATAGGGTCCTGGGGGATCCAGGGGCGGGTTGGCCCACTGCTAACGCAGGGGCCGACGGGCACTTGTGCCGCCGCCGGTGAGAGAGGACTAGCCACCCTCTCGCGTTCCGCAATCGGCAGGTGATCAGCAACGACCTGACTGGTGGCTCCAGAAGGGTACGCCGTGAACTTGCTGACCGGAGGGCTTGCCTTTATTGGCCGGCCCACGACAAGGAAAAGTCTATAACACCCGACAGCGAAGTCGTAAAAACCTATGGATACCAGCCGACCTCCATAGTATATAGGCTTATCCAGGTGCAGGGGGCTCCGCCTGGATGGACCACCTTTCCCCCATACTCGTGGGATATGACATGGACTCAAATCTGTATATCAACAAGAAAAAACCGGACAGGAAACTAAGCAACAACGACAAAGGCACGAACATGGACTGTGAAAATGACGGAGTCTGCGCGGAGGTCGCGCAGCTATCAAGCGTGGAGGTGGCGCCAAATACCTCGGCGGTGTCGGAGAGGTTCGACACCGCCAGCGAAAGGAGTAGGGCGGCAAGCCCGTTAGGATTGGGCGTCAAGGCGCAGAAGCGCAAACGGCGCCCAAAGAAGCCAGCCCAGCGATCAGGGGAGGGCGTGTCGGATGAGGATTACACCCTCACCGGGACGGCCTCCTCCAGCGACGAGGCGACAATGTGGGCGCCTAAGGTGGCTGCAGTCCGCCGGGCGCGAGGAGGGTTGAGGGGTGGGCAACCCAGCCGGGCCCCCTCGGCCACTGGGAGGTCCGCGGAAAAATCGCCGCCGAGGCCTTCCACCTCGTCGGTGACGGAACCGAGCGGGAGGACGCGGTCTCTTTTGGAGAGACTGCAGAAGGTGACCGCGTCATTCCAGGGGTCCCCAAACCCTGAGCAGGAGGCGATGTTGCGCATTGTGCTCGACATCGCCTCCGAGAATGAGGGCCTGGCGGCGCAGCTGGCCGAGTCTCGTCGTGAGACGGCTCGACTAGCTGCAGCCGTCGAAGAGCTCCAGAGGGGTATGGCGAGCCCGGCTCAACCGGCGCAGCGGGCGCAACCGGTGCAGCGGGCGCAACCGGCGGAGCCGGCGCGCGTGACTCGCTCGTCGGCGAGGCATTCGACGCAGCCAAAGCAGCCGGTGCGACCGGTGCAGCAGCCGGCACAGTCGGTGCGGCCGGCGCAGCCGAGGGTACCGACAGCGGAGTCTTGGCTCCCCTATATGGAGGCGCTGGAGGAGAGGATGATGTGTCGGATGGAGGCCCTAATGGAGTCCATCCGCCGTCCGCCTCTGGCGCCACCAGCGGCCGGCTACGCGGCTGTAGCCCAAAGGAGCCCTACCCGCCCGGCCGCGGGTGCGGGTGCGACTCTGCCGGTCCCGGCTCCTCAGCCCCCTTCCGCTCAGGGTAAGGGGAAGGGCAAAGGCAAGGGGAAGGGCAACGGGAAGACGTCCCCAGCCCTGGCCCCAGCCCCAGCCCCAGCCGTGGTTCCGGCTACCTCCACCCCACTGGAAGGGGGCTGGGAGGTGGCTGGAGCCAGCAAGAAGAGGCGGCAGGCCGCCAAAAAGGCCAGGAGGGCCGCGGCCGCCGCGAAAGCAGCGCCGGGGAAGCTCCGTGCCCCCCGCACTACGGCCGTCGTCGTCACCCTGACGGCGGAGGCAGCGGGGAGAGGCATGGAGTATGCCGAGGTGTTGGCCAAGGTGAAGGCCAACGTCGACCTCAAGGCCCTCGAGATCCCAGGCGTCCGGTGCAAGAGCACACGGACAGGAGCCCGACTTCTCGAGGTCCCTGGCGCCGCCAGTGGCCCCAAGGCCGACGCCCTAGCGGCTCGGCTGAGGGAGTCGCTGGACGCAGCCGACGTCCAGGTGTCCAGGCCCATTAAATGCGCAGAAGTGCGCATCACGGGCCTGGACGACTCCGTCACGGCTGAGGAGCTTAGGCTCGCCGTGGCGGAGGCCGGGGACTGCTCCCCGGACACAGTGAAGGCCGGAGCTATACGCTTCGGCCGCGGTGGACAGGGGGCAGTAGTTGTCGGCTGCCCTATCGCGGCGGTGTGGTACAGGAGGGCCCTCATGCACGTCGTCCGCAGCCCCCTACTTCGAACGCAGCGGCAAAGCCTTATACTCCTCACAAAAGCTTATAGGACCACCAGCACCAATGCGCTTGCAGTACTCGCGGGGGTACTACCGGCGGACCTGGAGGTGATCCGTGCTGGGGAACTGGAGGAGGCTCGAATTAGGATTGCTGCCGAGCACAGGGAATCGTGCGGGCGGTTGCAGGAGGAGCTCAAACAGTGGAGGGCGAGCACGCGCGCGACCGCGTTACGGGCCTGGCAGAGACGCTGGGACACAGAGGAGAAGGGGAGGACAACGTATCTCTTCTTCCCTCTCGTGGAACAGCGGCTTTCATGGCATTGGGTCGAGCCGGACTATGAGCTGTCCCAGCTCCTCACCGGGCATGGATGCTTTCGAAAGAGATTGTATGACCTAGGCCTTGGCAGCGAGAGTGAATGTTTCTGTGGTATGGAAGACGAAGACCTACACCATGTGTTGTGGGTCTGCCCCTTGTACGCTGACATCCGCGCCACCATGTTAAGTGAGGTGGTTAGATCGGAGGTTGGGCCTATGTACTATTCGGACCTGGTAGGCACACCCCAAAACTTCGGCCGGCTACGGAGCTTTGCGCATGTTTGGCACGAAAGGCGCAAAGCCCAGGAGGTTCCCTAACGGCGAGCAATTTCCGTTAGTGTGGCGTGCTGCCCCAGAAAGGGGAGAGTGTACAAGTAGGAGTGCACCAAAAAATTTGTAGGGAGTCAAGAAATGCGCGCCCGCAAGGCAGTCGCCAGTAGGGCGCGCATCTCCCAAGATTCGGCCCGTTATAACCAAGATGGTTGGTAGGGCCATGGGAAGGAGGTGGGAAAGAAGGTGCCCTATCGCGGCGGCCCAAAAGGTCGCTGACGGGCGGAGCCTCCTGGTAGGAGGCTTCCTGAGGGCGCAGGTACGGCTCCTGCAGGCCCGACCGGCTAGGTGCTTTAGGTGCCTGTCGGTGGGCCATGTGGGGGTGCACTGCACGGCGGAAGTGACGGCGGGTGACCGTTGCTTCCGCTGTGGCCAACCCGGTCACAAGGCCGGCACGTGCGATGCCCCGCTGCACTGCTTTAGGTGTGCAGCGGGAGGCAAACCGGCCGACCACAGGGTTGGAAGCAAAGCCTGCGCCGGAGGGGAGCCGAAGCCGGGAGGCCGGCCTTCCGCCTCCAGTTCGCAGCGGGATGCGAAGATGGGGGTTCCATAATGGATCCTCAACTCCGCATCCTGCAGGTGAACGTTGGCCACGGTGCCCATGCTCAGGATCTTCTGCGCCAGAGCATGGCACAGTGGGCCATAAATGTCGCCGCTGTCGCCGACCCATACACCCACCGGTTCCTCGGGCCTACCTGGGAAACCGCGCTGGATGGGTCGGCGGCACTGGTGCACAACCCTGCCGCCGACAGCCCCCCTCTTGCCGTCGTTGCAAGGGGACCCGGCTGCGTGGCGGCGGCAGTTGGGGATATAGCGGTCGTGGCCGCTTATATCACGCCGAACCGAGACCAAGCTGCATATGAGCAATGGCTCCGTCAGCTGGCCGTCGTCGTCAATGCCTGTCAGCCCCGTCCGGTCCTTGTGCTCGGGGACTTCAACGCCTGGTCGTATGCCTGGGGTTCCCGACACGAAAGGGGCGCGACGGGGCATAGAGGCAGGGCACTGGTGGACTGGGCCGCACGACTCGGCCTAGTCCTCCTAAATCGGGGAGCCGTGGACACGTTCGTGACCTCGAGGGGTAGCTCCATCGTGGACCTATCGTTCGCGAGCCCCTCGTTGGCGCGACGTGTTCAGGGCTGGCGCGTCGTTTTGGGGGAGGACACAAGTTCGGATCACCGATACATTCGGTTTGACGTGTCCCCCCCTGCGAGGGATGCACCGGCTGTACCGGCTCCACCCGAGCCACGTTGGGCCCTTAAGCGACTTGATCGGGAGCTCCTCCTGGAAGCCGCCATCGTACAGGCCTGGGCCCCTGCGCCGGACAGGCCTGTCTGCATAGACGATGAGGCGGAGTGGTTCCGGGAGGCCATGACCCGTGTCTGTGACGCGGCGATGCCTAGGGCTCCGCCCTATAATCCGAGGGGTCAGGTCTACTGGTGGTCGTCGGAGATCGCGCAGCTCAGACGGGGCTGCGTGATCACGCACCGCCGGTGGGCCCGATTCCGTAGGAGGCGTCGCCGCCCCGCAGATGCGGAGGCCCGAGAGGCGGAGTTGTACGAGGGATACAGGGAGGCCAGACGAGCCCTCCGAGCGGAGATAAGGCGTTCCAAACGGGACGCCTTCCGCGAGCTGCTGGAGACGCTGGAGCGGGACCCTTGGGGGCGGCCCTACCGGATGGTGAGGGGCAAGCTGCAGCCCAAGGCCCCGCCGTTAACCCGGTGTCTCCAGCCGGATCTGCTCGGAGGAGTTGTTGGCTCCCTGTTCCCAGCGCGGGCGGTGGAACATGTTCCACCGCAGATGACTCCGCCTCGGTTGCGCATGGCGCCCGACGTGGAAGACGACGACGTGCCCGAGGTCACTTGGGTAGAACTAGAGCTGGCGGTGAGAAGGCTAAGAGCCAAACACACCGCCCCGGGACCCGACGGCATTTCAGGCCGAGCGTGGGTCTTAGCTCTAGTCGACGACGCTCTCGAGCCCCGACTGAGAGGGCTTCTCAGCGCATGTTTGGAGCGGGGCCAGTTTCCGAAATTGTGGAAGACGGGGAAACTGGTCCTCATCCGAAAGGAGGGGCGCCCGGCGGACTCGCCGTCCGCCTACCGGCCCATAGTGTTGCTCGACGAGGTCTGCAAGCTCTTTGAAAGAGTAATTGCGAAGCGCCTCGTCGAGCACCTCTCAAGAGTGGGGCCGGACCTGGCGGATGGCCAATATGGCTTCCGCCAGAGGCGCTCCACCGTGGATGCCATCATGCGCGTGAGGGCTCTGGCGGAGGATGCAGTAGCCCGGGGTGAGGTGATGTTGGCGGTGTCCCTGGAAATCGCCAACGCGTTCAACACCTTGCCCTGGAGTTGCATTAGGGAGGCGCTCGTGTATCACGAAGTGCCTCTCTACCTCCGCCGCATAGTCGGGGCGTATTTGACGGAGAGAGCCGTCATCTACCCAACCGTGACCGGTCTCGGTCGGCGTGAAATATCGTGCGGTGTTCCACAGGGATCGGTCCTGGGGCCGCTCCTGTGGAACATCGGATACGACTGGGTGCTTCGCGGTGAGCTCGTAGGCGGTGCCGCCGTCACGTGCTACACGGACGACACGCTCGTGACGGCGTGCGGGGCGACGTACCGCGAAGCGACCCGAAAGGCCACGACCGCGGTTGCCCAAGTTGTTAGGCGGATCCGGCGGCTGGGTCTCGAGGTGGCCCTGCATAAAACCGAGGCCCTGTTCTTCCATGGGCCTCGGAGCAAGCCACCCGAGGGATCCAGTCTCATCGTGGGAGGAAATCGCATCGGCATCAAGCCCCAAATGAAATATTTGGGGCTCGTGCTCGACGGCCGATGGGACTTCGGAGAGCACATCCGAAGTCTGGCCCCCAAATTGAAGGGCACAGCTCTTGCTCTGGCTCGGCTGTTGCCCAACATGAGGGGGCCCGATGACTCCTGCAGGAGACTCTACGCGGGGATCGTGCGGTCCATGGCCCTGTATGGGTGCCCAATATGGGCGGAGGCCCTGAGGACCTGTGCAGATGCTGCGCGCTCCGCAGCGAGTTCTGGCCATCAGGGTCATCCGAGGGTACCGCACGATCTCCTTCGAGGCGGCGAGTATCCTTGCCGGAACTCCGCCATGGGACCTGGAAGCGAGAGCCCTTTCGCAACTGTACCAGTGGCGAAAGGAGGCGCGGGAGCAGGGACGGAACCCCGAGCCTCGAGAAATCGAGGCCGTGCAGTCCCAGCTCCACCAGGCCATCGTGGTGGAGTGGAAGGAACGACTTGGGCAACCAAGCGCAGGGCACGCCGCAATAGCGGCGGTAAGGCCCATCATGGAGGATTGGCTGGAAAGGCGACACGGAAGCCTCTCCTACCGACTGACGCAGGTGATCTCCGGGAAGGGGTGCTTCGGGGACCACCTGCATCGGATCAGGAAGGAGCCAACGCCTGAGTGTCATCACTGCGACGCGAGCGAGGACTCAGGGCTGCACACGCTGGCGGACTGCCCGGCGTGGGAGGCGCCGAGGCGTGACCTCGTGGCAGCCATCGGGGTGGGAGTCCTCTCGCTCGGCAGCATGATTGCGGCAATGGTGCGGAGCGCGCCCGGGAGAGACTTAGAACTCTCCCGGTCCGCCGAGCCCGTAACTTGCTCGCCGCGCGTCGCAGGCAACTCAGGCCCCGGAGGTCGCTTAACGACCTCCGTCCTCCATGAGCGCAGGCCTGGGGGTGGCGGGTGAGGCCACCTGTCACCCCAGCAGAAGCAGGCCGGGACGGTGGGGCGACTAGCGCCCCTCCCCCAAACCGGGGTAAGACGGGGACACCGTGGTTCCCAAACCCGATGGGGGCCATCTCGAAACCGGAGATGGCCCAGGGTCAGTCGGGGTGCGAGGGATATGCTCTATGGGCAACCTTACACCCCGGCGTCTGTAGACCCGAGACAGCGTGCGGTTTTAGTCGGTTCAAGCCCGACATAACCGCCCCCGCTGGCACGCGGGGGGGTATCCGAAGGGATTTCAGCACGATAAAAAAAAAAAAAGAGGTCGTCTATTTTTCTATTTAAAGGAAACTATTCACTCTTGACGAATTCTTTATACGCAACAAATTCAATAGTGCGTAGTGTGTGTCGACGATCGGTAGCTGGATAGCCCTCATATTTTATTCATACCATGATACAAGTTTGCAAAATTGCCCCGTAATACATGTACAGCCGACTTTTCATAATAACCTTATGGCTTCAGGGTTTGCATGAGAAATGAAGGATTTTTGTGTCTCTCTTTCCTAGTAGTCAGGGAGGCAGCGTGAAATCTCGCGATAATTCTTTATAGTTTTTCTTTATACAAACCAACGGACATTGCAATTTCAGTTTTGAAATCCGCTTATTATTTTTGTTTATTGGTTTCTTAACCCTTACAAGAATGCCTGCGTCTAATGTTCCAACCCCGATAGGAAAGCCTGCTAAAAGTGGTGAAATAGTAGATTGTTACACAAGCGTTGAAAGTCAGCCATTTCACCCGAGATATTTCGGGCGCTCTCACTTCGTTCGAGCTTCAAATAGTTCGAGGGTGAAATGGTGACATTCACCCGAGGTAAACACTCTACTTTTCATTTCGACTATGTGAGGAAATTAAAATACTACATACACATTTAATTAAACAGGTATATTGATTATCAGTTAAAATTTAAAGTAAAATTGGAACAATTTGAAAATAGATTATTAACAACAGCTTTTGCCTATTCTTAAATCTCATCGGGAGTTAAATTAATATCCATTTCACTGGAATTACTTTCCGAAACCATTCTAACCACAATTAACACAAGGTATTTATTTATATTGAATCTCGTGTTCCCGCTAATTCTTTAGCAAACTTAATTGTTTTTTTTAATACTGAAAGAAATGTTGTAATTCACGTACATACAGCCAGCATTAGAAAAGTTTTGAAAATCGAATCAATTGGTTACATTGTAATCGAGTTGGTCACGAGATGTGCATTTAGGCGGCCATGTAAAAAACAAGTTGAATTCCTGAGACGAGCTCAGCCGAATACAAGGGATTTTCGATTTAGCGTTTTTTTTTTTTTGCGATTTTTTGCGATTTTTTCTTTATCTTGCAATGGTTCACCCCAGCACGAATCTATTACCGAAAACAGCAACTCGATAGCTCATCTCCTTCATACCCAAAACCGTGACAGAAAATTGGCAACGACGAAGTCGACGACGTCGACGACGACAACTCGATAGCAATGGGACTTTTCTAAAGAAAGTCCCTAAAAAGTGTTATGATATCAAGGCATTATGACGTAATTAAATAATCATGGACTCCATGGCAAAACTTAAAATTAAAATTTCCGAACAGGAGAGATGAAAACGTATTTTTTTAAATTCTCTTTTAAAAATTTATGTGACTAACGAATGATTCTATAAAATTAAAGTTACCGCCGTTGACCAAGTGTCTCCAGCCGGAGCTGCTCGGAGGAGTTGTTAGCTCCCTGTTCTCAGCGCGGGCGGTGGAACATGTTCCACCGCAGATGACTCCGCCTCGGTTGCCAATGGTGCCCGACGTGGATGACGACGACGTGCCCGAGGTCACTTCGGTAGAACTAGAGCTGGCGGTGAGAAGGCTGAGAGCCAAACGCACTGCCCCGGGACCCGACGGCATTCCAGGCCGAGCGTGGGTCCTAGCTCTAGTCGACGACACTCTCGAGTCCCGACTGAGAGGGCTTCTCAGCGCATGTTTGGAGCGGGGCCAGTTTCCGAAATTGTGGAAGACGGGGAAACTGGTCCTCATCCGAAAGGAGGGGGGCCCGGCGGACTCACCGTCCGCCTACCGGCCCATAGTGTTGCTCGACGAGGTGTGCAAGCTCTTTGAAAGAGTAATTGCGAAGCCCCTCGCCGAGCACCTCTCAAGAGTGGGGCCGGACCTGGCGGATGGCCAATATGGCTTCCGCCAGAGGCGCTCCACCGTGGATGCCATCATGCGCGTGAGGGCTAGCTGGCGTCAACGTCAACGGCCAAGAGTCTGACCAACCGGCCCTTTTCAGGGCCAGCTGACCCCATTGCACGAGCCATTGCCCATTGGCGTGGTCGCTCCAGGTACCCGTCTGCTGTTATCAGAGGGGACACTGCGAATGGCCCAGGGTCAGTCGGAGTGCGAGGGATATGCTCTATAGGTAACCTTACACCCCGGCGTATGTAGACCCGAGACGGCGTGCGGTTTTAGTCGGTTCAAGCCCGACATAACCGCTCCCGTTGGCCGGCGGGGGGGTATCCGAAGGGATTTCCGCACAAAAAAAAAAAAATTGCTGTCGTAGGAGTTGCACTTTTTAGGGATCCGTTGCCAAATGTCAAATAACGGAACCTTTATAGATTCGTCATGTCTGTCTGTCTGTCCGTCCGTATGTCACAGCCACTTTTTTCCGAAACTATAAGAACTATGCTATTGAAACTTGGTAGGTAGATGTATTCTGTGAACCGCATTAAGATTTTCACACAAAAATGGAAAAAAAAAAACAATCAATTGGGGTTCCCCATAGAGAGAATTGAAACTCAAAAAAATTCCTTTAATCAAACCCATACTTGTGAGGTATCTATGGACAGGTCTTTAAAAATGATATTGAGGTTTCTAGTATATTTTTTTTTTAAACTTAATAGTTTGCGCGAGAGACACTTCCGATGTGGTAAAATGTGTGTGACCCCCCCTGTAACTTCTAAAATAAGACACTGATAAAGCTAAAAAAATTTATCATGTACATTACCATGTAAACTTCCACCGAAAATTGGTTTGGACGAGATTTAATAAGCAGTTTTTTTATAATACCTCATAAATCGTAAACCCCAATTTACCTTTCATTCAATCAACTCAAATATAAAATTTTACTTGTTGCTACGGCACCCTTCATGGGCGAGTCCGACTTGCACTTGGCCGGTTGTTTCTAGTCATATTTCCTCTATATTCATTTAACTAACGCACTATTAGGTACTACTACGAACCGGGGTGTGTGTTGGGTAACCTCCTCGAGTGTCGCTCCGATTCCGATCCCGCTGCAGTCCGGGGGGAACGGAATCGGAGCGGCCGGTACACCCTGGGCGGCGGTCAATGGCTTCCCCTTCACCCCTTCATAGGGTTGGCATTGATCGTCGGCCAATACCCAACGTGGCGGGAACACATCGCTCTCCGTACTCCTCTGCTTTCAGAGGAGACAGGATGAGCGATGCTGTTAGTGGTGAGATGGCCCAGGGTCAGCCGGGGTGCGAGGGATATGCTCTATGGGTAACCTTACACCCCGGCGTCTGAAGACCCGAGACGGCGTGCGGTTTTAGTCGGTGCAAGCCCGATATAACCGCCCCCGCTGGCCGGCGGGGGGGTATCCGAAGGGATTTCCGCACGAAAAAAAAAAAAAAAAGGTACTACTAAGAGGCTAATAGTCCACGTTTCTCTGTCTACTCTTTAGAGCCGTCACGACTGAGACAAATAATAGTATAGGAGCAGATAAAGTGGTATAAAAAAGATACATAAACTACATTCTGTCCTAATTTTAATATATTTTATCTAAAGGGGATTAGTGGCTGCCCCTTTGTTTTTATTCCAGACTATAATCTATCCCTGCGCCTGTGTGTGAATAAGTAACAAACATACAATCATCTTCACAAACTTTCACATTTATTATATTAGTAGGATAGGATATTAGTGGGCCGATTGGCCTGAATACTAAAGCATGGTGTTTTGAAATGGGCCACTATCTCCTGTAGTATAAACAAGGAATAAGTTGCGGCTATGAAAATGACAGGGATGCCATTCGCATCTGTAACTTTAGGATATTTACATATAAATATCTGGTTGTAAACATAATATCAGCAGAGGTGATATTGAAGTTATCTTGTAAAGTAAATCTTGTACAAAATTGTAAAACTCTTACGACATAAGCTTTTTTGAAGTGGTAACTTCTTCAGGCGCGTTGAGAATTTTCCATATAAACACTTTTTGGGGGAAGAAAAATCATGAAACTCGCTTTTCTTCTAATCTCACCAATCGTCACCGAGACGCTTACGTTACTAAGGCGAGGGAGGGAGAGAGGGAGGGAGGTAGGGATGGACGATGACGATTAAAAAAATATACACGTAATTGTTCAAGTTCTCACTTCTGTCGGCACTCCCGGATTGTCACTGCCTTTTTTTGTAAATTAAGTAACTAAACTAAGACTCATCTAGTATCATAACTTGTAAGAGATTGTTGGATTATTTGTAACAAGCCAAATCTCTCCACCTGATTTTTAAAGAGGTTTTCTTCCTCACAGCTACGAAGAGGTACCGTTCCAGTCAGATATACCACACAACAAAACAAAAAAAAAATACATTTATATCACAGAGTAACACTCATGAACGAGGGAGTCATGGGTCAATGATAACCGAGTTTATTAGCACATTGCAGGGTAAGGCAATACTATCATTCTTAGGATGAAAACCAACCATTCTTAACATATCGAGACCGCTCCTTGCCTCGGGCTGTCGGTCCCGGATGCGATGCAAACATAATCTGTAGCATTCTTTACGCGTAGTTGGAGCCCTGTAAAGTTCGTAGTCTAAATAAAGAACTTTGATATTGCCAGTGGATTGTGCATTTCTTTAAAAGAATAATAATATAAAAACAATAATAAATATTCCACGACATTCTACACGGCGCTCTCTAGACCCAAAGTAAGCATAGTTTAGCTTGTGTTATGGGTTCCAGAATGCGGATAAACATACTTATATACTTTTTTTTTTGTAAATGAATACATATTATACATAGAAACACCCAGACCAATGCAAATAGACATATTCATGCATACAAATATTTGCACTGAGCGGGAATCGAACCCGCGCCCCTTGTCGTAGCAGTCGAATGCACTACCGCTACGTCACAGAGGCAGTCAAAGTTCGGCTGTTTCGAAGTTAGACTGATAGCAGACCCCAACTGACTTGGTAAAAGGCTTGGCGGATGATGAGCAACAGTCATGAACGTCAGATTCAACACTTTGGCAAATAAACTTCTAGCCAGATTCCTGAAGCAAAATGAAAAAGCTTATAAGAAAAGAATCTACGAGTATACATAGTTATAATAAAGTCGTAACGGGGTGAAAACTGTACATTGAATATTTTCCCAAATAAATAATTAATGTATGTTCTAGGAGCGATATCGATGTCGAAAATGTGATTTTTAGAATTTATGTCTGTTTGACGGTTTGTCATTTTGTCTGTTTGTTTGATTCTGTTATCGATGTCCGAACATCATTTGAACACCGCTGAACAGATTTGACTGTAATTTTGCATGAACATTCTTTTTTTTTTTGTAAATAGAATATTAGTGACCGAAATTACTAATATTCCCCCTAACCCCTCCAGCTAAGCTAAATTGCTTGTGTTAGGAGTGGGTTCACGTCGGTAGTGTAATGGCCAGGACTCGAACCCGGGACCTCTCGATCGTAGGGTCGACTCCTTAACCACTAAGCTACCGACGCTTAGGGCATAGTCATAAACTGCGCTATAAATTATCACGCTATTAGATGAATGATAGGAGCAGTAGAACAAAATCGGTCTAAACTATTATTGATGACCACTTAATTATAACACGGGGTGCGAGGGATATGCTCTATGGGCAACATTACACCCCGGTGTCTGAAGACCCGAGATGGCGTGCGGTTTTAGTCGGTTCAAGCCCGACATAACCGCCCCCGCTGGCCGGCGAGGGAGGATCCGAAGGGATTTCCGCACGAAAAAAAAACAAAGAAAAAAAAGGTAGCGGAACTCAGACATATAAAAAATATTTGATCAGACACGCATAAAAATTCCATAATGAATATCTATTTATGTATTTATTTACAACTTCATGCACATGGGGATGTACAAAGGCGGAGTTAACGCCAAAGGCATTCTACCAGTCTATCAAGGATGTATATTATCACGCTATTATATCAAGGAATCGGGCAGAATTAATAATAATACCCGAACCATTTCCTCCATAGTCTAAAATTAATAGATTTGCCAGAATCCCTATACATCAATCTACAGAAAGCTGCCATATTAAACACATGTAGAATAGTTAGAAAGTTCATGCAGTTAGACGAAAACACACCCATTTAATACACACCACAATCTGCATTTACTTGGTTTAGGCCCGTAAATGCAGTTAAAACCAGCCAAAAAAGCTGAGAAAAATAAAAACAAAACAAAAATAATAATAATGAATATGAAATGGCTACATAGTTTTCAATGATCTGTTGAATGAATGATTGAATTGTTGAATTGACATGAATTATTCTTTCTATAACATAACATAACATAAACTCACGCCTATATCCCCGAAGGGGTGGCAGAGGTGCTAGCACCCACATTTCGCCAGTTTTCATAATGCAGCTGGTGCCTAAAAAGGAAAACCTGTGTATAAGCACCAGCAACCTTTAGTTATTCAAGGTTCTCATTTGGTTAGTATGATTACTATTTAGCCCTATTAATAGAAGTTATACAATTTCTGAAATATATCTATCTGTAACCTAATGTGTGTGTATCTGCATGTGTATATGAGTGCGTGTATGTATGTGCATGTGCATATGAGTGCGTGTGTATACGTCTAGACGTGTGTGGGTGTATGAGCATGCGTGTTGTAATATGTGCGTGTGTATAATATGTTTGTTGATTTCAAGATGGAGGGTGCAGAAGAGCTTCTGTTTCGTCATAAGAGAGGTTTTGGAGGTAGGATGTCAGTGATTTCTTACACTCGTATTTCGTGTTGTCATGGAGTTTAAGGATGCTGTTTAACTTATTGTACAAATAGCGTCCAAGAAAGAAATAGAATCTTTGTCCGAAGGATGTCTTACAAGTTGTGGTTTGATGACTTTAATGTGACGCTTGGTACGTGTTTGGGTGGATTGAATTGCTGAGTCCTTTAACGATATTTTGTTAATATGTTGTCGTAGTAGTACTTGTAGAACAAATATTTGCCCTGCTGTGAGGACTTCACAATATTCATATAACGTTTTCGTAGGAAAACGATAAGGTTTAAATGTACAGACCTTAAGGACCGCTTGCTGGGCTCGCTCGAGCCTAAGGAGATGAACCTTCCCTGCACCACCCCAAAATGAAATGCAGTATCCTAATATAGATTGGCATAGCGCGTAGTAGACCATTTTGATTATATTGGGATCTGCGACATGTCTCAGGTGTTTAAATACGTAAATTAATTTACGTATTCTACCACATAACGTGTCGATATGATGGATGGAATGAAAGATGTTCATCAAGAATAACGCCCAGGTAGCGACCAGTTGTTATCTGGGTAAGAATTGATCGACTGCCGCTTTGGTTGTAAGCACTAATTTCAAATTTATCCAATTTAGCCTTTCTAATTTTGATGGTTATTAGTGACGTTTTGTCAGTATTTAAAGTCAACCCGTTCGTTGTCAACCAGTGGGTTATAGTATTAAATTAATTAGTAGCCCATGCTGAGCTAGTTGGAAGGCTTCTGGCCAGGTTTGGGCTTTAAAGATCACCGCAGTATCATCCGCAAAGGCAATAATTTTACTGTTTCCCAGACCAATTTCACACATATCGTTAACATACACCAGAAAAAGCGTAGGCCCAAGGATGCTGCCTTGTGGGACACCGTAAAGTACGGGGAGTTCTGAGCTTATGTGGTTATCCACTTTGGTGCACTGCGTGCGGTTAGTCAGGTAGCTATGAGACAGGTTTAGTTGAACATTGGTTTCGATGTTATATATTTCTCTATCTATTTAGAACGAATTGTCAATGTAAAACGAGTGCACCACATCACCTCTGCCGGCCCCGTAAATAAAATAACTTAAAACTTACGTTGAAATAAAACTATTTTTAACGGATTCTATAGCGATTTATTTGATGTTATTTTATATTTTACATTGACCGACCATGGTCACGCCATGGCTGCTGAAAAGCAACCGAAACGTCGGGATCAATGTAAAATATAAAATAACATCAAATAAATCGCGATAGAATCCGTTAAAAAATAGTTTTATTTCAATGTGTGACATTCGCGTAAACTTCCGACAATGTCATTAATACTTACGTGTTAGTATCGAGAGTGCAGAAATAAACATACCTTAATCTATTCCGAACTTCACGCGTACGAAGTCGCGGGCAAGAGCTAGTCTGACAATAAAAACTCACGATCACTTTTTAATTACCTATAATATTACTAGCAACCGTCAGTAATAACAATTTTTTTTTTATACCACTAAGGTGGCAGACAAGCACACGGCCCACCTGATGGGAAGCGGTTACCGCGGCCTATGGACGTGTGCAACACCAGTGGCGTCACACTCGCGCTGCCGACCCTGTAAAGGAAAGGGGATGGGAAAGGAGTTTGGGAGGGGATGGGAAAGGAGTTTGGGCTCCGGCACTCTCACTCACCAAACGGAACGCAACAGTTCAAATACTGTTACTTGGCGTCGATATTCTGTGAAAAGGTGGTGCTTCCCCGGTCGAGTCGGCCCATACATGCAACGGCCAAAATGACTGTTGCTTGACTCTACCACCTTCACAAAGTGTGATGCAGGACAGATGGTACAAATTAATAGACCAATCATTAAGGAATGACATCAAGTACTTATCCATTACCCAAGTTTTAAAGTAAATGGTACTACTATTATTGTTAATTTCAAGAATACCATAACCAATTTCCTATGGCAGTAGGCTCGCCCATAGGGGGCGAGCCTACTGCCATAGGAAATACATTGGTACCTTTTTTTTTTTTTTTTTTTTCGTACGGAAATCCCCTCGGATACCCCCCCGCCGGCCAGCGGGGGCGGTTATGTCGGGCTTGAACGGACTAAAACCGCACGCCGTCTCGGGTCTAAGGTTGCCCAGAGCATATCCCTCGCACCCCGACTGACCCTGGGCCATCTCTGGTTTCGAGATGGCTATTACATTGGTACCTAAACATAACTGGCGAATCGTGGGTGTGTAATACACCTCTGCCTACCTCTACGGGGATACAGGCGTGAAGTTATGTTATGTTATATTTCCATCTTCCTGCAATCATACTATTTACAGAGTCCTACCAACATCAGCAACCCAAGCCAACCAGACCTGCTTGTCGGTGCACCTGCTAATGGAAAAGGCTCTGGCGCAGGCTTTCCTATAAGGGTTGAGAGATCAGACGGCAGTCGCTCCCGCAAAAGCCGACATACCAATCAAAAACAATAAGCAGTTTTTTTATACGGGACACGAAAAAGCTAAGCAAAATGACAAACTAAGCACCACTACTTTGACGGCCTCTGTGGCGTAGCGGTAGTGGATTCGACTGCTACAACAGGGGGCGCGGGTTCGATTCCCGCTCAGTGTAAATATTTGTATGCATAATTATGTCTTGTTAATAAATGGACTGTATTTTTAAAAGTTAGGCGACACGAAAGTAATACGAATTGATACTAGATTTTGGAGATCAAGTGAAAGTTAAACCTTGACTTGCTGAAAGTACTGACCTGGTGCTTGCAGCCATGCAGGGCGACCTTCGGGTGGCAGGATCCGGGAAATACGCGCTGGCCCAGACTTACCGTTCTCCCCGTTACCTGACCACCGTATATGCTGCTGAGCTCTCGCAGTTCCTTCAGGCCAGTCAAGGTGTGGCAAGGTCTCTCCAATGCAGTTTAGGGCATGACAAATATATTCAAAATTCGAAACGGAATATTTAACGCTTTTTCGCGCGCGACGCGACACGACACAACGAACGATTTTTCAAGGGGGACAAACTACGACACGAACTTTTGACAGCTCGATTGTCGGTTGGGAGAAATGTTGCTAGACTAGAATTCAAAACTGAACATTCCGCCCACCAAAATACAGAGTATTTTACATAAAAACTAACTACCGATGTTACTATATTAACGACACGTGACGATACTTATTGCTAAACATGTTACATAGGTCGAACTTAAGTGAAGCTCGACCTACACAACTCGAAACTAATATTTAATCGCTAAGAGGTAAAGGGCACAGCTTTACAACTGGCCTTTTGTATTCACCAGTTGCAGTTCGGACGGTGACTACACGACAGACACCATCACCACCCGGATGCAACTTTGTTACTCTGCCTAGACACCAGTTCGATGGGCTACACTGTTCATTGACTATGAGAACCATGGAACCCACCTCAATGTTGTCTCCCTTTTCCGACCATTTATTTCTTTGTTAGAGCGTATGCAAATACTCCAGGTGCCACTTTCGCCAGAAATCTTGGTGCATCTTTTGCAGCAGCTTCCAACGTTGAAGGGGACCAACTTTGACGTCAGTTAAAGCAGGTTCAGGCAGAATCGATAAGGGTGCCATCGTCAAAAAGTGACCTGGTGTCAGCACAGAGAAGTCGTTGGGATCGGAACTCAAAGGTGTTAAAGGGCGCGAGTTTAAAAGTGCCTCTATTTGCGATAATACGGTAGTGAACTCTTCAAATGTGAGGCGTTGCGAACCGACTACACGCGACAAATGAGTTTTAACCGACTTCACACCAGCTTCGGCTAAACCAGAGAAGTGTGGACTCCCTGGAGGGTTAAACACGAATTCTATTTTCTTCTTCTGAGAAGCCTCAGCCATCAGCCTGTTGATTATGTTACTCGCGCCGACGAAATTTCTACCTTGGTCCGATATTAACCGAAAGCACTCACCTCGACGAGCAAGGAAGCGGGTGAGCGCGGCCAGATATGCATCAGACGTCAGCTCTGAGACCAAATCAAGGTATACCGCTTTTGTGACGGTACACACGATCACACAAATGTATGCCATATACGTTCGAGCACCCCGAAATCGCCCGAGAGAAATCGAAAACGGTCCAGCGAAATCGACAGCAGCAGATGTAAATGCCTTCAGTTCATTCACCCGAAAGTTCGGCAAATCTGCCATCAGAGGCGGCTGAATAACTCGTGGAGACACACGAAAGCACCTGATACAGGACGAAACGACAGAGAATATGGCACGCTTCGCGCATAAAATCCAAAAGTCCTGAGCGATCAGGTTGTGTAAGGTTTGTAAACCAGGGTGCAAAAACTTACGATGATATTCCTCGATGAGCAGCCTCGTCAGTCTGTGGTCGCGAGGCAACAACAAGGGATGCTTCGTCTCATAGTCCAGGTTGTGACTTTGAGAGAGCCGACCGCCCACCCTCAACAAACCCTCTTTGTCCAGAAACGGACACAATTTACGAAGGGGTTTGGATAGCGAGTTCGGTGTACCCTTTTTGATCATTCGAATTTCTGACGAAAAGACACGCTCTTGCACGTGTCTAACGAGAAACCGAATCACGAAATTCGTTTCACGAGACGACAAGGCCTCTCCGAGGACCTTCTGTGAGGGGTTCTTCAAATTATGAAGGTAGCGAAAACAATACGACAATATATTGACGATACGACTGAACGACGAGTAACGAGACAGAATGTTATCGATGAAGTCCGAATTCATGGCACTGAACAGTGTCAACACCTTCTCTTCTTCAAATGCCTTGCCGTCTGATTGAGTCACATGCCTCGGCCAATCTTCTTCAGCGCCCGACAGCCAAGTGGGTCCCGCCCACCATGATTCACACCGCACTAGATCAGATGGAAGTAGGCCACGAGAACCGTGGTCGGCTGGGTTGTCATTAGTGGAAACATGGTGCCAGCAATCGGGAGCAATCTTCTCTTGGATGGCAGCGGTCCGATTAGCAACGAAGGTCCCCCATCGCGAAGGGCACGACTTAATCCAAGTCAGAGCGACGGTTGAGTCTGACCAGGCGTAAATTTGATCGACGCGATGGAAATCCTTTAAGGCATGACAGATTGACGATAACAGATCTGATAGTAGAACTGCAGCCAACAGCTCTAAGCGAGGGATCGAGAGACGACGAAGTGGTGCGACTTTCGACTTGGCACAGCACAGGCGTACGATGATCTCTTGCTCATTAGTGAACACACGAAAATAAACCACGGCGCAATAACCCCGCTCCGAGGCGTCGCAAAAACCATGGATTTGGATTTCACGAAATGATTCGATCATTCGACGAGGAATGGAGAGTGAGCTCAAGCACGACAATTGAGATTTTAATTTGAGCCACTCTTCCGCGATAACGTTAGGGATATCTTCATCCCATTGCACTCCTGACGACCACAGGAGTTGCATTAAATATTTGGCCAGGAAGACGACAGGCGATAAGAATCCTAACGGATCGAAAATCCGAGCTATGTCCGAGAGGATTGAACGCTTAGTACAACGATCATTTGTACTAGTCGTTTTGAATGAAAATGTATCTGATTTAGGCAGCCACAGAAGCCCTAAAATCTTCAACGAAACATCATTGACATCCTCGAAGTTACGAAATTGTTCCGAGTACAGGTCGGGATCTGGCACGTTTTCCAGGAAGGCTTGGCTATTGGATGTCCACTTTCTCAAATGAAGGCGTGCTGACGACAAAATCTGCACTAGCTCGTTACGAATACGCACAGCACTTTCTACCGAATCCGTGCCTGACACGATGTCATCGACGTAGGTATCTCTATCGAGAATAGCAGCACCGAGGGGAGCGACATCTAACCACTCTTGTGCCAGCTTCGAGATACACCAGAGCGCCTGATAAGGAGCACAAGAGACCCCATACGTCACAGTGAGCAAGCGAAAGTCTTGGACAGGCTCGTCTGGAGATGGCCGCCATAGGATGCGCTGGTAGTCGCAGTCCTGATGGTCAACGAGAAATTGACGGTACATTTGTTTTAAATCTCCAGTAAACACTACTGCGTGCCACCGAAACCGAATTAACAAATCGAAAATATTCTTTTGTAACTTTGGGCCAGGCAGTAGAGTGTCATTCAAGGATTTCCCTCGAGCGTCCTTAGCACTTGCATCGAAAACAGTACGCAACGGAGTCGAGACTGAATCAGGTCGCAGGATTCCATGGTGTGGAATGTAGAAGAATTGACCTTCATTCGACGAAGGAGCTTCAACCGCTTCCATATGACCACTCTCTAAGTAGTCCTTCATGAACTTGACATAGGCTGTCTGAAAATCAGGGTTTAGACGAAACTTCCTTTCCAAATTTAAGAACCGCTTTAGCGCGATTTCACGAGAGTTGGAAAACCGGGGCTTATCCTGACGGTCATCGAATGTCAACGGCACGACCATCCGACCTTCAGGATTACGACAATAAGCAGCACCCATAAGGTTTTCACACGACAAATCACTTTTCGACAAAGTAGCAGGCTTAGGAGCAACGACATTTTCAATCTCCCAAAACCGCTTTATGTTATTGTCCAAGGACAACGACGACACGAACAGACAGTCCTTATTCACGATATAAGAATCGTCACGAGAACGACAACGATAAGTGTTAACAGCACACTCACCCATTACTATCCACCCGAACACTGTGTTGATAGCTATAGGTTGACCTGCCTTGCCTTTCACAAGACCAGGTTGAATGGCTGACGCGAGAGTACTGACATTGATCAACATGTCAATCGGTCCTGGTTCATAGAAATGAGGATCAGCGAGAACTAAATTCCTCAAATGATTCCAGGTCGAAATATCAATTTGACCAGATGGCATATCTGAGCAAATTTGCGACAAAACGAAAGCTTCCAACGAAAATCTACTTGAACATACTCCTTTAGATGGGAGTATTTCACAAACAACAGATCCTAAGGTTGCCGCTGAAGTCTGACCAATGCCATTGACAGACTGCCGACAGTCATTTATTGGCAACTCAAGTTGCTTGGCAGCAGCCTCAGTGATGAAGTTACACGCACTTCCCGAATCAAACAAAATGCGGATGGGAACCAGTTTTCCAAGTTTGTTTTTAGTATTAACAACGGCAGTCGAAAACAAAACCTGCGTGCTACAAGTGGGCACCGATAAAGTTGTTAACGAGGAACTCGCTTTTGGCTCCGGGGCCGTTTCACTGGTTTTGTCGAAGTGGAGCAATGTGTGGTGACGATACTGACATTTCTCACAGCGAACATTCGATTTGCAAAACCTCATTGTATGTGAAGGCATCAGGCACGAAATGCAAAGCTTGATCTCTTTCACCTTCGAGAACCTTTCCATCGGAGTCAGCTTTATAAACCTAGGGCACTTTTCTAAAATATGTCCGGAGGCAGCGCACATCGGACAACTTGATGTAGGTACAGACGGCACAATTAACGACGGTTTACTTTTAATTTTAGTACTAGAAATAGTTGCCTTAGTTCTAGGATTTGAATTTTCTAACGCTTGACTTCTTCGCTCAATAAACAATTTCAAATCCTCGAACCTCGGAATGTCTTCGCCTGCATCAAGCTGTAACTCAAACGCCTCCTTTGTGCTGACATCCAATTTGGACCACAACAAATGATAAAGCATAAAGTTTCTATCAGGTAATTGTCACCCCAGCAGAAGCAGGCCGGGACGGTGGGGCGACTAGCGCCCCTCCCCCAAACCGGGGCAAGACGGGGACACCGTGGTTCCCAAACCCGAGGGGGCCATCTCGAAACCGGAGATGGCCCAGGGTCAGTCGGGGTGCGAGGGATATGCTCTATGGGCAACCTTACACCCCGGCGTCTGTAGACCCGAGACGGCGTGCGGTTTTAGTCGGTTCAAGCCCGACATAACCGCCCCCGCTGGCACGCGGGGGGGTATCCGAAGGGATTTCCGCACGATAAAAAAAAAAAAAAAAAAAAAAAGGTAATTTAAACTTGTTCAAAATATTCAAATTTTCCTCAAAGGTCCTGAACACCCGGTCTAAGTCTGTTTTGGTTCGAACTGGTTCACAACTCAATAAGCGTTCATAGTACACTAACGCTATTTGCCGCTTTTTATCATAATACTTACACAAAGTTTGGTAAGCACTGTCATAATTCGCGTCCGACAATGGAAAGCTCTTAATTAATTCATAAGCCGCGCCTTGAACACTCGACATCAAATAGTGTAATTTTTCTACATTAGGCAATGCCCGACTATGAATTAAAGAATCAAACAACTCTTTGAATGTGACCCAATTCTCAAGTTTCCCGTCAAATGGTTTATTACGATTTTAGGGAGCTTAGCTAAATTCGAACTCTCAATTTGCACAACAGGTTTTGGTTCGGTCACAACAGTTTTTCTCAATCTAAGTTGAATACCTTTCAGACGCTTTTCGAACTCGTGTGACACATGACACTCACTAGCACGAGCTTGAGGACTCAATACCATAATAACTTGCAATTGAGCCTCATGAAATTCCCGTTGAATGTCTAACAAATCCTGTTCAATGTAACCTGCTAAATCGGAGTTCTCAATAAACTCTAAACGCATTATTGCATAATCACGGGCCACTCGATGCATGTCTACACCCGCTGGGTACATTTCCTTATCACCGTTTTGACTCATTTTTATACAATTACCACGAAACACGTCCTGAAAACAATATCATACGCAACATAAACAAATCAAAACACGAATTAACCTCTATTATAACTTCAGTAACTTCCAATGTCACTTATAGCACAGATATTTCTAAGCGCAGATAATGGTCAGGGTGCGTTCCGAATCACGATCCTAACGACAGCACAAACTGTATACCGATAAGTTGTCTATGGCAATACTGATAAATATTAAATAACTGTTTTTTTTATTTTTTTATTATTCGAATTAATTTAACACTATTTTTTACACTGATACGAAATATTAAATTATTATTTTCAAACAGTTATTAAATTCAATTAAATTCCGAACGAAATTATGACTTGCACAACGAAAGACTGTGGAATGCGAAACGATAATTATGAGAATACCCTACTTTTTGGCGGACGAAAATTATTAATACGAAACGATAAATTTTACACCAAAATGCACAGGAATTACTACGAAACGAAAATATAACGAAATATCCACAGGTTACTTCCTCAAAAATCCGGTCGAGGGAACAAAATGTTAATAAATGGACTGTATTTTTAAAAGTTAGGCGACACGAAAGTAATACGAATTGATACTAGATTTTGGAGATCAAGTGAAAGTTAAACCTTGACTTGCTGAAAGTACTGACCTGGTGCTTGCAGCCATGCAGGGCGACCTTCGGGTGGCAGGATCCGGGAAATACGCGCTGGCCCAGACTTACCGTTCTCCCCGTTACCTGACCACCGTATATGCTGCTGAGCTCTCGCAGTTCCTTCAGGCCAGTCAAGGTGTGGCAAGGTCTCTCCAATGCAGTTTAGGGCACGACAAATATATTCAAAATTCGAAACGGAATATTTAACGCTTTTTCGCGCGCGACGCGACACGACACAACGAACGATTTTTCAAGGGGGACAAACTACGACACGAACTTTTGACAGCTCGATTGTCGGTTGGGAGAAATGTTGCTAGACTAGAATTCAAAACTGAACATGTCTATTTGCATTGGTCTGGGTGTTTCTATATATAATATGTATGTAGTTACAAAAAACAAACAGTATATAAGTATGTTTATCCGCATTCTGGAATATTATGATTACTTTGGGTCTAGAACAGCGCTTTGTAGAATGTCGTAGAATATTTATTTATTTATTATTATACTAATTGATATCACCTGGAATGGATGACTCCGCTTAAGCTTGGCGGGATGCAGTTAAATTGACGGACTAAATATACTGTACGTGAATCTGATACGGGATAATTAAACATTTTACTACTAATATAAATAATTCTTTCCAGATTTAAAGAACAAGAAGACAGTTTTCTACGCGGTGGGCTTCTTAGACAGCTCAGCATACCCGTTCTCGCAAGCCATCAGCACCTCGTACTCCAAGAGGGGTTACAACGTCTTCATATCGGAAACTATCTCGTTCTTCACCTATATTTATCCCAAGTAAGTTATCAGCGATTATAAGCGATAGCCCAGTGGCATATGTAACGGACTGCTGAGACGAGGTCTCGAGTTCAATCCCCAGTCACCCCGGGCACACACCTCTTGATTTTTCGTAGTCTTGTGTGCATTAATAAATGTTTATTATCGCTCGCTTAATATTATGTTATTACATTGCATATGCTATTACAATGAGACCTTCTCATAACTGGCGAATCGTGGCTGTGTAATACACCTCTGCCTACACCTTCGGGAATACAGGCATGAAGTTATGTTATATGATGTTATGTAAGTTATCATTAACTGCTAGTTTTTAAACTCTGAACTCTTGAAGTCAGAAGATGAGGAAGGAATCCGCCCTCAGATACTTTTTCACGCTCCGTTTAAAGGTCCCGGGATTGTAGGAAGAGGGAAACACGTAGAAGAAGGAAGGAAAGAAAGAGAAAAGTAAAAGAATTTTAGGGAGTACTTTGCCTAACATTAGGACAAATAAACTAGTAATTGGTGGTAGAAAATTTGATGACACAAATTTGTCACAAAATTCAGCCGGGTTCGTACCACCGTGCACGATTGCGAAAAACCCTCCATAGTAATCCAATTTCGGTTTGATTGCGTTCAGGGGTCAGCAAGTGCATAGCCGGGCCCAATCCCCCTGATTGTGGTCGCAGCACTAGTGGGACCGGTGGGTGTCACGCGGTGCTGTGACGACAATCCTTTTTTGATGAGGCCGTCAAGCTGCGTGCCACCATTGTTAACATGGTACGTGTATGTAATGGTGACCCTCTTTCCTGAGACTTTACCTTCAGCTTACCATCAGGCGAGGTGAAGTCAAATTGACGTGTCCTAAATATAAAAAAACAATATATGTCGCCTTTTACTAGCGAAAGTTAGTAGCTGAAAGAATTTTGAGAGCAACGAATTCCTCATCACCCTTCGGAACAGTTGCATTACAATCACCTCTATAATAAATAGGTAACCTATTAATTACGAGCTGATCCGGCAAACTTCGTTCCGCCTTAGAAACAAGTTATGTTGGTCACCTTATCAGGTAAATTCATTTCGTGAATGTCTTTTTGCACCTCGGTATTAAAGACCCTAGACGGCGCGGTGGTGTGAGGTTTTGGTCGGTTCGAGTCTGACATAATCACTCCCGCTGTTCGGCGGGAGAGGAATCGTGGTGATTTCCGCACAAAAAAACACAAAATGGCACTGTATAGGCGGATACAAATCTAAAAAATCAAAGATCATGAAAATCGATCAATCCGTTCTTGAGTTTTATCCAACTTTATTATATACTTATACATATAGATTATAAAAATCTGGGGTAATCTCCGGAACCACTGCACTTAATGGAAAAATTATTTTACCATTTGAAAGGTACATTATCCCCGATAGGCATATTAATATGTTACTTACGATAGATTGAGTTAGAAAAACTCATATAAACCTCAGCAAAGCGAGGTTGGATTGCTAGTCAAAGATACAAATATAATTCATGTGACTGTCCCCGTATCTCTTCAATTCCTACATGAAATCTGACTGTAAACTCAACATTTATCGTTTAGAGGTCACAGTTCGAATCTCAAGCGATAAATCAAACTCAACTTCAGAGATACTGAGATAGTATTAAGGAGATACGTGCTGAAGGTCCCTTAAAAACTAAAGCCATAGTTAATTCGGCATATCTCTTACTAAGCCCACAGATCTATTGATCGGCCTCTGGCGTAGCGGTAGTACATTCGACAGCTACGACAGGGGGTGCGGGTTCGATTCCTGCTCAGTGCAAATATTTGTATGCATGATGGCATGATGACTGGTGGTAGAAATTTGATGACACAAATTTGTTACAAAATTCGGCCGGGTAGGTACCACCGTGCACGATTGCTAAAAAACCTCCATAGTAATCCAATTTCGGTTTGATTGCGTTCAGGGGTCAGCAAGTGCATAGCCGGGCAAGGGGATTGTGGTCGCAGCACTAGTAGGACCGGTGGGTGTCACGCTGTGCTGCGACGACAATCCTCTTCTGATGAGGCCGTTAAGCTGAGTACCACCATTGTTAACATGGTACGAGTATGTAATGGTGACCCTCTTTCCTGAGACTTTACCTTCAGCTTACCATCAGGCGAGGTGAAGTCAAATTGACGTGTTCTAAATATTAAAAAAAAGCATATGTTCTATTTCCAGTAGAACTCGGCCAGTGTAGGGAATTTAACGTATATCCATTTCGCCGTATGTGTAAAATAGTAATATAATACTGATTAACGCACTTATAACATTAAAAGTTGCTGCCCGGGGCTCTACCCGTTCCCGAAACCCATGGAGCCAACTCCAGTAATAAAAAATAGTATGTGTGTTATTTCACGCTATAATTTTTAAGGTTTTTCTTTAGAAAAGCCCTATTGCTATCGAGTTGTCGTCGACGTCGTTGACGACGTCGACGTCGTCGTTGCCAATTTTCTGTCACGGTTTTGGGTATGAAGGAGATGAGCTATCGAGTTGCTGTTTTCGGTAATAGATTCGTGCTGGGGTGAACCATTGCAAGATAAAGAAAAAATCGCAAAAAATTCCAAAAAAAATAATCGCAAAATCGAAAATCCCTTGTATTCGGCTGAGCTCGTCTCAGGAATTCAACTTGTTTAGGGATTTTCTTTAGAAAAGCCCTATTGCTATCGAGTTGTCGTCGACGTCGTTGCCAATTTTCTGTCACGGTTTTGGGTATGAAGAAGATGAGCTATCGAGTTACTGTTTTCGGTAATAGATTCGTGCTGGGGTGAACCATTGCAAGATAAAGAAAAAATCGCAAAAAAAAAAACGCTAAATCGAAAATCCCTTGTATTCGGCTGAGCTCGTCTCAGGAATTCAACTGGTTCCCTGTAGGAACCAAATTTCAGCCAGATCCGCTAAGCCGTTTGAGCGTAATTGAGTAACAACATCAAAATATCCAAACTTTCACATTTATAATATTACATGCTGTTGCTCGCGGCTTCGCCCCACATTCGTTCAGCTGTTTTTGAAAGAGTAACAAACATTCATACATACAAACTTTCGCATATTTACGGACCGTGTAATTCTTGAGTTTTTTATATCAAAAGTGTTGGGAAAAAGTGTAGCAATACTTGAAATCTGCACACTTCCTTAGCAGACACTCATTTTAGCTGCTCTTCTTTATTTTAGTTTATTTTACTCTGTACTTTCTTTTGCCCCCCCCCCCCCCCTACTACGCTTATTTTTATTCTATCTTCATAAAGTTGTGAATTATATGATAATATTATTAAGGTCTTTAAGGCCCACGGAGGCTCGGGCGCAGGTTTTCTTGTCAGGGCTGGGAGGTCTGATGGCAGTCGCTCCCGGAAAAGCCAACATTCTAATGAAAAACAATAAACGGACCTCGTCCTCCTGGTTCCAATTGGAAAATCGCTATATGAATGAGGATGATTGTTGTGTTGTTCTTAGTTACTGCCGATAATAGTTGGACGACTCTGATGCTAACGGCCGTACTATAGTAATATATGGGTCCATATTGGCTCACCTAAAGTTCTTTAACCGAAATTGTTCTTCCTAATGATCCGAATGATCACTCGTCCTAAAATTTTTCATCCTAAAGTTTTCATTCATACTATTAGTAGTGCTACCGGCGATGTTCATAAAACTAATATTTCCGAAAATTGTAATTAATAACATTATATATGCAAATATATTAAAACAGATTTTCTTTAGAAAAGCCCTATTGCTATCGAGTTGTCGTCGACGTCGTCGGTGTCGTCAACGTCGTCGACGTCGTCGTTGCCAATTTTCTGTCACGGTTTTGGGTATGAAGGAGTTGAGCTATCGAGTTGCTGTTTTCGGTAATAGATGGGGTGAACCATTGCAAGATAAAAAAAAACGCAACATTGAAAATCCCATGTATTCGGCTGAGCTCGTCTCAGGAATTCAACTTGTTTATCATAACGCTTTTGTCCCTAAACATAATTACCATGTAGCGGAGGTAGGTGTTCTTGTAAATAAAACGCACTGATAATTCAATAAAGATTGACTGCTTATATTTTCTTAAAATGTACAGTTTATATGTGAAAATAAAGTCCCGCAAGTAGTGACGGTCTTAGCGAACTACATTCTTGTGTATACAAAATTTATTCTTGCAAGTTGCGATGACGTTAACGAACAGCATTGTATTCCGAGTGATCTTCTCTCTCTGTCTCCGTCGCACGCACCGCGCGGACCGTGTAATTCTGTGGTACGGCGTATTTCGTTTTCAGTGCTCACAGTGTTCTGACGCCGGAATGTTGTTCGTCGGAAATGCACTGTGGTACGTGAGTCCCACATCACTCCCCCTCAAGCGAAGCGCACGGAAGGTTTTACCGTTCTTCCAGACTTGGTGACGTATAGCGGCTTCTGTTTCTCTGCTTCGATAGGGGCACGTCGATCAGTATCTTCTGTCAAATCGTTATAGATGTATGCTGGCTTGAGTCGGTCGAGCGATATGACTGATGTCCGATTAGGTAGCTGTATCTTGTAGAACTTGCCACACCGCTGAATAACTTTGAATGGACCATCGTACGGTGGCGTCAACGGCGAACGAACTGTATCGTTTCGTACGAAGACATGTGTACACGTAGCGAGGTCCTTATGGATGAACGTATTTGCACCGCTGGTATTTGAACAGGTACTCTCCTTTATTGATGCCATAGTGTCTACGAGGCGGCGTACATACTCGCTCTCGTCAATACTCGTTGCTGCGGGTGCAATAAAATCCGATGGAAGACGAAGTGTAGTTCCGTAGGTCATCATAGCAGGGCTTAAATTGTTACTGCTACGTAGGGTTGTTCGTAATCCCAATAGTACAGTCGGAAGTTCTTCCGACCACTGCATAGTAACACAACGGGCCATAAGAGACGCTTTGATTAAACGGTGCATTCTCTCGAGCTGGCCGTTACTCTGAGCATGGAAAGCCGTAGTACGAATGCGCGTAATGCCTAATCTCTTCATCAAAGCCTTGAATAATGATGCTTCAAACTGGCGACCTTGATCTGTAGTTATTCGTAATGGGCATCCAAATCTTGCTATCCAACTGTCGTAGAATGCTCGGGCGACGCTCTCAGCTGTGATGTCTATAACAGGAATTGCTTCTATCCACTTCGTACAACGGTCAATGATAGTCACCAAGTATCTATAGTTATTAGATACACAGAGTGGTCCGACGATGTCAATATGCGTATGCTCGAATCTTTCTGATGGTGGAAACTCGCCTAATGGGGTAACAACATGACGATGAACTTTTGCTCGCTGACAGCCTATGCATGCTTTGGCCCAGGTTCCGACGTCCTTGTTCATGTTAGGCCAAAAGAATTTTGCGTTTACTTGCTTCCGCGTTGTCCTTATGCCAGGATGATTCAAATCATGTTGCGCCTTGAATGCAGCAAAACGATATGAACTTGGTAGATACGGTCTCGGGCTTTTCATGGAATTCTCGCATGTGATTGGCTGACTCAATCCGGGTATGGTGACGTCGGTGAACTGTAAGTTCGTTTGTTTACGAAGTTGTTCGAGTTCCGCGTCACTTCTTTGATCACTAGCCAATTTCTCGTAGTCGATGGTAGTAGGACAACGAATATCTTCAATACGTGATAGCGCGTACGCAACTGGGTTGTCTTCTCCGTTCACATATCTGATATTTGTGCAGAACTGACTGATGAAATGTAACTGACGTTCTCGGCGGGGTGTGTCACTGCTATTCGCTTGACGTGTTAACGCGTAGACAAGTGGCTTGTGGTCAGTGTACACAGTAACTTTACAGCCTTCTATGAGTCGCCGGAAATGTTTAACAGCAGCGTAGATCGCTAACAATTCGCGGTCATATACGCTGTAGCGCTGTTGAGTCTTTCTCATCGCCTTTGAAAAGTACGCGAGAGGCGTCCACAAGTTGTTGATCTTCTGTTGTAACACTGCGCCGAGACTGAAATTTGACGCATCAGTCATAATGCCGAGCTCACTGCCAGGAACGGGATGTACTAATTCCGTAGCTTCTATAATGCTTTGACGGCACTTTTTAAAAGCTAATTCGGAGTCTGGAGTCCACTCTATAGCAGTTTTGTCATTGCGCTTCCGGTTATGAAGAAACTTGTTTAATTCCACCTGCATTTCAGCTTGGCCAGGTAAGCAGCTCCGATAAAAATTGAGCATGCCAAGGAAGCGACGTAGATCAGCTACTGTCTTTGGTTTTGGATAATTTGCTATGACTTCCGTCCGTTCCTGTGTCGGTTTTATACCACTTGATGAGACTTCGTAGCCCAGGAAGTTAATTTTCGTCTGACCGAATTGACATTTCTCAATGTTCAACATAACACCGTGTTCCTTAAGCCGTTGTAGCACTTGGTGTAAGAGTAGTTTGTGGCTTTCTTCACTCTCTGACGATAACAGGATGTCGTCAACAAAACAGAAGCAGTTGTCTATACCTCGTAGAACTTGATGCATAAATCGTTGGAATGTTTGACTAGAGTTCCGTAAACCAAATGTCATTGACCTGAACTGGAATAGGCCAAAAGGAGTTATAATGGCCGTCTTCTGTGCGTCTTGTTCAGCTATTGGGATCCAGTAGTAAGCCATCTTGAGGTCTAACTTCGAAAACAGCTTCATTTTATGCAGCTGGTATGTGAAATCTTGTATGCGAGGTATAGGGTATCTGTCAGGTAGAGTGACCGCATTCAGTCTGCGGTAGTCTCCACATATGCGTAGTCCTCCATTCTTCTTCTGTACCACATGGAGTGGGCTTGCCCATGGGCTTTTCGAGGGCTCGCAAATCCCCAACTCCATCAGATGTTCAAACTCTGCCTTTGCTGCTTTGTACTTCTCTGGTGGCAGAGGACGAGCTCGTGCATAAAGTGGTGGGCCAGATGTTTTGATGTGATGCACTACGTCATGTTTTGCTGGCTCCTTCAGGCTGACAGGTCTTAGCACCTCCGGATATAGTTTCAATATATCATGATACACTTGATCGGAGCTGATAAGGTGTACTGAGTCGAAAACAGCAGTGACTTCTAACGCGTCGACTGATAGCTCGGTGAGATTGTCGATAAGTTTCTTTCGACTGAGATCGACCATCAACTTATAGTGGCGCAAGAAGTCTGCTCCCAGGATAGATGTTTTCACGTCTGCTACGATGAAACGCCAAGTGTAACAACGCCGAAGTCCAAGGTTGAGTTTCAGAGTTTTCTCACCATACGTATTGATTGGCGTGTTATTAGCAGCAAACAATCTGTAGGCACTTGCAGTTTTGGTACTTATTCGCGTTGTGGCGGCTAACACGGAGATGTCGGCACCAGTATCCACAAGAAAACGTTCTCTCGTGTTACGATCGAAGACACACAGGCGGTTAGTTGTTACGGGAACATCGACGTCCGCCACAGTCGATGTTGCAGCTAGTTTAAAGATGGCGATGGCGACGCTTGGTTCTTCTTTCTTCTACAGCACGGTGACTCACATCGCCTCGCCTTGTCACCAAAGCGATAGTGAAATCTGCATTCCCATTTTGGATCTCCGGGCCTGACTGCAGATTTACTATTCTCACGGGATTGTGAACGTGAGCGATAGGGTTGGCGGCCTCGCTGATATCGGTGTGTAGAGCGACTGCGCAGCTCCGCTACTTCTAGGTCTAATTTTTCAATTTTCTTAGTTAGGACTTGTAACTGCGCTAACATCACTGCATCTGTTGATGTTGTAGATACTGCAGCGATGGTAGGGGGCTCCGAGTATTCTACCATTTTGTCGGCCATAGCAGCTAGTGTATCTAGCGATGATTCGGTGTTTACCGACAGCACGACTCGGATTTGCGTAGGAATATGATTCAGCCACTCAATGCGAAGTCCTTCATCGGTGATCATGCCGCTGCCTAGTTCTCGCATCTTCCGCAACAATTGGGATGGTTTTTGATCGCCCAACTCGAGACCACTGATGAGCTTCTGGAAATTCTTGACCTCAGATTTATCGTATACAGTTAGCAGACGATTCTTCACTGCATCATATTTGTTTGAAGCTGGTGGGTTGTACAGTATATCCGTAATATGTTGCAAATCGGCGGCTTGTAACTGTTGCAGAACATATCGAAACTTCTGGTCGTCTGAAGTCTTCAGAGGATCCACGACGGCTTCAAATTGGATAAACCAGGCTCGTGGAATCTCTCGCCAAAACGGTAACAGTCTTGATTGTATAGATACTGCTGCTAGCTCTGGAACGATCTTCGCCTCTGGAGTAGTACTGGTACTTGGGTTCACCGGATCCCTGGAGTTTTCTTCTGACATCTTGATGTTATATGGAGCACGTCGGTATATAGATCACGTCGGTATATAAATCACGTCGGTATATAAATCACGTCGGTATATAAATCACGTCGGTATATAAATCACAACCATAATATTGTCACTAATACTCGTAAAGAAATATTTACCGAGTAATTGGCACTTCGCCGGCCACTGCCGCGGCACGCTCGCTTCGCTCGCTCGGCTCGTGCGTTGTGGTCACAGTTCTAACCTAACCTAAACCAATGACTATAAATAGTACCGTGGTATAAGGTGGGTAAAGTGCTACTTGTACCATGGTACTATTATTCTTATATGTTATACTTGTTATGTGAAAATAACTAAATAACTAAAACTGGAAAAGTTACGCAAAATTAATGTATATAATACTGATTATTATGAATAAAAAGAGACATTGAATAATAGTTTAAAAGATGGTTATGTTGAAAAAATATAGGAAAAATAATAAAAATATAATAGATGTTTATTGCTACTGACATTATGAAGTTGAATGCTTCGAAATTATGAACATTAGAGACAGAGTAGTTAGGAATTGTGATTGTTAGGATGAAAAATGTTAGGAAGAACATTTTCGGAGTTCCAATTATCGGAGTTGAAAATTTAGGTGAACTTTGGCGCACCCGTAATATATTTGTATTTCTCATCGAGTCATGTTTAACAAATCACCCGGTATCACCCAGGTTCCTATCAAAACAGATTAATGTTTAACCAATACGGATATTTACCTAGCTACTGAATTGAATTGGAAATCCACCTGGAGAGCCATTTATTGTGTACCGCCGGGAACAATCGTATTGGCATCAACAGATTAGCGGCTTTGTGCAATAGCTAGGGATGGGACATGTGTATAATAATGGGAATGGATAATAATATAATTTACTCCTTTTGACAGTTTTCTTGACATATTTTTATACTCTTTTGTTTTCTTTGCCGCATCATAAAGACTTGTAATTCTACACAAACACACGCGTAATTCTTCCTAGCTTAGTATCAGGCGAGAGAAGTCATATTCACATGAACTATATAATATATTACTTATACTTACTATATGAAAAAAAATTGTGAGTCTGTGTGTTGTGGCGGTAGAGCATTCAACTACTACACAGAGGTAGCAATTTTGATTCTCGCTAAGTTATAACATAACATAACATAACATAAACTCACGCCTATATCCCCGAAGGGGTAGGCAGAGGTGCTAGCACCCACGTTTCGCCAGTTTATGTTTTAGGTCCCAATGTAATAGGTGGCGAGCCTAAGTTATAAATTAACGTTATTATTTGAGTATTTTTTTTCGGAGATGGCCCAGGGTCAGTCGGGGTGCGAGGGATATGCTCTATGGGCAACCTTACACCCCGGCGTCTGTAGACCCGAGACGGCGTGCGGTTTTAGTCGGTTCAAGCCCGACATAACCGCCCCCGCTGGCTCTTTGGGTCTAGATGGCTCTGTGTGAAATGACCTAAAATATTAATTTATTTATATTTATTAATAACATAAGGGACTGTAACCCAAGTTTTACGCATCGAATAACTAATTAGACGAAAATATCGATACACATATCTGATACATAAATAGATCATCACTAGTGAGTCTTAAGCTTATGATCTGTTTGTGCAGATGTGGGCTTATTAGCTGTTATTGCGTGTCGTTGTGACTAATTGGTATTTAATCCACTCTGGTACAATGATCATCACAAAATTCAGTTTAACGAATACTGACAAAGATATTTAATTGTTAAAGTGTCACTGTACCGAGAATTCAATCAATCTAGATTAATATTCGAGATTTAAATCAGAGATAGTAAAGTTTATTTGAAGGAAACGTTTTGATTACAGTTTGATGTTCCCTAGAACTTAGCAGAGATTTAAGCAAATAGGCATTCAAGAAAATACGATTGGTTTGAAACGAGATTCTTAAACAAACAAATATTCGTGCCTATTCTGTTTTAACATTGGGAAGTATGGGGGCCCTACCAAAATCTTCGGACCCAAACTAACCTCACCTGCTAATTAACAGACGAGGCTCGTCTAAGTCGCTTCCACAAAAGTCAAATCAAGAGCAAGAGTAAAAGGGCAGACCCCGGGCTCATGTTACGAACCGGAACAAACGCTGTGATGATGATGATTTTTGATTGATTCATTGTCAGTCAAAAATCGCTGAAACATTGTTTAGTCCTGTCAAAAGAACATAAACAGCGAATTATAAGAGCCTTCATACGTCGTGCCTATCATGCATGCAGGGCGCCTGCACGTCGTGCAAATCGTATGGATTCTTTTACACGATTTTGTGGAAATCGTTTCAGTATTAATTGCACGAAACAGGCGCTTGTATGTGTGTACATGCACAACATAGCATAGGGGCTTAGAGCAAAGGATGGTTGGTAACTTTGAATGTGTTAAGCTAATACCGAGGGCGACTGTACACACAACTGTAATATTTCCGATTAAAAATAAAAGATATTGAACAAATAGTTACAAGTGATGGATGAAAGACGAGTGTGTGGTGTGACAGGATTAGGAAAGAGTACATTAGAGAAAGTTCGTCGTATGGCTTTGATTGTACGATTTTCTGCTCGAAATTACCTCGGTATTATTTGCCCGAAACAGTGCACGCATGCGTGCTCATGCACGACGCGGGCCCGGTCCTGAGTACAGTATCCGAATTTTGCGCGTCGGAAACAAGAATGAGAGTCCGATTAAGATCGACTTGCTTCGGTTTATGGGGTCGGACGTCAGTCGCATCCGCATTAGGTCCTTACTGACGTATCCTGATACGCCACATCAGGAGAAGAAAGCCTAGGAGAGCGGAACTAGGGCCTCTAAGTGCGAGCTTCCGATACAAACAGGATTATGGTGAATCTGTATACAAGGAAAATAATCAAACAAAAAATAAAATAAAAACGCGTTAAGAATGATATTACATACACTTTTCAAATTCAAATTTATTTATTTCATGAAGCATAGGTTACACAAAGATGTTATAATCATAATAATAGTTCAAGCTATGTTCCGCCAAAGGCATACGAAATATTGAGTTAGGTAAATCATAATTCATACAAAATAGATAAACATGTCCATGCAGAATTCAAATACATAAGTTAATTAGGTCAGAACGTAAAGTAAAAGCAATTAATGTCAGAATAATCAAGTCAAATGCAAAAATGTCAAAATATTAAGAAGGTATGTCAAATGTTATATTTAGGGTCATTTTATAAATTTTATTGATTAAAGTTTATTTTATGAAGAGCTACAGTTTATCATTTAGGTATTCATTTACAGTCCTCAGTCCTAAATTCAGGAACATTCTTACAAATCTTCATGTCATCTGGTAACTTGTTATAAAGCTTAGGTGCCATCACATAGACGCTTTTATGAAAAAAAGTCGTTTTTGATGACACCAAATGCAAATTCTCTGAGCGATGTTGACTTTCTACGCGTTTGAATAAGTGCATATTAGTCTTTACAAAAATGTTTACTTCAAGGATATATTTTGTCTCCCGCTTACCACGTTTACAATGGATTTTCATACACTCTTCTCTCCCGCATATTTCTACAGCCATTTTGTCTCCCACTTAGCATGTCAACAATGAATTTTTAAACATTTTTGTATCTCGCATTATTTCTACGGAAGCAGCCTTATTTTTGAAAAAAGTGCTTGGGTACTGTCTCAGTAGGTGTAGTATATAATACATTAATTTCTTAGTAGAAGACTAAACTCAGAGGCATTCCTAACCCCGTCCATTCCCTTGTAAATACCGAACCGCGACATAATCTATATTCGAAACAGCTCTTCTAGTTAGTATAGGTACATAGAAGTCATTAATTGCAGAATGCATGTACGTGTAGATTCAATGCGCTATGCTATAAGAATCCGTCACGATGTTTAGTTAATTACCATAATTGTAATGTTCCATTATGTTAAATGAACAATTAGCAACTATGTTGTTTACTGCTTGCATAATAAAACGACTTCCGTATTATGCGTTACATGACAATTCATTTTATATTAGGTACAGTCGCCCTGTCGACTAAGGCGCCGGAGGTCGCTTAACGACCTCCGTCCTCCATGAGCGCAGGTCTGGAGGTGGCAGGTGAGGCCTCCTGTCACCCCAGCAGAAGCAGGCCGGAACGGTGGCGCGAGTAGCGCCTCTCCCCCAAACCGGTTCAAGACGGGGACACCGTGGTTCCCAAACCCGAGGGGGCCATCTCGAAACCGGTGATGGCCCAGAGTCAGTCGGGGTGGGAGGGATATGCTCTATGGGCAACCTTAAGCCCCAGCGTCTGAAGACCCGAGACTGCGTGCGGGTTTAGTCGGATCAAGCCCGACATAACCGCCCCCGTTGGCCGGCCGGGGGGGGGGGGAGGTATCCGAAGGGATTGCCGCACGAAAAAAAAAAAGGTACAGTCGCCCTCAGAAGATTAGAACACTAACAGTAGTGCCAGTCGCTTGGGAAAATCACAGCAGGGAGATCATTCCACAGCCTGAGGGTGCGCGGAATAAAGTGCCTTTCATAGGTATGAAAGGCACTTTATTTCACAGTAAGGTTACTGTACGCACCGTTTCCGGTCGCAACGTGTGAGGATGAATTCCCTGTCTGTGGCGAGCGGTGCGATGATAGAATGTAGCCTCCATGAAACACGAAGGAAAGAAGTATCATTTAGGTACCATGAAGTTACTTCGGATTTCGTTCTTTTGGTCGGAACTATAAAGTATGTTCGGGGGGAGTGAATCAAACATTTCAAAGAGGTTTTCGTTTGCAATATTCAAAATGAACTATTGTAAACCAACAACCTTTCGACCTTTTGAAATAAGTCTTATACTATCGTGAGTTAATTCAATACATATTTTTGGCGAGCGGTCAAAATTCCTAATTTTGCGGTTTCGGGTCGTTTCATGGTAGTTAGGCCGAATGGACTGTCGCGTGCCGTCTTCGAGCCCAATTGCGGATGTCCGTTTCATGGTAGGCCTACAGATTTAAATGATAATGAAATAACTCTGTCTACTTCTTGTACATAATTTAAAGCACTATTAAGACATACTGTTTTAGTTTAAGTTACAGGCTCTGAGCCTAGTTTGGGTAACAGGGTTTACAATTACATGCATTTTTTCTCCTACTTAAGCAACATTTTTATATTTGTGTCGAAAAATTAAAATTGTATAACTTTGTCTTTCCAAGTTTTTGTTAACCTATTTTATGTATTAAAATCTAGTGGGGCGGAAATCACACAGTGATTCTCAAACTTCGTCTTTATAATATATTGAGCAATAAATATGAAGAAAATGAAATCAAATCAAACGTCTTCGACGTCAAAACACAAAAAAATGATTTTTTAGGGACAATTTGTATGGTAGGTACCCGAAACCTTGAACGTACATACCCCAAAATCTAATCAGTTCTTCCCATTAACCAAACAAGATGATTGGCGAAAGAATTTTTTAAATCGGATAAGTGGTTCTTGAGTTATTGCGTAAACAGACATCCAGACATCCAGACCAACAGACAGACCGACACAAAAATTTTTTTTGCTTAATTAGACTTAGAATCATGTGAAACGTGAAGTGCCCGGTTAATGGCAATAGGCTCGCCACCTATTACATTGGGACCTAAACATAAACTGGCGAAATGTGGGTGCTAGCACCTCTGCCTACCCCTTCGGGGATATAGGCGTGAGTTTATGTTATGTTATGTTATGAAACGTCGAGAAAAGTGATAAAAAGTGGGTGTAAGATTTTGATTTTTTTTGCGTGATTTTAAGACTTCGGTGTCCACCTGGTTGGTGGCCCGAAGTAATTTTATTCCGGTGTTGTAAATATCATTATACTGAGTGCATGCTCGGCGTACTTCACGACTCATTTACTATGTACCTAGAAGCATGAGTAGACTTTTTACAAGTCAATATTTATTCATGTATATTGCATTGCTATAAGACATCTTCACGCCTGTATCCCCGAAGGGGTAGGCAGAGGTGTATTACACACCCACGATTCGCCAGTTATGTTTAGGTCCCAATGTAATAGGGGGCGAGCCTATTGCCATCTACCAGGCACATTGCTAATTATTATTAATAAGAATGTGCTATATTATTTATGTATTATGTAATAAACTATATAATAACCGCGGTAGCCTAGTGGTATGGGTAATGGACTGCTGAGACGATGTCTCAGGTTCGATCCCAGGTTTTACCATGGCACACACCAATGACTTTTCGATGCTTTTCGAAGTTATGTGTATATTTATAGCAGGTTTATAAGTGCCCGGTTAATAGCAATAGGCTCGCCACCTAAACATAACCTGGCGAAATGTGGGTGCTAGCACCTCTGCCTACCCCTTCGGGGATATAGGCGTGAGTTTATGTTATGTTATGTATAAACTAGCTGACGCCCGCGGCTCCACCCGCATGGAGGTCGGTTATAGTTATTTTGGTCATATCTCCGGTTCTAATTAACCAATTGCAATCAAACATACGGCAGGTTCAAAGTCTGACCAAGAAAAAACTGCATCAAAATCCATTCAGTAGTTTTTGCGTCCATCGCGAACAAACAGACAGACAGGAATTTCAAAAAATATTTTTATGTTCAGAATCGCTCATTTAACATAACCCAAGTTTTTTTTAAATATCAGCAATGTACAGACACAACTAATTACAATTTTATGGTAGTATAGATAGTGTGTCGGTTTGAATTTATAACTGTATTATACTTATGGTTTTACGGTAGAACGTTCGACTACTCATTTAGAGGTAATGAGTTCAATTCCCACTCGTGCAAATATTTGTATACATGAATATATATTATTGAATTGCATATACAAGTAGGTATATTTGCTTTGGTCAGAGTATTTCTATAATATATAATATAGGTTATATAGTATGTAGGTAATTACAAAACAAAATGCATCTAAGTATGTTTGTCTGGATTCTAGAACCGATAATACAAGCTAGTTAAGCTATGCGTGCTTTGAGTCTAGATAGCGCTGTGTAGAATGTGCTATATTATAAAAAAATAGTGGCACTCTGGGAGTGCCGATAGATTAAATGTGTATTTTTTTAATCAACATCATACATCCCTCCCTCCCAAAGGCCCCCTTTACAAAGGTCTATGGGGCAAAAGCTTACCTAACCTGATTGCCGGTACATTTACTGATTGATGGACGAGGCTATGCCGCGGGCTTTTCTCACGGGGTTGAGGGGTCAGAAGACAGTCGCTCCATTAAAAGCCAAGACAAGCGAATCAAGAGCATGAGCTGGAGAGCAGACCCTTGGCTTTACAGAGCACGCATTGATTGTAACCGGGATTAATGTTATGATGAAGGTCATCATCATCACAGTGCAAGGAGTCAAAGACAAAATCATTTATTCTGTATAGACCATTATAACAGTACTAACAAAACATAACAAGTTGAATTCCTGAGACGAGCTCAGCCGAATACGAGGTATTTTCTTTTATTTTATCTTTTTTTTTCTTTCTTTTTTTTTTCTTTTTTCTTTATCTTGCAATGGTTCACCCTGTTGAATGAAACTCAGCATTCACATGAGAAATATATTTAAAACTTACAAATGCACACAGTACAAAATATGCTCTTTTACCGCATGGCGGCTGGGACGAGAGAGCGAGAGTAGGATTTGACAGGTGCCCGTGTTGCCAGCTCCTACTTAACATTTTGTATGTACTTGTATTGTACATATACTACCACCACCAACAAAAGTTTTCAACAAAAAACTAAGACTTAAGCTAAGCATAAACAATAATAAGCCTTTTACATCTAGCGCCCGAACCTTATTATCTCATGCACTCTCTGGAGATATGTCACTATTTGTAGTATGTACTGTTTTTATTTCTTTAGGTTTACTAACAATCGCTTACTATACAACACACAAATTACAATTTCAAAGTAATCTAGCTTAGATCAATGTAGAAATTCTTAAAAGTATACACACCGCTTGTATATAAAACAAAACCAGCAACAGTTAACAACAAATTAGTGTCGTTCGGTTAAAAAAAAAGAATTGTGATGAAGATTAGTACACATAAAAATAATAAAATACAGGCACTTAGGGGCACCTTATACCCCGACATCTGAAGACCCGAGAAAACATTTTCATGTTAAACTTAAGCTAAGCAAACTAACAAGATGAATTAATCATCTAAAGGAAGTGGGCACACCTTCATTACGCTCGTGCGCATGACGTAACCCCTTGAGGTTTTTATATCCAGTGCCCGAACCCTACTATCAGCCCCCGGGTACACATTAACAATTTTTCCCATTGGCCATCTTAATGGGCTTATATTATCAGACCTTATCAAGACCAAAGTACCTATTTTTAGATTTGGCTTCTCACCTTTCCATTTGGGACGATTCTGCAGCATGGTTAAGTAATGTTTAGACCATTGTTTAAAAAAGTTTTGTTGCATCTGCATGCATTGTTTCCAAAAGGAGAGGCGATTAATTGGCTGATCTGTTACATCAGGCTCCGGAAGACTTGTTAAGGGAGCTCCTGTCATAAAATGTCCAGGTGTCAGGTATGACATATCATTGGGGTCTGATGACATACTAGTAAGGGGCCGGGAATTTAGTATTCCCTCTATCTGTATTAATACAGTGTTAAATTCTTCGTATGTCAACACGCTGCTACCAACTACTCTTTTAAGATAATATTTAATACTCTTCACTCCTGCCTCCCATAATCCAGCAAATACCGGGCTATAGGCAGGCACAAATTTAAATTCTATTCCTTTGTCAGCGGCGTAGGCATGGACAGAACTTATATGGTTAGGTGAACTCTGTAACCTATATAATTCTTGTAACTGCGTGTTGGCACACCTGAAAGTACTGGCATTGTCGCAGAATATCTGAGAAGGTTTGTTTCGTCGCGCTATGAACCGTTTTAAACAATTAAGAAAATTATTAGAAGTCATATCAGAGGCCAGTTCTATATGTATCGCCTTTGTCACGAAACAAACGAAAATTAGCACGTATCCTTTGCAAAGCACGGGCTTCCTAACTCGAGCGAACTTCATGGTAAAAGGTCCAGCATAGTCGATTCCAACCGTCCCAAAGGCTCTAGCGACTGTCACTCTTTCTTTAGGTAAGGATCCCATTAACTGGGATGCACATTTAGCCTTGAGCTTAAAACAAATGATACATTTATGGATAACACCTTTAATTTCTCTAAGAGCATCAATTAACCAGTATCTTTCGTTTAAATATGACAATATTCCTTTTTGACTAGTATGCATTAAATCTTTATGAGCCTTAAGTATAATCAATTTTGTAATGTTTGAGCCCTTTACCAATATAATTGGGTGAATTGTTGAATAAGACAGCTCTGAATGTTGCAGACGACCTCCTACTCTCAACATTTGGTTTTTATCCAAAAAACAATTCAACGAGCTTAAACTGCCTTTAACAGGCTTCCCGGCTTGTATAGAACTTATCTCGGAAGCATAATTTTGATGCTGATCTATTTTTATTACAATGTTTAATGCATCTGAAAGCTCTGTTGGTGAGAAGTCGTCTGTTTTCTTATCTTCACCTTTTACAAGACAATTTTTATAAAATCTCAAAATATAGGCCATTATTCTTTTAATTTTATCAATATTAGAATATTTAGTCATAAAGCTAAACTTATTTTTTACAGTTATAAAATTACATGCTTTATTCGAAGTGTTTTTTAATTCTGGCAACTTAATGCATGCTTCTATATTTATTTTTGTGTGCTCAAAGTTAGCATCATGTAACATACTAGGTCCATGCCACCATAGCATATTAGATTGCAGCAAGTGAGGTTGCACGCCTCTGGATATACAGTCTGCAGGATTTGAATTGGTCGGAACATAAAACCAAGGGAAATTACTTGTTAACTCTCTAATACGTTTAATCCTATTTGCAACATATGCTTGCAATTTCATTGGTTCTATGCCCAGCCATCCGAGAACAATCATGGAGTCCAAATACAAGTATACATTAAGATTAATTTTTTTGCTAAGAACATTATATAATCTATATACTAGCATTGCTAGAAGTAGAGCACTATTGAGTTCCAGGCGAGGTGTGCTCAAATCTTTGTTGATCGGGCATATCCTTGACTTCGAGCACAAAAGGTTAACTGAAATGCTTCCATCATCATTTACTATTCTTAAATACACCACACAACCGTAAGCCATATTCGACGCGTCTCCATATCCGATCAACTCTATCCGTTGAGCACGCCTCACATCAATGTGTCTATTTATTTTTATACTAGACATTTGAATTAAGCTGATAGCAAATACCTTCCACTCTTCATTTAAATCTGAAGGGAGCTCATCATCCCAAGACAGATGCAATTTACATATTTTTTGTAATATTATTTTAGAAGCAACAAAGACTGGCCCTACTAAACCTAGTGGATCAAAACATTTACTTATAAATGATAACACTTGCCTCCTAGTGTATTTGTTTTGAATGTTAGATTCAGGGTAGTTAATAAAGAATTGATCTGTTGTGACATTATAACGCAGGCCAAGAGTTTTCACACACAAGTCATTTTTATTAAGTTCAACATCATTACTGAAATTCAGTTTATCTTGGGGGATACCTTGCAGTAAACTTGCATTATTAGCACACCACTTATGAAGCTCAAATCCGCCTGATTTAAGTAAATTTATTAATTGAGCCTTCATCTCTAATAAAACCTCAATTTCATCGTGGCCGGTAATAATATCATCGACATATGTTTGCTGACGTAGCACTTCAGCGGCTAAAGGAAATTCACCGCCAAACCTCTGTGCTAATTCCAGCAAACACCTGGTTGCAAGGTAAGATGAACTTTTTTGCCCGTAGGTCACAGTATTTAATCTAAGACATAAGACTGGTGAATTAATATTATCTCTCCAAAGTATGTTTTGTAATGACCTGTACTTAGGATCAATCAAAATCATTCTAAACATTTGTTTGATATCGGACAGCAAGATATACCTTGGAAGTCGAAATTGAATGAGGATATCAAACAACTCACTCTGAACATTGGGACCATTTAATAAGACATCATTTAACGAGATGCCATTTTTTGTTAACATGCTACCATCAAACACTGTTCTCATTTTAGTGGTTTTACTGTGCTCATTAAAAACTGGATGATGAGGCAAAAAATATACTTTGTCATTTTTTAAATCATAATTGGAAATATCATGTACTTCAGCATGGCCTAACTCGATGTATTCCCTAATAAATCCTTTGTATTTGTTATAAAGTGATTCATCTTTCAATAACCGTTTTTCTAAGTTTAAAAATCTTTGGAATGCACAAGAAAATGAGTCACCTAGGTCCAGTTCAGTCAATGGCTGTTTCAAAGGCAGGGCAACTTGAAATCGATTATCATTTAGAATAACTGACTCCTTGAAACTAGCCTCTGCAAGTTCATGCTCGGTGCTTGTTTCTGGGAAAACCTCTGGGACCTTTTCCGCCTCCCAGAATTGCTTCAAATTTAATTGAAGCAGCCTTGACTCCGATTCAAAAATTGAAGGAGGTTGACTGACCTTAGTTATGGCAAACAAACTTATTTTACATGAGCTGAACTGAGAAGGTACCGCTCCTGCAACCACGTGACCAAACCGTGTGCTGATCAGGAATGGGCCGCCCAGGTTAAGCGGCCGGGCTTGGTGACACAGTGCCTGGAAGAATACATCACAACCTAATAGAATAGTTATCGGTGCCATTTCACCAAATTGCTGGTCAGCAAGCACAATATTAGAAGGGATGTTTAATTTTTCCCTTGAGATATGGAATTGCGGCATATCTTCTGTAATTTTATCTACAATGCAACATCTAGCATTTATTTTAAAATCATTAACACATGACCTTATCATTAAATCTGCAACTTCCCTGCATTCATTTTTTCCACTACCTATACCTAGAACTGTAGTGTTTTCACTGCGCTTGACACAATCTAGTTTCTTAGCCAAGCTATTGAGGATAAGGCAAACCTGAGATCCCGAATCGAGGAGCGCTCGGGTTCTAACATATGTGCCACCTTTGGCCCTTAACTGTACTTGCACAGTAGGCAAAATAACATTAGTTTGGTTACTGCAGAGTAGACCTACTTTACTACCTTCAGGTAGGCCTTCCACCTGGTCTTGTTGAAAAGAGTCAAATGCTTTAGCATCCTGATGCAAGAGGGTGTTGTGAGATTCCTTACACACAGCACACTTAAACTTGAATTTACACTTATCATTATGCTCATTCAAACACATGGAGCAAAAGCCTTTTTTTTTGTTTATAAAATTAACCCTCTCACTCGCACTGGCCAGTTTAAATTGAGGGCAAGCATACAATCTATGCATTTGAGAAAAGCAGTACTTACATTTTAATGACTTCTTATTGCTAACACCCACCACACTGGTAGCGAGCGAGGACCTCCTTGTCCTCTCATATTGAGGGGGGCTGGACGCTTGGGACAATGTCTCCAACGCTGCAGCCTTTTTTTCTATGAAGTTAAATAAAGATTCTAGTGACGGCATATTTGTGGTTTCCTGTTCTAAATAGAATGACCTAACCGAGTATTGGTCTAATTTCTTTTGTAATATACATACAAGTAAACTATCCCAGTGTGAAGTTTGTTCATTTAACCCCTTCAGAGCACCCAAATGTTGTTTAACAACACTCATTAAACCTCGCAAAGCCCCAGGTGTACATTTGGTAACCTGTGGCAAATCTAAGATATTATTTATGTGGTGCGTGATCAATCTAGCCTTGTTATCATATCGCTGCTTAAGTAACTCAAGAGCTATACTATAATTTTCACTAGTGAGGGGCAAATGCCTTACAACATCAAGGGCTTCACCAATCAAAAACGAATTTAAATAATAAAGTTTGTCACATTGTGATAGTCTTGTGTTTTTATCAACAACAGACATGAATAAATTAATGAAGTGTTGATATTCACTCAAATTACCATTGAATGGGTTTATTACTATGCGTGGCAGCTTCTGGTACGCTTCCTTTTCTGAATGTAAACCAATTCGCTCACCTTTGCAGCCGGCGTCTGAAAGGTCATTTATTACACCGTTGAGATTGGCCAATAACGCGCAAAACTTTTCTTCGATTGCATCAAAATCCTCTGTATCCTTCGGATCCAACAATTGAATTTCGATATTTACTTCAGAGTATTGTGTAAAGGCGGAAACGAGCCTGTCCTTTTTAACCTTGAGCAACTCAAAGTTTGGTAGATCAGCCGATGGGTTGGCCAGAAGCCGTTCCATTTTCGTGATGATACCTTTACACTGGCCGCGAATCGCCACCAAACGCCTTAAGTCTTCCATAATTTGAAATATTTTCACACAAAGTGTAAAACAAGTTGAGACAAGACTGAGTTTGTTCAAGATATAACCCGCCTTTGGAGAGAGATCGCCGCCCGCGATCGATGCGCTCGATGAAAACGGATACCGTACTCGGCCGGGTTATAGCACCACGCCTTGCACGAGGTAACCCGCCTACGGAGAGAGATCGCCGCCCGCGATCGATGCGCTTGGTGACAGCGCACGCCTTCACCTGGCCGGGTTATAGCACCCGGGCGAGGATGAAAATGTAAAAAAGACCACGCGATTATTGATCACGCGTATTAATATGTAATCACTGATTCTAATAGTATATTAAGGCTCGAAGGACCATTTCATGTTGAATGAAACTCAGCATTCACATGAGAAATATATTTAAAACTTACAAATGCACACAGTACAAAATATGCTCTTTTACCGCATGGCGGCTGGGACGAGAGAGCGAGAGTAGGATTTGACAGGTGCCCGTGTTGCCAGCTCCTACTTAACATTTTGTATGTACTTGTATTGTACAAGGTAGGTATTCATTTTCTGTCTTATTCTATTAGTTGCGTGTATTCTATTCTAGCTGTTGCGTGTTAAAAATTTTGTCAGAAGTTTTTTGAATTTTTAATTTATGTAATTTTTATTTTATGCTTTATAAACTAAATTGCAAGTTACTGAAGGTTCTTACGAAAAGAAAAGTTAAGAATATTGCACAGAAAAAGGTGTTTCACGTTCGCAGAACCGCGTGCAACTGCTAGTTAATAATAAAAAGAGGTCTTCTGCAATAAACTAGCCGCAACGTCGCCAATTGAAATATAAATCTCTATA